>CM060938.1:453370254-463370254 GCA_030765085.1 Allium cepa | reverse complement strand
TTAAGAGCTATCGTTATTATTAATCAAAATTCTAAGATGAAATGCAAAACTGAAATTAAACGTGTATTAACAATGCAGCTAAAAATGGATTTTTGTTTTTTGGTTTTTTTTGAATTTTTTTATGCAAATGCAAGCAAACAACAATGCAAGATAAATAAAAACAATAAAGCAAGCAAGCTTTTTTTTTGCACGCTAAGCAAAGCAGCAATTTATTATTTCTTGTTTGTTTCTGCAACCTGAAAAATTGAAACAAACTAAATCACCCAAACAAAACAAAACAACTTTAAGACTAATTCAACAAGACAATTTTTTTTTAAAATAAAATAAAACACTCTCACTTTATTCAAACAAGACAAATTCAACAAGAAAACTAAACAACTAAAAAAACAAACTAAAAGGAAAAAAAATTGTATTTCAGCCAACAAGGCCGACCCAAAACAAGAAACCCGACCGTATCAATTCTCAACAATTGTTTTATATTTTTTTCAAACAACACATGCCACAATTCACAGAAACATTCTTATCCAAAACACTTAATTTCCAAAATCAAAAACTCAATTCTCAAATTGAAGTCTCGGTTGTTTTGCGATTTTTGGGATTCACGGAATATTCGGTTCTCGATTTCAGCGCTGGTGGATGTGTGTCGTAGTCGAGTTAGGGGATACAAGTCTGAAATTCAAGTTGGGGATTTGAGTTTGTAGAGAAGCAAATGGATGTGGTGATGAGATTGCTATGGGATGAAGTGGTGTTGGTAGTCGAATTGATGTGATGTTGGCTGTGTTTGACGATTTCTGTGGAGGCGATTTAGTTCGAGGTGGTAGGCTCGTTCGATGTTGAGTACGATGGCGACTTCACAGTTTCACTTGGGTTTGGAGGAGGTGGCGATTGCGATTGTGGAAGCGATTCCGTTGGGGAAGATGAGGTAGAAATGAAATGCTGGTGGTTGTTTGATGAGGCAGCTCTCAGAGGTGACGTGCAGAAATGTTGTTAGAGTTTCCGGTTATACGCATAGATCAGGGTGGTTGTTGTATGGCAAGTGTGTGATGATGGATGGCAGCAGTTAGACTAGCAGGTTGCGACTGAGCAATGGTTGTATGTAGGTGAGGGATGAATGTAAATGTAGTGAAGTTGTTTGGAAGTGATGTGTGTATATGGGATGAGATGCAGTGTATATGGTGAAGTTGCAGTGTATCAATTGCTTATGCCGTGATGTCTGTAGTGTAGTGTGGACAGTGGTATGCTGTGTGTAGTTATGGGTGATGTTTGCAAAGAAGTGGGATCTTGGTTGATGTTAATGGTGGATGTGCTCTGTAGAGGTGAAGGAGAAATAATGAAGATGTTGGGTTGATTGAATCGGTAAGGCAATGAGTGTATGTGATATGCAGGTATGGTTTGAGGAAGTAGAAGATGTTGCAATTGTGGAAGAGTATGGCAACAGATGTTGGTGGTCAGTTTGATGACAGAGTATTGGTTATTGGTAGAAATGTGGTGGAATTGTTGCTGAAGTATGGTTGAAGTGGGTCTGAATTGTATACGTGTGAACTTGAATGGAAGATGATTTGTAGTATGATGTGTACATGGGTTATGGCAGAGTGTATGTAGAAGTTTGAGTTTGACAATGTTATGGTTGTTGTAACTGTTTGGTGAGGAGTGTGGAGATGGTCTGAGAGGAAGAAGGGGAAGATGAATGCAAGGGGTTGCTGCACAGTGAAGGTATGTAGAGTGATGTATTATAGCAGATGGTATGAGGCAGTTGATTGCACTGATATGGCAGTGGAGTGGTTGGCTGTAGGATGTTGGTTGAAGTGTATGCAGTCGAGGTGTAACGACCCGTTAAATTCGATGATATTAAATGAGTTAATTTAATATGATTTCTAATCTAATTTAGAATGAAATAAAAGTCTTAAGATTTTTTTGAGTAAATGTAGGAATTGAATATAGTAACTGTAATTAAAGGTTAAAAATTTAAATGTTTACATGGCAATAGATTGAAATAACGTAAATTGGCGTTTGTGGTTATAAGTTATAATTTGTTGATTAAATTGGTTGGTGAAATTAATACTGGAAGATATAAAGCGGAAATAGTATTAATGAAATAATAACTGAATTGAATTGCAACTATATAAATGAAAGAAAATTTTATTTAGTGGATGTCAACATTGAATAAATTTATTTAAAATAAAAAGATTTAAATGCATGTTGGATAGAACATATAATTGTTGGATTAAGTGATAAGTAATTAGAATTTAATTCTATAAAATTTGAAACTGAATGTATGTAAATAATTTTGTAGGAATAAGTTAATTAACAATCTATTTGTGCATACCCGATTTAATTGAAATAACAGAAAGGACAAGAACTTGATGTGCCTAGGTATGTATATATTGATAAACTATAACTAAGTAGGAAGTTTGGTAGTAAATAGGATATAAGAAGACAAAGGCAACTAATAAATTAATAAATGAATTCATAATAATAAGTAGTAATTAATGCATAAATATATTTGGCATTTGGGATAATTACTAAATTTTACCCATTCATCTAATTTATTTAATTGAATCTAAATCTATGGCAACATTTTTGTTATTAATGGTTGTAAGTGATTTTGAATGTAAAAGGGTAACAATTATGTAGGTTAACCATTCATTAAGTATATTAAGTTAAGAATGGAAATAGATTGAAATAAATCTAAATTTATTTATTTTGTTTTGTTAATATGTTCTAGTTAATAAAAAAGAATTTATAAGAAATGAAGCCTGCACTAATGAAGTGTATTATAATTCAAATGTTATTTATACACATAAAATGTCTATTTACTGTATAGAAGAGTCTAAATCAATAAACGAATTTATTGAGGATCCAATTTATAATTTATAACATTTAATGTAGACTCAATTAATTAATTTATTTAAATTGTGCTGTTAGCGTAGGTTTGTTTGTAATTGAAATAGTTAATTCTATAAGATGAAGTTAATGCCTATTTATAATTGGATCCTTTGTTGATATAGGTTATAGAAAGCTGGATTTATAAATTAATTTGAGTATCAAATTTCAACAATTGTATTTATTGCAAATAAAGTGGAATTAAACGTTAAATATTACGTTATTGAAATTAAAAGAGACTTTGAGGATAATGATGTGAAATCAGGAACCAATGTTGGTGGCATCTTTATTTTGGATAAAAGTTGAGAATATAAAAGCTGAAAATCTAATAAATGGGTTTTTGAGAATTTAATTTATAATTTCTAAATATAAGGAAGTGAAGAAATTTAACACTGAAATTTATAGACTTATCAACTTTTAATTCACATCTAAACTTGTTAAATCATTTTAATTGATTATGAAATATATAAGCGATAAAATTTGGCCAATTTTAAAATTTAGATATAAAATTGTATTTTTATAATTTATTTTAATTTATTTAATTAATATAAAAATAGCCATTTTGGCCACGAACTCGGATTTCGACAAAACCAGTTTCATCGGATCCGTATCGGTGAATTATTGTAGGGTTTCAAGTTTCGTATCGATCGGACTTGTCGTTTGATCGTACGAACGCGAAACGCCTTGAAATCAATTTAATTAAAATCAATTTGAAATCAATTTAGGAATTTTGTTTTCAGCATAACTTCTTCATACAATCAAATTTGGACGTGAAACTTTTTCCATCGCGTTCAGAATATTTTAAAATACCTATTTGGATATATGGGTTTAATAAATTTTGTTCCGGGGTAGAACGGGCTTTTTGGGCCATACTTTGTTCCGTACGTTCATCTATCTGGTCTATCTACTCCAATCCAGCCCTACTTATAAATAGACGATTATAAACCCTAGCCTCCATCTTCTATCCTCATTTGCTGTACATTCATTTTCTTCAACTCTTTCTCTTCCTCAATGGATGCAAATTTCAGATCCAATTCTATTCAAAAATCAAATGAAAATCCAAACATCCCAGAAAAATTCCGAAAAAATATATATCGAAGATCTCATCGATACACCAACTGTTCGTTTGTGGAGATGTTGCTCGAATCAGCGGGAAATCGTGGTCAAAGTTCCAAATTTCGAAACCCATATGTGGATTTGGGCGTTTTTGATTCGGGCAGCAATCGCGAAATCCCTTTCTGGGTTTTGTTAGGCTTGGCTTCAGGAGTTGCTAGGTTGTGGTCGTTGGGCCTATCTCGACCGGAGGTGACCGGAATCTCTAAATTAGGGTTTCGACATGCTAAATAGGAGGCGGCGGCGCGACACCTTGGGGGAACCGGAGGGGGTGCGTCCTGGAGAGGAGGAAGAGGCGAGTGGAATGGAGCCACTGGGGTCGACGGCGGTGGCTGGTAGACGGCACAAGCGGATGGTCAACGTGGGTAGGCGGCCGCGTTTCTTTAGGCGCCTGTGCGAAGTTTGAAACGAGAGGGAGCTTGCTGACTTGGCTTCAATTAGGTTTTGTTTATTTTATTTTATTTTGGTTTCCAAATCGTTTAAATTGAATATCTTTTTCATACGATCTCCGTTTTACACGAAATTTCTTTTGTTAGGATCGTAATTAAAATCTGAATCTGATGACGCTGGTTTGGACAGATTTGGAGACCGTCGGATTTTTGAGTTTAAATTGAATTTAAATTCGATTTAAATTCAAAAGGTGAGTGTTTTAACCCACTCACAACTTCTAAAAGTTTTTATGTTTGTTAACTTTATTTTAAATATGAGTAGAAATTTATTTATGACTGTTGGCGTGTTTTATTCAGCATATCTGTTAAATCGCATTTATTTAACTTAACTGTTAATTTAGTTTATTTATTGCATAAAATTTGACAAGTAGAATTTATTTTTGCACATAAACTGCTAGTTAACAGTCATTAAATTTATTACGGAATAGAAACTGTTAGTTAATAATCTGTTATTAATTCCTGTATAATTCATATGCTATGTATCAATGATTGTTTAAAATTGGATGAATGAATGCTATAATTATATTGTATAAACTGCAAATTATCTTGCATTTTTCGTTTCATTCGGGATTGTGGTTTGAAATGATATACAACCGCAAAATTTTATTTTTTAAATTGCGGATTGAAATGATAAATATCTGTATCACTTGACCATAGGATAGAAAATTATATACAGGCACCGTTGTCTATATATAAATTATTTTAAAGTGATTTCTATGGTTTGGATGGGATACGGTTTATAAAAATTTGATTTTGATATTTTATAAAATATTATTCTTCGATACATATACATTTGAAGTTAAAAATTTGAAAATTAAGTTTTGTATAAACCTGTTGAATAAAAATGAAAAATTGAGAAAATGGAATTTGGAAATTTATCTTATATGCTTAAGTTTGGAAATTTTAAGATATGATATTTATAACTGGATTTTCCAAGATGAATTAAAAATGAAAATTCTAGTATAAAGTAAATTTGAGAAAATATTTAATTGCTAGAAATTGGAGTTTTATTTATGGAATTTATATGAATATTCAAGACTAAATAATAGAATATTAATTGTTGAAAGAAGAAAATCCAACTTTAGTTTTGAAATATTAATACTCCAAATGGATATATATATATAAAGAAATTGAAGGGGTTTTTGGAACTTGAAGTGATATTTAAATTATGGTTTAAACTTTAAATAAAGAAATATATTTGAAAAGCCATGGAATTTTTTTTTTTACAAAGTAACTTTAAATTTAAACCATTTATTTTACATTCGTTGAATATCCAAACCATTCAAGTTTTAGAAGTTATGGTTTTAAAATTTTGAATTTCGAAATATTATGCTTTGAAAGTATATTTCAAATATTTGGTTTCCAGATATTTTAAATTTTAAACCAGCATGATTTTGGAAAAGAATTATATTTGAGATAAAATGATATCATATTGTTTTAGGTTTAAATTGATATCGTATTCATAGTTTTGAAATGGAAAATTTTATTCTGGTTTTAAAGTATAAACTATTTTTAAATGACCGCGGTGTTATAATAACGATGGGTTGGCAAAGAGACCGGGATCGGATATGGACATACTCTCTGTCGATACCGAAAACCACTTTGACTAACCGTGTACGCGGTGGAGATTCCAGAATGAAGTAGGTGGTGACGACGTTTCCTGTAAGGTAAATACGTGGACTCGACTCCCGTGAGTTGGCATAAGGTGGCTAAAACAGGAGTGATTCTCGGGCCAATGAGGTCATACCTCTGATCGGACGCTCCTCTTCGATATTATACTTTGACTTTGGATTGATTCAGTGGCCACTTCTATTTTTGATTTTGGGGGAGTTTGTTCGAGGTGGGCGGTAACTGCGGCTACGCGTTTCCACCAGCCCGGATAGCAATTGGTATATCTACCCTGGCATTGCCTAGTTGTGCCGTGTCACCTACCATACCAAGCCTTTATTACGAGTTTTGTTTTGTACCATACCTATGGAGTGCCCTCTGACTGACGCCCAGTACGAGGGAGATTACGGTACTGTATAGACTGTGGGAATATATTCTGTGTTAAGGGCTATATGGGTAACCCCTTAACGCTATTAAAAAGTAAGTTTATTTTACAAATAGACACTATTATAATAGCGCAATATACTACATAGTAAATAGTTTAACGGATCCTTAGGAGATGTAAATCCCGAGCATCTCTTGAGTTACTGCACTCATAATTATTTCTGTTAATTTAACTCACATAAGATCTTTTAGTTCTGACTCGAGTGTTTTGTCTTTTCAATTCGCTCGGGTCAATCCGAGCGTTTCAGGATTTGAAGTTTTAGCTCTGGAGGACGAAGACGAAGATTTGTAGTATTACTATTATTATTTATACTAGTGTACTACACACTGTTCCGCTGCATTGTTATTGGTATGTGTAACTCTGATATGTATTATATAAATGTTTGTAAACAGTTTTATAAACTGTATATTTTATTATTATATTTTATCCTTCCGCTGTGAGATTCTATTTTGTTTATTTCTTCTCTGTTTTTCTTATTTACCTCATAACAATCCGCCCTTCCGTATGGTTTAAATCGGCATGTGTGTCTGTTTAAAGTGTGCGAAAAGGCGGGACGTTACATTTGGTATCAGAGCTTTGGTTTAGCGATAAACCTTGGCTTTGTAGGGTTTGACTCTTTGTTAATAGGCTAGTAATACCCTATGGGAGTCGCTGAGTGTATATATATGAGAGAGCGTACTTGTTAGTGTTATAAAAAGGTTTTAATATTGTGTTAATCTGTTCCGTTTTGTATTTATAAATTCTGGTTGATGCATGGGACGCTGTGACATCAATAGGGATTTCTAAACACTTAATAGGACAGACCGACAAAATATCTGTTTTAATATAGGTGAATGAAATAATTTTGCCTATTATATTTTCTATATATAAAATAATTTTTTTTAAATGATATTATATATATATATATATTTTGTTGCAATAGATTAGGTGTTAGGAATAAATTTATATATAATAGGTAAATAAGATTGAATTTAAAATCAATGAAATTTGGAAATTTTAGAACATAAGTCCGGGATTTTGAAATTTGCTTTCAAAGGATTTTGAAGTATAATAATATTGTTATAAATATTTTTCGATATAAATATTTCAGTATAATCCAGAAGAATTGTTTAAAGAAGATTTTGGAGAAAATAATTTTTGTACTTTCCTCTTTGTCGCTGGAAAATAATTTCGGTGATGGCGGCCGCATCATCGACTTTCATTTTCGAGTTTCGAAGGGGAAAGGCCACTGTGGTAAATTCTCCTACAGATTTATTTTGAAATTCTTTAAAATTTTAATTGTTTTAAATATAATTAGAGATATAAAAGTTGTAAGAAATTATTTATCTATTATTTTTAAAATAATTTGAAATTTGACCCGGTATTTAATTCTTAAATTTCCATTTATTAATAGTTTAAATTATTTTAGTGAAATAAAAGGTAAGCAATTAATGAATTGAAACCTCTAATTTAGGTTAGAGAATTAATGCAAAGTTATAAAGGGAAATTTGAAATTTTTAACATATGAGACAAAAAGTAATATTGTTGAACATTTAATTTAATTAAAGGATGAGATAATACTTGTATAAGTTCTTTTGCATATTCTTTAACATATATAACTTACCAAATATGAAAAGTCGAAATGTTAAATAAGAGATTTGAATAGAATATTATACAAGTAAAAATTTTGGAAATATTGAAGTATTCAATGAATTGCTATTATAAATAAGAATTAAGTGGTATAAACTAAGTTATAATTGAAATTTTACTAAAATTAAAGGTAAGTATTATTAATAGGTGATTTTAAACTTAAGTGAATAAAACGAAATTCTTTAATAAATAAGGATTGATGTGTAGGGCTATTAATTTAAGTTTGATAGAAAGTAGGTAATATAAATAAATGACTGCAAACCCTAAGTAATAAATTAATAAAATCCTTTATTTATAAGAATGGAGGTTATAAGGTTAAGAATTTAAGTGTAATTAAAAAGGGTTACTGTAATTAAATATAATAGAATGTAAGCATTTAATAAATGATTGAAATTGAGAAGTGCATTAAATGTAATACAAATAAAAGAAACTTACATAACCTGAATAAATAAAATGAATAACTGTAAGTAATAAGTAAAAATAAAGGAAACAACCACTGATGAGTAAATAAAATTTAAAGTTGTTAGAAATAAATGTAGATTATAAAAAGAGATAATTTATGTGGTATATGAATGAAAATAAATGAAAATAAAAGATAAACTGTTATATGAATGAAAAGATCAAACAGCTAATGTATGAAATAAAAATTTATAATGAGTTAATTTGATTTGTTGGTTTGAATTGTTATTGTTTAATCTATGGTTGGTTGGGTAAGGAAATTTGAAGTTGTTGGATGAATAAATAATCTATTTTGTCCCATCTAAGACTGTTAAGTAAATGATGCACTGGATAGTTATTTTTCATTCCGAACCATTTCAAGTTTTGAACCCGAACAACTATTTGCTTGTTTGATTAAATGGTTGTTTTGTTGTGTATGTTGTTTGTTGAAATTGATGATTGTTGTATTTATTGTTGTTAGTAGTGAAACCATGAAAATATTTCACTTTAATATAAATAGTTAACCTTTTAGATTATATAAGTGAAATGCAGGTTATGGAAGCAACTGCTACTGCTTTTGGTTCCATAATAATAAGCGTAATTTGCCCAACAAATGGGTACGTTTTCGGATTACGTTTTGTAGCGCTATTTTATATATTTTTCCCCGTGTTGGGATATTTTATTTTGGATAATATATGTAATATATTTGTTATATTTGATATTATATTTTTCTCCCAAACCTCTCCGTACAAAGGAGACTCTGCCAAAATTTTCCGAAAATTTTGGACTTAGAATTATGTTGAAAATGTTTTCCAACTTTAATTATTTAAGTATAAAAGGATATGATGATTATAAAACGGGTATATTTAATTTAAGAAAATTAATTTAGTAAATTATTGTTATAAGTTAATATTTGTAATAAGATGTACTGTTTTATTCTTCCTTCTCCCTTCTTTTTTTCCTTTTCGGGGACGAAAAGTTTTGAGTGGGGGAGAGTGTAACGACCCGTTAAATTCGATGATATTAAATGAGTTAATTTAATATGATTTCTAATCTAATTTAGAATGAAATAAAAGTCTTAAGATTTTTTTTGAGTAAATGTAGGAATTAGATATAGTAATTGTAATTAAAGGTTAAAAATTTAAATGTTTGCATGGCAATAGATTGAAATAACGTAAATTGGCGTTTGTGGTTATAAGTTATAATTTGTTGATTAAATTGGTTGGTGAAATTAATACTGGAAGATATAAAGCGGAAATAGTATTAATGAAATAATAACTGAATTGAATTGCAACTATATAAATGAAAGAAAATTTTATTTGGTGGATGTCAACATTGAATAAATTAATTTAAAATAAAAAGATTTAAATGCATGTTGGATAGAACATATAATTGTTGGATTAAGTGATAAGTAATTAGAATTTAATTCTATAAAATTTGGAACTGAATGTATGTAAATAATTTTGTAGGAATAAGTTAATTAACAATCTATTTGTGCATACCCGATTTAATTGAAATAACAGAAAGGACAAGAACTTGATTTGCCTAGGTATGTATATATTGATAAACTATAACTAAGTAGGAAGTTTGGTAGTAAATAGGATATAAGAAGACAAAGGCAACTAATAAATTAATAAATGAATTCATAATAATAAGTAGTAATTAATGCATAAATATATTTGGCATTTGGGATATTTACCAAATTTTACCCATTCATCTAATTTATTTAATTGAATCTAAATCTATGGCAACATTTTTGTTATTAATGGTTGTAAGTGATTTTGAATGTAAAAGGGTAACAATTATTTAGGTTAACCATTCATTGAGTATATTAAGTTAAGAATGGAAATAGATTGGAATAAATCTAAATTTATTTATTTTGTTTTGTTAATATGTTCTAGTTAATAAAAGGGAATTTATAAGAAATGAAGCCTGCACTAATGAAGTGTATTATAATTCAAATGTTATTTATACAAATAAAATGTCTATTTACTGTATAGAAGAGTCTAAATCAATAAACGAATTTATTG
Source organism: Allium cepa (assembly GCA_030765085.1). Classification (NCBI taxonomy): domain Eukaryota; kingdom Viridiplantae; phylum Streptophyta; class Magnoliopsida; order Asparagales; family Amaryllidaceae; genus Allium; species Allium cepa. The sequence continues at coordinate 463,359,659 of CM060938.1, read as the reverse complement.
AGGTTCCAATTTATAATTTATAACATTTAATGTAGACTCAATTAATTAATTTATTTAAATTGTGTTGTTAGCGTAGGTTTGTTTGTAATTGAAATAGTTAATTCTATAAGATGAAGTAATGCTAATTTTATTTATAATTGGATCCTTTGTTGATATAGATTATAGAAAGCTGGATTTATAAATTAATTTGAGGATCAAATTTCAACAATTGTATTTATTGCAAATAAAGTGGAATTAAACGTTAAATATTACGTTATTGAAATTAAAATGGACTTTGAGGATAATGATGTGAAATCAGGAACCAATGTTAGTGGCATCTTTATTTTGGATAAAAGTTGAGAATATAAAAGCTGAAAATCTAATAAATGGGTTTTTGAGAATTTAATTTATAATTTCTAAATATAAGGAAGTGGAGAAATTTAACACTGAAATTTATAGACTTATCAACTTTTAATTCACATCTAAACTTGTTAAATCATTTAAATTGATTATGAAATATATAAGCGATAAAATTTGGCCAATTTTAGAATTTAGATATAAAATTGGATTTTTATAATTTATTTTAATTTATTTAATTAATATAAAAATAGCCATTTTGGCCACGGACTCGGATTTCGACAAAACCAGTTTCATCGGATCCGTATCGGTGAATTATTATAGGGTTTCAAGTTTCGTATCGATCGGACTTGTCGTTTGGTCGTACGAACGCGAAACGCCTTGAAATCAATTTAATTAAAATCAATTTGAAATCAATTTGGGAATTTTGTTTTCAGCATAACTTCTTCATACAATCAAATTTGGACGTGAAACTTTTTCCATCGCGTTCAGAATATTTTAAAATACCTATTTGGATATATGGGTTTAATAAATTTCGTTCCGGGGCAGAACGGGCTTTTTGGGCCATAGTTTGTTCCGTACGTTCATCTATCTGGTCTATCTACTCCAATCCAACCCTACTTATAAATAGACGATTATAAACCCTAGCCTCCATCTTCTATCCTCATTTGTTGTACGTTCATTTTCTTCAACTCTTTCTCTTCCTCAATGGATGCAAATTTCAGATCCAATTCTATTCAAAAATCAAATGAAAATTCAAACATCCCAGAAAAATTCCGAAAAAATATATATCAAAGATCTCATCGATACAAATCTGCGTCGACTGTTCGTTTGTGGAGATGTTGCTCGAATCAGCGGGAAATCGTGGTCAAAGTTCCAAATTTCGAAACCCATATGTGGATTTGGGCGTTTTTGATTCGAGCAGCAATCGCGAAATCCCTTTCTGGGTTTTGTTAGGCTTGGCTTCAGGAGTTGGTAGGTGGTGGTCGTTGGGCCTATCTCGACCGGAGGTGACCGGAATCTCTAAATTAGGGTTTCGACATGCTAAATAGGAGGCGGCGGCGCGACACCTTGTGGGAACCGGAGGGGGTGCGTCCTGGAGAGGAGGAAGAGGCGAGTGGAATGGAGCCACTGGGGTCGACGGCGATGGCTGGTAGACGGCACAAGCGGATGGTCAACGTGGGTAGGCGGCCGCGTTTCTTTGGGCACCTGTGCGAAGTTTGAAACGAGAGGGAGCTTGCTGACGTGGCTTCAATTAGGTTTCGTTTATTTTATTTTGGTTTCCAAATCGTTTAAATTGAATATCTTTTTCATACGATCTCCGTTTTACGCGAAATTTCTTTTGTTAGGATCGTAATTAAAATCCGGATCTGATGACGCTGGTTTGGACAGATTTGGAAACCGTCGGATTTTTGAGTTTAAATTGAATTTAAATTCGATTTAAATTTAAAAGGTGAGTGTTTTAACCCACTCACAACTTCTAAAAGTTTTTATGTTTGTTAAATTTATTTTAAATATGAGTAAAAATTTATTTATGACTGTTGGCGTGTTTTATTCAGCATATCTGTTAAATCGCATTTATTTAACTTAACTGTTAATTAGTTTATTTATTGCATAAAATTTGACAGGTAGAATTTATTTTTGCACATAAACTGCTAGTTAACAGTCATTAAATTTATTATGGAATAGAAACTGTTAGTTAATAATCTGTTATTAATTCCTGTATAATTCATATGCTATGTATCAATGATTGTTTAAAATTGGATGAATGAATGCTATAATTATATTGTATAAACTGCAAGTTATCATGCATTTTTCGTTTCATTCGGGATTGTGGTTTGAAATGATATACAACCGCAAAATTTTATTTTTTAAATTGCGGATTGAAATGATAAATATCCGTATCACTTGACCATAGGATAGAAAATTATATATAGGCACCGTGGTCTATATATAAATTATTTTAAAGTGATTTCTATGGTTTGGATGGGATACGGTTTAAAATTTGATTTTGATATTTTATAAAATATTATTCTTCGATATATATACATATGAAGTTAAAAATTTGAAAATTAAGTTGTGTATAAACCTGTTGAATAAAAATGAAAAATTGAGAAAATGGAATTTGGAAATTTATCTTATATGCTTAAGTTTGGAAATTTTAAGGTATGATATTTATAACTGGATTTTACAAGATGAATTAAAAATGAAAATTCTAGTATAAAGTAAATTTGAGAAAATATTTAATTGCTAGAAATTGGAGTTTTATTTATGGAATTTATATGAATATTCAAGACTAAATAATAGAATATTAATTGTTGAAAGAAGAAAATCCAACTTTAGTTTTGAAATATTAATACTCCAAATGGATATATATACATAGAAATTGAAGGGGTTTTTTGAACTTGAAGTGATATTTAAATTATGGTTTAAACTTTAAATAAAGAAATATATTAGAAAAGCCATGGAATTTTTTTTTTACAAAGTAACTTTAAAGTTAAACCCATTTATATTACATTCGTTGAATATCCAAACCATTCAAGTTTTAGAAGTTATGGTTTTAAAATTTTGAATTTCGAAATATTATGCTTTGAAAGTATATTTCAAATATTTGGTTTCCAGATATTTTAAATTTTAAACCAGCATGACTTTGGAAAAGAATTATATTTGAGATAAAATGATATCATATTGTTTTGGTTATAAATTGATATCGTATTCATAGTTTTGAAATGGAAAATTTTATTCTGGTTTTAAAGTATAAACTATTTTTAAATGACCGCGGTGTTATAATAACGATGGGTTGGCAAAGAGACCGGGATCGGATATGGACATACTCTCTGTCGATGCCGAAAACCACTTTGACTAACCGTGTACGCGGTGGAGATTCCAAAATGAAGTAGGTGGTGGCGACGTTTCCTGTAAGGTAAATACGTAGACCCGACTCCCGTGAGTTGGCATATGGTGGCTAAAACAGGAGTGATTCTCGGGCCAATGAGGTCATACCTCTGATCGGACGCTCCTCTTCGATATTATACTTTGACTTTGGATTGATTCAGTGGCCACTTATATTTTTGATTTTGGGGGAGTTTGTTCGAGGTGGGCGGTAACTGCGGCTACGCGTTTCCACCGGCCCGGATAGCAATTGGTATATCTACCCTGTTATTGCCTAGTTGTGCCGTGTCACCTACCATACCGAGCCTTTATTACGAGTTTTGTTTTGTACCATACCTATGGAGTGCCCTCTGACGACGCCCAGTACGAGGGAGATTACGGTACTGTATAGACTGTGGGAATATATTCTGTGTTAAGGGCTATATGGGTAACCCCTTAACGCTATTAAAAAGTAAGTTTATTTTACAAATAGACACTATTATAATAGCGCAATATGCTACATAATAAATAGTTTAACAAATCCTTAGGAGATGTAAATCCCGAGCATCTCTTGAGTTACTGCACTCATAATTATTTCTGTTAATTTAACTCACATAAGATCTTTTAGTTCTGACTCGAGTGTTTTGTCTTTTCAATTCGCTCGGGTCAGTCCGAGCGTTTCAGGATTTGAAGTTTAACTCTGGAGGATGAAGACGAAGATTTGTAGTATTACTATTATTATTTATACTAGTGCACTACACACTGTTCCGCTGCATTGTTATTGGTATGTGTAACTCTGATATGTATTATATAAATGTTTGTAAACAGTTTTATAAACTGTATATTTTATTATTATATTTTATCCTTCCGCTATGAGATTCTATTTTGTTTATTTCTTCTTTGTTTTTCTTATTTACCACATAACAATCCGCCCTTCCGTATGGTTTAAATCGGCATGTGTGTCTGTTTAAAGTGTGCAAAAAGGCGGGACGTTATACGAGGGGTAATTGATGGTCTGGTGTGTTGATGTAACAGGGAAGTGTAGCAAAGATGTTTGGTTGTGGTGGATATCAGAGAAGTGATGAATGTGTGGTAGAAAGTAGAGAATTGAGTATGGATTTGAATATGAATGTTGATGTGAATGTTGAGCAGTTTTGTAGATGTGGGTGGCAGATGAATGTTGAGCAGTTTGTTCACTGGTCAGAGAAATTGGGGTTGTATGGCAGAAATGAAGTGATTCTTCGGTGACAGAGGAGTTCAGTTGAAGATGGTGGAATATGAATGTTAATCTGAATGAAAATGGCAAGCAGTGTCTTTGTTGAAGATGGTCAGAAGTTCAACTGCAAGTTGGTGGTTGGTTGAAAAGATACTGTTGTAAGTGTATGGTCGCACAGTTTTGGTGATATTGAGGGTGGTATGTAGAAGAAGTTTTGGTGCAGTTTTGTAGAGGAAGTTAAATGTGTGTATGTTATTGAAGTAGTGGCAGTTTTGTGTATAGGCAAAGGTGGGTAGGACTGCTGGTAGTGGGTAGGACTGTCGCGGGCAGGGGAAGTGTTGTAGGGTTTGTAAATGGAAGTTGATCGATCAGTTGTTGCTGGTGGACTGGAAATGAAGTATGTTAGGGAGATGCACTGATAGGTTGATGATGGCAAGGAGTAGCAGTTCTGTTGTGTGGAAGTGATGATATGAAGTGAATGACAGTGATATGAAGGCAATTGGATGTTGTACAGGGTGGGGGTGTAACAGGGAGAGGTCAGAGGCAATTCAAGGGGGCAGTGAGAAGGCTATAGTGGATGCACAGTTGCTGGTGGATGTTAGATGATGTGAATTTGGTTGAAGGCGGGAGGTGGAAGTTGAAGTGGAACTTTGTTAGCAGTTCAAAACTGAAGATAAGTTGAAGCAAGTGAGAAGCAGAAATGAATAGAGAAACTTTGAACAGAGAAGTAGAAATGAACTACAATTGAATAGAAAAAGAAATGCACAGAGAGAAAATGCGCAGAGTGGAACTATTTGCAAATGTAAAAGGTAAATTTGTGAAATCAAAGCAAAAATTACAGATGTAAATGAAATAAATATTTTCTTTTTGTTTTCTGTATGTTTTTTTTTCTTTCTAAATATGAAATGCAAATGAACAAATCACTAAAAAACAACAACAAACACACAAACAAAATGCAAACAAAATCAAACAACAAACACAACACAATTTTTGTTAATGCAAACAAACATACAAAATAAACACACAAAACCAAACAAAAATAATTCGAAGAATAGAAAATAAAAATCAAATCAACTCCCCGGCAACGGTGCCAAAAACTTGTTCGTCGACGAAATTCTATCGGTTTAGAAAACCGTCGAACGAATTTAAATTTAAAAATAACCGCAAGCATACGGTGTACGAATGTAGCACGTGGCGAATACGGGTCGATCCACAGGGAATTGTTGATTTAGATTTCCTACTCAATCAAATTATACCAAAGTCGAGAGTGTGTTTAAGCTAGAAAAGGAGAAAATGAACTAACTAACAAAAAGAAAAGAAATGCAAATATGAAAGTTAAATGACAATTTAGAGAATAAATCCACTCTCTAGATCATGTAGTTCAACACATGAAATCATGATCTCTCTTTTATGGTCATTAGTGTTTTAATTGATGTGTTTATCATAAGTATGACATATTTGAGCTATTGATTAGCCAACATAAGCCATCAAACTATAACACACCCCTTAAAACACTTACTAACTTTCATGAACTTTGACAAAGAAAATGAAATGAAATCTATTTTAAGTATGGCCTATTAACTATTGATTAGAAACATAGACCGTCAAATTTTAATTTCAGATCACTTTCTTATACCATAATCATATATTGATGAAGAGGCATTTGTGTTAGTGATTGTTTAAGCATAGCCTATTTGGTGTCAACAACATAGACTATCAAATTCAAAGCAAAAACAACAAATAAAACCACTTCTATCATCATCATTAAGCACAAAAAGAGAGCATGAATTAACAAATAGTTGAAGCTACATTAATTAGAGAGCTTCATTACCCCTAAATTGAAGGGGTTTAGCCTCTCATATTTGTCATTTTATTGACAAATGTAGCTAACAACATGAAAGCAAAATGAAGAAGAAAAAGAGAGCAAAATGAAAAGATAAGCTAATTAACTTGCATAAAAGAAAAGAGATCTACAGTACAACATAAAAAAGAGGCATGTAAAAGGAAAGAACATGTATTAATAACATAGAAAAAAGATTACATAAAATAAAAATGGTTAAGTAGCCATGAAAAGAGAAAGAGAGCTTTCTTTTATTTGATCTAAACTAATGAAGAGGAAAAGGAAGAGAGGAGGCCTAAGAGAGACTAAGAGAAGAGAGTAGATGCTACATGAAACATATGGGTATTTATACATGTATAAAACCCTAATTCATATTTTGGGGGAATGCCCAAAATGCCCCTTAGAAAGTGTGGAGGCCAAGTAACCATTAACATGTCTTAATACCCCATTAAGTGTACATGAAAATATTAACTCCATAAGCATGTGCATTAGCCTTTAATTTGTACATTAAGGTAGGTGGATAGGTGGGGTCCTCCATGATCTGAACTTTGAATTATTTCCAACTTTATTCCTTTATATTCTTTGTGCATGCATATTCCTTCATGAAACCACTCCTATTTGAGACCATTTTCCTACAAAAATATAAATAAATTTCCAATCAATTTTTCTCAAAGAAATATATGCACTTAAATGACCGTTTTGCCCCTATATGAAGATGAATATGTGAAAATTTGGAATTAATATGAATTTTGGTTAAAACAAGTTAAAATACCCAATATGATCATTTATTTAATTTAAATAGAATAAATATGGTGGTAAAAATATGCACATTTACATGCACATCAGAAGGTGTCTCGAGTCCTGATTCGACCGTATGCAAAAAGTAGCTTTTCGGACTAAAATCCGATTAACGATGAAATATTTAAATACTCAATCGTAAAATATGCGGGTTGTTACAGACTCTCCTCCTTAAAGAAATTGCGTCCTCGCAATATTTAAGAAGAAAATTTATAGTAACAACCATAAAAGCATATTCAACACAAAAGAAACTTGAAATAAGAAGTTCACCTCAAAGAGCACGAGAAAGTAAGTTCGGATGTGTTCGCTCGATGAATTCTCTAGATTCCCAAGAGCAATCTTTAGGATTTGAGGACCATTGAACCTTAACAAGAAGAACATCTTTATTTCGAAGCCATTTCCGTAATTGAGAAACGTGAAATACGTCACGAATAGCAGAAAATTGAACTGGTAATAAAAGACGATAAGCCACGGAACCAATACGTTCGGTGATAGGAAATGGACCAATATATCTAGGTGCTAACTTTCCCGATCGACTGAAACGTACAACACCCTTCATAGGTGAAACACGAATAAACACAAGATCTTCCATAGAAAATTCAAATTTCCTTCTCCGGTTATCGGCATAGGATCTTTGTCTACTCTGGGCCTCTTTCATCCTATGACGAATAAGGTCAATCTTTTCTGTGGAATCACGAATAAAGTCTGGACCTAAAACCAGCCACTCACCGGCCTCAAGCCAACAAGAAGGAGATCGGCATGGCCTTCCCTAGAGTGCCTCAAAAGGTGCCATACCAATACTAGATTGGAAGCTATTATTATAGGAAAACTCAACGAGAGAAATATGATCTTCCCAACTTTCTCCAAAATCAAGAACACATGCACGGAGAAGATCTTCATGAGTTTGATTCACACGCTCGGTTTGTCCATCGGACCGAGGATGATAAGCGGTGCTAAAATTAAGCTTCGTTCCAAAAGCTTTTTGAAGACTCTTCCAAAATCCACTAGTAAACAATGGATCACGATCACTAACAATAGAAGTAGGCACTCCATGTAATTTAGCAATCTCTTTAATAAAGAGTTTGGCCAAAAGAGGAACGGTCCGGTTAGACCGAACGGGAATAAAATGGGCGGATTTAGTAAGTCTATCCACTATCACCCATAAGCTGTCATGACCCGAACGAGAACGGGGAAGGCCGTCTATAAAATCCATGGAAATTTGATCCCACTTCCAAATTGGAATTTCTAATGGTTGCAATAACCCACCGGACCTTTGATGCTCGGCCTTAACAAGTTGGCAAGTCATGCAACGCTTAACAAAGTTAGCAATATCAGATTTCATTCCATCCCAATAATAAAGTCGCTTCATATCCGCATACATTTTACTATTACCGGGATGAATGGTAAATTTAGAACGATGGGAATCTTCTAAAATATCTTTACGAAGATCACTAATATTTGGCAAAGATAAGTCTACCAAATTTTCGAATGCCGCCACGAGAATCGATATCAAAGTCTTTCAAAACTTTAATATCAAGTTTATCCCTCAATCTTTGGCCAATAAGTGCCAATTCGAGATCTAGCCTTTGAGATTCAAGAATACGGTCTAAAAGAGAAGGATGAGCCTCTAGGCTACATAAAACAAGAGATGGACATAAATCGGAAACGCGATCTCGAAACTCACAAGTAGATAAAATCTCGAGATCATTCCACTCGGATATCATCATAGAAACAACCGCTTGTTGCTTACGACTAAGTGCATCGGCAACACGATTTCCTTTTCCGGGGGTATAAAGAATATCAAGATCATAGGCTGCAAGGAACTCGAGCCAACATTGTTGACGCAAATTAAGTTCCTTTTGAGAAAATAGATACTTCAAAGACTTATGATGGGTGTAAATAATAAATTTTTCTTTCAAAAGATAATGACGCCAAATTTTAAGAGCAAAAACAATAGCTGCAAGCTCTAAATCGTGAGTGGCATATCTAGTCTCAGCTGACCTCAATTGCCTAGAAGCATAAGCAATAACACGTTCTCTTTGCATAAGAACGGCACCCAAACCAACGCGACTAGCATCGGTATAAACAACAAAATCTTGATTCCCCTCGGGAATAACAAGAATAGGAGCATCGGAAAGGAGTTCTTTTAATTTCTGAAAAGAAGCTTCACATTTGACCTACCAAATGTATTTAACACCTTTCTTTATTAAGCTAGTAAGAGGCACGACATTTTTGGAAAAGACCTTTATGAAACGGCGGTAATAACCGGCCAATCCAAGGAAGCTACGAATTTCCGTCACACTCTCCGGTCTCTTCCAATTTTGAATCGCTTCAATCTTTGAAGGATCCACGGAAATTCTGGATTCGGAAATAATATGACCGAGAAACTTCACACGAGATTTCCAAAAGTGGCATTTAGAAAATTTTGCTTTCAATTGATTACTCCAAAGAGTTTCCAACACAATCCAAAGATGTTTTTCATGCTCCTCCTCGGTTTTAGAATACACAAGAATATCATCAATACAGATGAGAACAAACCGATCGAGGAAGTCTTTGAAAACTCGATTCATAAGGTCAACGAAATAAGCCGGAGCATTCGTTAAACCAAATGGCATAACAAGCCATTCATAAGATCCATAACGAGTACGGAACGATGTCAAAGGAATGCTACCTCTGCAATACGAAGCTGATGAAAACCGGTAGCTAAGCCTAATTGCGGAAAGACTCTAGCACCACTAAGTTGATCAAATAGATCATTAATCCGAGGTAAAGGATATTTATTCTTGATAGTAAGATCGTTAAGCTTGTGGTAGTCAACGCAAATCCTAAGTGTACCATCGGATTTCTTCACAAAAATAGCCGAAGCTCCCCAAGGAGAGGAACTAGAGCGAATAAAGTGCTTCATCTCCAATTCGGATAATTGTTTGTGCATTTCCTCATTTTCTTTATTGGACATACGATAAGGTGGATGAGTGATAGGTTGAGCTCCTGGGATGAGTTTAATTCTGAACTCAATTGCTCGCTTAGGTGGTAATCCTAAAACGCGCTCAAATATGTCGGAAAATTCACGAACAATGTGAATAAGAGAAATAATATCTTCCTCATCATCATTGTCGACATCGTGAGGATTTAAAGAATATAAAGATGCAATCAAGCTGGAATCTGAATCTTTATGGTTAATAGAAATCTGCTTAACAGATTGAGGATGTCGAAGATGAATAGTCCGCTCAGGACATAGGATTTGAGCTTCATAGCGGTCAAGCCAATCCATTCCCAAAATCATTCCAAAGCCTAAGTAGCGCATGACATGCAAATCGGCTCAGAAAGAAAAATCACATAAAATAATCTCGACATCTTTACACAATAAACTGATCATTGTGGATCCTCCAACCGGATTCGCAATTCTCAAAGAAGTCATTAAACACATAACATCGAAAGAAAAGGTATCAATAAGTTCTTTTGATATAAAAGAATGGGACGCACCCGTATCAAAAAGAACTCGAATAGGATGATCACGAAATAAAATAATGCCATCAAGGATAGAATGAGAAATACCTTTACCACGAGATGTGTTGCCAGGGGCTTGAGCAACATTAAGCTTTCCCTCCTTCCTACCTTAAAGTTTGGGACAAGATGATAAATAATGATCCGAACTTTTGCAATAGCGACAATAGAGTGGTTTCGGACATTTATTGGCATAATGGTCTTTAGAACCACAATTGTAGCATTGCCCACTACTAGGGGCAGAAGCCTTTGCCACCGGAATTGCTTGCTTTCCTTTCTTGTTAGGATAAGACCCTTTGAACTTTATAGGCCTTTTCTTGTTGTTGAGGTTTGGTTTAGCACTCACAACCTCAACATCACTCTCTTTATCTGCCTCTTCAAGTCAAAGTGCGATATCAATGAGTTGATCAACAGAAACTTCTAATTTTAGAAGTAATGGCTTCTTGAGATTTTTATCCAAGCCATAGACAAATCTTTGGTTCTTCTTTAATGGGGTGTTTATGTATTCGACCCCGTATTTAGAAAGTGACTCGAAGGATGCGACATAATCTGCCACAGAAGATTCACCTTGAACAAGGTCTATAAAACGACGAGCCAAAGTCACCTTTTCAGCTTCTCGTACAAATTTTAATTCGAAGCGTTCCCAAAATTTCTCCCAAGTAAGATCCTCTTCAACTATTTCAGAAATAAGAAGCTCATACCAATCTAATGCTCTTTCTTGGAGCATGCTAGAGGCCACCTGAACACGGTGAAGATCAACAAGATTCATGCGAGAAAAGATTCGATCGCACGTTCCAACCAAGCCTGCACTTCAATAATTGTTTCAAAACGTTTGAATGGCTTCCCACCCAAATTGGTAAAATCGTTGCACAAACGTGCAAATCCAGACTTAGGGTGAGTAGATTCCGTATTTGAACCGGCTGCCTGAGCATTCCTACGAGATCAAGAAGCTGCTGGGCAGACATAAATACTCCATCTTGGGGAGTAGCACGAGATTAACCGACGCTGGGATGGCCAGGTCTAACCATTTCTCTTCCTTAAGAAAGAAGAAGGAAGAAGAAAAAGGTGATTCGCAAATTGAATATCAAACATTAATGATTGTTAAAACAAGGGATCATAAAGGAAAATAGGATGGAACGGTACGAAGACCCGAATAAAATCCTAAGGCACGACTCCTAAGATGGACTTAGGATGATGATCTTAGTTAAATTATTCTACATAGTTCCGAAGTTTCGCTCTAATACCAAGCTGTGACGCCCCACCTCTATACCCATGCTAGCCAAGGACATTACGGGGTAATGCCGTCAACTAGCACGGAGAATAAGGCTGTTGAGGAGCGACCATTCGTGTAATTGCTTTGTGAGCACCAACATGTCAGATAGTGCAAGGAAGTCCAACATGCCGATACAAACTCAAGGCTACTACACAGTGGCTATATATATTCTTCGGAAATAAACATAGAAATAAACATAACACAAATCGGTCACAATCATCCATATCACAGATGCGGAAAAAGATATGAATATAACACATGAAAGTGTACATCAAAGAAGTGGTCAAACAAGACCCACAATATCACAAAAGAATGGTTAAAAGTGCAAGACAAAAGAATATGTATATATCAAGGAGTCTATATCTCAAATGTATACAACAACAAAAACTACTAATCTAAGTAGTTAGCCAAAAGTCAGAGTGATAATCCCAGATGTGAAGTCAAGCAGAAGCACCTGTAACATCTCGGTCTGACCCGAGTATTATTTAATAAGAAAGTAATAAACGGATCAGTCTAATTATAAATATCAGATAAAATGATATAGGATAAGAGATATGACAAAAATGTATGATAACCTTAAAGTCATACTGCGACAAGTATGTAATTGAAAATCAACTAGAGATTAATCAATATCACAAGAATCTTCTCAGAGATCAAAAGAAGTGTCATACCCCTTATTTCATTCACCAAGCCACAAATATTAACAACATATCGATGCCAATCATAAAATTGGTGAAACACAAAATTCTAGGAATCATCAATAGAAATCCAGAAATCACAAAAATGGGGAGGCCTAACACAAAACGGGAGCATGAAAACTCACCAACACGTGTATCACAAACGGGACGCTATCCCATGGTCGCTAACCATAGAGCCGGTGCAACGACGTAGTACAACGGTACGCCCGGGGAAGCTGAAACTCGTAAAATTCGTAACAACGACGTAGTACAACAGTACGCCCAGGGAACCTGAAACTCGTAAAATTCGTAACAACGACGTAGTACAACGGTACGCCCGAAGAACCTGAAACTCATAAAATTCGGAACAACGACGTTGTACAACGGTACGCCCAAAGATTCAAACTCCATAAAAACGTGGGTCGCTAGCCCACAAAAATTGAGTCGAAACCCCAAGAAATAAATAGGTCGTTAGCCTATAATAAAAAAATGAGACGAAACTCAATAAAACGAGGTACTGTCCCCTACGTGGACAAAGAAACATAGCATATCGCTAGTCATAATCACAAAAATGATCATCATCGATCATCAAGAAATGTCAATTACACTAAGCTAGTAAATATATGAGCTTAGCTTCATGTCCTATAACCACTAACTTAACTTAAATATTTACGAACAAACTGTAAGTCTCCACTCGAAAATTGTCACAAGAAATTCAATCGAACAAGTCCAAGAATTAACCGACGAAGTAAATGCAAGCGTTTCATACCACTTGTTTTACTAAGTCGTTTAATTAGATTTCTCAAACGAGTGAGGTAAAGGTTTGTTATACTAGTAGATTGAAAAACGGTTCAAGAAACGAGCTTTGTAATAAAATAGTGTTGAAAGGGTTTTGATATTTACTACTAGCATTGAAAACCTTTATATTTTGAAGTGACAAATCACAAAAGTGATTGTAGAAACAATCAATCACTAAAGTACACATTCGAAGACGTGAATAAAAATCCAAAGAAATCGATACCGAATGCATCAAAGTGGAAATACCCAAAAATTCCAAAAATAGAAGTTATCAAAGTCGACAAAGGTGATAACAACTAATCGGAGAAGAAGAATCGATTAACAATTGGAAAAGCAAAGCAAAATGAGCATAATAGGCAAAACATGGAAATAGGAGAATAGGAGTAGATCGGTTGACCGGACTCCCTGAGTCGGCCGACCGAACCAGAAACAGAAAGTTTTGGCTACAGCTTCGGTCGACCGGCCCAGGGGGTTCGGTCGGCCGAACCTGATGCCATGCATTTTTCTGCCCTATTAATTGAAGTGAAAACTCTCCCAATTCGCAACCGGTCGAGCACGGACGTTAAGGGATTACGCCCATCGGCTACCCGGTCCTATTGGCTCCTCGATGCATCACCAAAAACATGTTCAAACATCAAAGTTAGGATCTTTAAAGATTTGAACCCAAAACACTAAAAATTGGAATATTCACAAAACCAATCCAAATCAAAATCAAATGCACATGAATAAGTGCTAGGAATTCATACCCAACAATCAAAGATAGTTATAGACAAAGATGTGAGATAAAAATCTCACCTTTACACAAAATCTATGAAGGAGAAGCTATAGAGCAAGGCAAAGAGAAACACACTTCAATTCCAACCCAAGAAGCTTCAATCTAAGCTTACAAGTAAAATATTTCCTAAGTTAGGTTTAGGAAATTTCTGAAATAGAAGAAGGAAATAGTTGGAGAAGATAAAGAGAAGGCTTACCAATGGATTCTCATTGGATTTGGAGCAAGAACTTGAATTTTGCAAATGAACTAGGGCTTGGAGTTTTAGGAATTCTAATTTCCAATACTTTCCCCCATTATTCTCTTGAGCTTAAGAGAGTTAGGAAATGAGAAATGAATGAAGAGAAAAGGAGAGGAGTTGGGTTGATGTAACCACAATTGGGCAAATGAGCTGAACCCAAACCCAAAGCCCTATAGAAAAAGTAGCAAAAATCAACTTACTCTAAACATATCGAAGCTTATACTCGAAAAGGTTGCAAACGGCATTTTGAACTTAATCAAAGGTGTCTCGAGTCCTGATTCGACAGTATGCAAAAAGTAGCTTTTCGGACTAAAATCCGATTAACGATGAAATATTTAAATAAAATATTTAAATACTCAATCGTAAAATATGCGGGTTGTTACATAAGTTATCCAAAATAATTTTTTTATTTTCAAAACTCCTTTTCAAAAGCTTTCCATATTTAACTCAAATCCATATCCAAAACAGTTTGAATTCAAAATTCAACTTTAAAAACCATTTCAAAATATCTGTGACTTAACCAATTTCCTCATGCAATCCATATTCATGTGTGTATAGTATGGTCTAGGAGTTTAACACACAATAGTGCAACAACATCACTAATCATTACAATTCAAACACAAAAATATATTTGATAAGCGGTGTAAACTATAACGCTTATCTTTCATTCACATATCACAGATATATATCACAGATAATAAATTACATTCATCCCAGATAAATAAATTACATCATAGATGAATAAATTACGTTAAACACAGCTCAAATCAAAACAGAATATCACATATTAGGTATATCAAACAATTCAATCATCCAATAGAATCCAAACATTCATAAGTAAAATTTTGTAAATCAACTGATTAATTTAAATCATATTAATTACTTATGTATAATTTACTAATCCTAGTTAATTAATATTAATTAATTACAAATCAATTTGATTAATTATCCTTTAAATCATTTTATTAATTAACCTTTAATTAATAATCATATCTTAATCACCTTTATAAATTAATTAGCCTTTAATTAATTAATTATCCTCAAATAAATTAACTTAATCACATTCATTAATTATTATTTAAATTAATTAACCTTTAAACACTTGATTAATCAATCTTTAATCATAAATTATCCGTTCTTAATTACTTTCATTAATTAAATATTTTTAAGTAATTAATTATCCTTAAATTAATTACTCATTCATTACTTGATTAATCAAACTTAAATTATTAATTAATTTCTCTTAATTACTTTTACTAAGTAATTTTCTTCAAGTAATTAATTGCCTTCAACAAATAACTTAACTTTAAATTTTAAAAGTTAATTAACCATTAAAACATTCTTTATATTAATTAACTAACCTTTAACATTATAAAATTTATTCAAAATAAACTTTAAAAATAAAGTTTATGTATATTTTGAAAACATTTTAAAACTTGATTAATTACATCAATTTTATTTGAAACCCTTCTTAACTAATTTTAAAGCTTAGATAACATCTATCATTGAAAATAAATTAATGATTAATCCTTAATTAATCTTATATCGTAATTAACTATCCTTAATTATCAATTAATTAATCTTAATCATTAATTTATTAATTAAATTAATAAATTTCTCTTTAAAACTTTAAACTTGTTCAAAGCATTTTGATTCCATAAAACTTTATTTACTTTCGAAACTAGGTTACAAAATTTATTTTGAACCTATCCATACACTTAAAAACTAGATTTTAAAACTTCTTCAAGCTTTATACTAAAATCCAGAAACCATAATACTTCACAAAAACATGCACTTACTTCATTTTGAAATCTGTATTCTGTTTTTATTTAATTTATAAAAATGTACAAGTCCTTATTATAAAACATTTTAAAACTGGTTATATAAATATTAACCCGAACCAATATCAGAAAATACACGGGCCAAATTCAAAAATACCCGAGACATTTACCTCCTTCCTCGAGTCAGACCTTCTTTTTCTTTTCCTTTTCCCTTTTAACTTTGTTTAATTTGAAAACTGTTACTCCAGGCTATCCCACACGAACACATACTCGACCTAAATCGCTGAAGTCCCGAGAATAACTCGAGCAAACTTTGTTTTCTTCCCAAACCCACAAAACCCGGACACACGAAATTTCTCCCGTGCACGTGTACAACCGTCGCGATCACCTCCAGCCAAGACTTCAACCACCACCAAGTCACCGTTGATCAACTCAGACCTCCAGACTACCCAAACCTTCGAGATGAACACGAAATCAAACTTCGAGCTATCAAAACAGTAGGAATCCAAGACTTGACCAACCAATTCACCTCGCCGATGTCAATTCCATCAATCAGAACCCATGATTTTTCACCCCCAGACGCGCCACACAATTATGCTTCGATCCCGACCACACCGGTTGACTCCGGTGACTCCGGTGCCTCGACGACACCGCACAACCCATGAATTCAGCGTCGAACAAAATGGATTACTAAACCCTAAATCGTTCTCAACCATCATCCACAATGAATTATAAAATCAATGAACATTTTTCTATTGCTCGTTGACCCACAAGCATGCTCCAGATTTGATCACGAGATTTATCATTATTCCGATCATCAGATTTTCGTCAAAACCCAATTTATGTTTAATTAGCAAAATCTCATGATTCACTAAATTAAAAATCGTGTTTCTTCTTTTAAAAATCATGATTTCCTAAGTAAAACATATAATATAAGTGAATCAATAATTTATGATACTTGAATTTCGTTATCTGAGTTTTACTGTATATTCTTTTCCCAGTAAAAGTTATCTTCAAATTTGACTTAAACTATTTTTTTAAAGTCATATGTTGTTATTACTAACAGGTTTCTTCTGAAGATCAGATCCTAAAAAGGATTAGAAGATGGGATTTCCAATTTTGAACAGGTTTTGTAGGCTGTAACCAAGAATAGAGGAATGTATAGCATGCACACAAGACATACAGAAATGCATATATTTTCTCAACACATTTTTAAGTATAATCACATATATAAACTAGACATAGAAAATTCCAGATTTTATATTGGTAGTTTGCTCACCTCAGAATGAAGAATAGAGCACAGTGAAGCCTGGAAAAATATTTTGGGCCTGGAACTGCTTTTGAACTCTGAAAGTAGATTATGATTTACTTGAGTTGATCTTTATACTTGCTTTTATTTGTTGAGTTACTTCCAGTTTGAAGTTGTTTTCATAAGATTTGAATTAAACTTGCATGCTTTTGTTTTTCAGATTTCCTAGGTTTTAAAACTTGATTCAGGTTTTGCTTTGATCTTCTTTTTCCAGGTTGAAGAATTTGCTTAGTTGAAATCTTGAACGTTGCTTTGATTCGTTTTCAGATTTTAGTTTCTAGTTTGATTTCGCATGAGGCGGTTTGTTTTCAGTTTTTTTGAAAATGATAAATCTAATTATACTTTCTTTATTTCATATTTTGTACAATTAATTTCAAAAGAAAAGATAATATTGCCACTTGTTATATATGTTGACATTTGTCTTATTCCTTGTTAAACTAGTTACAAATGTAAATTTATATTGTAAAACTTTCACACTTGTAAATTATATATTTATTAAATGTTATCTTTTAGTTATGTATATATATGTAATCTTAAAGAAAGTATTTAATCCTTTGATTCATTTTCAACTATTATACTTTTAAATAAACATGTATACATATATATATATTGGAATTTGTTATTTAAATAGCTTTTAAAAATTTATCATATACCATTTGAAAAGAAATGATCCTTTAATAAATCTTATTTAATTTTCAAAAGATATATGTGTATATATATATCAAAAATTTTATTCATTTGTATACATTTCAATTACCTGTACTTATATAACTCTTTTAAAAATAAGAAAATGTTTTGAAACTCAATTCCTATATTAATTATAAAATAAATTCAATTTGTTTGCAATATACTTCTATTTGAATTTCAAATCAAAAATATTCATTTTCAATATACTTATTAAATTTGAATCTCAATTTCAAATTATATTTTCAATCTATTTTTGTATACATATTTATTTCCAAATATTCAAATTAATTCCCAATTAGTTAACAATTTAATCCAAATTAAACAATAATTTTATATTAATTACCAAATTAATTAAAAATTAAATTTCAATAAATAAATTAATTATCAATTATCTCATAATTAAATTCCAAAAATTGGATTTATTATCAAATTAATTCTGGCTAAAATCCGGGAATGTTACAAATATATATATTTGTTTTACATGATTCTTTGAAATAATAATATTAGCATGTTAAGTATGTTAAGGATTAAAACATAACACAAGGCTATTTGACATTGAGATTAAACAACAAGCAGTACTGTTTGAAAATGTTTTATCATTTCCACTTCGTAAAGTTTAAAATATGATATCATGTTAACAGTGTGAATTTTTGCATTTTTTTAGTGAAATAGAATGATATATATATGACAAAGTATGAATTCTTAAGGAATTGATATATAGTTATTGAAATTTTATTTTGTAAATTAATTTGAAAGAAACGAACTATGAATTAATAACTGATACATCAAATCAAGAACAGGAGTAGGACAAATCAATATATGCGGATAAATCCAGCCATCATAATGATATGGAGAAGTGAAACACGATAGCTAATACATAGTTATTTAAAGAAGTAAAACATACAGCTGGTATACATGGGAATGGTACACGAAGTATTGGTTTGTGTGACAAATAAATTACACGCATTCAGATTAGATAGTAAATTTAATATTTGTTACAGCAAGTCAATGAGCAGTGCAAGTTTGGAAAAAAAGTAATGTATAAGACCACTAACTATATTATGCAATTCAAATGGCGGATAAAATCGATTTCATAGATGATGCACAGAAGAGCAAGCAAACAGAGTACACAATATCAACATGTTACAGTTGTTTCATAATGGACCAAAATACTAAATGCACAAACATTCCATGTAAGAAGATTCACATGATTTCTCTATTCTGGCCATGCATTGCTCAGCCAATACATACAACAAAAGATATTTAATTAAAACGTGAGAATTTATATATCTCTAGGATTGCTTGCATGTATTTGTTTAAAGTTGGGTATTCAAACCAAAACTAGTGTAAGTTCGGTACTTTTAAAGCTTAGATACATGCAAAAATCACTCATTTTAAAAGTGGATTGTTATTCATTTCATCATGAATCATGAATCAGTGTTATTATTCATTTCACCTTAACGTATGTAAAGATCTATCACGGTAGAATCTGAAAATATGAATCCGACATTTCAATATTAATAAAGAGGTCAGATACACACAGGATTAATGCAGAAATCTCTAACATAAGAAAATGAAGCTGGCACTAAATCCAAATCAATCACCTAATGAAGTGAAACATAAAAAACAATCAACTACATGACAATAAACTACCATTCATCGTGAAATCCAATTCAACCAACTTAAAAAGGAATACAATTCGAGTAACATAAAAAAGGAAGATTTGGTACCTTGATAATGAGAAGCCGTGGCCAAATCTAATCCACGAAATCACGTTTGAAATTAACGGTGAAAATCAATTTCTAGGGGTTTTTTTGTTTTGAAGCAGGCGAAATACTTTTTAGGGGAAACAAATGGGAAAATAAGCGACGGAAAAAATTGGGATGGCGGGAATTAACGGGTGCGTAACGTAAGTGGTTTGATCTGACCTCGACAACCTAAATAATTTTAAATTGCATCGCCTTCGCTAGTGAACCGATGCGAGAATGATTATTTTGGATCCACTAAACAAAACTATGTTCGTAAGGGATGCAAATTAATGTAGTTACATCGGTTGACTTTAAAACCGATGCGACTAAAACTATTTGCATCGATGTTTTTTCTTCATTTGTTGGGGACAACTGATGCAAATTTGATTTTTTATTACCTATTGCTTTCCACGTACCAATTGCACCGGTTATTAAGATAGAACTAATGCAAATAGTTCTATGCATCAGTTTTTACTTCAACCGATTCAAATGAGGTGAAGCAATATGCACTTTTTGTGCTAGTGCAACCTCAAACCCACACGCAGATCCACACTCACCACCTCCCTCTCCTCCTTTTGCCGATCAGCAACCCCACCTGCTTGTTGTGACAGCCTCTGGCCGCTCCTCCTCTTGATCCTCTAAGCAGCCATATCCTCTAGCCTCTCTTCCTCACTCGACCGCTTTCCACCGCCTTGTAGCCGTGCATTCCCCTTTCCACCTCAAGGCCGCAAGTTCCTCCCTTCCTCCTCCAGCTATGCAACCTACATATATATGAGTAAATTTTTATTTAATATTGATTTGTAAATTATATATATATATATGTATAAGTTGTTATATGTATAGGTATATTAATATATATTTCAATTCTTAGTTTATAAATCCATTGGTTATTTATATATGTTAGTTATATAACAGTATATATATAAAGTTTATAAATCTTTTGGTTATGCAAGTTATATATATATATATAAAGCTTATGTAAGTATTTATCTTATATATATATATATATATATATATATATAAAAGATGTTGTGTCTGCAGTGGTTTGTTCATAATACTACCTCCATGCATACATTTAGCTCTCTATATTTAACCTTTTATATATATGAGTTAGGTAAATTTCTAAATATTTGTATAAGTTATATACATATATTCTGTTGGTTTATATATGGGTTAACATGACAACTTATATATGTTTTAAAGTATGTCAATTTTGTATTAGTTTTATATAAGATCTGGTTGCTTTAAAAGTTACTGTATGTATATAAGAGTTTATAAAAGTTATAATATATAAAGGTATATAT
Organism: Allium cepa; assembly: GCA_030765085.1. Taxonomy (NCBI): domain Eukaryota; kingdom Viridiplantae; phylum Streptophyta; class Magnoliopsida; order Asparagales; family Amaryllidaceae; genus Allium; species Allium cepa. The sequence goes on along the minus strand of CM060938.1, from coordinate 463,338,504 downwards.
ATGTATTTTTGTTATATAGTATTAGTTTATATATATATATATATATATTAGTTTGTTTAAGTTTAAAATAAATTGCTAAACACTATTGATATTAAATTATAACCTATATATAGGTTTGTATATATGTGCATATACATTTGTTTATATATATGTGAATTTGATTTTCAATTTTTTTTGATATTGTATGTGTTGGGATTAAATAATGATTGAAAAGAAATATATATGTATTTTTATTTTAACTATATGTCTTTAATTGATTTTTAGAAAAATTACACATGTGTAGTAATATCTTGTTCTCGTCGATTCCTATTTCTCGGTTTTGTTCGCCAAATCTATGCCAATCTCGCTTTGCTTTGGAATTCCTGCTTGGATTCGTAACTCATTCATTGTCGAATCCCTCTAGCCTCGAAAGGTGGAAATCACTCACGATTAACATTCTTATATTTATTAAATTTGATTTCATTTGAAACGACAATTGGAATATGTCATTGCAAGTTATTTAACTGCTATATATATGATATGCCATTATCTGTAACTATTCACATGTGACATCTGACACCCTACTCTGTTATTTATATTTTATCTGTTATCGATGATATATATATATATATACACATTTTATTAATATGTTATATTGTTATCACCATTGTTCTTACTCTGCAAGTTCCCTGTTAGTATAGAATTCTCTATGGGTTGAAATGATACATACCCGAACAATCTTGTAGAATAGGAGAAAATCGTTATGGGTTGAAATGATAAACCCAAGCGATTTTCATCTACTTTGAATTGGGATTGCAGGTTGAAATGATATATACCCATAGATATTTAAATTGCAGATTGAAATGATAAATATCTGTATCACTTGACCATAGGATATAAAATTATATACAGACATCATTGGTCTATACATATTTTGAAATGATTTCCAAAGTTTTAAAAAGATATATATATATATATATATATATATACAATTTTATATAAATATTGATTTTAAATATTATATATGTAAAAGTTATTTTATATATGTTTAAATATTTTTATTTTTTAAAAATTTTATGTTTGAAAATTTTAAAATTGTAAGTTAGATTGAAATTATAAATTTTAAGAATTTACTTATAATTTTACTATTTTAAAAAAATGTATAAATAAATTTTAATATAAAATATATTTAATAACCTTGATTTAATAAAGTTTAGTTTAACTAGTATATAGTATGGTTTTAAATATTTATTTAAATTTATATTTTAAAAGTAGATCTTATATAATTTTAATAAACAAGGGTTGGAAAGATAAATAGAAATTGATTTGAAATTATATTTGTTTAAGAATTTTTCTTAAATAAAATCAACTTGAAACTTATTGAATTTGAGATTTTAAGGATATGATTTTATAACTTGATTTTATTTAAGATGATTAATGAATATTTTCAAATTTAAATAAATTTAAATGGGATAATTTAAATAAATTTAAATGGGATAACTAGTTTTATTTAAATATATATTTTAAAGGTTTATTTAAAAGATATTGGATTGACTAAATGAATATTTCAATATCAAATAATGGTAAAGTTGAATTTTAAATATAAGTGGATTTATCAAATTGAGTTATTGTAAAGGTTTATATAATTAAAACTTTGAAATCTATTGAAATCGAAATGATTTATTTTTGTAGTTTAAAACTATATTTGAAATCGATATAAAATGGTTTATTGAGATTTGAATTGAATTGAAAGGGAAGAACTGAGATTTTATTTAAATGGGATTTTGGAATTTAAGTTGATTTGAATTGATTTGTGAAATTTGAAAAAACTATTTTTATTATATAAAGTATTTAAAATTATTTTTAAAACTATTTTTAATATTTTACTTTATAAAATATTTTAATATAAAATATTTTAATATAAATTATTTTAATTTTAAACTATTTTAATATACTAATTATTTTAATTTATAAAATATTTAATTTATAACTATTTTAAGTATATTAAATATTTTATTTTATAAACTACTTTATCATATAAACTTTTATTATATATACTATTATTAATATCTAAACTGTTTAACAGAAAAGTGTTATGATTTCAAAAGTATTATGTTTTCAAAGTGTTATGATTTCCAAAGTGTTATAATTTCTAAGTTTTATAATTTCGAAAGTGTTATAACTTTTAAAGTGCCATGATTATGGAAATGGATATATTTTAAGGGAATAATAATATCGTGTCAATATGGTTTGAAATGGATATGATATTTGGTTTCGGAATATAAATTATTTGAAATGAAATGACCACGGTGTTATGATAACTTTTGGTTGTTAAAGAGACCGGGATCAGATTTGTCATACTCTCTGCCAATTCCCAAAACCACTTTTAACAACTATGTACGTGGTGGAGATTCCAGAATGAAGTAGGATGGTTGGCGACGATTCTATTAGAGGTATATATGTGGACCTGACTCCTGTTAGTTAGCTTAAGGTGGCTAGAACAGGAGCGATTGATGGGCCAGGTGAGATAGCTCCTCCGATCGGACATACTTCTTCGATACCATTCTATTACTTTGTGATTGATTGGGTGCACCCTCGGATTTTGGAGCGTGGATCGAGGTGGGCGATAGCTGTAGCTATGCGTTACTACCAGCCCGAAAGTGTAATTGATATATCTTCCCGAGCATTGCCTAGTTGTGTCATGTCACCAACCATATTGAGCCCACTACGAGTTTGTTTTGTACCATACCTATAGAGTGCCCTCTGATAAGCCTCCAATTTACCGGGGAAGTTACGGTACTATATAGACTATGGGAATATATAAAAATGTGTTAAGTGGGATATGGGTAACGGCTTAACACTATTTTAATAATTTACATTACTATAGACATAGTATAATAGCGTATTGTACTACATAGTAGATAGTTCCATGGATCTTTAGAAGATGGGTATCCCAAACATCCTTTGAGTTACTTGTATTTCGGTTGATATTTCACTTGAGTTGGATTTATTGATATAAGAATGTTAATCCTGACTCGAGTGTTTTGTGTTTTGCTTTATGCTCGGGTCAAATTGAGTGTCATAGCATTTGAGACTCGCCTTTGGAGTTGGAGCTTCGCTTGGAGATCCATCTATATTTATTCAGCTTTCAGTTATTTAGTTGACTCTGGTGATATATTCAGATTTTGTTATTTGACTACAGTATTGAGACTTCGATGTATTCGAGACTTCTGTTGTATCTTGTTTAACCCTATTATATATATAGAGGCTTCATGAACTACTATTCATTTTTTTCGCTGCTTATTGTTATATTACACTGTGTCTATGATTCCGTGATTGATTTATTTACTGTATATGCTGAGTTTTGCCAAATATAAATTAACAATCTAATATTTTGAGCAATTCAAGTCCGACATGTGTGGATGCGAATGGTCGAAAATATATGTTTCGACTGTGTCGAAAGCTTTAGGTAAAACAAGGCAAGGATTTTAACTTATGAAAACAAGCAGGGTTTCGACCCCATCGGAAGCTACCCTTTCGACCTCTAGGCTTCCGCCTTCCTTCCAATCCACTGCATACCATATAAGTGATATCTTATGTATTGGTTTTGACTACATAGGTTTTGACTATGTTGATTTCGAATGGGATGAGGCGGAATCAATGGAGTCGAAAGGCAGTTGCTAATAAAGGCAGAACACCTGTTTCTAATTTATAGGATCAAATATAGTAACTTTAGTAATTTCTTTTTAACAACTTGCCTATTTGTAAAACACTGATTGGCTGCCATAAAACTTTTCAAATACTTTACATTTAAAACTACTGCATTTATTCATATCCAAATTAAAGGATTTTAACGTTAAATCCTTTCCATATAATAAAAACCGACATTTGCAGAAAATCCTTCTTCTAAAATAATTTATTTTCCCTTATAAATCAATTAGAGAAATCCCCAAAAATTAAAGAAATCCAATTTCATCATGTAATCAAACATATTAAAATTTCAGACCCAATTTCGACATGAAATGCTCAAAATAAATTTTAAAACCAATTACATCATATCTTTCATCAAATATTCATAATAAAATTTCTATAGCTTGAAAAATTCTAAAAATTAAAATCCATCTCCAAAATCATGTTTTACTTAACGTAAAAAATTTCCATGGCATTTTAAAATCAATAACCCATGGTTTTGACCTTAAAACCGTATGCAATACATGTACAAATAAATTGTTTAAATCAAACAATCCATAAATTATGCATATTATCATCCAATATATCATAGAAACACGATAAATACTCAAATCTGAAATCACATGATTATAAAACCAAAAAGAGTGGAATGAATTTTTATTCACCTTAAGCTTAATAAGGAATTTGTGATTTGTTGTTGATCAATCCTCCCTAGCTTTTGATCTTTAGCTTTAGTTTAAAACACCTCTTTTCCTCCTTGATACCGGCCGGCTATCTTAAGGTTATCTGCATTTTATTTTTGAGTTGAGAAGAATGAACGTGAATGGACAAAAATGAGAAGTTATAGCCGTGTATAATAGTTTGGCTAATTTACTAATATGCCCGTGTGTAGTTTTATTAACCTTTAAATCAATTTAAAGCCCACTTATCTTATGGTTAAGCACAATCCTATGTACTTTATTCAAATCTCAATCCCTTTATCATAGTTATTCTATAAATTTAACTAATTAAACCTTCTGAATAATGTTATCAAAAATTAGGGATGTTACAGGCCCCTCCCTTTCAAGAATTTCGTCCTCGAAATTCAGTAAGGACTAAATACTAAACATTGCAATCATCTATTATAACACCTAACAACCATACTAGTCTAACTGACTAACAACTATCTATATAAATCTAATATAGACATACTCTCAAAGCATATCAGGATAAGTACCTCTAATCATGTCCTCTATCTCCCAAGTGCAGTTCTTCTCATTGTCACTCCATTGTACTTTCATCAACCTGATTGTCTTGTTCCTTAATCTTTTCTCATCTCTAGCTACAACCCAAACTGATGGTCTAACAAAAGTCAAATTAGGCTCTACCACTAAGTCATCCATCCCTATTGGAGGAATGGTAGTCTCTGGATCATACACATACTTGCGAAGATGAGACACATGAAATACACTATGGATACCTACCAAACTGCTCGGCAACTCTATTCTGTATGAAAGCTTTCCAGTCCTCTCTATAATCTGGAATGGACCTACATACCTTGGGGCTAACTTCCCTGACTTTCCAAATAGTATCACACCCTTTATAGATGATAGCTTAATGAAAACCTTATCTCCAACTGAGAATTCTAGGTCCTTATGCCTTTTATCTTCATAACTCTTCTGTCTTGACTGAACTTCCTTTATCCTTCCTCGGATTAACTCAATCTTCTCTGACGCCTCTGTAACCAAATCTGGACCTAAGACTAATCTGTCTCTAGTCTCCAACCAACATGTTAGTTATTTACATGGCCTTCCATAAAAAGCTTCAAATGGCGTCATTCCTATACTAGTCTGGTAACTATTATTATAGGAAAACTCAACCAAACGTTGGTAATCCTCCTCAGATCCACCAAAGTCTAATACACAAGCTCTCAATAAATCTTTGAATACCTTATTGACTCTCTCTGTCTGTCCATCTATTTGAGGGTTATATGCAGTACTTATATTAAGCTTGATACCCATTACTTCCTGTAGACTCTTCCGGAATTCACTAGTGAACAAAGCATCTCTGTCACTGACTATACTATTAGGAACTCCGTGCAGTCTAACTATGTTCTTCAAGAACAACTTAGCTAAAACAGGTTCTATTATGGTTGACTTAACTGGAATGAAATGGACACTCTTGGTCAATCTGTCCACTATAACCAATATACTTTCATTACCTTTATTTGACCTTGGAAACCCATCTATAAAATCCATAGACATCGAATCCCATTTTCAAACTAGAATCTCTAAAGGTTGAATTAACCCACTTGGTTTCTGATGTTTAGCTTTCACTTGTTGGCAGTTTGTATACTGCCTAACCCACAAGCCAATATCCCTCTTCATGCGTTCCCAATAGAAGCTTCTTTTCACATCTTGATACATCTTTGTTCCTCCTGCATGAATCGTAAACTTAGATCGATGACATTCTCCAAGAAATTCATTCCTCAAGTCCTCCACATTTGGAACACACAACCGTCCCTTCTTCTTAGCCTCCCTCTCTGGTCAAGGCTAAAATTCTTAAAATCATCTATCTTTGTTCCAATCTCCAGTCTTCTGATCCTATAAGATAATACAGGATCCTTCATTAGCTTAGAAGGAATTTTATTAATCAATCTTTGTCGAACTTCTAAATAAGAAACCTGGCGGTACTCTGGCTAGAACTAGCAGTCGATCTTAACTGCACATCATAACTGACTAAAGCTTCTAAATCTTTCCATTCTACCAACATAGCTAATGCCATATTCTGATGTTTCCTACTAAGAGCATCAACAACTTTATTACATTTTACTAGTGTATATTCTATACCAAAATAATATGGAGTTAGCCATCTCTACTGCCTCATATTCAACTACTTCTGAGAGAATAAATACCGTAAGGACTTATGATCGGCATACAACTCAAATCTCTCCTCTAAGAGATAATGTCTCCAAATCTTCAATGCGAAGATCACAGTTTCCAACTCCAAACCATGAATAGGATATCTAACTTCATGCGGTCTGTTACCTAGATGCATAGGCAATGATTTTACAACTCTGCATCAACACCGCTCCTAATCCAGCTCCACATGCATCAGTATATACCAGCAATCCTTAATTTCCGTCAGGAACTATTAACATGGGTACATTAGTCAAAAAATGCTTTAACGTAAGGAATGCTCCCTCATATTTGTCGGACCAATAAAATTTCACCTCTTTTCTGGTTAGCTTAGTTAAGGGCGTCGCTATCCATAATAAATCCTTAATGAATCTCCGGTAGTAGCCAGCAAGTCCAAGAAAACTGCTGATCTCAGTCACCGTCTCTAGTCTCTTCAATTATTCACGACTTCGATCTTATCTGGATCGACTGACAATCCATTCTCTGAAACCATGTGACCTATAAATTTTACCTCTTTCTTCCAAAAATAACACTTGGTAAACTTCGCCTTTAGCAGATTCTGCCTCGGCGTATCAAGTACTACTCTAAGATGAACTTTATGCTCTCTCTCATCCTTAGAGTATACTAGAATGTCATCTATAAACACTGGTACAAGACTATCCAAGTATTCTCGAAAAACTCGGTTCATCAAATCTACAAAGAAAGTAGGTGCATTGCTCAATCCAAATGGGATCACCAACCACTCATATAAACCATATCTAGTTCGAAATGCTGTCAAAGGAATGCTGTTCTCCGCCACTCTTAATTGATGGAAACCTGTCGCCCAATCCAACTGGGAGAATGCTCTGACTCCACTCAACTGATCAAACATATTGTCTATTCTTGGCAAAGGATACTTATTCTTAATTATCATTTCGTTTAACTTTGCGATAGTCGATTCATATCATCAATGACCCATCTAGTTTCTTCACAAACACCGCAACTTCTTCCTAAGGCGAACTGCTTGGTCTAATAAAATATCTTCCTTCTAGATCCACTAGCTACACCTTCAACTCCTTCATCTCAGTAGGTTTCATCCTGCTAGGTGGTCTACTTACAGGTTCAGCTCCGGCCATAAGATCTATTCTAAACTCAACATCTCTTTTCGGGTGTAATCTAGTGATTGGCTCAAAGACATCTGCAAACTCTCTTACTACCTGAACCCAACTTAACTCATTTCCTACATTCATAGCATTAAGCATAGCATTAACATTTTGGTCAGTATTCTCTACTGAGAATATCACTCGTTATGACTATCAGGGTGTCTCAGTGGTATTTCCCTATCTTGGCAAAATATTCTAGGATCGTACTTACTCAACCAATCCATGCCCAAAATGATCCTAAAATCTACGAAATCAATAACATACAAAATGCATGCAAATTTATGGCCCAATAAATCAAGTTCTAATTGGTCACATCTTAACACTAGAGTTGCACACCCTCATATTGGATTGGCAACCATTAAGGAAGTAACAAGGTAGGTAGGTTCTAAACATAATCTATCAACCAAACACTAAGATATAAATGAATGTGATGCATCAATATTAAAAAGTACTCTATCCTAAACATTCTGAATCAAAAAGCATACCTTCCATCACATCTTTCCCTTATCAGTCGCAGTAGGCCTGGCTGATCCAATAGCAAAGACCTTTCCTTTATCCTCCTTAACTGGCTCTAGACACTGATTCTTGTAATGCCCAATTTGATCATAGTTGAAGCATTTAACATTCTTCTTAATTGCAGCTTTCTTCCCATTTTCTGACCAGCATTCATTAGCAAAGTGACCCTTCTTATCACACTTATAGCAAACTACCTCAGTCTTTGACTTCTTAGATGTGTCTCCCTTCTTGGCTCCTTTCTTTTTAAAGAACTTTCTCTTCTTTCCCTAAGAACCCTGGGTTTCCACCGACTTCTCTTTAACTAAATCGGCAAGTAACTCCTCATGCCGAATTGCCATCTCCACCACTGTATTACATGGATCACGGACATCTATCATGGTCATTCTAGCAAGCTCGGGCCTTAGTACCCGAATGAACTTCTCATTCCTTTTGATGTCGGTATCTATAACAGCATATCTATAATGAGATAGTTCTTCAAACTTAGTAGCATACTCGACTATTGACTTCTCTCCCTAAACTAAATCCATAAACTTTTTCATTAGCTCAGACTTAGCAAACTCAAACACAAACTTATGCTCAAATCACATTTTAAAATCAGCCAAAGTTAACTGCTCTTTTGAAACTCCAGTAGTGACACAATTCTACCAACGTAGTGCCGACCCCTGTAACTGTCTGGAGACCAACCTTCTATTTTGTCCCTCATTCAGGCCTAAATCCATAAATATACTCTCACAATGCAATAGCCAATTTCGAACTTCTATGGTGCTGTCTATTACCATGAATGGCTTCCCACCCATACTGGTGTAGTCTCTACTCAACAAAACAATATTCCCAACTAGAGCCATAGGATTAGCTCCTCCAACATTCCTACCAACTCTAGCAGCAGCTCTTGCGTGCATCAAACCAGCAAAGAACTGACACATCATCACCATATCTACTGGTGGATTTCCAGCACCCACGTTGGCTTCAGCGTTTTGGTTACTAGCATTAGCCGGTCGACCCGGATTTCTCCTAGTAGTGGGTCAATAATTTCCATTGGTTGTGGTGCTTCCTCCATCGAGATTCCTCTTCTGTTTCCTGCTTCCTTATCTCCTTTCTCATAAATTTGCATACGAGCCTAGTAAGATACAAAAGGACGGTCTATTAGAATGGGGAATACATAATTGTGTGTGTGTGTGTGTATATATATATATATCACTATATTTAACAGTTACGAGTACGTTACTATAGCGTTAAACCAAACCCCAATCTTATTATCTGATTCATTGAATTATGATTGGACATTCTTTTAGGTTTAAGTTTCTTGTAAAGTTTCATAAACCTATGCTCCGATACCAACTTGTAACATCCCCCTACTTGGAGGCCCAAAATAAACAACTATGGATGCTGCAGTCATCCATAGTTATTAATCCTCGGTGATCAAATACGGCAACATTAGATACATTGATACACAAAAACACAAGAATATGAAGAAAAAAAATTCAAACAGCAAACATATTCCAAATTCCATTTTCAAATATTCCAAATTGATTACATAATCCTAATTCCCAGACCACGTTCAGATAATATATAATTACTATAAAATACGCTAAGATAAACATATGAAGGTGCCCCCTTAGTAGATCAGAGTATATAGCTAGGCAAGAAAAGAATATTGCCCCCACAAACAAAACACACAACGGAAATAAAAGAACTCTAATAACAAGCTTGCCTCTTACACGTCCTCGGAAGCTTTATTCGTCTAAAAGAACACCTGGAAACCTTAACTCTTAACCTACTCAAAATCAATTTAGTACTAGAGATTTTAAGAGGAAAACAAAAACTTTGAGTCAGACATAAAGCCTGGTACGAATAATAATTTACCATTTTAAAACATTTAAAAATCTGGTGAGACCACGTCACTTAGCGGAATGGGCTGCCCTCACTAGTATCCTTAAACATTTATAAAACCATATACTGTGCTCATGCATCCAAAATGGTTAAAATGTAGTATTTCAAAACATTATGATGATATGAAAAATAAAAAATTAATTTTGGATTAACTATCCCCATTCATTCAGACTATCTGTCTCAATTATAGTTTCTAGGGTTACTATTAACCTGTTAAATGTTGATGGACTATCTGTCCAATTACTTAGTTTTCATGGAATCACTAAGAACCTATTAGGAACTCCAATATCTTATTATTTATCTTAGTTTTCATGGGATAACTAGGAACCTATTGACTAACTGTCAATATCTTAATCCAAATATAGTTTTCACGGGCTAACTACAAACCTACTGGACCCTGCTAGTATCAACTCATAGTTTTCGTGAGCTGACTATGAACCTATTGGCTCTTGCCAATATCATACAGTTTTCGTGGGCTTACTATAAACCTACTGGCCTGACAACATCTTTAATTATGAATTTTGACATCTGTTAAGTTATATTCACTACCGGGTCAACCTAACTGGTTATTCCGCCCTTTCCCCAAAATATAGTTATGGGTTAATAGCAATGTGAATAATATTTCCAAAATCATTATTTATGCCATGGTTTTCCTTTAAAAATGAGAATGGGTCATTTGTTTTAAAACCTTAAAACATCACCTTCGAAACCCTTGGATGACCTCCTTCGAAAGCATGGAAAAACCCTTTTCAAAACTCTAAGTATTTACCTTTCGAAATCAATGATACCTTTTGATGGTATCAAGAAAGCATTCTTTAAAACATAGCTTCGAAACAAATAAAGTACCCCTTCGAAAGCATTGGGTTTACTCTTTAAAACATCATTTGGGTCAAAATGGTTATATACGAAATTATCTCTTTCAAAACCAACAAAAATTATTTTGGGGAAGAATAGATGGTGTCGGAACCATCTTAGACGAAAGTAAAAACCTTTGAAAAACCAAAACTTTGAAGGACAGAGTCGAAACCCCCTTTCAACTCCATCACCTTCGAAACCCTCAACCCTTTTGAAAGAAAATAGGAAAAGGCTTAGTTTAAGGTAAAATAAAGATAACCTTTCAAAAGCATTATTGATCAATATAGTTGAAAGGTAGAGTAGCGGCTAGGTTTCAACTAGGTCGAAACCAATCCATTCGAAAGCTCTAATTTTTAAGAAAAAAGTTACCCCATCAAAAGCCAAATTCTTACATAATATGGCAACGTTCTTCAAAATCTACTTATAAAACCCTTTCGAAAACATGTGTTTCAACTATGTCGAATGCTTTAGGTAAAACAAGGCAAGGATTTTAACTTATGAAAACAAGCAGGGTTTCGACCCCATCGAAAGCTACCTTTTCGACACCAACGCTTCCGCCTTCCTTCCAATCCACTGCGTACCATCTAAGTGATATCTTGTGTATTCGATTCGACTACATAGGTTTCGACTATTTTAGTTTCGACTAGAATGAGGTGGAGTCAATGGAGTCGAAAGGCGTCTGGTAATAAAGGCAGAACACCTTTTTCTAATTTAAAGGCTGAAATATAGTAACTTTAGTAATTTCTTTTTAACAACTTGCCTATTTGTAAAACATTGATTGGCTACCATAAAACCTCTCAAATACTTTACATTTAAAATTGCAGCATTTATTCAGATCCAAATTAAAGGATTTTAACGTTAAAACCTTTCCATATAACAAAAATTGACATTTGCAGAAAAACCCTTCTTTTAAAATAATTTATTTCCCTTAATATATCACTTGGGAAAAATCACAAAAAATAACAGAAATTCAATTTCATCATGCAATCAAACATATTAAAATCTCAGACCTCATTTCTACATAAAATGTTAAAAATAAATTTTGAACCCAATTACATTATATCTTTCATCAAAAATTCATAATAAAATTACCATAGCTTGTAAAATTCTAAAAATTAAAACTCATCTCCAAAATCATGTTTTACTTAACATAAAAAATTTCCATGGCATGTTAAAATCAATATCCAACGGTATTGACCCTAAAACTATATGCATTACATGTGTAAATAAATTATTTAAATCAAATAATCCATAAATTAAGCATATCATCATCCAATATATCATAGAAATAAGATGAATACTCAAATCTGAAATCTCATGATTATAAAATAAAAAAGAGATGGAATGAATTATTATTTAAGTTAAGCTTGATAAGGAATTTGAGATTTGTTGTTGATTAATCCTCCCTAGCTTTTGATCCTTAACTTTAGATTAAAATTCCTCTTTTCCTCCTTGATAATGGCCGGCTATCTTAGAGTTATTTGCGTTTTATTTTTGAGGAGAAAAATGAACGTGAATGGATAAAAATGAGAAGTTATTGCCATGTATAATAGATTGGCTAATTTACTAATATGCCCATGTTAGTTTAATTAACCTTTAAATCAATTTAAAGCCTATTTACCTTATGGTTAAGCACGACCCTATGTAATTTATTCAAATCTCAATCTCTTTATCATCATTATTCTATTTAATTTATCTAATTAAATCTTTTGAAAAATACGATCAAAAATTAGGGATGTTACATATATAATTTTGGAAATTAATTATAATTAATTGAAATTCCTTTAATTAGATAAATTAATTAAATGTTAACCAATAAATAATATAAAATACACACATATATAGATATGTGTGTAATTATAATTGTCACAGTATATATATCCAATATAAAATATTCAATTGAATAATATATAATTAATTGAAATGTTAATTAACTAAATTAACTAAATAATATATAATTAATAATATTAATATAATGTTATTTAAGACTATTATATAAGTTAATCAACTTATAAAAGTTACATAGTAATTAGAACTTGTATAATATGAATGTATGATAAAAGATGGAATGGTAAGAAACCCAAATAGACTTAAGGAATAAAAACATACACATAGTACGTACGCTGTGATTTCTGATGTGTTTGATACTTGAATCACAAGAGTATTTCATAAGTATTATATGTCAACATATGTCCAATAATTCAAATCATGTTGCATAAATTTTGAACTTGTGGCCTCTTGCACCAAAGTCGAGGTGCCTAACTACTAAGATAATGGTGCTGGTCATGTGGTACTATTAATATATTGAATAGACAAGGTAATATGTGTATGTATTTGTTGATACTTCTCATGGCGCATACATTTATACTCAGGATTTAGTGAAATTTTCGGTATGAGCGAATAATCTCTTTTTACATATTGGTATTCCTCAAGGTCGAAATGGGATTAGGACAAAGAATATAGGTTAGGATTTGTACATGATACACTCGATAAAGTGTTATCCATCGCTTGTGAGCCTATAATTTGTTGATATTCTTCAAGATCAAAAACCCAAGGTAAGTGAGTCCTAACATCCACTAGAGAAATCGAAAGGAATTTATCTCTCACTTAGGGTTTCATGAAATAGTAAATTCTAGTAGAAAGCTTATAAAATGAAATGTTAACGTTTTACCTTTCTAATATCATAAGAACATCTACTATATACAAATTAAATAATATAATTAATATAATTGACAAATGTTTATCAATTAAAATATACAAATGAAATTAATTAAGATCGACAAATATAAATATAAAGTATACTTACCAATATATATTTTTCCATGTTGACCCATGTAATTGCCAATTATACAACTACTAAATACATCCAGAACTTGGTCACTTACGTGTTTACTTGCATGGTCTTCAGTGAGTTTTGAAGTTTAAAAGCAATACAAGGATATGAATATTTGATTCATTTCCAACCACATATAAAAGTTATATGTTGGATGGTCGCAACTATTAATGTACGAAACTCGATGAAATTAGTTCGTTCTAAAAAAGCAAGTAAACCATAGTATGTGATTGTGTATTCAATACTATTGATTATGATAGTCATCTTATTGTGTTAAATGTAACACTAGACCAAAAAGGCTACAAGTTAGATCTAAGAATTCAATCGTTGAAATGTCAGTTCAATCAATTTAAGTAAAGTGCGACTTGTTTGATATCTGTAAATGGTAAGGATGACCAAATACACTTTTTAAAGATTTTGTTGACGAAATTGTAGTAAAGGTTTCCTTTTAATGGTTTAACCATTTAGAAAGGAAATTGAATGTATGAGAGTGGATATAACATAAGACATGGGTGGAATGAAGAGGGTGAATTTTCACTTCTATTTCAGAAGGAAATTTTGGAAATGAGAATTGTAAAACGATAATTAATACTTAACAAAGGAATGAAAAATATGATTTGTGTTTGAAAATGTATTTTCATATAGTTTGTATGAGATTTATTTCATTGAATTCAAAATATTTGGTCTGAAAATTCTCGATTGTAAACCAGCTACAACAAAAGTAATTTTCCTATATTAATTGATTTAGTGGAGCTTCGTGTATCTTTCGCCATTATAGCAGTGGCGGAAATAGTGGGAGCATGCCATATAAACTTATTGGTCTCATTAAGTGATGAAAATTGTTTTTCGTAAAATATACCAAATATTATTTATGAAATAATAGTTGTTTTTCATTGTTGACTAAAATATTGATATAGTTTATTTTAATACGAATACTATGAATATTCAATATAAAATAAAACTATTATAGTGGTAATTGTGATGCATTGGAAAATACAAAATACCTAAATTTATTTCCAATTATTTTGAAATTGTGGACTAAGTCGTTGTTTGGAGAAATATTCTTTAATTATATGATTATGAATTATATGGTACCAGCTTATCATATCTCAAACGAGTAAGGCCGAAGCACCCATTTAGTGGGAGCAACATAAGAATTGATGAACTCTTCGGATTGATAAAATATAGATGTATGCAATTGTATTCCAATAATACCAAAACGTTTCCACATATTATATTGTATTCCTTGATGAGTTATCACAAACATGAAAAAGGGTATTTGATAGACATGTAATATTTAAATGACAAGCTCATACAATATAAAAAAGAAGTAAATTAAATAACGTGCAATAATTCGATTTGATCGAATAAGAGAGCATATTGAAAAATGTTTCGAATGTACCTAAAATCTATAAAGATTCAATCTCAAAAGTCACTCCTTCCAATGATACGTAATGATGTATCAATAAGGAGTAATTGGACTTTGTTCGATAAAGTTTTAGGCAAAGTTTGATTAATGGTGAATGAAGTTGAGATATCTTCCTTTATAATGTCATATACTTAAGAGTAGTACACAATGTGACGCCCCACCTCTATACCCACGCTAGCCAAGGACACTACACGGTAGTGCCGTCAACTAACACGGAGAATAAGGCTGGTTAGGAGCGACCATCTATAGCCTTGCCCTAACTATCTATTGAATACATCGATAATAAACATACCAACCAGGTCGACATACCCAATGAATACTTAAAACAAAACCATAGGTGGTTGGATCTATCAGAACAGAATATAATAACTCAAATGTAATATACATCACAGAACAGTAAGTCATCATATACACATATACAGATACATAACGGAGTTATAAAATAATACATGTCAAGTGGTATAGCAAACCACCATATACAGACAAGTCAAAAGAATACATATCAGAGTTACTACAAAATAGGACTACACAAAAAGCTATGACAAAAGGAAGCCAGCGGAGTAGTCCATGCGGAAGCAAAATAGGCTAAGTCCAAAAGCACCTAACCTGAAACATCTCGGTCTGACCCGAGTAAAAATACACGGGTCAGTCTAGCTAAACAAATTAGTTAGATAAACTGAACAACAATAAACCTACAAGGTTACAAGGTATAGCAAATATCTCTAAAAGAGATAACACAATCATCTAACAAAAGATGAATCATATGATAACAAGCCTCATATCATCGGTAAACCAAACCCGAAGGTTAAAACGATCAATTGAATAGGTCGGGAATTATCGGAAGGATAAACGCACAGATTCATGGTCCGTGTTTTGCCCAACCATTTAATCACCCTTCCACTTCGCTCGAAGTGCGAAATTGTACGTGTGGTTTAAATAGAATTTATAAATCGGAGAAACAAACTTTTAATACAATTTGAAGAAATAATTTATAAAAACCCGTGAATGAATTCAAAAAGGAATTATCAAGGTCAAATACGCATAAGCAACTAATTGGAATCAATATGCATCGATTAAATTTGGAAAAATTAAACGAACAAGGCAAATTGGCCAAAAACAGCATATTCAGACGTCTGAAAGAAGGGATTCAGACGTCTGAATCTCGAAATCAATTTATTTTCCAAGACAGAATTCAGACGTCTGAATCCTAACATCCAGACGTCTGAAATGGGCAATATTTTGCCTATTTCCTTTCTGGTCGAAATTTAGCCAATTCAGACGTCTGGAATATAAATTCAGACGTCTGAATCTGGGAGTGAAATTTCTTCCAAGAACAATATTCAGACGTCTGAAATAGGCATTTCAGACGTCTGAAACCTGATGGTCAGGCAATTCCTAAACCTAGGCCAACTATGGCCAAACAAATCGAAAGCGATCGGGTGCGTGTTGATTATGGGCTTACGTCAAACGACTACCCAACCTTAACAACACCCCCAAACACTCCGAACAACAAAAACATCAACCATAAAAGGTTTTACATAGATTTGGCTTCAAAAATCATAATTTGGCAATTCCACCAAAGCAATCCAAATCGAAAGCAAATGCACATGAACAAGTATTAGGAATTCATTCCTAACATCAATGATATCAAAAGAAGTAGATGTGAGTTCAAAACTCACCTTTAACCCAAAACAAAGAAGGAGTTCAATATCAAGGAGAAGACCGACCAAACACTACTTCAACTCAACAAGCTTCAATCTAAGAATAAAACACATATTTCGCAATTTAGGTTTAGGAAATTTTCTGAAATTGAAGAAGAGAAGAGTTGGAGAAGATGAAGAAGAACTTACCAATGGATTCTCTTTGATTTTGGAGCAAGAATTTGGAGTTTGCAAATGGATTTAGGGCTAGGAGTTTCTAATTTCGTTTCTCTTCCCCCATTTCAGTTTTTGCTTAAGCTTTTATGAATTGAATAAGTGAATGGAAGGAGAGAAGGGCTGAGTTGGTTTATAGAACAGTTTGGGTGAAACCCAAACCCAAAAGCCCACTTAGCAAAAAGCAAAATTCGACTTACTCTAAATATATCAAAGCTTATACTCAAAAAGATCGTAAACGCCATTTTGAAACCAATGGAAATGGTTTCGAGTCCCAATTCGACCATTTGCAGAAAGTAACTTTTCGGACCTAAATCCGACTAACGATGCTATATTTAAATAAAACATTTAAATATAAAATCGTTAATTATGCGGGTTGTTACAGATCTCCCCTCCTTACAAAATTGCATCCCCGCAATTCCTAGAGACGGTATTTGTAACAACTACATACATACAACATTCAAAAGAGAAGGAAACAAGTTAGAAACAAAAAGATAATCTCACCATCGACAAGCAAAGATAGAAAACCCGGATAAGATCGCTCGATATACTCTCTGGTTTCCCAAGTACAGTCATTGGGATTAGCGGACCATTGAACTTTAACGAGCGGCACGTCCTTGTTCCGAAGGTGTCGCACCTCCGTGTCAAGCACGCGAATAGGTTGTTGTACAATAGATAAGTCCAGTGAGATCTCAAGCTCTTGCAAATCAGGAGAAGTAATAACAGAATCTGACTCCCGAAGACACTTCCGAAGTTGCGAGACGTGAAACACGTCATGAATGCCAAATAAATGAGCTGGAAGTGAAACTCTATAAGCCACAGGGCCAATACGTTCAGTAATAGAAAATGGTCCTATAAAGCGAGGAGCCAATTTCCCAGTCGCACTGAAACGCATAACCCCCTTCAAAGGAGAAACACGAATAAAAACAAGATCGCCGATCGAGAACTCGAGAGGCTTCCTATAGTTGTCCGCGTAGGATTTCTGACGACTCTGTGCCTCTTTCATTCTCAATCGAATAAGATCAATCTTCTCAGAAGAATCACGAACAAAATCTGGACTAAGAATAAGCTTCTCTCCAGATTCCAACCAACAAGAAGGTGATCGACATGGCCTTCCGTATAAGGCTTCGAAAGGAGCCATACCGATACTAGACTGAAAACTATTGTTGAAGGAGAACTCTACAAGAGGTAGATGATCCTCCCAGCTACCACCAAAATCAAAAATACAAATACGGAGGAGATCTTCTAAGATACGATTCACCCGTTCAGTCTGTCCATCAGACTGCGGATGATAGGCTGTAGAAAAATTAAGCTTTGTTCCCAAAGCTTGCTGAAGACTCTTCCAAAAATGACTCGTGAATAAAGGATCACGGTCACTCACAATAGAACTAGGAACACCGTGAAGTCTCACGATTTCCTTGACATATAACTTAGCCAAAAGCGAAGCAGTCCTATTAGACTTAATAGGGACAAAATGAGCAGACTTGGTGAGGCGATCAACAATAACCCAAATGCTAGAATGGCCAGATCTCGAACGTGGTAGGACGTCAATGAAATCCATAGAAATCTGATCCCATTTCTACAATGGAATCTCAAGAGGCTGAAGAAGACCCGAAGGACGCTGATGCTCGGCTTTATAACGCTGACAAGTTATGCAATTGCTCACATAACTCGCCACATCGCGCTTCATGCCTTCCCAATAATAAAGACGACGCATATCGGCATACATCTTGCTACTACCGGGATGAATGGTATTCTTAGAACGGTGACAGTCATCAAGAATGTCATGCCTAAGTGCAAGATCAGAAGGCACAAAAAGACGGTTCTTCTTACGAAGACACCCATGAGAATCAATGCTGAAATCTTGCAACGCTTCATCACAAGATCCAGACTCACAAAGCTGAATAAGATGCAACAACTCAGGATCACGCCACTGACCATCGGCAATACGATCCAATAAAATAGGTCGAGCTCCCAAACTAAATAATAGAATAGGAGAATCAGAAGATGAACCTCGATCACGAATTTCACAAAAAGATAGAGTCTCAAGAACATCCCATTCGGCAAACATCATAGAAATAACAACCGAATGTTTGCGACTAAGCGCATCTGCAACACGATTACCCTTACCAGGGGTATACTGGATATCAAAGTCATAAGAAGTAAGAAACTCGAGCCAACGCTGTTGTCTCATATTGAGTTCCTTCTGAGTGAACAAATACTTCAAAGATTTATGATCGGTATAGAGAATGAAGCGCTCGCCCAATAAATAATATCGCCAAATCTTCAAGGAAAAGACAATGGCGGCAAGCTCAAGGTCATGAGTGGCATAGCGAACTTCATTCGGACGCAGTTGCCTAGAAGCATAAGCAACTACCCGATCCTTCTGCATAAGAACAGCACCGAGACCACTACCACAAGCATCGGTGTAGACAACAAGGTCATGATTCCCTTCGGGAACCACAATGATAGGAGAATTAGTGAGAAGTTCCTTCAATGTCAGAAAGGAAGCTTCACACTTGTCGGACCAATCAAAACGAATGCCTTTTCGAGTAAGGCAAGTGAGAGGAAGCACAACACGGGAAAAGTTCTTAATGAACCGACGGTAATAACCCGCCAATCCAAGGAAACTACAAATCTCATGAACATTTTCAGGCCTCTTCCAATTCTGGATGGCTTCGATCTTTGAGGGATCGACAGAAATGCCATCGGAAGATACAACATGGCCTAAGAACTTAACCTTATTCTCCCAAAAGTGGCATTTGGAGAATTTGGCTCTAAGCTGATGACGACGGAGGGTACTCAAGACAATTCTCAAGTGATTAGCATGCTCAGCTTCAGACTTAGAATAAATAAGGATGTCATCAATGAACACAAGGACGAACTTATCGAGATATTCCCGGAATACTCGATTCATGAGATCGACAAAGAAAGCAGGAGCGTTCGTCAAACCGAACGGCATAACGAGCCACTCAAAGAACCATATCGAGTGCAGAAAGCTATAAGAGGTATGCTATCCTCCGCGACTCGTAACTGATGAAAACCCGTGGCAACGTCGAGCTGAGAAAAGACCTTAGCACCACTCAATAGATCGAACATGTCATCGATCCTAGGCAATGGATACCTATTTCTGATGGTTAACTCGTTAAGCTTGCGATAATCAATGCAAAGCCTAACAGTTCCATCAGACTTCTTCACGAAGATGACCGCGGATCCCCACGGAGAAAAACTGGACCGAATCAACTGCTTGGACTCAAGCTCCAAAAGCTTCTTCTTGAGTTCCTCATTTTCCTTTGTAGACATCCTCGTGGGAGGACGACTAACTGGCTGCGGTCCTGGAATGAGATCAATGCGGAACTCAATTGCCCGTTTGGGTGGCAAACCCGATACAGGCTCAAAAACATCAGAAAAGTCACAAGCAACCGGAATACGAGATATATCATCATCATCTCGCGAGTCAAGAGAATATAAAGCCATCTTGGAATTATCCACATTCCGAAGAACAAGAGATAGCTGAGTAGGCGAATCCGGATGTCGAAGATATATAGTTCTCTCCGAACAAATAATCCTGGCATCATATCTCACTAGCCAGTCCATACCCAAAATCATATCGAATCCCAGACAAGAAATAACGTGCAGATTCGCACGGAAAGAAAAGTCACATAAAACAATATCAACATTATCACAAAGCAAACTAAGGGTCGCGGATCCCCCAATTGGATTCGCAATCCTTAAAGAAGTAATCAAACAAGAAACATCCAAAGATAAATCATCAACGAGCTTTTCCGATACGAAAGAATGTGATGCACCCGTATCGAAAAGAACTCGTATACTATGGTCATGAAATAAAATAGAACCTTCCAAAATAGATGAAGATGTACCTTTGGACTGAGAAGGACCTTCAGAAGCCTTAGCAGCATAAAGCCTGCTAGACTTGGCACTAGCCGGAATAGTAGGGCAAGCTGAAACATGATGACCTTCCTTCTTGCAATAACGGCAGAAGAGAGGCTTAGGACAAGCTCGAATAATATGATCAAGAGAACCACAATTGAAACACTTTCGAACGAAAGGTGTTCCGGAAGACTGAGGCTGAGAGCTAGGACCACCGGTCTTCTTTTTCTTAGAAGGAAAAGGCTTCTTCTGAATTGATAACGGCCTCTTGTTGGGGTTCTTGGAAACCTCAACATCAACATCACTATCACACTCCTTCTCGACGGTCTCGAGATGAAGTGCCGAATCAACCAACTCCTCAAAAGAAAGTTTAAGCTGGAGCAACAAAGACTTCTTAAGATATTTCTTAAGACCAGAAACAAACTTCAAATTCTTCTTATAAGAAGTACTGATAAATTCAAGACCATACTGAGATAAAGCCTCGAACGATGTGACATACTCAGAAACAGAAGATTTCCCTTGCTTCAACTCAAGGAAGCGACGGGTCAATAAAACTTTTTCAGATTCAGGAACGAACTTGAGTTCAAATCGCTCCCGAAACTGAGTCCAAGAAAGAGTAGACTCATCAATCTCGGCTACAAGAAGCTCATACCAATCAAGAGCACGCTCTTGTAATAAACTAGAAGTCACAAGAACTCTATCATGGTCAGAAAGATCCATGCGAGAGAAAATACGCTCGCACGTGCGAAGCCAAGCTTGGACTTCAAGAACGGACTCGGAGCCCTTAAACGGCTTCCCTCCAAGATGAGAAAAATCACTACACTGACATGCAAAGGCAGACTTGCGAGGTGGAGACACTCGAGGAGGAACTGGAGGCTGAGTGCTCCTAAACAACTCCAAAAACTGATCAGCAGACATATATACGCCATCCGGATGTGAGCCACTGGTTTGCCCAGCACCCGAACGTCGTCCCCTGCCTCTTCCAGCCATACGCTGAAGGTAAGCTAAGAACAAGATTATTCACAAGGTAGATATTGCAATATGCAATACTACGGAATAAAATGCATTCCTAGACGTATTCCCAAACTCTATCTAACCTTGATGGAATAAAGAGACACGATGATTCAAAGATTTGTATCACTTGTACACTTTGATGTATCGCAATATGTGTTTCTATTATGTGTTTATCATACTTTGTTCTGAACTCAGCTCTAATACCACGCTGTGACGCCCCACCTCTATACCCACGCTAGCCAAGGACACTACACGGTAATGCCGTCAACTAACACGGAGAATAAGGCTGGTTAGGAGCGACCATCTATAGCCTTGCCCTAACTATCTATTGAATACATCGACAATAAACATACCAACCAGGTCGACATACCCAATGAATACTTAAAACAAAACCATAGGTGGTTGGATCTATCAGAACAGAATATAATAACTCAAATGTAATATACATCACAGAACAGTAAGTCATCATATACACATACACAGATAAATAACAGAGTCATAAAATAATACATGTCAAGTGGTATAGCAAACCACCATATACAGACAAGTCAAAAGAATACATATCAGAGTTACTACAAAATAGAACTACACAAAAAGCTATGACAAAAAGAAGCTAGCGGAGTAGTCCATGCGGAAGCAAAATAGGCTAAGTCCAAAAGCACCTAACCTGAAACATCTCGGTCTGACCCGAGTAAAAATACACGGGTCAGTCTAGCTAAACAAATCAGTTAGATAAACTGAACAACAATAAACCTGCAAGGTTACAAGGTATAGCAAATATCTCTAAAAGAGATAACACAATCATCTAACAAAAGATGAATCATATGATAACAAGCCTCATATCATCGGCAACATATAGAAACAAAGGATAAGGATATCCCAAAACAAGCCAAAAGGCAATAACAAATACCAATAAGGTATACAAGTTCCACAAGGCAACCGCTACGCATCATGCGGCTCATAATGACCAACACCGAAGGGCGATACCAAGGGAATATACATATGAATGAAACATCAGAATATTGCTCGAGCTCAGTACTGTATAAACAAGGATCCATGAGCCCGAAGACTCCAAACCCAATATCACCCATGCGGCTCATAACGACCAACATCAGAAGCTATACTAAAGGGCAATAAACCCAAAGGCACAAACCCGAAGGCACATACCCAAAGGCAACAAACCGTAGTGGTGAAGGTCAGAGACCCAGTACTGGACACCACAAACTGGCGGAATGTGTCACAACTCTCGAAAAGGAATCCGAAAAGTGTTAACGTATGTCCCATAACCACTCGTTCGCACTAAACGGTTTACTATCCGTCAGCCACTTTCACACTCAAAGCAGTACAAAGTTCACCTCATATCATCGGTAAACCAAACCCGAAGGTTAAAACGATCAATTGAATAGGTCGGGAATTAATCGGAAGGATAAACGCACAGATTCATGGTCCGTGTTTTGCCCAACCATTTAATCACCCTTCCACTTCGCTCGAAGTGCGAAATTGTACGTGTGGTTTAAATAGAATTTATAAATCGGAGAAGCAAACTTTTAATACAATTTGAAGAAATAATTTATAAAAACCCGTGAATGAATTCAAAAAGGAATTATCAAGGTCAAATACGCATAAGCAACTAATTGGAATCAATATGCATCGATTAAATTTGGAAAAATTAAACGAACAAGGCAAATTGGCCAAAAACAGCATATTCAGACGTCTGAAAGAAGGGATTCAGACGTCTGAATCTCGAAATCAATTTATTTTCCAAGACAGAATTCAGACGTATGAATCCTAACATCCAGACGTCTGAAATGGGCAATATTTTGCCTATTTCCTTTCTGGTCGAAATTTAGCCAATTCAGACGTCTGGAATATAAATTCAGACGTCTGAATCTGGGAGTGAAATTTCTTCCAAGAACAATATTCAGACGTCTGAAATAGGCATTTCAGACGTCTGAAACCTGATGGTCAGGCAATTCCTGAACCTAGGCCAATTATGGCCAAACAAATCGAAAGCGATCGGGTGCGTGTTGATTATGGGCTTACGTCAAACGACTACCCAACCTTAACAACACCCCCAAACACTCCGAACAACAAAAACATCAACCATAAAAGGTTTTACATAGATTTGGCTTCAAAAATCATAATTTGGCAATTCCACCAAAGCAATCCAAATCGAAAGCAAATGCACATGAACAAGTATTAGGAATTCATTCCTAACATCAATAATATCAAAAGAAGTAGATGTGAGTTCAAAACTCACCTTTAACCCAAAACAAAGAAGAAGGAGTTCAATATCAAGGAGAAGACCGACCAAACACTACTTCAACTCAACAAGCTTCAATCCAAGAATAAAACACATATTTCCCACTTTAGGTTTAGGAAATTTTCTGAAATTGAAGAAGAGAAGAGTTGGAGAAGATGAAGAAGAACTTACCAATGGATTCTCTTTGATTTTGGAGCAAGAATTTGGAGTTTGCAAATGGATTTAGGGCTAGAAGTTTCTAATTTCCTTTCTCTTCCCCCATTTCAGTTTTTGCTTAAGCTTTTATGAAATGAATAAGTGAATGGAAGGAGAGAAGGGTTGAGTTGGTTTATAGTACAGTTTGGGTGAAACCCAAACCCAAAAGCCCACTTAGCAAAAAGTAAAATTCGACTTACTCTAAATATATCAAAGCTTATACTCAAAAAGATCGCGAACGCCATTTTGGAACCAATGGAAATGGTTTCGAGTCCCAATTCGGCCATTTGCAGAAAGTAACATTTCGGACCTAAATCCGACTAACGACGCTATATTTAAATAAAACATTTAAATATAAAATCGTTAATTATGCGGGTTGTTACACACAAGGTTATTAATTTCATCAAAAAGAATAGTTTATAAAATCATAAAAGATAAGGGTTTATAAGAAACACCAATTTATCCTAGACTAAGAAGTTGGCAGGCTGTGCGAGTCAAAAGGCTGCATGTAATAATTATACATGAGGAATCTCGTATAAATTGCTCAAAAGAAGTTTGGAAATGATATTCAATGGATGACTAATTTATGTTTTGAACATAATCTTTGTAAACTAAAACCAAATCGGTTTTATATATAAAGTAATTCATAAAGTGTGTGAATAATTATTCTGTTGCACTAAGAAACAATTATTGTTTCAAGAAATACCAGCTTCGTAAGGAAGGAATTTCTTTTATAAGTTATTAGTAGTAAAATGGATTTGGATACGATCCAAAGATGAAATTGATTATGTAGAATGAAATGAAACCATCCTAAATAAATGAAAACAACGCACTAGAGTGTCTAATAAGTATTTTCACACACTGAAGAGAAACTGTGGGTTTCTTATCAAAATCGAGAATATATAGTCCTAGGTTATGAATTAAACCATTAAGAGTATTGACTCTGCTATATGGTACGATAAGAAAATCCGGAAGGATTCCATGTACGTTATCAACATATGGTTGTGTTAGTTTTACCCAAAGGGATATGACCCATCAGCCATGAATGCATCATCAAGATAAAGACAAATACAATTGGAATATAGTGAGCAACATCAATTAGAATGACATCATGAATTTCAATTGTTTAAATTAGCGTAATAGATTCGTCATTCAATATGCTTAAGTTACTTTGGATTCACTCAAAAATTATCACTTAGTATATTTTGTGTTTTGGTATATATGTATTGAAATAGAAAATTCTAAGATTTATAATAGACCATTTGCATATAACAACCAAAGTATTTCAAAGTTAGTAGGAGCGATATTGAGTTTGCGGGTTTTCAGATATGGTCCAAGTATGCATATGAAAGTATCGTTCGATAAGCATTAAAGTTGAACATGTTTTTTGATAGAAATATCAAATAATCTTATTTTTAGTCAAAATGTAAAGGAAGATTATGTCTGCAAAAAAGAACATTAAAAGGTCATGGATATTTCTAACATTGTAAGCAGATAACATACTGTCGGTTGTTAATGCTGTACGTATATTAAATTCAGTGATAGTTTAGTTATTTAATATTTGATATTTGATTTGTATGTTAATCCTTTATAATAAGTATAAATTATATTAGTAATGTCCCTAAGATATGCAAAGACACCTTATTAAAATGTGTAATATGGAACATATAAGATGGATTCCTTATATATCAAAAATAGAAATTATTATACATGTTGTATTGTCTATAATATTGTATTTTGCTTATGTATATGATGCATGAAGAAAATATCAAATCTATATTAAGATTAGTAAATGGTAGTTTAGAGTGTTCTCGGATATTTATGAAATACTGAAGAACTGTTTACAAAAACAATAAACTCCTTATGAAGAAGTGTTCAAACTCGAACCTCATAAGTGATATTGAGTATATTTTTTAATATTAAATTCATGTTCAAACCTTAATTAGGAAGCTATAAGTTAGAAATGTTCCAAACAAAACATTGTTGCTGATTCAATGAAAAGGCTAAGTGCATCGCCTTCAATAGAACAAAATAAAAGCAATGTTCAATATAAATGTACCAATTTATAACCGAGCTAGGAATGTTATAAGTGGTTAGAATACTACATCATTGTATATGATAACAATGCAATGATAAGAACTCACTATAAGTTAAAAACATATTCCGACTAGTTTCGCATGAAAAAGGTAGTTTATCAACATCGAATAGAGTTGATTAACATTGTAGATAATTAAAACAACATAGCAGACCCATTCATGAAGGACATAATGTGATCAGTTCTCGTCAAATTGATCAAATGGATGGTATAAAGATTCTGTAATTGGTCCCAAGTGTAAGTGTAAGATTGATAGAGTTTGGAGTATGCATTACGACAATTGTGTAATTGTTACGTGTGTTTAACTCAATAAACAATTCTAAAGGTGTTTTTATTCTATTATATACTTAATATAACATGTTATATTAATTAACTTAATTAAAAGTATATTTAACAGAAAATCCATAAATGGTATGTTTTATTATGGTAGTTACAATGTATTATAATCATGAATGATTTATTATAGTAAAATAGACATATTGTTTTAAATATTTCTAGTCAAGATATATCGAGACTGGATATCGATACATCGTTTGAGATTAGAGTACATAATGATCTCCAACGGATAGTGTAATATCACGGCTGATGGAGGCACCTACAAGTTATGTACTGATAATTGTTGCATAATTATGATGGCACAATAGTTTTCTATTAGTTAATATAACTAAGGTCAAAAAGAAAATATCAACATGACAACGTTACATAATTACTTGAGAATACAATCCAGATATACTGCATAAATTCTGCTTTGATTATAATTAAATCGTGATATGGCATCCATCGAGCGACTATAGTAGGATCGAGTGGAAGCATTGGAAGGGAGACACCATTCAAGTGAGAATTCGACTCCATGGTTATATGAGGTTAGTATCATGGTCAACTTGTGCAGTTAAAATGTTTAGTGGTTCTATAGCAGTGGGGTGTAAAAAGTAGTAGCGGGAATATGATTGAAATAACGGAGGTGAAAAAAGTTCATTAGACATTAACTACGTATTTAAATTTGATTTATTCTCATTCTCACACCATTTGTTATGACGACCTAGAAATTTTAGTATTTGAATTTGAAAATATTTAAGGGGTTTTAAATATTTGGAAGATAGTTTAACTTGAATTTCAAAATTTACTATGAATTTGGCAATTTAATTTTTGAATTTAATTTACTGAAGTTGGATAAAAATTTGAATCTTCAGTTTTAATCTGATTTAAAATTATTTTAATGGCTTAGAAAATTAATATTGATGATATTGGAGATAGTAGAATTTTTAAAATTGAATTCGAAAATGATTTGTTCGGTTTTAAAATTTTATTGTTTAAATCGATATTTAAAAATAGCCTTCCGAGGCACAGTTACGGAATTTGACATAACCAGCTCCATTGAATCCGTAATATTGTATTATCATGGGATTTCAATTTTCATAGTGTTTGGAGCGATCGTTAGGCCGTACGATAAGCAAACGCGCTGAAAATTAGATCAAAATTTGATTTAATAACTGGCTTCAAAATGCTATCTCCTCCATACGATCGAATTTGGACTCGAAACCTTTTTCATTGCATTCAAAATGGGGGTTTGACATTACAAACGCCTGGCGGCACACATCTATTGGAGATCGAGATTTTGTGTTGCAAATATCGAAAACGATTCACATTTGAATTTAAATTTGAATATAATAATATAATTGAACCACTGCCCAGACATTGACACGATGAGAAAATTTAATACGTGTTTACTTTTCTCTGATCGATGTTTACACATGTTAGTTAAAAATAATAAACGCAAAAGAAAAATAGAAATCAAAATGAAAGAAAATATCACAGTCTCGTTCAAATGAAACCCATATCTTCGTTCCTTCTCTTCGAAGCTAAAAAAGAAAGAAAAGAATTGCTTATATTTTTCTTCCTCCTCCTATCTTCAACTCAGCATAATCGAACAAAAAAATGGCCGCAGCCCTGTTGTTTAAAGGAAATCGAAATCCTTTTCCCAAACGAAATAGAATCGTTCGATTTCAAAAAATCCAATTTAACCGGGTCTCGAGTCGATTTGTGGGCGGCGACATCGACATCGCAATGGTGGCAGCAGCGAGGTCGAGGCAAGCTAGGGTAGCAAAGGTGAAGCTTCGCATTGGAATGTCACGACAATTGGGAGGAGAGTCGCTTGTAAAACTCGATGGCGCACTCGAGGGCGGCGGCACGCGCCAAGGTGGAATGTCGCGAGGCTTCATGGTGGCTGTAGGCATTCACGCGAGCGACTAGAAGCGGCGACAGTGAAGGCTGTGCGCATCTTGATTAGCGACAGTGATTTCGACGAGAGGGAGAAGGGTTTCGATCGACGAATAGGTGATGGAGCTTGCGATCAGAGTCGTGATCCATTTGTGGCGTTTTGGTGGTGGTCGAGTTCGATGTCCTGAGCTACGGTTTGATACTGAGGGCTGTTAGGTAATTTTTTTTACATATGTGTAGATGTATTTTAAATATAAATATATGTATATAGGGTTAAAAAAAAGAGAATACGTATACAGATTAGGATTTGAAAAAAAATGGAATTTAAGTATTGAAAGTTATATATAAATTGTACATATGTATGTAGATTTTTAAATATATCTATTTTCAAAATAATAAAGATAAGAATACATATACGTATACATATTTTTAAATTTGTTTGTTTAAGTTGTTTTAAACAATAGTTTATGGTAATTAATTTGTTTTATCTATTTTAGTTGCTAAAAAAGGAAATTATTAGTTAAAATTAAATTTATAGTTAATTAAATTATTAAAGGAAATTCAGTTTTAAATCTAATTTTTTGTTAAATAAATTTATTGAAAGAAAGTAAGTTTAAAATAAATTACTGGTTAATTAAAATTGTCAAATGGATATTTAAATAGTTAATTAGATTATTTAATAATAAGTGACTATTCGATTTGTACGAATATTAATTAATCATCTAATGTTTATACAAGGTCAAAACTGTGAAGAAAACAATATGGAATGAAAATCGATTGCATGCGAAAGCAAAGGTGAGATCTTCTCTCTCAATCAAATATTTTTCTGATTTAAATTCTGAATAGTTAGATTTAAAATTGGTTGACTGTGCACTTGGATGATTGATTTATTATTAGTTATATTATTTTAGAACCAATGCGCCGCATAATAGCGGATGATATAATATTAAACCCATATACCGCGATACTCCACCTCGAAGTGGAATTGGTATTTAATTATTGTGCTAACGTCTATGGATACAGGGAAACAGGTTGGAGGTATCCAGCTGGATTTCTAAAATATTGAATTTTATTCATATATTGTATGTTGATTATTTATAATCTGTGTGTGACTATTTGTAATTGAAACCCTTGAACGCTATAATTTAGCCAAGTATATTTTTGGTATCATAGGATACCAGAAATAAATAAAATTGAATTTTTTTTGAAATTTAGTAGAAAATTTATAATAAATTAATTTTAGAAAATTGAATAAATGTAAAAGATGGAATTTGTTTCAAAAGATAATAAATTTGGTGTTTATAATAAATTTGGAAATCAATCTGATAATTGATTTGGTGTTGAAAGTGAATATTTGGGAATCGATTTGAAAATCGTATATCTGTGGATATTTGAAAATATAAAATTCACAATGGGAGTTTTATAAAAGAAAGGGAAATTTGTTTAAAAAATAAATATTGTTTTATTTTTACAGGTGTGAAAATAAATTTACGGATTCAGAATGTACATTAAAATAAATTGAGAAGATTTATTAATTGATATAAATGGAAAAAGAATTCTTCCCTGAAAAGCCGAATATAATTTCAAAGTAACTTTTAAAGTATCAATTAAAAGTTTTAGAAATTGTTTTGAAAAATATTGTTAGAAAAATTATTTTTAGGAAATGTTTAAATCTTTAAAGCAAAGATTTATTTAGTTAATTATAGAAATGATTATTTTAAAGATTTAATTAATATTTGATTTAGTAATTGGTTATCTAAATATTTATACTCCATCTACTAATTTTATTTCAAAAAATTTGTTATGGACTTCAAGTTTATATGTGACCTTAGCATAATATTTTCATAACTAATAATTAATTAAGTTTTAAAATAATTTTATTTTAAAATGCTTCCAAATATATTTTGGATAAGTGATTTAAATTATTTTTCAAGTATTTTAAGTCGGCTAATTTTCAGTGGAATTAAATAAATATTTGAAAATTTATTCCACGTGAGGAAAGTGGTTTCAAATTTGTTTTCAAAGGATTGAAGTGTGAAATATATCTTGCGAAGATATTTTGAAAAATAATAATTGGGGGAAAATTATTTAAATCCTGTAATTGTTGTTGATATTGATGGATAGCTAAATAACCGACTTTCCATATTGACCTTTAAATGGCATTTGAATTTCGATGCAACCGGGGGTCGGATTCCAAGTTGATATTCGAAATCCACATCGAACCTTTGTGATTGTGATGGATCTTTTTTGGAAAAATCAAAGTGAAATTGTTGTGATTTGTTTGAAATATGAATGAACACTTATTTTTAAAAATGTGCGCTCGTTATTCGGATTGGCCGGGAGAGGACCTTGTGTCATAAAACCCATTCCGAATAATGATACAACGAAATGTGATTGCATTTGTAGACGGTGTTGAAGACCGGGTATTTTCGAAAGCGAAAGGATTACCTGTTGAATGTCTCTACACCGGGTTTCTCCAGTATAGATATTTGATCACCCTTTGAAATGGGAATTCCAGACGTGATTAGTAAATATCCGAATTTGCAAGGGCTTCCTTAAAGTGCCTTCGGTTCCGTTCGATCCCGAAACGGACTTGTATGGATGTGTGTCTGACGTTACGCTTTGAGATGTAAAGCTGGTTTCTATCAAATACATTTATGTTGGTGGCGGAGAATTTATTCTCTTATCTTAACACCCTTCTCTGAGACGTACGAGCTCAGAGGTTATGTAGTTGATGGTTATTGGTGATACATTCCCAAATTGGTAACGTGGCATACGAAGTGTTGTTGATCATTTGTTGATCAAAGCATGGCTTTGTGAAAAGCATAGCCTTGTGGACGAGACCTCATCGAGCATCACAAACCGGTAATGGCCGAAACAGGAAAGATGCGGCAAGGTTTCAGGGGTAGCTCCCATAGGGTATGTCCATTCCTTCAGGAAAAGGGTGGTATTAGGTATGGAGCCTTGATATTTAACCTATGTGGTTACTGCAAATACTTTTCTTAGTGGTTGTTGGTGTAGAGGATCCTCGGATAAAGGTCGCAAACGACTGGGGGTGGCATATCTTAGGTTTTACTCCCCAGGAAGGGGGTAACCAGCCTTGTGTTGGCAGAGAGCCGGGTAGGTTGTCGGGGCGTCCCTCTAGAGGCGTACCTATGTGGCAGTAGGAAGTTCCTTAGCCTGACCATTTATTGGAAATCCAAACTCCAATATGCACCTTGTACGGTTTTAGTTGTATAACCTGCCATTTACTTATGGTGGTCACCATTGTTTAGATGGTAGCTATAGTAGGCATAGTTCGGAATGTCTATGCTGGCTAAGATTAATATTATACATTCGAAATGTTTTCTGCACTATGCTATAATAATAGTACTGAAAAGAATTTGCGTACCAAGCATGTTTGACTATCATAAGGATAAATCTCCTCCAATTCTGCGTTTGCATTGTGTGTGTGGCGGGAGGCCTTATAGTAGTTTCATTTCCAAAAAGCATAGCGGATTTCTTTTCCTTTCTTTGTGAAAATAACTGTTTTTAAGATCTCACACCAGTCTCACGACTGACCTGGAGTTTATTGTTCCCTTTTTAAACTCTGGGTGCCCATTATTTTCCACACGGGCAGCCTAGAGTCAGGTTATCATTATTCTGGAGCGAAGTCGAAAAAGAGATGCTGTGGAGATCAGAAGCAAGCTGGATGGCAAAGCGTATCACTAGTATATGTTATATTCTTTTCCGTTGTTTGTTGTTATAACACTCTGATAATGTAATGTGATGTAATGTAACAACTGATATAGTTCTTTGTTGTAAAGATATTCATTTATCTATTATATTTGTTCCGCTGCGAAATGTGAGATTCTGTTATTGTTTTCTTTTCTTCTTCTTCTACCTCTTTCTCCTTTAAACCCGAAGACTCGTACATTTGTTCCACTTTGGGCTGAATTGTTGTGGAATTTTGTCAGCTCAAAAGGGATACGGATTTGCGAGCCTTTACAGTGGTATTAGAGCATTTGGTTAAGCGACAACCTTGGCTGTGTTGGGTGTTACTCATTAGAGATATTGTCAGTAGTACTCTAGAATGAGTTTAGTGTATTAATAGATATGAGCGCGTATTTGTTAGTGAATATAAAAATTGTTTTATATTGTGATGATTGGTTTGTTGAGTGGTATATGGATTCTGGTCGGTATAGTCTGTACAACTCTATCGATAGGGATCTCTAAACACTCGTACAGAACAATTCGACACGATATTGTTTTAAAATAGGGTGAATGAAATAATTTTACCCAAACTATTTTCATAGATAAAGGAAATATTTTTTATAAATTATTATAGTACATGGCTCTTTGTTTGTTAGGAAATGATAATATCAAATTATCATCATTGATTATGGAATAAGAAGTTGAAATCATAACTAAAAGCTGAGAAATATAATACATATACAAGTGGGATTTGTAAATGCAAATGTGATTGATAAATTTGAAATGGAATTCCAGAGAAGTATTTGG
Source organism: Allium cepa (assembly GCA_030765085.1). Taxonomy (NCBI): domain Eukaryota; kingdom Viridiplantae; phylum Streptophyta; class Magnoliopsida; order Asparagales; family Amaryllidaceae; genus Allium; species Allium cepa. Next base: position 463,305,224 of record CM060938.1, on the reverse strand, counting down.
AAATGTTTTGAAAAGAATTTGAAAACTTTGGAGATTTGGAAAGTTTAAATCCCTTTTGGTTTGAAAATAATTTTCAAAGGTTTTGGGAAAGTGTTTTGAAGGGATGAAAGCTCTAAACTCTTTTCGGTCATTGGAAAATAATTTCGATGATGATCACGACATCATCGGTGTTTATTTTTGAGTTTCCAAAAGAGGAATTGCTGCCAAATTGTTTAAATGGAAGTTGTTTGGGAAATTTGGGTTTGGTTTTGAAATTCAAAGGATAATTTGAATTGTTTTCAATAATGGTTTTAGAAAAGGTGGAAAGACTCTGGAATTTTATTAAAAATAGTTATGGAATAATTAGTTTGAAAACTTTGGCAATTCATATTTAAACTAAAATTGACTTGAATTAATTTGAATAAAGGTGAATTTTAGAAGCCTAATAGACTAAAACGATTAGAATAAAATTATTAAGATGGAAAATAAATCGTGAATGAATAAATTTGCAATTGCAAGTAAATGAAAAGAAAATGAATGTTGAAATTCATTTCGAATTTGTAAGTAAATAGAACTGGAGTTGGAATTGAAATTGATTTGTAAAGCAAAGTATTAAAATAAAATTAGTAAGTGAAATTAATTGAAGAAATGACAAATTACTAAGGTTTAAAATGAATGGAATCCAATATTTATAAATAAAAGTAAATTAAATTCATATGGAATTTGAAACCCAGTTTAAATATAGGTGGTTATAAACCAAAATGGTGAACTGAAAATAAATTTTTGGGATTGAACAAAAGAATAAAACTGGAATTGAAACTGAATATCGAAAACCAATTTGAATTGTGTGAAATAAAATGAAGTTGTAAAATTAGTTCGAAGTGAACTAAAATAATAAAGGTGAAATAAAGAAATGGTTTGAGATAAAATGAATTGGAATTTGTAATGAATTAGTAAGTAAAACTAATTTAAAATTGTGATATGAATCAGTTGTGAATGAAAGATAGTTGATAAAAATTTAATATTTAGATGTTAAATGGAATCCAAACAGAATTGAAAGTGTAAATCAAATTCAAATGAAATTAAAAATATAAGATTGAATGAAAATGGATATATAACTTCAATAACGAAGTAAAGATGGTATAAGAAGTAAGTATTCAAATTTTTGTAATAAAATGTGCAAAATGATGTTTGAATGTTGAAATTGGATATTATGGATATCAGGATATACATGTGTGTTAAAGACAAAGGAATTGGGATTTGATTTTCGAAGATAAATTTAAATTGCTCGAAAAAAAGGTATGTATTTAAATTTCAGTATGGAATTTGATGATTTTCTTGTCTAGCCACTTGGCCTTTTGTTTTCTTTTTGAATCTGGGGGCCTGTGGTGCCATTTTGTAGTCGTACCGAGCAAGCCGTGCAAAGGAGATGCTGTCGAAATTTTTCAAAAATTTAGAGAGTTAGAAAATATTTTGATAATGTTTTGAAAATTTGAAAATTGAATTTAAATTTAAGTTCGAATTATTAAGAAAACAATGTTGTTTGGAACTTATAATTGAAGTTGGAAAGCTAGTTGAAATGATAATGGATATTGATAATAGATTTGTTTTGGGCAAGTTGATAAAACTGTTTGGTTTGGAAAATATTAAACTGGTTGAGGATCATTCTTCTTAACTAGTAATTTCGAGACGAAATTCTTTTAAGGAGGGAAGGATGTGACGACCCAGAATTTTTGGTATTTGAATTTGAAAATATTTAAGTGATTTTAAATATTTGGAAGATAGTTTAACTTGAATTTCAAAATTTACTGTGAATTTGGCAATTTAATTTTTGAATTTAATTTACTGAAGTTGGATAAAAATTTGAATCTTCAGTTTTAATCTGATTTAAAATTATTTTAGTGGATTAGAAAATTAATATTGATGATATTGGAGATAGTAGAATTTTTAAAATTGAATTTGTAAACGATTTGTTCGGTTTTGAAATTTTATTGTTCAAATCGATATCTAAAAATAGCCTTTCGAGGCACAGTCTTGGAATTCGATGAAACCAGCTCCATTGGATCTGTAATATTGTATTATCATCGGATTTCAATTTTCGTAGCGTCTAGAGTGATTGTTTGGCCGTACGATAAGCAAACGCGCTGAAAATTAGATCAAAATTTGATTTAATAACTGGCTTCAAAAAGCTATCTCCTCCATACGATCGAATTTAGACTCGAAACCTTTTTCATTGCGTTCAAAATGGAGGTTTGACATTATAAACGCCTGGCAGCACGCATCTATTGGAGATCGAGATTTTGTGTTGCGAATATCGAAAATGATTCACATTTGAATTCAAATTTGAATATAATAATATAATTGAACCACTGCCCAGACATTGACAAGTTGAGAAAATTTAATACGTGTTTACATTTCTCTGATAGATGTTTACACACGTTAGTTAAAAATAATAAACGCAAAAGCAAAACTGAAATCAAAACGAAAGAAAATATCACAGTCTCATTCAAACGAAACCCATACTTCGTTCCTTCTCTTCGAAGCTATAAAAAAAGAAAAGAATTGCTTATATTTATATTCCTCCTCCTATCTTCAGTTCAGCATAATCGAAAAAAAGGGCCGCAGCCCTTTTGTTTAAAGGAAATCGAAATTCTTTTCACAACCGAAATCGAATCGTTTGATTTCAAAAAATCCAATTTAACCGGGTCTTGAGTCGATTTGTGGGCGGCGACATCGGCATCGCAATGGTGGCAGCAGCGAGGTCGAGGCAAGCTAGGGTAGCAAAGGCGAAGGAATGTCGCGGCAGTTGGGAGGAGAGTCACGTGTAAAAGTCGGTGGCGCACTCGAGGGCGGCGGCACGCGCCAAGGTGGAGTGTCGCGAGGCTTCATGGTGGCTGTAGGCATTCACGCGAGCAACTGGAAGCGGCGACAGTGAAGGCCGTGTGCATCTTGATTAGTGACAGTGATTTCGACGAGAGGGAGAAGGGTTTCGATCGACGAATAGGTGATGGCGCTTGCGATCAGAGTCGCGATCCATTTGTGGCGTTTTGGTGGTGGTCGAATTCGGTGTCCTGAGCTAGGGTTTGATACTGAGGGCTGTTAGATAATTTTTTTTACCTATGTGCAGAGATGTATTTTAAATATAAATATATGTATATAGGGTTAAGAAAAAGAGAATATATATGCAGATTAGGATTTGAAAAAAAAATGGAATTTAAGTATTGGAAGTTATATATAAAATTGTACATATATATGTAGATTTTTATATATACCTATTTTCAAAATAATAAAGATAAGAATACATTTACGTATGCATATTTTTAAATTTGTTTGTTTAAGTTGTTTTAAATAATAGTTTATGGTAATTAATTTGTTTTATCTATTTTAGTTGCTACAAAAAGGAAATTATTAGTTAAAATTAAATTTATAGTTACTTAAATTATTAAAGGAAATTTAGTTTTAAATCTAATTTTTTGTTAAATAAATTTATTAAAAGAAAGTTAGTTTAAAATAAATTACTGGTTAAATAAAATTGTCAAATGGATATTTAAATAGTTTATTAGATTATTTAGTAATAAGTGACTATTCGATTTGTTCGAATATTAATTAAATCGTCTAATGTTTATACAAGGTCAAAACTGTAAAGAAAACAATATGGAATGAAAATGGATTGCATGCAAAAGCAAAGGTGAGATCTTCTCACTCAATCAATTATTTTTCTGACTTAAATTTTGAATAGTTAGATTTAAAATTGGTTGACTGTATACTTGGATGATTGATTTATTATTAGTTATATTAGTTTAGACCCTATGCGCTGCATAATAGCGGATGATATTATATTAAACCCATATACCGCGATATTCCACCTCGAAGTGGAATTGGTATTTAATTGTTGTGCTAACGTCTATGGATGCAGTGAAACAGGTTGGAGGAATCCAACTGGATTCCTCAAAAATTGAACTTGTTTCATATACTGTGTGTTGATTATTTATAATCTATGTGTGATTATTTGTAATTGAAACCCTTGAAGGCTATAATTTAGCCGAATATATTTTTGGTATCGTAGGATACCAGAAATAAATAAAATTAGATTTTTTTTTTTTGAAATTTAGTAGAAAATTTATAATAAATTAATTTTAGAAAATTGAATAAATTTAAAAGAATGAATTCTTTTTGAAAGATAATAAATTTGGTGTTTAAAATAAATTTGGAAATCAATTTGATAATTGATTTGGTGCTGAAAGTGATTATTTGAGAATCGATTTGAAAATAGTATATCTGTGGATATTTGAAAATCTAAAATTCACAATGGGAATTTTATAAAAGAAAGAGAAATTTGTTTTAAAAATAAATATTTTTTTATTTTTAAAGGTGTGAAAAGAAATTTATGGATTTGGAATGTAAATTAAAATAAATCGAGAAGATTTATTAATTGATGTAAATGGAAAGAGAATTTTTCCGTGAAAAGCCGAATATATTTTCAAAGTAACTTTTAAAGTATAAATTAAAAGTTTTAGAAATTGTTTTGAAAAATATTGTTAGAGAAATTATTTTTAGGAAATGTTTAAATATTTAAAGTAAAGATTTGTTTAGTTAATTATAGAAAAGATTATTTCAAAGATTTAATTATTTTAAAGATTTAGCATAATATTTTCATAACTAATAATTAAGTAAGTGTTAAAATAAATTTATTTTAAAATGTTTCCTAATATATTTTGGATAAGTGATTTAAATTATTTTTAAAGTATTTGAAGTCGGCAAATTTTAAGTGGAATTAAATAAATATTTGAAAATTTATTCCACGTGAGGAAAGCGATTTGAAATTTGTTTACAAAGGATTGAAGTGTGAAATATATCTTGCGAAGATATTTTGAAAAATAATAATTGGGGGAAAATTATTTAAATCCAGTAATTGTTGTGGATATTGATGGATAGCTAAATAACCAACTATCAATATTGGCCTTTAAATGGCATTTGAATTTCGATGCAACCGGGGGTCGGATTCTAAGTTGATATTCGAAACCCGCATCGAACCTTTGTGATTGTGATGGATCTTTTGTTGAAAAGATCAATGTGAAATTGTTGTGATTTGTTTGAAATCTGAATGAACGCTTATTTTTAAAAATATGCGCTCGTTATTCGAATTAGGTTAGGAGAGGATCTTGTGTCATAAAACCATTCCGAATAATGATACGACGAAATGGGATTTCATTTGAAGACGGTGTTGAAGACCGGGTATTTTCGAAAGCGAAAGGATTACATGTCGAATGTCTCTGCACCAGGTTGCTTCGGTATAGAAATTTGATCACCCTTTGTGATGGGAATTCCAGACATGATTACTAAATATCCGGATTCACAAAGGCTTCTTTGAAATGCCTTCGGTTTCGTTCGTTCCTGGAACCGACTTGTATGGATGTGTGTTTGACGTTACACTTTGAGATGTAAAACCGGTTTCTATCAAATACATTTCTGTTGGTGGCGGAGAATTTATTCTCTTAGCTTAACACCCTTCTCTGAGACGTACGAGCTCAGAGGTTATGTAGTTGATGGTTATTGGTGATACATTCCCAAATTGGTAACGTGGCATACAAAGTGTTGCTGATCATTTGTTGATTAAAGCATGGCTTTGTGAAAAATGTAGCTTTGTGGACGAGACCTCATCGAGCCTCACAAACCGGTAATGGTCGAACCAGGAAAGATGCGGCAAGGTTTCAGGGGTAGCTCCCGTAGGGTATGTCCATTCCTTCTGGAAAAGGGTGGTATCAGGTATGGAGCCCTGATATTTAACCTATGTGGTTACTGAAAATACTTTTCTTTGTGGTAGTTGGTGTAGAGGATCCTCGGATAAAGGTCGCAAACGACCGGGGGTGGCATAACTTAGGTTTTACTCCCCGGGAAGGGGTTAACCAGCCTTGTGTTGGCAGAGAGCCTGGTAGGTTCTTGGGGCGTCCCTCTAGAGGTGTACCCATGTGGCAGTAGGAAGTTCCTTAGCCTGACCATTTGTTGGAAATCCAAACTCCAACACGCGCCTTGTACGGTTTTAGTAGTGTACCTGCCATTTAGTTATAGTGGTCACCACTGTTTAGATGGTAGTTATAGTAGGCATAGTTCAAAATGTCTATGCTGGCTAAGATTAATATTATACTTTCGAAATGTTTTCTACACTATGCACTAATAATAATATTGAAAAGAATTTGCGTATCAAGCATGTTTGACTATCATAAGGAGATATCTTCTCCAATTCTGCATTTGCATTGTGTGTGTGGCGGGAGGCCTTATGGTAGTTTCATTTTCCAAAAAGCATAGCGGATTTGTTTTCCTTTCTTTGTGAAAGTAACTGTTTTTAAGATCTCACACCAGTCCCATGACTGACCTGGAGTTTATTGTTCCCTTTCTAAACTCTAGGTGCCCATAATTTTCCACACGGGCAGCCTAGAGTCAGGTTATCATTATTCTGGAGCGAAGTCGAAAAAGAGATGTTGTGGAGATCGGGGGCAAGCTGGATGGCGGAGCGTATCACTAGTATATGTTGTTGTTGTAACACTCTGATAATGTAATGTGATGTAATGTAACAACTGATGTAGTTCTTTGTTGTAAAGATATTCATTTATCTATTATATTTGTTCTGCTGCGAAAAGTGAGATTCTGTTAGTGTTTTCTTTTCTTCTTCTTCTACCTCTTTCTTCTTTAAACCCGAAGACTCGTACATTTGTTCCACTTTGGGCTGAATTGTTGTGGAATTTTGTCAGCTCAAAAGGGACACGGATTTGCGGGCCTTTACATTTGTGTAGGAAAAAGAAATATTATGTAATCTTATATAATAGAAATGAAGAATATTATTATTTATTCATACCAGATATGATGACTACAGTTGTTTCTAACTTATTATCATCCTTGTGCAAGGAGGAAATCATCCATCGTATTGCATCAAATTACCGTTTTTGCTCTTTAATCATCTGCATTTGACTCAATTCTAAGTGTCGCTGGTTACGAAGAAAGAAAGAAAGAGCATTCTTGAAAGAATTAAGAGTTTCTTCAAGATTCTCGGATAAATTATGAATTGGATTGGCCATATTCGAGTTTGTGAGAAGAATGAGAGACAAAGTGGATAAGAAATAATATTGAATGATGAATTCTGGAAGAAATATTTATTTATAATTGTAGAAATTCGTTTGAAATGAATAGACATAAGGTAGTTATTCAAATCTCAAATTCAAAATGAAATGTCATTTCTGACCAGTACATGTCGACATGGTCATAGGGGGGATATCGACATGGTCCAATGAGTTTTGATGACTTGTTTTGATTTTTGGAATAATTGTGTGTGTGTATATATATTTATATAATATACTAACATTTATTTTGGAGATAAGATAAGCTAGATAATAGAAAAGGAATTCAATTTCATTTCATGATAACACGATACAATTATTAAACACAAAGAACTACACGAACATTCAAATCAAAATAAACTAAAACTAATACAATGAGATACGAAAAGGTAGAAATAGCTAGAGGATGATGACGATGAAGAGAATCCAAGCTTCTTGCTAACTTTGGAAATAAACTTCTTCATCTTGGATGAAATTTTGTCCAACTTCTTACTAACGGATCGTTTAAGAATCCGTTGATTCTCAACAATGGTCTTTTGGTTTTTGAGAAGGGTTTTGTTGGATGGATTAGGAGGATAGTCGATGCTTTCCAAAGAAGTTTCACCTTCTTCTTCTTCTTCAATTTCCATTTCATCCCCTTCTCTTCTTCTTCTTCTTCTTCTTCCTCTTCCTCTTCCTCTTCTTCCATCTCCTCATGAGCCAAACGCTCTTCCTTTTCGGCAAGAGTCTCATAAGGTTGAAAAACAAATGGAATTTTCATAAGCGAAATGTTGGAATGATTGAAAACTTTTTCTAGAAACAAATTATTCTCCTTTGAAATCCACTCCAAAATAGTTAAAAATCCGAGTGAGATAAATTCCATGATACAAAGTATTCTCACCCATTTCAAGATTTTTGAGACGAAGTTCATCCAAAATAACTTGCGCCCAATTAATATCATAATTTCCAAAAATAGCAAAAAGTTCTTTGCAATCTTTTGAAGTAGGATTGTTAAAATTTCTCGATCTTGGGGTCAAAGTATATTGTAAAAGAAGATTGACAATTCTAGCTTTTGGTCGAAAGTTTCGATTTTTGAATTCAAAATTATCATTTCCTTCGAAAATGTGATGAAATGTCTCACGATCATTTTCATCGATTTTAAAATTAGAAAGATCCACTCCTGTACTCTTGCAATTGAGAATGGTACCCAAAAGATCACAATTCAAAACAATTCTAATGCCTTTGACACTACTCCAAATTTCATCATCATTTCCAATATAAAATCCACGGTATAAATTTGCATAGAAAATTTTAACGAGATTTGGATAACAAACAAAATCATTTTGAGAAGCATCAACAAGACTAAGAATTTGATTGTTTGCAAAAAGAGAATCAATTTCATAAGAAGAGAAATCTTGAAATATAGCAACCTTTGCGAGATAGACTTTTGCATAGTTAGCATAATTAATGTATGCTTTTATAGCCTCCGGATCATTGAAGAGTTGCTCTTTTGTCTTTCTGGAAATTCTCATGGTGGGGGGGGGGGGTTGCTTGAAGAAGCCATTAGAGTAGATAGTAGAGAGCTTGAAGTTTTGAAGAGAGAGTTTGAATTTGAAAATGAGTGAAAAGATGGGAAAAAAGATAATGAATAAATAGATTCTCAAAGGACATGTTCTCTGATCAAAAGATGCCTTTTCAGAGAATTGAATGAAGTGAAAAGGTGGAGGAAAATTCAACCATTTGAATTCAAATTTTGAATTTCAAATTCTGTACCTATGTCGACATCATGGTAGGGACCATGTCGACATGTGCTTGTGAATTTCTATGATTTATTTTTCCTAAGTACTCTAATATATATATATACACACACTTATTATTTTTAATGTCTATATATATTTGGAATATTATTAGAATTATAGTATATTCCATAATATATTATTATATTAGTAAAATAATAATAATAATAATAATAAAATAATAGTAATAAAAAATCAAAATAACACACCAATTCAAAATCAATCATTCAAGCAATCAAGCATCTAATTCTAAGCATGCAATTTCAACCAATTGTATTGTAAATGTGTACCTTTTTCTGAGTCCATTTCTCTGAATTCGTCGGAGTCGTGAACTGCCGTGAAACACAAATTTGAATTATTTGTCTTCTGATCATCATCGCTTGAGGACGAGTCTGAGTCATCTAGAGTAGCAGTAAATGCACGCTTCCGTTTCTTTAATGAATCATTGTTTATAGGAGGATTTTGCCACTCTGGATATGGACAGTCTCTTTTGATGTGGCCTAGTTCATCACAGTTGAAACATTTGACATTGTTTGGCACTACATTCTGATTTCCAGAGTTCTTATAGTTGTTTCTCTTGAGATTATTCATCTTCCTGTATTTCAGAAATTTTCGAAAATTCTTGGTCATAAAGGCTATCTCTTCATCATTATCGCTGTTTGAGTCCGATCCATCAGTCAATGCATTACATGCCATTGATTTCTTTTCAGATGCTTTTCTTTCTCTTCTTTCGATCATTTGGACTTCAAACGACATTAGATTTCCAATTATTTCTTCTATCTTTAAGGTACTGATGTCATTTGCCTCTTCGATCGCGAGTGTCTTTTGATCCCATTATGGAGTAAGAGTATTTAAAAAATTTCTAACTTGATCTTCTTCCAAAAATTCCTTTCCCAAGGATATTAAGGAATGCACAATATCCTGAAATCTACTATAGACATCTGAAATAGACTCATTATAATTCATTTTAAATAACTAAAATTGATTTGTGAGCATGAAAATTTTGGTCTGTTTAACTTTTCTCGTTCCTTCGTGAGTAACTTGCAAAGTTTTCCAGATTTCATATGCAGACTTACAAACTGACACTCTATTAAATTCATTTCTATCAAATGAACAAAATAGAACTTTTGGTGGTTTGACCATGTTGACATCCCAAAGGAATTTTTGGTGGTTTGTTTTTCTTTGAACATAACTTTTATCTTATATTAAAAACTATTTTAAATTTTATAAATATACTTGACTATAGTTAAAATACATAAGTAAATATAGAAAATAATATATATATAATTTTATATTTAAATCTAAGTATAAATATTAAAAGTTAAATATATTATTATTAAAGATAGTTTTAAAACTAAGAATAATTTGATTTTGAAATTAAAGATTATTTTGAGGCTAAAAGTATTTGAAATCAGGATAGATGTTTTTGATTCTTTTAAAAGGAAGGTTTTGAAAACATTTTGAAAACAAGATATAATTTTTTAAAATCATTTTGAATAAAAATTAGTGGATACAAAACAATGTTCCACTAGACTTTTTGTAGGTTCCATCCTACTTAGGGTTCCATCCTTTTAACGGGCTCGAAGCGGATTCCATTCCACGAATAAATTGGATGTTAAGATGGCAGTGCTTTTCTAGGAGTTTTAACAAAAATTCCTAATTAAAATTACTTATTCTTCAAATCTTGAACTCCTGATAATCTTGATATTCTTGATACTCATGAGCCTTTATTCTTGATATCTTGAATCTCTATATTGTACAGTCTTCATTCTTGGTACCTGCATGGTTAAATCCTACATATACATATATTTCTAAACTATAATGTTAGTATTTATATTTTATAATCCTATTCTAAGGTTGTTGTCATCAAAACCATCATCTCATGGACTAACAGAAGAATGGTGATATTATTTTTGGAGATATTTCTGAATAGAAATTGTTTAAAATGGGTTTTGGAAGACAGGAAGCACTGAACTTACTTCAGTCACTGGAAAATAATTTTGGTGATAACGGTCACATCATTGGTGTTCATTTTCAAGTTTCTAATGACGGATTGGTACCATAGTGATTGGCTATGATTATTTGCTTTGGACTTGTTGATAAACAAGTTCTGTTTTAAAATTCCGTGAGTATGATTTGATATACAAAAGTGGATATATGTATATTTATGATTTCGAAATGTTTTGAAATAAAACCGGGTAGTTGAATTCTGGGATTTCCATTTAGTTGCAAAGTTAGGATAAAAATCATTATTGGACTTATAATTTGGATTTGATATAGATAAGAAAAGAAAAGTGAGAAATTTAATCCTGAGATTAAAGTTAGCTTGAAAAGGTTAAAACGAATTATATGAGTTAAAATTTAACCTAGGATATGTTAAATAAAAATTGAACTGGATTTGAATTGAATTGAATGTAAAGTTTGAAATGTTAAATGATTATATAACTATAAGTTATGATTATTTAATGGAATGGATACACTTAAGCTACAAAGGGATATATATAATCTAAAGTTATAATTATAGATGTGAATAGACCTGGCTAAGCAATCTGAGATTTTAAGTGAGTAAGTTCTTGAACTTATGAATTAGGAAATGAAGTGGTAAAACCAAAATGAAATTGGTTCGGTATTATGGTAAAGGGATGGAAATTTAAAATTTTGAATTGTAAATAGAGGGTGAATTGGAGTTGAGTAAATTAAATATAAACCACTTGAAAGGTGAGGTAATGAAGTGAACTCCCGAAACGGGTCAAATGAAATTAATAGTGATTGAAATGGAACAAATTAATTGATTGTAAAGTGGTACAGTATAAATTGGATACACTAAGTAAATGAAAGTGAATAAATTGAATAGGAATCAATTTAAATATGAAATGGAATTTGATTGCAATAGAAACTTAAGTGATTATTTATGAAATAATTCATGAATAAATTAACATGGATTGGAATGTTGTTAATATGAAATGAAGCGAACAATGTTTGGTGAATAACTTCAATGGGAATCAATGGAAAATAGATGAATTGATTTGAATCAATTTAAATGGATAAATTGAAGCTAAATAAAATGGATTTGAATATAATGAATGTGAATATGAATGGAATGAAAATGATTTGATTGTGAATCAAGTTAAAATTGAATAAATGGTATGGAGAGCAATTTGGATGTGTATAATTGAGTGTTTGAACCCTACAAATTGAATATGCATTCTAAAACACATGATATGGCATGTTTGTTTATGAAACTTTTATTTAGATTGGTAAAATGAGGGTATTGTTATGAGAAATTCATGATTTTGAAACTATATGCTTATTTTGAGTAAGTACATGTACAAGGGCTGTTTGGATAGATTTTTTTGGTGCGTGATTGCATATAAATTTAGTAACGCTAATATAAGGTACGCTTATGCATTAAAAGCAAAAATGAAATAAATATTGATATATTTTTGTTTTCGACCATGTGGATCGATATATATCATTTTTATTATATTTGTAATATTGCAAAAGCTCTTCATACAAGGGAGACTTTATCAAAAAAATTCGAAAATTTAGGGCATTAGAAAATTTTTGGGAAAATTTGAAACTTTTTGTTAACTAGAAAAGTTGTTTTTTAAATTGTAACCGAAACAAAAGGTTATGAGTTACAAATGGAAACAAAGTGTTTTGGATAAAACTAAGGGATTTAGCGAAGTGAATATAGGATTTCAACTAAGTGGGTTTTTGAGAAGAAATGGGTTTGGAGCATTTTCCTACCTTAGCAATTTTGTGGACAAAATTCTTTCTAGGGGGAAGGAATGTAACGACCCAGAATTTTGATCATTGGTTTTGAACATTTGAATTATTTAAAATGTTGAATTTGAATTATAAATTGATTTTGAATATGGAGATTTTGGTTGAATCAGCGAAATGGTTTAGAATTTCAAATATAGCGATTCAATGGATTTGGTGAATAGTAAATTAATGTTTGAAATTAGGGAAAAAATGTGAATCTGGTGCCAAATGCGAATGGAAAAGATATCTAAGTTGATTAAAACTCTATTTGGGTTAGAGTGATGATAGTGGACTTTTGAATGGAATTAAAAGTCGAAAATTAAAATTGAAAATTTATATATATTATTTAACAATGGAATTAAATATTGGGAATAGAGTGAGAATTTGAATTTGGGATTTTATATTAATTGAAATTATTTCTAATATGAATACAAATTATATTTGAATTATAATTGAGTGTTAAAATTTTAAAATTTGAATTTCAAGTAATCCCGTCGATTTTGAAAATTGCTTGATTTAATAGATGCAATAAAATAGCTTTCTAGAGCATAGTCTTGGAATTCAACGAAACCAGTTATACTGGATTTCAAATAGTGTATTATTATCGAATTTCAAATTTCGTAGCGTTTGGAGTTACCGTTTAGTCGTACGGGCTAGAAATGCGTTGTATTAAATATCGAAAGTTCAATATTTTAATTCGATTGCTATCTACCACATATGATCGAATTAGTCCTCGAGGCATGTTCCATTGTATTTGAAATAGGGATAAAATATTATAAACGTCAGACGGCACGCTTCGTTTGGAGTTCGTCTGGAAAAGTATGTGAGTAGTGAAATTGATAATAAAATAATATGTATATACGTGTATATATGCCCCAACGCATAGTAAAACCCTAGCTAAATAACAGTCGTCGTTATCTTACTTCATTGGCCAAAGCATTCCTTCCTTCTCCCTTGTTTATCTCTTAATCCACGCGTATTTGGACAAAACTTTCTAAACAAAAATCGAAGAGCTCATTGAGCTCGACGTATCCAACGGTGGATTTCCGATATAGACTAGTGTGTGGCCCGTGCTACGCACATGGACAGAGATGTAAATTAAAGTTGTGGGTTGATTGTATGTTCATTGGTAACCTTATTTTATTGATGGAGAGTGTTTTAGTGTAGCATAAAATAGTACTTTATAGAGATGGATTATGAGGTAGATAGGTAGGGATGTTGGTCTATAAATGTTGTGCATGGTTTATGAAGCAGCTTGTGTGTTACTTACTTTATGACCAGAAGCATCTATCATAGTTAGTAATATTTTAATATATGAAGATATCGTAAAATTATACCGTAAGTTGATTCAGTAAAGCAGTATTATTTTTTGTCTGAGACATGCATTGATGTATAACACAGTTAGTACGGAGTGGTTAAAGAACATAGCAAATACATAGGTACAAATTGGTAAAATAGAAAAATATAAAAGCATGAATTATAAAGTAGAAACAATAAAGTCATAGAGAATCAAAGCCTAAGCGCAAAGTAAAATGACAAAACAAACACACAAGTACAGAGTAGTCGCACATAACTCAAGTTTAAGTACGTAAATATAAAACATCAAATAAAAGAAAGAGAACACAAATCACAACACAAAAATGGAAAATTACAAATAAAATACTTATTTAGGTGCTCAACTTGGTAAGCACATCAGTGATGAATTTCAAGCTTCTACTTTGCATAATCCACATTTTTGGCATTGCTACAGGTGTACAAATTTTACACTTCTACATCTTGAAATCATTACTTTATTACTTTGAAAACAGGTGGAATATTATTGTATGATATGTGGACGTAGTTATGGTAACATTTGGTTTACCAAAATTTTATCAATAAATAAAACATCTTTTAAGGGATAGACATAGTATGTAATGACAATTAAGCGTGGACCAAAATATCATAACACCAATAGCTTTATATGGATAACAAAGCATTTTTTGCTTTGCCAAAATTCAGCTATATGTATGCCAAAAAAGTGGTGCACTTTAACATAATATTTAGTTGAATATGACAACCATGGTAGCATAGCACTGACACTAAAAAAGGGTGAAGTTCAATCAATGAAAAATAAAGGACATAAAGGACTATAACTCAATGACATATAAGGCTATGCTACATGCTACATACATGAAATATTCGCAAAATACAACCTATGTATGTTGGGAAAAGAAAGGAAAAATATATTATTGGTACTACTATAACTCATAATGATTAACTTCCACATAATCCAACTTCTAAATCTTATATAAAGTTACACTGACTACTGGCATTTCCATCAGTATTCCACGTCTTCATATTTGCACGAGAATATGCAAAAATATATAATAAGTAGTTAGACAAAATGGTGGTGCTATTTTAACACAAGGCATAATATAAAAGATAATTGGACATACCCTGATCTTTAGATAGGTAACAGCACTCTTGAATGCAAATGTTTATGTAATCTAATGTTGCATAACCAATGTAGGTTTAAAAAATATGTTATAAAATAGTTTTCATCGCAAAATAAGACCCGGTATACGCACATAACATCAAACAAATTTAAAGACCTAACAAACATGCAAAGAAATCATGAAAATCATTGTTTATATCTTTATTAAATTCGGATTGCATTAGAATTTTTGTTTTTATATCTATATCAACATATACGGATGTGTTAGGCCATCAAAAAGCCATCTCCAATTCCTGTAAGCACCGAGTCATTGACACACCACCATTCCTCTAAATATCAGTGGACAAAGAACCAAGAGTATAACCAGTAAACAATATGTCAAACAAAGAACTTTGGGTTCACATGCTGCCACTTATAATTCTCCAGTGCCTATTATATGCAGTTGTTCGGATGCTCTATAACATGCCATCAGACAACAGTCATGTTGTTGCTTCTTCAAGATGCTAAGCAATTCGCATGCTTGCCTCTTTGCTAGGTCATCAACATATTGAAAAGCTCATAAACTTTCACCTATCGGCTTTTCCTGCCCGTCGCTGGGCATCTTACATTTTGCATTCAGTAGTGCTTCACCCACATATCTACACGCCGTCTAATCATCATGCTTGCTTCATTATCCATCAAACGCAGCACCTCTTCGACTCATACTTTGCTGCCTACTTTAGTTCTCACTGAGATGCTTAGTTAATGAAACAACAGCAGGCCACACCATGTTCCTTTCATCTTATTACAGTTCATCTCAACAATGTTCGCCGCAGCTTAATCATTGCTTGAAAAAAGAAACAAATATATGTGTGTGTATGTGTAGAAGTAGAGAGAGATGGTTAGCATACCTTATTATCACGATACTCCAAGCTAGAAACATCAGCTGTTGGAACTGTTCCTGCTCTAGAAACTTTTTGCATGGTAGTAGAAGGAGCCTGCTCGCCAACTACTTTATGAAGCGCCATTCAAGAGTGGACAATTTGTATCATTCACCAAAAATTACAGCTTCCTCTACTTCTAGGCTTCTATACAGCTAAATGTATATCTAAACTGTCAAGCAGTCTTATTCATTAATAAAAAAAATTCGATAATCAATGATTTCTCTTATCAAGAGGAGCAGGAAGATGATATCGTCTTACCTTTTGTGGACCTCAACTTATGGAAATGGCAAGGCCTTCCATACCAAACAGTTATTACTTCAAAAATATTCCATTAGTTTGAAAATATGTATAGCTGATTGTCTATAAGCACATAAATGTCCTCGTTGATGATTACAGATCAACAAAGGTGATTTGTTGCACCTAAGCTACATTCACATGCGATGTGAATACGGTATCACACCAGAACGAAAAATTTGATAACCAACTGAATCTTTGGAATAAATCAATCAAATTAACTATCTATAAGGTCAGCATAAAGACAAAACTCATGTTGGGATGGCTATAGTCTAAAATGTGTGATATAATTTATAACTGGAAAGATGATAAATATGAAATACCACTGTCGGCTATCATTCTATGCACATGTATTCGTAAAAAATATCTTTTATTCTAGGAGTTGAGGGTATGAAATTGCTGATTTAACAACTTCAATAAGGCTACACAATTCTTTTGCAATTAAGATGTCTTTGGTTTCTCTGTGAATTACAGTGGATGGTTTAATGGAAAAACACAGCAAGTATGATCATGGTCAGTGTTTGATATCTTTTATATTGGTACAAACTTTCATGCACCCATGGGATGAAAAAATAAATTAAGCCATAGGAAGAGAACACAAAATATAATAAAAGCACACATATATTGAATCGAAAAATAAAGTGGTTCACATAACATACGTTCTCAAATACGAACTGAAAGTAGTCAAATCAGTGACATGAAAAAATCACAGCAGGTTTTTCAAACATTATATGAGAAAATGCTAACATAGGTACAACTGGCACATATTAATTTCTTCATCTTTGCCTCTCCTCCCAATACTTATTACCGACTGTTGTGGAGGCATTTTGATCTTTATCACCATCCCATGGAAAAGGAATAGAGTTCGCAATTAGATGGGTAGACTAAAATTATTTGATCATCGGTAACAAATAGTTATGAACCGTACATGCTAAGGAGAAAATTGAAACATGGAGATATTACGAAATACATCTTTAGAATCGAGTATTTAGTTGAATCAGCTGGAGTATTTGGCCGAACATTTTCATACTTTTTTCTACTTTGTATTAAAGGACCATGATTCAAAGTAGTATCAGTATTATTCATTCTGCAGGTATTCAGTCTGAACTCAACACACATGTCAAATATAGATTCTGGAGAATGTTTTCAATTTTCCGTGGTTCATTCTCCTACGAAGTACAATATTGTTGTGTAATAGGTAGCAATGGTTAACTATTTTGAGTTCACAATATTACAGAATGACCTACCCCAGTAACAATGAGTACAAAATTGTTACCATTAACGTTGCAATACAAATGTACCATATTCATGAAAAATGATGAAAATAAAGATAAAGCATATGTACATAAACCGTTGGAAACTAAATTGATATCGAAAATGTACAAAAAAATATAGGAAATACCAAGCAAAATAAAATTAAAGCAAAATGTAATCGAAGTAAAATTAAAATAAAAAAAAGAGTGGTATCCAAAATGTATTTAAAGTAATTCTGCCAGTTGAGACTTGATATATTAGAAGGGGTTATTGCGCATTCAATTCAAACATAGCAGCCCATAAAATCAATTAACTCATAGGAACACCAAGCAAAATAAAATGCATTGAAAAGCATGTATTAATATTTAAAATAAATAAGCAAATGACTGTAAAGAGAATACTCAAAATTTCAAATTCACTGCCATATGCTACAACCTGCAATAGTGGACAAATTAATTTAGAAACAAAATAATTTTTTTGTTAAAATATCATGTTTTAATAACTTCCTAAGTATTAACTTATGATGCTTACGAATTTTGAACTGAAAATAGTTATAAGTTGAACATTGAGTTTTCAAATCATTAGCAATAGAATGTTCTATGATGTGGTAACTAATAAATAATCAAAGATTTACCTACTGAAACTGAAAGGAGATTGATGTTTCGTTCATAAACTGAAAACGAAAAAGAGATATTAAGAAAAAAAGCGAGTGATGCATCAGTACTATCTACTGACATTCAGAAATGCATATGTTTCAACAATGATAAGTGGAAAGGGATGTGGAAAACTGTTACCAATTCAGCATGCAGCAAAAATTTGATGGAGGACATAGGCAGGTAGGGTGAATGTAGTTTCAACTATTAAACTAGCATGACATCAATTAAAATGCACAACAATCGGTATAACTTCTGTTTAAACGATACGGATGACAGCGGGCTGCAAAAGCAAATAGAGGAGTTAAAGGATTTTGATGCCTAAAAACATCAAATCAGGAAACATCCTCTTCCTTTTTTATTGTTTCCTTTAAAATAAAATCACTTCACTACATAAAATCAATTCAGCCAAGAAATTTGATGCCTAAAAACCAACTTCATTGCGAACAGTTCGGTGCTAAAATTGTCCCTAGCTTGCAAATAACTCTCCGCTATATCGAAGCTTCTAGCCGCCGCGCCTAGATATGATTTTTGCTGTGGTTTTCATTTAATGATTATGCAACCAGAGTGCCACCTAGACTGTCGTTATGTCGAAGTTCGCTGGAGGATGCTCAACTCAAAGTCTAGGTCGCGGTGATGCCTGTGTCGATCTGAATTGTTGTGCTGATGACCCTTCTGCTTTGTTTTTTGATCTCCAACTCACTTCTGAAGGCTTCGGGTGTTGTTTGTAGTTGTGGTCAGGGCTTGCTTGCATAGATGAACTTGTTGATTGGATAAATAACTGTAGGTGATATTGATTTTGACTTCGGTTGTTTCTTGTTGCTTGTATCAATTATGTGTTGGTTGTGACGTTGAGGAGATACAGTGGTTGATCGATCAGATATTTGGGTGAATTGGTGATGAAGCCTATGGTGTTGACATGGTCATTGAGAAGGAAAAAGGAAACTGCATTGCACGAAGCCAAGGTCGTGGGTAAAAGTGAAGGAACTAGAAAATGTATTGCACGTAGCAGTTTGGGGGAAGTTAAAAAAAGCGGAAGTGAATAGGGATGGGTTATTTTGAAATAAGGAACGATATAGTGGTCCACGTCAACATGGGGGAAGTTCCTTCTTTAATATAAAGTAATAGATGCCGGAATTTGCCAAGATCTGGTGATTTAGGGTTTGTGTTTAAGCACGAATATCGAGACGTGGAGGGTGCTGAGTGCTTTGGGGTTGAGGACGAAGGTGCGTTGGAGGGAGGCAGTTCATTCGGCGGCGGTGGATCGAATTTCGATGATGTATAAGGGCGGCAATGATCGTTGGTATATATGGATCAATGGGTCCGATTTTACTGCCTACGTCACATACCCGCGATAGAGAAGTAGAAGGGTGAGTGGCCAAGATCTGTTGTAGCATGGAACGAACGACCATGATTAATTGAGGGTAATAATAAAATAAAATTTTGTAAATTTATTTATATTTAAATTTATGTAATCTTTAAAATCGCATAACTATTTCATACGAGGTCGAATGGACAAAATGAGAGGCAATGGAATCGTAGCGATGAGCAGTATATGCTGAAATTTATTTGGAGTTAATTGGAGGTAGCTAAAATTTTAGGTTAAAATTTAACGTTGTTCGGTTTAATTTAAAATTGGAACGTTGGCAAATTGAAACTCAAGGTGAGTTAATCTCACTCATTTTGGATGGCTAGTTTAATTTAAAATGTTGAAAATTTAAATTATTGGTCGACTGATAATTATTATTATCTGTTGGTTGTTATAGTATATATATATAGTAGTATATATTATGTAACATCGCCATATTTTTAACCATTCGCATCCGCACATGTCGGTCATGAATTCCTCAAAATATCGAATTGTTAATTTTTATTTGGCAAAACTTAGCATATCCAGTAAATAAATAAATCACAGAATCATAGACACAGAGTAATATAACAATAAGCAGTGGAAACAGAAGAATAGTAGTTCATAAAGCTACTATATATATATATAACAAACTTAAACAACATACACCATTAGTCTCGAATACAATAGAAGTCTCAATACATAGTCAAATACAAGATCAGAATATATCACAGGAGTCAACTGAATAACTGCAAGCTGAATAGATAGATTTATCTCCAAGCCAAGCTCCAACTCCAAAGGTGAGTCTCAATGCTGTAACACTCGGTCTGACCCGAGCATGATGCAAAACACAAAACACTCGAGTCAGGAGTAACATTCTTATATCAATAAATCCAACTCAAGTGAAATATCAACTGAAATACAAGTAACTTAAAGGATGTTTGGGATAGCCATCCTCTAAGGATCCATGGAACTATCTACTATGTAGTTATATGCTATTATACTAATGTCTATAGTAAAGTAAACAATTAAATTAACGTTAAGGCATTACCCATCCCCCTTAACACATTTTATAGTGCCATGGTCTATACAATACCGTAATACCCCGTAAACTAGAGTACCAGAGGGCACTCCATAGGTACGACACAAAACAAACTCGTAGTGGTCTCGATATGGTAGGTGGAATGGCAAAACTAGGCAATGCCAGGGTAGATCTATGCAGTTAATGCGTTCGGCAGATTCAAAGCGGTGGAGGTGCGAAAAGTCATAGCGGGGATACATCGAGGATATAGCGGGATATAGCGGATGGCTCTAAAATAGCATATAAAACTCGTACTTAATGTTTTTACAAATATATAAATGGTAATTAAATGAAAAATCATCATTTAATTGAATTATAATTAATACATAAATAATTTTAAATAAAAACATGTGCAAATATACTCTAAATAAACGTAAAACTGTTATATAACGTAATTGAATTTAGCAGAATATTAGAGTACTTTCATTTCTGAAAATATATTAAAAATTAAATCAAATAAATTAGTTTCATAATTTTTATAATGCATAAATGCAATTTTTCAATTCATTTTATTAAAGAAAATATAGCGGAAATAGTGAAATATAGCGGGAATAACGTGATATAGCGAAAATAGCGGGGCTTAAAGCGGAAAGGCTATATTTTGGGGATACATGGAAAAATCGTAGCGGTAGAAATCCGCAATGAGATATAGCAGAGTTATAGCGGGGTAGTAGCGGGGCATTAACTGCACAAGGGTAGATATACCAATTACACTTCCAAGCTCTTGGTAACACAAAGCCGCAGCAATCGCCCAACTTGATCCATACTCCTAAAAATCCAAGGGGTGCACCCAATCAATCACAAAGTAATAGAATGGTAACGATGAAGTGTGTCCGATCGGAGGAGCTACCTCACTTGGCCCGTCAATTACTCCTGTTTTAGCTACCTTAAGCTAACTCATGGGAGTTAGGTCCATGTATATACCTCAAATAGAATGTCACCACCATCCTACTTCATTCTGGAATCTCCACCGCATACGTGGTTGTTAAAGTGGATTTCGACATTGGTAGAGAGTATGACAATAACCGATCTCGGTCTCTTTAACAATCAAACGTTATTATAACACCACGGTCATTTCAAAATAGTTTATACTTCAAAATCCAAAATATCATTTCCATTTCAAAACCATATCAATACGATATGATTTTCTCACTTCAAATTTATCTATTTCCAAAATCATATCTCTTTCAAAGTTATAACACTTTCAAAATTATAAAGCTTAGAACTTATATCACTTTGGAAATCATAACACTTGATAACATAATACTTTGAAATTCATAACTTTGAAATCACAACTTCCTCTTGAACAGTTTAGATATTAATAATAGTATATACAATAAAATAGTTTATAAAATAAAATAGTTTATATAAAAATAGTTATAAGTTAAAATAGTTTATATTAAAAATAATATATGTTAAAAATGATTTATATTAAAATAGTTTATATTAAAATAATTTATAAAGAAAAAATACTAATAGTTTTAAATAAAATCTTTAAAATACTTTATATAATAAAATAGCTTCCTCAAATTACACAAATCGATTCAAATCAACTCGAATTCCAAAATTCTAATTTAATTCAATCTCAATTCATCAATTTTAACTCAATTCAGTTTCTTAATAAACCATTTTAAATTATATCAATTTCAAATACAGATTTGAATCACAAAATAAACCATTTCAATTTCAATGTATTACAAAGCTTTAAATATTCCACATTTTCAAAACTAAAATTGATAATTTCATATATATCTTAATTTAACTTCATTATTATTTAGTTTTAAACATTCACTTAATAAATCCAATATCATTTAAATAAAACCCAAACTACAAATAAACTAAATATTTCCTTTACTTTATTTGAACTTGAAATATTCATTTAATCACCTTTATTCAAAACCAAGTTATAAGTCATGTCTTTAAAGTAACAAACTCAATCAAATTTCAAATCAATTTTATTTAAGAAAAATTCTTAACAAATACAATTTCAGATAAATTTGAAATATGTCTTCACAACCTTAACTTATGAAAATCATTATAAAAATCTATTTTAAAATATAAATTTAAATAAATACTTAAACACATTACAAATTAATTAAATCAAACTTATTATTAAACTTATTTTATTTTAAAACTAATTTATACATATCTTAAAATAGTAAATTTATAAGTACATTCTTAAAATTTATAATTTCAAAACTAACTTATAATTTTAAAATTTTAAAATATTTAATTTTAAAAATCAATAATTTGACTATATATAAAATAAAATTTATATATATAATATTTAAAAATCAATATTTATATAAAACCTTGTATATATATCTTTTTAAAACTTTGGAAATCGTTTTCAAAAAATTATATGTAGACCAACGGTGTCTGTATATAATTTTCAATCCTATGGTCAAGTGATACGGATATTTATCATTTCAATCTGTAATTCAAATCTCTACGGGTATATATCTTTTCAACCCGCAAATCCAAATTCAATATCAATGGAAATCTCTTGGGTTTATCATTTCAACCATAACGATGTTCTTATATTCTACAAGATCGTTCGGGTATGTATCATTTCAACCCATAAGGAATTCTACACTAACAGGGAACTTGTAGAGTGAGAACATGTATGGTAATAACATAATAATTAGCAACATGCATATATCATCAATACAAGTAACAGATAATGGTGTTTGGGGTCACAGGTGAACAGGTACATATCATAGCATATATATAGCAATGTAAATAACTAACAACAACATATTTCAATTGTCGTTTCAATTGAAAACAAATTTAAGAAATATAAGAACGTTAATTGTGAGTAATTGCTCAACTTTCAAGGCTAGAGATAAACAATAACGGATGAGTTACTAATCCAATCACGAATTTCAAAGCAAAGAAAGATTGGCACGAGTTCGACGAACAAAGCTGATAAATTGGAAATAAAGAACCACTAATCAGCTTGATATAAACTGAAATGGAATAGATATTATATATATCTAAAATCAATTTTAGAACACATACTTAAAATAAAATCTTTATATATATAATTTCAAATCAGTGTTAAATATAAACACATAAAATCTCTAAAATATATAGAAACTAAACTCAGGTATAGATATATATGTTGACTAGTACATAACTTATGTACTCATTATATCAAAATGGCTTTATATAAAGGAATAACATAAAAATATCTACATAACATATATATTATACTGTAACAATATATATAATACTACTTTTATTTTATAACAAATAGTTAAATAATATGCGGTGCATACAAACCATATATATATAACTAAACCCATACTCATATATGCTCATATATATATAAATTAATATATATATCCCCAAAAATACAATATATATTTAAACTCACAATCACAATTATATACGCGGCCATATAAACAAAAATATAATATTCTTCTTCTACTAAAATTTAATACTAGAGACAACAGGCAATAGCCCAAATAAAATATTTGTATAAAATACTTGTTTTTCTCCTTTACAGTGCATATATGGTATGAATACTTCAAAATATCATACATCATATATATATAATATTAATAAAATCCCAAACTGCAAGCTGTAATATGAAGAATCAAAAAGAGAAACAAAAACGTAGCATGTATATATATATATATATATAAACTATCATATCATAGCTTACCTAAACATATATATATATATATATATATATTGACATTAATCTTATACTAGCACACGCACAGACCTGAGCAAACTAAATATAACAACCAAATATTTATAAAGTATATATTATAATTTTTTCCTTTTTTTTCTTTTTTTCACAGCAAAGTAAGATTGAAATTGTAATAGCCATATATATTATAAAACAATGTATATAAAACATACATATCATATAATATAATCTAGGAACTAGCCTCAAGTATACCGATCAGTAAAACAAATGTGTAAACAAGATATTATTGCATATAATACAAATAGATATATAACATCTTATATAGACTAATATGTGTATAAACTAACCTATATAACCTGGTATCGGCAAAAGAAGGCAAAACGAAATGGTGATTTGTTGAGGCTTGAAGGGAAGGGAGCTCGGTGTACGGCGGAAGGTGGTTGGGAGGGAGGTCGTGGTGGGATTGGACGGGGTGAAAGGTGCTAGGCTGAGATTTGGTGAGGTGGGGGGGGGGGGGGGTTCGCGAATGGAGGAGGGAAGGCCGCTAGTTGATATTGCTTACGTGTGGCATAAGGCGGAGGAGACATATCGTCACGGCGAGGCCGAGAATGAAGGAGGCGGGTTGAGGTTGGAAGGGGCTGGTCGCGCTGGGAGAAGGGGCTGTCATGGCGGGATGGTGATGGACAGTGGGTTGGGGCGGAGGAGATGAGATAAAGAGGCTTGTGGTGGTGGACAAGTTATTGGGTTTTCGGTGGCCATGGAGGGTAGGGGAGATGCAAGCGATGGTAGAGGGGAGGAAGAAGAGGAATAGGCGTGCTGCAAAAATGAAGAGCATGAATTGCTATAAGAAATTATATGCAAGCTGTAAATTTAAGTTGTAAATTTTTATCAAATGAAATGAACATTGAACTAGAGAAATAAAAGCAACAGTTAATGAACATTGGAACCAGTGAAAAGCAAAAGTCGCAGCTGCTGAATTCAAGAATATTAATGGTTATTGCTATGTTGAAAGTGAAAGGACACAAGAGATGAAAGACACAGAACGGTTTCCACAAGGAATTGTTTTTCCGATTTTCCAACGCGTATTGGACTACGAAACAAAAATATGAATACACTGTTGAGATCAATACGGTGAGACGATCAAAAGGTATATAGATATTAGTGGTACGATCATCCTATCAAAAGTCGATAATCGATATCGAAAATGCTGCTAAAACGCTGAAAATAAGATCAACCGGGCAATGGTAGTCCAAATTTTGAGAAATGAAATAGGATGTCTCACTCAGAAGATGATTTACAAATTTATTATATAAAAATATTCAGGTTTGGAAAACATTTTATTATCATCTAGTATCAACAGATTTAATTTGAAATAAAATTTACACAATAAAATAAACTTCCATATTTTCAGATGAAAATTTACCATTTGCTATGTTTAAATATACGTAATCCAAATATTAAATTTTTATTTCCAAATTAAATAGTTTAAATTTCACAAAAATTCAATCAATTACGTTATAAAAATTAATAAAATTTACGAATCGTTACACTCTCCCCCACTCAAAACTTTTCGTCACCAAAAAGGAAGGAGGTAGGAGAATAGAAACTACCAAAAAGAAAAATAGATTTGAATACAAAATAAAATAATTAATTTAAACCATATAAATTTCAATTTAAATAAATTAATATTTAACAATTTGGTTTAATCCATTTTATTAAATCAGTAAATAGTCATTCAATTCAAATTTGTTAGTGCAAACTGTCAATTCAAATCATATAAATATCATTTAGTTTTTAAATTGATTTCCATTTAATTATTTTAAGCTTTATGTATCTATTCAAAAAATTTGGCTTCATTTATAATTGAAATCACCCTTTAAGAAAATTAAGAAATAAATTTCCGATTAAATTCAAAAAATTTAGAGATAAATATACCCATATATATCAAATTAAATTTGAAATCATATATCTATGTATATTTATTATATATCAAGTCACACTTCAAAATTTCAAATAAAATCCATTTTCCAAAACAAAAATGTAGCGAAACTGCTGAGTGGTCTCTCCACTTCGAAACTCAAAAATGAATGTCGATGATGCGGCCATCATCACTGAAATTATTTTCCGGCAACAAAACAGGAGAATACTGATTTAAAAATTTAAAATTCTTTGAAAACAATTTCTATTTGAAAATACATTTAAAATAATATACCCTAAAATTTAAACCAAATTTTCTAAAATACCGACAATTTAACTCTTAAATCCTTGATTTAAAGTTATTTCAATCCCAAATAAATTTATAAACTATGTTTCTAATTTCATTTAACTACTAAATTTCAAAAAATTTACCTATATAGTATAATCATATAGAATCGTTAAATTTTGAAAACAATTGTGTCGGTTTGCTCTGTTCAAGTGTTTTGAAATTCTTATTGATAGCGTTGATCAAACGAATCGATCGAAACCTCAAACCAACATTAACAACTTAAACAACGTAATATATAAAACATTTTTATATAAATACACATACACTCCCTAACTCGAAGATTTCAGAATGGATTATAACAGGATAAAGATTCAAATTAGAGAAAACCTAATCAAAATGATTCTATCTAGAAGATAGGTTGGAAAAGAATATAAGATGATTAAATAACAAAATAGAAAGATGGACAGACTAATATTAATTGTGGGTGACCTTAACCGGGTCAACCGTGACTTCAAGAATAAGATTGGTGCAGAATTATGAAACAAATAGACATTCAATTGCAAGAGATTGGAATTCGGCATAACGAGGGATAGGAGCATCTAACCCGAGGATATAGAAATATTCGGTGAGTAAATGCTCGTTGTAAAGGAGTTTCACCCCTTTACAATTCATATAGAATTGGTAGGACCACCGATTCATTATAGAGATAAATCAAAATTGAGTTATGGGATACTTTAGAATCAAGAAGAATACGAATAGGGAGAGACAAGAATAAATTTCAGAACAATTGGGAGATTTCCAAAATTCAAAGGAAAACTAAATCAAAGAGGAAGGGATTCAAGCTCGAACGACGGTGATTCTGTAATTAAATTTACTCTATATGTCAAGTTTTGCCTAAAACCAGAGCTCTAATACCAATTGTAACATCCCAATATTTTTAACCATTCGCATCCGCACATGTTGGACTTGAATGACTTAAAATATTGAATTGTTAATTCTTATTTGGCAAAACTCGGCATATACGATAAATAAATAAATCACAAAATCATAGACACAGAGTAATATAACAATAAACAGTGGAAACAAAAGAATAGTAGTTCACGAAGCTACTATATATATAACAGAGTTAAACAAGATATAATAGAAGTCTCGAATGCAATAGAAGTCTCAATACATAGTCAAATACAAGATCAGAATATATCACAGGAGTCAACTGAAAAACTGCAAGCTGAATAGATAAATGGATCTCCAAGTGAAGCTCCAACTCCAAAGGTGAGTCTCAATGCTGTAACACTCAATCTAACCCGAGCGTGAAGCAAAATAAAAAACATTCGAGTCAGGATTAACATTCTTATATCAATAAATCCAACTCAAGTGAAATATCAACTGAATACAAGTAGCTTAAAGGATATTTGGGATAACCATCCTCTAAGTATCCATGGAACTATCTACTATACAGTAATATACGCTATTATACTAATGTCTATAGTAAAGTAAACAATTAAAATAGCGTTAAGGCGTTACCCATATCCCCCTTAGCTCATGTCCATAGGTACGACACAAAACAAACTCGTAGTGGTCTCAATATGGTAGGTGACATGGTACAACTAGGCAATGCCAGGGTAGATATACCGATTACACTTCCAGGCTATTGGTAATGCAAAGCCGCAACAATCTCCCAACTCAATCCACACTCCCAAAAATCCGAGGAGTGCACCAAATCAATCACAAAGTAATTGAATGGTAACGATGAAGTGTGTCCGATCGGAGAAGCTACCTCACTTGGCCCGTCAATTGTTCCTATTTTATCCACCTTAAGCTAACTCACGGTAGTTAGGTCCACGTATATACCTCAAATAGAATGTCTCCACCATCCTACTTCATTATGGAACCTCCACCGTGTACACGGTTGTTAAAGTGGTTTTCGGTATTGGCAGAGAGTATGACAATAACCGATCCCGTCTCTTTAACAACCAAAGGTTATTATAACACCGCGGTCATTTGAAAACCATATCAATACGATATCATTTTCTCACTTCAAATATATCCATTTCCAAAATCATAGCACTTTCAAAGTTATAACACTTTCAAAATTATAAAGCTTAGAGTTTATAACACTTTGGAAATCATAACACTTGATAACATAATACTTTGAAATTCATAACTTTGAAATCATAACTTTCCACTTGAGAAGTTTAGATATTAATAATAGTATATATAATAAAATACTTTATAAATAAAATAGTTTATATAAAAATATTTACAAGTTAAAATAGTTTTTATTAAAATAATTAGTATATTAAAATAGTTTTAGAAATAATATATACTAAAAACGATTTGTATTAAAATAGTTTTTATTAAAATAATTTATAAAGTAAAAATATATAAATAGTTTTAAATAAAATATTTAAAATACTTTATATAATAAAATAGCTTCCTCCAATTTCGCAAATCGATTCAAATCAACTCGAGCTCCAAAATTCAAATTTAATTCTATCTTAGTTCATCAATTTCAACTTAATTCAATTTTTCAATAAACCATTTCAAATTATATCGATTTCAAATACAGATTTGAGTCACAAAATAAACCATTTCAATTTCAGTATATTACAACGCTCAAATGTTCCACGTTTTCAAAACTTAAATTTATAATTTCATATATATCTTAATTTAACTTCATTATTATTTAGTTTTGAAAACTAACTTAATAAATCCAATATCATTTAAATAAAAATCACATTACAAATAAACTAAATATTTCATTCAATTTATTTAAACTTGAAATATTCATTTAATCACCTTTATTCAAAATCAAGTTATAAATCGTGTCTTTAAACTCCCAAACGCAATCAAATTTCAATTCAATTTTATTTAAGAAAAATTCTTAATAAATACAATTTCAAATTTATCTTCCCAACCTTAACTTATAAAAATCATTATAAAAATCTATTTAAATATAAATTTTAATTAATACTTAAATATGTTATATATTAATTAAATCAAACTTATTATTAAACTTATTTTATATTAAAGCTAATTTATACATATCTTAAAATAGTAAAATTATAAGTAAATTCTTAAAATTTATAATTTTAAACTAACTTATAATTTTTAAAATTTTCAAACTTATAATTTTAAAAATAAAGAATTTAACTATATATATAACATTTATATATATAATATTTAAAATCAATATTTATATAAAACCATGTATATATATGTTTTTAAAACTTTGGAAATCTTTTTCAATATATATATATAGACCGATGTTGTCTGTATATAATTTTCTTTCCTGTGGTCAAGTGATGTAGATATTTATTATTTCAATCCGCAATTTAAATCTCTACAGGTATATATCTTTTCAACCCGCAATCCCAAATTCATTGTCAATGGAAATCGATTGGGTTTATCATATCAACCCATAACGATTTTCTCCTATTCTACAAGATCATTCAAGTATGTATCATTTCAACCCATTGGGAATTCTACACTAATAGGGAACTTGTAGAGTGAGAACATATATGATAATAACAAAATAATCAGCAACATGCATATATCATCAATATAAGTAACTGATAATGGTGTCAGGTGTCACAGGTGAACATATACAGACCATAACATATATATAGCAATGTAAATAACTAACTACAACATATTTCAATTGTCGTTTCAATTGAAATCAAATTTAATAAATATAAGAACGTTAATCGTGAGTGATTGCTCAACTTCCGAGGCTAGAGATGAACGATAACGAGATGAGTTATGAATCCAAGCACGAATTCCAAAGCAAAGAATGATTGGCACGAGTTCAACGACCAAAGATGATAAATTGGAAATCAAGAACTACTAATCAACTTGATATAAACTGGAACGAAATATATATTATATGTATCAAAAATCAATTTTAGAACATATACTTAAAATATAATCTTTATATTTATAATTTCAAATCAGTGTTAAATTTAAACACATAAAATCTCTAAAATATATAGGAAATGAACTCAGGTATATATATAGATTAGTATATAACTTATGTACTCATTATATCAAAATGGCTTTATATAAAGGAAAAACGTAAAAATATCTACATAACATTTATATTATACTGTAACAATATATATAATACTACTTTTATTTTATAACAAAAAGTTAAACAATAAGCGGTGTATACAAACCATATATATAACTTAACCATACTCATGCATGCTCATATATATATATATATTAATATATGTATATATGTCCCCTGAAAAACAATACATATTTAAAATCACAATCATAATTATCAATGCAGCCATACAAATAAATAGAATATTCTTCTCCTACTAAAATTTAATACTAGAGGCAACTGGCAACAACCAAAATAAAATATTTGTATAAAATACTTGTTTTTCTCCTTTACAGTGCATATATGATATGCATCCTTTAAAATATCATATATCATATATAT
This sequence comes from Allium cepa, assembly GCA_030765085.1. Lineage (NCBI taxonomy): Eukaryota > Viridiplantae > Streptophyta > Magnoliopsida > Asparagales > Amaryllidaceae > Allium > Allium cepa. The sequence goes on along the minus strand of CM060938.1, from coordinate 463,274,286 downwards.
ATATATATAATATTAATGAAATCCCAAACTACAAGCTGTAAAATGAAGAATCAAAAAGAGAAACAAAAACGCGACATGTATATACATACATATATATATATATAAATTATCATATTATAGCTTACCCAAACACACATATATATATATATATATATATATATATATATATATATATTGACATCAATCTTATGCTAGCACACGCACAGACTTGAGCAAACTAAATATAACAACCAAATATATATGATGTATATATTATATTTTTTTCCTTTTTTTTCAATTTTTTTTCACAGCAAAGCAAGATTGAAATTATGTGCCATATATTATAGAACAATATGTATAAAACATACACATCATATAATATAATCTGGGAACTAGCCTCAAGTATACCGATCAGCAAAACAAATGTGCAAACAAGATATTGTTGCATATAATACAAATACATATATAACAACTTCTATACACACACACACACACACACACACTCTAACCTATATAAACTGGCATCGGAAAATGAAGGCAAATGAAATGGTGAGTTGTTGAGGCTTGTGAGGAGGGGAGCTCGGTGTATGGCCGAAGGTGGTTAAGAGGGAGGTCATGGTGGGCTCGGCTGAGGTGGAGGGTGTTAGGATGAGATTGGGTGAGGTGGTGGGGTTTGTGAATGGAGGAGGGGAGACCTCTAGTTGATATTGCTCACGTGTGGCAGCAGGCACAGGTGGCAGGTCATCACGGCGAGGCTGAGAGTGAAGGAGGCGGGTCGAGGTTGGAGGAGGAGCTGTCGGGGCGAGATGGTGGTGGACAGTGGGTTGGGGCGGAGGAGATGAGATGAAGAGGCTTATAGTGGTCGGCGAGTTATTGGGTTTTCGACGGCCATGTAGGGTAGGAGAGATGCAAGCAATGGTAGAGGGGAAGAAGAAGAAGAATATGCGTGTTGCAAAAATGAAGGGCACGAATTGCTACAGGAAATTTTATGCAAGCTGTACATTTAAATTGTAAATTTTTCTCAAATGAAATGAACATTGGACCAAAGAAATAAAAGCAACTAGTTAATGAACATTGGAACAAGTGAAAAGCAAAAGTCGCGGCTGCTGAATTCAAGAATATTAATGGCTATTGCTACGTTGAAAGTGAAAGGACACAAGAGACGAAAGTCGTAGAACGGTTTCCGATATGGAATTGTTTTTACGATTTTCCAACGCGTATCAGACATCAAAACAAAAATATGAATACACCATTGAGGATCAGTATAACGAGATGACCAAAACGGTATACAGATATCAGTGGTACGATCATCCTATCAAAAGTCGATAATCGGTATCGAAAATGCTGCCAAAAAGCCGAAAACAAGATAAACCAGGCAATGATAGTCTAAATTTTGAGAAACGAAATATGACGTATCACTTAGAAGATGATGTACAAATTTATTATATAAAAATATTCAGGTTTGTAAAATATTTTATTATGATATAATATTAACTATTTAATTTGAAATAAAATTTACACAATAAAATAAACTTCCATATTTTCAGATGAAAATATACCATTTTCTATGTTTAAATATATGAAATCCAAATATTAAATTTTTATTTCCAAATTAAATTATTTAAAATTTAACAAAAATTCAATCAATTACGTTATAAAAATCAATAAAATTTACAGGCCGTTACATTAGTAGTTGGATTGATTATTCCCGCCTATTGGAGCGTACGAGACCCTATGCGCCCCGCATAATAGCCGATGACCCTATATACCACGATATCTTGCCTCGAAGCGGGATTGGTATTTTTATGTTGTATAAACATATGTGGATGTAGAGAAACATGTTGGAGGGATCCAACTGGATTCCTAAAAATTATTGAATTAAATTTCATATATATTGATATATGATTTGTTTGAATAGTGTTTGGTAGATTATAATGTGATTTGAATTTATTGGATGCTATGGTAGCACTGGACTATATTTTGGTATCTTAAATACCATAAATATATATATTGAATTTGTAAAGAAGTAAAAAAGGGATGTTGGAAATGAAATATTATATTGAGTTTGGAATTTATTAAAGAGGTATTATTTTGGATAAAATCAATAATTTGGATTTTAAATATAAAATTAACTATTTGGCGAAATAATTTTAAAGAGAGATTTTAAATTATGTATATAAAGGATTTTAAGCAATAAACTCAATTAATATGTGTTTTAAAAGAAAAAGGGTTTAAAAATTGATATTTAAATAGTTGGGAAAAATAAAAAGGGAATTTGGAAATATATTATAAAAGTGGTTATACTGAATCTTAAATAAGATTTCTTAATTACAAATGGGAATATAATCGAGATTGGATTGGGTTTGGAATATAGTTTGGATTATTTAAGAAATTGGTCTATAAATGGAAATTTATTTAGAAATCAATTAATGATGGATTTATGTGAAGTGAAACCTTTGTAAACAGAAGATGAGACTATGGGATTTATAATCAAGGTTTTATAAAGTAGAGTGAATGATTATCACTTGATAAATTGAAGTTATAAATTCATGGTGAGAATTTATAGCGGGGTGGCCAAAATGGTTTGAATGAAAACTATAGATTTTTCTTTTGAAAATGTAAAAAGGGATTTACGAAATTGGAACGTAAATCAATTGGTGATAAATCGAGAGGGATTTATAAATGTTAGGTCGGCTACATTGGAATTGAATTTTTTTAAGAAGTTAACTTTGTTTTAAAAAGAAGGATTTTAATTATTAACTAGGTAATTTAAAAGGGTTTAAGAATATTTCAGAAAATTAATCATTTAGTTGTTTTAATTGTTTAAAGTATATTTAATTATTAATTAAGTTAGTTATAATGAGTTGATATTAAGTTAATTGTTATTTAAAGATTATTTAGTATTATTATTTTAAAAGCATAAATTATTCAATATTAATATTATTTTTATTTAATAACTTTTGTAAAAGAGTATTTGCCTAAATTAAACTTGGAAATTTATATAAAAATTATTTAAGTATTATTTTGGAAAAATTATTTAATAAAGTTTTCGGGAAGTAATGGTATACTTTCATAGCGAAATCGAAGGCAGAGAGTGTCTGCAGTTAAGTTTTGGATTTATCTGGGATAGAGACGTAACCACTGAGCTATGAATCCAAGGTTAATACCATAGTGGCACTTTCCCTATTATTTTAAAGGGTTTCAAATATTTTAAAAAAGGATAGTTCGTGAATATACTGAATTCGATAAGATAAGTACATACTTTTGGATAAAGAGATTTAATTTATTTAAAATTTAAATTAAACGAGACTTGGTATTTTTTAGTGGAAATGAATTATTTGGTTGAATGATTGTTTATTTGATAGTTAAATAACCGACTAACAAATCTGGACCCAAAATATAACTTTGGGAATATCTAGTGGAAAACACTTGAATTATATGGTACAGTTGTCACTCGAGGCGTTATGCTGTACGTATAAACTCGTTTCGTTCTTCTAGGACGATAATAAGGAAATCCATCCACTAACGGTTGATCTCCGATCTTATTTTCATCTGTTTATTTTTTAAAGAACTGGGGTTGAGTTTACCGAAAATATCGAACGTTGTTTCGAAGAGACCAGGATCGAATAAGTTATCCGAAAACCACTTCGATCCAATGAGCACGCATTCAAAGTGAAAACAAGAGCATGGAGTCGAAGATGGAGCAGTGAAATGCAAGGGCAAATCACTACTAATCCTTAGGATGATTCCAAAATGGATGTAGTAGGAATAGTGTCTTCGGTTCCCTTCGGAGCCAGAATGGACTTGTATGAATGAAAGCTATCAGTATATTATCATTGGAGGACAATGAGCATTCTAAGTGAAATTTCCTTTGAAAGGTAATCGTAGCCTCTTGCCTCATCAACCGGGAATGAATGAAAATCAGAGGAGATGCAGTAGGGCTAAGTTGGTCACACCCAATTAGGGGATGTTTATCATCTTTCCGGATACCCTCGGATATTATTACTATGGTGCACAGAAGAGCTCGAGAAGGGTGGGAACACCCGGGGTGATAACATATTCGGTCTATCTAGGTTAGGGGTAGTCCGGTTTGTGTTGCAGTGGATCCCCGCATGGTTCTCGGTACACTTTTCTAGACGTGTACTATGACATGTGGTACCCCAGTGCCTAGTCATTTGTGTGGAATCCATTCTCCACTACGTGCATTACGGTTTTGGTTATAGAGCCTAGTATGTTGGAATTTAATTAATGTAACAATTTCAGCTATTTGAATAAGGACTTCTACTTGGACACTATTGTAATATGAGATGATTTTGATAAAAAATGTTTTGGTTAGCGTAAGGTAAAAACCCGTCGTGTTTATATGTGGCATGGTCTTACGAGATACTTTGTTTTTCAAAGGATTTTGATAACTTTAATAATTCAAATTGAGTGTGTTTTCTCACGCTGGCTTCCAAACTGACTCGGGTGTTACTTTATTACAATGCTCGAGTCAGACCGAGTATTATAGATTCAGGATAGGATGCTTTGGAGCTCAGGTGACGAGTTGGATGACGAAGATGTATCACACGTACTTGATTATATTCCGCTTTGTATTTTATGTAGTATATTCAGCATTTGTGAGGACAAGTTATTATAACTGTCCAGAGTTACGGTTTGTTGTACTCTGATGATGTAACATATAAATAACAGTTATAGTTCTTTTTGTATAAAGACCTGTTATTTTCTATTATATATTGTACCGCTGCGATTGTGAGATTCTATGTTGTTGTCGTTCTATTTTCTTCTACCCCTTTCTTTTTTTCCTCTAATGATCTGGTATTTTCGGCACTCGATTGTTTGGCATGCTATATAAGGACGTATTGATGTCGATTTTCGAGGATCAAAATCCGGTTCATGGCAGGTGATGGAAGGAAGTTGAAGTGATGTGGGATATTTTGTAAATTTTAGCTACACATATATGCATACATTCATTCACATTTTCATACAACTTCCCATCTTCTGCCTTACTTCTTTTCAAGCTTTAATGGCCTTTCTAATGGCTTCTCTTCATACAAAAAAATAGCAAGAAAGTTATGTCAAAATAGTGAAAATATTATAAACATATGTAATACATATCCATACATCTCAGAACCAAGTTAAGAGCATCCTCTTCCTTTTGCAAATCCACCGCCATCCACCACCACCACCATGGCCGAGCCCTTCCACCTCTTCCAAGCTTGGCTGTGCATATCTAGGGATCTTAGGATCAATTTCATAAGCTCCAGTGCGACGGTAGCTGAGCTATAGCGAATTTTATATTAACTCGAAGGGAAAATGAAGGTGAGAACTCCTATGCTATAGTATTATATTCTTGGATGATGATATGATGTTTGCAATGGATGTTTAATATGCTTTGATTATTAAGTTTGGTTGCTAAATATGAACGTTGAATATATATTGTAACACTCCTAATTTTTAATAACATTATTCAAGACATTTAATTAGATAAATTAAATAGAATAATGTAAATATTACGGTGATAAGGGGATTGAGATTTGAAATTTAAATTCAAGGTCGAGCTTAATTAATAAATTAAAAAAATGGGCTTATAAACGGTTTTGTATGTTAATTAGGAGGGAAATTAACGTGAGGGTAATTTAGGAATTTCCACACCATAATTCCTTGATACCTTAAACACACATTTCATTTCCTTTCACGTTCATTTTCTCTAAAACCCAAATCATAAACAAAAGAAAGAAAATCCGGCTGTTACTTAGCTGGAAAAGAGAAGAAATTCATCTAAAGCTATGGAATTAAGCTAGGGGAATTAATCAAGGACCAAATCTCAAATCCTTTATCCTAATAAAAGTGAATAATAATCTAAACCATCTCTATTTTTGTTTTTATAATAAATTGATTTTTGGGTTTAAGTTTAAATACATTATGATGATTTTTGACGATGATATGCTTGGATTTTATGACATGTTTGATTCAAACAAAATTATTTGATAATTGTTTTACACAGTTTTAAGATAAAATCGTTTGCAATGAATTTCGAATGCCATGAGGATTTTATATGTTATATAAAATATGACTTTGGAGATGGTTCCAAATTTTATAATTTTTCAAGCTATGGAAAATTTGTTATGAATTTTCAAAGGAAAATATGAACAATTGGGTTTAGAAATTAAATTCGGTTATATTGTGAAAATTTGGGTTTAAATTTTTTATATGTTAGATAACATATTAAAAAGAAATTTCTGTGATTTTCCCTAAGTGATTTGCTATGGAAATTAAATTTTAAAAGGAGGACTTAAATGATTTAATTGTTTTGCTCGATGGAAGGGCTTAATTGTTAAATTAATTTTGTCTAGATCTAAAATTATGGCAACCAATTAAATGTTTACAAATAGGTAGGTTAGTTAAAAAGTAATTACTTTAAAAGGCATTACATCATTCTTTACCCAGAAAGTACCCTTGTAATTTTGGGGTCATATCTAGTATTCAGAGTTTTCCTCGATTTCGTACCGCTCTCGCGGCCTGCACCGAAACAGTGCTTTACCCCTAGATGTCATGTTCCGCCTCTTTTAAAAGCAACCTTTCAACCCTATGCTTCCGCTTTGACCAAGTCGAAACCTACCAAGCCAAAACCAATAAACAAGGTATCAATACGTTGGTTCGTAGTGTATTGGAGAAAGGAGGAAGGCATCATTTTGAAATCCTTGCTTTCGATGGGGTTGAAACCTATATTTTATTATCCAAAGAAATGAGCTTGCCTTTTTTTACTAAACGCTTTCAAAGGAGTCGAGACAAATGCTTTCGAAAGTGTCTTCTAAATAGCTTTCAAAGGGGTTGCCACCTTTTTGTTTAAAGTGTAGCTTTCGAATGAGTTACTTTGTTTCAAAAACATTGCTTTCGAAAAGGGTGGTTTCGATCAAGTTGAAACTCTACTGCCGATTTTATGCCTTTCGAATGTATTTAAGTCATCAATGCTTTCGAAAGGTAGCCTTTGTTTTATACTTGGACTAAGCCACTTCCTAAAGCTTTTGAAAGAATTGAAAGGTTCCGAAGGCAATGCCTTCGAAAGGGGTTTCAAAGCTATCCTTCAAATGATTTTACTTAAATGTTTTGAGCTTTCGAAAGAATAGTTTCGAAATCATCAATTTTTCCAAAATATTTTTGTTCGAAGGTTAATGGTTTCGAAAGGGGTATTTCATTTATATTCACTTTGACACATAAGATATTTTTAAAGGTAAACACAATGGTTTTGGAAGGGGTACATTCAATGATTTTGAAGCTATGCTTCTAAGAGCTAATACGTGATGCTTTAATATTTACAAAAGGTATATTTCAATGGTTCCGAAAGATATGTTTTAAAGTGTTTTGAGAGGCATATGCTTAGTGTTTTGGAGAGAATATTTTCATGGTTTCTAAGGAGGTTATCCAAGGATTTCGAAAGTAAATTTTTAAGGTTTCGAAAGCCTTGTTTTTTTTTAAAACATAGAACCCAATCTCATTTTAAAGGAAAACCCATGGTTAAAATAAAGGAATTTTGAAATTTTTTTAAGTATGAAGCTTTCCTTGATGAAATATAGGTTAAGGGGATTAACCATGTTTTATATTGAAATTGATTTCAAGTATATTAAACCATAGGTGTTGGTATTATTATATTATTATGATTACTTCTTCATATATATATATATATATTCATATTATAATAGACCCACGAATGTATTTTGGGATAAAGGGTAGAATAACCAGCTAGGTTGACCTAGTAATGAATATAAATTGAATTAACTCATGAACAAATAGAGTTGCATCCAGAAGGTCAAATAAACCAGAATGTAGGATGCCTAAATACTGAGTAAAGAAGTTGTCAGATACACAGGTTCATAATAAACCAATGAAAACTATGTTTGGGAAAAGTTATTGGTAGAAGACAATAGATTCAGAGTAAACCCATGAAAACTATGATTAGAAAGAGTTTTTGGCAGGGGCCAATAGGTTTGTCGTCAAGCCATGAAAATTATATCCGGTTTATGTTATTGATAGAAGCCAATAGGTTCCTAGTTAACCCGTGAAAACTAGGATAATAGTGAAGTTACTGGAGATACCAATAGGTTCGAGGAGAACCCATGAAATAATGAGGTTATTGGCAGGGGCCAATAGGTTCTTAATGATCCCATGAAAACTATGAAACTGGACCAGAAGTCTATAGGAAATAAATAGGTTATTAGTCAGCCCATGAAAAATAATAGGTTAATAGAGACCTAGGAAATTATAAATGAGTCAGATAGTCAAAATGAACGGGGATGGGAAATCCAAAATTGATTTTCTTATTTGCATATCATCATAATATTTTGAATTGCTAAGTTTTAACATTGTGGACGTAGGAGCAAATTATATGGTTTTATAAAGTTTTGGTCAGGATACTAGTGAGGGGGAAACCCATTCCGCTAAACGGCATGGTCTCACTAGATATCCAAATGATTTGAGATGGTAGATTATTATTCATACCACGCTTTATGTCTAACTCGAAGTTTATGTTTTCCCCTTAAACTGTCGGATGCTCAGGTGATTTTGAATAGTTTGAGAGTTGAGGTTTTTAGGTACCTCTTTAGATGAATTAGGTAATAAGAGATCTTTTCTATTTTAATTCCCATGTGTTTGTGTTGTAAAGGAAAATTTATTTATTTGCCTATATATATACTCTGATCATCCAAGGGGGCATCTTCATATGTCGCTCTTGGCGTTGCAATAATTATATTTTCTTTGAAGGTGGTTAACGATTGTGGGGTTATGTATTGTATTTGAAATGATTTGAAATGGAATGAGAAAGTTGTTTATTGATTTTAAATTTTTTCAATATCCATATGTTTATATTATATCAATATATCGAATATTACTGTATTTGATCGTCGAGGATTAATAACTATGAATGGCTGCAACATCCGTAGCAGTTAGTTTTGGGCCCCAAATAGGGGATGTTACATACATGTAAGTCACGGAAATACATGTCGATAAGCAAAAAGGAAATCACTTTCCTTTATTTAATGAATTGGTGTATATGAAATGTTAAACCTCTTTAAAAGGTTTAAAAATGAGTTTGAAAAGTTTTATAAACATATGAAAAAGTTTTGGTGAAGTTTGAAAAGTAATTGAAAAGAGTTTTAGTGATGTATAAACCTTTCTCTTTAGGTTACATGGACTTCCCGCTACTAATCCTCGGGGTAAATACCGATAGGATATGTATGAGAGTGCCTTCGGTTTCGTTCAGTCCCAGAATGAACTTGATGGATGAATGTCCGACGTTGCATTTCTAGTTACATAAGTGAACTCTATGAAAGTATTATCTGCTTGATGGCGAAGAAGGAAACTTCTCTTAGTTTAACACCCTTTCTTGAGGTGTACGAGCTCAGGAATTATATGTTTGTAGAAATCAGTTGTGTGACCACGGAATGATAGTGTGGCATTCAAAGTGAAGCGTACAATGTGAAAGGAAATCGTTACCTCAAGCCTCACACCCGAAAATGGCCGAAACATGGTATATGCAACAGAGCTATGTGGTTCGCAACCATTAGGACCCTTGTAGATATATTTATTCCTGCTATGACATCGGGTATTAAATTAATGTGGTGTATGCAATGAGAGATCTCAGATAGGTCAATAACGATCGGGGTGATTACATATTCCATACTATCTAGTAAGAAAGGTAGGTCGGTCTTGTGTTGGTAGAGGTGAAGATGTTCTGTTGACCTCTGTACATTCCTCTGAAGATGTACTCCCAGAAGGTTGTCCCTTCACCTGGTCATTTGTATGGAAATCCATTCTCCAATAAGCACATGCCATTTTGTTTATAGAGCCTAGTATGCTAGATTTAACAATGGTAACAATTTTGACTAAGATTAATAAGTTTACTTGTAGATGTTTTCGTAGAAATGTCATTAAAAATAATATCAAGTGATTTTACGTAGTAAATGATTTGGTTATCATGAGGTAAAAACTCATTCTATGTTTGTGTGTGGCATGGTCTTATGAGATATCCTTTTGTTTTCAAACATATATTTTGAGTTCTCATACCAGTCCCATAACTAATCCAAAGTTTATTTTATTTTTCCTTAAACTCTGGGTGCCCTAATTTTCCCGAGCAGCCATGTAGGCAGGTTTAGTTTAGAAGAAAGTTGGAGGAAGTTCGAAGCATGGAGTTAGAAGATTTTTATGAATATTGTTATCTATTTCCACCACCCTCTAATGCTATAGTATTCCACATTTGTAAAGACAAAAATTTATAACTATCCATTTTTTTAACTCTGATAAATGTATTTTAAACTTTTGTTGTAAAGTTTATGTTAAAATAATATATGTGAGATTCTGTTCTTTCTTTATTTTCTTTCTTACCCTTGAGAATCCGCTTTTCCAGCACTTGGATTTATAGCACGTGAATATCGAGGATGTATTAGTGTCAGTTTTCAAGAATTGAAGAAATGTGCCCTCACATATGAACTAGATGAGATGTGAAAATACCCTTTTGATGGGGGCAACCCTACATAGCTTGGCGTACTCTCACATTTTGTGTTTAGACATTTTCGACAAAAGATAACAATGCTCAATGGAGCAATAAATCGTCTTCAAATGATGATGATAAAGAAGCTGGAGTAAGAGATAGTCGTGAAACTAACTATCAGGATATAAAACGATCGTATATGGAAATTAAGTCTTGTATACTTACACCACCCATCGAATTCAAACTTGTACTATTCTTGGTTTATAATAATACCAGACAAGTCAAGGTAGTGTTACCCCAAAATCATGTCTTGTTGAATATGCGAGTATATGATTTTTGTTTGATGATGGTAAACATATATATATATATATATATATATATTCATTTAAATGTATTTGTTATTGTACTATTTTATTTTCATGTAATTAATAAATATTTGCTGAATAAAATAAATAATAAAGAATTTAAATTCAAACAAATATTTTATTCAAACAAATATTTATTACAGCTTTGAATAGTACAAATTTGAGCTCTCACTATATACACAATTTTCAGACAATACAATTTTGATTACATCACAGTTTTTCATTTACAAATGTCCTTACTACATATCGCTCATTCACTCATATTTAATCTTCAACTCTATTCCAGATTGAATCGAGCATCTGAGTTATCTGCAAAATACACTAACATAGTAAAATTGAAAAAGAAATATTTTTGCAGTGTAAAATAAAATGTACTTTTGAAAATATTATTTGCCTCAATTATTTGAGTTGTTCGTCATCATTTAAATTTGAATTCATCAAACACGAACAACTTATGACATGCACGATGTACCACTATACATGCCACAAGGCCGTGCACACCGATATACACTTGATAAAGTTACAGGGACAGGTGAGCACAAGGTCAAACCCAATCAAAATCCGGGTTCAACTTAAGTGTAATACAAATAAAGTCACAACACGAGCACAAGGTCAAACTCATGCTATAAGCTGGATTCAAATTAGGTGCAAATTCCAAAATCATCAATGAACTAACTACACAAGTAGAGGCAACATCAATATGCAAGCAATCATGCTACAAGTGGCACAAAGGCACAGACCACGCTCGAGTAAACATGAAAACAACTCAAGCTCAAGGCAAGTGGAACAATCAGAGGCATGCACAAGACAACAGACATGAAACCAGAACAAGTTCAGCTACACATATCAGGCATATGGACATGTACTTGATATAATCCAGAAACTCAAAGGCAGCCAAACCTAAGTACAGGCACGGAGACACCAAAGCATGCACAAGTTCATATGCATATCAAAGTGCAGACATGATGAAGCCAGTGCTACCAGATCACAATGTACACATGAACTCGATAATGACCATACTTATATGCATGCATACAACTCAACAGTTCAATATCCAACCAAGTCTAACCAGGCAGTGACAATAAGGGATGCATCAGTGAATACAAGAACAACAAACATCAAATGTACAAAGACTCCAAGCCTGCAAGCATTTCTGCCTTGATGCTAGTGACAATGATCAATATACATTCATGAATAATGCATCTGACTCAATACAACAAATCATGATGAACTCAATCAAAGGCGAGTCACACATACATACATACATACATGTATACAATAGCTCAAAGTTTCAATTGCAAAGACATGATGGCCAATACAAACTCGAGCGTGTACAAGCTTCAAAACCAGTATAGTTCAACATTGGAGCATATAGATGAACCAGATCAAAATCAGTGGCTTGGCATGTACAAGCCACTCACCACACAATGCAACAAAATAGTGAACAATGAAATACAACCGGAGCTCTTTATATACATAGACAACTTGAAGTGAATGAGCAAACTGGAAGCATTAATGCATATAGACCAGAGTACAAAACCAAATGCAAAGTTCAACTGATATAAGTGCAGTGCGATAAACAAGTTAGAGAGTAACACAGTAAACCACAATATCACAATGAGACGATAGTCAAGGACGAATTCTGTTAGAGGTAAAACACAGCAGTGAAACCAGAGGCAACAGCAAAGCACTTCACAAAACCGAATGACCGAAGTCAGGAACACGAATCAAATAGTCAAGATAAATCAATATCGTCAGAGATTTCAAAGCCATGGTGGCCAAGGAATCAAGCAAATCATAAATCAATCCATGAGAATCAAGTAAAAGCAATATATACAAATTGAAAAGGTCAGAAATCATCACAAGCATCCATACGAAGATCAGCGGCCAAGAATATAAACAGATGAATTCAAAATGAAAAAACAAGTGAAATTATAGGATTTAGAATCCTATTTAAACTCAATCATCATTGGTAAATTGATCATCGAGTTCAAGCAAGCTAACCGGTAAAGCAAAATGAATAAATCACATACCATTTTACTCGAACTCGATCAAATTGGAGCAGCCATGAGCAAAGTGAAGAAACGGTTGATTGCTGACGCAAATCAAAGTAATAACCATTGTAATCGACTTATAATCAGTTGGTGACTTCAATTTTCTAGAAGCCCTAATTTGGAACGAAGAAGAACAAACAAGTAAAAAGGATGAAGCTATTTTTTTAACGCAAATACAAGGAACCGACCGAACATCATAAAGAGAAAATGGGACAAACTATTTACATAGTGTTTTGTTGGGCCAGCTATATTGTTCTTAGGCTTTAGTTTATTTAAATGATATTTTTTAATTTTTTTGTATTTTTCTTTTAAATAGTTGTAAAGTCTAGTCGTGTGACAAGGGAAAGAACTACAGTGGTGTAGTTTGAGAATTCGTAACTCAATGGCTGAGTTGGGGTAGGGTTTTGAGCATAGAGTTAGGTTAGTGGATAGTGGGAGTTGTAAGTTTACGTGTGTAAGCGTCTGACAATTTAATTTCTAGTAGAAACCTTGGGGGCTGCATGTAGGTAGCGTTTTGTCAAAGCTGGGTAAATCCGTGTTGTTCAATTTCTGCATTTTTATTATTCTACTATTATCTGTGCTGCGATTATTCTGCTATATCTATGTTGAGATTATTTTATATAAACTTCCGCAATAATTTTTATAATTGATAGTATCACCCTATTCACCCCCCCTCTAGGGTGAAATCGATCCTACAAGTGGTATTAGAGCTAGGAACAAAAGCCATTTTTGTTTCAAAATTTTGATTTTTCAAAAACTAATTTTTTGTTTTAAAGATTTGAATTTTTATACTGGCTTCTTCTAATAACGCTTTTGAGGGTTAGTCTATAGTTAGACCACCAATGTTCAATGGTGAATATGCTTACTGGAAAACAGAACGAAATTTTTTCTGAAAACCATTGATGCATGGAATATTGTTGAGACAGGTTGCAAAGCACGAACTATAGTTGTAAATAATCAGGAAATAGATAAACCAATGAAACAATGGACAGATCTTGAAAATATACTATAAAATAATAATGCCAAAGCTATGAATTCTATTATCTGTTCATTAGATCTAATTGAATTTAATTGTGTCTCACATTGTCTAACTGCTTAGGAAATATGGCATATACTTGAAGTGACTCACGAAGGAACATCACAAGTCAAGGAATCTCGCCTTGCAATGCTTAATAGCGAATGCGAGAACTTCATAATGGCGAAGGATGAGAATGTTAAAGAGATGTACGGACGACTTTCTAATCTCGTATATAAATCAAAAACTCTTGGAAAATCATACACAGAATTTGAAATAGCCCAAAAAATCCTCAGAGTCCTTCCATAAAGTTCTGAAGCAAAAGTGACTGCCATTCAAGAATAAAAAGATTTGAAACAAATAAAAGTTGAAGAACTCATCAGAACTCTCACCACTTATGAGCTAGAAATGAAATTCAAGGAAGAGCGTGAAGGAGGAGATACTCGAAAGAAATCAATAGCTCTTAAAGGAACAACTGAAAGTGATGATGACGACGACGACGTTGGAGCAGCTGAGTTGGCGCTACTAATGAAGAGATTCAAAAAGTGGAACCGCAAATATGGAAATCCAGCTCCAAATCAATAATTGAAAAGAAGAATAATCAAAGCACTAGACAATCTAGAAGAGCGGGAGATCATCTGTCACAAGTGCAATAAACCTGGCGACATCAAGCCTAATTGTCCTCGAAATCAACTTGACCAAGAAAAGAAATCAAAAAGGAGAAGTTTTGCTGCCACTTGGAATAAAAGTGATGATGACAATAAAAGTACTAGTAGTAAGAGTGAGAAAGGAGATCCGTGCCTTCTAGGTGATATAACTGATAGCGATGATGATGAGCCAAGCGAGGTATCAAAACTCACTCACTCAGAATTACTTATATATTTCCACGAAGTAAATGGCTGTTTTGAACAACTTAGGAAAAAATACGCTTGAAAAAGAGATTAAAAAATCAAAAATTAAAATTAAATCACTTGAAAATGAAATTCGGATTTTAAAAGAAAGTGAAAATAAAAGGAGAAAAAATTCTATTAAAAAGCGCACTCAATTATTGAATGAAAATGAATCTCTCAAAACACAAGTCCAACACTTGTCTACAACTTTAGGAAAATTTTCCAGAAGTGAAAGATCATTAAATATGCTATCAAGGAAACAAACTGTTAATACTGTTAGACAAGGACTTGGGTATAATCAATCAAAACGTGATAGAAATAAAATTAATCAAGTAAATTCAAAGTGCATGATATAAGGAAAAACTGGACACAATCACAACATTTGCTGGTATAGACCTAAAACGTGAAAACCATTCCAATTTTGGTTCCAAAAGGCACGAATATAAAATCCCTCAAAGTTAAACAATTCTGGGTGCCGAAAGGAACATATATAAATAGTTTTGGGTCTACACAAACATATTTTTCAAAATCTTTTGCCACTAACAACCATGAACCTATAAAAACAAACAGGTCACAAAAATATTCTTTCGTGTAGGTATGGTGGCAGGCTAAAGAAGAACAACAGTGCTATCTGGATTCTGGCTGTTCCAAGTACACGAAGGGCGACAAATCAAAGTTCCTTAGCCCAATACAAAGGAGGCAGAATCAAAATGGGCTAAAACAAAAAATTATTGCAAAGTTAAAATAGGTAACGGTATATTCTTTTTTGAACGATTTATTAAATTTGAAAATCTACACCATAACTTGATTTAATTCAGCCAATGTTGGGATAAAGAAATGAATGTTGATTCTGATTTTGACTTATTTGATATGTTCTTATTTGGTTTGTTCTTATTTTTGATTCTAATTTGAGCAAAGATGTTGACCAATCATTTTTCGTCTTTGAACTAGTTCATATAAATTTGTTTGGACTAATGATGTTGTTTTATTGATTGATGATTGCTCAAGATACTCGTGAATATATTTGGTTATTCGAGACCTGTCATTATATTCACTGATATGTTGATTTGCACGGCTTCAATTCAATTTAATTTAAAAGCTTTTAAAAATGAATTTATGATATTTTATTGCACACACCACAGTCCGGTCCTTGATATCTATCTAATGATAAGCTTGAGTCAACAAGAAATTCAGATGCAGTTAACACTAGTAATCTAGTTGATAGAACAACTACTAGTGGAACGTGTTTTATGTAGAGACATTCGTTAACTGAATCACATTTCAAAGAAAAAATCTGCATATTTTTCATTTCAAATAATTTTCAAATTAGCAGACATTTTTCTTATAAAACACCTTCCAGAAAATCATTTTTGCTGACCTTGTTTTAGATTAGTCATTTTAGAAGAACCATTTCAATAGTACGAGTGCTGCCATGCCACGAGGCACGACCATGGAAGTAATGAAAAAAAGAAGTTCTGTAGTTGGACCATCAGCTCTATCCATTCGATTTTAGCTTCTCTAGAGAAGATGAGATGCTAAAAAGAAATGAAAGTGTTCGCAACGCATACCCAAAAACGCAAACTACCCATGTATGACTTGGATTCCCATCGCTTCCACAAAATGAGTAGTCAATTGCCATAGCGGCTTAGCATCCAGTCTTCGCTTCGCACCTCTTCCTAAAGAGGTGACCTGAGGGAATTCTGATGAAACAAAACTGAGGAGTGACGTCGAGTCCCCTCTTCACACTAATCTGAGGCCAATGTTTTTACTGTGGGGGCTAATACGAACTTGGTGGTTAAACTCTATTAAGGTGACGATACTGTAGGGGAGGTCCTGCGGAAAAATAGTTCGATGCCAGAATGATAAAAAGCTTAACACCTCTTATTTTACTAAAAAAAATGCAAAGGTCGAAAATTGATTTTATAATTATTTATGGAATTGATCTTAAACGGTACATTAACTAATCTGACTCCATGTTGATTATCCAAAAGATAAATAGTGATTGAAAAGGTGATGAGTGTTGATATTAATCATATATTATAAATTGAGACAATATAATTAGTAAATTTCTTTAGAAATTTAAACAAGAGTTATAAAAACTTTTTGTTTGGTAAAAAATCCATGACCATCTCTCTATTCCAATCATATTCCTATCGATCATCACTCGTCAAAATCCAATATAGTTTGTCAATATGTGGTATTTTAAATGGGAAATTATTCGCTTTTCAATTTATTATATTTTTAGCAACTAAAACATCCAAAGTATTCACTCTCGTTTAAAAGTCCTCATGGTTATGCATGGGTGAATTACTTGGAATTTTTGATTATGTTCTTTCGTGCACATTTAAAAGTTCTCACGGTTATGCATGTATGGAACGCATATCAAAATTGATTGATTAAATAGACAAGTTTTTCAAAAGTCCTCATGGTTATGCGTAGTTAGAAAATACTTGAATTCATTTTTTTGATAAAAATTTGGAATACTACTAATCTCATTTAAAAGTCATAACGGTTATGCACGGTTAATAGATATTCAAATTTGTAATATAAATATACCACAAATAGACACAACTATATGGTTTTGTATACCGACATCATCCCTATCATTCTAAAGTGGAATATGCATCAAACAGAGTATTTATGATTTTTGTTTGATTTTTTATTGAAATTTAATATTTATATTCGATTGAGTTTTAATGTTGTATTAATGTATATCACTTTATCTCTATTTTTTCTAGCACTACCACTCTTTTGCTGATAACAAATGGGGAAGAGAAAAGTTAAGATTTTGACAAATAAAGGTCAAATATTATTTTTATTTGCATTTAAGCTCATTTGCAAATTTTTATTAATTTTCATGCATATATGAAGGGGGAGCTTTGTGTAGAGAGGGAGCTTTCAAATAAGGAAAGCAAATTGAATTATCAAACACATTTAATAAATTCAAAATCTTAAATATATGTTTGTTATCATCAAAGGAGGGAGATTGTTGAATATGCATTTTATGATAATAAACATATATATTCATTTAAATGTATTTGTTAGTGTACTATTTTTATTTCCACATAATTAATAAATATTTGCTGAATAAAATAAATAACACAGAATTTAAATTCAAACAAATATTTTATTCAAACAAATATTTATTACAATTTTGAATAGTATAAATTTAAGCTCTCACTATATAAACAATTTTCAAAAAATACAATTTTGATTACATCACAATTTTTCATTTACAAATGTCCTCGCTACATATCGCTCATTCACTCGTATTTAGTCTTCAACTCTATTCCAAATAGAATCCAGCATCTGAGTTATCTGCAAAATACACTAACATAGTAAAATTGAAAAAGAAATATTTTTGCAGTGTAAAATAAAATGTATTTTTGAAAATATTATTTGCCTCGGTTATTTGGGTTATTTGTCATCATTTAATTTTGAATTCATCAAACACGAACAACTTGTGACATGTACAATGTATCACTGTACATGCCGTAAGGCCGTGCACACCAATATGCACTTGATAAAGTTATAGGGACAGGTGAGCACAAGGTCAAACCCAATCAAAAGCCGGGTTCAATTCAAGTGCAATACAAATAAAGTAATGACACGGGCACAAGGTCAAAACCGAGCTATAAGTTGGATTCAACTCAGGTGCAAATTCCAAAATCATCAATGAACTAACTACACAAGCAGAGGCAACATTAATATGCAGGCAATCAAGCTACAGCATGGCACAAAGGCATAGACCAAAATCGAGTACACATGAAAACAACTCAAGCTCAAGGCAAGTGCAACAATCAGAGGGATGCATAGGACAACAGACATAAAAAGAAACTAGAGAAAGTTCTGCTACACTTATCAGGCATACGGACATGTGCTTGATACAATCCAGAAACTCAAAGGGAGCCAAACCTGAGTATAGGCTCAAAGGCACCAAAGCATGCACAAGTTCATATGTATATCAACATGATAATGCCAATGATACCGGATCACAATGTACACATGAACTCAATAATGACCATACTTATTTACATGCATACAACTCAGCAGTTCAATATCTAACCAAGTCTAACCAGGCAGTCACAATAAAGGATGCATCAGTGACTACAAGAACAGCAAACATCAAATGTACAAAAAATCCAAGCTTGCAAGCATTTTTGCCTCAAAGCAAGTGATTACGATCAGTATACATGCATGAATAATACATCTAACTCAATACAACAAATCACGATAAAATCAATCAAAGCCGAGTCACAAATAGATATACATGTATCCAACGGCTCAAAATTTCAACTGCAATGACATGATGACCAATACAAATTCGAGTGTACACAAGCTTCAAAACCAATACAGTTCAACATTGGAGCATATAATGAACTAGATCAAAATAAATGGCTCGGCATGTACAATAAACTCACCACACAATGCTGCAAAAAAGTGAACAATGAAATACAAATAGAGATGTGTATATACATAGACAACTCGAAGTGAATGAGCAAGTGTAGACTAGAATCACTAATACAAGTGCATTGCGAAAGTGAAAAACCAAGTGCATTGCGATAAACAAGTTAAAGAGTAACAGAGTGAACCACAATATCACAATGAGATAGTAGTCAAGGCCAAATTCTGTCAGAGGTAAAACACAGTAGTGAAACCAGAGGCAAGAGCAAAGTACTTCATAAAATCAAATGACCGAAGTCAGGAACACGAATCAAACAGTTAAAATAAATCAACATCATCTGAAATTTCAAAGTTGTGGTGACCAAGGAATCGAGAAAATCAGAAATCAAACCATGAGAATTAAGTAAGCCCAAAATATATAAATTGAAAAGGTCAGAAATCATCACGAGCATCCATACAAAGATCGGTGGCCGAGCATGTAAACAGACGAATTCAAAATGAAAAATACGAACGAAATTATATGATTTAGAATCCTCTTTAAACTCAATTATCATTGGCAAATTGATCATCGAGTTCAAGCAAGCTAACCCGTAAAGCAAAAAGAATAAATCACATACCATTTTACTCGAACTTGATCAAATTAGAGCAGCCGTGAGAAAAGTAAAGAAACGGTCGATTGTCGATGCAAATCAAAGTAATAGCCATTGTAATCAACTTACAATTAGTCGGTGACTTCAATTTTCTAGAAGCCCTAATTTGGAACGAAGAAGAACAAACAAGTAAAAGGGAGGAAGCCATTTTTTCAACGCAAATACATGGAACAGGCCGAACATCATAAAAGAGAAAAAGGGACAATCTATTTAAACAGTGTTTTGTGTGGCCGTCTATATTGTTCTTAGGCTTTAGTTTATTTAAATTAGGTTTTTTTTATTTTTAAATTTGTATTTTTCTTTTAAACAGTTGTAAAGTCTAGTCATGTGACTAGGGGACGAACTACGGTGGTGTAGTTTGAGAATTCCAACTCAGTGGCTGAGTTGTTGCAGGGTTTTGAGTGTAGAGTTAGATTAGTCGATAGCGGGTGTCGCGAGTTTACGTGTGTAAGCGTCTGACTACTTAATTTCTAGTAGAAACCTTGGGCAGCATGTAGGTAGGGTTTTTCCGAAGCTGGATAAATCTGCGTTGTTCTATTTTTGCATTTTCATTATTCTGCTATTATCAGTGCTGCGATTATTCTGTTATACCTATGTTGAGATTATTTTATATAAACTCTCGCAATAATTTTTCTAATTGATGGTATCACCCTATTCACCCCTCCTCTAGGGTGAAATCGATCCTACATGTCTCACGCTTATTCTTGACTTTCGAAATAGCGACAAGTCTACTTCTTCGATGTGTCGTGCTAATGATACAAGTAAATCATTCCATATAAGTTAATCGCTTTATGAAATTAATTCATTTCCATAAAATAATAAAACCTTTTCTTTTAAAATCTGAATTCGTACTTGTGTTCACATTACAAGTATTAGCTTTAAAACGCTTTGTTAAAAGAGTTTAATAACTTTAGAACATCATTATAAAAAGGATGTAATAACTTAAACACATCCTTATGACATTGATTAATTAACTTTAAAAGTTCATTAATTCAATCGATGAATTTACTTCAATAGCCTATAATCCAAAAGAAGTTAATGACTTTTAAACATCATTGATTTAATTAAAAATTAATTATAATTAACTAAAATAAATAAATAAATAAATTTTTTATCATTAATTAAAATGAATAAGAAAGTCAAACCATCCTTGTTACTTTGATAAATTCATTTTGAAACTTCATTAATTAAGTTGATAAATCAACTTCAAATGCCTTTAATTTAAAAGGCTAAATCACATCATTAACTCAGTTAATTAGTAATATTTACATATAATTAATTAAATTAATTAATAAACAATTAAATATCATTATTTAAAATAATTAACAACTTTAAAAAATTATTAAAGGAAAGGATTTATTTTAAAAATAATTAATTAAAAAGATTAATTAATTTAAAAATATCATTATAAAATTGATTAATTAACTTTAATCCATCATTACAAAATAGTTAATTATCTTTTAAACATTATTAAATAAAATGATTAATAAAATTTAAAACATCATTAACTGTAATGAACCGTCTTTTCGACCCTCGAAAATCGATATCAATACGTTTACCGTATGACATGCTGAATATACAAGTGCTGGAAATATCGATTGCTAGGGGTAAACAAGAAATAGGTAGAAGAAATAACAGAATCAACAACGCAAAATCTCACAATCGCAGCGGAAACAAAATATAGTATATATTAACAGATTTTTATATAAAAGAATCTGTAGCTGTAAATATATATACAATCATCAGAGTACAACAGTCAATACATCAATATGGACAATTATACACCTTGTCCTCATATACATAACTCACACAGCGGAAATAACCAAGTACGTGAAATACGTCTGAAATCCTCTAGCTCGTCTCTTGAGCTCCATAGCTTTCTATCCTGAATCTGTAATACTCGGTCTGACCCGAGCATTATAATAGAATAACACCCGAGTCAGTCTGGAAAACTGGCGTGAGTAAATACGCTTAATTTGAATTATTAAAGTTATCTAAATCCTTTGAAAAAAAAAGGTATCTCATAAGACTGCGTCACTCACAAACATGACGGGTTTTTCCCTTACGATAACCAAAAGATTTTATATCCAAATCCTTTGATGTTATAATAGTGTCTATAGAAAATACCTGAAATGCTTCTATCTCACGTTTCAGCATAGTTCGGCACAATCATAACCGTACGACGCTTATTAGAGAAAAGATTCCATACAATACTAGGCTGCCGGGTTACTACCTGTCATAGTACACCTCTAGAAAAATGTAACGAGAACCTCGTCAGGATCCCCTTCCAACACAAGACCGGCCTGCCCCTTACCTGGATAGTACTGAATATGTTATCACCCTGGGTGTTCCCACCCTTAAATCGAGCGCTCATTTTTTCCATGCACAACCATATCCATAATTTATAATATATTTTCGAGGGCATCTTGAAAGGTGATAACATACCCTAGTTTGGTGCGACCTACTTAGCTTTGCTACATCTCTCATGTTTTTACTCCTGGTGGATAAGGCGTGAGGCTACATTTACCTTTCAAGAACAATTTCACTTAGAATGCTCATCGTCCTCCAATAACGATATTCTGATAGCATTCGTCCATACAAGTTGTCCTAGGTCTGGACAAACCAAATCACCATCTTTACTATCTTCACGATATCCATTCATAATGCTCAAATCGGATTGAAGTGGTTTTCGAATAAATCTGATCTCGGTCTCTTCGAAATGATCAATGAATTTGGCTAGATTTGGTAGTCGGTTATTTAACTATCAAATTACATCCATATGCTGTCACTAGACCTATATTATAATATTTTCAAAACATTCAATTCAAAAATATCTTTACAGAGATATATATTCAATCTCTTTCAATATTTCAATGTTTGAAAACATTTTCGAATACTTATATCCATAACAGGATATTTCAAACCTTCTCTTATTTTAACACTTAAAAAAATTCCATTTATTTCTCATTGCTCAAAATCCTTCACAATTTATATTGTAAATTCCTTAACTCATTTATAACAAATTCTATAAGTCCCAGGATTCCTTGATTTATTACCTTTAATATTTTTCAAAGTCAAATGCCCTTGTCTGTAATTTCAATTTCCCCTTTCTACTTCTTTTATGAATTCTATCTCATTTTTCGAAGTTCACTCTTATTTGACTACTTCGAAAATTTTCTTACATTTTCTCAAATTCTATTTTTGAGAATTCTCTTATAAATCCCACCTATTGAATAAACCCCGTTTCCAACCTTGAGAAGATTTATAAATAAATTTAAATCATTACAAAACAATATATATATATTTATAAAATAAGTCTTTAAAGAATAATAATTTATTTTTAAAACATGTTTAAGTAATTATTTAAAATATCGAATCTCTTTTTATGAACATCAATAACTCCTTTTTAGATAAACAAATCAATTTTCAAAGCTGATTTTAAAAATATTGATTTATTAAAATAAATATTAAGTATTTGAAAAATTCACTTTTCGATGTATTTCGATTCTATAAGTTCAAATTACAAAGTTTGATAAATAAAACTTTCTTTTTTAAAACAACTTAATTTCTTAGTAATAAAATATATTTTAAAAATCTCAATAACCTATTAATTTATGGATTCCTCTCAATTCACAACCCATCGATTTCATTTCGATTCTCCTGACCCTTTCCACTTTTCAAAAATAATGTCCACTATTTTCATTAACCCTGTTTCCATATTCTAATATAAATCTACCCTATGAATTTTATATTCCTAATTTAGCAACTGCTATCGTTTTCCCTTATTTATATACATTGTTTATAAACTTATAAACTCCTTTGAGTTTTCACTTGTTTATAAAACTAATTTCATTTATAAAATCTCATTTTTTATAAATCCATTTCTTAACAAATTCCATTCATATTTCAAATCTATTTTTAATATCGATTTCAACTTCATTTTACATTTCTCGGATATCATTTGAAAATCTTTATATAGAATTTTAAAAAAATCCCTCTATTTAAATAATTATCGAATTTACTAAGCATAACTAAAAATCAAATTATTTTTTATTTCAATCAATTTCATTTTAAAATAGTCCAAATTTCGACATAATTATTTTTATGTTCAAAATCTCCTTTTAATTCCTTAAAAATTAAAAACAATATTTATGGTATTTAAAATACCAAAATCAAGGCCAGTGCTACTATAGCATCCAAAATTCAATCACAACAAATCTATATCGGATTTATTTACACACACCATATATCCATATATATAAACAATTAATATATTTTTAAAGAATCCCGTTGGATCCCTTCAACCTGCTTTCCCTGCATCCATAGATGTTAGATAACACAAAAATAACAATCCTACTTCAAGGCGGATATCGCGGTATATAGGGTCATCTGCTATTATGTAAGGCACATAGGGTCTCATCCGCTCTAACAGCGGGAAATATATCCAACTACTAATATACTACTATATATAATACAACATCCAACTGATACATAAAATTTATCAATCCATTCAGTCGGCCAATAATAATTTATAACCCTTTAAAATAAACTAGTCATCCAAATGAGTGAGATTTACTCACCTTGATTTTATTTAGAATCCGCTCCACTTTTTATTCTATTGCATAAATTTCACAGTTACAAATCCAACGTGATCGATTTAGTGATTTTTGGAACTCGTATGAACATGTTACGACATTCATAAGATTTTCAATTTAATAAATAAATAAATTAGTCTCTAAAACTTCACGAATTTAAATAATTACCTATTACAGCTAACATTTCTCCCCCAAAATTTTGGTCGCCAATTCCAGAAATCCGAACCACTATTGTCGAACCCCGCTCAACCCCTATTCCCTTCGCTTCTTTACTAAAAACGAATTCAATAACTCCGAAAAGTGTATTGCTGAATGTCCCACCCTATGCCACCAGAATGCCGCAATCAAAGCAGCCAAGAGAAAGCGATGTTGACCTCCACGAGAACAGCGGCCCCCGTGCCCTTATGCAAGTGCTCACATGTACTTGCCCCCCAATCTCAACTTCGGCCTTGCTCCTCAAACACCGCGCACACCTCCTACAGCTCGCACACACGCTGCGCCTCCATTTGCGAGAGCAACAAACCCTACATAGCTTCGCCCTCCAACCATCTCGCCTTCCAACAACTCACTCAGGCTTCTCCGTTTGCCCACGTCCTACAGCTGCAACTTGCTAACGCATCTCGAGCTCAAGCTCGAGTTCGGAAGCCCCTCGTGATTTTCTATCATATGAATTATGTGCGATTTGGTTTTTTTTTAATCCTCGATTTCGTTTTAGCATAAACGAAGTAGAACGCGGTTTAATATTAGAGGAAAGGGCAGCTTCATAGAGAAGATATCAGCTATAGGCACGTGGTTAGGACAGGAGAATAAGATAGGTTTTGACTTTGCAAATCTATTATATAATAAAATTTTCAAAATATCTTGTTAAAATGCGGATCACCTATCGAAGTGTGCCGCCTAGTGTTTATAAGGATATACCGCTATTCTGAACCCAATGGAACAAGTTTCTGAACCTAATTCAATCGTATGTGGAAGATAGAATTTCAAATCGACTATTGAAATTAAATTCAATTAATTTATCTCTAGGTGTTTTTAGACCGCATGACCAAACGTTAAATTCAAATGCTACATAATTTGAAATCCGATAAGAATACACTATTACGGATTCAATGGAACTGGTTTTGTCGAATTCCGAGACTATGCCCCGGATCGCTATCTTAACGCATTGATTAAATCGACGATTTTCAAAATTTATGAAACCGCTTAAAATTTCAGTTTTAAAATTTACTAAATTATAATTCCAAATCCAATATTTAAACCATTTAAATATCCCAAATCAAACGTCGAAAAATTCGGATCGTTACATTCCTCCCCCTTAAAAGAATTTCGTCCCCGAAATTGCTAAGGCCGGAAAAATGCCCCTAACCCATTAACTTAACAGAACCCACTTAGTTAAAATTCGATATTTCACCATTCTAATCTTTTAGTTCCCACCAAAACAATTAGTATTTCATTTCTATTTCAAAATCCTTTTATTCCAATTACAATTCAAAAATTAGCTTTCTAGTTAACAAAAATTTTTCAAATTTTTTTATAATATTAAATTTCCAAATTTTTTCGACAGAGTCTCCTTTGTATGGAGAGCCTTTTGCAATATTACAAGAGCGATAAAAATATATACATCGACCCACACGGTTGAACACAATATATGTCAATATTTTAACTTCGCGGTATTTAATCCGAAACGTACTTTATATTAGTGTTTTAAGCAAGCGAGCTTATCTTATATGCAGTTTCGCAAACCAAATCTAGCCCAATAGTCTCCTTGTACCTATACTTACTTAATTCAAACACTCCATAAATATGAAATTTAATAGTATTCTGTAACAGCCCGCAAATCCGTACCCCTTGAGTCAACGCTATTCTACCTAAATCAACTCAAGTTGTACCGAAATACGAACCATTTGGGTTAAAGAAGAAGAGGTAGAAGAAGAGAATAGAAATCAACAACAGAATCTAACCATCGCAACGGAATAAAATATAATAGATAATAAATATTCTTTACTCAAACATCAAATATCTATGTTTATATATTATATCATCAGAGTACATCAATCACAGCTCAACATCAATGTCATACAATGAATACACAACAACTCAAGATACACAACAACTCAAACATAGCGGAATAATATATATATACAAATACGGGAGTACGTATCGTCATCCAGCTCGTCTCCTGAGCTCCACAGCATCCTATCCTGTATTCTATAATACTCGGTCTGACCTGAGCATTACAGTTAAATAACACCCGAGTCAGTCTGGATTACCAGCGTGATAAAATCACACCGAATTGATTATTAAAGTTTCAAAAATCCTTTGAAAACAAAAGCATCTCGTAAGACCACGCCACAAATAAACATGTCGGGTTTTTACCTTACGATAGCTAAAACATTTTTATTAACGTTCTCTGATATTATAATAGTGTCTATGGAAAGTAAAATAGAATCTATCTGAAATGCTCGCATCTCACGTTTCAGCAATAGTTGGCATAATCAAAACCGTACGGGCGCGTAGGGAAAATGGATTCCAAGTAATGGCTAGGCACTGGGGTACCACCTGTCACAGTACCTGGTCTAGATCAGCGTACCGAGGAGCCACCCTAACTCCCCTGCAACACAAGACTGGAACCATCCCTTACTGGACAGTCCCGAGCAAGATCACCCCGCGGTTGGGATCAGCAACCGCCCACTAAGCCGAAATAAAGGGACATCTAGACAAGGATGACCTCACCCTCCAGTGGGGGCTACCCACGAAGCCTTGCTGCATATCCCCTGATTTTCAGCCATTCCCATTTGATGAGGCTTGAGGCTAAGCGTTACCTTTTAGAATATATTCCTTAGAATGCCCATCGTCCACCTGACGATGTTTCGCAAGCATTCATCCATACAAGTCCGTCCCGGGTTCGAACGGAACCGAAGGCACTATTCCTACTACATCCATTTTGGAAATATCCTCAGGATTAGTAGCGACTAGCCCTTGCACTACACTGCTCCATCTTCGAATCCAAAATTGTTTTCACGAAACGTACAAACCGGATCGAAGTGGTTTTCGAGACATAAATCTCGATCCCGGTCTCTTCGAAACGATCAACGCATTGTCCAATATTGATAGTCGGTTATTTAACTATCAATTATATTCACAAAACAACCATCAACCAATAAATAATTTTCCAAATTATTTATTAATCTCCAAAACTATCTTCACAAGATATAATTCTATTTCCAATCCATTTTTAAACAGTTCCCACCCAGTTTCCGCTCATGGAATACATTACCCTGAAATTTATTTCCTTTGGGACACCAAGTTCAAAATACTTTTAAATTTTAAAATAAATTTTAAAAGAACTTTATTATAGAACATACTTATAACTTTAAACTCAAAACTACCCTAGTACTTTATTAAAATATATATGCTTTTAGAATATTTTAAATAAAACCACTTCATAAAATGTAAACTAATTTTTCTTTCGAAACATAATACCAAGTCACCTTTATATAATTGCTACATTAATAGATTTTAAAACACTTGCCTTAAAAGTTAAACATTAGAGATAATAAATTTTCTAAACATGCATTTTAAAACCATTGTTAAAAACTTTCACTTATATTTAAAATTTCTTTGAAAACTACACTTGGCTATCCCGAGAAATACTCTTCTCTTCCACATTCTTTAAAAATAAATCTCCATTTATTTTTAAACAAATTTACCATTTCTTTAATAAATTCACACCTGGAATTTATACTTCCAAACCCATTTCACTTTTATAAACCCAGATTAAAAAAATTCAAAATCTCACTTTTCTTTAATTTCAATTCCAGACACTTAAATAGAATCTACAATTAACTACTAATTTACTTCACTTTGAAATAAATTCCTTCACTTACTTTATTTATTTAAATTCCATTAACTTTAAGATTTTTACTTCTTTATTATGAGTTAAAACCCTATCAAAATACCAATTTCAAATTTCCAAAATTCCTTTTTATCCTTTGATTAAATTTAACCCTTAATTTAAAAATGACTTCTTTAATCTTTAAACTAATATCACTTTAGTTTAATATTTATTCCCCTGTTAATTCAAAATTCCCTCTTTTTCCATATTTATTAAAATTTGAAATTGCTTTTACTTTATTTTAATTTTCAATTCATTATTAAATTTATTCAAGTCCCCGAGAATTTTATTTTACTTAAAATTTTATTCTTTGATTCCGTTTCACAAATCCAATTCTATAGATTTTGATAACTCATTACATTGAGATATTCAATTCAACCATACCATCCAATATTTCAATTATCAATAACATCGTCACAGGATATCAAATATTCATAACACAGAATATTAAATGATCTAAATAAATTTGAGGAATCCAGTTGGATCCCTCCGACCTGTTTCCCTACATCCACAGATGTTAGTACCGTATATAACACCAATTACAAATATATGCTATACTATACAGCACATCCATCAATTCATCCATTCAAAACATTTATATAAATTTAATCATTTAAATTTAAATTTTAAATTAACTGAGTGAGATTAACTCACCTTTGATTTTTTTTTGGCCATCCAACCCTATCAGCTTGTTTCCTTTGGGATTTTAACCTTGAATAAACAATTATATGATTTATTATTATCTGAATTAACTACAATTATTACCATTTAACCAATTTAATTTACTAGAAACTAATTGTTTTTCCTCTCAAAAATCCTTTGGTAACTATAATAAATCAATTAGGTTAATTTACAATTTAACTATCAAATCCATGGTTAATATGAACTAGTAATTTAAGAATGTATATAAGGATATTTATTTCCTTATTCACTTTGAAGCTATATGGCCTTTCACATATTTTATTATTTTTCCAAAAACCTTACCCATGCATATATCCTGATTACAGTAAATAATGCGTGTTTATACACCCTAATTATTACTATTTTTATCAAATCTGTCATACATTATTTTCTGCAAGTAACAACAAAAATGTAGTTTTGTTCACAGTAACTTTCTTAATATGTAAATATCTGCAAAACAGTAGTTACTGTATGAATACATCGCTATGAACTCTTTACTGTGACTATATCATATATACTAAATAAAGAATTTTACGCCAAATTCGAATTGGATACGAAATCAGTCAGCTGCGATTTCGAAATGTCCAAACCAATCTCGACCTGGAATAATCATCCAGAGCACGCGCGAGATCAACATCGCTATCGAGTCCATTCCCCCTCCTTTCCATCGCGAGCTCACTTCCCAAGCCAAGGCGCACGCGAAAGAACTGAAACCCCAACCTCAATTCGAGTCGCCTCCGATCAACCCAGATTCTCCCCTATCGACAGAAAACTCGTGCCCTAGCTTCGCGACTCACGCTGACGAACGAACGCCCTTCTCGCGAATGATGCGAATGATTTCCCCCAAGCAACGATTCAAGAAGCTGCTCGATTCACCATTTTTTATGAGTTCGAGCTGATTTCGAACAGAAAGTATTTCGATTTCTTTTTAAACAGAAGGCTGCGGCTGAATAATTTTTTTTTTATCTGGCGTATGATTTGGGGAAAGAGGAAAATTCGGTTGCCATTAATTCGAGAACGAAGGGGATTAAGATTTTGATTTTTTTCCTCTGATAATTGTTTTGAATCAATGAAAGGGGAAAAATATGATATATTTTAGAATGATCGGCTTATAAATAAAAGAGAGAGGAGGCGTATCCAAGAAGCTTAACCAATTAAATGAAATTTCACTAGATTATTACCGATTAAACTTTCAGCGCGTTTATACGCCGTATCCACACACAATAACTCCGTTCAATACGAAATTTGAAACCCGGTAATTATTCAATATTACGGACCCAATGGAACTGGTTTCGTCGAATTCCGAGACTGTGTCTCGGAAGGTTATTATTAAATTCAATTTAAACAATATAAATTTTAAAACTGGACAAATCACTGTTAATTTCAATTTTACGACCGCTATTATCCTCAGTATTATCAATATAAATTTTCCAAGCCTTCAAATTATTTTTAACAGACTTAAAATTCTAGACTCAACAGGTTACCAAACTTTGAATTATTTATTTCAATAGTTTAAGTTATCAAATAAATGGTGATATTCGAAATTCAAGTTAAAATTATTATATTGAATATTTAAAATCAATTAAATATTCCGATTTTAAATGCTCAAAAATTCCGGGTCGTCACATATTCCATTCAATAACTAGTCAAACATATGAATTTCATAAGCAATGCATGTTATAACATGTATTTAGAATGTATATGCAATTAAAAGGTCCCAAACGTTTAATCTTTTGCTTCCAATTCAATTTATATGCCATTTATATAATTCCAAATGCTTTATAACTTATTTATAAGCATTCAATTCATATCAACACATATTATACCCATATTTGTATCAATTTAAATTGATTCAAAATCAATTTATCAACATCTATCAATTCATAGAATTTTATTTACTCCCGTTTACATCAAACGACAATTTTTCCATCCAAATTCGATGATATTCATTCAATAAAATAACCACATAAGCTTATAGCTATTTTAAATTGATTCCAAATCAATTTATATTCAGTTTTATCCCATTTCAAATTGACTCTCAATTCGTTCATTTGCATTCCTTTTCATACCCAAATTCATTATATTCGAATCCATTTTATTAAGCTTGGAATCATTCCATGCTAATTTATTAATTTACCATTCATGGATTTACTAGAGAATCATTTCATAAAATTAATACATTAAGATTTTATTATAACCTTTTACATCACACCTATATTCATTTCCACTTCAAAACTCAAATTCATACTCAAATTCATTTAATTAATATCCCAAAGCTATATTTAATTTATTTCCACTTAAATTGAATTTATTTATAACTCAAGTCATCACT
Organism: Allium cepa; assembly: GCA_030765085.1. Taxonomy (NCBI): domain Eukaryota; kingdom Viridiplantae; phylum Streptophyta; class Magnoliopsida; order Asparagales; family Amaryllidaceae; genus Allium; species Allium cepa. Next base: position 463,242,940 of record CM060938.1, on the reverse strand, counting down.
TTAATCCAATTCCATTTTATTCAACTACATTTCCAAATATGTTTAATTCGCTTATAATTAAGTTGAATTTTATTTATGACTCAAGCTCCACATTTAATTTATTCAATTCTATTCAACTCAAGTCTCATTTCAATATCCGTTTCACTATTTTATTTTTCTACTTGGTTTGCTGCCACTTTATATTTCACAATTAGATTTTTATTTCGAAAATTAATCCATTTAATTTTCTTGGGTTCAAGTTCTTTTTTTATAATTCAAGTTGGATTTTTATTCCTTCACCAAAATATCAATTCTTTTTTTTTCATTTGGGTTTCCATTCCATTTCTCAATTCAAGTCCACATTTATCGATTCATTTACTACAATCCAATTCAACTTTTTTAAACTATACCCAATTTACTTACACTTAGGTTGAATTTTATTCTTACAGCTTGTGCTCATTTCTATTTTCAACTTACAACAATTACTTGGGTTTGGATTTAAATCCCAAATATTTAACCATTCCATTTTATAGCTTAAGTATATTTTTATTCTATTATTGCCAATTTTGTAACCACCCAACTTATTTTTTCAAAATTCCATAATTTTTTCATCACTTAAATTTTTATGCCATTCTAAATTCTATAACTTTTGGTTATATAGTCACTTCACAATCCAAGTTATATATATAATTCCATTCGATATCATTTCTATATCAAGTTAAATTTTTATTTAACTTAAGTTAAATTTCAATTCATACAGTTTGTTTTAACTTACCTAAGTTAAATTTCAATTCAAAAATTAAATTTCACACTTCATTCCTTATTAATATCCTTCTTAACCTATAAGTTCAAAACTTATTATCTGATATTTTCCTAAAACATTTAAATAAAGATTCCCGAATTTTTTTAAACATCTGGTATTTATTTCAAATCACTTTTGAAATCAAAAAATATATATTATATACACACAAGCGCATACACACACACACACACACACACACACACACACACACACACTCTCTCTCTCTCTTTGGTTTAACAAACCACTTCCTTGTAATTTCAAAATCAACCTAATTTTATCCAAAATAATTCCTTTCGAAATTTTTGAACAAAACTTGTTTGGCCTACAATCTAAAATAAATCAATTTAGGTAGCAATTCGTCACTTAGAAACTTAAAAATGAACACCGATAATGTCGCGATCATAATCAGAATTATTTTCTAATGACTGTAGTGAATTCAGTGCTATATCACTTCAAAAATCCATTTACAACAATTTAATTTCAAAAATATTCCAAATAATATTACTATTATTCATCTTCAAACATTTTGGAAATTATTTCCAAAAATCTCCGGGATTTAATTTTCCAAATTATGGTTTAGATCCATTTTTAGTTTTTAACTCATTTGTATGAATCATATTTGTACAATTTTAGTTGGTTTATAAAAACCATTTCCAATTTTATAGTCTTGTTTTGATTGTATACTAATATCAACCAAACACATCAATATACTATAATAATTTCCAGCAAATTATTTCTTTTACATCAGAATATAGTTTGGGTAAAATTATTTCATTTACCTACTTCAAAATAATATTGTGTCGGTTTACCTAATTTAAGCGCTTAGAAACTCCTATCGATTTAGTGGTACCCCACTACTCGAATAAAAAATTTATATGCCACTGAACAGATAAATCGGCACAATACAAAACAATTTATATTCACTAACAAATACATGCTCATATCTATAATACACTCAACTCATTCTGGGGTACTACTGACCCAATCTCTAATGAGTAATCCCCACCAAAGCCAAGGTTCTCACTTAACCTTCAGCTCTGATACCAAGTGTAACAAAATGGATTTACTACCCTCGAAAATCGACATCAATACGTTCACTGTTGTAACGACCCAGAATTTCGGTCATCCAAAATTCGTATATTTAATTGATTTTAATATTCACAAATTAATTTTATAAGTTGAATAACTTATATTTCGAATATAGCGATTTATTTGGATAATTAAATTGTTAACTTAATATTTGAAATTGTGTAAATAATTTGAGTTTGAATTTAATGTGATTGAAAATGATTTATAAAGTTGAATTAAATTCAATTTGAACTAGAATGATGCTAGTGAACTTTTAAAATTGATTTAAAAGTTAATTTCTACAAATTGAATATTTTAAATTTTAATTAACGTGTAAAAGTAGTCATTTTTCTCACAGTCTCAGATTTCGACGAAACTAGTTTCATTGAATCTGTAATGTTATATTATTGGAGGATTTCATATTTATGACAATTGGGCATGCGGTTTGTTCGTGGGAAGCTAAAACGCATATAAATTTTTTTAAGTAAATTTTAATTTAAAATAAGTCGATTCGAAAACCTATCTTTCAAATATGATCGTATTGGCTTTCGATATATATTCCATCGTGTTTGGAATAGGGATAAAACATTACAAACGCCAGGCAGCACGCTTCGATTAGAGTTCGAAAAATTTTCGGTTAAATAGTGTTGCGAAATTTTATATAAAAGGACATCATTTCTTTCTATTTGCAACAAACCTAGGACAACCTAGCCGCCATTTTCATATTCAATAGCTGAAATCACTCGAATTTTCTTCCTTCAATCTCTCTTAATCCATTAACAATTAGAAGAAAAACTCAACTACAATGTTGTAGGGTTAGATGAGATCTTTTAATCCATTCGGTCGAGATCAACTATGGTGCAACGAATGAGGAGGAAATGGCCATGTTCACCTAGGGTTCGTGCATGTTTTTTAATGCATGGAGGAGGCTGAGTTCGCTGGCGTTCATGGTGAAGGGGGTGCTCATAATGGCCGTTCGTATGAAGGTGGTTGATCGGGCTAAAACATTGAGATGGTGGTGTGGTAATCAATTGATTTTTGGTGCCTATTAGGTTTTCTCGATGATGAACGAAGAAGGAAAGAAGAAGTGGAGGGCAGCCCAGATTGATTGAGATGAAATCGAATGGCCAGGATTAATCAAGGTTTAAAATAAAAATAAAAGTTGTAAATAATTTATAATTTAAATCGTGTAATCTTTAAAATGTCATATTCTTCATACGACGTCCGTTTTTTACGAAACAAATTGTGTTGGGTCCATATTGACGAGCACTACATTTTAGAGCTGGTTTGGAGTTGATTGGATCTAGTGAAAATTTTGGATAAAATTAAACGCTTGTTTAATTTTATTCGGAATAAAACGCTGCAACTGCGATTGGAATCAAAGTGAGTTCAAATCACTCTTTCTAACTCAGTAATGTTTTTATATAAGTGAGAATAAATTTATTTTGAGTTGATTGATGATTGTTTGGATGATATATGATATATTATCTATATATTAATTGGTATTTGGAATATTCTTGCCTATTGGATCAGATGAGACCATATACGTTCCCGTGTATGAGCGGATTAACTTTTCTACGTGCGTCTGCCTCGAAGCGGACATTGTACATATTTTCTAATATGTATATTTGTTGCAGGTGGCATGTTGGAGGATCCAACTGGATTCCAAGGCAGTATTGGTTTTATTTACATATATTGTTATATAGGCTGTTATCATGTGATACATAATGATTTGGATGTCGTGATTGATGTATTTAGTGTTGTAGCAGCGTTGGGCCTATTTTTGGTAATTTAAAAATTATTAAAGTTATGAGTTCAAATTAAAAGGAATTTCAAGTGATTTTGAAAATAGATGTTTTGTTAATTTTAAATTGCTAAGTAAATGAATTTATTTTAAATAAATAAAAGTTATAATTTTTATGTTATAAAAATTATGATTTTTATGAAAGATACCAAAATATGATTTTTGAAATATGGAGTTAAGCATTTTAGAAAAATAGTTTAAACTGAGATTTTTGAAATTATTATAAACGGTTTATATATAAGATTTATAATATTGAATTTTTATAAATCAAAGTGATGGAATTATAAACGAGTTCTACAAGTGTTAAAAAAGAAATTATAAATGGACCCTATAAGTAAATAAGATTTATAAACTTTGTGAAGTTATAATGGAACGAATTTGTAAATAAGAGACTTACAATTATTAACTTATAATTGAATTTTGGCATGTAAATGAGATACAAATAGAATTGGTTACTAAAGGGATTTTATAAGTGGAAGTTTTTATAAAATATAAATGGAATTTATACACATTGTTTTATAAATCTGAAATCAACTTATTTTGATAAGTTAAATGTGAAAGCTTATTAAAGGAATTATACTCATGATTTTGGACAATGAATAATCCTATAATAAATGTGTAGAAGTATTGAATTTGGATAAGAGAATTATATTCACGATTTTGGACAGCGAATAATCTTTTTAAATGGATATTTTGGAAGGTGATATTTTAATGGAGATAAATGGTTTGAAGATGTTTTAAAATGTGTTAAGTATGGAAACCATAGATTTCAATATTCATCGTTGAAATAGACGTTTTCAAGAAGCAAGGAAATGATGGACTATAACACTATTGTTGTAGTAATTGATTTTCGAAAGGAGATTTTTTGTATAGTATATGGGATTTATATCTCTATCTAAATTTTCAAGTCTCTATACTAGTATTTTTGGTTGTGGTAACGATGTTTTACCCAACATTCATTTTGACCCAAATAAGTATGTTTAAGAGAATGTTTTCCTTCAGAATAAAATATATGCTTAATCATGATTTAAGTATATAATAATATGTTTAAGAGAATGTTTTCCTTCAGAATAAAATATATGCTTAATCATGATTTAAGTATATGTAGTATTTTCTAAGTGTTGAAAACAAATTGATTTGTGAATTACTTATTATTAAATAATTATATGGAAATGTTTTTCCAATATTGAAATGGTTTTAGAATTTATCTTTCTAAAAGATATTTTGAAGTGAATATTTGGGAAATAGTTTAATTAATTAATGATTAATTAAAAGGGCCTAGTGATTGGTTATGGTGCTAGATTTTATTTGTTTGCTTTAACAGTTTAATAACTGACTATCAAATTTGTCCATTTTAGTTCCTCGACTTGATGTGGGAACTATTTAGTCATACACTTAGTACATAGCCTTCTGTGTAGGCTTGATTATCATTTATGTTGAGGATGTTGATTCGTGTAGTGTGGAGTATTACTCCAATCTATCGAGCTTCTTTCTTGGCCGAAGGTTAGCATGTTGAAAGTTGGAGACATGATAAGTCTATGAGACTTAGTTTCTGTGTAAGGTTGAGAAACGCTTTTGCATTGTTGGTGCAAAGAGACCGGGATTTGTTTATTTGAAAACCACCTCGGACCAATGTATATGTGTTCGATTGTGTAGGTTATCAACGATATTAATATTCAGGAATTTCATAGTGAGGGACTGCTTGTTGATCGTTTGGGGTTAAAATCCCAATATAAATATAGTAGCAGTAGTCTCTTCATTATGAAATATTCATTGCAAGGACTATTCACTACTAATCCTAGGGATTTCTCGACAGGATGCGGTAGGAAAGTACCTTTGGGTTGTCCTGTTCCTGGAAAACTTGTATGGACGTTTGTCTGGCAATGCATTTCTAAGATTAGTACATTGTTTTTTACAAACATACGTCAGTGGTGATGGAGAAGGCAACTTCTCTCAGCTTAACAACTTCATTAAGACATTCGAGCTCAGGGGTTGTATTTTTGTGGAAGACAATTAGTAGTCAACGAAAATGGCAGTGTGGCATTCAAAGTGTGATATGTGAAAAGTAATCGTTACCTCAGATCTCATCAACCGGAAATGACCGGAAGTGGGTCAGATGCGGCAATGCTAAGTGGGTCATTCCCAATTAGGATATGATCATCCTCTTCTAGATATATTTCTTCCCACTATGACATTCAGGACGTAAATTAATATGGTTTGTATGCTAGGAGGGCCCTCGGAAAAAGTCGGTAACGACCGAGGATGATATATTCGGTACTACCTACTTATGGAGGTAGGCCGGTCTTGTGTTGGTAGAGGATCCTTTGTGATGGTCCTCGGTACATTCCTCAAGAGATGTACTGCCGGAAGGTATTCCTTTCACCTGGTCATTTGTATGGAAATCCAAACTCCACTTCGTGACTACCATTTTGATTGTATTACCCATTTTGGGCTATATTCCAAAATTTAATCAATGTAACTTTTTTGGCTATGATTAATATTATTTGTGCAATATACACTATTATAATATAAGAGGATTGGATATGAAATATGTAACATCCCAATTTTTATTAAGTTTAAAATTAGTAATGAATATAAAATTTTGAAATTAATTTAAAATTTTCAAAATATATTGGGTAAGTATTGATTTGTATATATGAATAGATTTGAATTTGGATTTGATTTTAAATTTAAATAAACATCTTAGTAAAATAATTTGAATTAAAAATAATAATATAAGTATATATTTAAACATTTTCTCATGAAAATTTACAAGTGTAAAATAAGCAAAAATATACAAAGACAAGTGTTAATTAATAAGTAAGGATATTAACAAGTGTTAGGATTTTAAGATAGGATTTGAACAAGTGTCCTCTATTTTCTTTATTTTCTGAGATAATAATAAAAGAAAATATATCATGTTATATATCTCTATACTCTCTCCTCTCTCATATCTTTTATCACTTTTAAACTACAGGAAAAAATTCAAAAGAAAAAAAACCTGTAATACAAAAGAAAATCAAAACAAAACGAAGAAACCTGTATACAGCCAGGAAAAAGGTAAATCAAAAAGAAACTTCTTCTCGAATTCAACAACGCAGAGATCAAGCTAGTTAACAAAACAAAATCAAAAGCTAGTTTTCAAATTCTAGTTCAAATATATAAAGCTCCATTTTTTTTTCCAAATTCAAAAGCAGGGTTTCAGTTTTCCTCTGATTTAAAACAAGGTAAGTAAATCCTTTTAAAATTGGAATTTCAACTTGTTATTAAGTAATCAAGCAAGTTAATCCATCAGAAACTAAGCAAATCAATATCAACAAGTTGCAGATCAAATTTAAAGATCAAAGCAGTTTTTCAGTTTTTAAAATCAAGAACTATTTCGAGAATTTGTTCTCTGTCTTCAAAACCAAGGTGATTAAACCTTCTTAAGATCTGAAAAAAATATGTCATTGTCAATGATGTTGAAGTATGGAGTGAATGTGTGCATGTATATTTATACATGAAAACGGTATGTGCATGTCTGTAAATAAGGACATAAGTTCTGTTCTAGGTTGGAGGAATGCAAACCTGTTCAAAAATCTATTATAAGCTCCATCCAAACTAAAGTTCAAGTTTGAATCTCCGACAGTCGAATACAAGTGAGGTATTTGATGTCGATTTTTGAACGCTGAATTTCGGATCGTGACAAAATATTTTAGTTATCGTAAGGAAAAAAACATGTTCGTGTTTATGTATGGGCATGCCTTACGAGATACTTTTGTTTTGAAAGGAAAAGTTTTAGTAATTTAATAAATTCAGTTGAATGCGTTCCAGATTTATCCGGGCATTCTTCCCTTTCAGTGCTCGGGTCAGACCGAGTATATTTATAGGTTCAGATTTGGTGTTTTGGAGCTTTAATAGGAGAGTTGGAGATCTTCAGTTTCGTATACCCGTATCTATTTATTATCCGCTGCTTAGTTGTTGTATATTATCAGCAATTGTAAGGATGGGTGATTATAACTGTCCAGGCTGATAATTGGTGACTGATTATTGAACTCTGATTGATGTATGTATATATAAAGTTTCTATTTTGTAAAGATCATTGATTTGATATTATTTGTTTTCCGCCACGATGTGAGATTCTGTATTGTTTTGATTGGTTCTCCCCTCTCTCTTTCTTCTCTTCTCTTCTTCTCTCTTCTTTTCTTTCTCATGACTTTCCGTCAGTCTGTGCTTTTTGGGTTGAACATGTGTGGATTATTGTTGGTTCAAAGGGTATTGGATTTGCTGGTCATCACAGTTGTTATCAGACCTTAGATTTTGTATATTCCTAGGCTTTGATGTGTACTCAGTATAGATAGGGCCAGTAGCGCTCTAGATTGAGTTTGAGTGTATTATATATATATATGAGCGCGTACTTGTTAGTGATATAAAAATGTTTCATATTGTGTTTACTTATCCATTGAGTTTTTTGTGAATTCTGGTCGGTATGTGGGACGCCATGTTATCGATAGGGATTTCTAAACTCTTAAACAAGGCATGTCAACATAATATATTTTTAAATTGGGTAAATGAAATAATTTTACCTCTATTATATTTTATATATAAAGAAATAATTTTTCAAGAATTATTGAAGTACATAAATTGATGGTTTGTTTGAAATATAAATATATATAAGTTAATAAAAGCTATTTGAATAATTTAAATAAAAATAACAATCGTAAAAGAATAAATTATATAAGCAAATGAATCATAAAGTATGGAACTATAATTAATATGATTTACAATTGTGAAATAATCTTATATATAAGAAATGAAACTACATGAGTATATTTATAAATATGAGTTGTAAATAAAAATGGATTTAAAATAAGAATTGGAAATGTTGAATCCCGTTGATTTTGAAAGTTGTTTTTCAAAGTTAAAGAGGTTATACTATTCTAAATCTAAATAAGATAAATGAATTTGGAATGAATCTTATAAAGTAAGCGGAATAGTGAAATTATATAAGTAAATTTTTTTATAAATGTGATTTGTAAATAATAAAGGATTTTTAAAACAATATAAAGCATTGAATTCACTACTGTTGTTGGGAAATAATAAGGGTGATGACTTCATCATCATCAGTATCATTTTTGAGTCTCTATGTGATTGATTTACCACCAATAGTAAATTGAAAATTGAAATTTTGTTGTAGTAAACAAATTTGAATATAAAATCCAAGTTGAAGTTGATAAATATAATTAAAATTAGTTTTGGACTTATAGTATGAAACAAGAATTTACTTTAGTAAAGTTGAAATAAATTTGAGTAAGCATAATAAATATATGATTTGAAATTTAACTAAAGGAAGGTTAAATAAATTGAATTGGATTTGAACCAGATTAGTTAAGTTATTGAAATGAAAATTAAACTTAAGTGGTAAGTGATTATATACTATGAATTGGGAGTTTAAATAAATAAGTTGTATAACATATAAAATGGGAAAATGTAAGTAAAACCAAATATTAAAATGGTTAAACAATTTTGTTAAGCAAAACAAAATTTGAATTTGAATAGTGATATAAAATTTGATTTAAGTAAAAGTTAAATTTGATAACAAAATGAATTAATAAAGTGAATTAATGAAACAAAGAGATTAAATGAATATGAACTTGAGTTATATAATGAAATTCAATTGTAATTATAAAAGTGAATATTAGAATTCAATCTACATTGAATATTAAATCAACTGAAATTAAACGTGTTAAACCAAACTAAAGGTAGCCAAAGTAATTATGAGTGTTTTGGGAGTAAATTAAATAAATTTGGTTATGTTGGTTATACATTGGTTGTAAGTGGATTGTAAATAGAAATTCATATGAAATTGAATTAATAAAATTGAAAGCTAAATAAATGAATTCAAATTAGAAGTAAGTGAATCTAAATAGAATTGAATTTGATTTAATTTGGAAGCGAACTAACTTGAATGTAAATTAGTGAATGTAAACTAATTGAATTTGAATAAATGAAAGTTAGTAAAATCCAATGTTAATGAATCAAATGTGATTAAATTAAAAACTAATTCAATGAATATTAATGGAAAATGAATGCATATTGATTTGGTTATGGATTTGTTGGATAGAGATTGGTTTGTTGGATGTCAGTTTCATGATAGTTGTACGATGGTTGGATTTGTTGTTTTTGATAGCATTTGCTATATTGGCATATATAATTGTTGTATTTGGTATATATTGTATATTGATATTACTTTCCATATATATATATATATATATATATATATATATATATATGTTTCTCATTGTTTGTTGAGTGTTTAGTAGGTGCAGATGGTGTATGCTACACATTTAGAGCTCACTTTCGTGCTATATTAGCTGTATATGCTCGATGATAATATATAAGGTACATATCGCGGATTACATATCGTACTTTTATATTTTTTTCCTACGGGATGCCTCATCCTTGAAGATGAGATGTATATTTGTGATATATATATATGTTGTGATCCTACTATGATCGAATCGCGCAAAGGAGGCTATGACGAAATTTTTTGAAAATTTAAGGCATTAGAATTTTGGGAAAATTTGGAAAAAAAAATTTGATAACTAAAATTTTGATTTTGAGTTGTAATATGAAATGATGATAGTTGATATATGGAATGATATTAGTAATTAACTACGAAAGCATGTGAAAAATTAGAAAAGTATTTATAAGAAGTTTAACTAAATGATTTTGGGAATGTTAAACACTTAAGAGATTTGGTAATCTAATTTGAATGAATTGTTTATGAAAAGTTAACGGATTTTATGGCTTTTTCATACTTGGTAATCTGAAGGACGAATTTCTTTTAATAGGGGAGAATGTAACGACCCAGAATTTCGATCATTCAAAATTCATATATTTAATTGATTCTAAATATCCACAAGTTAATTTTATAAGTTGAATAAATTATATTTCGAATATAGCGATTTATTTGGATAATTAAATTGTTAATTTAATATTTGTAATTGTATAAATAACTTGAATTTGAATTTAATGTGAATGAAAATGATTTATAAAGATGTATTAAATTCTATTTGAATTAGAATAATGTTAGTGGACTTTTATAATTGATTTAAAAGTTAAATTCTAGATATTGAATATTTGAATATTTAATTAACGTGTAAAAATAGTCATTTTTCACACATCCTTGAATTTTGACAAAACTAGTTTCATTGGGTCCGTAATGTTATATTATTATAGGATTTCAAATTTCGTGTTAATCGAACTTACGGTTTGTTCGTGGGAAGCTGAAACGCGTAATAATTTGTTTAAGTAAATTTTAATTTAAAATAAGTCGTTCGAAAATCTATCTTCCAAATATGATCAAATTGGCTCTCGATATATATTCCATTGTGTTTGGAATAGGGGTAAAACATTATAAGTGCAATGCGGTACGCTTCAATTGGAGTTCGAATTTTTTTCGGATGAATAGTGTGGCGAAATTTTATATAAAAGGACGTCATTTCTTTCCATTTGCAACAAACCATGTTCAGAAACCCTAGCCGCTGTTTTTATATTCAATGGCCGAAATCACTCAAATTTTTTTCCCTCAATCTGTCTCAATCCATTAACAATTAGAAGAAACACTCAACTACAACATCGTAGAGCTAGATGAGATCTTTCAATCCATACGGTTGAGATCAACTATGGTGCAACGACGAGGAGGAAATTGGCCACGTTCACCTAGGGTTTGCATGCATTTTTCTATGCATGGGGGAGGCCAAGTTCACCGACGTACATGGTGAAGGGGGAGCTCGTGATGGCCGTTCATATGAAGGTGGTTGATCGGGCTAAAACATTGTAATAGTGGCGCGGTAATCAATTGGTTTTTAGCGGCTATTGGGTTATCTCGATGATGAACGAAGAAGGAAGAAGTGAAGGGCGGCCGAGATTGATTGAGATGAAATCAAATGTCCATGAATAATTAAGGTTCATAATAAAAATAAAAGTTGTAAATAATTTATAATTTGAATCGAGTAATCTTTAAAATGCCATAACTTCTTTATACTAGGTCCGTTTTTGACGAAACAAATTACGTTGGGTCTATATTGACAAGCATTACGTTTTAGAGCTGGTAGGAGTTGATATAAACTAGTGAAAATTTTGGGTAAAATTAAATGCTTGTTTAATTTTATTTAGAATAAAACGCTATAACTGCGGTCGGAATCAAAGTGAGTACCACTCGCTTTATCTGACTCACTGATATTTTTATGTTAGTGAGAATAAATTTATTTTAAGTTGATTGATGATTGTTTGGATGAAATATGATTATTATCTATATATTGATCTGTATTTGGATATATTCCTGCTTATTGGAGCAGATGAAACCCTACACGTTCCTGTGTATGAGCGGATGACCTTTTGTACGCGCGTCTACCATGAAGCGGACATTATACATATTTTCTAATATGTGATGTATCTAGTGCTGTAGCAACATTGGGCCTATTTTTGATAATTTAAAAATTATTAAAGCGATGATTTCAAATTAAAAAGTATTTTCAAATGATTTTGAAAATAGATGTTTTTTGAATTTTTGTATTGTTAAGTAAATGAATTTATTTTAAATAAATAAAAGTTATAATATTTATGTTATAAAAATTATGATTTTTGTGAAATATACCAAAATTTGATTTTTGAAATATGGAGTTAACTATTTTGAAAAATAGTTTAAATTGAGATTTTTGAAATTATTATAAACGGTTTATATCTAAGATTTATAAAATTGAATTTTTATAAATCAAAGTGATGGAATTCTAAACAAGTTTTATAGGTGTTAAAAAGATGTTATAAATGGACCTTATAAGTAACTAAGATTTATAAATTTGGTGAAGTTATAAAGGCATGAATTTGTAAATAAGAGATTTATAAGTAATTAACTTATAATTGAATTTTGGCATGTAAATGGGATACAAATAGAATTGGTTAATAAAGGGATTTTATAAGTGGAAGTTTTTATGAAATATAAATGGAATTTATACACATCGTTTTATAAATCCGAAATCAACTTATTTTGATAAGTTAAATATGAAAGCTTATTAAAGGAACTATACTCATGATTTTGGACAGTGGATAATCCTTTAATAAATGTGTATAAGTATTGAATTTGGATAAGAGAATTATGTTCACGAATTTGGACAGTGAATAATCTTTTTAAGTGAGTATTTTGGAAAGTGATATTTTAATGGAGATAAATGGTTTGAAGATGTTTCGAAATGTGTTAAGTATCGAAACTATAAATTTCAACATTCATTATTGAAATAGATGTTTTCGAGAAGCAAGGAAATGATGGACTGTAACACTGTTGTTATAGTAAATGATTTTTGAAAGGACATGTTTTGTATAGTATATGGGATTTATATCTCTATCTAATTTTTGAGTCCCTATAATAGTGATTTTGGGTTGTTGTAACGATGTTTTACCCAACATTCATTTTGACCCAAATAAGTATATGTCTAAGACAATGTTTTCCTTAAAGAATAAAATATATGCTTAATCATGATTTAAGTATATGAAATATTTTCTAAATGTTGAAAATAAATTGATTTATGAATTACTTATTATTAGATAAGTATATGGAAATATTCTCCAATATTGAAATATTGAAAAGGTTTTGGAATTTATCTTTCTAAAAGATTATTCGAAGTGAATATTTGGGAAGTAATTTAATTGATTAAAGATTAATTAAAAGGACCTAACCATTGCTTATGGTGTTAGATTTGGTTTGTTTGCTTTGATAATTTAATAACCGACTATAAAATATGACCATTTTAGTTCCTCGATTTGATGTGGGAACTATTTAGTCATACACTTAGTACATAGCCTTCTATGTAGGCTTGATTATCGTTTGTGTTGAGGATGTTGATTCGTGTAGTGCAGAGTATTACTCCAATCTATCGAGCTTCCTTCTTGGCTGAAGGATAGCAAGTTGAAAATTGGCAACGTGATAAGTCTATGAGACTTAATTTTTGTGTGAGGTTGAGAAATGTTTTGCGTTGTTATGCGAAGAGACTGGGATCGGTTTATCTGAAAACCACCTCGGAGCAATGTATATGCGTTCGATTGTGCAGGTTATCAATGACATTGATATTTAGGATTTTCACAGTGAAGAACTGCTTGTTGATCGTTTGGGGTTAAAATCCCAATATAAATATAGTAGCAATGGTCTCTTCATTATGAAATGTCCATTGCAAGGACTATTTGCTACTAATCCTTGGGATTTCCCAATAGGATACGGTAAGAAAGTACCTTTGGTTTATCCTATTCCTAGACAACTTGTATGGACGTTTGTTTGACATTGCATTTCTAAGATTACGTACATTGGTTTTTACAAACGTACATCAGTGGTGGCGGAGAAGGCAACTTCTCTTAGCTTAACACCCTTCTTGAGACATACGAGCTCAAGTGTTGTATCTTTGTGGAAGGCAATTAGTAGTCAACAGAAATGGTAGTGTGGCATTCAAAGTAATGTGATATGTGATATGTGAAAGGCAATCGTTACCTCAGGCCTCATCAACCGAAAATGATCGAAACAAGGTTATATGCGGCAATACTAAGTGGGTCATTCCCGATTAGGATATGATCATCCGCTTCTAGATATATTTTTTCCCGCTACGATGTTTGAGATGTAAATTAATGTGGTTTGTATGCTACGAGGGCCCTCGAAAAAGGTCGGTAACGACCGAGAGATGATATATTCGGTACTACCTAGTTATAGAGATAACCCGGTCTTGTGTTTGTAGAGGATCTTTTGCGATGGTCCTCGGTACATTCCTCTAGAGATGTACTACCGGAAGGTAGTCCTTTCAACCGGTCATTTATATGGAAATCCAAACTCCACTACGTGCCTGTCATTTTGATTGTATTACCCATTTTGGTCTATATGCTGGAATTTAATTAATGTAACAATTTCGGCTATGATTAATATAATTTGTGCGATGGAGACTATTATAATATAAGAGGATTGGATATGAAATGTTTTAGTTATTGTAAGGTAAAAACATGTCCGTGTTTATGTGTGGACGTGTCTTGCGAGATACTTTTGTTTTGAAAGGAAAAGTTTTGCAATTTAATAAATTCAGTTGAGTGTGTTTCTCACGTTGGTTTACCAGATTGATCTGGACGTTCTTCCCTCTCAATGCTCGGGTCAGACCGAGTATATTTATAGGTTCAGATTTGGTGTTTTGGAGCTTCAACGGGAGAGCTGGAGATCTTCATTTCCATATACACGTATCTATTTTTTAACCGCTGCTTAATTGTTTTATAATATCGGCAATTGTAAGGACATGTTATTATAATTGTCCAGGTTAATAACTAGCGACTGATTGTTGAACTTTGATTGATATATGTATATATATTTTTTATTTTGTAAAGATCATTGATATTATATTATATGTTTTCCGCTGTGATGTGAGATTCGATATTGTTTTGATTGGTTATCTCTTCTCTCTTTCTTCTCTTCTCTTCTTCTTTCTTCTTTTCTTTCTCCTGACTTGCCATTAGTCTGTGCTTTTCGGGTCAGACATGTGTGGATTATTGTCGGTTCAAAGGGTATCGGATTTGCAGGTCGTCACACGGTACAACATACCGAATATTCAAGTGCCGGAAATACTGATTGCTAGGGGTAAAGAAGAAAGAGGTAGAAGAAACAATAGAATAAACAACACAGAATCTCACAATCATAGCAGAATAAAATATAATATATAGTAACAGATTTTTATACAAAAGAGTCTGTAGCTGTAAATATATATACAATCATTAGAGTACAACAATACATATATCAATATGGACAGTTACACAACTTGTCCTCATATACAAAACTCACATAGTGGAAACAACCTAGTATGTGAAATACGTCTGAAATCCTCTAGCTCATCCCCTGAACTCCATAGCATTCTATCATGAATCTGTAATACTCGTTTGACGCGAGCATTATAATAAAATAACACCGAAGTCAGTCTTGAAAACCAGCGTGAGTAAACATGCTCAATTTGAATTATTAAAGTTATCAGAATCCTTTGAAAAGCAAAGACCGTGTCACACATAAACACGACGGGTTTTTCCCTTACGCTAACCAAAACATTTTGTATCAAAATCCTCTGATATTATAATAGTGTCTATAGAAAGTAAATTAAAAAATAGCAGAAATGCTTGCATCTCACGTCTTAGCATTGTTGGGCACAATCAAAACCATACGGTGCTTATTGGAGATTGGATTCCATACAATGACTGGGCTACTAGAGTCCGCCCATCACAGTACACCTCCAGAAAAATGTACTGAGGACCTCGCCGAGATCCCCTGCCAACACAAGATCGGCCTACCCCTAACCTGGATAGTATCGAATATGTTATTACCCTACGTGTTCCTTTTTCCATGCACAACCATATCCATAATTTATAGTATATTTCCAAGGGTATCTACAAAGGTGTTAACAAACCCTAATTGGGTGCGACCCACTTCGCCTTACTGCATCTGCGTTGTCTTAGTCATTCCCGATTGATGAGGCTTGAGGCTACGTTTATCTTTCAAGAACAATTTCACTTAGAATACTCATCGTCCTTCAATAATGATGTTCTGATAGCATTTTTCCATACAAGTTGTCCTTGATCTAGACAAATCGAAACACCGTCTTCACTATCTTCATGATATCTATTCATAATGCTCAAATCAGATTGAAGTGGTTTTCGAATAATTAAATCTGATCCCGGTCTCTTTGAAGTGATCAACGAATTTGGCTAGATTTGGAAGTCGGTTATTTAACTATCAAATAACATCCATATGCAGTCACTAGACCCATATTATATTCAAAACATTCATTTTAAAAATATCTTTACAGAGATACATATTCAATCTCTTTCGATATTTCAATATTGAAAACATTTTCGGATACTTATATCCATAACAAGATATTTCAAACCATCTCTTATCTCAACACTTAGAATTTGTTTTCATTTATTTCTCTTTTCTAAAAATCCTTCACAATTTATATTTTAAATTTCTTAACTCATTTATAAAGAATTCTATAAGTTTCAAGATTCCTTAATTTATTCCCTTTAATATTTTCCAAAGTCAAATACCCTTGTCTATAATTTCAATTTCCCCTTTCTACTTCTTTCATGAATTCTATCTCATTTTTCGAAGTTCACACTTATTTAACTACTTTGGAAATTTCTTACATTTTATCAAATTCTCTTATAAATCCCATCTACTGAATAAACCCTGTTTCCAACCTCGAGAAGATTTATAAATAAATTTAAATCATTACAAAACTATATATAAAATAAGTATTTAAAGAATACAAATTTATTTTTAAAATATGTTCAAGTAATTATTTAAAATATCGAAACTCTTTTTATAAACATCAATAACTCATTTTTAGATTAACAAATCAATTTTCAAAGTTGATTTAAAAATTAAGATTTATTAAAATAAATATCAAGTATTTGAAAAATTCACTTCTCAATGTATTTCAATTCTACCAGTTCAAAATTACATAGTTTGATAAATAAAACTTCCCTTTTTACAAAAACTTAATTTCTTAGTAATAAAATGTATTTTTAAAATCTCAATAACCAATTAGTTTACAGATTCCTCTCAATTCACAACCATCGATTTCATTCTGATCTCCTAATCATTTCCACTTTTCAAAAATAGTATCCACTATTTTCCTCTACCCTGATTCCATATTCTAATATAAATCCACCTTATGAATTTTATATTCCCAATTTAGCAAATGCTATCGTTTTCCCTTATTTATAAGCATCGTTTATAAATTTATAAACTCCTTTGAGTTTTCACTTGTTTATAAAACTAATTTCATTTATAAAATCTCTATTTTTATAAATCCATTTCTTAATAAATTCTATTTATATTTCAAATCTACTTTTAATATCGATTTCAACTTCTTTTTACATTTCTTGGATGTCATTTAAAAATCCTTTGTATAGATTATTTTTAAAAAATCCCTATTTAAACAATTATCGAATTTATTAAGCATAACCAAAAATCAAATTGTTGTTTATTTCAATCAATTTCTTTGTAAAATAGTCTAAATTTCGATATAATTATTTTCACATTCAAAAACTCCTTTTAGTTCCTTTGAAATTTAAAAATAATATCTATGGTATTTAAAATACCAAAATCAAGGGCCGTGGTACTACTATAGCATCCAAAATTCAATCACAACAAATCTTTATCTGATTTATTCACATACATCATATATATATATATATATATAAACAATTAATATATTTTTGAGGAATCCAATTGGATCCCTCGAACCTGTTTTCCTTGCATCCATAGATGTTAGATAATATAAAAAATACCAATCCCACTTCAAGGGGGATATCGCAGTATATAGGGACATCCACTATTATACGGAGCCCATAGAGTCTCATCTGCTCCAATGGTGGGAAATATATCCAACTACTAATATATATACTACTATATATAATATAACATCCAGCTGATAAATAAAATTTATCAATCCATTCAATAAGCCAATAATAATTTATAACCCTTTAAGATAAACTAGTCATCCAAATGAGTGAGATGTACTCACCTTGATTTTATTTTCAATTCGTTCCAATTTTTATTCTATTGCATAGTTTTCGCAGCTACGAATCTAACGTGATTAATTTAGTGATTTTTGGACCTTATATGAACACGTTACGATATTTATTAGATTTTCGATTTAATAAATAAATTAATTAGTCTCAAAACTTCAGAATTTAAATAATTACCTATTACAACTATCCTTTCTCCCACAAAATTATGGCCGCCAATTCCAGAAATCCGAACCACCATTATCGAACCCCGCTCCACCCCTATTCCCTCCGCTTCTTTACAAAAAACGAATTCAACAAATCCGGCAAGCTTCTTACTGAACCCCACACCCTATGCCAGTAGCCAAGAGAAAGCGATGTCAACCTCCACGAGAACAGTAGCCCCTGTGCCCTTATGCAACTGCTTATGTGCACTTGCCCTCCAATCATGACTTCGGCCTTGCTCCTCTAACGCTGCTCACATCCCATACAACTCACACATACGCCACGTCTCCATTCGCGAGAGCAACAAACCCTACATAGCTTCGGCCTCCAACCGCCTCAACTTCCATCATATCGCTCATGCTTCTCCGTTTGCCCATGTCCTGCAGCCGCGACCTCGCCATCTCATCTCGAGCTCGAGTTCAAAAACACCTCATGATTTCCAGTCGCATGAATTCTGTGCGATTTGATTTTTTTTAAAACCTCGATTTCCTTTTAGAATAAATGAAGGAGAACATGATTTAATATTAGAGGAAGGGGTAGCTTCACAGAGAAGATATCAGCTATGGGCACGTGGTTAGGGCAGGAGAATAAGATAGGTTTTGACTTTGCAAATTTACTATATTATAAAATTTCCAAAATATCTCGTTAAAATACCGATCACCTATCGAGGCATGCCGCCTGTTATTTCTAAGGTTAAACCACTATTATGAACCCAATAGAACAATTTTCGAAACCTAATTCGATCGTTTGTGAAAGATAGCATTTTAAATCGACTATTTAAAGTAAATTCAATTAATTTATCTATAGACGTTTTCAGATCGCACGACCAAACGCTAAATCCAAACACTACGAAATTTGAAAAATGATAATAATACACTATTATTGTTCTAATGGAAATGATTTCGTTGAATTCTAGGATCGTGCCCCGGATCGCTATCTTAATGCATTGATTAAATCAACGATTTTCAAAATTTATGAAACAGCTTAAAATTTAAGTTTTAAAATCTTACTAACTAAATCATAATTCCAAATCCAATATTTAAGCCATTTAAATATCCTAAATCAAATGTTAAAAAATCCAGGTCGTTACATTAGCTAAGTAATTAGTTAAATTTAAAACCAATAATTAATAAGTTAATTAGTTAATCTTAATCCTTATTAAGTAAATAATTAACTACTTAAATTAAATAATCATTATCAAAATAATTAATTATTTTTGAAAACATCATTAACCAAAAACTCTTAACTTGTAAAATAATTTCCAAGCACGATAATGAAAACGAACGGTTTCGATAAAATGAGATTTTTCGAAAGTGCCGATGCAGTGACTATCGCTATACGGGCAGTTCGGAATTCAAGTTTACATCATTTGCATTACAGCCACACATTACATAGCAAGGGTATGAGCATATATGTATTATTTATGTATGTATGTATGTATGTATGTATATGCATGGTGATTTACAATAATACAACATATATCAGGCATTTATTAACAACGGCATAAGTTTAACTACTAAAATTTCATACATCTTATGATTCGCTTACTAACTTTTCAAAGCGACTAAATTTCAAGCAAAAAACTCGTTTAACAACCAAATATTTATTTCACTAATACAACAAGAATTCAATGGCTATAACATGAACACGAATATAGTTTGAAAATATTTGGTTTTGAAGGTGGAAGCTTTACTCATAAAAATACAACCGAATAAAGCCGAACTCCCACAAAAACTTTCCGACACATGAACTATACTTTGACACTCAAGCCCAGACTTTTGGGCCCTTAAATGGGCTATTTAGGTTCGGCCATGGGCTGTTACAGGCTCAGTTATGGTTGAAATGGGGATTTAAGGTTATTTTGGTAAATATAGTGATGTAAAGAAGGTATAAGCTAGTTTTAAGTGGATGGAAGTGGAAAAACTATAGTTTTAAACCATGAAAAAACAGATGGGAGCCATGGAAATTTAAGAATACATGAAGAGAATGGAAATGAATGTAGAAGCAAAGATGTAAGTGAAGAATGGTGAAAGGGGGCATGTATTTATAGGAAAACGAGAGGGGAATTTTAGTAAAATGACTTAAGTATAAAATAACATAAAGTTATCATGAATACACAACATCTTACCTCCCACGATACCTTGTTTCCCACGTCCATAGAAGCCCCCCTCTTAGGCATTCTTTGTGCTAACCTTGGGTGTTTTAGGTGATGGTTGATGTACTTCCTTAGGTTTATTTAGGTTTTTATATGCACATTTAGTCCAATCATGTTTTATTTTAAACTAAACATGGTTATTATCTTTAACACTATAATTAACTTATCATATGACATTTATATATGTGTATGCATACGCATATGAGTTATAAAAAATTATGCACAATGTTTTCGACAACTTTCCGATGCCGAAAAATCGATATTTTGAATAATGTTTTTCAGTCACATTTCTATTTTTATTTGAATTAATTATTTTGTTAAACAAAATTTGTAAATTATTTTAGTATCATTAATTAATATTTAAAATATGCTTATTTGATTATTAAAACCCATATTTAAATATGTAAAAATGATTTAAATATTCAAATACAAAGTGATTAATTTACGGGTTGTTATACCCTGCCCTTAAAAGAATTTCATTCTCGAAATTATTATGGAGTGGAAGATATAATAACCATCCTAAGAAAATCGATTTACTTAATTGGTTTTTAGTAAGCCAGATTAATTATAATTTTCCTACCATTATAACTATCATATGCAAACAGGTAACACAATGCAATCAAAAGTAATGTAACAAACATATGCAACGAATTAAAGAGATTATTCTGTAATAAATGCTATGCAACCAACATTTTCCAAAATACTTCCCAACTTTAGAACTTAATGCACGGGTTTTATATTCAAAATATTTTTAATATTTATCTCCGAATTCCTTAAAAAGAGAAGTAAATCAAAAACTAAAATAAAAAATGTCAAGGTCGGGGCCGCCTAATAGAACATGTTCAACTCTAGAATCAAAACAATATGAAGCTTCCAGTGGTATTCTGGTTCCTCCTACAACAACAACTAGAGCAAACAATCTATTTGTTTCTCAAATTTTTCAAAAATCACTTTTCAAAATCACTAGGATTTAGGTCTTAATAATAACAATTCAAAAACCTTGGTTTATAAATTTTAACTCTATAAACTGTGTACATAAAATCACCCAACCAATCAATTCAATCAAACAATCCAAACCGTAAAGGAAAATCTAACATATATCAATACTTAAAATGTCATATAGCTAACAAACATATCTTAACTTAAGTTTAAAACTTTCTTGATTACCTAAGAATATAAATAGTTTCCTAAGCGTACCACTTTGATCATCAACCTTTGGTTATTTCATAGAGGATTACCTATGCTCCTTCAAAAAAAATTAAAAGTCAGTTTCTAGACTTATTATTTTCTCAATTATACTAATATTTTTTAAATCATTTAAGTTTTAGTTCAGTATTTACTCAATACCCTTTTGATGGGAGCAACCCCACATAGCTTGGCTTCCCCTTGCATTTTGGGTTTAGTCATTTCTGAAAAAGTAAAACAATGCTCAATAGAGCAATAAATCATCTTAAAATGACAATTACAAAGAAGCTAAGTAACAAATAGTCGAGAGACTAACTATCGAGGATATAAAATGATCGTATATGGAAATTAGGTCTTGTATGCTTACCACCACTCATCAAATTCAAACTTGTACTATTTCTTGATTAATAATAATACCGGATAAGTCAACGTAGTATTACCCCAAAATCATGTCTTGTGATTATTCTTAACTTTTGAAATGGTGACAAATCTACATCTTCGATGTTTAGTGCTAATTATACAAATAAATAGTTTCCGTATAAGTGAATCGCTTTATGGAAATTAATTCATTTCCATAAACTAATCAAAGCTTTTCTTTTAAAAACCTAACTCGTACTTGGCTTCACATTACAAGTTTTAGCTTTAAAACTATTTGTTAAAAGAGTTTAAAACTTCGGAACATCATTATAGAAAGGATGTAATAACCAGAACACATCCTTATGATATTAATTAATTAACTTTAAAAGTTCATTAATTCAGTTAATGAATTTACTTCAATAGCCTTTAATCCAAAAGAAGTTTATCACTTTTAAACACCATTAATCTAATTAAAAAATAATTATAAATAAATAAATAAATAATTTGTAACAACCCTAAATTTTTGAATATAATTTTAATTTTAACTTTATTTAACTTTGAAATTATTTAAAATTTGTTCTTATTTCAAGATTTCATTTCTAAATATTTTTAAAGCGATGATAAAAAAATTCCAAAGTTTTTGAATTTATTTTAAATTTTTAAAGCCAAGTTTCCATTTTTTTTTGCTATTTTCTTAATTTAATTATATTTAATTAAAATTTATTTGTTTATTTTTATGCATGCATTATATTTTTGTGTTTTTTTATCTTTATTTATATGCATTTTTACATGTATTTAAAAACTGAAAAAGAAATAAGGAAATTTGAAAAGTTTGTGACCTTTTATGTACTTTGTCTTTTCATATTCTAGTCACCTTTTCGCCAATCAATGCATCAATTCAATTTGCTGCCTTGTACACTTTATTTCATCTGACTTCCCCATTCTTTCTCATGTGAAAAAAATACTTCTCAACCCTAAAACAATCGGCCATAACTTGAAGAGAAATTTTGGTAAAAACATTCATTCTTTTCCATTTTTCTACTTGATTTATTTGATTTTTGCACTTGCATTCATCTTATGTAGTTCGTCCCCTCCATCTCCAGCACCTTGGCCGCCTCCATCTCTACCACAACCAGCCACCATCTCCTCCTTCCCACTGCCATTTTATATCAGAGACCATCCATGATGGTGATCCACCAAGAAATTGAAGAAAACTCTACTTTATTCATGCTAGCCGAACTCCCCTTTGATCCACCACTCCACCACCACTTTGACCGACGCATACACCACCACCACCAGCCATTTCCTGGACCTGAGACCTCTGCAACACCTTTAGTTGTTCTTTCCATACCTGGACGTGCCCAATCAAGCCTTGGCCGAGACCATTTATGGCCTTGAAATCCATGTAGTTGCCTTGTAGTTGTGTGTTCATGCACATGTATATCTCTTCTCCTTTATATATTTTTATGGCCGACCTATATGACCTGAACCTGATCAAAACCTGATCCAAATCCATCCTACAATAGTGCTTTTCCAGCCTATAGCTGAAGCATATGATGTTGAATGCAAGTGCAAAAGCCTTAGCTTTGAATTGTGCATTTATTCCTAGCATTTTTGGTTTGAAATTCATATTGTACTTTGTTTTGTTTGATATTTGACAAGGCAATTAGCTTTGGCTCTCCCGCTCTCAAATCGTAGTCTTGTTATCGTGCCTTTGAAGATCTTTGTTTGTGCATTTGGTTGTCATCTCCAGCTTATACAGGTAAGTAATTCTCACCAGACATGATTTATACTTATATGATTAGTAAACTGATCACAATTGAATCTGTAAAACATATCACCATGCTATATCTGCTATGCTATGATCATATGATGTTCACCCATGCTTATTCACCTGTTATACCATTTGTTACTATTATATAATGCTATTCTATTACTTATATCAGTTTATCACACTACAAGTTCCCTTTAGATTAGAATCACTATGGGTTGAAATGATACATACCCGAACGGACTTTATAATAGGGAAAAATTGTTATGGGCTGAAATGATAGGCCTGAACGATTTTTAATTATTTCATTTTACTTAGGATGCGGGTTTGAAATGACAAAACCCGGGTTTTCTTTGTAAATTACGGATTGAAATGATATATTATCCGTATCACTTTACCTAGTCTATAAAATGATATACAGACCCGTGCTTAAAATATATTTTTCTAAAATTTT
The DNA here is from genome assembly GCA_030765085.1 of Allium cepa. Taxonomy (NCBI): domain Eukaryota; kingdom Viridiplantae; phylum Streptophyta; class Magnoliopsida; order Asparagales; family Amaryllidaceae; genus Allium; species Allium cepa. The sequence continues at coordinate 463,218,578 of CM060938.1, read as the reverse complement.
TAAAGTATTTTAGAAATGTAAATATTATAATATTTTGATTTAAACTTAATTAAAAATGATTTTGTATAGTATTATTGATTTTCTAAAAATTTATAGGTGAAATAAATTAATGGTAAAGTTAGAAATTTGAAATATAAGTTATTTTGGAAATTTTGATTTGGTTATAAATGGAATTTAAATATGATAAATAGATTTAAAATTTGATTTAAAATGAATTCAAAATGATTTTATAAAGTGTTAATGATTTTTGAATAAACTAAAAGGTTAATAAATGAATATTAAGTTGAATTTTGAAATATAACTTAAATTGGAAATTTGTGAAAATTTGTTTAAAAATGAATTTTAGGTTAAGAAAATAAAATGAAAATAAGTTATATTTGGAAATTTAAACTTAAGTGTTAAGTTAAAATTTAATTATAAAGAATTGAAATTGAATGTGTGAATTTAATATGTGAATTATTATTAAATATTGATTTTGAATGGAAAATGTAACTTTATAAAATCATGAATATAAGGATATTCAAATGATTGTTTTAAAAGTGAAAATGTATAATTTTATAAGTTTAAAATGGTTTAAATAAAAATTTAATTGTTTGTGAAATTATATTGAATATTTGGAATTTAACTAGCAGCATTTTTGAAATGTTATTATTTTCTAATGTAAATGATATGACAGGATTTGTAAATGTTGTAGTTGATAGAAACGAACTAAATGGCTAAATTTCATTAAGGGATATTATTGCTAAATTTAACTAAGGTTTTATTTGAACTAAAGTAACCCTATTACAGCATTTTAAATGTTGTCATTTGTTAAATTGAATTGTTTTAAAAGTAACTTCCCATAGCATTTTCTAAATGCTGCGAAAGGTGAATTTCACTGTTTTGATAAATTTAAGTGAATGAATGAACTTTGAAAAAAATAAATTTTTAAAATTTAAAATTTAATTATTAAATATAATAACTTCATTTTTATGATTTAAAATGAAGAAATTTGTTTTGAAATGTAAACTATTTTGAAATGTGAGTTGAAATGATATTTTAAATTTAAATAAAATGAATATGGTTTTGAAAGATATGATATTTGGATAATTTGGAATGGATTTAAATGGATTTGAAATGATATTGAACTTTTGAAAGGATTTCTGATTTTTGGAAGTATAAATACCATTTTTTTTAATTATAACTATGGGTTAAATAACGATTGGTTGTTAAAGAGACGAGGATCGATATAGACAGACTCTCTGTCGATGCCGAAAACCACTTTATCAACTGTGTACACGGTGGAGATCTAGAATGAAGTAGGATGGTGGAGACGTTCTTGAGGTACATTACGTGGACCCGACTCCTGTGAGTTGGCTTAAGGTGGCTAAAACAGGAGCGATCTCGGGCCAAAAGGGGTAGTTCCTCTTGTCGGACACACTTCTTCGATACCATTCTATTACTATTGTTATTGATTGGGTACACCCCTTGATTTTTGGAGTGTTGTTCGGGATGGGCGTATTGGCTGCTACATTACCGCCATCCCGTGTGCATAATTGGTATATCTACCCTGGCATTGCCTTGTGTGCCGTGTCACCTACCATACCGAGCCTTTACTATGAATTTATTTTTCTCCCGTAGCCCGTGGAGTATTTAGGGTATTCTCCCGATCTGGAGATATGCTGATACTGGATGGACTACTGGGACTATTATGTGCTGAGGGGAATATTGGGTCACTCCTTAATGTTATTTTAAAGTAAGTTTATTTTACTGTAGACATTATTATAATAGCGCAATATATAATAGTAAATAGTTTAACGGATCCTTAGAGGATGGGCGGTCCCCGACATCCTTTAAGTTGCTTGTAACTTTATTATAGTTCATTTGAGTTGGTTACCTTATATAAGTATATATATGTCCTGACTCGAGTGTTTTGTGTTTTGCTTTACGCTCGGGTCAGCCTGAGTATTCACAGCTTTGGATTCTCTTTCTGGAGCTGGTCTTTGCTAGAGATTCTGCCTATCTATATTTATATCTATTTCAGTTCAGCTATTCTAGTTTATCTCATGTATTAGTGAACCACTATGTATTTGGGATTTCTATTATGTTATTTTCAGACTGATATTATGTATTTGTTTCGATACTTTGTTATAGTAGCTTTATGAACTACTATGTTATTTTATATTCTGCTGCGAGTTATTCTGATTGTTTTGTGTCTGTGATTCTGTGTATTTGATTTCATATTCTCCAAATTTATTTACAATCTGTTATTTTGCATCATTCAAGTCTGACATATGTGGATTATTGTCGATTTGAATCGTATGAAATAGCTGGTCGTCACATTTGGTATCAGAGCTTTGGTTTTTGGCAAACCATTGCCTCTAGGAGCAAAAACTCATTAGAGATGGGGTAGAAATACCCTAGAATGAGTGAAATCAATCTCAGAGTCATATCTTTGTAAGAGACGTATTTTCAAAGTATAAAATGATTTTTCAAAAGTTTTTTAAAGATTATTTTTGATGTTAAAATTTTCTTGTTTTATAGGATTTTCAAATGTTTTCTAACTTCCTTCTTTCGTATCTACCGTGTTAGATTTTTCTTTCTTTAGGATATTCATCCAAGTGAATTCTCCTGTCTTTTCTTTATTTATCTTTGGCTTCTCTTTATCTTGTCCTAAATTCGTTCTTGATATTTTTCTGGATGAATCGTGGAAATGCTAGAGGTAGGGGTCGTGGTATTGCCCCAACTCCTCAGCCTGTTGCTCCTGTTCGATTCACTGTTCTCTGTAAGGAATTCTCTTAACTTGATGGAACTCCATTCACCAGTTCAGAGAGCATCATTGAGGCTCAGTAGTGGTTGCGGAGTCTAGAGAGGATATTTACTGGTCTTGTGATTACTGATGCCTAGAAACGTCAGTTAGCAGCTTGGCAGTTGGATTCTGCTTTAGATTGGTGGGAGTCCGTTACGGCTAACACCTTCGAAGCTGATATTACTTGGGAGCAGTTTAGGTATCCTTTGTGTTATCTTGATTTTGTTCCTATTTTTCCTTTTCTTTTGAATCTATCTTAAGCTTGTTCTATATCTCTTTGTCCAGGGAGGCTTTTGTGGCAAAATGGATGCCAGAAGCCGGAAAATCTAAACTTTGTCGTGAATTTATGGATCTTAAGCAGGGTAGCATGTCTTTTGCTGAGTATGAGAGGAAGTTCAATGAACTTTCCAAGTTCGGTCCTAACGTGATTGATACTCCTCTCAAGAAGAATGAGAAATTCATTGCTGGTGCTCGTCCAGAGTACTATAGTCGCCTCATTTCTTATGTTCATGGCACCTTCACATAGCTTATGAATATAGCTATTCGCTATGAGAACCCTACATCTAAAGGTCCTGCTGCTTCTTGTGCTCAGTCTTCCTCTGCTAACACCAAGAAGCGTAAGCCTTTTTATCATCAACAGAAGAAGAATTGGCAAAAGCGTCTTGGTTTGGGATCTTCATCATCTGCTTCTGCTCAGAGGCAACCAGTTGATCTTTCCTCTATCACTTGCTTTAGGTGTGATCAGAAGGGACACTATGCCAATAGCTGTCCTACCTTAGCTGGTGCCGTTGTTCCTCCATCTTCTCAGTTGGCTAGGTGTGATCTTTGCCATATCTATCTCCAGCCTGGTCATGTTAGGAAGGATTTCCCTACTCAGCAGAAGGGTACGCCTTCTGGTATATTTGCTGTCACTTCTGCCTCATCTCCAGTTCCTCCACCTGCTCTTGCTCCTAGTGATGACCAAGGTACTCTCCAGGGTACATTTACTTTATATCATCATCCTGTTCGTGTGTTGTTTGATACTGGAGCTTCCCACGGTTTCATTTCTATTAATTGGTGTGATAAGTTTGAGCATCTCCTTTCTCTTGAATATGCTTCTGTTCCATTATGTGTTTCAAATCCTATGGGGGTTCCTGCTAACCTCAATCGAATTTGTAAGCAAGTGAAGCTTCTCCATTATGGTCATCGCTTTAGTGGTGATTTTTATGTTCTGGGCTTCGATGCTTTTTATTTATTGCTTGGTCAGGATTGGTTAGGGCATCATGATGCTCATATCTCTTGTAAAGCTCGGTCTATTCACCTTGTTGACGATCAAGGGAATTCCTTGATTATTCAGTGCCGCATGCCTTAGGATTTTGCTGGCAACTTTATTTATTCTCTGCATTCTTCTCCCAGTGATCTTGATTCGACTCCTGTGGTTAGATTATATCTCGATGTATTTGGTGAAGTCACTTCTTTACCTCTGAAGCGGGAAATTGATTTTCGGATTGATCTTATTCCTGGTGCTCGACCTGTTGTTCTTCCCCCTAGAAGAATGGAACCTCGCGAGAAAGTTGAGATGGGTAAGAAAATTGAGGACTTGTCTTCCAAAGGTCTAATTAGGCCTAGTTTTTCTGAATGGGGAGCCGCGGTGGTTTATGTCACCAAGTCTGATGGTTTTCTTCCAATGTGTGTTGATTATAGAGAGCTGAAAAAGCTTAGTATGAAAAACAGATATCCAATGCCCCGTATCAATGAAATGTTTGATCATCTTTATGGTGCCACTATTTTCTCTCAACTTGATCTTGCCACAGGTTTTCATCAGCTCAGGGTTGCTGAGGATAGCATTTCCAAGACTGCTTTCCACACTGAGAATGGTTTTTATGAATGGTTAGTCATGCCTTTCGGTTTGACTAATGCTCATGCTTTCTTTGTTTATTTGATGAATCGTGTTTTCGTAATGTGCTTAATAAATTTGGTACAGTCTTTGTTGATGATATCCTTGTCTTCTCTAAAACCAAGGAACAGCATGAGTCGCATTTGAAATCTATTCTGGAGACTCTTAGAAATCATGAGTTGAAGCTAAATTTTCTAAATACCATTTCTGAAAGGATGAAGTCCGATATCTCGGGCATTTTGTTTCTAGTAATGGAGTTTCTGTTGATCCGGTCAAGATCGTTGCGATCAATGTAAGTCTTTCTTTCTTCTCTTTTCCTTATCATTTAATAATTCTATCCTTTCGGTTGTCCTTATTTTCTCTCCGTTCCCGTTTCAGGATTGGGAAACTCCAAAGACTCCATCTGATATTCGTAGTTTTCTGGGCCTTGCCAGTTACTACCGAAGATTCATTGAGAATTTTTCTCAGATTGCTACACCTATCACTGCTTTGACTCGTAAGAATGCCAAGTTTGTCTGGAGTGATCAGTGTAAGGTTGCATTCAATGAGTTAAAGAGCAAGCTAACTTCCGCACCAGTTCTTATCGTTCCGAACGGAAGTGATGGATTGACGGTATATACTGATGCTAGTCGTGAGGGTTTGGAGTTGTTCTCTTGCAGGATAGTAAGGTCATTGCCTATGCCAGCCATCAGTGGAAAACCCATGAAGCAAACTATGATGCTCATGATTTAGAGTTGCTTGCTTTTGTCTTTGCTTTGAAGCTTTGGAGGCATCATCTTCTTGGAACCAAGTTTGAGCTTTTCGTCGATCATCGGTCTTTGAGGTATATCTTCACCCAAAAGGATTTGAATCAGAGGCAAGTTCGTTAGCTGGAGTTTCTGGCTTCTCACGACCTCGATATTAGCTATACTCTTAGTAAAGCTAATGTTGCAGCTGATGCTCTGAGTCGGAAGAAGACTTTGTTATGTCAGCTTGTTGTTTCTTCTTCTCCTCTTCTGGATCATATCATGGCTAAGCAGGATGAGGATGAGATGCTTAGATTGATGAAGGGGATTATTGGTAGTAGGGTTGGTGGTAGTAGAAGTGGTAGTGGAGCTCAGATCGATGACAGAGAGATTTTGAGGATTAATGGCAGGATTTGTGTCCCGAACGTTGATGGTTTGAGGCAGGAGTTGCTTCAGGAGAATCACCGATCCAGGGGTTCTATTCATCCTGGTGTGTCGAAGATGTATTTGGATATTAAGAGGCTTTATTGGTGGAGAGGGATGAAGAGGGATATCTCTATCTTTGTTATTCGGCGTGTGACTTGTCAGCAAGTCAAAGCCGATCACTAGAAGACCCCTGGTTTGTTGCAGCCCCTTGAGATTCCCAATTGGAAGTAGGAACAGGTTTCCATGGATTTCATCAATGGTTTACCGAGGACGCGGAGGGGTACTGATAGTATCTGGGTTATTGTGGATAGACTGACCAAGTCAGCTCATTTCATTCCGATCAAGTCTACTCGTTCTGCTTCTGGCTTATCTAAGATCTACATGAGAGAGATTTTTGTCTCCATGGTGTTCCTCTCAGTATTGTTTGTGATCATGACCCTGTCTTTACCAGTCAGTTTTGGAAGGCTTTTCAGGAATCTCTGGGTACTCGCTTGAATCTGAGCACTGCTTACCATCCACAAAACGATGATCAAATGGAAAGAGTGAATCAGATTCTCGAGGATCTTCTTCGTGCTTATGTGCTTGATTATGGAGGATATTGGGAAGATCATCTCCATCTTGCCGAATTCACCTACAATAATAGCTATTAGATATAATCTTATCTTCTGTTTTTCAGTCTATTCTTAATCTTTTTATCTATCTCATTCCATCTTTACATTCAAGCCAGTCTCAAAATGTCTCCATTTGCTGCTCTATACGGACGACCTTGTAGATCCCCATCTTGCTGGATTGAATCCGTTAATCGTTTGGTTCTTGGTCCTGATGTGATTCTGGAAGCTTCTGAAAGAGTTGAGGAGATTAAGAAGAGGTTGAGAGCTGCTTAGGATAGGCAGAAGAAGTATGCTGATAGGCGTAGGAGGAATTTGTAATTTTCAGTTGGTGATCAGGTGTTCCTTAAGGTTTCTTCCTTGAGGAATGTCATTCGCTTTGGTCGTAGAGGAAGCTTTCTCCTAGGTTCATTGGTCCTTTCCGCATTGTGGAAAGAGTTGGTTCTTTGGCTTATCGTCTGGATTTGCCTGAGAAACTTTCTGGAGTGCATGATGTATTCCATGTCTTGCATCTTCGCCGATATCTTTATGATCCATCTCTTATTGTCCATCCTTCTACTCCTGATAGTTTGGATGTTGAGGCTAATTTGACTGTTGAGAGGAAGCCACTTCGTATTGTCGACAGAGGTACGAAGCAGTTCAGGAGGAAATCTATTGATCTGGTCAAAGTACAGTGGAGTACTGACGACCGAGATTGTACCTGGGAAACGGAGAAGAGCATTCGTGCTTCGAATCCGGAATTGTTCATTGCAGGTACTATTTTGTTTTTCTATCTTGTTGCACTTTATTTTCCTTGCCCGTTCTTTTGGAGGACGAAAAGATTTGAGTGGGGGAGAGTGTAACAACCCTATATTTTTGAATATAATTTTAAATTTAAGTTTATTTTATTTTGAAATTATTTTAATTTTTTTATTTTAAGATTTCATTTCCAAATATTTTTAAAGTGACGATAAATTTTTTCCAAAGTTTATTGAATTAATTTTCAGTTTTTAAAGCCTAGTTTCCATTTTTTGCTACTTTCTTAATTTAATTATATTTAATTAAAATTTATTTATTTATTTTTATGCATGCATTATATTTTTGTGTTTTTATCTTTATTTATAAGTATTTTTACATGTATTTAAAAAATGAAAAAGAAATAAGGAAATTTGAAAAGTTTGTGACCTTTTATGTACTTTGTCTTTTCATATTCTAGTCAGCTTTTCACCAATCAATGCATCAATTCAATTTGCTGCCTTAAACTCTTTGTTTCAGCCGACTTCCCCAATCTTTCTCACGTGAAAAAAATACTTCTCAATCTTAAAACAATCGGCATCACTTGAAGAGAAATTTTGGTAAAAACTTTCATTCTTTTCCATTTTTCTACTTGATTTATTTGATTTTTGCACTTGCATTCATCATATGTAGTTCGGCCCTCCATCTCCAGCACCTTGGCCGCCTCCTCCACCACCACAACCAGACATATCTCCTCCTTCCCAATGCCATTCCATAGCCGAGACCATCCATGATGGTGGTCCACCAAGAAATTAAACAAAACTCCATTTTATTCATGCTAGCCGAACTCCCCTTTGATAAACCACTCCACCACCACTTTGGCCGACCCATACACCACCACCACCCGACACTTACAGGACCTAAGACCTCTACAACACCTGTAGTTGATCTACCCATACCTGGCCGTGCTCAATCAAGCCTTGGCTGAGACCATTTATGGCCTTGAAATCCGTGTAGTTGCCTTGTAGTTGTGTGTACATGCACACATATATCTCTTCTCCTTTATATATTGTTATGCCCTCCTATATTATCTGAACCTGATCCAAATCCATCCCATAATAGTGCTTTTATAGCCTATAGCTGAAGCATATGATGTTGAATGCAAGTGCAAAAGCCCTAGCTTTGAATTGTGTATTTATTCCTAGCATTGGTTATAAATATTTTGGTTTGAAATTCATATTGTACTTTGTTTTGTTTGATATTTGACAAGGAAATTAGCTTTGGCTCTCCCACTCTCAAACCGTAGTCTTGTTATCGTGCCTTTGAATATCTTTATTTGTGCATTTGGTTGTCATCTCGAGCTTATACAGGTGAGTAATTCTCACCAGACAGGATTTATACTTATATGACTAGTAAACTGATCACAATTGAATCTGTAAAACATATCACCATGCTATATCTGCTATGCTATGATCATATGATGTTCATCCATGCTTATTCACCTGTTATACCATCTGTTACCGTTATATAATGCTATTCTATTATTTATATCAGTTTATCACACTGCAAGTTCCCTTTAGATTAGAATCACTATGGGTTGAAATGACACATACCCGAACAGACTTTAGAATAGGGAAAAATCATTTTGGGCTGATATGATAGGCCTGAATGATTTTTAATTATTTCATTTTACTTGGGACTGCGGGTTTGAAATGATAAAACCCGGGTTTTCTTTGTAAATTACGGATTGAAATGATATATTATCCGTATCACTTTACCTAGGCTAGAAAATGATATACAGACCCGTGGTTAAAATATATTTTTCTAAAATTTTTAATGTATTTTAGAAATGTAAATGTTATAATATTTTGATTTAAACTTAATTAAAAATGATTTTGTAAAGTATTATCGATTTTCTAAAAATTCATAAGTGAAACAAATTAATGGTAAAGTTAGAAATTTGAAATATTGGAAATTTTGATTTGGTTATAAATGGAATTTAAATATAGTAAATAGATTTAAAATTTGATTTAAAATGAATTTAAAATGAATTTAAAATGATTTTGTAAAGTGTTAATGATTTTTGAATAAACTAAAAGGTTAAATAAATGAATACTAAGTTGAATTTTGAAATATAACTTAAGTTGGAAATTTGTGAAAATTTATTTAAAAATGAATTTTAGGTTAAGAAAATAAAATGAAAATAAGTTATATTTGGGAATTTAAACTTAAGTGTTAAGTTAAAATTTAATTATAGAGAATTGAAATTGAATGTGTGAATTTAATATGTGAATTATTATTAAATATTGATTTTGAATGGAAAATGTAACTTTATAAAATCATGAATATGAGGATATTTAAATGATTGTTTTAAAAGTGAAAATGTATGATTTTATAAGTTTAAAATGGTTTAAATAAAAATTTAATTGTTTATGAAATTATATTGAATATTTGGAATTTAATTAATAGCATTTTTGAAATGCTATTATTTTCTAATGTAAATGGTATTACAGCGTTTGTAAATGCTGTAGTTGATAGAAATGAACTAAATGGCTAAATTTCATTAAGGGCTATTATAGCACGTTGTAAGTGCTGTATTTGCTAAATTTAACTAAGGTTTATATGAACTAAAGTAACCCTATTACAGCATTTTAGATGTTGTGATTTGTTAAATTGAATTGTTTTAAAAGTAACTTTCCGTAGCAATTTCTAAATGCTGTGAAAGGTGAATTTTCACTATTTTGATAAATTTAAGTGAATGAATGAACTTTGAAAAGATTAAATTTTAGAAATTTAATATTTAGTTATTAAATATAATAAATTCATTTTTATGATTTAAAATGAAGAAATTTGTTTTGAAATATAAACTATTTTGAAATGTGAGTTGAAATGATATTTTAAATTTAAATAAAATGAATATGGTTTTGAAAGATATGATATTTTGATATTTTGGGTTGGATTTAAATGGATTTGAAATGATATTGAATTTTTGAAAGGATATTTGATTTTTGGAAGTATAAATACCATTTTTTTAAATTATAACTGCGGGTTATAATAACGATTTGTTGTTAAAGAGACCGGGATCGGATATGGACATACTCTCTATCGATACCGAAAACCAATTTAACAACTGTGTACGCGGTGGAGATTCCAGAATGAAGTAGGATGATGGCGACGTTCTTGAGGTACATTACGTGGACCCGATTCCCGTGAGTTGGCTTAAGGTGGCTAAAACAGGAGCGATCTCGGGCCAAAAGGGGTAGCTCCTCTGGTCGGACACACTTCTTCGATATCATTCTATTACTGTTGTGATTGATTGGGTGCACCCCTTGATTTTTGGAGTGTTGTTCAGGGTGGTCATAGTGGCTGCTACGTTACCTCTAGCCCATGTGCGTAATTGGTATATCTACCCTGGCATTGCCTTGTGTGCCGTGTCACCTACCATATCGAGCCTTTACTATGAGTTTATTTTTCTCCCGTAGCCCATGGAGTATTTAGGTTAGTCTCCCGATCTGGAGATACGCTGATACTGGATGGACTACTGGGACTATTATGTGTTAAGAGGAATATTGGGTCACCCCTTAATGCAATTTTACAGTAAGTTTATTTTACTGTAGACATTATTATAATAGCGTAATATTACTATATAGTAAATAGTTTAACGGATCCTTAGAGGATGGGAGGTCGTAGGCGTCCTTTAAGTTACTTGTATCTTTATTAAGTTCACTTGAGTTAGTTTAGATTATATAAGTATATATATGTCCTGACTCGTGTGTTTTATTTTACGCTCGGGTCAGCCTGAGTATTCACGACTTTGGATTCTCTTTCTAGAGCTGGTCTTTGCTGGAGATTCTGCCTATATATATTTATATCTATTTCAGTTCAGCTATTCTAGTTTATCTCATGTATTAGTGAACTTCTATGTATTTGGAATTTCTATTATGTTGTTTTCAGACTGATATTATGTATTTGTTTTGATACTTTGTTATAGTAGCTTCATGAACTACGATGTTATTTTATATTCCGCTGTGAGTTATTCTGATTGTTTTGTGTCTTTGATTCTGTGTATTTGATTTCATTTGCTCCAAATTTATTTACAATCTGTTATTTTGCATCATTCAAGTCATGACATGTGTGGATTATTGTCAATTTGAATGGTACGAATTAGCCGGTCGTCACATAATTTATTATCATTGATTAAAATGAATAACAAAGTCAAACCATCATTTTTTTACTTTGATAAATGCACTTTAAAACTTCATTAATTAAGTTAACAGATTAACTTCAAGTGCCTTTAATTTAAAAGGTTAAATTACTTTTAAAACATCATTACTTTAATTAATTAGTAATATTTAAATATAATTAGTCAACTTAGTTAATAAATAATTAAATATCATTATTTAAAATGATTAAAACTTTAAAACATTGTTAAAGGAAAGAATACTTAAAGTTAAAACTAACAGATTTATTTTAAAAATTATTAATTAAAAAGATTAATTAATTTAAAAACATTATTAGAAAATTAATTAATTAACTTTAACCCATCATTCTTAAATGATTAATTATCTTTGAACATCATTAAATAAAATTATTAATTAAATAATACATCATTAACTAAGTAATTAGTTAAATTTAGAACACAATATTAATAAGTTAATTAGTTTATCTTAATCTTTATTAAGTAAATAATTAATTAATTAAATTAAATAATCATTACTAAAATAGTTAATTATTTTTGAAAACACATTAACCAAAAACTCGCTTAACTTGCAAAAAAATTCCAAGCACGATAATGAAACCAAACGTTTTCGATAAAAGGTGATTTTTCGAAAGTGTCGATGCAGGGACTATCGCTATTGTAACAACCCTATATTTTGTAATTATTTTATTGTATATTTTAATTATTTTAATGTAAAATTTTGGTTTAAAAAAAACTTTTATTTTTACTTATTTTAAATGATTAAATTTATTATTTAAATATAATCTTGATTTTTATGAGTTATAATCCCAAACTTGTGTAAGTTGAAATATTTGCCTGAAATGCTGATTTTGGTCAAAATAGTCAAACTGTGACTTTCGACTTAAAATTTTAAAAGTTTAAAATTTTAATTTTTTTTCTTTTATTATGAAAGTACATAAAATTCTAAGAACACCACTTTTCGTTTCGTTGAAATTGGATGTAAATTGTGAAAGTTATACCCTTTACGATATTGTGCGTATATAGGGTTATTGAACAATGACTATTTTAAATTGTATAAATTACTTCTTCTTGGTTATATTTTATTTTAATATGTGATAATATGTTTTATTATGTATATTTTGACTTTTAAATATTTTTAAATGATAATAGAATTTTTCCAAAATTTACTGTATTTATTTCCTATTTTTAAAGGCTGTTTTCTAATTTTCTGCCATTTTCTTCATATAAACTATATTTAATAAAAAAAATTTTTTGTGAATGCACTCTTTTTTTGTTATTTTATGTGTTATAAATATTTTACAAGTCCATGAAGATTTTCTAAAGTTCATTTGGATTTATTTCTAATTTTAGAGCATAGTCTACAATTTTAAGCCATTTTCTTATTTTAATTATATATAATTAAAATTTATTTATTTATTTTATGCACTCACTTTTATTTGCTGTGTTTTACTTTATTTTATTCATTTTACGTCTATTTAAATTAAATTAAATTTTTCCAAAGTGTATTGAAGTTATTTCTAATTCTTAAGTCTAGTTTTCATTTTTCTGTGCTATTTTTCTTATTTAATCATATCTAATTAATATTTTTGATTTTTAATATTTTGTTTATCTGTTATATTTTCGAATTTTAACTGAGAATTTAATTATTTTCAGTTATTTGGATGTATATAGATATATATGAGAAATTTGAAAGGGTTAAGAGCTAAGAAATGGAAAAACGTTTTATCCGTTTCTTTTGCAGTTTCTTCTGTCATTAATACATCAATTCATCTTAGCCATTCCTTTCCCCATCCTTTGCAGCCGACTACCTCTTGTCATTCACAAATTTTTGAAGCCCCAAAATCCTAAAAATCATGGCCTCCACCTTGAAGAAAAAAATTAGGTAAATCCCTCTCTTCTTTCTACTTTTTTTACTTTTCTATGCAATTTTGCCTTGTTTCTCTTCTAAGTTTGGATCGGCCTCTTCGTCATAGCCGCAGCCACAAACTCCTACATCTCTTCCATGCCTCCAACACCATCTACTCCACCAACCATGACCATGGCCGAGCCATCTATGGTGGCCAAACCCTTCAAATTGCAACCTACATGCCTAAAAACAATGTTTTTGGCCATTGTTGCCTCATTCCCTTTATCTCCACTTGTTGCCTTGCCTATATGATGTTAAACCTGACCTATATGATGTCATACCTGAGCCAAAGTATCATCGTAGCCAAGCATAAGTGTCCCTTAGGCCAAGCATTGAAGTGGTTGAAGCAAGGTCCAATCTATCTTGTTCATTTCGCTTTGTATTTCAAAATTGTTTCAATGTTATTTTATGTTGAATATTTATATAGTGTCTGGTTTGTTTTGTTTGGGTTGTTGATACAAAATCATATCTTGGCTATCTTTCAACTTAAATCAAAAGTCGTGAAATTGTGTTTGTCGTGCCTTTGGAGTCGTGCTTGTATGTTGTTTTGGTCTCTAGCTTTGAAAAGGTGAGTCTTTCTCACTCTGACATATATACTTATGAAAAGTGGATTGATGACAAGTGTTTAGTAATGTAAAATGTTTATGCAAGTTAATGATGATTATATGATATTCTATGCCGTGTTATTACCATGATATTACCATGTTAAAACTGTTAATTTTCACCTGATATCTGATACATGACTGTATATTGTGATATTGACATTGTTTATATTATTTCTGTATATGATCACACTGCAAGTTCCCTGTTAGGATAAAAATCATTATGGGCTGAAGTGATAGACCTGAGTTATTTTATTTATTTATTTAAACTTGGGATTGCGGGTTTGAAATGATAGAACCCGGATTTTTACCTTTTAAACTGCGGATTGAAATGATACATATCCGTATCACTTGACCTAGGTTAGAAAACTATATACAAACCCGTGGTTATTCTATAAAGTGCTTTGAATATTTTAAGTATTTTAAAAATATAAAATTATGAAATTTGATTTAAATAGATTTTGAAAGGTTTTAAAATAAATAAATTATGATTTTTCTATGTGTTAAAAATGTAATTTATGAATGGATTAACTGGATTTTGAAATATAACTTATGTTTGAAATTTGGAATTTTGACTAAAAATGATATTTAAGTTACATGAATAAAATGGACTTTAATTTTATTTGGAAAATGGTATATATGATAAATTGATTTATATTTGAATTTAAGTGATTTATTAAAGAATTATTGATTTTCTATAAATTTAAGTGGTTGAATAAATGACTGTTGAAAGTGAAATTTTAAAATATAACTTGACTTGAAAATGTGAAATTTGAGTTTGAACTAAAGATGTTAAATTAATTAAATAAAATGGAAGTTTAGTTAAAATTGTGAAATGGTAATATAAATCTGAAATGTATAGGTTTTAATTTATGAAAGAAACGTATAGGTTTTAATTTATGAAAGAAACGTATTGGTTTTAATTTATGAAAGAACGTATGGTGTTCTAATTAATGATAGGAACATGTAAATTCCTAATTAATGAAAGCAAGGTATAAGTTTTAATTAATGAAAGAAACGTATAAGTTTTTAATTAATGAAAGAAACTTGTAAAGTCCTAATTAATGAGAGAACATGAAAGTTTTAATTAATGCAAGAACATGTAAAGTTTTAATTAAGAAAGAAACATGTAAAGCTTTAAGTAGTGTGGTATTGATTTAATTAATAAATGTTCATCATTGTAATAGGAATATAAAATTTAAAACGTACATTTGACGCGTAGATTTTAATCAATGTAATGGTGTATTTTAAATTGATTAAAATGATAAATGTTACTTACTGTAATAATAAAATGTAAGTTGATAACGTACATTTGATAAGAAAGTTTTAATTTATGTGAATGGCATACTTTAAATGATTAAAATAATAAAGTTTCTTTATTTTAATAATAATGTAAGTTAATAAGGTGCTTTTAACTTAACATAAGAATTTCGGTTTAAATTGTATATTACAGTAAGAAAGTTTATTTAACTATAAGGCTATGATAAATTGACATGTTAAAATTTTAAGCTTATCAATACTTTGATTATATACAATGTAAAGTGGAAAGTGGTACATTCCAAAAATGCTATGATTCCTTAAGGTAACATTTCCAAAGTGTTATGATAATTTAAAGGAATATTTCAAGTTTAATAAATTTAAAGAAATATTCAATGATTTGAAAATTTGGGTTTTATTTGAATGATATAATATTGAATTATTTTTGAAATGGAAATGATACAATTGTGATATTGTTTTGAAATGAGTATGATATTTTGGTCTTGAAAGTATAAATTATTTGAAATAAATATCCATGGGTTATAATAACGATTGGTTGTTAAAGAGACCGGGATCGGATATTGTCTTATAGCCGGACAATACCGAAAACCACTTTAACAACTGTGTACGCGGTGGAGATTCCAGAATGAAGTAGGATGGTGGCGACGTTCTCGAGGTATGTTACGTGGAGCCAACTCCCGTGAGTTGGCATATATGACTAAAACGGGAGCTATACCGGGCTACACAAAGGGTCGCACCCTTTCATCGAGCATGCTCCATCGGAAACTATTCTATTACTGTTGTGATTCGATTTGGTGGCGCCACTTTGATTCGGGGGTATTGTTCGAGGTGGGAGGAAGTTGCTGGCTTGCCGTCACCACCGGTCCGGGAGTGCAAACAGTGTATCCACCCTGGCATTTCCTTGCGTGCCGTGTCATATCCTTATATCGAGCCCACTACGATTTTGGTTTTAAAGATCCGACCGCGTTAAGGTTCACCATCCCCTTAACGCTATTTTCTATATGATTATACTTTACTGATTAGACACTACCGTATATAGCATATATTACTACATAGTAAATAGTTTAACGGATCATTAGAGGATGGGCGGTCCCAAGCATCCTTTAAGTTACTGATGCATTTTGTTACTGTTCACTTGAGTTGATTTACAGTTTATAAGTATTTATGTCCTGACTCGAGGGTTTTGTGTTTTGCTTTACGCTCGGGTCAGATTGATTGAGTTAGCATTCAAGATTCACCTTCGGCGTTGGAGCTTTCCTTGAAGATCCAGCCATCTGTTTTGTTTCAGTATCCAGTGGTTCAATGATGTATCTGATTTGTACCTGATGTATCATGTTACTCTTCTGTTGCATCTTATTTAACTCTGACGTATCTCATATTTTATATAGTAGCTTCATGAACTACTATCTCTTTTTCTTCCGCTGCATTTTTATATACTCTGTGTCTGTGATCTGTGATTTTTTATTTACTGTATATTTTGAGGTTTGCCAAAATTTTATTTACAACGCGGTATTTTGAGCAATTCAATTCTGGCATGACTGTCTACCTATACACTTATAATGGATGCGAATGGTTGAAAATACCTGGTTGTTACAGTTGGTATCAGAGCTTTGGTAGCTCTAGGCAAAACTCAACATATAGAGTGAATGTATTTACAGAATCACTTTCATTCGAGTTTGAATCTCTTCCCTTTTGACTCGATTCCTTTGAATTTTGGAACGTTTCCTGCGGTTCCAAAGTCCATTCTTATTCCCCGCTATTCATCTTCATTTGATTCTGGAGTATCCCACAACTCCACTTCGAATGATCTTTATAGTGAATTGGCGGTCCCGCCAATCTCAAAATATTTCTTGTAAGAGGGGTGAAACTCCATAACAACAGCATCGATTCACCAAAGATTTTATATCCTCGGTTTAGATGCTAGTATCTCCTATTATCCCAAACTCTAACTCTTGAGATCAAACGTAGATTTACCCCAGAAAATCCACTTCGATCTTATACTTTAAGTCACGGTTGACCCGATTAAGGTTGCCCGTGATTTATTTTAGCTTATTCACCTCCCTACTCTGTATTTAATCATCTTGTCTTTTGTTTCCAACATATTTTCAAACATTTTGAATTGTATTTGTCAATCTATTTTTTTTAATATTGTGTTGTTGGAGTTGTTGATGTTGATTTGGGTTTCCGATCGATTCGTCTGATCAACGCTATCGATAGGATTTCTAAAACACTTTGACAGAACAAACTGGCACGATATTATTTTAAATTTTGTTTTGGTTAATGAAATAAAATTTTGATATATATATTTATGGAACTTAATAAAATGATTCAAATTGATAATTTGAAATGATGATACTTGATTTATCATTTATTGTTCTATAAATGAATTTATAAATAATTGTTTATAGATTTATATGGGAACTTAAATGAACTTAGAAAAAGAAATTTGAGAATTTAATTTCCGATGGTTCCAAACCTTTTGTTTAAAAGTTTAAAGGGATATAATATTTAAAATATTTTCAAATAGAAATTTGTTTCCAAAGAATTTTAAGTTTAAAATTAGTACTTTTCTCTTTGTTGCTGGAAAATAACTTCGGTGATGACTGCAGCATCATCGACGTTCATTTTCGAGTTTCGAAGTGAAGAGACTGTTCTGTAGTCTTGCTACAGCATTGTTTTGGGAAATTAAATTGATTTGAATTTCTAAAATATGACTTAATTTATAATATATATAGATATATGATTTAAATTTGATTTGACATATTATATATATATTATTACTTATCTCTAAATGGTTTGAAGAAATCGAAAATTTAATTCTTAAATTTTATTTTAAACAATAATTTCAATTATAAAAAGAAAAATCAAAAAAATTTGGATAATGATTAAACTTGAGATAATTGAGTTGGAAAGTTTTATTTGTATGACACAATTTCATTCCAATATAACTTACCTTAATTTCAGAAGTTAACAATGTAATTGGGTAATATACAATATAAAAAGATTTTATAAATAAAATTTGAGTGGTTATAATAAATGTTATACACTTAAATTTTAATTATAAAATGATTAACAGAGGTAAATATAATAAAGGGTAATTGAATAACTTATAACAAATAATATTAAAAGAACTAAGAATAAAAGAAAGCAGTTATATTAAGTGTAAGTATGTTTAACATAATTGATAAATATAATGAGAGGAATAAATTTAGTTTTATTTAGGAATAAAGAAGAACTAAATTTATTAAATACATTGTGAGTGTAATAAATGATTATTTTTCAAACCCATGGTTTTGAAATTTGTTAATTTATGATGATTGGATAATAAGATAATGAAATTTGAGATAGTTAAAATTTATTTAACTTGTGTAAAGATTTATTCTCTATTTAATGTGAAATTCCATGCTTTCAAATATATTTCCTTATTTTGTTTTCCAAACTATTTTTTTTGTTATCCTCCTCCTCCTTATCTTGATATAGATTGGTATAGGAATCTTTCTACAATCTTTGATAGATCTTTGGTAATCATTTTGAATCCACCTTTTTCGTGCTTGTGTTCTTAATTTTGGAGAATCTTGGAAAGATCAGCTCCACCTTATAAAACTTACCTATAACAATAGCCAGCATGTATAATTTCATTCTCCTTGTCATCTTGTCCTAACCTTATTTCACTCTATCTATTTTTGTGCTTTCTCATACCTCATTCTTTTTCGGGGACGAAAAGTTTTGAGTGGGGGAGAGTGTAACAACCCTATATTTTGTAATTATTTTATTGTATATTTTAATTATTTTAATGTAAAATTTTGGTTTAAAAAAAACTTTTATTTTTACTTATTTTAAATGATTAAATTTATTATTTAAATATAATCTTGATTTTTATGAGTTATAATCCCAAACTTGTGTAAGTTGAAATATTTGCCTGAAATGCTGATTTTGGTCAAAATAGTCAAACTGTGACTTTCAACTTAAAATTTTAAAAGTTTAAAATTTTAATTTTTTTCTTTTATTATGAAAGTACATAAAATTCTAAGAACACCACTTTTCGTTTCGTTGAAATTGGATGTAAATTGTGAAAGTTATACCCTTTACAATATTGTGCGTATATAGGGTTATTGAACAATGACTATTTTAAATTGTATAAATTACTTCTTCTTGGTTATATTTTATTTTAATATGTGATAATATGTTTTATTATGTACATTTTGACTTTTAAATATTTTTAAATGATAATAGATTTTTTCCAAAATTTACTGTATTTATTTCCAATTTTTAAAGGCTGTTTTCTAATTTTCTGCCATTTTCTTCATATAAATTAAATTTAATAAATTTTTTTTTTGTGAATGCACTTTTATTTTTTGTTATTTTATTTGTTATAAATATTTTACAAGTCCATGAAGATTTTCTAAAGTTCATTTGGATTTATTTCTAATTTTAGAGCCTAGTCTACAATTTTAAGCCATTTTCTTATTTTAATTATATGTAATTAAAATTTATTTTTTTATTTTATGCACTCACTTTTATTTGATGTGTTTTACTTTATTTTATTCATTTTACATGTATTTAAATTAAAGTAAATTTTTCCAAAGTGTATTGAAGTTATTTTTAATTCTTAAGTCTAGTTTTCATTTTTCTGTGCTATTTTTCTTATTTAATCATATCTAATTAATATTTAATTTTTAATATTTTGTTTATCTGTTATATTTTCGAATTTTAACTGATATTTTAATTATTTTTAGTTATTTGGATGTATATAGATATATATGAGAAATTTGAAAGGGTTAAGAGCTAAGAAACGGAAAAACGTTTTATCCGTTTCTTTTGCAGTTTCTTCTGTCATTAATACATCAATTCATCTTAGCCATTCCTTTCTCCATCCTTTGCAGCCGACTTTCTCTTGTCATTCACGAATTTTTGAAGCCCCAAAATCCTAAAAATCATGGCCTCCACCTTGAAGAAAAAAAATTAGGTAAATCCCTCTCTTCTTTCTACTTTTCTTATTTTTCTATGCAATTTTGCCTTGTTTCTCTTCTAAGTTTGGATCGGCCTCTTCTCCATAGCCGCATCCACAAACTCCTACATCTCTTCCACGCCTCCAACACCATCTACTCCACCAACCATGACCATGGCAGAGCCATCTATGGTGGCCAAACCCTTCAAATTGCAACCTACATGCCTAAAAACAATGTTTTTGACCATTGTTGCCTCATTCCCTTCATCTCCACTTGTTGCCTTGCCTATATGATGTTAAACCTGACCTATATGTTGTCATACCTAAGCCAAAGCATCATCATAGCCAAGCATAAGTGTCCCTTAGGCCAAGCATTGAAGTGGTTGAAGCAAGGTCCAATCTATCTTGTTCATTTCGCTTTGTATTTCAAAATTGTTTCAAGGTTATTTTATGTTGAATGTTTATATAGTGTCTGGTTTTTTTTGTTTGGGTTGTTGATACAAAATCATATCTTGGCTATCTTTCAACTCAAATCAAAAGTCGTGAAATTGTGCTTGTCGTGCCTTTGGAGTCGTGCTTGTATGTTGTTTTGGTCTCTAGCTTTGAAAATGTGAGTCTTTCTCACTCTGACATATATACTTATGAAAAGTGGATTGATGACAAGTGTTTAGTAATGTAAAATGTTTATGCATGTAACGACCCAGGATTTTTAATAATTAAAATTTGAATATTTAATTAATTTTAAATATTAATAAGTGAATTTATAAGTCGAATATATTTTTATTTGAATTATTGGATTTAATTGAATAATTTAATCAATAATTTAATATGTTAAATTATGGAAATAATTGAAAATTGAGTTAAATATGATTGAAAATGATTTGTAAAAATTTATTTTATCATGTTGGAGTTAGAACGATATTTTAGAACTTTTAAAATTGAATTAAGAGTTTATTTGTGAAAATTGAATATTTTAATATTTAATCGACTAGTGAAAATAGTCAATTTTTGAACAGTCTCAGAATTGAACGAAACCAGTTTCATTGGATCCGTAATAGTTAGTTATTACCGGATTTCAATTTTCGTGTCAATCGGAGTTATCGTTTGATCGTGGCAGCTCGAAACGCATCGATTTATTTTTTATTTTAATTTAGCGAGTTAAAATAGCCATTTTTCAAAAAGTCTCGGATTTCGACGAAACCAGTTTCATCGGATCCGTAATGTGATATTATTGTAAGGTTTCAAATTTCGTGTCAATTGGATTTACCGTTTGTCCGGTACAAATTAAAACGCCTAGAAATCGATTTAAATCGGTTTAATTTAAATCGAACGTTTATTGTCATAACTCGCACAGATGTCCGAATTAGCTTCCGAAATCTGTTCCATTGTGTCCGGAACACGGGGTAAACCCTAGAAACGCTGGTTACGGCGCGTGAATCGGAGTTCGGAATTTCCGGGATGAATAGTGTCGATCGATTTTCTTATAAATAGCCCCCACCCTTCATAAATTAAAAAAAATAAAAACACTAAACCCTAATCTATAAACCTAGCCGCCACTTTAGTATTGAATGGCCAGAATTTGATTTCTCTTCCTCCTCAAAATCTTTCAATCCATTCACAATCAAGCGAAGTGATCAACTACAAAGATGAAGAGCAAGGCGAGAGCTTTCGATCTATACGGTGATGATGGAGTTTGGTGTCGCGTGGAGGGAGCTAGGGGGGCCGATTGTGGCCAGTTGCACACGCAACTCGAGGAGGAGGAGGAGGGGGCCGAGCTTTGCAAGGTGGTGGCCGAGTATAGTACGTGTCGTGCTCTTCGCAATGCAACTTCCTGATCGTGCTATAGTTCAACGTGGAGGCCGAATTATTTAACCCTAAATTTGAGCTATAGGTTCAATGGAGCACGGCTATTACCTGTAGGAGGAGACGTGAGGGAGATAAGGGGATGCACGGCCTGATGTTGCTGGGCAATAGATCCAAGGGTTGGTATTAGTTGTAGGCTTAAAATTATAAATGAAATTGTAATTTATGATAATAAAAATCGTGTAACTTCAAATATTCATATCTTTTTCATACGAGGTCGAAAACGCGCGAAACCAGTTGCGTTGGAATCGTGTGGACGAGCACTACGCGATGGAGTTTGATTGGAGTCGTTTGGAGTTAGTGAGAATTTTGGGTAAAATTAAACGTCCGTTTAATTTTATTCGAAATAAATCGCTAAAACGAAATTGAAATCAAGGTGAGAACTTCTCACTCAATCGAATCAGTTTCGATTTTTATTTTAAATAGTTAGATTTAAAATATCTGAATGCATGTTTGAATGATGATTGTTATCTATTGATTGTTAAAATAGACATTATGCGCCGTTAGTAAGCGGATGTTATTTATTAAAAACATATACCGCGAATATTTCATAAACAGTGAAATTGGTATTATATATAAAAGCAATATATATATATTGGCATATATATATATTGGAGTTATTGATTTCCCGCATTTTTGTTAGCGGATGAGACCCTATTGCGCCGTCTATTAAGCAGATAATATTTTAAGTCCTACATACCGCGATAATTTCGTACTGGAGCGAAATTGGTATTGTGCTAATGTTTTTGGATGCAGGAAAACAGGTTGGAGGGATCCAACTGGATTCCTCAACAGTATTTATTTAATTTCAGATATTTTGATATTTGATGGATTATCATATCGATATATGATATCGTTGTAGTCGTGATTGACTATTTAGTGTGTAGCATCATTGGACCCAGATTTTGGGATTTTAAAATGATTTTAAAGTGATTTTTGAAAGTATACGTTTATAAAATATTTTTGGAATTGATTTATTTTAAATAAATAAACGTTATAATTTTAATGTTATAAAAATTATGGTTTTTGAGAAATATAGTTAAAAATTGATTTTTGAAATTATGGGGTTAATGATTTTATAAAATAGTTTAATCGGGATTTTAGAATTTATTGTGAAACGTTTAAATATAGGATTTATAAAATTTAATTATTTTATGAATCAAAATGGTGAAATAATAAAGGAGATTAAAGACGTTTTAAAGAATAATATAAATTGATTTATATTAAGAGATTTATAAATGGATATTTATAAATTGAAATATTGACATTATAAAACGAGTTTTTATAAGTGTTTGAATGAAGTGAAAATGAATTTTGTAAATAAATGGAATTTATAAAATTATAAATGGTGAAGTTATAAATGAAATTTATAAATAGTAAGATTTATAAATTTTGTGAAATTATTAAAGAATATATTTGGATGAATAATTGAATCTTATAAGTTATAAGATTTATAATTATGAAGTTCAAAGAAACGATTTTGTAAAATAATCGTTTTATGAGCATTTAACTTATAATATGAATCTTTGGTTTATAATTGAGTTATAAAGTGAATAGGTTGATAAAGGAATTTATAAAAGGAGATGTTATAAAATAAATAGAAATGGAATTTATAAACGTTGTTTTATAAATTCGCAAACGACTTATTTTGATAAGTTAATTGTTGAAACCTATTAATGGAGTTAAATTCACATTTTTGACTGTGAATAATCCTTTGAAATGAAATGTATAAAAGGATGAAATTTGTTAAGTAGTATATTCACGTTTTTGAATAGTGAATAATATGTTAAAGAAAATGTTTAGAATGTGATATTTTAAATTGAATTAAAACGATCTAACGATGTTTTAAATGTGTTGAGATTCGAAACCATAGATTTCAACATTTATTGTTGAAATAGACGTTTACGAGAAATAGAAGGAAATGGTGGACTATAGCACTGTTGTTATAGTAAATGATTTCCGAAAGGAAATGTTTTGTATAGTATTGGGATTTATATATCTATTTTTAATTTCGAATCCCTATACTAGTGATTTTGGGTTGTCGTAACGATGTTTTACGCAACATTCGTTTTGGCCCAAATAAATATGTTTAAGAGAATGATTTCCTTAAAGAATGAAATATATACTTAGTCTCGATTTAAGTATATAGAATATTTTCTAAGTGTTGAAAATAAATAAAATTTATGAATTACTTATAAATAAATAAGTATGGGAAATGTTTTCCAATATAAAGTGAATATTTTGAGAATTTATCTTTTTGAAGATAAATTGAAATGAATAATTGAAACCGTATATGCATGGATATTTTGGAATATAAATTCACTGTTGAATTTATAAATGAAAAGAAGAATTTGTTTAAAAATAAATATTGATTTATTTTTGAAGTGTGAAAATTATATATCTTGTAAAGATATTTTGGAAAATAAATAATTTGGAAAATTATTTGGAAACTGGTGATGTGTGCATATCCGTTGATAGTTCAATAACCGACTATCAATATTTCCCTTTGAATGAGTATTTGATGTGATTTGTTTGAATGTGAATGCCACACTTATTTTTGAATAAGCGCTCACTATTCGGGTTAACCGGGAAAGGACCATGGGGTCGTATAACCCATTCCGAATATGTGATACGACGTTGTGAATTGCATTTGAAGATCGGTGTTGAAGACCCGGTATTTGCGAGAGCGATAGGATGACCTGTCGATTGTCTCTGCACTGAGTTGCAACGGTATAGAGACTCCCTAAGTGATGGGAAATCCGATCAGGATTGTGAATATCCGGATTGCAAGGACTTCTTTGTAAGTGCCTTCGGTTTTGTTCGAGCCCGGAACAGACTTGTATGGATTGTATGTCTGACATTACAAATTGAGATATAAAGCCGATTTCATTCAAATATATTTCTGTTGGTGGCGGAGAATTTATTCTTTTAGCTTAACACCCTTCTCTGAGACGTACGAGCTCAGAGGTTATGTAGTTGAATGTTATCAGCGATATATTCCCAATTTGGTAATGTGACATGCTGAGTGTTGCTGTAAATGATCATTGTGTTGATTATTTGTGATAGGATCGTTTATTTGATCGTCTATCTTGGTGATCATTTCTATGATCATTTGTTGACCCAAAGCATGGCTTTTGTATAAAGTATGTTTTTGTGGACGTGACTTCGTCGAGCCTCACACCCCGTGAATGGTCAAAACAGGAAAGATGCGGCAAGGTTATGAGGGGTAGCGCCCTTTAGGATGTGTGCATTTCCTTCTAGAAAAGGGTGGTATCATGGTATGGAGCCCAGATACTTACTCATCTTGAAAACACTTTATGATTGTGTGAATTGATTACGAGCGCTCGGTAAAAGGTCCCAAAGGACCGGGGGATGGCATATTCGGTCAGTTGTTACTCAGTTAGGGGTAACCCGGCCTTGTGTTGGTAGAGATCCGGTTTTGTTCTCGGGGATGTCCATCCAGAGGCATTCTCATGTGGCAATGGGAAGTTCCTTGGCCTGATCATTCGTTGGAAATCCAACGAAACAATACGAGACTTGTACGGTTTTAGTTGTATAACCTGCTATGGAATGTGGCGGTAACCTGCTATTGAACATAGTTAGCTATAGTAGGCATACGATAATGGTCGTATGTTGGCTAAGATTTATATTCTACTTTCGAAATGAATTTTACCTACACTATGCACTAGTAATAATATCAAATGTTCTTTTTAATGCGTATCAAGCATCTTTGACTATCATAAGGAGAAATCTCCTTCGATTCTGCGTTTGCATGTGTGTGTGTGCGGGAAGCCTTATGGTAGTCTCATTTTTAAAAGCATTGCGAATTGACTTTAAAAATATTTCTCTATTTTGATTTTAAAGATAAATAAACTGTTTTGAGTTCTCACACCAGTCACATGACTGACTCGGAGTTTATTGTTTTCCTTCCTAAACTCTGGGTGCCCACCAATTTCCACACGGGCAGTTAAGAGTTAGGTATATCAGGATATTCTGGATATTCTGGAGTTGCTGGAGGCAAGCTGGATGGCATGGCGTATTACCAGTTTATAGTATTTCTTTCTCCGCTGCACTGTTTGTCGTATGTTGTTGTACACTCTGATGATGATATGATGTAATGTAATGTATAAAATGTAATAACTGATATAGTTCTTTGTTTAAAGATTATTCATTTATTATTATATGTTGTTCCGCTGCGAATTGTGAGATTCTGTTATTGTTGTGTTGTGTTCTGTTCCGTTCTATATTCTTCTATTTTCTTTCCTCTCTACTTATTCTCTTTCCTCTCTATTTTTCTATCTTCTCTCTCTTCTTATGTCTTTTCTTTTTCTTAAACCATAACATTTCGGGTTTTTGGCCTTCGATTTCTCAGCAGTCGATAAAGTGAGTATCGATGTTGAATTTTCGAAAGTCAAAAATTTCCGGGGCGTTACATTTGGTATCAGAGCTTATGGTTAAGCGACAACCATGGTTCTGTTGGGTGTTACTCATTAGAGATAGAGTCAGTAGTACTCTAGAATGAGTTTGAGTGTAATAATAGCTATGAGAGCGTATTTATTAGTGAATATAAAATTGTTTTATATTGTGATGATTGCTTTGTTGAGTGGTATGTAGATTCTGGTTAATACGAGTAATTAACGTTGTTGATAGGGATTTCTAAACACTTAAATAAAACAATTCGACATAATATTGATTTTAAATTGGGTAAATGAAATAATTTTGCCTTGATTATATTTTTATATATAAAGAAATAATTTTTCAGAATTATTAAAGTGTATATAAGTTGATTGTTAGGTTGTTTGAATAATCTAAATAAAGAATAATTGTATAAGCAAATGAATGATAAGAATTGAAGTATAACTAAAATGATTTACAATTGTGAATAAACTTATATATATATAAGAAGTGAAACTATATGGATATATATATGAATATGAGTTATTTAAAATGAAATTCAACTTTTGAAATTGAATTGAATGAAGGGATTGAATGTTAATCAATTGAATGTAAATTAAATTGATATGGAATAATGAATGTAAGTGTAATTCATTAAAATCTAATGTTATTGAAAGTTGAATAATTGAATGAAAATCAATTTAATTAAACCAATGAAATTGAATGTAAAGTGAATATACATTGGTTGTTATATGATTGTTAGTTGATTGTATATAATTCATTAAGTTAATGAAATTGGAAGCTAAATTAATTGAAAACCCAATTCATTGAATATAAATGAGAATATGAATGAATATTTATTAGTTGGATGATAGTTGGTTGATGTTTGCATTTGTTGCTTTTGTTTCATTTGCTATGTTGGCATATATAGTTATTATGTTGCTATATGTTGTATATCGATACTATTGTCATATATGCATGTTATCATGTTGTTTGTTGAGTGTTTAGCAGGTGCGGATCGCGTTTGCTTCGCATTGGAGCTCGCTTTCGCGCTATATGAGCCGTATATGCTCGCTAATAAAATATAAGGTACATATCTCGGATTACATACCGTACTTTTATACTTTTTCCCTTCGGGATGCCTCATTACTTGATGAGATGTATATTTGTGATATATATATACTGTCATTTTTTTTTTCGGATCGAGCCGCGCAAAGGAGACTATGGCGAATTTTTCCGGAAATTTAAGGCGTTAGAAAAAATTTGAGAAAATTTGAAAATTTTGAAAACTATAACTTTGATTTGGAATTGAAAGTTAAACAATAGTAGTTGTTTTTGAAAAGATAACTAAGTATGATTTGAAACTTAGTAAAGTTATTGTAAGAAGTGTAACTATATATTTTGGAAAGTTAATAGATTCTGTAACTTTTCTTACTTGTTAATTTCGAGGACGAAATTCTTTTAAGGGGGAAAGATTGTAACGACCCAGGATTTTTAATAATTAAAATTTGAATATTTAATTAATTTTAAATATTAATAAGTGAATTTATAAGTCGAGTAAATTTTTATTTGAATTATTGGATTTAATTGAATAATTTAATCAATAATTTAATATGTTAAATTATGGAAATAATTGAAAATTGAGCTAAATATGATTGAAAATGATTTGTAAAATTTTATTTTATCATGTTGAAGTTAGAACGATATTTTAGAACTTTTAAAATTGAATTAAGAGTTTATATGTGAAAATTGAATATTTTAATATTTAAATCGACTAGTGAAAATAGTCAATTTTCGAACAGTCTCAGAATTGAACGAAACAGTTTCATTGGATCCGTAATAGTTAGTTATTACCGGATTTCAATTTTCGTGTCAATCGGAGTTATCGTTTGATCGTGGCAGCTCGAAACGCATCGATTTATTTTTAATTTTAATTTGGCGAGTTAAAATAGCCATTTTTCAAAAAGTCTCGGATTTCAACGAAACCAGTTTCATCGGATCCGTAATGTGATATTATTGTAAGGTTTCAAATTTCGTGTCAATTGGATTTACCGTTTGTCCGGTACAAATTAAAACGCCTAGAAATCGATTTAAATCGGTTTAATTTAAATCGAACGTTTATTGCCATAACTCGCACAGATGTCCGAATTAGCTTCCGAAACCTGTTCCATTGTGTCCGGATCGCGGGGTAAACCCTAGAAACGCTGGTTACGGCGCGTGAATCGGAGTTCGGAATTTCCGGGATGAATAGTGTCGATCGATTTTCTTATAAATAGTCCCCACCCTTCATAAATTAAAAAAAATAAAAACACTAAACCCTAATCTATAAACCTAGCCGCCACTTTAGTATTGAATGGCCAGAATTTGATTTCACTTCCTCCTCAAAATCTTTCAATCCATTCACAATCAAGCGAAGTGATCAACTACAAAGATGAAGAGCAAGGCGAGAGCTTTCGATCTATATGGTGATGATGGAGTTTGGTGTCGCGTGGAGGGAACTAGGGGGGCCGATTGTGGCCAGTTGCGCACGCAACTCTAGGAGGAGGAGGGGGCCGAGCTTTGCAAGGTGGTGGCCGAGTATAGTACGTGTCGTGCTCTTCGCAATGCAACTTCCTGATCGTGCTATAGTTCAACGTGGAGGCCGAATTATTTAACCCTAAATTTGAGCTATGGGTTCAATGGAGCACGGCTATTACCTGTAGGAGGAGACGTGAGGGAGATAAGGGGATGCACGGCCTGATGTTGCTGGGCAATAGATCCAAGGGTTGGTATTAGTTGTAGGCTTAAAATTATAAATGAAATTGTAATTTATGATAATAAAAATCGTGTAACTTCAAATATTCATATCTTTTTCATACGAGGTCGAAAACGCGCGAAACCAGTTGCGTTGGAATCGTATGGACGAGCACTACGCGATGGAGTTTGATTGGAGTCGTTTGGAGTTAGTGAGAATTTTGGATAAAATTAAACGTCCGTTTAATTTTATTCGAAATAAATCGCTAAAACGAAATTGAAATCAAGGTGAGAACTTCTCACTCAATCGAATCAGTTTCGATTTTTATTTTAAATAGTTAGATTTAAAATATCTGAATGCATGTTTGAATGATGATTGTTATCTATTGATTGTTAAAATAGACATTATGCGCCGTTAGTAAGCGGATGTTATTTATTAAAAACATATACCGCGAATATTTCATAAACAGTGAAATTGGTATTATATATAATAGCAATATATATATTGGCATATGTATATATTGGAGTTATTGATTTCCCGCAATTTTTTAGCGGATGAGACCCTATTGCGCGTCTATTAAGCGGATAATATTTTAAATCCCATATACCGCGATAATTTCGTACTGGAGCGAAATTGGTATTGTGCTAATGTTTTTGGATGCAGGAAAACAGGTTGGAGGGATCCAACTGGATTCCTCAGCAGTATTTATTTAATTTCAGATATTTTGATATTTGATGGATTATCATATCGATATATGATATCGTTGTAGTCGTGATTGACTATTTAGTGTGTAGCATCATTGGACCCAGATTTTGGGATTTTAAAATGATTTTAAAGTGATTTTTGAAAGTATACGTTTATAAAATATTTTTGGAATTGATTTATTTTAAATAAATAAACGTTATAATTTTAATGTTATAAAAATTATGGTTTTTGAGAAATATAGTTAAAAATTGATTTTTGAAATTATGGGGTTAATGATTTTATAAAATAGTTTAATCGGGATTTTAGAATTTATTGTGAAAAGTTTAAATATAGGATTTATAAAATTTAATTATTTTATGAATCAAAATGGTGAAATAATAAAGGAGATTAAAGACGTTTTAAAGAATAATATAAATTGATTTATATTAAGAGATTTATAAATGGATATTTATAAATTGAAATATTGACATTATAAAACGAGTTTTTATAAGTGTTTGAATGAAGTGAAAATGAATTTTGTAAATAAATGGAATTTATAAAATTATAAATGGTGAAGTTATAAATGAAATTTATAAATAGTAAGATTTATAAATTTTGTGAAATTATTAAAGAATATATTTGGATGAATAATTGAATCTTATAAGTTATAAGATTTATAATTATGAAGTTCAAAGAAACGATTTTGTAAAATAATCGTTTTATGAGCATTTAACTTATAATATGAATCTTTGGTTTATAATTGAGTTATAAAGTGAATAGGTTGATAAAGGAATTTATAAAAGGAGATGTTATAAAATAAATAGAAATGGAATTTATAAACGTTGTTTTATAAATTCGCAAACGACTTATTTTGATAAGTTAATTGTTGAAACCAATTAATGGAGTTATATTCACATTTTTGACTGTGAATAATCCTTTGAAATGAAATGTATAAAAGGATGAAATTTGTTAAGTAGTATATACACGTTTTTGAATAGTGAATAATATGTTAAAGAAAATGTTTAGAATGTGATATTTTAAATTGAATTAAAACGATCTAACGATGTTTTAAATGTGTTGAGATTCGAAACCATAGATTTCAACATTTATTGTTGAAATAGACGTTTACGAGAAATAGAAGGAAATGGTGGACTATAGCACTGTTGTTATAGTAAATGATTTCCGAAAGGAAATGTTTTGTATAGTATTGGGATTTATATATCTATTTTTAATTTCGAATCCCTATACTAGTGATTTTGGGTTGTCGTAACGATGTTTTACGCAACATTCGTTTTGGCCCAAATAAATATGTTTAAGAGAATGATTTCCTTAAAGAATGAAATATATACTTAATCTCGATTTAAGTATATAGAATATTTTCTAAGTGTTGAAAATTAATAAAATTTGTGAATTACTTATAAATAAATAAGTATGGGAAATGTTTTCCAATATAAAGTGAATATTTTGAGAATTTATCTTTTTGAAGATAAACTGAAATGAATAATTGAAATCGTATATGCATGGATATTTTGGAATATAAATTCACTCTGGAATTTATAAATGAAAAGAAGAATTTGTTTAAAAATAAATATTGATTTATTTTTGAAGTGTGAAAATTATATATCTTGTAAAGATATTTTGAAAATAAATAATTTGGAAAATTATTTGGAAACTGGTGATGTGTGCATATCCGTTGATAGTTCAATAACCGACTATCAATATTTCCCTTTGAATGGGTATTTGATGTGATTTGTTTGAATGTGAATGCCACACTTATTTTTGAATAAGCGCTCACTATTCGGGTTAACCGGGAAAGGACCATGGGGTCGTATAACCCATTCCGAATATGTGATACGTCGTTGTGAATTGCATTTGAAGATCGGTGTTGAAGACCCGGTATTTGCGAGAGCGATAGGATGACCTGTCGATTGTCTCTGCACTGAGTTGCAACGGTATAGAGACTCCCTAAGTGATGGGAAATCCGATCAGGATTGTGAATATCCGGATTGCAAGGACTTCTTTGTAAGTGCCTTCGGTTTTGTTCGAGCCCGGAACAGACTTGTATGGATTGTATGTCTGACATTACAAATTGAGATATAAAGCAGATTTCATTCAAATATATTTCTGTTGGTGGAGGAGAATTTATTCTTTTAGCTTAACACCCTTCTCTGAGACTTACGAGCTCAGAGGTTATGTAGTTGAATGTTATCAGCGATATATTCCCAATTTGGTAATGTGACATGCTGAGCGTTGCTGTAAATGATCATTGTGTTGATTATTTGTGATAGGATCGTTTATTTGATCGTCTATCTTGGTGATCATTTCTATGATCATTTGTTGACCCAAAGCATGGCTTTTGTATAAAGTATGTTTTTGTGGACGTGACTTCGTCGAGCCTCACACCCCGTGAATGGTCAAAACAGGAAAGATGCGGCAATGTTATGAGGGGTAGTGCCTTTAGGATGTGTGCATTTCCTTCTGGAAAAGGGTGGTATCATGGTATGGAGCCCAGATACTTACTCATGTTGAAAACACTTTATGATTGTGTGAATTGATTACGAGCGCTCGGTAAAAGGTCCCAAAGGACCGGGGGATGGCATATTCGGTCAGTTGTTACTCAGTTAGGGGTAACCCGGCCTTGTGTTGGTAGAGATCCGGTTTGGTTCTCGGGGATGTCCATCCAGAGGCATTCTCATGTGGCAATGGGAAGTTCCTTGGCCTGATCATTCGTTGGAAATCCAAAGAAACAATACGAGACTTGTACGGTTTTAGTTGTATAACCTGCTATGGAATGTGGCGGTAACCTGCTATTGAACATAGTTAGCTATAGTAGGCATACGATAATGGTCGTATGTTGGCTAAGATTTATTTTCTACTTTCGAAATGAATTTTACCTACACTATGCACTAGTAATAATATCAAATGTTCTTTTTAATGCGTATCAAGCATCTTTGACTATCATAAGGAGAAATCTCCTTCGATTCTGCGTTTGCATGTGTGTGTGTGCGGGAGGCCTTATGGTAGTCTCATTTTTAAAAGCATTGCGAATTGACTTTAAAAATATTCCTTTATTTTGATTTTAAAGATAAATAAACTGTTTTGAGTTCTCACACCAGTCACATGACTGACTCGGAGTTTATTGTTTTCCTTCCTAAACTCTGGGTGCCCACCAATTTCCACACGGACAGTTAAGAGTTAGGTATATCAGGATATTCTGGATATTCTGGAGTTGCTGGAGGCAAGCTGGATGGCATGGCGTATTACCAGTTTATAGTATTTCTTTCCCCGCTGCACTATTTGTTGTATGTTGTTGTACACTCTGATGATGATATGATGTAATGTAATGTATAAAATGTAATAACTGATATAGTTCTTTGTTTAAAGATTATTCATTTATTATTATATGTTGTTCCGCTGCGAATTGTGAGATTCTGTTATTGTTGTGTTGTGTTCTGTTCCGTTCTATGTTCTTCTATTTTCTTTCCTCTCTACTTATTCTCTTTCCTCTCTATTTTTCTATCTTCTCTCTCTTCTTATGTCTTTTCTTTTTCTTAAACCATAACATTTCGGGTTTTTGGCCTTCGATTTCTCGGCAGTCGATAAAGTGAGTATCGATGTTGAATTTTCGAAAGTCGAAAATTTCCGGGGCGTTACAATGCAAGTTAATGATGATCATATGATATGCTATGCCGTGTTATTACCATGTTATTACCATGTTAAAACTGTTAATTTTCACCTGACATCTGATACATGACTGTATATTGTGATATTGACATTGTTTATATTATTTCTGTATATGATCACACTGCAAGTTCCCTGTTAGGATAAAAGTCATTATGGGCTGAAATGATAGGCCTGAGTTATTTTATTTATTTATTTAAACTTGGGATTGCGGGTTTGAAATGATAGAACCTGGATTTTTACCTTTTAAACTGCGGATTGAAATGATACATATCCGTATCACTTGACCTAGGTTAGAAAACTATATACAGACCCGTGGTTAGTCTATAAAGTGCTTTTAATATTTTAAGTATTTTAAAAATATAAAATTATGAAATTTGATTTAAATAGATTTTGAAAGGTTTTGAAATAAATAAATTATTTTTTTCTATGTGTTAAAAATGTAATTTATGAATGGATTAACTGGATTTTGAAATATAACTTATGTTTGAAATTTAGAATTTTGACTAAAAATGATATTTAAGTTACATGAATAAAATGGACTTTAATTTTATTTGGAAAATGGTAAATATGATAAATTGATTTATATTTGAATTTAAGTGATTTATTAAAGAATTATTGATTTTCTATAAATTTAAGTGGTTGAATAAATGACTGTTGAAAATGAAATTTTAAAATATAACTTGACTTGAAAATGTGAAATTTGAGTTTTAACTAAAGATGTTAAATTAATTAAATAAACTGGAAGTTTAGTTAAAATTGTGAAATGGTAATATAAATCTGAAACGTATAGGTTTTAATTTATGAAAGAAACGTATAAGTTTTAATTTATGAAAGAAACGTATAGGTTTTAATTTATGAAAGAAACGTATAGGTTTTAATTAATGAAAGAACGTATGGTGTTCTAATTAATGATAGGAACATGTAAATTCCTAATTAATGAAAGAAAGGTATAAGTTTTAATTAATGAAAGAAACGTATAAGTTTTTAATTAATGAAAGAAACGTGTAAAGTCCTAATTAATGAGAGAACATGAAAGTTTTAATTAATGCAAGAACATGTAAAGTTTTAATTAAGAAACAAACATGTAAAGTTTTAAGTAGTGTGGTATTGATTTAATTAATAAATGTTCATCATTGTAATAGGAATATAAAATTTAAAATGTACATTTGACGCGTAGATTTTAATCAATGTAACGGTGTATTTTAAATTGATTAAAATGATAAATGTTACTTACTGTAATAATAAAATGTAAGTTGATAACGTACATTTGATAAGCAAGTTTTAATTTATGTGAATGGCATACTTTAAATGATTAAAATAATAAAGTTTCATTATTGTAATAATAATGTAAGTTAATAAGGTGCTTTTAACTTAACATAAGAATTTCGGTTTAAATTGTATATTACAGTAAGAAAGTTTATTTAACTATAAGGCTATGATAAATTGACATGTTAAAATTTTAAGCTTATCAATACTTTGATTATATACAATGTAAAGTGGAAAGTAGCACATTCCAAAAATGCTATGATTCCTTAAGGTTACATTTCCAAAATGTTATGATAATTTAAAGGAATATTTCTAGTTTAATAAATTTAAAGAAATATTCAATGATTTGAAAATTTGGGTTTTATTTGAATGATATAATATTGAATTATTTTTGAAATGGAAATGATACAATTGTGATATTGTTTTGAAATGAGTATGATATTTTGGTCTTAAAAGTATAAATTATTTGAAATAAATATCCATGGGTTATAATAACGATTGGTTGTTAAAGAGACCGGGATCGGATATTGTCTTATAGCCGGACAATACCGAAAACCACTTTAACAATTGTGTACGCGGTGGAGATTTCAGAATGAAGTAGGATGGTGGCGACGTTCTCGAGGTATGTTACGTGGACCCAACTCCCGTGAGTTGGCATATATGACTAAAACAGGAGCTATACCGGGCTACACAAAGGGTCGCACCCTTTCATCGAGCATGCTCCATCGGAAACTATTCTATTACTGTTGTGATTCGATTCGGTGGCACCACTTTGATTCGGGGGTATTGTTTGAGGTGGGCGGAAGCTGCTGGCTTGCCGTCACCACCGGTGCGGGAGTGCAAACGGTGTATCCACCCTGGCATTTCTTTGCGTGCCGTGTCATATCCTTATATCGAGCCCACTACGATTTTTGTTTTAAAGATCCGACCGCGTTAAGGTTCACCATCCCCTTAACGCTATTTTCTATATGATTATACTTTACTGATTAGACACTACCGTATATAGCGTATATTACTACAAAGTAAATAGTTTAACGGATCCTTAGAGGATGGGCGGTCCCAAGCATCCTTTAAGTTACTGATGCATTTTGTTACTGTTCACTTGAGTTGATTTACAGTTTATAAGTATTTATGTCCTGACTCGAGGGTTTTGTGTTTTTCTTTACGCTCGGGTCAGATTGATTGAGTTAGCATTCAAGATTCACCTTCGGCGTTGGAGCTTTCCTTGAAGATCCAGCCATCTGTTTTGTTTCAGTATCCAGTGGTTCAGTGATGTATCTGATTTGTACCTGATGTATCATGTTACTCTTCTGTTGTATCTTATTTAACTCTGATGTATCTCATATTTTATATAGTAGCTTCATGAACTACTATCTCTTTTTCTTCCGCTGCATTTTTATATACTCTGTGTCTGTGATCTGTGATTTTTTATTTACTGTATATTCTGAGGTTTGCCAAAATTTTATTTACAATGCGGTATTTTGAGCAATTCAATTCTGACATGAGTGTCTACCTATACACTTATAATGGATGCGAATGGTTGAAAATACCTGGTTGTTATAGCTATACAGGCTGTAATGACTGGAATTTTACCTTTTTGATTTGGAATATTTAATTCATTTTAAATATTCAAATAATATATTTTAGAATTAAAATAAAACTCTTTTTAATAGTAAATAATGATAGTGAAATAGTTTTTTCAAATTTGCTTAAAAAATATGTAGTTCAATGAAAAATCGAAAATGTGACCGAAATTTGTTTCCCAAAATTCTGGCTTTTCGTCGTCTAAAACTTGTTGGAAATATTTTACACACTTTAGTATAAACAAAACACATACAAAATATAATAAGTTAGGGTTGCATAATATGTGTATATACAAGTATATATTTAGATATATATGTGTACAAGTGATGTAACATTTAATGTAAGGTTTAAATTAAAATAAAATAAAAAGAAGCCATTGGAAACATGTTTAGATATAAGTACAAGGAGTCATTAATGGATGTTGGACCAATGTTGACATGTTATTTGGTGGAGGGGGACAAAATTTTGAAATTTTCAAGGTAGAGTAGGACATGAAGGATGATGTGGCAAAGCATTAACGGAGGGTAGGTACTTAGGGGAATTTTGGTAATTCTCTAAATGCCTTTTATATAAAACCTTTTCCCCTTTTTCCATCTTCCATTTTCCATTCCCTTTCAATTTTTTTTTCAACTTTATTTCTTTCAAAGGCTTCTAAAGACTTTTAATGGCTTCTTATGTTAGGTTTTAAGATTTTAAAAATCAAAATCTTTAAATTTGTTTTAAATTTTCAAACCTGTTTTAAAACTCCTTCTTCTCCATTTTTCTCTCATTTCATTCTGCCATATCTTCCTCATTCTTTAACCAAATAGGGATTTTTTTTCAAACCGTATGAAATTCTAATGGCTACAACGTTTATTTGTGCCACATTTTTAAATTTTGAGTGTAGCTATGTCAAAACTGCATTTCTTTTAGACATGTTTTGGACTCAGAGATCCAAGTCTGACAATGGTCCTTCTTATTTCGACCATATCTTCTTCAAAATAATTCATAATTGAGTGTTTCTTTTTTTAATAGTAGAGAAAATAATTTTTTAAAACTTTTCTTTTGACCACTTTACCAAAATCCAACATGTCTAAAAACCAAGGAGAAGATGACCCTTTTCGAGTTGATTTTTGGTGGTTTCCAAGCTTTAAAAGTTTAAAGTTTATTTCAAGTTTCTAAAGCTTTTTGGTGAGTAAACTTTTATTGATTTAAAAACTAAAGTTTTACTTCTATATGTTGGATAAAATTGCGATATGATATGTGGCCTGATGTTATTAGGATTTGATGTAGTTGCATATGTTTGGAATGATGTTGTTATGTGTTTGAAAAGTTAGGCTTTGATTTGAAGTATAAATTATTGGTTATATATGCATGAATATGTGTTTGCTTATGTTTGGATTGTGAGATGTATATTTTCTATTGGACATGATTATATGTTTGTTGCTTAGAAGTTTGCACTTTGGCTTGGTTTATTGACAAAGGAATCCTTTTGTGAAAATATGAGCTTTGACTTAGAAATCAAAAATCTTTTTTAAAGTTGGGAAACTTTGTTTTGTTTTAAAACACCTAATTTGTATTTCAAAGAGTTAGAAAGCTTTTAAGTGATAAGTTAACAAAGAAGCATGTCAGAAACATTTCTGGGAAACGACAACCATAGCGATAGTTACTATGGATGTAGCTTCGATAAAATTTATATTTTCAAAAAGTAAGTTTCAAATTTTGAAATGGTTTGAAATGTTTTGTAAACGTAACAATGATGTCTTAGAAAGTTGATTAAGTGTTTAATGATTAATTAATTAAGTTTCAATAATTAATAATTAATTAAGTAT
The DNA here is from genome assembly GCA_030765085.1 of Allium cepa. Classification (NCBI taxonomy): domain Eukaryota; kingdom Viridiplantae; phylum Streptophyta; class Magnoliopsida; order Asparagales; family Amaryllidaceae; genus Allium; species Allium cepa. The sequence continues at coordinate 463,180,485 of CM060938.1, read as the reverse complement.
TAAACAAGGTTTATAAATTTTAATGAAGTGTGGATTAGTGCTTAATCATTAATTAAGTTAGGGTAATTAGTACTTAATTATTTTTAATCAAGTTAATTATAATTTGTTAATCAATAAAAGGTTAATTATTATTTAAGAACTAATTTTTATTTATTTAAGATTAATTCAATTATTTATTTATTTAAGAAAGGGTTTAATTATTAGTTAATTACCAATCAAGTTAAATTTAAGTTAAGATTTAATTATTTTAAAAAAGGTTTAATTTATTTATTTAAGTTTTAATTAAGTAATGGTTAATTAATTAATTAAGAATGATTAATTACTAATTATTAATTAAGGGTTTAAATTATTTAATAATTAATTAAATATTAATTATGATTTAGTTATTTATTTTTAAAGGATAATCATTATTTAATTAAGATGAATATTTAATTACTATTTGATTATTAAATAAAGTGAAATAAAATGTTTAAATGTCAGTTAATTATTAAATAAAAGTTTTAAAGTTTTAAACCATTTTAATTTCGAAGATCGGTTTTGTTTTAAAGTAACTTTCTTTTAAAATAATATTTTTAATCCAAGGGATTTCTTTGTCAATCACCTTTAAGTAAACCCAATTGGATATGGTACCCAATGACATCTATTTAGCAGAATAAAACATTGTTCTGCTAATTAAGTTATATTGGACATTTGTTTGGTAGTATAAACCACAGTTCTACCATAATTTACCAAGTAGATTATGTGGACATCTATTTAAGAAGAATAAAAACCCATTCTACTATTATAATAACTTGGACATGTATTTAGCAGAACAAATCCCCATCTGCTATTATAGTAACATGGACATCTTACCTATATATTGATTTGTTTTATATGTTGATTTGTTTGTTGTTGGCTGATTCCCTTATACATGTTTTCTTGTTACGTAAATAACCATGCTATAACTTAAAAAGAAAATTTAGTTAAAAGAGAACCATTGCGGTCACTAAGTTTCTATCTGATTTATAAGGTTAATCATATTTTTAGTAATTGTTTCAAGTTAAGTAATGATTTTAGTAAAAATGTTTTAGATAATCGTTTAAATGATTTTATTACATGGGTTTTGTTTTAAATAATCAATATTTATAAGAAAGTTTTATAAATGATTTTGGATAATTATAAGGGAAGTTTTATAAATATTTTTGGTGATTTATGAAGAGATATATAAATGGTTTTGATATTTATAAAAGAGTTCTGTAAAATTTAACTTGGTGATTTATAAAGAGTTTTGTAAATGGGTTTGGAATTTATATAAATAAGTTTCAAAATAAAAAGAGATTTATTAAGAGGATTTATAGATGGAATTTATAAAATAAATTGAGATTGGATTTCCTGTAACTTACCTTCTTAATTTTTGTGGATGGACATTCGTTCCACACTTAACACCAAAGGATACTATTTGAGGTTATCTTTATCTCTAATTTAAATAACATTTTGTTTTGATCCTTTGATATGATTTGGAAATGTGAAATCTTCGACAAATGTTTTGTGAATATACTTACGTCAATGAGATAAGTATATGAATGTTTTGATGAGTACTTTTGAAAAGAGTTTTAATAAATAAAAGATTTAGTTTAAGGCTTAGTGGTTCTATGGGTAATTAAATCTCTGAATTTATTGTTATTTGTTATTTAAATGTTAAATAATCGACTAACAAATATGGACCAAAATATAATTTGGGAAATATCTAGAAGAAACATGTGAGTTATATGGCATATACATCTTCGACAATGTTTTACTGCGTGTATAAATCTCGTTTTGGTCTCCTAGGACAAATGATAGGGAGATCTGTCCACTTAAATGGTTAGGGTGTGATCCCTGCTCCTATGTATTGTCTGAGTATTTTCAACAGAATTGGGGTTGAGTTTACTAGAACTATCGAAAGTTGTTTCGAAGAGACCGGGATCAGATATGTATCCGAAAACTACTTCAATCCAACTCAAACGCTTCGAATTGAAGACTTTCGGAAGAGTATGGAATTGAAGATGGATGTTTTAAGTGCAAGGTCTACTTGCTACAAACCCCAGGGTGATTCCAAATGGATGTAGTAGTGGTAGTGCCTTCGGTTTCGTTCAGACCCTGAACGAACTTGTATGGATGAATGCTGGCACTGCATTACTGCCTAGAGGGCTGTATTATCATTCCAAGTTGGTTTCTATATAAAAAGGTAATCGTAGCCTCAAGCCTCATCAACCATGAAATTGATTAAAGCAGGGACATGCAGCAGGACTATGTGGGTCGCTCTCATTAAGGGATGATCATCGCAAGATCTAGTGTCGATATCTCTGTGTATGCCTAGGGCCAATTATGGTTGTTTGATTGCAACCAAAGGGTGATCATATTCGACGCTATCCAGTAAAGGGTAGGGCCATTCCTGAGTGGAAGAGGTGCAATATATTGTGACCTCCCGTATATTGTATCTAGAGGTGTACGAATTCGGTGGGTAGACCCTTACCCTTTCATAGTTGTAATCCATTTTTCAGTAAGTGCCTTCGGACTTGATTGTATACCTATTATGCTGGAATTTAATAGTGTAACAATTTCGGCTATGGTTAATACGTATTTTTGTTCTTGACATTATTATAATATCACTGGATTTTCTATAGAAAATATTTAGTTTAACATAAGGTAAAAACCCACCCGTGTTTATTTGCGGCGTGGTCTTACAATATATCTTCGATATTGAAAGGTTTTACAAGTTAAATAAATAAATTCCTTATGATTTGAGTTTCTCACGCTGGTTTTACCAGACTGTTTCGGGCATTATTTTTCTTATAATGCTCGGGTCAGATATTTTCCAGATTTAGATGGATTCTTTGGAGCTTTTAGGTGACGAACTGGATTCTCCCAGGCATATTCACGTATGTTATATTCTTCCGCTATTTTTTTGTTTTGTTCTTGTCTGTATTTGTCAGCAATTGTAAGGACGGGCCATTAAAATTATCCAAGCTGATAGTAGTTAATATACTCCGATGATGTGCATTAGTAAAGATAATTTTTTTTGTAAAAACTTTTTTATATTATATATTACTCGTCACGTATTGTGAGATTATGTTCTTTCTTTTTCTCGCTTGCACCTATAATGACCTGTCTTTTGGACACTTAAATTATCGGCACATGAATAATCTGGATGTATTAAGTGTCATCATTATGTGTAAGTAATGCAGATCATTACAACGTGGTATCAAAGCTTCGGTTGAGCGAACACCTAGGCTTTGGTAGGGTTGACTCATTTGAGAAAGAGTAAGCGAGACCTTAGAATAAGTTGGGTGTATATATTGAGTGTGTATTTGTTAGTGCTATAAAAAAAATTATATTGTGTTGATTTATCAACTGAGTGATTTAAGAATTCTAGTCGAGATGTGGGGCACCACGGTGTCGATAGGGGTTTCCAAACACTTAAACTAGGCAAACCAATGTAGTATTGTTTTAAATGAGTAAATGAAATAATTTTACCTACATTATATTTTATATATAAAAGAATAATTTTCAAAAATAAAATATAGCTATGTATAATGTGATTGTTGGTAGGAGTTGATAATATTTAATTATTATCATATAGGATTTGATTAGTCATGCTCATACATTTTTGAACATTGACGATTTTCTAATCTATTAGTTGTTTTTCCTTTTAAGTATAGGTTAGGTAGATATAGTTGTGGGAACATTAAATTGAGTACCTTGTGAATTAAGTTTCACAGTTTGACTATAAGACGTTCGATTATAATGTTGCGTTAAAAATTGGATTTTAATAAAAGGTATTTATTAAAAGAAATATTTCAAATGATCTTATAAAAGTTGATTTTTATAAATCAGAATTATAAAATGTGTTTTGGAAATAAGAGGAATTTTTAGAAAATTCAAATCCCGGTGGCTTTGATAAAGTTTTCAAACAATTCTTGGAAAAGTAGTAATAATTTTACTTAAAATAAGGTATAAATATTTTGATAGGAAATTTGAGTGTAAGATTTTTCTTTGGATAGTTCAGAGAATGAGTCCCGATTTGTTTTTGGATGATCTGAATAATCTTCCAAGTGACAACAAAATATTTGCTTAGGGAGATATGGTAGTGCACTTAGTAGATTATAATCTTTGTCATTATACGATCGAAAGGTGTTCGAATCCGAATGAACCAGAAGCAAGTGGATGATGAATATTTTGTTAAAATTTATTTAGCTGGAAATATATATATATAGTATTATTTCAAAAAGAGGATTTGATAATAGGAAATATTTTTATAATTAACTAGTTTTAGTGCCTTGAAAGTAACTACAATTAGGCAGGAGAGGTGTTCGGATGGTAAACACTTCTCTTGAGTACTATCCTTCTTGGTAAAAGGATTTATGATACTATTCGGTAGTACCCAGCTCCTTGATATCATTTTGGAGTTACTCGGACTATATGTATACTTTCTAAGGGTTAAAAATAAAGTATCATTTCATAAGGATTTTTGAAATAAAACCCGGGTATTTGGCTCCTAATTTTACAAATATTTAGATTAAAAAATCCATGAATAAATGAAGTTTTGAAATTGAATTAGTTTAATAAAAAGGTTTAATACACTTGATTTTATTAAAATGTGTCTTTTGATTTTAACATCTAGAAGTGAAAATAATCTGATTTTATTGGGCCGGCTAACAAACATTTTTACCCAAGAGTTATCTAATAAAAAGTAAACTCTAGGATGAAGTTTGGATACCAGTATCCTACTCTTCTTTGCTACTTATCAGACCAATTAGGTAAAGAGGTTGGATTGGTCGACTAAAATTTAAGGCCCAAGTTATTTTAGGCCTACATTTGAATAGAATAGATGAATAAAGTTTTAAATCAGGTGTTTTGGTATATACTCTTGGGATATAGGAGAGTATTATGCAAGAACAAATTAAAATAAGTTTATGAAAAGGATTTTATAAATCAAGTTGTATCACTTAAAAATATTTGAACCTAAGTTGGAAATTTATTAAATGTTTTCATAAATATTATGGGAGGGTAGAAAGTAGTTGGGTAGTAAGAACCTTTGGATTAATACGTAGGTTGACCGCAGATCATTTTTCTGTTTTACATAATTCTTGATCCAAGATTCGAGTACATGACTAGAGGTGTTTCATAACATTCCAAAAAAGGATTTATCACTCAATTTTTTATGGCAAACACATGGTGAGAGTTCTTAGTCTAGAACCAAAATTTTCTATTATAGTATATGGCTATGTAAGGAGAGCAGATGTTTCTAATTGAGAAGTCTGATCGGAGTCCGCACTAGAGAATCGAGTGAGCGATGCTAGTTTGGAAGTAAAGATATATATTCAAGAAAGTGATTGAATTATATTTTGCATGCGAATGATCTATGTACATCTTATAAGTTGATGTGTAGTGTTAAGTATTTCCAAGTTAGGGCAGTGGAAAAATTATAAGGACGAAATTCTTTCAGGGGGAGAGTGAAACGACCAGGAATTTTACCCTTTTGATTTGGGAATATTAAATTAGTTTTAAATATTCAAATAATAAATTTTAGAATTAAAATAAAACTCTTTTAATAGTAAATAATGACAGTGAAATATTTTTTTCAAATTTGCTTACAAAAATATATAGTTCAAAGAAAAATTGAAAATGCGATCGGAATTCGTTTTTCGAATTTTTGACTTTTCATCGTCTAAAATTTGGTGGAAATATTTTGGACTGTTTATTATAAACAAAACACATACAAAATATAATAAGTTAGGGTTACATAATGTGTGTATATACATGTATATATTTAGATATACAAGTGATGTAACATTTAATGTAAGGTTTAAAATAAAATAAAACGATGCCATTGGAAACATGTTTAGACATAAGTACATGGAATTATTAATGGATGTTGGACCGATGTTGACAGGTTGTATGGTAATTTTTTAAATGCCTTTTATATAAAACCTTTTCCCATTTTTCTTTCTTCCTTTTCCATTCACTTTCCATTTTTTTTCCAACTTCACTTTGTTTTCAAAAGCTTTTAAAGCTTTTTAATGGTTTCTTATGTTAGGTTTTAAGATTTTAAAAATCAAAAGCTTTAAATTTGTTTTAAATATTCAAACTTGTTTTAAAACTCCTTCATCTTCATTTTCCTTCCATTTCATTCTGTCATATTTTCCTCATTCTTAACCAAATAGAGATTTATTTTTCTCAAACCATGTGAAATTCTAGTGGCTACATCATTTATTTGTACCACATTTTCAAATTTTGAGTGTAGCTATGTCAAAAATGCATTTCGTTCAGATATGTTATTGGACTAATGATCTAAGTCCGAAAATGGCCCTTCTTATTTTGACCATATCTTCTTCAAAATAAATCATGATTGAGTGTTTCTTTTTGTTAATTATAGAGGAAAAAGTTCTTAAAACATTCCTTTTGACCACTTTACCAAAATCCGAGTTTAACATGTCTAAAAACTAAGGAGAAGATGACCCTTTTCGAGTTGATTTTTGGTGGTTTCCAAGCTTTTACATGTTTAAAGTTTATTTCAAGTTTCCAAAGCTTCTAGGTGAGTAAACTTTTGTTAATTTAAAAACTGAAGTTTTACTTCTATATGTTGCGTAAAATTGTGTATGATATATGGCTTGATGTTGTTAGGTTTTGATGTAGTTGCATATGTTTGGAATAATGCTGTTATGTGTTTGAAAAGTTAGGCTTTGATTTGAATTATAAAGTATTGGTTAATTATGCATGAATATGTGTTTTCTTATGTTTGGGTTGTGAGATGTATATGTTCTATTGGACATGATTATATGTTTGTTGCTTAGAAAGCTAGCACTTTGGCTTGGTTTATCGGCAAAGGAATCCTTTTGTGAAAATATGAGCTTTGATTTAGAAATCAAAAATAATTTTTAAAGTTAGGAAACTTTGTCTTGTTTTCAAAATACCTACTTTGTATTTCAAAGAGTTAGAAAGGTTTTAAGTGATAAGTTAACAAAGAAGCAAGTTAAAAACATTTCTGGGAAATGGCATTCATAGCGATAGTCGCTATGGATGCAGCTTCAATAAAATTTATATTTTCCAAAAGCTAGTTTCAAACTTTGAAATGGTTTGAAATGTTTTACAGACATAACAATGATGTTTTAAAAAGTTAATTAAGAGTTTAATGATGAATTAATTAAGTTTCAATAATTAATACTTAATTAAGTATTAAACAAGGTTTATAAATTTTAATAAAGTGTGGATTAGTACTTAATCGTTAATTAAGTTAGGGTAATTAGTACTTAATTATTTTTAAGCAAGTTAATTATAATTTGTTAATTAATAGAAGGTCAATTAGTATTTAATTTATCATTTAAGAATTAACTATTAATCAATTAATATTAATTCAACTATTTATTTATTTAAGAAAGGGTTTAATTATTAATTAATAACTAATTACCAATCAAGTTAAATTTAAGTTAAGATTTAATTAAAATTTAATCATGATTTAATTATTTTAAATAAAGTTTTAATTTATTTATTTAAGTTTTAATTAAGGAATAATTAATTAATTAATTGAGATCAATTAATATTTAATTATTAATTAAGGATTTTTATTTAATAATTAATTAAAGATTAATTATGGTTTAATTATGGTTTAATTATTTATTTTTAAAGGATAATTATTATTTAATTAAAATTAATATTTAACTATTAATTAAATAAAAAAACTAAATGTTATTTAATTATTAAATAAAAGTTTTAAAGTTTTAAACCACTTTAATTCCGAAGATCGGTTTTGTTTTAAAGTAACTTTTTTTTTAAATAATATATCTAATCCAAGGGATTTCTTTGTCGATCACCTTTAAGTAAACCCAATTGGATATGGAACCTAATGGCATCTGTTTAGCAGAATAATACACCATTCTACTAATTAAGTTATAACGGGCATTTGTTTAGTAGTAATAAATCACAGTTTTACCATAATTTTCCAAGTAGATTATGTGGATATCTACTTAAGTAGAATAAAAACCCATTCTGCTATTATAATAACTTGGACATATGTTTAGCTAACAGATACCTGTCTACTATTATAGCAACTTGGACATCTTACCTATATGTTGATTTGTTTGTTGTTGGCTGATTTCCTTATATATATTTGCTTGTCATGTAAATACCCATGCTATAACTTGAAAAGTAAACTTAATTAAAAGAGAACCATTGCGGATACTAAGCTTCTTTCTGATTTATAAGGTTAATTACACTTTTAAAGTTCTTTCAAGTTAAGTAATGAATTTAGTAAAAATGTTTTAAATAATCGTTTTGTTTATAAAATTGACTTTATTAAATGATTTTATTAAAGGAGTTTTGTTTTAAATAAGCAATATTTATGAGAAAGTTTTATAAATGATTTTGGATATTTATTAGGAAAGTTTCGTAAATAATTTTGGAGATTTATAAAGAGATATATAAATGGTTTTGTATATTTATAAAAGAGTTTTGTAAAATTTAACTTGGTCATTTATAAAGAGTTTTGTAAATGAGTTTGGAATTTAAGTAAAGAAGTTTCATAAATAAAAGAGATTTATTAAAAGGATTCATAAAAGGAAATTTATTGAAGAATTTGATATTGGATTTCCTTGAACTGAACTTCTTAATTCCAACAGTATGGAAATTCGTTTCACACTTAACACCGAAGGAATACTGTTTGAGGTTATATTTATCTCTAATTTAAATAACATTTTGTTTTGATCGTTTGATATGATTTGAAAACGAGAAATGTTTCACAAATGTTTTGTGAGTATACTTATGTCACTGAGATAAGTATATGAATGTTTTCATAAACACTTTTTAAAAGAGTTTTAATAAATGCAAGATTTAGTTTGAGGCTTAGTGGTAGCTATGGGTAATTAAATCTTTGAACTTTTTGTTGTTTTTTATTGGATAGTTAGATAACCGACTGTTAAATAAGGACCGAAATATAACTTCGGAAATATCAAGGAGAAACACATGAGTTATATGGCATAGTCATCTTCGATGATGTTCTACTATGTGTATAAATCTCGTTTTGTGTTCCTAGGACAAATGATAGGGAGATATATCCACTTAAACGGTTAGGGGGTGATCCTTGCTCCTATATATTGTCTGATTATTTCCAAAAGAACCGGGATTGAATTACCGGATCCTTGCTCCTATGTATCCGAAAACCACTTCGATCCAACTCAAGCATTTCGAACTGAAGACATTTGGAAGAGTATGGAATCGAAGAAGGAGTTTTGAAGTGCAGGGGCTACATGCTACTAATCCTGAGGGTGATTCCAAAATAGATGTAGTAGAGGTAGTGCCTTCGGTTTCATTCAAACCTAGAATGAACTTGTATGGATGAATGCTGGCACTGCATTGCTGCTTGGTGGGAAGTGTTATCATTCCAACATGGTTGCTATATAAAAAGGTAATCGTAGCCTCAAGCCTCATCAACCGAAAAAATGACTAAAACATGGACATGTAGCAGGGCAATGTGGGTTGCTTCCATTAGGGTATGATCATCCCAAGATCTAGTGCCGATATCTCTATGTATGCTTCGGGGCCCATTATGGCTGTTTGATTGCAGCCAAAGGATGATCATATTCGGCGTTATCCAGCAAAGGGTTGGGCCAGTTCTTAGTGGCAGAGGCACGATGCATTGTGACCTCCCGTACATTTTATCTAGAGGTGAATGGATTTGGTGGGTAGAACCTTTCCCTTTCATAGTTGGAATCCATTTTTCAAGAAGTGCCTTTCAGACTTGATTGTATACCTTTATGCTATAATTTAATAATGTAACAATTTCAGCTATGATTAGCATGTATTTGTAATCTAGACATTATTATAATATCACTGGATAAATAAACACGAACGGGCTTTACCTTACGATAGCCAAAACATTTTCTACAGAAAATGTTTTGGTTATCGTAAGGTAAAGCCCGTTCGTGTTTATTTATGGCATGGTCTTATGATATACCTTTGATTTTAAAAGGTTTTACAAGTTACATAAATCAATTCCTTATGATTTGTGTTTCTCACAATGGTTTTACCAAATTGATCTGGGCATTATTTTTCTTATAATGCTTGGGTCAGTCCGTGCATATTTTCCAGATTTAGCTGGACTCTTTGAAGCTTTAAGGTGACAAGTTGGATTCTCCCTGACGTATTCACGTATTTTATGTTCTTCCACTATTTTGTTTTGTTTTTTTGTATCTATCAGCAATTGTAATGATAGGCTATTATAACTATCCAAACTGATAATAATTAATGTACTCTGATGATGTGTTTAATAAAGATAATTTCTTTTTGTAAAGACTTGTTCATATTATATATTACTCGTCACGTATTGTGAGATTCTATTCTTTCTTTCACTCCTAATGACCTATCTTTCTTACATTTAAATGATCGGCACACGAATTCCGTGGATGTATTAAGTGTCCTCTTTAGGTGTAAGAAAGGAAGATTGTTACAGAGTAGTTTGGAATTCAAGTTTTGTCATTTGTAGTACAACCACATATTACATAGCAAGGGTACGAGCACACACACACACACACACTATATATATATATATATCGTGGTTTACAATAATACAATATATATCAAGCATTTATTAACAAAGGCATAAGTTTAGCCACCAAAATTTCACGTGTCTTATGATTCGCTTACTAACTTTTTAAAGCGACTAAATTTCAAGCAACAAACAAATCCAACAACCAAATATTTATTTCACCAATAGAACAAGCATTCAATGGCTATAACATGAACCCAAATATAGTTTGAAAACATTTGGGTTTGAAGGTGGAAGCTTTACACATAAAAATGCAACCGAACAAAGTCGAACTCCCACAACAACTTGCCGACACATGAACAATACTTCAGCACTCAAGCTCAGACTTTTGGGCCCTTAGATGGGCTATTTAGGTTTGGCCATGGGCTGTTATGGGCTCGGTTATGGTTGAAATGAGGAGTTAAGGTGTTATTTTGTAAATAAAGTGATGTAGAGAAGGTATAAGCTAGTTTTAAGTGGATGGAAGTGGAAAAACTATAGTTTTAAGCAATGAACATACCAAGGGAAGCCATGAAAATTTATGAATACATGAAGAGAATGGAAATGAATATGGAAGTAAAGATGTAAGTGAAGAATGGTGAGAGGAGGCATGTACTTAAAGGAAAACAAGAACGACAATTTAGTAAAATGACTTAAGTATTAAAATAACATAAAGTTGTCATGAATACACAACACCATACCTCCCTCCATACCTTATTTCCTATGTCCATAGTAGTCCCCCCTCTTAGCCATGCTATATACTCACATTGGGTGTTTTAGGTGATGGATGGTGTACTTCCTTAGGTTTATTTAGGTTTTTTAGGCATTTTTAGTCAAATCATGTTTTATTTTAAACTAAGCATGGTTATTACCTTTAACACTATAATTAACTTATCACATGACATTTATATATGTGCATGCATGTGTATATGAGTTATTAAAACTGTGCACAACGTTTTCGACGACTTTTCGATGCCGAGAAGTCGAAATTTCGAATAACATTTTTTCGGTCACATTTTCTATTTTTATTTGAGTTAAGTACTTCGGTAAACAAAATTTGAAAATGATTTCAGTATTATTATTAATATTTAAAGTATGTTTATTTGGTTATTAAAATTCATTACTTAAATATATAAAAATGATTTAAATATTCGAATACAAAATGATTAATTTATGGGTCGTTATACCCTCCCCCTTAAAAGAACTTCATCCTCGAAATTATTATAGAGTGGAAGAAGTAATAACCATCCTAAGAAAACCGATTTACTTACTGCGTTTTTAGTAAACTTGATTAATTATATTTTTCCTACCATAAACTTATGCAATATAAACATTATAATAACCATATGTAAACAAGTAATATGATGCGATCAAAAGTAATGTAACAAATGTATAAAACAAAATAAAGGGTTTATTATATAATAAACTCCATGTAACCAACATTTTCCAAAATACTTCCAAAATTTAGAACTAAATGCATGGGTTTTATATTCGAAATATTTTTAATGTTTATTTCTGAATTGCTCAAAAAGAGAAGTAAATCAAAAATCAAAATAAAAAATGTCAAGGTCGGGGTCGCCTGATAAAACACGTTAAATTTTGGAATCAAAAAATATGGAGCTTCCAGTATCATTTTGGTTCCTCCTATAACGACTAGAGCAAACAATCTAATTATTTCTAAAATTTCCCAAAAATAACTTTTAAAAATCACGCGGATTCAGGTCTTAATATAACAATTCTTAAACTATGATGCCCTACCCAGAGACCTACATTAATAAAAAGAATTACTAAGCAATCCTGTCTACTAATGCAAAGAATAAGGCTGATCAAGGGTGACCATCATATTAATACATTAGTTAAGAGCTAAGCATGTCAATTTTTTCTTGATTTTTTTTCACTACTTCATAAGTGGTAGACACGTTTAGTCCCTAACTAATGCACACTATGGTGGATTCGGACCATTTCAGAATAATGTAATATACATGCAGAGAGAAAACATCAATCATAGAACAACAAACCCAGATCAGAGTATATGTATATATATAAATACATACATCACCATACATCTTCATAATAATATATCATACATAAGTAGCAAGGAATAATGAATCACATATACACCCACCCCACAAAATAATATACAATGAGACGACATAAAAGCAGACGACACAAAAACGACATCCAAGCCAAAATGATAAGTCCAACAAAAGTTATCGAGCTGATCCAAGAAGTGAAGAAATCCAAATTAACCTGCAACTCGGTCTGACCTGAGAGAAAAGCACATGGGTCAGGCAAGCTAAACTTATCAGTAGTGAGGAATTCAAAAATAAGCAGAAGGGTGAGAATCACTCCGTTTTTGCCAATGGAACGACATATTATTCATCATATCATTCATAAGAAAAGGGACATTAGTGATTCATCTATCTATTTCAAGGGAATTCAATAAGTAACATGCATATGATTTCTCTTAAGGACATCTATAAGTAAAGTGGATAAGCGATGATAACCATATAATAACTTCATAAAGAAACATCAAATCATCATAATCTATCATAAGAACTCAATAAGAGTTTAAGGAAATCATAATCGAAATCACCATATAGCATAATATAAATGTAGCCTATATCTTACTCAAGGCCATATTCAAATAACAACATCACAAAAAGGTGAAATCGAACGTAGAAAACTTCATAGAAAATTGCACGTGCTTTTCATCTTGACTAGTACTACTATTATTTGGTACCATATGTCGTGATGACTTAGGGTCATTAACATCTTAGCATTGTGATTATCTTGATTGATTATAGTCGAATATCGTGATGGCACCCAAATTATAAAACACATCATGATGATTGGAATCTAGTAATGACATCAAGAACATCGTAATGATTCCAATCGTATACTCGGTTTATAGTACCAATAACCTCTTAAATGTGTCACAACTTCTCAAATAGTAACCCAATGGGCGTTAATGTACGTCTCATACCATACATTCGCATATATTGGTTTACTAATCGTTAGTCGATGCCACATTAGAAAACATTCATAAAAATCCAAATCAAACATACACCGCCTCGTCTCATTGGCGAGTGTAAAGCACCCAACTCATTGTGTCTCATACTTTGATGTGTTTAAAGTGGCATCGAGACTTGTCTCATTTCATCGACAAGTAAAAAAATCCATCTTAAACATCAAAACCATCATCAATTCATCATAAAAATCCTGCCTCATGTCATCGGCAAGTAAAAATATCATAAAACAGTACTTCAAAGCAGATTCGACAGTACAAGTCCGATATTAAGCGATGATGCGAAAACACATGTACCATACCACGTATTTTTGCCAAATCATTTAATTCTCATTATTATATGCCGAAAATCATCCAAATGGGATAAAATATATTTAGAACAATTTTATAGAGAAAACGGGATTTGTAAACAATTTTTAGAGATTTGTGAATAAGTTATATAAGGAAAAATCCATTTATCAAATAGATTATCTATTTATAAAATACATTTAAAAAAATTAATAAATAATTGCATAAAAAACCTTTAAATTGTTTTAAAAACATTTATTTAATTAATCATAACTAATAAAAAAAATTCAGAAACTTATTCGACACCAAAATCAATTAAAACCATCGAATTCTTTAAATATCGACATTTATCGATATTTAGATTGAAAAAGAATTTAAATAAAATTTAAATTCTAAAAATTTCCAAAATTAAGCTAATCCGTTGTCGGATAAAAAGACGTAAACATTCATCATCAAATTATTCATACAATATTCAAAATCATCGAAATATGCAGTGAAACAATTAACGAAAGCGCAAACAGGAGCAAAAGAACAATCTACCAAGCAACTGACTTTTTGGCTGACTTTGGATAGTAATTTGGGGACCTAGATTTCAATGAAATTTTGATGTGTTATACTGCTACATAAGTACTATAACATATCTGGAGCAATTCGCAGCGAATTGAAAGAGTTATGATTTTTCGAACATAACACTTTTCAGCAAGCAAAATAGAGCAAGATTTTTGGCTGTTTTGAAACAACGATTTGCTATATCAAAACAATTCAAAATTCCATGAAAATATTTAGAAATATTTTATAGTCCAACTACTATAACATATTAATAAATTAAGAGCAATTGGCTGTAAATTGAAGAAGATACCATTTTTTAAATATGATGCTTTTTTGGCCAACAAACAGAGATGGATTTTCGACCGACATCAACCAACAATTATCTATATCAAAAAAATTCCAAATTCACAAAAAAATTCCAGAAATATTTTACAGTCCACCTGCTGAGATATATCAAAAATTGGGAGCAATTGGCCGTAAATGGATGAAGATATGATTTTCTGAAAATGATGCTTTTTTGGCCAAGAAACAGAGATAAATTTTTGGCCGATTTCAACCAACAATTTTCTACAACAAAACAATTCAAAATTAAATGAAAATTTTCAAAAATATTTTAAAGTCCAACTACTGCAACATATCAAAAAGAGGGAGCAATTGGCCGTAAATTGAAGAAGATATGATTTTTTGAAAATGATGCTTTTTCGGCCAAAAAACAGAGATAAATTTTTGGCCGATTTCAACCAACAATTTTCTATAACAAAACAATTCAAAATTCAATGAAAATTTCCAGAAATATTTTATAGTACAACTACTGCAACATATCAAAAATTGGGAGCAATCGGCTATAAATTGAAGAAGATGTTATTTTTTGAAAATGATGCTTTTCGGCCAACAAACAGAGATGATTTTTGGTCGATCTCAACCAATAATTTTCTATATCAAAACAATTCAAAATTCGATGAAAATCTTTATAAATATTTTACAATCCAACTAATACAAAATATCAAAAAATGGATGCAATTGGCCTTAAATTGAAGAAGATGTGATTTTTTGAAAATGATGCTTTTTCGGCCAACAAACAGAGATGGATTTTTGGTCGATTTCAACCAATAATTTTCTATATCAAAATAATTCAAAATACAACGGAAATTTTCAGAAATATTTTGCAGCCCAACTACTACAACGTATAAAACATTTGAAGAAGATATGATTTTATGAAAATGATGCTTTTTCGGCCAACAAGCAGAGATGGATTCTTGGCCGACTTCAACCAACAATTTTCTATATCAAAACAATTCAAAATTAAATGATTATTTTCAAAAATGTTTTACAGTCCAACTACAACAAAATATCAAAAACAGGGAGCAATTTTTTGTAAATTGAAGAAGATATGATTTTTTGAAAATGATGTTTTTTCGGCCAACAAACAGAGATCGATTATTGGCCGATTTCAACCAACAATTTTCTATATCAAAACAATTCAAAATTCGATGAAAATTTTCAAAAATATTGTACAATCCAACTACTGCAACATATAAAAAATAGGGAGCAATAGGCTGTAAATTGAAGAAGATATGATTTTTTGAAAATGATTCTTTTTCGGCCAACAAACGGAGATGGATTTTTGACCGATTTCAACCAACAATTTTCTATATCAAAACAATCCAAAATTCAACGAAAATTGCCTAAAATATTGTATAGTCCAACAACTACAACATAATGGGTGCAATTGGCTGTAAATGAAGAAGATATGATTTTTTGAAAATGATGATTTTCGGCCAACAAAAAGAGATTGGATTTTTGGCCAATTTCAACCAATAATTTTCTATATCAAAACAATTCAAAATTCAATGAAAATTTTCAGAAATATTGTATAGTCCAATTAGAGAAACATATCAAAAATTGGGAGCAATTGGCTATAAACTGAAGAAGATATGATTTTTTGAAAATGAAGTTTTTTTGGCCAACAAACAGAGATAAATTTTTGGCCGATTTCAACTAAAAATTTTGTATATCAAAACAACTCCAAATTCAATCAAAATAGCCAAAAATATTGAACAGTCCAACTATTGCAATGCCAAAAGTTGGGAGCAATTGGCTGTAAACTGAAAAAGATAAGATTTTTTGAAAATGATGCTTTTCCGGCCAACAAACAGAGGCCAATTTTTGGCCGATTTCAACCAACAATTTTCTATATCAAAAAAATTCGTAATTCCATGAAAATTTTGAAAAAATTTTTACAGTCCAAGTAAAGAAACCTACAAAAATTGGGAGCAATTGGCTGTAAATTGAAGAAGATATGATTTTTTGCAAATGATGTTTTATGGGCAACAAATAGAGATGGATTTTCGGCCAACTTCAACCAACAATTTTCTATATCAAAACAGTTCAAAATTCAACAAAAATTTCTTGAAATATTGTACTGTTCAACCACTGCAACATAGCAAAAACTGGTTGCAATTGGCGGTAAATTGAACAAGATATGATTTTTTGAAAATGATGATTTTTAGGCCAACAAACAGAGATAAATTTTCGGCCGATTTCAACCCACAATTTTCTATATCAAAACAATTCAAAATTCAATGAATATTTTCAAAAATATTTTACAGTCCAACTACTGCAACATATCAAAAATTGGGAGCAATCGGGTGTAAATTGAAGAAGATGTTATTTTTTGAAAATGATGCTTTTTCGGCCAACAAACAGAGATGGATTTTTGGCCGATTTCAACCAACAGTTTTCTATATCAAAAATTAAAAATTCAATGAAAATTCCCAAGAATATTGTACAATCCATCTACTGCAACATATCTAAATTGGGAGCAATTGGCCGTAATTGAAGAAGGTATGATTTTTGAAAATGATGCTTTTTCGGCCAATAAACAGAGATGGATTTTTAACTGATTTCAACTAACAATTTTCTATATCAAAACAATTCATAATTCAGTGAAAATTTCCAAAAATATTTTACAGTCCAACTGCTGCAAGATATAAAATATTGGGAGCAATTGGCTACAAATTGAAAACGATATGAATTTTTGAAAATGATGCTTTTTCGGTGTAATGACCTGCCATTTCGTACCATTCAAATCGACAATAATCCACACATGCCGGACTTGAATGATGCAAAATGATAGATTGTAAATAAATTTGGAGCAAATGAAATAAAATACACAGAATCACAAAAACAGAACAATCAGAATAACCCGCACCGGAATATAAAAAATAACATAGTAGTTCATGAAGCTACTATAACAGAGTCTCAACCCAAATACATAATAACAGTCTGAAACAACATAATAGAAATCCCAAATACATAGAAGTTCACTAATACATGAGATAAACTAGAACAACTAAAGCAGAAATAGATATATAAATAGATAGGCAGAATATCCAACAAAGGCCAGCTCTAGAAAGAGAATCCAAAGTTGTGAAAACTCAGGCTGACCCGAGCGTAAAGCAGAACAAAAAACACTCGAGTCAGGACAATATATACTTATATAATGTAAACCAACTCAAGTGAACTGTAATAAGGTACAAGTAACTTAAAGTATGCCTGGGACCGCCCATCCTCCAATGATCCGTTAAACTATTTACTATGTAGTAATATTTCACTATTATAATAATGTCTACAGTAAACTTACTTTTAAATAGCGTTCCGGGCTACCCATATCACCCTTCACACATAATAGTCCCAGTAGTCCATCCAGTATCAACGTATCTCCAGATTGCGAGACGACCCTAAATACTCCATGGGCTACGGAGGAAAAACAAACTCGTAGTAAATGCTCAGTATGGTAGGTGACACGGCATACAAGGCAATGCCAAGGTAGATATACCAATTACACACACGACCTGGTGGTAATGCAGCAACAACATACGCCTACCTCGGAACATACTCCCATATCAAAATCGAAGGACGGCCATCTAATCAATCACAAGTAAGAGTATAGTATCGAAGGAATGTGTCCGACCAGAGGAGCTACCCCTTTTGGCCCGAGATCGCTCCTGTTTTAGCCACCTTAAGCCAACTCACGGGAGTCGGGTCGACGTAATATACCTCAAGAACGTCGCCACCATCCTACTTCATTCTGCAAACTCCACCGCGTACACAGTTGTTAAAGTGGTTTTCGGTATCGACAGAGAGTATGTCCATATCCGATCCTGATCTCTTTAACAACCAATCGTTATTATAACTCGTAGTTATAATTTAAAAATCATAGTTTATACTTCAAAAATAAAGAATCATTTCAAATCAAATCTTTATCAAAATAAAGATCTAATCATTTCCAAATCATTTCAATATATCAAAATATCATATCATTCAAAATTCATTTCAAATCATTATTTGAATTCAAATTCAAATATACACATTTAAATATCCTTTTTAATTCAAAGATATCATTCATTTATTATCATTTTGAATCACCTTTTAATTAGTTTATATTTAAATCAAAACAATTCATTTAAACCATTTAAAAATGAAATCACTATATTTACAATCAAATATTTAGTTCCCAAAAATTTGGACAAATTCTGAGCTCATTTATTTAAATCAAAACCTCAAACATTCATTTCAGCCTACCGCAACACTTATCAAGTGCTACTGCAGACTTTTTTTTAGTTTCAGATTTTAATTATCTTTCTGCTATCGCAGCACTTACCAAGTGCTGTAATACCACTTAGTTATAATTTATACGTAGTTCATTTGTATCAACCACAGCACTTACAAAGCGCTGTAATATCATTTACGTTAGAAATAATAGCATTTCAAAATACTGTTAATTACATTACCAATATTCAACATAATTTCACGAACAATTAATCTTTTTTCTTTTAATCATTTTAAACCTATAAAACCATATAATTTCACCATTAAAACCATCATTTAAAATCCTTATATTCATGATTTTATAAGGTTAAATTTCCATTAAAAAATCAATATTTAATAATAATTCACATATTAAATTCACACGTTCAATTTCAATTCTTTATAATTAAATTTTAACTTAACATATAAGTTTACATTTCAAATATAACTCATTCTCATTTTTGTTTACTTAACTTAAAATTTTACTTTTAAACAAAATTCACAAATTTCCAGTTTAAGTTACATTTCAAAATCCAACTCAATGTTCATTCATTTAACATTTTAACTTTTATTCAGAAATCATTAATATATTATAAAATCATTTTAAATTCATCTTAATTCAAAATATCATAAATTTATCATATTTTTATATTTAACTTAAATTCCATTTATCACCAAATTATAATATCCAAAGTAACTTACATTTCAGATTTTCTAACTTTACTATTAATTTATTTCACTAATAAATTGTCAGAAAATCAATAATACTTTATAAAATCATTTTTAATTAAGTTTTAAATCAAAATATTATAATATTTACATTTCAAACATATTTTAAAAAATTTAGAAAAATCTAATTTAACAATGGGTCTGTACAAAATTTTCTAGCCGAAGTAAAGTGATACGGGTAATATATCATTTCAACCCGTAATTTAAAAAGAAAACCTGGGTTTTATCATTTCAAACCCGTAGACCCAAGTAAATGAAAATAATTGAAAATCATTTAGGCCTATCATTTCAGCCCATAACAATTTTCTCTTATTCTAAAGTCCGTTCGGGTATGTATCATTTCAACCCATAGTGATTCTAATCTAAAAGGAACTTGAAGTGTGATAAACTGATATAAATAACAGACAGCATAATATAATAGTAACAGATGATATAACAGGTGTTTAATCATGGGTGAAAATCATATAATCATAACATAGAAAATATAATATGGTGATGCATTTTATAGATTCAAATGTGATCGATTTACTAGTTATATAAGCATAAAACTTCTAGTGAGAATAACTTACAGGTATAAGCTGGAGACAACAACCAAAACACACAAACTGAGATCTTCAAAGCACAATAGCATGATAATGATTCGAGTGGGAGATCCAAAGATTAATTTCCTTGAAAACAGTTCAAACAGAACAATATAACAAACGTAAGTTTTCAACTCAAAATACGATTAAACAATGGTAGAAATGAATGCATAAATCATCTCCAAACCACTTGCACTTGCCTTCTACAACATATGCCTCAGCCCTAGGTTGGAAAGGAACGGCTAAAGAAAGGACTAGGATCTGGTTTGGGTTCATAAGTGGTCGGCCTACATGGGTTAAATGGTGCAATGGTGTGCATGAACTAGAATACACAAAACAAGGCCACTACAAGTGGTTTCAAGGCCTAAATAGGCTCGGCCAAAACAATGGTGGGCCCGACCATCTCTGTAGAAGACTGGAGGATGGTGTGGCAGTGGATTTTAGGTCATCTATGGGTGGTGGAGGTGGAGTAGGTGGCGGCCAAAGTAAGGTTGAAGGTGATGGAAGAAATAGGTGGCTCGGTTAGGCAATTCAAGTAGAGTTTGTGCCAATTTTGCTGGATTTGGTCACATGGATGCATGACTAAGGGCTTTAGCAGAGGACTGGAGGAGGTGGTGGGTGGTTCAGGTGGTGGAGGAGGCGGCTATGGTGAAGGAGTGGAGAGGAGCCGAGCTACAAAGGTGAGAAAGCAAGTGAAAATCAACATAAATAAGTAGAAAAACAATGGAAAAAGAAATAAAATTCACCAAACTCCTTTGCTTTTGAAATGGCCGTCTATTTTGTGAGTTGAGAAACTTTTTGATACCTGAAAAAGTGAGGAAAAAGAAACGGCTGAAGCAATGAGGAAGTCAGCCTCAATTGAATGCACGTAATGGTTGAAATGAAAGGACAAGAATACAAAAGGACTAAGGCAAATCAATGGTACAACTCTTCAAATATCTCCTTTTCTTTTGGAATTTATAATAACTGAAATATATATATAGAAATTTAGATAAAAATATGAAAATTTAGTAAACAAACAGAAATAGATAAATAAATATTAATTATATATAATTAAATTAAGAAAATAACAAAGAAAATGTAAACTAGTCTTGAAAATTTGAAAATAAATGGAATAAACTTTGGAAATTTTTATGTACTTGGAAAATATTTATAAATAAAGATAAGAACACGCAAAAAAATGCATTCACAAAAATAAATAAATAAATTTTAATTAAATATAATTTAAATGAAGAAAATAGCAGAAAAAAGGAAACTAGGCTTTAAAAATAGAAAATAAGTTCAATAAATTTTGAAATTTTTTTATTATCACTTTAAAATATTTAAAAGACAAAAATATATGAAACATAACATATAATACAAATTTGAATAAGATATGACAATTAAAAATATTATTTATATAGTTTAAAATAAACAATGTTGTTAAATAAAACAATTTACACCCAATATTGAAAAAACATAACTTTCACAATATAACTCCGATTTCAACGGAACGAAAAATAGTATTCTTAAAATTTAATCTACTTTCATAATAAAAGATAAAATTAAAAAATTTAAAATTTAAATTTAAAAGTCAAAGTTTAACCATATTGACCAAAAATTCAATTTCTAGAAAAATATTCAATTTTATTCAAGTTTAGAAATATAATTCGCATAATAATCAAAATTTATATTCAAATAACAAAATTTATTCATTTTAATAAATAAAATAAAGTTTTTAAATCAGGAAATTTAAATTAAATGAAATAAATATACAATAAAATAATCACAAAATATAGGGTTGTTACATTCGGCCAACAAACAGAGATGAATTCTAAGCCGACTTCAATCAACAATTTTCTATATAAAACAATTCAAAATTCAATGATAATTTCCAAAAATATTATACAGTCCAACTGCTGCAACATATCAAAAATTGGGAGCAATTAGCTATAAATTGAAAAGGATATGATTTTTTGAAAACGATGCTTTTTCGGCCAACAAACAGAGATAGATTTTTGGCCGATTTCAACCAATAATTTTCTATATCAAAACAATTCAAAATTCTATGTAAATTTTCAAAAGTATTGTACAGTGTAATTACTGCAACCTATAAAAATTGGGAGCAATTGGCCATAAATTGAAGATGATATGATTTTTTTGAAAATGATGCTTTTTCGGCCAATAAACAGAGATAAACCTTTGGCCGATTTCAACCAAAAGTTTTCTATAACAAAACAATTCAAAATTCAACAAAAATTACGATAAGTATTTTACATTCCAACTATTGCAACTTATCAAAAATTGGGAGCAATCGGCTGTAAATTGAAGAAGATATGATTTTTTGAAAATGATGCTTTTTCGTCCAATAAACAGAGATGGATTTTTGACCGATTTCAACCAACAATTTTCTATAACTAAATAATTCAAAATTCAATGAATTTTATTAATATTATACAGTCAAACTACTGCAGCATATCAAAAATTGGAAGCAATTGGCTAAAAATTGAAGAAGATATGATTTTTGAAAGATGATGCTTTTTCGGCCAACAAACAGAGTTGGATTTTTGGCCGATTTAACCAACAATTTTCTATATCAAAACAATTCAAAGTGTAGCGAAAATTTCCGAAGATATTGTATAGTCCAACTACTGCAATACATCAAATATTGGCAATTGGCAATAAATTGAAGAATATATGATTTTCTGAAAAAGATTCATTTTCAGCCAACAAACAGAGATGGATTTTTGGCCGACTTCAACCAACAAATTATTATGTCAATTCAATTCGAAAATCAATGAAATTTCCAAAAATATTTTACAGTCCAACTACTGCAACATATAAATAATTGGGAGCAATTGGCTGTAAATTGAAGAAGGTATGAGTTTTTGAAAATGATGCTTTTTCGGCAACCAAACAGAGATGGATTTTTGGCCGACTTCAACCAAAAATTATCTATATCAAAAGAATTCAAAATTCAATGAAAATTCACAGAAATATTTACATCCCAACAACTGCAACATATCAAAAGTTGGGAGCAATTAGCTGTAAATTGAAGAAGATATGATTTTTTTGCAAATGATGCTTTTTCGGCCAACAAACAGAGATGAATTTTTGGCCGATTTCAACCATCAATTTTCTATATCAAAATAATTCAAAATTTAATCAAAATTTTCAGAATATTGTACGGTCCAACTACTGCAACATAGGAAAAATTGGGAGCAATTGGCTGTAAATTGAAGAAGATATGATTTTTTGAATATTATGCTTTTTCGGCCAATAAACAGAGATAAATCTTTGGCCGATTTCAACCAACATTTTTCTACGTCAAAAAAATTCAAAATTCAATGAAAATTTCCACAAATATTTTACAGTCCACCTACTGCAACATATCATAAATTGGAAGCAATTGGTTATAAACTGAAGAAGATATGATTTTTTGAAAATGATGCTTTTTTGGCGAACAATAGAGATAAATTTTTGGCCGAATTCAACCAATAATTTTCTATTTCAAAACAATTCATAATTCAATGTAAATTTCTAGAAATATTGTACAGTCCAACTTCTACAACCTATCAATAGTTGGGAGTAATTGGATGTAAATTGGAGAAGATATGATTTTTTTAAAATGATGCTTTTTCGGCCAACAAACAGAGATGGATTTTTGGCCGATTTCAACCAACAATTTTCAATATCAAAATAATTCAAAATTCAATGAAAATTTTCAAACATATTTTACAGTCCGACTTCTGTAACATATCAAAAATTGGCTGTAAATTCAAGAAGATATGATTTTTGGAAATGATGTTTTTTCGGCCAACAAACAGAGATGGATTTTTGGCCGATTTCAACCAACAATTTTCTATGTCGAAAAAATTTAAAATTCAATGAAAATTCCCAAATATATTTTACAATCCAACTAATGAAACATATCAAAAATTGGGAGCAATTAGCTATAAATTGAAGAAGACATGATTTTTTGCAAACGATACTTTTTCGGCCAAAAACAGAGATGAATTTTTGGCCGATTTCAACCAACAATTTTCTATATCAAAATAATTCATAGTTCAATGTAAATTTTCAAAACTATCGTACAGTCCAACTACTGCAACGTAACTAAAACAGGGAGCAATTGGCTGTAAATTGAAGAAGATATGATTTTCTGAATATGATGCTTTTTCTACCAGCAAACAAAGAAATTTTTTTGGCTGATTTCGACCGACAATATTCTACAGTAAAACAATTAAAAATTTAATGACAATTTATGGAAAGATTGTACACTCCAACTACTGCATTGTAACAAAAATTGGGGACAATTGGCTGTAAATTGAAGAAGATATGATTTTCTGAAAATGATGCTTTTTCGGCAAACAAACAGAGATAAATTTTTGGCCGATTTCAACCAAAAATTTTCTATATCAAAATAATTCAAAATTCATTGAAAATTTTCAAAAATATTGCATAATCCAACTATTGCAATATTTCAAAAATTGGAAGAAATTGGCTATAAATTGAAGAAGATATATTTTTTGAATATGATTCTTTTTCGGCCAACAAACAGAGATGGATTTTTAGCCGAATTCAACCAATAATTTTCTATATCAAAACAATTCAAATTCAATGAAAATTCCATAAATATTGTGCAGTCCAACTTCTATAATATATCAAAAATTGGGAGCAATTGGCCGTAAATTGAAGAAGATATGAGTTTTTGAAAATGATGTTTTTTCGACCAACAAACAGAGATAAATTTTTGGCTGATTTTAACCAACAATTTTCTATATCAGGACAATTCATAATTCAATGAAAATTTCAAAAAATATTTTACATTCTAATTACTGCAACATATCAAAAATTGGGAGCAAACGGCTCTAAATTGAAGAAGATATGATTTTTTGAAAATGATGCTTTTTCGGCCAACAAACAGAGACGGATTTTTAGCCGATTTCAACGAACAATTTTCTACATCAAAACAATTCAAAATTCAGTGAAATTTTTTATAAATATTTTACAGTCCAACCACTGCAACATATCAAAAAATAGAAGCAACTAGCTATAAATTGAAGAAGATATGATTTTTTGAAAATGATGCTTTTTCAACCAGCTAACAGAGATGGATTTTTAGCCGATTTAACCAACAATTTTCTATATCAAAATGATTCAAAATACAATGAAAATTTTCAGAAATATTGAACAGTCCAACTACTGCAACAAATCAAAAATTGGGAGTAATTGGCTGTAAATTGAAGAAGATATGAATTTTTGAAATGATGCATTTTCGGCCAACAAATAGAGATGGATTTTTGGCCGATTTCAACCAACAATTTTTTATATCAATACAATTCAAAATTCCATGAAAACTTTCAGAAATATTTTGTAGTCCAACTACTACCACGTATACGAAATTGGGAGCAATTGGCTACAAATTGAAGAAGACTCGATTTTTTGAAAATGATGCTTTTTCGGCCAACAAACAGAGATGGATTTTTGGCCAACTTCAACAAACAATTTTCTACATCAAAAAAATACAAAATTCAATGAAAATTCCCAGAAATATTTTACAGGCCAACTTCTGCAACATATCAAAAATTGGGAGCAATTAGTTGTAAATTGAAGAAGATATGATTTTTTGCAAAGGATACTTTTTCGGCCAACAAATAGAGATGATTTTTTGGCTGATTTCAACCAACAATTTTCTATATCAAAACAATTCAAAATTCAAAGAACAATTTTAGAAATATTTTACATTCCAACTACATCAACATACCAAAAATTGAAAGTAATTGGCGGTAAATTGAAGAAGATATGATTTTTTGAATATGATGCTCTTTCCGCCAACAAATAGAGATAAACTTTTTGCCGATTTCAACAAACAATTTTCTATATCAGAACAAATCAAAATTCAACAAAAATTTCAATAAATATTGAACAATCTAACTACTACAACATATCAAAAATTGGGAGCAACTGGCTATAAATTGAAGAAGATATGATTATTTTGAAAACGATGCTTTTTCGGCCAACAAACAGAGATAAATTTTTGGCCGATTTCAACCAACAATTTTCTATATCAAAACAATTCAAAATTCAATAAAATCTTCCAAAATATTTTAAAGTCCAAATACTGCAATATATCAAAAGTTGAGAGTAATTGGCTGTAAATTGAAGAAGATACGATTTTTTTTGAAAATGATGATTTTTCGGCCGACAAACAGAGACGAATATTTGGCCGATTTCAACCAATAATTTTCTATATCAAAACAATTCAAATTTCAATCAAAAATTTCAGAAATATTGTACGGTCCAACTTCTACAACATATCAAAAATTGGTAGAAATTGAAGAAGATATGATTTTTCGAAAATGATGCTTTTTCGGCCAACAAACAGAGATGGATTTTTGGTAGATTTCGACCAACAATTTTGTATATCAAAACAATTCAAAATTCAATGAAAATTTTCAAAAATATTGTACAGTCTAACTAAAGCAACATATCAGAAATTGAGAGCAATAGGCCGTAAATTGAAGAAGATATGATTTTTGAAAATGATGTTTTTTCGCCCAACAAATAGAGATAAATTTTTGGCCGATTTCAACCAACAATTTTCTATATCAAAACAATTCAAAATTCAGTGAAATTTTCTAGAAATATTTTATAGCCAACCACTGCAACATATCAAAAATTGGAAGCAATCGTCTGTAATTTGAAGAAGATATAATTTTTTGAAATGATGCTTTTTCGGCCAACAAACAGAGATGGATTTTTGGCCGATTTCAACCAACAATTTTCTATATCAAAACAATTCCAAAAATATTGTACAGTCCAACTACTGCAACATATCAAGAATAGGGAGTAATTTGCTGTAAATTGAAGAAGATATGATTTTTTGAAAATGATGCTTTTCCGGCCAACAAACAAAGATGGATATTTGGCCGATTTGACCAACAATTTTCTATATCGAAACAATTCAAAATATAATGAAAATTTCCAAATACTGTAACATATCAAAAATTGGAAGCAATTGGCTATAATTTGAAGAAAATACGATTTTTTGAAATGATGCATTTTCGGCCAGCAAACAGAGATGGATTTTTGGCCGATTTCAACCAACAATTTTTTATATCAAAAGAATTTAAAATTCAATGAAAATTTTCATAAATATTTTACAGTCTATCTACTGCAAAAAAAAAATTGGGAGCAGTTGGTTATAAATTGAAGAAGATATAATTTTTTGAAAATGATGCTTTTTCGGCCAACAAACAGAGATGGATTTTTGGCCGACTTCAACCAACAATTTTCAATTTCAAAATAATTCAAAATTCAATGAAAATTCCCGGAAATATTTTGTAGTCCAACTAACGCAACATCAAAAATTGGGTGCAACTAGTTGTAAATTGAAGAAGATATGTTTTTTTGCAAACGATGCTTTTTCGGCCAACAAATAGAGATGAATTTTTGGCCGATTTCAACCAACAATTTTCTATATCAAAACAATTCAAAATTCAATGAAAATTTCATAAATATTTTACATTCTGACTTATGAAACATATCAAAAATTGGGAGCAAATGGCTGTAAATTGAAGAAGATATCATTTTTTGAATATGTTGCTTTTTCGGCCAAAAAACAGAGATAAATTTTTGGCCGATTTCAACTAAAAATTTTATATATCAAAACAAATTTTAATTCAATGAAAATTTCTAGCTTTATTTTACAGTCCAGCTACTACAGGATATCAAAAATTGGGAGCAATTGGCTGTAAATTGAAGAAGATATGATTTTTGAAAATGATGTTTTTCGGCCCACAAACAGAGATGAATTTTTGGCCGATTTCAACCACAATTTTCTATATCAAAACAATTCAAAATTCATTGAAAATTTCCAAAAATATTTTACAGTCCAACTACTGCAACATATCAAAAATTAGGAGCAATTAGCTCTAGACTGAAAAAGATACGATTTTTTTTAAATGATACTTTTTGGCCAACAAACAGAGATAAATTTTTGGTCGATTTCAACCAACAACTTTCTATATCAAAACCATTCAAAATTGATGAAAAATTTCTTGAAATATTCTACGGTCCTACTACTACGACATGTAACAACCCTCATATTTTACGATTGAATATTTAAATATTTTATTTAAATACGTCATCGTTAGTCGGATTATAGTCCGAAAAGCTACTTTTTGCAAACAATCGAATTAGAACTCGAGACCACTTCGATTGAGTCCAAAATGCCATTTGCAACCTTTTTGAGTATAAACATCGATATGTTTTGAGTTGAGTGAATTTTGCTATTTTTCACTTAGGGCTTTGGGTTTAGGTTTGGGTTCAACCCACTAACCCAACTCATCTTATATCTTTACTCCACCCCCCTCCTCTTCATTACTTCACTTTCATTTTCTAACACTCAGGCTGGAGGAAGATATTGGAAACTAAAATCCTAAGCCCTAGGTTCTTTGCAAATTCAAGTTATAGCTCCAAATTCAAAGACAAGCTATTGGTAAGCATCCTCTTCTTTTTCTTCTCCAACTCATTCTACCTTCAATTTCAGAAATTCCTAAACCTAATTTAAGAAATGATCTTCTTTTGAGCTTAGATTCAAGCTTCTTGGGTTAGAATTGAAGAGTCATTGTTCTTGCCTTGCTCTATAGCTTCTTCTTCATTGTTTTAAGTAAAAGGTGAGATTTTTTTATCTCACATCTATGTCTATAACTATCTTTGATTGTTGGGTATGAATTCCTAAACTTTTTCATGTGCGTTTGCTTTTGGTTTGGATTGAATTGGTGAATATTTCAGTTTTTGGCGTTTTGAAGTCAAATCTTTAAAAATCCTAACTTTGAAGTTTGAACATGTTTTTGGAGTGTGTCGAGGAGCCTATAGGACTGGGTTGTCACGTGGCATAAATCACTAGTTGCAATTGCTCGATCGATTGACTCCGTTTGGATTCTTGCCCCTTTGGGGAATAGGCTGGAAATGCTGGGTAACCGGCACAACTCGACTGGCACTCTGAGCCCAGTCAACTGACCTGCAACCCAAGAGTTTTTCAAGGTCTGGTCTAGTCGACTGTTCTCAGAGAGCCACTCGACTGACCTGCTTGTATTCAGCCTACTTTGCCTATTTTGCTTGAAATTCCAATTTTTATCGATTCATGGTTTTCCGATATATTTTTATCATTTATTATCGACTTTGATGACTTCTTTTTTGGAATTTTTGGGTATATCCATTTTGACGGATTTGATATCGATTTCTTTGGATTTAAATTACGTCTTCGAATGTGAATTTTGGTGATTGATTGTTTCTACAATCATTTCTGTGATTTGTCACTTCTAAATTCAAAGGTTTCTATACTAGTAGTAAATATTCAAACTCTTTCACAAAGATGATTTCAACTCAATTTTTAATATCAAACTCGTTTATAAAACCGTTTTCCAACCTATTAGTATATACAAACCTTTACCTCACTCGTATGAGAAATCTAATTAAACGGCTTAGTAAAACAAGTGGCATGAAACGCTTGTGTTTACTTCGTGGTCTATTCTTGGACTTGCCGATTGAATCTCTTGTGACAATTTTCGTGTGGAAACTTACAGTTTGTTCGTAAATATTAAGTTAAGCTAGTGGTTATGGGACATGAAGCTAAACTCATATATTTACTAGCTTAGTGTAATTGACACTTCTTGATGATCGATGATGATCATTTTTACGGTTTAGACTAGCAATGTGCGATGTCTTTTTGTCCACGTGGGGGACAGTACCTCGTCCTATTGAGCTTCGTCTCATTTCTTTTATAGGCTAGCGACCCATATAATTTTAAGATATTCGGCTCATCAGATGTACCGTTATTGTACAACATCGATGTCCCGGCTTTTCGATTCATTGGACGTACCGTTATTGTACTGCGCCAATGTTCCGAATTGTTTGAATTTCGGTTCATCGGATGTACCGTTATTGTACTACATCGATGTCCCGGCTTATCGATTCATTGGACGTACCATTTGTACAACGCCGATGTTTCGAATTTATGGTTAGCGACCATGGAATAACATTCCGTTTGTGATACACGTGTTGGTGAGTTTACATGCTCCCATTTTGTGATAGGCCTCCCCCTTTTGTGATTTCTAGATTTCTAGTTGATGATTTCTAGAATTTGTGTTTCACCAATTTTTATGATTGGCATCGATATGATGTCAATATTTGTGGTTTGGTGAATAAAGTAAAGAATACGATATTCTTTTTGATGTTATGAGATTTCTTGAGATATTGTATGATTTTTTTTGTTGTCAAATGTATACTTTTCATAGTATGACATTATTGTTATCATACGTTTTGTTATATCTCTTATTCCATCTCATTTTATCTGATATTTATAGCTAGACTGATCCGTTTATTATTTTCTTATTAAATAATGCTTGGGTCAAACCGAGTTGTTACAGGTGTTTCTACTTGACTCCTTATCTGGGAATATTACCTAACTTTTGGCTAACTGCACTATATTGGTAGTTTTTGTTGTTATACATTCGAGATAGAGACTTTTTGATGTATACATATTCTTTTGTCTAGCACTTGTATCTACTCTTTTGTTATACTATGGAACTTGTTTGACCACTACTCTGATAAACACTTCTAAGTGTTATATATCTATTTCCGCCTTTGTGATATGGATATCTGTGACTGATTATGTTATGCTTATTTCCATATTTGTGTCCGATGATCATATAGTCACTGTGTAGTAGCTTTGGGTTTGTATCGATGTGTCAGATTTCCTCTTGAAATGAAATGCATGTTATACAATCTGACATATCGGTGCTCGCACAAAGCAATTACACAGATGGTCGCTCCTCAACAACCTTATTCTTCGCGCTAGTTGACGGCATTACTCCGTAGTGTCCTTGGCTAGCGTGAGTATAGAGGTGGGGCATCACAACATGGTATGAGAGCCAAACTTCTGAGCAATGTAGAATAATTTACAAGGATCATCGTCCTAAGTCCGTCTTAGGAGTCGTGCCTTAGCATTTTGTTTGAGTCATTGGATCCGTTCTATCCTATTTTCTTTGAGATGCCTTGTTTTATCAATCAAGATTTGTTTGATATTCATTCTAAGATTAACCCTTTTCTTCTTCTTTCTTTCTTAAAGAAGAGAAATGGTTAGACCAGGCCATCCCAGCACCGGTCAATCTAGTGCTACTCCCCAGGATGGAGTATTTATGTCTGCCCAATAGCTTCTTGATCTTGTAAAGCATGCTCAAGCTACCGGACCCATTCTAGAGCCTACTCATCCTAGATCCGGTTTTGCACGCTCGTTCAGAGACTATACTGATTTGGGTGGAAGGCCATTCAGGGGATTCGAGAGCGTTATAGAAATTCAAGCTTGGCTCAAATCGTGCGATCGCATCTTTTCTCGAATGAATCTTGTTGATTTACATCAAATCCAAGTGGCTTCTAGCATGCTTCAAGAAAGAGCAATAGATTGGTATGAACTCTTTACTTCGGTGATTATCGAAGCGGATCTTACTTGGGAGCAATTCCGGGAAAGATTTGAATCAAAGTTTTTGCCGTAGGTTGAAAAAGTAACTTTGGCCCGGCGTTTTATTTACCTTGTTCAAGGTGAATCTTCCGTGACAGAGTATGTCACGTCTTTTGAATCTCTCTCTAAGTATGGGGTCGAGTATATTAATACCCCATTGAAGAAAAATCAGAGGTTCGTCTATAGGTTGAATAAGAACCTCAAGAAGCCATTAATTCCGAAACTAGAAGTTTCTTTTGATCAGCTTATTGATATCGCTCTTCAACTTGAAGAGGAGGATAATGGGAGTGATGTTGAAGTTGTGTGTACCAGACAGAACTTCAACAATAGCATAAAGAGGTCTATTAAATTCAAAGGCCCCAATCCCAATAAGAAAGGGAAGCAAGAAACTCCGGTAGCAAAGACTCCTTGATCTAATCGGGGACAATGCTACAACTGTGGTTCCACGGACCATTTTGCTAATAGGTGTCTGAAACCTCTCTTTTGTCGTTATTGCAAAAGTTTGGGTCATCTTTTATCTTCATGTCCCAAACTTCCAAGCAACAGAGAGGGAAAGCTAAATGCGCCTAGTAACACTTCTCGTGAACAAGGCATTTCTCATTCAATCCTTGATGACATTTGTTTTGTGATTATCCTATTCGAGTTCTTGTTGATATGGGTTCATCTTCTAATTTTATATCAAAAGAACTTGTTGATTTCTTTTCTTTAAATATTTTGGGCTTGATGCCTTCGCTGAGAATTGCTATCCGGATAGTGGATCTGCAACGCTCATTTTGCTTTGAAAAGATGTGAAGATTATTTTATGTGATCATTCTTTCCGATCCGATTTGCATGCTATGCGTTACTTAGACTTCGCAATTGATTTTTTGAAAAAGGATTTGCTTAATCATTATGAAGCCATATCCTATGTCCCGTGTGGACTACTCATCTTCGACATTCTCAATCTGTTAAGCAGATTTCTATTTTTTTCTTTGTGATTTTGATTCCAATTTGATGGCATCATTTTATTCTTTAAGCCCACTTGATGAGGAAAATGTTATTTCTCTCATTCAAATAGTTTGAGAATTTTTTGGTGTTTTTGAGCTTGTCTTAGGATTATCACCTAAGAAAATCTATTGAGTGGTGCTCAAGTCTTTTCAGTTCGACTTTGCCACCAGTTTTCATTAGCTATGAGTTGCGGACGATAACGTTCCACTAACCGTATTCTGCACTAATTACGATTCTTATGAATTAATTATTATGTCATTCAGTTTGTCCAACTTATTTCACCCATTTTATGAATCGAGTATTCTACGAATATCTCGATGACTCCATTCTTGTATTTATTAATTTTTGATGGAAACAGCAATTTAAAATTTTGCAAATCTTTTTCATAAGATTTATTTATAAGTATAATTGGATTTTTGTTCTTGAAACGAATAGAGAATATTCGTAAATTTTTTAAGAGATATTTTTATCCTATAGAAGATGATTTTGTGATTGTATTGCCCTTTGAGTGCGTTAAGAATTCTGTTCGACGTGCTTGATCAACGTTATCGATTGGAATTTCCTAAATGCTTTGATGAGACAATTTGACATGATATATTCACTTGTAAAATTGTAAATTTTTGTAGAAATATTATTACATAAAGATAATTGTGATTTTCAAAGTTTTAGCTTTTTGGGAAAGAAGATTATTTAAAAAGAACTCTTTTCTGATACTCTTATTCTTGTGATTCCCGAAGGGGAACCAAAACTTTATTGTTTATACCGATGCTAGTCGTATTGGTTTGAGTGTCGTTCTCTTGTAAAAGAGAACGTGCTATCACTTTTTTTTCTAAATAATTTAAGCCGATCGAGACTAGGTATGCCACTCATGATCTAGTGCTCATGGCTATTATTGTCGCTTTCAGAGTTTGGCATCATCATTTATTTTTGAGGAGAAATTCGTTCTTCACTGCGATCATAAATCTTTGAAATGTTTATTTTCTCATAAGGAAATTAATGTTGGCATGAGTTCCTTGTATCTTATGATCTTGATATTCTTTATACTCCTGAAAGGAGAAATCGTGTTGCCAATGCCCTTAGTCATAAGCAACAAGTGGTTGTTTCTTTGATGATGTCCGAATAGAATGATCTTTATACCAAGTTCATCGGACATTTCGATGTACTTCATTTTATTGAGCTTTGTCTCATTTCTTTTATGGACTAGCGTCGAATGTTCTTTTAGGGTGTTCGGTTCATCGGATGTACCGTTATTGTACTACATCGTTGTCCCGAGTTTTCGGTTCATTTGACGTACCGTTTGTACTACGTCGGTGTTTCGAATTATTTGAGCTTTGGTTCATTTGACGTGCCGTTTGTACTTCGTCGGTGTTCCGAATTATTTGAGCTGCGGTTCATTTGACGTACCATTTGTACTGCGTCGGTGTTCCGAATTATTTGAACTTTGGTTCACTGGGTATACCGTTGTACTGCTTCAGTGTTCCGAATTATTTAAACTTTGGTTCATTGGACGTACCGTTGTATTGCGTCGGTGTTTCGTATTGTTTAAGCTTTGGTTCATCTGGCATACCGTTATTGTTCTATGCCGTTGTACCAAATTATTCGAGTTTCTAGTTTCTCGGGCATACCATTATTGTACTACGTCATTGCACCGGCTTAATTTTTCTACTATTCATGACGTTTTCCATGTCTCTCAACTACGCAAATGCCTTACGGATTCCCATTTTATTCTTGAGCCCAGTGTTATTGAGGAAATCGAAGTTTCACCAGATTTGACTTATGAGCAACACCCTATTTGCATCATTTCTTCGAAGGTTAAACGCCTTCGAAATGAAGATTTCCCTTTTGTGAAAGTTCAATGATTCTCAAATCATAAGGATTTCTCTTGGAAATTCGAAGAATTCATCGAGCGAACACATCCGGACTTACTATCTCATGCTCTTTGAGGTGAACTTCTTATTTCAAATTTCTTTTGTGTTGACATGCTTTTATGGTTATTACTTTTTATTTTCTTCTTAAATATTGCGAGGACGCAATTTCTTTAAGGAGGGGAGTCTGTAACAACCCGTATATTTTACGTTTGAATATTTAAATATTTTATTTAAATACTTTATTGTTAGTCGGATTATAGTCCGAAAAGCTACTTTTTGCAAACAGTCGAATTAGAATTCGAGACCACTTCCATTGAGTCCAAAGTGCCGTTTGCAATCTTTTTGAGTTAAACATTTATATGTTTTGAGTTGAGTGAATTTTGCTATTTTTCACTTAGGGCTTTGGGTTTGGGTTTGGGTTCAGCCCGCTAACCCAACTCATTTTATATCATTGCTCCACCCCCTCTCCTCTTTATTACCTCAATTTCATTTCCTAACACTCAAGCTTCATCAAAAATGGAGGAAGAGATTGGAAACTAAAATCCTAAGCCCTAGGTTCTTTGCAAATTCAAGTTATAGCTCCAAATTCAAAGACAAGCTATTGGTAAGCATCCTCTTCTTCTTCTCCAACTCATTCTACCTTCAATTTCAGGAATTCCTAAACCTAATTTGGGAAATGATCTTCTTTTGAGCTTAGATTCAAGCTTCTTGGGTTAGAATTGAAGAGTGATTGTTCTTGCCTTGTTCTATAGCTTCTTCTCCATTGTTTTGAGTAAAAGATGAGATTTTTTATCTCACATCTATGTCTATAACTATCTTTGACTGTTGGGTATGAATTCCTAAACTTATTCATGTGCATTTTCTTTTGGATTGGATTGAATTGGTGAATATTTCAATTTTTGGCGTTTTGAAGTCAAATCTATAAAAATCCTAACTTTGAAGTTTGAACATGTTTTTGGAGTGTATCGAGGAGCCTATAGGACTGGGTTGTCATGTGGCATAAATCCCTATTTGCAATTGCTCGATCGATTGGCTCCGTTTGGATTCTGGCCCCTTGGGGGAATAGGCTGGAAATGTTGGGTAACAGGCACCAGTCGACTGGCACTCTGAGTCTAGTCGACTGACCTGTAACACGAGAGTTTTTCAGGATCTGGTCCAGTCGACTGTTCTCAAACACCCAGTCGACCGACCTGTTTGTATTCAGCCTACTTTGTCTATTTCTCCTATTTTGCTTGAAATTCCAATTTTTATCGATTCGTGGTTTTCCGATATGTTGTTATCATTTATTATCGACTTTGATGACTTCTATTTTGGAATTTTTGGGTATATCCATTTTGATGGATTTGATATCAATTTCTTTGGATTTAGTTTACGTCTTCGAATGTGAATTTTGGTGATTGATTATTTCTACAATCCTTTTTGTGATTTTTCACTTCTAAATTCAAAGGTTTCTATACTAGCAGTAAATATTCAAACTCTTTCACAAAGATGATTTCAACTCTATTTTCAATATCAAACTCGTTTATAGAACCGTTTTCCAACCTATTAGTATATACAAACCTTTACCTCACTCGTATGAGAAATCTAATTAAACGGCTTAGTAAAACAAGTGGTATGAAACGTTTGTGTTTACTTCGTCGATTAATTCTTGGACTTGTTCGATTGAATCTCTTGTGACAATTTTCGAGTGGAGACTTACAGTTTGTTGGTAAATATTTAAGTTAAGCTAGTGGTTATGGGACATGAAGCTAAACTCATATATTTACTAGCTTAGTGTAATTGACACTTCTTGATGATCGATGATGATCATTTCATGGTTTAGACCAGCAATGTTCTTTTATGGGCTAGTGACTCATGTTCTTTTATGATATTCGGCTCATCGGATGTACCGTTATTGTACTACATCGATATCCCGGCTTTTCGATTCATTGGACGTACCGTTATTGTTCTGCATCAATGTTCTGAATTATTTGAGTTTCGTTTCATCGAATGTACCTTTATTTCACTACATTAATGTCTTGGCTTTTCGATACATTGGACGTACCGTTTGTACTGCGCCGATGTTTCGAATTTATGGTTAGCGACCATGGAATAGCGTTCCGTTTGTGATACACGTGTTGGTGAGTTTACATGCTCCCGTTTTGTGATAGGCCTCCCCCTTTTGTGATTTTTGGATTTCTAATTGATGATTTCTAGAATTTGTATTTCACCAATTTTTATGATTGGCATCGATATGATGCAAATATTTTTGGTTTGGTGAATAGAGTAAAGAATATGACATTCTTTTTGATGTTATGAGATTTCTTGAGATATTGTATGATTTTTCTTGTTGTCAAATGTATACTTTTCATAATATGACATTATTGTTATCATACATTTTGTTATATCTTTTATTCCATCTCATTTTATCTGATATTTATAGCTAGACTGGTCCGTTTATTATTTTCTTACTAAATAATACTCGGGTCAGATCGAGATTCTACAGGTGCTTCTACTTGACTCCTCATCTAGGAGTATTACCTGACTTTTGGCTAACTACACTATATTGGTAGTTTTTGTTGTTATACATTCGAGATAGAGACTCCTTGATGTATACGTATTCTTTTGTCTAGCACTTGTTCCTATTCTTTTGTTATACTGTGGATCTTGTTTGACCACTACTCTGATAAACACTTCTAAGTGTTATATATCTATTTCCGCCTTTGTGATATGGATATCTGTGACTGATTGTGTTATGCTTGTTTCTATATTTGTTTCCGATGATCGTATAGCCACTGTGTAGTAGCTTTGGGTTTGTATCGATGTATCGGATTTCCTCTTGAAATGAAATGCATGTTATACTATCTGACATATCGGTGCTCGCACAAAGCAATTACACGGACTGTCGCTCCTCAACAGCCTTATTCTTCGCGCTAGTTGACGGCATTACTCCGTAGTGTCCTTGGCTAGCTTGAGTATAAAGATGGGGCGTCACACGACATGTCAGAAATTGGGAGCAATTGGCTATAAATTGAAGAAGATGTGATTTTTTGAATATGATGCTTTTTAGGCCAACAAACAGGGATGGATTTTTGGCCGATTTCATCCAACAATTTTCTATATCAAAACAATTCAAAATTCAGTGAAAATTTCCACACATATTTTACAGTCCAACTACTGCAACATATCATAAATTGGAAGTAATTGGCTGTAAACTGAAGAAGATATGATTTTTTGAAAATGATGTTTTTTCGGTCAAAAAATAGAGATAAATATTTTGCCATTTTCAACCGACAATTTTCTATATCAAAACAATTCAAAATTCAATGAAAATATCCAAAAATATTGTAATGTCCAACTACTGCAACATATCAAAAATTTGGAGCAATTGGCTTTAAATTGAAGAAGATATGATATTTTGAAAATGATGCTTTTTCGGCCAACAAACAGAGATAAATTTTCGACCGATTTCAACCAACAATTTTCTTTATCAAAACAATTCAGAATTCATTGAAAATTTTCAAAAATATTGTACAGTCCAACTACTACAACATATCAAAAATTGAGAGCATTGGCTGTAACTTGAAGAAGATATGAATTTCTGAACATGGCACTATTTCAGCCAACAAAAGAGTAAACCTATTCAATAAATTGAGCATTTCAAGCAACAAATTGATAGCAAGATATTTTGCTTTAGTTTGCTTTAAGAAAACTCCTACCTTGCTTACAAAATAGTTTTAGCAAGATATAGCAGTGATTTGGGATTAAGTTGTGATCTTTTGATGCGATTTGAGGCTCTAAACACCTGTAATTGCTGAAACAAGAACATGCAGAGCAAAAGGAAAAAAAAGCTGCAAACAATTGATATTT
This sequence comes from Allium cepa, assembly GCA_030765085.1. Classification (NCBI taxonomy): domain Eukaryota; kingdom Viridiplantae; phylum Streptophyta; class Magnoliopsida; order Asparagales; family Amaryllidaceae; genus Allium; species Allium cepa. The sequence goes on along the minus strand of CM060938.1, from coordinate 463,141,970 downwards.
CAATTAAAGAATTTGATGAAATCTATTTTGTATTGAATAGAGATTACCTTGCTATTCTTAATTTAGAAGATTCTCTTTGTAGTTAGCAGCAAAAATTGAGTGGAAATAGAACTTTTTATATGAAGATGGCCAGGAAATTTTTTTTCCTTTCTTTTTACTGTAGGTTTATTTTGAGAAGATGAAGCCAAAAGAAAGTACGTACAGTTTAGTTTCTCATCAGAAAATTTTAGATAGTAGGCTAATAGATCCTCCTTTCTACCCAATTAAGCCCAAGGGAAAAAGTACTTAGTGAAAATCAAAACTATGTATATATGTTACTTATTTTAACACTATACACACATACTTTCAACATTTAAAGTCATATAAAATGCATACATATTATTGTATTGAAATAAAATATCCATTGTACCAAAATAAAATTTCTTTTAACAGTTAAAAGTTATCCTTTTACAATAAAACCTCATTTTTAACAATATTTAACACTTTACACAATTTTAGTGTAAAAACAATATTTTTAAAGTATAACTTGGTCCAAAATTTATTCTCTTAGTCAAATAAATTGTAATAAATCATTTTTAAAACAACAAAATATTATTTCCGCATGATATTTCATCTTTTACTTTATTAAAAGACATGTTTTCTCCATATTTTTCCTTTTATATTCGGTAAAAGGAAAATATTGGCAATAATAATCAATATTATCACATTGACTTAATTAAAATACAGTAAATGACTAATTTCACTCCAATACCTCAAAATAAAGTTTTTATAACTTTATTTCCATCAATTTGGATTTATTTCAACACTTAAATGTTGAAATACATCACTTGGTAAATTTATTAACTCAAATTTTCCTAAATTCCGATATTTTCCATTTTATTTAACCAAAACACCAAACAACGAATTGTAAACCCAATATTTAACTCCATACATAGTGTTTATTTGAAATAGACAATTTAAACCAAATTTATTTCTACATTACATTCTATTCACCATTATAACTATCATTATAATTTAATATCATCAGTAATCTCCAATACCAGGGTTCTTACAGACTCCCTCTCTTATAAAAATTGTGTCCTCGCAATTTCTAAAGGATATTTGTATTCAACACAATTCATTTCATCAAACAAAGGAATTTAGATAGATTAAATGAGAAATTCTTACCTTCAAAGTGAGAAGATAAGAAAGCAGGTTATGATCGTTCGATGAATTCTCTTGTTTCCCAAGTGCAGTCATTGGGATTATTGGACCATTGAATCTTCACGAACGGGACACTCTTGTTTCGAAGGCATTTAGTCTCCGAAGCAATAACTCTCAGAGGATTTTGCACATAAGGTAGATCAGGAGAGACTTCCAACTACTCTAAAGCACGAGCATCAAGCACATAATCTGAATCTCGTAGGCACTTCCTCAACTGAGAAACGTCGTTTAAGTCGTGAACTCCAGAAACTAATCGGGAAGTGCTACACGATAAGAAACCAGACCGATACGCTTTGTAATAGGAAATGGCCCAATATAGCGTGGTACCAATTTCTCGGTCTGGCTAAAGCATACCACTACTTTTAGAGGACAAGCTTGAATAAAAACAAGGTCGCCCAATGAGAATTCAAGAGGCCTCCTACAGTTGTCCGCATAGGATTTCCGGCGACTCTGTGCCTCTTTCATTCTCTCACGAATAAGATGGATCTTCTCATATGATTCTTGAATAGATTCGGGGCCTAAAATAAGCTTTTCCCTCGACTCAAGCCAACAAGATGGAGAACAACACGGCCTGCCATATAAGGCTTCAAATGGGGGCCATGCCGATTGAAGATTGGTAGTTATTATTATAAGCAAACTCAACTAGAGGAAGATGATCCTCCCAGCTACCACCAAAATCCAAGATACAAGCACGAAGCAAGTCTTCCAAAATACGGTTCACTCGTTCAGTCTGTCCATCAGACTGTGGGTGATAAGATGTGCTAAGATTAAGCTTTGTGCCTAAAGCTTGCTAGAGACTCTGCCAAAAGTGACTCGTGAAAAGAGGATCATGATCACACACAATAGATGAACGGACACCGTGAAATCGCACGATCTCCTTAATATATAGCTTCGATAAAAGAGATGTTGTCCTATTCAACTTAATAGGAATAAAATGTGTGGACTTGGTGAGACGGTCCACAACAACCCAAATACTGCTATTGCCTGACCACGAATGAGGTAAGCCATCAACGAAATCCATCGACATTTGATCCCATTTCCACAACGGAACCTCTAAAGACTGAAGAAGACCGGATGGCCGCTGATGTTCGGCCTTAATAAGCTGACAAGTTATGCAATTACCCACATAACTTGCGACATCATGCTTCATGCCTTCCCAATAATAAAGGCGATGCATATCGACATACATCTTACTACTGCCGGGGTGAATGGTATGCTTAGAGCGATGACAATCATCAAGAATGTCATGCCTAAGTGCTGAATCAGAAGGCACAACAAAATATTCCTTCATACGAAGACAACCGTGAGAATCAATACTGAAATCCCTCATCTCTACATCACGGGATTCAGATTCACAAAGACGAATAAGCCGCAACATCTCGAAATCACGCCACTAAGCCTCAAAAATACGATCTAAAAGAGAAGCTCGAGCTTCCATACTGAATAATAAGACAGGTGAATCGAAAGAAGAAGCTCGATCATGAGTATCACAATAAGATAAAGTTTCAAGGACATCCCATTCGGCTAACATCATAGAAAGAACCGCGAATGCTTGCAACTAAGCGCATCGGCCACACGATTACACTTCCTCTTGGTATACTGAATATCAAAATCATATGAGGCGAGAAATTCAAGCCAACGCTGCTTTCTCATATTAAGCTCCTTCTGAGTGAATGGATATTTCAAAGACTTATGGTCGGTAAAAAGAATGAAGTGCTCTCCCAAAAGATAATGATGTCAAATCTTCAAAGCAAAGACATTGGCTGCAAGCTCTAAATCATGGGTAGCATACCAAACCTCATTCAGACGCAATTTCCTAGAAGCATAGGCAACTACCCGATCTCTCTGCATCAGAACAACACCGAGGTCACTATGACTGGCATCGGTATAACGATAATGTCTTGGTTCCCTTCAGGAACCACAAGGATGGGAGCATTAGTGAGAAGCTCCTTAAATTTATGAGAAGAAGCCTCACACTTATCGGACCAAAAAAAATAGAACGCCTTTCCTTGTAAGGCTAGTCAATGGAAGCACAATATGGGAAAAGTCTTTGATGAAATGGCGGTAATAACCAGCCGAACCCAGAAAACTACGAATCTCGTGAACATTCTCAGGCCTCTTCCAACTCTGAATAGCCTCGATCTTAGAAGGATCAATGGAAATACCGTTTGAAGATACAACATGGCCTAAGAACTTCACTTGCTTTTCCCAGATATGACACTTAGAAAGTTTTTCTTTGAGTTGATGCTTTCGGAGAGTACTCAAAACAATTCTAAGATGTCGAGCATGGTCCTCTTCGGACTTTGAATATACTAGAATATCATCAATGAAAACAAGCATGAACTTATCGAGATATTCCCGAAATACTCGATTCATAAGATCGACAATGTAGGCAGGTGCGTTCATCAATCCGAAACCTATCAAATTATATATCGATTTCTCGACGAACACAACTCAGTTCTGAAGTTTGATTTTTCAATAGGGTTATGGTTTATCCAGTATTGGCCAAATCATTCTCGACTGTTCATTGGGTTGCGATCAACTTCGACCGATCGTCAGTTGGAGGGTACCGGATTGTAGAGATCCTCGCAAGCAGTGCATCAGTGTAGTTTGTTTGCCGAATTGATGGGTGGATCATCGTCAAAAATTCATTTAGGGTTCGAGATTAATGGGGCGGCTGTTTTCTTTCTGAGGTCGGCGATGTTTTCGGGCATCGTAGAGGAGGGTCGTGGCCTTGGGGAGAGGTCAGCGGTGAAGTTTGGGTGGCCGCGAAGGCCAATGGCGGCATGGGGTGGCATGATTGGGTGGCGGCTAGGTTTCGAACAAGCGATGAAATTTGGGTTTCTATTTGTAAGGGGATAATGCAAGGTGATGATGTGGCCGATTCTGGGTTGATGTTGTATGTGACTTTTTATCCAGTTTATTTATTTTAGATTTTAATTGTTTAATGTTCTAACATAGATAACTTTTATATACGTGTTCAGATTTACGCGCGGTTTATTCCAGTCAGATCATATCGGAATTCCGGATATTCTGACATTGGTTTTGTCAAATTCCGAGACTGTTCAAATTTGGGGCTTAGTTTGGATTCAAAAATCGATTTGAAATCAAAGGTGAGTGTTTTAACCCACTCACAATTATTAATTATCTTATGTTAGTTAAATTAAATTTATGATGTGATTAAAAATTAATTTGATCGATGTTTGGTATGTTTAAATTGTCATTCTAGTTAAATTTGAATTTTATTACATTTAATCATCGTTTAATTTAATATTGAATTAAATTGTCAATTTAATATCTGTTAATGATAATCAGTTATCTATTGATGTTTATTGGTTGATCGGATGATGGTTGTGATGGATGTTTGATTGTTGATATTGGATGACCGGATGTTATATTTTATATTGTCGTAACACTACAAGTTCCCTATGGGTTGCAATGATACATACCTAAACGATCTTTAGATTAGGGGAAAATCGTTATGGGTTGAAATAATAGACTCGAACGATTTTATGGATTTTATTTAATTCAAGATTGCAGGTTGAAATGATGTATACCCAAAAAAATTTAAATTGCAAATTGGAATGGTAAATATTCATATCACTTGACCATAGGGTAGAAAATTATATATGGACACCAGATTGGTTAAATTAAATAATTTTTAATTTGTTAAATTTTGAATTCTATTAACCGACATTTTGAAATAGAAATTGATTTATGTAAACTGAATTATTTTTTATAACCCAAGCGTTAATGTTGAAGCTGGAATTGATTTAATGAGTTGTTCAATAAATTGGAATTTCAAAGTTGAGGTGTCAAATATAAATGAATTTTTTGAAATTGAGTTATTGGAAATGTTTGGATATAATTTTGAAATCTATTTTAAAACCAACTTAATTAATTTAAACTATTCCAATTTATTTTAACCAAACTTAACCTATTTCAAACAAGTCAACCCAATTAATCTATTTTATTCTATTCTAATCTAATTTGATATATAATTTAATCTATTTAAAACCATTTAAACTTACTAAACTATACTAAACTATTTAATTTATTTTAAATTCTTTAATCTATTTTTAACTCTATTTAATATAATTTAAATCTATTTAATCTATTTAAAATTTATATAATATAATATAAATCTATTTAATCTATTTAAATCATTTTAAAATCTAATTTAAACTATTTTAATCTATTTTTAAAATATTAAAACTATTTATGACTATCTAGACTATTTTCCAAAATTTCAGACTATGTAAAGTTGAAGTATTTATATTTAAATCCTTGAGGATGATACAACCTAAGTGGAATTTGAAATTGATATCTTTTTGTGAAATGACATATTTGAGTAATTAGACGGTTTTTGGAAGGAGGATTTAATTAACCTATCTTATCGATAAATTCAAAAAGTGAATATCGTTTTTTGAAGTGAATGTGATTTGAAAATGAATACGATTTTGAAAGCGAATGTGATTTGAAAGTGAATATGATTTTGAAAGTGAATATGATTTGGGACTGAATATGGTTTTGAGAATATGATATTTTGATATCAATTGTGAATTGACTTTTGAAATGTAAAAGAACCATTGGTGTGAAATAGGCATTTGGTTGATAAAGACACCGGGATCAGATATTTTCATACCATCTACCAATACTGAAAACCACTTTAACAACTGTGTACGCGGTGGAGATTCCAGAAATGAAGTAGGATGGTTTGGCGAATGATTTTGTATGAGGTATTTATGTGACCCTGACTCCCGTGAGTCAGCTTAGATGTGACTAAAACAGGAGCCACGTCGGGCCAAGTGAGGTCATTCATCCTAGCAGACATGCTTCTTCGATACGATTCTATTACTTTATGATTGATTTGGTGACCACCCCTTGATTTGATTATGGGAGTGTGTTCCAAGATGGGCGGTAGTAGCTGCTATGCACTACCACCTGTTCGGATCTGCAATTGGTATATCTACCATGGCATTGCCACGAGTTCCATGTTCACATGCCCTATTGCGCCTTCTACGAGTTTATTTTTTGTCATACCTATGGAATGCTCCCTGATAGCCCACCTACGGGTGGGGTTTACAGTATCTGTATAAATTATGGCATTATCTAAAATATGTTAAGGGGGATATGGGTAACGCCTTAACGCTATTTTAATACTTTACTTTACTATAGACACTATTATAATAGCGTATTGACTACATAGTAGATAGTTTAACGGATCCTTAGGAGATGGTAATCCCGAACATCTCTTAAGTTATTGCACTCATGTTAGACACTGAATAGGAGATGTCAAACCCCGTGAACATCTCCGATGCCGTTACACTAATATTTATTTACTGTTGATTTAACTTACATAAGATCTTTTAGTTCTGACTCAAGTGCTTTGTCTTTTTAATTCGCTCGAGTCGGTCTGAGCTTTTCAGTTTATCTAAAACTGCTTTCTAGAGGATGAACACGAAGATTTGGTAGTATTATTATTTATTATATTTATTCCACTGCATCATGTTGTTCTGCTGCATTTATTTATTATTTATTCTTCTTGTATGTTACTTTGATCTGTATTATTAAGGTATAATCAATGTTATTTGTAAACAGCTTCATGAACTTTTTATTTGATTGTTATATTTTGTCATTCCGTTGCAAGATTCTGTATTTGTTCTCTTCCTTTCTCTGCTTTTTCTTATTTACCCCATAACAATATGCCTTTTGAATGGTTTGAGTTTGACGTGTATGTTTTATCGTTGATTTAAATCGTCCAAAAAGACAGGTCATTACCAATTGCCTAGGAATATAAATAATTTCCTTAGCGTACCACTTTGCTCATCAATCTTAGGTTATTTCGTAGAGGATTACCTATGCTCCTTCAGAAAAAATTAAAAGTCACTTTCTAAACTTATTGATTTCTCAATTATACCAATATTTTCTAAATCATTTAAGTTTTAATTCAGTATTTACTTAATACCAAAATCGTTTATGAATTATTTCATAAAATTTCACCTAAGTTTGAAAATACTTTATAAAGTAATTTCTTTATAAAACATCAAATAGTAACTTATTCCACTTTATGTACTTGTATAATACTCTTCTATATCCTAAGAGTACATACAAATACAAATTTTATTTTACTTCACAATTTAGGTGTAGATCTAATTGAAATTTTGCTCTTTAAAACCGAGTCATCCTTTCAACCTCTTTGACTTAGAGTGTTAAAATGGACGATGTTCATGGGTTGATCCAAACAAAAAGTAGTTTACATCACTTAGATTTTTAAAAAAAAAGCTATGGTTTTTAATAAAACAATATCTATTAAAACCTTCCTACCTTTTTTAACTTAAGGTGTTATAATTAATGATATTTATGGACTGGTCCGATAACATCAATTAGTTTACACTTCTTATATACTTAGATAATATTTATAGTTCTGATAAAACAATGTTATCAAAACTTTCCCATTCAATTTCACCCAATTAAGTCAGTGTTAAATTATCCCTTATCTTCTCTAAGGATAAAAATTCATTTATCCAAAACAATATTTTATCAAAAAATACTACTTATTCGAAAATCTTCCCTTTAAGGGAACTTAAAAAATAATTGAACGAATTTTTTCATTGTACCTCACTTTTTAATAGTTCTTTGTAATCACTCTAATTTAACGTATCTAATACCATAACCCTAAAGTATTCCTCTTCCATACGCTATATAAACACCTACACGCTTCATTCCTCTTACTCTACAGTAAATAAAACACCGCTGATGCCATTTTCTTTTTCATCTTCATCATCCAAGTTCTTTAAGCAGCAGTAAGGATATGAGTATATCTAGTTTTAATTTACTATTTATAGGTATATCTTTTTACTCTAAAAGTAAATTTCAGTGTATATTATATTCTCCTATTGGATCATCCTTGTTTTGATCCATTTACTTCCAAATTTTAAGTAGAATGTGCATTGGAAACATCACTGTAGTCATCACCACAACTATGTTGAAATCTTCCATCTAACGACATAGAAAGGCTACAAAAATGATGAAGTTATAGGCATTATTTCCCATAAATTCATCGCAACCGGTCAACCGCTCCGTCCACTGGTGGTCGACCGCTCTGATATATTTTTGTAGGTAGTAAGCCTAAAACTTAGCTAGTGTGTATATTTTTGTTCCTTTCATCTTTATTCGATTGTTTTATGCCTTTGTGATTGAATTGGGATCGGTGTACACTCTATACATGTATGATAACACATTAGAATTAGAATTTAAAGCCATTGAATGATATTGGAATAGATTTTACACTTAATGCATAATTGTTTTCAAAAGATATTATTTTCTAGAAATTATATAGCATCTTTAAAAATTAATTTCTAAATTTGAAATATCATAATTTTGAATTTTTGCAAATTTTTGAGATATATGCGATATTTCAAATTTTATATGAAAATTTCAAAGTATTTTAGCTAATTTAAAGTTGAATTCAAAAGGTGGATTTTTAAATATTTTTGAGCAAATGAAAATATTGATAAAATACATGTTTAAAGTTTTGAAAATTCCAGAAAATATATTTAAATATTTTGAGATAAAATATTTGTTTTAAAGGTTAAATTTTAATTATTTAAATATATTTTCATATTTAAATTGAACTAAAGGAGTAAATCTTATTAATTCAAATTAACTTTGGCTTGGACAATATATATATATATATATATATATATGCATGTGTTTATGATGCTATACGAGTTTATTTTCATTTGAATTCCATAATCGCAAGTTATTAACTTTAAGTTGATCTAAAGTTGAAGTGGAGGTGGCTCAAGTGGGTTACGCGATGAGCAAAAAGGTAAAGGGAGGGGGGAAGAAAGTATTTAGTTTTAATTATAGGTAATTTAAAATGTTAATTAAAGGTGATTAGTAAATTAAAATTTCAATTTCTTATAAATTACATAACTTGTTCGTTTTAGATCCAAATCTAACGAGGTCGATCGTGTTGGGTTCGTATCATGGAGATCTTGGCGATGGAATCAATTTCGTTAAAATTGGAACTTGGAGGAATTTTAGATAAATTCAAACACGTTTCAATTAAATCAAAATAGGAACGCGAAGATGACAATAAAAATCAATATGAGTTAATCTCACTCAATTTTGGATTACTGCAATTTAATTTAAATGGTTAAGAATTAATTATTGATTGATTGGTTGAATTGATATATTTTTATCAGTTGAATGTGATATTATATATAGTAATATATATAATCGAGTGATTGATATTCCCGCATATATATAGCGGATGAGACCCTATGCCCCCCGCATAATAGCGGATGACCCTATTTACTACGATATCCCCCTCGAAGTGGGATTAGTATTTTATATTATATTAACATCTGTGGATGCAGGAAAAAAAGGTAAGCGGAATCTTACTAGATTCCTCAAAAATGTTGAATTTATTTTCATATATAGTGATATATGAGCTGTTGAATAATCTGTGACAGATTATAGTGTAATTTGAAGTTATTGGGTGCTATGGTATTACAGGCGTAGATTTTGATATTTTAAAATATTATAAATATCTCAGTATTGAGTTTGAGAAGAAATTTAAAAAGGCATTTTGGAAATAAAGTATCTATATTGAAATTTGGATTAATTAAAAGAAAAGAATTTGGGTAAAATAAATAGTTTGATTTTTAATTTGTACTTAATAATTTTGGAATGTGAAAAAATGGAGATTTTGGAATAATTTAAATAAAAGAATTTTAAATGATAAAATCTAAGCGATTTTGGTTAAGTGTGAAACGATTTGTTTTTAAAAAACAAGATTTTAAATAGTTGGGAAATAAAAAGGAATTTTGAAAATAAAATCTGAAAGTGTTATACTAAATATTAAATAAAAATTTAAAATACGAAATGGAAGTGGAATCGAAATTTAGTCGGGTTTGGTATAGTTGGGTTATTATAGAAATTGATTGGAAAATGGAATTTAAATTAGAAATCGATTTATAATCGATTAAGTATTATAAAACCATTATAAAAATGAGACTATGGGAATTATAAACAAAGTTTATAAATAAAGTGAAGTGATTATCCATGGGTAAATTGAAGTTTAAATTCACGGTGAGGATTTATAAGGAGATGAGTAATCGGCTTAAAAATAAAGGATGGATTTATTTTTAGAAATGTGAAAGGGGATTTACGGAATTGGAACGTAAATCAAAATGGGAATAAATCGAGAAAGATTTATAAATGTTAGACTGGTTATATTGAAATTGGAAAATATATTTTATCGAGAAATTTAATTTGTTTTTAAAAAGGAGATTTTTTTTAATTTGGTAATTTAAAAAGGTGTTTAAGGATATTTCAGAAATTAATTAATTATTTATTTTAATTTGTTTAAAGTATATTTAATTATGAATTAAGTCAGTTTATGTTAAGTTAATTATTATTTAGAATTAATCAGTATTATTATTTTAAAAGGATAAATTATTCAATATTAATAATTTATATAATAACTTTTACTAAAGAGTATTTGCCAAAAGTTTAACTTGGAAAATTATTATAAAAATTTCCTAAGTATTATTTGAAAATTATTAAATTAAGCTTTTGGGATGTAATGGTATACTTGCGTGGCGAAATCGGAGGCAGTGAGTGCCTGCAGTTAAGTTTTGGATTTCTTTAGGATAGAGACGTAAACATTGAGCCGTGAATCCATGGTTTGATACCGCAGTGGTACTTTCCAGATTATTTTAATGGTTTCCAAATATCTTTGAAAAGAATAGTTTGTGAATATACTAAATTCGGTAAGAAAGTATATATTTTAGATAAAGAGATTTAAGTCATTAAAATATAAAGTGAATAAGACTTAGTGTTTCTTAGTGAAAAAGTGAAATATTTGGTTGAATGATTGTTTAGTAGATAGTTAAAGAACTGACTATTAACTCTGGACCCTAAATATAACTTTGGGAATATCTAACAGCAACACGGGAATTATGTGGTACAGTCACCGTTCAAGGTGCTATATTGTATGTCTAAACTCATTTTGTCTTTTAGGACATTGATAAGGAAATCCGTCCACTAACGGTTAGGAGGTGATCTTTGATCTTATTTTCATATGTTTATTTTCTAAAGAACTGGGGTTGAGTTCACCGGAAATATCGAACGTTGTTTCGAAGAGACTAGGATCGGATAAGTTAACTGAGAACCACTTCGATCCAACGAATACGTTTACGAAAGGGAAACAAGAGCATGGAGTCGAAGATGGAGCAGTGAAGTACAAGGGAGAGTCGTTACTAATCCTAAGGATGATTCCAAAATGGATGTAGTAGGAATAGTGCCTTCGGTTCCATTCGGACCTAGAACGGTCTTGTATGGATGAATGTTATCGACACATATTCATTAGAGGATAATGAGCATTCTAAGGGAAAATTCCTTAAAAAGGTAATCGTAGCCTCTAACCTCATCAACCGGGAATGACTGAAAAGCAGGGGCGATGCAGCAAGGCAAAGTGGGTCGCACCCAATTTGGGTATGTTTGTCACCTTTCTAGATACCCTCGGATATTATATATTATGGATACGGTTGCATGTAGAAGAGCTCTCGGAGAGGGTGAGAATACCCAGGGTGATAGCATATTCGGTCTATCATGGCTATTGTTAGTCCATTCTTGTGTCGCAAAGGAAACTAGCGTGGTCCTCTGTACATTTTTCTAGACGTGTACTATGACAGGTGATACCCTAATGCCTAGTTATTCATATGGAATCTATTCTCCAATACGTGTCTTTACGGTTTTGGTTGTAGAGCCTAATTTTCTGGAATTTAATTAATGTTACAATTTCAGCTATTTGAATAAAGTACTTATACTTAGACACCATTATAACATCAGATGATTTTGATATAAAATGTTTTGGTTATCTTAAGGTAAAATCCCGTCATGTTTATTTATGGCGTGGTATTACGAGATACCACTGGTTTTCAAAGGGATTTTGATACCTTTAATAATTCAAACTGAGTGTGTTTTCTCTTATTAGTTTCCAGACTGACTCGGCTATTATTTTATTATAATGCTTGGGCAGACCGAGTATTACGGATACAAAGTAGGATGCTATGGAGCTCAGGAGATGAGTTAGATGACGAAGACGTATCACACGTACTTGGATTTTATTCCGCGGTGTATTGTAGGCTTTATATTCAGCATTTGTGAGGACAAGTTATTATAACTGTCCAGTATTCAGTTATTGAAGTGTTGTACTCTGATGATGTAATTTATAAATAACAGTTATAGTTTTTTTGTATAGACACTAGTTTTTATCTATTATATATTGTTCCGTTGCGATTGTGAGATTCAGTGTTATTATTTGTATTTGCTTCTTCTACCTCTTTCTTCTTTCTCTTACGATTCGGTATTTTCGACATTCAATTACTCGACATGTAATGCGGTGAACGTATCGATGTCGATTTTCGAGCATCGAATATTCCGGACCATCTTAAATTCTCCTTGCCCTTCTAACTCTCACTCCAACAACTTCGCTTTGCCCAAAGCTAGCCGCCCATCCTCCCATCAACCCACGGTGTCGAAGCATGTGACAGCCAACCCCAAAAGATCCTCTCTGATCCGCCTTCCCACCAGAATCTATATCGCACCCGCTGTTGCAGAACCCGCCACAGCCACCAATAGCCACACCTATTCCCTGCTGTGCCTTATCTCCTCCTCCGCTCTCCGACCAAACACCGCGACAACCATATCCTTCCACCGCATATGAACTGAGAAGCTCACCCTCTATATCCATGACACAGCCTCTTCTTTTCATGGCGGCTAGCAGCATATCACCGATCGCCTCCAGCTTGTAAACTCGGCGGCCCATCCCCTCTTCCTTCATTTGACTGTGGCACCGTCCACCACTTTTCCTTCCCCTAACCTCGTCCGCCACCCTACTTTAGCCACCTATAATCTAACAACCACTCCATACGGCCACCACATCAAAACACATATGCCACCTTTCCCATTTTCCCCTCACCTGATCACCAACCCATCACCTTCCCCTCTTTGCTGTTAGCCTAACCCTCCCTCTCTGAGCAGCTGCAGTTCGCCTCCCCCTCCATCACTTGTCAACGCCCTCTCTCAACCAAGTAAAGACAGTCCACCCTCTTAAATTCGCCCTCCTTCTTGCTGACCGCCCCATCACTCCACCAAATCTGGTAGCCATCATCTTTCTCGTAGCCTTGAACCCGCCTGTCACCATATTGACCCGCCACTTGAGCCACCCGTTGTCGCTGTCCTCGTGCCAACCCAAACCATCCCGCCTCCTATAGCAGCTCTTCCATCTTAAATATATGTGTTTTAATATATAATATATATAGATATTTTTATTTTTAAAATATATATAGATTTTTAAAATATATATAGATTTTTAAAGTATAATATATAGATATTTTGATTATAATATATGCATTTTAATAAATACCAATTTTTTAAGAAATATTGATTTGTAAAATATAAAATATAGAAATTTGATTTTATTATATGTATTTTGAAAAAAAACGATTTTAAAATATGATATATAAATATTTTATTTTAATATGTTTTTTAAATTAAGTATTGATTAAAAAAATATAACGACTTTATTTTGATATATATTTTAAATTGAATATTGATTTTATAACATAAGATATATTTTGTTTACATTTTTATCAAGCCAGATTGATTTTGAATTCATCAATTCAAGTTTGTCATGCTTTGCTTTTGAATTTATGCTTGGATTCGTCACATCTTGTTCTCGTTATTCTCTAGCCTCGAAAGATGAGTAATCACTTACGATTAACTTACTTATATTTTACAAATTTGATTCACATGAAATGATGATTGAAATATGTTGTTAAAATTTGAATTAGTTAGAAATTTAATTGTTAAAAATGTGATATGTTATTATCTGCAATTGTTTGCCTATATTAATTGACACATGACACTATAACCTGTTGTATATATTTAAATTGTTAATTATAAACGCTTGCTATCGATATATATATGTAATTTTATATTATTATTTTATTGTTCTCACTTTTACAAGTTCCTTTTTAATTAGGAATTCTCTATGGGTTGAAATGATACATACCTAAACGATGTTATAGATTAGAGAAAATCATTGTGGATTGAAAAGATAAGCCTAAGCGATTTTTTGAATTTTGAAATTTTGGGATTACGGGTTGAAATGATAAATACCTGTAAATATTAAATTACTACGGATTAAAATAATAAATATTCGTATCACTTGACCATAGGATATAAAATTGTATACGGACGCCGTTGGTCTATTTTTGAAAAAATTGATTTTCTAAGTTTTGAAAGAAAATAGATGGGTTTTAATAAATACTGATTTTTAAATATAATATAAAGATTTTAATTTTAAATATATGAGTAAAATTTAGATTTAAAAATTATATGTTTTGGAAATTTTGAAATTATAAGTTAAATTTTAAAATGTAAATTTTAAAAATTTACTTATAGCTTTATTATTTTTAAAATATATAAAATAAGATTTAAAATTGATTTAATAATAATAATATTTAAATTAATAATTAATTAATGTAATAAAATTTAATAAAAATTTAATTTAACTAATAATATATATATATAATACATTTGAAATATTTATTTAAAATTTATATTAATATATTTTTAAATAGATGTTGTAGTAACTTTAATAAATAGAGGTTGGAAAGGTAAATTAAAGTTGACTTGGCATTTAATTTGGTTAATAATTGAATTTAAATAAATATTGGTTTGTAATTTAATCTAAACAAGAGTTGATTTGAAACCGATTGATTTAAGATTTTTAAAGATATGATTTTTATAACTTAATAACTTGAATTTTAAGGCGATTTATTGAAAATTTCGAACTTAAATAAAATTGTAATTGAATATTAATCTTGATTTAAATTTGTAATTTGAGAATTTATGTAAATATTATAAAAATGATTAAGTGAATGTTACAAATTTTAATAAAATTTAAAGTTGAAGTTTTGAAATATAAACGAAATTTATCAAATTGATTTATTATAAATTGTTTGAATATTTAAACTATGAAACCTACTAAATTTTGAAGTGGTATAAATTTGTAATTCAAACTTGGATTCGAATTCGATATAAATTAAAAATGGTTTTAATGAGAAATTGAATTAAACCTTTAACTTGCTAATTGAAATTGCTGAACTAAGATTGATTTAAATTGAATTTTTGGAATGAAAGTTGATTTGAACTGATATGTGAAATTGGAAAAACAATTCTAACTTGAAACTATTTTCGATATATATTTTAATATATAAACTATTTTAATCTATGACATATTTTAAATATATATAAACTATTTATAATTTATAACTATTTCAATATGTATGTATAAACTATTTTTAATTTATAACTATTTCAATATATATAAACTATTTTCAATATTTAAACTGTTTAAGTTGGTACCATTATGATTTAGGTTTAGTGGATTTAAATGCGAATATTTTGATATGAAGGTTTAAATTATTTTTTGGTTGTGATTTTAGAAGCGAATATGATTTTGAAAGTGAATATGATTTTGAAAGTGATATGATTTCTAAAGTTATATGACTTTGAAATGAATATGATATTTTGATAATGAACTATTTGAAATATAAAATGACCCTGGTGTGAAATAAGCGTTTGGTTGTTAAAGAGACTGGGATCAGATATTGTCATACTCTCTGCCAATACCCACTTTAATAACTATGCACGTGTGGGAGATTCCAGAACGAAGTAGGATGGTTTGGTGAACGATTCTATATAAGGTATTAACGCAGCCCTGACTCCCGCGAGTCAGCTTGATGTGGCTAAAAATAGAGCTATACCGGGTCTAAGTGAGGTCGCACCTCCAATCGAGCATGCTTCTTTGATACCATTCTAATACTTTGTGATTTGATTGGGTGCACCTTTGATTTTGAAGTGTGTCTCGAGGTGGGCGGTAGTAGCTGCTATGCGTTACCATCAGTCCGGGAGTGCGGACGGTAGAATCCTGCCCTAGCATTGCCTTGCGTGCCTTCTCACATGCCTTATCCTGCCTTCTATGAGTTTGTTTTGTGTCATACCTATGAAGTGCTTCCTGATTGGAGTTTACATTACTGTATAGACTACGACATTTATATAAAATGTGTTAAGGGGGATATGGTAACGCCTTAACGCTATTTTAATATTTTACTTTACTGAAGACATTATCTATGTAGCATACTGTATTATGTATGCAGGTAGTTTAACGAATCCTGAAAGGATGGAAATCCCAAACATCCTTTTAAGTTATATTGCATTTCACTTAGGTTGATTTACTAGCATAGGAAAATTAATCCTGACTCGAGTGTTTTGTGTTTTGCTTTATGCTCGGGTGAGACTGAGTAACATAGAAATTTGAGACTCACCTTTCGAGCTTTGCTTGGAGATCTACCTTCTATCATTCTGCTTGCAGTTATTTCCAGTATTCTATGTTTATACTTGTCATTTGCTTATGTATATGAGACAAATATGTATTTGAGATTTTTGTTGTATTTGCTTTAGACTCTAATGTTTATATAGTAGCTTCATGAACTACTATTTATCTATTCCGCTGCTTATTGTTATATTTCTCTGTGTCTGTGATTCTGAGATTGATTTATTTACCGTATATGTTAAGTTTTGCCAGATATAAAATTATCAATCTGTTGTTTTGATCAATTCAAGTCTGACATGTGTGGATGATTGTGGATTTGAATGGTTCGAAATACCCGGTCGTTACAAGTGCTGGACTCAAAACCGAGTGGTATTGCCGAAATTCACAAGCCTTACCTCCAGCCTACTCTTGTTTTTGGTTTAAGCGGTAGTACCATCGGTCGACATATAGCGGTCGATCGGTTGGAGCTTAGAGGTTGACCACTAGAACTATTACTATCAAATACTTAGTCGATCGCTTATTGGATTATGACCTCCGTCCACCTTCTTCTTGCTATTAGCTTCTTCTGATCGATGCTCAAGATGATATATGCATTTATTTACATTTTCATTTTCATTTACTTATGTATTATTACTATATATATATATAAGTAGGCATGGTTACTTGTTGACCCTGATGGCCGACTAGTACCTAACACATTTCACTCAGCGATGATCGAGTCTTCGATCGATTTGAACCCAATTCCCATTAGATTCTCAACAGTTTTGATGTAATTTCTATATATATATATTCATACATTTATATAAGAAAACTAAACACACAAAATACACATGAATTTACTTTTATTAGGCATAGATTCATGAGTAAAAACTCACATGTTACTGTGCGTTCATTTCCTTCCTCCACTTCCAAACGCGTGCATACATTACTACGTGCACAACACAACCTGATTAGCTTCTCACCATAAATGCACAACAATACTAGGAATCATTTATTCAAGTTTGGAGATTTATAGAAATTTATTTGATTTATTATTAGTTATTAAAGTGACGAGGGTTTAGGATAAATCCAATATTCTAAAGTTAGATAACGCAATGGTAGATAGTGTATTTATAAATAGAGAAGAAGAGTCTAGACAAAGAAAGCTATAACGCAATAGGTTTGGGCTTGGGGATACATGGGCTTATGTCTTGATAATAATTTAAAATAGGTATATATATATATGTGTATGTATGTATGTATGTACATGTATATATTTGTTTTTCTTTTCTTCTTATGAAATTATTTTCTATTTAATTTAAATAATTCAAATTTCTGTTTAATATCACTTCTTTTCCAAATTAACATCGATTTCAATTATATTTCCTGTATAAAATTTATTTTCCAATTTTTAACTTATTTAAAACTTTTAAATATAAGATTTTCACCATTTGAAAAGATTTTGCTAAATAAGTCTGAAACTAATTTATCAACAAATTTCCTAAGTTCCCATTTAATCAACTAAATTACCATTATTAACTTAAATTAATTATTATTTAAAACGAGTTGTTATAGACTTCCCTTCAACAAAACTACGTCGTCGCAATTTCCTATAAGGAGAAATCTATAACAATTTAATCATGCTAAACTTATTCATATTATTTCCAATTTTAAAATTTTAAATATCAAAATATTTTATTCAAGGGGAAATTGCTTTATAAAATCTCAAAATACTTTATTAAATAAATTCCTTTAAAAAAATTCAATAATCATTACATGTATTCTTCCAAAGTTCGTTCTATTCTAATTCAAACACAATTCAAACTAAATTCCATTTCAAATAATTTCCAAAATATTTTATCCAAATTCAAAGTCTTAATTATAAAATTTTCTATTAACATCATCATTTCAATTTTAATAAAATCTTTCGATGTATTTCTTAATTTCAAACATTTCATATCCCAAAAATTAATTTCAACTTCTATTTTGCAAATTATTTTCACAAATTAAATATTTAGATCCTTTAAATCAAATCTAGGAGGAAAATTCAAAATTTATTTTCAAAATTTAACACTTCAAAAATAATTCTATATTAGTTATCAAAATAATTCTCAATTTAATTAACTCATTATGAAAGTAAATTTTTGCTATATACACACACACATATCCATATCTTAATATCCCAAAACTCCATAATATGTACGTATCATATATTTATAACAATATCGAATATATACATACTTATATATATATATATATATAAATTCTCAAATATTATAAAATAATGTGATATTGCCTCGCCATTTAATACAGTGATTACTAATATCAGTCGTTTGCAATATTGACCACATAATCAATACTGCCTCGCCAGTGATCACAACTGTGCACTAATATCCCAGGGCTGCAATTATCACGAAAAATACACACCAACAGATTAAACGTTATTTATAATTATAAATTTCAAATATCACTTTTACCGAAAGAACTAACCCTTGCTATAAATACTTTAATTTTTTTACTTAAATTATTTATGTCTTTCTAAATCATCATGTCCAAATGTCTCATTTAGGCGTTTAATAATTTCTGTCAAATACGTGGTTACCTACATCGACCAAAATCCTTAACACACTCAACGGACAAGTTAATGCAATTTTCAATTCTAGAAATATCTGTAAATATTACTTTCACAAATTTTCAAATATACTAGTTCCAACAATTTTCCAAATCTCCATTTAATACTTTACTTATAGTATATACTTTTTAAATGATATCTAATTAAAACATTCACATTATTACTAAAACTTATATGCAATAAATCTTTACCTTCAGCAAACACTTATTAACTTTTAAACATTTTCAAATGGTCTTTAAACACACATATCTATTTTTATATCATTCAATAAACCATTTTAAAAAGCAACTCATAATAATAAACAAACATTACTTATATTTATTTACAATAGGAATATACCAAATAATTAAATTTATTTCATAGCTTTGATAATTATACTCAAATCATGAAATCAAATTCATTTCCCACAAAAATAGTTATCAATTAAACATAGGACGCTAAGTAAAGGCACTCATAGGAAACTAATGATTTTGCTGCGTACCCTGATAAAATTGAAATCAAAACTTAACAATCAATATTTAGTCATCCAAAATCAGTCATTTTACATTTATATTTATACTCAAAATATCTAAATCCAAATATCTTGCGCATATAGAAAATAAAAAAATTACATCCTTAGATGATTACCCCAGTCCATCCAATATATACATATATAATATAATCTCTCTTATTATAGAAAATTTCTCATCCCTCCCTTTGGATATGGACCCTAAGTCTCAACTAGGCCAATACTCATGTCTTATATATGCAATGTATTATTTTGAACCCACTCTGATATCATTTCGTAACACCTCACCTCTATAACCATACTATCCAAGAGTAGTACATAGTAATACCATCAGATAGTATGAAGAATGCGGCTATATGGGGTACGCACGTGAATATTTCCTTGGATTAACGCTAATGCATATTAAAACATTGAATATATAACTCATCCATATGTACACATTATCTATATAAAGGAACAGACACGTGTACCTCTAGGATAGAATAATGCTAGTACATCACAAAAACACAGAGTCAATCACAACGATAATATTTATGTATATAATATATATACACAATAATGATATATAATATAATATAACTCAGTTTCACTTATATATGTACATACTAAATCAGCTATCATATATCCTAATATTTTACTCCTCTAAGCCCAATAAAGCAAATGCTGGTCATGTCATCCCTATACTTGAAATGTCTGGGACGGACCTAAGTATTATAAAATAACACATAGGTAAAACTATGTCTAAACAAGGATCATAAATAAGGTGATACAGTATAAACAAAGAAGAGTGATATTATGTTACTATCAAAGATACTCTAAATACCAGACGACATGTCAAAGTATATTTATATAAATATAATACAATCCATAAGACACCACGTTACCCAAAAGTCTCAAATCCATATAAACAATCAGAACTGATATCAAAAGACGTTGTCACCTAAATAGAAACATATCAAATCAGAAATTATGTAATCAACACAATAGGTGAATCATACATCCACAAACCATGGTCTGAATCCATAAAACATCTATAAGTGAGATATCACTAAGCATATCAGGCTAGAACGAAGCAATGCCCAAATATCTCTCAATCTCATATTATCAAATCTCTAAAATCACTAAGAAAGATTTAAGCTAGCTCATAACAATTCCTAATTATAATCTCATCTTATATATGCATATCTACCACACATGAACTGAAACCATACAGAGACCAATGGTCATATGCCTGCTGCAGGAACCCAGGGTGAACTATGTTATATGATATGTATGCTGATCTATTCCAACAGCATGAGTTCACGTGAACCGAAACCAAACCGGAGACTGATGGTCATATACCTACTCTAAGAATCTATGGTCTACTATTCCATATGCTATATAGCCAGTTCTGTTCATACAACCTTAGTTGCCTCAACGGACATCGTGATACATATCCACCAATGGCTCGTCAACGCATAGCCTCGATTACAACCTACTTTGCCCTTAAAGTTAACAAATTGCCGGCCTAAGCGACACAAGGGGCAATATGGCACCTGCCCCATGGGTCACCTAACCAAAACCTCATGATGTTAGGGCACCAATCCCATAGGTCACCTAAGCCAAATCATACGATGCACATTAAATATAATATATATAAAACAAAGGAGTCACGAATCGGTGGTGCAAATCCACGATTATGCTACCAGAGTTCCTTTCGGCCAATCTGATCTACTCCCATATCATAAAAGGAGTGGGACAAAGGTAGACATACACATATAATATGTACACAATGGCCAACACATGCTTTATACACAAGTCACAATGTAACTATCAAATAATCAACGCATCGAGTACCATATTGAGCATCATCCACGAGCAAAGAATAACTGAATAAATACCCCAACGACATCCCATACCACCGCGTGTTACTGGTCCATTTATTCAATGCCCACAAATCACCCTTGTCCTTCATTATTCTGTATAACAGGTCCAGAGAATAAGTGGGAAAGCATTATCAAAAGTCACATACCAGACTGTATCACCAAACCGTTCATTCCAATTCCTCGTCACACATAATAAATCAACATAAAATCACATAAAAAGGATGTCATCATCGTATCACCTTAAATTATCAATCTAAAACAATATCTATGGTGGATCACTCATATCATTAGAATAAATATAAAGAAGACAAGAAATAAAAAATTAGAAACAAATAATAATAAAAATAGATTATTAAAAAAAATAGGTATAAAATAAACAAATCTATATTTAATAGTAAATCATTCTCAACATATGATCTTGCATAACAAAATAAGTACTTAAAATTGGATAAGTAAATAAATATAAATATTACAGAATTAAACTAGATATATAATTAAATAATCTTTAACTCGGTAATTTTTTTATATAAATATAAGTAATATACTCGTAATTAAATTCGTTAGCCACGAATTTTACTTTAAAATACTCAAATTGTTACTTAGAAAATATTTCCCGTTTTCCAATATTTATATTAATAATCAAATAAGTATTTTAAACCCAAAACTCAATTTTCTTTAATAAATTAATAATTTTAAATATATCCAAATATTAATTTTTAAATAGAACTTTTCTCATAAAATTATATACTTTATATAGTCATTCACATTAAATTTCCATTGCAATAGAATTTAGTTACTATAAAATATACTCTATCCAAAACAGGGCAGTACGGGACTCAAACCTAGTTGGAATTACTGAAATGCAGAGGCCTTACCTCCAGGCTACTCTTGTTTTTGGTTTAAGTAGTAGCACCATCGGTCGACGTATAGCGGTCGACCGGTTAGAGCTTAGAGGTCGACCACCAGAACTATTATTGTCACACATTTAGTCGATCACTCGTTCGACTCCATCCTCCATCCATTTTCTTTTTACTGTTAGCTTCTTTAGATCGATTCTCAAATTGTCATATGTATTTATTTTCTTTTTTTTGGCTTTATTTATTTTTATTTTATATGTAAACTTCTTAAGGTAGCATGGTCATCGGTTTACCGGTTGACCTTGATGGTCGACCGATGCCTAACGCATTTTTGGCACAGACGATTGATTCTTCGATCGATTTGGACCCAATTGCCATTTGATTGTCAACAGTTTTGCTACAATTGCTATATATATGTATGTATGTATGTGAGTAAACTAAAAAAATGAAGTACATATGAATTAACTTGAGTTAAGCATGAATTCGTCAATAAAATCTCACATGTTATTGTGCTTTCATCCCTTTTCTCCTCTTCCAAACATGCACGCACACCATCCCGCACACACAGTGCAATCGGATTCGCTTTTCACCACAGTCGCACGAAGATGCTAGGAATCCCATATTCAGTTTTGGGGATTTAAGGAAATCTATTCTATTTATTATAAATTAAAATCAATGAGGTTTTGGGATAAGTCCGATTATCTAAGTCAGATAACGTAGTGGTAGATAGTGTATTTATAAATGGAGAAGAAGAGTCTGAGAAAGCAAGCTCCAGGCTTAGAAACATCAGGACACACTAATTTTGTGACGGCCCACCTTTCTGAACAGTTCAAGTCGACAATAAACCACACATATCCAACTCAAATCGTTTAAAAGATATATTATCAATGGGTTTATTTCAAAGAAGAAAAACCAGAATAGAATCTCGCAACGGAACGAAAAAAATACAATAATCACATAAACAGTTCATGAAGTTGTTTAACAATATATGCTCAATGCAAATTTACAACATAAATCGGAGTTATACAATGTTATCAGAGTTATACAATTAGTAATAGACAGAATGAAATAGTGCAACGGAATAGATAGTAGTAGATAGGAAATACCAAATATTCGCCTTCGTCCTTTAGAACAACTGTCTTCGTTAACTCAAAAAATCAGTCTGACATGGTCATAATGAAAAATGAAACACTCAAGTCAGGACTAAAAAACCTTATGTAAGTCAAATCAAAATGGAGTGAAACATATTTTCAAAATGAACCGCTTCTTTCCATTTCTAACAAATCTGGACATATATCTAAATTCCAACAAATGAATTCAATTTTCAATATTTCAATTCAATTCCTTACAAATTCAACTTCATTCAATTTTAATTTTGATTTCAATTTAAATAAATTTCAATGTTGATTCAAAAGATTTGATTTAGTGGCTCGAGTTTTAATTCAAATATCATTTCAAAACCATTTTAGTTTATATAAATTCGAGTCTAATCTTAGTACACCGTTTTAAATCACTTAAATCAATTTAAATTCAAAGTTTGAATTTTAAGATTCAAATCTTTAAAATAATCCAATTTCCTTAATTCAAAACATATCGATTATAACTTTGAAATTTCAAATTGAATTCTTTACACAAATTCTTTTAACAATTTTTAGTTCCAACATTTCCAAAACTTGAATTTGAAAATAATCCAATTCAAACATATCATATATCAAAATCATTTAATGGTTGGATTTCAAGCATCCACCTTCATATAACATTTCCTTTTTATTTATTAAAGGAGTAGAAAATTTTGCAAACCTTTTTAGTGCTCTTTTAGGAAAAATATATATTGTATAAAAATTAGAATTTAAATTTTAGAAATGAAATTCAAGTCAATTTCGAAAACTAAATTTAGTTCACAAAATTAAATTCTTTATAAGATATAAATTTCTAAAGGTTAGTTTGATAGCCTTTTTAAACTTCAATAAATAAAACTCAATTTCGCCGAACGGCGATAGAATCACAAAATCGCAATTCTGCCAAAGTAGTTTACCATGCATCAAAATTTGCATATCAGCTAGGATATCCAATGTCCATAACAAATTTAGTTGTCCAGGTGATTAATCATATCAATAATGGTAATAACAGAGTGATAACATGGAAATATCAAAACCACTAGCAACGTACATCCAATCAAGAATATCATCCATCACAATATGAGTTAATATCCAAATCAACCAATTCAACCATATCACAACAACAATCAATAATTATCAGTGTCTGGGTGTTTTACTAAAGGTGATATGTAATCCAATATCGATTTAAATATCAAATTTTGATGTCGATTTAATAAGTGTATAAAATGTTAAAATTTTCCTATCAAATTTAAATGCCATAAATTTTACTATCAATTTCTTATTGTCAATTTTATGGTCAAATTCAACTAACAAATTTAATTATCAATTTAATGGTCAAATTTAAATGTCGATCTAAGTTCAGTCAATTCAAATTCAATAAATTAAATTTCAGTCAGTTAGATTTTCAGATAAAAATCAACAAAAATTTATCACTTCGGTACTTGATTTAACTAACAGTAGGAATTTATTACGTCATGAATGAGTTTAACCACTCACCTTTATTTGAGCTGAAAATTTTTCAGTGTCAAATAAATTTCAATTCAACTCCATGTCGTAGTCCTCATCTGTAACGACCCAATTTTTCGACTTTCAAATGTCCACATCAATACGTCCACTATATCAAATGCCGAACAGTCGGATGCCGAAAAACCGAACCGTTAGGGTTTAAGAAGAAGAAGATAGAAGAAGAAACAGAAACAATAACAGAATCTCACATTTCACAGCAGAACAATATATAATAGATAAATGAATATCTTTTTGAAACAAAGAACTATATTAGTTATTACAATACATCATCAGAGTATATACAATACAACACAACACAACAATGGCAATCGTTGTAACTTTCCCATATGAAACTGAACTTGCACCTACCCAAATGCAGCGGATAATACATAGTAAAGTGATACATCTCGCCATCTAGCTTGCCTTCTGATCTCTACAGCATATCTTTTCTGACTTTACTCCAGAACAACTGATAACCTGACTTTAGGCTGCCCGTGTGGACAATTATGTGCATCCAGAGTTTAGAAAGAAAACAACAAATTCCAGGACAGTCATGGGATTGGTGTGAGATCTTAAAAACAGTTATTTGCATAAAGAAAAGAAATCCTTTATGCTTTTGGAAAATGAAACTACCATAAGGCCTCTCGCCGCACACACAATGCAAATGCACAATTGGAGGAGATTTCTCCTTATGATAGTCAAACATGCTTGATATGCAAAATCTTTTTAATATTATCATTAGTGCATATTGTGGAAAACATTTCAAAAGTATAATATAAATCTTAGCCATCATACACATTTCGTAGTATGCCTACTATAGCTACCATGTTCAACAATAGGTTACCTCCACATTCCATGGCAGGTTATACAACAAAACCGTACAGGGCGCATACTGTTTCTTTGGATTTCCAACAAATGGTCAGGCTAAAGAACTTCCTGGGCCACATGGGTGCGCCTCTGGAGGGACGTCCCGAGAACTTAACCAGCTCTCTGCCAACACAAGGCCGAGTTACCTCACGCTTCCGGTGTAATGAAGCTGTAACTAGATAACTCCACACATGAGTATGCCATCCCCGGTCGTTACCGACCTTTATCCGAGGATCCTCAACACCAACAACCACAAAAAAATAATTTTGCAGCAACCTCATAGGTTAAATATCTGGGCTCCATACCATGATACCACCTTTTTCTAGAAAGAAATGGACATGCTTTGAGGGCGCTACCCTCGAAACAAAAACCTTGCTGCATTCTTCCTGTTTCGACCATTTCCGGGGTGTGAGGTTCGACGAAGTCTTGTCCACGAAGCTACGCTTTTCACAAAAGCCATGCTTCGATCAACAAATAATCAGTAGCACTACGTATGCCACATTACCAAATTGGGAACGTATCACTAATAACCATCAACTACATAACCTCTAAGCTCTACGTCTCAGAGAAGGGTGTTAAGTTAAGAGAATAAATTCTCCGCCACCAACAGAAATGTATTTGATAGAAACCAGCTTTACGTCTCAAAGTGTAACAGACATACATCCATACAAGTCCATTCTGGGATTGAACGGAACCGAAAGCACTTCTAAAGAAGCCCTTGCAAATCCGGATATTCACTAATCACGTCCGGAATCCCCATCATAGAGGGTGATAAAATCTCTATACTGGAGCAACTCAGTGCAGAGACATTCGACAGGTAGTCCTTTCATTTTCGAAAATACCCAGTCTTCAACACTATCTTCAAATGCAGTCCCATTTTGTCGTATCATTATTCAGAATGAGTTTTATGACACAAAGTCCTCTCCCGGCTAATCTAAAAAATGAGCGCTTATTTTAAAAATATGTGTTACATTCAGATTTCAAGTAAATCACAACAAATTTCCACTTTGATCTTTTAAATAAAAGATCCATCACAAAGATTCGATGTGGTTTCCGAATATCCATTTGGAATTCGACCCCCGGTCGCATCGAAATTCAAATGCCATTTAAAGGCCGATATTGATAGTCGGTTATTTAACTATCAATCAATATTCGCAACATCACCAGATTCCAAATAATTTTCCCCTAATTATTAATTTTCAAAATATCTTCGCAAGATATATTTTTCACACTTCAGCACTTTGAAAACCAATTTCAAATCACTTTCCTCACACGGAATAAATTTTCAAATATTTATTTACTTCCAAAGAAAATTTGCCGAGTCCTGAATACTTCAAAATAATTTAAATCATTTATCCAAAAGTATATATATTTGGAAACACTTGAAATAAAACCATTTTTAAACACTTTATCTAAAATATTAGTTAGGAAAATATTATACTAATATCTCATATAACTTAAGCCCAAATTTATTTTAAAAATAAAAATTATTTGATATGGTATAACTATTTAAACAACCATTTACTAAATCAAATATCAATTTAAATCTTTCAATAATAACTTCTATAATTAATTAATAAATCTTTACTTTAAAGATTTTTAAAATAACTTAAGAAAATAATTTCTCCAAAACATCCTTTTTAAAACCAACTATAGAACTTTTAATTTATATTTGAAAGCTTCTTTGAAAACATACTCGGCTTTCCAAGGAAAATACACTTCCCATTTTAAAATGGTTCGTTTAAATCAACAAATAAATTTTTCTTTATTTATTTCAATTTACAATCCAAATCCGCAAATTTATTTCCATACTTTAAAAAATAAACCAATATTTATTTTTTTAAACAAATTTCCCTTTCCTTTATAAATTCTCATTAGGAATTTAAATTTTCAAATATCCACTGATATACGATTTTCAAATCGATTTCCAAATATTCACTTTCAAACCCAAAATCAAATTCCAAATTGATTTCCAAATTGATTTTCAAAACACCAAATCAAATTTTCAAATTGATTTACCAAAGATTTATTTTTAAACACAAAATCAATTTCCAAATTGATTTCAATAATTTATTTCCAACACCAAATCGAATTCCAAATTGATTTCTAAATTTATTTCAAATACCAAATCAAATTCCAAATTGATTTCTAAATTTATTTTCTTTTCAAATAAATTCCTTTATTTCTTCCAAACTATTTAAAATCCGAAATTTAAATAATTTCTTCAACTTTTGAACGATATTACTTAAAACCCCTTTACTAAAATCTTTTCCTATATTTTGGAATTAATTCGATAAGATTTCAAAATTCAATCTTTATCCTTTTATATTCCTTCTTTTAAATTTATTCAATTCCCTAGAATTTATTTACTTAAATTCTCTACTTTAATTTCCAAAAATCCAATCATATATATTTCTGGCATCCTACGATACCAAAAATATATTCGGCTAAACCATAGCCTTCAAGTAAATTCCGATTATCAATATAATCATTCACACCATTATACCATTCACAGATTATCACATCACAACATATACAAATAAATTCAACAATGTGAGGAATCTAGTTGGATCCCTCCAACTTGTTTCCCTGCATCCACAAAAGTTCGCGCAACAATTAAATACTAATTCCACTTTAAGGTGGAATATCACGGTATATGGGATTATATAATATCATCCGCTATTATACGGCGTATAGGGTCTCATCCACTATATAATGCGGGAAATCAATCATTACAAATATATATATGTGTGTGTGTGTGTGTGTGTGTATGTATATATATACACTATCACAGCCAAACAATAAATCAATAACTGAAATTTCAGTTATTTTAATTTGAGTGAGAAGATCTCACCTTTGCTTATGTTTTGCAATCCATTTTCATTCCGTCCATTAGCACTTGAATTAATCAAAAATTAATTACCATTTATTCTTTAAATTTAACTCATAATTTGATTTAAATTTTTTAAACTGGTAATATTCTTTAACAAATTATTTTTAGTAACCAAATAATTAAATAAATAGATTAAAACAGTTTAATCACCAAATCCATTCTTTATAAATTCTACAACATCTTAAAATTTCTATTATATACAAAATTTCAAAATTTTCCTACATATATATTATATAAAACTTCTGTTTATTTCCTAACCTACAAATATATACAGAATTATTTATATCTGTTGTAACTTAATTTTTAATTTAATTTTTTTCTATTTATCATCATTTTCTAAATCATCATCCGAAGTTCAAAAACTAATTTAAACCTAAATAGGAAAAATACCTTTACTGATTTGAACAACTCCACATCTAGCCACCGAAACCTTCCAGACAAGACAACCTCGCATCCATCCTCACCCCGATCCACGAACCACGAAACAGCTCCTTCGTCGTCGCGAAGACTCCATCACATCACCTAGGACATCGCTGGCCCACACGCAGCCTGTCGTCGCTGCCCACATCGTGGCCCATAATAGCGAAAACATCGCGATATTTCGAAATTGTGGCCAGATTCCTTCAACTCTGGAGCCTCGTGTTCGCCTTGACTACAGCTTCTCGAAGGTAGCCCAAAACTCATCACCTCTGCATGAATCAACGCGGCAACACCCGCTACCCCCACTCGAACACAACACCTCCATTTCGATCGCGGGTCTATTCTATGCCGACCGACCAGATCGCGATTCATTCCCCCTCCCGATAAGCTTGTCTACCCTTTATTTATTTTATTAACAATTTGATTTCGAACGAACGAATTAGAGGTAGGAGGAGTGGGAGACTGTCGCCGTTTCTTTTTTTCTAAACGAAGAATAGTTTTCGTTTGAATTTGAATTAGATAACGAGAAATTGAAAATCTTAGGAATTTTTTTTCTTTTATTAATTTGAATCGAAGCCATGTTATTTTAAGCAGAGAAAATGAAACAGGTGTTTGAATTTTCCACTACGTGTCTGATGTTTTCAACAGTGCTTTAATACATTGATATTATTTACATTTTTAAATTTTAAATTCAAATTCAAATCATCCCGAATTACGCAACTTAAATTTTCAAACTTCTATCGAGACGTTTCGCTAGGCATTTATAATGTTATACCCTTATTCCAAATGCAATGGAAAAGGTTTCGGGTCCAAATTCGATCGCATGGAGAAGATAGCTTTTTGGACCCAGCTATAATTAAAATTTCAATACAAATTTCAGCGCGTTTATCAACCGTACGGCCAAATGATCGCCCCAAACACTACGAAAATGAAATCCGATAATAATACAATATAACGGATTCAATGGAACTGGTTTCATTGAATTCCGAGACTGTGCCTCGGAAGGCTATTTTTAAACAATTATTTAAACTATATAATTTCGAAACTTAACAAGCACTTTAAATTTCAATTTTCTAACACTTCCATTATCTTCAATATCATTAATTTAAATTTTCTAAGTCTTGAAATATATTTAATCAGCTTAAAACTAAAGATTCATAATTTTTCCCAACTTCGATAAATTAAATCCAATAATTTAATTGCCAAATTCATATTTCTATTTGAAATTCAAGTTAAAATAACTTTCAAATATTTAAAATCAATTAAATATTTCAATTTCAAATGTCCAAAATTCTGGGTCGTCACATCGTCGATACAAACTCCATACGACTTGTTTCGCTTGAATCAGACCTTGTATGAAAAAGTTACGCTTTAACTAATATAACGATATAATTAAAATAACAATTAACATAATCAAATAATAATTAAACTTAAACCTTAATCAACACTCTTCCTCCCTATCGTTCCGGCCAGGAAACCCATCTATGTGGTCCAATGCTTCGACGCCCGTGCCGCCAGTCCCCACCGATACCACCGCCTCTCCGAGCTCCACCCTCGCCTACGACCATGTCGCCTCTGCCGCCGCCATCTGCGCATAGTTCAAGGAAAAATCTCAGCCCTAAAGTCTCGATTCTGGCGAATGAGAGTGATATTGACTCGATCCAACCATTGATCTTATAGAGGAGATCGAGCTCTACAACTTTCATGTTGAGGCCGAGTCGCGATTGTGAGCAGATTTGGATAAAATTAGGAAGAAAGCAAAGAAAGTTCGTCCATTGAAGTGATAAAAGGAATGGCTGAAGCTTCTTAGACTAGGTTTTACCCGGTGGCTTGACCAAGTAATAAGAGGCTTGGTGTAGAAGGCTCGCTTGGCATTGAGGGTCGTTCAACATCGCGAGGTCGTTCGGCATTTCATATTGTTCGGTACGAACCTCGTTCGGCAGAGAAGCTTCGATCAGCATCCAACATCGGTCGGCATTTAGCACTGTACAGTGTCCAGGCCTCGCTTGGCATTCCAACACCGTTCGGCATCCATGCCTTGCTCGGCATTCAGTATCATCTGGCAGAATTCTCGACCAGCATGTAGCCTCATCCGGCAGAAGTCTCGACCGGCATGAAGCCTCGTTCGGCAGAAGTCTCGACCGGCATGAAGCCTCGTTCGGCAGGAGTCTCGCTCGGCACTCATACCCCGTTCGGCACACCAGCCTCATTCGGCCTTCCATCCTCGTTCGGCATTCCAGCCTTGTTCGGCCTACACACTTAGCGCAACACTCTGCCTCGCTCGGCATAGAGGTGCCGACCGGCTTGGATATGTGGCTCGGCATTTGCCGTTCAGTATTTACGGCTTGGCATACAGAAGTCACTCACCACGGGCCGAGGTATCTTGCTCCAAGGCCCATTAAAGAAGTCCAACCCATCTTCGTCTATAAATAGAGGGGCAAAGTGAAATGGACCTTTTTCGAGAACACTGGGGAGACTCTGCCGCATTCAGGACTCATTCTCTTTATTTAACAATTGTATTCAAGTAGTTGTTGTACGGATTGTATCTGTAATCAACCATTGAGTAAAGAAATAAAGATTAACTTCACAGTGGACGTGGGCAGTTACGCCAAACCACTATAAATCCGGAGTTCTTGTCTTTGCATTTAATGTAGCATACAATTCTCAGTTTTAATTTACTTCCTTCATTAATCTCTCTACACAATTTTTCTCAAGGGTGTTAGTAACCAATTCTGGTGCTAACATTTTGGTGCTTTCATTGAGAACCGAATTCTCAAGCCACTAGGATTTGCTTTGTAGCTACTGGACTGAATAAATCCCCCGAAGGAGATCCGACTTATTGACAGGACGTCCGTTGAATCTACTTAAAGTTTCAATCAACGACTCTACTATGGGAAGACCACGTACCCGATCAGCCTTTCATAACGCGGACATCAACGAGACTGCTAGCGTACAACAGATAGGACCTAGCAATCAGCAAGCAAATCTAGGTGCAGGGACTACCAGAGCTCATAACTAGATGGAAGTCGTTACAAGGACATAGTTCAACGACATGATGAGAGAACTCATGGAAAGTAGAAGACAACTTGCTGAGCAGATTCAAGCTAACGCTATTCTGATGACTCAGCTTACTCAGCAACAACATCAAAATGCTGGAGGTAGCCCTGCTCCTTAATCTTCATCTGATAGCTCGACTTCATCCGATGAACCTCCCAAGCGTAGATGTCGTAAAAATGAAACGGCACAAGCATGTGCTACTAATCGATCAACCAGGGATCATTCACATCTTGGAGACCGCACCCGGGCCGAAATAGGAAACTTAGGAGTTGGAGCGCGTGTGGAGACCGGACACCCGGCTCACCAAGATCCTAATGAAGCTGGCCTTCAAGATACACGTTTGGTAGATCGTCAATAGAGGGGACATCAACCTCAGCAGTCTTGTAGAACAGCACCCAACCTTCCATCCTCCATACAAACTCCGGACTTATCAGCTATGGTCATGCAGTTAATGAGGGAAAATCAAGGCCTAACCAACAAAGATTGGGGGATATCCAGGATTCGTACTCTATTCACCGATACCATTCTACAGGCCGAGTAACCCAGAAAGTTTAGCATGCCAACTATCCCGAGCTACAAAGGAAAGACTGATCCCAGGCAGCATGTGTTGATGTACGAATGGATGATGGACTCGGCTAGAGAAAATGACATGACCAAGTGTAGATGCTTTCCAATTACTTTATCCGGAATCGCCACTATGTGGTTCACATGAATTCCCCCACAATCTATATCCAGCTTGGACGAATTAGCAATGAAATTTGTAGAACAGTTCAGGATACACGCCACTTGTCCTAAGGATGTGATGTCCCTATCAAGTGTGATCCAGGCTCCGGGGGAGTCGTTGAAAGAGTACTTGTAGAGATTTCATGTTGCAGCTACTGAAGTTAGCAACCCCAATGACCACGCAATTCTGATGGCGGTAATGCGAGAAGTGGATCCGAAATCAGAGTTTGGAGGTCGGTTGGCAAGAAAGCCTCCAACAACGTTGTAGCATTTCTACTCAAAGGCTCATCAATTCATAAGAAGAGAAGAAGCCAGATGGACGAGGTGAGATAAGCCATCAGGGCCTGTTTAGGAGACTGTGAAAAGCAACATCACCGTAAAACAATCCAGTGATAACTCGGGAAAGGTTCAAGTCAACGTCCAGAATAAGCCTGGGCGATCTAAAGGGTCCGGAGGAGGAAATCCCGAAAAGAAAAGAGAAGCAGAGAAATGAAAGCCAAGGATTCCAACCTACAACGAATACACCCCTTGAATGTATCCCTTGAAAATATTTACCTGTCAACTTGTAACACTTTTCAATACAGAAAGCCACGCCCAAAGGAGTCTACAGAGGAACAAAAGCGGTCGGGGAAGTACTGTCGCTTCCATGAAACATATGGGCACAATACAGAGGAGTGTAGATACATCCACAATGCCATAGAAAAGTTGATCAGACAGAAAACTGCAGGAATTTGTCAAGAACCCATAAGAGGGTAGGCAAGGAATATCAAACCCCGGACACGGGTCGGCTCCACGCCAACCAGAGGAACCTGCCCGAACCGATGGAAGATTGATCATAAACGCGATAGTTGGGGGACCTCACCCTGTACATAAGAATTGGTAGGAGATGGAGCGATATGCTACCTCCTTGAGTCATGTGGATTATGAGTGTAATTCGAATGTGGAGGATGGGACCCCCGCAAAGCAACAACGCATGATGACTGACGATATAGTGTTTAGGAGCTGAGATGCAGACAAGGTGGACGCTCCTAACATCGACCCAATGGTCATATCTGCGACGATCGGGACAACATACATCAAAAGAATTTTAATTTATTGTGGAAGCTCCGTTAACATCATCTTCAAAAAGGCATATGACCAAAATGATGGAGACAAAAGATTTAAAGCCATCTAAAGCTCGTATCCTTGGCTTTAATGGTGCGGCGGTTGATGTGATGGTGTATGTTGGGTTGCCAGTTGAATTGGGAGAAGGCGAGCGTAGGAGGGTGCGAATCCTACCGTTCATAGTGTTGGATGTTTATTCTCCATACAATGTGTTTCTGGGTCGTCCGGCCCTAGCGGAGTTTAAGGCAGCTGTAACGACCCGTATTTTTACGGATCGAAAGATTGTAAAACTGTCGACATTAAGTCGTTGTTGTTAAGCCGTGTGGAGCTTAGGTCGTATGAGAGTTAGGTTGAGAGGAGCGACCTATAGATGTAACGGCTTAAGTATGTTGAGCGACTTAAGAGTTAGGTTGTGTAGGAGTTAAGTCGCATAGGGTTTAGGTCGTGTGGAAGTTAGGCGACCTAAGGTAGAAGAGCGACTTATAGGATTGGGCCAACCTAGGCGAGTTAACGACCTAAGGTAGTTAGGTCATAAACGACCTAAGTTGTAGTTAGGTCGTTAGACGACCCAAAAGAGTTAAGGAGTGATTGAGTTAGTGGAGCTAATGACTTAAGGTGGTAAGCGAGTTAACGAGTTAAGGATTTACCAACCTATAGATTGGAGCGACTCATAGGTAGTGACCGACTAAAGGGTCTAGGCGACCTAAGGAGATAGGTCGTGAGATGCTTAGGTCGTAGGTCGTTTGGGACGACTTAACGGGATAGCGACCTAGTAGTTAGCAAGTGGCGACTTATAGGATGTTACGACCTAAGAGAGTGACCGACCTAATGGGAGTTAGCGACCTATAGAATAGTGGCTTAGGTCGGTAGGACGAGTTAAAGATGGGTCGTGTGTATCGCTAGGTCGTGTGAAGGAGTTGTGGTTAGGTCTTGAGCGACTTATGATAGGTCGTTAGGTCGCGTGTGTGTTGAGTCGTTAGATCGTATACCAGTTAGGTCGCGTGAGGACTTAAGCCGTTGGATCGTGAGTGCGTTAGGTCGTGGATGCACATACGTAGTAGGTCGTGGGAAGTCTTAGGTCGGGGACGACTCATGGGGTAGGTCGTGGACGACTTATGGGGGCGGCGACTTAAGGATTCAGCCTATAAATAGAAGGGTTTGGTTCACTTTTTGGCACCGGATTTTGAAGCGACAAAGTGCTGCCATTTTTAGAGCTCGACTAGAACACTTCTTCCCTTCTTTTCTCCACTCTAATCTAGTGCTAACACCCATCCAAGATCGAAGATCAAAATCAAAGATTCAAGAGCCAAAGTTGAAGATCTCCATCCATTGAAGAGAGATTTCATCATTTGAAGCGGAATCTTCTCGGATCAAGCTTAGTTCTTCGCTGTCCAGATCTGAAGTTGTTATCTTTTGAGGTGTTTAGGTGATTTGGTGAGTGGTGGTTATCTCTCACACGGACCCAAAGGAGTATATTGGATCGGTGGCTTGCTTGTGTGTTAAAGATAGCGATTTCATGCATTTTCCTTAAGTCTGCATGTAGATCTATGGTTTATGATGATTCAACACCTATTTTACTATATGTTCACCTATGCAAGTTCATTCATTAAGTTGTAGGAATGTTGCTTAGATTTCATACTCATTAGATTTGGACTCTTTATTTACGAAATTGCCATTATTGCTGTAATTGTTTATTTAGATCTTGTTTGATTGATTACTTGGAATAATGTTTGATTTGAATGATTGGTTGATTGATAACTTGGTTTGGTCAAGTTGGTCGAGGATGATTCAAAAGCTAAGTGGAAAGGCTCTTGAATAAGGAAAGCTGCTTGTGGCATATGAAGCGGATGTTGAAGCTCATATGGATAGACTTGATGATGATGTTGAGATGAGACTTTGCCATGATGCGATGAGGCAAACCATGATGTTGAGATGGAACTTTGCTATGATGCGAAGAAGCAAAGTAAGATGTGAGAAAGCCTTGGTTTAATCCAGACGGGATCATCCCAAGCATGATGATACTCGATGATGTGGTTCGAGTTTGTAGATAATGGTTGGCTTGAGAGGCGCTTGAGCTAGTATGAAAATAGTCGTCAAGGAGGATGACTAGAAGGCTGAGATCTCATCGTTATTGAAGGTTCTAGCATGCTCAAAGCAAGAGTTCGTTGGGACGGGCTGCGACGACGTCGCAGGCACGGGCTGCGACGACGTGCTAGTACTCTGGGCAGATTCGATAGTCCTAGGCACGGGCTGCGACGACGTGCGGAGTTATGTCTAGAACCGGGGTTACCATTAGCCCTTGGAGGATGGATGAGATAATGTGATGGTCATTCAATTAACGATGAAATCAAGGCAATGATAACAGTGATAGCCAGAGTCATGGATGTTTGGATGTTTGGTTGTATCGTCGCTTGGGCCAAAAGCGATGTTTTCAGAGTGCTTATCTGATCTTGGTTTAGGCCTTGGGGGTTTGTACTTGGAAAACATCGACCTTGACTCGAGTGATAATTACTTTTCTTTGAATGTCTGAATTGCTATGTTTGCTTCTGCTTAGTGTGTCTGGGGCTATCACTGTAGAAAGAGGTGGAGTGGGATGGTTGAGTGCCTATTCCTTTTTACCCTTTATGCTCTTTTGGTATGTTTGATAGTTGATTTACTGCTCACTAAGACTTTTGTCTGACTCAAGGTTTTATGTTAAACTCTTATCACCTTGGGCTGTTCATCCATGTTGGGATGGGCAGACTAGGTAGCAGGTGACAGGTGTTGTTCTTAGTAACCAACGCTGTTGATGATGAAGACGAGCTGGAGGCTTTTGCATATTGTTTTCTTACTATATGTACTGGATGTTCCGCTGTTTGTTTGATACTCTGAGTGTTATGTAGCGAGGCTTGATGTATTGACTATTCAGATGTTTGTAATAAACTACTATGAGTTTATATGATAAGATTTTGTTCAATGAGCTTCACTATGTATACTTTTCTATTGTATTTTATCCTTGCGCTGTGAGTAATACGATAGACTATTGTGTTTACCCTACCTTGATGATCGTTCATGGCGGCTTGGCACACTTTTCAGCGGATTATTCCTTGTTTAAGTGCAGGAGTCTAGGGCGGTCGTCACATTTGGTATCAGAGCTTTGGTTAATCGATTTTAGCCAACGCTCGTTAACGTAACTACGTATGAGAGACGTAATTGTAATTTTGATGGATGATTACTATATATAATATAATAGCTTAGAAGGATTTGAACTTCTTATGCAGTTGTTTCTCAGGGTATATTAATCATTTCTTATAGATATTAGGAATGAGCCGAAGAGGGAGACCAGCTGCTAGGGGAGGTCGTGCTGTTGAGGGGGCTGCTGATTATGCTTCTATGTTCGAAGCTATGATGACTTCGATCATGAGAAGGATCCCAGCTCCAGGCCCATAAGTAGATGTTGGAGTTCAAGTTCAAGCTCCAAGACCAGTGGATTTTGCTAAGTTGTGGAAAGTCTATACTGCTCTTGGAGG
Organism: Allium cepa; assembly: GCA_030765085.1. Taxonomy (NCBI): domain Eukaryota; kingdom Viridiplantae; phylum Streptophyta; class Magnoliopsida; order Asparagales; family Amaryllidaceae; genus Allium; species Allium cepa. The sequence continues at coordinate 463,104,308 of CM060938.1, read as the reverse complement.
AAAGGTTTTCTTGGGAACAGAATCAACCATTGAAGTGCAGAGATGGATTGATGCTTGTAGAAGGATATTTGGTGATTTGGGAATTGAGGATGCAACTAAGAGGAAGCTTGCATCAAGACAGCTTCAAGGGAGAGCTTCTGATTGGTGGAACTCTATCACCATTGATACTCCAGAAGAAGAGATTACTTGGGAGCAATTCCAAGCTAGATTTGAAGCTAAGTTCATTTCTACAGCTCAGAAATCTGTTTTGTTTAAGAAGTTTGTGGAACTCAAGCAAGGTGGAAGACCAGTTCTTGAGTATGTTTCTGAGTTTGAAGCTTTGTCCAAGTATGCTCGGTCGTATATTGAATCCCCTTATCAGAAGAATGAGAAGTTTGTGACAGGCCTGGACACTTATCTTGGGAGGCAGTTGGTGGATCATCTGGATGATCCATTTGATAAGCTTGTGGAGAAAGCTCTCAGGCATGAGAATTTGTTTCCTAAAGAAGGATCTGTTGTTGCTGTGACCAAGGAGCAAAATGGAAACAAGAAGAGGAAGCAGCAGTAGCAGAAGGGTAAGGATGGCCAGAAGAAACCAAAGGGTGAAGTGACCTGCTACAACTGTCAGCAGAAGGGTCATCTCTCTAGGGATTGCAAGAAACCGAAAGTTCCGGCGAAGTGCCACAACTGTGACAAACCGGGGCATTTTAGGAAGGATTGTCCGGATCCGAGGAAGGACAAGCAGATTATGCAAGCCTATGCATTGGGGGCTGTTCCATCATCTTTGAAAGCTCCTACTGTGGAAGAGAAAGGAAAGAGTGTGGTGGTTCAAGATATTCTTTCCATTTGTGGTGTTCAAATTAGGGTGTTGTTTGATACTGGAGCGTCGCATTCTTTTGTTTGTAGTGAACTTGTAGGCCGGTTGGGTTTGGAACCGGATATTGTTGATAGACCATTGGTTGTGACTAATCCAGTTGGGGGTTCGTCTTGTTTGTGTATGATATGCTGTGGTCTAGTTGTGTCGAGTCATGATTGCTCTTTTGTTTGTGATTGTTTTGTTCAGAACTTTGCGGGGTTCGGAATTATTTTGGGTATGGACTGGCTTAGGAAGTATGCGGCAAAGGTTGATTGTGAGAGGCTGGAAGTGACAGTCGGGAATGTGGAAGGGAGAAAGGTTGTGATACGATGTAAGCATGAAGAAGGCGTCTTCATGAGCTTCATGTATTCGCTGGTTGTTCCACGGGATGGACTGTCATCGATGCCTATTGTGAATGGATTTGAGGATGTCTTTGACGAGGTCAAAGGGTTACCACCGCATAGAGAAATCGAGTTCCGTATCGATCTAGTTGAGGGAGACAGACCCGTTGTGATGCCTCTTAGGTGGATGGCGCCTAGGGAACAGCAAGAGTTGAAGGTGCAAGTTGATGACCTTTTACGGAAAGGATTCATTCGGCGTAGCATGTCCGAATGGGGTGCACCAGTTGTGTTCGCAACCAAAGCGGATGGATCGTTGAGGTTGTGTGTGGATTATCGTGAGCTGAATAAAGTGACTAAGAAGAACAAGTATCCATTGCCGAGAATAGATGACTTGTTTGATCAGCTTCACGAAGCTAAGGTGTTTTCTCAGATGGATTTAGCAACGGGATTTCACCAGTTGAGAGTGGCTAAGGATAGTGTGCCGAAGACTACTTTTAGGACACCGTCTGGTTTCTATGAGTGGCTGGTAATGCCGTTTGGATTGACCAATGCAACAACATATTTTGTGGATCTTATGAATAGAGTGTTCAGAGATCAGTTGAACAAGTTCGTACTTGTGTTCGTGGATGATATTCTGATTTATTCCAGAACTGAAGAAGAGCACAAGACGCACTTGTGGATTGTTTTGGAAATCTTGCGAAAACAACAGCTGAAGGCTAAGTTTTCGAAGTGTCACTTCTGGAAGAGTGAAGTGAGGTTCTTAGGCCATGTTATCTCTGGAAATGGAATAGCGGTTGATCCCGCCAAGGTGGCAGCGATCCAGGATTGGGTTAGACCTAAGAATGCATATGATGTGAGAAGTTTTCTTGGATTAGCAGGATATTATCGTCAGTTTATCAAAGACTTTTCCAAGATAGCTGCACCGTTAAGAGGATTGACGAAAAAGAACCAAGTGTTCAGATGGGATGCTAAGTGTGAGCAAGCTTTTGGAATCCTGAAAGAGCGACTGGCAAGTGCTCCTGTTTTGACTATTCCAAGTGGGAATGATGAGATGGTGGTTTACACCGATGCATGTGGTACTGGACTTGGAGCAGTGCTAATGCAGAAGGATAAAGTTGTTGCATATGCAAGTCAACAACTGAAGCCGCATGAAAGGAATTATCCGACTCATGATTTGGAGTTAGCAGCGATTGTATTTGCTCTGAAGATGTGAAGACATTACCTATTGGGAGTTCGATTTGAGTTGTTTACAGATCATAAGTCGTTGAAGTATCTGTTCTCCCAAAAGGATTTGAATCTTCGACAGCAACGATGGCTAGAGTTTTTAGCATCATATGATTTTGGTATAGCATATACTCCGGGAAAAGGTAACGCAGTGGCAGATGCGTTAAGTCGAAGACATGCTTAATTGGGAGCCATGTTTTCAGAATGGAAGAGTCTCGAGTATTTGGCTGGCTTTGACTCCAGGCCTAGATGTGAATTGGAACCTGAGATGTTGGCAAACTTATCGATAAGACCTACTCTAGTGGAAAGAGTTGGCGAGAGCCAAAATCGAGACGATATGATTGTCAAGATTATCCGTGATGTGGAATCTGGAGTAGACCCAGAAAAGGATAAAGGATTTGAAGTCGATCGAGAGGGTTGGCTTCAGAAGCAAGGACGATTAGTTGTTCTCGATATAGATGGATTGAGAGATGAAGTTCTTGTGGAAAGTCATCACTCGAAGTTGACAATTCATCCAGGTGGAAATAAGATGTATCGGGATATGAAGAGAACCTATTACTGGGAAGGTATGAAGAAGGATGTTGGAAATTTTATTTCCAAGTGCATGAATTGCCAGTTGGTAAAAGCCGAACAGAAGAAGCCAAGTGGATTGCTTCAGCCATTAGAAGTTCCTACATGGAAGTGGGAGCAGATATCGATGGATTTTATCGATGGACTACCTAGAAAAAGAACGGGAAATGAAGGGATTTGGGTAATTCTAGATCGTTTGACTAAGAGTGCAAGATTCATTCCTGTTCGATCAACTAGGACTGCATCGAAATTGGATGAGTTGTATGTTAAGTGGATAGTTCGATTCCATGGTTTTCCGAAAAGTATAGTGAGCGATCGAGACCCATTGTTCACTAGTGAATTTTGGAAGAGCTTCCAGGGAGTTTTGGGAACCAAGTTGTGTTTGAGTACAGCTTATCAGCCCCAAACAGATGGTCAGACTGAGAGAGTCAACCGATTTTTGGAAGATCTCCTTAGAGCTTGTGTTTTAGATTTCGGAGGATCATGGGAAGATCATCTTCATTTGGTGGAATTTGTATATAATAACAGTTACCAGTCAAGTATTGGTATGGCACCATATGAAGCATTGTATGGAAGACCGTGTAACTCTCCGACATGTTGGTTAGAAACAGGAGAAAAGTTGATATTTGGGCCAGAAATGATTCGACAGACTTCGGATCATATAGAGATCATTCGGCAACGAATGAAGGCAGCCTAAGATCGTCAGAAAAGTTATGCCGATAATCGTCGTAAGGATTTGGAATTTGACGTAGGTGATATAGTTTTTGTGAAGATTTCTCCATTGAAGAATGTTATTCGATTCGGGAAGAAAGGAAAATTGACTCCGAGATTTGTTGGACCATTCCCGATCATCGAGCGAATTGGAAAGCTCGCCTATAGATTGGAGTTACCAGAAAAGATGGCGGGTGTGCACAATGTTTTTCATGTATCTTATCTACGGAAGTATGTGCACGGCTCGAATACGGTGGTTTCTGCTGGAAGCTGTGAAGATTTAGAGGTTGATCCAGTTGTTACAAAACCTCGTAAGCCGCTTCGTTTTGTGGAAACCGACACGAAACAACTTAGGAGGAAGACGGTTAAGTTGCTCAAGGTACAATGGAGTGATGATGTTAACGACTGTACGTGGGAGGAGGAAGAGAGGATGAAGGCAGCTCATCCTGAACTCTTCGAGGTATGGCCCTAAGGTGTCGTGACATCTCACGAATTTGTAACTTGTTCTAGTCTTAGAATTCTGCATGCTAGGTTAGTAATTGGATGCATGGTTTGTTGACTGCTATGGATGGTAGGCATGCAGAATAGATTTGTTTGTTCTTGTTTATTTTGAATTTCGGGGACGAAATTCGTAAGGGGGAGAGAATGTAACGACCCATATTTTTACGGATCGAAAGATTGTAAAACTGTCGACATTAAGTCGTTGTTGTTAAGCCGTGTGGAGCTTAGGTCGTATGAGAGTTAGGTTGAGAGGAGCGACCTATAGATGTAACGGCTTAAGTATGTTGAGCGACTTAAGAGTTAGGTTGTGTAGGAGTTAAGTCGCATAGGGTTTAGGTCGTGTGGAAGTTAGGCGACCTAAGGTAGAAGAGCGACTTATAGGATTGGGCCAACCTAGGCGAGTTAACGACCTAAGGTAGTTAGTTCATAAACGACCTAAGTTGTAGTTAGGTCATTAGACGACCCAAAAGAGTTAAGGAGTGATTGAGTTAGTGGAGCTAACGACTTAAGGTGGTAAGCGAGTTAACGAGTTAAGGATTTACCGACCTATAGATTTGAGCGACTCATAGGTAGTGACCGACTTAAGGGTTTAGGCGACCTAAGGAGATAGGTCGTGAGATGCTTAGGTCGTAGGTCGTTTGGGACGACTTAACAGGATAACGACCTAGTAGTTAGCAAGTGGCGACTTATAGGATGTTACGACCTAAGAGAGTGACCGACCTAATGGGAGTTAGCGACCTATAGAATAGTGTCTTAGGTCGGTAGGACGATTTAAAGATAGGTCGTGTGTATCGCTAGGTCGTGTGAAGGAGTTGTGGTTAGGTCATGAGCGACTTATGATAGGTCGTTAGGTCGCGTGTGTGTTGAGTCGTTAGATCGTATACCAGTTAGGTCGCGTGAGGACTTAAGCCGTTGGATCGTGAGTGCGTTAGGTCGTGGATGCGCATACGCAGTAGGTCGTGGGAAGTCTTAGGTCGGGGACGACTCATGGGGTAGGTCGTGGACGACTTATGGGGGTGACGACTTAAGGATTCAGCCTATAAATAGAGGGGTTTGGTTCACTTTTTGGCACCGGATTTTGAAGCGACGAAGTGCTGCCATTTTTAGAGCTCGACTACAACACTTCTTCACTTATTTTCTCCACTCTAATCTAGTGCTAACACCCATCCAAGATCGAAGATCGAAGATCAAGATCAAAGATTCAAGAGCCAAAGTTGAAGATCTCCATCCATTGAAGAGAGATTTCATCGTTTGAAGCGGAATCTTCTCGGATCAAGCTTAGTTCTTCGCTGTCCATATCTGAAGTTGTTATCTTTTGACGTGTTTAGGTGATTTGGTGAGTGGTGGTTATCTCTCACATGGACCCAAAGGAGTATATTGGATCGGTGGCTTGCTTGTGTGTTAAAGATAGCGATTTCATGCATTTTCCTTAAGTCTGCATGTAGATCTATGGTTTATGATGATTCAACACCTATTTTACTATATGTTCACCTATGCAAGTTCATTCATTAAGTTGTAGGAATGTTGCTTAGATTTCATACTTATTAGATTTGGACTCTTTATTTACGAAATTGCCATTATTGCTGTAATTGTTTATTTAGATCTTGTTTGATTGATTACTTGGAATAATGTTTGATTTGAATGATTGGTTGATTGATAACTTGGTTTGGTCAAGTTGGTCGAAGATGATTCAAAAGCTAAGTGGAAAGGCTCTTGAATAAGGAAAGCTGCTTGTGGCATATGAAGCGGATGTTGAAGCTCATATGGATAGACTTGATGATGATGTTGAGATGAGACTTTGCCATGATGCGATGAGGCAAACCATGATGTTGAGATGGAACTTTGCTATGATGCGAAGAAGCAAAGTAAGATGTGAGAAAGCCTTGGTTTAATCCAGACGGGATCATCCCAAGCATGATGATACTCGATGATGTGGTTCGAGTTTGTGGATAATGGTTGGCTTGAGAGGCGCTTGAGCTAGTATGAAAATAGTCGTCAAGGAGGATGACTAGAAGGCTGAGATCTCATCGTTATTGAAGGTTCTAGCATGCTCAAAGCAAGAGTACGTTAGGACGGGCTGCGACGACGTCCCAGGCACGGGCTGCGACGACGTGCTAGTACTCTGGGCAGATTCGATAGTCCTAGGCACGGGCTGCGACGACGTGCGGAGTTATGTCTAGAACCGGGGTTACCACTAGCCTTTGGCGGATGGATGAGATAATGTGATGGTCATTCAGTTAACGATGAAATCAAGGCAATGATAACAGTGATAGCCAGAGTCATGGATGTTTGGATGTTGGGTTGTATCGTCGCTTGGGCCAAGAGCGATGTTTTTAGAGTGCTTATCTGATCTTGGTTTAGGCCTTGGGGGTTTGTACTTGGAAAACATCGACCTTGACTCGAGTGATAATTACTTTTCTTTGAATGTCTGAATTGCTATGTTTGCTTCTGCTTAGTGTGTCTGGGGCTATCACTGTAGAAAGAGGTGGAGTGGGATGGTTGAGTTCCTATTCCTTTTTATCCTTTATGCTCTTTTGGTATGTTTGATAGTTGATTTACTGCTCACTAAGACTTTTGTCTGACTCAAGGTTTTATGTTTAACTCTTATCACCTTGGGCTGTTCATCCATGTTGGGATGGGCAGACTAGGTAGCAGGTGACAGGTGCTGTTCTTAGTAACCAACGCTGTTGATGACGAAGACGGGCTGGAGGCTTTTGCATATTGTTTTCTTACTATATGTACTGGATGTTCCGCTGTTTGTTTGATACTCTAAGTGTTATGTAGTGAGGCTTGATGTATTGACTATTCAGATGTTTGTAATAAACTACTATGAGTTTATATGATAAGATTCTGTTCAATGAGCTTCACTATGTATACTTTTCTATTGTATTTTATCCCTGCGCTGTGAGTAATACGATAGACTATTGTGTTTACCCTACCTTGATGATCGTCCATGGCGGCCTGGCACACTTTTCAGCGGATTATTCCTTGTTTAAGTGCAGGAGTCTTGGGCGGTCGTCACAGCAGCATTGGCTCCATGGTGCTTGACGTTAAAGTTTCCGACGGACAAGGGAGTCGATGTTGTGCATGGCGATCAGGTGACCGGTTGTGCATGTTATGTGGCTGAGCTAAGAGCGGCCCAGCGGCGAGACAAAGGAAAGGTTGTGGACAACTCCGTCTGCATCCAGAATACTAGCGATTGACAAGTAGTGCTCGAGCCCTGGCTCGGGCGACACTCTCAGATCTATCAAGACAGATCCGAGAGATGATGATGGGGTACCCAAGGAAGAAAAAGCAGCTCCGGCCGAACTGACGATTGACATTCTAGTCAGCCAAGATGACCCATCACGAGTTCTTAAGATTGGATCATCACTCGACCCCTCAGTGGCCGAGGATCTCACTGATTTCCTCCGAGCGAATCTGGATGCTTTTGCTTGGACACATTCTGATATGTACGGGATTTCTCCAGCCATTGCGAGTCATATGTTGAACATAGACCCGTAGTACGTTCCTGTAAAACAGAAAAGGAGAGGTATGGACCCGGAGAGGTCCGCTGCTCTTAGAGAAGAGATGGACAAACTCAAAGCCAATGGGTTCGTCTGTGACACCCTCTACCCTGAATGGGTGTCTAACCTGTGCTTGTGAGGAAAGCAAATAGGAAGTGGATAACTTGCATTGATTATTATGATTTAAACAAAGCATGCCCGAAGGATAGTTTTCCTTTACCTAGAATCGATCAGCTAGTCGACTCAACGGCCAAACACGAGTTACTATCGTTTATGGATGCGTACTCAGGATACAATCAAATCCCGATGCACATTCCAGATCAAGAACACACCAGTTTTGTCATAGATGTTGGGTTATATTGCTATGTGGTAATGCCTTTCGGATTGAAAAATGCTGGAGCAACTTATCAGCGTATGATGAATCGAATGTTTAAAGACCAGATTGGTAGAACGATGGAAGTCTATGTGGATGACATGCTCGTAAAGTCACGACAGTCAAACGACTACATTCGAGACTTGGCAGAGATGTTTGATGATGAAGATCAATCCTTTGAAATGTTCCTTTGGTGTTGCATCAGGGAAGTTTTAGGGTTTTATTGTGAACGCACAGGGAATAGAAGCTAACCAGGAGAAGATTCAAGCTATTCGAGACATACAAGTGCCCAGAACTATAAAGCAGGTACAAAGCTTGAATGGAAAGGTGGCAGCGTTGAGTCGATTCATTCCAGAGCCACAGATAAGTGTATCCTTTCTTCGATGTAATAAAGAAAGGAAAGAGAAATTTTGAGTGGACATCCAATTTTGACGAAGCATTCCAAGCCCTGGTAAGGCATTTAGAAAGTCCTCCGGTGCTATCGAAACCAATTGACCATGAAATGTTGTATGTGTACCTGGCTGAATCCCAACATGCTATCTGTACGGCTTTGGTTCGCGAAAAGGACCGAGTTCAAAGGCCAGTGTACTATGTCAGCAAACGTTTGATGATGGCAGAAAGAAATAATCCTAAGATCGAGAAATAGCCTATTGCTTGGTGATTGCATTATGCAAGCTTCGTCCATACTTTCAGGCACACTCAATCAGTGTTTACACTGATCAGCCCTTACGACAGGTACTTTAGCGACCAGAGACCTCTGGAAGGATGTTAAAATGGAATATCGAGTTGAGTTAGTTCGATATTACCTACCTACCACGAAGGGACATACAAGGGCAAGCGCTTGCAGACTTTATTGTTGAATTCACCATGTCAGACGAATCAGACGGAGCAATGTCATACCTCTCGTTCGATGGAAGAGATATACTGATGGGGCATCTAACGACCGTTGTTCGTGGGCTGGCATAGTTCTTGTGACTCCTGAAAACCGATCAGTTTTTTTATGCTTTGAAGCTCGAATTCCCAGCGACAAATAACGAAGCCGAGTATGAAGCGTTTATTGCTGGCTTGAGACTTATCAGAGAACTGGGGGTAAGATCGGTTGAAATCTTTTGTGACTCACAACTGGTGGTGTACCAAGCGCGGGGGAGGGGGGGGGGTATCAAGCAAAGGACAGAGACTTGCCCCATACCTGGCACGGGTTCAAGAGCTGCTAGCAGATATGGAATATTATGATATTTCGCATGCCCCACATGAACAAAACAAAGAAGCCGATTCATTAGCAAAATTTGTGAGCACTGGCATGCACAGCAAATGGGATTGGTTCTCATTGAAACCTTACATGCTTCGAGTATAAATATGATGGAGGTAGATTTTGTGTTAGAAGCAAAAATCAAGAAGGAATCATGGATGACCCCATTCAAGCAATACTTGCTACACGGGGTCTTCCCGAAAGAAGGAGAGAAAGGCGACAAGTCATTCATAAGCCTTCGAGATATGTAATGCAGGACAGAATAATGTATCGGGGGGATTCTCGACCCCCGTACTCCGGTGCATTACCCACGATGAGATAAAACGAGTCCTGAAGGAAGTCCATGGAGGAGAATGTGGTGACCATACTGGAAGGCAGACATTAGCAAAGAAAATCCTCCGCTATGGATACTTTTGGCCAACTGTAAATCAGGATGCTGCAGACTTTGTAAGAAGATGTGACAAATGCCATAAATATGCAAAAATCCCGAGAGCACCACCTACGGAACTCACGCAAATGGTTAGTCCCTGGCCATTTGCAATGTCGGGAATCAACAAAGTCGGTTCATTACCCATATCCAAAGGTGGTGCGAAATACGTGATAGTAACAGTTGATTACTTTACTAAGTGGGTATAAGCAGAGCCTTTGGCCATGATCACCACCAAAAAGGTCATTAGTTTCGTTGTACGAAATATTATATGTCGTTTTGGCCTTCCACAGACTATCATTACAGAAAACGGAACTCAGTTCAAAAGCAAAGAGTTCAAAGAGTTTTGCCAAAGATATGACATTGAGGAAAAGTTTGCAGCAGTTGCTCGTCCAAAAGCTAATGGACAAGTGGAAGCCGTGAAAAAAATAATCAAGTCCATATTAAAAAGCGTTTGGAAAAGGCTAGAGGCAAATGGGTGGATGAACTTCCAACAGCGCTCTGGGCTTATAGAACCACCGATAAGTCCGTGATTAGCCACACTCCATTTGCATTGGCATATGGCATGGAAGCTGTTATACCCGTGGAACATGAAGTTCCATCACATCGGGTAATTTATTATGACCCCGAGTCGAATCGGGATTTTTGCTAGAATCATTGGACTTCATTGACGAAAAACGTGAGGAAGCTGATTTAAGAGCGGCTGCATACGGACACCGAGTCACTTGATATTATAATAAAAAGGTCCGACCGGGAATCTTTAATGTGGGTGACCTCGTTTTGAAATGAGTTTACCCGGTCCCATCGCATTTGAATCCCGCATGGGAAGGTCCATACACCATTGAACGGAAGCTTGGAGAGGGAACTTTCAAGCTAGCGACCGTTGATGGTGCGACACTCCCCAAGCATGGAATAGCGAGCATTTGCGACATTATTATGCTTAGTCCATTTCTTTCATATGTTAGTTGCACTTATTTCAAGCATGTTTTTATTCTTAGTTTTCAGCATGTAATGAGACAATTTTGCTTATTTTAAATAATAAAGGCTTGAAGCCGTCTTTTCCTTGATTATTGATGTTTCTGTGTATGATAATTTTGTGGAAAACCATTGGAGTTACATTATTCAGTCTGATGTACGAACGTGCACGAACACCCCAAAAATCTCCGAGTCTCCTAAGTGCGGACTGGAGTACTCTGAGTCCTCTGAGTGCGACCAGAGTATGAGTGACTAAAAATCTCCAAGTCCCCAGAGTGCGGACTGGAGTACTCTGAGTCCCCTGAGTGCGGACCAGAGTATAAACGACCAAAATCTCCAAGTGCCCAGAGTGTGGACTGGAGTACTCTGAGTCCCTTGAGTGCGGACTAGAGTATAAATGACTTAAAAATATCTAAGTCCCTAGACTGCGGACTAGAGTACTCTAAGTCCCTGAGTGCATACTAGAGTATAAACGACTTAAAAACCTCTAAGTCACTAAAGCGGACTAGGGTACTCTCACTCCCTTGAGTGCGGACTAGAGTATAAACGACTTAAAAACCTCTAACTCCTTGAAGCGGACTAGAGTGCTCTCAGTCCCCTGAGTGCGGACTAGAGTATAAACGACTAAAAAACCTCTAAGTCCCCAGTGTGTGGACTAGAGTACTCTAAGTTCCCTGAGTGCCGACTAGAGTATAAATGACTTAAAAACCTCTAAGTCCCCAATGTACGGACTAGAGTACTCTAAGTCCCTGGAGTGTGGACTAGAGTACAAACGACTTAAAAATCTCCAAGTCCCCTGAGTGTAGACTGGAGTACTCTGAGTCCCCTGAGTGTGGATCAGAGTATAAACGACCAAGAAATATCCAAGTCCCCTAAGTGCGGACTGGAGTACTCAGAGTCCCTTGAGTGCGGACCAGAGTATAAATGGCTTAGAAATCTCCAAGTCCCCTGAGTGCGGACTGGAGTACTCTGCGTCCCCTGAGTGCGGACCAGAGTGTAAATGACTTAGAAATCTCTAAGTCTCGTAAGTGTGGATTGGAGTACTCTGAGTCCCCTGAATGCGGACCTGAGTGTAAACGACTTAAAAATCTCTAAGTCCCAGAGTGCGGACTGGTGTCCTCTGAGTTCCCCGAGTGCGGGCCAGAGTGTAAAGGATTTAAAATCTTCAAGTCCCTTGAGTGTGGACTGGAGTGCTCGGAATCCCCAGAGTGCGGATTGGAGTACAAATGGTTTAAAATTCTCTAAGTCCCCGGACTACGGACTAGGATATAAATGACTTGAAGTCATCAAGTCCCTGGCATACAGATTGAAAACTATTCTAAGTACCCGAGGCATGGAATAAAGGATGTACAATTCCAAAAAAAATTCGACTTATGTTAAGATGAATCGAGGAGTTTATGTAACTCACAATAGCTCGGGTTTTAACCACAGTTATACAGAACGATAAAAGTCCGTTGAAAGACAAAAGAACTAAGTTTTATGTATCCAAAATGAGGTTCTACTATAACTCCTCCAAAACTCGGAGTCAAAAATCTATTTGCATTGACTACGAAAATAAGTAAAAATAATTACATAATCTAAATTAACTCTCGTTGAACGAGAGTAGAAACTACTTCTTTGATTTCTTCGATTTATTTCCCTCCTTCGTCTTCTTAAACGACTCCTCTCCCACGCACTTTTCCTTGGAAATTTTCTTTGATGGGGAGGTAACAACCAAGGAAGTACGGGGGAACTCTAGTGGCCTGGACCCACCAGGGAGGATGACCTTCAAAGGCTTTTTCAGAGGTTCATCTAGGTCCACGACTCGGGGTTCGACTTTGATTTTGGCCGTGTTTTTATTTTCTTCCTCGAGCTTCTCGTTCATGCCCATTTTAGAAGTATGTTTAGAGGCGCTTGTGATCTCGATTTCATAACTTTCTTCGACGGGAGATGAATTTTCAGACTTATCCTCATCAAGCGCCTCAATCACTTGAGCTTCTGGACCGTGAGTCTCTCCCTCGTGAGTGGCATCGCTTATTTTCCCCCTCTCCTCTGTGGCATCATCGCTCCTTGGAGTGGGTTCGGGATCAGAACGGCCTGCGCAAGATCATAGGAAACAGACATTAGAACATAATAATCTTTTGCCGAAAACAACGGCTCTTTGAACTTTAAAAAGAAGAGTAATGTACCGGCTTCTTGCTGGCTCCCAATCGTCCGGGAGGATTCACCATCCGGAATGAGAGATAGAATGTAGATGCCGAGACCAGGGTCTTCTGGGTCATAACCAGCATGTTGCTCAAATGGATCGAGTACTAGCCGATCAGCCGGTTGATTAGGAGGAAAGGCTGGAGACTCGGTTCTAGATGGTCCGGCAATGATATCTTTCCCTTTCGATGAGGAGGAACCTTTGCAGTAGAGAGCCTTCGCCTTAGACAGGTCTGGAGGCTCGTTCCCCTTGTGAAATTCTTTTATTAAAGCATCTTCATCGACCTTCTCAGTGCCAAGTTCGACCTTCTTGATCTTTATTAAAGTCTCCCATGCCTCGGCTAAAGATTCGAGATATCCCTCGCCAAGGAAAGTTAAGTCCTGATGCATGAGGACATAGGCATTGAATTCTACAATAAGTGGATCGAACGTGCACTTCACCTCCTCCCTACCAACCTGTGCAGCCGCCTCAAGCCGAGAGTCATTCTCCGCGGATGCTATTCTCTTTCCCTCTTCACAGGCTTCATCCTTTAGTATCCTGACCTTAGAAAGCTCGTCGTCGAGCTTCGTCTTCAGAAGTCACGTGGCAACGATCTCGTCGCAATATCGTTGCGACTCTTCCTGGGCGGCAGTTTTCTCCTCTCTTTCTTTGTGAAGTTGATCCTCCAACTCTTTGAATCGGAGGGCGAATGCATCCCTTCCCTTCTGCACCGAATCCTTCTCTAAAGCCAAGGCCCCATAATGTTGGACCGCCTCGTAGATTTCTTTGTTATGAGTTGACTCCAGACGATTGACGGCCTCCGTAATATCTTTAGCTCTCTGTTGGGCGGCTTCAAGTTGAGATTTGTACGCAGAGAGCTCCTCGTCCTGAGCTTTGATAATGTATTTATCATGGATAGCCTCGAGCTTCAGGTGATCAATTTCATGCTGACGCTCAATGGAGACTTCTGAAAAATTTTCGGCTAAGTGCATGAATGCATCATGCTGGACATAGACGTCATTAGTACAAGCAATAGCGCTTTGCTTGACATGCCCTGGAATCTGGTGAATTGCCAGAAGAAATTTTAAGCCATCTGTTATAATTTGAATTCAAGAACGGGAAAGATCATAAAGCAAAGTGGTGGCCATTTTATTTCATAATACTATATATTAATGAATACATAGAGAACATTATTTAAATGAACGAAAAACAAAGAAGAATATGGGCCCAAGCTACTACACAGGCCCAAATACTACTAGCCAAGAATACAACTAAGAAGCTCAAGCACAATTCTCTTAACACTCCCCCTCAAGTTGGTATGTAAATATTTATCATACCCAACTTGTTACATAAGAATTGAATTCTTGGTCCAGGTAATACTTTTGTGAACAAGTCTGCAATTTGATCACTAGTCTTCACATGCTCGGTCATCACAATTCCTTGCTGAATCTTCTCTCTTACAAAATGGCAATCCACCTCTATGTGCTTGGTCCTCTCGTGAAACACTGGGTTGTTAGAAATGTGCAGCGCTTCCTGATTGTCCTATTTCAAACTAGTAGGCTTACTAGTTTCAAAACCTATTTCATTCATAAAATTATTTATCCATATGATCTCACACACAGCATTGGCCATGGCCCTATACTCTGATTCAGCACTTGATCGAGCAACTACATTTTGTTTCTTGCTCTTCCAAGATACTAGATTACCTCCCAAAAACACACAATAACCAGATGTGGATCTCCTATCAGATTTGGAGCCAGCCCAGTCAGCGTCTGAATAGCATTCCATCTTCATATGATTATGATTTGAATATACTATTCCCTGACCAATTGTCCTTTTTAAGTAGCCAAGAATATGTTCCAAGTTCCTCCAGTGCTGCAATGAAGGTGATGCCATATGTTGACTTATTACACTCACTGAGTATGATAAATATGGTCTAGTGATAGTTAGATAGTTTAACTTCCCTACCAATCTCCTATATCTTTCGGGGTTATTAAATAGTTTACTACCCTCCTCATTATTACTGCCAGGTTGCATGGGAGTACTGCTAGGTTTCACTCCAAGTTTTCCAATCTCAGCTAGTAAATCCAACACATACTTCCTTTGACACAGGAAAATGCCCTTACTACTCTTTGAGATTTCAATTCCCAGGAAATACTTCAAACACCCCAGATCTTTTGTATGAAATTGTGCATGAATAAAGGCTTTTAATAACATAATTCCAGTCTCATCATCCCCTGTTATTACTATGTCATCTACATAGACAACTAAAAGAATTACTCCTGCTCTTGACCTTTTATAAAACACTGAATGATCAAAAGAACTTTTCTTCATGCCGAAAACCTCCATTGCCTTGCTAAACTTTCCAAACCATGCCCTTGGACTCTGCTTCAATCCATATATTGTTTTCTTGAGCTTACACACCACATCATCCTCCCCCTGAGCAATGAATCCAAGAGGTTGGTGCATATATACTTCTTCTTTCAAGTCACCATGAAGAAAAGCATTTTCTATATCCAATTGATTGAGTTTCCAAGAGTGAGTAGCTGCCAAAGAGATAAATAATCTTATAGAGGTTAGTTTAGCTACTGGGGAAAAAGTTTCTGAATAATCAATCCCATATACTTGAGCAAAGCCTCTTGCTACCAACCGAGCCTTTAACCTTGCTATGGAGCCATTTGGATTTATCTTCACTGAGTATACCCACTTATAACTGTTTGCCTTCTTTCCTTTGGGTAGTTGTACATGATCCCATGTATTATTATGCTCTAGAGCATTTATCTCTTCTATCATAGCTTCATGCCACTCTGGTATAGACTGTGCTTCTCCTACACTTTTAGGTACACTCACCTTGTCTAATGATTTGAGAAACAAGCATGTGGAAGATGGTAGATGATCATAAGAACAAATGAGGAAACTGGATAAGTACATTGCCTTTTTCCTTTTCTCAATGCAATAGGTAGGTCTAAAATAGGGTCATGAACAGGTTCAGGAATAGGACTTGGGACAGTGACAGTAGGGATATTGTCATCCTAGTTTGAGATAGGATTATCAGATCTATTATATATCAGAAGTTCCCCATCTTCATCCTAGTTTAAGGTAGGGTCATCACTTTCAGGATATGTATTTATTGGTGGAGACTTATAATAAGGGATGTCTTCATAAAAGTTCACATCAATTGACATAATGTACTTATTCAAGCTAGGGCAATAGCATCTATAACCTTTTTGTAAACGTGAATAACCAACAAATACACACTTTATAGCCTTTGGATCTTGTTTAGACTTATGTGGTGTTGTGTCCCTTGCAAAGCATGTACTGCCAAATACTTTGGGACTCACAAGGAATAATGGTTTTTCTGGGAAAAGAACTTTATATGGTATATTACCATTCAATACTGAAGAAGGCATTCTATGGATAAGGAAGCATGACGTAGAAACAGCATCTTCCCAGAACATTTTGGGCATATTAGATTGAAAAAGTAAAGCTCGTGTTGTCTCCAACAGGTGTCTATTCTTTCTCTCTGCAACACCATTTTGGGAAGCATTATCTACACATGAAGTTTCGTGGAGCATACCATTTTGATTCATAAAGGTCTGAATTGACTCAGACATATACTCTTTTGCATTATCACTACGGAGAGTTTTAATTGATGTATGAAATTGTGTCTTTATCTCAGCACAAAAATTACTAAATATTGCAAATAACTCAGATCTTTTTTTCATCAAGAATAACCATGTAACACGAGAGAAATCATCAACAAAAGTTACAAAATATTGAAAACCTGGTTTAGAAATTACAGATGCAGGTACCTATATGTCAGAATGTACAAGTTCAAATGGATTAGTAGCATGTTTATTTATTCTTGAATAAGAACTAAGACGATGGTGTTTTGCAAACTGACATGACTCACATTCTAAAAATTGTAAAGAATGAAACTGTGGATAAATCTTCTTAAAATTCTGTAATGATGGATGACCTAAGTGGAAGTGTAGTTTATAAGCTTGAGATCAACTTGAACAGGCAATCATTTGTGGTGTAGTATCAAGAATATAAAGTCCATTAGATTGAACCCTTTTACCAATAATCCTCTTCGTCATGAGATCCTGGAATATACAGTGATTTGGATAGAAAGTAATGCAGCTATTTAAACTTTGAGTTATATTACTAACTGAAAGTAAATTAAATGCAAGACTAGGTAGATGTAACACTGTCTTTAGCTGCAAATTAGGGGTAAGATTTATACTTCCAGATCCTTGTATATTTGCAGAAGATCCGTCAGATAATGTAACACCACTCATGTGTGTATTTGGTTGGTAATTTAAAAGACTATTTGATGTACCTGTCATATTATCTGTTGCCCCTGAATCAATAACCCATTTATGCTTCCCAGATTGTGATTGTGATTGTGCAGCTGTAGATATGGAGTTGAAGTTGGATTGTTTCTTTACACTGTCTTGATATGCCTTGTATTTACTGAATTCCTCAGCAGAAATGCTCACTATTTTATTTTCTGAATCTTCTGATTGAGCAACATTCATGCTTCTCTGCTTGTGTTGTGATGGTTTACCAATCAAGAACCAACATCTATCTGCAGTATGCCCATCTTTTTTGTAGTTTGTACATTTGTATTTAGGATTCATTGGTCGATTTGAAGATTGGTTGGCATTTCTTTTATATCCACCTTGTTTCCATGATGCACTTGTATTTGGTGCATTTTTATGTATCACTAGTGCACTATTTTGTGAGTTAACTGATGATTGTGCACTTGTGTTCTCTGATCTCATCAATCTCGTAAACACCTCATGTAAACTAGACACACTTGATCCAGATAAAATTTGAGATCTCGCAGGCTTGTATTCATGTGGTAACCCTGCCAGAAAACTCATCACTGCCATCTCTTCACGTTGCTACTGCTGTTTCTTCACATCAGGACTTAAAGGCAACAGCATATTTAGTTCTTCATAATTTTTCTTAAAATTCATAAAGTAATTCATCAAACTTTGATCCTGTTTCTCAGCTCTGTAAAACGCCTTGCATACATCAAACATTTTACTCAAATTCCCTTTTCCAGAATACAAAAACTCCAAATATTCCATCAATTCTTTCACGAAACTAAGTGATTCACAAGACTGAGAACACTAGCATCGATTGTGTTTCGGATTTGGAGAAACAACCTAACATCATCTCTAAGCCAAGTTTGATCTTCTCTCTTCTCAGAATCATCAGCAGGTGGATTTCAAGATAAATGATCATCCAATTCAATACTCTGAAGATACAGTTTAATTGTCTTGCTCCAATCTAGATAATTTGATCCATTGAGTTTATGATTAGTAATCTTGGACATAATTGGGAGAACATCGACTTTTTTTTCCGCCATTAGCCCTAATCTCACTGAATTGCGGGAGATTTGAAATTTAGGAATCGTGCTCTAATACCATGTTATAATTTGAATTCAAGAACGGGAAAGATCATAAAGCAAAGTGGGGGCCATTTTATTTCATAATACTGTATATTAATGAATACACAGAGAACATTATTTAAATGAACGAAAAACAAAGAAGAATATGGGCCCAAGCTACTACATAGGCCCAAATACTACTAGCCAAGAATACAACTAAGAAGCTCAAGCACAATTCTCTCAACACCATCGAAGCATATCTTTGGAAACGAGGCTTTAAGATCAACAAGTCTTTCTGCTACCGATGGATTAGATACAGGAGCGAGTGGAGTCTGCTTGGAGGCTGCAAGTGTTCTGTGGGGATCCTGGGATTTCTTGGTACTGGATGAACCAGAGTGTTAATCCTGATGGGCATCAGGCTGGGAACCATATGTGCGGGTTTCTCTTTGTTGTGCTCCGAATGAGGAGGAGGATCGCGAGGATATAAGGACTGGCTATAGGTCTTTCTTCGGTAGGATGATTTTCAGCGGTGGTAGTCTCAATCGCCGGAATCATCTCGATCTTGGCGTTTCCCGGAACCCGAATACTGGCCAAATTGGTGAAAAATCGATGAACCACAAAGGCGGTCAAGTCCATGTGTATGCCCCGTGTCACCTACATAGAAATTAAATAACGTAAAGTTAGCAAAGAGTAGAGTGATGATAGAAATTTAAGTGCAAGGTGAAGTGCATGTGTTTGTGTGTGTCCTAGTGTATCCCCCCGACGGACCAGTTTCTTTACTAATAGGAGTTTTTTCTCCCTGGTTTTGGGCTTGAGCACTTTTATCGCCTCTCGTGGGCGAATAAAGCTTAAGGGCCTTTGGATCGTTGAAACCATAATTGAGCAGATCATCAGTTATAGTAAGGTCCGAAAGGCCTTTCAGAGAACTTTCTAAATGCTGCGATGAAGTTTTGTTTCTCCACTGGAATAAGAGTGACTATAGAAGTTCCACCCACTTTTTTCTTCCTCAACTAATAGGTCCATTTCTTCTTTTCCTTTGAAGGGGAAGGTGTCGTTTCGATGTCATGAACCTCGACTACCGGGTCCTGAGTGGGACTAACATTTTCACCCGGTACTTCAGGCATCTTGCCTTCTCTAATCTCCCCCTCCTCTGGTGTGTCAAGGGCATTATGTGATGAAGACCCGACCTGCTTTTCCTTTGCCATAAGAAGGCTTGGTTATAGTAAGCCTGGAGGGAGGCTTATTCGGCGGCCTTCTACCAGCAACCCAAACTTCATGAGCGATTCATTTGAAATGAGAGTTCTAATGTCCTGGTCTTCGGCGGGAATAGCTCGGATAGCTTCGATAGCTTCAGAATATCCGAAGCCCTCGGGACGTGGGTTAATACCTGAAAAAATAGAAGAAGAGTTAGAAAAGGATCATCTTCAGCCAAACATGAGTATTGGTACAGAAAAAATACTTACTCCCTTCCACGCATCTCCTCGCAAAGCCAGAGGACAGCGTATGTAGAACCACTCCTGCTTTTACTGGGCAAACTTTCTCCATGCCCCGGTCAGGATTTGACACTTGCTGTGCAGCTCAAGGAATACGAAAGATGGGCTATCTAACCGTCTCTTGATGCGATAGATATAGCAGATATCACTCGGAGTTGGAAGCCTAAAGAGGACACTCATAAAGAGAATGCAAGTGTCGTATATGAATTCGTTGCTGTTCGGATGCAATTGCGATGGGGCGATCTCGATATACTGCAACATGTCCCGAAGAAAGGAGTTGAATGGTGGCACGCTTCCAACCTAGCACATGAATCTGTTGCAGGCTGTATATCCGACTAGGGGCAAGTGAGGACGATCCTGTCCTGATGGAAACCAACACATCGTAAAAATGGATTCCGTGGACTGCGCATATACGACGAAGCGTGCTTTCGTCGGATCGTCTAAAAAGATCGTTGCATCCAAGGCATCAGGAACCAGGTTATCAGATGCGATCGCGGGGCTGGGTATGTCTTGTGCAGGAGTAGTCGACGAGTTTGAAGTACCAACTACTTCTTGCTAAGAAGATGGCCCGAGTCTGTCCGAGATCGTGGCAGAGCTAGATTTCCTAGACATCTCTAGTGAATGATTGAATCTGGCAAAACATCCGTTTGAACTATACTTGAAGAGCAATCGGCATTAGACTTAACAACATAAACATTCCCTCTGTGTGGTGTGTGAACTAGTGCGGTCATTCAAGCATAAGTGCCAAGAAATGAAAAGTCACTGAGTTGATGAAATAAGTTTAAGCTTTGAATTGTCATCTTCGAGGACCGTCATCGCTGACCTCTACGAGAGCTTGTCATAAGATGGTTTATGTTTTGAACTCAACATCGTCGCTGTATGTGAAAGGTTACTAACTTTTTCAACAAATTAAGTTCAAGTTTACAGTTGTCTAAACACGGGAGTTATCAGTCCAGATTGTCCGACATGCTTAGTTATTTAAGTCTGCCTTTGTTCACTGTCATACATTCGGGAATAAAAAGGTGTTAAGTCAACAATGCATTGGGTTCAAGTTGAGAAGGTTTTAACTGTCATGTGTACAACACTCTCCTACCATTCATCATTACCGTTCGGCATGCGGCAAGACATGTCGAAGCGCAATCTTGCTGAGCCGCATCGCTCAGCACTTTACTCTGGACACCTTTCCTCTCCACCGTTCAGCATAAGGGAGTCATGCCGAACCATAATTATGCCGAGCCGCATCGCTTGGCATCTTGCCCAACTCCTACTTTTCTCCTGCATTCCTTCCTATCTCGTTCGGCATAAGAGGATCATACCGAGCTGCAGACATACCGAGCCACATAGCTTGGCACGCTGAACCTAACTCCAACCTCACTCCAATACTCCCACTAACGTCGTTCGGCATAGGGGGTCATGCCGAGCCATAGCAATATCAAACTACACCACTCATCACGCGAACTCAACCTCGACTTTTCTCCTACACACCCCTACCTCATTCGGCATGAGGGAGTCATGCCGAGTGACATCCATACATCTTCTCCCCACTCCTTCCTTCGTACGAATTGAGTACCCTCCAAGGTGGCTAGTCACCACCACTTCAACTCGCACGCCACCTGTGACCGGACACATCAACCCTCACCTGTTCTCACTGGGCCAACGTCTTCTTCCATCTTCCTCTCCGTTTAATTCCAAGTCTTCTTTAAACCTCGAATCCACCTTCCTAATCTACACGAATATCATTGTTTGTGGGTGACAGGAAGGGCGTGGGTACATGTCTTGTCTTAAATCCCTAATTAGGGAGAGTCAAGCGAATGAAGGGTCAATACCTAGTAGAAGGGGGCGAAGTCTGATGGAGTGCTCGAATTAGAAGTATAGATCTACTCGGGCTCGCTGTTGAAGGAAATCGAGAAGTAACCAAGGAGACTCGGGGACTAAAGGAGTTGTTGAGGTGTTGACAAGGGTTTGGGAAGAGCCAAGTTCGTAAGTTCTGTAGTGTGGAGGTAATAGTAAAAGGGAGAAGAAGAAGTATCGGTTTATATAAAGAGAAAAGAAGTCGAATGGATAGTGACCGGTAGAACCGGTCAAGGCACCTCCCTCGTTCGGCATCAATGTCGTTTGACATTCGTATGTCGTTCGGCATTGGTATGTCGTTCGACATACAACGCATCGCTCGGCATTCAGGAAGACACTATCGAGAAGGCAAAGTCATGACTTTAAGAGAAACAGGAGTGCTAATGGTTCAAAGCGCATCATGTTCATCCACATGATACACTTTGGGGGGCAAGTGTTACCCGGTGGCTTGACCAAGTAATAAGAGGCTTGGTGTAGAAGGCTCGTTCGGCATCACGAGGTCGTTCGGTATTTCATATCGTTCGGCACGAATCTCGTTCAGCAGAGAAGCCTCGACTGGCATCTAGCATCGTTCGGCATTTAGCACCGTATGACATCCAGGCCTCGCTCAGCATTCTAGCACCGTTCGGCATCCAGGCCTCGCTCAGCATTCCAGCCTCGCTCGGAATAGAGCCTCGATCACCATGGCAGGGTCATTCGGCATAAACTTCGCTTGGCATTCAGTATCATTCGGCAGAAGTCTCGACCGGCATGAAGCCTCGTCCGGTAGAAGTCTCGGCCGGCATGAAGCCTCATTCGGCAAAAGTCTCGACCGGCATGAAGCCTCGTTCGGTAGGAGTCACGCTCGGCACTCATACCCCGTTCGACACTCCAGTCTCGTTCGGCCTTCCAGCCTCGTTCGGCATTCCAGCCTTGTTAGACCTACACACTTAGCGCAACACACTGCCTCGCTTGGCATAGAGGTGCCGACCGGCTTGGACATGTGGCTCGGATTTGCCGTTCGGTATTTACGGCTCGGTACACAGAAGTCTGGGCTGAGGTACCTTGCTCCAAGGCCCATTAGGGAAGTCCAACCCATTTTCGTCTATAAATAGAGGGGCAGGGGCAAAGTGAAATGGACCTTTTTCGAGAACACTAGGGAGACTCCTTCGCATTCAAGACTCATACTCTTTACTTAACAATTGTATTCAAGTAGTTGATGTATGGATTGTATCTGTAATCAATCGTTAAGTAAAGAAATAAAGATTAACTTCACAGTGGACGTAGGCAGTTACGCCGAACCACTATAAATCCGGTGTTCTTGTATTTGCATTTAATTTAGCATACAGTTCTCAGTTTTAATTTAGTTTCTTCATTAATTTCTCTACACAATCTTTCTCAAGGGTGTTAGTGACCCATTTTGGTGCTAACACTAGGGTTTGCAAATGAATAAAAAAACATGGCCTTAAATAGAAAACTCACGGCACTATTTATCTAGGAAAATTCCAAACTCCAAACGATGCGTGCTGCTTGGAGTTTTATATGTTATACCCATATTCTGAACATAATGGAATAGATATCGGGAACCAATTCCATCATATTCAGAAGATAACTTTTCCAATCAAATTATTTTAATTAAATTCCTTTAATTTATTTTCACGCATTTCAAGCTCGCACGGCCAAACGTTATGTCTAATCGCTACGAAACTTGAAATCCTATAATAACTCACTATTATGGATCCGATGAAACTGGTTTCGTCGAAATCCAAGACAGTGCCTAAAAAGAATATTTTTACATGTTAATTAAAGCAAGAAATTTCCAAAATCAATTTAATCACTTTTAAATTCAGATTTAAATGTTAACTACTTTCATTCTAGTTTCATTAAGATTTAAATCAACTATTGAAATCATTTTCACTCATATTAAATTCAGGATTCAATTATTTAAATAATTCTAATATTAAATATTGCAATTAAATTATCAAATAAATCGCTATATTTGAAATATATGTTATTCACCTTATGAAATTAACCTTTCAATATTCAAAATCAAATAAATATTTTAAATTTATTTTATCTTAAACTATTTTGTAAATTAAAATGTTTGTTCAAAATTTATACAACTAATGTTCTTACATTTAAATTCATAAACAATTTCACTTTTTAAAATAAAATGTTCGTTCAAATCTAGAACTACAAAAGTTCCTACACTAAAACCAAAGATTACACTTCATAAATCAAAGCCCTTGGATAATTCAATTACGATGAATACCAATGTTAGAATTTCAGTAAATACCAATATCAAATTTAAAATGTATTTTAGTTATCAAAATAATTATTTTATTTCATCTAAATAATTCAACATTTACTATTCAACTTTCACTATAGACTATAAACACATCCACTACACAGAATTTCATATAAATACATTTATGCATTTAATTTTAATTGAACATTCATTCGACTCTTCATTTACTTAACATTGATCATTTCAATTTCTGTTATCAGTTACTTACAACTTATTATTATTTAATTTACTTTCTAATATAAGTTATCGTCTTTCCTCATATTGAATTTTGTTATTTAAAATTATATCTATGTTCATCACCAATAAAATGATTAGTAAATCATTAATTTTATTTTTAACCATTTTTATTCAAAAGTTATATTAGATTTAATAATTTAAAGTAGTTAAAAATATAAGTCGTTAATATCTACCCCACTCTAAACTTTTCATCCTCGAAAAGGGATTAAATAAGGAATCTAGCACATGATATATTTTACTCAAAATAGTCAAATTATAAAACATTAAATTCTTATTTATAAAACCTTTAATATGCTTCTACTATGCCACTTTGATCTTAGATTATTTGTAAAACAAGTTATAAAATTTTAAAAGTCTCAAAAAAATTTCTAACACCAGAATTTACGGGAAATTTCGACAGCGCCTTCTTTGCATGGCTCGATCGTACAATTTACAAAACACATATATATAACAAATATACATATCATCTCAATGATTAGACATCCCGTAGGGAAAAACATAAAAGTACGGTATGTAATCCGAGATATGTACCTTATTATTATTAATATAAGTGAGTTCGTTGATATTAAAGCGAGCAAAAGCGAGCCAAAACACATATACGTCCGAATGGGCTTCAAATGTACTTATCTCGACTTAATATGAATAGTAGTTTCGTATAAAAAGATATATAAAGCATGCAAGAGTTTGGTAGAACTATATAACATGAATTCTAAATCCAAACCATAAACATAAGCATTAATATATAACATAACAATTATATGCAACCAAAATGGTTATAACAATGATTTGCAACAAAAGAAATCGTCTAGCAAATTATATCCATCCAATTAATCTATTTCATTCGCATTCAATTTTATTCAATTCAATTTATTTTAATATGTTTAACACACAAGCACCCAATTCATATTTATAGTGAAACGTAAAATTACATGCAACAAAAACAACATAACAATCCTAAGAAAGAAACAATCATAGCTAGTAATCATAGCATACAATCATTTTAATAAATTTGGTATGACATATATATATTTATGCCATTCATATGTATAACAATTTCGATCTCTTACTCGAATACACAATTTTATTTTTCAAACTAGTAGTAACCCGACTACTCTAGTGCGGACTCTAATCTGACTTCTTGATTAGAAACTTCCATCCTCTTTACATAGTGATAAACTATGATAGAGGACTTCAGATTTGTATCAAAAATCCGTATCGGCGTTCATCGTCGAGAATCGAGCAAATAATCCTAAATCAGACAGGTGTTAATTACCTTAAAATTGTGTATTCAAATCTAAATCAAAACTGTATATGCAAACAGAATGGTCTATGTACAACTTAACGTATTTATTCCATTAGTTTCTTAATTACGCCAGTAGATAATTCAAGTTGTTTTTATATTCAATTCTTATATGTTTGAAAATTTTCTTGGTTAAAAATTCTTTTATAACAATATATTTTTATATCGAAATAATTTTATATTGAAAATACTTTTGATAACTCGATGTTTCAGCAAGTTTATCCTTATTCTTACAGAATCTAGTAATACGTTAATCAGACGCAAGACTAGAAATCTCTAAGTACTTAGTAGACTCGTTTCAACATCCAGTGAAAATACTTGGAAAACTTTTAAAAACATATATGGAAATTACCACTCGAAAACTAATCATGGATTGTAGCTACACAATGTTTACGCCCCTATCCCAAAGGAAACATCTGTAATTTTAGGTAATCTCTACCAAGCGAATTACGCCATACAAATAAAAATCAAATTGCCTATGGATCGTAGCTACCTAGCAATTATGCCCAATGATTATGTCTCTATCCTAGAGAAAGCATAGTAGACTATCACTGCCCCTCAAATTATGCCATGTGGATCGTAGTTCAATTAGTGGTTGCACCCAATGGTTACGTCACTGTCTAAGCGAAATCAAAGTAAATTATAGGCAATCTCTGCCTCCTCGAATTACATTATATACATCCACCATAGATCGAAGCTTCACAATGGTTACATCGCTATCCCAATGAAATCATAGTAGACTGTAGGCATCATGCCCCCCCAAATACGCCATGCTAATCGAGTCATAAGACCATAGGTTACGCTATGTAATTCAAAGGAACTCATGAGTTTATGTCCGAATAAGTGAAATCAAACAATAAAATGAATCCACCAAGTGGATTATCGAAAATCACGGAGAGTACATCCCATATCTTTTACTTCGAAATATATCATAATATATATAGTACCCATTCCAAATCATAACTTCAAATGTCACACTTATATAAATTCCATTACATATAAGATTTCATTTCCAAATCGAGTACTTTCCAAAATCAATAGAGTTGAATATGTCATATCATATATCATTCTTATATAAATTCCATTATTTATAAGATTATTGCTTTTCAAATTGAGAACCTTTCAAAATCAATAGTTTTCAAAATATGCAAACCATTTTCATGTAAGAATAAAAAACATTCAAATCAAGTATTTCTATAGAGTTAGTGGTCTTTGAAATTAATCCATTTTCATATATCAGTTCAGTTTCAAATCCATATACGATCTCAACGAACATTTTTCCCTTTCAAATCGAATATCATTCAGAATTCAAAATTTCAAATCAATAATTTTTCACAACTTCAGTTTTATATTCATGTCAAATTCACATAAAATAATCAAGTTTCTTTCCAAATCAAATACTTTTCAAAATCTCTTTTTTTCTTTTCTTTTCATAAAACGTTTACTACGTTCAAAATGTTTCTCAAATCAAATTCCATTATAAACCATTGAAAACTATTTTCAAATTATATAAAGTTAGAACTACTGACAAAAATCAAAATTAGTTTTTATAAATTGACTATGTTCAAAACTTACCTTAAAACTCTTTTCATTTAAAAATGTTTCAAAACTAAGTTTCATACTTGTATAATCCAAAATAAACTTATACAATTTACTTATCAAAATATCTAGCTTTTTAAAACTTGTGTAACGTCTATTAGTCTTTACTTTAAAATTTTCAAAACTAAACTTTACATTCTTTCCTATATATTTAGCTTTGAAAATTAATTCTCAATTGGGAAGCGTTCAACTATTCATAATAGTCGGAAAAATCAAATTCCGATTCAAAATTAGAAATCAACAACCAATCATATCAACAAGATGCACAATCAATCAATCAATCCTAAATCATAGGATACATGTGTTCATAATACAATTCAATCCAAAATTTGAGAACCGAACATCGGGTTTTATTTCAAATCATTTGAAATAACTATATAAATATTTCTTTTGAATATCAAATCATACTTCAAGTATTTGAAACAAAATAGTTTCATTAAACAATAGAGTAGCAAAGCTACTAAAGTGGCCTCCCTAACTTTAAAACTCGAAAACGAACGTCGATGATGCTGCAGTCATCACCAAAATTTATTTTCCAGCAACAAAAGCGAGTTCTGGACTTTCATTGCTTTTATTTTTTCTAAAAACCCTCGTTTTGAATTCACTTAGAAATCATTTATAACATTTATGTTCGGAAAATAATTTCACATCATG
The DNA here is from genome assembly GCA_030765085.1 of Allium cepa. Classification (NCBI taxonomy): domain Eukaryota; kingdom Viridiplantae; phylum Streptophyta; class Magnoliopsida; order Asparagales; family Amaryllidaceae; genus Allium; species Allium cepa. The sequence goes on along the minus strand of CM060938.1, from coordinate 463,076,610 downwards.
CTATTTGTATTTCCATAATCTTAAAACCCAATTTCAAAAACTCCCAAAATTTAAACTCTCAAATTTCCAGTTTAAATAACTTTTTATTTATTTATTAACCATATCTTGATAAAACATATTTCATATATAATTTTCAAATGGTATCAATTATTCTTTAAAATGATACAAGGGGAAATTAAGATATATACATACATACATAGATACATACATACATACATACATACATATATATTCACTTCAAAATCCATGTTAAAACATGCAGGTTCTCAAACTGATTAAATATATTTCAAAAATAAAAGTTTCAATCATAGTCAAATGCTCATATCAAAAGCCAATAGTCAATGCTCATAAACTAGCAGAGCACAACTTAACTAATCAGTAAATGATAACATGCACAACCATATCAATCGATCAATCAACCAGCAAAGAGATAGCATTCAATCATCATCAAACCGTCATGAATGATTATATTAGTTTATAAAAATCATCATTTTATATTCTAAATATATTCTAGGTTAAAATCATTTCATTTATTAATTTCAAAATATTGTTATATCACTAACAAATACGCTCTCTCATTTATGTATATACACTCAATGAGCTTATCCTACATGTGTTAGGTATACGTTAAACCAAAGCTCTGATACCAACTGTGACAACCAACCTTTTTGAATAGTTCAATTCGACAATAAACCACACATGTCCAACTCGAATCGTTTAAAAGGTAGATTATCAATGAGTTTATTTTAAAGAATAAAAAGAAAAGAAGAAAAATCGCAACAAAATCTCACAGCTTAATGAAAAAATACAATAATCACATAAAAAGTTCATGAAGTTATTTAACAATATATGCTCAATTCAAATTTACAAGATAAATCAGCGTTATACAATGTTATTAGAGTTATACAATTAGTAATAAGTAGAATGAAATAATGTAGCGAAATAAATACAAGCAGCTATGAAATATCATTCTTCGTCTTCGTCCTCCAGAACAACTGTCTTCGATAACTGAAAAAACTCAGTCTGACTTTAGCGTAATGAAAAACAAAACACTTGAGTCAGGACTAAAAATCCTTATGTAAGTCAAATCAAAATTAAGTGGAACAAATTTTCAAAATGAACCGTTTCTTTCCATTTCCAACAAATCTAGACTCAGATCCAAATTCCAATAAATGAATTGAATTTCCAATGTTTTAATTCAATTCCTTTCAAATTCAATTTCATTCAATTTCAATTTAAATCAATTTCAATTTTTATTCAAATGATTTAACTTAGTGGCTCGAGTTTCAATTCAAATCTCATATCAAACCCATTTCAATTTATATAAATTCGAGTTTAATGTCAGTACACCGATTATAATCACTTAAATCAATTTAACTTCAATGTTTGAATTTTAAGATTCGAATCTTTATAATAATCCAATTTCCATAATTCAAAACATATCGATTATAACTTCGAAATATCAAATTGAATTCTTTACACAAATTCTTTTAACATTTTTAATTCCAACATTTCCAAAGCTTGAATTTGAAAATAAACCAATTCAAATGTATCGAGTATCAAAATCATTTAATGGTTGGATTTCAAACATCGGCCTTCTTATAACATTTCCTTTTCATTTATTTAAGTTATAGAAAAATATGCAAACCTTTTTAGTGCTCTTTTAGGAAAAATATATGTTATTATAAAAATAAGAATTTAAATTTTATAAATGGAACTCAAGTTAAGTATATTTTCAGTAATCGTATGTTTTATTATATTTTAATATTCCTCTATGAGTTTATATCTATAGCCCTTTGATATACTTTTGTTATTTATAGGATACCAAATACTCACGATTCATACATTGGTGGACTTGGTTTTTTGATTTAGCAAAAAATTCAGACCTAACAAGGTGCAAGTTGTTATATTTGGTATCGGAGCAAGGTTAGCCGATCTTAAAAATTTAGATACGTTGAGTGAACATATTTGTATTTTTTTTCTATATTACATATATGTGTGTGTGTGTCTGTGTGTTATGCCAAATCTAATAAATTCTGACCATAAAAGTAGTTGCAACCAAATTCTAAGAAGATGGATAATCCGATTATGAGTCAGAACAAGGGATGAAGTTGAAGACATACACCTACTCTAGTTACCCCTTGGAAAGTGGGTCGTACTGTAAGATGTTGACTTAAGAAGAGCATGAATGTGATATATAGAAGGGTCCTTGAAGCTATATGTACTTGAGTTCCTTGTAAAGCATGGATTGCTCTAAGTTGTAGATTGTCGTAGGTGTAACTCCTCGTAAATTTACGATAATAATCTAATAATTAATTAGGCTCAAAAATTAGAATTTGATTAAACAATGTAATTTTTCCATGAAATTTGCACCATTGTATTCATGGTGATTTTTTGAGCAACTTCCATATTAGGAATTTCACGATCGAAGTTCAAACGAAGAAGTTACGTAGGTTTCAAGAAATCAAAATATAAGTAATTAAATAACAAAATGGGTAATGAATATATAATCAAACCGAGACCCTACCGGTCGACCTTTGCTATGGGGCGGTCGAATTCTTACGGTGGACTTCTTATAAGGGAGTAGTCAACCGATCGAGGCATTTCAACAATGGTTTGAACCTCGGCCAACATCCGAGATTTAATAATTTTAATCTAATAGGTACAACTGATTTGAGAGTCTATAAATATAGGCCTAACCCCTCCCTTCTCTTCTCATATTTTCTGATCTTGGGTAGTGAAGCTCTGCCATTTCCACTATTCTTCTTAACTTTAAGTAATTTATATTTATACACATTTGAGATGAGAAGTAAATAAATAAAAGAAGAGATGGAGAGGATTAGATTTTTGCAAATAAAAAGGTAAATTTCATATTCTAAATCTATATTCCCTTTTTTCCCAAATCTCTTCTCAAATTGTAATTTTAGTAGTATGCATACACTTTTATGCATATTTCTTGGGTTTGAAAGGATATGGAATTGATTCAAGGAATCAAATTCAAATCTACAGATTTGAAAAGCTTTTAAAGGTGAGTGGGAAATTATGCGATTTACTTATAATACTGGAATTTGCCTTTTTGCAATTTTATTTGATGTTTATGCCTTCATAGAAATCTTAAGAGTTGTAGGCTTGAATTAAGCATATAACATAATGCCTACATATTTTGTAAATAAATGGATATATTGTTTACACTCGGATCTGGGAATTAGCACCTAAGTTATTAAAGGTTGAACATAGACAAAGACGTAGAATTTGTTCCAGACCTACAAGTTGGTTGTAAAAATATTAATGTAGTTTAGACTTTCTCTAATTCTATTTAAAATGCGAATTTTTTTATTTTAATTTATTGGAAGTACCGTCCGTTTATTCACTATGAATTTGTCTAATATCTTAATTTCATAGGAAAAGTGCAATATTTGATTTGACAATAAATATACGTTAAAGGGGAAAGAGATGTGTAAAGTATGGATTTCTTTCCATAGTTTACACGGTTTATTTCAATAAAAATATAATTTCTTGTAATTTCAAACTAAGTAAATCACTTATTTTAGGTTAATTTATGAAAGTTATAACGGAAAACCATTTTTGAAAGGATAATTCTAATAGATTAAAATATAGAATGAGATATTTTGATTAATGGATTAACAATTGGAAACGTAAAAATAAATTTATAAACATATATAACCGTATAAAAGAATTTAAAATAAAAATATAATTAATGCATTGTATTATAAGTGTTCGCAATAAATATAAATTACACGTTAAAATATATCGTGTAATAAATGATAGAATTGGAAAATAAAGATTGAAGGATTGTAACTCCAAAGATGAATATAAAATAAACGTGCAACAAATTAGAAATTAAAATAATTAAAATATATTATAAATGGATGAAATGTGACTGATTAATGAAATTCATAGGTTAATCATGGAAAAATAAGGAAGAAATAATGGTAAGGTTTAAATAAGAAAATAAATGTCTTTGGAAACGTCTATTAAGACAATAATCATTTATTATTGACAAAAGGGACATTTATGGAAATAATAAATAAAACATGATAGGTAGCAATTAAATATTGTAAGGCAACGTAATTATCATTAGAATAAATTATAGCCGTAAATATGCAAATAGAGATCAGCGGGATTTGTCCGATAATAAAGCTTGGAATAATTAACTGGATTTAGTGGGTTGGGATGCAAGGTTAGTTGAGTTATACAATAGAAGTTTTCCCTTCACCTAGAGGCTACCAATAGTAGTGTACACTTATTATTGATGTGGGACATCTTTGACCATAGGATCCGTGGGAAAGGAATATGCTTGAAATGTATGACCTGCTTCAAGGATTGAAGGTATTAAGTTGTTGTTTGAGGGCTCGTCTCTTTTCCTTATATGAAGTATTGAATGGCTAGGGTTAGTGGCTATGAATGGTAAAGGATATCTCGAAAATGTCCATTTTAATAGGAAGTATTAAGTGGCCGAAAAGATTTCCATGTAATATTGGCTAGATAGGTACTAGCGAGGAGTCTGTCTTGGGATTAGGTATTAAATGACAGGGATCTGCCTTAAATAAGGTATTAAATGGTCAAAGTCTGCCTAATTCCATTAAAAGGTATTAAGTAGGTTGGTTACTAATTCTCACATGGCTAGTTCATTATCCATGATATATGCAGCAATTATATATTATAAATCCGTATATAGATGCCATCAATCTCTGTAGCTATGACCGATAGACCAGTGTTGATGATGCGAAAGGCGTGCTTCAATGAATGAAGTATTAAATAGTCATTGATTCCGCCTTCTTCTTATTCAATAAGTATTTAGCAGTTGGGTTTTGGGTAGCATATGCACAATAGGCATATGTCGGTTTTATATATCTTGGAGAAGATCAAATAGACATATCGTACATGCATATGAAATTAAGCATATTAACCGAAAATAATAAGGCATAACATTTACATGGAAACCAATTGACATAAGTTTGTGTTATGGATTAAGAATGCAATATTGAAATCACCAAAACATTTTTCTAACCCTGCTCCTCATTACGATCCACAGAATGATTTAGAGGAGTGGGTCATTGGAGCAAGGCGAAATAATTGATGGAGAAGTCTTCTTATTCATGCTCGGTACTGAAAAGACGATTGGATGTCCAATATATGTCATTGATTTTGTAGTAGTAGCCTCAATCAGTATTTATATCTTGTTATATTTTCTTTTCCACCATGAGTTTAGTTTGATTGATCTATGGCATGCTCATGTTTGTTATAGGTTACCAAAACCAATTATTTGTGCCTTAATAGACTTGGGTTTTGATTTTTATCGAAATTTCGGCCCACTAAGGTGCGGGTTATTACAGTAGGACTACCGATTGACGATGAACAGTAGGTCTAGATAAATGGAAAAGTAAGAATTTATATGTTGTAGATATCCAGAAGTAAGAATTAAATATGTTTCCGAAGGAAGGTGCGTAGTAATCACTACAAAATGATAGCTGAATTTTTGATGTATTCTGAAGGAAGTCAAGTCAGAAAGTAAGTGGAAAAGAAGAAAAGTCCAAAAAGGGGACAAATAAAGTCTACTCTGAATTCGACCTCATATGAAAGAATTTAATAAAAGGTTTGAATAAGTATTTAAAATAATTTTTAAATGATTTATTTAAAAGTAGAAAACTTTATTTTTATAAAGTAAATATTAAAGTTTCTAGAAATTAGAATATCTTTTTTATATGCTTTATAAATAAGAATTCCTCGAAGAAATTAAAATTTGTTTAGATCGAAATTTTCATTTAAAGATGGGTTTTTAATAAAGAGATATTAATTTCGAAGGAAAACTAGAGCGTATATATAACTCGTTTATTTTTTTTATGAAAAATTTTAAGTTGTAAAATTCTTTTAGGGATGGACCATAGAAAGTGGTACTAGTTTATAAATTGGGTAAATAAGAATGTATAGGAGGTAAGAACTCGAAAACTAAGTAGTAGGTGAACGCATTGTGATGGTTATATAAAGAAGATAGTCAACTGAGAGAAAAGTTTTATAAAGAAATGCAATTTAAATAAGAGCAGTTAGGTAGAAAAATGTTAAATAGTCATAATATTATGAAATACAAATAGAAACAATATTTGAACTTTATATTAAATAATATTAGTAGTAAGAAATAGTATAGGAAATTAAAAGGAAAAAATGTTAGTTTCCAAAAATATATGCAATAATTGCACATACCTTTTAAAAGTCTTTCTCATATGCTCTCCGCTAAGGTTGAAAATGGTAGTAGCACAAATTATAGAAAAATAATAGGATACGTGTCCTTGTCTACTCCTGTTTCTATTGTTAAAAACATAAGATGTTTTAGAAACATTGTAAAGTGCAATTTTTGATAAAAAGATTTGGTATAACAATTGAGTTTTTAAAGACAAAACTTAATGCATGGTTTGAATTAAAAATCTTGCCTTTTAGGAAGTAAAATCTTTGTTATGAAAAGATTTTGAAGAAACGTTGATTTGAAAGAAAATGCAAAGGGCTTTTGAAATTAAATTGCTAACATTTTCCTTTGGACTAGATGAATAAGCTTAATTCAAAAATCCTAAATTATAGTTTTAAAAGTTAAGGCACCAAGTTATTTTAAATTTAATAAACAATTTCTAAGTTTTTAATTTAAAGATAAAGTTTTGGGATTAAGTACTTCATAATTATGGAGTTTTAATTTTAAAAAAAATAGAAAAAACCAAACCAAAATTTTAATATGGAGTAGATAGGGATGATTTCCTAGGTAAGACGGGGTAAAAGTAAAGATTATGGGTAAAATAGCGACGAATGCTCGAAGAGTAGCAATAGTGGATCCCGTTGAATATAAAGAATATTAGTTTGAGCCTAGAATTGTTTCATTAAACATGGGTGAAGACCATGAAAAAGAATCCATAAGAAAATGGAAAATGGTATCAAAGTATATTTTTGCGAGTTCTAAAGTATACCCGCATGAAAGATTAAAATTAAGGAAAGTTTATACTAGTATTAGAGAGTACTATCAAGAGATTTAGATCAAGAAAAGATAGAGTATAATTGGCTGTTACAATGGAAGTAATGGATGGACCTTATTTATTAGAAGTCAAAATAAAGAGCTAAGATATGTGGGTTACAGTAGATTGGTGTGTTAAAAAGGTCCATTTAATTTAAGTAAGTAGTAGTAAGGCCATAACATCATTAGTGTCAGTTGTTGTTGAAGGGAAACTTCCAGCAATTATATCTTTTAGGTTAGTTGGGTTGTACGCATTAGTTGTCTTTTTTTGTATAAAAATGTGCACAATATTTTATGAGAAAATTCCTTTTTATTACTATGTTGATTTTGTAAATTGACCGTTACATATTGGAAAGTACAATAAATATGGAAATCTCATTTAGACACTAAACTAATGCAAGAAGGACTAGAATTTTATAAAATAAATTAGAAAACTTATTAGCTACTAAAAGTAAAATAATCTAAATTCCAAAAGCTATAATAGGTTGAAGAGATAAATTTTAGCAAGGAAGGACAAGGAAAGTTTGTTGCGAAACCACGGGTCACTATCCTTACGCCTTAAAAGCTGAAATTTATAAGTGAACTTGTGTGCTGGTTGTTAATTTAAATAAACGATTTTGAGAACTGTGAATTTATCGTGTAATATAACAAAGTTAATGGCGGAAAATAAATCGTTGGCTAAATTTCGATTTCATAGGATGCGGCAAAATTTGTTTTGAAAAGATTAAAACAAATAGTTTTTTAAAAAATTATCCAAAATTCATTTGATTTTAAAAATAAAAAACTTTATGAAAATTTTGATCAACTGTTTCAAAATTTTAATTTAAAATGATTTTGAACAGAAAATAAGAAATTTTGATTTTTGAAATTCCACATGCTTGGCGTAGGAAAAGCCAATGGATTTGCAAAGATAAATCTTACGTTGTAGGAGGAGTGACAATAAGTAAAATATATATAGTAACAAGGGAAAGCTATTTTAGCTTTGAAATTTCCTTTTCCATACCTTGTTTATATGGGAACAAAACTAGCTTTAAAGTAATCCTATATAAAAAGTTTAAGATTTAAAATAAAATTTGTTTATGCAGTCTGTACTTTGAAAGTTGGAAAAACATCCTAACATAAGAGAAGGTTCTAAGGTACGGTGAAAAAATGGTACACAAAAAAATGATACAAATATTTAATTCTCCATGTAAACCCTTTTCCAGCATAAGAATATAGGTTGAGAAAAAAATTCAAAATTTTGGAGAAAATTATGTGCTAGGTGTTGGATGGTAGAGATCGGATGCAAAATTGGTTAAACAATACTTCTATTCATATAAATGTAGGAAAACTTGGATGCAAAATTAAGGATTTTGATTTTCAAAACTTGGATACATATACAACCGCAAGATATATAGGTTTTTTGCACCATATTTTCAAAATTATTTTAAATAATGCAATCGTACAGGAGAGGCGATTTAGAACTATTCAGCATGCATATTATATATTTTACAATGAATTTTGCACTTATAAACAATTGGCTATAAAATTGGCTGCACACTAAATGGTTGGGTAGCCTAGATTGATTGTCAATATGTTACATGATTCGATCCTTAAGGAATTTCAAGGACGAAATTCTTTTAAGGATGGGTGAATGTAGCACCTTGTATATTAAATGATAATCAATTAAAAAGAAATTAATTAATAATAAGTGACATTGAAATAGAATTTTTTACAAACATTAAAATTTATCTATGAAACTTGCAACATTGCATTCATGGCGTTTTTCTGATCAATTTTCATATATAAATTTTTAAGATCGGAGTTCAAATGAGAAAGTTATTAACATTTGAATAATTCAAATTAGAAATAATTATATATGTATTAGAAGAAATAATGTTATTACCTAATGTTTATTAACGTTAACGTTTACTTAACATCTAAGCACAATTAGTTTTAAATCAGATCGGTCAAAAATTGGAATTTGATGGGTGTAAAAGGAATTAAACAAAATAGTATGATTAATTAACAAAAAAACAACTTCTCGACCCCTTTACTACGACCATTTGACCACTAGCGGTCGACCGATGGAGAGGACAACTATTTGTTGGCAGTTATAATCTGAACTTAGGTCGAATGGTTCGAATTTAAAATAGAATAATATAACGGCTCAAATTTGATTCCAATCCCTATAAATACGGGTCTAAACATTCACTTTTCTTCTTATATTTTCTAAATCATAGGGAAGCTCTTCCATTTTCTTTTCTCCACAAACTCTTAAACCTACATAAAATTATAATCTTTATACGTATATAAAAGTGAAGAATAATGGAGAATAATAAAGAAGAAGAATATCATCGAACCAAATTTCCAAAGCCAAGGTAAACTATAAATCCAAATCTAAAGTTAATTCGAATATCTCTCATATCTAAATTTCTAATACGTATGAATAAGCTTGTGGCACATTTTCCATTGGGAATAAAGGAACTCAAACGAAAATAACATGGTTTAGTTCTGGAGATTTGGAAAGTTTAAAGGTAAGTGAGAAATTAAATATTTTTATATAATATTGGGTTTATTTCGTTGTAAATATTTTCCTTATATGCTTGGACATAATTATTCTTGAGTTGTAAGCTTAGTTATATATGTAATGAAGTTAAAAACCATGCTTGCATATTCTGTTAACTATTAACTTGAATTAGATGTTGCATATACTTGTATCTAGAAAGTTAGGGTGTAAGTAGTAGTCCTTTAATTAACAAAATTATACAGAAATTCCAGATTTGTGGTTCAAATGGCATATGTTGGTAAATATGAATTAGAAGTCATTATAAAATTTATTCGGATTTAAGTAGTACTTTAATTTATTAGAATGAAGTGTGTTGCAATATAAATTTCTATAAGTTATCCAGTTTCATAACTGTAAATAAAAGTATATCGTTTGAAGTAATAAGAAAAATACCTAAAAGAAAAGGTTGTATAAAATAGGGATGCATACATTATTTTGTTCTATTTACTGGCTGCCAGTCATTTGATCATTCTGTGGAGAAGTGTTCTAGGAATGCTTCTCTACTTCTTGCCGACAAAGTCCCTCCCCCTAGGCCAGAAATGAAATGGGTCCCCAAGGTTAGACTACCACTAATCTTCGATCCTGTAGTTTCTGCTTCTCCTGCTGTTGAGTCAGTCTCGGAATCACTGGTAATCAGTGAATCTGATGATGAGATTATTTACTAGGAACCTGAAGAGAGAGCATAGGTAAATGCGGAAACGGAAATGAGATATGACCCGCAGAGGCATAGTTATCACATGTTCTTAGATGACAACGATGAGACTAGGAGGCAGGTGTATCATGTTCATGGTGAGGAACTTTCATTGTCAACCACTAGTAAAGATGGTGCTTGCAATTGGTGGCAATACTTAGATCCTACGTGAGACCGGATTTATCTCTACTCTACTCTTTTGAGATCTTATGATCTGTTCTTGGCTACGTACTTTTCTGATGTTCAGCATGTTATTGGTCCCGGTACTGATGTTATCGATTGAAATCCAAGATCTAAGTTTTAAAATAAGCCTCTTCTAATATTTCTTCTATACTTTCTAATTAACATAATCCAAGATCTAAGTTTTAAAGTAAGCCTCTTCCGCTATTTCTTTCTAATTATAACCTGTATTATAATTGTTCTTGCAACTGTTACTCTTCTAATTTCTCTTTTTAGTTATAACCACTTATTATAATTATGCTTGCAAATATCTTCAATTTGCCTATTTTAGCCATCTCTATTTTTATTTCATTTTTTCTCATTTTCCATCTGATTTCTATAAATTTCGTGTTATTATATTTTAATCCATATTTGTGAATTCTTCTCTTTTTAATATTTTACTCACGTCTAAAAGGATTAAATCTCTAAAAAAAGAAACTAACATTTACAAGCTAAATTCTAACCCAGGTCGGATGTAAATAACTATAAAAACTGTAAAGAACTATAAATAACTGTTAATAAATAATAAAATAGTTGAATAAAATAGACTGAAAAGAACTTCTGAAATTTACTTAAAAACTGACTGTAAATAAACATACATAAAAATTGTCTCAAAATTGTTGAAAACTACAACTATCGAGAACCATATTATTTTAAATTGCTTACAAATCTAAAATAATTACAAAACACTCACCTGTGGTCCTTAGTTCTGGTCTTGGGCCTTTCTGGATCCACTTCTAGGGCATAGAATATTTTTATCAAAAAGATTTCCTCCCTAGAAAATTTTTCTATTTAAGATTCAGCCTCAGGCAATGAACCCAATTGGGAGAAAATCTGAATGAGAAAAATAGCTAGGCCTAGGGTTCTATTTTTAGTGTGGCTTAGGAATCTCAGACCATCGGATTTGAAGATTAAATCTGGTGCAACCACGTCATAGGCTCACTAGGAACCGTCGGATGCAGCTACGTACGCACTGGATTTGGCCAAAAATAAAAATTACTCACTTCGGCTTGTATTTGGACGAAATATCATCCAGGTAGAAGTGCGAGTTGACCTAAGCACCTTGGGGTCGACCTATAGGTCCACCTGGCCAAAACAAGGATCGACAAAAGCCCTTGTATTATATATTTTTTCGTTTTTGCTTATAAAATTCTGATTTAAATTCTTCATACTAGCTCGAATTTCCACAAGTTATATATGAAAATGTCTCAAAATATTACCAAGAATCCAATGGTGCAACTCTTGTGGCTCAATTCTAACAATTTCACAAACTTATTTTATTATTTATTTAATTCGTTAATTAATTATTATAGCTCAAATATTGGGCTACTACAAGTTACAAAAATTTAAAGTGTTAAAATCTCCTTTTAGGGAAGGTGTAATTCCAAGCATTAAAATGCAGAAATCCCTAAGTATAAGCAAAATAATTGTAAGTACGAATAATAAAAATAGTCTAATTATAAAACGGGTATATGTAATAAAGACAAGTTAGAAATTTAATAATAAGCGACGAATGCAGGTAAAGTAATGAAATGAGAAATTAAGAAAGTAGTAACCAAAGGAAGATGATAAGAATAAAAAAGGAAAAGTAAAATAGCTCTAATAAAATAAAGAGGAAGTGCGTAGTAAAAGATATTTAAGTATTCCGAGTTAAAAGTAAGTGGTAAATGACATTAATTAACATCAATAAAGCAAGGAGCCAGTTATGTAAAAGTAACTAAATATTAACTATTGAACATTGAAAGCGTAGTAAATAAACAAGGATGAATATTTACATAGACTCAAATATGCGCTTGTGGCGGGTGTTAATTATTGAATATAGCCACTAACTTAAATTAAATAAGAATGATGTGGTCATTAAAATGGGTTGGAATGTAAGGTTAGTAGTGTTACACAATCAAAGTCTGTCCATCGTAAGGGGCTACTAGCAGTTGTGTATATATTATACTGATGTGGAATATATCCAACCATAGGACTTGTGGGATTATAAGTTCACGTATATGTGAAGGGAATATACTCATAGCAATGTTCTCCCCATCCAAAGTGTCAAAGGACAAGTAGAGTCTTCTTCCACCTTTTTGGAGATACATTTTAAGTAAATAAATAGACATTTTATTGATTGCATTAGGCAATCTAAATGGGAAGGTGAGCTAGACTCGCGCTATGACAAATTGATTAGTACCATGCATATGATGTGTATGAGCTATTTACATAGGTCAGGATCATCATCGATCCTGAGCAGTCGGTAGAAAGACATGGGTTACCCCTAAACGGACAACACCTCCTACCAATGTCGATCACATTTAGGATATGCATCGCCTTACAATTATTTATTAGCTTGTTTGTTATTTAGGAGGAAAGTTTTGATAACCTTTTTAATCGAGATCTTTCAAATGAATAGGATAGTCTAAGGAGTCGAGTCCTTAGACGTCTATGGAGCTAGTACATGATTAGTCCGAGCAACGGAGTCCTAAGTATAGGATGAGATTGGATATGACTAGATGGTTGTAATGCTGTTATTAGGCACTTTGGGAGTTTCTTGGTATGCACTGTGGCAGAGATGTGATACTGCATCGATGACAGATCTTGACAAGTTGCTTGGTTATGGATATTAGGGGAAAGTAACCTTTTCCAAATGGGGGATTGTAATACTTGCATGTGTGTGTATACACATGCATTTGTAGTTATTGTCTTCCATGAGTTGATGGGGCGTATCATATGCGCATATGAAGTCACGAGGACTAAATAAAAAAATACATAACATGTAACGGAAGGAAATCGACAAAACTAGTGTTATGTATAAAGTGTTTAAGTCACCAATCACTAGAATATTGTCCTGACCCACTCCTTATTATAGCCCATGTGATAGATTTAGAGGGACAAGTACTGATATAGGACGAGAATGGTGGAAGGACAAATTTTCTTTTGCACGCTCAACACTGACAAGGACATTGAAGATTAAAGATGTCAGCTTTGGTAAGATATGTTTTATTATAATTTACTATTCCACTATGATTTTATATTGATAGTGCTCTGGTATACTTTTGTTATTTGCACAATAATAAATACCAACTATTTGTACTTTGGTGGACTTGGATTTTTGATTTAGCAAAAATTTGAGCCCACTAAGGTGCAAGTTGTTAAAAAGACCCTGCAAACCTTGTTCTAACTTTCCAGAACTACTAACCTTATAATCATCTAAGCGGAGAGATCTTCACAAAGACTATATTATCCATTGCGAACTCCAACTCCATGCATCTCCTATCAGCATATGATTTCTTTCCATCTTATGTAGTCTCCCTTTTTTTTATGGAAAAATCTTCTTGTAAAGAGTCAAAATGAAAAAATCCGGATTCTTTCCTCCACTTTCTAAGTTCTCTCACGTGGGTCATGCTTTTAACCTCAATTTATCTATCTTACTATTGGTACGTAACGTCAATCCAAATGTGCATGCATAGGAAAATATCTGTAGTCCTTGCTATGAAATCAAGTAGAATAATGTTGACACGAGACATAACAGATAAGTTGAGCAAAACTATGCTCTAATGGAAATTTAGCCATGTGTAACCCTCAACGCACATACACAATGCCTTAAATCATCTCAGTAGTATATCGTTTACTTCATTAAGGTAAGACAACTCGAAAGTGGGCAATGTCCCTCCTAGTATCTAATAACTTTGATCATTTTCTATTCCTCATTTTACTCAAGAATATCAAAATTTGGTGATCTCTTAAACTGGTGAAAATAGCATAACCTATTTTCCTATTTCTATCCAAATTATGATGCATCCATTTACTTATGATATCACTCTTCCAATCTTCTACAATCATGATACTAAAGTGCCATGTTTCTATTATCTAGAAAATTTTATCCTCGGTTCTTTGACATATAAGCAATAAATATTCAGGCATCCTAATAAGGTAATCCTAATGTACTCACCTATTCAAACCTAGAAATTAAAATTTTAATTCTATGTAGAGTCCTAAATTTAAATGAATTTATCCTAAAATTATTCTTAGTATTAAAGGTATTTGACCATGTAACACATCGTCCATGTGTAATTGTTATGCAATACAAACTACGTATCCTAAGTCGATATTCCATGATAGCTTCCTTAAATAAATGGTCTCCTTGCAGTCCCGAGATGATTGAAAAGAATCATGTTGTCCTATTCAAATTTTCTAACCAAAACTTCCAAATCTCATTTTCCATTAAAATTGTCTCTGCATCTTCGATGCACCAAACTGTAATACCAGGATTAACCATTTCTGGTATAATCTCGGATTGTAGCTAAAGGTGCTAACTCATAGATGAAATGTCATGGGAATATAGGTAATCTCAACATAACTGAACCCTTGGAATCGTACTAAACCTCTTGGATCCATCCCCTGCAAGTACTCAAATGAACCACCTTCTAATCACAATCTAGTGCTGCTCCATACATAGTCATCTAGTCCACTCCCAAAAAATTTACCATTCCTTGATGCACTTCCATTAGTGGAACCTTTCCCAAACATCACTTCTCATTGTTTTAGTACCCAAAAAATAATCTAGGAACATCAAAATGGATGATGTACAAGATATGAATGTCATGTCACATCAGCCCCAAATAATGTACTTCTAGTTGCGATGACAACTCAAGTATCAATACTATAAATATTAACATGGAACATGTGGAGAAAGACGACAATCTACTTGATTGGTTACTTATAATTCGCCAAGTCAAAATCAACCCATATGGTCTAGTATTACCTGAAATGTCGGATCAATGCCACCAATCAACAAAACATCCAAATTGTCTTCCTCATCCGATGATGTTCAAACAACAAATATTTCATGGAATAATGACCTATAAAGAACTTAAATTGCCTCCTAAACTTGAGATCAAAACAATAGCTGTCATCTAACCGGTTGGATAATTCTTCTCATGTACTTTCAATATCGACTAGAATAACAAACAACTCTACTCTCCTGCATTGACCCAGCGCTAAATCATGTACCATATGCATCAGTATATATTATGAATGCTTCTGAACCGTCAGAGATTACTGAAATAGGCGCATTAGTTAGTAACTCCTTTAGCTTAATAAAAGCATGCTCATGTTTCAAGTTCTATGAGAAAGCTAAATCTTTCTTGGTAGGGTGTGTTAGTGGGAAACAAATCACTACAATCGCATTAATAAACTTCTATAATAGTTGGCCAAACTAAGAAAACTTTTTATCTCTGTAGCATCCTTTGGTATAATAAAATATGTTGGCTTACTCTTTCTTTCCATTAAAATTAAATAAAATTTAGTAGATCTCGTCTTCCAAACCTTCTAGCCGTAAAATTAACCAATTCAAACCATATTTGGATAGAAAAACATGAAACGGTCTTCACTCTTTATTATTATAAAAAATTCAATTTTGTGTCCTACCATTCCATTTCGAATGCAGATTGAAAGGCCATTAAATCCTTATGTTAACTTATTCCTATTCCCCACATATTCCACTGTTACAAAGTTTATAATGTTCAATACCAGTAAGTCCTTAGCACACTGACATCTCGATTACTCTGTCTAGTTTGCCCCAATCAATTCAATTTTTGTAGGTGCTCTAATTCTATTCATCTATCTCCATTCTCAATTTTTTTTTAAGTTGAAGTATTAATCATAATAACACTCTCATTTTACTTTTCAAATGAAAAATATTTGATTTTAACATCATTTTCACAAAACTAGTAAGCTTCTACAATTGTAAAATATTGTATTAATTTTAACAAACGTTTCCTTTTGACAAAAATCTTGACATTTTTCTTCAATTTAAATATTTTTTTTCCCGAATGATTCTATAGAAAAGAAGACGTGTAAAAAGTATACTTTTAAATGTTTACTCTTATAAATAAGAAGTTTTCACAAAAGAGTATTGTGCCATACATATATTATAAAGTTTGTTAAAAATATTTGTAAAATAAAGATAATCTAAAATGTTGAATTCAACATACTTCTCAATTTAATTTTCAAAAGTTACGTTCTCAAAAGCAAAGTACCTATCAAAAAGGTAAGCGCAACAATGTTCCTTACAATAAATATTTTACAGAAGTAAAAACTTTAAAGTAGTCATGGAAAATTACTTCTTATTTATTTGTTTTATGTTTGATGCTTAAAAAGAAAATGCTAGTTCAAACATCAGTTCTATAGTTTTCCAAATATTTCAAACACTGAAATTCTTTAAATTCTATTTTTTCTTATAAAATATGTTTGAACATTTCATAGAAAATATCATACACCTAATTTTTCTAACATTTCTAATGGTTAACCACTTATATTGGAGTGGATGAAAATAACCTCATTTACACTAGCCCAACTGCATCTAACAATGCTTTAAATGCATAGAGTCATAGTTCATCTTCTTCAAAAAAAGTAAACTCAAGTCTATCCTTCAGTATAGTGTCCAATTCTAATGTAGAAACACTCTAGCTATCAATTTAAATCAAATGAGGTTTTTACAATTATTTCTAATACAAGAACGTGGCTTTCCTTTTGACTGAGAAGATTTACTCTAACTTCGTAAAGTCTTTCTTTCATAGCTTTATTATGCTTTACTAACATCATACTTATTTTGTATGGGTCCAATTGTACTACTATTCTTCTATTCACTCTTAAACCCATAATTTATTCGCTACTGCTAGTTGGTATAGGGAACCTTCATCAGCATCTCTTCGTAGAGTAAACGTGAAGGGTTTATTTTTCGACCTTACTAAAATCACAACATCTATCTTAACTTACAGCTGTCTATTAATATAAGGGACAAGCCAAAAACTACATTGTGAGTCAAAATATACTGGGTGTGGCGTATTAATAAGTATACATGATAGTAGAAATTTACAAATACGCTCTCTCATACATCCCAATTTTGTAGGAATCGCTTAAGCTAAGTTCAGGTACCAAATTTAACAACTTGCACCTCCAGACACACCTGTTCAAAGCCCAAAAGTAGCACTGAACCTCCATCTTGTCAAGAAGTATGAATTGTTTGGTTTTAAAATGGTTTACATGGCACAAGATAATTATAACTTTACATTCTTTCGACATTCAGATCTCATGGTGGAAGGAAATAAAAAATAAGTTCATAAAATAATCCAAGTATTGTGAGTGAATTATATCACTAGTGGTATGGTGTAAACATGTGGTCAAAGTATGATTATATCATACAAATTGTTACTTAGAGTATGTTACAAACAAGGAAATAGTTATTCTATAAATTAGGTTGACTATTAAAATGCAAATTATTGTTTATGAAAACTCCACTCATAAGGAGCATACCATAATATAGCAAATGCTAGTGCTGCCCCTAGCGTATGGTGTCGATGTTGACCATCTAACCGTGTATCATATTAACAACCTTGATGGTAGTTACTAAAGTCACACTTATCATGGTTGGCACCAAATGCCATCATTATCGAATAACTCTCAAAGGTTATTCCATATGTGCACTGGTCCTCTTAATCGAATATACATCTAGTGTTTGCTCCATTGTCAAATAAATGTTTGATTGTTCTTTCCATCTATGAATTAGTGCACTAAATGGAAATGTGTTAACCTTCCTTTTGGCAAGGTCATGGATAGACGGATTTAACTAAATCGATTTGCTTGGCCGTTGAGGATGGAATATGACAAGTTTAAGTCAACTGGATGGCTAGGTAATGCATCACATTTGGAAGGTGGGTTGGCATAATGGTGTGGTTCGGCCTTGGAGGCATAGGTCAGTCAAGGAGTGGAGAGGAAGTCGTATGTCGGTTGGCATCGGTTTCTCGGTCTGGAAGTCATGGGTCGTTTGGTCTGGAAGTCATGGGTCGCTCCGCATTGCGGTACAGTTAGGGTACCTCGGTAGGGATGGAGCTCGGCTGCTTCAAGTCGTTAGGTCCTTCGCTTCGGGTTGTCACTCGGTAGCTCAGTGGGATATAAGGTGTGTTGGCATAGAACATCGCTCGGCATAGGACATCGCTCGGCATATGACGTTGTTCGGCATGACATTGTTGGACAGCCTGGTGACCAAGTAGTTGTTGTTTCGGGTCAACTTCGTGGGATGTAGCTCGGCGTAGTTGGTTCGACGAGTGCTGCTCGGTGACTTCGTGGTGTGGATCGGCATACTAGAGTATGGAGTGGATCGGCATAGGTCGGTCGACACGGCAGTGTGGGTCAGTCATAATGAAGAATATAGGCTCGGCTATGGACCTGATGGGCCCGGACTACTCAGGAAGCCCAGTATCTCAGGATTTGCGTATAAATACAGCATGTGGAGGTTCAAAAAAGGGAGCTTCCTTTGGGCTGTCTTGCTTTCAATTTTCTAAGGCAAAGGCTACTCTACCATTTTGTAACGGTAATCGGTTATTACAGCAATAAAAAGAAAACTTCTGGAGTGGACGTAGACCGGAGTTAGCCGAACCAATATAAAATTTGTTTTTCTTTACGGCTTAAATTTTAATTTCTGTTGTTCTTCATATTAATATCCTCTACATACATTCCATCTGTGATCTGTGATTGTTGTTTGGTGCTTTCATTTGAATTTGGGTGTTAGTGACCAATTTTGGCACTAACATTTTGGTGCTTTCACTGAGAAAGCTAGCACTCAGGGATTTTGGAACTTGAATTCTAGAAACAATGGCTAGACCACCAACGAGAAAGCAGGTAGTGGAAAGAAGTCAGCAAGAGGGAAGTCAGGAGGCTTCCTATGGAAATAATTAAGCATCCGTCTACATCAATAGGGACGAGATACTGGTCACGATGGATTCCATGCAGAAGCAGATGATGAAACGGCAAGAGGAGAAGATGCAGGCTCTTCTTAGGCAATTTCGACAATCAGGGACTGCAAGTGCTCGAGTTCTTGGAGCTGGATTAGAGGGACACAACCAGTAGGCAGATGGAGTGACTCAGCAGGGGGCAGCTCCCAATAAACAAACAATTATTAACCTGGATGGATCAAGACTTGGGGGCACACCGCTTGGTAATGCTGGACCAACCCCTGGAGGAATATCAGGTGATGCTGTGCAACCCAGCATCAACATAAATATAGGAGTACGTGACGAGGAACATGTGCCAGAATTCCCACGTGGAGTTGGAGAGCGCTAGGAAATACAGATAGGGTCAACCCTTGGTTGGTAACGCTGGATTGGTTGACATTATTAGGTGGACGATTCGCGAAGTTATGACAAACAGGGATTTGGAGGGAGTCAAGAAAAGTCCGTTTACCCGAAACATCAGGACAGCTAGGAATCCGCCCAATTTCAAACTACCCACTCTGGAAGTATACAACAGGAAGACTGATCCCACTGACCAATTGATGAGGTACACAAGGCATATGGAAGTGCGATGGGAAACAATGGATGTTATGGCCCGATGTCTACCCCTATACTCGACCGATATAGCTGCTATGTGGTTCAGACAGCTGGAGGATGGATCCACTGAAACATGGACATAACTGGTGGACAAATTCTTAGGTCAGTTTCGAGTTCACATAAAAAGGCCAAAGAACGTGATGACGCTGACGTCAGTTCAACAAGGGGCGGATGAATTGCTCAAGACATTCTTAACTCGGTTTAATGCGGCAGTTTCTTCGGTGGATCGGTTGGATCCATCAATGGTTTTGATGGCTGTGGTATCAGGAGTCAGGGATAATTCGGATTTCAAAGTATCATTGATACGAGACCCACCATTGGATATTGGGGAATTCTTTCATGAAGCTGAGAGATTTCTTTGACAAGAGGATGCATATTAGGATACGAGGTCAAAGGAAGTAAATATGGTTAAGGATTGAGGATTGCCTGGCGAAAGCTCAGGTAAGGACAAAGATAAAGGGAAAAGGAAGCGCTAGGGAGAACCAAAATTCTCCACTTACACAGGATTGAACGCAGCATTAGAGAGGATATTCTTGGACACTCGAGAATGCCTTCTGTGTCGATGGCCGGCAAGGAGGGAGCCCTCAAAATGCAAAAGGGCATCAGGAAGGCACTATCTTTTTCATGACCTGGATGAGCATGATATAACAGCTGCCGGCTTTTGAAGGACACAATCGAGGAACATGTAAGGAATGGTCAGTTGCGGTAGTACATCAAAACTCAGAATGCGGCAGTGGAACAACAGCAGCCACCGCTTACCTTGAACGACGAAGGCATGAGACCCAGGAACGATGGCCGGTTGATCATTAACTAATCGTGATGATTTGGAATAAGTAACAAACTCCTAGAAAATGGCTAAATCACTTACTCATGTATGGGATCGAAGATAACCCTTAGACATGCTCTAAGTTGATGGTTTGCCGAGACGCTTCGGTTTGTGAAATTTGTTTTTCCCTTTGACTTGACCATTTCAGCTTTGGTTTTAGGGTTTGGTTTGAACTCCTAGTTTTGTTGGTTTCTTTGTTTGGATGCTTGCTTTTTTATTTGGATTTTGATCTATACTTTCGATATGGATTTTCGATTTTCTTCTTTGAAGCTGGATTTTGGATTTTTGGATTTTGGTTGGCTTTTTGTCTGGTTTTGGTTAAAAGGTCGTCGAGTATGGACTGTGCTTAGCAAGGGTACGCGGAGACCAGGATTCGCCCTAGGACTTAGGACCCATATTATTTATCGGTTACTATTCAGGTCGTCAAGTATGGACTATGCTCGACAAGGGTCCGAAGCGACCGGGATTCGGCTTAGGACTTAAGCCATGACATTGCTTAGCGTTCAGGGTCACTGAACCAGGAACACCATGGCATTACTTGACCTAGGTCGGCAGGTGCAGATTGCGCTTGACAAGAACCCGGAGAGGTTTTGGATTTGGATATTGGCTATGAACAGCTAAGGATTTTGGCATGGACCCGGAGCGGTCCTGGATTTGGATACCTACCCGGAGAGGTCATAAATATGGTTATTGGTTATTAGACATGGATGGATTTGCACTCGGTTGTCGGGTTCAGATGGATGTGGAATTGGATGAGATTTGGTTATTGGATTGGATTTGAATGGGAATGTATGGCTATGGGTAACATATAGACTTCGGATATCAGATTTGAGGCTATTCAAAACACACCTTCCAATAGAAAGGCATGTTTTGAGGGGCAAATGTTAATCTTCCTTTTGGCAAGGCCGATAGGCGGATTTAACTAAATCGATTGCTTGGCCATTGCGGATGGAATATGATAGGTTTAAGTTGACTAGACGGATAGGTAATGCATCACGTTTGGAAGGTGGATTGGCATAATGGTGTGGTTCGGCCTTAGATGCATGGGTCGGTCGAGGAGTGGAGAGGAAGTCGTATGTCGGTTGGCATCGATCGCTTGGTCTGGAAGTCATGGGTCATTTGGCATAGGTCGTTCGGTTTGAAAGTCATGGGTGGCTCGGCATTACGGTTCGGTCAGGGTGGCTCCGTAGGGATAGGGCTCAGCTGATTCGAGTCATAAGGTCCGTCGCTTCAGGTTGTCACTCAGTAGCTCAGTGGGATATAAGGTGGGTTGACATAGGAGATTGCTCGGCATAGGACATCGATCGGCATAAGACATCGCTCGGCATATGACGTCGCTCGGCATGACGTCGTCTACCAGCCTCGTGTCCAAGTAGTTGTTGTTTCGGGTCAACTTCGTGGGATGTGGCTCGGCGTAGTTGGTTCGACGAGTGTCGCTCGGTGACTTGGTGGTGTGGATCGACATACTAGAGTATGGAGTGGATCGGCATAGGTCGGTCGGCACGGTAGTGTGGGCCGGTCATAATGAAGGATATAGGCTCAGCTATGGACCTGATGGGCACAGACTACTCAGGAAGCCCAATAACTCGGGATTTGCCTATAAATACAGCATGTGGGGGTTCAGAAAAGGGAGCTTCCTTTAGGCTCTCTTACTTTTAGTTTTCTAAGGCTAAGGCTACTCTACCATTTTGTAAATGTAATCGGTTATTACAGCAATAAAAAGGAAACTTATGCAGTGGACGTAGGCCAGAGTTAGCCAAACCACTATAAAATCTGTTGTTCTTTACTCCTTAAATTTTAATTTCTGTTGTTCTTCATATTAATATCCTCTACATACACTCTATCTGTGATCTGTGATTGTTGTTTGGTACTTTCATCTGAATTTTGGTGTTAGTGACCAGTTTTGGCGCTAACAATATGTATTCAATGCTTGGTCTGTTGTCAAATCACTGCTCAACTGTTTTTTTAGTCATGCGTTGGTACATCATTTAGTCTACTTCCTAAGTTCTATATTGTTACATAGGTGGCTATCAAGGGTTGATCCACCACTCATCTAGGATTCTACCGGTCCTTTTCTGATGAACTTCTTCATTCACTCTTTCCAACTTACATCAATTTATTGTTAGGACCGACTACGAATGATAAGAACTTCTAATGGCTATCAAGGGTTGATCCACCTCTCATCTAGAATTATACTGGTCCTTTTTGGATGAACTTCTTTGTACACTCTTTCCAGCTTACACCAATTTGTTGTTAGGACTGACAATGAGTGATAAGAACTTCTAATTGTGATATAATCACCTGCCAAGTTGAGTGTCGTGTCCCAACTCCATGAAGTTAAGAGCCTATGACCTTACCAAAAGGTGGTACCTTTCCAGCTTGTTTTCGGGCTCCCTTCAGTTACACGCACTCCCAAGTAACTAAGAAGCGGGAACAAGTTTCTCCGATCTATTCTACTTGGCATATTCCACGTCCAAGTTCAATCTGGACCTACTACAATAATTCAGCCAATTTAAAGCACACATTAGGTGTCTGTTTGCTTGATGGAACTAAAAAAACATTCCCAAGCATTTAGACGCTAACTGCCTTTTTTAGACATCTAACTTAATTTTTTAAACGTCTAAAAATTATATTTATAGGTCAAAAAATTTCATTTTTCAAATTAAAACTCTCAGGTTATGATTTCCTGAAATATAAACTTTTGACATTTGAAAATAACTTTTAGATGTCTGAATGAATTTTGGATGTCTAGTCTATTTTTTCTTGCTTTTTATAATTTGTTTATTTTGGCTATTATCTATCTTTTCGTGATTTCACATACAAATTTAAGGACTTGCTTTAAGCTAGATTTCTAAGTGTATTTCTTACCTAACTTCAAATTATTTATTCTAATGTTTTTTCATTGTTTTCCAATCAATTGTATTTAATATACTTCAATGAATTTTATACGTAAACTTAGATCGATTATCACGTATACTTCAATGTAGACTAAATCATGTCTAAATAATTCCCAACATATATGTTTGTTCATTCCTATCCATCCAAAAATCATTTCAAATTTATCATATAGATCAAATCTATAAAAACTATCTCTATTTATCAAAACTATAAGTGAATCAAATCTATAAGTTTAAGGGTGATTTCAAAAAAAATTATCACTTATTTACCAAAATAAATCCAAACATAATATACAATTACGAGCTATAAGGTTAGAAATAGTTTTATGTTCATTTATCAATTCAATAATTAGATCAATCTTTTTCTAGGTTTTCCTCTTCCAAATTATTTCAATTCAAAAATTTAGAATAAGAGATAGATTTAAGAGGGGAAATCATATTTATACTATTAAAATGTATCTAATTGAAAATTATTTACTTATTCCCATAATACATGTTTCGTAGATAAAATCCACTCACCTTTTAGCTTTCTCTCTTTTCTTTAGATTTGTACTCGTTGCTCCTTCCCTCTAGATTTGTTTATCTAATCCTTCTTTCTCTAATCCTTTTCTATTTTATTTGATTTGCTTTTTTGTAGTTTTGTCTTGAAATTTAGAATTTCTTTTTGACAAAGAAGAATAAAAAGAAGAAATGTTTAGGAAGCGGAGGCTAAAGTTTTTGAATGACAAAAGTGGAGTCTTATGCCTTTATATATAGTTAAGAATTGGGGTTTCTACTTCAAAATTTTGAAATCAATAATTACAAAATTGCTATTAGCTATATTTTTTCACTCTTTTCGCTTCTTTTATCAAATTTAGTAGGTAATATTGTTAGCACCAAAATTGGTGTAACTTCAATCATTCAAATTTGGAATATTTAATTGGTTTAAATATTAAAATGTTAATTTTATAGGTTAAATAACTTGAATTTCAAATATAACGATTATTTGATAATTTAATTGTCTATTTTAATATTTGGAATTGTTTAAATAATTGGATCTCGAATTTTATATGAATGAGAATGATTTCAAAAGTGGAATTAATTTATATTTGAACAAGAATGAAGATAGTAAACTTTTAAATGAGATTTAAAAGTCATTCAACTGATTTTAGAAATTACTCGTTTTAATTTACGTATAAAAATAGCCTTCTGGGGCATTGTCTCAGATTCCAATGAAACCAGTTTCATTGGATCCATTAATTGTATATTATAGTATGCTGTCGAATTTCATGGCAATTAAATGTATCGTTTGGTCGTGCGAGTTTGAAACGCATAGAAATTTATTAAAGGAATTTTAATTAAAATAATTTGATTTCGAAAAGTTAACTTCTGTATATGATGGAATTGGCTTCATATATTCCATTATGCTTGGAATAGGGGTATAACATATAGAATGCCAGGTGCACGCTTTGTTTAGAGTTCAAAATTTTTAGGATAAATAGTGTCGTAAAATTTTCTATATAAGGCCATGAAAATTTGCTTTTACAATCTAAAACCCTGACTCGGCCGCAGTCGCCATTCCTATTTTAATGATCGTAAATCGCTGGCCTTCCTCCCTCGATTTGTCTCTATCTACGCGCTTTCAGGCTTCAACTTTAACTATGAAGATGGAGAGCTCGATGAGCTCTACAAGATCAACGGATGGATCATCGAATGGATGACGATAGGAGCTGCAATCTCCCTACATTCAAGGCGCGGTTATTAGGTCTGTTGGGTCTCGATTTTTGTGCGTACGTGCTCGCATGATGCTGGCGTGGCAAAGGGGAAAACAACGAGGTGGTTGGTGGCACGCGTGAGTGCGATGGTGGTGGGGTGTTCTAGTTTGGCGCTCGATAAAAGAAAGAAAGAGAGACAGGAGTGTGTTGTTAGGAACGAACAAGAAGGGATAGAGGAGGGAAGGTTTATTTTTCATTAGTTTAAACTTTAATTTAAGTTAATTTATTTTTAATTATATCAAATGTTAATAAATCCGTAACTTGTTCGTACGAGGTCCAAATCGAGCGCGACGAGTTGCATTGCGATCGTATCGACGAATGCTACGCTATGGAGTTGGAATGGACGGATTTGGAGCTAGCTTGAATTTCAGGTTAGAATTGAATGAATATTCAATTTTAATTCAAAATGGAACATTTTAATGATTTGAAAATCAAAGTGAGTTAATCTCACCTTTTTGGTTAGTCAAAAAATTTATATAGTCAATACAAATTATTTATTGGACGCATAGATATTTTATTGTTGATTGTTGGATAATTTACTAAATTATATTATTGGTTTGGAAATATTTCCAACCTTACAGCATATGAGCCCTATTACGTTCCCGTGTAAGAGCGGATGACCCTTTATGTACAAATCCAGCCTCGAAGCAATTGATTTATATTTTTATAATTATCCACTGTATGTGATGCAATGGGACATGTTGGAGGGATCCAACTGGATTCTTCACACTATTGATTTTTTTTCATATATATATTATGATATATGATATATTGGATGTTATAATGGATGACATGAACATGATTTTTCTTATTAGTGCTTTAGTAGCATTAAGCCATATATTTTGGTACTTTAAGATACCATATATAGTGATTTATTTAAAAGGGGATTTCCAAGCGATTTGGAAAATTATATTGTTTTAAATAATTTGTCCTGAATTATTTGAAGGAGTAATTTATTTTAAAGTCAAAGGTAAGATTTTTGGATATTATATTTAACAGTTTTATGAGATATTTTAAAAGAAATTTTTAACCGCGAACAAAGGTTTTTAAAATCTTAGAGAAGTTATCGTCCTTTTATAATGAAGGGATATGGTTTTAATAAGGAAATATAAATATTTTGATATAATATTTAATAGTCATCTTTTTATAAAATGATATATATGTATATAGGTACATATATTATGATTTATTTATAAATGTGAAATTATAAATGATATAATTTGTAAGAGTGATATTTTTACAAAGGAAGTGAAGATTTGTGAAATCGTATTTCGTTAATAAAAGTATGGATCCATGAACGGGGTTGATAATTTAAAGGAAACTATTATCGTTCAAATAAATTGGAGAAATAAATCAAATGATGGATTTTTTTATAAGACACAAAATGATATTTTAGAAATAGTTTACTCTATTTTGGAAACCGAAGGTGAGGGTAAACTTGGAATGTTAAACGATAATTTATAAATAGAAAGGGATTTATAAAAGGAATTTATCCATATGGAAGTAACGTTAAAACAGATGGTGATTGATGTTTTCAAATGAGATTTATGAATAAGTGAGATTCATAAAGAAATAGAGTTATAAAAGAGGTTCATAAATAAATGGGTTGTATGAGAGAAAGTTTTATAAAATGGAAAGAAATTCTTAAATTTAACTTTATACATATGGAAATTACTGAGTTGAAGAGTTAAGAATCGATTTTTATCAAGGAAATATATTATGTTTTAAAATTGGTTATTTATGCTAAAAATTCTTTAAGTTATTTATAAATATTTAAATAATTTTGAAAAGTTAATTATTTAAATTAGTAATACGGTTTGAATGATTGTTAATAATATTTTGGTGATTTATCATTATTATTTATAAGGTAAAGATTAGCGATTGTTTTATTCATAATGGTTTGAAGTATTAATTATTATTTTTAAGAGGTTAAAAGTTAATTATTATTGTTTATTTATGATGTTTATTATGAATAAATATTATTATAAATTAGTGTTTTAAAAAGTGATTAGAATTTATCTATAATGTTTTCGAGATTCATAAATAGGGTTTTGCAAATGGACTTGGAATTTTATAAGAGAAGCGTATAAAATGGTTTGAAGATTTAAAGCAAGATTATTTACAAGGTAAAGAGGTTTATAAATAGATGGATATCTATAAATGAATTTTAGAAATAGATTATAGATTTATAAAAAGAGTTTCTAAATAATTGCATGGTTTTATAAAGGGTTTATAAATGATTTGAGGAATAATTTGTAAATGCTTTTCAAAGAGTTTTAGAAATTTATAATAAAGTTTATAGATGATTTAGAATTTGGTAAATAGGAGATCTTCCTTAGTATTTGGCAAATATGCTTATACCATTGAGATGAGTATACAGATATTTCTAAGTATTGAAAATATAAGGGTTGTAAATATATTTTGTAAAAGTATTTTGATACATGCATATACAAGGTGACTTTAATTAATGAAAGAGATTAATTAAGCACGCTAGTGGTTGTTTATATGCTTAATCGATGTTGCTTTTTCCTTTGGAATTAAATATTGGTTTGTATGTGTGTTTATTGACAGGTAAATAATCGACTGCCAAATGTGGACCCAAACGTAACTTTGAAAATATCTAGAAAATACACATGAGTTATGTGGCATAGTCATCTTTGATGATGCTGTACTATGCGTGTAAATCTCATTTCATTCTTCTAGGACAATGATAAGGAAATACGCCCACTAACGGTTAAGAGGTGATCTCCGTTCTTATGTTTGACTATTTATTTCCTAAAGAACTTGGATTGAGTTACCGAAAACTATCGAATGTTGTTTTGGAGAGATCAAGATTGGATATGTTATCCAAAAATCACTTTGATCCAATTTAAGCGTTCGAAGTGAAGACGCCATGAAAATGGTGGATTTGGAGACGGAGCTCTCAATCATTTCGTTTAGTCCCAAAACCAACTTGTATGGATGAATAAAATTAAGATATGGAATTCCTTTGAACTTAAGATTTGAATGTTAAGTAATGAATTTGTAAATTAAAATTGCTTTGAACTCTTATTTGAACTTTGGAAAAAGTTAAGTAAAGACAATTTAAAATGGAATTTTGGGAATTTGACTCAAAATTTAATTGTTTAAAGGTTTGGGTTATTGATGTAAAGATAAAGGTTAATTTGATTTGTGGTATAATATGTTAGGACTGAACTGTGAATTAAATTGTTTAAAAACTTAAATAAAGGATAATTTGGTCTAAGAGGTTAAACCAACACTTGAAATTTTACTCGAATGTATGTAATTCAAGATGGTTTAAATTTGGAATTTGTATTCAAATTAGTTCAAATTGAATTTGATTTGAATTAATTGAAATTGTGATTGAAGATGTATAAGTTTTAAATTCAAATGGAATTTGAATTGAATTTGGAAGGAAATCAAGAATAATTCAACTTGATTTGGAAATGGAGTTTGAAATTTGGATTTGATCGTGTCCTGGATGTGTATGAGAAGGTAGTTGGTGAATTGATCGGAGCATATTATTCTCCAGTTCGTGGCATCATTTTCGATTTGATTGGGAAAGATTTTAGTTAGGTTGAGCAAAGAGGTGATGTGGGAAGAAGCATGTTTGGTCTTCGGGTGGGTCTCTATGCATTCGTGTTGGGCTTCGGCCCGTTCTAGTTTACTACTAGAACTGTTATCATGGTCGATTTATATTCCTAGCATTTGTATTTAAAGGAAATTTAATATTCTTTAAATATACATCAAATTGGCTGATTTAGGGTAAATATTTAAACATAATCCATAATCTATTTACTTGCCAAATATTTATAATAAGTGGAGATAAAAGCAAGTTACTAAAGTTTAAGAAAATAATATCTAGTTGATCCTTTTTCTTGAATAAATTTCTTTAATATATAATAAATGTTTTATTTAACATTTGACTTAAGAAGTGGTATGATTTGTTTATCTTATATTTGTAAGTTATTTTAAAGTTAATTTAGAAATAGAATCAATTGTTAATTAAAAAGTTAAAGTGTTAGAAATTTATTTAATTAAGTAATTAATAAGATAAATGATTTACCTTAAAAGATAATTAAGTTTTTGATAATTTAAGGATTCATTAAGTTAATAAGGAAAAAAATAAATATTTAATGAGCAAGGATTAATTAATTAATTAAAGATTAACTAATTAATGATTCGAGATTATTAATGTAAGTAATTAGAGGTTAATTATTTAAATGACAATTACTTAATGAAAAAAAAGGATTACTTAATGGAAGTAATTAAGGATAGATTACTTAGTGTGAATAGTTAAAGGATTGATTAATTAAGGAAATTAATTAGAGGGTTAGTTAATTGATAATAGTGATTAATTAAAGGATAATTAACCAATGTAAGTGATAATTAATTTGAATAATTAAATTATGAATAAATATAATAAATGAAGTGTAAATTACTTAGTGAAGAAATCAATGGATAATTACAGAATATAATTAATTAATGGGTAATTACTTGATGGAAAGTAACCAAAGGATAGTTACTTAGTGAAAGTAATTGAGTGTGAATTACCTAGTGTAATTAATTTAAGGAATTTGAATGCCTTGGATTATTTGTTATCCCTGATCTGTGATTGCGATGCTTTGTGAAACGAAATGTTTTATGATATGATATGTTTGGATTGAACAGTAATAATGTGGATATCTATGATGTATTGCGGTGTAATAGTGACATCATGTATTTAAAATTTAATTGTATTCACTTGAATAGCTTGGGTTAAGATTACATTGGATTCGAAGAGACTGGAGTCGGGAATTAGTTAATACCCGAATCCACTTTGATTCTTTACAAATTGATATGTGAAATCAATACGCTGATATGGAATGATTTAAGTAAATTGGACCATTTAATCTAAGTTTGGTACTTAGAAATTGATGTGTGACATAAGGGATGTCTATAATGAATTGTGGCTTTGTGAATTGGAATGAGTTACCCCGAGTTTTATATAAGTGTATTCTTTTATATTCCATGTTAGATGAGTTTACTCACGCTGGTTTCCAGCCTGACCCGGGTGTTACTTTGATGTAATGCTCGGATCAGACCGAGTATTACAGATTTTCAGGTAAGGACGTTCTGCAGCTCAGGAGGCGAGCTAGAGAGCAGGAACGTATGAAGAGTTTCTGCTGTGATATATTATAGTATCTGAAACAGATTGATTTATCTGTCCTGTGTTTGTAAATATGTTGTAACTCTGATATATATTAAAGTGTAATTTGATAAGTACAGTTTCCTTTGCATAACTATTATTTAAGTGATATTATATTTTGATCCGCTGCGAATGTGAGGCTTCAGTGACTTGTTTCTATTTTCTTCTTCTTTCTCTTTTTTTCTTTTCTTAACTATTTGGAAATTTCAGGATCGAAATTTTCGGGTCGTATCCCGAAAATACCCCATAGCTAGTGAAAAGAAGAAAAAAGAAAGAAGAAGAAACAGAAAACTCAAACTCAGAATCTCACATTCACAGCGGATAAAATATAATATTACATAAATAATAGCTATACAAAGGAAAACTGTATTGGTCAAATTACACTTAAATATATCAAAGTTACAATATTACAAAACACGGAGCAGCTTAATTCAACATGCCCCAGATAACCTACAAATAAACACATCGGAATACTCTACATACGTCCCTGCCATTCAACTTGTCTCCTGAGCTCCAGAATGCCCTTACCTGAAAATCTATAATACTCGGTCTGACCCGTAAATTATTAATTAAGTTTTTATTAATTAATAATTAAGAGACCATTGATTTGTTAACTAATGATTTATTAGTTAATTATAAGAACAATTATGGATTAGTTAATCTGTATTAAGAGGTATTGATTAATAATTCAAGTTATTAATCAATAGTTGATGGTTAATTAATCAGTTAATTAGAGGTTAATTAATTGTTTATAAAGTAATTAAGGTTTAATTACTTTGTATTAAGGAGATTAATTAATAATTGAGATTTATTAATTGATAATTAAAGGATAATTGATCTATGATTAGAGATTAATTGATTGATTGATAAGGTAATCAAGGAGTGATGAATTAATTAAATGATTGTAATTAATTAATGGTTTATTAGGCAGGACTAGATGATGAATTATGATATGAATTGATAAAGCTTGCTTATGGATGATTGTTTGTTGAATGTCTGAATTGAATAATATCTATTGGATGACATGCTGTGACATTCTATTGATATGATATTGGTTATATCAATGATAAATGGGTGATGTTTGTCTATGTTATTATTGTGTAAAAGTGACATTCAGTATTTGAATTAAATCACTTAAATAACATGGTTTAAGATGACATTGGATTCGAAGAGACCGGATTCGGGTATTAGTAAATACCCGAAACGACTTCGATTCTTTGTAATTTGATATATGAAACCAATGGGATGAAGTGGAATGACTTAAGTGATTTGGACCATTAAATCTATGTTTTGGCACTTAGAAATTGATGTGTGGAATAATTGATGTCTATAACAACTTGTGAAGTTATAAATTGATATAAGTTACCTCGGGTTTATATGAGTAGTATACTTTTGTATTCCATGTTGAATGAGTTTACTCGCGCTGGTTTCCAGCCTGACCCGGGTGTTACTTTGATGTAATGCTCAGGTCAGACCGAGTATTACAGATTTTCAAGTAAGGACGTTCTAGAGCTCAGGAGGCGAGATGGAGAGCAGGAACGTATGGAGAGTTTCTGCTGTGATATATTATAGTATCTGAAACAGATTGATTTATCAGTCCTATGCTTGTAAATATGTTGTAACTCTGATATATAAATTAAAGTGTAATTTGACAAGTACAGTGTTCCTTTGTATAACTATTATTTATGTGATATTATATTTTGATCCACTGCGATTGTGAGGTTTCTGAGAACTATTTCCGTTTCTTCTTCTTTCTCTTTTCTTCTTTTCTTCTTTTCCTAACTATCTGGATCGAAATTTCCGGGTCGTTACAGCTGGTATTGCATTATTGCCTAGAGAGCAATGTTGGCATTCTAAGTAGGAAGTGTTATATATAATGTTAGAATGTAGTTTCGAGCCTTGCATTCGAGAAATGAATAAAGCAGGGACATGCAGCAGGGCTAAGTGGGTCATACCCAAGTAGGGTACGATCATCCCAAATCTAGAATGATATTCATGTATGCTTTGGGATCCCATTGTGTGGTTGCTGATTGCAACCAATGGGTGATCATGATTGTTGCTACTTGAGAAGGGTTAGTGTTGGTCCTGAGCAGTAGAGGTGCAATGTGTTGTAGCCTCCCGTACACATGATCTAGAGGTGTACGAATTCGGTGTGTAGACCCTTACCATTTCATAGTTGGAATCCATTCTCCAATACATGCTCTCTGTTCTAGTAGTAGAACCTAGTATGCAGGAATTTAATTGATGTAACAATTTTGGATAAGATTAATAAGTATTTGTATATTAGACATTATTATAATATCAGAGGATTTCAAATGGAATGTTTTGGTTATCATAAGGTAAAGACTCGCCCGTATTTATAGGCGTCATGGTCTTACGAGATACTTTTGATTTTCAAAAGGTTTGTATAACTCAGAAAGTTCAATTGGGTGTGTTTTCTCATGCTATTTTTCCAGACTGATTCGGTTGTTATTTTATTATAATGCTCGGGTCAGACCTAGCATATTTACAAACTGCTTTGGATGCATTGGAGCTCAGAGGCGAGTTGGAGGTCTTCAAGTTGTATTCACATATATGTTTAATTTCCGCTGCTTTGCTAGGGAAATTATCAGCAATTGTGAGGACAAGATGTTATGATTGTCCAGGCTATTGATTGTGCTTGCTGTTGTACTATAATGGATGTATGCATATAATAGTTTTTTTTATAAATATCATTAACATTATATTATATATTATTCCGCTGCGACTATGAGATTCTATGTTGTTTAGCTTATTTTCTCTTCTCTTCTTCTTCTCTTCTCTTCTTCTTTCTTATTTCTTTCCCTTAACTATCCATCTTCCCGTTCGATTTGGGTTGGACACGCATGAGTTATTGTCAGCTTGAATTGTATGTAAAAGCAGGTTGCCACAATTGGTCACAAACACCAAATAGAGTTTGCGTATTGAAATAAATAAAGAATACTAAATGTATATAGAGAGAATATAGTAATAAAGCAACAAGAAATGAGTAAATAATAGAGACACAGCAGTTTATAGTGGTTTAGCGTTGTTTGCCTACATCCACTTTGAAGAGATAGCTTTATTAATCACTTTATAAACCGAGTACAAGAGAGATCAAATGAAAATCCTTAGTACAAAAGAATACAAAGCAAAAAGCAGCATAAATGTCCCGAAAATGAAAAATCAATCCTTCATTTATAGGAGAAGATGGCAAAATATCTTTCTAAAATTTCGGCTGTGGAGTCTCCAGATCAAGACGAGGTCTCCCTATCGACTATGGGCTCCACCTGAATCAAAATAACGATTGTTACCAATCATTTATTTGTGCCTTTTTATGTGCGATCGATATGGTGGGTCCCGCCATGTAATATCCTGCCTTTCCTAAATTTTCATGCATAGTTAACTTTCGGATTTTGAGTTTTGATTGATCGTCTTTGATTTTTACTGTCAATCCAAGCAATCCGTATCCATATCGATTCACATTAAT
Source organism: Allium cepa (assembly GCA_030765085.1). Lineage (NCBI taxonomy): Eukaryota > Viridiplantae > Streptophyta > Magnoliopsida > Asparagales > Amaryllidaceae > Allium > Allium cepa. The sequence continues at coordinate 463,042,608 of CM060938.1, read as the reverse complement.
CCATAATATAGATTTTCCATATATGTTAGCCGATCTATTTTAGAGACGGATCATAATCAATCCATTTTGGAGATGGATCATAACCAATTCACAATGGAGATGGATCGTAGCTGGTCCATATTGGAGATGGATCATAGCCGATCCATAGTGGAGAAGGATCATAGTCGGTACATTTGAAGATGGGTCATAGCCGATTTGTAATTGAGATGGATCATTGCTGATCCATATTGGAGAAGGGTCATTGCCGATCCATTGTGAAAAACAACCGTACCCAATCATAATTTCAATTGAAGTATGAAATTTATACTTAGCCAAATCCAAAATGCTATTTGCATGAATCCTTATGACTATCATCCATAGTCTTGTCCATAATCGATCTCCAATCCCGGTAAACTCTCTCCGAGCATTCTACCTTGATGATCATCCAGTCTAACTTGTCCAGTCAATTTGAATATAGCCAGTCCAAAAGTCCAGATAACATATATGGTTCCTAACTGTAAGCGATGTTTCGAACACAATGGAATTGGTTCTACAACCCAAGTCCAACATTTGAAGAAAAAAAATTTAATGTAAAATTACAATTTTGTCCTCCTTCATATTTTAATCATTAAAATATATGGGGCACAAAAGATTTCTGTATGGAACATCATTAAAAAATTAATTTTTGAAGTATAACTTGATAACATATGCATCATTTTTATTAAATATTTATATAAAATTACAATACATTCAAGTATACCTTTTATAAAAGTTAGGTATTATATTCGAAACAAATCATATATATACACAGATTTAATTATATATATATAATTATTTTTATTCTCTAAATCTATAAGGTATAAAAATTAAGAATGTGCATATATAAATATATTATTTTATATAAACTTATGTTTATATTTTAAAGTCAATATGTTGTTCTAAAAGCATTTAAATTGTTAATTATTCTTGGAAATTAATGAAAAATTATTGTTTTCATTTATGGCCAAAAAATTTACACACAAATAATGTATGATATTTATACGTATATGCGTACATATATGTATAGACGTACGTACATAAGTACATACAAAGTTATATATATTCATCGAATGTTGATAGCATAGACATATATGGTTATGATTATATATATATATATATATATATATATATATATATATTAAGTTAGTTAATTGACATGGTGAGCAAATATTTACATATATGAATGTGAATTAAACCATTACTTTGCTATGGTCTAATTGTAACATGTTGAAATTGAATCACTTGATTCCTTGGATCTGTGTCAAAACTTTTAAAGGGAGCTACCAGAGTGAAAGCACCAACCATCGATTTTATGTTTCATTTAATTTATGTGTTAACAGCTTGAAACAATAAGGGAGAGGAAGTGGTAGGGCTAGCCTTAAAAAGTGAGGAGGAAGGCAAAATTAGAATACCAAATGTTGGGGCTAAAGTTTTTTAAATAGTAGAGTGATAGAGGAGCTAAAAGTGGATTCAGATCCACTATTTCCTTTTGTTGTTTAAAACCTTTTTGAATCAATATTCAACTCTATTTTCACCAATTTGTGGCCGGTCATCTCTGCATTTATTTAAGTCCAAGCTGCTTCAAGTCCGATAAGATAAACATGTATTTAAATATAATTTAAATGCGTATCGATATTACATATTGGTACATGTGTAAACAACTTTTATGCACACGCAATTTTAATACTAATCAACATAAATCAAATAAAATTTTATAATTAATATTTCATAAGTGTTAATTAATTTAATTAATTGTAATAACTATAATTCAATTAAATCAGGTGCTAATCAGAGTATTTAACATTTCAGCTATATGACTCTTAGGTGTAAATTCGATCAACGATCAATATTGAAAATTTTGAATATTAACGTTCACACATCACCTTAGATAGTGATTTGACATTATTACCATATATGTCGCTTATATAGCTTTGGTAAAATTAAATTTTACCTATTTTATGCATTCCTAGTAATGAAAATTATTTACACCAATTCTTTTCGTTGGAACTATATCCTATTAGGACTTATGGAATTTGGTAATGGTATAAATTTCAGTATCATCCACATTCAACTATATAGTCTAAACATAATGTCCCTGGTTCAATAATAACAGTTATTAGCCACTAACTGCTTTAGCCAGAGGCTTTGACTTTTACTTGACTTCAGTTGACTAGGATACTAAACTCATGTAACCACGCAGACGAATTTTCTCTGAATAATGTCACTTCCAATGCTTCCACTCGAACCAACTATAGTCATTTGGTGGACGTTGTGTCATGATTTAACTATAATCAAACTGGAATGTCCATATTGATGCTCAGCGGTATTATCAAGTCGAGGTAATTGTGTAATATTGTCAAATCGATATTTTCTATTTCACCTAGTTATATTAACCAAAAAAACTATCGAGTGATTTATTCTATGGTTATTCAATAACTATAAGTAAGTAACCTCTTGGTGCCTCCAGTGGCCATGAGTAATGACTGCCCAACATTTGGATAGCATTACATGCTCTAATTTCAATGGATGCATATATATCCAGTCTCATTGTATATTAACCACGAATATTTAAAACGTTGCATTTATTATATTGTGATAAATTAATCATGATTACAACTCCTCGTAGTTACTATCATAAAACAGTCTATTTATCAATTTTTTATTAAATGTACTTCAACAGAATAATCATACTTAAAACATGCTATAATAAATATATAATAAAAAGAGAACATTTTTTGTATCAAACAAGATTGGTTATCAAGTTAGATATATGTAACAAATTAAATAGTTGCTTCAAGGATATACCATTAACTCTATCAATCTTCCACTTGTGGTTGGCGTCAATTATGGGATCTCCATCCCATCGCTTCGATCAGTTTGATGAGAATTGGTCAAGTTAGACCCTTCATGAATGGATTTACTATATTTTTTAAGTATCTACTTCATTAATTAACTATCTACGAGCTGATAAATTATCTTTATCATATGGAACTATTCAGAGTATATTTCTTGACTTCAAGTGAACTCTTGGCATTATATTGTTATCAGATAACAATGATTAGTATTCTTAATAGTTGGAATTTCCTCTAGCTCGGTTATAGAACTATACATCTATATTTACACATTGCTTTTATTTATGGCACTATTTAAGATGATGACAAGGTCTTTTCATTTAATCTGCTATAGCCTTTCATTTGGAACATTTTAAACTCAAAGCTTTACTAAGGTTTGACATGGATTTAATATTAACATATTATACTCAATATCACTCGTGAAGTTTGAGTTTGTACACTTCTTCATAAGAAGTTCGTTGCTTTTATAATTAGTTCTCTAATATTTCATAAGCATTCGAGAAAACTCTAAATTGGCATTTAGTGATCTTGATTTGAATTTTTTTTATTTGTTTCATACATCAAATACGTTAGCTAAATATGATATTGTAGAGAATACAACATGCTTGATAATTCCTATTGTCAATACATATGGAATCCATCTTACACATTCCATATTAAACATTTTTATATGATGTCTATGCATATTGTTTTCGACATTCCCGAGATCCTTTTATACCGATTATGAAAACATCGTTTACAAATTCAATGTCGAGTATCCGACAACTAAACTATAAGATTTTAACTCCAGTACATCATTGATAATTATAAGTTTGTTGTTTGCCTTTTATAAATATTTTAGTACCTTTTTGTTCTTTCTTATGGACACTTGCTTCCTTTGTATTGTGACCATAAATCAAACTGTTTGATATTTATACTTTCAACTTTGATTCTTATAGAATGATACTTTTATAAATTCTTGGATTAGATCCGAAGACCCACAAACTTAATATCGCTCCCACTGATTTTAAGGTACTTTTGTTGGTTTGTGAAAATAGTCTATTTTAAATCATTATTTAAAAAAAATTGTTTCAACATATATGTACCAAAACTCCTTTTGGGGTGATCCATACAAGATCCCTCACACATAATCACTACGTGTGGTCCTTTAACTCGCACAATCTATCAATTCTTTGACTTAGGATATGTTGAGGTTCCTATTAAACCTTTATCTTGTATGATTTTTTAAACTATTCTATATATGAAAATAATTTTAACCTTGTGTACTACTCTTAAGTGCGCTATTTCATAAAAAGAAGTTAACTAAACTTCACTCACAAGTAATCAAACTTTGTTCAACAAAGTTCGATTACTCCTTGCCGATACATCATTATATGTCGTAGAGAAGAGTGATTTTTGAGATTGATTATTTATTTATTTCAGGTATGTTCAAAACTCTTTCCAGTATACTCACATTATTTACTCCTGTTTTTACATTCTGTAAGCCTATCATAGAAATATTACATCTGTATGAAAGATACATGTTCATGTTTGTAATAACTCATATGTGAATACAACGATGTATTTGTAACCATTTTGTTATTATTAGGCTTATGATTACATACATATTTATGTACAAATCCGAAATGTTTATCAACTCTTATGTCGCTCCCACGAAATGGATGCTTTATCCTTAATTGTTTGAGATATAATTCACTACTATCATATGATTCATAATTAGATAATCAAAGTATTATTTCTCAAAACTTTGATATAGTCTATAATTCCAAAATAATTGTAAAATAATTTTAGATACTTCTGTATTTTTCAATGCATCATTTTGTTATGAAAGCAAATACCACCATTATAGTTTTATTTGATAACAAACATTCATAGTATAATTATCAAAATAAAACTTCTTTTATTTTTTAATGAATACAAAAAACATTTATTATTTCAAAAAAGATGTTTGGTATGTTTTACAAAAAAAAAATTTGTAACTTATACAATAGTAATTGTTGTATGACATGCTCCTACTATTTTCACAATTACTACAATAGCACACATAATATGAAGTTCCATTCAACCACTTAATATAGGCTATTTAATCGATTTATTGCAACCAATTTACAGTTGAGAATTTTTAGATCAAATATCTTGAACTCAAAGAAAATAATCCCGTAGAAAATAATTTTCTATATGAAAATACATTTCTCATTCCGATGTTAAGTATCAATTTTTATTTTACAATTCTCATTTCTGATGTTTCTCTATGAAGCAAAAAATACCTTTCACTCTTTACATCCCAACCATGCCTTAATTCACATCCACTCTCACACATTCATTTTTTCTAATGGTAAACCATTCAAACGAAATCCTTACTGTGATATCGTAATGAACTCTTTAAAAAAGTGCATTTTATTCATCCTTAACTTTCAAAGATAGCAAATAAGTTATACTTTACATAAAATGATCAAACTGTCATTTCCGTGATCAAATTGTTATTCCTATGTTATATCATTTGGTCTAGTGTTATATTTAACACAATAAGATAATGGATGTAATCAATCATATTAAATACACGATCTTACACTACAGTCTACTTGCTTATTTTGAATGTACTAATTCTAACAAGGTTTTGAATGGTACGATGGGTGACTGTTCACCGTGTAAGGTTTATATATAAGTAGAAATGAATCAAATATTCATATCCATGTATTGCTTTTAAAGTTCAAAACTCACTAAAGCCAATACATAGTCTCAAGAAAATACATATCCAAGTGACTAAGTAAGAATGTATTGAGTATTTGTATAATTAGGCACTTGCATGGGTCAACATGCAAAAATTTATTGGTAACTATATTTTATATTTTTATTTATCAATATTAATTCAATTCATTTACATATTTTCAACTAATAAACATTTTATCAATTAAATTTACTACACAAATTTATCATTGTAGATTATATTTTATACATAACAGATGTTCCTACAATATTAGAAAGGTTAATCGTTACTACTTCATTTTTTAATAGGGTTCCCATTAGAATTTTATGTTCAAAACCTAAATAAAACATAGAAATATTTTTATTTCTCTAGGGTTGTTAGGACTCTTATGTCTTAGGATTCTTGATAGAGTTAAGGATATGCTCTAGGGCTAATTCTATAATTTATTGTAAATTATTAACTCTGTAATAAAATCCTTTTTGAAATAAAAGTTGTTTTTCTTTCTGTTATATACTTGATATAATATGTTATATAAATTAATTGTTTAAACTATATACTTGATATTACAATTCATAAATGTTATGATTTGGGATAATAATTACAATGTGTTGTAATCATGAGCAGTTTGTTATAATATAATTAACATATCCTTTTAAATATTCCAATCAAGACTTATCGAGTTCGGATATCGATATATTCGATAAGGCTATGACACATAACACTCACTAAATATTGGGTAGTGTATTACACATGGCTATTGGGAGAACCAATGGTTACGTACTTATAGTTATTAGGTAACTTTGAAATGACTCACTCAAGTTTTTTTTGTTGGTTAATATAACTAAGGTCAGATGACGTTACATAACTCTTTCGAATTAAGAATACTATTAAAATTCAATTTGGATACTCCACTTTGATTATAGTTAAATCTTGACATGACATCCATTGAACGATTGTACTTGGGTCCGAGTTGAAGTTTATAAGTGAAGAACTATTGAATAGAGAATTCATCTCCTCGGTAAAAGGGTTGGTATCATGATCAACTATAACCAATTCCACGTCAAAATCTCTGGCTAAAGTAGCACGGTTAATAATAAATTTTATTATCAAACCAAGGGCTTTATTTTAGACTTACAAAGTTGAACGTGGACTATCACGACTCGAAATCCAGCATTCGAAAATCGACATCCATACTTCACACGTATTCGAATGCCGCGGATTCAAACGTTGAAATTTGATTTACGCTGGAGCTTATAACAAATTAACTAAACAACAACTTAATGGAAAGAGAAGAATAACCTTATTGATACACAACATTGATACAACAATTTGATACAAATGATTATCACATATCAGAGATACACAATAGCGGAAAACACGACAACGTAAAGATACAACTCCAAAAGAGGAACACCAACATATGCCTTTAAAAGGGAGAAGGATAGAAATCCCAACAACTGCATCTCTAATGCCAAAGCTCCAAAGACTTCCAAATCATAAGCTTGAACCACCATCACTCTGAACTTAAGCAAACTTCGTAGCTAATGAACCAAATGCGATCGTCAAATCCAAAGGCTTCAAAGATTTGCCAAAAGCTGCACCTACTAGCTGACTATCTAAAAACCTGACACTAGGCTGCCCGTATGAAAAATTGTGGGCACCCAGAGTTTAGAAAGGCAACAATAAACTCCAGGTCATTCGTGGGACTGATGTGAGAAAACAAAAACAATTTTATCTTCTAAACAACAAACAACAAAAGAATTAGAAGAAATCCGCAATGCTTTTTGGAAATTGAAACTACCATAAGTGCCTTCCCGCACACATACAGCGCAAGTGCACAATTGGAGGAGATTTCTTCTTATGATAGTCAAATATGCTTGATACGTGAAAATCCTTTTGATATTATTATTAGTGCGTAGTGCAGAAAACATTTCGAAAGTATAATATTAATCTTAGCCAGCATACACATTTTGTAGTATGCCTACTATAACTACCATTTAAATGGCAGGTCACCGCCATAAGTAAATGGCAAGTTATTCAACTAAAACCGTACAAGGCTCGTATTGTTTCTTTGGATTTCCAACAAATGGTCAGGCTAAGGAACTTCCTATGCCATATGGGTATGCCTCTGGAGGGACAACCCAAGAACTTAACCAGTTCTCTGCCAACACAAAGTCGGGTTACCTCTGTAACTAGGTAACCACTACATGAGTATGCCATCCCCCGATCGTAACCGACCTTTATCCAAGAGCTCTCAACACCAACAATCACAAAGAAACAACCACATAGGTTAAATATGTGAGCTCCATACCATGATATCACCTTTTATCCAGAAGGAAATGAACATACCCTAAAGGGCGTGACCCTCATAACCTTGCCGCATCATTCCTGTTTCGACCATTTCCAAGGAGTGAGGCTTGACGAGGTCTCGTCCACAAAACTATGCTTTTCACAAAAGCCATGCTTTGATCAACAAATGATCAACGACACTTAGCATGCCACATTACCAATATTGGGAATGTATCACTAGTAACCATCAATTACATAACCTCTGAGTTTGTACGTCTCAGAGAAGGGTGTTAAGCTAAGAGAATAAATTCTCCGCCGCCAAACAGAAATGTATTTGATAGAGAACAGCTTTACATCTCAAAGTGTAATGTCAGACATACATCCATTCAAGTCCATTTGGGTTCGAACAAAACCGAAGGCACTTCAAAGAAGCCCTTGCAATCTAAGTATTCACATTCCCGATCGGACTCCCCATCACATATGGAGATCTCTATGCCGGCGCGACTCAGTGCAGAGACATTCGACAGGTAATCCTTTCATTCTCGAAAATACTTGGTCTTCACCACCGTCTTCAAATGCTATCCATTTCGTCGTATCACTATTCGGAATGGGTTATATGACATAAAGTCCTCTCCCGGCTAAATCGAATAATGGGCGCTTAATTTAAAAACCATATGGATATAATGGGATCATAGTTAAGTCGCAACTTATAGCCGAAAACCTTTCTTTTAAATGGTTTAAACAAATTTCCACTTTAATCTTTTAAACAAAAAGATACACCCTTTAAGATCACTTTCAGTTTGAAACAAGGTTCACCACATCTTTCACAAAGATTCATTCATAGCTTTCAAGACTATTTTCATTTCAAATCTTTTATACAAAAGATACACCTTCAAGATCCTCTTCAATTTGAAAACAAAGTTCACCAATCTTAACAAAGATTCATTCATAGATTTCAAAACTATTTTCATTTCGAACTTGAAATCCTTTCAAAAAAACTGGAAATTCTTTCTTTATATGAAAGCCATTATCATTTGAAAAAAATGCTTTTCATTTCGGGAAAATCTGATTCAATTTACTCAAGTTATAGCCTTTCAAAATATACATTGGAAATCAGCGAACTGCCGTATACTCGGCAAGTTCTATTTGAATTATATTTGAATTCCCAAAATAATTTATTTAAAATGGTTTTAAATCCATATATATTGTATAACTTGTATAACCTTTCAAACCATAATTTCCAAAATAATTTCAAAACTTAAACAAGACATATTATATTCAAATTTTAATTTCAAACTTCCTTTTCAAAAGCTTTCCATATTCAACCCAATTTCATTTCCAAAACCATTTGGATTCAAAATTCAACTTTTAAACTTTTCACCATTTGAATAAAATAATATTAAATTCAAAATATCTATGACTTAACCAACTTCCCGTGAAATCCATATTTGTGTGTGTGTGGTGTAGTCTAAGGGTTTTGCACACAACAATACAATATCACAACCATCATCAATTCAAGCACAATAATATCGATAAGCGGTATAATCTTATAACGCTTATCTTCATTCACAGATTCAAAGATAAATATGTAAATTCATCACAGATAAATAAATCACAGTTCACAACTCAATCATATCACAGAACATCACACACCAGGGATATCACACAATTCAAGGCAGTCAATACAAACCAAACATCCATAAGTAAGATCAATCAATCACCTGGTCATAATTAATTTAAACCAGATTAATTACTTATGAATAAATTATCAATCCTGGTTAATTAACATTAATTAATTACAAACCATTTTAATTAATTATCCTTTAATCATTTACTAATTAATCTTTAATAATAAGTTAATTAACGTTGGACTATTAATTAATTAACCTTAATAAATAATTGAATCAACCTTTAATCCTTCGAAAATTAACCTTTAATCATTCAGTTATTATTTAATTATTTATACTTAATTAATTATATTAATTAAATAACTCTTAATTAATAAACCATCCCTTAATCACTTTCATTAATTAATTATCCCAAAACTAATTTCCTTAATTAATTAATCAAATAAATTAATTATCCTTTAATTAATTATTGTTTAATTACTTGATTAATCAACCTTTAATTATTAATTAATTATCCTTAGTTACTTTTATTCATCAAATAATCTTTAATTACCCAAATCTTAATTTAATTTAAAGATAAACCATTTATCTTTATTAATCACTTAATTATTAAAGCTTATCTAATAAACCATTTAAATTAATTATCATTAACAAAGTAGCCCTTTAATTACTTACAATTAAGTAATTATACTTTAATTAATTTCACCAAGTAATTATCCTCTCATAAATCAAGACTTTAATCAATTAAATATATCCCTTTATCTGAATCGATTTACTTAATTAAATCATTTAAATCTTATTTAAATTTAATGCTTGAAATTATTTTATACAAAACATTGATTTAATTAAAGCTTAAATTACATCATCATATTTTCAAAAACACTTGTTAATTTAGTTAATTAACTAATATATATAATCATTTAATTTCTAAACACTTTATTTTACCCTTTAAAAATAAATCTTTAAAACTTAAACATTTTAGTGTTCTTTAAAGCTTTATTTAAATTGCTTAAAAACTTAATCTTTTAATAACTTTAAAACTTGTTAAATCGTCAAAGTTAAGAAACCCGAGCCAAACATAACCTTCCGCCAAGCTAAACCCGAGACGCTCACTCTTTTTTTTACTTCGAGACAAACCCTTAGCTTCTTCGAGTCTTTCACGAGAATAACTCATCTCCTCCAAATACCATAGCAGCCCAGATACGTCTTCTACCTCGTGCACATGCACGATTGACCCGATCGTCTCCGACCATCACAAAGATCACCCGCAAATCCCTGATGATCACCTCAAACCAACTGACCATCCAGCATCCTTAATTTCATTGGCAATCCAAATCGAGCATTGCGACATTACTGGAACTCAAAGTTCGATCGACCAAATCGCCTCGCCTCGTCGTCCGTCCACCGAAATCCACACCATCATGTCCAAAGCCACACCAAACTTCCCCTTTCCTTTCCCCCACATGCGATTGCCTCCGAAGCTTCCTTGCTGACGTACAAAAACGAAAAACTTTGATGGTCATATTAGCTATAAGAACCCTAAATTGACTCAGACAAGCCACCACGGCGAACTAGAATTTGAGCGAGTATTTTTCCGATAATCCTCTATCCTCCAGCCACATTTGACAACAAGCACGACCTACCGTTCGCCGTCGATCACCAGAAATTGACAAAAATGTCAGTCCGGTTCATCTCACATTTTCTCATGATTTAGTGAACTAAAAATCTTGAATTTTACTTTAAAAATCATGCTTTTCCAAATCGAACCCGATGATGTAGATGAATCAATAAATTATGAGATTCGAATTTATCATGTTTATGAAATTTTTCCCTGTATATTTAAATTTCCAGACAAACTCAATTTAGTTCTTCTCAAAAATATTTTTAAGGCCTAGATCTTGATCAGACAAACAAGTTTTGTTCATATCTTAAAGCCTAACATGGATTAGAGAAAAAGAATTTGATTTTTAAAACAGGTTTGAAGCCTGTAAAACTTAGAACAGAGAACATATGTCTGTTTGCAGACATGCACAGCCACATCCATATTCTCAGGCATGCAATCACATTTCATATTCATACAAACCATATCCAAGTTATCATCATCACAGACTTAAGATAATAAGGAAGATTAAGTTTTTTAAAGAAAAGGAAGTTTGCTCACCTGTCAGTGAAGAACAGAGAAAGGCGGAGAACAAGTTTGCCTGGAACTGTTTTTGATTTTGAACTGGGAACGATTTACTCGAATCTGAACTTTGATTTGTTGCTTGATTCAAATCAGATGATTTTGTATTTTAGCTTTAGGATTTCGAAATGTTGTTATTGATTTAGGCCGAGTTGAACTGTATTGCATCTTGAACTTTGATATTGATTTGAATTTCTTTTTTCCAGGTTATAAGATTTGAAACTTGGATCTGAATCATTTAGCCTCAGGTTGAAGATAGTTCTCTTTGAATTAATACCGGGTTGAATTTGTTTGATTGCTGAGATGAACTTTATTTCAGGTTTTAAATTTTTTGAAGAGATTGATTGATTTAGATTTTCTTTTTATTTTGAGAAGATGACGGAGTTTTAAACTGGTAAATGAAAGAACCAGGTTTTCTCAAATTACTTATCTATATATAATTTGATTTAAAAGAGAACATAACTTGCCACTTGTTATTATATGTTTAAACTAAGCTTACACTTGTTTATTTTGCACATTAATATTGTTACAAATGTTTAAAGCCGTGTTTAAATTAACAACACTTGTTAATTCATAAATTATTAATGTTACACATGTCATTTAATATTTTAAATATGTTTTATCATATTTTTAATTTAGTTTAAGTATGTATATATATGTCTTATATTTTTATTAATATAATTTCAAATTTTAAATTAATGCATTTCCTTTTTATAAATATTTATACAAACTTAAAGAAAATGACTTAAACTAAATTATACACTAATAAATATATATATACACACACACACACACACACACACACACACATATTGTAACGTTTGCGATTTTTCGTTGCCGAAAAACCGAACCATTAGGGTTTTAGAAAGAATTTAAGAAAAGAAAAGGGAAGAAAAGAAGAGAAGAAGATAGAGGGAAAAGAAGATAGAAAATTTTAAAATAGAAAGAAAGGAGAAAGAAAAATAGAGAATTTTAAAATAGAACGGGAAAGAAAGGAAACAACAGAACAACATCAGAATCTCACAATTCGCAGCGGAACAACATATAATAATAAATGAATAATCTTTAAACAAAGAACTATATCAGTTATTACATTTTATACATTACATTACATCATATCATCAGAGTGTACAACATCATACAACAAACAGTGCAGCGGAAAAAGAAATACTATATAAACTAGTAATACGCCATGCCATCCAGCTTGCCTCCAGCAACTCCTGAATATCCAGAATATCCTGATAAACCTAACTCTTAACTGCCCGTGTGGAAATTAGTGGGCACCCAGAGTTTAGGAAGGAAAACAATAAACTCCGAGTCAGTCATGTGACTGGTGTGAGAACTCAAAACAGTTTATTTATCTTTAAAATCAAGTAGAGGAATATTTTTAAACTCAATTCGCAATGCTTTTAAAAATGAGACTACCATAAGGCCTCCCGCACACACACACATGCAAACGCAGAATCGGAGGAGATTTCTCCTTATGATAGTCAAAGATGCTTGATACGCATTTAAAAAGAGCATTTGATATTATTATTAGTGCATAGTGTAGGAAAAATTCATTTCGAAAGTAGAATATAAATCATAGCCAGCATAGGTACCATTATATTATGCCTACTAATAGCTACCATATTAAATGGCAGGTTCTACAACTAATACCGTACAAGTTTCGTATTGTTTCTTTGGATTTCCAACAAATGGTCAGGCCAAGGAACTTCCCATTGCCACATGAGAATGCCTCTGGATGGACATCCCCAAGAACCAAACCGGATCTCTACCAACACAAGGCCGGGTTACCCCTAACTGGGTAACAACTGACACGAGTATGCCATCCCCCGGTCCTTTGGGACCTTTATCAACCGAGCGCTCGATATCCAACATCACACCATAATAAATAGAGTGTTTTCAACATGAGTAAGTATCTGGGCTCCATACCATGATACCACCCCTTTCCAGAAGGAAATGCACATACCCTAAGGGGAGCTACAGCAACCCCTAATAACCTTGCTGCATCTTTCCTGTTTTGACCATTTCCGGGATGTGAGGCTCGACGAAGTCACGTCCACAAAAACACACTTTGTACAAAAAGCCGTGCTTTGGGTCAACAAATGATCAACACAATGATCACTAAGATAGACGATCAAATAAATGATCCTATCACAAATAATCACCACAATGATCATTTCAGCATCACTCAGCGTGTCACATTACCAAAATGGGAATATATCGCTGATAACTTCAACTATATAACCTTTGAGCTCGTACGTCTCAAAGAAGGGTGTTAAGCTAAAAGAATAAATTCTCCGCCACCACAGAAATATATTTGAAAGAAATCGGCTTTATATCTCAACTTGTAATGTCAGACATACAATCCATACAAGTCTGTTCCGGGCTCGAACAGAACCGAAGGCACTTACAAAGAAGTCCTTGCAATCCGAATAATCTCTAATCACGTTCGGATTTCCCACCACTTATGGAGATCTCTATATCGGGGATCAGCCAGTGCAGAGACAATCAACAAGAAATCCTTTCGCTTTCGAAAATATCTGGTCTTCAACACCGTTCTTCGAATGCAATTCATAACGACGTATCACATATTCGGAATGGGTTATACGACCCCATGGTCCTTTCCCGGTTAACCCGAATAGTGAGCGCTTATTTTTAAAAAAATAAGTGTGGCATTCAATTTCAAACAATTCACAACAAATACCTATTTAAAGGTAAATATTGATAGTCGGTCATTGAACTATCAATAGATATGCCAACATCACCAGAATCCAAATAATTTTCCAAATTATTTAATTCCAAAAATATCTTTAGAAGATATAACTTTCTATATTTCAAAAATAAATCAATATTTATTTTTAAACCTATTTTCCCAATTCCATTTATAAATTCCATATTGAATTTATATTTCCAAAATATTTATGAATATACGATTTCAAATATTCATTTTCAATTTATCTTCAAAAAGATAAATTCTCTAAACTTTCCATTTCTCATGGGAAAAACAATTTCCATACTTATTTATTTTATAAGTAATCCACAAATTTTATTTATTTTCAACCTTGGAAAATATTCCTTATACTCTAATCGAAATTAAGTATATATTTCATTCTTTAAGGAAATCATTCACTTAACCATATTTATTTGGGCCAAAACGAATGTTGCGTAAAACATCGTTACGACAACCCAAAATCACTAGTATAGGGATTCGAAATTAAAATAGATATATAAATCCCAATACTATACAAAAACATTTCCTTTCGGAAATCATCTATTATAACAACAGTGTTATAATCTACCATTTCCTTTTATTTCTCGAAAACATCTATTTCAACAATAAATGTTGAAATCTATGGTTTCGAATCTCAACATATTTTAGAACATCATTAGATCGTTTTAATTCTATTTAAAACATCATATTCCAAATAATTCTTTAGCATAATATTCACTATACAAAAACGTGAATATATTATTAATAAATTTCATTCCTTCTATTTCTTTTATTTTAAGGAATTATTCACTGTTTAAAACATGAATATAACTCCATTAATAAATTAGAACAATTTACTTATCAAAATAAGTCGTTTTGAATTTATAAAACAACGTTTATAAATTCTATTCTATTTATTTTACATCAGCTTCCTTTTATAAATTTTCTTTATTAACCTGTCTCAATTCATATCACAATGATATACTAAAAATTCATATTATAAGTCAAATACTTATAATTTATTTATTTACAAAATCATTCCTTTAAACTTCATAAATTTATAATCTTATAACTTATAAGATTCATTCATTTATCCAAAATCATTCCTTTAATAACTTTATAAATTTTATAAACCTACTGCTTAAAAAATTCTATTTATAACTTCACTGTTATAATTCTATAATTCCATTTCTATTTATGAAATTTATTTTCAATTTATTTTAACACTTAGAAAAGTTCGTTTTACAAATTCTAATGTTTTTAATTTATAAATATCGATTTATAAATCTTTTAATATAAAACAATTTATATTATTCTTTTGAAACATCTTCAAAGTCTTTCATAATTTCATCACTTTGATTTATAAAATAATCAAATTTCATAAATCCTATTCTTAAACTTTTTATAATAGATTCAAAAATCCCAGTTTAAATTATTTTATCAAATCATTAATCTCATATTCTCAAAAATCACTTTTAACTACATTCCTCAAAAATCATAATTTTTTATAACATAAAAATTATAACGTTTATTTATTTGTAATAAATCAATTCCAAAAATATTTTATAAACGTATACTTTCAAAATTGGATCCGATGACGCAACACAGCAAATAGTCCATCACGACTTTCAAACATCATATATCATCCATGATAAACAATCAAATATCACAATATTTAAAAACAATAAATATTTGTGAGGAATCCAGTTGGATCCCTCCAACCTGTTTTCCTGCATCCACAGACATTAGCACAATACCATTCCGTTTCAAGACGGAATATCGCGGTATATG
The DNA here is from genome assembly GCA_030765085.1 of Allium cepa. NCBI lineage: Eukaryota > Viridiplantae > Streptophyta > Magnoliopsida > Asparagales > Amaryllidaceae > Allium > Allium cepa. The sequence goes on along the minus strand of CM060938.1, from coordinate 463,026,425 downwards.
GGATTTTATAAATATATATATATCCGCTTACTAACGGCGCAATAGGGTCTCATCCGCTAAAAGAAAATGCGGGAAATCAATCAACTGCAATATATACATATGCCAATATATATATATTGCTATATATATAATATAATACCAATTCCACTTCGAGGTGGAATATCGCGGTATATGTGTGTAATAAATAACCTCCGCTTACTAACGGCGTATAGGGTCTATTCACATCCAATATATATATAACAATCATCGTTCAATCATTCAATCAACACAGTCAAGCAAATTTTAAATCTATCTATTTAAAATTTAAATAAACAATAGAAATTCCTTTTGAGTGAGAAGTTCTCACCTTTGCTTTTATTAGCAATCCATTATCCATCTTGACTTGTTTTCTTCATTTATACCTTGTATAAATATTTACACAATTTATTAATATTCGAAATAAATCGAATAAATTAAATTTTCATTTGACAAATTTTAATTCGTCAGTTTTCTCCTTTAATAGTTTAAATAAATTGATAGTTTCGTTTAAACCAGTTTCTTCTTTAAATAAATTTATTTTAAACTAATTTTCGTTCTTGATTGTTTAATTAATCAATAGTTTTATTTAAATCAGTTTCTTGTTTAATAATTTATTTTAATAAATTTCCTTCTTTTAAAATAATTTTAACTATAGATTTCCAATTTTGAACTAAATTTCCTTTTCATAAATTAAATCAACTAATAGATTTTGGGTTTTAACAAATAAATTAAATTTTTAAACATATCTTCTATTTGATATTTTAATTGACCAATATTTTATTTATACAATTTTTCTGGTTTCAAACTAAAAATCTGAATTCTTTTTAAATAACTTCACCAATTTTATTTTAACTAACTAATTCCTTTTAAAACAATTTCTTTTTATTTTAAATTAACTATTTTTTTTTTTCTTTAATAAAATGTTTAACTAAAAATTTAAATTTAATAAATCAACTCTCTTTTAACAACTTAATTATTTTAACAAAAATCTTTCTTTTAATAAATTCGATTAACTAATTTTTCCTTTACATAAATAATCTATATATTTAATATAATATATTTTTCCTATTTAAATCAATATTTTATAAAACTTGCTGTAATAAATTTGCTGTTTACTTTATATATATATATATATATATATATATATATTTCTTTAAACAGAAATATTTGAATACTTATTCAATTTAAAAATTAGTAAACCTAGATCGTTACCTCACTGCTGCCTCGACTTCGTCTCTATGTCGCCGCGATGATTCTGCCCATTGCCACACGCGAGCGTACGCCTCGCAATCGATCGCCGCCAATTGCTTTCGACATCGCCGCCTCCACCTTATCGCGCGCGGCGATCCCCCTTCCACGCGCCACCTCCTTCAATCACCTCGTGTTGCTGCCGCCGTGTCGCCACTCACCTTCACGACACGACTCACCATCAGTTCGTCGCCGCACCCCCTCTACATCGCTTGAGGTCGCTGCCGCTTCCCTTCGCGACCTCGTGCCGCTCGCTCGTGAGCCCCATCGCCATCATCTTCCAGGCCATGTCGCGTCTTCTCCACGCGCGCGAGATCTAGGGCTTCGGTCCTTTTTTTTTTTTTTTTATTGAGTTTCGTTTAAACGAATTTGGGAACGAACTGTTTTAAGAAGGGGAAGAGTGCTCGGCATTTTTGAATTGGAGGAACGAAAAGGAGATTGATTTTCATAGAGGGCTGTAGCCATTTTTAATTTTCTTTCGATCGAATGAATTTGGAAGAGGGAGATGGAGATTTTTAAAATGAATTGGGCAGGCTTATCACGATTTTCGTTCGTGATGTTCAGCGTGAATTTAGGCTGAGACCAAGGAACGTGTTTTAAGGGAAGACAACGTGTTTGTTAATTAATTATAATTTAAATTTTTAAATTGAATTCAATTTGATCTCGACGCGTTTATTCGTCGTGTGTTCACATAACAACTCCAAAAATTACGAAATTTGAAATCCGGCAATAATTCAATATTACGGACCCAATGGAACTGGTTTCGTCGAATTCCGAGACTGTGCCTCGGACGACTATTTTTAAATATCGATTCGAACGATTAAATTTCAAAACTGAACAAAGCACTTTAAAATTCAATTCTGAAGCTTCTAAAATCTTCAATATTATCAATATGAATTTTACAAGCCTTTGAAATATTTTTAATTGGCTTAAAATTGAAGATTCAAATTTTTATTCAACTCTCGATAGATTAAATTCTATAATTTAATTGCCTATTTCAAAGTTATATTGAAAATTTCAATCCAAACCATTATTTAAATATTTAAAATTAATTAAATATTCCCAAATTAAATTATTCAAAATTCAGGGTCGTTACACATATTAGAATTTAACCTTTAATTATCCTTTTGGAAATTTATAATATTAAATAACTTTCAATTCACAGAGTGTGTGTGTGTGTGTATTAAAATTAGAGAACAAATTTTCCATTAGTTTTAAATTATAGAGTTTTTCAAATCCAAATTATTTTTAATGATATTTATTTTTGAATCTCTAATATAAAATTCAATTTACAATCAATATATAAATTCATTCCCAAATTTTCATATTAATTCACAATTAATCCAAAATTTATACTAATTACCAAATTTAATTTTACTCAAAAGCAGGATCGTTACATGGACGATGTTGGAATTTTGACCAAAACCAATTTCCATAAGCCCTAATGTGATATAGTTTTAACAAAAAGAATTAGCATAAATAATCGTTACTACTGAGTGTCGCTTATAATAAATGAAATAGGATTTCACAGAAAGATGTGTAAGTGATAAATTCATCCAATAATGTCATACAATTAGCTAAGGTGACGTGTGAACGTTGATGTTTGAATTGTTCTATATTAATTGCCGACCGAGTTTATACCTTTTGAATATTTCGAATAAACGACACTATTTAATTAATTTTTAATCATTACAAATCAAAATTGATTAATATTTGTGAATCACTAGTTTTTGATTTGATTTGTCTAAATACCGTTAGTATTTATAGAGTGCGTATATAAAAGTTATAAATGCACATTTCAATGTACGATATGATAGATAATTTAAATTGGATTTAAATAAGATTAATACTAATTGGTTTTTGGGAAAACTTCTAGCCCAAACCTCATGTATTAACCGACAATAACATGTTGAAGGGGAGGGGTTTTTGAATTTTGAAATGGAAGGACAATCTTAATTAAAGGACGAGGAATCACCATACCTTTCAATACATAATTGTTTCCTCTTTTGACTGATTTTTGTTATTGTCATTATCTCTTCTCCCTACACCAAATGAGAGCCAAATTTTCATAGAGGCCAGGGTTAATTCTAAAACAAAATTCAGGCTAAATCAATGGAAAAAATACGAAGAAAAGGTGGTTATCTCTAGTTTGTTGCAAATCTAGAGATTGATCCATTAGATCGAAAAATCTTCATATCTTTAAGGTGCTTTTCTTGGCTACATCTCAAAATGTAATCTTCTATTTTGTTTACATATAATTTCATCATGTCCATATGTTTCTAATCTTTACCTATTCTATTTATTCATTTGTATGTATTTAGATAATGTTTTGGATATTTAATTTATTTCCTTGAACCAGTTTTATCCTCATCATGTTAATATGACTAATATAAGCTTGTTTATATTCCCTGTTATTCATATGTCACCTACGATAAAAATTTAGGATTTATCTCTTTTTTGTTTGTTTGTATTGTGTATTCAACTTGTCGAATTCTTACATATAAAAACTGTTATTTAGATAAAATTTTAAAATAGTTTTGTTAATAAATTTAGTTTCACATTATAAGATTCAATATTGATTATTTTCCTTTAGTTTATTTTGAAACAATTTCGTTTTTCATTCACATTAAATTTAGTTTCATATTATAAGACTGAAAATTGAAGATTCTCTTTCAAGTTCACTACGCCATAGATAGCATATTGCAACAAAATTACAAGATGTTGCTAGCTACAATGTAACGATAGCTATGCTGTTTTTTATCCATTACAACATTAGCTTCAGGATGTTAGCATAGATATCAACACTATGTTGCAGTAGCTACAGACTTATAAAAATATTATAAAAAATGAGTGTGGGCTGGAATAATTTTAAACACGGCAACCAAAAATAAAGCGGCAAAAGTTAACTAGGGTTTCACTCAAACACTTTTATTTCTTCGGCCTGGTATCTCTTTCTTGTGAATAATGGCGGCTTCCTGTGGATATTTGCGTGTAGCTTTGTTGATCGATCGTTTCTTCGTTGCTCAGTTTTGGCTGCTTCGATGATCGAGTTCGATTCAACAATCCGGTATGCGATTTGTTACTTTTTCTTTACTGTTTTAGCTTGCTTGAACTCGATGATCAACTGCCGATGATGTTACTTGTTTATATTTCGAACCCCTTGATTTTTGTTCGCCTATTTTATATGAATTCGTCAATTGATTTTTTCTCGGCTGTACAATTTTGCTTGGACGTTGATGATGATTTCTGACCTTTTTAATTTTTTATATTTGATTACTTGATTTACACGACTTGCTCCTTGGTCATCACGGCTCTGACTTTGGTTTGAACTTGCTACTGTTTTGATTTTTATAACTGTAAATTGACATCGTGAATTTCGGGCTTGACTCTGAACTTGTTGCCTTGGTCATCACGGCTCTGACTTGATGCTACAAATTGACTTCAGACATTTTTGAACCTTCCTACTTGGTTTTGTTTCTTCCTGTACTTGTGAATTTGAACTTGAATTATTCCTTTCTGTCTTTGTTCAATTTCAGCGTTGACATATCAAACTATTTGTATGTTCAGTAGCTCTGCCTTTGGCTCGACTTGATACTTGTAGTTACATGTATATGCTGCACCATAGTTGAACTTGTCTGAACCTTGAACTGATTTATTGTGTGTTGTTGTATTTGAACTTGTAATCTTTTGTTTCACTTGCACTCTTGTGTTTCACTTGCACTTGATCACTGTCACTAGTTGAAATTATGTACATGTTGTCATTCATTCACTTGTGCACTATCTGGAGCTCGAGTTGCTTCAATGTTGCTTTGCGCTTGCAATCAGGTCTGCATGGAGTCTGGTCTTTGTTTCACTGGTGCACGCGCTTATCCCTTCATCATGTGTACACATGCATATGTATGTGTGTGTGTGTATGTGTATGTTTATGTTAGCTTTGAGTTTCATTTTGAGTCCTGGTGAACTTTCTTGATACACTTGACTTTGGTTACTTGTACATAGCATATTGAGTTGGTACATATTGTTTGATCATTAGCTTAGTCTGGTGCATTTAAGTCATGTGCGGCTTCACTTGAGTTTTTGCTTGATGAACTTCTTTCTTGAGTTTGAGTTGTTTTCATGTGTACTTGAGTGTGGTCTGGTGTAGTTGCGCATTCGAGCTGCTGTGTGGTTCGATGCACTTATATATGTCTTCATTTGTTGGTTGTATTTGAATTGTTGTGCTCGACAGTTTTGTGATGATTTGTAGTGCGTTCGAGTTAAATCCAGCTTGTAGCTCGGGTTTGACCTTGTGCTGATACCGTGACCTAAATTGAGTTGAACCCGGCTTTTGATTTAGGTTTGACCTTGTGCTCACCCGTCCTTGTAACTTTATCAAGTGTATATCGGTGTGCACGGCCTTGTGGCATATACAGTGATGCACTGTGTATGTCACAAGCTGTTCGTGTTTGATGAATTCAAAATTAAATGATGATGAACAACCCAAATAACTGAGGCAAATAATAATTTCAAAATCATATTTTATTTTACACTGCAAAAATATTTTCTTTTCAATTTTACTACGTCAGTGTGTATTTTTGCAGATTGCTCAGGTGCTGGATTCAATCAGGAATGAAGTTGAAGATAAATTATGAGTGAACGAGCGATATGTAGTGAGGACATTTGTAAATGAAAGATTGTAATGTAATTGAATTTGTACTATAATCAAAATTGTGTATGTATAGTGAGAGCTCGAATTTGTACTATTCAAAATTGTAATAAATATTTGTTTGAATAAAATATCTGTTTGAATTTAAACTTTGTGTTATTTATTTTATTCAGCAAATATTTATTTAATTCTGTGAAAATAAAATAGTACATTAATCATATACTCGCATTTTCAAACAGTTGTGGGGCCACTTTTTAGTAAATTTGGTACCTGCGGCAACAACAGAACTGATGTTGCCCTAGGGCCGCAAAGATGTTGCCTTTGACTCTACGGCAACGCGACAAAATGCATCACCGAGAAAGTATTGCCTTTGCCCTTTTTTTGCCTACAACAACACTTTTTGGCACTTCCTGCATCACTTCTTGGTGTTGCAGTATGCAATCTATAGCGTAGTGGTTGTTTAAAAACAATTTTTTTGTTGTTTACATAAAATTTTTGGTGGATGTAGAATTCATAAGTTGATTCAAACTTTTTTAACAATTTCTTTGGAATCTAATGTGAAATTAATTAATACAATTATTATTGCTTGCTACATATATATATATATATATATATATATATATATATATATATATATATATTCAAACTTGAATAAAATACACATGCTATTTATTTCAAATCATTTGGAACCTAGATATAAGATTTTTAAGATTGTTGTTTTGAATATTATTGTACATTTCTATTTGAAAATTTAAAAAACCGCAAGTGGACTTTTATACAAAATATCTTTTTTTAATCACTTTTTAGTTAAAATTGGATTTTATTTTATTAATCTTAAATATATATATATGTGTGTGTGTGTGTGTATGCATGTAATTATATGTTTTTTCATTGAAGTTTATAAAATAAATTCTTCTATGAATTTCAAACTCCTATGAAATCAAATCATGATTAAAGTTTTATTTCAAAATGTATAAAATAATCAATCTTAATTTTAATACATGTACATTTATATGTGTGTGTATGCAATATATATATATATATATATATATATATATAATTAGTCGAGAACTTAGAAAACAACGCATGTATAATTGGTTATATATGTCATATACAGTGTCAATTAATCTAACTAAAGAGAGAGAGAGAGAAAGGAATAAAAGATTTCTCTCCCTACATAAATAGCCCCATCTTCCCTTAATTAATTATATATGTTAAGAGAAAGAGATAAAAGGTTTCATTTTCTAATTTTTTTTACATATTAACTTACACATATATGCACACTTGTATGCTGCACTTACACTTCATATATATGAATATATTTAATGCATTCGTTATAATACATACAAATTTAAATTAAACTTAAACTTCCTTTTAAACATATTAAATAAACTATGATTTTGTTTAAAACTTAATTAGATTAGATCCAACAATCTTTTAGACTTCGTATAGCATATAGATCCCAAATACAAGAAAAGAATTTTGAATCCACATATTGTAGGATCTAGATTAACCCTAGAGGGGGGGTGAATAGGGTTATAGCAAATTTTTTTCGAATTAAACACAGAAACTAACTGCAAAAATAAATATGCTGAAAAGTAAATCACACACAAAATTTACCCAGCTTCGGCAACCCCTGCCTACTGCTACATTCCCAGATTTCTATTAGAATTGAACAGTTTCCCGCTTACAAACACTCTAACAGACTTGCAAACCCTGCTACCGCCTATAGAGTTTTGCAAACTCGCAAACCCTGCTAACTGGACTTACTCTAACTAGACAATCTGACTACACCTAAACCCTAGGTGGTGATTTACAAATTCTTTTGACTCCAAAAGAAAAGAAACAACTTCAAAAATTAATTTCATGAGCAAAGATTAAAATATAAATGTTAATCCCTAATTTTTGCTCAACTTTTAAAAAAAACTTTTAAAGTTTTAAACCCTAAATAAACTAACACCCCTTTAATAATTAAACAAAGCCGGCCTATTCTTTAACCCGATCCACTTCGTTCCTTCTTTTGCTTGTAAGAATAATGTCGGCCTTGCTTTTGAGATTAGGGCTTGAGTCTTTGAGAAAAATTAGGGCTTTACGCCATCGATCCAAATTGCGGCTATCGGCTCTTGCTTGTGCTCGATTTCTGATGATTAATTGTTGACTTTGAAGTTGCGTTGCTCGGCTTGCTCGTTCTCTGATGATCGAGTTGTTGATGATTCGGTATATTATTTCTTTTGTTGCTCGTTTTATTGCTTGCTTTTTTTACTCGATTTCTCTGTTGTCTATGATGATTTCTTGGGGTGTATTTATACGGTTGAAACCCTAATTAACACTGTCAGATTTGATTTCTTCATGTCGTTGATTATTTTCCAGAATTTGTTCTGGATTTGGAGTATTCCTTTCTTGATTCAATTTCGAATAATTGCTGACCATATTTGAACTCGAATTAATTGATTCGAAAATTTCTTGTTGTATTTGTTGTCTCAGTCCTCATTTGAATTAATACTGACCATATATGAATTCGAGAAATTTGCTGCAAAGATTTCTTTCCAAATTAGAAATCTTTGACTTAATCAAAGACTTAATCAAAGGATACGAATTTGTTCTTTAATTTAGGCTTGATTTCTGCACTGCCTTGTTCTTGCCACTGTCTTGTGTTCCCTACTGCACATTCACCAGTTTACTATATATGTGCATATATACATTTGTATGTGTGTATGCATATATTTTTGGGTTTGTACTTTCATTGTGACTTGGTTTTGCTATGGGATTGAATCAGAACTTCATTTGATCTGCATGTAGTTGTGATCTGATTCTTGATAGCTTGCTGGTGCATGTCATTTGTTTCTAGCTCGAATTCGTCTTTGAGGAACACTGTACTTGTTGTTATGATGTTTTGAACTTGATTCACTTCATGTTGCATTAGTCACTTGCATTGGTGCATTGCCTTGTACATCCATGTTCTTTACTTGGTTGTTGTCACTGGTCTGCTGCCATGTTCACGTGCACTTGAGTTTGTTTCCACTGCTTTGATACAGATGCTACACTTGTTCATGTTGCCTTGAGTTGAACTTATCTTGGGTTTGACCTTGTTTGTGACTTTTGTGCATTGTGCTATGTTGTTGTATGTACATTGTGTTACTGATTTTGGTCGAGACTTTGTTTGTTGCAGTTTGTCACTATAATTGCTGTTACATTTCTACACAGTGTTGCATTTGTTCATGTAGCTCTATTGTTGCTGTGTTCCATGAGCATGCTTCACTGCATTATGAAAATGTTGCATTGTACTCTGACCATGTTGCACAATTTCTGTTGTTTCCAGTTGCACTTGCTTACTGCTTGATGGTCTTGTGACTCTTGCCATGTCTTTGTACATTTTAACCTGTAACTTGAACTTGAATCTGCAACCTTCACTGCATTATGAAAATGTTGCATTGTACTCTGACCATGTTACACAATTTCTGTTGTTTCCAGTTGCACTTGCTTACTGCTTGATGGTCTTGTGACTCTTGTGATATTCATGATGATTGCTTCATGACTTGTTGTTGGCATGTACATTGTGTTCACTGTTGTACTTGGTGTTTGTAGCTGCTACGCAGTTGCTATGCATCACTATATATACTATGTTCTGTTCTGCATTGATGCATTTCCCATATTTTGTGTATTTTGATGTTTCATGCTGCTGTGATGCAGTTTCTTTCACTGTTGTATCTTTAAGAGCTTGCACTGCTTCATGTTGAATTTGTGCAGTGTTGTACTTGTTGCCTTGTATTACTGGTTCATTCTGTTTGGTGCAGTATTCATGTTTTTTTTGTTGGTCTGGACTTTTGTGGGATATTTGACTGTTTCTGGCTCGATGTCGTTAATGCATTCATGACCACTGTCTTGCATATTTATGATGCTGCACTTGGTCTTTGTTCTTCTCTGTTATGTTGCTTTGAATGAATTTGTGTTTTGTTGTAGTTTGTGCACACGAGTTGGCGTGGCAGTGCACACGTATACGAATGTATACGTGTGTACTGCAGCCACTTATAATTGCCTGTCCCTGATAAAAATTACTGATATGCATAGATATTGCACAATCAAAGATGATGACAATAACCCATGTATCTAAGACACAAACAAATTTTATTTTTGCAAATTTAAATTTGTTTGTTTTCAGATTACTGTTGTAGTTGCTAATTATACAGGTACACAGGAGACAGGACTAGAAGTGGAGCTGGACAATGCAGATAGATGCAGATGTGCAGACAGAGTGAAAAACTGAGTGTTGAGTGTTGTAGTGAGAAAAGTAAAATGTATGAACTGATGTATGTATATATATATAGAGAGAGCTGAAAACTTTGTATTGTTTAGGTGTTGTAATAAAATATTATATTGAATAAAAAATACTAGTTGAATTATATAGATTCTATGCAATAGTATAATTATTCAATATGAATATAGTCCAAACTGCAAACACATATATATATTGATATATATATGTTTGTTATCATCAAACAAAAAATCACATCAAACAATCTCCCCCTTTTGATGATGACAAACATATATATTAAAGATTTTGAAATGCTAATACATGTGTTTGAACACGAAATTTTTAGCTCCCCCTATTTGAATGCTCCCCCTACAACCAAGACCACTCCCTGTTTAGAAGATAACAAAAATTACAAAAGAATAAAAGAACTAAAGAAAAAATTAACTAACAACATTTAACCAAATTTGTTGAAATAGGTCAAAAAATATTTACTTTCTCATCAAAATCTTGTTCTTCTCCCCCTTTTGCCATTATCAAAAGACTGACAAAAAAATGGAACAGTAGGAACAAAAATAATATATCATAACGAGATAAAAACTTCCATATTGTAAAGGATGGATCGATGATTAGTTTTAATAAGAAGAGAGATATTTTAACATTAATTTGACATTTAAGCACAAAAACAAAAAAAATAAGCACTTACTAACCACGCATAACCATAAGGACTTTTAAATGGGATTAGCAGTTACTTATTAGTCTATGCATCCAGACTATTAAGTGAGACCAGAATACTTAGTTACCATACTCCATCCATGCATAACCATAAGGACTTTTAAATGAGAATGGAGTAATGATAAAAATAATTCACTCACATGCTCCATCCATGCATAACCATAAGGACTTTTAAATGAGAATGGATGCATGAGAGTTATTATTATTTATTATTATATATATATATATATATATATATATTTTTTAATTTAAAATAATTCACTCTTCTTATTTTATCAAACCATTATGAACGATAGAAAGATGGTAGAAATAGAAATGATCGTGGAATAAGTTACCAAGTTAATTATATTATGTAATATCCAGTACTGAATACCATATTCGAATCAATCTTTGGAAAATATCCAAAACTTGTTTGAATCCTAGAAATTGAAGTTGAAAGTATATATCCAAGAATATTTCAACCTAACAATGAAAAAATGGTTAGTCAATTTCTATAATCCCCAAATCCAAACGTAATCTAGAAAATCTGTCTTCGGGGAGGGGTTTTGTGAAAATATCAGCAAGTTGAGCCTCAGTTGAAATATATTCAATGCAAATGTCTTCCTTAGCAATGTGATCTCTAAGAAAGTGGTGTCTCACATCAATGTGTTTTGTGCGTGAATGATGAACAGGATTATTTGATAAGTCTGTTGCACTTTTACTGTCACATTTTAATGGAACTTGTTTATAAACTAAGCCAAAATCAGAAAGAGTTTGCATCATCCATAAAATTTGAGCACAACAACTTCCTAAAGCAATATATTCTGCTTCAGTGGTGGATAATGCAACACAATTCTGTTTTCGACTTGACCATGAAACTAATGAATGTCCTAGCATGAAACATGTCCCACTGGTGCTTTTCCTGTCAACCAATGAACCAGCATAATCAGCATCAGAATAACCAACTAAATCAAAGTTTTCACAAGAAGGGTACCATAATCCAAATTTGTGTGTGTGTGAAAGATATCTCAAAATTCGTTTAGTGGCTTTCAAATGAGATTCTTTAGGATTAGATTGAAAACGTGCACACAAACACACAGAAAACATAATATCAGGTCTAGAAGCAGTAAGATAGAGAAGTGAACCAATTATCCCTCGATATTTTTTCTGATCAACATCACTTCCTTTCTCGTCTTTGTCCAACTTTGTTGATGGGCTCATAGGAGTTCTCAGTGGTTTGAAGTTCTCAACTCCAAATTTCTTCAACAGTTCCAACACATACTTGGATTGCGAAATGAAAATGCCATCACTGCTTTGCTTGATTTGAAATCCAAGAAAATATTTCAATTCTCCAACCAAGCTCATCTCGAATTTAGCCTGCATGACTTGTTCAAATTTCTCGCACAAGAGTTCATTAGTAGCACCATAAATGATATCATCCACATAAATCTGAACAATCAAAAAATCACTTCCTTTATGTAATAGAAACAGTGTCGTGTCAGCACTCCCCTTTTCAAAGCCATTTTCCAGAAGATATGTACAAAGGCAGTCATACCAAGCTCTAGGGGCTTGCTTAAGACCATATAATGCTTTTTCAAGTTTATACACATGATTTGGAAAATCGTGATTTTCAAAACCAGGGGGTTGTTCAACAAAAACTTCTTCTTTCAGATCACCATTTAGAAATGCACTTTTTACATCCATTTGTTTTAGTTTGAAACCTTTATAACAAGCAAAGCTGAGCAAAATCCTAATGGCTTCTAACCTAGCAACTGGTGCAAATGTCTCATCAAAATCTATGCCTTCTATTTGGTTATATCCTTTTGCGACCAACCTAGCTTTGTTTCTAATTACATTTCCTGATTCATCAAGTTTGTTTTTGAACACCCATTTAGTTCCTACAATTGGATAGTCATTAGGCCTAGGAACTAATTTCCAAACTTTATTTCTCTCAAATTGATTAAGTTCATCTTGCATTGCTAAAACCCAACTTTCATCATTAAGAGCCATTTCAACAGAATCAGGTTCTATTTCAGAAATAAAACCACTATGACAACAAAACGCACATAAATTTTTATCAAATGCAGAGCGAGTGCGTATACCTTCCGTAGGATCTCCTATAACTAATTCAGGAGGATGATTGGATTTGAACTTCAATCTATCAGCATCAACGGTCCTACTTCCATCTTTCTCAGTAGATGTCCCTTCTTTAATGCCTTCATGATCTACCCCATCATCACCCGTTTTTTCAGTCGTCCTTTCCAGATCAGATTCATCAAATTTCACATTGACTGATTCAACAATTGTCTTTGTTCGTTTGTTGTATATCCTGTAAGCCTTGCTCCCTGTTGAATAGCCCATGAAAATTCCCTCATCGGCCTTTGATTCAAATTTTCCAAGTTGATCACCTGTGTTAAGAATGAAACAAGGACATCCAAAAACACGAAAATAAGAGATGTTAGGTTTCCTTTCATGCCACACTTCATAAGCAGTTTTGCCAAGTATTGGTCTAATCATTACTCTATTCATTACGTAGCACGAAGTATTCACCGCCTCTGCCCAAAAAGTTAGAGGTAGTTTATACTCACTCAACATGGATCTAGCCAATTCTTGTAATGTACGATTTTTCCTTTCAACCACCCCATTTTGTTGAGGTGTTCGTGGGGCAGAAAATTCATGTTTTAAACCATTTTCTTCACAAAAGTTTTCAAATTCTAAATTTTCAAATTCGCCTCCATGATCACTTCTCAAAGTTTTAATTGAAACTCCTTTTTCATTTTGAACAAGTTTAGCAAATTTTGAAAAATAACCAAAAGATTCAGACTTTTTGGCTAAGAAATAAACCCATGTAAATCTAGAATAATCATCAACCAATACATAACAATAACGTTTTCCATTCAAGCTTGCAATTTCATTTGGTCCAAATAAGTCCATATGAATTAATTCGAGGACCCTTGATGTGCTAACAATGTTTTTAGGGCGAAATGATGATCGACTAAGCTTGCCCAAGGAACATGCTTTACACACTTTGTTATCTTTAAATTTCTGATGTGGTAACCCTCTGACTAATTCTTTCGTTTCAAGATTTCTTAAGAGACTCATGCTAGCATGTCCAAGTCTCCTATGCCATAAAGATGCCTCTTCGTCAGTGGCTACCAAACATCTGGAAAGATTTAGATTGTCAAACGAAAGTGAGTAAACATTTCCTTTTCTTTTGCCCATAAAGACAATGTTATTAGAAGTTTTATCAATGATTTTGCAAGTATCACTATCAAAAACCACATTCATACCTTTGTCACATAGTTGGCTAATAGAAATGAGATTGTGATGCAAATTATCAACGTATAAAACATTAGTCAAGGAAAAAGTACCATTACTTACTTCACCTTTCCCAATAATCTTACACTTGCTATTATCTCCCATGATCACATTTCCACCTCTAAACTTCTCTAGGCTAAGGAACTTAGATTTATCACCTGTCATATGTCTAGAACAACCTGAATCTAGAAACCATTCTTGTTGCTCCTTAGCCCGCCAACAGACCTACATAAAGAGAGAGGAGGATAACCTAGAGAAACTCTTAGGTCCAATGATATTAGTAACTGAAGCATTGTGAACAAACAATCCCTTTGGAACCCAAACTTGTTTTGTCCTTTTATTTTTGTTCCTATAGACATGAAATTTGTTTGTAGAATTCTTAGGAACCCAAACTTGTATAAATTTTGTGTTCTTGTTCCTATGACTACAATTTTCAACACGATGTCCAATTTCACTTCTAACAAAGACACTCTTACCTTTTGCATGATCATCAACCTGTGTTTTCCCAAAACCTAGTCCTTTTCTGTTGTTAGCAAAGAGTTGATTTCCCAATAACATGTTAAACGATTTTTCTCCTCTTGAAAAGTTATTCAGAGATTTCTCAAGATTTTGGACTTTGGTTTTTAGTGTTGTGTTTTCAGTCACAAGTGTGGTGCATCTATTTATAAAATCCTTTTTCCTAGTGTCAATGGTTTCCTTAAGACTCGAGTTTTCTTTTTCAAGATTATCGAAGCTATTCTTAAGTCTTGATATTTCTGAATCTAAAATTTTACATTTTTTACAGTCTAGGTTTTGAAAATTTTCAAGTTCGGTTTCTAACCTAGTATTCTCATGAACGAGTTCTCTCCTGTCAGACTTCAATTTTTCAATTTTAGTTTCAAGAGTATCAATTGTATTAGTAAAATCATAACACATCAAAACAAGTTCTTTATAAGAATAGTTACGTACCTCACTGGATTCCTCTGAACTTGTTTCTGAATCTGATTTTGCCATAAGGCACAAGTTAGCCTCTTCTGAGCTATTATCCGAAACTTCTTCTCCTTCTTCATCATCCCAAGTTGCTGCAAAGGCCTTCTTCTTCTTTTTCTTTCCTTTGTTGTTCTTGAGAAGTGGACATTTTTGTTTGAAGTGGCCAGGCTTTTTGCAGTTAAAGCATGTTAATTCATTATCGGAATCATCAGAATCTTTTGACTTATTACCACTTGTTTTCTTCTTGCGTGGCCTGAATTTTGACCATTTTCTAAGATTATTGACAGCCATCGCAAGCTCTTCAATTGGATCTTCTTCTTCTTCACCGCTTTCTTCTTTGCTTTTTAAGGCAATCGTCTTCTTTTTTGATTCGGAGTTGTTACGTTCCTCCTTTGCCTTTAGCTCAAGCTCATATGTCATCAAGTTTCCGATCAACTCCTCCATGCTTAGTTTACTCAGATCTTTTGATTCTTGTATCGCAGTGACTTTTGCCTCAAAGTTCATTGGTAAGACTCGCAGTATCTTCCGTACAAGCTCTACTTCAGTGAAGACCTTCCCAAGCGCTCTAGCATTGTACACCAAAGTTGAAAATCGTCCAAACATATCTTTTATGCTCTCTCCCTTTTCCATCACAAAGTTTTCGTATTCATTGCTAAATAGAGCTAGTCGTGACTCCTTGACTTGAGAAGTTCCTTCATGTGTCACCTCCAGAGTGTGCCGAATTTCCTGTGCTGTTGTACAATGAGAAATTCTATTAAATTCATTTTTATAAAGAGCACAGATCAAAGCGTTCATTGCTTTGGCGTTTGTAGTTTTTAATTTCTTATCGTTAGCATCCCACCTATCCTTAGGTTTAGGAATCTCAGTATCACCAACAACTATAGTGAGAGATTTATAGCCAGTTTCAATAATATCCCAAACATCATAATCGACCGAACTAAGATAAATACTCATTCTAACTTTCCAATAAGCATAATCATTCCCATTAAACATGGGTGGCCTAGCAATAGATTGCCCCTCAGAAAAAGCATTATTTGGTGGATTCATGAGTCTAGAGTTAAAGTAAAATACCTTGCTCTGATACCACTTGTAGGATCTAGATTAACCCTAGGGGGGGGGGTGAATAGGGTTATAGCAAAAAAATTTCGAATTAAACACAGAAACTAACTGCAAAAATAAATATGCTGAAAAGTGAATCACACACAAAATTTACCCAGCTTCGGCAACCCCTGCCTACTGCTGCATTCCCAGATTTCTATTAGAATTGAACAGTTTCCCGCTTACAAACACTCTAACAGACTTGCAAACCCTGCTACCGCCTATAGAGTTTTGCAAACTCGCAAACCCTGCTAACTGGACTTACTCTAACTAGACAATCTGACTACACCTAAACCCTAGGTGGTGATTTACAAATTCTTTTGATTCCAAAAGAAAAGAAACAACTACAAAAATTAATTTCATGAGGAAAGATTAAAATATAAATGTTAATCCCTAATTTTTGCTCAACTTTTAAAAAAAACTTTTAAAGTTTTAAACCCTAAATAAACTAACACCCCTTTAATAATTAAACAAAGCCGGTCTATTCTTTAACCCGATCCACTTCGTTCCTTCTTTTGCTTGTAAGAATAATGTCGGCCTTGCTTTTGAGATTAGGGCTTGAGTCTTTGAGAAAAATTAGGGCTTTACGCCATCGATCCAAATTGCGGCTATCGGCTCTTGCTTGTGCTCGATTTCTGATGATTAATTGTTGACTTTGAAGTTGCGTTGCTCGGCTTGCTCGTTCTCTGATGATCGAGTTGTTGATGATTCGGTATATTATTTCTTTTGTTGCTCGTTTTATTGCTTGTTTTTTTACTCGATTTCTCTGTTGTCTATGATGATTTCTTGGGGTGTATTTATAGGGTTGAAACCCTAATTAACACTGTCAGATTTGATTTCTTCATGTCGTTGATTATTTTCCTGAATTTGTTCTGGATTTGGAGTATTCCTTTCTTGATTCAATTTCGAATAATTGCTGACCATATTTGAACTCGAATTAATTGATTCGAAAATTTCTTGCTGTATTTGTTGTCTCGGTCCTCATTTGAATTAATACTGACCATATATGAATTCGATAAATTTGCTGCAAAGATTTCTTTCCAAATTAGAAATCTTTGACTTAATCAAAGACTTAATCAAAAGATACGAATTTGTTCTTTAATTTCGGCTTGATTTCTGCACTGCCTTGTTCTTGCCACTGTCTTGTGTTCCCTACTGCACATTCACCAGTTTACTATATATGTGCATATATACATTTGTATGTGTGTATGCATATATTTTTGGGTTTGTACTTTCATTGTGACTTGATTTTGCTATGGGATTGAATCAGAACTTCATTTGATCTGCATGTAGTTGTGATCTGATTCTTGATAGCTTGCTGGTGCATGTCATTTGTTTCTAGCTCGAATTCGTCTTTGAGGAACACTGTACTTGTTGTTATGATGTTTTGAACTTGATTCACTTCATGTTGCATTAGTCACTTGCATTGGTGCATTGCCTTGTACATCCATGTTCTTTACTTGGTTGTTGTCACTGGTCTGCTGCCATGTTCACGTGCACTTGAGTTTGTTTCCACTGCTTTGATACAGATGCTACACTTGTTCATGTTGCCTTGAGTTGAACTTATCTTGGGTTTGACCTTGTTTGTGACTTTTGTGCATTGTTCTATGTTGTTGTATGTACATTGTGTTACTGATTTTGGTCGAGACTTTGTTTGTTGCAGTTTGTCACTGTAATTGCTGTTACATTTCTACACAGTGTTGCATTTGTTCATGTAGCTCTGTTGTTGCTGTGTTCCATGAGCATGCTTCACTGCATTATGAAAATGTTGCATTGTACTCTGACCATGTTGCACAATTTCTGTTGTTTCCAGTTGCACTTGCTTACTGCTTGATGGTCTTGTGACTCTTGCCATGTCTTTGTGCATTTTAACCTGTAACTTGAACTTGAATCTGCAACCTTCACTGCATTATGAAAATGTTGCATTGTACTCTGACCATGTTGCACAATTTCTGTTGTTTCCAGTTGCACTTGCTTACTGCTTGATGGTCTTGTGACTCTTGTGATATTCATGTTGATTGCTTCATGACTTGTTGTTGGCATGTACATTGTGTTCACTGTTGTACTTGGTGTTTGTAGCTGCTATGCAGTTGCTATGCATCACTATATATACTATGTTCTGTTCTGCATTGATGCAGTTTCCATATTTTGTGTATTTTGATGTTTCATGCTGCTGTGATGCAGTTTCTTTCACTGTTGTATCTTTGAGAGCTTGCACTGCTTCATGTTGAATTTGTGCAGTGTTGTACTTGTTGCCTTGTATCACTGGTTCATTCTGGTTGGTGCAGTATTCATGTTTTTTTTGTTGGTCTGGACTTTTGTGGGATATTTGACTGTTTCTGGCTCGATGTCGTTAATGCATTCATGACCACTGTCTTGCATATTTATGATGCTGCACTTGGTCTTTGTTCTTCTCTGTTATGTTGCTTTGAATGAATTTGTGTTTTGTTGTAGTTTGTGCACACGAGTTGGCGTGGCAGTGCACACGTATACGAATGTATACGTGTGTACTGCAGCCACTTATAATTGCCTGTCCCTGATAAAAATTACTGATATGCATAGATATTGCACAATCAAAGATGATGACAATAACCCATGTATCTGAGACACAAACAAATTTTATTTTTGCAAATTTAAATTTGTTTGTTTTCAGATTACTGTTGTAGTTGCTAATTATACAGGTACACAGGAGACAGGACGAGAAGTGGAGCTGGACAATGCAGATAGATGCAGATGTGCAGACAGAGTGAAAAACTGAGTGTTGAGTGTTGTAGTGAGAAAAGTAAAATGTATGAACTGATGTATGTATATATATATAGAGAGAGCTGAAAACTTTGTATTGTTTAAGTGTTGTAATAAAATATTATATTGAATAAAAAATACTAGTTGAATTATATAGATTCTGTGCAATAGTATAATTATTCAATATGAATATAGTCCAAACTGCAAACACATATATATATTGATATATATATGTTTGTTATCATCAAACAAAAAATCACATCAAACACATATTTCACCCTCTTTCAATGGGCCTAGTTCCAATAATGGTATAAAAGCCAGATAATTTATGCGGTCTAAATTAGTCATGTTAGAGCCAACTGATTAAGCTTATCCATTTCGCGGGGTATCTAAAAAAGTAGTGTCTAGGCTAGGTTTGGGCATCAAATACCTACTCTACTTGGTTATCGACCTGGCCCGAAAGGTGAAGTATGACGATCCAGAATTTTCAACGTTTGAAATTGAAATATTTAATTGATTTCAAATATCTGAATTGTTAATTTAAGCTTGAGTTTCAATTTTAACTATGAATTTAGCAATTTAATTATCAAATTTAATTATAGAAATTTGGGTAAAATTGTAAATCTTCAATTTTGAGCTAGTTAAAAATAATTTGATAGCTTAGAAAATTTATATTGATAATACTGAGGTTAATGAAAGCTTCAGAATTTGATTTGGAAATACTTTGTTTAGTTTTGAATTTATATCGTTTAAATCGATATTTAAAAAAATAGCCTTCTGAGGCACAGTTTCAGATTTCGACGAAACCAGTTCCATTAGATCTGTAATAGTTAGTTATTATCGAATTTCAATTTTCGTAATGTTTGGAGTGATCGTTTGGCCGTACGATAAATAAACGCGCTGAAAATTAAATTGTAAATTTAATGTTTTAACTAGTTCAAAAGGCTACCTTTCCTATACGATCGAATTTGGACTCGAAACCTTTTCCATTGCGTTCGGAATAAGTGTATAATATTATAAATGTCTAGTGGCACGCCTTGATTGGAAGTCAAAATTTTGAGTGGTGATATCGAGACGATTTGAATTTAAATTTAAACTTTATATTCTCATGCCATTGTCAAATTTAAAAACGTTTCATTTCCTTGAACGTGTATCTATTACCTTCTGTAATCTTATTCCAGATGTCCTTTTCTCTCAAGAAATTCGAGATGGCAAATTAAAAGAAAACAAACGAGACCTTTTCGTTTAAAAGGAATCAAAACAAAAGAAAAAAGAGAAGAAGAAAAAACACACAACAACTTCAATTTGAAATTTAATGGTCGAGCTCTCAAATTTTCAATTTCCCCTTCTCTTCCAAATCGAATGAATT
This sequence comes from Allium cepa, assembly GCA_030765085.1. Lineage (NCBI taxonomy): Eukaryota > Viridiplantae > Streptophyta > Magnoliopsida > Asparagales > Amaryllidaceae > Allium > Allium cepa. Next base: position 463,006,055 of record CM060938.1, on the reverse strand, counting down.
TTTTTTCGTCCAGAATCAAATCAAAATTAAATAGGGCCGAAGCCTCGTTTAAATCTCAAAATCAAATCGCGTGGCAAGATTTGGAGGAGGTGGCGGTCGACTCGATGTCGAAACTAGGGCAAGCTCGCGAATTCCTCTAAACTAATCTCGGTCGTGGAAGAGAGGGCCGTCGAGTTAGGGTTTGGGTCTCGAGTGTAGCTGTGCAATGTGGTAAGGGTTTGGCACATGGGTTTGTCGAAGCTGCGGACAGAGGAGGCTCGCGCACGCACTCGTGAGTTGGTGACGATGACTGAAGTCATGCAAGCACATATCGGCAAGCAGACGAGGTGAGTTGCGATGTCGAGGCTATCAAGGTGACGGATACAGTTCACTTAGATAGAGATTGGTCGGCAAAGCGATGCTATTGGATTGTTGGTAAAACGACTTCGGCAAGCTTACAATAAGGTAGTTTTATTTATTTGTTACGTATTAATAAGATATATGTATATAGAAAAGTTTGAAGAAAGTGTAAACCCACTATTTTAATAAAATAAATATATATGCAGTTTTCAGTTTTTAATGAATGCAGAAAATATAATTTTTACAGTGAAAGATCTTTAAATATGTATACATATGTGTAAAAAAATTATATTGTAAAGTTTATGTAAATTAGATTTTTTTAAACCTATATAGTTTTTTATAAGTATATAGATTCAAAAGAAAATAGAAGTATACATTTTTGAATCTACTAGTTATTTTAGATAATGTGTTTTAGCAATTAATTTGATTAATAAACTTATTTAATTTATTTAACTATTAAAGGATTTTTTTTTAAAAAGGAAAATTATTTGTTTAAAATAAATTATTAGTTATAAGTAAATTTATTAATATGGTAATTGGTTAGTTCAAAATTAAATTAAATAAAATTTATTAGACGGAAAATTGATTTTGTGTTCAAAATGAAATTATTTTAGTTATAAAAAAAGGAATTTTAAAGAGGGAATTTTTTTAGAATTAAACTGTTAACTAATTAAATTTTATTAGAAAGGAAATTAATTTTCAGATTAGTTCAAGTATTAATAAAAAATCATGTAACTGTTTATACAATGTCTAGAACCGCGAAACAAGCCGGAATGGAAAATGGGTTGCATGCGTAATCAAAATTGAGATCTTCACACTCAATTAAATATTTTCTGATTTAAATATTGAATGGTTAGATTTAAAATTTATTGTGCTTAGATGATTGATTTATAATCAATTATATTAGTTTAGACCCTATTTGTCGCATAATAGCGAATAATATTATGTTAAACCCATATACCGCGATATTCCACCTCGAAGTGGAATTGGTATTATATATGTATTTGGAGTTGTTGATCTCCCGCATTATATAGCGGATGAGACCCTATGCGGCGCATAATAGCGGATAATATTATATTAAACCCATATACCGTGATATTCCACCTCGAAGTGGAATTGGTATTTAATTGTTGTGCTAACGTCTGTGGATGAAGGGAAACAGGTTGGAGGGATCCAACTGGATTCCTCAAATGATTGAATTTGTTTCAATAATTGCGTGTTGATTTGTTTATAATCTGTTTGTGAATATATTGTGATTGAAATCATTAAAGGCTATAGTTTAGCCGAATTTATTTTTAGTATTGTAGGATACCAAAAATAAATAAATGAATGAATTTTTGGAATTCAAGTAGAAAATTTATAATAAATTCATTTAAAGGATCATGTGAATTTAAAAGAAGGAATTCAAATTGATAAAGTTTTATTTTTGAAAACTTAATGAATAAATTCCAAAATAGGGGTAAAGGTTTAATAAATGGATTTCGAGTAATAATATTCAAAGGGCAAAGAATTTTTTTCAAAAATATGGGTTTTAAATAATTTGGAAGATAAAGGAAATCATTTTAAAAATAAATTTGAAAATTGATTTGGTGTTAAAAAATAAATCTTTGGGAAATCAATATGAAAATTGATTTAGTTTTTGAATGAAAATCGATTTGGTGTTGAAATAAATTTAGAAATTAAATTTGAAGATTAATTTGGTGTTTTTAAAAATAAAACCCTTGGGAAATCAATATGAAAATTGATTTCTTGATCGAAACAAATTTAGAAATCAATTTAGAATTTGATTTGGTGATTGAAATAAATTTGGAAATCAATTTAAAAATTTGATTTGGGTGTTGAAAGTGAATATTTGGAAAACGATTTGAAAATCGTATATCTGTGGATATTCGAAAATTAGAATCCATAATGGGAATTTTATAAAATAAAGGGCAATTTGTTTTAAAAATAAATATCATTTTATTTTTATTTTAAAAAAATTGAAAAGGAATTTACGGATTTGGGACGTAAATTAAAATAAGTCAAAAAGATTTATAAATTGATTTGAATGAACCATTTTAGAATGGAATGTGTACTTTCCCTGAAAGCCGAGAATGTTTTCAATATAGTTTATAAATATAGATCGAAGTTGTAAAGATGGTTTTAAGGAAAGAATGTTTTGGAAAAAAATTATTTACTTAAGTTATTTTGAAAATCTTTAAAGTTAAAATATATTTTAAACTACTATGGAAGTGTTTATTTAAAGTTTTAAATTGATACTTGTTTTAGAAATTGGATATTTAAATATTTATACTTTGTCTACTAATCTTATTTCTAAAATTAGTTTTAGACTTGAATTTTTGGATGAGATATTAGTATGATATTTTTCATAACTAATATTTAAGAAAATATTCTAAAATAGTTTATTTTAAATGTTTCCATGTATATTTTGAATAAGTATTTTATATTATTTAAAAATATTTGAAATCGGCAGATTTTCAGTGAGAATGAATAAATATTTGGAAATGTTTTCCACTAAGGAAAAATTAGTCTGAAATTTATTTTCAAAGTGTTGAAAAGTGAAATTTTATCTTGTGAAGACATTTTGAAAATAATAATAATTGGACGAAAATTATTTGAAATCCAGTGACTGTTGTGAATGATGATTGATAGTTAAATAACCTACTATCAATATTGGCCTTTTTACATGGCATTTGAATTTCGATGCGACCGGGAGTCGAATTCCAAATGGATATTCGAAACCCACATCGAACCTTTGTGATTGTGATGGATCTTTTGTTTAAAACATCAAAGTGGAATTTGTTGTGATTTGTTTGAATCTGAATGTAACACTTATTTTCAAAATAAGCGCTCGTTATTCGGATTAGCTGGGAGAGGACCTTGTGTCATAAAACCCATTCCGAATAAGGATACGACGAAATGGGATTGCATTTGAAGATGGTGTTGAAGACCGGGTATTTTCAAAAGCGACTGTCGAATGTCTCTACACCGGATTGCTCCGGTATAAAGATTTTATCACCCTTTGCGATGGGATTCCAGACGTGATTAGTGAATATCCAGATTGCAAGGGCTTCTTTGGAAGTGCCTTCGGTTCCATTCGATCCCAGAACGGACTTGTATGGATGTGTGTCTGACGTTACACTTTGAGATGTAGAGCTGGTTTCTATCAAATACATTTCTATTGGTGGCGAAGAATTTATTCTCTTAGCTTAACACCCTTCTATGAGACGTACGAGCTCAGAGGTTATGTTGTTGATGATTACAAGTGACACATTCCCAATTTGGTAATGCGGCATACGAAGTGTTGCTGATCATTTGTTGATCAAAGCATGGATTTTGTGAAAAGCATAGCTTTGTCGACGAGACTTCGTCGGACCTCACACCCCGGAATGGTCAAAACAGGAAGGATGCAGCAAGGTTATAGGGGATAGCGCCCCTTAGGGTATGTTCATTTCCTTCTGGATAGAGGTGGTATCATGGTATGAAGCCCAGATACTTAACCTATGTGGTTGCTGCAAATTTATTACTTTGTGGTTGTTGGTAATGAGGATCCTCGAATAAAGGTTGTTTATGATCGGGGGATGGCATACTCATGTAGCAGTTACCTATTTTTGCAGAGGTAACCTGGCCTTGTGTTGGAAGAGATCCGGTTAGGTACTCGAGGCGTCCCTCCATAGGCATGCCCATGTGGCCCAGGAAGTTCCTTTGCCTAACTATTTGTTGGAAATCCAATCACCAATACGCGCCTTGTATGGTTTTAGTTGTATAACCTGCATCTAATATGGTAGCTATAGTAGGCATACTACAATGGTACGTATGCTGGCTAAGATCAATATTATACTTGCAAATGTTTTCAGCACTATGCACTAATGATAATATTAAAAAGATTTTGCGTATTAAGCATGTTTGACTATCATAAGGAGAAATCTCCCCAAGTGTGCGATTGCATTATGTGTGTGCCGGGAGGCCTTATGGTAGTTTCATTTTCCAAAAAGCATTGCGGATTTCTTTTAAATTCCTTTGTTTTCTTTGGTAAAGTTTAACTATTTTTAAGATCTCACACCAGTCCCATGACTGACCTAGAGTTTATTGTTCCCTTTCTAAATTCTAGGTGCCCATAATTTTCCACACGGGCAGCCTAGAGTCAGGTTATCAGTCATTCGGGAGCGAAGTCAGAAAAGAGTTGCTATGGAGATCAGGAGTTGAAGCTGGATGGTGAGGCGTATCACTTATATATGTAATGTTTCTTTTCCGCTGTTTGTTGTTGTAAACTCTGATAATGCGATGTATGAACTGATATAGTGTTTTTTTTTAAATTTATTCTTTATCTATTATATATTTTTCCGCTGCGAAATGTGAGATTCTATTATTGTTTCTGTTTTTCTTCTATCTTCTTCTTCTTTAGCCCTAACGGTTCGGTTTTTCGGCATTCGACCGTGCGACAATTGATACAGTGGACTTATAAATGTCGACTTTCGGGCGTCGTAAAATCGGGTCGTTACAAACTTGGTATCAGAGCATTTGGTTAAGCGACAACCTTGGCTCTGTTGGGTGTTACTCATTAGAGATAGAGTCAGTAGTACTCTAGAATGAGTTTGAGTGTATAACAGATATGAGCACGTATTTGTTAGTGAATGTAAAATTGTTTTATATTGTGATGATTGGTTTGTTGAGTGGTATATGGATTCTGGTCGGTATGGTCCGTACAGCTCTATCGTTAGGAATCTCTAAACACTTGTACAGAACAATTCGACACGATATTGTTCTGAAATGGGGTAAATAAAATAATTTCACCCAAAACTATTTTGCATATAAAAGGAAATAATTTTTGTAAATTATTATAGTATATGGTTGATTGTTTGATTAGAAAGTGATTAAGAAATTGAAATCATAACTTAAAGCTGAGATATAAAAGTTATATACAAATGGGAATTGTAAATGTAAATGTGATATAATAAAATTCCAGAGAAATGTTTTAAAAAGAATTGAAAGAGTTTGAAAATTTTGAAATTTGGTAAAGATTAAATTCCTTTTAAGTTTGGAAATGATTTTCAAAGGTTTGGAAAAACGTTTTGAAGGGATAAAAGCTCTAAATTCTTTTCGTCCGCTGGAAAATAATTTCGGTGATGACTGCAGCATCATCGATGTTCATTTTCGGGTTTCCAAAAGAGGGATTGCTGCCAAATGATTTTAAATGAAAGATGTTTGCAAAACTGGTTTAGATTTTTGAATTCAAAGAATAATTCGAATTTCTTTCAAAAATGATTTTTGAAAAGTGGAAAAGACTCTGGAATATTATATAAAATATTTATGGAATATCATTAAGTTGATAACTTGTAAGTTGTTAAAATAAAAATCTAACTTAAAGAGAAGTTAGAAAAAGGTAAATATGGAAACGAAATAAGTTGGAAGGAAAATTTAATTCAAGTGGAATTAAAAAAAATGAAAATTGAATAAAAGAATTGAGATTGAAAATTTGAGTTAATTTGTATGAAGGTGAATTTGAGAAGTCTTATAGAATAAACAATTGGAATAAAATCTATAAAGGTGGAAATTAAAATTGTGAATGAATAAATGAATTTGCAACTGCAAATAAACGAAAGTGAATTGAATGTTGAAATTCATTTCGAATTTGTAAGTAGAAATGAATCGAAATTGAATTTGATTTGTAAAGAAAAGTATTAAAATAAAATTAGTAAGTGAAATTAATTGAAAAAAATGACAAATTAATTTGGTTTGAAAAGAATTGAATTCAATAATTGTAAATGAAAGGTAAATTAAATTCATATGGAATTTGAAATTCAGTTTAAATATAAGTGGTTATAAACCAAAATAGTAAATTGAATTGTGTTTGGGAATGAACAAAAGAATGAAACAGGAATTGAAACCGAATATCGAAAACCAGTTTGAATTGTGTGAAATAAAATGAAGTTGTAAAATTAGTTCGAAGTGAACTAAAGATAATAAAGGTGAAATAAAAATGGTTTGAGATAAAATGAATTGGAATTTGTAGTGAATTAGTAAATGGAACTAATTTAAAATAGTGATATGAATCAGTTGTGCAGAAAGGATAATTGATAAAATTCAATATTCAGAAGTTAAACTAAATCCAAATAGAATTGAAATTGTAAATTGAATTCAAAGGAAAGTGAAAATTCAAGATAGAATGAAAATGGATATATAACTTCAATAGTAAAGTAAAAATGGTATAAGAAGTATATGTTGAAAATTTTGTAAAGGAATGTGCAAAATAAATTTGAATGTTGTAATTGGATATTATGGCTAGCAGGATATACATGTATATTAAAGGAAATGGAATTGGGGATATGATTTTCGACGATAAAATTGAATTGCTTGACAAAAAGGTATATATTTGAATTTCAGTATGAAATTTGATGATCTTCTTATCTAGCCGCTTGGCATTTTCTTTTCTGTTTGAAATCTGGGGGCCGTGGTACCATTTTTGTAGTCGTACCAAGCCAGCCGCGCAAAGGAGACGTTGGCAAAAAAATTCGTAAATTTAGGGTGTTAGAAAAATTTTAAGAAATTTTGGATAATTTGAAATTTAAATTTAAAATTTAAACTTGAATTATTGAGAAAACAATGTTATTGGAACTTATGAATTTGGAAAGTTAGTCGAATTGATGATGGGTCTTAAATAAAAAGGATTTGTTTGGTAAGTTGATAAAACAGTTTAGTTTTGGAAAGATAGTAAATGGGTTAGGGATCGTTCTTCTTATCTTGTAATTTCGGGACGAAATTCTTTTAAGAGGGGAAGGATGTAACGGTCCAGAATTTTAAACATTTGAAATTGAAATATTTAGTTGATTTCAAATATCTGAATTGTTAATTTAAGCTTGAGTTTCAATTTTAACTATGAATTTAGCAATTTAATTATCAAATTTAATTATATAAATTTGGGTAAAATTGTAAATCTTCAATTTTGGGCTTGTTAAAAATAATTGATAGCTTAGAAAATTTATATTGATAATACTGAGGTTAATGGAAGCTTCAGAAATTGATTTGGAAATACTTTGTTTAGTTTTGAATTTATATCGTTTAAATCGATATTTAGAAAATAGCCGTCCGAGGCACAGTTTCGGATTTCGACGAAACTAGTTCCATTGGATCCGTAATAGTTAGTTATTATCGGATTTCAATTTTCGTAATGTTTGAGTGATCGTTTAGCCGTATGATAAATAAACGTGTTGAAAATTATATTGAAAATTTAATGTTTTAACTAGTTCAAAAGGCTACCTTTCCCATACGATCGAATTTGGACTCGGAACCTTTTCCATTGCGTTCGGAATAGGCATATAACATTATAAACGTCCGGCGACACGCTTCGATTGGAAGTCAAAATTTTGAGTGGTGATATCAAGACGATTTGAATTTAAATTTAAATTTAAATTTAAAATTTTATATTCTCATACCATTGTCAAATTTAAACACGTTTCATTTCTTTGAACACCTACCTATTACCTTCTGTAATCTTATTCCAGATGTCCTTTTTTCTCAAATAATTTGAGATGGCAAATTAAAAGAAAACGAACGAGACCTTTTCGTTCAAAAGGAATCAAAACAAAAGAAAAAAGAGAAGAAGAAAAAAACACACAGCAGCTTCAATTTGAAATTTAATGGCCGAGCTCTCAAATTTTCAATTTCCCCCTCCTCTTCCAAATCGAACAAATTTTTTTCATTCAGAATCAAATCAAAATCAAATAGCGACGAAGCCTTGTTTAAATCTCAAAATCAAATCGCGCAGCAAGATTTGGAGGTGGTGGCGGTCGACTCGATGTCGAAACTAGAGCAAGCTCGCGAATTCCTCTAAACTAATCACGATCGTGGAAGAGAGGGCCGTCGAATTAGGGTTTGGGTCTCGCGTGTAACTGTGCAATTTGGTAAGGGTTTGGCGCATGGGTTTGTCGAAGCTACAGCCAGAGGAGGCTCGCGCACGCACTCGCGAGTGGGTGACGATGACTGAAGTCACGCGAGCACATATAGGCAAGCAGACGAGGTGGGTTGCGATGCCGACACTATCAAGGTGACAGATACAGTTCACTTAGATCGAGATTGGTTGGCAAAGCGACGCGATTGGATTGGTGGAAAAACGACTTCGGCAAGCTTACAGTAAGGTAGTTTTATTTACTTGTTATGTATTAATAGGATATATGTATGTAGAAAAGTTTGAAGAAAGTGTAAACCCACTATTTTAATAAAATAAATACATATGCAGTTTTCAGTTTCTAATGCATGTAGAAAATATAATTTTTACAGTGAAAGATCTTTAAATATGTATACATATGTGTAAAAAAAATATTGTAAAGTTTATATAAATTAGATTTTTTTTAAACCTATATATTTTATTTTTATAAGTATATAGCTTCAAAAGAAAATAGAAGTACACATTTTTAAATCTACTAGTTATTTTGGACAATGTGTTTTAGCGATTAATTTGATTAATAAACTTATTTAATTTATTTAACTATTAAAGGATTTTTTTTAAAAAGGAAAATTATTTGTTTAAAATAAATTATTAGTTATAAGTAAATTTAATAATATGGTAATTGGTTAGTTCAAAATTAAATAAAATAAAAGTTATTAGATGGAAAATTGATTTGGTGTTTAAAATGAAATTATTTTAGTTATAAAAAAAAGAAATTTTAAAAAGGGAATTTTTTTTAGAATTAAACTGTTAACTAATTAAATTTTATTAGAAAGGAAATTAATTATCAGATTAGTTCAAGTATTAATAAAAAATCATGTAATTGTTTATACAAGGTCTAGAATCGAGAAACAAGCCAGAATGGAAAATGGGTTGCATGCGTAATCAAAGGTGAGATCTTCTCACTCGATTAAATATTTTCTGATTTAAATTTTGAATGGTTAGATTTAAAATTGATTGTGCTTGGATGATTGATTTATAATCAGTTATATTCGTTTAGACCCTATGCGCCGCATAATAGCGGATAATATTATACTAAACCCATATACCACGATATTCCACCTCGAAGTGAAATTGGTATTATATATGTATTTGGAGTTTTTGATTTCCCGCATTATATAGCGGATGAGACCTTATGCGCCGCATAATAGTGGATAATATTATATTAAACCCATATACCATGATATTCCACCTCGAAGTGGAATTGGTATTTAATTGTTATGCTAACGTTTGTGGATGCAGGCATACAGGTTGGAGGGATCCAACTGGATTCCTCAAATGATTGAATTTGTTTCAATAATGCATATTGATTTGTTTATAATCCGTGTATGAATATATTGTGATTGAAATCATTAAAGCCTATAGTATGGCTGAATTTATTTTTGGTATCGTAGGATACCAGAAATAAATAACTGAATAAATGAATTTTTGGAATTCAAGTATAAAATTTATAATAAATTCATTTAAAGGATCATGTGAATTTAAAAGAAGGAATTTAAATAGATAAAGTTTTATTTTTTGAAACTTAATGGATAAATTCCAAAATAAGGGGTAAAGGTTTAATAAATGGATTTCAAGTAATAATATTCAAAGGTGAAGAATTTATTTCAAAAATATGGTTTTTAAATAATTTGGAAGATAAAGGAATTCATTTTAAAAATAAATTTGAAAGTTGATTTTGTGTTAAAGAATAAATCTTTGGGAAATCAATATGAAAATTTAGAAATTAAATTTGAAGATTAATTTTTTGTTTTTAAAAATAAAACCCCTGGGAAATCAATATGAAAATTGATTTCTTGAATGAAACACATTTAGAAATCAATTTAGAATTTGAATTAGTGATTGAAATAAATTTGGAAATCAATTTAAAAATTTGATTTGGGTGCTGAAAGTGAATATTTGTAAAATGATTTGAAAATCGTATATCTGTGGATATTCGAAAATTAGAATCCACAATGGGAATTTTATAAAAGAAAGGGAAATTTGTTTTAAAAATAAATATCTTTTTATTTTTATTTTAAAAAAAAATTGAAAAGAATTTACGGATTTGGGACGTAAATTTAAAATAAGTCAAAAAGATTTATAAATTGATTTGAATGAACAATTTTAGAATGGAATGTGTACTTTCCCTGAAAGCCGAGAATGTTTTCAATATAGTTTATAAATATATATTGAAGTTGTAAAGATGGTTTTAAGGAGAGAATGTTTTGGAAAAAAAATTATTTACTTAAGTTATTTTGAAAATCCTTAAAGTTAAGATATATTTTAAACTATTATGGAAGTGATTATTTAAAGTTTTAAATTGATATTTGTTTTAGAAATTGGATATTTAAATATTTATACTCTGTCTACTAATCTTATTTCTGAAATTTGTTTTGGACTTGAATTTTTATGTGAGATATTAGTATGATATTGTTCATAACTAATATTTAAGCAGATATTCTAAAATAGTTTATTTTAAATGTTCCAAGTATATTTTGAATAAGTATTTTATATTATTTTAAAATATTTGAAATCGGCAGATTTTCAGTGGAAATGAATAAATATTTGGAAATGTTTTTTGCGTAAGGAAAAATTGATTTGAAATTTATTTTCAAAGTGTTGAAAAGTGAAATTTAATCTTGCGAAGATATTTTGAAAATAATAATAATTGGGGAAAAATTATTTGAAATCCAGTGACTGTTGTGAATGATGATTGATAGTTAAATAACCGACTGTCAATATTGGCCTTTTTAAATGGCATTTGAATTTCTATGCGACCGGGAGTCGGATTCCAAATGGATATTCGAAACCCACATCGAGCCTTTGTGATTGTGATGGATCTTTTGTTTAAAAGATCAAAGTGGAATTTGTTGTGATTTGTTTGAATCTGAATGTAACACTTATTTTTAAAATGAGCGGTCGTTATTTGGATTAGCCGGGAGAGGACCTTGTGTCATAAAACCTATTCCGAATAAGGATATGACGAAATGGGATTGCATTTGAAGATGATGTTGAAGACCGGGTATTTTCGAAAGCGAAAGGATTACCTGTCGAATGTCTCTGCACCGGGTTGCTCCGGTATAGAGATTTTATCACCCTTCGTGATGGGATTCCGGACGTGATTAGTGAATATCCGGATTGCAAGGGCTTCTTTGGAAGTGCCTTTGGTTCCGTTCCATCCCGGAACGGACTTGTATGGATGTGTGTCTGATGTTACACTTTGAGATGTAGAGCTGGTTTCTATCAAATACATTTCTGTTGGTGGCGGAGAATTTATTCTCTTAGCTTAACACCCTTCTCTGAGACGTACGAGCTCAGAGGTTATGTTGATGATTACAAGTGATACATTCCCAATTTGGTAATGCGGCATACAAAGTGATGTTGATCATTTGTTGATCAAAGCATGGCTTTTGTGAAAAGCATAGCTTTGTCGACGAGACTTCGTCGGACCTCACACCCCGGAATGGTCGAGACCGGAAGGATGCAGCAAGGATATAGGGGGTAGCGCCCCTTAGGGTATGTTCATTTCCTTCTGGATAGAGATGGTATCATGGTATGGAGCCCAGATACTTAACCTATGTGGTTGCTGCAAATTTATTACTTTGTGGTTGTTGATAATGAGGATCCTCGAATAAAGGTTGTTTATGATCGGGGGATGGCATACTCGTGTAGCAGTTACCTATTTTTACAGACGTAACCCGGCCTTGTGTTGGCAGAGATCCGGTTACGTTCTCGAGGCGTCCCTCCAGAGGCATACCCATGTGGCCCAGGAAGTTTCTTTGCCTGACCATTTGTTGGAAATCCAATCACTAATACATGCCTTGTACGGTTTTAGTTGTATAACCTGCCATCTAATATGGTAGCTATAGTAGGCATACTACAATGGTACGTATGCTGGCTAAGATTAATATTATACTTGCAAATGTTTTCTGCACTATGCACTAATGATAATATTAAAAAGATTTTGCGTATTAAGCATGTTTGACTATCATAAGGAGAAATCTCCCCCAAGTGTGCGATTGCATTGTGTGTGTGCCGGGAGGCCTTATGGTAGTTTCATTTTCCAAAAAGCATTGTGGATTTCTTTTAAATTCCTTTATTTTCTTTGGTAAAAGTATAACTATTTTTAAGATCTCACACCAGTCCCATGACTGACCTGGAGTTTATTGTTACCTTTCTAAACTCTGGGTGCCCATAATTTTCCACACGGGCAGCCTAGAGTCAGGTTATCAGTCATTCGGGAGCGAAGTCGGAAAGGAGTTGCTGTGGAGATCAGGAGTTGAAGCTGGATGGCGAGGCGTATCACTTATATATGTAATATTTCTTTTTCGCTGTTTGTTGTTGTAAACTTTAATAATGCGATGTATGAACTGATATAGTGTTTTTGTTTTAAAAATTTTTCTTTATCTATTATATATTGTTCCGCTGCGAAATGTGAGATTCTGTAATTGTTTCTGTTTTTCTTCTATCTTCTTCTTCATTAACCCTGATGGTTCGGTTTTTCGGCATTCGACTGTGCGACATTCGATACAGTGGACGTATAAATGTCGACTTTCGAGCGTCGTAAAATCGAGTCGTTACATGAAGTGTGCCCAAAAGTTATCCCTAATAGAAAAGGATCGATTTGAATCTGGGCATTAGGCTAATTTTGAAATTTTCTTGAGATCAAACTAAAATTTTAAATTAAAATCTTAAATTTGAAGTAAGGGAAGTACTATAAATGTTGTAGTATAGTTTTTCAAATTGGTTTGAAAATATGATACATATATAAATAAGATTAATAAATTAAACAAATTAATTAAATATTTAATTGATTAAAATATATATACATGTATAATGTATATAATGTTGTATGTTATATTGTCTTGAATTACCTAAGACAATAAAAGTATGTATGTATACATGAAATTTCTAAATTGAAATAACTCAAAATTTGTTTAATTAAATAATTTGATTAAAGGTTATTTAACAAATAGTAAAATACATACATACATACATATAAACATTTTTGTGTAACTATAAACATTATGTTATGCATATTCAATATAAAATATTATAATTTGATAATATAAAATTAATTAAAATGTTATAATCAAAATAATTAAATAAGACATAATTAATATAATGTTATAAATTTGACCATTATATAAGTTTTATTATAATGTAAGTTATATAATATGAATGTAGAAATTAAATGTAGAAATATTAAGAAACCTTAATTAGACTTAAGGAATAAATACACACGCATAGTACATATACCATGATTTCCGATGTGTCCGACACTTAAATCTTGAGCATATTTCATAAGAAATACATTGTTCCGTAAGTCGATATTACTCAAAAAATAATGTACTGAAGATATGACTCTTTAATATAAAATTGTCCTCTACCTTTTATATACTATTAGATTACTTGCATACCCCTTAATTGTTGATATTTATCAACCAAAGATGTTATGTATAGTACTATTAATATATTGAATAAACAAGGTAAGATATGTGTGTGTAATTGTTGGTATTCCTCAAGGTATGTACATATATCTTAGGTTGTCATGAAATGGTAAGTACAAGTGAATAATCTCTTTCGATTTGTTAATATTTCTCAAGGTCGAAATGAGATTAGAACAAGAAACCAAGGGTTAGGAGTTATACATGATACAACCAAAAAGGAGTTATCCATAGTTTGCGGGATTATGATTTGTCGATATTCCTCGTCATCAAAATCCCAAGACGAACAAGTTCTAACATACACTAATGAAGTCGAAGGACTTCTATGTTTCATCTTAGAGTTTGGAGAAACATAAAAGAATAATGGAAGCTTATTAATAAAATGAAATGTAATGCTTAACCTTACTAATATTAGAAGAATATGTACTATGAAATTGTCCTGATCTAGTAAGTTAAAACTTGGAGAAAAATTTCTACACCCAAGCTATTTTTTGAAAAGACAAACTCATCGGCCCTAACTACGTTGACTGGATATGAGCGACACAAATAGCGTTAACTTGTAAACATCTTTAGTCGTCGATAATTTCACCTCCAAAAGAATAACCCGCTGATGATGTGGATCTTGAACTAAGAATAGCTTATGATAAATGGGTTTCGAACTTAGAAATCACCCAAGTTTTCGTGTTGTTTATGCTAGACAAGCCATTGTAGAGACAGCATGTAAACATGTCTATCCATGACATTTTTGATATTCTCAATGCTATATTTGGTGAATAGTCTTGTTCCATAAGGTACAAACTTTCAAATAAACTGTTCAATACTAAAATGACCAAGGAATGGAAAGCAAGATTACGTTCTAATGATGAAAGACTATATTTATAGACTAGCATGATTCGATAAAGCGATTAACAAAAAGAAGCAATTAGATTTGATCCTCGGTCTTACTCCCCCATATGAGGCCGTTCATATTAAACTATAATATGAACCGACTGAATATAAGCCTTATGGAGCTCCTCAATATGTTAATGTCGATTGATTCTTCGTCCAAGGATTGAAGAGATTACTTGTTGTTAAAGGTACTTGTAATCTTCGTAAGGTTTGAAGAAGCGGAAAAGGGTTTGTAAGAAAAATAAGAAGATCGTTGCTACAGACAAGGGTGAATGTCATCATTGCTGCAAAAAGGGTCGTAAGAAATAGAATTGTCCAAAGAACTTGAAGATTGTTAAAGAGAAGAAATACAATGATTCTGTTGCTCCTATAATTATATTCAAAATTATTTCACAATCAATAAATTATCTTTTTCTTCAAATACTAGATCCAGAACTCACATTTGTAATTGTTATAGGGACTTAGTAGTAGATGTTATGTGGCGATAGGAGAAATGAGACTTTAAGTTGCTGAATGATTTTTGGTAGATGCAATGGCAGTTGGAGATTATCATTTATCTTTGCCAAATGAATATGTTTTAGTATCATTATTATTATATGAAAGGCTTTATTTATGTTATTATATCAATGTCTATATTGTCCGAGACCGTTTAATATTTCACTATGCTAAAATGTTATGAACATAATGCTTAATGTAATAAAGTCTATGATGATATTTTAGATACTGACATTTATGTGATTAATACAAATTATGTCTGTACTGTAAGTAATTCTTCTAATGTTGTTATAAATAAAACTATTTTTTGCATTGTATGCTAGGTCATATAACTAAAAAACGATTACATAAATTGAAAAGTAAAGGTTTTATACTGCCATTTGATTCTAAATCATTTGATATATGTGAGTTGTGTCTCAAAGGGAACATGTCCAAGCTCCCCGTTAATTAGAGCGATGATAGAGTTAATGAACTTTTAGGTGATATGCATAGTGATGTAAGTGGCCCAATGCCTATAGTTACTAAAGATAATTCTTCTTATTTTTGTAATCTTTATAGGTGATTTCTTGAGACTATGAAATGTGTATTTTATGAAGAATAAATCCGATGTATGCAAAAAATTCATAGAATATAACAATGAGGTTGAAGACCAAACAAACTATAAGATTAAAATACTCTGATCCAATCGAGGAGTTGAGTACGTTAGATAAGAGATCCAATAGTATTTAAAGGGTAATGAGATTATCTCTTAGGTTACTCCATCGTACATTGCACAACAAAATGGTGTATCAAGCGAAGGAACCAAACTTATTGGATATAGTTCATTTCATTATGAGTAAAGCTGAGTTACCTCTATCATATTTAGGATATATACTAGAAATTGCAACATATATATTGAATTTGATACCCATGAAATTTATCCATATGACGCCATATGAGATGTGGCATGGGAAGAAACCCCGCTACAAATATTTGAAGGTGTGTGGTTATCCAACGTATGTTAAGAATGTTGGTCCAACTAAAATCGAGGCAAGATCGGTATTGTTTAAACACGTAGGATATGCCAAAAACTCCATAGGGTTCGTTTTCTACGACTATGAGGAACGAAAGGCTATAGTTTCTCAGCATGCTGACTTTTGAGAAATGGAATTGTTATCGAAGGAAATTTACCACAAAGTTGTAGAATTAATTAAGATTAGAGAGTCTGACTTGGAGAGCGAACCAGTGGAAGAACCAAATTTACCCTTATTAAAGGCCTATTATGGAATCTCACGCACTAGAAAGATACTATGGTTTTTTCATGGATGGTGCGAAAGAGGACCATGCCTTAAATGACGATGCTCCTCTATCATTTCAACAAGCACTATGGAGAAAAGATTCTACATTTTGGCTTGGGACTATAAAATATAAAATAGATTCCATGTATGAAAACAAAATTTAGTCTTTGATTGAGATAACCGAAGGAATATAACCTATGGACTGCAAACGGATTTTTAACAAAAAGCTAAATGATAATGGACAAGAGTAGACTTATAAATCAAGGTTAGTAGCAAAAGGATTTCGTGAAATTTAAGGCGTTGATTATAACGAAACCTTTTTACCCATAGCAATCTTTAAGTCCATTCAGGTAATGCTAGCTATTACTGCATTTTACGACTGCGTAACATGGAAAACAGATGTAAAGACGTCACTTCTAAATGGTGATTTGAAAGAGACCGTCTATATGTTGCAGATCGAGGATTTCAAGGTCAATGGAAGAGAGGGCATGTTTGAAATTTGTTAAAGTTCATTTATGGACTTAAACAAGCTTCAAGGAGTTGGAATAAGTGTTTTGATAAAGTAATCAAATAGTTTGGTTTTTGTCAAAACATAAAGGAATCATTTGTATGCCGAAAGGAACAAGCAAGTACTATCATGCTCTTAATTTTATATGTTAGCAATGAAATTTTTGTTGTTGCAATTAGTGAAAGCTTCGTTTTCCTAGAATTTATCCATAAAGGATATGGGAGAAACAACATATATACTAGGTATAAAAATATGTAGTGGTAGATCTAAAATGTCATTGGCATTGTCCTAATCCATATACATAAACATCAAGCTGAAAATGTTCAATATGGAGAACTTCAAGTGCAAAAATGTTCTCATTGGAATTGTAATTTCTAAGAAGGATACTCCTTAAACTAATGAGAGAAAGAGCGTATGAAGATATATCGTATGCTTTAGCAACATGTTCCATAATGTACACCGTGTTATGTACTAGACCAGATGTGGTGTACGCATTGGGATGCTTAATCCGATACTAATGTAATCCTAAAGAAAAGAATTAGATGACTATAAAATGCATACTAAAATATTTGAGAAATATTAAAGAATTTCTCCTTTTCTGTGGGAATGAAGACCTCTATATAAAGGGATATATGGACTCTAGCTTTTAGAATGATATCGATGGTATTAAGTCGATATTAGGTTACATCTTTCCTTTAAACGATAGGGCCATTAGTTGGAAAAGTTTCAAATAGAAAATGGTAGCTGTTCCACGATGGAGGTCTAATAAATCTCCCTTAATGAAGCACGTAAGGTAGCAACCTGGATGCGAAAGTATCTAAGTGAGCTAGAAATGATTCTCAGCATGGAGAATTTAATGGCATTGTTTTGTGACAACAATGCAGTATGGCAGATCGCAAAGGGGCTTAGAATAAATAAGGAATCATGGCATATTATTCGAAAGCTTTACCTAATTAGAAAATCCATTAAGAAGAAATAAGTCATAATTCAAAGAGTAGATATGAAGGACAACATAGTAGATCCATCCACTAAATGGCCAGCTTGGTTAGTTGTAACAACCTATAAAAGTTAATAAGAAATAAGTAAATTATATAAATTAATTAAATGTGATGGAGATAAAAATGAAAATTTTGCAAAAATTAGAATTTGACCATAGAAGTTATGTTGTCGCGTTTGGGGAGATTTTTTGATCAGTTTCCAATATAATATGTTGAAAATGGAGCTCAAAGATTAGTTACGGATGTTTGAAGTTTTCAGATTCAAAATAATTAAAATAGAATTCAAACTCAAATAAGTAAATAATTCTCAAATTTGAAATTTGAAAAGTAATAGTACTAAGAATTAGGGTTTAAGTAATTGTTGAAATTAACATTATTGTTAAAAAGTTAATTAAGGAATAAAATAAATCGATTAATGGCAAAGAAATAACATTCCTAAAAAAACTACACCAGTCAACCGTTAGCGGTCGACCGATAAGGTAAGTGCGGTCGAACGGTCAACAAAGGTGGTGGCTAGGGTTTCATGTATATGGATGTACCATATTTTATTCCTTTTAACCAACTTAAATCTGATGATTCTGGTGCATTCCAACACTATATCTAATAGCCTAACCCCCTTACTTTTATACACAAATTATTTTAAGAACCAAGCGTAGCACTGTCAGTCTCTCTTTTCAAAGATTCAAAAAATTCTTTAGGATTTCAGATTACAGATTCTAGATGCTTATTATTTTATGTCTAATTCTATTCTGCTCTAATGTAACGACCCGAAAATTTAGGCAATATCAATTTAATAATCTGTCTTAATAATTTAATTGGTTTGATAATTTTTCTTAATAATTTTAGTTTAAATTGGTAAATTTAATCTTTTAAAAGTTAATAAATATTTAATCTGGTAATTTTGATCAATATCTTTCTAACAAATTTTAAATGGATAGGATTTATTTTCAAAGCTAATAAAATTTTATTCTATTTATAATATATATGCTTGATATATATTATGGATAGAAATATCTTTTGTTTTAAATAAAAGGTTTGTATTTTCAAATTGTAATATATATATATATATATATATGCATGTATGTATGTATGTATATGTTATAATTTGGAATTGTTTTAGAATTTAATCTATTAATAATTTATATATGTGTGAATTGTAATTTAAAGCTTTGTTTTGACATTTTTTTTCAAAAGTTAATTTAAAGATAGATTCAATTATTTTCAAAACAAGATAGTTATTTATTTTTAATATGATAGTTTAAAAAGAATTTAAATAAAGCTTTGTTTTGTTTTCTTTAAAGTATTTAAATCTAAAATGGTTATACAAATAAATGTATATACATAAATGTCTTAGATTTTTAAATTACATATATAAGAATATATTTGTATTATAATTAGTTTTCTAATATTTTCTTTAAAGGATTAAACTTATATATACATATGTAAATTATATTTATTCAGTAAGTTAAGTAAGTTATATTCATATTTAAATTAAGTAAAAATTAATTTAAAATACAAGACATGTGTAAACATGTTAATTATCTTAATAACACATGTAAAGAAATTAAGTATTTAAGGTGACAAATGTAAGTCTATACAACATGTGGCATCATTTTCTTTTATTTAGAATTTAAATTTATATTTAAATTTATATAAAAATAATAGTTTGAAGAGAAGATTTGTTTTTCACTTTCATTTCTTTGTTTTTCGCTTCTTAGCCCAAGCCAGAAAATCGTTCTCAAATCTGATAATTTAAAAGTTAATAGCAAATCAAAATCTGAAGTCAAAATTAAAATCTGCAAGAAAAGATTAAATCTGCAATTTCAACATCAACATCAGTTCCAACATTTTTAAAGCATCAATCTGTAAGCATGCAAAGATTCATTTCATCAGCTAGCAAGATCAAAGCACAGTCTTTTTCAAATTAAAGTTGTTCAAGGCCTGAAAAAAAGAGACCTGCTCTGCTTAAAATTATGGTGAGTAAATTATTTTAAAAACAGTTTTAGATTTAATCTGAGATTGAATGATGATGCATGCAATGAAATTTGCTTGATGATGAATATTAGTGTATATGAATGCATGTTTGTTTGAATGCCTGTAAATTAGAGTGTAAGTTCTGTTGTTTTAAACCGATTTTGATTTTTCCTTCTTTAAATTCAATATCTCATTTTTTTATTCATTGTTAATCTGTAATTTGCAAACAAGAAATGATTGAAATCATGTAACTTCACTACTAAAATCATTCCAGTTGTTTAAAATAAATATTCATTTCGAAATCTTTGAAATAATAGTGGAAACTCAATTTTTCACAAAAATCGACTTGCTTAATTTCAGATTTGAGTTATAGGGATGGATTCGTGATTGAAAATCATGAATTTTGACATGCAATTTGTAATTTTTAAACTGTTATTTAATTGGGAATTTGGAGATAAAAGATTTTGACAATATGGTGATCTGCCGATGATGAACTCCATAATTTGAGTTGAAATTCTGGGTGAAGCTTTTTCTTGTATCAAGGATTAAGCAAAAAATCCTATGGAATTTTTTTATTGGTTGTGGTGTGTGAATCTGATCAAACTAGGGTTTAAGCTTACAATTTTGTTCGGCTTGAATGTCGTGACATTGCGACTTGAATATTTGATCGAAGGTGATCGCATATTGATGGAGGGTGGCGTGGTGATGTGTGGGTGCTCTGGATGGAATACTGGAGTTTCCAGTTGGTGACATCATCGGCAGCGAAAGTTTTTTTTTGGCGATCATGTTGTTCCAGTAGTTCGAGTGAAGGGTGATATTTCGATTCGACCTTGGGTTTTTGATCTGGGTTTGTGGAGGGATTTTAGTGGTCGCCGATGACTTGGAGATGGCCGGAGAAGAGATCGGCGATGCTTTCTTTGCCGTGCAAGGTGCACCGTATACGTTTTGTACACTGGGTATTTTCGAATTAGGGGAAAACGAGTTGGTACCCAAGTCGAGCTCGTGTTTTCATCGTGTACGACTCGAAGGTTGAAGGGCTGGGTTTTTCTCGGGGCTAGCTCGTGTGAGATAGGTGATCGACTTGAGTGTTTAGGTTGTTGTTGTAACAACCCGCATATTTATCGATTTTATATTTAAATATTTTATTTAAATATTTTGTCGCAAATCGGATATTGGTCCTAAAAGCTACTTTTTGCAAACGGTCAAATTAGGACTCGAGACCACTTCCATTGAGTTCGAAATGCCGTTTACAATTTTTTTAAGTATAAACATTGGTAGGTTTGGAGTTAGTGGAATTTCACTAACTTTTCCCGCTTTGGATTTTGGGTTAGATTGCCATTATAACTCAAGCTCAAACCCCCTTCCTTCTTCTCACTCTTTATAAATTTCCTAACAACCAAGCTTTTGCATTAATGGTGAGTGGAAGAGGAAATTAAAACTCCAAGCTTAGGTTTCAACTTTAAATCCATCATTCAACTCCAAAATCAAAGTGAAGACATTGGATTCTAGCTTGTAGTTGCTTCTCCATTGTTTCAAGCTCCTTCTTCATTGAATTTGTGCAAAGGTAAGATTTTTATCTCACAATTCTAGCCTATAACTATATTGGACTGTTGGGAATGATTCCCTATCACTTTTGCATGCATATTAGCATTTGATTTGGATTGGATTGGCGAAAAACTCCAATTTTTAGCGTTTTGGTGAATTTTTTGCACTTAGGTCGTTCTGGCCATTTTTGGTGCTTGGAGTTAGGTCGCTCGCGACCTAACCCTTGGGTCGCTCGCGAGTTAGCACCATAGGTCGCTGGGCCATCTAAATGCTTGTTCGGTGTTAGGTCGTTCGGGCTTAGGTCGTAGGTCGTATGGACCCTAGGTCGTAGGTCGTTCTGGCTATTTCTAACGTCTTCGGAGTTAGGTCGTATGGACCTTAGGTCGTAGGTCGTATTGACCTAGGTCGTAGGTCGCTAGACCCTGTCTCCTTAGGTCGTAAGACCTTGTAAACCGTTAGGTCGAGTGACCTATATCCCGTAGGTCGTTGACCCCTTTAAGTCGTTAACTCGTTAACACGTACGGCTCTTAACCATTTTAGGTCGCGTGACCTTGTACTTGACTTAGGTCGTTAGGTCGTAAGACCCTAAGCCGTTTTCCATTAGATCGCTAGTCCTCATACCGATAGGTCGCTGGACCTTAGGTCGTCCCACATTAGGTCGTTGCTGGCCTTAGGTCGCATGACCTTGTTTAGACCGTAGGTCGTTAGGTCGCAAGACCTTAGGTCGCCTGACCACTTAGGTCGCTTGACCTATTCAAATGTTAGGTCGTGAGTTCCTTAAGTCGCTCGTCTCTCTTAGGTCGCTCGCTTCTGCTAACTCGCGAACACCACTAGGTCGTTTGACCCCTTAGACCCCTAGGTCGCAACCATTAGGTCGTTTGACCCCTTAGACCCCTAGGTCGCAACCATTAGGTCGCTCGACCCTATTCCTCTTAGGTCGTTAGACCTCATTTTGTCTTCACTAGGTCGTACCGTTTTGGACGGGGCGCTGCCCCCTGGGCCCCCGCGACCTGACCGGGCAGGTCGAACCCCGTAAGCGGTGGCGTTTCCCTCGCACCCCCACCTTGGGGTGTTGCCACCCCCCTGGACCCCCCCTCCGTAGGGGATCTTATCTGAAAAACATTGAGCTGATTTTCCTTGGATTTTATTCACATCTCCGTATGCGATCTTTGTGATTGATTGTTTCTACAATTGCTTCTGTGTTTTGTCATTTTATAATATAAAGGTTTCAATACTAGTAGTAAATATCAAAACTCTTTTAACAAACAATTTCAACTCTATTTCTAATAATAAAGCTCTTTTCTTAAACCGTTTTCCAATCTATTAGTATATACAAACCTTTACCTCACTCGGATGAGAAATCTAATTAAACGACTTAGTAAAACAAGTGGTATAAAACGCTTGCGTTCACTTCGTCGGTTAATTCTTGGACTTGTTCGATTGAACCTCTTGTGACAATTTTATTAGTGAAGATTTACAGTTTGTTCGTAAATATTTAAGTTAAGCAAGTGGTTATAGGATGTGAAGCTAAACTTCTATATTTACTAGCTTAGTGTAATTGACACTTCTCGTTGATCATGACGATCATTATGATGCTTTAGACTAGCAACAGTGCGATGTCTCTTGTTGCGAGGTTAGACTAGACACCACTTGTGTGATTCCACTCACACATACCTTTTTGCTTTTTGGTTAGTCTGGACCTTAATCTGTGTGATTCCATTCACACATGTGGGGTAGCTCCCCTTGGTCTTTGGACCTCATGTGATAGGCCTCTTTCTCTTTTCTATGATTTCTGGACTTCTTGCATTGATTTCTAGAATTTATGCCATTGACTTGTTATGAGTACAAGTTTGGGGTATGATGCCCTTTCCGAATCTTTGAGAAGATTCTTATGATATTGATTATCTCTTATTGATTGATCTTCTGTTGATCATTATTTACATACTTATAGTGGTATGTCATTATGGATATTTTATGTTTATACCATATCTTTTATGTTATATCATGTCATCTGATATTTATAGCTAGACTGACCCATTTATTATTTTCTTAAATAATACTCGGGTCAGACCGAGATGTTACAGGTGCTTCTGCTTGATTTCTTCCCAAGGATTCATCACTCTGACTTTTGGCTAACTGTTTAGATTAGCAGTTTTTGTTGTATACACTTGAGATATAGACTCATAGTTGTATTCTTTTATATAGCACGTGTTGCTATTATTTTGTATTATTGTGGATCTTTTGACCACTACTCTGATGTACACTTTCATGTGTTAGTTATATATTCATATCTTCTTCCGCCTTTGTGATATGGATGTATGTGACTGATTTGCATTATGCTTATTTCTATGTTTGTTTCCAAAGATTATTTATAGCCACCGTGTGATAAGCAATTACATGGATGGTCGCTTCTCAACAGCCTAATTCTCCATGCTAGTTGACAGCACTACTCCGTAGTGTTCTTGGCTAGCGTGGGTATAGAGGTGGGGTGTCACAGCTTGGTATCAAAGCCAAACTTCGGAACAATGTAGAATAACTTAACAAGGAACATCGTCCTAGGTCTATCTTAGGAGTCATACCATAGGATTAATTCGAGTCTTCGTACCGATTCATCCTATTTCCTTTATGATTCCTTGTTTTATCTATCAAGATTGCTTGATGTTCATTGGGGAATAACCTTCTTCCTTCTCTTCTTTCTTTCTTAAAGGAAGAGAATGTCTAGACCAGGCCGTCCCAGAACTGGATCATCTGGTGCTGCTCCCCCGGATGGAGTTTTTATGACTGCTCAACAGCTTCTTGATTTAGTAACTAATGCTCAAGCAGCTGGAGCTAACCCGGAACCTACTCACCCAAAGTCGGGATTTGCACGCTTGTGCAGCAATTACACCAACTTGGGTGGGAAGCCCTTCAAAGGTTCGGAAAATATCATCGAGGTCCAGGCTTGGTTAAAATCATGCGATCGAATCTTTTCTCGCATGAACCTTATCAATCTCCACCGCGTTCAAGTGGCTTCCAGCATGCTCTAGGAGAGAGCATTGGACTGGTACGAACTCCTTATTTCAGAAATTAATGAAGCGGATCTCACCTGCGAGCAATTTCAGGGACGCTTCGAGTTAAAGTTTGTACCAGAAGCTGGGAAAGTAACCTTGGCTCGACGTTTTATAGACCTTGTTCAAGGTCAATCCTCTGTGACTGATTACGTCGCAGCCTTCGAGTCGCTTTCCAAATATGGGATTGAATACATCAACACACCATTGAAGAAGAACCAGAGGTTCGTTTATGGCTTAAATAAGAATCTTAAGAAGCCACTACTCCTGAAACTAGAAGTCGCATTTGATCAACTCGTCGATATCGCTCTTCGTCTTGAAGAGGCTGATAGAGAGAGTGATGTTGAAGTGGAAGGCGCTAAACCAAACTTCAACAACAAGAAGATGCCAAACAAATTCAAGGGTCCTTATCCCAACAAAAAGGGTAAGCAGGCAACCCCTGCGGCAAAGTCTCCTTCTCCTAGTGGTGCGAGTTGCTTCAACTGTGGGTCTGGGGATCATTATGCGAATAAGTGCTCTAAGCCCAAATCTTGTCTCTATTGTAAGAGCCCAGATCATTACATACATCAATGCCTCAAGCGTAAAGGCAAGAAGGAAGGAAAGTTGAATGTGGCTCAAGCCCCTGGCAACACATCTCGTGGCCAAGGTATTTCTCATTCCATTCTTGATGGTATTATTTTATTTCATGATCAACCTATTAGAGTTCTCTTTGATACGGGTGCATCCCATTCTTTAATATCAAAGGAACTGGTAGACACTTTTTCCTTAAGTGTTACTGCATTGATGACTTCTTTAAAAATTGCGAATCCTGTTGGTGGATCCGCAACTCTTAGTTTGCTTTGTAAAGATGTGGAGATTATTTTATGTGATTTTTCTTTCCTAGCCGATTTTCATGTCATGCGTTACTTAGGCTTTGGAATAATTTTGGGAATGGATTGGCTTAACCGTTATCAAGCCCATATCCTATGTCCTGAGCAGACTATTCATCTTCGACATCCACTATCTGTTAAACAGATTTCTGTTAATCTTAAAGATTCAGAATCCTGTTTGGTGGCATCTTTATATTCTTTAAATCCTCGTGATGACGACGATGATGATGAAGATGATATTATTTCTCGTATTCACGTTGTTCGTGAATTTTCCAACATATTCGAGCCCGTATTAGGTTTACCACCTAAACGAGCAATTGAGTTCAGAATTAATCTTGTTTCTGGAGCTCAACCTATTACTCGTCCTCCTTATCGCATGTCCAATAAGGAAAATAAGGAGATGCGTAAACAATTATCCGAATTGGAGATGAAGCAATTTATTCGCTCTAGTTCCTCACCTTGGGGAGCTTCAGCTATTTTCGTGAAGAAATCCGAAGGTACGCTTAGGCTTTGCGTTGACTATCGCAAGCTTAACGATCTGACTATTAAAAATAAATATCCTTTACCTCGGATTGATGATCTATTCGATCAGCTTAGTGGTGCTAAGGTCTTTTCACAATTGGACTTGGCTACCGGTTTCCATCAGCTTCGTATCGCTGAGGATAGCATTCCTTTGACATCATTCCGTACTCGATATGGATCTTATGAATGGCTTATTATGCCATTTGGGTTAACGAATGCTCCAGCTTATTTCCTTGACCTCATGAATCGAGTTTTCAAAGATTTCCTCGATCGGTTTGTTCTCATATTCATTGATGATATTCTTGTGTATTCAAAAACCGAGGAGGAACATGAGAAACATCTTCGGATTGTATTGGAAACTCTTAGGAGTAATCAATTAAAGGCGAAATTTTCTAAATGCCACTTTTGGCAATCACGTGTGAAGTTTCTCGGTCATATTATTTCCGAATCCGGGATTTCCGTGGATCCTTCAAAGATTGAAGCGATTCAAGATTGGAAGAGACCGGAGAGTGTGATAGAGATTTGTAGTTTTCTCGGTTTGGCGGGCTATTACCGTCGTTTTATTAAGGACTTTTCTAAGATTGTCGTGCCTCTTACTGGCTTGACTAAGAAGGGAGTTAAATACATTTGGTCGGACAAATGTGAAGCCTCTTTTCAGAAATTGAAAGAACTCCTTTCCGATGCTCCTATTCTTGTTATTCCCGTGGGGAATCAAGATTTTGTTGTTTATACTGATGCTAGTCACGTTGGTTTGGGTGCCGTTCTTATGCAAAAAGAACGTGTTATTGCTTATGCTTCTAGGCAATTAAAGCCGGCCGAGACTAGATATGCCACACATGATTTAGAACTCGCGGCTATTATTTTCGCCCTTCGGATTTGGCGTCATTATCTATTGGGAGAGAAATTTATTCTTTATACGGATCATAAGTCTCTGAAATATTTATTTTCTCAAAAAGAACTTAATTTACGTCAACAGCGTTGGCTCGAGTTTCTTGCACCTTATGTCTTGATATTCTTTATACCCCCGATAAGGGTAATCGTGTCGCCGATGCTCTTAGCCGTAAACAACAAGCAGTTGTTTCTATGATGATATCCGAATGGAACGATCTCGAGATTTTATCCACTTGTGAGATTCGAGAGCGCGTATCCGATTTATGCTCATCGCTTGTTTTATGTAGCCTTGAGGCTCATCCTTCTCTTTTAGACCGCATTCTTGAAGCTCAAGGGCTAGATTCTGAATTGGCTCTTCTTGGCAAAAATGTTAAGGATAAAATTGATATTGAAGGTTTGAAAGACTTTGATATTGATTCTCGTGGCGGCATTCGAAAATTTGGTAGACTTATCGTACCAAATATTGGAGATCTTCGTAAAGATATTTTAGAAGATTCCCATCATTCTAAATTCACCATTCATCCCGATAGTAGTAAAATGTACACTGATATGAAGCGACTTTATTATTGGAAGGGAATGAAATCTGATATTGCTAACTTTGTTAAGTGTTGCATGACTTGCCAACTTGTCAAGGCCGAACATCAAAGGCCTGGTGGGTTATTGCAACCTTTAGAAATTCCGATTTGGAAGTGGGATCAAATTTCCATGGACTTTACAGATGGCCTTCACCGTTCTCGTTCGGGTCATGATAGCTTATGGGTGATTGTTGATAGACTTACTAAATCCGCCCATTTTATTCCGGTTCGGTCTAACCGAACCGTTCCTCTTTTGGCCAAACTATTTGTCAAGCAAATTGTAAAATTGCATGGAGTTCCTACTTTTATTGTTAGCGATCGTGATCCATTGTTTACTAGTGGATTTTGAAAGAGTCTTCAAAAAGCTTTAGGAACGAAGCTTAATTTTAGCACCGCGTATCACCCCCAGTCCGATGGACAAACCGAGCGTGTGAATCAAACTTTTGAAGATCTTCTTCGTGCTTGTGTGCTTGATTTTGGTGGAAGTTGGGAAGATCATATTTCACTTGTTGAATTTTCCTATAATAATAGCTTCCAATCTAGTATTGGTATGGCACCTTTCGAGGCACTCTACGGAAGGCCATGCCGATCTCCTTCTTGTTGGCTTGAGGCCGGTGAGAAGCTGGTTTTAGGTCTAGACTTTATTCGAGATTCCACGGAAAAGATTGAACTTATTCGACATAGGATGAAAGAAGCCCAGAGCAGACAAAAATCCTATGCCGATAATCGAAGAAGGAAATTAGAATTTTCTGTTGGGGATCCTATTTTTATTCGTGTTTCACCTATGAAGGGTGTTGTACGTTTCAGTCGATCGGGGAAGTTAGCGCCTCGATATATTGGGCCATTTCCTATCACCGAACGTATTGGTTCCATGGCTTATCGCCTTGCATTGCCGGCTCAGTTTTCTGCTATGCATGACGTATTTCACGTTTCTCAATTACGGAAAAGCCTTCGGGATTCCGATTCTATTCTTGAGCCTGCTGTTGTGAAAGAAATTGAAGTTTCGCCGAATTGAACTTATGAGCAGCATCCTATTCGAATTATAGCTTCGGAGGTTAAACGACTTCGAAATAAAGATGTTCCGCTTGTGAAGGTTCAATGGTCCTCAAATCCTAAGGATTGCTCTTGGGAATCCAGAGAATTCATCGAGCGAACACATCCGGACTTGCTTACTCCTGCTCTTTGAGGTGAACTTCCTATTTCAAATTTCTTTTGTGTTAATATGCTTTTATGGTTGTTACTTGTTATTTCCATCTTATATATTGCAAGGACGCAATTTCTTTTAGGAGGGGAGTCTGTAACAACCCGCATATTTATCGATTTTATATTTAAATATTTTATTTAAATATTTTGTCGTTAATCGGATATTGGTCCGAAAAACTACTTTTTGCAAACGGTCAAATTAGGACTCGAGACCACTTCCATTGAGTTCGAAATGCCGTTTACAATTTTTTTAAGTATAAACATTGGTAGGTTTGGAGTTAGTGGAATTTCACTAACTTTTCCCGCTTTGGACTTTGGTTTAGATTGCCATTATAACTCAATCCCAAACCCCCTTCCTTCTTCTCACTCTTCATAAATTTCTTAACAACCAAGCTTTTTCATTAATGGTGAGTGGAAGAGGAAATTAAAAGTCCAAGCTTAGGTTTCAACTTTAAATCCATCATTCAACTCCAAAATCAAAGTGAAGACATTGGATTCTAGCTTGTAGTTGCTTCTCCATTGTTTCAAGCTCCTTCTTCATTGAATTTGTGCAAAGGTGAGATTTTTATCTCACAATTCTAGCCTATAACTATATTGGACTGTTGGGAATGATTCCCTATCACTTTTGCATGCATATTAACATTTGATTTGGATTGGATTGGCGAAAAACTCCAATTTTTAGCGTTTTGGTGAATTTTCTGCACTTAGGTCGTTTTGGCCATTTTTGGTGCTCGGAGTTAGGTCGCTCGCGACCTAAACCTTGGGTCGCTCGCGATTTAGCACCATAGGTCGCTGGGCCATCTAAATGCTTGTTCGGTGTTAGGTCGTTCGGGCTTAGGTCGTAGGTCGTATGGACCCTAGGTCGTAGGTCGTTCTGGCTATTTCTAACGTCTTCGGAGTTAGGTCGTATGGACCTTAGGTCGTAGGTCGTATTGACCTAGGTCGTAGGTCGCTAGACCCTGTCTCCTTAGGTCGCAAGACCTTGTAAACCGTTAGGTCGCATGACCTATATCCCGTAGGTCGTTGACCCCCTTAAGTCGTTAACTCGTTAACACGTACGGCTCTTAACCATTTTAGGTCGCGTGACCTTGTACTTTACTTAGGTCGTTAGGTCGTAAGACCCTAAGCCGTATTCCATTAGGTCGCTAGTCCTCATACCGATAGGTCGCTGGACCTTAGGTCGTCCCGCATTAGGTCGTTGGTTGCTTAGGTCGCGTGACCTTGTTTAGACCGTAGGTCGTTAGGTCGCAAGACCTTAGGTCGCCTGACCACTTAGGTCGCTTGACCTATTCAAATGTTAGGTCGCGAGTTCCTTAAGTCGCTCGTCTCTCTTAGGTCGCTCGCTTCTGCTAACTCGCGAACACCACTAGGTCGTTTGACCCCTTAGACCCCTAGGTCGCAACCATTAGGTCGTTTGACCCCTTAGACCCCTAGGTCGCAACCATTAGG
This sequence comes from Allium cepa, assembly GCA_030765085.1. Lineage (NCBI taxonomy): Eukaryota > Viridiplantae > Streptophyta > Magnoliopsida > Asparagales > Amaryllidaceae > Allium > Allium cepa. The sequence goes on along the minus strand of CM060938.1, from coordinate 462,976,101 downwards.
TCGCTCGACCCTATTCCTCTTAGGTCGTTAAACCTCATTTTGTCTTCACTAGGTCGTACCGTTTTGGACGGGGCGCTGCCCCCTGGACCCCCGCGACCTGACCGGGCAGGTCGAACCCCGTAAGCGGTGGCGTTGCCCCCGCACCCCCACCTTGGGGGTTGCCACCCCCCGGAACCCCCCTCCGTAGGGGATCTTATCTGAAAAACATTGAGCTGATTTTCCTTGGATTTTATTCACATCTCCGTATGCGATCTTTGTGATTGATTGTTTCTACAATTGCTTCTGTGTTTTTTCATTTTATAATATAAAGGTTTCAATACTAGTAGTAAATATCAAAACTCTTTTAACAAACAATTTCAACTCTATTTTTAATAACAAAGCTCTTTTCTTAAACCGTTTTCCAATCTATTAGTATATACAAACCTTTACCTCACTCGGATGAGAAATCTAATTAAACGACTTAGTAAAACAAGTGGCATGAAACGCTTGCGTTCACTTTGTCGGTTAATTCTTGGACTTGTTCGATTGAACCTCTTGTGATAATTTTATTAGTGAAGATTTACAGTTTGTTCGTAAATATTTAAGTTAAGCAAGTGGTTATGGGACATGAAGCTAAACTTCTATATTTACTAGCTTAGTGTAATTGACACTTCTCGTTGATCATGACGATCATTCTGATGCTTTAGACTAGCAACTGTGCGATGTCTCTTGTTGCGAGGTTAGACTAGACACCACTTGTGTGATTCCACTCACACATACCTTTTTTCTTTTTGGTTAGTCTGGACCTTAATCCGTGTGATTCCATTCACACATGTGGGGTAGCTCCCCTTGGTCTTCGGACCGTCATGTGATAGGCCTCTTTCTCTTTTCTATGATTTCTGGACTTCTTGCATTGATTTCTAGAATTTATGTCATTGACTTGTTATGAGTACAAGTTTGGGGTATGATGCCCTTTCCGAATCTTTGAGAAGATTCTTGTGATATTGATTATCTCTTATTGATTGATCTTCTGTTGATCATTATTTACATACTTATAGTGGTATGTCATTATGGATATTTTATGTTTATGCCATATCTTTTATGTTATATCATGTCATCTGATATTTATAGCTAGACTGACCCGTTTATTATTTTCTTAAATAATACTCGGGTCAGACCGAGATGTTACAGGTGCTTTTGCTTGACTTCTTCTCAGGGATTCATCACTCTGACTTTTGGCTAACTGTTTAGATTAGCAGTTTTTGTTGTATACACTTGAGATATAGACTCATAGTTGTATTCTTTTGTATAGCACGTGTTGCTATTCTTTTGTATTATTGTGGATCTTTTGACCACTACTCTGATGTACACTTTCATGTGTTAGTTATATATTCATATCTTCTTCCGCCTTTGTGATATGGATGTTTGTGACTGATTTGCGTTATGCCTATTTCTATGTTTGTTTCTGAAGATTATTTATAGCCACCGTGTGATAAGCAATTACATGGATGGTCGCTCCTTAACAGCCTTATTCTCCGTGCTAGTTGACAGCACTACTCCGTAGTGTTCTTGGCTAGCGTGGGTATAGAGGTGGGGCGTCACAGTTGTGGTTTTTGTTAAGTACTGTAATGATTAAGTTGTAGATAATACCTATGTTTGAATAAAAGAAAAACAAGTTTACAAGTTAAAACCTATTCTTTGTAAGTAATGGTTAATCAACTTTTAAAAAGTGTTAATTGAATTCAATTTCAAATTTAAAATGTTTTAAATGATTTCCTTTGAAAGCAAAGTATTAATTGAATTTATTTTAAATTTAAATTGCTAAGAAGTTTGAATTTGGAAGTAATTATCTAAGTAGATGTTGAATTTCAATTTAAAGAAATGTTTTGAATTTTAATTTAAAAAGAAGTGATTCAATTTTACGTATTAAATCAAGGTTTTAATTAATGTTTAAAAACTTAAGTTTCAAATTTTATTTAAAATGAATAAGTTTGAATCAGATAACTAAAGTATTTTTAAATTTCAAATTTGATTTCTAAATGCTTTAATTTCAAATAAAGTTTAAGTTATAATTTTATAAACCAAGTTGAATAATTTGTTTTAAGTTATTGAAATTTGATTTATTCAAATAATTTAATTATGAACATAAATAGGGTTAATTTATCTTTGATATTAACTTAAGAATACTTGATTAAAAGATGATTTGTTAATAAGTAAAAGATTAACTAAGATTTATGATTTTCTTAATTAATTAAGGATTTTGAAATAATAGAAGTTAATTAATTATTATTTAATTAATTTTAAATAATTAGTTGATTATGTGTATAACTCTAAATAATCAATTAATTATGGATTAATTATGTGTAATTACTTAATGAAGTAATTAATGGTTAATTATTGAATGTAATTTAGAATGGAAGTAATTAGTGGAAAATTACTCATGGGAGTAATTATAGTTAAAGTGATTAATGGATAATCACATGATGTTAGTAATCTAAGGATGGATTAATATAATTGTTTGAAGTTAGTTAGTTAATTAATTAATTAAGGATTGATTAATATAATTGTTTGAAGTTTAGTTAATTAATTAATTAATTAAGGTTTGATTAATATAATTGTTTTGAAGTTAATTAATTATGGAGTAATTGATTAATTAAAGAGTTAAAGATTATTTAATGATGGAATTATTTATTTGTTAAGTAATTAATTAAGAGAGTAATCAAGATTTATAAATGGAAGTAATTAGAAGAAAATTACTTATGTAAGTAATTAATAGTTAATTACTTAATTAATTTAGTAAATTAATTAATGTGATTAATTAAATAATGAAGGAGATTAATTTTAAGATTAATTATTAAGTGTAATTAATTAAAATTGTAATTGATTAATAAAGTAATTAATTAAGGATTTATTTATTGTTTGTGTCAAAATTGGGCACAACACTCTTCGGGAGTCGTTGAAGAGATAATAGTCAAGAATGCAAGTTCAAAACAGATATTATCTAACAAAAACTCCAATCAACAGTAAAATAAATGCGTAGACAAGCGATTTATAGTGGTTCGGCGTGTTGCCTACGTCCACTGTGAAGTTTTTTGATGTTTTATTGATTCTCTTTCAATGATTACAAGTTGTTACAGCGATCAACAGCAAGTTACAACTGGAAATTCGAGATCAACAATCAAGTTATGATGATGATAGAGATCTTGATCCGGCAGAGTCTCGGCGTCTCGGAGTCAGAAGATCCCTTTTCTGTTGGCCCTGGGGCTCTATTTATAGGCGCAGGCTGCTGATATTTCGCTGAAAACTCGGGAGACCAAGTCTGGCACGTGGGGGGAGGGCCCACACGCACGGTCTCAGGAAGTTTGGGCCCACTTTGGCATCGGTTCAAACTCCATTCGAACCGATCAAGAATCCATCCAATCGAGGTGAAATTTGGCGTGGACATTCTTCAACATGCACACAAGCTTCAGTGAAAATTTCGTGGCATTTGGATCAATAGGTTAGGAGATATAATGGATTCGAAATAGGGTTTTTGGCATAGCTGTCTGGTTCGAACCCATGTATTCGAAACGATGGTTTCGAATCCATCATGGCATGCGGCTTCGTGGTGACGTGGAGCGCGAACTTCGAATCGACCCGGACTTCACTCCGTGTTGACCACTTCGACTCCATGTATCTCGGCGCATTCGAACCGATGGAAGACACGTCATCGTGGTTGGTTGACCTAGTGGGTTCGAACGAAGTTACACAGGATGGGTTCGGAGATGGCATCACAGATGGGTTCGAAGAAGGTCTTTGTGATGGGTTCGAAGCATGGCTTCGGGAGGATGGGTTCGAAGGTAGGAATGCTGGGTTCGAACATTGGTTGATTCGAAGCACTTTCTCTTGATGGGTACGAAGGAAGACCATGGGATGGTTTCGAAATAGATGGAGTCGAACCTGATGGGTTCGAAGGTGGCGTGACTGTGCTATGGGTTCGAACACGGTGCCTGCTCGGATGGTTTCGAAGCATGGCTAAGCTTCTTGGGTTCGAACTAGGGAAGGTTCCGGATGGATTCGAGGTGATGGATTCGAACCGAGCAAGGTTCATTTCTCTCAACTTGAATCCATCATAACTTGAGCATACGACCTCGGATTGACTTGAAATTTGAAATGCTGACTCCTGTGGTCTTTCTTGCCGTGTCCTATCAATTGTAGCTCAATCTGGACTCGAATAAAATTCAGTGATATCCATGGCGAACAGAAGTACGATCAACCTCTGAGGCGAACTGTCCTTCGCTTTCGATCAATCTTTTGGTATCGCGGCTTTGCCAAAAAGCGGGATAACATTTATTAATTTAATTGATTAAATAATTACTTAATGAAGTAATTAAAGATTAATTAATTAGATTAATTAATCAAAGGTTAATATAATTAATTAAGAAGTTAAATTATTAAGATAAGTGATTACAAGTTGTTAATTACTGATTAATAAGATGATTAATTATAGGTTAATTATTTAATTAAAGGGATTTTTAGTTAATAAGGATTATTAGTTAATATATTTAATGAATTAATCAAGGTTGATTAATAAAAGTAATTAATTTAAGTGTGATTAATTAATTTTAATTAATTGAAATTTAATGCAATTAATCATAGTTAATTAATTAATGAAAGCAAATGAAGGATCATTAATTTAATTAATGATAGTAATTAAAGGTTAATTACTGTATATGGTTAAGGATAATTACTTGAAGGTAATTAAAGTATAATTAATCAAGGAAGATTAATTAAGGAAGATCATTAAGAGATGATTAATTTATTTATTTGGAATAAATTAATGATGAAGGATTAAGTAATCCAATTGATTTAGAGTTAATCAATTCTGCTTTGTGATGATTGGTTAATATTGATTGATTGGTATTGGATGGTTGGTTGATATTGGTGATTGGTTGATACTGGATGATTTGAATATCTATGATATGTGATATGCTGCTTTGTGAGATGAATGTTTGATTTGAATTATCTATTATGGTAATGTGATTCATCTATCTATTTATATCATCCTGAATATAAGTTTAACTGTTTAAACCCTTAAACAACTTAGACATTAAAATGGCATTTGGATTTGGTGAGACCGGGATCGGGCTTCCATATTTGGATATCCAAAAACCACATCGATTCCAATTAAACGTTAGGTCGTGAATCCAAGTGGAGCAAGTAAAGACTCGAGGTGTAAGAACTATTCGTCAATATAACTCTGGGGGTGATTCCGTGATGAGTTTGATGGAATAGTACTTATAGGTTCGAGATGGTATTTTGAGTGCAAGGGCTATGGTCGTTGACTCTGAGGGTGATTCCAAAATGAGTGCAACGAGATAGTGCCTTCGGTTTCGTTCGAACCCGGAACGAACTTGTATGGATTGAATGCTTTCAGAACATCGTCAAGTGGACGATGAGCATTCTAAGAGATATGTTCTATAAAGGTAATCGCAGCCTCAAGCCTCATCAACCCGGGAATGTCCAAAACAGGGGAGGTGCAGCAAGGCTAGGTGGGTAGCGCCCATTTTAGGACAAGGTTTTCCCCTATTTAGAAGTCCCTTTTTATTCGGCTGTGTGGGCAGTTGGGTCGCGACCAACTGCGGGGTTGTCTTGTTCGGGACTGTCCAGTAAGGGATGGTTCCGGCCATGTGTTGCAGGGGAGTTAGGGTGGCTCCTCGGTACGTTGATCTAGGCCACGTACTATGACGGGCGGTACCCTGGTAGCCCTGCCATTGATGGAAACCATTATTCCTACGAGACTCTATGGTTTTGTTTGTATTACCCACTTTTGTGGCTAGTAGCTGGAATTTAATAAATGTAACAATTTCGGCTGTTTCTTATTTACTTGAAAACCCTAGACACTTTTATAATATCACTGGATTTCCTATCAAATGTTTTGGTTAGCGTAAGGTAAAAACTTTTCCATGTTTATGTGTGGGAAGTCTTACGTGATACCTTTTCTTTTCAAAGGTTTTTCTAAAGTTAAGCAATTTTAACCCGTTTACTCACACCAGACACCTGTCTGACCCGAGTGTTTATTTTCTGTTTTATTAAACTCTTGGGTACTCATATTATGTATGAGTAGTCAAGTGATTCAAGTTTGCTTAACGAATTCTGGAGGAACTATGAAGCAGGAGGCTTCCACGTGTAGATATATTATGGTTCCGGTGTGTTTGTATGGTATCTGTTTCTTGTATCTTGAGATGTATAGTTAGACAGATGTTTATAACTGTCTAATATGTGTTGTATATGTTGTGTACTCCGATGTAATATGATACTATGTAATATTTATGTGATATATTATATTTCATTCGTTTCGATGTGAGTTCTCTGATGTTGTTGTGTTTCTTTCTTCTCTTTCTTTTCTTCTTCTATCCCTTTCTTTCTTAATTAGTGATGCGACTTTCTGGTGTTAGGAAGTTAGGTCGCTACATCTAAATCCCTTAATTTCTAAATCGAATCTATATGCACAAATCTCTTGTTGTATATATCTAAATGTGGAGACCTGAAATGGATTATTGAAGGTGTGATGAATCCAATAAGCGAAAGAGCTCAGAACTTGTTGTGAGGCGAAATCTTAGCCTTTTTATTTTATTAATCAATAATGTAGTTTGGATTTGATATATGCCTTGGAGAATTTTGGTTTGGGAAAAATCGCATTAAAACCCCAAAAATTCCCCAAAGAGAAATATCAGTTCTTAGATTGGAATCTCAATTGTTTTATATCAAAATAATGGATTTTTGTATATTCTGCAGCTTTAAGGTTTTGTCTTCTATTTCACTTTTATCGTTTTCTTTTGATCTAATTAAGGGATTCTGATTAGAAAATGGTGTGCAAGGTATGAATTCTTATTCATAGGTTACACCGCCTATTTCAATATTTGATTAGAAATTCCCTTTGTCTAATTACATTTAAAAAGAAGCTGAATAGAGTGTAAGAGTATTCAAATTTGCAAGTCTATACTATTGATTTATTCAATTGTTCTAATATAAACTAAGTGGGTTTGGATTCTATTTTATACGAGTTTGTTGATTGAGTTATGCATATTGGATTTGTGGTATATTTGTTAATATGGAAATGGGACTTGTATAATTTTTGAAGATTTGGCATTTAAACGTTAGTTTAGGATGTAAACTCTGCATCCTTAGAAATTATTAAATGCATTTATATATATATATATATATATATATATATATATTAGCATAACAACGTAAGGTTATAACGTATTAATTGTGTGGTTAATGGATCATTAATTGTTACCGCGTTCCCCCTTAGGAAAGTGAGTAATTGTAGAGGCGAAATTAAAAGTTTTCTTATAAGGTCTTAATAATGGATATAATGAAATGTGTGATAATATATTAACAAAGAGTTATAAATTATGATTAGATTATAAGGATGCAAGGTCAGTCAAAAGCATATGTAAGGTTATCCCGATAATCTGGCTATCAGCAATATGACTTCAGGGCTGATGTGAGACATCGCCTACAATAAGTAACTATGGATGATGCGAGATTATCCTAAATTCTACAGGTAAAACTTCCTCACTATCCTGGCTACCAGTACTTATGAACAGTCAAACTAATGTGAGACATCACTATAGGGTACGTGTCATAATACGAAGGTCCTACTTCATCGATAGAGGGTATTAAGTGGCTGTGTGAGGGCCTGCCTCTTCCCTATGTAGGAAGTAGTAAATCTCAGGGTTAATGGGTAAGCACGATAGTGGATATCTTGAAAAGGGACCACTTCGATATGAAATATTAAGTGATCAAAGAGATTCCATACAAGGTCAGCTAGATAAGTACTAGTGAGGAATTTGCCTTGGAATAGTTATTCGGTAACGGGGGACCTATCTCAAATAAGTACTAAATGGTCAGATTCTACCTGATTTCCAATAAAAAGATAGTAAGAAGCTTGGGTACTATTTCTTCATTGATAGGATACTACAGACAATAGATATAGGTTACTGGTTGTAAGAGTAACAATTATGGAATTGGAATTCTGAAAGCCTTAGAGCTTAGAGTTGAAAGGATCGAAGGTAATATACGGAAAACATATGTCTATTTAAATTATATTGCCTAAGTACTATTATAGTAAGGCTCGGGATTTTTATTCACTAGACTTATGTTGTTCCAACTCCCTCCTCGTTACAACATATGTTAGGAAAGGTGATGCTGAAGGAAAAGGCAAAATGGAAACTTATGGCAGTTTATCTATTTATCTACTCTCTTTTTTATCTACCTATTGAAAAATAATATTGTATTTTGAAAATGTTTTACTACGGATATGTGACAGTTGTAATTGGAATTATTTTATGGATTTTATAACATTTGGATTTTAAATGAAATAGGTACTATTTCTATTATTATGTTTTATCCTTCCACCGTGAGTTTTGAATATGTAGATAAGTAGATCTATATTATTCTTGATACCAATTAATAGCCAGCTTTGGAATGGGTCTAAATTTCGATACGCCTTTCTTGGGTCGGAATATGTTTGTTTCTGGGTGGGTTATTACATTTGGTATCAGAGCTTAGTTTACTCGATCAACAGGGTTATGTATACGTATAAGTAGCGCACTTGTTATTTTTAATAATGTTTTTCAAAAATCGTGCTATATATAAATATACATACTTATTTTAAATATATGCAAACACAACAGGCAAATCTTTACTGCAGCATATAATACTATCTTAGGAAATGTAGAAGGAAAAAAGTTGTAACCAAAATTAGTGGGTAATAAATGTACAATAACTAAGGAGTTACAAGAATTTAATAAGGATATAGATAGAACAGCAAAAGAGATTATTAGGATAATTATCGAGGGATAAGAAGATGTAATAGAAAAAATTAGAATGAATAAATAAATGTCCTTAAAAATTATCGGTTAGAATAATAATCATTTATTATGGACAATTAACATATATAGAAATAGCAAGTAAACATGTTAGGTAGTAATTAAATATTATAAGGCAGTATAACTATCCTTATGGTAAATTTTAAAGCTTTAGTTACACAAATAAGATAGTGGTTCTAGCCCAATACATAATAATATATGCGAATGCTTCAAACAACCAGAAGCAAGGAATGAAGCATGATGTGAAGGAGTGGAGCAAGTTCCCACAAGAATATGTACATTAATCACTATAAAAAACAATACAATTTTTATGAAGAAGGCATTAGAAAGAAGGAAAGTTCAATAGAATGGATAATTAAAGTCAATTTCTAAATCTAACCCCTTATGAAAGAATTTGTTAAAATGGTTTTTGGAAAATTCCTTTAAATGTTTTGGATAAGTTTTCAAAGGATTTATTGGAAGGTTGTTTTGAAAAAGTAAAGAAATTTGGAAACTCATGCTTTAAAAATTTGTCGAGTCAAAAGTCTTTAGTTAAAAGGTTTTGACAAAAAGATTTTTTTTAAATTCCAGTTTTAAATTGGTTAAGTCAAAAGGTTTTCGATTTTTGAAGAAGGGGATTCTTCTTTTTTAAAATAAATGTAAACTAGAGCTAGGTTGGACTTGATGTTTTTTCTTCTATTTCATAAATTTGGAAGCCCCCTTTCAAAAAAAGTCTTTCTAAAAAGGGAATAAATGTAAATGGAATTTAATTAAATTATGGAATAGAGAATAAAATGATAAGAATAATTAGGATAGAAGGAACATTTTTGTAAAAATAAAATAACACCTGATGTAGGATCCAGTTAGTTAGGAGAAATACACATAGAGGAAATATTGGGAGATTTAGATAGAAATAGCATTAAGAATTTATATAAAACAGGATTAGTAATATAGTTAGAAATTAACAGGACGAAAGTTATTCTTCTCAACTCTTCATTGTTTAACGTTATAGAAGATGCTTTTGAAAAAAATTGCAATTGGATGGAACTAAATAATGATAATTAATAAATATTGGAATAATTTGCTGAATGTTACGAGGAATAGCATTTATGTGAAGATGAGAATTATATATAAATTTCTATTTACAATTTATTTGAATAAGAGTAAAATGTTATTGGATTTAAAATGGTAATGAAAGAGAAAAAATTGGGATTGATAAGAAAAGGATTGTGAAAGATTATAGGAGTTCAACAAAGTTACAAAAAGTGTTTAGTTAAGTGACAGTTATTTTGCATAATAAAGCAATATATGTGATGTAAATCTTTGAGATAATGTAACGACTTAAAATTAGAAATTTGGCATGCATATGAATAGATTGCGGTTTGAAGTATACTAAAATAATTGTCTTGCAACTGGAATTGTCTTTGAAATTATAAATGTCTAATAAGGGAAAATCTACTATTTTGAAATGTTATTGAAATTATAATCTTTGTTATATATTTAAAAGGAGCTAACATTGAAAAATAATAATAGTAATATATCCTTAAAATGGTAGTAAATGAACTTTTAGTAAGTATAGGCCATGATTTCATAAACTAATGGAGTAATAAAAGCTGATTTTGAATTTAATGTAATAAGCTTACTTGTACGAAAACAATTCATTGAAAATTATTTTGAATGTTGTAGAGATTTTTGAGAAGGGAAAAATCTTTTTATCTTTTATGGAATTAAGCAATTTTTAAATTTTTGATTTAATAATAGTTGGGTTTAACAATTGAGTTTCAAATGTTTTGAATTAAAAGTCCAACTTTTAAAGAAATAAATCTCCATTGTAGAAAGTATTTAAACAGGAAAAGTTGGTTAGAAAAAGAAAAAAGTTTCTTGGCTCCTTTTGGGAACTTAGCAATTTTTGAAGTTGACAAAAAGGGTTTCCAAGTTGATACTTTAAAAGATAAAGGTTTCAAATAAGGTACTTTACTAGTGTAAATTTCAATTTTAAAAATGGTGAGGACTAAATAATTTTTTTTTTACAGATTGGATATGGATCACTACCTAGGTAAGGTAGCATAAAGGTTTTAAAGACATAAATAAATTAGGAATATTATGTACAATTTGATCTAGAAATTTGAAATCATTCCTAAATATTTAATTATAGAATGTTGGTAAAGTTGCGAAGATAATCCAGATTTATAATTAGGTTGTAATTTAAGTATTCCTAGTTGACTTGGAATGTGAATTTCTATATTTTGATTTATTTAGAATGGGTTTTGTGTAAATTCCATAAACTATCCAACTCTAAAATATGTTCAAAAGTGTGTCGTTTGAATTAACAAAGAATATACCAAAAATGGAAAAAGATGTGTAAGATATGGATATTCTTTTCCATAGTCTCCACTCTTTATTTCAATAAAATAAAAGAAATAACTGCTTGTAATTTCAAACGAAGCAAAGATCTCACTTTTGGTTAATTCATGGAAAATTATAATAGTAATTCTTTTTGTAAGGATAGCTATGATAAATTAAAATGTAGAAAGAAATGTTCTAGTTTAAAAATTAGTAATTAGAAGTAAGATGTCACAAACGTATAACTGCACTTAACGTAAAAAAATACTGTAATTTACAACGGTGTTCATATTTATAATTATAGGACTACTATTTATGGACATTACTTATAAATTTAGTAGGCAATAAATTTTTAATTAATAGAGAGGCGAAAGGAATTAATGAGGATGGATTAAGGAATTCAATATGACGTTGGTGAAGGAATTGAACCGGCATGATAGATGGATTTTGAAACTGGTAAAAACATTAAAGGGAATTAAATGAAGATTGATCAGAGATAGTCTAATTTTACATTAATGATCACTTTTTACGGGTATATTAACCGAATTAATGAATGGTTCGATTTTTAGAAAACAAGAAGGAGAACTAATGAAGATAGAGAATTAAGTGGAATGACATACTAAGAATGTTCATCTTAATTTGTGAGTATTAGGGCCCCAACATCATTAACACCAGTTAATGATAAATGGCAACTTCCTGGAAAATTTACTTTTAGAGTTTTTGGTATTGTTATTGCTAGTTGTCTTCCTTAGGTTATTGTAAAACTGTATGATATGATATAAGATATGTTCATGTTTTATCATTAGGTTTATTTTATGGATGGGATTAGATCGCTATATATATATATATATATATATATATATATATATATATATATATATATATGAAGGAACAACGTAAATAAGGAAATTTCATAAGGACACTTAACTAGAGATAAACTGCAGGTAAGACTGGAAGTTAAAAAGGAAATTGGGTTAGTAAGTAGGAATAAAGAGTGCTTCAATAAACTTTAGGATTTTAGGAAAATAAATTTTAGCTAGCGGAATGTCACCATTCAAGAATGATCATTCATCTAAAGGAGATAAGATGCATATGGATTTGAAGAAACGTTCTATTGGGAAAGGTTGAAGAAGAAGGTGATAGAATTTTCTACTTGAGGTGCCAAAAAGAAAAGGATATATTAGATTAATTAACGAATGAAGGTCGCACAAGATCGCTAAAAATCCTATGCAGACAAGCAAAGAAAAGAGTTAGAGTATGAAGTAGAGGATTTGGTGTTTATCAAAGTTTCCCCTCTTAGAAAGGTCGTGAGATTTGGAAAATAAGAAAATTTGGTACCAAAATTTGTTGGGCGTTTCCCAATTTAAAAAAGAGTAGGAAGACTTGCATATTATGTGGAGCTACTAGATAAGTTGGCAGAAGTCCATGATATTTTTCATGTTTCGCACTTGAGGAAATGCCTTCATAGCACAACCACTGTGGTAAAGCCTTATCGACTAGGGGATATTGAGATGGAGCAAATAACATATCGTGCCACCACACATATATGGAGCATAGAACTTGTAACGACCCGTATAAATTTGATGTTTAAAATGAATTAAATTAATAAGATTTTGATTTAGAAAGAAATAAAAATCTTATTAATTTATATGAAAGCGAATGTTGAAATTTGATGTATCAGGGGTAATTAAAATTTACAAATTAAATTTTATGTTGCAATTAATTGTAATAGTGAAATTTTTTGCATTTGGATATAAAGTTAAAAATAAGTAAATAAAGGCAAGTATTGAATTCATCAATGAAATTAAATATTGATTTATGGAAAGTGAATGTAAATGGAGGTAACAAAATAATGCAGGACAATAAATAATTTATTTAGTACAATCCCTTTTTATTTGTAAACTATAGTAAGGTATTAATTAATAAAAAAATTTATTTGGAATTGAGCTTAATTAAGAATTTAACTTCATAGGTTGACGTAAAAAGGAATGGAAATTTGATTGTTTATATTAATTGAATGGAATTCAAAATTGTTGGAAAAGGTAAATGTGTATTTGGTAATAAATTTAAACAGACTTAAATATTGAATTTATTTAATTAATATATATAATAAATAATGATTTAATGAAAACAAATACTCTGTAAATATCTACAATATTTGAGTGGAAATAATAAACTTACAAATATGGGATTAAGAGTTTTACAACAATTATTATGAGGTATATACTTAATTCATTCAATTAAATTTGGAAATCATTGCAATAAATATAAATTTAATGTTACGATAAATAAATTAAGGTAATAAATGGGAATGACGTAAATATTCTTCATAATGTGATGATTTGTGAATAAAAAGAATGAAAGTAAAGTTTTATCAATAGATCGGAATTTAATTTATGATAAAAAGGTTAATTGCAATTAAATGAGTTAAATATTTAAACGGGAATTAAGCTTTATGTAATTATTTGGATTTATTGCAATTAATTGAAATTAAATATAAAATTTTACATTAATTCGAAATTAAGTTGAAATTGGAAATTATTTATGTAATAGCTTTGAACCAATGTTGATTTCACCCATTTGACTGTAATGGATCGTATAAAAAGAATGAATATTGAATTCAATAGAATTATTGGAAGGTTAATTTATAATTGATAAATGTAACGAAATTTGAATTTACGCTGAAATTTATGACTGAATCAACAATTAATTGACATCTTGATTGGTTTAAATCACTGAGATTGTTTAAGAAAACAAAACTGATAAGATTTGTAAAATTTGGAAGTGAAATTGAAAAAGTGATTTAATTAATGAATTTTTAATTTATTAAATTAATATAAAAATAGCCATTTTGGCCACTGACTCGGATTTCGACGAAACTAGTTTCATCGGATCTGTAACGGTGAATTATAATAGTGTTTCAAGTTTCGTAGCGATCCGACGTGTCGTTTGATCGTACGGGCTCGAGACGCCTTGAAATTTATGCAATTGAAATCAATTTGGAAAATATTGATTTTAGCATAACTTCTTCATACGATGGAATTTGAACATGAAACTTTGTCTGTAACGACCCGCCTTTTTGGACTGTTTAAACCGACGATCAAATACACATGCCGATTCCAAACCATTCAAAAGGGCAGATGGTTATTGGGGTAAATAAGAAAAGAAAAGAAAGAAAAATAAAGGAAATGAAACAATACAAAATCTCGCAGCGGAACGTTAAAATATAATAGTCAAATAAACAGTTCATGAAGCTGTTTACTATACTTTGACAATTATTTATACAACATTTATTAGAGTTATACATATACAACAGAACAATTAAAATAATGCAGTAGATAGCACGATGCAAGGGTAATAATAATTATAGTATACCAAATCTTCGTCTTCATCCTCCAGAATAGATCTTCAAAAATCTGAAAAACTCAGGACTGATCCGAGCGTAATGAAAAGACAAAACACTCGAGTCAAGACTAAAATATCCTTATGAAAGTTAAATCAATCGTAAATAAATATGAGTGTAACGGCGTCAGAGATGTTTACGGGGTTTGGCATCTCATATCCAGTGTCAACGTGCGTGCAATAATTTAAGAGATGTTACGGGATTTTCCATCTCTCAAGGATCCGTTAAACTATCTACTATGTAGTAATGTACGCTAAGTAGATAATGCCTATTAGTAATATAAAGTATCAAAATAGCGTTAAGGCGTTACCAGAATCCCCCTTAACACATTTTTATAATGCCATAGTCTATACAGCACCGTAAGCCCCACCGTAAACTGGTGGTTATCAAAGGGTACCCCATATGTATAACACAAAACAAAACATAGTGGTCGCGAATAGGATAATCAGTATGACAAGGTACATAAGGCGATACCAACTAGGAGACTAGTAGTTGCGTGATCCGTACTGATGTTGAGCATAGCCAGAAGCTACCCCAACACCGCGAAATAACACTCCCAAATCAAGGGGTGCACCCAAATCGAATCACAAATGTAATAGATATGGTATCGAAGAAGTGTGTCCGCTAGAGGTGGCGAACCTCAATGGCCCGACGCGGCTCCTGTTTTAGTCATGTCAGGGGTCATCCAATATCGTTCTCTTTCTTCAATCAACGCGTTCACCAAACCATCTACTTCATTCTGGATCAACACTCCGCGTATAATAGTTATTAAAGTGGTTTTCGGTATCGACAGAGAGTATGTCCATATCCGATCCCGATCTCTTTAATAACTACGTATTATTACACCGTTGGCTCTTTTACATTTCAAATCGATTCATAATTGGTATCAAAATATCATATTCTCTTCAAAAATCAAGTCCACTTCAAATATCATCTTATCTATTCAAATGTAAGATTCTGTTTCAAAAATCATTTTTCGCATCAATATCTCATTTCGATTTCAAAAACATTTTGAATTTCAATTTAGGTTGCAACTTCATTTAACCCAATTCGTATTTAAATTCAAGATTTAAATATAAACATTTCACCTTATTGACTAGCTTGAAATTTTAGAAAAATAGTTTTAAGTAGTTTAAAAGTAGTTTAAATAATTAAAGTAGTTAAAAATACTTAAAGTCTTAAAATGGATTTAATAGATAAATTAGTTTAAAATAATTTAAATTGGGTTAAGTAAATTTAAAATAGATTAAAATAGTTTAAGTATTTAAAAAAATGGTTTATATAACTGAGTAATTTGGAAAACAAAATAAAACAGCTTCAAAACCAAACCATTTCAATTATAACTTCCCAATTCAAAACAATTTCAATTTCCCTTCTACCGATTCAATTTCGATTTCGATTCAATCAACGTAAAACTTTGACTTCAAATTTATTCAATTTTATATTCACTTTCAATTAATTCAATTTCAATTTATATCGATTTGGAGCTTGATTTTCAAAAATATCCATTTATAACACTTAACAGAATTTTTCATCAATATTCAAGTTTAAATCCAAATTTCAAATATGATTCAATTCCAAGCTCGATTTCAAAATATCATTTTTATATCACTTCTACTTAGTAACATTCAAAGCTCGAATTAAGGTTAAATCTTTAAACAAATCAATTTTCGAAATTCAATCATATCCCGATTTAAAATTCCAAAGTCTCCACTTTAAATTTTAACAATTTCTTTTAACCAAAATTTATTTCAACATTCCAAACTCAATTTTTCAATAATTCGATTTCTATAAATTGATTTCTATTTATAACTTTTAAATCAAAACATTTAAATAAATTTCCAATCGACGATTTAAAAATTATTAATTTAGCCAATTCGGCGTCCGTATATAATTTTCTATCCTATGGCCAAGTAATTATTTATTTCAATTAAATGTCAGGGATGAATACATATCACTTAAATCAAATCACAGTTTCATATGTATGCATAACAGGATATATATAAGCAAATAAACATCCAAACATTTAAATATCAACCAATAACATCCATCGAAAAACATCATCCAATAAACAATACAATTCATGGCAATTTCATAGTTATCAATGTCAGGTAATTTAATCGCAATTCAATTTTAATTTCAATTTAACTGTCAATTTAATTTTCAACGGTTAATTCAAATGACAATCCATCTGACGATTAAATTTTATCAAACAACGACAAATAAAATACATATCACTTCATAATATTAAACTTAACAACCATAAAGATATTCAGTACGCTGTGAGCGTTATAAAACACTCACATTGATTTCAATGTAGTTCCAGCGTTTTATTTCGAATAAAATCAAACGAGCGTTTAATTTTACCCGAAATTTTCACTAGCTCCAAACGATTCCAATCCAATTCCATAGCGTAGTGTTCGTTCATACGAACCCAATGCAACTGGTTTCGTGCGTTTTCGACCTCGTATGAAAAAGATATGAATTTTTAAACATTACACGAATTTAAAATAAACTAAATTAACATTTTCTTTATTTTTATATACCCTAGCCAATCCTAGCCGTTAGATCCCTTCATCCAACGAATCAGGCCACACCCCATCTCTTCTCCTTTCCCACGTTCACGCGCCCAGGTGATGAACACGCACGGCAAACCCATAGATCACGATTCTAGGGTTAACAATCGCGACCCCTACGATCGCTTACACCCTGATCGACAACCACCATTTCGAAGAGCATCTCCTACTCCATGCTTGGCTAGAACCAAGTGCAGCTCGGCCTCCCCTAGACCCCCGAAATTCGTGCCGAACTGCAGGCTTTTGGACGAGCTTTGGCGACAAACCGTAGTACTATTTTCCATCATCACCATTGATCGCGTAGAGCTCGAGGAGATCTACAATCTTCTAGTTGAAGCCTTCTGGAAATAATCGATGGATTGGAAGAAAATTGAGGAGAAAGATCATTGTTTTTCGGCCATTGGTTATATTGGAGGTGGCGGCTGAAGGTTCACACCCTAGCTGGTTTATTTTGCAAAAAGAAATATCCAAGGCCTTTTATAGAAAAATTTTCAACCACTATTCACCCCGAATTTTTCGAACTCCAAACGAAGCGTGCCGGTTGGGGTTCCTAAGGTTTACCCCATGTTCCGAACACAATGGAACGTGTTTCGGGAGCTAATTTGATCATCTGTGCAAGTTATGGCACTAAATGATCGATTTTAAATTAAATCGATTAAACGAATTTCTAGGCGTTTTGGCTTGCCCCGGACAAACGATAAATCCGATTGACTTGAAATTTGAAATCTTACAATAATATCACATTACGAATCCGATCAAACTGGTTTCGTCGAAATTCGAGGCTGTTTGAAAAATGGCTATTTTAACTTGTCAATTAAATATTAAAATATTCAATTTTCACAATTTAACTTTTAATTATTTTAAAAGCTCTACAACATCATTCTAACTTTAATATGATAAAATAAAATTTTACAAATCATTTTAATCATATTAAACCCATTATTCAATTATCCAATAAATCCCAATTTTAAAATCTTTTTAACTCTACTATAATCCCGATATAACTTACATTCACTTTGGAAACTAATTTGAATCATATTAAATCAAATTTTAATTATTCACTCTATTTTCATATATTAAATTTCAATATCAAATTAATCATATCAAATTCGGAAATTAATTATTCAAACATTTGTAATATTAAATTTAAACAAATTTGATTATTCTTAAATCACTATCTTTTGAAATATTCAAAACGAACTTATAAAATTAACAAATTAAAATTATAGAACAACCATTTTCATTAAAACAGTTATTCAATTCCCGTTATTCAATTATTCAATAAATTCCAAATCTTAAATTTAAACAATTTAATTGTTCAATATTTGACGGATTCCAATATTGGATTTTTAAATAAAAATTTCTTTATCAGTCGATTTACTATATTACATCAAATGAATTCCACATTATTATTTAACTACAGTTAGAGATAATGCACTCAACTAATATATAAACTTTCATTTCAATTGCAATTGGTTCACAAATTCAATTCGACTAACTAAATGAATAGGTAACTTAAATAATCATCACCGTTAACTTTTAACTACTTATAAGTTTATTATTTTCAAACAAGCCTCACAATTACCTATACAATACAAATTCATTCAATTACCTTTGACTACATATTATTTCAATTGATTTGGGATTTCATTCAATTCATAAATAATTAACTTAGATAAAATTTGTTGCATTTCATTCTAGTTATTATTATTCCAAACGACTTACAAAACTTTTTTCTAACACTAAATCACGAAATCTTTTAAATTAGCTATTTTAATTATCGAAAATTTATGGGTCGTTACATTTTCCATCGCATTCAGAATATTTTAAAACACCTATTTTGATATATGGGTTTACCCAATTTCATTCCGAGGACAGAACGGGCTTTTTGGGCCACGTTGTCGCTAACGCGTACATCTATTTGATCCGATCCATTCTTTTCCAACCTTCTCTATAAATAGTCGATTCTAAACCCTAGCCTCCATCTATTCTCATTTGTCTACATGTAAATTTCATCAGCTCCTCCTCTTCCTCAATGGATGCAAAACCTAGATCCAATTACAATTTCAAAATCAAAGTCAAAATTCAAAGTCCTCAGAAAAATTCAGATAAAATATATGTTGAAGCTCTCAAAATGCGTAATCTTCTGGTGCAATTCATTTTTCAATTCGAGTTATCATTTGCTCTAAAATTAAAGGTTTTCCATGGCCGTTCATCTTTGCCGCGATCAAATTAGTCGGATCGAGAAATCCTTTCTGTTTTGGAGAGGAAGCTGAGGGGAGTTGATCTATATGGTTTGTGGGTCAAGTCGACGGTTATATCGAGTGGAAAAATTGATTAGGGTTTCGAAAATCTTGATGGTGGTTGCCCATTTTCGCACGGGGATGGTGATCGAAGGGGGGGCCTGGGGCCATAAGGGGGCCTATGGCGTGGTCGGCAGACTCTTCGGCGGTGGAGGCGGCGCCGTGTTTTCGGTTGGCCAAGGGCATGAATTGGGGTGCGTGACTGTAGCGATGAAGGAGGCTGCATGGTTTTTGCGTGTACAGGGAAGAAACGTATTTCTTGCTAACGTGGCTTATGTGGTAAGTGAAGTGTTCTTTTTGTTTATTTTAATATTGGAACTTCAAGCGCAATAATCGCTATAACTCTTACATACGAACACCAATTCACGTGCGGCTTTTTTTTGTTAGGGTCGTTTTTAAATTTCGGACTTAATGACACAGGTTTGGACGAATTCTGAGATGGTCAAATTTTTGGGTTTAAATTGGATTTAAATTCAATTTAAATTCAAAAGGTGAGTGTTTTAACCCACTCACAACTTCTAAAAATTTCTTATGTTTGTTAAATTGATTTACGATAGGAGTAGAAATTTATTTATGACTGTTTGACATGTTTTATTCATCATCTCGGTTAAATCGCATTTATTTAGTTTAACTGTTAATTAATTTTATTTTTGCATACAAATTGATAGTTATAATTTATTTATTTGCACATAAACTGCTAGTTAAACAGTTATTAAATTTATTATTGAATATAAACTGTTGGTTAATACCTTTTATTTATTGCCTGTTGTGTTTTATATGCTCTATATTGATGTTTGTTTAAGTTAGATGAAGATTGGAAAAATGGTTGATGATTGATATTTGGATGAATGGATGCTATTTTTCTTATTTTGTATAAACTGCAAGTTATTATGCATTTTCATCTCATTCGAGATTGCGGTTTGAAATGATACACAACCGCATTTTTATTTTTTTAAATTCCAGATTGAAATGATAAATATCTGTATCACTTGACCATAGGATAGAAAATTATATACAGGCACCGCGGTATATATATAATTATTTTTGAAATGATTTTATGGTTTGGATAGGATACGGTTTAATAAATATTAAATTTTGATCTTATATAAAATCTTATTTTATATATACATATATAGTTAAATTATTGAATTTAAGCTATGAAATTGTTAAATAAAATAAATAAGTTGAATAATGGAGTTTAATGATTTAAATCAATTAAGACTCGAAGGTAAAATTTGAAATTTATTTGAATGGAACTTATTTAAAAAATTTCACTCCATAAGTTGATGTAAAACTTATCAAAGCTTGGAAATTTAAAAAAATGTATGATATTTATAACTGGATTTTTATTCAAGATAAATTAGATGAATATTTCTAGTATAATTACATTGAAGGAAATATTAAATTGTTAGAAATTTGAGTTGTATTTTATGGATTTATTTTGTGACTGTTCAAAACAAAATAATAGGATAATAAATTGTTGAATATAAATTCCAAACTTAGTTTTGAAATTCTTAAATACTCAAAGTTTAAATATATTGAAATCGAAGTGTTTTATTGAAACTAAAGGTGAATCTAAATTTATGGGGTTTAGACCTAAAATTTTAAAAGGATAAATTGTGAAGTTGCAGAAATTATTTTATAAAGTAATATAAAATCAACTATTTTATTCTATATACTGTTGAATATCCAAACCATTCAAGTTTCAGAAGTTATGGTTTTAAAGCTATGAATTTTGCAGTATTATGTTTTGAAAGCTATAATTCAAATGTTTGGTTTCTAGATATTAAAATTTTTAAAGCAGTATGATTTTGGAAGAGAAATATATTTGAAATAAATGATATCATTGATTTGGGTTTTATAAGAATAATATCAAAATGAATTTGTTTTGGAAATGGAAATGATATCGTATTTATGGGTTTGAAATGGTAAATTTTATTCTGGTTTTTAAAGTACAAACTATTTTTAAGGACCGCGGTGTTATAATAATGTTTGGTTGTTGAAGAGACCTGGATCGGAAGTTGTCATACTCTCTGCCAACTACGAAAACCACTTTAACAACCGTGTACGCAGTCAAGATTCCAGAATGAAGTAGGATGGTGGCGGTGTTTCCTTTGAGGTAAATACGTGGACCCAACTCCCGTGAGTTGGCATAAGGTGGCTAAAACAGGAGCGATTCTCGGGACAATGAGGTCATTCCTCTGATCGGACACTCCTCTTCGATACTATACTTTGACTTTGGATTGATTTCGGTGGCCACCTTTATTTTTGATTTTGGGGGAGTTTGTTCGAGGTGGGCGATAGCTGCACGTTTCCACCAGCCCGGATGTGTAATTGGTATATCTACCCTATTGATGTCATACCGAGCCTTTACTACGAGTTTCTATTTTTGTCGTACCTATGGAGTATCCTCTGGTAGCTTCCCGATCAGGAGGTATTACGGTACTGTATAGACTATTGGCATTATTTGTATTAAGGGCTATATAGGTAACCCCTTAACGCTATTAAAAAGTAAGTTTATTTTACAATTAGACACTATTATAATAGCGAAATATACTACATAGTAAATAGTTTGACGGCTCCTTAAGAGATGTAAATCCCGAGCATCTTTTGAGTTACTACACTCATATTTATTTCAGTTAATTTAACTTACATAAGATCTTTTAGTTCTGACTCGAGTATTTTGTCTTGTCAATTCGCCCGGGTCAGTCTGAGCGTTTCAGGATTTGAAGATTTTATTTTTGGAGGACGAAGATGGAGATTTTATTATTATTATATACTATATGGTTCCACTGCACTGCATTCCGCTGCATTAATATTTATTGGTATGTGAACTCTGATATTTATTGTATAAAGAAGAATCAAATGTTTTGTAAACAGTTTTATGAACTGTATATTGATTATTATATTTTATCCTTCCGCCATGAGATTCTGTTTTGTTTTATTTTTCTTGTTTTTCTTATTTACCCCATAACAATACGCCCTTCCATATGGTTTGAATTGGCACGTGTGTCGATTTAAAGCGTGCAAAAAGGCCGGATGTTA
Source organism: Allium cepa (assembly GCA_030765085.1). NCBI lineage: Eukaryota > Viridiplantae > Streptophyta > Magnoliopsida > Asparagales > Amaryllidaceae > Allium > Allium cepa. Next base: position 462,953,594 of record CM060938.1, on the reverse strand, counting down.
CAATGTGGTATCGGAGCTTTGGTTTTGCGATAAACCTTAGCTTTGTGGGGTTTGACTCTTTACTAATAGGTTAGTAATACCCTATGGGAGTCGATGTGTGTGTATATATGAGAGAGCGTATTTGTTATTGTTATAAAAAGGTTTTTATATTATGTTAATCTGTTCCGTTTTGTATTTATAAATCCCGGTTGGTGCATGGGATGCTATGACATCAATAGGGATTTCTAAACACTTAATAGGACAGACCAACATAATATTTGTTTAATATAGGCGAATGAAATAATTTTGCCTATTATATTTTCTATATATATAAAGTAAATTTTTAAATGATATATATATATATATATATATATATATATATATTTAGTTGCAATACATTAGCTGTTAGGTAATAAATTTATAAATAATAGTTGAAATAAGATTTAAATAAAATAATGAAATTGGAAATTTAGAACTTAAGTTCCGGGGTTTTTGAAGATTTCTTTAAATTGATTTTGGAATATAATAATAATATTTTAGAAGTATTTTCTGATATAAATATTTCAATATAATTTGAAAGAAATGTTTTAAAAGAAATTGGAAAAGAAATAAGTTTTGAACTTTCCTCTCTGTCGCTGGAAAATAATTTTGGTGATGGCAGCCGCATCATCGACTTTCATTTTCGAGTTTCGAAGGGGGAAGGCCGATGTAGTAGTTCTACTGCAGATTCATTTTTGAAAAATATATAAATTTTGAATTGTTTTAAATATAATTAGTGATATATAAGTTGTAAGAATATATTTATCTATTGTTTTAAAATAAATTGAAAATTTAACCTGGTATTAAATTCTTAAATTTCCATTAATTAGTTGTTTCAATTATTGTAGTGAAATGAAAGGATAGTAATTAATAATTGGAACCTTTAATTAAATAAAATTTTAATATAGTAGGAAGATAAGTAATGTAAATAAGTGTTTGTAAACCTTAGTAAATGAATTAATGAAATTCTTTATTTATAAGGATTGATGCTATAAAGTTGTAAATGTAAGTGTAATTAAAATGTTCCTATAATTAAAAATAATAGAATGTAAGCATTAAATAAATGAAAGGAACTAAAGGTAAATTGAAATTTGTAACTTATAAAACAAAGATGTAATTATTGAACCATTAATTAATTAAAAGAATTGAGAAAAAACTTGCATAACTTTCAATTACATTCTTTAAAAGCATATATATAACTTACCAAATATTAAAAGTTGAAATGTTTAATAAGAAATGTAATGGAAATTGTACAGTAAAAGTATGTAATGAAAGTTTTCAATAAATTGCTTTTATTTATTAGAATTGGTAGTATAGAGTTATAAACTTAAGTTTAAATTGAAAAGATACAAATTAAAATAGAAAAGTGGGTATTGTAAATGGAATCTAGTAATAAAAAAATGATAAATAAATGAAATGAAGTAGTATAAATGAATGATAATGAACTTAAGTAAACAGTTGAAGCTATTCATAAATAAAATTAGTAGGAAAGTGAATACTGTAATAAATAAATGAGGACATGTAATAATAAATGAATGAATAATTATAACGAAATAAAAGAAACTGGCATGACCTGAGTTAATGGAATTGAATAATTGTAAGTAATAAGTAAAAATAAATGAAGCAAATATTTAATGACTAAATGTAAATTAAAAAGATAAACCACTGCAAACAACAAAAGTATGAAATGAAATTAATAATAAGTTAAGTTGATTGTTGTTTGGATTTGTTGTTGTTTAGTTGATGGTTGTTTGGGCAAGGATACTTTAAAATTGGATTTGGGTGAATGAATTATCTATTTTGTTTTATCTAAGACTGTTGAGTAAATGATGCACTAGTAGTTTATTCTTCATTTCGTACAATTTAAAAGTTTTGAACCCGAACAACTATTTGTTTGTTTGATTGAATGGTTGCTTTGTATTTGTTGTATATGTTGTTTGTTGAAATTGATGGTTGATGTATTAGTTTGTTGTTAGTGACTGAAACCACCTTAAATATTTCATTTTACATAATTGTTAACCTTTTGGATTATATAAGTGAAATACAGGTTATGGAAGCATTTGCTACTACATTTGGTTTCATAATAATATGCATAGATTGCCCGACAAATAGGTACGTTTTCGGATTACGTTTTTAGCGCTGTTATATTGTTTTCCCGAGTTGGGATAAATATTAGTTTGAAAAAAAAAATATGTTGTATATTATTATAATTGATATTATATTTTCTCCCAAGCCTCCCTGTACAAAGGAGACTCTGCCAAAATTTCCGTAAATTTTGGACTTAGAATTTTTTTGAAAATGTTTTCCAAATTTTATTAATTTGAGTATAAAAGGTTTAATGGTTATATATTTGTATATTTTATTTAAAATGATTAATTTCAAACGAAGCAAAGATCTCACTTTTGGTTAATTCATGGAAAATTATAATAGTAATTCTTTTTGTAAGGATAGCTATGATAAATTAAAACGTAGAAAGAAATGTTCTAGTTTAAAAATTAGTAATTAGAAGTAAGATGTCACAAACGTATAACCGCACTTAACGTAAAAAATACTGTAATTTACAACGGTATTCATATTTATAATTATAGGACTACTATTTATGGATATTACTTATAAATTTAGTAGGCAATAAATTTTTAATTAATAGAGAGGCGAAAGGAATTAATGAGGATGGATTAAGGAATTCAATATGACGTTGGTAAAGGAATTGAACCGGCATGATAGATGGATTTTGAAACTGGTAAAAACATTAAAGGGAATTAAATGAAGATTGATCAGAGATAGTCTAATTTTACATTAATGATCAATTTTTACGGGTATATTAACCGAATTAATGAATGGTTCGATTTTTAGAAAACAAGAAGGAGAATTAATGAAGATAGAGAATTAAGTGGAATGACATACTAAGAATGTTCATCTTAATTTATGAGTATTAGGGCCCCAACATCATTAACACCAGTTAATGATAAATGGCAACTTCCTGGAAAATTTACTTTTAGAGTTTTTGGTATTGTTATTGCTAGTCGTCTTCCTTAGGTTATTGTAAAACTGTATGATATGATATAAGATATGTTCATGTTTTATCATTAGGTTTATTTTATGGATGGGATTAGATCGCTATATATATATATATATATATATATATATATATATATATATATATATATGAAGGAACAACGTAAATAAGGAAATTTCATAAGGACACTTAACTAGAGATAAACTGCAGGTAAGACTGGAAGTTAAAAAGGAAATTGGGTTAGTAAGTAGGAATAAAGAGTGCTTCAATAAACTTTAGGATTTTAGGAAAATAAATTTTAGCTAGCGGAATGTCACCATTCAAGAATGATCATTCATCTAAAGGAGATAAGATGCATATGGATTTGAAGAAACGTTCTATTGGGAAAGGTTGAAGAAGAAGGTGATAGAATTTTCTACTTGAGGTGCCAAAAAGAAAAGGATATATTAGATTAATTAACGAATGAAGGTCGCACAAGATCGCTAAAAATCCTATGCGGACAAGCAAAGAAAAGAGTTAGAGTATGAAGTAGAGGATTTGGTGTTTATCAAAGTTTCCCCTCTTAGAAAGGTCGTGAGATTTGGAAAATAAGAAAATTTGGTACCAAAATTTGTTGGGCGTTTCCCAATTTAAAAAAGAATAGGAAGACTTGCATATTATGTGGAGCTACTAGATAAGTTGGCAGAAGTCGATGATATTTTTCATGTTTCAACTTGAGGAAATGCCTTCATAGCACAACCACTGTGGTAAAGCCTTATCGACTAGGGGATATTGAGATGGAGCAAATAACATACCGTGCCACCACACACATTATGGAGCATAGAACTTCTAACGATTCGTATAAATTTGATGTTTAAAATGAATTAAATTAATATGATTTTAATTTAGAAAGAAATAAAAATCTTATTAATTTATATGAAAGTGAATGTTGAAATTTGATGTATTAGGGGTAATTAAAATTTACAAATTAAATTTTATGTTGCAATTAATTGTAATAGTGAAAATTGTTGCATTTGGATATAAAGTTAAAAATAAGTAAATAAAGGCAAGTATTGAATTCATCAATGAAATTAAATATTGATTTATGGAAAGTGAATGTAAATGGAGGTAATAAAGTAATGCAGGACAATAAATAATTTATTTAGTACAATCCCTTTGTATTTGTAAACTATTGTAAGGTGTTAATTAATTGAAAATTTTATTTGGAATTGAGCTTAATTAAGAATTTAACTTCATAGGTTGATGTAAAATGGAATGGAAATTTGATTGGTTATATTAATTGAATGGAATTCAAATTTGTTGGAAAAGTTAAATGTGTATTTGGTAATAAATTTAAACAGACTTAAATATTGAATTTATTTAATTAATATATATAATAAATAACGATTTAATGAAAACAAATACTCTGTAAATATCTATAAAATTTGAGTGGAAATAATAAGCTTATAAATATGGGATTAAGAGTTTTACAACAATTAATATGAGGTATATACTTAATTCATTCAATTAAATTTGAAAATCATTGCAATAAATATAAATTTAATGTTACGATAAATAAATTAAGGTAATAAATGGGAATAACATAAATATTCTTCATAATGTGATGATTTGTGAATAAAAAGAATGGAAATAAAGTTTTATCAACAGATCGGAATTTAATTTATGATAAAAAGGTTAATTGCAATTAAATGAGTTAAATATTTAAACGGGAATCAAGCTTTATGTAATTATTTGGATTTATTGCAATTAATTGAAATTAAATATAAAATTTTACGTTAAATTAAGTTGAAATTGGAAATTATTTATGTAATAGCTTTGAACCAATGTTGATTTCACTCATTTGACTGTAATGGATCGCATAAAAAGAATGAATAGTGAATTCAATAGAATTATTGAAAGGTTAATTTATAATTGATAAATATAACGAAATTTGAATTTACGCTGAAATTTATGACTGAATCAACAATTAATTGACATCTAAATTTGTTTAAATCACTGAGATTGTTTAAGAAAACAAAACTGATAAGATTTGTAAAATTTGGAAGTGAAATTGAAAACGTGATTTAATCAATGAATTTTTAATTTATTAAATTAATATAAAAATAGCCATTTTGGTCACTGACTTGGTTTTCGACGAAACCAGTTTCATCGGATCCATAACGGTGAATTATAATAGTGTTTCAAGTTTCGTAGCGATCGGACGTGTCGTTTGATCGTACGGACTCGAAACGCCTTGAATTTTATGCAATTGAAATCAGTTGAAATCAATTTGGAAAATATTGATTTTAGCATAACTTCTTCATACGATGGAATTTGGACGTGAAAATTTTTCCATCGCGTTCAGAATATTTTAAAACACCTATTTTGATATATGGGTTTACCCAATTTCGTTCCGGGGACAGAACGGGCTTTTTGTGCCAGGTTGTCGCTGGCGCGTACATCTATTTGATCCGATCCATTCTTTTCCAACCTTCTCTATAAACAGTCAGTTCTAAACCCTAGCCTCCGTCTATTCTCATTTGTCTACGTGTAAATTTCATCAGCTCCTCTTCTTCCTCAATGGATGCAAACCCTAGATCCAATTACAATTTCAAAATCAAAGTCAAAATTCAAAGGCGTCAGAAAAATTCAAATAAAATTTATGTTGAAGCTCTCAAAATGCGTAATCTGCTGGTGCAATTCATTTTTCAATTCGAGTTATCGTTTGCTCTAAAATTAAAGGTTTATCCACGGTCGTTCATCTTCGCCGCGATCAAATTAGTCGGATCGAGAAACCCTTTCTGGGTTTTGAAGAGGAAGCTGAGGGGAGGTTATCTATATGGTTTGTGGGTCGAGTCGATGGTTAGATCGAGTGGAAAAATCGATTAGGGTTTCGAAAATCTTGGTGGCTGCTGACCATTTTCTCACGAGGATGGTGATCGAAGGGGGGCCCGGGGCCATGGGGGGCCTGTGGCGTGGTCGGCAGACTCTTCGGCGGTGGAGGCGGCGCCGTGTTTTCGGTTGGTCGAGGGCATGAATTGGGGTGAGTGACTGTAGCGATGAAGGAGGCTGCGTGGTTTTTGCATGTAAAGGGAAGAAACGTTTTTCTTGCTGACGCGGCTAATGTGGTAAGTGAAAGTGTTCTTTTGGTTTATTTTAATATTGGAACTTCGAGCACAATAATCGCTATAACTCTTACATACGAGTACCAATTCACGCGTGGTTTTTTTTATTAGGATCGTTTTTAAATTCTGGACTTGATGACGCTAGTTTGGATGAATTCTGAGAAGGTCAAATTTTTGGGTTTAAATTGGATTTAAATTCAATTTAAATTCAAAAGGTGAGTGTTTTAACCCACTCACAACTTCTAAAAATTTCTTATGTTTGTTAAATTGATTTAGGATAGGAGTAGAAATTTATTTATGACTGTTTGGCATGTTTTATTCATCGTCTCAGTTAAATCGCATTTATTTAGTTTAACTGTTAATTAATTTTATTTTTGCATATAAATTGACAGTTATAATTTATTTATTTGCATATAAATTGCTAGTTAAATTGTTATTAAATTTATTATTGAATATAAATTGTTGGTTAATACCTTTTATATATCACCTGTTATATTTTATATGCTCTATACTGATGTTTATTTAAATTAGATGAAGATTGGAAAAATGGTTGATGATTGATATTTGGATGAATGGATGCTATTTTTCTTATTTTGTATAAACTGCAAGCTATTATGCATTTTCATCTCATTCGGGATTGCGGTTTGAAATGATATATAACCGCATTTTTTTTGAAATTGCGGATTGAAATGATAAATATCCGTATCACATGACCATAGGATAGAAAATAATATACAGGCACCACGGTATATATATACATATAATTATTTTTGAAATGATTTTATGGTTTGGATGGGATACGGTTTAATAAATACTAAATTTTGATCTTATATAAAATCTTATTTTATATATACATATATAGTTAAATTATTGAATTTAAGCTATGAAATTGTTGAATAAAATAAATAAGTTGAATAATGGAGTTCAATGATTTAAATCAATTAAGAATGGAAGGTAAAATTTGAAATTTATTTGAATGGAACTTATTTAAAAAATTTCACTCCATAAGTTGATGTAAAACTTATCAAAGCTTGGAAATTTAAAAAAAGGTATGATATTTATAACTGGATTTTTATTCAAGATAAATTAAATGAATATTTCTAGTATAATTAAATTGAAGGAAATATTAAATTGTTAGAAATTTGAGTTTTATTTTATGGATTTATTTTGTGATTGTTCAAAACTCAATAATAGGATAATAAATTGTTGAATATAAATTCCAACCTTAGTTTTGAAATTCTTAAATACTCAAAGTTTCAATATATTGAAATCGAAGTGTTTTATTGAAACTAAAGGTGAATCTAAATTTATGGGGTTTAGACCAGAAATTTTAAAAGGTTAAATTGTGAAGTTGTAGAAATTATTTTATAAAGTAATATAAAATCAACTATTTTATTCTATATACTGTTGAATATCCAAACCATTCAAGTTTCAGAAGTTATGGTTTTAAAGCAATGAATTTCGCAGCATTATGTTTTGAAAGCTATAATTCAAATGTTTGGTTTCTAGATATTAAAATTTTTAAAGCAGTATGATTTTGGAAGAGAAATATATTTGAAGTAAATGATATCATTGAATTGGGTTTTATAAGAATAATATCAAAATGAATTTGTTTTGGAAATGGAAATGATATCGTATTTATGGGGTTGAAATGGTAAATTTTATTGTGGTTTTTAAAGTACAAACTATTTTTAAAGACCGTGGTGTTATAATAACGTTTGGTTGTTGAAGAGACCGGGATCGGAAGTTGTCATACTCTCTGCCAACTCCGAAAACCATTTTAACAACCGTGTACGCGGTGGAGATTCCAGAATGAAGTAGGATGGTGGCGGCGTTTCCTTTGAGGTAAATACGTGGACCCGACTCCCGTGAGTTGGCATAAGGTGGCTAAATAGGAGCGATTCTCGAGCCAATGAGGTCATTCCTCTGATCGGACACTCCTCTTCGATACTATACTTTGACTTTGGATTGATTTCGGTGGCCACCTTTATTTTTGATTTTGGGGAGTTTGTTCGAGGTGGGCGGTAGCTGCGCGCTGCGCGTTTCCACCAGCCCAGATGCATAATTGGTATATCTACCCTGGCATTGCCTAGTTGTGCCATGTCACCTACCATACCGAGCCTTTACTACGAGTTTCTATTTGTGTCGTACCTATGGAGTATCCTCTGGTAGCCTCCCGATCAGGAGGTATTATGGTACTGTATAGACTATTGGCATTATTTGTGTTATGGGCTATATGTGTAACCCCTTAACGCTATTAAAAATAAGTTTATTTTTACAATTAGATACTATTATAATAGCGAAATATACTACATAGTAAACAGTTTGACGGATCCTTAAGAGATGTAAATCCCGAGCATCTTTTGAGTTACTGAACTCGTATTTATTTCAGTTAATTTAACTTACATAAGATCTTTTAGTTTTGACTCGAGTGTTTTGTCTTTTCAATTCGCTCGGGTCAGTCCGAGCGTTTCATGATTTAAAGATTTTATTTCTGGAGGACGAAGACGGAGATTTTATTATTATTATATACTATATGGTTCCACTACACTGTATTCCGCTGCATTAATATTTATTGGTATGTGAACTCTGACATTTATTGTATAAAGAGGAATCAAATGTTTTGTAAATAGTTTTATTAACTGTATATTGATTATTATATTTTATCCTTCCGCTGTGAGATTCTGTTTTGTTTTATTTTTCTTGTTTTTCTTACTTACCCCATAACAATCCGCCCTTCCGTATGGTTTGAATTGGCACGTGTGTCGATTTAAAGCGGGCGAAAAGGCCGGATGTTACAGAACTAGTAAGCTCTACAGCAAAGAAATTAGGTTGGTTTGAGTTCAATGTGGGAAAACTCGACAGAAAGCACGAGGGCTTCTCATCCTAAGCTTTTCATCGGCAAACTTTTCTCTTCAAACTTAGGTTCTGATTGCATAACGTTTCGTAGACTGGATGGTAGAACATGTTTTCTACACTTTTACTACACTTTTGACTCATATATAACAATTTTTTCATGTTTAGGATGTTAGCATTGGCCAGCCTGGCATTACCAACCACTCAAAGAATCCATCGAGCGTCCTAAGTGTTATCTTATCGATGCTATCATCAGCGACCCTAAGCTGAAGAAATCCAGTGGCTAAGTCATGCTGAGAAAATACTGAAGTGCCAACCAACTGATTGAAAAGATCATTTATCTTAGGAAGTGGGTAACAGTTCTTCTTCATGGTCTTATTCAACTCTCTATAGTCTACGCAAAGTCGAATGGAACCATCCGCCTTTATAGCGAAGACAACTGGCGCCCCCCAATCGGATATGCTCTGTCTGACAAAGCCTTTCTCTAATAGCTCACCAATATGCTTGCCTAATTCCTTCCACTCCTTAGGATCCATATGTCTCATGGGAAATGCCACTGGCTTAGCGTTGTCATTAAGATAGATCCTAAATTCGATCACTCTCTTAGGTGGTGGCCCTCTAACCTCCTTAAAAACGTCTGGGAAATCTCTAACAACTGGAACTGAATCCAACTCTCCTAGTGATGAATCAAGTGAATAAAGGAAGCTCTACATGACCGACCTCTATGGGTCGCAAGAAACCTTGAGAGTCTGTCCGCTACATGTCCCTATCCTAACGACTCCCCTCTCGTAGTCCAATGTTGCCCAATAAGTGGATAACTAGTCCATCCGCAAAATCATCCCATATCTCGAAAATACCAGTACATAGGCGTTACAATCAAAATCTATGCCTAGTATAAAAAATTTCAAACCCCTACAAATCATGGATAAATGTGTCAATCCTCCTATGAGGTTTGAAACAACTATAGGGTCTACAACTAGAGAAATATCTAAGTGTAAACAATCGATCATGGAACTAGAAATGGAAGAATGCGATGCTCAGGAGTCAAAAAGTGTCCAAATAGGAAAATCCAAACTAAAGATCAAACCTTCTATAGAGACTTTCCTATCTCGGTCCGGTCCACTACTAGAAGGTATTACATCCAAAGCATGTAATTACATCGTAGTTGTGCCTGCTTTCTGCCCTATCCTCTGAGGACAAGCTCTACTAAGGTGTCCAGGCTGCCTAAAGTTGTAACATCTCCTATTCATCATGTCCTTCTTATAGTCCTTTTAGTAATGCCCAACGAATCCACAATTATGACATTTCTTGCCCTTCTTGATCTGTCACTTTTGAGGTCCTCCTCCTTTCTTCTTGTCCTTATCCTTATTATTCTTCCACCACTGCTTCTTAGAGTTTTTTGATTTAGGAACCTCCTTACCCTATTCTTCCTCAGTAACATCTGATATGAGGGTCATTTCCTCATGTGAATCATACGTCGCTCCCATAGGTACATGTGTCAATGCCAACCCTTGGAGGGGCTGGTTCAAAACCTTAGCAAACTTAGTGGCCTCTTTATGCGGTGTATTAACAAGCTCCATCTTGAACCACGATAACTCACTAAACTGATTTATATACTCTTTCACCGAAAGACTTCCCTGCTTCAGACTAATGAACTTCTCCAACTGCATGCTTTCCTCGACTTGCGACAAGAACTTTCTCTCAAACCTTTCTTGAAATCCAACCCAACCAATGTTTCTACCCTACATTTCTGCAATCTCCCACCAGTAAGGAGCCTCTCCCTTCAGCTCCCATGATGCAAGCTGAACCCTCTGTCGGTTCTCCAATCCTAATAGCCCAAATATCCGCTCGTATTCCTCAACCAAGTTCGTACCTCTATGAAATCCTCCATGCTAGTCCTTGCATAGCTAACAAAATTGGCAGGCATAGGTGGATTAACGGGACCTCCACCCACCGGTGCTGTATTAGGCGCTTGCCCTTGCACCTCTAGTGCCGTAGCTTGGAGGTATCTACGGAACCAACCAGGGACTTGGACAGCCTCTGGAAGATTTGGGGCATCCACCATTCTATGCAAAGAAAAGAAAATTTAGGCTCGAAAGAATCGGAAGAAGATTGAACTGGACTTTGAGGGGATTTTTTTAAAAACTCTCTTATACTTGAAAACTATTTCTATAATAAGAGTTTATTTCTGAAAAATACTTTTAGTTTGAAGATATGTTACCTTTGAAAATTACTTTACTTTTAAAACAAGTTTTTAGGAATCCTGTAACCTTAGGCTCTGATACCAAGTGAAACACCCCATACCCCTTAGTATCCCCAGGAATGACACACCAAAGGATTTGGTGTGCTATAGGTATTACTAGAGCATCACAGAATATTAGGGATCTAAATGAGAAATATAGCTAGGCCTAGGGTTCTATTTATAGTGTGGCTTAGGGATCTCAGGCATCAGATTTGAAGATTTAATCTGGTGCAACCACGTCATAGGCTCACTAGGAACCGTCGGATGCAGCTATGAACGTAGAGGATTGCACAAAAATCAAATTTTACTTTCTTCGTCTTACCTGGACGAAATATAATCCGAGAAGTTTTGCGGGTCGACCTAAGCTCATTGGGGGTCGACTTGACCATAACATGGGTCCACCCTTGTGGTTCTTTTTTTCTTTTTCGTTTATATAATCCTAATATCTTGTTTCTCTTGTAACTTCTTCATACTAGCACGGCTTTCGACAAGTTATATATGGAAATTGCTCAAAAAATTACCACAGACCAATGGTGTAACTTTCATGGCTCGATTCTGACAATTTCATGGACTTATTTTATTTTTTAGTTAATTTATTAATTTATTATTATAGCTCAAATTTTGGGTCGTTACATTCTCCTCTCCTTAAAGGATTTCGCCACCAAAATCTCTAAGGACGGAAGAATGAAATAAATATTTTTCATCCAAATTCCACAACCACGTATTCAACCATCATCCATCACATCCATTGTCCTTAAGGTTTCTAATGCAATTTATGATATATGCAATAGTGTAGTGTCAATGTCCCTAACTAATGTAAAAGATTAGGCGGTCTACTGATTCAGTCGACCTCTTTTTTATGCGCTCCTGCTCGTGCCACGTATCCAAATGAATGCAAATTCTATAATGACAACTGATAGTTCTATATGCGTGCTATAATCATATTCCAAATGCAACAATTATACGTTAATCACCCATTTATAGCAACCATGAAATAAAAATGCAAGTGCACACACATCCATATGCATATGCTTTAGTGACCTAGTTAGGTCGATCTCTAAGAGATAATAGTACCTGGTGTGTGTATATGCATCCATTAGCATCCACTGGCAAACACTTACAACCACTTGTGTCCAACATACATAACATATTCTAGTAACATGTTTACATTCAGTCCTACGATCCATAGGTTAAATCCTAAGATCTACCCTCCCAAAAACTACTAAAGGAAAGAACCTATTCAAAACTAAAGATGGAAATAGGAGATTCAAGATGTACAATCGAAGAGATGTGAATAAGAGATGCGTATATTCTCCTCAGCCTCCCATGTAGTGTCCTTAATACTATCTCCTCATTGCACCTTAACCAAAGGGACTTCCTTATTCCAAAGCTTCTTGATATCATATCCCACGATCTTGGTAGGAGTGCGACGAACCGAAGCTTCTCGCTCTATTTCAACTTCCTCATGTTTGCTAAGTTCCACTACCTCTTTCGAATCATGTAAGCACTTTCTCAAGTGTGAAACATGATAAACATCATGAAATCCAGCAAGCCTCTTCGATAGCTTTATCTGATACGCCATCCTCCTTGCCCTTTCCATAATGGGGAACGGTCCTACGAATCTGGGAGCAAGTTTCTCGCTTGATCCTTAATGAAAACCAAATCGCCTACCTCGAACTCAATATCCCTTCTCTGCTTATCTGCATAGGATTTCTGTCTACCTTGTGCCATCTTCATTCTTCTTCTAATCAAATTAATCTTTTTCGAAGTCTCTCTAAACATGTTGGGACCAAGTAGCAATCTTGCTGTAGACTCCAACCAACACGAAGGCGACTTGCATTGTCTTCCATAAAAGGCTTCTAAAGGAACCATCCCAATGCTGGCCTAAAAACTATTGTTATATGTAAATTTCACTAAAGGAAGGTGCTCCTCCTAAGTCCCTCCAAAATCAAGAATGCACATCCTCAACAAATCCTCAAGAACTCTATTAACTCTCTCTGTTTGGCCACCTTTTAAGGGTGATAGGCCGTACTCAATCTAAGTTATGTCCCTAAAGCCTCTTGCAAGCTCCTCTAAAACTCGCTATTAAAGATAGGGTCACTGTCGCTCACTATGCTAAAGGAAACTCCATTAAGTCAGACTATCTCACGAGCGTATATGGATGCCAAATAAGGTGTTGTCCTCTTACTCTTGACCGGAATGAAATGGGCGCTCTTAGTTAAACGATCTACAATCATCCAAATACTGGTATTCCCCTTCCTAGATTGGGGTAAACCATCTATGAAGTCCATTGAAACACTATCCCATTTCCATTTGGGTACATCCAATGGCTTAAGCAATCAACCAGGTCTCTGTTGCTCCGCCTTAACGTTTTGGCACACAAGATACATAGCCACAAACTCTATTACATTCTTCTTCACGCCCCTTCAATAAAACACTCTCTTCATGTCCCTATACATCTTAACACCACCTGGATGAATAGTCATCTGAGAATGGTGTACTTCTGCTAGAACTGCACTCATCAAATCAACAGTGTGAGGAACACAAAGTCTTCCATCTCTCCTTAGCTACCCTTTACTATTGATGGAATAGCGTTGGAGATGTCTAGAGACCTTTCCTTTGCTAACCTTATCTATAATATCCACAAGCTCTAAATCCTCTTGCTGTCTTGATCCAATCTGATCTATGAGGGTAGGTTTAACGTCAAGTGCTGCCAATAATCCAGGAGTGACGTATGTAGAGGACTTAGAATCAAAGGTGGAAATAAACTCTAAGCTTTTCCACTCTACGAACATTGGGCTAAGGGTTGTCCTCTTCCTACCTAATGCATCCGCAACTACGTGCCACTTGCTAGGGGTGTAAACTATCCCAAAGTCATATGATGCCAAAAACTCAATCGGATGTTGCTACCTAAAGTTTAAATCCTTTTATGAGAACAGGTACTTCAATGATTTATGGTCAGTGAAAAGCTCGAACCTCACTACTAGCAAGTAATGTCTCTAAGACTTGAGCGTGAAAACAATAGCAGCCAGCTCCAAATCATGTTTGGGGTAGTTCTGCTCATGAGTTTTCAACTGTCTACTCCCATAGCATACTACCCTCTCCTCCTACATCAATACCGCCCTAAGGCCAGTCCCACATGCATCAGTGTATACCGTATAGGGTTAGCTCCGTCAGGTAAAACTAACACCGGTGCACTAATAAGGGCCCTCTTTAGCATCATGAAGGAATCCTCACAATCCACGTCCCACACGAATGTCGCATTCTTCTTGGTAAGGCGAGTAAGCAACGCTAAAATCTTAGCAAAATCTCTGATAAACTTCTTATAATAACCAGCCAAACCTAGGAAGCTTCTATCTTCGGTAATGTTCATGGGGGCCTTCCAATCCTATACCACTACTACTTTAGCGGGATCCACCGCTAGACCCTCTCTTGAGACTACATGCCTTCAGAAACGCACCTCCTCACGCCAAAAGTGACGCTTCGAAAATTTTGCTTTCAGCTGATGAACGTGAAGTGTACGAAGAACCTCCTCAAAATGAATAGCATGCTCTTCCACACTCTTGGAAAACCCCAGAATTTCATCCACAAACACTACAATGATTTGATTTAGGACTTCTCGAAAAACATGGATTGTTAGATCTACAAAATAGGCTGGGGCATCGATCAGCCCAAACGGCATAACCAACCACTCAAAGAATCCATCGGGTGTCCTAAATGTTGTCTTATCGATATCATTGTCAACGACCCTAAGTAGATGAAATCCAATGGCTATGTCAAGCTGGGAAAATGCTGAAGAGCCAACCAATTGATCGAAAAGACCGTATATCCTAGGAAGTGGGTAACGGTTCTTCTTCGTGAGCTTATTCAACTCTCTATAGTCTACGCAAAGTCAAAGGGAACCATCTGCCTTTGTAGTGAAGAAGACGACTGGCGCCCACCACTCAGATATGCTCCGTCTGATAAAATATTTCTCTAATAGCTCACCAATATGCTTATTTAACTCTTTCCTCTCCCTAGGAGCCATATGTCTCATGGGCAATGCCACTGGCTTAGCATTGTCATTAAGATAGATCCTAAAGTCGATCTCTCTATCTTAGGGGGTAGCCCCCTAACCTCCTTAAAAACGTCTGAGAAATCTCTAACAACTAGAACTAAATCTAACTCTCCTTGTGATGAATCAAGGGAATAAAGGAAGCTCAACATGACTGACCCATGTGAATCACAAGAAACCTCAAGAGTCCGTCTGCTACATGTCCCTAGCCTAACGACTCTCCTCTCGTAGTCCAATATCGCCGCATAAGTGGACAACCAGTCCATCCCCAAAATCATCCCATATCCTGAAAATCCCAGTACATAGGCATCACAATCAAACTCTATGCCTAGTATAAAAATTTTCAAACCCCTACAAATCATGGATAAACATGTTGATCCTCCTATGGGGTTTGAAACAACTATAGAGTCTATAACTATCTAAGTGCAAAAAAATCAGCCAAGGAACTAGAAATGAAAGAATGTGATGCTCCAGAGTCAAAAAAAGTCCGAATAGGAAAATGCAAAATAAAGATCAAACCATCTGCATGGATTTTCCTACCTTAGTCCAGTCCACTAGTAGAAGGTGCTGCACCCAAAGCCTGTACTTGTGCCGTAGGTGCGCTTGCTTTCTGTCCTGTCCTTTGAGGACAAGCTCTATTAAGGTGTCCAGGCTGTCTGTAGCTGTAACATCTCCCTTTCATCGTGTCCTTCTTACAGTCCTTTGAGCAATGCCTAACCAATCCACAATCATGACATTTCTCGCCCATCTTGATCTGTCCCTTTTGAGGTCTTCCTCCTTTCTTCTTGTCCTTATCCTTCTTATTCTTCCACTACTGGTTCTTAGAGTTTTCTAATTTAGGAGCCACCTTAACCTCTTCTTCCTTAGTAACTTCTGATATGAGGGCCATTTGCATAAGTGACTCGTACGACGCTCCTATAGGTACATGTGTCAATGCCAACCATTGAAGGGGCTAGTTCAAACCCTTAGCAAACTTGGCGGCGTTCTTTTGTGGTGTATTAACAAGCTCCATCCCGAATCTCGATAACTCATTAAACTGATTTATATACTCTTTCACCGAAAGACTCCATTGCTTCAGACTAATGAACTTCTCCAACTACATGCTTTCTTCAACTTACGACAAGAATTTTCTCTCAAACCTTTTCCGAAATCCAACCCAACCAATGTCTCTACCCTCCATCTGTACAATCTCCCACCAGTAAGAAGTCTCTCCCTTTAGCTGCCACGCAAGCTGAACTCTCGTTCAGTTCTCCAATCCTAATAACCCAAATATCTGCTTTGTATTCCTCAACCAAGTTCGTGCCTCTATGAAATCCTCTACATTGAAAAACATATTGCCTCTAAGATTGGCGAAGTCCTTGAGTAGCTTAAAAAAATTGGCTATTGCAGGTGGATAAAAGGGACCACCCCCGGTGCTGCATTGGTCGCTTGACCTTGCACCTTTGGTGCCATAGCTCGGAGGTATCTTTGGAACTGGCCAAGGACTTGGACACCCTTTGGAAGAATTGGGACGTCCGCTATTCTATGCAAAAAAATGAAAATTTAGGCTTGAAAGAATTGGAAGAAGATTGAACTGGACTTTGAGGGGATTTTTTATAAAAACTCTCGTATACTTGAAAACTATTTCTATAATAAGAGTTTCTTTCTGAAAAATACTTTTAATTTGAAGATATGCTACCTTTGAAAAATACTTTACTTTTAAAACAAGTTTTTAGGAATCTTGTAACCTTAGGCTCTAATACTAGGTGAAACACCCCACACCCATTGGTATCCGTAAAAAAGACACACCAAAGGATGTGGTGCATTATAGGTATAGCTAGAGCATCATAGAGACTAAGATTCATGAGACAAATAAGTAAAAACAGTAGAAAACATTTAAATAATAACTTATCATTTAGAAATAAAATTCATTTCAAAATAAGTCATGAACACATAACATGTCTCAAAAACTCAAATATCTCATGTCTTATGAAAATGCATCTCAGTCTCACATAATTAGAGTAAAAGTAATAATAATAATAATCCCTCTAACAAGTGCCAATCCATCATAAACCAAATGAAAATGACGAAAAGCATAAGAATACATATGAAATAAGAAAACTCCGGAAATGAATCTCCAAACAACCTGAATCAACTATCCTCAACTCTGCTGACCTATGGGGGAAAAGGAAAGATAGAGGAGTGGGTTAGACAATAAGTTTGGTGAGTGAAAGTAATTACTAGCATTTATAAGCAAGACAAAGGTAATAGACTAAGCAATAATTATAGCTTGAAAGGAAAATATAGAAAAGATAAAACTCACATAAAATACTGTTTCTGATTCTGTTTGACTGTTTGCTTTGATTGTTTGCATTGATTGTTTGCTCTTGTCATAAACTGCTATGATTAGGCTGAAACCCTAATCCTCTCTCAACTGCTAATCTTGATTAGGCTAAAATCTTAATCCTACCCATTGATTGGTCCTTTCCTATCTCCGTTGTGCCACTGTGATCCGATCCTATTGGTCCCATAGTAAAAGACAATTTTAGTGCTTAGGTCGCAGTAGCGAATTATTTAACCTAATCGATGTCGCACGCTCTGTCATCACTGGTACACACTAACTGTCGCCCTCTATTTGACCCTTTATTTACCCTAATCTACATAAGCGTGCCTAGCCTCACCCACATGTGAGACCATCAGTCCTCGACTTTAAAGGGAATGCTGTTAGTACTGGTCCTAACAAACAAATCTTCTAACTTTGTGCCCCTTGTCCAAATCCCTAAATTTGAGCCTCTATCTATTGACCACTTATTTACCGTAATCAGCATAAGCGTGCCCAGCCTTACCTACATGTGAGACCATCAGTCCTAGATCTGAAAGGGAATGCTGTCGGTATGGGCCACGACTGCTATTTTTTCTTATTAACTTAATCCAAGATCTAAATTTTAAAATAATCTGCTTCTATTATTTCTTTCTTCGTAATTATAACCTACGTGCTATAATTGTTCTTCCAACTGTTACTCTTCTATTTTCTCTTTTTAGTTATAACCACTTGTTATAATTATGCTTGCAAATATCTCAAATCTGTCTATTTCAGTCCATCACTATTTTATTTCAGTTTTTCTCATTTTTCATCTGATTTCTTTAAATTTAGCATCTTTATATTTTAATACATATTAGCGAACTCTTCTCTTTTTAATATTTTATTCACGTCAAAAAAGATTAAATTTCTATCAAAAGAAACTAACATTTATAAGCTAAATTCCAACTTAAAACAGATGTAAATAACTGAATAAAATAGTTAAATAAAAATAGATTGAAAAGAACTTCCAAAATTTACTTAAAAATTGACTGTAAATAAACTTACATAAAAACTGTCGCAAAATTATAGAAACTACAACTATTGAGAACCCTATTATTTTAAATTGCTTATTGTTATCCTGCCTGTTGGCAAGGTCGTGACACTAAGAGATTGACTGGAAATCATAAACAGTTCATCCCAAAAAACCGGTTATAGCCAGGTTTTCTATGGATGATGGTAACTTTTGCCCGAGTCCAGATCGAGCTACAATTAAAATGACGTGAAAATCAAAGCCATGAAAGCCAATATTCCAAATTTCGAGTCAATCGGAATTCGTATGCTCAAGGTATGATCGATGCAAGCCAAGGAAATCGACTCATTCGTATCCATCATTCCGCCTCCGTCGCATTGATATCATTCGTAGCCATCCAGGGAACCTTGGTCGAATCCATCAAGCATCCATCGATTTGTATCCATCATGCCTACTGTACTTCATATTCGATTTTCCTGGTTCCATTTCGTATAATCATATTTACTCAGCTTCGTATCCATCAATTGAAGCCAAATCATATCGGTTCTAATTGCATAGATCTTATCGTTCGATCGATCGATGCAAATGAGCCACCGAACAATCGATATGAAGTAATATCTTCTATTGATACGAAACAAGCTAAGCACCATCGATACGAAATATCTGCATATGATCGATGTGAAGCATCCCCTAAAGTCATTAATACGAAGCGACCTCAGACAACGATGCAAAATGAATGCATCAGGTCGATACGAATGAAGCCTATAAAAGTGGAAGACTCGGTCGCTCGGCATGAAAAGTGGATTGATCCTAAGAGTTAGCGCCACGTCATCTGATCGACGTGTGTAGAAAAATCGATACGGAGAAATCGATAGGAACAATATCGATACAATTGCAGCAGTATTTTGTAAATTTGAACCTGCATCGATCATAACTCAAAATCTACAAGTCCCATGCCACCAAATTTTGAAAAGGGATTATGTACAACCTCAGGAATGTTCAAGATCGATCTTGACTCGATTGAAAAAAATCTTGATCGATACAAATTTGGTTCGTATCGATCACGGATCGAATGCAAACTGTAGGGGATCGATTGCGTGGGCCCACCCACGTGAGAGAAAAGGTCTTTTGAGATTCGAGCGAGATATTTGCAGCCTATGCCTATAAATAGCAGCCGAGGAACTACTGAAAAGGACTTTTGGCTCTTCTATGTCTAGACTCTGCCGAAATTACTATTGTACTTGAATCTCACTGTTGTAACTCATTGTAACCAGCAAGCAAAAAGTGAATAAAAGTCATCCATTTCATTATGGACGTAGGCCATACACCAAACCACTCTAAATCTATGCGTTTCTATGCATTTTTACTGTTATTAATTGGTGTGTTTATTAGATATTCCTCATTTTTCATTTATATTCTTCATTTTATCTCTTCAAACATATCCGAAGGGTGTTGTGCCTAATTTTGGTACAAATACTTTGCTACTTTCACTAAGAAAACCTAGTTTTTCTCCTGCTCATTGGATCTACTACCGATATTGGATTACAAAAATCTAAGGAGAATATCCAAATTTCAAGTTCAGAAGTTCTTCCATCCTATCAGATTTGTATCGAGTCTAGGAGAGAGCTTCGCAATCCACTATGGTCAACACTAGGACTACGTCAATTACTGCAGATACAGAAGGACGGGATAGACAGAACCCCACGCAACTTCCTCATACCGATCAGAATGCTGCTGGACCTTTAGATCCGCAAGGCCCTATCACCAGGTAAGAGTTTCAACTGCAAATGTAAGAGCTGACTGAAAGCCGTCAGCTGCTTACTCAGCAACTACATGCTAATGCGGAATTGACCAACCAGCTGAATCAACAACGACGAAGGAGGTCTAGAAGGGATCAGGCTTCCTATTCATTCACTGAGAGTTCATCCTCTTCTGACTACCATCATAGATCCACACGCCCACGGCTGGACGGAAGCTATACACAAGCTACTGGACATCAGCGCATGTTGAATCTTGGGAAACCGAGAGTTAGCCCATCAACCAACCATCATATTGGACCCTCCTCCTCCGAGGTACTGTTCCTTGTCATACTACTAACAACCGAGCTACTACTACTGCTATTGAATTGGAAGCTGATGCCCGAAATCGGATAGATCCTACCCACCGTCAACATAACTACATTCCTGATCCCTATGTTCCTGAAGACTTAGAACCAAGGAGGCGAGATATGGACTGTTGGTCGCGACTGACCCATCCTTGCATTGTGGAATCCAACCACACCTTGGCTCAGCATGCCCAGAATGTCCAGATGCCGAACATCTCAACTATGATCCGTCAGATGATCCTGAAAGCCAAGGCCTCACCAAATATTACTAGGGAATCTCTCAGAGTCATACTCTTTTTACCGATTATATACTTTACACTAAACCACCTTGGCGATTCAGAATGCCAACTCTACCCATTTATGAAGGAAGCTCTGACCCCAACCAGCATATTTTAAAGTACGAATGGTTAATGAATGCTGCACGAGCCGGTGGTGCAGTGAAGTGTCGAAGTTTCCCAATCTTTCTAGAGGGAATAACAACTATGTGATTTAGTCATTTAATACCTCAATCTATCTCATGTTTTGACCAGTTGGTGACGAAGTTTGTTGAATAATTCTGCATGCATGTTATAAGGTCGAAAGATGTTAATACCTGTCCAGTGTCACTCAAGCTCCTAGAGAGAGACTCAGGAATTATCTGGAGAGGTTTCATGCTGCATGTGTTGAGATTAGTAATCCTAATGAAAACTCCATTCTGATTGCACTAACTAAGGGAATTGATCCCGATTTTGAATTTGGTAACTGGTTGGCTGGAAACCCTCCTGCGTCATTGGACCATTTCTATTCCAAAGCAGCTTGAGAAGGGAGGATGCGAAATAGTCTAGGAAAAAGGATGACGAAGGGCCCAGTATGGAAGGAATCCAAAGCAATGTTGTTGTTAAACAAACCGAGGAGAGTTCCAAAAAGGTGCAATTGAACATATAGAATAAACAGAATCAACAAAAAGGCAATGAAAATCAAAATAGCAAATGGGATCAGAATCATAGGCTGCGAACGTAGGGCTCCTTTGTTTGACAATTATATCCTTTAAATATGTCGCTAGAAAATGTGTACTTGCAGACTTGCAATACCATTCAATATAAGAAACCTGCTCTGAAGCAATCATTGGAAAAGAAGATTCAAACAGGAAAATTTTGCATATTTCATGATAGCTATGGCCATAACACGAATGAATGTCGTCGTTTACAGGATATCATTGAGAAATTGATACGAGATAGGAAGTTGGAATAGTTTGTACTGGCGCCGTAGTCTGGAGGTGCGGGCCCATCGAATCAGAACCAAATACCAAATCAAGCAAGATTGGAGGAACCCACTTGTACCCACCGAAGGCTAGTGATTAATACTATTAGTGGTGGTCCTCATCTAATAGATCGAAGCTAGAAGAAAATGGAGTCGTATGCTAGCTCTATTAAGCATGCAAGCTTCGAATGTTGTAGTAGTTTGGAAGACAAGGCTCCGGCTAAACAATAGAAAACGATGACAGATGACATCGTATTTCGAGACAGAGATGCCGACAGAGTCGAAGCCCCAACCATTGATCCACTTGTCGTATCATCTCAGGTAGGTCATTCTTGGATGAAGAGGATCTTAGTGGATAGTGATAGTTCAGTGAACATATTGCTTAAGCAAGCTTATGACTAGATGAAGATGGAAGCATAGGATTTGAAGCCTTGTCAATCCCCTATTCACGGCTTCAATGGAAGTGTGACTATACCCACTAGGATGGTGGAGCTACCAGTGGAGTTGGGAATTGGAGAACGGCGAAGAGTCCGGATATTACAATTTGTTGTATTGTACATTGACTCGCCATACTATGCTTTCTTGGCCAACCGGCCCTAACTGATTTGGGGCTGCTATTGCCCTTTGGTGTTTGACTTTAAAATTCCCTACCGACAATGGAGTTGGATTCATTCAGAGAGACCAAGCTGCTGGATGAGCTTGTTATGTTGCTAAGCTATGGGAGGCACAGCGAAAGGAAAAAGGAAAGGGCATAGAGGAATCTCTCTACATCCGCTTTGTGGAAAATTGACGGCTAACGCCTCGGCCAAAGCCCAAGCACCCCAACTGATTCCCAAGAGATCTTGACCTGAGAGATACCGAAAGTGAAGACGAAAGTAAAGATAGTCAAGCTTCCCCGGCCGAGCTGACGATCGATGTTTCGACCGATGATAGTGATGAATCTAAAATGATAAAGATCAGATCTCAGTTAAGCCAACAGATGCAAGAGGAGTTGGTTGAATTTCTCCAAGCAAACATCGACGTGTTTACCTAGACACATTTCGACATGTGTGGGATCTTCCCGTACATCATGAGCCACATATTGAATATTGACCCGCATCACATCCTGGTTAAACAGAAAAGGCATGGTATGAATCCAGATAGATCTGCCGCACTTAAGGAAGACGTAGATAAACTCTAGTCGAACGGGTTTATCCGAGATGCATTATATCCTGAATGGGTGTCCATTCCTATACTTATCAAAAAGCTTAACTGGAAATGGAGAACGTGTATTGACTACTCAGACTTGAATAAAACTTCCCCTAAAGACATTTTTCCACTTCCCCGAATTGATCAGCTAGTAGACTCAACAGCTAGACATGAACTCTTATCCTTCATGGATGCATATTCTGGCTACAATCAGAAACCCATGAACTTGCCCGATCTGGAGCATACCAGCTTCGTCATCGATCTTGGACTTTACTGTTACAAAGACATGCCATTTGGACTCAAGAATGCTGGAGCAACTTACCAACGGCTAGTTAATCAAATGTTTACTAACCAGATTGGAAAAACCATGGAGGTATATGTGGACGACATGCTTGTGAAGTTGCGATTCTCCACCAATCATATCAAAGACCTGAAAACAATGTTCAAAATCCTCTAAGAATATAGAATGAAACTTAACTAGGTGAAGTGTCACTTTGGGGTCGTTTGTGGAAAATTCCTCAGACTTATCACCAATGCTTGAGGAATTGAAGCCAATCCCAAGAAGATCTGGGCGATCAAAAATCTTGAAACTCCACGAGCTACAAAGCAGGTTGAGCCTCAATTGGAAAGTAGCAGCACTGAGTAAGTTCATTCCAAAATCCACTGAAAAATGCATTTCCATCTTTTATCTGATCAAAAAAGGGAAACGGGACTTCGAATGGACTACGGAATGTAAGGGCGCATTACGAGCACTAGTTCAACACCTCTCCATACCACCCATTCTGCCAAAGCCTATTGATCATGAGTGACTATACATTTACCCAACGGTGTCAGAAAACACAATCGGTGCTGCCCTGATTCGGGAGGAAGACTGGATACAACGGCCAGTATATTATATTAGCAAATGACTGACCAGAGCAGAGAGAAACTATCCAAAGTTGGAAAAGTTGGCTTATTGTCTTGTCATTGCCTTGAGGAAGCTCCATCCGTATTTTCAGGCTCATGTTATCACTGAATACACTGACCAGCCATTATGACAGGTCCTTACATGGCCTGAGACGTCTGGTAGGTTACTCAAGTGGAATATTGAGTTAAGTCAGTTTGACATCAATTACACTCCAAGGCAAGCTATCCAAGGACAAGTGCTAGCACACTTCATCGATGAATTCACTATTCCAAAGGATGTGCCCAAGACTAGTGAATCCCCCAAGTATACCTGGAAGCTACATACTGATGGCGCATCAAATGATCGTTGCTCAGGTGCCAGAGTTGTACTTGAAACCCCTTAAGGCCGATCTATATGCTATGCTTTAAAGTTTGATTTCCATGCGACCAACAACAAAGCCGAATATGAAGCTCTACTCGTTGGATTAAGGCTTGCCAAAGATTTGACAATTATCACTATGGAGTTTTACTGTGATTCACAATTGGTTTTGTGCCAAGCTCGGGGAGAGTACCAGGCCAAAGACCGAAGGCTAGCTGCTTATCTTGTTTGGGTTCAGGAAAAATTAAATCAGTTCGATTATTATACCATCTATTGCATAACCTGAGAATACAATCAGAAAGCCGATTCCTTAGCAAAGTTAGCCAGTTCGGTGAGGCATAATAAATGGGACTTGTTCCCTTGGAGACATTATCTTCCCCAAGCATCGATCAAATGGAAACAGACTAGGTACCTGAAGCCATTTCTAATATGGAGTCATGGTGAGTCCATTCCGAAACTATCTCGAGCGTGGGACACTACTAGAGCGCAAGAGTGAAAAAAGACAAATTCTTCGAAAGGCTTCGCGGTTCACTATTCAGAATGGAGTCATGTATAGAAGAGGGTACTCTGTTCCTTTACTCCAGTGTATCACCCACGATGAAATCAAACGAGTATTGCTTGGTGTACATGAAGGAGAATATGGCAATCACACCAGGGGGCAAGCCCTTGCCAAGAAAATGCTTCGATATGGATATTATTGGCCGACTATAAATCGCAACGCATCGAATTATGCCAGAAAATGTGACAAGTGTTAGACGCATGCTCGGATTCCGAGAGCACCACCTACCAAGATAACTCAAATGGCAGTCCATGGCCATTCGCATTATGGAGCATTGACATTATTAGTTCTCTAACTCTAGCCAAAGGTGGTGCGAAGTACGCCATCATCGCAATTGATTACTTTACAAAGTGGGCGGAAGCTGAACCCCTTGCTGCTATCACAACAAAAAAAGTGATCAACTTTGTAGTACGTAACACTATCTGCCGATTTGGTCTCCCACATACCATCATCACCGAAAACGGAATCTAATTCGATAGTGTTGACTTTAAGAATTTTTGTCAGCGATTCCACATCCAGAAGAAATTCTCTACAATTGCACACCCTCAAGCAAATGGACAGGTTGAAGCTGTTAATAAAGTTATAAAGTCTATTCTAAAGAAATGATTGGAAAAGGCCGAGGGAAAATGGGTCGATGAACTTCCTATGGCTCTATGGCTTATCGAACAACCCACAAATCCACGACCGGCCACACTCCATCTTCACTTTCTTTTGGTTTAGAAGTTGTTATTCCAGTCGAATTGGAAGTACCTTCTCATCGTGTGACATATTATGATCCGAAGTCAAACGCTATATTACTTGCCGAATCTCTGGACTTATTGGATGAGATGTGAGAAGAGGCTGATTTGAAGGCAGCCGTGTACCGAAGTAGAGTCACCCGATTGTATAATGCTAAGGTCTGACCTCGAACCTTTGAACTCTGCAATCTCGTCCTTAAGTAAATTTATCTGGTTCCTTCAAATATGAAACCAACGTGGTAAGGGCCATAGGTCATTGAACGACGACTTGGAGATGGCACATTTAAATTATCGATCGTTAACGGTCTTATTCTGCCTAGAGCCTAGAACAGCGAGAGTCTTCGTTGCTACTACACAAAATAGGCTTTATTTATTCATTTAATTTGCTTTTCATTTGCAATTTTTTTATGCATTTCGAAATCTGAATTTGTAATAAGGCAACTGACTTTGCCGTATTTTCTTATTTCAGCAATAAAATGCAATCTCTTTGAGCCAGAGCAGTGATTTTTAAAATGTGTCATATAACCATAACAATGCATGTAGAGCTAAGTTCCACCTGATGGTGGGATTTATTCAAATAGGAAGTGACTGTGATATGATCGGTCACTCGCTAAGTGAAACCCGAGCTTGGAGGAAAGTCATCACATTAAAGCCAAAAATGGATTGATGCACGACAATCCTCAAACTAACTCCAGGTTCCCAGAGTGCAAAATGGAGTATAAACTTACAGGTAAGATTTTGAGGAGGGTAGATCTGTCCACCTAACAACCTCGTCCGTATCTGAACCTAGTTTGAGGAGGATGGATCCGTCCATCAAACGACCTCACTTGTTAACTCGGGGTGGATGTGAATCAACCGTCAATGATCTTGATAGATCCATCGTTCCCGGAGTGCGAACAAAATCATAAAGCCTAAACAGATGTGACTGACCATCTGTCAACCAACTCTGGAATCCTAAAGTATGAAATGGAGTATAAATATCAACCAACTCTAAGTCCCCAGTGCATGGACTAGAGTATAAACATCGACTAACTCTAAATCCCCAAAGTGTGGATTGGAGTTTAAACACAAACCGGGTGTGAATCGACCACCTGCAGGACAGCTCCGAGCCCCCCAAGTATGGCCGGAGTATGAACGTAAAATGGATGTAACTGACTATCCATGAATTAATCTAAGTCCTCGGAGTGTGGATGAAGTTCTAAATATCAAACGGGTGTGACCGACCACCCACAAAAATAACTTAAGTCCCCAGAGCATGGACATATCTCTTAATCTTAAGTGGGCATAATCGACCGTCGACAAACAAGTGCAATCCCCAGAGTGTGGATGAGGTCACAAATTAATGAGTGAGTGTGGTTCGACTACCCGAACTCATCATGTTTCAGCTTTGTTTCATAAAGTTAAGACCGATGTGTTAAAGGCAAATAACGATCATTGGCCGATCTTTTCAACTTATCCCCGGAACTGGGGATAGAACTTAAGTACCAGCCACTGATTGAGACAGTGCAGCATCAGAATTCAACATAATGCTCGATCGTGACCCAAAGCCGTATCTCCGGAATTTAGCAAACCCGGGTCTGATTCAAAGATTAAAACTTCACAAGTAATTGAATGGAAGTTTGAGTGCTGAAATACTTAAACAAATGAACAAAAACTGCGCTGAAGGCAAAATGGAATTTTATTTCAACTATTCTTTGGCATAAAAGGATAAGTACAAAATTACACCAAAAAATCCTACTAGCAGGACTGAGCCCGCATCTATACACGACCTATAAAAAAAAAGGAAATTCATATCTATCTATCCAAAAATGAGCTGGGAAGACCTGTCTATTCTCTAATTTTCTTCTTCTTCTTCCTCGGTGTCCACTTGTTGGAACTGCCACTTGGCTGCCTCTTTGAGCCCTTGCCTTTCGACCGTTGATCTCCAGTCGGGGGCATTATGGTAAAATCCACCTCCAAACTCACATGGATTGGAATACTTCCCGAAGGTGGAGTCGGAGGGACAGGATCGATGTTAGGAGGCGGAAGAGGCACACTGGTGTCAACGACTGTGCCACTAGGAGAAATCATTTGTAAAGGGGCTAGACTAGGGCCCGCCATCCCACCTCCGAAGCTACTAGCCCACGCAATTGCCTCCATCTCGGTGTTCATTTCAGCTATCATTTCCCCTTCGCAAATTGTTTGGGCATCGTCGAAGATGCTACAAGTTGGGCTCGAGGAGCTGCTCATAGGTGCTCCTCCACCCATAACAAATGGCAGATCAGTAAAGGGGTCACTATGATGACCAAGAAGTTCCTCCATCATCTGTTCATTAAAAGTAAGCGTGCTCCCCTATGCTCCATCTATTGGTGTAGTGGCCGTTGTGGTGGTTGATTCTGTTATAATGTCATCTTGTGTATGATGTGGTTCTTGGGTTGCAGGGGGCATGGCCGATGGAGCTCCCATCACTAGATAGAGACAAAGAGAAAATTGTTAGCGACCACTCGAGCTAACACTTCCTATTTTAAACAAGTGTAGGAAATGTTCAGAGTACGTACCTCAGAGTGATGTGCAGGAAATGCCGAAGAAACTTTAGTAACGTTCTCATGGGTTGGAGACAACTGCGGTTGATTCAGATTATATGCATGAACGGACTAAGGGTCAACTGCATGTGTGGATTCGGACTGGGTTGTCACAAGAGTTTCGGGACCCACATCATGGTGCTCAAGACCAGAACCTTCTCCAACCTCTGAATGCTAAGAAGCAAGTTTTTCCTTTTCTTATGTGATCATGCTGTCATGGAGAACATTTCTTTCGTCTTCACTTAGCACTCGGTTCTCAAGTTTAAATTCATCAATTGATTCGGCTTGGCATTTTGCCTTTTCATCTTCCAACATGCGGCCCCAATCGTTATACAGGTATGTTGGATAATTGTCGAGCAAGGTTAGATTTCTATGCTTTAGAACATTAGCATTGTATGTGACCAGAAGATCTTCGATATCGGCCTCTAACCTGGACTCTTCCAGTTTCACCTCATTCTCAACCTTGTCCTCGGCCTCTTGGATTTTGAACCCTGCTGCATCCGTCTCATTCCTCAACACCATAACACTCATAGAAGATTTGTTTGCATCATACTTTTCTTTGACAATTTTGGAAAGTTTGGCTTTAAGCTCGTTAGGCTTCTTCGGTGCAGCATTCCTTTCAGCCGTAACAATGGTGTTTCGGTGGCCCATCTCCTCAACCAAGGCAAAATGCTTTTGTCGCATCCTTTCCATAGACTGATTTGCCTGGTCGGCTTTCTTAGTGGCCTCTATTTTTGATTTCCTATAAGATTCGGCTTCATTGTTAAGCGTTTGTATAATGTCCTATTGAGCAAGATCGGTTTCTAATTTCTCTATTATTTTTGCTCGCTCAAAAGTCACCACCGATGCTTTATCCGCGGTTTTCGTCCACTCCCTGTATTGGCTGTAAACATCGTGGATGTAATCATACATAGTTTGTTCTACCTCACCTGGAATTTTCTTTAAGTGTTGAGGGAAGACAAAGCCGTTAAAACAAATTTTCGGTAAATCTTTTTTCAGTTGGGCGATCCCGATCGCTCCTTCCTCAGTGGGCTCGGTGACGGCCTGCTCAGTGACAATAGGGGTTTCAGGTTCGGTCCTTCAGCGTTGTGGATCAAACTATATTTGAGCAGGAGATCTGTGGCATGATGGTTCCAAGGGTTGTTTTCCATGACCGAAGGGTTGTGTTGGGGCCCGCATAGGTGAAGAACGTGATCAGGAGCGATATCTATATTCTCTATCTCTGTCCCTCTCCCTTTTATAACGCTCCTAGCTAGAATAACCACGATCGAGGCTTTGTCAGCTTTCTTTCTGCAAGACTCATAATATGAACTGGGTGTCTGGCGTGTCGAGTGAAGGCTTCCAAGCATAGATTCTCGCCTTATCATCGTATCTGTAACATAGAGAGAGAAGCGGAGTTAATAATCTCTAGAAATGAATAACTTATGATGGAAATCGTGAAGTGTGTGTATGCATGTGCAGACCCTGACCAACCAGTTGTATCGGCCATGCTTGTAGGAAGTGACTTGCTTAAATTTAAAGCACTGTAGAGCCCTTCCAATCCGGTGTCTTGTTGGAGCAACACATAGTCCAGAATCAGAATATCAGCGAGCCCTTCGAAAAAATTCTCCATTTGTGAGAGAGGAGTTTCCAAGATAACAAAACCGATAGCCCACAAAGACATGACTACGGATTTCCATCGAGAAGACTTATGAAGCTTATGGGCAACTGCCTTGCCTTTCCTTCTTCCCTCTAAATTCCAAGAACTATCCGAAGGCCCGGCTATGGGTTCGTCTTCAGTGGGCGTATCTTCTTCATAGCCCTCCTCAGTTATTACGATAGTGGGTGCTCTACGCTTAGCCTATTTTGTCGGTGTTGGGTGTGTTTCGACTGGTCCGGCACCGCCGAACCAATTCCTCTACCATCCAATGCCGAACCAGCCTACGTTCCTTGCCTGCCGAACCAACCTATTCCACGTACTACCGAACCGTCCTACTTCACCTACCACTGAACCAACGTCCCACCGGACCAACTCCACTTCCAGGAACGACCGAACCAACCCACACTCCACCCATTGCCGAACCAAGTTCCACCGGACCAAGGCATACCGGACCAACAGTTCCAGGCCAGATTGCATCAGCCCAGACCCACCAGCAGCTATATACATCCAAGACCTCTGCCCCCAACCTCACTCTATAAATAGAGGGGCAGGGGTACAACAATGGCAGACAAGTTTGAGAGCTCAAGCACGGATAGAACTTTCAAACAACTTTCATACTCTTGTAATAAAAGCTTTGTACTTGTAATCCGAAGAGTAAAGGAGAATAACATATAAAGTGGACGTAGGTACATTCTGGCCGAACTACTATAAATATGTGTGTCTTTTACAGTTTAGTCCATCTATTTTATATATTTTCATGAATCACCCAAATCACTAAGAACAACACATAACCAACTAAACCGTACGACTTGGAGGTGTTTGCCCATTTTTTGTGCAAACATTTTTGGTGCTTTCACTGAGAACCGAACTCAAGACACCCTGCTTAACCCTTGTCCTATCAGCATCGTTCATTACTTGGAAAACATGCCTCCCGGACGAAAGAAAGATGCTAACAAA
The DNA here is from genome assembly GCA_030765085.1 of Allium cepa. NCBI lineage: Eukaryota > Viridiplantae > Streptophyta > Magnoliopsida > Asparagales > Amaryllidaceae > Allium > Allium cepa. The sequence continues at coordinate 462,922,745 of CM060938.1, read as the reverse complement.
GGAAAGAACATCGCAACTAGCAGTATCCCAAATCCAGTGATCAGAGATCAAGACGATCGTCCGGTTCCAACAGCAAATGGAAATCAGGAAAATCCAACAGCCCCTGCTACGGAACAACCAATTACAAGGGCGGATCTGGATAGGGTTGTGGCTGAAGTAACTAACCGCTTCGCAGCTCAACAAGAAGCCTTGGTGGATCAACTCATGTCACGCTTAAGGGATGCTGAAGAATCCAAACGCAACACTGAATCATGGGGTGAGTCCCGGTCTGGAGGATCTGGGAGACGTCAAAGGTCTTTCTTATTCGAAGAGGCTAACAACAGAAACAACTATGGTAGGAGCCGGGCCCGGACTCAGCCCGAATTCCGACCCGAGGAAACACTTGGAACCGAACCCAACACGGGAGGTACCAGGCAGGGTTCGGATGTAGCTGAGCCTGCCATGCTACCTAACTATGGAAACACCAATGGACGGGGCCGAGCTAGAGTCCAGCCCGAAGTTGGACCCGAGGAAGTACTGAGGACAGAACCCAGCAGGGAAAGATCAAGGCAAGGGCCAACTGTGGCTGACCCCAGCGTGCCCCCGGTAAACCAGAGGTAGCCATTGGAGAATGTTAGGAGTGATAGACGATACCATCCCTACAGGTCATCTGGACAGAATCAATCCCGTAGGGAAGAACCAAACTCATTTCTATCCGCTCCAAGTTTTGATGAAAGGATGGCGCGATTGCTCAGAGAGTGCATCCAACGGGACCAAAGGGATCGGGGGATAGGCGCTAGGGTAAGCAGCCCCTTCACCCGCAATATTGAAACTGCCATCACCCCCCAGGAGTGGAAAATGCCAACAATGGAACCTTACAAGGGAACCTCTGACCCCGTTGTACACTTGCAAAGATACACACAACATATGCTCATGAGCGGAGCAACAGAGGGAGTGTTGTGTAAATGCTTCCCACTATTCTTGGCAGATCTAGCTACCTCCTGGTTCTGCCATCTGCTCCAAGGGTCCATCAGCTCATGGGAAATGTTGAAAGAAAAGTTCATCAGCCAGTTCCGCATTCATGTGGAACAACCCAAGCACGCTTATTCCCTATCTAATATCAAACAGAAATCCGGAGAGACAGTGCAACAATATCTAACCCGATTCAACGCCGCAGCAGCCGCAGTCCAAGATGCCGATGAGAAACTTATCCTAATGGCCCTCTGTAGTGTTGTGCATCCGGATACTAAATTTGCTAGGAGATCAACGAAAGAAAAAGCAGCTACCTTACCCGATTTCTTCCACGAAGCCGGGAAATATATGAGACTTGAAGACGCTGCCATTGAAAGGCAGACAGGGCAACAAACCAAGGTAGCTCATGACAGCACACCCGTAATAGCAAAGGACGTTCGAAGAAATGACTCCAGAGATAGTATTGGGGGCAAGAAGGGAGAAAAGCATTTATATAGTCCAGGACCAAGATTCGACTCTTACACTCCTTTAAATGAAACAATCGAAAACATCTTCTTGGCCACCCAAGACGAAGTTAGATACAAGCGCCCCTCGCACAAGAAGGAATCAGATAATGCAATTAAGTCTGGAAAATTCTGCCGCTTCCACGAATCTCATGGGCATAACACCAATGAATGCCATCATCTCTGGGACTTGATTAAAGAACACATCAGAAGGAAGAGACTGGAGCGCTATGTGAAAGGTCAGAACAGGACTTCAACTCCTGCCAATGAGAACCCAGGGCTACTCCTCCCGGAAGTAGGCGGAGGAAATCGCAACACCAGTGGCTCCAGTCAAGAGAAGATAGTGGTCCTTACCATATCAGGAGGACCATAAATCGCCGACGGAAGCTGGGCAGAGATGGAAAGATACGGTAAGTCACTTAGAAACAATGAAGGCTACGTTAATTCTGTTACAAAAGAACGCTACTCGAAACGGAAAGAGAATGATGACATCACATTCAGTAGGCGTGATCTAGAGGGAAGGCAGTACCCTCACATGGATCCTATGGTCATCTCTGCCTGGTTCGGTCTAGCCAAAGTTTTTCAAATTCTAGTGGACACTGGAAGGTCAGTAAATATCCTATTCAAGCATGCTTTCGACAAAATGAAGCTGTTAATGAAGGATGTGTCTCCCTGCAGCAAACTGCTACATGGTTTCACTGGAGATGCGAAGATGCCCCTCGGGCAACTGGACCTCTTTGTCGAAATAGGAAGTCATCCCCGCTCCATTGTGCGAAAACAAACATTTGTGTTAATAGAGAACCACTCGGCCTACAACGCCTTTTTGGGAAGACCGGCCTTGTCTGACTTCCAATTGTCCTAGCCCCGTGGTGCCTGAAGATGAAATTTCCAACAGATAACGGAATAGGAGAAATAGAGGGAGATCAAGACGCTGCTCGAGACTGTTATGTAACTGAACTTCGCAATAACCGCAGGAAGGATAAAGGGAAGGATGCAGAGACTTCTCTCTGCAAGAAAAACTTGGAAGCATAGCAATTAAAGAAAGCCCCTCCTCTTCGATATACCAGTGATCCTTTCAACGAATTAGACCCCAGGGACAAGGAGGAGGAGGCCACCACCGAGCCTGCAGAGGCTATGGAATTTGTATCTGTAAACAAAAACGACCCAAGTAGACTGCTGAGAGTCGGGTCTCAGTTAAGAGCGGAATTGAAGGATCAACTCGTCGATTTTCTTCGCCACAACTTGGATGTATTTGCATGGACGCACGCTGACATGACTGGAATCTCCCCAGACGTAGCATGCCACGTACTGAACATCGATCCCACTAAGGTGCCACTAAAGCAGAAAAAGAGAAGCATGGGGGCAGAACGATCAGCAGCCCTCGAGGAAGAAGTAAAGAACCTACTTGTCAATAACTTCATACGAGAAGCCATCTACCCAGAATGGATTGCCAACCTGGTACTGGTAAAGAAGGCTAATGGGAAGTGGCGAACATGCATAGACTTCTCCAACTTAAATGACGCTTGCTCGAAGGACTGCTTCCCACTCCCTCGAATCGATCAACTCGTGGACAGCACAGCCGGACACGAACTCTTATCCTTTATGGACGCATACTCAGGATAAAACCAGATCCCTATGCACGCCCCCGATCAAGACCACACTAGTTTCATCACTGACCGGGGATTGTATTGCTACAGAGTAAGGCCTTTTGGACTTAAAAACGCCGGAGCTACTTATCAGCACCTCGTCAACAAGATGTTTATGGAACTAATAGGACGAACTATGGAAGTTTATGTGGATGACATACTGGTAAAATTGAGGAAAGCCAACGATCATATAAACCACCTGGACGAGATGTTTCAAGTACTTCGCCAATATGGAATGAAGCTGAATCCTCTAAAGTGCTCCTTCGGAGTATCGTCGGGAAAATTCTTTGGATTCATCGTCCATGCCAAGGGGATTGAAGCAAACCCCGAACAAGTCCGGGCTTTGCAAGATATCAAGATACCATCCACTCGAAGAGAGATGCAAAGCCTAAATGGGAAAGTGGCCGCCCTAAGCAGGTTCATCTCTAAAGCAACCGACAAATGCATCCCTTTCTTCGAAGCTCTAAAGAAAGACAAAGGAAAGTTCGAATGGACTGACGAATGCTCGACAGCCTTCCTTAACCTAATCGAACACCTTCAGAGACCACCAGTACTCTCAACTCCAAATGAAGGCGAAGAACTATACTTATACCTTGCTGTATCGCCCCATGCTTTAAGCGCCGCTTTGGTGAGGGAAGACAACCGCGCGCAGCGGCCCGTATACCTTGTAAGCAAGAGATTTACAGGGGCAGAAGCCAGATACCCTAAACTTGAAAAGCTAGCATACTGTTTGCTAATCACATCACGGAAACTGCGACACTATTTCCAATCTCATTCCATCAGAGTTTTAACCAATCAACCGCTAAGGCAGGTACTCCATCGCCCAGACACTTCTGGGCGACTACTTAAATGGTGCACTGAACTGATTCAATATGATATTACCTACCATCCTCGCACCGCCATCAAGGGACAAGCCATGGCCGATTTTATTGCCGAATTCACTACCAACGAAGGTAAAGACCGACCTGAAATAACAAAAGATATCAAGTGGAATCTCTTTGTAAATGGAGCAACAAACGAACAAGGCTCGGGGGCAGGTATTGTGATAATCACCCCCAGGGGAAGGAAGCTGCATTATGCCCTAAGGTTGGAATTCGCTGTCGCCAACAACGATGCAGAATATGAAGCACTAATAGCCGGATTAGAACTTGCCCTAGAGATTGGAGTCGGTTCTTTATGTCTCCATAGTGATTCTCAACTTATTGTAAATCAAATACTGGGAGAATTCCAGACTCGAGGAGAACGACTCACAGCATATCTAAAGAAAACCAAGCTGCTACTCGATCAATTGGACCACTGTTTAATCAGACACATTCCTCGAGAGGAGAACCGAGAGGCTGACGAACTGGCAAAGCAAGCTAGTATGAAGAACAGCACCATTTCTGGAACTGTAGTCATCTCAAAACAACTAGCCCCAAGTTTCGAATAAGAGGATCTGATAAGTGCAATCGAAGAAGAAACTTGGATGACTCCTATCCGAAAATACTTACACGATGGCATACTGTCCGATGGGCGCAACAAAGTCAAGAAAATCTTGAGGAAAGCTTCCCGCTACATAATACAAAAAGGCATCCTCTATCGGTGCGGCTTCTCTAACCCCTTATTAAGGTGTGTCGCTGGAAGGAAAGCCAAGGAAGTCTTATCCATCATCCATCAAGGAAGTTATGGAGATCACACTGGAGGGCAGACTCTAGCAAAGAAGATGCTCCGATACGGGTATTACTGGCCCACTTTAAACAAAGATGTGACAGATGTCAGAAATTTGCTAAGATTCCTCGACTACCAACAAATGAGATTACTCAAATGACCAGCCCTGGGCCCTTTGCAGTATGAGAAATTGACTTGATTGGCGAACTGCCGATGGGCCGAGGCGAAGCCAAATATGCTATAGTGGCAGTCGACTATTTCACCAAATGGGTGGAAGCGAAACCTTTAAATAAAATATCTTCGGCAAAAGTTATTAATTTCTTAATCAAAAACGTTCTATGCAAATACGGGGTTCCACTCAAGATCATATCGGACAATGGGCTTCAATTTGACGGCGAGGAATTCGCCGACTGGTGCCAAGAGCACGGAATTCACAAAAGCTTCTCATTTGTAGCTTATCCCCAGGAAAACGGACAATTCGAAGCTGCCAAAATGGCCCGGGTAGTTACTGTGCGCGATCTCGGCTCTGATGTGTCTTAAGTACGGCTGTGGTAAAAAAGAAAACTCTCCGCGGAGGCGTAAGATGGGTGACGAATGTCTCCAAGACCCACAGCTAGGGAAAGTGACTACAAAACCCGTTTGCCACGAACTTAAGCACATCGAAGGCCTTCTGTGATTGGAAGTTTTACTATTTCTTATATTTTCATTTTATTTATAAAAACTTTCCTCCTATCCTCTATAACGATCACTAAAGTACGGGACACAAAATAGGAGACACTCGCTAATGGGAATAAGAACTCACAGCTGGATGGCAGGACATTCAACTGCATTCCATATTCGATCACACAAGGCATTCAAAGCTACCGTCTACAGCAAAAACTTGAAGGGCGATACTTTCTTCTCTTGTATACAAATAAGTAGCTCTGATATATTCACACATCACATTAACTTTGCAAGACATGAAGTTATATTTTAAGCGAGAACTTGACATCAAAACGCAATTGAATCACTAGCACATGCACAGCTATATTTCTTATGCAACTCATCAAAATAATGACAGCATCCTAATATGACAGAATCAGCTTATGTTATAAAATTACATGTTAAGAATAAAGTCGTTCGTTGCAATGACATAATTATAACCTGAAAGTACATTAATGTTTTGGAACTAGTATATACAGGAATGTCAAGTGAAACCAAAAATATCCGGATCAAGCCAAAATAGTCGGCAGCGTCAGAACTTCATCTCTATCCTTCCGACCCCCCAAGATCTACTTGACCGCAGGATCAGAGCTCCCGGCATGCTGACCATAGGTCCCACCTGTCCAATTCAGGAGAAGAATCTATTGGATAAACGATAAGCAACCAAGCTACGAAAAGGCTAAAAGGGAAGACTTACCAACATCCGTTCCTTGACCGTCGTCTCCCAACTGCATGCCTACCTCCTCGGCAGCAAGCAGTCGCATGCCCTCCTTCACCGCCACTTTCTCTTCCTTAGTAAACTGGGCCGTAACCACATCCATCTTGAAGGCCATACCACCCTCCTTATCCGCATCAGCCTTGGCCTCTTCCAGAGCCCGAAGATAAATCCTGGCCATGATCCGGGGATAATCATCCATCCAGGATAAGTTGCCCTGCTTTCAAGTACGGAAATACATATCCTGGAGCATCTCATCCATCATCCCCTCGTTTTCCTTGAACTCCCTCATCCGGACTTCAGAAGCCAACAGCTTTGCAACGGCAGCATCCCTCTCCGATCGGTATCTCGAGCGGTCAGCCTGAAGGGATTTCCTCATCGCCTCCATCTCCTCCTTCAGCTTGGCATGAGCAAGCTCCACGGCTTCAAGCTTTCCGGATAACTCCTCTACCCGCTCGAGGTCCGCCTTCCGAACATCGTCTACCGTTGCAATGGCTATATCGATCCGTTCCTTGCAAATGGCATCCATTTTTCGCAGCTCGGCTCTGCTAGCCTCTTCCATAGTTTTCTTTAACCGTCTGGAGGCAACCTCGTGCTGAGAGATCTGGATGGCCTGATCGGCAAGTTGCTTAGCCTGGTCGGTAATCACTAGCCGCAATTTATGTTAGCACTCCCAATTTCCTCCCGGCCTTGACCAGTCGGGCGTGATGCCCCATCAACTTTCGGGTCTCCTCAGCCACCTGATCGATATTTGCCTTGGCCACATCCCCTATAGTCACAATCCGAGTGGTCAACAAGTCGAGATCCAAAGACTTAGCCTCATCAAGCACCTTTACCATAGGATTGCGGGGTAGGAGGTGCTCACCGGTAACCTCATCGAAGGAAATATCATGAGAACTCGGGTCCAGATCTGGATGACTCGCAAATGGGTTATGAGCCAAGCCGGGACGATCAACATGAGTAACGGTAGGTTTCTCTGATGGATGCGGAGAGGGTATGGACTCAGTATTCTCCCCCGTGACATCATGAATAGGCTGGGTAGGGGGCTGAGGTCCAAGTGAAGGTTCGAACATGGAGTGCCTCCTCTTTCTCTTTTGAATATCCTCTTCAATAACTCCGAGAAGAGGACGGTAGCCGACTACGTCCCTGGAACGGTTGGTCGGAGGCTTCAGTTTAGCAGAAGCTTTGAGGAGTTTGAATTTCTCAAGGCGGTGCCGAATGTCTGATGTCTTGGTCGCCTTGCCCGTTCCTAGAATAAAAACCAAGTGTTACAAGCATGCATGGGACTATAATCCAAGAAACATGTGAAGTTAAAAGAGGAGTCAAAAATTCACCTTGAACCGCCGGAGTTGCCCTAGCTGAAATGCTCTCAGAAGATGGACTGGCACCAGTCTCGGCCTTATCAGTTTTCTTCGGTTTCTCCACCAAGGCCGACCCTTCCTCCAACCCCTCAAAAGCTTGGCCGAAAGCATCATCCGTCCACTCTTGAATCTCGCCTGCTTGCCCAGAGGTCAAGGCACCAACGCCACTACCACTCTGTCCTTCGCCACCATTACCACCATCACCTTCTCCATCACCTCCACTCTCCTCCTCTCCACTTTCCTCCTCCGGAACATCTGGGCATGTGCTGGGAGAGGGTCCATCAGATTTCTTGAGCTTCTTCCCCGACAACTGGAGGTACCGAGAAGGGTTTCCTCTTGCTGCTCTTTATCGTGGCCCCTCCTTTGGATTTAGTAGCCTTTTCCTCAGCCGTATCCCTCTGCTTGACCACAAATTGATGTGGTAGAATCAAGTTGTGTCCGTGGAGAGTGGCATTCCTGATTAGGTAAGAAGCTGACCTATCCCTTCCCGAAATGGCTTCTGTCTCCACGGCCATCTGAACCAAGTGATCATTCTCCACGACCGCAAAGCCACCTATCGCTAGCAAGAAATAAAAACACATAAGAAGAAGCATTTCAGTCAGAACGGAAATTATAAATAAGCTTCAACTTACAGCCTGAGGTGAAGCGGTGGATCGAAACGGAGTCATCCTGGACGAAGAACCATTCCTTCTTAAACATGGTGAACTTTGAATACAAGTCCAGGACCGGCTTGAAGGACACGGCCGATTCCAAGCTGACGTATGGAGACCCCTTCTTGTAACCTCTCAAGTTATATAGGTATCGAATCTCCCTCTTGGAAGGGGGCGCCCGTACTTTCTCTGGAAAATCACGAATAGGCACACCAAGATAGAGTAGGAGTTGGGCTGGAGCTGGAAAGGGGCCACCTTCAAATAGGTGGCGAAGCTAACTATCCAAGCATTGATTGGAGGAATGGCCCCACACATGCAGTGGTACCTACTATAAGCGAAGTATCCTTCAGGGGGATTATATGGCAGGACCCGCTTCCTTGGAAACAGCATGCGTGCTTTATCAATCCCAAAGGAGCGGGAGATAACATCAAGCTGCTCTTCTTTGAGAGAGCTAGAAAAGCAGTCGGGCGGAGAATTCAGAAGCTCTTGAGGACCATACCCATCTACTAGCGATCTCGGGGTGGGTCCATGACGTTCCGGTCCTGACTGAGCTGGGGCACTACGGTGGACTCTCCTTCGTCCTTGGATTTCTTCTTATCTGATCGAGTTTCCACTTTACGAGACATTTATCTGTACCACAAAAAGTACACCGTCAGAACAGAGGATATTAGCAAACAAGTGTATATAGTCTGAAATTTCACTCATAATTCGAAACACTCAAACTCCTGGTGTCATTCGGTAAAGCAAATGCAAAAGTTCATTCGGAACTTTCCATTCTCATTCAGGTGGTTCGGGCACAAGTTTCATTCGGCAATTCAAAAACGAAAGTTCATTCGGTAATTCAAAGATTTGAGTTCATCCGGTAATCTAAGTATTCATTCGGCACTTATACTCCACGAAGTTCATTCGGTGAGTCGAGTCCCCGAAACCATTCGGTAGTCTAGAGCAAAAACACATTCGGCAGAAAAGGATCTCACCTGGTTCGGCAAAATAAGATTCTAGTTCGGCTAACACGTTTGATTCGGTAGAGATGAGAGTTTGATTCGGCAAAGACAGGAGTTTGGTTCGGCTGATAAGGAAAAACGAAAGCGTTAGGCCCCTATTTATAAGCAAATGTCAATGGCCGGACCAGTTGGTTCGGCATTAGAGACCGGATGAGGATGTCCAAGCTAAAACAAAGTACGCCATCTGCATGCACATGCCCTACTTTGGGGGGCAAGTGTTGGGCGTATTTCGACTGGTCCGGCACCGCCGAACCAACTCCTCTACCATCCAATGCCGAACCAGCCTACGTTCCTTGCCCGCCGAACCAACCTATTCAACGTACTGCCGAACCATCCTACTTCACCTACCACCGAACCAACGTCCCATCGGACCAACTCCACTTCCAGGAACGACCGAACCAACCCACACTCCACCCATTGCCGAACCAAGTTCCATTGGACCAAGGCATACCGGACCAACACTTCCAGGACAGATTGCATCAGCCCAGGCCCACCAGCAGCTATATACATCCAAGACCCCTGCCTCCAACCTCACTCTATAAATAGAGGGGCAGGGGTACAACAATGGCAGACAAGTTTGAGAACTCAAGCACGGATAGAACTTTCAAACAACTTTCATACTCTTGTAATAAAAGCTTTGTACTTGTAATCCGAAGAGTAAAGGAGAATAACATATAAAGTGGACGTAGGCCATTCTGGTCGAACCACTATAAATATGTGTGTCTTTTACAGTTTAGTCCATCTATTTTATATATTTTCATGAATCACCTAAATCACTAAGAACAACACATAATCAACTAAATCGTACGACTTGGAGGTATTTGCCTATTTTTTGTGCAAACAGTCGGGGCTGCCTTGAGTGACCCTTCAAGTTTTATGCCCTTATCCTGGTTGGTTAGCCCAATGGCCCTCAAATTTTCATCTGTCAGCACCGAATCAATTTCCCTCATCTCACCGGGTACTTCTCGAAGAATCTGCACTATTTCGTTAAACTGAGCACCTTTGGGTCATGGAATTACAGCTGTAAAGGAAAGAAAGAATTAGATTCAATGTCAGTTACAACTATCTCATATGCCACCAGAGAAGTTGTAGCACTTACGTCTAACTAACCACCGTTTGGCAAACCCTAGAGGGCACCGTATGTAGAACCACTCCGTCTTGAAGTAGCTAAGCCTAGTCCAGGATCCAGTCGCAACTTGACAATTCCTGACCGCCTTAAGGAGTGTGAATGAAGGATTATCTCCTCGACTCTTGACATTGAACAAGAATCTGACTTCCTCCGGAGTCGGGGGGCGGAAGAGATGCTCCATAAAGACGATGAATAAACTGTTCAGCAAATGCATATTCGTTTGGATGCAACTGTTACGAAGCAATTCCAAAGAAAGATAACACCTTTTGAATATATTGGTTAAATGGAGGAAGTGTTCCAACTGTGCACGAGTGCCGATTGAAAGCCGTGTATCCTTCTAGAGGAATGTGTGGCATGTTGCTCGCCCTCGGTAACAAGACATCATCCAATGATAGCCCGTGCCTTAAGCAAATTCTTCTTAGCATTTCCTTAGAGATATTAGACGGTATAGAATCTTGGGGATTCCCAATAAAGCTTGCTCCTCGCATCTCGTCCAGAGCTGGACTTATAACTTCGACCACAATGGTCGGCATCTCTATTATCGGAGAAGGTGAACTTTGAGGCTCCTGCTGTTGTAGATTCCATAACTTATCAACTCATCGAAAACCATTGTTAGATGATAATAAGCCTGTGTGTTCCCCAGTGTGAAGTGCACGAATGCGGTGTGCAGTGCAGTGCTATATAATACTCTAGAAGTTCTACAGAATTTGGAAAAATGTTCAAATGATAAGATTTAAGATTCGACCAGAGCGACCATCATCGCTGGCCGTCACCACCATACAATTCGGACTTCGGCGACCGATTCCAGTTAATGTTCGTTTTTGTCAAGTTACAGTTCCATCGATGAGCTTTGAAAGGCAGTCAAATATGCAGTTTAACAATTAAGTCCAATTATGCAAAGCTGAAGCTCGTCGGAATCAACTGTTCGATTAGGCAAGGTTTCGTATCCATCAAGGTTCAGGCTTGGATCGTTTTCCAAAAGCCTAGTTCGTATCGATCGAGAAGGAGCCAATTTCGCATCGATCGAGAAGGACTAAGTTTCGTATCGATCAAGAGTGCACGTTCATGTTGGACACCCTCATGGTGCTCGTATCGGTCATCCAATTCCTTTTCGTATCGATCGTTTTGCCAGTACATCATATCAATTGCTTTGGATCGATATGAAGTCCCATAACTCTGGACCGATACGAATTCACCTCTTCCAACCATCTGTTACTGGTCGACACGAACTTTTCCTCCCAGATTGAGGCGAACGTGTTCTTTCCTTCCTTCTCCCATCGATGCGAAGTCGAGGCCGAGCATTTCTTCTAAGAGTCCTACGTATCCATCTACACTTCATCTTCTCCGATCAATTCTTGCAACACAGAAACCATCTCCTCCTTCCTCGACCATCTCCAGCCTCTACTTCGCCAAACTCGACCATGTATACGAATGGAATGGTGTTGAATCTCGAGTCTTCTCATTTTCAACATGAATTCATTGACTAAATACCTAAGTTAAGATGTAGTTACGAGGGATTAGAGAGTTGTAATGATTTGAGAACGAAATAATTTTTTTCTTGGTCGTGCAATCGATACAAAGAGATGGAAGCAAAATGAACAAGTGAAAGAATTTTCTAAGTACAAAAAGCATTTATATATGGTTCGGTCCAAGACAAGTACCGATTCGTATCCCTGTACAAACTGACCGATTGAAGAGGTCTACACCATAACCGATATGAAGTGACCTGTTCGTATCCATTGGCCTTCGATACAGGAACCTTCTTCGTATCCATCCACGGCTGATCTAAGATGAAGCTTTTCGTATCTATCGGGCTATCTATACGAAACACAAAGCAATGACTTATTTCGACCCTGCCCGAAATGCATCGATACGAATTATTTTAGAAAGGTCAACTAATTCGCGTCAATCACCATCGATACGAAAACAAATTTTCAAATCCCTTGCCTCAATCCAGGAGAGGATCAATACGAAGAAAAAATCCAAAACAACCATCAATTGTTGTTACAACTCGAATTTCACGTTGATTCAGGAGAGGATCGATACGGAGTTAGATACGAAAAAACTGACAACGACTCGTGGACATGCGAATGTTAACAAGGTCAGGTTAACATACGTACATGTATGTCGGACTGATTTTCAATTTTCAAAATTCATAGGAGTCAAATGCTAACCTGATGATAATTACAACAACGATCAACAGTTTGATGCCATTCAATACCCAATTACAACAGTGAACAGTACAGTAATTGGCAGTCAACAATTCATTATTTGTATTACTGAAGATCAATCAAAGGTTACATCTTTTGACGAGAAGACAACAACCGCTCAAACAAGTCAGATAAAAGTATTCAGAATGAAGATTGTAGCTTTTCAAAGCACGTCATGTTCTCATAATACGTACTTTACGGGGGCAAATGTTATCTCACCTTTTGGAAAGGTCGTGATACCAAGAGATTAACTGGAAATCAAAGACAGTTCATCCCGAAAAACGGTTATAACCAGGTTAGCTATGGATGATGGTAAATTTTCCCGAGTCCTGATAGAGCTACAATTAACATGACGCGATAAGCAAAGCCATGAAAGCTAATGTTCCAAATTTCAAGTCAATCGAAGTTCGTATGCTCAAGGTAAAATGTTATCCCACCTTTTGGCAAGTTCGTGACACCAAGAGACTGACTGGAAATCAAAGACAGTTCATCCCAAAAAACGGTTATAACCAGGTTCACTATGGATGCTGGTAAGTTTGGCCCGAGTCTGGATCGAGCTACAATTAACATGACGGGACAAGAAAAGTCATGAAAGCTAATGTTTCAAATTTTGAGTCAATCGGAGTTCGTATGCTTAAGGTATGATTGATACAAGCCAAAGAAATCGACTCATTCGTATCCATCATTCTTTATCTGTCACATCGATATCATTTGTATCCATCCAGGGAACCTTGGGCGAATCCATCAAGCACCCATCGGTTCGTATCCATCACGCCCACTCTACTTCATATCCGCTTTGCCTGGTTCCATTTTGTATCCATCATATTTACTCAGCTTCGTATCCATCAATGAAGCAAAATCGTATCAGTTCTAATTGCACAGATCATATCGTTCGATCAACGATCGATACGAATGAGCCACTGAACAATCGATACGAAATAATATCTTCTATCGATACGAAATGAGCTAAGCACCATCGTTACAAAGTATCTGCATGTGATTGATGCGAAGCATCCCCTAAAGTCATCGATACGAAGCGGCCTCAAACATCAATGCGAAATGAAGATGAAGGCATCCATGTGAAATGAATGCTTCAGGTCGATACGAATGAAGCCTATAGAAGTGGATGACTCGGTCACTCGGCATGAAAAGTGGATCAATCCTAAGAGTTGGCGCCACGTCATCTGATCGACACGTGCGGAACTATCGATACGAAGCAATCGATACGACCAGTATCGATACGAAGGCAGCAGTGTTTTGTAAATTTAAACTTACATCGTCATAACTCAAAATCTACAAGTCCAAATACCATCGAATTTTGACAATGGTTTGCGTACAACCTCAGGAATGTTCACGATCGATCTCGACTCGATTGAACAAAATATTGATCGATGCGAATTTGGTTCGTATCGATCACGGATCGAATGCAAACATTAGGGGATCGATTGCATGGGCCTATCCACGTGAGAAAGAAATCTTTCGAGATTTGAGTGAAATATTTGCAGTCTACGCTTATAAATAGCATCCCAGGACCTACTGAAAAGGGAATTTTGGCTCTTCTACGTCTAGACTCCGCCAAAATTACTACTGTACTCGAATCTCACTACTGTATCTCATTGTAACCAACAAGCAAAAAGTTAATAAAAGTCATCCATTTCATAGTGGACATAGGCCATACGTCGAACCACTCTAAATTTGTGTGTTTATGTGTGTTTTTCCTATTATCAATTGGTGTTTTTATTAGATATTCCTCATTTTTCATTTATATTCTTCAAATTATCTCTTCAAAGACATCCGAAGAGTGTTATGCCCAATTTTGATACAAACACTTAGAAATCTAAAATAATTACAAAACACTCACCTGTCGTCATTAGCTCTAATTCTTGGCCTTCCTAGATCTGCTTCGAGGGGGTAGAATATTTTTATCAAAAAGATTTCCTCCTCGGAAATTTTTTTATTTAGGGTCCAGCCTCAGGCAATGAACCCAATTGGGAGAAAATCTGAATGAGAAAAATAGCTAGCCTTAGAGTTCTATTTATATTGTGGCTTAGGGATCTCAGGTCCTCGGATTTGAAGATTTAATCTAGTGCAACCATGTCATAAGCTCACTAGGAACCATCGGATGCAGCTATGAACGCACAAGATTGCACAAAAATTGAATTTTACTTTCTTTGGCTCGTATCTGGATAAAATATCGTCTAAGAAGTTTTGTGGGCCGACCTAAGCTTATTGTAGGATGACCTATGGGTCAACCTGACCATAACATGGGTCGACCCTTATGGGTATTTTTTTCGTTTTTGTTTATACAATTCTGGTGTCTTATTTCTCTGTTGACTTCTTCATACTACCTCAGATTTTGAGAAGTTATATATGGAAATTGCTCGGAAAATTATCATGGACCCAATGGTGCAACTCTCGAGGCTTGATTCTAACAATTTAATAGACTTATTTTATTGTTTAATTAATTTGTTAATTAATTATTATAGCTCAAATTTTGGGTTGTTATAAGGAACCAAAATTCCAATAAAAGAATTGGCAATAATAAACGACTTAAAGGCTTTAGGCCCGAGGATTATACCCTACTCAATGATATTCATAAAACATCTCTCTCGCAACATAGGGGATAGTGGAGTATAAGAAAACCCCTCAGATGGAAGCAATTAAACAACAAAAGCGCTCAGGGATGTTCTGTCGCTTCCATGAGACGCATGGTCATAACACAAACCAGTGTCGTATCTAAAGAATTTGATCGAAGAGCTGATCCGGAAAAACAAGCTTCAGCAATATGTGAGAAAATCACGGAATCCTAACCAGCCCGTGGCTCCCCAAGCTCCTAGGGATCGAAGAAACCAAGTCAGAACCAACGAAAAGGGACCAAAGTGAATTGACTAGAGACTCATCATGGAATGATACGTGGAGGACCACATCCCGCGTAGAGAAATTCGGGAGAAATGGAGCGGTATGCGAGTTCATTAAAGCACGCTCCGAAGGAAACGTGCCTCCAAATCGAAGATGGAGCTCCAGTCAAGCAGCAGAAAACTTTGAATGATGATATAGTATTCTGAAATTGGAATATCGATGGGATTGAAGCTCCAAATCTCGGTCCCATGGTAGTGACATGGGGATCTGTGGTCCGATGAGTATTGATTGATAAAGGCAGTTCTGTGAATATTCTTTTCAAAGTACCTTTGACGAGATGAAGATCAGCATGAAAAATTTATCTACATGCTTAAAAAATCCAAGGATTTACTGACCAACCCAAACAACCGTAGGGATGATTGACTTACCAGTAGAACTTGGGGAGGGTGACCGAAGAGTTACCCTCATCTAGACTTTCGTAATTATAGATGAAACTTCCGCATACAACGCCTTCTTGGGGTGGCCCATGCTGGCGGATTTCAAAATTCTTTAGCCCAGTGGTGTCTTGCCCTGAAGTTCCCAATAGAAAACGGGATCGGCATGGTCAAAGGTGGTCAGTGCGCTACCAAAGAATGTTACATTGTAGAACTACACAAATCCAATAGAAAAGAAAAAGGGAAAATGTAGGGAGAACTCTCCACATTCGCGAACCAGTCGAGTAGAAACTACAGAGCCGCCCCTGGCTTTGGGTGCAACATCCCCTATCTAGAGGTTCAAAACTATGTGCTACGATGTTGCAATCACCTATAGTACTAGCTTCCGGCGACTAAATACGGCTATATTAAGGGTATCAATAATATCAGAAGCACTTGAATATGAAACAGAACACAGATTTCAAAAACACTTCATTACATTTCAAAACCAATTTTTTAATATTCACAACATGTAATCCCATATCATTTCCCTGCATAGAGCAAATATAAATGTTACAAAATACACCATGAGCAGTATATGAAGATACTCCCTTGGTTGATCAGAGTCATATGGTCATAATAGACCTAATACAAAATCACACAGTGGAAAATCCATCAAAACATAACAAGAATTGTAACTCCTAAATAGCTATCCATTTGCCTCCTACATGCCTCCGGTAGCTTATTCGTCATCGTACTAAAACCTGAAAAAGACCAAAATCCCTGAGCCTACTCAAATTAGTTTTGAGTACCCGAGAACTTAAGGGAAAATCATAAACTTCGGGTCAGACATAAATCCGGGTGTGAATAATATTATACATTTCGGAATAATAGTGTTAAGTGAGACCAGCCACTTAGCGGAGAGGGTTTCCCCTCACTAACACCTTTTTAAAACATATCTTTACAAAACCTTTCATAAAACCATATTCTGTGCTTCTGCATCCACAATGGTTAAATACAATAAAGAAATCATTATGTAAACATCAATAAATATCAGGTAATAATGAACTATCTATTCAAGTACACAAGTTTTGTTTGGAAACCTTTTAACCTTTGGCTGACTCAGGCCTACCAGACAATATAATCAAAATTAACCTAACACTTGTCAGATAATCTTCTTCTGGACATCTATCCTTAAATATCTATTAAAAATTTCCCATCTGGACGGTCTGTCCTTAACTATCTATTAAATACTTCACTTCTATACGGTTTGTCCGCAACTTAATCATCTCATATGTCTTTCCGATCCTAATGGTTTTTTGGGCTCACCAGTAACCTATCTGTATACAAACATATATTCCTTTCGGTGTGTAATCATAATTTTATTCTACCTATGCCAAGGCCCTACACATTGGAATTTTGGACAAACAATTAGCAGGGGCCATTAGCTAATGTATAGGGCGTGGCCCATACTAGCCCCGTCTGGTTTTCTAATATCTGAGTCATTTTCACTTAAGGATCCCCTCCTAATGTTTTCCTTGAAAACATTTTCAAAATTATTTAAAACATTTAAATCAAACTTAAACAAGGAAAAGTATATAATCTTTATACTTTTCTCAAAATCATCTCTCCAAGTTGTCTATATCATGTGCTCAAACTTTAGATGATGAAAACAATCTACCATTTGAAAGAACCTCTTACTATACTTTTGAAATCATCTCCTTCAAAATCAAACTTCAAACCTTTTGAAATCAAACCTTTCGAAATCCTACATCAAACCCTTTGAAACTGCTCTCCAAACCTTTCGAACCCATTGAAAAGCAAACCTTTCGAAAGCTATAAAACTTTGGACATCACTTTAAAACATTGCCTTAGGAAAAGCTTGGAAAACCTTCCATTTTAAACCTTCTGAATCCATTGGACTAAACCTTTTGAAATCATTCAAAACAAACCTTTCGAAACCATTAAATAAAATTTTCGAAATCATTGGATTTAAACCTTTTGAAATCATTCAATGAACAATCTTTCAAAACCATGCAATATAAACCTTTCGAATCTATTCAATATAAAACTTTCGAAATCAAAACCTTTCAAAATCATTCTGGCTCCAATTTAAAACAAGTAGAAATCTTCTTTAAAGCCTTTTGACCCTATTGGAAGCAACCTTTCGACTAAGTCGAAAGCTCTACCTCGAAAGCTTAGCTATACTACAAATAAAAACAAGGGTAAATCACCTAAGTCGAAAGCTTCCTTTCGAAAGCATGGCGACGCAGCTAGTTTTAAAAACAAGTAAACCTTTCGCCTTTGTCGAAAGGTTCAAAATAAAACATTTGTAACGCGGCAGTAACCTTTCGACTATATCGAAAGGTTTCAAAACAAAGTAGTAATAAAGCAGCAGTAACCTTTCGACTATGTCAAAAAATTTAAAACCCTTCTTAAACATTTTGACCTGGTTGAAAGTGACCAAGTCGAAAGCTCTTATTCGAATGCAAAGTAGGTGAAAGCTTTTGATTTCTAAAACAAATATACCCCAACCTCTTTGGCCATCAACCTTTCGACTTGGAAACCTTCGACTCTGTCCAATTCATTACATACAAAGTAGCTTGATACCTTATCCATTGGTTTGACCTTCTCGAAAGCTTAGGACCTCTCGACCTTGTCGGAAGGTTTGTTGCCGCAAAGGCTGAAACAAGCTAAAAGTATGTTCTCTTTGTTTTTAACCAAAAAAGATAACTTTTCAATGAACCTGCCTTTATTTACAAATTTTCATTGATTAACAAATTCTTTTCAGAAATGTGCTGCCACTATTTCAGAATTAAATAATAATTTCCTTTTATAAAATGCCTCTTCTCCTTAATTAAATATATATAACTTTTAAGTCCCATACCTTAAATAATTTTATATATTCATCAAATAACTTAGGAAAAATCTAGAAAAATCCTAGAAAATCAATTTTAATATGTTTCCTAACATATAAAAATTTCAATCCCAAATATTTATTATTTTTAGCCGAAAATAATTTGTAACCCAATAAACAATTTCCTTTACTAGAAAATTAATATGAAATCCATATTAATTCAAAAAATTATGAAAATTGAAACCTATCTCTAGAATATCATTTATGACCTATATTTAAATTTTCAAGGCATTTGGATGTCATATAATGAGGTTTTCATGTCAAACATATCATAAAAACTAACATAAACATGTATAATCCATCAACAACATGTATATAACTTTTTTTTGGCAAAGCCAGCGGGGTTGAATTGTCTCTACCATAATTATTGAAATAGAAGTACAAACAAAGATGGCATACCATCTTGACAAATGTGATCGACAACATCAAACTATATATTCAAGCATAATTGCTAGAATTGTTTGGACAAAAATAGGACCAATGAGTGTTTAGGAGAAACAATTCCATTAAACACTTGGTTGTTCATTTCCATCCAAACAGCATACATAAATTTCTTTAAAACCCTAAGCAACCTAGAAGCGGCATTAGTTTTCCATCTTATTGCTTGAAATATATAAAACCATTCCTTAGAAGAGTTCAAGCTTGGCCTATGCATCTACAAGATACCTAATACACTATTCCAGACAAAGAAAGTGTACTGACATGAAAAAAAAAATGAGGAATACTCTGTTCTTTAGTGCCACACAGTATACAAGAGGACATATAAATAAGTCTTATTGTCTTAAATTTACCAAGAATGTGAAGAACATTTGAGCACAGCTTCCACATCAAAATATTTTCCTTTGGAGCTGAAGTAAAAGACCAAACTCGAGAATGCCAAAGAAAAAAGCTTAAATTAGCGGGCTCAAGTAAGAATTTGTAAACTGTGGCAATGGCATGAAGAGTAGGAAATGTCATAGTTGAGCACTTTATTTTGTATTACTAGCCACACTTGTCTAACAGAGGCAGAGTTAGAGTAGGGAAGGTTGATAAATCCATCATTCCAAAACTAAATAACCTTAGCCTTGTCATTAATACTAGTCAATACTCTAAGCCTATGGTTGAGCATATCATAAAGAATGATTCCCTGCGAGGGCCAGGGATCATGCCAGAAAGATAAAACTTCCATATTCCTCATACAGCTTTGAAAGATAGGTAGAATGATAGATCTGAATCTAAGTAAATTCCTCCACATCCAACTACAAACAGTTGGAATTTGCATTGTCCAAAATTTCAGCCTCCAGATCAAGTTTTTCCTTGTCCAGCTAGCCCATAAGTTATCATCATTTCTTAGAAGTTTATTAATCTTGGACAAGGCAGCTTGATTCCATTTCTTAATATTCAGGATACCCAACCCACTATTCTCATAAGGGCAACATACTTTTTTAAAGACAACGGGAATAAGTTTTTTGGAGTAAGGATTTCCATGCCAAAGAAAATGATTTAATGTCGATTTAATCATGTTAATCAATTTAGAAGGAAGGATGTAAATCCTTGCATAATACAGGCATATAGAAGTGGCTATAGATTTAACAATGATTAGTCTACCAGCCATAGAGAAGTTATGCCCATGCCAAGAAGAAATTTTTGGAATAATTTTCTCATACAGTTGTAGATATTGACTAGCTCTGATCCTAGAAGAAGAAATAGAGGCACCAACGTATAGTTCATTATGTTCAAAAGGAGTGAGACCTAATAATGAATAAACTACCTCCATATCGTGATCAGAAAGACCAGCAATCAAAATTTTGGACTTGGAGTAGTTAATATATAGACCAGTTTTGATTTTAAAAGATTTTAAGATATTCAACACACCAGTAATAGATTTTTCATTAGGCCTAGTGAAGAACATGAGGTCATCTGCAAAAAGCAAGGCAGAAATTTCTATATTATTACATGATGGATGAAATTCCACAAGGTGGTGAAGCATTGCATTTTTATTTAAGACAATGAACAGCTCCATAACACATAAATAAATAAAGTGAAATAGGCTCACCTTGCCTAAAGCCTTGGGTTACTTTAAAGTAGCCAAAATTGTTACATTGAGGCTCAGAGAATAATTAAGCGAGGAGATACAAGTGAATATCCAAGCAAGGAAAGGGATAGGAAAATTCATTCGATGAAGAATATAGATTATTGCTTTCCATTGAATAGTGTCATTTTCCTTTTGAATATCTAACTTTAATACACATCTAGGGGATATATACTGCCTATTGTAGTCTTTCAGTAATCCATTTGACAAAAGAACATTGTCAATGATGTCTCTAGAAGTCAAGAATGTACATTGATTAGAAGAAATAATAGAAGCCAAGACATCCTTCATCCTAGCAGCCATTATCTTATTTATGCATTTGTAAATGACATTACAACATGTAATGGGCCTAAATTGACTAACTGAAGATGGTTGATCAATCTTAGGGATGAAAGCAAGTCTAGTGGCATTGATACTAGAAATCAACTTTTTATGCTTGAAGAAATTGAGGCTAGCTTTAATCACATCCCTACCAATTATGTCCCATGAAGTTTTATAGAAATGAGTATTAAACCTATCGGGTCAAGGAGAACTAGAAGAATTCATACTGGAAATAGCCTCTTTCATTTCAACTGCAGTTATAACCCTTATCAAACTGCCCTGTATCCTTCAGAGATGGTAGGAAATAGGGAGTGGGAATATAACTGATTAGATATGTCTGAAGTGGATTTGTTTACCAGAATGTTCTGAAAATAATCAAAAATTCCATGTTGAATAGATTCAGGAGAAGTACAAGACAAACCATCTTTGTCAGTAATTATAGTAACATTTTTAGAAGCATGTTTGATCTTGAGAGAATCATGAAATTTTTTGGAGTTCCTATCCCCATACTTATGCTATTTTGCCTTAGTTTTTTGTTTATTCATTTTGAACTCCTCAACTAGGGCCTTAGATAGATTAAACTTTAAAGAAATCTGCTGATCTGTCAAGAAACTGTTGAATACGTTGAGAAGAATTTCTCTTTACAGTTGCTCAAGTTTCCCCCTAATAGATGAAGATCTACAATTACCAAAACCAAAATTAGCTTGAGCCCATACTCTAAGTTTACCTTTAAGATGCCTTAACTTTGCCTACGAAATAAACATCGGGTTACCAAAAACATGTACTTTCCAAGAGTCAACAACATTATTTAAATATTGAAGGTGGTCAACCCAATTATTAAAAAATTGAAATGAGGTATGTCTTCTCACATTCTTCTTTCCCCAATCAAGAATCAGAGGTTAGTGATCAAATAAAGAAGGAGGTAGGATAATTGTAGAAAGAGATGGCCATTTCAAAAGAGATGGGGGATTTTAGTAAGATCTATCGAGCGTGCATAAGGCTAAGTTACCAGATCTACTAGAGTTACTCTAAGTATACTTGTAACGATCCAACTTCCAAACACCAAGAAGTCGCATCGCTAATAAGAAAAGAAAGGGATAGAAAAGAGAAAGAAAGAGAAGAAGAAGAAACAACACATCAGAATCTAAACAGCGGAACGAATAAATTATATTAATAACATATAATTTTACATAGTTTACAACCACTATCAGAGTACACATATAATACAACACATACTAGACAATTATAAACACCTGTCTAGTATTTACAACATAATACAATCCAGAGACGACACATAACACACAGCGGAATACTATATATCTATCGTAGAAGCCTTCTGCTCCGTTGCTCCTCCAATATTCGTCAAAGCTAACCTGAATCCCTTGGCTACTCGTAAAAATTTGAGTACCCAAGAGTTTATGAAAACAAAAATAAACTCCGGGTCAGACATGGGTCTGGTGTGAGTAACAGGTTAAAATTGCTTAACCTTCAGAAACCTTTTGAAAAGAAAGGTATCACGTAAGACTTCCCACACATAAACATGGAAAAGTTTTTACCTTACGCTAACCAAACCATTTGATAGGAAATCTAGTGATATTATAATAGGTCTAGGGTTTTCAAGTAAATAAGAAATAGCCGAAATTGTTACATGATTAAATTCCAGCTACTAGCCACAAAAGTGGGTAATACAATCAAAATCGTTGGCACTTATTGGATTTTGGATTCCATACAATGGCAGGGCTGCTGGAGTACCGCCTGTCACAGTACGTGGCCTAGATCAACGTACCGAGGAGTACGCCCGCTCCCCTGCAACACAAGGCCGGACCAATTCCTTACTGAACAATTCCGAAAAAGACAACCACGCAGTTGGCGCGCGATTCCAACTGCCCACACAGCCAAATAAAAAGGGACTTCTAGACAGGGGAAAATCTTGCTCTCCAGTGGGAGCTACCCACGAAGCCTTGCTGCACCTCCCCAGTTTTAGCCATTTCCGGTTGATGAGGCTTGAGGCTACGATTACCTTTAGAGAACATATCTCTTAGAATGCTCATCATCCACCTGACGATGTTCTGAAAGCATTCAATCCATACAAGTTCGTTCCAGGTTCGAACGAAACCGAAGGCATTATCTCATTACACTCGTTTTGGAATCACCCTCAGAGTTAATGATGATAACCCTTGCACGAGCCTATAAGTACTATTTCCGTCAAACTCATCGCGGAATCACCCCCAGAGTTATACCGACTAATAATCCTTACCTCGAGTCTTCACTCTCCACATAAGATTCACGACCTATCGTTAATTTGGATCGATGTGGTTTTGGGATATCCAAATATGGAAACCCGATCCCGGTCTCATCAAAATTTAAAGCATGTCTTTTAGGTCCAAGTTGTTTTAGAGTTTAAAACAATTCAATTACATTATCTATATACACACAAATAGATAATTCACAGATTCACAACAGAAAATTATCACTATCATAACAACAGATAATCCATATTATCATTATCAAAAGATAATCCATATCATTATCACAATGCAACCAATGCATCCATATCAATCAACAATACTAATCTCATAGTTGAGATTTCCAAACCATTCAAGGCAACTATATCATCCATTCATAAGCAATGACCTATAATCATACTATTTATAATTAACTTAAAATAAACTAAATTAATTACATCATCTTTAATTAATTTAAAATGAATTAAATTAATTCCTTACACAATATAAATCTTGCTTACATCATCATTAATTAATTACAAATTAATTAATTAATTAACCTCTAATTTATCATCTTAATCAATCCTGATTAAATATACTTCAATTAATTTCACAAATTAATTACTCTGAACTAAAAACAGTAATTATCCTTTAATTACTTCATTAACTAATTAACTATAATTAATTACATTTAACCTTAATTAATAACAATTAATTAATTACACTTAATCACTTATTAATGATTAATTAATATTAATTAATTAATCTTAATTACATCATTAATTATATTAATTAATGATCCTTAATTATATTTAATTAATTACTAAATTAAATTAATTATTTCAATAATTAATCTTACTTAAACCATCATTATTAATCACCTTTGATTAATTATCAATCTGTAATTAACTACCCTTAATTACTTATCAAATTAATTACACCTTAAATTAATTTCTTTAATTAATCCCTTGATTAATTATACATAATAATTTAATCCAAATTACTTTTACAATTCCAACATTATCCACTAATTACATACAGTAATTATCTTTAATTACTTCACTGGGTAATTTTACTTCATTAATTACATAAAGTAATTATTATCAATTCCAATGTTTAAAATTAATTAATTAATTTAAAACCAAACTCAATAAAATCCATTAATTAAATTAAGTAATTAATGTCTTAATTACTTTCATTTAAGTAATTAAACTTAAATAAATTTCATAATTTATTTTCATTAATTAATCTATCTAATTAATTATTAAAAATTAATTGTATTAATTCATTACTAAATAAACTTTAGTTAATGACCATCATTAACTATTATTAATTCTTTAATTACTTTTCTTTAATTACTTCTTAATAAATCTCTAATTTAAATCAATCCAAATTATTAATTTTAAATTAAATAAATAAGTCACTCCTTAATTATCTTATTTATTCAATTATTTTAATATCTTGATCATTTCTAAGATAACCCATTCCTTATTAATAAAATTTTTTATATATATTAAGGTGTACTTAGAACATTTAAATTCAAATTTCAAAAATTCAAAATGATATTTATTAAAGCATTATCCAACTTAAATTCCATTTATATTCTTTCCAAAATAAATGTAAATAACATTTATTACTTATAATTAAAACTTATATAAGATAAGTCTTAATTTACTTAATTTAATTAAAAACTAAGTTTTAAATACATTACTATTTAAATTATAAATTCAAGTTAACAATCATTTAACTTTCTTTATAAACCATTTATAATGATTTCATTCAAAAAGGAAAATCAAATTAAAATATTTGTTTGTAAACAAATTTACTTGAAATATACAATTTAAATTTAACTTGTTTGAAAACATTCAAATTTTAAAACTTATTCAAGTATAAGATTTAAATTCAATATATTTGAATCCATTCCTTATTTAAAATTATTTGAATTTAAACTTGAATTAAACTTTTTAATTTAAACCTTGATTTTAATACTTCTTATTTAAAATATACAAATCCATTTTAATTTTAAAAACTGAAGACTTAAAGGTTCTTAAGAATACTGGACTTAAATTTGAAATTCAATCTGCTATTTAAAATTTTGTTTCAGATTCAAAATGAAATTCCATTTTCAGAAAAAATTTGTCAGGTTTCTTATATATATTTTTTAAAACTGAAAGCACTTTCAAAATTTAAAACTTAAGATTTCAAAATCCTTTAAAACTATAATTCATACTGCAGATTTAAACTTTGTTTAAATCTTATCATAACAACTTATCCATTTAAATTTTGATTAAAAATTTAAAACTTACAGGACAGGTTACAGAAAAACTGCAACACTTCACCAACCCGAGCCAAACAAATTTTTGCTTCGAGTCATCAGGCCATCATCTTTGAGCAAACTAGCAATGTCACGAGTAAAAACCCGATTCACTCTTACCTACACAAACCAAGTTCAACAGAACTTCCAAGATGCACGGTGCATCTGCACCGTGACTTTGGCCATCTCCGGCCATCCACCCAAACTCCAACACAACGTCGATCATTCCCAGCCACGATTCCGATCAACAGAATCCATCACATCCACTTAAATCAAGATCGAGCATCAACCCAAGCCTGGAAAACCAAAATGCAACAAATACCCAAACCTGACAACACTTCAACCACCGTCCTCCGACCACCGTAAATCTTGCAACTCCAACTATGACTTCAACTACGTTCAAGCTATCGACCCTCAAATCCTCGCTGCACTCGATCGATTGGAGAAGACGAAATAATCTAAACACTCAACCCAGTAGAAACTAGGTTTATAGAAGAAATTCAACTGCTACTGCCTCCTCGATGAATTTCATCATCATCCAGTACTTATTTCCTCTTCTCTGTTCACCCCTTCATCAATATCAAAGCTTCCGATCAACCAGATAGCAGAGACCTTCCCAAAAACCCAAATTTTGCATTTACAGTTCAACATAGAACTGCATTCTTATTTCTAAACTAAAAATTCTAATTTTAGTTTTTAAAATAATGTTTTAGGATAAGGTTTCAGATCTCAGGCCTGAAACAATAAATTGCAAAGTTTTGGAATTTCACTATTTCAAAGAGTGACCAATTTTTACAAATTTCCAAAGGAAATTCATAACTATTTTAACTTAAATAAATTTTAACTAGGTTTTGAATTGAAGCAAACAGGTTTTTTAAAAAAAAACTCAAGTTCAAAAGAAATTAAATTAAAAGATTTGAACTTAAACAAATCAAAAACTGTAAATTTTAACAGAGTAGATTCTGTAAAAAAAACAAAAACAAACCTATTTACATCATTCAACCAAAGAATACAACCATATACATACATAAATATTCATATTTCAGAAAATCAAGCATGCAACTAAATTATATACTTGAACTTGTTAAAAGATATGTTACTCACCTGATTAAAATATGAGCAGAGCCTTCCAGATTTTTGAAAACCCTTTGAATCTTTTAAAACAGAATTGTCCATGTTTTAAAAACTTAAACTTGTTACCGTGATGCTTCCAACTTGCTTTAAAAATGCTTTTGCTCCTGGATACATAAAATTGCATTGCTTTTTGTTCTGCATGCTTCTAGATTTTAAATGAATGCAAGCTTTCTTGATGACCAGATTGAAAAGAAAATGCAGGTTGCTTGCTTGCAAATGAAATGCAAGATTTCTTGCTTTATTTCCAGATTTACAACTGACATGCATGCTTTTTTTTTATTTGTAAAAAGGATTTGCAGAGTTGAAGATGTTTACAGCTTTATGTTTTTGAATAGAAGTGTTTTATTTTATTTGATTGTCTTCATAGCTTTAGATTTGAATAGAAACAAAATGGAAGAGAATATGCTTAATAAAACTGAAATTATTAAAAATAAAATCAAAGAAAATGTTAAAATAAATTTTTGACACTTGTCTTACAATGTAACATTTGTCAAAACTTTATTTTATCATTTAACAAGTGTTATGTAAAACCTTAAGATGTTACACCTGTCTTAAAAAAAGTTAGTATTTAATTAAAAGTTTACTTAGTATTTATTTAAAAGTTAATTAGCATTTATTTGGTATGTTAATATAAGACGGATGTAAACTTGTGTTTTAATAAATTAGTTAATCATGTATTTGTTTACATGTACATAAATTTTAAAATGAATAAATCAAATTTAACTTATAAAATAAAGTTTAAACAAATATTTCAAAATCAAACAAATTAAAAACATTTATACTTTAGTTTTCAAAGCTATGAATTTAAGTTCAAATTAAATTCTGAAATCAAATTTATTTACAAATATAACTACACAATTTTAAAATTTTAAAAACAATTATTTTTATTAAAATTTTATTTGTTAAAACAATGTATTGTCATATATTTAAAAAAATAACAACATAACAACATTTGATAACCATAAATAACTTATAAAAGAAATTATTTATTTATTCATAAATTATTTATTTTATCACATTATATTTAAAAGAAAATCAAAATAACCTCATTGTTATTTATTTAAATTTAAACTTGAGTTAAACATATTTTAGATCTTTTCAATATTTATCTTAGGTATTTAAAACCATATTTATTTATTAAATAATCTTTTAAAATTTTAATCTTCAAATAAAATCATAATTCACAATTTACTAAAGATACATATTTTATAGAAACAGGATTTATTTATTAATTAAATTTAAAACAAGATCTATTTACAATATACACAATATTCTATATATATTATAAATATAAGACAATTATTAGATTTAAAAAGATAAAATCTATCAATTAACTATTTATTTTATTGGATTATTAAATTATTTCAAATCTTGTTGCAAAGATTATCAAATCAATTTAATTTTTATTACTGATTATTAAATTGATATTGCTTTAAAATTCCAGGTCATCACATTCCTCCCCCCTTAAAAGAATTTCGTCCCCGAAATTTAAAACAAAGGTAATTTAATAATCTATTTAAAGGACTAAATTTTAAAACACAAGCTAACAACCATATCAATCAATTCAACCAATTAAACAAATCTAATTATCCAGAAAAATTATGGATAAAACTTTCACGAGTTTCCCCGGTAAAAAATATCGGGATACTCGCTCTATAGATTCCAAACAATCAATACTATTAAGCTATAAAGCTCCTACTCGTCTAGATCTACAGAACTAAATAGCATATCAGACTACAGACGAGTCTGATTCAACAACCAAACCCTCTAGAACTTCTAGTTCTAAAACTAGAGATAGACCATACACGTACTCCTTAGAGATACGTGAAACTCATCGAATCCCAGTTATCCAAACCGACAATTCGATCCTGAAAACCAAGAACTGATCCAACCAAAACACACATAAAAGATCCAAACATCACTGAGCTAGCTTTCCAGATTTACCAAAACTTATAGCTCCTTTGACCAGAGAAAATTCCAACAACAACGAAGTCTCTGACTTCGAATTCCAAATTTCTCTGTCCCTTATCCACAAAAGTTTCAGACAAATCCTGGGCCTGCCAACATCCAAACTGATCAGCGTAACCCTTGTTGATTCCTTTAGAAACAATCAGAACCAAAAACAACCCAACATAATGATCTCCTCAAGATCAATCCAAAACCAAAACACAATTCTACTCCATCAACAACAGATGACAACAAACTCCTCCTAATCCGGAAAAGACAATCAGAAACACCTCCAAACAGCTTCCGCTGCACCACTCTGATCCGAAGTAGATAAGAAAATGCTGACAAAGAACACAAGAACCAACTGGACATCACTTCCAGAAATATGATTCAACAGATTCATAAAGAAAACTCAGAAATTTCTCCAAAACCGAGTTACTTCATCAAATTTTATCCCTAGGAATCATCCTCCAACTAAAAAAACCACCGGTTCCACTTCTGGAATACTAATCGATAAGAAAACTCAATCTCCAGATACAAATAAATCTCTGTCCACCCATAAGACATCCAGAAAATCTCCAACAATTCAAGAGAACACTCAAACAATCGCAAGTCACTTTTGCGATCAACCCAAATAAATTTCCAAAGAAAACAGTCCTCTCTTTACCAAACAGAAGGGCTTACACTGATCTAGTCAATCTATTGAAGAAACGGATTCACTCTGCAGCTTCCGAACTCCATCTTCAGAAAAACTACTCAGCTAATACCTCCCTGTCAACTCACATAACATTCCAAGCTGCACTGCTTACACCAATGCCAAACTTCCTAATCCAAAGCTCTTCGAGAAACTCGGATTTCAAAGCTAACCACAACATCCTGCTGACTTCAGCCACAACATCGAAGTAGAATACTTCCAAAACTTGTTCCAAAGGAAACATCTTCGGACACATCTATTGACACTGCATCTCATTACGCAGTTACAACCTTCTGAGGTATCAAAATACCATCACTTGCTCTAGCCCAATCGAACAGATCAAACTCTACTCAACAAACTCTGTACTTCAAAGATGTCTCCGAACCTTAACAGGTTTCCTTCAGAGATCAATGAAATACTTCAACACAACAAAACTTACTCGAGACGGTATTAGGTCTATAGTCTCGACAGATATACTTCCAACCTCAAATATCAGACTCCAATCAATGGTAGTAATCGTGTTACACACACCACTACCTTATCTACCTTTATAACCTATAATGGAAAAACCCGAATAGGTAATCCAAAAGATAGGTAGATTTAGATAAATATATATAATTATATTTAAAATTACAAATACGCTCTCTCAAGAAAGACATCACTTCAGAGCCTAGGTATTCACTCAACCTAATGCTCTGATACCACACGACCTATCGTTAATTTGGATCGATGTGGTTTTCGGATATCCAAATATGGAAACTCGATCCCGGTCTCATCAAAATCCAAAGCGTGTCTTTTAGGTCCAAGTTGTTTTAGAGTTTAAAACAATTCAATTACATTATCTATATACACACAGATAGATAATTCACAGATTCACAATAGAAAATTATCACTATCATAACAACAGATAATCCATACTATCATTATCAAAAGATAATCCATATCATTATCACAATGCAACCAATGCATCCATATCAATCAACAATACTAATCTCATAGTTGAGATTTCCAAACCATTCAAGGCAACAATATCATCCATTCATAAGCAATGACCTATAATCATACTATTTATAATTAATTTAAAATAAATTAAATTAATTACATCATCTTTAATTAATTTAAAATGAATTAAATTAATTACTTACACAATATAAATCTTGCTTACATCATCATTAATTAATTACAAATTAATTAATTAATTAACCTCTAATTTATCATCTTAATCAATCCCGATTAAATATACTTCAATTAATTTCACAAATTAATTACTCTGAACTAAAAACAGTAATTATCCCTTAATTACTTCATTAACTAATTAACTATAATTAATTACATTTAACCTTAATTAATTACAATTAATTAATTACACTTAATCACTTATTAATGATTAATTAATATTAATTAATTAATCTTAATTACATCATTAATTATATTAATTAATGATCCTTAATTATATTTAATTAATTACTAAATTAAATTAATTATTTCAATAATTAATCTTACTTAAACCATCATTATTAATCACCTTTGATTAATTATCAATCTGTAATTAACTACCCTTAATTACTTATCAAATTAATTACACCTTAAATTAATTTCTTTAATTAATCCCTTGATTAATTATACATAATAATTTAATCCAAATTACTTTTACAATTCCAACATTATCCACTAATTACATACAGTAATTATCTTTAATTACTTCACTGGGTAATTTTACTTCATTAATTACATAAAGTAATTATTATCAATTCCAATGTTTAAAATTAATTAAACTTAATTAATTAATTTAAACCAAACTCAATAAACTCCATTAATTACATTAAGTAGTTAATGTCTTAATTACTTTCATTTAAGTAATTAAACTTAAATAAATTTCACAATTTATTATCATTAATTAATCAATCTAATTAATTATTAAAAATTAATTATATTAATTCATTACTAAATAAACTTTAGTTAATGACCATCATTAACTATTATTAATTCTTTAATTACTTTTCTTTAATTACTTCTTAATAAATCTCTAATTTAAATTAATCCAAATTATTAGTTTTAAATTAAATAAATAAGTCACTCCTTAATAATCTTATTTATTCAATTATTTTAATATCTTGATCATTTCTAAGATAACCCATTCCTTATTAATAATTTTTTTTTATAAATATTAAGGTGTACTCGAACATTTAAATTCAAATTTCAAAAAGTCAAAATGATATTTATTAAAGCATTATCCAACTTAAATTCCATTTATATTCTTTCCAAAATAAATGTAAATAACGTTTATTACTTATAATTAAAACTTATATAAGATAAGTCTTAATTTACTTAATTCAAGTTAACAATCATTTAACTTTCTTTATAAACCATTTATATTGATTTTATTCAAAAAGGAAAAACAAATTAAAATATTTGCTTGAAAACAAATTTACTTCAAATAAACAATTTAAATTTAACTTGTTTGAAAACATTCAAATTTTAAAACTTATTCAAATATAAGATTTAAATTCAATATATTTGAATCCATTCCTTATTTAAAATTATTTGAATTTAAACTTGAATTAAACTTTTTAATTTAAACCTTGATTTTAAAACTTCTTATTTAAAATATACAAATCCATTTTTATTTTAAAAACTGTAGATTTAAAGGTTCTTAAGAATACTGGAATTAAATTTGAAATTCAATCTGCTATTTAAAATTTTGTTTCAGATTCAAAATGAAATTCCATTTTCAGAAAAAATTTGTCAGGTTTCTTATATTATTTTTTTAAAACTGAAACCACTTTCAAAATTTAAAACTTAAGATTTCAAAATCCTTTAAAACTTTAATGCATACTGCAGATTTAAACTCTGTTTAAATCTTATCATAACAACTTATCCATTTAAATTTTGATTTAAAATTTAAAATTTAAAACTTACAGGGCAGGTTACAGAAAAACTGTAACACTTCACCAACCCGAGCCAAACAAATTTTTGCTTCGAGTCATCAGGCCATCATCTTCGAGCAAACTACCAATGTCACGAGTAAAAACCCGAGTCACTGTTACCTACACAAACCACGTTCAACAGAACTTCCAAGATGCACGGTGCACCTGCACCGTGACTTTGGCCATCTCCGGCCATCCACCCAAATTCCAGCATAACGCTGATCATTCCCAGCCACGATTCCGATCAACAGAATCCATCACGTCCACTTAAATCAAGATCGAGCATCAACCCAAACTTGGTAAACCAAAATGCAACAAATACCCAAACCTGACAACACTTCAACCACCATCCTCCGACCACCGTAAATCTTGCAACTCCGACTATGACTTCAACTACGTTCAAGCTATCGACCCTCAAATCCTTACTGCACTCGATCGATGGGAGAAGACGAAATAATCAAAACACTCAACCTAGTAGAAACTAGGTTTACAGAAGAAATTCAACTGCCACTGCCTCCTCGATGAATTTCATCATCATCCAGTATTTATTTCCTCTTCTCTGTTCACCCCTTCATCAATATCAAAAGCTTCCGATCACCCAGATAGCAGAGACCTTCCCAAAAACCCAAATTTTGCATTTACAGTTCAACATTGAACTGCATTCTTATTTCTAAACTAAAAATTCTAATTTTAGTTTTAAAAATAATGTTTTAGGATAAGGTTTCAGATCTTAGGCCTGAAACAATAAATTGCAAAGTTTTGCAATTTCACTATTCCAAAGAGTGATCAATTTTTACAAATTTCCAAAGGCAATTCACAATTATTTTAGCTTAAATAAATTTTAACTATGTTTTGAATTGAAGCAAACAGGTTTTTTAAAAAAAACTCAAGTTTAAAAGAAATTAAATTAAAATATTTGAACTTAAACAAATCAAAAACTGTAAATTTTAACTGAGTAGATTCTGTAAAAAAAACAAACTTATTTACATCATTCAACCAGAGAATACAACCATATACATACATAAATATACATATTTCAGAAAATCAAGCATGCAACTAAATTATATACTTGAACTTGTTAAAAGATATGTTACTCACCTGATTAAAATATGAGCAGAGCCTTCCAGATTTTTGAAAACCCTTTGAATCTTTTAAAACAGAATTGTCCATGCTTTAAAAACTTAAACTTGTTACTGTGATGCTTCCAACTTGCTTTAAAAATTCTTTTGCTCCTGGATACATAAAATTGCACTGCTTTTTGTTTTGCATGCTTCCAGATTTTAAATGAATGCAAGCTTTCTTGATGACCAGATTGAAAAGAAAATGCAGGTTGCTTGTAAATGAAATGCAAGATTTCTTGCTTTATTTCCAGATTTACAACTGACATGCATGCTTTGTTTTGAATTGTAAAAAGGATTTGCAGAGTTGAAGATGTTTACAACTTTTTGTTTTTGAATAGAAGTGTTTTATTTTATTTGATTGTCTTCATAGCTTTAGATTTGAAAAGAAACAAAATGGAAGAGAATATGCTTAATAAAACTGAAGTTATTAAAAATAAAATCAAAGAAAATGTTAAAATAAATTTTTGACACTTGTCTTACAATGTTACATTTGTCAAATCTTTATTTTATCATTTAACAAGTGTTATGTAAAACCTTAAGATGTTACACTTGTCTTAAAAAAAAATAGTATTTAATTAAAAGTTTACTTAGTATTTATTTAGAAGTTAATTAGTATTTATTTAGTATGTTAATATAAGATGGATGTAAACTTGTGTTTTAATAAATTAGTTAATCATGTATTTGTTTACATGTACATAAATTTTAAAATGAATAAATCAAATTTAACTTATAAAATAAAGTTTAAACAAATATTTCAAAATCAAACAAATTAAAAACATTTATACTTTAGTTTTCAAAGCTTTGAATTTAAGTTCAAATTAAATTCTGAAATCAAATTTATTTACAAATATAACTACACAATTTTAAATTTTGAAAAACAGTTATTTTTATTAAAAATTTATTTGTTAAAACAATTTATTGTTAAAAAAATAACAACATAACAACATTTGATAACCATAAATAACTTATAAAAGAAATTATTTCTTTATTCATAAATTATTTATTTTATCACATTATATTTAAAAGAAAATCAAAATAACCTCATTGTTATTTATTTAAATTTAAACTTGAGTTAAACATATTTTAAATCATTTCAATATTTATCTTAGGTATTTAAAACCATATTTATTTATTAAATAATCTTTTAAAATTTTAATCTTCAAATAAAATCATAATTCATAATTTACTAAAGATACATATTTTATAGAAACATGATTTATTTATTAATTAAATTTAAAACAAGATCTATTTACAATATATACAATATTCTATATATATTATAAATATAAAACAATTATTAGATTTAAAAAGATAAATCTATCAATTAACTATTGATTTTATTGGATTATTAAATTATTTCAAATCTTGTTGCAAAGATTATCAAATCAATTTAATTTTTGTTACAAATTATTAAATTGATATTGCTTTAAAATTCCGGGTCATCACAATACTTGCAGCTAGATGCAAAGTTATAATCTAGAGTCAAAGATCGCTTTATTAAGAGGCATAGTTTGTGAGAATGTCCAAGGAGAACCACCACACTTGTCATATGAGTCATGCATGCAGTTCATATCGTCCGTGCAAATCCAAGGATTATTATGAGGGTGTAATGTAGGAAGGATATCTAGGAGCTTTTGTCTGTGGATAGTATTGTTTTCAGCATATACAGTAGTCGGAAAAAAGGAAAAAGTGGAAGGAAGATGAATTATTTCAGAGTGAATAAATTTCCTATGGACAGTGATAGGAGAAATGAAGAATACAATAGGATTCCATATGAGCATGAGTCTACCAAAAGGAGCTCGAGATAAATTATGGATATAATTCCAATGTGGCATAATACAGATAGCATCTTTTGAATTGGTTGAATGATTCAGTTTAGTTTCAGCAATTGCCATAAAGTGAAGATTTTGAGATGTAATAAGATTTTTAATTTCTAATTGTTTTGCAAGAGAGTTTGCACTCCTTATATTTCAATATCCTAACTTGTCAATCATCATTGCTTACCGGTTGATGCTTAGGTACACACTCCATAGAAAGTGGTATTTGGGATAGAAGATTAAAAAGAGGGAACCATTGCTTGAGATAGAGAAAATTGATTACCATTGTGTCGATCAATAGCTTGTGAACAAGGAGAGAGAACTTACTTGGGTTCCTATTTTATTAGTTTTTGAAGAGGAGGCATGGTTAATATTTTTGGGAGAAGGAGTTTGATCAATTGTTTGAGGATAGAAATTGTCAATATCAAGGAAGAGTTGAATAGGAAGGGACAAGGAATTATATAGGGAGGAAGATGATGAATTGATAACAGTTGGAGGAAGATTAATAAGAGGGGAAGTATACATGTCAGTGTGCATGTCTGTATCAGAGGCCTTTTGTTTGACTTTAGCAGGTGCTTCAAAGCCCGAAGTGTCAATTGCATTTTGAACTTTATTGTGTAGAGGTAGGATCAATTTAGAAATATTGTTTTCATTGTCCATTTCTTAAAGTAAAGCAAAAGGGTTGCTTGTTTCTGCTGAGTCACCTATAATATTGTCATCAGCAAAGTGCACACAACTGCCTTGTTGAATAGGGTTGCTGTTACAGTTATTAAACTGCTTTCCTGTTGCATGAGAAGTGATATGATCATGAATATTTTCCTTTGGTTCCATGTTTCCATTTACTTCATCAATCTTTTCTTTGTCCTTTCTTTTATCTTCTTTGTACTCATTGTTGCCAACAACAATAACTTCCTTTTCTTTATTACCTTTATTCAAATTAACTTTCCTTCATTATTTATTAACTTGTTAGTTCCTTCTTCTTCCTTTAAAAAAGAAAGCTCTGTAATTATTTCCCCTTTTAGTTACCTTCTTACCATCAGCCTCTGCCTCAACAGTTTGGTCATTTTCCACCTCCTCTTTGTTGTCCTCACCTTTATCAATCAGTCTTAAGTTCACACTGGACAGTAGCATGTCCAAAAATTTTATAGTGCGTACATATAAGGGGTTTCCAAGAATATTCATCTAAAACAGTAGGACATTAGTCATTACCAAACGCTATTTGATCAGGAGGTTCTTTTTCCAGTGATACTTCAATTAAGCACTTTGCGTATTCATATCTCTTCATTTTTTAGTATTCTCATCATAACATATAAGTCTACCAAGGTGATAGGCTCGGTAATTGAT
The DNA here is from genome assembly GCA_030765085.1 of Allium cepa. Taxonomy (NCBI): domain Eukaryota; kingdom Viridiplantae; phylum Streptophyta; class Magnoliopsida; order Asparagales; family Amaryllidaceae; genus Allium; species Allium cepa. The sequence goes on along the minus strand of CM060938.1, from coordinate 462,886,123 downwards.
GCCCAGTAGGGACCAAGTTAATATTGGTATTTTATAAGAATGAACCCATATCGGAACAGATTTGATTGTAGATTGAGCTGAAGTGAAGGAAGCGTTCCATTTTGATACTATAAACATCTGCCCTCTAATAAATATTGGATCTTTCTTCAGTACATTAAGTTTATCTTCTTCATTTGAGAACTTGAGATAATAGTTTTGTTTATCAAAGAAAATTTCATAGGAACCTTTAAGCTTCCATACTTTATCTCAGTGAGCCTTACCAACCATGAAGTTGACAGTACCCGCCAAGAAAAAGCCCACAAGGCAGTAAGACCATGCCTTTATGCCTTCATTTACAACCTCTAAAGGAGGTTCAAGATGGGAACCATTATAATGAATGTCAAAATGAACAGGAGTATATGATCCTGCATTCCTTAGCTTGTCAGGAAATAGAGTAGACCAGTTTGAGACAGGGACATAATTCAAAGAAGGAGGAAGAGAAGAGGTACGAACCAAAGGAGAAGAAATCATTTCAGGTCTAATCTCAAAAGCGAAAACTAAAATAAATTGGAATGTGGTAATTTTTCGTCTTAGCTTTGAGATTATATATGTGAGATTTGATGTTGATTTAGTTGACTATCCTCTTTCTCCTGAATCCTAGCTTAGTCTTTTCTTGAGAATAAAATGGTGGCCGACCTTAGGAAATTTTTATTTGAGTAAAAATTAAATTGAACATAAGTTACATTCCTTAGGGATTAGGGTATAAACCTTACATATTTCCCATATTTCCCTTCTCATGTCCTAATACATTAACTTAGGTTATTTTTATTTTAATTAACATACTAACATGGCACGACTACCCTTTGTTAATCAAATCTCACCCTTTTAATCTTCACATTATTTATTTAATTTACCCAGTTAATTATTCTAAATAATGTTATAAAAATATGGGGTGTTACAGACTCCCCACCTTAAAGAATTTCTCCTCGAAATTACGATAAGGTACACAATCAAAACAACCAAAGGTAAAACATACCATCAAACAAATTAGGTTAAGAGTCTCTAATCCTGCTCTCCATCTGCCAAGTACAGTCTCTAGCATCATCACTCACTCCACTGAACCTTTACTCACTTGATTGTCTTGTTCCTTAACTTCTTCTTATCTCTAGCCATAATCTGAATCGGCTTTCTAACTATGGTCAAATCCGGTTCCACTACTAAATTCTCTAAAACTGTAGGTTCTATGGTAGCATTCAGGTCTTTAACACATTTTCTAAGATGAGAAACATGGAAAACATCATGGACTCCAACCAAACTACTCGGTAACTCTACTCTATTAGTGATTTTTTCGATCCTTTCAACAATACGGAAAGGTCCAACGAATCTAGGTGCTAACTTTTCTGACTTTCCAAATCTAATCACACCCTTCATCTGTGAAACTTTAATGAACACATAGTCTCCGACAGAAAATTCCAAATCTTTCCTTCTTCTATCAGCATAACTTTTCTACCTAGATTGAGCTTCCTACATCCTAACTTGGATCCACTCAATCTTCTCCACGGCTTCACCAAATCCGGACCAAGAACCAATCTATCCTCGGTTTCTAGCCAACATACGGGAGACCTACATGTCTTCCATACAAGGCTTCAAACGGTGTCATCCCAATGCTTGTCTGATATTGTTATATGAGAACTCGACTCGATGAAGATGGACCTCCCATGATCCCTCGAAATCCAATACACAAGCTCTTAACAAATCCTCCAAGATTGTATTAACACTTTCCATTTTCCTATCAGTGGATGATAAGCAGTACTCATGTTGAGCTTGGTTCCTATTGCTTCCTATAGAGTTTTCCAGAACTCAATAGCAAATAAAGAATCTCTATCACTAATAATATTACTTGGAATCCCATGCAGTCTACCTACATTTTTCACAAATAAGTTCACCGAAGTAGGTGCCGTCCTAGTTGATTTACCAGAATGAAATGGGCACTCTCGGTCAATCTATCTACCATGACCCATATTCTTTCATTTCCTCTTCTAGAACTTAGCAACGCATCAATAAAATCTATAGAGATGGAATCCCATTTGCACAATGAAACTTCTAACGGTTGAAGCAATCCACTAGGCATCTGGTGTTCAGCCTTTGCCTGTGGGCAATTTAAGCACTGCTTAACACACAAATCGATGTCCCATTTCATACCATCCTAGAAGAAACTTCACTTCATATACGGATACATCTTCGTTCCTCCTGGATGGATAGTGAACTTCGAACGATAACACTCATCCAAAACTTCCTTCCTCATGTCTCCTATATTCAGAACACACAACCTCCCTTTCTTCCTCAACCATCCATTTTGGTCAAGACTGAAATCCTTAGGTCATTGCCCTCTGTTCCTTTCCTCAAGCTTTTGATCCATTCATCTAAAATCAGATCCTCCTCCTGTTTAGAAGCTATCTTCTTAATCATTACTGGTCGAAATTCTAAACAAGACAACATAGCACTTCCTTCACTTGAACCTACCTCGGATCTAAACTGCACACTACAAGCCAATAATGCTTCCAAATCTTTCCACTCAGCAATCATAGCCGATACTACATTCTGATGTTTTCGACTGAGTGCATCTGCCATCTTATTTCCTTTTCTGGGTGTGTACTCAATTCCAAAATCATAAGTAGCAACAAATTCCAACCATCTCTGTTGTCTCATGTTCAGCTCCTTCTAAGAGAACAGGTACTTCAATGACTTATGATCAGTTTAAAGCTCAAATCGCTCTCCCAAAAGATAAAGCCTCCACACCTTCAAAGCAAATATAAGGACAGCTAACTCCAAATCATGCGTAGGATACCTAACTTCATGTGGTCTAAGCTTTTTAGAAGCATAATCAATCACTTTACCTCTTTGCATCAACGCAGCTCTCAATCCAGTTCCACACGCATCAGTATAAACAACTAAATCTTGATTCCCCTCCGAAACCACTAACACTGGCGCATGAGTCAATGAGTGTTTCAGGTTCTGAAATGCTTCCTCACACTTATCAGTCCATGAAAACTTAACATCTTTTCGTGTAAGCTTAGTCATCGATGCAGCTATCCGAGAAAAATCCTTTATAAACCTTTAATAATATCCAGCCAATCCAAAAAAGCTCTTACTCTCGATCACCGTCTTGGGTCTTTTCCAATTTTTCACTGCCTCAATCTTAGTCGGATCTACAGACAACCCTTTCTCTGAGACGACAGGACCGAGGAACTTCACTTCCTTCTTTCGAAAATAGCACTTCAAAAACTTAGCCTTAAACTGATGCCCCCTCAATGTTTCAAGCACAACTCTAAGACGAACTTCATGCTCCTTCTCATCCTTAGAGTATATCAAAATGTCATCTATGAAGACTAACACAAATCTATCCAAGTGCTCTTGAAAAATTCTATTCATCAGATCCACAAAGAATGTCGGTGCATTAGTTAGTCCGAATGGCATAATTAACCATTCATATGATCCCCGCCATCAAAGGAATGGTATCCTCTGCCACTCTAAGCTGATGAAATCCTTTTGCCAAATCCAACTGAGAGAATACCTTGGCTCCACTTAACGGATCAAAAAATCGTCAATTCTCGGCAATGGATATCGGTTCTTTATCGTTTTCTCATTCAACTTATGATAATCAATACACGGCCTTAACGATCCGTACGGCTTCTTAACAAACACTGCGCACCCCTCCATAGTGAACTACTTGGTCGGATAAAACTTTGCCTTCTAAATCTACCAACTTTGCTTCAACTCTCCCCTCTCAATGGGTGTCATCGTACTCAGCGACCTACCCACCAGCTCTGCTCCAAGCACCAAATCAACCTGAAACTCTATGACTCATTTCGATGATAGTCCAACTATCTGTTCAAATGCATCAGCAAATTCTCTAACTACAAAAACTCGATGCAACTCATCCTCCAACTCTGTAGTACCCAATAAAGCATTCACTTCACAACAAGGGTTCTCTACAGTATATACTATCCGATCACTACAATCCGGGTGACTAAGTGATATTTTCCTATCATGGCAAAATATCCTAGCATCATATTTACTTAACCAATCCATCCCGAGGATAATCTCTAATCCCATAAAGTCAAACACATGCAAACAACAATCAAAAGTATGGCCTAGCAAATCAAATTTTAAATGTTCATACCTCATCCCCAGCGTTGCATACCCTCCTATCAGATTTGCAACCCCTAAGGAATGAGGATTATAGGTTAAGTCCATTTACTAAACATTGAGAAATAAAAGAATGAAGGGCTCCATTATCAAATAGAGAGCTAACAGACATGCCATGAATCTGAAGCAAACCTCTCATAACAGCCTTCCCTTTTTCTGCATAACTAGCCTTGGAATTGCAGGCTCCAGTGAATACATTTGTCCCGTTCCATCTCTAGCTGGCTCAGGGCATTTGTTCTTATAATGGCCGATTTGATCATAACTAAAACATCTGACATTCTTCTTTCCAACAGTTCTTTCCCTTTTCCTTTTCCATTCCTGGCACGACACTCATTAGCATAGTATCCCTTCTTATCGCATTTGTAGAAAACCACTTCAGCCTTTCCCTTCTCTGTGCTCCTCTCTTATGAGCATTCTTTTTCTAGAAAAACTTCTTTTCTGGCCCTGTCCCATTTGGGCCTCCTTCATCTTCTTCCTTAAGCAAGCTAACGCCTCTTCTTATCTTAATGCCATTTCAACCACTACATCACTGGGATCTCTCAAATGTGGCAAAGTGGAATTTATCAACTCTGGTCTCAAGCCCTTTATAAACTTTTCATTCCTCCTGATCACGATATGTACCAAAGCAAACCCATATCGGGCCAACTCCTCAAACTTCCTCGCATACTCCAAGATAGACATATCTCCTTGTTCTAACTCTGCAAACTTTCTCACCAATGCCGACTTTGCCATTACAGACATAATCTTTCTTAAAACCTTCTCCTAAACTCCTCCTAAGTTATGGTTTCCTCATCAACTCTAGCGGTAACAATATTCCACCAGAACAGAGTAGCTCCATGCAGCTTCCTCGAAGCCAATCTCCTTTTCTGTGCATCATTCAATCCTAAGTCAGAAAAAATTCTCCGTGATGCAATAGCCAATTTTCCACCTCGATCGCATCTTCAGTACCAATAAACGGCTTCTGTTCAAGCCTGATGTAATCCCTACTCAAGTTAGCATACCGATTGACCATCATAACTTCCTAAGCTCCACCTCTAGCAGCATTACCTCTGATAACTCCAGCTGTTATTCTAGCTTGCATCATGTTTACAAAGAACTGATACGTTGCTCCCATGTTCATATGGGGAATTCCTGCACCAACAATTTCAGCTTGAGACTGACCGGATCCTCTCCTATTGTTTGGTCAGGCACTTCCATTAATGGTGGTGCTATCTCTTCTAAAAATTACTTTGCCTCTTCTTCCTTCCATATCTGTATTCAAACCTTATGAGAAACGAATGAATAGCCTAACTAAGATAGGAGTCTAGAGAGATAGCGTATACTTATATATATATATATATATATATATATATATATATATATATATATTTATAACAATACAAATACGTTACTATAGCGTTATCCCAAACCTAAATCTTAGCTCTAATTTCTAAGGATTATGTTTTTCAAAAATCATTTTTTTAATTAAAGTATTTCATAAACCATGCTCCGATACCAAGCTGTAACATCCCCTATCTAGTTGCCCAAAACTAAGCGTTACAGATGTTGTAGTCATATATAATATTAGTTTCCAACGACTAAATACAACTATGTTAATGGTATCAACAATATCAGAAGCACTTGAATATGAAACAGAACACAGAATTCAAAAACAACTTTTACTTCATTACATTTCAAAACCAATTATTTCACATTCACAACACATAATCCCAAATCGTTCCGAAGCACAGATCAAATGTAATTATTACAAAATACGCAGGAGCAGTATATGAGGATACCCCCTTCGTTGATCAGATTCATTTGGTCATAATAGACCTAATACAAAACAACACAACAGAAAATCCATCAAAATTTAACAAAAACTGTAACTCCTAAATAGTTATCTGTTTGCCTCCTTCATGCCTCCGTTAGCTTATTCGTCATCCTACGAAAATCTAAAAAAGACCTTAATCCCTAAGCCTACCCAAATTAGTTTTGAGTACCCGAAAGTTTAAGGGGAAAGCATAAACTTCAAGTCAGACATAAAACCTAGTGTCAATGATATTATACATTTCGAAATAATAATGTTAAATGAGACTATGGCGCTTAGCGGAACGAGTTTCCCCTCACTAACATCTTTTTAAAACATATCTTTGCAAAACCTTTCGTAAAACCATATACTATGCTCCTGCATCCACAATGGTTAAATACAGTAAACCAATCATTATGTAAACATACATAAACATCAGATAATAATGAACTCTTTGTTCAAATACACAAGTTTTGTTTGGATAATTTCTAACCTTTGGCTGACTTGGGCCTACCGGACAGTATAATCAAAATTAACCTAACACCTATTACATCTTCTTTTGGATTATCTATCCTTAGCTATCTGTTAAACATTTCCCATCTGGATGGTCTATCCTTAACTATTTGTTGAACTCTTCACTTATGGACAGTCTGTCTCTAACTTAATCACCTCCCGCATCTTCCCGATCCTATTGGTTTTTCGGGCTCACCAATAACCTGTATGTATACAAACATATATTCCTTTCGGTGTAATCATAATTTTAGCCTACCTGTGACAAAGCCCTACACACTGGAATTTTAGACATAGCTAATGTATAGGGCGCAACCCCATTCTAGTCCCATCTGGTTTTCAAATATATGAGTCATTTTCACTTAAGGATCCCCTCCCATCATTTTCCATGAAAACATTTTCAAAATGATTTAAAACCTTTAAATCAAACTTAAACAAGGAAAAGTATATAGTCTTTATACTTTACTCAAAATCATCTCACCAAGTTATATATAATCTATACTCATACTTTAGTTGATGAACACATTTTACTACTTGAAAGAACCTCTTTCTATAATTTTGAAATCATCTCTTTCAAAATCAAATTTCAAACCTTTTGAAATCAAACCTTTAGAAATCCTACATCAAACCTTTCAAAACCATTCTATAAACCTTTTGAACCCATTGAAAAGCAAACCTTTCGAAAGCTATAAAACTTTGGACATCACTTTAAAACATTGCCTTAGGAAAACCGTCCATTTTAAACCTTTCTTATTCATTGAACTAAACCTTTCGAAATCATTCATAACAAACCTTTCGAAACCATTTAACAAACCTTTCGAAATCATTGGATTCAAACCTTTCAAAATCGTTCAATAAACAATCTTTAAAAACCATGCAATATAAACCTTTCGAATCTATTCATGTAACGACCCAACTTCCAAACTCCAGGAAATCGCATCGCTAATAAGAAAGAAAGGGATAGAGAATAGAAAGAAAGAGAAGAAGAAGAAAACAACACATCAGAATCTAAATAGCGGAACGAATAAATTATATTAATAACATGAAATATTTACATAAGTTAAAAACACTATCAGAGTATACAGATAATACAACACATACTAGACAGTTATAAACACCTGTCTAGTTATTACAACTCAATCAGTACAAGAAACAACTCAAAGAAAACACACAGCGGAAAACTATATATATCTACACGCAGAAGCCTCCTGCTCCATTGCTCCTCCACAATTCATCAAAGCTAACCTGAATCCTAACCTGAATCCCTTGGCTATTCGTAAAAAATTTGAGTACCCAAGAGTTTATGAAAACAAAATAAACTCCGGGTCAGACATGGGTCTGGTGTGAGTAACAGGTTAAAGTTGCTTAACTTTCAAAAAAATCCTTTAAAAAGAAAGGTATCACGTAAGACTTCCCACACATAAACATGGAAAAGTTTTTACCTTACGTTAACCAAAACATTTGATAGGAAATCCGGTGATATTATAATAGTGTCTAGGGTTTTCAAATAAATAAAAAAAATCCGAAATTGTTACATAGCCACAAAAGTGGGTAATACAATCAAAACCGTTGGCACTTATTGGATTTTGGATTCCATACAATGGCAGGGCTACTGGGGTACCGCCCGTCACAATACGTGGCCTAGATCACCGTACCGAGGAGTACGCCCGCTCCCCTACAGCACAAAGTCGGACCCATTCCTTACTGAATAGTTCCGAACAAGACAACCCCGGCAGTTGTCGCGAATCAACCGCCCACACAGCCGAATAAAAAGGGACCTCTAGACAGGGGTAAATCTTGCTCTCAAGTGGGTGCGACCCACGAAGCCTTGCTGCACCTCCCTTGTTTTAGCCATTCCCGGTTGATGAGGTTTGAGGCTACGATTACCTTTATAGGACATCAAATCTTAGAATGCTCATCGTCCACCTGACGATGCTCTGAAAGCATTCAATCCATACAAGATCGTTCTGGGTATGAACGAAACAGAAGGCATTATCTCGTTACACTCATTACGGAATCACCCACAGAGTTAACGAAGACAACCCTTGCACTCTAAATCTCCATCTCGAACCTATAAGTACTATTCCATCAAACTCATTACAGAATCACCCACAGAGTTATACTGACGTATAGCCCTTACACCTTGAGTCTTCACTTGCTCCACTTAGATTCACGACCTAACGTTAATTGGAATCGATGTGGTTTTCGGATATCCAAATATGGAAACCCGATCCCGGTCTCATCGAAAACAAAAGCGTGTCTTTAAGGTCCAAGTTGTTTTAAGTTTAAAACAATTCAATCTAATCATCCATATACACACAGATAGATAATTCACATCATCATAATAGATAATCATCATTATTATCATAAACAAGTAATCATCACAAATTGATAATCTATATTATCATCACCAATAGATACTTATATCATCATTACAATGCAACCAATGCATCCATAACACACAACACTATTTATCTCATGTCTGAGATTCAAACCATTCAGGGTAAACCATATCATCCATTCATAAGCAAAGATCTATAATCACACGATCTATAATTAATTTAAAATGAATTAAATTAATTACTTCTATCTCTAATTAATTTAAAGTGAATTAAATTAATTACCTATCTTAAATTAATTTAAAATGAATTTATTTAATTACTTCCTCATTTAAATCTTGCTTACTTAACCATTAATTGATCACAAATCAATCAATCAATTATCTTCAAATTAATTACCTTAATTAATCGCCCTTTATTAATTATCCTTTAATTATATTCAAGTAATTATCCTTAATTAATTTTACAAATTAATTATCCTTAACCAAAATCAGTAATTAACCTTTAATTACTTCATTAATTAATTAATTATAATTAATTACTTTAATGCTTAATTAATTACATTAATTAATTACTTCCTTAATCACTTATCATTGATTAATTAATCTTAATTAATTAATATTTAATTACATCGTTAATCATATTAATTAATGATCCTTAATTAAATTTAAATTAATTACTTATTTAAATTAATTACATTAAGTAATTAACCTTAATTAAACCACAATTATTAATCATTCTTGATTAATTACATTTAGTAATTAACTACTCTTAAGTACTTCCTTAATTAATTACATTTAATAAACAATTATATTTAATAATCACTTCTTGATTAATTTCATTAGTAATTAATTACATTTAATTAATTACATCACTTAATTATTTTCAAATGGCTTAATTAATCAATGCTTAAATTAATTACACTAAGTAATTAATTATTAATTACTTCACAAAGAAATTACCTTTAATTACACAAAGTAGTTAATTCAAATACTCTTCCATACTTTAATAATTACCCCCAGTAATTTACTTATCTTAAATACTTTACTAAGTAATTATTTTTCACTGATTACTCATCAACTCATCTAAAGACTATTCCAAATTAATTAAACTTAATTAATTAATTTAAACTAATCCAATTAATAAATTGATTACAATGAGTAATTAATATCTTTAATTATTTCCATAAAGTAATCATACTTAATTAAATTTCATAATTGATTATTTAAATTAATTAATCCAATTAATTATCAAAATTAATTACATTAATTAATAAATAATCACAAGTTAATGATCTTTATTAACTTTTCTTTAATTGTTTTAATTACCTTCCTTAAGAAATTAACTTAAATTAATTAATATTAATTACAAATTTAATTAACCTTAATTAATTTATTTCAAATCCTTAATTAACTAAACAAATTAATTAATTAAATTATTTAAATTATCTTACTAATTTTAATGAAACAAAGATCATTAAATCTTTAATTTACTTTAAAATAAAACATTTCTTATTAATGATTACTTCATCATTAACAAAGTAATTTTTCTTTTTTGGCAAAGCTGACGGGGTGAAATGGACCCCTACCATTTTATTGCTGCACCAAGAGGAGAAAGGAGAAACAAGCCAACGGCTTGCAAGAAATACAAAGAAATAAAGTGCAACAAAAACAGGGAAAACAAAGGAAACACAACAGCAGAAAAAAAAGAAAAATAAGAGAACCAATTTAGCTGAGGATGCCCGGGTCAAAAGCAAACGAAACCAAACACAAGTCACGCTTTATTTCCTGCTTCATATGCCTCTCGATTTGATCGTCGGACAGCCCTTTATCAGGCTGAAAGATGCGCCTATTTCTTTCTTGCCAAATCACATTAATAAATCTCTTAGTGACGAACAAGAAAAGTCTGTTCGCATCAGTTTTACCACCAGAATTGTCGTATATGTAACGATCCTGAATTTTGAACAATTTAAATTGAAATTATTTAATTGATTTTAAATATTTGAATGATGATATAAATAGAATTTCAAATTGTTAGAATATATTGGCGATTAAATTTTAGAATTTAATCTAGTGAAAAGTTGAATAGAATTTGAATTTAGCTTTGAAATTGAATATTGAATTGGTATTTAAAATTTGAACGAATGACTAAGAATAATAATTTGGATTTTGAGAATTATTATTTATGTAAATTTATAAATCGATGTCTAGTTATAAATAACATTTTTCTTTAACTAAAATAAAATAGAATAAAAATTTTGTCAATAACGAAATAAATAAATACACTTAGTTAAAGTTTTAAACAACAAAATAAACAAAACAAAAACAAAGTAAAGAAAATTTATACAAAACAATTGGATTTAAAATGAAAGAAAATAAGAAAAATATATATAAAAAAAAGAGTACATTGTCCTTCCCCATTACTTTGCATTTAATAAGAACGTGGTTGCATTACAGTTCGTCTGAATTCACGTCTAAAATCATGCCTAAACCTATGCCCAAAATCACACGTTCCCCTTTGTTTATTCATTCGAAACCGAAAACAAAATCATTCAAACGAAAAAAAAGAAACGAAAGAAAAAAAATGGCTGCCGTCCCTTCTCTTCGTCTTCGATCGAAAAATTAGGGCTTTCGTCTCAAAAATTCGTCGCGCTTGTTTTCTGATGATTAATTTGCGTTGCTCCATTTCGATTCGAGTCAAGGTGAGTTCTTTGCTCACGATTGATTTTAATTCAAGTGTTTAAATTTGTTTGAGTTGGATGTTTGGTTGCATGCTATGTTTTGGGTGATATTTGCTATCAATTGCTCTGATAATTCGATTTTAACCGATGAAAACAGATGCTATTTGAATTGCTTTTAAATTGTTGAGAACAGATACTATATAAATTGTTGTAAACTGATATGAGTAGATTTGTCACTGCATGTTGGTTGTTGGTTGCTTGCTATCATTTGCACTTTTCTCTCGGTCAATTTAATTTAAACTGTTGAGAACAAATGCTATTTGATATTTGATATAAACTGTTAAGAACAGATGCTATATAAATTTTGTTTTAAGCTGTTGAGAACAAATGCTATTTGATATTTGATTTAAATTGTTAAGGACAGATGCTATTTAAAAATTTGTTTTTAAACTGTTAAGAACAGATGCTATATGATATTGTTTTTTTTTTAACTGATGAAAACAGATGCTATAAATTTTGTTTTTTTACTGAGGAGAATAGATGCTATTTGTAAATTTGTTTTTAAATTGATAAGAACAGATGTTATACAAAAAAATTTGCTTGTTTGAACTCCAGTGCATATGTGATGTATGTATGTGTCTGTAAATAAATTTTTTCCCCTCTAATTTGAAATGAATATCATTTTCAAAGTTTAAAATCTGAAGCTTTTAATGTTAAGAAGATTTTGAACCCAGTTTCATTTGTTTTGATTTGATCCTTTGCTTTGTTTCACTGGTACCTTTCATTTTGTCTGCACTGTCCACTGCAGTCTCCTCATTTATGCATTTAGACTTGACTGTTGCACTTGTAGTTGCATTCCATTTTGTTGCACTTGAACTTAACTATTGTCTGCATCGTCCACTTATGTACATGCTTGGCTTTGGGGTCTTCATATTTTGCTCTCTGAGTTGATTTGCATTTTACCATGCTGTTATCTGTACTCATGTTCTTGCAGTCATATTGGCATGGAGTTGCATTAATACTGTTGGTCTTTTGTAGCATTGAGTTGCACTGAAATTGTCCTGTCCACTGTTTCATTTAGTTTGCATTGTTCACCTGTATCATGCTTTTGCTCCTCTCTGTTTTAGATTGCAGACTCAAACTAAATAGGAAAATTTGTATCTTCCCATTTAAATGAATTTAAGTTATAAATTCTAAAAAGAATATGCCTGTAACAATATAAACAGAAAATTGAAGGGAAAGATTAAGTAATCAAGCTAGATCCCAGATTTAGAAATAGAACCTGCCTTCCTGTTAACAATGTGAGTAAACCCATTTAAAAAAAAAACTTGAATTTGTTTGAATCTCTGGTTTGCATGTGATGATGCTTGAAAATTTGTTGAGTAGTATACCTTACATTTTTGTTGAGAGGTGACTGTAGGTGTATATGTATGTCAATACTGATATGCTATATCAAAAAAAAAAAAATGAAATGAACTGAGTGCATTGGGTTGTCTCAGCCTTGAACTTTTGTAGCTGTTCCAGTCCTCATGTTCACAGTGGAGTTCTTATTCACTTCTGATGTGTTACTTTTGCGTCTGGTCTTGCACTTGTTGTTGTTTATGTCTTCGTGTCTTTGGCATTTCTGAGTCTCTGCCCTTGGCTGCCTGTTTTGACAGTGCTGTTTGCATTGTGTCACTTGAGACTACTGCCAGTTCTTGTGTTTCTTGTTCATTGCACTGTGCTGCTGTGTATTATTTGTACTTGTGCAACCTCACTTTGACTTGTACATGATTTGTAGATTGTGCTTTTGTTTGGTGCACACGTGTTGGCAAGGCAGTGCACATGTGTGAAAATATACGTGTGTACTGCAGCCACACAGGATTGATAGATTTCGAAAAATAATAATAATTTAATTGAAGTTGTTAATGTGAAAAATCCATAATAGATCTAAATTGATTCATGTGATTCGTCATCTCTGTTACCATTTATTTCAGTTCATTGCAAATTTAATTACTTGAATTAAGATTAATCCTGACTCGAGTGTTTTTGTGTTTTGCAATAAACGCTCAGGTCAGACCGAGTATTTTTACAGGTTGAAGATTTTCAGGCCGCGAATTTAGAGAGAGTTGGGGAAAGCACTTCACTAAAGCTTTTCAAGAAATTTTCTTGTACTTAATAAAATAAATTGTTTCCGCTGTATAAAAATTTAAATGCATTGTACAAACTCTGATATATGTATGTAAGAAAAATTCATTTATGAATAATATTATGATTATTCTGTGATTCTGTGGCTGTTTCTGTTTAAACTCTATAAACTGACTAACAATCCGTCATTTTGAACGTTTCGAGTTGGTTTAATTACCGACTAGAGGCGGTCAGAGCGGCGGGTTGTTACAAAAGTGGTATCAGAGCTTTGGTTTACACAAAGCTCAGTTTATGATGTTTAATATGAATAGTTACTAGAACCACTTTAAAGAAAAATGTTTTCAAATTTAAAATAAGTTTGAAATTGTTTTCTTTGTAAAATAAAAAGTATTTTGAAAATTAGAATTATTTTGAAAATTCCCCTCTCTAAATTTAGGATTGCGATAGTTTCTCATTCGAAATCCATTATCGAATTATTGAGACTTATGAAAAATAAAATATAAGTGAAGTGAATTAATGAAATTGGTTTAAATTGGTTTGAATCAAATATTGTGAATATCTACAAAATAATAATTGTGAAATAAAATGATATTTCAATTTAGTTATAGCCAAGAGGATAATTAAACTATAACTTGAGAATTTGATTCTGAATTCTTTTGAAAATTAATTTCAAATGTTTTGAAGAACGATTTAGTGAATAAATGGATTATAAGTATTTAACTTATAATATGAACTTTTGGTATATAACTGAGTTATATAAATTGAATTGAATTGAATTAATAAAAAAAGATTGTCAATCGAAGTTTATAAATAGAAATGGAATTTGTAAAGATTGTTTATAAGTTCGAAATCAATTGAATTTGATAAGTAAATTGTTGTAGCTTATTAAAGGAGTTATATCCACGATTTTGGACAGTGGATAACCCTTTAAAAATAAAAATAAGTTGTAGAAATGATGAAATTGGTTGACAAAGTATATTCACGATTTTGGACAGTGAATATATTATTAACGAAAACAGATATGTTTTAGGTAAAATGATTGGATAATCCAACCTCTGCTAATAAAAATTGCAAATATTGATAGGAAACTTCGAAAACACCTTGTTTATTATAATGGCGAAAACCGAAGCACAAAAAGCAGCACGCCGTGAACGAAGAGCAATTGCTCGTAGAGAAGCAGAAGCGAGACGTGCGGAAATTGAAAGGAGATTCAGTGAAAGGCAAGCACCTGGTCCATATGATGAGGTTATTTGCTATCGATGTCATAAAAAGGGACATTATGCCATTAAGTGCCGAGTAAGGAGAAAGAAAAGGAATGTGGATGACCGGTTCGCTCGTCCTGAGATTGTGTGTTTTAAATGTCGGGAGAAAGGGCATTTTCTTAGTCATTGCCCTAAAGTGAAAAGGAAAAAGTGCGTACTCAATTTACCCGTTGATAGATTGACAATCTGCTACCATTATCATCAGTCTGGACATATAGCCAGAAACTGCACCGAAAGACAACAGGGAAAGCAAGCTATAGCCCGACCAGCTAGAGCGAAAAGTGCTAAGGTGATAGATAAGGATGGAAACATCTCATATTTTTGCAATAACTGTAAGGATTGGGGACATGTGGATTTTGAATGTGTTAATTCTCCTTTAACACAACATGAAATAGTGTCATCCGAAGATGAAAGTTTGGCAAAGATGCATACTATCGGACAAGAAGTCGTTAGTCCTTAATTATTCTGAATCTTAAACCAATCGATATATTTTGTAATACTATCCTTTGTAATCCACAATCTTTTGTGTACGTCTTTTAAAAGTATTAAGCTATGTAAAATTTTGTACGGAGGAAATATTTTAATGAAATAGCATCTTGGGAAGTGATATTATGGAAGGAAGTTTAATTGTTGATTTAACTGTATGAATCAAACTAGTTTGATGTGAAGTTTATATTTCAAGTTTAAAACTATTGCCTAAAATAGTTAATATGGAAATATAGATCTAAAGGAACCAATTCGATGAATAATTTACTAAAGAACTAGTTGATTATTTTTGAAATAGAAAGCAAATGTAAAGTTCAAATGAAATTTAGATTAAATTTGAAGTTGTCAACAGGATAATCCATTATAGGTTTAATAAATTCAGTGATGAATTTGAATTTAAACGTGCGGAAAATTAAATTAAGTGAAAAACTTAATATTGAAAAGTTTGAAATCGGTTTAAAACTAATACTATGAAAAGTATGAAGAATTCAAACCATGAATTAAGCTGAAGTTGAAAAAGTTAATAGTTTTAAAGAAGTTTTAAAATGCATTAACTATCGAATACATAGATTTCAACATTCAATTGTTGAAATAGGCGTTTCGAGAAATAAGGAAAAGGTGGACTATAACATTGTTGTTATAGTAAATGGTTTCCGGAAGGAAATGTTGTTTATAGTATTGGGATTTATATATCTATTTTAAATCTGAATCCCTATACTAGTGATTTTGAGTTGTCGTAACGATGTTTTACGCAACATTCGTTTTAACTCAAATAAATGTGTTTAAAAGAATGATTTCCTTAAAGAGTGAAATATATACTTAATTTTGATTCAAGTATATTGAATATTTTCCGAGTTGAAAATAAAAGAATTTGTGAATTACTTATTATTTAATAAGTATGGAAATGTTTTCCAATATGAAATGAAAGGTTTGAAATATTATCTTTTGAAGATAAATTGAAAAAAAATGAGTATTTGAAATTAGTTTCAAATGGCTAAGTGTGAAAATTATATATCTTGTAAAGATATTATTTTGAGAAATGTGAACAATTAGTTCAACTTGGGAATTTTTCAAAAAGATTTAATCTTGAGTTAAAATTGAGTTTAACTTTGACACCAAAAACAATTTAAGTTGAACTTTGAATTTTGGATAGTCGATTTGGATTGTATGTCTAACATTGTGAATTGATGACATAGCATTTGATCTCTATTAAATATATATCTGTGGTGGCGGAGAATTTATTCTTTTAGCTTAACACCCTTCTCTGAGACATACGAGCTTAGAGGTTATATATCGATAGACATCAATTATGTGTTGAGAATTGACGATGTAACGTGAAATCCAAATCGAATGTGAAGTCGATAATAAATTGGATTGTGAATGTGAATTAGGTTTGAGATAACCTTAAATTTTCAAATCGAATTAGAGGAAAATTTTAAGTGAAATGGAAAATTTTGGAATCCTCTATTTGTTATGAATGTGAATTAAGTTTTCGTAACTTATATATGTGAATATAATCGAAAACTATCAGTTTGGAAAGTCATTATTATGAAAGTCCTGTGTAGGTTTACATAGGTATGATAAGTACGAAATGTGAAATGAAGTACTATATGTATATGACATATGTTTTCTAAAAACTGAGGATATGGAAATGTACCTTCCATTTATTATTTGTGAAGGTGATGGGAACTCGGTGGAGTGTCCATTGGAAATCGTAGCTACATAGAATTCCATTAGTGGAATGTCCATTGGGACTGATATGATATCCCCCACGATGGATCATCGTGTTTGGGATTATGTGAATTGATGCTGGCGTAATTCGTGGGGCGTGATGCCTACAGTTACAAGCGATTCCACTGAGATAGTGGCGCAACCGCCGAGTAAACTGCGATCTGGAAACCGAAGCGAAATTCGAGGGGCGTGATGCCTAAGGCCACGAGCGATTCTACTGAGATAGTAGCGTAACCGCCGTGTGGACCGCGATCTAAGGCGACAACCATGGCGAAATTCAAGAGTGATGAGAAATCTAAGGTTACAAGTGATTCTACTGAGATAGTAGCGTAACCGCCGGGTAAACTGTGATCCATGGGGGAACGTGCTTTCCATATCCATTTTTAAAATAATTTTAAAAAAAAAGTATTTTCACTGGGAGTTGAAGCAAGTATGTTTAGTACTTGGAGATTTTTAGTCTTGCGCCTGGCCAGCGTATGCCTAATGTCTGTAAGAACGACGGTGGACTTGTTAAACTTCGAGTTATCAAGTATTTTCAAACTTTGAATAGAAAATCAATAATCTGAAATTAGAATTACATAATTCTAACTTAATGAATTAAGGAAGAAGATCTTTAAAATATCTTGAAAGCACACAGCTTTGGATAAGATATATTATGCAAATATTTAGCATGAAAGATTTAAAGTTTAAAAATCTGAGTTTTTGTAAGTCAAAAATTTAGTGAAAGACTTTTGTGTCTTGATTATTGAAATCGATGAACAAAACTGCTGAGATAAAATGAATGGAATGAATCCTATATTTATTTGTGAGTTTGAAACTTGGTAAAATTGTATAGGATATAAATATCGGTGAGATTTTAGCAATCGTTTTTCCTAACTTATAATTTCGGGACGAAATTCTTTTAAGTAGGGGAGATTGTAACGATCCTGAATTTTGAACAATTTAAATTGAAATTATTTAATTGATTTTAAATATTTGAATGATGATATAAATAGAATTTCAAATTGTTAGAATATATTGGCGATTAAATTTTAGAATTTAATCTAGTGAAAAGTTGAATAGAATTTGAATTTAGCTTTGAAATTGAATATTGAATTGGTATTTAAAATTTGAACGAATGACTAGGAATAATAATTTGGATTTTGAGAATTATTATTTATGTAAATTTATAAATAGATGTTTAGTTATAAATAACATTTTTCTTTAACTAAAATAAAATAGAATAAAATTTTTGTCAATAACGAAATAAATAAATACACTTATTTAAAGTTTTAAACAACAAAATAAACAAAACAAAAACAAAGTAAAGAAAATTTATACAAAACAATTGGATTTAAAATGAAAGAAAATAAGAAAAATATATATAAAAAAATGAAAAAAAAAGAGTATATTGTCCTTCCCCATTACTTTGCATTTAATAAGAACGTGGTTGCATTACAGTTCGTCTGAATTCACGCCTAAAATCATGCCTAAACCTATGCCCAAAATCACGCGTTCCCCTTTGTTTATTCATTCGAAACCGAAAAAAAAATCATTCGAACGAAAAAAAAGAAACGAAAGAAAAAAAAATGGCTGCCGTCCCTTCTCTTCGTCTTCGATCGAAAAATTAGGGCTTTCGTCTCAAAAATTCGTCGCGCTTGTTTTCTGATGATTAATTTGCGTTGCTCCATTTCGATTCGAGTCAAGGTGAGTTCTTTGCTCACGATTGATTTTAATTCAAGTTTTTAAATTTGTTTGAGTTGGATGTTTGGTTGCATGCTATGTTTTGGGTGATATTTGCTATCAATTGCTCTGATAATTCGATTTTAACCGATGAAAACAGATGCTATTTGAATTGCTTTTAAATTGTTGAGAACAGATACTATATAAATTGTTTTAAACTGATATGAGCAGATTTGTCACTGCATGTTGGTTGTTGGTTGCTTGCTATCATTTGCTCTTTGCTCTCGGTCAATTTAATTTAAACTGTTGAGAACAAATGCTATTTGATATTTGATATAAACTGTTAAGAACAGATGCTATATAAATTTTGTTTTAAGCTGTTGAGAACAAATGCTATTTGATATTTGATTTAAATTGTTAAGGACAGATGCTATCTAAAAATTTGTTTTTAAACTGTTAAGAACAGATGCTATATGATATTGTTTTTTTTTTTAACTGATGAAAACAGATGTTATAAATTTTGTTTTTTTACTGAGGAGAATAGATGCTATTTGTAAATTTGTTTTTAAATTGATAAGAACAGATGTTATACAAAAAAATTTGCTTGTTTGAACTCCAGTGCATATGTGATGTATGTATGTGTCTGTAGATAAATTTTTTCCCCTCTAATTAGAAATGAATATCAGTTTCAAAGTTTAAAATATGAAGCTTTTAATGTTAAGAAGATTTTGAACCCAGTTTCATTTGTTTTGATTTGATCCTTTGCTTTGTTTCACTGGTACCTTTCATTTTGTCTGCACTGTCCACTGCAGTCTCCTCATTTATGCATTTAGACTTGACTGTTGCACTTGTAGTTGCATTCCATTTTGTTGCACTTGAACTTAACTATTGTCTGCATCGTCCACTTATGTACATGCTTGGCTTTGGGGTCTTCATATTTTGCTCTCTGAGTTGATTTGCATTTTACCATGCTGTTATCTGTACTCATGTTCTTGCAGTCATATTGGCATGGAGTTGCATTAATACTGTTGGTCTTTTGTAGCATTGAGTTGCACTGAAATTGTCCTGTCCACTGTTTCATTTAGTTTGCATTGTTCACCTGTATCATGTTTTTGCTCCTCTCTGTTTTAGATTGCAGACTCAAACTAAATAGGAAAATTTGTATCTTCCCATTTAAATGAATTTAAGTTATAAATTCTAAAAAGAATATGCCTGTAACAATATAAACAGAAAATTGAAGGGAAAGATTAAGTAATCAAGCAAGATCCCAGATTTAGAAATAGAACCTGCCTTCCTGTTAACAATGTGAGTAAACCCATTTTTTTTAAAAAAAACTTGAATTTGTTTGAATCTCTGGTTTGCATGTGATGATGCTTGAAAATTCGTTGAGTAGTATACCTTACATTTTTGTTGAGAGGTGACTGTAGGTGTATATGTATGTTAATACTGATATGCTATATCAAAAAAAAAAAATGAAATGAACTGAGTGCATTGGGTTGTCTCAGCCTTGAACTTTTGTAGCTGTTCCAGTCCTCATGTTCACAGTGGAGTTCTTATTCACTTCTGATGTGTTACTTTTGCGTCTGGTCTTGCACTTGTTGTTGTTTATGTCTTCGTGTCTTTGGCATTTCTGAGTCTCTGCCCTTGGCTGCCTGTTTTGACAGTGCTGTTTGCACTGTGTCACTTGAGACTGCTGCCTGTTCTTGTGTTTCTTGTTCATTGCACTGTGCTGCTGTGTATTATTTGTACTTGTGCAACCTCACTTTGACTTGTACATGATTTGTAGATTGTGCTTTTGTTTGGTGCACACGTGTTGGCGAGGCAGTGCACATGTGTGAAAATATACGTGTGTACTGCAGCCACACAGGATTGATAGATTTCGAAAAATAATAATAATTTAATTGAAGTTGTTAATGTGAAAAATCCATAATAGATCTAAATTGATTCATGTGATTCGTCATCTCTGTTACCATTTATTTCAGTTCATTGCAAATTTAATTACTTGAATTAAGATTAATCCTGACTTGAGTGTTTTTGTGTTTTGCAATAAACGCTCGGGTCAAACCGAGTATTTTTACAGCTTGAAGATTTTCAGGCCGCGAAGTTAGAGAGAGTTGGGGAAAGCACTTCACTAAAGCTTTTCAAGAAATTTTCTTGTACTTAATAAAATAAATTGTTTCCGCTGTATAAAATTTTTAATGCATTGTACAAACTCTGATATATGTATGTAAGAAAAATTCATTTATGAATAATATTATGATTATTCTGTGATTCTGTGGCTGTTTCTGTTTAAACTCTATAAACTGACTAACAATCCGTCATTTTGAACGTTTCGAGTTGGTTTAATTACCGACTAGAGGCGGTCAGAGCGGCGGGTCGTTACAGTATATGTACTTCCATTGCACAACGTTGTTAGCTCCTTTCCATCTTCTTCCTATTCTTCTAATCCATGTCTTCCATAATGCATTCAAGTAGGTGCATTCAAAAAATAAGTGTTCGACCATCTCAGGCAGTTGGTTGCAGAAAACACAGTAGCCTGTAACATGAACTCCTCTGGTTATCAACTTCATTTTAGTATTCAGAGCTCTATTCAGTACTTTCCATAAGAAGAGATTATACTTCTGAGTGTTATCTTTACTCCATATTCTTCTTCGCCACTTACAGTTATCACCAACATCACCCGCCAGGAATGAGTAAGTTTCTTTAGAACTGAACCTGCCTTCTTTGCATCCCCACTGAACCGAGCACTGGCCCTCAGTTCGAATTGTACAGTCCCCCGCCTTGTTCCAAAGCTGTCAAATTCGTGAGTTTGAAGTCCTCGGAAGCCGCAATGTAGAACCCTGAATGAAACTTTGAACGACTGCATCCTGTCTCACTCCCGTTTGCACTATGTCGGCGTAAGAAAGAACACGCCTCAAGATCAGACCACTTTCAATCCAGGGATCATCCCAAAAAATAACCACATTATTATTGCTCACTGGTTAACGAACTAGGGGAAGAATAATCTCCTTAAGCTTAATGATTGCTCTCCACGTCCAGTCGACTTTATAAGGAGTTGCCATTTTCCAAAAATTGCATCCACGAAGCATATGAATATTGGACCATCTAACCCATGTGCTGTTCTTGGCATTTATGCAATCGTAGATTAGCCTAGCCATGGCTGACCGATTCCAATGATGCATGCTAATGATACCCAGCCCACCTTTAGCAATAGGCATTTCCAATCTCTTGAAACTAACCGGGGCTAAATATCGACCCACTGTTTTCCCTGTCCATATAAATCTCATTATTGCAGATCATATCATGTTAATAAGCTTTTGTGGCAATATGAATGTTCTAGCCCAATAAACTTGAATGGAGAAGATCACCGCCTTAGATAAGGTGACTCTACCCGCTTGGCTTAACATTTTACTCGTCCAGCAGTCAAGTCTCTTTGTGATCTTTTCATACAAAGGTAAGCATTGGTTAACTGTTATTCTTGAGAAGGTGAGCGGAAGGCCAAGATAAGAGATGGTGTTATCACTGATGAACAGACCAGTAAGGCCCATAATAGTATTGTTTTGGGAAGAATTGAGGCCAGAAGTTATCATTTCGGATTTATCCAGATTGACTGATAGTCCAGTTAGAGCATGAAATGTTTGAAGAGTATCCATAATAGACTGCATCGTTGAATATTCAGGTGAGCAGAAGATGACCAGGTCATCAGCGAACATCAGAGTAATCACCTCCGGGTTTGAACATTTGGGATGTAGCTTGATAAACCCAGCTGCCGATTTGTTTTTAAAGAGTTACGTGAGAAGTTCCATGATGATGATAAAAATATACGGCGATATCGGGTCACCTTGACGTATGCCTTGCTTGCTACCAAAGAAGCCGACACGGTTGCCATTAACATTGATAGAGAACCGCACGGAAGAGATACACTCGACAATCCAAGCAATGAAAAGATCAGGAAAGTTCATGCACCGCATAACTTTGACAATAGTTTTCCACTGGAGCATATCGAAAGCTTTCATGATATCCAATTTTAACATGGCTTTAGGGGAAGAGTTCTTATGATTGTAACCATTTAGAAGCTCATGAGCAAGTAAGACGTTGTCAAGGATATTTCTTCCTGGTAAAAATGCAGCTTGGTTAGGAGAGATAATATTGGGCATGACCTTTTTCATTCTGATAGCTATGATTTTGGAGATACATTTGTAGATTGTATTACAGCACGAGATAGGCCTAAACGAGGAAACCTTGTCGGGATTGCATATTTTAGGAATCATGGCAACATTAGTGTTGTTGAATGAAGGTATCAGTTTGGAGTTTTTGAAAAAATTCTTAACAGCTCCCTGCACGTCTAATTTGACAATGTCCCAACATATAAAGTAGAACCGAGCACTAAATCCATCCGGACCACTATCTGAATTCCTATTAAGAGAAAACATTGCGTACTTGATCTCCTTATCCGAAACATCAGTACTTAAGGAGGCATGCTGATCGCCCGAAATTCTAGGAAGGATTAAATGATCAATGAGGTAAAGATCAGGCTCAAAATTACCCGAGTTGCTGAATAGCGTTTTGAAATGTCTAATAAATGCCTCATTCACACCGTCAACAGTTGTTTGAGCATTACCGTCGTCGTCAAGGATGGACACGATATTTTCTCTAGAATGTTTGGCCTTTAAGTTTGCATGAAAAAAAGCACTGTTTCTATCACCATCAGCTCTCCATTGCAACCTCGCTTTTTGATTGATCATAGAAATCTCACAATTAAGAGCTTCATAGTATTGTCTAGATATATACGACTCCATAGCGCTGAAGGTAGAGATGAGTGGGTCATCCTGCATGTTCAATTGAATTTCTTCCAGTTTATTCTTCCAGAAAGAACTTTGTTTGCTTCCCTTTCCAAATCTGATGCTGGACCATTGCTTGAGAGCCATTTTAGTGGTTTTAAGTTTGACCTGCAAAATAGACATAGGATTACCGTAAGTTGGTCTCGCCCAGACCTCTTTAACAATGTCAAAAAAGTCAGGTTCATTAACCGAAGAATTAAAAAATTTGAAACTTGATTTGACTTTAATGCCATCTTCCCTTAGGTGAATTAATTGAGGTTAGTGGTCTGACAGTAGGGGAGGAGGAAGGTGGTTATAAATGGTAGGCCACTTGGATAGGGCAAGGTGGTTACCAAAGGCATGGTCGATTTTAGAGTAGGTCCTGCTACCAAGTCTAAATTTGTTGTTCCATGAGTATCTCATTCCAGTTGACTTAATTTCCACCAAATTAGAATCCATAACTGCAGATCGCAGCGGTTCAATTTCGTTAAGAGAGAGTAGGTTGCCACCTAGCCTATCTTCAAGTTTGTTACAGCAGTTAAAATCGCCAAGGATGATCCAAGGATGAGAATCTTGCCTCAACATGGGAAGGTCGTGGAGAAAGGAAGTCCTGGCTGCTTTGTTATTTGCTGCGTAAACAAGTGTAATATAAAAGGAGCACGGGTTGATGATACTTTTTGCACGACAGTGAATGATTTGAAATGTAGCGTGAACTTTGGGATGGAGGATCACATTGGGGTTGTATACTATGAGGATTCTGCCGTAGGGGGCCTCGTCAAGGTTATGTATGACTTCCCACCCCGGGTTTACATAATTCGCTGCTTTGAACGAAAGGTCTATATTTAACTTAGTTTCAAGAATTGCTAACATACAAAGGTTATGCTGGGTTATTAAGTTTTTGCATTGGGAAAGTTTTGTTTCGTGGTGTGCCCCTCTAACATTCCAAGCACCGATGGTGTGCATCATTGGGTAAACGAATTTCTAGAAGGGGTAATAGATTTCTTGCTATGAAGGACCATCATCAAAGCTTGGGAGATATTTGGTGAGTCTGCAGGATTTTTGGTTAGTTTGGATTTTTGGTGTTGGGTGGGAGAAGCATATTTCAGGGGGATACAATCCGAAGCTAGCATGATATTTTTTAAGGGAGAGATTGGTATTGAAGAGAGTTGGTTGGTGTTGTTTTGAGAACAGTTATTTGATGCCGGAGACGAGGAGGGTGGAGTGAATGCAATGAGTTGAATAACCGGAGGTTGGATTGGGTTGTTACTGTCGTGCACGTGCATGCTGTGCATGTTGGAATCTTTACTGGGTGAAGTTGGTTTATCTGTTGTGGAGATTTCTTCAATAATAAATGTTGGAACTTCAGTGGCTTTAGTGATGGATGTTTTGGAGTACAATGTGGACACTCCTGCATTTAACTGCTCTTGATTCGAAGTATTAATGTCATCTTTTATATTCTCACTGCCTATTATTTTTACCCTTGTTAAATTTCTGAGATCTTTTGTTCCTTCTATATTTGTAGCTTCCTTTGCACTATTTTTTTGTACTTTGAGTCAGTTCCTATATTTACAGAGAACGCACAATCATCCGAAGCCTGGATTTCCCTTTCATTCAAAATATTGACCATCTGAGTTTGTTCCATTTGATGTTTATCAAATTCCTGTTCTACCACCTTGTCATTTTCGTTCTCTTTATCCAAGAATTGAAATATGCCAAACCTATTACTGACTGTGGTCTCCAAAACCGAAGCTGATGCAGTTGGAGCCACAGTAATTATTGCAGGAATGTCAATACCCAATACCACATTTTCAGTTAAATTTTGGAGTGATCCTTCCTTATCACACTCTATGTTTTGAACTAAGTTTGCTTTAAACTGTTCTTCTTCTTTTCCACTTATTCTATCTTTTCCTTTTTCACTTTCCTGGCTACTTTCCTTGCCAATCACCCTTTCAAATCTCCTATTTAACCCCGTCATGTTTTTGTTTTTCCCCACCTTTTGCCATTTTTGAACTTGTTTGTTAATCTTTACTTTGCTTTTCGATTGCTTTTCATTGATATTATTTCCTGAAGCCTTTCCACTCATAGCAACAGCTGGTACATCTTTCTTGTCACACGTCTCCTTAAAGTGACCAAAAGAGTTGCAAAGAACACAAATGTTAGGCTGCCATAAATACTCAACATAAATACGTTGAACACCACCATCAGCCTGACTAATTAGGAAATCATTTGGAAGCTCCCTATTCGGTTTGACTTCGATCATGCATTTCGCAAATTCCAACCTTTCAAGTCTTTCAGTCCTTTCGTCCATACAAAGCAATTTTCCTATATGACTACAAATCCAATTTATACCTAGGTGAGACCAAGCAAAGATAGGAATGTTGCGAAGATGGACCTATACAGGCACCGATGGTACCGAACCACAAACATTACTATTAGCATCGTAAGGCCTTATGATAAACACTTCGTTATTCATGATAATAGGGTCACCATGTAAAATTCTGTTTTTGTCTTCTTCAGACGATAACAGGAAGAGAAAGATCACTCCATCTGATTTCACTTGCACTAATCCCTTCAGTTTCCAGATGATTTTCAGTTTGGCAACCACTGAAGAATATGACAGTGGTTTATCCAAGAAAAACCCACTAAGTGATCCTTCCATACAGAAGATCCGGCCTGAATGACCTCATCGACCAAGTCAAGAACATCATCAGATACTGTGGGTTCGAAGTCAACAGGCTTGTACTTCCCCGCATTAAGAGGTTTGCGTTTGAATAAAGAAGTCCAAGCTTGTTGACTGCTGCCAGGGAGGGATGAGGACAGAGACAATACATCAGGTGGGGGTAAGGAGGAGTTGGCATTTGAGAGCAATAGAGGCGGTCCACCCAACAGTGATGCGGAATTGGAAATGGATGGTGGGTCAGGAGGGTATGGTGGAGGTTTTGTCTTGGTAGATGGTAGGTCGGAGGCTTGGTTAGGAGGATTGACGACGACTGGATGGTAGGTGGCCAGAGTATGGGTTGTAGGAACGATGGGATGGGTATTAGACAGGGTATGGTTAGGAGGTACGGTTGTAGGAGGAACAGGAGTGGGAGGTACGGGAGGTAAGGGAGAAGTAATTTAAAACAATTTAACTTAAAATTGTTTTCAAATTACATTTAAAATTTAAAATTTAAAAATGAAATCAAACTTAACTTAAATAAAGTTTTAAAAACATTTCAAAAACCCCCTTTAAAAACTTATGCTAAAGATTTTCTTATTTTATAAAGAAGTTTAAAAATCCAAATTCATTTTAAATATAAACCATAATTTAAATTAACTTTAACATTCAAAGCTGTTTTTAAATAATTTAAATTTAACAACTTCCTTTATTTCAAAACTAAAATACAGATTTGAATTTGAATCCAGATTAAACTTAGATTTAAAACCTACTTACATTTAAAAGCTTCATTTTTAAATTCAAAACTATTTAACATTTTAAAGTTGTTTAAAACAATTTAAATTTCAAAAACTTACATTATTTCAAAACTGAGATTCAAATTATACATTGAATCCAAATTTTAAAACCTTGATTTAAAATTGGTTTAAATCTCTATTTTACATTTTAAATTTCAGTTTTAAAAATTAAAAACACTTACAGGTTTAAACCTGTAACTCACATTTACTCGAGACATCATACATCTGCTTCGAGTAAAAACCCTACATACTTCGAGCAAATATTCTTATTACTCGAGTACCAAACACAGCAACTCAAAACAATACCCTGACACTCCATCTTCACTGTGCATATGCACGGTGGCTGTAGCCACCTCCGGCCACCACCCAGTCAGCTATCATGTCGACGCTAATCCCTGCATCACCTCGCTAACATCAAAACCACCCAATTCACTCGAAAACGAAATCGAGTTCCCCCAATTCAAACCTGACAACAACAGGCAAACTCCACCCCCAAAACCTGAAAACCCCACGTCATCACTCCTTCGGTCACCGACGGCCTAGGAACTCCGTCCAACTCTTCACCCATACCCAAAATACCACCTTCCCAAAAATCAAGACACTCGGTCACCTGTAGTCTCCTCACCAATCAATCAAAGTAGTGCCTAAAAACTAGGTTAACAACTTCCCCCCTTTTCACTCCCAGAAGAAAAACAGCAATACATATAAATCTCAACACAAAAATTTGAAATTTTGGTTTTAAGAATCACAATTTAGTTTTAACTTTTGATCCAAACACCTGAAACTAAGAATAAATCATCTTACTTTTGTTAGATTTCAGTTTACTTTGCTATTACCTGTTTCCAGAAACTACGGGTATATTTTTTTTTCATGAACAAATCTTAATTATAATTTATACATACATTATAAGCATACATTGTTTTGGTCTCATGTATTAGTACAGATTGATTCAATAGAAATTGAATCATTTACTAAATTATGAACCTGAAGAAAACTGTATGAGCATAAAAGTCATCTATATTCATACATTCAAACATTGATATGCATATATATAATACTGCATTTACAATCATACACACAAGCATACTACTCAACATGCAATCAGCTAATCATATTCAGAGCATACTTATTTAAGCAACCAATTTATACTTATATTTTTTTTAAAAAAAATGTTACTCACCTGGTATATCATGAACAGAGCACAGACCTTCCAGAAAAAAAACTTTTACTTCTTTGATTATAAATTAGTTGCTGAAGCTTGATTTAACTTGCATGCAGGTCCAAAGTTCCAATGCATTTGAATCTTTAAATTGAAAAAGCTTTAATTTGCGGTTATATGCTGTGATGGCATGAACAGGTTGAAGGAGTGGAAAATGCAGGCTTTACATTAAGCGTGATTCCCAAATTTTAAAGAAATGCAGAGGCTTTAAATTTTCTTTTTAAATGGAATTGCAGGTTGTAGCTCTTCATTTGATTCTCAGATTCAATGAAATGAATTTCAGGTTTGATTTTGAAAACAAATTGTAGAATGTGGATTTGGTTAGAGAGGTGAGATTAAAGGTTTATAGGGTTTAAAAAAAATGCACACATGAGCTTTTGATTTCCTTATTTTTGAATTTGAGGAAGGGTTGCATTGCATTTGAAAAACCAGATTTTGAACATGATTTAAATTTTGTTTTTGAGAGTTTGAAAACAAATTTGTTTTCAGCTGAGATTTATCTTTGGAAAATGAAGATTAGAAAAAGATGGGAATGAAGGAAATATGCTTTTATAAGATAAAAATGATTTATTTATAAATTAAAAGAAAAACAAAAGTGAAAACAAAACTTGTCTCAAACTTATGCTAACACATATATTTAAGAGGTTAGAATCTTAACACTTGTCATTATACATCTTAATATAATAACATGTGTTTTATAAATGAATTTTATTGGTTTTTATTTTATTTTAAAAGTAAATAAAACTCTTTCTTTATTTATTAATACTTATATATATAAAATTTTCATAAGTAAATGTATATGCATTTCCTTTAAAAGAAAATGAAATAAAACAAATCATAAAAATATGAAAGCTCACTTACAAAATTTAAATATGTTTATTCATTTGAATTCAAAATAAATTCAAATTCAAATTATATTCATACATTTAAAAAATCCAATTTAAACTAGTTTATATTAACATATTTTTAAAATTTAAATTAATAATATTGCTTTATTAAAATCTGTCTATATTTATATATTTATTGCTATTATTTGAAAATAACATATTTATCCAATTTAAATCATTTATAAAAGAAATTATAAATTACTTATCTTATTTATCTTAATTACATACATTAATGTTTAATGTTTAAATGGTATTTTAAATTTTTAAATAACTCCAAATTATAATTATTAAGCTATATTCAAAAAGATATAAAATAAACTTTTGTTTATCTTATTAAAATTTAAACTATGTTTAAAATACAATTGTACAATTTAAAACAATTTCTTTAAGTATTTTAAACCAATTAGCTATTTATTAAATAAAATAATAATCTTCAAATTATCAAATGAATATTATAATTTTAAAAACAAGATTTTATATGTTCATTTAACTTCAAATCAAACTTATCCATTCACAATATATATATATATATATACACACATTATAAGTAGGAAAACAATCATTACTTTTAAAAGATAAAATTCATCAATTACACATTTATTTAATTGGATTATTAAATCAAGTAAATTTTTATTAAAATTTTATCAAATCAATTTAATTTTAAATACAGATTATTAAATTGATATTGCTAAAATTTCTGGGATATCACATTCCTCCCCCCTTAAATGAATTTCGTCCCCGAAATTTAAAAGCAAAGGTAATTTAATAATCTCATTTAAGATTTTAAATTTAAACACAAGCATATATCAATCATATGCTAACAACCATAGCAACCAATTTATCAAATCAAACAAATTTAATTATCCAGATAAAATTCTGGATGAATTCCCACGAGTTTCCCCAAGTATATATATATATATACCGGGATACTCGCCTTACAAAATACAAACAATCTAAACTACGAAGCTACAGAGCTTCTACTCATCTAGATCTATAGAACTAGACAAGATATCAGACTACAGATGAGTCTGACTCAACAACCAATCCTTCCTTAACAGCTGGTTCCACTTCCAGAGATAACTCATACACGTACTCCCTCAGAGATACGTGAAACTCATTAAATCCAATTATCCAAACTGGCAATACAACTCTTGAAAACAAACATCAATCTAACCAAAACACAGAAGAGATCCAAAACAAATCTCCGACTCAGGAATTCAAATTCCTTCATCTCTTACCCACAAAACTCTTCTGATGGCCCCGGGCTGCCTACATCCCAACAGATCAGCTCAACTCTTGCTGATTCCTTTAGAAACAATCAGAACCAAAAACATTCCAACCCAATGATCTCCTCAAGATCAATCAAGACCAAGATCACCAACTCTACTCTTCAACCATTAGAAGAACAAACTCACTTCTTCTATCCAGAAAAGACAAAACAGAAATTCTCTCAAACTGCTTCCGCTGCACAACTCTGAACCGGAATAGAAGAAACTGCTGATGAAGAACACGAATACAGACTGGACAACATATCCCAGAATATGGTTCAACAGATCCATTAAGAAAACTCAGAAGTTCCACCATTCCTGAGCTGCTTCACCAAACTCTATCTCGAGAAACCATCCTTCTACTAGCTGATCCACCAGCTCTACTCCTGGAATTCCAATTGATAAAGAAACCCAATCTCCATATGCAAACAATCTGACTTCCTGGAAACATTCAGAAAACTCAGATAACCCAATAGAATACTCACACAATCGCAAGTCACTTTTGCGATAATTTCAGACCAATTCCCAAACAAAACTGCTCTCTCTTTACCAAACAGAACAGCTTACTCTTAATTAGCCAATCTAATAAAGTATTTGGTCCACTCTACTGCTTCTGAACTCCTTCTTCAGAAACTACTCAGCCATTCAACTTCTGCCAACAAAGACACTCCGAGTTGCACTTTGACACCAATGCCAAAACTTCCTTATCTGAAGTCCTTCGAGAAACTCGGCCCTCAAAGCCAACCACCACATCCTGCTGAACTCAGCCACAACACCGAAGTAGACACACTTCCTAACTCGTTCCAAAGAAAACATCTTCGGAAATATCCATATTTGCATCTCATCACGCAGCTACTACTGCCTGAGGTATCAAAATACCATCACACACTTTGGCCAAAACGACAGATCCAAACTCAACTTGTCCATCTTCAAAGATGAACTCTGAACCTTAACAGGTTACCTTCAGAGATCGATGAAATCTCTACACCACTGCACAACTCACTCGAGACGGTATTAGGTCTACAGTCTCGACAAATACACTTCCAACTTCAAACATTCAACCTCCAACCAATGGTTGTAATCGTGTTACACACACCACTACCTTATCTACCTTTATAACTTATATTGGAATAAAACCTGAACAGGTAACCCAACAGATAGGTAGAAATAATAAATATATATATAGATATATATCAAAACTACAAATACGCTCTCTCAAGATAGACACCACTCCAGAGCCTAGGTATTCACTCAACCTAATGCTATGATACCACTGTAACGACCCAACTTCCAAACTCCAGGAAATCGCATCGCTAATAAGAAAGAAAGGGATAGAGAATAGAAAGAAAGAGAAGAAGAAGAAAACAACACATCAGAATCTAAACAGCGGAACGAATAAATTATATTAATAACATGAAATATTTACATAGTTTACAAACACTATCAGAGTACACAGATAATACAACACATACTAGACAGTTATAAACACCTGTCTAGTTATTACAACTCAATCAGTACAAGAAACAACTCAGAGAAAACACACAGCGGAAAACTATATATATCTACACGCAGAAGCCTCCTGCTCCATTGCTCCTCCACAATTCATCAAAGCTAATCTGAATCATAATATGAATCCCTTGGCTACTCGTAAAAAATTTGAGTACCCAAGAGTTTATGTAAACAAAATAAACTCCGGGTCAGACATGGGTCTGGTGTGAGTAACAGGTTAAAGTTGCTTAACTTTCAAAAAATTCCTTTAAAAAGAAAGGTATCACGTAAGACTTCCCACACATAAACATGGAAAAGTTTTTACCTTACGCTAACCAAACCATTTGATAGGAAATCCGATGATATTATAATAGTGTCTAGGGTTTTCAAATAAATAAGAAATAGCCGAAATTGTTACATCTATTAAATTCCAGCTACTAGCCACAAAAGTGGGTAATACAATCAAAACCGTTGGCACTTATTGGATTTTGGATTCCATACAATGGCAGGGCTACTGGGGTACCGCCCGTCACAGTACGTGGCCTAGATCACCGTACCGAGGAGTACGCTCGCTCCCCTGCAACACAAAGCCGGACCCATTCCTTACTGAATAGTTTCAAACAAGAAAACCCCGACAGTTGTCGCGAATACACCGCCCACACAGCCGAATAAAAAGGGACCTCTAGACAGGGGTAAATCTTGCTCTCAAGTGGGTGCGACCCACGAAGCCTTGCTGCACCTTCCCTGTTTTAGCCATTCCCGGTTGATGAGGTTTGAGGCTACGATTACCTTTATAGGACATCAAATCTTAGAATGCTCATCGTCCACCTGACGATGCTCTGAAAGCATTCAATCCATACAAGTTCGTTCCGGGTTCGAACGAAACCGTAGGCATTATCTCGTTACACTCATTACGGAATCACCCACAGATTTAACGACGACAACCCTTGCACTCTAAATCTCCATCTAGAACCTATAAGTACTATTCCGTCAAACTCATTACAGAATCACCCACAGAGTTATACTGACGTATAGCCCTTACACCTCGAGTCTTCACTTGCTCCACTTAGATTCACGACCTAACGTTAATTGGAATCGATGTGGTTTTCGGATATCCAAATATGGAAACCCGATCCCGGTCTCATCGAAAACCAAAGCGTGTCTTTTAAGGTCCAAGTTGTTTTAAGTTTAAAACAATTCAATCTAATCATCCATATACACACAGATAGATAATTCACATCATCATAATAGATAATCATCATTATTATCATAAACAGGTAATCATCACAAATTGATAATCTATATTATCATCACCAATAGATACTTATATCATCATTACAATGCAACCAATGCATCCATAACACACAACACTATTTATCTCATGTCTGAGATTCAAACCATTCAGGGTAAACCATATCATCGATTCATAAGCAAAGATCTATAATCACACCATCTATAATTAATTTAAAATGAATTAAATTAATTACTTCTATCTCTAATTAATTTAAAGTGAATTAAATTAATTACCTATCTTAAATTAATTTAAAATAAATTAATTTAATTACTTCCTCATTTGAATCTTGTTTACTTAACCATTAATTGATCACAAATCAATCAATCAATTATCCTCAAATTAATTACCTTAATTAATCGCCCTTGATTAATTATCCTTTAATTATATTCAAGTAATTATCCTTAATTAATTTTACAAATTAATTATCCTTAACCAAAATTAGTAATTAACCTTTAATTACTTCATTAATTAATTAATTATAATTAATTACTTTAATGCTTAATTAATTACATTAATTAATTACTTCCTTAATCACTTATCATTGATTAATTAATATTAATTAATTAATATTTAATTACATCATTAATCATATTAATTGATGATCCTTAATTAAATTTAAATTAATTACTTATTTAAATTAATTACATTAAGTAATTAACCTTAATTAAACCACAATTATTAATCATTCTTGATTAATTACATTTAGTAATTAACTACTCTTAAGTACTTCCTTAATTAATTACATTTAATAAATAATTATATTTATTAATCACTTCTTGATTAATTTCATTAGTAATTAATTACATTTAATTAATTACATCACTTAATTATTTTCAAAAGGCTTAATTAATCAATGCTTAAATTAATTACACTAAGTAATTAATTATTAATTACTTCACAAAGAAATTACCTTTAATTACACAAAGTAATTAATTCAAATACTCTTCCATACTTTAATAATTACCCCCAGTAATTTACTTATCTTAATTACTTCTCTAAGTAATTATTTTTCACTGATTACTCATCAACTCATCTAAAGACTATTCCAAATTAATTAAACTTAATTAATTAATTTAAACTAATCCAATTAATAAATTAATTACAATGAGTAATTAATATCTTTAATTATTTCCATAAAGTAATCATACTTAATTAAATTTCATAATTGATTATTTAAATTAATTAATCCAATTAATTATCAAAATTAATTACATTAATTAATTAATAAATAATCACAAGTTAATGATCTTTATTAACTTTTCTTTAATTCTTTTAATTACCTTCCTTAAGAAATTAACTTAAATTAATTAATATTAATTACAAATTTAATTAACCTTAATTAATTTATTTCAAATCCTTAATTAATTAAACAAATTAATTAATTAAATTATTTAAATTATCTTACTAATTTTAATGAAACAAAGATCATTAAATCTTTAATTTACTTTAAAATAAAACATTTCTTATTAATGATTACTTAATCATTAACAAAGTAAATTAAAACAATTTAACTTAAAATTGTTTTCAAATTACATTTTAAATTTAAAATTTAAAAATGAAATCAAACTTAACTTAAATAAAGTTTTAAAAACATTTCAAAAACCCCCTTTAAAAACTTATGCTAAAGATTTTCTTATTTTATAAAGAAGTTTAAAAACCCAAATTCATTTTAAAATATAAACCATAATTTAAATTAACTTTAACATTCAAAGCTGTTTTTAAACAATTTAAATTTAACAACTTCCTTTATTTCAAAACTAAAATACAGATTTGAATTTGAATCCAGATTAAACTTAGATTTAAAACCTACTTACATTTAAAAGCTTCATTTTTAAATTCAAAACTATTTAACATTTTAAAGTTGTTTAAAACAATTTAAATTTCAAAAACTTACATTATTTCAAAACTGAGATTCAAATTAGACTTTGAATCCAGATTTTAAAACCTTGATTTAAAATTGGTTTAAATCTCTATTATACATTTTAAATTTCAGTTTTAAAAATTAAAAACACTTACTGGTTTAAACCTGTAACTCACATTTACTCGAGACATCATACATCTGCTTCGAGTAAAAAACCTACATACTTCGAGCAAATATTCTTATTACTCGAGTATTACCCGAGTACCAAACACAGCAACCCAAAACAATACCCTGACACTCCTTCTTCACTGTGCATATGCACGGTGGCTGTAGCCACCTCCGGCCACCACCCAGTCAGCTATCATGTCGACGCTAATCCCTGCATCACCTCGCTAACATCAAAACCACCCAATTCACTCGAAAACGAAATCGAGTTCCCCCAATTCAAACCTGACAACAACAGGCAAACTCCACCCCCAAAACCTGAAAACCCAACGTCATCACTCCTTCGGTCACCGACGGCCTAGGAACTCCGTCCAACTCTTCACCCATACCCAAACTACCACCTTCCCAAAAATCAAGACACTCGGTCACCTGTAGTCTCCTCACCAATCAATTAAAGCAGTGCCTAAAAACTAGGTTAACAACTTCCCCCCTTTTCACTCCCAGAAGAAAAACAGCAATACATATAAATCTCAACACAAAAATTTGAAATTTTGGTTTTAAGAATCATAATTTAGTTTTAACTTTTGATCCAAACACCTGAAACTAAGAATAAATCATCTTACTTTTGTTAGATTTCAGTTTACTTTGCTATTACCTGTTTCCAGAAACTACAGGTATATTATTTTTTTCATGAACAAATCTTAATTATAATTTATATATACATTATAAGCATACATTGTTTAGGTCTCATGTATTATTACAGATTGATTCAATAGAGATTGAATCGTTTACTAAATTATGGACCTGAAGAAAACTGTATGAGCATAATAGTCATCTATATTCATACATTCAAACATTCATATGCATATATATAATACTGCATCTACAATCATACACACAAGCATACTACTCAACATGCAATCAGCTAATCATATTCAGAGCATACTTATTTAAGCAACCAATTTATACTTATATATTTTTATTTTATTTTAAAATGTTACTCACCTGGTATGTCATGAACAGAGCACAGACCTTCCAGAAAAAAAAAATTTACTTCTTTGATTATAAATTAGTTGCTGAAGCTTGATTTAACTTGCATGCAGGTCCAAAGTTCCAATGCATTTGAATCTTTAAATTGAGAAAGCTTTAATTTGCAGTTATATGCTGTGATGGCTTGAACAGGTTGAAGGAGAGGAAAATGCAGGCTTTACATTAAGCTTGATTCCCAAATTTTAAAGAAATGCAGAGGCTTTAAATTTTCTTTTTAAATGGAATTGCAAGTTGTAGGCTCTTCATTTGATTCTCAGATTCAAGGAAATGAATTTCAGGTTTGATTTTGAAAACAAATTGTAGGATGTGGATTTGGTTAGAGAGGTGAGATAAAAGGTTTACAGGGTTTAAAAAAAATGCAGACATGAGCTTTTGATTTCCAGATTTTTGAATTTGAGGAAGGGTTGCATTGCATTTGAAAAACCAGATTTTGAACATGATTTTAAAAAAAAATTTGAGAGTTTGAAAACAAATTTGTTTTCAGCTGAGATTTATCTTTGGAAAATGAAGATTAGAAAAAGATGGGAATGAAGGAAATATGCTTTTATAAGATAAAAATGATTTATTCATAAATTAAAAGAAAAACAAAAGTGAAAACGACACTTGTCTCAAACTTATGCTAACACATGTATTTAAGAGGTTAGAATCTTAACACTTGTCATTATACATCTTAATATAATAGCATGTGTTTTATAAATGAATTTTATTGGTTTTTATTTTATTTTAAAAGTAAATAAAACTCTTTCTTTATTTATTAATACTTATGTATATAAAATTTTCATAAGTAAATGTATATGCATTTCCTTTAAAAGAAAATGAAATAAAACAAATCATAAAAATATGAAACCTCACTTACAAAATTTAAATATGTTTATTCATTTGAATTCAAAATAAATTCAAATTCAAATTCTTTTCATACATTTAAAAAATCCAATTTAAACTAGTTTATATTAACATATTTTTAAAATTTAAATTAATAATATTGCTTTATTAAAATCTGTCTATATTTATATATTTATTGCTATTATTTGAAAATAACATATTCATCCAATTTAAATCATTTATAAAAGAAATTATAAATTACTTATCTTATTTATCTTAATTACATACATTAATGTTTAATGTTTAAATGGTATTTTAAATTTTTAAATAATTCCAAATTATAATTATTAAGCTATATTCAAAAAGATATAAAATAAACTTTTGTTTATCTTATTAAAATTTAAACTTTGTTTAAAATACAACTTTACAATTTAAAACAATTTCTTTAAGTATTTTAAACCAATTAGTTATTTATTAAATAAAATAATAATCTTCAAATTATCAAATGAATATTATAATTTTAAAAACAAGATTTTATTTGTTCATTTAACTTCAAATCAAACTTATCCATTCACAATATATATATATAAATACATTATGAATAGGAAAACAATTATTAGCTTTTAAAAGATAAAATTCATCAATTACACATTTATTTAATTGGATTATTAAATCAAGTAAATTTTTATTGAAATTTTATCAAATCAATTTAATTTTAAATACAGATTATTAAATTGATATTGCTAAAATTTCTGGGATATCACAATTCAATATAAACCTTTAGAAATCATTCTGGGTCCAATTTAAAACAAGTAGAAATCTTCTTTAAAACCTTTCAACTCTATTGGAAGTAATCTTTCGACTAAGTCGAAAACTCTGCTTCGAAAGCTTAGTTATACTTCAATTAAAAATAAGTGTAAATCACCTAAATCGAAAGCTTCCTTTCGAAAGCATGGAGAAGCAGCTTGTTTTAAAAAAAGTAAACCTTTCATCTTTGTCGAAAGGTTCAAAACAAAATATTTACAAAGCGGCAGTAACCTTCGACTATGTCGGAAGGTTTCAAAACAAAATGGTAATAAAGTAGCAGTAACCTTTCGACTATGCCGAAAGGTTTAAAACCTTTCTTAAACATTTTGAGCTGGTCAAAAGCGACCAAGTCGAAAGCTCTTATTCGAAAGCAAAGCAGGTGAAAGTTTTTGGATTATAAAACAAACATACCCCAACCTCTTTGGCCATCAGTGTAACGACTGAAATTTTTGAAGATTTAAAACTGGAATTTAATATGATTTTGTATTAATGTTTAGATAGAGAAGGAAATCTTTAAATTTATAATAAAGTGAATGTTAGAATTTAAATAAGCAATTGTAATAAATGGAATAATATGAAGCGAATGTTGAAAGTGGAATGAAACCATGAAATTTAAGATAAGTATGAACAGTTGAAATGAAAGTACGAATAATTGAAGTAATTTAAATGGTTATACTAGGATAAGATTTGAATATAAGAATACAAATGTAAATAGTAAATTTATTTAATGAATTAATATATGTTATTTATTTAGGGTATTGAATAAATTTGGTAATCCTATTGCAATTAATGGTAGTAATGTTGATATAAGCTAATAAATTTAATTTCAATGCAATACCCATTAATGGATGGAATGAAATTGGATTCATGTAAATGTATACTAGGTTTTACATCAAATGGAAGTTATTTTTTATAAGTGGATGCAAAAATTTAATCAATTTATGAAATAAAATAAATTGAATTTAACATATACCTAAGTGTAAATTTAAGAGTATGTTAACAAGTATTATAAATTATCTAATATAGTGGGTAATGAATTTATTGGAAATAAAGTTCATTTAAAAGTTAAGTAATTATAATGGTTGTGTTGATGCTAAACGTTACTTAATGATTTTTAATTTAGAACGGAAGAGTGAATGAGAATTGATAGAAAACATAAATTTATTTATAAGTAAACAAGAGTATATATTGAACAAATTTTCGATAATTGGATAATGCAGTGTTAATGGAAATTAATTAGTGTTATATATGGGATGTATACCTGGGTAGGTAAGTAGCAAACTTATAAATGAAAGAAAGTAAGTAGGTGACCATTTATTTAGGTTATTTATTCATTTAGTATGTTAAATATAAATTTGGGAATCAGATCTCAATTAAGGGAAATTAAGTTGTACGTTAATTTGAAATAAAATCTAATAAATATTACATTAATAAGGAATGTAGTACAAATGGTTAGGGATTGTCAAATTTGGTAAAAAAGGGTTGGACTTAGGAAACTTTGTTAATTGATTTTGAAACCTTAATTAATATGCGTAATTGACAAGATTCACATTTTTAAATATAACCATTGATACAAATCTAAGATGTATATAGAAGTATCAATGTAATGAAACGTAACCAAATGTAAATATGTTTATGGGATAATGATTGTTTTAATAATAAGAACAGGAATCAACATTTATTTATTTATTTGAATACTTCGTTGAATAAATTATTTATTCTTAATCTAATAACTATAATAGAAGTTTACATATGCTTAACAATTTTTCGATGATAAATCTAAGCTTTGATTTTGATTACAACAATATTTAAATTTGTTACCTAAATTATTATCTCAAATGTCCTTATTTAAGGATCTTAAAGGTTGGTTACTATATTGCTTAATTTGTCGTGTTCCACTTTTTTTTTGTTAAAAAGGTAAATAAATTTCATTAAGATAAAAAGGTTTAATTTATATGTATATATGTATTTTTGACTTTAAGTATACATAAGTTTACAAATGCATTAGACAATTTAATGTGGTATGGAAGTATTTCTTTGAATTAATTAATAAGCTTTGGTTTAATCTTTATACACACATGTGTGTGTGTGTGTGCATGTGTATACATATAAACATTTAATGTATTAATTTCAAATTGCTAAAGCATGATTTAATTTTATTTTTTATTATCAAACAATTTAAAAGTGAGGTAATATTATATACATATTAATTTATTGTTTGTTGTTTATGTTTTTTTGTCATAATATAACTTGCATGATAATTAAATGTCGTATTAATAAAATTGGCTAAAGTGGGAAAGTGGAATTAATCAATGTCATCACCTTTTATCTCCTTCCCTATTAGATCCTTATGTGATTGCATCTACATTTATTCCTGTTTATTCCTATATATGGTCACCAATTAATCATACTTGATATATGTTTAGCAATTCTGACACACAATTAAAGTATGAATATATGAGATGTATTCAAACTTTTCTATATCGAGCACTTAATTAATTTAGGATCAAACTAATAAAATGTGACATTTATTTTTGTCCCTCCACATTCATTCCCTTTCTAATTAATGATTACCTTTTTTTAATACCTGCTACTTTAAAAAAAAAGGGTTGTTCATATTTACTATATTTCAATACCAAGTTTGTTCATATTTACTTTATTTCTAATTAATAGAAGCCTCTCTTTTCAAATCTCTTTGTCCCTAAACCTAACTCTAACCTTATATATACGATATGATGCAAATGAAACCCTAGCCCCCATTCAAATATTCTTCTTCTTCTTTTTTTCGAATCTCCTTATTGTATCTCATTTTAATTTTTCCTTCCTCTTCAAATATTCTTCTTCTCAAGTCTTATTCTATTTCAAACTTTCTTCTTTCTTTTCAAATCTTGGTTTTCTCTACAATTTTCAGTTCTTCTTATTTCAATCCTTTTCTTTTTCAAATTCTTCTTTTCCAAAATCTTTTCCAAACCTTTTAAAAATACATACATAAATACATATATATATTAATATAATAAGGAGGGAAATTAAAGTAAATCAAAATAAAAGAAAAATTATGGAACAAAGCTAGCAATCAAGAAGAAGACTAAGGAAACGTAGAGCGAAGCTATTGATTTGAAGTATTATTTTCAGATTCGTATAAAGGTGAGTGTTTTAACCCACTCACGATTTCTAAAATTTCTTATGTTTGTTAAATTGATTTTTGATGTGTTTAAAATTTTATTTATAGATGTTGGTATATGTGTCATCAATTTCTCAATTAAATTGCATTCATTTAATTTACGCGTTATTTAATTCATTATTGCATATTAACTGCCAGTTAAATTATATTTATTTTGCATATAAGCTTCCAATTAACAGTTATTAAATTTATTTGAGTATAAACTGAAATTGATACCAGTTATTTATCACCTGTTATATATTGATGTCTGTTTAAATTGGATGATGATTATAATTAATGATTGATGATTGATGTTTGGTGAATGGATGATGTGTACTATATTTTAAAATCTGCAAGTTATCATGTATTTCATTCATTCGGGATTGCGGTTTGAAATGATATACAACTGCATTTTTTTATTTTTTAAATTGCGGATTGAAATGATAAATATCCGTATCACCTGACCATAGGATAGAAAATTATATACAGGCACCGCGGTATATATATATATAAATTATTTTTGAAATGATTTTTCTATGGTTTGGGTAGGATACGGTTAATAAATATAGATTTTGATATTGTATAAAATCTTATTTTATATATACATCTATAGTTAAAGTATTGAAGATAAGCTATGTATGGATTTGTTAAATAAAATAAATAAGTTGAATGATGGAGTTTGATTAATTTATATTATATGGTTAAGTACATGTTAAGATATTGAAATTACATATAATTTTAAAGGATTTAAATTAATTAAGATTGGGAGTTAAATTGGAAAATTTATTTGGAATTAAGCTTAATTAAGAAGTTAACTTCATAAGTTGATGTAAAATTTATTTACTTGAAATTTTAAAAAAGGTATGATATTTATAACTGAATTTTATTCAAGGTGAATTAAATGAATATTTCTAGTATAAAAATTGAAGGAAATTTTCTTTTATAAGTAATTTGAGTTTTACTTAAATGATTACGGGTTTATTGTGCAATTCTTATTTCAAACTAAATAATAGGACTTTAAATTGGTGAAATAGAAATTTCCAACCTTAGTTCCAATTGTTTAATATTCAAAGTTTGAAATATATTGAAACTGAAGTGGTTTATTTGAACTAAAAGCGATTTTAAATTTATGGACTTTGACTTAATCTTAAATGAAATAAATTGTAAGTCGCGGAAATTATTTTATTTTATAAAGAAATTTTGAATCCAAACTATTGATGCTATATACTGTTTGAATATCCAAACCATTTAAGTTTTAGAAATTATGGTTTAAAGCTATGAATTTTTTAAGTATTATAGTTTGAAAGTTATAATTCAATGTTTAGTTTCCGATTATTATAAGTTTGAAAACAGTATGATTTTGGAAAAGTAATATATATTTGAAATAAAATGATATTATATTAATTTGGGTTTTTATAAAAATATTATCAAATGAGTTTGTTTTGGAAAGGAAATGATATCATATTTATGAGTTTTGAAATGGATAATTATATTCTGGTTTTTGAAAGTATAATTAATTTTTAAATGATCGCGGTGTTATAATAACGTTTGGTTGTTGAAGAGACCGGGATCGGAAGTTGTCATACTCTCCGCTAACTCCGAAAACCACTTTAACAACCGTGTACGCGGTGGAGATTCCAGAATGAAGTAGGATGGTGGCGGCGTTTCATGTAAGGTAAATACGTGGACCCAACTCCCGTGAGTTGGCATAAGGTGGCTAAAACAGGAGCGATTGACGGGTTAATAAGGTAGCACCTTTGATCGGACACATCCCTTCAATATTATACTTTGACTTTTCGATTGATTCGGTGGCCACTTTTGATTTTTATTTGGGGATGTGGCTCGAGGTGGGCGGTAGCTGCGCGCTACGCGTTACCACCGACCCGGAAGCGTAATTGGTATATCTACCCTGGCATTGCCTAGTTGTGCCGTGTCACCTACCCTATCGCGCCTTGTACGAGTTTGGTTTTCTCCCGTAGCCCGTGTGGTATCCTCTGGTGGCTTCCCGATCAGGAGGGACTATGATATTGGATGGACTGCTGGGACTATTACGTGTTAAGGGCTATATGGGTAACCCCTTAATGCTAAGAAAAAAGTAAGTTTATTTTATAAATAGGCACTATTATAATAGCGCAATATACTACATAGTAAATAGTTTAACGGATCCTTAGGAGATGTAAATCCCGAGCATCTCTTGAGTTACTGCACTCATATTTATTTCTGTTAATTTAACTCACATAAGATCTTTTAGTTCTGACTCGAGTGTTTTTGTCTTTTCAAATTCGCTCGGGTCAGTCCGAGCGTTTCAGGATTTGAAGATTTAGCTCTAGAGGACGAAGATGAAGATTTATATTATTATTATTATTTATACTAGTGCACTACACTCATATTGTACCGCTGCTTTGATATTTATTGGTATGTGAACTCTGATATTTATTGTATAAAAAAGAATCAAATGTTTTGTAAAAAGATTTTATGAACTGTATATTTATTTCTATATTTATCCTTCAGCTGTGAGATTCTGTTTTGTTTTATTTCTTTCCTATTTTTCTTGTTTACCCCATAATAATCCGCCCTTCCGTATGGTTTGAATTGGCACGTGTGTCGATTTAAAGCGTGCGAAAAGGCGGGATGTTACAGTTGGTACCAGAGCTTTGGTATAGTGATAAACCTTAGCTTTGCAGGGTTTGACTCTTTATTAATAGGGTAGTAATACCCTATGGAGTCGCTGAGAGTATATATATGAGAGAGCGTATTTGTTAGTGTTATAAAAAGGTTTTTATATTGTGTTAATCTGTTCCGTTTTGTATTTATAAATTCTGGTTGGTGCATAGGACGCTGTGACATCAATAGGGATTTCTAAACACTTAATAGGACAGACCGACATAATATTTGTTTTATATAGGTGAATGAAATAATTTTGCCTATTATAGTTTCTATATATAAAATAAAAATTTTCAAAAGATATCTATATTTGGCTGCAATAGATTGGTTGCTAGGTAATAAA
This sequence comes from Allium cepa, assembly GCA_030765085.1. Taxonomy (NCBI): domain Eukaryota; kingdom Viridiplantae; phylum Streptophyta; class Magnoliopsida; order Asparagales; family Amaryllidaceae; genus Allium; species Allium cepa. The sequence goes on along the minus strand of CM060938.1, from coordinate 462,842,048 downwards.
GATTAAAAAAAAAAGTGGAAATTTAGAACTTATGATCCGGAGTTTTGAAATTTCTTTCGAATAAATTTTGGAACATAATAATATTGTTATAAGTATTTTCTGATATAAATATTTTTTTATAATTTGAAAAAAATTGTTTTAAAGAGGATTTTCGAGAAAATAGGTTTTGTACTTTCCTCTCTGTCGTTGGAAAATAATTTCGGTGATGGCGGCCGTATCATCGACTTTCATTTTCGAGTTTCGAAGGGGAAAGGCCACTGTGGTAATTCTACTGCAGATTCATTTTTGAATATATATAAATTTTGAATAGTTTTAAATATAATTAGAGATATATAAGTTGTAAGAATATATTTATCTATTGTTTTAAAATAAATTGGAAATTTAACCCGGTATTAAATTCTTAAATTTCCATTAATTAATTTGTTTCGAATTAGTGTAGTGAAATGAAAAGTAAGTAATTAATAATTGAAACCTCTAATTTAGGTAAGAGATTTAATGCTAAGTTATAAAGGAAATAAAAAGGAAGTTAAAATTGTAACTTATAAGAAAAAGGTAAAAATTTATTGAACAATGAATGAATTAAAAGAATTGAGATAAAACTTGTATAAGTTCATCTGTATTTTCTTTAACATATATAACTTACCAAATATGAAAAGTTGAAATGTTTAATAAGAAATGTAATGAAAATTGTACAAGTAAAAGTAGGTAATGAAGTATTCAATGAATTTGCTATTAAATGAGAATTTAATGTTATAAACTTAAGTTATAATTGGAATTTTACTATAAGTGCATATAATTAAAGGTAAGTAGTTCAAATAGATGATTATTAACTTAAGTAAATAAATGGAAATGCTAAGAAATAAATGGGACATGAATACTATTGATAAACAAATGAAAATAAACGAGGGTATGCAATAAATGAATAATTATAATGAAATAAAAAGAACTGGCATGACCTGAGTTAATGGGAATGAATAATTGTAAGTAATAAGTGAAATTAAATGAAATAAACATTGAATGAGTAAATGAAATTAAAATTTTGTTAGAAATAAATGTAAATTATAAAAGGAAAATTTATGTGGTATGAATAAAAAGAGAAATTTAACAACAAATGTATGAATGAAATTAATAAGGATAAACAAAATTTGTTGTTCAATTTGGGTGTTGTTTGGTTATGGTTGTTTGGTAAGATACTTGAAAAATTGGGTTTGGGAGAATGAATAATCTATTTAGTTTTATCTAAGACTGTTGAGTAAATGATGAGCTAGTAATTTATTCTTCATTCCGTACAATTTAAAAGTTTTGAACCCGAACAACTATTTGTTTGTTTGGTTTAATGGTTGCTTTGAATTTGTTGGGTATGCTGTTTGTTGAAAATGATGGTTGTTGTATTGATTTGTTGTTAGTAATTGAAACCACTTAAATATTTCACTTTACATAAATTGTTAACCCTTTGGATTTTATAAGTGAAATGCAGGTTATGGAAACAATTGCTACTGCTTTTGGTTCCATAAATTAAGCGTAAATTGCCCGACAAATAGGTACGTTTCGGATTACGGTTTATAGCGCTATTTTATATATTTTCCCGTGTTGGGATATAATATTTTCGATATTATATGTGATATTTTGTTATATTTAATATTTTATTTTCTCCCGATCCTCTTCGTACAAAGGAGACTCTACCGAAATTTTTCATAAATTTTTGGACTTTGAAATTATTTTGAAATGTTTTTCCAAACTTTATTTATTTAAGTATAAAATGATATAATGATTATAAAATGGGTATATTTTATATAAAGTAATAAATTTTGTACATTATTGTGTGTAAAGTTAATATTTTGAATAAGATGTATTGTTTATTTGATTATTCCTTCTCCTTTTTTTCCCTTTTCGGGGACGAAATGTTTTGAGTGGGGGAGAGTGTAACGACTGAAATTTTTGAAGATTTAAAACTGAAATTTAATATGATTTTGTATTAATGTTTAGATAGAGAAGGAAATCTTTTAATTTATAATAAAGTGAATGTTAGAATTTAAATGAGCAATTGTAATAAATGGAATAATATGAAGCGAATGTTGAAAATGGAATGAAACCATGAAATTTAAGATAAGTATGAACAGTTGAAATGAAAGTACGAATAATTGAATTAATGTAAATGGTTATACTAGGATAAGATTTGAATATAAGTGTGACGCCCTACCTCTATACCCACGCTAGCCAAGAACACCACGGAGTAATACTGTCGACTAGCACGGAGAATAAGGCTGTTGAGGAGCGACCATCTGTATAATTGCTTTGTGCGAGTACCGATATGCCAGATAAAAATATAACTTTTCATATCAAGAGGAAATCCGACATACCGACACAAACTCAAAGCTACTACACAGTGGCTATAAAGGTCTTCGGAAACAAATATAGAAATAAACATAACACAAATCAGTCACAGATAATTCATATCACAAAGGCGGAAATAGATATGAATATAACACATCAAAGTGTTCATCAGAGTAGTGGTCAAACAAGATCCACAATAACACAAAAAAATAGATACAAGTATAAGACAAAAGAATATGTATACATCAAGGAGTCTATATCTTAAATGTATACAACAAAAACTACCAAACTAAAGTAGTAAGCCAAAATCAGATGATAGTTCCAGATAGGAAGTCAAGAGGAAGCACCTGTAGAATCTCAGTCTGACCCGAGTATTATTTAATAAGAAAATAATAAACGGATCAGTCTAGCTATAATTATCCGATAAAATGAGATATAAGAAGAGATATAATAATAAAATGCATGATAACCAGAAATGTCATACTTCAACAAGTATACGTTAGAAAATCACGAAAGTCATACAAAATCTCAAGAATCTCATAACATCAAAAAGAATGTCATATTCTTCATTTAATTCACCAAGCCACAATAAATGGCATACATATCAATGCCAACTGAGAAAGGTGGTGAAACATAAATTCCAGAAATCATCAAAGAGAAATCCAGAAATCACAAGAAAAAGGATGGCCAATCCCATAAACTGGACATCAACGCACCTAGAAAGACAGCCCCATGCACAGTCGAACATCGACGCACCTAAATAGCTACAACCCATGCTCTAGCATCGACGCACCTAGAAAGATACGCCCCATGCATAAATAAACATCGATGCACCTAGAAAGATACATCCCATGCATAAATAAACATCGATGCACCTAAATAGATACACCCCATGTAATGTCTAAAACCGATGCACCTAGAAAGATACACCCCATGCAAAGTGGAACACCGACGCACCTAGAAAGATACGCCCCATGCATAGACGAACATCGATGCAACTAGAAAGATACGCCCCATGTCCCCACTTATTGAGCCGATTGCTCCACGAAGTAAACAAACATCGATGCACCTAAAAATGTACACCCCATGCATAATAAACATCGACGCACCTAAAAAGGTACGACCCATGTGTAAACAAACATCGACGCACCTAAATAGGTACGACCCATGCAAGAAATGAGACGAAGCTCAATAAAATGAGGAACAGTCCTCCACATAGACAAAGAGACATCGCACATTGCTAGTCTAAACCATAAAATGATCATCATCGATCATCAAGAAGTGTCAATTACAATAAGCTAGTAAATATATGAGTTTAGCATCATGTCCCATAACCACTAGCTTAACTTAAATATTTACGAACAAATTGTAGATCTCCACTAGAAAATTGTCACAAGAGATTCAATCGAACAAGTCCAAGAATTAACCAACGAAGTAAACGCAAGCGTTTCATACCACTTGTTTTACTAAGTCGTTTACATACCAGTGAGGTAAAGGTTTGTATATACTAGTAGATTGGAAAACGGTTTGAGAAAAACGAGCTTTGGTATTGAAAATAGAGTTGAAATCGTTTTGAGGAAAGAGTTTTGATGTTTACTACTAGTATAGAAAACCTTTATATTTTAAAGTGACAGATAATAGAATTGATTGTAGAAACAATCAATCATAAAAATTCACATTCGAAGACGTGAATAAAATCCAAAGAAATCGATACCAAATCCATCAAAATGGATATTCCCAAAAATCACGATGAAAATGTCATCAAAGTCCATATTAAATGATAGCAACAAAAAGGGAATCAACACGAATCGATTAAAGTTGGAAATATACTCAAAAATAGCCAAAATAGGCAAATTAAAAAGATCCAGACGTCTGGTAGGTGTTCCCAGACGTCTGGCCCTAGTATCTGGAAGTATATGTGTTTTCTCCCTTCTATTTTTAGTTCCTGTGCCATTTCAGACGTCTAAAATTTTCAACCAGACGTCTGAATTTGATTTCAGACGTCTGGATTTGTTTCAGACATCTGGATTTAGTCTTTGCCTTTTCCAGACCCCTTTCCAGACGTCTGGATTATTCAACCAGACGTCTGGATTTGGTTTGAGACGTCTGAAATTAGTTTCAGATGTCTGAAATCTTCTCCTAGGCAAAAAAAAACAGCCTAGACCAAAATGGCAAATCCAAACCGAAATGCGATCGAACGAGCGATGGATGCTAAGGATTTATGCCAATCGACAACCCAACACTATAGTCTCTTCGATGCACCACCAAAAACATGTTCAAACATCAAAGATTGGATTTTTAAAAATTTGACTACAAAACACCAAAAATTGAAATATTCACCAAATCAATCCAAACCAAAAGCAAATGAACATAAATAAGTGTTAGGAATTCATACCTAACAACAAAGATAGATATAGACATAGATGTGAGATAAAAATCTCACATTTGAACCCGAAAACAATGAATGAGAAGCTTGAAGACGAAGGAAGATCAACCACACTTCAATCTCAACACAAGAAGCTTGAATCTAAGCTTAAAAGAGAAACATTTCCTAAATTAGCTTTAGGAATTTTCTGAAATCAAAGTGAGAATTGAAGAAGAAGAAGATGATAATTACCAAAGCTTCTGTTAGAATTTGGAGCTAGAACTTAGATATGCAAATGGAGACTAGGGCTTAGGAATTCTAATTCTTTTTCTCCTCCCCCATTTTTGATGAAGCTTGAATGTATTAGGAAATGAAAGTGAAGTAATGAAGAGGAGAGGGGGTGGAATAATGATATAACCAGAGTTGGGCTAGTGGGCTGAACCCAAACCCAAAGCTAAAGCCCTAAGTGAAAAATAGCAAAATTCGACTAACTCCAAACATATCGAAGTTTATACTCAAAAAGGTCGCAAACGTCATTTTGAACTCAATGGCGGTGGTCTCGAGTCCCAATTCGACTGTTTGCAAAAAGTAGCTTTTCGGACCAAAATCCGACGAACGATAAAATATTTAAATACTAAAATCGACAAATATGCGGGTTGTTACAGACTCCCCTCCTTAAAGAAATTGCGTCCTCGCAATACTTAAGAAGAAAATAAAGAGTAACAACCATAAAAGCATATCAACACAAAAGAAAATTGAAATAAGAAGTTCACCATAATGATCACGAAAGAGTTAGCATGAACGGGATCGCTCGATGAATTCTCTAGATTCCCAAGAGTAATCCCTAAGATTTGAGAACCATTGAACTTTTACCAAAAAGAATATCTTTATATCGAAGGCGCTCAGCCTCCGAAGCAATGATGCGAACAGAATGTTGCTCAAAAGTCAAATTTGGTTAAACTTCAATCTCCACAATATCACCGGGCTCAAGAATAAAAATGGGAATCCCTAAGGCATTTCTGTAGATAAAAGACGTGGAGAACGTCAAGAATAGCAGAAAATTGAGCTGGTGCAACGACGTAGTATAATAACAGTACGCCCGAGAAACTAGAAACTCAAATAATTTGGGACATCAGCGTAGTACAAAAACGGTACGCCCAATGAACCAAAGCCCGAATAATTTCGGAACACCGACGTAGTACAAAAACGGTACGTCCAATGAACCGATAAACCGGAACAACGATGTAGTATAATAATGGTACATCCATTGATCCAGATAAGACGGAACATCGATGTAGTATAATAACAGTACATCCAATGAACCGAACACCATAAAAGAACATCAGACAAAAGTCCATAAAAGAAATGAGATGAAAGTCAATAAAACGAAGTGCATCAAAACGCCCGATGAACTTGATAAAAAGATAATTCCATTCCGACATCATCAAAGAATCAACAACTTGTTGCCTACGACAAAGCGCGCTGGCAACAAGATTTCCAGAATATCAAGATCATAAGATGTCAGGAACTCGAGTCAACATGAAGTTCCCTATGAGAAAATAAATATTCCAAAGATTTATGATCGAGTTAGAGAACAAATTTCTCATCCAAATATGATGATGCCAAATTCCAAAAGTAAAAACAATAGCCGCGAGCACTAGATCATGAGTGGCATATCTAGTCTCGATAAGCTATAATGATTTAGAAGCACAAGTGATAGCACGTTCTCCTTTGCAAGAGAATGGCATCCAAACCAATACGACTATTATCGGTACAAATAGCAAAGTCTTGATTCCCCTCCAGGAATCACAAGAATAAGAGTATCGAAAGGAAGAGTTCTTTTAAATAATCCTCTTTCCCGAAAAGTTAAAACTTTCAAAACTACATTTTTATTTTTATGTAATAATCTTTCTACAAAAATTTACATTTTTCCAAGTCAATATATCGTGTCTGACTGTCTCATCAAAGCGTTTAGGAGATTCCTATCGATAACGTTGATCAAGCGCATCGACCAAAATTCTTAAAGCACTCAATGGGAAATACAATCACAAAATCATCTTCTTTATAATAAACAAGTTTCTTAAAAGTTTTACAAATATTCTTTGCTTGTTTTAAGAACAAAAATCCAATTTTACTTATAAATAAATCTTATGAAAAAGATGCAAAATTTTAAATTATTATTTTCATCCAAAATCAATATATACAAAAATGATCTCATCGAAATATTCATAGAATACTCGATTTATAAAATGGATGAAATAAGCTGGATAAACCGAATGACATAATAAGTCATTCATAAGAATCATAACGAGTGTGGAATGCGGTAAGTGGAATGCTAACTTCCGCAACCCGTAGCTAATGAAAACCGGTGGCAAGGTCGAGCTGAAAAGACCTTAACACTACTCAAAAGATTGCTTAGGTGATAATCCTAAGACAAGCTCAAAAATACTGGAAAATTTCTCAAACTACATGAATGAGAGAAATAACACTTTCCTTATAAGTGGGCTTAAGGAATAAAATGATGCCATCAAGTTGGAATCAAAATCATTAGGGAAAAATAGAAATCTGCTTAACAGATTAAAAATGTCAAAGATGAATAGTCCACACGGGACAAAGGATATGGCCTCATAATAATTAAGCCAATCCTTACAAAAGTAAATTCCGAAGCCTAAGTAAAAATATCGGCTCAGAAAGAAAAATCATGTAAAATAATTTTCGACATCAAATAAAAGCAAATTAAGTGTTGCGGATCTACCATCCGGATTCGCAATTCTCAACGAAGACATCAAGCCCAAAATATTTTTAAAGAAAAAGAATCACAAGTTCTTTTGATATAAAATAGTGAGATGAAACCCATATCAAAAAGAACTCGAAAAGGAAAATCATAAAACAAATGTAATCAAGGATTGAATGAGAAATACCTTGACCAAGAGAAGTGCCACTAGGGGCTTGCACTGCATTGAGCTCTCCCTCCTTCTTACTTTGAAGTACGGGACATGCAGTAATATGGTGACCCGAATATTTGCAATAGCGACAAAAGAGGGGTTTCGGACACTCCCTTGCATAGTGGTTCGTGGAACCACAATTGTAGCATTGTCCACGACTAGAGGTAGGAGTCTTTGCTACCGGAATTGGTTGCTTCCCTTTCTTATTAGAATTTGGGCCTTTGAATTTGGTAGGCCTCTTCAAGTTATTGTCGAAGTTCTGTTGGGCACGCACAACTTCAACATCACCTTCATTATCGGCCTCTTCAAGACGAAGAGCGATATCAATAAGCTGATCAAATGAAACCTCAAGTTTCAGAAGTAATGGCTTCTTAAGATTCTTATTCAAGCCATAGACAAATCTCTGATTTTTCTTCAATGGGGTATTAATGTACTCAACCTCGTATTTGGAAAGAGATTCGAAAGATGTGACATAGTCTGTCACGGAAGATTCACCTTGAACAAGGTCAATAAAACGCCAGGCCAAAGTTACTTTTTTAGCCTCTGGCACGAATTTCAGTTCGAATCTTTCTCGGAATTGCTCCCAAGTGAGATCTGCTTAAACGATTTCAGAAATTAAAAGCTCATACCTATCTAATGCTCTTTCTTGGAGCATGCTAGAAGCCACCTAGACTCGATGTAGATCAATAAGGTTCATTCGAGAAAAGATACGATCGCATGATTTGAGCCAAGCTTGAATTTCTATAACACTCTCGGATCCCTTGAATGGTCTTCCACCCAAATAAGTGCAGTCTCTGCACAAGCGTGCAAAACCTGATCTTGGATGAGTAAGCTCTGTAATGGGACCGGCAGCTTGAGCATTCTTTACTAGATCAAGAAGCTGCTGGGCAGACATAAATACTCCATCCTGGGGAGTAGCACTAGATTGACCGACGCTGGGACGGCCGGGTCTAACCATTTCTCTTCTTTAAGAAAGAAAGAAAGAAGAGGAAAAAGTTATTCTCAAAATAAATTTCAATCAAACTTGATTGATAAAACAAGGAATCATAAAGAAAATAGGATGAATCGGTACGAAGACTCAAATTAAATCCTAAAGCACGACTCCTAAGATGGACTTAGGACGATGATCCTTGTTAAATTATTCTACATTGTTCCGAAGTTTGGCTCTGATACCAAGCTGTGACGCCCCACCTCTATACCCACGCTAGCCAAGAACACCACGGAGTAATGCTGTCGACTAGCACGGAGAATAAGGCTGTTGAGGAGCGACCATCTGTATAATTGCTTTGTGCGAGTACCGATATGCCAGATAAAAATATAACTTTTCATCTCAAGAGGAAATCCGACATACCGACACAAACTCAAAGCTACTACACAGTGGCTATAAAGGTCTTCGGAAACAAATATAGAAATAAACATAACACAAATCGGTCACAGATAATTCATATCACAAAGGCGGAAATAGATATGAATATAACACATGAATGTGTTCATCAGAGTAGTGGTCAAACAAGATCCACAATAACACAAAAGAATAGATACAAGTACAAGACAAAAGAATATGTGTACATCAAGGAGTCTATATCTTAAATATATACAATGAAAACTACCAAACTAAAGTAGTAAGCCAAAATCATATGATAGTTCCACATAGGAAGTCAAGAGGAAGCACCTGTAGAATCTCAGTCTGACCCGAGTATTATTTAATAAGAAAATAATAAACGAATCGGTCTAGCTATAATTATCAGATAAAATGAGATATAAGAAGAGATATAATAATAAAACGTATGATAACCAAAAATGTCATACTTCAACAAGTATACATTAGAAAATCACGAAAGTCATACAAAATCTCAAGAATCTCATAGCATCAAAAAGAATGTCATATTCTTCATTTAATTCACCAAACCACAATAAATGACATACATATCATTACCAACTGAGAAAGGTGGTGAAACATAAATTCCAGAAATCACAAGAAAAAGGATGGCCAATCCCATAAACTGGACATCGACGCACCTAGAAAGGCACGCCTCATGCACAGTCGAACATCGACGCACCTAAATAGGTATGACCCATGCTCTAGCATCGAAGCACCTAGAAAGATACGCCCCATGCATAAATAAACATCGATGCACCTAGAAAGATACATCCCATGCATAAATAGACATCGATGCACCTAAAAAGATACACCCCATGTAATGTCTAACACCGATGCACCTAGAAAGATACACCCCATGCAAAGTCGAACATCGACGCACCTAGAAAGATACGCCCCATGCATAGACGAACATCGACGCAACTAGAAAGATACGCCCCATGTCCCCACTTATTGAGCCGATTGCTCGACGAAGTAAACAAACATCGATGCACCTAAAAAGGTACACCCCATGCATAATAAACATCGACGTACCTAAAAAGGTACGACCCATGTGTAAACAAACATCGACGCAACTAAATAGGTACGACCCATGCAAGAAATGAGACGAAGCTCAATAAAAAAATGAGGAACAGTCCTCCACATAGACCAAGAGACATCGCACATTGCTAGTCTAAACCATAAAATGATCATCATCGATCATCAAGAAGTGTCAATTACAATAAGCTAGTAAATATATAAGTTTAGCATCATGTCCCATAACCACTAGCTTAACTTAAATATTTGCGAACAAATTGTAGATCTCCACTAGAAAATTGTCACAAGAGATTCAATCGAACAAGTCCAAGAATTAACCAACGAAGTAAACGCAAGCGTTTCATACCACTTGTTTTACTAAGTCGTTTAATTAGATTTCTCATACCAGTGAGGTAAAAGTTTGTATATACTAGTAGATTGGAAAACGGTTTGAGAAAAACGAGCTTTGTTATTGAAAATAGAGTTGAAATCGTTTTGAGGAAAGAGTTTTGATATTTACTACTAGTATAGAAAACCTTTATATTCTAAAGTGACAAATCATAGAATTGATTGTAGAAACAATCAATCATAAAAATTCACATTCGAAGACGTGAATAAAATCCAAAGAAATCGATACCGAATCCATCAAAATGGATATTCCCAAAAATCACGATGAAAATGTCATCTAAGTCCATAATAAATGATAGCAACAAAAAGGGAATCAACACGAATCGATTAAAGTTGGAAATATACTCAAAAATAGCCAAAATAGGCAAATTAAACAGTTCCAGACGTCTGGTAGGTGTTCCCAGACGTCTGGCCCTAGTATCTGGAAGTATATGTGTTTTCTCCCTTCTATTTTTAGTTCCTGTGCCATTTCAGACGTCTGAAATTTTCAACCAGACGTCTGAATTTGATTTCAGACGCCTGGATTTGTTTCAGACATCTGGATTTAGTCTTTGCCTTTTCCAGACCCCTTTCCAGACGTCTGGATTATTCAACCAGACGTCTGGATTTGGTTTGAGACGTCTGAAATTAGTTTCAGATGTCTGAAATCTTCTCCTAGGCAAAAAAAACAGCCTAAACCAAAATGGCAAATCCAAACCGAAATGCGATCGAACGAGCGATGGATGCTAAGGATTTATGCCAATCGACAACCCAGCACTATAGGCTCTTCGATGCACCACCAAAAACATGTTCAAATATCAAAGATTGGATATTTAATGATTTGACTACAAAACACCAAAAATTGAAATATTCACCAAATCAATCCAAACCAAAAGCAAATGAACATAAATAAGTGTTAGGAATTCATACCTAACAACAAAGATAGATATAGACATAGATGTGAGATAAAAATCTCACCTTTGAACCCGAAAACAATGAATGAGAAGCTTGAAGACGAAGGAAGATCAACCACACTTCAATCTCAACACAAGAAGCTTGAATCTAAGCTTAAAAGTGAAACATTTCCTAAATTAGGTTTAGGAATTTTCTGAAATCAAAGTGAGAATGAGTTGAAGAAGAAGAAGATGATACTTACCAAAGCTTCTCTTAGAATTTGGAGCTAGAACTTGGATTTGCAAATAGAAACTAGGGCTTAGGAATTCTAATTCTTTTTCTCCTCCCTCATTTTTGACGAAGCTTGAATGTATTAGGAAATGAAAGTGAAGTAATGAAGAGGAGAGGGGGTGGAATAATGATATAACCAGAGTTGGGCTAGTGGGCTGAACCCAAACCCAAACCTAAAGCCCTAAGTGAAAAATAGCAAAATTCGACTAACTCCAAACATATCGAAGTTTATACTCAAAAAGGTCGCAAACATCATTTTGAACTCAATGGGGGTGGTCTCGAGTCCCAATTCGACTGTTTGCAAAAAGTAGCTTTTCGGACCAAAATCCGACGAACGATAAAATATTTAAAAAAATATTTAAATATAAAATCGATAAATATGTGGGTTGTTACAATAAGAATACAAATGTAAATAGTAAATTTATTTAATGAATTAATATATGTTATTTATTTAGGGTATTTAATAAATTTGGTAATCCTATTGCAATTAGTGGTAGTAATGTTGATATAACCTAATAAATTTAATTTCAATGCAATACCCATTAATGGATGGAATGAAATTGGATTCATGTAAATGCATACTAGGTTTTACATCAAATGGAAGTTATTTGTTATAAGTGGATGTAAATATTTAATCAATTTATGAAATAAAATGAATTGAATTTAACATAAACCTAAGTGTAAATTTAAGAGTATGTTAACAAGTATTATAAATTACCTAATTAAGTGGGTAGTGAATTTATTGGAAATGAAGTTCATTTAAAAGTTAAGTAATTATAATGGTTGTGTTGATGCTAAACATTACTTGATGATTTTTAATTTAGAACGGAAGAGTGAATGAGAATTGATAGAAAACATAAATTTATTTATAAGTAAACAAGAGTATATATTGAACAAATTTATGATAATTGGATAATGCAGTGTTAATGGAAATTAATTAGTATTATATATGGGATGTATACCTGGGTAGGTAAGTAGTAAACTTATAAATGAAAGAAAGTAAGTAGGTGACCATTTATTTAGGTTATTTATTCATTTAGTATGTTAAATATAAATTTGGGAATCAGATCTCAATTAAGGGAAATTAAGTTGTACGTTAATTTGAAATAAAATCTAATAAATATTACATTAATAAGGAATGTAGTACAAATGGTTAGGGATTGTCAAATTTGGTAAAAAGGGGTTGGACTTAGGAAACTTTGTTAATTGATTTTGAAACCTTAATTAATATGCGTAATTGACAAGATTCACATTTTTAAATATAACCGTTGATACAAATCAAAGATGCATATAGAAGTATCAATGTAATGAAACGTAACCAAATGTAAATATGTTTATGGGATAATGATTGTTTTAATAATAAGAACGGGAATCAACATTTATTTATTTATTTGAATACTTTGTTGAATAAATTATTTATTCTTAATTTAATAAACTATAATAGAAGTTTACATATGCTTAACAATTTTTCGATGATAAATCTAAGCTTTGATTTTGATTACAACAATATTTAAATTTGTTACCTAAATTATTATCTCAAATGTCCTTATTTAAGGATCTTAAAGGTTGGTTACTATATTGCTTAATTTGTCGTGTTCCACTTTTTTTTGTTAAAACAATAAATAAATTTCATTAAGATAAAAAGGTTTAATTTATATGTATATATGTATTTTTGACTTTAAGTATACATAAGTTTACAAATGCATTAGACAATTTAGTGTGGTATGGAAGTATGCTTTGAATTAATTAATAAGATTTGGTTTAATCTTTATACACACATGTATGTGTGTGTGTGTGTGCATGTGTATACATATAAAAATTTAATGTATTAATTTCAAATTGCTAAAGCATGATTTAATTTTATTTTTTATTATCAAACAATTTAAAAGTGAGGTAATATTATATACATATTAATTTATTGTTTGTTGTTTATGTTTTTTTTGTCATAATACAACTTGCATGATAATTAAATGTCGTATTAATAAAATTGGCTAAAGTGGGAAAGTGGAATTAATCAATGTCATCACCTTATATCTCCTTCCCTATTAGATCCTTATGTGATTGCATCTACATTTATTCTTGTTTATTCCTATATATGGTCACCAATTAATCACACTTGATATATGTTTAGCAATTCTGACACAAAGTTAAAGTATGAATATATGAGATGTATTCAAACTTTTCTGTATCGAGCACTTAATTAATTTAGAATCAAACTAATAAAATGTGACATTTATTTTTGTCCCTCCACATTCATTCCCTTTCTAATTAATGATTACCTCTTTTTAATACCTGCTACTTTAAAAAAAAGGGTTGTTCATATTTACTATATTTCAATACCAAGTTTGTTCATATTTACTTTATTTCTAATTAATAGCAGCCTCTCTTTTCAAATCTCTTTGTCCCTAAACCTAACTCTAACCTTATAAATACAATATGATGCAAATGAAACCCTAGCCTCCATTCAAATATTCTTCTTCTTCTTCGTTTCAAATCTCCTTATTGTATTTCGTTTTAATTTTTCCTTCCTCTTCAAATATTCTTCTTCTGAATTTTTATTCTATTTCAAACTTTCTTGTTTCTTTTCAAATATTGATTTTCTCCACAATTTTCGGTTCTTCTTATTTCAATCCTTTTCTTTTTCAAATTCTTCTTTTCCAAAATCTTTTCCAAACCTTTTAAAAATACATACATAAATACATATATATATATATTAATATAATAAGGAGGGAAATTAAAGTAAATCAAAATAAAAGAAAAATTACGAAACAAAGCTAGCAATCAAGAAGAAGACTAAGGAAACATGAGCGAAGCTATTAATTTGAAGTATTATTTTCAGATTCATATAAAGGTGAGTGTCTTAACCCACTCACGATTTCTAAAATTTCTTATATTTGTTAAATTGATTTTTGATGTGTTTAAAATTTTATTTATAGATGTTGGTATATATGTCATCAATTTCTCAGTTAAATTGCATTCATTTAATTTACGCGTTATTTAATTCATTATTGCATAGTAACTGCCAGTTAAATTATATTTATTTTGCATATAAACTACCAATTAATAGTTATTAAATTTATTTGAGTATAAACTGAAATTGATACCAGTTATTTACCACCTATTATATATTGATGTTTGTTTAAATTGGATGATGATTATAATTAATGATTGATGATTGATGTTTTGTGAATGGATGATGTGTACTATATTTTAAATCTGCAAGTTATCATGTATTTCGTTTATTCGGGATTGCGGTTTGAAATGATATACAACCGCATTTTTTTATTTTTTAAATTGCGGATTGAAATGATAAATATCCGCATCACCTAACCATAAGATAGAAAATTATATACAGGCACCGCGGTATATATATAAAAATTATTTTTGAAATGATTTTTCTATGGTTTGGGTAGGATACGGTTAATAAATATAGATTTTGATATTATATAAAATCTTATTTTATATATACATCTATAGTTAAAGTATTGAAGATAAGCTATGTATGGATTTGTTAAATAAAATAAATAAGTTGAATGACGGAGTTTGATTAATTTATATTATATGGTTAAGTACATGTTAAGATATTGAAATTACATATAATTTTAAAGGATTTAAATTAATTAAGATTGGGAGTTAAATTCGAAAATTTATTTGGAATTGAGCTTAATTAAGAAGTTGATGTAAAATTTATTAACTTGAAATTTTAAAAAAGGTATGATATTTATAACTGAATTTTATTCAAGGTGAATTAAATGAATATTTCTAGTATAAAAATTGAATGAAATTTTCTTTTATAAGTAATTTGAGTTTTAATTAAATGATTACGGGTTTATTATGCAATTATTATTTCAAACTAAATAATAGGACTTTAAATTGGTGAAATAGAATTTTCCAACCTTAGTTCCAATTGTTTAATATTCAAAGTTTGAAATATATTGAAACTGAAGTGGTTTATTTAAACTGAAAGCGATTTTAAATTTATGGATTTTGACTTAATCTTAAATGAAATAAATTGTAAGTCGCGGAAATTATTTTATTTTATAAAGAAATTTTGAATCCAAACTATTGATGCTATATACTATTTGAATATCCAAACCATTTAAGTTTTAGAAATTATGGTTTAAAGCTATGAATTTTCGAAGTGTTATAGTTTGAAAGTTATAATTCAATGTTTGGTTTTCGATTATTATAAGTTTGAAAAGAATATGTTTTTGGAAAAGAAATATATATTTGAAATAAAATGATATTATATTAATTTGGGTTTTTATAAAAATAATATCAAATGAGTTTGTTTTGGAAAGGAAATGATATCGTATTTACGGGTTTTGAAATGGATAATTATATTCTGGTTTTTGAAAGTATAATTAATTTTTAAATGATCGTGGTGTTATAATAACGTTTGGTTGTTGAAGAGACCGGGATCAGAAGTTGTCATACTCTCTGCCAACTCCGAAAACCACTTTAACAACCGTGTACGCGGTGGAGATTCCAGAATGAAGTAGGATGGTGACGGCGTTTCATGTAAGGTAAATACGTGGACCCAACTCCCATGAGTTGGCATAAGGTGGCTAAAACAGGAGCGATTGACGGGTTAATAAGGTAGCACCTTTGATAGGACACATCCCTTCGATATTATACTTTGGCTTTTGGATTGATTCGGTGGCCACTTTTGATTTTTATTTGGGGATGTGGCTCGAGGTGGGCGGTAGCTGCACGCTACGCGTTACCACCGACCCGGAAGCGTAATTGGTATATCTACCCTGGCATTGACTAGTTGTGCCATGTCACCTACCTTATCGCGCCTTGTACGAGTTTGGTTTTCTCCCGTAGCCTGTGTGGTATCCTCTGGTGGCTTCCCGATCAGGAGGGACTATGATATTGGATGGACTGCTGGGACTATTACGTGCTAAGGGCTATATGGGTAACCCCTTAATGCTAAGAAAAAAGTAAGTTTATTTTATAAATAGACACAATTAGAATAGCGCAATATACTACATAGTAAATAGTTTAACGGATCCTTAGGAGATGTAATTCCCGAGCATCTCTTGAGTTACTGCACTCATATTTATTTCTGTTAATTTAACTCACATAAGATCTTTTAGTTTTGACTCGAGTGTTTTTGTCTTTTCAAATTCGCTTGGGTCAGTCCGAGCGTTTCAGGATTTGAAGATTTAGCTCTGGAGGACGAAGACGAAGATTTATATTATTATTATTTACACTAGTGCACTACACTCATATTGTTCCGCTGCATTGATATTTATTGGTATGTGAACTCTGATATTTATTGTATAAAAAAGAATCCAATGTTTTGTAAATATATTTTATGAATTGTATATTTATTATTATATTTTATCCTTCCGCTGTGAGATTCTGTTTTGTTTTATTTCTTTCCTATTTTTCTTATTTACCCCATAATAATCCGCCCTTCCGTATGGTTTGAATTGGCACGTGTGTCGATTTAAAGCATGCGAAAAGGCGGGACGTTACAATCAACCTTTCGACTTAGAACCCTTCGACTCTGTCCATATCATTATGTATCAAGCAGCTTAATACCTTATGTATTAGTTTGACCTTGTCGAAAGCTAAGGACCTCCCGACCTTATGGAAGGTCTGGGTCGGAAGGTTTGTTGTCGCAAAGGCTGAAACATGCTAAATTATGTTCTCTTTGTTTTTAACTTAAAAAGATAACTTTTCAACTAACTTATATTTATTTGTCAAATTTTAGTTGGTTAACAAATTCTTTTAAGAAATATGCTGCCACTATTTTCAGAATTGAACAATAATTTCCTTTTATAAAATTCCTCTTCTCCTTAATTAAATATATAAAACGTTTAAGTCTCATATCTTAAATAATTTTATGTATTCATCAAATAACTTAGGAAAAATTTAGAAAAATCCCAAAAAATCTATTTTAATATGTTTCCTAAAATATAAAAATTTCAACCCCAAGTAATTACAATTTTTAGCTGAAAATAATTTATAACCCAATAAACAATTTCCTTCACTAGAAAATTAATATAAAATCCATATTAATTCAAAAATTATTAAAATTGATACCCATCATTAAAATATCATTTCTGACCTATATTTAAATTTTCAAGGCATTTGGATGTCATTTAATAAGGTTTTCATGTCAAATATATCATAAAAACTAACATGAACATGTATAATCCATCAACAACATATATGTATATGTGTGTATATATATATATATAACTTTAATCATCAAAACACGACATATAATTGCAAAATCACTTTGGATCTAATCTTAAAAATGAAAACTAGAATAAATTGGGAGGTAGTAATTATTCACCGTAGCTTTGAGATTATAGATATGATATTTGGTGTTGATTTAGTTGACTATCCTCCTTCTCTTGAATCCTAGTTTTAGTCTTTTCTTAAGAATAAAATGGCGGCCGACCTTAGGAATTTGGCTTGAGTAAAAATGAAAATGAACGTGAGATACATTCCGAAGGGTTTAGGGTATAAACCTTACCTATTTCTCATATTGCCCTTCTCATATCCTAACACATTAGTTTAGGTTATTTCATTTTAATTAATTCACTAACATGGCATGGCTACCCTTTGTTAATCAAATCTTACCCTTTTAATCTTCACATTATTTATTTAATTTACCTAATTAATTATTCTAAATAATGTTATAAAAATATGGGGTGTTACGTTGGGACCATGGCCGATTCGACAAGGCTTTGTACCCTAGAAAGAAGAGTTCAGGAGAGGAACGGGCAACACCGATAGAGTTGATGGAATTTTTACCTGTCGTTATGGATGTCCCGCTCTGGGTCTTGAATAAAGGTCGGACCTTGGAAACAAGATGCTCTTAAAACTCATCAAATGTATTCGAGCCAAATTGGATTTGTTTGCGTGGACACATTCAGATATGTGTGGGGTGTCACTGGAAATAGCATGCTATGCATTCAATTTTGACCACAGGTTTACACCGACAGAGTAGAAAAGGCGTAGCCTGGGCCTTAAGACGTCTAAGGCATTAAGAGAAGAGGTAGACAGGTTGATGGCCAATGGTTTTATCTGTGACTCAACTTACCTCGAATGGGTATCTAACCCAGTCTTGGTCAAAAGTTCCAATGGGAAGTGGCGAACTTATATCGACTATTCAGACTTAAGCAAAGCTTGTCCAAAAGATACCTTCCCTCTGCCCAGAATTGATCAGCTTATGGACAGACGACGGGGCATAAACTGCTATCATTTATGGACGCATACTCGAGATACAACCAGATCCTGATGCATGAACCTGATTAGGAAAACACCTGTTTCATCACCGATCTAGGACTATACTCCTACAGGGTAATGCCATTTGGTTTAAAGAATGCTAAGTCAACCTACCAAAATTTTGTAAATACAATGTTCAAGCGTTATATCGAAAAAACCATGAAAGTCTATGTCAATGAAAAGTTGGTCAAATCACGAGTAGCTACCAATCACCTTGATAATCTCGCTGAAATGTTTGAAATGCTCTGACAATATGGAATGAAACTCCATCCACTCAAATGTCACTTCGGGGTAGCCTCCTAAAATTTCTTGGGATTTATAGTAAGTGCCAGGGGCATTGAAGCATATCTATAGCAATTAATTGCCCTGCGAGAAATTCGAGCCCTGAAGAACAGGAAGGAATTACAAAGCTTGAATGAGGAAGTCGCAGCACTAAGCTGGTTCATCTCGAAAGCCGCCGACAAATGCATACTATTCTTTAATGCATTAAAGAAAGGAAGAACTTCGAATGGAGTGAGGCTCATCAAACCGTATTTAAAGAGATGATGCAACACATGGAAGCCCCGCCAATCCTATCAAAGCCAGTGGACGGAGAGGACCTGTTCATCTACTTAGCAGTCTCACCTCACACGTTGAGTGCTACCTTGTACGTGATGAAGCAAAAATTCAGAGACCTATATACTACATAAGCAAGCAGTTTACCATAGCCGAGAAAAATTATCAAAACTGGAAATGCTAGTGTATTACCGCTTGATCTCATTTAGGAAGTTACGACCATATTTCCAAGCAAATTTGATTAAAGTACCAACTAATCAGCCACTGAAGCAAGTATTGTACCAACCTGAAACTTTCGGGTGACTCCTCAAATGGAATATTGAATTGAGCCAATACGATATCACTTACCATTTGAGAAGGGAAATCAATGGGCAAGCACTAGTAGATTTCATCACCGAGTTTACCATATGAGACGATGAAGAAGAAATACCGTTGGAACTTGGAACACGTTGGAAACTCTTCGTCGATGGCATGTCTAATGACCTCAATTCTAGGGCTAGGGTAGCCTTAAAACCCCCGAAGGGCGAGCCATTTGCCATGCCCTACACTTGGAATTCCCTACAACGAATGGCAAAGTGGAATATGAAGCGTTGTTAGCAGGATTGAAAGTTGTGAAGGAACTCAGAATAAAGTCCGTTCACATCTACAGTGACTCTCAACCGGTCGTTTTCCAGGTGAAAGGTGAATACTATGCTCAAGGGTAGAACCTTACCCCATATCTATCCAAAATATAAGAGTTGCTGAATGACATCGAACATTACACTATAACTGACATCCCGTGGAGCAAAACATTAAGGCTGACTACTTAGCTTGATTGGCAAGCTCGGGAGAAGCTCAATTGTGGGGACTAGTCCCAGTTGAGATCCTAATCGCTCCGAGTATAAGGGAAGTGGATGTTGATTGGATTTTGAGACCACCGTCGAATCAAAAACATGGATGATGCCAATCATAGACTACTTGTTTACAGGGACTCTTCCAACTGACAGGAATCAACATAAAAAGCTTATCCGAAAGGCACTATGATTCATAATATAGGATGGAGTACTCTATCGAAGGGGATTCTCTATCCCCATGCTTAGATATGTGACCGACAATGAACCTCGACGGATCCATAAGGAGGTTCACGAAGGTGATTGCAGAAACCATACTGGAGGGCTAACCCTTGCAAAGTAAGCCCTTCGGTATGGATATTTCTGGCCAACAGTAAATCGCGATGCAACAGACTATGCCAAACGGTGTGATCGTTGCCAAAGATTTAGCAAGATTAAAAGAACTCCCTCAACAGAGCTAACGCGGATGGTCAGCCTATGGCCATTTGCAATATGGGGAATTGACTTGATTGGCGTATAGCCAATAGCTAAGGGAGGGGCCAAATACATTATACTCGTTGTGGACTATTTAACGAAATGGGTCGAAGCAGAACCACTAGCCACTAATACAAAAAATAAAGTCATTAATTTTGTTACTAAAATTATTATTTGCAGGTTTGATGTGCCATGGAAAATCATCACTGGTAACGAAACCCAATTCGAAAGCGCCGAGTTTAAAAACTTTTGCAAATGCTTCCGAATCAAGAAGAGCTTTTTCGCAGTGGCCATCCGCAATCAAATGGGCAAGTGGAAGCAATAAACAAGATCATCAAGTCCACTATCAAAAAGTGACTAACTAAAGAAAAACGGAGCTGGATTAATGAACTTCCACTGGCGTTATGGGCTTACGGGACAACACACAAAGCGGCAACCAGGCATACTCTGTTTGCCTTAGCATATGGTTCAGAAGCAATGATTCCCGTCGAACTAGAAGTCCCCTTTCAACGAAGGAAAAATTTCAAATAACCAGAAGAGCGGCTTCTACTCGAGTCTCTTGATACGATTGACAAGAAGAGGGAAGAAACCGAGTTGAGGACCTTCACTCACCAAAAAAGGGTCGCATGATACTTCAACTCTAGAGTTTACAACCAAACCTTCAAAGTGGGAGACCTCATCCTCAAACAAGTCTATCCCATGCCGAGAGCCTTCGAAACAAACTGGCAGGGGCAATATATAATCAATCAAAAGCTAAGAAACGGAACTTTCAAACTGACAACCGTTGACGGGATCCAAATTCCCCAAGCATTAAATATTGAATCACTGTGTCGTTACTTTATCTAAAACTAGGTTATGTACTTCATATTTCTCATTAAATAAGCCACCACGGGATACCGAGGGCATTATAAATAGGCAGAACTTGCCCAACTTTTCTTAATAAAATTCATTTGCTTTCTGAACCAATAAAACTATATTCAAAATAGTAAGCCGCTGAGTCGACGGGGTCAAATCAGCTCAAGACCATTCAAGTGCTAATTGAGATAGTGGAATCACACTCAACTATTCCCCATTTTCCTACCGGGTTGACGGAAGCAAATCGACTCAACCCATTGGATTAGCAAAACCGGTCTCCACTTTCTAAGAACCGGTGTTGCTACCGGCGACATCGGGAAGGCTCAAATGAAAGCCGCGCATCCCATAAGCTACGTGCTACCTTTTTGAGCCATGGAATCACACTCTCAAAGATTAAACTCCTCACATTACCCGAAGATTTGCAATATTGAGAAGTTCCAAAATCGTTCTGGATCGATGGGACATATCGGTCCGAAAGCCGCGAATCCCATAAGCCGTGCACTATCTTTTCCAGAAGTGGAATCATGCTCTTAAAGCATAAACTCCTCACGTTGTCCGAAGATTGGAAATGTCGAGAAGTTCCAAAACCATTCTAGATCGATGGGTCATATGGGTCCCAAAGCCGTGCATCCCATAAGCTTCACACTACCATTTTGAGCCGTGGAATCACGCTGTTAAAGCATAAACTCCTTATGTTGCCTAAACATAGGCGACGTCGAGAAGTTTCGAAAATGTTCTGGATCGATGGGTCATATCGATCCCAAAGACATGCATCCCATAAGCCACGCACTACCTTTTCGAGCTGTGAAATCATGCTATTAAAGCATAAACTCCTAACATTGCCCGAAGATTGGCAATGTTGAGGTGTTCGAAAACCATTCTGGATCGACGGGTCATATCGATCACATAAACCGCTCATACTTCTAAATAAGCCACGCACATTTTTAAGTACGGAATTGCCCCGACCATACCGGGAAATCTGTTCATTGCAAGAATAACAATGATCAACCTACTTCCATTACCAGGACTAATAGGCATGAATCTAATCGGTAGAAAATTCCAATTGTTGATCAATAATAAATTGGTAATTAAGCCATTCAAATCATAAATTCCCAATGATAGGAACCATAAAGCAAGTGTGGTGAAAAAGAAGACAAACACTAAGATTAACCGGTCATTAGTCATGTGTTTGAAGTAAATAGCCCAGTGAACTAGGGGGCATACACCGATACTCAAATAGAAATGCTCAAGAACAAAAACACTTTACAAGTTCTGTTACTCCAAACAAAGAATTTTAGCAATAAACACAGGACTGGATAAAATAGAATAGAATTAAATGAAATAGACATAAGTACATAAAACACAGATAAGAAGATAGGTAAAGTTAATATCAAAATGTCAGCATTGTATTGCTTATAACCTTTTTTGCACAAGTCAAAATATAAAGGCCATACCCACACAATACCAGCTAATAAAAGGAAAAAGTATAGATGCGATAACAAAAGTAGTAAGTGCAGACTCTGTACTTGAACAAAACAAAACACTTCAAACATCAGCTCCAATGCCATACGGGCTTCTCAACGCCTCTTTCCGCCGCTCCCATTCCTACCTTTGTTTGGATGTTTTTGCTTCCCCTCAAAATCCCAACCAGTGGTAGTGTCACCGCCGGTGATATTTACTATCTCCTCAATGCCAACATCTCCTCCCTACTCTTTAACCTTCTTGGAAGTATCCCCTTTTGTCTTGCGCATCGGGATTTGCGAGGGCTCATCGAGGATTTTATCGCTTCAATCTTTTCTTTCTTGATAGCAACCTGTTGCTGTTCGGATTTACGCGACTGCTCAATCTGGACCACCTGCTCCTCAGCTTCGACTGTCGTAAAGTTGCCCTCCAAAGATACGAAAGGGTGATATAAGCCATGCAATGCAGCAATCTTCTTAGGCTCTGGCCCTGGCTGCGAACCGGACATAGACACAGCAACTGGAGCAGCTACAGAGACTAGCACGGAAGCGGTTGAAATAGCAACGGGTCCGAGTATCAAGCAAACTGTTGGATCAATGGATAAGGAGGACGGACCTGTAAGTTCAAAAATGAAGCATTAAGTTCACCTTGCTCTTGCTGCGTGAGTTGAAAATTCTCTAACTCGGGAGAAAGAAGAAGGTTACCTACATCAGAGGAGTGGCCAAGAATGTCGATCTTATATTCACCGCTTTCTCCTTCTTTGGATGGTTGCATAATCTGTGGAGAAGCTTCAGGCCCAGAACTCACCAATTGATTGTGAGGCTGTCTCAACGATTCATCAAGTATAGAAATAAGGGGCTCTGGCATTGTTTTGGCAGTGGCTGCCATTGCAAAATCAACAGCTTCCCATTCCTTTTCAATTCGCAGAATTTCTCGGCCCTCTATCATCGCTTTCTTTGACTCCTCCTTAAGGTAGGCATCCTCTAGCTCCCACTAAGTGTAGACATCACCTCTATCTCAACAATGGGCAAAAATTTCCTCCAAAACCGTGGCGAGAGTGCATTAGAATTTAGTGTCCAGATAACAGAGACTCCCCAGATATAACAGGGAGTTGGCATAGATGTTTAAGATGGTATCGTCCATCTTCTCCACCTTCCTCTCAAAAGTGTCTCGTAGCTCCAAATAATTCGTCGTAACACTGGCCTTTTCAACTTCAGTGCAAGTTTTGTCGGTGCTAAGCTGCACAACTCTTTCAAGGAGAGAACAATCATTTGGGTCTGATCGAAAATGGTCTTATCACACGACTTCACGATCTACGCATATTCTACGATTGTTTTGTTATGCCTTTCAACAATCTTGTCATGGTCACCAATGGTCTTCTTCTGAGCTTCGATAATCATGTTGCAAGTTTCAAGTTCCTTTTGCAACTTAACTTCGTTCGCATGCACCTTCTTAATTTCATTTCGAAGAATGATCTCTATCTTTGCATGAGCCTCTTTCAACTCTTTTAGCAAGCTGGCATTATTCTTACCCTCCCGAAGCACCATATCCCTTTCTTGCGCCAGTCCTTCAATTCTGGCATCACGTTCCGCCAACGCCTTCTCAAAGTCACCTTTCACCAATTCAAAGGAAAGGATCTCTTGGTAACTTTTGCAATTTGTATCAGCCAGCCAGTTGCATAGTTTTTCCCATCTCTCGGTTTGCTCTAAATCACTTTAGATCATGTGAAGGTGAATGAATCTGTAACGACCAACTTTTCCATACAGTTCAAGTGGCCAATAAACCACACTGCTCTACTCAGATTTAACGGAAAGACGGATAGTTAATGCAAAGAAAGAAGACAAAAAGAAACTAAATAACAAAGAATTTCACAGCGGAATGAACGATCAGTAATATATGACAAATCTTTACACAAAACCAAAATTATAATATATGTATATACAGACATCTATCAGAGTATACTAACTTATTCAGCACGAATGGCTATAACAACCTGTCCTCATAATTTTCGATAAATACAACAATGAATGCAACGGAAAAATAACCATCTATGTGAATATGTCTCTGGACCCCAGCTTCCCTTTTGAAGCTCCAACCCTCCAGCAAAACCTAGAAATATGCTCGGTCAGACCCGAGCATTATAGGAAAAAAAATACCCGGGTCAGTCTGATAAAACTAGCATGCGAACTCAAAACACAAGGAATTTTATTTATTATAACATTTAAAAATCCTTTAAAATCAAAAGTATCTCGTAAGACCACACTGCACATAAACACGGACGGGTTTTTTACCTTACGATAACCAAAACATTTATACCATAAATCCAATGATATTATAATAATGTCTAAAATAGTAATACTTATTAATTATAGCTGAAAGTATTACATTATTAAATTTCAGCATAATAGGTATACATTCAAGTCCGCACGACGCTTATTGGAAAATGGATTCCAACAATGTCAAGGTAAGGACTACGATCCGTCCAGTACACCTCTAGATAAACTATACTTGCGATCAAACCCTGAACTTGGTCCACTCCTACCAACACAGAACCGACCTACCCCTGAACTTGGATAGTATCGTATATGTCATCACCCCAGTTGCTTTCCAACCTTAATCGAGAGCCCTCATGCACAACCAAATCCATAATATGATGATCTAGAAAGGTGATGACATACCCTAATAGGAGCGGCCCACATAGCCCCGCTGCATCTACCTAGCCATTTGTCGGGTTGTGAGGCTTAAGGCTACGATTACCTTTATATAGCAATTCCACTTGGAATGCTAAAACAGCCTTCTAAGCAGCAATACGGTGCCAGCATTCATCCATACAAGTTTGTTTTGGGCCTGAACGAAACCGAAGGCACTCAACATCCACTTTGGACTTACCCTCAGGATTAGTAGCAGGTAGTCGTTACACTTCAAAATCTCCATCTTCGATTCCATATTCTTCAAGATGTCTTCACTTCGAAATGCATGAGTTCGATCAAAGTGGTTTTCGAATAACAGATCCGATCCTAGTCTCCTCGAAACAACTTTCGATAGTTCTCAAAAAACTCAACCTGGTTCTTTAGGAAATAAACAGACAAGGATAAGAGTGGAGTTCACCTCCTAACCGTTAGTGGACGGATTTCCTTATCATTGTGCTAGGAGAATGAAACGAGACTTACACGCACAATACAGCATGACTGTGCCATATAGCTCACGTGTTTCTCCTGGATATTTCCAAAGTTATATTTTGGTCTAGATTTAATAGTTGGTTATTTAACTATCAAATAAAAAAACATTCCAAACAACGATTATATTTCCCAAGGAAACCATTAAACCTCCTAAATTAATCTTCCATTAATTTAAAATCACATTTCAAATATTTGCAAATCATTTCCATATACTTATCTCAACAGGATAAGTATATTCACAAACACTATTTTTCGATAATTAAAAAATGTAACTATATACTTATCTCGATGGCATAAGTATATTCGCAAACCATTTCTTTCCAAAACTTAGAAACATGAAAACTCTTAAAAATATATTTTTGAAAGTATCGTTCAGCATAATTCATGGATTACAGTTTACACAATGGTTAAGTCGCTATCCTAGTGAATCCATAGTAAGTTATAGGTAATCCCTACCCCTCGAATTATGCCGTGAGTTTCAACCATCTCTATTCAAATTCCTTTATCTTGTAAATATTTCAAAATCTAGAAAGCTTCGTTATAAATCTTCATTCTATTCCTAAAACATCCTTTATTTATCACAGGACTCCATTTATAAAACTTCTTCTTTTCAAATCTTTAAAACTCATAAAATTCTTTTATAAATATCCACAACCATTAATAAAGCTCTTCCCATATATATTTAATAGCCTCTTCAAGTCTATAAAGTCGTCTTAATAAACAATAAGTTATTTAAAAAAGCTATAAATAACAAAATACTATTTAAACATCATTCTATTTCATTTTAATTTATTCTCATTCGAAATAGTAACTTAAAAATCTCATTACTAGTATGTTATATTAATTTAAAACCATACTATTATATGAGTAAGTAAACTTCAAAATAATATTAATAACAATTAACAAAATTTAAAACGTTATTAAACAATAATTAATCAACTTTTAACTGATATTAATATGATAATTAATTAATCTATAAATACAATTAAAAAACTTAAATCATAATAATTAGATTACTTAAATTAAAAATTAAAACATGGAAAATCGGTCTTAAATAAATAATTAAAATGTAATAAAAACATTTTAAAATAATAATTAAATAACTTTAAAATAATAATTAAACATTCTTGAATAATATTTGAGAAATCACCTTTAAGGATCATATTAATAAAATAATTAACTTTAGGTTTAAAAAAATTATAAATTATTTTTAAAATATTATTATTAATAAGTTATTATCTTTTAAATCTTATTATTAAATAATAATTGTATTTAACTCTTATAATAAAAACAATTATTCTTAAAATAACTTTCAAATCAATAATTAGCTTTCCAAATTTTGAAGGAGGCTTAACGATCATCATGGTACTTAAACAAGCTACCATATTATTCAATTCAACATTTCAAGTTAATAACAGATATTTACATAATCAACAACTATGTCAATAAGTTCAATACTTAACTGTTATTGGTTAACATATCACTTATTTAAAATGGCATATCAATTAATCACATATAATCAGATGTCCAAATCTGTAAAATAGCAGAGCGGAAATTTACTCTGCTAATTAAATGTCAAATCAATTTAACTAGCGGAACGGTGTTTTATTCTGCTAAACCAATTTCCAGTTACCATATTCCATCTAGTTTAACTCAACAATAATTTATTTTGCCAAATAAACAACAATAATTATGGTATATAAATTTAAACGACGTTATTAATTAAAATAATGTAATTTAAATCCGGTTCATTTAAGTATGACATACTTGTCCAAAGCTATAAATAAGTTGCACTATAATGTTGCATTCGTCAACACGAATCCAATGCAAATATCCATGAGTAATTCGGATTACATATGAGAGAGTTATACCATTTTAAAATTTTCAATACTTTTAATTAATTAAATATGTTAATATAAAAGATCTCAACTACAAAACTGACGGGTCGAGCCCATCAAGACCCATCATGCCCTAAACCCGCTTGCTTCTCCTTCTTCCCTCTTTCCGCTTCACTCTTCCAGTAACCCATATGCATGAACGCGAACGTGCACATGCACGAACTTCCGAAGCCACCAACGACCAACTCGAAACCACTAGCATGACTGCCTTGCCATTCACGTTCCAACCATCACCTCGATTACTCCTCCAGCCAATCGAAACAAAAGGCGACTGAACCCATCTCCTCCCCTAAATAATGCCCCAGTCCAAAGGTTGCGACATTTTTATCATTCGATCCCCTCCAAATTTCCACTGCTTGAAGTTCTCTCCTCAACGATCACAACGCCGAGCTTAAAATCCCGAATCAATGATTGACTCTTCGAATGAACTTAACCCTAGAAATTGACGAACTTCAATCGTCGATACGAAATCGCGTCGAAATCTCCACAAAAATACTATGTCTCGATACGAACTCGAAGGTGCTTGCCACGTCGAACGATTCAAAGTGGTTTGGGAGAAATCTTTTTTTGAAGTTTATGAATAATATTTCCTCTTTGTTGATTTTTGGGAATAACTTGAGCGACACTCAACGAAATCGAGTGCCATTGTTTTTAAATAAAATCTTATGGATCGATACGAACAACTTTGTAGGTTGACGTTGGAGCTAAAAGTAAGTGGTTTAGGAGCTTTTGATTTTTGAGTGGAAGAACATGAAGATATATTCCAAGTTTTCAATGCAGAGGGAAGAAGAGAGAAGAACAGAGGAGAAGATTTCACATAAACATGCACACGCATATATACATGCAGAGCACCATTCAAGTGCACCAATCAACTCGAGGACTTAAATCTAGTGGGGACAATGGCAGCTCAGGGTGGCTAGGAGACAAAAGGAACACTGGAATGCAAGGCAATGGGATAGAATGGACGCTAAGAGAGAAAAATACAGTGTACTGTATATACTGTGTAGTTGCATTTGAATTAAATTATATTCCGGCACCCGACCATAATGTATCGTACCAGATTTCGAGCCGGATTGAATGAGAATAAAATATGATCGCATATAACATGTTACACGATCACAAAACAAAAATAAAATAGGCGAGTTATTAAATTCTATAAAGTTTCAAAATGCTAGCATTTGCATAAAATACGTCAAACGGAAAATTTAATTATTTTCCAAATTAAAAATTATGGAAAAAATCTATAAATTAAATTAAAAATATGTCATTAGAAATTAGATCTCGGTTCGAAATAGATAATTTCTCATAATTTATATTCAAATCCGAATATTAAAATAGATTAAATATTCAATTTTGAAGACCTAAAAATATGGGTCGTTGCACTCTCCCCTCTTAAAAAGAATTTTGTCCCCAAAATTCTAGCACAAGAACACTCAATACTATTTATAAATCCACGTGACGTTCATAGATCATTTATGTACAGAATCAGATTTGATTACTACTCAAATACATAACTATTTCCAAACAAGCATCGCTTACTCGATTCTCCAGTGCAGACTCGAATCAGGCTTCTTGATTAGAAATCTCCGTTCTCCTAACATAGCCATAAACTATGATAGAAAACCTTGGTCCCATACCAAAAACCCTTATCAAGTGCTCACTGTCAAAAATCAAGTAATAGATTCTTATTTGGAACAGTTCAAAAACCTCAAAGCCTTGTACTCAAATATAGATCAAAACTATAAGAAGGGAGTAATAATCTATGTCCACCTTTGCACTTATTCAATTGGTTATTCCTAATACCAATTATATTCTCATTAAAATATTTATGAAAAAAATTTCATATTACTCCCTTTAATTTGTAAATTTATAAAATTCCCTATCATTCCCTAAGGGTACACCTGGTTTTGAATTCAACTGTAATTCAAACTTTTATTTTGAATCCGCTTAAGAATTTTAAATACCCGGTTTTTATTCGAAACATTTTTTTGAAACGATACCATATTTTTGGGAAACTGAAGGACCAAATACTTGGATATTGTAACGACCCAGAATTTTTGATAATTAAAATTTGAATATATAATTGAATTTAAATATTAATAAGTGAAATTTATAAGTCGAATAATTTATTTATCGAATATTGGATTTAATTGAATAATTAAATCGATAATTTAATATGTGGAAAATACAGAAATAATTGAAAATTGGGTTAAATATGATTGAAATTGATTTAAAAAATTTCATGATATCATATTGAAGTTATAATGATGTTATAGAACTTTTAAAATCGAATTAAAAGTTAATTTGTGAAAATTGAATATTTTAATATTTAATTATCGACTAGCGAAATTAGCCATTTTTCGAAGTCTCTGAATTGGACGAAACTAGTTTCATCGGATCCGTAATGTTATATTATTGTATGGTTTTAAATTTCATGTCAATCAGATTTACGGTTTGTCCGGGGCGAGCCAAAACGCCTAGAAAATCGTTTAATCGGTTAATTTTAAATTGAACGTTTATTGCCATAACTCGCGCAGATGACCGAATTAGCTCCCGAAACCGTTCCATTGTGTTCGGAACGTGGGGTAAACCTTAGAAACGCCAACCGGCACGCTCCGTTTGGAGTTCGGAAAATCCGGGATGAATAGTGTTTGCAAAATTTTCTACATAAGCCCCCATAATTTTCATTTTGTAAAACAAAAACAAGGCTAGGATTTAGAAACCTTCAACCGCCGCTTGTTTAAACCAATGGCCAGAATTTTCTTTCCTTTCCTCCTCAATTACTTCCAATCCATGCAATATTTCATGAAATCTTCAACATGAAAGTTCAAGAGCTCGAGGAGAGCTTCGAATCTATGCGGTTGTGATGGGGTATCGCGCAGCGTGGAGGTTCTAAAATGGTCGCGTCCTCCTGTAGTTGTGCACGCAAATCGAGACGATGGGGGAGGCCGAGTTGCATGGGGTGGTGGCCGAAGGTAGAGGAGGAGATGGCGGTCAAGACGGAAGCTTCTGATCGTGGTGGATGTCGACGAGGAGGTCGCGATTTTTAACCCTAGTTTCGAGCTATGGGTTCGTGCGTGTATCATCGGCCTGGGAACGTGAAGAAGGAGGAGGAAGGGTGCGGTCCAGATGGTTGAAGGCAAGGATCAACGGCCGTGTTTAGGTTGAGGGTTAAAAATAGAAATAAATGTTGTAAATTTTATAAATATAAATTCGTGTAACTTGAAAATAACGTATCTTTTTCATACGAGGTCGAAAACGCGCGAAACTAGTTGCGTTGGAATCGTATGGACAAGCACTACGCTATGGAATTGGATTGGAGTCGTTTGGAGTTAGTGAGAATTTCGGGTAAAATTAAACGTCCGTTTAATTTTATTCGAAATAAATCGCTAAAACGAAATTGAAATCAAGGTGAGAACTTCTCACTCAATCAAACAGTTTCGATTTAAATTTTAAATAGTCAGATTTAAACTTTGCTTGAATATATGTTGAATGATGATTGCAGTTATTGATTGCTGTTTGATTGTGATAGTATATATAGTAGGATATATCTATATATATAGCAATATATATATATATTGGCATATGTATATATTGGAGTTGATTTCCCGCATTGTATAGCGGATGAGACCCCTATTGCGCCGCATAATAGCGGGTAATATTTTATAAATCCCATATACCGAGATAATTCCGTACTGGAGCGGAATTGGTATTGTGCTAACATCTGTGGATGCAGGGAAACAGGTTGGAGGGATCCAACTGGATTCCTCAATAGTAGTGATTATTTACAGATATTGTTATATATTATGTTGTCATATCGATATATGATGTTTGTTGTCGTGATTGACTATTGGGCGATGTGGCATCATCGGATCCATTTTTGAAGTTTTAAAGTAACGATTTTGATTTTTAAAAGGATTTTTAAGTGATTTTTCAAAGCATGTTTTTTTATTAAATTTTGAATTGATTCATTTTAAATAATTAAAACGTTATAAATTTTTATGTTATAAAAATTAATATTTTTGAGATATAACCGAAATGAGATTTTTGGAAATAAATAGTTAATTAATTTATAAAATGGTTTAAATTGGAATTTTTGAATTATTATAAACGGTTTATATAAAAGATTTTTAAATTGATATTTATAAGTTAAAAATATTGGAATTATAAAACGAGCTTTTATAAGTGTTAAAATAAAGTTTGTACCTAGATTTATAAGTAAATAAGAATTTAGATTTATAAATTGATGTTGATATAAAAGAATGGATTTGTGAATAAATGGTTTATAAGTAATTTACTTATAAACCGAATTTCGACATGCAAATGAAATTTATAAACATTGTTTATAAATTCGAAATCAATTGAATTGGATAAATTGAATATAGAAGTTTATGAAAGGTAATATATTCGCGATTTTGGATAGCGAATAAATTCTTGAAAATAAAACGTGTTGTAAATATTGAAATTGGATTAGTAAAGTATATTCACGATTTTGAACAGTGAATATATTATTAAGTAGAATGGATATGTTTTGGGAAAGCGATATTATTAAAAGAAGTTGATTATTTTAACGACGTTTTTAAATGTGTTAAATATCGAAATCATAGATTTCAACATTCATTGTTGAGATAGACGTTTTCAAGAAATAAAAGGAAATGGTGGACTGTGACACTGTTGTTATAGTAAATGATTTCCGAAAGGAAATATTTTGTATAGTATTGGGATTTATATATCTATTTTAAATTTTGAATCCCTATACTAGTGATTTTGGGTCGTCGTAATGATGTTTTATGCAACATTCGTTTTGACTCAAATTTATGTGTTAAGAGAATGATTTCCTTAAGGAATGAAATATATACTAAATTTTGATTTAAGTATATCGAATATTTTGAAATGTTGAAAATAAATAGATTTGTGATGTACTTATTATTAAATAAGTATGGAAATATTTTTCCAATGTGAAATAAACGTTTTAGAATTTATCCTTGTAAGATATATTGAAAGTGAATATTGAATCGTACATCATAGATATTTTGGGATTATAAATTCACTATGGAATTTATAAAAAGAAAGGTGAATTTGTTTAAAAAAATAAACGTTGACTTATTTTTAAAGTATGGAATAAATTTACGGATTTGGAACGTAAATATAAAGTAAATCGGTAAGGATTTATTTAATTGTTTTAAATGAACCATTTTGAAATGAAAGTATTTCCGAGTAAGGAAAATGATTGAAATTTGTTTTCAAAAGTGATAAAGGATTGAATAGTGATTTGAAAATTTGTTTTCAAATGGTTAAAGTGTGGAAATTATATATCTAGTAAAGATATTTTGGAAAGTAAATTATTTGGGAAATTATTTGGAATCTGGTGATGTTGTGCATCTCTATTGATAGTTAAATAACCGACTATCAATATTTACCTTTAAATAGGTATTTGTTGTGAATTGCTTGAATTTGAATGCCACACTTATTTTTAAATAAGCGCTCACTATTCGGGTTAGCCGGGAAAGGACCTTTGGGTCGTATAACCCATTCCGAATATGTGATACGTCGTTATGAATTGCATTTGATGACCGGTGTTGAAGGCCGGATATTTGTGAAAACGGAAGGATTACCGTCGAGTTACTCTACGTCGGCTGATCTCCGATATAGAGGTTTTATCACCCTTAGTGACGAGAAGTCCAGACGTGATTAGTGAATATTTGGATTGCAAGGGCTTCTTTGGAAGTGCCTTCGGTTCTGTTCGATCCCGGAACAGACTTGTATGGATTGTATGTCTGACGTTATAATTTGAGATGTAAAGCAAGTTTCTATGAAATATATTTTTGTTGGTGGCGGAGGATTATTCTCTTAGCTTAACACCCTTCTTTGAGACGTACGGGCTCAGAGGTTATGTAGTTGATGGTTACTAGTGATATATTCCCAAATTGATAATGTGGCATGCTGAGTGTTGCTGTGAGATGATCATCGTTGATCATTTGTGATATGATCATTTGTTTGATCATTTATCTTGGTGACCATTACTTTGATCATTTGTTGACCCAAAGCACAGCTTTTGTATAAAGTGTGGCTTTGTGGACGAGACTTCGTCGGACCTCACACCCCGGAAATGGTCAAAACAGGAAGGATGCAGCAAGGTTATTAGGGGGTAGCGCCCCTTTAGCGTATGTCATTCCTCCTGGATAGAGGTGGTATCATGGTATGGGGCCCAGATACTTAACTTATGTTGTTGCTGCAAATTTATTGCTTTGTGGTTGTTGGAAATCGAGGATCCTCGAATAGATTGGTTACAATCGGGGGATGACATATTCGTGTCAGTAGTTACCCAGTTAGGGGTAACCCGACCTTGTGTTGGCAGAGATCCGGTTTGGTTCTCGGGTCGTCTTTCCAGAGGCGTACCCATATGGCAATGGAAAGTTCCTTGGCCTGACCATTTGTTGGAAATCCAAAGAAAACAACACGATCTTGTACGGTTTTAGTTGTATAACCTACCATGGAATGTGGCGGTAACCTGCTATTGAACATGGTAGCTATAGTAGGCATAAGTGCGGAATGCCTATGCTGGCTAAGATTTATATCTTTACTTTCGAAATGTTTTATACACTATGCACTAGTAATAAGATCAAATGTTTCTTTTTATTGCGTATCAAGCATCTTTGACTATCATAAGGAGAAATCTCCTCCGATTCTGCGTTCGCATTGTGTGTGTGTGCGGGAGGCCTTATGGTAGTCTCATTTTTAAAAGCATTGCGAATTGACTTTAAAAATATCCCTCTATTTTGTTTTAAAGATAAACTGTTTTGAGTTCTCACACCAGTCACATGACTGACTCAGAGTTTATTGTTTCCCTTCCTAAACTCTGGGTGCCCACCAATTTCCACACGGGCAGTCTAGAGTTTGGTGATCAGGTTATTCTGGATTTAGGAGTGCTATGGAGCTCAGGAGGCGAGCTACATATCGAGACGTACCACTTGCATATGATATTATACTATGTATTATTCCGCTGTGTATTCTGTATGAGGACAAGTTTATATAACTGTCCATTGATGTATTGACTCTATTGTCTATTGTTGTTGTAAACTCTGATAATGATGTAATGTATAAATGTACAATTCTTTGTTTTAAAGATTATTCATTTATTTATTATATGTTGTTCCGCTGCGAATTGTGAGATTCTGATATTCTGTTGTTTCTTTTCTGTTCTTCTTCTATCCTTTTCTCTCTTCTTTTACCTCCTTCTTCTTCTTTAACCCTAACATTTCGGTTTTACGGCAACGAAAAATCGCAAACCTTACATTTGGTATCAGAGCTTATGGTTAAGCGACAACCTTAGCTCTGTTGGGTGTTACTCATTAGAGATAGAGTCAGTGGTACTCTAGAATGAGTTGAGTGTAATAATAGATATGAGCGCGTATTTGTTAGTGAATATTAAATTGTTTTATATTGTGATGATTGGTTTGTTGAGTGGCATATGAACCTTCGTCGGCACAGTCTGCGCAACTGTATCGAAGGGGTTTCTAAACACTTGAATAGAACAATTCGACACAGTATTGTTTAAATTGGGTAAATGAAATAATTTTACCTTGATTTTATTTTATATATAAAGGAATAATTTTTTCAGGATTATTAAGTGTATATAAATTGATTGTTGATTGTTGAAAATGTAAGAATGCATGCAAGTAAACAAAAGTTGTTTGAATAAGTTGAATAAAAACAACAACTTTAAAAGAATGAATTGTATAAACAAATTAATTATAAGTATGGAACTATAATTAATGTGATTTACAAGTGTGAAATAATCTTATATACAAGAAGTGAAATTATATAAGTAAAAGATTTATAAATGTGATTTATAATCTGAAAATAAAATTCCAGAGAAGTGTTTTGAAAGGATTTGATATTTTGGAAATTTGTTTTGGAGAAATTAAAGCTCTAAACTCTTTTTGGTCGCTAGAAAATAATTCTGATGCTGATCATGACATCGGTGTTCATTTTCGGGTTTCCAAAAGAGGGATTGCTGCCAAATTGTTTAAAAGAAAGTTGTTTGGAAATTTTGGATTTAATTTGGATTTGATAAGATGTTTGAAGTGGAATATAACTTAAGTGATGTTGAATGAAGTTGATTTTTGGTGTCAAAGTAAATTAATAAGTGAATTAATGAAGTGAAGTCATTAAGAATTTGAACTTGAGTTATATGAATGAAATTCAACTTTACATTGTTAAAGGAGTTAACAGTTGAATTAATAAATGGAATATTAATCAATTGAATGTAAATAATTAGTATGAAACAATGAATATAAGTGTTAATTCATTAAAAGCTAATGCTATTAGAAAAGAATAAATTGAATGAAAGTCAATTAAATATGAACCAATTGGAATTAAAAGTGTTGGACCAAATTGAATGTAAATTAAATAATTTGGTTATGTTGGATGTACATTGGTTGTTATATGAATGTTGGATGATTGTATATAATTCATTAAGTGTTAAATGAAAATGTATTAATGAAATTGGAAGCTATGTAATTGAATTCAAATGGATAATATGTAAATTTGAATAGAATTGAATTTGATTTGATTTGGAAGTGAACTAATGTGAATGTAAATTAGTGAATGCAAACTAATTGAAAATTGGACATGAATGAATGTTAGTAAAATCCAATGTTAATGAATCAATTGGAAAACCAAATTCAATTAATATTAATGAGAGTATGAATGAATATTGATTTGTTGGATGATAGTTGTTTGATGGTTGCATTTGTTGTTTTGTTGCATTTGCTATGTTGGCATATGTAGTTGTTATGTTGCTATATGTTGTATATTGATACTATTTTCATATATGCATGATTTTCATGTTGTTGTTGAGTGTTTAGTAGGTGTGGATGGCGTTGCTTTGCATTTGGAGCTCGCTTTCGCGCTATATTATCCGTATACGCTCGCTAAAAATAAATAAGGTACATATCTCGGATTAAATATCGCACTTTTACACTTTTTTCCCTGCGGGATGCCTCATCATTTGATGAGATGTATATTTTTGATATATATACTGCCATTTTTTTTGGATCGAGCCGCGCAAAGGAGACTATGACGAATTTTTCCGGAAATTTAAGGCGTTAGAAAAAATTTGAGAAAATTGGAAACTTTTGAAAACTAAAACTTTGATTTTGGAATTGAAAGTTAAACAGTAGTAGTTGGTTTCCAAAAGATAACTAAGTATGATTTGAAAACTTAGTAAGTTATTGTAGAAGTTTAACTATGGATTTTGGAAAGTTAATGAATTCTGTAACTCTTTCTTACTTTGTAATTTCGAGGACGAAATTCTTTTAAGGGGGGAAAATTGTAACGACCCATAATTTTTGATAATTAAAATTTGAATATTTAATTGAATTTAAATATTAATAAGTGAAATTTATAAGTCGAATAATTTATTTATCGAATATTAGATTTAATTGAATAATTAAATCGATAATTTAATATGTGGAAAATACAGAAATAATTGAAAATTGGGTTGAATATGATTGAAATTGATTTGTAAAATTTCATTATATTATATTGAAGTTATAATGATGTTATAGAACTTTTAAAATAGAATTAAAAGTTAATTTGTGAAAATTGAATATTTTAATATTTAATTATCGACTAGTGAAATTAGACATTTTTCGAACAGTCTCAGAATTGGACGAAACCAGTTTCATCGGATCCGTAATGTTATATTATTATATGGTTTTAAATTTCATGTCAATCGGATTTACGGTTTGTCCGGGGCGAGCCAAAACACCTAGAAAATCGTTTAATCGGTTTAATTTTAAATTGAACGTTTATTGCCATAACTCGCGCAGATGACCGAATTAGCTCCCGAAACCCATTCCATTGTGTTCGGAACGCGGGGTAAACCTTAGAAACGCCAACCGGCACGCTTCGTTTGGAGTTCGGAAAATCCGGGATGAATAGTGTTTGCAAAATTTTCTATATAAGCCCCCATAATTTTCATTTGGCAAAAGAAAAACAAGGCTAGGGTTTAGAAACCTTCAGCCGCCGCTTGTTTAAACCAATGGCCAGAATTTTCTTTCCTTTCCTCCTCAATTACTTCCAATCCATGCAATATTTCACGAAATCTTCAACATAAAAGTTTAAGAGCTCGAGGAGAGCTTCGAATCTATGCGGTTGTGATGGGGTATCGCGCAGCGTGGAGGTTCTAAAATGGTCGCATCCTCCTGTAGTTGCGCATGCAAATCGAGACGATGAGGGAGGCCGAGTTGCATGGGGTGGTGGCCGAAGGTAGAGGAGGAGATGGCGGTCAAGATGGAAGCTTCTGATCGTGGTGGATGTCGACGAGGAGGTCACGATTTTTAACCCTAGTTTCGAGCTATGGGTTCGTGCGTGTATCATCGGCCTGGGAACGTGAAGTAGGAGGAGGAAGGGTGCGGTCCAGATGGTTAAAGGCAAGGATCAATGGCTGTGTTTAGGTTGAGGGTTAAAAATAGAAATAAATGTTGTAAATTTTATAAATATAAATTCGTGTAACTTGAAAATAACGTATCTTTTTCATACGAGGTCGAAAACGCACGAAACCAGTTGCGTTGGAATCGTATGGACGAGCACTACGCTATGGAATTGGATTGGAGTCGTTTGGAGTTAGTGAGAATTTCGGTTAAAATTAAATGTCCGTTAATTTTATTTGAAATAAATCGCTAAAACGAAATTGAAATCAAGGTGAGAACTTCTCACTCAATCGAACAGTTTCAATTTAAATTTTAAATAGTCAGATTTAAAATTTGCTTGAATATATGTTGAATGATGATTGCAATTATTGATTGCTGTTTGATTGTGATAGTATATATAGTAGGATATATATATATAGCAATATATATATATATATATATTGGCATATGTAAATATTGGAGTTGATTTCCCGCATTGTATAGCGGATGAGACCCTATTGCGCCGCATAATAGCGGGTAGTATTTTATAAATCTCATAACCGCGATAATTCCGTACTAGAGCGGAATTGGTATTGTTCTAACATCTATGGATGCAGGGAAACAGGTTGGAGGGATCCAACTGGATTCCTCAATAGTAGTGATTATTTACAGATATTGTTATATATTATGTTGTCATATCGATATATGATGTTTGTTGTCGTGATTGACTATTTGGCGATGTGGCATCATCGGATCCATTTTTGAAGTTTTAAGTAACGATTTTGATTTTTAAAAGGATTTTTAAGTGATTTTTCAAAGCATATTTTTTTATTAAATTTTGAATTGATTCATTTTAAATAATTAAAACGTTATAAATTTTTATGTTATAAAAATTAAGATTTTTGAGAAATATAACCGAAATGAGATTTTTGGAAATAAATAGTTAATTAATTTATAAAATGGTTTAAATTGGAATTTTTGAATTATTATAAACGGTTTATATAAAAGATTTTTAAATTGATATTTATAAGTTAAAAATATTGGAATTATAAAACGAGCTTTTATAAGTGTTAAAATAAAGTTTGTACCTAGATTTATAAGTAAATAAGAATTTAGATTAATAAATTGATGTTGATATAAAAGAATGGATTTGTGAATAAATGGTTTATAAGTAATTTACTTATAAACCGAATTTCGACATGCAAATGAAATTTATAAACATTGTTTATAAATTTGAAATCAATTGAATTGGATAAATTGAATATAGAAGTTTATGAAAGGTAATATATTCGCGATTTTGGATAGCGAATAAATTTTTGAAAATAAAACGTGTTGTAAATATTGAAATTGGGTTAGTAAAGTATATTCACGATTTTGAACAGTGAATATATTATTAAGTAAAATGGATATGTTTTGGGA
The DNA here is from genome assembly GCA_030765085.1 of Allium cepa. NCBI lineage: Eukaryota > Viridiplantae > Streptophyta > Magnoliopsida > Asparagales > Amaryllidaceae > Allium > Allium cepa. Next base: position 462,802,097 of record CM060938.1, on the reverse strand, counting down.
AAGCGATATTATTAAAAGAAGTTGATTATTTTAACGATGTTTTTAAATGTGTTAAATATCGAAATCATAGATTTCAACATTCATTGTTGAGATAGATGTTTTCGAGAAATAAAAGAAAATGGTGGACTATAACACTGTTTGTAACGACCCAGAATTTTTGATAATTTAAATTTGAATATTTAATTAATTTTAATTATTAATAAGTGGAATTTATAAGTCGAATAATTTATTTTCGAATATTGGATTTAATTGGATAATTAAATCAATTATTTAATAGTCGAAATTTCTGAAATAATTGAAAATTGGGTTTCATATGATTGAAAATGATTTGAAAAATTTTATTTTATCATATTGGAGTTAGAATGATGTTTTAGAACTTTTAAAATCGAATTAAAAGTTTATTTGTGAAAATTGAATATTTTAATATTTAATCGACTAGTGAAATTAGCCATTTTTCGAACAGTCTCAGAATTGGACGAAACTAGTTCCATTGGATCCGTAATAGTTTGTTATTATCGGATTTCAATTTTCGTAGCAATCGGAGTTTTCATTTGATCGTGGCAGCTCGAAACGCATCGAAATTGTTTTAATATTAATTTGGCGAGTTAAAATAGCCATTTTTCAAAAAGTCTCGGATTTCGATGAAACCAGTTTCATCGGATCCGTAATGTGATATTATTGTATGGTTTCAAATTTTAAGTCAATCGGATTTACCGTTTGTCCGGAGCAAGCTAAAACGCATCGAAATCGGTTTAATCGGTTTAATTTTAAAATCGATCGTTTAATTCCATAACTCGCACAGATGATCGAATTAGCCTCCGAAACCTATTCCATTGTGTCCGAAACGCGGGGTAAACCCTAGAAACGTCAGTCACCGTGTGTAAATCGGATTTCGGAAATTTTCGATGAATAGTAAATTGGAAAATTTTCAATAAAAGCACCTCAACTCTTCACATTTGCAACCAAATTAAAACCCTAGGGTTTAACAGAGCCCCCGCCACTAATATAAACAACGGCCAGAAATCAATCTCTTTCCTCCTCAATTTGTGATCAATCCAGTAAGCAATCACGAAAACATTCAACTAGAAAACTGTAGAGCTCGTCGAGAGCTTGGATGTCAACGGTGGTGATCGAGTTTGGTGTGGCGAGGAGGTGGGAATGTTGCCGCGTTCATCACACGTTCGGCCTCGATTTTCATGAGCTAGGCTCGACCGAGCTTCGTGAGAATCTGGGCGTTGGTCGAGTAGGCAATGGGCTTCGATGTGGACATGTTTGATCGTGGTGGAAGTGCACGAATTGGTCGCGTGCTTTAGGGTTTCAAACGGCAAATGTTGTCTCGCGTGCATGAAGATATTGGGGAAGAAGAAGGATGCGTTCTATGGCCAAGATCTCCCCCTTGTAACGAACGAACTGGATTGAGCTAGGTTAGGAAAATAATAATAATTTGTAATTTAGTTATATTTTAATTTGTGGAAAACTTTAAAATGTAATATCTTTTTGCTACAAGGTCGAAAACGCGCGAAACCAGTTGCGTTGGGTTCGTATGGACGAGCACTACGCTATGGAATTGGATTGGAGTCGTTTGGAGTTTTTGAGAATTTCGGGTAAAATTAAACGCGCGTTTAATTTTATTCGAAATAAAAGCTGAAAACGAAATTGAAATCAAGGTGAGAACTTCTCACTCAATCGAATCGGTTTCGATTTTAAATTTTAAATAGTTAGATTTAAAATTGCATGAATGTATGTTGAATGATAATTGCAGTTATTGATTGCTGTTTGGTTGTAATATTAGATATAATAGGATATATCTATATATAGCAATATATATATATATATATATATATATTGGCATATGTATATATTGGAATTGATTTCCCGCATTATATAGCGGATGAGACCCTATTGCGCCGCCTATCAAGCGAATAATATTTTATAAATCCCATATACCGCGATAAATCCGTACTGGAACGGAATTGGTATTGTGCTAATGTTTGTGGATGCAGGGAAACATGTTGGAGGGATCCAACTGGATTCCTCAACTGTATTGATTTATTTACAGATATTGTGACATTGGTTGATTATCATATTGATATATGATATTTGGATGTCGTGATCGACTATTTGGTGCTGTTGCGTCATCGGATCCATTTTTGAAGTTTTAAAATAATGATTTTGGTTTTTAAAAGAATTTTTAAAGTGATTTTTGAAAGTATACGTTTTATTTAATTTTGAATTGTTAAAATAAATAAACATTTTAATTTTATGGTTATAAAAGTTATATTTTTGGGAAAATAATACTTAAGTATGATTTTGAAGTATACAAGCTTTAAATAACGATTTGTGAATTATTAAAAGAATAAATTTAGTTAAATTGGGATTTTTGAATTGTTTAAAAAAAACAATTTATATAAAAGATTTAAATTTTGATATTTATAAATTAAAAATATAGGAATTATAAAACGAGTATTTATAAGCGTTAAAATGAATTATAAATGAATTCATAAGTGAATAAGATTTGTAATTTGTAAAGTTTTAAAAGAACGATTTGTAAATAAATGGATTATAAGTTCTTAACTTATAATATGGACTTCTAGTATAAAATTGAGTTATATAAATTGATTTGGATTAATAAAAGAGATTTATAAATCGAAGCTTATATATATAGGAATGGAATTTATAGACATGGTTTATAAATTCGAAATCAATGGAATTTGATAAATTGAAAGTTGAAATTGGTTAAGAAAGTATATTCACGATTTTGGACAGTGAATATATTATCAAATAAAATGGATATGCTTGGGAAAATGAATATTATAAAATAAAGTTAATAGTTTTAACGATGTTTTAAAATGTATTATGAATCGAATACATAGATTTCAACATTTATTGTTGAAATAGACGTTTTCGAAAAATAGAAGGAAATGATGGACTATAACACTGCTGTTATAGTAGATGATTTCCGAAAGGAAATGTTTTTGTATAGTATTAGGATTTATATATCTATTTTAATTTCGAATCCCTATACTAGTGATTTTGGGTTGTCGTAATGATGTTTTACGTAACATTTGTTTTGGCCCAAATAAATGTGTTTAAGAGAATGATTTCCTTAAAGAATAAAATATATACTTAATTTCGATTTAAGTATATTGAATATTTTCCAAGTGTTGAAAATAAATGAATTTGTGAATTACTTATAATTAAATAAGTATGGAAATGTTTTCCAATATGAAGTGAATGTTTTGAGATTTTATCCTTATAAAGATAAATTGAAAGTGAATATTTGAAATCGATTGAAAATCGAATATCATAGATATTTTGGGATTATAAATTCACAATGGAATTTATAAAAGAAAGGGGAATTTGTTTAAAAATAAACGTTGATTTATTTTTAAAGTGTGGGAATAAATTTGCGGTTTTGGAACATAAATATAAAGTAAATCGGTAAGGATTTATTTAATTGGTTTAAATGAACCATTTTGAAATGAAAGTATTTCCGAGTAAGGAAAATGATTGAAATTTGTTTTCAAAAGTGATAAAGGATTGACAAGTGATTTGAAAATTTGTTTTCAAATTATTGAAGTGTGGAAAATATATATCTAGTAAAGATATTTTGGAAAGTAAATAATTTGGAAAATTATTTGGAATTTGGTGATGTTGAACACGACTATTGATAGTTAAATAATCCGACTATCAATATTTAACTTTAAATAGGTATTTGTTGCGATTGCTTGAATTTGAATGCCACACTTATTTTTGAATAAGCGCTCACTATTCGGGTTAGCCGGGAAAGGACCTTGGGGTCATATAACCCATTTCGAATATGTGATACGTCGTAATGGATTGCATTTGATGACCGGTGTTGAAGACCGGATATTTTTGAAAACGGAAGGATTACCGTTGAGTTACTCTGCATCGGCTGATCTCCGATATAGAGGTTTTATCACCCTTAATGACGGGAAGTCCGGATGTGATTAGAAATTATCCGGAATGCAAGGACTTCTTTGTAAGTGCCTTCAGTTCTGTTCGAGCCCGGAACAGACTTGTATGGATTGTATGTCTGACATTACAAATTGAGATATAAAGCTGATTTCTTTCAAATATATTTCTGGTGGTGGCGGAGAATTTATTCTCTTAGCTTAACACCCTTCTCTGAGACGTACGAGCTCAGAGGTTATATAGTTGAAGGTTATTAGTGATATACTCCCAATTTGGTAGTGTGGCATGCTGAGTGTTGCTGTGAAATGATCATTGTTTGATCATTTGTGATATGATCATTTGTTTGATCATTTATCTTGGTGATCATTTCTATGATCATTTATTGACCCAAAGCACAGCTTTTGTATGAAGCGTGGCTTTGTGGACGAGACTTCGTCGGACCTCACACCCCGAAAATGGTCCAGAAAAGGAAGGATGCGACAAGGTTATTAGGGGGTAGCACCCCTTTAGTGTATGTCATTCCTTCTGGATAGAGGTGATATCATGGTATGGAGCCCAGATACTAAACCTATGTTGTTGCTGCAAATTTTGTGGTTGTTGGAAATCGACGATCCTCTGATAGATCGGTTACGATCGAGGGATGACATATTCGTGTCAGTTGTTACCTAGTTTGAAAGGTAACCCGGCCTTGTGTTGGCAGAGATCCGGTTAGGTTCTCGGGTCGTCTTTCCAGAGGCGTACCCATGTGGCAATGGAAAGTTCCTTGGCCTGACCATTTGTTGAAAATCCAAAGAAACAATACGATCTTGTACGGTTTTAGTTGTATAACCTGCCATGGAATGTGGCGGTAACCTGCTATTGAACATGATAGCTATAGTAGGCATAAGTGCGGAATGCCTATGCTGGCTAAGATTTATATCTTTATTTTCGAAATGATTTTTCCTACACCATGCACTAGTAATAATATCAAATGTTTCTTTTTAATGCGTATCAAGCATCTTTGACTATCATAAGGAGAAATCTCCTCCGATTCTGCGTTTGCATTGTGTGTGTGCTGGAGGCCTTATGGTAGTCTCATTTGTTTAAAAGCATTGCGAATCTATTTTACAAATATTCCTCTATTTTGATTTTAAAGATAAATAAACTGTTTTAGTTCTCACACCAGTCACATGACTGACTCGGAGTTTATTGTTTTCCTTCCTAAACTCTGGATGCCCACCAATTTCCACACAGGAAGTCAAGAGTAAGGTTTATCAAGATATTTTGGAATTCAGGAGTTGCAGGAGGCAAGCTGGATGGCATGACGTATTCACTAGTGTATAGTATTTCTTTTCTGCTGTTTGTTTGTTGTTGTACACTCTGATGATGTAATGGAATGTAATATGATGAAATGTAATAACTGATATAGTTCTTTGTTTAAAGATTATTCATTTATCTATTATATGTTGTTCCGCTGCGAATTGTGAGATTCTGATGTTGTTCTGTTATTTCTTTCTGTTCTGTTCTATCTTTTTTCTCTCTTCTTCTACTTTTTCTTCTTCTTGAACCATAACATTTCGGTTTTCCGGCAACGAAAAATCATAAATCGTTACACTGTTGTTATAGTAAATGATTTCCGAAAGGAAATATTTTGTATAATATTGGGATTTATATATCTATTCTATATTTCGAATCCCTATACTAGTGATTTTGGGTCGTCGTAACGATGTTTTACGCAACATTCGTTTTGACTCAAATTTATGTTTTAAGAGAATGATTTCCTTAAGGAATGAAATATATACTAAATTTTGATTTAAGTATATCGAATATTTTCAAATGTTGAAAATAAATAGATTTGTGATGTACTTATTATTAAATAAGTATGGAAATATTTTTCCAATGTGAAATGAACGTTTTAGAAATTATCCTTGTAAGATAAATTGAAAGTGAATATTGAAAATCGATTGAAAATCGTACATCATAGATATTTTGGGATTATAAATTCACTATGGAATTTATAAAAAGAAAGGGGAATTTTTTTTAAAAAATAAACGTTGATTTATTTTTAAAGTATGGGAATAAATTTACGGGTTCGGAATGTAAATATAAAGTAAATCGGTAAGGATTTATTTAATTGGTTAAGTGAACCATTTTGAAATGAAAGTATTTCCGAGTAAGGAAAATGATTGAAATTTGTTTTCAAAAGTGACAAAGGATTGTAAAGTGATTTGAAAATTTGTTTTCAAATGGTTAAAGTGTGGAAATTATATATCTAGTAAAGATATTTTGGAAAGTAAATAATTTGGGAAATTATTTGGAATCTGGTGATGTTGCGCATCTCTATTGATAGTTAAATAACCGACTATCAATATTTACCTTTAAATAGGTATTTGTTGTGAATTGCTTGAATTTGAATGCCACACTTATTTTTAAATAAGCGCTCACTATTCGGGTTAGCCGGGAAAGGACCTTTGGGTCGTATAACCCATTCTGAATATGTGATACGTCGTTATGAATTGCATTTGATGACCGGTGTTGAAGGCCGGATATTTGTGAAAACGGAAGGATTACCATCGAGTTACTCTACATCGGCTGATCTCCGATATAGAGGTTTTATCACCCTTAGTGACGGGAAGTCCAGACGTGATTAGTGAATATTTGGATTGCAAGGGCTTCTTTGGAAGTGCCTTCGGTTCTGTTCGATCCTGGAACAGACTTGTATGGATTGTATGTCTGACGTTACAATTTGAGATGTAAAGCAGGTTTCTATCAAATATATTTCTGTTGGTGGTGAAGGATTTATTCTCTTAGCTTAACACCCTTCTTTGAGACGTACGGGCTTAGAGGTAATGTAGTTGATGGTTACTAGTGATATATTCCCAAATTGATAATGTGGCATGCTGAGTGTTGCTGTGAGATGATCATCGTTGATCATTTGTGATATGATCATTTGTTTGATCATTTATCTTGGTGACCATTACTTTGATCATTTGTTGACCCAAAGCACAGCTTTTGTATAAAGTGTGGCTTTATGGACGAGACTTCGTCGGACCTCACACCCCATAAATGGTCAAAACAGGAAGGATGCAGCAAGGTTATTAGGGGGTAGCGCCCCTTTAGTGTATGTCATTCCTCCTGGATAGAGGTGGTATCATGGTATGGAGCCCAGATACTTAACCTATGTTGTTGCTGCGAATTTATTGCTTTGTGGTTGTTGGAAATCGAGGATCCTCGGATAGATCGGTTACAATCGGGGGATGACATATTCGTGTCAGTAGTTACCCAGTTAGGGGTAACCCGGCCTTGTGTTGGCAGAGATCCGGTTTGGTTCTCGGGTCGTCTTTCCAGAGGCATACCCATGTGGCAATGGGAAGTTCCTTGGCCTGACCATTTGTTGGAAATCCAAAGAAAACAATACGATCTTGTACGGTTTTAGTTGTATAACCTGCCATGGAATGTGGCGGTAACCTGCTATTGAACATGGTAGCTATAGTAGGCATAAGTGCGGAATGCCTATGCTGGCTAAGGTTTATATCTTTACTTTCGAAATGTTTTATACACTATGCACTAGTAATAAGATAAAATGTTTCTTTTTAATGCGTATCAAGCATCTTTGACTATCATAAGGAGAAATCTCCTCCAATTCTGCGTTTGCACTGTGTGTGTGTGAGGGAGGCCTTATGGTAGTCTCATTTTTAAAAGCATTGCGAATTGACTTTAAAAATATCTCTCTATTTTGTTTTAAAGATAAACTGTTTTGAGTTCTCACACCAGTCACATGACTGACTCGGAGTTTATTGTTTCCCTTCATAAACTCTGGGTGCCCACCAATTTCCACACGGGCAGTCTAGAGTTTGGTGATCAAGTTATTCTGGATTTAGGAGTGCTATGGAGCTCAGGAGGCGAGCTACATATCGAGACGTACCACTTGCATATGATATTATACTATGTATTATTCCGCTGTGTATTCTGTATGAGGACAAGTTTATATAACTGTCCATTGATGTATTGACTCTGTTGTCTATTGTTGTTGTAAACTCTGATAATGATGTAATGTATAAATGTACAGTTCTTTGTTTTAAAGATTATTCATTTATTTATTATATGTTGTTCCGCTGTGAATTGTGAGATTCTGATATTCTGTTGTTTCTTTTCTGTTCTTCTTCTATCCTTTTCTCTCTTCTTCTACCTCTTTCTTCTTCTTTAATCCTAACATTTCGGTTTTTCGGCAACGAAAAATCGCAAACGTTACAGATATTTATTTTAAATACTTTTGAAATGATATTGTGTGCGTGTGTATATATATCTAGCCCAAGTAACCCCAAAATTATACCAAGGAACTAGGCACTACCAAACATTATTATATGTTCCTTACAAAAACAATAATACTCAAAAGGAACGTATACCATTTGAACGTATCTCTTTCCAATTTCTAATTATTTTCGAGCCACTCGAACTAATTAACTAACAATCACTTCTTTCTTTTCAAACCCATTTTGAAACTATGTCATATATATTTTCCAATGAAATATTCCAACAAAATATCCAATTCCAATTTTATTTGGATTTGTTCGAATTCGAACTAGTTCTGACCGTACAATGACAAAAAGAATAATTTACTAAGTGCACAATATCGTTCACCTAAGCAAGCATCCGACCGTCACTTAGAAAATTATTCTGATCGTCACAAAACAGATCGGGACTCGTTCCCCAAACCAAATCAAAAGGAATACCCATTTTTCTATAAAGTTCCTTTCAAAGGCATTTGTACTTAGATACTTTTCTAAGCAAGCTATTTCCAAAATAATGATATACCAAAAACCCCTTTAAGATCCAAAACCATCTCAAATAAAATTTCTATTTCCTTTCTCCAAAACCATTTGAAATAGTAATATACACTTTTACTTTTTAGTAAAGCAAAGCATACCTTTGGAATCAAAAAAAAATATTTTATCAAAACAGTTATATAATGAGATCCTAACGGTAGTGGCCCCCTACTTAGAAATGTTTTTATCCCAAGAACATTATCAATTGCTATTATTAACCTATAAATAATTTTCCAAAATCACCAGGATTTAACTCTCGAATTCCTTTTATTTATACACACATTTTAGTAAATCAAATTGGTAAGATATCCCCTTTTAAACGAAATCATTCCTCAAATATTTATTATGAAATATTCTAGCTTTCCATATATAAATCATTCTTCAAGTATTATTTTAGAAATATTTAAGTTTCTTTTAATAAAAATTTTTAATAACCCCTATCTAATGCATCCAACATTTATATTCAATCATTTCCAAAATATATAAAACAACATTTATTAAAAATGAAAATTTTATCAAATAAATCCTTTATATAATATCATTTCTAAAATATTCAAATTATCTTTTAGAAAAACAACCTTTAGAAGTCAAGTTTTAACCCAACATTATCAAGGAACGCCTTATATTCAAATTATGAAACTTAATTCAAAAGGTATTCGTTTTCAATGTTCCAAAAATTCCTATCTACCTAATATAGATTTCAAAAAATAAGATTCAAGATAAATTAATGCATAATGGTAAACGCTCAGAAATTGGCGAGCATGACCGAACAATTCCTAAATGATAATGATGGAATACTATCATTCCTAACAACCAAGCACAACCAAGGATAACAATATTAAATTTTCTTTGAAAAATTATTATTTTACATATATAAAGTATATTTTTAGGTAAAATTATTCCACTTACCCATTTTAAAACAATACTGTGCTAATTGGTCTTGTTCGAGTGTTTAGGAAATCCCTATCGATAACGTTGGCCAAACGCATAGATCAGAATTCTTAAGACACTTAATAGATCAAACAACACAATATAAAACATTTTTATATCATTGACAAATACGCGCTCTTACATATATACTCTCAAACTCATCCAAGGGTCTCACTTACCCTATGTCAAATGAGTCAACCCTAACAAAGCCTAGGTGTTCGCTCAACCTAAGCTCTGACACCACATGCAAACCTACTTTTCCATATAGTTCAAGTGACCAATAAACTACACATGCTCCACTCAAATTTAACGGAAAGGGGGATAGTTAAGGAAAAGAAAGATGAAAGAAGACAAGAAGAAACTAAATAGCACAGAATCTCGCTGTAACGACCTAGAATTTTGGTTATTTGAAATTGAAATGTTTAATTAATTTTAAATGTTTACAAAGTAAATCTATAGATCAAATAACTTGAAGTTCAAATATAATGACTTATCGGGTAATTTAATTGTGGAATTTAATAATTGAAATTTGGGTAAATAACCGAATCTTTAGTTCTAAGCTAGACAAAAATAATTTCAAAGCTTATTTAATTTCTATTTACAAGAATGAAGGCAAATAAAATTTTAAATTTGATTTATAAGTGATTTACTCGATTTCAAAAAAATAACTCATGTAAATTAACATATAAAAATAGCCTCTTAGGGCACAGTCCTGGATTTCGACGAAAATAATGTCATTGGATTTGTAATAGTGTATTATAATTAGATTTAAAATTTCATAGCGTTTAGAATTACCGTTTGGTCGTACGGGATAGAAACGCGTCGAAATTAATATCTAAAATTTAATATTATAATTGGGTTCAAAATGCTATCTTTCCCATACGATCGAAAAAGGTTTCGGAACAGTTTCCATTGCATTCAGAATAAGGTATAACATTATAAATGTCTGGCGGCACGCCTCGATTGGGATTCAAAATTTAGGGCTAGATATTTTGGAATTTTAAATTAATATGCTTCAAATCAAATTAGTTAGAGATGTTTTAACATCCCTTCAGCCCACATTTCTCTCACGTCAGCCACTTTCTTTTTTTTCCAACCACCCTACACCTGAATACGCCTCCGTATACGATGACTTTTTTCTTTTTCCTTCATATATGATTGCACAAGTATTAACAGTGAAGAGTAAACAAATGTACGAAAATGTAAGCTTCAAAAAATTTAATTCAAATTCTACTCGATGAAAAGTCCCCAAACGAATTTTATAAATCTTGTTTTAGTATGATCTTCGATCTGCTATGTTTATGAGGGTTCCAGCTTCGGTTCTGGCGATCAACAGTGATGTCGTGAGCATGTTGTAGGCTAGGTTGTATTTTTTCTTGATAGTGATGGAGTTTGATGATTTAGGTGTTTGATTCGAGTTCGACGAGATCGGCAGCACCTACAGCGAAGTTTTATAGGTCATGGATGAAGATTGGAAGGTGCGGCCATGTCTGGGTCGCTCGAAGTCGAGTATAGGGGAAGTTTTAAGACTAGGGTTGGAGATTGTTTTTAATCTAGATTCAGTTTGGAAATTCAACGTTAGATGTGGGTTCGTCATGAAAATTGGCACCGGCGACCGAATTTTTGGATGGTGCGGCTTCGATTTGGGTCGTAACTTTTTGGGCGCTGCAACAGGTGGAGGGTCGCTTTTCTCTTTGTTTGGCCAGAGATGACGAGGTGGTGGACAATGGGGAGAGGAGAAGCGGTGGGACTTGTTGATGACATTGGGTCGACAAAACGATGAAGTATAGAGCATGTGTACATGTACATGCATGGTTGAGGAGGGGTTCCAGGCGTTTGATAGGAAGGTAAAGAATTATTTTGGGAAAGAAGCATTCATGGGCATTGGATCGTTCAGAGGAAAGAAAAGGAAAAAAAAGAAGGAGCGAAAAGAAGAAAAAAGGAGGAAGGGAAGAAAAAGAAAAAGGAAAAAAAGGGAAAGGAAAAAGAAGAAGGGGGCCGAGTCACATGATGGGTTGGGTGAATTGTTGTTTGTCCGGACCATAGAAGTTAATGGGTAAAGATATATATATATATATATATATAAATGGTAATTAATCTGTATGAAATTTATTACCAAAATTTCAATCATTATAAAATTCATAACTCCTTCGTTTTAGGTTCAAATCCAATGCGATTAGTCGCGTTGGGTTCGTATTAATTGGATCTTTACTATGGAGTCAAACTGGTTGGATTTAGAGCATGCAAAATTTTCAGTTAAATTCGAACACGTTCGAATTTAATCAGAATCAGAACGTGAAAGCGTCAACAAAAATAAAAGATGAGTATTTTTAACACTCACGGCGTACTATAACATTTTTAGGTTCGTTAAAATTTAATCGTGAAGTTATCTAATTTTATTGACTGTTAATTGAAAATGAAATTGACATATGAATTGACTATAGATATTAAAATTTATAGTTAAATTTGAAATTGTAATTTCCAGTCGATTACCTGATATTGATAAATATGAAATTGTTGTGAATTATTGGCTGATTTGGAGGTTGATTGTGATAGATGCTATTGATTGATGTTTTGGTGTTTATTTATTTTGCCATTATTCTGTATATTATATACGGTATATAAAACTGTAAATCGAATTATTTCGAATAAATTAAGAAATAGGTTGAAATGATATATACCTATGACATTCATTTTGGATTAAAATGATATATGCATCTCTGAATTAAATCGAAATAACCGATTCACTTGGCCATAGGATAGAAAATTATATACAGACACCGACCTGGTTAAATTAAATGACTTTAAAATTTTGATTTGAAATTGTTTAAATGATTTTGATTTAAATAATTAAAATCGAATTTATGAAAAATGAATTATCTTTGAACTTGAGCTCCGAATGTCGAAATTTAAATTTGGTCACAGAAACTGTTTAAAATAATTGAAGTTGAAAATTTTAAGTTATAATCGAAATATGATTGAAATTTTAGAAATTGATTTGATTTAAAGGATTGGACTTCTATTTGAACTTCGAATATAACTAAGTAAAAGTGATATAAAACAATATTTCCAAATTGAGCTCGGAATTGTATTATATTTGAAACTTTGGATTTTAACTTGGGTATGGAGGGTAAATTTGATTTAAGTGTTTTGAATCGATATTTTGAAAATCTAACATGGAATTGGTATAAATCGAAATGGTTTGAATTTGGAATTGGAATTGAAATTAATTTGGAACTAAAATTGAAATTAATTTGGAATTGGAAGCGAAATTAATTTGGAGTCAAAGTAAAATTCGACTTGAAATCGGAATTGAATCGATCAAATCGAAATGCAAACTTAAAGTGATTTGAACTAGAAAATTCGGAATTGAATTTGTTTGACTTTGAAACTATTTTGAAATAAATTATTTTGATATAAACTATAAGAAATCTATTTTTTAAATATTCAATTTATTTTGATTTTCCAAACTATTTTACCTTATAAAACATTTTAAATACTTAAATCATTTTATATCAAAGTATTTTAATTATTTAAACTATTTTTAAACAATTTAAATTTTCAAACTATTTCAAAAATTCAAACTGGTCAAAGGGTGGAATGTTTATAATATTGGATTTAAATACGAATTGGGTTAAAATGAAGTTTTAGCCTAAATTGATTTAAAACAATTTTGGAATCAAAATCGAGATATTAAGATGAACATGATTTTGAGTTTAAATAGTATATTTTGAGTAAATATGATGATTTCGACATGAATTTCGCTTTGAAGCGGATATGATAATTTGATATCAAGTATGAATTGTTTTTGAAATGTAAAACTACCAACCGGTGTGTAAACAACATTTGGTTGTTAAAGAGGCCGGGGCCTCTTATTGGCATACTCTCTGTCAATATTGGAACAACTTTAACAACTGTATACGCGGAGGAGACTCCAAAACAAAGTGGTTGGATTTGGCATCGTTGTTGGATTTGAAGAAAGAGAACGATGATGGATTGGCCTGACACTTGTGTCAATTTGAAACAACTAAAACAAGAGCCATACTGGTCAATGAGGCTTGCTACCTCTAGCGGACACACTTCTTCGCATTCCCATCATTACATTGTGATTGATTGGAGCGCACACTCTGATTTTCGGGGTGTTGGACACGGTGGGCGGTTAGGGGTTATCACTAGCCGAGAAGGGTAAACTTGTAGTATCCTACCTTGGGCATTGCCTCACATGCCTTGTAATACTTTTATCCCTGTATGAGGCCACTACAATTTTGGTTTAGTGTTGTCGTATCATGGTGCACCCCTATCCACCGACGGTTTACTGGTGTTTTGTATGCAAACTACACGATACTGCTTTTTGTGCATCAAGGGAGATCAATGTAAAGCCTTAACGCTAAGAAAAATATTTATTTTACTGATTAGATAATACATATAGCTATTCTACTATAATAAATATTTGACGAATCCTTAAGAGATTGAAAATCCTGTCACATCTCTTGAGTTATTGTATGCACATTATACACTGGATAGAATATATAAAACTCCGTAAACATCTCTTACACCACGACAACCGATTTGACTCATATAAGAATATTTTAGTCCTGACTCGAGTGTTTTGTCTTTTCATTATGCTCGGGTCAGTTCTGAGTTTTTCAGCTTATTGAAGATTTATTCTAGAGGACGAAGGCAAAGATTTGGTATATTATTACTATTAGTATTCCACCATTGTTGTTCCGCTGTATTATTTTAATTGTTCTGTTGTATATATTTATAACTCTGCGAAATTTTGTATAAATTATAATCAAATGTATGATAAACGGTATCATGAACTGTTTATTTGATTATTATATTTTGTCACTCCGCTGCGAGATTCTTTGTTTATTTTCTTCTTCTTTCTTATTTTTCTTAACTAACCCCACTGTTTATCTATATTCTGGATTGTTTAAGTTGGACATGTGTGGATTATTGTCAATTTAAACCTTCCGAAATATGGGTCGTCGCAGTAGGTATCAAGGCTTTGGTTTAGCGATAACCTTGGCTTTAATAGGGCAACTCATTAGAGATAGGGTCAGTGGTACCCTAGAATGAGTTTGAGTGTATATATATGAGTGCGTATTTGTTAGTGAATATAAAAATTGTTTTATATTGTGTTGGTTGACTTGTTGAGTGGCTTATGAATTCTAGTTAATATGAGTAATTAATGTTATTGATAAGGATCTCTAAACACTTGAATAGAACAATGTTACATGGTATTGTTTTGAAATTGAGTAAATGCAATGTTTGTATCCTGATTATATTTTATATATAAAGTAATAATTCTTAGAAATTATTATGGTACATATAGTGTGTTTGGTTGTTAGGAATCATAATATTGACTATTATCATTAATTGGTTGTTATGCCTTAACAAAAGATGTTTATTATCAGTGATAAAATATTTGTGAAATGCTTTAAGGAAGTGCAATTTTGTAAGCATAATTTATAAATGTGACCTATAAAATTAAAATGGATTTGAACTGAGAAGTTTTGAATCTAAGTCCCAGAAATTTTGAAAATGGTTTTCAAAGTTTTGGAAAAATATAGTGATATTAGTCGAAAAATATTTATGAAAAATAATTTTTTTTAAAAGTATTTTTAAAAGAGAATGAAAGCACTAAACTCACTTTGGTCGCTGGAAAATAATTTCAGTGATGATTGCAGCATCATCGACGTTCATTTTCGAGTTTCCATAAGAGAAATTCCTACCATTGGAATTTTGTATGGCAAAACTAGTTTTGGTTTTTAGCTTCAAAAGGATGATTTGATATACTAGTGGAATTTTATATATATGATTTCAAAAATGATTTGAAAATAAAATTTAGAACAAATTGTTTAAAATTCGGGATTTTGATTTAAAATATTTTATTTGGAAATAGGTGAAAATAAGTTGATAACTTATAAAATTTGGAAATTGCAAGTTAAAACAATATTTTATATATTTGAGCTATAGGATTAAACGTAACTCAAGTTAAGTATAAATAAATTATGGAAAGAAAACTCTCCTAAGTTTGGTTAAATGAAATAAATTTTGAAAACGAATTAAGGAATGAACTAACTGAATTAATTAGTGATATGAATTTGATTAGAAATAGATATGAACTTAAGTTATGAAGTGGAAATAAACATGAGAAGAGTTAAATGAAATGTTTATAAACCTAAGTAGAATTTTATGTTTCATCAATGGATACAATATAGTGTGAAAGGTGTTAAACATGAAAATAGGATTTGAGTTTAAATGAATATGGACTTAAGTGATGAAGTGGTAATTAATCTAAGAACATTTGTATAAAATGTTTATGGTTGACTTAAGAAAATTGGATGAGAAAATTCTTAAGAGATAAGTAGTATTGGAAAATATACTTGGAAATTAAGCAATGTGAATAATGCAATGTGGATGATAATTGTGAATAATTGAATGTAAATGAAATGAATGAAAAGAATTTGGTGTAACAAAGAATAAATTGGAATAAATACATAAGTTGTACTTATATTATTTTATTCGCATAACAGTTTGATCCATATTCGAGCACAAAATTTCGAGATAATTTATATCGATAAGAGTTAAGATTTTTCACTCAATTTTTGATGGCAAAACACCGGATATGGATTTTTGGTTGATCCTGGATTTTTGATTGATCCTGGATATATGGCGAGCATGAAATGTCAGTTTCGGATCAAGGAACCAAATTTAAGTCCGCGCTAGGGAGTCGTGTGAACAATATTTGTTCGGAAGTGAAATTTTGTGATCGAGTGAACGATCAGATTTGATATTGCGTACATGTGATGTATGTATATCTTACGGGCTTAAGTAAAGCAAGTATTGGTAAATTGAAAATGCGAGATAATATGATTTTAAATTATATGATTGGATATCATTGGTAAATAAGATGCTGGTATTTAAAATTAAGAAAAACTGGATTGCCTGATAAAAAGGTACATGTTTAAATTATTGTTTAAATTTGATGATTTTATGATTGAGCCACTCGGCTTTTGTTTTCTTTTGATTGGCTTGAACCTGTAGTAGCGATTTGTAGTTATTTCGATCTAGCTGCGCAAAGGAGACGTTGGAGAAAAATTTCAAAAATTTAGGAATTAGAAGATTTTGAAGAAAATTTTAATAACTAGAAGTTTGGTTTTGGATTATAACTTGAAATGATTGAGTAAATAATATTATTTGGAATCTACGGATGAATTTGGAAATTAGTAAAAGTGATAATGAAGTTTCAACAAATTAATTTTGGGAAAGCAAATGGGTTTTGGGCCATTCTTCTTACCTTGGTAATTTCGGGGACGAAATTCTTTTAAGGAGGGAGGATTATAACGACCCAAAATTTTGGTTATTTTAAATTGAAATGTTTAGTTAATTTTCAATGTTTAAGAAGTAATTTTATAGATCAAATAACTTGAATTTCAAATATAACAATTTATCGTGTAATTTAACTACGGAATTTAATAATTGAAATTTAGGTAAATAACTGAACCTTGAATTCTAAGCCAGAAAAAAATAGTTTCAAAGCTGATTTAATTTCTCTTTACAAGAATGAAGGTAAATAAAATTTCAAATATGATTTGTAAGTGGTTTACTCAATTTAAAAAAAAAACAACTCGTTTAATTTAACATATAAAAATAGCCTTTCGGGCACAGTCTCGAATTTCGATGAAACCTATGTCATTGGTTTCGTAATAGTGTATTGTTATCGGATTTCATAGCATTTAGAGTTACTGTTTGGTTGTATGGGACAGAAATGCGTCAAAATTAATATCGAAAATTTAATATATAATTGGATTCAAAAAGCTATCTTCTCCATACGATCGAATAAGGTTTCAGAATAAGTTCCATTGCGTTCGAAGCAAGGGTATAACATTATGAACGCCAGGCGGCACACCTCGATTGGGATCCGAAATTTAGGGCTAGGTATTTTGGAATTTTAGATTAACATATTTCAAATCAAATTAATTACATCCGTTTTAACATCCCTTAAGCCCGCATTTCCCTCACATCAGCTACTTTATTTCTTTTCTAGCCGCCCTACACCTGAATATGCCTTCCTATACGATGACTTTTGTTCCTCTGCCTTCATACATAATTGCACAAGTGTTAACAGTGAAGACAAAACAAATATGTGAAAATGGAACTTCAAAAAAGATTAATTCAAATTCTACTCGATGAAAAATCTCCAAACGAATTTTATAAATCTTGTTTAAATATGATCTTCGATCTGCTACATTTTTTAGGGTTGCAGCTTCGGTTTTGGCAATCGACGGTTATGCCGCGAGTAAGTCATAGGCTAGGGTTGTGATTTTTTCTTAATAGTTATGGAGTTTGATGATTCAGGCATTGGATTCGAGCTCAACAAGATCGACAGCACCTACACCGAAGTTTTATAGGTCGCGATTGAAGTTTGGAAGGTGCAGCCATATCTGGGTTGCTCGAAGTCGAGTATAGGAGAAGTTTTAAGAGTAGGGTTAGAGATTGTTTTTAATCCAGACTTCGATTTGGAAATTCAGTGTTAGATGTGGGTTCGTCATGAAAATTGGCACTGGCGACCGAATTTTTTGATGGTGCGACTTCGATTTGGGTCGTGACTTTTTGGGCGCTACAGTAGGTGGTGAGTCGCTTTTTGCTTTGTTCGACCAGAGATGACGAGGTGGTGGATAGTGGAAGAGGAAAAGCAATGGGACTTGTTGATGGCTTCAGGTCAACGAATGATGAATTGTGGCGTGTGTGCACGTGTACGTGCATGGTGTAGGAGGGATTCCATGCGTTCGATATAAAGGTGAAGACGAATTTGGGGAAGAAGCATTCATGGGCTTTGGGCCGTTCAGAGGAAAGAAAAGAAAAAAAGAAGGAAAGAAAAGAAAAGTAAAGGAATGAAGGGAAGAAAAAGAAAAAGGGAAAAAGAGAGAAAGGAGTAAAGAAGAATAGGGTCGGGTCACGTGATGGGCGGGGTGAATTGTTGTTGGGTCGGACCTTAGAAATTAGTGGGTAAGGATATATATAAATGGTAATTAATTTATATAAAATTTATTTAATAAAATTTCAATCATTATTAAATTCATAACTCGTTCGTTTTAGGTCCAAATCCAAAGCGTCAGTCGCGTTGGATTCGTATTAACAAGATCTTTACTACGGAATCAAACTTGTTGGATTTAGATCTTGCAAAATTTTCAGTTAAATTCGAATGCATTCGAATTTAATCGAAATCAGAACGCGAAAGCGACAAAAAAAAGGTGAGTGTTTTTAACGCTCACGGTGTACTATAATTTTTTTTTATGTTCGTTAAAATTGAATCATGAAGCTATCTAATTTTTTTGACTGTTAATTGAAAATGAAATTGACATATGAATTGACTGTAGATATTAAAATTTACAGTTAAATTTGAAATTGGAATTTAATTGCCAGTAGATTACTTGATATTGATAACTATGAAATTGTTCTGAATTATTGGATGATTTGGATGTTGATTGTGATGGATGTTATTGATTGATGTTTTGGGTGATTTGGATGTTTCTTTATCTTGCCATCACTCTGTACATTATTTACAGTATATAAAACTATAAATCGAATTATTTTGAATAAATTAAGAAATAGGTTGAAATGAAATATACCTATAACATTTATTTTGGATTGAAATGATATATATCCATCCCTGAATTAAATTGGAATAATCGATTCACTTGGCCATAGGATAGAAAATTATATACTGACACCGGATTGGTTAAATTAAATAACTTTAAAATTTTATTTGAAATTATTTAAATGATTTTGATTTGAAGAAATGAAAATCGAATTTATGAAAATCGAATTATTTTCGAACTTGAGCTCGTAATGTTGGAAGTTATATTTGGTAAAAGAAATTGTTTAAAATAATTGAAGTTCGGATTTTTTAAGTTCTAATCGAAATATGATTTAAATTTTAGAAATTGATTTGATTTAAAGGATCGGACTTTTATTCGAACTTTGAATATAACTAAGTAAAAGTGATGTAAAAGGATATTTCGAAATTGAGCTCGGAATTGTATTATATTTGAAAATTTGGATTTTAAATTGGGTATGGAAGGTAAACTTGATTTAAGCGTTTCGAATCGATATTTTGAAAATCGAACTTCGAATTGATATAAATCGAAATGGTTTGAACTTGGAAATGGAAATGGAATTGAAATTAATTTGGAATTGAAATTGAAATTAATTTGGAATTGGAAGTGAAATTAATTTGGAATCGAAGTAAAATTCGACTTGAAATCGGAATTGAATCAATTAAATCGAAATGGAAATTTAAAGTGATTTGAATTGGGAAATTTGGAATCGAATCGGTTTGACTTTGAAACTATTTTGAAATAAATTATTTTAGTATAAATTATCAAAAATCTATCTTTTTAAATATTCAATTTATTATGATTTACCAAACTTTTTTACCTTATAAAACATTTTAAATACTTAAATCATTTCATATCAAACTATTTTAATTATTTAAACTATTTTTAAATAATTTAAATTTTCAAACTATTTTTCTAAAATTCAAACTAGCCAAAGGGTGGAATGTTTATATTTGAATCTTGGATTTAAATACGAATTAGAAGAAAATGAAGTTTTAACCTAAACTGAAATTCATAACAATTTTGGAATCGAAATCGAGATATTAAGACGAACATGATTTTGAGTTGAAATAGTATATTTTAAGTAAATGTGTTGATTTCGAAATGAATTTGGTTTTGAAGCGAATATGACATTTTGGTATAAAGTATGAATTGCTTTTGAAATGTAAAAGTATCAACTGGTATATAAAATGATGTTTGGTTATTAAAAAGACCGGGGCCTCTTTTTGACATACTCTCTGTCAATATTGAAACCACTTTAACAACTGTATACATGGAGGAGACTCCCAAATGAAGTGGTAGGATTTGGCGTCGTTGCTGGATTTGAAGAAAGAGAATGATAATGGATTAGCCTTACCTTTGTGTCAATTTGAAATGACTAAAATAGGAGCCATACCGGTCAATGAGGCTAGCTACCTCTAGCAGACACACTTCTTCGTATTCCCATCATTTACATTGTGATTGATTGGTGCGCACTCTCTGATTTGGGAGTGGTGGACGCGGTGGGCCCTTAGGGGTTACCACCGGCCGGGATTGGGTAAACTGGTAGTATCCTACCTTAGGCATTTCGTCACATGCCTTGTTATACTTTTATCCATATATGAGACCACTACGATTTTGGTTTAGTGTTGTCATATCACGGAGCATCCCTATCCACCGACGGTTTACTGGTGTTTTATATGCAAACTGTACAACAATGCTTAAAAACGCATTAAGGGGGACCAATGTAAATCCTTAACGCTAAGAAAAATATTTAGTTTACCGATTAGACATTACATATAAAATGTATTCTACTACATATAAATATTTTGACGGATCCTTAAGAGATGGAAAATCCCGTAACATCTCTTGAGTTATTGCACGCACATTATACACTGGATAGGAGATGTAAAACCCCATAAACAACTTTGATGCCACGACACTTATGTTATACGCGATGTTGATTTGACTCATATAAGAATATTTTAGTCCTGACTCGAATGTTTTGTCCTTTCATTACGCTCGGGACAGTCCTAAGTTTTTCAGCTTATTGAAGATTTATTCTACAGGACGAAGATGAAGATTTGGTATATTATTACTATTAGTATTCCATCATTGTTGTTCCATTTCAATATTTTAATTATTCTATTGTATATATATAACTCCGGTAAATGTTGTATAAATTATAGTCAAATTTTCATGAACAGTTTGTTTGATTATTATATTTTGTCATTCCGTTGTGAGATTCTATGTTTGTTTTCTTCTTCTTCCTTATTTTTCTTAGTTAACCCTGTTGATTATCTATATTTCGGATGGTTTAAGTTTGACATGTGCGGGTCGTCACAATCACAACGGAATGAATAATCTATAAAATATGACAAATTTTTACACAAAATCAAAACTGTAATATATGTATATACTGACATCAATCAGAGTATACTAACATATTCAGCACGGACAGTTAAAACAACATGACCTTACAATTGTTGATAAATGCAACGGAAAAATAACCATCTACGTGAATACGTCTCTATTCCCCAGCTTCCCTCCTAAAGCTCCAATCCTTCAGCAAAACTTGGAAATATGCTCAATCTGACCCGAGCATTATAGGAAAACAACGCCCAGGTCAGTCTGGTAAAACTAGCATGAGAACTCAAATCATAAGGAATTTTATTTATTATAACTTTTAAAAATCCTTTAAAATCAAAGGTATCTCGTAAGACCACACCGCACATAAACACGGATGGATTTTTACGTTACAATAACAAAAAAAAATTTATATCATAAATCTAGTGATATTATAATAATGTCTAGAATACAAATACTTATTAATCATAGTGGAAATTATTACACTTTAAATTTCATCATAATAGGTATACAATCAAGTCTACACAACGCTTATTGGAGAATGGATTCCAACAATGGCAAGGTAAGGACTACCTTCCGTACAGTACACCTCTAAATAAACTATACCTAAGATCAAACCCTGAACTTGGTACACCACTACCAACATAGCACCGACCTACCCCTGAACATTGGTAGTACCGAATATATCATCACCCGGTTGCTTAACAATCTTTATCGAGAGCCCTCATGCACAACCAAATCCGTAATATGATGAACTAGAAAGGTGATGACACACCCTAATGGGAGCGACCCACATAGCCCTGCTGCATCTACCATGTTTTAGCCATTTTCCGGGTTTTGAGGCTTGAGGCTACGATTACCTTTATATAGCAATTCCACTTGGAATGCTAAAACTGCCCTCTAAGCAGCAATACACTGCCAGCATTTATCCATACAAGTTCATTCTGGGTCTGAATGAAACCGAAGGAACTACCTCCACTACATCCATTTTGCAATCACCCTCAACATTAATAGCCGGTAACCCTTACACTTTAAAGCTCTGTCTTTGATTCCATATTCTTTGATATGTCTTCAGTTTGAAACGCATGATTTGGGTCGAAGTGGTTTCGGATAACAGATCTGATCCCGGTCTCCTCGAAACAACTTTCGATAGTTCTCATAAAACTCAACCCCAGTTCTTTAGGAAATAAACAGACAAGGATAAGACCGTAGTTCATCTCCTAACCGTTAGTGGACGGATTTCCTTATCATTTTCCTAAGAGAAAGAAACTGGATATACACACACAGTACAATATGATCGTGCCATATAACACACGTGTTTCTCCTGGATATTTCCAAAGTTATATTTTGGTCCAGATTAGATAGTCGATTATTTAACTATCAAATAAACAAACATTCCAAAAAAAGATTATATTTCCAATGGAAACCATTAAGCCTCTTAAATTAATCTTCCATTAATTTAAAATCACATTTCAAATATGTGGAAATCACTTCCATATACTTATCTCAACAGGATAAGTATATTCACAAACACTATATTTTAATATTTTAAAAATATAACCATATACTTATCTCAATGGCATAAGTATATTCACAAACCATTTCTTTCCAAATCTTAGAAACTTGAAAACTCTTAAAATTAGATTTTTAAAAGTATCATTCAGTATAATTCATGGATCACAGTTTACACAATAGTTAAGTCGCTATCCCAGTGAACCCATAGTAAACTATAGGCAATCTCTGCCCCTCGAATTATGCCATGAGTATCAACCATCTCTTTTCAAATTCCTTTATCTTATAAATATTTTCAAATCTAGAAAGCTTCGTCATAAATCTTCAGTCTATTCCTAAAACATCCATTATGTATCCCAAAACTCCATTTATAAAACTTCTTCTTTTCAGATCTTTAAAACTCATAAAATTCTTTTAGAAATATCCAAAACCATTAATAAAGCTCTTCCTATATATACTTATTTAATAGACTCTTTAAGTCCATAAGGTACTCTTAATAAACAAGAAGTTATTTAAAATGGCTATAAATAACAAATTACTATTTAAACATCCTTCTATTTCATTTAATTTATTCTCATTCGAAATAATAACTCAAAAATCACGTTACTAATATGTTATATTAATTTAAGACCATATTGTTATATCAATAAGTTAACTTCAAAATAATATTAATATAACAATTAATAAACTTTAAAATGTTATTAAACGATAATTAATCAACTTTTAACTGATACTGATATGAAAATTAGTTATCTATAAATACAAGTAAAAAAACTTAAATCAAAATAATTAGATAACTTAAATTAAAAATTAAAACATAGATAATTTGTTTTAAATAAATAATTAAAATGTAATTAAAAAAATTTAAACAATAATTAAATAACTTTAACATAAAGCATTCTTAAACAATATTTGAGAAATAACCTTTAAGAATCATATTAATAAAATAATCAATTTTAACTAAATATTATAACAATTATAGATTATCTTTAAAATATTATTATTAATAAGTTATTACCTATTTAAATCTTATTATTAAATAACAATTATCTTTAACTCTTATAATAAAAATAATTATTCTTAAAATAACTTTCAAACCAATAATTAGCTTTCGTTTCAATAAATTGCACTTCAAATCAATGATTATCTTTCAAATCAATAAATTAAATTTTCAATACATTTAATTAATTAAATAAGTTAATATAAAAGTTCTCACCTACAAAATCAACACGCCGAGCCCATCAAGACCCATCATGCCCTAAACCCACGTGCTTCTCCTTCTTTCCCATTTCCTCTTCACTCTTCTAGTAACCCATATGCATGAATGCAAACTTGCACATGCACAAACTTCCAAAGCTACCAATGACCAAGTCGAAACCACTAGCATGACTACCTCGCCATTCTTATTCCAGCCATCACATCGATTACTCCTCTGGCCAATCAAAACAAAAGGCGACCGAACCCATCTCTTTCCCCAAATCACGCCCAGGTCCAAAGGTCGTGACATTTTTATCTTTCAATCCTCTCCAAATTTCCACTGCTTAAAGCTCTCTCCTTAACGATCACAATGTCGAGCTCAAAATCTCAAATCAATTATTAAATCTTCAAATAAATTTAACCCTTGCAATCCAAACTCGACGTTGCTAGCTGCGTCGAACGATTCGAAATGGATTAAGAGACATCTTTTTTTGAAGTTTATGAATAATATTTCCTCTTTGCTGATTTTTAGGAATAACTTGAGCGACACTCAATGAAATCGAGTGTCGTTTTTAAAAAACCCTATGGACGATACGAAAAACTTTACAGTTGGACATCGAAGCTAAAAGTGAGTGGTTTGGGAGCTTTTAATTTTTGAATGGAATATGCAGAGCACCATTCCAGTACACCAACCAACTCGAGGACTCAAATCCGATGGGGACAATGGCGGCTCGAGCAACAAGAAAGTTGCTGGGGAGGAAAAATGAACACTGGAATGAAAGGCAAAGGGACAGGATGGTGGCTAGGGGGGAAAAAGGCAATGTACTATATATACTGTGTAGTTGCATTTGAATTAAATTATATTCCGGTACCTGACCATAACGTATCGTGTTCGATTCCGAGCTGCGATTGACAGAGAACAAAATATGGTCGCGTATAAAAATGTTACACAATCACAAAACAAAAATAAAATAGACAAGTTATTAAATTCTATGAAGTTTCAAAATGCCAGTGGCTGTTGTAAAATACGTTAAACGAAAATTTACTTATTTTCTAAATTAAAAATTATAGAAAAATTCTATAAATTAAATTAAACATACGCCATTTGAAATCAAATATCTGTTTCATTTATAAATACTATGGTGATTCGTAAATATTATAGTGGTTGTTCCTCTGATGGTACTTAAACCTTCGGCTGTGTTGCTACGGTGATTCGTGGTGCACCGATAAATCCTGCCTGTTACCTGGCTGAGAACTATCTTGTTGATTTAAGACAATTTGTGATTATACAATTTTGGGTTAACTTAGGATAAATAATTTTTAATTAAAACCTTACATTCATTTAGTTGCGTTAGTTCATGCATATTTTAAAAAAAAATTCAAAATCCAAAACCAAAAATTGTAAATATTTCTTAAATTAGTTTTTTTTCCTTTTCCTTTGAAAATTTTCAAATAAAAATTCTAAAAAATACAAAAAAAAAATCTACTTAGTTGTTTTTAGAAAATCCAAAATAATATATAAAATCTTTTCAAAAAAAACAAAAAAAATTTGAAAAAAAACAAAAATCAATTTCCCTTTTGAAAAATAAATTCTATTTGTAAATATTTTTCTTTATAATTTTTTTTTTGAAAATGTCCGAGTTTCCCCACTTACGTGAAATTTACAATAGTTGTGAAAATCAATATAATCCATATAATTTCACTCAAAATTCTTATGGATATTTTAACGACGACTATTTTGTAAATGATTCAAATTTTGAACAACAAAGTTTTCAAAACAACGATCAACCCTCGAATCTCGAAAATAGCATGTTATCTTTACTTGAACTATCTACACAACAAAATCAAAATATAAACGATTTGTGTAACTCATATTTGTGCACTAGTTCATGTCAGAATAATCAAAATTTGAATTCACTTCAAAATTCAAATGATTTCGAGTATAACCCATGCCAATTCAATTTCGAGCTTCAGAATAAATTTCAAAATCAAGATGAAAATGTGAAGCAATTTTCAAATAATTTTGGCATTGGGAATAGTTACAATAACGATACGATTAAATTTTGGTTATCAACAAATTCAAAATGAAAATTTTCAAATTAATAATCATGAATTTGATTTTGTTGACCAAACGAAAAAAGATAACGGGGATTTATTACATGAAAAATACAAAACTTTTCGTGAAAATCATAATCCAACCTCAACTTGCGAAGAATCAAATAATAATCTACCGTTTATCGAAATTGACAATTCTTGTTCTCAACAAGTCCAAATCAAAAAATTTCAAGTTAATAATTACAAATTTGACTTTGTTGAGCAAATGAATGAAATTTACGATGATCATACGGATTTGTTGTTTGAAACATATATGAAACAACGTGAAAAACAAAATCAAATTTCAACGTGTGGCGAGTCAAGTGATAATCCACCTTTTACCCAAATTGATGATTTTCAAATAACAACTTTCGAAATTGAAAACGACATTCTTAACGAAGTTGTTGAAAAGACGGTAATTGAGTTGGATTTCAATTCTTTTGAGGGTGTGGAACCAAATTTAAAATTCGATCTTCCTTTTCTCGATTTCGAAAATTTGAATACAGCAACTTGCAATTTTGAACTTGACATATGCAATGAAGTTGTTGATAATCCAACAAAGGAAGACGAATTTAATGAACACGAATTTTTTGGACTTTTGGATGACGAGTTGTTAAATTCTGATGGGGAAGATTTAAATCACCACTTTGATTTAGAAATTGATAATTTCGAAGAAGTTTTCAATGATAAGTTTGAACTTCAACTTGGTGAAAATAAACTTGAATTTCAATCAATTGTTTTATCAACCCCAAAAATCATCGAAAAAAAAACAACCCATTCAATTTTCAATAAAACAACATTCGTTTTTCCAAATCAACATTCAACTTCGAAATCTTTTATGGTTTGGTTTTTCGAGCTTAAGCCGTGTCTCGCATACTTGATGAGACAAATGAATTGATCTTTGGAAGACCGGTTCATTTACTCTTTAACGGCATACTTTCTGATGTCTTGTAAATAATCATCTTTTCATTTAAATAAATGTTATATTTTTATATTTTCTCCATCCACTTGGGTTGACTGTGGGGGACACGGTCAAAATCAAGTGTGGGGGGAGACTCATCTTCATTTTTTTTCATGGTTTATTTTTGCTTTAAAATCTAAAAAAAATGAAAATAAAATAAAAACATCCTAAAAATACATTTTCTTTTGATTTATTTTTAAAAGAAACATTATAAGATAAATATATGGTTTTGGTTTATTAAATTGAAATTTTTGAATATTTATTTGTCTTAACAAAAATAAAAATGAAGTTTGATTACAAATAATAATGGTTTAACTAGTATATAGGAAGATTTATACGTGTTAATTATGAAGTACATCCTAATTGAAAATCTTTGTCTTAAAAAGTGGTTGATTTAAAGTAAAAGATATAACTTTTTTTTGTCTTCTAAGTTAAATGGTGCTAAGATGATTTTGCAAACTCTCTCTTAAAAAAAAAACATCCAAGTATTCACTCTCATTTAAAAGTCCTCACGGTTATGCATGGGTGAATTACTTGGAATCTTTGATTATGTGCTTTCATACTTATTGAAAAGTCCTCACGGTTATGCATGTATGGAACACATGTAAAAAAACAGACTTAATAAAAACCATATACGGTCGATAGGTGTATGCACGAAAGTGTGTGCACTCGCTATGCTCTGTACTCCCCTTACATAAGCCCGAAAGGCAGTTCATGGGGTGGTATATCTGGCCTCAGTTTACCTGAGCTAGGTGTGTAATTTTTCTTGCAAATAATGAGACAACAAGCAATTAAAATCCTAACACTATTTTTACTTATTTGATTTGATTTGTTATTGAAAAGAAATGAAAATACCACTTTGATAAACTTTGATAACCAACTAAGGATCCATTTCATAGTTACACTATGTTATTAACCAAAACAACGAGTTAAATTATTGTCTATTTGTTATGATAACTTCGTTTTTATTGGAAATTCTGATGAGTAAATGGCATAAATTTCAAGATAATAGCCAAACCTATATTTAACTTATTGGTGTCAATTTAAAAATAAATCCTTCATTTGTAAATATTTTCAAAAACTTGCGTTCATCTCTTTGTAAATAATTCTGGCATTTTGCAAATATTTTCATCCTGCATTTGGATTTTATGGGTAGTATCCGCTGAAAACCCTCACGAGACAACACTCTTCCTACTGGGGACACCCAGAGGTTTAACGGCTTGTTGCATATGCTCAATGCAATCGTGCTTCCTACGAAAATGGATTTATCTTAGTTTTCTTTATTCGAGGACAAATAAAAAGATAAGTGTGGGGGTATTTGATGTGCACGTAAATGTGCATATTTTTACCACCATATTTATTCTATTTAAATCGAATAAATGATCATATTGGGTAGTTTAACTTGTCTAAACCAAAATTCATATTATTTGAAATTGTCACATATTCATCTTCATCCATGGGCAAAATGGACATTTTTGTGCATATATTAATTGAGAAAATTTAATTGAAAATTTCTATATTATTTTGTAGGAAATTAAACTCAATTACAAGTGGGTTCATGAAGGAATATGCATGCACAAAGAAGACACAAAAGAATGAAGATGGAAATAATTCAAAGTGAAGAACATGGAGGACCCCACCCACTTACCTTGATTTTCAATTAGGAGCTAAGGCACATGTTAAAGGCCATTAAAAACTTCATGTACATTTAAGTGGGGGATTATTGAAGCTAATGATAACTTGGCCACCACACTTTCTACAAGGGCATTTTGGGCATTCCTCAAAAATATAAATTATGGTTTAACACTTATAGAAATAACCCCTTATGTTTCATGTAGTAACATCCTTCCTCTTCATTAGTTTTAGGATCAAAATAAACAAAGCTCTTCTCTTTCTTTTTTCATGGCTACCTAGCCATTTTTATTCTCATGTAATTTCTTTTTTTTATGCAATTTTATACATGATCTTTTCCTTTCTTTGTTTATTTCCTTTCATGTTGTAGTGTAGATCTCTTTTTCTTTTATACAAATAGAATAGATCTCTTTTCCATTAGCTTTCATTTTTCTTTCTTTTTGCTTTTGTGTTGCATGCTACTTGTGTTGATATAATAACACAAATGACAGGCTAATCCATTCAATTTAGGGGTAATGAAGCCTCTAATCATGTAGCTTCAACATTTTGATGTTTTATACTCTCTTTTTTGTGCTTTAATGAGAATGTATGAAGTGGTTAACTTGTTGTTTTTGCTTTGAATTTGATAGCCTATATTGTTGACACCAAATAGGCTATACTTAAACAATCACTAACACAAATTACCTCTTCATCTACATATGATGATGGTAATGAAGTGAATGTTGAGATTAAAATTTGATGGTCTATATTTCTAATTAATAATTAATAGGCCATACTTAAAATAGATTTTGCTTTCAACTTTGTTATCATTTTTCATGTGACTTAGTAAATGGTTTAAGGGGTGTGCTATAGTTTGATGGCTTATGTTGAGCTAATTAATAGCACAAATAGGCCATACTTATGATAAGAACATCAATTAAGCTAACTAATGACAAAGAAAAGAGAGAACATAACTTCATTTTGTTGATTTATGTGATCTAGAGAGTGGAAGTTGCCTCTAAATTGTCTTAACACTCTCATATTTTTTATCTATTTTCTTTTTCATTTTTCTCCTTTTTGTTAGTTTAACATTTTCTTCAACCTTGGTTTAAATTGATTGAATAGATTTTTAAAGTCATCAATTCCCTGTGGATCGACTCGTATTTGCCACGTGCTACATTCTTACACCGTGCGCTTGCGTTTATTTTTAATTTAAATTCGCCAGTTTTCTAAATCGATAGAATTTTTGTCGACTAACAGTATATGGATCGCTAGCGATCCATACCATCCCACCAGGTTGCCATGAGCTTTAAGGTAGAAGACAATGGGAAGCATCTTAATACGTTGGATCGCAATCGAGCCATAAGCTATGGATCGCTAGCGATCCTAGCCTATGGATCTCTAGCGATCCATCAAGTTAGCTCAGTTCGAGATGAAACTTGCAGTGCATCTTCCTACAGTCGTCCATAAGCATATGACAAGAAAGCCTAGCCCAATAGCTCTCCAGCCTCTATAAATATTCACCAATCTGCAATGTGAAGAGGATCCTCTGGACTGGCAGTTAAAACTGTACAGAAAACCTTCATCATTCTTTTCCTCCCTCACAACAGTCATCCGAGTATACTGTGATTCTCCAATGAACTCCAGCATTGGGGACTTAGTCTAACTAAGGATATTCAATGACTTTGTAATCCAATCCCCCTTGTAACAGCAATCAGTTAATAATAAAATTTATAAAGTAGGCATAAGCTTTATTAACAGTCAAATGACAATAAAAATCTTCTTATCTTCATTCTATTTTTTCCTTTTCAACATTTACTCTGTGATATTACTCTGTAAGAACAAAGTTGGTGCTTTCATGCTCAATCCATGGTATTGATACATTTTCAGGTTGTTTGCACAAAAAATGGATAAACACCTCAAAGTCGTATGGTTTAGTTGATTTTATGTTGTTCTTAGCGGTTTGGGTGATTTATGCAAATATATAAAAAAAACAGGGGCTAAACTGTAAAAGACACACAGATTTATAGTGGTTCAGCCAGAACGTGCCTACGTCCACTTTATATGTTATTCTCTCTTTTCCTTCAGAAGTACAAAGCTTTGTATACAAGTATATGAAAGTTGTTTGAAAGTTCCTTCCGTGCTTGAGCTCTCAAACTTGTCTGCCATTGTTGTACCCCTGCCCCTCTATTTATAGAGTGAGGCTGGGGGCAGGGGTCTTGGATGTATATAGCTGCTGATGGGCCTGGGCTGATGCAATCTGGTCTGGCACATCTGGTTGGTTTGGTCGTAGCTGAGTGGAGTTTGATTCGGTTGTGAGTGAAGTGGCATTGGTTCGGTGATGCGTGGAGGGGGTTGGTTCGGCATGGGTTGGTGTGGCCTTGGACCGGTGAAGCTTGGTCCGGTGGTATGCTGAGAGGCTTTGGTTCGGTGTTGTCTTGGAGGAGGTTGGTTCGGCGTGGGTTGGCTCGGTGATGAGTGCTGGTTCGGCAGGAGGTTGGCTCGGCGGAGTTTGGTGGGCTTTTGGACCGGCTATAGGTGGTTCGGTGATGGTGGCCGTGGCAGTGAGTTGGTTCGGTATTGGAAGGGGATGGCCTGGTTCGGTATTGAGTTGGTTTGGCGGGAGGTATCTGGGAACTGGTTCGGCAGGCGATAATTGGATTCGGTTTCTTTTGGACCGGTGGTGGCGAGAAAGGCACCCAACACTTGCCCCCCAAAGTGGGGCACGTGCTTTGCATGTGTCGCGCTTTGTTTTTCTTTCCGTTGGTGTAGCTTCATTCGGGTGTGGGTGCTGAGCTGGCTGGTCAGGTTGTCCTGTGCTTGTTTATAAATAGGGGCTACACCCCTTCGTTATTCCTTACCGAATTTAGAGAGAGCCGAATCAATCTGAGTGCCGAATCAACCTTGTACCGAATCAAACAAGTACCGAATCAACAAGTGCCGAATCAAGCAGGTGCCGAATCACACTGGTACCGAACCAGGTATGTTTCCTTGAACACGAACGATATTGGGGTGTTGAGTGCCGAATGAGCTATGCCGAACGAGATATGTGATGTACTACCGAATGAATCTTTAAACCTTTAATGCCGGATGGATTTTTATACTTGAATCATGAGTGAAATCTTAAGACTATACACCTGCTTGCTTATATCCTCTGTTCTAACAATATGTTTTTCTCGTGTCGCAGATAATGTCTCACAAAATCGAAACTCGATCGGAAAAGAGAAAAACTACGGGCAGGAGTGAGTCTTCCGTCGTGCCCCCTGCCCAGTCAGGACCGGAACGCCATGGACCTACCCCGAGGTCGCTAGTAGATGGGTATGGTCCCCAAGAGCTTCTGAACTCTCCTCCTGATTGCTTTCCGAGCTCTCTCAGAGAGGAGCAACTTGACGTTATCTCCGGCTCCTTTGGGATTGATAGAGCATGCATGCTGTTGCTGGGGGAAGGAGTGATGCCGTATGACCCCCCTGAAGGCTACTTTGCTTACAGCAGATATCATTGCATGTGTGGTGCTATCCCGCCTCTTAACCCTTGGATAGTTAGCTTTATCACATATCTGAAGGTGGCTCCATTCTAGCTTCAGCCTAACTCCTACGCCATTCTGGTGAGTCTTTTCGTCATCTTTCAGAGGAAATATGGGCGTCCCCCTTCCAACCGGGAGATCCGGTATCTGTACAACTTGAGAGGCTATAAGAAGGGGTCTCCATATATCAGCTTGGAAGCGGCCGTGCCCTTCAAGCCTGTTCTGGATTTGTACTCGAAGTTTAGTATGTTCAAGAAAGAATGGTTTTTCATTAAGGATGACTCTGTTTCTTTCCGCCTTTTCACTTCCGGCTGTAAGTTGAACTTCATTTATATTTTCCTCATCCCGATCGCAATGCTTCTTCTTATATGCTTTTATTTCTTGCTAGCAACAGGTGGCTTTGCGGTCGTGGAGAATGATTCCTTGGCGCGGATGGCTGCTGAAATAAAGGTCATTTCGGGAAGGGATAGGTCGACTTCTTACCTGATCAGGAATGCCACTCTCCTGGAGTATAACCTGATTCTCCAGTCGTTGGGGGAAAGAAGCTCAAGAACTCTGATGGACCCTCTCCCAGCACATGTCCAGACATTCCGGAGGAGGAAGGTAGAGAGGAGGAAAGAGGCGAGGAGGAGAGCGGAGGAGATGGAGAAGGTGAAGGACAGGGTGGTAGTGGTGCCGGGGCTTTGTCTTCTGAGCAGGCAGGGGAGATCCAGGAGTGGACGGATGATGCCTTCCGCCAGGCTTTTGAGGGGTTGGAGGAAGGATCAGCCTCGGTGGAGAAGGCAAAGGAGGTTGACAAGGCTGGGGCTGGTGCCGATCCATTCTCTAAGAGTTCTTCAGCTAAGGCGACTCCAGCGATTCAAGGTGAACTTTTGACTTCTGCAGACTCCATTTACGATAGGGACTTAGGAATATTTTATGGTTCGCTTCCATCCTGGAATGAGATTCAGGCCTTATTGCAGTATCCTACTCCTCCGCAGGGTTTGTATAATAGATGTGCCTTCTTACTCTCTTTATCTTAACATATTTCTGGAATTGTGGATCATTGTGTGTTCGTAACACTTGGCTTTTATTATAGGAGCAGGTAAGGCGACCAAGTCATCAGATATCCGGCACCGCCTCGAACAGTATAAGCTACTCAAAGATTCTGCCAAACCAAAGCCGCCAACCAGCCGTCCTGGGGATGAAGTTAGATATCGCCCTCTTCTTGGAGTTATTGAAGAAGATATGCAAAGGAGGAAGAGGGGTCGATCTTCGTTTGAACCTTCACTTGGCCATCAGCCTCCAATCCAGCCCATCCATGATATTACTGAAGAGGATACTGAGTTTATGCCTTCCCCCCATCCGTCCGAAAATCCAACCGTCACTCCGATAGACCATCCTGGTTTGGATCGCAACCCATTTGCCGGCCACCCTGATCTGGACCCGAGTTTTCAGGATATCTCTTTTGATGAGGTCACGGGTGAGCATCTTCTTCCCCGCAATCCCATGGTACGGGTGCTTGATGAGGCTAAGTCGTTAGACCTCGATTTGCTTACTACTCGGATTGTGACCATGGGGAATGAGGCCAAGGCAATCATCGATCGGGTGGCTGAGGAAACCAAGAGGCTTATGGAGCATCACGCTCGACTGGCCAGGGCTGGGGAGGAAATCGGAAGTGCTAACATCCGGTTGCGGCTACAGGTTTCTGACCAGGCCAAACAGCTTGCCGATCAGGCTATCCAGATATCCCAGCACGAGGCGGCCTCCCGACGACTAAAGAAAACCATGGAGGAGGTTAGCAAGGCTGAGTTGCGAAAGATGGAGGTTGCCTGCAAGGAGCGGATTGACATAGCTATTGCTACGGTGGACGAGGTTCAGAGGGCGGATCTCGAGCAGGTAGAGGAGTTATCTGGGAGGCTTGAGGCTGCAGAACTTGCTCAAGCCAAGTTGAAAGAAGAGACGGAGGAGATGAGGAGATCCCTTCAGGCTGAGTGCTCGAGATACCGGCGGGAGAGGGATGTTGCCGTCGCTAAGTTGCTGTTCTCCGAGGCCCGGGTGAGGGAGTTTGAGGAGAATGAGGGGATGATGGATGAGATGTTGCAGGACATGTACTTCCGTACCTGGAAGCAGGGTAATCTATCCTGGATGGATGACTATCCCCGGATCATGGCTAGAATATATCTCCGGGCATTGGAGGAGGCCAAGGCCGATGTTGATAAGGAAGGTGGAGCGGCATTCAGGATGGATATGGTTACCGCCCAGTTTTCAAAGGAGGAGAAGGTAGCGGTGAAGGAGGGGATGCGGCTACTCGCTGCGGACGAAGCCGGTGTGCAGTTGGGGGATGAGGACCAAGAAGAAGGTGTTGGTGAGTTTTCTCTTTTTAGCTTTTCGTAACTTGATCGTTCGCTGTTTATCTGATGGATTCTTCTCCTGAATTGGACAGGTGGGACTTCTGGTCAACATGCTGGGAGCTCCGATCCTGCCGTTAAGTAGATTCGGAGAGCTAGTAAGATGAGGGCGGAGCACTGATGCAGTTGACTACTTGATCCGATCCGTATAGTTTTTGGTTTTCTTGACTTTCCTGTCTATACTTAGTCAAAAACATTAGTGTATTTTCGGATTGTAATTATGTCATTGAACGACTCTACGTAATTTTATAACACGAGTTGATTCTGTTATATTTTGAATGCTGTCATTGCTTTTGATGTGTTGTATAAGAAATATAACCATGCATATGCCTGTGATTTGATTGTGTTTGACACTAAGCTTCTGCTTGTAATATAATTTCATGTTTTGCAATGTTAGTGTGATGTATGAATAAGTTATAGTTACATGTTCATGTACAAGAGAAGAGAGTACCGCCCTTCATGTTTTAGTTGCAGGGGGTAGCTTTGAGCGTCTTGGGTATCTGGTCGTGGACACAGCTGAGTGTCTCGTTATCCAGTTTGCGGGCTCCGATCCTTATGAGCGAATGTCTCCTAGTCGGTGTCCTGTACTTTAGGGACCGTTACATAGGATAGGAGAAAAGTATTTAAATGAAATGAGAATATAGGAAAAGTAGAACTTCTAGTCACGGAAGGCCGTCGATGTGCTTAAGTTCGTGGCAAACGGGTTTTGTAGTCACTTTCCCTAGCTGTGGGTCTTGGAGACATTTGTCACCCATCTTACGCCTCTGCGGGGAGTTTTCTTTTTTACCACAGCCGCACTTAAGACACATTGGAGCCGATCGCGCACAGTAACTACCCGGGCCATTATGGCCCGTAATCGCGGGTATTATTCGATTTACAGTGGCCGGCTAGCGTGGGGGCCGATCGTCAACTGTGAACTGCTTCTGGCTGGCCACACCTTATGTTGGGGCTTATGGTCGGTTCATAGTTGCCGGCGAGCCGAATCACTGTAATGAGCTGCCATGGCATAATCGGCCTTCTCTGTGGCTTATATTCGGCTTATTACAGTCGGCTTTAAGGGCCGAGGCAAACAATGAGTTAACTCGTGGTAGAGGGATACCGGAGCAAAGTGTCTCATTGGCGAGGACATAGGATCGTAGCGTACCTGTTAGATTTTGTCCAGGTGGAGTTGTGTTGTGAAGCTCTGAATTGAAATGTCATCTGCAAAGGATTTTGTTCAACAGCAAAGGATAAAGCTTAACAAGTAGCCAGGATATAAAGGAACAAGTTAACAAGAGCCAAGTTTTTTAAAATGGTTCGGCACGAAAATGCCTACGTCCACTGATTCTCTTTGTTAATTCACTTCATATGGGCAGTACAAGTTAAGAAAAGTATCGACGGAGGTGTCGGATGTTCCATGCCCTCTGGAACACCTCTCCGTCCACTGTTGACAAAATATAAGCTCCATTGTGGAGATCTTTATGAATTACATATGGTCCGTCCCAGATTGGATCCAGCGCTCCTGGGCACGGAAAGATTCACTTGAGGACAAGGTCTCCTTCTTGTAAGCTGCGATGTTTGACTTTGGAGTTGTATAGTGCTGCCACTTTTTGTCTGTGAGCTGCTGCTTTGAGTGCTGCATCATTTCTTCTCTCCTCAATTAGATCCAAAGACATTTGGAGGAGTTCTTCGTTTTCTTCGGGGTTGTAGTGGATCCTACGATGGGAAGGTACAATAGTTTCAACTGGGAGCAGGACCTCTGATCCGTATGCCAAAGAGAACGGAGTATGCCCTGTTGATGTTCTGAAAGAAGTGCGGTAGGCCCATAGTGCTGTAGGAAGTTCGTCCACCCAAGCGCCTTTTGACTTTTCAAGCTTCTTCTTGATTAGAGTCTTGAGAATCTTGTTGGCAGCTTCGACTTGTCCATTTGCCTGGGGATAAGCTACGGGTGAGAAGCCCTTATGAATTCCGTGCTCTTGGCACCAGTCGGCAAATTCCTTGCTGTCAAATTGAAGCCCGTTGTCTGATATGATTCTGAGTGGAACCCCGTACCTGCACAGAATGTTTTTGATCAAGAAGTTGATAACTTTAGTTGAAGATATTTTATTCAGAGGCTCCGCTTCCACCCATTTGGTGAAATAGTCAACTGCCACTATAGCATGTCTGGCCCCGCCTCGGCCCATCGGCAGTTCGCCAATTAAGTCAATTCCCCATATTGCGAAGGGCCAAAGGCTGGTCATCTGAGTAATTTCATTGGTTGGTGGTCGAGGAATCTTAGCAAATTTCTGACATCTGTCGCATCTTCTGACGAAGTCTAAGGCATCTTTGTTTAAAGTGGGCCAAAAATACCCATATCGGAGTATCTTTTTTGCTAGGGTCTGCCCTCCGGTGTGGTCTCCACAACTTCCCTGATGGATATTGGATAGAATTTCCTTGGTTTCTCTTCCAGCAACGCACCTCAATAAGGGGTTAGAGAAGCCACGCCGATAGAGGATGCCTTCTTGTATTGTGTAGCGGGAAGCTTTTCTTAGAATTTTCTTAATTTCATTTCGCCCGTCGGGTAGGGTGCCATTTTGTAAGTATTCTCGGATAGGGGTCATCCATGTTTCTTCTTCGGTTGCAGCTATCAGATTTACTTGCTCGATACTCGGGGTTAGTAGCCATGAGACAGTTATCGTTCCAGAAGTGGTATCATCTCCCATGCTAGCTTGCTTTGCCAGCTCGTCGGCCTCTTGATTTTCTTCTCGAGGAATGTGTTTGATTAAATAGTGATCTAATAGATTAAGCAGTAGCCTGGTCTTCTTTAGATACGCTGTGAGTTGTTCTCCTCGAGTCTGGAATTCTCCCAGTATTTGATTTACAATAAGTCGAGAATCACTATGGAGACATAAAGAACTGACTCCAATTTCCAATGCAAGTTCTAATCCGGCAATCACCGCTTCGTATTCCGCGTCATTGTTGGTGGCAGCGAATTCCAATCTTAGGGCGTAGTGCAGCTTCTTTCCCCTAGGGGTGATTATCACAACACCTGCCCCCGAGCCTTGTTCGTTCGACGCTCCATCTACGAAGAGATTCCACTTGATATCTTCTGCTATTTCAGGTTGGTCCTTACCTTCGCTAGTAGTGAATTCGGCAATGAAATCAGCTATGGCTTGCCCCTTGATAGCGGTGCGAGGATGGTAAGTGATATCATATTGACTTAGTTCGATGCACCACTTAAGTAATCGCCCAGAAGTGTCGGGGCGATGGAGCACTTGCCTTAGCGGTTGATCGGTTAAAACTCTGATGGAATGAGACTGGAAATAGTGTCGCAGTTTCCGCGACATGATAAGCAAACAGTATGCTAGCTTTTCAAGTTTAGGGTATCAGACTTCTGCCCATGTGAATCTCTTGCTTACAAAGCATACGGGTCGCTGCGCGCGGTTGTCTTCTCTCACCAAAGCGGCGCTCAAAGCGTGGGATGATACAGCAAGGTATAGGTATAGTTCCTCGCCTTCATTTGGAGTTGAAAGTACCGGTGGTCTCTGGAGGTGTCCGATTAAGTTAAGGAAGGCTGTCGAGCATTCGTCAGTCCATTCGAACTTTCCTTTGTCTTTTTTTAGAGCTTCGAAGAAAGGGATGCATTTGTCGGTTGCTTTAGAGATGAACCTACTCAGGGCGGCCACTTTCCCGTTTAGGCTTTGCATCTCTCTTCGAGTAGATGGTGTCTTGATATCTTGTAAAGCTCGGACTTGTTCGGGGTTCGCTTCAATCCCCCTGGCATGAACGATGAATCCCAAGAACTTTCCGATGATACTCCGAAGGAGCACTTTAGAGGGTTCAGCTTCATTCCATATTGGCGAAGTACTTGAAACATCTCATCCAGGTGGTTTATATGGTCGTTGACTTTCCCTGATTTTACCAGCATGTCATCCACATAAACTTCCATAGTTCGTCCTATCAGTTCTGCAAACATCTTGTTGACGAGGCGCTGATAAGTAGCTTCGGCGTTTTTAAGTCCAAATGGCATTACCTTGTAGCAGTACAATCCTCGGTCAGTGACGAAGCTAGTGTGGTCTTGATCGGGGATATCGGGGAAGTGGGAAGCAATCCTTTGGGCATGCATCATTTAGGTTGGAGAAGTCAATGCATGTTTGACACTTCCCATTAGCCTTCTTTACCAGTACCGGGTTAGCGATCCATTCTGGGTAGATGGCTTCTCGTATGAAGTTATTGGCAAGCAGGTTCTTTACTTCTTCTTCGAGGGCTGACGATCGTTCTGCCCCCATACTTCTCTTCTTTTGCTTTACCGGTACCGTGGTAGGATCGATGTTTAATGCGTGGCATGCTATGTCTGGAGAGATTCCAATCATATCAGCGTGTGTCCATGCAAACACATCCAAGTTGTGGCGAAGGAAATCAATAAGTTGGTCCTTCAATTCTGCTCTTAACTGAGATCCGATTCTCAGTAGTTTACTTGGGTCGCGTTTGTCTATAGATACAAATTCCATAGCCTCTGCAGGCTCGGCGGTGGCCTCCTCCTCTTTATCCCTAGGGTCTAACTCGTTGAAGGGATCACTGGTATATCGAAGAGGAGGGGCCTTCTTTAGTTGCTATGCTTCCAAGTTTTTCTTGCAGAGAGCGGTCTCTGCATTCTTCCCTTTATCTCTCCTGCGATTATTGCGAAGTTCGGTTACATAGCAGTCCCGAGCGGCGTCTAGATCC
Organism: Allium cepa; assembly: GCA_030765085.1. Classification (NCBI taxonomy): domain Eukaryota; kingdom Viridiplantae; phylum Streptophyta; class Magnoliopsida; order Asparagales; family Amaryllidaceae; genus Allium; species Allium cepa. The sequence continues at coordinate 462,762,480 of CM060938.1, read as the reverse complement.
CCTTCTACTTCTCCCACTCCATTATTCGTTGGGAACTTCATTTTCAGGCACCATGGGGCAAGGACAATTTGGAAGTCAGACAAGGCTGGTCTTCCTAAAAAGGCATTGTAGGCCGAGTGGTTGTCTATTAGCATGAATGTTTGTTTCCGAACGGCGGAACGGGGATGACTTCCCAATTCAACAAAGAGTTCCAACTGTCTGAGGGGCATCTTTGCTTCTCCAGTGAAACCGTGTAGCAGTTTGTTGCAGGGAGACACGTCCTTCATTGACAGCTTCATTTTGTCGAAAGCATGCTTGAACAGAATATTCACTGAGCTTCCAATGTCTCCTAGGATTCGAAAAACTTCAGCTGGGCCGAACCAGGCAGAGATGACCATCGGATCCATGTGAGGGTATTGCCTTCCTTCTAGGTCGCGCCCACTGAATGTGATGTCATTATTTTCCTTTCGCTTCGGGTGACGTTCTTCCATAACAGAATTGATGCAGTCTCCATCGTTTCTGAGTGAGTTTCCATATCTTTCCATTTCTGCCCAGCTCTTGTCGGCGATGTGTGGCCCTCCTGATATTGTATGGACCACTATCTTCTCTTGGCTGGAACCGCTGGTGTTGCGATTTCCTCCGCCTGTCTCTGGGTGGAGCTACCCTGGGTTTTCCTCGGTAGGAGCTGGGGTCCTGTCCTGTCCCCTTACATAGCGTTCTAATCTCTTCCTTCTGATGTGTTCTTCGATTAGGTCACGGAGGTGGCGACATTCATTGGTATCATGTCCATAAGATTCGTGGAAACGACAGAACTTTCCGGACTGGATTGCGTGATCTGACTCCTTCTTGTACGGGGGGCGCTTGTATGTAAGTTCATCCTGGGTGGCCAGGAAGATGTTCTCGACTGTTTCATTCAAGGGAGTGTAAGCGTTGAATCTCGGTCCTGGTGGGTACAAGCGCTTTTCTCCCTTCTTGCCCCCTGCATTGTCTCTGGAGTCGTTTCTCCGAATGTCCTTCGCTGCGGCTGGGGCGTTTCCATGAGCCACCTTAGCCTGTGGTCCTGTCTGCCTTTCAGTGGCATCCTCTTCGAGTCTCATGTTCTTCCCAGCTTCATGGAAGAAATCGGGCAAGGTAGCTGGTTTTTCTTTAGTTAGTCTTCTAGCAAACTTGGTATCTGGGTGCACACCACTACAGAGGGCCATTAGGGTGAGTTTCTCATCGGCATCTTGGACTGCGGCCGCTGCGGCGTTGAACTGGGTTAGATATTGTTGCAGTGTCTCTCCGTATTTCTGTTTGACAGTAGATAGAGAATAAGCATCCTTGGGTTGTTCCACATGAATGCGGAACTGGCTAATGAACTTTTCTTTCAACATCTCCCATGGGCTGATAGATCCTTGGGGTAGATGGCAGAACCAGGAGGTAGCTAGGTCTGCTAGGAATAGCACAAAGCATTTACACAACACTCCTTCCGTTGCTCCGCTCATGAGCATATGTTGTGTGTATCTATGCAAGTGTACAACGGGGTCGGAAGTTCCCTTGTACGGTTCCATCGTCGGCATTTTCCATTCTCGAGGGGTGATGGCTGTTTCGATGTCGCGGGTGAAAGGGCTGGTTACCCTAGCGCCTATCCCTCGATCCCTTTGCTCCCGTCGGACGCATTCCCTGAATAATCGTGCCATTCTTTCATCAGAATTTGGAGCGGACAAAAATGAGCTTGGTTCTTCCCTGCGGGATCGATCTCGTCCAGATGACATGTAGGGATGGTATAGTCTATCACTTCTGACGTTATCCAGTGGCTGTCTTTGGCTGCTCGGATGCATGCTAGGACCAGCTACAGTTGGCCCCTGCCTTGATCTTACCCCGTGGGGTTCTGTTTCGAGCATTTCCATGGGGTCAACTTCGGGCTGGGTTCTAGCTCGGCTCCGTTCAGCGGGGTTTCTTTGATTAGGCGGCATGACTGGCTCAGCTACATCCGACCCTCGCCTGGTGCCTCCCCCGTTGGGTTCGGTTCCAAGCGCTTCCTCGAGTCGGAGTTCAGGCTGAGTCCGGGCGCGGCCCCTATCATTGTTGTTCCTGTTGATAGCTTCTTCGAAGAGGGAAGACCTTTGTTGTCTCCGAGATCCTCCAGATTGAGACTCACCTCATGATTCAGTGTTGCAGTTGGATTCTTCGGCATCCCTCAAGCGTGACATGAGTTGGTTCACCAAAGCTTCTTGTTGGGATGCGAAGCGGTTAGTCACTTCAACCACAACTCTGTCTAGGTCTGCCCTAGTGATTGCTGCCGGTTGTTCCGCGGCAGGGGCTGTCGGAATTGTCTGATCTACATTTGGCACTGCTGTCGTAGTGGGATGGTTCTCTTGATCTGGATCCACTGGATCTGGAGCGCTGCTGGTTGCAACGTTTTTTCCCTTGTTGGCGTCTTTTCTCGGTCTGGAAGTCATGTTTCCTAGGCAACGAAGGATGCTATTGGGAAAGAAGGTTGAATGAGGGAAGCTGAAGCTTCGAGTTCCAAGTTCTCAGTGAAAGCACCAAAAATGTTTGCACCAAAAATGTTTGCACAAAAAATGGACAAACACCTCAAAGTCGTATGGTTTAGTTGATTTTATGTTGTTCTTAGTGGTTTGGGTGATTTATGCAAATATATAAAAAACAGGGGCTAAACTGTAAAAGACACGCAGATTTATAGTGGTTCAGCCAGAACGTGCCTACGTCCATTTTATATGTTATTCTCTATTTTTCTTCAGATTACAAGTACAAAGCTTTGTATACAAGTATATGAAAGTTGTTTGAAAGTTCCTTCCGTGCTTGAGCTTTCAAACTTGTCTGCCATTGTTGTACCCCTGCCCCTCTATTTATAGAGTGAGGCTGGGGGCAGGGGTCTTGGATGTATATAGCTGCTGATGGGCCTGTGCTGATGCAATCTGGTCTAGCACATCTGGTTGGTTTGGTCGTAGCTGAGTGGAGTTTGATTCGGTTGTGAGTGAAGTGGCATTGGTTCGGTGATGCGTGGAGGGGGTTGGTTCGGCATGGGTTGGTGTGGCCTTGGACCGGTGAAGCTTGGTCCGGTGGTATGCTGAGAGGCTTTGGTTCGGTGTTGTCTTGGAGGAGGTTGGTTCGGCGTGGGTTGGCTCGGTGGTGAGTGTTGGTTCAGCAGGAGGTTGGCTCGGCGGAGTTTGGTGGGCTTTTGGACCGGCTATAGGTGGTTCGGTGATGGTGGCCGTGGCAGTGAGTTGGTTCGGTATTGGAAGGGGATGGCCCGGTTCGGTATTGAGTTGGTTCGGCGGGAGGTATCTGGGAACTGGTTCGGCAGGCGATAATTGGATTCGGTTTCTTTTGGACCGGTGGTGGCGAGAAAGGCACCCAACACAGGTTAACAATAATATATTGAAAACGAGCTCAAATTGAAAAGTTACGGACGTTTGAAGTTTTCAGATTCAAAATAATTTAAGTAGAATTCAAATTCAAACAATTAAATGGTTCTCAAATTTAAAATTTGAAAAGTAATAGTAGTTAGCCTTGAGGGTTAAGTAATCATTAATTAACGTTAAAAAGTAAGTTAAGGAATAATGTAAATCGATTAACGGCAAAGAAATAACGTCCCTAAAATAACTACATCGGTCGACCAGCAGGACATGGGCGGTTAATTGGTCAACGAAGATGGTGGCTAGGGTTTTCTACATATGGACATACCAAATTTTATTCTTTTTAACTGACTTAAATCCGACGGTTCTGGTACATTCCAACTAATATAAATAGAGTCTTACCTCTCACTTTTATTCACAAATTATTTTGCGAACCAAGCGAAGCTCTGTTAGTCTCTCTCTTCAATGGTTCAGATTTTTTTTAGGATTTTAGCTAACATATTCTAATTTTTATTATTTTATTTCTAATTCTATCCACCAAATTCCTTAATTTCTAAAGCTAATTTATACATACAAATTCGTTGTTTTATATATCTAAAAGTGGAGATCTAAAAGAGATTTTTGAAGGCGTAACAAATCCAAAAATAGGAAGAGCTAAAGACCTGTTGTGAGTGGAAATCTTAGTCTTTCTATTTTAGTAATTGAGTAGTGTACTTTGGATTTGATATATGCCTTGGGGAATTTTAATTTACGAAAACATCACATTAAAACTTTCAAAATCCTCCAAAGTGAAAAGTCAATTCTTAGATTGGAATCTAAATTATTCTATAATAAAGTAATGGAACTTGTGTATATTTTGCAATTTTAATGTTTTATCTTTTATTATACTTCTTATCTTTTTCTTTGGATCCAATTAAGAGATTTTGATTAGAAAATTGTGTGTAAGGGATGAATTCTTATTCGTAGGTTACAACACCTGTTTTCGCAATTTGAATAGAAATTCCCTTTTTCTAATTTCATGTAAAATGAAATTGAATAAAGCGTAAAAGAATTCAAATTTGCAAATTTATACTATTGCTTTATTTCGTTGTTTTAATATAAAATAAGTGAGTTTGGATTCTATTTTATACAAGTTTGTTGATTGAATTATGGATATTGGATTTTTGGTGTATTTGTTAATATGAAAATGAGACTTGCATAATTTTTGAAGCTTTGAAATTTAAACGTTAGTTTATGATGTAAATTCCGCACGTTTAGAAATTACTAAGTGCGTATGTGTGTGTGTATTAGTGTAATAACGTAAGATTGTAACGCATTGATGGCGCATTTAATAGGTTATTAATTATTATTGATTCCCCCTCAGGAAAACGAGTAATTGTAGAGGCTAAATAAGAAGTTTTCTTACAAGGTCTTAATAATGGATAAGGTGAGACGTGGGATAATACACTAAGATAAAGTTATAAATTATGACTAAGTTATAGGGATGCGAGGTCGGTCAAAAGCAGATGAAAGTCCGCCTAACTAATCCGGTTACCAGCAGTGTGACTTTGAAGTTGATGTGTGACATCGTCTATAATAAGTAACTATGGATGACGTGAGATCAGTTCCAAAGTCTGTAGGGTAAAAGCATCCACTAATCTGACTACTAGTACCTACGAATAGTTGGACTAATGTGAGACATCACTGTGGGGTATGACTCGTAATATGAAGCACGTGCTTTAAGGATTGAAGGTATTAAGTGGCCGTGTGAGGGCCCGCATTTTCCCTACGTAGGAAGTAGTAAATGGTGGGTGTAACGACCCATAATTTAATCACATTAATTTTGCGAATATTTAACTAATTTGAAATATTCAAATTTGGATTTAAATATAATGAAATATTTGTTCCAAATAACTGTCTGATTTTTTATGATATATTTTTAATTCAATCTATAGAATTTTTAATTTGGAAAATAATAAAATTTTCGTTTGACGTATTTTACAGCAAACGTCAATATTTTCTAAATTTCACATAATTTAATAACCAGTGTATTTTATTATTGTTTTGTGATCATTTCACTTTGTTGGGTACGATCGTATTTTTATTTTTATTGTTCGCAGCCCAGACGCGAACGGCGATTACTAAACAAAAAAAAGTTTATCCAAGATTTATACATGCAACACATCCACACGCGCAGGCATCATTTCGTGTCATTCCATTTTAATTTTGTATTCCTTAGCTGGGAAGTAACCTGAAGTAACTTTCTTTTATACATTATATATTGGTGCACTCATTTTTTTCCTCCGAGTAAACATAGGCACGCAAGGGATATTTGGTCACAACAGCAATATATTTCCATTTCCCATTTTTCACTTATTATTTTCACTTACACTTCTCTGTAACCTGAAAGAACACAAAGTTGGACACAAACATTTTTCGTTCTTTTTTCTTCTCTGAAAGACGCATGTACATAGCAGACATAGTATACATACATATATATATATATGTATACATGTATACATATATATATATATATATGTATACATGTATATGTATACATGTATTACACATATATATATATATATATGTATACATGTATGCGTTTGTGTATATATTAGTGAGTGTGTGAGGGCTTGGGCTGCATGGGATGCTTAGCCGTATAAATTGGTAGCAGACGTTCGTGCGAATAAGGGAGAGAGCAATTGCTCGGGTTTTCACATGCGCGGAGAAGGCGAAGCTCATGTGGGTTGGTGGCGGAAGGCTCCAGGGTAGTGAGCTCGCGGACAGTAGGGAAAAGTGGCGGCGATCACAGGAGCAGGCACATGTATTAAAAGAAAGAATGGATTTGTCATTATTCACACAAGAATCACAACAAGGGGTTTTGCACTTTAACCCTTCTCTCAATGTGTTCAATTGCGCTAAGGAGGGGGGCTAGTGTGAACATAGGTAAATGACAGCGAAGGAGAAGTAGGCGAATTTTAAAGCATTATGCAATTATGTCCAAAACAATATGGTCAATTGCATATGGGGAAGAGGTTTGTGCGTAGTTGGATTTGCAGGCGGGTGTGTTAAATTGTTGGGCTAGGCTGAAAGAGTGGGAGTGAGAAACAGTTTTAAACTATTTCTTTTAAATCTGTGAATTAAGTTTGTTAAAACTTTGGAATTTTGTAACTCGTTCATATTAAATCTGATTGACACGTGAATTTTTGCATTTGACTCGTATTGATGAATATGACATTGTAGTGTAATTTCTTAATAGATTTAGCTATATATAAGTTTAAGATATGATAATACAAAATAAATTTAAATTATATTATTTTAATTAATAAAGTCATTTAAATTAATATACCTTAGTCGGTAAAATCTATTTGGCCAAATAAACTACCATTAGGTTAAATTGAATTGAATAGGTTATTCAGGACATTTATTAAGCGGAATAAATCCACGTTCTGTGCTTGCTAAGAAAAATATTAATTTGTGTAATTAGTTAACATATGAATTAATTAATATGAACTAAGCGATAAATTAACTATCGATTATTAATTATTGAGTGCGAAAAACTTGGTAGCCTAGTCATATTGAACATGACATTGTCATATGAACCCCTTTGAGATATGAAAACAAATGGTAGCATGTTTAAATACCATTGTGATCGTTATGTCTCAGTCTGTACAAGTTTGCTAATTGTCTTAATTGAAATTTCTTTAAAGTTGATTATGTTTTATTTAACCATGATTTAAAGTCAATTATATTTTATTTGATAATGTCTAAAGTTAATTAATATTTTATTAATGATATTTTAGTGTAATTATATTTAATTGAGGATGTTTTAGAGTTCGTTAAATTTCTTTAATTGATAAGGTTTAAGTTAATTAATTATAATGCTAATGTTGTTTAAAGTTAATAAATTATTTATTAAAGATGCTTTATGATTAATTAATTATTCCGTTAAATTTTTTAAGTCGATTAATTATTTTAATTAAAAAATTTAAGTTTAATTAATTACATTAATCAAAGTGGTTTAAGTTACCTAACTAACGAGGGTTAAGTCTATTATTTTGATTTACGAGGTTAAAGTAAATTAATTAATTATTTACTAATAATGTTTTAGTCAACTAACTATTTGATTAACGGTATTTAAAGTTAACTAGTCGGTGTAATTAATGACTTTTAAAGTTAATTAATGGTTGAATTAATTGTGTTTAAGTTAATAAAGTGATTCATTTAGAAGTGTTTATAAATAAGTTGATAATTATAAGTGATATTTTATAAATATTATAGAATAGATTTGCGGACGGGTTTACTGTACCATCCTCAGAAGACTACCGACCCGTCGGGTTCTCCTGAGTTATCAAAAAAAAAAAATAGAATAGATTTATAAATGATATTTTATAATAAAGGAAACAGTATTTAAAAGCTATTTAATTATAAACAAGTTTAAAGATTTTGGTCCATATAGCGGTAGTCGCTATGGGCAAAGACTTGAAAACTCTGGGATGTCTTTACATTGAAAGTTATTCATCTTAGACATTTGGGGCTCCTTTCAAGCATGATTTAGAAAAGCTATATAATCAATTTAGGGTTTGGAATTATTGATATACTTTAATAATTATTTAGTAATTGGTTTAAAGACATGTTTGAATAAGAGAAAGATAAGTACTTTAGGTTATAGTAAACAATGTTTTAAATAACAGTCGTATTTAACCCAATCTGATATGGTTTGGAAATTATGATATCTTTCTTGGTTTTGTGAATATACTTATCCTATTAAGATAAGTATATGGTTATATTTTCGAAGTATTGAAATATAGTGTTTTATGAATATACTTATTTCTTTGAGATAAGTATATGCAAATGGTTTCCAAGTATTTACAAAGCGTTTTAGTTAATAAAATATTAATTAAAGAGGCTTAATGGTTGTCTATGGACTTAAGCAAGTTTAGTTTCCTATGAAATTAAATCTGTGATTGATTATTGTTTATTTGATAGTTAATTAACCGACTATCAAATCTTGGCCTAAATAATTCTTCTTGATTTAGGTGGTATGGAAACTCCTCATACTTAACATTGCAGGATATAACTTTGGAAATATGTAGGGTAAACATATGAGTTATATAGCACAATCGTCATAATGTGTTGTATTATGCGTATAAATATTGTTATATTCTCTAAGACAAATGATAGGGATTTCCATCCACATAAATGGTTAGGGGGTGATCCCCGCTCTTGTGTATTATTAGTACATTTCAAAAAAAAACCAAAGTTGAGTTTACCGAAAAATCATCAACTGGTTTCCGAGACACCCGATTAGTGGAGTGTGCTTAATAAGATGACTCAAAACTATAACCACTCCAAAACCTTATACGTGATCTATGCTTCGGAGGAGTTTAGTGATCTATTGAGATTTGTGGGTCCAGTGTGATCCTGAGACCTGTTGAGATATGAGAATACATGTGTGATTCCTAGATCTGTTGAGATGAGGGAATCTATGTGTGATTCTGAGACCACTGAGGTATGAGAATCCATATAGGTTTCCAACATCTAATCAGGTGGCGACACGAGAGCTGGAATGCCAGATGCAGCCTCACCAGCGAATATGACTAAAACTAGAGATAACATATGGAAGAGGATGGGTTTTTGAATTTTGAAATAAAAGGGTAATCTTAATTGGAGGGAGAGGAATCACCATAATTTCAACACATATTTATTACCTCCTTTAATTGATTTTGCTAGCGTAATTTTCTTTTCTCTCTACACCAAACTAGAGCCAAAATTTCATGGAGACCAAGCTTACAGAATTTAAAAAAATCCAAACAAAATCAATCAACAATATTAGGAAGAAAATGTGGTTAACTAATGTTATTGATTGGATTCTAATGTTAATTAATTAATTGATTGATATAATTTTTATTAGTTATTACACACACATACATACATATATATATGTTTAGACTTGAATAAAATACACATGTTATTTATTTGAAATCATTTGGAACTTGAGTGTGAGTTTTGTGTGGCTGTTGTTTTGAATGTAATTCTTTTGGTTATTGTACACTTTTATTTGGATGTTAAAAAATCATAAGTGGACTTTTATGCAAAATGTCATATGCTTTTCTAATCCCTTGTTAGTTAAGATTGGATATTATTTTATTAACTTTAATACTCACACATATAACTGTATGTCTATTTAACTTAAGTTTATAAAATAGATCGTTGTATGAAATCATTAATTTAATTTCAAATTCTTATTAAATTCGATCTTGCTTTAAGTTTTGATTTCAAAGTGTATAAAATAGCAATCTTAATTTTAATATGTATATGTATGTATGTATGTATGTATGTGTATAATTGTTATAGACCTACATATACATACATATATGTATTTATATATTATTACCTAAAAACTTGGATAACAAAGTCATGTGTAAATTCAGTTATAAATGTCATTTAATATGTCAATTATTCTAATTAACAGAGAAAGAGAGAAATGAAAAGTTTAACCCTCTACATATATAACCTCATCTTCCTTTACTTAATTACATACAAGAGAAAGAATCAAAAGGTTTCTTTCTCTAAAAAAATTACATGTTTATTCATATATATATGTGCTACTTGTATGCTGCAATTACAGTTCTCACATATGACTGGATTTGATACATTTATTATAAATAGATAAATTAAAATTAAAATTAAAATTAAGTTTCCTTTTAACAAAGTTAAAAAAGTTTTATTTTATTTAAAACTTTATTAGATTAGTTCTAACAAACTTATTGGCTTCATCGGCCCAATAAATCCAAAATAGAATATATTCTTTTGAATTTACCAATTTCACGCGCTTCCAACTGGCCTGTATTCATTAATTCCGACCTTGAGGAGTATCCACAAATCATATGCCCGCATGCGATTGATTACTCCTTATCGACTGTATTACATACAACTCCTAACCTAAGGTCTTTGTTCTAATCACATTTTGACCTTGAGAATATCGACAAATCGAAAGTGATTATTCACTCATAACAACCATTTCACAATAACCTATGTATAATGTACGTAGCTTGAGGAATATCAACAAACACCTACATATATTTTGTCTCATCTAATCCATATATTAACTGGTATGCACATAAAATCCTTAACTTGATGAATATCAACAACTAAGGAGTATGCAAGCAATCTATTAAAGTATGAATGGTAGAGTACAACTTTTATAGTAAAGATTTATAATCTTTAATATATTTAATTGAGTGATATTGAATTGTGGAATAATGTATTTCTTATGGAATACACTAGTGATTCAAGTGTCAGACACATCCAAAATCACGGTATATATACTATACTTATGTATTTAATCCTTAAATCTGTTTTGGGTTTCTTACCATTCCACCTTTTATTAACATTTATATTATATAAGTTTAATACTTGTTTAATGTTTTATAATTTAATTAACTTATATAATAATCTTGTGCATAATCATACATTAACTTTATTAATTAAATCTTAATTAACAATTAATTAACATTTTAATTAATTTTATTTTACGCATTTACAACTTTTTAAATTGAATATGTGCACTATAACATTTACAGTATAAACATATATCTTATATATATACGTATGTATTATACTATTATTGATCAGCATTTATTTAATTTATTTAATTAAAAAATTAACTATTTACAATTAATTTCAAATTATATATATAACCTTAACATTTTAAGATAATGTTACACATATCAATATATGTGTTATTTAATTTAATCAATTACTCATTTAATTAGTCTAATTAATTATTAATAATTTTCGAAAATAATTATTTTATTTTCCAAATAATTTTATAATATTTATAAAATCATTACTTATTTTAAACTAATCTTTTGAATTTAAAATATTAATTTTATTAATTTTATTTATTTTAATTTAACCTTTTAAATTTTAATTTTTTTTTAATTTATAAACAAAATTTGAAAATTGTTCTAAGGCCTAAATCAGTTTAGGCTTTTATATTGGGGATTACCTTTATACTCACCTTATCCTTTCATGCCACGTCGATAGCTAGGTTGGCCAGAGTACTGATGTCCCAAACTCAACCTAAGGCACTACTTTTCTATATACCATACTATATGGTTTAGCTTTAATATGTTAGCCCAAATACTGCTAATTAAGACTACATATGCTATTGGACTCTAATACCATTGTTGGAACTAGGCCAGCAAGCAGCGAGTTAAATGGGTAAATTTAATTTTTTTAACATTTTGTATCTTATTGAACCTACTAAGTCTAAAGTTATTCGGATCTGATCTTAAATCAAATTTAAATAAAATCAATACATTAAGTTGTAAACAAAGTTTTATTTTATGTCATATTTATACTATACAATGTAACATGTGTGATTTTTATTATACATGATCTTATATATGTATATATATCTGTGTGTGTATGTATGTACATATAAATGATATTATAATATAAAGCAATTAAAAATATTAATATAAGTAATTATAAATTTAAATTCAAATTTAAAATTTCACTTTTAGATCTGCATACCTAATATCCGCTCATTTCAAATTCAAAAAGCTATAATAATTTTTTAACAAATATATATATGTTATATTTTGAAAATAATTTTCTATTTTATTTTAAATGTGTACACAAATATTCTTATATACATATTAAATTAATACATAGAAATTCTATATAATATACTATGATTATAAATATATATGTTTTAGAGCAAATAAATAACTATTTATATACATATTCGGCTAATGTAATATTCCATAAAATAATTTTTTTATTAAAACCTTGTGGTTTGTTAAAAATTGGTTTTTTTAATAAACATTTTTATATAGAAATCGTTATTTTTTTCCAAATGCACCTTCGCAGCATGTTCATAATTTTTATTAAATATTTATATGTACATATTATAATATTTATGTAGATATATTTTTTTATAAAAGTTAGGTCTTATATTTAAAATAAATTATATATAAAAATACATATGGATTTAACTAAATAAATAAGTATATATACATAAATAAGTACTCACACACACACACACACACTATATTTTCTATTTTTGAAAACTATAATGTACATAGATTAACAATATATATGCATATATTATATACTTATATTTAAAAACCAATGTTTTGTTTTAAAAGCATTTAAATTATTAATTATTTTCAAAAATTAATGATTTTTTATTTCTGGCCGAATAATATATACACACAAATAAACATAATTTTTTAATAAATTAGTAAATACATAAATACATATATATACTTACAAAAGCGTATACATACATATAAACATATAAACATACATACATATTCATCCAATGCTGGAAACACGTACATATTGGATTGTTTATAATATGCATACAGATGAAATTATTTGAATGGCATGATGAGAAAATAGTATTATATATATGTAAATTAAACCATCACCTTGTTATGGCCTAGTTGTAACACGTTGAACATCGAATCACTTGACTCCTTGTATCTCTATCCAAAACTTCTGAAGAGAGCTACCAGATTGAAAGCACTAACTATCGATGTCTTATTTTTATTTAATTTTTTGTCTATTGCTTGAAACAATGGAGGAAAGGGAAGGGTAGAGATGGCCAAAAATAGGTGAGGCAAATAATTAGAGTTTCAAAAATGGGGACTAAAGGTGTTTAAATAGTGGAGGGACAAAGAAACTAAAAGTGGAAAACTTCACTTTGTTTCTTTCCCAATCTATGTTTAGTTAATCTAAAGATAACTTATAGATAAATAAACATGGTGTGAACAAGTTCCTAGGGCTTCACATTCTAGGCTAAGGACCGATCGTTCGATCAGGAGTTAAAAGGCACCGGTGGTAACACTAGTGTCGTGTTACAGTAGCAACTTCTTTCCAAAGCTGCTACGCTTGCTCCCACCCTCTTTACTCCATACACTGAACCAAACCAACATCTTTAAAGCACATTACAACTAATCTAAGACCCAAATTATTCATTAATCAAAGCAATTCACATATATAGGTGGTATTTGCATTTGGGCAACAATGGGTTCATTTATAGTAAAGAGAATAGAGAAACACAAATCAATGTCTAAATCAATTCCAAGCACTAATAAAACTGTACAAACTATCAAGCATTGAACTCAACAACAAATCTCGCATTTCAAACAATGATATGTGAGTGTTAATTCACTCATCTAAAAGTAGCACTTTTAATTTCTTCCCTTAAGCTCTCATATTTCTTCTTCCTTCTCCTTCTTCACTTACCATGAATGACCAAATCAAGCAAAATCCTGATCAAAGCTCCAACTTTACTTTGCCTAATATGTAGATTCGTATTGAAAAGCATATATCCTGATTTGGTAATTTTTGGGATTATATTTTCTTTTTCTTTGATTTTGGAAAGAGGGGGTCAACATTTTCTAGATTTCTCGTGAAAAATGAGAAGGCGGGATATTTTGGTGTTATGGTTTTAGGATAATGGGCCATCGAATAATTTAATTCCTCAATTTTACTTTTTTCTTTCTAAAACAAATTTAACCTAGCTGGACGCACTTTCCATCCTCAGTTAAAAATCTATTTTTTTATATTAACACAACATTATTTATTTTTATAAAAATTTATTTCCATAATTTCCCTTATTTAATTGAATTATCACAGAATTCCATATCAAACTTACTTGCACCAAAAAATTTCAAATTTCCTTTTTTTATATAAAATTAAAATTCACTTCTTTCGAGATAAATTTATAAACTCTTATATTTTAAATATGTGATTTCACAAGAACTATTTACTTGATATATTATTAATTATTAAAGTAAATAGGGTTTGGGATAAATCCAATTTTATAAAGTCAGATAATGCAATAGTAGATAATGTATTTATAAATGGAGAAGAAGAGTTAAGACAAAGAAAGCTCCAGCTTAGAATCATCAACATACAATAATTTGGGTTTGGGCCATAATAGTAATATAAAATAGGATTGTTCATATATTTATTTATTTTCATTATAAGATTATTTTCTATTTAATTTATGTAATTCTAATTTTTGTCTGATATCACTTCTTTTCCAAGCCAACATCAATTTTGATTATATTTCCTTTATAAAAATTTCTTTTCCAATTTTTAACTTACTTAAATTTCTAAATATAAGATTTCACCATTTAAATGATTTTATTAAATAATTTCGAAACTAATTTATTAACTAAATTTCCCAAGTTCATATTTAGTCAATTGAATTTCCATTATTAACTTAAATTAATTATTATTTAAAAGGGCTGTTACAGAGTCCACCCTTAACAAAATTACGTCCTCACAATTTTCTATAAGGAGAAATCTATAACAATTTAATTACATTAAATTTACTCGTACCATTTCCAATTTTTAAATTTTAAATACCAAAATATTTTATGTAAGGGAAAATTGCTTTATAAAATCTCAAAATTCTTTATTTAAATAAATTCCTTTGAAAAATATCATATATATATATATATATATATTACATGTATTCTTCCAAAGTTCATTTTATTCTAATTAAAACACAATGAAATCAAATTTCTTTTCAAATAATTTTCAAAATATTTTATCCTAAGTCATAATCTTATTTATAAAAAAATTCTACTAACATCATCATTTCTATTTTTAAAATAATCTTTTGATGTATTTCTTAATTTCAAACATTTCATATCCTAATAATTAATTTCAACTTCTATTTTCCAAACTCTTTTCGCAAATTAAATATTTAGATCCTTTAAATCAAATCTAGGAGAAAAATTCCAAATTTATTTTCAAAATTTAAAACTTCAAAAGTAATTCTATATTACTTATCAAAATAATTCTCAATATAATTAACTCATTATGAAAATAAATTTTTGCTATACACACACGCACATCCACGTCTTAAAATCCCAAAACTCCATAATATTTACACCTTATATGCATATATATAACATTATCGAATACACACACACACACTTATATTCACAACTTCTCAAATACTATAAAATAATGTGATATTGCCTTACCATTTAATATAGTGATTACTAATGTTGACCACATAATCAATACTTCCTTGCCAATGTTCATAACCATGCACCAATATCCAATGCTGCAATTATCACTAAAAATACATACCAATACATAAAACTTTCTTTATAACTATAAACTTCAAATATCACTTTTACCAAAAAGAACTAATTCTCACCAAAAATACTCTAATTTTTTTAATTCAGTTATTTATATCTGTCTAAATCATCATGTCCAAATGTCTTGTTGAAGCATTTAAGAATTTCCATCGAATATGTGTGCACCTACATCAACCAAAATCCTTAACATGCTCAATGGACAAGTTAACACAATTTTCATTTCTAAAAATATCTATAAGTATTACTTTTGCAAATTCTAGAATATAGTAGTTCCAATAATTTCCCAAATCTCCATTTAGTACTTTACTTATAGTATATACTTTTCAAATGATTTCTAATTAAACCATTCACATTATTACTAAAACTTATATACGATCAATATTTACTTTCCCTAAACACTTTTCAACTTTTAACATTTTCAAATGGTCTTTAAACAATATATATATATATATATATATATATATATATATATATATATATATATATATATCACTCAACAACCTATTTTAAAATGCAACTCATAATAATAAATAAATATTACTTAATAAATAAATATTACTTATATTTATTTACAATAAGAATATACCAAATAATTAAATTTCTTTCGTAGCTTTGGTAATTACACTCGAATCCTAAAATCAAATTCAATTCCCACTACTTTAAATTAGCAATTAAACATAGGAGACTAAATAAAGGCACTCAGGGGAAACTAATAATTTTGTTGTGCACTCTAATAAAAATGAAATCAAAACTTAACAAATCAATATTTAGTCATCCAAAATCAATCATTTTACTATATATTTATACTCAAAATATCAAAATCCAAATGTCTTATGCACATGGAAAATAGTAATTACATCCTTAGATGATTACCCTAGTAGTCATCTTATATATAAATATATAATATACTACTTGTTATTGGAGAAAATTTCTCATCACTCCCAAGGGACAGGGACCCTAAGTCTCAATTAGGCAAATATCCATGTCTTATATATATGGTGTATTGTTCTGAACCCACCCACTCTGATATCATTTTGTAACACCCTACCTCTATGCCCATACTGTCCAAGAGTATCACAGAGTAATACTATTAAATACTATGAAGAATGAGGCTATATGAGGTACATATGTGAATATTCGCTTGGAACAATATGGGTACATATTAAAACATCGTAACTCACCCATATGTACATAGTTCAATATAAAGAAATAAATAAACACGTGCACCTCCAGCACAAAACAATACATAATATACAATACATCATAGAGAACACCGAGTCAATCACAACGAATGTATGTATGTAATATGAAATAAGGACATATAATATAATACAAGTCAATGTTAGTTATGTATATAGATAACAATGAATCAGATATTAGATAACGATACTAATATTGTACTCCTCTAAGCCTAATAAAACAGATGCTGGTCATGTCATTCCTGTACTCAAAATGTCTTGGACTGATCTGAGTATTATAAAATAGTAAATGGTCAAACTATGTCTAATCAAGTATTATAAATAAAGTGATATAGTATAAACAAAGAAGAATGATATTATGTCACTATCAATGATACTCTAAACACTAGGGGACATCTCAAAGTATATTTATATAAATATAATACAATCCTTAAGACTTCACATCACCCAAAAGTCTCAAATCCATATAAATAATTAGAACTGATATCAAAAGATGTCATCGCCATATAGAAACTTATCAAATCAAAAATCATGTAACCAACACAATAGGAAATCGTATATCTACAAACCATGGTCTAAATCCATAAAACATCAATAAGTGAGATATCACTAAGTATATCTGGGTAGAGCGAAGCAATGCCTAAGTGTCTCTTAATATATCATGTTACCAAATCTCTACAATCAATAAGAAATATTTGAGCTAACTCATAACAATGCCCAATTATAATCAATAATAAATAGGCTGTCTGCTAAAGAAGGATATAGGGTTGACCACACTCTGGTCATAGTCTTTGGTATAATCTCATCTCATATATGCATATCTACCATATGTGAACCGACACCATACAGGAGACTAATAGCCATATGCCTGCTCCAGGAACACAAGGTCTACTATGCCTTTTTCTATATAGCCTGATATGTTCCTACAACATTGGTTCATGAAAACCAAAACCAAACGAGAGATCGATGGCTGTATGCCTGCTCTAGAAACCCTGGGTCTACTATGCCATAACCATGTAGCCGGTTCTAATCCCTAGCTACCTCGACGGATATCGTGACACATATCCACTAGTGGCTCGTCAACACGTAGCCTTCGTCACGACCCTGCTTTGCCCTTATAGGTAACAGATTGCTGGCATAAGCGACACAAAGGGCTGTAGAGCACCTACCTTAAGGGTCACCAGGCCTAAACCACATGATGTTAGGGCACCAACCCCATGAGTCACCTAACCCAAATCATATGATGCATATTAAATATAATATATAAAAAAAGGCCTCGTGGATCTTGGGTGCGCCACTGTCATGCTACCAGGGTGGATTCTAACCAATCCGGTCAACTCCTAAATCATAAAAGGAGCTAGACAAAGACAGACACATATAATATGTACACAATGGCTGAAAGGTGATTTTATACACAAGTCACAAGTAACTATCAAATAATCAACGCATCAAATATCACATGCAACAAACCCCATATCGAGTGTCATCCATGAGTAAAGAATAACTGAATAAATACCACAATGGTGTCCCATACCACCGCGTATTACTAGTCTATTCAGGGCTTACATATCACACTCGTCCTTTAGTATTCTATATAACGAGTCTAGAGAATTACTAGAAAAGTATTATCAAAAGTTCAATTCAGACTATATCACTAAGCCATTTATTCTAATTCCTCGTCATACAGAATAAATCAACATAAAATCATATAAAAAGGATGTCACTATCATGTCATCTCAAATTATTAATCTAAAGCAATATCAAAGGTGGATTACTCATATCGTTGGGATCAATATAAAGCAGGCAAGAAATAAAAAAATTTAGAAACTAATAATAATAAAAATAGATTATTCAAATAAATATATATAACAATAAACAAATCAATATCGACAAATCATTCTCAACATATGATCTTTCATAACAAAATAAGTACTTCAAAATGGATAAGTGTATATATATATATATATATATATCATAGAATTAGACTAGATAATTATTTAATTAATTAATCTTTAACTTAATAAAATTTATTTTCTTTTAGAAATATAAATAATATACTCCTAATTAAATTTATTAGTCATAAATTTTAATTTAAAATACCCAGATTGTTACTTAGAAAATTTCTCATTGTCCAATATTTACATTAATGTTTAAATAATTATTTTAACCCCAAACTCAATTTTCTTTCAATAAATTAATAATTTTAAATATATCCAAATATTAATTTTTTAAATATACTTTCTTATAAAATTATATAATTTGTTCTATATAGTTATTCAAATTAAATTTCCAATGCAATAGAATTTATTTACTTTAAAATATACTCTACCAAAAATAGGACAGTACGGGACTCGAACCTATGTGGAATTGCTGAAATGTACAAGCCTTACCTCTAGGCTACATCTGTTTTTGGTTTAAGTAATAGCACCACTGACTGACATATAGCGGTTGATCGGTTGGAGCTTAGAGGTTGACCACTAGAACTATTATCGTCGCACATTTAGTTGATCGCTTGTTCGATTCTGACCTCCATCCACCTTCTTCTTGCTATTAGCTTCTTCGGATCAATGTTCAAAATGACGTATGTATTTATTTTTATTTTCTTTTACTTTATTATTTTTATTATATATATATATATATATATATATATATATATATATATTATAAGTTATGCATGGTCACCGGTCCAACGGTTGACCTTGACGGTCGATCGATGGCTAACGCATTTCAAGCACCGACGATAGATTCCTTAATCGATATGGACCCAATTCTTGTTTGATTCTCAACAGTTTTGATGCAATTACTATACGTATATATGAGTAAACTAGAAACACAAAATACACAAGAATTAACCTAAATTAAGCATAGATTCATGAGTAAAAATTCACATGTTACTATGCTTTCATCTCCTTCCTCCTCTTCCAAACGCATGCGCACACACTACTGCATGCGCACAATGCAACATGATTCGTTTCTCACTACAGATGCATGATAATGCTAGGAATCCCATTTTTTAGTTTGGATATTTATGGAAGTTTATTTGATTTATTATTAATTATTAAAGTAGAAGGTTAGGGATAAATCAAATTTTCTAAAGTCGGATAACATAGTGGTAGATAATATATTTATAAATGAAGAAGAAGAGTTTGGAATCCAGGCTTAGAAACATCAAGATACATTAATTTAGGTTTGGGCTTGGGCTAGGGGGTAGTTAGGCTTGGGCATGATAATTATGTAAAATAGGTCTGCATGTATATATGTATGTATGTGTATATATATTCGTTTTCTTTTCTTGTTTATAAAATTATTTTCTATTTAATTTTAAATAATTCTAATTTTTGTATAATATCACTACTTTGCCAAGCCAACATCGATTCCGTTTATATTTCCTTTATAAAAAATTATTTTCCAAATTTTAAGTTATTTAAATTTTTAGATATAAGATTTTTCACCATTTAAATGATTTTATTACTACGAAACTGATTTATCAACTAAATTTCCCAAGTTCCCATTTTATCAACTAAATTGGCATTATTAGTTTAAATTAATTATTACACAATCGGATTATTACACTAAGTCGAGTCCATGATAGTTCGAGGAACAAAGTCCTCAATATAAGCTGAGATAGAATAAGGCTAAACAGTTCTAATGTCATTATTAGGAACTACGGAAATTCCTTTGTATGCAAGGTGATGAAGACATGATACTGCTTTGACGATTGATCCTAACAAGATGCTTGGTTTAATGTACTAGTGGGGAAAATATCCTGCTTTTAAGGGGGACTGGTATGTATGTATTGTTATCCCGCCTTTTGGCAAGGACGTGACACCAAAGAATTGACTGAAAACCGAATATAATCAGTCCCGAAGATCATACATAGGTTTGCTATAGATACTGACAAATTTTACCTGGGTCCTGATTGAACTATAACTGATATGGCACGATAAGCAAAACTATGAGAGGTAACATTCCAAATTTCAAATCAATCGGAGTTCGTATGCTCAAGATATTATTGTTCAAGATGCATAAATGAAGCCTAATTTCGTATTTGTATCCATCATGATTCAACCTCCTTCATATCCATCAAAGTTAGGCTAATTCTTATCTCTGGAAAATTGTCATTTCGTATTGATCTCTTCTTTACACGCTTCGTATCGATCCAACCATTCACATATTTTGTATCGATCGGCTATTGATCAATACGAAGAACATATATTGAATCGAAACGAATGTCATCCCTCTTAGTCGATACTCTACTAAAAAGGACTTTTGGCTTTCTGTGCCATTACTCTGCTGAACTCCATTGTAACTTGGATATTATCAATTATACTCTTGTAAAGCAGTAGAGAATCATCAATAAAAGAGCGACTCTTCAAAGTGGACGTAGGCTACAATGCCGAACCACTATAAATCTTGTCTTTCTACTGCTTTCCTTTTAATTTTTGGAGTATTCTTCACATTTAATTCTACTACATACAATCTATCTATGATCTGTAACTGTGATTTGGTGCTTCATCTGCAATTGGGTGTTTATGGCTAGTTTTGGCACAAACATTTTGGGGCTTTCATTGAGAAGGCTAGCATTCATGGATTCTATAACTGGGGCTTTGGATCAAAAGGCTTGAAGACTTGGATCTAGAAAGCTACAAAGAAGCAATCAATAAGGAGACAGAGAGTGGAAAGGAGTCTGCACCAAGGGAGTCAGCAGGCTTCCTCAGGAGCAAATCCGACCTCGGTTTTCATCACTAGAAATGAGATGGAGATGATGATGGCAGCTATGAATGAAGAATTGTTGAAAAGGTTGGAGGAAATGATGTAGAACATTCTTAAATAGTTTGGACAGGCAAGAACAACAGAAGCTGCTGGAGTTCAGACCTAGGAGTTGGACCAAAAAGACCCAACAGGCAATCAAATAAAACAGGACCATCAGGAGCAACCCCTAAGTCCATGAGCAAGTTGATCCAATCTCCGGCAAGATACTAGATGGGACTGTGCAATAGGGCATTGATAGAGGAACTGATCCCCATCCAGGAGAGAAAATTCTAGGATTCCCTTGTGAACTCGGGGGGAAGATCAAAGGCAACAGACAGGAACTATAGCTTGGAGACAGCGACCGATTGGCGGAGATGGCTAGACGAGTCATGAAAGGAAGATTAGTGAATAGAGATCCAGAAAATGTGAATGGAAGCCCCTTCGCTTCCATAATTAGGCAGATCCGGAATCCACCAGAATTCAAGCTACCAACACCGGAGACATATGATGGGAGGACAGATCATGTAGTTCATATGACGAGGTATATGAGGCACATGGAGGTACTGGAGGCATAAGACGAGGTCATATCCTGGTGCTTCCCATTGTATTTGACAAACATAGCTGCACTATGGTTCAGAAAATTAGAGAGCGGCTCCATTAGAACATGGATCGATTTGATTGAGAAGTTTATGAGGCAATTCAGAGTTCATATTTTGAGGCCCAAGAATGTGATGATTTTGAAAGCACTAAAGCAGAGAACTGGAGAGTGTTTAAGGAACTTTTTAATGAGGTTTAATGCGGCAGTAGCATCGGTGGATAGCCCAGATCCATTAACAAGGGATCCATTTATGGATTTAAGAGAGTTTTACCACGAGGCAGAAAGGTTTCTACGACAAGAGGATGCAAATGCTGAGAGAGAGGAAGGAAAGGGGGTTGAAGTTTATGCAGTCAAAAGTGGAGATCTACCCGGAAATGATTCAGGCAAGCATAAAGAGAGAAAGAAAGTAGAGGATGGTTGTGATGAACCAAAGCAGTCATGATAGAAACCAAGATTCACCTCTTATACGATGTTGAATGAGACTTTGTAGCGAATCTACCAAGACACCAAGGGGCAAGTTCTCTACCGAAGGCCAATGAGGAGGGGCCTAACCAACAATGAGAAGAAATCAGACAAGTACTGCTTATTTCATGAGTTAAGCGGCCATAGTATGAATGATTACAGACATTTGAAGGATGATATTGAAGAACGTATCCAGAATGAAATGCTTTTACAGTATGTGAAGAGGCGAGCAGCGACGGTGGAAGCAGTGCAACCACCATCTACATCGAATGAGGGTGGCTTCGGATCGAGGCGTCAGCTTGTCATTAAATGATTAGAATAATGATGAATAAGTGGAAAACTCCACACTAAAATGGTTAAGTCACTTACACATGTACAGGATCACGACCGATCCTCAGGCATGCTTTGAGACAATTATCAACCACATCAGTGTAGGTGTTTGCTCTTTGACGTCTCTTTTTTGCTTTTGTTTTCTATTTTTTGTGTTTGGACTTGATTTAGTTGGAAATTTTTGTTATAATACTCGTTTGAATGTAAATCCGGTAATTATGATTCCATAATGGCCAAGCCACTTACACATGCACGGGATCGTGAACGGTCCTCCGGCATGCTCTAGATGGCGATGAATCGCAATAACAAATGATTCAGAAACTCACTCGAACATGAAATATGACATTAATGATACTAAGTCCCCTTAGGCATACACAGTTCGCCTCGAACGACACCCTACCAAGAATGGTCATAGTTCACCTCGAATGGCACCCACCACGAACGATCACACTTCGCTTCGAATGGCACCCGACCATGAACGGTCGCAATTCGCCTCAAACGGCACACGACCTCGAACGTTCACCATTTGCCACGAATGACACCTGACTGCAAACGGTCATAATTCACCTCGAACAGCATAATAGTCACCATTCGCCTTGAACGACATACGACCTCGAACGGTCACCTACCGCCCCGAATGGCATACGATCTCGAACGATCGCTATTCACAGTCAGGTAAGATTATCAATCTCTTTACAGGTTATTAACAGGATACGAATATCTGGCTTATTGAACTGCAAATCATACCTTCATGTCGTAAGGCATGTTTTGGGGGGCAAGTGTTATACTGCTTTTTGGCAAGGCTGTGACACTAAAGAATTGACTAAAAACCGAATATAATCAGTCCCCAAGATTAGTTATACATAGGCGCGCTATGGTTACTGACAAATTTTTACCAGAATCCGAATTGAGCTATAATTGATATGGCACGACAAGAAAAAGTATGAGAGCCAACATTTCAAACTTCAAGTCAATTGGAGTTTGAATGCTTAAGATATTGATCGATCAACATGCACGAAGGAAACCTCATTTCATATCCATCATGATTCAACCTTCTTCGTATCCATCAAAGTCAGGCTAATTCGTATCCATGGAAAATTGCTACTTCGTATCAATCTCATGTTTACACGCTTCATATTGATCCAACCATTCGCATATTTCATATTGATTGGCCATTAATCGATACGAAGAGCATATATTGGATCGATACCAATGTCATCCCTCTCGGTTGATATGAAGTGACCACTGAATGATCAATAAGAAACAAGACAAAGTACATTGACACAAAATCAACATCAACAATCGATACGAGAAAGGTTGGATTGTATTGATACGAAATGACTCCTAAGGCATCGATGAGAAGTACACTGGCTTGCTTAATATCGGTGCCATCTCTGTGTATTTCGTATCGATCCATCAAATGATCGATACGAAATAATGGCCGCAGATTAATACGAAGGGAAGGAATCTGGATTAATACAAATCACTTAGCAATCGATGGATACGAAGGAGACAAAGGAAGCAGTCAACAAGCAAGAAAAATGGATCTCCCCTAAACAATAGCGCCACGTCACTTTGATCGATGCGTATTGTATTGATACGAACTTGGTAGTATTTTGCAAATCCAAACTTGGATCGATCATAACTCAAAATCAACAACCCAAATGTCACCAAATTTTCACACGAGCATGCGTACCACCTCAAGAATGTCCATGACCGTTCTCGATCCAAATGGAGCCATTTTGGATCGATATGAAATTCATACCCATCGATTGGGGATCGATCCCAATCCACCTCAGATAGATCTGGTGGGCCCTCCCACGCGAGAAAAGGAGTCTTCCAGGATTTAAGCCAGATATTTTCAGCCTATACCTATAAATAGCAGTCCTAGGCCTTTAGAAAATGAACTTTTGGCTTTTCAACGCCATTACTCTGCTAACTCCATTGTAACTTGGATACTATTAATTGTACTCTTGTAAATTAGTAGAGATTCGTCAATAAAAAAACAACTCTTCAAAGTGGACGTAGGCTGCAATGCCGAACCACTATAAATCTTGTCTACTGCTTTCCTTTTAACTTTTGGAGTGTTCTTCACATTTAATTCTACTTGATACAATCTGTCTGTGATCTGTGACTTTGATTTGGTGCTTTCATCTATAATTGGGTGTTTGTGGCCAATTTTGGTGCAAACATGTATGTATGTATGTATGTATACATACATACAAACATATATGCACACGTATGCAGTCATTATCTACCACAAGTAGATAGTGTGTATCGTACGTGCACATGAAGCCAAGATGACTAAGTAAAACAAAAGTCATAACAAAATGGAAGACAATCAGCATAAACTAGTGTTATGCGTAAAGCGTGTTATTCCCCAGTCAATGGAATGTTATTCTTCTACCGTATGAGAAGTAGGTCGTATTGGAAGGTGGTGACTTAAGAAGAGCACGAATGCAATATATGGAAGGGTCTTTGTAGCTTGATATTAGTTGACTTCCTTGTAGAGCATGTATTGCTTTATGATTGTAGATCCCCACAGGTGTAACTCCCTATAAATTTACGATAATAGTTTAATAATTATTTAGGCTTCAAAATGGAATTTTACCAAACAGTGCGATTTGGTGATGAAACTTCCACCATTGTGTTCATGGTAATTTTTTGAGCAACTTTCGTATTTGAAATTTTGCACTCAAAGTTCAAAAGAAGAAGTTATGAGTGTTTACAGAAACCTAAACAAAAATAATTAAATAACAAAATTGGTAGTAAATAAATAATTAAACTGGGACCCTTCTGGTCGACTCTTATTATAAGGCATTTGACCTCTAGCGGTTGATTGCTCATAGTGGTACGGTCGAGTAGTCGAGGCATTTCAGATGTGGTTTGAACCTTGGTCGATATCCTGGATTAATAATTTTAATCTAATGGATACGACTGATTCGAGAGTCTATAAATACAGGCTTAACCCCTCCCTTCTCTTCTAATATTTTTTTGTCTTGGGCAGCGAAGCTCTACCATTTCCTCTTATCCAATTTTCCTCCTCACTTTAAAATAATCTAAGTTATAAAATTGGAGAAAAGTAGAGAATAAATAAAAGTAGAGAAGGAGTGGATCAACGTTTTACAAATAAAAAGGTTAATTTCAATATTATAAATATATATTTCCCTTTTTTCGAAATCTCTTCTCAGATATATAATTTTAATGGTATGTATATGCACTTTTATACATATTTTTTAGGATTAAAAATTACATGGAACTGATTCAAGGAATTAGATTCAAATCTGGAGCTTTAGAAAGATTTTAAAGATGAGTGAGAAATTATGCAATTTACTTATAACACTGGAATTTATCTCATTGGAATTTTATTTGATGTTTATGCCTTAATAGAAATTTGAAGGGTTACAGGCTTGAATTAGGCTATTAAATAATGCCTACTTATTCTGCAAGTAAATAGGAATATTGCTTGCACCCAGATCTGGAAATTAATCTCCAAGTTATTAAAGGCTGAACATGGAAAAAGACGTAGAATTTATTCCAGATTTACAATTTGGTTGTAAAAATGTCAATGTAGTTCAAATTTTCTCTAATTCTATTTAGAATGTGAGTTTTGTATTTTAATTTGTTAGAAGTATTGTCCATTTGATCACTGTGAGTTTGTCTAGTATCCTAATTTCGTAGGAAAAGTACAATGCTTGATTTGACAAGGAAAATGTTTTAAAAGCGGAAAGATATGTGTAAAGTATGGATTTTCTTTCTGTGGTATACCTTTTCTATTTCAATATATAATTCCTTGTAATTTCAAACTAAGCAAATCACTTAATTTAGGTTAATTTATGGAAGGTTATAACAAAAAACCTTTTTAGAAGGATAATTCTAACAAATCAAAATATATAATGAAATATTCTAGTTAATGGATTAACGACTAAAAATGTAATAATAAATTTATAAACATATATAACCTTGCAAAAACATTCAAAATAAAAGTATTATTAATAAATTGTATTGCAAGTTAATGTTCACATTAAATATAAATTGAACGTTCAGATAGATCATGTAATAAATGATATAATTGAAAAATAAAGATGGATGGATTGTAACTCCAAAAGTGAATAGATAATAAATGTGTAATATGTTGGAAATTATAATAATTTAAATAAATTATAAATGGATGAAACGGGACCAATTAATGAAGTTGGTAGGTTAACCATGGAAAAGACAAGGGAGAAATAATGGTAAGGTTTGAATAAGTAAATAAATGTCTTTAGAAACCTCCGTTAAGATAATAATCATTTATTATGGACAACAGGGACATTTGTGGGAATAATAAATAAAACATGCTAGGTAGCGATTAAACTTTATAAGGTAGCATAATTTTCATTATAATAAATTATAGCCCTAAATATACAAATAGAGATTAGTGCGATTTGTCCAATAATAAGTCTTAGAATAATTAATTGGATTTAGTGGGTTGGGATTCGTGGTCAGTGAAGTTATACAATGGAAGTCTACCCTTCACTTAGAGGCTACTAGCAGATATGTACACTTATTACTTATGTGAGATATCTTCAACCATAAGATCCGTAGGAAAGGAATATGCTTAAAATATAGGACATGTTTAAGGATTAAAGGTATTAAGCGGTTGTTTGAGGGTCTGGCTTTTTCCCTTATATGAAGTATTAAATGGTCATGGTTATCAGTTAGGTATGTGAAGGATATATTGAAAATGTCTACTTCAATAGGAATTATTAAGCGGCCGAAGAGATTTCCATGCAATGCCGGCTAAATAGATACCAGTGTGGAGTCTACCTTGGGATTAGGTATTAAATGTTGGGGACCTATCTTAAATAAGTTATTAAATGGTCAGAGTCTACCTAATTTCATTAGAAAGTACAAATTGGCTTCTCACATGGTTAGGACAACATTCACGATAAATGTGACAATAATATATTATAAACCCGTATATAGAATTCATCAATCTTTGTAGCTATTACCGGTAAACCAACATTGACGATGCGAAGGGCCCGCTTTGAGGAATGAGTTATTAAATAGCTGTTGGATCCACATTCGTCCTATTCAAGAAATATTAAGTGGTTGGTTTTTGGCTAGTGTATGCGCAATAGGCATATGTTGGTATTTTTTACCTTGGAGAAGATTAAACGGATTAACCTAAAATATTACTTAATATTCAAATGGAAACCAATCGGGATAAGTCTGTGTTATGGATTAAGAATGCAATTTTCAAATCACCAGTTGTTCTGATCCCCTTCCTCATTACAACCCATATGGTAGATTTAAAGAACGAGTCACTAGAGTAAGGCGGAATGGTTGATGGAGAAGTCTTCTTATTCACACTTGGTACTGGCAAGATGATTGGATGTCCAAGGAATATCATTGATTTCGAGATAGTAGCCTCAATCGTTATTTATATCCTATTATATTTTCTTTTTCGCTACGATTTTAGTTTGATTGATCTCTAATATGCTCGTGTTTTTTACAGGTTGCCAAAAACCAATGATATATCCCTAATGGACTTGATTTTGATTTTTGGCAAAGTTATAGCCTATTAAGGCGTGGATTGTTACAGTAGGAATTCCGATTGATGACGTACAATAGGTCTAGATAAATGAGGAAGTAAGAACTTATGTGTTGTAGATATCCAAAAGTAAGAATTAAATAAGTTCCTAAAGGAAGGTGTGTAATAATCACTGCAAGATGATAGTCAGATTTCTAGTATATTCTGAAGGATGTCAAGTCAGAAAGTAAGTGGAAAAGAAGAAAAGTCTAAAAAAGGAACAAATAAAACCTACTTTGAGTCTGACCCCATATGAAAGAATTTATAAAAGATTTTAAAAAAGTATTTAAAATGATTTTCAATGGATTTATTTAAAAGCACAAAATTTTATTTTAGTGTAGTAAGTAAATATTAAAGTTTTTGCAAATTAGAATATCTTTTTATATTTTATATAAATAATAATTTCTAGAAGAAACAAAAAAAAATTAGATGGAAATTTTCATTCAAAAATGGTTTTAATAAGGAGATATTTATTTTGATGGTAAAGTAGAGCGTATGTTTAGCTCGTTTATTTTTCTTATGAAAAATTTTAAGTTGTGAAATTCTTTTTAGGGATGGACAATAGAAAGTGAACTGGTTTACAAATGGGATAAATAAAAATGAAAAGGAGATAAGAATTCAAAAACTAAGTTGTAGGTGAATGCATTGAGATGGTTTTATAGAGAAGATAGTCAACTGAGAGAAAAGTAATATAAAGAAAAGCAATTTAAATAAGAGTAGTTTAGGTAGAAGAAAGTTAAATAGTAGTAATATTATGAAATATGAATAGAAACAATGTTTGAAATTTATATAAAATAATGTAAGTAATAAAAAATAATACAAGAATCTAAAAGGAAAAGTTGGATAGTTTTCAAAAATATATGTAGTAGTTGCATATATCTTATAAAAATCTTCCTTACATGCTATTAGATTATCCTCTAAGATTGAAAGTGGAAGTAGCACAAGTTGTGGAAAAATAATAGGATGGACGTGTCCTTGTCTACTCCTACTTTTACTATTAAAAATTATGAAAGATGTTTACAAGCGCTATAAAGTGCATTTTTGAGAAAAAGGTTTAGTATACAATTGAATTTTTAAAGACAAAACTTAATAAATGGTTTGAGTTAAAGTCTCGCCTTTTAAGAAGCAGAATCTTTTTTATGAAAAGGTTTTGAAGAAAAAGTTGATTTGAAAGAAAATGATATGAAATTTTAAATGAAATTGTTAACATTTTCTTTTGAACTTGATAAATAAGCTTAATTCAAAAATCCTAAATTATAGTTTTAAATTTAAGGCACCAAGTTATTTTTAAATTTAATATACAGTTTCTAAGTTTGTACTTTTAAAGATAAATTTTTTGGGATTAAGTACTTTATAATTGTGGAGTTTTAGTTTTAGAAAAAGTGGCAAAAACCGAACTAAAATTTTAATATGGAATAGATAAGGATGATTTCCTAGGTAAAATGGGGTAAAAGTTAAGGCTGTGAGTAAAATAGCGATGAATGCTCGAAGAGTAGCAATAGTGGATCATGTTGAATATAAGGAATATTAGTTTGAACCTAGGAATATTTCATTATACATGGCTGAAGACCATGAAGAAGAACCCATAAGGAATTGGAAAATGGCATCAAAGTATATTTTTGCGAGTTCTAGAGTCTACAAGCATGAAATATCAAAAATAAGGAAAGTTTATACTAAGATTGAAGAATACTACCAAGTGATTTAAATTAAGAAAAGATAGAGTATAGTCAGTTGTTACAATGGAAGTGATGGATGGACCTTATTTATTAGAAGTCAAAGAAAAATTAAGATGTGTAGGTTATAATAGATTGGTGCATTAAGGAGGTCCATTTAATTTAAGTAAGCAGCAGTAAGGTCATGACATCATTAATGTCAATTGATGTTGAAAAGTGTCTTCAGGTAATTGTTTCTTTTAGGTTAGCTGGGTTGTAAGCATTAGTTGTCTCTATTTGTATAAAAATGTATACGATGTTTTATGAGAAAAGAACATTTTTATTATTGTGTTAATTTTGTGAATTGACCTTTATATGTTGGAAAGCAGAATAAATAAGAAAATCTCATGTAGGCACTTAACTAATACAAGTAAGACTAGAAATTTATAAAATAAATTAGAAAACTTATTAGTTAATAAAGTAAAATAATGTTAAATTCCAAAAGCCTTAAAAGGTTGGGGAAATAAATTTTAGCAAGTGAAGGATAAGGAAAGGTTGTTGTGAAACCATGGATCACTATCCCTACTTCTTAAATCTAAAATTTATGAGTGAACTTGTGTGCTAGTTGTTATTTTAAAATAAAAGGAAAGATTTTGCAAAATGAAAATTTACCATGTAATAGGATAAAGTTAAATATGGACAGTAAACTGTTGGCTAAATTCCTACCGCGTAGGATGTGGCTAAATTTGTTTTGAAAAGATAAAAACAATACTTTTAAAAAAATTGTTCAAATTTCTTTTGATTTTAAAAATAAAATACTTTATGAAAATTTTGAAAAAAGAATTTTAAAATTTTCCAACTACTCTAAAATTAATTTCAAATGATTTTGAACGAAAAAGAAGAAATTTTGATTTTGAAATGCCACAAGCTTATCGTAGGAAAAGTCAACATATTAGCAAAAACGAATCTTACTGTGTAGCAGGAGCGACAATAAGTAAAATATAGTTAGCGATGAGGGAAAATGCTCTTACTTTGAAATTTCTTTTTCTATACCTTGTTCATATGAGAACAGAATTGGCTTTAAAGTTATTTTGTTTTAAAATTTTAAGATTTAAAAAATAATATTTGTTTATGCAGTCTGTACTTGGGAAGTTGGAAAAATGATCCCAGCATATAAGAAGGTCTAAGGTACAATAGAAAAATGATACATAAGAGAATGATGGAAATATTAAATTCTCTGTCTAAACCCTTTTCCAGCATAAGAATATAGGTTTATAAGAAAAAATTCAAAATTTTTGATGTTAGAATATTGTATATTAGGTATTGGATTATAGGAATTGGATGCAAAATCAATTAAGCAATACTTCTATTCATACAAGCATGGGAAAATTTGAATGCAAACGGAAATATTTTGATTTTCAAAACCTGCATTAACTACAAGTATATATAGGTTGTTTCGCCATATTTTCAAAATTGTTTTAAAGGAATGCAATCGTATAGGAGAGACTGATTCGGAGTTATTCGATATACATACCATATGTGTTGTGATACACCTTGCACTTGTACACGATTGGCTGTAAAATTGGATGCACACTAGTTGGTTGGATTGCTTAGATTGATTGTGCGTATGTTACATGATTCGATCCTCAAGGAATTTCGGGGACAAAATTCTTTTAAGGAGGGAGGATGTAGCGCGCCTTAAATTAAACGATAATCAATTAAAAAGACATTAATTAACATAATTAGTGACATCGAAAATAGATTTTTTTTTACAAACATCAAAATTTAGCTATAAAACTTGCACCATTGCATTCGTGGTGATTTTCTGATCAATTTTCATATATAAAGTTTTATGGTTGAAGTTCAAACAAAAAAATTATTAACGTTTGAATAATTCAAACGAAATAATTATATACGTAATTAAAGAAATAAATCTAGTTAACTAACGTTAATTAATGTCAAATTTACTTAACGTCCAAGCATAATTAATGTTAAATTCGATCGATCAAAAGTCAGAATTAGATGGGTGTAAAAGGAATTAAATGAAACGGTATAATTTACTAACATAAAAAGAGAACCCGTCGACCACTTTACTACGACAAGTCAACCACTATCGGTCGACCAGTAGTGGGTACCACCTATATACTGGCAGCTATAATCTAAACCTTGGCCGAATGGTCCGAATTTAAAATAGAATATTCTAACGGCTGACATTGTGTAACGATCGGGATTTTCAACACTCAAAAACTAACACTAATACATCCTTGGTATTCACGCGCCGCAAATTCAAATGCCAGAAAAGCCGATTGTTGGGGAAAAAAGAAAACAAAGACTGAACATAATCTCACACGAATGGAATGACATATATTATTTCAATTTATAACTTCTACAGTGGAAAATTAAATATCATATCAAAGTCTAACCAAGATTCAGCCTGGACAATTAGAAATCTCTGTCCTTATAATTGCTGGATAAAAAAAGTACAAATGCAGCCGAAAAATAGAATACATTTATTCGTTGATGAATATCTCCAGCTTTCCTCTGGAAACTCCAAGCAACTTCAGCTAATTCTGAAACTACTCGGATCTGACCCTAGTATATAAAAGTACCCGAATCAGGCTTGATAAATCAATGCGAGATACGATTTCTAAATATATTTTAAAGTGTTATAGACTGACTTTGTTGTTGACCAAACCCTTTTTGAAAAAGGAAATTATCTCATAAGACCAAGTAGCACATAAACACGAATGGAATTTTACTTTACGATAAACAAAACATTTTGTACTTAAAACAATTTGAAATTATTTCAAATGACATTGCTTTGAAAATCCTTTCCAAGTAAAATTATATCACATAGACTAAAATTGTTACCGTTATTAAATGCCAGCATATTAGGTTCAATAATTAAAACTGAAAACTCATATTGGAATTGGATTTCCAACATGGTAGGAACTTGTGGTCATTTCCTTCAAATCTATGCATAAACAACTAGCACCTTAGTGGCTATTCATTTATCTCATGCAAGCCTCCGAACTATGTTGGATACATTACAGTGGAATAGTGTATTACTCGGTGGCTATACTCGTTATCTATCAAGAATCCAATGCCAGTCCAAAAGGCATAAATGCCTTGAGGCCTAGATTCCACTGGTCACCTCTATATTCACAAAACCGACAGCCCAAAATATAGGTTAGGACACATCATTACCCATATCATCTTCGTAGTGTAAGGCTTGTACGTGAGGCTGTGCTCAATATCTACAAAGCCACGCTTTATTTCACACAAAGCCGCTCTTTGCCTTTCTCATAACATGTTCACTTTGAATGCCACATTGTTATTTCTCACAACACACTACTGATTTCCACAAATGTATAACCTCTGAGCACATACATCTCAGAAAAGGGTGTTAAGTGTAAGGGAGTTACCTCCTTCACCACCAAAAAGACGTACGTTTGTAGAGATCAAAATATGTGGTCTTGGCAATGCAATGTCAGACACGTATCCATAGAAGTTGTCTAGAAAAAGGATAAACCGAAGGCACTCTCCTACTACATCTTATCGGGTATTACTTCTAGGATAGTAGCGAATAGTCCTTGCATTTCGAAGATTTTCAGAATGAATGGACCACTGCTATTTATTTTATTTTGGGTGCTAACCAAAGATTATGTAACACTCCATATTTTTACTAACATTATTTAGAATATTGAATTAGTTAAATTAAATAAAATAACGTGTTGATTAGGGGTAGCTGTGCCATTTAAACAATGAATTAAAAGAGGAGTTAAAATGAAGTAGAGGAGGGGTAAAATAGGAAAGAGGCCATTCCTACATCCATAACCCTTGGCCGTGTATTCTCATACGCATTCTTTTCATTTTCATTTGTTACAATTTTCAAACATAAGGCCAGCCACCATTAACAAGAGAAAGAGGAAGAAGATTAAGAAAAGCTAAGGAAGAAGCTTAATCAAATCAGATCCATACAAATCTCAAACTCCATATTCTCTAAGGCAAAGGTAAATAATAATTACATCTCTATTTCTTTTGCTTCTAGTTTCAAGTTAAATCCAGACTTATTTGTAATGATTTGCCCTGTTTTTGAAAAATGGAATGATTATATATACTTGTTGATGATTTATGCATGTTCATGTTGATTTTATGATATGTTTTAAGGTGAAAACCCAATTAAATGACATCCAAATGCTTTGCAAATTTTTACATTGATCAAAAATGATATTCTAGAGATGATTTTTTAATTTTTAGAATTTTATGAATTTATGTGGATTTTATATGAATTTCCTAGTGCAAAAAAGGTTAATTTGGTTAAAATTTATTTCGGTTAAATAATTAAGGGTTTGGTGTAAATTTTTACATTTTTTTATCTGTCTTTAATTTAATCCAATCTACTTTTCTATTTTGTATATGTTAGAAAACATATTAAAAGTGATTTTCTAAAATTTTTGTATGATTTTCCTAAGTGTTTTAATGGACATATACAATTATTTAAGGTATGGGACTTAAATGTTTTATATATTTTTGAAAGGGAGAAGGGGCTTTTTTGTAAAATTTTCAAATTACTATTTTTGAAAATTAAAAAATGCTTTTGAAAAGAGAAACTTGCAACCAATTA
The DNA here is from genome assembly GCA_030765085.1 of Allium cepa. Classification (NCBI taxonomy): domain Eukaryota; kingdom Viridiplantae; phylum Streptophyta; class Magnoliopsida; order Asparagales; family Amaryllidaceae; genus Allium; species Allium cepa. The sequence goes on along the minus strand of CM060938.1, from coordinate 462,727,822 downwards.
GATTTTGACAAAAATGACAGGTTAGGTACAAAGAAATAGTTTAAAAGTGACAAATCTACATGGTTTATACTGTTTCAATGCTTTCGGCACCGGTTTCCGACTCCTTACGTTTGCCTCCGACTCCATTAAAACCAATGCATATGGTATCAAGGAACTAGTACATAGTGAATTGGATGTCGACGGAAGGTATAGGGTTAAAACCAGGGGTTCGGAAGGGGTTGAGGCACTACTTTTCTTTTAAATAATAATGCGCCTGCTTGCTTTCGACTAGGTTGGCTTTCGACCAGGTCAATTGGTTTCAAAAGAATGGTTTCGATTGGGTTGCGCTTTTTTCAAATGACTACTTTTAACTAAGTCGAAACCTTTTGTGGTCGTTTTTTACCTTTCGACCAAGATGGTTTCAAAAGGGTTTCTTTGCTTTTAAAATTTGGCTACTTCTCCAATGCTTTCGAAGGGATGGTTTGACACCATCACTTCTTTACTTAGGACATGGTTTTGAAAAAGATGCTTTCGACTTAAATAATTTAATGACCCTTTTTCTCTGATTGAAGTATAACCCAACTGGTTTCAAAAGAGACAGCTTTAATAGTTTCGAAAGGTGTTTCCTCATGTTTTAAATTCAACCTAAGTGCTTCAAAAGGTAGATTTTGATACTTTCGAAAGGTTCTAATGATGGTTTCGAAGGGGTGGTTCACCAAGGTTTCGAAAGGTTTGGAAGGATAGGTTTTTTCTATGTTTTCGAAATGCACTACTTAAAGGTTTAAAAAGAAGGATATCTAGGATTTTAAAGCTTTCGAAGGAAAGGTTTTTATGCTTTCAAAAGGAAGGATTTCAACGATTTCGAAAGGGATACTTTCAACAGTTTCGAAATGGGTACATTTACTTGTTTCGAAAGAGTTGTTTAAAGGTTTTAAACAAAGGTTTCGAATGTATTAACAAGGCAATATAGCCTAAGTGTTTTCAAGTTAAAAAGGGTTTAACTTGTTTTGGGAGGATAGATAATCCTCACTAAAATTCATCAGCGTTATTTTGAGTAAATTATATATAAAATGAAAAAATAGCTTAGAAAAACCTAAAGATGTATTTTTCTTGTATAAGTATGATTTAAAGGTTAAATCATTTTGAAAAGGTTTTTCAAGGAAAAAGATGATAGGTAGTTAACCCTATGAAAATGACTCGGATTAGAAGACCAGATAAGACTTGTGTAGGGTCGCGCCTTATACGTCAGCTTTAACCCTTAGCTAATATAGTCTAGAATTCTAGTGTGTAGGGCTTAGTAATAGGTAAGAGTAAAATGATGGGTACACACAAAAAGGAATATTTATGTACAAAGATAGGTTATTGGTTAGCATGCAAAACCATTAGGACCAGTTGACCCTTGGAGATGTAAGTTAAGGACAGACTGTCAAGAAGTTTTATCTAACAAATGTTTAAACCATTTGATATTGTATCTAGTAGGCTCGAGTTAGCCAAAGGGATAGTTAGTCCAGTTTGCGGATAGTTAGCCAGTTTATTGGTAGTTAGCCCAGTTTTCAGACAAACAGTCCATTTATTACCTATTTTTAGCATAACGGATATTACTACTACTATTATAATCAGTTTATTAAATAGTTTGGTCGCAGGAAAAGATTCGCAAAATATATGTTTTGAAAAGGATATTAGTAAAGGGAAACCCGTCCCTCTAAGTAGCATGGTCACATTTAAATCAGTAAACCAAGATGTAACAATATTATTCACACCAGGCTTTATCTCTGACTCAAGGTTTTTGTTTCCTCTTAAACTCTTGGGTGCTCAAATTTGATTTGAGTAGGATGAAGGTTGAGATTTTAGTAATTTTGGCGAATAAAGCTTTCGGAGACAAGCAAGCGGCTGACTGATAGCTATTTAGGAGTTGCAGTTTATTTTGTTTATTTCCGTTGTGTACGTTAAGTCAGTTATGACTATATTGATTTGATCAACCAAGGGGCATCGTCATATGTTGTTCTTGGCGTATTATTGTAAATTATAATTGATCCAAAACCTGGGAAGTATTATGGGATTATGTAACTTGGATATGAATTTGTTCTGAAAATGTAATTAGTGAAATGTTGCTTTTGGAAATCTGTGATTTTGTTTATATTCAAGTGCTTCTGATATTATAGATACCGTTAGCATTAACATATTTTGTCACCGGTAGTTAATACTATAGATGGCTACAACATCTATAGTGCTTAGCTTTTAGCCTCCAGATACGGGAAGTTACAACTTGGTATCAGAGCATAGGTTAATGAAAAATTTAAGCTATAAATGGTTTTGAAAACAAAATCCTAAGGAATTAAAGTAAGATTGGGGTATGGGATAACGCTATAGTAATGTATTTGTATTTGTTATATATAAATATATGCTTTATCTCTAGTCTTTTATCCTTTTTAGGTTATTCATCTATATCTTATGAGGTTTGAATAGAGATATGATTGTAGAAGAGGAAGAGTTAACCCAGGAGGGGAAAGCACCGATGCGAATGCTAGACCTAATAAGAGGAGAAGTCAAGGTTGGGCACAAGCAGAGAATGATGGTGGTGGAGTCTTGCAAGTGGACATGGGAGCTATGTATCAATTTTCCATGAGTATGACGTAGGATGGAATTACAGCTGGAGTGTTAGGAGGAAATGCTACAGAGCAGACGTTTTGGAAGTTTTGGTAGTTAACCATTATGTTGAGTTGAGTGGAGATTATACTAAGCTTGGAGGGAAGCCGTTAATTGGAACGGAAGACTCCATTGAGGCGGAGAATTGGTTGCTGCATTGTGAGGGGATCTTTGTAGATTTGGGGCTCAACAATGAGCAGAAGAGGAGGCTTGCTTTGAGACAACTTTAGGGAGTAGCTTTATTTTGGTGGAATAGTGTGACGGCTGGTGTGGATGAGGAAACCATGACATAGGCGGATTTCAAGAGGAGATTCCAGGAGAGGTTCATATCTGTGATGGCATAGTCTTCTCTGATAAGAAAGTTTGCTGAGTTAGAGAAGGGAGAGATGCCTATTTTGGACTGTGCTAGAAGGTTTGAGGAGTTGGCCAAATATGGGTATGCTGCGGTGGATACAGCAATTGAGAGGAGTGAGAAGTTCATAAAGGGGCTGAAGCCTGAGTTAGCAAGGGCTACATTACGTCATATTAGGGATCCTTCTGATGTTGTGGTGGAGATGGCCTTGAGGTATGAGGAGACACTTGATTCTCTAGAGAAGAGTAAGGCTAAGGAGGTCCAGGTAGGGCAGAGTCAGAAGAGGAAGTTCTATCCTAAGGCAAGTGCTCAAAAGGGTGGAGCAGCTAAGAAATGGAAGTCTAAGATTGTTTGGGGCATTTTGCTAATTAGTATCATGCTGGAAAGGCAAAGGAAGTGACCGGGAAGAGGAATTCCAAGTGCTTCAACTACGACCAGATTGATCACTATAAGGATCAATGCAAGAAGCTCGCTAAGGATGGAAAGGGCAATGTGTATGCATTGGATCCTGCTGCTTCAAAGCCAACAACTCAGGAGAAGGGAAAGGCAGTTTTGGGAGGTATGCTTCAGATTCAAGGTATATCTGTTAGCATTCTATTTGATACTAATGCATCACATTCTTTTATATCTAGATGTTTGATAAATTAGCTTAACCTAGAACCCACATATTTAGTTACTTTAATACGGGTTGCGAGTCCAATAAGAGGATATGAAACTCTGGGGTTGAGATGTGACCAGTTAGAGTTTGACTTGTTAGGTCATACTTTTGTTTGCAGTTTGCATGTGCTTGATTTTGTAGGTTTCAGAATTGTTCTTGGTATGGATTGGTTAAGTAAGTACGATGCTAGGATATTTTACAAGGATAGGAAAATATCACTTAGATACTTTGATTGTAGCAACATGAATTTTACACCATAGAAGATTCTAGTGGTGAGGTGAATGCTTTGTTGGATGTTATGGAGTTGGAAGATGAGATGAATTGAATTTTCTTGGTTAGATAATTCATGGATGTTTTGGAACCCGTAGTAGGATTGCTACCGAAACGAGCCATTGAGTTTTGGATAGATTTGGCTCTTGAAGCAGAACCGGTGAGTAGGACGCCAAGCAGGATGACCCTTACAAAGATGAGGGAATTGAAGGTGCGGCTGGTGGATTTGGAAGGCATGAGCTTTATCAGGCCGAGTAGCTCGCCTTGGAGAGCAGCCATAATGTTTGCTAAGAAGTTTGATGGATCATTGAGGCTATATATCGATTATCGTAAGTTGAATGAGAGAACGATAAAGAATCGATATCCATTGTCGAGAATTGACGATTTATTCGACCAGTTGCATGGAGCCAAGGTATTTTCTCGGTTAGTTTTGGAACAGGTTTCCATCAGCTCAGAGTAGAAGAGGATAATATACCTTTGATAACATTCAAGACCAAGTATGGTTCGTAGGAATGGTTAGTTATGCCGTTCGGACTGAATAATGTGCCAGCTTTCTTTGTGGATTTGATGAACTAAGTTTTCCAAGAGCAGTTGGATAGGTTCCTATTGGTTTTTATAGATGATATTCTAATATACTCTAAGGATGAAAAGGAGCACGAAGTTCATCCTAGAGTGGTGCTTGAGACGCTGAGGCGGCATCAGCTGAAGGAAAGTTTTCGAAGTGTCATTTCTAGAAGTAAGAAGTGAAGTTTCTTGGCCATGTATCTTAAAGGAAGGGTTATCAGCAGATTCTAATAAGATTAAAGCAATAAATAATTGAAAGAGACCCGAGACAGTGACTGAGATAAAGAGTTTTCTTGGATTAGCTGGTTATTGTTCAAGATTCATTAAGGAATTTTCACGGATAGCAGCACCGATGACCAAGCTAACAAAAAAGGCTGTTAAGTTTGTGTGGACCATTAAGTGTGAGGAAGCATTCTAGAGTTTGAAACACTTATTGATCCATGCACTTGTGTTTGTTGTTTCAGAAGGGAATCGGGATTTGGTAGTTTAAACAGATGCGTGTGGAATAGGATTAGGAGTTGTACCGATGTAAAAAGGTAAAGTGATTGCCTATGATTCTAGATAGCTTAGATCGTATGAGGTCGGATATCCAACGCATGATTTGGAATTGGCTGCAGTGATTTTTGCATTGAAGGTATGGAGACATTACTTTTTCGGGAGATAGTTTTGACATAAGTCGCTGAAGTATTGGTTCTCTTAGAAGCGGCTGAATATGAGAAAGCAGAGATGGTTAGAGTTTATAAGCGTTTATGATTTTGGGATTTAGTATACCCCGGGGAATGGCAACAAAGTTGCAGATACACTTAGCAGGAAGCATCAGAATGCTGTGTAGTAATGATTGTTAAGTGGAAAGATTTAGAAGCCTTGTTAGCTTGCACGGTGCAGTGGAGATCCGAGGCCGTGTCTAGTGGAGAGACTATTGTATTATCTTATTTGGAAGTTCGATCAGTGATGATCGAAAAGATTGCTTCTAAACAGAAGGAGGATCTAGTGTTAGCTGAATGGATCAGGAAATTAAGAGATGAAACCGAGAGCGATGAATTAATAGATTTCAGTCTTGACCGAAATGGATTGTTGAGAAAGAAAGGGAGATTATGTGTTCCGAGTATAGGAAACATAAGGAAAGTACGTTTTAGAGGAATGCTATCGTTCGAAATTCTCTATTCATCTAGGAGGAATTAAGATGTATCAGGATATAAAGAGAAGTTTCTTCTAGGAAGGTATGAAGGGGGATATTGGTTTATGGGTAAAGTAGTGCTTGAATTGCCAGCTGGCAAAGGCTGAACACCATAAGCCAAGTGGATTGCTTCAGCCACTGGATATTCTGGTATGGAAGTGGATTCTATTTCTATGGATTTTATTGATGGGTTGCCAAGGTCGAACAGAGAAAATGAAAGTATATAGGTCATAGTGGACAGATTGACCAAGAGTTCCCATTTCATTCCAGTTACGTAAACCAGAATAGCACTGTTTTCGCAAGTTGTTCATGAAAGCTGTGGTTAGACTGCACAGTATTTCTAGTAGTATAGTAAGCAATAGAGATTCCTTATTCAGTAGTGAATTCTAAAAGAGTCTATAGGAAGTTTTGGTAACCAAGCTCAAGATGAGTACTGCTTACCATCCACAGACTGATGGGCAAATAGAAAGAGTAAACAAAATGTTGGAAGATTTGTTAAGGGCTTGTGTTCTAGATTTCGAAGGATCATGGGAAGACCATCTACATTTACTCGTGTTTTCATATAGCAACAGTAATCATACGAGTATTAGGATGGCACTGTTTGAAGCTTTGTATGAAAGGCCACGCAAATCTCCCATTTGTTGGTTGGAGACCAGGGATAGGTTGGTTCTTGCTCCAGATTTAGTTAGAGAAGCTGCAGAAAAGATTAAGGTCATTCGTGCTAAAACGAAGGAGGCCCGGTCTAGGTAGAAGAGTTATACAGATAGAAGACATAAAGATTTGGATTTCTCAGTTGGAGATAAGGTTTTAGTCAAAGTGTCACCGATGAAGGGTGTGATCAAATTTGGGAAATCAGAGAAGTTGGCACCAAGATTCGTTGGACCTTTTCCTATCATTGAGAGGATCTGAAAACTCGCGTATAGAGTTGAGTTACCGAGCAGTTTGGCAGGAGTCTACAATGTTTTCCATGTTTCACATCTCAGATAGTGTGTTAGAGTCCCGGAGACTGCTATTGCAATGACTGTGCTAGATGACTTAGTAATAGAACCAAACTTGAGTATAATGAGAAAGCCGATTCGTATTATTGCGAGAGATGAGAAAAGGCTTAGAACCAAGACAGTCAGATTAGTCAAAGTCCATTGGAGTGGCGATGATAGGGACTGTACTTGGGAGATTGAGAGCAGAACTAGAGATACTTATCCTGACTTGTTTAATGGTATGTTTTACCTTTTTGATTGATTGTTATGTACCTTAATGTAATTTCAAGGATGAAATTCTTTAGGGTGGGGAGTCTGTAACACACCATATTTTTGGTAACATTATTTAGAATATTTAATTGGTTAAATAAAATAAAATAATGTGTTGATTATGGAATTGAGATTTGATTTCAATTATGGGATAGCCATGCCATTTAAACAATGAATTAAAAGAAGAGTTAAAATGAAATAGTGGAGGGGAAAAATAGGAAAGAGGTAATTCTTATATCCACAATCCTAGGTCGTGTATTCTCATACACGATCATTTCATTTTCAGTTGTTAAAATTTTCAAACATAAGGCCGACCACCATTAACAAGAGAAAGAGGAAGGAGATTAAGAAAAGTTAAGGAGGAAGCTTAATCAAATCAAATCAAATCCATACAAATCGCAAACTCCTTAATCTCTAAAGCAAAGGAGAATAATGATTACATTCTATTTATTTGTTTTCGGTTTTAAGTTAACTCTAAACTTATATTCAATGATTTTCCATGTTTTTGAATAATGGAATGGTTATATATACTTATTGATGATTTATGCATGTTCATATTGATTTTATGATATGTTTTAAAGTGAAAACTATATTAAATGACATCCACATGCCTTGAAATTTTTCACATAGATTAGAAATGATACTTTAGAGATGGATTTCAATTTTCAAAATTTTCTAAATTTATGTTGATTTTATATGAATTTCCTAGTAAAGAAAAGATTAATTTGGGTTAAAAATTATTTACAGTTAAATAATTAATGGTTTGGGTCTGAAATTAATATATGTTAGAAAATATATTAAAAGTGATTTTTTGGAATTTTTATAAAAATTTTCTAAGTGTTTTAATGGAGATATAAAATTATTTAAGGTATGAGACTTAAATGTTTTATATATTTTTGAAAGGAGAAGGGGATTTTTGCAATATATTCAAATTTTTATTTCTAGAAACCTGGAAGTGCTTTTTAAAAGAGAAACTTGCAACCGATCAGATTTTGACAAACAAGGTAGGTTATGTACAAAAGAAATTGTTTAAAAAGGACAAATCACATGGTTTATACTGTTTCGATGCTTTCGGCACCAGGTTTCGACTCCTTACCTTCGCCTTCGACACCATCGAAACCAATGCACATGGTATCAGCGAACTGATACATAGTGAATTGGATGTAGGCGGAAGGTATAGTGTCAAAACCAGGGTCCCGAAGGGGTTGAGGCACTACTTTGCTTTTAAATGAAAATGCGCATGCTTGCTTTCGATTGGATAGCTTTCGACTAGGTTGGCTTTCGACCAGGTCAATCTGTTTTAAAAGAATGGTTTCGATTAGGTTGCGGTTTTTTTTAAATGACTGCTTTCGACTAAGTTGAAACCTTTTCCTGCTAATTTTTACCTTTCGACTCAGATGGTTTCGAAAGGGTTGCTTTGCTTTTAAAATTTATCTACTTCTCCAATGCTCTCTTAGGGATGGTTTCGACACCATCACTTGTTTACTTATGAAATGGTTTCGAAACAGATGCTTTCGACTTAAATGATTTAATGTTCCTTTTTCTTTGATTGAAGTATAACCTAAATGGTTTTGAAAGAGAAAGTTTTAATGGTTTCGAAAGGTGTGTCTGTATGTTTTAAATTCAACCCAAGTGCTTTCGAAAGCTAGGTTTCAATACCTTCGAAAGGTTTTAATGAATGGTTCTAAGGGGTGGTTCCCCCAGGTTGCGAAAGGTTTGGAAGGAAAGGTTTTTCCAATGTTTTCGAAAGGCAATATTTAAAGGTTTTAAAATAAGGATGTCTAGGATTTTAAAGATTTTGAAGGGAAGGTTTTTATGCTTTCGAAAGGAAGGATTTCAATGGTTTCAAAAGGGTTACTTTCAATGATTTCGAAAGGGGTTCTTTTAATGGTTTCGAAAGGCTTGTTTAAAGATTTTAAAAAAAGGTTTCAAATGTATTAACATGGCAATATAGCCTAAGTATTTTCAAGTTCAAAAGGGTTTTAACTTGTGTTGGGAGGATAGATAATCCTCATTAAAATTAACATTATTTTAAGTAAAGTATATATAACATGGAAAAATAGGTTAGAACAAAGCTAAAGATGTATTTTCCTTGTATAAGTATGATTTACAAGGTTAAATCATTTTGAAAGGGTTTTTCTAGGAAAAAGACGATGGGTAGTTATCCCTATGAAAATGACTTGGATTCGAAGACCAGATAGGACCTATGTAGGGTCGCACCCTATACTCATTAGCTATTAGCCGCTAGCTAATTGTGGCAAGAATTTCAGTGTGTAGGGCTTAGTCATAGGTAAGACTAAAATGATGGGTACACATAGAAAGGAATATTTATGTACAGAAATTGGTTATTAGTTTGCCCGCAAAACCATTAGGATCAGTTTACCCTTGGAGATGTAAGTTAAGGACAGACCATTCAGAAGTTGTCTAATAAATGTTTAAACCATTTGATATTGTATCAGGTAGGCCCATGTAACGACCTGGAATTTTCGACCTAGAAAATTCCAGATAGTTATGAAAAAGAAGAAAGAGATAGAAAAGAAGAAGATCAGAAACAACATCTCACATTCGCAGCGGATAAACTATAATAATAAATAATAACAGTTTATAAAAGAATACTATATCTGTCGATTACATTTTGATACATCAGAGTTACACATATATACAGTCACTGAAATATGCACAATTATCATGCCACAGATATACAGAAATAAAATACAACAGAAACACTCCATACGTTCTTGCCATCCAGCTCGCCTCCTGAGCTCCAGAACGTCCTTACATGAAAATCTGTAATACTCGGTCTGACCCGAGCATTACATCAGAGTAACACCCGGGTCAGGCTGGAAACCAGCGTGAGTAAACCCAACTAACATAGAATACCAAGCAACAACTTATATAAACCCGGGGCAACTCGTATTAATTTACAAAGTCACAATTTATTTATAAACATCACTTATTCCACACATCCATTTTCTAAGTACAAAAATTTAGATTTAAATAATCCAATTCATTTAAATCACTCCATTCCAGCCTATAGATTTCACATATCAATCTATAAAAATTCGAAGTGGTTTCGGGTATCTTTTAAGACCCGACCCCGGTCTCTTTGGGTCTCGTGTCATCCTAACCCAAATTATCCAAATGAAATACACAACATTTCATATCAGAGATATCAACTCATTCAAAGCATCCAATACCATTCAATCACCCATAAGCAAAGCTTGTTCGCTACCAATATTAATTAAATTTATTCTGGTTGAATTTCTAACCTCAACCATTTAGAATTCTTCTCTTGTTTTTAATTAATTTCAAATCAGTTAATCAAATATTACCTTCATCTTTCATCTTGATTAATCAACCAGGATTAATTATCCTTCAATTGCATCCAGGTAATTAACTCCAATTAATTTCACGATATTAATTTTTCTTAACCAGAATCAATAAGTAATCTTAATTACTTCATGAATTAATTAACTATTTTAATTACATTAATCCTTAATTACTTATATTAATTAACTTCTCTTAAGTCACTTATTATTGATTTGTCAATCTTAATTAATCAATCATTGATTATATAAATTAATGATTTCCAATTATATTTTAATTTATCCTAATCTAAATTAATTACATTAATTAAACCACAACATTAATCATTCTTGATTTATCTCAACCTGTAATTAACTATCCATTTATTTACTTTATTAAGTAAATCAAATTTCTCCTTAATTAATAATCTTAATTAATCTTTTGATTTACTACACAAAATAATTATATTTTATTAATTTCATTAAGTAATTATTTATCAAGCCATCCAATGATTATTCTAAATTACTTACACTTAATTAATTAACTTAAACTTAATTAATTAATTCAAACCCTTCACCACTAAATTAATTAATCCAAATCATTAATTAATTGAATTAATTAATTATCCATTTTAATTACCCTACTATTTAAATGAATCACAATTCATTAAGCCCTTATTAACTTTAGAATGAAAACATTTTCTTATTTATGTTTTAAGTTTAAAACAGTTTATAATCCGAATACTTTGAGTCAAACAACAATTAACTCGAGAACCAACCAAAACCAAAATCACCCGACCACCAGTTCATAGTGCACATCAAATCAATTCAATCATGCAACCAAATACTTAAATTTAACTGTTTAAATTTAGATAAAAATCCAAAGGGGTGAGATTTACTCAGTAATTACTCCTTCCAATTACATTCAGTAAACATACTTTCACAACCCATCATGTGATTATCTTAATTAAACCAATTAATTAACTTGATCAATCACATTATTTAATTAAATACATTAAGTATTAATTCCTTAATTACTTCCATTACATCATTATATTTAAAAAATTCCATAAATTGATTATCTTTATTTAATTAATCTAATTAATCATTTTAATTGATCATTATACCGAATTATATTATTTAACCATAACTCAACATAACAAAATTTTAAATCAATCTATCAAGGAATATCAATGAAATATTTTACAGAATATAAATATAATCCTATTTGCGAGGAATCCAGTTGGATCCCTCCAACCTTTTTTCTGCATCTACAGATATTAGCACGACAATAAATATCGATCAAATCTGATAAAAATTATCACATTCAAACCATCAATCACTCATTTAAATATTAGCTATTTAAATTAAACGACATCCAGAAGTGCGTAAGATTTACTCACCTTGCATCGGCGTTTCAAATTTTAAAATAAATCGAGCCCGTTCGATTTATTCCAAAATTTCCACTAGCACCAAACGTCTTAGATCTGCACTGCAGCGTAGTTTGCAACGCTGCGATTCCGATGGTACCAAATTCGTCCGATTTCGCCCTCATACGAGAAAGATATGTTATTTCAAAATTTTGAACGTATAATTTATAACAAAAATCAATTTTTTATTATTAAAATATTACAAAAAGAATTCAGGCCGCATCTTCTCAACTCCTTCCCTCCCTGGAAATCACGTACGCGAAACCCACTGTCGCTTCCTCACCTCGAAAATCGCGACCACTTTGGTGCCCTTCACCACGATCGAATGCCACCATTCCAAAGTCCATCGAAAACTCTATCCTAAGCCGCAGCCACGTGAAGCTCTACGCTGCTGATGGTTCATATTTCGAGCGCGAACGGCCGGCAAGGCAACTCCATAACGCCTCAAATCGATGATAATAGCTCGAACCACCCATTGGATGAGTAGATCTCTCCACGATCTACAACTTCCCTTTAGAAAATTTTTGAAATTAAAGCATGAATTAGAAGATTTTCGAGGAAACACGAAGATGATTATCGGCCATTGAAAAGAATTGGAGGCGGCCGCATTCTCTTGCCCTAGGGTTCATCACGCGATGTTCATATGTACGTTTATTAATATTATTTTATTAATAATTTCCTCCAATTAACGAAACTTCCAAACGAACTCCAAATTAAACATGCCATCAGGCGTTTATAAGGTTTTACCCGCATTCCGAACACAATGGAACGTGTTTCAGAGCCTAATTTGATCGTATGTGGAAGTTAGCTTTATAAATCGAATTTAAAATATTAAATTATCGATTTTAATTTCAACGCGATTCTCACCCGTACAAGCAAACGGTAAATCCAAACGCAACGAAAATTGAAATCCAATAATAACTAACTATTACGGATCCAATGGAACTAGTTTCGTCGAATTCCAAGACTGTGCCTCGGAAGGCTATTTTTAAATTCAATTTAAACAATATATTTTCAAAATTGATCAGGTCACCTTTAAATTCAATTTTAACACTTCTACTATCTTCAGTACCGTCGATATGAATTTTACAAGCCTTTAAATTATTTTAAACAGGCTTAGAATTTCAGATTCAACAATTTACATAATTCCAATTATTAAATTCAATATTTAAACTATTCAATAAACAGCGATATTGGAAATTCAAGTTAGAAACTAACTTTTAAATATTTAAAATCAATTAATTATTCCAATTTAATTTGTTAAAAATTCTGGGTCGTCACATTCCTTCCCCCTTAAAAGAATTTCGTCCCCAAAATTACTCGTTAGGGAGAATGGTACTTTGCCCGTTACTTTTTCCCAAACCCACAACCCAACATTCTACCAACTTTCTTTTATTAAAGACCCGCTATTACCTCAACCAACTTCCCAAAACCTTCTATAGTTTTCAACAACACCCTTTTACTCAATCATTCAAATTTCAATTTAAAATCAAATTTGGTATTATCAAAATTTTCTCAAAAACTTTCTAACTCCCTAAATTCCCGAAATTTTTTGCCAGCGTCTCCTTTGCGCTGCCAGCTCGGTACAACTACAAAATGCCTCTACGGACTCCCAAATTCCAAAAGAAAACAAAAGACCAAGTGGCTAGATCAAAAACCCAATCCATTTTTATATAGAAACTTAAATACATACCTTTTAGTCAGGCAATTCAAATCATCTCCTGAAATCAAATCCAAATTTTCTTTTCTCTTTATAATACCTGCGTACCTTTTCTAGCAATAATATCCAAACATAACCTTATAAAATCTTTCCATACATTTCATACAGAAGTTTTCATATCTATTTCTATTTAAATTAGTTTTCCCCATTTTTATATGAATTCAACTTATTTTCAATTTTGAATATTGAGTTTTATCTTTCATTTATAATTGATTCATATTAGTTTCATCTACTAATTTATTTCAGTTTCAACTTTGAAATCGTTTTGTCGTTAACAAAAAAATTTCAAAATTTTTCTAACTTCCAAAATTTCCGAGCAGTCCTTTGTACGTAGGAGCTTTTGCAATTTGACAAGAGATATAAATATATATACATCAGCCCACCCGGTCGAAAAAGCAAAAATAGTTCATATTTCCTATTTTTATTGTGTAGACGTACCTTTATGTTGCATTTTAAGCAAGCAGCTTATTTATTATAGCATTTAACGCGTCCAAATTCAGCCAAACGGCCTTCAGGTACCTGTACTTACTCAATTTAAATATGTAAGTGCCATATATAGAAAATCTATTAGCATTTCACTTACTTTCAATAGCTAAACACAAACATTACATAAACAACAAACACCAAACGCTTTCCATAAGCGATTTATATGATTTAAAGTAAATTCAATTGCTTCCTACCAATTCATATAACATTTCATTCAATTTTAATGGCTTACAACTCAATTTCTTACATTCAATTTATTTTTAATCCAAACAAGCTCATATTCAATGCAATTGATTCCAAAATCAAGTTATTTAATCTCTATTAACTCATAGAATTTTAATTACTTTCTTTTACACCAAATGATAACTATTTTTATGCAATTTCGACGATATTTGCTTAATAGAGTATCCATTTTAGTTTATAACTACTTTAAGTTGATTTCAACTCATTTTATATTTAATTCCATTTTATTTCTAATTTATTCACCAACCATTCATTGCGTTTTATTTCATTTCTGCATTGGTTTCATTCAAAACAATTTATTAAGGTTGGCACATTCAATACTTATAAATTAATAACCATTTCCAATTTAATTTAACCCAAACTTTTATGATCTTTCACTTTTTCTCGAAGCCAAACTTCTATTAGTTTTAAACTTAAGTTAATTTACTTTCTTCAAATTATTTCAACTTCATAACTTAAGCTCACATCCTTTGCAAATAAATTTTCTTTTTCACATTAACTTGATTTTATTTCAATCAAATCTCATTTCAATCTGCAAATTCATTTGTTTAGTTATTATAAATTAAATTTCCAAATTCAATTCACTCATGACTCATTTAACTAATTATAAGGCCATTTTGATTTATTTCTACCTACCTGGGTTTTGTTTGCAATTCAAACCATGACTATTATAATTCCAGTTTGGATTTTCTTTCATCTTTCAAAATTCCAACACCTTTATTTAAAAAAATTTAGAAATACATTTAAATTCACATAATATTATTAAAATAGCTCTTTATAAAATACTTCTTATAACTCGATGTCTCAACCAGTCCATCCTTGTTCTCACAGAAATTCAGTCATATGTTGATCAGACGTAGGACTGAAAATCTATAAGTACTTGGTAAACCAGTTTTCAACATCCAGTGAAAATACTTGGAAAATAATTTTATTGAAAATGTAGAAAACAATTTTTGAAATAGAGGAAATATCTTTGGTGAGAATGCTCTGGAAATCATCACTCCCGTCCATGGTCGCAGTTACATCTTGGGTTACGTTGCCATCGCAGCAAAAGTCCATGTAACTATAGGCACTCCGCGCCCCTTGATTACGCCATGGAACCCACAACAGATCGAATTTACATTCCAGGGTTACGTTCCCATCACAACAAAAGTCCATGTAACTGTTGGCTCTCAACGGCACACACGATTTTCACTGTCAAATGAAACTTCTCCACTCCTACATAGGTCGTAGTCTATCGATGTAAAATCAAACGCAGACTGTTGGTTCTCATCATCACACACGACTTTCGCTATGTTACCATAGGTCGTGGTTACATCCTGGGTTACGTTGCCATCGCAGCAAAAGTCTATGTAACTGTTGGCTCTCAGCGGCACACACGACTTTCGCTATGGTATACTCTACTCATAATCCTCAGGAACTAGTTTTGTCCAGACTCCTCACAGGATCAACTTTAGAACCCCCCTTGGGGCTCAAGGCAGCACCACCCGGTGGCACTCCTAAGAAGTTCATTCCAAGGGAACGCCTTTTCCCTAGAGCCATCATCAAAGCACTTTATACTATACACATATAGTATCTTTCAAATCATACACCTAGTATGATCTCATACAAAGCTCCTTTACACAAAATCGATTATCCCAAAATCGATATCTCAAATTAGGCTTTCCAAATTTTAATATTGATTTTGCCCAAAAATCAAAAGCATTTCCAAATCCAAAGGTTCCCAAAACCTTTTCCAAAATCCTCGTAAGATCCTATATATATATATATAGATATATTTAAAATCCTTGATACAAATCTTTGGATCGTTTTAAACTTGTATAAAACCCTTTTATACTTCAGTTATTTCCAAAAATCCATTTTCTTCTGGCTATAGATTCAACAAGGGGAGTTTCATCTTATATATAAAAAAGATATATAACTCTGTTTATTCAAAACAAAGATTCAAATTTTGACTACTCTTTTAAATATCATTTTCATTCAAATCCATCGACGTACACTTATCATCCGTATGCTATACTAATCTGATCGCTCACTCGATCACACAATTTCACTTCCGAACTAGTATTGTCCACCCGACTTCCTAGTGCAGACTCAGATCTAGTTTCTTAATCAGAAATCATCATTCTCCTTGCATAGCTAGAACGATGATAGAGAATATCCAGAACCAATGAACAATCCATATCCAGGTTCGCCATCGAAAATCGAGTGAAAATTCCCACTCGGATCGATATAACTATCTCGAAATTCTGTACTCGAATCTGGATCAAATCACTATGCGAATAGAATAATATACGTACATCCTACGTATTTATTTTCATTGATTATCAGCCAAATCAATTTCCTTTCTATTCACATTCACCTAAATTTTCATTCACTTATTTACAATTGCCTCAATTCCATTGAATTATCACTTCAATCCTTATCTCAGTTGGGTATTTAATCAATAACAGTTTGAACTCTGACTAGTTTATATTTATAAAATAGCTTGAATTTTTAAAAAAAAACATATAAGTAGTTGAAAAATAATTATTAATTTGCAAAATAGCTGTAAAATAGTTAACTGATTATAAAATAGTTGGAAAAAAATCGCTAAATAGTTTCAGAAATTTTAGATAATTGCAAAATAGTTGTAAAATAGTAATTAATTCGTAAAATAGTGGAAAAACAGTAATTAGTTTATAAAATAGTTACAAAATAGTTAAATAACTCCAAAAGTAGTTATAAAATAAGTGTAAGATAGTTTTGAGTTTAATAAGGTTGTATACATAATAAATAACTTGGAAAATTAGAATTGTACTAAAAAAATTTATTTTAAAAATTTAGTCTAGAGTCAAACTGTTCAATTCCCAATCTCCATTTTCGTCAATTCTATTTAAATTTCCACTTCCATTTAAATTGACCCAATTCCAATTTAAATAACTCCAATTTCCATTGGACTTGATTTATTCCCAATCCAAGTTGAATAAATCCTGATTTCTTTCCAACTTCAAATCAAATTCCATTTTATTTTAATCCTGTTCACTTTAATTATAATTTCAAATTATTCCAATCAATATGGACTAATATCAATTGAACCCACTTCAATTTCAAATCATTTCAATCCCTGCTTGAATTTAATCCCAATTCCCATTCAAATTTTAAACCTTCAGATTAATAACCTTTCCACTTAAGTTTAAAATTTGCTTCACTTTGGGTTTCACATCATATCACATTCCAAAGAAAATTCAAAATTCAATCTTAGAGTTAATTTCATATTTATTTCCTTTACACACCAGGCTACTTTTAAATTTTTAAACCACCCTTGGTTTTAATTTCAAAACAAATCCCTTAAAAAACTTTCAAACATTTCTTGTTTTAAAATAAGACTATATCCAAAACAGTCTAAATTATATTCTTTTTTATTTTCTTTAACTCTTTGAAACAATTGATTGTTTCCAGACTTAGTTTTCTAAACTTTAATATTTTAAAATCTACTTTAATTTAAAAGTTATACTCATCTTATAAATTTACTTCATTTGGCTTACTTAATAACAAATATATCATTATTAAACACAATATCTATTTATGATGATACCCAAGGTTATCATATCTTGATACCAATTCCTTTTTGTATTATTCTTATTTCTATAAATTCAAGATTATATTTCAGTTTGAATCCATTTCAAACTTACCTTTATTTAAAGCTTTTTAAACAATTTAATTTCTGAATTATAATTTTAGAACTTCATTTTCAATTAATTAAATTTTAATTTGCTTGTACTATTTTTTTAACTTAACTTAATTCCAATTCAAGACTTCAATTTGGTTGTATTTTATAACTTCTTAATTTAATACATTTATTTAACATTTAATCACCTTAATATTTATTAGAACGAAAGGTTTCTATATATATCAAAATATACTTTTATATAAAATCATTTAAAACCTTTATATAAGAAAATAACAAGTACGCTCTCATATATATATATATATATATATATATATGTATATTCAACTCATTCTAGAGTACTACAGACTCTATTTAATGAGTAATTCCCACCAGAGCCAAGGTTCTCGCTTAACCTTTCAGCTTTGATACCAACTGTAATGACCCGGAATTTTTGATCCCGAAAATTCCAAATAGTTATGAAAAAGAAGAAAGAGATAGAAAAAAGGAAGAAGAAGAAGAAGATCAGAAACAACATCTCACATTCGCAGCGGATAAAATATAATAATAAATAATAACAGTTTATAAAAGAATACTATATCTGTCGATTACATTTTGATACATCAGAGTTACACATATATACAGTCGCTGAAATATGCACAATCATCATGCCACAGATATACAGAAATAAAATACAGTGGAAACACTCCATTCCATACATCACTTATCCCATACATCCATTTTCTAATTACAAAAATTTAGATTTAAATAATCCAATTCATTTAAATCACTCCATTCCAGCCTATAGATTTCACATATCAATCTATAAATATTCGAAGTGGTTTCGGGTATCTTCTAATACCTGACCCCGGTCTCTTCGGGTCTCGTCTCATCCTAACACAAATTATCCAAATGAAATACACAACATTTCATATCATAGATATTAACTCATTCAAAGCACCCAATACCGTTCAATCACCCATAAGCAAAGCTTGTTCGCTACCAATACTAATTAAATTTATTCTTATTGAATTTCTAACCTCAACCATTTAGAATTCTTCTCTTATTATTAATTAATTTCAAATCAATTAATCAAATCTTACCTTCATCTTTCATCTTGATTATTCAACATGGATTAATTATCCTTCAATTACATCTAAGTAATTAACTTCAATTAATTTCATGATATTAAATTTTCTTAACCAGAATCAATAAGTAATCTTAGTTACTTCATGAATTAATTAACTATTTTAATTACATTAATCCTTAATTACTTATATTAATTAACTTCTCTTAAGTCACTTATTATTGATTAGTCAATCTTAAGTAATCAATCTTTAATTACGTCATTGATTATATAAATTAATGTTTTTTAATTATATTTTAATTTATCCTAATCTAAATTAATTACATTAATTAAACAACAATATTAATCATTCTTGATTTATCTCAACCTGTAATTAACTATCCATTTATTTACTTTATTAAATAAATCAAATTTCTCCTTAATTAATAATCTTAATTAACCTTTTGATTTATTACATAAAATAATTATATTTTATTAATTTCATTAAGTAATTATTTATCAAACCATCCAATGATTATTCTGAATTACTTACACTTAATTAATTAACTTAAACTTAATTAATTAATCCAAACCCTTCACCACTAAATTAATTAAGCCAAATCATTAATTAATTGAATTAATTAATTATCCATTTTAATTACCCTACTATTTAAATGAATCACAATTCATTAAGCCCTTATTAACTTTAGAAGGATAACATTTTCTTATTTATGTTTTAAGTTTAAAACAGTTTATAATCCGAATACTTCGAGTCAAACAACAATTAACTCGAGAACCAACCGAAACAAAAATCACCCGACCATCAGTTCACAGTGCACATCAAATCAATTTAATCATGCAACCAAATACTTAAATTTAACTGTTTAAATTTGGATAAAAATCCAAAGGGGTGAGATTTACTCAGTAATTACTCTTTCCAATTACATTCAGTAAACTTACTTTCACAACCCATCATGTGATTATCTTAATTAAACCAATTAATTTACTTGATCAATCACATCATTTAATTAACTACATTAAGTATTAATTCCTTAATTACTTCCCATTACATCATTATATTTAAACAATTCCATAAATTGATTATCTTTAATTAATTAATCTAATTAATCATTTTAATTAATCATTATACAAAATTATATTATTCAACCATAACTCAACATAACAAAATTTTAAATCAATCTATCACGGAATATCAATGAAATATTTTACAGATTATATATATAATCCTATTTGTGAGGAATCTAGTTGGATCCCTCCAACCGGTTTTTCTGCATCCACAGAAATTAGAACGACAATAAATATCGATCAAATCTGATAAAAATTGTCACATTCAAACCATCAATCACTCATTTAAATATTAGCTATTTAAATTAAACGACATCCAGATGTGAGTAAGATTTACTCACCTTGCGTCGGCGTTTCAAATTGTAAAATAAATCGAGCCCGTTCAATTTATTCTAAAATTTCCACTCGCACCAAATGTCTCTAGATTAGCACTGCGGCATAGTTTACAATGTTGCGATTCCGATGCTACCATATTCGTCCGATTTTCCCTCGTACGAGAAAGATATGTTATTTCAAAATTTTGAGCGTATGATTTATAACAAGAGTCAATTTTTTTTATTACAATATTACCAAAAGAATTCAGGCCGCATCTTCTCAACTCCTTCCCTCCTTGGAAATCACGTACGCGAAACCCACTGTCGCTTCCTCACCTCGGAAATCGCGACCACCCTAGTGCCCTTCACCACGATCGAAGGCTACCATTCCAAAGTCCATCGAAAACTCTATCCTAGGCCGCAGCCACGTGAAGCTCGATGCTGCTGATGGCTCGTATTTCGAAAAATATTATTCAAACAAGGCTTTAGGTCTGACTTAAAGTTTTTGTTTTCCCTTAAACTTTCGGGTGTCCAAAATAGATTTGAGTGGGCTAAGAGTTGTGGTTTTCAGGTATTAGTTATTTTGGTGAATAAAGCTTCCGGAAACGAGTAGACGACTGATGATAGCTATTTAGGAGTTGCAATTTATTCTATTTATTTCCATTGTGTATATTAAGTCAATTATGACTATATTGCCTTGATCAACCAAGGGGGCTTCGTCAAATGTCGCTCTTGGCGTATTATTGTAAATTATAATTGATCCAAAACCTAGGAAGCATTTTGGGATTATGTAACTTGGATATGAATTTGTTTTGAAATGTAATCAATAAATTGTTGTTTTTGCAAATATGTGAGTTCGTTCATATTCAAGTGATTCTGATATTATGGATACCATTAGCATTACCGTATTTTGTCACCATAAGTTAATAGTATAGATAGCTGCAACATCTGTAGCGCTTAGCTTTTAGCCTCCAGATACGAAATTTTACAACTTGGTATTGGAACATAGGTTTATGAAAAACTTTTAACTAAACATGATTTTTAAAACATAATTCTAAGGAATTAGAGTAAAATCGGGGTATTGGATAACTCTATAGTAACGTACTTATATTTTCTATGTATAATTATATGCTTTGTCTCTAGTCTCTTATCTTTGTTAGGTTATTCTTCTATATCTTATAAGGTTTGAATATAGATATGGATGGTATAAGAGGAAGAGGTAACCCAGGAGGGAAAGCACCAATGCGAATGCCCGACCTAATACGAGGAGAAGTCAATGTCAGGACAAGTAGAGAATGATGGTGTTGGAGTCCCGCAAGTGGACATGGGAGCTATGTATCAATTTTTCATGAATATAATGCATGTTGGAATTGCAGTTGGAGTGTTAGGAGGAAATGCTGTAGGAGTAGGGGTTTCGAAAGTTCTGGTAGTCAACCATTATGCTAACTTGGGCGGAGATTATACTATGCTTGGAGGAAAGCCGTTTATTAGAATGGAAGATGCCATTGAGGTAGAGAATTGGTTGCTACATTGTGAGAGAATTTTTGCAGATTTGGGGCTCAAAAATAAGCAGAAGAGGAAGCTTGCTTCGAGACATCTTCAGGGAGCGGCTTTATTCTGGTGGAACAGTGTGACGGCTATTGTGGATGAGGAAACCATGACATTGGCGGATTTCAAGAGGAGGTTCAAGGAGAGGTTTCATGTCTTTGATGGCATAGTCTGCCCTGATTAGAAAGCTCGCTCAGTTAGAGCAGGGAGAGATGTCATTTTTTGAGTATGCTAGAAGGTTTGAGGAGTTGGCCAGACATGGGTATGCTTCAGCGGATACTGTGATTAATAGGAATGAGAAATTCATTAAGGGGTTAAATCTTGAGTTAGCAAGGGCTACATTACTCATATTAGAGATCCTTCTAATGTTGTAGTGGAGATGGCCTTGTGGCATGAGGAGATACTTGATTCTTTAGAGAACAGTAAGGCTAAGGAGGCCCCAGTAGGGTAGATTCAAAAGAGGAAGTTCTTATCTAAGAAAGGTGCTTAGAAGGGTGGAGCAGCTAAGAAAGGGAAGTCTTGGATTGTTTGCTTTAAGTGTGGCAAGAAGGGGCATTTTGCTAATGAGTGTCATTCTAGAGAGGCAAAGGAAGTGACTGGAAAGAGAAATGTCAGCTGCTTCAACTGCCTCCAGGTTAGCCACTATAAGAATCAATGCAAGGAGCCCACTAAGGATGGAAAGGGCAAGGTGTATGCATTGGAGCCTGCTGCTTCGAAACCAACGGCTCAGGAAAAGGGAAAGGAAGTTTTAGGAGGTACGCTTCAGATTCATGGTATGCCTATTAGCGTTATATTTGATATTGTTGCATTGCATTCTTTTATATCTAGATGTTTGATAGATAAGCTTAACCTAGAACCTATATACTTAGTTACTTCCTTAAGGGTTGCGAATCCAATAGGAGGATATGCAACTTTGGGGTTAAGATGTGCCTCGCTAGAGTTTGACTTGTTAGGTCATACTTTGTTTGCAGTTTGCATGTGTTTGATTTTGTTGGGTTCAGAATTATTCTAGGTATGGATTGGTTAAGTGAGTACGATGCTAGGGTATTTTTCCAGGATAGGAAGATATCACTTAGGCACCCTGATTGTAGAAAAAGGATTGTTTATATCATAGAAGGTTATAGCGGTGAGTTGAATGCTTTTTTGGGTGTTATAGAGTTGGAAGATGAGTTGAATCGAGTTTTCATGGTTAGATAATTCACGAATGTTTTTGAGCTTGTAATTGGATTGCCACCGAAACGAGCCATTGAGTTCCAGATAGATTTGGTCCTTGGAGTAGAAGTGGTGAGTAGGCCGTCAAGCAGGACATGGTCAAAAAAAGGAGAGGCATTTTCGAACATGAAAATTTGAGTCTAAAAACACTCTACAAAGGATCTAGATTTTGGCATGTCTTACCTCAAAATAGAAAGAAGCGGTACCCATGAAAGTTATTTCCATTGGAATTTTACATGGTTTAAAAAGAATTCTCCATTTGGTTCATTTTTGAAGAAGTTATAAAAGAAGTGGTACTCAATTTCGTTTGTTTATTAATAGTGTTACTATATCGATAAGCAATATCCATTTTCTTATATTTTTCAATTCAAATATATATCTTTTTAAAACTATTTAAAATGATTTATTATCACTTTATAACTATTTAAAATAAATTATTATCATTTAAAACAATAACAAATAGTTAAAATAATTATTAAATTATTAAGTCTCAATTTAGTTTCATAAATCAATTATTAAATATAATGACCTCACTGGTGATGTCATAAATACATTTTATTTAAAAATAAAATAGATAATTTTATTTAATATTTTAGTTTAAATATAAAAATAAGTGTATGTATCTAACTCCATGCATAACGTTTGACGATTACAGAGTTGTTTATTGATAAAACGGTTTTTGGCCATTTTTTGGATATTTTCCAAAGTATATATTTTTGTAAACATATATTCAAAATAAGATTACCATTATTATTTATTATTCAAAATATCATAATCTATGCTAACACATCTTATATTTGAATATCTTAAAAATAAATATAATTTATTAAAGTGATAAGTTTGCACGTTTACACATTGATTCAAACTTCTATAAATACGAGTCCAGCCCCTCACTTTTCTTCTCATATTTTCTAAAGCATAGCGAAGCTATATCATTTTATTTTCTCCACAAATTTTTAAATTTACATAAAATTATAATATGTATACGTATATACAAGCGGAGAATAATAAAGAAGAAGAATATGGTCAAACCAAATCGCCAAAGTAAAGTATAAATCCAAATCTAAATTTAATTCAAATCTCTTCTCATTTCTAAATTTCTAATACGTAGGAATATGCTTATGGTACATGTTTCATTAGAAAAAATGGAGTCAAATGGAAATAACACGATTTATATTTGAAGATTCGGAAAGCTTAAAGGTGAGTGAGAAATTATATATTTTATATAATATTGGATTTATTTCATTATAAATATATTCCTTATATGCCTGGATATAATTATTTTAGAGTTGTAGGCTTAATTATATGCGTAATTAAATTGAAAACCATGCCTACATATTCTATGAACTATTAACTTGAATAAGATGTTACATATACTTGAATCTGGAAAGTTAAGGTATTAGTAGTAGTCCTTTAATTAATAAGATTGTATAGAAATTCCAAATTTATGGTTCAAATAGCATATGTCAGTAAATACGAATTAGAAGTTATTATAAAATTTATTTGGAATTGCAGTACTTCAATTCTTTAGAATGAAGTGTGTTGCAATGTAAATTTCTACAAATTATCTAGTTTTATAATTGTGAATAAAAGTGCATTGTTTGAAGTAACAAGAAATATGCCTAAAAGGAAAGGTTGTATAAAATAGGAATGTTTATCGTATTTTGTACTTTTTATTTCAATAAAACAAAAGGATAATTCTCTACAATTCCAAACGTAATATAAATTCCCTTTTAGATAAATTACAAAAATTTACAGTGTTAAAATCTCCTTTTAGGAAGGCGTAATTCTCAACAATAAAATACGTAAATCCCAAAGTATAAACAAAATAATTGTAAGTAGCAATAATAACAACAGTCAAATTAAAAAACGAGTATATATAATAAAGACAAGTTAGAAATTTAATAATAAGCAATGAAATGTAAATGAAGTAATAAAACGAGTAATAAGAAAGTAGTAACCAAAGGTAGATAATAAGAATTGAAAAGGAACGGTAAAATAGATTTAATAAAATAAAGAGGAAGTAAGCAGTAAAAGATATTAAATTCTTTTGAATTAAAAGTATGTGGTAAGCGACATCAAATTGACATTAACAGAACAAGGAATCAATTATGTAAAAGTAACTAAACACTAACAGTTGAACAGTAAAAGCGTAGTAAATAAAAAAAGTTTACATTTATACAGCCTCAAATATGCACCTATGATGTGTGTGAATTGTTGAATGTAGCCAATAACTTAGATTAAATAAGAATAACATAGTCATTAAAATGGTTTGGAATGCGAGGTCAGTAGTGTTACATAATAGAAGTCTGTCCACTGCAAGAGGCTACCAGCAGTTGTGTATACATTACACTGATGTGGGACATAACCAACCGCAGGACCCATGGGATTTTATGTTCATGTATAAGTGAAGGGAATATACCCGTAGCAAGGTCCTCCTATTCAAAATGTCAAAGGACAAGTAGAGTTTGCTTCAACCTTTCAGGGGGTACGTTTTAGTTAACCAAATGGGAATTTTGTTGATTGCATTAGGCAATATAAATGTGATAGTGAGCTAGGCTTGACGCAATGACAGTGTGATTAGTACAATTCATACGAGGCGTATAAACTATTACATAGATCGTGATTGTCATCGGTCCTAAATGGTTAGCGGAAAGGCATGGATTACGCCTAAATGGACTACACCTCATACTAGTGTAGATAGCATTCAGGACGTGCATAGCCTCACAGTTATCTGTTAGATTGTTTGTTATTAGGAGGCAAGGTTAGATAATATTTTTAATGGAGGCGTTTCAAACTAATAGAATAGTATGAAGAGTTAGTCCTTAATAGTCCTTGGGGCTGGGTACATGATTAATGTAAGGAATGAAGTCCTAAATATGAGACGAGATAGAATACGACTAGATGGTTGTAATACCATTATTAGACACTGCGGGAGTTCCTTAGTTTGCATGGTGACAGAGACGTGATACTGCATGGACGTTGGATCCCGATGAATTGCTTAGTTATGGATACTAAGGGGAAAGTATCCTAGTCCAAATGGGGACTAAGCAAAAAATATACATAACATGTAATGGAAGGCAATCGGCAATACTAGTGTTATGCATAAAGTGTGTAATTCGCTAATCACTATAACACTGTTCTGACTTCCTCATTATTACTGCCCATTGGATTAATTTAGAGGGATAAGTACTGGGACAAGGCGGGAATGGTGGAAGGACAAATTTCTTTATGCATGCTCGACACTGACAAGGACATTAAATATTACAGATGTCAGCTTTGGTCAGTATTATATGTTTTATTATACTTTACTAATCTATTGTGAGTTTATATCAATAGTGCTCTATTATACTTTTGTTATTTGGATAATACTAAATACTAACTATTTGTACTTCGGTGGACTTGGGTTTTTGATTTAACGAAAATTTGAGCTCACTGAGGTGTAAAAAGTCAATGCAAACCTTGATGCTAATTTTCCCGAACTACTTACCTCATGACGCATCTAAGCGGCGAGATCTTCACAGTGACCATGTTATCCATTGCGAAACATCTCCTATCAACGTATGGTTTCTGCCCATCTAGTGCACTCTCCTTTGTTTATGGAAAAATCTTCTGGTAAAGAATCAAAATGAAAAAATCGGATTCTTTCCTCCACTTTCTAAGTTCTCTCAGCTGGATCGTTCTTCTAACCTCATTTTATCGACCTTACTATTGGTATCTTACTTCAATCAAAATGTGCGTTTATAAGAAAAGCTCTATAATCCTTGCTACCAACTCAAATAGAACAATGCCGACATGCACCATAACAGATAAATTGAGAAAAAATATGCTCTAATGGAAATGTAGCCATGTGTAACCCTCAATGCATATACACAGTGTCTTATATCATCCTAGTAGTATACCGATTACTTCGTCTTCTACATATTAAGGTAAGAGAACTTGAAAGTGGATGATGTCTCCCCTAGTATCTAATAACTTAGATCATTTTCTATTCCTCATTTTACCCAAGAATATCAAAAAAATTGGCGATCTTTTAAACTGGTGAAAATTGCATCCTCTTTTCCAATTTGATCCAAATTAAGTTGTATTCTTTTATTTATGATATCACTCTTCCAATCTTCTAGTATCATGATACCAAGGTGCCATGTTTCTAGTATGTAGAAAATTTTATCCTAAGTTCTTTGGCATATAAGCAAATAAACATTCTAACATCCCAATAAAGTAATCCTAATGTACTCACCTATTCAAACCTGGAAACTAAAACTCTACGTCTAAGTGGAGTCCTAAATTTGAATTAATTTACCCTAAAATCATTCTTAGTATTAAAGGCAATTCACCAGGTAATAAATCATCCATGTGTAATTATTATGCAATACAAACTATGTATCCTAAGTCAGTATTCCATTGTAGCTTCTGTAAATAAATGGTCTCCTTCAAATCCGGGGATGATTGAAAAGCATCCTATTATCCTCTTCACAAAATTTTTACCAAAACTTCCACATCTTGTTTTCCATTAAAATTGGCTCTGCATCTTCAATGGATATAAACTATAATATCTTTTGTTTAATGAAAATACAAGTTTTAGAATTAGCCATTTTTGGTATAATCTCATATTATAGGTACACGAGCTAACTCATCACATGATAGGTCGGGAGAATAAAGGTAATCTTAACATAACTAAACTCTTGGAATCATAGTTGTAACGATCCTGAATTTTCGATCCCGAAAATTCCAGATAGTTATGAAAAAGAAGAAAGAGATCGAAGAAGAAGAAAAACACCAAACATCTCACAGTCGCAGCGGGTAAAATATAATAATAAATATTAACAGTTTACAAAAGGATACTATATCTATCGATTACATATAATATACATCAAGTTTCACATATATATACAGTCACTGAACACATACAATTATCATGTCTCAAATAAGCAACAATAATATACGGCAGAAATACTCATTACGCTATTACCATCCAGCTTGCCTCTTGAGCTCCAGAACGTCCTAACCTGAAAATCTGTAATACTCGGTCTGACCCGAGCATTACACCAAAGTAATACCCGGGTCAGGCTGGAAACCAGCGTGATTAAACCATCAAGCATGAAATTCTAATGCATACAACTTATATAAACCTAGGGTAACTTATATCAATTTACAACTCCTCAAGTTGTTATAGACATCACCTATTCCACATATCCATTTCTAAGCACCACAACTTAGAATAAATGGTCCAACCCACTTAAATCATTCCATTACAGCTTATTGATTTCACCTATCAATTTATAAAGGATCGAAGTGGTTTCGGGTATTTACTAATACCCGACTCCGGTCTCTTCGAAAACATTATCAACTTAACTTAAATTATTCAAGTGAAATACCATTTTACCTTAAATACATGATGCCACAGTAATTCATCATCAATAGATAACCATGACTTCTCAATTTAAATTAAACATATCTTATCAAATAGCATCACAAACTACATATTAGGAATAACAATTAATCAAAGGCTTTCAATATCATTCTATTTATCCTTTAATTACATTTAAGTAATTAACTTTAATTTAATTTCACATATTAATTATCCTTAACCCAATACAGTAATTATCCTTTAGTTACTTTATTAATTAATCACTAACCATAATTATTAATCACTCTTGATTAATAACAACAGTAATTAACTACCCTTAATTACTTCATTAAATAAAATTTATTATTCCCAAATTAATTATCTCTAATTAATTCCCTGATTAATTAACCTTTATTAATTTCGTAAAGTGATTTAACCCAAATTACTTCCAGTTAATAAATCATCCCTTTATTAATTACATCCTGTAATTAATTATTAATTACTTTACCAAGTAATTACACTTTTATAAATTAGATTGAGTAATTATACTTACCAAATTCACTATTGAGTATCCTTAATTAATTAATAAATAAATAATCTCTAATTAATTCCATTAATTAATCATTTGATAATACTTAATTAATGATCTTTCAATAACTATATTAACCAATCCTTAAATTACTTTTCTAAGTAATCAACTATAATCCACCAAGAGATTACCTTAAATTAATTAACAATTAATTTCATTTGGGTAATTCATCCCTTTATTAATTAATAGACCTTAATTATTGATTAACACAACTTAATTACAAATTAAGTATTCCCTAATTACCAATTTATCATTAGCCATATGTTAATTAAATTACTTAATTACTTAACTACAAGTCATTTATTAATTAACTTCAAATAGTTAATTACAAATTTATTAATCACATAACCATTAATTAGTCAATCTTAATCACAATTATAAAGTAATCACTCTTAATGATTTCCTTAATTAATTACTATTCATTTAAATTACATTTAAAAGAATCTTCATTAACTTTGATTTATTATTAACTACACAACTTAATAATAATTAATTTATACTTAACTTCATTCTCATTTTAAATACTGCAGTTTGAAAGTAAAACCACCCGAGTGCTTTCCTCACTTAACTCGAGTCATCACTCGCGTATCCTAAAAGTTTTCCCGAGTCACTCTCCCCTCTCGTACTCATCTTCTTCTCCCCTTTTTCTTTATATTCCGGCAAGTAAAATTCAACTTAAGTATAAAATTAAACCACCAGGTCGAACTCGTGCAGACCCCCATTTTTCTCGAGGTAAAACTCGCGACAATTCCAAACGCAACCACACTGATATCTTCAGCCACCGTGCACATGTGCCCCTCCACCAATGATCAACGTCACTACAGCCATCAACGTCGATCTCGACACTTCACTCGCGATCCCCAGAACCCAATTCGATCACCACTTCGCTCGATTTAAACGAGAATCGAAATTTCGACTCAACTCTCACACGTCCTGCAACATAAACCATCAGAAATCGACCGTCTCCGACCATCCTGCCTCGGGCAGCTCTACCACCTTCACGGTAACTCCATTACGTCTCCCAACACCTATCGCACGCCTTGCGATCGCCACCGATCATCTCTCGGCGTCTCGAAACACGATTGAAAACTCACGTCAAACTCAGGGAATAAAAACCAACATTGTCGATTTCTGGCCATCTCGACCAACGATAAATCACCATAGCATTTTTCCAATGACCTTGACTTCTTCTCAACCTTCAAACCCAATTACGTCAACCAGTTCGTCGTTGATCGAAGAAAATTGCTCAAAACATCTTAAACGTTCAACTCGAGGGAGCTCACTGATTTTCAACTCAAAAATCGAGATACACCCATTAAAATTCATAATTTTCCATCACGAATTCAAACATGCAATCCAACCTAAAAATTTAATTGATGGAATTTTGACCATAAATACAATTTACTGCTATTATTTTTTTTTAATTTTCCAGACAATTATTCAACATAAATTTCTGAAATGATTTTCAATAGTGTTATTGTATGATTTCAAACACTTTCTATTTACAAATCATAAGCTAACTATGATTCAAAGATGAAACATTGAATTTTTAAAGGAAATCAGACCCGGTTACATCAACAATGCCTGTATTTACACAGTCATAGCCACCCAATACAAATTACAACTGCATGCATTCATTTTAATCAAAGCATTTTAGATAATGGTTTAGTTTTCAAAAGAGGTAGGCTTTCTAGATATGAAACTGCTATGGATTTTAAACTATTTAGGAGGAAAGATTTACTCACCAAATTTATTTTGAGCAGGGAACAGATTAAGTATTCAGGTTCTATAATTTCTCTTTAAATAAACATTTGAACTCTAATTCATGATTAAAAAAACAACTTCAGTTTAAATCCTAAGTCCTAACAGTAATTGGACCAAGAGATACTAAATTTTGAGTAAACTTAAATCTGGAAATAACAGAGTTGCATATTATACTAAGACTTTGTATAGGCATTTATCTTATTTCAAACATGCATTCAAATCAAACATCCTTGTAAACAATATTCATCACAAGCAACAACCAGATTTAAACTGTTTTTAAATGCAAGATTTACTCACCTTTATCAAGATGCTTAAACAGGGCCTGACTTGTTTCATGATGAGATGATCCTCTGTTGCTTGAGTTGTATTGTTTAAATCCTTTAGTTCGGGAGATGAAAGTGATACTCATCCTTGTTTTACCTTTGATAGGTATTTTTTTTCCTTTCTGGACAAACATATATTCAGCCACAAACATGTGTATATATAGGGAAATGAAGTGTGTACAGCAAGCTACCGTATGTACAAGCTTGTTTTTTTCACAGGTTCTCTTATATTTTCTTACATAAAAATCTTGGCCTGATTTTCTTTTTGACATGTCGAAGCTGATTTGATTCCTTAAGAAAAGTTTTGATTTTCTATTGACATTGATTTTATGGTTTTGTATGTGAAGCCCAAAATCTTGTCTCTTCTTTTGTTTACATACTATAATTATATTTGCTGTGCATGTAGATATTTTGTTTGTAATTATACATTTTGCAGGTAGGCATTTGGTTTGTAAATGAAGATATTTTGTGTAAAGATATTTGGTCTTCTGGATGAAGATTAATTTGTTTTATCTTTTTATTCTATGAAAATATAGTTTCAGATTTTAGAAGAATACAGTCTTAATCTTGCTTTGTTTGATCTTCTTGTTTTGTTGAGTTGTAATTGTTGTTGATCTAATGCTGAATTTAGTTCCAGGTTGTAGCTTGCTTTTACTCTTTTTTTCAATGCACGAAATGGAAACAAGAAGATGATATATACTAGAAATATGCAGGCTTGTTTCATCCAGGTACAAGATTTTTATTGTACTGTTAGAGATTTTTTTTATTTAATTGATCAGAGATTTTTGTTTGAGTTTGGAGGCTGAAATGATATCTTTGTGCTTGCATATATTAAGCTTGTCTTGTTTTACAAGCTCATGCTTATCACTCTTTTTTTTATTCTTGCATTCGTATTTTTTTCACTATCCTGCACATGTATGGTTGTGTTCACACCTATTTCATATAACATACATGCATACATTAATTTGTGTATTGTTATCGTATCGAAAGATTTTATAAAACAATATCTAATATTGTTTTTAAATCACTTCATGTATACATCCAGAAATTCTGGATGTTAGAATTGTATTCGTTCGACTAACAAAATCAATATTTCCCATAATTAAAAATTAGTTAATTACCCAATTAACCGCCATCAAAACCCGGGTCGTCACATTCCTCCCCCTTAAAATCTTTTCGTCCTCGAAAAGGAACGAAACCAGAATTAAGTAAATACTTAAAATCAGATAAATTTCTTTGATAATTTTAAAATACTTTAAAAATCTATAAAATATTACTAAAATAGTTTTTATAAAAATATTTTTATAACTCAATGTTTTGACAAGTCCATCCTTGTTCTCACAGAAATTCGGTCATACGTTGATCAGGCGTACGACTGAAAATCTATAAGTGCTTGGCAGACCCGTTTCCAACATTTAGTGAAAATATCTCGAAAATAATTTTATTGGAATCTATCAAAAACTGCTTTTTGAAAATAGAGGAAATATCTTTGGTGGGGATGCTCTGGAAATCATCTCCTCCATCCCTGGTCGCAGTTAACCCGATGGTTACGTTGCCATCCCGACAAAATGCATAGATAACTGTAGGCCGCCACGCCCCTCGATTACACCATGGAACCCGCTACAGATCGCAGCTACAACTGGGGTTACGTAACTATCACAGCAAAAACCCATATAAGTGTAGGCATCAACGCCCTCGAATTTCGCTGCCAAAAGAATGAAACTTCTTCACTCCACTTGACCATAGATCACAGTCTACCGATGTTGCGTTGCCTTCTCAACAAAATCAAGTGTAGACTGTTGACACTCATCCTCCACACGATTTCGCTATGGTCCCCACAGTAGATCGCAGTGACATCGAGTTACACTGTCGTCACAGCATAACCCAAATGCCCCTGTAGGCATTAGCGCCATCGACTTTCGCTACCCAATAATCCGCAGGAACTAGTTTGTCCGGACTCCTCACAGGATCAACTTTTGAACCCCCCCTGGGGCTCAAGGCAGCACCATCCAGTGGCACTCCTGAGAAGTTCATTTCAAGGGAGCGCCTTTTTCCCTAGAGCCATCATCAAAACACTTTATACTATACACATAAAGTATCTTTCAAATCGTACACCTAGTATGACTCATAAAAATCTCCTTTTTCACAAAATCGATTATCCCAAAATCGATAATTCTCAAACTAGGCTTTACAAATTCCAATATTGATTTTACCCAAAAATCAAAAGTCTTTCCAAATTTGGTTCCCAAAACCTTTTTCCACAATCCTCATAAGATCCTTTATATATATATATATATACAGATATATATAATGTTTAAAAACTATGGATCATTTCAAACTTGTATAAAACCCTTTTTATACTTCAAACATTTTCAAAATTTCTTTTCTTCCAGCAATAGATCCAACAAGGGGAGATTTATCTTATATAACAAAGATATATAACTTTGTTTATTCGAAAATTAAATATTTAAATTTGATTACTCTTTTAAATATCATTCAAATCCGTACGATGTACACATATCATCCGTACGCTATACCAATCTGATCGCTCACTCGATCACACAATTTCACTTCCTAACTAGTATCATCCACCCGACTTCCTAGTGTGGACACGATCTGGTTTCTTGATCAGAAACCGTCATTCTCCTTGCACAGCCATAACTATGATAGAGAATATCCAGAACCAATCAACAATCCATATCCAGGTTCGCCGTCGAAAATCGAGTGAGAAATCCCAACTCGGATCGATATAACTATCTCAAAATTCTATGCTCGAATCTGGATCAAATCACTATGCGAATAGAATAATATACGTACATCCTACGTATTTAACTTCATTGGTTATTAGTCAATTCAATTTCCTTTCCATTCACATTCACTTAAATTTTCATTCACTTATTCACATTTGCCTTAATCCCATTTGGACTATCACTTCAATCCTTATTTCAATTAGGTATTTAAACAATAACAGTTTGAACTCCGACCATTTTACATTTAGAAACTAGCTTGAAAATTTAAAAATAGATAAGTAGTTGAAAAATAATTATTAGTTTTCCAAATAACTGTAAAATAGTTAACTAATTGTAAAATAGTTGAGAAATAATGAAATAGTTTCAGAAATTTTTAGATAATTGCAAAATAGTTGTAAATTAGTAATTAATTAGTAACATAGTTGAAAAATAGTAATTAGTTTATAAAACACTTGCAAAATTGTTAATAGTTTCAAAATAATGGTAAATAAAGTATAAAATAATTTGGCTTTAAAAAGAAAGGTTATATGTATTAAATAGCTTGGAAAAATAAGTTTATATTGAAACAATTTATATTGAAAATAGTCCAGAGTCAAAACTGCTCACTTCCCCAACAATTCAATTTAAATTTCCACTTCCACTTAAATTGATCCAATTCCAATTTTAAAATAACTCCAATTTCCATTGGACTTGATTTATTCCCAAATCAAGTTGAATTAATTCTCAATTTCTTTCTAAATTTAAATCAAATCCCATTTGATTTTAAACATATACAACTTTAATTACAATCCCAAGTTGTTCCAATCACTTTGGACTAATGTCCGTTCAATTGAACCCACTTAAGTTTTAATCATTTCAATTCAACCCTGATTTCCCATTTAAATTTTTAAACTTATACACCTTCAATCTCAAATCCAATTAATTCAAATCGAATTCAGTTTGAACTATTTCAATTTCAATCTCAATTTTAAACCATCTCGAATTATATAAATTCGAGTTAAATTCTCAAAGATTGGTTTACCCTTTTAAACCAAATTAACCTTTATTTAAAGTCTTTTATTTTATTTTTATTTTTTTAGCAATATAATTCTGAGTCCAATTCTTAAAATTCCATTTTAAATTATCTTTACTTATGTATTTCAAGGTTCAAATAAGAGTTCAATACAATTTTATTTTAAAATTTTAATTTATTACTAAAGTTTATCTTCTAGTTTGAAGCCAGTTCTTAAACAATTTTAATTTACCAATGCCATTATTCAATTTTCAGTTCAAAGTAATCCCTTACCCTAAATTTCAAATTAAAATTAGATTTTCCTTTTATCACAATCATGGATGTATTACTTCAATTTAAGATTTTTAACAACAATAGGATGGTATCATCCAATTTATTTAAAACGTCCATCCATTTCCAATTTCCAAATCTCAAACCCATTTTGAGATCACACAAACTCCCAATTCAAATCAACCTTTTAACTTTACAAGTTAAATTCCAACTTCATCCTGAAATTTCCAATGCGCGTTGCTTGTTAACTTATTCAACTTTCCCAAAGTTAAATTTCAATTTACTTAATCCAGTCAACTCTACTCAAATTTGAATTCCCACATCAAACTCTTATAAGTTCAAAACTTATACCACTTTGGGTTTTTACATCACACCTCAGGGAAAATCAAAACTCAACACCTTAGAGTTTATTTCAAATTATCTTTGATATCATGTATATCCATACATATATACAAATTTATTTCCTTTATACACTAAGTCATCCTAAAATTTTAAACCACTTTTTGTTTTTAATTCAAATCTAATTTTCAAACAAACCCATTGTTTGCAGCTAGTCCCTTTTATTCCTATAATACTTATTTATCCTTTTAGCACTTTGGAACCATTTTTTTTTTCAAATTTCTGAACCTAGATTTAAAATATCACAATTTAGATCATCTTCAATTCCAAATTATAAGTTATACTTACCCAAATGTTTTTACTTCCTTACAACATTTCATTTTGCTTACTCGTTAATACATATCTTTTATTTATACACACAACAATCATTTATGATAATAATCAAGATTATCATATCTGGGAACTAATTCATTATTATCCTACTTTGAAACTCTTTCTAAATTTACAATTTAATTTCAGTTTGAATCTTAGTTCTAATGTATCTTTATTTAATTCAATTTGGTTGTATTTCTATTTTCACTTAATTTAATTCCAATAACTTAACAACCAATTACCTTAATACTTATTAGAAAGAAATATAACTTTATATATATCAAAATATTTTCTTATATAAAATCATTTAAAATCTTGATATAAGAAAATAACAAGTACGCACTCATACTCAACTCATTTTAGGGTATTATTGACCCTATCCTTAATGAGTACACCAACCAGAGCCAAGGTTCTCGCTTAACCTTTCAGCTCTGATACCAAATGTAACGACCCTGAATTTTCGATCCCGAAAATTCCAGATAGTTATAAAAAAGAAGAAAGAGATAGAAGAAGAAGAAAAACACCAAACATCTCACAGTCGCAACAGATAAAATATAATAATAAATATTAACAGTTTACAAAAGGATACTATATCTATCGATTACATATGATATACATCAAGTTTCACATATATATACAGCCACTGAACACATACAATTATCATGTCTCAGATAAAAAACAATAATATACGGCAGAAATACTCATTACGCTATTGCCATCCAGCTCGCCTCCTGAGCTCCAGAACGTCCTAACCTGAAAATCTGTAATACTCGGTCTGACACGAGCATTACACCAAAGTAACACCCGGGTCAGGCTGGAAACCAGCGTGATTAAACCATCAAGCATGAAATTCCAATGCATACAACTTATATAAACCCAGGGTAACTTATATCAATTTACAACTCCTCAAATTGTTATAGACATCACCTATTCCACATATCCATTTCTAAGCACCACAACTTAGAATAAATGGTCCAACCCACTTAAATCATTCCATTACAGCTTATTGATTTCACCTATCAATTTATAAAGGATCGAAGTGGTTTCGGGTATTTACTAATACCCGACTCCGGTCTCTTCGAAACCATTGTCAACTTAACTTAAATTATTCAAGTGAAATACCATTTTACTTTTAATACAGGATGCCACAGTAATTCATCATCAATAGATAACTATGACTTCTCAATTTAAATTAAACATATCTTATCACATAGCATCACAAACTACATATTAGGAATAACAATTAATCAAAGGCTTTCAATATCATTTTATTTATCCATTAATTACATTTAAGTAATTAACTCTTAATTTAGTTTCACATATTAATTATCCTTAACCCAATACAGTAATTATCCTTTAATTACTTTATTAATTAATCACTAACCATAATTATTAATCACTCTTGATTAATAACAACAGTAATTAACTACCTTTAATTACTTCATTAAATAAAATTTATTATTCCCTAATTAATTATCTCTAATTAATTCCCTGATTAATTAACCTTTATTAATTTCATAAAGTGATTTAACCCAAATTACTTCCACTTAATAAATCATCCCTTTATTAATTACATCCTGTAATTAATTATTAATTACTTTACCAAGTAATTACACTTTTATAAATTACATTGAGTAATTATACTTACCAAATTCACTATTGAGTATCCTTAATTAGTTAATAAATAAATTATCTCTAATTAATTACATTAATTAATCATTTGATAATACTTAATTAATGATCTTTCAATAACTATATTAACCAATCCTTTAATTACTTTTCTAAGTAATCAACTATAATCCACCAAGAGATTACCTTAAATTAATTAACAGTTAATTTCATTCAGGTAATTCATCCCTTTATTAATTAATAGACCTTAATTATTTATTAACACAACTTAATTACATATTAAGTATTCCATAATTACCAATTTATCATTAGCCATATGTTAATTAAATTACTTAATTACTTAACTACTAGCCATTTATTAATTAACATCAAATAGTTAATTACAAATTTATTAATCACATAATCATTAATTAGTCAATCTTAATCACAATTATAAAGTAATTACTCTTAATGATTTCCTTAATTAATTACTATTCATTTAAATTACATTTAAAAGAATCTTCATTAACTTTAATTTATTATTAACTACACAACTTAATAATAATTAATTTATACTTAACTTCATTCTCATTTTAAATACTGCAGTTTGAAAGTAAAACCACCCGAGTGCTTTCCTCACTTAACTCGAGTCATCACTCGCGTATCCCAAAAGTTTTCCCGAGTCACTCTCCACTCTCGTACTCATGTTCTTCTCCCCTTTTTCTTTATATTCCAGTAGGTAAAATTCAACTTAAGTATAAAATTAAACCACTAGGTCGAACTCGTGCAGACCCCCATTTTTCTCGAGGTAAAACTCGCGACAATTCCAAACGCGACCCCACTGATATCTTCAGCCACCGTCCACATGTGCACCTCCACCAACGATCAACGTCACTCCAGCCATCAACGTCGATCTCGATACTTCACTCGCGATCCCCAGAACCCAATTCAATCACCACTTTGCTCGATTTAAACGAGAATCGAAATTTCGACTCAACTCTCACACGTCCTGCAACATAGACCATCGGAAATCGACCGTCTCCGACCATCCCTGCCTCGGGAAGCTCTGCCACCTCACCGTAACTCCGTTACGTCTCCCAGCACCTATCGCACGCCTTGCAATCGCCACCAATCATCTCTCGGCGTCTCGAAACACGATTGAAAACTCACGTCAAACTCAGGGAATAAAACCCTACATTGTCGATTTCTGACCATCTCGACCAACGACAAATCACCATAGCATTTTTCCAATGATCCTTGACTTCTTCTCAACCTTCAAACCCAATTTCGTCAACCAGTTCGTCGTTGATCGACGAAAATTGCTCAAAACATCTTAAACGTTCGACTCGAGGGAGCTCACTGATTTTCAATTTAAAAATCGAGTTATACCCATTAAAATTCATAATTTTCCATCACGAATTCAAACATGCAATCCAACCTAAAAATTTTATTGATGGAATTTTGACCCAAAATACAATTTACTATTATTATTATTTTTAAATTTTCCAGACAATTATTCAACATAAATTTCTGAAATGATTTTCAATAGTGTTATTGTATGATTTCAAACACTTTCTATTTACAAATCATAAGCTAACAATGATTCAAAGATGAAACATTGAATTTTTAAAGGAAATCAGACCCTGTTATATCAGCAATGCCTATATTTACATAGTCACAGCCACCCAATACAAATTACAACTGCATGCATTCATCTTAATCAAAGCATTTCAAATAATGGTTTAGTTTTCAAACAGATGTAGGTTTTTAGATATGAAACTGCTACGGATTTTAAACTATTTAAGAGGAAAGATTTACTCACCATATTTATTTTGAGCAGGGAACAGATTCAGTATTCAGGTTCTATAATTTCTCTTTAAATAAACATTTGAACTCTAATTCATGATTAAACAAGAAACTTCAGTTTAAATCCTAAGTCCTAACAGTAATTGGACCAAGAGATGCTAAATTCTGAGTAAACTTGAATCTGGAAATAACAGAGGTTGCATATTATACTGAGACTTTGTATAGGCATTTATCTTATTTCAAACATGCGTTCAAATCAAACATTCCTGTAAACAATATTCATCACAAGCATCAGTCAGATTTAAACTGTTTTTAAATGCAAGATTTACTCATCTTTATCAAGATGCCTGAACAGGGCCTGACTTGTTTCATGATGAGATGATCCTCTGTTGCTTGAGTTGTATTGTTTAAATCCTTTAGTTCGTAAGATGAAAGTGGTACTCATCCTTGTTTTACCTTTGATAGGTATTTTTTTTCTTTCTTTCTGGACAAACATATATTCAGCCGCAAAAATGTGTATATATAGGGAAATGAAGTGTGTAGAGCAAGCTACCGTATGTACAAGCTTGTTTTGTTTACAGGTTCTCATATATTTTCTTACATAAAAATCTTGGCCTGATTTTCCTTTTGACATGTCAAAGCTGATTTGATTCCTTAAGAAAAGTTTTGATTTTCTATTGACATTGATTTTATGGTTTTGTATGCTAAGCCAAAAATCTTGTCCCTTCTTTTGTTTACATGCTATAATTATATTTGCTGTGCATGTAGATATTTTGTTTGTAATTATACATTTTGCAGGTAGGCATTTGGTTTGTAAATGAAGATATTTTGTGTAAAGATATTTGGTCTTCTGGATGAAGATTAATTTGTTTTATCTTTTTATTTTATGAACATATAGTTTCAGATTTTAGAAGAATACAGTCTTGATCTTGCTTTATTTGATCTTCTTGTTTTGTTGAGTTGTAATTGTTGTTGATCTAGTGCTGAATTTAGTTCTAGGTTGTAGCTTGCTTTTACTCTTTCTTTTTTTGAATGCACGAAATGGAAACAAGAAGATGATATATACAAGAAATATGCAGGCTTGTTTCATCCAGGTACACGATTTTTCTTGTACTGTTAGAGATTTTTTATTTAATTGATCGGAGATTTTTGTTTGAGTTTGGAGGATGAAATGATATCTTTGTGCTTGCATTTATTAAGCTTGTCTTGTTTTACAAGCTCATGCTTATCACTCTTTTTTTTTATTCTTGCATTCGTATTTTTTTCACTATCCTGCACATGTATGGTTGTGTTCACACCTATTTCATATAACATACATGCATACATTAATTTGTGTATTCTTATCGTATCAAAAGATTTTGTAAAACAATATCTAACATTGTTTTTAAATCACTTTATGTATACATCCAGATATTCTAATTGTTAGAATTGTATTCGTTCGACTAACAAAATCAATATTTCCCATTATTAAAAATTAGTTAATCACCCAATTAACAGCCATCAAAACCCAGGGTCGTCACAATAGTATACCTCTTGGTTGCATCCTCTGCAAGTACTCAAATGAATTACCTTCCTATCACAATCTAGTGCTGCTCCATATATAGTTATCTAGTCCTTTCCCAAAAAAGTTATCATTCGTTGATGTAATTCCATTAGTGGAACCTTTTCCAAACATAACAATTCATTATTTATTCTAAGTGTTTTATGGCCGAGACAACTCCAGTAGACATAAAAGTGTAATAATTAAATAGTATAGTTCCCAAAAAATCATCTAGGAACATACAATGTCCTAGTCTAGTGAACACGATATAGACGATATGGATCTCATGTCACATCAGCCCTAAAAAATTTATTTGTAGTTGCAATGACAACTCAAGTATCAGTACTATATAAATATCACCGTAGAACATGTGTGGTAAGTTAACAATCTACTTGTTTGGTTACCTATAGTTCACTAAGTCAAATTAATCCATGTAGTGTAATGTTACCCGAAATGTCGGATCAATGTCACCAATCCACAAAATAATCCAAATTCTCTTCCTCTTTTGGTGATGTTCAAAAATAAATATTTCAAGGATTTATGACCTATAAACAACTTAAATTACCTCCCAAGCTTGAGATCAAAATATTAGATGTCATCTCAAAACCATGGGTTAGATAAATCTTCTCAAGTACATTCAAATGTTGACTAGAATAACAAACAACTCTACTCTCCCGCATCAATCCAGTGCTAAATCGTGTACTATAAGCATCGGTATATACTACGAATGCTTCCGAACAGTCACGGAGTACAAAATAGGCGGACTAGTCAGTGACTCCTTTACCTTAGTAAAAGCATGCTCATATTTCTAGTTCTACAAAAAAACTAAATTTTTCTTTGTAATATCCTCTATCTTGAGGCCGAAAGCTAAGCTCTACAGATGCGGCAGTTATCTATAGTATTAACTTCCGGTGAAAAAATATGGCTATGTTAATGGTATCCATAATATCAGAAGCGCTTGAATATGAATAAACTCAAGATTTCACAAAAACAACATTTCAGATTACATTTCATAAAACACGTCTCATATCCAGATTACATAATCCCATAATATTTCCCAGGTTTAGATCAAATATAATTATTACATAAATACACCAAAGCGACATGTGATGATTACCTTTGGTTGAACAGAGTATTATATAGTCATAACTGACATAATACAACAGAACGGAATGAAACAAACAAAAACTACAACTCCTAAATAGCTATCCGTAAGCCTCGTGCTCGTCTCCGAAAGCTTTATTCACCAATACTAAAACCTAAAAATCCTCAACACTTAGCCAACTCAAATCAATTTTGAGCACCCGATAGTTTAAGGAGAAAACATGAACTTCGAGTCAGAC
Organism: Allium cepa; assembly: GCA_030765085.1. Taxonomy (NCBI): domain Eukaryota; kingdom Viridiplantae; phylum Streptophyta; class Magnoliopsida; order Asparagales; family Amaryllidaceae; genus Allium; species Allium cepa. The sequence continues at coordinate 462,685,804 of CM060938.1, read as the reverse complement.
ATAAAGCCTGGTGTGAATAATACTATACATCTCGGCTATTTTATATTAAGTGAGACCACGCCGCTTAGCGGAACAGGTTTCCCTTCATTGGCATCCTTTTAAAAATATCTTTTGCAAATCATAATCCTGCAACCAAAACTGGTTAAAACAATAAAGCATTATCATGTATACATAAAAATTAGGTAACAAATGGACAATCTATCCAAACACTATAGTTTTGTTTGGCTAACTACTAAATTTTGGCTGACTCGGGCCTACTAGACAATATAAACAAATAATCTAACATTTGTTAGATACTCCTCTTCTGCATGGTCTGTCCCTAACTTACTTTCTCCTAGGCTCAACTGATCCTAATGGTTTTGCAGGCTTACCAATAACCTATCTTTGCACAATAGATTTCTTGCTGTGTGTAACATCATTTTAGTCTTACCTATGACAAAGCCCTACACATTGGAATTTCTGACTTATATTACCTAGGGGCTACTACCTAAAGTATATGTGCAACCCCATACCAGCACATCCTGTATTCTAATATCTCAGACATTTAACTTAGGGTACTCTTCCCTTAAAATTTTCCTTGAAAACATTTTCTTCTCAAATTGATTTAAACCTTTAAATTATACTTTAAACAAGGAAAACATGCGCTATGCTTTACACAATTCACCTTACCATGTTATATATACTTTATACAAATTTTTGTTGATGAAAACATATAAACCTTTAAAAGTACTCCTTTCGAGTCCATTGAAAGTACCCCTTTCGAAACCAACTAAACCACTTTATTTATAACCTAATGTCGAAGGCCAAAACAAACCCTTTTGAAACCATTCATAGTCATCCTTTCTAAAACATTGAAAAATCTTTCCTTTTGTCAGGACCCGATTCTTCGACTCCCAAATATCGACATCAATACGTCCACTGTATCGAATGCCAATCAGTCGGATGCCGAAAAACCGAACACTAAGGGTTTAAGAAGAAGAAGAGAAACAGAAGAAGAGAGAAAGATAGAGAGGAAAGAAAATAGAAAAATAGAACGGAACAGAAAAAAAACAACAGAACAACATCAGAATCTCACAATCGCAGCGGAACAACATATAATAATAAATGAATAATCTTTAAACGAAGAACTATATCAGTTATTACATTACATTACATTTCATTTCATCATCATCAGAGTGTACAACAAAAACAACAAATAGTGCAGCGGAAAAAGAAATACTATATACTAGTAATACTCCATGCCATCCAGCTTGCCTCCAGCAACTCCTGAATATCCAGAATATCCTGATAAACCTAACTCTTGACTGCCCGTGTGGAAATTGGTGGGCACCCAGAGTTTAGGAAGGAAAACAATAAACTCCGAGTCAGTCATGTGACTGGTGTGAGAACTCAAAACAGTTTATTTATCTTTAAAAACAAAATAGATGAATATTTTTAAAGTCAATTCGCAATGCTTTTAAAAATGAGACTACCATAAGGCCTCCCGCACACACACACAATGCAAACGCAGAATCGGAGGAGATTTCTCCTTATGATAGTCAAAGATGCTTGATACGCATTTAAAAGAACATTTGATATTATTACTAGTGCATAGTGTAGGAAAAATTCATTTCAAAAGTAGAATATAAATCTTAGCCAACATACGACCATTATCGTATGCCTACTATAGCTACCATCTAAACAGTGGTGACCACCATAAGTAAATGGCAGGTTCTACAACTAATACCCTACAGGGTTTCGTATTGGGAATTGAATTTCCAACGAATGATCAGGCCAAGGAACTTCCCATTGCCACATGAGAACGCCTCTGGAAGGACATCCCCGAGAACCAAACCGGATCTCTACCAACACAAGGCCGGGTTACCCCTAACAGAGTAACAACTGACCGAATATGCCATCCCCCGGTCCTTTGGGACCTTTAACCGAGCGCTCGTAATCAATTCACACAATCATAAAGTGTTTTCAACATGAGTAAGTATCTGGGCTCCATACCATGATACCACCCTTTTCCAGAAGGAAATGCACATGTCCTAAAGGGCGCTACCCCTCATAACCTTGCTGCATCTTTCCTGTTTTGACCATTCCCGGGGTGTGAGGCTCGACGAAGTCACGTCCACAAAAACATACTTTATACAAAAGCCATGCTTTGGGTCAACAAATGATCATAGAAATGATCACCAAGATAGACGATCAAACAAATGATCCTATCACAAATAATCAACACAATGATCATTTCACAGCAACACTCAGTATGTCACATTACCAAATTGGGAATATATTGCTGATAACCTTCAACTATATAACCTCTGAGCTCGTACGTCTCAGAGAAGGGTGTTAAGCTAAAAGAATAAATTCTCCGCCACCAACAGAAATATATTTGAAAGAAATCTGCTTTATATCTCAATTTGTAATGTCAGACATACAATCCATACAAGTCTGTTCCGGGATCGAACAGAACCGAAGGCACTTACAAAGAAGTCCTTGCAATCCGGATATCCACAATCCTGATCGGATTTCCCATCACATATGGAGAACTCAATACCGGAGCAACTCGGTGCAGAGTCAATCGATAGGTCATCCTATCGCTCTCGCAAATACCGGGTCTTCAACACCGATCTTCAATGCTATCCATTACGTCGTATCACTATTCGGAATGGGTAATCCGAATAACGAGCGCAATAATTTAAAGACAAGTGTAGCATTCAAATTCAACAAATCACAACAAATACCTTTCAAAGGTAAATATTGATAGTCGGTTATTGAACTATCAATGGATATGCACAACATCACCAGATTCCAAATAATTTTCCAAATTATAATTTATTTCCCAAATTTCATATCTTTACAAGATAAATAATTTTCACACTTCTAAAATAAATCAATATTTATTTTTAAACCAATCCCACTTTCTTTTATAAATTCCTTTATTAACCTATTCAATTCATAACTCAATTATAGACCGAAGGTTCATATTATAAGTGAAATACTTATAATTTATTTGTTTGCAAAATCGTTCCTTTGAACTTCATAATTATAAATCTTATAACTTATAAGATTCAATTATTTATCCAAATATATTCTTTAATAACTTCACGAAATTTATAAATCTTATTATTTATAAATTTCACTTATAACTTCACCATTTATAATTTTATAAATTCCATTCACTTATGCAATCCATTTTCACTTCATTCAAACACTTATAAAAACTCGTTTTATAATTCAAATATTTTAATTTTCAAATATCCATTTTATAAATCTTTTATATAAATCAATTTATATTATTCTTTTAAAACATCTTTAATCTCCTTTAAAATTTCATCATTTTGATTTATAAAACAATCAAATTTATAAATCCTATATTTAAACTTTTTATAATAAATTCAAAAATCCAGATTAACTATTTTATAAAATCATTAGCCTCATATTTTCAAAAATCAACCTTTAACTGCATTTCTTAAAAATATAATTTTTTATAACATTAAAAATTATATCGTTTATTTATTTAAAATGAATCAATTTCCAAACATATAGTATATTTTCAAAAATCACTTTAAAAATCATTTTAAAATTCCAAAGTTTGGTCCAATGATGCTACACACCAAATAGTCAATCACGACAACAACGATATCATATATCAATATGATAATCCATCAAATATCAAAATATCTGAAATCAAATAAAAACTGTTGAGGAATCCAGTTGGATCCCTCCAACCTGTTTTCCTGCATCCAAAGATGTTAGCACAATACCAATTCCGTTCCAGTACGAAATTATCGCGGTATATGGGATTCAAAATATTATCCGCTTAATAGACGGCGCAATAGGGTCTCATCCATTATACAAATGCGGGAAATCAATAACTCCAATATATACATATGCCAATATATATATATATATATTGCTATTATATATATAATACCAATTTCACTGTTTATGAAATATTCGCGGTATATGTTTTTAATAAATAACATCCGCTTACTAACGGCGCATAATGTCTATTTTAACAATCAATAGATAACAATCATCATTCCAACATGCATTCTATTATTTTAAATCTAACTATTTAAAATAAAATCGAAACTATTCGATTGAGTGAGAAGTTCTCACCTTGATTTCAATTTCATTTTAGCGATTTATTTCGAATCAAATTAAACGGACGTTTAATTTTACCCGAAATTCTCACTAACTCCAAACGACTCCAATCCAATTCCATAGTGTAGTGCTCGTCCATACGATTCCAACGCAACTAGCTTCGCGCGTTTTCGACCTCGTATGAAAAAGTTATGATTTTTCAAAGATTTACGAATTTTATATAAAATTTACTACATAATTAAATTATTTATAAACCTAAGCTATTATCTACCGTTCATCTCAGATCCAACGCCCCCCCTTCTTCTTCCCTCTCATCTTTGTTCAAGCGTGCATCAGGAATGAGACCGAACCCATTTGCATACCTAGGGTTTCGAACGCAACCCACAACACTCGCCTTTACACCGATCAACCACCTCCATTTCGTTCGCCATCACGTGGGCCCCCTTCGGCCAGAGCCAGGTGCAGCTCGGCCTCGCCTACGCGTGGGGAAATGCGTCGAAACATTCGACGTTCAACCGCAAATCGCCGTCGATCGGCAGCTCCATATTTGATCGCCACCGTTGATATTAAAGATCTCGTCGAGCCTGACACCTTTCTAGTTGGAAGATTGTTGAATTATTGCTTGGATTTGAAGATTTGGAGGGAGGAAGATGTGTTTTTTTCGGCCGTGGGTTTTGACTGAGGCGGCTAGGGTTTTAGTTTATATTTTTTTTTTAATTTGTGTGAAGGGTTGGGCTATTTATAGGAAAACGAACAACACTATTCATTCCGGAAATTCCGAACTCCGATTCACGCGTCGTAACCAGCGTTTCTAGGGTTTACCCCACGTTCCGGACACAATGGAACAGGTTTCGAAAGCTAATTCGGTCATCTGTGCGAGTTATGGCAATAAACGTTCAATTTAAATTAAACCGATTTAAACGATTTTCTAGGCGTTTTAATTTGCACCGGACAAACGGTAAATCCAATTGACACGAAATTTGAAACCTTACAATAATATCACATTACGGATCCGATGAAACTGGTTTCGTCGAAATCCGAGACTTTTTGAAAAATGGCTATTTTAACTCGCCAAATTAATATTAAAAACAATTCGATGCGTTTCGAGCTGCCACGATCAAACGATAACTCCGATTGCTACGAAAATTGAAATCCGACAATAACTAATTATTACGGATCCAATGGAACTGGTTTCGTCCAATTCTGAGACTGTTCAAAAATTGACTAATTTCACTAGTCGATTAAATATTAAAATATTCAATTTTCACAAATAAACTCTTAATTCAATTTTAAAAGTTCTAAAATATCGTTCTAACTCCATTATGATAAAATAAAATTTTACAAATCATTTTCAATCATATTTAACCCAATTTTCAATTATTTCTGTATTTTCACATATTAAATTATCGATTTAATTATTCAATTAAATCCAATTATTCGAAATAAAATTTATTCGACTTATAAATTCACTTATTAATATTTAAAATTAATTAAATATTCAAATTTTAATTAAATAAAATTCTGGGTCGTTACAATCTTCCCCCTTAAAAGAATTTCGTCCTCGAAATTATTAAGTAAGAAAAGTTATAGAATCTATTAACTTCCCCAAAATCCATAGTTAAATTTCTTATAACAACTTTACTAAGTTTTCAAATCATACTTAGTTATCTTTCCAAAACAATTACTATTGTTTAACTTTCAACTCCAAATAATAGTCTAAGTTTTCAAAATTTTCCAATTTTCTCAAAAAATTTTTCTAACGCCTTAAATTTTCGGAAAAATTCGCCATAGTCTCCTTTGCGCGGCTCGATCCGAAAAACAAATGACAGTATATATATCACAAATATACATCTCATCAAGTAATGAGGCATCCCGAAGGGAAAAAGTGTAAAAGTACGATATTTAATCCGAGATATGTACCTTATATTTTATTAGCGAGCATATACGGCTAATATAGCGCGAAAGCGAGCTCCAAATTCGAAGCAAACGCGATCCGCACCTACTAAACACTCAACAAACAACATGAGAACCATGTATATAGACAATAGTATCAATATACAACATATAGCAACATAATAATTATACATGCCAACATAGCAAATGTAGTAAAAGCAACAAATGCAAACATCAACCAACTATCATCCAACTAGTATTCATAACCAATAAATATTCATTCATATTCTCATAATATTCAATGAAATAGGTTTTCAATATAATCACATTTGATTCATTGATAGTGGATGTTTACTAACATTCATTTTCAATTAGTTTATATCCACTAATTCATATTCAAGTTGGTTCACTTCCAATTCAAATTCAATTCTATTTAAGATTCACTTAACTTCCAATCGAATTCCAATTACTTTAGCTTCCAATTTCATTAATTCAATTTCATTAACACTTAATGAATTATATATAATCATCTAACAACCAATGTATATTAATCACAACCAAATCCCTTTGCTTATATTCATTTTGGTTTAACACCATCACTTTCAATTGGTTTAATCAAATTGATTTTCATTCAATTATTCAACTTCTAATAACATTAGATTTTAATGAATTAACACTTACATTCATTATTTCATATCAATTTAATTCACATTCAATTGATTAACATTTAATCCATTAATTCAATTCAATTACAAAAGTTGAATTTCATTTACATAACTTAAGTTCATATTTATCACTTCACTTTATTAATTTACTTTGATACCAATATCAACTTCGTTCAACATCTCTTAAGTTATATTCCATTTTACAAACATCACTTGGTTTTACATAACTTACATTCCAACTTATAAATAAATTCAGATTCCAATTCTAAAGTAAATTTCCATTTAACTTTAAATTCATTTATATTTATAACTCATATTCATAAATATATTCATATAGTTTCACTTCTTATATATATATAAGTTTATTTCTCAATTGCAAATCACTTTAATTATAATTCAATTCTTATAATTCTTTTGCTTATACAATTATTCTTCAATTTAGATTATTCAAACATCTAAACAATCAACTTATATACACTTTAATAATTTTGAAAAATTATCCCTTATATATAAAATATACTTAGGTAAAATTATTCCATTTACCCAATTTAAAACAATATCGTGTCGAATTGTTCTATTCAAGTGTTTAGAAACTCCTTCGGCATAGTTTTGCAGACCGCGCTGACGAATGTTCATATGCCACTCAATAAACCAATCATCACAATATAAAACAATTTTTTATATTCACTAACAAATACGCTCTCATAGCTATTATTACACTCATACTCATTCTAGAGTACTACTGACTCTATCTCTAATGAGTAATACCCAACAGAACCATGGTTGTCGCTTAACCATATGCTCCGATACCACATTGTCAGGACCCGATTCTTCGACTCCCAAATATCGACATCAATACGTCCACTGTATCGAATGCCAATCAGTCGGATGCCGGAAAACCGAACACTAAGGGTTTAAGAAGAAGAAGAGAAACAGAAGAAGAGAGAAAGATAGAGAGGAAAGAAAATAGAAAAATAGAACGGAACAGAAAAAAAACAACAGAACAACATCAGAATCTCACAATCGCAGCGGAACAACATATAATAATAAATGAATAATCTTTAAACAAAGAACTATATCAGTTATTACATTACATTACATTTCATTTCATCATCATCAGAGTGTACAACAACAACAACAAATAGTGCAGCGGAAAAAGAAATAATATATACTAGTAATACGCCATGCCATCCAGCTTGCCTCCAGCAAAACCTGAATATCCAGACTATCCTGATAAACCTAACTCTTGACTGCCCGTGTGGAAATTGGTGGGCACCCAGAGTTTAGGAAGGAAAACAATAAACTCCGAGTCAGTCATGTGACTGGTGTGAGAACTCAAAACAGTTTATTTATCTTTAAAAACAAAATAGATGAATATTTTTCAAGTCAATTCGCAATGCTTTTAAAAATGAGACTACCATAAGGCCTCCCGCACACACACACAATGCAAACGCAGAATCGAAGGAGATTTCTCCTTATGATAGTCAAAGATGCTTGATACGCATTTAAAAGAACATTTGATATTATTACTAGTGCATAGTGTAGGAAAAATTCATTTCGAAAGTAGAATATAAATCTTAGCCAACATACGACCATTATCGTATGCCTACTATAGCTACCATCTAAACAGTGGTGACCACCATAAGTAAATGGCAGGTTCTACAACTAATACCGTACAGGGTTTCGTATTGGGAATTGAATTTCCAACGAATGATCAAGCCAAGGAACTTCCCATTGCCACATGAGAACGCCTCTAGAAGGACATCCCCGAGAACCAAACCGGATCTCTACCAACACAAGGCCGGGTTACCCCTAACTGAGTAACAACTGACCGAATATGCCATCCCCCGGTCTTTTGGAACCTTTAACCAAGCGCTCGTAATCAATTCACACAATCATAAAGTTTTTTCAACATGAGTAAGTATCTGGGCTCCATACCATGATACCACCCTTTTCCAGAAGGAAATGCACATATCCTAAAGGGCGCTACCCCTCATAACCTTGCTGCATCTTTCCTGTTTTGACCATTCCCGGGGTGTGAGGCTCGACGAAGTCACGTCCACAAAAACATACTTTATACAAAAGCCATGCTTTGGGTCAACAAATGATCATAGAAATGATCACCAAGATAGACGATCAAACAAATGATCCTATCACAAATAATCAACACAATGATCATTTCACAGCAACACTCAGCATGTCACATTACCAAATTGGGAATATATTGCTGATAACCTTCCACTATATAACCTTTGAGCTCGTACGTCTCAGAGAAGGGTGTTAAGCTAAAAGAATAAATTCTCCGCCACCAACAGAAATATATTTGAAAGAAATCTGATTTATATCTCAATTTGTAATGTCAGACATACAATCCATACAAGTCTGTTCCGGGATCGAACAGAACCGAAGGCACTTACAAAGAAGTCCTTGCAATCCGGATATCCACAATCCTGATCGGATTTCCCATCACATATGGAGAACTCAATACCGGAGCAACTCGGTGCAGAGTCAATCGACAGGTCATCCTATCGCTCTCGCAAATACTGGGTCTTCAACACCGATCTTCAATGCTATCCATTACGTCATATCACTATTCGGAATGGGTAATCCGAATAACGAGCGCAATAATTTAAAAACAAGTGTAGCATTCAAATTCAACAAATCACAACAAATACCTTTCAAAGGTAAATATTGATAGTCGGTTATTGAACCATCAATGGATATGCACAACATCACCAGATTCCAAATAATTTTTCCAAATTATAATTTATTTCCCAAATTTCATATCTTTACAAGATAAATAATTTTCACACTTCTAAAATAAATCAATATTTATTTTTAAACCAATCCCACTTTCTTTTATAAATTCCTTTATTAACCTATTCAATTCATAACTCAATTATAAACCAAAGGTTCATATTATAAGTGAAATACTTATAATTTATTTGTTTGCAAAATCGTTCCTTTGAACTTCATAATTATAGATCTTATAACTTATAAGATTCAATTATTTATCCAAATATATTCTTTAATAACTTCACGAAATTTATAAATCTTATTATTTATAAATTTCACTTATAACTTCACCATTTATAATTTTATAAATTCCATTCACTTATGCAATCCATTTTCACTTCATTCAAACACTTATAAAAACTCGTTTTATAATTCAAATATTTTAATTTACAAATATCCATTTTATAAATCTTTTATATAAATCAATTTATATTATTCTTTTAAAACATCTTTAATCTCCTTTAAAATTTCATCATTTTGATTTATAAAACAATCAAATTTATAAATCCTATATTTAAACTTTTTATAATAAATTCAAAAATCCCGATTAACTATTTTATAAAATCATTAGCCTCATATTTTCAAAAATCAACCTTTAACTGTATTTCTTAAAAATATAATTTTTTATAACATTAAAAATTATATCGTTTATTTATTTAAAATGAATCAATTTCCAAACATATAGTATATTTTCAAAAATCACTTTAAAAATCATTTTAAAATTCCAAAGTTTGGTCCAATGATGCTACACACCAAATAGTCAATCACGACAACAACGATATCATATATCAATATGATAATCCATCAAATATCAAAATATCTGAAATCAAATAAAAACTGTTGAGGAATCCAGTTGGATCCCTCCAACCTGTTTTCCTGCATCTAAAGATGTTAGCACAATACCAATTCCGTTCCAGTACGAAATTATCGCGGTATATGGGATTTAAAATATTATCCGCTTAATAGACGGCGCAATAGGGTCTCATCCTCTATACAAATGCGGGAAATCAATAACTCCAATATATACATATGCCAATATATATATATATTGCTATTATATATATAATACCAATTTCACTGTTTATGAAATATTCGCGGTATATGTTTTTAATAAATAACATCCGCTTACTAACGGCGCATAATGTCTATTTTAACAATCAATAGATAACAATCATCATTCCAACATGCATTCTATTATTTTAAATCTAACTATTTAAAATAAAATCGAAACTATTCGATTGAGTGAGAAGTTCTCACCTTGATTTCAATTTCATTTTAGCGATTTATTTCGAATCAAATTAAACGGACGTTTAATTTTACCCGAAATTCTCACTAACTCCAAACGACTCCAATCTAATTCCATAGCGTAGTGCTCGTCCATACGATTCCAACGCAACTAGCTTCGCGCGTTTTCGACCTCGTATGAAAAAGCTATGATTTTTCAAAGATTTACGAATTTTATATAAAATTTACAACATAATTAAATTATTTATAAACCTAAGCTATTATCTACCGTTCATCTCAGATCCAACGCCCCCCCTTCTTCTTCCCTCTCGTCTTTGTTCAAGCGTGCATCAGGAAAGAGACCAAACCCATTTGCATACCTAGGGTTTCGAACGCAACCCAGAACACTCGCCTTTACCCCGATCAACCACCTCCATTTCGTTCGCCATCACGTGGGCCCCCTTTAGCCAGAGCCAGGTGCAGCTCGGCCTCACCTACGCGTGGGGAAACACGTCGAAACGTTCGACGTTCAACTGCAAATCGCCGTCGATCGGCAGCTCCATATTTGATCGCCACCGTTGATATTAAAGATCTCGTCGAGCCTGACACCTTTCTAGTTGGAAGATTGTTGAATTATTGCTTGGATTTGAAGATTTGGAGGGAGGAAGATGGGTTGTTTTCGGCCGTGGGTTTTGACTGAGGCGGCTAGGGTTTTAGTTTATATTTTTTTTATTTGTGTGAAGGATTGGGCTATTTATAGGAAAACGAACGACACTATTCATTCCGGAAATTCCAAACTCCGATTCACGCGTCGTAACCAGCATTTCTGGGGTTTACCCCGCGTTCCGGACACAATGGAACAGGTTTTGAAAGCTAATTCGGTCATCTGTGTGAGTTATGGCAATAAACGTTCAATTTAAATTAAACCGATTTAAACGATTTTCTAGGCGTTTTAATTTGCACCGGACAAACGGTAAATCCAATTGACACGAAATTTGAAACCTTATAATAATATCACATTACGGATCCGATGAAACTGGTTTCGTCGAAATCCGATACTTTTTGAAAAATGGCTATTTTAACTCGCCAAATTAATATTAAAAACAATTCGATGCGTTTCGAGCTGCCACGATCAAACGATAACTCCGATTGCTACGAAAATTGAAATCCGATAATAACTAATTATTACGGAACCAATGGAACTGGTTTCGTCCAATTCTGAGACTGTTCAAAAATTGACTAATTACACTAGTCGATTAAATATTAAAATATTCAATTTTCACAAATAAACTCTTAATTCAATTTTAAAAGTTCTAAAATATCGTTCTAACTCCAATATGATAAAATAAAATTTACCAATCATTTTCAATCATATTTAACCCAATTTTCAATTATTTCTGTATTTTCACATATTAAATTATCGATTTAATTATTCAATTAAATCCAATTATTCGTAATAAAATTTATTCGACTTATAAATTCACTTATTAATATTTAAAATTAATTAAATATTCAAATTTTAATTAAATAAAATTCTGGATCGTTACACCTTTGAAAGCTTTAAATCCTTAGACATCCTTCTTTTAAAACTCTTTAAACCTGCCTTTCGAAACTATTAGAAACCTTCATTTAAAACCTTTCAAAAACATTGGGGAACCACCCCTTCAAAACCTTCTTCTTAAAATTTTCGAAAGCATTAAAACTTTTATAAACATCAAAGCTTTCGAAAGCATTTGGGTTCAAATAAAACATAAGAAAACCTTTCAAAACCATTAAAACTATCTCTGTCAAAACCATTGGGTACTTACTACCTTTAACAGAACAAAAAGTTTATAAATAACTAAGTCGAAAACACTCTTTCAAAAGCAAGAGAAGTGATGGTGTCGAAACCAACTCTTCGAAAGCATTGGAGAAGCAGCTAGGTTTTAAAAACAAAGGTAGAAAGCGACAAGAGGGGTTTCAACCCCTACTGAAGCATTTACTTAAAACCAAAGGCGCAACCCATTTCGAAACCATTCCTTTAAACTTTTTGACCCAATTGAAATCCAACTAAGTCGAAAGCATTCCTTTCGAAAGCAAAGCTGGTGCATTTTCATTTAAAAGCAATACAAGGCTTAGACCCCTTCGAAACCCCATGTTTCGACCTAGTACCATTCGCATAAGTCCTATTCTCTATGTACTAATTCATTGATACTATGTGCATTGGTTTCGATGGAGACGTAGGCGGAACTACTAAGTCAGAACTTAGGTGCTGAATGATGAAACAAGTAAAAAGCATGTAAAATATGATTTTTAGCTTTTTAAAGTAATCATTTCAACTAACCTGTCTCGTTTGTAAAAATATGATTGGTTGCTAATTTTCTTTTCTAAAGCGCTTATCAAATTACAGAATTCAATAAATTAATATATTTACAAAATGACACTTCTCCTTTTATAAATATATATAAAAAATTGGTTCCATGACTTAAATAATTTTATACGTTCATTGAAACAGTTAGGAAAATTCTACAAAAATTCCAATAAATTATTTTTAATATGTTTTGTAACATATATTAATTTCGGACCCAAAACATATGTTATTTAGCCGTAAATAATTTTAAACCCAAATAATCATTTTCTTCACTAGAAGATTAATATTAAATGCACATTAATTAGGAAATTATGAAAATTGAAACCCGTCTCTAAAATATCATTTCTGATCTAAATCTAAAATCGCAAAGCATTTGGATGTCATATAATAAGGTTTTCATATCAATACATATCATAAAATCTATATGAATCAGCACAAATCATTAACAAGCATATATACACATTTTGTCATTCAAAAACATAGCAAAACTTTACAAGATAATTCAGATTTAACCTAAAATAAAAAACAATTAGAAAACATGAGATGCTGTCATTATTCCCCTTAGCTTTGAGATTAAGGAGTTGAGGTTTGGATGGATTTGAATTGATTAATCTTCCTTCCTTTAGCTTGTTTTCCTCTTGTTATTGCTTAATAGTGGACGGCCTCTATTGTTTAGCTTTTGATTATGAACTTATGAAATGAACGTGTGGATTGAGGTGCATGAGGGTTTAGGGTATATGGTTATGTCTTATTCCTATTTTACACCTTATCTATTTCATTTTAACTCATTTTTTGTTCATTTGTTAATATGGCACGACTACCCCTTACTAATCACAAATCTCAATCCCCTAATCATTACATTAATTTATTTAATTTAGCTAATTAAATATCCTAAATAGCGTTACTCAAAAATAGGGTTGGTACAGACTCCCCTCCTTAAAGTATTTCATCCTCGAAATTACAATAAGGTACACAACAAATCAATCAAGAAGGTAAAATATACCATCAAAAAAATCAGGATAAGCGTCCCAAATCCTACTCTTGGTCTCCCAAGTACATTCTCTCACATCATTGCTCCACTGAACTTTAACTTATCTGACAATCATGTTCCTTAGCCTCTTCTCTTGCAACTATATAAATAGGTTTTCTAACTATAGTCAAGTCCGTCTCTACTACTAAATCCTCTAACATAGTTGGCGCTATAGTAGTCTCCGAATCTCTAACACACTTCCTCATATGAGAAACATGGAATAAGAAATGGTCCTACGATTCTTGATGCCAACTTCTCTGATTTCCAAAATCGAATCAACCCCTTCATTGGTGACACCTTGACAAACACATGATCTCCAACCAAAAACTCTAATTCTTTGCCTCTTCTATCTGCGTAACTCTTCTGCCCAAACTAAGTTTCCTTCATTCTAGCTCGAATCAACTTAATCTTCTCTGCAGCATCTCTAATTAAATCTGGACCAAGAACCAACTTATCAACGGTCTCTAACCAGCAAATGGGAGATTTGCATTGCCTTCCATAAAGCTTCAAATGGTGCCATCCTTATACTAGCCTGATAAGTGTTGTCATTCGAAAAATCGACTAAGTGTAAATGGTTTTCCCATGATTCCCCAAAATCTAACACAAAAGGTCTTATCCTCCAAGATTTTGTTAACTCTTTCTATTTTCCCATCATTCTGTGGATGGTAAGCGGTACTCATCTTGAGTTTGGTTCCTATAATTTCATGTAGACTTCTACATAACTCACAGTGAATAAGGAATCTCTATCACTCATGATAGTACTAGGAATTCCATGTAGTCAAACAACATTCTTCATAATAACTTAGCCAAAATAGGTGTCACCCAAATTGACTTAACTGAAATGAAATGGGCACTCTTGGTCAATCTATCCACTACGACCCATATACTTTCATTTCCTCTGTTTGATCTTGGCAACCTGTCAATAAAATTCATAGAAATAGAATCCCACTTCCAAACCGGAATATCCAATGGCTTAGGCAACCCACTTGGCTTCAGATGTTTGGCCTTTACCTGTTGATAGTTCAGACACTGCCTCATCCATAAGCCTACATCCCTCTTCATACCTTTCAAGAAGAAACTTCTCCTCATTTCCTGATACATCTTACTTCCACCCGGATGTATAGTGAACTTCGAATGATGGCATTCCTCCAATACTTCTTCCTTACATCTCCCATATTTGGAACACACAATCTTCCTTTCTTCTTCGACCATCCATTCTGGTTAATACTGAAATCCTTCATGTCATCGCTCTCCATTCCATTCCTTATCTTCCTGATCCGTTCAACCAATATTGGATCCTCCTCTTGTTTAGAAGCAATCTTCTCAATCATTGTTGGTTGACCTAAACAAGATAACACAACGGTCTCTCCATTAGGTCTAGCTTCAGACCTCACTTCACTCTACAAGTCGTCAACACTTCCAAATCTTTCCACTCAGCTATTATTGCCAACACTCCATTCTGATGCTTTCCGCTAAGTGCATCTACCACCTTATTACCTCACCCTGGTGTGTATTTAATTCCAAAATCATAAGCAGCAATAAACTCTAACCATCTTCACTGTCTCATATTCAGTTCCTTCTGAGAGAACAAATACTTCACCAACTTATGATTCGTATATAGCTCAAATCACTCTCCCAAAGGTAATGTCTCTATACCTTAAATGCAAAAATAACTGCAGCTAAATCCAAATCATGAGTTGGATATCTAACCTCCTACGGTCTAAGTTGTCAAGAAGCATAAGTAATCAATTTACTCTCTGCATTAACACAACTACTAACCTAGTTCCACGTCCATCTGTATATACTAACAATTCTTGATTCCCTTATGGAACAACTAACACAGGTTCATGGGTCAATAAATGTTTTAAGCTCTGGAATACTTCCTCACACTTATTGGTCCACATGAACTTCACATTCTCTTGAGTTAACTTGGGTCATCATGCTGCTATTCGCAAAAGGTCCTTTATGATTCTCTAATAATATCCAGCTAATCCAAGGAAACTCTTTATCTTAGTCACTATCTTGGGTATCTTCCAATTATTCATCGCTTCTATCTTAGTCGGATCTACAAACAACCCTTTCTCTGAGACTACATGACCAAGAAACTTCACTTCCTTCTTCCAAAAATGATACTTTCAAAACTTCACCTTTAGCTGGTGTTGCCTAAGCATTTCAGGCACAACTCTAAGATGAACTTCATGCTCCCTTTCATCCCTAGAGTATATCAGAATATCACTATGAAAACCAACATGAACATATCCATGTGCTCTCAGAAAACTCGGTTCATTAAATCCATAAAGAATGTCATCACATTAGTTGGTCCAAACAGCATTACAAATTGTTTGTACGATCCATATCTCGTTCTAAACATCGTCAAATGTATACTATCCTCTGCTACTCTAAGCTGATGGAACCTATCACTAAGTCCAACTGAGAAAATCCTTGGCTCCACTTAACTGATAGAACAAATAGTCGATTCTAGGAAATGTATATCGATTCTTTATCCTCTTCTCATTCATTTAGTCCATACATAACTTCAATGATCGGTCCGGCTTCTTAGCAAACACTGCAGCTTCTCCCCAACGTGAACTACTCTGTCTGATAAAATTCTTGCCTTTCAAATTTACCAAATGCACCTTTAGCTCCCTCATCTCGGTAGGTGTCAACCTTCTTAGCGGTCTACTCACTGGTTCTACTCCAAGCGCCAAATATATTTGAAAATCAATGGCTTATTTAGGTGGCAATCCTACTTCTGGCTCGAAGATATCTATGAATTCTCTAACCTCGAAAACTCGACATAACTCATCTTCCAACTCCATAACACCCAAGAAAGCATTCACCTCACAACTAGAGTTTTCTACATTATATACAATCCGATCACTACATTTAGAGTGTTTAAGTGATATTTTCCTATCGTGGAAAAATATCCTAGCATCATACTTACTTAACCAATCCGTACTGAAAATAATTCTGAACCCAACAAAGTCAGACACATGCAACCTACAAACAAAGGTACGACCTAACAAATCAAACTCTAGGTGGTCACATCTTATCCCAAGTGTCGCATGCCCTCCTATCGAATTTGCAATCCTTAAGGAAGTGACTAAGTATGAGGGTTCTAGGTTAAGCTTGTCTACCAAACAATGAGATACAAAAGAATGCGATGCACCAGCATCAAACAGAATGCTAACTGACATATCATGAATCTGGAGCGTACCTTCCAATACTGCTTTCCTTTTACCTCTGCCGTTGGCCTCAAAGTAGCTGGCTCCAATGCAAATACTTTGCCCCTTCCATCCTTAGCAGGCTCTTTGCACTAGTTCTTATAATGACCAATTTGATCATAGTTAAAGGATCTGACATTCTTCTTCCTGATTACTTTCTTCACATCTCCAGAATGACATTCCTTAGTGAAATGCTCTTTCTTATCGCACTTGAAGCAAACAACCTCCAACTTTTCTTTCTTGGCAGCTCCATCCTTCTTAGCTCCCTTCTTACGAAAGAACTTCCTTTTTTGACCTTGCCCTAGCTAAACCTCCTTTGCCTTATTTCTCTCCAAAAAAGAAAGCATTTCTTCATGTTTAAATGCCATCTCAACTACAACATCGCAAGGGTCCCTGATATGAGGTAATGTAGCCTTGGCCAACTCAGGCTTCAACCCCCTAGTGAACTTCTCTTTCCTCTTAATCACAGTATTCATAGTAGCATACCCATATCATACCAACTCCTCAAATCTTGTAGCATACTCCAACACAGTCATCTCCTCCTAGTCCAACTCGGAAAAATTTCTAAGCAAGGTAGACTTTGTATGAATATGCGCTTATATGTTTTTGTTTGATGATAAGAAACATATATATTCATTTAAATGTATTTGGTAAAGTACTATTTTGTTTTTCATAGATTAAACAAATATTTGTTGAATAAAATAAATTACACAGAATTTGAATACAAACAGAACAAATTACATAGAATTTAAATTTAAACAGGAATTTTATTCAAACAAATATTTATTACAATCTTGAATAGTACAAATACAAGCTCTCACTATATATATACATTTTTGATTACATCACAATTACATCACAATTCAGTTTACATAATTTCCTCACTACATATCACTCACACTCGTATTTTGTCTTCAACTGCATTCCAGTTTTGAATCCAGCATATGAGCAATCTGCAAAAATATTCACTAACGCAGTAAAATTGAAAAAGAAATGTTTTTGCAATATAAAATGAAATATGATTTTTGAAAATATTATTTGCCTCGGTTATTTGGGTTGTTCGTCATCATTTACATTTGAATTCATCATACACGAACAATGTGACATGCACAGTGTATCACTGTACATGCCACAAGGTCGTGCACATCGGTATACACTTGATAATGCTATAGGGACAGGTGAGCACAGGTCAAACCCAAATGAAAAGCCGGGTTCAACTCACGTGCAATATATTTAAAATCACGACACGAGCACAAGGTCAAATCCGAGTTTTTTGAAACTGGATTCAACTCAAGTGAAATTTCAAAAATCAACATGAATGCATTCAAAGTCCAACACAGTTACAACAATGCATGCAAGTGCCAACCAGAATGAAGATCAACAGCAAAATGGACTACAACAATCATGTATGCAGACCAGACCAGAACAAGATTGCCACCAACACAACAATATGAATGCTATGTTCAAACATGGTGAACAAGACACAGTGAAGTGCACAAGCAACATGACAGCAGTCCAAAGTGCAACAAGATCAACACAGTCAAGTCCAAATGCATCAGTGAAGAAACTGCAGTGGACATGTTCAGTGACAACTACAGGCCAACTCCAAATGCATCAGTGCATGAAGACTGAAACAACATCAAAGCATGAACTCACATGTACAACTGTGAAAAATGATGTGAAACAATGCATGGTGAAATTGGATCAACATGGTCAGACACATCTCAATTGAACACTACAGACTCAAGAAAAGTTCAAGACATATCAATGGAAATGAGACAGGAAGCAAGTCAGTGACATGCACATCAACCAAACAACAAAGGGTCAAGATACAAAACCAAAATAAACACCATGGTATTCAGCTCAGTTCAACACAATGAAAACTACAGTGATCTCAGTATAGCAATGACAGTGTACATGAATACTGCATCAACCAGAATGGATGCAGTGATACAAAGGCATAGCAACTACAACATCAACCAAAGTCAAGGCTGCAAATGAAGACTACAGGTCTCCATATTAATCAAATGCAAAACCACATGTGCAACACGACCAAGTATGGAGTGTACAAGTATGCAATGCCGAGAAACAATGTACAAAAGATCTGAGACAAAGGATGTACACAAGTATACAACTACATGTCTCAATGTCAAAGAAACAACTCAACAATATGAACAAGTGAAGCATCTGTGTCAAAGCATAGCAAATGTCAACATGAAGTGTATGCAATTCGAAGTGATATAACAGCAAATACCAGCATCATCAAGTCAGAGCAATATCACAGCGAACAATTATGCAATAGTGAGTAAAAATGAAACATACAAAATGCTCAAGTGAAGTTCATGTTTGAAACCACTCGAGTGCATCAGTGAATAATGCAACATGGTTAAGGAACAGTGATACAATGTCAATGTCGATGGCCAGAGACGAAGCTCACCGGGATGAACACAAAGAAATGATGATGGCCGAAAGTTATGCAGATTCACGATTGTATACAGTCAAGAAAATCAAGTGTTCATATCTTTGAAAAAGTCAGGAAGTAAAAGGGGAAAAGTTGTTGCCGTATCAATCAAGTAATCATCGAACGCATCAAAATCAAAGTCGTGAGCATCAAGTCCAAAAATATATCAAGAAAGCCGTGCGCATCAGGAAAACAAAATTTTGGAAAGTACCAAATTGATACGAGCAAAATCAAGTGTCACGAATTCATATAAATACCAAACAACAAAGTCATCATCGACATCGAGTAAAAGGAAAACAATCAAACCAACAAACAGAGAAATTACATACCGAATCAACAACGAACTCGATCATCAGAGAACGAAAAAGTCCAAGCAACGCAAATCAGAGAATCCAGAGAGCAAAAGCAACACAAACCAGTGAATTGATCATCAGAGAAGGAGCGACCAACCGAGCAAGAAAATCAAACAGTCGCGATTTCTAATATTCAGAAAACCTAATTTCAGAAAGAAGAACGACCGCAATTGTTTCAGAAGGAAGAACAAAGGTCGAGTTAAAAGGGCCGGCCTTCATTGTTATAAAGAGGATTTGGTTTCAGTTAGGGTTTTATTAAAAGGGGGACTTTTTTATTTGAGCAAAAATTACGGATTCAAGTTTGTATTTTAATTTTTGCTCCTGTTTTTATTTTTAAAATCTGTTTTTTCTTTTTCGAGTCACGGTATTGGTAAATCACCACCTAGGTTGTAGGTAGTATCAGATTGTCTAGTTAGAATTAGTTCAGTGAGCAGGGTGTGCGAGTTTACAAAACTCTATAGGCGGAGTAGAGTTTGCGAGTAAGCGAAACTCTATAGGCGGAGCAGGGTGTGCGAGTCTATGAGAGTGTTTGTGAGCGGGAGCAAAAGGGTTTGCGAGTCTAGTAGAGTGTTTGTAAGCGAGATACTGTTTAATTCTAATAGAAATATGGGAATGGAGCAGTAGGCAGGGGTCGCCGAAGCTGGGTAAATTTTGTGTGTGATTTACTTTTCAGCATATTTATTTCTGCAGTTTGTTTTTACGTTTAAATCGAGAAAATTTGCTAAAACCCTATTCAACCCCCCTCTAGGGTTAATCTAGATCCTACAAGTGGTATCAGAGCACGGTATTTTTCTTTAACTCTAGAGCCATGAATTCATCAAATAATGCTTTTTCTGAGGGGCAATCTATTGGTAGGCCACCCATGTTTAACGGGAATGATTATGCTTATTGGAAAGTTAGGATAGGTATATATCTTAGTTCTGCTGATTATGATGTTTAGGATATTATTGAAACTAGCTATAAATCTCCCACTATAACTGTTGGTGGTACCGAGATTCCTAAACCTAAGGATAGGTGGGATGCTAACGATAAGAGATTAAAAAATACAAATGCTAAAGCCATGAATGCTTTGATCTGTGCTCTTGATAAGAATGAATTTAATAGAATTTCTCATTGTAGAACTGCACAGGAAATTTGGCATACCTAGGAGGTGACACATGAAGGAACTTCTCAAGTCAAGGAGTCTTGTCTAGCCCTATTCAGTAATGAATACGAGAACTTTGTGATGGACAAAGGCGAGAGCATAAAGGACATGTTTGGACGCTTTTCAACTTTGGTGTACAACGCTAGAGCGCTTGGGAGGTATTCACTGAGGTAGAGCTTGTGCGGAAAGTGCTACGATTTTACCGATGAGCTTCGAGGCAAAAGTCATGGCAATACAAGAATCGAAAGATCTGAGTAAACTAAGCATGGAGGAGTTGATTGGTAACTTGATGACATATGAGCTTGAGTTAAAAGCAAAGGAGGAACGGAACAACTCCGAACCAAAGAAGAAGACGATTGCCTTAAAGAGAAAACAAGAGAGCGATGAAGAAGGAGAAGATCCAATTGAAGAGCTTGCAATGGCTGTCAATAATCTTAGAAAATGGTCAAGATCCAATTCACGCAAGAAGAAAACAAAGGGTAATAGGTCAAAAGATTCTGATAACTCGACAATGAACTGACGTGTTATAACTGCAACAAGCCTGGCCACTTCAAACAGGAATGCCCACTTCTCAAAAACAAAAAGGAAAGAAAAAGAAGAAGAAGGCTTTTGCAGCAACTTGGGATGATAAAGAAGTAGAGGAAGTTTCGGATAGCAGCTCAGAGGAGGCTAACTTGTGTCTTATGGCGAAATCAGATTCAGAAGCAAGCTCAGAGGAATCTAACGAGGGAGGTGACTGCACTTATAAAGAACTTGTTTTTATGTGTCTTGATCTTACTAAAGTAGTTGATACTCTTGAATCTAAAATTGAAAAACTAAAAACTGATAGGAGAGAACTTGCTCGTGAAAATTTTAGGTTAGAAACTGAACTTGAAAATATTCAAAACGTAGAATGTAAAAAATGTAAAATTTTAGATTCAGAATTGACAAGACTTAAGAATAACTTTGAGAATCTTGAAAAAGAAAACTTGAATCTTAAGGAAACCATCGACACTAAGAAAAAGGATTTTATAAATCGATGCACCTCACTTGTCACTGAAAACACAACACTAAAAAGCAAAGTCCAAAATCATGAGAAATCTTTGAATAATTTTTCAAGAGGTGAAAAATCTTTCAACATGCTATTGAGAAATCAAATTTTTGCTAACAACAGAAAAGGACTAGGCTTTGGGAAAACACAAGTTGAGGATAATGCAATAAGTAAGAGTGTCTTTGATAGATGTGAAATAATTGGACATCGTGTTGAAAATTGTAGTCATAGGAACAAGAACACAAAATTTATACAAGTTTGGGTTCTAAGAATTCTATAAACAAATTTCATGTCTATTGGAACAAGAATAAAAGGACTAAACAAGTTTGGGTTCCAAAGGGTTTGTTTATTCACAAATATTCTGCCACTAACAATCATGGACCTATAAAAACAAATAGGTCACAAAAATCTTTCATCGTGTGGGTATGGTGGCAGGCTAAGGAACAACAACAGTGTTATCTGGTTTTTGGCTGTTCCAGAAACACAATGGGCAACAAAGCAAAGTTCCTTAGTCTAGTACAAAGGTGACAGAATCACAATGGGCAATCACGAGAAATTATCGTAAAGGTAAAAGAGGTGAAGGTATATTTATTTGATCGATAAATTAAATGTGATAATCTGCACCATATTCTGAATGAAATCAGCCAATATTGAGATGTTGTAAAGATGATGTTTTTTGATTCTGACTTGTTCTACATAATTAGCCAATTACATTTATGCCAAAAACACTATTTTTTGAATTACTTCATACATATTTGTTTGGATTAAACATTGTGTTTTGTTGGATACATTTGGTCATAACTCGGCTAACTCTATATTCACGGTTTTATGATTGTTTACGTGGCTTCAATTCAAATTCAAAGAATGTCATTCAAATTGTTGTTAAAATTGAATTTGAATTTTTGATGCACACTTCATGGTCTGGTTTATCAATTTTAGTTAGTGATATTTTGGATTGAAAGAGAAACTCAGATGCAGTTCATACTGGTAATCTTGTTGATAGAAAACCTACGAGTTGAACGTGATTTATGGTGAAACATTTAGTTACTGCATCGTTTTTCGAAGAAAATATCTGCATATCTTTCATTGCAAATAACTTTCAAATAGCAGAATTTTTTCTCATATAACCCCCTCAAGAAAATCATTTTTGACCATACTTTCAGATTAGTCATTTTTATTTGATTTTAAATGAGAAATTTTGACTAATCCGACTCCCTACTAATTATCAAAAAGATAAATAGTGATTGAAAAGATGATAGGTGTTGATATTTAACATACATTACTCAAGACGGTATATTTGGAAAATTTCTTTAGGAATTCAAACAAGAATTATAAAACTTTTTGTTGGGTAAAGATTCCATAACCATTTCTATATCTATCATATTTCTATCGACCATTGTTTATCAAATATTAAATATAGTCTGTCGATATGTGGTACTATAATCAGGAATCATTTGTTTTTCATGTCACATTTTTTTGTAAAAATAAATAAATATCCAAAGTATTCACTCTCGTTTAAAAGTCCTTACGGTTATGCATGGGTGAATTACATGGATTTTTGATTATGTGCTTCCATGCTCATTTAAAAGTCCTTACGGTTATGCATGTATGGAACGCATATCAAAATTAATTGATTAAATAGACAAGTTGATTCTAATCCCATTTAAAAGTCCTCACGGTCATGCGTGGTTAGAAGATACTTGATTTCATTTTTAAAATTAAATTGGAATACTATTAATCTCATTTAAAAGTCCTAACGGTTATGCATGATTAGTAGATATTCAAATTCCTGATGTAAATGTACCACAAGTTGATACAATTGTATGGTTTTATATGAGAATACCATTTCCATCATTCTAAAAGTGGAATATGCGCCTAATAAGGGTAGTTATGATTTTTGTTTGATTTTTATTGAAGTTTAATATTTATATTCAATTTGAGTTTAATGTTGGATTAATATTGATCACTTAATCTCTATTTTTCTCTAACATTAGTATTCTTTTGCTGATAACAAAAGGGGGAGAGAAAAGTTAAGATTTTGTCAAATAGAATCAAGCAAAGGTCAAATAATTTTCCATTTGCATCTAGGCTTATTTGAATATTTCTATTTGCATGCATATATGTAGGTGGAGCATCATGTAGAGAGGAAGCATTCAAATAAGGGGAGCAACTAGAGTATATCATTGATCAAATACATTTAACACGATCAAAATCTTAAATATATGTTTGTTATCATCAAAAGGGGGAGATTGTATGAATATGCGCTTATATGTTTTTGTTTGATGATAATAAACATATATATTCATTTAAATGTATTTGGTAATGTACTATTTTGTTTTTCATAGATTAAATAAATATTTGTTGAATAAAATAAATTACACAGAATTTGAATTCAAACAGAACAAATTACACAGAATTTGAATTCAAACAGGAATTTTATTCAAACAAATATTTATTACAATCTTGAATAGTACAAATTCAAGCTCTCACTATACATATACATTTTTGATTACATCACAATTACATCACAATTCAGTTTACATAATTTCCTCACTACATATCACTCACACTCATATTTTGTCTTCAACTGCATTCCAGTTTTGAATCCAGCATCTGAGCAATCTGCAAAAATATTCACCAATGCAGTAAAATTGAAAAAGAAATGTTTTTGCAATATAAAATGAAATATGATTTTTGAAAATATTATTTGCCTCAGTTATTTGGGTTGTTCGTCGTCATTTACATTTGAATTCATCATACACGAACAATGTGACATGCACAGTGTATCATTGTACATGCCACAAGGTCGTGCACATCGGTATACACTTGATAATGCTACAGGGATAGGTGAGCACAGGTCAAACCCAAATGAAAAGCCAGGTTCAACTCACGTGCAATATATTTAAAATCACGACACGAGCACAAGGTCAAACCCGAGTTTTTTGAAACTGGATTCAACTCAAGTGAAATTTCAAAAATCAACATGAATGCATTCAAAGTCCAACACAGTTACAACAATGCATGGAAGTGCCAACCAGAATGAAGACCAACAGCAAAATGGACTGCAACAATCATGTATGCAGACCAGACCAGAACAAGATTGCCACCAACACAACAATATGAATGCTATGTTCAAACATGGTGAACAAGACATAGTGAAGTGCACAAGCAACATGAAAGCAGACTAAAGTGCAAAAAGATCAACACAGTCAAGTCCAAATGCATCAGTGAAGAAACTGCAGTGGACATGTTCAGTGACAACTACAGACCAACTCCAAATGCATCAGTGCATGAAGACTGAAACAACATCAAAGCATGAACTCACATGTACAACTGTGAAAACTGATGTGAAACAATGCATGGTGAAATTGGATCAACATGGTCAGACACATCTCAATTGAACACTATAGACTCAAGAAAAGTTCAAGACATATCAATGGAAATGAGACAGGAAGCAAGTCAGTGACATGCACATCAACCAAACAACAAAGGGTCAAGATACAAAACCAAAATAAACACCATGATATTCAGCTCAGTTCAACACAATGAAAACTACAGTGATCTCAATATAGCAATGACAGTGTACATGAATATTGCATCAACCAGAATGGATGCAGTGATACAAAGGCATAGCAACTACAACATCAACCAAAGTCAAGGCTGCAAATGAAGACTATAGGTCTCCATATCAATCAAATGCAAAACCACATGTGTAGCACGACCAAGTATGGAGTGTACAAGTATGCAATGCCGAGAAACAATGTACAAAAGATCTGAGACAAAGGATGTACACAAGTATACAACTACATGTCTCAATGTCAAAGAAACAACTCAACAATATGAACAAGTGAAGCATCTGTGTCAAAGGATAGCAAATGTCAACATGAAGTGTATGCAATTCGAAGTGATATAACAGCAAATACCAGCATCATCAAGTCAGAGCAATATCACAGCGAACAATTATGCAACGGTGAGTAAAAATGAAACATACAAAATTCTCAAGTGAAGTTCATGTTTGAAACCACTCGAGTGCATCAGTTAATAATGCAACATGGTTAAGGAACAATGATACAATGTCAATGTCGATGGCCAGAGACGAAGCTCACCCGGATGAACACAAAGAAATGATGATGGCCGAAAGTTATGCAGATTCACGATTGTATACAGTCAAGAAAATCAAGTGTTCATATCTTTGAAAAAGTCAGGAAGTAAAAGGGGAAAAGTTGTTGCTGTATCAATCAAGTAAGTATTGAACGCATCAAAATCAAAGTCGTGAGCATCAAGTCCAAAAATATATCAGGAAAGCCGTGCGCATCAGGAAAACAAAGTTTAGGAAAGTACCAAATTGATACGAGCAAAATCAAGTGTCACAAATTCATATAAATACCAAACAACAAAGTCATCATCGGCATCGAGTAAAAGGCAAACAATCAAACCAACAAACAGAGAAACTACATATCGAATCAACAACGAACTTGATCATCAGAGAACGAAAGAGCCCAAGCAATGCAAATCAGAGAATCGAGAGAGCAAAAGCAACGCAAACCAGTGAATTGATCATCAGAGAAGGAGCGACCAACCGAGCAAGAAAATCAAACTGTCGCGATCTCCAATATTCAAAAAACCCTAATTTCAGAAAGAAGAACGGCCGCAATTGTTTCAGAAGGAAGAACAAAGGATCGGGTTAAAAGGGCCGGCCTTCATTGTTATAAAGAGGATTTGGTTTTAGTTATGGTTTTATTAAAAGGGGGTCTTTTTTATTTGAGCAAAAATTACAGATTCAAGTTTGTATTTTAATTTTTGCTCTTGTTTTTATTTTTGAAGTCTGTTTTTTCTTTTTCGAGTCACGGTATTGGTAAATCACCACCTAGGTTGTAGGTAGTGTCAGATTGTCTAGTTAGAATTAGTTCAGTGAGCAGGGTGTGCGAGTTTGCAAAACTCTATAGGCGGAGCAGATTTTGCAAGTAAGCGAAACTCTATAGGCGGAGCAGGGTGTGCGAGTCTATGAGAGTGTTTGTGAGCGGGAGCAAAAGGGTGTGCGAGGCTAGTAGAGTGTTTGTAAGCGGGATACTGTTTAATTCTAATAGAAATATGGGAATGCAGCAGTAGGCAGGGGTTGCCGAAGCTGGGTAAATTTTGTGTGTGATTTACTTTTCAACATATTTATTTCTGCAGTTTGTTTTTACGTTTGAATCGAGAAAATTTGCTATAACCCTATTCACCCCCCCTAGGGTTAATCTAGATCCTATAGACTTCACCATCATAGACATGAACCGCTCCTCGATTCTCCTCTTAAACTCAGCCCATGCCATCGTCTCTTCGTTTACTCCAACCGTCACACTATTCTACCAGTATAAAGCTACTCCTTGAAGCTGTCTCGAAGCAAGCCTTCATTTCTACTCATCATCGAGCCCCAAATCTACAAAGATCCTCTCACAGTGAAGTAACCAGTTCTCCACTTCAATAGGGTGTTCAGTTCCGATAAATGGCTTTTCTCCCAACCTAACATAGTCTTTACTCAAAATAGCATAGTGTTGACCACTAGAGCTTCTTGGTTCCCTACTCCAGCATTTCCTCCAGCCACTCCAGCAGCAACACCTGCCTGCATCATATTGAAAAAGAACTGATACATGGCTCCAATATCAACTTGTGGGACTCCAACACCAACATTCCTAACTTGTGCCTGACCTTGGTTCCTTCTCATATTTGGTCGTTGCGCTACCATTTATTGTGATGCTTCCCCCAAGATTAACTCTTCTAGTTCTAGCATCCATATCTACATTCAAGCCTCGTGAGATACAGAAGAATGGCCTAAGAGAGATAGGAGAATAGAGATATAATGTATATATATATATAGCTAATACAAGTACATTACTATAGCGTTGTCCCATACCTCGATCTTATCTCTAATTCCTCAGGAATATGTTTTCAAAATCATTTTTGGTTCAAAGTTTTTCATAAACCTACGCTCTGATACCAATTTGTAACATCCCCTATCTTGAGGGCAAAGCTAAGCGCTACAGATGCTATAGTCGTCAATAGTATTAACTTCAGGCGACAAAATACGGCTACGTTATTGGTATCCATAATATCAGAAGCGCTTGAATATTAAAAAGATCATAGATTTCAAAAAAAACAACATGTCATATTATATTTCATAAAACATGTTTCATATCAAGATTACATAATCCCATAACATTTTCCAGGTTCAGATCAAATATAATTATTACATAAATACACCAAAAGCGACGATGATGCCCCCTTGATTGACCAGAGTACTGTATAGTCATAATTGACATAATACAACATAGCGAAATAAAGCAAACAAAAACTGTAACCCTAAATAGCTATCCGTCAGCCCCTTGCTCATCTCCGGAAGCTTTATTCGCCAACCTACTAAAACCTAAAAATCCTCAACACTCAGCCTACTCAAATCAATTTTGAGCACCAGAGAGTTTAAAGGGAAAAAGATAAACTTCGAGTCAGACATAAAGCATGGTACGAATAATACTATACATCATGGTTATTTGATATTAAGTGAGACCACGCCGCTTAGCAAAACGGGTTTACCTTCACTAATATACTTTTAAAATGTATCTTTCGCAAATCATAATCCTGCAACCAAAACTGGTTAAAACAATAAAGCATTATCATGTATACATACAAATTAGATAACAAATGGACTATCTGTGCGAACATTATAGTTTTGTTTGGCTAACCACTAACATTTAGCTGCCTTGGGCCTACGAGATAATATAAACAAGTAATCTAACATCTATTAGATACTCCTCTTCTGGACGGTTTGTCCCTAACTTACTTTCTCCGAGGATCAACTGATCCTAATGGTTTTGCGGGTTCACTAATAACCTATCTCTCCTCAATAAATTCCTTCATATGTGTAACATCATTTTAGTTTTACCTATGACAAAGCTCTACACACTTGAATTTTGGATTTATATTAGCTAGGGCTACCAGCTAAATTATAGGACGCATACAAGTCCCATCTTGTATTCTAGTATCTCAGTCATTTTGCTTAGGGCAATCTTCCCTTAAAATTTTCCTTGAAAACATTTTCTTCCCAAATTTGTTTAAACCTTTAAATCATACTTTAAACAAGGAAAATATACTCTATGTTTTACTCAAATCACCTTGCCATGTTATACATACTTTACATTAATCTTTGTTGATGAAAACATTTAAACCTTTGAAAGTACCTCTTCCGAGTCCATTGAAAGTACCTCTTTCGAAACCAAATAAACCACTTTGATTTATAACCTTAGGCCAAAGGCCAAAACAAACCCTTTCAAAACCATTCATAGTCATCCTTTAGAAAACAATGGAAAACCTTCCCTTCGAAAACTTTAAATCCTTAGACATCCTTCTTTTAAAATTCTTTAAACCTGCCTTTCAAAACCATTAGAAACCTTCCTTTAAAAAATTTCGAAAACATTTAGGAACCACCCCTTCGAAAGCTTTTTCTTAAACTTTATGAAAGCATTAAATCCTTTATAAACATCAAACCTTTCGAAAGTATAGGGTTCATACAAAACATGTGAAACCTTTTGAAACCATTAAAACTCTGTTTCGAAACCATTGGGTCCTATCTTCAACAGAACAAAAGGGTCATAAATAGCTAAGTCAAATCTTTTAAAAGAAATTCCTAAGTAAATAAGTGATGGTATCGAAACCAACCCTTCGAAAGCACTAGAGAAGCAGCTAAGTTTAAAAACAAAGTTATCCTTTTGAAACCATTTGCTTCGAAAGGCAGAAAGCGGCACAAAGGGGTTTCGACCCTTTCAAAAGCATTTACTTAAAACAAAAGGCACAACCCATTTTGAAACCATACCTTTAAGACATTTTGACCCAGTCGAAAGATAACTAGGTGGAACGCATTCCTTTCGACAAAGCAGGCGCGTTTTCATTTAAAAGCAAGATAAGGCTTCGTCCCCTTTCGAACCCATGTTTCGACCCAGTACCATTCGTCTAAGTTCAATTCGCTACGTATTATGTCATTGATACCATGCACATTGGTTTCGATGGAGATGGAGGTGGAACTACTAAGTCGGAACCTAGGTGTCGAAAGTGGTGAAACATGTAAAAAGCATATAAAATCTAATTTTTAGCTTTTTAAAGTAATCTTTTCAACTAACTTGCCTTGTTTGTGAAAATATGATTAGTTGCAAATTTTCTTTTCTAAAAGCATTGCCGAAATTTTAGAAAAAATAAATTAATATATTTACAAAATGCTTCTTCTCCTTTTGTAGATTTATAAAACATTTAAGTCCCATAGCTTAAATAATTTATATATTCATTAAAATACTTAGGAAAATTCTATAAAAATTCCTATAAATCATTTTTATTATATTTTCTTACATATATTAATTTCGAACCCAAAATATATATTATTTAGCCGTAAATAATTTTAAACCCAAATAATCATTTTCTTCACTAGAAAATTAATATTAAATCTACATTAATTCATAAAGTTATGAAAATCGAAACCCAGCTCTAAAATATAATTTTTGATCTAAGTCTAAAATTGCAAGGCATTTGGATGTCATGTAATAGGGTTTTCACATCAAAACATATAGTAAAATCTATATGAATTAGCATAAATTATCAACAAGCATTTATAAACACTTTATCATTCAAAAACATGACAAAAACTCTGCAAGATAATTTGGATTTAACCGAAAATCAAAAAAAATTAGAAAATATGAGATATAGTCATTATTCACCTTAGCTTTGAGATTAAGGAGTTGAGATTTGAATGGATTTGAATTGATTAATCTTCCTTCCATTAGCATATCTTCCTCTTGTTCCTGCTTAATGGTGGATGGCCTCTATTGTTTTTCTTTTGACTAACGTGTGGAGTGAGATGCATGAGGGTTAGGGTATATGGTTATGTCTTTTTCCTATTTTACCCCCTTATCTGTTTCATTTAACTCATTTTTAATTCATTTGTTAACATGGCATGACTAACCCTTATTAATCGCAAACCTCAATACCCTAATCATTATATTATTTTATTTTATTTAGCTAATTAAATATCCTAAATAATGATATTCAAAAATAGGGTCGTTACATTCTTGGCTGGGTGTGTTAGCGGCGAACAAATAACTATGAACACATTGATAAACTTCTTATAATAGCTAGTCAAACCAAGAAAACATTTTATCTCTGTTGAATTCTTTGGTATAATAAATATCCTAGCTTACACTTTCCTTTAAAGTTAAGTAAATTTTAGCCAATCACATCTTCCTAACCTTATCGTACTAAAATCAGGCAATTCAAACCATATCTAGATAGAAAAACATGAAGCCGTGTTCACCCTTTATTATTATAGAAAAATCAATTTGGTGTCCTTCCATTCCACTTTGAATGCTGATTGAAAAGGCCATATATCCTTATGTTAACTTCTTTCTATACCCTACTTATTCCACTATTACAAAGTTCTATGATGGTCAATATAAGTAAGTCCTTAGCACACAAACTTCTCGTCGACAATTCTACCTAGTTTACTCTAATCAATTCAATTTCTGTGGACTGTGTAATTCTATTCATCTAACTCCATTCTCAATTTTTTAAAGTTTAAGTGTAACGCTCTCATTTTACTTTTTAAATGAAAATTCTATGATTTTGACATCATTTCCACAAAACTCGTAAGTGCTACAACTGTAAAATACTCTATAAATTTTAACAAACGTTTCCTTCTGACAAAACCTTGACATTTTTCTTCAGTTTAAATATATTTTTTCCTAACAGTTGAGTAAAAAAGCAGACATATAAAAACTATTCTTTTGAACCTTTACTTTGAAAAATAAGAAGTTTTCACAAAAGAGTATTGTTTTATATATATATATATATACACACACATACATATACATATATATATATATATAAGTATCAAAAATACTTATAAAGTAAAGCTATTCTAAAAAGTTAAATTCTACATACTTTTCAATATACTTTTCAAAAGTTTAATTGTCAAAAGCGAAGTACCTATCAAAAAGTTAAACGCAACAGTGTTCCTTACACTAAACTTTTCATAGAAATAATTTTTTTAAAGTAGTCATGGAAAATTGCTTCTTATTAATTTACTCTATGTTTGAAGCTTAAAAATAGAAAATACTAGTTCAAATCTCAACTTCTATAATTTTCCAAAGAATTCAAACACTGAAATCCTTTTAACTCTATTTTTTCATATTGATTCCCATAAAGTATAGTTGAACATTTCATAGAAAATCATGAACCACATTAAATTCTTTAAAAATACCAGACATTTAATGTTTCTAACATTTATAATGTTTTAACACTTATATTAGAGTGGATGAAAATAACCTAATTTACACCAGCCCAACTACATCTAATAATGCTTTAAGTGCATAGGGTCATGAGTCGTCTTCTTTAAAAAAAGTCAACTCAAGTGTATCCTTCAATACAATGTCTAATTCTAATGCGAAAACACTCTATCTATTAATTTAAGTCAAATAAGTTTTTTACAACTATTTCTAATATAAGAATATGGTTTTCACTTTAACCAATAAAATTTACTCTAACTTTGTAAATCTTTTATGGCTTCATTACGCCTTATCAACATTACACTTATTTTATTTGGGTCTAATGGTACTACTATTCCTATATTCACCCTTAAACTTCTAACTTACTCGGTACTACAAGTTGATATAGGGATCCTCTATCAAAGATTGTAGAGTTGTAACGACCCACCTTTTTGAACGGTTTAAATCGACAATAAATCATGCATGTCAACTCAAACCATTCAAAAGAGAGGATTGTTAATGGTGTAAATAAGAAA
The DNA here is from genome assembly GCA_030765085.1 of Allium cepa. NCBI lineage: Eukaryota > Viridiplantae > Streptophyta > Magnoliopsida > Asparagales > Amaryllidaceae > Allium > Allium cepa. The sequence goes on along the minus strand of CM060938.1, from coordinate 462,652,723 downwards.
ATGATAGAAAAGAAGGAAAAACAAAACACAGAATCCCGCAGCGGAATGACAAAATATAATAATCGAATAAACAGTTGATGAAGCTATTTTGCAAATAACATTTGATTACACTTTTACAATACAACTCAAAGTTATACATACAGCAGAAATAAATAAATAATGCAGCAAAACACATGATGTAGTGGAATAATATAATAATATAATACTAAACTCCATCTTCATCCTCTAGAATAATGTCTTCAACATTGAAAAACACAGGCTGACCCAAGCATAATGAAAAACAATACACTCGAGTCAGAACTAAAAAAATTCCTGTATATGTAAAATCAATCTTAAATAAAATATGAGTGCAATGGCTTAAGAGATGCTACGAGATTTTTCATTTCCTATCAGGTGTACAATGTGAATATAATTATTTAAGAGATTTCAAATAATTTGAAGTACTAATTTTTAATCACTTTTATTAAAATTAATCTCTAGTTTGAATTAAAACTTAAACCTTTCAAATAATTCAATTCGAATACATAATCCAAATTCAGGAAATTGTATGGGCATACATCGTTTCAACCCATAATTTAAATGTCTTAGTTATCCAATTCTTAACTGATTTAGATGGCCATTTAAATGATGTCGATAATATACACGGTGATAACAGAGACATATTAAAATAAATAAACAGCCATACATCCAACATATCAATCCATAAGCATCAATTTCGTACAACATCCAAATCAACCAATATATTACAATAATTAATGGTTATCAATATCGAGGTTTTAACAATTAGTTAAATCCCAATATAAAATTAAATGTCAATTTAATTTTATGTAAATTTAGATTCAGCATCAATTTAAATGTCAAATCAAACAAATAGCAATAATTTTTTTATATATCTCATTATAAATTTTATTTAACTTGCAATGGAAATTTTATTATTGTGTGAGTGGGTTGAATCACTCACCATTTTAGCCTTCCTTCCTCTAATTAGGTTTGGATCCGCCACTGCTTTCTTTCTTTTAACTTTGATTTTCTTTCTTGTTTTTTATTTATTTAAAGGTTTTGGAGGAGACAGAGAAGTTTGTATAATCTAAATTTTAAGGAGAAATTTTGAAAAGGAGAAGAAGAAGAAGAAAAAAATGTAGATTTGAAGAAATTTTTGTTTGGAAAAGAGAAGGAAAAGAAGAAGAAGGAGGGAGGAAAAAGGGTGGCGAAGAAAAGTTAAACAAAAATTATATATATAATATAAAATCAAACTCAGGTTTGAAAAATTGTAGCTTCAGAGAAAAGAAGAAGGAACGACCAAAAATGAAGAAACAAACAAAAATGAGAAAAGAAATGTGGCAGGTGTTAAATGAAGAATAAAAGATACACATTTGAATTTTAAAAGACATATTTACAAAACAAGCAAAAAAATTGACATAAAATTTCAAAATATGTGCTACCTAAATTAATTTCATTAACAGGAAACGTTTCAAAGAAAGGCTCACGTGTAAATGAATGAAACTTGCAGGAAAACCAAAAGAGGGATGTATGAATAAAAGAAATAATAGAAATAAATAAATAAAAGGGGTGGTTGAAATCTGATGTGACGCCTCACTCCGAGAGCCTCGTTAACAAAGAGTATTACATAGATAATACTGTCGGCTAACGCGAACAATAGAGTATAATGGAAGCGACCATGTATAATCTTACCTTAACTATTCACTAAATACGTCGAAAAGTAGAATCACATTAAAATTTGACGTATTCAATAAATATTTAAAGCGAGACTACAATGGCTATAGGATCTATCAGAAGAATATATAACAACTCAAATGTAATTCACATCACAGAACAGTCGATCATAATATACACATAAACAGATACACAACAGAGTATACAAAATAATACATGTCAAGTGGTACAGGAGACCACAATATACAGACGAGACGAAAAAAGTATAAATATCAGAGTTACAACAGAAAGGACCACAAAAGACGCTATAGCAAAATGAAGCTAGCGAATAGTCCATGCGGAAGAAAAATAGGCTAAGTCCCAAAAGCACCTAACCTGAAACATCTCGGTCTGACCCGAGTATAAAATACACGGGTCAGTCTAGATAACAAATCAGTTAGATAAACTGAACAATAATAAACCTGCAAGGTCATACAGTATAACAAATATCTCTAGAGGAGATAACACAATCATCAACAAGAGATGAATCATATAGAACAAGCCTCATATCATCGGCAACATATAGAAACAAAGGATACAAATATCCTAAAACAAGCCAAAAGGCAATAACAAATACCAATAAGGTATACAAGTTCCGCAAGGTAAACGCTACGCATCATGCGGCTTATAATGACCAACACCGAAGGGCAATACCTAGGGAATGTAATATCAATGAAATATCAGAAAATTGCTCGAGCTCAGTACTGTACAAACAAGGATCCATGAGCCCAAAAGCTCCAAACCCAAGTATCACCCATGCGGCACATAAGGCCAACATCAGAGCGAAACTATATAGGGCAACAAACCCGAAGGCACACACCCGAAGGCAACATACCCGAAGGCAACAAACCCAATATCACTCATGCGGCACATAAGGCCAACATCGGAGCGATACTTTATAGGGCAACAAACCGTAGCGGTGAACGTCAGAGACCCAATACTGGACACCACTAACTGGCGGAATGTGTCACAACTCTCGAAAAGGAATCCGAACAGTGTTAACGTGCGTCCCATAACCACTCGTTCGCACTAAACGGTTTACTATCCGTCAGTCACTTTCACACTCAAAGCAGTACAAATTTACCTCATATCATCGGTAAACTAAACCCGAAGGTCAAAACAATCAATCGAATAGGTCGGGGTCCGTGTTTTGCCCAACCATTTAATCACCCTTCCACTTCGCTCGAAGTGCGAAAGTGTGTGTTTTAAATAGAATTTATAAATAGGAGAAATGAGCTTTTAAATGCGATTCGAGAGATTATTTTATAAAAACCCGTGGATGAAGTCAAGAGTAAGTTATCAAAGCCAAATATGCAATAACAACCACTAAAAAGCAACTTGAATCGATAAAATCCGGAAAACAAATCAAAATATACAAAAACAGGCAAAACAGGGCAAATAGAGCAGGTCGGTCGACCGGACTACAGGGCTCGGTCGGCCGGCCAGATGCAGGGAGCATAACAAGGCTCGGGGCAGCAGGTCGGTCGACCGAATCCTGCACTCGGTCGGCCGAATGCTGTTTTCCAGCACTTCTTCCCCTATTTCAATGAAATGCAATTTCTTTCTAAATCCAAAGCAATGGTGCATGCATACTTGTTAGGAATTCATACCCAACACCCATGAAATCAAGAGAAGTAGATGTGAGTTCAAAACTCACCTTTTTACACAAAGCAAAGAAGATGAAGAAGCACAAATGCAAGGAATCAACCAACTACACTCCACTTCAACACTACAAGCTTCAATCTAGAATCAAAGCAAGTATTTCCTAAGTTAGGGTTAGGAAATTACTAAAATTGAAGAGGAGAAGAGATGGAGAAGATGGAGATGAACTTACCAATAGCTTCTCTATGATTTTGGAGCAAGAATTTTGGATTTGCAAGTGGATTTAGGGCTAGGAGTTTCTAATTTCCTTTCTCTTCCCCCATTATCAGTTTTTAAGCTTAAGTTTAATGAAATGAATAAGTCAATGAGAGGAGAGAAGGGATGAGTTGAGGTTAATAGAACAGTTTGGGTGAAACCCAAGCCCAAAGCCCAATAGATAAAGTAGCCAAAATTTCACTTACTCCAAACATATCAAAGATTATACTCAAAAAGATTGCAAACGCCATTTTGGAACCAATGGAGGTAGTTTCGAGTTCCAATTCGGCCATTTGCAGAAAGTAACATTTCGGACCAAAATCCAACTAACGACGCTATATTTAAATTAAACATTTAAATATAAAATCGTTAAATATGCGGGTTGTTACAGATCTCCCCTCCTTACAAAATTGCGTCCCCACAATTTCTAGAGACGATATTTGTAACAACTACATACAATCAACCAAAAGAAAAGAAAATAAGCTTGAGATGAAAAGACATACTCACCGTTTCAAATCAAGGAAAGAAAACCCGGATAAGATCGCTTGATATACTCTCTGGTTTCCCAAGTACGGTCATTGGGATTAGCGGACCATTGAACTTTAACGAGCGGCACGTCCTTGTTCCGAAGGTGTCGCACCTCCGTGTCAAGCACGCGAATAGGTTGCTATACAATAGATAAGTCCGGTGAGATCTCAAGTTCTTGCAAATCAGGAGAAGTAATAACAGAATCCGACTCCCGAAGACACTTCGGAAGTTGCGAGACGTGAAACACGTCATGAATGCCTGATAAATGAGCTGGAAGTGAAACTCTATAAGCCACAGGGCCAATACGTTCAGTAATAGAAAACGGTCCTATATAACGAGGAGCCAATTTTCCAGTCGTACTGAAATGCATAACCCCCTTCAAAGGAGAAACACGAATAAAAACAAGATCGCCGATCGAGAACTCGAGAGGCTTCCTACGGTTGTCCGCGTAGGATTTCTGGCGACTCTGTGCCTCTTTCATTCTCAACCGAATAAGATCAATCTTCTCGGAAGACTCACGAATAAAATCTGGACCAAGAATAAGCTTCTCTCCAGATTCCAACCAACATGAAGGTGATCGACATGGCCTTCCGTATAAGGCTTCGAAAGGAGCCATACCGATACTAGACTGAAAACTATTGTTGTAGGAGAACTCTAGAGGTAGGTGATCCTCCCAACTTCCACCAAAATCAAAAATACAAATACGGAGAAGATCTTCCAAGATACGATTTACCCTTTCAGTCTGTCCGTCAGACTGCGGATGATAAGCTGTAGAAAAATTAAGCTTTGTTCCCAAAGCTTGCTGAAGACTCTTCCAAAAATGACTAGGGAATAAAGGATCACGATCACTCACAATAGAACTAGGAACACCGTGAAGTCTCATGATTTCCTTGACATATAACTTAGCCAAATGCGAAGCAGTTCTATTAGACTTAATAGGGACAAAATGAGCAGACTTAGAAAGGTGATCAACAATAACCCAAATGCTAGAATGGCCAGATCTCGAACGAGGTAGGCCGTCAATGAAATCCATAGAAATCTGATCCCATTTCCACAATGGAATCTCAAGAGGTTGAAGAAGACCTGAAGGATGCTGATGCTCGGCCTTAAAACGCTAACAAGTTATGCAATTGCTCACATAACTCGCCACATCGCGCTTCATGCCTTCCCAATAATAAAGACGACACATATCGGCATACATCTTGCTACTACCGGGATGAATGGTATACTTAGAACGGTGACAATCATCAAGAATGTCATGCCTAAGTGCAAAATCAGAAGGCACAAAAAGACGGTTCTTCTTAAGAAGACACCCATGAGAATCAATGCTAAAATCTTGCAACGCCTCATCACAAGATCCAGACTCACAAAGCTGAATAAAATGCAACAAATCAGGATCACGCCGTTGGGAATTGGCAATACGATCCAATAAAATAGGTCGAGCTCCCAAACTAAATAATAGAATAGAAGAATCAGAAGATGAACCTCGATCACGAATTTCACAAAAAGATAGAGTTTCAAGAATATCCCATTCGGCAAACATCATAGAAATAACAGCCGAATGTTTGCGACTAAGCACATCTGCAACACGATTACCCTTACAAGGGGTATATTGGATATCAAAGTCATAAGAAGCAAGAAACTCGAGCCAACGTTGTTGTCTCATATTGAGTTCCTTCTGAGTAAACAAATACTTCAAAGATTTATGATCGGTATAAAGAATGAAGCGCTCGCCCAATAAATAATGTCGCCAAATCTTCAAGGCAAAGACAATGGCGGCTAACTCAAGATCATAAGTGGCATAGCGAACTTCATTCGGACGTAGTTGCCTAGAAGCATAAGCAACTACCCGATGCTTCTGCATAAGAACAGCACCGAGACCACTACCACAAGCATCGGTGTAGACAACAAGGTCATGATTCCCTTCGAGAACCACAAGGATAGGAGCATTAGTGAGAAGTTCCTTCAATGACAGAAAGGAAGCTTCACACTTGTCGGACCAAATAAAACGAATGCCTTTTTGAGTAAGGCAAGTGAGAGGAAGCACAACACGGGAAAAACCCTTAATGAACCGACGGTAATAACCCGCCAATCCAAAGAAACTACGAATCTCATGAACATTTTCAGGCCTCTTCCAATTCTGGATGGCTTCGATCTTTGAGGGATCGACAGAAATGCCATCGGAAGATACAACATAGCCTAAGAACTTAACCTTATTCTCCCAAAAGTGGCATTTGGAGAATTTGGCTTTAAGCTGATGACGACGGAGGGTACTCAAGACAATTCTCAAGTGATTAGCATGCTCAGCTTCAGACTTAGAATAAATAAGGATATCATCAATGAAGACAAGCACGAACTTATCGAGATATTCCCGGAATACCCGATTCATGAAATCAACAAAGAAAGCAGGAGCGTTCGTCATACCGAACGACATAACGAGCCACTCGAAAGAACCATACCTAGTGCGGAAAGTGGTAAGAGGTATGCTATCCTCCGCAACTCGTAACTGATGAAAACCTGTGGCAAGGTCAAGCTGAGAAAAGACCTTAGCACCACTCAATAGATCGAACATATCATCGATCCTAGGCAATGGATACCTATTCCTAATGGTTAACTCGTTAAGCTTTGGATAATCAATGCAAAGCCTAAGAGTTCCATCAGACTTCTTCACAAAGACGACCGCGGATCCCCACGGAGAAAAACTAGATTGAATCAATTGCTTGGATTCAAGCTCTAAAAGCTGCTTCTTGAGTTCCTCATTTTCCTTTGTAGACATCCTCGTGGGAGGACGACTAACTGGCTGCGCGCCTGGAATGAGATCAATGCGGAACTCAATTGCCCGCTTGGGTGGCAAACCCGATACAGGCTCAAAAACATCTGAAAAGTCACAAGCAATAGGAATACGAGATATATCATCACCATCTCGCGAATCAAGAGAATACAAAGCCATTTCGGAATTATCCACATCCCGAAGAACAAGAGACAACTGAGTAGGCGAATACGGATGTCGAAGATACAAAATTCTCTCCGAACAAATAATCCTGGCATCATATCTCACTATCCAGTCCATACCCAAAATCATATCAAATCCTAGACAAGAAATAACGTGCAGATTCGCACGGAAAGAAAAGCCACATACAACAATCTCAACATCATCACAAAGCAAACTAAGGGTCGCGGATCCCCCAATAGGATTCGCAATCCTTAAAGAAGTAACCATACAAGAAACATCCAAAGATAAATCATCTACAAGCTTCTTCGATACGAAAGAATGTGAAGCACCCGTATCGAAAAGAACTCGTATACTATGATCATGAAATAGAATTGAACCCTCCAAAATAGATGGAGACATACCTTTGGATTGAGATGAACCTCCAGAAGCATTAGCCACACTGAGCTTGCCAGATTTTGCATTAGCAGGAGCAGTAGGACAAGCTGAAACATGATGACCTTCCTTCTTGCAATAACGGCAGAAGAGAGGCTTAGGACAAGCTCGAATAATATGATCCGGAGAACCACAATTGAAACACTTTCGAACGAAAGGTGTTCCGGAAGATTGAGGCTGAGAGCTAGGACCACTAGTCTACTTCTTCTTAGAAGGAAAGGCTTTTTCTGAAACGAAAACTGCTTCTTGTTGGGGTTCTTGGAAACCTCAACATCAACATCACTATCACGCTCCTTCTCGACGGTCTCGAGATGAAGTGCCGAATCAACCAATTCCTCGAAAGAAAGCTTAAGCTGGAGCAACAAGGACTTCTTAAGATATTTCTTAAGACCAGAAACAAACTTCAAATTCTTCTTATAAGAAGTGCTGATGAATTCAAGACCATACTTAGATAAGGCCTCAAAAGATGCAACATACTCAAGGAAGCGACGGGTCAATAAAACTTTTTCAGATTCAGGAACGAACTTGAGTTCAAATCGCTCCCGAAACTGAGTCCAAGAAAGGGTAGACTCATCAATCTCGGCTACAAGAAGCTCATACCAATCAAGAGCACGCTCTTGCAATAAGCTTGAAGTCACCAGAACTCGATCATGGTCAAAAAGATCCATGCGAGAGAAGATACGTTCGCACGTGCGAAACCAAGCTTGGACTTCAAGAACGGACTCGGAACCCTTAAACGGTTTTCCTCCAAGATGAGCAAAATCACTGCACTGACGTGCAAAAGCAGACTTGCGAGGTGGAGACACTCGAGGAGGAATGGGAGGCTGAGTGCTCCTAAACAACTCCAAAAACTGATCAGCAGACATATATACGCCATCCGGATGTGAGCCACTGGATTGCCCAACACCCGAACGTCGTCCTCTGCCTCTTCCAGACATAAGCTGAAAGTCAAGATAAGGAAAAGATTATTCACAAGGTAGATATTGCAATATGGAATACTACGGAATTAATTGCATTCGTAGACGTATTCCCAAACTCTATCTAACCTTGATGGAATAAAGAGACACGATGATTCAAAGATTTGTATCACTTGTACACTTTGATGTACCATAATATGTGCATCTATTCTGTGTTTATCATATTTTGTTCTGAACTCAGCTCTGATACCACGCTGTGACGCCCCACTCCGAGAGCCTCGTTAACAAAGAGTATTACATAGATAATACTGTCGGCTAACGCGGACAATAGAGTATAATGGAAGCGACCATGTATAATCTTACCTTAACTATTCACTAAATACGTCGAAAAGTAGAATCACATTAAAATTCGACGTATTCAATAAATATTTAAAGCGAGACTACAATGGCTATAGGATCTATCAGAAGAAAATATAACAACTCAAATGTAATTCACATCACAGAACATTCGATCATAATATACACATAAACAGATACACAACAGAGTATACAAAATAATACATGTCAAGTGGTACAGGAGACCACAATATACAGACGAGACGAAAAAAGTATAAATATCAGAGTTACAAGAGATAAGGACCACAAAAGACGCTATAGCAAAATGAAGCTCGCGAATAGTCCATGCGGAAGCAAAATAGGCTAAGTCCCAAAAGCACCTAACCTGAAACATCTCGGTCTGACCCGAGTATAAAATACACGGGTCAGTCTAGATAACAAATCAGTTAGATAAACTGAACAATAATAAACCTGCAAGGTCATATAGTATAACAAATATCTCTAGAGGAGATAACACAATCATCAACAAGAGATGAATCATATAGAACAAGCCTCATATCATCGGCAACATATAGAAACAAAGGATACAAATATCCCAAAACAAGCCAAAAGGCAATAACAAATACCTATAAGGTATACAAGTTCCGCAAGGTAAACGCTACGCATCATGCGGCTCATAATGACCAACACCGAAGGGCAATACCTAGGGAATATAATATCAATGAAATATCAGAAAATTGCTCGAGCTCAGTACTGTACAAACAAGGATCCATGAGCCTGAAAGCTCCAAACCCAAGTATCACCCATGCGGCACATAAGGCCAACATCAGAGCGAAACTATATATGGCAACAAACCCGAACGCACACACCCGAAGGCAACATACCCGAAGGCAACAAACCCAATATCACTCATGCGACACATAAGGCCAACATCGGAGTAATACTTTATAGGGCAACAAACCGTAGTGGTGAAGGTCAGAGACCCAGTACTGGACACCACTAACTGGCGGAATGTGTCACAACTCTCGAAAAGGAATCCGAACAGTGTTAACGTGCGTCCCATAACCACTCGTTCGCACTAAACGGTTTACTATCCATCAGTCACTTTCACACTCAAAGCAGTACAAATTTACCTCATATCATCGGTAAACTAAACCCGAAGGTCAAAACAATCAATCGAATAGGTCGGGGACTAATCGGAAAGATAAACGCACAGATTCATGGTCCGTGTTTTGCCCAACCATTTAATCACCCTTCCACTTCGCTCGAAGTGCGAAAGTGTGTGTTTTAAATAGAATTTATAAATAGGAGAAACGAGCTTTTAAATGCGATTCGAGAGATTATTTTATAAAAACCCATGGATGAAGTCAAGAGTAAGTTATCAAAGCCAAATATGCAATAACAACCACTAAAAAGCAACTTGAATCGATAAAATCCGGAAAACAAATCAAAATATACAAAAACAGGCAAAATAGGGCAAATAGAGCAGGTTGGTCCACCGGACTACAGGGCTCGGTCGGCCGGCCAGATGCAGGGAGCATAACAAGGCTCGGGGCAGCAGGTCGGTCGACCGAATCCTGCACTCGGTCGGCCGAATGCTGTTTTCCAGCACTTCTTCCCCTATTTCAATGAAATGCAATTTCTTTCTAAATCCAAAGCAATGGCGCATGCATACTTGTTAGGAATTCATACCCAACACCCATGAAATCAAGAGAAGTAGATGTGAGTTCAAAACTCACCTTTTTACACAAAACAAAGAAGATGAAGAAGCACAAATGCAAGGAATCAACCAACTACACTCCACTTCAACACTACAAGCTTCAATCTAGAATCAAAGCAAGTATTTCCTAAGTTAGGGTTAGGAAATTACTGAAATTGAAGAGGAGAAGAGATGGAGAAGATGGAGATGAACTTACCAATAGCTTCTCTATGATTTTGGAGCAAGAATTTTGGATTTGCAAGTGGATTTAGGGCTAGGAGTTTCTAATTTCCTTTCTCTTCCCCATTATCAGTTTTTAAGCTTAAGTTTAATGAAATGAATAAGTGAATAAGAGGAGAGAAGGGCTGAGTTGAGGTTAATAGAACAGTTTGGGTGAAACCCAAGCCCAAAGCCCAATAGAAAAAGTAGCCAAAATTTCACTTACTCCAAACATATCAAAGATTATACTCAAAAAGATCGCAAACGCCATTTTGGAACCAATGGAGGTAGTTTCGAGTTCCAATTCGGCCATTTGCAGAAAGTAACATTTCGGACCAAAATCCGACTAACGACGCTATATTTAAATTAAACATTTAAATATAAAATCGTTAAATATGCGGGTTGTTACATCTGAGAAGATAACTAAATGAAAAGATTAATGAACATGAATAGTGGAATATGAAATTCTAACAAATTTAAGACTTACACAGAGAAAATATAGAGCATTTAATTCAGTTTAGACAGACGTGCTAGGCGAATTTTTTTTTTTCTAAAGGAAAATGAATGCATGCATAAGTGAATAGTATATCTAAATGAATTCATGAATTAATACCCATACACATTTCATTTCGAATGCAAAGTAACGCCTCATTAATAATTCAATATATAGCAAGAAGTGAAAGAACAAATGGATTGAAATATGTAAAAGAGAGAGGTTAATGAAAACGTGAGATGGTGGTAGAATAAAGTAAGGTAATAAATTAATGAGAATGGAAGAATTAGTATACTACAAACAACTTTTAAAATTTAATTTTAAAACATATATTCCCTTCAATACATTTTATTAACTCCAAATATACACATAAATATATGTTAATTTAGCCATTTTTTTAAGCACAATTAATAATATTGAACACACCAATTAACTTAATATTTATCATTAACATACTTATTATATTTTTAACACAAAATGTCTGTTGCACATATCACTAATTAATTACAATTCACTTTTATTTCTTGTTAATGGAAAGTTTTTAATTGCTATTAATTCCAATAATTAAATTTCAAAACATACGTTGATTACTGGAAAGGTATTAATCTAATTATTTTCCTTTAAATTGTAATTCAAACATATCTATTAACATTATTGGCTAAAACATGAGTTAGAAATTTACTTACAAATAATTAGTTTGGATGTTCATATTAAAAATGGAGGAAAATAAAAGGAAAAAGCTTCAGGTAAAGCACTTGAAAGGAGCAAACAAACAAATGAGAAACAAATGAAAACAATGCAAAAATTATTAATTATAAATAAATCAAATGAAGCGACTATTAATTAATAAGAAACGAACGAGTAATCTAATAATTAAATGGATGCTCAAATGAACCCTACACGCAGAACTTGAAAACAAAAATAAAGAGAACATGGATGTGATAATAAATATAAAGTAAATGAAGGGACCACTTATATACTCTTTGAGATCAAAATTCCAAAACTTCCACCTATTAATTCATTTCAACAAACCCAAATATGCACATATTTATGATATACTTCTTTATTAAAACATTCATTTTGTGTTAATATATGTCCACATTCCGTTAACGTAATCAATCAATTAACAATCAATCATTAAATTAATCAACCAATAAATCTATTCATTTCTTTATGTTACTCAAACCAATTTTATTAATTAATGAATATATATCTATCTATGCATTATAAAATGATTACTTTACTGTAACGGTCACATTAATGCAACAAATTTATAAGTTTAACCATATATGAAATGGAAAAATAAATATATGCGAACATGTGTAATTAATGTACAATTGTTAAAAAAAGGTAATTTCTGATTCATCTAACAACACTTATACAACCACGAACCCTCTGATATATTTTAAAATTTTAATACTAATAAGTTTGTTTTTATATACATATTATTCTAAAATCCTATTTTTTTCCAAAACCATATTTATTCAAAATGAAAATTTTATTTTTATACGTCTCAAAACATGCAATTATCTTAATTGAAATGTTCATTCTACATTAACACAAAATGCAAGTTCCTATATTAACACATTCATTACAGTTTCATTCTTGTTTCCTTTTAATTGAAATATTTCAATTAATCTAATTCCAATTCCATTCATTATTAATTTCGAACAATTACTAATTTCAAACAAATTCTAACTATTAAACATTGTTTTCTTTTCATTTATACCACTTCAAACATGTTTTATAAAATTTCATCTACAGCAAAATTTACACACTATTTACAAAGTAAATGTTTTATCTTATTGAAAATCAACTTCTCCAAGATACATTTCAAATAACAACTTATGTTATTCTTTCATTTAAGCATTCCCTCCATCCTTGATTCAAATTCAACATTTGTTATTACGGTTAGAGACAAACATACAATTTCACCATTTATTACAACATTTGGTTTATTTACTTATTTGCAATTTGTAATCAAATTTAACTTTACAATCTTTTTAATCAATTGAAATTGCATTAAAATAGTTGTCAATTGCCTTAAATTAAGATTACCAACATGTATAGTTATTTCTCTTATTATTAAATCTTAAATTTTTCACAACATTAAATTCCAAAACTTATTAATTAATAAGTTAAATTATCAAAATTTATGGGTCGCTACACTCTCCCCACTAAAAACTTTTCGTCCTCGAAAAGGAAAAGAAGGAGTTAAGCAATTAATATATCTTATTTAAAGCATTCAATTTATAAACAGTTAATTTACATAATTAAATATTGAAATAGAATATATCAATTAATAACCAATTAAGCCTTTCGTATTCAAGTTAATAAAAGTTTGAAAATATCTTTATTTTTACAAAAAACTTCCAAGTTTAAAATTCATAGAAAATTTCGATAGAGTCTCCTTTGTATGGAGAGGTCCGGGAGAAATAATAATATCAATAATTACCATATACATACATATATATCATATTTCAAAAATAAACATCCCAAACCACGAAAAACAATATAATATCGCTAGAAACCCGTAATCTGAAAGCGTACCTATTTGTCGGGTAAACAACGCTTAATTTATGAAACCAAAAGCAGTAGCTATTGCTTCCATAAACATGTACTTCACTTATAAAATCCAAAAAAGTTAATAATTACATGAAAAGAGATATATTTAAGTTGTTTCAATTAATAACAAACAAATCAACACCACATAATAATAGTCACATGCAAACAAACAACACGGCCCACATATGTAACAAAGGAATCAATTATACGTCCATATCAACAAAACTAATTATTTGTTTAGGTTCAAAATTTTTTAATCGTACAAGATCATAAATAAACTATTAAGTGTACTCTATGCTCAACATCCTTAGATAATTGCTTGATAGATTATCTATACATCCTTGTACAGTTAGAAGTATCCTTTCCTAACATCCGATAAGCCAAAACAACCAATAATTTCAACACAATGTTTAAGTTTCGTCAATTGGTTTCCTTTTACATCATTTTTGTTCATTTTTTTCGTATAATGTCCTTTTCTTTTTCTTTCATGTACTTACATAAATTATTTCACAATATTAACTTACGTTCATAGCATTCTTGTACATCAACATTCTTATTTAGAAATAATTTCATTGAACACTTCCATTACATAAGTTTTACTTGTATAACATTCTATTACATATTCTATTAACATTTCAACTTATTAAACATTTCTGGAAGTTATATATAATTTAGGAATGTAATTGAGTGTTACACCAGTTTTTGGTATTCGCCGTTGAAGAGAAAATTCAATATATCTAAAAATTCAACTAAACGTTTAACCTCATTCGCTTAGTATGAATATAACATATATTTAAAATGTCTTCATAGCATTATGCAAGAATTTTCCAAAAAGTTTAAACAATGTTAGAAATTTATATCAAAACATTATAACAAGCTTTAAAAATAAATTTCCTTAAATCCGATAATTTATTAGACTCATTATTTTAAAATAAGTATAAACTCAAGATTATCAAACTAAAACTAATAGTGTACTCAAATCATACATTAAATTTCAAAATCAAAGTATAAAATTTTATATCTTCATAATTAATTTTACACACTTGTTTTAAAATGGATATTCAAATCATGGAAAATGTTCATTACTGTTTAAATACAAAATTCAAATAGCAAATAAACAGTTAAATTTACTATTAGTACTTCAAAATCAAGTAAATATTTCAAACTATATTTCCAAAATAGAGATTCAAACTTATTTGTCAAGTACATTACTATAAATAAACTTTGCAAATCAATTTTTTTCCATTTATATAATATCTTTAAATTATACATTCAAAGAAACTCATATAAATTTTACATGAAATATTCATTTGAAAACTTCATTTGCAAATCAATCATCTGTAATACTTTAATACTTTATGGAAAAAATCATCTGTAAAATTTCTTGCTTCATTTATAAATACATTTAAAATTTTTAAATAACATCTTTATAGTATGTAAACTATTTGAAAACAATTATTTACATCATTACTTATATCTAAAAAGGAGTTATTGAAAACCTTAAATCCATTATTTATAAATTTTATTAGTTTTAAATATCAAAATACTTTTAAACATCATTGTTAATAAATTAATAATCATTAACTTTAAATATGTTTTATTGAATTAATAATTTCTCACAATATTTACAACACTAATTATTAACTAATAAACCATATCGTACATAATTAAACAATATTTTGAAAATTTTAAAGTATTTAGAAAAGAAAAAAATGACAGAAATATCCTTCATACAATACTTTATCAAAATACTTTTATTAACTCGATGTCTTAACAAGTTTATCCTTGTTCTTGCAAACTCTGGTCGTACGTTGATCAGGCGTAAGACTAGATATATCCAAGTAATTAGTAGACCTATTTCAACATCTAGTGAAAAATATTAAAAACAAGTATGGGAAGTATCGCTCCAAATCTGATGTCAAACAATGACGTTACAATCGCAGTGGCCCGCTGCTAATCCAATATTTACGCAATGGACACAAAACTTCCCAGAAGATCCTTCCTGTAACGGGCTCGATTTTTCGATGCACGAAGGTCGACATCAATACGTCCACTGTATCAACTGCCGAGCAATCGAATGCCGGAAAACCGTACCGTTATGGTTAAAGAAGAAGAAAATGATAGAAGAAGAGAGAAAAAGATAGAACAGAACAGAAAGAAATAACAGAACAATATCAGAATCTTACAATCGCAGCGGAACAACATATAATAGATAAATGAATAATCTTTAAACAAAGAACTATATCAGTTATTACATTACATCACATCACATCACATTACATCATCAGAGTATACAATAAAAAACAACAATAAATAGCGGAAAAAAAATACTATATACTAGTGAATACGCCATGCCATCCAGCTTGCCTCCAGCAACTCCTGAATTCCAGAATATCCTGATAACCTGACTATAGACTGCCCGTGTGGAAATTGGTCGGCACCCAGAGTTTAGGAAGGAAAACAATAAACTCCAGGTCAGTCATGGAACTGGTGTGAGAACTTAAAATAGTTTATTTTTAAAACAAAAAACGGGATAATTTTAAAATAGATTCGCAATGCTTTTTGGAAAATGAAACTACCATAAGGCCTCCCACACGCACACACAATGCAAACGCAGAATCGGAGGAGATTTCTCCTTATGATAGTCAAAGATGCTTGATATGCATTAAAAAGAAACATTTGATATTATTACTTGTGCATGGTGTAGAAAACATTTAGAAAGTAAAGATATAAATCTTAGCCAACATACGACCATTATCGTATGCCTACTATAGCTACCATCTAAACAGTGGTGACCACCATAAGTAAATGGCAGGTTCTACAACAAAAACCGTACAAGGTGCGTGTTGAGGTTTGGATTTCCAACAAATGGTCAGGCCAAGGAACTTCCCATTGCCACATGGGTACGCCTCTGGAAAGACGACCCGAGAACCTAACGTTACGGTTAGATCTGTGCCAACACAAGGCCGGGTTACCCTTCAAACTGGGTAACTACTGACACGAATATGTCATTCCCCGATCGTAACCAACCTATATCCAAGGATCCTCGATTCCAACAACCACAAAGTAATAAATTTGCAGCAACAACATAGGTTAAGTATTTGTGCTCCATACCATGATACCACCTCTATCCAGAAGGAATGACATACACTAAAGGGGCGCTACCCCTTATAACCTTGCTGCATCCTTCCTGTTTTGACCATTTTCGAGGTGTGAGGTCCGACGAAGACTCTTCCACAAAGTTACGCTTTATACAAAAGCTGCGCTTTGATCATCAAATGCTCAACAGCACTTCGTATGCCACATTACCAATTTGGGAATGTATCACTAGTAACCATCAACTACATAACCTCTAGGGTGTTAAGCTAAGAGAATAAATTCTCCGCCACCAATGGAAATATATTTGATAGAAACCAACTTTACATCTCAAATTGTAATGTCAGACACACATCCATACAAGTCCGTTTCGGGATCGAACGGAACCGATGGCACTTCCAAAGAAGTCCTTGCAATCTAGATATTCAATATTCACGACCGGACTTCCCATCACAAAGGGTAATAACACTACCAGAAATAATACGTCTGACATCATCTAAACACGGCGTTTTTACGCAACTTGCTATTGTAAATCTCAACGTAAATAAAAAAACTGAGTACAGCACAATATGATGCTGTATTAAGTTACGTCCCAATACACTTTGATAGCCCGCCCAAGTTTCCCTCTGTTATTTTTACTTCCCGCTGAAAGCTTATTTTCCCCTTACCATACAGTAAGCAAAAATCTCTAATCGCTCATGCCTTCTTTTCCTCTTCCTTTACTCCACTTTAAAATTTAAAACGTAGACAATAAGAAACCTCTTCCGTTCGTGCTTTAAGTTTTCCTATAAGGACTCGTCGAGTTCCTAAATTAGCTCAACTAAAGAGGTCAGCTTAATTCATATTTATATAGTAGTTTATTGTCGACTTTAACTAAATAATATTCATACTTTCCTTTGTGATTTCCTTTTAAATGAAAATGGAGTTCTTGTAGATTTAGACTTATTGCTTATATGAGCTATTTGGTTTTATAATTTGTTTAGGCTATTGACATAGTTTAGGGCACTCTGGCAGTTTTTATTAACTGTTATAAATATAGAGATCATTTTCTCACTATAATGTTTTTTCTTTTCATATGGTTATATAAAATTAAGCTTAATGGAGTTATTTTGGGATTGAATTTAGTTAGATGATTTATTAAATGTATGTTTCATGTTTAGGAAAGTTTTTAGTTAATTTATGCACTGATAGTTGGAGCTATATAAGTACTGCCTATAAACTATTTGTTATAAGTTCTTAATATTACCGAACATGTGGTGTCAATCATTGTTTTAATTCCAATTAGTATGTATGAAGCTATGATATATATAGTAAGTAGTTGTGTGTGTGTGTGTAATGTGTGGTGTTATCAATTGGTTTTAATTCCAAGTTGTGTGTGTGTGTAATTTATGCACTGATAAACGTGACTGCAGTGTGTTATCAGTTTCTTCTAAACTGCCTTTTTTTCTTCATTCATTAGTGCATAGATAGATTAATTTGTTGCTAATGTGTTGATAGTCTTTATTACCATTTGTTAACTTTTTATCTTAGCTATGATTTGGTGAATGATTTTGGTCACTGGATTTGATAATTTGCACGTGTAATTGGTTGCTTGGCATCAGATGGGTCAAAAATTATTTGATGAGTAAATAAATTCATTGAAGTTAATTTAGATATGGTCTGGAAATCACTAGGACATAATATAGAAAGCTTAGCTGGTTGAATGCTCAAAAAATGAAATATATGACACACTTAAACAATGTTCGATTTCAACCTCCACAGTTTAGTAGCTATAAACAAGTTCTCCCAATGTAAATTATGAATACTGTTTTATTTTTGTATTTTCCACCTACCATGTGGTTATTTCTTGACCTATGGTCTCTTATAGCCAGTCTGATTTCTCAATTTTCAATTTTTTTTCTGTTTGGAATCTACATACATGTACTTACATTTGATAGCACATATTACTACTTTTTTGCCCAAGCACAGCTTATCTTATGACTTTTTCCGATTTTTTAAATGTGCTATATAGTGCGATTTAAGCCTAATGCATTTAGGATCACACTATAATGGCCTTACCAATTTACTAGTGGTCCTCAACCGTATCTTATATGACCTTTATGCTAGTTTACCTCATCAGTTTCTTTTTCCTTCTTTTTTCTTCCTCTCGTTGCTCTGCCCTTATGGAGGAATTAAGTTTCCAATGGAGAAAAATAGTATAAATGCCCACATGTCAAGTCACAAGAGGCACCCTTATTCTTCAGATACCAATAAAGGTTTTCAAATTTTACAAATTCAACTTATGAATAAACAACGAGTTTTAATAGATTCATGAGAAAAGATAGATTTATGAGCTATAACATTCTATCAAATCTTCAAACTTAAAAATACATGTACATTCTAATTTTGCGATTGTCAAATAGGATTCTGCTGTTGGTTTGTTTTTTTCTCTGCTTCTAATTTTGTGTGCTAAATCTGGTCTACTCCTTGGAGTTAAATCCATGGAAAAAATCGTAAGTAGTAAAAAAAAATTGAGATTACTTTTATATGACTAACACGAGAAGTTTGTTGATACAAATGTGAAATGCCTCAAAATATGATTTGATTCAATATTGCCTTGGTTATTCTTTTATTTTCTGCATGTTAGTATTTCTATTATATCTTTCTACCAAGTTCAGTTCTTTGTTGTCTAATATGTCCACTAGGATCATAAGTCGCTCTACTATAGCCTATATTGACTAATGAATCAAATCCACCTGATGGATCTTAATTTTCAGAATTTTGGCATATGCAAAGGCTGGTTGTGGAGTGTGTGCAATAGGAAATCTGCAGCAACAAGAGGAGCTCTACAGCACAGTGGGAAGCATGTAGTTAAGCCTACTGATCTTAAGATAATGTGAACAGCGACATAACATGGAGCAGCGTCAGAACAGTTTGGTAATTGTGGCATGCAAAGAGCTACAGCAAAATAATGAAGACAAGGTACTGAAAAGTGAATGAGATTGCAAGGCAGAGAGTCAGATTTGGCGGAGCACGGTGGGGTGTATGAATCAGCTAAAGTGAACACCTGAGACTCTTCCATGTAGGAAGGTACACTGCGATCAATCCATTCTAGATTTCTTGAGATGAAATAGTTGCATTGTGTGAACTTGAAGACCCATCTTTAAAGAATGCAGAAGGAAAATGCAAGTTGTGTCTAACTGAAAAACATGGGTAGGGTGTGCAGGTGTGTGCAAATGAAAGTGAATCAATAATGTGAGCAACTGAAGGCATGTGAGATCTGGACAGAAGGTGCAGATGTGTGCACCTTTCATTGCACGCAAGATCTTGGAATAGCATGGGCAATTGCGTGAGTACTAAGGATAAAGAGCCGATCACTGTCAAGGAGCCAGAAAGTGGGTCTTTGCACCAAGTAGAACTAGCTAAAGGGCTAAAATAGTGAAGGAGCAAAAAGAGGAAATGAGTCAAGGTTGAAGAAGTAACGGCGGGATGCATTAAGGTGATGTTATGATTTTAACATATAGATTGATTGATTGATTAAGAAAATATTTTCTATAAGAGAATATTATCCTTAATAATCTTTGTTACATTATTGTCTTTGATGTTCAATAATTTGGATTAGTAAATTTCCATAATCAAATAATAACATAAAATAGACACAAGGAAGAAGCTGAAAAAAATTAGTCCCAAGAACAACAAGTTTGTTTTTAGTCTGAAGGACATTTTTTAATGTAAATTGAAAATGATAGTTACAAATATCATTATGTGATTTACACTAAAAAATATCATTGAGCCTAAAAAGCAAACTTTTGTCCCTAAAACCAAAATTTTTCTTCAACTTTTTCCTTATGCCTAAAAACCCCAATCAATAATTATTTAACTTTTATTTTTACTTTTATTAGACATTTTTTTTCACTCCGGTTTTTTCTTCTTGTTGCACTTGCTTTGTAATACACTTTTTTGACATTACTAAGATAAAGTTATTAGAAGGTAATATAGGCTGAGCTCGGATAAATTGAGAGCACACCAGAAACTGGGTGCATTTTTTGAAAATAAACGCTGAAGTGGTTTTTTAGTGCATGATTTTTTGCAGGGATCATATTTTAGTGCAAGTTTTTAAGATATGTTGCTAGAGTTAATGAATCTTTTAGTTAACTTATAGGATGAGCTTGATGGTCTTTCTAGCTAAAATCAAACAAAATATTTTAATCTAATTGAATTAGCAACCTGGGTAATTGTAAAAGTTGAAGGACTATGTTTAGGCAATTATATCCATGCATTTCAATATTCATATCATCACTCACTATCACTTTCTTTGGCGTATATTTTTTTACCGTAATTTTTTGAGCAAAGTACATATATTAAGATCAATGTTTGGGATGTTCCCAGCTGTTATTACCTTCTTTGGTTAATTGATCTGGGTGTTATTACCTTCTTTGGTTAATTGATCTGGATTTTAATTTTAATTTTTGTATCGTCGTTCTAGGTTCCATTTTGTGAGCATATTTCATCTCATATTGAACTATGTTTCTATGGAGAAGCTTCTATTTATATATTTACCAAAACCTTTCCACTTTGATTTTTTATAGTTAACGGGGTTTATTAGGTCTCCTTTAACTGGATATTACACAGCTCCATCAGGAAAGATATTTAGGTCAATGGTTAAGGTCCAAAGGTTTGTTTTGACAATTTCATGCTGTGTTTTTAGTAATTACAATTATTTTCAGGCCATAAATCATTATTACCATCATGGCCTTAAGCATATGAATTCAAGTCACTAGATATTTGAAAGTAAATCGCATGATGAATATGCTAAAACATGTTCGTTTTCTAAACGTTGACAACTCTCGGGTTTTCCACTGCCTTGTGCACTTGTAGGTATCTTGTAGAAAATCCAATGCATGCTTCACAAGGGGTATAATTATCTTAGTTTTCTTTCCAGACGCCAAAACCACTTCAGGAGAACTATGGGAGGAAACTGTTATGAAAATAGTTGCGTTTTGCGGAAGCTTTTGTCAGTGGATTTTTGTCATCCAAATTACAAAGAGATAACTTGAATTGAAAACAAGACGGAATTGAAATCAAAACACAATAACATAAAATATTCCACCAAACTATCCACGTTATTGATTCACTAAAATTTTGTTTACAATTAATAGAACAAAGTTAAAGTAAATAAAATACCATTGAATCAATAATTAAATTGAGAAAGGAAGCCAATATCTATATGACTAAAATTGTTGGAGAAACAAAGATGGAGAAGAGAAAATTAGCAAATAGATTTTTCACCACACTTTTACCCTCTCTTAGTCTCTATTTATATAATCAATTACTTAATGCCCAAGTTAACATTAGATGACAAAAAATAATTTGATTAGCCAGTTAGAGAGAAAAATAAACATACTTAAATATACCTATTAATTAGAGGAAACAAAATATTCTTTTTCTTTCTTTTGCATATTTATTTCTCTCTATTTATGATTTTGTATCACCAAAATTTAACACTCCACCTTGATGCAAAATCACATGTCTCCAACATATCAAGCATGTCATATCTAGATCTATCACAAATCCCTATATCTCAACCACACTAAATTACAAACCTCAACCATCATCTACAAGTGATGTATGTCCCACATGAGGTGCACGACACAAATTTGTTCTCAAAAACGTTCGTAATACGACAAAGATCTTCGTTTTGTCTTTATGGATTTTGCAATTCGACACCCGTCTGTCACTCGATCTGAGCTCATTACCTGATCACTATCGATCCCTCGAGCATCATCAACATGAAGACACCTGCCTAAAATATGATCCTCAATACTAGAATCATAAGCAGTGACCTGATTAACCTCTCCATCTTGCTATGGACTAGGTCCTTCAACTGTCACTCGCTTTCCGTTGTCGACCAAAAAACCAACCAAGCTATAAAAGTTTCCTTCTTCCAATACTCCTCTCATCCTTACACGACCGCCTTTCTGCACTCCCAAAACTCCATATTGAGTCTTATAAGTGCAACCACGGCGATCCAACTGACCGAGAGAAATAAGATTATGCGAACAAGTGGGTACATAGCTCACTCCAGAGACTTCTCTACCACACCATCATGCATATAAAATAAGATAGATCCAATACCAAAAATGAGTAGCTCTTCTCCATTAGCTGTCCTAATCGTGCTGACACTCTTCTCATAAGAAGAAAAACAATTCACGTCTCCACAAATGTGAAAACTGGCTCCCAAATCCATCTTCCAAAGCTTACTTTCACTAACGAGGACATCACAAGAAGCATCACTATCGGTACCTTCAGCAAAATCTGCATGTGCATCACTACTGTATCATCAAGCGCAGCCTTTTTTCGATCTCTTTTATAAGCATAACACTTGCTGCGTATATGACCTTTCTTATTACAATAATGACAAGTTACAACACCTTTACCATTAGCGCCCTTCTTCTTCCAAATTGTATCTTTTTTTGAATCTCTAGCCACCATAGCCTTACTTTGAATTGATTTCATACCTGACCTTTTTCTTCTAAGCTCCTCATTCAAAAGACTGATTTGAATTGTTTCTAGAGTGGTAGTTCCATCAGCATTGGAATTATTCGATGAAACAACCAAAGTTTTCCAAGTTTCTGAAAGCGAACTCATTAATAAAAGAGCCTGTAACTCATCATCAATATTGACCATCATATTTGCCAATCGATTTATTACATCTTAAAATTCAAATTTTAGCATTTTAGCATATGAAACTTCAAATTTTGGCGCAGTTACGCATTTTAGCATATGAAACTTCAAATTTTTAGATGGCGTTTACTCACTGATCATTTCAAATTTCTTCATTGCAGGTAATTAAAGATAGCGATGACACATTCTTCTTCCGTAGCAAGTAGCAAGCATATGAAACTTTTTAGATGCACGTTTTGTTGTTGGCATTTGGTGTGGACTTACTGTATTGATATTATACTTTTACTTAACATATAACGTGTCTTTGTTTAACAGAATTTGTGGCAACTTGGTTTACTTTGTTATTTTTGTTTATGGATATTATTGAAACTTGGTTTATGGATGTCTTTTGTTTATTAATATTATCTTAACTAGTTTATGTAACCAATTAATAGTTATTAGAACCTGTTATATATACTAGTTGCTTGAATATGCTTAAAATATAGTTTTGGAATATTCAAAAATAGAGTGGAATATTAAAGCTGTTATATAAATAGAAGACAGCGTTTGATTAATGCTGTCAATGAAGAAACAACAGCGTTTAATTCGTGCTGTAATTATCTTGAAATTGTCAATAACAGCGTTTTTTACATGCTGTCGAAATAGTTGATGATTCAATAACAGCGTTTTTATCATGCTGTCGAAATTGTTGATGATTCAATAACAGCGTTTAGAAAGAGCTGTTGTAAACAGTTAAAGTAGAATTTGAACATCTTCGACAACTAAATTATAAACGCTGTTGAAACATAATACAGCACGTCTGAAAACGCTGTAAAAACATTATTGACAGCTCGTAATAAACGCTGTCACAGAGATGTTTCAACAGCGTTTATAGAAAAGCTGTTGTAAGTTATGTATATACGACAGCATGTCGTTATACAGCGTTTGAAATAACGCTGTTGTATCATATTACAGCGTTTATCAAACGCTGTTAAAAGCCTTTTGTGGTGTAGTGTAAATTTCTATATCGGAGATCAGCCGATGCAGAAACATTCAACGGTAATCCTTCTGTTTTCATAAATATCCGGTCATCAACACCGGTCATCAAATGCAATCCACAACGAAGTATTACGTATTCGAAATGGGTTATACGACACAAAGGTCCTTCCCGGCTAACCCGAATAGTGAGCGCTTATTTTGAAAATAAGTGTGGCATTCAAATTCAAGCAAATCACAACAAATACCTATTTAAAGGTAAATATTGATAGTCGGTTATTTAATTATTAATAGGCGTGCACAACATCACCAAATTCCAAATAATTTTCCAAATTATTTATTTTTCAAAATATCTTTACTAGATATATAATTTCCACACTTTAACCATTTGAAAACAAATTTCAAATCATTTTTTTTTCACCTTTCAATCTTTGAAAACAAATTTCAAATCAATTTCCTTAAGCGAAAACACTTCCAAATATTTATCCATTTTAAATTTAAAATGGTTCATTTAAATCAATCAAATAAATCCTTACCGATTTATTTTAAACTTACGTTCCAAATCCGTAAATTTATTTCCACGCTTCAAAAATAAATCAATGTTTATTTTTAAACAAATTTCCCTTTCTTTTATAAATTCCATAGTGAATTTACAATTCCAAAATATCTATGAATATACGATTTCCAAATCGATTTCTAATATTCATTTTAAATTTATCTTTAAAAGATAAAATCTCAAAATATTCACTTCATATTGGAAAACATTTCCGTACTTATTTAATATTAAGTAATTCACAAATCCATTTATTTTCAACACTTGGAAAATATTCAATATACTTAAATCAAAATTAAGTATATATTTCATTCTTTAAAGAAAACGTTCTTTCAAACACATTTATTTGGGTCAAAAAGAATGTTGCGTAAAACATCGTTACGACAACCCAAAATCATAGTACAGGGATTCGAAATTAAGACAGATATATAAATCCCAATACTATATAAAACATTTCCTTTCGAAAATCATTTACTATAACAACAGTGTTACAGTCCATCTTTTCCTTGTTTCTCGAAAACGTCTATTTCAACAATGAATGTTGAAATCTAAGGTTTCGACACTTAATACATTTTAAACCAACTTCAAATCGTTTTAATTCCATTTAAAAGACCACTCCCTAAACATTCCTTAAATATATCATTCACTTTCTAAAATCGTGAATATAAATCATTAACCAAATTCAACATTTTACGGTATTCAATTCAAAAATTATCCACTGTCCCAAAATCGTGAATATACTCCTTTAATAAGCTATAAAAAATTCACTTATCAAATTCAATCAATCTTGAATTTATAAATCAATGTTTATAAATTCACATTTATATATTATAAAAACTTCGAGTTATAAAAATCCCTTATTAACCAAATCCATTTAAATCTCATTTAAATGCCAAAAATCCAATTTTAAATTTAATTATTTATAATTTTCTATTTTACATAATCTATTCATTTTAAAATTCCATAATTTATAAATCTATAAATTTCATTCACTTATGAAATCCATTTTTATTTCATTTTAACACTTATAAAAAAAATCGTTTTATAATTCCAATATTTTAATTTATAAATATCAATTTTATCAATCTTTTATATAAATCGTTTATAATAATTCAAAAATCCCAATTTAAACAAATCAATCTTTTTAATAATTTACAAATCGTTATTAAAGCTTATATATAACTCCAAAATCATACTTAAATATTATTTTCCAAAAATATAATTTTTATAATAATAAAAATTATAACGTTTATTTAATTTAACAATTCAAAATTTAATAAACGTATACCTTCAAAAAATCGCTTTAAAATCCTTTTAAATTTAAAATCGTTACTTTAAAAAAAATTAAAACTCCAAAAATAGGTCAATGCTCCAACAGCAACAGTATGTCAATCACGACAATCAAAACATCATATATCAATATGATAATCAACAAATATCACAATATCTGTAAATAAATCAATACAATTTGAGGAATCCAGTTGGATCCCTCCAACCTGTTTCCCTGCATCCACAGATGTTAGCACAATACCAATTCCATTCCAATACGGAATATCGTGATATATAGGATTTATAAAATATTATCTGCTATTATGCGGCGCAATAGGGTCTCATCCGCTATATAATGCGGGAAATCGACTCCAAGTACATATATAATACCAATTCCAATCAAGATGGAATTATCGCGGTATATGTTTTAAATAAATAACATCTGCTTAATATACGGCGTATAATGTCTATTTCAATCATCAACAGATAATAATTTATCATCCAGGCATACAATCAATAATTTTAAATCTAACTATTTAAAATTTAAATCAAAACAATTCGATTGAGTGAGAAGTTCTCACCTTGCTTTAAATTCAGTTTCCGCGTTTTATTTCGAATAAATTTAAACGGGCGTTTAATTTTATCCAAAATTTTCACTAGCTCCAAACGACTCCAATCCAGTTCCATAGCATAGTATTCGTCCATACGGTTCCAACGCAACTGGTTTCGTCCAAAACGGACCTCGTATGAACCAGATATTGCATTTTAAATATTACAAATTATAATATAATTTAATTTACAATTCTTTTTAATTTTAAACCCCATACCATCGGGCCGTCCATATTTTTTTGCCCTAAGATCAACGCCGTTCGCCCCCTCCCCCCTTTTCTTCTCCATCAGTAAACGCACGCACACCCTAACCCATCGGCCGCCACCCTCTCACAATTTTCGCGACGATTTTCGAGCCACCTGACGACGATCAAACACCACCATCCTATAGCTCATACTCGACTCCACCACCACGAGCAAGGTAAAGCCCGGTTGTGCATTTTCACAAAAAATCATGCCCGTGCGTTGTGCCTTCCTGCTCAAATTGACGACGATCCATTGCTCCATTTTACATCTTGACCGTTGGATTTGTAGTTCACAACGTGTTATACAAGTTTGCTTTAGAAAGTTTTTGCTATAAATTGATGGATTTGAAGAAATCAAAGAGGAAAGGAAAGAAAGAATCGGCCATCGAAATGAAAACTGGCGGCCACAACCCCAGGGTTTATTGTTGGTGTAAAATGTGAAAAAGGATGGGCTTTTATAGAAAATTTGCAAACACTATTCACCTGAAATTTTCCGAACTCCAAATGAAGCGTGCCGGCTGGCGTTTCTAAGGTTTACCCCGTGTTTCGAACACAATGGAACATGTTTCGGAGGCTAATTCGATCATATGTGCGAGCTACGGCAATAAACGATCGATTTTAAATTAAATCGATTTAAACTAATTTCTATACGTTTTAGCTTGCCCCGGACAAACGGTAAATCCGATTGACACGAAATTTGAAACCATACAATAATATAACATTACGGATCCGATGAAACTAGTTTCGTCGAAATCCGAGACTGTTTGAAAAATGGCTATTTTAACTCGTCAATTAAATATTAAAATATTCAATTTTCACAAATTAACTTTAAATTCAATTTTAAAAGTTCTATAACATCATTCTAACTTCAATATGATATAATAAAATTTTACAAATCATTTTCAATCATATTTAACCCAATTTCCAATTATTTCTGTAATTTCAACTATTAAATTATCGATTTAATTATCCAATTAAATCCAGATATTCGAAATAAAATTATTCGACTTATAAATTTCACTTATTAATATTTAAAATCAATTAAATATTCAAATTTTAATTAACAGAAATTCTGGATCGTTACAAACTTCACCCCTTAAAAGAATTTCGTCCCCGAAATTACCAAGTAAGAAAAAATCTTGAAATCCATTAACTTTTCAAAACAAACCATTCAAATTAGATTTTTAAAATCTCTTAAGTGTTTAACTTTCCCAAAATTCATAGTTAAACTTCTTACAAAATCTTTACTAAGTTTCCAAATCCAAACTTAGTTTTCAAAAATTTTCCAATTTTCTCAAAAATATTCTGACGCCTTAAATTTTCGGAAAATTTCGCTAGCGTCTCCTTTGCGCGGCTCGATCCGGAAAAAAATAACAGTATATATATCTCAAATATACATCCCATCAAGTGATGAGGCATCCCGCAGGGAAAAAAGTGTAAAAGTACGATATTTAATCCGAGATATGTACCTTATATATTATTAGCGAGCATATACGGCTAATATAGCGCAAAAGCGAGCTCCAAAAGCGAAACAAACGCCATCCGCACCTACTAAACACTCAACAACAAAATGAGAAATATGTATATATGAAAATAATATCAATATACAACATATAGCAACATAACCACTACATGTGCCAACATGGCAATGCACTCAAAAGCAACAATTGCAACCATCAACCAACTATCATCCAATAAACATCCAACAAATCAATGTTTATTCAAATCAATTCACAACCAAATCAATATTCTTTCATTTCTCATTTAATATTCAATGAACTGGTTTTCATTTCCGATCACATTTTGATTCATTAACATTGGAATTTTAACAACATTCAATCATTTTCAATTAGTATACATTCACTAACTTATATCAAGTTGGTTCACATACAAATCAAATTAAATTATATTTAAGATTCACTTAACTTCCAATTTGAATTCAATTACATAGCTTTCAATTTCACTAATTTAATTTCATTAACACTTAATGAATTTATATACAATCAATCAACAATCAAATAACAAACAATGTATATCCAACATAACCAAATTATTTAATTCACATCCAATTTTGTCCAACACTTTTAATTCCAATTGGTTTATATTAATTGATTACCATTCAATTATTCAATTTCTCAACTTCATTAGCTTCTAATGAATTTACACTTACATTCATTATCCCATATCAATTCTTTTACATTCGATTGATTAATATTTCATCCATTCATCAATTCAATTGCTAATTCCTTTAACAATATAAAGTTGAATTTCATTTATATAACTCAAGTTCAAATTCTTCATGACTTCATTTCACTAATTCACTTATTAATTTACTTCGACACCAAAATCAACTTCATTCAACTTCACTTAAGTTATATTCTGTTCCAAACATCATTTGTTTAACTTAACTTAAGTTTCCACTTATAAATTCAATTCAGATTCCAATTCTAAAGTAAATTCCATTTACTTTTACCAAAGTCAAATTTATTAACTCATATTATAAGTTCAAAACTCTTTTCACTTATATTCAATTCAGATTTCATTTCTATTTAACTTTTTACCAAAGCCAAATTTTCATCACTTATTCAAATTCAGATTTATTTTCCTTAACAAATTGTTTAACCATTTTAATAAATGGTTTCACTTACATTTTCTCATTTTATAAGTTATACAACTTATATTCAACAATTACCACTTGGATTTTATTGATTTACTTATACTTCCTTTAATTTAACTCCATCCTTTAAGTCAAATTTGTTCTATCAAAATTCAAATTGTATAAGTTATCAACTCATTTATCATGCCCATAATATTTTAAATAGGATTGCAGAGTCTTTTCAATCTTTCAAAACCATTTTTGAAATCAATTCAAATTATCTTTTGAATTTCAAAACCAAACTCATTTTTTTCCAAACAACTTTCATTTAAAACAATTTAGCGGCAGTCCCTCTTTCGGACACCCGAAAATGAACACCGATGATGTTGCAATCATCATCGGAATTATTTTCCAGCGACCGAAAAGAGTTTAGAGATTTAATTTCTCCAAAACAATTTTTCAAAATATCAAATCCTTTCAAGACACTTCTCTGGAATTTTTTTTTAGCAATGGCTAGCGGGGTTAACAGGGCCCCTACCTGATTTTATTGCAACAACACAACAAAAAACATAAGCTTGTTCAAAGAAATGAACCAAGCAAAAGACAAACACACTAGGTAAACAAGGTAAGTAAAGAAGAAAAAACAAACACACCAAGCAAAACTTAGAGAAGAAGTAAACACACTGACAACCAACTAACTCCACACATCTCTGAATCCAGCTGGAATTGCTGGTAAGATCAACATGGCCTGATAGATATCCTTCTTCAAAACTTCCCATAACACATTTCCATCCCTCCTCTTCTTTTCAAAACAAATCAAGTTCCTCTCCAACCACACAGTTGACATGTACTTTTTCAGACAGATAATAATGCATCTAGCTTTCATTGTACGCCACCTAGTGGCTTTAAAAATCATGTCAAGTTCCACAGCTCTGAGCCCAGACAGCAAGTTACAACCAGCAAGCCTCATCATTTTATCAAATAGTACCAAAGTATAAGTACATTGAAAAAACAAGTGATGTATGGTCTCTGTTGCATTATCACAGAAAAGGCGGTTTAATCCAGAATCAAAACCCAACTATATAAGCCTACTTTTAGTTAACAATGCACTCTGAACAACTTTCCAAAGCATGAGGTTGTCCTTAGGAGTAGAATCAGCACTCCATATAACCTCACACCACTTAAAAGCAATGCTACCAGGTGTTTGCAAATGTTTATACACAAGTGATACAGAATGTGGTTTGGCATTCCAATGCAAAGCTTCAACATCAACAGCAGGGTAGTGTCTACCTTGTAGTTCGTTCCAATATAACCTGATAACTTGATTTGATGAGTAAGGCAGTTGCAAGTGACCAAAGTTAATATAATCAACAGCAATGGCATCAGTGGGAATACCAGTTTGAATCATTTGCTGATTAGTGAGAAGCTTATGCAATAACACCCCCTTGTCAACCCAGGGATCAAACCAAAATTTAACAGCAGAAGAGTTAGCCATCTTGTGAACAAGGAGGGGAAGAAGAGTTTCACGCAGACTAAGTAACTTTCTCCATGTCCAGCTGCAAGAATTAGGCACTGGCACTGTCCAGAAATTAGACCTACCTATTCTGTAAGCCCAAACCCACTTAACCCAGCTAGAGTTCTTCCTAACTAGTAATGAGTTCAAGTGAGTACTGAAAGCCGCCATATTCCAATTGATGATATTCATGACTCCCAACCCACCAGATTTCAAGTCTTCTCCATGAGACTGAATGAACAAGGCAGTGGTTTCCTGTTGTTTATAGTACTAGTCCAAAAAAATCTGAGCATTGCACTTCTAACCATATGCAGAAGCTTGACTGGGAGAATGAATGCTTTAGACCAATAAACAAGCATGGAAAAAGCAACTGATTTGATGAGCACAAGCCTTCCAGCCTGTGATAAGTATCGGTTGGACCACTTGTCAAACAAAGAAATAATTTTAGAGAAAAGAGGAAGGCAATCCGCAGTCTTCAGTCTAGTGGTTAGTAGTGGGAGGCCAAGGTAAGTCATATCAGTGTGCATGCTCTGAAGACCAGTAAGTTGCTGTATAGGGTTGGAGATAGCAGAGGTTATCCCATCAAAAGTTATACCAGACTTAGAACAATTAAGTTGCAAGCCAGTCATAAGAAAAAAATGTGACAAAGTGCTTAAAACACACTGGATTGAGGGAAGGTGAGGCTTTGTAAAGATCATAATATCATCAGCGAACATGAGAGTAGTAACATTAGTGATCTTACATTTTGGGTGATACCTGATTATGCCAGATAAGTACTTGGAGTTTATGGATCTAGTTAGAACTTCCATAACAATAAGAAATAAGTAGGATGAGATAGGATCACCCTGCCTGATTCCTTGTCTACTTTTAAAATATCCAACCGGTCTACCATTCAAGACAATGGAGAAACTAGGTGTTGAAATACATTCATACACCCAACCAGCAAAAGGCTTGGGAAAATTCATCAAGGCCATAATTCGAACTATAGAGGACCAGTGTATGGAGTCATAAGCTTTGGTTATGTCTAACTTTAACATCGCAGAAGGAGTTGCATTAGATCTTGCATACCCACTAAGCAGTTCTTGGGCAAGTAGAATGTTGTCAAAAATAGAACGGTTAGGAAGGAAAGCCACTAGATTATACGAGATTATGTCAGGGAGGACAAGTAAAAGCCTAAAAGCAATAATTTTCGAAATGCACTTGTACACCACATTACAACATGATATGGGTCTAAAAGAAGAAACAGTGTTAGCTTCAGGACATTTTGGGATGAGAGCAATGTTAGTAGAGTTAACTTCAGAAAGGAGAGTGCACTTGTTAAAGAAATTGTGAACACCTTTACAAAAGTCAACATGAACAATATCCCAACAAGTTACAAAGAAGTTTACATTAAAACCATCCAGGCCACCACTTGATTTTCTGTTCATAGCAAAAAGAGATTGCTTAATTTCCTCATCTGTAACCTGTTTCACAAGCAACTCAGCTTGGAGACTAGATATAGCTGGTAGTGTTATATCATTCAACATGTCAAGATCAGGGGAAAAATTGGAGGAGTTTCCAAGAAGATTTTCAAAATATTCAATGAAAGCAGCATCAATATCATCAGGGGAGGAGAGTAAAGTTCCATCAGGGGTAAGTATAGTACGAATATTTTCTTTAGCTTGCTTTATTTTGATCGAGGAATGAAAAAACTCAGTGTTACGATCACCAAATTTAAGCCACTTACAGTGCAACTGTTGTTGTTTCATTCCACTTTCAATATCAAGCGCTTTATTAAGAAGCACACAAAGCTTGGCTTCCTCCTCAGCAGCAACCAGGTCATGTGGGTTGTTTATCATGGTCTCCTGAGCTTGTTTGTACATTTTCTTTAAGGTAGTAGTTTGTTTAGAACCATCACCATACTTTTCAACTGACCATGCCCTCAATTGCTTTTTAACAATGTTGAGTTTCCTGCATAGAATAAACATTGGGTTACCATAGCAATACGTTGACCAGGCAGAGCTAACAATTAGTTTAAATTCAGGGGAGAGAGTCCAATCATTAAAAAATTTAAAACTTATTTTTACATCTTTAATATAGGGACCATTTGTGAGGATCAATAGAGAGTGATCAGAAAGGATAGGGTGGATAAGGTTAGCTGAGAGATTAGGCCAGGTTGAGAAAGCTTTGAAGTTGATGAAAGCATGATCAATAGTGGAAAAGGTTCTGAGACCACGCCTACTTTTATTATTCCATGAATATCTAGCTCCAGAAGAATGAAGCTTGAGGAGATCAGATTCAGTTATGGCAAGACTTAAAGGTAAGATATGCTTTGGGGATAAAGGGAGGCCACCAAACTTGTCATCAAGCTGATAGCAGCTGTTAAAATCACCCATGACCAGCCATGGATGCGATTCTTGCCTAAGAAATGGCAAGAAATCAAAAGTTTTTGCCTTGAAGCAGTGGAGTTGTCTGCATAGATAAAGGTAATGTAAAAAGAAGATTTGGAAATGTGGCAGATGATTTTTGTGTGAATATATTGTCTTGATGCAAGAACAGAGGAAACAGTATATACAGAAGGATCAAAAAGGATTAATATCCTACCATAATCAGCTTCAGATAGGTTATGGAGGTACTTCCAGTCAGGGTTAACATAAGAAGCAGCCCTTAAGGATAAAGGGAGATTGAGTTTTGTTTCAAGAATTGCAAAATTTTTGAGTTTGTGAGAGTGGATTAGACTTTTAACTTGATCAAGCTTCAAGTGACTGTGTGCACCCCTAATGTTCCACACACCTATATTTTGTATCATCATAATCTAAAGAGATTGATGGGAACTGTTTTTTCTACTCCTAGTTGCAGGAGTTTGCGAATCAACAGTTAATACTTTGTTTTTTGGAGTTTTTGTAGCTGTCATTCTGGAATTATTGTCTTTGTTACAGTGGCTAGCTTCATCAGACAATTGCTTATCTTTTTCACACCATCCTGGTATTGTAGCAATATGAACATAAGGGAAATGGGAGGCAGAAATAGGTAAGGAAGGAGATAAGTTATGGTTGAGGGGAACATGGGTGGTAGAAGTAGATTCAGTAAGGTTTGAAGAGGTAGAAGTCATGCTACAAATGTTTGGTACTTCAGAGGTTGGTGGGACTTTCTGCATAACACAGACAAGGTCAAAATTTTTTTTAGCAAGTGAGTTAAAAAAACAGGATTCAGAAGAGGTAGAGTGATGGATATTTATGTCATGCGATGCCTCATTAATTGTCTGATCATAGAAATTATGTGGTAGAATGACTTCATGTTGGGTAGATTCAGGGTTGTTATGAACATGCACAGGGGACACACTATGCACAGTGGCTATGTCATGAGTATTCCCACTTTCAATTACTTGGAGGCATTTAGCTGTATCAACCAAGCCTACTTCGAGTATTTCTCCTTCCTCAATACTTGCAACATCAACTATTACTGTTTCCTTAACAACTTAAACTGTTTCATCAGCTTCACCTTGAGTTTCATCATCAAGCACTTGGAAGCTGTTCACCATACTAAATTCATTTCCATGAAAAGCAAGGGGTAATTTTTTATGTTTTGAAGCTCCATCCATAGTACCTCCAACAACATTTGCAGTGGAAGGTAGCATTGTCTTGTTGCCAACAAAATTTGCTTGTTTATCACCAGCTTCCAGTACCATAGCATCCTTATTCTTGCTTTTTGGTTTGTTAACTTTTGTCCAGACTTGTTTTAGGTTACTTTTTATGCCTGTCGTACTGTACTTCTCCTTTGTTGTATCCTTAACACTATGTGTAACTTGTACTTCATGGTTTGCATCCTTAGCTACTTTTGATGCAAAAGAGCAGTTTTGTTGAGTGTGTCCAAATTCACAACAAGTAACACACACCTCTGGTTTCTATAAGTATTCAACTGAAACCATTTGGTCACTACCATCCATTAGCTTAACAAGAAAATTATCAATTAATTCCCTATCAGGAGTGACCTCCAACTTCTCTGGAATTTTGTTTTTAGATTATAAATCACATTTATAAATCTTTTACTTATATAATTTCACTTCTTATATATAAGATTATTTCACAAATGTTAATCATTTTAATTATAACTTTATACTTATAGTTCATTTGCTTATACAATTCATCCTTTTACAACTGTTGTTTTTATTTAACTTATTCAACAACCAAACAATTAATTCATATACACTTTAATAATTCTGAAAAATTATTCCTTTGTATATAAAATATAATCAAGGTAAAATTATTTCATTTACCCTATTAAAACGATATCATGCCAATTTGCTCTGTGTAAGTGTTTAGAGATCCCTATCAACAACATTAATTACTCGTGTTGACCAGAATCCATATACCACTTAACAAACCAATCATCACAATATAAAACAATTTCATATTCACTAACAAATACGCACTCATATCTATTATTACACTCACACTCATTCTAGAGTACTACTGACTCCATCTCTAATGAGTAATACCCAACAGAGCCATGGTTGTCGCTTAACCATATGCTCTGATACCAAATGTAACGGGCTCGATTTTTCGACGTACGAAGGTCGACATCAATACGTCCACTGTATCAACTGCCGAGCAATCGAATGCTGGAAAACCGTACGGTTATGGATAAAGAAGAAGAAAAGGATAGAAGAAGAAAGAAAAAGATAGAACAGAACAGAAAGAAATAATAGAACAATATCAGAATCTCACAATCGCAACGGAACAACATATAATAGATAAATGAATAATCTTTAAACAAAGAACTATATCATTTATTACATTACATCACATCACATTACATTACATTACATCACCAGAGTATACAATAACAAACAACAACAAACAGTGGAAAAGAAATACTATATACTAGTGGATACGCCATGCCATCCAGCTTGCCTCTAGCAATTCCTGAATTTCAGAATATACTGATAACCTGACTCTAGACTGCCCGGGTGGAAATTGGTGGACACCCAGAGTTTAGGAAGGAAAACAATAAACTCTAGGTCAGTCATGGGACTGGTGTGAGAACTTAAAATAGTTTATTTTTAAAACAAAGAACGGGATAATTTTAAAATAGATTCGCAATGCTTTTTGGAAAATGAAACTACCATAAGGCCTCCCGCATACACACACAATGCAAACGCAGAATCAGAGGAGATTTCTCCTTATGATAGTCAAAGATGCTTGATACGCAGTAAAAAGAAACATTTGATATTATTACTAGTGCATAGTGTAGAAAACATTTCGAAAATAAAGATATAAATCTTAGCCAACATACGACCATTATCGTATGCCTATTATAGCTACCATCTAAACAGTGGTGACCACCATAAGTAAATGGCAGATTCTACAACTAAAACCGTACAAGGTGCGTATTGAAGTTTGGATTTCCAACAAATGGTCAGGCCAAGGAACTTCCCATTGCCACATGGGTACGCCTCTGGAAAGACGACCCGAGAACCTAACGTTACAGTTAGATCTCTGCCAACACAAGGCCGGGTTACCCTTCAAACTGGGTAACTACTGACACGAATATGTCATTCCCCGATCGTAACCGATCTATATCCGAGGATCCTCGATTCCAACAACCACAAAGTAATAAATTTGCAGCAACAACATAGGTTAAGTATTTGGGCTCCATTCCATGATACCACCTCTATCCAGAAGGAATGACATACACTAAAGGGGCGCTACCCACTAATAACCTTGCTGCATCCTTCCTGTTTTGACCATTTCCAGGGTGTGAGGTCCGACGAAGTCTCGTCCACAAAGGTACGCTTTATACAAAAGCTGTGCTTTGATCATCAAATGCTCAACAGCACTTCGTATGCCATATTACCAATTTGGAAATGTATCACTAGTAACCACCAACTACATAATCTCTAGGGTGTTAAGCTAAGAGAATAAATTCTCCGCCACCAACGGAAATATATTTGATAGAAACCAGCTTTACATCTCAAATTGTAATGTCAGACACACATCCATACAAGTCCGTTCCGGGGTCGAACGGAACCGAAGGCACTTCCAAAGAAGTCCTTGCAATTTGGATATTCACTAATCACGACCGGACTTCCCATCACAAAGGGTAATAAATTTCTATATCGGAGATCAGCAGATGCAGAAACATTTGAATGTAATCCTTCCGTTTTCATAATTATCCGGTCTTCAACACCGGTCATCAAATGCAATCCATAACGACGTATTACATATTCGAAATGGGTTATACGACTCAAAGGTCCTTCCCCGGCTAACCCGAATAGTGAGCACTTATTTTGAAAATAAGTGTGGCATTCAAATTCAAGAAAATCACAACAAATACCTACTCAAAGGTAAATATTGATAGTCGGTTATTTAACTATCAATAGGCATGCACAACATCACCAAATTCCAAATAATTTTCCAAATTATTTATTTTCCAAAATATCATTACTAGATATATAATTTCCATACTTCAACCATTCAAAAACAAATTTCAAATCATTTTTTCCACCTTTCAATCTTTGAAAACAAATTTCAAGTCAATTTCCTTGAACGGAAACACTTCCAAATATTTATCCATTTTAAATTTAAAATGGTTCATTTAAATCACTCAAATAAATCCTTACCGATTTATTTTAAACTCACGTTCCAAATCCGTAAATTTATTTCCACGCTTCAAAAAAAATCAATGTTTATTTTTAAACAAATTTCCCTTTCTTTTATAAATTCCATAGTGAATTTACAATTCCAAAATATTTATGAATATACGATTTCCAAATTGATTTCTAATATTCATTTTCAATTTATCTTTAAAAGATAAAATCTCAAAATATTCACTTCATATTGGAAAACATTTCCATACTTATTTAATAATAAGTAATTCGCAAATCCATTTATTTTCAACACTTGGAAAATATTCAATATACTTAAATCAAAATTAAGTATATATTTCGTTCTTTATAGAAAACGTTCTTTCAGACACATTTATTTGGTTCAAAACGAATGTTGCGTAAAACATCGTTACAACGACCCAAAATCATAGTATAGGGATTCGAAATTAAGATAGATATATAAATACCAATACTATATAAAACATTTCCTTTGGAAAATCATTTACTATAACAACAGTTTTATAGTCCATCTTTTCCTTGTTTCTCGAGAACGTCTATTTCAACAATGAATGTTGAAATCTATGGTTTCGACACTTAATACATTTTAAACCAACTTCAAATCATTTTAATTCCATTTAAAAGATCACTCCCTAAACATTCCTTTAATATATCATTCACTGTTTAAAATCGTGAATATAAATCGTTAACCAAATTCAACACTTTTACATATTCAATTCAAAAATTATCCACTGTCCCAAAATCGTGAATATACTCCTTTAATAAGCTATAAAAAATTCACTTATCAAATTCAATCAATCTTGAATTTATAAATCAATGTTTATAAATTCACATTTATATATTATAAAAACTTCAAGTTATAAAAATCCCTTATTAACCAATTCCATTTAAATCTCATTTAAATGCCAAAAATCCAATTTTAAAGTTAATTATTTATAATTTTCTATTTTACAAAATCTATTCATTTTAAAATTTCACAATTTATAAATCTATAAATTTCATTCACTTATGAAATACATTTTTATTTCATCTTAACACTTATAAAAAACTCGTTTTATAATTCCAATATTTTAATTTATAAATATCAATTTTATAAATCTTATATATAAATTGTTTATAATAATTCAAAAATCCCAATTTAAACAAATCAATCTTTTTAATAATTTACAAATCGTTATTAAAGCTTACATATAACTCCAAAATCATACTTAAGTATTATTTTCCAAAAATATAACTTTTATAATAATAAAAATTATAACGTTTATTTAATTTAACAATTCAAAATTTAGTGAACGTATACCTTCAAAAAATCACTTTAAAATCCTTTTAAATTCAAAATCGTTACTTTAAAAAAAATTAAAACTCCATAAATAGGTCAATGCTGCAACAGCAACAATATGTCAATCACGACAATCAAAACATTATATATCAATATGATAATCAACAAATATCACAATATCTGTAAATAAATCAATACAATTTGAGGAATCCAGTTGGATCCCTCCAACCTGTTTCCCTGCATCCACAGATGTTAGCACAATACCAATTCCGTTCCAATATGGAATATCACGGTATATAGGATTTATAAAATATTATCTACTATTATGCAGCGCAATAGGGTCTCATCCGCTATATAATGCGGAAAATCAACTCCAAGTACATATATAATACCAATTCCAACCAAGAAGGAATTATCGCGGTATATGTTTTAAATAAATAACATCCGCTTAATATACGGCGTATAATGTCTATTTCAATCATCAACAGATAATAATTTATCATCCAAGCATACAATCAATAATTTTAGATCTAACTATTTAAAATTTAAATCGAAACAATTCGATTGAGTGAGAAGTTCTCACCTTGCTTTCAATTCAGTTTTCGCGTTTTATTTCGAATAAATTTAAACGGGCGTTTAATTTTATCCAAAATTTTCACTAGCTCCAAACGACTCCAATCCAGTTCCATAGCGTCGTATTCGTCCATACGGTTCCAACGCAACTGGTTTCGTCCAAAACGGACCTCGTATGAACCAGATATTGCATTTTAAATATTATACAAATTATAATATAATTTAATTTACAATTCTTTTTTATTTTAAACCCCATACCATCCGGGCCGTCCATATTTTTTTGCCCTAAGATCAAGGCCGTTCGCCCCTTCCCCTTTTCTTCTCCATCAGTAAACGCACACACACCCTAACCCATCGGCCGCCACCCTCTCACATTTTTCGCGACGATTTCGAGCCACCGACGACGATCAAACACCACCATCCTATAGCTCATACTCGACTCCACCACCACCACGAGCAAGGTGAAGCTCGGCTGTGCATTTTCATAGAAAATCGTGCCCGTGCGTTGCGCCTTCCTGCTCAAATTGATGACGATCCATTGCTCCATTTTACATCTTGACCGTTGGATTTGTAGTTCACAACGTGTTTTACAAGTTTGCTTTAGAATGTTTTTGCTATTAATTGATGGATTTGAAGAAATCAAAGAGGAAAGGAAAGAAAGTATCGGCCATCGAAATGAAAACTGGCACCACAACCCTAGGGTTTGTTCTTGGTGTAAAATATGAAAAAGGATGGGCTTTTATAGAAAATTTGCAAACACTATTCACCCGAAATATTCCGAACTCCAAACGAAGCATGCCGACTGGAGTTTCTAAGGTTTACCCCGCGTTCCGAACACAATGGAACGTTTTTCGGAGGCTAATTCAATCATATGTGTGAGTTACGGCAATAAACGATCGATTTTAATTAAATCGATTTAAACTAATTTCTATGTGTTTTAGCTTGCCCCGGACAAACGGTATATCCGATTGACACGAAATTTGAAAACATACAATAATATAACATTACGGATCCGATGAAACTAGTTTCGTCGAAATCCGAGACTGTTTGAAAAATGGCTATTTTAACTCG
This sequence comes from Allium cepa, assembly GCA_030765085.1. Classification (NCBI taxonomy): domain Eukaryota; kingdom Viridiplantae; phylum Streptophyta; class Magnoliopsida; order Asparagales; family Amaryllidaceae; genus Allium; species Allium cepa. The sequence continues at coordinate 462,611,965 of CM060938.1, read as the reverse complement.
TCAATTAAATATTAAAATATTCAATTTTCACAAATTAACTTTAAATTCAATTTTAAAAGTTCTATAACATCATTCTAACTTCAATATGTTACAATAAAATTTTACAAATCATTTTCAATTATATTTAACCCAATTTCCAATTATTTCTGTAATTTCAACTATTAAATTATCGATTTAATTATCCAATTAAATCCAGATATTCAAAATAAAATTATTCGACTTATAAATTTCACTTATTAATGTTTAAAATCAATTAAATATTCGAATTTTAATTAACAGAAATTATGGGTCGTTACACTTCCACCTTTCGGATTCTAGAAAAATATCAAAGCCATTTCGTAAACAAGGGACCATCGACCCGTGCTATAACGATCCTGACTCAACCTTCAAAAATCGGCACTGAATACATCACCTATATTCAAATACCACAGATTCAAACGTTGAATCTGGTATGCCGGAGCTTATAACACATTAAGTATAACAATACAGCGGAAGAAAAATAATAATAATATCATTAGTATAATAATGAATACAATATTTGATACAATATGATACAACAATATCAGAGACAAATACTCAACAGTGGAAGAAGGAATATCAATAGAGAAACTCCAAAGAGAACTCTAACATCAAACTGTATCAGCAACTCCAAACCAAAAGCTCATCCCAAAAGCTACGAGGACTCCAATCTAATAAGCTCGAATCGCCATCATTATTGAAGTGAAGCAACTCGATCCAAATGCGATCGCCAAAACCAAAGGCTGGATGCTATCGAATTCTACACCTATTATCTGATTTTTTAAAAACCCAACTCTAGATTGCCCGTGTGGAAAATTGTGGGCACCCAGAGTTTAGGAAGGGAACAATAAACTCCGGGTCAGTCATGGGACTGGTATGAGCAAACAAAAACAGTTTATCTTCAAAACAACAACAAAAGATTTTAAAACATTGAAAACTGCAATGTTTTTGGAAAATGAAACAGCCATAAGGCCTCCCGCCACACACACAATGCAAGCGCACACTAGGAGGAGATTTCTCCTTATGACAGTCAAAAATGCTTGATACGCGAAAACCTTTTGATATTATTATTAGTGCATAGTGCAGAAAATATTTTGAAAATATAATATTAATCTTAGCCAGCATACCACATTTCGTCGTATACCAACTATAGCTATCATGTTCAATAGCAGGTTACCGTCACATTCTATGGCAGATTATACAACTAAAACTGTACAGGGCGCGTATTGTTTCTTTGGATTTCCAACAAATGGTCAGGCTAAGGAACTTCCTTGCCAAAATCGGTAGGCCTCTAGAAGGACGCCCCCGAAAACCTAATCGGATCTCTGCTAACACAAGGCCGACAATACCTCACACTTTAACCAAGCTATAACATAAGTAACTACCACACAAGTATGCCATCCCCGGTCGTTACCGACCTTTATCTGAGGCCTCGATACCAACCACCACAAAGTAATAAATTTGCAGTAACCACATAGGTTAAATATCTGGGCTCCATACCATGATACCACCTTTATCCAGAAGGAAGTGGACATACCCTAGGGCGCGACCACTAAAAACCTTGCCGCAACATTCCGGTTTCGACCATTTCCGGGTTATGAGGCTCGACGAAGTCTCGTCCACAAAGCTACGCTTTTCACAAAATCCATGCTTTGATCAACAAATGATCAGCAATACACAGCATCACTCAGCATGCCACACTACCAAATTGGGAATGTATCACTAGTAACCATCAACTACATAACCTCTGCGCTCCTACATCTCAGAAAAGGGTGTTAAGCTAAGAGAATATATCTCCTCTACCAAACAGAAATGTATTTGATAGAAACCAGCTTTACATCTCAAAGTGTAATGTCAGACACACATCCATACAAGTCTGTTTCGGGTTCGAAAAGAACCGAAGGAACTTCCAAAGAAGCTCTTGCAAATCCGGATATTCCCTAATCACGTCCGGATTTTCCATCACAAAAGGTGATCAAATCCCTATACCGGGGATCGTTCGATGCAGAGACATTCGACGAGTTATCATTTCGCTTTCGAAAATATTTGATCTTCACCGCCGGTCTTCAAATGCAATCCATATCGTCTTATCATTATTCAGAATGGGTTATATGACACAAGGTCCTCTCCCGGCTAAACTGAATAACGAACGCAATATTCAAAAACATATGGATATGGGATTTCAGTTAAGTCATAACTTTAAACCCAAAACTTTTCTTTCAAATGGTTCAAAGAAATTACCATTTTCAAATCTTTTAAACAAAAAGATTCACTTCACAAAGTTCACAAATCTTCCATAAAAGTTAATTCATAGTTTTCAAAACTTTTTACAATTCCATATCTTTTTATATAAAAGATACACCCTCAAGATTCTCTTCAATTTGGAAACAAAGTTCACAATTATTTCACAAAGATTCAATTATAACTTTCAAAACCATTTCCTTTTCAAATTGGATTAGCTCATCCAATCATTAAATCAAGAACTCAATCCATAGATTTCAAACAAATTTCATTTCAAGTTGAATTAGCTCATCCAATTATTAAATCAAAAACTCATTTTATAGCTTTCAAAACCATTCTCAAAGATTCATTCATAATTTTCAAAACAATTCCCGTTTCAAATCTTTTATATAAAAGATATACCTTTAAGATCCTTTTCAATTTCAAAACACAACAATTTTTTCACAAAGATTAATTAATAGCTTTCAAAACTATTTTAATTCTATTTCACACTTGAAATCTTTCAACACAAATTGGAAATCCTTTCTTTATATGAAATCTTCTATTATTTTAAAACCAATAGTTTTTATTTCAAAAAATCCGATTATATTTATACAAGTTAAAGCCCTTGGGTTAAACTCAAATTCCAAAATAATACCTTTAAAATGGTTTAAACCCATTTATAACATTTTTAAACCATAATTTCTGAACGTAGAATTAAATTTCAAATCTTGAATTCAAATTAAAATCAAATTATTTGAATTTCAAAACCCTATTAAGTTATTCAAAACAATTTTTATCTTTAAAACCCCTTTTCAAAAAAAATTCATATTTAACCCAATTCTATTTCAAAACCATTTAAATTCAAAATTCAATCTCAAAACGCATTTCAGAAATCTATGACTTAACCAATTTCCTCATGCAATCCATATTTGTGTGTGTATGGTGTAGTCCAGGGATTTCACACAATAATAGTGCAACATCAACAATCATCACAGGTTCAATCATATCAATATCGATAAGCAGTATAAGCTGTTACGCTTATCTTCCATTCACAGATTTACGGATATAAATTCATCACAGATAAATAAATTACATTTATCATAGATAATAAGTTACACTTCATAGCTTAATCATATCACAGAACATCGTACATCAGGAATATCACACAATCCAAAGCATCCAATTCAATTCAGACATTCATAAGTAAAATCAATTTAATTATCTGATTTATCTAAATCATATTAATAACTTATGAATATTTTACTAATCTTGGTTAATTAATGTTAATTTATTACGAACCATTTTAATTAATTAACCTTTAATAATAAATAAATTAACCTTTAATTATTAACTAATCAACTTTAACTAATAAATTAAACAACCATTAATTATAAAATAATTACCCTTTAATCATTAGATAATTAACCTTTAAATTATTTAATTATCCTTTAAATAAATTAATTACATTAATTAATTACTCCTCAATTAATTATCATTCTTCATTAACTAATTAACCTTTAATTAATTATTCTCAAATCAATTACCTTTATTAGTTAATCACCTAAATTAATTATTCCTTAATTAATTATTCTTTAATCACTTGATAAATCAACCCTTAATCATTTATTTAATTATCATTAATTACTTTCATCAAGTAATTATCATGAAGTAATTAATTTCCCTTCAATCATTTAAATTAATTAATTCACTCTTATTTACTTAGGACTTTAATTATTAATTAATTCCTTAATTAATCTTTAAATTAAGAAATTATTCTTTAAGTAATCAATCCTTTAATTATTTTCATTAAGTAATTAATTACATTAATCTATTTGATTAACCTTAAATTAATCACAATGATTAATTTTCTTTAATTCCTTTCATCACCTGATTAACCTTTTAATTTCAATTAGTTACTTAATCTTTAATTATCTAAGGACTTGATTAACTTGAGATAACCCACTTTTCCTAATTACTTATTTAATCACATCATCAATTTATATTTGAAAATACTTAAGAAAATAATTATTCCAATATAATTATTCAAAACCTAAAAACAATTTTAAAGAAGTTTTTAATTTAAAAATCAAATCTTTGAAAACCTGACTTAAAATTTGTTTATAATTTAAATTCGAAAACTTGGTTTATTTTACTTTAAAACTTATTATTATTATTTTTTATATACTTTAAAGTTAAATTTTAGAAACTTACTTTACCTTTAAAACTTCAATACTTTATTTTGTTTATGAAACCTTTAAAGAAAACCCGAGTCATCCCCACAAAACACTCGAGTTATTTTCCCACTTCTTTTCCCATGAATCTTCTTCTTTTTTAAATTTCATTTTGATTTAAAATTTTAAAACTGGAACCTTTACTCGTGAATTACCCATGACCGTCCCTGATCCAAAATCCCAAATCCCCGAGACTTCTTCGAGTTCAAACCTCCATCCTCTCGAACAAGATAAGCCTGACACCAGATGCATGTGTATACGTGCACCAATGATCAGAGCATCTCTGATCATCACCGCTACCTCCAACTTGTCACCGGCAATCATCATAACATCAACTACCACCTAGCACCTTTAACAATCCTCTGAATCGAAATCGACCAGAACGACCCTCCCTAGAACTAACCATGATCACCAGAAAACCCCACGTACCGCCGCCAACGTTCATCTGAAACCTCGCGAGCCTACCCAAAGCATCATCAACCACTCAAGCTTCGATTCCAACCCCTGCGGTGAAGTATGATTCAACATCGACCCTATAATCGATCGAATTCCGATCCTAACCAAAACTTAGGTTTTAAACCTATAATCAAGTCGCCACATCACCATGATCAACAAAAAATTTGCGAGCATTTTTCTGATAATCTATGATGCTCGAACTATCTTCCATCACAATTTCGACGAGGATAAACTCGCTGATCAACAGTAATTTACAAAAATGCTTTTTCTAATCATCTAATAAATTCATGACTATCACTTGCTTAAAAATCATAAGGTCTCCACCAAAAATCATTATCTTCAAATACGAACACGATTACATTATCAGATTTTAAAATTGAAACACTCGAATTTTCTGATTCATGATGATTTTACTATAAATAAATATTTTACACAATATCCACATAACATTTTTCCCTAAAATTATTTTTAAAAGTTGCTCAACTTTGTTATAAACAATTTCCTTTCAGAAATCATAGTTTGAAAAGATCTAAATATGAAGATATGAATTTTTCTTCTTTGGTGGATTTTGGGTTTGTTGTAACAGAGAAACCATATGCACACACAGGCATGCATATCTCAATCCACACATAGATAGATACATGCAGATACATTTAACAACTAAGCAACACTTTCATAACAGATTCAAATATTAACCATGACAACAATCAGATAGAAGCAGGTCTAAGAGGTCTGCTCACCTGATCTCAGAAGGCAGAGACAGTGAAGCCTGGAAATGCTCAAAGAAACTTGGAACTTAGCATTTTGATCAAACTGGATTTGCTTTTTAACTTTCCTGATCTTTCCATTGCTTGATTAAGTTTGACATGCTCTGATTAATAACTTGTTTTGATCTTTAATCTGATTACTTCAGATTTGATTAAAGCTAATTGATCTCAGGCTTTTAATATTGAAGCAGATTTTGTTTCTTCAAACTACCATTGATTTATGCCTGCTTTTGATTCTTATTTTCTGTTTTGTTTTACGGTTGAGAGGATTTTTCTTGTTTGATCAGGTTTTTTTGGCTTTTAGATGAAGGAAGAGAATTTGAGAAGTGAGGAAATAGCCTGATTTCTTATTTTTGATATTCATATAGAAATTCTAGAAAAAATAAAAGGCCACTTGTCTATTTTACTAACACATGTTAAGCTATATTGTTAGTTATCAACATTTGTCAGGAATATAAATTTTTATGCCTAAAGCCCTTTGTTTACAAATTATGTTTAGTCGTAAACTGTAATTATTTTATAGATTTAACTTTAAACCCTTTCATTAATTTATTTTATACATTTTGTTTTTAAATCTTCATGTTAATATATTTATGATTAATGTTTTATTCTTTTATATTTACAACTATATTTATTTCAAAAGATATATTTACATTTTTTACTACATGCATTTCCTAATTACTTACATAATTTATAAAGAAAGTAATTTGAAAAAATTAATAAATAATAATACATATATAATTCTTAATTTATAAAGCTTTTTAAATATAATTTTATTAAATCAAATTTTATTTCCAAAATATTTATTTAATTTTGAAAATACAAATCCAAAGAAATTCTCAATTAATTCACAATTTAATCCTAAAATTTAAATCAATTACCAATTCAATTTGACTCAAAAATCGGGATCGTTACAGATTCCCCCTATAAGAAAATTTTGTCCCCGAAATTTGCCAAGGAGACAACGAAGGATGGACACACAAAGATAGAGAATCGACTCATTAATCAAGCCGATTATTTATTCGGTGTTTGGCTCACCTAATCAGAATATCATTAATAGATATGAGAACGAACTCATTCAATACTACACAAGATACTCAGGTCACCAGATCTACAAATATGCAGGGGCACTGGTTAATTCGAAGGGATAACTAGTCGTTCGTAGAATATATCGAGACCCAAACAATAGATAATTGGATTTAATCTTCCATAATTCTCAAACACTAGGTATGGATTCCAAACTTAGGTTGGAATACCCCAAAGGATATGTTAACTTGTCCCTCTTTGGACTTTGATACTCACAAGAAATTACAATAGAAATAAATTTGGTTTTAATCGAAATCGTTTTATCGAAACAACCCAATTCAGTTTTATATTGTTGTTTACCAATTTAATTTAATTTAAAATTTCAAATTCATTAAAGTTAAAAAGAAAAGCTAATAATGGGAATACGAGATAGGAACTTATCTTCACGATTTGCAGGGCCACCATCATCCCAAAGCTTCTCCTTGTAGCTGCCACGAAGACATCAAAGAATTTTGAAATTGGATTATTAACAAAGGAGATTGATAGAGAAAGTTTTTTTTCCTTGTTGTTGCAGGTATTGACCATTTGTACTGGTACTTCCCTATCCCCTGTCTCATCTCCTTGCACTCATACTTACTATCAGTGGATAGCAAGAGAATTTACTAAGACATATGGACGGATATCTTAAGGATATACACATTCTAGGGTATACTTCACCCTATCTCTAATAAGTCACTTAATGTGTTATACTCCTAAGCTAAAGTTTCAACCTTCAACTCTGATACCAAATTTAACGTCCCTGACTCGACCTTCGAAAATCGACACCGAATACATCACCTATATTCAAATGTCGCAGATTCAAACGTCGATTCTGGTTTGCCAGAGCTTATAACACATTAAGTATAACAACACAGCGAAAGGAAAAAATATCATTGATACAATAATGAATACAATATCTGATACAATACGATACAACAATATCAGATACAAATGCACAACAACGGAAGAAAGAATATCAATAAAGAAACTCCAAAGAGAACTCTAATATCAAATTGTATCTGCAACTCCAAACCAAAAGCTCATCCCAAAAACTACGAGGACTCCAATCTAATAAGCTCGAATCATCATCATTGTTGAAGTGAAGCAACTCGATCCAAATGTGATCGCCAATACCAAAGGCTGGATGATATCGAATTCTACACCTATTATCTGATTATCTGAAAAACCCAACTCTAAACTGTCTGTGTGGAAAATTGTGGGAACCTAATGTTTAGGAAGGGAATAATAAACTCCGGGTCAGTCATGGGACAGGTATGAGCAAACAAAAACAGTTATCTTTAAAACAACAACAAAAGATTTTAAAACACTGGAAACCGCAGTGCTTTTTGGAAAATGAAACTGCCATAAGGCCTCCCGCCACACACACAATGCAAGCGCACACTTGGTGGAGATTTCTCCTTATGACAGTCAAAAATGCTTGATACGCGAAAACCTTTTGATATTATTATTAGTGCATAGTGCAGAAAATATTTCGAAAATATAATATTAATCTTAGCCAGCATACCACATTTTATCGTATTCCTACTCTAGCTACCATGTTCAATAGTAGGTTACCGCCACATTCCATGGCAGGTTATACAACTAAAACCGTATAGGGCATGTATTGTTTCATTGGATTTCCAACAGATGGTCAGGCTAATGAACTTCCTTACCGAAATGGGTACACCTCTGGAAGGACGCCCCCAAGAACCTAACCGAATTTCTACTAACACAAAGCCGACGCAACCTCACGCTTTAACCAAGCTATAACATAGGTGACTACCACACAAGTATGCCCCTGGTCGTTACCGACCTTTATCCGAGGTGTCGATACCAACAACCGCAAAGTAATAAATTTGCAGTAACCACATAGGTTAAATATCTGGGCTCCATACCATGATATCACCTTTTATCCAAAAGGAAATGGACATACCCTAGGGGTGTGACCCCTAAAAACCATGCCGCAACATTCCTGTTTCGACCATTTTCGGGTTGTGAGGCTCGACGAAGTCTCACCCACAAAGCTACGCTTTTCACAAAAGCCATGCTTTGATCAACAAATAATCAGGAACACACAACAGCACTCAGCATGCCACACTACCAAATTGGGAATGTATCACTAGTAACCATCAAATACATAACCTCCGAGCTCGTACGTCTCAGAGAAGGGTGTTAAGCTAAGAGAATAAATCTCCACCACCAAACAGAAATGTATTTGATAGAAACCAACTTTACATCTCAAAGTGTAATGTCAGACACACATCCATACAAGTCTGTTCCGGGTTCGAACAGAACCGAAGGCACTTCTAAAGAAGCCCTTGCAAATCCGGATATTCCCTAATCACATCCGGATTTCCCATCACAATGGGTGATCAAATCTCTATACCAGGGATCAGCCGATGCAGAGACATTCGATGAGCTATCATTTCGCTTTCGGAAATATCCGGTCTTCACCACCGGTCTTAAAATGCTATCCATATCGTCGTATTATTATTCGTAATGGGTTATATGACACAAGGTCCTCTCCCGGCTAAACCGAATAATGTGCGCAATATTTAAAAACATATGGATAAGGGATTTCAGTTAAGTCACAACTTTAAACCCAAAACTTTTCTTTCAAATGGTTTAAACAGATTTCCATTTTCAAATCTTTTAAACAAAAAGATTCACTTCACAAAGATCATAAATCTTCCACAAAGGTTAATTCATAGTTTTCAAAACTATTTACAATTCCATATCTTTTTGTATAAAAGGTACACCCTCAAGATTTTCAATTTGGAAACAAAGTTCACAATTCTTTCATAAAGATTCAATTATATCTTTCAAAACCATTTCCTTTTCCAATTGGATTAGCTCATCCAATCATTAAATCAAAAACTCAATCCATAGCTTTCAAACAAATTTCATTTCAAATTGGATTAGCTCATCCAATTATTAAATCAAAACTCAATTTATAGCTTTCAAAATCATTCTCAAAGATTCATTCATAATTTTCAAAACAATTCCCATTTCAAATCTTTTATATAAAAGATATACCTTTAAGATCCTTTTCAATTTCAAAATAAGGTTCAACAATATTTTCACAAAGATAAATTCATAGCTTTCAAAACTATTTTAATTCTATTTCACACTTGAAATCTTTCAACACAAGTTGAAAATCCTTTCTTTATATGAAAGCTTTTATTATTTGAAAACCAATAGTTTTTGTGTCGATTATATTTATACAAGTTAAAGCCCTTGGGTTAAATTCAAATTCTGTGACGCCCCACCTCTATACGCACGCTAGCCAAGAACATTACAGTGTAATGCTGTCAACTAGCACGGAGAATAAGGCTGTTGAGGACCGACCATCTGTGTAATTGCTTTCTGCGAGCACTAATATGTCAGATAGTACAAGGAAGTCCGACATGCCGATACAAACTCAAGGCTACTACACAGTGGCTGTATATATTCTTTGGAAATAAACATAGAAATAAACATAACACAAATCTGTCACAGACATCCATATCACAAAGGCGGAAAAAGATATGAATATAACACATGAAAGTGTTCATCAAAGTAGTGGTCAAACAAGATCCACAATATCACAAATGAATGGTTACAAGTGCTAGACAAAAGAATATGTACACATCTAGGAGTCTGTATCTCAAAGGTATACAACAAAAACTACTAATCTAAGTAGTTAGTCAAAGGTCAGGATGATAATACCAGAAGTGAAGTCAAGCAGAAGCACCTGTAACATCTCGGTCTGACCCGAGTATTATTTATAAGAAAATAATAAACGGATCAGTCTAGCTATAAATATCAGATATAATGAGAAAGAATAAGAGATATGACATAACATATGATAACCATAAAGCCATACTGTGATAAGTATGTAATTGAAAATCAACAAGAGATTAATCAATATCACCAGAATCTTCTCAAAGATCAAAAGGAATGTCATACTCAAATCTTCATTCACAAAAAGTAAATGACACACAAATTCACCAATGCACAAATAATGATAACTCATAACAATGAAAATCACGAAAATTGGTGAAACACAAATTCTAGAAATCATCAATGGAAATTCAGAAATCACAAAAATGATCATAGAAACAATCAATCACAAAAAAGGGGAGGCCTATCACAAAATGGGAGCATGAAAGCTCTCCAACGCGTGCATTACAAAAGGGACGCTATCCCATGGTCGCTAACCACAGAGCCGGTGCAACGACGTAGTACAACGGTACGCCCGAGTAACCAGAAACTCGAGTAGTTCGGAACAACGATGTAGTACAATGGTACGCCCGAAGATCCGAACTCCGTAAAAATGTGGGTCGCTAGTCCACAAAAAAATTGGGTCGAAACCCCAAGAAATAAATAGGTTGTTAGCCTATAATAAAATTGAGACAAAACTCAATAGAACGAGGTACTGTCCCCTACGTGGACAAAGAAACATAGCATATTGCTAGTCATAATCACAAAAATGATCATCATCAATCATTGAGAAGTGTCAATTATACTAACCTAGTAAATATATGAGCTTAGCTTCATGTCCCATGCTTAACTTAAATATTTACGAACAAATTTTAAGTTTCCACTCGAAAATTTTCATAAGAAATTCAATCAAACAAGTCCAAGAATTAACCGACGAAGTACACGCAAGCGTTTCATACCACTTGTTTTACTAAGTCGTTTAATTAGATTTCTCATACGAGTGAGGTAAAGGTTTGTATATACTAGTAGATTAGAAAACGGTTTAAGAAACGAGCTTTGTAATAAAATAGTGTTGAATTCATTTTGAAGAAAGAGTTTTGATATTTACTACTAGCATTGAAAACCTTTATATTTTGAAGTGACAAATCACAAAAATGATTGTAGAAACAATCAATCACTAAAATTCACATTCGAAGACGTGAATAAAAAAATCCAAAGAAATCGATACCGAATCCATCAAACTGGAAATACCCAAAAATTCCAAAAATAGAAGTTATCAAAGTCGACAAAGGTGATAACAACTAATCGGAGAAGAAGAATTGATTAGAGATTGGAAAACAAAGCAAATTTAGCATAAATAGGCCAAATAGGTAAAACAGGAGCAGGTCAGTCGACTGAATTCCCTGTGTCATTCGACTGAACACATACCTGAGAAATTTTCGGGCTTCAGCTCAGTCGACTGACTCAGAGAATTCAGTCGACTGAACCTGAATTCCTGCATTTCCTACCCTATTTCAAATGAAGTGCAAACTCACCCAATTTGCAATCGGACAAGCATGGATGCTAGGGGTTTACGCCAATCGGCAACTCGGCCCTATTGGCTCCTCAATGCATCACCAAAATATGAATTAAACATCAAAGTTAGGATTTTTAAAGATTTGAACCCAAAAACACTAAAAGTTGAAATATTCATCAATTCAATCCAAACCACAAGCAAATGCACATGAATAAGTGTTAGGAATTCATGCCCAACAATCAAAGATAGATATAGGCATAGATGTGAGATAAAAATCTCACCTTTAAACCCAAAACAAATGAAGAAGAAGCTATAGAGCAATGGAAAGAACAATTACTCTTCAATTCCAACTCAAAGAGCTTGAATCTATGCTTAAAAGAGAAATATTTCCTAAATTAGGTTTAAAAATTTTCTGAAATTGGTAAGAGAATGAGTAGGAGAAGAAGAAGATGAGGCTTACCAAAGCTTCTTCTATAAATTCGGAGCTAGAACTTGATTTGCAAAAGAAAAATAGGGCTTGGAGTTTTAATTTCTCATTCCTCTCTCCATTGTTATTAAAGCTTGAGTATTAGGAATTAGAAATGAAGTAATGAAGAGGAGAGGGGTGAAGCTTGGGTCTAATGGGCTGAAACAAAACCAAAGCCCTAAGTGAAAAAGTGGCAAAATTCCACTAACTCCAAACATATCAAAGTTTATACTTAAAAAGATCGCAAACGTCATTTTGAACTTAATGGGAGTAGTCTCGAGTCCTAATTTGACTGTTTGCAAAAAGTAGCTTTTTCGGACAAAAATCCGACTAACGATGAAATATTTAAATAAAATATTTAAATACTCAATCGTAAAATATGCGGGTTGTTACAGACTCCCCTCCTCAAAGAAATTGCGTCCTCGCAATATTTTAAGAAGAAAATATATAGTAACAACCATGAAAGCATACTCAGCACAAAAGAAATTTGAAATAAAAAGTTCACCTCAAAAAGCACGAGAAAGTAAGTCCCGATGTGTTCGCTCGATGAATTGTCTAGATTCCCAAGAGCAATCCTTAGGATTTGAGGACCATTGAACTTTCACAAGCGGAACATCTTTATTTCGAAGGCGTTTGACCTCCGAAGCAATAATACGAATAGGATGTTTCTCATAAGTTAAATTACGCAAAACTTCAATTTCTTCCACAACACCGGGCTCAAGAATAGAATCGGAATCTCGAAGGCATTTCCGTAATTGAGAAACGTCATGAATAGCAGAAAACTGAGCCGGTAATGAGAGGCGATAAGCCACGGAACCAATACGTTCGGTGATAGGAAATGGCTCAATATATCGAGGTGCTAACTTTCTCGACCGACTGAAACGTACAACACCCTTCATGGGTGAAACACGAACAAACACCAAATCTCCCATAGAAAATTTTAACCTCCTTCTTCGATTATCGGCATAGGATTTTTGTCTACTCTGGGCTTCCTTCATCCTATGACGAATAAGGTCAATCTTTTTCGTGGAATCACGAATAAAGTTTGGACCTAAAACCAGCTTCTCACCGGCCTCAAGCCAACAAGAAGGAGAACGGCATGACCTTCCATAGAGTGCCTCAAAAGGTGCCATTCCAATGCTAGATTGGAAGTTATTATTATAGGAAAACTCAACTAGAGCAATATGATCTTCCCAACTTCCACCAAAATCAAGAACATATGCACTAAGAAGATCTTCAAGAGTTTGATTCGCACGCTCGGTTTGTCCATCGGACTGAGGATTATAAGCGGTGCTAAAATTAAGCTTCGTTCCCAAAGCTTTTTGAAGACTCTTACAAAATCCACTAGTAAACAATGGATCACGATCACTAACAATAGAAGTAGGAACTCCATGTAATTTAACAATTTCTTTGATAGAGAGTTTGGCTAAAAGAGGGACGGTTCGATTAGACCGAAGAGGAATAAAATGGGCGGATTTAGTAAGTCTATCAACTATCACCCATAAGCTATCATGACCCGAACGAGAACGGGGAAGGCCGTCAATAAAATCCATGGAAATTTGATCCCACTTCCAAATTGGAATGTCTAAAGGTTGCAATAACCCACCGGGCCTTTGATGCTCGGCCTTAACAAGTTGGCAAGTCATGCAATGCTTAACGAAGTTAGCGATATCAAATTTCATTCCCTCCCAATAATAAAGTCGTTTCATATCCGCGTACATTTTACTACTACTGGGATGAATGGTAAATTTAGAATGATGGGAATCTTCTAAAATGTCTTTGCGAAAATCACTAACATTTGGCATGATAAGTCTACCAAATTTTCGAATGCCGCCATGAGAATCGATATCAAAGTCTTTCAAAACATCAATATCAAGTTTATCCCTCAATCTTTGGCCAAGAAGTGCCAATTCGGGATCTAGCCTTTGAGATTCAAGAATGCGGTCTAAAAGTGAAGGATGAGCCTCAAGGCTACATAAAACAAGAGATGAACATAAATCAGAAACACGATCTTGAATCTCACAAGCGGATAAAACCCCGAGATCATTCCATTCGGATATCATCATAGAAACAACCGCTTGTTGCTTGCGACTAAGTGCATCGACAACGTGATTTCCCTTTCCGGGGGTATAAAGAATATCAAGATCATAAGCTGCAAGGAACTCGAGCCAATGTTGTTGACGCAAATTAAGTTCATTTTGAGAAAATAGATATTTCAAAGATTTATGATCGGTGTAAAGAATAAATTTTTCTCCCAAAAGATAATGACGCAAAATACGAAGGGCGAAAACAATAGCTGCGAGTTCTAAATCATGAGTGGCATATCTAGTCTCAGCCGGCTTCAGTTGCCTAGAAGCATAAGCAATAACACGTTCTCTTTGCATAAGAACGACACCCAAACCAACGCGACTAGCATCGGTATAAACAACAAAATCTTGATTTCCCTCGGGAATAACAAGAATAGGAGCATCAGAAAGGAGTTCTTTTAATTTCTGAAAACTACGAATTTCCGTCACACTCTCCGGTCTCTTCCAATTCTGAATCACTTCAATCTTTGAAGGTTCCACGGAAATTCCGGATTCGGAAATAATATGACCAAGAAACTTCACACGAGATTGCCAAAAGTGGCATTTAGAAAATTTTGCTTTTGATTGATTGCTCTTAAGAGTTTCCAACACAATCTGAAGATGTTTTTCATGCTCCTCCTCGGTTTTAGAATGCACAAGAATATCATCAATGAAGATGAGAACAAATAGATCGAGGAAATCTTTGGAAACTCGATTCATAAGGTCAAAGAAATAAGCCGGAGCATTCGTTAAACCAAATGGCATAACAAGCCATTCATAAGATCCATAATGAGTACGGAATGACGTAAAAGGAATGCTATCCTCTGCAATACGAATCTGATGAAAACCGGTACCCAAGTCCAATTTTGAAAAGACTCTAGCACCACTAAGTTGGTCAAATAAATCATCAATCCGAGGTAAAGGATAATTAGTCTTGATAGTAAGATCATTAAGCTTGCGGTAGTCAACGCAAAGCCTAAGTGTACCATCGGATTTCTTCACAAAAATAGCCGAAGCTTCCCAAGGAGAGGAACTAGAACGAATAAATTGCTTCGTCTCCGATTCGGATAATTATTTGCGCATCTCCTCATTTTCTTTATTGGACATACGATAAGGAGGACGAGTAATAGGTTGAGCTCCAGGGATAAGATTAATCCTTAACTCAATTGCTCACTTAGGTGGTAATCCTAAAACGGGCTCAAATATGTCGGAAAATTCACGAACAACGTGAATAAGAGAAATAATATATTCCTCATCATCATTATCGTCATCATAAGGATTTAAAGAATATAAAGATGCAACCAAGATGGAATCCGAATCTTTAAGGTCAATAGAAATTTGCTTAACAGATTGAGGATGTCGAAGATAAATAGTCCGCTCAGGACATAGGATATGAGCCTCATAACGGTTAAGCCAATCCATTCCCAAAATCATTCCAAAGCCTAAGTAACACATAACATGCAAATCGGTTCGGAAAGAAAAATCACACAAAATAATCTCGACATCTTTACACAATAAACTGATTGTTGCGGATCCACCAACCGGATTCGCAATTCTCAAAGAAGTTATTAAAGCGACAACACTTAAAGAAAAAGTATCAACAAGTTCTTTTGATATAAAAGAATGGGATGCACCCGTATCAAAAAGAACCCGAATAGGTTGATTATGAAACATAATAATGCCATCAAGGATAGAATGAAGGGTACCTTGAACACGAGATGTGTTTCCAGGGGCTTTAGCAATATTAAGCTTTCTCTCCTTCCTGTTTTGAAGTTTGGGACAAGAAGATAAATAATGATCCGAGCTTTTGCAGTAGCGACAAAAGAGAGGTTTCGAACATCTATTGGCATAATGGTCTTTAGAACCACAATTGTAGCATTGCCCACTACTAGGGCAGAAGCCTTTGCTACCAGAATTGCTTGCTTCCCTATCTTGTTGAGATAAGGCCCTTTGAACTTAATAGGCCTTTTCTTCTTGTTGTTGAATTTTGGTTTGGCACCTACAACATCAGCATCACTCTCTTTATCTGCCTCTTCAAGTCGAAGAGCGATATCAACAAGTAGATCAAAAGAAACTTCTAGCTTCAGAAGTAATGGCTTCTTGAGATTTTTATTCAAGCCATAGACGAATCTCTGATTTTTCTTCAATGGGGTATTAATGTATTCAATCCCGTATTTAGAGAGAGATTCAAAAGACGCGACATAATCTGCCACGGAGGTTTCACCTTGAACAAGGTCTATAAAACGACGAGCTAATGTCACCTTCTCGGCTTCTGGCACAAATTTTAACTCGAGTCGTTCCTGAAATTTCTCCCAAGTAAGATCCGCTTCATTTATTTCAGAAATTAGAAGCTCATACCAGTCTAATGCTCTTTCTTGGAGCATACTGGAGGCCACCTGAACACGGTGAAGATCAATAAGATTCATGCATAAAAGATTCGATCGCATGCTCTTAGCCAAGCCTGGACTTCAATAATGGTTTCAGAACTTTTAAATGGCTTCCCACCCAAGTTGGTATAATCGTTGCACAAGCGTGCAAATCTAGACTTAGGGTGAGTAGGTTCCGGATTAGAACCGGCTGCTTGAGCATTCTTTACTAGATCAAGAAGCTGCTGGGCAGACATAAAAAGTCCATCCTGGGGAGTAGCACTAGATTGACCGACGCTGGGACGGTCGGGTCTAACCATTTCTCTTCCTTAAGAAAGAAGAAGGAAGAAGAAAAATGTTATTCACAAATTGAATATCAAACATTAATGATTGTTAAAAGAAGGAATCATGAAAGAAAATAGGATAGAACGGTACGAAGCCCCGAATAAAATCCTAAGGCACGATTTCTAAGATGGACTTAGGACGATGATCCTGGTTAAATTATTCTACATTGTTTTGAAGTTTGGCTCTGATACTAAGCTGTGACGCCCCACCTCTATACCCACGCTAGCCAAGCACATTACGGTGTAATGCTGTCAACTAGTATGGAAAATAAGGCTGTTGAGGAGCGGCCATCCGTGTAATTGCTTTCTGCGAGCACCAATATGTCAGATAGTACAAGGAAGTCCGACATGCCGATACAAACTCACAGCTACTACACAGTGGCTGTATATATTCTTCAGAAATAAACATAGAAATAAACATAACACAAATCAGTCACAGACATCCATATCACAAAGGCGGAAAAAGATATGAATATAACACATGAAAGTATTCATCAGAGTAGTGGTCAAACAAGATCCACAGTATCACAAAAGAATGGTTACAAGTGCTAGACAAAAGAATATGTATACATCTAGGAGTCTATATCTCAAAGGTATACAACAAAAACTACTAATCTAAGAGTTAGTCAAAGGTCAGGATGATAATCCCAGAAGTGAAGTCAAGCAGAAGCACCTGTAACATCTCGGTCTGACCCGAGTATTATTTATAAGAAAATAATAAACGGATCAGTCTAGCTATAAATATCAGATATAATGAGATAGAATAAGAGATATGACATAATATATGATAACCATAAGCCATACCGTGATAAGTATGTAATTGAAAATCAACAAGAGATTAATCAATATCACCAGAATCTTCTCAAAGGTCAAAAGGAATGTCATACTCAATATCTTCATTCAAAAAAAGTAAATGACACACAAATTCACCAATGCACAAATAATGATAACTCATATCAATGAAAATCACAAAAATTGGTGAAACACAAATTCTAGAAATCATCAATGGAAATCCAGAAATCAAAAAAATGATCGTAGAAACGATCAATCACAAAACGGGGGAGGCCTATCAAAAAATGGGAGCATGAAAGCTCTCCAACACGTGCATCACAAACGGGACGCTATCCCATGGTCGCTAACCATAGAGCCAGGCAACGACGTAGTACAACGGTACGCCCGAGGAACCAGAAACTCGAATAGTTTGGAACAACGACGTAGTACAACGGTACGCCCGAAGATCCGAACTCCGTAAAAACGTGGGTCGCTAGCCCACAAAAAAATTGGGTCGAGACCCCAAGAAATAAATATGTCGTTAGCCTATAATAAAATTGAGACGAAACTCAATAAAACGAGGTATTGTCCCCTACGTGGACAAAGAAACATAGCATATTGCTAGTCATAATCACAAAAATGATCATCATCGATCGTCAAGAAGTGTCAATTACACTAAGCTAGTAAATATATGAGCTTAGATTCATGTCCCATAACCACTAGCTTAACTTAAATATTTACGAACAAACTGTAAGTCTCCACTCGAAAATTTTCACAAGAAATTCAATCGAACAAGTCCAAGAATTAACCGACGAAGTAAACGCAAGCGTTTCATACCACTTGTTTTACTAAGTCGTTCAATTAGATTTCTCATACGAGTGAGGTAAAGGTTTGTATATACTAGTAGATTGGAAAACGGTTTAAGAAACGAGCTTTGTAATAAAATAGTGTTGAAATCATTTTGAAGAAAGGGTTTTGATATTTACTACTAGCATTGAAAACCTTTATATTTTGAAGTGATAAATCATAAAAATGATTGTAGAAACAATCAATCACTAAAATTCACATTCGAAGACGTGAATAAAAAAATCCAAAGAAATCGATACCGAATCCATCAAAGTGGAAATACCCAAAAATTCCAAAAATAGAAGTTATCAAAGTCGACAAAGGTGATAACAACTAATCGGAGAAAAAGAATCGATTAAAGATTGGAAAACAAAGCAATTTTAGCATAAATAGGCCAAACAGGTAAAACAGGAGCAGGTCAGTCGACTGAATTCCCTATGTCAGTCGACTGAACACATACCTGAGAAATTTTCGGGCTTCAGCTCAGTCGACTGACTCAGAGAATTAAGTCGACTGAACCTGAATTCCTGCATTTCCTACCCTATTTCAAATGAAGTGCAAACTCACCCAATTTGCAATCGGACAAGCACGGACGCTAGGGATTTACGCCAATCGGCAACCCGGCCCTATTGGCTTCTCGATGCATCACCAAAACATGAATTAAACATCAAAGTTAGGATTTTTAAAGATTTGAACCCAGAAACACTAAAAGTTGAAATATTCACCAATTCAATCCAAACCACAAGCAAATGCACATGAATAAGTGTTAGGAATTCATGCCCAACAATCAAAGATAGATATAGGCATAGATGTGAGATAAAAATCTCACCTTTAAACTCAAAACAAATGAAGAAGCTATAGAGCAATGGCAAGAACAATTACTCTTCAATTCCAACCCAAAGAGCTTGAATCTAAGCT
Source organism: Allium cepa (assembly GCA_030765085.1). Classification (NCBI taxonomy): domain Eukaryota; kingdom Viridiplantae; phylum Streptophyta; class Magnoliopsida; order Asparagales; family Amaryllidaceae; genus Allium; species Allium cepa. Next base: position 462,592,210 of record CM060938.1, on the reverse strand, counting down.
TAAAAGAGAAACATTTCCTAAATTAGGTTTAGGAATTTTCTGAAATTGGTAAGAGAATGAGTTGGAGAAGAAGAAAATGAGGCTTACGAAAGCTTCTTCTATAAATTCAGAGCTAGAACTTGATTTGCAAAAGAAAACTAGGGCTTGGAGTTTTAATTTCTCATTCCTCTCTCCATTGTTGTTAAATCTTGCGTATTAAGAATTGGAAATGAAGTAAGGAAGAGGAGAGGGGTGAAGCTTGGGTCTAATGGGCTGAAACAAAACCAAAGCCCTAAGTGAAAAAGTGGCAAAATTCCACTAACTCCAAACATATCAAAGTTTATACTTAAAAAGATCGCAAACGTCATTTTGAACTCAATGGGAGTAGTCTCGAGTCCTAATTTGACTGTTTGCAAAAAGTAGCTTTTTGGACAAAAATCCGACACACGATGAAATATTTAAATAAAATATTTAAATACTCAATCGTAAAATATGCAGGTTGTTACAGATTCCAAAATAATACCTTTAAAATGGTTTAAACCCATATAAACCCATTTACAACTTGTATGACATTTTTAGACCATAATTTTTGAACATAGAATTAAATTTCAAATCTTGAATTCAAATTCAAATCAAATTATTTGAATTTCAAAACTTTTTTAAGTTATTCAAAATAACTTTTACCTTTAAAACTCCTTTTTAAAAGTTTTCATATTTAACCCGATTCTATTTCAAAAACATTTGAATTCAAAATTCAATCTAAAAATCCATTTCAAAAATCTACGACTTAACCAATTTCCTCATAATCCATATTTGTGTGTGTATGGTGTAATCCAGGGGTTTCACACAATAATAGTGCAACACCAACAATCATCACAGATTCAATCATATCAATATCGATAAGAGGTATAATTTATAATGCTTATCTTCCATTTACAGATTTACAGATATAAATTCATCACAGATAAATACATTTGTCACAGATAATAAGTTACATTTCACAGCTTAATCATATAACAGAACATCATACATCAGGAATATCACACAATTCAAAGCATCCAATTCAATTCAGACATTCATAAGTAAAATCAATTTAATTATCTGATTTATCTAAATCAGGTTAATTGCTTATGAATATTTTACTAATCTTGGTTAATTAATGTTAATTAATTACAAACCATTTTAATTAATTAACCTTTAATAATAAATAAATTAACCTTTAATTATTAACTAATCAACCTTAATTAATAAATTAAACAACCATTAATTATTAAAAATTACCCTTTAATCATTAGATAATTGACCTTTAAATTATTTTGTTATCCTTTAAATAAATTAATTACATTAATTAATTACTCCTCAATTAGTTATCCTTCTTCATTAATTAATTAACCTTTAATTAATTATTCTCAAGTCATTTACCTTTATTGAAAAATCACATAAATTAATTATTTTTTAATCACATGATAAATCAACCCTTAATCATTTATTTAATTATCATTAATTAATTTCATCAAGTAATTATCTTTAAGTAATTAATTTCCCTTCAATCACTTAAATTAATTAATTCACTCTTACTTACTTAAGATTTTAATTATTAATTAATTCCTTAATTAATCTTTAAATTAAGAAATTATTCTTTGAGTAATCAACCCTTTAATTATTTTCATTAAGTAATTAATTACATTTATCTATTAGATTAACCATAAATTAATCACAGTGATTAATTTTCTTTAATTCCTTTCATTACCTGATTAACCTTTTAATTTCAATTAATTACTTAATCTTTAATTACCCAAGGACTTTAATTACTCGTGAATTACCTATGACCTTCCTCGATCCAAAATCCCAAATCCCCGAGACTTCTTCGAGTTCAAAACTCCATCCTCTCGAACAAGATAAGCCTGACACCAGATGCACGTGTATACATGCACCGATGATCATAACTTCTCTGATCATAACCGCTACCTCCACCGTGTCACCGACGATCATCACAACATCAATTACCACCCAGCACCTTTAACAATCCTCTGAATCGAAACCGATCAGAACATCCCACCCTGGAACTAACGATGATCACCGGAAAACCCCACGTACCACCGCCAGTGTTCATCTGAAACCTCGCGAGTCTACCCAGAGCATCGTCAACCACTCAAGCTTCGATTCCAACCCCTGCGGTGAAGTCTGATTCAACATCGATGCTTTAATCGATCGAATTACGATCCTAACCAAAACTTAGGTTTTAACCCTACAATCAAGTCGTCACATCACCACGATCAACAAAAAATTTTGCGAGCATTTTTATGATAATCTATGATGCTCGAACTATCTTCCATCACAATTTCGACGAGGATAAACTCGCCGATCAACAGTAATTTACAGAAATGCTTTTTATGATCATCTAACAAATTCACGGCCATCACTTGCTTAAAAATCATAAGAACTCCACCAACAATCATTATCTTGAAATATGAACACGATTACATTATCTGATTTTAAAAATGAAACACTCGAATTTTCTTATTCATGATGATTTTACTGTAAATAAATATTTTTCACAATACCCACTTAATATTTTTCCCTGAAATTATTTTTAAAAGTAGCTTAACTTTGTTATAAACAATTTCCTTTCAAAAATCATAGTTTGAAAAGATCTAAATACGAAGATATGAATATTTCTTCTCTGGTGGATTTTTGGTTTGTTGCAACAGAGAAACCATATACACACATAGGCATGCATATCTCAATCCACACACAAATATATATACATGCAGATACATTTAACAACGAAGCAACACTTTCATAACAGATTCAAATATTAACCATGACATCAATCAGATAGAAGCAGGTCTAAGAGGTTTTCTCACCAGATCTCAGAAGGCAGAGACAGTGAAGCCTGGAAATGCTCAGAGAAACTTGGAACTTAGCATTATGATCGAACTAGATTTGCTTTTAAACTTGCCTGATCTTTCCATCGCTTGATTAAATTTTACATGCTCTGATTAATAACTTGTTTTGATCTTTAATCTGATTACTCCAGATTTGATTAAAGCTTTGAATTGATCTCAGGCTTTTAATATTGAAGCAGATTATGTTTCTTCAAACTACCATTGATTTATACCTGCTTTTGAATTTTATTTTCTGTTTTATTTTACGGTTGAGAGGATTTTACTTTTTTGATCACGTTTTTTTCGGTATTTAGATGGAGGAAGAAAAATTTGAGAAGTGAGAAAATAACCTGATTTCTTATTTTTGGTATTTATATTGAAATTGTAAAAGGAATAAACAGGCCACTTGTCTATTTTACTAACACATGTTAAGCTATATTATTAGTTATCAACATTTGTCACAAATATAAATTTTTATGCCTAAACCCCTTTGTATACAAATTATGTTTAGTCCTAAATTTTAATTAATTTATAGATTTAACTTTAAACCCTCTCATTAATATATTTTATACATTTTGTTTTTAAATCTTCATGTTAATATATATATGATTAATGTTTTATTCTTTTATATTTAGAACTATATTTATTTCAAAAGATATATATACATTTTTTACATACATTTCCCAATTACTTATACTTATACAATTATAAAGAAAGTGATTTGAAAACAATTAACGAATAATCATACATATATAATTCTTAATTTATAAAGCTTTTTAAATCTATTTTATTAAATGAAATTTTATTTCCAATATATTTATTTAATTTTGAAAAATCCAAATCCAAATAAATTCTTAATTAATTCACAATTTAATCTTAAAATTTAAATCAATTACCAATTCAATTTGACTCAAAGATCAGGATCGTTACACCTACTGCAGTGGTAGCTGCTGATTCAATGATTTACGCAATGTATGCGCTTCCTTCCCATAAAATCCATAAACAACAGATGCTAGGATTGAAAGCGCCTCCATTGGGTAAACTAAAGAATCATCTACCCTGAAAAAAATTGAGGAACTCATGAGTTTAAGTTCGGACAACCATATCGGTTCAAATCCATTTTTGAATTCGCCCAAGTATATTAGGGTTTTTCGTTAGAATCCATTCCTGGATTCCTCAAGTCCATCTGGGTCGAAGCATATCATACTATACTTCTTCACGGAGGGTGCCTCTCCATACCTTTTACTTCAAAATATATCATACTATATATAATACCCTTTCAAAATCATAACTTCAAACATCACATTTAAATAAATTCCATTATATATGAGATTTTATTTTCAAATCAAATACTTTCCAAAATCAATAGTCTCAAATTTATCAAATCATTCTTATATAAATTCCGTTGTATATAAGATTTATCTCTTCAAATCGAATACCTTCCGAAATCAATAGTCTTCAAAATCATCTTATACTGATATATAGTCCATCTTATATAAGAATCGATTTTTTTCCAAATATAATTACACTGCACGAAGAGCCATATAGGATTGAACATCTTTGCTTTATAAAAGGTTTGGAATTTAAAATAGTTTTGTATATAAAATAGTTTGTAAAATATTTTTATATATAAAATAGTTTGTAAAATGGTTTTGTATATAAAATAGTTTGTAAAATTATTTAGTTTGTAAAATGGTTTAGAATATAAAATAGTTTTGCATAAAAAAATTCCAATTTAAATTACAAAAGTGTCTAGCCCAGCAGCTTTCAATTTCAGTGTGAAAATATATCAATAATATCAGAACATAAGATGTAATATGTCATCATTTTGCAAAATCACATGCAATCGCTTGCTCGATTACGCAAGATCGCTTTCAAACTAGTATTGTCCATTCGACTTCCCTAATACGGACTTCAATATGGTTTCTTGGCTAGAAGCCATCATTCTCATTGCATAGCCATATACTATGATAGAGAATTCTAGAATCAAGCCAAAAATCCATATCAAATATTCGCCATCAAGAATCGAATGAAAAATCCTAGCACGAAATGGTGTACTTCACCTCGAACTTGTGTACTCAAATCTGGATCAAATTAATTATGCGAATAAAATAATATACGTACAACTTACGTATATATTCCAACTTATTTCATCACAATTCATTTTAATCAAATTCGTTATTAATCCCATTGATTAACACAAGTATCACTTCATACTCTAGTATTTGTTTCATAGAATTTCTCTATTCTATACAAAACATTAACGTATTCATTCTCACAACATTGCTATTATTTTTCTTCATTTTAAATTGCATTCATTTTCACATGTAATATTTCTCATTTAATACCACATTTATTTGAGAATCATTTCATGAGATATTTCTTTCAGTTTATAACTAATTTATAAAGGCTTAATTCCTTTTATAAGACACTATTCGAATTTAAAGTTATCACAACTTTATTATAACCATTTATTGCAACATGCATTTATTTCATAACAATTTACAAGTCATGGCTTTATTTATAATCATTTCACTTTTAATTCATATTTGCTTATCCCATTTAGTTTCACCTTTACCTTTCAATTTATTTATGATACATTTAATAAATGTTAATTTAGTTTATAAACCTATTTTTTCCAATTTAATCTCATTTACAACATTTCCTTAATCCCAATTTTAATTTAAACATCCCAAGGCTTAAAGTTCACACTTGTACATTATTACATTACATGCCAAGAATGTATACAAAAATTCTATTCATTTACTGGGCATAGATATAACAAATTAAACTTTGTTTCACTTGCTTTCAAATTAAGGTTATCAAATTCAACTACATAATTAAACATAATTTCTAAGCTTCAACTCAATATTAATTCAGAAGGTTTCGATTATCCAAAATATCCATATATTACATTTTTTTCAATAGTTGAATCTACCAGTCAACAAACGACAAAAATTCACAACTACATTTCAAATTCATATTTAGTATCCTAATTATCCACTTTATTCTCTTTAATTCACCATTATTAAACTAATATTTAGTCCATAAATTCAATCAACAATAATAACCAATGTTTATAATTGGACTAAATACAACAAGTCAAAAATAAATGATAATAATTAGACATTACCATTTCATAAAACAAACACATTACAAATAACTATACTAGTTATAAAATTTTCCTTTATATATAACATATAATATTAGGAAAATTATTTCATTTCAAATATATAAAACATTTTTATAACACTAACAAATATGTGCTCTCATATATATATACACACACACTCTCAGACAAACTCATTTTAGGATATTTGTAACATCCCGCCTTTTGGACAGTTTAAATTGAAGATAAACCACATGCCAACTCAAACCATACAGAAGGACGGATTTTTATTGGGGTGAATAAGAAAAGGGAGAGAAAGAAAAAGACAAAATAGAATCTCCCGGCGGATTGACAAAATAAAATAATTAACCGTTCTTGAAGATGTTTAGAAAACATTTGATTATATTTCTACAAAACCAATCAGAGTTACACATACAGAGAATAATAAATAATGCAGCGGAATACATGATGTAGTGAATTATAATAAATAATAATACAATCTCCATCTTCGTCCTCCAGAAATAAGGTCTCCAAATCCTGAAATGCTCTAGCTGACCTGTGCGAATTGAAAAGACAAAACACTCGAGTCAGAACTAAAAGATCTTATGTAAGTTAAATCAACGGAAATAAATATGAGTGGAACGGAATCAAAGATGTTTACGAGGTTTGACATCTCCTATCCAATGTCTAACGTGAGTGCAGTAACTTAAGAGATGCTCGGTATTCACGTCTCCTAAGGAACCATTAAATTACCTATAATGTAGTACAATGTGATATCATAATATGTCAATAGTAAAGTAAACTATGAAAATAGTATTAAGGCATTACACATATCCCCCTTAACACATTTTTATATATTCCTATAGTTTATACAGTATCGTAATTCCTCCGTAAATTGGAGGGCTATCAGAGGGCACTCCATAGGTATGGTACAAAACAAACTCGTAGAAGGCGCATTAGGGCATGTGAACAAGGCACGCGATGAAATGCTAGGGTAGATATATCATTTACGGTTTCAGACTGGTGGTAACGCATAGCAGCTACTACCGCCCACCTGGGAACACACTCCCACATCAAAAATCGAGGGGTGGCTACCAAAACTATCACGAAATCAGAATATAATATCGAAGAAATGTGTCCGATAGGAGGAATGACCTCACTTGGCCTGGCATGGCTCCTGACTTTAGTCACATCTAAGCTGACTCGTGGGAATTAGGGTCACGTCATACCTCATACAAAAATCATTCACCAAACCATCCTACTGCATTTCTGGATTCTCCACCACGTACATAGTTGTTAAAGTGGTTTTCGGTATTGGTAGGGTGTATGACAATATCTGATCCCGGTTTGTTTAACAACCAATCGCTTATTACACACCGGATGGTTCTTTTACATTTCAAAAGTCAATTCACAATTGATATTAAAAATATCATATTCTCAAAACCATAATACTTTCTAAATCGTATTTACTTTCAATTCACATTCACTTTGAAATCATATTCACTTTGAAATAATAGGTTGGAATTATATTTCCTTTCAAAAAGTCATCATTTCTTCCATGGTTATATTTCCAAAATAGGGTAAAATCTTACTTCAAAATCAACGTTTTCAATTTATTCTCTTTTAAAACAAAGCATTGGATTTAAACAATTCCACTTTACTTAGTCTAGAAATTTAGAAAAAGTTTATATAATTATAAATAGTTAAAATAGTTATAAATAGTTTAATTATAGGTTAAAAATACTTTTAAACTGATTTAAGATATTTAAATGGATTTAAATTAGATTAAGTATAATTAAAACAGATGAAATAGCTTTAAAATAGATTAACTATATTTAAATAAATTAAAATGGTTTAAAACAGATCAAAATAGTTTTATATAGTTAATATTAGTTAAATAGTTAATAAATTTTAAAAATTTGAATAATTAGAAATTTTAAAAATATATATTCTATTTTTATTTTAAAATATAAGTTTGGAATTTATATCCAATTAAACTATTCATTTCATTTCAACACATTTGGACTAATTTCAATTTCCAAATCAACAAACCAAATTTCCCTTTTTGACATAAACTTGATTTTCCAAAAATACTTCAATTTATATAAATCAAATTTTACTTCAAAGTATCATTTAATTCCATTCAAAAATTAAGGATTTTAAAATCATTTAATTTAACCAATCCGTTGTCCGTATATAAATCTCTACCCTAGGGTCAAGTGATACGGATATTTGTCATTTCAATCCGCAATTTAAAATTTTATGGTTGTATATCATTTCAAACCGCAATCCCGAATTTAACAATAAAATCCATAAAATCGCTTCAGTCCATCATTTCAACCCATAAAGATTTTTACTTAATTTATAGTTCATTCGTGTATGTATCATTTCAACCCATAATGAACTTGCAGTTTACAACGATATAAAATAAAATATCCATTCATCCAATATCAACAATCAACATCCATCACAATCATCATCCAAATCAATCTATAAATATCAGTATAGAACAGAAAATCAATAACAGGTATTTAACTGGCAATTATATCCAAAAATAAATTAAATAACGATTCAATTCAAATAAATTCAAATTAACTGAGATGACGATTAAAAATATACCAAACAGCCATAAATAAGTTTCCAATCACATCATTAATTTAATTTAAAAAATATAATAAATTTTAGAAGTTGTGAGTGGGTTAAAACACTCACCTTTTGAATTGAAATTGAATTTAAATCCAATTTAAACTCAAAATTCAAACGGTCTCATACTTCATCCAAACCAGCGTTAAAATGTCCGAAATTTAAATACGATCCGAACGCAAGAAACCAAGCATGAATTGGACCTCGTACGCAAAAGTTATTTATGTCAGAAAATTACAGGATTATAAATAATAAAAATAAAAATAAAAAACTTTACACGTAAGCATCGCATCACCTATCCGAAACCCTAAACTTACAAGCCTCAAGTAACTCTTGAACCCAATGCCGCCACTTCAAATTCGACCACTGTGCTGCCGATGATCAGTTTCGATCTGATCAGGAACTCCGCCATGACCACCATCCCAAACCGCACCCTCACCTTAGTCCTCGTCCACTACATCGCCCCCAGTCTCCACCGTGTCGTGCATGAAGTTCGGCCCTAGTTCATCAAATTCCGATGGCCACAATTGACTATGGCCAGCCTAGCCATTGCATCGCCACTGCTAGGCCTCCTCTACAACCACATACCACCCGATCGAATCCAGGACGAGGATCCACTGCACAATCCCACGACCACAAATGAACGGTCGAAATTTATTCTTAAATTAGTGGACAAACGGTGGTTCAAATTGAAAAACAAATTACAAATCTAAGATGCGCTCGTCGAGAGCTTCAGATTGATATAAAATTCGATATTATTTGAAGAGTTTGAATTTTTGGTTTTTAATTTGATTTGAAATTGCAATTGGGAATTAGGTTTTGTCTGCCATTGGATTAAGGAGGAGCATATGGAATTGTACATACAGAATGGAGGAATAAGAAATGACTAGGGTTCATAATGATATATATATATATATATATAACAAAAATAGAAACGGATGTGCTCGATTGGTTTGGAAAGTTGAATGATAAATGACCTAAAAAGCCCGTTCTTCCTCCGGAACGAAATGCGTCAACCCATATATCAAAATAGATATTTTCAAATATTTTAAACTCAATGGTAAAGGTTTCAAATCCAAACTCCATCGTATGAAGAAGTTATGCTAAAATCAACTTATTTCAAATTGATTTTAATTAAACTGATTTCTAGGCGTTTCGAGCCCGTGCGATCAAATGACATGCCCGATCGCTACGAAACTTGAAATCGTACAATAATTCACCATTATGGATCCGATGAAACTAGTTTCATCGAAATCCAAGTAAGTGGCCAAAATGGTTATATTTCAATTAACTAAATAAATTAATATTTAATTAAACTAAATCACTTTTCAATTCAATATTTAGTTATTTACAATTTCAATCAGTTTGGATTACTGGGTAGTTTATAATCCTTTATAACAAATTCCTATATCAATTTAATACTGAATATTCCACCAATTATAATATCAAATCTCAATTTCAGTAAATTAAATTAATTATAAATAATTCCAATAAATTAATTTGATTCAATTTCAATCCTTTTTATTTAAATCAATTATTATTAAATAAACAAAGTAAACACTTGTTTTACATTTCATTACATTAATACACCCCTATTCCATTTTTATTTGTATTAACCACTATAATTCCACTTATATTGAAATTTTGTCAAATCTAAACATTAATTATAATTAAAATCTCAATTAATTTATTCAACTTGGTTTCATTCTTTTATTTTATCTTATGAATAAAATATACATTTCCATTCATTTTATTACATTCACACTTTCAGTTATTGCATTAATTATCATTAATATAACATTAAAGTTCATTTAATTCTAATTGATTTCCTATCTAAATTTAGTAGCCTAAATAAACAAGTAACTAATAACAATCGTTACCATAACTTTTAATCACGTTTATGAATTCATTATTTACACACAAATGTTACAATTCCTTACATAACCCAAATTTTATTCAACGGTCATTTATTTCATACTATTTCATTTATTAATTCAAGGTTTATATTTGTTTTCTTATATCAATTTTATAACCAAGTATAACAATTTTACATCATTTCATTATTGGAATTTCATTTCAATTGTTAATAATTAGTTTTAATTAGCATTATTACATTTCATTTTAACATTCATTTCATTACTAAATTATAAATTTTTTATTTCTTTCCATATTAAATTACCAAAACTTATTAATTTAACAAATTTAATTATAAATTTATGGGTCATTACACTCTCCCCCACTCAAAACTTTTCATCCCCGAAAGGAAAAAGGAGAGGAAAGAAGGAATTAAGAAATCAATATATCATATTCAAAATATTAATTGTATAAACGAATAAATTTACAAAATTAAATAATTTAAATGAAATATACCAATTTATAGCCATTAAATCCTTTCATATTCAAGTAACAAAATTTTGGAAAATATTTCATAAAATTTTCTAAGTCCAAAAATTCACGAAAAATTTCAGCAGAGTCTCCTTTGTATGGAGAGGCTCGGATGAAATTATAATATAAATAAAATAATATATATCATAACTTTTCAAAATAATATATCCCAACAACAGGAAAAACAATATAATATCGTTAGAAAACCATAAACCGAGAATGTACCTATTTGTCGGGCAATTAACGCTTATTTTATGAAATCAAAAGCAGTAGCAATTACTTCTGTAAACCTGTATTTCACTTATATAATCCAAAAGAGTTAATAATTACATAAAATGAAATATTTAAATTTGTTTCAATCACTAAAAAACAATCAATGTAAAACAACAACAATCACTTGCAACCACAACATACAATCATCATATGAAATTAATTCAAATCAATTATTCATTCATAACAAGCAAAGCAGATGGTTTGTTTGGGTTTTAGACACTCTACATTGCATAGAATGACAAATAAGCTACTAAGTATACCCTTTACTCATTGGTCTTAGATAAAGCTCAACATATTATTTGTACATCCAAAAAAATAGTAATAACATTTCCCAAACAACTCATATGCCAAAACAAACAATAATGTACAATGTACTTGAGTAATTCTTATTAAGTTTCTTTCACAACATTTATAGTTTTTTTTCTTTTCATTCATACAAGGATCATTTCTTTAACTTACTTTTGTCTCTTACAAAAGTTTATTTCATTCATTCATTCATTCAGTGTTCATTGCATTTATTTTCATTTATTTCTTACAGAAATTAATTTTTATATATTTCTTCCAAAAATTAATTTTCATTTATTCATATCTTGAAAATATCTTTTCATCATTTTATATTTAATTCTTACATAAGTTTTTTTTCATCCAATTGATTATAGAATCTATGACGTCATTTAAGTATAATATACATTTTTATTGCAGTTCAGTTTACATTTATAAATTTATGTACTTGATTTCAATTGGATATTAAAATTCATTACTGTATAAGTTCATACTTAAGTTTCTTATTTTTGATTTACATTAACTTAAATTTAAGGTCCTTTACTTACAATATCCAACTTTCTGCTTATTTTATTGTAAATAACCTCAAACATTCACTTAAGCAATAAGCATTTATTTATAGTATTCAAGTTCAATTCAGCTATCTAACATATCAATTCACTAACTTAAATTTATAATTATTCACTTACCATACTTACTTTCTATTGCAATTTACTTAGTATATTTCAATTATAACTTAATTTATAACAATTATGACATCAAATTCTTATTTATAAAAGCCATTCATTGTACATTTTCATTATGTAAGTTTTACTTGTAAAATTTCCAATACATATTCTTTTAACATTTCAACTTTTAAAATTGGTAAGTTATATATATATATATATATATATATATATATATATATATATATATATAGACACACACACACACACACACACACACATATATCTTTAAGAATGTAACTGAAAATTACCCAAGTTTATCTTTTTTCATTTCAGTAAATAAATATTCAATAGTTACCATTACTTTTATTTCATATCCCTTTTTATGTATAGGTTACCAATTTCGAATTTCTTATTTGCTTCATTTACAACCTTGGCTTTTAATTTCTTATTTTCATTTAGAAATTCCAATTATTAAATAGTTAAATTCCGTTTCATTTTCAATAATTAAAACCTCTAATTTACAGAAATTTAAGAACTAAATGCCGGGTTCCATTTCAAATCATTTAAAATAACATATATATCATATCTTTTATATGTATCAAATCATATTTGGAAATAAAATTTATATTTATTTATCAAAACAAATGTATAGTAAACAACTACAACGGTCTCCCCACTTCGAAACTCGAAATGAATGTCGACGATGCGTGCACTCATCACCGAAATTATTTTCCAGCGACAGAGAGGAGAGTACAGAACATATTTCATTTCAAAATTTCTTTAAAACAATTCTTTCCAATTATATAAAAATATTAATATCAGAAAATACTTCTAACAATATTGTTATTATATTCCAAAATCATTCGAAAGAAATTTTCAAAAACCCCGGAACTTAAGTCCTAATTGTCAAATTTTCGTTTATTTTATTTTCAAATCTTATTCCCAACCAATATTTATAAGTTTCACTACCTAACAACAAATATATTAGATCCAAATATATCATATATAAAATTATTACTTTATATTCAAAAATTTGTAATAGGTAAAATTATTTTATTTACCTATATTTCAAAACAAATATTTTGTCGGTCTGTCCTATTAAGTGTTTAGAAATACATATTGATGTCATAGCGTCCTATGCACCTATAGAATTTATAAATACAAAATAGAACAAATTGACACAATATAAAAAACCTTTTATAACACTAACAAATACGATCTCTCATATATATACACTCGGCGACTCATCATAGGGTATTACTACCCTATTAGTAAAGAGTCAGACCCCACAAAGCTAAGGTTTTCGCTAAACCAAAGCTCTAATACCAACTGTAACATCCCGCTTTTTTGGACAGTTTAAATTGACGATAAACCACATGCCAACTTATACCATACAGAAGGGCAAATTGTTATTAGGGTGAATAACAAAAAGCAAAGAAACAAAAAAAAACAAAACAGAATCTTGCAGCGGAATGAAAAAATATAATAATCAATTAACGGTTCATGAAGCTGTTTACAAAACATTTGATTATATTTATACAACATTGATTAGTGTTACGCATACTAGAGAATAATAAATAGTGTAGCGCAATACATGATGCAGAGAATTATAATAAATAATAATAATACAATATTCGTCTTCGTCCTCTAGAAATAAGGTCTTTAAATCTTGAAAAGCTCAGGCTGACCCGAGCAAATTGAAAAGACAAAACACTCGAGCCAGAACTAAAATATCTTATGTAAGTTAAATCAACATAAATAAATATGAGTGGAATGGCGTTAGAGATGTTTACGGGGTTTGACATCTCCTATCCAGTGTCTAGCGTAAGTGCAGTAACTTAAGAGATGCTCGGGATTCACATCTCCTAAGGATCCGTTAAACTATCTACTATGAAGTACAATACGCTATTATAATATGTCCATAGTAAAGTAAACTATTAAAATAGCATTAAGGCGTTACCCATATCCCCCTTAACACATTTTTATATATTCGCATAGTCTACATAGTACCATAATTCCTCCGTAGACTGGACGGCTATCAAATGGCGCTTCATAGGTATGGTACAAAACAAACTCGTAGAAGGTGCGCTAGGGCATGTGAACATAGCACACGACGAAATGCCAGGGTAGATATACCATTTGCGTTTCTGGACTTGTGGTAACGCATAGCAGTACCGCCCACCTTGGAACACACTTCCAAATCAAAAGTCAAGGGGTGGCCACCAAAACAATCACAAAATCAGAATATAATATCGAAGAAATGCGTCTGATAGGAGTAATGACCTCACTTGGCCCGGCATGGCTCCTGATTCATCTAAGCTGACTCACGGGAGTCAGGGTCACGTCATACCTCATACAGAAATATTTTACCAAACCAACCTACTTCATTTCTGGAATCTCCACCACATACACAGTTGTTAAAGTAGTTTTCGGTATTGGCAAAGAGTATGATAATATCTGATCGCAGTCTCTTTAACAACCAATCGCTTAATACGCACTGGATGGTTCTTTTACATTTCAAAAGTCAATTCACAATTAATATCAAAAATATCATATTCTTAAAGCCATAATACTTTCGAAATCATATTTACTTTCAAATCATATTCAATTTGAAATCATACCCACTTTGAAATCATAGTTTGGAATTATATTTCCTTTCAAGAAGTCATAATTTCTTCCATAGTCATATTTCCAAAATAGAGTAAAATCGTACTTCAAAATCATCTTTCAATTTATTCTCTTTTAAAACAAAGCATCGAATTTAAACACTTCCAAACTTTACTTAGTCTAGAAATTTAGAAATAGTTTAAATAATTATAAATAGTTAGAATAGTTATAAATAGTTCAATTATAGGTTAAAAATACTTTTAAACTGATTTAAGATAGTTAAATGGATTTAAATTAGATTAAGTATAATTAAAATAGATTAAATAGCTTTAAAATAGATTAATTATATTTAAATAAATTAAAATGGTTTAAAATAGATCAAAATAATCTTATACAGTTAATGTTAGTTAAATATTTTAATAAATTTGAAAAATATGAATAATTAGAAATTTTAAAAATATACATTCTATTTTTATATTAAAATATAAGTTTGGAATTTATATCCAATTAAACTATTCATTTAATTTCAACACATTTAGACCAATTTCAATTTCAAAATCAACAAAACAAATTTCCATTTTTAAGATAAACTTGACTTTCCAAAAATACTTCAATTTATATAAATCAAATTTTACTTCAAAGTATCACTTAACTCCATTCAAAAATTAATGATTTTAAAATCATTTAATTTAACCAATCTGGCGTCCGTATATAATTCTCTACCCTAGCGTCAAGTTATACGGATATTTACCGTTTCAATCCACAGTTTAAAATTTTACGGTTATATATCATTTCAAATCGCAATCTTGAAATTAACAATAAAATCCATAAAATCGCTTGAGTCTATCATTTCAACCCATAACGATTTTTTACTTCTATAGATCATTCGGGTATGTATCATTCCAACCCATAACGATTTTTACTTAATCTATAGATCATTCGGGCGTGTATCATTTCAACCTATAACGATTGTTACTTACTCTATAGATCATTCGGGTATGCATCATTTCAACCCATAGTGAATGTACAGTTTATAACGATATAAAATAAAACATCAATTCATCCAATATCAACATCCAACAACCATCACAATCATCATCCAAATGAATCCATAAATATCAATATAGAACAAAAAGTCAATAACAGGTATTTAACTGGCAATTATATTCAAAAATAAATTAAATATCGGTTTAATTCAAATAAATTCAAATTAACTGAGATGACGATTAAAAATATACCAAACATCCATATAAGTTTCTAATCACATCATTAATTTAATTTAACAAATATAAGAAGTTTTAAAAGTTGTGAGTGGGTTAAAACACTTACCATTTGAATCAAATTGAATTTAAATCCAATTTAAACCCAAAATTTAAATGGTCTCAGATTTCATCCAAACAAGCCTCAAATGTCTGAAATTTAAATATGATCCCAACACAAGAAACCGCGTGTGAATTGAACCTCGTACGCAAAAGTTATTCACGTTAGAACATTACACGATTATAAATAATAAAAATAAAAATAAAGAAAAACTTTACACGTAAGCATCTCATCACCCAACCGAAACCCTAAACTTATGAGCCTTAGCAAACTGTCGAACCGAACGCCACCACTTCAAATTCGACCACCGCACCGCCGATGATCAGTTTGGATCTGATCAGGGAACTCCGCCATACAACCATCCCAAACCGCGCCCTCGCCTTAGTCCTCGTCCACTGCGTCACCCCGGTCTCCATCGTGCCACGCTCGAAGTTCGGCACCAGTTCCTCAAATTCCGACGACCACAATTGACTATGGGCAGAGCCGAGCCATTGGATTGCAACTGCTAGGCCTCTTCTAGAACCCCATACCACCCGATCGAATACAAGACGAGGATCCACAGCACAATCCCACGACCACAAACGAACGGCCGAAATTTGTTCTTCAATTTGTGGAAAAACAGTGGTGCAAATTGGAAAATAAATTACGGATCTGAGATGCGGTTGTCGAGAGCTTTATATTGATATAAAATTCGATATTATTTGAATTGAAGAGTTTGAATTTTTGGCTTTGAATTTGATTTGAAATAGTAATTGGGAAATAGCTTTTGTCTACCATTGGAATGAGGAGGAGCAAATGGAATTGTACGTACAAAATTGAGGAATAAGAAATGACTAGGGTTTATAACGATATATATAGATAGAACAAAAATAGAAATGGATGGGCTCAATTGGTTTGGAAAGTTGAACGATAAACGACCCGAAAAGCCCATTTCTGCCTCCAGAACAAAAATGGGTCAACCCATATATCAAAATAGATGTTTACAAATATTTTAAACTAAATGGAATAGGTTTCAAATTCAAATTCCATCGTATAAAGAAGTTATGCTAAAATCAACTTATTTCAAATTGACTTCAATTAAATTTAATTCTAGGCGTTTCGAGCTCATGCGATCAAACGACAAGTCTGATCGCTACGAAAATTAAAATCATACAATAATTCACCGCTGCGGATTCGATGAAACTGGTTTCGTCAAAATTCGAGTCAGTGGCCAAAATGGTTATATTTCAGTTAATTAAATAAATTAATATTAATTTAAACTAAATCACTTTCCAATTCAATATTTAGTTATTTACAATTTCTATCAGTTTGGATTACTAGGTAGTTTATAATCCTTTATAACAAAATCCTATATCAATTTGATATTAAATATTCCACCAATTATAATACCAAATCTCAATTTCAATAAATTCAATTAATTATAATTGATTACAAATCTGAGATGCGCTCGTCGAGAGCTTCAGATTGATATAAAATTCGATATTATCTGAAGAGTTTGAATTTTTGGCTTTGAATTTGATTTGAAATTGCAATGGGAAATTAGGTTTTTTCTGCTATTGGAATGAGAAGGAGCAAATGGAATTGTACATACATAATGGAGGAATAAAAAATGACTAGGGTTTATAACGATATATATATATATATATATATATATATATAGAACAAAAATAGAAATGGATGGGCTCGATTGGTTTGGAAACTTGAACGATAAATGACCCCAAAAGCCCGTTCTGCCTCCGGAACGAAAATGGGTCAACCCATATATCAAAATAGATGTTTTCAAATCCACGTTCCATCGTATAAAGAAGTTATGCTAAAATGAACTTATTTCAAATTGACAATTAAATTGATTTCTAGGCGCTTCGAACCCGTGCGATCAAACGACAAGTCTGATCACTATGAAACTTAAAATCGTACAATAATTCACCGTTATAGATCCAATGAAACTAGTTTCATCGAAATCCAAGTCAGTGGCCAAAATGCTTATATTTCAGTTAAGTAAATAAATTAATATTAAATTAAACTAAATCATTTTTCAATTCAATAATTAGTTAGTTACAATTTCTATTAGTTTGGATTACTGGGTAGTTTATAATCCTTTATAACAAATTCCTATATCAATTTAATATTAAATATTCCACCAATTATAATATCAAATCTCAATTTCAGTAAATCCAATTGATTATAACTAATTCCAATAAATTAATTTGATTCAATTTCAATCCTTTTTATTTAAATCAATTATTACTAAATAAACAAAGTTAACATTTGTTTTACATTTCATTACATTAATATACCCCTATTTCCATTTTTTATTTGTATTAACCACTATAATTCCACTTATATTGAAACTTTGAAAAATCTATACATTAATTATTATTAAAATCTCAATTAATTTATCCAATATGGTTTCATTCTGTTATTTTATCTTATGAATAAAATATACATTTCCATTCATTTTATTACATTCACACTTTCAGTTATTGCATTAATTCTCATTAATATAACATTAAAGTTCATTTAGTTCTAATTGATTTCCTATCTAAATTTAGTAGACTAAATAAACAAGTAACTAATAACAATCGTTACCATAACTTTTAATCACATTTATGAATTCATTATTTACACACAAATGTTACAATTCCTTACATAACCCAAATTTTATTCAACGGTCATTTATTTCATACTATTTCATTTATTAATTCAAGATTAACATTTGTTTTCTTATATCAATTTTATAACCAAGTATAACAATTTTAAATCATTTCATTATTGGAATTTCATTTCGATTGTTAATAATTAGTTTTAATTGCCATTATTACATTTCGTTTTAACATTCCTTTCATTACTAAATTACAAAGTTTTTATTTCTTTCCATATTAAATTACCAAAACTTAATAATTTAACAAATATAGTTATCGAAAATTTATGGGTCGTTACACTCTCCCCCACTCAAAACTTTTCATCCCCGAAAGGAAAAAGGAGAGGAAAGAAGGAATTAAGAAATCAATATATCATATTCAAAATATTAATTGTACAAACAAATAAATTTACAAAATTAAATAATTTAAATGAAATATACTAATTTATAACCATTAAATCCATTCATATTCAGGTAACAAAATTTTGGAAAATATTTCATAAAATTTTCTAAGTCCAAAAATTCACAAAAATTTCGGCAGAGTCTCCTTTGTATGGAGAGGCTCGGGAGAAATATAATATAAATAAAACAATATACATCATAACTTTTCAAAATAATATATCCCAACAATGGAAAAAACAATAATATCGCTAGAAAACCGTAGTCCGATAATGTACCTATTTGTCGGGTAATTAACGCTTATTTTATGAAATCAAAAGAAGTAGCAATTGCTTCCATAAACTTGTATTTCACTTATATAATCCAAAAGAGTAAATAATTACATAAAATGAAATATTTAAAGTTGTTTCAATTAATAACAAACAATCAATGTAAAACAACAACAATCACTTGCAACCACAGCATACAATCATCATATGAAATCAATACAAATCAATTATCCGTCCATAGAAAACAAAACAGATGGTTTGTCCGGGTTTTAAACAAATTGCATAGAATGACAAATAAGCTACTAAGTTTACCCTCTACTCAACAGTCTTAGATAAAGCTCAACAGATTATTTGTACATCCAAACGGCTAGAAATATCATCTTCGAAACAACCTATATGCCAAAACAAACAATAATTTACTATGTACTTGAGTTATTCATATTAAGGTCTTTCACAACATTTACATTTTTTTTTCTTTTCATTCATACACGGATCATTTCTTTAATTTACTTTTATCTTTTACAAAAATTTATTCCATTCATTCATTTCGTTACAGTTTTGTTTCTTTACATATTAAATTATCAAAACTTATTAATTTAACAAATTTAATTATTGGAAATTTACGGGTCGTTACAATATTACTACCCTATCTATAATGAGTTAACCCCAACAGGCTAAGGTATGTCTAAACCCAAGCTCGGATACCAACTGTAAGGACCCACCTTTTTGGACAGTTTAAATCGATAATAAACCATACATGTCAACTCAAACCATTTAAAAGGGAGATTATCAATGGGATAAATAAGAAAATAATAGAAAAGAAGGAAAAACAAAACATAGAATTTCACAGCGGAATGATAAAATATAATAATCAAATAAACGGTTCACGAAGCTATTTTACAAATGACATTTAATTACACTTTTATAATACAAATCAGAGTTATATATACAACAAAAATAAAGGAATAACGCAACGGAACACATGATATAGTGGAATAATATAATATTATAATACTAAACTCCATCTTCGTCCTTCAGATAATGTCTTCAACATTGAAAAACTCAGGCTAACCCGAGCATAATGAAATACAATACACTCAAGTCAGAACCAAAAAATTTCTATGTTAGTCAAATCAACTCAAATAAAATATGAGTGCAATGGCTTCACAAATGTTACGGGATTTTCCATCTTCTATCGGGTGTACAACATGAATAAAATTGTTTAAGAGATTTCAAATAATTTGAAGTACTAATTTTTAATTACTTTAATTAAAATAAATCCGAACTTTAAATTAAAAACTAAACCTTTCAAATAATTCAATTCCAATACATAATCCAAATTAAAGAAATTGTATGGGCAAACATTGTTTCAACCCATAATTTAAATGTCTTAGTTATCCAATTCTTAAATGATTTAGATGAACATTTAAATGATGTCGATAATATACATGGTGATAACGGGGATATATTAAAATAAATAAACAAACAACCATACATCCAACATATCAATCAATATGCATCTATTTTAGACAACATCCAAATCAACCAATATATTATAACAATTAATAGTTATCAATATCGAGTTTTTAACAATCGGTTAAATCCCAATATAAAAATAAATGTCAATTTAATTTTATGTAAATTCAGATTCAACATCAATTTAAATGTCAATTTAAACCAACAAACAGCAATAAAAAAATTTATATACCTCAATATAAATTTTTTTTAACTTGAAATGAAAATTTTAGTATTGTGTGAGTGGGTTAATCACTCACCTTTTTAGCTTTCCTTCCTCTAATTAAGTTTGAATCCACCACTGCTTTCTTTCTTTTAACTTTGATTTTCTTTTTTGTTTTTTTTATTTGAAAGTTTTGGAGGGGACAGAGAAATTTTTATAATCTAAATTTTTAGGAGAAATTTTGTAAAGGAGAAGAAAAGGAAGAAAAAAAATGTAGATTTGAAGAAATTTTTGTTTCGGAAAGAGAAGAAAATGAAGAAGGAGGGAGGAAAAGGGAGGTGAAGAAAGGTTAAAAAAATTATATATATAATATAAAATAAACTCAGGTTTGAGAAAATGCATCTTCAGAGAAAAGAAGAAGGAATGACCGAAAATGAAGAAACAAACAAAAATGAGAAAAGAAATGTGGCAGGTATCAAATAAAGAATGAAAGATATACATTTGAATTTTAAAAGACATGTTTACAAAGAAAGCAAAAATTTGGTATAAAATTTTAGAACGTGTGCTACCTCAATTCAGTTCAATAACAAGAAACGTTTCAAGGCAAGGCTCACGATTAAATAATTGAAACTTACAGGAAAACCAAAAAAGGCATGTATTAATAAAAGAAATAATAGAAATAAATAAATGAAAGGGGTGGTTGAAATCTAAGATAAATAAATGAAAAGATTAATAAACGTGAATAGTAGAATATGAAATTCTAACATATTTAAGACTATTCATTGCACAAAGAAAATATAGAGCATTTAATTCAGTCTAGACAGACGTGCTAGTTTTTTTGTAACGACCCGTAAATTTCGATAATTTAAAATTGGTTAAATTTATAAGATTTTGTAATTAAATGTAGAAAGAAATGAAATCTTATAATTTATATTGGAGTGAATGTTAGAAATTAAATGTTGCAATGGTAAATAAAATTTATTTTTGACAATTGGAATGAAACCCCAATAAAGAAATAGTGGAAAACATTATAATTTATGAATTTAATATGATTGTGAAATTAATACTGAAAGAAATGAAATTGGAAATAGTATTAATGAAATAATAACTAAAATGAATTGCAACTGTATAAATGTAAGTTAATTGTTAATAACTTGGATGTAATTACAATAAGTGAAACAATGTAAAGGTTATAACTTGGTTACAAAATTTATATACGGAAGTGGATGTAAATACGAATTAATTAATGAGATAATAGATAGTTAATGGTAATTGAATAAAATCAACTTTATGTAAGAATTGTAACATTTGTTTGTGAATAATGAATTCATATGTGTAATTAAAAGTTATGATAACGATGGTTATAAGTTACCTATTTAATTGGGGTATCAATTAGAATTAAATGAACTTTAATGTTACATTAGCAAGTTTAAGACAATAATGGAGACTGTGAATGTAACAAAATGAATAGGAAATGCTAATTTATTCATAAAGTAATAGTAGATGTAATAAAAGAATGGAACCAAGATGAAATGATTAGTTTGATTTAAAATCTTAATTTGTATGTGTGCATTAGTTTACAATGGAATATAAAAGGTAAATTAATAATGTAAAATGTTGACATCACCTTTAAGATGATAAGTTTATAATTGATTATAATATGGAAATCAAATGAATGGATTTATCTGAATGGCAATTGATAATTAATGAATTTATTAAAATTGTAACGGTCATAATTGATTGCATTAAATAAATTGGGAAGTAAATTTCATTAAAGGTAATTAAATATTATCTTAATGTAAATTAAGATAATATTTAGAATTAATGTAACTCCATTCATAAGATGACAATTGGGGTAACATTTGGCTTGCAAACATATATTTTTAGTTACCTATTTAATTATTTGATGGAATTTGAATTTGAAATAAAGGTTAACAAAATAAATAAATGTTACATTAGTGGGAAATGGAATAAGATGTGTACGAGTTGTCAAATTTGAGCATAGTAAAAGTAATAAAAGGTTAACTAGGTTGTAGAGTAGTAATGAACTTAATAAAAGGGATTGGAATGGAAACAGACCAATTTATTGAAATTTAATATATATAATTGGTGGAATTTTCGTAGAAAATGGAATTTAATACTACGATGATTAGAAATAAGAGGATTTTGGGAAACATTAAGGTAATTGTTATGAATCAAAATAATTATACCATAAGAAGAATGTATTTAAAGTAAATGGAAGGCTAATTTCTTTGAAATTTTGGAAATTTAATTTATAATTTCTGAAGTTAATGAAAATAAATATAACGCTGAAATTGATAGATTTATCAACTCTAATTTGACATAAAAATTGTTTAGATTAGTGTAAATGATTAAGAAAATTGGAAGGGGTAAAAATTGTCAATTATAGAATTGGGATTTAAAAGTGGATTTAATTAATTTAATATTAGATTTTTAATTAAGGTAAAAATAGACATTTTGGCCACTGACTCGGATTTCGACGAAACTAGTTTCATCGGATCCGTAACGATGAATTATTATAGGATTTCAAGTTTCGTAGCGATCGGACTTGTCGTTTGATCGTATGAACATGAAACGCCTTGAAATCAATGAAATTGAAATCAATTAGAAAAATATTGATTTTAGCACAACTTCTTCATACGATGGAATTTGGACTTGAAACCTTTTCCATTGCGTTTAAAATATTTTAAAACATCTATTTTGATATTGGGTTGACCTAATTTCATTCCGGAGTCGAAACGGGCTATTTGGGCCACTTTGTCGTTAGCACTTATATTCAACCCGATCCATCTATCATATTTCAACCCTACCTATAAATACCCGGTTATAAACCCTAGCCTGCTCCTTCTCAATGGCAGACAAACAAACTCTAGATCCAACTCAATTCAACAATCAAATTGAAATTTCAAAGGCCTCAAAAAAATTCAGAAAAATTATATATCGAAGCCCTCGACGAGCGCATCTCAGATCCATGATTCGTTTTTCGTTTTGGTTCATCGTCTGATCAGTAAAAATCGAAGAAGTTTCGACCGTTCATCGCTCGACGACGAACCTTGTCTGATCGGGAAATCACTTCTGGGTATTGTAGAGAGCACTGAGGGGATTGCATCGGCATCGTTTGTTTGACGTTTCAACGGCTGGATTTGGCGGAAAATTCGACTTAGGGTTCACTGAGGGCGGCGGCACACGTGGTTTTAAGCGACCGGACTTGGGTCATTGGGTGCGGTCTGGCTTGGCGTGCGCGTGGTGGAGGTGCGGCGTGTCCTTGCGATCGATGGCGCGTGCAATCGCTGGTCAACGTTTGGTCTTCGGCAGCCTGGTTCTTTGTCGCGAGGTTGAAGAGTTAGGGTAGCGTATAGGGACTCACGTGAGTATGGACGCTGATGTGGCGTGTTTAGGAGGTAATTTTTTTTTTATTATTTTTCAAAATTTTAAAAATCATGTAACTTCAAAACTTAATAACGTTCTCATACGATATCCGTTTTACGCGTTACTTTTTTTATTAGGATCGTATTGAAATTCCGGACAATTTGGAGCTGGTTTGGATGGATTTGGAGACTGTTCAAATTTTGAGTTTAAATTGAATTTAAATTCAATTTAAATTCAAAAAAAGGTGAGTGTTTTAACCCACTCACAACTTCTAAAATTTCTTATGTTTGTTAAATTAAATTTTGTTGTGATTATGCATTTATTTATGATTTTTCGTATATTTTTAATCATCATCTCAGTTATTGCATTTATTTAAATTAAATCGTTATTTAATTTACTGTTGAATATAACTGCCAGTTAAATACCTGTTATATATATTACCAGTTGTCTATTGGTATTGACTGATTGTTTTGGATGATGATTGTGATGGATGTGTGATCTGTTGAAGGATGAATGGATGTTGTATTATATATTATTTTAAACTGCAAGTTGTTATGCATTTTATTTAATTCGGGACTGCGGTTTGAAATGATATATAACCATAAATTTTATTTTTAAATTACAGATTGAAATGATAAATATCTGTATCACTTGACCATAGGATAGAAAATTATATACAGACACCGCAGTCTATATATAAAAATATTTTGATATGGTGTCTATGGTTTTGTAAAGAAATATATGATTTTATGAGATATTGATTGGATATTTTATAAATGTTCTTTTATATATAGTTAAATTCTTTGTTTGAGCTATGTATAAAATTGTTTACGTATAAAAGAAGTTAAATGATAAAGTTTGATTTTGTTAAGATATAATATGGTTAAAAGTATTTATTTAAATTATTTTGTATATAGAGTTTATGTTGACTTAAATACAATTAAGATGGGAAGATAAATAGGAAATTGATTTGAATCATATTATTTAAGAATTTTATTCAAATTAAAATCTGATTTGAAATTGAGATAAATTTGAGATTTTATGAAATTGGATTTATTTAAGGATTAAACCAACAAGGTTGATGTGAAATTTATTAAATTGGAAATTTTAAAAGGTATAATTCTTATAACTCGATTTTTGGGTCTAGGCGAATTAAATGATTATTTTAAACATAATGAATTGAAGGCAATATCTAGTTATTTGTAATTTGAGTTTTATTAAATAATAAGGGGTTTATTATATAAAATATTTCAAAACTAAATAATAGGAAATTTAATTATTGAATCGAAATTATCAAATCTAGTTTTGAAATTTTAGAATATTTAAAAACTTGAAATATATCGAAATTGAAATGTTTATAGAAATTGAAATGTTCGAGGTTATGAATTTCAAAGCATTATGTTTAAAGATGTTAAATTTTCAAATGTTTGGTTTTGAAGCATAAATTTGGAAGTGCTATGATTTTTTAAAAAGGGATATAACTGAAATAAAATGATATTATATTGATTTGAAATAAAAGGAGTATCATATTGATTTGGGTTTAAATTTGAAATGATATCTTATTTATATGGTTTTGAAATAAATATTATATCCTGGTTTTGAAGTATAAATTATTTTGAAATGATTATGGTGTTATAATAACGTTTGGTTGTTAAAGAGACTGGGATCGGAAGTTGTCATACTCTCTGCCAACTCCGAAAACCACTTTAACAACCGTGTACGCGGTGGAGATTCCAGAATGAAGTAGGATGGTGGCGGCGTTTCCTTTGAGGTAAATACGTTGACCCGACTCCCGTGAGTTGTCATAAGGTAGCTAAAACAAGAGCAATTCTCGGACCAAGGAGGCATCCCCTCTTATCGGACACATCCCTTCGATATTGTACTTTGACTTTTGGATTGATTCGGTGGCCACTTTTGATTTTTTTTATTTGGGGGTGTGGCTCGAGGTGGGCAGTAGCTGCGCGCTACGCGTTACCACCAGCCTGGATAGCAATTGGTATATCTACCCCGGCAATGCCTAGTTGTGCCGTGTCACCTATCCTATCGCGTCCTGTACAAGTTTGGATTTCTCCCATAGCCCGTGTGGTATCCTCTGGTGGCTTCCCGATCAGCAGGAACCATGATACTGGATGGACTACTGGGACTATTACGTGTTAAGGGCTATATGGGTAACCCCTTAATGCTATTAAAAAGTAAGTTTATTTTACTATAGACACCATTATAATAGCAAAATATTAGTACATAATAAAAAGTTTAACGGATCCTTAGGAGATGTGAATCCCAAGCATCTCTTAAGTTACTGCACTCACATTAGACACTGGATATGAGATGTCAAATCCCATAAACATTTCTGACGCCGTTCCACTAATATTTAATCCTGTTGATTTAACTTACATAAGATATTTTAATTCTGACTCGAGTGCTTTGTCCTTTTCAATTCGCTCGGGTCAGTCCGAGCGTTTTAGAATTTGAAGATTTTATTCTGAAGGACGAAGACGAAGATTTGTATTACTATTATCTACTATATTATTCCACTACACTAATTAATTCCGCTGCATTAATTATTATTCTCTGGTATGTATACTCTGATATGTATTGTATAAATATAATCAAATGTTTTTGTAAAACAGTTTCATGAACTGTTATTTGGTTATTATACTTTATCGTTCCGCTGCAAGATTCTGTTTTTTTTCTCTGCTTTTTCTTATTTACCCCATAATAATCCACCCTTCTATATGGTTTAAGTCTGACGTGTGTGGTTTATCATCGATTTAAATCGTGCAGAAAGGCGGGACGTTACATTTTTTCTGAAGGAAAATGAATGCGTACATGAGTTAATGGTATATGTAAACGACTTTATGAATTAATGCACATACATATTTCAATTCAAATGCAAATTAACACCTCGTTAATAATTCAATTTATGGCAAGAAGTGAAAGAACAAATGGAATGAAATATGTAAAAGAGAGAGGACAACAAAAACATGAAATGGCGGCAGAATAAAGTAAGATAATAAATTAATGAAAATGGAAGAATTAGTATATTGCAAACGACCTTTGAAATTTAATTTTAAAACTTATATTCCCTTCATTACATTTCATTAACTCCAAATATACACATAAATGTATGTTAATTTAACATTTTTTTACACACAATTAATAATATTGAACACACCAATTAACTTAATATTTCTCAATAAAATACTTATATATTTTTAACACAAAACAGAAGTTGCACATATCACTAATTAATTACAATTCACTTTTATTTCCTATTAATGGAAAGATTTTAATTGCTATTAATTCCAATAATTAAATTTCAAAACATACGTTGTTTACTGGGAAGATAGTTAGTCTAATTGTTTTCCTTTAAATTATAATTCAAAAATATTTATTAACATTATTGGTTACAAATATGAGTTAGAAAATTACTTAAAAATAATTAATTTGGATGTTCATATTAAAAATGGAAAAAAAGAAAAGGAAAAAGCTTTAGGTAAAGCACTTGGAAGGAGCAAACAAACAAATGGGAAATAAATGAAAAGAATGCGGAAATTATTAATTATAAATAATCAAATGAAGCAACTATTAATTAATAAGAAACGAACGAGTAATCTAACAATTAAATGGATGCTTAAATGAAACCTACACAAAGAACTTGAAAATGAAAAGAAAGAGAACGTGGATGTGATAATAAATGTAAAGTAAATGAAGGGACCACATATATACTGTAAACCAACCTTTGGGTTCCAAATTCCAAAACTTCCACCTATTAATTCATTTCAACAAACCCAAACATACACACATTTATCATTTACTTTTTTATTAAAACATTTGTTTTATGTTAATATATGTCTGCACTCCATTAAAGCAATCAATCAATTAATAATCAATAATTCAACTAATCAACCAATCAATCTATTCATTTATTTATGTTACTCAAACTAATTTTATTAATTAATGTATATATTTCTATCTATGCATTATAAAAGGATTTACTTTACTGTAATGGTCACATTAATGCAACAAATTTAAAAGTGTAACCATATATGAAATGGAAAAATAAGTATACGTGAACATGTGTAATTAATGTGTTAAAAAAAGATAATTTCTAATTCATTTAACAACACTTATACAACCATGATCCCTTTGATATATTTTAAAATTTGAATACTAATAAGTGTGTTTATATATATATATATATGTATGTATGTATGTATGTATATATATATATGTATATAAAATTCTAAAATCCAATTTATTTTTCCCAAAACCATACTTATTCAAAATGAAAATTTTATTTTTATACATCTCAAAACATGCAATTATCTTAATTAAACTGTTCATTCCATATTAGTACAAAATGCAAGTTCCTATATTAACTCATTCATTACAGTTTCATTTATGTTTGCTTTTAATTGAAACATTTCAATTAATCTAATTCCAATTCATTTAATTACTAATTTCAAACAAATTCTAATTATAAAATATTGTTTTCTTTTCATTTATACCACTTCAAACAGGTTTTAAAAAAATCATATACAACAAAATTTGCACACTATTAACAAAGTAAATGTTTTATCTTATTGAAAATAAACTTCTCCAAGATGCATTTCAAATAACAACTTATGTTATACTTTCATTAAAACATTCACTCGATCCTTTATTCAAATTCAACATTTGTTATTATGGTTGGAGACGAACATACAATTTCACGGTTTATTACAATATTTGATTTATTTACTTATTTGCAATTTATAACCAAATTTAACTTTACAACCATTTTAATCAATTTAAATTGCATTAAAATAGTTGTCCATTGCCTTATATTAAGATTACTAACGTTACATTCTAGTTATTTCTCTCATTATTAAATCTTAAATTTTTAATTTTTCACAACACTAAATTCCCAAAACTTATTAGTTAGTAAATTTAATTATCGAAATTTACGGGTTGTTACAAGAGTAAATGTAATGGGTTTACTTTTCACTCCTGCTAAAATCTTAACATCCTGGTTGTCTACTAGTATAAGGGACAAGCCAATAACTACATTATGAGTCAAAATACATAGTGTGTGGTGCATTACTAAGTATATATATGATAATAGAAATTTATAAATATGCTCTCTCATATAAGCTAATTTTGTAGGAATAGCTTAAACTAAGCTCTGGTACCAAATTTAACAACCTGTGTCTCTAGACACACTTATTCAAAGCCTAAAGTATTTTATGAACCGCCGTCTTGTCAAAAAGTATGAATTGTTAGGTTTTAAAAAGGTTTACATGGCACAGGGATAATTATAGCTTTACATAGTTCTGACTTTCAGATCTCATGGTGGAAAGAAATAAAATATAAATTCATAAAATAATCCAAGTAACAGTCTTAGAATAACCGTGGTCCACATGAAAAATGACAAAACAATGTCTCAAAATTCCAATACAACACAAGTTTAATAAAGGTAAAGTCTCCTGATAATACCATAATATTGATTAAATGATAAAATAAGGCACATAGAGAAGGACTACAAATAAATAAGTCTCTAATGTCATGTCGTTATCTTCACGCACCTTGACCAAATCACCTCATTTATGATCATGTTGTGAAGACCCGCAAATCCATACTCCTTGAATATACACTAATCTCCATAGATTAACTCAAGATGAACGGAAATACGAATTCTCAATGTTTAAGAAAAAGAAAAGGACAAAAGAAGATAGGAAAGATAGAAAATAGAGAAAAGATAGAAAATAGAACGGAACAGAAGAAGACAACAGAACCACATCAGAATCTCACAATCGCAGCGGAACAACATATAATAGATAAATGAATAATCTTTAAACAAAGAACTATATCAGTTATTACATTACATCACATTTCATTACATCATATCATCAGAGTGTACAACAACAAACAATGCAGCGGAAAAGAAATACTATATATTAGTAATACGCCATGTCATCCAGCTTGCCTCCAGCAACTCCTGAATTCCAGAATATCCTGATAAACCTTAACTCTTGACTGCCCGTGTGGAAATTGGTGGGCACCCAGAGTTTAGGAAGGAAAACAATAAACTCCGAGTTAGTCATGTGACTGGTGTGAGAACTCAAAACAGTTTTTTTAACTTTAAAATCAAAAATAGAGGAATATTTTTAAAGTCAATTCGCTATGCTTTTAAAAATGAGACTACCATAAGGCCTCCCGTACACACACACAATGCAAACGCAGAATCGGAGGAGATTTCTCCTTATGATAGTCAAAGATGCTTGATACGCATTAAAAAGAAACATTTGATATTATTACTAGTGCATAGTGTATTAAACAATTTCGAAAGTAGAATATAAATCTTAGCCAGCATAGGTACCATTATATTATGCCTGCTATAGCTACCTCCTGAGGAAGCAGGTTCTACATCTAAAACCGTACAAGATCATATTGTTTCTTTGGATTTTCAACAAATGGTCAGGCCAAGGAACTTCCCATTGCCACATAAGAACGCCTCTGGAAGGACGTACCCGAGAACCAAACCGGATCTCTGCCAACGCAAGGCCGGGTTACCCCTAACTGGGTAACAACTGACACGAGTATGTCATTCCCCGGTCCTTTGGGACCTTTAACCGAGCGCTCGTAATCAACATAACACCAAAATAATAAGTGTTTCAACATGAGTAAGTATCTGGGCTCCATACCATGATACCACCCTTTTCCAGAAGGAAATGCACACACCCTAAAGGGAGCTACCCCTCATAACCTTGCCGCATCTTTCCTGTTTTGACCATTCCGGGGTGTGAGGCTCGACGAAGTCACGTCCACAAAGACACACTTTATACAAAAGCCGTGCTTTGGGTCAACAAATGATCATAGAAATGATCACAAAGATAAACGATCAAACAAATGATCCTATCACAAATGATCAACACAATGATCATTTCGCAGCAACACTCAGCATGTCACATTACCAAATTGGGAATATATTGCTGATAACCTTCAACTACATAACCTCTGAGCTCGTACGTCTCAGAGAAGGGTGTTAAGCTAAGAGAATAAATTCTCCGCCACCAACAGAAATATATTTGAAAGAAATCTGCTTTATATCTCAATTTGTAACGTCAGACATACAATCCATACAAGTCTGTTCCGGGCTCGAACAAAACCGAAGGCACTTACAAAGAAGTCCTTGCAATCCGGATATCCACAATCCTGATCGGATTCCCCATCACATATGGAGAACTCTATACCGGAGCAACTCGGTGCAGAGTCAATCGACAGGTCATCCCATCGCTCTCGCAAATACCCGGTCTTCAACACCGGTCATCAATGCTATCCATTACGTCGTATCACTATTCGGAATGGGTAATTCGAATAATGAGCGCAATAATTTAAAAATAAGCGTAGCATTCAAATTCAGCAAATCACAACAAATACCTTTCAAAGGTAAATATTGATAGTCGGTTATTGAACTATCAATGGATATGCACAACATCACCAGATTCCAAATAATTTTCCAAATTATTTATTTTCCAAAAATATCTTTACAAGATATATAATTTCAATGCTTCAAAAATAAATCAACGTTTATTTTGAAACAAATTCCCCTCTCTTTTATAAATTCCATAGTGAATTTTCATTCCAAAATATCCATGCATATACGATTTCAATTATTCATTTCAATTTATCTTCAAAAAGATAAATTCTTAAAACGTTTCATTTCACATTGGAAAAACATTTCCATACTTATTTATTCATAAGTAATTCACAAATTTTATTTATTTTCAACACTTGAAAAATATTCAATATACTTAAATCGAAATTAAGCATATATTTCATTCTTTAAGGAAATCATTCTCTTAAACATATTTATTTGGGCCAAAACGAATGTTGCGTAAAACATCGTTACGACGTCCCAAAATCACTAGTATAGGGATTCGAATTTAAGATAGATATATAAATCCCAATACTATACAAACATTTCCTTTTGGAAATCATTTACTATAACAATAGTGTTATAGTCCACTATTTCCTTCTATTTCTCGAAAACGTCTATTTCAACAATGAATGTTGAAATCTATGGTTTCGAATCTCAACACATTTTGAAAACATCGTTAGATCGTTTTAATTCTATTTAAAACATCACATTCAAAATATTTTCTTTAACATATTATTCACTATTCAAAACGTGAATATACTACGTTAACCAATTTCATCATTTCTATTCATTTTATTTCAAAGGATTATTCACTGTATAAAACGTGAATATAACTCCATAAATAAGTTATAAAAATTAACTTATCAAAATAAGTCGTTGCGAATTTATAAAACAATGTTTATAAATTCCATTTCTATTTATTTTATATCAACTCCTTTCTATAAATCTCCTTTATTAACCTATCTCAATTCATATCTCAATGATATACTAGAAATTCATATTATAAGTCAAATACTTATAATTTATTTGTTTGCAAAATCGTTCCTTTGAACTTCATAATTATAAATCTTTTAACTTATAAGATTCAATTATTTGTCCAAAAATATTCCTTTAATTACTTTACAAATTTTATAAACCTACTGCTTATAAAATTCCATTTATACTTCACCGTTTATAATTCTATAAGTTTCATTCATTTATGAAATTCATTCACAATTCATTCTAACACTTATAAAAACTCGTTTTATAATTCAAATATATCAATTTATAAATCCTTTATATAAATCAATTTATACTATTATTTAAAACATCTTTAATCTCCTTTATAATTTCACCATTTTGATTTATAAAATAATCAAATTTTATAAATCCTATATTTAAACTTTTTTATAATAAATTCAAAAATCCCAATTTAAACTATTTTATAAAATCGTTAACCCCATATTTTCAAAAATCTACTTTTAACCATATTTCTCACAAATCATAATTTTATAACATTAAAATTTATAACGTTTATTTATTTAAAATGAATCAATTCCAAAAATATAGTATATTTTCAAAAATCACTTAAAAAATCATTTTTAAATTCCAAAATTAGTCCAATGATGCTACACACCAAATAGTCAATCACGACAACAACGATATCATATATCGATATGATAATCCATCAAATATCAAAATATCTGAAATCAAATAAATACTGTTGAGGAATCCAGTTGGATCCCTCCAACCTGTTTTCCTGCATCCAAAGATGTTAGAACAATACCAATTCCGTTCCAGTACGAAATTATCACGGTATATGGGATTTAAAATATTATCCGCTTAATAGACGGCGCAATAGGGTCTCATCCGCTATACAATGCGGGAAATCAATAACTGCAATATATACATATGCCAATATATATATATATTGCTATTATATATAATACCAATTTCACTGTTTATGAAATATTCGCGGTATATGTTTTTAATAAATAACATCCGCTTACTAACGGTGCATAATGTCTATTTTAACAATCAATAGATATCAATCAACATTCAAACATGCATTCAAGTATTTTAAATATAACTATTTAAAATTAAATCGAAACCGATTCGATTGAGTGAGAAGTTCTCACCTTGATTTCAATTTCGTTTTAGCGATTTATTTCGAATAAAATTAAACGCGCGTTTAATTTTACCCAAAATTCTCACTAACTCCAAACGACTCCAATCCAATTCCATAGCGTAGTGCTCGTCCATACGATTCCAACGCAACTGGTTTCGTGCGTTTTCGACCTCGTATGAAAACGATATCAATATTTGAAGTTACACGAATTTATTTAAACTAAATTTACAACTTTATTTTTAAATTTTAACCTACACTAAAACACAGCCATTGGATCCTTGCTCTGCAAATCTCGGCCCTCCTTCTCCTTCATCTTCCACGCGACTACACTGCAGGTAGAAGCCGTATAACATAACCCAACAAGCTCCAATTAGGGTTTGATTCTACGACCACCACACCACGTTATAACTCGATCAACAACTTCCATTCCGAAGCCCCTATCCTGCTCTACCCATGGCCACCACCTTGGTGTACTCGGCCACCCACAGCTCCTCGAAACGCGTGAGCAACATCAGGAGGACGCGGCTACTTATCTCCCTCCACGTCGCACGAAAACTCATCACCTCCGTATGGATTCGAAGCTCTTCCAATGCTCTACGTTTTGCTAGTTGAAAGTTTTCGATAATATTGAGTGGATTGAAAGAAATTAATGGAAGAACAATACAAATTTTCGGCCATTGATGAAAGCTACTGGCGGCTAGCTTTGTAAATTAGGGTTTTAATTTTTTTTTATTTGTGAAGAGAACGGTCTATTTGTAGAAAATCAAACGAAACACTATTCATTTTGGATTTTCCAAACTCCGATTTACGCGTGGTGACCGACGTTTCTAGGGTTTATCCCGCGTTCCAGACACGATGGAACAGGTTTAGAAAGCTAATTTGGTCATCTGTGCGAGTTGTGGCTATAAACGTTCAATTTAAATTAAACCGATTTAAACGATTTACTTGGCGTTTTAGCTTGCACCGGACAAACGGTAAATCCGATTGACACGAAATTTGAAACCATATAATAATATCACATTACGGATCCGATGAAACTGGTTTCGTCGAAATCCGAGACTTTTTGAAAAATGGCTATTTTAACTCGCCAAATTAATATTAAAACAATTTCGATGCGTTTCGAGCTGCTACGATCAAACGATAACTCCGATTGCTACGAAAATTGAAATCCGATAATAACTAACTATTACGGATCCAATGGAACTAGTTTCGTCCAATTCTGAGACTGTTCAAAAATTGACTAATTTCACTAGTCGATTAAATATTAAAATATTCAATTTTCACAAATTAACTTCAAATTCGATTTTAAAAGTTCTAAAACATCGTTCTAACATCAATATGATATAATAAAATTTTACAAATCATTTTCAATCATATTTGACCCAATTTTCTATTATTTCCATAATTTAACATATTAAATTATTGATTTAATTATCCAATTAAATCCAATTATTCAAAATAAAATTTATTCGACTTATAAATTTCACTTATTAATATTTAAAATTAATTAAATATTCAAATTTAAATTAATAAAAATTCTAGGTCGTTACATACTTCCCCCCTTAAAAGAATTTCGTCCTCGAAATTATCAAGTAAGAAAAGTTACAAAATCTATTATTAACTTTCCAAAATCCATAGTTAACTTCTTACAATAACTTTACTAACTTTTCAAATCATACTTAGTTATCTTTTAAAAAACAACTACTATTGTTTAACTTTCAATTCCAAATCAAAGTTATAGTTTTCAAAAAAAAAAATTCAATTTTCCCAAATTTTTTCTAACGCCTTAAATTTTCGGAAAAATTCGCCATAGTCTCCTTTGCGCGGCTCGATCCGAAAAAAAATGACAGTATATGTATCACAAATATACATCTCATCAAGTAATGAGGCATCCCGCAGGGAAAAAAGTGTAAAAGTACGATATTTAATCCGAGATATGTACCTTATATTTTATTAGCGAGCATATACGGCTAATATAGCGCGAAAGCGAGCTCCAAATGCGAAGCAAACGCGATCCGCACATACTAAACACTCAACAAACAACATGAGAACCATGTATATAGACAATAGTATCAATATACAACATATAGCAACATAATAACTATATATGCCAACATAGCAAATGCAATAAAAGCAATATGTTCAACCATCAACCAACTAACATTCAATTAACATCCATAACCAATAAATATTCATTCATATTCTCATTAATATTAAATGAATTGGGTTTTTCAATTTAATCACATTTGATTCATTAACAGTGGACGTTTTTACTAACATTTATTCTCAATTAGTTTATATTTACTAATTCATATTCAAGTTGGTTCACTTCCAATCAAATTCAATTTTATTTAAGATTCACTTAACTTCCAATTGAATTTCAATTACTTTAGCTTTCAATTTCATTAACTCATTTCATTAACACTTAATGAATTATATACAATCAACTAACAACCATATAACAACCAATGTATATTAATTTCAACCAAATTCCTTTGCTATATTCATTCAATTTGGTTTAACACCATCACTTTCAATTGGTTTAATTAAATTGATTTTCATTCATTTATTCAACTTCCAATAACATTAGATTTTAATGAATTAACACTTACATTCATTATTTCCTATCAACTTAATTCACATTTAATTGATTTACATTCAATCCATTCATTCAATTCAATTACAAAAGTTGAATTTCCATTTACATAACTTAAGTTCAAATTTATCACTTAACTTTAATAATTTACTTTGATACCGAAATCAACTTCATTGAATATCTTTTAAGTTATACTTCATTTAAACATCACTTGGTTTTACTTAACTTAAATTCCAACTTATAAATCAATTCAGATTCCAATTCTAAAGTAAATTTTCATTTAACTTTAAATTCATTTTTATTTACAACTCATATTCATAAATATATTCATATAGTTTCACTTCTTATATATATAAGTTTATTTCGCAATTGTAAATTACTTTAATTATAATTTCAATTCTTATAATTCATTTTACTTATACAATTATTCTTTAATTTAGATTATTCAAACAACTAAACAATCAACTTATATACACTTTAATAATTATGAAAAATTATTTCTTTATATATAAAATAAAATCAAGGTAAAATTATTTCATTTACCCAATTTAAAACAATATCGTGCCGAATTGTTCTATTCAAATGTTTATAAACCCCTTCGGCATAGTTGTCGAGACCGTGCTGACGAAGGTTCATATGCCACTCAATAAACCAGTCATCACAATATAAAACAATTTTATATATTCACTAACAAATACGCTCTCATAGCTATTATTACACTCAAACTCATTCTAGAGTACTACTGACTCTATCCCTAATGAGTAATACCCAACAGAACCATGGTTGTCGCTTAACCATAGGCTCTGATACCGCCTGTGAAGACCCGCAAATCCATACTCCTTGAATATACACTAATCTCCATAGTCTCAATGTTTAAGAAAAAGAAAAGGACAGAAGAAGATAGGAAAGATAGAAAATAGAGAAAAGATAGAAAATAGAATGGAACAGAAGAAGACAACAGAACCACATCAGAATCTCACAATCGCAGCGGAACAACATATAATAGATAAATGAATAATCTTTAAACAAAGAACTATATCAGTTATTACATTACATCACATTTCATTACATCATATCATCAGAGTGTACAACAACAAACAATGCAGC
Organism: Allium cepa; assembly: GCA_030765085.1. NCBI lineage: Eukaryota > Viridiplantae > Streptophyta > Magnoliopsida > Asparagales > Amaryllidaceae > Allium > Allium cepa. Next base: position 462,554,446 of record CM060938.1, on the reverse strand, counting down.
GGAAAAGAAATACTATATATTAGTAATACGCTATGTCATCCAGCTTGCCTCCAACAACTCCTGAATTCCAGAATATCCTGATAAACCTTAACTCTTGACTGCCCATGTGGAAATTGGTGGGCACCCAGAGTTTAGGAAGGAAAACAATAAACTCCGAGTCAGTCATGTGACTGGTGTGAGAACTCAAAACAGTTTTTTTAACTTTAAAATCAAAAATAGAGGAATATTTTTAAAGTCAATTCGCTATGCTTTTAAAAATGAGACTACCATAAGGCCTCCCGCACACACACACACAATGCAAACGCAGAATCGGAGGAGATTTCTCCTTATGATAGTCAAAGATGCTTGATACGCATTAAAAAGAAACATTTGATATTATTACTAGTGCATAGTGTATTAAACGATTTCGAAAGTAGAATATAAATCTTAGCCAGCATAGGTACCATTATATTATGCCTGCTATAGCTACCTCTTGAGGAAGTAGGTTTTACATCTAAAACCGTACAAGATCGTATTGTTTCTTTGAATTTCCAACAAATGGTCAGGCCAAGGAACTTCCCATTGCCACATGAGAACGCCTCTGGAAGGACGTCCCCGAGAACCAAACCGGATCTCTGCCAACGCAAGGCCGGGTTACCCCTAACTGGGTAACAACTGACACGAGTATGCCATCCCCCGGTCCTTTGGGACCTTTAACCGAGCGCTCGTAATCAACATCACACCAAAATAATAAGTGTTTCAACATGAGTAAGTATCTGGGCTCCATACCATGATACCACCCTTTTCCAGAAGGAAATGCACACACCCTAAAGGGAGCTACCCCTCATAACCTTGCCGCATCTTTCCTGTTTTGACCATTCCGGGGTGTGAGGCTCGACGAAGTCACGTCCACAAAGACACACTTTATACAAAAGCCGTGCTTTGGGTCAAAAAATGATCATAGAAATGATCACAAAGATAAACGATCAAACAAATGATCCTATCACAAATGATCAACACAATGATCATTTCACAGCAACACTCGGCATGTCACATTACCAAATTGGGAATATATTGCTTATAACCTTCAACTACATAACCTCTGAGCTCGTACGTCTCAGAGAAGGGTGTTAAGCTAAGAGAATAAATTCTCCGCCACCAACAGAAATATATTTGAAAGAAATCTGCTTTATATCTCAATTTGTAACGTCAGACATACAATCCATACAAGTCTGTTCCGGGCTCGAACAGAACCGAAGGCACTTACAAAGAAGTCCTTGCAATCCGGATATCCACAATCCTGATCGGATTCCCCATCACATATGGAGAACTCTATACCGGAGCAACTCGGTGCAGAGTCAATCGACAGGTCATCCTATCGCTCTCGCAAATACCCGGCCTTCAACACCGGTCATCAATGCTATCCATTACGTCGTATCACTATTCGGAATGGGTAATCCGAATAACGAGCGCAATAATTTAAAAATAAGTGTAGCATTCAAATTCAGCAAATCACAACAAATACCTTTCAAAGGTAAATATTGATAGTCGGTTATTGAACTATCAATGGATATGCACAACATCACCAGATTCCAAATAATTTTCCAAATTATTTATTTTCCAAAAATATCTTTACAAGATATATAATTTCAATGCTTCAAAAATAAATCAACGTTTATTTTGAAACAAATTCCCCTCTCTTATATAAATTCCATAGTGAATTTTCATTCCAAAATATCCATGCATATACGATTTCAATTATTCATTTCAATTTATCTTCAAAAAGACGAATTCTCAAAACGTTTCATTTCAGATTGGAAAAACATTTCCATACTTATTTATTCATAAGTAATTCACAAATTTTATTTATTTTCAACACTTGAAAAATATTCAATATACTTAAATCGAAATTAAGCATATATTTCATTCTTTAAGGAAATCATTCTCTTAAACATATTTATTTGGGCAAAAATGAATGTTGCGTAAAACATCGTTACGACGTCCCAAAATAACTAGTATAGGGATTCAAATTTAAGATAGATATATAAATCCCAATACTATACAAACATTTCCTTTTGGAAATCATTTACTATAGCAACAGTGTTATAGTCCACCATTTCCTTCTATTTCTCGAAAACGTCTATTTCAACAATGAATGTTGAAATCTATGGTTTCGAATCTCAACACATTTTGAAAACATCGTTAGATCGTTTTAATTCTATTTAAAACATCACATTCAAAACATTTTCTTTAACATATTATTCACTATTCAAAACGTGAATATACTACGTTAACCAATTTCATCATTTCTATTCATTTTATTTCAAAGGATTATTCACAGTATAAAACGTGAATATAACTCCATAAATAAGTTATAAAAATTAACTTATCAAAATAAGTCATTGCGAATTTATAAAACAATGTTTATAAATTCCATTTCTATTTATTTTATATCAACTCCTTTCTATAAATCTCCTTTATTAACCTATCGCAATTCATATCTCAATGATATACTAGAAATTCATATTAAAAGTCAAATACTTATAATTTATTTGTTTGCAAAATCGTTCCTTTGAACTTCATAATTATAAATCTTATAACTTATAAGATTCAATTATTTATCCAAAAATATTCCTTTAATTACTTTACAAATTTTATAAACCTACTGCTTATAAAATTCCATTTATACTTCACCGTTTATAATTCTATAAGTTTCATTCATTTATGAAATTCATTCACAATTCATTCTAACACTTATAAAAACTCGTTTTATAATTGAAATATTTTAATTTATAAATATCAATTTATAAATCCTTTATATAAATCAATTTATACTATTATTTAAAACATCTTTAATCTCCTTTATAATTTCACCATTTTGATTTATAAAATAATCAAATTTTATAAATCCTATATTTAAACTTTTTTATAATAAATTCAAAAATCCCAATTTAAACTATTTTATAAAATCGTTAACCCCATATTTTCAAAAATCAACTTTTAACCATATTTCTCACAAATCATAATTTTATAACATTAAAATTTATAACGTTTATTTATTTAAAATGAATCAATTCCAAAAATATAGTATATTTTCAAAAATCACTTAAAAAATCATTTTTAAATTCCAAAATTAGTCCAATGATGCTACACACCAAATAGTCAATCACGACAACAACGATATCATATATCGATATGATAATCCATCAAATATCAAAATATCTGAAATCAAATAAATACTGTTGAGGAATCCAGTTGGATCCCTCCAACCTGTTTTCCTGCATCCAAAGATGTTAGAACAATACCAATTCCGTTCCAGTACGAAATTATCACGGTATATGGGATTTAAAATATTATCCGCTTAATAGACGGCGCAATAGGGTCTCATCCGCTATACAATGCGGGAAATCAATAACTGCAATATATACATATGCCAATATATATATATTGCTATTATATATAATACCAATTTCACTGTTTATGAAATATTCGCGGTATATGTTTTTAATAAATAACATCCGCTTACTAACGGCGCATAATGTCTATTTTAACAATCAATAGATATCAATCAACATTCAAACATGCATTCAAGTATTTTAAATATAACTATTTAAAATTAAATCGAAACCGATTCGATTGAGTGAGAAGTTCTCACCTTGATTTCAATTTCGTTTTAGCGATTTATTTCGAATAAAATTAAACGCGCGTTTAATTTTACCCAAAATTCTCACTAACTCCAAACGACTCCAATCCAATTCCATAGCGTAGTGCTCGTCCATACGATTCCAACGCAACTGGTTTTGCGCGTTTTCGACCTCGTATGAAAAAGATATCAATATTTGAAGTTACACGAATTTATTTAAACTAAATTTACAACTTTATTTTTAAATTTTAACCTACACTAAAACACAGCCATTGGATCCTTGCTCTGCAAATCTCGGCCCTCCTTCTCCTTCATCTTCCACGCGACTACACTACAGGTAGAAGCCGTATAACATAACCCAACAAGCTCCAATTAGGGTTTGATTCTACGACCACCACACCACGTTATAACTCGATCAACAACTTCCATTCCGAAGCCCCTATCCTGCTCTACCCACGGCCACCACCTTGGTGTACTCGGCCACCCATAGCTCCTCAAAACGTGTGAGCAACATCAGGAGGACGCGACTACTTATCTCCCTCCACGTCGCACGAAAACTCATCACCTCCGTATGGATTCGAAGCTCTTCCAATGCTCTACGTTTTGCTAGTTGAAAGTTTTCGATAATATTGAGTGGATTGAAAGAAATTAATGGAAGAACAATACAAATTTTCGGCCATTGGTGAAAGCTACTGGTGGCTAGCTTTGTAAATTAGGGATTTTATTTTTTTTTATTTGTGAAGAGAATGGTCTATTTATAGAAAATCGAACGATTTTCTAGGCGTTTTAGCTTGCACCGGACAAACGGTAAATCCGATTGACACGAAATTTGAAACCATACAATAATATCACATTACGGATCCGATGAAACTGGTTTCGTCGAAATCCGAGACTTTTTGAAAAATGGCTATTTTAACTCGCCAAATTAATATTAAAACAATTTCGATGCGTTTCGAGCTGCTACGATCAAACGATAACTCCGATTGCTACGAAAATTAAAATCCGATAATAACTAACTATTACGGATCCAATGGAACTAGTTTCGTACAATTCTGAGACTGTTCAAAAATTGACTAATTTCACTAGTCGATTAAATATTAAAATATTCAATTTTCACAAATTAACTTCAAATTCGATTTTAAAATTTCTAAAAAATTGTTCTAACTTCAATATGATATAATAAAATTTTACAAATCATTTTCAATCATATTTCACCCAATTTTCTATTATTTCCATAATTTAACATATTAAATTATTGATTTAATTATCCAATTAAATCCAATTATTCAAAATAAAATTTATTCGACTTATAAATTTCACTTATTAATATTTAAAATTAATTAAATATTCAAATTTAAATTAATAAAAATTCTGGGTCGTTACACATGTCCTCCTGTAATAGGTAATAAGAGGGAGAAATTTAAGGGGTCAGAAAAAGTATAGTGAATTATATCACTTGTGGTATGGTGTAAACATGTAATTATTACTCTAAAGGATGTTACTTAGAGTGTGTTATAAACAAGGAGCTAGTTATTCTATAATTTAGGTTGACTATTCTAAATGCATAATTATAGTTTACGATAGTTCCACCCATTGGGGAGCATACTATAATAGAGCAAATCCTATAGATGCCTTTAGTGTATGGTCTCAATAGTTGACCGTCTAACCATGTATCATATTAACAACCTTGATGGTTGATTTTAGAGTTACGCTTATCATGGTAGCCACAAAATGCCCGACTCGTTATTGAATCATTATTCAAAATTTATGCCATCTATGCACTGTTCAAAAGTAATTTGTGAAATCAATAATTATGAAATTGCCACTGGCTATATTTTTCACTATTTTCACTCCGTTTTGTTAAATCTAGTGAATAATATATGGTTTCTAACTATAAGCGATGTTTCGAATGCAATGGAATAGGTCTTGAGATCCAATTCCAATATTCGTAAAAAACTTTTTTTTATTTTTATGTAAAATTACAATTTTGTCCTCTTTTATATTTTAATTAATTATCAAAATTTATAGGGTGTTCCAAAAGATTTCTATATGAAAACCATTAAAAATTAATGTTTTTTTCATATTATAATATATGAAAGTATACTTTTTATAAAAGTTAGGTATTATACTTGAAATAAATCATATCTATATGCAGATTTAATTACATATATAAAATTATTTTTATTTCCTATACCTATAATGTATAAAAATCAAGAATGTATGTATATATACACACTATTTTATGTACTTATATTTTAAAGTCAATACGTTGTTTTAAAAGCATTTCAATTGTTAATTATTCTCGAAAATTAATGGAAAAATCATTTTTTTCATTTATGCCCAAATAATATACACACATATATACATAAAAAAAATATAATGTGTATATATACATACATATAAATATAGATACGTACGTACACACACATACATATATTCATCAAACGTTCATAGAATAGACATATGTGGTTGTGATAATATACATATACATTAAGTTATTGATTGACATGATGGGTAAATATTAACATGTATGAAAGTAAATTAAACCATTACTTTGTTATGGTCTAGTTGTAACGTGTTGAAATGTTGAATCACTTGATTTCTTGGATCTGCATCTAAAACTTTGAAAGAGAGCTACCACAGTGAAAGCACTGACCATCAATGTCATGTTTTTATTTGATTTTATGTTTTAATTGCAGGAGAGGGAGGGGTAGGGCTGGCCATAAATAAGTGAGGATGAGGTAAAACTAGAATTCCAAATATGGGGGCTAAAGGTGTTCAAGTAGCAGAGTGGTAGAGGAGTTAAAAGTGAGTTCAGATCCATTATTTCCTCTTCTTATTTAAAACCTTTTTGAATCAATATTCAACTACATCTCACCCCTTTGTGGTCCGTCGTCCCTGCTCTTATTTGGGTCCAAGCTACTTTAAGTTCGATCAGATAAACATGTATTTAAATACAGAGCATATCGATATTACATATTGATACATATGCATAAAACTTTTATATACACACTACTTTAATACCGATCAACATAAATCAAATAAAATTTCATAATTAATATTTCACATATGTTAGTTAAATTACTTAATTACAATAATTATAATTTAATTAAATCAGAGTATTCAACATTTCTGTTGTGTGACTCTTAGATGTAAATTCGGTCAGCGATCAATATCAAATAATGTTCACACGTTATCTTAGGTAGTGGGTTGACATTCTGGCCTTATCTATCGCTTATATAGTTTTGGTAAAATCCAATTTTACTTATTTTATGTGTTATCTAGTAGTGAAAATTCTTTAGCTAATTCTTTTCGTTAGAACTATATCCCATTAGAACTTATAGAATTTAGTAATGGTCAAAATTCTAATATCATCCACATTTCGACTATATAGTCTAAACATAATGTCCCTAGTTCAATAACAACCGTTACTCATCACTGAATTGCTTTAGCCAGAGACTTCGACTTTAGTTGACTTCAAGTGACCAGATACTAACCGCATGTACCTAAGGAGTTGAATTCTCTTTTGAATGGTGTTTCACTTTCAATGGTTCCACTTAAACCAACAATGGTTCTTTGATGGATGTTGCGTCATGATTAACTATAATCAAACTGGAATTTCCATATTGAAGCTCGATGGTATTCTCAAGTTGAGGTAATGTAATATTGTCACATCGATATTTTCTGTTTGACTTTAGTTATATTAACCAAAAGAAAACTATCGAGTGATTCATTTCATAATTATTCGGTAACTATCAGTACGTAACACTTTGGTGCCTCCAATAGCCATGAGTAAAAACTTCCCAACATTTGTAGAGCATTATATACTTTAGTCTCAATGGATACATCGACATCCAATTTCAATATATGTTAACTATGAATAGTTAAAACGGTTCATTCATTATACTATGATAAATTATTCATGATTACATTGTAATTATTATCATAAACCACTCTATTTATTAATTTCTATTAAATATACTTCAATTGAATAATCAAGTATTTAAAACACGTTATAATAAGTATATAACATAGAGAAAACACCTTTTATATCAAATAAGATTGGTTATCAAGTTAGATATATTTAACAAATTAACTAATTTCTCATATGGTATACCCTGAACTCTATCAACTCCCACTTGTGGTTGGGGTCAATTATGGGACCTTTATCCCATCCCTTCAATCAGTTTGATGAGAACCAATCAAATTAGACCCTACATATGGATTTACTACTTTGTTTTAATTATCTACTCTATAAGTTAACTAACTCTGATAGTGATAAATTGTCTTATCACGTGGAACTATTCGGAGTATATTCCTCGACTTCTAGTGAACTCTTAACATTACATTGTTATCATATAACGGTGATTAGTATTCTCAATAGTTGGAACCTCCCCTAGCTCGGTTATAAATCTATACATTTATATTTATACATTTGTTTTATTTGTGACACTATTCAAGGCGATGTATTCGACTAAAACCTTTTGTTGGAACATTTCAAAATCAAAGCTACTTTACTAAGGTTTGACATGGATTTAATATTAACATATTATGCTTAGCATCACTCGTGAAGTTTGAGTTTATACACTTCTACATAAGGAGTTTGTTGCTTTTGTAAATAGTTCTCTAATATTTCATAAGTATTCGAGAACACTCTAAACTACCATTTAGTGATCTTGATTTGGATATGTTATGTGTTTCATATATCAAATACATTAGCTAAATACGATATTGCAGACAATACAAAATGTTTGATAATTCCTATTGTCGATACATAAGGAATCCATCATACATGTTCCATATTAAACATTTTAATATGATGTATCTGCATGTAGTTCGGGACATTCCACGTCCTTTCATACCGATTATAAAAATATCATTCACAAATTCAATGTCGAGTATCTGACACCAAATTGTAATGATTTTAACTCGAGTACATCATTAATAATCATAAGTTTGTTATTTGCTTCTAGAAATATTTTAGTACCTTTAATATTTCTCTCTTAGGACACATGCTTCCTTTGTATTTTGACCTAAATCAAACTATTTGATATTTTTATCAAAATACTTTCAATTTTGATGCTTATATAATGATATCTTTTACCATTTCTTATATCAGACCTGAAGACCCACAGCCTCAATGTCGCTCCAACTGATTTCTGGATATTTTTATTGTATTTAAAAATCTATGTTTTAATACATATGTACTAAAACATCTTTTGGGGTGATCCATTCAAGACCCCTCACATATAATCATTACATGTAGTCCTTCAACTCGCATAATTTGTTGATTCCTCGACTTAGGATACGTTGAGGTTTCTTGTAAACCTTTATATTGTATGATTTCGTAAACTATTCTCAAAATGAAATTAACTTTAACGTTGTGTATTGCTCTTAAATACACTATCTCATAGAAAGAAGTTAACTCAACTTCACTCACAACTAATCTACCTTTTTTCAACAAAGTTCGATTACTCCTTACCGATACATCATTATGTATCATAGAGAAGAATAATTTTTCAAAACCCTTTCCAATATACTCGCATATTCGATCAAATTAGATTATTTTTACTTTCTATATCATGTTTTTTATTTACTTTTGTTTTACATTCTATGAGCCTATTATAGAAACATTATATCTGTATCAAATGTATATGTTCATGTTTGTGATAGCTCATCGGTGAATACAACGATATACCATTTTGGTATTATTAGACTTACGATCGCATACATATGTATGTATTAATCTGAAGAGTTTATGAACTCCTATGTTGCTCCTACTAACTGGATGCTCTGTCCTTAAATATTTGAGAAATAATCCACTACTACCATATGATTCATAATCAGATAATCAAAGAATTATTTCTCAAAACTTTGGCTTAGTCTATAATTATAGAATAATTGTAAAAATTTCAAATATTTTTGTATTTTTCAGTGCATCATTTTGTTATAGAAACAAATACCATTACTATAGTTTTATTTGATAATGGATATTCATAATATACATATTGAAATAAAACTTTTTTTTATTTTTTAATCAACTCTAAGAAACATTTATTATTTCAAAAAAGTCGTTTGGTAAATTTTACTAAAACAATTTTTGTAACTTATATGATAATAATTGTTGTATGATATGCCTCCATTATTTCCTTCATTACTATAATAGCGCACGAATTACGAAGATCCATTCAACCACTTAATATAGGCTATTTATTCCATTTATTGCAACCAATTTACATTAGAGAGTTTTAAGATCATATTTCCATTCAATGTTAAGTATGATTACAGGTCTCATTTCTGATGTCTCTCCACGAAGTAGTTACCTTTCACTCTTTTCATCACAATCGTGCCTTAATTCACATTCTCTCTTATGCGTTTGTTTTCTTTCTAAATGGTGAAACATTCAAATTACAACAATATCGTAATGAGATCTATACAAAAGTGTATTTATTCGTCCTTAACTTTCAAAGATAGCAAATAAGTTGCATTTTTGTAAACTGATCAAAATGTCATTTCAGTGATCAAACTCCTATGTTATAGCTTTTGGCCCAGTGTTACGTTAAACACAAAAAGATAATGAATGTTATCTATCATACTGAATACATGATCTCAGACTATGGTTTACTTGCTTATTTCGAGTGTACTAATTTCATCTAGGTTTTGAACAGTACGAGTGGTGATTGTTCACCATATAACATTTATATGTGATTGGAAATGAGTCAAATATTCATATCCATGTATTGCTTTTGAAGTTCAAACTCACTGAAGCCAGTACACAGTCTCGAGAAAATGCATACGTAACTGATCAGGTAAGAACATATTGAGCAGTTGTATAATTAGGCATTAGCATGGGTCAACATGCAAAAATTTATTGGTAATAATATTTTATATTTCTATTTATCAATATTAATTCATTTCATTTATATATTTTCTATTGATAAAATATATATTTTCAGTTGATAAATATTTTATCAGTTATATTTAATGCATAAATTTATAGATGCAGATTATATTAATTTATACATACTAGACGTTCTTACAATATTTGAAAGGATAAATGTTACTGCTTCATTTTTCTCATAAGGTTCCCACTAGAATCTTATATTTCTCAAAATCCTAAAAGAAAACATAGAAATCTTTTGATTTCTCTAGGGGTGTTAGAACTCATTTGTTATGGGATTCATGATAGAGTTTGGAGTATGCCCTAGGGGTAATTCTGTAATTTATTATAAATTATTAACCCTGTAATAAAATTTTGTTTGAATTAAAAGGTGTTTTTCCTTTTTGTTATGTACTCGTATAATGTGTTATATTAATTACTCATTCAATTTAGGTATATTTAATCGAAAATCCATAAATGGTACGTTTTATGATAGTAATTACAATGTGCTGTAATCGTAAGCAATTTGTCATAATATAATAAACATATCCTTTTAAATATTCATAATCAAGATGTATCAAGTTTGGATATCGATATGTTCGGTAAAACTAAGGTATGTAACACTCTCCAAATATCGGGAGGTGTATTTCTCATGGCTGTTGGGAGAAACAATAGTTATGTACTGATAGTTATTGGATAACTATGAAATGATTCGCTCAAGAGTTTTTTTTTTGTTATTAATATAACCAAGGTCAAACAATGTAACATAATTTTTCTCGACTTGAGAATACTATTGAACTTCAATTTGAATACTCCATTTTGATTATAGTTAAATCTTAGCATGAAATCCATTGAAAGATTTGGTATATGGGTTGGTATCACAATCAATTATAGTCAATTAAAAGTCAAAATCTCTGGTCAAAGTGGTGCGGTTAATAATAAGTTATACTTTACATAAACTAATCAAACTATCATTTCAAAGATCAAATTATTATACCTATGTTATATCATTTGGTCTAATGTTATATTCAACACAACAAGATAATGAATGTAATCAATCATATTGAATACACGATCTCACACTGTGGTCTACTTGCTTATTTCGAATGTACTAATTTTATCAAGGTTTTGAATGGTACGAGTGGTGACTATTCACCATATGACATTTATATGTGAGTGGAAATGGATCAAATATTCATATCCATGTATTGCTTTTAAAGTTCAAAACTCACTGAAGCCAATACATAGCCTCAAGCAAACACATACGCAAGTAACTAAGTAAGAACGTATTGAGTAGTTGTATAATTAAGCACTTGCATAGGTCAACATGCAAAAATTTACTGGTAAGTATATTTTATATTTTTATTTATCAATATTAATTCAATTCATTTACATATTTTCAATTGATAAACATTTTATCAATTACATCTACTACACATATTTGTCGATGTAGATTATATTTTATACATAGGAGATGTTCCTACAATATTAGAAATGTTAAGTGTTACTACTTCATTTTTCTAATAAGGTTCCCACTAGAATATTATGTTTCTCAAAACCCTAAAGGAAAATATAGAAATCTTCTGATTTGTCGAGGGTTGTTAGGACTCTTTTACCCGGGGATTCTTCATAGAGTTTGTAGCGACCCTGAATTTTGGATTTCGAAAACTCCAGATAGTTATGAAAAAGAAGAAAGAGATAGAAGAAAAAGAAGAAAACAGAAAAAACCAAAACACAGATTCTCATATTCACAGCGAATCAAAATATAATATTAAATAAATAACAGTTATACAAAAGAAAACTGTACTGGTCAAATTACACTTTAATATATCAGAGTACAATATTTACACAACACTGAGCAGGTAATACCATATGTCCCAGACAATCTACAATATATACATAGCGGAATACTCTCCATACGTTCCAGCCATCCAGCTCGCCTCCTGAGCTCCAGAACGCCCTTACCTGAAAATCTGTAATACTCGGTCTGACCCGAGCATTACATCAACGTAACACCCGGGTCAAGCTGGAAACCAGCGTGAGTAAACCCATTTAACACAGAATACAAAAAAATACAGCTTATATATATATAACCCGGGTAACTTGTATCAAATACAAGTTCACAAACTTGTTATAGACATTACTTATTTCATACTCAAAATTCTAAGTACCAAACCTTAGATAAAATAGTCTAATTCACTTAAATCATTTCATTCCAGTTCATTGATTTCATATATCAATCTATAAAGATTCAAAGTGGTTTCGGATATTTACTAATACCCGACTCCGGTCTCTTCGAATCCAATGTCATCTAAACCCAAGTTATTCAATTAAATACAATTCAACTTTAATTACCGGATAACACTTTTACACAACAATTCAAATCAGAGGTATCAACCAATCCAAATCACTTATCATCATTCAATCATTCCTAAGCAAGGTTGGTCACTTCATTAATTACATTAATTAATGGTCCTCTAATTACTTTCATTAGTTAATTATACTTAGATTTCACTTAATAATTAACTTTTAACTTAATTACATTCATTAATCAACCTTGATTAATCACAATCAGAAATTGTCTCCCCTTAATTACTCTATTAATTAAACCAATCCTTGATTAATTATACTAATTAATCCTTTAATTACACTGTCTAATTATCACTTAATTTCTTCCACCCAGTAATTATCCTTTAATTACTTCCTATTATGAAATTTCCAGAAATTAATTACATCCAGAAATTATCCACTAATTACTTCACTAAGTAATTACACCCCATTAATTACCTTAAGTAATTATACTTAACCTAACATCAAATGATTATCCTTAATTAATTAAACTTAATTACTTAACTAAAATCATCCACATCAACTTAATTAACTACATTGAGCAATTAATTCCTTTAATTACTTCATTAAATAGTTATTCATAATAATTCTTTTACATTAAGTAATTAACATCTTAATTACTGATTGCTTAATTATTTCTTAATTGATTAACCTTGATTAATCAATCCTTAATTACCACTTTTAAGTACATTAAGTAATTAACCTTTAATTAATAATACAAATTAACTATTCTTCACCCATCCAAATTCATTACACCTACCCTATTTTAGTTACTCAAAATTTATTATCCTATATTCACTTACATTGATTAATTATCCTTTAATAAATTTTCTTAATTAATCAATCCTTAAATTAATTACATTAAGTAATTAGTCTTTAATTACTTCCACTAGTAATATTAAACAAACCACATTTAATAATTTTACATTAATTACCTTTCTTAATTAATGACATTAAGTGATTAATCTTTAGTTATTTTCACTATGTAATTAACTTTTAATGAATTAATCATTTTTTTCTTAAAAAAACAAAACCATTTTAAATTTCTAAATTTGCTTTATAAAAATCCTTTAAGAACATGCTTAAAACCCTCCTGATCTCTGCTTCGGGTTAAACCCGGTTCTAACTCGAAGTCATCTTCGAGTTTTCTTCATCTCCCTCTTATTAACTTAGTTAGATCAAAACTGTTACTAACCATAACGAACACGAGTATAAAAACTCGAGCCAGGCCTATACTATCCCCAGTATCTCTTCGAGTTGACCCACACCCAAATATCCAACAGATCAACGTCATCGTGCACGTGCACAGTGCAACTCCGCCATTGTGACCACCGACCATACTTTCCCCACGTCGCCGATGAACTCAAGAATCTATTCCAACCTTCGATTACACACTACTCATTCCCAAACAAAAATGCGTATTCCAGTTGAACCTAGAACACTCGACATCACAGGAAAAACTGCGTCGCACCACCCACGCCAACCACCGACGGCGCTACAACTTTGGCCACATCTACGCAAACCTCCCTACTGCAATTTCCCAAACCCAGGTGAAGCTCGATCACCAATAGACACCGCGGCGACCTCATTTCCAAACAGGACCTTAAACCCTAGTTGCGCCCACCGCCGCCGCCACGCCGATTGATTTCCACTCCCATTATTTTTCCCGACCTCGCCGACCCTTCCTCCACCTCCAGTCGAAACCCCACCGACCATAGGACCCCAGGACCTCTGACCAACTGAAATAGCTAAAAACTCATTTTTGATCATCAACAAATTGCACATCCAAAAACTCAACTAAAAATCGTGATTAAAAATCCTAGTTTTTGAGGTAGATTAAGGCTATATACTTGAATTAACGAATTGTTGTGATTTATTCTAACCCATTCTTACATTCTCCACTGTTTCTTTTGCTTTCCAGAGTATTTCCAAACTTATTTCATATAAACATATTTTAAAAACCTTGATTATGTATAAACAAACAAAATTTGTTTGTAAACTTTAGCCTATAAGAAATTATATGAAGAGAACTTAATATTTTTGTTCAAAATTTAGCCTGTTGGTAAGAAACAGAGACATACCAGGATTTTACAGACATGCCTACTTGTAATTCAACATATTTATGACATGCAAGCCAAAGTTTTTTCTTTCTTTCTCACATGCAAATAATTATCACATCACCTACTGACTAAAAACATCACATGCATCTATTCAAAAAAAACTTAATTGTTTACTCACCTGATAATGTTTTGAAGCAGAGATTTTAAAATTTTCAATCGGAAACTTTGATCTGCAGATCTTTAAAACTAGATTGTTGAGTTGCTTTAAGCTTGGTCTAAGATTTGTTAATTCGAATCCAAAGCCTGATTTTTGCATTTGAATCTGGAATTGTTGAATTTTGCAGCTTGCTTTAGTTTGAACTGTTACTTACTTCAAGGTTAAAAACTCTGATTTTCCAGGTCTGCAATGTTTTGAAATACTGTTGGTTGATCTTTCATTAAACTTACAGGCTTGAGAAAGATGGTTTTTGAGTTTTGGTATTTTCTCTTTTGATTTGAAAAAATGTTTGCAGCTCTTAGATCTTAGAATTTTTGGAATGAAGATAGAAAAAAGGAATGAAGAGGAAGGTATATGTTTATATAGGTTTTAAATTAGGACTCACTAAAAATAAAATAAAATCAAAATAAAAGTGACACTTGTAAGTTTATCTTTCCCTTTAATTTACATTTGTAATTTAAATCCTACTTATTAAACATTTATCACAACTTTGCATTTTATGTTTAAATCTTTGTCTTATTATATTTTTATTTATTATTTATTTTATTTTTTTGTATCTAATTTATAAATTATGTTTCAAATTTCTACATCTTTTAATTTATGAATCATATATTTTATTATGTTTGTAAATGTATACATTTTTAAAAGAGAATGATTTGAACTCTAATTATACTAAATGAATAATCACATATATGCATAATCATTATAAAATAAAATATATCTATTTGTAAAAGATAATTTTGCTAAATTGAATAATTATAAAATATGGTCATTAAACAAATATTATCAGATTTTTAATGACTATAGTAGGAGATTTTCAAATAAATATTTATCCACATATTTATTATTCAGCATCTATTATAAATCAAATTCATCTATATACATATTCATATATATATATATACACATCAGAATTTTATTAGTTTAATTGACAATATATTGTTTTAATGAATTTAATTCTGCTAATTACTAATATACAGATATCCAAAATTTTGGGTTATCACAGAGTTAGGATATGCTCTAGGGGTGATTTTGTAATTTATTTTAAATTATTAACTCCGTAACAAAATCTATTTTGAAATTAAAGGTGTTTTTCTTTCTATTATATACTTGATATAATGTGTTATATCAATTAACTGTTTAATTTAAGTATATTTAATTGAAAATCGATAAATGTTATGTTTCAGGATAGTAATTACAATGTGTTGTACTCATGAGCATTTTGTCATAATATAATAAAATATCCTTTTAAATATTTCAAATCAAAAAGTATCAAGTTTGGATATCGATATATCCGGTGAGGCCATGGTGTAACAACCTATTATTTCAAAAATTAAAATTTGTTAATTTAATTAGATTTTAGATTTGATAGCGGGAGAAATAAAAATTTGTAATTTATTAATGAAATAATAAATAGAATGAAATATAACAAAGTCAATTTAAGTTAACTATTAACAAGTTTAATGGAGTTCCAATTAACTGAAGTGATTGCAAGGTTATACTTCATTCTAAATTGAATATAAGAAACAAATGTAGATATTAAATTAATTTATGAAATAGTACTAATAAATGGAAATTGAATAAAATCAGTGTTATGTAAGTAATTATAATATTTGTTTGAAAATAATAAACTTATTAATATGGTTAAAACTTAATGGTAACAATTAATATATGTTGCCTATTTATTTAGTCTGTTAAATTTAATTTGAAAGCAATTATAATTAAATATTTAAATGTTACATTAATGTGAGTTAAGACAATAATTGCAAATTGTGAATGTAATAAAATGTATAGAAATGTTAATTTTATTCACAAGGTAATAACTTATTTAATAAAAGAATGAAACTAAGAAAAATAAATTAATTGGGATTTCAAATTTTAAATTATGGAAAATCGACAAAAATTCAATATAATTGAAATATAGTAGTTAATATAAATAAAAGAAGGAAATTGTGGCACATTAGTGAAATAAGATATAAACGGATGTTAACTAAGTTATTAGAGTAATAATTGATTGAATATAAAGATTGGAATCAAATTAAATCAGTTCTTTGGAATCTAATTTTAACTTATTGGATTTAATTACAGTTGAAATTGAACACTATAATTAGTGAAATATTTAATACTAGATATGATATGTAAATTTGCTTTAAGTTATTATAAATGACTATGTAATCGAAAATGATGAAATTTTTTAGTTTATAAAAAAATTGAATTAAAAAGTAATTAATTAATTTAATATTAATTTACTTAATTAGCATGGAAAATAGCCATTTTGACCACTATCTCGGATTTGGACAAAACTAGTTTCATCGGATCCGTAACGGTGAATTATTGTAAGATTTCAAGTTTCGTGGCGATCAGACTTTTTATTTGATCGTACGGACTCGAAACGCCGAGAGATCAATTTAATAGAAATCAATTGAAATCAATTTGAAATAAACTGATTTTAAAGCAACTTCTTCATATGATGGAATTAGGACTTGAAACCTGTTCCATTGGATTTAAAATATCGGAAACATCTATTTTGATATATGGGATGACCCATTTTCATTTCGGGAACGAAACGGGCGTTTTGGATCGTCTATCGTTCAACTTTCAAATAAAACTAAATCCTTTCATTCTTGTTTTTGATTTGCCTATAAACTCTATCTATTTCTTATTCTATTTTTCTATATGTACAATTCTATCTGCTTCTCTCTTTCCAATGGTAAACAAACCAAAACCAACTCCAAATTCAGTTGCAAATCAAAATCAAATCGAAAAATTTAAATCCTCAAAATATATCAAATTTTATATCGATTTGAGGCTCTCGACGAGCATAGGTCAAATCTACAGTTAGTTTTTCGATTTGATTTCTATATTGCCGGAATTGGGCGATTTAATTCCGGTCGTTCATTGGTGTTTGACGATCTTCGATGGATCGTCGATTGAAGGATACCGTTGCGGAGAGATGGTCGAGTGGAGTTCATCTGGGGGGTTCGCATGTCGAATCAATGGTTGGATCGTCGAGTTTAATTCGATTAGGGTTTGGTTTTAAGCAGCGGACGGTGGAGTTTATGGTCGTGCTGACCTAGCCGTGCATGCGGCTGTGAAGGGGTGGCGATGTGGGACGGTCGGAGGGTGCGCAGGTAGCCTGGGGAGGCGTTGGAGGTTGGTCAACGGTGGCAGCTACTTGGTTGAGCGATGGGTCTTGTAGCTTTCAAGCGAAGTCTGGAGTATTAACGTGATGACGTGGCCAAGTGAGGGATTGTAATTGTAACGATCCCAATTGTTGATTTAAATTTAAATTAATAATTATTGTAAATTTCGAAATTAATTTGAATTTGGAATATATATGTATATGTATATATGAGTAAATTTGATTTTGACTTTAGAATCTGAATTTGAAATATTGAATTTGTATTTGAATTTAGAATTTAAATAAAATGACATAGAGAAAAATAATTTGGGTTAAAGAAAATATTATTTATGTAAATTAAAATTTTGGGTAGTTCATTTTAAAAATATTTTCTTTAAAATAATATGTGTTAATATAAACAAAATAATAAAAAATATACACACACACACACACATAGACATACAAGATAATAAATATTTAAATTAGAAATATCTATACAATTGGAATACAGGTAAGTATCGAATAAAGTAAGACAAAGATAATCAAACTTAAATGTTCATGTATATATAAAGAACAAAGGAAATAATAAAGTATAAAAGCTTGCAAAAGAAGATTATGAAACAAACAAACAAACAAACAAACAAAAAATGTTTCCAAAACAAACTGTAAATAGCATAACTTTGTAGGCAAAGAAGGACACATGCATTTAATACCCCATCTTCTCTTTGCATAAATAAATCTTCTCAGCATATACATAATGTTATACATCAGCCGAAATAAGCAATATATCAGCCACTAAAGTGGAAAAAAATCTTTAGTCAAAATACAAAAACAAGAAAAAAAATTCCCTGACCTGTTGTACAAAAACAAAATAATAACACCCTGTACGACTCTATTATTTATATCAAGCTTCTCATCAATTCGTTCCTTCAAAACCAAGTAAATCTGAAGTCATATCATTTCATACTTAAAAAAAACTTCAGTTAAAACAACAACAAACTAAATCAACTCAAACCAGAGATCAATGAAGAAAAAAAGAAGACTTCAGTTTGCAATTTTAAAGCCTGATTCAAAAGAAGTGTTCTTTGTTCCAAGCATTTACAGGTGAGTAACATCACATCTTTAAAATCTTTAAACTGATCCTGGTTGTATGTTAAGTCTTGGAAGATTTCTGTTTGGGTGAATACATAGATATGTTTAGTAACTTCTCTGCTTATATATAAATGTGTGTATATGTGAATAAGTGATTGCCTGGAACATCTCTGTTACCAGATCTTCAAACTAAAGCCTAGAAAAAAATCACTACATATTGATCCAATCTATATGTGGATTCAAGTATTAAATAAAACATGTTTGTTAGATCATAGATTTTAATTTAGATACTTGTTTAAGTTAATCTATATGCGAACATTTTAATTTTTCAAACCTAATTTTTTTTATGCGTAGAGAATCGATCGTCCCAGTCTGTGAAGTTGATCGAGTGCAGCGAGTTCTAGTGTGGTGGTAGCTTAGCCGTAGTTGAAGTCGTGGCCGGAGTTGTTGACCTTTAGGTGGTCGGAGCGGTGAGCACGAGGCGATGACAGGTTTGAAGGGGTGTTTTCTGTTGTGTTCCCAGGTTCAGGCATTCGAAGTCGAATGTGATTTTCGCGGCGTTGACGAAGTTCAGGTGGTCGCGAATGGATCTGGGGGTAATCGTCGATGTGACGAAGGCGTGGGTGATGGCTGGTGTTGGTCAGAGTCACGGTGCACGTGCACCGTGCCATTTGAATTTTCTGATGATTTTTGGTTTGTGCAGTGAAGTTGTCTCGGGTTTTACTCGAGCTATTCGAGTAGTTTACTTGAAGCATTGGAGGGCCTGATTCGAAGAAAGTTTGGGTTGTCTCGGGTTAGTTTGCATTGCTTCAGTTTTTTTTAAAAACATGTCTGCAATTTGAATTTAAGCAATTTAAATGAATTTGAATTTGTGAGCAAGATTTAAACACAGTTTAAATCTAGTTCTAAGTTTAAATTTCTAATAACTTTGAATTTAAAAAGTTTTAAAAAGGAATTTGAAGTTTAAATCAAAGTTTTAAATATTCAGAAGCTGGGTTTTCAGATTTTAAATCTCACAGTTTCAGATTTTAAAATTTAAATTAATATTTGAAACAAGATTTAAACAGTGGTTTAAATTTTAAAGTTAAGTTCAGTTTTCAAATAAACTTTTAAATCTTTAAGTTTTAAACTGAAGTTGGATTTTAAATAAAGAATTTAAAATCAAGAATTTAAAACCAAATTTTAAATCAAAATTAAAACATGGATTCAAGTCTCTTTGAATCCAAATCTGGAAATTTAAATTAGTTTTAAATTTGAACGTGTTTTAACAAGTTTAAATTAAAATAGCTTTCTAAAAGTACATTTGTTTTCAAACAAATATTTAAACTTGATTTTTGATAAAGTTCTTTGAAAAAAGGGTTTTAAATAGAAGTTAAATGATTTGATAACTTGGATTTGCAAGTTAAAATTGTAATGTATTTTAAAGCTTAAATTTTAAATAAAAATTTTAAGTAATTTAGTTAGAACTTTTTCCTTATATAGGTTTATAAGTTGATTTTGGGTTAATGTTTAAATATACAATAAGATAATTAAGAAATAATTATAGATTTATAATTTAGATTAATTTATAATTAGAAATATCAAATAATGATTTAATCTAAGATAATTTCTTAGGAAAGAAATTAAAGAAATAGTGAAGATAATTAACTAAGGATTATTAAGTATTAATTAATGTGATTAATTTTAATAATTAATTAGATTAATTAATTAAGATAATCAATTGTAAATTGTTAATTACTTAAAATAAGTAATTAAGGGGTTAATTACTAATTGTATTTAAATTTGGATATTTTGATTAATTCAATGATAAAGATTAATTGGTAATTAATGATTAATCATTATGAGATGATTGCTTAATGGCAAGTAATTAAAGGTTTAATTTCTTAAAACAATTAATTAAGGGATTAATTAATTATGTAATTGGTTTCAAGGTTAATTTAATTAACCTGATTAATTAGGAATAATTTAATTAATTAAGGTGATTGATTAATTAATTTATATCAAATAATTTATAGTTAATTAATAAGGATTGGATAATTAATTCATAAGTAACTAATTTAATTGGAAATAATTTGAATTCATTTGGATTAAATAATTAATTAATCCTGATTATAAAATAATTATTGAATGCTTGACCTTACTTATGAATGATTGTATTGTATGAGATGCCTTGAATTGATTGTCCTATCTGATCTATGATATTTTGTTCTGTGAATTAAGTGTGTGTAATTTATTCATTTATTTGTGATACATTTGTTATTAATCTGTGATCTTTGAATGAAAGATAAGCGTTATAATTTATACCGCTTATCAATTATATTTCTGTGCTTTGATCTGTGATGATGATGTTATTGCACTATTGTGTTAAACCCTAGACCATACCATACACATACAAATATGGATTTCATGAGGAAATCGATTAAGTCACAGATTTTTGAAATGATTTTTAAATAGACAATTTGAATTCAACGGTTTGGAAATGGAATCGGGTTAAATGTGAAAAGCTTTTGAAATGAAATTTCAAATTTATTTTTGAATAACTTGATAAAGTTTTGAAATTTAAATAATTTGATTTAAATTTGAATTTAATATTTGAAACTGAATTCTATGATTTGAAACTAGGGACTAAAGATGTTGTACAAGTTATATATGGGTTAAACCATTTTAAACGTATTGATTTGAGAATTTGAATAATTCAAAGGCTTTAACTCGTGCAAATATAATTGGATTCTTCTGAAACGAAAACTGTTTGTTTTCAAAAATTAAAGCTTTCACATAAGAAATGAACGTCCAATTTGTGTTAAAAGGATTTCCAGTCTGAAATGGAAATGATTTCCAGGTTATGGAAACGGTTTGAAAGCTATAAGTTAAATCTTTAATATAAAGATTTAATGAATTAATCCAATTGAAATGGAAACTGTTTTAAAACCCATAAATGGATCTTTGTAAAACTGTGTGAACTGACTGAAGTAAATCTTTTTGTTTAAAAGATTTGAAATGGTAATTTGTTTAACCATTTAAAGAAAGGTTTGGGATTTTATAAGTTGTGACTTAACTAAAATCCTATATCCATATATTTTAAATATCACGCTCATTATTCGGTTTAGCCGGGAGAGGACCTTATGTCATATAACTCATTCCGAATAATGATACGACATTATGGATAGCATTTGAAGACCGGTGGTGAAGACCGAGTATTTGTGAGAACAATAGGATAACCTATCGATTGTCTCTGCACCGGCTAATCCCCGGTATAGAGATTCCCTAAGTGATGGGAAGTCCGATCGGGATTATGGATACCCGGATTCGCAAGGGCTTCTTCGGAAGTTCCTTCGGTTCTATTCGAACCCAGAACAGACTTGTATAGTTGTATGTCTGACACTACACTTTGAGATATAAAGCAGATTCTTTCAAATACATATTTGTTGGTGGCGGAGAATTTATTAGCTTAACACCCTTCTGTGAGACGTACGAGCTCAGAGGTTATGTAGTTGAAGGTTATCAGCGATATATTCCCAATTTGGTAGTGTGGCATGCTGAGTGCTGCTATTTGTTGACGATCATTTGTTGATCATTTGTGATCAATGCATGGCTTTGTATAAGGCGTAGCTTTGTGGACGAGACTGCATCAGGACCTCACACCCCGGAAATGGTCAAAACAGGAATGATGCGGAAAGGTTATGAGGGTCGCGCCCTTTAGGGTGGTCATTCCCTTCTGGTAAAGGGTGGTATCATGGTATGGAGCCCAGATATTCACTTATGTGGTGGGGTTCAATCTCATTTCTATGTGGTTGTTGCTTTGTGGTTTAGAGGCACCTCGGATAAAGGTCCCAAAGGACCGGGGGGTGGCATGCTCGAGAAGTAGTTACCTAGTTACAGAGGTAACCCGGCCTTGTGTTGGCAGAGATACGGTTAGGCTCTCAGGACGTCCCACCAGAGGCGTATACATGGACAGTGGGAAGTTCCTTGGACCGACCATTTGTTGGAAATCCATTCACCCAATACGCACCTTGTACGATTTTAGTTGTAGAACCTGCCATTTACTTATAGTGGTCACCACTGTTTAGATGGTAGGCATAGTTCGGAATGTCTATGCTGGCTAAGATTTATATTCTACTTTCGAAATGTTTTCTACACTGTGCACTTATAATAATAATATTGAAAAGAACTTTCTCGTATCAAGAATGTTTGACTATGATAAGAAGAAATCTCCTCTAATTCTACGTTTGCATGGTGTGTGCGGCGGGAGGCTTTATGGTAGTTTCATTTTCTAAAAAGCATTGTGGATTTCAATCTAAATTCTTATTGTATGTTTTAAAAGACAAACTGTTTTTGTTTCTCATACTAGTCCCATGAATGACTCGGAGTTTATCGTTCCTTTCCTAAACTCTAGGTGCCCACAAATTTTCTACACAGGCAGTCTAGAGTTGGGTTTTTCAGATAGTCAGATATAGTAGGTTATTTAGAGTCGGTCCAGTCTTTGGATATGGACGAGACTTGCTTATGTAGATGAAACGTGATGTTGGTTCGAGCTAGATTTGGATTTGAGCAATGGATTTGGAGATGCATTCTTTTGAAGATATTCTTTCGCTGTGTCTTGTATCCCTGATGGTTTTGGTATCTATTGTATCATTCTGTTGTATCATATTATATCAGATGTTGTATCTGTCATTGTATCAATATTATATATTGATATTCTTTTCTTCCGCTGTGTTGTACTTAATGGTGACATAAGCTCCGGCGCACCAGATTCGACATTTGGATCTGCGGCATTTGAATATGAGTGTCGTATTCGGTGCCGATTTTCGAAGGTCGAGTCAGGATCGCTACATTTGGTATCAGAGCTAAGGGTTAGAAACTTTAGCTCAGGAGTATAACACATTAAGTAGCTTATTAGAGATAGGGTGAAGTAAACCCTAGAATGAGTAATCCCTAAGATATCCGTTCGAATGCCTCAGTAAATTCTCTTGCTATCCACTAATAGTAAGTATGAGCGCAAGAAGAGGATGAGATAGGGGACAGCGAAGTACCATTACAAATGGTCAATGCCCTGCAATAGTGGAAATAATTTCCCTCTCAATATCCTTTGACTCGTCTTCCAAATTCTTTTGATTGCTTCATACCAGTTACAAGAAGAGTTTTGGTGTGATGGTGGCCCTACGAATCGTTGTAGGAAATCCTTACTTTGTATCTTCATTGGTTTCTTATCAGCTTTTCGATCTAAACTTTAATGAATTTGAAATTTGAAATTGAAAATTTTGAATAAATTGTAAATTTTAAATTGAGCTAAATTGAATAATAGAATATGAGGGCTAAATTTGAATTGAATCGATAAAACGATTTCGTTTAAAACCAAATTTGAAATTCGATTATAATTTCTTAAGTAGATCGAAGTCCGAAGAGGGACAAGTTGGTATATACTTTGGGATATCCCGACTTAAGTTTGGAATCCATATCTTGTGTTTAAGAAATTGTAGAAGATTGAATCCATCTATCAATCTCTTTTGTTCAGCATCTCTTTTCAATTCTTCGATAGTTCCTGGTAGATCGAGGAAGAAGATTTGATATATTTGCATGGGACATAAACTCCAAATAGGTCAGAATTGTTTGTTTGGATGAATTGGTTGCTTTGATTGCTATGGTTAATAGGTATACTTTAGTTTCTAAACTACAAGTTTTGAAATTGTATCCATATTTCTGTCTATTTTGGGTCCAGATATATTCTACGAATGGTTAGTTATCCATTCGAACTAACCATTGCTCTGCATATTCGTAGATTTGATGACCCGAGTATCCTATGTGGTATTGAATGAGTTTGTTCTCATATCTATTGTTGATATTTTGATTTGGTAAGCCAAATACAGAATAGATATCCAGTTTAACCTGGAAAACTGTGTCTTTGTCTTGGTGTATCTATCTTTGTTGTTTTCGTGCCTGCAAATTTCGGGGACGAAATTTCTTTAAGGCGGGAATCTGTAACGATCCCAATTTTTGATTTAAATTTAAATTAATAATTAATGTAAATTTTGAATAAATTTTGGAATTAATTTGAATTTGGAATATATATGTATACGTATATATGAGTAAATTTGATTTTGACTTTAGAATCTGAATTTGAAATATTGAATTTGTATTTCAATTTAGAATTTAAATAAAATGACTTAGAGAAAAATAATTTGGGTTAAAGAAAATATTATTTAAGTAAATTAAAATTTTGGGTAGTTCATTTTAAAAATATTTTCTTTAAAATAATATGTGTTAATACAAATAAAGTAATAAAAAAATAATATATATACACGTAGACATACAAGATAATAAATATTTAAATTAGAAATTTCTATACAATTGGGATACAAGTAACAAAGATAATCAAACTTAAGTGTTTATGTACATATAAAGAACAAAGGAAATAATAAAATATAAAAGCTTGCAAAAGAAGATTATGAAACAAACAAACAAACAAAAAAATGTTTACAAAACAAACTGTAAATAGCATAAGTTTGTAGACAAAGAAGGACACATGCATTTAATACCCCATCTTCTCTTTGCACAAACAAATCTTCTCAGCATATACAAAATGTTATACATCAGCCGAAATAAGCAACATATCAGCCTCCAAAGTGGAAAAAAAACTTTAGTCAAAATACAAAAACAAGAAAAAAAAAATCCCTGACCTGCTGTACAAAAACAAAATAATAACACCCTGTACAACTCTTTTATTCATATCAAGCTTCTCATCAGTTCGTTCCTTCAAAACCAAGTAAATCAGAAGTCATACCATTTCATACTTAAACAAATCTTCAGTTAAAACAACAACAAACTAAATCAACTCAAACCAGAGATCATGAAGAAAAAAGAAGACTTCAGTTTGCAATTTTAAAGCCTGGTTCAAAAGAAGTGTTCTTTGTTCCAAGCATTTACAGGAGTAACATCACATCTTTAAAATCTTTAAACTGATCCTGGTAGTATGTTAAGTCTTGGAAGATCTGTGTTTGGGTCAATACATAGATATGTTTAGTAACTTCTCAGCTTATATATAAATGCGTGTATATGTGAATAAGTGATTGCCTGGAACATCTCTGTTACCAGATCTTCAAGCTAAAGCCTAGAGAGAAAAAATCACTACTTATTGATCCAATCTATATGTGGATTCAAGTATTAAATAAAACATGTTTGTTAGATCATAGATTTTAATTTAGATACTTGTTTAAGTTAAAATAACTTAGTATTGTTTCTGGGGATATAAAACACAGTGTAAACTTAATATAAGCCAAATTTCAAACATCTTGATTCATAAATTTAGGAATGTGAACTGAATTCTTAAACCACAGGATGATTTTTAAAACTGAAATAATGTTTTTAAGCAATGGATTGAGGCGACAGTTCTCGTTTGAACAAAAAGTGGGTTCTAGGCAATTTCTGGTGATTCTCGGGTTTGGAGTGGTCAGGATTCTCTGTGGTGATGGAGAGGTGATCAGAGGGTTTGGGAAAAATGGTGGGTGGTGGTGCAGTTGGTTGTGGAAGCGACAGCGAACATTTTAATTTTTCAAACCTAATTTTTTCCGTGCGTAGAGAATCGATCATCCCGGCCTGTGAAGTTGATCGAGTGCAGCGGGTTTTGGTGTGGTGGTAGCTTGGCCGTAGTTGAAGTTGTGGCTGGAGTTTTAGACCTTTAGGTGCACGGAGCGGTGAGCACGAGGCGATAACAGGTTTGAAGGGGTGTTTGCTGTTGTGTTCCGGGGTTCAGGCATTCGAAGTCGAATGTGATTTTCGCGGCGCTGACGAAGTTCAGGTTGTCGCGAATGGATCTGGGGGTAATCGTCGATGTGACGAAGGCGTGGGTGATGGTTGGTGTTGGTCAGAGTCACGGTGAATGTGTACCATGCCATTTGAATTTTCTGATGATTTTTGGTTTGTGCGGTGAAGTTGTCTCGGGTTTTACTCGAGTTATTCGAGTAGTTTACTCGAAGCATTGAGGGGCCTGACTCGAAGCAAGTTTCGGTTGTCTCGGGTCAGTTTGCATTGCTTCAGTTTTTTTTTAAAAACCTGTCTGCAATTTGAATTTAAGAAATTTAAATGAATTTGAATCTGTGAGAAAGATATAAACACAGTTTAAAGCTAACGATCCTGACTCGACCTTCGAAAATCGGCACCGAATACGACACTCATATTCAAATGTCGCAGATCTAAACGTCGAATCTGGCTCGCCGGAGCTTATAACACAATTAAGTATAACAACACAGCGGAAGAAAAAGAAATGAATATCATATACAACTCCAATGATAATATCCAAATATACAACAATGATATCAATACGATGCAAGAATACAGAGACGATAAATAACAACGGAAAACGAATAGCCAAGAGATAACTCCAATTAGCGATAGTAACTCAAACTCCAAAAGCACCAATCCAGCAATAGCTCGAACCACCATCACATTGCACCCAGATGAGCAAGTCCTGTCCAGTGAATCCGATGACTCCAATATCCAAGATCTCCAAAGAATTACAAAGAGAAAGCTGAAAGCTACTGGATCAATATCTATGTCTACTATCTGAAAAACCTAACTCTAGACTGCCCGTGTAGAAAATTAGGGGCACCCAGACTTTAGGAAAGGAACATTAAACTCTAGGTCAGTCATGGGACTGGTATGAGCAAACAAAAACAGTTTTATCTTTTAAAACAAATAAAAGAATTTAAAATTGAAATCCGCGATGCTTTTTGGAAAATGAAACTACCATAGGGCCTCCCGACACACACACAATGCAATTGCACACATGGGGGAGGTTTCTCCTTATGATAGCCAAACATGCTTACCACGCAAAATCCTTTTTGATATTATTATTTGTGCATAGTAGAAATTATTTCGAAAGTATAACATTAATCTTAGCCAGCATACGTACCATTATAGTATGCCTATTATAGCTACCATGTTAGATAGCAGGTTCTACAACTAAAATCGTACAAGGCGCGTATTGGTGATTGGGTTTTCCAATAAATGGTCAGGCCATGGAACTTCCCATTGCCA
Source organism: Allium cepa (assembly GCA_030765085.1). Taxonomy (NCBI): domain Eukaryota; kingdom Viridiplantae; phylum Streptophyta; class Magnoliopsida; order Asparagales; family Amaryllidaceae; genus Allium; species Allium cepa. Next base: position 462,526,075 of record CM060938.1, on the reverse strand, counting down.
CATGGGTACGCCTCTGGAGGGACGCCCTGAGAACCTAACCGGATCGCTGCCAACACAAGGCCGGGTTACCTCTGTAACTAGGTAACTACTACACGAGTATGCCATCCCCCGGTCGTAACCAACCTTTATCCCGGGATTCAACAACAACCACAAAGTAATAAATTTGCAGCTACCACATAGGTTAAGTATCTGGGCTCCATACCATGATACCACCTCCATCCAGAAGGAAATGAACATACCCTAAGGGGGCGCTACCCCCAAATAATCTTGCCGCATTCTTCCTGTTTCAACCATTCTGGATTGTGAAGTTCGACGAAATCTCATCCACAAAGCTACGCTTTTCACAAAAGCCATGCTTTGATCAACAAATGATCAGCAGCACTTCGTATGCCACATTACCAAATTAGGAATGTATCACTGGTAACCATCAACTACATAACCTTTGAGCTCGTACGTCTCAGAGAAGGGTGTTAAGCTAAGAGAATAAATCTTTGCCACCAAATAGAAATGTATTTGATAGAAACTGGTTTTACATCTCAAAGTGTAACGTCAGACACACATCCATACAAGTCTGTTCCGGATTCGAACAGAACCGAAGGCACTTTCGAAGAAGTCCTTGCAAATCCGGATAATTCCTAATCACGTCCGGACTTCCCATCACAATGGGTGCTCGAATCTATATACCGGGGATCAGCCGATGCAGAGACATTCAACAAGAAACCCATTCGTTTTCGAAAGTATCCGGTCTTCACCACCGGTCTTCAATTGCTATCCATAACGTCGTATCACTATTAGGAATGGGTTATATGACACAAAGGTCCTCTCCCGCCTAAACCGAATAGTGAGCGCAATATTTAAAAACATATGGATATTGGAATTTCAGTTAAGTCACAACTTATTATCCAAAACTTTTCTTTCAAATGGTTAAACAAATTACCATTTCAAATCTTTTAAACGAAAAGATTCATTTCAAAAACCTTTAATGGTTTAAACAATTTCCATATTTAAATCTTTTTAAACAAAAGATTCACTTTTAAGACCCCTTTCAATTTAAAACAAGGTTTACCAATCTTTGACAAAGATTCATTCATAACTTTCAAAACAACTCCATTTCAAATTGGAAATCTTTTTATCATAATTTTGGAAATTCTTTCCTTATATAAAAGCTATTGTTATTTGAAAACCTCTTGTTCCGTTTCGGAAAACCCGATTATAATTGCGCGAGTTAAGGCCTTTAAATATAAACTTGGATTAAATTCAATTTCTCAAAGTAATACTTTTAAAATGATTTAAAATTCATATAAACACATTTATAACTTTGAATAACATTTTTACGTCATAAATACCAGATGTAGAATTCAATTTCAGATATTGAATTCAGTTTAAATCAAATTTTTCAAATTTCAAATCTTTATTAAGTTATTCAAAATAACTTTCATTTTTAAAAACACCTTTTCAAAAGTTTTTCACTTTAAACCCAATCCATTTCCAAAACCATTTGAATTTAAAATTCAAATTCAAAACTGTTTTAAAAATCTGTGACTTAACCGATTTCCATGTGCAATCCATATTTGTGTGTGTATAGCGTAGTCTAAGGGCTTTGCACAATAGTGCACAACATCAATCATCACATATACAAACATAGAAATATCGATAAGCGGTATAATCTACAACGCTTATCCTTATTCACAGATAAAGTACATTTATCAATTACAAATATTCAACATTTATGATTCGATAGGGGTTTCGGATAACCAACTAGAATTTGACTCCCTATCGCATCGAAATTTAAATGTCGTTTTACGGGTCAAGAGGTTTTTCATATTCATTCAACAGTATATTCATCATAGATAAAATAGCTCAGCACAAAGCATTACATAGCATCACATCACATATCAATATATCAATCCATCGCATAGCATTCAATAGCAATCAAACATCTACAACTAAGATGAGTAAATTTTGTGGTTTTAAATTTATTACCTAAATAATTACTTTCATTAGAAATCTTTAATCAATGATTAAATTCATTAACTATAATTGATTTAGTCTTAATACCTTCATTAATTAAATCTTTTCTTAATTTATTATCTAAATTAATTAACCCTTAATTGTAATTAATTAAATCTTATTTACTTTTATTAATAAACCCCTAATTATTAATTAAATCTTAATTAAAATTAATTGTTCTTGATTGATTAAGTAATAGGTTTATTCCTTATTTAATTTCAATAATTAATTACTCCTTAATAAATAATGATTTCTTAATCACTTTAAGTTAATTAACCTTTAATTATCTTCTCTTAATTACTTTCACTAAGTAATTACTATTTTTATTAAATCATTCATTAATTACTTGATTAATTAACTTGAATTACTAATTAGTTTACTCTAATTACTTACATTAAGTAATTTACCTCAAATAATAATTTTCCTTTAACAAATGTATTAACTTAAACTTTGAGAGTTAATTAACCATTTTAAAACATCCTTAATAAATAACCAAATTAATTATCTTAAATTAATTATCTTAATTAGTTATAATCATTAGTTATTAACCATAAATTAATCACATTAATTAATTATTATTTAATCAATCAAAGACAAATCATAAATCTTAGTACATTTTCAAATCAAGACAATTTTATTTTCAAAACTCTCGCATTTATAATCTATATATTTTGAAAAAAAAATTTGAAAATTTGATCAATTTTTGTTTGAAACCCTTTAATATTTGTTTAATAACCCATTGTTAAAAACTTTTAGACCAAGCCCAAACTTCAATAAACTAATTATTTTATACTAAGATCAATCCAAACGTTGTTTAACCTTTTTAAGACTTGTTTAGTCAAAGTTTTATACTGTTAATAATATAATAAAAGTATTCACCAAAATTTCCCGAGCAAATCTTTGTTTAACTCGAGCTAAACATAGGAAAGCTTGAGCACAACTTTAGGTTTTCACGCTACACAACTTGCTTCGAGTATTTTCGTAATTCCCTCTAGTAAAACCCGCGTGCATCATCGTCTTCCCAAACATCAACATTTCCAGCACCCCCAAATGTGCACGGTGCACGTGCACTGACCCTTCGACCACCTTCGATCGCTGTCTCGACCACCTTCGAGTCACTCGCGACGATGCTAAAACTTCTGGCCACCCAGCTTGAAGAAAACAACAGCATATCGAAATTGAGCATATCAATTTCTAAATGAAACAAAACTGGTCACCTCAAAATGCCTCACCCAATCACCTTAACCCTCTGAACGCCGTGCCACCACGATTACAACCTCCTCTCGACCTCTGGCCACTATCCCCCCTGCTCCGATCCACCCCGATCCATCCATGGCAGCGAATTATATTCGAGAATGTCGTTGAATTAAACACGTCCTTAAACCCTATGACGACACCAACCCACCACCACGGTTATTAATAAATTCAATGAGTATTTTTCCCATCATTCTCGAACTATGAGCTTTCTTTGACAAAAATCTCAAGTCCCAATATTTCCTCGATCGACGGCAATTAACCGAAGAACGTTTTCTGTTCATCTCGCGATCTATCAACGAATTCTTATCTAAATAAATCTATAGCCAACCTTGATCGAAAATTCACCTCATGCTGCCCATCCCATTGATCTAAAACCTCACCACCACGTCCAAAGTCTTGCCACTCAACTACGAACCCAACCATCTCGGTGCGATCGAACTCGATGCGTTGACGTTGCCGCAATTTCTCAAATTCCTATCATAACAAAACATAGGGTTAAATACAAAATCGCTCTAGCTCGACTTCCATAATGAATTATAAGTCCATCTATTAATTTTCTGATGATCTTTGACCACCAAACCTGCTTCCTTTTTAATCACAAGATTATATTATTACTTCGATTACCAGAGATTTACGAATTAACATTTCTTGTTCGACTTATGATTACTTACTTATTAACGAATTAAAAATCTTGATTCTTTCTTTCAAATTCATGATTTAAGGAGGCGAATATGATTATGTAATGAAAATTCATATTTAAATTAACTAAAATTTTAACAGAATTTCGATTCAACTGTGCTTTTAAGGTTTTCGAGTAACCTATTTTCTTTTAATACTTAAATATATTTTAAGAATAGAGATCTTATCAATCTTAACTTGTTTCATTTAAACCTAAAAGTTATAAATGATCAGAGAGTGAGTTCTTTTGATTGATTTTTTTTTCTCTTTGAAACCTGTAACAGAGACATTGTCTGTTCTCAGACATGCTTAGCTACATTGACATATATCCATACAGATTCATTCACACGCATAAGTTTTTTAATGGAAAATCAATCTCTAGACTCAAAAGCAACAACAGATAAAAGAAAAGTTCAGTTTAGGGGTTTACTCACCTTCAAAATGAAGAACAGAGGAAACTGAAGATGATCAAGCTTGCTGTTGAATTTGCATGATTACTTGCTGGTTTCCAGACTTTAATTTTTTTTAGAACAAAGAACAGATCAACTTAGAAACTTGATCCGATCTTTGTGTTGCTTGATGGATATGATTGATCTTTGATCTTTTATGTTTGAAGTTTTGATCTTGAAAACTTCATATTGAGTTTGAATTTTCTACTTGCTGGAATGATCTTTTCTCTTGTTTGCTTTTCTTTGTTCAGGTTTTGAATTCATACAGATTTTGTTTTTCTTTTGATTGTTGTTGAGTTTTTTACGTTTTTCAGATTTGAATCAAGTTGAAGTTTCTTGTGAATCAGGTTTTCAAGGCTTTCTTTAATCTGGTTTGTGGTTTCTTGTTTCAGGTTGAAGTTTCATTCAAAAAAAATTCTTCAGGTTTCTGGTTTTTAAATTCCTAAAAAATGAGAAGAAATGGTTTTCTTATTTGGTTAACATTTTATGTTGAAAGAAATATTTTTTTTGCCACTTGTTCTTTTGTATTAACACTTGTAAAACTACTTATATCCTTACTTTACAAATGTCAATGTGATTTAATATTGTTTTTAAACCATTAACTTAAATTAATTTGCACATTTTGTTTTTAAACCTTATTTTGTTTTTATTTACAAATCATGTTTATTTTCAAAAGATAATTTTAACTACTTGTACTTATATTTCTTTTCACATCAAAATGCATATTTACAAAAATTAAGAAAACAAGATTTCATTAGTTTCAAATATAAAATTTTCTTTAAGTCTAATTAAATTTCAATATATTAACATTTAAATTTCAAATTCAAATCTCAAATTCAAATCTGTTTATAAAATATTCACTTTTGAATTCCAAATCATTAATCTTTATTTATTTTAAAGATGAAAACATGTTTTTTTTCTTATTAATGAATCAAGTTATCAATCTGTTGAATTTTTAAATTGATTCCCTTATTTACAATCTTTATATATATTTATTCAAATCTCAAAATAAATTCATAATTAGATTTGTAAATTAAAATATTATTCAAAATATTTATTTCAGGATTGCCAATTAAAAATTCTATTTAAAAATCATATTTACATTCATTTACATTAATAAACAAACCAATATTTATTATTTTTTTTTGAAAACACCAGTTTAAATCATAATTAAATTCCAAAAATTAAATTTATTTCGAATTTCAACTTGATTTAAAAATGGGAATGTTACATTAAATCTAGTTTTAAGTTTAAGTTTCTAATAAACTTTGAATTTAAAATGTTTTAAAAGGGAATTTGGATTTTAAATCAAAGTTTTAAATATTTAAAAGGCGGGTTTTCAGAATTTAAACCTAACAGTTTCAGATTTTAAAATATAAATTAAAATCTGAAACAAGATTTAAACAGTGGTTTAAATTTTAAAGTTAAGTTCAATTTTCAAATGAACTTTTAAATCTTTAAGTTTTAAAATGAAGTTGGATTTTAAATATTGAATTTAAAATCAAGAATTTAAAACCAAAGTTTAAATCAAAATTAAAACATGGATTCAAGTCTCTTTGAATCCAAATCTGGAAATTTAAATTAGTTTTAAATTTGAATGTGCTTTAACAAGTTTAAATTAAAATAGCTTTTTAGAAGTAAATTTGTTTTCAAACAAATATTTAAACTTGATTTTTGATAAAGTTCTTTTAAAAAAGGGTTTTAAATAGAAGTTAAATGATTTGATAACTTGGATTTGCAAGTTAAAATTGTAATGTATTTTAAAGCTTAAATTTTAAATAAATTTTTTACGTAATTTTGGTTAGAACTTTTTCCTTATATACGTTTATAAGTTGATTTTGGGTTAATGTTTAAATATGTATAAGATAATTAAGGAATAATTTATAAATTTATAATTTAGATTAATTTATATTAGAAATACCTAATAATGATTTAATCTAAGATAATTTCTTGGGAAAGAAATTAAAGAAATAATGAAGATAATTAACTAAGGATTATTAAGTATTAATTAATGTGATTATTTTTAATAATTAATTAGATTAATTAATTAAGATAATCAATTTTAAATTGTTAATTACTAAAAATAAGTAATTAAGGGGTTAATTACTAATTGTATTTAAATTTGGATATTTTGATTAATTCAATGATAAAGATTAATTGGTAATTAATAATTAATCGTTATGAGATGATTGCTTAATGACAAGTAATTAAAGGTTTAATTTCTTAAAATAATTAATTAAAGTATTAATTAATTATGTAATTGGTTTAAAGTTAATTTAATTAATATGATTAATTAGGAATAATTTAATTAATTAAGGTGATTGATTAATTAATTTATATCAAATAATTTATAATTGATTAATCAGGATTGGATAATTAATTCATAAGTAATTAATTTAATTGGAAATAAATTGAATTAATTTGGATTAATCCTGATTATAAAATAATTATTGAATGCTTGACCTCACTTATGAATGATTATATTGTATGAAATGCCTTGAATTGATTGTCCTATCTGTTCTGTAACGATCCGCAAATCCATACCCCTTGAGTCAACACTATTCTACATCAATCAACTCAAGTTGAACAGAAATATGGACCATTAGGGTTAAAGAAGAAGAGGTAGAAGAAGAAAATAGAAAACAACATCAGAATCTAACCATTGCAACGGAATAAAATATAATATATAATAACAGATCTTTACACAAAAGAAAACTATAACTGTTTATACATACATCATCAAAGTACATCATCAGAGTACATCAATAACATACAACTAGATACATAGCGGAATAGTAATCAAAATATGAAAGTACGTATCGCCATCCAGCTCGTCTCCTAAGCTCCACATCATCATATCCTGTATCCAATAATACTCGGTCTGACCGGAGCATTATAGTTAAATAACACCCGAGTCAGTCTGAAATACCAGCGTGAGAAAACCACACTCAAATTGATTATTAAAGTTTTAGAATCCTTTTGAAAACAAAAGCATCTCGTAAGACCACGCCACAAATAAACATGTCGGGTTTTTACCTTACGATAGCTAAAACACTTTTTATTAAAATCCTCTGATATAATAATAGGGTATATATACAAATACTTATTAAAATAGCCGAAATTGTTACATTATTAAATTCCAGCTACTAGCCACAGAGTGGGTAATACAAAAAAAAAACTCGTACAAGGCTCGTAGGGAGAATGGATTTCCAGCTAATGACTAGGCACTGGGGTACCACCTATCACGGTACGTGGCCTAGATCACAGTACCGAGGATCACTCCCAACCCCCTACAACACAAGACCGGGACTACCCCTTACTGGATTATCCCGAGTGAGATCACCCCACGGTTGGGATCAGCAACCGCACCACTAAGTCGAAATAAAAAGGGACATCTAGACAGGGATGACCTCACCCAGAATAGGTGCTACCCACCTAGCCTTGGTGCATAACCCCTGATTTTCAGTCATTCCCAGTTGATGAGGCTTGAGGCTAAGCATTACCTTTTTAGAACATATCCCTTAGAATGCCCCTCGTCCACCTGACGATGTTCAGAAAGCATTCATCCATACAAGTCCGTCCTAGGTTCGAACGGAACTGAAGGCACTATTCCTACTACATCCATTTTGGAAATATCCTCAGGATTAGTAGCGACTAGCCCTTCCACTTCACTGCTCTATCTTCGACTCCAAACTCGTTTTCCCATGAAAACGTACAAACCGGATCGAAGTGGTTTTTGAGAAATAAATCTCGATCCCGGTCTCTTCGAAACGATCAACACATTTGGCCAATATTGATAGTCGGTGATTTAACTATCAATTTATATTCACAAACAACCATCAACCAATAAATAATTTCCCAAATTATTTATTAATCCCAAAAATATCTTCACAAGATATATTACCACTTTTCAAACCCTTTTTTTTAAAACAGTTTCAAACTATCTTCCTTTACAGAATAAATTTCCCAAATATTTTCTATTTCCTCTGAGATGACCAAGTACAAAACTTAGATTTTTAAAATAATTTAAAAACACTTTATTGTAAAATATGTTTAACATTTAAATTTAGAAAAGTTACTTTAATACTTAATTTAAAATAATACTTTAGAAATAAACAAAATAAGGTCACTTTACAAATACAAACTAGATTTTTCTTCTTTAAACAAAATACCAAATCATCTTTTTAAATAAGTATCAGGATAATAGATTTAAAAAAAATACTTACTTTAGAATTTAAACATTTAGAAATAATAAATTTTCTAAAAAATGCTTTTTAAAATAGCATTAAACTTTTATCTTATATTTAAAAATTTACTTTAAAAACGTACGTGGCTATCCAGAGAAATATACTTCTCTCCACATTCTTCTTTAAATCTCCAATTCAAATACTTGAATCAATTTCCAAATTGATTTCCAATTTACTTCCTTTTTATTCCAAAATCCACTAGTTTCAGATTTTATCCCTTAATTATGATTTAAATACTTTAACTGAAAATTCCAATTTTAGATTTCCCAAATTACTTCTTTATCCTGTTAAATAAATTTAAAATTTAAATTTTAAAATAATTCTTTATTCCTTTAAAATAATATTACTTAATTTTACAATTCATTAATTTATGTTTATTCAAAATCTTTTTCTTTCCATACTCGAAGTTATTTATTAGTATTTTAATATCATTTCCAATTCTTTTCAATTCATTCTTAATTTATTCAAATTTTCTATAATTATTTTGTTTACAAATTCACTTCTTTTATTTTCTTTCCAAAATCTAATTTATATATTTTTGGTAATTCATTATACCCAAATATATCCAATCAAACCATAGCATTCAATATTCCAATATAATTCATCATAGAATATCAAATAATCACAACAGAGAATATTAAATAATTTAAATAAATGTTGAGGGACCCAGTTGGATCCCTTTAACTTGTTTCCCTACATCCACAAACGTTTGCACAACATAAATACCAATTCCACTTCGAGGTGGAATATCGCGGTATATGGGATTAAATAATATTATCCGCTATTATGCGGCGAATCGAGTCCATCCGCTATAAAAGTGCGGAAAATCAATCATTCCAAGATGTGTTATATACTATAATATAACATGTCAATCAATTCAACCATTCAACCAATTTATTTAAATTTAATCATTTAATTATTACCAGATGAGTGAGATTAACTCACCTTTGCTTTTGATTTGCAGTCTATTTCCATTTATTTCCATTCCAGCTTGTTTCTCGATTTTAGACCTTGTATGACATTATATAATTAATTAACACTTGAATAAATCCAATAATTAACTAACATTTACTTATTTATTTTAACTTATAATTTAATTTAAAATTTTGAAACTAATAATTTTCTTTAATAAATTATCTTTACTAACCCAATAATTAAATAAGTTAATTAAAATAGTTTAATCATCAAACCCACTTCTTTTAAAATAATTAGTAGGATAAAAATATTTACATATGTATATTTATTTATTTTCATTTCTTTAAAACCATTTATACCCAAAATGACTTATATATATAAGGTTTAAACTCTACCACATTTTAAAATCCCTACTTTATTTTAAATCTTATATATATAAAAGAATATATATATATATATATATATATATATATATATATATCTTTTAAACTTTTTTTATAAAATACAACAGTAATTGTTTTACTGTAAAAAATTTCCTAACCTATATATCATACCTTCATAAGTATTTAAATTTAATTAAAAACAAACAGTCTTATACCTCATCATCGCTAGTCGCCTTCCTTGCCGTGATCAAATCGAGTGCCACCACTCGAATAGTCGAAGCCCTGATTTCTGACTGTTGCGACATCAAGTGCTTGCACGGGAACACTCGCGATCTACTGGATCTCCTTCCTCATGTGCGTGCTTCGCCTCGTGAAAACCCTAGGTCGCTTTGCAACCTTGATCGACCTTCCAAACCCTAGGTCAAACCCCACTGTCCTTCAAATCGACCGACCAGCAGACATCACCACGTCGCGACCCAAATTCAACAGCCTCAACGAAGCCGCCATTCTCGATCGACTCGATTTGACTTGAATTCGATGCTCCCTTAACCTCTGAATCGAACTGAGCCTCCGTTCTTCACAAAGCCCTAACCTACTCGTGCGCGCCTGCATTCAATCCATGCTTCGTCGATTTCGAGACTACCATGGCTCGTGCCCCGATTCAATCATGAACCTCTCGGTCACTATTTCAGGCCCTCATGCACCTCCTTGCTTCTTTTTTTTAGATCGAAAGATTTCGATTTAACTGAAAAGAGGGAAAAGAGATCGGTGCTTTAAAGAAATGAGGGGGAAAGAATTTGTTTTCATCTGATGTTCACTGAAAGGGAAGGGAAGAGATATATGCTCGGTTTGAACTGAAAGGATGAAAAAGATAACGTGATTTTTGAATTGATTTGGTTTCAGCTTTTAACAACAAGGACATAAGACGCGTGATTTAAGGAGGGTAGCGTGATGTAATGAACTTGCTACAGTGGCTGAAAAGAAGGAAAGAGTTCGAACGTGAAAGAAATCTTAACTAGTCAACTATATATATATATATATATATATATATATATATATATATATATATATATAAGTATTCAAATTTTTAAACGACCCGAAATTGAACTTAAAAAAACTTGAACTCCTGTTGAGGCGTGCCGCTAGGCGTTCCTAATGTTATGTCCCTATTCCGGAAGAAATGGAAAAGGTTTCGAGTACTAATTCGATCGTCTGGGGAAAATAGATTTTTGAGCCCAGTTATAAAATTGAATTTTCGATTAAATTTTCAACATGTTTACTTATCGTATGCTCACACAACAACTCCGATCAATACGAAAATTGAGATCCGATAATAATTCAATATTGCGGATCCAATGGAACTTGTTTCGTCCAATTCCGAGACTGTGCCTCGGAAGGCTATTTTAAATTCAATTTAAACAATATAAATTTCAAAACTTAACAAAGTACTTCCAAATTCACTTTTACCACTTTTACTATCTTTAATACTATCAATATAAATTTTATAAGCCTTCAAATTTCTTTTTAACAAGCTTAAAACTCCAGATCTAACACTTCCCAACTTCAAATTATTTAATTTAATAATTTAATTATCAAATAAATTATGATATTCGTAATTCAAGATAAAATTGCTCTATTGAATATTTAAAATCAATTAAATATTCTGATTCTAAATGCTCAAAAATTTCGGGTCGTCACATTCCTCCCCTCTTAAAAGAATTTCGTCCCAAAATTACTAGTTAGGAAGAATGGTCCAATACCCGTTACTTTTCCAAAAACCAACAATTCAACATCCTACCAACTATCTTATTGTAAAAGACCCATTATTATTCTTACTGACTTCCCAAACTTCCCCATAATTTGCAAACAATATTATTTTCTTAATCATTCAAATTTCAATTTAAACCCAAATTTTGAATTATCAGAATTTTCTCAAAAATTTTCTAACTCCCTAAATTTTCAAAAAATTTCGCCAGCTTCCCCTTTGCGCGGCTAGCTCGGTACAACTACAAAAGGCCTCTACGGGCTCCCAAATTCCAAAAGAAAACAAAAGGCCAAGTGGCTCGATCAAAAACCCAATCAAATTTCATACAGAAATTTAAATACATACCTTTTTGTCGAGAAATTCAAATTTATCTTCTGAAATCAAAAACCATTTTTCTTTTCCTTCATAATACCTGTATATTCCACTTAACAATAATATCCAATCACAACATTCCAAAAACATTTTATCAACTTTCTTACAAAAAGTCAATATTTATTCATTCTAATATTAACTTATAATATAGTTGTAATACCAATTTCCTATTTAAGAATTCACCATTCCCTTCTTAAGTTTAGTATAAGCATTTTATATGTTTCTTTATTTATTTTCACTTCACCACCTTAGTTTATATCTATTTCTATTCACATTAGTTCTTCCTTTTCCATATAAATTCAATTTTATCTTTAACTTTGTATATTTAATTTTAATTAATTTTTTTTTATAATTGATTCATATCGTTATTTAAAATTAGTTTCATTCCCTAATTTATTTCAATTTCCAATTTGAAATCGTTTTGTCGTTAAAAAAAAATTTCCAAAAATTTTCAAAAAATTTTCTAGCTCCCAAAATTTCTGAAAATTTTTGGCAGTCTCATTTGTACGGAGGAACTTTTGCAATTTGACAAAAGATATAAATATATATACATCGACCCACACGGTCGGAAAAACCAAAAACAGTTTATTTTTCCTATTTTTGTTGCGTAGGCGTACCTTATTTTGCATTTTTAAGCAAGCGACTTATTGTTTTAGCATTTTGCACGATCAAATCCAGCCCAACGGCTTCCCGGTACCTGTACTTACTCAATATAAATATGTAAGTGCCAAACATATGCAATTTATTAACATTTCACTTTTACTTACATAGCTAAAACATGAATTTCATGAACAATGCATGCTATACAAATTATATACCATTCCATTCAATTCAATTGATGCCAAAATCAATTTATTAAACTACTATTGATTCATATAATTTTGTTTACTTCCGTTTACGTCGAACGACCAATTTTCTTACGTAGTTCGACAATATTAATGTGAATATATAATTACTTAAGCTTATAACCATTTTAATTGATTCCAACTCAATTTACACTTAATCCCATCCCATTTAAATTTATTCACAAACTTTCATTGCATTTTCTTTCATATCCAAAAAGTTTGGCTCAAAACCAATATTTTATTATACTCGACAACCAATATATTAAATAACCATCTTATAATTTACTTAAGTTATTTATTTTCTTCAAACTATTTCACCCAATAACTTAAGTTTATTTTATTCAACCAACTTCCATTCAAATCTTTGATATGATTTTCCTTGTATCAAATCCCAACCATTTTATTAATTTATTCGATTAATTTATTCTTTTATACATTTTTAAACTTTAATTCACATTAACAATTCATTATTGAATTTATAAATAATAAGGTTATTCAATTTATGCTTGAATTGGATTTGTTTTCATCTCAAATCATTTTTATTTTAATCCAATTCCATACAACTTCAATTCATATTTAATTCACTTACAATTTAAGGTTGAAATTCTATTTATAACTCATGCTTCATTTCCAAACTCAATTATCTATTCACAATTCAATTCTAAGTTAATAATTTTCAGTTCCATTTCCATATTTCATCAATTTATTATCTAACTAGTTCTCCCCTGGTTTAAATTCAATACTTGATTTTTAATCTCAGAATCTCTTCATTAAATTTCTTAAGCGCTATTTATTTTATAATTCAAGTTTGGGTTTTTCGTTTTATTTTCTAATTCATCAAAAAAAAAATTATTTTGGGTTTTCTATCCCACTTTTCAATTTTATAAGTCACAACTTATTATTTTACACATTTCCATTCATTCTAGGCTTGAATATATTCATCTTTTTTTATTTTTAACTCAAGATTTATACTTATTTATAGCCCAAGTATATTTTATTCTAAGGATTTTTTAATTCTTTTATAAATTATTCTAATTTATTTATTTTCAACTTACTTCTTGTCCAACATACTTCCATTTATTCAGGTAAGAATCTATTTCCATTCAATAACACCCATAATTCAATTGAATTTTACTCCAGTTCAATTCTATTTAACTTAACCCTAGTTAAATCTTGTTACATACCATTTCTTTGAATTTCGCTAAGCAAGGACTTAATTCCATTTAATATCATTCATGACACAACTGACTTTTGATTCAATTCAGTCCAAATTTAATTCAATTTCAATTTCAATTTTATTTAACTTATCTCAAGTTAAATTCAGATATATTTTCTTCACTTTCATTCACTTAAGTTAAATTTTAATTCCCGGATTAAAATTTCCAATTTCTTCTTATTAATATCAACTTTACTTTATAAGTTCAATAGTTGGTCCATTTATTCATTCACAAATTCATTTTCAACTAATAAATTTTATTGCCAAACATTAATTATTTTTAGTCCATTTGAACTTATTCTGCACCTTATTTTGCACATTTAAATCAAACATCATCCAATATTGAATTTCATTTCATTTGCATACCATAGTGACTAATCAGTTACTTATAAATTTTAATCTTAAAACTTGTTTATTCAATCCAACTTAACTAATTTTTTTTAAAACTTAAATTCAACATTTAATTTCAATTTCCTTTTAATTTTTTATAAACTACTCACTTATTAATATCTAATTCTTCCTAAGTTAAATTTCTATTCTAAACAAATTTCAAACTTATATAAGTTCCCAAATTTATTCTTTAAGCATTCCAGTTTATTTCCAGAGTTTTAAACTATTTCTTAAACATCCCAAAATTCTTTAAACCGACACCAGAGTTTTCAATAATCACATAAGTATTTCAAAATCCCTTTTGAAATTATTTATATCCAAAATCCTTTGATAAATTCAATTTATCTCTTTGAATTTCAATACCCACCCTGTTTTGCAAACAATTTCAATTTAGAATAATTTGGTAGCAAATTTCTCTCTTGGAAGCTCGAAAATGAACATCGATGATGCTGCAGTCATCACCGAAGTTATTTTCCAGCAACTATAAGAGTTCAATGCTTTTATCTCTTTTAAAACCCTTCAAATATTTTTAAATTCCAAATCTCTCTAGATTTCAAATTCGATTTGAAATATTTCTCAAATATATATTATTTTTCCCAACCCTTTGAGAATCAATTTCAAATTCAAAGGAGTTCAACTTTTCAATTTTCAAATTCCCAATCTTTTAAATTTATATTCAATCATTACTTCGGAATTTTATTTTGTTTTAATTATTAATCACACTATAATTTTCATTTATCGTTTACATTTACAAATTCCATTTGTATATGAATTTGTTTCTTAGTTTTTAATTATGATTTCAGTTCCTTATTCAATTATGAATCACATTTACAAATTTCATTTTTTATATTAATTTATTCCTTAATCTCAGGCTATTATCTTCAATTTCTTATTCGATTTTCATACAATGATGATAATTTAATATTATCACTTTCTAACAACCAAACATCCATATATAACTATAACAATTTACGAAATCCTTTCTTTTATATGAAAAAATAATTTTGGGTAAAATTATTCTATTTACCCTATTTAAAACAATACTGTGTCGGTTTATCTTGTTCAAGAGTTCAGAAATCCCTATCGATAATATGGCGTCTCACATATCGACTAGAATCCATAAACACTCAACCGATAAATCAATGCAATATAAAACAATTTTATACTCACTAACAAATACGCGCTCATATCTATTAGTACACTCAAACTCATTCTAGAGTACCATACACTCTATTTTATGATTAATTCCCACTAGAGCTAAGGTCATCACCAACCTCGCTCTGATACCAAGTGTAACGACCCACAAATCCGTGCCTCTTGAGTCAACACTATTCTACATCAATCAACTCAAGTTGAACAGAAATATGAACCATTAGGATTAAAGAAGACGAGGTAGAAGAAGAAATAGAAAACAACATCAGAATTTAGCCATCATAGCGGAATAAAATATAATATATAATAACTGATCTTTACACAAAAGAAAACTATAACTGTTTATCAAACATCATCAGAGTACATCATCAGAGTACATCAATAGCATACAACTGGATACACAGCGGAATGGTAATCAAAATACAAAAGTATGTATCGCCATCCAGCTCGTCCCCTGAGCTCCACAGCATCATATCTTGTATCCTATAATACTCGGTCTGACCCGAGCATTATAGTTAAATAACACCCGAGTCAGTCTGAAATACCAGCGTGAGAAAACCACACTCAAATTGATTATTAAAGTTTCAAAATCCTTTTGAAAACAAAAGCATCTCGTAAGACCACGCCACAAATAAACATGTCGGGTTTTTACCTTATGATAGCTAAAACACTTTTTATTAAAATCCTTTGATATTATAATAGGGTCTATATACAAATACTTATTAAAATAGCCAAAATTGTTACATTATTAAATTCCAGCTACTAGCCACAGAGTGGGTAATACAAATAAAACTCGTACAAGGCTCGTCGGGAGAATGGATTTCCAACTAATGACTAGGCACTGGGGTACCACCTGTCACGGTACGTGGCCTAGATCACAGTACCGAGGATCACTCTCGACCCCCTACAACACAAGACAAGGACTACCCCTTACTGGATAATCCCGAGTGAGATCACCCCACGGTTGGGATCAGCAACCGCACCACTAAGCCGAAATAAAAAGGGACATCTAGACAGGGATGACCTCACCCTGAATGGGTGCTACCCACCTAGCCTTGCTGCATAACCTCTGATTGTCAGTCATTCCCGGTTTATGAGGCTTAAGGCTAAGAATTACCATTTTAGAACATATCACTTAGAATGCCCATCGTCCACCTGACGATGTTCTGAAAGCATTCATCCATACAAGTCTGTCCCGGGTTCAAACGCAACCGAAGGCACTATTCCTACTACATCCGTTTTGGAAATATCCTCAGGATTAGTAGCGACTAGCCCCTGCACTTCACTGCTATATCTGCGACTCCAAACTTGTTTTCCCACGAAAACATACAAACCGGATCGAAGTGATTTTCGATAAATAAATCTCGATCCTGATCTCTTCGAAACGATTAGCGCATTTGGCCAATATTGATAGTCGGTGATTTAACTATCAATTTATATTCCCAAACAACCATCAACCAATAAATAATTTCCCAAATTATTTATTAATCCCAAAAATATCTTCACAAGATATATTACCACTTTTCAAACCACTTTTTGTAAACAGTTTCAAACTATCTTCCTTTTACTGAATAAATTTCCAAAATATTTTCTATTTCCTCTGAGATCACCAAGTACAAAACTTAGATTTTTAAAATAATTTAAAAACCCTTTATTTTAAAATATGTTTAAAATTTAAATTTAGAAAAGTTACTTTAATACTTAATTTAAAATAATACTTTAGAAATAAACAAAATAAGGTCACTTTATAAATATAAACTAGATTTTTCTTCTTTAAACAAAATACCAAATCATCTTTTTAAATAATTATTACGATAATAGATTTAAAAAAATACTTACTTTAGAATTTAAACATTTAGAAATGATAAATTTTCTAAAACATGTTTTTTAAAACAGCATTAAACTTTTATCTTATATTTAAAATTTACTTTGAAAACGTACTTGGCTATCCAGAGAAATATACTTCTCTCCACATTCTTCTTTTGATC
Source organism: Allium cepa (assembly GCA_030765085.1). Classification (NCBI taxonomy): domain Eukaryota; kingdom Viridiplantae; phylum Streptophyta; class Magnoliopsida; order Asparagales; family Amaryllidaceae; genus Allium; species Allium cepa. The sequence goes on along the minus strand of CM060938.1, from coordinate 462,508,408 downwards.
TCCAATTCAAATACTTGAATCAATTTCCAAATTGATTTCCAATTTACTTCCTTTTTATTCCAAAATCCATTAGTTTCAGATTTTATCCCTTAATTATGATTTAAATACTTTAACTGAAAATTCCAATTTTAGTTTTCCCAAATTACTTCTTTATCCTGTTAAATAAATTTAAACTTTAAACTTTAAAATAATTCTTTATTCCTTTAAAATAATATTACTAAATTTTACAATTCATTAATTTTTGTTTATTCAAAATCTTTTTCTTTTATACTCGAAGTTATTTATTAGTATTTTAATATCACTTCTAATTCTTTTCAATTCATTCTTAATTTATTCAAATTTTCCATAATTATTTCGTTTATAAATTCACTTATTTTATTTTCTTTCCAAAATCTAATTTATATATTTTTGGTAATTCATTATACCCAAATATATCCAATCAAACCATAGCATTCAACATTCCAATATAATTCATTATAAATATCAAATAGTCACAACAGAGAATATTAAATAATTTAAATAAATGTCGAGGGACCCAGTTGGATCCCTCCAAACTGTTTCCCCGCATCCACAGACGTTAGCACAACATAAACACCAATTCCACTTCGAGGTTGAATATTGCAGTATATGGGATTAAATAATATTATCCGTTAATATGCGACGAATAGGGTCTCGTCTGCTACAAAAGTGCGGGAAATCTATCATTCCAAGATGTATTATATACTATAATATAGCACATCAATCAATTCAACCAATTTATTTGAATTTAATCATTTAAATTATTACCAGATGATTGAGATTAACTCACCTTTGCTTTTGATTCGCAGTCTATTTCAATTCATTTCCATTCTAGCTTGTTTCTCGATTTTAGACCTTGTATGACATTATATAGTTAATTAACACTTGAATAAATCCAATAATTGACTACATTTACTTATTTATTTTAACTTATAATTTAATTTAAAAAATTTAAACTAATAGTTTTCTTTAACAAATTATCTTTAGTAACCCAATAATTAAATAATTTAATTAAAATAGTTTAATCATCAAACCTACTTCTTTTAAAATAATTAGTAGGATAAAAATATTTACATATGTATATTTATTTATTTTATTTTCTTTGAAACCATTTATACCCAAAATGACTTATATATATAAGGTTTAAACTCTACCATATTTTAAAATCCCTACTATATTTTAAATCTTATCTATATAAAATAATATAGATATATATATATATATATATATCGTTTAAACTTTTTTTTTATAAAACATAATAGTAATTGTTTTACTGTAAAAAATTTCCTAGCCTATATATTCATACCTTCATAAGTATTTAAATTTAATTAAAAACAAGCAGTCTTATACCTCATCATCGCTAGTCGCCTTCCTTGTCGTGATCAAATCGAGCGCCACCACTCGAACAGTCGAAGCCCTGATTTCTGACTGCCACGACATCAAGTGCTCGTGCGAGAACACTCGTGATCTACTGGCTCTCGTCCCTCACGTGCGCGCTTCGCCTCGTGAAAACCCTAGGTCGCTTCGCAACCTCGATCGACCCTCCAAACCCTAGCTCAAACCCCACTGTCCCTCAAATCGACCGACCAGCAGACATCACCACGTCGTGACCCAAATTCTACAGCCTCAACGAAGCCGCCACTCTCGATCGACTCGATTTGACTTGAATTCGATGCTCCCTTAACCTCTGAATCGAACTGAGCCTCCGTGCTTCACAAAGCCCTAACCTTCTCGTGCGCGCCTGCATTCAATCCATGCTTCGTCGATTTCGAGACTACCATGGCTCGCGCCCCGATTCAAACGCGAACCTCTCGGTCACGATTTCAGGCGCTCGCGCGCCTCCTTGCTTCTTTTTTTTAGATTGAAAGATTTCAATTTAACCGAAAAGAGGGAAAAGAGATCGACGCTTAAAAGAAATGAGGGGGAAAGAATTTGTTTTCATCTGATGTTCACTGAAAGGGAAGGGAAGAGATATATGCTCGGTTTGAACTGAAAGGATGAAAAAGATAACGTGATTTTTGAATTAATTTGGTTTCAGCTTTTAATGACAAGAAGGATAGAAGACGCGTGATTTAGGGAGGGTAGCGTGCTGTAATAAACTTGCTACAGTGGCTGAAAAGAAGGAAAGAGTTTGGATGTGAAAGAAATATTAACTAGTCAACTATATATATAAGTATTCAAATTTTTAAACGACCCGAAATTGAACTTAAAAAAACTTGAACTCTTATTGAGGCGTGCCGCTAGGTGTTCCTAATGTTATATCCCTATTCCGAATGAAATGGAAAAGGTTTCGAGTCCTAATTCGATTGTATGGGGAAATAACTTTTTGAGCCCAATTATAAAATTAAATTTTCGATTAAATTTTCAATGCGTTTACTTATCGTACACTCACACAACAACTCCGATCAATACGAAAATTGAGATCCGATAATAATTCAATATTTCAGATCCAATGGAACTTGTTTCGTCCAATTCCGAGACTGTGTCTCGGAAGGCTATTTTAAATTCAATTTAAACGATATAAATTTCAAAACTTAACAAAGTACTTCCAAATTCACTTTTACCGCTTTTACTATCTTCAGTACTATCAATATAAATTTTATAAGCCTTTAAATTTATTTTTAACAGGCTTAGAACTCCAGATTTAACATTTTACCCAACTTCAAATTATTTAATTTAATTATCAACTAAATTGTGATATTCATAATTCAAGTTAAAATTGCTCTATTGAATATTTAAAATCAATTAAATATTCCGATTATAAATGCTCAAAAATTCCGGGTTGTCACATGATCTATGATATTTTGTTCTATGAATTGAGCTGTGTGTAATTTATTCATTTATTTGTGATACATTTGTTATTAATCTGTGATTTGTGAATGAAAGATAAGCGTTATAATTTATACCGCTTATCAATTGTATTTTTGTGTTTTGATCTGTGATGATGATGTTATTGCACTATTGTGTTAAACCCCTATACCACACTATACACACACAAATATGGATTTCACGAGGAAATCGATTAAGTCACAGATTTTTGAAATGATTTTTAAATAGACAATTTGAATTCTACGGTTTGGAAATGGAATCGGGTTAAATGTGAAAAGCTTTTGAAATGAAATTTCAAATTTCTTTTTGAATAACTTGATAAAGTTTTGAAATTTAAATAATTTGAATTAAATTTGAATTCAATATTTCAAACTGAATTCTATGATTTGAAACTAGGGACTAAAGATGTTATACAAGTTATATATGGGTTAAACCATTTTAAATGTATTGATTTAGGAATTTGAATAATTCAAAGGCTTTAACTTGTGCAAATATAATTGGATTCTTCTGAAACGAAAACTGTTTGTTTTCAGATAATTAAAGCTTTCACATAAGAAATGAACGTCCAATTTGTGTTAAAAGGATTTCCAGTTTGAAATGGAAATGATTTCCAGGTTATGGAAACGGTTTGAAAGCTATAAGTTAAATCTTTAATATAAAGATTTAATGAATTAATCCAATTGAAATGGAAATTGTTTTGAAACCCGTAAATGGGTCTTTGTAGAAAGGTGTGAACTTAGGGAAATAAATCTTTTTGTTTAAAAGATTTGAAATGATAATTTGTTTAACAATTTAAAGCAAGGTTTTGGATTTTATAAGCTGTGACTTAACTGAAATCCTATATCCATATATTTTAAATATCGCGCTCATTATTCGGTTTAGCCGGGAGAGGACCTTGTGTCATATAACCTATTTTGAATAATGATACGACGTTATGGATAGCATTTGAAGAACGGTGGTGAAGACCGGGTATTTGTGAGAACGATAGGATAACCGATCGATTGTCTCTGCATCGGCTGATCCTCGGTATAGAGATTCCCTAAGTGATGGAAAGTCCGATCGGGATTATGGATACCCGGATTTGCAAGGGCTTCTTCGAAAGTGTCTTCGGTTCTGTTCGAACCTGGAACGGACTTGTATGGTTATATGTACGACAATACACTTTGAGATATGAAGCAGATTCTTTCAAATACATATCTGTTGGTGGCGGAGAATTTATTCTCTTAGCTTAACACCCTTCTCTAAGATATACGAGCTCAGAGGTGATGTAGTTGAAGGTTATATATTCCCAATTTGGTAGTGTGGCATGCTGAGTGCTGCTCTGTGTTCATGATCATTTGTTGATCATTTGTGATCAAAGCATGGCTTTGTATAAAGCGTAGCTTTGTGGACGAGACTGCATCAGGACCTCACACCCCGAAAATGGTCAAAACAGGAAAGATGCGGCAAGGTTATGAGGGTCGCGCCCTTTACGGTGTGTCATTCCCTTCTGGTAAAGGGTGGCATCATGGTATGGAGCCCATTAATTTACCTATGTGGTGGGCTTCAATCTCATTTCTGTGTGGTTGTTGCTTTGTGGTTTAGAGGCGCCTCGGATAAAGGTCCCAAAGGACCGGGGGGTGGCGTGCTCGAGAAGTATTTACCTAGTTACAGAGGTAACCCGGCCTTGTGTTGGCAGAGATCCGGTTAGGTTCTCGGGACGTCCCGCCAGAGGCGTACCCATGGACAGTGGGAAGTTCCTTAGCCCGACCATTTGTTGGAAATCCATTCACCCAATACGCACCATGTACGGTTTTAGTTGTAGAACCTACCATTTACTTATGGTGGTCACCACTAGTTAGATGGTAGCTATAGTAGGCTATGCTGGCTAACATTTATATTCTACTTTCGAAATGTTTTCTGCACTGTGCACTTATAATAATAATATTGAAAAGAAATTTATCGTATCAAGCATGTTTGACTATCATAAGGAGAAATCTCCTCCAATTCTGCGTTTGCATGGTGTGTGCGGCGAGAGGCCTTATGGTAGTTTCATTTTCTAAAAAGTATTGCGGATTTCAATCTAAATTCTTATTGTTTGTTTTAAAAGAAAAACTGTTTTTGTTGCTCACACCAGTCCCATGACTGACTTGGAGTTTATTGTTCCTTTCCTAAACATTGGGTGCCTACAAATTTTCTACAGGGGTAGTCTAGAGTTGGGTTTTTCAGATAGTCAGGTTTAGTAGGTTATCTAGAGTCAGTCCAGTCTTTGGATATGGACGAGACTTGCTTATCTAGGTGAAACGTGATGTTGGTTCGAGCTAGCTTTGGATTTGAGCATTGGATTTGAGCATTGGATTTGGAGATGCATTCTTTTGAAGATATTCTTTCTGCTGTGTCTTGTATCTCTGATAGTTTTGGTATCTATTGTATCATTCTGTTGTATCATGTTATATCAGATGTTGTATCTATCATTATATCAATGTTATATATTGATATTCTTTTCTTCCACTGTGTTGTACTTAATGGTATTATAAGCTCCGGCGCACCAGATTCGACATTTTGATCTGCGGCATTTGAATATGAGTGTCGTATTCAGTGTTGATTTTCGAAGGTCGAGTCAGGATCACTACAGTAATCTTCTTTTTTTCAATTCAATCATTCTAACTTTTATAACTTTTTCATACGAACTCGAATTCACGCACGGTTTGTTTCGTTAGGACCATATCGAAATTCCGGAGATCATGGAACTAGCTTGGTCGAATTCTTAGACCATTTGAATTTTGGGCCTAAATTGGATTTTAATTCGATTTAAAATCAAAGGTGAGTGTTTTGACCCACTCACAACTACAATATTATCTTATGTTAGTTAAATTAAACTTATAATATGATTAGAAATTCATTGATTGCTGTTTGGTATGTAAAATGGTCATTCTGGTTAAATTTGACTTTTATTGCATTTATTTATCGTTTAATTTAATATTGAATTTTAAATTGTCAATTTAATACCTGCATTGATTATCAGTTATCTATTAAAGTTTAATGATTTATTTGGATGATGATTGTGATGTATGTTTGATCGTTGATATTGGATGACTGGATGTTGCATTTTATATTATTATAATATTGCAAGTTCCCAATGGGTTAAAATGATACATACCCCAACGGTCCAAAGACTAGGAAAAAAATATGGGTTGAAATGATAGACTCGAGCGATTTTATGGATTTTATATAATTCTGAATTGTGGTTTGAATTGATATATAACCATAAAATTGTATATCGCGGATCGAAATGATAAATATCTGTAACACTTGACCATAGGGTAGAAAATTATATACGGACACCGGATTGGTTAAATTAAATGATTTTTGAACCTTGAAATTTTGAATTCAGTTAACTAGTATTTTGAAAAAGAAATTGATTTATATAAACTGAAGTATTTTTGATAATCCAAGTGTTAATAGTGAAAAGGGAATTAATTAAAAAATTGTTCAAAGTTTTTAAATTGGAACTTTTAGGTCGAAGTATCGAATAAAAATGAATTTATCGAAATTGAGTTATTGAAATTATTTGGATATAACTTTGAAATCTGTTTAAACTAATTTAAACTATTTTTATCAATTTAAACTATTTTAATTTATTTTAAATCTGTTATAACCTATTAAATACAATTTCATCTATTTTACCTATTTTAAACTAATTAAATTTATTTAGTCAATTTTAAATTTATTTAACATAAGTTAAACCTATTTAATCTATATTAAATTTATTGAATCTATTTAAAATCTACTTAATATAATTTAAATCCATTTATTCTACTTTAATCATTTCAAATCTATTTAAATCATTTTAAATCTAGTTAAATCTAATTTAAATCTATTTAAAATATTTTAATCTATTTAAACTATTAAAACTATTTATGACTATCTAAACTATTTTCTAAAATTGTAAACTAGGTAAAGTTGAAGTATTTATATTTAAAATCCTTGATGATAATACAACTTAAGCTAGAATTTGGAATTGATACCTTTTTGTGAAATGACATAATTGAGTAAATTTGATTTTGAAAGTGAATATAGTTTGAAGTGAATATGATTTCGAAAAAAATTGAAATTGAATATGATATTTTGATATAAATTGTGAATTGACTTTTAAAACGTAAAAGAACCATTTGGTGTGAAATAAGCATTTGGTTGTTAAAGAGACTAGGATCAGATATTATCATACTCTCTGCCGATACCGAAAACCACTTTAACAACTGTTCACGTGGTGGAGATTCCATAAATGAAGTAGGATGGTTTAGCGAACGATTTTCTGTATAAGGTATGACGTGAGCCTAACCCCCATGAGTCAGCTTAGATGTGACTAAAATAGGAGCTATACCTGGGCCAAGTGAGGTCATTCCTCCGTTCAGACATGCTTCTTCGATACCATATTATGACTTTGTAATGATTTGGTGGCCACCCCTTGATTTTGATTTGAAGTGTGTTCCGAGGTGGGCGCTAGTAGCTGCTATGCGTTATCACCAGCCCGGTTCTGCAGTTGATAAATCTACCTGGCTTTGCCTCGAGGGTTGTGTTCACATGCCCTAAAGCGGCTTCTACGAGTTTGTTTTGTACCACCTATGGAGTGCCCTCTGATAGCCCTTCAGTTTATGGAGGAATTACGGTACTGTATAGGGAGTATATAAAAATGTTTCAAGGGGGATATGGGTAATGCCTTAACGCTATTTTAGTACTTTACTTTGTCGTAGACACTATTATAATAGCATATTTACTACATAGTAGATAGTTTAACGGATCCTTAGGAGATGGTAATCTCGAACATCTCTTAAGTTACTGCACTGATGTTAGACACTGGATAGGAGATGTCAAACCACATAAACATCTATGACGCTATCACACTCATATTTATTTACCATTGATTTAACTTACATAAGATCTTTTAGTTCTGACTCAAATGTTTTGTCTTTCCAATTCGTTCGGGTCAGCCTTAGCATTTTAAGGTTGAAGACCTTATTTCTGGAGGACGAAGACGAAGATTTGTACTATTATTATTTGTTATATTTATTCCACTGCATCATGTTATTCCACTGCATTTATTTATTATTATTTCTTGTTGTATGTAACTCTTATTTTGTGTTGTAAATGAATAATCACATGTATTTATAAAACAGCTTCATGAACTGTTGTTTAATTATTATATTTTGTCATTCCGCTGCGAGATTCTGTATTTTTTTTATTTCTTTCTCCTTTTTTGATTTACCCCATAACAATCTGCCCTTTTGAATAGTTTGAGTCTGACGTGTGTATATGCTTAAAACGTCCAAAAAGGCAGGCCGTTACACATCATATGTAATACTCTCTAAATATTGGGTAGTGTATTACTCATGGCTAATGGGAGAATCAATGGTTATGTAGCGAGAGTTATTGGATAATAATGAAATGACTGACTCAAGAGTTTTTAGTTATTTAATATAACAAACGTCAAACGTTACATAATTCTCTCGACTTGAGAGTACTATTAAACTTCAATTTGGACACTCCACTTTGATTATAGTTAAATCCTGACATGACATTCATTGAACGATTGTACTTGGGTCCAAGCTGAAGTTTATAAGTGAAACATTATTTAATAGAGAATTTGTCTCCTTAGTATATGGTTCGGTATCATGATTAACTATAGTCAATTCAAAGTTAAAATCTTTGGCTAAAGTAGCGCAGTTAATAATAAATGTTATTATCAAACTGAGGGCTTTGTTTTAGACTTGTAAAGTTAAAAGTGGACGATGTTGGAATTTCGACGAAAACCAAATTACATAAGTCTTAATGTGATATATTTTTGATGAAGAGAATTAGTATAAATAATTGTTACCGTTAAGTATCGCTTATAATAAGTGGGATTTTACCAAAAGATGTGTAAGTGATAAATTCATCAGAAAAATGTCACACAATTAGCTAAGGTTACATGTGAACAGTTATATTTGAATAGTTCAATATTAATTGCTGACTGATTTTATACCTTTATGTCACATAAGAAATATTGAATGTTTTGAATAAACCGCACTATTTAATTAATTTTCAGCCATTGAAAATTGATTAAATTAATAAATATTTCTGAAATATTAAATATTAATTTTTTATTTGATTTGTTTGAATACCATTAGTATTTAAAGAGTGTGTACATAAAAGTTATAAATGCTTGTATAGGTGTATGATACGATAGATAATATAAATTAGATTTAAATAAGATTAATACTAGTTGGTTTTTGGGAAAAGTTTTAGCCCAAACCCCGATGTATTGGCAGACTATAACATAATGGGAGGGGTTTTTGAATTTTGAAATGGAAAGGCAATCTTAATTAATGGGAGAGGAATCACTATACCTTTCAACACATATTTAATTCCACTTTTAATTGATTTTTTTGTTGTCGTTTTTTCTTCTCTGTACACCAAACCAGAGCCGAATTTTCATGAAGACCAGGGTTAATTTAAAACAAAATTCAAGAAAAATCAATGAAAAAATAGGAAGAAAAGGTGGTTATCTCTAGTTTGTAGAAAATCTAGAGATCAATCTATTGGATCTAGGAATCTTCACATTTCAAGGTGTTTCTCTTGGTTAAATCTCAAAATGCAATCTGTTGTTTGTTTACGTATAATTTCATCATGTTCATATGTTTCAATTCTTCACCTATCCTATTTATTCATTTGTATGTATTTGGATAATGTTTTGGATATTTAGTTTATTCTTTTGAACTAGATTTATCCTCATCTTTTTAATATGATTAATATCATATTTTTTATATTCTCCATTATTCACATGTCACCTATGATAATAATTTAGGATTCATCTCTATTTTGGTTGTTTGTATTATGTATTTTACTTGGATCCGCATCTCTTTGTTAGAATTCATACATGCCTATGACGACAAATTCTTTTATATAGAAACTATTATTAGATAAAATTTTAAAATATTTTTGTTAATAAATTTAGCTTCGCGTTATAAGATTCAATATGGAATGTTTTCCTTTAGTTTATTCTGAAACAATTTTGTTTGTTGTTTATATTAAACTTAATTTCATATTATAAGGCCTAAAATTGAAGATTCTCTTCAAGTTGTTTTAATACAATTTTGTTTGTTGTCAACATAAAATTTTAGATGGATGTAAAATTCATAAGTTGATTCAAACCTTTTTAACAATTCCTTTGAAATCTAATGTTAAATTAATTAATACAATTTTTATTGCTTGCTACATATTTATTAAACTTGGACAAAATATACATGTTATTTATTTCTAATCATTTGGAACTTGAATATAAGTTTTGTGTGATTGTTGTTTTGAATATTATTGTACATATCTGAAAATTAAAAAAGACCACAAGTAGACTTTTATGCAAAATATCTTATGTTTTCTTGATCCCTTTTTTGTTAAGGCTGGCTTTTATTTTACTTACTTGTAGTTTAAATGTGTATATATATATGTGTGTGTGTGTGTGTGTGTGTGTGTGTGTGTTTATAATTATATGTTTTTTAATTGATGCTCATAAAATAAATTCTTCTATGCAATCATTAACTTAATTTCAAACTCTTATGAAATTAGATCTTGATTAAAGTTTTGATTTCAAAGCGTATAAAATGGTGAATCTAAATTTTAATGTATGTATGTATATGTGTGTACGCATGTGTATATATGTATATGTATATAATAATTAGTATACATACATATATATATATATGTATTGTCAGTCAAAAACTTGGCAATAAAGGCATGTGTAAATTCAGTTATATATGTCATTTACCGTGTCAATTAATCTAATTAAAGAGATCAATTAATCCAATTAAAGAGAGAGAGAAATAAAAGGTTTATCTCTCCACATATATAGCCACATCTTCACTTAATTATATATTTTAAGAGAAGTAAATAAAATGTTTCATTCTCTAATTTTTTTACATATTTATTCACACATATATGCATCACTTGTATGCTGCATTTACACATCACACATATCAATATATTTAATACATTCATTATAATACATATAAATCTTAAACTTGACTTCCTTTTAAACAAATTAAATGGAGCATGATTTTGTAGATTAGATCTAACAATCTTTTGGACTTCATATAGCCAATAGATCCAAAATATGAGAATTTTTTTTAAATCTACATATTTCACCCTCTTCCGACTGGCCTACTCAACAAATGGTATAAGAGCCCAATAATCAATGTAGTCTAAATTATCATGTTAGAGCCTACTAATTAAGCTCACCCATTTTGTAGGGTATCTAGAAAAGTTGTGTCTAGGTTGGGTTTGGGCAACCAAACACTCTGCCATGCTTGGCTATCGACCTGGTCTGAAAGGTGAAGTAAGCCCAAAGGTTATCCTTAGTAGCAAAGGTCCAATTTGAATTTGGGCTTTGGGCTACTTTTCAAATTTTCCATGAAATCAAACTAAAATTTTAAATGAAAAAGTTAAATTTGAAGCAAAAATATATTATAAATGTTATAATATAGTTTTTCAAATTGTTTTGAAAATATAATATCCATATTTCAAAATCATCAATATATTAATATGATTAATAAAATAAAAATTAATTAAATATTTAATTAATTAAAATATATATATATACATGTGTAATGTATACAATGTTGTATGTTATATTATCTTGAATCATCTAAGACAATGTATGCATGTATATATGAAATTTCTGAATTAAAATTTAATTGAAAATTGTTTAATTAAATAAATTAATGAAAGGGTATTTAACAAATAATGATATACATATATACAAAAATATATGTATATAACCATAAAACATTATGTTATACATGTTCAATATAAAATATTATAATTTAGTAATATAAAATTAATTAAAATGCTAATTAATCAAAATAATTAAATAAGACTTAATTAATATAATTTTATACGTAAGGCTATTATATAAGTTTTATTATAGTGTAACTTATAAAATATGTATGTACAAACTAAATGTGGAACATTAAGGAATCCTAATTAGACTTAAGAAATAAAACATACGTATAGTACCTATACCATGATTTCTGATGTGTCTGACAAATAAATCTTGAGGATATTTCATAAGGAAAACATTATTCCATAAGTCGATATCACACTAAATATAATATATTGAAGATATAATTCTTTAAGATAAAATTGTCCTCTACCTTTTATGTACTATTAAATTACTTGCATACTCCTTAGTTGTTGATATTTCTCAACTAAGGATGTTATGTATAGTACTATTAATATATTAAATAAACGAGGTAAGATATGTGTGTGTAGTGCTAATATTCCTCGGGTATGTACATTTATACTTAGGTTGTCACGAAATGGTAGGTACAACCAAGGTCAAAATAAGATGAGGATAAGAAACCACAAGTTAGGAGTTATATATGATACAACCAATAGGTAGTTATCTATCATTTGTAGGAGTATGATTTGTTGAAATTTCTCATCATCAAAATCCCAAGGCAAAAAAGTCTTAACACCCACTAATGAAGTCGAAGGACTTTTATGTTTCATCTTAGGATTTGGAGAAGTATAAACGACAAATATGAGGTTATTAGTAAAATGAAAATGTAATGTCTAACCTTACTAATATTAGAAGAATATCTCCTATGAAATTGTCCTAATCTACTAAGTTAAGACTTACAAAAAAATGTCTACACCCAAGCTATTTTCTGAAAATGACAAAATCACTATCCCTAACTATATTGAGTGGATATAAGAGATACAAATAGCATTAACTTAAAACATATTTGGTCGCCAATAACTGAACCTCCAAAAGAATAACCCGCTAATGGTGCGAACCCCGAACTAAGAATAGCTTACGATAAATGGGTTTTGGACCTAGAAATTGCCCAAGTTTTCATGCTTTCAAAGTTAGACAGGCTATTATAAAGACAACATGAAAACATGTCTACCTATGATATTGCTGATATTCTTAAAGCTATATTTAGTAAACAGTCTCGTTCTACAAGGTATAAACTTACAAAGAAACTGTTCAATACAAAAATGACCAATGGATAGAATTCACAATTACATTCTAATGATGAAATATTATAATTATAGACTTGCACGATAGACATAGAGATAAGCAACAAGATGCAATTAGAATTGTATCCTTGGTCTTGCTCCCCAGTATGAGCCATCCATATCAAAACTATAACATGAACCGGCTAAACATAAGCATTGCAGAGCTCCTCAATATGTTAAGGTCGGTAGGGTCATCATCCAAGGATCAAAGAGATGCACTTTTTGTTAAAGGAACATGTCATCTTCAAGAGGTTCGAAGAAGCAGAAAAGGGTTTATAAGGAAAATAAGAAGACCATTGCTGCAGAGAAAGGTAAATGTCATCATTGTCACAAGAAGGGTCATTGGAAATAGAATTGTCTACAGAACTTGAAAATTGTTAAAGAAAAGAAATAAAATGATTATATTGCTCCTATAAGTATATTCAAAAAAAATTACCATTAATAAATTATTTTAGTTTTCGAATACTGGATCTGGAACTTACATCTATGATTCGTTATAGGGAATTAGTAACATATGTTATAAGGCAAAGGGATAAATGAGACTTTAAGTTGTTGAATGGTATCTTGTAGATGCAATGGCAGTTGGAGATTATCATTTATCTTTGCCAAATGGATTAGTTTTAGTATCAAAGAATTTCTATTATGTGAAAGACTTTATTTTTGGTATTATTTCTATGTCTATATTGTCTGAAACTGGTTAGATATTTCAATATGCCAATAATATTATGAACATTATGCTTAATGGTAATAAAACCTATGATGGTATTTTATTTAATGGTATTTATGTGATTAGTATTAATTATATCTATATTACGAGTAATTCTTCTAATGTTAATGTAAATAAAACCTATTTTTCGCATTGTAGGCTAGGCCATATAATTGAGAAATGACAACACAGATTCAAAACTGAAGATTTTATACCTTCATTTGATTCTGAATCATTTGATACGCGTGAGTCGTGTCTCAAAGTAAAAGTGACAAGCTCCTTTTTAATGGGAGCAAAGAAATAGTTAAAGAACTTTTGGGTCACACGCAGAATGATGTAAATTGCCTAATGCCTATAGTTACTAAAGATACTTCTTCTTATTTTATGATTTTTATAGATGATTTCTCGAGACTATGATATGTGTATCTTATAAAGAACAAATCTGATGTCCATAAGAAATTCATAGAAAATAACAACGAGGTTAAGATCAATTAAATCATAAAATTAAAATACTTCATCCGATTGAGGGGGTGAGTACGTTGGATAAGAGCTCCAATAGCATTTAAAGGATAATGAGATTATCCCTTAGGTTACTCTGTCGTACAATCCATAATAAAATGGTGTTTCAAGCAAAGAAGCCAAACCAATTGGATATGGTTCGTTCCTATGAATAAAGCTGACTTACCTCTATCATGTTGGGTATACGCACTAGAAACCGCAGTGCATGTGTTGAATCCGATACGGATGAAATTTGTGCCTACGACGCCATATGAGATGTGGCATGGAAAGAAACCCCACCACAAACATTTGAAGGTTTGTAGTTATCTAGCCTATATTAAGAATGTCAGTCCAAATAAACTTGAGGCAAAATCGGTCTTGTGTAAACTCATAGGATATCTCAAAAATTCCAACAGACATGTTTTCCACAACACTGAGGAACGAAAGGTTATAGTTCTCAGCATGCTGTCTTTTTAGAAATGGAATTGCTATCAAAGGAAATTAACAACAAAGTTGTACAATTGGATAAATTCGAGAGTCTAATGTAGAGAGTGAACCAATGGAAGAACCGAATTTACCCCTATTAGAAGGCCTAGTAGGGAATCTCACACACCAGAAAGTTAATATGGTTTTCTCATGGATTGTGAGAAGGAGAACCACGTCTTAGATGATGATGATCCTCTATCATTCTATCAAATATTGTAGAGCAAAGAATCTACATTTTGGCTTGGGACTATAAAATCTAAAATAGATACCATGTACAAAAACAAAATATGGACTTTAGCTGATATAACCAAAGGAATAAAACCCATCGACTACAAATGGATTTTTAAGAAAAAGCTAAATGTAGATGGACAGCGGAGACTTATAAAGCAAGGTTAGTTGCAAAAGGATTCCTTTAAATTCAAGGCGTTGATTATAATGAAACCTTTTCACCCATAGCAATGTCCAAGTCCATTCGGATAATGCTAGCTGCTACTACATTCTACGACCGTGTAACAAGGAAAATGGATGTAAAGATGACATTTTTAAATGGTGATTTGAATGAGACCATCTATATATCGCAAACCTAGGATTTCAAGGTCAGTGGCAATAAGGGAAATTTTTTAAATTTGTTAATGTCTATTTCAGGACTTAAACAAGTTTTAAGGAGTTGGAATAAGTGTTTTGATGAAGTAATCGATTAATTTGGTTTTTGTTAGAACATAGAGGAAGCATCTATAAGTCGATAGGAACAAGGAAGTACTATTATGCTCTTAACTTTATATCTCGATGATCTACTATTAACTGGCAATGACATTTTTATTATTGCGATTAGTGAAAGTTTGGTGTTCCAAGAATTTATCCATGAAGGATATGGGAGAAGCACCATATATACTAGGTATAAAATACATAGATATAGATCTAAAAGGTGTTGGCATTGTCCTAATACCTATACATAAACATCATGCCGAATATATTCAGCATGGAGAACTCCAAGAACAAAAATGTTCCTACACACTCTAGAATCATACTTTCTAAGAAGGACGCTCCTTAAAATGATGAAGAGAAAGAGCACATGAAGATGATACCATATGCTTCAGCAACAAGTTCCATAATATACACCATGTTGTCTAGTAGATCAGATGTGGCATATGCATTGAGATGTCGATACCAATCTAATCCTAGAGAAAAGCAGTGGACGACTAAAAAATGTATACTAAAGTATATGAGAAATACTAAAGACTTATTCCGTATCTATTGGAATGAAGGCCTCCTTATAAAAGGATATATAGACTCTAGCTTTCAGAGTGATATCGATAATAGTAAGTCAGTGTCAGGTTACATCTTTCCTTTAAATGGTAGGGTAGTCAGTTAGAAAAGTTCCAAATAGGAAATGGTAGCTATTCTATGATGGAGGCCGAATATATTACCCTCAATGAAACAGTTAAGGAAGCATTCTGGATGCGTAAGTTTCTAAGTGAGCTAGGAATGATTCTCAACATGGAAAATCCAATGGCATTATTTTGGGACAATAATGTGGCAATGCAGTTCTTAAAGGGGCCTGGAATAAATAAGAAATCATGGCATATTATTCGAAAGTTCCACCTACTTAGAAAATTCATTGAGAAGAAAGAGATCATAATTCAAAGAGTAGATATGAAGGACAATGTGGCAGATCCATCCACTAAAGGGCTATCTTGGTCAGTTGTAACACACTATAAAAGTTAATAAGAAATAAGTAAATTATATAAATTAATTAAATGAGATAGGGATAAAAATGGAAATTTTTCCAAGGCAGATGGATTGTTAAGGCTATGCGTCAATGATTAAGCATTGAACAAGTTTATTAAAAAGAATAGGTATCCTTTACCTAGGATAGATGATTTGTTTCAATCAGCTCGTCGATGCCAAAGTCTTTTCCTAATTGGACTTGGCCAGCGGATTCCACTAGCTAAGGGTAGCCGAGTATAGCAAGGTGAAAACTGATTTTCGCACACAGATGGGCCATTTGAATGGGAAGTGATGCATTTTGGTTTGACTAACGCCTCCACGTAATTTATTGACTTGATGAAAAGTGTTTTTTGGGGACAGCTGAATAAATTTTTGGTGGTGTTTATGGATGACATTTTAGTATTCTCTAAGATTAAGGGTGAACATGAGAAACACCTAAAGGAGGTTCTATGGACTTTAAGAAAACACCAACTAAAAGCCAAATTCTCTAAGTGTCATTTTTGGTGGAAGGGAGTGAAGTTTCTTGGACATTGTTTCTGAGAAGGGATTGTCTATTGATCCCGCTAAAGTGGAAGCTGTGCAAGATCAGAAGATTCCGAAGAATGCTATAGAAGTGAGAAGTTGTTCTTGGTTTGGCCGGTTATTGTCGAAAGTTCATTAAAGATATTGCGAAGGTGGAGGTGCCATTAACTCGCCTAACCAAGAAGAACCTTCTTATTGCATAAGACAAGAAGTGTGAAAAGTCTTTTAAGACACCGAAGGAGCTACTAACTAGTGCACTAGAATTAACGATTCTAGACGGATCAAAATATTTCATTGTACTCACCGATATGTGATGTATAGGATTGGGGATGTCCTTATGCATAAGAAAAGGTGGAAGCTTATGCCAGTAGGCAGTTGAAGGACCATGAGGAAGGATATCCTATTCGTGACTTGGAGTTAGCGGCTATTGTTTTTTCTTTGAAGATGTGGAGACACTATCATTTAAGAGAGATGTTTGATTTCTCACCGATCATAAATCCCCTAAATACCTCTTTTCCCAAAGAGACTTGAATCTTAGGCAGCAGAGATGGATAGAGTTTATAATATCATATAATTTTCAGATTAGGTATACCTTCAATAGAGGGAATGTCATTGTCGATGCCCTTAGTCGGAGGCATGCTACTCTTAAGGATATATATGAGTGGAGGCAGTTGGAGTTCCTCTCCAATTTTAATTTCCAACCACCAGTAGCACCCACTCAAGGATATTTGGCAGTTATGGAAGTTAGACCAGCTTTGATGGATTGCATTGGGCTAGGGCAGAAGGAGGACACGATGTTAGTGGACATTCTTAGCAAGCTTAGTAAAGGCTAACATTTTCCTCATGATGGAAGGTATGCTTTACATAAAAGGGGATGGCTAAGGAGAGATGGACATCTGTATCCCGTTGTAGGAAGAGTTGTTGGAATAAGTTCTAGCTGATTGTCACCATTCTAAGATGATCATTCACCCCGGAGGGGATAAGATGTATAGAAATAGATTTTCTATTGACTAAAATTAAGAGAAGGGTAATGGAATATGTTTCTATGTGTTTGTCTCGTCAAAAGATTAAGGCGGAGCAAGGAAAGCCTGAAGTACTATTATTACCATTGGAGGTACCAATTTGGAAGTGGGATCATATATCTATGGATTTTATAGATGGTTTGCCTAGAAGCCAAAGAGGAAATGAAGCTATTTGGGTTATAGTGGATAGGCTTACCAAGAACAATAGAACTGCAACATCTCTTGCACCAATTTATGTTAAGGTGGTCGTAAGACTCCATGGGATTCCCATCGATATCATGAGTGATAGAGACCATTTGTTCACTACAGAATTCTGGGAAATTTGCAATCTACTTTGTTGACGACCTTTAGTCTTAGCACGCTTATCACACACAGTCTAGTAGTCGGATGTAAAGGGTTAATGGAGTTTTAAAAGACTTTTGAGAGCATGCATCATGGATTTTGGAGGATCCTGGGAACATCACTTACCTTTGGTTGAGTTCATATATAATAATAGTTATCAGTCGACGATTAGTATGGCACCCTTTGAAGCCTTATATGGAGGCCATGCAAGTCATCGAATTTTTGGTGGGAAGCCATTGAAAAAATCATACTTGGACCAAATTTGATTCGTGAGACCTCAGAGAAGGTAAATTTGATTAGACAATGCATGAAAGTCTCACAGGACTATCAAAAGTCCTACGCTGATAGGTGGAGAAGAGAATTAGAATTTGTTGTTGGAGATATGGTATTCGTCAAAGTTTCCTCTCTTAGGAAGGTTACGAGGTTTGGTACTTCGGGGAAATTGGCACCTAGGTTTGTAGGGCTTTTCCGATTGTTGAGAGAGTGGGAAAAATTGCTTATCGAGTGGAGCTTCTGGCCAAGTTAGCGGGAGTTCATGACGTATTCTATGTTTCACATCTTAGGAAATGTCTGCATGATATTGGCACTGTGGTAGAGCCTGATCAGTTAACTGATATTGAGACGGAACATATTGCCCCCTGTGTCACCGCACGCGTAATGGAACATATTATTAAGAAGCACAAGTGTAACGACCCGGGATTTTCAACGCCGAAAATTCCAGATAGTTATGAAAAAGAAGAAAGAGATAGAAGAAGAAGAAGAACAAAAAACCATCAACAACTCACACTCGCAGCGGATAAAATATAATAATAAATAATAACAGTTTGCAAAGGAATACTATATCTGTCGATTTACATTTTAATACATCAGAGTTTCACATTATATACAGTCACTGAATATTTACAATTATCATGTCGCAGATTGTCAATAATATAAATACAACAGACATACTCTATACGCTCCTGCCACCCAGCTTGCCTCCGTAGCTCCAGAACGTCTTAACCTGGAAATCTGTAATACTCGGTCTGACCCGAGCATTACACCAAAGTAACACCCGGGTCAGGCTGGAAACCAGCGTGAGTAAACCCAACTAATATGGAATACAAAAGCAATCAACTTATATAAAACCCGGGGTAACTCAAACCAATTTATCCCATTTCACAATTTGCTATATACAACACTTACTTCTCATATAAATTTCTATGTACCAACTTAGATAAAATAATCCAATTGACTTAAATCGTTTATTCCATCGTATTGATTTCACAAATCAATTTATAAAAATTCGAAGTGGTTTCGGGTATTTCCTAATATCCGATCCCGATCTCTTCGGAACTCATGTTATCCTAACCTAAGTTATCCAAATGAAATACACAACATTTCATATAAGAGATATCAACTCCTTCAAACATCCAGTACCAATCCATCATCCATACGCAAAGCTTATTCACATACAACCATTTCAATAGATTCAAATTGCATTTCAAACTTCAATCACATAGCTTCGTTAATTAATTCCACAACCATTTATTGGTCAATCCATCATTTTCCACCTTAATTAATCACCCTAGATTAATTTTCTTTCAATTGCATTCATGTAATTATCTTTAATTAACTTCACGCTCATAATTTTTTTTCACCAAATCAAATAGAAATCTTAATTACTTCATAAATTACTTAACTATTTCAATTACATTAATCGTTAATTTCTTCTATTAATTGATTTCTCACGG
Organism: Allium cepa; assembly: GCA_030765085.1. Lineage (NCBI taxonomy): Eukaryota > Viridiplantae > Streptophyta > Magnoliopsida > Asparagales > Amaryllidaceae > Allium > Allium cepa. Next base: position 462,488,489 of record CM060938.1, on the reverse strand, counting down.
GTCATTTATTATGGATTCATCAATCTTAATTAATCGGCCTTTGATTACATCATTAAATATCCAAATTAATTATATTAATTAAACCCAAATATTAATCACTTTAATCCTGCTTACCTAACCATAATTAGTTACAATCCATTAACCTATCATTCCCTATATATCCGTCTTAATTTATCACCGGTGTATTCGTTTAAAGGATGGTAATTTAATTTTTTTTTTTTTGTTTATTTATCTTCTGATAATTTTACCTTCAATTTAGTCTACTAAGTATACCCTTCTTATCAATTTCACCAAGTAATTTAAATCTAAATTACTTACTTCCATTTATTAACCATCCATTAATTTACTTTATAAATTACATTAATTAATTATACCTACCAAATTTCACAGTTGAATATCCTTAACTAATTAATAAAATTTATTTACCTCACATTCATCAATAAATCATTTATATAACCCTTAACCATTGATCTTTCATTAGCTATATTCATTGACCAATCCTTAAATTGCTTCTCTACGTACGTAACTTAAATTAGTCACTCAATTACAATTTGATTCATTAATTATTTCCTAATTAAAAACTATTTAATTTCTAACTACATCATCAATTGATAAACTTTAACTAGATTTATCTTTAATTACCTAAATAAATAATACTTAATCATCGAATAACAATCCAAAGTTATTTGGCTAACAACTCATAATGGTAACTGATTTACTGATCATTCCCATATATATAAAAAAATATTTCTTTCAATTCAAAACAGCAAAATCAGTTATACGAATAGAAGATTACTCACCTTAGCGAAGTGAAAAGCCCTTAACTGAAAATTGCAAATGCCACCTCGAAGTCGCAAGAACAACGCGACCACGTCGAGAAAATTTTGAAGCCGCCATCCCGCTCCAGCTCGTGACTCGATCGAGCTGTCGTTCCTCGCGCGCGCACGCGCCTCCACAGTCCACGCTTGCGCTGCGCTCGTGCTCGCCCGTCATGTCGTCGCGATTCGCAACCTGCCAAAAACCCTAGCGTGCACATCCAGCATTGATCTCACGTCATCGGCCACTCGCCTTGCTAGCTCGGCACACCCCTTAGAACGTGGCCATTCAAAACTCCCATGCGATCGATAGGTTGGAGCTGATTTCGTTGAACGAATTTGTTCAATTTCGAATCCCCTTCCCCATATTCTCCCTCGAACTAGCTAAAGGAAGAAAGGGGAACGCAGTGACCTAATTTTTGGAACGAAGCTGTAGTTAGAATTTGATGCCTTGCGATTTTTTTTTCTTCCAGAAAGAAACGATTCTGCTATGAAGAGTAGAAAGGAGATGGAGATAATATATCGTCTTGGGAAACTTCTCGCGTACGCGTTAGACAAACTATCTCTGACTATAGGTACTATAAATTTATAAAATTATAAAACTTCCAAACTGTCCCGTTAATTGCTATTAAATTTTCGAACTCCTCTTAAGGAATGCCGCTAGACGATTTTAGGGTTTTTCCCGCGTTCCGAACTCAATGAAATATTTTTCGGAGGCTAATTTGATCGTATGCGCAAGTTACGGAAGAAAACGATCAATTTTAATTTAAATCGATCAAAAAAATTCGAAGCGTTTTGAGCTGCCACGGTCAAACGACAACTCCGATTGTTACGAAAATTGAAACTCGACAATAACTACCTATTATGGATCCAATGGAACTGGTTCCATCGAATTCCGAGACTGTGCCTCGGAAGGCTATTTTTAAATTCCAATTTAAACGATATATTATTAAAACTAAACAAATTACCTTTAAATTAAATTTTAACCCTTCTATTATTTTCAGTATCATCATTTTAAATTTTATAAGCCTTCAAATTATTTAAACAGGCTTAGAAATTTCAAATTCAACCATTTACCCAATTTCAATTATTAAATTCAATATTTAAACTATATAATTCAATGATTTAATTATCAAGTAAATATTAATATTCGGAATTCAAGTTAAAATTAACCTTTAAATATTTTAAAATCAATTAACTATTCCAATTTAATTTGTTAAAATTTTGGGTCGTCACATTCCTCCCCCTTCAAAGAATTTCGTCCCCGAAATTACTAGTTAGGAAGAATTGACCAATACACGTTTACCTTATCCCAGAACTCACAATTCAACATCCTACCAACTGTCTTTTATTAGAGATCCACTATTACCTTAACCAATTTCCCAAAACCTTCTATAGTTTCAGACAATACCCTATTGCTCAATTATTTAAATTTCAATTTAAAACCAATTTTGAATTATCAAAATTTTCTCAAAATTTTTCTAACTCTCTAAATTTCCGAAAAATTTTGCCAGCGTGTCCTTTGCGCGGCTAGCTCGGTACTACTACAAAAGGCCTCTACGGGCTCCCAAATTCCAAAAGAAAATCAAAAGCCAAGTGGCTACATCAAAAACCCAATTCAATTTCATACAGAAACATAAATACATACCTTTTGTCGGGCAATTCACATTTATCCTTTGGAATCAAATCCAATTTTTTTTCCTTTTTAATACCTGCATATCTTGTTTAACAACAATATTCAATCGTAACTTACAAATCATTTTATACATTCTCTTATATAGGTTTCCATATTTACTTCTATTCAAATTCATTTTTCCCGTTTTAATATGAATTCAACTTATTTCAATTAGAATATTAAATTTTATTTTCAATTTATAACTGAGTCTTATTAGTTCCATCTACCAATCTATTTCAGTTTCATATTTGAAATCGTTTAATTGCTTAACAAAAAAATTTCCAAAAATTTTCAAAAATTTTCTAGCTCCCAAAATTTTGGAAAGATTTTGGCAAGTCTCCTTTGTACGGAGGAGCTTTTGCAATTTGACAAGAGATATAAATATATATACATCGACCCACCCGGTCGAAAAAAGCAAAAACAGTTCATATTTCCTATTTGTATTGCGTAGGCGTACCTTATTTAGCATTTTAAGCAAGCAGCTTATTTATTTAAGCAACTAGTGCAATCCAAATCCAGCCAAACGACCTTCAGGTACCTGTACTTACTCAATTTAAATATGTAAGTGCCTTATATAGAGTATTTATCAGCATTTCATTTACTTTAATAGCGAATCACAAGCGTTTCACTTATATTTAATAGCTAAACACATATATATCATAAGCCACAAACACCAAAACGCTTTCCATAAGCGATTTATATAACTTTTAAGCTAATTCAATTGCTTTCAATCAATTTATAAGCCATTTCTTTCAGTTTCAATGGTTTGCAACTCAATTTCTTGCATCCAATTGATTTCTAATCCAAACAAGCTCATATTCACTTTAATTAATTCTAAAACCAATTTATTTAGTCCCTATCAATTCACAGAAATTTGATTACTTAGATTTACGTCATACGACGATTCATTCTATACAAATTCGACAATATTCGCTTAATAGAGTATTTATTTAGTTTATAACTATTTTTAAATTAATTTCAACCCATTCTGCACTTAATTCCATTTCATTTCTAATTTATTTACCAACCGTACATTGCATTTTATCTCATTCCCACATTGGATTCATTCAAAACAATTTATTAAGGATGGCACATTCAAAAAAATTAATAACCATTTCCAAACTAATTTAATCCAAGCCTTTATTTAATGGCTTCCACTCTTATCCGAAGCCAAGCTTCAATAAATTTTAGACTTAAGTTAATTTACTTTAATTTATCCCAACATCAAACTTAAGTTTACTTCGATTTGATTCTCATTTAATCAAATCCCATTAAATTTAGTTAGCCCATCCACTTTAATTTTAATTTTAATTTTACTTCACCTTCTCAATTTATCAAAATAATAACCAAGCACATACTTAACTCATTTGAACTTCAAATTAATAGGCCACCGAACTTAAGTTCAATCTGATAATCTCATTCCAATCACATCTTTGATTTAGTTTTTTTTTATTCAATCAGACTCCATCTATTTATTTCTTAAATCAATTAACCCATTTATTTACCCATCTTAAATTTTTGAATTCATCTACTTAACTCATTTCTAATTTATTTTATTAATACAGAGTCATTTTCAATTAATTTCCATTCATTTGGGTTTTGTTTTTGCAACTCAAACTATTTCTATTATAATCACTTCTCTTATATCCAATCTACTTGCAAATCTCATTAAATATTATTCAAATCACCCTTGAATTTTATTTATAATCCAAACCATCACATTATTTTTCAATCCAACCCTATTTTATTTTTACAACATCTCTTCTAATTTGTTTCATTATTAAATCCAAGTCGAGTTCTATTTACAATTTGAATTCATTTCCAAACTCCATTATTAATTTACAATCCATTTATCTACCAAAGTTAAATTTTATTAACATGTTCAATCAAACAATTATTTAACCAATTAGCTTATTTTCAACTTCTAAATCAATATTCGATTTTAATGACAAAGAATCACTTCTTAAAATTCTAGTTTGGATTTCCTTTTATTTCCTCAAAATTCCAACATCTTTATTTAAAAATTTTAGAAATGCTTTTAAATTCACATCATACTTAATAAAATAGCTCTTTATAAAAATACTTTTTATAGCTCGATGTCTCAACCAGTCCATCCTTGTTCTCACAGAAATTCAGTTATACGTTGATCAGGCGTAGGACTAAAAATCTATAAGTACTTGGTAAACCCGTTTTCAACATCAAGTGAAAATACTTGAAAAATAAATTTATTAAAAATATAGAAAACAGTTTTTTTTTTTGAAAATAGAGGAAATATCTTTAGTGACAATGCTCTGAAAATCATCACTCCCATCCATGGTCACAGTCACATACCAGGGTTACGTTGCCGTCACAGCAAAAGTCCATGCAACTGCAGGCTCTCCGCGGCCTCTTAATTACGCCATGGATTCCACACAACAGATCACAGTTACATCCAGGGTTACGTTGTCGTCGCAGCAAAAGTCCATGTAACTGCAGGCTCTCAGCGGCTTCTGATTTCGCTATCGAAATGAAACCTCTCCACTCCTACATAGGTTGCAGTCTGCCGATATAAAATCAAACGTAAACTGTTGACTCTCAGCGGCACACACGACCTTCGCTATGTTATACCATAGGTCGCAGTCTACCGATATAAAATCAAACGCAGACTGTTGGCTCTCAGCGGCACACACGACTTCCGCTATGGTATACACTACTCATAATCCTTAGGAACTAGTTTTGTCCGGACTCCTCACAGGATCAACTTTAGAACCCCCCTAGGGCTCAAGGCAGCACCACCAGGTGGCACTCCTGAGAAGTTCATTTCAAGGAAGCGCCTTTTTCCCCAGAGCCATCATCAAAACACTTTATACTATACACATATAGTATCTTTCAAATCATACACCTAGTATGATTTCATACAACGCTCCTTTACACAACATCGATTATCCCAAAATCGATAATTCTCAAAATAGGCTTTCCAAATTCCAATATTGACTTTACCCAAAAATCAAAAGCCTTTCCAAATCCAAAGGTTCCCAAAACCTTTTCCACAATCCTCATAAGATCCTTTATATATATATATATCGATATATATAAATTTTAAAACTTTGGACCACGATAAACTTGTATAAAATTCCTTTTATACTTCAAACACTTCCAAAATCCTTTTTCTTCCAACAATAAATTTAAGCAGGAAAGTTTTCATCTTACATATAATAAAGATGTATAGCTTTGTTTATTCATAATCAAATATTCCAATTTGATTTCTCTTTTCAATATCAATTTCATTTATATTTGTACGATGTACACATATCATTCGTATGCTATACCAATCCGATCGCTCGCTCGATCATACAATTTCACTTCTGAATTAGTATCGTCCACCCGACTTCCTAGTGCGGAAACAGATCTGGTTTCTTGATTAGAAACCGTCATTCTCCTTGCATAGCCATAACTATGATAGAGAATATCCAGAGTCAATCAACAATCCATATCCTGGTTTGCTGTCGAAAATCGAGTAAAAATCCCAACTTGGATCGATAGACTATCTCGAAATTCTGTGCTCGAATCCGGATCAAATTACTATACGAATAGAATAATGTACGTACATCCTATGTGATAACCCGAATTTTTGGACATCAGCTAATTTGAAATTAACAGGATTAGATTTGTTAAAATACTCATTTGTAGTTTGAACAAATGAATTCTTTTATACATTATTTAAAATAAGCTAAATTATTATTTTTCAAACAAATTTAAATTGGTTAAATATATGTGAGTTAATATTTGAAATGTTATATCATTTACTTTTAGGATTATATATAGATAAATAAGAGATAAAGTAAACACATAAGACATTAATTAATGCAAATTGAATATTTATAATATAAATATATAAGATTAAAATATACATGTATAAAGTTATTATATAGATTTAAGAAAATTAATAAATACATAAAACAAATTAAGTACATTATAATTACAAATGTAAGCAATCTATAAATCAATAATGACAAGTGTAGCATTTATAAACAAGTGTCAAAATTTATTTTATTCTAAATTAAATCCTAATTCACATCTTATAAACCCTCCTCTCCTCTTTTTATTTCTTTTCCATCTTCACTTTCTAAAAAATATATATAATATATTCCAAAGCCATGTCCATTCATCTAAAAATCTGAACTTCATCTTTAAAAAAAAACAGAAAATGATTAACCTGAAGGTAATTCCTCAAAATACTTCCTCAAATCAAAATCATTTTTCAAAAAAACTCATAGATGCATTTTCTGTAAAATCTACCCTCATTTAAAATCTGGAAATCAAGTTATCAACATGCATACAATCTTCAAACCTGGAGCATGCAAGCCTGCATTTTCTTTTAGAAAACTGGAAGTTGCATGCAAATCAAGAGACATAGGCATTCAACAACTCAAGTTTATAAAGCAAGTTTTTCTAAAGATTTTCAAAAGGGATTTTTCAAACTGTGCTCTGCTCATCAAAATCAGGTGAGTAAATCTTTCAGAAAAATTGATCTTTATCTGATTGTTTGAATTCTTGATGTATGAAAATTTAATATGGATTGCATGCAAATAAAATCTGTAAGTGAATAATGCATTTGCCTGTGCATGTCCTAACTATAGTTTTTCCCCTGTTACTTTTTTTTTATTATGAAAACCTGTCAAGAATCAAATTTCCTTGATTTCGGTTGAGTTGGATTTAATGTATCAGAAGGAAAAATGTTTAAATTCATGTAAGATTGAAAGTTAAACCATTTAAAAGGATAATATTCATGATTTAGAACCTGGAACAAGAAATTACAGGATTTAAAGTTCACAAAATTTAAAGAAGCAAGCAACTCAAAGTTTGGAAATCAAAGCATATTCAGGTTCCAACTTTTCAAAAAAAACTAGGTGCTCTGTTTTAATATGGTGAGTATCTTCACTAATTTAAAGGATTAAGTATGATCTGCTATATGTTTTCTCCCTTGAAATAAGTACATTTGTGTGTATGTTTATTGTGGAAATTTCTGTGCATTTTGGATATGCATGTAAGCGAATGACTGTAAACATTCTCTGTTACCAGTTTTAAGGAAAAACAATAAGATTCAAACTATGTTTAAAATTCTTTATCTCTGTATTTAGTCACTATTAGGATTTGTGTTATAAGCAAAAACTGTATGTTTGATCTTAAATCAAAGTTTAAAAATTTGTTTGAGTTAAAATAAGTTGGGTATTGTTCAGGAAACCAATATAAGCAGAGAAGTTTAAGTTTTTGGGTAAATTCAAACTCTTGAATTCATTTATTCAGGATTAAAATCTGAATGCTTGTACAAAATTATGATTTTTAAAAATCAAATCATGATTTTTAATGATGGATTTAAAGAGCAGTTTTGGTTATATTGGAAATTGGTTTTTTTGGGGTTTTGCTGTTGCTCTTGAAGGTCAGGGAGGTCGAAGTTGTTTCTGGTGGTAGTGGGAGAAACAGTGATGACGGGGAAACTGTTGCGGTGGTGATCAAGTAACGGCGGCGACGGCGGCGACTGTCTTTAATTTCTAACCCTAGTTTTGGGCAGTGTAGTAGTGTTATCGGCTTGGTGGCTATAGATGATCGAGCGTTATAATTTTTGGGGAGATGGATGCTTGAGTATTGGAGAGGAGATGGACGGAGTTCCAACGTCTCCGATGACCGGAGGAGCGGGGATGAGGAAGTTTTTCAGGATGGAGGAGGTTGCCTGTTGCTTCCAATTTTTCTGATTTGAGTGTTCGATTTTGAATCCGTGATGATTGGGCAGTTTTGGTTATCGAGATAAGATGTGATGGTGATCGATGATTTGTTCAAGCCATCATGGTTGATCGGAGGTAGGTGGATGGCCGGTGCAGGTGCACTGTGCACATTTTCTGGCGATTGTGTTTTTGGGTTCGAGCAGAGTTTGTACTCGAGATTTTACTCAAGTAAATTGAGTGGTTGGCCGAAGTAGGAGGGGTGTGGACTCGATGCAGAATAGGTTGGCGTTGGGTCAATTGATAAACAGTCAGGTTTCTTTAAAAACCTGACTGTTTTGAAAAAAAAAGATTTTAAAAAACTGAGATTTAAAAAGTAAATAGAGATTTAAACTAAATTTAAGTCGAAGCTTATGTCTGAATTCAAGTTTAGTTGAATCTAGTTTAAAAATAAAATAAGGGTTTTAAAATTTGAATTATTTTAACAACTTTAAAATGTTTAAATAGTTTAGTTTTTAAAAATGAAGTTAAACTGTAAATTGGGTTTAAATCTAAGTTTAAATCTGATTCAAATCTAAATTTGAATCATAGTTTTGAAATAAAGGAAGTTTTTAAATTTAAATTGTTTAAAAACAACTTTGAATGTTTTGTATTTCATTTAATTATTAGTGTAACTAAATGAATAATTAATTTATTTAATAAATTAATAAAAAGGTAATTTAGGGTTTAATCTTAAAGGTTTAAGGTTTATTGTTATTTTTAGAATAATTAACTTGTAATTAAGAATAATTTATTAAATAAGATTAGTTTTTAATTAACGATTAATAATTAATTAATCAAGTAATAATGGATTAATTAAGATTTAGTTAACACTTAATTATTTAATTTGGAATTAATTAATGGGTTAGTTAATGATTAATCTAATTGAAATTAATAATGATTGAAATAAGTTAATTATTTTATAAAATATTTAATGAATGGTTAAAAGTTAATGAAGATCATTAACTAAGTATTATTTAAAAAATTAATTAATGTGATTAATTTTTAATTATTAATTAGATTAATTAATTTAAGATAATCATTTGTGTAAGTTATTAAGTATAAATACTTATGGAAGTAATTAAGGAATTAATTACTTATTGTAATTAATTGAGTTTAATTTGATTTGATTAAGTTAATTAATTCAGTTTAATTAATTTAAAATAATCATTTGATAATTTGTGAAGTATAATTACTTAATGTAATTTAATGAAGAGGAATTACTCAAGAAACTAATTAATGGGAATTTACTGTATGTAATTAATTAAAGGTGATTTGATGATAAAGTAATTTGAGTATAATTACTTTGTAAATTAATCAAGGGGTTAATAATTAATTAACGAAGTAATTAAAGGTTAATTACTGTATTTGGTTAAGGGTAAATTAATTTGAGAAATTTATCAAGGGATAATAGAATGATATTTGAAGCCATTGGTTTATTGTTATCTCTAATAAGCAGTTCGTGTTGCTATGTGATATGACATGTTTGATTTAGACTATGATGATATGGTTATCTATTGATGATGCGTTATTATGACATCCGGTATTTAAAGTTGAATTGTATTTCACTTGAATAATTTAAGTTAGGATGACGTTGGATTCGAAGAGACCGGAGTCGGGTATTAGTTAATACCCGAAACCACTTCGGTTCTTTATAAATTGATATGTGAAATTGATTGGCCGGTATAGTATGATTTAAGTGAATTGGACCATTTAATCTAAGTATTGGTACTTAGAAATTAATGTGTGAAATAGATGATGTCTATAACTACTTGTGAAGTTGAAATTGATATAAGTTACCCCGGGTTCTATATAAGTTGTACGCTTTTGTATTCCATGTTAGATGGGTTTACTCACGCTGGTTTCCAGCCTGACCCGGGTGTTACTTTGATGTGATGCTCGGGTCAGACCGAGTATTACAGCTTTTCAGATAAGGACGTTCTGGAGCTCAGGAGGAGAGCTAGGTGGCAGGAGCGTATGGAGTGGATTCTGATATAGTATTGTTGTTATGTGGACAAGTTGTTAAACTATCCAGTTTGTATGGGATATTGTAACTCTGATATATATAAATGTAAATGTACTAATACAGTTCTTTTTGTAAACTATTATTATGTGATATTATATTTTGATCCCGCTGCGAATGTGAGATTTTCTATGACTGGTTTCTGTTTCTTCTTCTTTCTCTTCTCTTCGTTTCACTAACTATCTGGAAATTTCGGGTTCGAAATTTCTGGGTCGTTACATTTGGTATCAGAGCTGAAGGTTAAGCGAGAACCTTGGCTCTGTTGGTATTACTCATTAAGGATAGGGTAAGTGGTACCCTAGAATGAGTTGAGTGTATATATATATTAGAGAGCGTACTTGTATTTTCTTATATAACGATTTTTAAATGATGTCAAAAGTAAATGAATCTTATATAAGAAATAGATTATCTATTATATTAAGGAAATTGGTTGTAGTATTAATTAAATTAAAGGTAATAGTAAGAATTAAGAAGTAATATAATACAACCAAATTGAAATTAAATAAGCATAAGTTTGAAATGGATTCAAACTTAAATTAAAATCTTAAAGTTAAGAAAGAATTTCAAAATAAGATGAATCAGAATTGGTTTCAAATCAGGAAATTGATGATTATTGAGTTTAATAATGGGATGATTGTTTTAAACAATAAAATGTTTTAAGGAAATAACCATTTGATGAGAATAACTTGTGAATTAGAAAGGATGGAAATTGAAGTGGATTTAAAATTGTGAAGTTTTGAATTCTAAATCTAAACATTTGAATTGGTTTCAAATGTTAAACGAGATAATACTTTGAATATGATCTTATTTTAAAATAAGAAATGTTTGAAAATTTAAAAAGAAATTTATTTGGAATTAAAACCAAAGGTGGTTTAAAATTTTAAAGTAAAACTTGGTATGTAAAAGAAATTAGTATGTATATATGTGGATATACATAATATCAAAGTTGGTTTGAAATAAACTCTAAATATTGAGTTTTCAATTTGGAATAAGATGCGATACCCTAGTGATAAGTTTTGAACTTATAAGTGGGAAAAAATTATTAATGTGAAGTTTAGGAGTTTGAAATTTGAAATGGAGCATTCAAGTTTGAGTAAGGTTAAACGGGATTGATTGAATTTAACTCGACGGAAGTTAAATAAGTTTGAATGAACAATCTGATTTGGAAATTTCAAGATGAAATTGAGATTTAATTTGGGGAGTTAAATGGTTAATCTGAATTGGGAGTTTGTGTGATCTCAAAATGGGTTTGAGATGTGGAAATTGTAAATTGATGAATGTTTTAAGATGAATTAGATGATATCATCCTATTGTTGTTAAAAATCTTTAAGTTGTGAATTAGATTTGTTTAAATGAATGAGAAATGGAGTATGGTAATCCATTGTTGGAATAAAAGGTAAATTGATTTAAAGGAATTAAATCTACAATTGAAATATTAACTCGAATTTATGTAATTCGAGATGGTTCATAGTGAACCGGAATTCGAAGTTGGTTCAAATTGAATTTGATTTGAATTAATTGAAATGGTGATTGAAGATGTATGAGTATAAGATTCAAAGGGAAAATTGAATTGGATTAATTGGAAACAATTTGAAATTGAAGTGGGTTCAATTTGAAATTAGTCCAAATTGATTTGAATAATTTGGAATTATAATTAAAAATTGAATAGTTTTAAATTCAAAAGGAATTTGAATTGAATTTGGGAGGAAATCAAGAGTAATTCAACTTGATTTGGAAATGGAATTTGAAATTGGGATTAATTCAAACTGGAGTAGGAATGGATTGGAATTGAAGTGGGCTCAATTGAATGGATATTAGTCCAAAATGATTGGAATAACTTAGGATTGTAATTAAAGTTGAATATGTTTAAAATCAAATGGAATTTGATTTAAATTTGAAAAGGAATAGAGAATTAATTCAACTTGAATTGGGAATAAATCAATTTCAATGGAAATTGAGGTTATTTAGATTGGAATTGGGTAAATTTAAATGGAAGAGGAAATTTAAATTGAATTGATAAGTATGGAGATTGGGAAGAGAACAGTTTTGACTCTGGACTATTTTAATACAAATTGTTTTTAATATAAACTATTCATTATATATACAACTTTTCTTTTAAAAGCCAAACTATCTTATACTTGTTTTACAATTATTTTTGAAACTGTTTAACAATTTTCTAATTATTCTATAAACTAATTACTATTTTCAACTACTAATTACTATTTTATAGCTATTTTGCAATTATTTAAAGTTTCTATGACTATTTAACTATTTTTCAATTATTTTACAATTACTGAACTATTTTACAGCTATTTTACAAACTAGTAATTATTTTCCAACTACTTATCTATTTATAAAAATTTCAAGTTATTTTCTAAATAAATTGGTCAGGGTTCAAACTGTTATTTGTTGAATACCCAATCGAGATAAAACAGAGGTGATAATCCAAATGGGATTGAAGCGGTTGTGAATAAGTGAATAAAAATTAAATATGAATAGAAAGAGAAATTGATTTGGCTAATAATCAATGAAGTTAAATACGTAGGATGTACGTATGTTATTCTATTCGCATAGTGATTTGATCCAGATTCGAGCACAGAATTTCGAGATAGTACGTCGATCCGAGTTGGGATTTTTCACTCGATTTTCGACGGTGAACCTGGATATGAGTTGTTGATTGGTTCTGAATATTCTCTATCATGGTTATGACTATGCAAGGAGAATGACGGTTTCTAATCAAGAAACCAGATCTGTGTCCGCACTAGAAAGTCGGTTGGACGATACTAGTTCGGAAGTGAAATTGTGTGATCGAATGAGCGATCAGATTGGTATGGCATACGAATGATATGTGTACATTGTACGAATTTGAATGAAATTGATATTGAAAAGAGTAATCAAATTTGAATATTTTATTTTGAATAAACAAAGTTGTATATCTTTGTTATATAAGAAAAACTCCCCTTGATGAATCTTTGCCAGAAAGAAAGGATTTTGGAAGTGTTTGGAGTGTGAAGGGATTTTATACAAGTTTATAATGATCCAAAGATTTTTATAAAGGATTATATATATAAAGGATCATATGAGGATTTTGAAAAAAGGTTTTGGGAACCTATGGTTTGGAAAGGCTTTTGATTTTTGGGTAAAATCAATATTTAAAGCCTAGTTTGAGAATTATCGATTTTGGAATAATCGATTTTGTGTAAAGGAGCTTTGTATGAGATCATACTAGGTGTATGATTTAAAGATACTATATATGTACAGTATAAAATGTTTTGATGATGCTCTGGGGAAAAAAGCGCTCCCTTGGAATGGACTTCTCCGGAGTACCACCGGGTGGTGCTGCCTTGAGCCCCACGGGGGGTTCTAAAGTTGATCCTGTGAGGAATTCGGACAAACTAGTTCCTGAGGATTATTGGGTAGCGAAAGTCGAGGGCGCTGATGCCTACAGGGGAATTTGGGTTATGCTGTGACGACAGTGTAACTCGATGTCACTGCGATCTACTGTGGGGACCATAGCGAAAATCGTGTGGAGGATGAGTGTCAACGGTCTACACTTGATTTTGCCGGGAAGGCAACGCAACATCGGTAGACTGCGATCTATGGTCGAGTGGAGTGGAGAAGTTTCATTCTTTTGGCAGCGAAATTCGAGGGCGCTGATGCCTACAGTTATATGGATTTTTGCCGTGATAGCAACGTAACCCCAGTTGTAGCTGCGATCTGTAGCGGGTTCCATGGTGTAATCGAGGGGCGCGGAGGCCTACAGTTATCTATGGATTTTGTCGGGATGGCAACGTAACCATCGGGTTAACTGCGACAATGGATGGGGGTGATGATTTCCAGAGCATTCTCACCAAAGATATATCCTCTATTTTCAAAAACTTTTTTCTATATTTTCAATAAAATTATTTTCCAAGTATTTTCACTGGATGTTGAAAATGAGTCTGCTAAGTACGCCTGATCAAGTATGACCGAATTTCTATGAGAACGAGGACGGACTTGTTGAGACATCAAGTCATAAAAGTATTTTTATAAAAACTATTTTGGCAATATTATATAGATTTTAAAGGTGTTTGAAAAATGATCAAGGAATATTTTAACTGGTTTTTAAATATTTAATAAATTCTGCTTTCGTTCCTTTTCGAGGACGAAAAGATTCTAAGCAGGGAAGAATGTGATAACCCGAATTTTTGGACATCTGCTAATTTGAAATTAACAGGATTAGATATGTTAAAATACTCATTTGTAGTTTGAACAAATGAATTCTTTTATACATTATTTATAATAAGCTAAATTATTAATTTTCAAACAAATTTAAATTGGTTAAATATATATGTGAGTTAATATTTGAAATTTTATATCATTTACTTTTAAGATTTTATATAGATAAATAAGAGATAAAGTAAACACATAAGACATTAATTAAAGCAAATTGAATATTTATAATATAAATATATAAGATTAAAATATACATGTATAAAGTTATTATATAGATTTAAGAAAATTAATAAATACATAAAACAAATTAAGTACATTATAATTACAAATGTAAGCAATCTATAAATCAATAATGACAAGTGTAGCATTTATAAACAAGTGTCAAAATTTATTTTATTCTAAATTAAATCCTAATTCACATCTTATAAACCCTCCTCTCCTCTTTTTATTTCTTTTCCATCTTCACTTTCTAAAAAAAATATATAATATATTCCAAAGCCATGTTCATTCATCTAAAAATCTGAACTTCATCTTTAAAAAAAACAGAAAATGATTAACCTGAAGGTAATTCCTCAAAATACTTCCTCAAATCAAAATCATTTTTCAAAAAAACTCATAGATGCATTTTCTGTAAAATCTACCCTCATTCAAAATCTGGAAATCAAGTTATCAACATGCATACAATCTTCAAACTTGGAGCATGCAAGCCTGCATTTTCTTTTAGAAAACTGGAAGTTGCATGCAAGTCAAGAGACATAGGCATTCAACAACTCAAGTTTATAAAGCAAGTTTTTCTAAAGATTTTCAAAAGGGATTTTTCAAACTGTGCTCTACTCATCAAAATCAGGTGAGTAAATCTTTCAGAAAATTTGATCTTTATCTGATTGTTTGAATTCTTGATGTATGAAAATTTAATATGGATTGCATGCAAATAAAATCTGTAAGTGAATAATGCATTTGCCTGTGCATGTCCTAACTATAGTTTTTCCCCTGTTACTTTTTTTTTATTATGAAAACCTGTCAAGAATCAAATTTCCTTGATTTCGGTTGAGTTGGATTTAATGTATCAGAAGGAAAAATGTTTAAATTCATGTAAGATTGAAAGTTAAACCATTTAAAAGGATAATATTCATGATTTAGAACCTGGAACAAGAAATTACAGGATTTAAAGTTTACAAAATTTAAAGAAGCAAGCAACTCAAAGTTTGGAAATCAAAGCATATTCAGGTTCCATCTTTTCAAAAAAAACTAGGTGCTCTGTTTTAATATGGTGAGTATCTTCACTAATTTAAAGGATTAAGTATGATCTGCTATATGTTTTCTCCCTTGAAATAAGTACATTTGTGTATTTGTTTATTGTGGAAATTTCTGTGCATTTTGGATATGCATGTAAGTGAATGACTGTAAACATTCTCTGTTACCAGTTTTAAGGAAAAACAATAAGATTCAAACTATGTTTAAAATTCTTTATCTCTGTATTTAGTCACTATTAGGATTTGTGTTATAAGCAAAAACTGTATGTTTGATCTTAAATCAAAGTTTAAAATTTTGTTTGAGTTAAAATAAGTTGGGTATTGTTCAGGAAACCAAAATAAGCAGATAAGTTTAAGTTTTTGGGTAAATTCAAACTCTTGAATTCATTTATTCAGGATTAAAATCTGAATGCTTGTACAAAATTATGATTTTTAAAAATCAAATCACGATTTTTAATGATGGATTTAAAGAGCAGTTTTGGTTATATTGGAAATTGGTTTTTTTGGGGTTTTGCTGTTGCTCTTGAAGGTCAGGGACGTCGAAGTTGTTTCTGGTGGTAGTGGGAGAAACAGTGATGACGGGGAAACTGTTGCGGTGGTGATCAAGTAACGGTGGTGACGGCGGCGACTGTCTTTAATTTCTAACCCTAGTTTTGGGCAGTGTAGTAGTGTTATCGGCTTGGTGGCTATAGATGATCGAGCGTTATAATTTTTGGGGAGATGGATGCTTGGGTATTGGAAAGGAGATGGACGGAGTTCCAACGTCTCTGATGACCGGAGGAGCGGGGATGAGGAAGTTTTTCAGGATGGAGGAGGTTGCCTGTTGCTTCCAGTTTTTCTGATTTGAGTGTTCGATTTTGAATCCGTGATGATTGGGCAGTTTTGGTGATCGAGATAAGATGTGATGGTGATCGATGATTTGTTCAAGCCATCATGGTTGATCGAAGGTAGGTGGATGGTCGGTGCAGGTGCACTGTGCACATTTTCTGGCGATTGTGTTTTTGGGTTTGAGCAGAGTTTGTACTCGAGATTTTACTCGAGTAAATTGAGTGGTTGGCCGAAGTAGGAGGGGTGTGGACTCAATGCAGAATAGGTTGGCCTCGGGTCAATTGATTTTCTTACAGGTTTCTTTAAAAACCTGACTGTTTTGAAAAAAAAAAGATTTTAAAAAACTGAGATTTAAAAAGTAAATAGAGATTTAAACTAAATTTAAGTCGAAGCTTATGTCTGAATTCAAGTTTAGTTGAATCTAGTTTAAAAATAAAATAAGGGTTTTAAAATTTGAATTATTTTAACAACTTTAAAATGTTTAAATAGTTTAGTTTTTAAAAATGAAGTTAAACTGTAAATTGGGTTTAAATCTAAGTTTAAATCTGATTCAAATCTAAGTTTGAATCATAGTTTTGAAACGAAGGAAGTTTTTAAATTTAAATTGTTTAAAAACAACTTTGAATGTTTTGTATTTCATTTAATTATTAGTGTAACTAAATGAATAATTAATTTATTTAATAAATTAATAAAAAGGTAATTTAGGGTTTAATCTTAAAGGTTTAAGATTTATTGTTATTTTTAGAATAATTAACTTGTAATTAAGAATAATTAATTAAATAAGATTAGTTTTTAATTAACGATTAATAATTAATTAATCAAGTAATAATGGATTAATTAAGTTTTAGTTAACACTTAATTATTTAATTTGGAATTAATTAATGGGTTAGTTAATGATTAATCTAATTGAAATTAATAATGATTAAAAATAAGTTAATTATTTTATAAAATAATTAATGAATGGTTAATAGTTAACGAAGATCATTAACTAAGGATTATTTAAAAAATTAATTAATGTGATTAACTTTTAATTATTAATTAGATTAATTAATTTAAGATAATCATTTGTGTAAGTTATTAAGTATAAATACTTATGGAAGTAATTAAGGAATTAATTACTTATTTTAATTAATTGAGTTTAATTTGATTTGATTAAGTTAATTAATTCAGTTTAATTAATTTAAAATAATCATTTGATGATTTGTGAAGTATAATTACTTAATGTAATTTAATGAAGAGGAATTACTCAAGGAAGTAATTAATGGGAATTTACTGTATGTAATTAATTAAAGGTGATTTGATGATAAAGTAATTTGAGTATAATTACTTTGTAAATTAATCAAGGGGTTAATAATTAATTAACGAAGTAATTAAAGGTTAATTACTGTATTTGGTTAAGGGTAAATTAATTTGAGAAATTTATCAAGGGATAATAGAATGATATTTGAAGCCCATTGGTTTATTGGTATCTCTAATAAGCAGTTCGTGTTGCTATGTGATATGACATGTTTGATTTAGACTATGATGATATGGTTACCTATTGATGATGCGTTATTATGACATCCGGTATTTAAAGTTGAATTGTATTTCACTTGAATAATTTAAGTTAGGATGACGTTGGATTCGAAGAGACCGGAGTCGGGTATTAGTTAATACCCAAAACCACTTCGATTCTTTATAAATTGATATGTGAAATTGATTGGCTGGTATGGAATGATTTAAGTGAATTGGACCATTTAATCTAAGTAATGGTACTTAGAAATTAATGTGTGAAATAGATGATGTCTATAACTACTTATAAAGTTGAA
This sequence comes from Allium cepa, assembly GCA_030765085.1. Taxonomy (NCBI): domain Eukaryota; kingdom Viridiplantae; phylum Streptophyta; class Magnoliopsida; order Asparagales; family Amaryllidaceae; genus Allium; species Allium cepa. Next base: position 462,470,134 of record CM060938.1, on the reverse strand, counting down.
ATTGATATAAGTTACCCCGGGTTCTATATAAGTTGTATGCTTTTGTATTCCATGTTAGATGGGTTTACTCACGCTGGTTTCCAGCCTGACCCGGGTGTTACTTTGATGTAATGCTCAGGTCAGACCGAATATTACAGCTTTTCAGGTAAGGACGTTCTGGAGCTCAGGAGGAGAGCTAGATGACAGGAGCATATGGAGTGGATTCTGATATAGTATTGTTGTTATGTGGACAAGTATTTAAACTATCCAGTTTGTATGGGATATTGTAACTCTGATATATATAAATGTAAATGTACTAATACAGTTCTTTTTGTAAACTATTATTATGTGATATTATATTTTGATCTGCTGCGAATGTGAGGTTTTCTATGACTGGTTTCTGTTTCTTCTTCTTTCTCTTTTCTTCGTTTCACTAACTATCTGGAAATTTCGGGTTCGAAATTTCAGGGTCGTTACATCCTACGTATTTATTTTCATTGATTTATTAACCAAATCAATTTCTTTTCCATTTTGATTATTTACTTCAATCCTTATCTCAATTGGGTATTTAAGCAAAACAGTTTGAACTCCCCAGTTTATTATTTAGAAAATAGCCTGAAAATTTTAAAAATAGATAGGTAGTTGAAAAAAAAAATTAATAGTTTGCAAAATAGCTTTAAAATAGTTAACTAATTGTAAAATAATTGAAAAATAGTTAAATAGTTCCAAAAATAATTGTAAAACAAGTATAAAATAATTTGACTTTAAGCAAAAAGGTCGTATATACTAAATAGCTTGGAAAATAAGTTTTTATCGAAACAATTTATATTGAAAATAGTCAAGAGTCAACTGTTCCATTCCCCAACAATTCAATTTAAATTTCCATTCCCAATTAAATTGACCCCAACTCCAAATTAAACAATCTTCAGTTTCCATTGAAATTGATTTAATCTCAATTCAAGTTGAATTGATTCTCAATTTCCTTCCAACTTCAAATCAAATTCCGTTTGATCTTTAAACTTGTACAACTTTAATTATAATTTCAATTTTACAATTTCTATTTATAATCAATTACATTCACATTTTGCTTTTAACCCGGAATTATACATTTTATTTAGCTAATATATTTTATTATTCCATAAACATTTTAATCAAGATTCCAGAGTTTAAACAAATTTCCAAAATTTCAATATCACCTTAGACTTCAACTATATCCAAAATTCTTTAGCAAATTCAATTACCCCTTTAAATTTCAAAACCAAACCCAGTTCACAAACAATTCCAATGTAAAACAATTTGGTAGCAATTTCTCTTCTTGAAACTCGAAAATAGACATCGATAATGCTGCAGTCATCACCGACGTTATTTTCCAGTGACCAAAAGAGTTCAATGCTTTTATCTCTTTAAAAACATTTCCAAATATTTTTAATTTCAAATCTCCCAGATTTCAAATTCAACAAAAAAATATTTTTGAAATAATACTATTATTTCTCCAAAACCTTTGAAACCACTTTCAAATCCAAAGGAATTTTAAATTTTCTCAAAAATTCCAAATTCCCAATCCATCCAATTCTTATTTAAATATTACTCTGGAACTTTTATCTTACTTTATTTTCAAATATTCTCTGGAATTCTATTTCAAATTATAATCTCATTTATTTAAGAAGTTTATTTTAACTTATAAATTTCATTTACAAATTTATATTTCAAATTCCATTTTGTTATATAAGTTTATTCTTCAACTTTGGTTTTAAGTTTCAATTTGGTCGTATTTTATATTCCTTCTTCATTTAATTATATTAATTTAACAACCAATCACCTTAATATTCATTAGAAGGAAATGTTGTTATATATATCAAAATATATTTTTATATAAAATCATTAAAAATCTTTATAAGCAAATAACAAGTACGCTCTCATATATATATACACACACACACATACTCAACTCATTCTAGAGTACTACGGACTCTATTTAATGAGTAATCCCCACCAGAGCCAAGGTTCTCACTTAACCTTCAACTCTGATACCAAGTGTAACGACCCGGGATTTTCGACGCCGAAAATTCCAGATAGTTATGAAAAAGAAGAAAGAGATAGAAGAAGAAGAAGAAGAACAAAAAAACATCAACAACTCACACTGGCAGCTGATAAAATATAATAATAAAAAATAACAGTTTGCAAAGGAATACTATATCTGTCGATTTACATTTTAATACATCAGAGTTTCACATTATATACAGTCACTGAATATTTACAATTATCATGTCACAGATTGTCAATAATATAAATACAGCAGACATACTCTATACGCTCCTGCCACCCAGCTTGCCTCCGGAGCTCCAGAACGTCTTAACCTGGAAATCTGTAATACTCGGTCTGACCCGAGCATTACACCAAAGTAACACCCGGGTCAGGCTGGAAACCAGCGTGAGTAAACCCAACTAATATGGAATACAAAAGCAATCAACTTATATAAAACCCGAGGTACTCAAACCAATTTATCCCATTTCACAATTTGCTATATACAACACTTACTTCTCATATCAATTTCTATGTACCAACTTAGATAAAATAATCCAATTGACTTAAATCGTTTATTCCATCGTATTGATTTCACAAATCAATTTATAAAAATTCGAAGTGGTTTCGGGTATTTCCTAATACCCGATCCCAATCTCTTCGGAACTCATGTTATCCTAACCTAAGTTATCCAAATGAAATACGCAACATTTCATATAAGAGATATCAACTCCTTCAAACATCCAGTACCAATCCATCATTCATACGCAAAGCTTATTCACATACAACCATTTCAATAGATTCAAATTGCATTTCAAACTTCAATCACATAGCTTCGTTAATTAATTCCACAACCATTTATTGGTCAACCCATCATTTTCCACCTTAATTAATCACCCTAGATTAATTTTCTTTCAATTGCATTCATGTAATTATCTTTAATTAACTTCACGCTCATAATTATTTTTCACCAAATCAAATAGAAATCTTAATTACTTCATAAATTACTTAACTATTTCAATTACATTAATCCTTAATTTCTTCTATTAATTGATTTTTCACGGGTCATTTATTATGGATTCATCAATCTTAATTAACCGGTCTTTGATTACATCATTAAATATCCAAATTAATTATATTAATTAAACCCAAATATTAATCACTGTAATCCTGCTTACCTAACCATAATTAGTTACAATCCATTAACCTATCATTCCCTATATATCCGTCTTAATTTACCATCGGTGTATTCGTTTAAAGGATAGTAATTTAAATTTTTATTTTTTTTATTAATTTATTTTTTTATCTTCTGATAATTTTACCTTCAATTTAGTCTACTAAGTATTTACCCTTCTTATCAATTTCACCAAGTAATTTAAATCTAAATTACTTACTTCCATTTATTAACCATCCATTAATTTACTTTATAAATTACATTAATTAATTATACCTACCAAATTTCACAGTTGAATATCCTTAATTAATTAATAAAATTTATTTATCTCACATTAATTGCATCAATAAATCATTTATATAACCCTTAACCATTAATCTTTCATTAGCTATATTCATTGACCAATCCTTAAATTACTTCTCTACGTACGTAATTTAAATTAGTCACTCAATTACAATTTGATTCATTAATTATTTCCTAATTACAAACTATTTAATTTCTAACTACATCATCAATTGATAAACTTTAACTAGATTTATCTTTAATTACCTAAATAACTAATACTTAATCATCGGATAACAATCCAAAGTTATTTGGCTAACAACTCATAATGGTAACTGATTTACTGATCATTCCCATATATATATATATATATATATATATATATAAAAAAATGTTTTCTTTCAATTCAAAACAGCAAAATCAGTTATACGAATCGAAGATTACTCACCTTAGCGAAGTGAAAATCCCTTAACTGAAAATTGCAAATGCCACCTCGAAGTCGCAAGAACAACGCGACCACGTCGAGAAAAATTTGAAGCCGCCACCCCGCTCTAGCTCATGACTCGATCGAACTCCCGTTCCTCGCGCGCGCACGCGCCTCCACAGTACACGCTTGCGCTGCGCTCGTGTAACGACCCGTATTTTACGTGTCGATAAATCGTAGAATTTGCAGGTCGTTAGTATTGTTTGTGTTGCTTCTAGCTTGAGTCGTTTAGAAGTTAACCCGAGTGCAAGTGATGAGTCGTGACCGACTCATAGAGGACCGACCTATAGGTGTTGCCGAGTTAGTAGGCTTAGCCGGGTTAAGAAATTCAACGACCTAAAAGTTAGGCGACTTAGTGATGGTGACCGACCTATAGTAAGTCGTAGACGACCTTAGGAACTGGCCGAGTTTAGTGTGGAGCGACCTAAGGTAGATAGGTCGGGAGAGCGACCTAAGGTAGATAGGTCGGTAGAGCGACCTATAGGAATGACCGACTTAAGGAGTGAACGGGTCATAGGAGTGTTTGATTTAGGAGCTAACGACCTAAAAGGTTGCCGAGTTAAGGTTTGGGCCGACTCAGTGGTGAACGACTCATAGGATGGTGGTTTAGGCCTGTGGAACGACCTAAGGGGTTAGGTCGTATGGGAGATAAGTCGTGAACGACTTATGGTTTTGTTAGGTCGCTAGGCCGTAGCATAGTTAGGTCGTTTGGCATTGTTGAGTCGGCTAGGACTTAGGTCGGCACTAGGCTATGCCGTGTTCTTGTTAGGTCGGCAGCTAGTTAGGTCGTATGGCCCGTGTTGTTGTTATGTCGCTTGAGTTTTAAGTCGGCAGTGTGTTAGGTCGTTGGATGAGATGAGTCGTAGGTCGCGTGGTTGGTTGAGTCGACTTATAGTTAGGTCGGCCTTGGGTTCTTGAGTTGTTTAGGTCGTGAGTCGGTAGGATTTAGGTCGGTCGAGGGATAAGGTCGTATGCGACCTAAGTTGGTTCTGTGCTAAGAGTTAGGTCGGCACGTTGGCTGAGTCGTCGTACGACTTAAGACTTAGGTGTGTTAGCGGCTGTGTAGTTGAGTCGTATAGGTCGGCAGCGACCTATGTTAGGTCGGAGTCTTTTAGGTCGGCAACGACCTAATAGCGAGCTCCGAGTTAAGAAGACGGCCGAGCTAAGGGGGATTCCAGCCTATAAATAGAGGGGTTTGGCTCACTTTTTGGCACCGGTTTTTGAAGCGACGAAGTGCTGCCATTTTGAAGACTCGACTACAACATTTCTTCATCTTCTTTTCTCCATTCCAATCTAATTCTAACATCCATCCAAGATCGAAGATCGAGATCGAAGATCCAAGTGCCAAAGTTGAAGATCTTCATCCGTTCGAGCTAGAATTCATCGATTGGAGCGAGATATTGCCGGATCAAACCTTGATCTTCGCTGTCCAGATCTGAAGTTGATTCATTTTAGGTTGTTTTGGTGATTTGGTGAGTGGTAGTTATCTCTCACGCGGATCCAAAGGAGTATATTGGATTGGTGGCATGTTTGGGTGTTAAAGTTAGAGATTTCATGCATTTTTCTTAGATCTAAGTCTAGATCCATGGTTTTTGAAGATGTTTACTTATGCAAGTTTGTTTAATAAGCATTAGAGACAAAATCCCATGTTTTATAATTGATAGATCTATGCTAAAAACCATGATTTCACATATGTTGGACTTTTGCTCGTTTATTTACGAAATTCCCATTATAGTTGATATTGCTTAAATTGCTTAATAGATCTTGTTTGAATGATTGATTATTTGAATGTATGATTGATTTGATTGTTTCCAAGTTAGCTAGTAGTTGATTTGGAACAAGATGATGAAAGAGGATTCAAAAGCTATGGAAGAAGGCTCTTGAATGGTGAAAGCTGCTTAAGGCATATGTAGCGGATGTTGAAGCTCATATGTATAGATTGGATGATGTTGAGATGGGACTTTGCCATGATTTGATGAGGCGAACCATGTTGTTGAGTTGAGACTTTGCTTTGATGCGATGAAGCGAAGTATGATGTGAGCCTTGGCTTAATCCAAGCAGGGATCATTCCAAGCATGTTGATAACTTGAAGAGTAGTTCAAGTTGGTTGATAATGGATTGTTCAAGAGGTAGCTTGAGCTTGTATGAGGATAGTCGTCAAGAAGGATGGCTAGGAGGCTTGGATCTCGTCGTTGTTGAAGGTTCTAGCATGCTCAAAAGCAAGAGTACATGGGGCGCCCATAACGACTACAGGTAGGTAGTCGGGACACCCAAAAGACTACAGGTAGGTAGTTGAGTACTCTGGGCAAAGTAGATAAGTCCTAGGCACAAGGCAGTGTGCGGAGTTATGGTTAGAACCGGGGTTACCATTAGCCCTTGACAGATGGTCATTCAACTAACGGTGAAATCGAGGCAAGGATAACAGTGATAGCCAGAGTCATGGATGTTTGGTTGTATTATCATTCGGCTTCAAGAGCGGTGTTTTCTGGGTGCTTATCTGATCTTGGTTTAGGCCTTGGGGGTTTGTATTTGGGAAACATCGTCCTTGACTCGAGTGGTATTCGCTTTACCTTAATTGTCTATGTTGTTATGCTTGCTTCTCCTTAGTGTATGTCTGGGGCTATCACTGTAGAAAGAGGTGGAGTGGGATGGTTTGGTTCCTATTCCTTTTATCCTTTATGCTCTTTTGGTATGCTTGATAGTTGATTTACTGCTCACTAAGACTTTGTCTGACTCAAGGTTTTATGTCTCCTCTTATTACCTTGGGCTGTTCATCCATGTTGGGATGGGCAGACTAGGTAGCAGGTGACAGGTGCTGTGCTAGGAGTTCTACGATGAAGATGACGAAGACGAGCAGGAGGCTTTGCATATTAGTTTTCTTACTATATGTACTGGGTATCCGCTGCTGTATTTGGTTGAGTGATTTGTAGTGAGGCTTTCATGTATGGATTTGAGTAGATGATTGTATAAAACTACTGTGATGCTTATATGATGATGTTCTGTTCTATGGAGCTTCACTATATTATATTTCTCTATTGTATTTTATCCATGCGCTGTGAGTTGTACGATAGAGATTCTTTTGTTTTGTTTTACCCTGACTATCGTCCATGGCTGCCTGGCATGCCTTTCAGCGCATTATTTCCTTGTTTGGTGCGGGAGTCATGGGCGGTCGTCACATTTGGTATCAGAGCTTTGGTTAATCGATTTTAGCCAACGCTCGCTGACGTAACTACGTATGAGAGACGTAATTGTATTTTGGTGGATGATTACTATATATAATATAGTAGCTTAGAAGGATTTGGACTCCTTATGCAGTTGTTTCTTAAGGTGTTCTGATCATTCCTTTTTACAGATATTAAGGATGAGCAGAAGGGAGAGACAAGCTGCGAGGGATAGCCGTGCTACTAGGGAGGCTGTTGATTATGCTCCTATGTTTGAGGCCATGATGACTTCAATCATGAGGAGGATACCAGCTTCAGGATCATCTGTGGATGTGGGAGTTCAAGTCCAAGCTCCGAGACCGGTGGATTTTGCTAAGCTTTGCAAGGATTATACTTCTCTTGGAGGAAAAGCTTTCTTGGGGACGGAGTCGACTATTGAAGTGCAGAGATGGATTGATGCATGCCGGAGGATTTTTGGTGACTTGGGAATTGAGGATGCAACCAAGAGGAAGCTTGCATCGAGACAGCTTCAAGGGAGAGCTGCGGATTGGTGGAATTCTATCACTATAGATACACCAGAAGAAGAGATTACTTGGGAGCAATTCCAAGTTAGATTTGAGGCCAAGTTCATCCCCACTGTTCAGAAGTCTGCTTTGTTCAAGAGGTTTGTAGAGCTCAAGCAAGGAGGGAGGCCTGTTCTTGAGTATATTTCTGAGTTCGAAGTTTTGTCTAAGTATGCCAGATCATATATTGATTCTCCCTATCAGAAGAACGAAAAGTTTGTGACTGGTCTGGATGCTTATCTTGGAAGGCAGTTGGTGGATCACTTGGATGATCCGTTTGAGAAGCTTGTGGAAAAAGCTCTTAGGCATGAGAGTTTGTTTCCTAGGGAAAGTTCTGTCGTTTCTGTAACCAGGGAAGGATCTAAACCACAGCAGAGTGGCAATAAGAAGAGGAAACAACAGCAACAGAGGGGTAGGGATGGCCAGAAGAAGCCGAAGAGTGAAGTGACTTGCTATAACTGCCAGCAGAAGGGCCATCTTTACAAAGATTGTAAGAATCCCAAAGTGCCGGGAAAGTGTTACAACTGTGATAAGCTGGGACATATCAAGAAGGATTGTCCAGAACCGAGGAAAGATAGGCAGGTTGTGCAAGCCTATGCTTTGGGGGCTGTTCCATCGTCTTCGAAAGCTCCTACTGCTGAAGAGAAGGGGAAGAGTGTGGTTGTTCAAGGTACTCTTTCTATTTGTGGTGTTCCAGTTAGAGTGTTGTTTGATACTGGAGCGTCGCATTCTTTTGTTTGTGATGATTTGGTAAGCCGGTTAGGTATGAAACCGGATATTGTTGATAGGCCATTGGTTGTGACTAATCCAGTGGGGGGTTCGTCATGTTTGTGTATGATATGCCGTGGTCTAGTTGTGTCGAGTCATGATTGCTCGTTTGTTTGTGATTGCTTTGTTCTGAACTTTGCGGGGTTCGGAATTATTTTGGGTATGGACTGGCTTAGGAAGTATGCGGCAAGGATTGATTGTGAGAGGCTTGAGGTGACAGTCGGGAATGTGGAAGGGCGAAAGGTTGTGATACGATGTAAGCATGAGGAAGGCGTCTTCATGAGCTTCAGGTATTCGCTAGTTGTTCCACGGGATGGACTGTCATCGGTGCCTATTGTGAATGAGTTTGAGAATGTCTTTGAGGAAGTCAAAGGGTTGCCGCCGCATAGGGAGATCGAGTTTCGTATCGATCTAGTTGAGGGAGCCAGACCTGTTGTGATGCCTCTTAGGCGGATGGCACCGAGGGAGCAGCAAGAGCTGAAGGTGCAAGTTGATGACCTTTTGCGGAAAGGATTCATTCGGAGAAGTGTGTCCGAATGGGGTGCGCCCGTTGTGTTCGCAACCAAAACGGATGGATCGTTGAGGTTGTGTGTTGATTATCGTGAGCTGAATAAGGTGACTAGGAAGAACAAGTATCCATTGCCGAGAATAGATGACTTGTTTGATCAGCTTCACGAGGCTAAGGTGTTTTCTCAGATGGATTTGGCAACGGGATTTCACCAGTTGAGAGTGGCGAAGGATAGTGTGCCGAAGACTGCTTTCAGGACACCATCCGGGTTTTATGAGTGGCTGGTAATGCCGTTTGGGTTGACTAACGCGCCAGCATATTTTGTGGATCTTATGAATAGAGTGTTCAGAGATCAGTTGAATAAGTTCGTGCTTGTGTTCGTGGATGATATTTTGGTTTATTCCAGAACTGAGGAAGAGCACAAGACGCACTTGAGGATTGTTTTAGGAATCTTACGGAAACATCAGCTGAAGGCTAAGTTTTCGAAGTGTCACTTCTGGAAGAATGAAGTGAGGTTCTTAGGTCATGTTATTTCTGGAAATGGAATAGCGGTTGATCCCGCTAAGGTGGCAGCGATCCAGGATTGGGTTAGGCCTAAGAATGCATCTGATGTGAGAAGTTTTCTTGGATTAGCAGGATATTATCGTCGGTTTATCAAAGACTTTTCCAAGATAGCTGCACCGTTGACAGGATTGACGAAGAAGAATCAAGTGTTCAGATGGAATGATAAGTGTGAACAAGCTTTCATAATCCTGAAAGAGCGACTGACGAGTGCTCCTGTTTTGACTATTCCAAGTGGGAATGATGAGATGGTGGTTTACACCGATGCATGTGGTACTGGACTTGGAGCAGTGCTAATGCAGAAGGATAAAGTTGTTGCATATGCAAGTCGACAACTGAAGCCGCATGAGAGGAACTATCCGACTCATGATTTGGAGTTAGCGGCAATTGTGTTTGCTTTGAAGATGTGGAGACATTATCTATTGGGAGTTAGATTCGAGTTGTTTACAGATCATAAGTCGTTGAAGTATCTGTTCTCCCAAAAGGATTTGAATCTTCGACAGCAACGGTGGCTAGAGTTCTTAGCATCGTATGATTTTGGTATAGCCTATACTCCAGGGAAAGGTAACGCAGTGGCTGATGCGTTAAGTCGAAGACATGCAGGATTGGGAGCCATGTTTTCGGAATGGAAGAGTCTTGAGTATTTGGCTGGATTTGATTTCAGGCCTAGATGTGAATTGGAACCTGAGATGTTGGCAAACTTATCGATAAGGCCTACTCTTGTGGAAAGAATTGGTGAGAGGCAAAGGGGAGATGATAAGCTTGTCAAGATTATCTGTGATTTGGAATCTGGATTGGACCCGGAGAAGGATAAGGGATTCGAGGTCGATCGAGAGGGTTGGCTTCGAAAGCAAGGGCGACTAGTTGTTCCCGATGTAGATGGATTGAGAGATGAAGTTCTGAGGGAGAGTCATCACTCGAAGTTGACAATTCATCCAGGTGGAAATAAGATGTATCGGGATATGAAGAGAACCTACTACTGGGAAGGTATGAAGAAGGATGTTGGAAATTTTATTTCCAAGTGTATGAATTGCCAGTTGGTGAAAGCTGAGCAGAAGAAGCCCAGTGGATTGCTTCAGCCATTAGAGGTTCCTACATGGAAGTGGGAGCAAGTGTCGATGGACTTTATCGATGGTCTACCTAGGACAAGAGCAGGGAATGAAGGGATTTGGGTCATAGTAGATCGTTTGACCAAGAGTGCAAGGTTCATTCCTGTTCGATCGACTAGGACTGCATCAAAGTTGGCTGAGCTTTACGTGAAGTGGATTGTTCGATTCCATGGTGTTCCGAAGAGTATAGTGAGCGATCGAGACCCATTGTTCACTAGTGGATTTTGGAAGAGCTTCCAGGAAGTTTTGGGAACCGAGTTGTGTTTGAGTACAGCTTATCACCCTCAAACAGATGGTCAGACTGAGAGAGTCAACCGTGTTTTGGAAGATCTTCTTAGAGCATGTGTTTTGGACTTCGGAGGATCATGGGAAGATCACGTTCATTTGGTGGAGTTTGCTTATAATAACAGTTATCAGTCGAGTATTGGTATGGCACCATATGAAGCATTATATGGAAGACCGTGTAACTCTCCGACATGTTGGTTGGAAACTGGAGAAAGGTTGATACTTGGGCCAGAGATGATTCGACAGACTTCGGATTGTATAGAGATCATTCGGCAAAGAATGAAGGCAGCCCAAGATCGACAGAAAAGTTATGCAGATAATCGTCGTAAGGATTTGGAATTCGACGTGGGTGATATGGTATTTGTGAAGATTTCTCCTTTGAAGAATGTTATTAGATTCGGGAAGAAAGGAAAGTTAACTCCAAGATTCGTTGGACCATTCCCGATTATCGAGCGAATTGGAAAGCTCGCTTATAGATTAGAGTTACCGGAAAAGATGGCGGGTGTGCACAATGTTTTTCATGTATCGTATCTACGGAAGTATGTGCACGACCCAACTAAGGTGGTTTCTGCTGATAGCTGTGAAGACTTAGAGGTTGATCCCATGGTTACGAGACCTCGTAAGCCGCTTCGTATTGTTGAAACCGATACGAAACAGCTTAGGAGGAAGACGATTACGTTGCTCAAGGTACAATGGAGTGATGATGTTAACGACTGTACATGGGAGGAGGAAGAGAGGATGAAGGCAGCTCATCCCGGACTCTTCGAGGTATGGCCCTAAAGTGTCGTGACATCTCATGAATTTGTAGCTTGTTCTAAGCCATAGAATTCTGCATGCTAGGCTAGAATTGGTTGCATGGTTTGTTGATTGCTTTGGATGGTAGGCATGCGGAATATCTTTGATTGCTGTTGTTTGTTTGGAATTTCGGGGGCGAAATTCCTAAGGGGGAGAGAATGTAACGACCCGTATTTTACGTGTCGATAAATCGTAGAATTTGCAGGTCGTTAGTATTGTTTGTGTTGCTTCTAGCTTGAGTCGTTTAGAAGTTAACCCGAGTGCAAGTGATGAGTCGTGACCGACTCATAGAGGACCGACCTATAGGTGTTGCCGAGTTAGTAGGCTTAGCCGGGTTAAGAAATTCAACGACCTAAAAGTTAGGCGACTTAGTGATGGTGACCGACCTATAGTAAGTCGTAGACGACCTTAGGAACTGGCCGAGTTTAGTGTGGAGCGACCTAAGGTAGATAGGTCGGGAGAGCGACCTAAGGTAGATAGGTCGGTAGAGCGACCTATAGGAATGACCGACTTAAGGAGTGAACGGGTCATAGGAGTGTTTGATTTAGGAGCTAACGACCTAAAAGGTTGCCGAGTTAAGGTTTGGGCCGACTCAGTGGTGAACGACTCATAGGATGGTGGTTTAGGCCTGTGGAACGACCTAAGGGGTTAGGTCGTATGGGAGATAAGTCGTGAACGACTTATGGTTTTGTTAGGTCGCTAGGCCGTAGCATAGTTAGGTCGTTTGGCATTGTTGAGTCGGCTAGGACTTAGGTCGGCACTAGGCTATGCCGTGTTCTTGTTAGGTCGGCAGCTAGTTAGGTCGTATGGCCCGTGTTGTTGTTATGTCGCTTGAGTTTTAAGTCGGCAGTGTGTTAGGTCGTTGGATGAGATGAGTCGTAGGTCGCGTGGTTGGTTGAGTCGACTTATAGTTAGGTCGGCCTTGGGTTCTTGAGTTGTTTAGGTCGTGAGTCGGTAGGATTTAGGTCGGTCGAGGGATAAGGTCGTATGCGACCTAAGTTGGTTCTGTGCTAAGAGTTAGGTCGGCACGTTGGCTGAGTCGTCGTACGACTTAAGACTTAGGTGTGTTAGCGGCTGTGTAGTTGAGTCGTATAGGTCGGCAGCGACCTATGTTAGGTCGGAGTCTTTTAGGTCGGCAACGACCTAATAGCGAGCTCCGAGTTAAGAAGACGGCCGAGCTAAGGGGGATTCCAGCCTATAAATAGAGGGGTTTGGCTCACTTTTTGGCACCGGTTTTTGAAGCGACGAAGTGCTGCCATTTTGAAGACTCGACTACAACATTTCTTCATCTTCTTTTCTCCATTCCAATCTAATTCTAACATCCATCCAAGATCGAAGATCGAGATCGAAGATCCAAGTGCCAAAGTTGAAGATCTTCATCCGTTCGAGCTAGAATTCATCGATTGGAGCGAGATATTGCCGGATCAAACCTTGATCTTCGCTGTCCAGATCTGAAGTTGATTCATTTTAGGTTGTTTTGGTGATTTGGTGAGTGGTAGTTATCTCTCACGCGGATCCAAAGGAGTATATTGGATTGGTGGCATGTTTGGGTGTTAAAGTTAGAGATTTCATGCATTTTTCTTAGATCTAAGTCTAGATCCATGGTTTTTGAAGATGTTTACTTATGCAAGTTTGTTTAATAAGCATTAGAGACAAAATCCCATGTTTTATAATTGATAGATCTATGCTAAAAACCATGATTTCACATATGTTGGACTTTTGCTCGTTTATTTACGAAATTCCCATTATAGTTGATATTGCTTAAATTGCTTAATAGATCTTGTTTGAATGATTGATTATTTGAATGTATGATTGATTTGATTGTTTCCAAGTTAGCTAGTAGTTGATTTGGAACAAGATGATGAAAGAGGATTCAAAAGCTATGGAAGAAGGCTCTTGAATGGTGAAAGCTGCTTAAGGCATATGTAGCGGATGTTGAAGCTCATATGTATAGATTGGATGATGTTGAGATGGGACTTTGCCATGATTTGATGAGGCGAACCATGTTGTTGAGTTGAGACTTTGCTTTGATGCGATGAAGCGAAGTATGATGTGAGCCTTGGCTTAATCCAAGCAGGGATCATTCCAAGCATGTTGATAACTTGAAGAGTAGTTCAAGTTGGTTGATAATGGATTGTTCAAGAGGTAGCTTGAGCTTGTATGAGGATAGTCGTCAAGAAGGATGGCTAGGAGGCTTGGATCTCGTCGTTGTTGAAGGTTCTAGCATGCTCAAAAGCAAGAGTACATGGGGCGCCCATAACGACTACAGGTAGGTAGTCGGGACACCCAAAAGACTACAGGTAGGTAGTTGAGTACTCTGGGCAAAGTAGATAAGTCCTAGGCACAAGGCAGTGTGCGGAGTTATGGTTAGAACCGGGGTTACCATTAGCCCTTGACAGATGGTCATTCAACTAACGGTGAAATCGAGGCAAGGATAACAGTGATAGCCAGAGTCATGGATGTTTGGTTGTATTATCATTCGGCTTCAAGAGCGGTGTTTTCTGGGTGCTTATCTGATCTTGGTTTAGGCCTTGGGGGTTTGTATTTGGGAAACATCGTCCTTGACTCGAGTGGTATTCGCTTTACCTTAATTGTCTATGTTGTTATGCTTGCTTCTCCTTAGTGTATGTCTGGGGCTATCACTGTAGAAAGAGGTGGAGTGGGATGGTTTGGTTCCTATTCCTTTTATCCTTTATGCTCTTTTGGTATGCTTGATAGTTGATTTACTGCTCACTAAGACTTTGTCTGACTCAAGGTTTTATGTCTCCTCTTATTACCTTGGGCTGTTCATCCATGTTGGGATGGGCAGACTAGGTAGCAGGTGACAGGTGCTGTGCTAGGAGTTCTACGATGAAGATGACGAAGACGAGCAGGAGGCTTTGCATATTAGTTTTCTTACTATATGTACTGGGTATCCGCTGCTGTATTTGGTTGAGTGATTTGTAGTGAGGCTTTCATGTATGGATTTGAGTAGATGATTGTATAAAACTACTGTGATGCTTATATGATGATGTTCTGTTCTATGGAGCTTCACTATATTATATTTCTCTATTGTATTTTATCCATGCGCTGTGAGTTGTACGATAGAGATTCTTTTGTTTTGTTTTACCCTGACTATCGTCCATGGCTGCCTGGCATGCCTTTCAGCGCATTATTTCCTTGTTTGGTGCGGGAGTCATGGGCGGTCGTCACAGCTCGTGCTCGCCCTTCATGCCGTCGCGATTCGTGGCCTGCCAGAAACCCTAGCGTGCGCATCCATCCTCGATCTCACGTCATCGGCCACTCGCCTTGCTAGCTTGGCACACCCCTCAGAACGTGGCCATTCGAAACTCCCATGCGATCGATAGGTTGGAGCTGATTTCGTTGAACGAATTTGTTCAATTTCGAATCCCCCTCCCCATATTCTCGCTCGAACTAGCTAAAGGAAGAAAGGGGAACGCGGTGACCTAATTTTTGGAACGAAGCTGTAGTTAGAATTTGATGCCTCGCGATTTTATTTTTCTTTCAGAAAGAAACGATTCTCTATGAAGAGTAGAAAGGAGATGGAGATAAAATATCATCTTGGGAAACTTCTCGCGTACGCGTTAGACAAAATATCTCTGACTATAGGTACTATAAATTTATGAAATTATAAAACTTCCAAACCGTCCCGTTAATTGCTATTAAATTTTCGAACTCCTCTTAAGGAATACCGCTAGACGATTTTAGGGTTTTACTCGCGTTTCGAACTCAATGAAATATTTTTCGGAGGCTAATTTGATCGTATGCGCGAGTTACAGAAGAAAACGATAAATTTTAATTTAAATCGATTAAAATAATTCGAAGCGTTTTGAGCTGCCACGGTCAAACGAAAACTCTGATTGTTACGAAAATTGAAATTCGACAATAACTAACTATTACAGATCCAATGGAACTGGTTCCATCGAATTCCGAGACTATGCCTCGGAAGGCTATTTTTAAATTCCAATTTAAACGATATATTATTAAAACTAAACAGATTACCTTTAAATTAAATTTTAACCCTTCTATTATTTTCAGTATCATCATTTTAAATTTTATAAGCCTTCAAATTGTTTAAACAGGCTTAGAAATTTCAAATTCAACCATTTACCCAATTTCAATTATTAAATTCAATATTTAAACTATATTATTCAATGATTTAATTATCAAGTAAATATTAATATTCGGAATTCAAGTTAAAGTTAACCTTTAAATATTTTAAAATCAATTAACTATTTCAAATTAATTTGTTAAAAATTTTGGGTCGTCACAACTTTAACAAGGAAACTATATTTGTCTGAGTTCAATCGGAAGATAACCCGGCGGAAAGCACATGGAAACCCAAGAAAAGATGAAGGCTACTCTTCTTGAGCTCTTCTCTAGTAAATTCTCCTCTAAAAATTTAGTATTTGACTGCATTGTGGTTGCTAAATTGGATGGTAGGACATGGTTGTTAAACTTTTATTGTTAATTTTGCACTCATATAGAATTTCATATATCTTTAGGATGTTTTGCATGCATGCCTATATGTCTTGACCTTGCATTCACGAGGATTGATCTCACTTACAGTATGTTGCATTCATAATAACTTTGCATTTCTACTTGAGTAGATGGTTGTGTATATTATTGTACATAAATTTGTTGTATAACAGGGTTGTTGAGTGCGTGTTACATTATTTTCCCTTTGTGATTTCGGGGACAAATAATTCTAAGGGAGGAGAATGTAACACCCCGTAAGATCTAATAAGAAATTAAATTAATAAAATAAGACTAAAACTGAAATTCTCAAATGTTGGAATTTGGTCACGGAAGTCGCATCATTGCATCCATGGAGACTCTCTAATGAATTTTCATATATAATATGTTGAAGCAGAGTTAAAACGAATAAGTTATGTTCGTTTGAAATATTGGGTTTATAATAATTTAAAATGAAATTAAATTTTTAAATCTTAGAAGAGTTTTAAATTTGAAATCTAAGGAGTTGCCTTGGATGGAGAAGAACATTGGAGTTAACAAGAGTTGATGTGAAAGTTTAACGGAGCAAACAGGGCAACAAATCAGCAGAAGAAGGAACGACGAAATCAACCCATATTAAATCGACCGATCGGTAGCCTAAGTAGGGCTAGTCGACCGAACGATCGCCCCCTCCAGAGGTATAGGCGGTCGACCGGCGAATGCGTCCAGGCTCAGTTTTGAGCCGACTGAACGGTCCGGATTGAATTATATTGAATCTAATGGCAGTGGTTCATTTCTATGCCTATAAATAGACCTTAAACCTAACCACTTTCTACACAAAATTCAATGACGACAGAAGAACTCTGCTAAAATTTCCTTCTTCCTAAGGTTTGAGAATATTAAAGAAAATAGTAAGTAATTCCAACTCCAATCTCTATTTCAATTTATTCTCAATCTTCTTCTCCTCTCTTCTTTAATGTTTCTGAAATATAATGGTCAAAATATACAATTATTTTGTAGATAAAAACAGGAAGAATTTTCAAGTTGAAGCAAGTCAATCAAGATCTTATATGTAATCACAAAGGGTTTATTGTGAGAAGAATCTTAATTCTTATAATTATAGTAATTGAGTTGTATTGTTTGGATCTGAGTGTGCCTTTGGGAAATTCTATAACATAAACCCTTAAAACCTTAGAACTTCCCTTGAATGAATATCAATCTTTTGTGTATTGGAATTGTAATTGTTTAATGTTATTCTACTAGAATTGAATCGGTATATTTGAATTAGATAATCTATGTTTTATTCGACCTATTCCTTTCGTTCCAAATCTATAGTGCTAAGGGACTCAAATCTGAAATGGAATCTAAATTATATTGTTGTAATTTGCACTGCCTATTTCTAATATTTAAAATATCCTAGTAGTCCTTTTTCACTCCAAATTAATATATGTATGTATGTATGTATGTATGTATGTATGTATGTATGTATGTATGATTGGTTGAATTGAACGTAGGTAATTAATTTGTTAGATATATTTATTTGGGGCGGAGAACGGTTCTAGTATCTTAACACATGACAAGTTAGTGAATTCCATTCTTGTACAAGTCTATTTAGCTTTGGTTGGTAGCAATTTTTGTTGATGTTGTAGATTGTAAGATTGATGTTCTATAAATTCCATATAAGCGAATTATATTCAAATTGTTAGAATGTAATGTTCAAATATTAAATTCTGCATGCATGCAGATATGAAATATTAACTTATTAATTATATATGATATTAACGTAATGATTGTGATGTATTTATCATATTGATTAGTGTTTGTAGTATAATTATTAGCATTAGAGAAATAAGTAGCTAGTTAGAAAGGTTATGGAAATTAATCCATAAATAAAAGGCGTAATAAGAATATACCTTATATGTCCTTAATTAATATTCGTGAAAGATTGTTTATATATATATGTAGTTAGTGTGTGTGTGTAAGGAAGATACGACTAAGTTATAGGGATGCGAGGTGGGTATAAGGTTGCATAGAAGTCTGCCCAGTTAAATATGGCCACCGGCGTTGTAACTTTAAGAACTGATGTGGGACATTGTCTATAATAAATAATCTCGGTGGATGCGAGGTTAGTCTCAAATTATGTGGGGTAAACATGCCTAGTTAATCTGCCTATCAGTACCTACTAATAGTCAGACTAATATGAGACGTCATGGTTTGGATTATGGGTTATAATTACGCTTATTGATACGATATGAGGAATCTTTAGCAGGGATTCGCTTCGGGTTAAAGGTATCAAGTGGCTATTGTAGGATTCGCTTTTTTCCTTTGGAGTAAGTAATCTAATAAGATTCCATATGATATTAGTAAGTGGGAACTATGTAGGGATCTGCCTTAGGGTAGGTCTTAAAATATGGGGACTTACCTATTCATATAGGTATTAAATGGTCAGATCCACCTAATTCCCAATAAAAGGTATTAAATGGTCTAAGTACTCTCTTTTACATCGTAATTGCTAGCTGTGTCAAAAACGTGATTGTTGAACTGGGATAGCCTTTGGGCTTACAATTGATCCTTGTGTACATTATAATAAGGCATATACTTTTTTGAATAATACTGCTCAATTTACTATTATGGTAAGACTTGGGATTTCTTTCACCAGAATTTATTGTCTTGATTCCCTCCTCATTTCAACAAACAGATTAGGGGCGTATGGTATTTGTGAAGAAGCAAAAGGTAGGAAGATGTTTGTTGTGGTAGTGACTACCTACTATTATCTACTTATGTTGTTTTTGGTTCATGTATCCAGTCTTTTAAGACTATGCTATTGTTATTTCTAGTTCCAGTGAGATTATTGTATTGAGATTACTCTATTGACGATATGTGGATATGTTATGACTATGTCACTGTGAAACCTGGAAAATGGTTTTTATTTTTATTGGGTACATGTTTTACTATTATATTTTATCCATTCCGCTGTGAGATTCTGAAAGTTATAGATAACTCTATGTACTGTGTAACATTTTCAATTCTATCCAGACCAACGGTCTACCTTGGAATGGTTCTAAATTCCAATGGGCCTTTTCTGGTTGGGATTTAGGCCCATTTCGGGGTGGGTTGTTACAACCCTATTGCACTTTCGTGAGAAATTGAGTAACATCATAAATTATCATGGATTGGCATCGGTCAATCTACCAAGAGCATTTACTCCAAGTACATCAGTTCATCCAACATTTCCTTCTCTAGCTCTATATTGGTTTTCTTTATGCCTTGCTGCTGAACTCTCTTCAACAGAGCTGGCAAGTGAATTCCATCTTTACTCACAATCTCTAGCATAATATCCTTCCCCTTAACAGGCTTGTCTCATTGTATCGAATTTTCTAGCCAATTTTTCATCAATGTTCATTACACTGCTTCCTTCCATTGGTTGACTATTGCTATCATTCCTTCTAATTCCTCTCCAATCACATGATCTGTTGGAGGTTGTATAGTTCCAACACTAAAACTTTGATTTTTAGTGCTTCCTTCACTATTTACCCATTTGTCTTGTTTTCCTAAATTCTTCTTAGGTCTTATTTGATTTGATCTCCTTGTAGATTTTATCCAAATTCGATCTTCAATTTCTTGGTGAAAGAACCAAAAAATGCTAGATAAAAAATTGGTCTATTATCATAATGGATTGGAGAAAAAAGCCATATATATGATCTTTAGGTATAATCTTATAGAACAAGTCTTTGATTCTAGGAATTTGAAAATTCCAAATTATTATTTTAGAGAAATAGTAGAAAATCAAATATAAAAAAGCAAATATGAAAGAAAAGGATAGGATAAGTAAGACACAAAAGATTGTAGTGGTTCAGCTATGCATACGTCAACTTTAATGATATTTTATTGTTTTTTGTATATTAGATCGAGAAGTAAATATAATTACAATCTTCAAATTCTATAAAAAATTGTGTAACAACCTGGGGTTTTGCACCGGTTAATTATCGTCATTAGGCGATTAAATCAGCTGGCTAATTGCTATTGGGAGTATTTAATCGAGTTGAAATTCTTTTAAAATTTCGTTAAGGTTATGCGGGCTTTAAAAATTGAATCTTGGCCCACGTTTCTTTCTCTTGGTGCTGTGATAATTATCAAAAGTAAATACCCGTTCCTCCCTTCATTCATTTTCGCAAGCCCAAAAACAAAACATACAAAAATGGCTGCTAGGGTTTTGAGCGGTTTCGTGGTCGCCATGGCTTGATTTGGTTTGGCGATGTATTCTCTGATTTTCTGGATGCCACGGCTTCGATTCCGATCTGTTCGATCTTTGGCATTGCTGTCTTTGTTCCTTTGGATTGGAAAAGGGGATTTCGGCTGCGAATTGGATCTGTGCTCTTCGAAATAAGGTGAGCGATTTTCACTCACATTCTAATTCAACCTTAATACTGTGCTTCGGTGGTTCGATTTTGTTTCGATGTTGATGGTTTCACTGATTTTTTCAATTCACGGCCATTTGATTTCGTTTGAATGATGTTGATTTCTCTGACTTTTTCAATTCATGCGGTTTTGAACTGTGACTTGGTTCGACTCCTTGATTGCTTGGTTTTTTCGGCACTGCTTGGTTTTCGAGGCTACCACGGCTTCATTTGACCGCGGTCATGGGATTTTATGTATCGCCCTTGACTTTTTAAACTTGATTTCTGACTTGGTCATCTGATTTTGTGAATGCGACTCCATGACTTGCCATCCCAATGCGTTGATATGAAACTACAGTAACTTCACTTGATTTGAACTGTGCCTTGTCTGGTTCATTTATTTGCATTTGCCCAGTTGATGATTTTCTGCCCTAAGTTTTTCAAGTCTTCACCTGACTTTGACATCTTTGTGCACTTGATTACTTGCGGCCTTGACTTTGCTATACTTTGATTTGGGTTTGCACTGCAAATTGCTGTGCACATTGTTTATTGTCCTGTGTAGAGCCACTATTGCCTCTGATTCATTATATATTATCTCTCCCCTTGTATTTGCAGATTGTATGATTACATCTGAAATATATATTTGATGCAGTCTTCATGCACTTGGTTTCTTTGTAGTCACTGGTATCATTCTTCGAGACAGTTTGCAGTGTTTATTCGAGCTGCTGTTTTATACATACATATATATATGCTTCATTGTTGTTTCATTTGGTATCTGTTTTGCTTCGAACTCGAATACTTTGTGCATTTTTGCTATACTTGAACCTTATGTATGCTGTGCATTGCACCATATATCTGTCGCGTCAACTTTTGGTTGTTGTGTTTTGTGATATTCGAGTCAGTTGGCATTTTTGTTTCATGAATGCTTGCTTCCTGGTCTGGTTCATCTTGTAGTTTTGTTCATTGATGGTTTTTGGTGCACATGCTTCTGATTCAGGTTGCATACTCTCTGGTGCCTTTATGTGCTTTTCTTTTCTTTGAACTCTATGTTCGTTGTAGTCGTCAGCACTTATATTTGCAGTGTGTATATACTTGTGTCAACACAGGTGTATGCATTCATCTTTTGCCCTGTGTATTTGATAGTCTCATGCCTTTGTGCATTTTTGTCATGCTGTACTGAGTTTTGTCGTGCACTGTGCATATCACTACACTGCTTCGACTCTGCATTGTCATGTCATTTTGATGGCACTGTCCAATTGAGTTGCCTTTTAGTCTTTGTGACATTTGCAGTTTGATTATGCATTTTTGGGTTTTGTTTGTATAACTTGAGCTTGATCTCGAGTTGGTGCCATTTTCTTCTGATTTATTGTTCTTTTGTGTATTTCATCACTGTAGTGGCGAGGCAGTGCACGTGAGCGTGTACTGCAGCCAAATAGAATTGTTTTTTTTATAATTTCAATTACTTGAATTATTTCGTGTGTCCAATTCAATATATTTTAAAATTGTATTTTAATTTGGTTTAATTTGATTATTTTGTTGCTATGTAATTATCTACTAGATAATTAGGTTATGTGTTTTCTAATTATCGTATCGATAATTAGAATTTATTGTTTATGCTGTTTCACTGGCTTGGATTTTGCTTTGGCCACTTGCTGTTAATTGCTGTTTAGGCAATTCTGTTGTTTTCTAAATTATCTTCATTGATAATCCTTTTATTTATCTTTATTGATGATTTGGCTTTGCTAATTCGCTATTTATTACAGTTACGTGTTATTTCTACCATTATCCGATTCTCTTATTGAAGGATTGGATATGCAAGATTTATTGTGATTGTCGTCTATTTGTTATTTAATTATTATTGCTTCCGTGCATTAATAACTGAGTTTGAATTAGACTGACCCGCGTATTGTTTCTTTTGAATTAATACTCGGGTCAGACCGAGTTATTTCAGGCTGTTGATATCTCGCTTTGGGTTGCTGCTTGAGCTATGAAGTCTCTTCATATATTTTGGAGTAGTTAGTGTTATTTTATTAGGATGATATGTATTCATGTATATTATTTACAATAATGTACTTGTATATGTAACTACCCGTGTCGACAGTTGTAGTTGTATCACATGTATTGTAACTGACTTCAGTTATATATGAGATTTGATATTATCCGTGTTCTGTGTTTAGCTTATCTGTGTTATTATTATATATGTTGTCCTAAACTATTATGAACCATCATAGTTCATTTTATACTGGAATTGAATATGTCGATGGGAGTAAATAAACAAAGAGATGAAAAATAAATATATATACCACTCCTATCGAGATAATCAATACTAGTGTAAGGCCTAACTACGGATGGCTGCTCCTATCTAGCCTTAATCTTCGCAATAACAGACAGTATTTCCTTTTAATACTCCTTGTTATTGTGAGCATAGAGGTGGGGCGTCACAAATTGTACCTTAGATATGTAATAGTAATATTCCAAGATCCATTTATGTTGCATGCAGGCTCGTATTAATAACTATAGTTGGTTGTCATTGCGCCTTTTGTCGTCAATATTCATTACTAAACCATTATAATATGTCACAGAACAAGATCTAAGAGCATATGAGGTAGAACATATCAAAATGACCAAGTCAATAGATCTGTATCGATCCATGCATGGATTGGTATGGATCCATGGATTTAATGCTCTTCCTCTGTTTATTTACATCTTAATTACTACAACTAGTAATCCTACTTCGATGCTTCTAAGCTAAGTGCCTAACATATTTACTAAGAACGGTGATTACTAAAGAAATTTGATGGATCGTTCAAAATTCAGCATTGGATTAGTACTTGTAACAACCCTGGCATTGGAGATGACTTGTTAATATTAAATTATAAATGTAGTTATAATTTAGTATTTTCAATTAAAATATAACTGAAATTTTACATTTGTTTATTTGGGATAAACAATGAATTTTGTAAATAAAATGTGAAAATAAAGTTTTGAAAACTTTATCTTGAGTATTTGTGAGAATGATGAACGAAATATGATTTTATTTAGTGAAAATGCAACAATTGTTGTATTTATTGCCAATTGCCTCTTTTCATAATTTTTGAAGAAAGTATTTAATTTTAAAATATGTTTATTTTAAATGAAAAGGTGAAATTTGATTTAAAAATAAGTTTTGAACATAAATTGGTGGAGAATGGTTTGTTGTATTTTATTACGTAAGAAAATAATTTTTTGCGCAATTTCGGGAACTAAAAATAGTGTTATATGTAAATATTTGTGTTAAGTTGGGTATTTAATTAAAATAAGAGTTTTTAATAGTGAAAATAATTTTTAGAGAAAAGTTATCTTTTATTTCGTTGAAAAAAATGTTTGCTAAAACATAGGAATGTAGTTATGAGATTTTATTGTGTTCAAATCTTGTAAAATATAAGTTGTTTTGATTTAAATAAAAGAGATTTAGTTTAATTGGTGATAATTAGTATTTAGGCAAATTAATGGTTATTGGGTCAAAGCCCATTTTTATCTCTAACCTGAAGTAAAGAAGAAGCTTCTCTTCCTCAAACAAAGTACGTACAGTACAAACTTCACATAACTAGAAACAAAGAAGAAAATTAAGAAAACCCTTTCCCTCTTTAAACCCTAAACCAAAATCTTCAAATTATTCAACCCCTTTGCTGAAGTTAACCAAATTAAAGACAACAAAATCAGGTTCTTAAAGCATATACAAGGCCAAAGCTCAAATTTTCTTCAGATTTCCTCAAGTGTGATCTGATTTTGTCAAGGTGAGTATCAAAACTCACATTTTCTAGCATAGATTGAGATTTCAAAGTTAGAAATCTCAATTTTATTTTTGTTGCATGTTCATCTATGAATCACTGTCAGTAAATTGAGCGTATTTCTTTCTTTTTAATCGGAATTTGATTTTTTTTGAAGTTCTGGAAAGCCTGAAAATAATGTGATAACTTTCATGTTAAACACTTTCGCAAATTCTGAGAGTAATGGGTCAGAAAATTTAAGACAAACTTACTACCCTGTCACTGTAAAACTGTGACTTTCTGTGCTTAATGTCATTGGTAATTTGAGCTTAACTTTCACATTTAATGTCCGAATTGGACGATTCTTGATGTTCTGGAAAGACAAGATTATCTGCTACAACTTTTATGTTTTGGGATTTGTTAAATTTTGAAGTTTACATGGTCGAAAGTTCATTTAAGTATCGCTGTCCCGGAGCTAAAACGACAGCCATAACGAACTTCGGATCTGGAATTTGTTTTGGCCATATCTTTCATGTTTCTTATCCAATTTCAATAATTTTAGATATTCTGGAAAGCTTAGACTTTGTTCTAAAAGTTTCATTTTTTGAGTTTTCTGAAATTTCGAAGTTATCTTGATCAAAACTGTATTAGTTTGTTGCTGTCCTGATAGCAAAATGATAGCAATAATAATCATTAACCTGAGAATTGTATTTGCTTATTTTTGCTCTCATTCTTGTTCAATTTTGATGTTGTTTTTGAGATGCTTTGAGAGCTGTGATACCTATCAATAGGATAGTTATATTTGAAGAATTTGAAATTTAAATTTAAATAGAATTTGAATTGGTTTTGGGTTATATTTAAATTGAATTCGTATTGAATTCAAGTTGTCGGTCTTGAGTTGTCTTTCTTGTTTTTCATTGTTTTCGAGCACAGTTTTCACTAAACCATTTTGAAGTGATTTTTGTAATAAATGGAAATTTCAAATTATTATTATATAGTATTTTAAAATTATTTTTCTAATATAAAATCTATTTATTTCCTATAATAAAGGAATATCAAATATTGGTTTTATTAATCATTTCGGGGAAAAGTTTTAAAAGCTTGTTTTCTCTAGTAAACTATTTTAAATATAAAACACTCACTTTTGCACTATTCGAACGTATGAGAAAGAGAATTAAACGATTTAGTAAAACACGTGGTATGGGACATGTGAGTTTACTATTTTGGTTAATTTCGGACTTGTACGATCGAAGCTATTTGAGATTATTGATTTTGAGATGTTTGCCATTTTATGGCATATTTTGAGTTTTATAATTCCTATTTACCGGAATTATTTAAGATGGCCAATATTTGGCGAGTATTATGGTTTGGGATCTCCTAAGCAGGAGTATGGTCGATGAGAACCATCACGGTGTTTTATTTACTTGCCAATGATATAAGGCAAGTCTTGAGTATATGATTTCATATTTTGAGATTTATGGTTTATGAGGAACCATTACGATGTTTTCACTTGTCGATGAAATGAGATAAGTTACGATGTCATTTAATACTTGTCGATGAGATGAGACGAGTATAGTGTCTCTTTACCACTCGCCAATGAGATGAGGCGAGATATGATTTTTTGAGTTTTATGATGTTCCTAGTGTGGCACCGACTAGCGGCTAGTAAACCGCTAAGTGCGAACGAGTGGTATGGGACACGCGTTAACACTTTTCGGATTCATATCCGTGAGTTTGTGACACATTCACAATGTTTACCTAACAGAACTGCTTTGAGAGGTGTTAGCGACCTTGTCATGAGGACGAACTGCTTAGGGAGGTGTTAGCGACCTTGTTAGGGCTGACAAAATAGCTTGGAGAGGTGTCAGCGACCTTGTCATGAGGACAAACTGCTTAGGGAGGTGTTAGCGACCTTGTTAGGGATGACAAAATGGCTTGAAGAGGTGTCAGCGACCTTGTCATGAGGACGAACTGCTTTGGGAGGTGTTAGCGACCTTGTCAGAGGCTTCGGCCGTTTGAGAATGGCACGTGCAGCATCGCTTCGGCATGCAAATGGGATTTGGCCAATCCGGGGAATTTTTATGTGTTTTTGATTTTGATTTCACCAATTTTGAAATGATGAGTTTACCTATAGCCTTGAGTTAGAGAAAGGCTTATATATGTGTGTGTGTGTGTGTGTGTGTGTGTGTGTGTGTGTGTTGTTTTATGGTGATTTCGATATGGGGATTATAAACTCTTATTGAGTTTCATAAGTTTTTATTTGGAGATTATCATCGGCGATTGTTTATGTTATTTGAGTGTATTGTAGAGTTTACCTCTTTTGAGGCCTTTGTATACTTAAATGACATTGTTTCACTTAAGTCAAGAGTATGTGTATTTTCTATTGCCTCTTCTCATTTGAGAAGAATTATAACCTTGTATCTTATGCTTCATATTATCTTCTATCCTTATGAACTGATTGTTTTAGCTAGATTGACCCGCGTATTTTATACTCGGGTCAAACCGAGTTGTTTCAGGTTAGCAATCAGTTACGGGACTTAGCTTTGATGCATCTTCTTGGATATCAGCCTAGCACTTTTGTGTAGTTTATATTTCTTTCCGCTTGACTCTGATATGTATTTGATTAGATGTATATAGTGTGGTCTCTGTACCACTTTTGTATATTAGTTTGTATCATACTGGGATGTATCTGTGTATATGTATTTATATATATAATGATTATTGTTCTGTGATGTGATATGCATTCTGTTATTGTACTTTGTTCTGATAGATCCATTAGCCACCTATAGTTTTGTATTAAACATTTATTGGATATGTCGATCCACTTGAAATAGAAAAAAAAATAGAGCATTTATCGACGTATGCAGTAGATATTTAAGACAAGATTATAGATGGTCGCTCCTCACCAGCCCTATTCTCCGCATTAACAGACAGAATTACCCAGTAATTCTCTTTGTTAATGTGGGTCTTGGGGTGGGGCGTCACAGCTTCGTATCAGAGCGAGATTCAGAACAAAGTATGATAAACACAGAACAGAAAAACATATTACGGTACATCTAAGTGTAATACAAGTGTTACGAATTCCTTAATCATCGTGTCCTTTACCTTATCGTGCCTTTTGGAGTAGATAATTTGGGATATGTCTAGGAATATGGTTTATTCGAAATATTCCCAAATTTAATTGAGGACACCTTATCTTAGGAGTAATCCTAATCGTGATTGTTTTATTCAAGTCCTCTTCAATACGGGTGCTTGACACCCATCCGTATTGAAGGAGTTTGTTGATGATCTTTGACGTTCTTATTTTGTGATTTCTTTGAGGATTGCGAATCCTATTGAGGGGATCTGCAATATTTGGTATGATGTTAAGGATTTTGGATTTTTTTTTCCTTATAGCTTATCTTTTCAAGTGAATTAGCATGCTTTTTCCTCTTTAGAGTTTGGAATGATTTGAGTTGGGGTAGCTTGGGTATTTTCTAGTTGCATTCTGTAATCCGAAGGTTTAACTGATTTGTTGTTTCTTTCTCTTCGGAATGTTATTGATGATTTTGAAGTGTCTGTATTCACTCTTGAGTTTCGAGATGTTGATGATCTATCCCAAATTCCTGTCATTGTGACTCTGTTGATTTCTGTGTGTCCGTTTTGGGTATGACACACAATCGGGCAATCGAATATTGTATTGACTTCATTCTCGGTTCTTGGTCCGTCGGTCGTCCTTCCATGAGGATGTCCACTAGGGAAATGAGGTATTTTCAAATTTTTCAAAAAAAAAAAATCAAACTTAAGATATGTTTCTAAGAGAAATTAGTTTATATTTTTGGGGAAAAACAAAAAAATATTTTAAGTATTATATATGAGGTATTTCTTTTTAAATAAAATAAATTTTTGTGTTGGGTTGTCCGTCTAGTGCTTTAAGAATTTTGGTCGATGAGTTTGGCCAATGTTATCGATAGGGATTTCCTAAACGTTGTGATGAGACAGTCAGACCCGGTAAATTTAGTTTTAATTAGTAAATTTTGATAATAATTAATAGGGTAGAGTATTATTATTTTTTAATTGTTTAATAAAACCATTGAACCATGGTAAGTGTTGGAGGAGTGGCAAGGCATTTTTGATCGTTTGATCAACTATGCAGCCAATCGATAGGGTCATTCACTATAAATCAATGGTTAGACAACACCCTTATATTATTTGAAATTTGAGAAATTAAATATGGTAATTTGTGTAAGTAAAGTGAATAATTCTAATTAAGGGGATGTCTTAATTAGAAGAAAATATCATTTGATGTTTTGATTGATAAAATGATGTATTTAAGGTAAAAGAATACATTGGTTTGAAAATTAAATTATTAATTGAATATTTTAGTACAAGTTATTAATGATGGCTATAAAAATTTATTTTGATGGATAATCAATAATCATCTCTTTATAATGCAAGAAATTAGTATCTCTTCGAAAATGAGTTTTCATAGTTAATTGTTTTTAAAGCCAGATTTTGGAAAGTAATGAACATATTTCCACTTAATAAAATGTTTTGTGGTGATTACGTAAAGTTGATCATAATTTTATATGTATTAGCTTTCCGGAAAAAAAAGAGGATCATTTAATAAATGATTTATCCAAAAGCTTGTTTGAAATTGTAGTTTGAAACAAAAATGGATTGGGAGAATTTTAAATTTTAAAATTGATTTTGAAAGCTGAAATTTCATTTGGAAAATTGTTGTACTAAAACAGGGATAACTAGAGATTTATAACTCAAAATGAGCTCAATCTTTTTTCAAATGAAAGATCTTTCAGTAAGCTATAAAGTTTCTTTTTACCACTTTTAAATATTTTGCAATTTACTGAGTCTAAAATGGGTTTGAATGGGGATAAGCAATTATGCCCTCTTACAAAATTCTCTAAGATTAAGCTGAAAGTAAATTTAACATAACTTTCAAACCGTAAATCCGATTTTGATGATCTTTATATTGCCGGAAAGCCCAGACTAATTAGAACAACTTTCATTCTATAAAGTTCTTCAAATTTTGTTGTTTTCTCAGTAAAAATAGGTCTTCTTTACAGCAGGTCTGAACTGAAATTGATTTATTTTCCCTCAATAGTTAAGTGTAACATTTCTTATTTATGATCATGAACTAATATCATCTATTTGAGTTAAGTGTAGGTGAAAAGAGGATATTGAAATATATTTTGAGCAAAATGATTATAGATAAAAGTTTGTGCAAAACCGCTTTAAAATGCTAAAACGGAAAGGTATGTTTTCGGATTAATTTTAAGAGTTAAATGATGATGTATTGTGTTTCCGACCTAATGGTCGATGTATATTATATAAATAATTTTTATAATATTGTATACGGCCCTCCGTACAAAGGAGACTTCGTCGATTTTTCTGAAAACTTCTAACACTTAGAAAATTTGAGAAACAAATTGAAAAAAATATATATGTTGCAAATTAGAGAATACCTATGGAAGAATTAGAGAATAAAGCACCTTTTGGTTGATCTATCTTGTCTCTTTTGATTTGTGTCATACAGAAATCATATTGATAATCATTTTGTTAGTTAGAGTTTGAGTTGGAGTTGTGCTAAATCCCACCTCTACTCCAGGAGCTTTTGAGAAAATCAATTTCATTCGAGTAATCTTTTATGTGTAGCATCTTGTTGAGTTTCCAATTCGAAGGTGAGATGCCTTCGAAATTTTATGTATTGCTCGGAATATTCAATGGTTTGCTAGTCTCAATATTAGCGCTTTAGAAACCATATAATTAATCGAGCGAGTTTTGTTTTCGTTTTCTACCATCCTATCTTGAGAGTGTGAGAATTTCTTTTAAACTCAAGCTAGTTTATCCTTCCTTTGACTGATGAAATTAATATGTTGAATACAAACTCTACTCTAGAAATTGCGAGGACGCAATTTTATTAAGGAGGGGAGTTTGTAACAACCCTGGCATTGGAGATGACTTGTTAATATTAAATTATAAATGTAGTTATAATTTAGTATTTTCAATTAAAATATAACTGAAATTTTATATTTGTTTATTTGGTATAAACAATGAATTTTGTAAATAAAATGTGAAAATAAAGTTTTGAAAACTTTATCTTGAGTATTTGTGAGAATGATGAACGAAATATGATTTTATTTAGTGAAAATGCAACAATTGTTGTATTTATTGCCAATTGCCTCTTTTCATAATTTTTGAAGAAAGTATTTAATTTTAAAATATGTTTATTTTAAATGAAAAGGTGAAATTTGATTTAAAAATAAGTTTTGAACATAAATTGGTGGAGAATGGTTTGTTGTATTTTATTACGTAAGAAAATATTTTTTTGTGCAATTTCGGGAACTAAAAATAGTGTTATATGTAAATATTTGTGTTAAGTTGGGTATTTAATTAAAATAAGAGTTTTTAATAGTGAAAATAATTTTTAGAGAAAAGTTATCTTTTATTTCGTTGAAAAAAATGTTTGTTAAAACATAGGAATGTAGTTATGAGATTTTATTGTGTTCAAATCTTGTAAAATATAAGTTGTTTTGATTTAAATAAAAGAGATTTAGTTTAATTGGTGATAATTAGTATTTAGGCAAATTAATGGTTATTGGGTCAAAGCCCATTTTTATCTCTAACCTGAAGTAAAGAGGAAGCTTCTCTTCCTCAAACAAAGTACGTACAGTACAAACTTCACATAACCAGAAACAAAGAAGAAAATTAAGAAAACCCTTTCCCTCTTCACACCCTAAACCAAAATCTTCAAATTATTCAAACCCTTTGCTGAAGTTAACCAAATTAAAGACAACAAAATCAGGTTCTTAAAGCATATACAAGGCCAAAGCTCAAATTTTCTTCAGATTTCCTCAAGTGTGATCTGATTTTGTCAAGGTGAGTATCAAAACTCACATTTTCTAGCATAGATTGAGATTTCAAAGTTAGAAATCTCAATTTTATTTTTATTGCATGTTCATCTATGAATCACTGTCAGTAAATTGAGCGTATTTCTTTCGTTTTTAATCAGAATTTGATTTTTTTTTGAAGTTCTGGAAAGCCTGAAAATAATGTGATAACTTTCATGTTAAACACTTTCGCAACTTCTGAGAGTAATGGGTCGGAAAATTTAAGACAAACTTACTACCTTGTCACTGTAATACTGTGACTTTCTGTGCTTAATGTCATTGGTAATTTGAGCTTAACTTTCTCATTTAATGTCCGAATTGGACGATTCTTGATGTTCTGGAAAGACAAGATTATCTGTTACAACTTTTATGTTTTGGATTTTGTTAAATTTTGACGTTTATATGGTCGAAAGTTCATTTAAGTATCGCTGTCCCGGAGCTAAAACGACAGCCATAACGAACTTCGGATCTGGAATTTGTTTTGGCCATATCTTTCATGTTTCTTATCCAATTTCAATAATTTTAGATGTTCTGGAAAGCTTAGACTTTATTCTAAAAGTTTCATGTTTTGAGTTTTCTGAAATTTCGAAGTTATCTTGATCAAAACTGTATTAGTTTGTTGCTGTCCCAATAGCAAAACGATAGCAATAATAATCATTAACCTGAGAATTGTATTTGCTTATTTTTGCTCTCATTCTTATTCAATTTTGATGTTGTTTTTGAGATGCTTTGAGAGCTGTGATACCTATCAATAGGATAGTTATATT
Source organism: Allium cepa (assembly GCA_030765085.1). NCBI lineage: Eukaryota > Viridiplantae > Streptophyta > Magnoliopsida > Asparagales > Amaryllidaceae > Allium > Allium cepa. The sequence goes on along the minus strand of CM060938.1, from coordinate 462,438,189 downwards.
TGAAGAATTTGAAATTTAAATATAAATAGAATTTGAATTGGTTTTGGGTTATATTTAAATTGAATTCATATTGAATTCAAGTTGTCGGTCTTGAGTTATCTTTCTTGTTTTTCATTGTTTTCGAGCACAGTTTTCACTAAACCATTTTGAAGTGATTTTTGTAATAAATGGAAATTTCAAATTATTATTATATAGTATTTTAAAATTATTTTTCTAATATAAAATCTATTTATTTCCTATAATAAAGGAATATCAAATATTGGTTTTATTAATCATTTCGGGGAAAAGTTTTAAAAGCTTGTTTTCTCTAGTAAACTATTTTAAATATAAAACACTCACTTTTGCACTATTCGAACGTATGAGAAAGAGAATTAAACGATTTAGTAAAACACGTGGTATGGGACATGTGAGTTTACTATTTCGGTTAATTTCGGACTTGTACGATCGAAGCTATTTGAGATTATTGATTTTGAGATGTTTGCCATTTTATGGCATATTTTGAGTTTTATAATTCCTATTTACCGGAATTATTTAAGATGGCCAATATTTGGCGAGTATTATGGTTTGGGATCTCCTAAGCAGGAGTATGGTCGATGAGAACCATCACGGTGTTTTATTTACTTGCCAATGATATAAGGCAAGTCTTGAGTATATGATTTCATATTTTGAGATTTATGGTTTATGAGGAACCATTACGATGTTTTCACTTGTCGATGAAATGAGACAAGTTACGATGTCATTTAATACTTGTCGATGAGATGAGACGAGTATAGTGTCTCTTTACCACTCGCCAATGAGATGAGGCGAGATATGATTTTTTGAGTTTTATGATGTTCCTAGTGTGGCACCGATTAGCGGCTAGTAAACAGCTAAGTGCGAACGAGTGGTATGGGACACGCGTTAACACTTTTCGGATTCCTATCCGTGAGTTTGTGACACATTCACGATGTTTACCTAACAGAACTGCTTTGAGAGGTGTTAGCGACCTTGTCATGAGGACGAACTGCTTAGGGAGGTGTTAGCGACCTTGTTAGGGCTGACAAAATAGCTTGGAGAGGTGTCAGCGACCTTGTCATGAGGACAAACTGCTTAGGGAGGTGTTAGCGACCTTGTTAGGGATGACAAAATGGCTTGAAGAGGTGTCAGCGACCTTGTCATGAGGACGAACTGCTTTGGGAGGTGTTAGCGACCTTGTCAGAGGCTTCGGCCGTTTGAGAATGGCACGTGCAGCATCGCTTCGGCATGCAAATGGGATTTGGCCAATCCGGGGAATTTTTATGTGTTTTTGATTTTGATTTCACCAATTTTGAAATGATGAGTTTACCTATAGCCTTGAGTTAGAGAAAGGCTTATATATATATGTGTGTTGTTTTATGGTGATTTCGATATGGGGATTATAAACTCTTATTGAGTTTCATAAGTTTTTATTTGGAGATTATCATCGGCGATTGTTTATGTTATTTGAGTGTATTGTAGAGTTTACCTCTTTTGAGGCCTTTGTATACTTAAATGACATTGTTTCACTTAAGTCAAGAGTATGTGTATTTTCTATTGCCTCTTCTCATTTTAGAAAATTATCACCTTGTATCTTATGCTTCATATTATCTTCTATCCTTATGAACTGATTGTTTTAGCTAAACTGACCCGCGTATTTTATACTCGGGTCAAACCAAGTTGTTTCAGGTTTGCAATCAGTTACGGGACTTAGCTTTGATGCATCTTCTTGGATATCAGCCTAGCACTTTTGTGTAGTTTATATTTCTTTCCGCTTGACTCTGATATGTATTTGATTAGATGTATATAGTGTGGTCTTTGTACCACTTTTGTATATTAGTTTGTATCATACTGGGATGTATCTGTGTATATGTATTTATATATATAATGATTACTGTTCTGTGATGTGATATGCATTCTGTTATTGTACTTTGTTCTGATAGATCCATTAGCCACCTATAGTTTTGTATTAAACATTTATTGGATATGTCGATCCACTTGAAATAGAAAAAAAATATAGAACATTTATCGACGTATGCAGTAGATATTTAAGACAAGATTTTAGATGGTCGCTCCTAACCAGCCCTATTCTCCGCATTAACAGACAGAATTACCTAGTAATTCTCTTTGTTAATGTGGGTCTTGGGGTGGGGCGTCACAGTACTGATCCATGGACTTAGCCAAATTTCTTTGTTCACTTCTTATTGTGCTTCGCATTTTATTGTCCTTGAGTCTAACATCTATTCTTTCATCATTTTGAAGTCTAACATCATCCAAACATCACTTGCGAAAGATCCTGGATAACTTACATACATGTTCATGTATATGTATATGTTAACATATTATTATTTTAATAGATTAATAAAACCAAAAAATATATATATGATAAATATTTTTCAAGTAAAATTATTATTATATATATGTGAAATTGTGCTAAATATATATATTAATATATGTTGGTATAGTAATATGAGTAAACTGTCCTAATACAATATAAATATATTAAATAATCACACGCACAAATATATATATATATATAAACGATATACACACATCTATTATAAATCTCATTTTTTCAATGGTCAAACATATAAAATATATTATAGGGTTTATATTGAAGGAACTGGGCTAGCCTGCGGCAGGGATAAAGGGGTAAACTTCAAAAAAATTACTTTACGATTTATTGGGCCTATAAAGTATAAAGGGGATTTTAGATCCAATCAAAAATATTTTTGAATAAAGTATCTTTATTTAAAATTTACATGAATTCAATGTTTACATAAATTAGAGTATATCAACTACGCTCTTATATATGTAAATGTGTGTGACTATTACTTGTTATAATTAATTTAAAGAAAGAAAACTTTCGGTTCCTATCCTTAACTTACTCAATTAGTGAGGGATATATGTATTGTAATGAAAGATGTTTTATGGCCTTTTAATTTGTTTAGTAACACTTAGAAAATAGTTACGTTTATATCAAATTTAAACGCTCATCGATATCTTATATAGATTTGTACGTAAACAACATTTGTATATGTACTCAAGTAAATGCTAATGACATTAAAAAAACACAAATGGCATTCAATACATCAAATAATTAATTAGTAATATTTTTTGAAAAATATTAATTAATTTGAATAATTTATAACAAATGATAAATCAATTAAATCATGTGGTATTTTGAAAAATCTATCAATGCGATTGTGCGACTCATAGGTGTAAAAGCAATCGACAATTAATATCAAACTATTCGATTATTAACTTTGCTCATCACCTTAGCTAATGGAGTGACATTTGGTCAAATTTATTGTTTATACATCTTTTTGCTAAAATCCTATTTTACTTATCAAGCATTACCCTATAGTAACATTTATTTACATCAATTCTCGTCATCAAAACTATATCACTTTGGACTTATGGAATTTAATTATGGCCAAAATTCCAATATTTTTTCATATTCAACTCTATAGTCCAAACACTAAGTCTTTGCTTCAATAATAATATTTTTATTAACCGAACTACTCTGGCCAAAGATTTTGGAATCTTATTTCTACTAACACTTGGGGTCAATTATGGAATCTTACTCCTACTTCTCCAATCAGTTTCATTAAAACCAATTGGGTCAATCCCACATTGAAAGGGTATGCTATTATGTTTCGGTTATCTACTATGTCAATCAACTCTCTCCGACGTCGAAAAGCTGCCTTTATCATATGGAGCAGTTCGAAGTATGTCTCTCAACCTCTAATGAGTTTTAAGTTTTGTTATGAACTATATATGTTAGTTCGTGAGATGATGGTTTTGATGACAACAACCTTAGAATAGATTATAAAATATTAATACTGACATTATAAGTTTAGATATATATGATGCAGGTACCAAGAATGAAGACTCATGAGTATCAAGGTTATCAAGATTTCAAGATTTCAAGGTTAAGTATTTTTATTAGGAATTTTGTTAAAACTCATAGAAAAGCACTGGCATCTTAAAGTCCAATTTATTCGTGGAATGGAATCCAATTCGAGCCTGTTAAAGGGATGGAACCCTAAGTAGGATGGAACCTATGAAAAATCTAGTGGAACATTGTTTTGTATCCGCTAACTTTTTATTCAAAATGATTTTTCAAAATTATATCTTGTTTTCAAAATGATTTCAAAACTTTCCTTTTAAAAAGATTCAAAACTCTCTATCCAGATTTTAAATAATTTTAGCCTCAAAATTATCTTTAATTTCAAAGGCAAATTACTCCTGATTTTAAACTATCTTTTCAAATTATATATTTAACTTTTAAATATTTGTACTTAGATTTAAGTATAAAATTATAGTTAAAATCTATACATATATTATTCTCTATATTTACTTATGAATTTTAACTATAGTCAAGTATATTTATAAAGTTTAAAATAGTTTTAATATAAAATAAAGTTATTTTCAAAGAAAATCAAAACACCAAAATCCTTTAGGATGTCGACATGCCCAAGTACCCCATGTCAACATGGTGTCAGTTGAGCTCAAAATTTAAATTTCAAAAGAAGTGTCTATTTGCCATAACTCTTCATGAATGGACATGGTTGTGGTTCTTCTATAAATAGTGGTTAGTTTCAACGAATTTTATATCAGATTTTTTGATTTTTCACTCCTCTTCTTCTTCCACATTTATTAATACATATTCTTACCATTACTCTATCAAAATCAACATTGAATCAAACTCGATTACTTCTAGTTTGATTCTCCATCAATATCTCTACAAGGTTCTTGGTGCTATTCAGAGTTATAGACTTCTTTGTAATTTATTAAGAGAGAAAAGGTGTGATTGTAGCCTTGGAAATCAATCAAGAGAGATTGTAGCCTTGGTAAATCAATTGGGTAAACTTATGGCTTGGAAATCAAGTATCTCTACCCAGAGGATAGAAATTATGGAGGGTGTACCTCGTAGCCTTGAAACCGAGGGTGTAATTGTACAATTGCTTTTGAAAGGAAATCCGTACTTGTGTTGCGGGACTGGATGTAGGGTAACTCCAAACCAGTATAAAATCAGGTGTGTTCTTTCCTTTACTGCTTTTATTTTATTTCTGCATCTGTGTTTGTTTCTGTGATCATATCTGTGTCTGTATATTGCATACATCGGTGTCTAAATTAATATAAACTCAAAAAGGTTTAGTAATTCTTTATTAACACTATTCACCTCCCCTCTAGTGTTAATCCTAGCCTTAAGATCTGTAATCCGCATTTCTCACAATTGGTATCAGAGCAAGGTTTTCAAAGTTTCATAATCGAATTTTTGAAAAAGTTTTTAAAATGGCTATATTTGTTAATACTAATTTAGAAGTATTCAAACAATCATTGTTTCTTGAGTCTGCATATAATCAATATTCAAATTCAAGTAGTCTACCAAGATTGTTTGATGTGCATGAATCATGCTTTATGGGTGTTGAGGAATCAATCCACAACGGACAAATTGTGCAGATCAGAAAGGACAAATGGATACTTGATAGTAGGTGTTCTAGATGCATCTGGAAATCTAAATATACTGAATGATATAATATAAAAAGACAAAGGACTGGTTAACTTTGGAGACAATTCAAAAGGATATGTGATTGGCATCGGCAAAGTCGGTAATTCTGAAACTCCTACTGTTACTAATGTTTTGCTAGTTAAGAATCTGAAACATAATCTGCTAAGTATAAGTCAACTATGTGATAAAGGAAAATTAAATTTGAAAAAGATAAGTGTCATATAGAAGATAATAATTCAACCATTATATTTGAGGGAGTTAGGAAAAAGAATATTTATAGTCTTAGTATGAAAGTTTCAAATGATAACCTGTGTCTGTTGAAAAATACAAGTGACCCTTAGATTTGGCATAAGAGATTTGGGCATTTGAATTTCAAACTCTCATCTTGACTATCAAAACATAATCTAGTAAGAGGTATCCCTAAAATGAATTTTGAAGTAGATGGTTTATGTGATGCTTGTCGATTAGGAAAACTTAGAAAAAGTTCCTTTAAGTTAAAAGATATGATTTCAACTTCAAAACCTCTTGAATTACTTCATCTTAATTTATTTGGTCCATCTCAAATTCTATCAATAAATCATAGTAAATATGTCTTTGTAATTGTAGATGATTATTCTAGATTTACATGGACAATATTTTTGAAACATAAAAGTGGTACTTTTGAATGTTTTAAAACATTTTCAAAAAGAATTCAAAATCCATTTTCTCTAAAAATTATAACTATTCGAAGTGATCACGGTGGTGAATTTGAAAATGAAAAGTTTGAGGAATTCTGCAATAAAAAGAGAATAACTCACAATTTTTCATTTCCAAGAACTCCACAACAAAACGGAATAGTAGAACGTAAAAATAGGACGATTCAAGAGTGTGCGAGAACTATGCTTACAGATAGTAATTTACCAAAGAATTTTTGGGCGGAAGCGGTTGATACCGCCTGTTATATTTTAAATAGAATTTTAATTAGACCTCTAACTGATAAGACATCTTATGAACTTCTTTATTCAAAGAAACCTAAAGTATCTTATTTCAGAATTTGTGGAAGTAAATGCTTTATTTTAAATACAAAAGATAATTTAGATAAATTTGATCCTTAATCCGACAAAGGTATCTTTATCGGAAATATTCTAATAGAAGTAAAGCGTACAGAGTGTTTAATTTGAAAACCAATTCCATTGAAGAAACAATGCATGTTTCATTTAATGACAATTTCAAAAATTTTGAAGATACAAATGATGAAGAGAATTTAATCACCCAAAATCAAGAATCAATTGAAACTAATAATGAAATTCATCATCCTAATAAAAGGACTAAACTTTTAAAAGATCATCCTATAGAAAATATATTGGGAGATATGCAATCTGTTGTTAAAACTAGAAATCAACTAAGTCAAATGAGTAATGTAGCTTTTATATCAACTATTGAACCCAAAAATCCAAAAGAAGCATCAACTGATGATTCATGGATTTTGGCTATACAAGAAGAATTAAATCAATTTACTAGAAATGATGTTTGGGAACTTGTTCTAGACCAGAAAATAAAACTATAATTGGAACTAAATGGGTTTATAAAAATAAAATGAATGAACAAGGAGAGGTAGTTAGAAATAAAGCTCGATTAGTCGCTCAAGGTTATTGTCAAGAAGAAAGAATAGATTTTGATGAAACATTTGCTCTCGTGGCAAGATTAGAAGCCATTAGGATTCTACTTGCTTTCGCATATCATAATAATTTCAAATTATTTCAAATGGATGTTAAAAGTTCCTTTTTAAATGGATTTGTAAAAGAAGAAGTATATGTTGAACAACCACCACTTTTTGAAAATGATAAATTACCAAATCACGTTTACAAACTTAAGAAAGCATTATATGGTCTAAAACAAGCTCCTAGAGTCTGGTATGTTAGACTAAGATCTTAGTTATTGCAATCTAATTTTGAAATTGGTAAAGTAGATAATACTCTTTTTATTAAAAGAAATAAAAATGATATTCAACTAGTACAAGTTTACATAGATGATATCATTTTTGGTTCAACTAATTTTGAAATGAATAAAGAATTTTACGAAATAATAACAAAAGAGTTTGAGATGAGTCATATGGGTGAATTAAATTTCTTTTTAGGATTACAAATAAAACAATTAGATAATGGTATCTTTATTAGTCAAGAAAAATATGCTAAAGACCTAATTAGTAAATTTGGTTTGACTACTGCGAGTGGAAAACCCACTCCCGTGGCAACCAATGAGTACCTTAGTAAAGAAGATCTCTCGAAAGATGTAGATCAAAAACTATATAGAGGAATGATTGGATCACTACTCTATATTACTGCCAGTAGACCTGATATCATACATACTGTTTGTCTCTGTGCCAGATATCAATCCCAACCTAAAGAGACCCACTTAAAAGCCGTAAAACGAATCATAAGATATGTTAAACACACATCCGATTATGGTTTATTCTACCCTAAAAATGATTCTTTTGACTTAATATCTTACTGTGATGCTGACTATGCTGGTTGTAAATCAGACTGAAAAAGTACAAGTGGGACTTGTCACTTTTTGGGGCATTCTCTGATTTCTTGGCTTAGTAAAAAGCAAAACATAGTTTCTTGATCAACAACTGAAGCAGAATATATTTCTGCTGCTTTGGCTTGTTCTCAAGTAATATATATACAACAAATCCTAAAAAATTTTGGTTTAAAAATTTCAAAATCACCAATTTATTGTGACAATACGAGTGCGATAAATTTATCCAAAAATACTACTCAACATGCTCGAACTAAACATATTGATATCAGACATCATTTTCTCAGAGATAATATAAGTAAGGAAGTAGTTACTCTCGATTATATCAGTTCTGAGAATCAAATTGCTGATATTTTAACAAAATCCTTAAATGAATCAATATTTACTAAATTAAGAAGAGAATTAGGTATTTGTTCTATAACTGAAATATAAAATATAAATAACAAGTATAATTAATAATTAATATTAAAATAATTCAAAGAATTAAAATATAAAAGAGACATCCCCCATATACTCATGTTGACATGCAACGTTTTTAAATTTTGAAATTTTTCCCACCCAAATTCAAAATAATTGGTTATATATTCTTCACATTTTCGAAGTATTATTCATCCTTTCCGTTATCTCTCTGTTCTTCTATCTGAAATCAAAAAAATCAATGGCCTCCTCTTCCAAATCAAACATAAAATCAACCTTTTCATTCCCCTCTTCTACGTCTGGTCCATTTCAGCATACTACTCTCGCTCATGTGACTAAAATAGAGGACTCTCTAAAGGATGCACTTCAGATGATGACTGAAATTCAAGTAACTCAACTTCGTATGGCAAAGGAACAAGAGAGGCAAGGCAAGATTCTTAGGCATTTGCAAAAATTCATAATGGAGGGGCCAATCCAATCTTGATTGATGAAGACTCTTCACTCAATCAAGAACAAGAGGTCAGCGAAGAAGAAGAAGAAGAACCCATGGAAGAAGAAGCGCAAGCGGAAGAAGATGACCAAGTCGTGTGTGTTGGAGAAGTGTGTTTTGACAAAAATGGAAATCTTGCCAAACAACAAGGAAATTTCTGTTTCCACTATCCAAACTGTTCGATTCATAGATCTTCTATGTTTAAAAACACACAATAGTTTCTTTTCTTTCTTCTCCATTGTTGTTTGTGTTTCTTTATGTTTTCTAAATGCTCATGTACATACAACTTCATACGTAATAAATAACTCGTGTTCTTATATGAGTTTTAATTATAAGTAGTATCATGAATTCTTAGTTAGGATAGTTAATAGTTTAGGACTATGTTTTAGTATTAGATTTAAGTGATGATTACTTATGATAACACTATCATTATAATCACATGTCATAGAGTGTTAGTTTTAGGGGGAGTTATATAGTTTGGAGTGAGTTTTTTTGTTGATGACAAAGGAGGAGAAATATAATTATAAAATAGGGTAGTTAGGCAGCAATTAAGGGGGAGTTTATTAGTTTTAGAGGGAGTTATTAGGATAGAAGTAATTTTTTATAAACAAAGGTTGTCATCATCAAAAAAGGGGAAATTGTTAGTTCGTGAGATGATGGTTTTGATGACAACAACCTTAGAATAGATTATAAAATATTAATACTGACATTATAAGTTTAGATATATATGTATATGTAGGATTTAACCATGCAGGTACCAAGAATAAAGACTGTACAGTATAGAGATTCAAGATATCGAGATAGAAGACTCATGAGTATCAAGATTTCAAGGTTAAGTATTTTTATTATGAATTTTGTTAAAACTCATAGAAAAGCACTGGCATCTTAAAATCCAATTTATTTGTGGAATGGAATCCACTTCGAGCCTGTTAAAAGGATGGAACCCTAAGTAGGATGGAACCTACGAAAAATCTAGTGGAACGTTGTTTTGAATCCGCTAACTTTTTATTCAAAATGATTTTTCAAAATTGTATGTTGTTTTCAAAATGATTTCAAAACTTTCCTTTTAAAAAGATTCAAAACTCTCTATCCTGATTTTAAATAATTTAGCCTCAAAATTATCTTTAATTTCAAATTCAAATTACTCCTGATTTTAAACTATCTTTTTAAATTATATATTTAACTTTTAAATATTTATACTTAGATTTAAATATAAAATTATAGTTAAAATCTATATATATATATATATATATTATTCTCTATATTTACTTATGAATTTTAACTATAATCAAGTATATTTATAAAGTTTAAAATAGTTTTAATACAAAATAAAAGTTATTTTCAAAGAAAATCAAAACACCAAAAAATCCTTTGGGATGTCGACATGCCCAAGTACCCCATGTCCACATGGTGTCAGTTGAGTTCAAAATTTAAATTCCAAAAGAAGTGTCTATTCGCCATAACTCTTCATGAATGGACATGGCTGTTGTTCTTTTATAAATAGGGGTTAGTTTCAACGAATTTTATATCAGATTTTCAGTTTTTTCACTCCTCTTCTTCTTCCACATTTCTTAATACATATTCTTACCATTACTCTGCCGAAATCAACATTGAATCAAACTTGATTACTTCTAGTTTGATTCTCTATCACTATCTCTACAAGGTTCTCGGTGCTATTCAGAGTTATAGACTTCTTTGTAATCTATTAAGAGAGAAAAGGTGTGATTGTAGCCTTGGAAATCAATCAAGAGAGAAAAGGTGTGATTGTAGCCTTGGTAAATCAATTGGGTAAACTTATGGCCCGGAAATCAAGTATCTCTACCCAATTTTGGAGGGTGTACCTCGTAGCCTTGAAACCGAGGGTGTAATTTTACAATTGCTTTTGAAACGAAATATGTACTTGTGGTGCGGGACTGGATGTAGGGTAACTCCAAACCAGTACAAAATCCGGTGTGTTCTTTCCTTTACTACTTTTATTTTATTTCTACATCTGTGTTTGTTTCTGTGATCATATCTGTGTCTATATATTGCATACATCGGTGTCTAAATTAACATAAACTCAAAAAGATTTAGTAATTCTTTATTAACACTATTCACCCTCCCCCCTCTAGTGTTAATCCTAGCCTTAAGATCCGTAATCCGCATTTCTCACAATATCATGACATTGTTATTATATAACAATACTATGAGACACTTAATATTTGGAATCACCCTCAACTCAGTTATAAATTTGTGCATTTATTATGTATATACATTGCTTTTATTGTGGCATTATTCAAGGCGTTTTACTCAGTTATAAATTTATGCATTTCAACTTAACGCTTCTTAACCAAGCTTTGAATATGAATTTTATATTAACATGCCATACTAAATATCACATAAAGTCCATGTCTGAATACTCTTTCATAAGTTCATCATTTCTATGAACATTTCTCCTGTATTTTGTAAATATACAAGAACACTCTAAACTATCATTTAGTGACCTTAATTAGGATTTAATATTAGCTTCATTTATTAAATACATAAACAAATCACGATATTGTATACAACATAATATGTATCATAATTCCTATTACCAATGCACAAGGAATCCATCTTACATGTTTCTTATTAAACATTTTAATAAGATGTTTCTGCGTATTGTTTGGGACTTTCCTAATTTCCTTTATATTCACAATAAAAGACATCATTTGCAAATCAAACATCGAGTATTAAAACAACTAAAAACTTAATTTAATGTAAGAACATCGTTAACAATCAGTAGTTTGTTGTTTTCTTCTATTTAGAAACATCAATGCAATAGAGTTAGGGATATGCCATAGAGGCAATTATGTAATTCATTCAATATATCTAACTCGATAGACAATCGATAATATTTCTTTGGTTATACTTTTGACTTGTTATATAGAATAATTCTATTTAGGAATTATAGATTGTGAGAAGTTTGAGTAAAAGGATTAATAATACCATTTGGTGTGAGATATTTGATAATATTTTTCTGGTGCTCCTATGACTCATGATATAAAATATTACGATGAAGCAAGTATGACTTGTGAGCACTGAATAAATGGACTAGCAACACGTGCTAGTGTAGGATGCAATTGTGATATTTATTCGCTTATCCTTTGCTCATGGATGACACTCATATGAGGATAGGCATTATGAGACTATGAGGTGGAGCTCTCTGCGGGGAGCTAGGCTCCGTGCTTATTGTCATATGTCAGCATATATGGTTGTTAATGGAGACTCGAAAATCTGAAATTCGTCTGCTTCTGTATCTAAAATGCAAATTAAATGTTTGATATCTAGAAAAATGGATGTGTACGTGGGTATAAAGTACCCGTCCGGGTTTTTTTCAAGATTATAGTTTAAACTTTGTATATTAGTATAATAAAAATATTTATTATTAGTTCATTAAGTTAGAAGTTCATATTATACGCATTACATGCATGTTAACCGCTAAAACCTGTTTATTATTATTATATTTGTTTATTTTAACATTTTAATAATCAATTGGATTGAAAAAAGTTTATATTAAACTGAAAATTTTCGTTTATTTTTATTGATTTATCGGTCACTAGAGGATAGGATAATTATCTAATACCCATTCATATCGCGGACGTGGATATCCGATATTCAAAAACGATTTCGGATATGGAAAAGGCACTATCCACATTTGAAAGTGTCTTGATATGCATGTTTATATGGCTGCGTGTTGGCTTATATGTGTGTGTGTGTTCGTATGTATAGGTAGTATTTATTTGTCTATCACTGTCCGACTCTTCTTATGATGTGGGAGTGAACCAAATTAGGCTAGTATCCACCCTAGCGGCCAGATTACAGGGTCGTGCCAGATATTCGTGATGCCTTATATTTATAGCTATATACTATCGATATGTACATTCGTCCATGTGCCGCCTAGGTCAGCAATCTGTTACCGTATGGGAATATGCCAGGCTATGACCGAGCAGGGTCCTCATATTGGGACCTTGTCACGATTGCGAGGGGAGGTAACCAAAGATTGTAGGAGTCATGTCAAAAGGAAGCATGTGTGGCTCCTGGAGTTGCAGACAGCCATCAGTCTCCTGTCTGGTTCTGAAGTTTGGTAGATAGACACATATTACCTATACTCCTCATGTGAGATGATGAGCTATGATTATACATAAGGTGGCCATCAGCCTATCCTTTGCAAGTAGAGGGCATACTCTTTATTAGTTGAATATATGGATGTTATCTATTTATCTTTATGATTTTGATGGGTTTGGGAATGTTTACTTTATATTTATTTAGCGCATTGTTGTATGTTAGCTCAATCTTTCTTGTTGATTTTTTTTTTTTATGATGATATTTATTTATTTGAGGTTAAGAGATAAACCTAGTGATTGTTGTATGCTAGCCTGACTATACTTGATGATATCCCAAGTGTTGATGACTTCTAGATTTGATGACGATTATGGATATGAATGATTCACCCATTTGATATCTCAAGTATTTAATATGATTTTATATGGGTAATGACATCTTTATGCATGTTTTGTGATGATTACTATTTTGTGATATTCTCCTATCATACCATGCATAAATAATGATATATTTATATATTGACATATATATAGACATAGTCTACATGTGTGTTGTTTGCATAATACTCGAGTTGGTCCTAGACATTTCAGGTTCAGGGACGAAGGGACCAGCTTGTGTTGTTTGAGCATAGTGGAGACTAGTTGCATTGTATTATATGTATCTATTTATATTGCATAGCATCATTATATGTATGACTTTGTGATGTATTGAGTATACTTTTGTATTTTATTTTGAGATCGTGGGCATTTGAGATGTTCTGTATTCACATTGTCTCTTATATATTTCATTAAAATGTATTGTTGCGATATTGACTATGTGTTCTCCATCAGTTTTTATATACTATCTATTATTTTATCGTAGAGACGCACATGTTTATTGCTTTATGTCGATACTATGTACATGTAGATGAGTTACTTATTTGATTTTGAAATTTGTACCAGTGTTAACCCAAGAAAATATTCACATTTGTAAGCTCAATATCACCTCATTCTCTGCACTATAGTATTATTGATAGTATGGGTATAGAGGTGGGATGTTTTAGAGACTATGCCAAATTTTCTCCTAATATTTGCAAGTGCTAAATGATCCATCAATGAAAGCATAATTAAATAGTATAAGCAAAGTCTTCTTAACTTAGAACTAATCATGCATACTTATCCTACAGGTAATCAACAAAAATCCAAATAAGATGGTTTCAAGATGGTGATCAATGTTTAAAGTTATTTATTCTCACATGTCCACAAATAGAAACAATAATATTAAACACACTACAACAAAAATACCCTATTACAACGCCCTTTTTACAACGGGCATTGGTTGCCCGTTGTAATAAAAGGCTATTACAACGGTCCATTCAGGCCTGTTGTAAAAGATGTCATGTACAACGCCCTTTTTACAACGGGCATTGGTTGCCCGTTGTAATAGAAGGCTATTACAACGGTCCATTCAAGCCCATTGTAATAGATGCCAACTTTATAACGGTCACAAAATGCCCGTTATAAGAGGTGCCAATTTTACAATGCTCATAATGCCCGTTGTAATAAGTGCCAATTTTACAACGGGCTAAAAACGTCCGTTGTAATAGGTGTCAATTTTACAACGGTCATAAAATGTCAATTTTAACCAATGCCAATTTTACAACGATCATAAAATGCCTGTTGTAATAAATGTCAGTCGCCAATTTTCGACAATCAATAATTAATAATTATAATGCTTTCTTAAAGTTAATATTTCTTATTTATAATATTTAATAATTAATCGTTAATAATATTATATTAATCATATGTTACTAATTACTAATTATAATATTATATTACTAATAATTAATAATATTATATTATTTATTAATAATTAATAATTAATCATTAATAATAACATATTAATCATTTATAACTCATAATAATTAATGATTATTTATAAAAATCACTAATTACTAATTATTCACTACAACAAAAATACCATATTACTATTTATTATTTATAATCAATATTTATTTTTTATATTACAAAATACCATACTACAATTAATGATTGCTATTAAATAATTTATAGTTAATGATTATTATTAATAATCAATATTTATTTTTTATATTAATAATTTAATATAGTTAATTATTAATAATTAGTAAATTATAGCTAATATTTAGGACTTATAATTAATAAATATTATTACTACTTAGTAAATTAATTAATATCAAATATTTCCTTTAGTTTTCAATAATATATATATATATATATCGACTAGCCTTAACTCTACGCTCAAAACCCTACCACAACTCGGCCATTGAGTTGCGAATTCTCGAACTACACCACCGTAGCTCGTCCTCTAGTCACATGACTAGAATTTACAACGGTTTAAAAGAGAAATTAAAAACACTTTAAAATACTAAAATAAATAAACCCTAATTTTCAACACTAAAGCCCAATAATAAAATTATAGCCGGTCCAACTATTATGAAATAATAAAACACTGTCCCCTTTTCTTTTATTCCTTCGGCCATATCTTTGCTTGTGAAAAATGGTGTTCGTCCTCTTTGCGAAAACTAGGGTTTTTTGGGAATTGAGTCGCCGCTTCAATTTGTTGCTGATGCTTCAATTTCTTTTCTTCGATCACTTAGATTGCTCGTGGCTTCTTCAATTTAGTCGAGTACTGGTGTGTGCTTTTACTTTTCAATTTGTCTATGCTCGACTTAATTCGAGTTGAAAGATTTGTTCTTTGTTGCTTGAACTCGAATGACTTTGTAGCCGATGATGTTAATCGTTTATATAGGATTCGATTTCCTATTTTCTCGTTCATACTGAATTATTTGAATTTGCCAATTTCTATGCTTTGGCCATTCGATTTTGTATGGAAGCATGAGATTGATCTCTGACTTCTTCAATTTCGTATAATTTCGTTGCTTTATTCTCACGGCTTTGGTTTTAAACTGTTCGAACTTCTTGGTCATTACGGCTCTGACTTTAAACTGTTCGATCTCGTTCTCGTTAACTTCGGCTTTGACTTGATGATGTTGATTTCGTTCTTTGTGCTCGACTTTGGCCATTGAATTTTTCTCTGCGACTTTAACATTGAAAGGAAAGTGACTTGGTTGTTTTGAAACTATTACCTGCAGTGTACTGTCTACTGCCATGTGCATTTCTGATGACTTCAGTCACTTGATACTGCTATGTGAATTTCTGGCTTTTGATTTTCTGGTACTTTGTTTGCTTGAATGGTTGAGATGATCTGGTTGCACTTGATATCTTTACCTGTGCATGTTGTTTACTGATTCGACCCAGATCATATTTGTTCATGTGGCCTTGTTCATTTGATGGTTGCTGTCTACTCTAGTGATTTTTTTTAGTTGAAAGCATAAACAAATACGAGGAAGAATTTGGTAGAGGAGGGGATATGAAGAAAAGGAAGATGAATAAATTGGTTGTGATATGTAATAGGAGTGATGGTATAGAGAGAAGGGTTTCATAAGATGAGAATTCTTCCAAAAGTAGATTGAAGAAGATTGTCAGTATATGAACAAGAGGGATGAATGAATCTAGCAGCTTTTTGAGTGAGTTCCTGATTAAGTTTAGTCTTAAGTACACCAATAATTTACAATTTATGAGTGAGTTCCTCATGTGTAATAATGTTTGGTTTTCTTATAACATGATAAATGTTATACTCTCTAACACTGTCATAATTAGAGTCAGTTGTAAGTTTTTTCTTTTTCTGCTTCTTTTTCTTTAGTATTGGACTATTGTTGCTAGAATCTCCTTGCCAATTCTCTATGGCAATGAAATATTTTAGTAGTTTGACGGAGATCAAGATGGAAAGTGGTAAATAAAACTAGTTCAACCAGTTTTAAATCAATTGATACATGTTGATGATGTTTTAATTTTTATGAAAGCTAACATTAGTGATGTTTTAAATCAAATTGTACACTATCCACATTCTGGTCAGAACACTCACCATGCTTTAAGCCCATATTCCACATATTACTCCTTCATTTTCCCTCACATTGGACAACTCCTTTACACTTGAACAGCAGCAATTATTACCCATAATCAGTGACCTATTCATACACATAATGCAACCATAATTTTTCAACAAGTTAGGGACACAATACTGAACATTGGCAAGCTCTTTCGTAACCCAATACCCCATCAGACTTTTTAATCATATATTTATGTTACTATAAATAATTATAAGTAGCAAAAATTTTCTTTATTATTTCCTTCCTCTATCATTTCAACTGTAGCATCATTTTTGGTAGATTTATGTGCCTCATTCATGTCCAACCGTTCATCATCCTTGTGCAAATGTATCTGTTTACCTCCCTGAATGTATACGCCATTTTTCGACAATATAACATCTTCTGGCTTCTCAACCGTATCACTACACATAAACTGCGGTATTAACATGTGCATATTTGTGTGTTTCATATGCATGGTTTTCAATTCTTCATCATAATATACTTCATTATCTTCTTCCGAACTTTCCCTACTTTTCAACTTTTCTTCGTCTAACCTTTTCTCTAAAATTTAAGATTTATTTTGATAAAGCAACTAGACAATTTTAGCATAGTAACCGAACAAAAATGGGTCAGGTCATCCACCATAGTAATGCAGACTTGAACATGTTCACATGGCATGATACACGTTTCTTTGAAAATCTTTTGTTTGTATGTACTCTACTTCTGTTTTTCTTTTCCCACTTCTTATTCATTACCAGGTAGTGAAGGGAGTAATAGAGCAGTCTAATTGTACAACGTTACTTCATTAATACACCTTTTTTTATTATTTTACTAAAATTTCATTTTTGTCGGCTCATTTATACATCATTCTAGTGCCACGCTGCATTGAGAAGTTGTAACTGAACTGCAACTCATGTAAAGTTGGATAAATATGTGTAAAATATGGTCTATTATTGATGGACTTTTACGTTACAAGAAAACATTTTTAGTCGGGTTGACAAGACTGGAGAGATGAAATCTAGATGGAATAATGATGATCAAGACCAGAATGTCAGTTATCAGTAAAATTACAGATCGTACCAATTTTTTCATAATGCATTTATACTATGTTACGTGACCGCTGCTTTACTATGACTACGATAGCCATATTATGTAGTTGTACCATTTCGTTATTTACGTCATCCATTTTGTCAAGTGGGTGTATGATTTCCAGTTAACACTTACTTTTGGATAACGCCAGCTTATTAGCTATGGATGAATAGTTATTGTCTTTCCAGTAGCATACATTACTTAGTTATTATGATTCAAGAACATATAGATGAATCACTGCTTCGGCTACTCTATTATATAATTGGTATATGTGTCCCTTTTCTATCACTTAAACCTGTTTACATATGCAGTTGCTACTGGTGTTTTTTGTTAGTCCGTGAGATGATGGTTTTGATGACAACAACCTTAGAATAGATTATAAAATATAAATACTAACATTATAAGTTTAGATATATATGTATATGCAGGATTTAACCATGCAGGTACTAAGAATGAAGCCTGTACAGTATAGAGATTCAAGATATCAAGATAGAAGACTCATGAGTATCGAGACTATCAAGAGTTCAAGATTTCAAGGATAAGTATTTTTTATTATTATTAGGAATTTTTGTTAAAATTCATAGAAAAGCACTGGCGTCTTAAAATCCAATTTATTCGTGGAATGGAATCTACTTCGAGCCCGTTAAAGGGATGGAATCCTAAGTAGGATGGAACCTACGAAAAATCTAGTGGAACGTTGTTTTGTATCCGCTAACTTTTATTCAAAATAATTTTTCAAAATTATATCCTGTTTTTAAAATATTTTCAAAACTTTCCTTTTAAAAGATTCATAACCCTCGATCCTGATTTTAAATAATTTTAGCCTCAAAAACATCTTTATTTTCGAAGTCAAATTACTCCTGATTTTAAACTATCTTTTTAAATAATATATTTAACTTTTAAATATTTATACTTAGATTTAAATATAAAATTATAGTTAAAATCTATATATATATATTATTCTTTACATTTACTTATGAATTTTAACTATAGTCAAGTATATTTATAAAGTTTAAAATAGTTTTTATATAAGATAAATGTTATTTTCAAATAAAATCAAAAACACCAAAAATCCTTTGGGATGCCGACATGCCTAGCATGACCATGTCGACATGGTGACAGTTTGATTCAAAAATTCAAATTTCAAAAGAAGTGTCTATTCGCCATAACTCTTCATGAATAGTCATGGCTGTTGTTCTTCTATAAATAGGGGTCAGTTTCAACGAATTTTCAATCATAATTTTATGGTTTTCACTCCTCTTCTTCTTCCTCATTTCTTAATACATATTCTTATCATTACTCTGCCAAAATCAACGTTGAATCATACTCAGTTACTTCTAGCTTGATTCTCTGTCACTATCTCTACAAGATTCTCAGTGTTATTCAGAGTTATACACTTCTTTGTAATCTATTAAGCGAGAAAAGGTGTGATTGTAGCCTTGAAAATCAATCAAAAGGGAAAAGGTGTGATTGTAGCCTTGGTAAATCAATCGGGTAAAATTGTGGCCCGAAAATCAGGTATCTCTACCCAGAGGATCGAAATTCAGGAGGGTGTACCTCGTAGCCTTGAAACCGAGGGTGTAATTGTACAATTGCTTTTGAAAGGAAATCCGTACTTGTGATGCGGGACTGGATGTAGGGTAACTCCGAACCAGTATAAAATCCGGTGTGTTCTTTCCTCTACTGCTTTTAATTTATTTCTGCATCTGTGATTATTTCTGTGTTCATATCTGTGTCTATATATTGCATATTTTGTGTCTAAATTAACATAAATTAAAAAGATTTAGTAATTCTTTATTAACATTATTCACCCCCTCCCTCTAGTGTCAATCTTAGCCTTAAGATCCGTAATCCTCATTTCTCACAATTGGTATCAGAGCAAGGTTTTCAAAGTTTCATAATCTGATTTTTGAAAAGTTTTCAAAATGGCTACCAACATTGGTACTATTATTAACACTAGTATCCCTGTCACTAGTTCATTTGCAGAGGGTCAGTCTACTGTCAGACTACTACTTTTTAATGGCAGTAACTATGCATATTGGGCATGTAGGATGAAAATATATTTAAAATCTATAGGATTAGACACTTGGAATATCACATAAACTGAATATTCTAAACCCACAATTGATTTTTCACAGTGGACTGCTGAGCAAAAGACTGTTGCACAAAATAATTCTAAGGCAATGAATATTCTGTTTTGTTCACTAGATAGAAATGAATTCGATAGAGTGTCAGTTTGTAAGTCTGCATATGAAATCTAGAAAACTTTGCAAGTTACTCATGAAGGAACAAGCAAAGTTAAAGAGACCAAAATTTCCATGCTCACAAATCAGTTTCAATTATTTAAAATGAATGCTAATGAGTCTATTTCAGATATATATAGTAGATTTCATGATATTGTGTGTGACGCCCAACCTCTATACCCACGCTAGCCAAGAACACTACGGAGTAATGCTGTCGACTAGCACGGAGAATAAGGCTGTTGAGGAGCGACCATCTGTATAATTGCTTTGTGCGAGTACCGATATGCCAGATAAAAATATAACTTTTCATCTCTAGAGAAAATCCGACATACAGATACAAACTCAAAGCTATCACACAGTGGCTATATAAAATCTTCGGAAACAAATACAGAAATAAACATAACATAAATCAGTCACAGACAATTCATATCACAAAGGCGGATATAGATATGAATACTACACTAGGAAGTGTACATCAGAGTAATGGTCTAAAAAGATCCACAATATCACAAAAGAATAGTTACATGAACTACACAAAAGAATAAGTATACATTATGGAGTCTATATCTCAAATGTATACAACAAAAACTACTAATCTAAGTAGTTAACCAAAAGTCAGAGAAATCGATCCCAAGAGAGAAGTCAAGCAGAAGCACCTGTAACATCTCGGTCTGACCCGAGTATTATTTAATAAGAAAATAATAAACGGATCAGTCTAACTATAAATATCAGATGATACGATATAGAATAAGAGATATGACTGAACACATAATAATCACAATGCCAAGCTGTGATATATATAAGTAATTGAAAATCAACGAGAGATTAATCAATATCACCAAATCTACACAAGAATCAAAGAAATGTCATACTCCTTATTTCGTTCATCAAACCACAAATATTGACGATTAGATCAATGTCAATCACAAAAGTCAATGACACACAAATTCACCAATGCACAAATATTGACAATAATATCAATGGAAATCACGAAAATTGGTGAAACACAAATTCTAGAAATCATCTCAAGAATTCCAGTAAATGACACACAAATTCACCGGTACCCAAAAATTGATAAATTATATCAATAGAAGTCACAAAAATAGGTGAAGAAGGAAATTCCAGAATTCGACACACGAAAACCAGAAATCACACAAAATAGAGGGGAAGGCCTATCACACGAACGGGAGCGTGAAAACTCACCAACAGCTGTAACACACGAACGAGAAGCTATCTCATGGTAGCTAGCCATTAATTTGACACACGAATGGTCCGAAGACCCGACACACGAATGGTCCAAAGACCGTGGGTTGCCGCCCCACAAATTTGAGTCGAAACTCCACAAAACGGGGTTTAGTCTCCCTTGCAGACAAAGAGACATCGCACATTGCTAGTCTAAATCACAAAAATGATCGTCATGATCAGCGAGAAGTGTCGATTATAGTAAGCTAGTAAATATATGAGCTTAGCATCATGTCCCATAACCACTAGCTTAACTTAAATATTTACGAACAAATTGTAGATCTCCACTAGAAGATTGTCACAAGAGTTTCAATCGAACAAGTCCAAGAATTAACCAACAAAGTGAACGCAAGCGTTTCATACCACTCGTTTTACTAAGTCATTTAATTAGATTTCTCATACGAGTGAGGTAAAGGTTTGTATATACTAATAGATTGGAAAACGGTTTTATAAACGAATTTGATATTAAAATAGTATTGAAATCGTTTGAGGAAAGAGTTTTGATATTTACTACTAGTATAGAAAACCTTTATATTTTTGAAGTGACAAATCACAAACATGATTGTAGAAATAATCAATCACAAAATTCACATTCAAAGACGTGAATGAAAATCCAAAGAAATCGATAATGGATCCATCGAAATGGATATTCAAAAATCCCTAAAAAGAGTCATCAAAGTCATAATAATTGATAATAATAAATAGGAAACAACACGAATCGATTTAAGTTAGAAATTCAAGCAACTAGGCGAATTAGGTGAAAAATCATCAGGTCGGTCGGCCGGCTACAGAGCTCGGTCGACCGGACCCTGTTTTGAAAAACTCTTGGGACAGCAGGTCAGTCGACCGAGCCCTGTAGGCGGTCGACCGGACCAGAAACAGAAAGTGCTTATGCACTTGGCAGCAGGTCGGTCGGCCGGCAGCAGGGCTCGGTCGACCGGACCTGTTGCCAGTCCCTTCCCAGCCCATCCAAATAAGGTCCAACCTCGACCAAATTGCATTCTCTCGAGCAACGGCGCTAAGGGATTATGCCAATCGACTACCCGGCCCTATAAGCTCTTCGATGCATCTCCAAAAACATGATCAAAGATCAAAGCTATGATTTTTAAGGAATTGAACCCAAAACACTAAAAATTGGAATATTCACCAAATCAATCCAAACCAAAAGCTAATACACACGAATAAATGTTAGGAATTCATACCTAACAATCGAAGATAAATATAAGCATAGATGTGAGATAAAAATCTCACCTTTGCACTAAAATTTATGAAGATGAAGCTTGAAAGCAAGGGGAGATCAACCACACTTCAATCTCAACACAGGAAGCTTAAATCGATGGGTTCTCTTTGAGTTTGGAGCTAGAAGTTAGATTAGCAAAGAAAGCTAGGGCTTAGGAATTTCCATTTCCCATCTCTCCCACCATTTTTACTTTAGCTTGAAGTGTTTGAGTAAAGAGGAGAAGTTATGAAGAGAAGGGGTTGGGCTGAGCTAATAAGGGTGCAGTCCAAACCAAAGCCCTAAGCGGGAAAAAGTAGCAAAAATCAACTTTCTCCAAACATATCGAAACTTATACTCAAAAAGGTCGCAAACGTCATTTTGAACTCAATGGGGGTGGTCTCGAGTCCCAAATCGACTGTTTGCAAAAAGTAGCTTTTCGGACTAAAATCCGACTAACGATAAAATATTTAAATATATAATCGATAAATATGCGGGTTGTTACAGACTCCCCTCCTTAAAGAAATTGCGTCCTCGCAATACTTAAGAAGAAAATAAGAAGTAACAACCATAGAAGCATATCAACACAAAAGAAAATTGAAATAAGAAGTTCACCATAAAGAGCACGAAAGAGTTAGCAAGAACGGGATCGCTCAATGAATTCTCTGGATTCTCTAGAGCAATCCTTAGGATCTGAGAACCATTGAACTCTCATAAGAAGAACATCTTTATTTCAAAGTCGTTTGAGCTCCGAAGCAATAATTCGAATAGGATGTTGCTCAAAAAATCAAATCTGGTGAAACTTCAATCCCTCAATAACACCGGGCTCAAGAATAAAAACCGAAAACATAAAAGCATTTCCATAGTTAAAAGACGTGGAAAACGTAAAGAATAGCAGAAAGTTGAGCCGGTGCAACGGCGTAGTACAAATACGGTACGCCCGAGAAACTAGAAACTCGAATAATTTGGAACACCGACGTAGTACAAAGACGGTACGTCCAATGAACCAAAAAGCGAAGACATTGATGTAGTACAAACGGTACATCCAATGAATCAAACAGCAAAGTCATTGATGTAGTACAAACGGTACATCCAATGAATCAAAGACACTGATGTAGTACAAACGGTACATCCAATGAATCAAAAGCAAAGACATTGATGTAGTACAAACGGTACATCCAATGAATCAAAAGCAAAGACATTGATGTAGTACAAATGGTACATCCAATGAATCAAACAACAAAGACATTGATGTAGTACAAACGGTACATCCAATGAAACAAACAACAAAGACATTGATGTAGTACAAACGGTACATCCAATGAATCCAAACAACAAAGACATTGATGTAGTACAAACGGTACATCCAACGAATCCAAACAACAAAGACATTGATGTAGTACAAACGGTACATCCAATGAATCAAAAGCAAAGACATTGATGTAGTACAAACGGTACATCCAATGAATCTGAATCAAACAACAAAGACATTGATGTAGTACAAACGGTACATCCAATGAATCAAAAGCAAAGACATTGATGTAGTACAAACGGTACATCCAATGAATCCAATAACAAAGACATTGATGTAGTACAAACGGTACATCCAATGAATCAAAAGCAAAGACATTGATGTAGTACAAACGGTACATCCAATGAATCCAATAATAAAGACATTGATGTAGTACAAACGGTACATCCAATGAATCAAAAGCAAAGACATTGATGTAGTACAAACGGTACATCCAATGAATCAAACAACAAAGACATTGATATACTACAAACGGTACATCCAATGAATCCAAGAACAAAGACATTGATGTAGTACAAACGGTACATCCAATGAATCCAATAACAAAGACATTGATGTAGTACAAACGGTACATCCAATGAATCCAAGCTCAAATAATTCGGAACACCAACGCAGTACAAAAACGGTACGTCCAATGAACCGAAGCCCGAATGATTTCGGAACACCGACGTAGTACAAAAACGGTACGTCCAATGAACCGAACACAATAAAAGGACATCGGACGCTAGTCCATAAAAGAAATGAGATGAAACTCAATAAAAAGAAGTACACCAAAATGCCCGATGAACTTGGTAAAAAGATGATTCCATTCCGACATCATCAAAGAATCAACACCCTATTGCCTACGACAAAACGTATTGGCAACACGATTTCCCCTTCGGGAATAAAAAGAATATCAAGATCATAAGATGCTAGGAACTCGAGTCAACATGCAGTTCCTTAAGAGAACATAAATATTCCAAAGATTTATGATCGAGGTAGAGAACAAATTTCTCATCCAAATATGATGATGCCAAATTCCAAAAGCAAAAACAATAGCCGAGAGCACTAGATCATAAGTGGCATATCTAGTCTCGATAAGCTATAATGATTTAGAAGCACAAGTGATAGCACGTTCTCTTTGGCAAGAGAATGACATCCAAACCAATATGACTAGTATCGGTACAAATAGCAAAGTCTTGGTTCCCCTTCAGGAATCACAAGAACAAGAGTATCGAAAGGAAGAGTTCTTTTAGATAATCTTCTTTCTCGAAAAGCTAAAACTTTCAAAATCACAATTATTTCAATGTAAAAATATTTCTAGAAAAAATTACAATTTACAAGTCAATATATCGTGCCTGATTGTCACATCAAAGCGTTTAGGAAATTCCCATCGATAACGTTGATCAAGCGCATCGACCAAAATTCTTAAAGCACTCAACGGGCAATACAATCACAAAATCATCTTTTATAGGATAAATAAATCTCTTAAAAAGTTTTAAGAATATTCTTTGTTCGTTTCAAGAACAAAATCCAGTTTTACTTATAAATAAATCTTATGAAAAAGATTTTCAAAATTTTAAATTACTATTTTCATCCAAAATCAATAAATACAAGAATGGTCTCATCGAAATATTCATAGAATATTCGATTTATAAAATGGATGAAATAAGCTGGACAAATTGAATGACATAATAAGTCATTCATAAGAATCATAATGAGTGCGGAATGCGGTAAGTGGAATGCTAACTTCCGCAACTCGTAGCAAATGAAAACCGGTGATAAGGTCAAATTGAAAAGACCTTAGCACCACTCAAAAGATTGCTTAGGAGATATTCCTAAGACAAACTCAAAAATACTGGCAAAGTTTCACAAATTATTTAGATAAGAGAAATAATACTTTCCTCACCACAAGGGCTTAAAGAATAAAATGATGCCATCAAATTGGAATCAAAATCACAAAGGAAAAACAGAAATCTGCTTAACAGATAGAAAATGTCGAAGATGAAGAGTCCACTCAGAAAATAGGATATAGGCTTCATAATGATTAAGCCAATCCTATCGCACAAATCAATTCCGGAGCCTAAGCAAAAATATCGGCTCGGAAAGAAAAATCACATAAAATAATTTCGACATCTAAACAAAAGCAAATTGTTGCGGATTCATCCGGATTCACAATCCTCAAAGAAGTCTTCAAGCTCAAAAATGTTGTGCGGACATAAATACTCCATCCTGGGGAGTAGCACTAGATTGACCGGCGCTGGGACGGCCAAGTCTAACCATTTCTCTTCTTTAAGAAAGAAAGAAAGAAGAGGAAAAAGTTATTCTCAGAATAAATTTCAATCAAACTTGATTGATAAAACAAGGAATCATAAAGAAATTAGGATGAATCGGTGTGAGGACACGAATTAAATCCTAAAGCACGACTCCTAAGATGGACTTAGGACGATGATCCTTGTTAAATTATTCTACATTGTTCCGAAGTTTGGCTCTGATACCAAGCTGTGACGCCCCACCTCTATACCCACGCTAGCCAAGAACACTATGGAGTAATGCTGTCGACTAGCACGGAGAATAAGGCTGTTGAGGAGCGACCATCTGTATAATTGCTTTATGCGAGTACCGATATGCCAGATAAAAATATAACTTTTCATCTCTAGAGGAAATCCGACATACAGATACAAACTCAAAGCTATCACACAGTGGCTATATAAAATCTTCGGAAACAAATATAGAAATAAACATAACATAAATCATTCATAGACAATTCATATCACAAAGGCGGAAATAGATATGAATACTACACTAGGAAGTGTACATCAGAGTAGTGGTCTAAAAAGATCCACAATATCACAAAAGAATAGTTACATGAACTACATAAAAGAATAAGTATACATTATGGAGTCTATATCTCAAATGTATACAACAAAAACTACTAATCTAAGTAGTTAACCAAAAGTCAGAGAAATCGATCCCAAGAGAGAAGTCAAGCAGAAGCACCTGTAACATCTCGGTCTGACCCGAGTATTATTTAATAAGAAAATAATAAACGGATCAGTCTAACTATAAATATCAGATGATACGATATAGAATAAGAGATATGACTGAACACATAATAATCACAATGCCAAGCTGTGATATATATAAGTAATTGAAAATCAATGAGAGATTAATCAATATCACCAAATCTACACAAGAATCAAAGAAATGTCATACTCCTTATTTCGTTCATCAAACCACAAATATTGACGATTAGATCAATGTCAATCACAAAAGTCAATGACACACAAATTCACTAATGCACAAATATTGACAATAATATCAATGGAAATCACGAAAATTGGTGAAACACAAATTCTAGAAATCATCTCAAGAATTCCAGTAAATGACACACAAATTCACCGGTAAACAAAAATTGATAAATTATATCAATAGAAGTCACAAAAATAGGTGAAGAAGGAAATTCCAGAATTCGACACACGAAAACCAGAAATCACACAAAATAGGGGGGAAGGCCTATCACACGAACGGGAGCGTGAAAACTCACCAACAGCTGTAACACACGAACGAGAAGCTATCTCATGGTAGCTAGCCATTAATTTGACACACGAATGGTCCGAAGACCTGACACACGAATGGTCCAAAGACCGTGGGTTGCCGCCCCACAAATTTGAGTCGAAACTCCACAAAACGGGGTTTAGTCTCCCTTGCAGACAAAGAGACATCGCACATTGCTAGTCTAAATCACAAAAATGATCGTCATGATCAGCGAGAAGTGTCGATTACAGTAAGCTAGTAAATATATGAGCTTAGCATCATGTCCCATAACCACTAGCTTAACTTAAATATTTACGAACAAATTGTAGATCTCCACTAGAAGATTGTCACAAGAGTTTAATTCGAACAAGTCCAAGAATTAACCAACAAAGTGAACGCAAGCGTTTCATACCACTCGTTTTACTAAGTCGTTTAATTAGATTTCTCATACGATTGAGGTAAAGGTTTGTATATACTAATAGATTGGAAAACGGTTTTATAAACGAATTTGGTATTAAAATAGTATTGAAATCGTTTGAGGAAAGAGTTTTGATATTTACTACTAGTATAGAAAACCTTTATATTTTTGAAGTGACAAATCACAAACATGATTGTAGAAACAATCAATCACAAAATTCACATTCAAAGACGTGAATGAAAATCCAAAGAAATCGATAATGGATCCATCGAAATGAATATTCAAAAATCCCTAAAAAGAGTCATCAAAGTCATAATAATTGATAACAATAAATAGGAAACAACACGAATCGATTTAAGTTGGAAATTCAAGCAACTAGGCGAAGTAGGTGAAAAATCATCAGGTCGGTCGGCCGGCTACAGAGCTCGGTCGACCGGACCCTGTTCTGAAAAACTCTCGGGACAGCAGGTCGGTCGACCGAACCCTGTAGGCGGTCGACCGGACCAGAAACAGAAAGTGCTTATGCACTTGGCAGCAGGTCGGTCGGCCGACAGCAGGGCTCGGTCGACCGGACCTGTTGCCAGTCCCTTCCCAGCCCATCCAAATAAGGTCCAACCTCGACCAAATTGCATTCTCTCGAGCAACGGCGCTAAGGGATTATGCCAATCGACTACCCGGCCCTATAAGCTCTTCGATGCATCTCCAAAAACATGATCAAAGATCAAAGCTATGATTTTTAAGGAATTGAACCCAAAACACTAAAAATTGGAATATTCACCAAATCAATCCAAACCAAAAGCTAATACACACGAATAAATGTTAGGAATTCATACCTAACAATCGAAGATAAATATAAGCATAGATGTGAGATAAAAATCTCAGCTTTGCACTAAAATTTATGAAGATGAAGCTTGAAAGCAAGGGGAGATCAACCACACTTCAATCTCAACACAAGAAGCTTGAATCGATGGGTTCTCTTTGAGTTTGGAGCTAGAAGTTGGATTAGCAAAGAAAGCTAGGGCTTAGGAATTTCCGTTTCCCATCTCTCCCACCATTTTTACTTTAGCTTGAAGTGTTTGAGTAAAGAGGAGAAGTTATGAAGAGAAGGGGTTGGGCTGAGCTAATAAGGGTGCAGTCCAAACCAAAGCCCTAAGCGGGAAAAAGTAGCAAAAATCAACTTTCTCCAAACATATCGAAGCTTATACTCAAAAAGGTCGCAAACGTCATTTTGAACTCAATGGGGGTGGTCTCGAGTCCCAAATCGACTGTTTGCAAAAAGTAGCTTTTCGGACTAAAATCCGACTAACGATAAAATATTTAAATAAAATATTTAAATATATAATCAATAAATATGCGGGTTGTTACATTGTGCATTCTTTAATATCTTTGGGAAATGAATTTTCTGAAGAAGATCAAGTCAGAAAAATTTTAAATTCTCTAACTCCAGAATGGGATCAAAAGGCACTTGCGATCGAAGAGGCAAATGACATCGGTATTTTGAGGATAGAAGAATTAATTGGAAATCTAATGTCGTATGAAGTTCAAATGATCGGGAGAAGAGAAAGTAAAGCATCTGAAAAGAAATCAATGGCATTCAATGCACTGACCGATGGATCAGACTCAAACAGTGACAATGACGAAGAGATAGCCTTTCTAACCAGAAATTTTAGGAGATTCCTGAAGTACAGAAAGATGAATAATCTCAAGAGAAACAAGTATAAGAATTCTAGAAATCAGAATATAGTGCCAAATAATGACAAGTGTTATAACTGTGATAAACCAGGCCACTTCAAAAGAGACTGTACGTATCCGGAAATGCAGAATCCTCCTATGAACAATGAACCGGCAAAGAAACGGAAGCGTGCAGTTACTGCTACTCTAGATGACTCAGACTCGTCCTCGAGTGATGATGATCAAAAGATGGATAATTCGAATTTGTGTTACACAGCTGTTAACGACTCCAACGAATTCAGAGAAACGGACTCAGAAAAAGGTACACGTTCAGAATATAATTGGTTGAAATTGCTTGCTTAAGATTAGTTGCTTGATTGTTTGATTGATTGATTTTGAATTGGTGTGTTGTTTGAATTTTAAAATTTATTTTCTATCTTTTATTATTTTTATTATTTTTAATACTTTCTGAAATATATTATAAGTATAATAATATTTCAGAAATATATAATAGACATTAACAATACTAATATATATATTAGAGATCTTAGGAAAAACCAATTCACGAAATTTCAAAAGCACATGTCGACATGGTCCCTACCATGATGTCGATATGGCTACCTGAATTTGAATTTGAAAATTTGAATTCAAATATTTGAATTTCCCTTCACCTTTTCACTTCATTCAATTCTTTGAAAAATACCTTTTGACCATAGAATATGTCCTTTAAGAATCTATTTATTCACTATCTTTTATCATATCTTTTCACTTTCATTTTCAAATTCAAACTCTCTCTCTTCATAACTTCAAACTCTCTACTCTCTACTCTAATGGCTTCTTCAAGCAACCCTTCAACCATGAGAATTTCTAGAAAAATCAAAGAGTAATTATTCAATGATCCAGAGGCAATTAAAGCATACATCAATTATGCTAAATATGCCAAAGTCCATCCCGGAAATTTTGCTATTTTTCAAGATTTTTCTTATTATGAAATTGATTCTCTTTTTTCAAACAATGGTGTTCTTAGTCTTATTGATGCTTCTCAAAATGATTTTGTTTGCTATCCTAATCTTGTCAAAATTTTCTATGCAAATTTAAATCGTGGATTTTATGTTGGAAACGAAGATGAAATTTGGAGTAGTGTCAAAGGCACTCAAATTGTTTTGGATTGTGATCTTTTGGGTACCATTCTCAATTGCAAGAGTTCAGGAATGGATCTTTCTAACTTTAAAATCGATGAACATGATCATGCGACATTTCATCACATTTTCGAAAGAGATGATGATTTTGATTTTAAAAATAGAAATTTTCGACCAAAAGCAAGAATTGTTAATCTTCTTTTGCAACATACTTTGACCCCAAGATCGGGAAATTTTAACAATCCTACTTCAAAAGTTTGCAAAGCTCTTTTTTCTATTTTCGAAAACTATGACATAAATTGGGCGCAAGTTATTTTGGTTGAATTTCGTCCTAAAAACCTTGAAAAGGGTGAGAATATTTTATACCATGGAATTTATCTCACTCGGATTTTTAACTATTTTGGAGTGGATTTCAAAGGCGAAGAATTTGTTTCTAGAAAAGTTTTCAATCATTCCAACATTTTGCTTATGAAAATTCCATTTTTTTTCAACCTTATGAGACACTTACTGAAAAGGAAGAGCGTTTGGCTCATGAGGAAATGGAAGAAGAGGAAGTTGAAGAAGAAGAAGAAGGGGATGAAATGGAAATTGAAGAAGAAGAAGGTGAAACGTCTTTGGAAAGTATTAAATATCCTTCTAATCCATCCAACAAAACCCTTCTCAAAAACCAAAAGATAATTGTGGAGAATCAACGGATTCCAAAACGATCCGTTGGTAAAAAGTTGGATAACATTTCTTCAAAAATGAACAAGTTCTTTTCCAAAGTCAGCAATAAACTTGGGCTATCTTCATCATCTTCATCCTCTAACTAGTTTTATCTTTTCGTAAGTTGTCGTATTTGTTTTAGTTTGCTTTATTTCGAATGTTCATGTAGTTTGTTGTGTGCTTAATCATTGTATTATCATAGTACGCAATGAAATGAAATTTCCTTTCTGTTATCTACCTTTTCTTATCTCTAGAATAAATGTTAGTATATTATATATATACACAATTATTCACAAAATAAAATTAGTCATAACGTTTCACTAACCCATGTCGACATCCCCTATGTGACCATGTCGACATGTACTGGTCAGAAATGGAAATTGATTTTGAATTTGAAATTTGAATAACTACCACATGTCTATTCAATTCAAACGAATTCCTACACCTATATATACATGTTTCTTCCAGAATACTTCACTGAAATTTATTTCATATCATCTATATCCTCCATTTCTTTCACAAATTCAACTATGGCTAATCCTATTCAAAATTTATCCGAAAATCTTGAAGAAACTCTTAATTCTTTCATGAATATTCTCTCATTTATTCTACGAAACCAGCGTCATTTATAATTAAGTCAAATGCAGATGATAAAGGAACAAGAAAGGCACTTCGATGCGATACGATGGATGATCTCCTCTCTTCACAAGGAAGATAACGAAGCACGTCCTCCTGTCTCTCTCACCAATGACAATGATAATTGGGATGCTATTAAGGCAGACACAATCTTTGGAGAAGAAGGATGGGTGGAAGTTCCACGTAACGTTTAATTTTTCTATTTACTTTGTTTGATTTGGTTTGAATTGATACTTTGTGTGGATTGATTTCTTATAGATTTGAAGATTGGTGTGTAAAACATATAAATATACATATATATACATTGAAATGTATATAATCTTTAAATTAGTTATCATGCTTAGAAGTATAATTATTTCTTGCTCTATATATTTCGTTGTATAGTTCATCAATGCAGGTATTGAAGTCCAAGAATGAGGGGGAGTAAGTTTTTATTGATGATAAAAAGGGAGAAATATAAAATAGGATAGTTAGGTATAGATTAAGGGGGAGTTGTTAGTTTTAGGAGGAGTTATTAGAATAGGAATAATATTTTATAAACAAAGGTTGTCATCATCAAAAAGGGCGAGATTGTTAGTCCGTGAGATGATGGTTTTGATGACAACAACCTTAGAATAGAATATAAAATATAAATACTAACATTATAAGTTTAGATATATATGTATATGCAGGATTTAACCATGCAGGTACTAAGAATGAAGATTGTACAGCATAGAGATTCAAGATATCAAGATAAAATATCAAGATAGAAGACTCATGAGTATCGAGACTATCAAGAGTTCAAGATTTCAAGGATAAGTATTTTTTATTATTATTAGGAATTTTTGTTAAAACTCGTAGAAAAGCATTGGCATCTTAAAATCCAATTTATTTGTGAAATGGAATCCACTTCGAGCCCGTTAAAGGGATGGAACCCTAAGTAGGATGGAACCTACGAAAAATCTAGTGGAACATTGTTTTGTATCCGCTAACTTTTATTCAAAATGATTTTTCAAAATTATATCATGTTTTCAAAATGTTTCAAAGCTTTCCTTTTAAAAGATTCAAAACTCTTGATCCTGATTTTAAATAATTTTAGCCTCAAAAGCATCTTTATTTTCAAAGTCAAATTACTCCTGATTTTAAACTATCTTTTTAAATAATATATTTAACTTTTAAATATTTATACTTAGATTTAAATATAAAATTATAGTTAAAATCTATATATATATATATATTATTCTTTATATTTATTTATGAATTTTAACTATAGTCAAGTATATTTATAAAGTTTAAAATAATTTTTCTATAAGATAAAGGTTATTTTCAAAGAAAATTAAAAACACCAAAAAATCCTTTGGGATGTCGACATGCCTAGCATGACCAGGTCGACATGGTGACGGTTTGATTTAAAAATTCAAATTTCAAAAGAAGTGTCTATTCACCATAACTCTTCATCAATGGTCATGGATGTTTTTCTTCTATAAATAGGGGTCAGTTTCAACGAATTTTCAATCATAATTTTCTGGTTTTCACTCCACTTCTTCTTCCTCATTTCTTAATACATATTCTTATCATTACTCTGCCGAAATCAACATGGAATTATACTCGATTACTTCTAGTTTGATTCTCTATCACTATCTCTACAAGATTCTCAGTGTTATTCAGAGTTATAGACTTCTTTGTAATCTATTAAGCGAGAAAAGGTGAGATTGTTGCCTTGGAAATCAATCAAAAGGGAAAATGTGTGATTGTAACCTTGGTAAATCAATTGGGTAAACTTGTGGCCCGGAAATCAAGTATCTCTACTAAGAGGATCGAAATTCTGGAGGGTGTACCTCGTAGCCTTGAAACCAAGGGTGTAATTGTACAATTTCTTTTGAAAGGAAATCCGTACTTGTGTTGCGGGACTGGATGTAGGGTAACTCCGAACCAGTATAAAATCTGGTGTGTTCTTTTCTTTACTGCTTTTATTTTATTTCTGCATCTGTGATTGTTTCTGTGATCATATATGTGTCTGTATATTGCATACTTTTGTGTCTAAATTAACATAAATTAAAAAGATTTAGTAATTCTTTATTAATACTATTCATCCCCTCCTCTAGTGTTAATCTTAGCCTTAAGATCCGTAATCCGCATTTCTCACATTTTTCACCTATCCATATAGAGAAAGAAGAAAGAGAGGAAGATTATATGGATAAAAGCAAGAAGAAAATAAAAGGAAAAGAGAAAGAGAGCGTGAAAAGAGAAAGTGGCAATGAAAGAAAGATAAGTTCGTTGACAAAAGCTTTATGCTTATGTGTTAATGCGTTATGTATTTGGTTGTTATGAAACTAGTTGTCATGTGTATATTAGAACCATGTCGATGTAAACTTATGTAACTTTTTGGAATGTGTTGGAATTTTATGCTTCTAGTTTCTAGTCTTTTCGTATGTGATTCTGGTTGTTTTATGATAATATTTGTTACTCGTTAAATTATTCATTATTGGTATGGATGTACTGCATGGATGCTGCTGTAATTTTTTTTAAATTTGCATTTATTTTGCAACGGTCAGAAACCATTGCAGTATCATGTATTACAACGGGAATTGTCAGTTGCGAAATCCATATTACAACGGGCATTGCCCGTTGTAAAATATGATCAACCTATTACAACGAGGCCTAATACAACGGGAGCATGCCCGTTGCAAAATCCATGTTACAACGGGCATTGCCCGTTGTAAAATGGCTGGTTTGTTGTAGTGACATCTGACTAATAATGATGGTAATATCTTTAATAATAGTTGTAATACATTTGGTGTTACTCTTTTTTGGTGTCAGCGTGAACTATCAAAAATGCCCTTCAGCAGATATTATCAAATCCTTAAAATTAGGATCCAACGAATAAACCCACTTCACATATTAAAATTGTCTTCTACAAATAGTAACAAATTTTAATATTACTTAAAAATAGGATCTAATTTTTGACAAACAAAACGTCCTCTGCAAATATTATGGAATCTTAATCATTTTAAAATATCATCTAACAAATAAATTTCTTTTACAAATTCGTTGTCTATTAATAATAATAGGAATAAAAATTCAAACTACAAAAAAATAGATACTGAAACTTAGAAATAAAAATTCAAACAAACTACATATTATTTCAACGCAAAATATGATTAAACATTTGTTTTTTTGAATGTGTTGAAACATATACAATTTGTAAAAAAACAACTTACGCACGAAGCACGTGCCATAATGCCCGTTATTATAATTAATCTATTCTAGCTAACAATGTACTAAGTTATGTCGATGACGTGTACAATGTGTATTGAGTGCAAACAAATTTCTCAAATATCGCTTGCAAAAAAATATTATCAGATCAGACCAGTAATGCACTAAATGTAGAAGTCGCTATGGGGGAGATATAACAAGCAACTTTTCAAATAGATGAAGCAGTTCATGCCCTGATGGTTTTGGAGTTAAATTTTTCAAAAATCATTAGAAGTTAATTAGAGGGGACCTAAAAAGCTATAGTACAAGGTGTGTTTTCATATGGGTATTTTATTAAAGAAATAAATCACACATTTATTACTGTAATTCCTAAAAGGATAATGCAACTTCCATATCAGACTAAATGCAAATTTCTTATTGCAATGTTATATATAAGATCATGTCTAATATTATATGCAACAAAATTAAAATGTATATGAATGGACTTGTTTCTCTAAACCAGAATGCATACATCTAGGCAAACATATCAAAGAAAAGTCATTTTTAACCTATGACATGGTTAGACTATTAGTAGAAAAGGTTCTAACAATTTATGTTTAAAAGTAGATCTCCAGAAAGCCTATAATATGGTAAGTTGAGACATTGTTTTCATATTTTACTAATGATGGGATTTCCTAGAAGACATTTTAACTTTATATTTCCATGCATGTAACAACCCACATATTTATCGATTTTATATTTAAATATTTTATTTAAATATTTTATCGATACTCGGAAGTTAGTCCGAAAAGCTACTTTTTGCATACGGTCGAATTAGGACTCAGGACCACTCTCATAGAGTTCAAAATGCTGTTTGCGATCTTTTTAAGTGTAAACTTTGATATGTTTGGAGTTTGTGGAATTTTGCTACTTTTTCACTTAGGGCTTTGGTTTGGGCTGAGCCCAATAACCCCACTTATGTATTCAGTCCCAACCCCTTCTCCTCTTCATTACTTCATTCCTCATTTCCTAATACTCAAGCTTTTATAACAATGGAGAGTGGAAGAGGAAATTTGTAACGTTTTACGATTTTTCGTTGCCGAAAAACCGAAATGTTATGGGTTTTAAAAAGAATTTAAGAAAAGAGAAGAGAAGAAGAGAGAGATGGAGAGGAAAGAAAACAGAAAATAGAACGGAACAGAAAACAACAGAACAACATCAGAATCTCACAATTCGCAGCAGAACAACATATAATAATAAATGAATAATCTTTAAACAAAGAACTATATCAGTTATTACATTTTATACATTACATTACATCGTATCATCAGAGTGTACAACAACAACAAACAAATAGTGCAGCGGAAAAAGAAATACTATATACTAGTAATACGCCATGCCATCCAGCTTGCCTCCAGCAACTCCAGAATATCCAGAATATCCTGATAAACCTAACTCTCGACTGCCCGTGTGGAAATTGGTGGGCACCCAGAGTTTAGGAAGGAAAACAATAAACTCCGAGTCAGTCATGAGACTGGTGTGAGAACTCAAAACAGTTTATTTGTCTTTAAAAATCAAAATAGAGGAATATTTTTAAAGTCAATTCGCAATGCTTTTAAAAATGAGACTACCATAAGGCCTCCCACACACACACACAATGCAAACACAGAATCGGAGGAGATTTCTCCTTATGATAGTCAAAGATGCTTGATACGCATTTAAAAGAACATTTGATATTATTACTAGTGCATAGTGTAGAGAAAAATTCATTTCGAAAGTAGAATATAAATCTTAGCCAGCATAGACATTTCGAACTATGCCTACTATAGCTACCGTCCAAACAGTGGTGACCACCATAAGTGAATGGCAGGTTCTACAACTAATACCGTACAAGTTTCGTATTGGGAATTGGATTTCCAACGAATGATCAGGCCAAGGAACTTCCCATTGCCACATGAGAATGCCTCTGGATGGACATCCCCGAGAACCAAACTGGATCTCTACCAACACAAGGCCGGGTTACCCCTAACTGAGTAACAACTGACCGAATATGCCATCCCCCGGTCCTTTGGGACCTTTCACCGAGCGCTCGTAATCAATTCACACAATCATAACAAAGTGTTTTCAACATGAGTAAGTATCTGGGCTCCATACCATGATACCACCCTTTTCCAGAAGGAAATGCACATGTCCTAAAGGGCGCTACCCTTCATAACCTTGCTGCTTCTTTCCTGTTTTGACCATTCACGGGGTGTGAGGCTCGACGAAGTCACGTCCACAAAAACATACTTTATACAAAAGCCATGCTTTGGGTCAACAAATGATCATAGAAATGATCACCAGGATAGACGATCAAATAAACGATCCTATCACAAATAATCAACACAATGATCATTTACAGCAACACTCAGCATGTCACATTACCAAATTGGGAATATATCGCTGATAACCTTCAACTACATAACCTCTGAGCTCGTACGTCTCAGAGAAGGGTGTTAAGCTAAAAGAATAAATTCTCCGCCACCAACAGAAATATATTTGAAAGAAATCGGCTTTATATCTCAACTTGTAATGTCAAACATACAATCCATACAAGTCTGTTCCGGGCTCGAACAAAACCGAAGGCACTTCTCACGAAGCCCTTGCAATCCGGGTATTCACAATCCCGATCGAATTTCCCATCACTTAGGGAATCTCTATACCAGGAGCTACCCAGTGCAGAGACAATCGATAGGTCATCCTATCGCTTTCACAAATACCCGGTCTTCAACACCGGTCATCAAATGCAATTCATAACGACGTATCACATATTCGGAATGGGTTATACGACCCCATGGTCCTTTCCCGGTTAACCGAATAGTGAGCGCTTATTCAAAAATAAGTGTGGCATTCGAATTCAAACAAATCACATCAATTACCCATTCAAAGGGAAATATTGATAGTCGGTTATTGAACTATCAATGGATATGCACAACATCACCAGTTTCCAAATAATTTTCCAAATTATTTATTTTCCAAAATATCTTTACTAGATATATAATTTCACACCTCAAAAATAAATCAATATTTATTTTTAAACAAATTCTCCTTTTCATTCATAAATTCCATAGTGGATTTATATTTCACAATATCCATGCATATACGATTTCAGTTATTCATTTCAATTTATCTTCAAAAAGATAAATTCTCAAAATATTCACTTTATATTGGAAAAACATTTCCATACTTATTTATTCATAAGTAATTCACAAATTTTATTTATTTTCAACACTTAGAAAATATTCAATATACTTAAATCGAGATTAAGTACATATTTCATTCTTTAAGGAAATCATTCTCTTAAACATATTTATTTGGGCCAAAACGAATGTTGCGTAAAACATCGTTACGACAACCCAAAATCACTAGTATAGGGATTCGAAATTAAAATAGATATATAAATCCCAATACTATACAAAACATTTCCTTTCGGAAATCATTTACTATAACAACAGTGTTATAGTCCACCATTTTCTTCTATTTCTCGAAAACGTCTATTTCAACAATGAATGTTGAAATCTATGGTTTCGAATCTCAACACAATTAAAAACATCGTTAGATCGTTTTAATTCAACTTAAAATATCACATCCTAAACATTTTCTTTAACATATTATTCACTATTCAAAAACGTGAATATACTATGTTAACAAATTTCATCCTTTTATTCATTTCATTTTAAAGGATTATTCACGGTTCAAAAATGTGAATATAACTCCATTAATAGGTTTCAATAATTTACTTATCAAAATAAGTAGTTTTCGAATTTATAA
Source organism: Allium cepa (assembly GCA_030765085.1). Taxonomy (NCBI): domain Eukaryota; kingdom Viridiplantae; phylum Streptophyta; class Magnoliopsida; order Asparagales; family Amaryllidaceae; genus Allium; species Allium cepa. Next base: position 462,399,047 of record CM060938.1, on the reverse strand, counting down.
AACAATGTTTATAAATTCTATTTCTATTTGTTTTATAACTACTTCCTTTATAAATTTCCTTTAGTAACCTATTCGATTTATAACTCAATTATAAATCAAAAGTTCACGTTATAAGTTAAATGCTTATAAAACGATTATTTACAAAATCGTTCTTTTAAACTTCCCCAAATTATAAACTACAGGTTCATATTATAATTTTACTTATAATTTATTTGTTTGAAAAATCGTTCCTTTGAACTTCATAATTATAAATGCTATAACTTATAAGATTCGATGATTTATCCAAAACCATTCTTTTAATAACTTTATAAAATTTATAAATCTTACTATTTATAAAATTTCATTTATAACTTCACCGTTTTTAATTTTATAAATTCCATTCTATAAATTCCATACATTTACAAAATTCATTTTCACTTCATTCAAACACTTATAAAAACTCGTTTTATAATTCAAATATTTTCATTTATAAATATCCATTTATAAATCCTTTATAAAATCAATTTATATTATTCTTTTAAAACATCTTTAATCTCCTTTATAATTTCATCATTTTTATTTATAAAATAATTAAATTTTATAAATCCTATATTTTAAACTTTTATAATAAATTCAAGAATCCCGATTTAAACCATTTTATAAAATTATTAACCCCATAATTTCAAAAATCAACTTTTAACTATATTCCTCAAAATCATAACTTTTATATAACATTAAAAATTATACGTTTATTTATTTAAAATGGATCAATTCCAAACATATAGTATATTTTCAAAAATCACTTTAAAAATCATTTTAAAGTTTCAAAATTTGGTCCAATGATGCTACATACCAAATAGTCAATCACGACAACAACGATATCATATATCGATATGAAAATCAATGAATATCAAAATATCCATAATCAAATAAATACTGTTGAGGAATCCAGTTGGATCCCTCCAACCTGTTTTCCTGCATCCACAAACATTAGCACAATACCAATTTCGCTCCAGTATGAAATTATCACGGTATATGGGGTTTAAAATATTATCCGCTTAATAGACGGCGCAATAGGGTCTCATCCGCTAAAAAAAATGCGGGGAATCAACAACTGCAATATATACATATGCCAATATATATATATTGATATTATATATAATACCAATTTCACTGTTTATGAAATATTCGCGGTATATGTTTTTAATAAATAACATCCGCTTACTAACGGCGCATAATGTCTATTTTAACAATCAATAGATATCAATCATCATTCAAACATGCATTCAACAATTTTAAATCTAACTATTTAAAATAAAATCGAAACCGATTCGATTGAGTGAGAAGTTCTCACCTTGATTTTATTTTCGTTTTTAGCGATTTATTTCGAATAAAATTAAACGGACGTTTAATTTTACACGAAATTTTCACTAACTCCAAACGACTCCAATCCAACTCCATCGCGTAGTGCTCGTCCATACGATTCCAACGCAACTGGTTTCGCACGTTTTCGACCTCGTATGAAAAAGTTATGAATATTTGAACATTACACAAATTTATATTTATAAATAAATTACAAATTTTCTTATTTGTTTTCACCTAACTCTCCCTGGACCGTTGATTTCAAGATACTGCAATCTGGGCCATGCGCGCGTATCCTCTTTCTCCCTCGCGTTTCTCTTCTACAGGACGCAAATAATACAAGCCGAACCCATCATATGAAAATTAGGGTTCGACAACACGGCCTCCACGATGCATAAAAATTCGATCGGGGAGTTTCATTTCGAAGACCATGCCAAGTACCATACTCGGCTACAGTATAGTGGAGCTCGGCCCCCCTTCTTCCTTGAGTTGCGTGCGCAGCCAGCCCCCTTCAAACCCAATTTCCCGTCGTTCCATTGCTCGAAACGTCATCATCACCGTTGGATAGGTGGTTCGCTCCGGGCTCTACACTTTACTAGTTAAGAGTTTTCGATGAAGGTCGATGGATGAGGAGATAAACGAGAAAGAATTTGGGAGGTTTCTGGCCTATGATAAGGGAGGTGGCGGCTGGCTAGGGTTAGGGTTAGATAAAAAAAAATTATTTATTTATGAAGGAAGGGGGCTATTTATAGGGAATTCTCAAACACTATTCAATCCGGAAATTCCTGAACTCCGATTCACGCGCCGTAACCAGCGTTTCTAGGGTTTACCCCGCGTTCCGGACACAATGGAACAGGTTTCGAAAGCTAATTCGGACATCTGTGCGAGTTATGGCTATAAACGTTCAATTTGAATTAAACCGATTTAAACGATTTTCTAGGCGTTTTAATTTGTACCGGACAAACGGTAAATCCAATTGATACGAAATTTGAAACCTTACAATAATATCACATTATGGATCCGATGAAACTGGTTTCGTCGAAATCCAAGACTTTTTGAAAAATGGCTATTTTAACTCGCCAAATTAAAATTAAAAATAATTCGATGCGTTTCGAGCTGCCACGATCAAACGATAGCTCCGATTGCTACGAAAATTGAAATCCGGTAATAACTAACTATTATGGATCCAATGGAACTGGTCTCGTCCAATTCTGAGACTGTTCAAAAATTGGCTATTTTCACTAGTCGATTTTAATATTAAAATATTCAATTTTCACAAATTAACTTTTAATTCGATTTTAAAAGTTCTAAAATATCATTCTAACTCCAATATGATAAAATAAAATTTTACAAATCATTTTCAATCATATTTAACCCAAATTTCAATTATTTCCATAATTTAACATATTAAATTATCGATTTAATTATTCAATTAAATCCAATTATCCGAAATAAATTTATTCGACTTAATAAATTCACTTATTAATATTTAAAATTAATTAAATATTCAAATTTTAATTATCAAAAATTCTGGGTCGTTACAATTAAAACTCCAAACCCTAGTTTTCTTTTGCAAATCAAACTCTAGCTCCAAACTAATAGAAGAACCCATTGGTAAGCCTTCTCTTCTTCTTCTCCAACTCATTCTCTTATCAATTTCATAAATTCCTAAACCTAACTTTGGGAATGTTCTTCTTTTAAATCTTAGAATCAAGATTCTTGTGTTGGATTTGAAGAGTGGTTAATTCTCCTTTGCGTTCAAGCTTCTTCTTCATTTGTTTGGGTTCAAAAGTGAGATTTTTATCTCACATCTTTGTCTATACTTATCTTCGATTGTTAGGTATGAATTCCTAACACTTATTCGTGTGCAATTGCCTTTGGTTTGGATTGATTTGGTGAATATTCTAATTTTTGGTGTTTTGGGTTCAATTCTTTAAAAATCATAACTTTGATGTTTGAACATGTTTTTGGTGGCGGATCAGAGAGCTAATGGAGCTAGGGTATCAATTGGCTAAGGCTCCTTAGGTCCATTGCTCGAACGATCGTGTTTTTGGGGAATTTGCACTTCATTGAAAAAGGGCAGGAACTGCAGAAATTTGCAGTTCGGCCGACCGAGCCCTGTAGCCGGTCGACCGACCTGCTACTAAAAGTGCATAGCACTTCTCTGTCTCAGGTCCGGTCGACCAACTACAAAGCTCATTCGACCGACCTGCTTCCCGAGAATTTTTCTAGAACAGGGTCCGGTCGACCGAGCTCTGTAGCCGGCCGACCGTCCTGTTGCTGTTTTGCCTATTTCGCCTATATTGCGTGGTTTCCCAAATTTAATCGATTCGTGTTATTTCCCTATTTGTTGTTATCATTTGTTATTGACTTTGATGACTTATTTTCTTCGGGAATTCTTGGAATATCCATTTCGATGGATTCGGTATCGATTTCTTTGGATTTTATTCACATCTTCGAATGTGAATTTTAGTGATTGATTGTTCCTACAATCTTCTTTGTGATTTGTCACTTCAAAACATAAAGGTTTTCTATACTGGTAACAAATATTCAAACTCTATCTTTAAATGATTTCAACACTATTTTATTACAAAGCTCGTTTTCTCAAACCGATTTCCAATCTATTAGTATATACAAACCTTTACCTCACTCGAATGAGAAATCTAATTAAACGACTTAGTAAAACGAGTAGTATGAAACGCTTGCGTTTACTTCGCCGGTTAATTCTTAGACTTATTCGATTGAATCTCTTGTGACAATTTTCTAGTGGAGATCTACAATTTGTTCGTAAATATTTAAGTTAAGCTAGTGGTTATGGGACATGAAGCTAAGCTCATATATTTACTAGCTTACTGTAATTGACACTTCTTGATGATCATGATTATTATTTTTGTGATTTAGACTAGCAATTGTGCGATGTCTCTTTGTCTGCAATTTAGACTAGACCCTGTTTCTGTGTCATTTCGACTCACACATGTGGGGTAGCTCCCCATGGCCTTCGGGCTGTTCGTGTGTTAAAAATTAATGGCTAGCTACCATGAGATAGCTTCTCATTCGTGTGATACATATGTTGGTGAGCTTTAATGCTCCCGTTCGTGTAATAGGCCTTCCCCCCCCCCCTTTTTTTGTGATTTCTGGATTTCGTGTATTGAATTCTGGAATTTATGCTTCACCTATTTTTGTGATCTCTGTTGATATGATTTATCAATTTTTGTGCATTGGTGAATTCGTGTGTCATTGACTTGTTGTGAATACAAGTTTTGGGTATGAAACCCCATTTGGATCTTTGTGAAGAGTTTTGTGATATTGATTAATCTCATGTTAAGTTTCAGTTTCATACTTATAGTAGTATGCCATTATGGATATTATATGTTTATACCATATCTCTTATTCTATATCATGTCATCTGACATTTATAGCTAGACTGATCCGTTTATTATTTTCTTATTAATAATACTCGGGTCAGACCGAGATGTTACAGGTGCTTCAGCTTGACTTCTCACTTGGGATTGATTTCTCTGACTTTTGGCTAACTACTTAGATTATTAGTTTATTTTGTTGTATACACTTGAGATATGGACTCATAGTTGTATTCTTTAGTATAGCACGTGTTGCTATTCTTTTGTATTATTGTGGATCTTTTTGACCACTACTCTGATATACACTTTCATGTGTTAGTTATATATTCATATCTTCTTCCGCCTTTGTGATATGAATTATCTGTGACTAATTTGTGTTATGCTTATTTCTATATTTGTAACCGAAGATTATTATAGCCATTGTGTAGTAGCTTTGTGTTTGTATCGGTATGTCGGATTTCCTCTTGAAATAAAATGCATGTTATACTATCTGACATATCGGTGCTCACGCAAAGTAATTACACGGATGGTCGCTCCTCAACAGCCTTATTCTCCGTGCTAGTTGACAGCATTACACCGTAGTGTTCTTGGCTAGCGTGGGTATAGAGGTAGGGCGTCACAATGCATGTCATCTCTCACATTTTTAGTTCCAATAGATGGATTCCCAAATGCCTTTATCCATAGCAACATAGGCCTAAAACAAGGGGATCCACTATCTCTGTATCTATTCTCTTTCGCTATGGAATATTTATTGTTATTGATAGAATTGGAGAACTATGTAGGTGACATTACCCCTATATATACATATGTATGTATGTATGTATGTGTGTGTATGTGTGTATATATGTATGTATATGTACATGTAGTATTGGTTATATTAATAAGGATGTTTCTACACTCAACTATGATTTTAGATGGTGCCTTAAAACATAAACATCCCATAAGATATATGCAACCAAATCAATAACATAATACTGCATCATAACATCCAACATGATTTTTGGTGGTGGAAAGCATTAAGCAATGGTTCTTTTCCTTTCAAATTTGCTTGGGAGAGGATTGGAATCAAGAAGGGTGGTCAAAGTTGGAGTCATCGTATATGGAATAACATTATTCCTTCTAAAAAGACTATGAACTTGTATCTTGCAATTTTAAAAAAATCGAGAACTTTGGATAGAATTGCAAGATGACAAATATCAATCAACTACCAGCAAGTTGTGTGAGCAAGAAAACAAGTCCGGAGATCGTCTTTATTTTCCAGTAATGTATACATGGTCTAAAATTGTAACGACCCGGAATTTTGAGCAATATCAATTTAATAATCTTTGATAATAATTAAATTGATTTGATCATTTTACATTATAAATTGACAAGTTAAATTTATTTTAAAGGTTAATGATAATAATTTGTTAATATCTATAAACATTTTTCTTAACAATATGAATTGGCAAATTTAATTCTTTTGAAAGTTAATAATATTTTGGTTTGAAAATATTTATTTTGGTAATTTAAAATTGGTAAGATTTATTTTCTATTTATAATATATATATATATATTGATATATCTTGTAAATAGAAAGTTTTAAAAGCTAATTCAAATTATAATATATATGAATATATATGAATATATATTATGATTTGGTTTGTGTTTTAAAATTCAACATAGTAAATTTCAAATTCAATGTTAAAATGTTTTCTATTTGAAATGTGTATATATGTATTTGAATATATATATATTTTAAATAGGAATTTTATTAATTTGAGTTTAATAAGTATTTCCAAACTTTATTATAGATATATATAGTTTTGTAATTTGAAAGGTTAACTTGATTTAATGTTTTTAAAATGATAATTGAGATTTAAATTTCTATAACAAATTTAATTTCTTATTTAATATAGATACATATATATATTGTACTTAAGTTTGGAATAAGATTTAAATTAAAAGTTCATTTATTTTAATAGTCTTTCAATTTCAATTTTAACATAAGATAAATTGTTTTAAAATTTTTATATAAGAGTTAAACTCAATTTCTCAAGTCTATAAGCATATATTATATAAAATAAATCAAAATATAAGTTATTTAAATTTACATGAATATTTATTTAAAATATAAATACACATTTCCATATTACATAATTACATATACATAGCTTAATAATTATAAAATAAAAAGAAGTAATATTTATAAAACATTTTATAATCATATAAATATTACATAATAAAATCAGTAATTAAGCATTAAAATACAATACATACATATACACATTTCATGCAAGGCTTAAAATAAATTATAAAAGGGAAAATAACATTTATGAACATTAGAGAATAACATTAGTGAATATTAAATAACACATAATAACACTTGTAATCATATATGTATAGGTGTAAGTTAATTAGAGTTTCATTGTGACAAATGTCATCCTCTTGTAAATTTAATTCAAAATTTAACTTGTAAAAAACAAGAACAAAAGTTTTATTTTCAGATAAGATTTCTTTCTTCATTTCAACAAATTACAATACAAAAACAAAAATCTGAAAAGAAAAATGAAAACTGTAAACCTGAAATAGAAAAAAATCTGCAATTCAATCTAAAAACATGATGAGGAGATGATAGAAATTCAGAAATCAATGCAAGTTTTTCAAATATAAATCAGAGGCAAAGGGAATTCAACATGCAAATGAATTTAAAAGCCTGGAAAGAAAAAAATGCAGTTTTGTCTTCCACTTAACCAAGGTGAGTAAATGCAGTTTTTTTTTTATAAAAAAAAGATTAAAAGTGGTATTAATTTGTTTATATGAATGAATAATATAATGTTATCTGAAAATATTTGAATTGTATTGGATGCATGTTTGATTTATGACTTTTGATTGCCTGTATAATGATACTTTAGTGTCTATAAAAGAACGGGTTTAAAATTTTATAAATAAAATTCAATAACTTGACTTTGAATTCGAATTAGACTTTGAGTTGTAAATAGAAGTTGATTGTAAGCAAGTAATCTATCTCAAAAAAATATTTATAGATTTTTAAAGTGCATAAATGGCTCGGTAATTTGAAATTTACAGTAAACCTTTAATTTGGGTCAAAAACTTTTGTATTCAAATTTAAGTTTTGATATTATATTTGGATTAAAAATGGGGAAATAATGATTTTTAAGGTTTGAATCATGATTTTTGGATTGATATTTGGGAAGAAATCACGGGTTATTGGTTTTGGGCATTTTGATCGATTTACGGCAAACCACGGCGAATTGGACCTCGTCGTTGATCATGAAGGTTGAGGGTTGGTTGTAGATCATCAGAAAAATACAATTGGAATTTTCTATTGATCGAGTTGACCATGAATCGATCGAGTAGGGTTTATTGCACTGAGTTTTGTTCTGTAGTTCGAATGGATTCTTTGGCGACAAGAGATAACCGGAGTGGTTCGCGTAGGTTGCCGTAGGTTCTGGTGGTCGTAAGGAAGCCATGGATATGGTGATGGGGTTTCTCAAGGCCGAGGTTGCCGTGGAGGGCCAATTTGCTAATGAAGGGGGAGTTCGAATTGATGGTCAGAGAGTCCATTTTCGATTCTTGATAGGATCAAGGTTGCTGAGTTTCCCATAGCTTTGTCGTGGACACGAATGACTTGTCGAAGTCACGGTGGTGGTCGATGGTGGTCGGGCGATGGTGCACGTTTCACGTGTGAGAACGTATCAGGTGATGTTTGGTTTTGGGTTCTGGGAAGAGATAGGGGGGAGACTCGAAGTTGGTCTCGTGAGTTTTTAGTTATTTCTCGAAGCAGGCTTGGGTAGGGGAAAACTCGGGGTTGTCGCGTGAAATTTTGAGGTTTGCTCGAGTTTTGTTGAGCGTATTTTGGGCTGGGATTTAGTTTGGGTTTTGTCTGATGTTTAGTAAGTTACAGTTAGGTTGAAGGGTTTCGAAACAAAGAAAACTGGTTTTGGAAAAAAGATTTATAATAAAAGTTGAATTAGTTTTACTTATAAAACTATTTGGTTTCAAAATAAAATTTTAAACAAGCTTTATATATATTAAAATATGGTTGTTTTTAAAATAAAAGAAATGGTTATTTTTGAAATAAAGCTTGTATTTAATTTTATTTAATATTCTTGGAAAGTTTAAAGATTTAAAAGTATAGTCAAAAGGTGTTTTAATTATAATAGATTTCTAATATATTTTAAAAAAAAAGTATTAACGATATCAATTTAGTAATCAATTATAATTAAAAAAATTATTGGGTAATCAAGAGTTTGGTTAAACAAATATAATTAAATTGATTTACCCTTAAAAGTTATTGATTAATATAAATATTTTAGCTAAGATAATGGTCTTCTCAATTAAGAATTTTATAATATTAATGTTAAGAATCATTTAATTAATTTTAAATGATTAAGTTAAATAATTAATTAAATAAATAAATAGTGGTTAATTAAGATAATCACTTATGAGTTAATTTAATATAATTACTAGGTGAAGTAATTAAGTGATTAATTACAGGAGGTAATTAAGTAAGAGTTAATTACTTTATGAAAAGTAATTAAGTAATGTGTTTAAGAGTTAATCACTTGAGTTATTAATTAAAGAATTAATTAATAAAATTAATTAAAGGTTTAAATTATTTAGTTCATGGTTAATTTATAAAAGGATTAAGAATAATAAATTAAGTGATTAATTACTTGTTAAAGTAATTAAGTAAGAAAGAAATTTAATTAATGAAGTAATCATTAATTAATGGAAATAATTAATTAATTATTAATTAATAATTTAAGGATAATTAATTTATAATAAATTTTGATTACTAATTAAAGTAATTAATCAAAGGTGATTAATTAAAAGTAATTAATCAAGTGTGATTAATTAAAAGTGATTAATCAGGTGTAATTAATTAAAGGATAATTAAGGAATAATTATCAGGATAATTAAAGAATAGTTAATCAAGTATGATTAATTTTAAAAGGTAATTAAGAGGTAATTACTTAGTATAATTTGGAAGTAATTAATCAAGATGATTAATTAATATGGTAATTAAGTAATAATTACTTAAAGTAATTAAGGATAATTAAGTGATTTAATTAATTTGTAATTAATTAATGAATAAGTAAGTTGGATTGAAGATAATCCAAGTGTTTAAGTAAGAATTAATTTAATTTAAGGATTAATTAAATTAATTAAGTTTGGATAAAACTTGTTTATGAATGATTAATGATTGAATGATATATATCATTGGATGAGTTAATGATATTGGTGATATTTTATGTCTTTGGTTGATATGTGATGATGTGAATATGTTATATCTGAGATGTGATATATGCTACTTTGTGATATGTATGGATGAAGGTGATAATAGGTGATTATCTATCTGTGTTGTGAATACATCCATTTATGTTAAGTGATATTTCTAAATATCTATTGTTTAAATCCCTTAAGTACAACTTGGACATTAAAATGGCGTTTGGATTCGATGAGACCGGGATTGGTTTTCATATTTGGATATCCGAAAACCACATCGATTCCAATTAAACGTTAGGTCGTTAATCCAAGCGGAGCGAGTGAAGACTCGAGGTATAAGGGCTATACGTCAGTATAACTCTGTGGGTGATTCCGTAATGAGTTTGACGGAATAGTGCTTATAGGTTCGAGATGGAGATTTAGAGTGCAAGGGCTATGGTCGTTGACTCTGAGGGTGATTCTAAAAATGAGTGCAACGAGATAGTGCCTTTGGTTTCATTCGAACCCGGAACGAACTTGTATGGATTGAATGCTTTCAGAACATCGTCAGGTGGACGATGAGCATTCTAAGATAGATGTGTTCTATAAAAGTAATCGCAGCCTCAAGCCTCATCAACCGGGAATGGCTAAAACAGGGGAGGTGCAGTAAGGCTTCGTGGGTAGCTCCCACTAGAGAGTGAGATACATCCCTATTTAGATGTCCCTTTTTATTTCGGCTTTGTGGGCAGTTGGTCTGCAGCCAACTGCGGGGTGGTCTTGTTCGAGACTGTTCGGTAAGGAATGGTCCCGGCCTTTTGTTGCATGGGAGTTGGAGTACTCCTCGGTACGGTGATCTAGGCCACGTACTGTGACGGGCGGTACCCCAGTAGCCCTGCCATTGATGGAAACCCATTTTCCCTACGAGACCCTACGGTTTTGTTTGTATTACCCACTTTTGTGGCTAGTAGCTGGAATTTAATAATGTAACAATTTCGGCTATTTCTTATTTACTTGAAAACCCTAGACACTATTATAATATCACTGGATTTCCTATCAAATGTTTTGGTTAGCGTAAGGTAAAAACTTTCCATGTTTATGTGTGCGAACTCTTACGTGATACCCTTTCTTTCAAAGGATTTTCTAAAGTTAAGCAATCTTAAACCGTTTACTCACACCAGACCCCTGTCTGACCCGAGTGTTTATTTTCTGTTTTATTAAACTCTTGGGTACTCATATTATTTATGAGTAGCCAAGTGATTCAGGTCATCTTTGAAGAAATCTGGAGGAGCTTTGGAGTAGGAGGCTTCAGCGTGTAGATATATAGTTAGAGTTCCGTTGTGTTGTTATTCTGTATGATGTCTTGTATTGTATTAGACAGAAATGTTATAACTGTCTAAATTGAGATGTTTAGTTGTGTACTCTGATGTATATGATACTATGTATATGTTCTATATTATATTTTCAATCGTTCCGCTGTGAGATTCTGATGTGTTGTTTCTTTTTCTTTTCTTCTTTTCTTCTTCTATCTCTTTCTTTCTTAATTAGTGATGCGACTTTCTGGTAATAGAAAGTCGGGTCGCTACAAAAATCAAGCAGAAGCTAGTTCAAATTCAACACATTCAGAGAAGTAGCTCATAACAGAGGTCATAGAACTTGTGCAAATCTTAGCAACAAAAGTTTTGCAATATATTTAATGAATGTTGTTCTAGCGGTTACAGCATGGCACGCTTTGCTAGAAAGGAACCAATGAGCATTTCAAGGTAAAAGATTGAACATGGATATCATTGTAACTTATTTTCAAGACTGTAAGATTATCATGAGTAAACTGAAGCATGAGACTGGCATTTATTAAAGTATTAACATACTTTAACATGCCTAATTTATTTCTAAAGTATTCCCCTTTGTATTATTTACTTTTTGTTTTATTTGTTTTTAATTTGTGTGTTTCTAGTTATCTACCATGCGGATGAGGTTTGTTTGTCATTTTTCTTCACTTATTTGGTACTAAGTAATGTACTTGTAATTTTCCACCTATGTAATAAAGTACCAAATTTCAAAAAAAACATATGACCATAAAATTAACATATTGGATACTCAAACTAGTAGCAATCCAGAAAAGGATGTTAATGCCTCATTCCAAAACATTATAGAATAATACAACACTCAAGACATAATCAGTCTCAATATCAAGAACATAAAATGACGATAGAGATGTGGTAATGAAAAATGGGAATTTTGTCAAAGCTAAGTGAAATATAGTGGAAGACCATTGGGATCTAAAATGAACTTAATCATATGTCTTGGATGAAAGATTAGGAGCTAGTGAAACAGTAATAATTAACATGGAAGGATGATGCAAGCACTTAGCATAGTTGTGTAAGCTAGATTTCAAAATATGAGGGGGTTGTCTTAGAAGCATCTAGCATGGGACTATTAGAGCAGAAATAGATTGTCATAGGCTCCTTAACATTGTCATTGTTGATTGTTTGGAGTATGATTTGACCATGGATAAAACGGAGGTACAAAATCTCTTTGAAAAGAATAGCATGTTTAGGAGAAAGATGGAATGTATAACAAAATGTTGGCATGGTATAAAGGAGAAATATGACGAATTTTGTTATCATGGCTAAGCACTTTGCAAATGAAAATACATCCACCTTCTATTTATACGAAACATCGGCAAGGGAAATGTGATCGTGTGATGACCCACTTTTTTGAACAATTCAAGTCAATAATAAATAATACATGTCTAATTAACTCAAATAGTCCAGAAGATAGATTATCGATGAGGTTTTATTTAAGAAAATAAGAAGGAAAAGAAAAAACACAGAAGAGAATAATATACAGAATCTCACAGACGGAAATGGAAAAATATAATAATTACATAAATGATTCATAAATCTGTTTTACAATATGCATTTAAGATCAGAGTTATACATTTACAAAATAATGCGGCGGAAATAAAATAGATACATTAGTAGTTCGTGAATCTAAGTTTACATCAGAGTTTAAAGGAAATCGTATGGTGGAAAACAAAGGTTTACAAATCAAAAACAACAGAGTATAGTGAAATAACTAAAGTCTTCAAACCCATCTTCGGCTCCATAAAATAATAGACCCCAAAACACTGAAATAATCAGGCTGACCCGAGCATATTAAAAAAAAAATATACTCGAGTCAGAACCAAAAATTCTTATGACATTAAACTCGATATCGTATGAAATAAGGGTGCAAATAACTTAAAAGACGTTGCAGGATTTTCCATGTCCTAAGGATTCGTTAAACTATCCATATGTAATAAGATACACTATATATGTAATGTCTATCAGTAATGTAAATACTAAAATTGCATTAAGGCTTTACATTAACCCCTTAACACATTTTTAAGTATTGTTCTACAGTTTGCCTTGTAATACAACCAGTAACATCGGTAGTTAGGGAGGCGCCATGATAGAACAACACCAAAACAAATCGTAATGGTCTCATATTGTAACATCCCACCTTTTCGCACGTTTAAATCGACACACGTGCCAATTCAAACCATACGGAAGGGCGGGTTGTTATGGGGTAAATAAGAAAAACAAAGAAGAAGAAAAAAACAAAACAGAATCTCACAGCGGAAGGATAAAATATAATAATCATATACAGTTCATAAAACTGTATACAAACATTTGATTCTTCTTTATACAATAATATCAGAGTTCACATACCAATAAATATCAATGCAGCGGAATACAGTGTGTAGTGGAACCATATAGTATATAATAATAATTTTTGGATTTTTGCGATTATTCTTCAAAAGGAATTGTTAATAAAGAGATCCTCGTGTTCGTCCTCCAGAAATAAAGTCTTCGATCCTGAAATGCTCGGACTGACCCAAGCGAATTGAAAAGACAAAACACTCGAGTCAGAAGTAAAAGATCTTATGTAAGTTAAATCAACAGGAATAAATATGAGTGCAGTAACTTAAAAGATGCTCGGGATTCACATCTTCTAAGGATCCGTTAAACTATTTACTATGTAGTAATATTTCGCTATTATAACAATGTCTAATAGTAAAATAAACTTACTTTTAAATAGCATTAAGGAGTTACCCAATCTCCCCCTTAACACAATAATAGTCCCAGTAGTCCAGCCAGTATCAGCGCATCTCCAGATCGGGAGACTACCCTAAATACTCCACGGGCTACGAGAGAAAACCAAACTCGTACGATGCGCGATAGGGTAGGTGACACGACACAACTAGGCAATGTCAGGGTAGATATACCAATCACGCATCCGGGCCGGTGGTAACGCGTAGCCGCAGCTACCGCCCACCTCGAGCCGCACCCCCAAAAAGAAAATCAAAAGTGGCCACCGAATCAATCCAAAAGTCAAAGTATAAAATTGAAGGGATGTGTCCGATCAAAGGTGCTACCTCAATTGGCCCGAGAATCGCTCCTGTTTTAGCCACCTTATCCCAACTCACGGGAGTTGGGTCCACGTATTTACCTCAAAGGAAACGCCGTCGTCATCCTACTTCACTCTGGGATCTCCACCGTGTACACGGTTGTTAAAGTGGTTTTCGGAGTTGGCAGAGAGTATGACAACTTCCGATCCCGGTCTCATCAACAACCAAGCGTTATTATAACACCGCGGTCTTTTCAAAATAGTTTATACTTTAAAAACAGAATAAAATATCCATTTCCAAACCATATAAATACGATATCATTTCTATTTTAAAACCAAAATCAATATGATCTCATTTTTATTTCAAATATATCCTTTTTCGAAAATCATAGTGCTTCCAAATATATATATATACCTTAAACCCATAGCTTCGAAACATAATTTTCAATACTTAAATGGTTTAATAATAAATTACTTTATAAAGTAAATTAGCTTTTTATTTTCTGAAATCAATTCCAAATACAGATTTGAATTCCCAATAAACCATTTAAATTTCCATATATTTCAAAGTTTAAATATTCCCCACCATTTCAAAACTAAATTATTAATTCATATATATATATATATATGCCAAATTCACTTTACCATTATTTAGTTTGAAATACTTACTTAATCAATCCAGTATCCTTTATATACAACTTTCAAATTCAATAATTGAATATTCCTCACTTTATTTAGACTAGATATATTCTCTTAAATCATCTTAAACCTGGATTTAGTTCTAATACCATCTTCTTTTTAAATCTAAATCTCAATAAGATCTTAATTAAATAAAATCTCAAATCAATTTCAAAATTATCTTCTCACTTAGAATTATAAAATCAATATAAACTCTATATTACAATATGATTTACGTAAACACTTATCCATAATATTTTAGTAAAATCAACTTTATTATTAAACTTACTTCATACTTTAAACAATTTTATGTAGCTTAAAACCAAGAATTTAACTATATATAAAATAACCTTTATCAAATATCCGAAATCAATATGACATAAAACCATATATATTTTTCTTTACAAAACCATAGAAAAATCATTTCAAATATATATATACACACACACACCGCAGTGCCTGTATAAAATTTTATATCCTATGGTCAAGTGATACGGATATTTAACATTTCAATCCGCAATTTAAAAATAAAAATGCG
The DNA here is from genome assembly GCA_030765085.1 of Allium cepa. NCBI lineage: Eukaryota > Viridiplantae > Streptophyta > Magnoliopsida > Asparagales > Amaryllidaceae > Allium > Allium cepa. The sequence goes on along the minus strand of CM060938.1, from coordinate 462,383,531 downwards.
GTTGTTTATCATTTCAAACCGCAATCCGGAATGAGATGAAAGTGAATAAAAACTTGCAGTTTATAACAATATACAATACAGCATCCATTTATAAAAATCATCATCAAATTCAATAATACATCAATATATAACAGGTAATAAATAACAGGCATTTACTAGCAGTTTATTATGAAAAATAAATTAACTGATAATTTAATTGACTGTTAAATGTATAATAAATTAACTAATAATTTAACTTTCAGTTTATATGCAATAATAAATTTAACTAGAAATTTAACTAGCAGTTTATATGCAATAATGAATTAAATAACAAGTAAATTAAATGAATGTAATTTAACTGAGATAATGATGAAATATATGCCAAACAACTATAAATAAATTTTTAAACACATCATAAATCAATTTAACAAACATAAGAAATCTTAGAAGTTGTGAGTGGGTTAAAACACTCACCTTTTGAATTTAAATAGAATTAAAATTCAATTTAAACTCAAAAACTGCACAGTCTCCAAATCTATCCAAACCTCGGCCAAAATGTCTGAAATTCTGATATGATCCCAACGTAAAAATCCGCGCGTGAAACGGATATCGTATGTGAGAGTTATGCGTGTTAGAAGATTTGAAAACAAAAAATTAAATTAAAACAAAATACATAAACTCACCAAACAAAAACTGCCACGTCAACTGCCCCTAAAAACACGCGTGAACCCTAACGAACGAAATTTGTTTCGAACGCACGCTGTAGCCGCCACCAAAAGCTCGCCTTCACTGCCGCCTGACACGACCCAGATCAAGGATTTCTGTTTGCCCCCACTCCCATGCCGACCTCAACCTGGCCGCGCGGCACCACCCGGTTCGCCCAGAGCGAACGCAACTGCCCCCCTTTAACCTTCAATTGCCGCGAATCCAGACGCTAATAGGAGAAGATAGCCGTATGAATGAGCTCAGCTCGTCGATCTCTATGAGCCCAAAGCTTCTGATCGTCGCAAGATCGAAGATCCGTCGTTAAAACGACAAAACCACAATGACCGGCCGAAGATAATCCTTCAATTTCTTGAAAATCAGAGCTTCAAATCGAAAAACGAACACCACCAGTGACTTACGCTCGTCGAGAACTTCAACATATATTTCTTCCAAAAATTTCTTAGGACTTTGAAATTTATGCGTTGGATTTTATTTGGAATTGGATCTAGAATTTTGGAATTTGTTTGTCTGCCATTGAAAGGAGGAGTAGAAAAATTTGCATACAGACAAATGAGAATTAGGGAGGCTAGGGTTTATAGCAGGATATTTATAGAGAAAGTTGGAATAGAATAAATGGATCGGGTTGAATACGCGCTAACGACAAAGTGGCCCAATATGCCCGTTCTGACCCCGGAACGAAATTGGGTAAACCCATATATCAAAATAGGTGTTTTAAAATATTTTAAACGCGATGGAACAGGTTTCACATCCAAATTCAATCATATGAAGAAGTTATGCCCAAATCAATAATTTTTCAAATTGATTTCAAAACGTTTCGAGTCCGTATGATCAAACGACATGTCCGATCGCTACGAAACTTGAAACCCTACAATAATTCGCCGTTACAGATCCGATGAAACTTGTTCGTCGAAATTCAAGTCAGTGGGAAAAATGGCTATTTTTACATTAATTAAATAATTTAATAATTAATTAATAAAATCCAATTTTTAAATTTCAGTCTTAAAATTGACAAATTTTATCACTTTATATTTCTCAATCAAATTACAATGTTTTAAGCAAATTAAAAGTTAATTTAAAGTTAATAAATTTAACAATTTCAGTGTTTATCTCAAATTCATTGAATTTAGAAATTGTATATTAAATTTTCAAAATTTCATTTAACTATTTTTCATTCTATTATTCAGTCTATTATTATCAAAAGGATGTAATTTACATTGGTTTGTAGCTATTGCATTAATATTCTCAAATTTCCTCTTAATTCCCATTAACGTAATATTTTATTATTAAATTCCACTTATTTGCAATAAATCCACTTATTGAACTTCAAATTTCAAATAAATTAATAAATTTTGGTTTCACTTCTAAATCAACCAATCGTCATATTATAAATAGAATTAGCATTAATTACAACTTATAAAATTAATCCTTTTCAATGACAAATCACATCTACCCTAACTACACGAATTAAGTCAATTAATTGTAATTGATTTCACATTAAATGTTATTAATTATAAATTGAAATCTCAATAATTCGTTTATTGTTTTAAAATCTTGCTATTAAATAAATTGACATTTTTATAGGTAAAATTAACACCGAATTATATTGCATTTCATTAATGTATTTATTAATTCATTTCCAATTAACGTTGCTATTTAACTTCCTTTGATTGCAAATTAATTTCCAAATTTTATTTAATAGACTAACTAAATATGTAACACGTAAAATTTGATACCATTAACTTTTTTATTTCATAAAAAAAGTTTATTGCTTACAACAAATGCTACCCTTTGTATTAATTATTATTTCCGAATATATTGAAGTTGTCAACTATATACATTTGTTAAAATTAGAAACTCAATTAATTCATTCAGTAGGTCTCATTCTGTTATATTAACTTATGAGATAAATATGCATTTTCGTTGCTTATTACCTTTACACCATTCAATTACAGTTCTCACCCACATAAATAAGACCATTATTTTCATCTAAATGAATTTTTTTTCCAATATGTCAATAAACTTTATTTCCATGTCTTATAATACAACAAATTGCCCAATATGAATAACCTTAACAATATTTATAAATATTTCCTTAAATTTTCGTTCAGTTACCATACGACAATATTATTTCATTGGTTAATTCAACACTTACTTTTATCTACTTATATTTTTTAACTTTATACCCAAATGCATAAATTACTACTTCCATTATTATATACATTTGAATTCCATTCTAGCTAAGTTATTACATTTAAAATATCCTATTTAATTTATCATTGCTACATTTTCTTTTTAACGTTTGTTTCATTTTAAAATAATTTTTTTTCTTTCTTTCTCAATTTAATTACAAAGATCCAATGAAATTAACCAATTTATTTATTAAAATTTACAGGTCGTTACACTCTCCCCCACTCAAAACTTTTCGTCCCCAAAAAGGAAAAGAAGGGAAAAGAAGAATTAAATAAACAATACGTCTTATTCAAAATATTAACTTTATAAGCAAATAATTTACAAAATTTATTACTTTAAATAAAATATACCCATTTTATAACCATTAAATCTTTTATACTTAAATAAATAAAGTTTGGAAATCATTTTCAAAAAAATTCTAAGTCCAAAATTTACGAAAATTTTCGGCAGAGTCTCCTTTGCACGGAGAGACTCGGGAGAAAATATAATATCAATATAACAAATATTTTCAAAATAATATATATCCCAACACGGGAAACAATATAATAGCGCTATAAACCGTAATCCGAAAACGTACCTATTTGTCGGGCAATTTACGCTTAATTATGAAACCAAAAGCAGTAGCAATTACTTCCATAACCTGTATTTCACTTATATACTCCAAAAGGTTAACAATTGTATAAAATGAAATATTTAAGGTTGTTTCAACCACAACAACGATCAATACAACAACAATCAATTCCAACAAGGCATACAACCATCATACAAAATCAACATAATTCAATCATTCATTCATATCAAACAAAACAAATAGTTGTTCGGGTTCAAACTTTAAATTGCACATAATGAAAAATAACTATTGAGCACACCATATACCCAACAGTCTCTGATGAAGCTAAATAGATTATTCATTCATCCAAACAAATTTAAAGTTTCCTTACCCAAACACCCATAAACCAAAACAAACAACAACAAATTTGAACAACAGGTTTTGTTTATCCTTATTAATTCCATTCATACATTTGTTTTTTGATTTCTCTTTTCACTCATTATTTATTTTTATCTATTTGATTTCTCTTTTCATTCATTATTTATTTTATCTATTTCTATTAATTACTTACCAATTCAATTTCATCTATCTATAAAATGCCAAATTCTATTTATTGCATTACATTCATTTATCTATATTATTCATATTCAATAAAATTCCTTAGTAGGTAAATTTATTTACTTTCATTTATTACTGGAATCCATTGATAATACTTACCTTTCTATTTTATACTTAAGTTCATAACTGCTCTAACACCAAATTCTTATTTGTTAAGGAATTTCATTGAATACTTTCATTATTTCAGATTTACTTGTATAATGTTCTATTACAATTTCTTATTAAACATTTCAACTTTTCATATCTTTTGGTAAGTTATATATATGCCTTTAAGAATGTAATTGAAAATCATACAAGTTTATCTTATTTCTTTTAATATTTATTCAATGTTCAATAATTATATCCTTTGTATTATAAGTTACACATTTCAGATTTCTTTAATTTCATTCATAACTTAGCATTAAATTTCTTATTTCCTTTAGAGGTTTCAATTTATTAATTACCTACGTTCTAATTCATAACAGTAATTGAAAATATTAATTAATGAAAACTTAACAGTTAATTATCGGGTTTTATTCAAAATCATTTTAAAATAACAGATAAATGTATATACTTACACTTTATGTATCCAGTTATATTTAAAACAGTTTAAAATTTATATTTGTTTATCAAAACAAATCTGCAGTAAAACTACTACAGTGGCCTTCCCACTTCGAAACTCGAAAATGAATGTCGATGATGCGTGCACTCATCACCGAAATTATTTTCAAGCGACAGAGAGGGGAGTACAACTTTATCTTTCTAAAATTTCTTTAAAACATTTCTTTCAAATTATATTGAAATATTTATATCAGAAAATAATTCTAAAATATTATTATTATATTCCGAAATCATTTGAAAGAAATTTTCAAAACCCCGGAACTTTAGTTCTAAATTTCCAATTTTCATTTAATTTATTTTCAATCTTGTTTTACTTATTATTTTTAAATTTTATTACCTAACAAACCAATATAATACAACCAAATATAACCTTTATAAAATTTACTTTATATATAGAAAATATAATAGGCAAAATTATTTCATTCACCTATATTAAAACAAATATTGTGTCGGTCTGTCCTATTAAGTGTTTAGAAATCCCTATTGATGTCATAGCGTCCCATGCACCAACCAGAATTTATAAATACAAAACGGAACAAATTAACACAATATTAAAACCTTTTTATAACACTAACAAGTACGCTCTATCATATATATATACACTCAGCGACTCACCATAGAGTATTACTACCGTATTAATAAAGAGTCAAACCCCACAAAGCTAAGGTTTATCGCTAAACCGAAGCTCTGATACCATATGTAACATCCTACCTTTTCGCACATTTAAATTGACACACGTGCCAATTCAAACCATACAGAAGGGCGGGTTATTATGGGGTAAATAAGAAAAACAGAGAAGAAAAAAAAACAAAACAGAATCTCACAGCGGAAGGATAAAATATAATAATCAATATACAGTTCATAAAACTGTTTACAAACATTTGATTCTTCATTATACAATAATATCAGAGTTCACATACCAATAAATATCAATGTAGCAGAATACAGTGTGTAGTGGAACCATGTAATATATAATAATAATAATAAAGAAATCCTCGTCTTCGTCCTCCAGAAATAAAGTCTTCGATCCTGAAATGCTCGGACTGACCCGAGCGAATTGAAAAGACAAAACACTGGAGTCAGAACTAAAAGATCTAATGTAAGTTAAATCAACAGGAATAAATATGAGTGCGGTAAGTTAAAAGATGATCGGGATTCACATCTTCTAAGGATCCGTTAAACTATTTACTATGTAGTAATATTTCGCTATTATAATAGTGTCTAATAGTAAATAAACTTACTTTTAAAAAGCGTTAAGGAGTTACCCAATCTCCCCCTTAGCACAATAATAGTCCCAGTAGTCCATCAAGTATTAGCGCATCTCAAGATCGGGAGACTACACTAAATACTCCACAGGCTACGGGAGAAAACCAAACTCGTACAAGGCGCGATAGGGTAGGTGACATAGCACAACTAGGCAATGCCATGGTAGATATACCAATTACGCATCCGGGATGGTGGTAACGCGTAGCCGCAGCTACCGCCCACCTCGAGCCACACCCTCAAAAAGAAAATAAAAAGTGGCCACCGAATCAATCCAAAAGTCAAAGTATAAAATCGAAGGGATGTGTCTGATCAAAGGTGCTACCTCAATTGGCCCGAGAATCGCTCCTGTTTTAGCCACCTTATGCCAACTCACGGGAGTTGGGTCCACGTATTTACCTCAAAGGAAACGCCGCCGCCATCCTACTTCATTCTGGGATCTCCAACGCGCACACGGTTGTTAAAGTGGTTTTCGGAGTTGGCAGGGAGCATGACAACTTTCGATCCCGGTCTCTTCAACAACCAAACGTTATTATAACACCGCGGTCTTTTCAAAATAGTTTATACTTTAAAACCAGAATAAAATATCCATTTCAAAACCGTATAAATACGATATCGTTTCTATTTTAAAACCCAAATCAATGTGATCTCATTTTTATTTCAAATATATCCTTTTTCGAAAATCATAGTACTTCCAAATATATATATACACATTAAACCCATAGCTTCGAAACATAATTTTCAATACTTAAATGGTTTAATAATAAATTACTTTATAAATTAAATTAGCTTTTTATTTTCTCAAATCAATTCCAAATACATATTTGAATTCCCAATAAACCATTTAAATTTCCATGTATTTCAAAGTTTAAATATTCCACCATTTCAAAACCAAATTATTAATTCATATATATATATGAATAATTCACTTTACTATTATTTAGTTCGAAATACTTACTTAATAAATCCAGTATCCTTTATATACAACTTTCAAATTCAATAATTGAATATTCCTCACTTTATTTAGACTAGATATATTCTCTTAAATCATCTTAAACCCGGATTTAGTTCTAACACCATCTTCTTTTTAAATCTAAATCTCAATAAGATCTTAATTAAATAAAATCTCAAATCAATTTCAAAATTATCTTCTCACTTAGATTTATAAAATCAATATAAACTCTAGATTAGAATATGATTTAAGTAAACACTTATCCATAATATATTTTAATAAAATCAACTTTATTATTAAACTTACTTCATACTTTAAACAATTTTATACGTAGCTTAAAACCAAGAATTTAACTATATATAAAATAACCTTTATCAAATATCCGAAATCAATATCACGTAAAACCATATATATTTCTCTTTACAAAACCATAGAAAAATCATTTCAAAATATTTATATACATACATACATACATAGATATATATATATATATATCGCGGTGCCTCAATAAAATTTTCTATCCTATGGTCAAGTGATACGGATATTTATCATTTCAATCCGCAATTTAAAAATAAATATGCGGTTGTTTATCATTTCAAACCACAATTCCGAGTGAGATGAAAATGCATAATAACTTGCAGTTTATAACAATATACAATACAACATCCATTCATCCAATATCATCTATCAACCATTTATCAAAATCATCATCAAATTCAACAATACATCAATACATAACATGTAATAAATAACAGGCATTTACTGGCAGTTTATTATGCAAAATAAATTAACTGATAATTTAATTGACAGTTATATGTACAAAAAATTAACTAATAATTTAACTATCAGTTTATATGCAATAATAAATTTAACTAGAAATTTAACTGGCTGTTTATATGCAATAATGGATTAAATAACAAGTAAATTAAATGAATGCAATTTAACTGAGATAATGATGAAATATATGCCAAACATCTATAAATAAATTTTTAAACACATCATAAATCAATTTAACAAACATAAGAAATCTTAGAAGTTGTGAGAGGGTTAAAACACTCACCTTTTGAATTTAAATTGAATTAAAATTCAATTTAAACCCAAAAATTGCACAGCCTCCAAATCCATCTAAACCTCCGCCAAAATGTCCGAAATTCTGATACGATCCCAACGTAGAAATCCGCGCGTGAAACGGATATCGTATGTGAGAGTTATGCGTGCTAGAAGATTTGAAAACAAAAAATTAAATTAAAACAAAATACATAAACTCACCAAACAAAAACTGCCACATCAACTGCCCCTAAAAACACGCGTGAACCCTAACAAACACAATTTGTTTCGAACGCACGTTGTAGCCGCCACCAAAAGCTCGCCTTTACCGCCGCCTAACACTACTTCGGCCAGATCAAGGATTTCCGTTCGTCCCCACTCCCATGCCGACCTCAACCTGGCCGCGCGGCACCACCCGGTTCGCCCAGAGCGAACACAACCGCCCCCTTTAACCTCCAATTGCCTCGAATCCAGACGCTAATAGGAGAAGATAGCCGTATGGACGAGCTCAACTCATCGATCTCTACGAGCCTAAAGCTTCTGATTGTCGCAAAATCGAAGATCCGTCGTTAAAACGACAAAACCACAATGGACGGCCGAAGATAAACCTTCAATTTCTGGAAGATCAGAGCTTCAAATCGAAAAACGAACCCCACCAGTGACTTACGCTCGTCGAGAACTTCAACATATATTTCTTTTAAAATTTTCTGAGGACTTTGAAATTTATGCGTTGGATTTGATTTGGAATTGGATCTAGAATTTTGGAATTTGTTTGTCTGCCATTGGAAAGGAGGAGTAGAAAAATTTACGTACAGACAAATGAGAATTAGGGAGGCTAGGGTTTATAGCAGGATATTTATAGAGAAAGCTGGAATAGAATAAATGGATCGGGTTGAATACGAGCTAACGACAAAGTGGCCCAAAAAGCCCGTTCTGACCTCGGAATGAAATTGGGTAAACCCACATATCAAAGTAGGTGTTTTAAAATATTTTAAATGCGATGGAATAGGTTTCATGTCCAAATTCAATTGTATAAAGAAGTTATGCTCAAATCAATAGTTCTCCAAATTGATTTCAATTTCATTGTTTTCAAAGCGTTTCGAGTCCGTATGATCAAACAAAAAGTCTGATTGCTACGAAACTTGAAACCCTATAATAATTCACCATTACCGATCCGATGAAACTTGTTTCGTCAAAATCCGAGTCAGTGGCCAAAATGGCTATTTTTACATTAATTAAATAATTTAATAATTAATTAATAAAACCAAATTTTAAAATTTCAGTCTTAAAATTGACAAATTTTATCACTTTATATGTCTCAATCAAATTACAATATTTTAAACAAATTAAAGTCAAATTAAAGTTAATAAATTTAATAATTTCAGTGTTTATCTCAAATTCATTGAATTTAGAATATATTAAATTTTCAAAATTTCATTTAATTATTTTTCATTCTATTATTCAGTCTATTATTATCAAAAGGATGTAATTTACGTTGGTTTGTAGCTATTGCATTAATATTCTCAAATTTCCTCTTAATTCCCATTAACGTAATATTTTATTATTAAATTCCACTTATTTGCAAAAAATCCACTTATTGAACTTCAAATCAAATAAATTAATAAATTTTGGTTTTACTTCTTAAATCAACCAATCGTCATATTATAAATAGAATTAGCATTAATTACATATTATAAAATTAACCCTTTTCAATGACAAATCATATCTACCCTAACTGCACAAATTAAGTCAATTAATTGAAATTGATTTCACGTTAAATGTTATTAATTATTGAAATCTCAATAATTCGTTTATTGTTTTAAAATCTTGCTATTAAATAAATTGACATTTTTATGGGTAAAATTAACATCGAATTATATTGCATTTCATTAATGTATTTATTAAGTCATTTCCAATTAACGTTGCTACTTAACTTCCTTTGATTGCAAATTGATTTTCGAAATTTATTTAGTAGACTAACAAAATATGTAACACGTAAAATTTGATACCATTAACTTTTTTATTTCATAAAAAAAGTTTATTGCTTACAACAAATGCTACCCTTTGTATTAATTATTATTTCCGAATATATTGAAGTTGTCAACTATTTACATTTGTTAAAATTAGAAACTCAATTAATTCATTCAGTAGGTCTCATTCTTTTATATTAATTTATGAGATAAATATGCATTTCCGTTGCTTATTACCTCTACACCTTTCAATTACAGTTCTCACCCACATAAATAAGACCATTATTTTCATCTAAATGAAATTTTTTTCCAATATGTCAATAAACTTAATTTCCATGTCTTATAATACAACAAATTGCCCAATATGAATAACCTTAACATTATTTACAAATATTTCCTTAAATTTTCATTCAGTTACTATATAACAATATTATTTCATTGGTTAATTCAACACTTATTTTTATCTACTTATATTATTTAACTTTATACCCAAATGCACAAATTACTACTTCCATTATTATATAAATTTGAATTCCATTCTAGCTAAGTCATTACATTTAAAATATCCTATTTGATTTACCATTGCTACATTTTCTTTTTAACGTTTGCTTCATTTTAAATTAAAAAAAAATTCTTTCTTTCTCCATTTAATTACAAAGATCCAATGAAATTAACCAATTTATTTATTGAAATTTACGGGTCGTTACACATATAGAGATAATCGTATGACAAGGTACGTGAGACAATGCCTAAGGTAGGATTCTACCGTTTATCTGTCTCGGTTGGTCGTAACCCCTAACTGCAGACCGCATCCATCCCTCTAAATCAAAGGTGCACTAATCGAGTCCAAAATCAGATAGTAATATGAGGGAAGTATTTCCTCTGAAGTTAGCTAGCCTATTTGCCAGTTCAAAGGGTTTCTGTTTTAGTCATTTCAAATTGACACAAGTTCAGGATAATCCATTATCGTTCTCTCTATTCATTTCAGCAAACATTCTCCAATTTATTCCAGTAATGCCCAAGGTACGATTCTACTAGTTTATCCATCTTGGTTAGTCATAACCCCTAACGACCAACCGCATCCATCCCTTTAAATCAAAGGTGCAACAATCGAGTCCAAAATCAAATAGTAATATGAAGGAAGGATTTCCTCTAAAGTAGCTAGCCTATTGGCCAGTTTGAAGGGCTTCTGTTTTAGTCAATTCAAATTGACACAAGTGTCAGGGTCATCCATTATCCTTCTCTCTATTCATTCCAGCAAACGTTTGCCAATTCAACATTTACATTCTAGATAACATCCTTCATGTACACAATTATTAAAATGGTTCCGGTATTCAAACAGAGTATGCCAATATCCAACCCCGGTCTCTTTACTAACCAATCGTTCAATATATAAAAGTATGCAGTTTGACCCATTTTAATTTTTGCAGAAAATATGTTAACAGTATCAGAAAGTGTTCATCGTAAAAACTCCTTCATTTTACTTCAGGGTTTCACAGAAAAAGTTTTAGAAGTTTTCGGAAATATTTACTATTTTTCATACTCAAAATACATCATATTTTACACTAATTAAATTTCAAAAAAAAATCCTAAAATTTGCATAAAAATTCTAGATTAGATTTATAAGTACCTAAAACATCGTTATAGAATTTTCAATAAAGTTTCAAAATTTTCCAAATCACAATTTAATAATTTTTCCAATTTTCCAAACGGCTAATTCCAAAAATTAAATTATTAGATGGTTGAACTAAATATAAGTCTCTTTATTAAATATTCCTCAAATAATATTCAAGAGCTACATAAAAAGTTTCAAGTTAAAAAAAATTAATTTTATAAAATTACAATTTTACCATAAAGCTATTATCTTAAACATAATTATAAAAATACATAGATGGCCAAATTTAATATATGTTTCTTTACAAAATATTTTTCCTTTGCTGAGAAGAAGTTGCAGAAAATTTTTCAAATTATATGTACATATAACACTTTTTACGAAATATCCATTTATTCAAGTTTAATTCAAATAATTTATTTTGAAAATTTTACAAGTAAACTTTCTACCAAATTTTATACTATCCTATTCAAAATCTTATTTATTATAACATATCAAAATTTTAGGATTAAACATATACATTCATGAAAAAATTTCAAATAAGGACAAAATGGAAAATTTATCAAAAAATCATATTTTTGGGCGAAAACAATAAAATTATCAATTCTAACTCTTTCCACATATTAGTATAAGATGTCCTAAGGTTTTTATATCACCTTTCAATGCTCAAATGATCCATATGACAATCAACACAACTTCAATATTCAAACAAGAAGGCAACAGGTATAATCATTTGTAACAGCCCGCAAATCCGTACACCTTGAGTTAATCCCTATTCTACAACAATCAACTCAAGTTGCACAGAAATACGAACCATTTGGGTTAAAGAAGAAGAGGTAGAAGAAGAAAATTGAAAACAACAACAGAATCTAACCATCGCAGCGGAATAAGATATAATAGGTAGTAAATAATATTTACTCAAAATCAATTTATATCTGTTTACATATATTACATCAATCAGAGTACATCAGTCACAGCTCACATCAATAACATACAATGGATAAATAGCAACTCAATACAGCGGAATATATATATATAACAAGTACGAGAGTACGTATCGTCATCCAGCTCGTCTCCTGAGCTCCATAGCATCATATCCTGTATCCTATAATACTCGGTATGACCCGAGCATTATAGTTAAATAACACCCGAGTCAGTCTGGAATACCAGCGTGAGAAAATCACACCCAATTGATTATTAAAGTTTCAAAAATCCTTTGAAAATAAAAGCATCTCGTAAGACCACGCCACAAATAAACATGTCGGGTTTTCACCTTACGATAGCTAAAACAATTTTTATAGAAATCATCCGATATTATAATAGGGTCTATAGAAAGTAAATAGAATCTAGCTGAAATGCTTGCATCTCACGTTTCAGCAATAGTTGGGCACAATCAAAACCGTACGGCGCGTAGGGAAAATGGATTCCAACTAATGGCTAGGCACTGGGATACCACCTGTCACAGTACCTGGTCTAGATCAGCGTACCGAGGAGCCACCCTAACTCCCCTGCAACACAAGACCGGAACCATCCCTTACTGGACAGTCCCGAGCAAGATCACCCCGCGGTTGGGATCAGCAACCGCCCACTAAGCCGAAATAAAGGGACATCTAGACAGGGATGACCTCACCCTCCAGTGGGGGCTACCCACGAAGCCTTGCTGCATATCCCCTGATTTTCAGCCATTCCCATTTGATGAGGCTTGAGGCTAAGCGTTACCTTTTAGAATATATCCCTTAGAATGCCCATCGTCCACCTGACGATGTTTTCGCAAGCATTCATCCATACAAGTCCGTCCCGGGTTCGAACGGAACCGAAGGCACTATTCCTACTACATCCATTTTGGAAATATCCTCAGGATTAGTAGCGACTAGCCCTTGCACTTCACATCTCCATCTTCGAATCCACAATCGTTTACACGAAACGTACAACCGGATCGAAGTGGTTTTCGAGAAATAAATCTCGATCCCGGTCTCTTCGAAACGATCAGCGTATTTGTCCAATATTGATAGTCGGTGATTTAACTATCAATTTATATTCACAAACATCCATCCAACAATAAATAATTTTCCAAATTATTTATTAATCCCAAAATATCTTCGCAAGGCATTATTTCTATTTTCAATCCTTTGAAAACAGTTTCAAAACCATTTTTCTTTTCAGAATAAACTTTCCCAAATATTTTCTATCACCTCTGAAATCACCAGGCACAAACTAGATTTTTAAAATAATTTAAAACACTTTACTTAGAAATATACTTTCGAACATTTAAGCTAAAACTACTTCAATGATTTGTTAAAAATACATACTATATGAATATTTAAAAATAATGTTACTAAATAAAATATAAAACTAGATTTCACTTTTAAAAATAAATACTAAGTCACTCTTTAAAGAATTGTTGCTATAATAGATTAAAAGGAATTACTTACTATAGAATTTAAATATTTAGAAATAGTAAATTTTCAAAACATACTTCTTAAAACAACTTTAAACTGTTAATTTATATTTAAAAATTTACTTTGAAAACGTACTTGGTTATTCAGAGAGAAATTTCCAATCTCAATCACTTAAATCAATCTTCCAAATCGATTCCTAATTTATTCCATTTGGAATCAATCTCTTTACTTATCAGTTCATTTCAAAATTCATTAATTAAGGACTTTATTATTATTTTTAGATTGATTTTTAAATCCTTTATCTGAAATATACAAATTTCAGGTTATTCCCAATTCCTTCTTAATTCTTCTTAAATAATTTAAATCCTAAATTTAAAATAATGTTTTGTTCTTTTAAACAGTAACCTTGAAGTTTAAGTTTCATTAACTTTCTGTTTATTTAAATTTTCCTTTCCATACTCAAGATTTATTTATTAAAATTTTAAAGTCACTTTATTTCTTTTTTCCAACTTATTCTTGAATTTACTCAATAATTATTTTACTTGCAATTTCACTTCTTTTTATTTTCATTTCCAAAATCAAATTATATTTTTAATAATTCATTATTCCCAATTATATCAACCAAGCCATAGCATTCAATATTTCCATATAATTCATTATAGAATTATCAAATAATCAGAACAAAGAATACCAAATAATTTAAATAAAGTTGAGGGGTCCAGTTGGATCCCTCCAACCTATTTTCCCTGCATCCACAGACGTTAGCATCATATAATATTCCAATTTCAAACGATACTATACTATATCACATCACTCAATTCAACCATTCAATCAATTATTTAAATTCAATCATTTAAATTTAAATTTAAACTGAGTGAGATTAACTCACCTTTCCCTTAACATCTGCAATCCACTTTATTATCGCCTTGGATATTCCAGATGTTTGACCTTAAATAAACATTATAGGATTTTATTAATACTTGAATTGATCGAACAATTTATTATTATTTATTCATTTAAATTTTAAACCAACAAATGTTCCTTTAAACTAATAGTTAAATTTTAACTTAATTTCTTTTTTAAATAAAATAAAAAAAATATTTTTATCAATTAATAATTTAGTTTAAACCAATAATTTCTCATCCAAACTGATATATAAAAAAAAATTATATATGCCAAAGCTTATGTATACGCATATTCCATGTTTTGAACCTTATATACATATATTTTTTTTTTATAAAGTCTTATAAAATACTATCTCCTTTTTAACCTATATATTAAAACAAGATTATCTTATTACAGTAAACTATAAAATTTGATAATCCCTTTTTTATATTATCTTCCTATAAATCGGAAAAAATTTCTATAAAAGATTTAAATCAAACAACCCAAAATTTATTTAGAACAATTAAATTTCCAACTAAATTTGTAAAGACAAATTCCTTTTGATAAAATACTTCCAAATATCACTTACTATTTCAACATCCTACTGCAATATCATTATTTTTATTTTAAAAAAAAAATTAACCAATACCTACAGGTACGAACCCAGGCCATCCCCCTCGACCCAAATCGCAGCAACGCAACCATCATCCCAAGCTAAAGAACTGAAATGTTACAATTTCCCCCACCACTGGCAAGCCACAGGAAGTACATTCGACCACCCGCCATTCCAGTTGGAGCTCCATATTGCAACAAGTCTCAGCCTCGTATTACCGCAACCCCTAACTCGTGACCAACCAATGTCGCAACAACCTCCTCGATAACAATCGACCAAGCCTCCATCATCACCTCGTCGGTGACCTCCTTTCGGTCATGAAAGCCTCCGCAAGCTCAAGCGTTGCCCAGACACCTTCTGAGGCATGCAATCTCCTCTAATCGCCAGCGTTGGCCGAAACTACGATTTGCGTAGGCCCCTCCCCTTTTTTTTCGAATTAGGTTATATGATTTTGGGGAATAAGAACGGCCTGAAGTTATTTGTGAAGGAGCGAAAGAAACTGTCGGCCCCCTCTTTTTTTTTATAATAAAATTTTGTCGTCTAAAGTAAGATAAAGGTGGGATGAATCTGGATTAAAGGAAGTAGCGTATAAGAGAAGATTGGCTGAGTAAATTATTATTAATTAAGTTTTTTTTTTCAGCGCGTTATTATATCGTACACTCACACATTAGCTCCAATCAATACGAAATTTGAAATCCGATAATAATTCAATATTACGGACTCAATGGAACTGGTTTCGTCGAATTCCGAGACTGTGCCTCGGAAGGTTATTTTTAAATTCAATTTAAACGATAAAATTTTAAAACTGATCAAATCACTGTTAAATTTAATTTTAACACTTGTATTATTTTCAATGTTATCAATATAAATTTTACAAGTCTTTAAATTATTTTTAACAGGCTAAAAATTCAAGATTCAATAGCTTATTCAATTTCAAATTATTTAATTCAATAATTTAATTACCAAATAATTGGTGGTATTTGAATTCAAGTTAGAAGTTAACGTTTAAATATTCAAAATCAATTGAATATTCCAATTTCAAATGCTTGAAAATTCCGGGTCGTCACATTCCTCCCCCCTTAAAAGAATTTCGTCCCCGGAATTACTAGTTAGGAAGAATGGTCCAATACCCGTTTACTTTTTCTTGAAACCAAACGGTTTCTTACAATTCAACATCTTACCATCTTCTCATAAAAGACCCATTATTATTCTTCTTAACTTCTCAAACCTTTCCTTAGTTCCCAACGAATTTTAATTATTCAACTGTTCAAATTATAATTCAAAACTAAGTCTAAAATTTTCAAAATTTCTCAAAAATTTTCTAACTCTCTAAATTTTCGAAAAATTTCGCCAGCGTCTCCTTTGCGCGGCTAGCTCGGTACTACTACAAAAATGGCTCTACGGCCTTCCAAATCCAAAAGAAAACAAAAAGCCAAGTGGCTCAATCCAAATCCCAATCAAATTCATAACAAATTTTAAATACATACCTTTTGTCGGGCAATTCATATTTATTTTTCTGAAATCAAAATCAAATCTCTTTTCCCTTTATAATACCTGCATATCCTGCTTAGTACTAATATCCAATCACAATATCCCAAACATCATATCAATTTTCTTACAAACTGTTAATATTTATTCATTCAAATAACAACTTAGAATATATTTGCAATATCAGTTTCCAATCAAGAATCCACCATTCCTTTCTTAAGTTTAGCGTAAGCAATTTATATGTTTCTTATATTTATTTTCGCTTTACTCCTTTAATTTATATCCATTATTATTCAAATTGGTTCCTTCATTTCCATATGAATTTAATTTATCTTTAACCCTGCACATATAAATTTATTTGTCATTTATCACTAACTCATGTCATTACTTTAATTAGTTTCATTCACTAACTTATTTCAATTTCTAGTTTGAAATTGTTTAGTCGTTAATGAATTTTTTTCAAAAATTTCAAAAAAAATTCTAACTCCCAAAATTTCTAAAAATTTTTGGCAGAGTCCCCTTTGTACGGAGGAGCTTTTGCAATTTGACAAAAGAGATAAATATATATACATCGACCCACACGGTCGGAAAAACCAAAAACAGTTCATATTTCCTATTTTTTTATTGCGTAGGCGTACCTTATTTAGCATTTTAAGTAAGCGGCTTATTATTTTTAGCAAATAGCACTACCAAATCCAGCCACACGGCTTCCATGTACCTGTACTTACTCAATTTAAACATGTAAGTGCCGAATATATGCAGTTTACTATATTTCACTTAGTTGCAAAGGTTAAAACATATGAATTCTAAAAGGAAAAGCATACCAAACAACTTCCATAAGCCATTTATATAGTTTTCGTACTAATTCAACTGCTTCAATTAATTTACAATTCATTATCATTCAATTTGAATGGTTTTCAATCCATTCATATACAACTTCATCAATTTGAATGGTTTAAAACTCGATTGCCTACATTTAATTTATTTTTAAGCAAACTGAACCCATATTTATTTAAATTGCTTTCAAAACCAATTTATTTTACTCCTATCCATCCAAGGCATTTTAATAATTTCTATTTACATTCAATTTATTCTTTGTAATTTGACGAGATTTATGTGAATAAATAAGCACTTATGCTTTATAACCAATTTAAATTGATTCAGCTCAATTTACTCAATTCTATTCCATTTTTAAATTTATTCACAACCCATATATTCTCATTTCCATTGCATTTCAGATTTGAATCCATTCATTCATCTTGAAACATTTCATATTGGTTACATCAAATACTCATTTCATAATAGGTTTGCAAACTATACATTTGCCACATTAAATTTATATTCGACTTCATTTAACCAATTCAAGTTCCATCTCCATATTTCATTACTAATTGATTCCCTTTTTTTATTTTAATTCATCCACAACCATTTATTTAGCTCGACACATTTCATTTCAATTTCTTTCTCACAATCCATTCATATACATTCCATTCCACATTTGTTTATCTCAAACTATTTTATCTAGCTCGAAGACAATCCAAGCTATTTCATTCAATAACCATTTCTCAACTTATTTAAGCGATACTCCATTTGGTTCTTATTTATCACATCCATTCATTTATTCAATAAAATTAGTTTTATCCACTCAATCCATTGTGGATTTTTATTTCCTTAAATATTATTTACAACCCACCAAATTTTATTCCGATCCAAATTTATTTTTACTTGGTTTAAATTCCATCTAATATCTTTAAACTTGGTTTTAAGTTGAATTCAATTCAACTTTCCTTCATTCATTTAGCTTAAGTCATTAACCTCAATTTATTCAAATTTTACACTTAAGCTCATTTTCAATTTACAAGTAAATTTTCTCTTTTCAATTTAACTTGATTTTATTCTAATCCAATCCCATTTTAAATCTGCAAATTTCATTTGATTGGTTATTATAAAATTTAACTTTCCAGATTCAACTCATTCAATTTATTACCTGGCTATTTCTAGGTTATCTTCACTTATTTAGATTTTATTTGCACATTCAAACCATTGCTATTTTAATCCATTTACATTTTTATTTGATACATTCCCAATTATATTTAATTTGTTAATACTTCAAGTTAAATTTTAAATTTATATCTCAAGTTTTGAATCCACTATTCATTTTCAAATTTCCATTCACTTTTAAATTACCATCCAATTTTATTAACTTACATTGCAATTTCATTCACAAATCAATTAATTAATTTCAAGGCCACTTTTAATTATATTTTCTTCATCGACCCTGTAAGTCGAATTTAATTATAACTTGAGTTTTATTTTCAAACCTCATCATAAACTCACAATTCAATTTCATTAACTAATTTATTATCAATTAGTTCTTCCCTTATCTATAATCCAACTCTTGAATTTTAATCCCAAATATCACTACATTTAATTTTCTTAGTTCAATTTAGTTTATAATTCAAGTTTTGATTTTTGATTTTTTTTTTTGATTTTTTTTTTATATTTTATTCTCCAATTCATCAAAAATATTAATTTTGGGCTTTGTATTCCACTTTTTTTTCAAATTTTATAAGTCACAACTTATTATTTACACAATTCTATCATCACAGGCTTGAATATATTATTCTTTTATTTTTAACTCAAGCCTTATGCTTATTTATAACTCAAGCATATTTTATTCCATGCATTTTTAATTCTTTTATATGCTATTCTGATTTATTTAACTCAACTTAATTCTTATCCAGTTTATTTCTTATCCAACTTATTTCCCAGTTATCCAGGTAAGAATTTAATTTTACTCAATAATTCAGCTGAATTTTTATTCCAATTCAATTTTAGTTTAACTCAGATTTATTTAACTCAATTTGACTTCAACTTAATTCGAATACAACTGGATATTATTTTCAGCTTATTCAATTAATTTCAATCCAGTTAAATTTTTATTTCATCAATCCAAATTAACTTCATTTTAACTTTTCACTTTAGATTTATATTCCATTATCCAAAGCTTAAATTTCTTCTCGATTTACAAATCATTTCCATTTATAAGCTTACAACTTATCTTATTCGGATTTTTAAACTCCCGGCTTTGGTTTCAAACCATTTTGAAATCTTCAACATCTCAAATCACATTTCTCAAAAGCCAAACCAATCCTAGTTTTATTCCCAACAAATTTCTTTTGAAATTTTCAAAAACAACTAGCTTTCCGAACAAATCAAATTTTTGGCAGCAATCCATCACTTAGGAATTCGAAAATGAATATTGATGATGCGGCCGTCATCATCAGAATTATTTTCCAATAATCCAAGTAATTTCAATGCTATATCACTTCCCAAAATTCATTTAAAACAGATTTCCGTTCAAAAATATCTTCAAAACAATAATACTATTATTTATCATTAAAACACTTCCAAATTTCCGGGATTTAAATTTCCAAATCCTGCTTAAATCAACTTTACTATAATTCATTTGCATAGCTTATGCTCATACAAATTATCATTTAGTTATATTTCAATTTATAATTTACATTTATAATTCATATTTATAAATTCCATTTTATAATTTCTATTTATGAATTTTATAATTTATAATGTATTTATTTCCTTAACTTTGGTTATATTTTCCATTTCTAGTTAAATTTTTACTTAACAATGATAATAATTTAATATTATCATTTCTAACATCCAACCAACCATATATTATCTAAAATAGTTTACAAAAGCTTTTCTTTATATCAAAATATATTTTTGGGTAAAATTATTTCATTTACCCACATTTAAAACAATACCGTGTCGATTGTTCTATTCAAGTGTTTCGAAACCCCTTCGATATAGTTGTACAGACTGTGCCGACGAAGGTTCATATGCCACTTTATAAACCAATCAACGCAATATTAAAATAATTTATATTCACTAACAAATACGCGCTCATATCTATTAATACTCTCAAACTCATTTTAGAGTACTACGGACTCTAATTTAAATGAGTAATTCCCACCAGAGCCAAGGTTATCTCCAACCTAAGCTCTGATACCAAGTGTAACAGCCCGCAAATCCGTACACCTTGAGTTAATCCCTATTCTACAACAATCAACTCAAGTTGCACAGAAATACGAACCATTTGGGTTAAAGAAGAAGAGGTAGAAGAAGAAAATTGAAAACAACAACAGAATCTAACCATCGCAGCGGAATAAGATATAATAGGTAGTAAATAATCTTTACTCAAAATCAATTTATATCTGTTTACATATATTACATCAATCAGAGTACATCAGTCACAGCTCACATCAATAACATACAATGGATACATAGCAACTCAATACAGCGGAATATATATATAACAAGTACGAGAGTACGTATCGTCATCCAGCTCGTCTCCTGAGCTCCATAGCATCATATCCTGTATCCTATAATACTCGGTCTGACCCGAGCATTATAGTTAAATAACACCCGAGTCAGTATGGAATACCAGCGTGAGAAAATCACACCCAATTGATTATTAAAGTTTCAAAAATCCTTTGAAAATAAAAGCATCTCGTAAGACCACGCCACAAATAAACATGTCGGGTTTTTACCTTACGATAGCTAAAACAATTTTTATAGAAATCATCCGATGTTATAATAGGGTCTATAGAAAGTAAATAGAATCTAGCTGAAATGCTTGCATCTCACGTTTCAGCAATAGTTGGGCACAATCAAAACCGTACGGCGCGTAGGGAAAATGGATTCCAACTAATGGCTAGGCACTGGGGTACCACCTGTCACAGTACCTGGTCTAGATCAGCGTACCGAGGAGCCACCCTAACTCCCCTGCAACACAAGACCGGAACCATCCCTTACTGGACAGTCCCGAGCAAGATCACCCCGCAGTTGGGATCAGCAACCGCCCACTAAGCCGAAATAAAGGGACATCTAGACAGGGATGACCTCACCGTCCAGTGGGAGCTACCCACGAAACCTTGCTGCATATCCCCTGATTTTCATCCATTCCCATTTGATGAGGCTTGAGGCTAAGCGTTACCTTTTAGAATATATCCCTTAGAATGCCCATCGTCCACCTGACGATGTTTTCGCAAGCATTCATCCATACAAGTCCGTCCCGGGATCGAACGGAACCGAAGGCACTATTCCTACTACATCCATTTTGGAAATATCCTCAGGATTAGTAGCGACTAGCCCTTGCACTTCACTGCTCCATCTTCGAATCCACAATCGTTTACACGAAACGTACAACCGGATCGAAGTGGTTTTCGAGAAATAAATCTCGATCCCGGTCTCTTCGAAACGATCAGCGTATTTGTCCAATATTGATAGTCGGTGATTTAACTATCAATTTATATTCACAAACATCCATCCAACAATAAATAATTTTCCAAATTATTTATTAATCCCAAAATATCTTCGCAAGGCATTATTTCTATTTTCAATCCTTTGAAAACAGTTTCAAAACCATTTTTCTTTTCAGAATAAACTTTCCCAAATATTTTCTATCGCCTCTGAAATCCCCAAGCACAAACTAGATTTTTAAAATAATTTAAAACACTTTACATAGAAATATACTTTCGAACATTTAAGCTAAAACTACTTCAATGATTTGTTAAAAATACATACTATATGAATATTTAAAAATAATGTTACTAAATAAAATATAAAACTAGATTTCACTTTTAAAAATAAATACTAAGTCACTCTTTAAAGAATTGTTGCTATAATAGATTAAAAGGAATTACTTACTATAGAATTTAAATATTTAGAAATAGTAAATTTTCAAAACATACTTCTTAAAACAACTTTAAACTGTTAATTTATATTTAAAAATTTACTTTGAAAACGTACTTGGTTATTCAGAGAGAAATTTCCAATCTCAATCACTTAAATCAATCTTCCAAATCGATTCCCAATTTATTCCATTTGGAATCAATCTCTTTACTTATCAGTTCATTTCAAAATTCATTAATTAAGGACTTTATTATTATTTTCAGATTGATTTTTAAATCCTTTATCTGAAATATACAAATTTCAGGTTATTCCCAATTCCTTCTTAATTCTTCTTAAATAATTTAAATCCTAAATTTAAAATAATGTTTTGTTCTTTTAAACAGTAACCTTGAAGTTTAAGTTTCATTAACTTTCTGTTTATTTAAATTTTCCTTTCCATACTCAAGATTTATTTATTAAAATTTTAAAGTCACTTTATTTCTTTTTTCCAACTTATTCTTGAATTTACTCAATAATTATTTTACTTGCAATTTCACTTCTTTTTATTTTCATTTCCAAAATCAAATTATATTTTTAATAATTCATTATACCCAATTATATCAACCAAGCCATAGCATTCAATATTTCCATATAATTCATTATAGAATTATCAAATAATCAGAACAAAGAATACCAAATAATTTAAATAAAGTTGAGGGGTCCAGTTGGATCCCTCCAACCTGTTTTCCCTGCATCCACAGACGTTAGCATCGTATAATATTCCAATTTCAAACGATACTATACTATATCACATCACTCAATTCAACCATTCAATCAATTATTTAAATTCAATCATTTAAATTTAAATTTAAACTGAGTGAGATTAACTCACCTTTCCCTTAACATCTGCAATCCACTTTATTATCGCCTTGGATATTCCAGATGTTTGACCTTAAATAAACATTATAGGATTTTATTAATACTTGAATTGATCGAACAATTTATTATTATTTATTCATTTAAATTTTAAACCAACAAATGTTCCTTTAAACTAATAGTTAAATTTTAACTTAATTTCCTTTTTAAATAAAATAAAAAAAATATTTTTATCAATTAATAATTTAGTTTAAACCAATAATTTCTCATCCAAACTGATATATAAAAAAAAATTATATATGCCAAAGCTTATGTATACGCATATTCCATGTTTTGAACCTTATATACATATATTTTTTTTTTATAAAGTCTTATAAAATACTATCTCCTTTTTAACCTATATATTAAAACAAGATTATCTTATTACAGTAAACTATAAAATTTGATAATCCCTTTTTTATATTATCTTCCAATAAATCGGAAAAAAATTCTATAAAAGATTTAAATCAAACAACCCAAAATTTATTTAGAACAATTAAATTTCCAACTAAATTTGTAAAGACAAATTCCTTTTGATAAAATACTTCCAAATATCACTTACTATTTCAACATCCTACTGCAATATCATTATTTTTATTTTAAAAAAAAAATTAACCAATACCTACAGGTACGAACCCAGGCCATCCCCCTCGACCCAAATCGCAGCAACGCAACCATCATCCCAAGCTAAAGAACTGAAATGTTACAATTTCCCCCACCACTGGCAAGCCACAGCAAGTACATTCGACCACCCTCCATTCCAGTTGGAGCTCCATATTGCAACAAGTCTCAGCCTCGTATTACCGCAACCCCTAACTCGTGACCAACCAATGTCGCAACAGCCTCCTCGATAACAATCGACCAAGCCTCCATCATCACCTCGTCGGTGACCTCCTTTCGGTCATGAAAGCCTCTGCAAGCTCAAGCGTTGCCCAGACACCTTCTGAGGCATGCAATCTCCTCTAATCGCCAGCGTTGGCCGAAACTACGATTTGCGTAGGCCCCTCCCCTTTTTTTTCGAATTAGGTTATATGATTTTGGGGAATAAGAACGGCCTGAAGTTATTTGTGAAGGAGCGAAAGAAACTATCGGCCCCCTCTTTTTTTATATAATAAAATTTTGTCGTCTAAAGTAAGATAAAGGTGGGATGAATCTGGATTAAAGGAAGTAGCGTATAAGAGAAGATTGGCTGAGTAAATTATTATTAATTAAGTTTTTTTTTTCAGCGCGTTATTATATCGTACACTCACACATTAGCTCCAATCAATACGAAATTTGAAATCCGATAATAATTCAATATTACGGACTCAATGGAACTGGTTTCGTCGAATTCCGAGACTGTGCCTCGGAAGGCTATTTTTAAATTCAATTTAAACGATAAAATTTTAAAACTGATCAAATCACTGTTAAATTTAATTTTAACACTTGTATTATTTTCAATGTTATCAATATAAATTTTACAAGTCTTTAAATTATTTTTAACAGGCTAAAAAATCTAGATTCAATAGCTTATTCAATTTCAAATTATTTAATTCAATAATTTAATTACCAAATAATTGGTGGTATTTGAATTCAAGTTAGAAGTTAACGTTTAAATATTCAAAATCAATTGAATATTCCAATTTCAAATGCTTGAAAATTCCGGGTCGTCACAACATTGGTCAAACATATACATACCAACTCTCAACAATATCATCAATTATTATCAACTTATAGACCTATGCATGCATTCACAATTTAAATCAACTTAATTAAACATATATCACAACATCATCAACTATCGAATATTAGAGTGTTCAACTAGCAATAAAATTCAATTTTAATGTCAATATAAATTTGCAAACATCAAAACAAATAATTTATCACAACATGACGTTGATTCAACTTGCAATAGAATTTATAGTATTTCGTGAGTTAAAACACCCACCTTTGATATAGCACACTCGAATACCAAACAAAAGCAGCAGAGACAAAAGCACGCCAACGGTCAACTTGGCACAAAAGCGTTATTTTCAACAGCCTTCAAAGTCATCCAAACTAAGTCAAGTCATCCGAAATTGCAATACGAGTCCGACGGAAGAAACCAAACGTAAATCGAAATTCGTATTTGGAAGATATTCAAATTATAATAAATATTTTTAAAATAAAAAGTGAAACCATTTTATTAATAAAATAAAAAATATATATGTAACAACCCGCATATTTATCGATTTTATATTTAAATATTTTATTTAAATATTTCATCATTAGTCGGATTTTAATCCGAAAAGCTACTTTTTGCATGCAGTCGAATTAGGACTCGGGACCACTCCCATTGAGTTTAAAATGCCGTTTGCGACCTTTTTGAGTATAAGCTTCGATATGTTTGGAGAAAGTTGATTTTTGCTACTTTTCACTTTGGGTTTGGTTTTGGGCTCAGCCCTATGTTTAACTTATGCTCAAATCTGAGCCACTCTTCCCCATTCACCCTCATTCTCTTCTCTTTTCAGTTTTTAAAGTATTAATGGTGGGAGAGATTGGAAATTAAAACTCCAAAACCCTAGTTCCTCTTGCAAATTCAATTCCTAGC
The DNA here is from genome assembly GCA_030765085.1 of Allium cepa. Lineage (NCBI taxonomy): Eukaryota > Viridiplantae > Streptophyta > Magnoliopsida > Asparagales > Amaryllidaceae > Allium > Allium cepa. Next base: position 462,357,458 of record CM060938.1, on the reverse strand, counting down.
TCCAAATTCAAGAGAACCCATTGGTAAGCATTCTCTTCTTCTTCTCCAACTTATTCTCTTACCAATTTCAGAAATTCCTAAACCTAATTTTGGGAATGTTCTTGTTTTTGAGCTTAGATTCAAGCTCAATTGGGTTGTGTTGAAGAGAGGTTGATTCTCCATTTGCTTTCAAGCTTCTTCTTGTTTGATTTTGTGAAAAGGTGAGATTTTTATCTCACATCTTTGTCTATAATTATCTTCGATTGTTAGGTATGAATTCCTAACGTTTATTCGTGTGCAATTGATTTTGGTTTGGATCGATTTCGTGTATATTCCAATTTTGGTGTTTTGGTCTAATTTATGAAAATCATTTTATGGATATTTAGACATTGATATTTGAGGCATATCGAAGAGCCGTTTAGGTTGGGTTGTCGTTCGACGTAATTCCTTAGTCATCGCCATTTGCTCGTTCGATCGTTTTCAATATTCGTTTGGCCATTTTTGGCCTAGGTTCAGGGAATGTCCTGAACCCCAGGTTCAGACGTCTGAAACATAATATTCAGACGTCTGAATATGATTCTGGGAAGATTTCTATTCCCAGTTTCAGACGTCTGAATATATGGCTTCAGACGTCTGAATTGTTTTATTTCTAATAGAAAGAAAATAGGCTAAAATATGCCTATTTCAGACGTCTGAAACACTTGATTCAGACGTCTGAATTGTGTTCTGGAAATCTTTATATTTCCAGATTCAGACGTCTGAACCACTTGTTTCAGACGTCTGAAACTGCTGTGTTTTGCTTATTTGCCTATTTGTTTGAGAATTCCAATTTAAATCGATTCGTGATGATCCTATTTGTTGTTATCATTTATTATGACTTTGATGACTCCTTTTTAGGGATTTTTGAATATCCATTTCGATGGATTCTTTACCGGTTTCTTTGGATTTTATTCACGTCTTCGAATGTGAATTTTAGTGATTGATTGTTCCTACAATCTTCTTTGTGTTTTGTCACTTTAAAAATATAAAGGTTTTATATACTAGTAGTAAATATCAAAACTCTTTCCTCAAATGATTTCAATACTATTTTAATACCAAATTCGTTTATAAAACCGTTTTCCAATCTATTAGTATATATAAATCTTTACCTCACTCGTATGAGAAATCTAATTAAACAACTTAGTAAAACAAGTGGTATGAAACGCTTGCGTTCACTTTGTCGGTTAATTCTTGGACTTGTTCGATTGAATCCCTTGTGACAATTTTATAGTGGAGAACTACAGTTTGTTCGTAAATATTTAAGTTAAGCAAGTGGTTATGGGACATGAAGCTAAACTCATATATTTACTAGCTTAGTGTAATTGACACTTCTCGTTGATCATGACGATCATCTTTGTGATTTAGACTAGCAATGTGCGATGTCTCTTTGTCTGCGAGGGAGACTAAACCCCGTTTTGTGGAGTTTCGACTCAAATTGGTGGGGTAGCAACCCATGGTCTTCGGGCCGTTTGTGGAGCTTCGGCTCAATTTGTGATGGTTAGCAACCATGGAATTAGCGTTCCCTTTGTGATACACGTGTTGGCGAACTTTATGCTCCCGTTTGTGATAGGCCTCCCCCCCTTTGTGATTTCTGGATTTCTTGAGATGATTTCTAGAATTTGTGTTTCACCAATTTTCGTGATTTCCATTGATAAGTTTTATCAATATTTGTGCATTGGTGAATTTGTGTGTCCTTGACTTGTGTGATTGACATTGATATTATTGTCAATATTTGTGCATTGGTGAATTTGTGTGTCATTGACTTTTGTGATTGACATTGATATAATCGTCAATATTTGTGGTTTGATGAGCGAAATAAGGAGTATGACATTTCTTTGATTCTTGTGTAGATTTGGTGATATTGATTAATCTCTCGTTGATTTTCAATTACTTATATATATCACAGCTTGGCATTGTGATTATTATGTGTTCAGTCATATCTCTTATTCTATATTGTTTCATCTGATATTTATAGTTAGACTGATCCGTTTATTATTATTTTTATTAAATAATACTCGGGTCAGACCGAGATGTTACAGATGCTTCTGCTTGACTTCTCCCCTGGGATTGATTTCTCTGACTTTTGGCAAACTACTTAGATTAGTAGTTTTTTTGTATACATTTGAGATATAGACTCCATAATGTATACTTATTCTTTTGTATAGCATGTATCGCTATTCTTTTGTATTATCGTGGATCTTTTGACCACTACTCTGATATACACCTTTATGTGTAATATTCATATCTATTTCCGCCTTTGTGATATGAATTGCCTGTGACTGATTTATGTTATGTTTATTTTTATATTTGTTTCCAAAGATATTATAGCCAGTGTAGTAGCTTTGAGTTTGTGTCGGTATGTCGGATTTCCCTCTTGATAAAGAAATGCATGTTATACTATCTGACATATCGATGCTCGCGCAAAGCAATTACACGGATTGTCGCTCCTCAACAGCCTTATTCTCCGTGCTAGTTGACAGCATTCACCGTAATGTTCTTGGCTAGCGTGGGTATAGAGGTGGGGCGTCACAGCTTGGTATCAGAGCCAAACTTCGGAACAATATGGAATATTATAACAAGGGTCATCGTCCTAAGTCTTTCTTAGGAGTCGTGCTTTAGGATTTTTTATTCAGATCTACGTACCGTTCTATCCTATTTTCTTTTATGATTCCTTGTTTTGTCTCTCAAGATTGCTTGATATTCATTAGTGAATAATCTTTTTCTTCTTCTTTCTTTCTAAAGGGAGAAAAATGTCTAGACCAGGCCGCCCCAGAGCCGTACCGTCTAGCACTCCACCCCAAGATGGAGTTTTTATGACTGCTCAACAGCTTCTTGATTTAGTGACGAATGCTCAAGCAACTGGAGCTAACCCGGAACCTACTCACCCAAAGTCGGGATTTGCACGCTTGTGTAGAGATTACACTAATTTGGGTGGGGAGCCATTCAAAGGTTCCGAAACTGTTATTGAAGTACAGGCTTGGCTAAGGTCATGCGATCGAATCTTTTCTCGCATGAATCTTATTGACCTTCACCGAGTTCAGGTGGCCTCTAGTATGCTCCGAGAAAGAGCATTGGACTGGTACGAGCTTCTTATTTCTGAGATTAATGAAGCGGATCTCACCTGGGAGCAATTCCGAGAACGCTTCGAATTAAAATCCGTGCCAGAAGCTGAGAAAGTAACGATGGCTCGTCGTTTCATTGACCTTGTTCAAGGCGATTCTTCCGTGACGGACTACGTTGCTTCTTTTGAATCACTTTCCAAGTATGGGGTTGAATACATCAACACCCCTCTGAAGAAGAATCATAGATTTGTTTATGGCTTAAACAAAAATCTCTAGAAGCCATTACTTCTAAAGTTAGAAGTTTCCTTTGATCAACTCGTTGACGTCGCTCTTCGACTTGAAGAGGCGGATAATGAGAATGATGTTGAAGTGGTGGGTTCCAAACCAAACTTCAACAACAAGAAGAGGCCAAATAAATTCAAAGGACCTTATCCCAATAAGAAAGGGAAGCAAGCAACCTCCGTGGCAAAGACTTCTTCCTTTGGCCGTGGGGAATGCTATAATTGTGGTTCGAAGGACCATTATGCGAACAAGTGCCCAAAGTCTCTCTCTTGTCGCTACTGCAAAGTTCCCGGTCATGTTATATCTTCATGCCCCAAGCTTCAGGGCAGGAAGGAGGGAAAGTTAAATGTTGCTCAAGCCCCTGGCAACACATCTCGTGGTCAAGGTATGCCTCATTCTATCCTTGATGGAATTATTTTATTTCGTGATCATCTTATTCGAGTTCTTTTTGATATGGGTGCGTCCCATTCTTTTATATCAAAAGAACTTGTTGATGCTTTTTCTTTGGATGTTTTGTGTTTGATGACTTCTTTGAGAATTGCGAATCCGGTTGGTGGATCCGCAACAATCAGTTTATTGTGTAAAGATGTCGAGATTATTTTGTGTGATTTTCCTTTCTTAGCCGATTTGCATGTCATGCGTTATTTAGGCTTTGAAATGATTTTGGGAATGGATTGGCTTAACCGTTATGAAGCTCATATCCTATGTCCTGAGCGGACTATTCATCTTCGACATCCTCAATCTGTTAAGCGGGTTTCTATTAATCTTAAAGATTCAGATTCCAGCTTGGTTGCATCTTTGTATTCTTTAAATCCTCGTGATGACGATTATGATGATGAGGGTGATATTATTTCTCTTATTCACGTCGTTTGTGAATTTTCCGACATATTTGAGCCCGTTTTAGGATTACCACCTAAGCGAGCAATTGAGTTCAGAATTAATCTCATTCCTGGAGCTCAACCTATCACTCGCCCTCCTTATCGTATGTCCAATAAAGAAAACGAGGAGATGCGCAAACAATTATCCGAATTGGAGACGAAGCAATTTATTCGCTCTAGTTCCTCGCCTTGGGGAGCTTCGGCTATTTTTGTGAAGAAATCCGATGATACACTTAGGCTTTGAGTTGACTACCGCAAGCTTAATGATCTTACTATCAAGAATAAATATCCTTTACCTCGGATTGATGATCTATTCGATCAACTTAGTGGTGCTAGAGTCTTTTCACAATTAGACTTAGCTACTGGATTTCATCAGCTTCGTATTGCAGAGGATAGCATTCCTTTGACATCGTTCTGTACTCGTTATGGATCTTATGAATGGCTTGTTATGCCATTTGGTCTAACGAATGCTCCGGCTTATTTCGTTGACCTTATGAATAGAGTTTTCAAAGACTTCCTCGACCGGTTTGTCCTCATCTTTATTGATGATATTCTTGTGTATTCAAAAACCGAGGAGGAGCATGAGAAGCATCTTCGAATTGTGTTGGAAACTCTTAGGAGTAATCAACTGAAGGCAAAATTTTCTAAATGCCACTTTTGGCAATCTCGTGTGAAGTTTCTCGGTCACATTATTTCCGAATCCGGAATTTCCGTGGATCCTTCAAAGATTGAAGCGATTCAAGATTGGAAGAGACTGGAGAGTGTGACAGAGATTCGTAGTTTTCTCGGATTGGCGGGCTATTACCGTCGTTTTATCAAAGACTTTTCTAAGATTGCCGTGCCTCTCACTAGCTTAACTAAGAAAGGTGTTAAATACATTTGGTCGGACAAATGTGAAGCTTCTTTTCAGAAATTAAAAGAACTCCTTTCTGATGCTCCTATTCTTGTTATTCCCGAGGGGAATCAAGATTTCGTTGTTTATACCGATGCTAGTCGCGTTGGTTTGGGTGCCGTTCTTATGCAAAGAGAACGTGTTATTGCTTATGCTTCTAGGCAATTGAAGCCTGCCGAGACTAGATATGCCACTCATGATTTAGAACTCGCGGCTATTATTTTTGCTCTCCGGATTTGGCGTCGTTATCTTTTAGGAGAGAAATTTGTTCTTTATACCGATCATAAATCCTTGAAGTATTTATTCTCTCAAAAGGAACTTAATTTGCGTCAACAGCGTTGGCTTGAATTTCTTGCACCATATGATCTTGATATTCTTTATGCTCCCGGTAAGGGTAATCGTGTCGCCGATGCCCTTAGCCGTAAACAACAAGCTGTTGTTTCTATGATGATATCCGAATGGAACGATCTCGAGATCTTATCCACTTGTGAGATTCGAGACCGCGTATCCGATTTATGCTCATCATTTGTTTTATGTAGCCTTGAGGCTCATCCTTCTCTTTTGGACCGCATTCTTGAAGCTCAAAGGCTAGATCCCGAATTGGCTCTTCTTGGCCAAAATATTAAGGATAAGATTGATATTGAAGGTTTGAAAGACTTTGATATCGATTCTCGTGGCGGCATTCGGAGATTTGGTAGACTTATCGTACCAAATATTAGTGATCTTCGTAAAGATATTTTAGAAGATTCTCATCGTTTCAAATTCACCATTCATCCCGGTAGTAGTAAAATGTATGCGGATATGAAACGACTTTATTATTGGGAGGGAATGAAACTTGACATCGCTAACTTCGTTAAGCGTTGCATGACTTGCCAATTCGTTAAGGTCGAACATAAAAGGCCCGGTGGGTTATTGCAACCTTTAGAAATTCCAATTTGGAAGTGGGACCAGATTTCCATGGATTTTATAGATGGCCATCCCCGTTCTCGTTCGGGTCATGATAGCTTGTGGGTAATTGTTGATAGACTTACTAAATCCGCCCATTTTATTCCCGTTCGGTCTAACCGAACCGTTCCTCTTTTGGCCAAGCTCTTTATCAAAGAGATTGTTAAATTGCATGGAGTTCCTACTTCTATTGTTAGTGATCGTGATCCATTGTTTACTAGTGGATTTTGGAAGAGTCTTCAAAAAGCTTGGGGAACGAAGCTTAATTTTAGCACCGCTTATCATCCTCAGTCCGATGGACAAACCGAGCGTGTGAATCAAACTCTTGAAGATCTTCTTCGTGCTTGTGTTCTTGATTTTGGTGGAAGTTGGGAAGATCATATTTCACTTGTTGAATTTTCCTATAATAATAGCTTCCAATCTAGTATTGGTATGGCACCTTTTGAGGCACTCTACGGAAGGCCATACCGATCTCCTTCTTGTTGGCTTGAGACCGGTGAGAAGCTGGTTTTAGGTCCAGATTTTATTCGTGATTCCACAGAAAAGATTGACCTTATTCGTCATAGGATGAAAGAAGCCCAAAGTAGACAAAAATCCTATGCCGATAACCGGAGAAGGAAATTAGAATTTTCTGTGGGAGATCTCGTGTTTGTTCGTGTTTCGCCTATGAAGGGTGTTGTGCGATTCAGTCGATCGGGAAAACTAGCGCCTCGATATATTGGGCCATTTCCTATCACCGAACGTATTGGTTCCATGGCCTATCGCCTTTTATTACCGGCTCAATTTTCTGCTATCCATGACGTGTTTCACGTTTCTCAACTTCGAAAATGTCTTCGAGATTCTGATTCTATTCTTGAGCCCGGTGTTGTGGAAGAGATTGAAGTTTCGCCTAATTTAACTTATGAGCAACATCCTATTCGTATCATTGCTTCGGAGGTCAAACGACTCCGAAATAAAGATGTTCCGCTTGTTAAAGTTCAATGGTCTTCAAATCCTAAGGATTGTTCTTGGGAATCTAGAGAGTACATCGAGCGAACACATCCGGACTTACTTTCTCGTGCTCTTTGAGGTGAACTTCTTATTTCAAACTTCTTTGGTGTTGAATATGCTTTTATGGTTGTTACTATATATCTTCTTCTTAAAATATTGCGAGGACGCAATTTATTTAAGGAGGGGAGACTGTAACAACCCGCATATTTATCGATTTTATATTTAAATATTTTATTTAAATATTTCATCGTTAGTCGGATTTTAGTCCGAAAAGCTACTTTTTGCATGCGGTCGAATTAGGACTCGGGACCACTCCCATTGAGTTTAAAATGCTGTTTGCGACCTTTTTGAGTATAAGCTTCGATATGTTTGGAGAAAGTTGATTTTTGCTACTTTTCACTTTGGGTTTGGTTTTGGGCTCAGCCCTATGTTTAACTTATGTTCAAATCTGAGCCACTCTTCCCCATTCACCCTCATTCTCTTCTCTTTTCAGTTTTTAAAGTATTAATGGTGGGAGAGATTGGAAATTAAAACTCCAAAACCCTAGTTCCTCTTGCAAATTCAATTCCTAGCTCCAAATTCAAGAGAACCCATTGGTAAGCATTCTCTTCTTCTTCTCCAACTTATTCTCTTACCAATTTCAGAAATTCCTAAACCTAATTTTGGGAATGTTCTTGTTTTTGAGCTTAGATTCAAGCTCAATTGGGTTGTGTTGAAGAGAGGTTGATTCTCCATTTGCTTTCAAGCTTCTTCTTGTTTGATTTTGTGAAAAGGTGAGATTTTTATCTCACATCTTTGTCTGTAATTATCTTCGATTGTTAGGTATGAATTCCTAACGTTTATTCGTGTGCAATTGATTTTGGTTTGGATCGATTTCGTGTATATTCCAATTTTGGTGTTTTGGTCTAATTTATGAAAATCCTTTTATGGATATTTAGACATTGATATTTGAGGCGTATCGAAGAGCCGTTTAGGTTGGGTTGTCGTTCGACGTAATTCCTTAGTCATCGCCATTTGCTCGTTCGATCGTTTTCAATATTCGTTTGGCCATTTTTGGCCTAGGTTCAGGGAATGCCCTGAACCCCAGGTTCAGACGTCTGAAACGTAATATTCAGACGTCTGAATATGATTCTGGGAAGATTTCTATTCCCAGTTTCAGACGTCTGAATATATGGCTTCAAACGTCTGAATTGGTTTTATTTCAAACAGAAAGAAAATAGGCTAAAATATGCCTATTTCAGACGTCTGAAACACTTGATTCAGACGTCTGAATTGTGTTTTGGAAATCTTTATATTTCCAGATTCAGACGTCTGAACCACTTGTTTCAGACGTCTGAAACTGCTGTGTTTTGCTTATTTTCCTATTTGTTTGAGAATTCCAATTTAAATCGATTCGTGATGATCCTATTTGTTGTTATCATTTATTATGACTTTGATGACTCCTTTTTAGGGATTTTTGAATATCCATTTCGATGGATTTTTTATCGGTTTCTTTGGATTTTATTCACGTCTTCGAATGTGAATTTTAGTGATTGATTGTTCCTACAATCTTCTTTGTGTTTTGTCACTTTAAAAATATAAAGCTTTTCTATACTAGTAGTAAATATCAAAACTCTTTCCTCAAACGATTTCAATACTATTTTAATACCAAATTCGTTTATAAAATCGTTTTCCAATCTATTAGTATATATAAACCTTTACCTCACTCGTATGAGAAATCAAATTAAACGACTTAGTAAAACAAGTGGTATGAAACGCTTGCGTTCACTTTGTCGGTTAATTCTTGGACTTGTTCGATTGAATCCCTTGTGACAATTTTATAGTGGAGATCTACAGTTTGTTCGTAAATATTTAAGTTAAGCAAGTGGTTATGGGACATGAAGCTAAACTCATATATTTACTAGCTTAGTGTAATTGACACTTCTCGTTGATCATGACGATCATCTTTGTGATTTAGACTAGCAATGTGCGATGTCTCTTTGTCTGCGAGGGAGACTAAACCCCGTTTTGTGGAGTTTCGACTCAAATTGGTGGGGTAGCAACCCATGGTCTTCGGGCCGTTTGTGGAGCTTCGGCTCAATTTGTGATGGTTAGCAACCATGGAATTAGCGTTCCCTTTGTGATACACGTGTTGGCGAGCTTTATGCTCCCGTTTGTGATAGGCCTCCCCCCCTTTGTGATTTCTGGATTTCTTGAGATGATTTCTAGAATTTGTGTTTCACCAATTTTCGTGATTTCCATTGATAAGTTTTATCAATATTTGTGCATTGGTGAATTTGTGTGTCCTTGACTTGTGTGATTGACATTGATATTATTGTCAATATTTGTGCATTGGTGAATTTGTGTGTCATTGACTTTTGTGATTGACATTGATATAATCGTCAATATTTGTGGTTTGATGAACGAAATAAGGAGTATGACATTTCTTTGATTCTTGTGTAGATTTGGTGATATTGATTAATCTCTCGTTGATTTTCAATTACTTATATATATCACAGCTTGGCATTGTGATTATTATGTGTTCAGTCATATCTCTTATTCTATATCGTTTCATCTGATATTTATAGTTAGACTGATCCGTTTATTATTATTTTTATTAAATAATACTCGGGTCAGACCGAGATGTTACAGGTGCTTCTGCTTGACTTCTCCCCTGGGATTGATTTCTCTGACTTTTGGCAAACTACTTAGATTAGTAGTTTTTGTTGTATACATTTGAGATATAGACTCCATAATGTATACTTATTCTTTTGTATAGCACGTGTTGCTATTCTTTTGTATTATCGTGGATCTTTTGACCACTACTTTAATATACACCTTTATGTGTAATATTCATATCTATTTCCGCCTTTGTGATATGAATTGCCTGTGACTGATTTATGTTATGTTTATTTCTATATTTGTTTCCGAAGATATTATAGCCACTGTGTAGTAGCTTTGAGTTTGTGTCGGTATGTCGGATTTCCCTCTTGATAAAGAAATGCATGTTATACTATCTGACATATCGATGCTCGCGCAAAGCAATTACACAGATGGTCGCTCCTCAACAGCCTTATTCTCCGTGCTAGTTGGTAGCATTCACCGTAATGTTCTTGGCTAGCGTGGGTATAGAGGTGGGGCGTCACAATATATAACTAAACTCACGTTTAGAACATAGGGGGCTTTAGAAAATAGAGGCTGCCGACGTGGGGTGGCTCACCTTAGGTCAAAAATGGTGGATTAAGTAGCTGACATCGATGAGGCGGTGGCTGTGTCGACAGATGGGGCGATTGCGCATGCACGGAAATGAGAAGGGGTTTGTGTGGGTGAGGTGGCTCTCGAAAATGATAAAAAGGTAGAATACAAGTTGACTCGATAGCCTCTTAAACATTGTATAACCAGCAACAAGCGTATCATGCAATAAAAGGATAGAAGGCTACGTTCTACAAGTTTTTAGCAACTAAGGTGGGAAGGAATAACATCAAGGTGGGGATCGACTGAAGTTGGAGTTTCTTTGATGGTATCGGCATTTGAGGAAAAGAAAGCATAGGAATAATGGAGTTATGTGTAATAGTTAGGGCAAAGATGTCAATCACTACAAGAAAAATACCTTTTTGTAGCGTTTAAAAAATGCTGTAAAAGGATACGATGGCGTTTTTATAAACGCTATATATCAACAAGTTGTAATATGTCAGGGAGCTATAATAGCAACCTCAGAATCGCTATAAAAAACATGCTATAAATGACGTTACTTATAGCGTTTCTGAATTGCTATTAAATGGACGATTCAGGACATACATTACCTTTCTATAGCGTTTTGGTGCTTGCTATAAAAATTTTACACAGAGTTATGGTTTATGATGCTAGTATTTATGACGTCGTTTATTTGCTATTTATAGCAATTGTAAACGCTGCAGACATATCATTACCTGATTATTATAGCAATTATAAATTGTAACAACCCTAAATTTTTGCCTATATATTTTTAAATTTGACTTTATTTTATTTCAATTATTTTAAATTTATTTTTATTTCAAACATTTCATTTTTAAATATAAATGTTGATTTTAAGTGATTTATAGTTCAAATTAGTATAATTTGAATATTCCGCTGTAAAGTGAATTTCTGGTCAAACTGTTCAAACTGTGACTTTTAAAACTTCAAATTTAAATTATTTTAAATCTTAAATTTTACCTTTTATTATGAAAATAGATGAAATAACTTGAACACTGCTTTTCGTTTCGTTGGAAACGGACTTAAACTATGAAAGTTATGTACATCTCAATTTTGAGTATAATTTGTTTTATTTTGCAATTTTGTCTATTTTAAATTATATAATTTTTAAATGAAGTAAACAATTTTGCAAAGTCAATGATGATTTAATTGTAATTTCTGGACACCGTTTTGGATTTTTAAGCAATTTCTTTAAATCTTTTTCTATTTTCTTTAAATTTAATTATTTATTTTTAATATGTGTTAATATGTTTTTAAGTATATTTTTGTCTTTTAATATTTTTAAAGTGATAATAAAAATTTTCTAAAGTCTATTGAAATTTATTTCAATTTATTAAGCCTAGTTTCTATTTTTCTTTGCTATTTTCTTCATTTAAATTATATTTAATTAAAAAAAGAATGTGAAGACATTTTTATTTTGTTTTCTTATCATTATTTTTAAATATTTTCCAAGTCCATAATATTTTCCAAAGTTTGTTCCATTTAATTTTAAATTTTCTAGACTAGTTTTCATTTTGTGCTATTTTCTTATTTTTATCATATCTAATTAATATTTAATTATTAATATTTTGTTCATATGTTATATTTTCGAATTTGAACTGAAATTTATAAGTATTTTCAGTTATTTAAAATGTATATAAATATATATAGGAAATTGGAAAGGTTTTAAAAGCTTTTGAAACGTAAAGTCGTTTCACCTCCTAAGTCGTTTCTTTTACAGTTTCCTCATTTACTCTTTGACCGTTTTTTTTTCTCTTTAAGCCGTAAATTCCTCCTTCATTCTTCATGTGGATCTCATATCCAATTCTCATCTAAAAAAAATACGGCCATGGCTTGAAGAAGTTGAGGTAAAAATTATCTTCTTCTTCCTTTGTTTTTCTACTTTTCTATTTTGAATTTTGTACTTGTTCTCACCTTCATAGCTTGGCTCCTCCTCAACCAGATCTGACGTGACCTCTACCACCCCTTTCCTTTGACCATCACCCATCCTACAACCTCTCCATTTCAGGTTGAGACCATCCATGGCAAGGACCACCACAAAATCCACCAAAAACCATCACCTATTGCACAAGCCTACCCTAGTTTATCATCTCCTCCTTCTACCACCATTAGCCGCCACTACCTCCACCACCACCACCTCTGACCTGACCTCCACCCTCTGCCACATCTCCCACCACCACCTGCACCACTGGTTGGCCCACCTAGCCTCTGGCCGAACCAAACAAGAGCAACAAATGATGTATGTTGCATAGTTTTAGCCTCGTACACCTAGTTTTATGCACCTAGACTAAACCCACCTTCGAACCCATGTGTAGGCCGACCCTTGCACACCCAAACCCGACCCAATTCCCTAAGTTAGCTGAGCCTAATCACTGCCTAACTGAAGTACATGAGGTTGAGAACAAGTGCAATTCATTCGATGTTGTTTTGGGCTTTGAATTCTAATGTTATTTAATGTTTAAATCGTGTTGAAACTTACATGTATTTGTATTGTTTTGTGTAAATGTTTGGACAAGTCAAATTGCTTTGGCTCTCCACTCTCAAGTCATATCTATGTCATCGTGCCTTCATTGTGTTGCGTTGTGTGCTTTGGCAGCGATCTTCAGCTTTGAACAAGTGAGTTAATCTCACCAGACAATATGTACATATATAACTAGTAAATTGACCCCTTTTGAATCTGTAAAATGCATTATCATGTTACACCTGCTATATTATGATTTTATGATGTTCACCCATGCTTAAACACCTATTATAACATCTGTTACTGTTATATTATGTTGTTCTTCTATTTTTATCAGTTTATCACACTACAAGTTCCCCTTAAATTAGAATCACTATGGGTTGAAATGATACATACCCGAACGGACTTTAGAATAGGGGAAAATCGTTGTGAGCTGAAATGATAGGCCTGAACAATTTTCAACTTATTTTATTTACTTGGGGCTGCGGGTTTGAAATGATAAAACCCATATTTTTCTTTGTAAATTTCAGGTTGAAATGATATATTACCCGTATCACTTTACCTAGGGTAGAAAATTATATACAGGCCCGTTGTTAAAATATGTTTTCTAAAAATTTTAAAATATTTTAGAAATTTAATTATTGTAATATTTTGATTTAAAATTTAATAAAAATATAATTTTTGTAAAGTATTATTGATTTTCTGGAAATCTATAAGTTAAATAAATTATGGAAAAGTTAGAAAATCTGAATGTAAGTTATTTTGGAAATTTTGATTTAATTTTTAATGGAATTTAAATTAACTTTGAAAATAAGATAAATTTATGATATTTTGAATTTAAATTAATTTAAAATGATTTTATAACATATTAATGATTTTTGAATAAAGTTAAAATGTTAATGAGTGAATATTGAGTTGAATTTGGAAATATAACTTAAATTGGAATTTATGAATTTGATTTAAAAGTGAAATTTTAAGTTAAATAAAATGGAATTAAGTTATATTTGAAATTTTAAACTTAAGTGTTAAGTTGAAATTTAATGTAATGAATTTAAATTTGAATGTTGAAATTTAATAAGTGAATTATTAATAAATATTGATTTTTGGAAGGAAATTTAACTTTATAAAATCATGAATTTAAGGAAAATTAAATGATGCTTATAAATGTGAAAATGTATGATTTTATAAGTTAAAAATGATTTAAATAAAAACATAAGTGTTTGTGAAATTCTATTGAATATTTGAATTAATTAACAGCATTTTTAATACTGTCTTTTGTTAAATTTAATTGTTTTTTTTGAATGTAACTTTCTGTAGCATTTTCTAAATGCTGCGAAACTTGAATTTTCATTGTTTTAATAAATTTAAGTGCTTAAATGCACAATGAAAAGTTTAAACTTTTGGCATTTAATAATTTAATTATTAAATGTAATAACTTCATTTTATGATTTAATAATGAAGTAATTTGTTTTGAAATATAACTATTTGATATATTAAAATGATTGAAATGCGATTTCGAAAAGATATGATATTTTGATATATTAAAATGATTTGAAACGAAGTTTTGAAAGATATGATATTTTGATATTAAATGATTTGAAAAATGGAGTTTTGAAAGATATGATATTTTGATATTAAATGATTTGAAAAATGGAGTTTTGAAAGATATGATATTTTGATATTAAATGATTTGAAAAATGGAGTTTTGAAAGGATATGATAATTTAATATATTGAAATGGTTAGAAATGACTTGATATTTATTTTGATACATATTTGAATTGAAAGATATGGTATGATGATATATTGAAATGGTTTGGAAATGATTAATTCTTTATTTTGATAAAGATTTAGGTCGAAATGATATTTTATTTTGAAGTATATAATATTGTTTTAAAGTTATAACTACGGGTTATAATAACGATTGGTTGTTAAAGAGACCGGGATCGGATATTGTCTTATAGCCGGCCAATACCGAAAACCACTTTAACAACTGTGTACGCGGTGGAGATTCCAGAATGAAGTAGGATGGTGGCGACGTTCTCGAGGTATATTACGTGGACCCAACTCCCGTGAGTTGGCATATATGACTAAAACAGGAGCTATACCGGGCTACACAAAGGGTCGCACCCTTTCATCGAGCATGCTCCATCGGAAACTATTCTATTACTTTTGTGATTCGATATGTGGCGCCATTTTGATTCGGGGTATTGTTCGAGGTGGACGGAAGCTGCTGGCTTGCCGTCACCACCGGTCCGGGAGTGCAAACGGTGTATCCACCCTGGCATTGCCTCGCGTGCCTTGTCATACCCTTATATCGAGCCCACTACGATTTTGGTTTTAAAGATCCGACCGCGTTAAGGGTCACTATCCCCTTAACGCTATTTTCTATATGATTATACTTTACTGATTAGACACTACTGTATATAGCGAAATATACTACATAGTAAATAGTTTAACGGATCCTTAGAGGATGGATGGTCTCAAGCATCCTCTAAGTTACTTGTACCTTTACTACAGTTCACTTGAGTTGATTTACGTTGTATAAGTATGTATGTCCTGATTCGAGTGTTTGTATTTTATTTACGCTCGGGTCAGCCGAGTTATTCACAGATTTGGATTTCCACTTTCTGGAGATTGAAATCGCTGGAGATTATTTACTTGTCAAGTTTTATCTTTTGCAATCTGTTGTTCCTTTCAGCTCTTGTATTAGTAGACTTCTATGTAGTGAGACTTCCCTTGTACTTTATTTCTTCTGTTATATTTTATGTAACTCTGATATTTTATATAGTAGCTTCATGAACTACTATTTCTTTTACTTCCGCTGCATTATTATTACTCTGTGTCTGTGAATCTGTGATTTTATTTATTGTATATTCTGAGATTTGCCAAATTTTTATCTACAATGCTGTATTTTGAGCAATTCAATTCCGGCATGAGTGTCTACCTATACACTTATAATGGATGCGAATGGTTGAAAATATCGAGGCGTTACAGTTGGTATCAAAGCTCTGGTTTTAGGCAAAACTCGGTATATAGAGTAGATTTAATTTCAGAATCACTTTCGTTCGAGCTTGAATTCCTTCTTCTTCAATTCGGTTTCCTCTGAATTTTTGAACGTTCCCTGCGGTCTTAAAATCCATTCGTGTCCCTCACTATTCATCTTCTTTTGATTTTGGAGTATCCCATAACTCTGCTTCGAATGATCTTTATATTGAGTTGGCAATCCCGCCAATCTCTAAAATTGAATTGTAAAAGGGTGAAACTCCTCTACAACTTAGCATCGATTCACCAGAGATTTATATCTATCCTTGGTTTAGATGCTAATATCTTTTGTTATTTCAAACTCTAACTCTTGAGATCGAACGTAGATTTACCCCAGAAAAATCCACATTGATCTTATTCTTTAAGTCACGGTTGACCCGGTTAAGGTTGCCCGCGATTTATTTAAGCTTACCCACCTCCCTACTCTGTTATTTAATCATCTTGTCTTTTGTTTCCAATCTATTCTTCCAAACATTTTGAATTGTACTTGTATATCTATATTTTGTTTTATATATTGTGGTTTGGGTTGTTGATGTTGATTTGAGCTTCCGATCGATTCGTTTGATTAACGTTATCGATAGGATTTCTAAAACACATTGACAGAACAAACTGACACAATATTATTTTAAAATTTGGTTAATGAAATAAAATTTTGATATATAAGTAAATTTATGGAACTTAATAAATTGATTTAAAATTGATTATTTGAAATGATAATACTTAATTTATCATTTATTGTTCTATAAATGAATTTATAGATAGTTGTTTATAAATTTATTTGGGAACTGAAATGAATTTAAAACAAGAAATTTGAGAATTTAATTTGGTTTCAAACCTTGTGTTTAAAGTTTTAAAGGGTTATATTATTTAAAGTATTTTCGAATAGAAGTTTGTTTTCAAAGAACTTGAAAGTTTAAAAATTAGTGCTCTTCTCTTTGTCGCTGGAAAATAACTTCGGTGATGACTGCAGCATCATCGACATTCATTTTCGAGTTTCGAGGTGAAGAGACCGCTCTGTAATCTTGCTACAGCTTTGTTTCGGAAATCAATTTGATTTGAATTTCTAAAATATGACTTGATCTATAATATATATAGACATATGATTTAAATTTGATTTGATAAACTATGTACATGCCTTTAGTTATCTCTAAATGGTTTGAAGAAATCAAAAATTTAATTCTTAAATTTTATTTTTAAGAATAATTTCAATTATAAAAATAAAATAAAATTTTTGGATGAATATTCAAGTATGAAATGATTAAATTGTATAATACAATTGCATTCAATACAAATTACCTTAATTTTTCAAATGTTAACAATGTAATTGGATAATATACAATATAAAAGGATTTTATAAATAAAATTTGAGTGGTTATAATAAATGTTATACACTTAATTTTTAATTATAAAATGATTAACAGAGGTAAATAGAATAAATGGGTAATTGAATAATTTACAATTGTTTCCCAAGGGATTGACCAGGCAACTTAGTACTCGGCCAGAAAGGAGTGCTCGGCACAAAGTAGCGCTCGGCATCAGGAGAGCGTTCGGCCAAGTTAGGATGTTCGGCCTCCAGGACATGTTCGGCATCCAGGACACGTTCGGCATCCAGGATACGCTCGGCATTGAATGCCGTTCGGCCAATTAAGATCGTTCGGCCAAAAAAGAAAGGTTGTTCGGCCTCCCACATGCGTTCGGCCAAGTACGTTCGGCGAGCCCAGATGGTTCGGCATTCGGGCTTGATTCAGCGAACCCCGATCGTTCGGCATTCATGCCCCATTCGACCTGCATCTCTCATTCAACCTCCCGCCTCGCTCGGTCAAAAGATGGAAGACTCGGCATGGCTCGTTCGGCATAAGGAGGGAAGGCTCGGCATGCTTCGTTCGGTACAAGAAGGAAGACTCGGCATGCCTTGTCCGGCCTCCCTGGTTCGGCATACAGTACATAAACTACTTGGACCAAATTATTCGGCCACCTGGCCCACCAGGGAAGTCCAACCCACTTTCGTCTATAAATAGAGGGGCAGGGGCACAGAAAACAGGATCAAATTTCAGAGAACACTGAGGAGACTCTGCCATTTTCAAAACTCATCCAAGACTTATTTCTTTTACTTTGCAATTGTATTCAAATACATAGAAACAGATTGTATCTGTTATCAAGTTTAAAGTAAAGAAATAAAGATCAACTTCAAAGTGGACGTAGGCTAGTACGCCGAACCACTATAAATCCGGTGTTCTTACTTTCTGCACTCTCCTCTGTTTTAATTTGTTTTCTTCATTAATCTCTCTACACAATCTTTCTAAGGGTGTTGGTGACCAATTTTGGCGCTAACAACAATATAAAATAATGTTAAAAGAACTAAGAATAAAAGAAAGCAGTTATAATGAGTATAAGTATATTTAACATAAGTGATAAATATATTGAGCGGAATAAATTTAATGTTAATTAGGAATAAATAAAAATAAGATTTATTAAGTACATTGTGAGTGTAATAAATGATTATTTTTCAAACCCATGGTTTTAAAAATTGTTAATTTAAGATGATTGGATAATAAGATAATGAAATTTGAGATAGTTAACGATTTATTTAACTTATGAAAAAAAAGGGAAAAGAAAATTTTAATTTGAAATTCCCATGCTTTCAAATTTTATTTCCTTATTTTGTTTTTTCAAACTATCTTTTGGTTGTCCTTATCATCCTTATCTTGTTATAGACTGGTATAGGCATCTTTCTATAATCTTTCTGTTTAGAAATCTTTCTATAATCTTTGATAATCTGCACCTTGTTAAACTTACCTATAACAATAGTTATCAGGTATAATTTCAATCTCCTTATCATCTTGTCTTAATCTTATTTCACTTTATCTTTTTCTGTGCTTTTCCGTACCTCATTCCTTTTCGGGGACGAAAAGTTTTGAGTGGGGGAGAGTGTAACAACCCTAATTTTTTGCCTATATATTTTTAAATTTGACTTTATTTTATTTCAATTATTTTAAATTTATTTTTATTTCAAACATTTCATTTTTAAATATAAATGTTGATTTTTAAGTGATTTATAGTTCAAAATAGTATAATTTGAATATTTTACTGTAAAGTGAATTTCTGGTCAAAATGTTCAAACTGTGACTTTTTAAACTTTAAATTTAAATTATTTTAAATCTTAAATTTTATCTTTTATTATGAAAATAGATGAAATAACTTGAACACTGTTTTCGTTTCGTTGGAAACGGACTTAAACTGTGAAAGTTATGTACATCTCAATTTTGAGTATAATTTGTTTTATTTTGCAATTGTCTATTTTAAATTATATAAATTATATTTTCCTTGTCATATTAATATGTGTAAATATGTTATTGTATGCATATTTTTGTATTATAATAATTTTTAAATGAAGTAAACAATTTTCCAAAGTTAATGGTGATTTAATTGTAATTTCTGGACACCGTTTTGGATTTTTAAGCAATTTCTTTAAATCTTTTTCTATTTTCTTTAAATTTAATTATTTATTTTTAATATGTGTTAATATGTTTTTAAGTATATTTTTGTCTTTTAATATTTTTAAAGTGATAATAGAATTTTTCTAAAGTCTATTGAAATTTATTTCAATTTATTAAGCCTAGTTTCTATTTTTCTTTGCTATTTTCTTCATTTAAATTATATTTAATTAAAAAAAATTGTGAAGACATTTTTATTTTGTTTTCTTATCGTTATTTTTAAATATTTTCCAAGTCCATAATATTTTCCAAAGTTTGTTCCATTTAATTTCAAATTTTCTAGACTAGTTTTCATTTTGTGCTATTTTCTTATTTTAATCATATCTAATTAATATTTAATTATTAATATTTTGTTCATCTGTTATATTTTCGAATTTGAACTGAAATTTATAAGTATTTTCAGTTATTTAAAATGTATATAAATATATATAGGAAATTGGAAAGGTTTTAAAAGCTTTTGAAACGTAAAGTCGTTTCACCTCCTAAGTCGTTTCTTTTACAGTTTCCTCATTTACTCTTTGACCATTTTTTTTGTTTTTTTCTCTTTTAGCCGTGACTTCCTCCTTCATTTTTCATGTGGATATCAGATCCATTTCTCATCTAAAAAATAAATACGACCATGCCTAGTTGAGGTAAAAATTATCTTCTTCTTCCTTTGTTTTTCTACTTTTCTATTTTGAATTTTGTACTTGTTCTCACCTTCATAGCATGGCTCCTCCTCAACCAGATCTGACCTGACCTCTACCACCTCTTTCCTATGACCATCACCCATCCTACTACCTCTTCATTTCAGGTCGAGACCATCCATGGCAAGGACCACCACAAAATCCACCAAAAACCATCACCTATTGCACTAGCCTAGCCTAGTTTATTATCTCCTCCTTCTACCACCATTATCCGCCACTACCTCCACCACCACCACCTCTGACCTGACCTCCACCCTCTTCCACATCTCCCACCACCACCTGCACCACTGGTTGGGCCCACCTAGCCTCTGGCCGAACCAAACAAGAGCAACAAATGATGTATGTTGCATAGTTTTAGCCTTGTACACCTAGTTTTATGCACCTAGACTAAACCCACCTTCAAACACATGTGTAGGCCGACTCTTGCACACTCAAACCTGACCCAATTCCCTGAGTTAGCTGAGCCTAATCACTGCTTAACTGAAGTACATGAGGTTGAGAACAAGTGCAATTCATTCGATGTTGTTTTGGGCTTTGAATTCTAATGTTATTTGATGTTTAAATCGTGTTGAAACTTACATATATTTGTATTGTTTTGTGTAAATGTTTGGACAAGTCAAATTGCTTTGGCTCTCCACTCTCAAGTCATATCCATGTCATCGTGCCTTCATTGTGTTGCGTTGTGTGCTTTGGCAGCGATCTCCAGCTTTGAACATGTGAGTTATTCTCACCAGACAATATGTACATAAATAACTAGTAAATTGACCCCTTTTGAATCTGTAAAATGCATTATCACGTTACACCTGCTATATTATGATTTTATGATGTTCACCCATGCTTAAACACCTGTTATAACATCTGTTACTGTTACATTATGCTGTTTTGCTATTTTTATCAGTTTATCACACTGCAAGTTCCCTTAAATTAGAACCACTATGGGTTGAAATGATACATACCCGAACGGACTTTAGAATAGGGGAAAATCGTTATGAGCTGAAATGATAGGCCTGAACAATTTTCAACTTATTTTATTTACTTGGGACTGCGGATTTGAAATGATAAAACCCGGATTTTTCTTTATAAATTTCGGGTTGAAATGATATATTACCCGTATCACTTTACCTAGCGTAGATAATTATATACAGGCCCGTAGTTAAAATATGTTTTCTAAAAATTTTAAAATATTTTAGAAATTTAATTATTATAATATTTTGATTTTAAATTTAATAAAAATATAATTTTTGTAAAGTATTATTGATTTTCTGGAAATCTATAAGTTAAATAAATTATGGAAAAGTTGGAAAATCTGAATGTAAGTTATTTTGGAAATTTAGATTTAATTTTTGATGGAATTTAAATTAACTTTGAAAATATGATAAATTTATGATATTCTGGATTTAAATTAATTTAAAATGGTTTTATAACATATTAATGATTTTTGAATAAAGTTAAAATGTTAATGAGTGAATATTGAGTTGAATTTGGAAACATAACTTAAATTGGAATTTATGAATTTGATTTATAAGTGAAATTTTAAGTTAAGTTAAATAAAATGGAATTAAGTTATATTTGAAATTTTAACCTTAAGTGTTAAGTTGAAATTTAATGTAATGAATTTAAATTTGACTGTTGAAATTTAATAAGTGAATTATTAATAAATATTAACTTTTGGAAGGAAACTTAACTTTATAAAATCATGAATTTAAGGAAAATTAAATGGTGCTTATAAAAGTGAAAATGTATGATTTTATACGTTAAAAATGATTTAAATAAAAATATAAGTGTTTGTGAAATTCTATTGAATTTTTGAAGTTAATTAACAGCATTTTTAATACTGTCTTTTGTTAAATTTAATTGTTTTTTTGAATGTAACTTTCTGTAGCATTTTCTAAATGCTGCGAAACTTGAATTTTCATTGTTTTAATAAATTTAATTGCATAAATGAACATTTAAAAGTTTAAACTTTTGGCATTTAATAATTTAATTATTAAATTTAATAACTTCATTGTATGATTTAATAATGAAGTTATTTGTTTTGAAATATAACTATTTGATATATTAAAATGATTGAAATGCGGTTTCGAAAAGATATGATATTTTGATATATTAAAATGATTTGAAACGAAGTTTTGAAAGATATGATATTTTGATATTAAATGATTTGAAAAATGGAGTTTTGAAAGATATGATATTTTGATATTAAATGATTTGAAAAATGGAGTTTTGAAAGGATATGATAATTTAATATATTGAAATGGTTAGAAATGACTTGATATTTATTTTGGTACATATTTGAATTGAAAGATATGGTATGATGATATATTGAAATGGTTTGGAAATGATTTAATCTTTATTTTGATAAAGATTTGGGTCGAAATGATATTTTATTTTGAAGTATATAATATTGTTTTAAAGTTATAACTACGGGTTATAATAACGATTGGTTATTAAAGAGACCGGGATCGGATATTGTCTTATAGCCGGCCAATACCGAAAACCACTTTAACAACTGTATACGCGGTGGAGATTCCAAAATGAAGTAGGATGGTGGCGACGTTCTCGAGGTATATTACGTGGACCCAACTCCCGTGAGTTGGCATATATGAATAAAACAGGAGCTATACCGGGCTACACAAAGGGTCGCACCCTTTCATCGAGCATGCTCCATCGGAAACCATTCTATTACTTTTATGATTCGACACGTGGCGCCATTTTGATTCGGGGTATTGTTCGAGGTGGGCGGAAGCTGCTGGCTTGCCATCACCACTGGTCTGGGAGTGCAAACGGTATCCACCCTGGCATTGCCTCGCGTGCCTCGTCATATCCTTATATCGAGCCCACTACGATTTTGGTTTTAAAGATCCAACCGCGTTAAGGTTCACCATCCCCTTAACGTTATTTTCTATATGATTATACTTAAATGATTAGACACTACTGTATATAGCACAATATACTACATAGCAAATAGTTTAACGGATTCTTAGAGTATAGGTAGTCCCAAGCATCTTCTAAGTTACTTGTACCTTTACTACAGTTCACTTGAGTTGATTTACGTTGTATAAGTATGTATGTCCTGACTCGAGTGTTTGTATTTTATTTACGCTCGGGTCAGCCGAGTTATTCACAGATTTGGATTTCCACTTTCTGGAGATTGAAATCGCTGGAGATTATCTACTTGTCAAGTTTTATCTTTTGCAGTATGTTGTTCCTTTCAGCTCTTGTATTAGTAGAGTTCTATGTAGTGAGACTTCCCTTGTACTTTATTTCTTCTGTTGTATTTTATGTTACTCTGATATTTTATATAGTAGCTTCATGAACTACTATTTCTTTTACTTCCGCTGCATTATTATTACTCTGTGTCTGTGAATCTGTGATTTTATTTACTGTATATTCTAAGATTTGCCAAATTTTTAACTACAACGCGGTATTTTGAGCAATTCAATTCCGGCATGATTGTCTACCTATACACTTATAATGGATGCGAATGGTTGAAAATATCGGGGCGTTACATAAATGCTATAGAAATATCATTGCCTGATTATTATAGCAACTATAAATGCTGTAAAAATGCTATAGAATGTTTACTTTAGTCTTTCATAGCTTTATTTACTTGCCATGAAAACTGTTTAATCGTTGTAGAATATTTTTATTGCACTAGCATAACGCTATAATATGTATAGCCATGACAATTTTTTTTCCTAGCATTAATATAAAAAGGATGTAATATACGGTATTTCACACAGTATTAACAATTAAGCATAAAAAAAAATATGAATAAAAGCATTTCATGCACAATATTAAGCATATAAATATTAGTAACAATTCATACAATCGTATCTAACCAAAACAATACATAATAAAAGTAACAATCCATACAACCATAGATAACCAAAACGATACATAGTAAAAGTAAAGATGTAAGAACATCGACACAAAATACATTTGAAGGAGAATGAGTGCGGCAACATATTTTTTTCATGCCTTCCACCATAGCGTAAACCCAGAGCATCATACACAACCTGTCAAAAAGCACATACGTCTATTAGTCATAAAAAGTAAACATAAATTATCATGAATACCGAAATATGGAAGAAAATATGTGCGACAAACAAACAAAATACTCAAAATTAACAGCTAAATCATTATATGCGCTGATTGTACGTAAACAGCAACTGTATACCCTTGTTGTTCTTGCTGTTTACGGTCCCAGATTTCAAACAACTTCTTTTGGTTCGGTACTTACTGTAAGCATAGTAGTATCACTATTATGAAAAAATTGTCTCTGACATAGTAGTTTGGAGCACTGAACACCGCACGTATAATTAACATTGTACTATTATTCAAAAATTGTTGCCATATCACTATAAAAGTAACAGTAGTTTGGAGCACTAAACACCGCACGTTCTTTCTTACACTATAAAGTACTTGGTTATGGGTTTATTCAAAAATGTTACTATCAAACTCAGAAGTTTTTAAGTACTGGTAATTATTTAGTTTATTAATGAATGAAAATCTGGTTAATGTAAACAGTAAAGTACAAACTAGAGTTGTTTAATAGTTACTTATATTACTAAATACGCATTTGACAAATCAACTAACCTTTTAGTAAAGTATTTATGGTGCTTTAATGCGGTCAATTCCTTGAATTTTATCAAAGTTTATATTTTGTACAATTCCCAAATCAATACATTCAAAAGGAGAATCAAAACCCCAGGATTTTAATATCTGGTTTTGAAACTGAACCTGTTGTGCTAGAGGATAATGTATCATACTTAACTCGTTGTGCCATGACCTTTAGTTTTATAAACTGCGGAAGATCAAAATGTAGTTCATTATCTTGTATTATTTTAAATCAGAAAGAAAATAAGTGTGCAATTTATTAGCAAATATTGTTCGAAATGACAGTAAAATAAATTGTACCATGCATACACAAAGCACGTATATATATTCAGTGAAGTATAACTTTACCTTATGTAAATTTGACCAAGATGTGACATTCGTGTGTTGATATGGATGCCAATCACTATGCAAATTTTTTCAGTGACACTACTATGCTTTCATACCTTGGAACAATGTATATTTCATATCATGTATACTGTAAGCAAGTATAAACAACAACTGCAAACGTGATCCATGATTTGGACATAAAAATGGGCAAACAAAATCTGGAAGGGTGAAGACGCTATGTACTTGCAAACAGAAATATACATAGTAATGACTGGGCTCCATTTCACAGAGTAATGACTGGGCTCCATTTCACACAGTAAGACTGTTTCACACAGTAAGGCTGTTATCATTTATCACACAGTAAGACTGTTGGCTCATTTATCAGTTATCATTTCACACACAAATATACTTATCATTTATCATTTCAAACAACAATTTTTTGTTTCGATAGGTATTAAGACTAAGGTTGTTAGCTATTATTGACTTGAACCAATCTGTTAAATACCAATCTGTTAAATACTCCAGTTGAATCAATTGTTAAGATTCCAGTGCACTTTCTAATTCTAGCCTTATGAAGAACACAACAAAGATGCCAAGAAAAAGAAAAAATAGTGTCATATCTAAACAAAATTTGAATTATACTTACTAGAAGTTGATTCCATTATAACATTAGCAGCAGGCCAAGCTATCGTAGTACCATGAGCGTTTTCAATGACTTCTAAATCGGATGTTGTTCTCCATAGACGGGCTTTTGGAATTTTTACAAGATCTACCCAAACTTTAATTGCATTTCTTCCCAAAGGAACACAATGAACCATTGCAGTTGGATCGGTCGAAGACACGCGTCCTAATGCAACTATTTCTCTCTTTCCCGACCAATCGATTAGCTTGCATTTATCAATTGCCATATAATTTGAACTCTATCAATTAAACAAATAGGTTATATTATTATGTGCATCAACAATTTGTACGATGAAAAAAATAATACAGTGTTAATTATAAATAAGTTTACCTTTTCGACAACTCCGACATTACTCGTATGATTATCCGATAATGCAGCGTTAACCATTTCAATAACTACTTTTGATTCAGGCCATGCGACTTTGATGCCAATGGCATCTCCAACTCATGTCAAATCTTTAGTGGGCCTCCATAGAAAAGCATCTTCAACTTTTGTCTTATCCATCCAAACTGCAACGGCACCCGGTCCAAGAGGGAGATCATTAACAAGTTGTTTTGGATCACTCGAATGTAGTCATCCTTCTGCAACTAATTCTTCACTCCCACTCCAATCAATTAATCTACACTTATGATCTGTGCTGCTACTTTTACTCTATACAAAAAGAACATGTTGATTTTTATTTTTAAACGTTCAAAATGACAAATTAATAAGTATAAAGATCAAAGATTACCGCATTATCTTCTTTTTCAAAGTTATCGAAGTTGTGCAAAACAACTCTACTAGCTGGCCACGCTACTATCTCACCTTCAGCTTGTCCAATGCGTGTCAAATAAAGTGAAGGTCTCCACAAGAAAGCATCTGGTTTCCTCACGGTGTCTATTATAATTTTTATGGCATCGGACCCTAAAGGGATTTGTTGGACAAGCTCCTTTGGATCACTTGACACAACTCTTCCTTCCGCAACAATTTCATCTGTCTCACTCCAATCCAATATATCATATGTGTCATATTTTTTACCATGTTTGTTCTACAATTAACCAAAAACAAATTATATTAATAATTAAATTGAACATCAAATATAATGATATCACTCTAGTGCTATAAATAACTTTTACCACTTGAGATACATTTGCCACTTGAGATACATTCGCTTCATCCAAGTTTTCTTTTCTCTGTCAAACAAATAATAAAAGCAAATTTTAGGCAAGGTGCTTGTAACACTTTCGTAACATTGGAGTAATAATTTACTTAGTAGTATCACTGCATCCTGTTTTATGACATTTAAAAGAAGCAACTCAGTTATATTCATCTTTGTGCTATTTTATCTTCAATAGTCAAGTCATTCATGAGCAAACTAAAATAAGATTTTATTTTCTTGTGTCTCAGCTACGTAGCTTGATTCTAACAGCATTTTCTACCATAGATCAATTTGGCTCTCAATCTCCTCCTTCCAATCACAACTCACGGTACAAAGATAACAAGTTTGGGTTGTTATAATTCTAGTTATTATGCACAGCAAAGCACTAAGATCCAAATAAACATAAGATTGAGAATGATGCATAGCATGGAAGAAAAAAATGAAATAAAAATAATTAAATTACTAAAGATAATTTTACACTAAGTATTAAAAGGTGTTGTGAACTTTGATTTTTAAATGTTTGGTTATTGCACAAATATATCAACTGCATCATTGTAAGACCAATTTTTATATGTTTTCCAATAAAAACAGGTTCCTTCACGGTTTTTCTCACCACAAAGCAAAACAAGTGAAGCCTATTTTGAACTTTCAAAAATGTTCATATACAAACTGTAGTTATATTATTTGTTGTGCATTTTAATCACTGTGCCTTCTGATACTCATATGTGTTGCTTCCTCAAGTTCTTTCTTCATTCATCTACTTACCGTGTGGCTATGTGTGACGACCCAGGATTTTGAGCAATATCAATTTAATAATCTTTGATAATAATTAAATTGATTTGATCATTTTATATTACAAATTTACAAGTTAGATTTATTTTAAAAGATTAATGATAATAATCTGTTAATATCTATCAATAATTTTCTTAACAAAGTATAGATTAGCAAGATTCAATTCATTTGAAGTTTATAATAATTTAATTTGGAATATTTATTTTGGTTATTAAGAAGTTTTTAATGTAATAAAACTTTATATTCAAATTATAATATATATGAATGTATATATATTGTGATTTGAGATTTGTTTTAAAATTTAATATGGAAATTAATAAATTTAAGGTTAGAATGTTTTTCTATTTGAAATGTGTATATATATTTATATATATATTTGAAATAGGAAAATTATCAATTTGAATTTAATAAGAGATTTTCAAACTTGGATATATTTAGTTTTGAAATTTGAAATGATAATTTGATTTAATGTCTTTGAAATGATATTTGAAATTTAAATTTTAAATAATAAAGTTAATTTCTTATTTTATAAACAAATGATAAATTAGATTGATTAAAATATAAGTTATTTAAAATGCCTATATGAATTTGTTTTTAAGATAATGAAAGCCTAAAGTTTATTTTTATAAGATGGAAGCATTTTATAATTATCTAGCATTACCCAAATACATATATATAGCTTAAAGAGATTATTAAAGATAAAATAACATTTAAAAGAAAATTTAATAACACTTATAAAACACTTGTAAACAATATAGGATGTGTAAGGACATTTGTAAACATAGGAGTGTATGTGTAAGTTAATTAAGAACTTGAATGTGACAAATGTCTTCCTCTCTAATAATTTAATTTGAAATTTAATTGTAAAATACAAATGAGCTTCTTTTCAGAAGAAAAAAAATGAATACAAATCTAAGAACCGGATCTGAGAATAAAAATGAAACTTGAAACAAGAAATTTAATAAGCAAGTTCAACATCAATACAAGGTCTTCAAATGCAAAACAAAGTTCAGGAAAAAAAAAGAATCTGTAGATCTGGATATTCAAATCAAAGATCATCTTCAAATTTATCAACCAACTCAGAAATCAACTGCAAGTAGACTGATTTCATCATGCAAGCTGGAAATTAATCATCACTACAACATGCAAGAAATTTGGAAGAAGCTAATGGAAATTTATTCTGAAACCTGGAAACATGCAGTTCTGTCTTCTCCCATCTAGGGTGAGTAAATGGAATTTTAAAAACAGTTTTTATTCTGAATTTTAAATTTGTTCTTATGATGAATATCATGATGTCGATGAATTCTTGAATTAAAAGTTTATGCATGGTTGAATGTTAAGCATTTTGATGCATGTGATGATGAAATGACTCTGTTTGGTTATAAACAGGCTTCACCTTCTTTATATAATTCAATAATTCAATTTTAAATCCAAACTAGCTTATAATTTGAAAATAAAGTTTGATAGAAAACATGTAATCTTCCTTCTAAAAATAATTATAGGATTTTGTAATGGATATTTAGTTCAAAGTTTTAAAATTTACACTAAAATCTTATTATGGGTCAAAAACTAATCGAATCAATTTTGGATTTGAATTATATAATTGAATTCCTAATGCAAAATCATGATTTTTGAGATTAGTCTCATGAACTTTAGATTAGAAATTTAAGATAATTTTGGGATTTTCTATTTTGGGGTTTTTGGTCGATTCTTGGTAAACGGCGACGAACTAGGTATCTGGATTGAGCACGAAGGTAATGGAGAAGATAAGGATCATGGGAAAAATGATTTGAGAATTTATTTATGGTTGATTTGGCCGTTAATTGTTGGATTAGGGTTTAACACCCTGAAGTTGATGTCGTTTTCATCTTGATTTTCACGGCGACGTGGAGCTACTATAGATGGTCGCATGGGTTGCCATGGGATCTGGAGGTAGTGAAAGAGCTACGGTGGAGTCAGTGGGTTTTCTCGAGGTTTGAGTTGCTGTGGATGTTGGGTTTTCTCGCAATGGTGTTTCGAGCTGATGGGTTCGAAGGTGAACTTTGATTTTCGATCGAAATTGATTTTCTGAATGGCGCGATTTGTAGTAGAGGTCGTGTGCGACTTGGGAAAGGTCGGCATGGAGTTCGCCGTTGACAGGCGGTGACGTGCACGTGAACGTGCACAGTTTTCGTGTTTCGGCTATGGATGTTGGGGTAGGGAAAGAGAAGAGATGGAAGACTCGGAGTATTCTTCGTGTAACTGCTATTTAGGCTCGAAGCAGGTTAGGGATGGATTTGCTCAGGTTAACGCGTGAGTTTTGTGGGTTGCTCGGGTTGATGAGCGTGTTTTTGTTGTGAGTTCTGGAGTTTAAAGTTTGAGTTTAAAAGTTTTAAAATATTTAACAGTAAGGTTTCTAAAATTTAAAACAAAGATAATATGATTTGTAAATGATTAAAGTTTTAAACAAAAGTTAAATAAGTTTATATATAAAACTAAATTTGTTTCAAAGTTATGTTTAAACAAGTTTTATATATAATAAATATGAAAGTTTTAAAATAAATTAAGTGAATTTTGAAACTACGTTTGTATTAAAATTTTATTAAAGAACATTAGAAAGGTTTTAAAGATTTAAATGTTCAATTTAAAATGTGTTTAATTACAATTGATTTATAAATGTTATATTTTATTTCAAATAAAGTTTAACGATTTAAATTGGGTTATCAATTATAATA
Organism: Allium cepa; assembly: GCA_030765085.1. Taxonomy (NCBI): domain Eukaryota; kingdom Viridiplantae; phylum Streptophyta; class Magnoliopsida; order Asparagales; family Amaryllidaceae; genus Allium; species Allium cepa. Next base: position 462,327,221 of record CM060938.1, on the reverse strand, counting down.
AAGATTATCTTGAGTAATTTAGAATTTGAATTAATTAAAGATAAATAAATTTGTGAAGATAATTAAATCGTTTTTAATTATCAAGAGTTATGGGTTAATAAATGATTTAATTAAGATAGTGGTTTTCTTAATCAAGAATCTTTATAATATAAGAAGTTAAGAATCATTTAATTAATTTTAAATGATTAAGTTAAATAATTAATTAAATAATTAATTTGTGAGATAATCATTATGGGTTAATCTAATATAATTACTTGGGAAAGTAATTAAAGTAATTAAGTGATTAATTACTAGAGGTAATTAAGTAAAGGATAATTACTTTATTAAAAGTAATTAAGTAAATGTGATTAAGAGTTAATCACTTTAGTTATTAATTAAAGACTTAATTAATAGTTAGTTAAAGGTTTAAATTATTTGATTAGTGATTAATTAATAAGTGGATTAAGAGTAATTAATTAAGTAATTAATTACTTGCAAAAGAAATTAATTAAGAGAGAAATTTAATTAATGAAGTAATCATTAATTAATGAAAATGATTAATTAATTTTTAATTAATAATTTAAGAATAACTAATTTATTATTAAGTTTAATTAGTAAATGTAATTAAAGTAATTAATCAAAGGTGATTAATTAAAAGTAATTAATTAAATATGATTAATTAAAAGTAATTAATCAAGTATTTAATTAAAAGTAATTAATCAATGTGGTTAATTAAAAGTGATTAATCAGGTGTAATTAATTAAAGGTAATTAAGGAATAATTATCAGGATAATTATGGAGTAATTAATCGAGGTTGATTAATTTAGAAGGTAATTAAGAGGTAATTACTTAGTATAATTTGGAAGTAATTAATCAGGACGATTAATTAATATGGTAATTAAGTAAGAATTACTTAAAGTAATCAAGTGATAATTAATCAGGGAAGATTAATTGAAAATGGATAATTAAGTGATGTTAATTAATTAATTTGTAATTAATTAATAAATAAGAAGTTGGATTGAAGATAATCCAAGTGTTAATTAAGGTTTAATTTAATTTAAGGATTAATTAAATTTATCAAGTTTGAATCAAACTTGTTTATGAATGATTAATGATTGGATGATATATATATATATCATTGGATGAGTTAATGATATTGGTTGTTGTGGATGACATTGATTGATGGGTGATGATGTGAATATTCTATATCTGAATGTGATATATATGCTGCTATGTGATATTTATAGATGCATGTGATAAGAGATGCTTATCTATCTGCGTAATATGATACTCTCATTTATGTTAAGTGATTTTTCTGAAATATCTATTATTTAAATCCCTTAAGTAAAACTTGGACATTAAAAAGGCGTTTGGATTCGGTGAGACCGGGATCGGGTTTCCATATTTGGATATCCGAAAACCACATCGATTCCAATTAAACGTTAGGACGTTAATCCAAGTGGAGCAAGTGAAGACTCGAGGTGTAAGGGCTATACGTCAATATAACTCTGTGGGTGATTCCGTAATGAGTTTGACGGAATAGTGCTTATAGATTCGAGATGGAGATTTAGAGTGCAAGGGCTATGGTCGTTGACTCTGAGGGTGATTCCAAAACGAGTGCAACGAGATAGTGCTTTCGGTTTCGTTCGAACCCGGAACGAACTTGTATGGATTGAATGCTTTCAGCACATCGTCAGGCGGACGATGAGCATTCTAAGATAATTGGTCCTACAAAGGTAATCGCAGCCTCAAGCCTCATCAACCGGGATGGCTAAAACAGGGGAGGTGCAGTAAGGCTTCGTGGGTCGCTCCGACTGGAGAGCGAGATACATCCCTGTCTAGATGTCCCTTTTTATTTCGGCTTTGTGCGCAGTTGGAACTGCAGCCAACTGCGGGGTGGTCTTGTTCGGGACTGTTCAGTAAGGAATGGTCCCGGCCTTGTGTTGCAGGGGATGAAGGGAGTAATCCTCGGTACGGTGATCTAGGCCATGTACTGTGACGGGCGGTACCCCAGTAGCCCTGCCATTGATGGAAACCCATTTTCCCTACGAGACCCTACGGTTTTGTTTGTATTACCCACTTTTGTGGCTAGTAGCTGGAATTTAATCATGTAACAATTTCGGCTATTTCTTATTTACTTGAAAACCCTAGACACTATTATAATATCACTGGATTTCCTATCAAATATTTTGGTTAGCGTAAGGTAAAAACTTTTCCATGTTTATGTGTGGGAAGTCTTACGTGATACCTTTTGTTTTCAAAGGTTTTTCTAAAGTTAAGCAATCTCAAACCGTTTACTCACACCAGACCCCTGTCTGACCCGAGTGTTTATTTTCTGTTTTATTAAACTCTTGGGTACTCATATTATATATGAGTTGTCAAGTGATTCAGGTTATCTCTTGACGAATTTGGAGGAGCTTTGGAGCAGGAGGCTTCAGCATGTAGATATATGGTTAGAGTTTCCGCTATGTGTTATTCTGTGTTGATATTCTGTATGATGTCTTGTATTGTATTAGACAGAAATGTTATAACTGTCTAAATCTAGATGTTTAGTTGTGTACTCTGATGTATATGATACTATGTATATGTTCTATATTATATTTAAATCGTTCCGCTGTGAGATTATGATGTGTTGTTTTCTCTTTCTTCTCTTTCTTTTCTTCTTCTATCCCTTTCTTTCTTAATTAGTGATGCGATTTTCCGGGAGTGGGAAGTCGGGTCGCTACAGTTGGTATCGGAGCATTAGGCTGAGTGAATATCTAGGCTCTGGAGAGGTGTCTATCTTGAGAGAGCGTACTTGTAATTTTTATATATAAATATATATATTTATATAACTACCTAATCTGTTGGGTTATCTGTTCGGATTTTCCAACATAGGTTATAAAGGTAGATAAGGTAGGAGTGTGTGGAACACAACTACCCCTAATGGTTGAGGTTCATATGTTGTGGTTGGAGGTGTTTATCGAGATTGTAGACCTAATACTGTCTCGAATAAGTTTTGTGGATTGTACAAAGGATTTCTTTGAGTCCAGAGGAAGTATTTGCAAGTATTGGAGTATATTCTTAAAGTGTGAGGTTGATTTGCTCACAAGTGAGCGGGATTTCCAAAAGTTGAATCTGTCCGCCGAGGAGAAGCAGGTAAAGGTATCTTGATAGCTTCAGGCAAGAATAGCTGTGTGATGAGATGTAGTTTCCATAGATGGTTCTGAAGATGTTTCTTTTGGAGCCAGATTTAAATGGTATTGGAAGAGTATTGATGCCTACTGTAGTGGAGAGATTCTCTGGATCTCAAGTAAGGGCGTCTTATCTTTATTGAAGTAAGAGACTAAGGTCGATGAGTAACCTCATTTCAGACATGGTCTTATTTGTTTTCTTAAGAGATAAGTGGTTGGTGTTTGGTTTGGAGCCGAGTTTCTTGAGAAGATGTCGACTCGTCTCGAGGATTTTTGGCAAAATTGGATGTTAGTTTTGTGTTTCAAGAAGCTTCTGGTTAAGGAAGATCTTGTGGCTTAGCAGTATCATTGGAGTGAAGTTTGGAAGTAGCAGCATGGATCTATCTCTTCGATGATTCAGTAATCTTTGGGGTTCTACTATCAGCAGACCAGGCAGATAGTGAGGGCTTATCCTTTTCTTTTGGGAGGCTCAGCAGAGCGGGATATTTGTTGAAAGTGATCTATCAGTTTTTCTAATAGGTGAGCCATTCTGGAAAGATTTATCTTGTTTAGGAAAAGATGTTCTAGTTGGGGAGATAGTTCTTTGGAATCAGAACTGAGTGGGATCGCAAAAGTGACTTGCGATTAGTTGGGAATCTTTGAGTATTCTTGGTTTGGGAATTGAGGCATCTCGAGTAGAGGTGAAAACTATGGAAGTAGTCGGAGATTTTCTAAATGTTTTAGTTGACCCGAATCGGAGATTGAGTTTTCTTATCAAATTGGAATTCAGGAGTAATTTTGATGGTTCAACCATATAGTAGGATGACTATTGGAGCGAGAAGAGTTTGGTGAGGCAGCTCAAGATTCTTTGGAGAAGGATTGATCATCTTATTCTAAGTTGAGATTCTGTTGAAGTGTTTTGACCAAGTGGAATGGTCGCTGAGATTTTATGAGTCAGATGAACTGTGTATGGAGAAGGTTTTTCTTATGTTCTTCGATAGCATTCTTATCCGCTCTAGATCAGAGTTGTGTAGCGGAAGCGAGTTGGGAATTATTCTAGAATGGAGCAACCGGGAGTTGCGGTAAAGAGATTTCTACAGGAAATTCAAGTCTGTAGGAATTTTCTGGAGTTTGAAGGTAAGGTTGTCAAGTACAACTGTTTGGTTATTCCAGATATGAGATATAGGTTTGAAATCCATTGATGCTTGTGGAATGGAGTTGTATTTTGTATTTCAGCAAATTATTTTTGGGAGAGCCACTTTGTTGAGTAGGACCTGGAGATTTGGTTTGAGTTGGTGCTGTTGTTTCATGAAGCAATCAGCAAGGGTTAGGCTGATCAGGAATATTGGAGGTGACTCAGAAGCATCTAAAGAGTTGTGCAGTTAAGAATTGAGAAATTTTGAAATGTGCAGTTAGAGTTTGGATATTGTTTTAGTTTTATCCAATCAAAGGAGATATAAGAATGGGTAAAACTGGAGAGTTCGCTCTGGAAGTATTTTGAGTTGTTCATGTGTTCTCTAGAGATTAGATTTTGATCTATAGGATTGAATTGCCTGTCCGGATAGCTGGAATTCATTGTATTTCACATATCTCTAAGGAATATATGTATGATTCTTCGAGTGATAGAATCAGTAGTTAAGAAGGATTTGGTAGTTGGACTGGTTTTGAGTTTAGTCTGATATCTTGTTCAGATTTGTAGGATCAGATGAGGGAGTTCTTGGTTTTAGTAATGTAGTTACTTAAGATTTGTAGACCGAGTATTCCGGTATAGGAATCTGGAAACTCTTGATAATATTAGTAAGTTCTATTCAGAATTTTTCTAGATAGATAAAATAGTTTGTTTGAATGAGTTGCTATGATTGATTGTATGATTGCTAATTTAAAATTAAATTCCTTAGCTGGGTTATTAAATTATCTTTGCTTTTAAATTTCGAGGACGAAATTCTTTTAAGGGGGGAGGAATGTGACGACCCGAGATTTTGAGCAATATCAATTTAATAATCTTTGATAATAATTAAATTGATTTGATCATTTTATATTACAAATTTACAAGTTAGATTTATTTTAAAAGATTAATGATAATAATCTGTTAATATCTATCAATAATTTTCTTAACAAAGTATAGATTAGCAAGATTCAATTCATTTGAAGTTTATAATAATTTAATTTGGAATATTTATTTTGGTTATTAAGAAGTTTTTAATGTAATAAAACTTTATATTCAAATTATAATATATATGAATGTATATATATTGTGATTTGAGATTTGTTTTAAAATTTAATATGGAAATTAATAAATTTAAGGTTAGAATGTTTTTCTATTTGAAATGTGTATATATATTTATATATATATATATATATATATATATATATTTGAAATAGGAAAATTATTAATTTGAATTTAATAATAGATTTTCAAACTTGAATATATTTAGTTTTGAAATTTGAAATGATAATTTGATTTAATGTCTTTGAAATGATATTTGAAATTTAAATTTTAAATAATAAAGTTAATTTCTTATTTTATAAACAAATGATAAATTAGATTGATTAAAATATAAGTTATTTAAAATGCCTATATGAATTTGTTTTTAAGATAATGAAAGCCTAAAGTTTATTTTTATAAGATGGAAGCATTTTATAATTATATGCAACGTGCTAGACCTAAAACTTGGACCCGAATCCGTTAGTATGGAACATTTTCTTTTCCAAGTGAAATCCCCTAGTATATGAAAGAATGAAAAATTTCGTTCATTGAGGTTGATCCCGAAGTTACGGCCGTAGCAGTAGTCTCTATTTATTCACCCCAAGAATGAACTATCCTTTGTTTCACGGGATGGATGCTGAAAGCGAATCTTAGGGAAGTTGAGATCTCAGTAAGTTATGTTTATGCTCGGCTTGCCGTATTATTTGAGGTGCGCAGCGTAGAACAGACAAGTAGAATGCATGAGAATCGTAGGAGTAAGGGCCATCCCTTATTCGCTCCAGGAGAAGGCATTCCGTCTTTTCTGTGACAAGCGAACCACCCGGACTTGACTAACATTACCCATATACATATATATAGCTTAAAGAGATTATTAAAGATAAAATAACATTTAAAAGAAAATTTAATAACACTTATAAAACACTTGTAAACAATATAGGATGTGCAAGTACATTTGTAAACATAGGAGTGTATGTGTAAGTTAATTAAGAACTTGAATGTGACAAATGTCTTCCTCTCTAATAATTTAATTTGAAATTTAATTGTAAAATACAAATGAGCTTCATTTTCAGAAAAAAAGTGAATACAAATCTGAGAACCAGATCTGAGAATAAAAATGAAACTTGAAACAAGAAATTTAATAAGCAAGTTCAACATCAATACAAGGTCTTCAAATGCAAAACAAAGTTCAGGAAAAAAAAAGAATCTGTAAATCTGGATATTCAAATCAAAGATCATCTTCAAATTTATCAACCAACTCAGAAATCAACTGCAAGTAGACTGATTTCATCATGCAAGCTGGAAATTAATCATCACTACAACATGCAAGAAATTTGGAAGAAGCTAATGGAAATTTATTCTGAAACCTGGAAACATGCAGTTCTGTCTTCTCCCATCAAGGGTGAGTAAATGGAATTTTAAAAACATTTTTTATTATGAATTTTAAATTTGTTCTTATGATGAATATCATGATGTTGATGAATTCTTGAATTAAAAGTTTATGCATGTTTGAATGTTAAGCATTTTGATGCCTGTGATGATGAAATGACTCTGTTTGTTTATAAACAGGCTTCACCTTCTTTATATAATTCAATAATTCAATTTTAAATCCAAACTAGCTTATGATTTGAAAAAAAAGTTTGTTAGAAAACATGTAATCTTCCTTCTAAAAATAATTATAGGATTTTGTAATGGATATTTAGTTCAAAGTTTTAAAATTTACAGTAAAATCTTATTATGGGTCAAAAACTAATCGAATCAATTTTGGATTTGAATTATATAATTGAATTCCTAATGCAAAATCATGATTTTTGAGATTAGTCTCATGATTTTTAGATTAGAAATTTAAGAGAATTTTGGGATTTTCTATTTTGGGGTTTTTGGCCGATTCTTGGTAAACGACGACGAACTGGGTATCTGGATTGAGCACGAAGGTGATGGAGAAGATAAGGATCATGGGAAAAATGATTTGAGAATTTATTTATGGTTGATTTGGCCATTAATTGTTGGATTAGGGTTTAACACCCTGAAGTTGATGTCGTTTTCATCTTGATTTTCACGGCGACGTGGAGCTACTATAGATGATCGCAGGGGTTGCCAGGGGATCTGGAGGTAGTGAAAGAGCTACGGTGGAGTCAGTGGGTTTTCTCGAGGTTTGAGTTGCCGTGGATGTTGGGTTTTCTGGCAATGGTGTTTGGAGCTGATGGGTTCGAAGGTGAATTTTTGATTTCCGATCGAAATTGATTTTCTGAATGGCGCGATTTGTAGTAGAGGTCGTGTGCGACTTGGGAAAGGTCGGCATGGAGTTCGCTGTTGACAGGCGGCGACGTGCACGTGAATGTGCACAGTTTTCGTGTTTTGGCTATGGATGTTGGGGTAGGGAAAGAGAAGAGATGGAAGACTCGGAGTATTCTTCGTGTAACTGCTATTTAGGCTCGAAGCAGGTTAGGGATGGATTTGCTCAGGTTAACGCGTGAGTTTTATGGGTTGCTCGGGTTGATGAGCGTGTTTTTGTTGCGAGTTCTGGAGTTTAAAGTTTGAGTTTAAAAGTTTTAAAATATTTAAAAGTAAGGTTTCTAAAATTTAAAACAAAGATAATATGATTTGTAAATGATTAAAGTTTTAAACAAAAGTTAAATAAGTTTATATATAAAACTAAATTTGTGTCAAAGTTATGTTTAAACAAGTTTTATATATAATAAATATGAAAGTTTTAAAATAAATTAAGTGAATTTTGAAACTACGTTTGTATTAAAATTTTATTAAAGAACTTTAGAAAGGTTTTAAAGATTTAAAGGTTCAATTTAAAATTTGTTTAACTACATTTGATTTATAAATGTTATATTTTATTTCAAATAAAGTTTAATGATTTAAATTGGGTTATCAATTATAATAAAGATTATCTTGAGTAATTTAGAATTTGAATTAATTAAAGATAAATAAATTTGTGAAGATAATTAAATCATTTTTAATTATCAAGAGTTATGGGTTAATAAATGATTTAATTAAGATAGTGGTTTTCTTAATCATGAATCTTTATAATATAAGAAGTTAAGAATCATTTAATTAATTTTAAATGATTAAGTTAAATAATTAATTAAATAATTAATTTGTGAGATAATCATTATGGGTTAATCTAATATAATTACTTGGGAAAGTAATTAAAGTAACTAAGTGATTAATTACTAGAGGTAATTAAGTAAAGGATAATTACTTTATTAAAAGTAATTAAGTAAATGTGATTAAGAGTTAATCACTTTAGTTATTAATTAAAGACTTAATTAATAGTTAGTTAAAGGTTTAATTTATTTGATTAATGATTAATTAATAAATGGATTAAGAGTAATTAATTACTTGCAAAAGTAATTAATTAAGAGAGAAATTTAATTAATGAAGTAATCATTAATTAATGAAAATGATTAATTAATAATTTAAGAATAATTAATTTATAATTAAATTTAATTACTAAATGTAATTAAAGTAATTAATCAAAGGTGATTAATTAAAAGTAATTAATTAAATATGATTAATTAAAAGTAATTAATAAAGTATTTAATTAAAAGTAATTAATCAATGTGGTTAATTAAAAGTGATTAATCAGGTGTAATTAATTAAAGGTAATTAAGGAATACTTATTAGGATAATTATGGAATAATTAATCGAGGTTGATTAATTTAGAAGGTAATTAAGAGGTAATTACTTAGTGTAATTTGGAAGTAATTAATCAGGATGATTAATTAATATGGTAATTAAGTAAGAATTACTTAAAGTAATCACGTGATAATTAATCAGGGAAGATTAATTGAAAATGGATAATTAAGTGATGTTAATTAATTAATTTGTAATTAATTAATGAATAAGAAGTTGGATTGAAGATAATCCAAGTGTTAATTAAGGTTTAATTTAATTTAAGGATTAATTAAATTTATCAAGTTTGAATCAAACTTGTTTATGAATGATTAATGATTGGATGATATATATATCATTGGATGTGTTAATGATATTGGTTGTTGTGGATGACATTGATTGATGGGTGATGATGTGAATATTCTATATCTGAATGTGATATATATGCTGCTATGTGATATGTATAGATGCATGTGATAATAGATGCTTATCTATCTGCGTAATATAATACTCTCATTTATGTTAAGTGATTTTTCTGAAATATCTATTGTTTAAATCCCTTAGGTACAACTTAGACATTAAAAAGGCGTTTGGATTCGGTAAAACCGGGATCGGGTTTCCATATTTGGATATCCGAAAACCACATCGATTCCAATTAAACGTTAGGACGTTAATCCAAGTGGAGCAAGTGAAGACTCGCGGTGTAAGGGCTATACGTCAATATAATTCTGTGGGTGATTCCGTAATGAGTTTGACGGAATAGTGCTTATAGATTCTAATGAGTTTGACGGAATAGTGCTTATAGATTCGAGATGGAGATTTAGAGTGCAAAGGCTATGGTCGTTGACTCTGAGGGTGATTCCAAAACGAGTGCAACGAGATAGTGCTTTCGGTTTCGTTCGAACCCGGAACGAACTTGTATGGATTGAATGCTTTCAGCACATCGTCAGGCGGACGATGAGCATTCTAAGATAATTGGTCCTACAAAGGTAATCGCAGCCTCAAGCCTCATCAACCGGGAATGGCTAAAACAGGGGAGGTGCAGTAAGGCTTCGTGGGTCGCTCCGACTGGAGAGCGAGATACATCCCTGTCTAGATGTCCCTTTTTATTTCGGCTTTGTGCGCAGTTGGAACTGCAGCCAACTGCGGGGTGGTCTTGTTCGGGACTGTTCAGTAAGGAATGGTCCCGGCCTTGTGTTGCAAGGGATGAAGGGAGTAATCCTCGGTATGGTGATCTAGGCCACGTACTGTGACGGGCGGTACCCCAGTAGCCCTGCCATTGATGGAAACCCATTTTCCCTACGAGACCCTACGGTTTTGTTTGTATTACCCACTTTTGTGGCTAGTAGCTGGAATTTAATCATGTAACAATTCGGCTATTTCTTATTTACTTGAGAACCCTAGACACTATTATAATATCACTGGATTTCCTATCAAATGTTTTGGTTAGCGTAAGGTAAAAACTTTTCCATGTTTATGTGTGGGAAGTCTTACGTGATACCTTTTGTTTTCAAAGGTTTTTCTAAAGTTAAGCAATCTCAAACCGTTTACTCACACCAGACCCCTGTCTGACCCGAGTGTTTATTTTCTGTTTTATTAAACTCTTGGGTACTCATATTATATATGAGTAGTCAAGTGATTCAGGTTATCTCTTGACGAATTTGGAGGAGCTTTGGAGCAGGAGGCTTCAGCGTGTAGATATATGGTTAGAGTTTCCGCTGTGTGTTATTCTGTGTTGATATTCTGTATGATGTCTTGTATTGTATTAGACAGAAATGTTATAACTGTCTAAATCTAGATGTTTAGTTGTGTACTCTGATGTATATGATACTATGAATATGTTCTATATTATATTTAAATCATTCCGCTGTGAGATTCTGATGTGTTGTTTTCTCTTTTTTCTCTTTCTTTTCTTCGTCTGTCCCTTTCTTTCTTAATTAGTGATGCGATTTTCCGAGAGAGGGAAGTCGGGTCGCTACACTATGATTTTGTATTTCTTTAATCAAATTTCAACAGTCAATCTACTAACATCTATTCTTTTTACTACACAGGCACAGCCCAACAGATTTCAAGTCTGTCTCCTTAACCACTCGGACATATCGACTTCGACTTCGTTGTTTAATAGCAAATCTGATTTACATGTAGCATTATCTGATTGATTTGTTAATAGCAAATCATGATAATAGCAAATCAGGTATGAGCTATTATCATGTAGACACTAACATGATTTACATGTAGCATTATCTGATTGATTTGTTAATAGCAAATCATGATAATAGAAAATCAGGTACGAGCTATTACCTGTTAGCAACTAGTGAATCAAGTACGAGTTATTTGACTGTGTGATCAAATAGCATTATCTGGTTGTGAGCTACATGTAAATCAGGTACGAGCTACATGATCAAATATATATACATATGTGATCAACCAGAGAATAGCATTTTTCATACCTGATTTTTCAGAAGCATGTGGACCATCGCATCTAATTCTGAATTTTGTTCTGCATGTCGGCCATCTGTTTATCCTTTATGTGTGACCATACTGCCTTTGTGTAAGTTATACCCCTTCCCATGCCTATTAATCGTCCGGGTCTGTCTTGTCCCAAAACTTTTGCAAGCGCATCTTCTTTGTAATTAGAAGTTGAGCTAGGATTTGATTCCTTCTCGATTTGTTTAATTTTTTCCTATACATGTTGTCATTTATGCATATTATACACAACTGAAATATCACAATAGCAAACAAATTGTTATATAATAAAATATCAAAGTACTTACTGTAACGACCCGCAAATCCGTACCCCTTGAGTCAACATTATTCTACCTAAATCAACTCAAGTTGTACAGAAATACGAACCATTTGGGTTAAAGAAGAAGAGGTAGAAGAAGAGAAAACAAAATCAACATCAGAATCTAACCATCGCAGCGGAATAAAATATAATACATAATAAATATTCTTTACTCAAAATCAAATATATTTGTTTACATACATTACATTATCAGAGTACATCAGTCACAGCTCACATCAGTAACATGCAATGGATACACCACAACTCAACACAGCGGAAATATATATATACACAAGTACGAGAATACGTATTGTCATCCAGCTCGTCTCTTGAGCGCCACAGCATCATATCCTGTATTCTATAATACTCGGTCTGACCCGAGCATTACAGTTAAATAATACCCGAGTCAGTCTGGAATACCAGCGTGAGAAAATCACACCCAATTGATTATTAAAGTTTCAAAAATCCTTTGAAAACAAAAGCATCTCGTAAGACCACGCCACAAATAAACATGTCGGGTTTTTACCTTACGATAGCTAAAACAATTTTTATAGAAATCCTCTGATATTATAATAGGGTCTATATACAAATACTTATAAAATAGCCGAAATTGTTACATTCATTAAATTCCAGCTAATAGCCACAAAAGTGGGTAATACAAACAAAACTCGTACAAGGCTCGTAGGGAGAATGGATTTCCAACTAATGACTAGGCACTGGGGTACCACCTGTCACAGTACAGGGCCTAGATCATCGTACCGAGGATTACTCCCTTCATCCCCTGCAACACAAGGCCGGAACCATTCCTTACTGAACAGTCCCGAACAAGATAAACCCCGTGGTTAGCGCGACCAACCACCCACTAAGCCGAAATATATAAGGGACATCTAGACAGGGGAATTATCTTGTCCTGCTTGGGCATGACCCACCTAACCTTGTTGCATATCCCCTGATTTTCAGTCATTCCCATTTGGTGAGGCTTGAGGCTAAATGTTACCTTTAGAACGTTTTCACTTAGAATGCCCATCGTCCACCTGACGATGTTTCGCAAGCATTCATCCATACAAGTCCGTCCCGGGTTCGAACGGAATCGAAGGCACTATTCCTACTACATCCATTTTGGAAATATCCTCAGGATTAGTAGCGACTAGCCCTTGCACTTCATTGCTCCATCTTCGAATCCAAAATCGTTTACACGAAACGTACAAACCGGATCGAAGTGGTTTTCGAGAAATAAATCTCGATCCCGGTCTCTTCGAAATGATCAACGCATTTGTCCAATATTGATAGTCGGTGATTTAACTATCAATTAATATTCACAAAACAACCATCAACCAATAAATAATTTTTCAAATTATTTATTAGTCTCAAAAATATCTTCACAAGATATATTTCTATTTTCAATCCTTTTAAAACAGTTTCAAACCATCTTTCTTCCCAGAATCAACTTTCCCAAATATTTTATATCCCTCTGAAATCACCAAGCACAAAAATAGATTTTTAAATATATTTAAAACACTTTACTTTGAAAATATATACCTTTAAAAATTTAAGTTAAATTGCTTCAATATTTTGCAAAATACATACTATATGAGTATTTGAAAATACAGTTACTTAATAGAATATAAAACTAGATTTTCACTTTTGAAAACAAAGTACTAGGTCACTTTTTAAGTAATTACTACTATAATAGATTTAGGAAAATACTTACCATTGAATTTAAATATTCGAAATAATAAATTTTCTAAAACATGCTTTTTACAACAACTTTCAAACCTTTAAATTTATTTTAAGAATTTACTTTAAACATGTACTTGGTTATCCAGAGTAAAATCCTAGCTTCAATCACTTAAATCAATTTCCCAAATTGATTTCCAATTTGTTCCCTTTAAATTCAGAATCTATTAATTTCAGATCTCATTTCTTGATTCAAATTTTAGATTTCTCAATTTCTTCTTCGTTCCTTTAAATAAATTTAAACTTTAAATTTTAAAATAATTCTTTATTTCTTTAATTGATATAACTTAAGTTTACAATTCATCAGTTTCATTTTATTCAAAATTCCAATTCTTTTCATACTCGAAGTTATTTATTATTATTTTCATATTACTTCTATTTCTTTTCAATTCTTCTATAATTATTTCGCTTAAAAATTTACTTCCTTTTAATTTATTTTCAACAGTCCAATTCATATATTTTGTTAATTCATTATACCCAAATATCCAATCAAACCATAACATTCAATATTTTAATATAACTCATCATAAGATATCAAATAATCACAACAGAGATTATTGAATAATTTAAATAAATGCGAGGGGTCCAGTTGGATCCCTCCAACCTGTTTTCCCTGCATCCACAGACGTTAGCACAACATAATACACTAATTCCAAAATATCATACTATATCACATCAATCAATCCAACCATACAATCAATTATTTAAATTTAATCGTTTAAATTTAAATTTAAACTGAGTGAGATTAACTCACCTTCAAGTTTGTTGATGTTTGCAATCCATTCCAAACTGGCTTGTTTCCATGATATAAAACCTTGTATCAACATTTACACGGTTTATTAAAATTCGAAGTAAATCGAACAATCCATTACCGTTATAATTTAATTAACTCTTGATTTAATTTAAATGAATAATTTAACTTAACCTAATTTCCCTTTTATAAATTTCAAAAATCAAATTTCACAAAAACTTACTTTTAAAATCCCTATATTATATTTCCAAAATTTCTGTTTAAACCTTTCCTATTTGCAGTATACATACACATACATATATTTATTAATTTAAAAACAGAATCAATTTTTCCTTACAGTAAATATTATTCGTAAAATAAACATCTGATTCTTAAAATCCCTTAATCCCTTTCCCGTTGATGAATATGATTAAGTACAAACCGAATCGTACCTCCTGCAGAAGAAACCCTTCCACCAGGACGAACTAAAGCGGCCTCACTACAGCTGAGCACGCTCCCAAAACCTCTTAAATACAGGCCCTAATTCGAACTTCGACGCGCCCTAAAGCAAGAGCAAACCCTAGCAACCATCTCCCAAAATCGCGACCGCCAACATGTACTAACGGAGCCGCCCACCCCCTCGCGAACTCCACGATACTGAAAAGAACTCGCGGCTTCTCTCCGCGATGCCATGGCTCACCATCATGGCGCGATATTCAAAATCGGTATCCATGCAGAAGCGCGAGCTTCACCATAGTTTGGAATTAGCAGCAGATCGTCGCTCCTAGTTGGAAAATTGATCAGGAGGCCGCAAATCTAGGTCGATGCTGTTGGATTTGAGAAAGAGGAAGACAAAAATTTGAACGTGAGGGCTTCGGCCTTTTTTTTTCGTTTAACTGGGTTGAATTTTAAAAGGAAGAAAGGGGAAGGTATTTAATTTGAACGAGGGTGGCTTGACAAAAAGATTGATACGTGAATTCTTGAAGAAGGCTCGGCTTAGAAATAAAAGGGAAAGGAAGCGTATAGAAGAAGATTTGACTGAAGAGGAAGATTGGACTTTAGATTTGATTTTTCTTTTATAAGTATATTTTATTTCGATTAATATCAATTAAATTTCAGCGCGTTTATATATCGTGTGCTCACACAACAACTCCAATTGCTATGAAATTTGAAATTCGATAATAATTCAATATTACGGACCCAATGGAACTAGTTTTGTCCAATTCCGAGACTGTGCCCCGAAATGCTATTTTTAAATTCAATTTAAACGATTAAATTTCAAAACTGACCAATTCAGTGTTAGATTCCATTTTAACACTTTTATTATATTCAATGTTATCAATATAAATTTTATATGCTTTCAAATTATATTTTTAACAGGCTTAAAATCTCAGGTTTCATATTTTATTCAATTCCAATTATTTAATCCGACAATCTAATTGTCAAATAAATTATGATATTCGTAATTTAAGTTGATAATTAACCTTTAAATACTTAAAATCAATTAAATATTTCGATTTTTAATGCTCGAAAATGTCGGGTCGTCACATTCCTCCCCCCTTAAAAGAATTTCGTCCCCGAAATTACTAGTTAGGAAGAATGGTTCAATACCCGTTACTATTTTTTTTTCAAACCAACAATTTAACAATCTACCAATTATCTTTTTAATAAAAGTCACATTACCTTTCTCATTACCTTTCCAAATCTTTCCCTAATTTGCAAACAAACCAATTTGCCCAATCGTTCAAGTTTCAATTTAAAACCAATTTGAAATTATCAAAATTTTCTCAAAAATTTTCTAACTCCTAAAATTCCCGAAAAATTTCGCCGGCGTTTCCTTTGCGCGGCTAACTCGGTACAACTACAAAATGGCTCTACGGCCTCCCAAATCCAAAAAGAAAACAAAAAGCCAAGTGGCTCGATCCAAAAACCCAATCAAATTTCAAAGAAATTTAAACACATACGTTTTAGTCGAGCATTTCAAATTTTTATCTTTGAAATCAATCCAATTCTCTTTTTCCTTTATATTACCTGCATATCCTGCTTAGCACTAATATCCAATCACGATATTCCAAAACATTTTGTCTACTTTCTCACAAAATGACAACATCTATTCATTCCAATATTGGCATAAATTACATTGGTAGTATCAATTTCCATTTAAGACTTCACCGTTCCTTCTTAAGTTTAGTATAAGCATTTTATATACTTCTTTATTTATTTATTTTCATCTTACCATTTTAGTTTATATCCATTTCTATCCACAAGATTCTTTCATTTCCATACGAATTCAATTTATTTTCAACTCTAAACTTTAAATTTTATTTTTCATTTATAACTAATTCATGTCCTTATTTTAATTAGTTTCATTTACTAACTTATTTCAATTTCCAATTCGAATTTGTTTGTCGTTAACAAAAAATTTCGAAATTTTTCTAACTCCCAAAATTTCTGGAAAATTTTGGCAGAGTCTCCTTTGTACGGAGGAGCTTTTGCAATTTGACAAAAGAGATAAATATATATACATCGACCTACACGGTCGGAAAAACCAAAAACAGTTCATATTTCCTATTTTAATTGCGTAGGCGTACCTTATTTAGCATTTTAAGCAAGCGGCTTTTTATTTTTAGCAAATAGCACAACCAAATCCAGCCACATGGCTTCCAGGTACATGTACTTGTAAGTGTCAAATATATGCAGTTTAACTATATTTCACTTATTTACAATAGTTAAAACATATAAATTCTAAAAGAATCTCATACCAAACATTTTTCCGTAAGCAATTAATATAGTTTCATGCTAATTCAACTGTTTCAATTAATTTATAAACCATTCTCATCCAATGTGAATGTTTTTCAATCCATTTGTATATAACTTCATTAATTTGAATGGTTTAAAACTCAATTGCTTACACTTAATTTATTTTTAAGCAAATTGAACTCATATTTAATTCAATTGCTTTCAAAATCAATTTTTTTACTTCCACCAACTCATAGAATTTTAATTACTTCCATTTACATCCAATGACAATTTATTCTATGCAATTTGACAAGATTTATGTGAATAAATAAGTATTTATGTTTATAACCAATTTAAATTGACTCCAACTCAATTTATACTTAATTCTATTCCATTTCAGATTTATTCACAATCCATATATTCTCATTTTCATTGCATTTCAATTTTATTAACCAAAATTAGTTCATTCAAAACCATTAACAAATTAGGTACATCTCCATTACCAATTAAATTTTCCTTCTTATTTTAATTCATTCACATCCATTCATTTACATTTAAAACCATTCCGTAATTGTTTATTCCAAACTATTTTATTTAGCTCGAAAACAATCCAAGTTATTTCATTCAATAACCATTTCTCAACTCATTTAAACCAACACTTCATTTGGTTCTTATTTATCCCATCCATTCATTTATTCAATATAATTAGTTTATCCATATTTACTTAAACCATTCTAATAAACTCGAAACATTTTATTTCCCTTATTGTCTCAAATTATCTCAATTCCTTAATAATTTTTAATTGGTTTACAATTATTTCTTCTGGAATTTCATTCCATTAATATTATTTATAACTCATCGAATTTTATTTCGATTAAAAATTTATTTTCACTTGATTTAAAACCAATCCAATATTATTAAACTTCGTTTAAGTTGAATTCAATTCAACTCTTCTTCATTCATTTAGCTTAAGTCCATTAATCTCAATTTATTCAAATTTTACACCTAAACTCATTTTCATTTTGCAAGTAAATTTTCTCTTTTCAATTTAACTTGATTTTATTCTAATCCAATCCCATTTTAAATCTGCAAATTTCATTTGATTGGTTATTATAAAATTTAACTTTCCAGATTCAACTCATTCCATTTATTACCTGGCTATTTTCCAGGTTATCTTCACTTATTTGGATTTTATTTGCAGATTCAAACCATTTCTATTTTAATCCATTTACATTTTTTTATTTGATACATTCCCAATTATATTTAATTTGTTAACACTTCAAGTTAAATTTTAAATTTATATCTCACGTTTTCATTTTGAAATTACCACTCACTTTTAAATTACCATTCAATTTTATTAACTTATATTGCAATTTCATTCACAAATCAATTAATTAATTTCAAGGCCACTTTTAATTATATTTTCTTCATCGACAATGTAAGTCAAATTTAATTATAACTTGAGTTTTATTTTCAAACCTCATCATAAACTCACAATTCAATTTCATTAACTAATTTATTAACAAATTAGTTCTCTCCTTTTTATAGCACAATACTTGATTTTATTTCCAAATATCACTTCATTTAATTTTTCTTAGTTCACATTATTTTATAATTCAGGTTTGGATTTTTATTTATTTTTCAATTCATCAAAAATATTTATTTTGGGATTTCTATCTCACCTTCAAATTTAACAAGTCACAACTTATTGTTTTATACAATTCCATTCAGCATAAGCTTGAATATATTCATCTTTTATTTTTTTAACTCAAGCCTTCTATTTATTTATATCCCAAGCATATTTTTGTTACCTTGGATTTTAATTCTTTTATAAGTTATTCTAATTTATTTACTTCAATTGAATTCTCATCCCAACTCAATTTTACTTTAACTTGGATTTATTTAACTCAATTCGATTTCAACTCAATTCGAATACAACTGGATATCCTTTTAGCTTATTCAATTAATTTCAATCCAGTCAAATTTTTATTTCCAACTCCAAGTTAATTTTCATTTCCAATTTTTCTCTTTGAATTTTAAATTCCAACCTTCAAAGTTTATATTCCATTCCTAATTTAAAATCATCCTAACTTATAAACTTATAACCCATCTTATCAGGATTTTTAAAATACCGGCTTTTGGTTTCAAAACATTTTGAAATCTCCAACATCGCAATCACACTTCTCAAAAATTAAACCAATCCTGGCTTTTTATTTTCAACAAATTTCCTTTTGAAAATTTCAAAACAACCAGCTTTTCCTGAACAAAACAATTTGGCAGCAATCATCACTTCGAAATTCGAAAATGAATACTGATGATGCGGCCGTCATCATCAGAATTATTTTCCAATAATCCAAGTGATTTCAATGCTATTTCACTTCCAAAATCCATTTTAAAACAATTTTCCTTTCGGAAGTATCTCCAAAACAATTGTGTTATTAATCATCTTCAAATACTTTGACAAACACTTCCAAATTTCCGTGATTTAAATTTCCAAATCCTGCTTTAAATCAATTTTACTATAATTTTATTTGCATAGCTTATGCTCATACAAATTCTTATTTGGTTGTATTTTAATTTATAATGCACATTTACAATTCATATTTATAAATTTCATTTTATAATGGATTTATCTTCTCAATCTTTGACTATATTTACAATTTCTAATTAAATATTTCACTTAACAATGATAATACTTTAATATTATCATTTCTAACATCCAAGCAACCATATAATAGCTATATAGTTTACCAAAAACTTTCTTTATATCAAAAATATATTTTTGGGTAAAATTATTTCATTCAGCCGTATTTAAAACAATACCGTGTCGATTGTTCTATTCAAATGTTTAGAAACCCCTTCAATACAGTTGCGCAGACTGTGTCGACGAAGGTTCATATGCCACTCAATAAATCAATCAACACAATATTAAAACAATTTATATTCACTAACAAATACGCGCTCATATTTATTTATACGCTCAAACTCATTATAGAGCACTACGGACTCTATTTTTAATGAGTAATTCCCACCAGAGCCAAGGTTATCTCCAACCTAAGCTCTGATACCAAGTGTAACGACCCGCAAATCCGTACCCCTTGAGTCAACACTATTCTACCTAAATCAACTCAAGTTGTACAGAAATACGAACCATTTGGGTTAAAGAAGAAGAGGTAGAAGAAGAGAAAACAAAATCAACATCAGAATCTAACCATCGCAGCGGAATAAAATATAATACATAATAAATATTCTTTACTCAAAATCAAATATATTTGTTTACATACATTACATTATCAGAGTACATCAGTCACAGCTCACATCAGTAACATGCAATGGATACACCACAACTCAACACAGCGGAAATATATATATACACAAGTACGAGAATACGTATTGTCATCCAGCTCGTCTCTTGAGCGCCACAGCATCATATCCTGTATTCTATAATACTCGGTCTGACCCGAGCATTACAGTTAAATAATACCCGAGTCAGTCTGGAATACCAGCGTGAGAAAATCACACCCAATTGATTATTAAAGTTTCAAAAATCCTTTGAAAACAAAAGCATCTCGTAAGACCACGCCACAAATAAACATGTCGGGTTTTTACCTTACGATAGCTAAAAACATTTTTATAGAAATCCTCTGATATTATAATAGGGTCTATATACAAATACTTATAAAATAGCCGAAATTGTTACATTCATTAAATTCCAGCTACTAGCCACAAAAGTGGGTAATACAAACAAAACTCGTACAAGGCTCGTAGGGAGAATGGATTTCCAACTAATGACTAGGCACTGGGGTACCACCTGTCACAGTACAGGGCCTAGATCACCGTACCGAGGATTACTCCCTTCATCCCCTGCAACACAAGGCCGGAACCATTCCTTACTGAACAGTCCCGAACAAGATAAACCCCGTGGTTAGAGCGACCAACCACCCACTAAGCCGAAATATATAAGGGACATCTAGACAGGGGAATTATCTTGTCCTGCTTGGGCATGACCCACCTAACCTTGTTGCATATCCCCTGATTTTCAGTCATTCCCATTTGGTGAGGCTTGAGGCTAAACGTTACCTTTAGAACGTTTTCACTTAGAATGCCCATCGTCCACCTGACGATGTTTCGCAAGCATTCATCCATACAAGTCTGTCCCGGGTTCGAACGAAACCGAAGGCACTATTCCTACTACATCCATTTTGGAAATATCCTCAGGATTAGTAGCGACTAGCCCTTGCACTTCATTGCTCCATCTTCGAATCCAAAATCGTTTACACGAAACGTACAAACCGGATCGAAGTGGTTTTCGAGAAATAAATCTCGATCCCGGTCTCTTCGAAATGATCAACGCATTTGTCCAATATTGATAGTCGGTGATTTAACTATCAATTAATATTCACAAAACAACCATCAACCAATAAATAATTTTCCAAATTATTTACTAGTCTCAAAAATATCTTCACAAGATATATTTCTATTTTCAATCCTTTTAAAACAGTTTCAAACCATCTTTCTTCTCAGAATCAACTTTCCCAAATATTTTATATCCCTCTGAAATCACCAAGCAAATAGATTTTTAAATATATTTAAAACACTTTACTTTGAAAATATATACCTTTAAACATTTAAGTTAAATTGCTTCAATATTTTGCAAAATACATACTATATGAGTATTTGAAAATACAGTTACTTAATAGAATATAAAACTAGATTTTCACTTTTGAAAACAAAGTACTAGGTCACTTTTTAAGTAATTACTACTATAATAGATTTAGGAAAATACTTACTATTGAATTTAAATATTCGAAATAATAAATTTTCTAAAACTTGCTTTTTACAACAACTTTCAAACCTTTAAATTTATTTTAAGAATTTACTTTAAACATGTACTTGGTTATCCAGAGTAAAATCCTAGCTTCAATCACTTAAATCAATTTCCCAAATTGATTTCCAATTTATTCCCTTTAAATTCAGAATCTATTAATTTCAGATCTCATTTCTTGATTCAAATTTTAGATTTCTCAATTTCTTCTTCGTTCCTTTAAATAAATTTAAACTTTAAATTTTAAAATAATTCTTTATTTCTTTAATTGATATAACTTAAGTTTACAATTCATCAGTTTCATTTTATTCAAAATTCCAATTCTTTTCATACTCGAAGTTATTTATTATTATTTTCATATTACTTCTATTTCTTTTCAATTCATTCTTAATTTATTCGAACTTTCTATAATTATTTCGCTTACAAATTTACTTCCTTTTAATTTCTTTTCAACAGTCCAATTCATATATTTTGGTAATTCATTATACCCAAGTATTCAATCAAACCATAACATTCAATATTTTAATATAACTCATCATAAGATATCAAATAATCATAACAGAGATTATTGAATAATTTAAATAAATGCGAGGGGTCCAGTTGGATCCCTCCAACCTGTTTTCCCTGCATCCACAGACGTTAGCACAACATAATACACTAATTCCAAAATATCATACTATATCACATCAATCAATCCAACCATACAATCAATTATTTAAATTTAATCGTTTAAATTTAAATTTAAACTGAGTGAGATTAACTCACCTTCAGGTTTGTTGATGTTTGCAATCCATTCCAAACTGGCTTGTTTCCATGATATAAAACCTTGTATCAACATTTACACGGTTTATTAAAATTCGAAGTAAATCGAACAATCCATTACCGTTATAATTTAATTAACTCTTGATTTAATTTAAACGAATAATTTAACTTAACCTAATTTCCCTTTTATAAATTTCAAAAATCAAATTTCACAAAAACTTACTTTTAAAATCCCTATATTATATTTCCAAAATTTCTGTTTAAACCTTTCCTATTTACAGTATACATACATATATTTATTAATTTAAAAACAGAATCAATTTTTCCTTACAGTAAATATTATTCGTAAAATAAACATCTGGTTCTTAAAATCCCTTTCCCGTTGATGAATATGATTAAGTACAAACCGAATCGTACCTCCTGCAGAAGAAACCCTTCCACCAGGACGAACTAAAGCGGCCTCACTACAGCTGAGCACGCTCCCAAAACCTCTTAAATACAGGCCCTAATTCGAACTTCGACGCGCCCTAAAGCAAGAGCAAACCCTAGCAACCATCTCCCAAAATCGCGACCGCCAACATGTACTAACGGTGCCGCCCACCCCCTCGCGAACTCCACGATACTGAAAAGAACTCGCGGCTTCTCTCCGCGATGCCATGGCTCACCATCGTGGCGTGATATTCAAAATCGGTATCCATGCAGAAGCGCGAGCTTCACCATAGTTTGGAATTAGCAGCAGATCGTCGCTCCTAGTTGGAAAATTGATCAGGAGGCCGCAAATCTAGGTCGATGCTGTTGGATTTGAGAAAGAGGAAGACGAAAATTTGAACGTGAGGGCTTCGGCCTTTTTTTTCGTTCAACTGGGTTGAATTTTAAAAGGAAGAAAGGGGAAGGTATTTAATTTGAACGAGGGTGGCTTGACAAAAAGATTGATACGTGAATTCTTGAAGAAGGCTCGACTTAGAAATAAAAGGGAAAGGAAGCGTATAGAAGAAGATTTGACTGAAGAAGAAGATTGGACTTTAGATTTGATTTTTCTTTTATAAGTATATTTTATTTCGATTAATATCAATTAAATTTCAGCACGTTTATATATCGTGTGCTCACACAACAACCCCAATTGCTACGAAATTTGAAATTCGATAATAATTCAATATTACGGACCGAATGGAACTAGTTTTGTCCAATTCCGAGACTGTGCCCCGAAATGCTATTTTTAAATTCAATTTAAACGATTAAATTTCAAAACTGACCATTCAGTGTTAGATTCCATTTTAACACTTTTATTATATTCAGTGTTATCAATATAAATTTTATAAGCTTTCAAATTATATTTTTAACAGGCTTAAAATCTCAGGTTTCATATTTTATTCAATTCCAATTATTTAATCCGACAATCTAACTGTCAAATAAATTATGATATTCGTAATTTAAGTTGATAATTAACCTTTAAATACTTAAAATCAATTAAATATTTCGATTTTAAATGCTCGAAAAATGTCGGGTCGTCACACTTACGATAGCATCTGCAGCAGTCGCATTTATCGGTTCGCCATTTTTTCGAGTATGGGATTTGATCCAAATGTGGGTTCGTTAGACGGAAGATGGATGAGGACTCGTATTTTTCTACGTTTGAAGAATATTTATTACAGCACAACACATTAACTAACTAGTTAATAAATATTACAGTAAGTAAACTGGCAATTCTTACCAAATCATCAGCTACTCAAGCCATTCCTTTACGGCTACATGTGTGTGGTATCTGATTCTCTCTAATAGCTTTGAATTTCTGACTCAATTCCTAAGAATAAAAATATATTATTTATGCTCGTTCACTAATTCAAACTTCACAACTTTCAACAATACTGAAATACCTTAAACTCTGGCATTGTTTTGGACTTGACAAACTTCTTCCACTCATTCATACTTAGGTTATCGGGTTTCAACCGAATTCTTTCTTCTTCGTTCGTTGCGTCTGCTATTTTGCGAACTAATCTAGCTTTTGAGGCGCCTCTAAAAATGCACCCCATTTGCTGAAATATGGACGCTTTTTGGCATTCCTCATCCAATTTAAATCTAGCCTGCAATATCAGCGTTAGCTAAGAAGAAAACTTTTATAAACCAACACTAATACCAATTAATTAACAGTTGTTTACATTTTTTTTATAGCCAAATGGTAGCAAAACTAAAAATAAATGACTAAAAATGTCCACAAAAGCATCAAACGTACTCTAACTTTCTAATTCAGCTCAATTCTAACTATGTCAATGACAGAGCTCAACTCTCAACTCTAAATAAAACTATGATTCCAAATTAATTTAAATTCAAATCAAATCAAGACTTGAAGCAAGGAGAACAAATAGAATTTACTTCATATAGTTTTGTGTAACAGTTATTGTAACAGACAACAAAGCAACTTGTTTCATGAGCGATTGAGACATTGTTAAAACTGGTAATACAAAATGCATCATTTTCATATATATTTTAACTAAATTTAGAAAAATAAATAAGACATATATGACATAAAAATGGTATATACTTGAATGCATCCCCACAAAGCAACTTGTAATCTGTCACTTAGTTCCTTCCACTTATCAAGTGTAACAGGAACATGTTCCCTTACTAGCGGGCCTAAATATGAAGATAGTTTGACAGACCCATCCCCTATTGGTTTGCCATCCGCATTAAATTCGACTTCAATGCGACTCAATGGATTTACTGGAAGTCTTTTCACTTTAGTTGGACCTCTACGTTTGCGCTTCAATACCGGATTTGCGGTGGCATCTCGAGTGGTTCTCTCATTCATGTCAGCTTCAAAATCTTCTTCAACTTGCATTGTATCTTCGTCAACTGCTTCTGCGATGTCTTGAATTCGAGCATCACTGTTCTCAGAATTTCCAATTTCCTACGAGTTGTCTTCAATACCAACGTCGCTATCAACCCTATTGTCCTTGTGTTTTGCATTAGCCGTGGATGTAGTGGATTTATCAATTGTTTTTAGCCATTTTGAAGAAGCCGCCTTCTTTTCGCCCATTTACTGCATGTAAAAGAAAAAACTGGATGTTAAAATGCATTCAAGGTTGAGAACTGCATTTAAGAACTGCATATATTGTTTCTAAATGTAAGTGTAAAGTGTTTAGGATTCTCGCAAATATATATAAGCAGAAATTTGAAGTGATATTGTTTCATACATTCAGAAATTTGAAGTGATATTGTTTCATATATAAGCAGAAATTCAATGCCAAATAGACTGCATATATTGTTTCATACATTCAGAAAGCTGATGCATATATTGTTTCAGAAAGCTGATGTACATATATTTGAAGTGAAACCTGGAAGTATATATGAAATACATATTTACGAAACATATTCTTGCAAATATATATAAGCAGAAATTCTTCTCCAAAAGTTTGTTACTTTTAAAGCCACGTGCAAATCATTTATATTTTCAGAAAGCTGATGCATATAAGCTGCTTTATAAAGTTGATGCATAGCCTTAAAGTCCATTGAGTTAAATGTTTTGTCACTCGGTTTTAATTGCCATTGTCATTCTAATAAACAGATTTATATTTTAATACATGTTCAACATTTTCCTTCTCATTCGGATTTTTCTAATGTTATCAACACAAATGATTTAAACATTAAGAAAACAATAATCCTTAAAGTTTCAGCTTATTTCAAAGTTCGGCCGATGATGGTGTTTTAAAGTAATGATGAATTATCAATGGATTATCATGGTTTAACATCGGAGATCCAAACAGTGGATGCCCAAGAAAAATGCTATTCATGTTTTATTGCAGTGGTGAGAGTTGCAGATAATGCTATTCTTATTCACTAGTGTCTACATGATATTCAGATAATGCTATTCATTTTAAGTACAATATTTCAATATTACTCCAATCATGTTAGTGTAGCATTATTTGAGTGCTACATGTAAATAGCATTATCTGTAATAAAACATGTTTGCAGATAATAATATTTACAGATAATGCTACATGTTTGCAGATAATGCTACATGTTTGCAGATAAAACATGTAGCATGATTTACTTATTGTACTGCAAAAGCACATGTTTGCAGATAATGCTATTTACATGTAGCATTATCTGAGTGCTGAGATCCAAACATGTTTTATTGCAGATAGTTTTTTCTGGCTACTCCTGATTGTAGGCAGGCCTCAAAGTTGAAATATTGTACTTAAAGAAATTAGAACTACAAAAATGAATCGTATATTTTAACTTTTGCAGTTGCTTTATTATTATTATTTTCCTCCAAAAATTATATTTGTTTTGTTCAAAATATTTTCAAAATAAATTTCTTACTAAAACAAAAAACTTGCATTTTTTTATAATATATGTATATTATGAAGTGAGTATGCTTGTACACTGTTTTGTTTACTTCCACATCGTGGGATAAGTTCAGTCTTTACCTCTGAAGCCCTTATATAAAGTAGGCCATGTAATATAAATAGATAACTATTCTCAGAAGTGAATAATATATCTTTTGTCTCTCTCTTCAATGTCTTCTATTTTTCTTTATTCTATAACACGTTATCAGCACGAACTTTCAATATACTGCATTCTCAATATTCTGCATAGGAATGCAAATCAATTATTGTTCCCAACCTGTTCACCTTCAAACTTTCCAACTTCTCAACAAGTAATTATATATTAATTACTCTGACTGTTCCAATTCTGACCATTCCAATTCTAAGGCTATTCATATTCAAAATCCTATTATATATTAGAGCAAACGAGTCTTTTATAATATATCTACATACGTTCTATTTCTTATTTCCTTTAAAACAGCAAGCAGGTAAAGGAATTGTTCTTGCATTTCTTTATAAACTCGTTACTTTTCCTCTCTACAAAAAGGTAATTGTCAATATCATGTTTTTTTTATAAAGCTATCTAGTTTGGGGTTCGCTTCTATATTTTTCATGTCTTTTCTTATATCACTCTTATTTTAATTCTTTGGCTTCTAAATTCAATATTTCTTTTTTTTTCTTTGCGGATCTGTTGCCAAATAAAATTCAGAAGTTTGCAATGGAATATACGCAAAAGCAGACTTTCCTTTCTTATATGATAAATACATGACAGTTGCAAAATCCAAATGTTTGGTTTTGTTGATACCTTTTTTTTTGGGGTATAGTTGTTTGATACCATGAATGAAGACTTTCCATTTTTTTTTACTTTTTAACTGGAAACAAACAAATAGTGAATGCTGTTGTGGCGAATATCTTCATCTTATACGATTTATTTTATGAATAGTTCACAAAATGGCAAACATCGCCAAGCTTGAATTTAAAGCTTTGGATATATCTGGAGACAACTACTTATCATGAATACTGGATGCTGAGATTCATTTGCAATCTCAATGCTTAGAAAATGCCATTAAAAATGGCAATACTATGTCCCAGCAGGACAAGGCAAAGGCTCTAATATTTTTAAGACGACATATCCATGACAATCTAAAAACAGAATATTTGACTAAAAAAGACCCTCTCCACTTATGGAACTCCCTGAAGGAGCGTTATGACCACCAGAAGACGGTCATACTTCCAAACACTAGGCAAGAGTGGTTGAACCTGAGGTTTCAAGACTTTAAGTCTGTAAGAAAATATAATTCTGCAATATTTAGAATCACTTCTAAACTGAAATTATGTGGAGAAAAGGTGCATGACGCACAAATGCTTGAAAAGACTTACTCAACATTTCATGCCTCGAATATACTCCTGCAGCAGCAATATCGAGAGCGTCATTTTACAAAATTTTCTGAACTCATAGAATGCTTACTAATTGCTGAACAAAATATTGAATTGCTTATAAAAAATCACTCCTCAAGACCAACTGGTTCGACTGCATTACCGGAAGTTAATGCTAATTTTGCCCACTCTGGAAGAGGTAGGGGTCGATGTCGACGTAGAGGACATGGTCGTGGACGTGGATATAACTCTAGCAGAGGATGTTATGATGGTTTTAAAGGTAACAAAACCACCAACTTTAAAAAGCAACAAAAGAAAATTGAATTGATCGATAATAGCAGCCTGAAGTCTGCTATGTGGATTTTATTTTATTTCGGTTCAATAAATCAGATTTAAGTGGGTAAAACCCAAGTTTTGATAATCTTTGGGTGTGTTTGCCAAACTATATATTTGAAGAAGTACATTTTAATATTCTCCAGAAGAGATAATCCATATGACATACTCTTGAAGAGATGTTTTATGATTTTTATATTTCAAAATCCAAACATCCTAGAAGAGATGTTGTAGAATTATGTCAATTATGTAGAAAAAGATATTGATTATTGATGACATCCCAAAAACAATGCATATAAAGTATCTTTAGAAAGTGATATGTACCACTCTAGAAGCGGTGTTTATGAAATATCCCCAGAAGTGATATTATATCATCGTATAACACTATAAAAGACTTGCCTATAAAATATTGTCAAATGTGATAATAAATTATCCAAAATTCAATCGTCTATTGTCATGGACCCGTAGCTCCATTAGACAAATAGTGATATGTAACCTTTTACTTTTCAGAATTTACGATGAATCAAATATTATATGCACAACTATTCTTGAAGAAATATCTTTAGATATGCTCCTGAAGAGATAATCTATATGTCGTATCATAATTTTCACTAAAGCTATACAAATACGGTCTTGAACAAATCGGTATGTGCAACCATTATAATTTCTTATTTTTATAACATTTCAAGGGTCCAGAAGATACTCTTACTTATGTTGTAAATATATCTATTTTACTGAACTCTCTAGAGGAGATGTTTATATATAATTATAGTTAGTATATATTTTCTAATAAACAATCATAATTAATGTTTAATAGTAATATTAGAGATATAATCAAGGAATAATGATATAACTTTTTTTATAGTAATAACAATAATTTATCCAAAAAAAAAGAGAATAATGATATTGTATACCAATGTTACACTCTAGAAGTAGTGGTTTTATCTCTTGCATCTTACTTTCAGTTGGTGAATCTAATTTTGTCACTGTATTTAAAGTTTGATATGCCATTTTAAAAGCAATTACAACAAAAATCTCCAGCATGGATATTTTATGCTACTGTAAAAGTAGTAATTATGTAATATGTATAAAATAAACAGTGTATATTGACATGGCATTCAAATAGTGCATATATATATATAGAAGAGAAAGTTCACTCCAGAAGTGGTGATACTAATATATCTCTAGAAGAGATTTATAAATTTGAAAATGATAACATATCTCTAGAAGAGATTTATTTTTATATTTGGTAATTTTATTAAACCAAATAAGTGTTCATAAATTTAATTATAAAGGATCCTAATTTAGCTTAGATTAGATCCTAAAAGTTTGAGAGCTAAGAGGAAATCTGTATCTGTAACATTCCAAGTATCTAGAAGATACTATTATTATTTTTGCTATAATTTTTTTTATAGAACTCTCAATAGAGATGTGTAGAAATGTCTATATGCAATTAAAAATTACTCCTTGATAAGTAATCATAATTAGTGTTCAAAACTGATATTTGAGATATAATTGAGGAATAAAACTTAACAACTTGAAGTTGTGTGTATATTTTGTTCGAACCAGAAGTTCGATATGGTTTCAAACCAAATGTTTTGAACATTATCATACGGTTTTGACAGGTTTGCATTGACATTGATTTATAAATAGAAATTAATAGTTTTGATCCTTGTAATAGTTTGTTCCAAAAATCACTAATTCAAATGAGAAAGAATATGAAAATTTTACAATATACATGTGATACGTTGACGCACGTATACATCCATATATGTAAATATTTAGCTAACAACTTGAAGTTTGTTATAAGCTATTATTTAGTGATTATGCATAGATATTATTTATTAATTTAAAATTCAATCAACATAAATGCTGAATGACCTGAAGTCATGTATGTATTCAAATGATCTTCCTCCAATAGCTTAGATCAATGAATGAGAACAAACTCTAATAATCAATATCAATTGAATGCATCTTATCAATGAATAAAAGAATTATCCTCCTATTATTAATATGTATGGTGTATTTGCTAGTAGCAATATCATAATGGATCAAAATGAGAATCCAAAGATGATTATTATTTAATGTGACAATGTTTGTCAACATTGAGGGGGAGGATAAAGGGTTACAAGCTCATTTTGATCATCAATGTTAAATATTTGTTAAAATATACAATGATGCAAAATATTAAGTAACTTGAATAAATTATCAGTAATATCCCTAATAGACTTTCTCCAATATAGATTTGAATCCCTGAAGGATCAAAATTTGTAAACCACATCTGAAATATGGTTCAAAAGTCAGTTCAAAATATTTTTGGAGTAAGTAATAAAGATGTCAAATAAAGGAGGTGAGTGTTCTTAAAGAAAGACTTAAGGATGCTCTGAAAGAGATCCATGACATGATTCTCAAATAACCCTAGAAGTGGGTAAGGTACCTAAAACATGATAATTAAAGAGATCTCAATAAATCATGTCTAAAACTGACAAGAAATAATCATTGATGATAAATTTATAAATAATAAAGCGCTTATGTTTATAAATGGATTAAAGATCCTGGATTAGAGAAAAACATGATTGGCCATCATGAAATTCTCCTTAATAAGAAATCTGAACTTGTAGTCCGCAAAGTACCAAAAGTACTTGAAATGCTTAATATGCCCCGAAGGTATAAATATGGTTTAAAATCATATTAAATAATGAAAGTGTACAAATTCCTGAAGAATATAAATAACTTTCATTGTTATAAAGAATGCAAAGAACAAGGAGAGTAAATTTCAACCTACTTTTAAGTATTGTTGTAATGAAAATCTTGATATAATTCATGATGAGTAGATTACTTCCTTTTTTTAAGTATCGTTGTAATGAAACTCTTAATATCCATTGAAGTGATAGTTGCGATATGCAAACTAAAGTATACAAATTTCTGAAGAATATATATAACTTTTGTAGTTATAAAGATGAAAAAGACATGAAGTGTAGATTACAAATTTCTTCTAAGTATTGTTGTAATGAAAATCTTGATACATCAAGATGAGTAGATTATTTCCTGCTTTCTAGTAATGTTGTAATGAAATTTTTAATATTCATGAAAGATGTATAGTTGCAATGCGCAAAACTAATTTGAAGCAAAAAAAATATTTAATGAAAGCACATGAAGTGTGTTTCATAAAAGTAGCATACAAATGCAAACCATATTTGGAAGAAACAATCTTAGAAAATTTGATTGTATCAAATGAAGCTATTAATAAATTGTATTATTAATGAGATTCATATTTATAGATCCAGAAGTATCTATAAACAATTTGAGTTATTGAAAGACGAATATGAATTCAGAGGAAAATTTTAAATCAGGGGGAGCATCCATAAGTATTTTATAATGCACTTTTTTTCCTTAACTAATTAAGATTTTTCCCACTGGGTTTTTATTAGTAAGGTTTTAACGAGGCATTATCTTGATCCAGAAGTATCAACTCCCTGTAACATTTGAAATAAGCTATAATGTACTCTTTTTCCTTATTTAAAATTTTTCCCACTGGGTTTTTCTTATTAAGGTTTTAATGAGGCATTATCTTGATCTAGAAGAATCAAACATCTTTTCAAAAAATAACATCTCAAATATGTTATTTAAGTTAAATTATATTTTTATCCTTGACTAAGGTTTTTCCCATCGGGTTTTCCTTTGTAAGGTTTTTACTGATGTATTAAATTGATCCAGAAGTATCAAACTCTATCTGATGCAGTAAATTATTGAAATATGACATACTATATTGTACTATTTTTCCTTCACTAAGATTTTTCCCATAGGGTTTTACTTAGTAAGGTTTTAATGAGGCATTAATTTGATCCAGAAGTATCAAGCTTTATTTAAAGAAATAAGAAAATAAAATATGTCATTGTACTCTTTTTCCTTCACTAAGATTTTTCCCATTGGGTTTTTCTTAGTAAGGTTTTAATGAGGCATTATTTTGATCCTGAAGTATCAAACTCTTATAAGAAATATCATTTTTAGTATGATATTTATGATTTCACAAGTTGCACTCTTTTCCTCGTTCAAGGTTTTTTTTCCCACTGGGTTTTTCTAATAGAGGTTTTTAATGAGGCAAATCTATATCGATTGAATCGATAAATGCAAACAAGATAATAATGAGGGGGAGCAATCATCATACACGTTTCGAAATGGAAATTTCCAAATTATCCGAGCATTCAAGATTTTGAAGACGCATATTCAAGGGGGAGTGTTATAATATATGTATATTATGAATTGAATATGCTTGTACACTGTTTTGTTTAGTTCCACATCGTGGGATAAGTTCAGTCTTTACCTCTGAAGCCCTTATATAAAGTAGGTCATGTAATATAAATAGATAACTATTCTCAGAAGTGAATAATATATCTTTTGTCTCTCTCTTCAATGTCTTCTATTTTTCTTTATTCTATAGCACATTTTATTAGGTTTTTTTCACAAAACCATTTACATATATTTTAAAATACTGATATGTCAAATCACCTTATTCAAGTATTTTAAACTTTTCTCAAATATGCCTTCACAATCTTCCCTAACATAGCTAGCATCCTCTATGTAATCCACATCCATCATGTTTTCTTCGCAATCTTGAATAACATGGCATGTGTCCTCAATATAATCATCTATCTCTAATTCATGATAACCTCTTGATGGTGCCTTCATTACAACATACCAATTAGAAGAATCATTCTCTCTTGAATAAAAAATTTGTTTCGCTCGAGATGCAAGAATATATGGATCCCTCGAAAATGAAGCTTGATTTTGATGTAAATTAACAAGAGTAATCCATCTTCAACCTTCACCCCATTTCCAATGTTTGCCCAATGACACTTAAAAATTGGAAAATAAAATTTATGATAGTCTAATAAGATTATGTCATTCAAAATCCCATAGTACGTGACCACATCAACTACTTGAGAGACATCTTTTGCACTTGCTCTACACATGGTAGTAGCATCATAAGTCACTCCAGAATTCTGAGTTTCTCTCTCAACATCTTTTGTATGAAAACGTAACCATTATTATATATCCTTTGCAGGACGAAGCATTACTACTTGGACCATAGGCAATCCATTTTAATAACTCATCATGTTCGCTTGAGTTAATAGGTATCTGAAAAAACCATATTTTCAAATATAGATTCAATATAGATTCAAAAACAATATTTTCAAACTTATACACAAAATTTAAAAGAGTTGATTAACCTTCTTTTTAATCCAATCAGCAAAGTTTTTTGTGTGAATTTTCCATAGCAATGTAGCATTTCTTTCCATGCGCTTGTCCGAACTTTGTAACTCTTCCAAATGCATACTACCATAATATAAAAGATATTAAGTTACATTTATAATTACACATATTACGACAATAAAAATTAAAACAATATATGCTTATTCTAAAAATGGCTCGGTTGTAGCCATATTCATTAGCACAGCAAGGTGAGCAGTTTCCTTCTCATGAGTTGTCAATGTAATTATCTTGTATGTTGATATCGGACGTCCTTCGAGTATTGCATCATCATTCTCATAATCTCTGTTTCTACCCTCTTTCTACTCAAATTGTGATGATTTCTTTAGAAATTCGCCAAAAAATCTTACAGATTCTTCTGCGAGATAGTTTTCTGCAATGCATCCTTCAGGACGTGCATAGTTCCTAACATAATCTTTAAGCGTTTTCATATACCTTTCGAAGGGGTACATCCAACGAAAATGAACTGGTCCACACAATTGAGCTTCTTTTCCAAGATGAATTGTTAGATGTATCATTATGTCGAAAAATGAAGGTGGAAAATATCTTTCGAGATCATATAAAATTGTAGCGATCTCACCAGTGATTTGTTGCGGCTTATCTCTGTCAAGAACACGCTGACATAGTTTATTAAAAAATAAACACAAACGAGTTATTACTTTCCTTGGCTTTTTTGGAAGCAATCCTCTCATTGCAACCGATAACATTTGTTGCATTAAAACACGGTAATCATGCGACTTCAATCCACTAACTTTGCAATCCTTCAACGGCACACATCTTTTGAAATTTGAGCAATAACCATCAGGTACCTTGAAGTCATACAATCTTTTGCAAAATATTCTTTTTTCAGAACTAGACATAGTATATGGAGTTGGTGGAAGATATGTTTTCTTCCCACGAGGTTGTGCATATAGAGCAGGTCGGATTTTCCAATCCTCTAAATCCTTTCTAGAATTAATACCATCTTTCGATTTGCTATCATGCAATATTGTGCTGAGTAAACTTTCGTCCACATTTTTCTCAACATGCATCACATCTAAACTGTGGCGTAGTGGAAGTTCCTATAAACATCGACAATATGACCGCTTTAACATTACTTAATTTTATAATTAGATTATTGTGAATAAAATATAATTTGAACACTAACCTCCCAATATGGTAAGTCAAAGAAAATCTATTTTTTTTTCCACCTTGATAGCTCTATTTTTGCAGGACCGTTTTCATATTCTTTGTTGTCAGTACACTTCCTCTTCCTACACGTAGTCTTTATAATTTGCTTCTTATTTAACTTCTTCTTGTTCTTTCTCTTCTTGTCTGCTTCT
This sequence comes from Allium cepa, assembly GCA_030765085.1. Lineage (NCBI taxonomy): Eukaryota > Viridiplantae > Streptophyta > Magnoliopsida > Asparagales > Amaryllidaceae > Allium > Allium cepa. The sequence continues at coordinate 462,292,054 of CM060938.1, read as the reverse complement.
ATTTCTTTATTTTTAGCTTTTCCAAAATCATTTGGAAAATCTTTCAAAATAACAAAAATATCTCTACCTGTAAGAATCTTGGGTTTGCTACCTTCCTCCACGGTGTTATCAAACCAAGCCTTTTGTTTTCTTTGTGGATCTGATAGAGGTAACAATCTTCTATGTCCCGTATAGACATTTTTCCGACTATGATTTAGCCATCGATGATGAGTATTCACGCCACATAATGGACAGCCTTTTTTTCCTTTTACACAACATCCAGCAAGATTTCCATAAGCTGGAAAATCGTTTATAATCCATAACAAGATTGCTTTTAAGTTAAAAAGTGTCTTGCTAAATGCATCATAAATCTCCACCCCGTTACTCCATAAATGCTGCAAATCTTCTACCAAAGGAGCTAAATATACATCAATATCATTCCCAGGTTGCTTTGGACCAGGAATCAATAATGTTAACATAATATTTTCCTTTTTCATACACAATATAGGCGAAAAATTATATGTCACAAGCATCACTGGCCAGCAACTATACTTGGTACCCTTAATGTCAAATGGGGTAAAACCATCGGTAGCAAGACCAAGTCGAAGGTTACGTGGATCACTTGAAAATGATTCCCATTTATCATGCACCATGGTCCATGTCAAAGAATCCACAGGATGACGCATTTTATCATCATTACTTTTATTACTAAAATGTCATCTTAAATCTTCTGCCGTCTGTGGGGACCTAAACATTCTTCTGAATTTTGGAATAATTGGAAAATATCTCAACACTTTGACCGGAATACCTTGCATCTCTTTCATCCGCTCATTTATCTTCCATCTTGAAGAACCGCATTTCGGACAGTTATTCAAATCATTATACTCTTTCCTAAAAAGACAACAATCATTCTTGCATGCATGAATCTTCTCGAATCCCATGTCAAATACTTTGAGGAACTTCTTTAGTTCATATAAAGTTTTCGGAAGGATGTTATTTTTGGGTAATAACATTTGTTGCACATTTAGAAGCTTATCAAGACCAGTATCAGATAATCCAGTTTCGTATTTAAGGTTGTACAATGCAGTGATAGCAGATAATTTTGTTTGATCTACGCAACCAGGGTACAGTGGAGTTTTTGCATCTTCCAAGTTTTTAAGAAAATCATCCATTCGCTTTTGTGCATCATCATTATTTTTATCATCGGAGAAAAAAGTTTGGTTGACAAATGCTTCATCTTCAAAGTGAACGGCTTGAAGTAATTCATACGTGTCATCCACGTCCACCTTTTCAGTTATATTCATTTGCTCACCATGACTGTACCACTTACTGCACTTGTATAAAGGATCCGTTCCTCTTATAATCAAATGCTCGACAACAATATCACCATTTTGATGAGTGAGATTTCGACAATCTAAGCAAGGACATAAAAAAAATTCCAGGTTTCCTAAGTTTCTCTTTGCGACATGCACAAAATTCCATGCTCCTTGCTCGTACTCGCTACTAGTTCTAGGGTAAAATTAAAAACAAAGTTATCGACATAAAAAATCGAGTTATTATTTTAGTTTCCAGGTTAAATTTTAAGCTAAATATTGTATTATTACCTGTGTAAATGCACCCAATCTTTTTCCATCGCAAATTATCTGCAAATTATGTATAGGCTCCCTTGAATTCACTATCTGCAAATTATGTGTAGGCTCCCTACAATCCAGATTTGATATTATTACCTGTTTGCTTTTACTGCATTGCATATATGGATGGGTGATTTATGGTAGGCTATTGAAAATAGAGAAGAGTTGCCTACATTGCTTGGTATTCATGTGTAGACAAATTTGATTCTCATCAAGTTATAAAAACATCCTACTATCAATATTCAGTTAGTACCATTTGTTAATAACACATGAGATGAAACTAGGACATCAAATGAAACATCCTACTAAGATAACTTGCCTCCACCATATATATGAACATTTTTGCAGCTACAATGGTTTCAACAAACAAAAGAGTTATCATTTTCTTGTATAACGCATTTAATTTTTGAATATGGAACTTCCTCTTTTCTAATAAAACTGTACTGAAATGTTCGATTAATGTTAGTAAAAATAGGTTCAAAATATGCTTCTTATATGTTTTCTAATTAACACTTTGCCAAGGGATTACACTGTCTTCTCTTAAGCCTTCAATGTTCCTTAACCTTGAGCACATCTAATTGTTATAGTACTTAAGTCTAACTTATATTATGTTCCATAGATTTTGAGAAAGCTAAGAACCTATTACAGGAGAGTGCATAAGAAGTTTTACATGATGCAAGTAATAGATTTACTGAAGTTCAATTTTTTAGTATCGCTTTTAATTTTGTTCTCCCACTGTTAATGCTTTGAAATTTTTGTATCGTGTTAATATTTTATTGAATAATTTGATTTCATTATTTAACTGAACTGTGCGTTGTGATGTTACCAGTCTGGGATTATTAATTATGTATTATGGGTGACATGTAGAAATATTCCATGAGAACTAATAAATATTTAGAAAGCTAATTAAGTTAATTTGTTTTTATATATACTAAGAAACAAGCCAGTACTAAGAAACTTACATTATGCTTACATCTATATATTAATAGACAGAGATTCATTCTTTTGATATTACTCTTTATAGCTGGATGAATTTATAAAGTTGCATGAATCTTTTTCTCAAGATTTAATCCATTGGGTCGTTAGGTTTGCATTCAAAACTTGGTTCTAATGTATCAAATGATGGTTGGTTTTAACTCTTCTATTATTATATAGTATATGAAAATTTACAGATTACGCAATGACATATCGTATCTACTATAGAGTTGGACCTTTTGAAAAGTTTGAATGTTCAAGAAAGAATTGACTCTACACATAATTTTATTCTAAAGTTAAATGTAACACATAAGTAGCTGCAACCCGTGTGCGTAGCACGAGTTCGCAGTAGTGTATTTAATGTATGTAGTTAGTTTAGGTAAAACTTAATGTAATAAAATAGAATAATTTTATTTAAAACGTGAGTACTCATAATATAATTTCCTGCATTAGGGACAATGGCAATAATTTCAGCTTCGAGATCCATGGTACTACTTATATGCCAACCCCTTCCAAATCGATTATGCTTCAAAAATGATTTAAAAAGATGACCAAGAACATAATCATTCAAATTTAGAAAGGGTTGAAAGCAATATAAGGAATATGCTGTCGAATATGGTAAATACAGAGATGTTAAATGCTTAAATAGGTTTTGATTAGTTACATTGTTGTTGCATCATTTGGTTTTGCCACGAGTCTTTTTAATGTTAAATGCAATGGAACAAGATACGGATAATAGGACTCCCAAAAAACGATATGAGGTTGAAGTGCACTTCATATCCAAAGTTATGTTGACAATTCACATAAGTTATATTTGAAGAATGTACCTCATGTATATTCAGAGTGTACTTCATATTTAGCTTATACATGTTTGAAGTGTACTTCATATTGTCAATAATTATTTACCTTTACTTTCAGGTCCAACCACTATTTTGGAGTTGTTTTATTATTATTTCAAGTATATACCACAAGTGAAGTCAACTCATAGTACAAGGGTATCGACTTTTACTCTACCATTACTTGATTTGGATTTGAAGATCTCGACATCGATCTACTTATAGAGATCATGGACCAAATAGGAAAAAGGGCACCTACTGGTACAAGACTTCTTAAATGGAATAGAATCGTGTAAGATAATTAACCTTGATGTTTCCCTTCTACAAAATGATTACCAATAACCCCTAAACATAACAAACAAAACTAACCTTACCACTATACATATATTGTTAGCACTAAAAAAGAGCAATCATGCCTTCCCCTATTCACGATCAAGGTAGCATCTGCTCTGTTTACTTAAGTATCTTATCCTCAATACACTGTACTAACTTACCAGCATAAGTAAAGTTGTTGCCTTACAGTGCCGCAGTAGCTAGGAATTCATTTTGGTGGCAACAAACCCGATTTTTTTATCTTTATTACCCACAAATATTTAGACTCTTAAAAAGAAAACTCATAACACTTAGCATTAATTGACTAATGAATCCATTTACATGACAACTTCGCTAATATTCAGTCATGAATTCAACTAACATGCCATTTTTCACTCATGAATAGACCGTAAATTATACACAATGACAGAAAAATATACCTAATCCTCGCGCTTGAAGAATTGAACTTCAGACCAAATCGCGCTTCTGGTGGCCTTCAGGTCGTTGAATTTCGGATCGAATGAGTTTGAGGAATTGCGTCTGGACCAAATCGCGCTTCAGGTCGTTGAACTTCGGATCGAATTGAGCTTGAAGAATTGAGCTTGAATAATAGCTTGAGGAATAAAGCGGCAGAAGAGGACCGATGTTAAAAAGAGTGTGAAGAGGGTGAAGATGAGAAGCCTAAGGGGAGAAAACGAAAATGAAAATGAAATTTTGGCGGCCAAAAAATAAGTTGAAGAGAAACGAGAGTGGAACGCAAATTTATCGTGAACGGCGTTAATATAATTGCATACATTTTAATATAATTGCACTTGAAGTTGTTGTCTCTTTGAGTTGAATAAAGAATAGCCACTTAACTATAGCAAGCCAAGTTTTCATGCAATCCACGCTTGCTATTGATATAATATTTTCTTGTAGTGAATGAAGCCTCACGTGGATGTTGCAATGGTATCACTGGAAGTGGACTTCGTTGTTAACAATAAAAAAAAATTTGAAGCGAAGACATTGAGAAGTGAATTAGAATCGTCGTGAGGTGAAGGAAGGTGGAGGAGGAAGGCATGAGCAACGCGGTTCAACACTAATCGTTGAGGCCATAACCAATCCAATTCTACATCATCACTATTTCAATGGTTATCCGTTCTGACTTCAGTTTGAAAGGTTACAGATACTTAGCATGATTTAAACTACATGGAGGTGATGGAGGTGAAGGAAATGTTATACTTGGAAAAAGGAGAAGAATATAAAACAAGGTCTGGATGAGTATACCAAACCAAAATCCACCCATAATCCAATTTCAAGGCCGAATAATGAGTTTACTTGACTTGTTGACCCCTTGGGTGGGTTTAAGATGGACCGAAAACATGACGGATTCACTAACATGAATCCTGCCATTCTTAATCAAAAGGCTGGTGTAACTTTAGAATAATTAACCAAGAGATTAGAGAATGAACACATAATCACTCTAAATAATGGTAAATGCACATTACGGTTCAGCTATAGTTTTATAAAGAGTCACAACTGTAGAAAATTAGTAAACAGATATATTTAGTCCAAATGATACACGGTCACAACTAAAACTATCAAAGGATTTATATTATTAACAGTAGAGATGGCGGGATAGGTAGATAAACGCAACAACCTGCACTCTATTGAAAACCAAAAAGTAGCTGACACTGGACATAATTAAAAAATACAAAGTGCATGTTTGTAACATGAGTTTCTTTTAGTGTTGGTAATAAAACAAATTAGAGAGTATTTTCATCTTTTGAAAAGCATAGTTTGAACTGTAACCTCCATCAGCAGCAGTTGCCTTATTGTCTGCCCTAGTATCACACTATCACTGCTGTCAAAATCATCAGTCCTGCGGTGACTTCTGTATTGTTGTAAATGTATGAAGAGCAAACCACAAGGGCAAGATGGAACAAGCTTCATGCTGATGCCATGATAAAACAATATAATCAAATCAATATATATTGCTATGAATACACTGCATTCTAGTCAACTTCCTAATTGAGCATCCCAAATGGTAGAATCATCAAAATATATGTTCTATCACACTAGGACTTGGCTCCTTAGGAAACTCATTCAATGCCAGAGTTTACACTGCAGTTTGCCCTACACACTCCATTCATGAAACTAATATTCCTAAAGAAAAGAAGATTGGGAATAATGCTTACACATTTCAGAATGGAAGCTTGCCTCCTGGAAGTTCCCAATTATCATCATCATCCTCCCTTGCCTTTTTGGTAGTTTCTGCATCGGCTTGAGGAAAAGATGAATTAAATCTTGGTCCTAACCGCCTGCAACATTAATAGTTTTATAGTTATCTTTTAACAGTATAAGTATGCATTGTCTATTGTCTGAGAGAAGTAAAAAAATAGAAAAACATACAAGTTTAGCTATAACACCAGCCAAAGTTAAGAAAGCTGTGATACAGACTGGAATGCAACCTTCTAATTGTGAAGACAAAAAGGGTAAGCAAATATGTATATTATATCAACATTTGCAATTTGTCTACATATAACATTTGGTATGTTCCTAACAAAAAGCTTGTAACCCAATTGGATAACAATCCGTGATTGGAATTTTTCACATCTTCAAGCATCACTTGTTTAATAATGTTTGTATGCATGAACCTACAATTTGCTTGGGTCAAGGTACATTGATAAGTTAATGTCAATAAAGTAGAAGAGAATAAAAGCGAAGAAAACAAACTAAAACAAGTAAGAAATGAACACATAGAGTTTTATAGTGGTTCGACAAACTCCGACTTACGTCAACTTAATGATTTTATTGCTTAACTTCTGACTTGGAGCAGAACTTCTTAGGAGTCGATACAACTCCGACATTTTGATTTTCAAAATTACAAGAATATATGTAGAATAAAGCTGAGCCAAAAGATCCTAAAAATCGGTCATGCTCCTGTATATGGAGCTAGGAAGCCAAATATCTCGCATAAAATATCTCCAGGCCGTTACTCAAGAAATAGACCAATTCCTTCAAGAAAGTATGTGCTGCTTCATCAACCAGCTATGGGTCGGTACGACTCCATGGGTAGGGGTCGGTACTGACATAGTAGTTAAGGCGCAAGGCTTGAGCCTTGGGCTTTTTTGTGCGGCTTTTATACAAGTGTGGACTTTTTTGATGGAAAAAAAGCACTACAAATTGCTACTAAAAATGATAAATTTAGTAATAAAAAAACATAGATTGGTTGGTACGAAGTCCCAAATGGAATTCCGAAACTAAAACGATCACAAATTCAAGTTTCGAACACCAAAAACATAGAAATTATAAGTCACAAGTCACAACACAGCTACACTTTAAAACATAACTAAATTTTAATTATTAAATTTTAAAACATAACTAAATTTTAAATTAAAACATAAGTAAATTTAAAATTTAAAACATAAGTACAACATAACTCTTTAAACTTTAAAACATACCTCATTAACTTTTAAAACATAACTATTTATTTTAAATTAAAACATAACTACAATTATAAATTAAAACATAATTATAATTTAAATCACATTTAAAATTAAAACATAACTGACAGTACTAATTTCTAAAAAAAAAAATACCCGACTGGCGGCGGCAGAGAAGAGTGGCGGCGGCAGAGTGTGGTTGCGACAGTGGATAAGCGGGCTGGAAAAAGATGTCGAGCAGCGCTGCAGCAGTTAGTCGATTCGATGTCAAGCAAGAGCAGCAGTTTTTTTTCCGAGATGTAGAGCTGGAAAAGAAAACCCTTAGCTGCTGGTTCGAGAAAAAAGCCAAACAGATCGGGTCGGGTCGATTTTCAGGTGGGCTTCTAAAAAAATTTCCTCATTTTGACAACGATGTCAAGGCGTGCTTAAATGCGCCTCGGAGCCTCGGAAAAAGGCTCGAAAAGCACGCCTTTTATGCGCCTCCGTTAGAGGAGGCGCCTCGAGACTCCCCAAGGCGCAAGCTGTGCGCCTGCGCCTTAGGCGCGCGCCTTAACTACTATGGGTACCGACCCTTAAAATTGCTAAATCATTTGCCTTCAACTCTTCGCTCCGGATCGTTCTGTGGTTAAATTCGTGATTCCATGTTGTTTGTATCCATAATAACTAGTTTCCGAATCCAAATGACAAAATTGTGGAAGAACGAAGTTGATGATTCAGGAGTTCGTAGAGATCGATGGAGAATTGCATTGAACCAACAAAACATTGGAAACAGATTATAGACACCAAGTGGGACCCATAGGTAGAAGATGAATGTAGGATCGATTTCACCCTAGAGGGGGGTGAATAGGGTGATTTAATTATAAAAATTAATTGCGGAAGCTTATAAAATTATTTCAATACAAATAAATCAGAATTATAGCAGCACGGATAATAGCAGAATAATAAATGCAGAAATAGAATGACACAGAATTTACCGATTTTCCGCAAAACCCTGCCTACGTGCTGCCCCCAAGGTTTCTACTAGAAATTAAGTAGTCACACGCTTACACACGTAAACTCGCGACACTCGCTACTGATTAACCTAACTCTATTCTCAAAACTCTGCCACAACTCAGCCACTGAGTTGCGAATTCTCAAACTACGCCACGTAGTTTGTCCTCTAGTCACACGACTAGAAATTACAACGGTTTAAAAGCAAAATACAAACTAAAAAACAATTTAAAAACAAAAAGAGACTTAAACCCTAATTTAAAACTTAATTAATAAAAGAAAATAGGACGGCCCAATTTCAAATAACTTCGGCCTTCTTTATTTCTTTTATCGGCCGTTCCTATTTCTTTTCCTCTGTACAATGGCGGCTTATTTTCCTTTGTTCCTTCTTCGTTCCAAATTAGGGCTTTGTGATTTTTCGAAACTGTCGATTGTGTCGATCAATCAGGTTGATAATTGCGTGAGGATTTGTTGATCGATTGTCTCTTGAGATGCTTTCGGCTGCTTCTATTTGATTGAGTTCGACTTCGATTTGGTATGTGATTTATTCCTTTTGCTTTTCTGTTATGCTTGATTGAACTCGATAGGATTAAGCCGATGATGGTTATGGGTTTTTATATGGATTTGATCTCCTTATTTTTCGTTCGTCTGATAGTTGTTTGATTTTGTCAATACTGTGCTTCGGCCATTCGATTATGTTTGGATGTTGATGATTTCTCTGACTTTATCAATTTCGTATAATTATGATTTCTTGATGGTCACGGCTTTGATTTCTCTGACTTTGTTTTCCTTGCTCACCATGGTTCTGACTTTGATCTGTTTCTTTGATATGAACTATTGACTTCGGTCACTTGACTTTGTTTATGCGATTCCACGACTTTGTATTATCTTCGGCCTTGACTTCTGATAGCACTGGCTTCGACAATTTGATTGATGCTTCGAGTTACTGCAGTTTACTCTGGTTCACTCTTGTTCATGCATCTTTATATGATTGTTATTCTGGTCATTCATACTTTATGTTGTACATATGTGCATTTGTATCACTTGATGTTGCACTTGCTTGATCCAGTTTCACGGTTGCATATTTGTTGTGCATTGTTCATGTCATTCCTTTGGTATTGTTGTAGACCACTTGATCACTGTGTATCACTGCATACTGGTTTCTCTTGCCTTGGCTCTGGTTAGTGTTGTGTCTGGTTCATATTGCATTGCATAATGTTCTATTGGTTCATGTATGCATACTTAAGGTTGTAACTGGAACCATATGTATGCTGTGCATTGCATCATATATCTGTTGCATCAATTTTGGTTGCTGTAGTGTTGCAGTCTTTAACTTGTACCATTCGAGGTAATTGGCATTTTTGTTTCATGTACACTCTGGCCGTCATGTTTACTCAGTATCACTTGTAGTTGGAAGTATTCCTGTATATGCTGTTCTTTGTGATGGCGCTGAGTTGGTTGGTCGACGCTTGCAGTTCACTTGCTTATGCTGTTTGTCACTGTTGTAGTTGAGTTTGAGTTGCTTGTATAACTTGAACTTGGTTTGGAGTTGGTGCCATTTGCTTCTGATTCAATTTTGAGGCCAGAACTGTAGCATTATGTTGAATCTGTAGCATTGCACTTGAGTCATGGTAGCATTGACGTGAACTTTGCATTTTCTTCGTGGTTTAGTTTCACACTGCAGTCACTTGGCCATCTTACTGTTCACTATGCCTTGTACTTGGTGTTTCATATGTATTAGTGTTTTGGCTTCAAGTATAGTTGCATTCACTGCCCACTGCTGGGTTGTATTTGAATGCCCGACACTTTTATGATGTTTTGTAGCGCATCTGAGTTGAATCCAGCTTGCAGCTCGGATTTGACCTTGTGCTGAAAATTGTGACATTATTTTTATTGCACTTGAGTTGAACCCGGCGTTTTGGGTTTGACATGTGCTCACCTGTCCCTGTAATTCTATCAAGTGTATATATCGGTGTGCACGGTCTTGTGGCATATACAGTGATACACTATGTATGTCACAAGTTGTTCGTGTATGATGAATTCAAAGTTAAATGATGACGAACAACCCAAATAACTGAGGCAAATATTATTTTCAATATCCACATTTTATTTTATACTGCAAAAATATTTCCTTTTCAATTTTACTGCGTCAATATTTATTTTTGCAGATTGCTCAGATGCTGGATTCAATTTGAAGTGAAGTTGAAGATAAAATACGAGTTGAGTGAATGAGTGATATGTAGTGAGATCAAATGTAAATGTGAATCGTGATGCAATCAAAATTGTACTGTAATTGAAATTGTATATATATAGTGAGAGCTTGAACTTTGTACTATTCAAAGATTGTAATAAATATTTGTTTGAATAAAATTTCTGTTTGAATTCAAATTCTGTGTTATTTTTATTCAGCAAATATTTATTTAATCTATGAAAAATAAAATAGTATATTAACAAATACATTTAAATGAATATATATGTTTATTATCATCAAACAAAAATCATATAATTGCATATTCAACAATGAGCTCCCATGGGAGAGTTTATGTGAGTCGATACCGACCCATCCAGTACTGACCCCCAGGAATGGGTCAGTACCGACCCCACACTTGTGGGTCTCGGTTCTTCGTATTTTGGTGGCAAGTTGGTATTTGAGTTGCGATCTTGGTTGTTCTTTGATTTTTGGACTTTTTAGTCATTTCTCCGGACGCCCTGCCTTGATAAAGTCAAAGTTTGGTTCGTCAGGTTCGTCCATATTCTGCCTAGTCAAAAGGGGATAGCATTTGTCCCTCAAAGCACGCCTTACGAATGGAAGTTTGCTTTGCTCAAGAACAAATGTAATGTCAATCTTTAATAGTTGAGCTCTATGGCTACTTCAATCTTGGTGAGTCATCAAGTTCCTTCGGATTCTCTTGTCATGTCATAACTTAAGACTCTAGAGTATGCCTAGGTGTTGTCTATACATTATCACAATTTTGATTTCATTCGGAGTTATTACATAACATATCGAAACCATTCCGTATTCATTTGGGATTTAATCACTATCATTCTAATTCCATTCAGAATTACTGCATATCAAAATCATCCCGTGTTCACACGGGATTTATCTATTTGTCTTAATTTCAAGATGTTTGAATCCTTGTATCAAATCAGTGAATGTCCTAATATTGATCTCTTTATATTATTTCAGATTAAGTTTCATGCACGATTTCTTCGAATCGTTTAATGTCTGGTTTTCAACGTGCGATGTCTTCGGATTGTTTTATAGTTAATTTAATGTGCGATCTCTCCAGATCGTTTTCCATTCAAGTTAAGGGGATGATCTTTCCGAATCGTTAATTGAGTTCGTGGTCGTTCAGGGTCGATAGTTAAATCCACGATCTCTCTGGATCATTAATTAAAGTCGTGGTCATTAGGGACCTATAATCAAATCCATAGTCTCTACGAACCGTTAATCAATTCCATGACCATTCGGGGCCGATAACCAAATCAATGGCCATTTAGGATCGATACTCAAACTTGTGGTCTTTTCGGACCGTTAGTCAATTCCATGATCGTTCGGGATAATCAAATCCATGGTCTCTCCAGACCATTGTCGAGCCCAATCCGCTCGCTCTTCGGCGAGGGGATTTGACGACAAGCCAGTCCATCCAGTCGCTCTCCGACAAAGTGACATGCTTCCTGCACTCCGGTCCCGACCTTCATATCAGAATTTAACGCGATCAAAGCCCATATTCTCTTCGGATCCTTGCTGAGTCTAATCCGCTCTCTCGTCGACGTGCGGACATAACGACAAGCAAACCCATCCACCCACACTCTAATGAAGGGACTTACCTCTTGCACTTCGGTATCATCTCTCCAGACGGGACTTTATAACGATTAATGTCGTACAAGCTCATTAGCTCACGCTCCAACTAGGGGACTTATACCTTGCACACCAGTCTCGTCTTTCCAGACGGGACAACAAAGCGATCAATGTCAACCATCACATTCAATGTGGATTGCAATAATCAAGTTCAAATACTAAGAAACAAAAAGTCAAACATTACGATATATGCCCCTCATGGCATTACAGCCTAGCATCCAACTCAGAGTGTGCCTAAGGACCGTTCGAGAACCCGTACACGAACAAGTGGCTGGATTGTATCATTGCATAGTTTATTTGAAAGGGAAAATAAAATGTGAGAACCAAACCTGATTCCTTATCATCTCAATCAAGAGATGACTTTCCTCGACCTTGGTCCAGGGCCATTTCTAGTCGCTGCGGTTGATGGCTGCCCATGTCTCATCACCGCAGTTCGATTCTTTACATATTTGCTGTAATCGGTTATCTCTAACCTGTTTCTCGATCAGATCATGCAGATGCTTGCAATTATTTGTGTTATGCCCATCCAGTTCATGGAATATGCAGTATTTTCCAGATGCCGTTTTACGCTCCGTGGGCTCTCTTCTTGCCGGCTTCCGATAGGGAATATGTCCCTTAGTATCCAGATAAATCTGCTTTAGGATTTCATTTAAGTCCATGTAAGAAGAGAATTTCGATTCCATCCTTTGTCGTTCTGATCCGTCAAAGCTATCATCCGTCTTTTTTCCCCTTTATCCTTGCTTGATCCTGCCCCAAGCGATCATCCGCCATCCAAAGCATTAACCTCTTCCTCATCGACTTCAGTGTCCTCCAGGCACAGAAACCTCTTAGCCTTGTGATAAAATTCTACGAGATCACTGGGAAGATCCCGTTCCAAACCCATCTTAAAATCCGTCTTCATGGCTATCCCTGAAATCTTCGCCATCAAAACCATCGAAGGGTCTAGCTTATCCCGCATTGAACCTTGTTAGAAAACTCTTTAGGGTCTCTTCGGTCATCTGCTTCACAAATCTATTTACTAACTCGGCCAACGTGCTAATGGAACCGCTCTCTAACTGTCTAAATTATTGTGCCGCCAAACCTGTCAAATATAGAGGAAAACACCATCTCATTGCCTCTTCAGACGCACCCAACACTTCCATGTGCCGGATGTACCACATCAAATGAACTGTTGGATCCGTCTTCCAATCATACGTTTTCAACGTTGGTAACTTGAAATCAAACGGATCCCTAACCTACCGAATATTCAAAGTGAACGGACTCATATTCACATCTACCATGTTCCGATTAGACAATCCACCCCTCATAACTCGCCTCGCCATCTCAGCAAGTCTGTCATCATCGTTCAAAGGAACTCTAAAGTTAGCATTCTCAGATTGTCCCCCGACTCTGCGAGGGAATTCCAGCACATACTCCTCCGATCGCGTTTCATCATTCTGATTCAAGTTCATATGCTCTGCATCATCTCTAGGACGCACGTCATTCCTTCTAAGACCAAGAAGACCTTTGCCCCCCGAACCCTTGGGGGTCAGTACCGACCCCTAGGGATAGGTCGGTACCAACTCATACGTTTGAATTGGGTTTTGCTCCGGGTCGTTCTACTCCAACTCCAGCTACCTCTACGCTCCGACTTCCGGTCTTTTATTCTGATCTACTGCAATTCCAGCTGTTCTCATCTGTCTCATCCTTTAAAAGGTTTTCCATCATCCTTTCCTACAATTCGTTCATCATAGTTTCCATCTCATCCCTGATTATGTAGATCGATAGGGGGTTTGCTTCTTAGGATGCCTCTTGGCTGCCCCTCTGGTTGATTTCCAGCAGTAACTGTTTTCCGAATCGATTGTCTCGTCATTGAGAATCTTTCCAAGTCTTAAATCAACAAATTCAAGTGGTTCTCAGTGAAAGCACCAAAATGTTTGAATCAAAAATGGTATAAGTACCTAATAAAATGTAAAAGAGAATAAAAGTGAAGAAAACAAACTAAAACAAGTAAGAAATGAGCATACAGAGTTTTATAGTGGTTCGGCGAATTCCGACCTACGTCCACTTAATGATTTTATTGCTTAAATTCTAACTTAAAGGCGGCAGAATTCTTAGGTGTTGGTACAACCCCGACACTTAGATTTTCAGAATTACAAGAATATATTGTAAAGTAGAGTTAGAGCTAAAAGATCTTGAAAAATGAACCATACCCTTCTATTTATGGAGATAGAAAACCTAATATCTCACACAAAATAGCTCCAGACCGTTATTCAAAATTTAGACCAATTCCTTCAAGAAAGTAGGTACCAATTCATCAACCAGCTAAGGGTCGGTACGACTCCATGGGTAAGGGTCAATACTGACCCCTAAAATTGCCAAATCATCTGCCTTCAACTATTCGCTTCGGATCCTCTTGTGGTTAACTTTGTGATTCCATGGTTTTTTTATATCCATAATAGCTTGTTTCGCAGTCCAAATGATAGAGTTGTGCAAGAACATAGTTGTTGATTCAGGAGTTCATAGAGATCGATGAAGAATTGCATTGAACCAAGAAAACAACATTGAAAACATGCCATAAACACCAAGTGGGACCCATAGGAAGAAGATGGGCTCCCATGGAGGAATTTTTGTGAGTCGGTACCGACCCTAGGGATGGGGTCGGAACTGACCCTACACTTGTGAGTCTTGGGTCTTTGTATTTTGGTGGGGAGTTGGTATTGGAGTTGCGATCTTGGTTGTACTTTGATTTTTAGGTTTCGTGGTCATTTCTCCGGACGTCCTACCTTGATAAGTTCGAAATTTGGTTCGTCGAGTTCGTTATTCTGCCTGGTCAAAAGACGAAATAACAGTAAGCAAACATGTATATCATATCCACATTTGCAATTTATCTACATATAACATTTGGTATGTTACTAGCTAAAAGCTTGTAACCCAATTGGATTACAATCCATGATTGGAATTTTTCATATCTTCAAGTGTTACTTGTTTAATAGTGTTTGTATGCATGAACCTACAATTTGCTTTGGTCAGGGTACATTGATAAGTTAATATCATGGCACTTTTGGCATCTATTTCAGCATGATATTAAGCAGAAGCATCTGTTGCCGTTAATTATTAAACAAAAATACCTACGCCACTTATCGTTTACACCCCATAACAGAGAAACAATAACAAGCCTTTGCTTTAACATTTGATTGTATAAGAACTAAGAAGTTTACAGAACTAAGAATATATTGCCTTTAACTCATCTCCTGAAATCATTTTGCCAGTTGGTAGTTATTGTTCCTCGTCCATATAGATAATTTGAGATTTAACCAAAAGCAGCATGCATTGATAAAAACATTCATTTCTCCACTCGAACTGGTCTAACGCATAGCATCATTAGAGACTATAGAATAAAAAGGCAGCAAAGGAACTTTATGGTCTCATGTTACCTCTAGTATTCTACATGGTAACCATAATCACCGGATTTGGAGAAACAACAAGCTAATTATAAGATTGATTGCTACACACACACACTGAAGAAAAGGCAATTCTAATCAAAATAATAGCTAGCTAAAATCCCATAGATGAGTAACCAATGGTAAGAATAAAGGTATTTTATCCCAGACACCCAGTTAACAAATTGGACTTACTTAGATAAGGATAGTATAGCAGGACCAGATAGTGTTAGTAGTCGTTTTTACCAATTTAGGTAGGAGATCATTCAGTCTGATCGCTCTCATACAATTCACTCCTTTTGATGGAGAATTCACCCCTCATAGCAGGTCCGTGACAGATGTCGTTCTTATCCATAAAATAACTAATTCCAAAAGTTATCCCGATCAGTGATCAACGTTTTAAGGCATGCCTCAAGTTGAGGTGGAGACAAAGTGCCTCAAGGCATGGCCAGAAATGCATTTTGCCTCTTAAGGCATACACTCATTGCCTAGAGGCTTGCACTTTGTTTCATGAGTCCAGAATTATCTCGCCTTCACCTTTTAAAACATTGTCTACGATTGATCAATTTATGCAAATTTTGTAACAAGGTGATCTTGAAATTTTTGGCTACAAGAATATAACCCTTAAAGGAAAGATTAATCTCAAATTGAAAGTTGGCTTCATTCAAAAAGGCTTATTACAAACAGTATTTTGCTGGCTCCAGAACTTGTCTCGCAAATCAACAATACAGTTTCTGGTTCTAATATTGTTGTCAAACTTGATATGACCAAAGCTTTTAGTTGTATCTCCTCATCCCACATTATTTATGTTTTTTTTTTTCCTGAAAATGTCATGGAATATTAAATTGCTGTTATTTAATTCTCATTAATGGTTCCCTAAAAGGCTTTTTAAGTCTAGAAGAGGGATAGGATATGGTAAGCAGAAGCCCTTATTGGGGGACTTACGAGCTCATTTATTTTGGGACTATTAGTCACTTCTTGACTTCTAGTGGATGCCTTCTAGTTTCTCCACTCATTCGCAGAAGATGTATTTATAATCAGCTAAAAGCGTTTAGTAAACCCATGCACTTCTTAGAAAAATATTAAGCCACCTCAAGACAAAAGTAAATAACAATACAAGCTCGATCACTAAACTCATTACACACTGGATGAAGAGGTTATTAATTTGATCCACATGTTTCTCTCTATGGTCTCTTCCCTTAATTTCCTTGAGCATCCAACTATATCGAGATACAAAAAAGAACGTAAACTTCCATACTCTCCAAACCATTAATCTAAAACGCGATAGCATACATGAAGCGTATAAAGGTCCATGAGACGAGGCATAAGCCTCGAAACGTTGAGGCCAAAATTCTCAGGTAAAAATAAAACGTAAAACATATAATGAAATTTGACATTTTAAATTAACTTATGAAAAAAAGAAAAACAAATCATTCGGGTCTAACTCTGAACATGTAAATCTCTTTTTTTTAAAGATTAGAAATAAATAACGAGAATCCATATAATTCCAGTTTTGATTTCGCAAAATTTATATGGAGATTCCGCCAAATTCCGGTTTTGATTCCTCCTACCAATTCAAATTGATCCGCAAAATTAATTTGGATATTCAATGAAGTTTATAAAGAAATTTTCTTTAATTAGCAATGAGAAAATCCATTACATAACTTTTGATCATTTTTTCAGAAACGATCTTACTTAATCATATCGGTATTAAAATTGAAAAATAAAAAAACACTAACTTCTATTTTGCTCTTTTTCGTTTTTCATAAATAATTGAAATGTAATAACTTCTGTTAATGTCAATATGTGCAACTAAGGATTAAAAAACAATTGAGTTGCAGGCCTCAACGGTTTGAGGCATGCGAGGCATACGCTTCGTGTGCCTCAAGTAGTTGAGGCATAAGTTTTGAGCTAAAAAGCCTTTTGATGATAGCCTCAATGCATTTAATCTCTCATTTTATCGAGACACTCTTTGATGTGAGTATCAAGACGGGCTTTTTTGAAACAACGAATCCTAACTAAAGGTTCAAAGTTGTACGCTGGAGGAACGTTTAATCCCCATTGCTTATGTCCTTATCGGGTTCACATATTTTTGCAGTCATGAACCCATACACTCCTACATTAAAGCAGGTTAAAACTACGCAAACTTTTTCTAGAATTTAAAGGCAGTATTCGTAAACATCATCGGAAATCTTGATCCAAAATATGAAGTCCTAAACGGAAAGGTGCTTTAGAGATTTAAAATCTTAAAGATGTCCTCATAACCTTTTCGATTCTCATTAACGGTTCTCTAAAAGGCTTTTTTAAGTCTAGAACAGGGATAGGATATGGTAAGCAAATTGGGGGACTTACGAGCTCATTTATGTCGGGACTATTAGTCACTTCATGACTCCTAGTGGATGCCTTCTAGTTTCTCCGCTCATTCGCAGAAGATGTCTTGATATTTATAATCAGCTAAAAGCATTTAGTAAACCCATGCACTTCTTAGAAAAATATTAAGCCACCTCAAGACAAAAGTAAATAACAATATAAGCTCGATCACTAAACTCATTACACACTTGATGAAGAGCTTATTAATTTGATCCACATGTTTCTCTCCAAGGTCACTTCCCTTGACTTCCTTGAGCATCCAACTGTATCGAGATACAAAAAAGATCGTATACTTGCATACTCTCCTAACCGTTGATCTAAAAACGCGAAAGCGTAAATGAGCCGTATAAAGGTCCGTGAGATGAGGCCTAAGCCACGAAACATTGAGGCTAAACTTCTCGGGTAAAAATAAAACGTAAAACATATAATGAAATTTGATATTTTAAATTAACTTATGAAAAAAAGAAAAACAAATCATTCAAGTCTAAGTTTGAACATGTATCATTTTTTTTAAAGATTAAAAATAAATAACAAGAATCCATATGATTCTAGTTTTGATTTCGCAAAATTTATATGGAGATTCCGCCAAATTCCGTTTCCTACCAATTCGAATCGATCCGCAAAATTAATTTGGATATTCAATGAAGTTTATTAAGAAATTTTCTTTGAATAGCAATGAGAAAATCCATTACATAACTTTAAATCATTTTTTCAAAAACGATCTTATTTAACCATATCGGTATTAAAATTGAAAAATAAGAAAACACTAACTTCTATTTTCTTCTAATTTGCTCCTTTTCGTTTTCCATTAAATAATTGGAATTTAATCACTTCTGTTACTGTCAATATTTGCAGCTAAAAAAAAGATTTTTGAGTCACATGCCTCAGCGGTTTGAGACGTGCAAGGCATGCGTTGTGCGTTTCGTGTGCCTTAAGTAGTTGAGGATTAAACTTTTGAGGTAAAAAAACCTTTTAAGAATAGCCTCAAGGCATTTTATCTCTCATTTTCTCAAGACGCTCCTCGATGCAAGTATCGAGACTGGCTTTTTTAAAACAATGAATCCTAACTAAAGCTTCAAATTCGTACGTTGGAGGAACATTTAATCCACATTGCCTATGTCCATATTGGGTTCGATGATGTACGCTTTGTACATAAGAGTAACTTTTTCTTTCTTTTCTTTTCAAATAATGTAAGTGATGGGGAAAATGCATTTTTCCGCTTAACTCTTATATATATATATATACACACACACACATACATAGATACATATATGTATGTATGTATGTATCGTACTCTTTTTCTCCTAGTTGGGCATTACTAGGAGTTTGGTAAGATTTTCAATGAGGCTTTACACATGTATAACAATGTAAGCCATCCCTACCTTCTAACTGACATACATTTCTCATGTGGTGGCTTTGAAGCAAATCCATCCCTGCACGTTTTAAATATGTATTCTTGACGAGGCAAATACTGAATAGAAGTTTGTTGAACCACTACATTGGGAAAAAAAATCCCTCCCAACACATTTTTAACATGTATTCTTAACAAGGCAAATTCTTAAGAAAAGTTTGTTGAACCACCATACAATACGTTATTATCTTAGTATAATCAAGTCGAAAGATAGAGAGATTTGTCTTATTATGGTTATGGTAAACGGAACTCACTGGAGTTATTTTTTTTAATGGAAAGAATTTGATAATGCTTTCGCACAAACAAATAAAAATCTCTATCTCTGCTTTGTTTTCTTCTTTTCTCTCTCAAATCTCCATCTTTTTTTGATGTATCAATCCCCAATCTTCTTTTCCTAATTATTTAACTATGGAATTACTAATTATCAATAAAACAATAAATAGTTCAATTGAAAAATTGGAACGATGAGATGAAGTCCATGTAAATAGTTGAAAATTTTCTAATGGTTAGGGCAAGTTTGGTTTGAAATTCGAATTTTGTGTTTTGCATTTTCAACATATACGGGGGAGGAGAAAGAGTTGAAAACGGTTAATCGGGAAAAAAAATTGTTAACATATAAAATTGAAACTGACATTTTCTTATTTTCCGCCTTGGGGAATATCAAACACCATTTTCTCCCTTACAGTTCTCCCCCTTCGTTGTAACGACAATGATTTTGCATTCCCCCCTCTCTCACGTCATTTGAAATACATATTGAAAATGAAAACTAGAACGAGAACAATGATTTTGCACGCCCTCCCATTTGGTGAACTCGAGCCACTCAATTCGCCATCCTAAAGAGTCGGATCCGACTTAGTGCTCAAACCCTTAGCCGATTCATCTCATAGCTCGACTAGAAGGTTGGCGACGGTGAATTCGCACTTTGGTGGCGAGGGAAATGGAGATTGGACCTTGGTTGAATTCAATTTGACGTGGAATTGGTTGATTTAGGGTTTTTTGAGTTGGTGATGACACCAATTTTGCCCTAGCTGAATATGCATGATCTAGGAGTCGTGTCATGCTTCTTAATTTCAATCATTTCCTTTCATGATATTGACCAAGACCTAATCACAAAACTGACTCCAATACGGTGACTTGCATTGGATCTTACTGTATTACTTTACTTCGCTCTATTGTGGTTGCCAAAATTTTCTTATTCGACGTAACAGATGTGTGGAGTGATTTTCATTCTGACCAAGTATTAGTGTGTTGTGTGCCCCCAAGTCTACGGGGCTGATTACTCCGAACACCTGTCATGAGATCAGATGCTCTGGGCAGCTCTCTAGTTGCCCCAAGTCCACGATGTATCTCTGGGAACTTGTATTTTGAATGCTTGATTCCAAGCACCTTGTACTTTGATTGCGATTGATTCTCTCCAAACTCGGTACTGAGGTTCTATCCGCACATCAATCTCTATCTCCAGAGACCAATGGACAGCTCCATCCTTTGGATTCTCATTTGACTTCATTTATCTCCGAGTGATGTCGAGCTTTGGGAGTTGGAGATTGATTCTACCAATCCTGCAACTGATGAATTTCCTGATGCTGCCGGAGCAGCGTCGGTACTTAGGAGATTTTGACAGACCGACGATGTTACTCGAGTAACATCGATGTTTCGAAGCGCACTTTAACGTGGTTCCATCGGTTCAAGTGGCAATAGAACGGATGCTTACTTAAATGCGGTTCCATCGGTCTAAGGAGCGAAGAAATGGAGCGCACTTGACGCAGTTCCATCGATTCAAGTGGCAGAAGATGGATTTATACTTGGACGCGATCTCATCGGTCCAAGAAGCGAAGAAATGAAACGCACTTGAATGTGGTTCCATCGAGTGGCAATGGAATGGATGCTTACTTGGACGCGGTTCCATCGAGTGGCAATAGAATGGATGCTTACTTTGACGCGGTTCCATCGGTGCAAGGAGAGCAAAAATGGAGCGCACTTAAACGTAGTTCTATCGGTTCAAGTGGTAGAAGAATGGATGTTTACTTGGACACGGTCTCATCGGTTCAAGAAGCGAAAAAATGAAGCGCACTTGAACGTGGTTCCATCGGTTCAAGTGGCAATAGAATGGATGCTTATTTGGACGATGTTCCACCGGTCCAAGAAGCGAAGAAATTAAGCACATATGAGCGTAGTTCCATCTATTCAAGTGGCAGAAGAATGGATGCTTACTTGGACACGGTTCCATCGGTCCAAAAAGCGAAGAAATTAAGTGCACTTGAACACGGTTCCATCGGTTCAAGTAGCAAAAGAATGGATGCTTACTTGGATGTGGTCTCATTGGTCCAAGAAGCGAAGAAATGGAACGCACTTGAACGCGGTTCCATCAATTTAAGTGGCAATAGAATGAATGCATACTTGGATGTGGTTCCACCGGTCCAAGGAGCCAGGAGCGAGGCGCGACTTATGGATGCACGCAAGGTTTAGGCCTTCCCGATATTGCCGAAGCAACATCAGTTCTCAAAAGGTTGAGATCGATTTTCTCTGTCAGTCTAGCGGTTTGAGTCGATTTGATACCGTCGACTCAGCGAGTTGCTTACATGAACGCGGTTACATTGGTTTAAAAAGCAAGATGACTTTACTAATAAAAAGAAAGGCAAAGTTTGCCTATTTACAGCACCCTCAATATCCCTGTGGGGCTTATTTGTGGAAATAATACATAGATAAGTACTAAATAAAATACTGAAGCAGCGAGTCACCGTTCTAAGCACGAAGAATCGAAATTCCATCGATCGTTGTGAGCTTGAATGTTCCATCTCCAAGTCTCTGGCCGATGACGTAGGGTCCTTCCCAGTTTTGGTCAAGTGCTCCCGTAACCAAAAAAATCCGTTTTAGGACGAGATCTCTCATTTCGAAAGTGTGGTTGCAAACTTTCGTATTGAAGTGTCACGCTACCCTCTTCTGGAGAGCAGTCGTCCTTAGTTCTGCTTCTTCTCGCTTTTCATCGATCTGGTCAGGTGACTCGAATAGAAGCTGCTTGTTTTTCTTTTTGATTGAAGTATCATCTCCGATGAGAAGGGACTTCCAGTTCCACTGTAATCATTGCTTCTGAACCATATGCCAAGGCGAACGGTGAGTGCCCGATCATAAGTTTATGTATTGTTCTATAAGCTCATGGTGCAAGTGGAAGCTCATCTACCCAGTCTTCTTTAGCTTTCGTTAGTCGCTTCTTGATGGTGGATTTGATGATTTTGTTCACTGCTTCCACTTGCCCGTTTGCCTACGGATGTGCTACCATGGAAAAACTCTTCTCGATCCGATAACGCTTGCAAAAGTCCTTGAATTTAGCACTCTCGAACTGAGTTCCATGATGATTTTTTGTGATACTCCAAACCTGCAAATAATGATTTTTGTTACAATGTTGATTACTTTATTAGAGGTAATGGTGGCAAGCTGTTCCGCTTCAGCCCATTTGGTAAAATAATCAACTGCAACAATAGCATCTCCTCCTTTGGCTATTGATAATACATCGATTAGATCGATTCACCAAATTGCAAACGACCAAGTGCTGACCATTTGTGTAAGTTCCTAGAATGGGGTTCTAGGGATCTTTGAAAATCTCTAGTACCGATCACGGCGATTGGCATAATCTGCTGCGACTCGGTTGATTGTGGGCCAGAAATATCTGTAACATAAAACCTTCTTTGCCGGTGTCTGCCCCAGTGTGGTCGTCGCAGTTGCCTTCGTGGACTTCCATCAAAATCTTCTTGGCTTCGTCTTTGGTTACGCACCTTAGCAGAGGGGTGGAGAAGTCTCTTCTGTATAGCACTCCATCTTGTAGCACGACTGTAGTGTCTTTTGAAGGAGCTTATTTCGTTCATTCCAGTGTATATGGAGTATTCCTTTAATCAGATAATCCTTGATTGGCA
Organism: Allium cepa; assembly: GCA_030765085.1. Classification (NCBI taxonomy): domain Eukaryota; kingdom Viridiplantae; phylum Streptophyta; class Magnoliopsida; order Asparagales; family Amaryllidaceae; genus Allium; species Allium cepa. The sequence goes on along the minus strand of CM060938.1, from coordinate 462,268,933 downwards.
TCATCCACGGTTCTTTCTCTTCCGTGGTCTTCAGAACCCAATCTACATCCATCTGATTTATGCTTGGAGCTATTAACACTTCAAGTGGAATCAATCTCATTGATTGTGCCTCTCCGGAATTGAGCAATTTGGCTAAGTAGTCGGCCTTCACGTTCTGTTCCACGAGAATATGGATTATCATGTAGTGTTAAATGTCGCTGAGCAGTTCCTATGCTTGTGATAGATAGAGAGCGAGATTTGCCCCTTTTGATTAATATTCACCCTTTACCTGACAAAAGACTAGTTGAGAGTCGTTGTAGATATGCATAGCTTTTATTTCCAGTTCTTTTACGATTTTCAACCCCACTGTCAACGCCTCGTACTTCGTCTCGTTGTTAGTAGCACAGAATTCCAACCTTAAAGGGTAGTAAACAGATCGTCCTTCGGCAGTCTTGAGAAAAACTCAGGCCCTTGAGTAGAAATCGTTTAACGCACCATCAACAAACAATTTCCATTGTGACACCACTTCCGTAGTATCTTCTCCTTCACTGTCCCGTATCGTGAATTCGACGATGACATCTGCTAATGCATATTCGTCGATTGCCTTTCGGGGATGATAAGTCACGTCATACCGATCCAAATGTGCTCGATGTCAACAACTAGGTCGTATTTTCAAACGTAACATGATGCCCCTAAAACCAATCCTTGTCATCGAAATTTTTAATCATTGGGGCATCAATTTCACGGGTCATTTTCCTAATTCTTTTGGAAATCTCTACATCCTACTTACATTAGATTATGGGTCTAAATGGGTTGATGTCATTTCCACCCGAACGAATGACAATAAAGTTGTTGTCAAATTTCTGAAAGAAAACATATTTTCTCGTTTTGGCACATCTCGAGCTATTATAAGTGATAACGGTTCTCATTTTGTAATCATATTTTTGAATCTCTTCATAAGAAATACTCTATCACTCATAAACTATCTATTCCATATCATCCACAAACAGTGATCAAGTCAAGATTTCCAACACACAAATCAAACAAATTCTTGAAAAGACAGTTAACTCCAATAGAAAAGATTGGTCATCTAAATTGATAGATGCCATTTAGGCATTTCGCACAGTTTATAAATTAATCTAGAAATGTCACCATACCGGTTAGTCTTTGGAAAAGCATGTCATTTACCCATTGAGCTCGAGAAACGCGGACTTTGGGCAATCAAATACCTTAATTTTGACATAGAAGAAGCTGGATCGCATCGTAGATTACAATTGTCAAAATTAGAGGAACTAAGAAATGAAGCATATGAAAATGCAAAAATTTATAAAGAGACAACTAATTTTATCATGAGATATCCATATTTTGTAAGACATCCGAAGTATGTCAAAAAGTTCTTACATAATTTCAAACTTCATTTATTTCTGGGCAAATTGAGATCACGATGGCTAAGTCCATATATTGTGAAAACAGTGTACCCTTATGGTGCAATTAAAATTGAAAATCCTAGAGACGGATCCATTTCAAAGATCAATGGACAGCGCTTGAAGCCATTTCTAGAGTTTGAACAACACGAGAACAAAGAGTTCGTGGATCTCCACGAACCCGTCTATTCGACATGAGCCACTCACTACCTTGTGCATATCAGGTTGTATTTTTTTAAGCGTTTGCATTCTTTTTGACAGTTGGGACACTGTCACATTCCAGTGGTGGAGACGCTTATCTCATGCTATTTATTCATATTTCATACTGTTACATCATTCGGAAAAAACCATATCATTTATTTTCAAATTTCATCTCAATCTTTTTTTTTTCAAGTTTCATTTCATTTCATCTCATTTTCAAGACTTCGATTTATTTTTAATAATAACGACAAAGCACGTAAACAGTTTAAGTCAATTGATGAAATTTTTGCGAATCACTAATTTCAATTGAAAAATGTAATGAAAAGGTGAGGTTAGCATATATGGAGGGGCTCATAGGTGATGGTTATGACATCTTTTCTAAATTGTAGCGTTTGTTTAAAAGAGTGGTAGATTTGAAGTACATGCATTGACATTTCAAATCATTGAAGCTAAGTGGTGCTAAGTTGATTTGTATAACTCTCTTTCCTTATTTTTATTTCAAAAACATAAAATAAATAAATAAGAAACACCTAGAGTCAATAGGTGTGCACACTTATGGAAGTGTTACACTCGCTTCACTCTGTACTCTTCTCACATAAGCCCGTAAGACAGTACATGCATGGTATATCTAGCATCAGCATTCTGAGTTAGGTATGTAAAAGAATTAAATAAATTATCACACAAGGATTACCGACATTTTCTGACATAGTCAGCATCGGTTTGCACAATCCATCAAGCTAGGTCTCAACTCTCACGTAAGCCCACGAGACAGTGCATGGATAGTATACCTTGGTCCACAAGTTGGGTGTATTTGATAATAAAAAAATTAAGAGAGAAAGAATTGAAACCTAAACACTTCTTGACTTTAATGGTTTGGTTTGTTATACAAAAATGAAATGAAAATACCACTTTGAAAAAAACTTTGATGAACAATAAAGAATTTAATTCATGGCTGCACTATGTTATCAACCGAAACAACTGCCCAAACTAAAAATTAATGTATGAAAACTAGAGTTACATTGAAAGTTGTGATTTGTGAGGAACCACGAAATTTCTAGACGTTGACTAAAACTTACATGCATTATTTTGTTGCTATTATTCTAAAATAAATTGAGTCTCCATTTGTTTAAAAAAAATTGCATTCATGTAGTACATTAGAATCATCGCATACTGCATTTGGATCTTGTCGGTAGTATCTGCTGAAAATCCTCACGAGACACTACTCGTCCTGCTAGGGACACCTAGAGGTTTAACGGTTTGTTGCATACGTTCAATGCAATCGTGTTTCCTATGAAAAAGGATTTATTTAGATTTTATTTTCTTATTTATTCGAGGACGAATAAAGTTCCAGTGTGGGGGTGTTTGATGAACATATTTTTCTGTATTTTAAACCGTTCATTTCATATATTTTTATTTTAATAAAACGGTATATACATGTATTTTGTTGCGGTTTTGCAGATTATAGATTCCGAAATGCAACGTTGAAATTAATCGGTTGTGGCATCCATTGGTGCAAAAGACGCGCATCAAAGAGTGCAACATTTCGAGCACCGAATAAATCAAAGCAAAAGCACATATCATTTCAAAAATGCCAGCTCACCTTCATACTTTGTTCAAGCTCGGTCACGTTTGGTAAAAAATGGGACCAATTCAAGAAAGTAGCCCACGTGTATAATTGGGCTCGATTTAATATTCAAGCAGCATAATCTATTTACACTTCAATTCATAACATGTTATTCTCAAGGCCCGGATATATGGACCCAATCAAAGAAACATGGTCACGTTTTCAAGTAAAGTGGGACCAATCAAGGGGTAGTAGCACACATTTTGTTCTATCCCATTTTCAAAGCTCAAGCATATATTAATTTCAAAGCAAGGTTACGTGATTATCACTCAAACCAATGGCCACGTGGCCATATTATTTTGTAACCAATTGAAGTTTCGAAAAAGTCAAAGCATGAAAAACTCAGCACGTATATTTTCGGAAGCGAGTATCATGTGGACCTGTTCATTTAGGAAAAGCATGACTTGACATTTCGAGGCTGAAAATCTATATATAGCGGACAGATAGCAACGCAGACACAGGCCCTCTCGCCCCATCATTCTTCTTCTAGTTTAGTTTATTTTCAGCAACGTTTTTATTTTCGAACGAAATGCATAGAATTGTTAATTAGTTTTAGCGGTTTATTTATTCTTGTTCTTAGTTCTTTTCGGTATTCATTTCAATTATTTAGTAAATTCAGTTCCTTTTTATTTCAGTTGTTTACTCTGTTTATTTCCTTTCAGCACTTTTTATTTCTGCTCTAACTTCTACAATAAATTTCGTTGATTAGTTTCGGTGAAATTTGCAATTTCAGGTTGATTGTTCTTCATAATTTTATACTTTGATTTGCGATTTCGATTAGATTCGAAATCGATTCGGAGTACATTATTGTTTTTATTATCTGTTTAAAACCACCATCGAATTCGTTTAACATGCATAAGATTTAAATATGGATTTCAAATGTTTTAAAACACAATTTCATATGTTCGGCCTACATACTACACGCATGTGCGCTTGCAGAATTTATTAAAATTTATGCTTTTCGAATCAATAGAAAAGTCGCGACAAACATTCCGCAAGTCAATAATTTACTTGGGATTAGCTTCAATGCCTCTAGCGTTCACGATGAAACCTAAAAAATTTTCAGAAGCCACAATGAAAGCGCATTTCAACCGGTTAAGCTTCATCTCATACTTTCGGAGAATCTCAAACATTTCCAAGAGGTTATCCAAATGATTTCCAGACATATACGAGTTGACTAGCATGTCGTCCACGTAGACTTCCATTATTCGTCCCATCTAATCCTTGAACATTGCGTTAACCAACCGCTGATAAGTTGCCCTAGCATTTTTCAGGCCGAACGGCATTACTAGGTAACAATACAATATGAGGTCGGTAATAAAGCTGGTGTTCTCCTGATCGGATTCATGCACCATAATCTGGTTCCTAAATGTCCATGAAAGAGAGTAGTTCGTGCCCTACAATTCCGTTCACGAGTTGGTCAATTTTAGGCAGTGGAAAGTTGTCATTTGGGCAAGCTTTGTTTAGGTCTGTGTATCGATACAAGTTCGTCGCTTCTCATTTGACTTTTTTAACCGAAACAGGATTTGATACCCACTCGGAATAAGTCGCATTGCGGATGAAGCCGCTAACCAACAGCTTATCCACTTCTTTCACTGCAGTGGATCGCTTCGAACCTAGACTGCGTCTCTTCTTCCTCACTGGAGTGATCTTGGGATCGATACTGAGTGCGTAACACGCTATCTCATGCAATATCTCACACATATCAACATGCGTCCAAGCGAAAACATCCAGGTTAGCGCGAAGAAATTTGATCAATTCTTGTTGCATATTGATCGCAAGTTGTGATCCTATTTTTAAGACTCGAGCTCGGACATCCTTATCAACAAGGAATAATACCATAATCTCTGCTCGGTGCCACCCGTTCCTCCCCTGTACTCTTTTTCCTAGGATCCAAAACCATGTCGCAACGGTTATGGTCCCTAAACCAGGGGTGGTTCTGTAATTACTATACTAACGATTCGCGAATGTGGAGGGACTTCCTCACATCCTCTCTTTTCCTTTCGTTTCGATTCGCATAACGCGGTCCTAAAGTCAGCAAGGGCCGGTCGACCCAAGAAACCGTTGTAAGTCGACATTTCATCCACGATCACGAAGGTTTAGATAAGGATTACCCTTCGTTCTCCTTCTTCGAGCTCCACAAGCAAGTCAATCGTCCCGACTAGCTGTCTTGGTTCTCCCATAAAATCTTGGATTTTCATTTGACAAGCAGACACATCCTTCATACTAATCTTCATTTGATCGAACGTATATCGAAACAAGATGTTGACAGAACCTCCACTATTCAACAGGATTCAACGTACAACCGTCGGTCCAATTCCGACTGTCACTACCACCGAGTCGAGAGCCGGTGCTTCTACTCCTTCAGTGTCTCGGTTCCAAAACACTGTCATCATTGAGTGTCCTTTGCTACTTGGCCGAAGCGTCATCCTCAATTGCAAAATAAGCTTCTTTCAGAACGTGCTTTAGTGAACTCGCGTATCGCTCCATCTCCCCCAGCTGTGCTTGATGAGGTCCTTCATAAATGGTACTTATGACAAATCTCTGATCAGTCCAACGAGTTCCTTCTTCGCTGCGTCTGGTCTGATTTCCCTGATTGCTTGGGACTTGGGGTCCAGATGGTTGGTCAGAGTTTTGCGGTTTCTTCACGAACTGTTGGAGCCTATTTTCCTTATTAGTTCCTCGAGTAAGTCCTTTAGATGCGTGCATTCATTTATGTTATGCCTGTGAGTCTCGTGGAAGCGGCAGATCTTCCTTGATTGCTTTTATCGTTCAGATCCTTCCTTCCTAGAAGCCTTATTGTATCGCTCAGTTCCCTGAGTTGTAAGGTAGATGTTCTTCAAGCTGTCATCCAGCGGCGTATACTCTTCGGGCTTCAGGTTCCTGATGCGCTTTCCATTCCCATCACGCCTACTAGTATTTTGTTTCTTCTTTTTTGATTTCCATTTTTCCCTGCATTTCCTATCATGGCTCCAGAATTGTTTCCACTCTGATTGACTGCTACATTGCTCTGAACCATCTCTGTTGGTTGCACACTGACGGTCTTGCCCTCCAATGCATATGCCTCATCCAAACTCATATACCGACTCGCCTTTCGGTTAAACTCATTCATGGTGGTTGGTTGTTTCATCTTAATCCATCTTCCAAAGTCCGTGTCCACATGGATAGCTTGGACTAAAGACATAAATACCCTATCTTCATTAGAATTGCTCACTTCTGTAACTGCAGTATTAAACCGGTTTATAAAGGTTTTTAGTGACTCATTTGGTCCTTGGAAAAGGCCAGATACAAACATCACATCTTTTGGTTGTGCCATGTAAAATCTAAATTGTTCCAAGAATTTCGTTGCCAACTCGTCAAAAGTAGAAATGGATCTTTGTAGAAGTTTGGTAAACCACATAGAAGCAACACCTTCCAAGAAGATAGGGAAGCATCTACAGCGAACAGCATCTGTTGCCCTAGCTTCGTCCATATGCCAACTGTAATTGTACAAATGTTGTTTGGGGTACATTGTCCCGTTATAAGATGACATAGTGGGCATTGTAAACTTTTGCAGGTACTCTTTCCTTAGAATGTTTTCAGTAAACATAGTTCGACTTGGTGCAGACCCCAAACGTTGTCCTTCCTGTTTTTACTTTCTTCCATTAAGCACTTGACCATGTCCACAATGAATGTCTCATTAGTACAGTAGTCCACAAGTCGACTGTAAGGGGCTACCCCAAGCATTTGACTCTGCCAATGGTCTTGAATTGCCAATTGAAGCCTAGGTTATCCATTCTCTGGAAGAACCACTCCTGTAGAATTCCATTGGCACGCGGTTGGTCTTATAGTGGTAGTTTGAACTTCCTTCCCAGCATTTTATCTGCCTATGTCAGCATTCAATTCCAATCTTTTCGCATCAAGTTGCATGTCATCTTTAGAATCGAAGAGAAGCATTACAATATTCCCTTGTAGAGCCTTTACTCCAAGGTTAGGGTTTGCAGCAGGTTGTCCTCTGGCCGAAGGGGTACTTCTGTTAGCTTCAACAACAATTCCAATCGCTCCACCATCTCCTTTTGCTTTTGCTTGCGCTTGCCATCCCTTCTATTCAAGCCTGAGACAGAGGAATTCTCTTGTTCCATAATCTGTGCAATTTTCGGCCTAGTTCTTTGGCCAGTTGGTGGTTATAGCGCTAGCAAAGCATCAGTCTTGTTCATAAGAGCCTTTTGACTATCAGCCTTCTTCTAGTTAAGTTGATTAACCATCTGGTAAAGCTCTCCTCTGGTTACAATCTCCTATTGAGCGAAAGCACCTGGTGCTAGGTTTTTGCATTAACCTCTGTTCGATGATTGTTAGCGTTATTCACTTCCGTTTGCTGGATATTGATTTCACTAACACCAAGTGTTGTCCCAACAAATCTTCCAGATGTTGTCTTCCTCCTAAGAGGCATTAGAATAGCAAATCTCTAACCTTCTTCGAACAAACTTTCCTAATCTAACTTTTGGATCTATCCAATCCAAAGTAGGTAGCTAGATCCAAGCACGGGTTCTTTGTTCTTAATGAAAACATCAAAATGTTAACCTAAAAAATGGATCAATGCCCTGAAGTATGATGTGAAAGCACCAACCATGTTAGAACAGAGCAAATATAATAGAAAATAGCAGAAAAAGTAAACTAGACACAAGGATTTTATAATGGTTCGGCTATTAACTAAGCCTATGTCCATTTTATAGCTTTGGTTATTGGTTTGATCTAGCTTGAATAAGACTACAAGGTGATTTGAGAAAGAATTAATCAAAAGTATAGGAGTTAGCCTAATTCTAAGTCATAGAATTGCCTAGAGTAGCTACCTTGATGACTATGGTGCAGAGGAAAGAGTTGAAGAAGAGATGGAGATTCCGCGTAGTGATAGCAGAATCCCGATCTTTTCTTGGTTATGCTATGGTTTGTATATATACAGGTAGCGGTCGTATTGCATCAGAAGCCCGTTATAGAGAAGTCCGGGAAGTGACTCAAGGTAGTACGAAAAATATCATGACGGCAAGAGTTAAGGTTTAGACTTGGCCCTGAGTCAAGCTCTTAACTCATGGCCGAGTCTAATCCTTAGCCAAATCTTGGCTAAATCCTTTTGTTCTGAGCTCCTTACTCCGTATAGATGGCATCCATGTAATTTTGGTAGGTTATCGATGAGTTTTGATTACCGTTCCTCCATGACTTGGATTATCTTGCTGTTTAGTCCGTCATGTCTTCATTTCTCACGATTAGCCCACTAGAACTCTACGAAACACCTTGAACATGCTTAGAAAGACTTGAGGACCACTTGTTAAAAATATGAGAATGACCTGATTTGGCATTTAGACTCGTTACCGAGTCAAGGGGGTTGATTCAGACCGAGTTAGCTACTTAGCTTATTTTTGCCTTATACTTTCTTGAGTCTTTCCTCCTGTCTTTCTAAATATCTCTGCCAAGTTTCAGGTCGTTATATTCTCGTTTCAACATTCTAACCCCTTATGATTTCTGCTTGGTTAAAAATCGAGTGAACACAAAATATACGCAAGAACACAGAATGCAACTATACTTGTTCATGCAGTCAAGGGTACTTAGTGAAAATACACCACAAATTACTGAATGCATCCCAGTAGCTACCAGTGGACTTCTATTGTGGGTCAATTTCGTTCTTAGCAAGTATCAGAAATTATGATCTATTTGTGTAGAAATAACCATAGTTGACAAAATTCATAAATTCTACTTTATATTGGTTAAATAATGAAATAATAAGCTGTCTGATATTTTTTGTGATCTAGAAAAATTGATTTTCCATACCCTAGTAGATGCCAAAACTGTCAGTCTGAATCAAGGTTTTAAATCTCCTTCGTTTCCCCCAAAATAGAAATCCAAGATTTTCTCCGAAATCCGAAATTTGACAGCTTGGTTAATTATCGGAGTTTTAAGTCTCCTTTATTTCAGCCGGGATTTTCTTCAAAATTCAAGATTTGAAACCTTGATCTGAACATAGTTGACGGAATATAAACTTAATAACATAGTGTACTTGGACAGTAGACCTTATTACTGATATCAATTACAACTGATAGAAAAACAGAAATGAATTTGCATCATCGTTTGATAATGAAAACAGGAATGACCTTAAAAATTTGTGACAACCAATGATACATGTACCATTCATCATCACATCTAAGGCTCCCACTTGAGTGGTGTCTAGGGTGTCAAGTTGTACTATTGCCTTGCAGGAAAAAAAATGATACATGTAGCATATGTGACTGTATCTAGCGTAATAAGTATGACAAGATAAACATACTTGTAAATCAGAAAAATCAAAATAATAGCACCCTCCTGCACTACCAGTCATGAAGCAAAACTACTTATTTTGATTTATTTATTTTTTTAAAGGTCACAATTCGATCATTTAGAAGTGAATAGGGATGAGTTATTGAGTTTTTGGATCTGCTACAGTTGGTTATTGTCGGAATTTACATGACGCAGTTGATCACTGCCTACTGAATTTCATTGATTACTTGATTACGTGGCCAGTTGAAGTGCTTTTGGTCATTGGGTGGATTTACAGATAACAAGTTGAAACATCTATGGAAAACTGGGAAAATCAAATATGCTTTGTCTGCTTGGGGAATTGCTTTAATTGGGTATGCTATCAATACAGGCAATCGTAGTTTTCCGTCATATATTTTATTCCAGGTAAGCTATTAATACAGGTAATTGTAGTTTTCCTTTAACATATTATATTCCAGGTATGTTTCCTGTAGAAATTTACTCCTATATACTCCAGCAACATCTGAAAACACATTCTTATTTTATGTTGTACGAATATTTTGTGCAAAATAAATATTTCCTAACATATATTTATATGCATGTCAGTTACAATTGAGTCCAAGCTGTTCTGAAAGTTGCAACAGTAGGAGATGTTGCGGTCAGTAAAATTGTCTCCAAGACTCTCTAAATGGTAGTAGCATTGTCTTTTTCTTTCTTCTTTCAAATATTCTTGTTTTAATTACTATGCAGTATAAAATTGCAAGTGTGTGTATCTTTGTCATGTATAATTAGCAAGCTTAACTTTATGTTGATGGATACAAAAAGATTATCATTTTTTCAATTTTGATTAAATATATGTTCATTTGATTATTGTTCATTTTAATAATGATAAACATACCTATTTTATTAAAAATATTTTTATTTTATTCTTTTACATTTTCACTTTTAGTAGTCTGCGGTATTTTTTATATGCATAATTTTAAGGGTTGTTATCGATCGGTTAAATATTGTTTTGCATGCATAAGGGCATGTGCATATGAGTTGGTACTCTTTAAAATTCTAGAAACTTTTGAAGTTAGAACAAGATATAAACTATAAAAGTACAAAACGATGACAGGCAATCCAAAATATCAACTCCTTCACGCTTTCACCTCTTCAAAACTTCTTCAACGCCAATTTCATTCTCTTCGCCTCTTCAAAAATATCGCAAAAGCAGCACAAAAATCTGGTTTTTTTATTGCTACTCGCACTTTCTACGTTTCACCAAGAACGCATGTGCTGTCGTCGGAACCAATAAAAAAGAAGTGCATAAAAAAGTTGCAATGCGCTCAATAAAACCTTGAAGAATTAGTCTAGTGAAGCAGATGTGACCGATGAGAATGTTCGACTATAAATACAAGAAACAAAAAAAAAAGGTAACAAAATTTGTGCAATTAAATTCGAACGGGATAGAAGATGTGATGAAAACTATAAAGAATACCGAGAAATGGTGAACTGATCGTGTTAAGGAGTTTGATACTTCTGTTTTTAAACATAGACGGGCCCATGAAGAATGCAGAATTTTAAAAATAATATTCCACGGCCACATGCTAATGGATTGGCTGCTTTCACGTCCACTGCCAAACGAAGAACCACATCAATCTCTCCCGTGTTCCCAGACTACCCAACCATTTATCAATCAAATATGGATATGTGATACAATGTACAATGATTTAAAAGAATGTTCAGGTCTAACATATCCATTTACTGTCTCCTACGCCTAAGGTAGACCTTGGCTCATCTTCCGGTACCAAAATTCATAGCGGGGAGGCTAATGGAAAATTCAACCACTACCGCAAGACAATCAACACGAACAATGCAAATACTACCATTAACATTGGCGAAAATTAACAACTCTGATGGAAAAGGAGAAACAATAATTGTTTACTGTTTTAAACAATGAAACTGCATGAAGCTGGTTAAATGTTGAGATAGCACAGATGATCAACAAATGCCCCTAATTCATAGAATTTGTATTTTTTTCATGTATTCCTATTATGTTAGTTGTATTTATTTGATTTTGGTGTACTAATTTCTTTTTTAATGTAGTTGTATTTTAATTTTGCAATTTTCACATTAACTTATAATTTAATATCAACTATTAAAATTATTCAAAAATAATTAAAACAACAAAAAGTATAATATACACAAACAATCATTCTCCGTTCCATGATCCTTTCGCAATACAAAAATGCTTCCGGTTTCGTTGAACTTCCCTGTTCGTACTCCATTCAGGATATCTCTTCCGAGTACCCCTTTCGCAGCGCAAAAACACACCATAACATCCTTACTAAGACCGGAAAATAAAACTGACAACGCAAATCTGTATTATTATTTTTTAGCTAGTGTTAGTATGCTTGAAACTATTCGTCAATACAAGTATTTGACACAATATTTCCAACATTAGCCATTTAACTGATAGTCAGAGCATGTGTTTGGTAACTTCTTATAAGTAGTCAAAACTAGTAACGAGTAATATATTCCAATTTTAGTATTTGGAAATTTTTTATAAGGAATTTGCAAAAGTAGTTCCTAAATAGGCAATTAAGAAGCAACTATTTGTTATTTATGTCCTAGAAGCAATTTCATCAACAATTTTGATCAAATATTTTGATTTAAAAGTTCAATTCTACTTACAATTTACAAAATAAAAAATCTTAGAGCACTCCAATAGGTTTATTGGGTATATCGGCGTTATCTACCTAGTAGTTTAGACTTACATGAATTTCAGAAACATTGGTAATTACATACCTCGAGTTTCAGAAACTCAGTTAAATTTTATGGCTATATAAAAGGCTATATTTTGAAGAAAAACCTATAAATTAAACATAAAATCTACTACAAATCAACAACAGAAATTCAATTATACACTGTAAAATGGAATAAGAGAATTGAAATCAAGCACACGAACAACAGACCGATTGTAGACCAAATTATTGTCGATTTGGTCATGTAGCTTCAGTATAAGTTGTTGAAATTGATGAAGATGTACACTTCTACTTACAATTTACTAACTAAAAAATCTTAGAGCACTCCAAAGGGTTATTGGGTATACCCAAATAATACCTTTCGGCATTACCTACCCAGTAGTTTTAGACTTACCGAATTTCAGAAACATTGGTAATTACATACCCTGAGTTTTAGAAACTCGGTTAAATTTTATGACTATACTAAAGGCTATATTTTGAAGAAAAACTTATAAATTAAACTCAAAATCTATTACAAATCAACAATAGAAATTCAATTATACACTGTAAAATGGAGTAAGAGAATTGAAGTCACGCACACGAACAACAAACCGAGGGTAGACCAAATTATTGTCAATTTGGTCATGTAGCTTCAGTATAAGTTGTTGAAATTGATGAAGATGTATTTCAATGTTTTTTCCAATGTGTACCTTTTCCCAACTATTGTACATTCAGCCCATTGCCAAGTTTTTATAAATGTTTATATGACATTGTATAATTTTCTATCGATGTATCTTTTTTAAATTTAATCATTCAAAAATATATTTAAGTACTGATAGTATTATTTTACGAACGAAAAATAAAATTGGAAAATAACATAGATACTAAAATATAACATATAACGTAGAACACGAAACTGCATGATAATGATAAAATAAAACATAGTAGAACATTTGACAAATTAAACATATAAATTAATAATTGCCAATACATTTAACTCTTGTAGCAATGTTGACCTCGTTGTTGTACTTCTTGTAAGCGATCAACAAACTGAATGTGGAAAATCCGCAAGCGGAAAGAGATTCAACCTACTCCTTGCATTTGTCGAATTCTGAACTATGATAGTAATTTGATATTTTGATTTTGGAGGGCATTATTTTGAACCTACTCTAGAACAACATCATTTTGAACTTGAATTTTAACAACATCGTTATCACCTTCAATAACTTTACTATGATTATGTTCCACGTTGAATAGGATGATGGGTAATGGTGAAAGTGAAGGTAAAATTTGGGAATGAAATTTTAAAAAAAATTAAGGAGCCAAACTTGGGGTTAAATGTCAACAAAGCTAAAAGGCACGAAATACTGATCAGAATTTGTGCCCGAACTTAATCTATTGGATATTAAATCAAATACTTAAAGATGAACCTTGGATTTCCGCCCCAACCCGTTCAAATTGACTTACCCAGTTTCGGGTTTCACAGTATGACTCGGGTAAATGTACGTAGGACGTAGAAACTCAAGTATCTACTTACTCCAGTATCCGAAACTCGGGTAAGTCTCACGTAGTCAATACATTGCTGGGAAGTAGCACGCATTAACTAGGTCATGTCATCATTTTCCCAAAAAAAACACCCCAATCCGTTGGATACTCTTTTAAGTTGCTATTCAAAATGTTTTTTAGAAATAATGTATTGCTATTGACACCCCGATTTTCTCTTCTGCCCACATACACTGAATGTCACCCAAAAATAACGTGCACTCTTCCTAACACCGCGTATTTTTCTCTTCAAATCAAACGGCACTCCGATCGGCTGCAAAGGATCGAAATATTGTTCGGCCACTTTTGGCCGTTTATCATGAATAAGTTTCGGCTGCCAACGGCCGTACGGCGTTAAACCACCGAAGAACTCTTAATACAAACGGTTGTTTATAACTGAGTGAAGGAATATGATATTGGTGGTCAGAAGCATATACAAAAAATTCATTTCTATTAAAACTATAATGGTGGTGAGGAAATCAGGTTTCTAATAATAGCACACTAGAAATATTCAAAATAAGTTATTGCCAAACAGGCCTCTGCCCTCTGCTAAATCCTAAATTAGTGTAAACCGTTCTTTGCACAAAGAAGCAACTGACTCAAACATCCTAAACTAACCCAGTAGCATCCTATAAGCTCTGAAGAGTAAAACAATAGCAATGTGAAGAAGAGGAAAGGTCACCTTCTTCGATTTCTGAGGCCTGCCTCACGTTTCTTCCTTTTCTTTTCCTCCTGCGTATTCTCAAAGAACCTCCTCCTCTTGCATTCCATAATTACTCCTGCTTTAGAAACCTCCCTTCTAAATCTCCTCAATAGAACTTCTTCGGATTCATCTTCATCAACTATGATCTGAACATTGTATCCCGATTTGAATTGTAAGATGTTAGCGTTGGTTAATGCTGGGTTGAAACTGTTTGTAGTGAGTGACAGGTGGCGGTGAGACAAGAGGGAAAGTTTTGGGCATTGAGAAGGTGAAGAGCAAAACGTTACGGTTTTGGGGAAGAAATTTGATATGAGAGAGATGGACATGGCTAAGAGAAGAAGAGTGAAAGGGGCTTATCTTTTAATTTTAAAATGGTGAGAGATCCGTGGAATTTGATTTTGACGTAAACCCAAGAGCATCTCCGACAGTTCATTACCGAGTGGTAACATTAAGGATGTTCTCTTTTGCTTTCTCCAACGGATTTTCTCTTCTGCTTACTCCAACGGATTTTCTCTTCTGAATTGGCTATGTGCACTTGTTAATTGCTTCCAAAGCCATAACGGCGTTCCTTCTCCCTCCAGCGGCTACATCCTGCCTTCAACGGCTAATTTCTCCCTCCTCGATTTTATAAATACACTATGTACATTCGTTATATCTACACAAACATCTTCACTTCTTTCTTATCTAACTTTTATTATCTTGAAATGACTTCACCTTTTGAAGATTTTACGCATCTTTCTCAGTCTCAAAACTATTTTTACGACGACAGCCAGCAACAACTGAGTACTCCTCCGACATAGCATTCATCCAATCCTTGGAGAAGCGACGAAGACTATGATTTATGCAACATTTACTGTCATTATACGAACGACTCGATTAGATGTAACGATCAGAGTGGCGATATGTTTTGGAAGAAAATAATGAATACCTTCAATCTCAAGCATCTTGAAAATACTCGACATTTATTGGCGATTCAAGGTCGATTCGAGAAAGCCAATCGTCAAACTCAGTTTTACGAATCACGGATTTATAAAATAAAGAAAGTGAACCCTAGTGGAATAGGAGGCAAAGAGCATTTGGTATGTTACTTGTTTTTATTAGTTTTTTGTATTTAATCTAATTATTAATTTATTCCCTTTTTGGTTTTTAGAAAAGAATGGCGAATGAGAATTCATAAAGCTTTTTTCAAGGGAAAACGATGCTAAAAATCACACTATCACCAATTTCTAAACTGTTATGAGTTGCTGATGAGCATACCGAAGTGGAACTTCGATAATGTGAAGTGCCTCCGATATGTTCAAACAAAGGGGAAGGGAAAGAACAAAGCATTGAAATCATCATACTCGTCTAATCTAAGAAATTCATCCTGTAAAAAACTCAATTCGAGAGAGAAAACGAGTCGAATGTGCTGAATCGAAGACCAGATGAAGGTTATAGACCAATGGAAATCAAAGCAACAAAAAGAAAGAATAAGCTTGATGTCGTGGTGAATGCTAAAGTGAATGCCGCTCTTGAAATTCATGAAAGAATGCATCAAGATAGGAACAAGCAAATGCAGGAGAAGATCAATGTGATGCATAAGTTTGTAGAAATTGAGCAATAAAAGTTGGATATTGAACGGGAAAATCAAAAACAAATGATTGTATATAAAGATCTGACGGGGGTGGATGATATTCAAAAGCAATATTTGATGGAGGGCAAAAGACAAATACTTATTTCTAAGTTCCCTCAAAGTAGTTAGTTTCAATTTTAGAATTGTATAATTTGTATCAGTTTCGGTGTACTGTATCATTTATTTAAATTTGTTGTATTTTGTTATTAATTAATGTTGTACTATTCTTGTTTTTATTTAGACAAAGTTGATAACCAAACCGAATAACATTTTGAGGAAATGCAATACATGTTTATAAGATTACTAAAGTACGACTACAACACAAACGCGTACACACATGACAAATCAAATATAAAATTGAACTAACAATCACCAAAGCAATTCCAAATATGGTTCATAAGATCTTTTTACAGCCAGTTGTGAAATTGTGTGTTTCGGTACGAAAGTTGACGTTCCACGTGAATGCTGAATGCTTCTTCTGTTATAAGAACATCATCCAGAATACTTCTGGCATTTGCCCTGCACCATCATACTCGTAGTGACATTGTTCTTCGTCCATATCTCTTTCGTCTTCAATAATCATATTATGCATATTAATACATGCAAACATGATTCTGGACATTTTTTTTCCGAGACCACAGTCGACATGGATTACTAATCATTGCAAATCTGGATTGAAGAACTCCAAAAACTCTTTCTACATCTGTTCTTCGTCCCTTTTGCATTGCAGCAAACTTTGCTTGCTTTGCTGTTATTGAGTTTGGACATGTTTTCACAATGGTGCTATATTTTGGATAGATCTCATCGCCAAGATAATATCCGTACTCGTAAGTGTTTTGTCTAGGAGTAATGGCATTGGAGATACTCGACCAAGTGTCAGATCATTAAATAAGTGTGACCTTCCAATAACATCTAAATCATTGTTAGATCCAGGAATTCCAAAGAAAGCATGTCATATCCATAAATCGTATAAAGTAATGGCTTCCAAAATAATAATTGATTTTCTTTCTTTACCATTATAAGCTTCATGGTATACTTTGAGGCAGTTCTTCTATTTTCAATGCATACAGTCGAGACTTTCAAGCATTCCAGGCCATCCTTTGCTCTCGTGCATTTCTCGAATCTGCACCACATCATCCTCATTTGGAGATCTAATATACTCTGTGCCAAAAACGTCCACCGCAGATTGGCAGAATTTGCTGAGAGTTTCTAATGCGGTAGTCTCTACGATCCGATGTGAATCATCCAATGCATCTGCGGGGGTGCCATAAGCTAACATCCTCAGTGCAGCAGTCATTTTTTGTTCACCGCTAAGCCCCTGTTTTTTTGAAGCATTTGGTTTTTAATAAAATATTTGTCATTATTTTGAATACCTGTTAACAAATTTAAAAATAGATATCTTCTTATTATGTATCTCCTTTTGAATATATCGGGTCCATAAGTGTAATTTGGATTGAAGTATTCTTGCATCAGAGTTTTGTGGAAGGTAAATTGATTAGGATTACATGTTTCCGACCTCTGACCGATTCATCATGTTTTCGTGATGTGAAGCCATAAGCATCATGGCATATGTTAACTATTTTTTGCAATTATTTGGCTTCCTCTTGGAGAATCTCTTCTTCATCGGAATCACTATTGAATCACTACACCAGAAAAGACTTTTGGTAGCGTTGAAAAAACGCTACCATAACTTATGGTAGCGTTTTAGAGAACGCTGCTATACGACATGCAACTAAAAGTCTAAAACTTTTTGTTGCGTTGTAGTAAACGCTACCAAAAGTCACTTTTAAATGCAACTATAGGTATTTTCTGTAGGATTTAAAAACGCTACCAAAAGTCACTTTTAAATGCAACTATATGTTTTTTCTGTAGGGTTAAAAAAACGCTACCATAAGTCTTCATTTTTTGATTGCATTTTTTGTTTATATGCTTTTTTTGATTTTCAGTAGCGTTTTTAAAATACAACTGTATAATTTTTATATTAGTTTACATTTGTTTCTGTAGCATTTCTGAAACGCTACTAAAAGTTATTGGTTGTTTGGTAACATATTTTAAATGCTACTATTTACGGTTGATGGTTTATACCATTTCCAACAATCGCTTATATACTATTCATATTAAAACGAACGATCAATCGCATAATTTTCATATATTCAAACAAACAATTAAATCACATAATTAGCATATACAAACAATCAATCATATGATCATCATATTCAAATAATTGCAAAAACATGCTAATCTCACAATCAAATATAATATCCATAACCATTTCGATAGTAGTTTGTCAACAAAATAAGTCACATACTACAAGCATTCACAGACAAGTTTCCACAAATGGTACTAACAAAATACGACAACATATATAACAATTAAATTCATGTTCGTTGCTTGATTACCAATAGTTCTTTGTTGTCGACAGTCTTCGCTTCGAAATAGCTAATTACCTGCAAACGAGTTTAACAATCAACAATATATATATATATATGTGTGTGTGTGTGTGTGTGTGTGTGTATGAAAATCATGTAATCTATAACTCGATATTCTATATTAACACATATTAACAAAAATTGTTCTATTTTTATATGCATCCTATATAGTTCCCCAACGAATAGAAAATTTTCAATTTACACAGATATTCAGATCAAAACTTGGCTAGAAGTCTGACCGGATTTCATTCTATGTGCAGATTGTGTATTCAGTACTATGGGCAGATCGTGTATTCAGTACTATGGTCAAGTTAAATCTTATAAAATATGAAAAAGTATCTGGAATGTCCGTAATCCATCGATGATGCATCCATCCACTAATTGAAATGTACAATTTTCTTTACCCTTGTCGTTTTCTATCAATTGGGTTCTCTAAAACAAAAATATTCCCTAAATTCACATTGCCGTAACTGTATTAGGCAACAACTGTAGTGTCAGTTACTTTCATTTATTTGTGTTAGCCCTCTTGTATAACTACATTTGTGCAATACATGTGCAATGACATAACGATTAATCTGAGTAGACAGTTTTAGGAAAAATGGTTTATTTAAGTTTTAGTTTCAAGTGTATCAATTATTGTGGCTCTGTAGATAAACACGTTTACCATAGAGCATATGTACTGAAATGTTGTGGCTTTGCAGATAAAAACTTAAATGTTGTGATACAGATTTTTTTTTTTTTAATACCCGAATAAAAAGAACTAAAACTTAATGTTGAGATATGATGTACTGAAAAATAATACTTACTGGAACTTGATTCTCCAATGACATATGCTGATGGCCAAGCTATCGTAGTACCAAAGGCATCTTCCATGTACGTACACTCAGATGTAGGTCGCTATAGCAGTGCGTCATTAACTCTCACAAAGTTTACCCAAACTTTTACCGCATCTTTTCCCAGCGGAACACAATGAACCATCGTTGTTGGATCAGTTGAAGCGATAGTTCTTTCAGCCACTACTTGTCCCGTTTCACCCATATCAATCAGCTTACAGCTACTATTTGGTACCAGATTTGCACCCTGTTGGATAATCAAATAAATAAATAATCATCAAATATGTCGTAATCATCAAATAAATAAGCAAAAGGATTAACCGTTTGAAAAAAGGATTAACATGTTATCATTGCAATCACAGCTAACTAGTAATCAAATATGTTGTAATCATCAAACTTAGTTAATTCTTCATCATCGTAATTATTATTACTCAAAACCTTTCTAAATTAGTTTTTATAAAATTTAGTTATCTTAAACTTAGTTAATTTTATAAAACTTATTTAATTTTAACAAAATTTAGTTAATTTTTATTAACTTGGTTAACTTAGTTAATTTATTATTATTATTATTATTATTATAAACTTAGTTAATTCGTTATCATCGTCTTTATTTATAAAACTTTGTTAAACTAGTTATATTATTACTATTTATAAAATTTAGTTAACTTAAACGTAATTAATTTTATAAAACTTGTTTAATTTTAATAATAAAGTTAAAATACAATTAAACTTAGTTAATTTTAGTTAACTATTTTAATAATACAGTTTTAATAATACAGTTAAACTATAATTAAACTTAGTTAATTTTAGTTAAATATTTATAAAATTTAGTTTAACTTAAACTTTGTTAAAATATAGTTGTGACCAAAACCATGCATATCAAAAACTAAGAGCTAAATAAATAGAATTCAAAAATTATTATAAATTAAAAACACTGGCAGTGATTACTTACCAAAAATCCTTCCTTTAGTGCCAGCTCTCCTGCCATCTTCACTTAATCATCACTGGGAACCTGATAGTTTATTATAATAAGAACACTAGCAGTGATTTATATGTAGCTGTATAAGCTTGCAAAAACAACACTGGCTATGATTCATATTACTGGACTGATATCATCTACTCTGGTAGAGGATCAAAGTTGGGATACTCTTAGAGAGCATGACATAGAAAGTTTCCTGAGACATAAGGGCACCATTTTCAGTATATCAAAATGACATTAGGCAGTGTTGCATTGTTGATTATTGTGCATGCTCCTCTCTCTTTCTACAACATTAAATAGATCTTAACTGCTAAAGTAAATCAAAAAGAGATTCCAATTAAAACATTCAGAAACCTGAATTCAGTTGAATCAAAATTCTATTATGCAGATCTAAAACAAATGTTCAAACACATTTTTAACCAAACAGTAGTCGATGTAAAAACATTTTAGTTCAAATACTAGCGAGTCTATAAATTCAATGTAACGACGCGGATTTTCGTTGCCGAAAAACCGAACCATTATGGGTTTTTAAGAAAAAGAAAGAAAGAGGTAGAAGAAGAGAGAAAGAAAAACAGAACAGAAAGAACTACAGAACAATATCAGAATCTCACAATTCGCAGCAGAACAACATATAATAATAAATGAATAATTTTTAAACAAAGAACTATATCAGTTATTTCATCACATTATATTACATTACATCAAATCATCAGAGTGTACAACAACAACAATAAACAGCGGAAAAGAAATACTATATATTATTAATATGCTATGCCATCCATCTTGCCTCCAGCAACTCCAGAATATCCAGAATATCCTGATAAACCTAACTCTTAACTGCCCGTGTGGAAATTGGTGGGCACCCAGAGTTTAGTAAGGAAAACAATAAACTCCGAGTCAGTCATGTGACTGGTGTGAGAACTCAAAACAGCTTATTTATCTTTAAAAATCAAATAGAGGAATATTTTTAAATTCAATTCGCAATGCTTTTAAAAATGAGACTACCATAAGGCCTCCCGCACACACACACATGCAAACGCAGAATCGGAGGAGATTTCTCCTTATGATAGTCAAAGATGCTTGATACGCATTTTAAATAACATTTGATATTATTACTAGTGCATAGTGTAGGAAAAATTCATTTCGAAAGTAGAATATAAATCTTAGCCAACATACGACCATTATCGTATGCCTACTATAGCTACTATCCAAACAGTGGTGACCACCATAAGTGAATAGCAGGTTCTACAACTAATACCGTACAAGTTTCGTATTGTTTCTTTGGATTTCCAACAAATGGTCAGGCCAAGGAACTTCCCATTGCCACATGAGAATGCCTCTGGATGGACATCCCCGAGAACCAAACCGGATCTCTACCAACACAAGGCCGGGTTACTCCTAACTGAGTAACAACTGACCGAATATGCCATCCCCCGGTCCTTTGGGACCTTTTCAACCGAGCGCTCGTAATCAATTCACACAATCATAAAGTGTTTTCAACATGAGTAAGTATCTGGGCTCCATACCATGATACCACCCTTTTCCAGAAGGAAATGTACATATCCTAAAGGGTGCTACCCCTCATAACCTTGCTGCTTCTTTCCTGTTTTGACCATTTCCGGGATGTGAGGCTCGACGAAGTCACGTCCACAAAAACATACTTTATACAAAAGCTATGCTTTGGGTCAACAAATGATCAACACAATGATCACTAAGATAGACGATCAAATAAATGATCCTATCACAATAATCAACACAATGATCATTTCAGCATCACTCAGCATGTCACATTACCAAATTTGGGAATATATCGCTGATAACTTCAACTATATAACCTCTGAACTCGTACGTCTCAGAGAAGGGTGTTAAGCTAAAAGAATAAATTCTCCGCCACCTCAGAAATATATTTGAAAGAAATCGGCTTTATATCTCAACTTGTAATGTCAGACATACAATCCATACAAGTCTGTTCCGGGCTCGAACAGAACCGAAGGCACTTACAAAGAAGTCCTTGCAATCCAAATAATTTCTAATTACGTTCGGATTTCCCATCACTTATGGAGATCTCTATACCGGGGATCAGCCAGTGCAGAGACAATCAACCAGAAACCCTCTCGTTTTCGAAAATATCCGGTCTTCAACACCGGTCTTCGAATGCAATTCATAACGACGTATCACATATTCGGAATGGGTTATACGACCCCATGGTCCTTTCCCGGTTAACCCGAATAGTGAGCGTTTATTTTAAAAATAAGTGTGGCATCCAATTCAAGCAATCACAGCAATTACTCATTCAAGGGTAAATATTGATAGTCGGTTATTTAACTATCAATAAAGATGCGCCACATCATCAGATTCCAAATAATTTTCCAAATTATTTATTTTTCCAAAAATATCTATACTAGATATAAAATCTCAATACTTCAAAAATAAACCAATGTTTATTTTGAAACCAATTTCCCTTTTTCATTTATAAATTCTATAGTGAATTTATATTTCATATTTTCTATTGATTTACAGTTTCAATAGATTTTTATTTTTAAATTCCAATTTATCTTCAAAAAGATAAATTCTTAAAAATATTCCATTTCATATTGGAAAAGTAATTCCATACTTATTCTAAAAATAAGTATTCACAAATCTTATTTATTTTCAACAATTTGAAAAATATTCAATATACTTAAACCATAGTCAAGTATATATTTCATTCTTTAAGGAAATCATTCTTTTATTATAATTTATTTGGGTCAAAACGAATGTTGCGTAAAACATCGTTACGACAACCCAAAATCACTAGTATAGGGATTCGAAATTAAAATAGATATATAAATCCCAATACTATATAAAACATTTCCTTTCGGAAATCATTTACTATAACAACAGTGTTATAGTCCACCATTTCCTTCTATTTCTCGAAAACGTCTATTTCAACAATAAATGTTGAAATCTATGTTCTCATTCCCTTTTATTTCTTGAAAACGTCTATTTCAACAATAAATGTTGAAATCTATGTTCTCAATACTCAATGCATTTTAAAATATCTTTAAACCGTTTTAATTTCTTTTTAACACATTCTTTCCTCAAAAGATATCCATTTTATTCAAAAATATATTTACCGTTCAAAAACGTGAATATAACTTCTTTATAAACTTCTATATTCAATTCATCAAATTCAATTGGTTTCGGTTATAAATTCCATTTCTATTTAAAAGCTTCGATTTTGTAAATCTCGTTTATTAACCCAATTCAATTGATACAACTCAATTTTAATACCAAAGGTTTATATTATAAGTCAAGTACTTATAATTTATTTATTTACAAATCGTTCCTTTGAACTTCACCAATTATAAATCTTATTACTTATAAGTTTTCTTTATAAATTTCCTATTTCCAACTTATCAAATTCGATTTGATTTCGGATTTATAAAACAACGTTTATAAATCCCATTTATAATTTCATAAACTTCTATTTACCAAAAGTCAATTTATTAGCAAATTCCATTTATCTTCCACATAAATGACAAGGTCCAATTCATAAGAAATTTACTTATAGACTTTTGTTTTACAAATCTATACATTTTCTAACTTCACACTTTATAAATTTATAAATTTTCATTTACTTATAAAAACAATTTATACTTCATTTATAACTTTTATAAAAACTCAATTTATAATTCCAATCATTTTAAATTTATAAAAATCAATTTAAAAATCTTTTATATACATTGTTTTTAATAATTCAAAAATTCCAATTTAAACCAATTTCAATTTACTTAACTATTTATTTCCAAAAATCTCAATTTGATTTTATTTTATAAAAATCTTAAATTCTATAACTTCAAAAATTAAATTTTTAATTTGGTTTAAAATGAATCAATTCAAAATTTTACTAAAAACATATATTTGGAAAATCGATTTAAAAATCCCTTAAAAATCAAAAATCATTATTTTTAACTTTAAAAACGAATCCGATGATGCCACAGCATCAATTGGTCAATCACTACACAAATATCATATATCGATATGATATTCACAATCATCAAAAATATTTATAAACAAATAAATATTTGTGAGGGGTCCACTTGGATCCCTCCAACCTGTTTCCCTGCATCCAAAGAGTTAGCACAATACCCATTCCACTTCGAGGTGGAATATCGCGGTATATGGGATTTTAAAAAATATTCCGCTTACTAACGGCGCAATAGGGTCTCATCCGCTATACGAGGCGGGAAATCAATCAACTGCAATATATACATATGCCAATATATATATATATTGCTATATATAGATATATCCTAAAATATCTACTATCACAATCAAGCAATCAATCAATCAATCCATCAACAAATTTTAAATATAACTATTTAAAATTTAATAAACCCTTTTTGAGTGAGAAGTTCTCACCTTTATTCCCGTTTGCCATCCACTTCCAATTCAACTTGTTTTCTTCATTTATACCTTGTATAAATATTATACACAATTTATTAATATTCGAACAGATCGAATAATAAATTTTCATTCTTGATTGTTTAATTAATCAATAGTTTTATTTAAACCAATCTCTTTTTAAATAAATTTATTTTAACAAATTTTTCCTTTGAAAATAATTCTAACTATTTATTTAAGTAAATTTTTCCTTTGATAAAATATCCTTTAGTTATTAAAATAAACAGATAAATTTTGTTAAAATAATTAATCCTCATATTATGTATTATTTTGATATAAACTTAGTAAATTTAAAATCTATCTGTACATTTATTTTACATTTCTAACTAATGACTTATTTATTTATAAGTTAAATAAATCATCCTTTTAAAATCTACTTTAAGTTTAAACCTTGTTTTAAACATTTAAATATTTAAACTTTTATTTCAAATTAACTTCTCTTTTTATTCTAAATCAACTATTTTTTTCTTTAACTAATCTTTTTATCAAATAAATTTGAATTCTTATCAAATTTTCTTTAATAAAATATTTTTCATTTGAAACTAAATTTATAATTAACTGATAATTTTGTTTTAACAAATAAATTTAATTTTAAACATATCTTCATTACAAAAACAATTATGCACCTCAACTACTTAGTTAAACAAAACATTTTAGTAGCATCTGCACTTACCAATTTAATAACAAGATAACATAGCACCTGGTCTTACCAAATTTTAAAACAAACACCTATTCTTATCAATTTAAAGCAAAAACTTGGTGCAGCTGTTCTTATCAGTTTAAATCAAAAATTGATATCATTTGTTCTTAACAGTTTAAACACAAAATCACAAATAGTCTGTTTTTATCAGTTTCAAACAAAAAAAACCAAATAGCATTTTTGTTCTTATCAATAAAAAAAAATTAAGACTGGGCAGCATCTGTTCTTACAGTTTAAAACAACATTGGGTAAAATCTGTTTTACCAATTTTAAACAAAAATCAAATAGTATCTGTTCTTATTAGAATTAGAACAGAACCAAGTAGTATCTGTTCTTGTCAATTTTAAAACAACCCAAATAGTATCTGTTATTATCAATTTAAATCAACATTTCCAGTAGCATCTGTGCTCAACAGTTTAGAATAAATAATAGCATTTGTTCTTATCAATTAAAAAAAAAAACAATATCTACAGCATCTGTTCTTATTAATTTTAAAACAAAACCAATTAGCTTCGGTTCTTAACAGTTAAAACGAGAATTCACAAAGCATCTGTTTTTATCAAATATAGCATCTGCTCTTATCAGGTAAAGTTCAAGAAATCGAGCAAGTGACAGCAGATAGTATCTGCTTTTATCAGTTCAAAATCCAAGCAAATTGAGCAAATAACAGCAACTAGAAACAAAAATCCAATATGCAGTCACAAATCTGAGCATATCAGTTTAAAATTTAATTAGCCGAGCCAAAGATAACCAAATCACCCCACAACATAGCATGCAACCAAGAAATTCACTTCAAACAAATTCAAAAACTTGCGTGAAGATTATCGTGAGTTAGAAAACTCACATTATCTCGAATCGAAGGGAAGTCGAACTCCATCAACTCGAAGTAGCCAGAGAGAGAGCAACGAGAATCGATCGAGCAAGGCAACACAAATCAGATTGAGGCCGGTGCCTTTGATTTGAAAAGCCCTAAGCTTGCAAAGAGGACGACGAGAACGAAAGATTTGGAGCCGCCATTTTTTTCGTTTGCTTTTTTTTTTTTTCTTTCGTATGAATGAATAATGGGAAGAGAGGGGTCGGGTATAAAATAGAAAAGAGAACGTGTTTTAAGCATGGGTCACGGCATGTTGAAGGTAAGGTAGGTAAGGTAAGGTTTACTTATTTTTTTATTTATTTTATTTTATTTTATTTTATTTTATCTTTTAAATTTAATTAGTTTTTTGTTAATTGTTTGCTTTGTTTTTATTTTGTTAAATTTATGTTGTTAAAAATTTTAACTAGTATATATTCTTTATTTATTATATATATTTTTATTTATTTTTATATTATATTTTCTTTCTTATTTTAAATCCAAATTATTTTTCTAAATCATCAAATTCAAATTTAAAACATAAGTTCAATATTAAATTTCAACTTCAAAGTAAAAATTCAAATTTCTATTCAACTTTTAAATAGATTAAATTCTAAATTTTAATCACAAATTCATCCTGATAATTTGAAATTCAATCCAAACCATCATTCAAATATTTAAAATTAATTAAATATTCCCAAATTAAATAGTTCAAAATTCAGGGTCGTTACAATCTTTCCCCCTTAAAAGAATTTCGTCCCGAAATTACAAGTTAAGAAGAATACCCTTATCCCGTCTATTATTTTTCACAACTCAAAATAGTTTTACCAACTTACTAGCCTAAATCTTTTTACTAGAGATTCACTTTTATTTCAACTAGCTTTCCAACTTCAATTATAAGTTTCAAACTATATTGTTTTACTAACCATTCAAATTTAAATTCAAGTTCAAATTTCAAACTTTCAAAATTTCTCAAAAATTTTCTAACACCCTAAATTTTCGAAAAATTTCACCAGCGTTTCCTTTGCGCGGCTCGATCGGTACGACTACAAAATGGCACCACGGCCCCTCAGAATCAAAAAGAAAAGAGAAAAGCCAAGTGGCTAGAGAAGAAAGTCATCAAATCTCATACTGAAATTGAAATACGTACCTTTTTGTCGAGCAATTCAATTTTATCTTTGAAATCAAAATCTCAATTTCTTTGTACACCTGTATGACCTGTATAATCTGCTAGTAGTAGCATCCAAATCCAACATTCAAACTATTTTGCTAATTCTATTACAAAATTTTCAACATATGTTTCTTATATGTTTTTACTTCACTATTGAAGTTACATATCAATTTCATTCAATTTCACCTTTCAATTCAATTCACGACTTCAAATTCATTCGAATTCAATTCGCAATTTAAATTCTATTTGAATTAAATTCTAAATTTTAAATATTGAATTCTATCGATTACTTTCATTTGCTAATTCATATTACTATTTTAAATTAGTTTTATTCACTAATTCATTTCAATATTTCAATTCATCTCGATTTTTACTTAATTATTCAATTCAATTTTGCATTTCAAATTTTATTCCCTTGGAGATTATATCACAAATGAATAAATTATCAAGTTAATTTACTTAAATCCAATCCATTTTATTTAATTTCATATACTAATGATAATAATTCAATATTATCACTTCCTAACAATCATGCAACCATATACTATGATAATCCATAGAAAATCATTTCTTTTCTATACAAAAATAGTTTTGGGCAAAATTATCTTATATACCCGATTCAAAAACAATTTTTATATTCACTAACAAATACACGCTCATATCTATTATTACACTCAAACTCATTCTAGAGTACTGCTGACTCTATCTCTAATGAGTAACACCCAACAGAACCATGGTTGTCGCTTAACCAACAGTTCTGATACCAACTGTAACGACGCGGATTTTCGTTGCCGAAAAACCGAACCATTATGGGTTTTTAAGAAAAAGAAAGAAAGAGGTAGAAGAAGAGAGAAAGAAAAACAGAACAGAAAGAACTACAGAACAATATCAGAATCTCACAATTCGCAGCAGAACAACATATAATAATAAATGAATAATTTTTAAACAAAGAACTATATCAGTTATTTCATCACATTATATTACATTACATCAAATCATCAGAGTGTACAACAACAACAATAAACAGCGGAAAAGAAATACTATATATTATTAATATGCTATGCCATCCATCTTGCCTCCAGCAACTCCAGAATATCCAGAATATCCTGATAAACCTAACTCTTAACTGCCCGTGTGGAAATTGGTGGGCACCCAGAGTTTAGTAAGGAAAACAATAAACTCCGAGTCAGTCATGTGACTGGTGTGAGAACTCAAAACAGCTTATTTATCTTTAAAAATCAAATAGAGGAATATTTTTAAATTCAATTCGCAATGCTTTTAAAAATGAGACTACCATAAGGCCTCCCGCACACACACACATGCAAACGCAGAATCGGAGGAGATTTCTCCTTATGATAGTCAAAGATGCTTGATACGCATTTTAAATAACATTTGATATTATTACTAGTGCATAGTGTAGGAAAAATTCATTTCGAAAGTAGAATATAAATCTTAGCCAACATACGACCATTATCGTATGCCTACTATAGCTACTATCCAAACAGTGGTGACCACCATAAGTGAATAGCAGGTTCTACAACTAATACCGTACAAGTTTCGTATTGTTTCTTTGGATTTCCAACAAATGGTCAGGCCAAGGAACTTCCCATTGCCACATGAGAATGCCTCTGGATGGACATCCCCGAGAACCAAACCGGATCTCTACCAACACAAGGCCGGGTTACTCCTAACTGAGTAACAACTGACCGAATATGCCATCCCCCGGTCCTTTGGGACCTTTTCAACCGAGCGCTCGTAATCAATTCACACAATCATAAAGTGTTTTCAACATGAGTAAGTATCTGGGCTCCATACCATGATACCACCCTTTTCCAGAAGGAAATGTACATATCCTAAAGGGTGCTACCCCTCATAACCTTGCTGCTTCTTTCCTGTTTTGACCATTTCCGGGATGTGAGGCTCGACGAAGTCACGTCCACAAAAACATACTTTATACAAAAGCTATGCTTTGGGTCAACAAATGATCAACACAATGATCACTAAGATAGACGATCAAATAAATGATCCTATCACAATAATCAACACAATGATCATTTCAGCATCACTCAGCATGTCACATTACCAAATTTGGGAATATATCGCTGATAACTTCAACTATATAACCTCTGAACTCGTACGTCTCAGAGAAGGGTGTTAAGCTAAAAGAATAAATTCTCCGCCACCTCAGAAATATATTTGAAAGAAATCGGCTTTATATCTCAACTTGTAATGTCAGACATACAATCCATACAAGTCTGTTCCGGGCTCGAACAGAACCGAAGGCACTTACAAAGAAGTCCTTGCAATCCAAATAATTTCTAATTACGTTCGGATTTCCCATCACTTATGGAGATCTCTATACCGGGGATCAGCCAGTGCAGAGACAATCAACCAGAAACCCTCTCGTTTTCGAAAATATCCGGTCTTCAACACCGGTCTTCGAATGCAATTCATAACGACGTATCACATATTCGGAATGGGTTATACGACCCCATGGTCCTTTCCCGGTTAACCCGAATAGTGAGCGTTTATTTTAAAAATAAGTGTGGCATCCAATTCAAGCAATCACAGCAATTACTCATTCAAGGGTAAATATTGATAGTCGGTTATTTAACTATCAATAAAGATGCGCCACATCATCAGATTCCAAATAATTTTCCAAATTATTTATTTTTCCAAAAATATCTATACTAGATATAAAATCTCAATACTTCAAAAATAAACCAATGTTTATTTTGAAACCAATTTCCCTTTTTCATTTATAAATTCTATAGTGAATTTATATTTCATATTTTCTATTGATTTACAGTTTCAATAGATTTTTATTTTTAAATTCCAATTTATCTTCAAAAAGATAAATTCTTAAAAATATTCCATTTCATATTGGAAAAGTAATTCCATACTTATTCTAAAAATAAGTATTCACAAATCTTATTTATTTTCAACAATTTGAAAAATATTCAATATACTTAAACCATAGTCAAGTATATATTTCATTCTTTAAGGAAATCATTCTTTTATTATAATTTATTTGGGTCAAAACGAATGTTGCGTAAAACATCGTTACGACAACCCAAAATCACTAGTATAGGGATTCGAAATTAAAATAGATATATAAATCCCAATACTATATAAAACATTTCCTTTCGGAAATCATTTACTATAACAACAGTGTTATAGTCCACCATTTCCTTCTATTTCTCGAAAACGTCTATTTCAACAATAAATGTTGAAATCTATGTTCTCATTCCCTTTTATTTCTTGAAAACGTCTATTTCAACAATAAATGTTGAAATCTATGTTCTCAATACTCAATGCATTTTAAAATATCTTTAAACCGTTTTAATTTCTTTTTAACACATTCTTTCCTCAAAAGATATCCATTTTATTCAAAAATATATTTACCGTTCAAAAACGTGAATATAACTTCTTTATAAACTTCTATATTCAATTCATCAAATTCAATTGGTTTCGGTTATAAATTCCATTTCTATTTAAAAGCTTCGATTTTGTAAATCTCGTTTATTAACCCAATTCAATTGATACAACTCAATTTTAATACCAAAGGTTTATATTATAAGTCAAGTACTTATAATTTATTTATTTACAAATCGTTCCTTTGAACTTCACCAATTATAAATCTTATTACTTATAAGTTTTCTTTATAAATTTCCTATTTCCAACTTATCAAATTCGATTTGATTTCGGATTTATAAAACAACGTTTATAAATCCCATTTATAATTTCATAAACTTCTATTTACCAAAAGTCAATTTATTAGCAAATTCCATTTATCTTCCACATAAATGACAAGGTCCAATTCATAAGAAATTTACTTATAGACTTTTGTTTTACAAATCTATACATTTTCTAACTTCACACTTTATAAATTTATAAATTTTCATTTACTTATAAAAACAATTTATACTTCATTTATAACTTTTATAAAAACTCAATTTATAATTCCAATCATTTTAAATTTATAAAAATCAATTTAAAAATCTTTTATATACATTGTTTTTAATAATTCAAAAATTCCAATTTAAACCAATTTCAATTTACTTAACTATTTATTTCCAAAAATCTCAATTTGATTTTATTTTATAAAAATCTTAAATTCTATAACTTCAAAAATTAAATTTTTAATTTGGTTTAAAATGAATCAATTCAAAATTTTACTAAAAACATATATTTGGAAAATCGATTTAAAAATCCCTTAAAAATCAAAAATCATTATTTTTAACTTTAAAAACGAATCCGATGATGCCACAGCATCAATTGGTCAATCACTACACAAATATCATATATCGATATGATATTCACAATCATCAAAAATATTTATAAACAAATAAATATTTGTGAGGGGTCCACTTGGATCCCTCCAACCTGTTTCCCTGCATCCAAAGAGTTAGCACAATACCCATTCCACTTCGAGGTGGAATATCGCGGTATATGGGATTTTAAAAAATATTCCGCTTACTAACGGCGCAATAGGGTCTCATCCGCTATACGAGGCGGGAAATCAATCAACTGCAATATATACATATGCCAATATATATATATATTGCTATATATAGATATATCCTAAAATATCTACTATCACAATCAAGCAATCAATCAATCAATCCATCAACAAATTTTAAATATAACTATTTAAAATTTAATAAACCCTTTTTGAGTGAGAAGTTCTCACCTTTATTCCCGTTTGCCATCCACTTCCAATTCAACTTGTTTTCTTCATTTATACCTTGTATAAATATTATACACAATTTATTAATATTCGAACAGATCGAATAATAAATTTTCATTCTTGATTGTTTAATTAATCAATAGTTTTATTTAAACCAATCTCTTTTTAAATAAATTTATTTTAACAAATTTTTCCTTTGAAAATAATTCTAACTATTTATTTAAGTAAATTTTTCCTTTGATAAAATATCCTTTAGTTATTAAAATAAACAGATAAATTTTGTTAAAATAATTAATCCTCATATTATGTATTATTTTGATATAAACTTAGTAAATTTAAAATCTATCTGTACATTTATTTTACATTTCTAACTAATGACTTATTTATTTATAAGTTAAATAAATCATCCTTTTAAAATCTACTTTAAGTTTAAACCTTGTTTTAAACATTTAAATATTTAAACTTTTATTTCAAATTAACTTCTCTTTTTATTCTAAATCAACTATTTTTTTCTTTAACTAATCTTTTTATCAAATAAATTTGAATTCTTATCAAATTTTCTTTAATAAAATATTTTTCATTTGAAACTAAATTTATAATTAACTGATAATTTTGTTTTAACAAATAAATTTAATTTTAAACATATCTTCATTACAAAAACAATTATGCACCTCAACTACTTAGTTAAACAAAACATTTTAGTAGCATCTGCACTTACCAATTTAATAACAAGATAACATAGCACCCGGTCTTACCAAATTTTAAAACAAACACCTATTCTTATCAATTTAAAGCAAAAACTTGGTGCAGCTGTTCTTATCAGTTTAAATCAAAAATTGATATCATTTGTTCTTAACAGTTTAAACACAAAATCACAAATAGTCTGTTTTTATCAGTTTCAAACAAAAAAAACCAAATAGCATTTTTGTTCTTATCAATAAAAAAAAAATTAAGACTGGGCAGCATCTGTTCTTACAGTTTAAAACAACATTGGGTAAAATCTGTTTTACCAATTTTAAACAAAAATCAAATAGTATCTGTTCTTATTAGAATTAGAACAGAACCAAGTAGTATCTGTTCTTGTCAATTTTAAAACAACCCAAATAGTATCTGTTATTATCAATTTAAATCAACATTTCCAGTAGCATCTGTGCTCAACAGTTTAGAATAAATAATAGCATTTGTTCTTATCAATTAAAAAAAAAACAATATCTACAGCATCTGTTCTTATTAATTTTAAAACAAAACCAATTAGCTTCGGTTCTTAACAGTTAAAACGAGAATTCACAAAGCATCTGTTTTTATCAAATATAGCATCTGCTCTTATCAGGTAAAGTTCAAGAAATCGAGCAAGTGACAGCAGATAGTATCTGCTTTTATCAGTTCAAAATCCAAGCAAATTGAGCAAATAACAGCAACTAGAAACAAAAATCCAATATGCAGTCACAAATCTGAGCATATCAGTTTAAAATTTAATTAGCCGAGCCAAAGATAACCAAATCACCCCACAACATAGCATGCAACCAAGAAATTCACTTCAAACAAATTCAAAAACTTACGTGAAGATTATCGTGAGTTAGAAAACTCACATTATCTCGAATCGAAGGGAAGTCGAACTCCATCAACTCGAAGTAGCCAGAGAGAGAGCAACGAGAATCGATCGAGCAAGGCAACACAAATCAGATTGAGGCCGGTGCCTTTGATTTGAAAAGCCCTAAGCTTGCAAAGAGGACGACGAGAACGAAAGATTTGGAGCCGCCATTTTTTTCGTTTGCTTTTTTTTTCTTTCGTATGAATGAATAATGGGAAGAGAGGGGTCGGGTATAAAATAGAAAAGAGAACGTGTTTTAAGCATGGGTCACGGCATGTTGAAGGTAAGGTAGGTAAGGTAAGGTTTACTTATTTTTTTATTTATTTTATTTTATTTTATTTTATTTTATCTTTTAAATTTAATTAGTTTTTTGTTAATTGTTTGCTTTGTTTTTATTTTGTTAAATTTATGTTGTTAAAAATTTTAACTAGTATATATTCTTTATTTATTATATATATTTTTATTTATTTTTATATTATATTTTCTTTCTTATTTTAAATCCAAATTATTTTTCTAAATCATCAAATTCAAATTTAAAACATAAGTTCAATATTAAATTTCAACTTCAAAGTAAAAATTCAAATTTCTATTCAACTTTTAAATAGATTAAATTCTAAATTTTAATCACAAATTCATCCTGATAATTTGAAATTCAATCCAAACCATCATTCAAATATTTAAAATTAATTAAATATTCCCAAATTAAATAGTTCAAAATTCAGGGTCGTTACATTCAAACTCAGCGATACTTAGAATCGAGTAATGTAAAAGCTTGGTCAAACATTTTATTCCCTCCCTTCTGACCACCACTTGCCACTTTTATCAAAATTCCAGTTTATTTCAGTGCTCCACCACAACACTGTAACTCAACTGTCACCGCCCTCTGTTTACTTCTGCCACACTCACTTCTGCCATTCTCTTTCAAACCACTGCATATAAGTTCAACTCCACTACACATAACATCCGTACCTTTCCACCAGCCTTACCCCCTTGAACCATCACCATACTAGTACACTCTATAAAACAAAACTACTGCAAATCAGTGTCCAACATTCACCCACCACTTCATTTGCTCCTACACCAGTACCACATAATCCCTTCTCCAATTTAAACACTTCCCTGTACACCCAACAGATCATCATACAACAAAACACCCAAACTTACATACCCCAAACCACCAACCTCCTCTGCTGAATATTGCACATTCTTATAACCATCACTTCTTCTCATATATACAACTTGCCACCATCTTCAAATATAAAACAGTGCACACTTCGTTTTTTTTAAGCATGCTCCACAACTCACAAACCCTCACTTCTGTGCACATATATGTGTACCAGCCTGCATACATTTACCACCTCATCTTGAACCCTACTATGCATACATTTTCCTCTGTGCATATCGGAGCAACATCCTGTGCAAAACTTTTTGTGCTTCATTTTCTTTTGCATTTGCATATCCATTTTCCTATGCCAAACTGTTGTTGCCACTCCATTAACATCCTCCTACCACCTTCCTGGCAATCACAGCAAATACATAGATACATACCCTGCCCGTACATCCCATCTGCTACACTCCAACACATTACAACAATCCCTACCACCAACAGTTGCAACTGTGCACTTCATATCAACATATCATCATAACACTCCACAGACCCACAACAACTAACTTCTATGCTCAACCATTCCCCTACAATTCCTCATCACCTTATAGCAAAGTCAATGCAATCCAATAACCCTGTTTCCATCACCTTCTTGCAGCGAAACCATCGTCACAACCATCAAAGTTAATCGCGACCTCCAGTAACATCTTCTCACTTCCACTCAATTCAGCATACACTACAACAAGCAACCACCCATCACTTGAACTCGCAATAGCATTAATTATTGTTGATAAGTGTTGTGCAAACTCTAAGTATACTGATGGGTCATGGTTTCAAAAGCAAATACGACAAGTCTCCCATAATCCACATATTGAGAATACTTTATAAACATATAATAAACATTCATGCACATAAACTACCGTGCTAATTTACAAAATTTACAAATGATAAAATATATCTCATTCTCTGGACATAAACTAGGCTACTAGCAGATAGAACACCAGGGACAAACTTATAATCTAGTCTAGGTAACGAAGTGTAAGATTACAATTGTACCATTATGATCAATGACTCTACACACAAAAGGACGCTGACGAGCTGCTATCTGTGTGTACTGAGATGATAAAGTAAAAGGGTCGAAAGAAGATCTTGAAACTGGAACAATGTAGGGACCGATATGACATGTGTTAGTCATACAAACATAATCCGACAATAAATGCACATAGATCTACGTGGGTCCAATAAGTGATAAGGTCACTCTGAACAGCGTATGACACACCATCTATGCAACCATGTTGTCTATGCGCTGCTAAATATGTTAGACTAATACACCATGTCTGTCTAAACATTTCATCCCTAATGCTAGTACTGAAGTGCACTAGATGTATCTTGCTGCTAATGAACCATAAATGAATATACAATGATAGTTGTTCTTCTTTCAAAATCAGTGTATTCAAAAGTTGACTTATCATACATTGGATCTTCAGATTTTCTAAAAAATTTGAAACCATATTGACAAGATTTGTGTACAATTATTATCCATAAATATAGTGTTGTTGCTGCTGCTAAATACACATTAAACTTAACTAGTGGTATTTCTTAGTACGTGCATATCAATTCTAGTAGTATTTCTATAAAGGCTCTTACTCAGCGGCTTTACTATTTTAGTAATACTCAAGGCAGTACAGTGGCACTTGCAGGTGGCTATACGCTCGCAGATTTCTAAGCTATTTACTTGATCCATAAACATTACTGATGCCTAGTACATGTTTATAGTTCAAAATATTTTGCTCGAAACCCATCATTCACAAATACCGTATAATTTTTCTTGATTTGAACTTTGAATGATATTTCTTCACTTAACTCATTTAGCGAGTAGAACTCGAGCAAAGTAGAAGAACATCTTTAATCAAGTGTGCTCGTATGCATGTACCATTTAAAAACATCTTTTTACGACTATCCCATTTAATAATTAAACGCCAAGACCATTAATTTAAAGAAAAATAAGGAACAGTTATCAAATTTTCAAATATCAGAACAATCCTTCAATACTTTAACAATGGAAAAGATGACACACTAACACTATATAATACTGTACAAGTTTTCAGAATTAGCAAGGTGTGCTTGAGTGAGATAGATAGAAGGGTTTGCCATTATAAATTGCCACCAGTACTTTTAAATAATAAAAATTAACTAGAGAGTTTAGAGCTGTCCTCGACAAATTGTACATTTAATATTATGTCTGCATTTCCAAGTCATGGACAGGTTATCAAAATAAGGTCTTTGGATGAGATACCATTCAACGAAATCAATAAGCAGGTAAAACTAAGTATGTAACCATTAGCCTGATCAAACTAATCTAAGAATATACAAAAAAGTGTAAACAAATCCAAATAAAAAATTATTTTTTGGTGGTTATATTTATGTTTATAAATAAACGTAACTAATAAATAGAACAATTAATGCATATAAAAAAAAATTTGACCGTCAACAGGACCTTACAACTAAGAGTATGATCAATCTATCGAGCCACATAAGATGCCAAATCTGAATCATTTGCCTGAATAATCCGAAATTTTGGGAACAAACAAATAAACTTTTTGAAATAAAAAAAATTAAGCATTATACCTCATCCATTTTTCCAAGTTCCAATCCCTTAAAGTTCTTTAGTCTCAAGGCCTCAACCAACTCATACCGTAGCCAAGTTCCCTGAAGTTCGAAAAAAGAGAGGAACTTTCAGGCACTATAGTAGTAGTAGGACTGACAATAACGTGTAATGGGCATGCAGAAATGAGTACATGCAACAAAACTAAACCAAGCAAATTAATAAAAAATAAAAGGAAAACAAAAGGTTATACCTTACTCTCTTCAATAGCAGTTTAAAAAACGTAGTTTCCATATGTATCAGTAGTAAGTCTTTCAAATTTACTCAAATCAAATTTCCACGCTAGACTTTCAATTAGCAATTCTCCTCCAAATGATTGCATGCACTTTTGAATCACGTAACTTCCATATTGATCTACTGCTAACTCCAACAAGCACTCTTCCAAGCAGCGACATAGATATTCATTGAATGGCAAGTTGTCCAAAACTTCCAAAGCAAATTGTATCACATGGTTTCTGCATTTTAAAATAAAGTAGACATATATAAAATAGTGATATAATAGTTAACAGTTAATAAAGCTTCAAAATATATACCCTTTGGGATGTTTTGCAAGATAAACTGAATTATCAGCAATTTTCAGTAAAATATCGGCCCTTTCATAATTGGCTGAACCCAAGATGACTTGTTTGAGAGATTCATTTCCAATCCTGTTCTTAGCTAGTTTCACACAGTGCTTCAACGCTGCTTTAAATAAAAACTGAAACAAAAAAGATGATATATTGTGAGTCGAATTATGGAAATCAACTATGTATGGTTGATTACAGTTTGTTAAGATATAACAATGCCAATCTTACCTTGTTGTGATCATAGCCGAGATTCTGGAGACAACAAGCTACAATTTGAAAAGCAACAGGATGCATCAAATTTTCAAGCACGTTTTCTTTAAAAAATTAAGCTACCATTCCTTCACGGCAACAATCACTACTTGCGTGCACTGACTTCTACACACCCTTTCAACCACTCACTCCAAACCGCAGTGATCATCTCCTTCTCTTGCAAACCATCAGCAATCCTTTCCACTGCCCAATAACATCATCACAAACCACTACTCCAAGCTCACTTCAACTAATCAACACTTCATATCTGCCTGTAACCATCCCCATTGCCACTCTTTTCCATTCTCACGTTACTTCGTATCACAGCCATAAAACAACACACTTCTGACCACAATTCTCTCTGACCAACGTACACTCCATCATACAACAATCATTTAGCCACTGTTAAAACTTGTTAACTGTTCAACAAGTTTCAAAACATCCCCCACTTTCAAAGCAACTCACAACAATCGACAACCTCCTTTGTTATCACCATTCTCCGTCACTCCAGTAATCACCATACCACCAGCAAGTACACAGCAGCAACTTCCTAAATTTTCACCATGCTTCCTACCATTTCTTACATCACTGATCATAGAAATTCCAACACAGAACTTCCCTCTAAAATCACCACACAACCTTCCTTCAGCACCAACAGTTTGCTGCACATATACAACTTCATACAACCAACAGTTGCACTTCTCTGTGCATATCAAACAACCAATTCAACCATCCACAACTGAACTGCAGTTACAATACTAAAACCATACTTCATTGTCTTCCCATCACTATTACATTCCCATTGACATACTCATCATTCCTCTGCAATTGCCCATTGCCTGTAGACTGCATCACCACTGTAGTGACATAACACACACCCCCCCCATCCATATATCCTACCACGACACCATCCAAATGCCTCACAACATCCTTTTCCACCATCCTCTGACTGTCACTTGCTTTTGCCAATCTATACAAAATTACGGCTCTCCACTAGCAACGAAACATCACAACATTGCTACCACTTCACAAGAAAACAAAACTGCAATTACAACCAGTACATATACCTTATCATTGTCTTCTTCCATACCCAATCTTTGCACATAGTAGCACCATCATCGCCACTTACTGCCTCACACAGAACAACCATCTCCTTGATCATCCACTGTCCATTGCTACCTCCACCCTATAACATTCTTACAAATCGCAACCACAATCGAACAACCACCACA
Organism: Allium cepa; assembly: GCA_030765085.1. Taxonomy (NCBI): domain Eukaryota; kingdom Viridiplantae; phylum Streptophyta; class Magnoliopsida; order Asparagales; family Amaryllidaceae; genus Allium; species Allium cepa. The sequence continues at coordinate 462,229,352 of CM060938.1, read as the reverse complement.
ACCGAACTAACCTGCAACCTCGAGCGAAGCCACGCGCCTCATCTCCTTTCTCTGAACCACCCTCTACAGCAACTTCAGTTAACAGCAGCATCCCCCTACAGCCGATCGCGACGTCTTCCTCAAACCTAAATTTACCACGATTTATATATATGCGAACAAACTGATAAATATTAAAATTTATATATATGTGTGAAGTTGTACATGTTACGAATCGAAGTATGCGAAAAAACTGCTAAATATACAAAGCAATAATCCTCTTTACATTGATTACCTCGATTTGTAGATTCGGGCCTTGTGAACAAAGCGGAGGGGAGCAGATTCGACGAAGTGGAGGAGATCCCTATTGACGAAGTGGATGGGAGCTAATGACGTGGAGCTGATGACGAACTGCAGTGTTGGTTCGAGCGAGAGGAATTGGAACGGCCAATGAATTTGGAATTGAGAATGTTAAGTTATTTAGGGTTGGTTATTTTAGGGAGAAAGAAAAAAAGTTTTAAGCGGCGAATGAAAATAAATGAGGAAGGAAGCGCTTTTCATTGGACATGAAAAAATTAAGTCCCGCCTTAAATTTTTGTTCCCTCCATTAGTTACGTTTTTTAGATAAACACTGTTCCATAAAATATTGGTTGCACTTAAATAAGTTTTTGATTGCACTTGATAATAAACGCTGCTAATAAATGCAACTAAAAATGCTTTTTCTTATAGTGAATGTCGTAAAACGTTTGAGGAAAGATAAAGTATTCATTGTTGTATTTAGTTTAATGATATGATATAAAGAAAGAAGATGTTAAATGTGATTCATGGAATGGAAGTTGAAGTCCTTATATAGAGGTGATACGATATGTAGAATTAGTGGTAGACATTAGCAAGTGGCAAACATTATTGATACTTAGTATGGTCAGCTCGACTTTAGCATATGACAGACAAAAAATGCAGAGTATGGTCAAATCAACTTTAGCAAGTGGCAAAATTATTGATACTTAGTGTGGTAAGCTCGAATTTAGCAAGTAGCAAACAAAAAATATAAAGTTTAGTCAAATAAATTGTAGCAAGTGGCAAACATTTATTGACACATAGTGTGGTCGGCTCGACTTTAGCAAGTGGTAGATAAGTCAAATCAACTTTAGCAAGTGGCAGATATTATTGATATTTAGTGTGGTAAGCTTAACTTTAGCAAGTGACAGACAAAAAATGCAGAGTGTAGTCAAATTAACTTTAGCAAGTGGCAGACATTATTGATACTTGGTGTGGTCAGCTCGACTTTAGCAAGTGGCAGATATTATTGATTGTGAAGGAACAAGCATTGATTTGTATAATGACAATTATGAATTACCTATTTAACTAAAAATTCCACGGTGGAAGTGTATAAAAAATTCCACGACAAATGAAAGTTGGACTCCCTAGAATTATTTGGTACTTATCAAAGCATACATAGAAGCCAATTCAAGACATATGGAAGACGAGATTGAGCAAGATTTCTAGGTTACTCTAAACGAAGCCTTATTTAATCATCCTGATTATAGATTAATTCGATAGATTATGGATATTTGCAATACTTATGTCACGTTTACTAGAGCTTGTCAATAATACAGAAGCGTTATAAACACGGTGAAGGAAGAAGACCTATTTCAATTAACACGAGCTACGTATGATTCAAGCTATTTCTGTGAGTATCACACTAATTTTGTTGGACATACTGCATATGATCTATGGGTTAGCTATATTAGACAATTTGAACGAAGTTTTATGTATTTCTCCTTAAATACTTTGTGTTTTTCTTTCAGTTCTATGTATTTTCTTTCTGTTCAACGTATGTTCTTTAAGTTTTATGTATTTTCTTTTAGTTCTTTAATAAGTTGTATACACTTTCACTATCTACCAAGTACATAATATAACAAACAACGTTGAAATAGACTGATACAAAAAGGACAACCAACATTGACATAAACCGATACAGTGGAACCAAAGTGATAATTGAAACGATGCAAACATGATCTAAAACATACACACACATGATGATTTAAAAAATATCTTCGATCACATGATAACTGAACGGAACCAAGTGTCCTCCTAAGCGTTCCAATTTCTTGTTCAAGTTCAGTTGCATACACTACTACACGATGAGGTAAAGGATCGTTCAATCATTGCCAAAGTCCACATCCATTCGGAAAATTGCGGCATCTATAGTGTCGTCAACCAATGTCAGATCCGTTTCTTATGACGAAATACAAAACATTAACTCCATAATTGTAGTATATTTCTCCAAAATCAACCTCTTATTCTGGTTGAAGTAGTTGATGTCGTATTTCATGCCTTTTTTGCCTTCTCCCATTATTGCTCCTCCACTCTTCCATGTGTCTTCTTCCCTCCTCCAAAAGCCTATGCTCCTACAAAGCTCTCTCGTGCTCTCTTAAATCTTCATAATGTCTTTCCTCCATTTCAACATACTATCTGGGTTGGTTCTTTGAGGTAAAACGGATTAGGAGGGATCTCGTGACTTAAAGGACCTTCGTTTGAGTATGATTCTGGCAAGAAAATATGGTTGCAATCCACCTTTTTTTCTTAATAGGACGAGATGAATTCAAAACGACTTTCCAAGCAATAGACTATATAACAGTAAGTAGATGTTATATGGCAAAAACCATGCAACATGGCCACAGTGTTCTAATAATACAAAATATTGTACCGCTTTGTAATAGCATTAACATCAAAAGTAATACAACGTATCTATAGTGCTAAGTCTAGCAAACATCAAAAGTAGTGCAACGTACAAACTCATATCTATATGATGTGACATTGTAAATAAAACTATGCAATGTGAATGTGTTGTAAATAAATCCATGCAAACATCAGAAGTAGTGCAACATGCAAACAGTGCTTGATATGACATGACATTGTAAATAAAACATCAAAAATTGTTTTTCAATGTGCTGAAATTTTAATATAGATATGTAATGTAAATAAAGCCATATAACGTAGCAAAACAACAGTAAAATCTGTCCATAATACAATACATAAGTACATCAATAAAGACAAACAATGGTAAAATAAATGTAACAGTATAGTAACTGATCATCTTGAGTCAACGGCACCATTATCGTATTTGTCGTCCGCTACGTCCTCAAAATGAGCAGGACTATCATGATCAAATAGAAATGTAGCCAACTGAACCTGCAAATCATCAGTCTGTGCCTGCATCGCCTGTTGAGTCTGTTGAGCCTGACGACTGACCGCTTGAGTATGAATGAGTGTCATATGTTGCTCGTCCAACCTACATGCATACTATAATTACATATTATATATCAATATATGTTTGCTTAATTAATACTATTCAATGAATTATTAATAAAATGAATTATTCATACAATGAATTGCCTCAAAGGCAGGTATAGTTCAGTAGTGGGGATACCGGCAATCTCATGATCCTGAGGATAAAATATTGGCTGCTCGATAATAGTACCAGTAATATCATACGCTCTATAATAGGCGTCAAGATCGAAGTCCATGGGTTACTGAGAATACTAGGATAGAGTGGGATCAAAATAAAATAGAGGTGCTTGAACTCTGCCACTTGCTACATGTAGGCCTACATGATTGGAGTTCACTCATCGAGCGTAGTCAGGTAACATATATCGTCGAGGAGCAACTCTATCCCAGTAACTGTCATAATCTCATCGGTTAAGAAAAATGCAGAAGCATCTATTCATCTAGTCCGTCTCAATCCCTATATATACTGTGATCCAATGATTCGACGTCTGTCGAACATGTCATCACACGGTAATGGATCTTCAGGGATATGTAACTCCTCAGTAGCTTGGAACAAGCATCTCTGCCTTAAATACCAAATAGTAAGAAACGCTGGTGGGAGTAAGATCATCCTCTGCAAATCCAAATGATACGAAATAGAAAGAGAATGAGCATCATGCATCTGGTCTGCATGTGTTAGGGCAATCCAATATGAAGCCCATGGTGCTCGAAAAATATTATCCGTGTACCTTATATCAATCTGAGTACGGGCCTCCATCAAGTCATGCCTAACCCACATAGGCGTACGAGAAACTAACCAAACATGCTTACATCGTCTCATGCGTAAAAAATATGTTACTGGTGCATGACTAGCAGTCTCAACAATAGGGGATGCATGTTCGTCGTGTACTCATAGTACCATCATGATAGAATATACCGACACCCAAAGCATAAGAATCAAGAGCGGTGTTTAAATATCCAAGTATAGTGAAACTCCAATTGATAGTGTGAAGCTTACCTAGTTCGGCTACCATTGTAAGATAACCTAATCTAATGGTATTCTTTTGGTTCAAAAAGAAAGTCGAACCAAATAACTACAACAGAAATGCTCTAAGTACGGTGTCATTCATAGTATCGGTGCCCATATGAGCTGCAATATACTCTTGTGGATATGTAAGGGGAGCCGCCCTGGAGGCAATATGACCCTCCTCAAACTAGGGTAGATAAATAGTGAAAACCTTGGGGCTCTCAAAGGTATGATCAAAAGAAAATGGTATCCTGTTTGGGTCTCTTATCTCAATCCCAATCAACATATAAAAATCAACGGGGGTAATGCCGAGCTCAAAATTTGAAAAATGAAAAGTATGTGTCGTAGGCCACCACCTCTCAACTAGAACTGCTATAAGTGGATGATCAAATAACTGTTGTGGTCCAATTGTAAGAAATATGTAAAAGGACTGGTCTAGAGCCTATCTACTAAATCCTGAGGTAGTATGTCATACTACCGTGCTATATACTTTGCCTAATTACCTCGATAACTGACGTATCGTGAGTAAAAAATTAAAGGGTTGTTCGGGACTATTGTACAATTTAAATTCAAAAAACTAAGTAATACGCTTTATAATATCACATATCTATCTAATAACATTATTTCATGGTTAATATACGACAAATGTATCCATCATGTATTAATAGTTATTTATTATTTAGAATTTTACCTCGACTGCATCCAATGCTATGAAGATACGATGAGTGTATCCCTCTAGCAGCTCGTGCAGAATCCATAGCTGGAAAATCTTCATATCTGGTGCTGGAGCAATGTGTGTTGGGCTTGCAAGCTCTTATGTCTACTGTCGAACGATACGTCTTGCAATTTTGGTTACACGTGGCGGCATTTCAACGGTTTTTTAAATAAAAAGGTGAAAAAAGGTAAATTGTGAGGGAAAAGAGGCTGGACGCCTAGCTTATAGGCGCCCAATCCCAGACGCTAATTAAATCAGTGCCCAAATCAGGGTGTGGATTAAATCAGTGCCCAGCTATTGGACCGGACCCTGAATATTCAGGGCATAATATTCAGAGCTTGAATATTATGCTCTGAACCGACTAGAGATGCTCTAATGTTGCATTATTTATAATGTGTTATGTTGTCCTCGGTTTTTTCTTCCCTTGGCATAAATATAATACTTTCTGTTCCATGCTATTTAACACCAAAAATTATTTTTTTCCAATCAACCAGACATCTAAGCATTTCATATTCTTTCTTCTAGACCCTAAATCAAACCAAATCGTGTATATTTCTCCAATTGTCAAGATGAAGTTTGGTCGTTCATCAACAAAATTCCAATTAAGCATGAAAAGTAAACTAATCCTTTTGTGATCGTCACAACTAGGATTATCCACTAAATCTTTGTGATTATCATAATTAGGATTATCCATTGAATTTTCATCTTCCTTCATCTATCAAGCAAAAAGTGAGTTTTTTAAGTTTTAGGTTTGGAATTTTTTACACGAAGTACTTGAGATTTTCCTGAAAGAGTTAGAAAGGTATGGTTGTTTAGTACTGAGTGAAAGAATATAATATAGTAGCCAGAACATAAACGAAATATAGATATCTATTGAAATTTTAATGGTGACCGTAAGGAAAAAACTAGATGACATCAGCAGTATACTATTTTTATTCATTTCACAATATCTCTACTCATCACACTCAAATAATCCAAGATCCTTCCACGTCTATTAAGCCAAAGAATATAAGTCTTACATGTTAAATTTAAAAGAGTCCAAAGAATCGACTCTTGAATATGTATGGAAGTGGTTAAGAGGTCACAAAGTTAATTTTGCAATTATGTGTATGTCCAAGTCTTAAATCACAAAGTTAAGATTTTGATTTACCTCGAAAGTCACTAATCCCCATATCAAACTTTTCATTCAATTTTGCGAGCACAAATGAAATAGAAAATTTTGGAATTCGTTCCTTATTAAATGGGGGACATGCCTATTCATTGGAAAAGTGCATAGTTAGATCTTTGACATGTGTTATCTATTAGAGTTGAACGACCGAGATGATGATGACGTGACACAATTTCAAAGCGACACATGGCATGATTTACTTTTCAACTTTTCATGCTGACGTAGCATGACTGGACCATTTAAGGATTGCCACGTGGACATTTAAAATAGTCTTGAAGACAATTTTTAGATATTCGATGGTATCATTTCTTGATTTGCGATATCCTCGTTATTTACGATAGCACCATCACTTGATTTAAGATAGCATCATCACTTGATTTACAATATCTATGTCTTCTTGATTTATGATAGTGTCATTCCCTGATTTACAATGGTACAATCTTCTTGATTTACGATAGCATCATCTCTTAATTTATGATAGCACCATCTCTTCACTTCATCTCCTTGTTTTACGATAACATCGCCTTCTTGTTTTACAATAGTCCTTTCTTTCCTTGTCTTACAATCACATCATCTTCTTGTTTTATGATACAATCCCCTCTCTGATTTATGATAGTGTCCCTTCTTTGGTTTATAATAGCCTTTTCCTCTTGATTAGCATCAATTTCTTGATTTGCAATAGCCCTTCACTTTTTTGATTTATGATAGCATTCCTTCTTTGATTTACGATAGCATCATTTCATGTCCAAAACTTAAAAAGAAAAGTTGGATATTCGGCCCTACCCCCAAAACCTATATTCTTTTCTATGTTAATACAGAAGAAAAATCTTTTCCTTCGATTTTTGTATTCGTCTTTAGAAAAAACTCTTGGTATCCCCTCAATCCATCATCTTAACTGTAGATATTCCTTGTTCATTAAGGAGCAGTTAAGGACCAATTCCGCTTATCTATAAATATACTCTTCTTCTCGTTTCATTTCTACTAGTTGCTTGAAAAGAAAAGAGTTTCGATCATTGCTTCAAAAAAATTCAAACTTCCAATCATTCGATTTCAAGGGTAAATAGTTATTTGACTGCTATTTAACATTCATTGTCGAATTTTGATTTCATGAATTCATATAAGTCCTATCTTATTTTGATGCTTTTATTTGTTTTATTCAACCTAATTTTTCCAATGCTAAGAGAAATTTGGATTTTTTTTTCCAATTCGGAACTGATTTTGATTTTAAAATTCTATGATTTTTGTTAGTTACTTATTTGTGTTAGGACTCGATAACCTTGTGCCCATTTGTTAGTTGCCAGTTTTCATTTATCTCTATAATAGCTATTTCTAGCGATACAATAGCTATTAGAATAGCTATCTGTAACAACCCGTATTTTTCGACACCTCGATCCAAAGACTATGGTGACTTTTGGATTCGCGGCATGTCGAGAAATACAAACTGTTGGGGTTTTATAACATTTCAGAGCTTAATTATAAAGGTAAATTCTAATACATTCTATGCTTTCAGATCTCAAAGCGGAAGGAATTAAAATATAAGTATTGAAAAAATAGACATTTGAGAAAATAGTCTCCAAAATACTTAATTGCCATATACACTGTTTCTAGAATACAATATAATCTTTTTACAATAATACAATAAGTAACTACATGATGAGCAATAAATAATATGAAGGCTCCTTTCTCCAAGTACAATGCATAATCAACTGCTAACCTATCACCCTATGGTGAGAAAAATGGAAAGAAGGGGTGGGTCAAATAAAAGTCTTTTGAATGAGTACAAGTTTAATATATGGTAATCATTTGCAGTTAACTTTAACTCTAATCTAAGTAACATAGTGTGTTCTACAAGTGTCTGTGTACTCCTGGGGTCAATTACTTAGGGATTTCCATCCAACTCACACACCTACATTACTATAATGTGTAAGTTGCTACAAAGATCGACTATGGATCGATTCTCAATGTCTAATATCAACCACTTCTTCGAGAGGTACTCATCATGAAATTTCTGCTACTATACTACTAGGAACAAATCTTCCCCCAAGCTACGACTACATGTAACCCAACTACGCGTCAAGGGGGACCCTTAATGCTGACTTGCCGAAATGTCTCATCGTCTGCAAGCTGTTTCCACCTCTTGATCTTAGCATATGCCTTATATTTCATGCTCTGGGATCCAACGCCTGAACTATACCATGCCAACAGTATCTGTGCATACCAGGACTCTCGTTGTTTTGGGCCACACTTCTTTAGGCATCATCTTCAGTGATGCATGTCCATTGTAGAACCTCATATACGGGTCATTTGCGATAAAAATCGCCCCTAATTGTATAATCGACTTCTAATTGGATGAATAACATTTACCCAGCACTGTAACGTCCTACCATCATCTCATAGGGAACTAACTTCCCTATAGCTCATAAGATACATGCAAATAGTCTCAAATATGCTCATACAATAATTAATATTTATGTTTATTTTTATTTCTAACCTAAGCCTCAAGCCGAGGTTTGGATTGCGCATTTTAGTTGACAATTGGTCGACCGCTAACCCTAACAGGTCGACCACTTGCGGTCAATCGCTTGGGATAAGGGTTGACTTGTCGTTGTTTAAAAATTAGGTTTTGTCTAGTTTTTTATTATAGTTTTTAATTAGGGTCACCATTCGTTGATTGCAACATTTACAGTTTACAATGAACCCTAAGCAGCTATATTAGCTACTTTATATTCCTCAATTTTATAGGGTTGCACAATTTCATTTTCGAATGTTTAATCTAAGGTTTACAGCTTTTAGGGTTTATAGACTTTAGGATTTATAGTTAAATAATTTAAAAGGTTGTGTTAGCATCAATATCAGGGTTAACAATTCACATTGATTTCAATTCTACCCTAGTTTACAGGTTTCAGTTTAGGGTTCTACAGTTTCTATTTTAATTTACTAACACTCTAAATGAATTAAAATAGATTAAACCTAATTGTAGTAATCAACTAGTTAAATTTTTTCACATTTACCTCATACCTAAGCTTTTCCAACTTGCTCCGCATTATAATCGCCCTATGTATGCTTGCTCCTCCTAGATCTGATTGGTTGTATCACTTTTAATTTGATTTTAAAGAATTTTTAGGGTTAGAGGAGAGGTTACATTTTGGCAGAGTTTCAATAAAGTAAATTTCATGTTAATTTTAGGATTGAATTTATAGAGGTTGGTAATTAGTTTAGGATGTTGGATCCAGCCTGGAGAATATTTGAGGTGATCACGCATGCACATCTCAGCTCGACGATGAAGCAACCAATCACGGTCATTTAAACGCTTTAGAAAAGTCTCGAATTTTCATTGCCAATGGTCGACTACTTGTCTCCCTGGGTCAACCACTACTGGTCGACCATCGACCATCCTAGGTCAACTAGCACCTTGTTTTATTGTCAATTTTTATTTTTAAATGTTTATTCTATTTTCAAATCTTCCAAAGCCCGTAACTTCTTTATACAAACTACGATTTTGAAGTCTTATATATGAAAATCATCTAGAAAATCGCTACGAACGCAATGGTGCAAGTTTCGTAGCCAAATTCGAAAGGTTGTAAAAAATAAAATATTTCAGTCATTATTTATTTTAAGTTTAAGTTTATTAACTTTTTGTTAGATTTATGGGGTATTACATTCCCCCTTAAAAGAATTTTGTCCCCAAAATCTCAAAAGATCGAAAAATGCAACTTACACACACAACAACTAATAGCTACAACCATCTACTTGTCCATCATCTATGAGCAATCACTGTCCTTGGAAATTTTGTAATGCAATATGTACATATACTTATGCAATGTGAAATGCATATTAACCTAAACTAATGCAAAGAGTATGCAGTCTCCTAATCCAGTCATGCAAATGCTCATGCCATGTATCCAAAAAATATGCAACATCCTAAATAAATATACTTGCAATCTACATGTATGTGCAATTATTCCATCCATATGCAACATCCACTTGCCCAAAGATATGGGTAGGTGCGTGGTAAACAAGGGACTCATCTATCCTTTCCCTAATTGACATAGCTTGACCACGACACCTATAGATACTTCTGCAAGTACTTAATGCCGGCTCCACAAATAATTTAGCTGTGTTTTATCTTACCTTTGGGATTTTCTACATGTTTGCTTTCTAATTGTAGGCTCAGCTCCACGATATACCCTATGTCATGCCTATCTTGCGTAGTCCTTATCCTTCTATGAATCGATTTTCGACTACCTTATCAATTTTCACCACTAGCATAAATTTCCAATCTAAATGTATATACATCGGTAACCCCCAAATATCTTTACCGCCAACTCAGATGATGTCGACTTGCACCATGCTAAATAACTTGAGCACAAGTTTGCTCCCACGAAAATGTAGTTCTATGAAATCATAAATGCACAACATGCTGCCTTAACTCATCAAGTGGTATATCTAATCACCTCAACTTCTAGATACCAAGTGGGACAACTTGTATGGGGCGGTGTCTCTTTTTATGGTACTTCTTACTTAGCTCTTTGTTGTTTCTCCACTTTACCCAAGGGTGACTAGGTGATTTCTTAAATCGTTGAAAATAGCAAAACCTCTTTTCCAATTTAATTCAACTTAAGTTGTCTCATTTTACTTCTGAATGTTTCTTCAGTCCTTCAAAAATCATGGTACATAGGTATCACGTTTAGAGTCTATAGGGATCCATCTTAAATTTCACAAGTGGAAATTTGGTTTATCTTCACATTTAACCCTTAACAGTAGAAGTCCTAAAATTAATTGAAGTTATAACCTAAAACCATTCTAGCATTGGCGATAATCATCTAATGGGTACTTTGTTCGCGTGTGCTTGTTATACACACAACTACATATTCAAAGTTAGTCTTATATGAATTTCCTTTACTAAATAGTCTTCTTCCAGTCCGAGGAATGATTGAAAGGAATCCTTTTATCTCTTCCTCCAAATCTGGCAAAAAATTTCCCAGCCTTATTTTCTATGAAAATCGCATTCTTATTCCTAATGCATGCAAATAACTATATCCTTTTTCTTATAGAGACTCAAATCCTTTAATTAACCATCCATTGCAAAATCTTAAATTTCCAAAACCTTACCATTTTTAATTCCTTCCACAAATGAGATCTTTTTACCAAACATAACGGCTTATCACTTTATTCTATTTATTTGGGACAATATAATATGAAATGATGCCTTTCATTTTAATCCAATAGGCCTAGTGATGTGCACATAAATGTGCATATTTTTACCAACATATTTAATCTATTTGAATTAAATAAATGATCATATCGGGTATTTTAACTTATTTAAACCAAAAATTCAAATTATTCCAAATTATCACATATTCATCTTCATATATGGGCAAAACGGTCATTTGTGTGTATATATTTGTTTGAGAAAAATTAATTGAAAATTCGTATATATTTTTGTAGGAAATTGATCTCAAATAGAAGTGGTTTCATGAAGATATGCATGCACAAAATTAATACAAAGGAATGAAGATGGAAATAATTCAAAGTGAAGAACATGGAGGACCCCACCTACCCACCTACCTTAATGTACAAATTAAAGGCTAATGCACATGCTTTTGGAGTTAATGGCTTCATGTACACTTAATGGGGGATTAAGACATGTTAATGATAACTTGGCCTCCACACTTCCTAAGGGGCATTTTGGGCATTCCCTAGAAAAATGAATTAGGGTTTTAACACTTGTATAAATACCCCTTATGTTTCATGTATATCCTCCTTTTAGTTAGTGAGTTTTAGTTTAGAAAATAAAAGAAAGCTTTCTTTCTCTTTTCATGGCTACTTAGCCATTTTTATTTTCATGTAATTTTCCTTTTTTTTATGTTATTAATACATGCTCTTTCCCTTTACATGCCTCTTTTTTATGTTGTAGTGTAGATCTCTTTTCTTTTATGCAAGTTAATTAGCTTATCTTTTCATTTTGCTCTCTTTTTCCTCTTCATTTTCCTTTCATGTTGTTAGCTACATTTGTTAATAAAATGACAAATATGAGAAGCTAAACCCCTTCAATTTAGGGGTAATGAAGCTCTCCAATTAATGTAGCTTCAACATTTTGCTAATTCATGCTCTCTTTTTGTGCTTAATGATGATGATAGAAGTGGTTTTATTTGTTGTTTTTGCCTTGAATTTGATAGTCTATATTGTTGACACCAAATAGGCTATGCTTAAACAATCACTAACACAAATGCCTCTTCATCAATATATGATTATGGCATAAAAAAAGTGATTTGAAATTAAAATTTGATGGTCTATATTTCTAATCAATAGTTAATAGGCCATACTTAAAATAGATTTCATTTTCATTTTCTTTGTCAAGTTTCATGAAAGTTAGTAAGTGTCTTAAGGGGTGTGTTATAGTTTGATGACTTATGTTGGCTAATTAATAGCTCAAATAGGTCATACTTATGATAAACACATCAATTAAAACACTAATGACCATAAAAGAGAGATCATGATTTCATGTGTTGAACTACATGATCTAGAGAGTGGATTTATTCTCTAATTTGTCATTTAACTCTCATATTTGCATTTCTTTTCTTTTTGTTAGTTAGTTCATTTTCTAATTTTCTAGCTTAAACACATTCTCGACTTTGGTATAATTTGATTGAGTAGGAAATTTAAATCAACAATTCCCTGTGGATCGACCCGTATTCGCCACGTGCTACATTCGTACACCGTGCGCTTGCGGTTATTTTTATTTCTAAATTCGTTCGACGGTTTTCTAAACCGATAGAATTTCCGTCGACGAACACCTAGTGACCAACACTTTGATTTATACTTAGAGATTTCTGTATTTTAATATATTGAAACTACACCTCTCCCAAAGGAAAGTTTGACAATATAAATTTCTATGTCTTATCCAAAAGAAGAATTTGTGCTACGTTAGGAATTACAAGGAGTTATCTTTTTCATAGTTATTGAACTAAGCAGTACAAAATACGGTAAAATATCCATATTATATACACTCTTTCTTTTTGGGCATATTCCTTATCTTCTCAAATGATGCACTTTTATAAATCTGAACTTGATAATACATAGGAATTTATATTGCAACTCTCTACATTCCAGTGAATTAATATACTACTTAAATATCCTTCTCATTTTATAACATGTTTACTAATCCATATCAATTACCCAACAAACAACTGTGATAACTAGATTTATATTTTAATTTGCACAAGTCATTTAAATCTACAAATCTTGAACTATCACACACTTTATAAGTTTCAGAGACTACTACTATCCAATACTAAACTCAAGGACCACTAACACCTAGTATTTTCCAAATTCAAATATATGCAAATTTCTAACCATACAGTTCCAAGATTTACATAGGCACGTGGAGCACATCTATTATGCTATAAATCTAATAACATATATAAAATGATATACTTTCCCACTCATGTTCACCTGGTCTGCCTGTAGCTTTTAGGGGAACAACACAATATATGGACTGCACGTAGTCTAAGGGTATCATATCCTCACCTATATGGTACCAACATTATTGACTAGTGCCATGCCTATACTTACCGTTCCATTTAGATTGCCTAATGTAATCAAGGAATAACCCCTTTGTTACTTAATGCACTATATATAAGAATTAAAGTAGACTCTACTTAGCCCTTTTACACTTCAAATTGGAAAACTTCTTACATCGGTAGCATCCTTTGATAAAATAAAATATCTTGGCTTATTCTTTCCATATCCGGAAATATATTTTGTCCAAATCATACTTTCCAAAATCCTTTACACAATGATCCTATGATTCAAACCATATTTGGGTAAAAAGATACAAGGTGGTGCTTACCCTTTACTACTATAGGAAGTTTGACCTAGTACTCCGTCCTTCCAATTCAACAGTTGATTAAATAGGTCAATAAATTCACATGTTTCCTTTTATCCCTGTCCTAACCATTTCAAGGCTTCCAAATTCTATAGTCAATTCTATCTTAGCGAGATACTTATCATATTTATTTAACTACGATCCATTTCTTTTCTTTTTAAGTTTACGTGGTAGTCATAATATTTTCACTTCGCCTTTTTAAATCAATTTTTTTTGATTTTTTTAACATCATTTCCACAAAACTATTAATTTTTAAAATTGTAAAACTCTCTTTTCATTTTAACAAGTGTTTCCTTCTTACAAAGTTCATGATATTTTTCTTTAGTTAAATTATCAAAAATTGTTGAGCTTAACTTAGCAAAATGTACATAAAACAAAAAACCATTTCTTCTTTATAAAAGGAGTTCAAAAGTTGGATCTTACACACTTTTCAATTTTTATTTTCCAAAAGTTCTATTATTACAATCAAAATGCACATTGAGGGTAAGCATAAAAATGTGCCTAAAAGACAAAACGAAAGCTTTAAAGTAGTTATTGAAAAATCGTTCTTTATCAAATTCTCTACTTTTACTTTTTAAACAATTTCCATACAGTTTGTTTGAATATTTTATAAAATCATAAACCAATTTGTTTTATTTAAAATATCAAACATTTACTATTTTTAACTTTTAGAAAAGATTTTCATTTGTTTATCACTTAAATCAGAGTAGACAAAAACAACCTAATTACGTAAGCCTACTTATACCTAGCCATGTTTTAAGTGCATAAGGTTATTGTCTTTCTTTCTAAAGGTGGCCAACGCAAGTTTATTTTCTAATGCAGTGTTCAACTTTAATATGAAATATTTTAGCCATGCCTTTAAGTAAAAAGAAGTCTTTGCAACTACTACCAATACGAGAATGGGTTTCTACTTTAACTTAGGAATCTACCTTAAATTTATAAAATCCTCTTTCATGTCCCCCTTATGCTATGAACATCATATTCTATATGGGTCAAATGGTACTAATCTTCTTTACTCATCCTTAAGTCCATAATTTACTTATTACTGCTAGTTGGTACTAGCCTTTCTCAGTGGGCTAAATAACAATAAACGTGAAAGGTTTATTTTTCCCCTCAAATGTTATAACCCTAACATTTATTCTAAACCATAATTTGCTTGCTTATATAAAGGATAAGCCAACCACTACCTCGTGAGTCAAAATATATAGGTGTTGTGAATTGATACACATATCAAAAAATTATAATTACATTCCTTTAGCTGGGTTGGGCTCATCTTATCTTCTCGCTTATGGATATCGTGGAACCATAATGGATGTTCACGCCCAAACCTTAGTTGCCTTTTTTAAGCCATTGCCATTAAATTAGTCATACTCACTATCTGTGTTTGGGAATTATCTTCAAATTAAAGTACCGACCAGAATAAGTGATAGTGTTCTTTCTTGTTATATTTTTATATATATGTAAAACCTTTGAAATTTTTTGTCTATACATATGTATATACCTTTTTAAAAGTCCATTTTAAAAAAAACTTTTTGAAAACCTTTATGGAAAACCTTTTGAAAAACCTTTTTCCTAAAAACTTTTAAGCATGTTTCTCTCAATATATGCTTAAATCCAAGAGGATCTTAAACCTAAGCTATGATATCAAATGTGACAACCTGCACTTCCCGACACCTCGAATCAAAGACTAGGATGACTTTCAGACTCGTGGCATGCCGAGAAAAATGAGCTATTGAGTTGTTATAACATTTTAGAGAATAAATATAATAATAAATTCTAAGACTTTCTATACTTTCGAATCTCATAGCGGAAGAACTAAAATATAAATACTGAAAAAATAGACATTTCAGAAAATAGTCTCTAAAATGCATAATTGTCATATACATTGTTTCCAAAATACAATATTAGTTTTACAAACTTTTAATACAATAAGTAACTACATGATGAATAGTAAAAAATATAAGAACTCCAACATGCAGCTCCTTTCTCCATATACTATGCCCAATCAACTGCTAACATGTTATCTTATGGTGGGAAAAACGAGAAAGAAGGAGGTGGGTAGGACAAAAGTCTGGTGAATGGGTACAAGTTTAACATATTGTGATCATGTGTAGTTAACTTTAACTCTACTCTAAGTAACGTAGGGTGTTCTACAAGTGTATGCGTATTCCTAAGGTCCATTACTTAGGGGTTTCTATCCGCTCACATACCTGCATTAATATAATTTGTAGTTTGCTATAGGGATTAAACTATGGATGGAATCCCAATGTGTACTGATCGAACACCGCTTCTAGAGCTACTCATCATGGAAGCATCGCCGCTATGCCATTGGGAAGAATATTTCCTCTAGCTATGACTATTGTAATCCAACTATGCATCGAGGGGGGACACGTAATACTGACTCGTCGAAGTGTCTCATCATCTACAATCCGTGCGCACCTCCCAAACGTAGCATATGCTTCGTATTGCATGCTTCAGGACCCAACATATGAACTATGCCACGTCGGCAATATTCGTGCATACCAGGACTCCCGTTGTATCGGGCCACACTTCATCAGGCATCTTCATCAATGTTGTACATCCACCGTAGAACCTCCTGTTTGCGGCATTTGTGATAAAATTGCCCCAAGTTGAATAATCGACTTCCCATTGGGTAAAGACCATTTACCCGACACTGTAATGTCCTAAAGTTATCTCATAGGGAACTAGCTTTCCTATAGCTCCTAATATACATGAAAATAGCCTCAAATAGGCTTGCACGATAATTAATGTTTATGTCATTTTTATTTCTAACCTGTACCTTAGGTGATGTTCAGATTTCGCGTTTCAGATGACAACCGGTCGATCGCTAACCATAAACGGTTGATCGTTTGTGGTAGATCACTCGGGATGATGGTTGATCGGTCATTCTTTAAAAATTTGGTTTTATCCGGTTTTTTATTATGATTCTTATTTAGGGTCACTATTCGTTGATTATAGTGTTTACTGTTTACAGTGAACTTTAAGCAACTATATTAACCAGTTTATATTTCTCAATTTCATAGGGTTGCACAATTTCAATTTCAGTTCTTTAATCTAGGGTTTACAAGTTTTAAGGCTTATAGTCTTTAGGGTTTATAGTATAATAATTTAAAGGGGTATGCTAGCATCAATATCAGGTTTAACAATTCTACCCTTGATCACAGGTTTCAATTTAGGGTTTTACGGTTTCTATTTTAAATTACTAACACATTAATTTAATTAGAATAGATTAAACTTAACTTTAATAATCATCTAACTAAATTTATTCCTACTTACCTTATGCCTAAGCTCTTTCAACTTGCTCTGCTTTAGAATCCCCCTTCGTACGCTTGCTCCTCCTAGATCTGATTGGTTGTATCTCTTCTACTTTGATATTTATTTGATTTTGAAGAATTTTTAGGGTTAGACGAGAGGTTAGATTTTGGAAGAGTTTCGATATAGTAAATGTTTATGTTAATTTTAGGGTTAGGTTAGGGTTGATTTGTAGAGATTAGCAATTAGTTTAGGATTTTTTATCTAGCCTGGAGAATATTTAGGATGGTCACGCATGCACATCTCAACTTGGCGCTGGAGGAACAAACCATGGTCGTTCAACCACTCTAAAAAAGTCTCGAATTTATTGTGAATTTTTTTTGAAATGTTTATTCTATTTTCAAAATTTTCAATGCCCGTACCTTCTCCGTAAGAACTCCGACTTCGAAGTGTTATACATGAAAATCGTTCAAAAAATCGCTACGAACGCAATAGTGCAATTTTATAGCCAAATTCGAACGTCTGTAAAAAATTTCATTTTAGTCATTATTAAGTCTTAGGTAGCATACATCATGTCAAGACGTGTCCAGTGGTTCAAATCATGTGTTACACAAGATTCGAGTTTGTGATCTCGTCGACAAAACCGCAACGCCTAACCACCGGGAATGTGGCGTTGGATAATGTTTATTTGTTTTATGATAGCTATCTACCTTTACTTTTAAGGCACTTTTACAATAGCTATTTATTTTATATCTATGATAGCCATCTATTTTACATTTTCGATAACTATCCATCTTTAACTTACATTAGCTATCTTTCTTTATTTTACGATAGTTATCTATCTTTAAGTTTACGATAGATATTCATCTTTATATTTACGATAGAACCTTATCTTTACTTTTATTTATAAGTACGACAGCTATCTATTTCACATTTTTGAGAACCATCTATCTTTAATTTACAATAGCTGCTTCTCTTTAGTTTTAAGATGTTATCTACTGATACTTATGTATTTTATATTTTCATTAGCTATCCATTTTTACCTTTATGACGGCCATCTATTTTTACATTTATGTGAGATCCCTATTTATATATATATGGTAGCTACTTCTCTTTACTTCTATAATAACTATCTAGTTTACATCTACAATAAATATTAATTTTTACATTTTTGATAGCTATCTTATTTACAATATCTACATGTTTTTAGTTTTTACATTTACAACGGCTATCCATTTTGTTTTTTTACAATAACTGTCCATTTTACCGATTCTTGTGGTTTTTATCATTAAAAATTAAATTTAATCTTATACTTCTACTTTACATATACATGTACTCATACATGTGTATGTGCTTATACACATGTGTGTATGTACACACACAAATGTGTGTGTGTATACTCGCACACTCTTGACTTTCTTTCATAGTCATTATGGCTATTTGCTTAATTAATTAATTTTTGCTTATTTTCTTAGGAACTATGGTGAACACTAAAAAGTTAGCTTCAAATACCGACTCTTCCAAAGCTAATTGAAATCTCGAACATTTTGAAGAGATGGTCATCACCATATGTCAATCCTTCATTGCTAAACAAGAAAAACTATACTCCATTTTCCATCATTTTATGATTAAGGGGACCAAAACCAGAGTTCCTAGTTCCTTAGATAGGATGGATTAGCCTCCAGATGGATACTCACTTTTTCTCCAGTTCATATCTAGCACACATATTACCTTCCTTTTAATCACATTGTCTTTGAAGTTAGTTGCTTCTTTAAAATCGCTCCAATCCAACTCACATTGTACTCCTATAGCTGCTTTCATTTTCTTCACGTGTGACCTTAAAATGGATGACTTGAAAAGTTTTGTGTTGGCTCATAACCCTTTCAAAAGTTAATTATCAGCCAGAGGGTACTGTTCACCATCTATGCCCGTCTAGTGATTGTGTAATAACTGATTCTATCAACAAAACCGTCCAAGGCTCCAAATTACATCCGATCTTGAGATTAAGTATTTTCTTTATTCTCTATCTGATCCAACGCATTCTTTCGTCTAGTCCTGAATATTCTCTAGTGTTTATCGTAATAATTTCAAAGTATACCTACTTTTTTTATTTCTTTTTCTTTTGTGTTTCCACTATATAGATGTTCACTTAGTAGACTTATCATCTCTGACCAAAGATAAGGACTCAATACTAAATCTTCTGGAAGCCTCTGTTTTCTCCTTCTTAAAGAGTAATTACTTCATTCATTTCGTCAGCAGTCGATGATGCTCTTTTAGCTACTAAAAACAGGAAATGTCAACATGGATCTGAACAGTCAGAGATTCTACCTAAATCTTCCCCGTTAAGAAATCTTAAAAGTTTTCACTTCAAAAAAAATAAAAAAAAATCATATTATTGCTTTCAAAAACTTCACCACCATCACCTTAAATGTGACATCTTCATCTAAAAGTTCTGATGTCAACATCATGCCTTCATCGAAAAAGGATTCTATAGCCACTTTACATATGGAATTAGGTATTATTTCTTCTTTATTAACTTGTGCTACTCCAGAAAGTGAAATTTAAAAGGCCCGTTTGGTTTCATTTTGTATCTTGGGTTTTGTATTTTCAACTTGTAATAAGAATTAGTAAAAAATAACAGAAGAAGATTTATAATTCTTAGCCATTACGACGACCAACAGATGACGAAGAAGTTGAATTGTTCTCCGTACTTTTGTTATCTCTCAAAACATGAAAAACAAAATAAACTTGCTTTCTATTTTACATGTTAATTTCATTTTTCAAAATTTTTTTTCTCAACAATGCATAAAACGGACGGGCTTTTATATACACGAAAACACAAAACTAAAAACGACAAGCCAAACGGGGGTTCGCATGACTTCAAAAAGCTTTTGATTTTCGTTCTACATTCTCCCCTGATTTCTTCACTTGGAATTACTTTAGTTCCTCATCCTTTTCCAATGACTTTCTTAATTTCTTTCTTGGTAAACTGCTTACAGTTCGCCCTTTTCTTCTTAACATAATAAGCTGACACTTTCCTTCTTTATTGTATTTTAATTAATTTATTTATACTTTTATGTTGGTAGAAATGTGTTTTTCCATCAACAAATCTTCTCAGGATCCACTAATTGTACATATTCATTAGAAAAGCTTAATTTCACCCTTGTTGAGACTTTGGAAGAGGAGACTCGCAATTTAAAGACCATAAACCAGAACTTGCCTCTGAGAATCTTTATATTTCATCTCTTTTTTCCTCAGAGAGGGGAAACTTTTGGTTTAGAAGATATGTTAAAGCTGCCAAAGAAGCACTCAGTTCATCAAAAGAAGATGTCGCTTGAGCTCAAGTTTGAAGTGTTACTGTTGAAAAAGATTTAGCCAAGAAAGGTTCATTACTTAGAACCGCATGCTGCCCTGAAATGCCAAGGACAAAGCCTCTTCTTTCATACAGTAGGTTCTTTTCGCTTTGAAGGATCAATACATAGATGGTGCTTCAATTGTGGCACAAAGAGATAATATTGATAAATATCCCAACTTATCATTCTCTATTTGGAGTATACAAGGTCAGTTATAAAAGGAATTTTAACATTATTAATACCTTGAGTATTAATTTTGATGACAACAAACATATGTTACTACCAGTATTTCTTGTGGTAGTTTAGTATTTCAGATGTATTATAGAGATGGTGTATAGAGATAAATAAGAACTTAGTCAAAGAATATATATATATATATATATATATATATATATATATTAATGAAAGCAAATTGAAGATCAAAATAAACTCAAGATGGATGGAAGACAAGTGGTTCAATGACAAAGATATATGAAAACTTCAATGAGTAAGTTTGAGCGTTAGAATTTTGTTAAAATCCTTATAACAAGTATTCTAGAACCTCTAGTTTCATATAACTCTATTTTATTTCTTAAACGTACAATTTGAGTTTTTAAAAAGTTGAAGTTTCTGTTTGAACTCAAGAAAAAGAAAACCAGAATTTACTAAGTATATTGACATATTCCTATGGACTATATTGACATATGATAGATATGTCAACATATTTGAAATTATATGTCGATATACAAAAAAATATGTCAACATATCCAAATGAGTAGGTCAACATACAGGTTGTTGGACAGATTTTCAAATTTAAATGAATGGACATTTCTCTTCATCCTTACACCTAAAGTCATGTCTTTTCATTCTCTATATAAAGTCTCTGAAAATGAATTTTTATATACAATTTCTCTCATTTTCTCGTACTCTTTCATTTATATACTTTGTGAGAATGGTTTGATTAAATATTCTTTCACTCTCTTTACAAATCTATACTCTTTCTCTCTAATTCTTCAAGGATTTACAAACCACACAATGTAAAAAAGTTTGTAGTTGAATTCTTAATCATCGTATCTCTGGTATCATCCTATTCTTTAAAGAATTCAAATTTATTTTATTATTGGAGTTGTATAAGATCATTGTATGGAATCTGCAAGAATCTATATTGAAGATACAACTACTTACCGTAGTCTACTGTTGATTATAAAGAGGAAGGTGTTCTTGCCATCCTAGGAAAGTCAAAAGGTCAGGTGTATCTCGCCACTAGTGAAATTGCAAGATTATGAAAGTGTACTTTCCACCTACGGAAAACATGCTATTATAGTGACAATTTTGTACTAGAAGTACAAGATTGAACATAGGAGTAGGAACCAAAACTAGTTTAAAACTTCCTGATGTCATTTTCTTTATTACTCTACTTTTACTTTACTTTATATGTACTATGTGATTATCTGCTTTGTTTGTGATTTGATTATTAATCGAAGTAAATAAACTTCAATTTCACAAATTAACTTTTATATAGTTGATAAACACTATTTATCCCAACTTTAGTGTAATAATAGCCTTAAGATCCATTCTGCATAAGTGTACTAGGCACTCATAGTTGGTATCAGAGCGCATTGTTTTCAATAATTCATTATTTGTATTTGAAAAAGTTAAATGATTATCAACATTAGTAAAACACTCTTTACCACTTTTTAGAAACAATCCACTACTAGATCACCACTTTTTAATGATAGTAATTATGCATATTAGTCTTATGGAATGAAAGCTTATTTATCAAAAGGTTTACATAGTTGGAATATTACAAAACTAAGTACATTGAACCCTAAATAGACTATCAATCAAAAGATACAAGCAGTCAATAATTCAAAGGTTATTTACCTTATTATGTGCATTGGATAAAAACGAGTTCAACAATGTGTCTATTTGTAAAAGTGCAAATGAAATTTGGATGACTTTACAAGGCGAAGGCACTGGTGAAGTTAAATAAGCTAAATATCAAGGTTGCCTAACCATTTTAAACTTTTAAAATAAAAAAAATGAATCCATATCTGATATGTGTTCTAGATTTCAATATTTTTTTCATGCGGTTGTATTATTATGAAAGACATTTTCTAAATAGGATCAAGTTAGAAAGATCTTAAATTCACTCACTAGTGAATGAGATCAAAAGACTTTGGCCATCGAAGAAGCCAATGATATTATCCCATGAAAGTAAAGAAATTAGTAGGAAATCATATGTCCTATAAAGTAAAATTACAAGATAGAAATGGACATCAAGCAAATAAGAAGAAATAACTGGCATTTATTGCTATAAACTACAATTATAAATCGCATGATGATGAGGAGGAGGAAATCGATTTCATGACCAGGAATTTCAAGATATTCTTGAAATACAGCAAAATGAATGAACCTCAAGAAACTTAAGACTATACCAAAAATAGAAATATTATTAAGTGTATTGAATGTGACAAAACCGACCATTTAAAAAGAGATTTCCCTAAATTAAAGAAATCAAAGAACTCAATCTTGACACATTCAACAAGAAGAGGAAGTGTGCTACAATGTGACATGGGATGATTCAAATACATCATCACATGATAGTGATCCAATAGCTAAGCATGTCAACATGTGCTTCATAACAAATGATGACCAAGTACCAACCAATGCAATAAATATAAAAAAGGAGAATTGAATACCGAACAACATTTATTCAAATGCATAAGCCCTAAAAGATCTTCTTCTTTTGAATGTTATATTTTACACTGATTTTGATTCCACTAGTATTTTTTGGTTATATATATTTACGGAACTCTGTAGACAAGCTCTATACATATTATCCAGTCATGCTTAAATGATACTTTTTATCCATTTTTGTTGATGATAAAGGGGGAGAAATATATAAACATACTAGCTAAAATGGAAAGGAGAGTGCATTGAGTTAAATGGGAGTCAAATATAAAAAAAATTATATTTTATTTCTCAAATAGTTTTATGGTTATAATCATCTAAAAAGGGGGAAATTGTGAATACCTAAAGTATTGATTTTGATGATAATAACCATATAAGTATTGCTAATAATATTACTTAGAGTTGTGCAGTATTTTAGGTATATTATGGAAATAGAGTACAGAGATAAACGAGGACTGAGTGGAAGCAAATACACATCCACATACATATATAGACTAATCAGGGAAAATAGAAGATCATAATATACTCAAGAAGGGTGGAACGCAAGTTTTTCTACGACAAAGGTATTTAAAGAGTTCGGTGAATCAGTTTGAGTCTTGGAATTTTGTTAAAGACCCTATAGTAAATATCCTAGAAATTCATTTTTCATTTAGCTCTATTTTAATTCTCAAACATACAATTTGACTTTTACAAGTGGAATTTTCTATTGAACTTTAAAGAAAAGAAAACCAGAATTTACTAAGTATGTTGACATACTCTGTGGACGATGTTAACATCTTGGTAGATATGTCTACATACTTGAAATCATATATCGACATATAGACAATTATGTCGGCATATGCAAATGAGTATGTTTTCATACTAGCCATTGATAGATTTTGAAATTTAAACGAATGGATACTTTTCTTCATCTTTTTTTCCAAAAGTCATGTATCTTCCTTCTCTATATAAAATCTATAGTGCAATTTTTATTTAAAAATTCTTTCATATTCTCTTACTGTTTCATTTCCATATTATGTGAGAAATATTCGATTAAATATTTTTCTACTATCTTTGAAAATCCATACTTTTCACTCCCCCTTTTCAAGGATTTGAAAATCATATAATATTAGAGAGTTTTTCCTAGAATTCTCGATCATTCTCTCTTTAGTATCATCCTATTACTTGAAGGATTCGAAGCTATATTGCTACTGGAGATCTATAGGATAATCGCACTAAATCTGTAAGAATCTATATTGAAGATACAACCACTTGTCATAATCTGTCATTGAATGTAAAGAGAAAGGCGTTCTTGCCACCCAAGGAGAGTCAAGGTATCAGGTGTACCTTGCCGTGGAATTGCAAGATTGTAAAGGCTTACTTGCGGCCCATGCAAAATAAGAAAGTAATATAACGACGAATACAGGACTAGATGTATGATTGGAAATCTGAACCATCATAAAAGTTCATGGTGTCATTTAATTTACTACACTTACTTTTATGTTACTTTATGCTTACTTTATGATTATCAACTTTGTTTGTGATTTGATTATTGATATAAGTAGACAAATTTTAATTTTTTAAGTTAACTTTTAAACGGTTGATAAACACTATTCACTCCCTTCCCCTCTAGTATAATAATAGCCTTAAGATCCATATGCATAAGTGAGAGAGGCATTCATAGATATTATACATAAGTGAATTCCTGTCAAACTATCAGAATATGGAGATGATGAAATAATGAATCGTGCAAACTACTTAACTTTCAATGACCCCCTTTATGGTGGAGAGGATGGGAATAATAATTGTGATGGAAGTCTAATCATCCATGAAGATGATTATAAATAAGACGATAATAACGATGAAGAGGCTGCGGTGCTGGTGGGATTCATCGAGGAATGATAAAGATGATGATCATGATGACTAAGGTTTAGGGAAAAAAGATAGTTCTCATGAAGTCAATCATGATGTCAAATTTTCTTTTGCTTTACCGATTCCAAGGTCGACAATATTCCACTGTCAAACGACACTTCTGACGAACCATCTCAATCTAATTGGGTGCCTCTGGCCCGTCGTCTCTTTAAATTAGGAATGTTCTTTCTTTAGGGATAAGACTTTCTATATCACCATCTCAACTGACTTAATACTTTTATCACTTCCTGTTTTAGCTTGAAACTTCTTTATTTTATTGAAATTCTACTCCTAGTACCAAGATAAGTGGAAAAATATGGACTATCGAAGTAGAAACAAATTTTTAAGGCTCAATAGAGGGAGAAAGATTTGTAAAGGCCAGACCAGGTTAAGGATAATTAAAGGAAACTCCTAAGTCGTCTTCGATTCTTAAAAGACTTCAAAATAAACAATTTGGTCCACTCCTCTGAAGGTCTAATGTTCACTAATCCAATTTTCGTGAAGAGAATGACGAGCTTACCACTTTGTATGGATGCTCATCGATGATAGAGACAAACTTATGAACTACTGTTATTTAATATGCATCGGATTCCCAACGACTTGCTTCTCTTTCTTTGGTGATGTTCGTGGGAGTTTGGGTAAGCAATTACATAAAAGATATTTTGATGAATGTGGCTCAGACCCTCATATCGAGTAATGTTGGATTTTTCTCAAATTCAATACTCCTTCGATAACCATGAGTCACTTCCATATATTAAAGTTAAATTTAGTCAGAATAGATTTATTTTTTACTATTATAAGGGATCTTTATGAACTTTGTAACCTTTTTCTGGGTCAATGTAATGGATTCCTACACTTTGATTAATATATTTGCGCTTTTGGCTATAAAGTTCATAGTCTGGTCTCTAGTTTTAATATGGAGGTTTTTGAATTTTATCAATTTCTACTTTGCCCCCCCATCCCTAAACACTTTCCAAGTAAATTCATTAGCTAAATGCATTTATAAAGAAACATCCTCCCTAATGGGGAAATCTTATTTAGAGAGATACTGTTTCCTTTGTGACCTTCATCGCATATAAACTCTAAACTTAAACTTTGTCTTTTTAGGGATAGGAAGGATAATTTTTTTCAAGGAGTCCAAAATAATTGTGCAAAGTTACTGTGCGATGAAACCATCACACTTTCTACGATGACTTTGCTTCCTAAGGCGTGAAACTACCTGAAATTCTCTCAATCAATACTCTTTCAGACATTAGTATTCCATTCACAAATACATTCTATGTTTCTTCAATTCTTGCCCGAGTATTAAGAATGCTCTTTTAAATCTTTGTTCTTAGTAATAGTTGTTTAGCAATTTTAAATTAAACATGCCTTTTGTTTCGTTTGATTGGAATGTACTGAAATTGTGTTTTTTTTCCCGTCATTAATATAGTGTCTTTTTTGTGTCGCTTTAGTTCATTGGTTGCTTATTTTTCCTTTTTACTTTATATCTTGTCTTAGGTTTCAAGCCATATTATGCCCTTATCCCCTTTCAACTTATTTCATTGCCTTCACAATGTTCTGACAAAATAGGCTAAAGCCACATACAATCAACCTTCACGATGTGCTTTTGGATTATCAACAATAGACATTAAGGAGGCAAATAGATGTGTACAATAAATACTTGTAATTAAAACTACTTTGAAACTTCATTAGGAGGTAATTTTAGATCTTGAAAAAAAATTCCCTTAAAGAAGAGGAGATTTGCGAACGCTCTAGGAAGCCCAACTTCGAAGCTGATCCTTTATTATTGGTTCAATAGTGTAATTATGACATAAAAAAGACAGAGCATGATCAAAGCATATTTGACCAAGAGGGTGATCAATTAAAGTTTACAAACGCTTGTCAATCATATGAACTTGTTCTGATCGAGGGAGAGACCGAACTCCCTGGACTTACACTAGTTCACTCTTCAAAAAAGGCTTCTTCTTTTGCCTGCTCAGAACATGGCACTAACCTTCTGCTCCATTACTTTCATTGTAACGACATAATTTTTTGACTTTCGAAAGTCGACATTAATACGACCACTGTATCAAATGCCGTATAATCGAATGTCGGAAAACCAAACCGTTAGGATTAAAGAAAAAAAAGATAGAAGAAGAAACAGAAACAATAAACAGAATCTCACATTTTGCAGTGGAATAAATATAATAGATAAATGAACAATTTTTAAAACAAAAGCACTATATCTGTTTATACATATATTATCAGAATTTACAACAACACAATACAAACACTTGCAGTCTTTATAACTTGACCATATGAAAACTGACTTGCACCAACCATACGCAACAGACACTACATAATATAAGTGATACGCTTTGCCATCAAGCTTGCTTCTGATCTCCACAACATCTCTTTTCTGACTTCGCTCCAGAATAACTGATAAACTGACTCTAGGCCGCCCGTGTGGAAAATCGTGGGCACCCAGAGTTTAGAAAGAGAACAATAAACTCCATGTCAGTCATGGGACTGGTGTGAGATCTTTAAAAATAGTTATTCTTTTATAAAAGAAAACAAAAGAATTTAAAATAAATCCACAATGCTTTTTGAAAAATGAAACTACCATAAGGCCTCCGGAACACACACACACAATGCAATTGCACACTTGGGGGAGATTTCTTCTTATGATAGTCAAACATGCTTGATACGCAAAATCTTTTTGATATTATTATTAGTGCATAGTGCAAAAAAACATTTCGAAAGTATAATATAGATCTTAGCCAGCATAGGTACCATTATATTATGCCTACTATAGCTACCATTTAAGAATGGCAGGTTATACAATTGCAATCGTAAAGGGCGCATATTGGTGATTGGATTTCCAATAAATGGTCAGGCTAAGGAACTTCCTGGGCCACATGGGTACGCCTCTGGAGGGACGCCCCGAGAACCTAACAGAATCTCTGCCAACATAAGGCCGAGTTACTTCTGTAACTAGGTAACTACTACACGAGTATGCCATCCCTCAGTCGTTTGCGACCTTTATCCGAGGATCCTCAACCACAAAGCAACAAACCACAAAGTATAATAAATTGCAGCAACAATATAGGTAAAATATTTGGGCTCCATACCATGATACTACCCTTTTCCAGAAGAAAATGACATACCCTCAGGGGGCGCTGCCCCCAAATAACCTTGCTGCATCCTTCCTGTTTTGACCATTCTGGGTTGTGAGGTCCGACGAAGTCTCGTCCACAAAGCTACGCTTTTCACAAATCCATGCTTCGATCAACAAATGATCAGCAGCACTTCGTATGTCACATTACCAAATTGGAAATGTATCACTAGTAACCATCAACTACATAACCTCTGAGCTCGTACGTCTCAGAGAAGGGTGTTAAGCTAAGAAAATAAATTCTCCACCACCAACAGAAATGTATTTAATATAAACCAGCTTTACATCTCAAAATGTAATGTCAGACACATATCCATACAAGTCCTTTCTGGGATCGAACAGAACCGAAGGCACTTTAAAGAAGCCCTTGCAATCCGGATATTCACTAATCACGTCCGGAATCTCCATCACAAAGGGTGATAAAATCTCTATACCGGAGCAACACGGTGCAGAGAAATTCGGCAGGTAATCCTTTCACTTTCGAATATACTCGGTCTTCAACACCATCTTCAAATGCAATCCCATTTCGTCGTATCATTATTCAGAATGGGTTTTATGATACAAAGTCCTCTCCTGGCTAATCCGAATAATGAGCGCTTATTTTTAAAAATAAGGGTTCATTCAGATTTCAAAATAATCACAACAAATTTCTACTTGATTCTTTAAACAAAAGATCCATCACAATCATAAAGTTTCGATGTGGTCTTCAAATATCCATTTGGAATTCGACCCCCGGTCACATCAAAATTCAAATGCCAATTAAAGGCCAATATTGATAGTCGGTTATTTAACAATTAATCATAACGATCACCAATTTTCAAATAATTTTCCGTAATTATTTATTTTCAACATATCTTCGCAAGATATATTTTCATATTTTAACCTTTTGAAAACAAATGTTAAATCAATTTCCACATTTTAATCCTTTGAAAACAAATTTCAAATCATTTTCCTTACGCGGAAAATATTTTCAAACATTTATTCATTTCCACTGAAAATCTGCCGAGTTCAAATACTTTAAAATAATTTAAATTACTTATCCAAAAACATATATTTGGAAACATAAAACTATTTTGGAACACTCTATTTAAAATATTAGTTATGAAATTTTATATCAATATCTTATATAAAAACTTCAAGTCCAAACTAGTTTAAAATAAAATTAGTAGATAGAGTATAAATATTTAAATAACTATTTTCTAAATCCAATATCAATTTAATCTTTAAAATAATCCCTTCTATAATTAATTAAATAAATCTTTACATTAAAGATTTATTACAATTTTCAAAACTAATTTCTCAAACAATATTCTTGCAAACCAATTTCTAGAAGCTTTTAATTTATACTACAAAAGCTACTTTAAAATATACTCGGCTTTCCAGGGAAGAATTCTCTTTCCATTACAAAATGGTTCATTTACGTCAATTAATAAACCTTCCTCGATTTATTTTAATTTACATTCCAAATCCGCAGATTTCTTTCCACGCTTTTAAAAATAATCCGATATTTATTTTTAATAAAAATTCCCCTTCCCTTTACAAATTTTCATTATGAATTTAAATTTTCAAATATCCACCGATATATGATTTTCAAATCGTTTTCCAAACATTCACTTTCAAACACCAATTCAAATTTCAAATTGATTTCTAATTTTATTTTCCAATACTGAATCAGATTTTTCAAATCCATTTCCCAAAGATTTATTTTAAAATGCCAAATCCATTTCAAATTGATTTCCCGATTTATTTCCAAAACACAAAATCAAATTTCCAAATCGATTCCTAAAATTTATTTTAACTCCAAATTAAATCCCAAATTTAATTTCTAAATTTATTTCCTTTTGAAATAAATTCCGTTATCTCTTCCAAATATTTAAAATCCATATTTTAAACAAATTCTTCAACTATTAAATAATATTATTCGAAATCCATTTATTAAACTTTTCCCATATTTTGGAATTTATTTAATAAGTGTTCAAAATAAAACTTTATCTATTTAAATTTCTTCTTTTAAATTCACCTAATTCTTTCGAATGAATTTATTGTAAATTTTCTACCCAAATTTCAAAATCCATTTTTTATTTATTTTTGGTATCCTACGATACCAAAAATATATTCGGCTAAATTATAGCTTTCAGCGGTTTCAATCACAAATAATCACACACGGACTATAAATAATCAACACACAATATTGAAACTAATTCAAATATTTGAGGAATCCAGTTGGATCCCTCCAACTTGTTTCCGTACATCCACAGACGTTAGCACAATGTTAATCGACGAAATTTCTATCGGATTAGAAAACCGTCGAAAAATTTAGAAATATAAATAACCGCAAGCGCACGGCGTACACTTGAAGTACGTGGCGAATACGGATCGATCCGCAGGGAGTCGTTAGAGTTTAAAAAATCTATTCAATCTAGACCAAATGGAGGAGAAATTGTTGACTAGAACTAAAATGAAGCTAAACTAGAATTAAAATGTAATTAGTAAACTATTGAACTAGAGAACAATTTAGAGGCAAATCCACTCTCATATTTTTGTTACTCAACAACAAACAATTTATGATCTCTAACTTTGATTTAAGTGAAATATTGTTGTATTTATCATAAGCATGGTTTGTTTATGTTATTAATTAACATAACTCAAACCATCAAACTATAATGCAACAAATACCCACTTATAATTCTCATGAAAATGAAGCAAAAGCAAAAGCTATTTTAAGCATGATCTATTTACTATTGTATCTAGTAATATAGATCATCAAATTTCATTTTTACTTTAGTTTCACAATCAAAAATGGATTAACAAATGATGATGCAACTTGTTTTTATGTTGAATAAGAATAACTCATTTGCATAAGCAATATAAGCTATCAAATTCACTTATATAAACTTACATCAAAATCCACTTCATGAAGCATAAACCAAATGAGATCATAAATCATAAAATGTTGAAATTACATAAAGTTAGAGAGCTTCATCACCCCTAAATTGAAGGGGTTTAGCTACTCATTTGTGGCATTGAAGCAACACAAGTAAGTTTCAACATTAAAAAGAAAAGAAAATATAAAATGAGCAAAGAAAGTAAAAGAGATTAGCTACTAACTACTTGCATAAATGTAAATCTAAGCTATGAACATAAGGAGAAAGAGAGCATAGAAATAAACATTAACAATAAAAAAAGAAGAGCATGTAGAAAAGAGAGAAGAAAGAGGTTTGGAAGCCATTATTATTTCATAAAACATTGAGCTTACACTTTGATTTCTTAATTTCCTATTCCTAAGTAAAATGAAAGAGTAGATGATAGTTTCATATACATAAGAGGGCTATATATACATGCATAAAACCCTAATTCTATTTTTAGGGAGCTTCCTAAATTGCCCTTTAGGAAATGTGGCCACCAAGTAACCATTAACCATTAATTAATCCATCATTTGTTTTGCATGAAGCTTTAACCTCCACTTAGTTGTCCATTAGCTCTAAATTGTACTTTTAGGTAAGTGGGTGGGGTCCTCCATGTTCATGGCTTGAATTATTTCCCTCTTCTTTCCTTTGTATTCATTTGTGCATGCATATATCTTCATATAAGCCTCTTCCATATGCATCCAAATTCCTATAGAAATTATCAAAAAAATGTCCAAGTAAAAATTCTTATATTGACATATGCATAAAAATGACCATTTTGCCCCTGAATGAAGATGAAAATATGATGGTTGGAAATAATTGAATTTTGGTTTTAAACATGTTAAAATGCCCAATATGATGATTATTAAATAAAAAGAGATAAAATATGGATGTAAATATATGCATAATTATTTGCATATCAAATACCCCCACACTTATCTTTTTATTCGTCCTCGAATAAAAGAAAACTAAGATAAATCTGTTTTCGTAGGGAGCACGATTGCATTGAGCGTATGCAACAAGCCGTTAAACCTCTGGGTGTCCCCAGTAGGACGAGTGTTGTCTCGTGAGGGTTTTCAGCGGATACTACCCACAAAATCCAATTGCAGGATGAAAATATTCACAAAATGCAAGATTTATTTACAAAGAGATGAATGCGAGTTTTTGAAAATATTTACAAATGAAGGATTTATTTTTAAATTGACACGAATAAGTTAAGTACAAGTTTTGGTCATTATCTTGAAGATTTTACTCGTCAAAATTTCCAATAAAAATCAAGTTGTCATAACAGATAGACCATAGTTTGGCTAGTTGTTTCAGTTGATAACACAATGTAATTATGAAATGGATCCTTAGTTGATTATCAAAGTTTATTAAAGTGGTATTTTCATTTATTTTCAATAACAAGTTAAATCAAACAAGTTAAAATAGTGCTAGGATTTCAATTGCTTGCTCTCTCATTATTTGCAAGAAAAATTACACACCTAGCTCAGGTAAACTGAGGCCAGATATACCACCCATGCACTGCCTTTCGGGCTTATGTAAGGGGAGTACAGAGCATGGCGAGTACACACACTTTCGTGCATACACCTATCGACCATAGGTGGTTTTTATTAAGTCTGTTTTTTTGTGTGTATGTGTTCCATACATGCATAACCGTGAGGACTTTTAAATGAGTATGAAAGCACATAATCAAAGATTCCAAGTAATTCATCCATGCATAACCGTGAGGACTTTTAAATGAGAGTGAATACTTTAGATGTTATTATCTTGTATTTTCTTATATATTTTTTTAAGAGAGAGAGAGAGAGTTTTGCAAAATCATCTTAGCACCATTTAACTTAGAAGACAAAAAATGTTATATCCTTACTTTAAATTTACCACTTTTTAAACAAAGATTTTCAATTAGAACATACTTCATAATTAACATAGATGAACCTTCCTATATACTAGTAAAACCATTGTTATTTGTAATCAAACTTCATTTTTATTTTTGTTAAGACAAATAAATTTTCAAAAATTTCAATTTATTAACCAAAACTTATACTTATCCCACAGCGTTTCTACAAGAATAAATCAAAATGGTAAAAAGAAAATGTTTTTGAGATTTAGGAGTTATGAGTTTTTTTTTTTGAAGAAAATGAAAATTCAAAAATGCCATGAAAAACTAAAGAAAATGAAAATGAGACTCCCCCCCACACTTAATTTTTGACTGTGTCCCCACAGTCGATGCATGATATAATGAGTGTAACGGGGAAAAATATGTACATATTTACAAAATGGGGTTAACATTCTTACTAGACGTAGCTTGGCTCATGAAGTATCATGAGCTCCTCCTCTTGGTTACCAGGAAATTCCAAGAAGGGTTTTAACCGATGACCGTTGACATTGAAAATCGATCCATCCTTTGGGTTTTCTATTTCTATGGCACCATGTGGAAAAACAGTTCGTACCACAAATGGTCCAGTCCACCTTGATTTAAGTTTCCCAGGGAATAAATGAAGTCTCGAGTCATATAAAAGAACTTTCTGGTTAGGCGAAAACTTTTCCTTAGGATTGACTTGTCATGAAAATCTTTGGTTCTTTCTTTGTAAATTTTCTTGTTTTCATACGCGTCTTTCCTAAGTTCTTCTAGTTCGTTGAGTTGTAGTTTTCAATTT
Organism: Allium cepa; assembly: GCA_030765085.1. Lineage (NCBI taxonomy): Eukaryota > Viridiplantae > Streptophyta > Magnoliopsida > Asparagales > Amaryllidaceae > Allium > Allium cepa. Next base: position 462,195,396 of record CM060938.1, on the reverse strand, counting down.
TCGCCAGCTTTTTCATGATCAAAGTTTAAGTTTTTTATTGCCCACAACGCTTTGTATTCAATTTCAACGGGTAAATGGCAAGCTTTACTGTAAACTAAACGAAATGGGGACATCCCAAGGTTAGTTTTAAAAGCAGTACGGTATGCCCAAAGCGCGTCATTCAATTTTTGAGACCAATCTTTTCGATTTTTGTTAACAGTTTTCTCCAAGATTTGTTTTATCTGTCGATTTGAAACTTCAACTTGACCACAAGTCTGAGGATGATATGGAGTGGATAACTTGTGGGTTATCGAGTATTTTTTTATTAAAGTTTCAAAAGAACGATTGCAAAAATGGGTTTCGTTATCACTGATTATTGTGCGAGGTGTGCCGAACCTCGAAAAGATGTTTTATTTGAGAAATTTCACAACAATTCTATGGTCGTTGATTTTGCAAGGAACGGCTTCGACCCATTTTGAAACGTAATCGACAGCGAGAAGGATATACAAGTTTCCAAAAGAATTTGGAAAAGGTCCCATAAAGTCGATACCCCAAACATCAAAGATTTCGATCGTAAGAATGGGGTTTAGAGGCATCATATCTCACCGAGAAATTCGTCCAAGCATTTGACATCGATCGCAAGTTTTACAAAATTCGAATGAGTCTTTGAAAAGAGAAGGCCAATAGAAACCACACTGAAGCACCTTTTCCGTAGTTTCTCGAGGACCAAAATGTCCACCGCACGCTTAATCGTGGCAAAATGAAAGAACACTTCGGATCTCATTATCCGGAATGCAACGTCGGATGATTTGGTTGGGACAATATTTGAACAAGTAAGGATCGTCCCGATAGAAATATTTCACTTGGGACATGAATTTGCATTTGTCCTGTTTGGACCAAGATGAGGGAGTTTCTTTAGTGACTAAGTAGTTCACTATATCAGCGTACCATGGATCGATAGAAATCGAAAGAAGTTGTTCATCGGGGAAGTTTTCATTGATCGGCAAGGAAGATGGTGCGTTCGAAAGACGAGATAAGTGATCGGATATGACATTATCGGATCCTTTTTTGTCTTTGATTGTAAGGTCAAATTCTTGAAGTAAAAGGATCCAACGAATCAAACGGGATTTAGCATCCTTTTTAGCGAAGAGATATCGAAGCGCAGAATGGTCAGTGTAGACCGTAATGTGTGAACCTATCAAGTAAGGTCGAAACTTTTCAAGCGCAAAAACGACAGCTAGAAGCTCTTTTTCAGTTGTTGTGTAGTTGAGTTGAGCGTCGTTCAAGGTCATACTCGCGTAGTAAATGACATGAAGGATCTTGTTGATGCGTTGTCCCAAGACAGCACCAACGGCAAAGTTCGAAGCGTCACACATTATTTCGAAAGGAAGATCCCAATTGGGTGCGCAAATGATTGGGGCAGAAATGAGTTCGCTCTTAAGACGTTCAAAAGAAGAGATACAATCAGAGTTAAAATCGAAAGGAACGTCTTTTCCAAGAAGGGTCGTCAAAGGACGGGCGATTTTGCTAAAGTCTTTCACAAAACGACGGTAAAAGCCAGCGTGTCCTAGAAATGATCGAATGTCCTTAATGGATTTGGAAATGGGTAGATTTGCAATAACATCGATTTTTGCTTTGTCCACCTCAATGCCTTTATTTGAGATGATATGTCCAAGGACTATGCCTTGTTTGACCATAAAGTGGCATTTTTCCCAATTCAAAGTCAAATGTTTTTCTTTACATCGATTCAGAACCAACTCGAGATGATGTAAACATTGGGAAAAAGAATCACCAAAGATAGAGAAATCCTCCATAAAAACTTCTAGAAAGCATTCAATCATGTCGGAAAAGATGCTAACCATGCATCGTTGGAAAGTCGCAGGAGCGTTATATAGTCCGAATGGCATACGTCGATAAGCAAAGGTACCGAATGGACATGTGAAAGTCGCTTTCTCTTGATCTTCGGGAGCGATTGGAATTTGGTTATAGCCAGAATAACCATCAAGGAAGCAGTACGGCTAAACGTTCAAGCATTTGGTCGATGAAAGGAAGGGGGAAGTGATCCTTACGTGTTGCGGCATTTAGTTTTCGATAGTCAATGCAAACACGCCAACCCGTTTGAGTACGAGTTGGAATAAGCTCGTTTGAATCGTTCTTGACAACGGTTAGCCCGTACTTTTTTGGTTCAACGTGAATTGGGCTAACCCATAAACTATCGGAGATTGGATAAATGATTCCGTTGTCGAGAAGTTTAAGAATTTCATCACGCACCGCATCTTTCATTTTTGGATTAAGCCTTCGTTGCGCGTCACGAACAGGCTTGGCATCATCGATTAAATTGATGCGATGTTGAACCAGAGCGGGACTAATTCCTTTTATATCAGAAATCGACCATGCTTCCTTATTTTTCGAATGGATAGAAAGAAGAGAAGCTTCTTGGTCAAGAGAAAGATTGTTAGAAATAATGACAGGACAAGTTTCATTTTCACCTAAGTATGCGTACTTAAGGTGGTCGGGAAGCGGTTTGAGGTCCAACTTTGGAATTTTTTCGATCGAAGAATTGGGTTGAGATTCGGACTCAACTGGAAGCGATTCAAAAGGAAGAGTGCATTCAATATCGTTGGGAATTTTGTGAAACAATTTTTCATATTCGGCCTCACGTTCATCGTTAAGATCGAGTGTTTCGTTTTCGACATTTTCGTGAATGGCACTAACTTACAACGTTTGGTCACAAGGTTCATTCGATTGGCTTTCAAGATTGAAAATATTAAGATCCAAAGTCATGTTTCCAAAAGATATTTTCATTGATCCGTTACGACAATTGATTAAGGCATTTGAGGTGGCTAAGAATGGTCGGCCTAAAATCAACGGAATTTGAATCGAGGGATTCGTCACGGGTTGTGTTTCGAGAACGATAAAGTCAACTGGGAATATAAATTGCCCTACTCGGATGAGCACGTCTTCTATTTCTCCCACGGGCTTCTTAATGGAATGATCGGCAAATTAAAGCGTAACTTTCATGGGTTTGAGCTCACCTAAGCCTAATTGTTCGTACACGGAGTATGGAATCAAGTTGACACTCGCGCCTAAGTCTATCAAACATTTGTTAATCGTCTTGTCTCCAATTATACACGAAATCGTAGGGCAGTCATGATCTTTGTATTTAACGGGCATGGATTAGGACAAGACTTCACTCATACTAGCGGCTAAGAAGACTTTTTTGGGCACTTGAGTGTGTCGCTTTTGGGTGCACAAGTCCTTAAGAATTCTCGCGTAAGTGGGGACTTGTTGAACGATGTCAAGAAGCGGGATGTTCACTTTTACTTGTTTAAAATTTCCAACATCTTTTCCATTTGGTCCGAGTGTTTCTTTGGTCGAAGACGATGTGGAAACGGAACACGATACTTGGTAGACGAGTCTACTCGAGTAGAAGAAGAAGAATTTTGATTATCGTTCGATTCGACGTTTGGCTCCACGTTCTGTTCTGAGTCGTTCGTTGTTTTAGAAGTGTCGAGAAAAGTTTCCGGTGAATCATTTGGATTAACGACTTGATTATCGATTTGTTTATCAGAACGGAGAGTTGTGATAGCATTCAACTGGGTGACGTTGCTATCTTGAACAACATGGGCTTGATTTGAATTTGTGTTTTGATTTTTGAGATTTGGAAAGGGCTGGCTTGGGAATGTTCCTCGTTCACGTTCACTTACAGACGTGGCTAATTGACTCGTTTGCATTTCGAGTTTTGCAATCGATTGGTTTGTGTTTTGCATATATGAAGTCAATAAATTTTGCAAATTGCTGTTTGATCGAAGGCTTTGAGTAGTTGCCTTAGCCAACGTTTCAAGAGTTTTCTCAAGCGAAGTTAAACGTTTATCGTCTTGTGGAGGATGAGTAGAATTTTGTGGAAAATTTGGTTGTTGCGGTTGATTATGAGACGGGCCCGCAAAGTTTGGTTGAAAATTATTGGGCTGAAATGGAGGATTCAAAACATTATTTGGAAATGCTTGAAAATTAGGACGAATCGTATTCTATTGGGATTGTTTTGGTTCCACGCAAAATTTGGATGATTTCTCCATCCAGGGTTGTACGTTGGAGAAAACGGGTCGTTTTTGGTTTTATTGAAAGCATTGATTTGTTCGACGGAATTGGGACACTGATCGGCTATATGATTAGGATTGTTGAATTTATAACACATTGGTTGGGAAGCTTGGTTCGTTCGATTCGATGAGAAAACGTTATCGAATTTTTTAATCATTGCGTCGATCTTAGCTTCCAAAGCAACATAAGATCCTATCGAGTATGCACTCGATCGTGAGTAGATTGATTTTTTGTTCGAGCGTTCGCATTGGGACGACTTTTCAGCGAGGTTTTCAAGAAATTGTCAAGCATCATCATGATGTTGGGCAAGAAAATTGCCTTGGCACATTGATTCGAGCATCGTTCGTGAGCTGTTTTCGAGTCCATCGTATAAGATTTGGCAAATCGTCCATTTTTCAAAGTTATGGTGTGGACATTTTATTAGAAGCTCTTTGAATCTTTCAAAATATTTTCCAAATGGTTCACCCTTGAAATTATGAAAATTTACAATTTCATTTTGAATTCTACTTGTTTTTTCCAAGGGGTAAAACTTTTTTAAGAAAGCTTTTACAAATTCTTTCCACGTTTTAATTGAGTTGGAAGGTAAGCGGTACAACCATTTTTCAGCGTAATCCGTAAGAGCAAATGGGATTAATCGAAGTTTGATTCCGTCATCAGAAAGTTGTTGGAGTTTAATAGTTGCACAAACTTGTTCGAATTTAGTCAAAAAGATGTTTGGATCATCGTGCTCGAAATTGCCAAATTTCGGAAGCGTGGCAATATGGTTCGAGTGGATTTCAAAATGGTTACCCGTAGGGGCGGGTAATGTGATGCAAGATGGAGTAGAAACTCTATCGGGAAAGATGTTATCCATAAGAGTTCGAGGGGCGTTTTCGTTCGCCATTTCGGGAGGATTGTCTGTTCGAGTTAAACGGTTTGTAGAAGGATCGCGAGTCTAACGATTCGTTGTTGTGTCACGATCCAAGTACTCATGCACAAGTGAAAGTCGAGAAGAGAAAGGAGTTAGAATTGAGTTTAGGGAATGAAAGAAGATTTGAAAACGTGTTTTTGTTTTTTGAATTTTTTTTTTATAAGGGAGAAAACTATTTAACAAGTGAGATTTATTTTCAAAAGAAAAGTTTGATTTTTTTTTTCAATTTTTTTTTATGTTTTTGGTTTTGTATTTTTTTTTGTTTTTTTGAATTTTTAAATATTTACCAAAAGGATTTTTTTTTGTTTTTTTGAAAATGGAAATTGGTTTTTGTTTTTGAATTTTCAAATTTTTTTAAAAGATTTTATATTTTTTTTTTGGATTTTTGTTTTTGATTGAAAATTTTCAAAGGAAAGGAAAAAAGAGATTAAAAATTTAGTTAAGTAAAATTTACAATTTTTTTGTTTTTTTTTGAATTTTTTAATTTTTTTTAAATATGTATGAACTAATGCGACTAAATGAATGCAAAGGACTTAATTACAGTTTTCTGTCCTTAGTAGCTCCTAGCCCAAAATTGTATAATCACACTTTGTCTTAAATCAACAAAAATATTTCTCAGCCAGGTAACGGACAAGAGTTATCGGTGCACTACGAATCATTGTAGCAATGCGACCGAAGGTTTAAGTAACTTCAGAGGAACAACTAATATAATATTTACGTATCACCGTAATTTTTATAACTGGTTATTACTCTGCCGTAGCCTAGACACCAAGAAATAAAATCGTTCAAATAAAACAATTGTGAAGATACAATTAAGCCCTAAGTGAGCTCGTGACACCCTTAGGTCCAACGTCTAACCTTTATTATTAGTCAAATTCTACGATGAAATGCGTTTGTGGGCTAAGGAAAGGGTGATGAAATCCCTCACCTTATGTGAATTGGGGTATTGCCCTTAGAAAAGAAAATAAGATGAGATGAATGCAAAACAAGAAATTAAACGTGTCATTACAATGCAACTAAATGAAGTTTGTTTTTGTTTTTGGATTTTGATTTTTTTTAATATATATAAACAAATGCAAATGCAAGCAACCAACAATGCAATTCAAAAAAAAAGGAAAAAGGTGCACGATACCAGAGCATGCAGATTATTAGCAATTTACTTTTAAGCGGCAATTTTTTTTTAAGCAAGCAGGCAAGAAATTATTTGAGCAACCACTTCTTTTCCTTGTGCTTCCTGCTTTGGCAACCTGAAAATAAAAACAAGATATATACAGTTATATATATAAGTAAAACTAAACAAATAAATGAAAAACAAAACTTAACAAATTGGGAAAACAAAAGAAAACCCAAACAAACTCTTTTCTTTTGTTTTTTTTTGAAAGAGAAGGAAGACTAAAACTAATGAAAAATAAAAACAATTTAAACTAGATGAATTAAAAACGAATTAAACTTGTTGATTGTCTTTTTTTTGATATTTTGAAAACAAATGAACCAAAACATTTTTTTTAAGATTAAAAACTAATTTTAGTTCCAAACTCAACTCAAAATAAAAATAACACAGACCAATTTTTTTTATTCACTCCACTAGGGCCCGGCCCACAATCTCAATTCAAAATAAATACACTGAAAAGATTCACCACGGTCAATTAACACTGTCAAACGAAAATCAACACAGTAAGCAAATTCCAACTCAAGATTTTAAATCAAATATTCCAAAATAGACTTCCAAATCAAATTCCAAAATCCATGATTAGCTGTGCTCAAGTTCACAATTTGATGGTGATTGATGATTCAATTTCAGATCGTGTTCTCGGTTTGGGTTTTCGGGTGGATGGATTTGGAGAGGGTAGGTCGTTCGAATTTTGGAGTGTGGTCTATCGATCGCTATTGAAGTGGTAGGGGATTTCGATGTTGGACTGTTGATCGATTTGGGTGGAGGCGATTGCGTGAAGTGGCGAAGACGAGTGCAGAGGTGAGGTTTGCAGAGATGACAGGAAGATCGTTGCGGTGGTGGTTCTTTGCAGAGGTTGGGTTGGCAAGTTTATTGATATGAAGGTGGTTCAATTTGGGGTTTTCGGTGAGGCTGTTGTTCGAGGATGTTGCGACAGCAGTTGGTGAGTAGGAGGCTGCGGTGGCTTGAGTTTGTGATAAATGGGTTGATGATATTTGGTGTGGTGGACAGAAATGTTAGCAGAGGTCAGGTATGGTTAATTTGACAGCAGATTTGTGCTGGTCGATTGTATGTTGTATGGAAGTAAGTGGATGGTGGTTTTATCAGTGATATGTGAAGTTTGAAGTGAGTGTGGGTAGGACGTTTGATAGTAGGCCAGTGGGGTGATGAATGGTACAGTGGTTGGATGTGTGTACTTTGTTGTGACAGTTTGAATTTAGAGTTGAAGTGAATGGGGAAGATGGTAGCAAGGCAATTAATGGATTGAAGTGGATTGTGGGATGTTTTTGCAGGAGAGTTGGAGGATTTGAAAGTTTGAAGTTTTGTGGTGGCAGTTTTATTGATGGCAGTAAGCAGAATGGTGGTAGGTTTGATGTGCCGGAGTTCTGGTGAGGCGGATGAGCTGCTGTGATATGGGGAATTTGGAGATGGTCGGAGGGAGTGGACGTTGATGAATTGAGTGGAGGAGTTTGATTAATAACAGTTGGTGGTAGCAAGGGATAGAATAGGTTTGTGGCAGCAAGTGAATGTGAAAGCAGTGAGTTGGGCAAGCAAGTAGGGATGAATTGGATTATGCAGAGCAGAAACAGTTAACATTTTGGAGTTTGGGTTTCAGGCAGAGATAGTTTGATGTGGTATGTTTGTGTTGCAGTGAATGTCAAGTGGTTGTTCTCTGTATTGAATTGCTGTCAGTTATTGAAAGGGTTGGGAGTGGCGGTGGTTGAAGTGTGATGGGGTGTGCACTGAGTTTGGTGATACAACAGAGATGTTGCACAGAAATGTAATTGAGGGTGGACGGTGAGAATTTGAAAGCAATGCACAAGAATGTGCACAGAAATTTAAGGACAGTGAGAATGAACTACACAATATTTTTTTTTTAACAAGAAAAATTGTAAACAAACATAGAAAAGACAGTGTAAATGTAAATGTATGAAATGGAAATGAGATGAAATATTTCTTTTTTTTTTGAAATGAAAATTGCAAAATGAAAAGCCACAAATGTAACACACACACAAACCAATGCAAGCAACAATCACATAATTTTTTTTATAACTAAAATGCAACACACAACACACACACCACAAAAATCAAACAACAAATAATTCGAAGAATAGAAAATCAAAATCGAATCAACTCCCCGGCAACGGCGCCAAAAACATGTTAATCGACGGAATTTCTATCGGATTAGAAAACCGTCCAAAAATTTAGAAATAAAAATAACCGCAAGCCCACGGCGTACACTTGAAGTACGTGGCGAATACGGGTCGATCCGCAGGGAGTCGTTAGAGTTTTAAAAATCTATTCAATCAAATTAGACCAAATGGAGGAGAAATTGTTGACTAGAACTAAAATGAAGCTAAACTAGAATTAAAATGTAATTAGTAAACTATTGAACTAGAGACCAATTTAGAGACAAATCCACTCTCATATTTTTATAAATCAACAACAAACAATTTATGATCTCTAACTTTGATTTAAGTGAAATGTTGTTGTATTTATCATAAGCATGGTTTGTTTATGTTATTAATTAACATAACTCAAACCATCAAACTATAATTCAATAAATACCCACTTATAATTCTCATGAAAATGAAGCAAAAGCAAAAGCTATTTTAAGCATGATCTATTTACTATTGTATCTAGTAATATAGATCATCAAATTTCATTTTTACTTTAATTTCACAATCAAAAATGGATTAGCAAATGATGATGCAACTTGTGTTTATGTTGATTAAGAATAGCTCATTTGCATAAGCAATATAAGCTATCAAATTTACCTGTATAAACTTGCATCAAAATCCACTTCATGAAGCATAAACCAAATGAGATCATAAATCATAAAATGTTGAAATTACATAAAGTTAGAGAGCTTCATCACCCCTAAATTGAAGGGGTTTAGCTACTCATTTGTGGCATTGAAGCAACACAAGTAAGTTTCAACATTAAAAAGAAAAGAAAATAGAAAATAAGCAAAGAAAATAAAAGAGATTAGCTACTAACTACTTGCATAAATGTAAATCTAAGCTATGAACATAAGAAGAAAGAGAGCATATAAATAAACATTAACAATAATAAGAGCATGTAGAAAAGAGAGAAGAAAGAGGCTTGGAAGCCATTACTATTTCATAGAACATTGAGCTTACACTTTGATTTCTTAATTTCCTAAGTAAAATGAAAGAGTAGATGATAGTTTCATATACATAAGAGGGCTATATATACATGCATAAAACCCTAATTCTATTTTTAGGGAGCTTCCTAAATTTCCCTTTAGAAAGTGTGGCCACAAAGTAACCATTAACCATTAATTAATCCATCATTTGTTTTTTATGAAGCTTTAACCTCCACTTAGTTGTCCATTGGCTCCAAATTGTACTTTTAGGTAAGTGGGTGGGGCCCTCCATGTTCATGGCTTGAATTATTTCCCTCTTCTTTCCTTTGTATTCATTTGTGCATGCATATATCTTCATATAAGCCTCTTCCATATGCATCTAAATTCCTATAAAAATTATCAAAAAAATGTCCAAGTAAAAATTCTTATATTGACACGTGCACAAAAATGACCATTTTGCCCCTGAATGAAGATGAAAATATGATGGTTGGAAATAATTGAATTTTGGTTTTAAACATGTTAAAATGCCCAAATACGATGATTATTTAAATGAAAAGAGATAAAATATGGATGTAAATATATGCACAATTACGTGCATATCACACAACAATAAAATACCAATTCCACTTCGAGGTGGAATATCGCGATATATGGGATTAATATAATATCATCCGCTATTATGCGGCGCATAGGGTCTCATTCGCTATATAGTTTGGGAAATCAATCACTCCAAATACATATATAATACCAATTCCACTTCGAGGTGGAATATCGCGGTATATGGGTTTAATATAATATCATCCGCTATTATGCGGCGCATAGGGTCTAATTCAATATACTGATAATTATTTATCATCCAAGCACACACAATCAACTATTTTAAATTTAACTATTTAAAATTAAACCGGAAAATCAGATTGAGTGAGAAGATCTCACCTTTTTGCCTATGCATGCAACCCATTTTCCATTCCGGCTTGTTTCCATTTAGATATTGACCATGTATAAACAATTGCATGATTTTCATTAATATTTAAACAAATCGAACAATTTAAATTCCTATTGGATAAATTTAATTAACCAATGATTTTATTAATTTAATTTTAAACCAAAAATTCCCTTTTTAGTATCTTAAGATAATTAAATAGATTAATTTTAAACCAATATTTTTAATTTCTAAACAAATCCCTTTTAACAAATTTATTTAACTAAAATTTAAATTTAAAATTGAATTTCCTTTTTAGATAATATTGGGTAACTAAAATAAATTGAATACGTTTATTAATTAAATTTATCTTCATAATATAAAAAATTTAAAATTAAGCAGGTAGATTTAAAAATATGTATGTGTTTATTATTATTATTATTATTATTCTGTAAAAAAAAAATTATCCTCTGCAAACAAACAGTATTCTTTACTGCAAATACTTCCTTTTCCTTTATCTGTAAACATTTTTCTGTTAAAATATATTAAACCCTAATAGATTGAAAAATTAAATTAAGAATACCTTACTGCCAAAATTTCTTCGAACCTTAGCCTACATCGCGCACTCCAGAGACCCACCGACACACGCGACTCGAGCTCAGGTAGACCACCCACCGCGTACGCACCCTGACACTCCACCTCCACCGATCTCAATCTCGCAAAACCCTACACGAGCCGTCGCCATTTGCAATGCCTATGTCGCCACCCCCTTGATAAACAAATACGAACTCGCGGCCTCACAACCCACTCCAATTTCGTGACCACGCAAGCCTCCTCACGCTTGCGATACCGGGACCACCCTGCTTGCGTGAAAACGAGCATCTGCTCATCGCATTTTCTCTTGTTTCTTCTTCCATCGGTACGAGCTGCTGCTCCTCCCCTTTTCTCGAGCTCGAGTTTGAGTAGAGCTCTCGATGCCGTGCCCTCTCTGTTTTTTTATATTGAATCGATCTGAGTTTAATTTTTTTTCTTTCTTCTTGCGATTGAAAACGAAAGAGGAGAGGGAATCGAAGAACGTAAAGATGAAGTCTCGGCATTATTTTGATTTCATTTTTGAACGAAGATAATTTCCTTTTTTTCTATAAAAAATGAACGCGTGTAAAAAAAATTCGAACGCGTGGTATAAACAGATGAACACGTGGTTTAAAGATGGAGACATGTAATTTTTCTTATGAGATAATATTATATGAAATACACATATATACAATATTTTTATATTCAAATATAAATCTAAATTGTTACAATTACGCAACTCGTAATCTCGATTTCCAATCGAACCGTGCCGCCAGAAGTTCATATGGTTAAACCGCTGCTCCGAATGCAATGGAAAAGGTTCCGAGTCCAAATTCGATCATATGGAGAAGATAGCCTTTTCAACCAGTTATTAAATTTAATTTCGATAAATTTTTTTAGTGCGTTTGCTTATCTACTGCCACACAACAACTTCGAATGGTACGAAAATTGAAATCTGATAATAATACAATATTACAGATCCAATGGAACTGGTTTCGTCAAAATCCGAGACTATGCCTTGAAAAGCTATTTCAAATATCGATTTGAACGATATAAATTCAAAACTGAACAAATAAGTTCCAAATTCAATTCTGAAGCTTCCATTATCTTCAGCATTGTCAATATAAATTTTCTAAGCCATCAAATTATTTTTAACAGGCTTAAAACTGAAGATTCAACTTTTTACCCAATTTCAATAAATTAAATTCATAAAAATTTAATTGCCATATTCTGATATTTGAAATTCAAGTTAAAATAACTTTCAAATAGTTTAAATCATTTAAATATTTCAATTTTGAATATTCAAAATTCTGGGTCGTCACATTCTTCCCCCTTAAAATAATTTCGTCCCGAAATTTCTAGTTAAGAAGAATGATCCTAAACCCGTTTATTATTTTCCCAAAACCAAACAGTTTTCAACAACTTGCCAAAAACAAATCCTTATATTAAAGATCCATTGGCCCTCTTATTAACTTCCCAAACTCAATCATAAGTTTCAAACAACATTGTTTTCTTAACAGTTTAAATTTAAATTTAAATTCAAATTTTAAATTACCAAAATTTATCAAAATTTTTTCTAACTCCCGAAATTTTCGAAAAATTTCGCCAGTGTCTCCTTTGCACGGCTAGCTCGGTACGACTACAAAATTGCACCATAGGCCCCCAGATTCAAAAAAAACAAAAGGCCAAGCGGTTGGACAAGAAAGTCATCAAATTTCATATTAAAATTCAATTACATACCTTTTTGTCGAGCTATTAAATTATCTTCGAAATCAAAATCCAATTCCCTTTGCATTTAAATCACCTGTATATCCTACTAGTGGTAGTATCCAATTACAACATTCAAATATCATATTGCACATTTCTTAACAAAAGTTTGAATATTTACTTCTTATACCATTTTTGCTTCACTGTTGAAGTTATATATCCATTTTCATTTAATCGTACATTTTCAATTTCGTTTGAATTCAATTTACAATTTCCATTCTATTTGGATTCAATTTACCTTCTGAATATTAAATTTTATCCACTATCTTTCATTCACAACTCATTTATATCACTATTTTAAATTAGTTTCATTTACTAATCCATTACAAATTCCAGTTCATTTTATCTCAAACCATTTTTTTATTTCCACCTTTATTACCTTTAGTTCACTTCGAACTAATTTTACAATTTCACACAATCCAAATTGGTATTCAATATTCAGTCTCGATTATAGTTTTATTATTTTGTTCATTCCCAAATTTATTTTCTCCTTCACCTTATTTAACACAATTCAAATTCAATTTTAAACTTCTATAAGTTTCCTCACTTATTTTCATTTCATTTAATAAATTTACTTTCCCAACTTAATTTTTGTTTTCGTATTCACTTTAATTTAACTCAATCCTTTAAGTTAAATTCATTCTATTGAAATTCAAATTATATAAGTTATCAACTCATAAACATTTTTAATTAATTTTCCAGAGTTTTAAACGATTTCTCAATATTTCAAAATCACCTTTGAAATCAATTATTTCCAATTTCAAACTATTTTAATTTTAACTTTCCTTCAAGTTAAATTTTTATCCCAACAACTTCAAATTTATAAGTTGTCAAACTCAATTGTATTCTATAAATACTTTATATAGGATTCCAGAGTCTTTCCATCTTTTCAAAACCATTTTTTAAATCAATTCAATTTATCTTTTGAATTTACAAAACCAAACCCAGTTTACAAACAACTTCTATTTATTATTTTTTTAAAATTTGGCGGCAATTCCTCTTCTGGAAACTCGAAAATGAACATCGATGATGTTGCGGTCATTGCCAAAGTTATTTTCTAGCGACCGAAAAGAGTTTAGAGCTTTTTAACCCTTTAAAACATTTTTTCCAAATCTTTGAAAATCATTTTCAAATCAAAGGAATTTAAACATTACCGAATTTCAAAATTTTCAAACCCTTTCAATTCTTTTTAAAACATTTCTCTGGAATTTCATTTCAAATTATAAATCACAATTACAATTTATATTTACAAATACCATTTGTTTATAAATTTATTCCTTAGCTTTTGGTTATGTTTTCAATTTCTATTCAATAACCAATGATAATAATTTAATATTATCAATTTCTAACAATCATGCAACCATATACTATAATAATTTACAAAGATTATTTCCTTTATCTACGAAAATAGTTTTGGGTAAAATTATTTCATTTACCCTATTTATCGTGTTGAATTGTTCTGTACAAGTATTTAGAGATCCCTATCGATATAGTTGTACAGACTAAACCGACCAGAATCTATATATCACTCAACAAACCAATCATCATAATATAAAACAATTTTTTTATATTCACTAACAAATACACGCTCATATCTATTATTACAATCACACTCATTCTAGAGTACTACTGACTCTATCTCTAATGAGTATTTTCTCCACTAGAGCCAAGGTTGTCGCCTAACCAAATGCTCTGATACCAGATTTGTAACGATCCAATTTTTCGACTTTCGAAAGTCGACATTAATACGACCACTGTAACAAATGCCGTACAATCGAATGTCGGAAACCAAACCGTTAGGATTAAAGAAGAAGAAGATAGAAGAAGAAACAGAAACAATAAACAGAATCTCACATTTCGCCGCGGAATAAATATAATAGATAAATGAATAATTTTTAAAACAAAAGCATTGTATCTGTTTATACATACATTATCAGAGTTTACAACAACACAATACAAACACTTGCAATCTTTATAACTTGACCATATGAAAACTGACTTGCACCAACCATACGCAGCGGACACTACATAATATAAGTGATACGCTTTGCCATCAAGCTTGCTTCTGATCTCCACAGCATCTCTTTTCTGACTTCGCTCCAAAATAACTGATAGCCCGACTTTAAGCTGCCTGTGTGGAAAATTGTGGGCACCTAGAGTTTAGAAAGGGAACAATAAACTCCAGGTCAGTCATGGGAGTAGTGTGAGTTCTTTAAAAACAGCTATCTTTTACAAAAGAGAACAAAAGAATTTAAAAGAAATCCATAATGTTTTTTGGAAAATGAAACTACCATAAGGCCTTCCGGCACACACACAACGTAATCGCACACTTGGGGGAGATTTCTCCTTATGATAGTCAAACATGCTTCATACGTAAAATCTTTTTGATATTATTATTAGTGCATAGTGCAGAAAAACATTAAAAAGTATAATATAAATCTTAGCCAGCATAGGTACCATTATATTATGCCTACTATAGCTACCATTTAAGAATGGAAGTTTATACAATTGCAATCATAAAGGGCGCGTATTGGTGATTGGATTTCCATCAAATTGTCAGGCTAAGGAACTTCCTGGGCCACATGGGTACGCCTCTGGAGGGACACCACGAAAACCTAACCGGATATCTGCCAACACAAGGCCGGGTTACCTCTATAACTAAGTAACTACTACACGAGTATGCCATCCCTCGGTCGTTTGCGACCTTTATCCGAGGATCCCCAACCATAACGCAACAAACCACAAAGTATATTAAATTTGCAGCAAAAACATATGTAAAATATCTAGGCTCCATACCATGATACTACCCTTTTCTAAAAGTAAATGACATACCCTCAGGGGACGCTACCCCCAAATAACCTGTTGTATCCTTCCTATTTTGACCTTTCTAGGTTGTGAGGTCCGACAAAGTCTCGTCCACAAAGCTATGCTTTTCACAAAAGCCATGCTTCGATCAACAAATGATCAGTAGCACTTCGTATGCCACATTACCAAATTGTCAATGTATCACTAGTAACCATCAACTACATAACCTCTGAGCTCGTACGTCTCAGAGAAGGGTGTTAAGCTAAGAGAATAAATTCTCCACCACCAACAGAAATGTATTTAATAGAAACCAGCTTTACATCTCAAAATGTAACGTCAGACACACATTCATACAAGTCCTTTCTGGGATCGAACGGAACCGAAGGCACTTCAAAGAAGCCCTTGCAATCCGGATATTCACTAATCACGTCTGGAATCCCCATCACAAAGGGTGATAAAATCTCTATACCGGAGAAACCCAGTGCAGAGACATTCGACAGGTAATCCTTTCGCTTTCGAAAATACCCGGTCTTCAACACCATCTTCAAATGCAATCCCATTTCGTCGTATCATTATTCAGAATGGGTTTATGACACAAAGTCCTCTCCCGGCTAATCCGAATAATGAGCGCATATTTTTAAAAATAAGTGTTCATTTAGATTTCAAACAAATCACTATAAATTTCCACTTTGATCCTTTAAACAAAAATCCGTCACAATCACAAAGGTTCGATGTGGTTTTCGAATATCCATTTTGAATCCGACCCCCAGTCGCATCGAAATTCAAATGCCAATTAAAGGCCAATATTGATAGTCGGTTATTAAACTATCAATCGCAACAATTACCAATTTTCAAATAATTTTCCCCAATTATTTATTTTCAACATATCTTCGCAAGATTTATTTTCATATTTTAACCTTTTGAAAACAAATGTTAAATCAATTTCCACATTTTAATCCTTCGCAAACAAGTTTCAAGTCATTTTCCATACGCGGAAAATATTTCCAAACATTTATTCATTTCCATTGAAAATCTGCCGAGTTCAAATACTTTAAATTAATTTAAATTACTTATCCAAAAACATATATTTGGAAACATAAAACTATTTTGGAACACTCTATTTAAAATATTAGTTATGAAATTTTATATCAATATCTTATATAAAAACTTCAAGTCCAAAGTATTTTTAAAATAAGGTTAATAGATAGAGTATAAATATTTAAATTACTATTTTCTAAATCCAGTATCAATTTAATCTTTAAAATAATCCCTATTATAATTAATTAAATAAATCTTTACATTAAAGATTTAAAACAATTTTCAAAACTAATTTCTCCAACAATATTCTTTCAAGCCAATTATTAGAAGCTTTTAATTTATACTACAAAAGCTACTTTAAAAATATACTCGGCTTTCCAGGGAAGAATTCTCTTTCCATTATAAAATAGTTCATTTACGTCAATTAATAAACCTTCCTTGATTTATTTTAAATTTACATTCCAAATCCGCAGATTTCTTTCCACGCTTTTAAAAATAAACCAATATTTATTTTTAAAACAAATTCCCCTTCCCTTTATAAATTTTCATTGTGAATTTAAATTTTTAAATATCTACTGATATACGATTTTCAAATCGTTTTCCAAACATTCACTTTCAAACACCAAATAAAATTTAAAATTGATTTCTAATTTTATTTTCTAATACCGAATCAGATTTTCCAAATCGATTTCTCAAAGATTTATTTTAAAATACCAAATCAATTTCAAATCGATTTCCCGTTTTATTTCCAAAACACCAATCAAATTTCCAAATCAATTCCTAAAATTTATTTTAACTCCAAATTAAATCCCAAATTTAATTTCTAAATTTATTTCCTTTTGAAATAAATCCTTTATCTCTTCCAAACATTTAAAATCCTTATTTTAAATAAATTCTTCAACTATTAAATAATATTATTCTAAATCTATTTATTAAACTTTTCCCATATTTTGGAATTTATTTAATAAGTGTTCAAAAATGCTTTATCTATTTAAATTTCTTCTTTTAAATTCACCCAATTCTTTTGAATGAATTTATTATAAATTTTCTATCCAAATTTCAAAATCCAATTTTTATTTATTTCTGGTATCCTACGATACCAAAAATATATT
Organism: Allium cepa; assembly: GCA_030765085.1. NCBI lineage: Eukaryota > Viridiplantae > Streptophyta > Magnoliopsida > Asparagales > Amaryllidaceae > Allium > Allium cepa. The sequence continues at coordinate 462,177,912 of CM060938.1, read as the reverse complement.
CGGCTAAATTATAACCTTCAACGGTTTCCATCACAAATAATCACACATAGATTATAAATAATCAACACACAATATTGAAACTAATTCAAATATTTGAGGAATCCAGTTGGATCCCTCCAACCTATTTCCTTGCATCCACAGACGTTAGCACAACAATTAAATACCAATTCCAATTCGAGGTGGAATATCGCGGTATATGGGATTAATATAATATCATCCGCTATTATGCGGTGCATAGGGTCTCATCTGTTATATAATGCGGGAAATCAATCACTCCAAATACATATATAATAGCGGATTCCACTTCGAGGTGGAATATCACGGTATATGGGTTTAACATAATATCATCCGCTATTATGCGGCGCATAGGGTCTAGTTTTATCATCCAAGCACACACAATCAACTATTTTAAATTTAACTATTTAAAATTAAATTGGAAAATCAGATTGAGTGAGAAGATCTCACCTTTTTGCCTATGTATGCAAACCATTTTCCATTCCGGCTTGTTTCCATTCAGATATTGACCTTATATAAACAATTGCATAATTTAAAAAATCGAACAATTTAAATTCCCATTGGATAAATTTAATTAACCAATGATTTTATTAATTTAATTTTAGACCAAAATTCCCTTTTTAGTATCTTAAGATAATTAAATAGATTAATTTTAAACCAATACTTTTAATTTCTAAACAAATCCCTTTTAACAAATTTATTTAACTAAAGGTTAAATTTAAAACTGAATTTCCTTTTTAAATAATCTTGGGTAACTAAAATAAATTGAATACGTTTATTATTTAAATTTATCTTTATAATATAATTTTTTTAAAATTAAACAGGTAGATTTCAAAATATGTATGTGTTTATTATTATTATTATTCTGTAAAAAAAATTATCCTTTAGAAATAAACAGTATTCCTTACTGCAAATACTTCCTTTTCCTTTATCTGTAAACATTTTTCTATGAAAATATATTAAACCTTAATAGATTGAAAAATTAAAATGAGAATACCTTACTGCCAAAATTTCTTCGAACCTTAGCCTACATCGCGCACTCCAGAGACCCACCGACGCACGCGACTCGAGCTCAGGCAGACCACCCACCACGTACGCACCGTGACACTCCACCTCCATCGATCTCAATCTTGTGAAATCCTACACGAGCCACCGCCATTTGTAATGCCGATGTCGCCACCCCCTTGATAAACGAAGACGAAATCGCGACCTCATAACCCATTCCAATTTCGCGACCACGCGAGCCTCCTCACGCTTTTGACACCAAGACCACCCTGCTTGCTTGAGAATGAGCATTTGCTTGTCGCATTTTCTCCTGATTCTTCTTCTATCGGTACGAGGTGCTGCTCTTCCCCTTTTCTCGAGCTCGAGTTCGAGCAGAGCTCGCGATGCCATGCCCTCTCTGATTTTTTATATTGAATTGATCTGAGTTTAATTTTTTTTCTTTCTTCTCGCGATTGGAAACTAAAGAGGAGAGGGAATCGAAGAATGTAAAGATGAAGGCTTTGCATTATTTTGATTTCATTTTGAACGAAGATAGTGTCCTTTTTTCTATAGAAAATGAACGCGTGTAAAAAAATTCGAAAGCGTGGTATAAACAGATGAACACGTGGTTTAAAGACGGAGACGTGTAATTTTTCTTGTGAGATAATATTATATGAAATACACATATATGAAATATTTTTAAATTCAAATTTAAATCTAAATTGTTACAATTACGCAACTCGTAATCTCGATTTCCAATCGAAGCGTGCCGCCAGGCGTTCATAAGGTTAAACCCCTGTTTCGAACGCAATGGAAAAGGTTCTGAGTCCAAATTCGATCGTATGGAGAAGATAGCGTTTTGAACCAGTTATTAAATTTATTTTCGATAAAATTTTCAACGTGTTTTCTTATCGTATGGCCACACAACAAATCTGAATGCTACGAAAATTGAAATCCGATAATAATACAATATTACGGATCCAACGGAACTGGTTTCATCGAAATCCGAGACTGCGCCTTGAAAAGCAATTTCCAAATATAGATTTAAACGATATAAATTCAAAACTGAACAAATCAGTTCCAAATTCAATTCTGAAGCTTCCATTATCTTCAATATTGTCAATATAAATTTTCTAAGCCATCAAATTATTTTTAACAGGCTTAAAACTGAAGATGTAAATTTTTACCCAATTTTAGTAAATTAAATTCCGAAAAAATTAATTGCCATATTATGATATTTGAAATTCAAGTCAAAATAACTTTCAAACATCTAAAATCATTTAAATATTTCAATTTCGAATGTTTAAAATTCTGGGCCGTCACATTCTCCTCCTTTGGAAGATAGGTTCGAGCATTCGTGCTTGAATGCAACAAGAAACTACATGATCATTGGAACAAGAAATTTATTGATGAATTTTCTTACCTTTGATTCCAAATTAAAACCTTAGAGCATGAGGAAAAATGGGGTTAATTTAAAAGTCCACAGGTTAGAAAATGATGTGAATAATTTCTCATGTAAAAATCTATAAAATAAAAAGGAACTTAATTAATAAGTAAATATTAAATCCCAAAAATTTAAAAATTTAAAGGTCAAACTTTGGCTACGAAACATGCACCGTTGAATTCGTAGCTGTTTTCTGATCAATTTTCATACGTAAAGTTTTCGATCGGGATCAAATGAAAAAGTTATCAACGTTTGAAGTTTTCAGATAAAAAACAATTCCAAACCAATTAAGGAAGTAAATGTTAATAACTTAACATTAGAATGGGCATTAAGTATAAATCCTGATGTGAAATATAAATGTTAATTAAAGGCGCTCAATCGAATTAAATCTAATTAAGAAAGCGTGTAAGTAAATAAATTGGACATAGAAGTAAATATGTACTAATAACTTACGTTAATGTAAACACTAAATGTAAATCTTATTATTTAGTAATTGGATATGTTAAATCTAATCAAATTAGATCTTAAAAGAAAGTAAACAAAGGAGATCGCGTTAAATAAAACTAAAGCAGCGTTGAAAGGGAAATAAATAAATGAGAATTAATTAATGTTAAAATAAATGTTAATAAATAAAAAACTTTAACGTTGAAGGAAAGAAAATCAGGAAATAAATGTTAATAAGTTAAAAGTAATTAACATTTATGGATACGTACTGTGTAAGCAAGATTAACATTAATAAAATTAAAACCAAAATTGTATGAAATAATGAAAAAGGAATTAAAGAAAAGAGCGTTAACACTAATATATTAAAAGCAACGATAAATGAAAGAATCGGGCAACAAGTCATAAATCAACCAATCGGTACCTTGCAGCCTACCAGTCGACACCTAGCAATTAACCGGTGGAGGTTGGGCATGTAACAACCCGCATATTTATCGATTTTATATTTAAATATTTTATCGATACTCGAAATTTAGTCCGAAAAGCTACTTTTTGCATACGGTCGAATTAGGACTCGGGACCACTTCCATTGAGTTCAAAACGCCGTTTGCGATCTTTTTGAGTATAAACTTTGATATGTTTGGAGTTAGTGGAATTTTTCCACTTTTCACTTAGGGCTTTGGTTTGGGCTGAGCCCAATAACCCCACTTATTAACTCAGTCCCAACCCTCTCCTCTTCATTTACTTCCTTTCTATTTTCCTAATACTCAAGCTTTTATTACAATGGAGAGTGGAATGGGAAATTGAAACTCAAGCCCTAGTTTTCTTTTGCAAACCAAGCTCTAGCTCCAAATAATAGAAGAAACTTTGGTAAGCCTCTTCCTCTTCTTCTCCAATCCATTCTCTTATCAATTTCAGAAATTCCTAAACCTAACTTTGGGAATGTTCTTCTTTTTGAGTATAGATTCAAGCTCGTTTGGGTTGTGTTGAAAAGTGGTTGATTCTCCCTTTTTCTTTCAAGCTTCTTCTTCATTGTTTTTGTGAAAAGGTGAGATTTTTATCTCACATCTATGACTATAATTAACTCTGGTGGTTAGGTATGAATTCCTAACACCTCTTCATGTGAATTGGCTTTTGATTTGGATTGGTTTTGTGAATATTCCAATTTTTGGGGTTTTAAGTCAAATTTGTGTGAAAATCCTTTTATGGATGTTTGATCATGCTTTGGATGATGCATCTAGGAGCATATAGGGCCGGGTTGCCGATTGGCATAAACCCTTAGAGCCAATGTTCGTCCGGTTGCATTTTGGAAGAGTTTGCTCTTCATTTGGATAGGCTGAAAAATAGCCCAGGCAAGATTCAGTCGACTGAAAAGTCTGTTCAGTCGACTGAACCTGAAACCCGAAAGTTTCCAGGCATGATTCAGTCGACTGAACCTGGAAACAGAAAGTTTCCTGAACCTGGAAAATTTCCAGGTACAGGGTCAGTCGACTGAAAACTCTGTTCAGTCGACTGAACCTGCTGTTTCAGTCCAGTTTGCCTTTTGGATTGAATTTCCAATTTAAATCAATTCGTGATGTTCCTATTTGTTGTTGTCATTTATTATCGAGGTAGCTCGATCCTATCCTCCCTTAGGTCTTCACTAGGTCGTACTGTTTTGGACGGTGCGCTGCCCCGCACCCCGTCGGGGGCGCTGCCCCCTGGACCCCCGCGACCTGACCGGTAGGTCGAACCCCGTAGCGGGGGTGTTGCCCCCGCACCCCCACCTTGGGGGGTTGCCACCCCCCTGGACCCCCCTCCATAGGGGATCTTATCTGAAAAACATTCAACAGAACTTGCTTTGTTGAGATGCTGAGTTGACCATTCTTCGAGACAAACTATCTTGGGCTTCTCGGTCGATTTTATGGATTTTTGAATATCTATTTCGATGGATTCTTTATCGGTTTCTTTGGATTTTATTCACGTCTTCGAATGTGAATTTTTATGATTGATTGTTTCTACAATCACTTCTATGATTTGTCACTTTAAAATATAAAAGTTTTCTATACTAGTAGTAAATATCAAAACTCTTTCTTCAAATGATTTCAACACTATTTTATAACAAAGCTCGTTTTCTCAAATCGATTTCCAATCTATTAGTATATACAAACCTTTACCTCACTCGTATGAGAAATCTAATTAAACGACTTAGTAAAACAAGTGGTATGAAACGCTTGCGTTTACTTCGTCGGTTAATTCTTGGACTTGTTCGATTGAATCTCTTGTGACAATTTTCTAGTGGAGATCTACAATTTGTTCGTAAATATTTAAATTAAGCTAGTGGTTATGGGACATGAAGCTAAGCTCATATATTTACTAGCTTACTGTAATTGACACTACTTGATGATCATGACGATCATTTTTGTGTTTTAGACTAGCAACTGTGCGATGTCTCTTTGTCTGCAAGGGAGACTAGACCCCGCTCTTGTGATGTTTCGCCATCGCATTTGTGTGATGTTTCGCCATCACATATGTGGGGTAGCGCCCCACGGTCTTCGGGCCATTCGTGTGTCAAAATTAATGGCTTGCAACCATGCGATAGCGTCTCACTTTGTTTTACACGTGTAGGTGAGTTTTCATGCTCCTATATTGTGATTTCTGGATTTCTTATGTAGTCTTCTGGAATTTGTGCTTCACCTATTTTCATGACTTTCATTGTTATGATTTTCCAACTTTTATGTTTTGGTGAATTTGTGTGTCATCACCTTTTTTTAGGTGAATTTGGATCTTTTAGAAGATTCTTTTGATATTGTTTGATCTCTTGATGATCTTTATTTACATGCTTATCATAGTATGTCTTTATGGTTACTATATGTTCTTGCCATATCTATTGTTTTATATCATGTTATCTGATATTTATAGCTAGACTGATCCGTTTATTATTTTCTTATAAATAATACTCGGGTCAGACCGAGATGTTACAGGTGCTTCTGCTTGACTTCACTTCTAGGATTATCTCCTTGACTTTTGGCTAACTGCTTAGATTAGTAGTTTTTGGACATGTACATTTGAGATATAGACTCTATGATGTATACTTATTCTTTTGTATAACACATGTTGCTATTCTTTTGGGTTACTGTGGATCTTTCTGACCACTACTCTGATGTACACTTTCATGTGTTATATATTCATATCTTTTTCCACCTTTGTGATATGGATGTCTGTGACTGATTTGTGTTATGTTTATTTCTATATTTGTTTCTGAAGATTATTATAGCCACTGTGTAGTAGCTTTGAGTTTGTATCGGTGTGTCGGATTTCCTCTCGAAATCAAATGCATGTTACACTATCCGACATAGCGGTGCTCTCTCAAAGCAATTGCACGGATGGTCGCTCCTCAATAGCCTTATTCTCCGTGCTAGTTGACAGCATTGCTCCGTAGTGTTCTTGGCTAGCGTGGGTATAGAGGTAGGGCGTCACAGGGCAATCGACCGGTTAGCTTGGTTTGGTCAAGAATGAACCTAGGCCCAACGGTTTGATTTAAAAACTAAAATCTAATGGATGAAATTAATTCGTGTGTCTATAAATATAGGCCTAACTCTTCACTTTTCTTCTTATATTTTCTGAATCAAAGAGCGATGCTCTGTCATTTTCTCTTATACACAAATTATAGAATGTACATAGATTATAAATTAGCAGACTGTATATATGTATATATGGAGAATAGCAGAAAATAAAAAATAAAGAAAATAAATCAATTTTGCAAAGAAGTGGTAAATCTAAATCATAATCCAAGTTAAATTCAAATCTCTCCTCAGATCTAAATTTTTAATATGTATGTATATGCTTACGGTGCATATTCCGCTAAGGAGAAAAAGGGAATTAAGAAAAATAACAGATTTAGATATGGAGATTTGAAAAGCTTAAAGATGAGTTGGAAATTATACATTTTCTATATAGTATTCGATTTATTTTGTTATAAATCTATTCCTTGTATTCTTGAATATAATTATTTCCAGTTGTAAGCTTAATTATACGCATGTAATGAAATTTAAACTCATTTTTACATATTCTTTGAATTGTTAACTTAAATATGGAAAATAAGGGTGTAAGTTATGATCTCTAAATTAACAAGATTTTATTGATATTTTAGATTCGTAGATTTAAATGGCATATATTATTTAATACGAAATAAAGGTTATTATAAATTGAATTAGGATTTAAGTAGTATATTAATTCATTGGAATGAAGTGCACTGTAATATAAATTTCTATAAATTATCCAGTATTATAATTAGGAATAAAAATATACAGTTTGAAGTAATAAAGAATATACCTAAAAGAAAGAGATGTATAAAATAGGGATATTTACCATATTTTATATAGTCTATTTCAATAGAAACAAAAAAGGATAATTTCTTGTAATTCCTAATGCAGTACAAAGCCTTTTTTGATAAGTTATAGATATTTATAGTGCTAACAATTCTTTTTGGGGATGACATAATCCTAACAAATTAAAATGTTGAAATCCTCAAGTATAAACTAAATTTTTTACAAGTAATGATAATAACAACAACCTAAATGTAAAACTAAAATATGCAATAAAAGACAAGTTAGAAATTAAACAGTAAGCGACGAATGTAGGTAAATTATTGAAATGAGTAAGTAAAGAAGTTAGTAACCAAAAGAAAGATAGTATGAGATAAAAAGGAACAGTAAATAGATCTAATAATAAAAAGGAAAAGAATGGTAAATGATAATTAGATCTTTTAAGCTAAATGTAAGCGGTACATGACACTAAATTGGAATTAATGAAATAAGAAGTAAATGCATGTAAAAGTAAAGGAATATTATTAATAGTGGAATATTGGAGGCATAGAAAATATATAATTACAAATATATTCGTAGCCCCAAGTATGCATTTATAATGGATGTGAATTATTAAAGTAGTCAATAGCTTGGAATAAATAAGAATGACTTCTCATTAAAATGGGTTGTAATGCATGGTTTGTTGTGTTATGCAACAAAATTCTGCCCACTGCAAGGGGCGACTGGCAATTGTGTATGCATAATACCGATGTGGGACATATCCAACCGTAGGACCCATGGAACTATACATCGTATATTGGTAAAGGGATAACAAAGTAGGATAGTTTGCCTCGATCAAAATGTCAAAGGATAAGTAGAGTCTGCTTCAACCTTTTAGGGGGTATTAGGTAACAAATGGGTACTTCCTAGATTACATCAGGCAATCTAAATGGAACGATGAGCAAGGCTCGGTGCAATTACCGTGAGATTAGTGCCATATACGGGAGTAGTAGATGTTTCATAGGTCGAGAACGTCATCGGTCCTATGCGATCAGCGGAAAGACGAGGGTCACACCTAAATGAGCTAAACCTCAGCTAGTGTAGATCACGTTTAGGTCATGCACTGCCATAGTTATTTGTTGTTTTTTTAATAGGAGGCAAGGCTAGATAACCCTTAATGGAGATCTTTCAAAATGAATAGATATGGTTAAACTATTGTAACGCCGTTATTATGCACTATGGGAAGTCCTTGGTATGCATGACGATAAGGATGTGATATTGCATTGACAATGGATCCTAACGAGGTGCCGAGTTGCAAATACTAGTGGGAAAGTATCTTAGTCCAAAGGAGGACCGTGGTACTTATACACACACATATGTATTTATTATCTACTTCAAGTAGATGAGGCATACCATAAGCGTACGTAGAGTTAAGACGACTAAGTAAAAACAATAGATATAACATGTAATGGAAGGCAATCGACATAAACCGGTGTTATGTATGAAATTTACCAGTAACCAGATGTTGTTTTGACTCCCTCCTCATTATAATCCATATGATAGCTTTGGAGGGACAAGTATTGGTACAACGTAGGAATGGTGGAAGGGTAGATTTCCTTGTACATGCTCCATACTGATAAGGACAATAAAAATTAAAGTGTCGGCCTTGGTTAGTAACCTTATGTTTTATTATACTTTACTATTCCGCTGCGAGTTTATATCGATAATGCTCAGATATACTTTAATTATTTGTTGGATACCAAACATTAACAGTCCATAGTTTAATGGACTTGGGTTTTCGACTTAGCGAAAATTCGAGCACATTGGGATGTGAGCCGTCACACCTCGCAATGGACTTGTCTATTAAAAGGACTTAATAAAACGCTTGAGTAGGAGATCACTACTCGGATTGGTGAGATTGACCTTTTGAACATTATTTGAAGACAATAAAAAAAAACTAAAAAAATTCTTCCTAATTACAGTACAATATATAATTGATCCTTCCTCAGCCGTAGAGAAATAAAAAAAGGAGGTAAAGGAACTAAAGGAACATTTGGAACTGATGCTGTGCTTTTTTGTAAGAGTTTCTGTAACATCCCCTATTTTGAGGCTCGAAGCTAATCGCTACAGATGCTACATTCATCTATAGTATTAACTTCCGGTGATAAAATACAGTAATGTTAATGGTATCCATAATATCAGAAGCTCATGAACGTGGAAAAAATAAACACAGATTTCAAAACAGCTTTACTGATTACATTTCAAATCAAATTTCATATTTAATTACACAATCCCAAAAAGGTTCCCAGGTTTTGATAAATATAAGTATTAAAAAATGCGCCAAGAGCGACATATGAAGATGCCTCCTTGGATGATCAGAATGCTAAATAGACATATCAATTAATAAATACATCACAATGGAAACAATAATGGATAGTCTTCTAAATAGCTGATCCTCGCCTCCATGTCTTCAAAAGTTTTATTCATCACCTACTAAAACCTGAAATACCTTAAATCTTAATCTATTCAGATTAAATTTTGAGTGCCGACGAGTTAAAAGGGGAAAACATAAAAGTCGAGTCAGACATAAAGCCCGGTGTGAATAATTCTATTACATCTCAGTTTATTGATATTAAGTGAGACCACGCCACTTAGCAGAACAGATTTTCCCTCACTAATATCCTTTTAAAAGCATATCTTTCGCAAATCAAAATGCTGCAATCAAACTGATTATCTTTACTACTAATAAAGAGAATTCATTGAATTGATTTATTCGGTGTCCTTTTGAAATTCCAAATATACCCATTTACATCTCATAGAGAAATAGTATTCAAATATGGGGATATAGCCTGTTAATTTCTAAGTACAACTATTAATCACCATGGAGAACTACAGTGTGGGTTCACAAGATGAAGTATCCAAGTGTACCATATTGTCCGTAATTTAGATAGGAGTCCGTCGGTCGAAGTTTTGTCATATTCCAAGTTAGTATTAAGAAGTTATTGTAGTCTGAACAAAAAAATAGCGACTTCTTCATTAGGCGGAGTTCAAATATTAGGATGTGGTAGCCTATTATTTTCTAAGTACAACCATCAATCCCCAAGGAGAACTTCAGTGTGCTTCACAAGATGAAGTATCCGAGTGTTCCATATTGTCCGTAATTTAGGTAGGAGTTAATCGGTAGAAGTCTCGCTGGATTCCGAGTTAGTATGAAGAAAATATTACCGTTCGAACAAAAAAATAGCGGCTTCTACACTAGGCGGAGTTCAAATACGGGGATGTGGTACCATGTTGTTTTTAAAGTAAACCGTCAGTCCCCTTGGAGAACTACACTATGCATTCACAAGATGAAGTATCTGAGTGTACCATATTGTCCGTAATTTAGCTGGGAGTTCATCAGTCAAAGATTTGCCCGATTCCGATGTAGTATGAACAAGTTATTACAGTCTAAACAAAAATATAGCGGCTTCTACACTAGGCGGAGTTCAATTATGGGGATGTGGTAGCCTGTAATTTTCTAAGTACAACTGTCTGTCCCCATAGAGAACTACATTGTGCATTCAAGAGATGAAACATCTGACCATTCCATATTGTCCGTAATTTAGGTGGGAGTTAAATGATCGAAGTCTCATCGGATTCCGAATTAGTATGAAGAAGTTATTGCATTCTAAACAAAAAATAGCGGCTTTTGCACTAGGCGGAGTTCGAATACGGGGATGTGGTATCCTATTATTTTCTAAATACAACTGTTATTCCCTATGGAGAAATACAATGTGCATTCACAAGATGAAGTATCTGAGTCTTCCATATTGTTCGTAATTTAGGTGGGAGTTCATCGGTCGAAGTCTCGTCAGATTCCGATTTAGTATAAAGAAGTTATTGCAATCTGAACAAAAAAAATAGCGGCTTCTGCACTAGACAGAGTTCAAATATTGGGATGTTGTAGCCTGTTATTTTCTAAATACAACTGTTAGTCCCCATAAAGAACTATAGTGTGTGTTCACAAGATGAAGTATCCGAGTGTTCCATAGGATCCGTAATTCAGGTGAAAGTTAATCGGTCAAAGTCTTATCGAATTCTGAATTAGTATGAAGAAGTTATTGCAGTCTGAACAAAAAATAGTGGCTTCTGCACTAGGAGAGTTTAGATATGGGGATGTGGTAGCATATTATTTTCTAAGAAAACTGTCAGTTCCCGTGGAGAACTACATTGTGCATTCACAAGAGAAGTATCCGAGTGTACCATATTGTACGTAATTTAGGTGGGTGTTCATCGATCGAAGTATCGCTTAATTTTGAGTTAGTATGAAAAATTATGGCAGTCTGAACAAAAAAAATAGCGGCTTCTGCACTAGGTGGTGTTCAAATATAGAGATGGTAGCCTGTTATTTTTTAACTACAACTATCAGTTCCCATGGAGAACTACAGTGAGCGCTGAAGTGAGGATATAGCCTGTTATTTTCTAGGTACAACTGTTAGTCGCCATGAAGAACTACAACGTGCTTCATAAGATAAAGTACCAATTGTACCGTATTGTCCGTAATCTAGGTGGGAGTTCTTCAGTCGAAGTATCGCCTAATTCCGAGTTAGTATGAAGAAGTTATTGAAGTCCGAACAAAAAAATAGTAGCTTCTGCACTAGGCAGAGTTCGAATATGGGGATGTGCTAGCCTATTATTTTCAAAGTACAACTGTCAATCCCCACGGAGAACTACAGTGTGCATTCACAAGTTGAGCTATATGAGTGTTCCATTTTTTTCGTACTTTAGGTGGGGGTTAATTGGTCGAAGTCTCACCGGATTCGAAATTAGTATGGAGATGTTATTGCAGTCTGAACAAAAAAACTGCGGCTTCTACACTAGGCGTAGTTCAAATACGGGGATGTGGTAGTCTGTTATTTTCTATGTACAACTTTCAATCCCCATGGAGAACTAGAGTATGTGCTCAAAAGATGAAATATCCGAGTGTTCCATATTGTCCGTAATTCAGGTGGGAGTTAAACGGTCAAAGTCTCGCCGGATTCCGAATTAGTATGAAGAAGTTACTGCAGTCTGAACAAAAAAATAGCGGCTTCTACACTAGGCGGAGTTTAAATATGGAGATGTGGTAGCATGTTATTTTCTAAGTAAACTGTTAGTCCTCATGAAGTACTACAGTATGCGTTCATAAGATGAAGTATCCGAGTGTACCATATTGCCTGTAATTTAGGTGGGTGTTCATCGGTCGAAGTTTTGCCTGATTCCGAGTTAGTATGAAGAAGTTATTGCAATCTAAACATAAAAATAGTGCATCTGCCTAGGAAGAGTTCAGATATGAAGATGTAGCCTACTATTTTCAAAGTAGAACCATTAGTCACCATGGAGAACTACAGTGAGCGATGAAATGAGGATATAGCCTGTTTTTTCTTGGTATAATTGTTAATCACCATGGAGAACTACAATGTACGTTCACAAGATAAAGTATCCGACTGTACCGTATTGTCCGTAATTTAGATGGGAGTTCATGGGTCGAAGTATCACCTAATTCTGAGGTAGTATGAAGAAGTTATTGCAGTCTAAACAAAAAAAAACAGCGGCTTCTACACTAGGAGGAGTTCCAATATGGGGTTATGGAAGCCTGTTATTTTCTAAGTACAACTGTCAGTCACCATGGAGAACTGCGGTATGTGTGAACTACAACATGCGTTCACAAGATGAAGTATCCGAGTGTTTCATATTATCCGTAATTTAGGTGGGTGTTAATCGGTCAAAGTCTCACCAGATTCCTAATTAGTATGAAGATAATATTGCTATGTCTGAAAAAAAATAGCGGCTTCCGCACTAGGCGGAGTTCAAATACGGAGATGTGTTACCAAGTTATTTTCTAAGTAAACTATCAGTCCACTTGGAGAATTACGGTGTGCGTTCATAAGATGAAAAGTGTATCATATTGTCCGTAATTTAGGTGGAAGTTCATCGGTCGAAGTTTTGCCTGGTTTCGAGTTAGTGTGAAGAAGTTATTATAGTTCGAACAATAAAATAGTGGCTTCTACACTAGGCGGGGTTCAAATATAGGGATGTGGTGCCTGTTATTTTCCAACTGTCAATCCTTTGGAGAACTACAGTGTGCGTTCATAAGGTGAAGTATCCGAGTGATCCATATTGTCCGTAATTTAGGTGTGAGTTAATCGGTCGAAGTCTCACCAGATTATGAATTAGTATGAAGAAGTTATTGCAGTCTGAACAAAAAAATAGCGGCTTCTGCACTAGGCGAAGTTCAAATATGGGGATGTGATAGCCTGTTATTATCTAACTGCCAGTCCCTATGGAGAACTACTATGTGCGTTCACAAGATGGAGTATCTGATTGTTCCATTTTGTCCATAATTATGGTGGGACTTAATTGGTCGAAGTATTGCCGGATTTCGAATTAGTATGCAAAAGTTACTGAAATCTGAACAAAAATTTAGCGGCTTCTGCACTAGGCAGAGTTCAAATATGGCGATGTGGTAGCCTGTTATTATCTAAGCACAACTATTAGTCTTATGGAGAACTACGGTGTGCATTCACAAGATGAAGTATCCAAATTTTCCATATTGTCCATAATTTAGGTGAAAGTTAGTCGGTCGATGTCCCGCCAGATTCCAAATTAGTATGAAGATGTTATTGCAGTTTGAACAAAAAAATAACGACTTCTACATTAGGCGGAGTTCAAACATGGGGACATGGTAGCAAGTTATTTTCTAAATAAACTGTCAGTCCACATGGAGAACTACAGCGTGCGTTCACAAGATGAAGTATCCAAGTGTATCATGTTGTTTGTAATTTAGGTGTGAGTTCATCGGTCGAAGTTTTGTCTGATTTGGAGTTAGTATGAAGAAATTATTGTAGTCTGCAACTTCTGCCTAGGTGGATTTCAAATATGAGGACGTAGCCTGCTATTTTCCAAGTACAACTATTAGTCAACATAGAGAACTACAGTGAGCATTGAAGTGGGGATATAAACTGTTATTTTCTAAGTACAACTGTTAGTCACCATGAAGAACTACAATGTACGTTCACAAGATGAAGTATCTGACTGTATCGTATTGTCCGCAATTTAGATGAGAGTTCAATGGTCGAAGTATCGCCTAATTCCGAGTTAGTATGAAGAAGTTATTGCAGTCAGAACAAAAAAATAGCGGCTTCTACACTAGGAAGAGTTCAAATATGAGATGTGGTATCCTATTATTTTCTAAGTACAACTGTCAGTCCCCATGCAGAACTACATTACACGTTCACAAGATGAAGTATCCGACTGTTCCATATTGTCCGCAATTGAGGTGGGAATTCATCAGTCGAAGTCTCGTCGGATTTTGAATTAGTATGAAGAAGTTATTGCAGTTTGAACAAAAAATAGCGGCTTCTGCACTAGGCAGAGTTTAGAAATGAGGATGTGGTAGCATGTTATTTTCCGAGTAAACTGTCAGTCTCTATGGAGAAGTACGGTATGCGTTCACAAGATAAAGTATCTGAGTGTACTATATTGTCCGTAATTTAGGTGGGAGTTCATCAATCAAAGTATCGCCTAATTCCGAGTTAGTATGAAGAAGTTATGGCAGTCTGTACAAAAAAAGCAGCTTTTGCACTAGGCGGTGTTCAAATATAGAGATGTGGTAGCCTGTTATTTTCTAAATACAACTGTCAGTTCCCATGGAGAACTACGGTGTGCATTCACAAGATGAAGTATCCAAGTGTTTCATATTGTCCGTAATTCAGGTGGGAGTTAATCGGCCAAAGTCTCGCCGGATTCCGAGTTAGTATAAGGAAAATATTACAGTATGAACAAAAAAATAGCGGCTTCTGCACTAGGGATGTGGTAGCCTGTTATTTTCTAAGTACAACTGTCAGTCCCTGTGGAGAACTACAGTGAACGTTCATAAGATGAAGTATCCGAGTGTTCTAAATTGTCCGTAATTAAGGTGGGAGTTAGTCAGTTGAAGTTTCGTCGGATTTCGAATTAGTATGAAGAAGTTATTGCAATCTGAACAAAAAATAATAGCAGCTTCTGCACTAGGCGGAGTTCAAATATGGGGATATGGTAGCATGTTATTTTCTAAGTAAACTGTGAGTCCCCATGTAGAACTACAGTGTGCGTTCACAGGATGAAGTATCCGAGTGTATCATAATGTCCGCAATTTCGGTGGGAGTTCATCGGTCGAAGTTTTGCCTCAGCCTAGTTAGTATGAAAAATTTATTGCAGTCCGAACAAAAAAAAAGGCTTCTTTCTAGACGGAGTTTAAATATGAGGATGCAGCCTGTTATTTTCTAAGTAGAATTATTAGACACCATGGAGAACTACATCGAGCGTTGAAGTGGGGATATAACATGTTATTTTCTAAGTACAACTGTTAATCACCATGGAGAACTACGGTATATGTTCATAAGCTGAAGTATCCGAGTATTCTATATTGTCCGTAATTTAAGTGGGAGTCCATCGGTCATAGTTTTGCCCGATTCCGAGTTAGTATGAAGAAGTTATTGCAGTATGAAAATATAGCGGCTTCTGCCTAGGCGGAGTTCAAATACAGAGATGTAGCATGTTATTTTTTAAGTACAACCTTTAGTCACAATAGAGAACAATGGTAAGCGTTTACTAGATGTAGTATCCGAGTGTTGCTTATTGTTTGTAATTTCGATGGGAGTCCATTGGTCGAAGTCTCGCCCGATTTCGAGTTAGTATAAAGAAGTTATTGCAGTCTGAAAAAAAAATAGCGGCTTCTGCCTAAGCGGAGTTTAAATATAGGGATGCTATTATCAAATCTACTTCCATAGGTGCAATTAAAAATGCATTCATGTTGTGATTAAATGTAGGCCTACCTGGATGTGCATATGTACTCGTAACAATAATAGCAATAACATATATACATATAAATCATGTAATCAATGGACTGTCCATCTGAACCTTATAGTTTTATCTGGCTGATTATTAACCACTGGCTGACTTGGGCCTACCAGATATAACACATATTCTAAATTCTGTTAGACAAAATACTGGACAGTCTTTATTTAACTTACTTCTCCTAAGGTCAACTGATCCTAATGGTTTTACGGATTCACCAATAACTTATCCCCACTTTGTGCATTCCATTCTGTATGTAACATCATTTTGGTCTTTCCTGTGACAACGCCCTACACAATGGAATTTGGTCTTATATTAGCTAGAGGCTACTAGCTGAAGTATAGGGAGCGACCCCACTCCAGTCCCATCCGGTCTTCTGACATCTAAGTCGTTCGTTTACCAAATATCTGGGCTAACCACCCTATTCAAGTTTCATTTTCATGAAAACAATTTTTACAAATGATTTAATCCTTGAAATCATATTTTTTAAACAAGGAAATCATAATCTTTGCTTTACTCAAAATACTTATGCCATGATATATGCCTTGTATAAAGCAATGTTGATGAAAACCTAAAATCAATAGGGTTATCTATCCCTTTAAAATAAATTAAAGCCCTTTTTAACTTAAAAAAACATTAGGTTATAAAGCCAAAACAATACATTCGAAACCATTGTTGAAAATCTTAAACAACCTCTTTTGAAATCACTGAAAGCGTCCTTTTCGAAATCATTTAGTTCAACACTTAATGAAAATAATGATCAAAGGAACAGGGACAAAAGCATCACTTTTAAAAGCATTGGTCTCAAGTAAAAGAATTGGAGAAGCGGATAGCTTTGAAACTATCTTTTCGAAACCATTGCCTTCGAAACTATTAGTAAAAGTGGCTAAGTCAATCATTTCAAAAACGTTAGGGAATGCGGCTTCAATATTAGCGGAAAGTGCGAAGATGAAAGTCTCTCCATTCACATGCATCGTTTATAGGTTGTAAAAAGTGGCCTCTAACAAGGTAAAAGTATCGGTACGACAATTAAGGTATCGAAGGGTTCAAATCGCCAACCTTTTCAAAACACTCTTTTAAACAAAGTCAGGTATATAGTTTCAAAAGCTTTGAAAGACAACTTTACCCCTTTCGGATACATGCCTTCGACACCATTTGACCTTCCGTCTATCTCCAACACACTACATCAATGAATTGATACCATGTATATTGGTTTCGAATCGGTACGAAAGCGGTTTTGTGTGGGTGTATGATGTCACAAGCTAGCAAGGGTAGTGGCGAAGATATAATTTTAATAAAAACTGCATTTCAACCTTTTGAAAAAATTCCTTTTTTCTTACCACTAATATATATCAAAATCTTATTGGTTTAGAAAAATTTATCAATTCCCTTTTTTAGAATTTTGCAACGATCCAGAATTTCAGTCATTCGATATTTAATTGATTTTAAATATTCACAAGTTAATTTTATAAGTTAAATAACTTATATTTTGAATATAATGATTTAATTGGATAACTAAATTGTTAATTTAATATTTGAAATTGCTGAAATAATTAGAAATTGAATTTAATGTGAATGAAAATGATTTATAAAGTTGAATTAAATTCTGTTTGAATTATAATAATGTTAGAGAACTTTTGAAAATGATTTAAAAGTTAAAGTGAAGAAATTGAATATTTTAATATTTATTTAACGTGTAAAGACTGCCATTTTTCAAAGTCTCGGATTTCGACGAAACCGTTTCATTGCATCCGTAATGTTACATTATTGTAGGATTTCAAATTTCGCGTTAATCTGATTTACGATTTGTCCGGGGTAAGCTAAAATGCATAGTAATTTGTTTAAGTAAATTTAAAATTTAAATAGTCGATTCGAAAACCTATCTTCCAAATAATATCGAATTGGCTCTCGATATATATTCCATTGTGTTTGGAATAGGGGTAAAACATTATAAACATTAGGCGTCACGCTTCATTTCGAGTTCGAAAATTTTTCGGGTGAATAGTGTCGCGAAATTTTCTATAAAAGGATGTTATTATTTTCTATTTTCATAAAACCTTGGTCAAAACCTAACACTAGCCGCCATTAACATTTCTACGGCCAGAAAACATCCACATTCATCCCCTCCAATCTCCTTATCCATCGACTTTCATCAAAAACCATCAACTACAAAAACGTTGAGGGCATTAAGATCCATCGATCCAACGACTATGATCGCCTAAGGCAAAATAAATCAGCGATAAATTGGGTTCGAAGGCCGGCCGTTTGAGCATGGAGATTGATGCACAGGGGAGACCAAGTTCGCCACCGTTGTGGTCGAAGGTAGAGTGGAGCATGCGCGTCCGATTGGTGGTAGCTGATCGTCTTCAAATGCATAGTGGTGGTCACGAAAATTCATGAAAAGTGGCGGTCGATGGGTTCGTGCGCATTTGTGATTGCGTGGGTGTTCACGCAGTGAAGGAGAAAGGAAAAGCATGGCCACGATATCTCCAAAGCAAAACAAATGGACATGATGAGAGAAGGTTTTAAAATAGAAAAAGATTTGTCAATTAATTTATATAATAATTTGTGTGATCTTTAAAAAAGCATAACTTCTTCATACAAGGTCCATTTTTGACGAAATGAATTGCATTGGATCGTATTGACGAGCGCTACATCTTAGAGCAGGTTTGAAGTTGATTGGAGCCAGCGTAAATTTTGGGTAAAATTAATTTTATTTGGAATAAAACGCTACAACTGCTATTTGAACCGATGTGAGTACATCTCACTCTTTCTGCCTCACCTTTATTTTTATATAAGTGAAAATAAATTTATTCTATGTTGAATGATGATTATTTGGATGATATATGATATATTATCTATATATTGATTGGTATCTGGATATATTCTTGTCCGTTAGAGCAAATGAGACCCTATACGTTCCCGTGTATGAGCTGATGGCCCTTTGCACGCGCGTCTGCCACGAAGCGGACATTGTACGTATTTTCTAATATGTATATTTGTTGCAGGTGAAAGATTAGAGGAATCCAACTGGATTCCTCACCAGTATTGGTTTATTTACAGATATTGCGATATATGCTGTTATCATATGATATATGATGTTTTGGATGCCATGATCGATGTATTTAGTGCTGTTGCAGCATTGATCCTATTTTTGGTAATTTAAAAATGTTAAAGTGATGATTTCAAGTTAAAAAGGATTTTCAAATGATTTTGAAAATAGATGTTTTGTTAATTTTAGAATTGTTAAAGGAATGAATTTATTTTAATTAATAAATGTTATGATTTTTATGTTATAAAAATTATGATTTTTGGGAAATGTAATTAAAATGTGATTTTTGAAATATGAAGTTAACTATTTTGTAAATAGTTTAAAATTGAGATTTTGATTGATTATAAACGATCATATAAGATCTGTAAAAGTGATATTTTATAAATCGAAATAATGGAATCATAAAGGAGTTTTTGTAAATGTTTAAAATGAAGTTATAATTGTATTTTATAAGTGAATAAGATTTATAATTAACGAAGTTATAAAAAGAATGGATTTCGAAAATAAATATAGTTATAAGTAATTAACTTATAATTTGGATTTTGGCATATAAAAGAGATTAATGAGTTTGGTTAATAAACGATTTTGCGTGTTGAAGTTTTTACAAAATATAAATGGAATTTATAAACATTGTTTTATAAATCTGAAATCAATTGATTTTGATAAGTTAAATATAGAAGTTTATTAAAGGAATTTCATTCACGATTTTGGATAGTGGATAATATTTTAGACTAGATAAATGTTTTGGGAAGTGATATTTTGTAAATGGAGTAAAAACGGTTTAAAGATATTTTAAAATGCATTGAATATCGAAACCATAGATTTCAACATTCATCGTAGAAATAGACATTTTCAAGAAGTAAGGAAATGATGGACTATAACCCCATTGTTATAGTAAATGATTTTCGAAAGGAAATGTTTTTGTATAGTATATGGGATTTGTATATCTATCTTATTTTCGAATCCCTATACTAGTGATTTTGGGTTGTCATAACGATTTTTTACGCCACATTCATTTTGACCCAATAAATGTGTTAAAGAGAATTTTCCTTAAAGAATAAAATATATGCTTAATCCTGATTTATATAAAATATTTTTTGAGTGTTGAAAACAAATTGATTTGTGTATTACTTATTATTAAATAAGTATTTGGAAATGTTTTCCAATATAGAAGTTGAAATGGTTTTGAGAATACATTTTTTAAAGATAATTTGAAGTGAATATTTGGCAGGTGATTTAATTAATAAAAGATTAATTAAAAGGGCCTAGTGATTACATATGGTGTAAAATATTAGTTTGTTTGCTTTGATAGTTAAATAACCGACTATCAAATTTGGCCGTTTTAGTTCCTCGACTTGATGTAGGAACAATTTAGTCGTACACTTAGTACTTAGCCATCTGTGTAGGCTTGATTATTGTTTGTGTTGATGATGTTGATTCATGTAGTATGGAGTATTACTCCAATCTATCGAGCTTCCTTCTTGGACCGAAGGATAGCAAGTTGAAAGTTTAGATGTGATAAGTCAGTGAGACTTAATTTCTGTGTGAGGTTGAAAGTTCGATTGTGCAGGTTGGCCAATGATATTGATATCCAGGATTTTCATAGTGGAGGACTACTTGTTGATCGTTTGGGGTTAAAATCCCAATATACATCCAGTAACAGTATTCTCTATGTTATGAAATATCCAATGCAAGGACTATTCGCTACTAATCCTCGGGATTTTCCGACAGGATGTGGTAGGAAAGTACCTTTGGTTTGTCCTATTCCTGAACAAATTGCATGGATATTTGTCTGGCATTGCATTTCTCAAGATTACGTACATTGTTTTTTACAAACGTACATCGATGGTGGCGGATAAGGAAACTTCTCTTAGCTTAACACACTCCTTGAGACGTACTAGCTCAAGGGTTGTATTTTTGTGGAAGGCAATTAGTAGTCAATGGAAATGGCCATGTGGCATTCGAAGTGACGTGATTTGTGATATGTGGAAGGTAATCGTTACCTCAAGCCTCATCAACCAAAAATGGCCAAAACAGGGTTAGATACCACAAGGCTAAGTGGGTCGCTCCCATTAGGATATGATCATCCTCTTCTAGATATATCTTTACATGTTATGACGTCGTGTATCTGATTATTGTGGTTTGTATGCTTAGAGGGCCTCAAAAAAGGTCGGTAACGACCGAAGGATGACATATTCGGTACTATCTAGTTATAAAGATAGGCCGGTCTTGTGTTGGTAGAGGGCAGATGTTCTATGCCTCGGGACATCCATCTAGATGTGTACCCATCGAAAGGTAGTCTCTTCACTTGGTCATTTGTATGGAAATCCAAACTCCACATCGTACCTTCCATTTTATTTGTAGAGCCTGGTATGCTAGAATTTTATAATAGTAACAATTTCGGCTATTTTGAATATTATATGTGTGATAGACACTAGTATAATATAAGAGGATTGGATATGTAATGTTTTAGTTACCGTAAGGTATATGCCCGCGTTTATGTGTGGACGTGTCTTGCGAGATTCTTTTGTTTTGAAAGGAAAATTTTGGTAATCTAATAAATTCAGTCGAGTGTGTTTCTCACGCTGGTTTACCAGACTGATCCAGATGTTCTTCCCTTTCAATGCTCGGGTTAGACCGAATATATTTATTGGTTTAGATTTGGTGCTTTAGGGCTTCATCAAGAGAGCTGGAGATCGTCATATTCATATAATCGTATTTGTTTATCATCCACTGCTTAGTTGATGTATATTATCGACAATTGTGAGGACATGTTATTATAACTGTGCAGGCTGTGGAATGTGTGGTTTATTGTCGATTCAAAGGGTATGGATTTGCGTGTCATCACACGTGGTATCAGAGCTTAGATTTTTTATATTCCTAAGCTTTGATGTGTACTCGGTATAGATAGGGACAGTAGTACCCTAGATTGAGTTTGAGTGTATTATAGATATGAGCGCGTATTTGTTAGTTAATATAAAAATGTTTTATATTGTGTTTGCTTATCCGTTGAGTTGTTTGTGAATTTTGGTCGGTATATGGAACGTCATGTTATCGATAGAGATTTCTAAACACTTAAACAAGGCAAGTCGACATAGTATCATTTTAAATTGGGTAAATGAAATAATTTTACCTCGATTGTATTTTATATATAAAGGAAACAATTTTTCAAGAATTATTAAAGTGTATATAATTTGATTGTTTGGTTGTTTGAATATATATATAAGTTAATAAAAAGATGTTTGAATAATCTAAATAAAAAAACAACTATTGTGAAAGAATAAATTATATAAGAAAATGAATTATAAAGTATGGAATTATAATTAATATGATATACAATTGTGAAATAATCTTATATATAAGAAATGAAACTATATGAATATATTAATAAATATGAGTTATAAATAAAAATGGATTTAAACTAAGAATTTGAAAAATTGAATCCAAATTGGAAGTAAGTGAATCTAAATAGAATTGAATTTGAATTTGATTTGGAAGTGAACAATTTTGAATGTGAATTAGTGAATGTAAATTAACTGAATTCGAATAAATGAATGTTATAAAAATCCAATGTTAATAAATCAAATGTAATTTAAATTGAAAAACCAATTCAATGAATATTAACAAGAAATGAATGTATATTGGTTTGGTTATGAATTTACTGGATAGATATTGGTTTGTTGGACGTTAGTTGGATGACAGTTGTTTGATGACTGAGTTTGATTACATTTGTTATATTGGCATATATAGCCGTTGCATTTGTATATGTTGTATATTGATATTACTTTCATATATACATGTTTCTCATTCGTTTATTGAGTATTTAGTAGGTGCAGATGGCGTATGCTTCGCATTTGAAGCTCGCTTTCGTGCTATATTAGCCGTATATGCTCGCTAATAATATATAAGGTACATATCTCGGATTACATATTGCACTTTTGCACTTTTTTCCCTACGGGATGCCTCATCCTTGAAGATGAGATGTATATTTGTGATATATATATATATATATATATATGTTGTGATCCTACTACGATCAAAGCGCGCAAAGGAGACGCTGGCAATTTTTTTGAAAATTTAAAGCGTTAGAATTTTTTTGGAAAAATTGGACAAATTCGTGATAATTATAATTTTGATATTGAGTTAAAGTTAAATGATATTAGTCACTTTTGAAAGAATAAACAAGAATGTATTTGAAAACATAAATTTTTTTTATAAGAAGTTTAATAAATGTATTTTGGCAAAAGTTAAAAGGTTAAATAATGTTGATATCTAGTTTGAACGAGTTATTTTGAAAAGTTAATAGACTTTGTGATTTTTTCTTACTTGGTAATTTCGAGTATGAAATTCTTTTAAATAAAGGAGATTGTAACGACCTAGAATTTCAGTCATTCAAAATTCATATATTTAATTGATTTTAAATATTCAAAAGTTAATTTTATAAGCTGAATAACTTATATTTGAAATATAGTAATTTAATTAGATAATTAAACTGTTAATTTAATATTGAAATTGCAGAAATAATTAAGATTTGGATTTAATATGAATGAAAATGATTTATAAAGTTGAATTAAATTCTATTTGAATTAGAATGATGTTAGAGAACTTTTAAAATTGATTTAAAAGTTAATTTATAGAAATTGAATATTTTAATATTTAATTAACTTGTAAAAATAGCCATTTTTCAAACAGTATTGGATTTCGATGAAACTAGTTTCATTGGATCCGTAATGCTATATTATTGTAGGATTTCAAATTTCGTGTCAATCAGATTTACGATTTGTTCGGGGCAAGCTAAAACGCGTAGAAATTCGTTTAAGTGAATTTTAAATTTAATTAGTTGATTCAAAAACCTATCTTTCAAATACGATCAAATTGGATTCCGATATATATTCCATTACATTTGGAATAGGGGCAAAACATTATAAACACCAGACGGCACGTTTCGATGGGGGTTCGAAATTTTTTCATGTGAATAGTGTTTTGGATTTTTCTATAAAAGGACTTGATTTTTTTTCTATTTTTACTAAAACCCTAAGAGCTAAGGCTAGCCACCACATACAAAACCAATGGCCAAAATTTTGCTACATTCTTCCTCGATTTCTGATAAATCCGTCGACTTTCACGAAAAATATTCAACTACAAAGATGAAGAGGGCGACGAGATGTATCAGATCAATGGCTTTGATCGTCATCGGAGCATCGTGGTGGCTGCTGGGGGCTCGCATATCCCTGCTATTTACGCATGTTTTCAACGGTGAAGTCGGCACGTGGTGGGGCCGCACTTGGCAAGGAGGTGGAGGAGAGCATGGCGCGTCATGTAGTGGTGTTGGATTGTCATCTCGTCCACGTATGGAGGCGCGGTCATAAAAAAATCTCGAATGACTGGGTTATTTTCGAACGAAGCTCGAACGATGGAAGAAAGAAATGGAGCAGCGGCCAGATCTGAAGATGCGAAAAACAACGGCCGAGATTTAATTGGTATAAAAAGAAGAATTTATAAATTTGTATTATATTAATTTGTATAAACTTCTAAACGTCATAACTTTGTCATACGAGGTCCGTTTTTTACGAAATGAATTATATTGGGTCCGTATTGACAAACACTATATTTTAGAGTTGCTTTGGAGTTGATTAAAGCTAGTGTAAATTTTGGATAAAATTTATTCGGAATAAAACACTACAACTGCTATTGGAAGCAATGTGAGTATTACTCACTCTTTCTGACTCACTGATATTTTTATACAAGTGAGAATAAATTTATTTTATACCGACCGATGTTTGTTTGGATGATATATGATATGTCATATATATATTGATTGGAATTTGGATATATTCCTGCCTATTGGAGTAGATGAGACCTTATACGTTCCCGTGTATGAGCGGATGACCCTTTGTACGTATGTCTACCTCGAAGCGGACATTATACCCATTCTAATATGTATATTTGTTGCAGGTGATAGGTTGAAGGGATCCAACTGGATTCCTCACCACTGTTGATTTATTTATAAATATCAATATATATATATATATATATATATATATATATATATATGCCGTTATCCTGTGATATGTGATGTTTTGAATGTTGTGATTGATGTATTTAGTGCTATTGCAACATTGGGCCTATTTTGAAAATTTGAAAATGTTAAAGTGATGATTTCAAATTAAAAAGATTTTTAAAAGATTTTGAAAATCTATATTTTGAATTATTAAAGGAAAGGATTTATTTTAAATAAATAAATAATTATAATTTTACGTTATAAAAATTATGATTTTTGTGAAATATAATTAGAATGTCATTTTTGAAATATGGAGTTAATAATTTTGTAAAATAGTTAAATTGAGATTTTGAATTATTATAAAGGGTTTATATATAAGATTTATAAAATTGAATTTTTATAAACCAAAAATGATGGAATTATAAATGAGTTTTGTGAATGTTAAAATGGAGTTATAAATGGATTTTATCAGTGAATATGATCTATAATTGATGAAGTTATAAAAGAATGAATTTGCAAATAAGAGAATTATAAGCGAATTAACTTATAATTGGACTCTGGAATATAAATGGCGTATAAATGGAATTCGTTAGTAAAGGAATTTTATGAATCGAAGTTTTTATAAAATAGAAATGTGAATTTATAAACATCATTTTATAAATCCAAAATCAAGTGATTTTGATAAGTTAAATATAAAAGTTTATTAAAGGAATTTCATCCATAATTTTGGACAGTGGATAATTCTTTAATTTAATTCTCTATAATAATGAATTTGGTAATGGGATTATATTCACGATTTTGGACAGAGGATAATCCTTTAATAAATGTGTAGAAATATTGATTTGGTAAACGAAGTATATTCACGATTTTGGATAGTGAATAATCTTTTAAATTTAAATAAATGTTTTGAAAGTGATATTTTAAATGGAGTTAAACGGTTTAAAGATATTTTAAAATGTGTTAAGTATCGAATACATAGATTTCAACATTCATTGTTGACATTAACGTTTTCGAGAAGTAAGGAAACGATGGACTATAACGCTGCTGTTATAGTAAATGATTTTCGAAAGGAAATATTTGTATAGTATATGGGATGTATATATCTATCTAATTTTTGAATCCCTATACTAGTTATTTTGGATTGTCATAACGATGTTTTACGCAACATTCGTTTTGACCCAAATAAATATGTTTAAGAGAACGTTTTCCTTAAAGAATAAAATATATACTTAATCCTGATTTAAGTATATGTAATATTTCCTAAGTGTTGAAAATAAATTGATTTGTGAATTACTTATGATTAAATAAATACATGGAAATGTTTTCCAATATTGAAATGCTGAACTGATTTTGGAATTATATCTTTATAAAGATAATTTGAAGTTAATATTTAGCAAGTAATTTAACTAATAAAAGATTAATTAAAAGGGCCTAGCGATTGCGTATGGTGCTAAATATCTGTTTGTTTGCTTTGATAGTCAAATAACCAACTATGAAATTTGGCCATTTTAGTTCCTCGACTTGATGTGGGAACTATTTAGTCAAACACTTAGTACGTAGCCATCTATGTATGCTTGATTATCATTTGTGTTGGGGATGTGGATTCGTGTAGTCTGGAGTATTACTTCAATCTATCGAGCTTCCTTCTTGGCCCGAAGGATAGCAAGTTGAAAATTGGATATGTAATAAGTCTATGAGACTTAGTTTCTGTGTGAGGCTGAATAACACTTTTGTGTTGTTGGTGCGAAGAGACCGAGATCGGTTTATCCGAAAACCACTTCGGACCAACAGTTATGCGACGATTGTGCAGGTCGGTTATTGATGATATTAATATTCTGTATTTTCATAGTGGAGGACTGCTTGTTGATTGTTTGGGGTTAAAATCCCAATATACATCCAGTAGCAGTAGTCTCTTCATTATGAAATATCCAATGCAAGGACTATTCGCTACTAATAATAGGTATTTCCTGACAGGATTTGGTAGGAAAGTACCTTCGGTTTGTCCTATTCCTGGACAACTTGTATGGATATTTGTCTGACATTGCATTTCTAATATTACATACATTGGTTTTTGCAAACGTACATCAGTAGTGGCAGAGAAGGCAACTTCTTTTCGCTTAACATCCTCCTTGAACGTATGAGCTTAAGGGTTTTATTTTTGTGGAAGGCAATTAGTAGTCAATGGAAATGATCATGTGGCATTCAAAGTGATATCTAGTGTGTGAAAGGTAATCGTTACCTCATGCCTCATCAACCGGAAATGACCAAAACATGGTTAGATACGACAAGGCTAAGTGGGTCGCTCCCAAGTAGGATATGATCATTCTCCTCTAGATATATCTTTACACCCTACTACGTCGTATATATGATTATTGTGGTTTGTTGCTATGAGGGCCCCCGAAAAAGGTCGGTAATGACCGAAGGATGATATATTCGGTACCATCTAGTTATAGAGGTCGGCCGGTCTTGTGTGGGTAGAGGATCCTTTGTAATGGTCCTCGGTGCATTCCTCTAGATATGTACTGCTGGAAGGTAGTTCCTTCACCTAGTCATTTGTATGGAAATCCAAACATCACTACGTACCCGCCATTTTGATTGTATTACCCATTTTGGGCTATATGCTGGAATTTAATCAATGCAACAATTTCGGCTATGATTAATATTATTTGTATACTAGACACTTATATAATATAAGAGGAATTGGTATTAAATGTTTTAGTTATCGTAAGGTAAAAACATGTCCGTGTTTATGTGTGGGCGTTTCTTACGAGATAATTTTGTTTTGATAAAGAAAAAGTTTGGTAATTTAATAAATTTAGTTGAGTGTGCTTCTCACGCTGGTTTACCACACTGATATGGACATTCTTCCCTTTCAATGCTCGGGTCAGACCAAGTATATTTATAGGCTCTGGTTTATCGATTCAAAAGGTATTGCTACTACTGGATGTGCTTAGTGATGTTATTTAACTATCAAAGCAAACAAACAAATATTTGAAATCGGGATTTGACCCGTAGGTCCCAGGATCGAAACCTGGCTCTGATACCAAATTTGACGACCCAAAATTGTATGCCTTTTATGCCGACAATAAACCACACATGTCAGATCCAAATTGCATGGAATTGTGAATTATCAAGAGTAATAAAGAAAAATAGACAGAACAGAATCTCACACGAATGGAATAGCATATAATATTGATCAAATATCTTTACAGCTGAAAACCTTTAAATACATATACATACATACATACACACACACACACACACACATATATATATATATATATATCAGAGTCAAACTTAAATTCAGCTTGGATAGATATAAACATCCGTCCTTACAATTGCTGACAAAAATCAACTAAAACAAAATAAGTTTAGTGGATAATAGAATATGTCCATACATAGATGAATATTTTCAACTCTCCTCTGGAAACTCCAACCGTTTTCGACTAAACCTGAAACTACTCGGATCTGACCCGAGTATTGAAAATACCTGGATCAGGCTTGATAACCAGCGTGAGAAAATCTCAATAATGAATGACAGTGTCATATTCAGCCTTTGAATAAAATCCTTTTGAAAATAAAGAGTATCTCATAAGACCACGCCAACACACAAACACAGATGGGTTTTTACCTTATGATAACTAAAACACTTTTATATCAAAACATTTGATATTATTTCCAATGACATTCTTTGAAAACATTTGCAAATAAACTTGTTAATCTTAACCAAAATTGTTACCATTATTAAATTCCAGCATACTGGGCTCTATAAACAAAACCGTTGGTTCTTATTGGAGAATGGATTTCTATACAAATGACTAGGTGAAGAATCTACTTCTAAATGGGTACACCTCTAGATGGATGTTCCGAGGCATAGAACACTGCCCTCTACCTACACAAGACCGGCCTACCTCTATAACTAGATAGTACCGAATATGTCATACCCCGGTCGTCATCGACCTTTAAACCAGGCACCCGAGCATACAAACCACATTAATTTACATCCCGAACCTGATAGCGAGAAAAAATATATCTAGAAGGGGATGATCATACCCTAATTGGGAATGATCCACTTAGCTTTGCTGCATCTAGTCCTGTTTGGGTCGTTTTCGATTTGATAAGACTTGAGGCAGCGATTACCTTTTCACATAACACATATCACATCTTTGAATGCCACTTTGTTATTTTCGTTAACTACTAATTGCCTTCCATAAAAATACAACCCTTGATCTCGTACATCTCAAGGAGGGTGTTAAGCTAAGAGAAGTTGCCTTATCCGCCACCACTGATGTATGTTTGTAAAAACCAATGTACGTAATCTTTAGAAATGCAATGTCAGACAGACGTCCATACAAGTTGTCTAGGAACCGAAAAAACAGAATGTACTCTCCTACTACTACAAGTAGCGAGTAGTCATTGCGATCCGAAAAATCTCCACAACGAGGAGACCACTGCTATATGTAACTCTATAATGGGTGTGACCCCGAGCAAATCAACAAGCGGTCCTGATGCCATGAAGATCCACGGTCTTCATTAATTATCATCTTCAACATGTCTTTACATTCGAACGTATACATTGGTTCGAAGTGGTTTTCAAATAGGAATCACCTAAATCCTACCCCGGTTCCTTCGAAGTCCAATTATCGATAAAAAGTGAATATGAGTATACAGGATTTATTAAGTTGTTTTCACTTTAATCCTTTTCGGATGATTTCGAAATCTCTTTTTTTAATGTAGAATAATTCTAAGTAATTCATTCTTTCGCTTTGGAAAATATCTCAAATTTCCTTACTTAACTTCTCGATCCAAATTCCTTGACTTTTAGATGGGTCAAAAACAATGTTATTTATGACATCGTTTACGATAAACCCTAAAAATCAATCTTAGCAAACATTGCTGAGTAAATAGGTTCATTGAAACCATTCAATTTGGAGATTGCTTAAATTTTGGATAATACCAACCTTATTTTATTTTGGAAACTTAATACGATCTTTTTATTTAAGAGCATCCGGGCTTTCCTATCGATCTGTTCCACCCCTCGCAAAAGAAAAGAAAACATAGGCCAGGTAAGTTCAAGACACTGGTTGCTCCTTCTCTAACCTTAGTTAAACACCTTGTTTTATTTTTTCAGATCTTACAGGCGGGACAAATGTACTAGTCGTTTTCGCATACTCAGATATCAATTTTATTTTAGAATTGATTATAAAAATTCCAAACTATCTTTCAAAACGCTTAATTTTCCTTTGAAAAACATTCACAATCGATTCTAGGAAAAACCGTTATGTTTAACTCATATTCTAAAGTGATAGAATTCACAGCATAGAAGTGCTACGGAAGTGCTATGTAAGCTTATTTATATCAATACCATTTTGAAGCCAAGTTTAATTTAGTAACTAATATAAATTTTTGTGTTAATTTGTGAATTAATTTGAACCTTTCCAAGAACAAATGAAAGATATGTTTGTTATATATATATTGAAAATAAAAATTGGATTTAAAAACTTTATAAACTAATAGAAATTTGTTTTCTAATATTAATAAATATGAATATATATTTTGAAAGTTTTATTTTGAATTTGATATAAATAATTTTCAAATGTCGTTTAAAGCTAAATTCAATATTTTATAATATACATATGTGTGTTTATTTATTAAAGTTTAATTAGATTTTAAAATCAATTTCTTTAAAGTTATACAAATATAAATAAAAGGGAATGTATTTACTAAAAAATTAAAATTAGAATATAAAGACAAGGATATATGAAAATCTTTAATAATACATACATATCTTTTGAAATTAATAAGATAAACATTCATACATTTAGAAGTGTAATAATATAAGTTTAAGATTAAAAATGAGATTAATAAAAAGGTTTAAAAACCCTTTCTTTTATACTTGGAAGTAAAAATGAGTAATTAATAAAGGAGACAAGGATTTAAACATAAAATACTAGAAAAATTACAAGTGTTCATACTAGTTTAACAAGTGTAAATTTTATTTAAACATGTGTTAACATTTGTAGGCTTTGCATGCCATACAATAAACAAGTGGCATCATGGATTTCTTTTAATTTGAAAATGTAAATAAATAGAAATGAGAAACCAAGCTATTATCAGTTTTCAACTTCTCAAACCTGAAGAAAAAACTAGACCAAAAAGAAAAAAAAAGAGAAATCAAAACTTGAAAATAAATTCAAACAAACAACTACAAATCTTACGCATCTCAACCTGAAGCAATCAAACTACAATCTAATCAAAAACTAAGTCTAGCAGAAAATTCAAGTTCAAATGAAACTCAACATAGATCAACTCAGTATTAAAAACAAGTAGTAGATCAAGGTTCAAATAAAAAGCAGGCTCCTTTGTTTCAATATAAACAGGTGAGTAAACTTCTCCTCTAAAAAGCTTAAATCTGTTTAAAAATTTGGATACATGCGATCAATACTTGAGGTTCGTTGTGAATAATGTTGTTTAGATGTAAATCTACCTGTATATTTATATACATATATGGATTGACCTGTGCATGACTGTATAGGTCATATACACTCCTTTGTTGTATTACATCGTGGAAGAAGATTCATATCTTCCCCTGTAATTAATTTTAGCCTTCGATCTTTAAATGAATAATGATTGTAGGACTATAACATCATTTTTAAAAATAATTTCAAGAATTTATGTTAAGTAATTAACTCAAAAATAGAAATAACAGTAAAGATCATATATATGTTAGAAAATCAATCATCTTAATTTTCATCTTAATTTCCTTGTTCTATTACAGCCTTTGATTATACCCGGTTAGGTTTTCGGGGCGTCCCTCCAGAGGCGTACCTATGGGTGAAGGAAATTCCTTAGCCTTGACAATTTGTTGGAAATCCAAACACCCAATACGAGCCCCTTACGATTGCTGTTGTATAACCTGCCACCTCAAGTGGAAGCTATAACGTGCATAATATAATGGTACCTATGCCGGCTGAGATTAATATTATACTTTCGAAATGTTTTCTGCACTATGCACTATGCACTAATAATAATATCAAAAGGATTTTCGCGTAACAAGCATGTTCGACTATCATAAGGAGAAATCTCCCCCAAGTGTGTGATTGCATTGTGTATGTGCCGGGAGGCCTTATGGTAGTTTCATTTTCCAAAAAGCATATCGAATTATTTATTTTTGTTCAAATAAATTGTTTTTGTTTGCTCACACCAGTCCCATGATTGACCTGGAGTTTATTGTTCTGGGTGCCCACAATTTTCCACAAGGGCAGCCTATAGTCAGGATTTCAGATAGTCAGCTAGTAGGTGTAGCTTTTGGCAATCTTTGGAGTCTTTGTTTTGGCGATCACATTGTGCACCGAATTTTCTTAACTTCAGTATGATGGTGGTTCTCGCTTCGGGTTTGAAGTCTTTGGTGCTTTGGCATTAGAGATGCAGTTGTTGGGATTTCTATCCTCTTCCCTCTTGATGGCATATGTTGATGATGTCTGTCCGTTGGTGCTCTTTCCGCTATTGTATTTTGGCTCTGATATTGATAATCATTTGTATCAGATTGTTGTATCAAATATTGTGTATCAATAAACTCATTCATTTTTTTTCGTTGTGTTGTTATCACCTAATGTTGTTATAAGCTTCGGCGAACCAGACTCAACGTTTGAATCTACGGCATTCGAATATGGGTGATGTATTTAGGTGTCGATTTTCAAAGGTTGAGTCAGGGTCATTACAGTGGTATCAGAGCTGAAGGTTGAGTTAAAACTTTAGCTCGGGAGTATAACACATTAGGTGACTCATTAGAGATAGGGTTATAAGTGCCCTAGAATGAGTATCCCTAAGATATCCGTCTGAATGCCTCAGTAAATTCTCTTACTATTAACTGATAGTGAGTATGAGTGCAAGAAGAGGACGAGGCAGGGGACAGGGGAATACCACTTCACATGTTCGATACCCTGCAACAATAAGGAAACAATTTTTTCCCATCAATCCCTTTTGTTCATCATCCAATTTCAATTTTTTATGGCTTCCGGGAAGCTACAAGAAGAAGCTTTGGTGTGGTGGTGGCCCTACAAATCTTTGTTTACGTTGTAGAAAGGTTCTTATTTCGTATTCATTTCATCAGTTTTCTATCAGCTTTTCGTTATTAACTTGAATAAATTTGAAATTTATTCGAAATAAATTGGTTAACAAAATATAAAACTGAATTAAATTATATCCGTTTGTCTATTCTTTTGGGTCCCGATATATTCTACGAATGGTTAGTTATTCCTTCGGACTAACCAAGCCCCTGCATATTTCGTAGACCTGATGACCTGAATATTTCGTGAAGTATTGTATGAGATCATTCTCATATTTATTGATGATATTCTGATTTGGTAAGCCAAATATAGAATAAATATTCAGTTTGATCTGGAAAGCTATTTCTCTATCTTTATGTGTTCAACTATTCTTTGTTTTTCTTCCTATCTAGCAAATTTCGGGGACGAAATTTGCTTAAGGGGAGAATCTGTAACGATTTCGTTTTGAAGCCAAGTTTAATTTAGTAATTAATATAAATTTTTGGGTTAGTTTATGAATTAATTTGAATTTTTCCAAGAACAAATGAAAGATGTGTTTGTCATATATATATATATATATATATATATATTGAAAATAAAAATTGGATTTAAAAACTTTATAAACTAATAGAAATTTGTTTTCTAGTTTTAATAAATATGAATATATATTTTGAAAGTTTTATTTTGAATTTGACATAAATAATTTTCAAAAATTGTTTAAAGCTAAATTCTATATTTTATAATATACAAATATGTGTGTTTATTTATTAAAGTATAATTAGATTTTAAAATCAATTTCTTTAAAGTTATACAAATATAAGTAAAAGGGAATGTATTTATTTGAAATTAGAATACAAAGACAAGGATATATGAAAATCTTAATAATATATACATATCTTTTGAAATTAATAAGATAAACATTCATTCATTTAAAAGTATAATAACATAAGTTTAAGATTTAAAATAAGATTAATAAAAAGGTTTAAAAACACTTTCTCTTATACTTGGAAGTAAACATGAGTAATTAATAAACGAGACAAGGATTTAAACACAAAATACATGAAATGTTACAAGTGTTCATACTAATTTAACAAGTGTAAATTTTATTTAAACATGTATTAACATTAATAGGCTTTGCATGCCATACAATAAATAAGTAGCATTATGGATTTCTTTGAATTTGAAAATGTAAATAAATAGAAATGAGAAACCAAGTTATTCTCAGTTTTAAACTTCTCAAACCTAGAAAACAAAACCAAATAAAAAGGAAAAAAAGAGAAATCAAAACCTGAGAATAAATTCAAACAAACAACTACAAATCTGAAGCATCTCAACCTGAAGCAATCAAACTACAACCTGATCTAAAGCTAAGTCTAGCAGCAAATTCAAGTTCAAATACCACTCAACATAGATCAACTCAGTATTAAAAACAAGTAGCAGATCAAGGTTCAAATAAAAAGCAGGCTCCTTTGTTTCAATATAAACAGGTGAGTAAACTTCTCCTCTAAAAAGCTTAAACCTGTTTAAAAATATGGATACATGAGATCAATACTTGAGGTTCATTGTGAATAATAATGTTTAGATGTAAACCTACTTATATATTTATATACATATATATGGATTGATCTATGCATGTCTGCATAGGTTCATATACAGTCCTCTGTTGTATTACATCATGGAAGAAGATTCATATCTTCCTCGATTTTAGCCTTCGATCTTTCAATGAATAATGATTGTAAGATTATAACTTCATTTTTAAAAATAATTTCAAGAATTTATGTTAAGTAATTAATTCAAAAATAGAAATAATAGTAAAGATCATATATATGTCAGAAAATCAATCATCTTAATTTCCATTTTTGATTATACAATTAGATTCGTATTACAAATCAATGATTTTTGAGAATCATTACAATATTTTTAAGTGCGCAATTGACGAGTTATCTCGAGTTGATTAGATTTTGCATTTTCTTCAAATTCCTATGAACGACGACGAGTTGAGGGTCGGGCTTGATGTCGAAGGTAGAGGAAGGGATGGAGATCACAGGAAAAATAGAGATTGTTTTTATAAGTGGCCGTGGCGGTGTCATGATGTCGAACTAGGATTCAATTAGCGGTTTTTGTCGAGTGAGTTTGAGTGGCTACTACATCGTCGTAGATGGATCGGAGGTGATCGATCATGGGAGAAATGGAGCATGGGACTTCGACGAGGCTATGGTCGAGGTGGCAATGATTCTGGTGGCGGGAGGTGGCTACACGAGGCGGATTTGGGTGACCAGATTGGGTTCTAGGATGTGGTCAATAGCTCGATTTCGATCGTCGGTGATATCGTGGTTTTTGGGAGGTCAGTTGGTTTGGGATGGTCGTCGTCGACTTGTAGATGGTGGTGAGGTCGATCGGAGGTAGTTAGATCGACGTGCATCGTGCACGCGTACACGGTTGTGTTTGATGACATTTGAGATCGGGAGGATGATGTTTTTGATCGGTGCTTGGCTCGAGTACTTTTGTATTTGGCTCGGGATGTTTTTTATGAGTTCCAGGTTTTAAAATCTAAAAAGAAAACATACCAGGTTTTAAAACTCTAGAGAAATCAAGTACAGGGTTTTTTAAAAAAAAAGAAGAAAGAAATTTGGTACCAGGTTTAAAAACAATATGTAACGACCCATAAATTTTCGAAAATTAAGACAGCTAAATTTAATAAGATTTCGTGATTTAGTGTTAGAAAAAAATTTGTAAGTCGTTTGGAATAAAAATAACTGGAATGAATTGCAACAATAATTTTCCAAGTAATGAAAAATAAAAGCTACTTAGTGAATGCCTTTGTAATCAATAGTTGAATAGGATAATAAATGTTGAAATTCATTGGGTATAATAGAGTAATTGATTGATAAGTAAAATCTGTTTAAATCAAATATTGAATATTGAACAGGTAAATTGTTTAAATTAAATATTTAAAACTTATTGAATAATTGAATAACCGAAAAATGAAATTAGTGTCCTAAATTGTGAATTGGTTTTAAGGGTTGAATATTATAAGTTCGATTTCAATATTTCAAAAGATAATGAATTATTGGATAAGCGAAATTGTTTAAAATTAAATATTTGGGAATTATTGAATAATTTAATAACGGGAATTGAATAACCGTATAATGGAAATAGTTGTTCTATAATTCTAGTTCGTTTCAAAAGTTAAATTTTTAAGTTCGTTTTGAATATTTCAAAAGATAGTGATTTAAGAATGATCAAATTTGTTAAATTTAATATTACGAATGTTTGAATAAATTAAATTTCGAATTTGATATGATTAATTTGATATTGAAATTTAATATGTGAAATTAGAGTGAATATTTGAAATTTGATTTAATATGATTCAAATTGGTTTCCAAAGTGAATGTAAGTTATATTTGGATTTTAATAGAGTTAATAAGATTTTAAAATTGGAATTTATTGGATAAATTGAATAACGGGTTTAATATGATTAAAAATGATTTGTAAAATTTTATTTTACATTTTGGAGTTATAGTGATGTTATAGAACTTTTAAAACTGAATTTAAAATGTATTTGTGAAAAATTGAATATTTTAATATTTAATTATCGATTGAAAAATAGCCAATTGTCGAACAGTCTCAGAATTGGATGAAACTAGTTCCATTGGATCCGTAATAGTTTGTTATTATCGGATTTCAATTTTTCATAGCAATCGGAGTTGTCGTTTGACCGTGGCAGCTCGAAACGCGTTGAAATTGTTTTAATATTAATTTGGCGAGTTAAAATAGTCATTTTTCAAACGGTCTCGGATTTCGACGAAACCAGTTTCATCGGATCCGTAATGTGATATTATTGTAAGATTTCAAATTTTAAGTCAATCTGATTTATCGTTTGTCCGGGGCAAGCCAAAACGCCTAGAAATTCGTTTAATCGGTTTAATTTAAAATTGATAGTTTATTTATGTAACTCGCGCATACGATCGAATTAGCTTTCGAAACCTGTTCCATTGGGTCCGGAACGCGGGATAAACCCTAGGAACGTCAGTCACCGCGCGTAATTCGGAGTTTGGAAAAGCCGGATGAATAGTATTCGTCGTTTCCTATAAATAGCCCTTTATTCACAAAAAAAAAGAAAAACCCTATTCATTTTCGTGGCCGCCATTAACTAAACCCACATCCAAAATTTCATCTCCTTTTTCCCTTAATCTCTCCCAATCTACAAGCAATTACCAAAAGTCTTCAACTAAAAAGTTGTAGCTAACATCGAGAGCTTCGAATCCGTACGGTTGAGATGGATTATGGCGCAGTGTGGGGGAAGTTTTTGGGCCGCGTATGGCAGCGGGTCGCGCGCGAAATGCGAGGCGTTGGTGGCGCTATGGGGGTGCGGTCGGAGGCTGGAGGTAGCTCTGGCGATGGCCGTTCGAATGGCGGTGGAGTGATGGGATTTTAGTCTACGTAGGGGGAGCGACTCTAAGCCCTAGCATCGTGGTGATGGGTTTTGTTGCGCGCGTCAACCTGTAGAGGGAGATGAGTTGCGTTCTTCGGCCGGGATTGGGGGTGAAGGGATCGAACGGTTCAGATGCATTAGGTTCAAATTTTGGAAATAATTTTGTGAATTTATTTATATTATAAATTGTACAAACTTTAAAATAGCATAACATTTTCATACGAGGTCAAAAACGCACGAAACTTTTTGCATTGGAATCGTATGGACGAGCACTATGCTATGGAGCTGGATTGGGATCGTTTGGAGCTAGAGAAAATTTGGATTAAATCGAACGTCGATCGATTTGGTTTAAAATCGAAAAATCAAGGTGAGTGTTTTATAACGCTCACAACGTACTGAATATCTTTATGCTAGTTAAATTTGACATTATGAAGTGTTATGATTTTATTTGTCATTGTTTGATAAAATTTTAATTGTCATATAGCTTGTCATTTGAATTAACCGTTGGAAAATTAAATTGACAGTTAAATTGAAATTAAAATTGAATTGCGATTAAATTACCTGACATTGATAACTATGAAATTGCTATGAATTGTATTGTCTATTGGATGTTTTATTTCGATGGATGCTATTGGTTGATATTTAAATGTTTGGATGTTTATTTCTTACATATAACCTGTTATGCATACATATGACACTATGATTGATTTAAGTGATATATATTCATCCCTGACATTTAATTTAAATAAATAATTACTTGGCCATAGGATAGAAAATTATATACGGACACCGAATTGTCTAAATTAATAATTTTTAAAAATCGTCGATTTGAAATTTATTTAAATGTTTGATTTAGAAGTTAAAAATAGAAATCAATTTATAGAAATCGAATTTATCGGAAAATTGAGTTTGGAATGTTGAAATAGATTTTGGTTAAAAGAAATTGTTAAATGATTTATGTTGAGACTTTGAAATTTAAAATTTGGTTATGATTGAATTTCGAAAATTTGTTCGTTTTAAAAGATTGAACCTTAATTCGAGCTTTGAACATTACTAAGTAAAAGTGATATAAAAATGATATTTTGAAATCGAGCTTGAAATTGAATCATATTTGAAATTTGGATTTAAATTTGAATATTGAAGGAAAATTTTGTTAAGTGTTAAAAATTGATATTTTGAAAAAAATCAAGCTAAAAATCGATATACATTGGAATTGAATAAGATGAAGGTGAATGTAAAATTGAAATTTGAAGTCAAAGTTGACATTGATTTGAATTGAAATCGAATTTGAATCGGTAAATTGGAAATTGAAATGGTTCGGTTTTGAAGCTGTTTTATTTTGTTTTCCAAATTGCTTAGTTATATAAACCATTTTTGAATACTTAAACTATTTTAATCTATTTTAAATCTACTTAACCCAATTTAAATTATTTTAAACAAACTTATCTATTTTAAATCCATTTTAAAACTTTAAGTATTTTAACGATTTTAATTATTTAGAACTACTTTTAAACTACTTAAACTATTTTCTAAAAGTTTCAAGCTGGTTAATAAGGTGAAATGTTTATGTTTAAATGTTGAATTTGAATACGAATTGGGTTAAATGAGGTTGCAACCTAAATTGAAATTCGAAATGAGATATTGATGCGAAAAATGATTTTGAAACAGAATCTTACATTTGAAAGATACGATGATATTTTGAAATGGATTTGATTTTTGAAGCGAACATGATATTTTGATATGAATTATGATCGATTTGAAATGTAAAGAGCCAACGGTGTAATAATACGTAGTTATTAAAGAGACCGGGATCGGATATGGACATACTCTCTGTCGATACCGAAAACCACTTTAATAACTATTATACGCGGAGTGTTGATCCAGAATGAAGTGGATGGTTTGGTGAACGCGTTGACTGAAGAAAGAGAACGATATTGGATGACCCCTGACATGACTAAAACAGGAGCCGCGCCGGGCCATTGAGGTTCGCCACCTCTAGCGGACACGCTTCTTCGATACAATATCTATTACATTTGTGATGCGATTTGGGTGCACCCCTTGATTTGGGAGTGTTGTTTCGCGGTGTTGGGGTGGCTGCTGGCTATGCCCAACATCAGTCCGGATCAGCAACTACTAGTATCCTAGTTGGTATCGCCTCATATACCTTGTCATACTGATTATCCTATTCGCGACCACTACGTTTTGATTTGTACCTTGAGTATATGGATTGCCCTCTGGTGACTTCCGGTTTTGGGGAAACTACGGTCTTGTATATGCTTTTGGGAATATAAAATGTGTTAAGGGGGATTATGGTAACGCCTTAACGCTATTTTGATACTTTATATTACTGATAGGCATTATCTACTTAGCGTATATTACTACATAGTAGATAGTTTAACGGATCCTTGAGAGATGGAAAATCCCGTAACATCTCTTAAGTTATTGCACACACGTTGACACTGGATAGGAGATGTCAAACCCCGTAAACATCTCCGATGCCGTTGCACTCATATTTATTTACGATTGATTTAACTTTCATAAGGGTATGTTAGTTCTGACTCGAGTGTTTTGTCTTTTCATTACGCTCAGGTCAGACCTGAGTTTTTCAGATTTTGAAGATTTATTCTGGAGGACGAAGACGAAGATTTGGTATACTATTACTATTACTACTCTTGCATCATGCTATCTGCTGCATTATTTTAATTGTTTGTCGTATATGTATAACTCTGATAAATGTTGTATAAATAATTGTCTAAGTATAGTAAACAGCTTCATGAACTGTTTATTTGACTATTATATGTTATCGTTCCGCTGCGAGATTCTGTGTTGTTTCATTTCCTTTATTTCTTTTCTTTTCCTTTCTTATTTACCCCAATAACCATTTGCCTTTTTGAATGGTTTGGAATCGGCATGTGTATTTGATCGTCGGTTTAAACTGTCCAAAAAGGCGGGTCGTTACACAATGGAAACCAAGTTTAAAGTAAAAACAAATACAAAATTAAAAGTAAAGTATTTCTCAAGTTTTCTCAATCAAATTTCAAAACTAATTTCAAATGTGATTTGAAAGTAATTTGATTTGGTTTTGAAAATAACCTTTTATTAGGTTAATTAATAATTAAACCTCTAGGTGGTTTTCAAATGTAATTTAATGATGTAATTAATTTATAGGATGATTACTTAATGAACTTAATGGTTAATTAATTAATTAGTGTGATAAATTAATTAATGTGATTAATTTATGGATAATTAATTTAGGTAATTAACTAAACATTAATTAATTAATGAATAATTTATGAATGTGATTGATTAAAGGTCAATTACTTAATTGTGATTAATTAATAGGTAATTACTTAATTTAATTAAAGGATAATTAATTAATGGAGTAATTAAAGGATAATTACACAATGAGATCTATTAAAGGTTAATTAATTATCTAAAGTTAATTATTGTAATTAATTAAGGGAAATTAATTTAATGGCAACTAATTAAGGGTTAATTAATTAATGTAATTAATTAAGGATAATTAATTAAAGAATAATTAAATAATTTAAGGCTAATTATTTAATGATTAAAGGTTGATTAATTTAGAATGATTAATTAATAATTAAGGATTAATTTATTTAAAAATTGAGGGTTAATTATTAAAAAAATTAAAGGATAGTTAATTAAACATTAATTAATTTATAATTAAAGGTGAATTAATTAATGATTAAAGGTTAATTAACTTAAGTGATTAATTAAGGATAATTAATTAAGGATAATTACTTAAGATGGAGAATTAAGATTGATTAATTAATTTCATTAATTAATATCAAATGGTTTGTAATTAACTAATGTTAATTAATCAGGATTAGGTAAATAATTAATAATTAATTAATTTATTTGGATTAAGTTAAATTAACTATCGATCATGTGATTAACTGATCTTCCTTATGGATGATTGAATTCTATTGAACGCCTTCAATTGTTTAATATCTCTGATGTGTGATGATTCTGTGATGTGATTGTTTTTGAATTGAGCTGTGAACTGTGATTTATTTATCTGTGATAAATTTATTTGTGTATCTATGAATGTAAGATAAGCGTTATAAGATTATACCTCTTATCGATATTTTCGTGCTTATGTTGGATGTGATATTCCATTATTGTGTGCAAAACCCTTGGACTACACCACACGCACACAAATATGGATTTCATGGAAAATTGGTTAAGTCACAGATATTTTGAATTTAATATTATTTTCAATGATGGGAAATTTAAAGGTTGAATTTTGAATCCAAAATGGTTTGGAAACGGAATTGGGATTGAATATGAAAAGCTTTTGAAAAACAAGTTTTGAAATTGAAATTTAGTTTGAATATAATATGTCTTGTTTAAGTTTTGAAATTATTTTGGAAATTATGGTTTAAAAGGGTTATACAAGTTATATAATATATATATGGCTTTTAAACCATTTTTAAAGTGCTTTGAATGAAGTAATTTGGGAATTTAAATTTAATTCAAATAGAACTTGCCAAGAATATGGTAGTTCGTTGATTTTCCGACTTATACTTTAAAAGGCTTTTACTGTAGCAAATTTAATCAGATTTTCCCAAAATGAAAACTCTTTGTTTTAAAATGATAACAGCTTTCATATAAAAGGAAGAATTTATAGTTTTTATTGAAAGGATTTCTAGTTTTTCTTGAAAAGATTTCAAGTTAAAGGTGAATCAAAATGGAAACAATTTTGAAAGTTTTGAATGAATCTTTGTTAAAGATTGGTACACTTCGTTTCAAATTGAAGAGGATCTTAAAAGTGAGAATCTTTTGTTTAAAAGATTAAAGTGGAAATTAGTTTGAACCATTCAAAAGGAAAGGTTTTGGGCTAAAAGTTGTGACTTAACTAGGATTCCAATATATCCATATGCTTTTTAAAATAAGCGCTCATTATTTGGTTTAGCCGGGAGAGGACTTTATGTCATAAAACCCATTTCGAATAATGATACGACGTAATGGATAACAATTGAAGACGGTGGTGAAGACCGGTTATTTTCGAGAATGAAAGGATACCCTGTCGAATGACTCTGTACTG
The DNA here is from genome assembly GCA_030765085.1 of Allium cepa. NCBI lineage: Eukaryota > Viridiplantae > Streptophyta > Magnoliopsida > Asparagales > Amaryllidaceae > Allium > Allium cepa. Next base: position 462,135,279 of record CM060938.1, on the reverse strand, counting down.
AGTTGCTCCGGTATAGAGATCTCCATATGTGATGGGGAGTCCTATCAGGATTGTGAATACCCGGATTTGCAAGGGCTTCTTTGAAGTGCCTTTTGTTCTATTTAGACCCAGGATGGACTTGTATGGATGTATGTATGACATTGCACTTTGAGATGTAAAGCTAGTTTCAATCAAATACATTTCTGTTTGTTGGTGGAGAATTTATTCTCTTAGTTAACACCCTTCTCTGAGATGTACGAGCTTAGAGGTTATGTAGTTCATGGTTACTAGTGATATATTCCTAATTTGGTAATGTGGCATACAAAGTGCTGCTGATCATTTGTTGATCAAAGAATGGATTTAGTGAAAAGCGTAGCTTTGTGGACGAGACTTCGTCGAACCTCACAACCCGGAAATGGTCGAAACAGGAAGGATTCGGCAAGTTTACGAGGGTCGCGCCCTTTAGGGTATGTGCATTTCCTTCTGGATAAAAAGTGGTATCATGGTATGGAGCCCAGATATTTAACTTATGTGGTTGTTGCAATTTGTTGGTGTTGAGAGCTCTCGGATAAAGGTTGGTGACGATCGGGGGATGGCATACTCGTGTCAGTAGTTACCTAGTTATAGAGGTAACCCGGCCTTGTGTTGACAGAGAGTCGGTTAGGTTTTCGAGGCGTCCATCCAGTGGCGTACCCATTGGGTGAAGGAAATTCCTTAGCCTTGACCATCTGTTGGAAATCCAAACGCCCAATACGAGCGCCTTACGATTGCCATTGTATAACCTGCCACCTCAGGTGGAAGCTTTAGCAGGCATAATATAATGGTACTATGCTGGCTAAGATTAATATTATACTTTCGAAATGTTTTCTGCACTATGCACTAATAATAATATAAAAAGGATTTTCGCGTATCAAGCATATTTGACTATCATAAGGAGAAATCTCCCCCAAGTATGCAATTGCATTGTGTGTGTGCCGGGAGGCCTTATGGTAGTTTCATTTTCCAAATAGCACAGCGAATTTCTTTTTACTTCTTTTTTTTGTTTTTTTTCAAATAAACTGTTTTTATTTGCTCACACTAGTCTCATGACTGACCTGGAGTTTATTATTCCCTTTCTAAACTCTGGGTGCCCACAATTTTCTACATTGGCAGCCTAAATTCAAGATTTCAGATGGTCAGCTAGTAGGTGTAGCTTTTGGCTGTCTTTGGAGTCTTTGGTTTGGCGGTCACATTGTGCACCGAGTTTGCTTAACTTCAGCATGATGGTGGTTCTAGCTTCGGGTTGAAGTCTTTGGAGCTTTGGCATTGGAAATGCAGTTGTTGGGATTTCTATCCTCCTCCCTCTTGATGGCATATGTTGGTGTTGTCTATCCGTTGGTGCTCTTTTCGCTATTGTATTTTGGCCCTGATATTGATAACCATTTGTATCAGACTGTTGTATCAAATATTGTGTATCAATAAACTCATTCATTTTGTTTCCGCTATGTTGTTATCACCTAATGTTGTTATAAGCTCAGACGAACCAGACTCAATGTTTGAATCTGCGGCATTCGAATACAGATGATGTATTTGAGCGTCAATTTTCGAAGGCCGAGTCAGGGTCGTTACATTATTTGATTAAATCAAAATTTTAAACATTCAATAGTTCATATTTTCCAGTCCAAGTCTCTTTTAAACCATTTATATAGATTTTTAAAATTTACTCCATATTTTTCCATAATAAAAAACGTTCATTTAAAAAGATTTCATGTTATGGTCACTAAACTGCACCAACGCGATTTTTTTCTAGAAAATTGATTTGGACTTAATTCAAAATCTACTCAACAAAACTTTGATTTTCTTTCTTCATTTAGAAGATATGGATATAGTAGTCCGGAATTTTTTTTATCTCAAAGAATTCCGAGCTATATTCCACTCTACACATTCATTTGAATTTTTCGGTGTGAAATCGCGAACTCCCTTTGCGCGACGCACCTAATTTTAGCTTATTTTTCAATATTTGAAATAATTTATTCAAACCGAATTCTATTACTTATAAAATCATTAAAGGTCATTTTAAACTAATATTTTCGCTTTTAAAGCTTTTAAAATGAATTTTCACCATTTCCATATTATAATATTATTACATTCAAATTATTTTAATATTAAATTTTAGATTCCAATTTCAATTCAATTTCAATTCTAACTTCAAATTAAACACATGTAAAACTTAGATTTCAAATCTTATTCCAATTGAAACTTATATTCAACATTAATTTTTCAAAATCGATTTCAATTTCAATTTCACTATATATCTCAATTTCAATTTCACTATCCTTTTCAAACCCGTTTCACTTCAAATTTTGAATTCTCTTTTATTTTTACTTTAATTTCACTTCTAATTGAAAAGAGACTTATTTTTTCAAAATATCACATATCACTAAAATTTGATCTTATTAATAAAGGGATTATTAAATCAAAATGAGCATAACCAGTATCCATTTTTATCACTAACATAACATCCATTCAAGCAATCAAATAACATATGATTTCAAATCCAACATTCACTATTAATACAATAACGGGATATATTATCACAATCCAATTATCTAACCAACTATCAATCATCCATATTAGCAATCAATTTGGTATAAACATTCATATGTTATAAGGATATAAATGCGATTGTTTTAACATAACCGAAATATAAATTCAAAAGCAATGAGAATTTATCACCTTCATATCCACTTCGTCAATCTTTTTGTAGGCCAACGGCTTCTCGAACTAATGCGCTTTTTCCGAACGTCTCGAATTCTCTCCTTAATTTATTTTCCTTTTGAACCGTTTTTTTTCCTTTCTCTTTTCCTTTTTTAATGGCCGTGAGCTATGGAGGGAAATGGGGTGTACAGCCTTAGGTATGTGGCTTTGGGCTTGGGTTTGGCGGAGTATGGGCTCGGCCTTCATGTGGAGGAGGGGGTACGGCTTGGGTATAGTGGTGTGGTTGAGGGTAGGTGGGTTTGGAAGCTTAAATTAGGGAGGATGTAGGGTGCATGAGTTATGGGGAGGGGGTAGAGGCATGTAGGCTTGGGTAAAGCAGATTTGGGTGATGATATGGCTAAGTTTTGGTGATGTAGAGGTGATAGCTTGAAGGTAGAAGAGAAATGGGGGAAGTTGTAACATCCCAAAAATTTTCGACTTTCGAAAATTCAACATCGATACTCACTTTATCGACTGTCGAGAAATCGAAGGCCGGAAACCCGAAATGTTATGGTTTAAGAAAAGGAAAGAGAGAGAAGAAGATAGAAAATAGAGAGAAAAGAAAATAGAAAATAGAACGGAACAGAAACAACTGAACAACATCAGAATCTCACAGTTCGCAGCGGAACAACATATAATAGATAAATGAATAATCTTTAAACAAAGAAATATATCAGTTATTACATTACATCACATTTCATTACATCATATCATCAGAGTGTACAACATCATACAACAACAAACAGCGGAAAAGAAATACTATACATAATAATACGCCATGACATCCAGCGTTTCTAGGGTTTACCCCGCGTTCCGGACACAATGGAACAGTTTTCGAAAGCTAATTCGAACATCTGTGCGAGTTATGGTAATAAACGTTCAATTTAAATTAAACCAATTTAAACGATTTTCTAGGCGTTTTAATTTGTACCGGACAAACGGTAAATCCAATTGACACGAAATTTGAAACCATACAATAATATCAAATTACGGATCCGATGAAACTGGTTTCGTCGAAATCCGAGACTTTTTGAAAAATGACTATTTTAACTCGCCAAATTAATATTAAAAATAAATCGATGCGTTTCGAGCTGCCACGATCAAACGATAACTCCGATTGCTACGAAAATTGAAATCCGGTAATAACTAACTATTACGGATCCAATGGAACTGGTTTCGTCCAATTCTGAGACTGTTCAAAAATTAACTATTTTCACTAGTCGATTTAAATATTAAAATATTCAATTTTCACAAATTAACTCTAAATTCGATTTTAAAAGTTCTAAAATATCATTCTAACTTCAATATGATAAAATAAAATTTTACAAATCATTTTCAATCATATTTAACCAAATTTTCAATTATTTCCATAATTTAACATATTAAATTATTGATTTAATTATCCAATTAAATCCAATAATTCAAAATAAAATTTATTTGACTTATAAATTCACTTATTAATATTTAAAATTAATTAAATATTCAAATTTAAATTAATAAAAATCCTGGGTCGTTACAGAAGTGGAGAAGGATTTTGGAAATTGTATGAAATGGAAGTGAAGTGAAAATGAAAGGGGTTTGAGGTTGTATTTATAAGTGAAGATTTTTGTGGTAAATGACACAAATAGCCTTGTTTACTTTTGAACTTTGATTAGCTTTGATTTGAATTGCATTTAACGTATGGAATGATGGTTATGGAAGAGTGTGTTAAGAGGTGAAGAAGTGTCACTTTCTTATTATTTGTAATGTTTGAATCATAAATTTTTGCTCCTTTTTTATAGATAAGCATAACATCTCATTAACGAGATAAAAAGTAAGGTAATGATGTTGTTTATAAATATTTAAAATAAAATTTAATTAGTCAAATCATGTCTTTTCACCTTTTTATATTATTTAAACTTTTTCAAAAGTAAACTTCTTTTGTCTTTTAGTACTAAATGTAAAGTGTTTAAAAAGTTTTTAAAGTTGTATTTATATGTTAGAAAATGTATCAAGTTGCAACAACTTGTCGACAACTTATTTCAGTTGAAAACCATGTTTTTGTCGACAAATTTTACAGTCAAAATTTGACCTTTTTGTTAAGTTATATATTGAAATAAACCAAAATTTAAAATGAACTTTTTAATTATTTAAATAAGTAAAAACACATCTCTTTATATTTTAAAATCATACTGAATTAATATCAAAATATCTAATTTTACAGTGCATCTAAACTGATAAATGCGACAAAATTTGGTTACTTTTGTAAAACGGTTATTGACATATTTTCAAATATTTTAATATACTTTTATTATCTTTATTAGATATTTTTAATAAGATTTTCTTTTTAAATAAATATTTAAATCCTTTTATTTAAGCCTTTATTTATTGTTAACAATACTTAATTTTTGTTGATTTTTCTAAAATCCAAATTTATACTTTTTAATTATTAACTATAAGAATAGATAAATATTTATTATATATAACATATTTATTTATGTTTTAAATTCCTTTTAAATTTAAAATGAAAGAAATCTCTTATTTCCGAAGAAGTGAAATTATGGATAGTTACATTCTCCTCTACTTAAAAACATTTCGTCCTCAAAATGAAATCAAAGATACAGAATTATAAAGGTCAACAATATATGTTAAAGGAAATACTACTACTAGATACTGATCATGAAATACAATCATCGATCTTAGTCCCAACCTGAGTGCGTACAACACACTTGAGGTAAATTCATAGTCATAAGTCAACTATCTACATCGGTCAGCCAAAATATCATACTAATGGACTAAATCCCATATCTTAGCACGTACCACGTACTTAAGATAAAAACAACTGCTATAATACAAACCCAAAATATCCTGAAATATCCCTATGTGTGAAACACTACTCAACGGATGAACCCTGATGGTGCCTACAGGTCAATCTCTTCTGGTTCCTCCATGTCCTCAACTGGCTCCTCATCATCTATCATTTCTGGAGCTATGTCCTAACCTAGCGACTGCCACTGTTGACCTCCCGGAATCCACAGCTCATGCTCCTCCATCTCAATATCCTCCAAACTGAGATCCTCAGCTATCTCTGGAACGGAAGATATATCTCTTGAATGGGCGTACCCATCTCCCAAATGATCTGCTCTGCTCATCACTCTCTGAATCATCATCCTCATATAACCATGCATTGTAAATCCTTGAATCTTCCATCTCTATTGCCACATGTTCCTCTATCAGTGGCTTGATCTCCTCTGATACTTCCATAGGCTCTTCGTCCTCACTCAAAGGATCCAACATCTAATCATTTGCTTCATCATCGGCTTCTGCCCCTGCGTCAATATCTGCGCATACTGGCAACACATCCTCTTTATCTGAAATAACTATTAACTCCTCATCCTTTTAGATATCTATCGGATGGTCGAACGATCCTGGTACTATCCCCGAAGGCACCCCTACTTGCATATCCTCCTCATCACTCGAAATCAGTGTATCCAAAACTTCTAAGTCTTCGTATTTAGACAAGGCTTCCCCAAATCTCTGCCAAATTGCTAGTCATTCGGCTTTGGTTACTTTCTATAATTTATAAAAGAACTTAAAATCGGTTATCCTTTCTTATCAGAGATCCTATCTCAACTTTACTTATTTCATCTCATTTTATTAAGTGCTTCGTACTTAATTATTATCGTTTTCCTTTTCGTTCTTTTTTTTATAAATGGGATTAAATCATTTTAACTTTTCTAATAAGTTCTAACAAAAATTGGGTATTGAAAAAGCAGCAAAATGATAGTCCATATAAATTGCCTAAAATACATTCATACTAAGTGACTTCTACGGAGTACACTCAAAAAGTTTTACAAAAGTCATATGGTTTAAATATTTAAATGGCACTTACTAATATAATCTTAACTAACTAATGCTTCCATTATCCCTTTTCCTTTGTCTGCTATAAAGACCTGTTTTCCCGTACCCTTTGAATCGAAAATAAACCACACATGTCCAACTCAAATTGCACGAAAAGACGGATCATTAAGGGTGATAAAGAAAAGTAGACAGAACAGAATCTCACATGAATGGAATAACATATAATATTGAACAAATATTTTTACAGCGGAAAACTTTTAAATACGTATATCACGGTCCAACCTAAATTCAGTTGGGACAGTTATAAAACCTGCCATTACAAATGCTGACAAACATCAAACAAAATACACTAAACAAAGCGGATAACAGAATATCTCCATACATCGATGAATATCTCCAGCTCTCCTCTGGAAACTCCAACGGTCTTCGACTATCCTGAAACTACTTGGATCTGACCAGAGTATTGAAAATACCCGGATCAGGCTTGATAAACCAGCGTGAGAAAAACTCAACAATAAATGGCAGTGTCATATATCAGCCTTTTTATAAAGATCCTTTGAAAATAAAGAGTATCTCATAAGACCACGCCCACACATAAACACGGACGGGTTTTTTTACCTTATGATAACTAAAACACTTTTATATTAAAACATTTGATATTATTTCTAATGACATCTCTTTGAAAACATTTGCAAATAAACTTATTAAACTTAGCTGAAATTGTTACCATTATTAAATTCCAGCATACTAGGCTCTACAAACAAAACCGTAGGTTCTTATTGGAGAATGGATTTCCATACAAATGACTAGGCGCAGGATCTACCTTCCGAAATGGGTATACCTCTAGATGGATGTCCCGAGGCACAGAACATCTGCCCTCTACCAATACAAGACCGGCCTACCTCTTTAACTAGATAGTACCGAATATGTCATCCCCCGGTCGTTACCGACCTTCATTCGAGAGCTCTCTTTCCATACACCACATAAATTAACATCCCGAATGTCATAGCGGGAAGAAATATATCTAGAAGGGGATGATCATACCCTAATTGGGAATGACCCACTTAGCCTTGCCGCATCTAATCCTGTTTCGGTCATTTCCGGTTCGATGAGGCTTAAGGTCACGATTACCTTTTTACATAGCACATATCACATCTTTGAATGCCACATTTCCATTTCCGTTTAACTACTAATTGCCTTCCACAAAAATACAACCCTTGAGCTCGTAAATCTCAAGGAGGGTGTCAAGCTAAGAGAATTTGCCTTCTCTGCCACCACTGATGTACGTTTGTAAAAACCAATGTACGTAATCGTTAGAAATGAAATGTCAGACAAACGTCCATACAAGTTGTCCAGGAACAGGACAAACCGAAGGCACTTTCCTCGGCCATTACTAGGCGAGAAGCCTTTCCAATCTGCAAAATCTGACCACTGCTATATATAACTCGGGAGCTACCCAGAGCAAGTCAACAAGCAGTCCTCACGCTATGAAGATCCACAGTCTTCAATAATCATCGTCTTGAACAAGTCTTCACGTTCGAACGTATACATTGGTTCGAAGGTTTTTGGATAGGAATTAACCAAATCCGACTTTGGTTCCTTCGTAATCCAATCATCGATAAAAGTGAATATGAGTATATAGGATTTATTAAGTCTCTTTTCACTTTAATTCTTTTCGGATGATTTCGAAATCTCTTTCTTTTAACTTAGAGTAATTCTAAGTAATTCACTCTTTTTCTTTGGAAAACATCTCAAATTTCCTTAGTTAATTCTTGATCCAAATTCCTTAACTTTTAAGCGGGTCAAAAAACAATGTTATTTAAGACATCGTTTACGATAAACCCTAAATCAATCTTAGCAAATATTTTTGAGTAAATAGGATCATAAAAATCATTCATTTTGAGATTGCTTAAATTTCTGGATAATACCAATCTTCTTTTAAATTCAAAAACTTAACACAGAATATTTTTATTTAAGAGCATCCGGGCTTTCCTTTCGATCTGTTCCACCCCTCGCCTAAGAAAAGAAAACATAGGCCAGGTAAGCTCAGGGCACTGGTTGCTCCATCCCTAGCCATAGTTAAACACCTTGTTTTATCTTTCCAGATCTCACAGGCGGGACAAATATACTAGTCGTTTCCGCATACTCAGATTTTCAACTTATTTTGGAATTGCTTATAAATATTCCACACTATTTTCCAAAATGCTTAATTATCCTTTTTAAAACATTCACAATTGATTCTAGGAAACGTCGTTACATTTAAACTCATATTCCAAAAGTTTTACAATTCGCAGCAGAAAAGAGCCGCGGGAAGTGCTAAATAAGCTTATTTGAATTAAATAACTTTTAAACATTCGATAATTCATATTTTCCTATCCAAATCTCTTTTAAATCATTTAAATAGATTTATCAATTTTATTCCATATTTTTCCACAACTAAAAACATCCATTTAAATGAATTTTCTTATCTCGAAGCATTCCGACCCATATTCCACTCTATACACTTATTTGAACTTTTCGGCGCGAAATCGCGAACTATCGTTACGCGACGCGTCTAGTTGTAACTTATTTTTCAATACTTGAAATAATCAATTCAAATTTAATTCCAACACTTATAAAATCATTAGAAACCATTTTAAACCAATATTTTCACTTTTTAAAGTATTTAAAATATATTTTCAGTATTACCATATTACACTATTATTTTATTTCCATTATTTTAATATTAAATTTTAAATTCCAAATTTAACTCAATTTCAATTCTAATTTCAAATTAAACACATTTATAACTTAGATTTCAAATCTAATCTCAATTTAAACTTCAATTCAATATCAAACTAAACTTCACCTTTTCAAAATCAATTTCAATTTTAATTTCACTATTCATCTTAATTTCAATCTCAAATTAACTATTCTTTTCAAATCCGATTCACTTCAAATTTCAAATTCTCTTTCATTTTAACTTTAATTTCACTTTTAAATGAAAAAGACTTATTTTTCCCCAATTTCTGATATTACTAAAATATGGTCTTTTTAGATAAAGGGATTACTTGATCAAAATGTACATATCCAATATTCATATTTATCACTAACATAACATCCATTCAACCAATCACATGCATATGATTTCAAATCTAACATTCACTATTAATATCATAACGGGATATATTATCATAATTCACTTAATTTACCAACTATCAAATCATCCATATTAACAATCAATTTGGTATAAACATTCATATGTCAAAAGGGTGTAAATATGATTTATAACATAATCAAAATATAAATTCAAAAGCAATGAGAATTTCTCACCATAAACCAAAGCGATTAACTTCCTACCAACATTCCAATCAACCAACACTTCACTAATTAATTCCTACTCCATTAAACACTAGCAAACAACACCCTCTCCCATTCAATAGCTTGGTCGAGGCTTGAGATGGAGGTTGGCCGAAAATATAGAGAAGAAGCGGTAGAGCTTTGAACTTGAATTCCCAAGATTTAGATCCGAAAAATAGGTCATCTTCTCTCTTGTTTTTGCATCTCTTACTCTCAAAATTTGAAAAACTTATTAACTGAAAAGTTGTTGAAAATTCTTTTCTATTGAGTTTGAAAAAAAGAATCATTTGAATCCAAGTTGTTTTGAGGGAGATATGTTCAAAATAAAAGAGCTATTCTCGGATTCACAAAAATATAGCTCGAAAATATACTTTAAAGAATTGAGTTTCAGGTATAGCAAACCTCAAAACTGGAAAAAGTGATCAGCATAAATGTTGTAGCCACTGAAATTTCATATGGTTTTAAAAAAGTATTTCTAAATTTGGATCTGTTATGATCAAGTTATGATCAAAACAAAACGGCCTATTTTCGGGCTTAAAAACTAGGCCAGAAAATGCACTTGAAATAAGTGGAATTTTGACATAGTAAACTTTGGAATGAAACAAGGTGATAAACATGAAAGTTGTAACCATTGGAAATTAAATGATTTAAAAAAAGAATTTTGCATTTTGGTTCTGTATTGAAGAACTTATGGCTGAAAGAAGAAGAGGTAAAATATAGAGAAAAAAGTAGTTTGTTTTGAAGAAAATAAACATTGATTTCTTTTGAAAATTTTGTAAATATTTTGACATTATTTCTTTATAATATTTTTCTATGGCATGGAAGCCATTAGAGAGGAGAGGAAGAAGATGAAGAAGCTTGAGAAAAGAAGAAGAAGAAAATGTGAATGAAAGTGAGGAAGGAGGTGAATATTTATAGAAAAGGAAAGAAAGTGGTAATTTACCAAAATAACCTCTTACCAAATTACCAAACTAAGCTTACTTCAACCTAAAGCAATTGTGACGCCCCACCTCTATACCCACGCTAGCCAAGAACACTACGGTGTAGTGCTGTCAACTAGCACGGAGAATAAGGCTGTTGAGGAGCGACCATCCGTGTAATTGCTTTGTGCGAACACCGATATGTCAGATAGTAAAAACATGCTTTTAATTTCAGAAGAGAATCCGGCATGCCGATGCAAACTCAAAGCTACCACACGGTGGCTATAATAGTCTAGGACAAATATAAACTAATAACACAGATAAATATAAATGCGGAACACGGATAAATCAGAAAATCTCATATATATATAACTGATGTCAGTTACAATACGTTTACACGGTACATGTGATACAACTACAATAGTCAACTCAGGAAGTTACATATACAAGTACATTAACGTATATAATATACATGAATACATATCTTCCTATACAATAATACAGACTACTACAAATGACGACTACTCCAAAAGATATGAAAGAACTTCATAGCTCTAGCAGCAACCCAAAGCAGAATATCTACAACCTGAAATACTCGGTCTGACCCGAGTATTAGATTCAAAAGAAAATAATACTCGGGTCAGTCTAATTCAAACTCAGTTATTAGTGCACAGAAGCAATAATAATTAAATAATGAATAGACGACAGTAATTAAACCAAATCAGTATGCAATTCATAATATTGAATTGAAACGAACAAAACAGTTCAAAACATTTAAATATCAGTTAAAATATTAATTCAAGTAGGGCTGCAGTACACGCACGCGTGCACTGCCTCGCCACTACAGAATATGGAATACGCAAAAAGATCCATAAGTCAAAACAAAAAGAATATCATACACGCCATACCGTGTGGCTGCAGTTCACGCTTGCGTGCACTGCCTTGCCACTATAGTGATGATGTACTCAACCGAATACCGTGTGGCTGCAGTTCACGCTTGCGTGCACTGCCTTGCCACTAAAGTGATGTCGTACCCAAAATATTAACGAACCAAAATCAATGAAGGTTCAAATATCAATTCTAAATGTCGATACTGTGTGGCTGCAGTGCACGCACGCGTACACTGCCTTGCCACAACAGCATATACAGAAACAGCAACAAGGCACAAAGACCAATGCTCAAGAATTCACAGTGCCAACAAATTTAACAAACAAGTAACAGTAGTGAAAAGCTTCGACCAAGAGAATTGAAGTGGTTGACTGTCTCAAGCAACAGCAACCAAGCAAGTTCGAACAAGGCAAAGAAATGCCAAAGTGGTCAAGAAAAGATGACAACAAACTGGGATGCAAGTGCAACAACAAGTAACAAAAAAAATGTACATGTCTGCACAGTACAAACCCTCAAGTCCAAGGCAGTACAATCAAAAATGCAACTGCAAATAACATGGGGGAGTGACAATATAAAAATGAACCAGAATGGAACAATGGCAAATACTGCCACAAAGGCTACAGCAAAACAGAGTCAACACAAATGCAAATGCACAAGTGACCATACACATATATATACATACAAGAATGTATGTATACAAATGATCAGCCATCCAAGTACAAGTGCAGTTGTATCAAAACAATTGCAACAGTTAAATAAAGAACAAAACTCAAAAATACTCAAAGACCAAAACACAGTTCACAACAGTGGCACTGCACTAAAAATTGCATATGTAATGCACAGTGCAAACTCAAGGTTGTGTGAAACTGCAAGTGATACCATAGTACACAATGAACTCAACTCAAGAAATAAGTTCTCCATGCAACCAGCTCCAAGTAGTTGTTAATGCCCAAAACAAAGTGAAACAGATGTGACAGCATGGAGCTATAGCCCAACAAAACATCAATGTATATGAACACAATTAATGGAGCAATTCAACATTCAATAGTGAAGTACAAACCAGGACTTCAAAGAAACAATAACATGTAAAACAGTAAAACAACAATACACAGGAAACTCAAGAATGGGCCAAATTCCATCGTATGTTATTGAGCAAATAAGTGCGAATTCGAATGCACATATATACATATCAAATAATGTATATACATACATGAATACATGAGCAATGACACTGCAACGTGACCAAAGCAAAAGAACACAGTAGCAAGCTCTTCACACACGCCCTATTCTATCAAATTGACATGTATACATATCCCAAATATGTATATATGCATACATATACATGTACATAGTGTATTGACTCAAAACAGTGGATCAATCATTAACAAAAGAAATTCAAAATGAACTCAAGTCTACAGAAGTTCATGCCAAAATCAGGGAATCACATATGCAGAAACAAGTCAGCTGCAAGAATATAAACATGAAGGCAAGAACGGTAGCCTCGACACAAGTACACAAGCAACTGAAGACAACATGAAGAATTCGAGATAGTGGTGGCCACGAAATCGACATCACAGCAAAACATTCAAACAAATCAAAGTGACCAAGTTAGACATCAATGCCGATAATATCAGGTCACAAAATTAAAAGAGGAAAGACTGCCGTGCAATTCAAGTAGCAAAGAATCAAAGCCACGATAGCACACAAAAAAAAACGAGCACACGAACAATCAAACTAGGGCTTGAATTAGATGTGAGAAAACTCACCATGTCGACGAATTTAGGGGAAGCCGAGCACGAGAGCATCGATCGACGCAGCCACGAGCAAGGGAAGGAAGACGAACGACAAATGCAAAGGGGCCGCCATTAAATTTCTTTTGTTTAGGGTTTTATAAAAATGAAAATGAAAAAAGGGGGGGATCCGGTTAAAGAAATTAGAGAGGGGAACGGGTTAAAGGGGGAAAAGGGAATGAATTTTTCACGGCATAAAATAGTTAAGTGGGCCGAGAAAACTAAAGCCCGGAAACCCCTTTTAACCATATACAAAAGAATTTTAATTCAAATTTAAAAATTCAAACGGAAATTTGGGTCAATATTAATCATTTAATGTCGATTAAAAATAGACGCGAAATACCGGGTTGTTACAGACTCCCCTCCTTAAAGAAATTGCGTCCTCGCAATCATAAGGAACAAACGGATAAAAAGTAACAACCATAAGAGCATATCATCACAAGATGAAGAAATTCGAAGTAGGAAGTTCACCATAAAGAGCATGATAGAGAAAGCCTGATCGTGATTGCTCGATGAATTCTCTGGATTCCAAAGTGAAATTCAAAGGATTTGAGAACCAATAAACTTTCACGAGAAAACATCTTTATTTCGAAGGTGCCGAACCCCCGAAACATTGATGTGAATAGAATGTTGCTCAACGTCAAATCTGGTGAAACTTCAATTTCTTCAATAATACCGGGCTCAAAAAAAAAAAAAAAAAAAAATAGAAATCGGAAATTCCTAAGGCATTTCCGTAATTGGAAGACGTGGAAAACGTCATGAATAGCAGAAAATTGAGCCGGTACACTGGCGTAGTACAATATAAACGCCAAAGAAATCTTTTAATTTCATAAAGGAAATTCACAAATTATCAACAAAATCTAATTATCAATAGATAATTCAGAGATCTCAAATCACAAATATTCGATTATCAAAAACGATAATCAAATCAACAAGTATTCGATTATCAAAATCGAAAATCAATCTTAAACCACAACTGTTTAATTATCACAAACGATAATTAAACCACAAATATCTAATTATCACAAACGATAATTAGAAACTATAAATATCTGATTATCAAAAACGATAATCAGAAATCACAAATCAACGATTATTTAATTATCACAATTGATAATCAAATCACAAATCACGAATGTTTAATTATCACAAACGATAATCAAACCTCAAACATCTAATTATCACAAACGATAATTAGAAACAATAAATATCTGATTATCAAAAACGATAAATCAGAAATCATAAACATCCAATTATCAAAACGATAATCAGAAATTACCACAACGGTAATCAAATTTCAAATTACAAATTTTTCAATTAACGAGTCCGAAATTAACCGAAATAGCAAACACACATGACCCATAACCACGAGTTTTACTAAATCGTTTAATTCACTTCATCGTTTCCTTGAAAGTGCAAAATTGTGTATTTTAAATAAATAACATTTTATGTTCTCAAACGGACAAGTCCGGAATTAAGCGAATCAGTAAAAGAAAGGGGTCATAGTCCTCGATTTTTCTGAAACGTTTACATCGCTTCCTCATTCTTTTGAAAGCGTAAAATGTAAAAATTTTGAAAACCAATTTTATTTATAAAATTACAATTTACATTCTCAAACGAACAAGTCCGGAATTAAGCGAATCAGTAAAAGAAAGGGGTCATAATCCTCGATTTTACTGAAACGTTTAATTCGCTTCCTCATTCTTTTGAAAGCGCAAATCGTAAAAATTTTGAAAATAATTTTGATTTATATTTTGAAACAATTTTTTAAAACACGTGATTAAAACAACGACATCAGAAGCAACTTCGATAAGTGGATTTTCATTCATCCAAAGTGTCACAAGAATCTTCTCAAAGATAGAAAGGGATATCATACCCTAAACTTGTATTCATAACAAGTCAATAAAACACGAATTCACCAATGCACAAGAATTGATAAAGCTTATCAATAGAAATCACGAAAATTGGTGAAGCACAAATTCTTGGAATCTACACAAGAAATCCAGAAACCACAAGATGAGAGTATGAAAACTCGAACGGAGTATGAAAACTCGAACGGAGTATGAAAACTCAAACGGAGTATGAAAACTCGAACGCGAGTATGAAAACTCGAAGGAGAGTATGGAAACTCAAACGGAGTATGAAAACTCGAACAGAGTATGAAAACTCAAACGGAGTATGAAAACTCGAACAGAGTATGAAAACTCAAACGGAGTATAAAAACTCGAACAGAGTATGAAAACTCAAACGGAGTATAAAAACTCGAACAGAGTATGAAAACTCAAACGGAGTATAAAAACTCGAACAGAGTATGAAAACTCGAAGGAGAGTATGGAAACTCACCAACACGCGAGCATGAAAATTCATCAACACATGTAACGTATAACGAGAACGGGAGCACGAAAACTCACCTACACGCGAGCATGAAAACTCATCAGCACGTGCAACGCATAACGAGAACGGGAGCACGGAAACTCACCTACATGCGAGCATGAAAACTCACCAACACGTGCAATGCAAAGCGAGAACGGGAGCACGGAATCTCACCTACACGTGAGCATGAAAATCACCAACACGGGCAACGCAAAGCGAGAACGGGAGCACGGAATCTCACCTACACGCGAGCATGAAAAATCATCAACACGTGCAACGCAAAGCGAGAACGGGAGCACGGAATCTCACCTACCCGCGAGCATGAAAAATCATCAACACGTGCAACGCAAAGCGAGAACGGGAGCACGGAATCTCACCTACACGTGAGCATGAAAATCACCAACATGTGCAACGCAAAGCGAGAACGGGAGCACGGAATCTCACCTACACATGAGCATGAAAATCATCAACACGTGCAACGCATAACGAGACGCTATCTCATGGTTGCAAGCCATTAATTTTGACACAAGAATGGCCCGAAGACCGTGGGGCGCTACCCCACATGTGTGAGTCGAAATCACACAGATTGAGGTCCAGACTAACCAAAAATCAAAAGAGGTATGTGTGAGTGGAATCACACAAGTGGTGTCTAGTCTAACCTCGCAATCAAAAGAAAAGTATGTGTGAATGAAATCACACAAGTGGTGTCTAGACAATCCTCAAAGCCCAAGAGATATGTGTGAGATGAAACCACACCGATGAGGCCTAGTCTAACCGAAAAAATGATCGTCATGATCAACGAGAAGTGTCAATTACACTAAGTCAGTAAATGTAAAAGTTTAGCTTCATGTCCCATAACCACTTGCTTAACTTAAATAGTTACGAACAAACTGTAAATCTTCACTAATAAAATTGTCACTAGAGGTTCAATCGAACAAGTCCAACAATTAACCGACGAAGTAAACGCAAGTGTTTCATACCACTTGTTTTACTAAGCCGTTTAATTAGATTTCTCATACGAGTGAAATAAAGATTTGTATATACTAATAGATTGGAAAACGGTTTCAAAAACGAGTTTGGTATTGAAAATAGAGTTGAAAACAATTTGATAAAAGAGTTTTGATATTTACTACTAGTATTGAAACCTTTATATTTTTAAAGTGACAAATCACAAAAATGATTGTATAAACAATCAATCACAAGAATTCACATACGAAGACGTGAATAGAATCCAAAGAAATCGATACCGAATTCATCGAAAGGTATGTTCACAAAAACCCCGAAGAAAAGGTCTTCAAAGTTGCTAATAAATGATAGCAACAAATCGGGAAATAATCAAGAATCGATTAAATTCGAAAACCAAATCAATTCACTAAGATTCACATTCGAAGACGTGAATAAAATACAAAGAATTCGATTCCCAATCCATCAAAGTAGGAATACCCAAAATTCCTGAAATAGAAGTTATCAAAGTCAACAAAGGTGATAACAACTAACCGGAAAGGAAGAATCGATCAAGTCGACAATTGAAACTCAATTTGTCTCAAAGATTGATACCCAAAACTTAATTGCATGGAGACTGCATTAAGTACACGAATCAGAGATAAGAATGCATATATATAGCAGTTCGAATAAACAATGCGAGTTCAAATCGAAGTGGGTACTAGTTGCAGCAATATGCAACTTGGTAGAGCATATATACTCTGATACTTAGAAGTGTAAACTCAAGTGAGCAAGTGCGACAGAGAATAGCAGCAATACTCACGAATAAGCGTTAGGAATTCATACCTAACAATTCAAAGACAATCATATGCAAATATGAGAGATAAAACGTCGACAAATAGTTGTAACACATGTACTATCTAAGTTATGTTTTATATTTGTTCTAAACCCCAGGCTCTGATACCAAGCTGTGACGCCCCACCTCTATACCCACGCTAGCCAAGAACACTACGGTGTAGTGCTGTCAACTAGCACGGAGAATAAGACTGTTGAGGAGCGACCATCCGTGTAATTGCTTTGTGCGAACACCGATATGTCAGATAGTAAAAACATGCTTTTAATTTCAGAAGAGAATCCGGCATGCCGATGCAAACTCAAAGCTACCACACGGTGGCTATAATAGTCTAGGACAAATATAAACTAATAACACAGATAAATATAAATGCGGAACACAGATAAATCAGAAAATCTCATATATATATAACTGATGTCAGTTACAATACGTTTACACGGTACATGTGATACAACTACAATAGTCAACTCAGGAAGTTACATATACAAGTACATTAACGTATATAATATACATGAATACATATCTTCCTATACAATAATACAGACTACTACAAATGACGACTACTCCAAAAGATATGAAAGAACTTCATAGCTCTAGCAGCAACCCAAAGCAGAATATCTACAACCTGAAATACTCGGCCTGACCCGAGTATTAGATTCAAAAGAAAATAATACTCGGGTCAGTCTAATTCAAACTCAGTTATTAGTGCACAGAAGCAATAATAATTAAATAATGAATAGACGACAGTAATTAAACCAAATCAGTATGCAATTCATAATATTGAATTGAAACGAACAAAACAGTTCAAAACATTTAAATATCAGTTAAAATATTAATTCAAGTAGGGCTGCAGTACACGCACGCGTGCACTGCCTCGCCACTACAGAATATGGAATACGCAAAAAGATCCATAAGTCAAAACAAAAAGAATATCATACACGCCATACCGTGTGGCTGCAGTTCACGCTTGCGTGCACTGCCTTGCCACTATAGTGATGATGTACTCAACCGAATACCGTGTGGCTGCAGTTCACGCTTGCGTGCACTGCCTTGCCACTAAAGTGATGTCGTACCCAAAATATTAACAAACCAAAATCAATGAAGGTTCAAATATCAATTCTAAATGTCGATACTGTGTGGCTGCAGTGCACGCACGCGTACACTGCCTTGCCACAACAGCATATACAGAAACAGCAACAAGGCACAAAGACCAATGCTCAAGAATTCACAGTGCCAACAAATTTAACAAACAAGTAACAGTAGTGAAAAGCTTCGACCAAGAGAATTGAAGTGGTTGACTGTCTCAAGCAACAGCAACCAAGCAAGTTCGAACAAGGCAGAGAAATGCCAAAGTGGTCAAGAAAAGATGACAACAAACTGGGATGCAAGTGCAACAACAAGTAACAAAAAAAATGTACATGTCTGCACAGTACAAACCCTCAAGTCCAAGGCAGTACAATCAAAAATGCAACTGCAAATAACATGGGGGAGTGACAATATAAAAATGAACCAGAATGGAACAATGGCAAATACTGCCACAAAGGCTACAGCAAAACAGAGTCAACACAAATGCAAATGCACAAGTGACCATACACATATATATACATACAAGAATGTATGTATACAAATGATCAGCCATCCAAGTACAAGTGCAGTTGTATCAAAACAATTGCAACAGTTAAATAAAGAACAAAACTCAAAAATACTCAAAGACCAAAACACAGTTCACAACAGTGGCACTGCACTAAAAATTGCATATGTAATGCACAGTGCAAACTCAAGGTTGTGTGAAACTGCAAGTGATACCATAGTACACAATGAACTCAACTCAAGAAATAAGTTCTCCATGCAACCAGCTCCAAGTAGTTGTTAATGCCCAAAACAAAGTGAAACAGATGTGACAGCATGGAGCTATAGCCCAACAAAACATCAATGTATATGAACACAATTAATGGAGCAATGCAACATTCAATAGTGAAGTACAAACCAGGACTTCAAAGAAACAATAACATGTAAAACAGTAAAACAACAATACACAGGAAACTCAAGAATGGGCCAAATTCCATCGTATGTTATTGAGCAAATAAGTGCGAATTCGAATGCACATATATACATATCAAATAATGTATATACATACATGAATACATGAGCAATGACACTGCAACGTGACCAAAGCAAAAGAACACAGTAGCAAGCTCTTCACACACGCCCTATTCTATCAAATTGACATGTATACATATCCCAAATATGTATATATGCATACATATACATGTACATAGTGTATTGACTCAAAACAGTGGATCAATCATTAACAAAAGAAATTCAAAATGAACTCAAGTCTACAGAAGTTCATGCCAAAATCAGGGAATCACATATGCAGAAACAAGTCAGCTGCAAGAATATAAACATGAAGGCAAGAACGGTAGCCTCGACACAAGTACACAAGCAACTGAAGACAACATGAAGAATTCGAGATAGTGGTGGCCACGAAATCGACATCACAGCAAAACATTCAAACAAATCAAAGTGACCAAGTTAGACATCAATGCCGATAATATCAGGTCACAAAATTAAAAGAGGAAAGACTGCCGTGCAATTCAAGTAGCAAAGAATCAAAGCCACGATAGCACACAAAAAAAAAAACAAGCACACGAACAATCAAACTAGGGCTTGAATTAGATGTGAGAAAACTCACCATGTCGACGAATTTAGGGGAAGCCGAGCACGAGAGCATCGATCGACGTAGCCACGAGCAAGCGAAGGAAGACGAACGACAAATGCAAAGGGGCCGCCATTAAATTTCTTTTGTTTAGGGTTTTATAAAAATGAAAATGAAAAAAGGGGGGGGATCGGGTTAAAGAAATTAGAGAGGGGAACGGGTTAAAGGGGGGAAAAGGGAATGAATTTTTCACGGCATAAAATAGTTAAGTGGGCCGAGAAAACTAAAGCCCGGAAACCCCTTTTAACCATATACAAAAGAATTTTAATTCAAATTTAAAAATTCAAACGGAAATTTGGGTCAATATTAATCATTTAATGTCGATTAAAAATAGACGCGAAATACCGGGTTGTTACAGCAATCTCCACTTTTTCAAAACTTAACATCACCTTTCACATCCTTAGTTTATGTCTTAATCCCTTAAGAACTAAGCTAAGTAAAATAATAATTATGTTGGCTGTTGATGTGATATTGATTTGACATTTACTTTTGACTTTTCTTACTTACTTTTGTTAATTCTCTTACTTTTCTTAATGACTTCTAGAAGTTTTCTAACCTTGTTTAGTAAAAGTAAACTTGATTAGTTAATTAATTAATACTTACACTATTAGAATATATGTTCCTATATAAGTAAATAAAGACGCGACGACGTTGCGACAACTTTTAATCGACAAAACGTCGTTTTTCGACAAAATGTTTTACGGTCACATTTTGACGTTTTAGTTAAACTATTTATTTATGTAAACCAAATTTAAAAATGAACTTTTTACTTATTTAAATAAATTAAACTAGTCTCTTTATATTTTAAAATCATATTTAATTAATATCAAAATCTCTAATTTTACAGTGTATGTAAAATTGACAAAATGCGACAAATTTTTGTTATTTTTATAAAACGATTATTAACAAACTTTTAAATATTTTAACATACTTTTATTATCTTTATTAGATGTTTTAAATAAGATTTACCTTTTTAAATAAATATTTAAATCCATTATTTAAGCCTTTATTTATTATTAACAAAACTTAACTTTTGTCGATTTGTTCTAAAATCCAAATTTATACTTTTTAATACATTAACTATAAGAATAGATAATTATTTATATATATAACATATTTATTTAATATTTAAACTCCTTTTAAATTTAAATCGAACGAAATCTCTCATTTTTGAAGTAGCGAAACTACGGGTCGTTACATCTGCAGTAGTAAGTGGATTAGTAAGGGTAACAAAAGGCCTAGGCTGTTCCGCCTTCTTGACCATTGGACAGTCTCTAGCCATATGTCCTATAATATGGCTGTAATAACAACTCTTTGGAACAGTTTTCTTAAAGGTCTTGATGTTTACTCCCGATGTACATTCTTTTGCAAGGTGACCACTTTGTTTACATCTGAAACAACAAATTTTGTTCTTCTTATGCCTTTTCTTCTTGGCTGGTACATCAGTAGTTGGCTGTGGAATAACATCTTTGAATTTTAGGGAATTGCTTTTTATCTCTCTAAATGATCCATGGATGAAGCTTACCATGCTATACTGGAGCTCATCACATTTCCTTAACCAATCCTTAACTTCCGTAATCTTTTTCGATCCCAAAAACTTTCTTTGACTTAGGAACTCGAATTCCCAACAAAGTGAAGCGAAGTTTAGTGGGTTTGGTCTTTCCTGAAAAGAGTATTATTTTTCTACATATTATCATCAAATACCTTATAGTCAAATCGTGAAACTTAATTCACAAGGTATTTGTCCTTATTTCTTTTAAATTAACCCATTTATACTTATCAAATCATTGTTATTTCTTAAGGCTTGAATGTCTAGGATTATACGGTGAAAGTTCTAAATTCTAGTTCTCAAACAATTGATTCTATATAAAATATCTTATAGTCAAATTATACAATTCTAATCATTCATATTTCAGTTTTACTAAACAAAATTAAAATTAATCCTTAATTTTTTACCCAAAAATAATAATATCCCCTTTTGAATATTTGAAATATAAACCCAAGGTAAAATTATTTCATTTACCAATTTCTTTAAACAAAACCATTTTTATAAAATTAACAAATACATGCTTATATATATATAATACTCTCATAACTCATTCTAGGGTGTTACGGATGCTATCTCTAATGAGTTGCTCATCCTAGGCTATTACTAATCCTATCTTTGATGATACTTATCTTTATCAGGCTTCGGTGTTCGCTCAACCAAAAGCTTTGATACCAAATGTGATGACCCAGATTTTCGGACCAGTTAAAATTGACGAAAAATCCATCCGGTTTAAACTACTAAATACAATGACTATAAATCTACCACTACACAACTCTGATGAGAGAGACAACACTATCCTTACCTGTGAACTCAATAAACAATGTAAATGCAGAATAAAATAGTAAGCAGAAAAGATACAATAACGCAAGTTAAACAACAACCAATAACAGATAAACATGAAAGGGTTGTATTATTTTAGGGGCTGCATCACTGCCAATTGTGACTTCCTATGTATCTCTATCTAATTGGGTATCCAATAAGATACAGGATTAAACTAACGTAGTTCTCCTACCGCAAATAGGAATCATGGAGCCTACGATGTAACAAACAATATGCAATTTTCAAAACTACCCACTTAGGCTTAATCTTCAATTTTAGATTTTCATATCTAATTACGTTTATGGAAATTATCTCTCTAGACTGATTCTCGAATTCTCATTTAAAAACATTAGAAATATACACATATCTTTTATATTCAAATTATACTTTACTTTGGGATCTTAAATTAAATCACTTTTGAAAAGTTTATTTGGAAATCCTAATTCTGTAATGAAAACATATCAAACCATATGCAACCAGATAGGGAGGTTTCTTCCAATAACAAGGCAATTGGGTCCCAGTCTTCATACAATCGATAAATAAGTACATCCCTCTATTCAGGAGTAGACTATACTAAAAACATATGCCCACTTTTTAGTTACGGGTTACCCAAATCATCGGTAACATAATAAATCATTTTATATCCCGGAGCGATAAATCACTTCACACTAATATTCACAAGTACTTTCAAATCTATAGTAATTTTCATTTTCCAAATCCATTCAAAAATCATCTTAAAACCATCTGGTTTAGTCCTCGAAATTCTTTCTGTTTCATAAAACATTTTTATAAAACCATTTTTATATAGATCACTTTTATATAATATAACTTCAAAATATTCATTACAAAACATTTCTATTTATTTTAAAGGGAAAATATTTCATAACATTTCCATTTGAAAACCAATATTCAAAATAATTCATTAAATCAAAGTGAACCAAATATACACCTTATAGTCAAATTGTGAAATAAATCGCAAGGTGTTAGCCTACAATTATTTTCTACGCAGCCCATGCATATGGATAATTAATTTCTCATAAACTGGTCGAGCAAAGTCAACAATTAATAAATAATAATCAATGCTCATAAACCGATCGAGCACAATCCAGGCAACCAAATAATCAATTAAAATAAACACAACAATAATGATAAATCAACGCTTCATTCTATCAAATATTTATAACATGTTTTATTTTATCTTGAGTTAAAAAATATTTATTTTGGATACACCACACATGTCTTTGGATGTTATTGACAGATTGTATCCACCTACTATTGTAGAAAAAGCAAAAGGGATAGTGGAAGCATAAGTTAGTTAAGCATATATTAGTAAACGCCATCTACGTATTTAAACCGTATGACTTTTGTAAAACTTTTTGAGTGTACTCCATAGAAGTCACTTAGTATGAATGTATTATGGGCAATATATATAGACTATCATTTTGCTGCATTGTCAATACCCAATTTCTGTTAGAACTTATTAGAAAAGCTAAAAAGATTTAATCCCATTTATAAAAAAAAGAATGAAAAGAAAAACGATAATAATCAAGTAAGAAGTAATTAATAAAATGAGATGAAATAAGTAAAGTTGAGATAAGATCTCTGATTAGAAAGGATAATTGAGTTTAAGTTCTTTTATAAATTGTAGAAAGTAACCAAAGCCGAAAGACTAGCAATTAGGCAGAGACTTAGGGAAGCCTTGTCTAAATACAAAGATTTAGAAGTTTTGGATGCACCGATTTCGAGTGATGAGGAGGATATGCAAGTTGGGGTGCCTTCCAGGATGGTACCAGGATTGTTCGACCATCCGATAGATATCTAAAAGGATGAGGAGTTGATAGTTATTTCTGATGAGGAGGATGTGTTGCCAGTATGCGCAGATATTGATGCAAGGGCAGAAGCCGACGATGAAGCAGATGATTGGATGTTAGATCCTTTGAGTAAGCACGAGGAGCTTAAGGAAGGAGAACCTATAGAGGAGCTAATGGAAGTATCAAAGGAGATCGAGTCACTGATAGAGGAACCCGTGGCAATGGAGATGGAAGATTCGAGGATTTACGATGCATGGTTATATGTAGATGATGATTCGGAGAGTGATGAGCAGATCATTTGGGAGATGGGTATGCCCATTCAGGAGATAGGATCTCTCGTTCCAAAGATAGATGAGGATCTCGGTTTGGAGGATATTGAGATGGATGAGCCATGGATTTCGAGAGGTCAGCAGTGGCAGCAGCTATGTTAGGACATAGCTCCAGAGATGATAGATGATGAGGAGCTAGTTGAGGACGCAGAGGAACCATAAGAGATCGACCTGTAGGCACCATCAAAGGGTTCATTCGATGAATAATGTTTCACACTTAAGGATATTTTGGGTTTGTATTATAGCAGTTGTTATTATTTTAAGCACGTGGCACGCGCTAAGTATGGGATTTAGTCCTTTAGTATGATATTTTGGTTGAGTGATGTAGATAGTTGACTTATGACTATGTATTTACCTCAAGTGTGGAGTACACACTCAGGTTGGGACTAGGATCGATGATTGTATTTCATGATTAGTATTTAGTAATAGTATTTCCTTGACATATATTGTTTACCTTTATAGTTCTATATCTTTGATTTCATTTCGAGGACGAATGCTTTTAAGTAGAGGAGAATGTAACGACCCATAATTACGCTACTTCGAAAATGAGAGATTTCATTAATTTTAAATTTAAAAGGAATTTAAAACAAAAATAAATATGTTATATATAATAAATATTTATCTATTCAGGGAATTAGGCTGAAGGAAAAACCTGAGAACACTTTTAGTCTGAAGGACAGAAGTTTTAAAATTTAGTCTGAAGGACAAAAAATGATATATTCATATAGCATTGCATATCCATAATGCTATATTCATATAGCATTACACAACTGCTTGTTTGTGTATGCAGAAACTTATAAAATTGTGTTGTATATAGCATTATAGATGTGTAATGCTATATGAATATAGCATTATGGATGTGTAATGCTATATGAATATATCATTTTTTGTCCTACAGGCTAAATTTTAAAACTTCTGTCCTTCAGACTAAAAATGTTCTCAGATTTTTCCTTCAGCCTAATTCCCTCTTATCTATTCTTATAGTTAATAATTAAAAAGTATAAATTTGGATTTTATGACAAATCAACAAAAGTTAAGTTTTCTTAATAATAAATAAAGGCTTAAATAAATGGATTTAAATATTTACTTAAAAAGTTAAATCTTATTAAAAACATCTAATAAAGATAATAAAAGTATATTAAAAGATATAAAAGTATATCAATGATCATTTACAAAAATAATCAAAATTTGTGGTATTTTTTCAGTTTCATATACATTGTAAAATTAGAGATTTTGATATTAATTAAGTATGATTTTAAAATATAAATAGACTTGTTTTTTTATTTAAAGAAGTAAAAATTTCATTTTAAAGTTTGGTTTACCTCAATATAGCTTAACAAAATTGTCAAATTTTGATGGTAAAATTTGTCGACAAAAACACGGTTTCAACCGAAACAATTTGTCGACAAGTTGTTGCAACTTGATACATTTTCTAACATATAAATACAAATTTACAAACTTTTTAAACACTTTATAGTTATCACTAAAAGACAAAAGGAGTTTACTTTTGAAAAAGTTTAAATAATATAAAAAAGTGAAAAGACATGATTTGACTAATTAAATATTATTTTAAATCTTTATAAACAAAATTATTACCTTACTTCTTATTTCATTAATGAGATGTTATGCTTATACATAGAAAATGAGCAAAAATTTATGATTTAAACATTATAAACCATAAGAATTGACATCTCTTTACCTCTTAACACACTCTTTCTTAACCATCATTCCTTACATTAAATGCAACTCAAACCAAAGCTAATCAAAGTTCAAAAGTAAACAAGGCTATAGGCTATTCGTGACATTTACCACCAAAATCTTCACTTATAAATACAATCTCAAACCCCTTAATTTTCACTTCACTTTCATTTTACAAAATTTTCAGAATCCTTCTCTACTTCCTCCATTTCTCTTCTACCTTCAAGCTATCATCTCCACATCATCAAAACTTACCACACCATCACCAAACCTCCTTTACCCAAGCCTACACACCTCTACCCCTACCCCTAACTCACGCACCCAACATCCTCCCGAACTTAAGCCTCCAAACCCACCTACCCTCGGCCACACCACCATACCCAAGCCGCACCCCCTCCTACACACCAAGGTTGAATGCATACTCCACCATCCCCAAGCCCAAAGCCACATACCCAAGGCCGTACACCTAATTTCCCTCCAAAGCTCACGGACAAATAAAAAAAAGAGAAAGGAAAAACAAAAGCAGTTCGAAAGAAAAATAAATTAAGGCGAGAATTCGAGACAATAAAAAAAAGCGCATTAGTTTGTTCTGCACGATGGCCTACAAAAAGATTGACGAAGTGGATATGAAGGTGAGAAATTCTCATCGTTTTTGAATTTATATTTTGGTTATGTTAAAACAATCACATTTATATCTTTATGACATATGAATGTTTATACAAAATTGATTGTTAATATGGATGATTGATAGTTGATTAGATAATTGGATTGTGATAATACATCCAATTTGGTATTAATAGTGAATGTTGGATATGAAATCATATGTTATGTGATTGGTTGGATGTTATGTTAGTGATAAATATGGATATTGGTTATGCTCATTTTGAATTAATAATCCCTTGGTCAATAAGGCCAAATTTTAGTGATATGAGATATTTTGAAAAAATAAGTCTCTTTTCAATTAGAAGTGAAATTAAAGTAAAAATAAACGAGAATTTGAAATTTGAAGTGAAACGTGTTTGAAAAGGATAGTGAAATTGAAATGGATTTTGAAAAAATGAAGTTGAGATTAATGTTTAATTGAAGTTTTAATTGAAATTAGATTTGAAATCTAAATTTTACCTGTGTTTAATTTGAAGTTAGAATTGAAATTGAATTGAAATTGGAATTTAAAATTTAATATTAAAATAATCTGAATATAATAATATTATAATATAGAAATGGTGAAAATTCATTTTAAAAGCTTTAAAAAATGAAAATATTAATTTAAAATGATTTTGTAAGTAATAGAATTCAGTTTGAATAAATTATTTCAAATATTGAAAACTAAGTTAAAACTAGGTGCGTCACACAACGGTAGTTCGCGATTTCATGCCGAAAAGTTCAAATGAAAGTGTAGAGTGGAATATAGCTCGGAATTCTTCGAGATAAGAAAACTTCGGACTATTATATCCATATCTTCTAAACGAAGAAAGAAAGTCTAAGTTTCATTGAGTAGATTTTGAAATAAGTCCAAATCCATTTTATAGAAAAATCGCGCTAGTACAGTTAAGTGACCATAACAAAAAATCCGTTTAAATGAATGTTTTTAATTATGGAAATATATGGAACAAATTTGATAAATATATTTAGATAGTTTAAAAGTGATTTGGATTGGAAAATATGAATTATCGAATGTTTAAAAGTTGATTTAATCTAATAAGCTTATATAGCACTTTCCGCAGCACTTTTGTGCTGCAAATTGTATAACTATTTGAATATGAGTTTAAAAGTAACGATTTTTCCTGGAATCAATTGTGAATGTTTTTAAAAGGAAAATTAAGAATTTTGAAAGATAGTTTGGAATCTTTATAATCACTTCCAAAATATAATTGATATCTGAGTATGCGAAAACGACTAGTACATTTGTCCCGCTTGTGAGATCTGGGAAGATAAAACAAGGTGTTTAACTAATGTTAGGGATGGAGCAACCAATGCCCTAAACTTACCAGGCCTATATTTTCTTTTCTTAGGCAAGGGGTGGAACAGATCAAAAGGAAAGCCCAGATGCTCTTAAATAAAAAGATCGTATTAAGTTTCCAAAATAAAAGAAGTTTGGCATTATCTAAAATTTAAGTAATCTCCAAAATGAATGATTTCTATGAACCTATTTGCTCAAAAATGTTTGCTAAGATTGATTTTTAGGGTTTATCATAAACGATGTCTTAAATAACACTGTTTTGACCCATCTA
This sequence comes from Allium cepa, assembly GCA_030765085.1. Taxonomy (NCBI): domain Eukaryota; kingdom Viridiplantae; phylum Streptophyta; class Magnoliopsida; order Asparagales; family Amaryllidaceae; genus Allium; species Allium cepa. Next base: position 462,106,463 of record CM060938.1, on the reverse strand, counting down.
AAAGTTAAGGAATTTGGATCGAGAAGTTAAGTAAGGAAGTTTGAGATATTTTCCAAAGCAAAAGAATGAATGACATAGAATTATTATACATCAAAAGAAAGAGATTTCGAAATCATCCGAAAAGGATTAAAGTGAAAAGAGACGTAATAAATCCTGTATGCTCATATTCATTTTTTATCGATAATTGGACTTCGAAGGAACCGAGGTTGGATTTGGGTGATTCCTATCCGAAAACCACTTCGAACCAATGTATACATTCGAATGTGAAGACATGTTGAAGATCGTTGATCTTCATAGCGTGAGGACTGCTTGTTGATTTGCTCGGGGTCGCACCTATTATAGAGTTATATATAGCAGTGGTCTCCTCGTTGTGGATAACTGATTGCAAGGGCTACTCGCTACTAGTGGTAGTAGGAGAGTGCCTTCGGTTTGTCCTGTTCCAGGACAACTTGTATGGATGTCTGTCTGACATTGCATTTCGAAAGATTACGTACATTGGTTTTTACAAACGTACATTAGTGGTGGCGGAGAAGGCAACTTCTCTTAGCTTAACACCCTCCTTGAGACGTACGAGCTCAAGGGTCGTATTTTTGTAGAGGGCAATTTGTAGTTAACGGAAACGAAAATGTGGCATTAAAAGTGTGATATGTGCTATGTGAAAGGTAATCGCTTTCTCACGCCTCATCAAATCGGAAATGACCGAAACAAGATTAGATGCAGCAAGGCTAAGTGGGTCATTCCCGATTAGGATATGATCATCCCCTTTTAGATATATTTCTTCCCGCTATGGCGTTCGAAATGTTAATTAATGTGGTTTGTATGCTCGGGTGCCCAGTTTAAAGGTCGGTAACACCAGGGGTTGACATATTCGGTACCATCTAGTTAAAGAGGTAGGCCGGTCTTGTATTGGCAGAGGGAAGATGTTCTGTGCCTAGGGACATCCATCTAGAGGTGTACCCATACGAATGGTAGATCCTTCACCTGGTCATTTGTATGGAAATCCATTCTCCAATAAGAACCTACAGTTTTGTTTGTAGAGCCTAGTATGCTGGAATTTAATAATGGTAACAATTTTGGCTAAGATTAATAAGTTTATTTGCAAATGTTTTCAAAGAATGTCATTAGAAATAGTATCAAATGTTTTGATGTAAAAGTGTTTTAGTTATCATAAGGTAAAACCCATCCGTGTTTATGTGTGGTCGTGGTATTATGAGATACTCTTTATTTTCAAAAGGATTTTATTCAAAGGATGATATATGACACTGTCATTCATTATTAAGATTTTCTTACGTTGGTTATCAAGCCTCATTCGGGTATTTTCAATCAGATCCGAGTAGTTTCAGCTTTAGTCAAAGACGGTTGGAGTTTGCAGAGGTGAGCTAGAGATATTCATCTATGTATGGACATAATATATTATCCGCTGTACCTAGTTTGTTTTAGTTGATGTTTGTAAGCAATTGTAAGGACTGATGTTTATAACTGTCCAAGCTGAATTTAGGTTAGATTCTGATGTATGTATTTAAAAGTTTTCTGCTGCAAAGATATTTGTTCAATATTATATGTTATTCCATTCGTGTGAGAATCTGTTTTGCCTATTTTTCTTTATTACTCTTGATAATCCACAATTCCATGCAATTTGGGTCTGACATGTGTGGTTTATTGTCAGCACAAAGGGCATAGAATTTTGGATCGTCACATTTGGTATTACGATGATGACCCGTAAATCCGTACCCATTGAATCGATAATAAACCACACACGTCTGACCCAAAAAGCATATGTGCTGACAGAAAGTCAAGAGAAAGAAAAATAAGAGAGAAGAAGAGAAGAGAAGAAAGAGAGAAGAGAAAACAAAACAGAACAATACAGAATCTCACATCGTAGTGGAAAACATATAATATCATATCAATGATCTTTACAAAATAGAAACTATATATACATACATCGATCATAGTTTAACAATCAATCACTAGTTATCAACATGAACAATTATAATAACCTGTCCTTACGACTGCTGATAATATACAACAACTAAGCAATGAATAATCAAATAGATATGTGTATACGAAAATGAAGATATACAGATCTCCGGCTGAAGCTCCAAAGCACCAAATCTGAACATGTAAATATACTCAGTCTGACCTGAGCATTGAAAGGGAAGAACGCCCGGATTAGTCTGGTAATCCATCATGAGAAACACACTCAACCGAATTTATTAGGTTACCAAACTTTTCCTTTCAAAACAAAAGTATCTCGAAAGACACGCCCACACATAAACACGGACATGTTTTTATCCTATGATAACTAAAATATTTCTTATCCAATCCTCTTATATTATACTAGTGTTTGTTGCATAAATAATATTCAAAATAGCCAAAATTGTAACCATTATTAAATTCCAGCATACTAGGCTCTACAAATAAAATGGTTGATACAAAATGGAGTTTGGATTTCCATACAAATGACCAGGTGAAGGGACTACCTTCCGATGGGTAACCCTCTAGATGGAAGTCCCGAGGCACAAAACATCTACCCTCTACCAACACAAGACCGGCCTGCCTCTATAACTAGATAGTACTAAATATGTCATCCTCCTGTCGTTACCGACCTTTTCCGAGGGCCCTCATAGCATACAAACTACATTAATCATATACATTAGGTCATAGCATGTAAAGATATATCTAGAAGATGATGATCATATCCTACTTGGGAGTGACCCACTTAGCCCATGCTGCATCTAACTCTATTTCGGTCATTTCCGGTTGATAAGGCTTGAGGTAACGATTACCTTTCACATATCACATCACTTTGAATGCCACATGGCCATTTCTGTTGACTACTAATTGCCTTTCACAAAAATACAATCCTTGAGCTCATATGTGATGATCCGGTATTTTGGCAATATTATTTTAATAAGCATTTAATCTAATTAAATAAAATACAAACTTATCATTTTAAAAATGAATAAAACTTTTGGACATTTGCCATTTATTTATATATATATGTGTGCGTATTTTGGAAGGAAATTACGATTTGAAAATTTAAAATACAGTCTTTCAAAAAAAATATTCAAAATAAAATCTATCTTATTTACATTAAATTAAAGTAAAGCTCTACTTGTTAACATTTGATTTGTGTATATATATATATATATATTTATTTATGATGTAAGCTAGATAATAATGTTTAAAATAAAATCAACCTTATCAATGCAAAAACATAAGTATAAGAAATATATGGATATAAATTAAGTGTTTGATAGTTTAAGTTTAAAAATAAAAAGAGAAATAAAAATAAACATTTATGTTAGGAATAGAACTAAATACATAAGTTAAAATTTTAACAATAACTATAGCAACTTTATAGTAAGTACATAAGGTATAAAACAACCAGGCAAGTAATATATATACTATAGAATTATATGTTTATGCAAGGCAATGAGACAAAAGAAAAAAAAAATCTATGAACATAGAAATCAAAGAGAATAAGTATGTATACACAAAAAGGGACAATTGCATTTAATAACACATAAACAAGGTCATTTCGAATTGCTTAAATATCATTTCAATTTTCACAAGCTTGGCTGGTCAAAGAAGAAAAAGAAAAGAAAAAATCTCTCTGATCAAATATTTTGTACCAGTAGATACCTTCCCTGTAAAGACCTTTCCTCTATATATGTACATCCACCTTGTTTTCATTCACAAAATTAAGCTTACCAGAGAACCAAGTAGACACTACTATCTTGCAAACTTAAATAATCAACTCAACTAAAGCAAATAGGAAGATCAAGGGGATTCAGACTAGCAGTTTCAAAAAAAGAGAGACAGGGAGTGTTCTCTGTTCTTAAGAAACAGGTGAGTAAATCTACATCCTTTAATGCTAGATCTGATGCATAATCTCGTGTAGTATTGTGTGAATAAAGGTTTGCATGGATAAATTCTTATGTTGATAAAGATATGTGCATATTTGTTTATATAAATATACAGATATGCCTCTGTTAAACTGCAGGTTCAAGCTCAAAACCAATGAAAAATCAAATTCTCCTCGTATACTCAATTTCAAGTTATGATCTTAAAAGGAATAATGTTTGTAATAACTTAAGAATATTTTTAAAAATATTTTTGTGTGTTAGTAACAAATAGTTATCTGGAAATTTGAAATTACAGTAGAATTTTCATACATATCAAAATCTCGACCTTAACAAATTGTTGTTTCAGGAATATAATTTGATTTGTCATCAAAAACTAGGAATTTTAAAAGTGAAATCATGATTTTTAGACTTGTAAATCAAAAGAAATTGTAATTTGACCGTGAATTGGGATTTCTTCATTCTCTGATGATCGGGGAAATTAGGGGTCGTGAGTTTTTGGGTGAAGCAAGTTTAGAGTCGTGTGATGTCGGCAAAAATGATTGGAAAAATTCATGAACGTCGGGGTGGTGGAACGAAGAAGTTTTAGGGTTTTAAGTGTCATTCTGGTCGAGGTCAAATTCATGACTTTTGCGGTGTCACGGCGACGTCGAGGTGAACCGGTCCAGAGGCAAGGTGAAGAGGAGGTTGTGATGCTGGATTTGGCGGAGTCTGGTGGCTAATGGTGGGTGGAATTGCGAAGACGAGGTGTTTTAAGGTGGTTAATCCATTCATGGGTTGGTTCGTGAGCTCGAGTTTCGATCGGGGTTGGGTTTGAGAATTCTGGGTGGTTAGAGTTGATGTAGTAGTCGAACGTGGTTTGAGGGGATGGTCGAAAGGGATCGCGGTGGATCATCGGCGGCGTACACGTGCACGAGTTAACCTGTGTATCTGTTGTTTGGTTTGAGGTGGAGTATTGGGAAGAAGAAGGGTTATCTTCGGGAAGAATAGTGCTTTGCATGTAGTGGTTCCTGTGTGGTGGAGTTAGAAGAGAAGCACGGGTTTGGGCACGAGTAAATTTAGATTGGGCTCGGGTAGTTTTTGTGTTAGGCACTTGTTGGTTTATGTTAGATAACCGAGTTTTATAAAAAGGTGTAAAACATGGAAATTATAGCATAGGATGTGATTAAGTAATTAACTTAGGAAAAAAGATTTATCTTTAATTAATTAGGGTTGTTAATTAGATTATTAGAAATTAGTAATTTGTGATAATTAATGCATGATTAAGCATTAATTAATTAGGTAATTAAGTACTAATTAAAGTAATTAGGGATTAATCAATAAGTAATTGAAGATGGAATTACTATTGGTTAGAGATTAATTAACTTGAAATTAAGGTTTATTAGTTAATAATTAAGGTTTATTAGTTAATAATTAAGGGGTAATTAATTAGGCAATTAAAGATAAATTTATTGATTTGTAAGGTAATCAAGAAATGATTAATTAATTAAATGGTTTGTAAATAATAATTGATTAAGAAGGATTAAGCGGTCAATTCTTAAGTTAAGTGTTTGGAGAATTATTAATTAATATGATTAATTAATCAAGGAGATTAATTAGAAGTTAATGTGAAATGTTAAGGCTAAATTATCTTTGGGTATTAAAGGTTGATTACTTAATGTAATTAAAGGAAAATTAATCATGGATGATTAATTTAGATGATAATTAAAGGATGACTTATTAATTTGTTTGTAAATTAATTTATGATTAAGAAAGCAAGATTTAAAGATGATTGATGTAATTAATTAGGAATGGTATGACAAATCTTGCTTTAGATGATTGAATGATATTGAATGCCTTGGTTATTGATATCCCTGAAATGTGATTTGTGATGCTACGTAAGATGATATGTGTGGGTTAAACTCTGATAATATGGATTATCTATCGATAATGGAATTGCTATGTAAATATACTACCCTAATATGTATTGAATTGTTTCCACTTAAGTAACCTAGATTAATGATGACATTTGATTCGAAGAGACCGGGGTCAGGTATCAGTAAATACCGAACCCACTTCGATTTGTAAATCTTCTATAAATTCCTTATAGAGGTGATATGTGAAATAAATAGGCTGGGATGAATGATTTAAGTAATTGAACCATTTTAACTATGTAGTGTTACAAAGATATTGAGGTGTGAAATATGTGTTGACTATAGTAAGTTGAGAACTCGTAGTGAAGTATGAGTTACCACTGGTTTAATTAAGTTTATGAATTAGTATTTCATGTTAGATGAGTTTACTCACGCTGGTTTCCAGCCGGACCCGGGTGTTACTTTGATGTAATGCTCGGGTCAGACCGAATATTACAGATTTTCAGGTAAGGAAGTTCTGGAGCTCAGGAGATGAGCTGGATAGCAAGAACGTAAGGAGTGTTTCTGCTGTATTATCTTGTAGTATATATGAGACTTGGTGATTGTGTATATATTGTGTCTGTATATTTGTGTAACTCTGATGTATTATAAATGTATTTGACAGATACAGAATTCTTTTGTACAACTGTTATATTTGTTATTATATTTTATCCGTTGCGAATGTGAGAATCTGTGTTGTGTTTATGTTTCTTTTCTTCTACCTCTTTCTTCTTCTTCTAACTATCTGGAATTTTCGGGATCGAAAATTTCGGGTCATTACATTTGGTATCAGAGCGGAAGGTTAAGCGAGAACCTTGGCTCTGGTGGGAGCACTCATTAAGGATAGGGTAGTAGTACCCTAAAATGAGTTGAGTGTATATATATATATATATATATATATATATATATATATATATATATATATATAAGAGCTTACTTGTTATTTTCTAATATAAAGATTTTAAATGATTTTATATAAGAATATATTTTGACACATAAGGCAATATTTCTTTGTAATGAATATTAAGGTAATGGGATGCTAAATTATTGAAATTAAATAAAAATTTAAGTGGTAAACTTATGTATCCGAGTAGTAATTGAATAGAATGTACCATTCATATAAGGAACATTAGAAATTAAATTTGGTTTCAAATTATTAAAGGGAATGATAAATAATATTATTCAGAATAGTTCTGAAAGTAATCTTATTTTGAAATAAGAAGTTGTTTGAAACTTTGTTTGAAAAAAAAACTAAAGATGTCAAAACATAAGGTATAACTTGGTAAGCAAATTGATATAAGAGTAAAAGTTGAATTCTTCTAATTAAGTCTAATTTATAAGTTAGGAAGCCCCTCTAGAATTCAGTCTTTGAGAGAAATGACTAAGAGTGAAGAATGGAAGGTTAGGCGTAGAGAGCAAAGAGTAGCTGCACATAGGGTTCGAGAAGAAGAAATTCAAGAATATAAGAAACATGATAAGGAAAGGGCTGAGCCGGGACCTTATGATAATGTCACATGTTACAGATGTTTCAATAAGGGTCATTACGCAGCCAAGTGCAGTAAAACAAGGGAGGAATTGAAGGGTACATTCCATCGGTTTTGCTTTGAGATCTTGTGCTTTAAGTGTCATAAGAAAGGACATTTCCTAAATCAATGCCCTGAAGTGAGGAAGGCGAAGCGTAAACCAGTTGAACCGGTCAATGAGTCGACTATCTGCTATCATTGTAAGAAGCCGGGACACATTGCTAGCAATTGTTCCGAGAGGCAGAAGAGGAGTAAGGCTGTGGAACGTACTGTTGGAGGCGTGAAGGTTATCCAGATTGATGACAGGGTAGAAACATTTTGTGGCAAATGTTATAAGTGAGGACACCCTATTGAGAAGTGTATGTTCGGGCTTTGCCCTTTGGAAGGAAGTCCATAGGAAGGATTCTTGTAGGAGTATTAGGGCTCTGTTCTTTCCAAACCTCTAGGTAATAGTAAGGAATCTAGATTTATGACTTTTGTAAGACTCTTATTTTGGATAAATGTATGTAATGTATGAACTACTAGTAGGTAGTCAATTAATGTGTGGAATATTTTGTGGAAGTACAATCTATATAAAATTCTCTTTATCTATTGAGAATTGGACTCAGAATACAATTGTTTAAAGATTTGGATTACTTATTTAAAAATAAAGGTTAATCTAATTTAAGGGGTTAAATCAACATTTGGAAATTTAGCTCAAATTTGTATAATTTGAGATGGTTAAAGTTGAGATTTTGATTTCATTAGTTCATATTGAATTAGTTTGAGTTAATTAGAATTGAAGATAGATATATATAAAATTCAAATGGTAAAAATCAAAGATTTAATGAGTTCAATTTCAAATGGGAATTGGGAATAATTCATAGAAATTGAAATGATTTGAAATTAAGTGGATTTAATTGAAAAGTAGTCTAAATTAATTTGAATAATTTGGAATCGTAGTTAAAGTGAATATGTTTAAAATCAAGTGGAATTTGATTTGATTGTGGATAGAAATTGAGGTTAATTCAACTTGAATTGGGGTTAAATCAATTACAGTGGAAATTGAAGTTATTTAAATTGGAGTCAAGTCAATTTAAATAGGAGTGGAAATTTAAATTGAATTAATTGGAAATGGAGGTTGGGAATTGAACGGTTTGGCTCTGAACTATTTTTCAAATAAAATATTTTAAATATAAACTGTTTTTAATCTATTTTCCTATCTATTTACTATATGTAACCTTTCTTTTTAAACACCAAACTATTTTATACTTATTCAACAATTATGTTTGAAACTATTTAATAATTTTTCAATTGTTTTATAAACTAATTACTATTTTTCAACTATTTTACAAATTAGTTAACTATTTTACGGCTATTTTGCAAACTAATAATTATTATTTAACTATTTTTCTATTTTTAAAATTTTCGAGCTATTTTCTAAATTTAAGCTGAACAGAGTTCAAACTGTTTATGATTGAATACCCAACTAAGATATGAAATGAAGTGATAATCCAAATGGGGATTAAGGTAGATGCGAATAAGTGAATAACATCAAAGTGAGGATGAATAGAAAGGAAATTGATTTGGCTAATAATCAATGAAGTTAGATACGTAGGATGTACGTATATTATTCTATTCGCATAGTGATTTGATCCAGATTCGAGCATAGAATTTCGAGATAGTATGTCGATCCGAATTGGGATTTTTCACTCCATTTTCGACGGCGAACCTGGATATGGATTGTTGATTGATTCTGGACATTCTCCATCATAGTTATAACTATGCAAGGAGAATGACGGTTTCTGATCAAGAAACCAGATCTGTGTCCGCACTAGGAAGTCGGGTGGACGATACTAGTTCGGAAGTGAAATTGTGTGATCGAGTGAGCGTTCAGATTGGTATAGTGTATGGATGATAGGTGTGCATCGTATGGATTTGAATGAGATTGATATTGGAAATTTGTGAATAAGAAATGTGAAATGATTTCTTTTGAAATGAAAGTATGTTTTGTGAAATATACAATGGATAAAAGTGAAAGTTGGATATTTTTATGATGATAAGTAAGATGGAAACAACTTTAAAAAAAAAAGAGTAATCAAATTTGAATATTTGATTTTGAATAAACAAAGTTATATATCTTTGTTATATGTAACGACCCAGAATTTCTGTCAATTAAAAATTAGATATTTAATTAATTTTAAAAATTAATAAGTAAAATTTATAAGTCCAATAATTTATTTTTTTCGAATATCTGGGTTTAATTGGATAATTAAATCGATAATTTAGTATTTGAAATTACAGAAATAATTGGAAATTGGGTTTAATATGATTAAAAATGATTTGTAAAATTTTATTTAATCATATTGGAGTTATAACGATGTTATAGAACTTTTAAAATTTAATTAAAAGTAAATTTGTGAAAATTGAATATTTTAATATTTAAATCGATTAGTGAAAATAGCCATTTTTCAAACAGTCTCGGATTTCGACGAAACTAGTTTCATCGGAACCGTAATGTCAAATTATTATATGGTTTCAAATTTCGTGTCAATCGGATTTACGGTTCGCCCGGGGCAAGCCAAAACGCATAGAAATTAGTTTAAATCGATTTAATTTAAAAATAGATCGTTTATTTCCGTAACTCGCACAGATGATCGAATTAGCCTTCGAAACATGTTTCATTTAGTCTAGAACGCCGGGTAGACCCTAGAAACGCCAGTCACCGCGCGAGATTTGGAGTTCGGAAAATTTCGGATGAATAGTAATTCGTGAACTTTCTATAAAAGGACCCCTAACTTCACAAATTTCACAAAACCCTAACTACGAACCCTAGCCGCCACTTTTGATTTTAATGGCCAGAAACGCACAAAATTCATCCCTCTTTCTCTTCAAATCCATCGTTCTATTCAAGGAACTTTCAACATGAAAGTTGAAGAGCATCACGAGATCTAGGTATTCAACGGTTGTGATCGAGTATGGAGGTGGAGTTTGTCGGCAAATCAAGCTGGAAGTACTGCCGTTCGCACGCAAATTTAGGGTGCTAGGGGGACCGAGCTCGAGGAGGTTGCGACCGAAGGTCAATGTGGTGATGGGCTTCCATTTGGCGCTAGCTGATCAACTTCTCGTCGAGCGTGGTGGTGGCGATTTCAAACCCTAGAACATGATTATATGGGTTCGTGCGCGACTTCTAACTGGAGGAAGAAGATGAATGCCATGCGCAGCCAGATCTGCAAAATCGAAATCCAACGGCCTTGATTTGTTTAAGGTTAAAAATAAAGAAAAAATTGTAAAATTATTATATTAAAATTTGTATAATGTTTAAAATGCGATATCTTTTTCATACGAGGTCGAAAAGGGACGAAACGACTTGCGTCGGGTTCGTTTTGTCGAGCACTACGCGATGGAACTAGATTGGAGTCGTTTGGAGCTAGTTTGAATTTCGGATAAAATTAAACGTACGTTTAATTAAATAAAACGCTGAAACTAAATTGAAATCAAGGTGAGAACTTCTCACTCAATCGAATTAGTTTCGATTTAAAATCGTTAAATTTAAAATTGCTTGATTGGATGGTAATTTGTTATCTATTGTGTTAAGTAGACATTATACGATGTATATTAAGCGGATGTTATTTATTAAAAACATATACCGCGATAATTTCAACTTGTGTGGAATTGGTATTATATACGTACTTGGAGTTGATTTTCCCGCATAATATAGCGGATGAGACCCTATTGCGCTGCATAATAGCGGATAGTATTTTATAAATCCCATATACCGCGATATTTCGTCTTGAAGCGAAATTGGTATTGTGCTAACATCTTTGGATGCAGGGCAACAGGTTGGAGGGATCCAACTGGATTCCTCAAATGATTGAATTGGTTTCAATGTTGTGTGTTGATCTATTTATAATCTGCGTGATTATCTTTGTGATTGAAATGGTTAAAGGCTAAATTTTAGCCGAAGATATTTTGGTATCGTTAGATGCCGAAAATAAATAAAATTTGCTTTTTTGAAAATTTAAGTTGAGAATTCATAATAAAATTTAATTTTGGAATTGATTCATTTTAAATAAATAAACGTTGTAATTTTTATGTTATAAAAATTATGATTTTTGTGAAATATAACCGAAATGTGATTTTTGAAATAAATAGTTAATTTATTCATAAAATGGTTTAAATTGGGATTTTTGAATTATTATAAATGATTTATATAAAATTTTTATAAAATTGATATTTATAAATTAAAATATTGGAATTATAAAACAAGTTTTTATAAGTATTAAAATGGAATATAAATGGATTTTTATAGGTGAATGAAATCTATAGATTTATAAATAGCGAAGTTATGAAATGAATGGATTTTTGGTAAAATAAAATATTTATAAGTAATTAACTCATGAATTGGATTTTTGCGTGTAAATAGAATATGTAGAAATTGAATTTGGTTAATGAAATATATTCACGATTTTGGACGGTGAATAATATATTAAAGAAATATTTTGAAAAAGTGATATTTTAAATAGAATTAAAACGATTCAAAAACATTTTAAAATGTGTTAAGTATCGAAATCATAGGTTTCAACATTTATTGTTGAAATAAACGTTTTCAAGGAATAGAAGGAAATGGTGGACTATAACGCTGTTGTTATAGTAAATGATTTCCTAATGGAAATGTTTTATATAGTATTGGGATTTATATATCTATTTTAAGTTCGAATCCCTATACTAATGATTTTGGGTTGTCGTAACGATGTTTTACGTAACATTCGTTTTGACCCAAATAAATGTGTTTAAGAGAATGTTTTCCTTATAAAATAAAATATATACTTAATTTGGATTTATGTATATTGAATATTTTCCAAGTATTGAAAATAAATAGATTGGTGAATTACTTATTATTAAATAAGTATGGAAATGTTTTTCCAATATGAAGTGAATGTTTGAGATTTTATCTTTTAAAGATAAATTGAAAATGAATATTAGAAATCGATTTAAAAATCGTATATTCATAGATATTGTGGAATTGTAAATTCACTATGGAATTTATAAAAGAAAGGGAAATTAGTTAAAAATAAACGTTGATTTATTTTGAAGTGTGGAGATTAATATACGGATTTGGAACGTAAATTTAATAAATCGACAAGGATTTATTTAATTGGTTTAAACGAACCGTTTTGAAATGAAAGTTATAAGGGTGTAAATTGATTTGAAATTGATTTTCAAATGGTTGAAGTGTGGGACATATATCTTATAAAGATATTTTTTGAAAATAAATAATTTAGGAAATTATTTGAAATCGGGTGATGTTGTGAATATTGATTGATAGTTAAATAACCGACTATCAATATTGACCTTTAAATAGGTATTTGTTGTGAATTGGTTGAAATTGAATGCTACACTTATTTTTAAATTATTGCGTTCGTTATTCGGATTATCCCTTTCGAATAGTGATACGACATAGTGGATAGCATTGAAGACCGGTGATGAAGACCGGGTATTTATGAAAACGATAGGATGACCTATCGATTGTCTCTGCACCGTTAGCTACGGTATGGAGATTTCCTTTGTGATGGGAAATTCGATCGGGATTGTGAATACCCGGATTGCAAGGGCTTCTTTGGAAGTGCCTACGGTTCTGTTCGAACCCGGAACAGACTTGTATGGTTACGTGTCTGACATTACTTTTTGAGATATAAAGCAGATTTCTTTCAAATACATTTCTGTTGGTGGCGGAGAATTTATTCTCTTAGCTTAACACCCTTCTCTGAGACGTACGTGCTTAGAGGTTATGTTGTTGTAGGTTATCAGCGATATATTCCCAATTTGGTAATGTGGCATGCTGAGTGTTGCTGTGTGATGATTATTTATTGATCATTTGTTGATCAAAGTGTGGCTTTGTGAAAAAGCGTAGCTTTGTGGACGAGACTTCGTCAGACCTCACTACCCAAAAATGGTCAAAACAGGAATATGCGGCAAGGTTATGAGGGTCGCGCCCTTTAGGGTATGTCATTTCCTTATGGAAAGGGTGGTATCATGGTATGGAGCCCAGATACTTACTCATGTTGACACACTATATTTATTACCGTGTGATGTTGGTTATCGAGCGCTCGGATAAAGGTCCAAAGGGACCGGGGAATGGCATATTCGTGTAGAGTTACCTAGTGACAAAGGTAACCCAGCCTTGTGTTGGCAGAGATCTAACCGTAACGTTAGGTTCTCGGGATGTCCCGCCAGAGGCGATCCCATGTGGCAGTAGGAAGTTCCTTAGCCTGACCATTTGTTGGAAATCCAAAGAAACAATACGATCTTATACGGTTTTAGTTGTATAGCCTACCATGGAATGTGGCGGTAACCTGCTATTGAACATGGTAGCTATAGTAGGCATAAGTGCGAAATGTCTATGCTGGCTAAGATTTATATTGTACTTTCGAAATGTTTTCTACACTATGCACTAGTAGTAATAATCAAATGATTTGTTTTGCGTAGTAAGCATCTTTGACTATCATAAGGAGAAATCTCCTCCGATTCTGCGTTTGCATTGTGTGTGCGGGAGGCCTTATGGTAGTCTCATTTTCTAAAAAGCATTGTGAATTGACCTTAAAATTATCTTGTTGTTTGTTTTTTAAAGATAAACTATTTTAAGTTCTCACACCAGTCCCATGACTGACTTGGAGTTTATTGTTTCCCTTCCTAAACTCTGGGTGCCCAAAATTTTCCACACGGGCAGTCTAGAGTCAGGTTTATCAGGATATTCTGGAATTCAGGAGTTGCTGGAGGCAAGCTAGAGGGCATGGCGTATTCCCTAGTATATAGTATTTCTTTTCCGCTGTTTGTTGTTGTTGTACACTCTGATAATGTTATGTAATATGATGTAATGTAATAACCGACATAGTTCTTTGTTTAAAGATTATTCATTTATCTATTATATGTTGTTCCGCTGCGATTGTGACAATCTGATATTGTTCTGTTGTTTCTCTCTGTTCTGTTCTATCTTTTTCTCTCTTCTTCTATCTTTTTCTTCTTCTTTAACTATAACATTTCAGTTTTCCGACCTTCGATTGCTTGGCAGTTGATACAGTGGACGTATTGATGTCGGTTTTCAAGCAACGAAAAATCACAACGTTACATTATATAAGATAAATCTCCCCTTATTGAATCTATTGCCGGAAGGAAAGGATTTTGAAGGTGTTTGAAGTATAAAAGGAATTTTATACAAGTTTGAAATGATCCAAAGATTTTTATCAAGGATTATATATATATATATATATATATATATATATATAAAGGATCTTATGAGGATTTTGGAAAAGGTTTTTGGGAACATTTGGATTTGGAAAGGCTTTTGATTTTTGGGTAAAATCAATATTGGGATTGAAAGCCTAGTCTGAGAATTATCGATTTTGGGATAATCAATTTTGTGTAAAGGAGCTTTGTATGCGATCATACTAGGTGTATGATTTGAAAGATACTATATGTGTATAGTATCTAGTGTTTTGATGATGGCTCTGGAGAAAAAGGTATTCCCTTGAAATGAACTTCTCAAGAGTGCCACTGGGTGGTGCTGCCTTGAATCCTAGGGGGGGGGGGGTTCTAAAGTTGATCCTGTGAGGAGTCCGGACAAAACTAGTTCCTGAGGATTTTGAGTAGTGTGTAGCGAAAGTCGAGGGGCGCTGATGCCTACAGAGGTATTTGGGTTATGCTGTGACGAAAGTGTAACTCGACATCACTGTGATCTACTGCAGACCATAGCGAAAGTCGTGTGTGCTGCTGAGAGCCAACAGTCTACGTTGGATTTTATATCGGTAGACTGCAATCTATGGTAACATGGCGAAAGTCGTGTGTGCCGCTGAGAGCTAACAGTCTACGTTTGATTTTACATCGGTAGACTGCGACCTATGTAGGAGTGGAGAAGTTTCATTTTGACAGCGAAAATCGAGGGCGCTGATGCCTACAGTTACATGGACTTTTGCTGCGATGGCAACGTAACCCTGGAATGTAACTACGATCTGTTGTGAGTTCCACGGCGTAATCGAGGGACGTTGATGCCTACAGTTACATGGACTTTTGCTGCGATGGCAACGTAACTCAGGATGTAACTGCGACCATGGATGGGAGTGATGATTTCTAGAGGATTCTCACCAAAGATATTTCCTCTATTTTCAAAAACTATTTTCTATAATTTCAATAAAATTATTTTTCCAAGTATTTTCACTGGGTGTTGAAACGAGTCTACCAAGCACTTATAGATTTTCAGTCGTACGCCTGATCAACGTATGACCGGATTTCTGTAAGAACAAGGATGGACTTGTTGAAACATCGAGTTATAAAAGTATTTGTATAGAAACTATTTTAGTAATATTATGTATATTTTTTTAAAAGCAGTTTAAAAATTATTAAAGAAAATTTATCTGATTTTAAGTATTTTAATAAATCTGGCTTCGTACCTTTTCGAGGACGAAAAGATTCAAAGGGGAGAGGAATGTGATGACCCGCTATTTTCGCAATATTATTTTAATAAGCATTTAATCTAAATAAATAAAATACAAACTTATCATTTTAAAAATGAATAAAACTTTTGGACATTTGCCATTTATTTATATATGTGCGTGTGTGTATTTTGGAAGGAAATTATGATTTGAAAATTTAAAATATAGTCTTTCAAAAAAATATTCAAAATAAAATCTATATTATTTACATTAAAATAAAGTAAACTCTACTTGTTAACATTTGATCTGTATATATGTTTATGATGTAAGCTAGATAATAATGTTTAAAATAAAATCAACCTTATCAATTCAAAAACATAAGTATAAAAAATATATGGATATAAATTAAATGTTTGATAGTAAGTTTAAAAATAAAAAGATAAATAAAAATAAACATTTATGTTAGGAATAGAACTAAATACATAAGTTAAAATTATAACAATAACTATAGCAACTTTATAGTAAGTACATAAGGTATAAAACAACCAGGCAAGTAATATATACACTATAGAATTATATGTTTATGCAAGGCAATGAGACAAAAAGAAAAAAAGAAAAATCTATGAACATAGAAATCAAAGGGAATAAGTATGTATACATAAAAAGGGACAATTTCATTTAATAGCACATAAACAAGGTCATTTCGAATTGCTTAAATATCATTTCAGTTTTCACAAGCTTGGCTGGTCAAAGAAGAAAAAGAAAAGAAAAAATCTCTCTGATCAAATATTTTGTACCAGTAGATACCTTCCCTGTAAAGACCTTTCCTCTATATATGTACATCCAGCTTGTTTCAGTTCATTCACAAAATTAAGCTTACCAGAGAACCAAGTAGACACTACTATCTTGCAAACTTAAATAATCAACTTAACTAAAACAAATAGGAAGATCAAGGGGATTCAGACTAGCAGTTTCAAAAAAAAAGAGACATGGAGTGTTCTCTATTCTTAAGAAACAGGTGAGTAAATCTACATCCTTTAATGCTAGATCTGATGCATAATCTCGTGTAGTATTGTGTGAATAAAGGTTTGCGTAGATAAATTCTTATGTTGATAAAGATATGTGCATATTTGTTTATATAAATATACAGATATGCCTCTGTTAAACTGCAGGTTCAAGCTCAAAACCAATGAAAAATCAAATTCTCCTCGTATACTCAATTTCAAGTTATGATCTTAAAAGGAATAATGTTTGTAATAACTTAAGAATATTTTTAAAAATATTTTTGTGTGTTAGTAAGAAATAGTTATTTGGAAATTTGAAATTACAGTAGAATTTTCACACATATCAAAATCTCGATCTTAACAAATTGTTGTTTTAGGAATATAATTTGATTTGTCATCAAAAACTAGGAATTTTAAAAGTGAAATCATGATTTTTAGACTTGTAAATCAAAAGAAATTGTAAGTTGACCGTGAATTGGGATTTCGTCATTCTCTGAAGATCGGGGAAATTAGGGGTTGCGAGTTTTTGGGTGAAGCAAGTTTAGAGTCTTGTGATGTCGGCAAAAATGGTTGGAAAAATTCACGAACGTCGAGGTAATGGAACGGAGAAGTTTTAGGGTTTTATGTGTCATTCTGGTCGAGGTCAAATTCGTGACTTTTGTGGTGTCACGGCGACGTCGAGATGAACCGGTCCAGAGGCAAGGTGAAGAGGAGGTTGTGATGTTGGATGTGGCGGAGTCTGGTGGCTAATGGTGGGTGGAATTGTGAAGACGAGGTGTTTTAAGGTGGTTAATCCATTCATGGGTTGGTTCGTGAGCTCGAGTTTCGATCGGGGTTGGGTTTGATAATTCTGGGTGGTTAGAGTTGGTGTAGTGGTCGAATGTGATTTGAGGGGATGGTCGGAAGGGATCGCAGTGGATCATCGACGGCGTACGAGTGCACGAGTTAACCTGTGTATCTGTTGTTTAGTTTGAGGTGAAGTATTGGGAAGAAGAAGGGTTATCTTCGGGAAGAATAGTGCTTTGCACGTAGTGGTTCCTGAGTGGTGGAGTTAGAAGAGAAGCACGGGTTTGGGCATGAGTAAATTTAGATTTTGCTCGGGTAGTTTTTGTGTTAGGCACTTGTTGGTTTATGTTAGATAACCGAGTTTTATAAAAAGGTGTAAAACATGGAAATTTATAGCGTAGGATGTGATTAAGTAATTAATTTAGGAAAAAAGATTTAGCTTTAATTAATTAGGGTTGTTAATTAGATAATTAGAAATTAATAATTTGAGATAATAATTAATGATTAAGCATTAATTAATTTGGTAATTACATATTAATTAAAGTAATTAGGGATTAATCAATAAGTAATTGAAGATGGAATTACTATTGATTAGAGATTAATTAACTTGAAATTAGGATTTATTAATTAATAATTAAGGTTTATTAGTTAATAATTAAGGGGTAATTAATTAGGTAATTAAAGATAAATTTATTGATTTGTAAGGTAATCAAGAAATGATTAATTAATAAAATGGTTTGTAAATAATAATTGATTAAGAAGGATTAAATGGTTAATTCTTAAGTTAAGTGATTGGAGAATCATTAACTAATATGATTAATTAATCAAGGAGACTAATTAGAAGTTAATGTGAAATGTTAAGGCTAAATTATCTTTGGGTAATTAAAGGTTGATTACTTAATGTAATTAAAGGAAAATTAATCAAGGATGATTAATTTAGATGATAGTTAAAGGATGACTTATTAATTTGTTTGTAAATTAATTTATGATTAAGAAAGCAAGATATAAAGATGATTGACGTAATTAATTAGGAATGGTATGACAAATCTTGCTTTAGATGATTGAATGATATTGAATGCCTTAGTTATTGATATCCTTGAAATGTGATTTGTGATGCTACGTAAGATGATATGTGTGGGTTAAACTTTGATAATATGGATTATCTATCGGTAATGGAATTGCTATGTAAATATACTACCCTAATATGAATTGAATTGTTTCCGCTTAAGTAAGCTAGATTAATGATTACATTTGATTTGAAGAGACCGGGGTCCAGTATCAGTAAATACCGAACCCACTTCGATTTGTAAATCTTCTATAAATTCCTTATAGAGGTGATATGTGAAATAAATAGGCTGGGATGAATGATTTAAGTAATTGAACCATTTTAACCATGTAGAGTTACAAAGATATTGAGGTGTGAAATATGTGTTGACTATAGTAAGTTGAGAACTCGTGGTGAAGTACGAGTTACCCCTGGTTTAATTAAGTTTATTAATTAGTATTTCATGTTAGATGAGTTTACTCACGCTGGTTTCCAGCCTGACCCAGGTGTTACTTAGATGTAATGCTCGGGTCAGACCGAGTATTATAGATTTTCTGGTAAGGACGTTCTGGAGCCCAGGAGACGAGCTGGATAGCAAGAACGTAAGGAGTGTTTCCGCTGTTTATCTTGTCGTATATCTGAGACTTGGTGATTGTGTATATCTAGTGTCTGTATATTTGTGTAAATCTGATGTATTATAAATGTATTTGACAGATACAGAATTCTTTTGTATAACTGTTATATTTGTTATTATATTTTATCCGCTGCGAATGTGAGAATCTGTGTTGTGTTTCTGTTTCTTTTCTTCTACCTCTTTCTTCTTCTTCTAACTATCTGGAATTTTCGGGATCGAAAATTTCAGGTCGTTACATCGTATGTCTCAAGGAGGGTGTTAAGCTAACAGAAGTTGCCTTCTCCTCCACCACTGATGTACGTTTGTAGAAACCATTGTATGTAATTCGTAGAAATGCAATGTCAGACAAACATCCATACAAGTTGTCCAGGAATAGGACAAACCGAAGGTACTTTCCTACCACATCCTATCGGGAAATCCCTAAGATTAGTAGTGAATAGTCCTTGCATTGGATATTTCATAATGAAGAGACCACTGCTACTGGATGTATATTGGGAATTTAACCCTGAACGATCAACAAGCAGTCTTCCACTATGAAAATCCTGAATATAAATATCATCATAACCAACTTGCACAATCGTCGCATAAATGTTGGTCCGAAGTGGTTTTCGGATAAACCAATCCCGTTCTTTCACACCAACAATGCAAAAGCGTTTCTCAACCTCACACAGAAACTAAGCCTCAGAAACTTATCACGTCTCCAACTTTCAGCGCGCTATCCTTCGGCCAAGAAGGAAGCTCGATAGATTGGAGTAATACTCTGCACTATACAAATCAACATCCTCAACACAAATTTTAATCAAGCCTACACAGAATGCTATGTGCTAAGTGTACGACTAAATAGTCCGACATCAAGTCTAAGAAATAAAATGGCCAAATTTGATAATCGGTTATTTAACTATCAAAGCAAACAACAAATATTTAGCACCATAAGCAATCACTAGGCCCTTTTAATTAATCTTTTATTAATTAAATCACTTGCTAAATATTCACTTCAAATTATCTTTAGAAGATATATTCTCAAAACCATTTCAATATTGGAAAACATTTCCATATACTTATTTCCTTATTTCTCGAAAACGTCCGTTTCAACAATGAATGTTGAAATCTATGTATTCGATACTTAACACATTTTAAAACATCTTCAATAATTTAACTCGAATTAAAATATCACTTTTTAAAACATGTCTTTACATTTAAAAGACCACTTTCTGAAACATATCCATTTTTTTAATATATTATTCCCTGTCCAATATCATGAATATAGTTCATTTACCAAATCAATACTCCTACACATTTATTAAAGGATAATCCACAGTCCAAATATAATCCCTTTACCAAATTCATTACTATTACACATTTAATTAAAGAATTATCCACTGTCCAATATCGTGGATGAAATTCCTTTAATAAAATTCTATATTAACTTATCAAATTCAATTGATTTCATATCTATGGAATAATGTTTATAAGTTCATATTTATATTTTACAAAACTTCAATTTATAAAACCCCTTCATTAACCAAACCCATTTATCTCATTTACACGCCAAAATCCGATTATAAGGTAATTCACTTATAAATCTCTTATTTACAAATTCATTTATTTTATAACTTTACAAATTCACAAATCTTATTTACTTATAAAATCCATTTATAACTCTATTTTAACACTTATAAAAGTCCTTTACAATTCCATTATTTTGATTTATAAAAATTCAATTTTATAATTCTTATATATATACCATTTATAATAATTTCAAAAATCATCATTGAAACTATTTTACAAAATTATCATCTCTCTGTATTTCTAAAAACACCTTTCAATTATACTTCCCAAAAATCATAATTTTTATAACATAAAAATTATAATTCTATTTATTCAAAATAATTTCATTCCTTTAACAACTCAAAATATATATTTTCAAAATCACTTGAAAATCCATTTTAATTTCGAAATAGTCACTTTAACATTTTTAAGTTACCAAAAATAGGCCCAATGCTGTAACAGCACTAAATACATCAATCAGAGCATCCAAAACATCATATATCATATGATAACAGCATATATATCAATATCTATAAATAAAACCAATACTGGTGAGGAATCCTATTGAATCCCTCCAACCTGTCTCCTACAACAAATATACATATTAGAATATGTGTACAATGTCCGCTATGAGGCAGACGCGCGTACAAAAGGTCATCCGCTCATATGTGGGAAACGTATAGGGTCTCATCTGCTCCAATATGCAGGAATATATCCATATACCAATCAGTATATAGATATTATATCATATATCATCCAAACAATCATTAATCATCACAGAATAGATTTATTCTTACTTATATAAAAATATCAATGAGTCAAAAAGAGTGAGTTGTACTCACTTTGGTTCCAATAGAAGTTGTAGTGTTTTATTCCGAATAAAACTAAATAGACATTTAATTTTACATAACATTTACACTAGCTCCAATCAACTCCAAATCAGGTCTAAAATGTAATGCTCATCAATACGGACCCAACGCAACTTGTTTCGTCAAAAACGGACCACATATGAAGAAATTACGATTTTTAAAGTTTGTACGAATTTACATATAATATAATTTCAACTTTTATCAATTATTTTTAAACCTAGAAATAGATCGCGCCATTGATTTCAGATCTAGAAGATCACAGCCGTGTGATCATCCTTCTTCCCCTTCTGTCAAAATCGCGGGCAATAATCCAAGGAGTCGCCACTTTCTTCGAATTTCG
The DNA here is from genome assembly GCA_030765085.1 of Allium cepa. Lineage (NCBI taxonomy): Eukaryota > Viridiplantae > Streptophyta > Magnoliopsida > Asparagales > Amaryllidaceae > Allium > Allium cepa. The sequence goes on along the minus strand of CM060938.1, from coordinate 462,084,548 downwards.
CCATCACCACACCGCACTCGAAGATGATCGACGAGTGCCACACGAAGCGCCTCACATTGCTCCTCCACCGCCCAAAGCACGGTTAAGCTCCGTTGTGTAATGTGTGTGAACAATATGACTTTGAACTTGAATTGTCGTTGATCCGTAGCTTGAATTTCGATCATACCCGTTGGATTCGAAGATCTCGTTGTGTTTTTCGATATTGTAGTTGGAAGTTTTTCGTATAGGTGGATGGATTGGATGAAAAAAAGGAGGAAGATCGGACATTTCTGTCCATTAACAAGAAGTGGCAGCTAGCCCTAGCTGTTTTAGGGGTTTAACAAAACGAATAAAAACAAGTCCTTCTGTAGAAAATGTTGCGATACTACTCATCTGAATTTTTCCGAACTCGACATGAAACGTGTCGCCTTGCGTTTATAATGTTTTACCTCAATTTCGAACACAATGAAATATATATTGATAGCCAATTCGATCATATTTGGAAGATAGGTTTTCGAATCGACTTAATCAAATTAAAATTTACTTAAACGAATTTGTATGCGATTTACCCTGCCACGGACAAACCATATATTCGATTGACACGAAATTTGAAATCCTACAATAATATAACATTACGGATCCACTAAAACTGGTTTCTTCAAAATCTGAAACTGTGTGAAAAATGACTATTTTTACATGTTAATTCAATTTTAAAATATTCAATTTCTACAAATTAACTTTTAATTCAATTTTAAAAGTTTACTAACGCCATTCTAATTCAAATAAAATTTATATCAACTTTATAAATCATTTTCATTCACATTAAATTCTAATTTCAATTATTTCAATAATTTTAAATATTAAATTAACAATTTAAATTATCCAATTAAATCCAGATATTCGAAATATAAGTTATTTGGCTTATAAAATTAACTTGTGAATATTTAAAATCAATTAAATATCCCAATTGCGAATGACTGAAATTCTTGGTCGTTACATTTTCCCTACTTAAAAAAATTTCGACCTCAAAATTACTAAGTAAGAAAAAATCACAAAATCCATTAACTTTTCATAAACAATTCGTTCAAATCAGATATCAAATCTATTTAAACATTTTAACCTTTCCAAAATCCATTCGTTAAACTTCTTATAAAAACTTTTCTTAAGTTTTCAAATTCATTCATAATTATCTTTTCAAAACCACTAATATTGTTTCAATTTATAACTCAAAATCAACATTATTAGTTATAAGAAATGTTCCAAATTTTCCTAAAAAAATTCCAACGCCTTAAATTTTCAAAAAATTTCGCCATAGTCTCCTTTTGCGGTACAATCTAGGATCAACAACATATACATATACATATATATATGTATGTATGTATATGTGTATATATATATATCACAAATATACATCTCAACTTCGAGGATGAGGCGTCACGTAGGGAAAAAAGTGTAAAAGTGCGATTTGTAATCACAGATATGTACGTTATATATTATTAGCGAGCATATACGGCTAATATAGCACGAAAGCAAGCTCCAGATCGAAGCATACATCATCTGCACCTATTCAATACTCAACAAACAAATGAGAAACATGTATATATGAAAGTAATATCAATTTACAACACATACTAATACAACTATATATGCTTATATAGAAAATGCAAACGATAAGCAACAAATCCAACCATCAAACAACTATCATCCAACAAACATCCAATAAACCAATATCTATCCAATCAATCCATAACCAAATCAATATACATTCATTTTTCATTAATATTCATTGAATTGATTTTTAATTAAATCATATTTGATTTATTAACATTGGACTTTACTAACATTCATTTATTCATATTCAATTAGTTAACATTCACTAATTCATATTCAAGTTAGTTCACATTCAAATTCAAATCAAATTCGTTTCTATTTAAATTTACTTAACTTTCAATTTGGATTCAATTATTTAGCTTTCAATTTCATTAATTCCATTTCATATGAATTTTTATTCAATCAACTAGCATCCATCTAACAACCAATGTATATCCAATCATAACCAAATTTATTTACTTTACTTTCAACATCCATATTTACCTCGGCTACCTTCAATTTTGTTTTAACACTTTTACTTTCAATTGGTTTAATATTCAATTTAGATTGAATTCTACTATTTTCTATATTCACATTTTTATACAACACTCCCAATATTATTGTTAATTCACAACTTCTTAACAACAACATTTTTAATGCTAATTCATTTTACCACTAAAGTTGAATTTTCTTGTATAACTCAAGTTCATATTCATTTAACTACTTCAGTTCATTAACTTCTTATTATATAACTTTACTTTGCATATCCATTTTATTTATCAAAATCAACTTGATTTAACATCACTCAAGTTAAATTTCATATCGCTATTCAAATTTAGACTTTGTTTTGCTTAACAAAATTGTTTACCCATTTTAATATTTGGTTTTACTTACAATTTCTCATTTTATAAGTTATACAACTTATTTATTTAAACTTTCAAATTCATGTTATATAATCACTTATCTTTTAACTTTAATTTCCATTTCAATAACTTATATAATCCAGTTAAAATCCAATTCAATTTATTTAACCTTCCTTTATTTAAATTTCAAATCATATATTTATTATGCTACTCAAATTTATTATTTCACATTGGAAGTTCAAATTCATTTTACTTATACTTATCAATTTCAACTTGGATTTTAAATCAAATTTGTTTATCACAACAAAATTTCAATTTTCAATTTACTATTGGTAGCAAATCTATCACATAGAAACTTGAATATGATACCGATGATGCTGCAGTATAGATAGGGACAGTTTTTCTTAGTGATGTTCTTACATGATAGGGGGTTCTCGCTTCCTGTTAGGTATCGAACGAATGACTCTTACTCCTACATGTCCCTGAGATCGAGTATCGAGGGGTTGGTTTGCTAGTTTGGCTTACAATCGAGAGGCTGGCCGTAAAAGCAACATGTGAGGTATCCGTGTGAGCTACGGTGGAGTTATCCACTGTCGATAGACCGTCACTATTGGTATCAGAGCTTAGACTTTGGTTATTCCTAAGCTTTGATGTGTACTCAGTATAGATATGGATAGTAGCGGCCTAGAATGAGTTAAGTGTATTATATATATGAGCGCGTATTTGTTAATGAATATGAAATGTTTTATATTGTGTTTGCTTATCCGTTGGGTTGTTTGTGAATTCCGGTCGGTATGTGGGACGCCATGTTATCGATAGGGATTTTCAAACACTTAAACGAGGCAAGTCGATAAAGTGTTACTTTAAATTGGGTAAATGAAATAATTTTACCTTGATTATATTTTTTATATATAAAGGAAACCATTTTTCAGAAATTATTATAGTATATATAAATTGATTGTTTGGAAATATAAATATATATAAGTTAATAAGAGTTGTTTGAATAATCTAAATAAAAGCAACAATTGTAAAAGAATAAATTACATAAGCAAATGAATTATAAAGATGGAATTACAATTAATTTGATTTACAATTGTAAAGTAATTTATATACAAGAAGTGAAACTATATAAATATATTTGTAAATATGAGTTATAAATAAAATTGGATTTAAACTAAGAATTTGAAAATTTGAATCCCATTGATTTTGGAAGTTGTTTTTCAAAAATTTAAAGAGATTATATTATTATAAATCAAAATAAGATAAATAAATTTGGAATGAATTTAATATGAGTAAAGTGAACGAGTGAAATTATATAAGTTTATTTGTGATTTATAAATATAAAAAAATATTTTAAAAAAATATAAAGCATTGAATTCATTACTGTTACTGGGAAATAATAAGGGTGATGAATGCAGCATCATCGGTATCATTTTCGAGTTTTTGTGTGACGGATTTTCTACCAATAATAAATTGAAATTGAAGGTTTGTTGTGGTAAACGAATTTGAATTTAAAATCCAAGTTGTAATTGATAAATATAAGTGAAATGAGTTTTTGACTTATAATATGAGAAAAAATGTAACTTGGTAAAGTTAAATAAATTTGAATTAGCATAATAAATATATGATTTGAAATTTAACTAAAGAAAAGTTAAATAATTTGAACTACATTAGATAAGTTATTGAAATGGAAATTAAACTTAAGGGTAAGTGATTACATAATATGAAATTGGAAGTTTAAGCAAATAAGTTGTATAACTTATTAAATGGGAATAAGTAAGTAAAACCAATAGTTAAAGTGGTTAAACAATTTTGTTAAGCAAAATAAAATCTGAATTTGAATAGTGATATGAATTTGACTTAAGTAAAGTTAATGGATTTTGTGACTATTTCTTATTTGGTAATTTCGAAGACAAAATTCTTTTAAGGAGGGAAGAATGTAACGATCCAGAATTTCAGTCATTCAAAATTCAGATATTCAATTAATTTTAAATATTCACAAGTATTTTCATATGTTGAATAACTTATATTTGAAATATAGTGATTTAATGGGATAATTAAATCATTAATTTAATATTTGAAATTGCAGAAATGATTGGAATTTGAGTTTAATGCGAATGAAAATGTGTAAAGTTGTATTAAACTCTATTTGAATTAGAATGATGTTACTAATCTTTTAAAATTGAATTAAAAGTTAATTTGCAGAAATTGAAACTTTTAATATTTAATTAACGCGTAAAAATAGTCATTTTTCACACAGTCTTGGATTTTGACGGAACCACTTTCATTGGATCCGTAATGTTATATTATTATAGGATTTCAAATTTCGTGTCAATCGGATTTACGGTTTAGTTGTGGCAAGGTAAAACGCATAGAAATTTGTTTAAGTGAATTTTTAATTTAAATAATTCAATTTGAAAACCTATCTTCTAAATACGATCGAATTGGCTCTCGATATATATTCCATTTTGTTCAAAATAGGGGTAAAATATTATAAACGCCGGGAGGCAAGCTTTGTTTCGAGTTCGAAAAATTTGGCGATGAATAATGCGCGTAAATTTCTATAAAATGACGTTATAATCTTTATTTTGCCAAAACCCTAAAACAACTAGGTCTAGCCGCCATCTTTTAACCAATGGCCAAAAATGCACCTTCTTCTTCCCTCACTTTCTTCTAATTCGTCAACCTGTATGAAAAACTTCCAACTACAACGTCGAAGAGCATGTCGAGATCTTCGAAACCAACGGTCGTGATTGGAAATAGTGGAGTGGATCGTCAGAATTTCGGCCAAGAGCGTCGTGCATTCAATCACGATTTTCGAGTAAATTACGTGGCCGAGTTCGACCGGCCTTTAGGTGGCGTGCTGGTCATGGGCGGCTACGACACGGTGGTCTCCGATCGTCTTCAAAACGTCATATGGTGGCGCAATAATTCGTGAAAAAGGGGCGGCTATATGGGTTAGTTGCATTCGAACAAGCCTGGGGAGAAGATGATAGGATACGCGGCCTTGATTGGAGAAGCTGAAACGAACGGCCTTGATTGAAATTAGGTTAAAAAATATAAAATATAAATTGAAAAATTGATTTTATATAAGTTCGTATAAACTTTGTAATGCTATAACATTGTCATACGAGGTCCGTTTTTGACGAAATGAATTGCGTCATGTTCTTGTTGAAGAGCACTACATTTTAGAGCTGCATTGGAGTTGATTGGAGCTAGTGTAAATTTTAGGTAAAATTAAACGGTTGTTTAATTCTATTCGGAATTGAACACTACAACTGCTATTGGAAACAATGTGAGTACAACTCACTCTTTCTGACTCAATGATATTTTTATATAAGTGAGAATAAATATTATCTATGATGATTGATGATTGATTGGATATATATTGATTGGCATTTGGATATATCCCCGCCTATTGGAGCAGATGAGACCCTATACGTTCTTGTGTATGAGCGGATGACCCATTGTACGTGCGTCTGCCTCGAAGCGAACATTGTACACATATTCTAATATGTATATTTGTTGCAGGTGACAGCTTGAAGGGATCCAACTAGAGTCCTCACCAGTATTGATTTTATTTACAGATATTGATATATATATATGTTGTTATCATGTGATATATGATGATTTGGATGTTGTTATTGATGTATTTAGTGTTGTTGCAGCATTGGGCCATATTTTAGAATTTTAAAAATATTAAGGTGATGATTTCAAATTAAAATGGATTTTCAAGTGGTTTTGAAAATATACGTTTTGTTGAATTTTGAATTGTAAAGGAATGAATTCATATTGAATAAATAAATGTTATAATTTTTATGTTATAAAAATTATGATTTTTGTGAAATATGATTGAAATATGATTTTTTTTGGAATATGGAGATAACTATTTGTAAATAGTTCAAATTGAGATTTTGTACTTATTATAAATGATTTATATATAAGATTTATAGAATTGACATTTTATAAATAAAAATAATGGAATTATGAAGGAGTTTTTATAAGTGTTAAAATGAACTTATAATTGGGTTTTATAAGTAAATAAGATTTACAGATTTATGAATTGATGATGTTATAAAAAGGATGAATTTGTAAATAAACGATTTGTAAGAAATTAACTTATAATTTGGATTTTGGCATGTACATGGGATATAAATGAAATTGGTTAACAAAAAGGATTTTAGAAATGAAAGTTTTTATAAAATATATATGGAATTTATAAACATTGTTTATAATTCCGAAATCGACTTATTTTATAAGTTAAATATAGAAGTTTGTTAAAGGAATTTCATCCACAATTTTGGACAGTGGATAATCCTTTAATAAATATGTAGAATTAATGAATTTGGTAAAAGGAGCTATATCCACGATTTTGGACAGTGGATTATCCTTTAATAAAATGTGTAGAAATATTGGATTTGGTAAATTAACTATATTTACAATTTTGGATAGTGAATAATATTTTAAAGTTAAATAAATGTTTTGGAAAGTGTTCTTTTAAATGATGTTAAGTGATTTAATGATGTTTTAAAATGTGTTAAGTGTCGAATACATAGATTTCAACATTCATTGTTGAAATAGACGTTTTCGAGAAGTGAGGAAATGATGGATTATAAACACTTGTTATAGTAAATGATTTTCGAAAGGAAATGTTTTGTATAGTATATAGGATTTATATATATCTATCTAATTTTCAAATCCCTATACTATTAATTTTGGGTTATCGTAACGATGTTTTACGCAACATTCGTTTTGACCCAAATAAAAATGTTAAGAGAATGTTTACTTGTCGAATTAAATATATATACTTAATCGTGATTTAAGTATATGTAATATTTTCTAAGTATTGAAAATAAACTGAATTGTGAATTACTTATTATTAAATAAAAATATGGAAATGTTTTTCAATATAGAATGTTGAGATGGTTTGAGATTATATCTTTTTAAAGATAATTTGAAGTGAATATTTGGCAAGTGATTTAATTAATAAAAGATTAATTAAAGGGCCTAGTGATTGCTTATGGTGCTAGATATTTGTTTGTTTGCTTTGATAGTTAAATAATCGACTATCAAATTTAGCCAATTTTAGTTCCTCGACTTAATGTAGGGACTAATTGTCATACATTTAGTACGTAGCCATCTGTGTAGGCTTGATTATCGTTTGGGTTGAGGATGTTGATTCATGTAGTGCGGAGTATTACTCCAATCTATCGAGCTTCCTTCTTGGCCGAAGGATAGCAATTTGAAAGTTGAAGACGTGATAAGTCTATGAGGCTTAGTTTCTGTGTGAGGTTGAGAAACGCTTTTGCGTTGTTGGTGCGAAGAGACCGGGATCAGTTTATTCGAAAACCACTTCGGACCAACAGTTATGCAATGATTGTGTAGGTTGGTTATTGATGATATTGATATTCAGGATTTTCATCGTGGAGGACTGCTTGTTGATCGTATGGGGTTAAAACCCTAATATACATCCAATAACAGTTGTCTCTTCGTTATGAAATATCCAATGCAAGGACTATTCGCTTCTAATCCTAGGGATTTTCCGACAGGATGTGGTAGGAAAGTATCTTCAGTTTGTCTTATTCCTGGACAACTTGTATCGATGTTTGTCTAACATCGCATTTTTAAAGATTACGTACATTAGTTTTTACAAATGTATATCAGTGGTGGTGGAGAAGGTAACTTCTCTTAGCTTAACACCCACCTTGAGACGTATGAGCTTAAGGGTTGTAATTTTGTGGAAGGCAATTAGTAGTCAACGGAAATGGCCATGTGGCATTCTAAGTGATGTGATTCGTGATATATGAAAGGTAATCGTTACCTCAGGCCTCATCAACCAAAAATGACCGAAACAACGTTAGATGCAGCAAGGCTAAGTTGGTCGCTTCTAAGTAGGGTACCATCATTCTCTTCTAGATATATCTTTATACACTATGACGTCATATACCTGATTATTGTGGTTTGTATGCTTTGATGGCCCTCGGTAACGATCGGAGGATGACATATTCGGTACTATCTAGTTATAGAGGTAGGTTGGTCTTGTGTTGGTAGACGGCAGAGATGTTCTGTGCCTCGGGACATCCATCTAAAGGTGTACTCATCAGAAGGTAGTCCCTTCACCTGGTCATTTTTATGAAAATCCAAACTCCACTACGTACCTGCCATTTTATTTGTAGATCCTAGTATGCTGGAATTTAATAATGGTAACAATTTCGACTATTTCGATTATTATTTGTGTAATAGACACTATTATAATATAAGAGAATTTGATACGAAATGTTTTAGTTATCGTAAGGTAAAAACATGTTCGTGTTTATGTGTAGGCGTGTCTTACGAGATAATTTTGTTTCGATAAAGGAAAAGTTTGGTAATTTAATAAATTCAGTTGAGTGTGTTTCTTACGCTGGTTTACCAGATTGATCCAGGCGTTCTTCCCTTTCAATGCACGGGTTAGGCCAAGTATATTTACATGTTCAGATTTGGTTCTTTTGGAGCTTCGGCAGGAGAGCCACAGATCTTCATTTTGTATATATGTATTTGTTTTGATTATCCGCTACTTATTTGTTTATAGTATCGGCAATTATAAGGATAGGTTATTATAACTGTACAAGTTGATAACTATTGATTGATTATTGTACTCTAATTGATGTATGTATATACAGTTTCTGTTTTGTAAAGATCATTGATATGATATTATATGTTATTCCGCTGCGATGTGAGATTCTGTATTGTTATGTTTAGTTCTATCTTCACTCTTTCTTCCCTTCTCTTTTTCTCTCTTCTTTTCTTTCTCTTGACTTTCCGTCAGTCTGTGCTTTTTTGGTGGACATGTGTGGTTTATCCCAATGTGCTTAGTGATGTTCGTACATGATAGGGGGTTTTCGCTTCTTGTTAGATAGGGAATGGATGACTCTTACTCCTACATGTCCCTGAGATCGAGTAACGAGGGTTTGGTTTTCTAGTTTATCTTGCAATCGAGAGGCTGGACATAAAAGAAAAACATGAGGTATCCATGTGAGGTATGGTGGAGTTATCCACTGTCGATAGACAGTCACAATTAGTATCGGAGCTTAGATTTTGTATATTCCTAGGCTTTGATATGTACTCAGTATAGATAGGGATAGTAGCATCTAGATTGAGTTTGAGTGTATTATATAAATGAGCACGTATTTGTTAGTGATATAAAATGTTTTATATTATGTTTGCTTATCCATTGAGTTGTTTGTGAATTCTGATCGGTATGTGGGACGCTATTTTATTGATAGAGATTTCTAAACACTTAAACGAGGCAAATCGACATAGTATTATTTTAAATTAGGTAAATGAAATAATTTTACCTCTATTGTATTTTATATATAAAGGAACAATTTTTCAGAAATTGTTAAAGTGTATATAAATTGATTGTTTGGTTGTTTGAAAGTGCAAATATATATATCGGTTAATAAAAGCTGGTTGAATAATTTAAATAAAAGCAACAATTGTAAAAGAAAATTATATAAGCAAGGGAGTATTAAAATATGGATATATAATTAATATGATTTACAATTGTGAAATAATCTTATATATAAGAAATGAAACAATATGAATATATTTATAAATATGAGTTGTAAATAAGAAAATTAATTTTAAACTAAGAATTTCCAAATTTGAATCCTGCTTATTTTGAAAGATATTTTTCAAAGTTAAAGAGATTATAATCTTATAAATCAAGATAAGATGGATAAATTTGAAATGAATCTTATATAAGTAAAGTAAAATATTTAAATTATTTAAGTAAAAGATTTATGAACGTGATTTATAAATATAAAAAGGGATATTTAAAAGAATATAAAGCACTAAATTCACTACTATTGCTAGGAAATAATAAGGGTGATGACTGTAGCATCATCAGTATCATTTTCGATTTTTTACGTGATTGATTTGCTACCAATAGTAAACTGAAAATTGAAATTTTGTTGTGATAAACAAATTTGATTTAAAATCCAAGTTGAAACTGATAAGAAAAAGTAAAATGAATTTGGACTTATAATATGAAATAATAAATTTTTGTAGCATAATAAATATATGATTTGAAATTTTGACTAAAGGAAGGTTAAATAAATTAAATTGGATTTTAACTGGATTATATAAGTTATTGAAATAGAAATTAAACTTAAAAGATACATGAATATATAATATGAATTTGAAAGTTTAAATAAATAAGTTGTATAACTTATAAAATGAGAAAATGTAAGTAAAACCAAATATTAAAATGGTTAGACAATTTAGTTAAGCAAAACAAAGTCTGAATTTGAATAGTGATATGAAATTTAACTTACATGATGTTGAATCAAGTTGATTTTGATAAATAAAATGGATATGCAAAGTAAAATTGAATGATAAGAAGTTAATGAACTGAAGTAGTTAAATGAATATGAATTTGAGTTATATAAGAAAATTCAACTTTAGTGGTAAAATGAATTAGCATTAAAAATGTTGTTGTTAAGAAGTTGTGAATTAACAATAATATTGGAAGTGTTGTATAAAAATGTGAATATAGAAAATACTAGAATTCAATCTAAAGTAAATATTAAACCAATTGAAAGTAAAAGTGTTAAAACAAAATTGAAGGTAGTCGAGGTAAATATGGATGTTGAAAGTAAAGTAAATTAATTTGGTTATGATTGGATATACATTGGTTGTTAGATGGATGCTAGTTGATTGAATAGAAATTCATATGAAATGGAATTAATGAAATTGAAAGCTAAGTAATTAAATCCAAATTGGAAGTTAAGTAAATTTAAATAGAATTGAATTTGATTTGAATTTGAAAGTGAACTAACTTTAATGTGAATTAGTGAATGTAAACTAATTGAATATGAATAAATGAATGTTAGTAAAGTCTAATGTTAATAAATCAAATATGATTTAATTGAAAATCAATTCAATGAATATCAATGAAATATGAATGCATATTGATTTGGTTATGGATTGATTGGATAAATATTGGTTTATTGGATGTTTATTGGATGACAGTTTTTTGATGGTTGGTTTTGTTGCTTATCGTTTGCATTTGCTATATTGGCATATATAGTTATTGTATTGGTATGTGTTGTATATTGATATTACTTTCATATATACATGTTTCTCATTTGTTTGTTGAGTATTTAGTAAGTGCGGATGGCGTATGCTTCGCATATAGAGCTCGCTTTCATGATATATTAGCCGTATATGCTCGCTAATAATATATAAGGTACATATCTCGGATTACACATCGTACTTCCACACTTTATTCCTACGGGATGCTTCATCCTCGAAGATGAGATGTATATTTGTGATATATATGTTGTTGATCCTACTATGATTGATCCACGCAAAGAAGACTATGGTGAATTTTTTTTGAAAATTTAAGGCGTTAGAAAAATTTTCAGAAAATTCAGAATATTTTTTATAACTAAAAACATTGATTTGGAGTTATAAATTGAAACAATGTTAGTGGTTTTGAAAAGATAACTATGAATGAATTTGAAAACTTAAGAAAAGTTCTTGAAGATGTTTAACGAATGGATTTTGGAAAAGTTAAAATGTTTAAATAGATTTGATATCTAATGCGAACGAAATGTTTTTGAAAAGTTAATGGATTTTGTGATTTTTCTTTACTTGGTAATTTCGAGGACGAAATTCTTTTAAGTAGGGGAGAACGTAACAACCCAGAATTTCAGTCATTCGAAATTGGGATATTTAATTGATTTAAATATTAACAAGTTAATTTTATAAGTCGAATAACTTATATTTCGAATATCTGCATTTAAATGGATAACTTAAATTGTTAATTTAATATTTGAAATTACCGAAATAATTGAAATTAGAATTTAATGCGAACGAAAATGACTTATAAAGCTGATTTAAATTCTATTTGAACTAGAATGTTGTTAGCAAACTTTTAAAATTGAATTAAAAGTTAATTTGTAGAAATTGAATATTTTAATATTAAATTAACGTGTAAAAATAGTCATTTTTCACACATTCTTGGATTTCGAGGAAATCTGTTTCATTGGATCCGTAATGTTATGTTATTATAATATTTCATATTTCGTATCAATCGGATTTACGGTTTGTCCGTGGCAGGCTAAAACGCATAGAAATTCATTTAAGTAAATTTTAATTTAAATAACTCGATTCAAAAACCTATCTTTCAAATATGATCGAATTGGCTCACGATATATATTCCATTATGTTCAGAATAGGGGTAAAACATTATAAACGCCATATGATACGCTTCGTTTCGAGTTAGGGAAAAATTCGGATGAATAGTATCGCAACATTTTCTATAAAAGGGCTTGTTTTTATTCATTTTTCCGAAACCTAAAATAGCTAGGGCTAGCCGCCACTTCTTGTCAATGGCTAGAAATGTCCGATCTTCCTCCTCATTTTTCTTCCAATACATCCACCTATACAAAAAACTTCCAACTACAACATCGAAGAGCACAACGAGATCTTCGAATCCAACAGATATGATCGAAATTCAAGCTACGGATCAACGCTAATTGAAGTTCAAAGTCGTATTGTTCACACATGTTTTTCTCGGCCAATATACAACCGAGCTTGACCGTGCTTTAGGCAGTGGAGGATTAAGGTGAGGCGCTTCGTGTGGCACCCGTCGATCGCTACATGTGCGGTGTGGTGATGGCGAAAAATTCGAAGAAAGTGGCAGCTCCATGTGTTCTTGCTTGCGATTTTAATGGAAAGGTTAGAAGGATGATCACACGGCCATGATCTGCTAAATCTGAAAGCAACGGCCCGATCTATTTCTTGGTTTAAAAATAATAAATAAAAGTTGAAATTTTATTATATATAAATTCGTACAAACTTTAAAACATCGTAACTTCTTCATACGAGGTCCATTTTTAACGAAACAAGTTGCATTGGATCTGTATTGACGAGCACTACATTTAAGAGCTGGTTTGGAATTGAATGGAACTAGTGTAAATTTTGCGTAAAATTAAACGGCTATTTAATTTTATTCGGAATAAAACGCTGCAACTGCTATTGGAAACAAAGTGAGTACAACTCACTCTTTCCAACTCACTGATATTTTTATATTGGTGAGAATAAATTTGTTCTGTGATGATTGTTTGGATGATGTATGATATATTATCTATATATTGATTGGTATGTGGATATATTCCTGCCTATTGAAGCAGATGAGACCCTATACGTTCTTGTGTATGAGCAGATGACCTTTTGTACGCACGTCTACCTCGAAGTGGATATTGTACACATATTCTAATATGTATATTTTTTGCAGGTGACAGGTTGGAGGGATCCAACTAGGTTCCTCACCAGTATTGATTTTATTTACAGATATTGGTATATATGTTGTTATCATATGGTACATGTTATTTTAGATGCTGTGATTGGTGTATTTAGTGCTGTTGTAGCATTAGGCCTATTTTTGGTAATTTAAAAATGTTAAAGTGAAGATTTGGAAATTTAAATGGATTTCCAAGTGATTTTGAAAATATATATTTTGAATTGTTAAAGGAATGGATTTATTATGAATAAATAGAAATCATAATCTTTATGTTATAAAAATTATGATTTTTGGGAAGTAATTGAAAGGTGATTTTTGAAATATGGAGATAATAATTTTGTAAAGTAGTTTCAATGGTGATTTTTGAAATTATTATAAATGGTATATATAAGATTTATAATATTGAATTTTTAGAAATCAAAATAATGGAATTGTAAAGGAGTTCTATAAGTGTTAAAATGAAGTTATAACTGGATTTTATAAGTAAATAAGATTTGTGAAGTTATAAAATGAATGAATTTGTAAATAAGAGATTTATAAGTGAATTACCTTATATTCAGATTTTGGCATGTAAATGAGATAAATGAGTTTGGTTAATGAAGGGGTTTTATAAATTGAAGTTTTTATAAAATATAAATGTGAATTTATAAACATTATTCTATAAATGTGAAATCAATTGAATTTGATAAGTTAAATTTAGAAGTTTATTAAAGGAATTTCATCCACGATTTTGGAAAGTGGATAATCCTTTAATTAAATGTGCAATAGTAGTGAATTTGGTAAAGGCATTATACTCACGATTTTGGACAGTGGATTATCCTTTAATAAATGTGTAAGAGTATTTATTTGGTAAATGAACTATATTCACGATTTTGGACAGTGAATAATATATTGAATAAAATGGATATGTTTTGGAAAGTGATCTTTTAAATGTAAAGACGTGTTTTGGAAAGTGATATTTTAATTGGAGTTAAATTGTTGAAGGTGTTTTAAAATGTGTTAAGTATCGAATACATAGATTTCAACATTCATTGTTGAAATAGACGTTTTTGAGAAATAAGGAAATGATGGACTATAACACTGTTGTTATAGTAAATGAGTTCCGAATGGAAATGTTTTTGTATAGTATATGAGATTTATATATCTATCTTACTTTCGAATCCCTATACTATTGATTTTAGGTTGTCGTAATGGTTTTATGCAACATTCGTTTTGACCCAAATAAATATGTTTAAGAGAATGTTTTCCTTACAAAATAAATATATACTTAATCATGATTTAAGTATATGTAATATTTTCTAGGTGTTGAAACTAAATTGATTTGTGAGCTACTTACTATTAAATAAGTATATGGAAATGTTTTCCAATATTGAAATGGTTTTGAGAATATATCTTTTAAAGAAAATTTGAAGTGAATATTTGGCAAGTGATTTAATTAATAAAAGATTAATTAAATGGGCCTAGTGATTGCTTATGGTGCTAAATATTTTTTGTTTACTTTGATAATTAAATAACCGACTATCAAATTTGGTTATTTTAGTTCTTTGACTTGATGTGGGAACCATTTAGTCGTACTATAACGAACCTCCTTTTTGGACGGTTTAAATCGACAATAAACCACATATATATAATTCAAACCATTCAAAGGGGAGGATTGTTAATGGGGTAAATAAGAAAAAGTAGAGGAAAAAAACATTGAATCTCGCAGCGAAATGACAAAACTTTTCATCCCCCACTCGAAACTTTTCATCTTCGAAAAGGAAAAAGAAGGGAAAGGAAGAAATTAAGAAATCAATATATCATATTCAAAATATTAAATTTATAAACTATTAATTTATATAATTAAATAATTTAAATAAAATATATCAATTTATAACAATTAAATCCTTTTTATTCAAATTAAAAAAACCTTTGAAAACATTTCATAAAAATTTCTAAGTCCAAAATTCATGAAAAATTTCGGTAGAGTCTCCTTTGTACGGAGAGGCTCGGGGAAATCATAACATCAAAATAATATATATATATATATATCATATATTTTCAAAATAATATATCCTAACAACGGAAAAAGCATATAGTCTCGCTAAAAAACCGTATTCCGAGAACGTACCTATTAATCGGGCAAATAACGCTTATTTATGAAACCAAAAGCAGTAGTTATTGTTTCCAAACCTGTATTCCATTTATATGATCCAAAGAGGTTAATAATTATGTAGAAGTGAAATGATTATATTGATTTAAATTAATAACAAACAATCAACATAACATAACACAATCACTTTCAACCAAAAGCACACTATCATCACATAAAATCAAACTAAATCAATACAACATAACAACAATCTTTTGCAAACAAGCATACAATCTTCACAAGGGATCAAAGTAATAAACCATTTCTGAAGTTACAACCATTAAATTTAATGTACTATTCATTTTATTATTTTCATTACTTATCAATAGCTTCATACATTAACTTATGTTCACAATTCTTTGCTTACAATATTCACTTTCTATTTCATTTTATTTAGTAGCACTACAATAATATCTCAGGTTTATAACTATTTTCATATCGAATTTCTTATTTATAAAAGTAAATTTTATTGAGCACTTTCATTATTTAAGTTTTTCTTTTATAAAT
Source organism: Allium cepa (assembly GCA_030765085.1). NCBI lineage: Eukaryota > Viridiplantae > Streptophyta > Magnoliopsida > Asparagales > Amaryllidaceae > Allium > Allium cepa. The sequence continues at coordinate 462,068,185 of CM060938.1, read as the reverse complement.
TCCATTACATGTCCTTATTTAACTATGACGACCCACCTTTCTCTCCCCAGAAAGACGCATCTTCTTTAAGAAAGAAAGGGATAGAAAAGAGAAAGATAGAGAAGAAAAAAAGAAATAACATCAGAATCTCAACAGCGGAACGAATAAATTATATTAATCACAAAAGTATTACAACATCTATCAGAGTTACATAGCTAAAATATCACATACTAGACAGTTATAAACGCCTGTCTAGTTATTACAACTCAATACAACACAGACATTCACACAGAGATGCACAGCGGAACACTATATATATCTATAAACGCTGAAGCCTCCTGCTCCATTGCTCCTCCAGAATTCATCATAGCTAACCTAAATCGCTTGGCTACTCGTAAAAATTTAAGTACCCAAGAGTTTAAGAAAACAGAAGATAAACTCCAGGTCAGACATGGGTCTGGTGTGAGTAACAAGTTAAAGTTGCTTAACTTTGAAAAACCTTTGAAAACAAAAGGTATCACGTAAGACTCCCCACACATAAACATGGGTAAGTTTTTACCTTACGCTAACCAAAACATTTGATAGGAAATCCAGTGATATTATAATAGGGTCTAGGGTTTCAAGTAAATAAGAAATAGCCGAAATTGTTACATTTATTAAATTCCAGCTACATAGGTATACAATCAAAACCGTAAGGGCACATAGGAAGAATGAGTTTCCATCAACGGCAGGGCTACTGGGGTACCGTCCGTCACAGTACGTGGCCTAGATCACCATACAGAGGATTACTCCCAATCCCCTGTAACACAAAGCCAGAACCATCCCTTACTGGACAGTCCCGAACAAGACAACCCCGCAGTTGTTTGCAACCAACTGCCCACACAACCAAAATTAAAAGGACCTCTAGACAGGGGTAAATCTCGTCCTACTTGGGTGCTACCCACTTAGCCTTACTGCACCTCCTCTGTTTTAGCCATTCCTGGTTGATGAGGCTAGAGACTACGATTACCTTTAGAGAACACATCACTTAGAATGCTCATCGTCCACCTGACGATGTTCTGAAAGCATTCGATCCATACAAGTTCGTTCCGGGTTCGAACGAAACTGAAGGCATTATCTCGTTACACTCATTTTGGAATCACCCTCAGAGTTAATGACAATAACCCTTGCACTATGAATCTTCATCTTAACTTGAGATTCATGACCTATCGTTAATTTTGATCGATGTAGTTTTCGGATATCCAAATCTTGAAACCCGATCCCGGCCTCATCGAAATCCAAAACGCCATATTTTAGGTCTAAGTTGTTTTAAAGTTAATCAATTCTATTATCTATATGCACACAGATAGATAATTCACAATCTCACAATAGATGATGTACATTATCATCACAAATAGATAATTTCACATTATCATCACAAATAGATAATTCACATTATCATCAAAATTCAACCAAAGCATCCATATTACACAGCATCACTTATCTCATATCTGAGATCTCAAACCATTCAAGGCAATCAATATCATTCAACATCCATAAGCAATGATCTATTAATCACCATCTATAATTAATTTAAAATGAATTAAATGAATCACTTCATCTCTAATTAACTTAAAATAATTTAAATTAATTACTTTTATTACTATAAATCTTGCTTACTTAACCATTTATTAATCATATACCAATTGATTGATCATCTTCTAATTATCCATCTTAATTAATCATCCTTGATTAATTATCTTTTAATTACATTCAAGTAATTAGCCTTTAATTAATTAAACAAATCTTAACCATTTACAGTAATTAACCTTTAATTACTTCATTAATTAATTAAGTATAATTAATTACATTAATCCTTAATTAATTACATTAATTAATTACTTCATTGATTAATTATTCCTCAATTAATCAACACTTAATTACATCATTAATTACAATAATTAATGATCCTCTATTTTAATTAATTATTCTATTTAAATTAATTATATTTAAAAATTAATCTTAAATTAATTATTCATTAATCAGTCTTGATTAATCACATTCAGCAATTAATTACCCTTAATTAATTACATCTTTTAACTATCTTCAAATAACTTTATTAATCAATTCTTAAATTAATTACACTAAGTATTTAATTATTAATTACTTTCACTAAGTAATTATCCTTCATATTAATTACACAAAGTAATTAATCCCAAATCTCTTCCATACTTCAATTAATTACATCCAGTAATTACCCATCTTAATTACTTCACTAAGTAATTATTCTTCATTAATTACATTAAGTAATTATGCTTAACCAATCTCCAGTGATTAAATTAATTAAAATTAATTAATCAACTTAAAATAATCACATTAAACTCAATTAATTACAATGAGTAATTAATTCCTTAGTTAATGATCTTCATTAACTATTAACAATTCTTTAATCACTTCTCTTAAGTAATTAAACTTGGATTAATCATTATTAATTACAAATTAATTAATCTTTGATAACCAATTAATTAATCTCTAATTATTTAATTAATTAAGTACTTAACTATAACTAAATTAATCCTTAATTACTTGATTAATTAATTTCTAATCATTAATTTAAAATCTTAACTTATCTAATTAATGATTCTTAATTACAAATTAATTAAACTTTAATTAATTTACTTAAACCTTAATTAATTAATTTAAACCCTTAATTACTAAATTAATTAATCCAAATCATAAATTAATTAAATTAATTAATTATCCTTTTTAATTACCTTAATAATTTAATGAATCATAAATCATTAAGTCTTTATTAACTTTAAGATAAAAACATTATTCTTATTTATGATTCAATTTTCACTCACAAATGCATTTGAAAACATTTTACTTTCAAATTTGCTTTTAAATTCCATATCAAATTAAAAATTCAAAATAAATAAAAATTTAACTTTAACAAAATTTAAAAACAATTTAAAAACTCTTTAAATCACGTATTAAAGAAATATTTATGCTATAAAAGAAATTTAAATGAGTTCAAACAAAATTCCTTTTAAATTTCTATCATTTAAAATATACTTTAAACATTTAAAGTTGTTAAAACATTTAAATTTAATAAAACTTTATTTTATTTCAAAACTAGGATACAAATCAAATTTGAATCTAGATTTAAAACTTTGTTTAAATCCGACTTTCAGATTTTAAATTCATTTTAAATTTTTAAAAACCCTGATAGGTTTTTCTAGAACCTGTAACAAGAAATTACTCGAGCCTCACATCTGAAAACTTCGAGTCAAATCATCCAATACTTCGAGCAACACACGTGTATGACCCGTGAAAAACTCGAGTACACTACCTTCTTCTCAAACCCAACTTAACCCTGGATAGAAGTGCACCGTCCACATGCACTGACCAGCCACCCTTCTTCGATCATCCACGATGATCCTTACAAGTCGACGATCAAACCCAAACCATATTACGACCATCAGAAATTTACTAACTACTCGAAATCAAAATCGAGCATTAAGGCATAAACCTGGAAGTAAACTAAAACCTGGAACAAACGCAAACTCTATTCTCCGGCCAACGGAATGCTTACACCTCCGGTCACACATTCGCCGTCATCCAAACTTCTAATCTCTAGAGTTTCGATGAACTCGATGCAACAGAGGAGCCGAGGTAAGCCATATTCTTGACCATGCCTAAACTAGGGTTACAACCTTATATCAAACATCGCCGCCGCTGTAGTGCTTGGATCTTCTTCTTGATATTTTTCCCCGACCCTCCGTTCATTCTTCCACCACCAGAAAAGACCCCGACCTCTACGAGCAAGTAGATCACCAGAAAAACCCCAAACTACAAAATTTTGTCAACCCCAAACTGCTCCTTCATTCTCAATCTAAATATTATGAGTTTAGTTTTAAAAATCAATATTTTGGATGAGTTTTCAGATCCTAAGCCTGAAACATTGAATCATGATGTTCAAATTTTCACTTTATATTAACTTGCACTATTGTTTTGGTTTTCTAGAATAAATTTAACTTCATTTATCTTAAATAATTTTTTTAAAACCTATCTCTAAGATCAAACAAACAAGTTTTGTTTGAAATTTAAGTCTTAACAGAGATTGGTTTAAAACAAAATGGATTTTGATCACCATCTTTCCTTCTAAAACTAAGTACAGGCAAAAGCATATACACAGCAAAAATATACCCATACATTCACATACATAGAGAAAATTCAATCATATACAACCACGCAATACATACTCTATATCAAGAACTTATCATGCAACATATTTATTATACTAAAGTTTTTTTTTAAAAAAAGTTACTCACCTGTCACAATGAAGAACAGAGCACTCTTAATTACGAAATAGCTTGAAATTGGAATATGCTTTGATTTTAAAATTGGGTTGCTGGAATATGGTTCCGATGCTTGCTGAAGTATGAGTTTGCTGCTAAACTTGATTGCAAATAGAATTGTATTTTGCTTGTTACTGAATCTTGCTTTTGATTATCTGCCACAGGTTTGATTTTTGAAAATGCTTTGAAAGTGCTTTTGTTGTTCTCAGATTTTAAAAAGAAGATGTTGCATTTAAAATTGAATTTGCTGGAATATGCTCCAGGTTGAGGAAAATGTTCAGGCTTGAATTTGAAACTTGAAATTGTATGTAGGCTCTAAGTTACAGGTTGTTGAATTGAAACAAGTTTCTGGTTTGTGGAGGGACTTATTACTGATTTTGATTTTGAAAATGGTTGTGACGCCCCACCTCTATACCCTCGCTAGCCAAGAACACTACGGTGTAATGCTGTCGACTAGCGCGGAGAATAGGGCTGTTGAGGAGCGACCATCCGTGTAATTTCTTTGCGCGAACATTGATATGTCAGATAGTACAGCATGCATTTCATTTATGGAGGAAATCCGATATACCGATGCAAACTCAAAGCTATCACGCGGTGGCTATATATAATCCTCGGAAACAAATATAGAAATAAGCATAACATAAATCAGTCACAGATAATTCATATCACAACGGCGGAAATAGATATGAATAAACCACACTTAAAAGTGTTTATCAGAGAAGTGGTCTAACAAGATCCACAATAACACAGAAGATTTTAAATAAATGCGGAACACAGATTGAACAGAAAAATCTCATATATATAATAACTGATGGCAGTTACAATACATTTGATATGGTACATATGATGCAACTACAACAGTTGACTCAGGAAGTTATACATACAAGTACATTTTCAATATAATATACATGAATACATATCTTCATATACAATCACATCGACTACTATACATGACGACTACTCCAAAAGATATGAAAGAACTTCATAGCTCAAGCAGCAATCCCGAAGCTAAAAATCTACAACCTGTAAATACTCGGTCTGACCCGAGTATTAAATTCAAAAGAAAATAATACCCGGGTCAGTCTAATTCAAACTCAGTTATTAGTGCATAGAAGCAGTAATAATACGCAAAATATCCTAAAATCAAAAGCAGTTAGAATATTAATCAAAGAAATACCGTGTAGCTGCAGATCACGCTTGCGTGCACTGCCGCGCCACAACAGTGATGATGTACCCAATAAATACCGTGTGGCTGCAGTTCACGCTTGCGTGCACTGCCGCGCCACAACAGTGATGATGTAACCAATAAATACCGTGTGGCTGCAGTTCATGCTTGCGTGCACTGCCGCGCCACAACAGTGATGATGTTCCCAATGAATGTAAAAGATGTACACAATGAATGTACATAACAAACTGCACATGACAAAAAGAGTCAGAGGTGCACGAGAAGAAGTATACTCAAATGAGAAAGTGCAAATAAGTAGGCTGCACAGATAGTAGGACCAGGCAACACAATGATCATCACAATGGTCAAGGTATATACAGGACACAAATGCATCACATGATAAGGTAACACAATGCCACAGTGAAAAATACCAGTGAAAAGGGTCACAAAGCAGTGGTTCCAAAATGAAATGAACCAGAGGAATGCAACAGAATTTTGCATGAATGGCGACAAGTATATGAAATGTACTTGTAAACATATGAATGCAAAGCACAAAAGGCTCAAGAGGAATGAAACTGAGTCAAACAAGGGCAACATCAAGTGTCACAACTTCAACAATGAAATGGTTTTAAATAACCATAAATGAACACTGCAACATAATCAGAATAGTAGAAAATGAATGCCACCATGGAAAGTGCAGTTGCAACCGGTCAAGGCAGCAGAGAGTGTGCACATGAAAGACATCAATGTAGTAGTACACCATGGTGCTACAGAAATACACAGTTCAAATAAAACTGCAATTAACCAGAAATCACAAAACCAAACATCAACCAAGATTCAACTGAACATAGGCAGCAAGCTCCAGATATCATGCAGCAGTGTATATATGTATATAACAAGTATGCTACACAAATGAACAAGATTCAACACTGCCAAGATCAGCAGTCGAAATGCAACCAAACTGGGATACGAGCAATGCTACAGGTGGGCAGTGCAACCACCAGGCAGTGGCACATGAATGTGCAGGTCAAAAGATGCATTGCAACAAATTCTAGTAACATCTAAATGAAAGATCAGGGCTACAGCTTCAAATGAATCAGGTGAAACCAAGATGCAACAGTGGAGAGGGTCACTGCTGCAATATGCAGACTCAAGCACTCTGTTGAAAAATTAACATATATGGATGCATAGACCAGCTGAAACATGAATGCACAAGTGACACAACAGTAAGAATGCCATGTCCAAACATGAAACAAGATTTAAAACCATGCATTAATGAAGTCACAATGAAACTGCAGTGGACGTGTATACAACAAAAGAAGCAGTGCCAAGAATATATGTACTCAAGGCAATCTGGCAACACAGTTCAAGTGAATCAAGTTCAAATGGTCGAGACAGTTGCAACCCAAAGTGAAACTGCAGTAACGAGGTGAAGATGGAACCAGAAGTGTACACAAGCAAATCCAGTGCCAACGTGAACAAAGACCAGAAGAAAAATCAACATGAATGCACCGAGACTAAATGCAACACAGTGGCATCTACACATTGTTAACCAGAGAGGAACATGAAATAGTACCGGACAAAGACTAACATCAATGCCCAAGCACATAACTGTATATGTGCACATATATGAAGATCAGTATCATTTATAGACTTGAGTCAACATATAATGATCGAAATGCTTCACGTATCAGAATGCTCAAATTGAAAATAACAAATGCATCATGAACAAGTGACCATGAAAAATCAAAACTGCTCGGGGACGAATTCTAGGATAATCAAGTATAGCCAATAACAGCAGCTACCACATAATGACCGAGAATGAAATTGCCACGGTGATAAAAATCACAAACATAATCGAAATAGGAGGTTTCACAAAATCAGTGAGGTCAGAAACAACCAAAAATCAAATCAAGGTCGAAACACGAAAACAATTTATATAAACGAAGTCGAACTAAGTCTAAATAGATGTGAGTACTAAAAAGTACTCACCTTTGCCAAATCGAAGTAGCCGGAACCATGAAACCGCCGTTCCACGAACCCTAGCTGCCGAAGATTGAACGACCACGAGCACGTTGATGCGGACCTGAGCAAGGAGGAAGCTTCGAACGAGTTGGCGCCTTCGATTCCCAGAAGCCCCAAATTTTGAGCGATGAAGACGAACGAAATTGAGATGCCGCCATTAATTCGTTCGAGTGCTTTTCATTTTTAGGGTTACTGAATCGAAAAAAAATGGAAAATAGAAAGGGGAAAATGGGTTTTGGGTTTAGATAATTATCACGGCCAACAAAAATGAAAACTTGGGCCGAAAATTCAAAGCCCAAAAATTCAAATTTAAATTCAAATCGCAATTAGCGAGGATATCAAACGTTTTAATGTCAATTATTAATTGACGCGAGTATCGGGTTGTTACAGACTCCCCTCCTTAAAGAAATTGCGTCCTTGCAATCTTTAAGGAATAAATGGGCAAAAGGTAACAACCCCAAAACACAGCAACACAAGATGAAGAAATTTGAAGTAAGTAGCTCACCATAAAGAGCATGAAAGAGTAAGCCAAGGAACCAATACGTTCAGTGATAGGAAATGGCCCGATATATCGAGGCACTAACTTTCCCGACCGACTGATACGCACATCACCTATCATAGGTGAAACACGAATAATATGGAACAACAGCGTAGTACAATAACGATACGCCAGATGAATCAAAGCTTCGTAAATTCGGAACGTCGACGTAGTACAAAAACGGTACGTCCAATGAACCGATCAACATAAAAGAACATCAGACGTAAGTCCATAAAAGGAATGAGACGAAGCTCAATAAAACGAAGTACATCAAAACGTCTGATGAACCTGGTAAAAAGATGATTCCATTCGGACATCATCAAAGAAACAACCACTTGTTGTCTACGACTGAGTGCAATCGGCAACACGATTTCCCTTCCTGGGAGAATACAAAGAACATCAAGATCACAAGATGCGGGGAACTTGAGCCAACGTGGTTGACGTAAATTAAGTTCCTTATGAGAAAATAAATATTCCCAAGATTCATGATCAGGGTAGAGAACAAATTTCTCACCCAAAAATAATGATGCCAAAGTTTTAAAAGCGAAACCAATAGCCACGATCACTAGATCATGAGTGGCATATCTAGTCTCAATAGGCATAAATGATTCAGAAGTACAAGAAATAGCATGTTTTCTCTAACAAGAGAACATAATCCAAACCAATACGATTAGCATTGGTACACAAGATAAGGTCTTGATTCCACTCGAGAATCGCAAGAATAGAAGTATCGGAAAAGAGTTGTTTTAAATAATATTCTTTCCCGAAAAGCTAAAACTTTCGAAATTTACAATCTATTTTATGTAATTATCTTTTTATAAAAAATTACATTTTAAAATTCAATTTACTGTGTCTGATTGTCTCATCAAAGCGTCTAGGAGATTCCTATCGATAACGTTGATCAAGCGCATCGACCAGAATTCTTAAAGCACTTAATGGGCAATGCAATCACAAAATCATATTTTAATTTCATAAAAGAAATTCACAATTTCCAATCCCAAACGGAAAAGTCCGGAATTAAACGAATCAGTAAAAGAAAGGGGTCATAGTCCTCGATTTTGCTGAAACGTTTAAATCGCTTTCTCATTCTTTTGAAAGCGTAAACTATAAAAATTTTGAAAACAATTTTTAAAACACGTGATTAAAACAGCGACATCACCAGCAATTGGCATCAAAATATAATACCAACGAATTTTCATTCATCAAAAATGTCACAAGAATCTTCTCAAAGATAGAAAGGGATATCATACCCTAAACTTGTATTCATAACAAGTCAATAACACACGAATTCACCAATGCACAAGAATTGATAAAACTTATCAATAGAAATCACGAAAATTGGTGAAGCACAAATTCTAGGAATCCTCACAAGAAATCCAGAAAACACAAGCTAAGAGTATGAGAACTCGAACGCGAGTATGAAAACTCGAACCGGAGTATGAAAACTCGAACGCGAGTATGAAAACTCGAACCGGAGTATGAAAACTCGAACGCGAGTATGAAAACTCGAACGGAGTATGAAAACTCGAAGGAGAGTATGGAAACTCAAACGGAGTATGAAAACTCAAACGGAGTATGAAAACTCGAATAGAGTATGAAAACTCAAACGGAGAGTATGGAAACTCACCAACACGCGAGCATGAAAATTCATCAACACATGTAACGCAAAGCGAGAACGGGAGCACAGAATCTCACCTACACGTGAGCATGAAAATCACCAACACGGGCAACGCAAAGCGAGAACGGGAGCACGGAATCTCACCTACACGCGAGCATGAAAAATCATCAACACGTGCAACGCAAAGCGAGAACGGGAGCACGGAATCTCACCTACCCGCGAGCATGAAAAATCATCAACACGTGCAACGCAAAGCGAGAACGGGAGCACGGAATCTCACCTACACATGAGCATGAAAACTCATCAACACGTGCAACGCATAACGAGACGCTATCTCATGGTTGCAAGCCACAAATTTTGACACACGAATGGCCCGAAGACCGTGGGGCGCTACCCCACATGTGTGAGTCGGAATCACACAGATTGAGGTCTAGACTAACCTCAAAGCCCAAGAGATATGTGTGAGACGAAATCACACCGATGAGGCCTAAGCTATCCACGCCGACAAAGAGATGTGTGTGAGTCAAAATCACACCGACGAGGCCTAAGCTATCCACGCCGACAAAGAGATATGTGTGAGTCAAAATCACACCGACGAGGCCTAAGCTATCCACGCCGACAAAGAGATATGTGTGAGTCAAAATCACACCGACGAGGCCTAAGCTATCCACGCCGACAAAGAGGTATGTGTGAGTCAAAATCACACCGACGAGGCCTAAGCTATCCACGCCGACAAAGAGATATGTGTGAGTCAAAATCACACCGACGAGGCCTAAGCTATCCACGCCGACAAAGAGATATGTGTGAGTCAAAATCACACCGACGAGGCCTAAGCTATCCACGCCGACAAAGAGATATGTGTGAGTCAAAATCACACCGACGAGGCCTAAGCTATCCACGCCGACAAAGAGATATGTGTGAGTCAAAATCACACCGACGAGGCCTAAGCTATCCACGCCGACAAAGAGATATGTGTGAGTCAAAATCACACCGACGAAGTAAACGCAAGCGTTTCATACCACTTGTTTTACTAAGCCGTTTAATTAGATTTCTCATACGAGTGAAATAAAGATTTGTATATACTAGTAGATTGAAAAACGGTTTGAAAAAAAAGAGTTTTGTATTGAAAATAGAGTTGAAAACATTTTGATAAAGAGTTTTGATATTTACTACTAGTATTAAAACCTTTATATTTTTAAAGTGACAAATCACAAAAATGATTGTAGAAACAATCAATCACAAGAATTCACGTGCAAAGATGTGAATAGAATCCGAAGGAATCATAAAGAGAATAGGATAGAACGGTACGAAGACCCGAATTAAATCCTAAAGCACGACTCCTAAATTAGACTTAGGACGATGATCCTTGTTATAGTAATTCCATATTGTTCCGAAGTTTCGCTCTGATACCAAGCTGTGACGCCCCACCTCTATACCCTCGCTAGCCAAGAACACTACGGTGTAATGCTGTCGACTAGCGCGGAGAATAGGGCTGTTGAGGAGCGACCATCCGTGTAATTTCTTTGCGCGAACATTGATATGTCAGATAGTACAGCATGCATTTCATTTATGGAGGAAATCCGATATACCGATGCAAACTCAAAGCTATCACGCGGTGGCTATATATAATCCTCGGAAACAAATATAGAAATAAGCATAACATAAATCAGTCACAGATAATTCATATCACAACGGCGGAAATAGATATGAATAAACCACACTTAAAAGTGTTTATCAGAGAAGTGGTCTAACAAGATCCACAATAACACAGAAGATTTTAAATAAATGCGGAACACAGATTGAACAGAAAAATCTCATATATATAATAACTGATGGCAGTTACAATACATTTGATATGGTACATATGATGCAACTACAACAGTTGACTCAGGAAGTTATACATACAAGTACATTTTCAATATAATATACATGAATACATATCTTCATATACAATCACATCGACTACTATACATGACGACTACTCCAAAAGATATGAAAGAACTTCATAGCTCAAGCAGCAATCCCGAAGCTAAAAATCTACAACCTGTAAATACTCGGTCTGACCCGAGTATTAAATTCAAAAGAAAATAATACCCGGGTCAGTCTAATTCAAACTCAGTTATTAGTGCATAGAAGCAGTAATAATACGCAAAATATCCTAAAATCAAAAGCAGTTAGAATATTAATCAAAGAAATACCGTGTAGCTGCAGATCACGCTTGCGTGCACTGCCGCGCCACAACAGTGATGATGTACCCAATAAATACCGTGTGGCTGCAGTTCACGCTTGCGTGCACTGCCGCGCCACAACAGTGATGATGTAACCAATAAATACCGTGTGGCTGCAGTTCACGCTTGCGTGCACTGCCGCGCCACAACAGTGATGATGTTCCCAATGAATGTAAAAGATGTACACAATGAATGTACATAACAAACTGCACATGACAAAAAGAGTCAGAGGTGCACGAGAAGAAGTATACTCAAATGAGAAAGTGCAAATAAGTAGGCTGCACAGATAGTAGGACCAGGCAACACAATGATCATCACAATGGTCAAGGTATATACAGGACACAAATGCATCACATGATAAGGTAACACAATGCCACAGTGAAAAATACCAGTGAAAAGGGTCACAAAGCAGTGGTTCCAAAATGAAATGAACCAGAGGAATGCAACAGAATTTTGCATGAATGGCGACAAGTATATGAAATGTACTTGTAAACATATGAATGCAAAGCACAAAAGGCTCAAGAGGAATGAAACTGAGTCAAACAAGGGCAACATCAAGTGTCACAACTTCAACAATGAAATGGTTTTAAATAACCATAAATGAACACTGCAACATAATCAGAATAGTAGAAAATGAATGCCACCATGGAAAGTGCAGTTGCAACCGGTCAAGGCAGCAGAGAGTGTGCACATGAAAGACATCAATGTAGTAGTACACCATGGTGCTACAGAAATACACAGTTCAAATAAAACTGCAATTAACCAGAAATCACAAAACCAAACATCAACCAAGATTCAACTGAACATAGGCAGCAAGCTCCAGATATCATGCAGCAGTGTATATATGTATATAACAAGTATGCTACACAAATGAACAAGATTCAACACTGCCAAGATCAGCAGTCGAAATGCAACCAAACTGGGATACGAGCAATGCTACAGGTGGGCAGTGCAACCACCAGGCAGTGGCACATGAATGTGCAGGTCAAAAGATGCATTGCAACAAATTCTAGTAACATCTAAATGAAAGATCAGGGCTACAGCTTCAAATGAATCAGGTGAAACCAAGATGCAACAGTGGAGAGGGTCACTGCTGCAATATGCAGACTCAAGCACTCTGTTGAAAAATTAACATATATGGATGCATAGACCAGCTGAAACATGAATGCACAAGTGACACAACAGTAAGAATGCCATGTCCAAACATGAAACAAGATTTAAAACCATGCATTAATGAAGTCACAATGAAACTGCAGTGGACGTGTATACAACAAAAGAAGCAGTGCCAAGAATATATGTACTCAAGGCAATCTGGCAACACAGTTCAAGTGAATCAAGTTCAAATGGTCGAGACAGTTGCAACCCAAAGTGAAACTGCAGTAACGAGGTGAAGATGGAACCAGAAGTGTACACAAGCAAATCCAGTGCCAACGTGAACAAAGACCAGAAGAAAAATCAACATGAATGCACCGAGACTAAATGCAACACAGTGGCATCTACACATTGTTAACCAGAGAGGAACATGAAATAGTACCGGACAAAGACTAACATCAATGCCCAAGCACATAACTGTATATGTGCACATATATGAAGATCAGTATCATTTATAGACTTGAGTCAACATATAATGATCGAAATGCTTCACGTATCAGAATGCTCAAATTGAAAATAACAAATGCATCATGAACAAGTGACCATGAAAAATCAAAACTGCTCGGGGACGAATTCTAGGATAATCAAGTATAGCCAATAACAGCAGCTACCACATAATGACCGAGAATGAAATTGCCACGGTGATAAAAATCACAAACATAATCGAAATAGGAGGTTTCACAAAATCAGTGAGGTCAGAAACAACCAAAAATCAAATCAAGGTCGAAACACGAAAACAATTTATATAAACGAAGTCGAACTAAGTCTAAATAGATGTGAGTACTAAAAAGTACTCACCTTTGCCAAATCGAAGTAGCCGGAACCATGAAACCGCCGTTCCACGAACCCTAGCTGCCGAAGATTGAACGACCACGAGCACGTTGATGCGGACCTGAGCAAGGAGGAAGCTTCGAACGAGTTGGCACCTTCGATTCCCAGAAGCCCCAAATTTTGAGCGATGAAGACGAACGAAATTGAGATGCCGCCATTAATTCGTTCGAGTGCTTTTCATTTTTAGGGTTACTGAATCGAAAAAAAATGGAAAATAGAAAGGGGAAAATGGGTTTTGGGTTTAGATAATTATCACGGCCAACAAAAATGAAAACTTGGGCCGAAAATTCAAAGCCCAAAAATTCAAATTTAAATTCAAATCGCAATTAGCGAGGATATCAAACGTTTTAATGTCAATTATTAATTGACGCGAGTATCGGGTTGTTACAATGGTATGCAGGCTGTATAATTTGTTTCAGATTTAAGGAATGATATTCAAGTTTTGATGTTTGATAAATTTTCTGGTTTGTGAGAAATTGATCTCAAATTTGAAGAATGATGTTTCAGGTTTTAATAACTTTGCTTTTGAACTATGAAGATAGAAAATGGAACTAGTAGGAAGAAACAATGGTTATATAGGTGAATTTGTAATTATTTAAAATAAAAGAAAAATCAAAAATAATATGACACTTGTAAAAAACTCTTAACATTTGTCATTTGAGTTGATTATTAATTTACACTTGTAATAAGGTGTTTTAATTTCATCACACTTTTCCTTTAAGTAATTAGTATTTATTTTTAAATGTTAATATAAGCTTTATACTTAATTAATTAGTTTATAAATACTTATCTAATATATATATATATATATTTAAAGAAAGTAAAACCAATTATATTTATAAATAAAAGCTTATACATATATTTAAAAATCCAAAATATTTTAAATATCTATCTTTCGAATTTCAAAATTAATTCCAATTCAAATTTAATTCTAGAATCCAATTTAAAAATCAAGTTATATATATACATATATAACTACACATTTTAATTTTGAAATTAACAAATTCTATTGTCTTTAAAACCTATTTATATCTATACATTTATTAATATTATTTGAAAATAACACATTATCAATTTGAAATAATTTATAAAAGAGATTACCTTATTATTAATAAATTACTTATTTCACTAAAATGAATTAATGT
Source organism: Allium cepa (assembly GCA_030765085.1). Taxonomy (NCBI): domain Eukaryota; kingdom Viridiplantae; phylum Streptophyta; class Magnoliopsida; order Asparagales; family Amaryllidaceae; genus Allium; species Allium cepa. Next base: position 462,053,164 of record CM060938.1, on the reverse strand, counting down.
TTCATATGTTATATTGTATTTTAAATTTTCAAATCTAATTACAAATCACATTTATTAAGCAATATTTAAAAAGAAAATGAAACAAACCTTTTTTGTTGATTAACTTAAACTTAAGCTAAAATAAATTTAAACAATTAACATTTATTTTAAGTATTTAAAACTATATACTTAACTGTTAAATAGCTTTGAAAACTTATATATTAGATTTAAATCAAAATTTCCAAATTACCAAAATGTATATTAGAATTTGAAAACAAGATTTATTTATTTATTAAATTTCAAACCAAAGCTTTTCTATTCACAATATATACAAATTTATACATTATAAATAGAAAATAATTTATTAGCTTTTAAAAGATAAATTATCAAGTAAATATTAATTTAAAAGAAGATTATTAAATCAATTCAAATATTTATTTGCTTATAAAAGAATAAATTTCCAATTTAAATTAAAATTATAAAAGTTAATTATCAAATCAATTTAATATTTAATATAGATTATTAAATTGATATTGCCTAAAATTTCAGGTCATCACATTCCTCCCCTTTTAAAACAATTTCGTCCCTGAAATTTAAAAGCAAAGGTAATTTAATAACCCATCAAAGATTTTAATTTTAAACAACAAGCATATATTATCAACCATATGCTTACAACCATAGCAACCAATTCACTCAAACAAACAAATCTAATTATCCAGAAAAAATTCTGGATAGAATTTCCTAGAGCTTCCCAAGTATAAATACCGGGATACTCGCTCTATAGAACCCAAATAATCTACACTACTAAGCTACAGAGCTTCTACTCATCTAGATCTATAAACTGAACAGGATATCAGACCAAAGTCAAGTCGTGTTCAACTACCAAATCTCCTGAACTACTGGTTCCACAACCAGAGATGGATCTTACACGTACTCCCTCAGAGATACATGAAACACAATGACTTCCAGTTTTCCAAACTGGAAATTCAATCCTAGTAGACCAAAGCGCTTATCCTAAACAGAACATAAAAGAGATCCAATATACCTTGGAGATGACTTCCCAGTCTACCATATCTTATAGCTCCTTTGATCGGGGAAAACTTATCCAAAATCAGACCTCTAACTTCGAAATCCAAATTCTCCACCTCTTGTCCACAAAACTCTTCAACGATCCTGGGCTGCCTATCTTTCTTCTTGATCAGCTCAACCTTCGCTGATTGCTCTCGAAATAAACTGGACCAGAAACAACCCAACAATATGATCCTCTCAAGATCAACCAAAATCAAGATCAACTCTGCTATCATCAGTCGAAAACTAACTCCTCCTATCCAGAAAAGACAGAACAGGATTACTTGCCAAACTGTTTCCGCTGCACAACTCTGATCTGGAGTAGATGAAAATGCTGATGAAGAACATGAGCACAAACTTGTCTGACACATCCCCGAAGACATGGTTCATCAAATCCATAAAAAGAAAACTCAGAAGTTCCATAATTTTCTGAGTTGCCTCACCAAACTCTCACGCTAGGAATCATCCTTCTACTAAGCTGAACTATCGATACCACTCCTTGAATTCTAGTTGATAAGAGAACTCAATCTCCAGACGCAAAGGAAGACCACCGACCTCTTGAAAACATCCAGAAAAATCTCTAACAATCCCAGAGAACACTCAAGTATCGCAAGTTGCGATCAGCCCAGTCTAATATCCAAAGGAACTGTTCTTTCTTTACAAATTAGAACAGCTTAATCTTATCAAGCCAATCCATTGAAGAAATGGATCCACCCTGGTGCTTCTGCACTCCACCTCTAGAAAACTGCTCAGTCAGATGACCTTCTTGTAGGCACATAAAACAATCCAAGCTGCAATACTGCCACTGGCGACAAAGATTTCCTAATCCATAAGCTCTTCGAGAAACTCGGCCTCAAAGCCATGAATAAATACCCTACTGAACCCAGCCTCAACACTAATGCATACACACTTCCTTAAAATTGCTCCAAAAGAAACATCTTCGAAGACATCCGTAGTCACTGCATCTCATCACACAGTTGCTCCTTTTCGAAGTTGCCAAGTTACCATCACTCGCTTCTGCTCAACCGACAGATCCAAACTCTACTCAACCAACTTCAAAGATGGACTCCGAACCTTTTAAAGGTTTCCTTCAGAGATCGATGAAATCCTTACACCACAGAAAAACTCACTCAAGACGGTATTGGGTCTTCAGTCTCGACAGACACACTTCCGACCTCAACAATCAGACTCCTACCACTGGTAGTCGTGGTACACATCCCACTACCTTTTCTACCTTCAGTACTTATATTGGAAAACCCGAACAGGTATCCCAACAATAGGTAGAAATAATAATATACATAAATATATATTAAAAATACAAATACGCTCTCTCAAGAAATAAATCACTCCAAAGCCTAGGTATTCACTCAACCTAGCGCTCTGATACCAATTGTGACGACCCGCCTTTCTCTCCCAGAAAGACGCATCATCTTTAAGAAAGAAAGGGATAGAAAAGAGAAAGATAGAGAAGAAAGAAAGAAACAACATCAGAATCACAAAAGTATTACAACATCTATCAGAGTTATATAGCTTATACATCACATGCTGGATAGTTTTAAACACCTGTCTAGTTATTACAACTCAATACAACACAGACATTCACACAGAGATATACATCAGAACACTATATATATCTACAAATGTTGAAGCCTCCTGCTCCATTTCTCCTCCAGAATTCGTCAAAGATAACCTAAATCCCTTGTCAACTCGTAAAAATTTGAGCACCCAAGAGTTTAAGAAAACAGAAGATAAACTCTGGTTCAGACATAGGTCTGGTGTGAGTAATAGGTTAAAGTTGCTTAACTTTGAAAAACCTTTGAATACGAAAGGTATCACATAAGACTCCGCACACATAAACATGGGTAAGTTTTTACCTTACGCTAATCAAAACATTTGATAGGAAATCCAGTGATATTATAATAGGGTCTAGGGTTTTCAAGTAAATAAGAAATAGCCGAAATTGTTACATTTATTAAATTCCAGCTACATAGGTATACAATCAAAACGTTAAAGGCACGTAGGAAGAATGGGTTTCCATCAATGGCAGGGCTACTGGGGTACCGCCCGTCATAGTACATAGCCTAGATCACCGTACCGAGGATTACTCCCAATCCCCTGCAACATAAAGCTGGAACCATCCCTTACTGGACAGTCTCAAACTAGACAACCCCGCAGTTGTTTGCAACCAACTGCCCGCACAGCCGAAATAAAAGGGACCTCTAGACAGGGGTAAATCTCGTCCTACTTGGGTGCTACCCACTTAGCCTTGCTACACCTCCCCTGTTTTAGCCATTCTCGGTCGATGAGGCTTGAGGCTTGAGGCTACGATTACTTTAGAGAACACATCTCTTAGAATGCTCATCGTCCACCTGACGATGTTCTAAAAGCATTCGATCCATACAAGTTCGTTCCGGGTTCGAACGAAACCGAAGGCATTATCTCCTTATACTCATTTTTGAATCACCCTCAGAGTGACCTATCGTTAATTTGGATCGATGTGGTTTTCGGATATCCAAATCTGGAAATCCGATCCCGGTCTCATTGAAATCCAAAACGCCATCTTTTAGGTCCAAGTTGTTTTAATGTTAAAAACAATTAATTCCATTATCTATATGCACACAGTAGATAATTCACAATCTCACAATAGATAATCTACATTACATCACAAATAGATAATTTTGCATTATCATCACAAATAGATAATTCACATTATCATCACAATTCAACCAAAGCATCCATATTACACAGCATCACTTATCTCATATTTGAGATGTAAAACCATTCAAGGCAATCAATATCATTCAACATCCATAAGCAATGATTTATTTATCACCATCTATAATTAATTTAAAATGAATTAAATTAATTACTTCATATCTAATTAATTTAAAATAATTTAAATTAATTACTTTTATCACTATAAATCTTGCTTACTTAACCATTTATTAATCACATGCCAATTGATTAATCATCTTCGAATTATCCTTTATCCATCTAAATTAATCATCCTTGATTAATTATATTTTAATTGCATTCAAGTAATTAGCCTTTAATTAATTTCACAAATTAATTACTCTTAACCAATTACAGTAATTAATCTTTAACTACTTCATTAATTAATTAACTATAATTAATTACATTAATTAGTTACTTCATTGATTAATTATTCCTTAATTAATCAACCCTTAATTACATCATTAATTATAATAATTAATGATCCTCTATTTTAATTAATTATTCTATTTAAATTAATTATATTTAAAAATTAATCTTAAATTAATTATTCATTAATCAATCTTGATTAATCGCACTCAGTAATTAATTACCCTTAATTAATTACATCTCTTAATTATTTTCAAATAACTTTATTAATCTATTCTTAAATTAATTACACTAAATAATTAATTATTAATTACTTTCACTAAGTAATTATCTTTCATATTAATCACACAAAGTAATTAATCCCAAATCTCTTCCATACTTCAATTAATTACATCCAGTAATTACCCATCTTAATTACTTCACTAAGTAATTATTTTTCATTAATTACATTAAGTAATTATGCTTAACCAATCTCCAGTGATTAAATTAATTAAACTTAATTAATCAACTTAAAATAATCACATTAAACTCAATTAATTACAATGAGTAATTAATTCCTTAATTGCTTCCATTAAGTAACTATACTTAAACAATTCCATAAATGATCATCCTTAATTAATTAATATAATTAATTATTAAAATTAATCACATTAATTAATTATTTTAAAATCCTTAGTTAATGATCTTCATTAACTATTAACAATTCTTTAGTCACTTCTCTTAAGTAATTAAACTTAGATTAATCATTATTAATTACAAATTAATTAATCTTTGATAACAATTAATTAATCTCTAATTATTTAATTAATTAAGTGCTTAACTATAACTAAATTAATCCTTAATTACTTGACTAATTAATTTCTAATCAATAATTTAAAATATTAACTTATCTAATTAATGATTCTTAATTAAAAATTAATTAACCTTTAATTAATTTACTTAAACCTTAATTAATTAATTTAAACCCTTAATTACTAAATTAATTAATCCAAATCATAAATTAATTAAATTAATGAATTATCCCTTTTAGTTTTGGCAAGGCCGACGGGGTTGGATGGTCCCCGACCATTTTATTGCAGCACCAGAAAGAATACAACACAGACAACAATGAGCAAGCTCAGAGAATACAAAGTAAACAAAGCGCTACAAAGAACTGGAAGCTAAAAGAAAAAAAAGAACGAAACAAAAACAACAAAAGGCTATCTTAAGTAGAATGATAATGCATGTGTCAGTGGGGAAAGAAAGCAAGCACAAAGTTTACTAGTACACATACAGCAGCCAAAGCGAAAACATGGCATCAGATAAGCACTGTTCTTATGCCAAGCACACTTGCTCCTATTCCACTTATGCTTTTCTTTGTTCTTCATCAAATACTCAGTAACAACACAAATATTGTACCTGGTTCTGTTATCTCCCCTAACCAGCTCATCAGATGCTTCAACAAGGTTATAAAGAATAAAGATCCTACCATGTGACTCTTCATCCAGGTTGAGTATAACGTTCCAATCAGGTTTGTTGAAGTTAGCTTCCTTGAATGTTAAACAACGGTTTAGCTTATACTCCAGCATGGCAACAATAGATAACTTATGAGCGCCAAAAAGCGTTTTACTTTGGTCAAGTTTGGTGACGTAATTGCCCCCTTGTATGTTCCATGCTCCTAGATAAGTTATCATTGGTGAGCACGTGCTTTAAGCAATTCTATTTTCATTCTCCTCGTCACAGCTTGCGAAGAGGATAAATAGTTAGGTATTTCAATAGATAGCGGAGTATCAACTCTGCCGGTATTACCCTCTGTAGATGATGGTGTAGTCAGTTCGGAGGGAAGCTCGGGAGAGGTGGTAGGAGAGGTAAGGGGAGACAATGGAGGGGGTTTTTTGTAGGCAGAGGGAGGTTTAATGTTGGAGTAGATAAATGAAGGAACTGGAACATGAACACTAGCAATATCGGTTTGGTGACTTTGCTGAGCTGTGCATTTAACTTCACGCATGCATGTTTCGTCATTAGAGTTTGGAGTCTTTTAACTTCACGCATCCCTTTTAGTTACCTTAACAATTTAATGAATCACAAATCACTAAGTCTTTATTAACTTTAAGATAAAAACATTATTCTTATTTATGATTCAATTTTCATTCATAAATGCAGTTGAAAACATTTTACTTTCAAATTTGCTTTTAAATTCCATTTCAAATTAAAAATTCAAAATAAATACAAATTTAACTTTAACATAATTTAAAAACAATTTAAAAGCTCTTTAAATCATATATTAAAGAAATACTTATCCTATAAAAGAAACTTAAAAGAGTTTAAACCAAATTCCTTTTAATTTCTATCATTTAAAATATACTTTAAACATTTAAAGTTGTTAAAACATTTAAATTTTATAAAACTTTATTTTATTCAAAACTAGGATACAAATTAAATTTGAATCCAGATTTAAAACTTTTTTTAAATGCTGCTTTTAGATTTTAAATTCATTTTAAATTTTTAAAAACCCCAACAGGATTTTCCAAAACCTGTAACAAGAAATTACCCAAGCCTCACCACTCAAAACTTCGAGCCGAATCACCCTATACTTCGAGCAACACACGCGTATGACCCGAGAAAAACTCGAGTACACTACTTTCTGCTCAAACCCAACTTCGCCCTGGACCGAAGTGCACCATGCACATGCACTGACCAGCCACCCTTCTCCAATCATCCACGATGATCCTTACAAGTCGACGATCAAACCCAAACCATATTACAACCATCAGAATTTCACTAACTACTCGAAATCAAAATCGAGCATTAAGGCACAAACCTAGAACCAAACTAAAACCTGGAACAAACGAAACTCCACTCTCCGGCCACCAGAATGCTTAGTCCTCCGGTCACACATTCGCCATCATCCAAACTTCAAATCCTAGAGTTCCGATGAACTCGATGCACCAGAGGAGCCGAGGTAAGCCGTAATCTTGACCGTGCCTAAACTAGGGTTACAGCCTTATATCGAACATCGCCGCCACTGTAGTGAGTGGATCTTCTTCCTGATATTTTTCCCCGACCCTCAGTTCATTCTTCCACCATCAGAAAAGACCCCGACCTCTACGAGCAAGTAGATCACCAGAAAACCCCCAAACTACAAAATTTTGTCAACCCCAAAATGCTCCTTCATTCTCAATCTAAAAATTATGATTTTAGTTTTAAAAATCAATATTTTGGATGAGTTTTCAGATCCTAAGCCAGAAGCATTGAATTATGATGTTCAAATTATCACTTTATATTAACTTGCTCTATTGTTTTGGTTTTCCAGAATAAATTTAAGTTCTTTGTCTTAAATAAATTTTTTAAAACCTACTCTATGATCAAATAAACAAGTTTTGTTTGAAATTTAAGTCCTAATAGAGATTGGTTTAAAAGAAAATGGATTTTGATCACCATCTTTGCTTCTAAAACTAAGTACTGGCAAAATCATATATACAACAGACATATATCCATACATTCACATACACAGAGAAAATTCAATCATATACAACCACACAATACATACTTTATATCAAGAACTTATCATGAAACATATTTATTATACTAAAGTTTTTTTTTAAAAAAAGTTACTCACCTGTCACAATGAAGAACCGAGCACTCTTAATTTTGAAATAGCTTGAAATTGGAATATGCTTTGATTTTAAAACTGGTTTGCTGGAATATGGTCCTGAATCTTTCTGAAGTATGAGTTTGCTGCTAAACTTGATTGTAAACAGAATTGTATTTTGCTTGTTACTGAATCTTGCTTTTGATTATCTACTATAGGTTTGATTTTTGAAAATGCTTTGCATGCTTTTGTTGTTCTCAGATTTGAAAAAGAAGATGTTGCATTTAAAATTGAAGTTGCTGGAATATGTCCCAGGTTAAGGAAAATTTTCAGGCTTGAATTTGAAACTTGACAATGTTTGCAGGCTCTAGATTATAGGTTGTTGAATTGAAACAAGTTTCTGGTTTGTGGAGGGACTGATTACTGATTTTGATTTTGAAAATGGTATACAGGCTGTAGAATTTGTTTTAAACTTAATGAATGATATTCAAGTTTTGATGTTTGATAAATTTTCTGGTTTATGGAAAATTGATCTCAAATTTGAAGAACGATGTTTCAGGTTTTAATAACTTAGCTTTTGAACTATGAAGATAGAAAAAGGAATTGGAAGGAAGAAACAATGGTTATATAGGTGAGTTTGTAATTTATTTAAAATAAAGCAAAAATCAAAAATAATATGACACTTGTAAAAAACTCTTAACATTTGTCATTTGAGTTGATTATTAATTTACAGTTGTTATAAGGTGTTTTAATTTCATCACACTTGTCCTTTAAGTAACTGGTATTTATTTTTAAATGTTAATATAAGCTTTATACTTAATTAATTAGTTTAAATACTTATCTAATATATATATATATATATATATATTATTTTAAAGAAAATAAAGCCAATTATATTTATAAATAAAAGCTTATACATATATTTAAAAATCCAAAATATTTTAAATATCTATCTTTTGAATTTCAAAATTAATTCCAATTCAAATTAAATTCTAGAATCCAATTTAAAAATCAAGTTATATATACACATATATAACTACACATTTTAATTTTGAAATTAACAAATTCTATTGTCTTTAAAACCTATCTATATCTATACATTAATTAATATTATTTTAAAATAACACATTTATCAATTTGAAATAATTTATAAAAGAGATTACCTTATTATTAATAAATTACTTATTTCACTAAAATGATTGTATTGTATTTTAAATTTTCATATCTAACTACAAATCATATTTATAAAGCAATATTTAAAAAAAATGAAACAAACCTTTTTGTTGATTAACTTAAACTTAAACTTAAGCTAAAATAAAATTTAAACAATTAACATTTATTTTAAGTATTTAAAACTATATAGTTAGCTATTAAATAGCTTTGAGAACTTATATATTAGATTTAAATCAAAATTTCCAAATTACCAAAATGTATATTAGAATTTGAAAACAAGATTTATTTATTTATTTATTAAATTTCAAACCAAAGCTTTTCTATTCACAATATATACAAATTTATACATTATAAATAGAAAACAATTTATTAGCTTTCAAAAGATAAATTATCAATTAAATATGTATTTAAAAGAAGATTATTAAATCAATTCAAATATTTATTTTCTTATAAGAGAATAAATTGCCAATTTAAATCAAAATTATAAAAGACAATTATCAAATCAATTTAATTTTTAATACAGATTATTAAATTGATATTGCCCAAAATTCCGGGTCTTCACATTAATATTACAACTTTTAATATTCTGCTAAGTTATATATATGTTTCTAAGAATGTAGCTGAAAGTTACACAAGTTTATCTTATTTTATTTTAGAAAATAAATGTTCAATAGTTATCGTTTCTTATTTTCATATCTTTTTTTGTTACAAGTTCAAATTTCAAATTCCTTTTATATTTCATTTATAACTTAGCATTTAATTTCTTATTTTCCACTTTAGAAGTTTCAATTATTAAATAGTTTAAATTTTATTCCATTACAATAATTGAAATTCTAATTTAAATTCTAATTTAAATTTACTTTAGTTTATTCTATTGTTTTGTTTTTTTCTCTTCTTCTCACTATTTACTTTTCCATTCATTCATTCATTCATTTAAAGATCAACCACTTACATCATTTGTTTTCCATCAAGGGTTTAAGTCATTACTGAATCATTTCATAAAATATTACTTAAGCTTCTTCTGCCCTTACCTAAGTTTATAACTTAATTCTATTATTGAATAAAAATTTAAGTTTTTTGGTATTCGCCCTTGAAGTGAAAAGAAATATTTCAATATATCTAAAATTCAGTTAAAACATTTAACCTCATTCACATGGTAAAAATATAAGATATATTTAAGACATCCTCATAGCATTATGCCAGGATTTTTCACAAGTCTAAAAGAATGTTAGAAATTTACATCAAAACATTATACTAAGCTTAAAATAAAGTTCCTTAAATCCAAAAATTTATTAGACTCATATATTTTTAAATAAGTATAAACTTAAGATTATTAAACTGAAACTAATAGTATAATCAAATCTTACATTAAATTTCTAAATCAAAGTATAAAATTTTATATCTTCATAATAAATTTTAAACACTTGTTTAAAAATGAATATTAAAATCATGGCGAAACATTTATTATGGTTTAATACAAAAATTCAACAGTAAATAAACCAATAAATTTACTATTAGTACTTTGAAATCAAGTGAATATTATAAATTATATTTCCAAAATAGAGATTTAAATTTTATTTGTCAAGTATATTACTATAAATAAACTTCGCAAATCAATTTTTTTTCCATTTATGTAATATCTTTAAATTATACGTTCAAAGAAACTTATATAAATTTTTCTTGAAATATGCATTTGAAAACTTCATTTGCAAATCAACCATCTTTAATACTTTTCAAATTTTTATTTGTAAAATTCCTTAATTCATTTTGTAAATACCATTTAAAATTTTTAAATAACATCTTTATAAATATATGTAAACTATTTGAAAATAATTATTTACATCATTACTTATATTTACGAGGAAGCTATTAAAAACCTTAAATCCATTATTTATAAATTTATATCTCAAGATACTTTCAAACATTATTAATAAATCAATAATTATTTATTTTAAATATGTTTTATTTAATTAATAACTTTTAAAATATTTACAACACCAATACTTTACTATTAAACCATCTTGTATACAAATAAACAATATTTACACATTTTAAATTATTTAGAAAGGAAAAATGATTAAAATATCCTTTATATAATACTTTATCAAAATACTTTTATAATTCGATGTCTTAACAGGTTTATCCTCATTCTTGCAGATTCTAGCCATGCATTGATCAGACGCAAGGCTTGAATTCTCCACGTACTTAGTAGACAATTTTCAACACCCAATGAAAAATACTAAAAAAATAGGTATATGAAGTACCGCTCAAAATCCAATGTCAAATGATGATAATACGATAGCAGTGGCCCACTGCTGATCCAGTATTGACGCAAAGGACACAAAACTTTCCAGAAGATCCTTCTACCTTCCGGAATCCAGAAAAATATCGCGACCAGTTCGTAAACAAGGGACCATCGACCAGTACGGCAGTGGTACGCTATTAATTCAATGAATTACGCAATGGATGCACTTCCTTCTCGGAAGATCCATGAACAACAGATCCCAGGATCGAAAGCGCCTCCATAGGATAAACTAAAGAACCATCTACCCTGGAAAGAAATGAGGAACTCATGAGTTTAAGTCCGGACAACCATATCAGTTCGAATCCATTTCTGAATTCACCTAAGATCGTCAGGGTTTATCGGTCGAATCCATTCGTGGATTCCCCATGTCCACTTGGGTCGAAGCATATCATACTATACTTCTTCACGAAGGGTACTTACCCATACCTCTTACTTCAAAATATAATATACCATATATAGTACCCTTTTAAAATCATAGCTTCAAATATCGCACTTATATAAATTCCATTATATATAAGATTTCATTTTCAAATAACGTACTTTCCAAAATCAATAATCTCAAATATATCAAATCATTCTTATATAAATTCCATTTTGTATAAGATTTATCTCTTCAGGTCGAATACCTTCCAAAATCAACAGTTTCAAAATCACTCGTACTTATATAAGGTCCATCTTATACAAGAATCAAAATTTTCCAAAATCAACTTCGTTGTATGAAAATCCATATGGGATTGAAAATCTTTGCTTTATAAAAGGTTTTGAATTTAGAATAGTTTTGTATATAAAAACGTTTTGCGAAATAGTTTTGCATATAAAATGGTTGTGTGAAATAGTTTGTAAATAAAATAATCTGTAAGACAGTTTGTAAAATAGTTTGTGAGATAGTTTTTCTAAATAAGATAGTTTGTAAAATATTTTTGTAAATAAAATAGAATAAATAATTTGTATAAGAAAAATAAAAGAAAATAGTTTGAAAACTGGGTTTAAATTAATAGTAGTTTTGCATATATGAAAATTCCTATTTAAATTACAAAGATATCCAACCCAAAAACTTTCAATTTCAGCGTCAAAGCATATCAATAATATTAGAACAAAAGTATGTACATAAGTCATCATTTCGCAAAATCACATTCAATCGCTCACTCCATCACATAAGTTCGCTTTCGAACTAGTATTGTCCATTCATCTTCCCTAATGCGGACTTCGATATGGTTTCTTAACTAGAAACCATCATTCTCCTTGCATAGCCACATACTACGATAGAGAATTCTAGAATCAAACCAAAAATCCATATCAAATATTCGCCATCAAGAATCAAATGAAAAATCCTAACACGACGTGGTGTGATTACAATAGAATTTATGTACTCAAATCTGGATCAAATTAATTTTGCGAATAAAATAATATACATGCAACTTATGTAATTATTCCAATTTTTTTCATCACAAAATTGCATTTCAATTAAATTCATTTTTAATCTCATCGATGAACACAAATATCACTTCAAACTTTAATGTTTGTTGCACAAAATTTCTCCATTTAATGTCAAACATTAATATATTCATTCTCATTATATTGCTTATATTTCTCCTCAATTTAAATTACATTCATTTCACATGTAATATTCTCATTTAATACTACATTTAGTTGAAAATCATTTCATAAGGAATTTTCTTAAGTTTATCACAAATTTATAAAAGCTTAATTCCTTTTTATAAGACATTGTTTGTGTTTAGCGTTATCATAACTTTATTTATAACCATTTATCTTCTATTTATTTCATGAACAATTTTACAAGGCATGACTTTATTTATATTCATTTCATTTTTAGTTCACCTTTAGCTTTCAATTTATTAGTGACACGTTTCATAATTATTAGCTAAGTTCACCATTTCAATTTTTAAATATCATTACATTGCATGCTAATAATGTATACAATAATTCTACTCAACTATAACAAATTAACCCTGTTGCACTTGCTTTCAAATTAAGATTATCGAATTCAACTGCATAATTCAACACAATTTCTAAGTTTCAACTCATATATTAATTTAGAAGGTTTGACCATCAAAAATATCCAATATTCCATTTTATTTCAATAGTTGAAACTACCAGTCAGCAAATAACAAAATTCACAACAATATTTCAATTTCATAAACAATATCCTAATTATTAATTTTATTCTCTTTAATACACCATCATTAAACTAGCGTTTAATCCATATATTCAATCAACAATGATTAGTCAATGCTTATAAACTTACAAAAATCCCTAATCAATAATAAATGATAATAACTAAATATTACCATTTCATATATCAAACACATTAGAAATAACTATATTAGTTATGAACTTTATTCCTTTATATCTATCATATAATATTAGGAAAAATAATTCATTTCAAAACTTATATAAACATTTTTATAACACTAACAAATACACGCTCTCGTATACACTCATACAAACTCATTCTAGGATATTACTACCCTATCTCTAATGAGTTAACCCCAACAGGCTAAGGTATGTCTAAACCTGGCTTTGATACCAACTGTAAAAACCTACCTTTTTGGACGGTTTAAATCGACAATAAACCACACATGTCTAATTCAAACCATTTAAAAGGGAGGATTGTTAATGGGGTAAAAAAGAAAAAGTAGAGAGAAAAAACAAAACACAGAATCTCGCAGCGAAACGATAAAATATAATAATCAAATAAACAGTTCATGAAGCTGTTTTACAAATAACATTTGATTTACAAATTCAAATTAGAGTTATACATACATCATAAGTAAACAAATAATGCAGCGAAACATAGAATGTGGTGGAATAATAAATAGCAATAATATATTGAAACTTCGTCTTCGTCCTTCAAAAAATAGTCTTCAATATACTGAAAAACTCAGACTGACCCGAGCGTAATGAAAAGACAATACACTCTTGTCAGAACTAAAAGATCTTATGTAAGTCAAATCAAAATAAATAAAATAGAAATATTAGTGCAATGGTTTTACAGATGTTACAGGATTTTCGCCTCCTATCAAGTGCACAAATGTGAATATATTTATTTAAAAGGTTTCAAATAATTTGAAACATCAAATTAAATCATCTAATTTAAAACTAGTCCGAAGTTGAATTAACTTAAACCCTTCAAATAATTCGGTTCCAATTAAAATCCAATTTCAAGCAATTATATGGTATATGTCATTTTAACTAGTACCAAAAATCAATATTTTCAAATCAATGAAACCGTTTGGGTTTACCATCCAACCCATAATGATTTTCTCTTAATCTACGGATCGTTCGGGTATGTATCATTGTTTGCACTTTTATTGGGCAACACTCTTCGGAAGTTTTTGAAGAGATAATAAATGAAGAAATCAAATTGAAAATGAGGATTATCTAACAAAAACTCCAAGTCACAGAAAAGTAAATTGCACGGAAGACGGTAATTTAGAGTGGTTCGGCAATTTGCCTACGTCCACTATGAAGTTTTATCACTTATTGCTTGATACTTAAAGATTACAAGTTTCCTAGAGCGATGTACAGCAGATAATAAGCTTAAATTTGAGATCAGTAGCAGTGACGATGATATGGAATGATTCTGGCAGCGTTCGGGCGTGCTTTATCTCTAAAATTCTCTGACCCCCTTTCTGAATGACCAAGGGCTCTATTTATAGGCGTAGGATGCTGATATTTCGCTGAAAATTCGGGAGACCACTTCTGGCATGTGAGGGGGCCCACAAACCCAACCTCAGGAAATTTGGGCCCACTTTGGGATCGATTCGATGTACGTTCGAATCGATCAGATAGTCATCCAATCGAGGTGAAACTTGGTGTGGACATTCTTCAACATGCATGCAAGCTTCTGTGAAAATTTCGTTGCATTTGGACTTGTAGATTGCAAGACATGGTCGATTCGAATTGCTATTCTTTAGCAGGCTGCTTACTTCGACTCGATCTCGTTCGAATCGATTGGTTCGACTCGATGCCCGCTCGTGCTTTCACGATGACGCGGTGCACACTTCTTGGGTCAGTCCACTTTTCACTCCGAGTCGACTGGGTCAACTCCATGATTTTCGCCACTTTGACTTAGTGGATTCGAGGGCCGTATTCACAAAGGGTTTCGAACAGAAGCTCGTTCGTATCGATCGTGATATGCTATAGTTGATCGATACGAAGCCGTCGCAGTAGGATGGATTCGAACATGATGTCATATGTGGATCCGAGGCGGGGTATCTGGATGGGTATGAAGTGGAGTGACTTCTTGGATTCGAAGTAGGAGGAACTCGATGGATTTGAACACATGCTCTTCCGATGGTTTCGAACCTAGGGTTATTTGATGGTGAATGACCGATACGAAGCACACGACCTGCCGATGGATACGAAACCAATCCGATACGAACGAAAGCTTCATGAAAACGAAGTAGATCGATGCGGGCTATGGCGCGACGATGGATACGAACCATCGGTTCGAAGCGTGGTTCTGATGGATACGAACAGCACATATCATCTAAATTGTATCGTTCATATCTCATTCATATGAACTCCGATTGACCTGTAACTTGAACCATTGGCTTCTACAGCTTTGCTTGTCATGTCTTGTCAATTGTGGCCCGATCCGGACTCGGACAAAATTCAGCGATATCCATAGTGAAGCAAAGTATGAACAATCTCTATGACGAACTGTCCTTTGTTTTTCGATCGATCTTTTGGTATCATGGCTTTACCAAAAAGCGGGATAACATTTGCCCCCCAAAGTACGTCTTATGGAAACATGACGTGCTTTGAAAAGCTGCAATTTCTCTCTGAACAATCATTGCTCTTTTGTCGAAGGTTGTATCCTTGCGTTGATATGATTGATTGTTGTAGAATATTGCTTAGCTATTGATTGTTGTAATTGTAATAAGATGAATATTCGATCCCTGCAAATGTTAAAATCGAGTATTAGTCTGACATATATGCACATATGTCAATTTGACTCTTATTAACGTTGTGTGCTCACGAGTCGTTGTCGGTTTTGTTTGTTATTGAATTTCGTATCGATTCTCTCTTGAACCGATTTTGGAAATTTGAGTTGAAAAATCGCTTAATGGTTGTTTTGGATTATCCTCTTGTATCGATTCTCTCCTGAATCGATGTAAAAGGTTGCAAAGTAGTTTTTTATATCGATGCGGGTCAAATCGATAGATATGAAATGGTCGTTCGTATCGATGGGTCTGTTGGATACGAAAACAACGTTCGCATCGATAGACCGGTATTGTTGCGAGTCGATGGTTATACAATAGACACTTCGAATCGATCAGTACCGCATTGTCTCGTATCGATGGACCCTGTGTTGTTGGATGTGAAATGCTCATTCGTATCGATGCTCACGTATAGGCCATGATGGATACGAAATTGCTTTTTGTATCGATGTGAAGTGGATGGAGTGGTCGACTCGCTGAAACGAACATGAGCTTCGAACCGTTGGGACTCATCGTCTTTGGTTATCTTCGTTATGCACTTCGTATCGATGGATTTCATTGTTCATTTCGTCTCGATGAAGGCAGGGTCCAATGGATTCGAACAGTGCATTCGAGTCGATCCGTGGTTTGACTTGCTGTGACCGGTCATATGGACCGGAAGGCGAATCGGCCCGATTGCCTTCTGAGTTGCATATAAATACTCTGGACTCGATCATTTTTTGCTTTTTTTCACTTTTTACTGCTGTCTTCTATCTTCGTGTTGATCCAACAGCTTATTAAAAGAAGTACCGCACTTCGCCTTCGAATCGATCGAATATAGTTTTTTCATCCTTCGAAATTCAATTTTAATTTAGGTAATTATCAACCTTGACCAAATCGAGGCGACGAAGATCGAAACTCAGATCCATCCTGTTCTTGTTGGCTATCGATTCGTTCTGGCCATTGGTAAACCAGATCCGGTTTGGAGAAGAAGGAGTGTTGAGGGGAAAGAATCCAATCTTTCGGGTCGATCTGGGGCGCTTGCGTCGAATCGATATAGGAGATAGTGTTTTATTTCGAAGTTCGTATTGATTCCATGAATTTAAAGGGAAAATGAGGTAGTTCGTATCGACCAATATGGTGAGAAAACGCATTGATCTGAAATGATCGATGCGATGCGATCGGTACGAAAATCTCGGCTTTAGATCGATTCGAAGCATATTACTTCGATCGATACGAAGAAGTATCGAGTCGAACACGATCGATGTGAAGCCGAGTTTCTCTTGACCGATACGAATCAGCACACCCAGGATCGATGCGAATCTACTGATGTTAATCGATACGAATTCAAGCGTAGATGATCGATTCGAAGTATGCTCCCAGAGATCGATACGAACTTGGATCCTGATGGATTCGAACAAGCTCCCTGTGGTCGATTCGAATCCTTGCTTTGATGGATTCGAACAAACTTCCGATGATTGATTCAAACCCTTCCTTTGATGGATAAGAAATTTTTAGCAATCGATGGCATGATTCCGACGAGCTTCATCCTTGCATATCTGGATTTAACTTTTAAACTGTCCACTTGATTATCCTCTCGAAGCTCGTCGATGGAACTATAACTTAACGTCGTGATAACGAACTTTAACTCGAATCGATTACCAACATCTGGATGGTACGGTTGTGATGGTCAGCGATGACGGTCACTCCCACTGAGCTCCGACTATCTTTGTCGCTTGGAAGTTCCCTTTAATTCTGCAAAAAATCTTTTCAAGTAATGCACAACACTGCACAATACAACATATTCATACACTTTACACTGGAGAATGCACGGGCTTTTTAGCATCTAATGATGATTTCTGATGAGTTAACCAGTTGTGGAATCTCCGAGCTCCCAACAACAAGAGGTACAGAGTTCGCCCCCTCCTGCGCTTGAAATTCCTGATATTCCTGCCGAAGTAGTTGATCCGGCTCTGGGTGAATTGCCGGATGCTTTATTTATTGAGAACCCTATTGACTCTGTCCAGTCCAATATCTTCGAATCTTTGCTGGGCCGGATATGTCTGAAACATAATCTATCTCCGGATGATGTGTTGTTGCCGGGTGCTGATGACAGACCTCATAATCCGCCCGAAGGGTATACTGCCTTCTACCGCCATGCTTGTGCGGCTGAAACTCTTCCTCCGTTTAATCAATACATAAGAGAGATGCTGTCATTTTTAGGAATTGCTCCCTCACAACTTCATTCTAATGGACATGCGTTGCTGAATAGTGCCTTCATCATATTTATGGATTATTTCTTTCACCCACCAAGGCCGTCTGAGATTAGATACATATTTAATTTCAAAAGTAGGGGTGATAGCCCATCTTTTACTTTTCTGGAAGCGGTCAGAAACTGTCAGGTTGTGACCGAGGCTTGGACTAGACTTAGCTATTTTAAAGCCGAATGGTTTTTCATTCGGTGCCCCCAGGGTTTGCTAGGCGATGGCTGTCTAGACGTAAGTGTCGCAAATCTTTCTTGAATGGCTATTCTTAGCACTTGTACTAATACTCTGTCCTTATAGCCATCATTTCGAGGCCCGACGGTGGATAGTATAAAGGCATTGTTCGGAGCTTACAAGAGGTCCTGAGCAACTTAAGGCATATCGACTCAGTGCTAACTGACGACAACTTAAGGATGCTGGGTTTAATCGACATGAACCAGAGCATTGTCATTAAAGGGTTAGAGAAACCGGCTTCGAAGACAAAGAAGAAAACTGTGAAAAGAAAACCATGCATAGTAATAAGAGAAGCGAGCGACGATGAAAGGACGCCCACAGATACTGAGCTAGCGGTTGATCTTTCCATAATAGAAGAGAAGCGGAAAGGCAAGGCCGTTGTTCCTAAATTTAAGAGACGGAAGTCTGTAGTTGTATCTCGTTTGATCCCCGGAATCACTATCTCTGACGCCGCTCCTTGTCAATCAGGAGATGCTTTTAGAGGACTGCATGATATTCCCATCCCGAAGTACGTATCTCTCCACCACGAGTCTGGGTTGGAAGAACTTCGGGAAGCGTTAGAAATAAGCGAGCCTTTACCCGTTAGTGCGATCGACACTTCTGGTTGGTCGGGCGTATTGCACATTTGCATACACTTTCATAACACTACATGACTTCCGCATACATCGTATTGCCTTCACTTGGTGTTTAATTGAATTGTTCCTCTTTTGTAGGTGCTATGTCTGGCTGTCCATCTACACTGGATAAACTCCGAAGAGTGCATCATCCTTCGTCCTACTATGAATCTCGTCGTGGGGATTCCGATTGCGATCGCGAACGGAGGCATTATAGGCAAGAATATTATGCGGGGGACTATCCCCGAAGATACTCTAGTCAGGAACGCTCGGATAGAGATCGAAGATACCATTCTCCTTCTCGCTCTCCCCCACCACCCAGAAGCCGTACACATGTATCTGAGCCTCTGCGACAGCAGCCGTCTTCACAGATTTTGAGGCCTGGGTCGCATCGTTCTAGGACTGAAGTTGTCACGACCACAGCTGTGGAGGAGGCTCCTATTGAACCATCCGGTGAAGGGGCTATTAGACTTGCCCAACTGAAGAAAAACTTCCTGGAAATATGCTTTGATGCTTGCATCTTCCCTCATAACCTTAAAAGAATCCCCGAAGATGCTGTGACCACAGCACTTAGTTATACCCGCGACTTCTATGCCCAGTACAAGGAATGGTATAAGGCGGCCGTTAAAGCTTCAAAAGCAGCCTTTGACTGAGCAAAAATCATTGAGAAACTGGAAGCCGACTTGGCCCAGAAGAATCGTATCGTCGAGGTACTTCATTCTGAGGCGGAATCCTCCCGCAGGGCCGAAGTTGAGTCGCTAAAAAAGGTCAATGAGACGCTAGTAGAGATGGCAAAAATGCAACAGGCACATTGCACCTTAGTAGAAGACTTGGGCCATCGATACAAAAATGTTAAGGCCGAGCGGGATGCGGCAGTTAAAGAACTGGAGGAGTTAAAGGCCAAGTTTGTCGACATAAGCAAGGAAAGGGATGATGCCAATACGACCGCTCAAGAAGCATGTGAGCAAGCTGTGTCTTTTCGGGCTGAGCGCGATGCAGCAGTCGCAAAGGTTAAGGAGATGGAAACGGAAGTGGAGGAGAAAATTCAGGCGGAGCGGTTCAAGCTAGAGGCTGAGTTTGACGAACTCCTGGACACATATAATGCTAATGTGTTAGAGTACAGAAATCTCGCGTGGCTAGGAGATTACTCTATGCTTCTCTACAGTGCTTGGAAAAAACTAGTGGAGAAGAAGAAGATATCTTGTCCAGATGAAACACTAGACGAGTTTGAACTTGAATCTCGTCTGCTCGGCGAGGAAGAGAGAAGAATTCTTCATGAAGTGATAATCTCGGTCGAGAAAGAAAAACTCAGTATTCAACAGACGGAGATCGGCGAGGGTTCGGGTGTTGTGCATCGCAGCGAGAACATTGAAATTTCTGTCCTGACTTCGTCCGAAGGTACTGCCGTGATTGATCCACAAATCGTTCCTGCCTACAATCCGGATCAACCGGGATTATCTCCTGCTAAGACTATTGTCTCCGAACTTGTTCAAGCTCCGAGGCAAGGCAAGGAAGGTACTTCGAATATATCCCTCGTGTCTTAAAACAGCGATCTTGGAGTGAATTTATTGGACTGACTATTTTTTCTCTTTTTTGTTCAGTGACTGAAAGTGCTGTGCCCGTGCCCCCAATACCTCCGGTCCTATATCCAACGCAGGGAGCTATCGTTACTGAAGCAATCACAACTGTTGCCATGACCGACGACAATGGAGAGGGGAGCTCGATGTCATTTGATGCTCAAATGATTGAGGATCTTCTTGGTCATTCTCTTGAAACCCTTCCTGATCCTTCATTCATAATGAGCGGAGTTGCTCTAGCTTTTAGTTCTGTCATATCGACCACTAGTGTATCCAGCGCAGCTCGGTTGTCTCGAGAAGAAGAGATTTTTGCTGAGATAAGCGCTGAGATGGCCGCGGTGACAGCGGTCGGTGGTTCTAGAAGCGGCACTGCCCCATCAAGCTTATCTTCTCTAATGGTGATTTCTCTGGCGGCACGGTGACCGTCTCAAGTGTTGTTGCCCAGACATCTGTCACAGCTCCTATGCCTTCAGTTCGCCCTTCCAAAAGAATCTCTGTCCCTTCCAGCTCTGAGAAAGATGTCGATATTATGCCAGATCAGGAGGATGAACCGAAGAAGGGCAAGAAATCTCGGAGGAAATCTGGTAGTGGGTCCAGTGGCTCGACTCCAAAGAAGAAGCCTCGGAAGAAGAAGGATTGAGCTTCTTGACTTGTAATGTAGTTGTTAATAGTAGTTATTTTACTTCTTCTTTCGTTCTTTTAGAGCCGTGTATAAGTGTGGATTCAGCCTCCACTTAATCGAATTTTTTTGATTTTACATGTAATCGAACTCCTTTTTGTTAGTTGACGGAATGGGAAATTGTTCTTTTCTTTTGCTTAAGTATTGTATTGACTGGCTCATGATCACATATGTCATAAGTCTTGAACACGCGTCCGCACTTTGAGGACTTAGAGTTATTGGCTGCACTTTAGTTCGCGCTCTGGGAACTTAGAGTTGATAATTATACTCTGATTCACGCTCTGGGAATCTTGACTTAATATTTATACTCCCATTCGTACTCTGGGAATTTGGAGTTAGTGTTGATATTTCGGTTCGCGCTCCGGGAACTTTGGCTTGGTATTTGTGCTCCAATTCACATTATAGGAGTTTGGAGATAGCATGTGTGTTTGGGTTTGCACTCCGTGAACCTGTAATTTTATGTTTATACTCCAGTTCGCACTCTGGGAATTTGGAGTCTGTTCGCACTCTGGGAATTTGGAGTCCGTTCGCACTCTGGGAATTTGGAGTCTGTTCGCACTCTGGGAATTTGGAGTCCGTTCGCACTCTGGGAACGATTTATTTGACGTTTATACTCCAATTCGCACTCTGGGAATTTGGAGTCCATTCGCACTTTGGGAACGAGTTGTTTGATGTTTATACTCCAATTCGCACTCTGGAAATTTGGAGTCCGTTCGCGCTTTGGGAACGATTTATTTGATGTTTATACTCCAATTCGCACTCTGGGAATTTGGAGTCCGTTCGCGCTCTGGGAACGATTTATTTGATGTTTATACTCCAATTCGCACTTTGGGAATTTGGAGTCCCTTCGCGCTCTGGGAATGATTTATTTGATGTTTGTACTCCAATTCGCACTTTGGGAATTTGGAGTCCGTTCGCGCTCTGAGAACGATTTATTTGATGTTTGTACTCCAATTCGCACTCTGGAAATTTGGAGTCCGTTCGCGCTTTGGGAACGATTTATTTGATGTTTATACTCCAATTCGTACTCTGGGAATTTGGAGTCCGTTCGCGCTCTGGGAACGATTTATTTGGTGTTTATACTCCAATTTGCACTCGGGGAATTTGGAGTTAGAGGAAGGATTGTCATGTATCAATCCTTGTAAATGCTGATATACACTTAGTGAGTGATCGGTCGTATCACAGTCACTCCCTATTTGAATAAATCCCACCGCATGATGGAACTTAGCTCTCCGTGCATCGTGATATTGTACGTCACATTCAATGAATCACAGCTCTGGCTTGAAGAGATGGCATTTTATTGCTGAAATGAAAGAAGCATGGCAAAATCAGTTGCCTTATTACAAATTCAAACTTCGAAATGCAAAAATAAAGTGCAAAGGAAGAAATTGACTAAAATAGATAAATAAAGCCTGTCATGTGTAGTAGCGACGGAGACTTTCGCTATTCCAGGCTCTCGGCAAAGTAAGACCGTCAATGGTCGACAACTTGAACGTGCCATCTCCGAGCTTTTGTGAAATCACATACGGCCCCTACCAATTTGGTTTCATGTGCGAAGGGACTGGATAAATTCTCTTGAGTACGAGATCGCCGAGTTTAAAGGTTCACGGTCGAACCTTGGCATTGTATAATCGGGCGACTCGACCCTGATATGCGGCTGCCCTCAAATCAGCCTCTTCACGCTTCTCATCGAGTAGATCCAAAGATTCAGCAAGTAGTATGGCATTCTTTTTTGGATCATAATATGTCACACGATGAGAATGAACTTCCATTTCGACTGGAATAACGGCTTCAGAGCCATAAGATAGAGAAAATGGAGTGTGTCCGGTTGTAGTTTTGTAAGTTGTTCGGTAAGCCCATAAAGCCATAGGGAGTTCATCAACCCACTTGCCCCCGGCTTTTTCCAGTCGTTTCTTCAAAATAGACTTGATAACCTTATTGACGGCTTCAACTTGACCATTCGCTTGAGGGTGCGCTACTGCAGAGAATTTCTTATGGATGTGGAATCGTTGACAGAAATTCTTGAATTCAACACTGTCGAATTGGGCTCCATTATCGGTGATAATTGTATGCGGGAGACCAAACCGGCAGATGATGTTGCGTACCACGAAGTTGATTACTTTCTTCGTCGTAATTGTTGCAAGAGGTTCGTCTTCAGCCCATTTGGTGAAGTAATCAACCACAACGATGGCGTACTTCGCGCCACCTTTAGCTAAAGGCAATGCACCAATTATATCAACCCCCCATATTGCAAATGGCCAAGGACTGACCATTTGGGTTATCTCAGTAGGTGGGGCTCTAGGGATCCGAGCGTGTTTTTGGCATTTATCACATTTTTTAGCATAGTCCATAGCATCGCGATTAACAGAAGGCCAATAATATCCATATCAGAGTATTTTCTTGGCAAGTACTTGCCCCCCAGTGTGATCGACACATTCTCCTTCGTGCACATCGTGTAACACTCGTTTGACTTCGTCGTGCGCGATACACTAGAGAAGAGGAATAGAATACCCCTTCGATACATAACTCCATTCTGAATGACAAATCGTGAAGCTTTTCGAAGAACTTGTCTTTTCTCACTTCGAAGCTCAGGTAATATACCATGCTCAATGTAGTCTCGATAAGGGGTCATCCACGACTCCCTGTTGGAAGTAGCTTCAAATGTGAAATCATTCTCCATTCGATCAATGCTCGGAGAGGATAGAGTTTCAACGGGAACGAGTCCCAAGTGTTGAGCTTCGCCCGTACTTGCCAACTTTGTCAACGAATCGGCTTTCTAATTGTGCTCTCGGGGTACGTAGAAAATGGTATAATAATCAAACTGATCAAGCATCTCCCGGACTCGGGTTAGATAAGCAGCTCGTCTTTGATCTTTGGCCTGATATTCACCCAGACCCTGGCATACTACCAACTGGGATTCACAGTAAATTTCCACAACGATAATTCTTAGGCCATGGGCTAACTTCAACCCAGTAAGCAAAGCCTCATATTCAGCTTCATTGTTGGTTGCACGGAAATCAAACTATAAAGCGTAGCATATGGATCGGCCCTCGGGGGTCTCAAGCACTACCCCTGCGCCTGAGCACCGATTGTTGGACGCACCATCAGTGTACAGCTTCCATATGTATTCGGGAGATTTGTTAGTCTCAGGTAAGTCTTCAGGAACAGTGAATTCGACAATGAAATCTGCTAGGACTTGACCGTGTATGGCCCTTCTCGGAGTATATGTGATGTCGAATTGACTCGGTTCAATGTTCCATTTCAGTAACCTGCCAGACGTCTCAGGCGTGTGAGGACCTGTCGTAACGGCTGATCGGTGTACACAGTGATGGGATGAGCCTGAAAATACGGACGGAGCTTCCTCGAGGCGATAACTAGGCAATATGCCAACTTTCTAGCCTTGGATAATTTCTCTCGGCTCCGGTTAATTGTTGACTAACATAGTAGACCGATTTCTGCACTCGGTCTTCCTCCCGAACTAACGCAGCACTGATTGCGTTTTCAGATACCGCCAGGTAGAGATACAACTGTTCATGGTCAACAGGTTTCGAAAGAATCGGCGATGTGGAAAGATGTTGAACTAGTGATTGAAATGCGCCCTCGCATTCCGTAGTCCATTCGAAGTTTCGTTTCCCTTTTCGGATCAGATCGAAGAAGGGTATGCATTTGTCAGTTGATTTCAAGATGAACCTGCTCAGTGCTGCAACCTTCCCATTAAGACTCTGAACCTGCTTTATGGTCCTTGGAGTTTGAAGATTCCTGATAGCCCAGATCTTTTCAGGGTTGGCCTCTATCCCTCGGGCATTGACGATGAACCCAAGGAATTTTCCGGATGCGACTCCAAAATGACATTTTAGCGGATTAAGTTTCATCCCGTATCTCCGGAGGATGTTGAACATTGACTCTAAGTCTTTGACGTGATCAGTAGAGTACCGCTATTTCACCAACATGTCATCTACATAAACTTCCATAGTCTTTTCGATCTGGTCGGCAAACATCCGATTAACTAAGCGTTAGTAAGTTGCTCCGGCATTCTTTAATCCAAAAGGCATGACCTTGTAGCAGTATAGTCCTAGATCGGTTACAAAGCTCGTATGTTCTTGGTTGGGCACATGCATGGGTATCTGATTGTAACCAAAGTAAGCATCCATGAAAGATAGCGACTCGTGTCCGGCCGTTGAATCCACAAGTTGATCGATTCGAGGAAGTGGAAAGCTGTCTTTTGGACAAGCCTTATTTAAGTCAGAGTAATCAATGCACGTTCTCCATTTCCCATTTGGTTTTCGGACAAGTACAGGGTTGGATACCCACTCCGGGTATAGAGCATCCCAAATAAACCCATTCGCCTTTAGCTTATCAACTTCTTCTTTGAGGGCGGTAGATCTCTCTGGATCCATACCGCGTCTCTTTTGTTTGACCGGGATATACCGTGGGTCAATATTCAAGGTGTGGTTCGCGATGTCCGGCGAGATTCCACACATATCAAAGTGCGTCCAAGCGAATACGTCTAGATTTGCTTGGAGAAATTCGACCAATTCTAGTTGTGCTTGTGGGTTTAGCTGAGACCCAATTTTCAACATTTTTGAATCATCATCGTCACCGATTGGAACATCAATCGTCAGCTTGGTTGGGGAAGCTTGACTTTCTCTAGATTCATCATTATCTTCATTGTCTCTGGGGTCAAGATCCCTCAGGAATTGGTCGTGGTGCCCGGGCCGAGGTTCAGGCACTAATTGTCAATCGTTGGCGAAATGGACGTAGAGAGATTCCTCCATGCCCTTTCCCTTTTCCTTTCGCTGCGCTTCTCGCAGCTCAGCAACATAGCAGGCTCTCCCAGCAGCCTGATCTCCCTGAATGACTCCAATCCCACAATCAGTGGGGAATTTCAAAGTTAAACACCACGGGGCAATTGTTGCCCTAAATTCGGCAAGGGCCAGTCGGCCCAAAAAGGCATTGTACGGAGAGTGGATATCTAGAACAACAAACTGTAACATTCGAACTCTTCGGCGTTCTCCGACTTCTAACTCCACCGGCAACTCCACCACTCCGGTGGGTATATTAGCACTTCCGTCGAAGCCATGGATTCTAGATTGACAAGGATTTAAATCTTTAGCTTCCATCTTCATTTGATCATACTCTCTCTTAAACAAAATGTTTACCGAACTCCCACTGTCCAACAGGATCCTCTTCATCCAAGCAGGACCAACCTGGGCAGATATGACTAGTGGGTCTATAGTTAGGGCTTCGACCCTATCAGCGTCTCGGTTTCTAAATACGATGTCGTCTGCCGTCGTTCTCTGTTGTTTGTCCGGGACCCCTTCATCAAGCGTACTGCAACTCTCGAAATCCACATGCCTGATTGAATTGGCATATGATTCCATTTCCCTCCAACTTCGGTCCGCTGGATGGGGACCACCACTAACTGTATTAATAACCAATCTCCCGCCTGTACGAGTGGGCTCCTCCTGTCTCTCTTGGTTTTGCGCACGGTTTTGGTTTGACGGGCCCACACCACTAGCTTGTGGCGTCCGCACGAATTGATCTAACTTCCTCTCCCTGATCAATTTTTCAATGACGTGTTCAATGGTGTATAGCCTTCAAACATTTGTGTACGCCACGGGCCACGATTCTGATCTTGCTTCTTATTTCTATTATCACCGTTCCTCGGCTGGGTTTGCTTGTTTTGAATATTCAGTTGGACTTTTCCAGAGCTCTCCCCTGACTGTTTAACTGCCACATTGCTTTGAATACCTTCGTTGCTGGGTCTCGCATCGTCCTGTTTCCTAGATTGTTTCGCATCCTCACGCCTTAAGAATTGAGCGGCTTTGGAGTAGAAACGATCCAACGATGCGGGAGGCTTTCCAACTAGCCAATATCCAAATTCAAAGTCGGGGTCAATCCCCTTAGTCAAGGCCATCAAGATTGAATTATCATTGGGATTAGTGATCTCCGCACAAGCGGCATTGAACCTTTCCAAATATCGCCTGAGTGTCTCTCCAGGAGCTTGAGTGACACTAGATAAAGTATTTACGTCTTTAGGCCTGGCAATGTGCATATGAAACTGTTCAACAAATTTAGTAGCCAATTGATCAAATGAAGAGATAGATCGTGGTGGTAATCGTGTAAACCACATCGTCGCAATTCCCCCTAAAGAAATGGGAAAACTACGGCAATTTACTACATCATCAGCTCTTGCAGCAGTCATCGACCATTCGTATTTCAGAATATGCTGATTAGGGTCTGAACTTCCTTCATACATAGGCAGATTCGGCATCCTGAATCGCCGAGGAGGTTCAACATATAATATGTCATCAGTGAATGGAGTATGACTTCGAGAGATTCCCCAATCGTCATTTGTTAAGCCTTGACTTTCGCGAATCATTTGGCGTACCATGGCTGAGAGGTCGGGTGTTGCTATATTCGGAGGGTGGTGAGCCAAAGTGTGGTCGGGTTCCACAGTGCGAGGTGGGATCGGGCGCTGTCGACGGTCCGTATCTCGCCTCCTTGGCTCATGGTCTTCTGGGACATATGGTTCTGGAGCATGTTCCTGCTGGTGGTAGTTCTGATTGGAGTGATTTCGGGTATCAACTCCTATGTCAACTGCAGTGGCGGTGGCATGGTTATCCGTGGTATGTTGTGGAACAGTGCCTCCTCGGGAGGAGGGTCCTGTATGAAAACTGGCAGAAGGGCCAAC
The DNA here is from genome assembly GCA_030765085.1 of Allium cepa. Lineage (NCBI taxonomy): Eukaryota > Viridiplantae > Streptophyta > Magnoliopsida > Asparagales > Amaryllidaceae > Allium > Allium cepa. The sequence continues at coordinate 462,024,958 of CM060938.1, read as the reverse complement.
TCTTATCTTCCCAACAGTTATCGCCTGGTGGTGACCAGTAGCATGTACATTACTTCCGTCCATTCTGGGACGAGTAGATCTGCCGCTGTAATCAGACGAAGCAGAACTTTCAGTGGAAGAATGAGGGGCATGATCCCTTCTGGATCTTCTACGCCTTTGGCGGTGTAGTTGATTAGTCAACTCAGCATTGGCGCGCAACTGTTCAGTCAGCTGTTGCCTACTTTGGGTTAGTTCCTGGAGTAATGTCTGGAACTCTTGTCGAGTGACCGGACCTGATGGATCTGAATGTCCGGTATCCTCTTGATTAGGTGGAGGTAGTTGTGCGGGATTCTATCTACCCCGGCCTTCATGACCAGTGGCGGTAGAAGTGGTTCTCGTGCTAACCATCTTGAGGTGTAGAATCCTTTCCTAGACTTTGGCAAGTCTGAATAGTACGGAAGGAATCTAAAATTGAAGTCTGGATCTCTCTCTTAGATTTATTCAATCCGGTATCGATGACAGATCCAAAGAGCAGGAGAAAATCTGGGTTTTCTCATTGAAAGCACCAAAGTGTTTGCACTTTTATTGGGCAACACTCTTCGGAAGTTTTTAAAGAGATAATAAATGAAGAAATCAAATTGAAAATGAGGATTATCTAACAAAAACTCCAAGTCACAGAAAAGTAAATTGCACGGAAGACAGTAATTTAGAGTGGTTCGGCAATTTGCCTACATCCACTATGAAGTTTTATCACTTTATTGCTTGATACTTAAAGATTACAAGTTTCCTAGAGTGAAGTACAGCAGATAATAAGCTTAAATTCGAGACCAGTAGCAGTGACGACGATATGGAATGATTCTGGCAGCGTTCGGGCGTGCTTTATCTCTAAAATTCTCCGATCCCCTTTCTGAATGACCAAGGGCTCTATTTATAGGCGTAGGATGCTGATATTTCGCTGAAAAATCGGGAGACCACTTCTGGCACGTGAGGGGGCCTACAAGCCCAAGCTTAGGAAATTTGGGCCCACTTTGGGATCGATTCGAAGTACGTTCGAATCGATCTGATAATCATCCAATAGAGGTGAAACTTGGTGTGGACATTCTTCAACATGCATGTAAGCTTCTGTGAAAATTTCGTGGCATTTGGACTTGTAGATTGCAAGATATGGTCGATTCGAACTGCTATTCTTTGGCAGGCTGCTTACTTCGACTCGATCTCGTTCGAATCGATTGGTTCGACTCGATGGCCGCTCGTGCTTTCGCGATGACGCGGTGCACACTTCCTGGGTCAGTCCACTTTTCACTCCGAGTCGACTGGGTCAACTCCATGATTTTCGCCACTTTGACTTAGTGGATTCGAGGGCCGCATTCACAAAGGGTTTCGAACAAAAGCTCGTTCGTATCGATCGTGATATGCTATAGTCGATCGATATGAAGCCGTTGCGGTAGGATGGATTCGAACATGATGTCATTTGTGGATCCGAGGCGGGGTATCTGGATGGGTATGAAGTGGAGTGACTTCTTGGATTCGAAGTAAGAGGAACTCGATGGATTTGAACACATGCTCTTCCGATGGATTCGAACCTAGGGTTATTTGATGGTGAATGACCGATACGAAGCACACGACCTACCGATGGATACGAAACCAATCCTATATGAACGAAAGCTTCATGAAAATGAAGTAGATCGATGCGGGCTATGGCGCGACGATGGATACGAACCATCGGTTCGAAGCGTGGTTCTGAAGGATACGAACAGCACATATCATCTAAATTGTATCGTTCATATCTCACTCATATGAATTCCGATTGACCTGTAATTTGAACCGCTGGCTTCTATAGCTTTGCTTGTCATGTCTTGTAAATTGTGGCCCGATCCGGACTCGGACAAAATTCAGCGATATCCATAGTGAAGCAAAGTATGACCAATCTCTATGACGAACTGTCCTTTGTTTTTCGATTGATCTTTTGGTATCACGGCTTTGCCAAAAAGCGGGATAACAATCATTTCAACCCATAGTGAACTTGTAGTATTATAATGATATAAAATACAACATCCATTCATCCAATATCAACAGTCAATCATCCATCACAATCATCATCCAAATCAATCAATAAACATCAATATAGAACTGATAATCAATAATGGGTATTTAACTAGAAATTTATATTCAATAATAAATTCAATACTGATTTAATTCAAATAAACTCAAATTACCTGAGATGACGATTTAAGATATACCAAATAGCCATTAATAAATTTCTATCACATCATAAATTTAATATAACAAACATAAGAAGTTTTAGAAGTTGAGAGTGGGTCAAAACACTCACCTTTGAATTTAAATTGAATTTAAATCCAATTTAGATCAAAAATTCAAACAGTCTTAGAATCCAACCAAACCAGCGTCAAAATGTCTTGAATATTGATACGATCCAAACGGATCAAATAGCGCGTGAATCGGACCACGTACGCAAAAGATATGTACATTAGAATATTATAAAATTAGAATTAAATAAAATAAATAAATAAACAAATCCTTACACCCGAGTCACATCAGCCCTCGTTTCTCAAGCACGCGCACCCAGCCCTAATCCTCTACTATTCACAATTGAAAACGGCCTCCACCTTCCTCTCGTCGACACACTGCCTACGTCCAATCTCAACTAGATCCAACCCCGCCATCACGAAGCCCATCTCAGGCTGCCCAAGATGATGACTTGCGGCTACAAGGCGTTGCTTCAAGTGGTTCGTCGTCGCTGCTATGTTTGGACAAAAACTGGCGATTCTCAACTACCTTGAGGCGAATGAAAACCATGGATCGAAAGCTCCTGCCTTCCTCTACGCTCCAACACCCACCGATCGTCCTGTAGTCGACGATCCGCCGTTGGATCGAAACCCTAACGAATGAATGGCCGAAAATTAATCACTGATTTCTAGACAAACGGTTATTCGATTCCAAAAACGAATTGTCGCATGGGTTACGCTCGTTGAGGGCTTCAAATCGATATATAATTTGATATAATTTGAGAAGTTTTAATTTTTGGATTTGGTTTTGAAATTAAATTTGAGGTTTGGGAATCTGGGTTTGTTTCTGCCATTGGAAAAGAGAAGCCATAGAGAATTGTATGTACTATCAATGAGAAATAAGAAACAATTAGGGTTTACAACGAGGTATTTATAGGCAGATCGGAAAAATAAAACGAACGGACAAGATTGAATTGGAAATTGGACGTTGAACGACCCGAATTGCCCGTTTTGTTCCCAAAGCAAAAATGGGTCATCCCATATATCAATATAGATTTTTTCAATATTTTTAAAATCAATGGAATAGGTTTCAAGTTCTAATTCCATCGTATGAAGAAGTTATGGTAAAATTAGCTTATTTCAAATTGATTTCAATTGAATTTAATTAAATTGATTTCTAGGCATTTCGAGGTCGTACGATCAAACGACAAGTCCGATCGCTACGAAACTTGAAACCCTACTATAATTTACTGTTACGAATCCGATGAAATTGGTTTCGTCGAAATCCGAGTCATTGACCAAAATGGCTATTTTCACGTTAATTAAATAAATTAATACAAAATTAATCAATCACTTTTTAATTCAAATTTATAAACTAACCAATTTCATCATTTTCTAATCACTTAAACATTTTCAATGATTAATACAAGTTTATATGACAATTTAATGTTGGTTATTGACTAATTACAGTGTTTAAATTTCACTGTAACTAAATCCAATTTATTATAATTTAATTTCAACAAATTGCTTTAATTTGATTTCAACCTTTATATTCAACCAAATGTAAATCTAATAACATAGTTAACATTTGTTTTACATTTCATTACATTAATATACTCCAATTTTCATCTTTTATTTATATTAACTATTATATTCCCATTTTACTGAATTTTGTCAAATTTACACATTAATTAAAAATTTAAAGTCCCAATTAATTATTTATCTCAGTTTCATCCTTTTATTAACTCAATTATTAACTTATGAATAAATTTACATTTCTATTTATTTTACTACATCCACACTTTCAGTTATTGTATTAAATCACATAAATGTAACATTTAATTCTATTCACTTAATTGATTTCCAATTTATTTTTAACAGGTTAAATAAATAGGTGACACATAATACTTGTTTCCCTTTTTTCTTTTAATCACACTTGTAAGGGTTTATTTTTTACAATTAATCGTTAAAATTACTTACATATTATTGATCTTATTCAATTATCATTTATTATTAACTTTCTCATATTTACATTTATTTGCCTATATTTACTTTATAACCAAGTATAACACTTAAATCATTTCAATTAATAGAATTTTCATTATACTTGTTAACAAATGACTTAAATTAACATTGTTACATATAATTAAATTACAAATTTTTATTCCTTCCAATTATTAAATCACAAATCCTATTAAATTAACCAATTTTAATTATCGAAGGATCGTTATACATACAGTTAGTACGTAGCTATTTGTGTTGGCTTCATTATCGTTTGTGTTGAGGATGTTGATTCGTGTAGTGTGGAGTATTACTCCAATCTATCAAGCTTCCTTCTTGGCTAGAAGGATAGCAAGTTGAAAGTTGGAGACGTGATAAGTATATGAGACTTGGTTTCTATGCGAGGTTGAGAAACGCTTTTGAATTGTTGGTGCGAAGAGACCGGGATCAGATTTATCTGAAAATCACTTCGGACCAATGAATATGCGCTTGATTGTGCAGATTGGCCGAAGATATTGATATTCACGATTTTTATAGTGGAGGACTGCTTATCGATGTTTGGGGTTAAAATCCCAATATACATCCAATAGCAGTAGTCTCTTCGTTACGAAATATCCAATGCAAGGACTATTCGCTACTAATCCAAGGGATTTTCCGACAAGATGTGGTCGGAAAGTACATTCGGTTTGTCCTGTCCTGGACAACTTGCATGAATGTTTTTCTGACATTGCATTTCTAAAAAGTATATACATTGGATTTTACAAACGTACATCAATGGTGGCGGAGAAGGCAACTTCTCCTAGCTTAACACCCACCTTGAGATGTACGAGCTCAGGGGTTGTATTTTTGTAGAAGGCAATTAGTAATCATGGAAATGGCTGTATGGCATTCGAAGTGATGTGATTTGTGATATGTGAAAGGTAATTGTTACCTCATGCCCCATCAACCGAAAATGACCAAAATTGGATTAGATGTAGCAAGGCTAAGTGGGTCACTCCCATTAGGATATGGTCATCCTCTTCTAGATATATCTTTACATGTTATAATGTCATGTATCTGATTATTGTGGTTTGTATGCTTAGAGGGCCCTCTGAAAAGGTTGGCAACGACCGGAGGATGACATATTCGGTAATATCTAGTTAAGATGTAAGCCGGTCTTGTGTTGGTAGAGGGCAGATGTTCTGTGCCTAGGGACATCCATCTAGAGGTGTACCCATCGAAAGGTAGTCCCTTCACCTGGTCATTTGTATGGAAATCCAAACTCCATTATGTACTTGCCATTTATTTGCAGAGCCTAGTATGCTAGAATTTAATAATGGTAACAATTTCGGCTATTTTGAATTTTATTTATGCAACCGACACTAGTATAATATAAGAGGATTGGATATGAAATGTTTTGTTATCTTAAGGTAAAAACATGTCCGTGTTTATGTATGGGCGTGTCTTACGAGATACTTTTGTTTTGAAAGGAAAAGTTTGGTAATCTAATAAATTTAGTTGAGTGTGTTTCTCACGCTGGTTTACCAGACTGATCCAGGCGTTCTTCCCTTTCAATGCTCGGGTCAGACCGAGTATCCTTAATAAAATGTTTAAAACATTTAAGCCCTCTAACTTAAGTAATTTATTAATCATAGTAAAACATTTAAAAAAATCCCTAAAAATCAAGTTAATCATTCTCTACCTATATCCAATTTTTTGGGTCAAAAACATACTTTAACCATTTAAAATATTTCAAATCAAATTAATCATTTTCTAAACTCAAAAATTCACCATAAATCCATATTAACTTAGAAAATATAAAACTTGAAACTCACTTCTTAAATAATGATTCTCATATCATATCAAAATCTCAAGTCAATCAGATGTCATGTGAATGGTTATCTAACTCAAACGTAACACAATAAATCATATTTAAACCATAAATCATCATATAATCATTTTTAAACACTAAAAATGGCATATACTTGCAAAAGAAAATGGGTTTATCTTTAAACCAAAATGATTCATCAAAAATAAAGATGTAATCTAATTATTCACTTTGGATTTTTGTTAAGAAGGTTGAGATTTGCCCATAGATTGATTTCTTCAAGCTTTCTACTTGAATCCTACTTATCTTCCCTTTAAATCTCCTTAATATTGGATGGAATAAGCTTAGTATTGTTTTTTAGTTTGTGAATGTAGAATGAATGAGGAAGTTGAGAGAATGGAAGGGTTTAGGGTACAAGAATAAAGTCTATTCCTATTTTACCCTCATCGTATTCCTCATTCTTAATTATGTTTAGTTTCTCCTTTGTTAATACATTCATTAAGGCATAACTCCACCTTAATTTACAAATCTCAACTCGTTAATTTTCCACATTATTTTATTTAATTTACCCAATTAAATGTTCTAAATAATGTTAACTAAAATTATGGTCATTATAGTTTCCCAACTTGATTCTTTAGTCGAATATGTATTGGTGCTTTCAATTTAAAGACTGACTTCTCATTTCTAATATAAGAATTTAAGTTCGAGGAAGGACATGGTCTCAAGATATTAAAGATTATGACATTTCTTTCTTCATGAATGTTTAGATGAAACATAAGATATGGTAGGTGAAGCAACCTGGCCTGTAGGAAGTGAGTGAAATAAGTAAATTTCAAAAAATTCCTATTTTAGATCGCTTAGGTCTATGAAGTCTATAGTTATATTACATCCAATCTAATAGAATTTTTAAATACAATCTTATTTTATTTAGGTTGTTTAAAATGGAGTTTGAATTTGATCTAAATTTAAATGTATGAATGTATCCAAATACTGTGCGATAATTACTCATTAAAGATAATTTAGTAAAGGAAACCTTCCATTTCTTTCTATAAAACCTATGCAATTAACTAAGGAAAGATTTCATTTTTATTTAAAGAGAGAAACCTTTCGTCTATCTCTCTTCAATTAAATTGATTGATCTATTATATGTCATTAATGCGAAATTTGTTCACAGCATAAATTATGAGTATATCTAAGTATACTCTAGTTGGAATATTATGTAAGTAGAACAATTAAATAATGCACAAGGTAAATGTGACCGTATATATGTGTTGGAATTTACATCACAATGGACCTATTTTTCATTTTTATTATGCATTTTCTATCTAAAGTTTTGACTTTAAAATATATGTATAATAATAGATAAATTTACATATATACCTGTTAAAAATAATTTTCCGTGTATTACATGTTTGAAGAATCAAGAATTAACAATTATAACACTATTTTTAATTAATGAAGAGTTTGAAAATAAATTTTACAAACTTTACATAAAAGTCAATTTTTATTTAAGTTAAATAACAAAAAACATATGTGTGTGTTTACACACACACATATATAAAATGCCAAGTTATGTTTTAAGTTTGAAATAACATGCGTGTAAATAAAATTTTAAATTCAACTAATATATACGTATAAATTTAATGTTAACAAATCTATAACCAAATAATTATTTTCTAGAAAATAACCATATAACATAAGAAATCAATTTTCAAAGTAAGTTTAAACAATCGACAAATATAGTTTGTTTATGCTCATGTATACAAATGATATAAAATTTTATATAACATAGTAAAATAGTTTTAATTTTTTTATAAACAATAATTCAAAAATAATGAAAAGGTAGTCGAACAACTTAGGCACATACAGTTTCATTGTAAGATATTTCACGTCTAACTATACAAAGGATATAGAAAAATAATTAAATGAGTTAAAGGATTTGAAATATGTCAATCGTAATAACCATATAGTTATTGGAGATGCACAACAAAGGGAGATCTAAATTAAATCAACGTGATGATCATACAATTAATTGTGGTGGATAAAAAGGGGATCAGAGTTATATTACAAGATGAACATACAAAATAGAAGAGATGTAACTTGAATAAAATCTAAACTGTATGTATGATATATAATTAAATAAAATTAGAATTACCTAAAAATGAAGCCAATGATTCATGTCTTGAATGAAGATATCTCATTAGATCTCCGAGGTCCACATACAATCCTTTCAAGAGATGGATGAACCACTTATGTTTTATTATTTTCGATGTTTGCATTTGATTTGGAGTTGATAAAATTTTGAAAATCTTTATTTTTTTTCAACCATAGAAGCTTAGGAGGAGAAAAGATAAAAGTGATTGGAAAAAATGAATGTCTGTAGAAAATGAATCAATGATTTGCTTTTAATTGAAACAATGAAACCTTTCACATTCTTTAATTAACACTTTCCAAATCAATTCTTTTAATTATATTCCTCTCCGCTCCGCTCTCTTCATATGGTGAGGCTAAAATTATTTTCCAATAATGGCATAAAATTTCTATAAATCACTTTGTGTAATTATATTTTATTTAAACACATTTAAATTTTTACTGATATCATACATCGATGCGTTCAAATATAACTTTATAAATGCATTCAAATAGTTACAAACGAATCCCAAATTTTACCTAAATTAAATAATAATTGATATTTCGTTAATACTAATTAATATAATCAATTTACAATATTCTATAAACTACCTACATCATGTGTTTTTTTGGAGAATTCATCATTAAGGTTGTGCCATTCAAAGGTGTAAATTCAATTAGCAATTAATATCGAACTATTCGAATATTGACATTCACACATCACCTTAGCAAGTGGTGTGACATTTTGGCTGAATTATCGCTTACATATCTTTTGGTAGAATCCGATTTTACTTTCTATAAGCGGTATCTAGTTGTAACGATTATTTACACCAATTCTCTTCGTCAAAACTATATTTCATTAATTCTTATGGAATCTCATTTTGGCTAAAACTCCAACATTGTCCATGTTCAACTTTGTAATTTCAAATACAAAATCCTTGATTCAATAATAACAATTATTATTAACCGTGCTACTTTGGTCAGAGACTTTGATTTTGAGTTAAACACAGTTGTCTATGATACTAACTATATATAATGTAACCCCCTTATATTAAATGGTTGTTAATTAGAATTAACAAATAATTATTAAAGCCCAAAAATGGAATTTTCAAAAACTTTGGAATTTGGCTATGAAAGTTATGCCATTGTGTTCGTATTAATTTTCAGATGAATTTTCATATATTAAGTTTTACAATTAGAGTTCGAACGAAAAAGTTATCAACATTTGAAGATTTCTGATCAAAATAATTAAAAATATATTATGTAAATAAATATCGTTAACTTCACAACAAAATAAATGTTAAATAGAAGCTTTATGTTAAAGTAACCATCAGCCAAATCAAATCATATCACATATAAAAGGAATTAAACAAAACAACGCATATTAGTTAACAGAAACACCATGATTGGTCGACACTCTAATTTCAACCAGTCAGCCGCCAACGGTCGACAGTCAAAAAGAGGAACGGTCGACCGGTGGGAGGATACAACTGATGGGTTTAAAATCTAACGATAAAATTGATTCGAGGGCCTATTAAGATAGGCCTCGCCCCTCATTCTTTTCTCATATGTTTTGAATCAAAAGGAAAGCTCTATCATTTTCTCTTCTCCATAAATTCTAAAAATTGTAGAAACTATAATATATTATATGTATATGTATATAACTGGAGAACAGCAGAAAAAAAGTGAAGAAGAATAAGGCCGAATCGAGTCGCCAAAGAAAAGGTAAATTGTAAATCAAAATTAAGTGTAATCTTTTCTCGGATCTATAATTCTAATAAATAATATATACTTTTAATACTTATTAATCAATCAGGAATGATGGATTTAGATCTAGAATTTGGAAGCTTAGAGGTAGGTGAAAAATTATATATTTTTATACAATATTTGATATATATCGTTGTGAATTTGTTCCTTTTATACCTAAATGTAAATTTTGGAATTATAGGCTTATACATACATACATACATACATGAGTATGTACGTATGCAGTGAACTTGACAGTTTTTCTTACATGTTTTGTGAATTGTTAACTTTGGTTAAATACTGTATATACCTAAATCTGGAATGTAAAGGTGAAAGTTGTCCCTAAAAGTTATGGCATAAATCGGTAATAAGATTTTATGTAAATTCCAAATTTGTTATTTGAATGTCATAAGTTATTAAATATGAATTAAAGATTATTAAAATTTTGATTGGGGTTTGCTTAATATTTCAATTCATCGGAATGGAGAATGTTTCTATTTAAATTTCTATAAATTATCCAATAATATAATTATGTATGAAGGTATATTGCTTGAAATAACAAGAAATATGCATAAAAGAAAGATGTGTGCAAAATATGGATGTTTAGTGTATTTTGTACAGTCTATTTCAATAATAACAGAAAAGATAATTCCTTATAATTCCAAACATGACAAAAATCATCTTTTGGATAATTATGGGAAATTACAATGTTAACATTTCCTAGATGTTATCCATAAAATATTCACGAGAGAAATGGTATGAAAGAAGAGGCAAGAACATAGATAAAGTTCAGAAAGCATCAAAACGGTCTATTTATCTATGGCTTTCGACAAAAAGACGAGACTGCCGATAGCACCTTTCGAAGAGGTTAAGAGGACATCTTAAGAGAGAAAGCAGAAAGCTTTCGACAAGGTCTAAGGCTTCCCTTTGAAAGTAATAGCAAACATGTTAACAGCGTCCAAAGTGCTCAAAAGACATCTCTCGAAGGCAATGGATAGCAGACACTCTGCATTCTGCGTCAAGCCATTCGAAACGTCTTGTTTTTCCTTCATTTACCTCCACCAGAGATGTATTCAACCAAATCTACCCTTCTAAAAGATATATAGCCTTTCGAAATAGTTAGGGTTGCTCTCACCTATGAAGGAAGAACTATATATCTATCACCATGAAAGCATAAGTTTTCAAATTAGTCGGGGCAGAAGCTTTCAAAGGAGACAATTTGCAACAAAGCCTTTTAGGTACTCCGACTCATTCAAAGCCAATGGGAGGCATGTTTCGACAAAATCAAAGGCCAGCGCCCATGTCAACTTATTTGGCACATCAACACTCAAGTCAGAAGCGCATTAATAGACATTTTGATGAAATCGAAGGCTTTCAAGCAACACCTTTCAATGAAGTCGAAAGGAAACAAGGCAAGAGAGAGGGAAGCTCAGCCTCCGGTAGCAGCGGAAGATTGACGGAAAACCTTTGGACAAGGCCGAAAGGTAGGACTCAGCGGACACTCACGTAAGCAGAGAGGTTGACCTTTCGAACGAGTCGAAAGCTAGGGATCGAAAAGTCGCACCATGCACATACAAATATGACTCTACGGGCCAGTTCTAGGGGATCTGTGACGACCTAGAATTTTAGGCAATAGCAATTCAATAATCTTCTTTATAATTATTTTAAAATTGGAAAGTTTAATCTTTTCCAAAACTAATATATTTAATTTGGCAAATTTATATATTTCAAAAACAAATTTATCTTCTTAAAACTAATGAATATGCATTCTATTTGTAACGTGTGTATATATATATGTGTGTGTGTGTGTGTGTGTGTGTGTGTGTATGTATAGACATTATTAATGGGAAAACTTTGGTTTGAATTTAATAAAATATTTTTAAATTATAATATATATATATATATATATATATTGTGATTTGGAGGTTATGTTTTAAATTTAACATAATAGTTTTTCAAAAGCTATTTAAAGTTAATCCTATATTTTCAAAACACAAGATAAATTGCTTAAATTTAAAATGAGATTTTATAAAAAGGTTTAATACACTTTTCTTTTATATTGGATAAAAAGATTTAGTTTGTATGTATATAAAAGTTTAAATATAAATAGGTGTAGTTTGTATATAAACATAAATTTATATAAACATAAACATATGTTAATAAAACATAAGTATAAATAATAAAAATAATAAATTCATATTACATAAATATAAAAGAATAAGAGATTTTTAAAGCAAGGGCTTAAACATAAAATTCTTGTTTTTAACATTTGTAAAAAATATAAATTCATGCAAATACATTTGTAACTTATGTGTCATGCAATAAAACAAGTGGCAAGAATGTTCTTTTAAAAAATTGAAATATATGCAAATATATTCATAAAACTAAATTGAGAAACTAGACTAATTGATTTTTAGTTCAAAAATTTCTCAATCCTTTCTTCTCCTTCTAAACTAAAAAGAAACTAAAAACTGAAAATCAAACTCAAAAGGAAATCAAAACTATAACAACCCGTTTCAAGTTCAACTCAACAGTAGCTTCAAGGCTAAAGATTCAACTCAATATTAATCAAGATCAACTCAAAAAATTCAAATTCAAACTCAACAATCAATTAAAATTCAAATCAAAGCAAGCTTCTGTTTCAACAGAACAAGTTCAAAATTTTAAGCATGTTCTCTATTTTCTAAAAATGGTGAGTAAACCTTTCTTTAAAAAAAAATTTAAATCTGTCATTCTACTTAGATGTCTATGATGGATTTTTGTAAGAATCTGGTTTGCAATATGTTTATGAATGTATATATGATGTGTCTATGTATATGAAAATATATATGTCTCTGCTCCATCACAAGTTCAAAATCCACCAGAATAAATTCAAATTCTCTTTAAACATTCAGTTTTAGGCCTTGATCTCTTAATAGAAAATGATTGTAAGAGTGTAATATTGTTTCTAAAAGTAATTTAGAGAATTTATATTAAGTGATTAATTCTAAAAGGATAAATTATGGTAAGAACCAAAAATAAGTCAAAATCGATGTTTATAATTTCGAGTTTGGATTTTATGATGTGATTTTTATTGGAAAATGATGAATTTAGGTAAAGAAATCATGATTTTTAAGTAAGTAAATGGTGACATATATCGGGATGATCGATTTTGGGAATATCATCGATCGCTGATGATTGGCGGCGATGGGTGTGTCAAGATTGAGGCTGGGGGAGGATCGAAGGTGAGGGAACTCATGAAAAAAGGAGGAAGGTTTTATAGATGGCCGTGGTGGCCAGGCATCGTCGAACTAGGGTTCGACTGGCAGCTTTGGTTGGCATTGATCTTCGTGGTCGTGTGTTGACTGGGGTGTATCGGAGTTGATCGTGAGGAGGGGGATCGATGCTGGGGATCGAGACGTTACTCTAGGTTGGTCGTAAGGGTGTCGGTGGTCCGAAGCGATGACTTGGGTGGTTTTTCGGTTTGTGTTGGTTCCAGTTTTTTATTCGAGTGCTCGATTTTCGATTTGCTATTGAATTCTTTCATCTGGTGGTCGTGTGTAATGGCGAGATGGTCGTCGACTTGTCGAGGTTCGAAAAGTTGGTCGGAGTGGCATGGAGTCGCCGTGCACATGCACATGTGCACCATGATACTATCTGAGTTTCGTGGGGTTGGGGAAGAAGATGTTGCACGGGTCGTTCTCCATGCGGTTGCATGTTCGTCTTGAAGCAGAGGGTTGGGAGTGAGTGTCACGGGGTAGCTAGGGGTTGACTCGAGAATTTTTGTGCTTTTGCTCGGGTCATTTGGTTGCTAACCGGGTTTTAAAATTTAGTATGGAAAGCATGAACAGTTTATTTAAAAGGCAAAGGATTCAAAATTTCAAGCATAGGGGAAAGGTACTAAGTTTAAAAGCAAACAAAAATAAGTTTTCTATGTTTAAGTATTTATCAAGTTCCAAAGTAAAATGTTTAAACAAGTTTAAAATTTTATTTTTATGTTATTAAAAATAATTTAGTTTTCGAAAGAATGTTTAGCCTAGTTATAAAAGAATATTTAAAATGAATAGGTTTCCAAAGCAATATAAACTAAGTTCCAAAATAATTAAACAAGTTAAACAAGACTTTAAAGATTTAAATTATTTGAGATTGTTTTGTTTATAGTAATTATATTAATTTTGTAATTAAATCCCTAAGTGTTTTTTTAAAAGTAATAAGATGATGTTTTGAAATTAGGATGTGATTAAAGTAAGAGTGTTTAACTTTAATTAATCAAAGAATTCTCTAAGTGATGTTTGTATAAATTAATTTCAAGCATTTAAATTAATTTAATTTAAATAATAAGTAAGAGTTTAATTAAGGTAAATGGTTTATCTTAATTAGTTAGGGTCTTATTAATAGAAGTAATTAAAGCATAATTACTTAATTAACCAAGATGATTAATTAATGCAATTAAGATAATTAATTGGTTTAATTAATTAAGGATAGTTAATTTCCTTATTAATTAAAGGTTAATTAATCTAATTAATTAAAGGTCAATCAATTAAAGGGTATTTTTTTGGCAAGGCCAGCCGGTTTTTAAAGTGGACCATCCACTTTTATTATAGAAAATAATAAAACAATACAAGGCAGGTGATAAGCAGGAAGCCTATCAACTATTACAAGGTTTTTAAAGTGGACCGACCACTATATCTAAACTAGATTACAGCACTAGAGTCGTACAACACACCCGAACTACAAATACAAGCTGCATAAGGCAGTCACAATCACCACGCAGGGTGAAATTGAACAAACAAGCACAAAGGACAATAACATGAAACAAATACACCGTACATTGATGTCTATGATAACCAACAATAGACTTGCAGGCCAAAAAGGCAATTCATACCATAACATGAGATTTATACCAACTGGGTAAATCAGCCAAAAGGTTAAGGGGCACAAAGGCAACAGAACCAAACAGACGAAAACCCAGAATTGCATAACAAAACAACCAATTGCATGTTTTCCAAGCCCATCACCAGCAGCAGACAAACAAAGAAACCACCACCACCCCGACAGCCAGGACCCCAGCGATAACGATCAAGTATGACACCAAAACCCATGCAACTACACAAGACGAAACACACAAACACTTCGCAATCCAGAACTGCACAACGTCGAGTCTACAGCCAACAAAAACCAAGAAAACATACCCCATACCACAACCGATTTGAAACACAAGCACGACCAGCACGTTAATGAATCGATCCACAACCTTACTCCAGTACACGAGAGAAGAAAGGCTTGCCATTCAGAGGTGCAAAAGGAGTCCAAATCAGATAGTAGGTCGAGCGATAGATTCAGATGGTAAAGTCGCGAAGAAGCAACAAAACGCCTGGCCGAACTGAAAAGGAAGGAGCGGTGAGGGAACTCCACGTGTAACAAAGCAAGGCATAGCATCGCAAATGTAGGAAGGTACCAACGGGGTAAGGACGCCGGTGCTGCATCAGATCGAAGAATGAGAGCAACAAGAGGAAAATACGAAAAGCTTCAAAACCACAGCAGGAAAAGCTAGGGTAGATGAGAAGAGAGGAAAATAGAGGAAGAGGTAAACGGATTGATGCAGAAACGAGAGAGTGGGATTAGAAAAGAAGAAAAAGGGGGCGGCACGAAGGAACCCTAGTCCCCATTGAGATTAGAAAGCTAAACGAGGCGGCTGTATTTTATGAAAAAAATGAATTAAAGGGTAATTAATTAATGGAAGTAATTAAAGGGATTAATTACTCAACGTAATTAATTAAATTTATTAATGGGATTAATTTAAGATAATTAATTAATTTAATTAATTAAGGATAATTACTTAGTGAAATTGATTAAGTATAATCACTTAATGTAATTAATAAAGTATAATTACTTAGTGCAAGTAATTATTGGATAATCACTGAATGTAATGAATTAAAGGGAAATTACTTAATGAAAGTAATTAAAGGATATTACTTAGTGGAAGTAATTAAGGATTAATTACTTAGTGTAATCAATTAAAGGGTTAATTAATATAATTAATTAAAGAGTTAATTAATTAATGTAGGTAATTAAAGGATAGTTAATTACTGAATGTGATTAATTAAGGTTGATTAATGAAGGTGATTAATTAAAGATTTATTATTAAGTGTAATTAATTAAAAGAATAATTAATTAATGAATGTGGTGAATTAAAAGATAATTAACTAATGTGATTAATTATAGGATAATTAATGAATGTAATTAAGGATCATTAATTAATTAATGAGAGCAATTGAAGGTTAATTAATGTGAATGGTTAAAGAATAATTAATATATGCAATTAATCAAAGGCTAATTACTTAGTGTAATTTAAGAATAACTAATTTAGAATGAGTAATTAAGATAGATAATTAAAGGATGATTAATTAATTGATTTGTAATTAATTAATGTTAAGTAAGCAGGATTTAAAAGTGATTAATTTAATTTATTTGGAGATTAAGTTAAATTAATTAGGAATTGTACATCTAATTAATCTTACTTATGGATGATTAAGTTATATTATATGACTTGGATTGTTGATATCTTTGGCATGTGATTTTGATGTGCTGTGATTTAAGATGCTTTGGTTGAACTTTGATAATATGAATTATCTATCTGAGATAATGTGAATTATCTATCTATGTGAATATGTTATTCTAATTATAAATTAAATTGTTTAAAATTAAACAACTTGGACAATAAAAGACGGCGTTTAGGATTTCGATGAAACCAGGATTGGATTTCCAAATTGGACATCCGAAAACAACATCAATCCAAATTAAACGATAGGTCGTGAAATCTCAAGTGAAGATCAAGATGAAGACTCGTAGTGTAAGGGCTATTGTCGTTAACTCTGAGGGTGATTCCAAAACGAGTTTAATGGAGATAATGCTTCTAATTTCGAGATGAAGATTCAAAGTGCAAGGGCTATTGTCGTTAACTCTGAGGATGATTCTAAAATGAATGTGGCAAGATAGTGCCTTCGGTTTCGTTCGAACCTGGAATGAACTTGTATGGATTGAATGCTTTCAGAACATCGTCAATGGAGGACGATGAGCATTCCAAGATATGTGTTCTAAAAAGGTAATCGTAGCCTCAAGCCTCATCAATCGAGAATGGCTAAAACAGGGGAGATGCAGCAAGGCTAAGTGGGTAGCACCCAAGTAGGATAAGATTTTCCCCTGTCTAGAGGTCCCTTTTATTCGGCAGTGTGGGCAGTTGGTCGCGCCAACTGCGGGGTTGTCTTATTCGGGATTATCCAGTAAGGGATGCTTCCAGTCTTGTGTTGCAGGGGATCAGGGTGGAACCACGATATGGTGATCAAGACCACGTACTGTGACGGGCGGTACCCCAGTAGCCCTGCCATTGATGGAAATCCATTTTCCCTACGTGCCCTTTACAGTTTTGATTGTAGAACCCACTTTGTGGCTAGTATGCTGGAATTTAATAATGTAACAATTTCAGCTATTTCAATAAGTATTTTTATATAGACATTATTATAATATCAGAGAATATTATAAGAAATGTTTTGGTTATCGTAAGGTAAAAACCCGACATGTTTATTTGTGGTGTGGTCTTACGAGATAACTTTTGTTTTCAAATGATTTTCAAAGTTAAACAAATTTAACCCGTTTACTCAAACCAGACCCATGTCTGACCCAGAGTTTATTTTCTATTTTCATAAACTCTTAGGTACTCAAATTTTTACGAGTATCCAAGGGATTTAGGTTAGCCTTGACGAATTTGTGAGGAGATATGGAGCAGGAGGCTTCAGCGAATATAGTTATTGTGCTTCTGCCATGTTAAGATCTATGTTGTATCTTGAGTTGTATGATAGACGGGTTCATAACTGTCTAATGTGTTGTGATGTAAAGCTGTGTAACTCTGATAGATGTAGAACTATGTAATAACTATGTTATATAATATATTTTATTCGTTCCGCTGTGAGATTCTGATATTGTTTAGTTATTTCTTTCATATCCTTTCTCTTTTCTATCACTTTCTTTCTTAATAATGATGCGTCATTCTATGGAATGGATGACGGGTCATTACAATTGGTATCGGAGCGCTAGGTTGAGAGAATACCTAGGCTTTGGAGTGATATTTTTCTTGAGATATATATATATATATATATATATATATTCCTAATTTGTTGAGTTATCTCTCCGGGTTACCCACATGAGTTAGGCTGGTAGCTTGAGTTCTAGAGGTAGGAGAGGTAGTGGTGTGTGTAGCATGATTGCCACAAATGGAAGAAGTCTGAATGTTGAGGTTGGAAGAGTATCCGCCGAGGCTGTAGACCCAATACCGCCTCGAGTAAGCTTTGCTGCATTTGGTAAGGACTTCATCAATCTCGGAATATGGTCTTTTTAAAGGTTCAGATTCCATCATTGAAGTGCGATCTTGGTTGCTCTCGTATGAGCGGATTTTCAAGAGTTTGGATCTGTCGGATGAGCCGAAGAGTGTGATGGCATCTTGGCAACTTCAGGAAGGAGCAGCTGCGTGGTGGGACGCAGTAACAATGGATGTTTCCGAAGGTGTTTTCTTTTGGAGCAAGTTTAAGGAAGTTTTTGAGGAGTAGTTTTACCTACCTTAAGGAAGACCTGTCTGTGAAGGAAGTTTGTCTGTATTGGAGCATGAGACTGAGTTCAACAATTGTCTCTACGGGCCAGGTCTTATTAACTCACCCCTGAAGAAGAGCGATATGTTTGTGCTTGGTTCAAGGCCCGAGTTTCTTAAGAGGATGACTGCCATTTCGAAGGCTCTTTTGTGGAATTGGTTGATTTGGCTTTGAGGTTCGAAGAGCTTTGGATAAGAAGTCTTTGGCATTTGTGGTAGCAGTGCAGTTCAGAGTGTTTAGTGGGCCAGTAGGATGGTCTTTGGCTAAGTAGTTTCCTAGAGGTGGAATTCAAAAGCAGCAGAGTAGACCGTCAGTTTCTTCTAATAGGCAGAGTCGTCCTAGAAGGATTCGACCTTATTTTGAGTGGATTGGTTGGACAAGCATACGCTGTTCTGATTTGTGAAAAAAGAACAGTATCTTTGCCAATTGAACTGGGTAAGATTGCAAAAGTGACTTGCGATAGTTTGGGTGTTCTCTTGGGTAATTCCTTTGCATAGGATTGGGGCATCTTTTGAGGAAGTAGGAACTATCGAAGTTGTTATAGATTTTTCCAAATGTCTTCGAAGAAGTCAAGGTTTGCCTTAGCATTGGGAGATTGAGTTTCCATACCGACTTGTTTCCCGGAGTGATACCGCTGGTTCAGCTAAGTAGAAGGATTGATCCTAGAGAGGATTTGGTGAAGCAGCTCGGGATTTCATGGAACTTCTATGTTTTCACTAGTATGGATCTGATGAACCGTGTCTTCCTTAATATGTTGATCAAGTTTGTGCTCGTGTTCATCGACGGAAAGAGTGGAAGCAACCTCGGACTTCTCTGAAGTTCACATTTTTCTTGGATTAGAGGGTTTCTACAGGAAGTTCATTAGGGATCTGAAGGCTAGGTTGTCGAGTGCACCTGTTCTGGCTATTTCGGATAAAAGAGGTAAGTCCAAAGTCAACTGATGCTTGTGAAGTAAAATTTGTGTTATTGATTTTCGGAAGATCTTGAGAGAAGCATTTTGTTGGGTAGGATACAGAGATCGTCTTGTTCTTGGTCCAGATTTGTTTTGAGAGGCATTTGTAAAGGGTGGGCTGATTAAAGGAAGGATGAAGGCAGCCTAGGATTGTCAGGAGAGTTATGCAAATAAGAGACACAGAAATTGGAACTCGAAGTTGGAAACTTTGTTTTTGATTAAGGTTTCTCCAATCAAAGGCGCAATAAGATTTGGTCAGACTAAAAGGCTAGCTCCGAGGTATATTAGATCTTGTCGTGTTCTTGAGACGATAAGTTCATTGGCCTACAGGATTGAATTGTCAGTTCGAATAGCTGGAATTCACAATGTGTTTCATGTATCTCATCAAAGGAATACGTGCTTGATCCTTCACTAGTCGTAGAACTAGCAGTTCAGGAAGATTTGGAAGTTGATGCAACGAACCACATTTTGAGTCAAATTTAAATTGGTAATTAATTTAGTTTTTAGAATTAAATTGTGAATTTAATGGCCTCTCCCCCTCGTCCATGGCCTCTCCCCCATGGCCTCTCCCCCTCGTCCTTTCTCTCCTTCTTTCCCGCTTCTCTCTTCCACCTCCATCCCTTCGTACCGTCCGTGCAACTCTTCTGTCCCGTCTTTCTACTTTCGACCGCCTGACCCCCCTCCTTTTCCTCCACGTCCAGTCAATCAATCTTGTCCTGTTGAACCCCGTCCTATCCTTCCAACGCCATCTCTTGTCTCAGGTTCATCTCGTTCATCCTTTTCTGCTTCCCCTTCGTTGACAACTTCATCGTCTCAAACTTTACCCTGGTGTTCTCTTTTCAAATCTAGGCCTCGCAATGCTGGTAAATTCTCTCCTGTGAATTTTCCTTTAGTTTATGATGGGGAAGCCATTGTTCCTCCATCAGAGGTCATTCAAGCTGGTAATGAGGTATGGGGGCAGTACCTTGTCGGTTTCTTCCTTGATAGACCTCTGCCCTACCTTGTTGTCTTGAATCATCTAAAGAGGGTGTGGAAACTCAAAGGCTCTATTCAAGTCAAGTCTGATGGTAATTTGTTCCTCTTCAATCTATCCTCTGATGAGGATAGAAGGAAGATCATCCAGTCAGATCCTATAATTATGAGGAACAAATTGTTTATAGTTAAAGAATGGGATCCCACCATCGGAAATAGTGTAAGTACCATTAAAACTGTTCCAGTATGGATAAAGTTGTCCAACATCCCCCTTTATTGTTGGTCACATTTAGGCATTAATTGGTTAGCAACCAGACTAGGAAAATTTCTCTGTATGGATGAAGCAACTGAAAAGTTAGAGAGGATTGGGTATGCCAAGTGTATGGTTGAGGTTACTGCTATGTTTGAGTTACCTGAGACATTTGCAGTTAAGTTGTTGGATGGAACTACTCAATTAGTTAAGGTTGATTACTTGTGGAAACCAAAGATTTGTAGTTTTTGTAAGGAATTTGGTCATGACATACAGAACTGTATGATTCAGGGAAAATCTAGTGGAACGAATGAGGAAGCATCCAAGCTTGAACATTCTGGTGATATTATGAATGATAAACAGAACAAGAAGGAAAATTCTAAGGTTGAAGATAAGGAGAAATTTGGAAGGAGGAGTGGATGGAGAAGGGTACCGCAAAGGAAGGTTAGGACCAGTGACAATGATAAAAGGTGTGTAGATGATAAAGAAAATGGAAAGGTAATTACCACTGCTCTTCCAGTGATTGGTAATATTGCTGTGGAGGACAAGCCAGATGATATAATGGATTCTGAAGTTGTGGCGACTGAGTATCCAGAATTACTTAGCGCAGATACCGTGCAAATTGATGATATACCCGAAGCAATTTTGTGCCATAACCCTTTTAACTCTTTGCGCTATCCTGAAGTGGGTGAGAACTCTAAGGGAAATATGGATGGTATAAATGTGTTAGGTGAGTTTTTTTCACCGGATTTATTGCCATTAAATGCAAAGTCGGACCAGTTAAAACAGAAAACTGACATATCTCGAGTGAATGGAAACAAGAAAAACATTCCCACTTGTATTGATGATAATGTTTTGGTGTATTGTAGTTCTACTGTACCACCATGCAAAAGCAGCAACGTATCACATGCAAAGGTGTCTGCCTCTGCAAAATCCTTGCAGTGTCATGAGCATGAATTCATGCAAACCATTGAATCTTCCATCCTATCTCTTTTCCCTCTCTCTGCATCTAAACTTTTACCATCTCTGCCTGCTTCGACTGCCTCCCCTTACACTTTCATCGGATCTCTACCAGGATGGATCTCTCCCCCTGCTGATCCACCCTCTGATCTCCCCAGACTCACAAAGTCCCCCTCTCTCCCTGCTAAGTTCAAATCAGCTAGAATTGATCCTCCTTCAACAAGGAGTAGGGCAGGTGTGACCCATCTCTCTCTATAGTTATTCATGTTGAACAAAATTGCTGCTTGGAATATAAGGGGTGCCCATAACTCTGAGAAGCTTGACCATGTTAAAACAATCATTCACGACCATAATATCAAAATGTTTGCCATCCTGGAAACCAAGCTGTCTCTTCCTTTATCCATCAGAGCAGCTAACTACATTAACCCATTATGGGAATACAACCACAACTTGAATGAAGCCTCTTATGGTCGAATCCTTGTTGTTCATGATCCTTCTTTTTTCTCCCTCAATCTCATTCTTTCCACCATGCAAATGATGCACTTCCATGTTATCTTCCTGCCTTCCCAGCTTTCCTTCTATATAACCTTTATCTATGCTCACAATGCTGTTGCCTCTAGGCAACCTCTTCTCAACATTCTCCCTTCACTTCGACAAAACACCCATCCTTGGATTGTTCTAGGGGACTTCAACTGCTGTTTGAACCTAACTGATAAGGTTGGTGGTCTGCCACTGTTGCCTAGGGATATTGCCCCATTAAACATTTCTATATCTGATGCTGACCTACAACCTGTTGTTAGAAATGGTGTTCCCTTTTCTTGGAATAACAGAAGCCGTTCTGGTGCTCGTACTTTCTCCAATATTGACCATACCTTCTGTAACGCTGCTGCTATCTCTAGTTGGCCTTCCCTCTCGACTTTCATGCCTCACCCAATCTTGTCTGACCATTCCCCCATCATCCTTACCCTGTCTTGTATGGCTAATGGAGGAAAAAGAGCTTTTAAATTTTATAATGCTTGGGTTTCTGACCCTGAGTATAATAATATTATATCATCATCTTGGTCTATTAAAGTGTATGGCAACCCGATGTTTGTTCTATGCAGGAAGTTGAAAGCAACTAGGTTAGCTCTACAGCAATGGGCACATAAAAAGTATGGAGATGGTACTCAACAAATCAATAACATCAAAATTCAGCTGAAGCTTGCTCAAGATATGCTTAATGAAGATCCCACCAACTGTATCCTTGCTAATAATGAATCCAATCTCTTTCTTCAGCTCAATGAAGCGCTTAAAACTGAGGCTAGTATGAGGAAGCAGCAGTTACATCAGAAGTGGGTTGCTGAAGGGGATAGAAACACTAAATTTTTCCATGCTTCAATCAAAGACAAGCGTGCTAGAAGCTATATCTCCACTCTCTGGGATGAGGAAGGAAATCTTCTTACAACTGCTGGAGAGATAGACAGTTATCTCCTTCATTCCTTTACTTACCAGCTTGGTAACGGATCTAGCTTTAATCCTCATCTTGATGATCTCAATAATATTCCCCTACCCAAGTTACAAAATGATATGAAGGTCAGGCTTGTTGACAAAGTAACTGATAATGAAATTAAAAAAGCTTTATTTTCCTTAAAATCGACCTCCTGCGGAGGGCCAGATGGTTTCAACACTGTTTTTTTCAAGCATAGCTGGGAAATAGTGCAAAATGACTTTTTGGCAGCTGTTCATAACTTTTTTGAGAAATTTAAAATGTTGAGGGAAGTTAATGAAACTAACCTCGTTCTTATACCTAAGGTTAAGCCCACAATTAATGCTGCTTCCTTCAGACCGATTTCTTGCTGCAACATAGTTTATAAATGCATATCTAAAATCCTTGCTGCTAGGCTTGTTCAAGTTCTGCCAACAATAATTTCCCCCAATCAAGCTGCCTTCATTCCTGGTAGAAACATATTAGACAATGTTTTGTTAGCTCATGAGTTAATTAATGGCTATGGCAGAAGCCAGATTTCTCCACGTGCTATGATGAAGCTTGACTTAAGTAAAGCCTATGATAGTTTGCAATGGTCTTCTATTGTTCGAATAATGTCAGTAATGCGATTTCCTAAGGTGTTCGTCGCCTGGGTGTATGTGTGCATTTCCACTCCTACGTACTCTCTGAGTTATAATGGGTTATCTAATGGGTACTTCAGAGGGAAGCAAGGTGTGAGGCAAGGGGACCCAATTTCTTATTATTTGTTTATCATTGTTATGGAGGCTCTCACCTGCATGCTTTCCTCCAAGTATGAAGACAAAAGTGTTGCATACCATCCGAAATGTCAGTACCTTTGCATTTCATCCCTATTTTTTGCCGATGATATAATGATCTTCACGAAGCCGTCTGAACAGTCCATTCAGCATATCCACGGTATATTGAACAGGTTCCACAGAGCCACTGGCCTCAAACTGAACACTTCCAAATCCCATATTCTGATTGCTGGTTTATGCAGCATTGAGAGGAACAGAATTGAGGATCTTTCTGGTTTGCAACCAATGTCTAATAGCATGACTTATCTGGGTCTACCTTTGTGTACGTCTAGAATATCCAAATCTGCTTGCCTTCCTCTTTTTGAGAGAATCACAAGACGGTTGTCGTATTGGACAACTAAACTTCTATCCTTCGCTGGGCGTCTTGTGTTGATTAAAGCTGTTTGTTTTTCTATGACTGTTTATTGGGCAAGAAGTTACATTCTTCCATCCAAGCTTCTCCACATGATCAGAGCTGCAATGATGAGATTCCTATGGACTGGTTCCATTCACAATAGGAAAATAATACCTGTTTCATATTCAATCTTGGAAAAGCCGATAAGAAGAGGTGGCCTTGGTATCATTAACATCAAACAGTGGAATATTGCTGCTATTAGCACTCATGTTAATGCCATATTAGTGAAGAAGGACAGTCAATGGGTGAGGTGGACATGGAGATATCATATAAAGGAAAATGACTTCTGGTCTATGGAGGTTGCTCAGGGTAGTAGCTGGATTTGGCGGAAAATTATGTGCATAAGGCCACTTTTACTTCCCATTCTTAAATTCAGTTTAACCCTTAACAGTAATGTGAGCTTTTGGAAGGATCCTTGGGTTAAAAATGGTTGCATCTTAGCCAATCTGTTGACTGCTCAAGATTTGCAGCAATCCGGTATTGGTGCTAAGGCAAAGGCAATTAATTATATAACTGATGAGAAGTTGTGTGCTCCGAATACTAGTAATCATTCTGTTAACACCCTGTGGAGAAGCTTGGCTAACCGCAAAGTAAGTATAGAAAATGAACATGCTCTTTCCTGGTGTGGGAAACCGCATAGCATCAGATTAGTTTACAATCACATTGCTAACGTAGACGAGTTGCCTGCTTGCATTTGGGTCAAAGTTGTTTGGACTGCGTATTCGACTTCCTCTGATAATGTGTTTCTTTGGAGAGCTATTAACAAAGCTATGAAGACAAGGGATAAGCTTATTGCTCTAGGCATGAACGTGGATGACCTCTGTGTCTTTTGCAATGCATCACCTGAATCGGTTGATCACATTCTTTTTGAATGCAGCTTTCTTGTTAACATGTGGATGTCTGTCATGAATAAAGCTGGAGTCGTTGATATTCAAGGTATCTCCTCTGCCGACTGGAATGTCCTTCGTAAAGCAACTAGGTGGCGACCTAGTAGATGGGATATAGTGTTCTACGTGCTAAAAGTTTATATACGCAACGTATGGATGGAGAGGAATACGCGTTGCTTCAATAATGTGGCATTGTCAGCTTCGAGCTTTTGGATTAAATTGATGAACGAGATAAAGTGTGGGTTACGTGATTCTGGTCATTGTTTCTCCCCACATCAAAATGACTTGTGGGGATAGCCTGTTGCTTTTTCTTGTGCTTGGGTTTATGTCTTGCATTTGTGGGGTTTTGTTCTGTGGTGGTTCTTTTTTTTTTGTAGGTCTTTGCTTTCTGTTGTTCTTCTCTTCCAATTTTGTTTTCCTTCTTCTGTTGTGTGTGTGTGTTTGTTATCTTCTTTTTTCTTATTTATAAAAATCTGGTAGGGGTCCAGTCAACCCCGCTGTCTTCTCCAAAAAAAAAAAATACATTATAAATAGAATTTAGTTTTGGAATTCCAAAATAAATAATATATGTTGTTTATTTATATATATGTATACAAATTTATTTTTAATTGAATTTTGAATTTGGAACCTAAAAATAAATATTTTAGATAATAAATTGAATTTAAATACACTATATTTTAAGATTAATAATTTTTTTTTATAATTATAATATATATATATATGTGTAATATATATTTTGGAAGTTATGATTTGAATTAAAAGTAAATAAATTTTTAAAGCTATTTAAAGGTGAAACTCTAATACACACACACATATATATGTGTTTATTTATTTATACATAATTAAATCTTAAAATTATTTTCTTTAAGATTATAAAAATATTTATAAAAGGAAAAGTAATTGTTAAAATTGAGAATAGAATATAAATATATATAACCAAATATAAACTAATATATATACTATATAAAATTATTGTTAATACATATAATTTACAAGTGTAAACCCTTTCTAATGCAAAATGACATTTGTAATCAATTTAGCATACAAATTAACAAGTGTTTACTTAATTATGCCATGCATTATACAAGTGTCATGTTGATTTATTTTCTTTTTTATTTTTGAAAATTTATGAATAAAGAGGAACCAAAGTTATATATACCACTACCTCCTCTTCTCCTCACTTCTTTGTTAAAGTTCAAAGTAAAACAAAAACTGGAAACTAGAATCAGTAAACTCAAAAACAGACAAACCGGAAAATTAAACAACTTTCAGATTTCATTAAGAAGCATTGATTCAACATAGCAAACCAGAGAAAGATCAAAATATTTAAACATGGAAACAGAAGCAAGTTTAAAATTAATCAGCCCGTAACAATCAAGCATGGATTCAACAAGAACAAAGTTCAAGATCATGATCAGTTCCAGATCAAAGCATTACCAGAATATTTCCAGTTTCAAAGTTGTAGATTCATCTCAAAACAAATCAAGCTCTAGTTTCCTAGTTTTCAAACCTAAATTCAAATATCCAGGCTCTGCCTTTCTCCATGCATCATCTACAGGTGAACAAACCCATTTGATTTTACTTCTATGCCTTGATGTTTGAATTGACACTGGAAGCATATTATGAAATTTTTTTGTTTAGATTTTAATTATGCCTGCGTTCTTGTATGTGTGTGTGTGTATATATGTAAATATATGTGTGCATATAGAAAACATGCTTCTGTTTCAAGCTCAATTGGTTTTAAACAAATTAAAAATTCAAATTCTCTTTCCCTGATCTGTTTTAGGCTTAGATTCCTAAAGAAGAAATGATTATAATAATGTAACATTATTTTTAAAAATAATTTCCAGTAAAAATAATTAGTAATTATTTCAAAAACTAGAAATTACGGTAAAATCTTTTCAACCCAGAAAAATCGAATGTCTAGATTTCAAGTTATAATTAAAGGAAGAGATTCACATTGCAAAATTATGATTTTTGATAATCAGTTCATAATTTTTAAGTTTATATTCATGGAGAAATTACGAGATAAACTGAAATTGGTTTTTTGGAAAATTCTGGTAGTCGGAGTGGAGAAGGGTTTCAGGATCATGGCCACAGCTAGCTCAAAGGTCAGGAATTTCAGGAAAAATTGTGGATGGATTTGTAATGGATCGAGGTGGCTGGTCGACGGTGATATAGGATTTAACGACCTAATTGGGTTGATGATAGAAAAGACGTGAATTCATCGACGAGGGTGGATCGGAAGCGATCGCAGCAGGGGGAGTGGTATCGTAGGTCATCGGGGAAGCTCTAGACGTGGTCGCTTGAGTTCAGGTGATGGGTGGCGAAGGGACGAGGTGGATTTATGGAACGGGTTTGGTTCCAGGTGGAAGTCGATAGCTCGAATTCGATTTCAGGCGAGTTCAAAGGGGACTGGGTAGTCGTAACGACTCAAGGAGAGATCGCCGACTCGTCGTTGATCGGAGGTGGTTGGTCACGGTGTACACGTGCACGAATTATCACCTGTATCAGGTGGATGTTGAGGTATTTGGGAAGAAAGGTTATCTCGGGAATTCACGGGTTTGGCTCAGGAAATTGCTCAAGAAAACAAAAGCGTGGCTCGAGTGGGCTTTCGGGATTGGCTCACAATGTTTTTAACTGTACAACAGTTTAAATTTTTAAAGCAAATAAGGTTTAGAAAGGAAAAAAAAAGACAAAAGGAAGGAGTCAGGAAAAATGTAGATTGGCTCGAGTTTGCATCTGGTTTGTTTGGGTGTATATGCGAGTGTTTTACTGTGCATCACTTTTAAATTTTAAATAAATCAAGTTTGAAAGTGAAATTGTTTAAAAACAAAAGAAGATGTTAACAAAGTTTTCCTAGCTAATCACTAAACAAATTTTCAAAGAAAAAGTATTACCAAGTTTTCTCAACAAGTTTCAAACTTAAATTTTAAATTCAAATGTGATTTGAAAATAATTTGATTTGGTTTTGAATTAGTTTTGTATTAGATTAAATATTAAATCCATAAGAATTTTCAAAATTAATTTAATGATATAATTAAATGGGGAATTAAAATTTGTGAATTAAGTTTTAATCAAAAGGATCTTTAGTAATTTTTTATGTTAATAATAAAATTAATTTCAAACCTTTGATTTAAATAAGTTTTAAATAATAATTAAGTAATTGATTAAGACAATAGTTTATCTTAGATTAATTAAAGATTTAAGTAATTAAGGGTCAATTGATTAACTTAAGTAATCATAAGGATAATTAATTACTTAAAGGGTGATTAATTAATGGGAGTAATTAAAAGATTTATATTAAATGAGAATAATTGAAGTTTAATTAATTTTTTGAGGTTAATTAATTTATGTAGGTAATTAAGGAGTAATTAATTACTTAAAGATTTATTACTCAATGTAAGTAATTAAAAGACAATTAGTGATTAAAGCTTATTTAGTTAATAATTAAAGAATAATTAAATAAATAAAGATTAACTTTTTAATGATTAAAGGTTGATTGATTTATTAATAAAGGTTAATTAATTAATGATTAAAGGTTAATTGATGATTAAAGTTGAATTAATCAATGATTAAAGATTAATTAATTTATGATTGAAAGAAAATTACTTAATGTAATTAATTAAGGCTAATTACTTAATGGAATTAATTTATGACTAATTAATTTACCCGATTGATTAAAGAATAATTGGATAATGAAAGTGATTAAAGGTTAAATAATTAAAGTGATTAATTAAAGGATAATAAATTAATGTGATTAATTAATTAATGTGATTAATTAAGGGTTAATCGATTTATGATTAATTAATTAAGGGAAAATTAATTTATGAAATTAATTAAGGATTAATTAATTAATTAGCAATTAAAGATTAATTATTTAATAATTGAAGATTAATTGTTATTTAATAATTAAAGGATAATTAAGGTTGATAAATTAATTTCATTGATTAATATCAAATGGTTTGTAATTAATTAATGTCGATTAAGCAGGATGGGGTAATTAATTCCTAAGTAATTAATTTAATTTACTTGGAAATTAAATTGAATTAATTAGGGATTTAACAACTAATTGATCTTGCTTATGGTTGATTATTGTATTGAATACTTGAATTGTTTGATATCCCTGATGCGTGACATTCTGTGATATGAATTGTGTGGATTGAACTGTGATTTATTTATCTGTGATGAATTTACATATTTATATGTGAATGAAAGATAAGCGTTATAGGATTATACCACTTATCGATATTGTAGTGTTTTAGTTGATGATGGTTGATATTTTATCGTTGCCTGTAAAACCTTGGACTACACCACACACACACAAATATGGATTTCACGGGAAATTGGTTAACCCATAGATATTTTGAATTTAATATCATTTTCAATGATGAAAAATTTAAAGGTTGAATTTTGAATCCAATTGGTTTGGAAGTGAAATTACGTTGAATATGAAAAGCTTTTGGAAAGGCAGTTTGAAATTGAAATTTAGTTTGAATATAATATATCTTGTTTAGGTTTTGAAATTGTTTTGGAAATTATGATTTGAAAGGGTTATACAAGTTATATAATATATATATGGATTTTAAACCATTTTTAAACTATGTTAAATGAATTATTTCAGGAATTTGAATTTAGTTGAATTAGAACTTGCCGAGAATACGACACTTCGCTAATTTTTCAATGTATACTTTGAAAGGCTATAACTTGAGTAAATATAATCGGATTTTCCTGAAAAGAAAAGCATTTTTTTTCAAATGATAATTCCTTTCATATAATGAAAGGATTTCCAGTTTTGTTGGAAATATTTCTAGTTATGAGTGAATCAAATTAAAAATAGTTTTGAAAAATATGAATAAATCTTTGTTAAAGATTTGGTGAATATTGTTTCAAAGTGAAGAGGATCTTAAAAGGTGAATCTTTTGTTTAAAAAAGATTAAAGTGGAAATTTGTTTAAACCATTCGAAAGGAAAGGTTTTGGGCTTATGATTGTGACTTAACTAGGATCCTAATATATCCATATGCTTTTTAAAATTAGCGCTCATTATTCGGTTTAGCCGGGAGAGGACTTTATTTCATAAAACTAATAGTGATAAGATGAAATGGATAGCATTTGAAGGCGGTGGTGAAGACTGGTTATTTTCGAGAACAATAGGAATACTTGTCGAATGACTCTGCACTGAGTTGCTCCGGTATAAAGATCTTCATATGTGATGGAGAGCCCGATCGGGATTGTGAATACCCAGATTTGCAAGGGCTTCTTTGAAGTGCCTTCGGTTCCATTCAGACCCAGGATGGACTTGTATGAATGTATGTCTGACGTTACATTTTGAGATGTAAAGATGGTTTCTATCAAATACGTTTCTATATGGTGGCGGAGAATTTATTCTCTTAGCTGAACACCCTTCTCTGAGACGTACGAGCTCAGAGGTTATGTAGTTGATAGTTACTAGTGATATATTCCTAATTTGGTAATGTTGCATGCTAAATGTTGCTGATCATTTGTTGATCAAAGCATGGCTTTTGTGAAAAGCGTAGCTTTGTGGGACAATACTTCGTCGAACCTCACACCCCGAAAATGGTCGAAACAGGAAGGATGCAGCAAGGTTATGAGGGTCATGCCCTTTAGGGTATGTGCATTTCCTTTTGGATAAAAAGTGGTATCATGGTATAGAGCCTAGATATTTAACTTCTGCAGTTGTTGCAATTTTTTGGTGAATCCCGAGATAAAGGTCGGTAACGACCGGGGGATGGCATACTCGTGCCAGTAGTTACCTAGTTATAGAGGTAACTCGGCCTTGTGTTGGCAGAGAGCCGGTTAGGTTCTCGGGGCGTCCCTCCAGAGGCATACCCATTCGGTCAAGGAAGTTCCTTAGCCTAACCATTTGTTGGAAATCCAAACAAAACAATACGAGCCCTGTACGGTTTTAGTTGCATAAGTCTGCATGGAATGTGGTGGTAACCTGCTATTGAACATGGTAGCTATAATAGATATACCATAATGGTGGTATGCTGGCTAAGATTAATATTATACTTTCAAAATGTTTTCTGCACTATACACTAATAATAATATCAAAAGGTTTTTGCATATCAAGCATGTTTGACTATCATAAGGAGGAATCTCCTCTAAGTGTGCGCTTTCATTGTGTGTGTGGCGGGAGGCCTTATGGTGGTTTCATTTTCCAAAAAGTATAGCGAATTTCTTTTTATTTCTTTTGTTCAAAATAAAACTGTTTTGTTTGCTCATACCAGTCCCAAGACTGACCTAGAGTTTATTGTTCCCTTTCCGAACTCTGGGTTCCCACAATTTTCCACACGGGCAGCCTAGAGTCAGGTTTTCAGATAGTCAGTTAGTAGGTATAGCTTTTGGCAATCTTTGGAGTCTGTGGATTCGGGATCGCATTTGTTTCACTTCATCATTGTGCACCGAGTTTGCTTCAGTGTAACGTGATTGGAGGTTCTCGCTTCAGGCTTGGAGTTTTAGAGCTTTGGCAATTCTAGGTGTTGTTTTCCGCTGCTGTTGCTATCTTATTATTTCCGTTGTTGTATCTATCTCTAATAGTGTTGATTACTTCAATTGTATCAGATTGTTATATCCATTTGTGTATCAATAAAAATTTCTTCTGTTTCCACTGTGTTGTTATTACCTAATGTTGTTATATGCTCCAGCGAATCATTTTTCAATGTTCGAATCTATGGCATTTGAATACGGGTGAAGTATGGATGTCGATTTTCGAGCGTTGAATTCTAGGTCGTACATGTGGTATCAGAACTAAAGGTTGAGTAAGAACTTTAGATTTGGAGTATAGCACATTAGGTGACTCATTAGAGATAGGGTTATAAATGCCCTAGAATGAGTATCCCTAAGATATCTTATCCGTATGCCTCAGTCAATTCTCTTACTATTCACTGATAGTGAGATTGAGTGCAAGAAGAGGATGAGGTAGGGGATAGGGGAATACCACTACAAATGGTCAATACCATGTAACAACAAGGAAACAACTTTTTCTATCAATCTCTTTTGATCATTATGGAATTTCAATTCTTTTGATAGCTTCGTGGCAACTACAAGAAGAAGCTTTGGTTTGGTGGTGGCCCTGCGAATCGTTATAGATAAGTTACTAATTCGTATTCTCTTCATCAATTTCTATCAATCTTTCCCTTTCTAACATTAATGAATTTGAAATTTTATTTGAAACGAATTCGTTAACAAAATTTAAAGCTAAATTTAATCACAAAGATTTGTATCCATTTATATATTCTTTGGGATCCAGATACATTCTACGAATGGTTAGTTATTCCTTCGGACTAATCAATGCACCTGCATATATTCGTAGACCGGATGATCCGAGTATTTCGTGAAGTACTGTATGAGATCATTCTCATATTTATCAATAATATTCCGATTTGGTAAGCCAAATATAGAATAAATATTCAGTTTGATCTGGAAATCTATTTCTCTATCTTTGTGTGTTCATCCGTTCTTTGTTTGTCTCCCTGTCTAGCAAATTTCGGGGATGAAACTTTCTTAAGGGGGAATCTGTAACGATCCTGGTTTTGAGTCGAATTTAAATTGGTAATTAATTTAATTTTAAGAATTAAATTATGAATTTAATGGTGAACTAATTTGAATTTTTCAAAATAAATAAATATGTGTTTATGTATATATAAAAATAGATAATAAATAGAATTTTGATTTGGAATTCCAAAATAAATAATATATGTTGTTTATTTATATATATGTATACAAATTATATACAAATTGATTTTTAATTGAATTTTGAATTTGAAACCTAAAAATAAATATTTTAGAAAATAAATTGAATTTAAATACTCTATATTTTAAGATTAACAAAATTTGTTTTATAATTATAATATACATATGTAATATATACTTTGGAAGTTATGATTTGAATTAAATATAAATAAATTTTAAAAGCTATTTAAAGGTTAAACTCTAATATATATGTATATGCATATATATGTTTATTTATTAATACATAATTAAATTTTAAAATCATTTTCTTTAAGAGTATATAAATATTTGTAAAAGGAAAAGTAATTATTAAAATTGAAAATAGAATATAAATATATTTAACTAAATATAAACTAATATATATTACATAAAATTATTATTAATACATATAATTACAAGTGTAAACCCTTTATAATGCAAAATGACATTTGTAATCAATTTAGCATACAAATAAACAAGTGTTTACTTAATTATGCCATGCATTATACAAGTGTCATGTTGATTTATTTTCTTTTTTGTTTTTGAAAATTTAGGAATAAAGAGGAACCAAAGTTATATATACCACCAACTCCTCCTTTCCTCACTTCTTTGTTAAAATTCAAAGTAAAACAAAATTTGGAAACTAAAAATCAGAAAACTCAAAAACAAACAAACCATAAAATTAAACAACTTTCAGTTTTCATTAAGAAGCATTGGTTCAACATAGCAAACCAGAGAAAGATCAAAACAATTAAACCTGTAAACAAAAGCAAGTTTAAAATCAATCAACCTGTAACATTCAAGCATGGATTCAACAAGATCAAAGTTCAAGATCATGATCAGTTCCAGATCAAAGCATTACCAGAATATTTCCAGTTTCAAAGTTGTAGATTCATATCAAAACAAATCAAGTTCTAGTTTCCGAGTTTTCAAACCCGAATTCAAATATCCAGGCTCTGTCTTTCTCTGCGCATCATCTACAGGTGAGCAAACCCACTTGATTTTACTTCTATGTCTTGATGTTTGAATTCACACTGGAAGTATATTATGAAAAGCGTTTGTTTGGTTGTTAATTATGCATACTTGCTTGTGTTTGTGTGTGTGTGTGTGTGTATGTAAATATATGTGTGCATATAGAAAACATGCTTCTGTTTCAAGCTCCGTAGGTTTTAAACAAATTAAAAATTCAAATTCTCTTTCCCCGATCTGTTTTTGGCTTAGATCCCTAAAGAAGAAATGATTATAACAATGTAACATTAATTTTAAAAATAATTTCCAGTAAAACTATTTAGTAATTATTTCAAAAACTAGAAATTAGAGTAAAATCATTTCAACCCAGAAAAATTGAATGTCTGGATTTCAAGTTGTAATCATATGAACAGATTCGCATTGCAAAATTATGTTTTTTGATAATCAATTCATAATTTTTAAGTTTATATTCATGGAGAAATTTCGAGATGAACTGAAATTGGTTTTTTCGAAAATTCTGGTGGTCGGAGTGGAGGAAGGTCTCGGGATCAT
The DNA here is from genome assembly GCA_030765085.1 of Allium cepa. Classification (NCBI taxonomy): domain Eukaryota; kingdom Viridiplantae; phylum Streptophyta; class Magnoliopsida; order Asparagales; family Amaryllidaceae; genus Allium; species Allium cepa. The sequence goes on along the minus strand of CM060938.1, from coordinate 461,990,456 downwards.
GGCAATAACTAGCTCGGAGGTCAGGGGTCTCAAGAAAAATGGTGGATGGATTTGTAATGGATCGAGGTGGCTGGCCGACGGTGATATAGGGTTTAACGACCTAATCTGGTTGATGATAGAAGCAAGGTGAATTCGTCGATGAGGGTGGATCGGAAGCGATCACAGCAGGGGGAGCCGTCGCGTGGGTCATCGGGGAAGCTCTAGACGTGGTGGCTTGAGTTCAGGTGATGGGAGGCGACGGGACGAGGTGGATTTATGGATCGGGTTTGGTTACAGGTGGAAGTCGATAGATCAAATTTGATTTTAGGCGAGTTCAAAAGGGACTGGGTGGTCGTAACGACTCAAGAGGAGATTGCCTACTCGTCGATGATCGAACGTAGTTGGTCACGGCGTACACATGCACAAATTATCACCTGTATCAGGTGAATGTTGAGGTATTTGGGAAGAAAGGTTATCTCGGAAATTCACGAGTTTGGCTCGCGAAATTGCTCAAGAAAATAAAAGCATAGCTCGAGTGGGTTTTGGGTTTGGCTAGCGATGTTTTTAAATGGACAACAGTTTAAATTTTTAAAGCAAGTAAGGTTTCAAAAGAAAAAAAGAGAAAAAGAAGGAGTCGGGAAAAATGTAGATTGGCTCGAGTTTGTATCGGGTTTGTTTGGGTGTAAATGCGAGTGTTTTACTGTGCATCACTTTTAAATTTTAAATAAATCAAGTTTGAAAGTGAAAATTTTTAAAATCAAAAGATGTTAACAAAGTTCTCTAGCTAACCACTAAACAAATTTTCAAAGAAAAAATATTACCAAGTTTTGTCAACAAGTTTCAAACTTAAATTTTAAATTCAAATGTGATTTGAAAATAATTTTATTTGGTTTTGAAATAGTTTTATATTAGATTAATTATTAAATCCCTAAGAATTTTCAAAAGTAATTTAATGATGTAATTAAATGGGGGATTAAGATTTGTGCATTAAGTTTTAATCAAAAGGGAATTTAGTAATTTTGTATGTTAATAATAAAATTATTTTAAAACCCTTGATTTAAATAAGTTTTAAATAATAATTAAGTAATTAATTAAGATTTATGTCAGATTAATTAATGACTTAAGTAATTAAGGATCAATTGATTAACTTAAGTAATCACAGGGATAATTAATTACTTATAGGATGATTAAGTAATGGGAGTAATTAAAAGATTTATATTAAATGAGATTAATTAAAGGCTAATTAATTATTTGAGGTTAATTAATTTATATAGGTAATTAAGGAGTAATTAATTACTTAAATATTTATTACTCTATGTAAGTAATTAAAAGATAATTAGTGATTAAAGGTTAATTAATTAGTAATTAAAGAATAATTAAATAATTAAAGATTAATTTTTTAATGATTAAAGGTTGATTGATTTATTAATAAAGGTTAATTAATGATCAAAGGTTAATTAATGATTAAAGGTGAATTAATTAATGATTAAATAATAATTAATTTATTATTGAAAGATAATTACTTAATGTAATTAATTAAGGCTAATTACTTAATGGAATTAATTTAAGACTAATTAATTAACCTGATTGATTAAAGAATAATTGGATAATGAAAGTGACTAAAGGTTAATTAATTAAAGTGATTAATTAAATGATAGTAAATTAATATGATTAATTAATTATTGTGATTAATTAAGGGTTAATAAAATTATGAATAATAAATTAAGGGAAAATTAATTTACGAAATTAATTAAGGATTAATTAGTTGATTAGCAATTAAAGATTAATTACTTAATAATTGAAGATTAATTATTATTCAATAATTAGAGGATAATTAAGGTTGATAAATTAATTTCATTGATTAACATCAAATGGTTTGTGTTAGCGCCAAAATTGGTCACTAACACCCAAATGTAAATGAAAGCACCCACTAACAGTCACTGATAATAGATAAAGTGTGTGTAGAGAGTAATAATATAAAGAACAATCAAAATTAAAATGAAAGTAGTAAAGAACAACAGATTTTATAGTGGTTCGGCTAACTCCGGCCTACATCCACTCCAGAAGTTTTCTTTTTATTGATGTAAGAATCAGTTATAGTTACAAAGTGGGAGACTAGCTTTAGTCTTAGGAAAAACTCAGAGAGCAGAAGTGAAGAAGGAGATCCCTCTTTCTGAACCCCTACAAGCTGTATTTATATGCGAATTTTGAGTTGCTGGGCTTTCTGAACGGTAAAGGCCCATTAAGAATTTCCACCGAGCCACATTCGTCTTATGCCGAACGACTTTCCACCGAGCCATCTTCGCCGAGCGACCCATGCCGAGCCCCAATGCCGAGCGAGGTGCGAGGTGTCGAGGTACGAGGTATCGAGGCGCGAGGTATCGAGGTATCGAGGCGCGAGGTATTGAGGTGCGAGGTATCGAGGCATCGAGGTGCGAGGTATCGAGGTATCGAGGTGCGAGGTATCGAGGTGCGAGGTATCGAGGTATCGAGGTGCAAGGTATCGAGGTGCGAGGTATCGAGGTGAGAGGTATCGAGGTATCGAGGTGCGAGGTATCGAGGTGTTAGCGCCAAAATTGGTCACTAACACCCACCTCGCTTGACGTTGGCAGCTCGGCATGGGTCGCTTGGTCAAGATGGCTTGGTGGAAAGTCGTTCGGCATAAGACAAATGTGGCTCGGTAGAAATTCTTAATGGGCCTTTACCATTCAGAAAGCCCAACAACTCAAAATTCGCCTATAAATACAGCTTGTAGGGGTTCAGAAAGGGGGATCTCCTTCTTCCCTTCTGCTCTCTGAGTTTTTCCTAAGACTAAAGCTAGTCTCCCACTTTGTAACTGTAACTGATTCTTACATCAATAAAAAGAAAACTTCTGGAGTGGACGTAGGCCGGAGTTAGCCGAACCACTATAAAATATGTTGTTCTTTACTACTTTCATTTTAATTTTGATTGTTCTTCGTATTATTACTCTCTACACACACTTTATCTATTATCAGTGACTGTTAGTGGGTGCTTTCATTTACATTTGGGTGTTAATGACTAATTTTGGCGCTAACAGTTTGTAATTAATTAATGTTGATTAAGCAGGATTGGGTAATTAATTCATAAGTAATTAATTTAATTTACTTGGGAATTAATTTGAATTAATTAGGGATTGAACAACTAATTGATCCTTCTTATGGTTGATTATTGTATTGAATGCTTGAATTGTTTGATATCCCTAATGTGTGACATTCTGTGATATGAATTGTGTGGATTAAGTTGTGAACTGTGATATTTATTTGTGATGAATTTACATATTTATCTGTGAATGAAAGATAAGCGTTATAGGATTATTCCACTTATCGATATTGTAATGTTTGTTGGAAATCCAAACAAAACAATACGAGCCCTGTACAGTTTTAGTTTTATAACCTGCCATGGAATGTGGTGATAACCTACTATTGAACATGGTAGCTATAGTAGGTATACCATAATGGTGGTATTTCTGGCTAAGATTAATATTATACTTTCGAAATGTTCTCTGCACTATGCACTAATAATAATATCAAAAGGTTTTTGTGTATCAAGCATGTTTGACTATCATAAGGAGAAATCTCATCCAAGTGTGCGCTTGCATTGTGTGTGTGGTAGGAGGCCTTATGGTAGTTTCAATTTCCACAAATCATAGCAAATTTATTTTTATTTCTTTTGTTCAACATAAAACTGTTTTGTTTGCTCATACCAGTCCCATGACTTACCTAGAGTTTATTGTTCCCTTTCTAAACTCTGGGTGCCCACAATTTTCCACATGGGCAGCCTAGAGTCAGGTTTTCAGATAGTCAGTTAGTAGGTATAGCTTTTGGCAATCTTTGGAGTCTGTGGATTCTGGATTGCATTTGTTTCACTTCATCATTGTGCACCGAGTTTGCTTCACTTCAACATGATTGGAGGTTCTCGCTTCGGACTTGGATTTTTGGAGCTTTGGCAATTGGAGATGTCGATTTCCGCTGCTGTTGCTGTCTTATTATTTCCGCTGTTGTATCTATCTCTGATAGTGTTGATTACTTCAATTGTATCAGATTGTTGTATCCATTTGTGTATCAATAAAAATTTCTTCTGTTTCCACTATGTTGTTATTACCTAATGTTGGTATATGCTCCAGCGAATTATTTTTCAACGTTCGAATCTGCGGCATTTGAATACGGGTGAAGTATGGATGTCGATTTTCAAGCGCTGAATTCCGGGTCGTTACATGTGGTATCAGAGCTAAAGGATGAGTAAGAACTTTAGATTTGGAGTATAACACATTAGGTGACTCATTATAGATAGGGTTATAAATGCCCTAGAATGAGTATCCCTAAGATTTCTTGTCCATATGCCTCAGTTAATTCTCTTACTATTCACTGATAGTGAGAATGAGTGCAAGAAGAGGACGAGGCAGGGGAATACCACTACAAATGGTCAATACCCTGTAACAACATGGAAACAACTTTTTCTATCAATCTCTTTTGATCATCGTTCAATTTCAATTCTTTTGATAGCTTCGTGGCAGCTACAAGAAGAAGCTTTGGTTTGGTGGTGGCCCTGCTAATCATTGTAGATAAGTTCCTAATTCGTATTGTCTTCATCAATTTCTATCAATCTTTTTGTTTTTAAGATTAATGTATTTGAAATTTTATTTGAAATGAATTGGTTAACAAAATATAAAGCTAAATTAAATTGCAAAGATTCGTATCCATTTGTATATTCTTTGGGATCCAGATACATTCTACGAATGGTTAGTTATTCCTTCGGACTAACCAATGCCCCTACACATATTCGTTGACCGGATGACCCGAGTATTTCGTGAAGTACTGTATGAGATCATTCTCATATTTACTGATGATATTCCGATTTGGTAAGCCAAATATAAAATAAATATTCAGTTTGATCTGGAAAGCTATTTCTCTATCTTTGTGTGTTCATCCGTTCTTTGTTTGTCTACCCGTTTAGCAAATTTCGGGGATGAAATTTTCTTAAGGGGGAATCAGTAACGATCCCGGTTTTGAGTCAAATTTAAATTGGTAATTAATTTAATTTTAAGAATTAAATTATGAATCTAATGGTGAACTAATTTGAATTTTTCAAAATAAATAATATGTGTTTATGTATATATAAAAATAGATTATAAATATTTTGATTTGGAATTCCAAAATAAATAATATATTTTGTTTATTTATATATATGTATACAAATTATATATAAACTGATTTTTAAATGAATTTTGAATTTGAAACCTAAAAATAATTATTTTAGAAAATAAATTGAATTTAAATACTCTATATTTTAAGATTAATAAATTTTGTTTTATAATTATAATATATATATATATATATATATATATGTTATATATATTTTGGAAGTTATGATTTGAATTAAATATAAATAAATTTTAAAAGCTATTTAAAGGTTAAACTCTAATATATATGCATATGCATATATATGTTTATTTATTAATACATAATTAAATTTTAAAATCATTTTCTTTAAGATTATATAAATATTTATAAAAGAAAAATTAATTATTAAAATTGAAAATAGAATATAAATATATTTAACTAAATATAAACTAATATATATATTACATAAAATTATTATTAGTACATATAATTTACAAGTGTAAACCCTTTATAATGCAAAATGACATTTGTAATCAATTTAGCATACAAATTAACAAGTGTTTACTTAATTATGCCATGCATTATACAAGTGTCATGTTGATTTATTTTCTTTTTTATTTTTGAAAATTTATGAATAAAGAGGAACCAAAATTATATATACCACTAACTCCTCCTTTCCTCACTTCTTTGTTAAAATTCAAAGTAAAACAAAATCTGGAAACTAAAATAAAAAAACTCAAAAAAAACAAACCAAAAAATTAAACAACTTTCAGATTTCATTAAGAAGCATTGATTCAACATAGAAAACCAGAGAAAGATCAAAACATTTAAATCTGGAAACAAAAGCAAGTTTAAAATCAATCAACGTGTAACAATCAAGAATGCATTCAACAAGATCAAAGTTCAAGACCATGATCAGTTCTAGATCAAAGCATTACCAGAATATTTCCAGTTTCAAAGTTGTAGATTCATATCAAAACTAATCAAGTTCTAGTTTCCCAGTTTTCAAACCCGAATTCAAATATCCAAGCTCTGTCTTTCTCTGTGCATCATCTACAGGTGAGCAAACCCACTTGATTTTACTTCTATGTCTTGATGTTTGAATTCACGCTGGAAGTATACTATGAAAAGTGTTTGTTTAGTTGTTAATTATGCCTCAATGCTTGTGTGTGTGTGTGTGTGTGTGTATGTAAATATATGTGTGCATACAGAAAACATGCTTCTGTTTCAAGCTCAACAGGTTTTAAACAAATTAAAAATTCCAATTCTCTTTCCCCGATCTGTTTTAGGCTTAGATCCCTAAAGAAGAAATGATTATAACAATGTAAAACTAATTTAAAAATAATTTCCAGTAAAACTATTTAGTAATTATTCAAAAACTAGAAATTACAGTAAAATCTTTTCAACCCAGAAAAATCGAATGTCTGGATTTCAAGTTGTAATCATATGAACCTCTTTGCATTCCAAAATTATGATTTTTGATAATCAATTCATAATTTTTAAGCTTATATTCATGGAGGAATTGCGAGATGAACTGAAATTGGTTTTTTGGAAAATTCTGGTGGTCGGAATGGAGGAGGGTCTCAAGATCATGGCCACAGCCAGCTCGGAGGCACGGGTTTCAGGAAAAATAGTGGATGGATTTGTAATGGATCGAGGTGGCTGGTCAACGGTTTTATAGGGTTTAACGACCTAATTTGGTTGATGATAGAAACGAGGTGAATTCGTCGATGAGGGTGGATCGGAAGCGATCGCTGCAGAGGGAGCCGTCGCGTGGGTCATCGGGGAAGCTCTGGGCTGGTGGCTTAAGTTCAGGTGATGGGAGGCGACGGGACGAGGTGGATTTATGGATCGGGTTTGGTTTCGGGTGGAATACGATAGCTCAAATTCGATTTCAAGCGAGTTCAAAGGGGACTGGGTGGTCGTAACGACTCAAGGGGAAATTGCCGACTCATCGATGATCAGAGGAGGTTGGTCACGGTGTACATGTGCACGAATTATCACCTGTATCAGGTGAATGTTGAGGTATTTATGAAGATAGATTATCTCAGGAATTTACGAGTTTGGCTCGGGAAATTACTCAAGAAAATAAAAGTGTGGCTCGAGTGAGTTTTTGGTTTGGCTCACAATGTTTTTGACTGTACAACAGTTTAAATTTTTAAAACAAATAAGGTTTCAAAAGAAAAAAAGAGAAAAGGAAGGAGTCGGGAAAAATGTAGATTGGCTCGAGTTTGTATCGGGTTTGTTCGGGTGTATATGCGAGTGTTTTACTGTGCATCACTTTTAAATTTAAATAAATCAAGTTTGAAAGTGAAATTGTTTAAAAACAAAAGAAGATGTTAACAAAGTTTTTCTAGCTAACCGCTAAACAAATTTTCAAAGCAAAAGTATTACCAAGTTTTGTCAACAAGTTTTAAACTTAAATTTTAAATTCAAATGTGATTTGAAAATAATTTGATTTGGTTTTGAAATAGTTTTATATTAGATTAATTATTAAATCCCTAAGAATTTTCAAAAGTAATTTAATGATGTAATTAAATGGGGGATTAAGATTTGTGCATTAAGTTTTAATCAAAAAGGACTTTAGTAATTTGTATGTTAATAATAAAATTAATTTCAAACCTTTGATTTAAATAAGTTTTAAATAGTAATTAAGTAATTAATTAAGATAATAGTTTATCTCAGATTAATTGAAGACTTAAGTAATTAAGGGTCAATTGATTAACTTAAGTAATCGTAGGGATAATTAATTACTTAAAGAATGATTAAGTAATGGGAGTTATTAAAAGATTTATATTAAATGAGATTATTTAAAGGTTAATTAATTATTTGAGGTTAATTAATTTATGTAGGTAATTAAGGAGTAATTAATTACTTAAAGATTTATTACTCAATGTAAGCAATTAAAAGATAATTAGTGATTAAAGGTCAATTAATTAATAATTAAAGAATAATTAAATAATCAAAGATTAATTTTTTAATGATTAAAGGTTGATTGATTTATTAATAAAGGTTAATTAATTAATGATTAAAGGTTAATTAATGATTAAAGGTGAATTAATTAATGATTAAAGATTAATTAATTTATGATTGAAAGATAATTACTTAATGTAATTAATTAAGGCTAATTACTTAGTGGAATTAATTTAAGACTAATTAATTACCTGATTGATTAAGGAATAATTGGATAATGAAAGTGATTAAAGGATAATTAATCAAAGTGACTAATTAAAGGATAATAAATTAATGTGATTAATTAATTAATGTCTATTTAAGGGTTAATCAATTTATGAATAATTAATTAAGGGAAAATTAATTTATGAAATTAATTAATTGATTAGCAATTAAAGATTAATTACTTAATAATTGATGATTAATTATTATTTAATAATTGATGGACAATTAAGGTTGATAAATTAATTTCATTGATTAATATAAAATGGTTCGTAATTAATTAATGTTGATTAAGCAGAATTGGGTAATTAATTCATAAGTAATTAATTTAATTTACTTGGAAATTAAATTGAATTAATTAGGGATTGAACAACTAATTGACCTTGCTTATGGTTGATTATTGTATTGAATGCTTGAATTGTTTGATATCCCTGATGTGTGACATTCTATGATACGAATTGTGTGGATTGAGCTATGAACTGTGATTTATTTATCTGTGATGAATTTACATATTTATCTGTGAATGAAAGATAAGCGTTATAGGATTATTCCACTTATCGATATTGTAATGTTTGAATTGATGATGGTTGATATATTATTGTTGCCTGTAAAACCCCTGGACTACACCACAGACACACAAATATGGATTTCACGGGAAATTGGTTAAGTCACAGATATTCTAAATTAAATATTATTTTCAATGATGAGAAATTTAAAGGTTGAATTTGAATCCAATTGGTTTGGAAGTGAAATTGAGTTGAATATGAAAAGCTTTTGGAGAGGAAGTTTGAAAATGAAATTTAGTTTGAATATAATATATCTTGTTTAAGTTTTGAAATTATTTTGGAAATTATGGTTTGAAAGGGTTATACAAGTTATACAATATATATATATATATATATGGGTTTTAAACCATTTTTAAAGTATATAAAATTAATTATTTTGCGAATTTGAATTTAATTCAATTAGAACTTGCCGAGAATACGACTGTTCGCTAATTTTTCAATGTATACTTTGAAAGGCTATAACTTGAGTAAATATAATTGGATTTTCCTGAAAGAAAAGCATTTGTTTTCAAATGATAATTGCATTCATATAATGAAAGGATTTCTAGTTTTGTTGAAAATATTTCAAGTTATGGGAGAATCAAATTAAAAATAGTTTCGAAAACTATGAATAAATCTTTGTTAAAGATTTGGTGAACATTGTTTCAAAGTGAAGAGGATCTTAAAGGGTGAATTTTTTGTTTAAAAAAGATTAAAGTGGAAATTTATTTAAACCATTCGAAAGGAAAGGTTTTGGGCGTAAGGTTGTGACTTCACTAGGATCCCAATATATCCATATGCTTTTTAAAATTAGCGCTCATTATTCTGTTTAGCGGGGAGAGGACTTTATGTCATAAAACCCATTTCGAATAGTGATACTACGAAATGGATAGCATTTGAAGACGGTGGTGAAGACCTGGTATTTTCGAGAACGATAGGACTACCTGTCGAATGACTCCGCACTGAGTTGCTCCGGTATAGAGATCTCCATATGTAATGGGAGTTCGATCGGGATTGTGAATATCCGGATTTGCAAGGGCTTCTTTGTAGTGCCTTTGGTTCCATTCAGACCTTGGATGGACTTGTATGGATGTATGTCTGACGTTACACTATGAGATGTAAAGCCGGTTTCTATCAAATACATTTCTGTTTGGTGGCGGAGAATTTATTCTCTTAGCTTAACACCCTTCTTTGAGACGTACGAGCTTAGAGGTTATGTAGTTGATGGTTACTATTGATATATTCCCAATTTGGTAATGTGGCATGCTAAGTGTTGTTGATCAAAGCATGGCTTTGGTGAAAACCAAAGCTTTGTGGGATGAGACTTCATCGAACCTCACGCCCGGAAATGGTCGAAACAGGAAGGATGCAGCAAGGTTATGAGGGTCGCGCCCTTTAGGGTATGTGCATTTCCTTCTGGATTTAATTTTTCCCAAAACCAAAATCTCCTACGGCATTTATAAAAGAAAAATAGTGTATTATGCATTGAATTTATAAAATTTAAGGCGCCATGCAAGAGTTTCAGTAGATATCATTTTACTTTCTTTGACTAGAGTTTAGGCAAATATAGTTTTTGATAGATAAGGTTACGCAGTAGAGGCACATATGTTCTTTTACTGCCGGTTTTGCTATAGACATCTAAATATAGCATAATATAAAAATTATTACATAAAAGAATATTCAAACATAAACGTTAAGAAACATAAATTCAACTTTTGGTTACCGTAAGAAACTATGATTGTTGAGATTTTATGATTTTATGCCCATATAATTTCTTATGTTCCTGTGCTCATAAGAATTGGACTTTTTGGTTGATTTTGTTCTTTTTTAAAGTGCAAGAATACGGTGTTTTATGGTATGATTTTGATCTTTTTACATTACTTTGTTGGTCCTTGCATGTCCTTTCATACTTTAACGTACAAATCCATACTTTTATGTACGTTTGAAAAAGAGTAGGTTATTTTAATGTATAAGTGGATGCCCAATAAAAGGAAAAGATGCATTATTGGGTTTGCTTGATGTGCAGCCAGAGCATACGTTATATACGTATTTCATTGTGCTCAAAATTGTGGCAGGCAGACATCATAGTCATACACATTATAAATGCAGAGGCATTGCATTTTAATGCATAGTGGTAACAGTGGAGTTATATACTTTCCTCGAATATAAATGTGGTAGGTTTCTTCCAGTGATCAATAATATCTCTCTATTTTTTCTATACAGCGGGAGGTACACTAGTATATGGAAACAAGAAATGAATTTATTAATTTGTTGCAACATTAAAGTTCTTTGTATGGATGATTACAATTACATATGACTCAAGAATTGGCAAGTTCAGAAAATGTTTTGAATGATAGAAGTGTAAGCAAGTGCCGCCAAATAATGTTGCAGTCAAGAAAAGATAGATGGCTCATACTATAGGCACATGTTACTAGCATCTTGGCGTGGAGTTCCAATTGTGATGTGGTGTGAAAGATGGTTAATGAATTCCAGTAGAAATTCATAAATTATCTGTTTCATATTTGTAGGTATAATCATGATTTATATTAGACGTGTTTGTAATGAATTTTATGTTGAGTTAACTGTGATTAGTATTTGCAAGATACAGTTAATTGCCAGAAGAAATTATTTTATCCTTACCTATGGAAAAAAATTAATTTGATATTGTTATGCTATTGATTTCCACTACTATCTATGTGAGCACATGTGGAACGCGTGCATGTGCACTGTGGGGTGGCATGGGTGGGGTATGGTGGTGTACGTGTATTTGTAATCTAACTAAAAATTATTGAAACTTACATACATACAGTGTTGGTCATTCACCCAAAAAGTAAAAATGCATCAAATAAATATTTATCTGTATGAATGTTACAAGGTTGTACACGTTGCTGGGTTATAGCAACTTTATACAACAACTAGATCAAGCCAATAAAGTCAAAACATGGAGAGCACACAACATTGCAAGTACAAGTGCCCAAAATATTTATAACAGCGAAAACGAAACTTACATATAAAATAGTATATTATTATATAAAATAACACATGACCTGTACATCATTGGAACATGAACATAAATAGCATATATCAGACGCAGTGTTACCCGTGAAGTACAACGACATATCAGTTAAGGAAAAAAGTGTGGAAAACAACGACATATTATTAAAATCTTCCAACCGTAAAGTACAAATGCCATGACCTGATGAACCCCACTATATTCCACATTGTGCTCAAGATGATAAATGAGATATCTTTTTACTCCTGAAGTGGTATGCCAAAAATTAGCGACTTATTACATACATACGTACATACTAATAATTTATACTAGATTTATACTAGATAACAATTTTTCTCGACGGCAACTAATAAATTATACTAAATTTTATGCTAAAGCACATCAATAATAATTTCTTTTATATACTAAAGCACATCAATAATAAGTACGAAACAACATCAACGATATACATTGTTGTATACTTATTGCAATTTTTTTAACTGCGGATTACATATGCTGCTCATTTTATTTATAGAGTTCTAATTGCTTCTTATTCAAGTTACAAATTTGATTCACTAATTAAGTCCAAATGACTAAAGTAAGTCAAACGATTTAATATGGAAAAAGAGACGATTGTAAATTGGACTACAACGTTATCAAAAACCAATATATTCCTTATCACAGGACCAAGTCCAGAAACACTACTCTTATATATTTATTATGCCAACAAAAGTAATTTATATTTTGTTTATATAAGTTAGCTCTCATGGTATGGTAGTAGTATCATAATCCATTTTTAATACTCTAATAGTTTGAATGCTAAGTGTCCACACAACGCATCTTCTTATATCGGAATAAAAGAAATGGACATAACGCTCATATATATGTTCATTTTCCCCTGCATTCAAGCGCTATGTCTCATTGTCCCAACACAATCCCGATTCATCGTAGTTAAATTCATGCAGAATTTCCCATCCTTTCTTCATTAGAGTCCAATGGTTTCATATTTATTTTGATGTGTGCTCATAGCATTCTTTCTCTTCTATGTCAGCTTAGCACTCGAACTATGTAGTGCCACATTAGCATAACACCTAACATGCTATCCCATGATTATACACTATTATACACCGGCACCAAATAGTTTTATACTTTGGTAAGTACGTAACGTTTACGAGGAAGTGGATATCATAGGAAGTTCAATCTTAATGGTTAGCAAGAAAAATTCTCTATATATTCATATGGCATTTTTTAAAAGAGAGATAATGCAAGTTTTCTAATTTCCAAATTACTGGAAGCACTAATTTCAATATTTGTTACATTATCTAGATATTTATGTAATAGTTGATTACTTTCCTTACATGTTTAATGATTTTCTTAAATAACTTAGTTTCATTCACGTTTTGATAAACAATTGATTTGTGCATGTATATGCATAAAAATATGCAACATTACGCACACGTTAAAGTAATTTTGTAAAATCAAAAAATCTTTACAAACAGTGTTTTTTAATGCCAATTCCTCCTGTACACGTGCATCGCACGGGCCATAGTACTCGTATTCATAAAATTGAATTGAGAAACTAGACTAATTAATTTTTAGTTTAAAAATTTCTCAATCCTTTCTTCTCCTTCTAAACTAAAAAGAAACTAAAAACTAAAAATCAAAATCAAAAGGAAATCAAAACAATAACAACCTGCTTCAAGTTCCACTCAATAGAAGCTTCAAGCTAAAGATTCAACTCAATATTATCAAGATCAACTCAACAAATTCAGATTCAAACTCAACAATCAAGTAAAATTCAAATCAAAGAAAGCTTTTGTTTCAACAAAACAAGTTCCAGATTTTAAGCCTGCTCTCTATTTTCTTTCTAAAAATGGTGAGTAAACCTTTCTTTAAAAAAAACAGTTTTAAATATGTGATTATACTTAGATGTTTGTGATGGATTTTTGTAGGAATCTGGTTTGCAATATGTTTATGAATGTGAATGCATGTATGTATATATGATGTGTCTGTGTATATGAAATATATATATATATATATGTCTCTGTTGCATCACAGGTTCAAAATCCACCAGAATAAATTCAAATTCTCTTTATACATTCAGTTTTAGGCCTTGATCTCTTAATAGAAAATGATTATAAGAGTGTAATATTGTTTCTAAAAATAATTTAGAGAATTTATATTAAGTGGTTAGTTTTAAAAGGATAAATTACAGTAAGAATCAAAAATAAGTCAAAAATCGATGTTTATAATTTCGAGTTTCGATTTTATGATGTGATTTGCATTGGCAAATGATGAATTTAGGTGAAGAAATCATGATTTTTAAGTAAGTAAATTGTGATATATATCGAGATGATCGATTTGGGTACATCATCGATTGCTGATGATTGGCGACGAGGGGTGTGTCGAGATTGAGGCTGGAGGAGGATGGAAGGTGGGGGAACTCAAGAAAAATCGAGGAAGGTTTTATAGATGGCCGTGGTGGCCAGGTAGCATCAAACTAGGGTTCGACTGACAGTTTAGGTTGGCATTGATCTTCGAGTTCGTGTGTTGACTGGGGAGTATCGGAGTTGATCGCGAGGAGGGGGATCGATGCTGGGGATCGAGACGTTGCTCTAGGTTGGTCGGCGAGGGTGCCGGTGGTCCGAGACGATGGCTATGGTGGTTTTTCCATTTGGGTTGGTTCCAGATTTTTATTCAGTGCTCGATTTTCGATTTGCTATCGAATTCTTTCATCTGAGTGGTCGTGTGTGACGGCGAAATGATCATCGACTTGTCGAGGGTCGGACGGTTGGTCGGAGTGTCGTAGAGTCGCCATGCACATGCATGTGTGCACTGTGATATTGTCTGGGTTTCGTGGGGTTGGGGAAGAAGATGTTGCATGGGTCATCTCGATGCGGTTGCGTGTTCGTCTCAAATCAGAGAATTGGAAGTGAGTGTCACGGGGTAGCTCAGGATTGACTTGGGAATTTTTGTGGTTTTTCTTGGGTCATTTGGTTGCTAATCGGGTTTTAAAATTTAGTATGGAAAGCATGAACAGTTTTTTTAAAAGGCAAAGGATTCAAAATTTCAAGCATAGGGGAAAGGTACTTAGTTTAAAAGCAAACAAAAATAAGTTTTCAAAGTTTAAGCATTTATCAAGTTCCAAAGTAAAATGTTTAAACAAGTTTTAAAGTTTATTTTTAAGTTATTAAAAATAATTTAGTTTCCAAAAGAATGTTTAGCTTAGTTTTAAAATGAATAGGTTTCCAAAGCAATATAAACTAAGTTCCAAAATAATTAAACAAGTTAAACAAGACTTTAAAAATTTAAATTATTTTGTTTATATTAATTATATTAATTTTGTAATTAAATTATTAAGTGTTTTTTTAGAAGTAATAAGATGATGTTTTGAAATTAAGATGTGATTAAAGTAAGAGTGTTTAACTTTAATTAATCAAAGAATTCTCTAAGTGATGTTTGTATAAATTAATTTCAAGCATTTAAATTAATTTAATTTAAATAATAAGTAAGGGTTTAATTAAGGTAAATGGTTTATCTAAATTAATTAGGCTCTTATTAATAGAAATAACTAAAGCATAATAATTAATTAACCAAGATGATTAATTAATGTAATTAAGATAATTAATTAGTTTAATTAATTAAGGATAGTTAATTTCTTAATTAATTAAGGGTTAATTAATCTAAGTAATTAAAGGTCAATTAATTAATGGGTAATTAATTAATGGAAGTAATTAAAGGGATCAATTACTCAATGTAATTGATTAAATTTATTAATGGGATTAATTTAAGATAATTAATTAATTTAATTAATTAAGGATAATTAGTTAATGAAATTGATTAAGTATAGTTACTTAATGTAATTAATAAAGTATAATTACTTGGTGCAAGTAATTATTGGATAATTACTGAATGTAATGAATTAAAGGGAAATTACTTAATGAAAGTAGTTAAAGGGTATTACTTAGTGGAAGTAACTAAGGATTAATTACTTAGTGTAATCAATTAAAGGATTAATTAATATAATTAATGAAAAAGTTAATTAATTAATGTAGGTAATTAAAGGATAGTTAATTACTGAATGTGATTAATTAAGGTTGATTAATGAATGTGATTAATTAAAGATTTATTATTAAGTGTAATTAATTAAAAGAATAATTAATTAATTAATATGGTTAATCAAAAGATAATTAACTAATGTAATTAATTATACGATAATTATAATGTAATTAAGGATCATTAATTAATTAATGAGAGTAATTAAAGGTTAATTAATGTGTATGGTTAAAGAATAATTAATTTATGTAATTAATCAAAGGCTAATTACGTAATGTAATTTAAGAATAATTAATTAAGAATGAGTAATTAAGATAGATAATTAAAGGGTGATTAATTAATTAATTGATTTGTAATTAATTAATGTTAAGTAAGAAGGATTTAAAAGTGATTAATTTAATTTATTTGGAGATTAAGTTAAATTAATTAGGAATTGTACATCTAATTAATCTTTCTTATGGATGATTAAGTTATATTGGATGACTTGGATTATTGATATCTCTGGTATGTGATTGTGATTTAAGATGCTTTGGTTGAACTTTGATAGTATGAATTATCTACCTATGTGAATATGTTATTCTAAATATAAATTAAATTGTTTAAACTTAAACAACTTGGACACTAAAAGACGGAGTTTTGGATTTCGATGAGACTGGGATCGGATTTTCAAATTGGATATCCGAAAACACATCAATCCAAATTAAACGATAGGTCATGAAATCTCAAGTGAAGATCAAGATGAAGACTCGAAGTGTAAGGGCTATTATCGTTAACTCCGAGGGTGATTCCAAAACGAGTTTAACGGAGATAGTGCTTCCAATTTTGAGATGAAGATTCAGAGTGTAAGGGCTATTGTCATTAACTCTAAGCATGATTCCAAAATGAGTGTAGCGAGATAGTGTGTAACGACCCCGGTTTTGAGTCAAATTTAATTTAATAATTAATACAAAATTTTGGATTAAATTGTGAAATAATTTGAATTTTTCAAATTAAATAAGTTATGTGCATGTTTATTCATATGGATAGATTGTAAGTTGAAATTTGAATTTGAAAATTTTTAAAATAAATAAAATATGCTATATATGTATACAAATTGATATTTAATACGAAATTCAAAAATAAATGTTTTGAATAATATATTTGAAAACTCTATATTTAAAACTAATAAAAAAATTGTTTTCTAATTATAATATACATATGTAATATATATTTTGAAAGTTATATTTTGGAATTTGATATAAATGATTTTCAAAAGCTAAAAAAATTAAACTTTATAATTAAGAACTTATATATACATATATATAAATATATGTGTTTATTTATTAATATAAATAATTTGATTTCAAATTATTTCTCTTTAATTTTTATAGATATAAGTAATAAGAAAAACACATGAATACAAATATATGAAAACAAAAATGAATCGGAAGTTTTAATAGATATATATACACATGCTTATTTATCTTATGTGTAATTAGATTTTAAAAATCAATTTCTTAAAGTTATAAATATATATATAAATAAAAGAAAATGGATTTGTTTAAATAGGAAAATATAATATAAAATTTTATAAAGATATATTCAAACACAAGTACAAGTGTAAACATTTTAACAATCAAACTAACACGTGTAATCATCATAAACAAAGAGATAAACAAGTGTTAGTTTAAAATTAACAAGTGTAGAATTATTTTATCATGCATTTACAAGTGTAACTAATGAATACAAGTGACAAATAGGTTTTTTTAAAATTAGAAAATATAAACATATGACTTAAAAAGAAACCAGGTTAAGATATCTCATCATCATTTGCTAAGAAATAAAAAATAATAGGAAACAAAACAAACTTGAGAAACAAATTAGAAAGAAAATCAAAACAAAAATCAAAGCTTGAAGCTATGCAAAAGAAAGACCGAAACCTAGAAGCAACTTAACAAATTAAAACAAGTTCCAAGTTTCAGATCAAAAACCTGAGCAAATTTAAACAAAAACAAGATCAAACTCAAAATCAATTTCCAGGCCATGTTACTTCTCTATTCTCTGAAATCATGTGAGCAAACCCCTTGACCCTGCTGTTTATCTTGGGGTTTGGATTTGTATTTGAAGCTATGATGTGAATATGCTAGTATGGTTATGTGAATTTGACTGCATGTTGTAAATATATATATGTGTGTGTGTGTGTGTGTGTGTGTGTGTGTTTATAGGATTATTGTGACGCCCCACCTCTATACCCACGCTAGCCAAGGACATTACAAAGTAATGCCGTCAACTAACACGGAGAATAAGGCTGGATAGGAGCGACCATCTATAGCCTTGCTCTAACTATCTATTGAATACATCGACAATAATCATAAAAAGCAGATCGACATATCCAATGAATACTTAAAACAAAACCATAGGTGGTTGGAGGATCTATCAGAACAGAATATAACAACTCAAATGTAATATACATCACGGAATAGTAGATCATCATATACATATATTGATACATAACAGAGTATACAAAATGATACATGTCAAGTGGTATAGCAAACCACAACATACAGACGAATCCCAAAAGAATGCATATATATATATATCAGAGTTACACTAAAAAGGACCACACAAAAAGCTATAACAAAAAGGAACAAGCTGGATAGTCCATGCGGAAGCAAAAGAGGCTAAGTCCAAAAGCACCTAACCTGAAACATCTCGGTCTGACCCGAGTATAAAATACACGGGTCAGTCTAGCTAAACAAATCAGTTAGATAAACTGAACAACAATAACCTGCAAGGTCACGATGTATAACGAATATTTCCAAAAGAGATAACACAATCATCTAACAAAAGATGAATCATATCATAACAAGCCTCGTATCATTGGCAACTCATAGAAACAAAGGATAGGAATATCCCAAAACAAGCCATAAAGGCAAATAACAAATACCAATGGAGGTAACTCAAGTTCCACAAGGCAATCGCTACTCATCATGCGGCTCAAAAAGACCAACACCGAAGGACGATACCAAGGGAATATACATATGAATAAAACATCATAACATTTGCACGTGCTCAGTACTGTATAAACAAGGATCCATGAGCCCGAAGACTCCAAACCCAAATATCACTCGAGCGGCTCAAAAAGACCTAACTCCGAAAGCGACATATAGGGCAACAAACCCGAAGGCACAAACCCGAAGGTACAAACCCGAAGGCAACATACCCGAAGGCAACATACCCAAAGGCAACAAACTTGAAGGAGAGTCCGAAGACACTATCCCAAAGGCAACAAACCGTAGTGGTGAAGGTCCGCAGGCCCAGTACTGGACACCACTAACTGGCGGAATGTGTCATAACTCTAAAAAAGGAATACGAAAAGTGGTAGCGTGAGTCCCATAACCACTCGTTCGCACTAAACGGTTTACTATCCGTTAGTTAATTTCACACTCAAAGCAGTACAAAGTTCACCTCATATCATCGGTAAACCAAACCCGAAGGTCAAAACGATCAATTGAATAGGTCGGGGATTAATCGGAAGGATAAATGCACAGATTGATGGTCCGTGTTTTGCCCAACCATTTAATCACCCTTCCACTTCGCTCGAAGTGCGAAATTGTGCGTGTGTTTTAAATAGAATTTATAAATCGGAGAAGCGAGGTTTTAATACGAATTGAAGAAATCATTTATAAAAACCCGTGAATGAATTCAAAAAGGAATCATCAAGGTCAAATATGCATAAACAACTAATTGGAATCAATATGCATCGATCAAATTTGGAAAACTAAGCGAACAAGGCAAATTGAAAAAAGACAATAGATTCAGACGTCTGAAAGAAGTGGTTCAGACGTCTGAATCTGGAAATTAATATGTTTTCCAGAACAAAATCCAGATGTCTGAAACCAAACTTTACGTCTGAAATAGGCATTATTTTGCCTATTTCCTTTCTGGTTGAAATTTAGCCAATCCATACGTCTGGAATATAATTTCAGACGTCTGAATATGGGAATGAAAATCTTCCCCAGAACAATATTCAGACGTCTGAAATATGGATTCAAACGTCTGAACTTGATGGTCAGGCATTTCCTGAACCTAGGCCATCTATGGCCAAACAAATCGAAAGCAATCGGATGCGTGTTGATTATGGGCTTACGTCAAATGACTACCCAACCTTAACGACACACCCAAACACTCCGAACAACATAATCATCAATCATAAAAGGATTTTCATAGATTTGGCTTCAAAAATCAATATTTGGCAATTTCACCAAAGCAATCCAAATCGAAAGCAAATGGAAATGAACAAGGGTTAGGAATTCATACCTAACAACCAAAGGTACTTATAGTCATAGATGTGAGATAAAAATCTCACCTAACATCAATAATATCAAGAGAAGTAGATGTGAGTTCAAAACTCACCTTTTCTCTCAAAACAAAGAAGAAGAAGCTCAATTGCAAGGAAAAGATCAACCACTCTCCACTTCAACTCTACTAGCTTCAATCTAAGATCAAAACAAGTATTTGCTAAGTTAGGTTTAGGAAACTTCCTGAAATTGAAGGAGAAAGAGTTGGAGAAGATGAAGAAGAGGCTTACCAATAGCTTCTCTTTGATTTTGGAGCAAGAATTCAATGTTGCAAGAAGAAACTAGGGCTTGGAATTTCTATTTCCCATTCTCTTCCCCCATTTTCAGTTTTTAGCTTAAGTTTTTATGAAATGAATATGAGTGAATGAAAAGAGGGACTGAGTTAGGGTTAATTAGATAGTTAGTGGGCTGAACCCAAACCCAAACCCAACTAGAAAAAGTTGCAAAATTCAACTTACTCCAAACATATCAAAGCTTATACTCAAAAAGATCGCAAACGCCATTTTGGAACCAATGGAGGTGGTTTCGAGTCTCAATTCGGCCATTTGTAAAAAGTAACATTTCGGACCAAAAATCCGACTAACGACACTATATTTAAATAAAACATTTAAATATAAAATCGTTAAATATGCGGGTGGTTACAGATCTCTCCTCCTTACAAAATTGCGTCCCCGCAATTCCCAGAGACGATACTTGTAATAACTACATACATACTACATCCAAAAGAAAAGGAAATAAGCTTGAGATGAAAAGATAAACTCATCGTTGCCAAACGAAGATAGGAAACCCGGATAAGATCGCTCGATATACTCTCTGGTTTCCCAAGTATAGTCATTGGGATTAGCGGACCATTGAACTTTAACGAGCGGCACGTCCTTGTTCCGAAGGTGTCGCAGCTCCGTGTCAGGTACGCGAATAGGTTGTTGTACAATAGATAAGTCCGGTGAGACCTCAAGCTCTTGCAAATTAGGAGAAGCGATAACGGAATCCGACCCCCGAAGACACTTCCGAAGTTGAGAGACGTGAAACACGTCATGAATGCCAGATAAATGAGCTGGAAGTGAAACTCTATAAGCCACAGGGCCAATACGTTCAGTAATGGAAAATGGTCCTATAAAGCGAGGAGCCAATTTCCTAATCGTACTGAAACGCATCACCCCCTTCAAAGGAGAAACACGAACAAAGACAAGATCACTAACTGAGAATTCGAGAGGCTTCCTACGGTTATCAGCGTAGGACTTCTGGCGGCTCTGCGCCTCTTTCATTCTCAACCGAATAAGATCAATCTTCTCGGAAGAATCACAAACAAAATCTGGACCAAGAATAAGCTTCTCCCCAGATTCCAATCAACAAGAAGGTGATAGACATGGTCTTCCGTATAAAGCTTCGAAAGGATCCATACCGATACTAGACTGAAAACTATTATTATAGGAGAACTCTACAAGAGGTAGATGATCCTCCCAACTACCACCAAAATCAAAAATACAAATACAGAGAAGATCTTCCAAGATACGATTCACCCGTTCAGTCTGTCCATCAGACTGCGGATGATAAGCTGTGCTAAAATTAAGCTTTGTTCCCAAAGCTTGCTGAAGACTCTTCCAAAAATGACTTGTGAATAAAGGATCACGGTCACTCACAATAGAACTAGGAACACCGTGAAGTCTCACGGTTTCCTTGACATACAACTTAGCCAAATGTGAAACAGTCCTATTAGACTTAATAGGAATAAAATGAGCAGACTTAGTGAGGCGATCAACAATAACCCAAATGCTAGAATGGCCCGATCTCGAACGAGGTAGGCCGTCAATGAAATCCATAGAAATCTGATCTCATTTCCACAATGGAATCTCAAGAGGCTGAAGAAGACCCGAAGGACGCTGATGTTCGGCCTTAATACGCTGACAAGTTATGCAATTACTCACATAACTCGCCACATCGCGCTTCATGCCTTCCCAATAATAAAGACGATGCATATCCGCATACATCTTACTATTACCAGGATGAATGGTATACTTAGAACAGTGACAATAATCAAGAATGTCATGCCAAAGTGCAAAATCAGAAGGCACAAAAAGACGGTTCTTCATGTGAAGACACACATGAGAATCAATGCTGAAATCCCGCAACGCCTCATCGTAGGATCCAGACTCACAAAGCTGAATAAGATGCAACAAATCAGGATCACGCCACTGAGCATCGACAAAACGATCTAATAAATTGGGTAGAACTCCCAAACTAAGTAATAGAATAGGAGAATTAGAAGATGAACCTCAATCACGAATTTCACAAAAAGATATAGTCACGAGAATATCCCATTCGGCAGGCATCATAGAAACAACAGCCGAATGTTTGCGACTAAGCACATCAACAACACGATTACCCTTCCCCGGGGTATACTGGATATCAAAATCATAGGGGGCAAGAAACTCGAGCCAACATTGTTGACACAATTTAAGTTCCTTGTGAGAAAATAAACATTCCAAATATTTATGATCTAGGTGGAGAACAAATTTCTCATCCAAAAATGATGATGCCAAATTCTAAAAGTAAAAACATTAGCCGCGAGCACTGGATCATGAGTAGCATATCTAGTCTCGATAAGCTATAATGATTTTGAAGCACAAGTGATAGCACGTTCTCTTTTGCAAGAGAACGGCATCCAAACCAATACAATTAGCATTGGTACAAAAGATAAAGTCTTGGTACCCTTCGGAAAACACAAGAATAAGAGTATCGAAGAAGAATTCTTTCAAATAATCTTCTTTCCCCAAAAGCTAAAACTTTCAAAATTACCATTATCTTAATGTAAAAATCTTTCTAGAAAAATTTACATCTTTACAAGTCAATTTATTGTGTCAAATTGTCTCATCAAAGCGTTTAGGAAATTCCTATCGATAACGTTGATCAAGCGCATCGACTAGAATTCTTAAAGCACTCAACGGGCAATACAATCACAAAATCATCTTCTATATGATGAAAATATCTCTTAAAAGTTTTGAGAATATTCTTTACTCGTTTAAGATCAAAACCCAATTGTACTTATAAATAAATCTTATGAAAAAGATTTGCAAAATTTTGAATTTCTCTTTTCATCCAAAATCAATAAATACAAGAATGGAGTCATCGAGATATCGTAAAATACTCGATTCATAAAATGGATGAAATAAGCTGGATAGACTGAATGATATAATAGGTCACTCATACGAATCATAACGAGTGGGAATGCGGTAAATGGAATGCTAACTGCCGCAACTCGTAGCAAATGAAAACCGGTGGCAAGGTCGAGCTGAAAAAGACCTTATCACCACTCAAAAGAACGCTTAGGTGATAATCCTAAGACAAGACCAAAAATACTGGAAAATTCTCAAACTACATGAGTGAGAGAAATAACACTTTCCTCACTATGTGGGCTTAAAGAATAAAATGATGCCATCAAGTTGGAATCGGAATCACAAAGAAAAATATAAATCTGCATAACAGATTAAAAATGTCGAAGATGAATAGTCCACTCGGGACATAGGATATGGCTTCATAATAATTAAGTCAATCCTTTCAAAAATATATCAATTCCGAAGCCTAAGTAAAGCATAACATGCAAATTGGCTCGGAAAGAAAAAGCACATGAAATAATCTCGACATCAATACAAGCAAATTGAGCATTGCAGATCCACCAATTTCGGATTCGCAATTCTCAAAGAAGTAACCATACAAGAAACATCCAAAGACAAATCATCGAAGAGCTTCTTCGATACGAAAGAATGTGAATCCCCCGTATCGAAGAGAACTCGAATACAATAGTCAAGAAATAAAATAGAACCTTCCAAAACAGATGGAGATATACCTTTTCCCCGAGAAGAACCTCTAGAAGCATCCTCTATATTTAGCTTTCCAGATGGAGAATTATTCGAAGCAATGGGACAAGTGGAACTACGATGGCCTTCCTTCTTGCAATAGCGGCAGAAGAGAGGCTTAGGACAAGCTCGAATCATATGATTAGATGAACCACAATTGAAACACTTCCGAATGGAAGGTGTTCCAGTAGACTGAGACTGAGAATTAGATTCAACGGGCTTTTTCTTCTTGGAAGGGAAAATTTTCCGCTTATCGAATGGAAACTGCTTCTTGTTGGTGTTCTTGCGAACCACAACATCATCCCCACAATCACACTTCTTCTCGAAGGCTTCGAGATGAAGTGCCGAATCAACTAACTCCTCAAAAGAAAACTTAAGCTGGAGCATTAAAGACTTCTTGAGACATTTTTTAAGGCCAGATACAAGCTTCAGATTCTTCCTATACAAGGTGTTAATGAATTCAAGACCATACTTAGACAAGGCCTCGAATGATGCAACATACTCAGAAACGGAAGTCTCCCCTTGTTTCAACTCAAGAAAGCGACGGGCCAACAAAGCTTTCTCAGATTCAGGAACGAACTTGACTTCAAATCGTTCCCGAAACTGAGTCCAAGAAAGAGCAGACTCATCAAATTCAGCTAAAAGAAGCTCGTACCAATCAAGGGCACGCTTTTGCAATAAGCTAGAAGTTACAAGAACCCTATCATGATCAGAAAGATCCATGCGAGAGAGAACATGCTCGTACATGTGAATCCATGCTTGGACCTCAAGAACAATCTCGGAGCCTTTAAACGGCTTCCCCCCAAGATGAGAAAAATCACTGCACAATCGTGCGAAGGTGGACTTGCATGGAGGAGATGTTCGAGTAGGAGCTGGAGGCTGTGTGCTCCTAAACCACTCAAAAAACTGATCGGCAGACATATAAACGCCGTCCGGATGTGAGCCGCTTGATTGCCCAGCATCCGAGCGTCGTCCTCCGCATCTTCCAGCCATACGCTGAAAGTTAAGGTAAGGACAAGATTAATCACAAGGTAGATACTTCAATACGGAATACTACGGAATAAAATGCATTCCTAGACGTATTCCCCAAATTCGATCTAACCTTTGATGGTAGAAGGAATAGAAAGGCACGATGATTCAAAGATTTATATCACTTATACACTTTGATGTGCCGTAATATGTGCATCTATTCTGTGTTTATCATATTTTGTTCTGAACTCAGCTCTGATACCACGCTGTAACGCCCCACCTCTATACCCACGCTAGCCAAGGACACTACAAGGTAATGCCGTCAACTAACACGGAGAATAAGGCTGGATAGGAGCGACCATCTATAGCCTTGCTCTAACTATCTATTGAATACATAGACAATAATCATACAAAGCAGATCGACATATCCAATGAATACTTAAAACAAAACCATAGGTGGTTGGAGGATCTATGAGAACAGAATATAACAACTCAAATGTAATATACATCACAGAACAGTAGATCATCATATACACATATATTGATACATAACAGAGTATACAAAATGATACATGTCAAGTGGTATAGCAAACCACAACATACAGACGAATCCCAAAAGAATGCATATATATATATATATATATATATATATATATATATCAGAGTTACACTA
Organism: Allium cepa; assembly: GCA_030765085.1. Taxonomy (NCBI): domain Eukaryota; kingdom Viridiplantae; phylum Streptophyta; class Magnoliopsida; order Asparagales; family Amaryllidaceae; genus Allium; species Allium cepa. The sequence continues at coordinate 461,964,733 of CM060938.1, read as the reverse complement.
AAAAGGACTACACAAAAAGCTATAACAAAAAGGAACAAGCTGGATAGTCCACGCGGAAGCAAAAGAGGCTAAGTCCAAAAGCACCTAACCTGAAACATCTCGGTCTGGCCCGAGTATAAAATACACGGGTCAGTCTAGCTAAACAAATCAGTTAGATAAACTGAACAACAATAACCTGCAAGGTCACAATGTATAACGAATATTTCCAAAAGAGATAACACAATCATCTAACAAAAGATGAATCATATCATAACAAGCCTCGTATCATTGGCAACTCATAGAAACAAAGGACAGGAATATCCCAAAACAAGCCATAAAGGCAAATAACAAATACCAATGGAGGTAACTCAAGTTCCACAAGGCAATCGCTACTCATCATGTGGCTCAAAAAGACCAACACCGAAGGGCGATACCAAGGGAATATACAAATGAACAAAACATCATAAAATTTGCACGTGCTCAGTACTGTATAAACAAGGATCCATGAGCCCGAAGACTCCAAACCCAAATATCACTCGAGCGGCTCATAAAGACCTAACTCCGAAAGCGACATATAGGGCAACAAACCCGAAGGCACAAACCTGAAGGTACATACCCGAAGGCAACATACCCGAAGGCAACAAACCTGAAGGAGAGTCCGAAGACACTATCCCAAAGGCAACAAACCGTAGTGGTGAAGGTCCGCAGGCCCAGTACTGGACACCACTAACTGGCGGAATGTGTCATCACTCTCAAAAAGGAATCTGAATAGTGGTAACGTGACTCCCATAACCACTCGTTCGCACTAAACGGTTTACTATCCGTTAGTTAATTTCACACTCAAAGCAGTACAAAGTTCACCTCATATCATGGGTAAACCAAACCCGAAGGTCAAAATGATCAATTGAATAGGTCGGGGATTAATCGGAAGGATAAACGCACAGATTCATGGTCCGTGTTTTGCCCAACCATTTAATCACCCTTCCACTTCGCTCGAAGTGCGAAATTGTGCATGTGTTTTAAATAGAATTTATAATCGGAGAAGCGAGGTTTTAATACGAATTGAAGAAATCATTTATAAAAACCCGTGAATGAATTCAAAAAGGAATCATCAAGGTCAAATATGCATAAACAACTAACTGGAATCAATATGCATCGATCAAATTTGGAAACTAAGCGAACAAGGCAAATTGGAAAAAGACAATAGATTCAGACTTCTGAAAGAAGTGGTTCAGACGTTTGAATCTGGAAATTAATATGTTTTCCAGAACAGAATTCAGACGTCTGAAACCAAACTTTACGTCTGAAATAGGCATTATTTTGCCTATTTCCTTTCTGGTTGAAATTTAGCCAATCCAGACGTCTGGAATATAATTTCAGATGTCTGAATATAGGAATGAAAATCTTCCCCAGAACAATATTCAGACGTCTGAAATATGGATTCAGACGTCTGAACCTGATGGCCAGGCATTTCCTGAACCAAGGCCATCTATGGCCAAACAATTCGAAAGCAATCGGATGCGTGTTGATTATGGGCTTACGACAAACGACTACCCAACCTTAACGACACACCCAAACACTCCGAACAACATAATCATCAATCATAGAAGGATTTTCATAGATTTGGCTTCAAAAATCAATATTTGGCAATTTCACCAAAGCAATCCAAATCGAAAGCAAATGGAAATGAACAAGGGTTAGGAATTCATACCTAACAACCAAAGGTACTTATAGTCATAGATGTGAGATAAAAATCTCACCTAACATCAATAATATCAAGAGAAGTAGATGTGAGTTCAAAACTCACCTTTTCTCTCAAAACAAAGAAGAAGAAGTTCAATTGCAAAGAAAAGATCAACCACTCTCCACTTCAACTCTACTAGCTTCAATCTAAGATCAAAACAAGTATTTCCTAAGTTAGGTTTAGGAAACTTACTGAAATTGAAGGAGAAAGAGTTGGAGAAGATGAAGAAGAGGCTTACCAATAGCTTCTCTTTGATTTTGGAGCAAGAATTCAATGTTGCAAGAAGAAACTAGGGCTTGGAATTTCTATTTCCCATTCTCTTCCCCTATTTTCAGTTTTTAGCTTAAGTTTTATGAAATGAATATGACTGAACGAAAAGAGGGACTGAGTTAGGGTTAATTAGATAGTTAGTGGGCTGAACCCAAACCCAACTAGAAAAAGTTGCAAAATTCAACTTACTCCAAACATATCAAAGCGTATACTCAAAAAGATCGCAAACGCCATTTTGGAACCAATGGAGGTGGTTTTGAGTCCCAATTCGGCCATTTGCAAAAGGTAACATTTCGGACCAAAAATCCGACTAACGACACTATATTTAAATAAAACATTTAAATATAAAGTTGTTAAATATGCGGGTTGTTACAATTATATCGCTTATCTATATTGTTGTGTTTGGATTGTGATGATTGATGATATTGTATTATTGTGTGTAAAACCCATAGACTACACCACACACACAAATATGGATTTCATGAGGAAATCGGTTAAGTCACAGATATTTGAATTTAATATTATTTTTTCAACATGGTTTTTAAAATTAAATTTTGAATCCTAAATGGTTTGGAAATGTAATTGGGTTAAATATGAAAGCTTTTGAAAAGGAGTTTTTGAAGATAAAAATTATTTTGAATAACTTGTTAAATTTTGAAATTTAAATAGTTTGATGTGAATTTGAATTCAAGATTTGAAGTTGAGTTCTATGAATATATGTTTGGAAATTATGGTTAAAAAGTTTGTACAAGTTATATAATGTATTTATATGGGTTTTAAACTATTATAAAAGTATTATTTTTGGGAATTTAAATTTAACCCAAGTTTATATTTTAAAGACTATAATTTGAGCAAATGTAATCGGATTTTCCCGAACGAAAACTCTTGCTTTTCAAAAAGATAATTGCTTTCATATAAAGAAAGAACTTCCAGTTTTTGTTGAAAGGGTTTAAAATTTGAAATGGAATTGTTTTGAAAGCTATGAATAAATCTTTGTGAAAGAATGGTGAACCTTGGTTTAAAATTGAAGTGGACATTAAAAGGTGAACCTTTTGTTTAAAAGGATTTGACAATGGTAATTTGTTTAAACCATTTGAAAGAAAGGTTTTGGGCTTTAAGTTGTGACATAACTGAGATTCCAATATCCGTATGTTTTTAAATTTTGCACTCATTATTCGGTTTAGCCGGGAGAGGACTTTGTGTCATATAACCCATTCCGAATAATGATACGACGAAATTTATGGCATTTGAAGACCGGTGGTGAAGATCGGGTATTTTCGAAAGTAAAAGGATTACCTGTCGAATGTCCCTGCACCGAATGGCCCTGGTATAGAGATTTGATCACCCTTTGTGATGGGGTGTCCGGACGTGATTAGGGATTATCCGGATTTGCAAGGGCTTCTTTTGAAGTGCCTTCGGTTCTGTTCGAACCCAGAACAGACTTGTATGGATGTATGTCTGATGTTACACTTTGAGATGTGAAGCTGGTTTCTATCAAATACATTTCTGTTTGGTGGCAGAGGATTTGTTCTCTTAGCTTAACACCCTTCTCTGAGACGTACGAGCTTCGTGGTTATGTAGTTGATATTTACTAGTGATATATTCCCAACTTGGCCTTCTTGACCAGCGGCGGTAGAAGTGGTTCTCGTGCTAACCATCTTGAGGTGTAGAATTCTTTCCTAGACTTTGGCAAGTCTGAATAGTACGGAAGGAATCTGAAATTGAAGTCTGGATCACTCTCTTAGATTTATTCAATCCGGTATCAATGACAGATCCAAAGAGCAGGAGAAAATCTGGGTTTTCTCAGTGAAAGCACCAAAGTGTTTGCACTTTTATTGGGCAACACTCTTTGGAAGTTTTTGAAGAAATAATAAATGAAGAAATCAAATTGAAAATAAGGATTATCTAACAAAAACTCCAAGTCACAGAAAAGTAAATTGCACGGAAGACAGTAATTTAGAGTGGTTCGGCAATTTGCCTACGTCCACTATGAAGTTTTATGAAGTTTATCGCTTGATACTTAAAGATTACAAGTTTCCTAGAGCGAAGTACGGCAGATAATAAGCTTAAATTCAAGATCAGTAGCAGTGACGACGATATGGAATGATTCTGGAAGCATTCGGGCGTGCTTTATCTCTAAAATTCTCCGATCCCCATTCTGAATGACCAAGGGCTCTATTTATAGGCGTAGGATGCTGATATTTCGCTGAAAATTCGGAAGACCACTTCTGGCACGTGAGGGGGCCCACAAGCCCAACCTCAGGAAATTTGGGCCCACTTTGGGATCGATTCGAAGTACGTTCGAATCGATCAGATAATCATCCAATCGAGGTGAAACTTGGTGTGGACATTCTTCAACATGCATGCAAGCTTCTGTGAAAATTTCGTGGCATTTGGACTTGTAGATTGCAAGATATGATCGATTCGAATTGCTATTCTTTGGCAGGCTGCTTACTTCGACTCGATCTCGTTCGAATCGATTGGTTCGACTCGATGGTCGCTCATGCTTTCGCGATGACGCGGTGCGCACTTCCTGGGTCAGTCCACTTTTCACTCCGAGTCGACTGGGTCAGCTCCATGATTTTCGCCACTTTGACTTAGTGGATTGGAGGGCCGTATTCATAAAGGGTATCGAACAGAAGCTCGTTCGTATCGATCGTGATATGCTATAGTCGATCGATACGAAGCCGTCGCAGTAGGATGGATTCGAACATGATGTCATCTGTGGATCCGAGGCAGGGTATCTGGATGGGTATGAAGTGGAGTGACTTCTTGGATTCGAAGTAGGAGGAACTCGATGGATTTGAACACATGCTCTTCCGATGGATTCGAACCTAGGGTTATTTGATGGTGAATGACCGATACGAAGCACACGACCTGCCGATGGATACGAAACCAATCAGATACGAAAGAAAGCTTCATGAGAACGAAGTAGATCGATGCGGGCTATGGCGCGACGATGGATACGAACCATCGGTTCGAAGCGTGGTTCTGATGGATACGAACAGCACATATCATCTAAATTGTATCGTTCATATCTCACTCATATGAACTCCGATTGACTTGTAATTTGAACCGCCGGCTTCTACAGCTTTGCTTGTCATGTCTTGTCAATTGTGGCCCGATCCGAACTCGGACAAAATTCAGCGATATCCATAGTGAAGCAAAGTATGACCAATCTCTATGACAAACTGTCCTTTGTTTTTCGATTGATCTTTTGGCATCACGGCTTTGCCAAAAAGCGGGATAACAATCATTTCAACCCACAGTGAACTTGTAGTATTATAACGATATAAAATACAACATCCATTCGTCCAATATCAACAATCAATCATCCATCACAATCGTCATCCAAATCAATCAATAAACATCAATATAGAACTGATAATCAATAATGGGTATTTAACTAGAAATTTATATTCAATAATAAATTAAATAACGATTTAATTCAAATAAATTCAAATTACCTGAGATGACGATTTAAGATATACCAAATAGCCATTAATAAATTTCTATCACATCATAAATTTAATATAACAAACATAAGAAGTTTTAGAAGTTGAGAGTGGGTAAAAACACTCACCTTTGAATTTAAATTGAATTTAAATCCAATTTAGATCAAAAATTCAAACAGTTTTAGAATCCAACCAAACCAGCGTCAAAATGACTTGAATATTGATACGATCCAAATGGATCAAACAGCGCGTGAATCAGACCACGTACGCAAAAGATATGTACATTAGAACATTATAAAATTAGAATTAAATAAAATAAAATAAAAAAACAAATCCTTACACCCGAGCCACATTAGCCCTCGTTTCTCAAGCACGCGCACCCAGCCCTAATCCTCTACTATTCACAATTGAAAATGGCCTCCATCTTCCTCTCGTCGCCACACCGCATACTTCCAATCTCAACTACATCCAACCCCGCCATCGCGAAGCCCATCTCAGGCTGCCCAAGATGATGACTTGCGGCTACAATTGCTTCAAGTGGTTCGCTGTCGCTGCTATGTTTGGACAAAAACTGGCGATTCTCGACCACCTTGAGGCGAACGAAAACCATGGATCGAAAGCTCCTGCCTTCCTCTACGCTCCAACACCCACCGATCATCCTGTAGTCGATGATCCGCCGTTGGGTCGAAACCCTAACAAATGAATGGCCGAAAATTAATCACTGATTTCTAGACAAACGGTGGTTCGATTCCAAAAATGAACTGTTGCATGGGTTACGCTCGTTGAGGGCTTCAAATCGATATATAATTTGATATAATTTGATAAGTTTTAATTTTTGGATTTGGTTTTGAAATTAAATTTGAGGTTTGGGAATCTGGGCTTGTTTCTGCCATTAGAAAAGAGAAGCCACAGAGAATTGTATGTACTATCAACGAGAAATAAGAAACAATTAAGGTTTACAATGAGGTATTTATAGGCAGATCGGAAAAAAAGAACGAACAGACAAGATTGAATTGGAAATTGGACGTTGAACGACCCGAATAGCCCGTTTTGTTCCCAAAGCAAAAATGGGTCATCCCGTATATCAATATAGATGTTTTCAATATTTTTAAAATGAATGCAATAGGTTTCAAGTTCTAATTCCATCGTATGAAGAAGTTATGGTAAAATTAGCTTATATCAATTTGATTTCAATTGAATTTAATTAAATTGATTTCCAGGCATTTCGAGGTCGTACGATCAAACGACAAGTCCGATCGCTACGAAACTTGAAACCCTACTATAATTTACTGTTACGAATCCGATGAAATTGGTTTCGTCGAAATCCGAGTCAGTGGCCAAAATGGCTATTTTCACGTTAACTGAATAAATTAATACAAAATTAATTAATCACTTTTTAATTCAAATTTATAAACTAACCAATTTCATCATTTTCTAATCACTTAAACATTTTCAATGATTAATACAAGTTTATATGACAATTTCATGTTAGTTATTACACTAATTACAGTGTTTAAATTTCACTGTAACTAAATCCAAATTATTATAATTTAATTTCAACAAATTGCTTTAATTTGATTTCAACCTTTATATTCAACCAAATGTAAATCAAATAACATAGTTAACATTTGTTTTACATTTCATTACACTAATATACGCCAATTTTCATCTTTTATTTATATTAACTATTATATTCCCATTTTACTGAATTTTGTCAAATTTACACATTAATTAAAAATTTAAAGTCCTAATTAATTATTTATCTCAATTTCATCCTTTTATTAACTCAATTATTAACTTATGAATAAATTTACATTTCTATTTATTTTACTACATCCACACTTTCAGTTATTGTATTAAATCACATAAGTGTAACATTTAATTCTATTCACTTAATTGATTACTAATTTATTTTTAACAGGTTAAATAAATAGGTGACACATAATACTTATTTCCCTTTTTTCTTTTAATCACACTTGTAAGGGTTTATTATTTACAATTAATCATTAAAATTACTTACATATTATTGATCTTATTCAATTATCATTTATTATTAACTATTCTCATATTTACATTTATTTGCCTATATTTACTTTATAACCAAGTATAACATTAAATCATTTCAATTAATAGAATTTTCATTATAATTGTTAACAAATAACTTAAATTAACATTGTTACATATAATTAAATTACAAATTTTTATTCCTTCCAATTATTAAATCACAAATCCTATTAAATTAACTAATTTTAATTATCGAAGGATCGTTATACATACACTTAGTACGTAGCTATCTGTGTTGGCTTGATTATCGTTTGTGTTGAGGATGTTGATTCGTGTAGTGTGGAGTATTACTCCAATCTATCAAGCTTCCTTCTTGGCCAGAAGGATAGCAAGTTGAAAGTTGGAGACGTGATAAGTATCGAGACTTAGTTTCTATGTGAGGTTGAGAAACGCTTTTGAATTGTTGGTGCGAAGAGACCGGGATCATATTTATCTGAAAATCACTTCGGACCAATGAATATGCGTTTGATTGTGCAGATTGGCCGAAGATATTGATATTCACGATTTTTATAGTGGAGGACTGCTTATCGATGTTTGGGGTTAAAATCCCAATATACATCCAGTAGCAGTAGTCTCTTCGTTACGAAATGTCCAATGCAAGGACTGTTCGCTACTAATCCAAGGGATTTTCCGACAGGATGTGGTCGGAAAGTACATTCGGTTTGTCCTGTCATGGACAACTTGCATGAATGTTTTTCTGACATTGCATTTCTAAAAATTATATACATTGGATTTTACAAACGTACATCAATGGTGGCGGAGAAGGCAACTTATCCTAGCTTAACACCCACCTTGAGATGTACGAGCTCAGGGGTTGTTATTTTGTGGAAGGCAATTAGTAATCATGGAAATTGCTGTATGGCATTCGAAGTGATGTGATTTGTGATATGTGAAAGGTAATTGTTACCTCAAGCCCCATCAACCGAAAATGACCAAAATAGGATTAGATGTAGCAAGGCTAAGTGGGTCTCTCCCATTAGGATATGGTCACCCTCTTCTAGATATATCTTTACATGTTATAATGTCATGTATCTGATTATTGTGGTTTGTATGCTTAGAGGGCCCTCTGGAAAGGTTGGCAACGACCGGAGGATGACATATTCGGTACTATATAGTTATAGAGGTAAGCCGGTCTTGTGTTGGTAGAGGGCAGATGTTCTGTGCCTAGGGACATCCATCTAGAGGTGTACCCATCGGAAGGTAGTCCCTTCTCCTGGTCATTTGTATGGAAATCCAAACTCCACTATGTACTTGCCACTTATTTGCAGAGCCTAGTATGCTAGAATTTAATAATGGTAACAATTTCGGCTATTTTGAATTTTATTTATGCAACCGACACTAGTATAATATAAGAGGATTGGATATGAAATGTTTTGTTATCTTAAGGTAAAAACATGTCCGTGCTTATGTGTGGGCCTGTCTTACGAGATACTTTTGTTTTGAAAGGAAAAGTTTGGTAATCTAATAAATTTAGTTGAGTGTGCTTCTCACGCTGGTTTACCAGACTGATCCAGGCGTTCTTCCCTTTCAATGCTCGGGTCAGACCGAGTATCCTTAATAAAATGTTTAAAACATTTAAGTCCTCTAACTTGAGTAATTTATTAATCAAAGTAAAACACTTAAAAAAATCCCTAAAAATCAAGTTAATCATTCTCTACCTATATCCAAATTTTTGGGTCAAAAACATACTTTAACCATTTAAAATATTTAAAATCAAATTAATCATTTTCTAAACTCAAAAATTCACCATAAATCCATATTAACTTGGAAAATATAAAACTTGAAACTCACTTCTTAAATAATGATTCTCATATCATATCAAAATCTCAAGTCAATCAGATGTCATATGAATGGTTATCTAACTCAAACGTAACACAATAAATCATATTTAAACCATAAGTCATCATATAATCATTTTTAAACACTAAAAATGGCATATACTTGCAAAAGAAAATGGGTTTATCTTTAAACCAAAATGATTCATCAAAAATAAAGATGTAATCTAATTATTCACTTTGGCTTTTTGTTAAGAACGTTGAGATTTGCCCATAGATTGATTTCTTCAAGCTTTCTACTTGAATCCTACTTATCTTCCCTTTAAATCTCCTTAATATTGGATGGAATAAGCTTAGTATTGTTTTTTAGTTTGTGAATGTAGAATGAATGAGGAAGTTGAGAGAGTGGAAGGGTTTAGGGTACAGGAATAAAGTCTATTCCTATTTTACCCTCATCATATTCCTCATTCTTAATTATGTTTAGTTTCCCCTTTGTTAACACATTCATTAAGGCATAACTCCACCTTTATTTACAAATCTCAACTCGTTAACTTTCTACATTATTTTATTTAATTTACCTAATTAAATGTTCTAAATAATGTTAACTAAAATTACGGTCATTATAGTTTCCCAACTTGATTCTTTAGTCGAATATGTATTGGTGCTTTCAACTTAAAGACTGACTTCTCATTTCTAATATAAGAATTTAAGTTCGAGGAAGGACATGGTCTCAAGATATTAAAGATTATGACATTTATTTCTTCATGAATGTTTAGATGAAATATAAGATATGTTAGGTGAAGCAACCTGGCCAGTAGGAAGTGAGTGAAATAAGTAAATTTCAAAAAATTCCTATTTTAGATCGCTTGGGTCTATGAAGTCTATAGTTATATTACATCCAATCTAATAGAATTTTTAAATACAATCTTATTTTATTTAGGTTGTTTAAAATGGAGTTGAATTTGATCTAAATTTAAATGTATGAATGTATCCAAATATTGTGCGATAATTACTCATTAAAGATAATTTAGTAAAGGAAACCTTCCATTTCTTTCTATAAAACATATGCAATTAATTAAGGAAAGATTTCGTTTTTATTTAAAGAGAGAAACCTTTCATTTCTCTCTCTTCAATTAAATTGATATCACTATTAGATGTCATTAATGCGAAATTCGTTCACAGCATAAATTATGAGTATATCTAAGTATACTCTAGTTGGAATATTGTGTAAGTAGAACAATTAAATAATGCACAAGGTAAATGTGACCGTATATATGTGTTGGAATTTACATCGCAATGGACCTATTTTTCATTTTTATTATGCATTTTCTATCTAAAGTTTTGACTTTAAAATATATGTATAATAATAGATAAATTTACATATATACCTGTTAAAAATAATTTTCCGTGTATTACATGTTTGCGAATCAAGAATTAACAATTATAACACTATTTTTAATTAATGAAGAGTTTGAAAATAAATTTTACAAACTTACATAAAAGTCAATTTTTATTTAAGTTAAATAACAAAAAACATATGTGTGTGTTTACACACACACATATATAAAATGCCAAGTTATGTTTTAAGTTTGAAATAACATGCGTGTAAATAAAATTTTAAATTCAACTAATATATACGTTTAAATTTAATGTTAACAAATCTATAACCAAATAATTATTTTCTAGAAAATAACCATATAACATAATAAATCAATTTTCAAGGTAAGTTTAAACAATCGACAAATATAGTTTGTTTATGCTCATGTATACAAATGATATAAAATTTTATATAACATAGTAAAATAGTTTCAATTTTTTATAAACAATAATTCAAAAATAATGAAAAGGTAGTCGAACAACTTAGGCACATACAATTTCATTGTAAGATATTTCAGGTCTAACTATACAAAGGATATAGACAAACAATTAAATGAGTTAAAGGATTTGAAATATGTCAATCATAATAACCATATAGTTATTAGAGATGCACAACAAAGGGAGATCTAAATTAAATCAACGTGATGATCATACAATTAATTGTGGTGGATGAAAAGGGGATCAGAGTTATATTACAAGATGAACATACAAAATAGAAGAGATGTAACATGAATAAAATCTAAACTGTAAGTATGATATATAATTAAATAAAATTAGAATTACCTAAAAATGAAGCCAATGATTCATGTCTTGAATGAAGATATCTCATTAGATCTCCGAGGTCCACATACAATCCTTTCAAGAGATGGATGAACCACTTATGTTTTATTATTTTCGATGTTTGCATTTGATTTGGAGTTGATAAAATTTTGAAAATCTTTAATTTTTTCAACCATAGAAGCTTAGGAGGAGAAAAGAGAAAAGTGATTGGAAAAAATGAATGTCTATAGAAAATGAATCAATGATTTTCTTTTAATTGAAAAACCTTTCACATTCTTTAATTAACACTTTCCTAATCAATTCTTTTAATTATATTCCTCTCCGCTCCGCTCTCTTCATACGGTAAGGCTAAAATTATTTTCCAATAATGGCATAAAATTTCTATAAATCACTTTGTGTAATTATATTTTATTTAAACACATTTAAAATTTTACTGATATCATACATCGATGCATGCAAATATAAATGCATTCAAATAGTTACAAACAAATCCCAAATTTTACCTAAATTAAATAATAACTGATATTTCGTTAATATTAATTAATATAATCAATTTACAATATTCTATAAACTACTTACATCATGTGTTTTTTTTGGAGAATTCATCATTAAGGTTGTGCCATTTAAAGGTGTAAATTCAATTAGCAATCAATATCGAACTATTCAAATATTGACATTCACACATCACCTTAGCAAGTGGTGTGACATATTGGCTGAATTATCGCTTACATATCTTTTGGTAGAATCCGATTTTACTTTCTATAAGCGGTATCTAGTTGTAACGATTATTTACACCAATTCTCTTTGTCAAAACTATATTTCATTAATTCTTATGGAATCTCATTTTGGTTAAAACTCCAACATTGTCCATGTTCAACTTTGTAATTTCAAATACAAAATCCTTGATTCAATAATAACAATTATTATTAACCGTGCTACTTTGGTCAGAGACTTTGATTTTGAGTTAAACACAGTTGTCTATGATACTAACTATATATAATGTAACCCCCTTATATTAAATGGTTGTTAATTAAAAGAATTAACAAATAATTATTAAAGCCCAAAAATGAAATTTTCAAAATTTTTGGAATTTGGCTATGAAATTTATGCCATTGTGTTCGTATTAATTTTCAGATCAATTTTCATATATTATCTTTTTCAATCAGAGTTCAAACGAAAAAATTATCAACATTTGAAGATTTCTGATCAAAATAATTAAAAATATATTATGTAAATAAGTATCGTTAACTTCACAGCTAAATAAATGTTAAATAGAAGCTTTATGTTAAAGTAACCATCAGCCAAATCAAATCATATCGCATATAAAAGGAATTAAACAAAACAACGCATATTAGTTAACAGAAACACCACGATTGGTCGACACTCTAATTTCAACCAGTCAGCCGCCAACGGTCGATAGTCAAAAAGAGGAACGGTCGACCGGTGGAGGATACAACTGATGGGTTTAAAATCTAACGATAAAATTGATTCGAGGGCCTATTAAGATAGGCCTCGCCCTTCATTCTTTTCTCATATGTTCTGAATCAAAAGGAAAGCTCTATCATTTTCTCTTCTCCATAAATTCTAAAAATTGTAGAAACTATAATATATTATATGTATATGTATATAACTGGAGAACAGCGGAAAAAAAGTGAAGAAGAATAAGGCCCAATCGAGTCGCCAAAGAAAAGGTAAATTGTAAATCAAAATTAAGTGGAATCTTTTTTCGGATCTATAATTCTAATAAATAATATATACTTTTAATACTTATTAATCAATCAGGAATAATGGATTTAGATCTAGAGATTTGGAAGCTTAGATGTAGGTGAAAAATTATATATTTTTATACAATATTTGATATATATTGTTGTGAATTTGTTCCTTTTATACCTAAATGTAAATTTTGGAATTATAGGCTTATACATACATACATACGTACGTACATATGTATGTATGTATGTATGTATGCAGTGAACCTGATAATTTTTCTTACATATTTTGTGAATTGTTAACTTTGGTTAAATACTGTATATACCTAAATCTGGAATGTAAAGGTGAAAGTTGTCCCTAAAAGTTACGACATAAATCGTTAATAAGATTTTATGTAAATTCCAAATTTGTTATTTGAATGTCATAAGTTATTAAATATGAATTAAAGATTATTAAAATTTTGATTGGGGTTTGCTTAATATTTTAATTCATTGGAATGAAGAATGTTTCTATTTAAATTTCTATAAATTATCCAATAATATAATTATGTATGAAGGTATACTGCTTGAAATAACAAGAAATATGCATAAAAGAAAGAGGTGTGCAAAATATGGATGTTTACTGTATTTTGTACAGTCTATTTCAATAATAACAGAAAAGATAATTCTTATAATTCCAAACATGACAAAAATCCTCTTTTGGATAATTATGGGTAATTACAATGTTAACATTTCCTAAATGTTATCCATAAAATATTCGCGAGAGAAATGGTATGAAAGAAGAGGCAAGAACATAGATAAAGTTCAGAAAGCATCAGAATGGTCTATTTATCTATGGCTTTCGACAAAAAGACGAGACTGCCGATAATACCTTTCGAAGAGGTTAAGAGGACATCTCAAGAGAGAAAGCAGAAAGCTTTCGACAAGGTCTAAGGCTTCCCTTTGAAAGTAATAGCAAACATGTTAACATCGTCTAAAGTGCTCAAAAGACATCTCTCGAAGGCAATGGATAGCAGACACTCTGCATTCTGCGTCAAGCCATGTTAGAATCAAAGGCCAGCGCCCATGTCAACTTATTTGGCACATCAACACTCAAGTCAGAAGCGCATTAATAGACATTTTAATGAAATCGAAGGCTTTCAAGCAACAGCTTTCAATGAAGTCGAAAGGAAACAAGGCAAGAGAGAGGGAAGCTCAGCCTCCGGTAGCAATGGAAGATTGACGGAAACCCTTTGGACAAGGCCGAAAGGTAGGACTCAGGGGACACTCACGTAAGCAGAGAGGTTGACCTCTCGAACGCGTCGAAAGCTTGGGATCGAAAAGTCGCAACATGCACATACAAATATGACTCTACGGGCCATTTCTAGGGGATCTGTGATGACCCGGAATTTTAGGCAATAGCAATTCGATAATCTTCTTTATAATTATTTTAAAATTGGAAAGTTTAATCTTTTCCAAAGCTAATTATATTTAATTTGGCAAATTTATATATTTAAAAAACAAATTTATCTTCTTAAAACTAATAAATATGCATTCTATTTGTAACGTATATATATATATGTATGTATAGACATATTAATAGGAAAACTTTGGTTTGAATTTGATAAAAATATTTTTAAATTATAATATATATATATTGTGATTTGGAAGTTATGTTTTAAATTTAACATAATAGTTTTTCAAAAGCTATTTAAAGTTAATTCTATATTTTCAAAACATAAGAAAAATAGCTTAAATTTAAAATGAGATTTTATAAAAAGATTGAATACACTTTTCTTTTATATTTGATAAAAAGATTTAGTTTGTATGTATATAAGTTTAAATATAAATAGGTGTAGTTTGTATATAAACATAAATTGATATAAACATAAACATATGTTAATAAAACATAAGTATAAATAATAAATATAATAAATTCATATTAAATAAATATAAAAGAATAAGAGATTTTTAAAGCAAGGGCTTAAACATAAAATTCTTGTTTTTAACATTTGTAAAAAATATAAATTCTTGCAAATACATTTGTAACTTATGTGTCATGCAATAAAACAAGTGGCAAGAATGTTCTTTTAAAAAATTGAAATATATGCAAATATATTCATAAAACTAAATTGAGAAACTAGACTAATTGATTTTTAGTTCAAAAATTTCTCAATCCTTTCTTCTCCTTCTAAACTAAAAAGAAACTAAAAACTGAAAATCAAACTCAAAAGGAAATCAAAACTATAACAACCCGTTCAAGTTCAACTCAACAACAGCTTCAAGCTAAATATTCAACTCAATATTAATCAAGATTAACTCAAAAAATTCAAATTCAAACTCAACAATCAATTAAAATTCAAATCAAAGCAAGCTTCTGTTTCAACAGAACAAGTTCAAAATTTTAAGCCCGCTCTCTGTTTTCTAAAAATGGTGAGTAAACCTTTCTTAAAAAAACAATTTTAAAACTGTCATTCTACTTAGATGTTTGTGATGGATTTTTGTAGGAATCTGGTTTGCAATATGTTTATGAATGTGAATGCATGTATGTATATATGATGTGTCTATGTATACGAAATTATTTATGTCTCTGCTGCATCACAAGTTCAAAATCCACTAGAATAAATTCAAATTCTCTTTATACATTCAGTTTTAGGCCTTGATCTCTTAATAGAAAATGATTGTAAGAGTGTAATATTGTTTCTAAAAGTAATTTAGAGAATTTATATTAAGTGATTAATTCTAAAAGGATAAATTATGGTAAGAACCAAAAATAAGTCAAAAATCGATGTTTATAACTTTGAGTTTGGATTTTATGATGTGATTTTTATTGGAAAATGATGAATTTAGGTAAAGAAATCATGATTTTTAAGTAAGTAAATGGTGACATATATCGGGATGATCGATTTTGGGAATATCATCGATTGCCGATGATTGGCGGCGATGGGTGTATCAAGATTGAGGCTGGGGGAGGATGGAAGGTGAGGGAACTCATGAAAAAAGGAGGAAGGTTTTATAGATGGCCGTGGTGGCCAGGCATCGTCGAACTAGGGTTCGATTGGAAGTTTTGGTTGGCATTGATCTTCGAGGTCGTGCGTTGACTGGGGAGTATCGGAGTTGATCGCGAGGAGGGGGATCGATGTTGGCGATCGAGACGTTACTCTAGGTTGGTCGCAAGGGTGCCGGTGGTCCGAGGCAATGGCTTGGGTGGTTTTTCTGTTTGTGTTGGTTCCAGTTTTTTATTCGAGTGCTCGATTTTCGATTTGCTATTGAATTCTTTCATCTGGTGGTCGTGTGTAATGGCGAGATGGTCGTCGACTTGTCGAGGTTCGAAAAGTTGGTCGAAGTGGCGTGGAGTCGCCATGCACATGCACATGTGCACCATGATACTATCTGAGTTTCGTGGGGTTAGGGAAGAATATGTTGCACGGGTCGTTCTCCATGCGGTTGCATGTTCGTCTTGAAGCAGAGGGTTGGGAGTGAGTGTCACAGGGTAGCTAGGGGTTGACTCGGGAATTTTTTTGGTTTTGCTCGGGTCATTTGGTTGCTAACCGGGTTTTAAAATTTAGTATGGAAAGCATGAACAGTTTTTTTAAAAGGCAAAGGATTCAAAATTTCAAGCATAGGGGAAAGGGACTAAGTTTAAAAGCAAACAAAAATAAGTTTTCTATGTTTAAGTATTTATCAAGTTCTAAAGTAAAATGTTTAAACAAGTTTAAAAGTTTATTTTTAAGTTATTAAAAATAATTTAGTTTTCAAAAGAATGTTTAGCCTAGTTATAAAAGAATATTTAAAACGAATAGGTTTCCAAAGCAATATAAACTAAGTTCCAAAATAATTAAAAAAGTTAAACAAGACTTTAAAGATTTAAATTATTTGAGATTGTTTTGTTTATAGTAATTATATTAATTTTTTAATTAAATCCCTAAGTGTTTTTTTAAAAGTAATAAGATGATGTTTTGAAATTAAGATGTTATTAAAGTAAGAGTGTTTAACTTTAATTAATCAAAGAAATCTCTAACTGATGTTTGTATAAATTAATTTCAAGCATTTAAATTAATTTAATTTAAATAATAAGTAAGAGTTTAATTAAGGTAAATGGTTTATCTTAATTAATTAGGGTCTTATTAATAGAAGTAATTAAAGCATAATTACTTAATTAACCAAGATGATTAATTAATGCAATTAAGATAATTAATTAGTTTAATTAATTAAGGATAGTTAAATTCCTAATTAATTAAAGGTTAATTAATCTAAGTAATTAAAGGTCAATAAATTAAAGGGTATTTTTTTTGGCAAGGCCAGCCGGTTTTTAAAGTGGACCGTCCACTTTTATTATAGCAAATAATAAAACAATACAAGGCAGGTGATAAGAAGGAAGCCTATCAACTATTACAAAGTTTTTTAAGTGGACCATATATAAACTAGATTACAGCACTAGAGTCGGACAACACACCCAAACTACAAATACAAGCTGCATAAGGCAGTCACAATCACCACGCAGGGTGAAATTGAACAAACAAGCACAAAGGACAATAACATGAAACAAATACACCGTACATTGCAAAATGCCTATGATAACCAACAACAGACTTGCAGGCCAAAAAGGCAATTCATACCATAACATGAGATTTATACCAACTGGGTAAATCAGCCAAAAGGTTAAGGGGCACAAAGGCAACAGAACCAAACAGATGAAAACCCAGAATTTCATAACAAAACAACCAATTGCATGTTTCCCAAGCCCATCACCAGCAGCAGACAAACAAAGAAACCACCACCACCCCGACAGCCAGGACCCCAGCGATAACGATCAAGTATGACACCAAAACCCATGCAACTACACAAGATGAAACACACAAACACTTCGCAATCCAGAACTGCACAAGCGTCGAGTCTACAGCCAACAAAAACCAAGAAAACATACCCCATACCACAACCGATTTGAAACACAAGCACGACCAGCACGTCGATGAATCGATCCACAACCTTACTCCAGTACACGAGAGAAGAAAGGCCTGCCATTCAGAGGTGCAAAAGGAGTCCAAATCAATAGTAGGTCGAGCGATAGATTCAGATGGTAAAGTCGCGAAGCAGCAACAAAACGCCTAGCCGAACTGAAAAGGAAGGAGCGGTGAGGGAACTCCACGTGTAACAAAGCAAGGCATAGCATCGCAAACATAGGAAGGTACCAACGGGGTAAGGACGTCGGTGCTGCAGCAGATCGAAGAATGAGAGCAACAAGAGGAAAATACGAAAAGCTTCAAAACCACAGCAGGAAAAGCTAGGGTAGATGGGAAGAGAGGAAAATGGAGGAAGAGGTAAACAGATTGATGCAGAAACGAGAGAGTAGGATTAGAAAAGAAGAAAAGAGGGGCGGCGCGAAGGAACCCTAGTCCCCATTGAGATTAGAAAGCTAAACGAGGCGGCTATATTTTATGAAAAAAATGAATTAAAGGGTAATTAATTAATGGAATTAATTAAAGGGATTAATTACTCAATGTAATTAATTAAATTTATTAATGGGATTAATTTAAGATAATTAATTAATTTAAATAAGGATAATTACTTAGTGAAATTGATTAAGTATAATCACTAAATGTAATTAATAAAGTATAATTACTTAGTGCAAGTAATTATTGGATAATTACTGAATGTAATGAATTAAAGGTAAATTACTTAATGAAAGTAATTAAAGGATATTACTTAGTGGAAGTAATTAAGGATTAATTACTTAGTGTAATCAATTAAAGGGTTAATTAATATAATTAATTAAAGAGTTAATTAATTAATGTAGGTAATTAAAGGATAGTTAATTACTGAATGTGATTAATTAAGGTTGATTAATGAAGGTGATTAATTAAAGATTTATTATTAAGTGTAATTAATTAAAAGAATAATTAATTAATGAATGTGGTGAATTAAAAGATAATTAACTAATGTGATTAATTATAGGATAATTAATGAATGTAATTAAGGATCATTAATTAATTAATGAGAGCAATTGAAGGTTAATTAATGTGAATGGTTAAAGAATAATTAATTTATGCAATTAATCAAAGGCTAATTACTTAGTGTAATTTAAGAATAACTAATTTAGAATGAGTAATTAAGATAGATAATTAAAGGATGATTAATTAATTGATTTGTAATTAATTAATGTTAAGTAAGCAGGATTTAAAAGTGATTAATTTAATTTATTTGGAGATTAAGTTAAATTAATTAGGAATTGTACATCTAATTAATCTTACTTATGGATGATTAAGTTATATTATATGACTTGGATTGTTGATATCTTTGGCATGTGATTTTGATGTGCTGTGATTTAAGATGCTTTGGTTGAACTTTGATAATATGAATTATCTATCTGAGATAATGTGAATTATCTATCTATGTGAATATGTTATTCTAATTATAAATTAAATTGTTTAAAATTAAACAACTTGGACAATAAAAGACGGCGTTTAGGATTTCGATGAAACCAGGATTGGATTTCCAAATTGGATATCCGAAAACAACATCAATCCAAATTAAACGATAGGTCATGAAATCTCAAGTGAAGATCAAGATGAAGACTCGTAGTGTAAGGGCTATTGTCGTTAACTCTGAGGGTGATTCCAAAACGAGTTTAATGGAGATAATGCTTCTAATTTCGAGATGAAGATTCAAAGTGCAAGGGCTATTGTCGTTAACTCTGAGGGTGATTCTAAAATGAGTGTGGCAAGATAGTGCCTTCGGTTTCGTTCGAACCTGGAATGAACTTGTATGGATTGAATGCTTTCAGAACATCGTCAATGGAGGACGATGAGCATTCCAAGATATGTGTTCTAAAAAGGTAAACGTAGCCTCAAGCCTCATCAATCGAGAATGGCTAAAACAGGGGAGGTGCAGTAAGGCTAAGTGGGTAGCACCCAAGTTTGATAAGATTTTCCCCTGTCTAGAGGTCCCTTTTATTCGGTAGTGTGGGCAGTTGGTCGCGCCAACTGCGGGGTTGTCTTATTCGGGATTATCCAGTAAGGGATGCTTCCGGCCTTGTGTTGCAGGGGATCAGGGTGGAACCTCGGTACGGTGATCAAGACCACGTACTGTGACGGGCGGTACCCCAGTAGCCCTGCCATTGATGGAAATCCATTTTCCCTACGTGCCCTTTACAGTTTTGATTGTAGAACCCACTTTGTGGCTAGTATGCTGGAATTTAATAATGTAACAATTTCAGCTATTTCAATAAGTATTTGTATATAGACATTATTATAATATCAGGGATTTTATAAGAAATGTTTTGGTTATCGTAAGGTAAAACCCCGACATGTTTATTTGTGGTGTGGTCTTGCGAGATAACTTTTGTTTTCAAATGATTTTCAAAGTTAAACAACTTTAATCCGTTTACTCAAACCAGACCCATGTCTGACCCAGAGTTTGTTTTCTATTTTCTTAAAATCTTAGGTACTCAAATTTTTACGAGTATCCAAGGGATTCAGGTTAGCCTTGACGAATTTGTGAGGAGATATGGAGCAGGAGGCTTCAGCGAATATAGTTATTGTGTTTCTGCCGTGTTAAGATCTATGTTGTATCTTGAGTTGTATGATAGACGGGTTCATAACTGTCTAATGTGTTGTGACGTAAAGCTGTGTAACTCTGAAAGATGTAGAACTATGTAATAACTATGTTATATAATATATTTTATTCATTCCGCTGTGAGATTCTGATATTGTCTAGTTATTTCTTTCATATCCTTTCTCTTTTCTATCACTCTCTTTCTTAATAATGATGCTTCATTCTGTGGAATGGATGGCGGGTCGTTACAATTGGTATCAGAGCGCTAGGTTGAGAGAATACCTAGGCTTTGGAGTGATATTTTTCTTGATATATATATATATATTCCTAATTTGCTGAGTTATCTCTCCGGGTTACCCACATGAGTTAGGCTGGTAGCTTGAGTTCTAGAGGTAGGAGAGGTAGTGGTGTGTGTAGCATGACTGCCACAAATGGAAGAAATCTGAATGTTGAGGTTAGAAGAGTATCTGCCGAGGCTGTAGACCCAATACCGCCTCGAGTAAGCTTTGCAGCATTTGGTAAGGACTTCATCAATCTCGGAGGATGGTCTTTTTAAAGGTTCAGAGTCCATCATTGAAGTGTGAGCTTGGTTGCGCTCGTATGAGCGGATTTTCAAGAGTTTGGATCTGTCGGATGAGCAGAAGAGTGTGATGGCATCTTGGCAACTTCAGGAACAACTGCGTGGTGGGATGCAGTAACAATGGATGTTTCCGAAGGTGTTTTCTTTTGGAGCAAGTTTAAGGAAGTTTTTGAGGAGTAGTTTTACCTACCTTAAGGAAGACCTGTCTGTGAAGGAAGTGTTTGTATTGGAGCATGAGACTGAGTTCAACAAGTTGTCTCTACGGGCCTGGTCTTATTAACTCACCCCTGAAGAAGAGCGAGATGTTTGTGCTTGGTTCAAGGCCCGAGTTTCTTAAGAGGATGACTGCCATTTCGAAGGCTCTTTTGTGGAATTGGTTGATTTGGCTTTGAGGTTCGAAGAGCTTTGAATAAGAAGTCTTTGGCATTTGTGGTAGCAGTGCAGTTCGGAGTGTTTTGTGGGCCAGTAGGATGGTCTTTGGCTAAGTAGTTTCCTAGAGGTGGAATTCAAAAGCAGCAGAGTGGACCGTCAGTTTCTTCTAATAGGCAGAGTCGTTCTAGAAGGATTCGACCTTATTTTGAGTGGATTGGTTGGACAAGCATACGCTATTCTGATTTGTGAAAAAAGAACAGTATCTTTGCCAATTGAACTAGGTTAGATCGCAAAAGTGACTTGCGATAGTTTGGGTGTTCTCTTGGGTAATTCTTTTGCATAGGATTGGGGCATCTTTTGAGGAAGTAGGAACTATCGAAGTTGTTAGAGATTTTTCCAAATGTCTTCGAAGAAGTCAAGGTTTACCTTAGCATTGGGAGATTGAGTTTCCATATCGACTTGTTTCCCGGAGTGATACCGCTGGTTCAGCTAAGTAGAAGGATTGCTCCTAGAGAGGATTTGGTGAAGCAGCTCAGGATTTCATGGAACTTCTATGTTCACTAGTATGGATCTGATGAACCGTGTCTTCCGTAATATGTTGATCAAGTTTGTGCTCGTGTTCATCGACGGCAAGAGTGGAATCAACCTCGGACTTCTCTGAAGTTCACATTTTTCTTGGATTAGAGGGTTTCTACAGGTAGTTCATTCGGGATCTGAAGGCTAGGTTGTCGAGTGCACCTGTTCTGCCTATTTCGGATAAAAGAGGTAAGTCCAAAGTCTACTGATGCTTGTGAAGTAAAATTTGTGTTATTGATTTTTGGAAGATCTTGAGAGAACCATTTTGTTGGGTAGGATACAGAGATCGTCTTGTTCTTGGTCCAGATTTGTTTCGAGAGGCATCTGTAAAGGGTGGGCTGATTAAAGGAAGGATGAAGGCAACCTAGGATCGTCAGGAGAGTTATGCAAATAAGAGACACAGAAATTGGAACTCGAAGTTGGAAACTTTGTTTTTGATTAAGGTTTCTCCAATCAAAGGCGCAATAAGATTTGGTCAGACTAGAAGGCTAGCTCCGGGGTATACTAGATCTTGCCGTGTTCTTGAGACGATAAGTTCTTTGGCCTACAGGATTGAATGGCCAGTTCGAATAGCTGGAATTCACAATGTGTTTCATGTATCTCATCAAAGGAATACGTGCTTGATCCTTCACTAGTCGTAGAACTAGCAGTTCAGGAAGATTTGGAAGTTGATGCAACGATCCTAATTTTGAGTCAAATTTAAATTGGGAATTAATTTAATTTTTAGAATGAAATTGTGAATTTAATGGTGAATTAATTTGAATTTTTCTAAATATGTGTTTATGTATATATAAAAATACATTATAAATAGAATTTAGTTTCGGAATTTAAAAATAAACAATATGTGTTGTTTATTTATAAATATGTATACAAATTTATTTTTAATTGAATTTTGAATTTGGAACCTAAAAATAAATATTTTAGATAATAAATTGAATTTAAATACACTATATTTTAAGATTAATAATTTTTTTATAATTATAATATATATATATGTAATATATATTTTGGAAGTTATGATTTGAATTAAATGAAAATAAATTTTTAAAAGCTATTTAAAGGTGAAACTCTAATACACACACACACACACACACACATATATATATATATATATGTTTATTTATTTATACATAATTAAATCTTAAAATTAATTATATAAATATTTATAAAAGGAAAAGTAATTGTTAAAATTGAGAATAGAATATAAATATATATAACTAAATATAAGCTAATATATATACTATATAAAATTATTATTAATACATATAATTTACAAGTGTAAACCCTTTCTAATGCAAAATGACATTTGTAATCAATTTAGCGTACAAATTAACAAGTGTTTACTTAATTATGCCATGCATTGTACAAGTGTCATGTTGATTTATTTTCTTTTTGATTTTTGAAAATTTATGAATAAAGAGGAACCAAAGTTATATATACCACTAACTCCTCTTTTCCTCACTTCTTTGTTAAAGTTCAAAGTAAAACAAAAACTGGAAATTAAAATCAGTAAACTCAAAAACAGACAAACCGAAAAATTAAACTACTTTCAGATTTCATTAAGAAGCATTGATTCAACATAGCAAACCAGAGAAAGATCAAAATATTTAAACATGGAAACAGAAGCAAGTTTAAAATCAATCAGCCTGTAACAATCAAGCATGGATTCAACAAGAACAAAGTTCAAGATCATGATCAGTTCCAGATCAAAGCATTACCAGAATATTTCCAGTTTCAAAGTTGTAGATTCATCTCAAAACGAATCAAGCTCTAGTTTCCTAGTTTTCAAACCCAAATTCAAATATCCAGGCTCTGCCTTTGTCCATGCATCATCTACAGGTGAACAAACCCACTTGATTTTACTTCTATGCCTTGATGTTTGAATTGACACTGGAAGCATATTATGAAATTTTTTTGTTTAGCTTTTAGTTATGCCTGTGTTCTTGTATGTGTGTGTATATATGTAAATATATGTGTGCATATAGAAAACATGCTTCTGTTTCAAGCTCAATTGGTTTTAAACAAATTAAAAATTCAAATTCTCTTTCCCTGATCTGTTTTAGGCTTAGATTCCTAAAGAAGAAATGATTATAACAATGTAACATTATTTTTAAAAATAATTTCCAGTAAAAATATTTAGTAATTATTTCAAAAACTAGAAATTACAGTAAAATCTTTTCAACCCAGAAAAATCGAATGTCTAGATTTCAAGTTGTAATCATAGGAAGAGATTCACATTGCAAAATTATTATTTTTGATAATCAATTCATAATTTTTAAGTTTATATTCATGGAGAAATTGCGAGATAAACTGAAATTGGTTTTTTGGAAAATTCTGGTAGTCGGAGTGGAGAAGGGTTTCAGGATCATGGCCATAGCTAGCTCGAAGGTCAGGAGTTTCAGGAAAAATGGTGGATGTATTTGTAATGGATCAAGGTGGCTGGTCGACGGTGATATAGGATTTAACGACCTAATTGGGTTGATGATAAAAAAGAGGTGAATTCATCGGCGAGGGTGGATCGGAAGCGATCGCAGCAGGGGGGAGTGGTCGCGTAGGTCATCGGGGAAGCTCTGGACGTGGTTGCTTGAGTTCAGGTGATGGGTGGCGACGGGACGAGGTGGATTTATGGAACGGGTTTGGTTCCAGGTGGAAGTCGATAGCTCGAATTTGATTTCAGGCGTGTTCAAAGGGGACCGGGTGGTCGTAACGACTTAAGGGGAGATCCCCGACTCATCGTTGATCGGAGGTGGTTGGTCACGGTGTACACGTGCACGAATTATCACCTGTATCAGGTGAATGTTGAGGTATTTGGGAAGAAAGGTTATCTTGGGAATTCACGGGTTTGGCTCAGGAAATTGCTCAAGAAAACAAAAGCGTGGCTCGAGTGGGCTTTCGGGATTGGCTCACAATGTTTTTAACTGTACAACAGTTTAAATTTTTAAAGCAAATAAGGTTTAGAAAGAAAAATAAGGAGAAAAGGAAGGAGTCAGGAAAAATGTAGATTGGCTCGAGTTTGCATCTGGTTTGTTTGGGTGTATATGCGAGTGTTTTACTGTGCATCACTTTTAAATTTTAAATAAATCAAGTTTGAAAGTGAAATTGTTTAAAAACAAAAGAAGATGTTAACAAAGTTTTCCTAGCTAATCACTAAACAAATTTTCAAAGAAAAAGTATTACCAAGTTTTGTCAACAAGTTTCAAACTTAAATTTTAAATTCAAATGTGATTTGAAAATAATTTGATTTGGTTTTGAATTAGTTTTGTATTAGATTAAATATTAAATACATAAGAATTTTCAAAATTAATTTAATGATATAATTAAATGGCGAATTAAAATTTGTGCATTAAGTTTTAATCAAAAGGATCTTTAGTAATTTTTTATGTTAATAATAAAATTAATTTCAAACCTTTGATTTAAATAAGTTTTAAATAATAATTAAGTAATTTATTAAGACAATAGTTTATCTTAGATTAATTAAAGATTTAAGTAATTAAGGGTCAATTGATTAACTTAAGTAATTATAAGGATAATTAATTACTTAAAGGATGATTAATTAATGGGAGTAATTAAAAGATTTATATTAAATGAGATTAATTGAAGGTTAATTAATTATTTGAGGTTAATTAATTTATGTAGGTAATTAAGGAGTAATTAATTACTTAAAGATTTATTACTCAATGTAAGTAATTAAAAGACAATTAGTGATTAAAGGTTATTTATTTAATAATTAAAGAATAATTAAATAAATAAAGATTAATTTTTTAATGATTAAAGGTTGATTGATTTATTAATAAAGGTTAATTAATTAATGATTAAAGGTTAATTAATGATTAAAGGTTAACTAATATTAAAGTTGAATTAATCAATGATTAAAGATTAATTAATTTGTGATGGAAAGAAAATTACTTAATGTAATTAATTAAGGCTAATTACTTAATGGAATTAATTTATGACTAATTAATTTACCCGATTGATTAAATAATAATTGGATAATGAAAGCGATTAAAGATTAAATAATTAAAGTGATTAATTAAAGGATAATAAATTAATGTGATTAATAAATTAATGTGATTAATTTAGGGTTAATCAATTTATGATTAATTAATTAATGGAAAATTAATTTATGAAATTAATTAAGGACTAATTAATTAATTAGCATTTAAAGATTAATTATTTAATAATTGAAGATTAATTGTTATTTAATAATTAAAGGATAATTAAGGTTGATAAATTAATTTCATTGATTAATATCAAATGGTTTGTAATTAATTAATGTTGATTAAGCAGGATTGGGTAATTAATTCCTAAGTAATTAATTTAATTTACTTGGAAATTAAATTGAATTAATTAGGGATTGAACAACTAATTGATCTTGCTTATGGTTGATTATTGTATTGAATACTTGAATTGTTTGATATCCCTGATGCGTGACATTCTGTGATATGAATTGTGTGGAATGAACTGTGAACTGTGATGAATTTACATATTTATATATGAATGAAAGATAAGCGTTAGAGGATTATACCGCTTATCGGTATTGTAGTGTTTTAATTGATGATGGTTGATATTTTATCGTTGCCTGTAAAACCCTTGGACTACACCACACACACACAAATATGGATTTCATGGGAAATTGGTTAAGCCATAGATATTTTGAATTTAATATTATTTTCAATGATGAAAAATTTAAAGGTTGAATTTTGAATCCAATTGGTTTGGAAGTGAAATTACGTTGAATATGAAAAGCTTTTGGAAAAGCAGTTTGAAATTGAAATTTAGTTTGAATATAATATATCTTGTTTAGGTTTTGAAATTGTTTTGGAAATTATGATTTGAAAGGGTTATACAAGTTATACAATATATATATATGGATTTTAAACCATTTTTAAACTATATTAAATGAATTATTTCGGGAATTTGAATTTAGTTCAATTAGAACTTGCCGAGAATACGACAGTTCGCTAATTTTTCAATGTATACTTTGAAAGGCTATAACTTGAGTAAATATAATCGGATTTTCCCGAAAAGAAAAGCATTTTTTTTAAATGATAATTACTTTCATATAATGAAAGGATTTCCAGTTTTGTTGAAAATATTTCTAGTTATGGGTAAACCAAATTAAAAATAGTTTTGAAAACTATGAATAAATCTTTGTTAAAGATTTGGTGAACATTGTTTCAAAGTGAAGAGGATCTTAAAAGGTGAATCTTTTGTTTAAAAAAGATCAAAGTGGAAATTTGTTTAAACCATTCGAAAGGAAAGGTTTTGGGCTTATGATTGTGACTTAACTAGGATCCTAATATATCCATATGCTTTTTAAAATTAGCGCCCATTATTCGGTTCAGCCGGGACAGGACTTTATTTCACAAAACCCATTCCGAATAGTGATAAGACGAAATGGATAACATTTGAAGACGGTGGTGAAGACTGGGTATTTTCGAGAACGATAGGAATACCTGTCGAATGACTCTGCACTGAGTTGCTCCGGTATAAAGATCTCCATATGTGATGGAGAGCCCGATCGGGATTGTGAATACCCAGATTTGCAAGGGCTTCTTTGAAGTGCCTTCGGTTCCATTCAGACCCAGGATGGACTTGTATGAATGTATGTCTGACGCTACATTTTGAGATGTAAAGATGGCTTCTATCAAATACATTTCTATATTGCGGTGGAGAATTTATTCTCTTAGCTTAACACCCTTCTCTGAGACGTACGAGCTCAGAGGTTATGTAGTTGATAGTTACTAGTGATATATTCCTAATTTGGTAATTTTGCATGCTAAATGTTGTTGATCATTTGTTGATTGAAGCATGGCTTTTGTGAAAAGCGTAGCTTTGTGGGACAATACTTCGTCGAACCTCACACCCCGGAAATAGTCGAAACAGGAAGGATGCAGCAAGGTTATGAGGGTCATGCCCTTTAGGGTATGTGCATTTCCTTCTGGATAAAAGATGGTATCATGTTATGGAGCCCAGATATTTAACTTCTGCGGTTTTTGCAATTTTTTGGTGAATCTCGAGATAAAGGTCGGTAACGACTGGGGGATGGCATACTCGTGCCAGTAGTTACCTAGTTATAGAGGTAACTCGGCCTTGTGTTGGCAGAGAGCCGGTAAGGTTCTCGGGGCATCCCTCCAGAGGCGTACCCATTCAGTGAAGGAAGTTCCTTAGCCTAACCATTTGTTGAAAATCCAAACAAAACAATACGAGCCCTGTACGGTTTTAGTTGTATAAGTCTGCATGGAATGTGGTGGTAACCTGCTATGGAACATGGTAGCTATAATAGATATACCATAATGGTGGTATGCTGGCTAAGATTAATATTATACTTTCAAAATATTTTCTGCACTATACACTAATAATAATATCAAAAGGTTTTTGCGTATCAAGCATGTTTGACTATCATAAGGAGGAATCTCCTCTAAGTGTGCGCTTTCATTGTGTGTGTGGCGGGAGGCCTTATGGTAGTTTCATTTTCCAAAAAGTATAGCGAATTTCTTTTTATTTCTTTTGTTCAAAATAAAACTGTTTTGTTTGCTCATACCAGTCCCAAGACTGACCTAGAGTTTATTGTTCCCTTTCCGAACTCTGGGTGCCCACAATTTTCCACACGGGCAGCCTAGAGTCAGGTTTTCAGATAGTCAGTTAGTAGGTATAGCTTTTGGCAATCTTTGGAGTCTGTGGATTTGGGATCGCATTTGTTTCACTTCATCATTGTGCACCGAGTTTGCTTCACTTTAACATGATTGGAGGTTCTCGATTCAGGCTTGGAGTTTTGGAGCTTTGGCAATTCTAGGTGTTGTTTTCCACTGCTGTTGCTGTCTTATTATTTCTGTTGTTGTATCTATCTCTGATAGTGTTGATTACTTCAATTGTATCAGATTGTTGTATCCATTTGTGTATCAATAAAAATTTCTTCTGTTTCCGCTGTATTGTTATTACCTAATGTTGTTATATGCTCCAACGAATCATTTTTCAACGTTCGAATCTACGGCATTTGAATACGGGTGAAGTATGGATGTCGATTTTCGAGCGCTGAATTCTGGGTCGTACATGTGGTATCAGAACTAAAGGTTGAGTAAGAACTTTAGATTTGGAGTATAACACATTAGGTGACTCATTAGAGATAGGGTAAATGCCCTAGAATGAGTATCCCTAAGATATCTTATCTGTATGCCTTAGTCAATTCTCTTACTATTCACTGATAGTGAGATTGAGTGCAAGAAGAGGACGAGGTAGGGGACAGGCGAATACCACTACAAATGGTCAATACCATGTAACAACAAGGAAACAACTTTTTCTATCAATCTCTTTTGATCATTATGGAATTTCAATTCTTTTGATAGCTTCGTGGCAACTACAAGAAGAAGCTTTGGTTTGGTGATGGCCCTGCGAATCGTTGTAGATAAGTTCCTAATTCGTATTCTCTTCATCAATTTCTATCAATCTTTTCCTTTCTAACATTAATGAATTTGAAATTTTATTTGAAACGAATTGGTTAACAAAATATAAAGCTTAATTAAATCGCAAAGATTTGTATCCATTTATATATTCTTTGGGATCCAGATACATTCTACGAATGGTTAGTTATTCCTTCGGACTAATCAATGCCCCTGCATATATTCGTAGACCGGATGATCCGTGTATTTCGTGAAGTACTGTATGAGATCATTCTTATATTTATCGATGATATTCCGATTTGGTAAGCCAAATAAAGAATAAATATTCAGTTTGATCTGGAAATCCATTTCTCAATCTTTGTGTGTTCATCCGTTCTTTGTTTGTCTCCCTGTCTAACAAATTTCGGGGACGAAACTTTCTTAAGGGGGAATCTGAACGATCCTGGTTTAGAGTCGAAGTTAAATTGGTAATTAATTTAATTTTAAGAATTAAATTATGAATTTAATGGTGAACTAATTTGAATTTTTCAAAATAAATAAATATGTGTTTATGTATATATAAAAATAGATTATAAATAGAATTTTGATTTGGAATTCCAAAATAAATAATACATGTTGTTTATTTATATATATGTATACAAATTATATACAAATTGACTTTTAATTGAATTTTGAATTTGAAACCTAAAAATAAATATTTTAGAAAATAAATTGAATTTAAATACTCTATATTTTAAGATTAATAAAATTTGTTTTATAATTACAATATACATATGTAATATATACATTGGAAGTTATGATTTGAATTAAATATAAATAAATTTTAAAAGCTATTTGAAGGTTAAACTCTAATATATATGTATATGCATATATATGTTTATTTATTAATACATAATTAAAATTTAAAATCATTTTCTTTAAGAGTATATAAATATTTGTAAAAGAAAAAGTAATTATTAAAATTGAAAATAGAATATAAATATATTTAACTAAATATAAACTAATATATATTACATAAAATTATTATTAATACATATAATTTATAAGTGTAAACCCTTTATAATGCAAAATGACATTTGTAATCAATTTAGCATACAAATAAAAAAGTGTTTACTTAATTATGCCAAGCATTATACAAGTGTCATGTTGATTTATTTTCTTTCTTTTTTTGAAAATTTAGGAATAAAGAGGAACCAAAGTTATATATACCACTAACTCCTCCTTTCCTCACTTCTTTGTTAAAATTCAAAGTAAAACAAAATTTGGAAACTAAAAATCAGAAAACTCAAAAACAAACAAACCATAAAATTAAACAACTTTCAGTTTTCATTAAGAAGCATTGGTTCAACATAGCAAACCAGAGAAAGATCAAAACATTTAATCCTGGAAACAAAAGCAAGTTTAAAATCAATCAACCTGTAACATTCAAGCATGGATTCAACAAGATCAAAGTTCAAGATCATGATCAGTTCCAGATCAAAGCATTACCAGAATATTTCCAGTTTCAAAGTTGTAGATTCATATCAAAACAAATCAAGTTCTAGTTTCCCAGTTTTCAAACCCGAATTCAAATATCCAGGCTCTGTCTTTCTTTGTGCTTCATCTACAGGTGAGCAAACCCACTTGATTTTACTTCTATGTCTTAATGTTTGAATTCACACTAGAAGTATATTATGAAAAGTGTTTGTTTAGTTATTAATTATGCCTGCATGCTTGTGTGTGTGTGTGTGTGTATGTAAATATGTGTGTGCATATAGAAAACATGCTTCTGTTTCAAGCTCGGTAGGTTTTAAACAAATTAAAAATTCAAATTCTCTTTCCCCGATCTGTTTTTGGCTTAGATCCCTAAAGAAGAAATGATTATAACAATGTGACATTAATTTTAAAAATAATTTCCAGTAAAACTATTTAGTAATTATTTCAAAAACTAGAAATTACAGTAAAATCATTTCAACCCAGAAAAATTGAATGTCTGGATTTCAAGTTGTAATCATATGAACAGATTCGCATTGCAAAATTATGATTTTT
This sequence comes from Allium cepa, assembly GCA_030765085.1. Taxonomy (NCBI): domain Eukaryota; kingdom Viridiplantae; phylum Streptophyta; class Magnoliopsida; order Asparagales; family Amaryllidaceae; genus Allium; species Allium cepa. The sequence goes on along the minus strand of CM060938.1, from coordinate 461,933,091 downwards.
GATAATCAATTCATAATTTTTAAGTTTATATTCGTGGAGAAATTGCGAGATGAACTGAAATTGGTTTTTTCGAAAATTCTGGTGGTCGGAGTGGAGGAGGGTCTCGGGATCATGGCCACGGCTAGCTCGGAGGTCAGGGGTTTCAAGAAAAATGGTGGATGGATTTGTAATGGATCGAGGTGGCTGGCCGACGGTGATATAGGGTTTAACGACCTAATCTGGTTGATGATAGAAACAAGGTGAATTCATCGATGAGGGTGGATCAGAAGCGATCACAGCAGGGGGAGTCGTCACGTGGGTCATCGGGGAAGCTCTGGACGTGGTGGCTTGAGTTCAGGTGATGGGAGGTGACGGGACGAGGTGGATTTATGGATCGGGTTTGGTTCCAGGTGGAAGTCGATAGATCAAATTCGATTTCAGGCGAGTTCAAAGGGGTCTGGGTGGTCGTAACGACTCAAGAGGAGATTGCCTACTCGTCGATGATCGGAGGTAGTTGGTCACGGCGTACACGTGCACAAATTATCACCTGTATCAGGTGAATGTTGAGGTATTTGGGAAGAAAGGTTATCTTGGGAATTCACGAGTTTGGCTCGGGAAATTGCTCAAAAAAATAAAAGCATGGCTCGAGTGGGTTTCGGGTTTGGCTCGCGGTGTTTTTAATTGGACAACATTTTAAATTTTTAAAGCAAGTAAGGTTTCAAAAGAAAAAAAGAGAAAAAGAAGGAGTCAGGAAAAATATAGATTGGCTCGAGTTTGTATCGGGTTTGTTTGGGTGTAAATGCGAGTGTTTTACTGTGCATCACTTTTAAATTTTAAATAAATCAAGTTTGAAAGTGAAATTTTTTAAAATCAAAAGATGTTAACAAAGTTCTCTAGCTAACCACTTAACAAATTTTCAAAGAAAAAATATTACCAAGTTTTGTCAACAAGTTTCAAACTTAAATTTTAAATTCAAATGTGATTTGAAAATAATTTGATTTGGTTTTGAAATAGTTTTATATTAGATTAATTATTAAATCCCTAAGAATTTTCAAAAGTAATTTAATGATGTAATTAAATGGGGGATTAAGGTTTGTGCATTAAGTTTTAATCAAAAGGGAATTTAGTAATTTTGTATGTTAATAATAAAATTAATTTCAAACCTTTGATTTAAATAATTTTTAAATAATAATTAAGTAATTAATTAAGATTTATGTCAGATTAATTAAAGACTTAAGTAATTAAGGATCAATTGATTAACTTAAGTAATCACAGGGATAATTAATTACTTATAGGATGATTAAGTAATGGGAGTAATTAAAAGATTTATATTAAATGAGATTAATTAAAGGCTAATTAATTATTTGAGGTTAATTAATTTATATAGGTAATTGAGGAGTAATTAATTACTTAAATATTTATTACTCAATGTAAGTAATTAAAAGATAATTAGTGATTAAACGTTAATTAATTAGTAATTAAAGAATAATTAAATAATTAAAGATTAATTTTTTAACGATTAAAGGTTGATTGATTTATTAATAAAGGTTAATTAATTAATGATCAAAGGTTAATTAATGATTAAAGGTGAATTAATTAATGATTAAATATTAATTAATTTATGATTGAAAGATAATTACTTAATGTAATTAATTAAGGCTAATTACTTAATGGAATTAATTTAAGACTAATTAGTTAACCTGATTGATTAAAGAATAATTTGATAATGAAAGTGACTAAAGGTTAATTAATTAAAGTGATTAATTAAACGACAGTAAATTAATATGATTAATTAATTAATGTGATTAATTAAGGGTTAATCAATTTATGAATAATTAATTAAGGGAAAATTAATTTACGAAATTAATTAAGGATTAATTAATTGATTAGCAATTAAAGATTAATTACTTAATAATTGAAGATTAATTATTATTCAATAATTGAAGGATAACTAAGGTTGATAAATTAATTTCATTGATTAACATCAAATAGTTTGTGTTAGCGCCAAAATTGGTCACTAACACCCAAATGTAAATGAAAGCACCCACTAACAGTCACTGATAATAGATAAAGTGTGTGTAGAGAGTTATAATATGAAGAATAATCAAAATTAAAATGAAAGTAGTAAAGAACAACTGATTTTATAGTGGTTCAGCTAACTTCGGCCTACGTCCACTCTAGAAGTTTTCTTTTTATTGATGTAAGAATCAGTTACAGTTACAAAGTTGGAGACTAGCTTTAGTCTTAGGAAAAACTCAGAGAGCAGAAGAGAAGAAGGAGATCCCCCTTTCTGAACCCCTACAAGCTGTTTTTATATGCGAATTTTGAGTTGCTGGGCTTTCTGAACGGTAAAGGCCCATTAAGAATTTCCACCGAGCCACATTCGTCTTATGCCGAACGACTTTCCACCGAGCCATCTTCGCCGAGCGACCCATGCCGAGCTGCCAATGCCGAGCGAGGTGTCGAGGTACGAGGTATCGAGGCGCAAGGTATCGAGGTTTCGAGGCGCGAGGTATCGAGGTATCGAGGCGCGAGGTATCGAGGTGTGAGGTATCGAGGTATCGAGGCGCGAGGTATAGAGGTGCGAGGCATCGAGGTGCGAGGTGCGAGGTGCGAGGTGCGAGGGATCGAGGTATCGAGGTGCGAGGTATCGAGGTGCGAGGTATCGAGGTGCGAGGTATCGAGGTGAGAGGTATCGAGGTGCGAGGTATCGAGGTGTTAGCGCCAAAATTGGTCACTAACACCCACCTCGCTCGACATTGGCGGCTCGGCATGGGTCGCTCGATCAAGATGGCTTGGTGGAAAGTCGTTCGGCATAAGACAAATGTGGCTCGGTAGAAATTCTTAATGGTCCATTACCGTTCAGAAAGCCTAGCAACTCAAAATTCGCCTATAAATACAGCTTGTAGGGGTTCAGAAAGGGGGATCTCCTTCTTCTCTTCTGCTCTCTGAGTTTTTCCTAAGACTAAAGCTAGTCTCCCACTTTGTAACTGTAACTGATTCTTACATCAATAAAAAGAAAACTTCTGGAGTGGACGTAGGCCGGAGTTAGCTGAACCACTATAAAATTTGTTGTTCTTTACTGTTTTCATTTTAATTTTGATTGTTCTTCATATTATTACTCTCTACACACACTTTATCTATTATCGGTGACTGTTAGTGGGTGCTTTCATTTATATTTGGGTGTTAGTGACCAATTTTGGCGCTAACAGTTTGTAATTAATTAATGTTGATTAAGCAGGATTGGGTAACTAATTCATAAGTAATTAATTTAATTTACTTGGGAATTAAATTGAATTAATTAGGGATTGAACAACCAATTGATCCTTCTTATGGTTGATTATTGTATTGAATGCTTGAATTGTTTGATATCCCTGGTGTGTGACATTCTGTGATATGAATTGTGTGGATTAAGTGTGAACTGTGATTTATTTATTTGTGATGAATTTACATATTTATCTGTGAATGAAAGATAAGCGTTATAGGATTATACCGCTTATCGATATTGTAGTATTTGAATTGATGATGGTTGATATTTTATTTTGCCTGTAAAACCCTGGACTACACCACACACACAAAAATTTGGATTTCACGGGAAATTGGTTAAGTCACAGATATTTTAAATTTAATATTATTTTCAATGATGAGAAATTTAAAGGTTGAATTTTGAATCCAATTGGTTTGGAAGTGAAATTGAGTTGAATATGAAAACTTTTGGAAAGGAAGTTTGAAATTGAAATCTAGTTTGAATATAAGATATCTTTTTTAAGTTTTGAAATTATTTTGGAAATTATGGTTTGAAAGGGTTATACAAGTTATACAATATATATATATATATATGGATTTTAAACCATTTTTAAAGTATATTAAATGAATTATTTTGGGAATTTGAACTTAATTCAATTATAACTTGCCGAGAATACGACTGTTCACTAATTTTCGAATGTATACTTTGGAAGGCTATAACTTGAGTAAATATAATTGGATTTTCCTGAAAAGAAAAGCATTTGTTTTCAAATGATAATTGCATTCATATAATAAAAGGATTTCTAGTTTTGTTGAAAATACTTCAAGTTATGGTAGAACCAAATTAAAAATAGTTTTGAAAACTATGAATAAATCTTTGTTAAAGATTTGGTGAACATTGTTTTAAAGTGAAGAGGATCTTAAAGGGTGAATCTTTTGTTTAAAAAAGATTAAAGTGGAAATTTGTTTAAACCATTCGAAGGGAAAGGTTTTGGGCTTAAGGTTGTGACTTAACCAGGATCCCAATATATCCATACGCTTTTTAAAATTAGCGCTCATTATTCGGTTTAGCTGGAAGAGGATTTTATGTCATAAAACCCATTTCGAATAGTGATACGACGAAATGGATAGCATTTGAAGACGGTGGTAAAGACCAGGTATTTTTGAGAACGATAGGATTACCTATCGAATGACTCTGCCCTAAGTTCCTCCGGTATAGAGATCTCCATATGTGATGGGGAGTCCGATCGGAATTGTGAATACCTGGATTTGCAAGGGCTTCTTTGAAGTGCTTTCGGTTCCATTCAGACCCAGGATGGACTTGTATGGATGTATGTCTGACGTTACACTTTGAGATGTAAAGCCGGTTTCTATCAAATACATTTCTGTTTGGTGGTGGAGTATTTATTCTCTTAGCTTAACACCTTTCTCTGAGTAGTACGAGCTCATAGGTTATGTAGTTGATGGTTACTAGTGATATATTCCCAATTTGGTAATGTAGCATGCTAAGTGTTGCTGATCATTTGTTGATCGAAGCATGGCTTTTGTGAAAAGCGTAGCTTTGTGGGATGAGACTTCATTGAACCTCATATCCGGGAAATGGTCGAAACAAGAAGGATGCAGCAAGGTTATGAGGGTAGCTCCCTTTAGGGTATGTGCTTTTCCTTTCGGATAAAAAGTGGTATCATGGTATGAAGCCCAGATATTTAACTTATGTTGTTGTTACAATTTGTTGGTGAATCCTAGGATAAAGGTTGGTAATGACTAGGGGATGGCATAATCGTGTCAGTAGTTGCCTAGTTACAGAGATAACCCATCCTTGTGTTGGCAGAGAGCCGGTTAGGTTCTCGGGGAGTCCCTCCAGAGGCGTACCCATTCAGTGAAGGAAGTTCCTTAGCCTGATGATTTGTTGGAAATCCAAACAAAACAATACGAGCCCTGTACGGTTTTAGTTTTATAACCTGGCATGGAATGTGGTGGTAACTTGCTATTGAAGATGGTAGCTATAGTAGGTATACCATAATGTTGGTATTTCTGGATAAGATTAATATTATACTTTCGAAATGTTCTCTGCACTATGCACTAATAATAATATCAAAAGGTTTTTGCGTATCAAGCATGTTTGACTATCATAAGGAGAAATCTCATCCAAGTGTGCGCTTGCATTGTGTGTGTGGTAGGAGGCCTTATGGTAGTTTCATTTTCCACAAATCATAGCAAATTTATTTTTATTTCTTTTGTTCAACATAAAACTGTTTGTTTGCTCATACCAGTCCCATGACTAACCTGGAGTTTATTGTTCCCTTTCTAAACTCTGGGTGCCCACAATTTTCCACATGGGCAGCCTAGAGTCAGGTTTTCAAATAGTCTGTTAGTAGGTATAGCTTTTGGCAATCTTTGGAGTCTGTGGATTCTGGATCGCATTTGTTTCACTTCATCATTGTGCACCGAGTTTGCTTCACTTCAACATGATTGGAGGTTCTCGCTTCGGACTTCGATTTTTGGAGCTTTGGCAATTGGAGATGTCGTTTTCCACTGCTGTTGCTGTCTTATTATTTCCGCTGTTGTATCTATCTCTGATAGTGTCGATTACTTCAATTGTATCAGATTGTTGTATCCATTTGTGTATCAATAAAAATTTCTTTTGTTTCCACTATGTTGTTATTACCTAATGCTGTTATATGCTCCAGCGAATCATTTTTCAACGTTCAAATCTACGGCATTCGAATACGGGTGAAGTATGGATGTCGATTTTCAAGCGCTGAATCATGTGGTATCAGAGCTAAAGGATGAGTAAGAAATTTAGATTTGGTGTATAACACATTAGGTGACTCATTAGAGATAGAGTTATAAATGCCCTAGAATGAGTATCCCTAACATATCTTGTCCATATGCCTCAGTCAATTCTCTTACTATTCACTGATAGTGAGAATGAGTGCAAGAAGTGGACGAGGTAGGAGACAGGGGAATACCACTACAAATGGTCAATACCCTATAGCAACAAGGAAACAACTTTTTCTATCAATCTCTTTTGATCATCGTTCAATTTCAATTCTTTTGATAGCTTTGTGGCAGCTACAAGAAGAAGCTTTGGTTTGGTGGTGGCCCTGCTAATCATTGTAGATAAGTTCCTAATTCGTATTCTCTTCATCAATTTCTATCAATCTTTTCGTTTTTAAGATTAATGTATTTGAAATTTTATTTGAAATGAATTGGTTAACAAAATATAAAGCTAAATTAAATTGCAAAGATTTGTATCCATTTGTATATTCTTTGGGATCCAGATGCATTCTATGAATGGTTAGTTATTCCTTCGGAATAACCAATGCCCCTACACGTATTCATTGACCGAATGACCCGAGTATTTCGTGAAGTACTGTATGAGATCATTCTCATATTTACTGATGATATTCTGATTTGGTAAGCCAAATATAGAATAAATATTCAGTTTGATCTGGAAAGCTATTTCTCTATCTTTGTGTGTTCATCCGTTCTTTGTTTGTCTCCCCGTTTAGCAAATTTCGGGGACGAAATTTTCTTATGGGGGAATCTGTAACGATCCCGGTTTTGAGTCAAATTTAAATTGGTAATTAATTTAATTTTAAGAATTAAATTGTGAATCTAATGGTGAACTAATTTGAATTTTTCAAAATAAATAAATATGTGTTTGTGTATATATAAAAATAGATTATAAATAGAATTTTGATTTGGAATTCCAAAATAAATAATATATTTTGTTTATTTATATATATGTGTACAAATTATATATAAATTGATTTTTAAATGAATTTTGAATTTGAAACCTAAAAATAAATATTTTAGAAAATAAATATTTTAGAAAATAAATTGAATTTAAATACTCTATATTTTAAGATTAATAAAATTTGTTTTATAATTATAATATATATATGTAATATATATTTTGGAAGTTATGATTTGAATTAAATATAAATAAATTTTAAAAGCTATTTAAAGGTTAAACTCTAATATATATGCATATGCATATATATGTTTATTTATTAATACATAATTAAAATTTAAAATCATTTTCGTTAAGATTATATAAATATTTATAAAAGAAAAATTAATTATTAAAATTGAAAATAGAATATAAATATATTTAACTAAATATAAACTAATATATATTACATAAAATTATTATTAGTACATATAATTTACAAGTGTAAACCCTTTATAATGCAAAATGACATTTGTAATCAATTTAGCATACAAATTAACAAGTGTTTACTTAATTATGCCATGCATTATACAAGTGTCATGTTGATTTATTTTCTTTTTTATTTTTGAAAATTTATGAATAAAGAGGAACCAAAATTATATATACCACTAACTCCTCTTTTCCTCACTTCTTTGTTAAAATTCAAAGTAAAACAAAATCTGGAAACTAAAATAAAAAAACTCAAAAAAAAAACAAACCAAAAAATTAAACAACTTTCAGATTTCATTAAGAAGCATTGATTCAACATAGCAAACCAGAGAAAGATCAAAACATTTAAATCTGGAAACAAAAGAAAGTTTAAAATCAATCAACCTGTAACAATCAAGAATGCATTTAACAAGATCAAAGTTCAAGACCATGATCAGTTCTAGATCAAAGCATTACCAGAATATTTCCAGTTTCAAAGTTGTAAATTCATATCAAAACTAATCAAGTTCTAGTTTCCCAGTTTTGAAACCCGAATTCAAATATCCAAGCTCTGTCTTTCTCTGTGCATCATCTACAGGTGAGCAAACCCACTTGATTTTACTTCTATGTCTTGATGTTTGAATTCACACTGGAAGTATATTATGAAAAGTGTTTGTTTAGTTGTTAATTATGCCTGCATGCTTTTGTGTGTGTGTGTGTGTGTGTATATATATGTAAATATATATGTGCATACAGAAAACATGCTTCTGTTTCAAGCTTAACAGGTTTTAAACAAATTAAAAATTCCAATTCTCTTTCCCCGATCTGTTTTAGGCTTAGATCCCTAAAGAAGAAATGATTATAACAATGTAAAATTAATTTAAAAATAATTTCCAGTAAAACTATTTAGTAATTATTCAAAAACTAGAAATTACAGTAAAATCTTTTCAACCCAGAAAAATCGAATGTCTGGCTTTCAAGTTGTAATCATATGAACCGATTTGCATTCCAAAATTATGATTTTTGATAATCAATTCATAATTTTTAAGCTTATATTATGGAGGAATTGCGAGACGAAGTGAAATTGGTATTTTGGAAAATTCTGGTGGTCGGAATGGAGGAGGGTCTCAAGATCATGGCCACAGCTAGCTCGGAGGTCACGGGTTTCAGGAAAAATAGTGGATGGATTTGTAATGGATCGAGGTGGCTGGTCGACGGTTTTATAGGGTTTAACGACCTAATTTGGTTGATGATAGAAACGAGGTGAATTCGTCGATGAGGGTGGATCGGAAGCGATCGCTGCAGAGGGAGTCGTCGCGTGGGCCATCGGGGAAGCTCTGGGCTGGTGGCTTGAGTTCAGGTGATGGGAGGCGACGGGACGAGGTGTATTTATGGATCGGGTTTGGTTTCAGGTGGAATTCGATAGCTCGAATTCGATTTCAGGCGATTTCAAAGGGGACTGGGTGGTCGTAACGACTCAAGGGGAAATTGCCGACTCGTCGATGATCAGAGGTGGTTGGTCACGGTGTACATGTGCACGAATTATCACATGTATCAGGTGAATGTTGAGGTATTTGGGAAGAAAGGTTATCTCAGGAATTCACGAGTTTGGCTCGGGAAATTGCTCAAGAAAATAAAAGCGTGGCTCGAGTGAGTTTTTGGTTTGGCTCGCGATGTTTTTAACTGTACAACAGTTTAAATTTTTAAAACAAATAAGGTTTCAAAAGAAAAAAAGAGAAAAGGAAGGAGTCAGGAAAAATGTAGATTGGCTCGAGTTTGTATCGGGTTTGTTCGGGTGTATATGCGAGTGTTTTACTGTGCATCACTTTTAAATTTTAAATAAATCAAGTTTGAAAGTGAAATTGTTTAAAAACAAAAGAAGATGTTAACAAAGTTTTCCTAGCTAACCGCTAAACAAATTTTCAAAGCAAAAGTATTACCAAGTTTTGTCAACAAGTTTTAAACTTGAATTTTAAATTCAAATGTGATTTGAAAATAATTTGATTTGGTTTTGAAATAGTTTTATATTAGATTAATTATTAAATCCCTAAGAATTTTCAAAAGTAATTTAATGATGTAATTAAATGGGGGATTAAGATTTGTGCATTAAGTTTTAATCAAAAAGGACTTTAGTAATTTTGTATGTTAATAATAAAATTAATTTCAAACCTTTGATTTAAATAAGTTTTAAATAGTAATTAAGTAATTAATTAAGATAATAGTTTATCTCAGATTAATTGAAGACTTAAGTAATTAAGGGTCAATTGATTAACTTAAGTAATCATAGGGATAATTAATTACTTAAAGAATGATTAAGTAATGGGAGTAATTAAAAGATTTATATTAAATGAGATTATTTAAAGGTTAATTAATTATTTGAGGTTAATTAATTTATGTAGGTAATTAAGGAGTAATTAATTACTTAAAGATTTATTACTCAATGTAAGCAATTAAAAGATAATTAGTGATTAAAGGTCAATTAATTAATTAAAGAATAATTAAATAATCAAAGATTAATTTTTTAATGATTAAAGGTTGATTGATTTATTAATAAAGGTTAATTAATTAATGATTAAAGGTTAATTAATGATTAAAGGTGAATTAATTAATGATTAAAGATTAATTAATTTATGATTGAAAGATAATTACTTAATGTAATTAATTAGGGCTAATTACTTAATGGAATTAATTTAAGACTAATTAATTACCTGATTGATTAAGGAATAATTGGATAATGAAAGCGATTGAAGGTTAATTAATCAAAGTGATTAATTAAAGGATAATAAATTAATGTGATTAATTAATTAATGTCTATTTAAGGGCTAATCAGTTTATGAATAATTAATTAAGGGAAAATTAATTTATGAAATTAATTAATTGATTAGCAATTAAAGATTAATTACTTAATAATTGAAGATTAATTATTATTTAATAATTGAAGGATAATTAAGGTTGATAAATTAATTTCATTGATTAATATCAAATGGTTCGTAATTAATTAATGTTGATTAAGCAGAATTTGGTAATTAATTCATAAGTAATTAATTTAATTTACTTGGAAATTAAATTGAATTAATTAGGGATTGAACAACTAATTGATCTTGCTTATGGTTGATTATTGTATTGAATGTTTGAATTGTTTGATATCCCTGATGTGTGACATTCTATGATATGAATTGTGTGGATTGAGCTGTGAACTGTGATTTATTTATCTGTGATGAATTTACATATTTATCTGTGAATGAAAGATAAGCGTTATATTATTATTCCACTTATCGATATTTTAATGTTTGAATTGATGATGGTTGATATATTATTGTTGCCTGTAAAACCCCTGGACTACACCACAGACACACAAATATGGATTTCACGGGAAATTGGTTAAGTCACAGATATTGTAAATTTAATATTATTTTCAATGATGAGAAATTTAAAGGTTGAATTTGAATCCAATTGGTTTGGAAGTGAAATTGAGTTGAATATGAAAATCTTTTGGAAAGGAAGTTTGAAACTGAAATTTAGTTTGAATATATTATATCTTGTTTAAGTTTTGAAATTATTTTGGAAATTATGGTTTGAAAGGGTTATACAAGTTATACAATATATATATATATATGGATTTTAAACCATTTTTAAAGTATATTAAATTAATTATTTTGGGAATTTGAATTTAATTCAATTAGAACTTGCCGAGAATACGACTGTTCGCTAATTTTTCAATGTATGCTTTGAAAGGCTATAACTTGAGTAAATATAATCAGATTTTCCTGAAAGAAAAGCATTTGTTTTCAAATGATAATTGCATTCATATAATGAAAGGATTTCTAGTTTTGTTGAAAATATTTCAAGTTATGGGAAAATCAAATTAAAAATAGTTTTGAAAACTATGAATAAATCTTTGTTAAAGATTTGGTGAACATTGTTTCAAAGTGAAGAGGATCTTAAAGGGTGAATTTTTTGTTTAAAAAAGATTAAAGTGGAAATTTATTTAAACCATTCGAAAGGAAAGGTTTTGGGCTTAAGGTTGTGACTTAACTAAGATCCCCATATATCCATATGCTTTTTAAAATTAGCGCTCATTATTCTGTTTAGCGGGGAGAGGACTTTATGTCATAAAACCCATTTCGAATAGTGATACGACGAAATGGATAGCATTTGAGGACGGTGGTGAAGACCGGGTATTTTCGAGAATGATAGGATTACCTGTCGAATGACTCCGCACTGAGTTGCTTCGGTATAGAGATCTCCATATGTGATAGGGAGTCCGATCGGGATTGTGAATACCCGAATTTGCTAGGGCTTCTTTGTAGTGCCTTCGGTTCCATTCAGACCTTGGATGGACTTGTATGGATGTATGTCTGACGTTACACTTTGAGATGTAAAGTCGGTTTCTACCAAATGCATTTCTATTTGGTGGCGGAGAATTTATTCTCTTAGCTTAACACCCTTCTTTGAGACGTACGAGCTCAGAGGTTATGTAGTTGATGGTTACTAGTGATATATTCCCAATTTGGTAATGTGGCATGCTAAGTGTCGCTGATCATTTATTGATCGAAGCATGGCTTTTGTGAAAAGCGAAGCTTTGTGGGATGAGACTTCATCGAACCTCACACCTGGAAATGGTCGAAACAGGAAGGATGCAGCAAGGTTATGAGGGTCACGTCCTTTATGGTATGTGCATTTCCTTCTGGATAAAAAATGGTATCATGGTATGGAGCCAAGATATTTAACTTATGTTGTTGTTGCAATTTGTTAGTGAATCCCAGGATATAGGTCGGTGATGGCCGGTGGATGGCATACTCATGTCAATAGTTACTTAGTTACAGAGGTAACCCATCCTTGTGTTGGCAGGGAGCCAGTTAGGTTCTCGGGGAGTCCCTCCAGAGGCGTACCCATTCAGTGAAGGAAATTCCTTAGCCTGATCATTTGTTGGAAATCCAAACAAAACAATACGAGCCATGTACGGTTTTAGTTGTATAACCTGCCATGGAATGTGGTGGTAACCTGCTATTGAACATGGTAGCTATAGTATGTATACCATAATGGTGGTATTTCTGGCTAAGATTAATATTATACTTTCAAAATGTTTTCTGCACTATTCACTAATAATAACATCAAAAGGTTTTTGCGTATCAAGCATGTTTGACTATCATAAGGAGAAATCTCCTCCAAGTGTGTGATTGCATAGTGTGTGTGGCAGGAGGCCTTATGGTAGTTTCATTTTCCAAAATTCATAGAAAATTTATTTTTATTTCTTTTGTTCAAAATAAAACTGTTTTGTTTGCTTATACCAGTCCCATGACTGACCTGGAGTTTGTTGTTCCCTTTCTAAAATCTGGGTGCCTACAATTTTCCACACGGACAGCCTATAGTCAGGTTTTCAGATAGTCAATTAGTTGGTATAGCTTTTGGCAATCTTTGGAGTCTGTGGATTCGGGATCGCATTTGTTTCACTTCATCATTATGCACCGAGTTTGTTTCACTTCAACATGATTGGAAGTTCTCGCTTCGGGCTTGGAGTTTTGGAGCTTTGGCAGTTGGAGATGTTGTTTTCCGCTGTTGTTGTTGCCTTATTATTTCCGCTGTTGTATCTATCTCTGATAGTGTTAATTACTTTAATTGTATCAGATTGTTGTATCCATTTGTGTATCAATAAAAATTTCTTCTGTTTCCGATGTGTATAATTACCTAATGTTGTTATATGCTCCGGTGAATTGTTTTTCAACGTTCGAATCTGTGGCATTCGAATATGAGTGAAGTATGGATGTCGATTTTCAAGCGTTGAATTCCGGGTCGTCACAGTTGAGTCGTACTTGTCTGTGGTCAGATATTTTGTTCATATTTGGTGATCTAGATGAGAAGGAGCTCAAGATCAGAATAGCATAGCTAGTTAGGGTTCAGTAGAGGGAGGATCCCAATGATTGTACTTAGGAAGCCTAGATAGTATTAGGAGGGTCTATCCTGAATTATGTCAGGATAGTTAGTTAGATTTAAATAAATTAATTTCTTTGGATGTTAGTACCTAGCTGATGTGTATGCTTTATTGTTTGAAAATTTGAAACCTTTGTTGGATTATTAAATTATCTTTGCTTTTAAATTTCGGGGACTTAATTCTTTTAAGGGGGGTGTGATGACCCGGAATTTTTGGCAATAGCAATTTGATAATCTTCTTTATAATTATTTTAAAATTGGCAAGTTTAATCTTTTCAAAAGCTAATTATATTTAATTTGGCAAATTTATATTTTTCAAAAACAAATTTATCTTCTTAAAACTAATAAATATGTGTTTTATTTGTAATGTATATATATGTATAGACATTGTGAATAGGAAAACTTTGGTTTGAATTTAATAAAAATATTTTCAAATTATAATATATATATGTGTGTGTGTGTGTGTGTTGTGATTTGGAGGTTATGTTTCAAATTTAACATAATAGTTTTTCAAAAGCTATTTAAAGTTAATTCTATATTTTCAAAACACAAGATAAATAGCTTAAGTTTAAAATGAGATTTTATAAAAAGGTTTAATATACTTTTCTTTTATATTTGATAAAAAGATTTAGTTTGTATGTATATAAAAGTTTAAATATGAATAAGTGTAGTTTGTATATAAACATAAATTGATATAAATATAAACATATATTAATAAAACATAAGTATAAATACTAAATATAAACATAAATTCGTATTACATAAATATAAACGAATAAGAGATTTTTAAAGCAAGGGTTTAAACATAAAATTCTTGTTTTTAACATTTGTAAAAAAATATAAATTCATGCAAATACATTTGTAACTTATGTGTCATGCAATAAAACAAGTGGCAAGAATGTTCTTTTAAAAAACTGAAATATATGCAAATATCTATACTATAAAGCAAAGCCTTGGTCAAAGCGGTTAAAGTGAAGCCTTTTAGGCATTTTCAAAATTGTTCCCGTTAATTCATTACAACACTCTACCGCGTCGGGGCATTTATGTAAATTGCAGAAACTAAGTAGTGGACATAACCATCTTTCGCGTTCTCCTTCATCACATGCGTTAGTTTCTCTCCCAAACGATAATATCTGAAGCAAGAAATCAAATGGCGGAGAGGCGCCTATGATATTTCTGAAAGTAAGATCTAAAACTTACTTTACTGATTTGGTTTCTAGGGTTTTGTTTTCCCTCTATTAGGCTAAGATTCAACTTTCTGATTGATTCATGTTCAGGTTTGACTCATTTTGTTCATTCCCCTTCTTTTAAAATTTAGTTACACAGAAGTAACTGCACCTTTGTTTCTTTTTTCTATTTCTATTACTAAAAATACCAAATTTCAAAAATAATTTACTGTTTTTATGCTTTATTACCAGAAGCTTCTTTTGTTTTGGTCAAATGCGTTCATTGATTACCCTGATTGAATTGCTTTACTTATATATGGTTGTTCATCAGTTATTTCCAGTAAGCGTAGGAAAGTACTTACATAATTAGATCGAGATATTGTTGCAAAAAATGGGTTCGTTTTTGATTTCTTTTATTGCTATACATATGTGTAAATATTTATGCCACTCTTTAAATTTAGTATCAATTTTAGTTATACTGCCTACGCTATTTTTACAGTTTTTTTGTGTTCTGGAAAGCATGCATGTGTTCCATGTAATAGATTACTTTAGCGTTAAATGGATGGTGAAATTTTAATTGCTTTGACATAAGATTTTCTGACTTCCTTATTACAAGAAAGGACACATTCTATGATCGTGCTTCCTTCTCCCTTATGTGTTCGTATATAAGTGGTGGGACAGAATCCATTGATTTGCCGATTCTTTCTTTGTTGAAGGTAAAATGCGAAGTTTCTTTATTGACAGGTCTAATTATTTTTATTCTTAATACTTTTTTCATTTTCCTATTATGTTCATTATAGTATCTCCTAAATCAACGGTAAAACATTGATTTAATTTTTGATATTTGCAGTAGCGCGATTCTAAGCTTTTAAATATGATTGGAATTAACACTCGGACAGAATCCATTGATTTGCCAATTCTTTCTTTGTTGAAGGCAAAATGCGAAGTTTCTTTTTTTTGTTACAAAGAAAAAAATATATAAAAAAAAAACCACATTGTTCCTATACTGTGCTCTGTGCACATTCCTGTTGCACTGCTGCGGTTTCACCATAGTCCCCTACTCTTCACTATTCCATTGTTCATCAACCTGTTGATATAACTGTGCACACCAACTCTCCCATCACTGAACAGACCACAGTGCATTGACTCTTCAAGCCTCTTCAACTATAGCTCTGCCAACCACTACTCTATACACAGTGTTGCCACCATAACAGTCACTTCATCACTTCTCTACCATCGCTTCAACACAAACCACATCAGACAACCAAAACAGCAACAGCAGATCACAAGCAAAACTTTCTCACCATCAAAAACAACTCCAAACCCAACAAAACTACTTCCTCCCTTGCCTGTTAGCTGTTACAACCCCCTGCCTGTGTCTTCAATTTCTACTTCTCACATACATAACACAACCATCCCCCAGTACATACAACACTCCCCTCTGTGCATCTCAACCCACTGTACAACCCAAATCGCCAACTGCTCCACCTCATTCCTCCTTGCATTCACGCCTGTCACCTACCAAACCATAAACCACAGCAATAATTCACCACTTACCACAACCGAAAAAAAAAAATTAGTTCCTTCACTCACCAACAACTGCAACTTTGAATCCCCCAATCACCACATCGCAGTCAAACCAATTCAACTGACCATGCATCCCTCACCCACACCAGAGCCAGCACCATGTCCCCATCAACTTCAAAAACCCCCAATAGATCGCCGCACTCAATTCAGGCAGCCTCGGATCGAATTCGCGAACAACCTTCATCACCAAATTGCCTTCCATTCCTCTCCAAATTGCCCACACTCAATCGTGGAATTGTAAGGGCTTTTGATTTTCGAATTGTGGACTTCTGATTTTCGAATTGTGGAGTTTTGACTTTGCTGGATTTTATTTGTCATCGTCAGTGTTACACTAAGCAGTGTTTGAACGATAAAAAAAAAAACAGTTTGTGTGGGCAAGTGTTTAAGTTGATCAAGTGTTTTAAGTTGGGCTTTGGAGTTAATTAGTGGGCTTGCTTTTTTTGTTTTAACCGGCCTGAGTAATATTTTTATTTATTTTATTTTTATTCTTAATACTTATTTCATTTTCCTATTCCCTGCTATGTTCATTATAGTATCTCTTACTATCCATCCTAAGTAAACCATTGGTTTAATTTTTGATATTTGCAGTAGCGATTCTAAGCTTTTAAGCATGATTGGAATTAACACACGGAGAAAAGACAATACACTGCTGCTGAAATGTACAAACCATATGTGTCCAGTTTGTGTGCACTGGCATGTGAAACTCAACTACAAGGATTACTGGTGGGAAAAAATCACCATCACCGGTTTCAATATCGGTTAAATTACATACAATGGACTTTGGTTGCTCAGTATCCGAATCTGAATAATGTAACTGAAAGTCTTCAGCTTCAATTATAAAAGCCTTTGGTTCCTTACCAGTCTATTAGTAAGTTCTTATTACTAAAAATACTATGTAACTAAGATGCAGCACAAGGTGACTAAATCAACATCGACATTATGATGCTCAATAAAGCTTTAGCAAAGTAGAATTACATAAACACTATGACACCTGATTTTCAATTTCTGTGCCTTTTTTTAACTAAAAAGAAAACATGATATTATATACCTACTTGAAGAAACAGAATATGCTTTGTATATTACAGTACTATTTTTGATCAATTTCTGTATAGAAAATACTTTACATCAAATTCAACTTCAGGCACTTAAATTTCTAAACAGAAGTCTGGAAACATGTTTATTTACTTTATGTAGTGTCTGTTGAAAATTAATATTAAAATGGATTGTACTTTGCCTAATCATACAGGCACTGCTAGATATACAAACATTTTTTTATTACTTAGGATGAAATATAATGTATTTTTAATCTATTCTGAATTCGTGAAAGTCAATTAAATCTAACAGTGTTTAGATGCAGATAATTGTATGACATGATAGATTTTAAAGAGTAAAATTGAGGCTATTCGTGTTTAGTATTTTACATAAAATGTTTTTGTGTGAATTGAAAAGTATCATACACAGCCCATCATATTCTTCTTCCTCATTGAAAAAACATGGCTCTTTATAACATGCCCACTCCATAATCAGTTTGAATCCTATATTGACAGTTACTCATATACGTAGTAGATGATATAGTGTTTAGTTGGTTATTTCATTGTTGTTATTGTTATAATTTAAATAATAAATTATTAATACTGATTTGTTTAGGTTTTCATAAGTACTTGCTTTATCATGAGGGAATTGAGGGGCACAGTAAGATTTCACATTATACAGATTAGGCAAACCCAGTAATCTTTTAGTCATTTATTACTATTTTATCATTGTGTTTAACGAATATAAGACTTTAAGAAATATCCTTTAAAAGTTGGAAAACATGCTATCTATTTATAGGCATGGTAATAGGTATCAAAAAGAGTACCCGTGTTCAACTTTTCCCAAAACCAAAATCTCCTGCAGCATTTATAAAAGAAAAATAGTGTATTCTGCATTGAATTTATAAAATTTAAGGCGCCATGCAAGAGTTTCAGTAGATATCATTTTACTTTCTTTGACTTGAGTTTAGGCAAATATAGTTTTTGATAGATAAGGTTACGCAGTAGAGCCACATATGTTCTTTTACTGTCGGTTTTGCTATAGACTTCAAAATATAGCATAATATAAAAATTATTACATAAAAGAATATTCAAACATAAACATTAAGAAACATAAATTCAACTTTTGGTTATCGTAAGAAACTATGATTGTTGAGATTTTATGATTTTATGCCCATATAATTTCTTATGTTCCTATGCTCATAAGAATTGGACTTTTTGGTTGATTTTGTTCTTTTTTAAAGTGCAAGAATACGCTGTTTTATGGTATGATTTTGATCTTTTTACATTACTTTGTTGGTCCTTGCATGTCCTTTCATACTTTAACGTACAAATCCATACTTTTATGTACGTTTGAAAAAGAGTAGGTTCTTTTAATGTATAAGTGGATGCACAATAAAAGGAAGAGATACATTATTGGGTTTGCTTGATGTGCAGCCAGAGCATATGTTATATACGTATTTCATTGTGCTCAAAATTGTGGCAGGCAGACATCATAGTCATACACATTATAAATGCAGAGGCATTGCATTTTAATGCATGGTGGTAATAGTGGAGTTATATACTTTCCTCGAATATAAATGTGGTAGGTTTCTTCCAGTGATCAATAATATCTCTCTATTTTTTCTATACAGCGGGAGGTACACTAGTATATGGAAACAAGAAATGGGTTTATTAATCTATTGCAACATTAAAGTTCTTTGTATGAATGATTACAATTACATATGACTCAAGAATTGGCAAGTTCAGAAAATGTTTTGAATGATAGAAGTGTAAGCAAGTGCCACCAAATAATGTTGCAGTCAAGAAAAGATAGATGGCTCATACTATAGGCACTTGTTACTAGCATCTTGGCGTGGAGTTCCAATTGTGATGTGGTGTGAAAGATGGTTAATGAATTCCAGTAGAAATTCATAAATTATCTGTTTCATATTTGTAGGTATAATCATGATTTATATTAGACGTGTTTGTAATGAATTTTATGTTGAGTTAACTGTGATTAGTATTTGCAAGATACAGTTAATTGCCAGAAGAAATTATTTTATCCTCACCTATGGAAAAAAATTAATTTGATATTGTTATGCTATTGATTTCCACTACTATCTATGTGAGCACATGTGGAACGCGTGCATGTGCACTGTGGGGTGGCATGGTGGGGTATGGTGGTGTACGTGTACTTGTAATCTAACTAAAAATCATTGAAACTTACATACATACAGTGTTGGTCATTCACACAAAAAGTAAAAATGCATCAAATAAATATTTATTTGTATGAATGTTACAAGGTTGTACACGTTGCTGGGTTATAGCAACTTTATACAACAACTAGATCAAGCCAATAAAGTCAAAACATGGAGAGCACACAACATTGCAAGTACAAGTGCTCAAAATATTTATAACAGCGAAAACGAAACTTACATATAAAATAGTATATTATTATATAAAATAACGCATGACCTGTACATCATTGGAACACGAACATAAATAGCATATATCAGACGCAGTGTTACCCGTGAAGTACAACGGCATATCAGTTAAGGAAAAAAGTGTGGAAAACAACGACATATTACTAAAATCTTCCAACCGTAAAGTACAAATGCCATGACCTGATGAACCCCACTATATTCCACACTGTGCTCAAGATGATAAATGAGATATCTTTTTACTCCTGAAGTGGTATGCCAAAAATTAGCGACTTATTACATACATACGTACATACTAATAATTTATACTAGATAACAATTTTTCTCGACGACAACTAATAAATTATACTAAATTTTATGCTAAAGCACATCAATAATAATTTCTTTTATATACTAAAGCACATCAATAATAAGTACGAAACAACATCAACGATATACATTGTTGTATACTAATAGCAATTTTTTTAACTGCGGATTACATATACTGCTCATTTTATTTATAGAGTTCTAATTGCTTCTTATTCAAGTTACAAATTTGATTCACTAATTAAGTCCAAATGACTAAAGTAAGTCAAATGATTTTATGTGGAAAGGAGACGATTGTAAATTGGACTACAACGTTATCAAAAACCAATATATTCCTTATCACAGGACCAAGTCCAGAAACACTGCTCTTATATATTTATTATGCCAACAAAAATAATTTATATTTTGTTTATATAAGTTAGCTCTCATGGTATGGTAGTAGTATCATAATCCATTTTTTAATACTCTAATAGTTTGAATGCTAAGTGTTCACACAACGCATCTTCTTATATCGGAATAAAAGAAATGGACATAACGCTTATATATATGTTCGTTTTCCCCTGCATTCAAGCGCTATGTCTCATTGTCCCAACACAATCCCGATTCATCGTAGTTAAATTCGTGCAGAATTTCCCATCCTTTCTTCATTAGAGTCCAATGGTTTCATATTTGTTTTGATGTGTGCTCATAGCATTCTTTCTCTTCTATGTCAGCTTAGCACTCGAACTATGTAGTGCCACATTAGCATAACACCTAACATGCTATCACATGATTATACACTATTATACACAGGCACCAAATAGTTTTATACTTTGGTAAGTACTTAACATTTTCGAGGAAGTGGATATCATAAGAAGTTCAATCTTAATGGTTAGCAAGAAAAATTCTCTATATATTCATATGGCGTTTTTTAAAAGAGAGAAAATGCAAGTTTTCTAATTTCCAAATTACTGGAAGCGCTAATTTCAATATTTGTTACATTTATCTAGATATTTATGTTATAGTTGATTACTTTCCTTACATGTTTAATGATTTTCTTAAATAACTTAGTTTCATTCACGTTTTGATAAACAATTGATTTGTGCATGTATATGCATAAAAATATGCAACATTACGCACACGTTAAAGTAATTTTGTAAAATCAAAAAATCTTTACAAATAGTGTTTTTTAATGCCAATTCGTCCTGTACACGTGCATCGCACGTGCCAAAGTACTCGTATTCATAAAATTGAATTGAGAAACTAGACTAATTAATTTTTAGTTTAAAAATTTCTCAAACCTTTCTTCTCCTTCTAAACTAAAAAGAAACTAAAAACTGAAAATCAAAATCAAAAGGAAATCAAAACAATAACAACCTGTTTCAAGTTCAACTCAACAGAAGCTTCAAGCTAAAGATTCAACTCAATATTATCAAGATCAACTCAACAAATTCAGATTCAAACTCAACAATCAAGTAAAATTCAAATCAAAGAAAGCTTCTGTTTCAATAAAACAAGTTCCAGATTTTAAGCCTGCTCTCTATTTTCTTTCTAAAAATGGTGAGTAAACCTTTCTTTAAAAAAAAAACAGTTTTAAATCTGTGATTATACTTAGATGTTTGTGATGGATTTTTGTAGGAATCTGGTTTGCAATATGTTTATGAATGTGAATGCATGTATGTATATATGATGTGTCTGTGTATATGATATATATATACACGTCTCTGTTGCATCACAGGTTCAAAATCCACCAGAATAAATTCAAATTCTCTTTATACATTCAGTTTTAGGCCTTGATTTCTTAATAGAAAATGATTATAAGAGTGTAATATTGTTTCTAAAAATAATTTAGAGAATTTATATTAAGTGGTTAATTTTAAAAGGATAAATTACGGTAAGAATAAAAAATAAGTCAAAAATCGATGTTTATAATTTCGAGTTTCGATTTTATGACGTGATTTGTATTGGCAAATGATGAATTTAGGTAAAGAAATCATGATTTTTAAGTAAGTAAATTGTGATATATATCGAGATTATCGATTTGGGTACATCATTGATTGCTGATGATTGGCGATGAGGGGTGTGTCGAGATTGAGGCTGGAGGAGGATGGAAGGTGGGGGAACTCAGGAAAAATGGAGGAAGGTTTTATAGATGGTCGTGGTGGCCAGGTAGCGTCGAACTAGGGTTTGACTGACAGTTTAGGTTGGCATTGATCTTCGAGGTCGTGTGTTGACCGGGGAGTATCGGAGTTGATCGCGAGGAGGGGGATCGATGCTGGGGATCAAGACGTTGCTCTAGGTTGGTCGGCGAGGGTGCCGGTGGTCCGAGACGATGGCTATGGTGGTTTTTCCGTTTGGGTTGGTTCCAGATTTTAGTTCGAGTGCTTGATTTTCGATTTGCTATCGAATTCTTTCATCTGAGTGGTCGTGTGTGACAGCGAAATGATCATCGACTTGTCGAGGGTCGGACGGTTGGTCGGAGTGTCGTAGAGTCGCCGTGCACATGCATGTGCGCACTGTGATATTGTCTGGGTTTCGTGGGGTTGGGGAAGAAGATGTTGCATGGGTCATCTCGATGCGGTTGCGTGTTCGTCTCAAATCAGAGGGTTGGAAGTGAGTGTCACGGGGTAGCTCAGGGTTGACTCGGGAATTTTTGTGGTTTTTCTTGGGTCATTTGGTTGCTAACCGGGTTTTAAAATTTAGTATGGAAAGCATGAACAGTTTTTTTAAAAGGCAAAGGATTTAAAATTTCAAGCATAGGGGAAAGGTACTTAGTTTAAAAGCAAACAAAAATAAGTTTTCTAAGTTTAAGCATTTATCAAGTTCCAAAGTAAAATGTTTAAACAAGTTTTAAAGTTTATTTTTAAGTTATTAAAAATAATTTAGTTTCCAAAAGAATGTTTAGCTTAGTTTTAAAAGAATATTTAAAATGAATATAGGTTTCCAAAGCAATATAAACTAAGTTCCAAAATAATTAAACAAGTTAAACAAGACTTTAAAGATTTAAATTGTTTTGTTTATAGTAATTATATTAATTTTGTAATTAAATTCCTAAGTGTTTTTTTAGAAGTAATAAGATGATGTTTTGAAATTAAGATGTGATTAAAGTAAGAGTGTTTAACTTTAATTAATCAAAGAATTCTCTAAGTGATGTTTGTATAAATTAATTTCAAGCATTTAAATTAATTTAATTTAAATAATAAGTAAGAGTTTAATTAAGGTAAATGGTTTATCTAAATTAATTAGGGTCTTATTAATAGAAGTAGTTAAAGCATAATAATTAATTAACCAAGATGATTAATTAATGTAATTAAGATAATTAGTTAGTTTAATTAATTAAGGATAGTTAATTTCTTAATTAATTAAGGGTTAATTAATCTAAGTAATTAAAGGTCAATTAATTAATGGGTAATTAATTAATGGAAGTAATTAAAGGGATCAATTACTCAATGTAATTGATTAAATTTATTAATGGGATTAATTTAAGATAATTAATTAATTTAATTAATTAAGGATAATTAGTTAATGAAATTGATTAAGTATAGTTACTTAATGTAATTAATAAAGTATAATTACTTGGTGCAAGTAATTATTGGATAATTACTGAATGTAATGAATTAAAGGGAAATTACTTAATGAAAGTAGTTAAAGGGTATTAATTAGTGGAAGTAATTAAGGATTAATTACTTAGTGTAATCAATTAAAGGATTAATTAATATAATTAATGAAAAAGTTAATTAATTAATGTAGGTAATTAAAGGATAGTTAATTACTGAATGTGATTAATTAAGGTTGATTAATGAATGTGACTAATTAAAGATTTATTATTAAGTGTAATTAATTAAAAGAATAATTAATTAATTAATATGGTTAATCAAAAGATATAACTAATGTAATTAATTATACGATAATTAATTAATGTAATTAAGAATCATTAATTAATTGATGAGAGTAATTAAAGGTTAATTAATGTGAATGATTAAAGAATAATTAATTTATGTAATTAATCAAAGGCTAATTACTTAATGTAATTTAAGAATAATTAATTAAGAATGAGTAATTAAGATAGATAATTAAAGGGTGATTAATTAATTAATTGATTTATAATTAATTAATGTTAAGTAAGAAGGATTTAAAAGTGATTAATTTAATTTATTTGGAGATTAAGTTAAATTAATTAGGAATTGTACATCTAATTAATCTTGCTTATGGATGATTAAGTTATATTGGATGACTTGGATTGTTGATATCTCTGGTATGTGATTGTGATGTGTTGTGATTTAAGATGCTTTGGTTGAACTTTGATAATATGAATTATCTATCTGAGATAATATGAAGTATCTACCTATGTGAATATGTTATTCTAAATAACAGTTAATTTGTTTAAACTTAAACAACTTGGACACTAAAAGACAGAGTTTTGGATTTCGATGAGACTGGGATCGGATTTTCGAATTGGATATCCGAAAACACATCAATCCAAATTAAACGATAGGTCATGAAATCTCAAGTGAAGATCAAGATGAAGACTCGAAGTGTAAGGGCTATTATCGTTAACTCCGTGGGTGATTCCAAAACGAGTTTAACGGAGATAGTGCTTCCAATTTTGAGATAAAATTCAGAGTGCAAGGGCTATTATCGTTAACTCTAAGCGTGATTCCAAAATGAATGTAGCGAGATAGTGTGTAACGACCCCGGTTTTGAGTCAAATTTAATTTAATAATTAATACAAAATTTTGGATTAAATTGTGAAATAATTTGAATTTTTCAAATTAAATAAGATATGTGCCTGTTTATTCATATGGATAGATTGTAATTTGAAATTTGAATTTTTTTAAAATAAATAAAATATGCTATATATGTATACAAATTGATATTTAATACGAAATTCAAAAATAAATGTTTTGAATAATATATTTGAAAACACTATATTTAAAACTAATAAAAAAATTATTTTCTAATTATAATATACATATGTAATATATATTTTGAAAGTTATATTTTGGAATTTGATATAAATGATTTTCAAAAGCTAAAAAAATTAAACTTTATAATTAAGAACTTATATATACATATATATAAATATATGTGTTTATTTATTAATATATATAATTTGATTTCGAATTATTTCTCTTTAATTTTTATAGATATAAGTAATAAGAAAAACACATGAAATGAAAACAAAAATGAATCGGAAGTTTTAATAGATATATACACACATGCTTATTTATCTTATGTGTAATTAGATTTTAACAATCAATTTCTTAAAGTTATAAATATATATATAAATAAAAGAAAATGGATTTGTTTAAATAGGAAAATATAATATAAAATTTTGTAAAAATATATTCAAACACAAGTACAAGTGTAAACATTTTAACAATCAAACTAACACGTGTAATCAACATAAACAAAGAGATAAACAAGTGTTAGTTTAAAATTAACAAGTGTAGAATTATTTTATCATGCATTTACAAGTGTAACTAATGAATACAAGTGGCAAATAGGTTTGTTTTAAAATTAGAAAATATAAACATATGACTTAAAAAGAAACCAGGCTTAGATATTTCATCATCATTTGCTAAGAAATAAAAAAAATAGGAAACAAAACAAACCTGAGAAACAAATTAGAAAGAAAATCAAAACTAAAATCAAAGCTTGAAGCTATGCAAAAGAAAGACCGAAACATGGAAGCAACTCAACAAATTAAAACAAGTTCCAAGTTTCAGATCAAAAACCTGAGCAAATTTGAACGAAAACAAGATCAAACTCAAAATCAATTTCCAGGCCCTGTTGCTTCTCTGTTCTCTGCGATCATGTGAGCAAACCCCTAGACCCTGCTATTTATCTTGGTGTTTGGATTTGTATTTGAAGCTATGAGTGAATATGCTAGTATGGTTGTGTGAATGTGACTACATGTTGTAAATATATATATGTATGTTTATATATAGAGGAAAAATTACCTCTGTCCTTACTTTACAGGTTTAAATCCTGTTCAAAAATTCATATCACCCAAAAGAATCCATATTAGGCTTTGATCTCCAAATATAATTTGATTGTAAGATTACAATATCAATTGTAAAAATGGTTCCAAATATTTATAATTAGAAAATATTCAGAAAAATAGCAAATACAGTAAAATCTTTTTAAATATGGAAATTTGATATCTTTAATTTCGAGTTTTGTTTATATCATCAGATTCGAATCTAAATTTTTTGATTTTTAGGATAAATACCATGGTTTTAACTTTGTAAATCATGAAATATTGGAGGTTGTTTAGAATTGAGAATTTGCTCGATTTCTGATGATCGCGTAGTCGTATAGCCTTGAATTTATGGCTGTAGGAAGATGGAGGTCTGAGGATTCATGGAAAAATAATGAGTGATTTTATAATATGCCATGGTGGTCGATCGACGTTGATTTAGGGTTTAGAAGCAACTTTTGGTCCACGAGAAATTCGAATCTGGTGCGGCGTCGTCGAGACATCATAAGGGGCCGGACCTAGAAGGATCGAAGCTACGGATTGTGATGTTGCTCTGGACGGGATTGCAGGGATTTTGGTGAACTAGATCGATGAGGCGAAGAGGATTTCGTCGGAAGGTGGGTTCCAGTTTTGAGTTGAAATGCTCGATCATAATTTTGGCTGAGTTCATCGATCTGGGTAGCCGATTGGGTAGTAGTGATCAGCGATGACTTGCTGATGGTAACAAGGTTGGCCGGAGGGAGGTCGTCCGGTCGTACACGTGCACAGGTTCACATTGGTGTCAGTGTTATTTATGGCTTCGGGAAGGATGATGGTATCTTGGGATTTGTTCGAGTTATTTGCGTGAGTGACTTGATGTAAGAAAGGAAAGGGTGAAACTCGAAGTAAAGCTTGGGTTAAACAAGTGTTCGTCTCGGGTTTGTAATTTTTACGGTTTTAAAATTTTAAATTTAACGAGCATTTCATTTAATCAAATTTTAAAACCTTTTCTTAATCTATTCTGGTAAGATAATGAATGTTTATTTTATTTAAAGGTTAATTAATTTTTTTAAATTTATTTTAAATATATATACAATAGTATAATTAAGAATTTAATTAAGAAGATTAAATATTTTTAATTTACTTAAAGGTTTTGAGTTAAAATTAGGAGATAATGATGATTTATCTCAAAGATTGTTTAAAATAAGATTTAAATGATGATTTTGTAATTAATTAAGATAAATATGTAATCTTAAGATTTAAGGATCATTAATTTTGAAATTTAATGATAATTACTTAATCAAAGTTTAATTAAGTATTAATTAAAGACTAATTAATTTGTTAAGAGTTAATTGATTAATGATAAGTAGTTAAGGATAATTGATTTATGAGATTTGCTTAAGGATAATTAATTAATTAAACGATAATTAATTAATGAAAGTAATTAAGGGTAATTAATTGCTTAAGAAAATTATTTAATTAAAAGTAACCAATTAATGATTAAAAGTTGATTTATCAAGTGATTAAATAATAATTAATTAAAAGATAATTAATGTGATTAACTAGTTGAGGTAATTAATTTGAGGATAATTAATTAATTAAAAGTGTTTAAGGGATGATTTATTAATTAAGGGTTAATTAATTGATGTAATTAATTAAGGATAATCAATTAAGGGTTAATTAATTAATTAATTAAGGATAATTAATTAAAGAATAATTAAATAATTAGGGGTTAATTATTTAATGATTAAAGGTCATTAATTAATATTGATTAATGATTAAAGGTTAACTAATTTATTATTAAAGGTTAATCAATAAATGATTAAAGGATAAATTAATTAAAATGGTTTGTAATTAATTAATAAATAATTAACCAGGATTAGTAATTTATTCATAAGTGATTAGTCTGATTTAAATTAATCAGATGATTAATTGATCTTACTTATGGATGTTTGGATTGTATTAAATGCTTTGAATTGTTTGATATTCCTGATGTATGATGTTCTGTGATACGATTGAGCTGTGTTGAATGTAATTTATTTATATATGAATCTGTGAATGAAGATAAGCGTTATAGGAGTATACCGCTTATCTATATTGCTGTGTTTGTATTATGATGATTGATGATATTGTATTGTTGTGTGTAAAACCCATAGACTACACCACACACACAAATATGGATTTCACGAGGAAATCGGTTAAGTCACAGATATTTCAATTTAATACTATTTTATTCAACATGGTTTTTAAAATTGATTTTTGAATCCAAAATGGTTTGGAAATGGAATTGGGTTAAATATGAAAGCTTTTGAAAAGGAGTTTTTGAAGATAAAAATTATTTTGAATAACTTGTTAAATTTTGAAATTTAAATAGTTTGATGTGAATTTGAATTCAAGATTTGAAGTTGAGTTCTATGAATATATGTTTGGAAATTATGGTTAAAAAGGTGTACAAGTTATATAATGTATTTATATGGGTTTTAAACTATTATAAAAGTATTATTTTTGGAAATTTAAATTTAACCCAAGTTTATATTTTAAAGACTATAATTTGAGCAAATGTAATCGGATTTTCCCGAACGAAAACTCTTGCTTTTCAAAAAGATAATTGCTTTCATATAAAGAAAGAACTTCCAGTTTTTGTTGAAAGGGTTTAAAATTTGAAATGGAATTGTTTTGAAAGCTATGAATAAATCTTTGTGAAAGAATGGTGAACCTTGGTTTCAAATTGAAGTGGATATTAAAAGGTGAACCTTTTGTTTAAAAGGATTTGACAATGGTAATTTGTTTAAACCATTTGAAAGAAAGGTTTTGGGCTTTAAGTTGTGACTTAACTGAGATTCCAATATTCGTATGTTTTTAAATTTTGCACTCATTATTCGGTTTAGCCGGGAGAGGACTTTGTCATATAACCCATTCCGAATAATGATACGATGAAATTTATGGCATTTGAAGACCGGTGGTGAAGATCGGGTATTTTTGAAAGCAAAAGGATTACCTGTCGAATGTCCCTACACCGAATGGCCCTGGTATAGAGATTTGATCACCCTTTGTGATGGGGTGTCCGGACGTGATTAGGGATTATCCGGATTTGCAAGGGCTTCTTTTGAAGTGCCTTCGGTTCTGTTCGAACCCGGAACAGACTTGTATGGATGTATGTCTAACGTTACACTTTGAGATGTGAAGCTGGTTTCTATCAAATACATTTCTGTTTGGTGGCAGAGGATTTATTCTCTTAGCTTAACACCCTTCTCTGAGACGTACGAGCTTTGAGGTTATGTAGTTGATATTTACTAGTGATATATTCCCAACTTGGTAATGTGGCATACTAAGTGCTGCCGATCATTGGTTGATCGAAGCATGGCTTTTGTGAAAAGCATAGCTTTGTGGGACGATACTTCATCAGGACCTCACAATCCAGTAATGGTCGAAACAGGAAGGATGCGGCAAGGTTATCGGGGGTCGCGCCCTTTAGGGTGTGTCAATTTCCTTCTGGATAGAAGTGGTATCATGGTATGGAGCTCAGATACTTAACTTATGTGGTTGCTGCAAATCTATTGCTTTGTAGTTGTTGGTGAATCCCGGGATAAAGGTTGGTTACGACCGGGGGATGGCATACTCGTGTCAGTAGTTACCTAGTTACAGAGGTAACCCGATCTTGTGTTGGAGGAGATCTGGTTAGGTTCTCGGGGCGTTCCTCCATAGGCGTACCCATGTAGCATAGGGAGTTCCTTAGCCTGACCATTTGTTGGAAATCCAATCACCAATACGCGCTTTGTACGGTTTTAGTTGTAGAACCTGCCATGTAACATGGTAGCTATAATAGCCATACTATAATGGTACGTATGTTGGCTAAGATTAATATTATACTTGCAAATGTTTTCTGCAATATGCACTAATAATAATATCAAAAAGGATTTTGCGTATCAAGCATGTTTGACTATCATAAGGAGAAATCTCCCCCAAGTGTGCGATTGCATTGTGTGTGGGCCGGAAGGCCTTATGGTAGTTTTATTTTCCAAAAAGCATTACGAATCTCTTTTAATTTGTTTTGTTTTCTTTTATTAAAGATAAACTGTTTTTGTTTTCGCACACCAGTCCCATGACTGACCTGGAGTTTATTGTTCCCTTTCTAAACTCTGGACGTCCACAATTTTCCATACGGGTAGCATAGAGTCACATTTTTAGATAATTAGCTAGTAGATATAGATTCGATAGCCCTCAGTCTTCTGTTTGGAAATCTTTGAAGTCTTTTGGTCTTTGAAGCCGCTTGGATTTGGCGATCGCATTTGTTTCTCTAGGATTGGAGTTGCTTAACTTCAGCATGATAGTTTGTGGTTCAAGCTTCTGGCTTGGAGTTGGAGTTTGGCATGGAAGATTTTGTTTCCGCTGCTGAGCCTTTTTCTTCTGCTGTTGATTCTTTCAGCTGTATCCTGTATTTCTGATAATGTTAATCAATTCATATTGTATCAGATATTGTGTCCATTGTTGTATCAATGATATATTGTTTTTCTTCCACCGTGTTGTAGTACTTAATGCGTTATAAGCTTTGGTGCAAATAGAATTTCAAAGTTTGAATCTGCGGCATTCGGATACGGATAAAGTATGGATCTCGATTTTCAGACGTTGGATTTTGGTTCGTGACATAGTGCCTTCGGTTTCGTTCGAACCCGGAACGAACTTGTATGGATTGAATGCTTTCAGAACATCGTTAATGGAGAACGATGAACATTCCAAGATATATGTTCTAAAAAGGTAATCGTAGCCTCAAGCCTCATCAACAGGGAATGACTAAAATAGGGGAGGTGCAGCAAGGCTAAGTGGGTAGCACCCAAGTAGGATAAGATTTTTCCCTGTTTGGAGGTCCCTTTTTGTTCAGCTGTGTGGGCGGTTGGTCGTGCCAACTGCGGGGTTGTCTTATTCGGGATTATCCGGTAAGGGATGGTCCCGGCCTTATGTTGCTGGGGATCATGGTAGATCCTCGGTACGGTGATTTAGACCACGTACTATGACGGACGGTACCCCAGTAGCCCTGCCATTGATGGAAATCCATTTTCCCTAGTGCCTTTTACGGTTTTGATTGGAGAACCTACTTTGTGGCTAGTATGCTGGAATTTAATAATGTTACAATTTCAGCTATTTGAAAAAGTATTTGTATATAGATATTATTATAATATCAGAGGATTTTATAAGAAATGTTTTGGTTATCGTAAGATAAAAACCCGACATGTTTATTTGTGGCGTGGTCTTACGAGATACCTTTTGTTTTTCAAATGATATTCAAAGTTAAACAACTTTAATCCGTTTACTCAAACCAGACCCGAGTCTGACCCAGAGTTTATTTACTGTTTTCTTAAACTCTTGGTTACTCAAATTTTTATGAGTACCCAAGAGATTCAGGTTAGCCTTGATGAATTCTGGAAGAGATATGGAGCAGGAGGCTTCAGTGAATATAGTTATTGTGTTTCTACTGTGTTGAGATCTGTGTTGTATCTTGAGTTGTATGATAGGTAGGTTCATAACTGTCTAATGTGTTGTGATGTAAAGCTGTGTAACTCTGATAGATGTTGTCTACTATGTAATAACTATGTTATATCATATATTTTATTCGTTCCGCTGTCAGATTCTGATATTATTTAGTTCTTTCTTTCATATCCTTTCTCTTTTCTATCCCTTTCTTTCTTAATAATGATGCGTCTTTCTGTGAAATAGAAGGCGGGTCGTTACGCGATCCGATTTCTTTGCCTCCATACTTGTATTTTCTTAAGCTTGTAAGCCTAATTCCCAAATCAATTTAGGATTAGGTAAATTTTTACAATCAAGTTCAATAAAAAGAAAGATTGGGATATTTTGGATTATATAGCAGTTCTGAAACCCTTATTTCAGACAATTCATCCTATTGTCTACCGATTTTGTCGAAAGGGATCTTTTCGATTGGGTTGAAACCCCCAACTTACGCATAAGAGTTTTAGCCTAGATCCATAGCATAGAAGAAGCCCGCCTTTCCGACCATGTCGAAACCCTTCCAGCTCTACTTTTTCTAGAATCATATAGTCTCCAACTCAATTGAAATACTCCACAGCTCTTCATATACTCCAAAGGACACACTAAAAGATGTGGTGTGTTGTAGGTATAACTAAATTTAGCAGCGACTAAGATTCACAGGACAAAATAGATAGATATTAGTACAACGGAAGTAATTAAAAACAATAAGTGATTTTAAAAATTAATACTTCATAAATGCTTCACACAAACCACACATGTTCCATATACCAAATACAATTATCTTATGAAAATAAAATCTAAGCCTCATCAGAAAAAACTAGTGTACAAACACAAACTTTCTCTCAATATAGTGCCAGTACAATAAAAGAACAAAAGGCTGAAAATAAAAAGAAAGAATACATGATAGGGTCTCAAAGTCTCCAAGAAGCTGCGGTCTATCTTCCTTGCCCCTGATTGCCTATTGGGGGAGAAAAAGGGGGAAATAGAGGAGTGAGTCGGACCAAAAGTCTGATGAATGATATTAATTACTAGAATCTTTAAGCAAAGTAAAAGTAATATACCTTACAACAGTTCTCGTATATAAAAGGAAACAAAGGAAATATGGATAAGGAATAAGCTGGAAATAAATACGAATTAACATAATTGATTAACTTTGATTGTTTGCACTTGTCTTTGATAGTTTCTTTGATTAAGCTGAATTCCTAATCCTATAATTAGGCTGAAATCCTAATTCTAACCTTTGATCGACCTGCTACTGCATAGACCTTACCGTGGACTAGACACTATATAACTCCCTACACAGAAATGGTGTCTAAGAATGACACGCAAAGTATCTACTATAGACTAGACGTTATATAGCTGCCTATACAGATGGAAATGGTGCCTATGAAAGGCACACATACCAAGCGCTTGGAACTCATAACGATTACTGAGCATCCGAATGGAAGTCGCATGCGTAAACGCCACCATGCTCATGTTACCCGTTGTTCCACTTATTAGGTCTTCTTGTTACCTCAAGCTCCAGCATAAGAGTGCCCCTCATCCCACTTCAGGCTAGTGTGAGATCACCGTGTCCATAGAAAGTAAGGAAAATGCTGTTGGTACCGGCCCGTCATCCAAACAATATTTAGTTGCACCCCTTGCCCAAATCCCCATGATTTGGACTTCTACTTATTGACCAATTACTACCATTAATAGCATAAGTGTGTCCTTCATCTCACTTCAGGATTATGTGAAACACCGTGTCCATAGAAATAATAGGGGAATGCTATTTGGTACAGATCCTACTTTAATTCTTGCTTATTAACTTAGATAAATTATTTAAATTACCCTTTACTTTTGTTCTTGCTATCTGTGCTTATTAATTTATCCTAAGTCTTAAAATAAGTTTCATTTTATTCTTTTTCTTATTATAATCTATGTTATAATTTAGCTTATTTACTTAACCCAAAAGTATAAGTGTAAAAAAATAAGCTCCTTTCATCTTATACTCTTTTTTAGTTATCATTCTAAGTTATAACTAGGCCAATTATCATTAATTAGTCCAATTCTAATATCAATATCATAACTAGGCTCAATTTCAGTCTTAATTCCATTTTTATTACAGTCTTTATAATTTACATTATATCTTCTGTTATTTCAATATTCATATAATTTTAATCCATATTCGCGTTTAATCTATTCTAATCCATAAGCGAAGAAGAAGAAGAAATAAAAGAAAACTGAAAATAGAAGAAAATCGAAAGCATAGGAAAAAGATGTAAATAACGCATAAATAACAGTAAATAAATTAAAATATTGTAAATAAACTGTAAATAAGTGGAAAAGTTATAATTAATAAAAATAAACTAAAATTAACTGAAAAGAATAGCTAAAAGAAATAGAATGAAAATAATTCTAAAAACTGTAAATAAGCTTCTAAAAAGGTTATTTCAAAAATCGTAGTAAAACTACAACTATTGGAAAACCTATTATTTTAAATTGCTTAAAAATCTAAATAATTGCGATCACTCATCTGCGGTCCTAAGCTATTCCTTTTTGATCTTCCCGGATCCACTCGGGGTATTAAAATATGTTTATTAAAAAGGCTCCCTCTTTGGAAAATTATTCCCTTTAGGGTCCTTCCTGAGAAGGTGAACCTAAGCGGAGAAAATATAGAATGAGAAAAAGTGTTAGGCCTAGGCTTCTATTTATAGGTGTAGAAGTGGATCGCGGACCGTTGGATTTGAGGATTGAACAAGATGCAACCACGTCATAGGCTGAAAAGGAGCCATTAGATACAAGAACGGAAGGACCAGATGAATCTAAATAACGGAAAAATACGCGTACGAATGCTCTGAAACGAAGAAAATTTTCTTCGTTCCAAACCTGTAGGCGGGACGACCAGGTGGTCGACCGCCCCTCCTCTTAGATCGACCGGCCGGTCGACCTAGCCAATATATATATATATATATATATATATATATATATTCTTTTCTTGTTTATTTTGTTTCTAGCTCATATTAGCTCGGATTCTGACGTTCTTATATGGAAATTGACCAGAAAATTACCACGAACACATTGGTGCAACTCCCGTGGCTTTGATAATTTCACAAAGTTATTTTATCATTTCACTAATTAACGAATTATTTATTATGAGTTAAATCTCGGTTTATTACATTCTCCCCTCCTTAAGGGATTTCGTCCTCGAAATCTCTAAGAATAAAAGAATGAACTAATGTTTTCATCCAAGTTCTACGACCAACTACTCAACCATCATCCATTCATCCATTGTCCTTAAGTTTTTGTAATGCAATTTATGATACTTACGCAATTAGGGTAGTGTGAATGTCCCTAACTAATGCAAAAGATTAGGCGGTCCGCTGATTCAGTTGACCTCCTTTGATGAAATCATTTCTGTGCTACGTATCCAAATGAATGCAAAAATTCCTAATGATAACCGATAGTTCTATATGCATGCAACAATCATCATCCAAATGCAACAATCATGTGACAAATATCCATTTATAGCAACAATGAAAATAAAAATGTGAATGCGCACACATCCATGTGCATATGCTCTAATGTCCTAGTTAGGCTGATCCCTAAGAGATAATAGTGCCTAGTGTAAATACATGCGTCCATTTGCATACACTAGCAAACAATTGCAACCACTTGCATACATCATCCATAACCTGTTCTAATAACATGTTTACATCAAATCCTACCATCCATAGGTTAACTCCTAAGTTCTACCCTCTCAAAGGATAATAAATGAAAGAGCCTATTCAAAACCAAAGATGGAAAATAGGAAACTCTAAAACTTATTATTGAAAAGATGAGGATATGCGATACAAATTTTCTTCTAATCAAACCATTCTTCTCCAAAGTCTTTTTTAACCTCTGTAAACTCTATCTAACATGAAAGCGATTTGCACGGTCTTCCATAAAGTGCTTCGAAAGGTGCCACTCTAATGCTAGTTTGAAAACTGCTGTCAAGTGAGAATTCCACTAAAGGAAGATGCTTATTCCAAGTTTCTTCAAAATCAAAAATACACATCCTCAACCATGTGTGCCTTATAATTTTACTAACTCTATTTTACCGTTCTTCTTTAGTCTGCTCACATGAATCAACATTCCTAGGTTCTCATTAATTCCCTATATACTTTACGGGAAACTCTATTATTACTTCCAAAAGTAATTACTACTGTCTCCTTTATAGCCCTACACCTTTTTCGTCACTCCTTAGGGAATGAAACCTATCTACTTCACTTTTAGGAGTTTGGTCGAGTATTTATCCTCTCTTTTCATAAACTAAAGCTTCTAAATTTTTAAAACATTAAATCCCAAAACCTTTGTTTTTAAAAGTGTTATCTTTAAGTTTCTATTAAATTCAAAAATACTAGGTTACTTAAAATCTTATCTTTCTAGACTTGTATCTTCACAGCTTTTTCTTGAATTTACATTATTTCTCAAACCTAAAGGGAAACACTTTTAAGTCCAAAACTTATTCCTCGTTTTCTTTTAAAGACTTTTACAGCTTTCTATAAAAAATTGGATTTTCAAATTTTACTTTTATGAAGTTTTTCATTTCCAAAAACTAATTTACTTTTTCACCAAACCATTATCCTTTAAAATATCTTTAAAATTTCCTTATGTGTCTTTTTTTAAACATCTTCTTATAAACCAAACAATTTTATACCTTAATGTATTTAAACTACTTTCTCTTATGAGAACCTATTAATGGTAAAACCTTCTATGAATCCTTTAAAAGAGGATTTTATGTTTATGTAAAAGTATAAGGAACTTATTTTATATTTTTCAAAATAGGCTATATGAAATATGGTGGTTCCCATATCTTGTATATCTCTTTCACGTATTCCTTATAGCTTGCATAAAACATCTTTATTTATATTTTGGTTTCATAGAAATTTTTATCATTATCCACATCATTCCTATAGATTAAAGTATTTGTAAATTATATTCTCTTACCACAGATAATTGCTATGAAATTTACTAATTTTATAATATTTAACTTACACTTTTCATTTTAGAAAAACTCATTTTCAAATCTCTTTTTAATATATCCATAACTAGAAAACATTTACTCATACTTGTTTAAATATACAGTGTAGTTACAAACAACTTTATTTCTATACTTGAAAATTTTCTTCAAAACACATTTTTATGTGGGTCAAATTAGATGTTGCGTAAAATACTGTTACTACAACCCAAAAATATAATCGTATGGATTCAATCAAAATAAATACTAATAAACCTCATATACCATGTTAAAACATTTCCTTTGGAAGTCACCTACTCTAACAATAGTGCTATAGTCTATGCTCCTTCTACTTTTCACGAAAACATCTATTACAACAATAAATGTTGTAACCAACATTTTCAATACTTAATAACCTCTAGGTTTTTATATTTAAAATC
This sequence comes from Allium cepa, assembly GCA_030765085.1. Classification (NCBI taxonomy): domain Eukaryota; kingdom Viridiplantae; phylum Streptophyta; class Magnoliopsida; order Asparagales; family Amaryllidaceae; genus Allium; species Allium cepa. The sequence continues at coordinate 461,896,408 of CM060938.1, read as the reverse complement.
TTTTTTTATATACAAAGAAACTAGCAAGCTATAATTCTTCAAAATGAATCTTATTTTTAACAAAATTTGTATCATATAAAAACAAATTTAAATTTCATACCATTTTTAAAAAACCAAATATTTATTTCCTAAAAGATAATATTAATAATGAAAATTTTCACTTCTAATAATTATACTCCATCGAGCTAAACATATGGTGGATTTTCTTCTCACCACCCTAGGAGCACCCTACCTAAATTTTGGTAATCCCATTTCCTTACTAAAGCCTTTCAGTACTACCGTTAAATCCACTTATCTAAAACAATTGTAATTTCTGCAATTATCTACACATGGGCTTTCTCCTTTTCTTAACAACTACATTTATTGTACATCTTTAATCTTTGCATACAACGCTTTGGATTTTCAAAATCCGAACGTAAATGTACAAAACCGTTTCCCGAACTCTTTCCCATGTGTAGACCTTCTCTATGCCCAAGAAATACACTTCCTTATGACAAAAGTGATACTTCAAGAACATTGCTTTTAACTGAAGAATGCGAGATGTACGAAGAACCTCCTCTATACTCTTGGAAAACACCAAAATGTCGTCCACGAATACCACTTAGAATCTATTTAGGACATTTCTAAAAACATGGCTTATCAAATCTACGAAATAGGATAGGGCATTGGTTGGACCAAAATGGCATAACCAATCACTTAAAGAATCCATCGAGTGTCCTAAATGCGATCTTATCTATGTTGTTATCAGCGGCCCAAGCTGATGAAATCCAGTGGCTAAATTAGGCAGAGAGAATACTGCAAAGCCAACTAACTGGTAAAAAAGGTCATATATCCTTGGGAATGGATATCAGTTCTTCTTCGTGAGCTTATTCAATTCTCTATAGTCTATGCAAAGTCGAAGGGAACCACTCGCCTTAGTAGTGAAGACGACTGGCGCTCCCCACTCTGATATGCTTCTTCTTATAAATCCCTTCTCTAAAAGCTCACGGATCTTCTTGCTCAATTCCTTCCTCTCCCTAGGTGCCATGTGCCTCACGGGTAATGCTACTAGCTTAGCATTATTAGCAACTAAATCCTAAAGTCAATCCTCTCTTAGGGGGCAATCCCTTAACCACCTCAAAGATGTCTGGAAAATCTCCGACGATAGGAACTGAATCTAACTCTACTGATGATGAATCAAGGGAATAAAGGAAGCTCAACATAAAAGACCCTTGCAGGTCGCAAGAAACCTCGAGAGTCCTACCGCTGCATGTCTTTAGCCTAACGACTCTCCTCTTGCAATCTAACATAGCTCCATATGTGGATAGCCAATCCATTTACAAAATCATCTCATACCCTGAAAATCCCAAAACATAGGTGTCATAGTCAAATTCTACGCCTAAGATAAAAATTTTCAAACCCTTACGAACCATAGACAAATGTGTCGATCCACCTATAGGGTTTGAAATATCAATAGGGTCTACTACTAAAGAGATGTCTAAGTGAAAACAATCTACTAGAGAACCAGAGATGAGAGAGTGTGATGCTCCAGAATCGAAAAGAGCCCGAATAAAAAAATAAAAAAGTGAGATTAATCTTTCTAAAGAGATTTTCCTACCTCTATCCCAATCACTGCTAGAAAGTGCTGCATCCAAAGCTTGTACCTGCGTCGTAGGTGCGTTGCGCTCTGTCCCGCTCTCTAAGGACAGGTTCTACTAAGATAACCAGGCTGCCCATAGTTGAAACACCTCCCCTTCATCGTTTTATTCTTATATTCCCTTGCATAATGACCAACCCGTCCATAGTTATTGCATTTCCTGCTTTTCTTGATCCACTTCTAAGGTCCTCCAAATATAACATCCTAAACCTTTGCTCCATAACCTCCAACCAAGCTCGTGCCTCCTCGAAATCCTCTGTGCCATAAATTATTTTGCTTCCTACACTAGCGAAGTTCATGCATATCTTAGAAAAATTGGCTGTTGTAAATGGATTAAAGGGACCTCCACCCACCGGTGCTATATTGGACGCTTTCCCTTGCACCTCTGGTACCGTAGCTCTATGGAACCGGTCATCCATATTATGCAAAGAAATGGAAACTTAGGCTCGAAAGAATCGAAAGAAGGTTGAACTGGACTTTTGAGCGGATTTTTATAAAAACTCTTTTGTACTTAAAAACTACTTTTAAGAGTTTTTTCCTAAAAAATAATTTAAAGCAAGTTATTATGAAAAATACTTTACTTTTAAAATAAATTTTTAGGAATACTATAACCTTAGGCTCTGATACCAAATGAAACACCCCACAACCCTTAGTTTACCTAAAAGGACACATTAAAAGATGTGGTGCGTTATAAGTATAACTAAAGCTAGCAGAGACTAAGATTCACAAGACAAAATAGATAGATAATAACATAGTGGAAGTAATTCAAAACAATAAGTGATTTTAAAAATTAATACTTCATAAATACTTTAGAAAAACTACATATGTTCCAAATACCAAATACAATTGTCTTATGAAAATAAAATCTTAGTCTCATTAGAAAAACCAGAGTATAAACACAAACTTTCCCTCAATATAGTGTCGGTATAATAAAAGAAAAAAACGCTGGAAATAAAAATAAGGAATACATGACAGCGTCTCCAAGTCTCCAAGTCTCCAAGAAGCCGCAGTCTATCTTCCTTGCCTCTGATTGCCTATGGAGGAGAAAAAGGAGAAAATAGAGGAGTGGGTCTGACTAAAAGTTCGGTGAATGATAATAATTACTAGAATCTTTAAGCAAAGTAAAAGTAATAGACCTTACAATAGTTCTGGTATATAAAAGGAAACAAAGGAAATATGGATAAGGAATAAGCTGGAAATAAATACGAATTAACATAATTGATTAACTTTGATTGTTTGCACTTGTCTTTGATAGCTTCTTTGATTAGACTAAATTCCTAATCGTGTACTTAGCCTGAAATCCTAATTCTACCCTTTGATCGGCCTACTACTCCATAGACTTTACTGCGAACTAGATGCTATATAACTCCCTACACAAAAATGGTGTCTAAGAATGACATGGAAAGTATCTACTCTAGGCTAGACGTTATATAGCTCCCTACACAGAAGGAAATGGTGCCTATGAAAGGCATACATACTAAGCGCTGGGAACTTATACTGAGCACCTGAATGGAAGTCAAACGCGTAACCGCCACCATGCTCATGTTACCTGTTGTTCCACCTATTGGGTCTTCTTATTACCTCAAGCTCCAGCATAAGCGTGCCCCTCATCCCACTTCAGGCTAATGTAAAAAAAAAAATCTCCTTTCATCTTATACTCTTTTTTCGTTATAATTCTAAGTTATAACTAGGCCAATTATCTTTATTTAGTTCAATTCTAATATCAATATCATAATTAGTCTCAATTTCAGTCTTAATTCCATTTTTATTACAGTCTTTACAATTTACATCTTATCTTCTGTTATTTTAGTATCTTATAATTTTAGTCCATATTAACGTTTAATTTATTCTAATCCATATGCGAAGAAGAAGGAGAAATAAAAGAAAACTGAAAATTGAAGAAAATTCGAAGCGTAGGAAAAAGATGTAAATAACGCATAAATAAAAGTAAATAAATTAACATACTGTAAATAAACTGTAAATAAATGGAAAAGCTATAATTAACAGAAATAAACTAAAATTAACTAAAAAGAATAGATAAAAGGAAGAGGTTTTTAGGCTCAAGGAAAAAGTTTGGGAAAAATTTAGTTTCATGGAAGTTTGCTTTTTAGGCTGAAGGACACTTTTTAGTGTAAATCACAGAATGATAGTTGTAACTATCATTTTCAGTTTACACTAAAAAGTGTCCTTCAGACTAAAAAATAAACTTGTTGTCCCTGAGACTAATTTTTTTTGTAACTTCTTCCTTGTGCCTATTTACCTGTAAAAGAAATATACTAAAAATAATTCTAAAAACTGTAATAAACAACTAAAAAGTTATTCCAAAAATTGTAGTAAAACGACAACTATTGGAAAACCTATTATTTTAAATTACTTAAAAATATAAATAATTACAATCACTCACCTATGGTCCTACGCTCTTCCTTTGGTCTTCTTGGATCCACTTAAGGGCATTAAAATATTTTTATTAAAAAGATTCTCTCTTTGGAAAATTATTCCTTTAGGGTCCTTCTTGAAATGGTGAAACCAAGCGGAGAAAATCTAGAATGAGAAAAGGCGTTAGGCCTAGGCTTCTATTTATAGGTGTATAAGCAGATCTGGGACCATTGGATTTGATGATTGAACAGGATGCAACCACATCATAGGCTGAATAGGGGCCATCATATGCAAGAACGGAAGGATCAGATAAAGCTAAATAACACAAAAATACGCGTATGAATGCTCTGGAATGAAGAAAATTTTCTTCATTCCAAACTTGTAGGAAGGTCAATCGGGCGATCGACCACCCCCCTCCTAGGTCGATCGACCGGTCGACTTAGCCCATATATATATATATATATATATATATATAGACACACACACACACACATATATTCCTCTTTTCTTGTTTATTTTGTTTCTAGCTCATATTAGCTCAGATTCTGGCGTTCTATATATGGAAAATGACCAGAAAATTATCATGGACACAATGGTGCAACTCTCATGGCTCAATTATGATAATTTCACAAAGTTATTTTATCATTTCATTATTTAATGAATTAATTATTATGGGTTAAATTCTGGATTGTTATATTAAGCCACCTTAACTACCTTAAAAGGTGGTTCCATCAATGTCGTTTATCAACCATTTCGAAAGGATTCCCTGAAGTAGAATGCATCGAAGGGTACAAAGGAAGCTTTTTCAACCATCTTTTCGGCCTGAAAAGTGCTAGCGACCTTTACTCCGTTGAAAGGAGGTTTCGAAAGCATCATTCATATTCCAATTTGAAATTTGAGTGTTGACGAGTTTTTTTACCAACATTTTTGGCGCAAAAAGGATTGCCTGTACCTTCGCTTCCTGATAACTTTCATCACATATTAACCGCATAGTTTGCGAATCTTAACTTTGGTTAAATATTTTATATACCTAAATTTTGAATGTAAGGGTGAAAGTAATCCCTCAAAGTTATAACATAAATGATTATTAACATTTTATGTAAATTCGAAATTTGTTACTTGAAAGGTATAAGCTATTAAATATGAATTTAAGATTATTAAAATTTTGATTAGGGTTTGATTAGTGAAGAATGTTTCTAGTAAATTTCTATAAATTATTTAAAATTATAGTTATGTATGAAAGTATATTGTTTGAAATAACAAGGAATATGCATAAAAGAAAGAGGTGCGTAAAATATGGATGTTTACTGTATTTTGTACCCTCAATTTCAATAATAACAAAAAATATAATTCCTTGTAATTCCAAAAAGGTCAAAAATCCTCTTTTGGATAATTTATGGGAAATTATAATGTTAACATTTCCTTTAGGAAAGATATAGTTCTAATGCATTAAAATAAAGAAATCCGTAAATGAAAAACCGAAGTACTATAAATAGAGATAATGACAATAATTCCATTGTCAATTTTATATACATGTTTAAAGTAAGCTGCGAAAGTTATAAGAAAATTAGTTATTCATTTAAAGGAATCAGTGAATAATACTTAATTGTAATAGCTGAAAAGAAGTAGTAAATTATATTTAATTGTATTAATTGGAAATTGAGCAGTAAAAGGTATTTAATCTGCTAAATTAAAAAGAAGTGGTAAATGACATTTAATGGCATCAACGAAATAAGAAGTAAGTTCGTGTAAAAGTAAATGAATACTAATAATTGAACTTATGAGGCATAATAACTCTTCAGCTAAAATTATATAGCCTCAAGAATACTTTTATGATGGGTGTGAATCATGGGATTTAGCTAAATATTTAAATTAACTACAAATGTTGTGGTTGTTAGTAAGGGTTGGAATGCAAGGTTAGTAATGTTGGTACAGCAAAAGTCTACTCTCCATAAGGGGCTACCAGCAGTTGTGTATACATTATATTAATGCAAGGCAACTCCAACTGTAGGACCCATGGAAACATACGTTCGCATATAGGTATAAGGATTATACCAAAGGGGGTTTGCCTCAGGTTTGAAGTCTTAAATGACCAATTAGGGTTTATGTGACAACATGGTTTTTAGGAGTAATTAATTAATTAAAATTGATTTTTAGAATTAAAAATGAAAATTTTGAATTTATTTTGGAATATATAATGAAGTAATTAATAATGAAATTAAAGGGTTTTAAAGTGTGAATATTAAATGTTTAAATTTAAATAAATTGCAATATGGAGATGTAATTACTTATTTAAAATAACATGTTGAACTGAATTTGATATTTGTTTTGGTGAAAATAAGCATTTAGTATGTGTATTTAAATAAAATGGTTAAATCAAATAAACAAATTTAATGGAATAATTAATAATATGATTTGGTTAGAAAGAATTTATGTTAGGTATAAATTGGTTTTATTAGCAGGCATGAGGTTGAATTTTTTTATAAACTATAGAATGAAAGAAGAGAAAAAAAAATGGGTTAATTAATTAAATAAAGCCTACTATCTCTAAAGCCCAAAAAATTAAATCATTGTTTCATTATCTCTAGACAGTTCGTTCTCCATAAACTTCATCATCATTTATAAATAAAACCTAAATAATTCCTGCATTTGGAAAGTCATAATTCCACTAAATTTCTTCTTTGTAAAATTTAACAATGATTCCAATTGGGATTAATATTGTAATGAATGTGATTGGGTTTGCTGTAAGCATAGTGTTTATTGTGTTTATAAGAACATGGTTGTTATACGCCCAGATCTAATTGAGGGCTTCTACGAGGAATTTTCCGACTGCTTCTAGACCCGATCTTAGCAGTATTGAATGTCGGCTTCATGGAATGGAACCTTCAATAGTAGAAACCTTTCCTACTAAGTCGTTTGGTGGAAATTGTTCATCTGAACAAGATACAAAGTGAGTTATTTATCTTTAATTAAACTTCCACTGTTTGATTTGTATATTCTATACACTTTCATCTCTGATTTGAGGTAGGATCAAATTTGCAAATTACTACGAACTCTGTAGCCTATGTGCATGTGTGCACATTTATGCGTGTCCTGGTCTGTGTGGATGTGTGCTAGTCCTTTTTTGTATTTTGGTCTTTGTGTGTGCATATGTAAGTTTATCTATGAGTTTCTTTTATATGTAAATCTATGTGTAAGAAGTTCTGTATATACGTCTATATGCAGTATTGTGTGTTTAAGCTATGTTAGTGTGAGCACAGATCTCTATGTAAATATGTTTGTGCATGGCTATGTTTGTGTGTATGAGTGCATTTAAGTGTATGGTTGAGTTTCTGTATGGTTGTGTTGTGCATGGCTATATTTGTATGTGTGAGTATGTTCAAGTGTGTGGTTGTGTTAAGTCCGTGCATGGTGTGTGAGTATGTGCAATGTGTGTTTGTTTAATTTTGTGTATGTGCATCAATGAGTGGGAGTGTATGCCTATGCATATGTGTTGTTGCATATGTGCATTTGAGAGGGTTTTGTTAATTTAAGTATTCAGTGTGCTTTTTATTTTAACCATGACAATTAGGCAATTATATATTGCTTGGTTCAACTTTGGCCTTTTCAAGATAAATCCATGCATATGATATGCCAGCATTACTGCTGGAAACCTTATGATAGCACACTGGATTTAAGTTAGTGATAATAGGCTTTGTCATTTAAGGTTTTCTTCATGAATATTTGTTGGGTTGAAACCTAACCTTCTAAAACATTAGAGTTTTTTTTATTGAAGTTATTAAAGCCTGTAAATAAATTAGTAACATATATACATTAACATGTGTGTGGGATGTCGTGCGTGTTGTGTAATCCTGTATGTGCTGGTGTGCGAGTAAACTTATGCGTGAGTGTGCTGTTTGTGTGTTAAAATGTGTTATGCATGTGTATTCCTGTGTGCGATCTTGTGTGTCTGTGTTCGTGCCTGTGTAAATGTAAGTTTGTGTATATATGTGTATTAGCAGGTCGAAAGTACACAATGAAGTATAAGCTGTTTTTGTAACAAACGCACACACATAAATATATATATATATATATATATATATATATATATATTGGGAACTTAGGTGATAAAGAATTATGGCACTTTTATATTGGGCACTGCATAGGTATGTGTAGTTATGTGAAATCTTGTGACGACCGGGAATTTCAGATATTTTAAATTGGATATTTAATTGATTTTAAATATTTAAAAGTTAATTTCTAACTTGAATTTATAATATCACTATTTATTGGATAATTTAAATATTGAATTAATAACTGGAAATTTGGAATTTTTTTTGAATCTGGAGTTTCAGGCTTGTTGAAAATAATGTGATGGCTTAGAAAATTTGTATTAACAATACTGAAGATAGTGGAACTTTTAAAATTGAATTTAAAGATAAGTGTTCAGTTTTGAAAATATATTGTTTAATTGATATATAAAAACAGCCTTCCGACAGTCTTGGATTTCGACGAAACTAGTTCCATTGGATCCGTAATAGTGTTTTATTATCGGATTTCAATTTCGCATCATTCGGAGTTGTCGTATGATGGTATGGTAGATAAACGCACTGAAATTTATATTGAAAATTTAACATACTAACTGGGTCCAAAAAGCTATCTTCTCCATACGATCGAGTTAGGACTCGAAACCTTTTCCAGTGCGTTCGGAATAAGGGTGTAACCTTATGAACGCCTAGCGGCACGTCTCGATTGGAGGTCGAGATTGCGAGTTATGAAAATCGAAACGATTTAAAATTTAAATTTAAATTAAATATAATATATATGTTTATCCCTTTAGTTTACTGTAGACACACCCAGCATTTGTCCACCTTGAGGACACGTTTCTTGCATCTTCTAAAAGCGTCTTCTTCAAGAAACAAAAATATAATAGAATTGGTAGTTGGAGATAAAAATGGGCCGAGAATGAAAACCAGAGGGATAAAAATCGCGAGCTTCTATTTCAAAATCAAAACAATGGCCGAACTAAAATTTTTATTCATTCTTCCTCAAATCCTTTATCATTCATTCGAAAGCAAATCGAAAAAAGGGGGGCACGCATCTTTTCCTTTCTTATCATCTGAGCCGAAAATAAAAATGAAAGTAGGAATCGAAACTAAACTGAAAGGACATGTTTGTCAAAGAGGGACGCAGTTGCCTCCTGATGCATAGATGGCAGAATGCAGTCTGCTGGATGAGGCTGCGCGTCTGGCAGAGATGGTATGCAAAGTGCAGGAGTCAGAGTCACCATTGATTTCGAGGACATGGAATGAAGTGTAGGGGTTGTTTACTCGGGATAGGGAGATGTTTGGAGAGGTTGCAATTTTGTTTTTGGTGCGAAGTTGGTCGTGGTCGCGTTGAAGCCGTGGAAGCTCATCAGGCAAGATGGCAGACGAGGCCAAGGTAGAGACAGCGGCAAGGAAAGGTTAGCGATGAAGAATGTGGTGTGCGATTTTGGGAAGTTTCTTCGGTCTAGGATGGTTAGGAGGGGATTAAGTAATCTCTATGATAATTTATTCTAATTCTAAGTAGTTAGAAATTTTATTAATTAATTATTAGGAAAAAAATATATTTACAGTAAGTATAAAATAATTCTAGAAAAAAATAAAAATAAAATAAGGTTGTTTATGTAATCGTGTTTAAACCGAAATATATTATAGATAAGATTTATGAAAACAGGAATTTTAAAATGTTTAAATTGAAAGGTTATATAAAAATTAGATTTTTGAAAATTGTATAGATCATTTTATATATCAGATGTGATTTCCAAGGGAAAATTTAATTGGCTATAACAATTAAATATTTGTAAGTCAACTTTAATTTAAAATAAAAAATTAATTACCTCAGTGATTAATAAAGATATGTAATTTGCTTATACAAGGTCCAAAATCGTGAAGGAAATAGCTGGTTTAGATCGGATTGCAAATTTAAAGTCAAAGTTGAGTTAATCTCACTCATTTGGATTACCTTTTTAAATTTAGATAGTTAAATTTAAATTATTGGTTGTTTGTGTGAATTGATGATTTATTATCAGTATGGATGTAGTATATTATATATAGTAGTCGTGTGTGTTTATATATATATATATATATATATATATATATATATAGGAGTGATTGATTTCTCGCATTATATAGCGCATGAGACCCTGTATGCCTCGCATAATAGCGGATGACCCCATATACTGCGATATTCCATCTCGAAGTGGAACTGGTATTTTATATTGTGCTAACATCTATGGATGCAGGGAAACAGGTTGGAGGGTTCCAACTGGATTCTTCAAAATATTTAGATTGTTTTAATATTCCATGATATGATTATTTGATAATCTATGATAGATTATATTGGTAATTGAAATATTGTATACTATGGTTTGATCGAATATCTTTTGGGTACTGTGTTATCAAAAATATATAGATGAGATTTTTAAAGGAAAATAAATGAGAGAATTTTTAAGTAAATTAATTATAGAGAATTTGGATAAACTAAAGAATGAGCTGGAAAAGGATAGAAGTTGATTTTTAAATTATAATAAATAAATTTCCAAGCATGGTAAAGGAGATTTTTTAATAAATGGCAATAAATGAATTTTTAAACCTAAATGATATTATTTAAAGGAATAAAAGATTTATTTTTTTAAAAAAATTCAGGATTTAAATGGTTTAGGAAGAAATAAAAGAAGAACTTTGAAATAAAGTATGAAATTGACATTTTCAGTTTAAATAAGATTTTAAATCATAATAAAGGAGTGAAATATGGAAATTTATGGATTCTAAAATAAATTTGGGTAAGTAAAGGAATTTATTTTAAAAATGGAGTTAGATTTGAAAATCAATTGGAAACCGATTAAGTGTCGAAACGGTGATTTAAAAGGAGAATAAGACCAAGGAATTTATAAACTGGGTTTATAATGTGAAAAAAGATAACAGTGGATATTTGATAGCTTAAATTCACGATGGGAATTTATAAAGGAGCAGGTAATTTTTTTAAAAATAAATAATGGTTCGTTTTTAAAAGGTGTGAAAGAAAAGTGTATTTCCCTGAAATGCATATACGTTTTCAAAGCAGTTTTTTTTTAATTGTAAGTTAAAAGATTTAAAGTTGTTTATTATTTAAGTTGTTAAAATTTTGGAGGTAAATATTTATTAAATTTATTATAGTGGTAATTATTTTGAAAGGTTATTTGTTATTGTGTTTTAAAAAGATAATTATTAATATTTATATTTTTTAAAATAGTTTTATTTTAAAGATAGTTTGGTTAAAGTTTTATTTAAAAACTTGTATAGAATTTCATAATTCTTATTTTCAAATTTAGTTTGGCTTAACTTTTATTTTAAGATATGTTTTGGCTTAAAGTTTTACATGAGAAATTATTATAAAATTCATAACTTGTATTTTAAATAAAGTATTTAAAATAGTTTTTATGTTAAAGTGTTTTAAGTATATATTTTTAAATAAAGTATTTAAGTAGTTTAGTCTAAATGTTTTAAAGGTATATTGTTAGAATAAATTGTTTTAAATTATTTGAAAATATAAAGTATTTCGACTTGGTGATTTTTAGTGGAAATAAACAATATTTAGGAAATTTATTCTACGAGAGAAAGGTGATTTGAAACTATTTTCAAAGGGCTGAAGTGTGGAAAATAGCTTGTGAAGTTATTTTGAAAATAAATAATTTGGGGAATTATTAAAGTCTAATGATTGTTTGTGGATGTTATTTGATAGTTAAATAACCGACTATCAATATTGACCAATGCGCTGATCATTTCGAAGAGACCGGGATCGGGATTAATTTCCCGAAAACCACTTCGATCCGGTTTGAACGTTTTCATGATGAAGACAAGATCTTGGAGTTGAAGATGGAGCAGTGAAGTGCAAGGGCTAATCGCTACTAGTCCTGAGGGTGATTCCAAAATGGATGTAGTAGGAATAGTGCCTTCGGTTTCGTTCGAACCCAGAATGGACTCGTATGGATGAATGCTTTTAGGACATCGTCAGGAGGACGATGAGCATTCTAAGTGATTATGTGCTAAAAAGGTAACACATAACTTCAAGCCTCATCAACCGACAACGGCTAAAACAGGGGAGGTGCACACAAGGCTAAGTGGCTTGCAACCAATTATGGTGATGTCACCTTTGTCTAGATGTCCCTTTTATTTCGGTATCCGGACTATCCAGTAAGGGGTTTCTCCGGTCTTGTGATGCAGGGGAGCAGGGTGGATCCTCGGTACGGTGATCTAGACCACGTACTGTGACGGGCGGTACCCCAGTAGCCCTACAATTGATGGAAATCTATTCTCCCTACGTGCCTTTACGGTTTTATTTGTATACCTATTATGCTAGAATTTGATAATGTAAAAATTTCAACTATTTGAATAAGTATTTGTATATGGACACTATTATAATATCAAAGGATTTTATAAGAAGTGTTTTGGTTATCGTAAGGTAAAAACCCGGCATGTTTATTTGTGGCATGGTCTTATGAGATACCTTTGATTTCAAATGACCATGAAACTTTAATAATCCAACTGAGTGTGTTTTCTTATGTCGGTTTTCCAGACTGACTTGGGTGTTATTTAACTATAATGCTCGGATTAGACCGAGTATTATAGAGTACATATTCTGAACGGACTGTTATGAAGTTCAAGAAATGAGCTGGATGGCGAGACGTATCATACGTATTTGATGTGTATTCCGTTGTGTTTGATTAACTAAAGAGTCGGTTTTGTGAGGACATGTAATCATAACTTTCCGGTGTTGTATTTTGTTAATGTTGTACTCTGGTGATGTATGTATAAAACAGATATATTTTCTTTTGTAAAGATCAGTTATTATCTGTTATATTTTACTCCGCTGCATTTGTGAGATTCTGATGTTTTTTCTATTTCTTCTTCCTAATGATTCAGTTTTCCAACATTCGATTGTTCGGCATTTGATACTGTAGACGTATTGATGTCGATTTTTTTAGGCATCGAAAAATCGGATCTTTGCAGTTGGTATCAGAGCGGAAGGTTAAGCGAGAACCTTGGCTCTGGTGGGGTTACTCATTAGAAATAGAGTCCGTAAGTACTCTAGAATGAGTTTGAGTGTATTAATAGATATGAGCGCGTATTTGTTAGTGAATATAAAAATTGTTTTTATATTGTGTTGACTTATCGGTTGGGTATTTATGGATTCTGGTCAATAAGTGGGACACTATGTCATCGATAAGGATTTCTAAACCCTTAAACAAGATACCCCGACACAATATTGCTTAAATAGGGTAAATGAAATAAGTTTACCCAAATTATTTTTGTATGTAAAAGAAATAATTTTCTACAATTTTTATATTTTATATGGTTGCTTGGTTGTTAGAGGATGATAATACTAAATTATTATCATTGCTAATTGGAAACTGAATAAGAAATTGAAATCATAACTAAAAGCTAAGAAATAAATTCATCTACAAATAGGATTTATAAATATAAATTGTAAATGTGATTTATAATTTGAAATAGAATTCCAGAGAAATATTTGAAAATAAATTGAAAGGATTTGGAATTCGAAAATGTTGGGAATTCAATTCCTTTGATTTGAAAATGATTTTAAAAGGTTTTGGAGAAATAATGGTGATATTATTTGGGAAATATTTTTTGAATGGATTTGAAATCTGGTGAGATTTGGAATTTACGAAAGTTTGAAGGGTTTTAGAGAGATAAAAGTACTGAACTCACTTCGATCGCTGGAAAATAACTTCGGTGATGACTGCAGCATCATCTATGTTCATTTTCAAGTTTCCAAGAGAGGAATTGCTGCTTGGAGATTTTGAATTAGAATTGTATGCAAAACTGGGTTTGGTTTGGAAATTCAAAGAGATAATTGAATTTACCGAAGGATTTTTGGATATAATTGATTTCAAAGATGATTTTGAAATGTTGAGTAATTGTTTAAGAGACTCTAAAATCTTATTTAAAATGTTTATGGAATATAAATAAGCTTGATAATTTATAAAATTTGAAATTTGTGGAATAAGATTCAACTTGAAAGGGGTTAAACAAAAAGTAAGTGTGACTAGAGAATAAAGTTGGAATGGTAAGCCAATTAAATGAAGTAAACAAAAGAAGGTTAGTAGATGGAATGGAAATAAATTGAAAAACCTATAGAAATTTAGAACTTAAATTTAATTGGAGGATAATTGGATTAAGTTAAACAATGTAAATCTTGAGGAAATAAACTAAATAAAATGGTTATGGAAAATTGAATATTGGAGTCAATTTGGATTAACTTAAGAAAAGTGGAATTGAAAAATATAGTTTGAGTGAATCAAAAGAGCAAAGTTCTAAGAATTAAAATTTTATTGGAAACTGAAATAAATTAGTAAATGGAACAAATTTAAAATAATGATATAAATCAGTTATGTATGGAAGATAATTGATAAAATACAAAATTTAGAGTTTGAAGATAAATTGAAATCAAATAGAGTTGAAACTGAAGTATTGGAATTCATTTTGAATGGGTTAGGTAAAGTTAAAAATTAATTCAAAATGGACTAAAATAATAAAAGTTTGGAAAAAAAGAGGTTTGAGCTAAGATGAATAGAATTCAATATCTAAAATTGAAAGGTAAATTGAATTCGGAATTGAATTGAAAATTTATGAAAGCTTAAGTGATGAAATAAAAATAAATATTAAAGCGTATAGAATATTTATAATAAACTTAAGAAAAATAAAAGTGAAATCCTTAAGTAAAATTGGTATTGAAAGAGATACTAAGTTAATATTTGAGTAGAAGTAAAGTAAAGTGTGTGATGGAATAAGTACGGATAAGTGAATAGAAATCAAAATAAATGTGAATAAAAGAAAATTGATGTAGCTGAAAATCAATCGAGATAACTACATAGGATGTAAGTATATTATTCGCATAATGATTTGATCTAGATTCGAGCATAAAATTTCGAGATAGTTATATCGTTTCGAGTTAGTATTTTTCACTCGATTTTCGATGACGAACCTTGGATGTGGATTTTTGATTGGTTCTGAAATTCTCTATCATAGTTTAGGCTATGCAAGGAGAATGACGGTTTCTGATCGAGAAACCAGATCTGAGTCCGCACTACGAAGTCGGGTGGGCGATACTAGTTCAGAAGTGAAATTGTGTGATCAAGTAAGTGATCGGATTTGATATTGCGTACGGATAATATATGTGTACATACGGGGATAGGTAAAGCTGATATTGAAATTATATATAGAAATGAATAAAATGATTTTTGTGTCTGCGATTGGATATTAAGGCTAAGTAGGATATACAGGTGTTTTAAAGGCAAGGGATAAATTAGGATTTTTGATTTTAGAAGATAAATTGAATTTCTCGATAAAAGGTACGTGTTTAAATTTCTGTATGAATTTGATGATTTTCTTATCTAGCTACTTGGCCTTTTGTTTTCTTTTGAAATTTGGGGGCCCGTAGAGGCATTTTGTAGTCTTACAAAGCTAGCCGTGCAAAGGAGACGCTGGTGAAATTTTTCAAAAATTTAGAGAGTTAGAAAAATTTTGAGAAAATTTTGAAAATTTAAAATTTAGTTTTGAATTATAATTTGAATGGTTAAGTAAGTAATGTTGTTTGAAAATTATGGAAGAGTTTGGAAAATTGGTAAAGGTGATAATGTGACTTTAATAAAAAGACTATTTAGAGAAGTTGTTGAAATTGCTTGATTTTGGGAAGAAAAATTAACGGGTTGTGGAACATTCCTCTTTACTAGTAATTTCGGGGACGAAATTCTTTTAAGAGGGAGGAATGTGACGACCCAGAATTTTAGATATTTGAAGTTGGATATTTAATTGATTTTAAATATTTAAAAGTTAGTTTCTAACTTGAATTTCAAATATCGGTATTTATTGGATAATTTAAATATTGAATTAATAACTGGAAATTTGGAAAATTGTTGAATCAGGAGTTTAAGGCTTGTTGAAAATAATTTGATGGCTTAGAAAATTTGTATCAACAATACTGTAGATAATGGAACTTTTAAAATTGAATTTGAAGATAATGTGTTCAGTTTTGAAAATATATCATTTAAATTGATATTTAAAAATAGCCTTCCGAGGCACAGTCTCGGATTTCGACGAAAATAGTTCCATTAGATCCGTAATAGTGTTTTATTATCGGGTTTCAATTTTCGCAGCATTCGGAGTTGTCATGTGATCGTATGTCAGATAAATGCACTGAAATTTATATCAAAAATTAAACAAACTAACTGGGTCAAAAAGGCTATCTTCTCCATACAATCGAGTTAGACTCGAAACCTTTTCCAGTTCGTTCAGAATAGGGGTATAACCCTATGAATGCCTAGCGGCATGTCTCGATTGGAAGTCGAGATTGTGAGTTACGAAAATCGAAACGATTTAAAATTTAAATTTAAATTAAATATAATATATATGTTTATTCCATCAGTTTACTGTAGGTACGCCCAACATTTGTCCACCCTGAGGACACGTTTCTTGCATCTTCTGACACGCGTCTTCTTTAAGAAACAAAAATATAATAGAATCGACAGTTAGATGGAAAATGAGGCCAAGGTAGAGATAGTGGCAAGGAAAGGTCGGCGATGAAGTATGTGATGTGCAATTTTGGGAAGTTTCTTCGGTCTGGGATGGTTAGGAGGGGATTAAGGTAATCTCTATAGTGATTTATTGTAATTCTAGGCAGTTAGAAATTTTATTAATTAGTTATTAGGAAAAAAAATATTTACAGTAAGTATAAAATAATTCTAGAAAAAAATAAAAATAAAAAATAGGTTTTTTATTTAATCGTGTTTAAACCGGAATATAATATAGATAAGATTTAAAAAACAGGGATTTTAAAATGTTTAAATTGAAAGGTTATATAAAAATTAGATTTTTGAAAATTGTATAGATCATTTTATATATCGGATGTGATTTCCAAGGGAAAGTTTAATTGGTAATAAAAAATTTAAATTTGTAAGTCAACTTTAATTTAAAACAAAAATTTAATTACCTCAGTGATTAATAAAGATATGTAATTTGCTTATACAAGGTCCAAAATCATGAAGGAAATAGCCGGTTTGGATCGGATTGCAAATTTAAAGTCAAAGGTGAGTTAGTCTTTCTCATTTGGATTACCTTTTTAAATTTAAACGGTTAAATTTAAATTATTGGTTGTTCGTTTGAATTGACGATTTATTATCAGTCTGGATGCAGTATATTATATATAGTAGTATATATATATTGAAGTGATTGATTTCCCGCATTATATAGCGGATGAGACCCTATGTGCCCCGCATAATAGCGGATGACCCCATATACCGCGATATTCCACCTCGAAGTGGAATTGGTATTTTATATTGTGCTAACATCTGTGGATGCAGGGAAACAGGTTGGAGGGATCCAACCGGATTCCTCAAAATATTTAGATTGTTTTAATATTCTGTGATATGATTATTTGATAATCTGTGATAGATTATATTGGTAATTGAAATATTGGACGCTATGGTTTGATCGAATATCTTTTGGGTACTGTGTTATCAAAAATATATAGATGCAATTTTTGAAGGAAAATAAAAGAGAGAATTTTTAAGAAAAATAATTATAGAGAATTTGGATAAACTAAAGAATGAATTGGAAAAAGATAGAAGTAGATTTTTAAATTCTAATAAATAAACTTCCAAGTATGGTAAAGGAGATTTTTGAATAAATGGCAGTAAATGAATTTTTAAAGTTAAGTGATATTATTTAAAAGAATAAAAGATTTATTTTTAAAAAAAAATTAAGAATTTAAATGGTTTAGGAAGAAATAAAATAAGAACTTTGAAATAAAGTATGAAATTGGTATTTTTAGTTTAAATAAGATTTTAAATCATAATAAAGGAGTGAAATATGGAATTTTATGGATTTTAAAATAAACGTGGTTAAGTAAATGAATTTATTTTAAAAATGGAGTCAGATTTGAAAATCGATTGGAAACCGATTAAGTGCCGAAACGGTGATTTAAAAAGAGAATAAGGCTAAAGAATTTATAAACTGGGTTTATAAAGTGAAATATGATATCAGTGAATGTTTGGAAGTATAAATTCACGATGGGAATTTATAAAGGAATAGGTAATTTGTTTTAAAAATAAATAATGGTTTATTTTTAAAAGGTAAAGTGTATTTCCCTGAAAAGCCAAGTACGTTTTCAAAGCAGTTTTTTTAAGTGTATGTTAACAGTTTTAAAGTTATTTAAAGGAATGTTTTTAAGAAATTATTATTTAAGTTGTTAAAATTTTAAAGGTAAATATTTATTAAATTATTTATAATGGTAATTATTTTAATAGGTTAATTGGTATTATGTTCTAAAAAGATAATTATTAAAATTTACATTTTTAAAATAGTTTTATTTTAAAGATAGTTTGGTTAAAGTTTTATTTGAAAACTTGTATAGAATTTCGTAACTCTTATTTTAAAATTTAGTTTCGCTTAACTTTTATTTTTAGATTTGTTTTGGTAAAGTTTTACGTGAGAAATTATTATAAAATTCATAACTTGTATTTTAAATAAAGTATTTAAAATAGTTTTTATGCTAAAGTGTTTAAGTATATATTTTTGAATAAATTATTTAAGTAGTTTAATCTAATTTTTTAAAGGTATGTTTTTAGAATAAAGTGTTTTAAATTATTTTAAAATCTAAAGTATTTGGACTTAGTGATTTTCAGTGGAAATAAACAATATTCGAGAAATTTATTCCGCGAGAGAAAGGTGATTTGAAACTGTTTTCAAAGGGTTGAAGTGTGGAAAATAGCTTGTGAAGATGTTTTAAATATAAATAATTCGGGGAACTATTAGTTTCTAATGATTGTTTGTGGATGATATTTGATAGTTAAATAACCAACTATCAATATTGGCCAATGTGTTGATCGTTTCGAAAAGACCGGGATCGCGATTAATTTCCTAAAATACACTTCGATTCGATTTGAACGTTTTCGTTATGAAGACAAGAGCTTGGAGTCGAGGACGGAGCATTGAAGTGCAAGGGATAATCGCTACTAATATTGAGGATGATTCCAAAATGGATGTAGTAGGAATAGTGCCTTCGGTTCCATTCGAACCCAGAACGGACTCGTATGGATGAATGCTTTCAGAACATCGTCAGGAGGACGATGAGCATTCTAAGTGATTGTGTGCTAAAAAGGTAATGCATAGCTTCGAGCCTCATCAACCGAGAATGGATAAAACAGAGGAGGTGAACACAAGGCTAAGTGGCTAGCAACCAATTAGGGTAAGGTCACCTCTTCCTAGATGTCCCTTTTATTTCGGTATTCAGACTATCCAGTAAAGGGTAGATTCGGTCTTGTGATGCAGGGGATCAGGGCGGATCCTCGATACGGTGATCTAGACCACGTACTGTGACGGACGGTACCACAGTAGCACTGCCAGTGACGGACAGTACCACATTCACCCTTCTCCCTACGTGCCTTTACGGTTTTGTTTGTATACCTATTATGCTGGAATTTAATAATGTATCAATTTCGGCTATTTGAATAAGTATTTGTATATAGACACTACTATAATATCAGAGGATTTATAAGAAGTGTTTTGGTTATCGTAAGGTAAAAGCCCAACATGTTTATTTATGGCGTGGTCTTATGATATACCTTTTATTTCAAATGATTTTGAAACTTTAATAATCCAAATTAGCGTGATTTCTCACACTGGTTTTCCAGACTGACTCGGGTGTTATTTAACTATAATGTTCGGGTCAGACCAAGTATTATAGAGTATAAATTCTGGATGGACTGCTATGGAGTTTAAGAGACGAGCTGGATGGCAAGACATATCACATGTATTTGATGTGTATTCCGCTGTGTTTGCTTAACTGTATAGTCAGTTTTGTGAGGACATGTTATCATAACTGTCCAGTGTTGTACTTTGTTAATGTTGTACTCTAATGATGTATGTATAAAACATATATAGTTTCTTTTGTAAAGATTAATTATTATCTATTATATTTTATTCCGCCGCATTTGTGAGATTCTGATGTTGTTTTCTATTTCTTCTTCTACCTCCTTCTTCTTTAACCCTAATTGTTCAGTTTTCCGGCATTCGATTGTTCGGCATTTGATACCATGGACATATTGATATCGATTTTCGAGCGTTGAAAAATCGGGTCGTTACAAATCTTATGTGAGTTTGGGTTGCTATGCTGTGTTTGTGAAATCATGTGTGTTTTGATGCATGATTTTGTATGAATTTATGTGCAAGCATCAAGTACACATATATCCATTTTGAAATATATAAACATACATACATATATATACACACACCTATTATTGTTGAATAAACTAAAATAATTATATGTAATAAATATACTTAAACACTAAGGTAAATATAAACTTATATATTATATATGAATGTAGATATAATTTGGTGTTTATTAAATGATTAAATTTAATAGTATTATTAAATCGAAAATTAAATAGGTTAGTAAATTCTTATCTATAAATTATTCAATGGACTTATATAAACTTGTTAAGGTTATATGTTGTGCTGATCCATTATTTTATTTATTGTTATTGCAACAAATATTCATTTGAATAATCTATTTTATCTAACTATTTTGATAATTCTTTTCTTGTTTATTGAATAAAATAAAATGAATGATTCACAGTTGATGTGGATACTGTTTATTAATGGATATGATGCGATGATGACATCCTTTTGAAATGGATTTGTGATATTTTATATTGATTTTGTAATTATTTCTATGTGATGAGAAATCTAAATGAACGGTTGAGTGATACTGTTTGGTATGCGAATTTCGATAACACTTTTCCAGTTTTATTAGACTTGTCATATAAAGATATCTAGTGTGGATCGAGTGTAGTTTATGAACATTGAATGATTATCAAAATAACACATGGTGGTATGGGACGCCGTTTAGTTATTTGTTTAATTATTATTTATAAGTAAATGTGACTCAATCGAGGATTTATCATGTGTATGTGATGATACTCATTGTGTAGAGTATCTTATCGCCATATGTTGGCTTATGATTGGAGCCATGTGTCAATGAGAGATTAGACTTCTAGTATATCATAGTCATGTGTTGACTTATACTAAGCCGTGTGTCAGCTTACGTCTAGAGTTACGCATATATATAAGATATAAGTACTATATGTCTTCCACTTATATCCAGCTCCTTGTATATTTCGAGAGTGAACCTGATTGTCCAGTATCCATCTTGGCGGCCCGACCATGAGATCGAGCCTTAGATCTACGATACAGTTTTTGTATATTATATTCGATGTGCATTACAGGTTTTTTTAGGGTAGATGCCCTATAGTCCCTTGTGTCGCATAGGTCAGCAAGTTGTTGCCTATAGAGGTAAAGTAGGTTTATGATTGAGGCTACGCGTTAACGAGTCATTAGTGGATAGGGTCACAATGTCCATCGAGGTAATTGAAAACTGAAGGTAAAGATTCAACTATTAGCGGGAGGCCAGTAGACCATAGGTTCCTGAAGCAAGCATGCGGCCATTAGCCTCCCATCTTTTCCCAGTACATGTGTGGATAGTGGATTGGCATATATTGTTCTCAATACTATGGTGAGTTTTACTATGCTAGAGGTTGTGTCTAAAGTGTAGGCGGTCCTCGTTATATCCATACTATTCTGGTTTATTCAAATAGAAGGAGATGATATTTTATCTGGATAGTTATCTAGAGTATGATGGATTCTCATATCTTTTATTGATAAGCATCCTATCCTATTTGTATGTTGATGATGATATTTCTACTATTATTGGGATTAAGAGATACGTTTCATCATTTTTATGAGATAGCCTAGTTATACTTGATGATATCACATTATTGACGATTTCTTAATTTTGATGATGGTTTTCTAGATATGGATGATTCACCCACTTAACATTGATTTCATGACTTTTGATTTAATTTACTTTGAGATGGATGATGACATCTTAATGTATGATTTATGATATTTGAAATTATATAATACATTTGGGATTGTTTATGATGTTGTGATCATATATATACTATGTGCATGCGTGTATGTATAATCATATTTTTATAAACATTATGGGGACTACCATATTATACATTGATATTGAATATAGATATATTAACCCTTGATTTAAACATAGTCTGACCCATATGCTATGTATAATACTCAAGTCAGTCTGAGACATTCCGGGTACAAGGACTATAGGACCAACTCATGTATTTTTTGGGTTTAAAGAAGATTATATATATATTATTATGGATCAAAATTCTATATTGCATAAACTCATGTGTGTGTATCATTACGATATATATTGGATATATATTGTGTATTCTATATTGTTCTATCCTAGAGGCGCACGTGTTTATTGCTTTGTGTTGATAGTGAGTACATTTATTGATGGGTTATATTCAATGTTTAAATACATTCCAGTTTTTGCCCAATGGAATATTTATGTATGTATGCCATATCGCCTTATTCTCCGTACTACAAATAGTATGACTTTGTTGTACTCTTGGATAATATGGGTATAGATGTGGGGGTGTTATAAATTGGTATCATACCAGGTTCAGAATAGAAAATTGTATATATCAGACGAGTCATTGGTCTATATGAGACTTAGAATCCCTATCCACTTGGGCGTGTTGGGTAGTTGCCTTATAATCAGGGATAATAGGAATATATATATATATATATATATATATATATAGACACACACACACACATATATAAGATGATTACTGGGGTAATCATCTTAGGATGTATTTGTATTTTGCATATATAAATATTTTACTACTATTTATTATGTAAGAAATACCATATTTTAAAATTACGGAGGCTTAGTATAAATTAATACATTTTGATCCGTTGGTGATCAGAGTGTGCCACGCGACAGAAATGAATGTGATGATTTCCGCTGAGCACATTGAATGTTCGTTTATAGTTCTGCTTGCTTGCTTGATGTTGCATGATGATCAAATTATTGAAAGTGATATATTATTTAATATATTTGGAAAGAGGTTTTGGTAAATATTTTAATGAAAGCAAGCCTATGATTTTGATTCATATATACAAAATGTTTTATGAAAGCAAGATGATCTTTAATTAGAAATCTTTTGGTAAAATATATGTTTTTATAGGTGATATTTGATTTAGTTATATTAATTAAGTATTTTTGATAAAGTGATTTTTGGAATCAATATTTGGAAGGTTTTGGAAAATGAGAGTTTATATTTATTAGTTTTGAAGAAATGTGTTTTTAGTGATGTGTGCAGCCACTGGATATTAGTGGATAGCCGTGATAACTGGAGAGACAATATTGACCAAGCAGACAATATTACCGCCAACTGGTATGGGTAAATCGCTAAAATATGACAAGGTAACATCATTATATATTTATAGTGTTTATGCGTTTGAAACAAGTGTGCATTAATATCATCATATTTTGAGTATGAATATCATTAATCATTGGAAAAACAAAGTTTGTGAGATTTTGTTTTCAAAATGAAAACTTAATATGGAAAATATTTGTTTTATGAATTCATAGGAAGTATTTGTATAAAATAAAGTATTTATGGATTAATATTTTGAAATTTAGTTTGAAGCGAAGTTATTTTGATAGGAAAGATTCTATGATCGAAATTTAAGTGGGATTTGTTTTAATGATTATTTTATTTGCATTTAGATATAAAATAATAATGTGGTTATTAGATTTGTTATAAATTCTTCCTAAGGAAATTGCGAGGATATAATTTTATTAAGGGGAAGTTTGTAAGAACTCGGTTTTTAAGGGTAGTTAACTAAAATGGATTTTTAAGAATTAAAATTGAATAATTTGAATTTATTTCAGAATACAGAAAATGTACGATAAGTAATTAATAATGAAATTAAGGGGTTTTAAAGTGTGAATGTTAAATATTTAGATTCAAATAAATTGAAATATTACAATGTAGTTAATTATTCGAAAAAAAATGTTGAACTAATTTTGAGATTTATTTGGTAATAATGAGTATTTAATTATTGTGCATATTTAAATAAAATGGTTAATGCAAGTAAATAAATTATGGAAAATAAATTTTACGAAATGGTTAATAATTTAATTTGGTTAGAAGGAATTTAAGTTGGGTATAAATTGGTTTTATTAGTGGGCATGAGATTGAATCTGTGGGTTAATTAATTAAATAAAGCTCAATATCCCTAAGCCCAAAAACTTAAATCATTGTTTATCATCTCCAGACAATTCGTTCTCCAGAGACTCCGTCATCATTTATAAATAAAACCTAAATAAATTAATTCCTGCCTTTGGAAAATTGTAATTCCACCAAATTTCTTCTTTGTAAAATTTAACAATGATTTAAACTGGCATTAATCTGGTATGACGGTGATTGGGTTCACTGTAAGCACAATGTTTATTGTGTTCGTATGAATATAGTTGACATTCACCCGGATCCAATTGATAGCTTCTAAGAAGAATTTTTCGACTGCTTCTGGATCCGATCTTAGCAGTATTGAACCTCAAATTCATGGAATGGAACCTTCAATAGTAGCAGCCTTTCCTACCAAGAAATTTGGTGGCACTTATACATCTAAACCAGATGCACGGTGAGTTGTATCTTATCTTTTATTAAATTGTCTCTGTCTGATTTGTATATTCTATACATTTTCATCTCTGATTTGAGGTGGGATCAAATTTACAAACTGCTACTATTCTATAGCCTTTGTGCATGTGCGCGCAATTATGTGTTTTGTTGGTTTGTGTGGGTGTGTGGCGTTCAGTATGTGTGTTATGGTCCATATGTGTGTGCATAAGTCTGTATTTGAGTTTCTATGTGAGTGTATATATGTAATCTATGTATGTGAGTAGTTCTGTGTATATGTGTATATGTAGTATTGTATGTTCAGGCTGTGTGAGTATGTGCGTAGATCCCTATGTAAATGTGTTTGTGCATGGTTGTGTTTGTGTGTGTGAGTGCTTTCTGATGTGTGGTTGAGTTTGTGCATGGCTGTGTTATGCATGGTTGTTTTTGTGTATGTAAGTATGTAGTTGTGCTTTGTGCATGGGCGTGTTAAGTCTATGCATAGTGTGTGAGTATATATGTTGTGTATTTGTTTAATTCTATATGTGTGCACGCCAATGACTGGGAGTGTATTCCTCTGTGTTTGTATGCTACCACATGTGTGTGTTTAAGAGGGTTTTGCTAATTTGAGCACTCAATGTGCTTTTTATATTAACCACAATAACTAGGTAGTTATATATTATTTGGTTCAACTCTTGCTTTTTGAAGAAAAATCCATGCACACGATATGTCAGCGTTGCTACTGGAAATCTTATGATAGCACATTCGATTTAAGTTAGTGTTAATGAGGTTTATTGTTCAAGATTTACTTCATGAATATCTGATGGGTTGAAATCTAACTTTTTGAAAGTGTAAGTTGTTTACTGAAGTTATTAAAGCCTGTGTATAAATTAGTAACATACATACATAAATATATGGAGGGGATCCTTTACATATTGTGTAATCTTGTGTGTATTGGTGTGTGAGTAAGCTTATGCGTGGGTGTGCTCTGTGTGTGTTAATATGTGCAACGACCCGGAATTTCACCACTTTGATTTGAGAATATTTAATTAATTTTAGATATTCAAATAATAGGTTTTACAATCAAAATAAACTATTGTAAATAATAAATAATAATGATGAAATAGTTTTCAAAATTAGTTTACAAAAATATGTAGTTCGAAGAAAAATCGAAAATGTGACTGGAATTCGGTTTTCGAATTTTCGACTTTTCGTCGACGAAAAATTGTCAAAAACGTTATAAACTCTAGTAAAAATTTATAAAACACCTTTATAAATAAAAAATAGGGTGCGTATGATGTGTGTGTATTTACTTGAATATATATATATATATATATATATATATATATATATATAATGATGAGACATTCGTAAATAATAAAACAAAATTTAAGCAAATGTTTAAAATGAAAATACTTAAAGAAGCATAAGTACATCTTGTTTTAAATCATATTGGCTTTGAAAAGTGAGAAGGGGACATAAAGATGGCTCAAGGATAAGAGGAGAAGATAAGCATTGTGATGCGGAAACCATGTATAGGAGGGTATAAGTGGAATTAGCCACTTTACATGAGATTGTAAATAGCAACTTCATGCTCTCATTTTCATTTGCTTCCTAGATTCTACCTCCTCTTCTCACGGCCATAACTCCTTCAAAAGTACTCCAAATAAAGAATTTTTTTTAAAAATTCAAGAGAATCGAGTTGGCTACAATTTTCATATACACCATTTCTTCAATTTCCTAGTGTTAGGCCAAAAATCCATTTCTTTGGAGAGCATTTTCGGACCCAGATTTTCAAGTCCGAAAATATGTCTTCTTATTCTGACCATATCTCCCACAAAATAAACCCAAATTAAGTAATTTGTTTTTCTAAATCGTAGAGAAAAGAATTTTCAAGAATTTTCTCTTTGATGACTTCTCCAAATTCCGGGAGCAACATAGCCAGAAATTCGTGAGAAGATGACTTAATTCTAGATTTTTTTGGTTAGCTTTCAGGTAAGTAAAGCTCGCCTTTTTAATTAAAGTTTTGGACTATATTTCCTTCACATTATTGTAACTCTATAAGTCACTTGGTTATGCATTTTTTTGTAATATTTATTACTTGGTTGCCTGTTAAAAAGTCGACACCTTGAATAATTAGTAAGTAATCAAAATAGTTTTGTAGTTCGACGTAAATTTGTATAAGTGATGCCTTCTTTATGTTCCTAATTATTATTTACTTTGTTTATATGCCATATTTATGTTATGTGATGTGAGGGTTGGATGAAAATCATTATGACATGAAAGTAGTTCTTGAAGTATTCATGTAGTGACTATCGCTATATCAGCACTTTCGAAAAACACCATCTCTTCAATATCTTTTGTTTTACTTTCGAGCTTAGGTTTTACTTTAGAAAGTTAACTAAGTTTTTGAATAAGGATGGATTTAAAATTAGTTTTCTAATTTACTAATGATTTTCAATTTAATTAATTATTTTAATTAACGAGGATTAAGGATAATTAATTATCTTAATAATGATGTGTTTATAATTAATTAATTACTTTGTTAATGATGTTTAAAATTAATTAACCATTTTACCTATTGATGGTTAAGTTTAATTAATCTCTTAAATAACTATTGATTAACGTTAATTACTTATTTTAATTAACGCTGTTTAAAATTTAATCAACTATTTTTAATTAATTACTTTTAAAGTTAATTAATTAGTTAAATTTAATTAATCTTTTCCATTAATGATATTTTAAATTAGTTAATCCTTCTTAGTAAATAATGTTTTTAAATTAATTAATTGAATTAATTAATGAGATTTAAAATTAATTAATTAATTCAATTATTGGTGTTTTAAAATGATGAACCCTTTTTAATTATGGGTATTTAAAGTTAATTAATCAAATTAATTAACGAAGTTTAAAGATAGTTTATCATTCTTATCAATGTTAATTAAAGATAATCAACATATCTAATAAGTAAGTTTTAAGTGATTAAATCTCTTGATAATGGTATTTTAAAGTTAATGAACCATTTTTACAAAGTTGGTTAAAGTTAAAAACTTGTAATAAGAAACCCAAGCACGAGTTTGGTTTTAAAAAGGAAAAAGTTTGATTCGATTATGGAAAAGAAATATCCACAAATGATATAACTTACATGGAAAGAATGTAGTCATACTCTTAGCAGTGAAAGTCAAGGTATGGAAACTTGTCACTATTTTGGAAGCTAAAATTGTCGTCAAGGCAATGCCTAGAGGTAACACTACCTTCACTTGCGCCACTTCAATTTATTGCAACGACCTGGAATTTCACCACTTTGATTTGAGAATATTTAATTAATTTTATATATTAAAATAATAGGTTTTATAATCAAAATAAAATTATTTTAAATAATAAATAATAATGATGAAATAGTTTTCAAAATTAGTTTTAAAAAAAATATGAAGTTTCGAAGAAAAATCGAAAATGAGACTGGAATTCGTTTTCTGAATTTTCGAATTTTCGTCGACTAAAAGTTGTCGAAAACGTTGTGAACTCTAGTATGAATTTATAAACACCTTTATAAATGAAAACCGAATATATATGATGTGTGCGTGTGTATTTACTTAAGCATAAATATATAAAATGATGAGACATTTGTGAATAATAAAATATAAGTAAATGTTTAAAATGAAAAATACTTAAAGAAACATAAGCACACCTTGTTTTATATTCATGTTGCTTTGAATACAGATAAGGGGATGAGAAGTGGCTTAAGGGCAAGTGGAGGAGACAACAATTATGATGCGGCAACCATGGATAGGAGGGTGTAAGTGGAATTAGCCATTTTACATGAGATTATAAATAGCAACTCCATGCTCTCATTTTCAGTTTCTTCCCAGATTTTACCTCTTCTTCCTACGGCCATAGCTCCCTCAAAAATAGTCCAACGAAAGAAATTCATTTTCTCAAATTAAAGTGAATCGAGTTGGCTACAATTTTCATTTACACCATTTCTTCAATTTCCGAGTGTTATTTGGCTAAAAATCCTTTTCTTTACAGAGCATTTTCGGACCTAGATTTTCAAGTCCAAAAATACATCTTCTTCTGATGACCATATCACCCATAAAATAAATCAAAATTAAGTAATTCTTTTTTTTTAAATCATAGGGAAAATAATTTCCAAGAACTTTATCTTTGATGACTTCCATAAATTTCGAGAGTAATATAGCCAAAAATTCATTAGAAGATGACTAAATTCTAGGTTGTTTGATGAGCTTTTAGGTGTGCAAAGCTCGCCTTTTTAACAAAAGTTTTGGACTTTATTTCCTTCACATTATTATAACTGTTTAATTCACTTGATTATGCATGTTTTTTGTAATGTTTGTTAGTTGGTTACTTGTTAAAAAGTCGACACTTGAGTAGTTAGTAAGTAATCAAAAAAAGTTTTGTAGTTCAAAGTTAATTTGTAAAAGTGATGCCTTCTTTATGTTCATAAATATTATTTAATTTGTTTATATGCCATATTTATGTTATGTGACGCGAGGCTTGGATGAAAATTATTATGATATGAAATTAATTCTCGAAGTGTTCGTGTAGCGACTATTGCTATATCGGCACTTTCGGAAAAGACTATCTCTTCGACATCTTTTGTTTTACTTTGGAGCTTGGGTTTTACTTTTCAAAGTTATTTAAGTTTTTGAATAAGGATGGATTTAAAATTAATTTACTAATTTAATAATCATTTAAATTTAATTAATTATTTTAATTAATGACGATTAAGGATAATTAATTATCTTAATAATGATGTGTTTAAAATTAATTGATTACTTTGTTAATGATGTTTAAAATTAATTGACCATTTTATCTATTGATGATTAAGTTTAATTAATCTCTTAAATAAATATCGATTAAAGCTAATTAATTATTTTAGTTAATGCTGTTTAAAATTTAATCAACCCTTTTTAATAATTACTTTTAGAGTTAATTAATTAGTTTAAATTTAATTAATCTTTTTCATCAATGATATTTTAAATTAGTCAATCCTTCCTAGTAAATGATGTTTTAAAATTAATTAATCGACTTAATTAATGAGATTTAAAATTAATTAATTAATTTAATTAATGATGTTTTAAAATGATTAACCCTTTTTAGTTATGGGTATAAAGTTAATTAGTCGGATTAATTAACGAAGTTTAAAGATAATTAATCATTCTTATTAATGTCAATTAAAGATAATTGACCTATTATAAAGGATGTTTTAAGTGATTAATTCTTTTTGATGATGGTGTTTTAAAGTTAGTGAACCATTTTTATAAAGTTGTTTAAAGTTAAAAACTTGTAATGGGAAGCCCAAGCACGAGTTTGGTTTTAAAAAGGTAAAAGTTTGATTTGGTTATGGAAAAGAAATTTCTATAAATGATATCACTTATATGGAAAGAATTTAGCCATACTCTTGGCACTAAACGTCGAGGTATGGGAACTTGTCACTAACCCGAAAGTTGAAATTGTCATCAAGGCAATGCTAGAAGTAAAACTACCTTCACTTGTCCTACTTCCTTTTTAACCAAGAAATAGTACAAGTTTGAAATCGACGAGTAGGAGTAGGAATATGATGTTTACTATCAATATACGATCATTTTTTCTCTTTGATAATCAGTTGTTGACTATCGATTACCTCAGCCTTTTTTGTATTTCATCATTCTAAGATGATGTTTTGCTCACTTGAGCTTTGTTATCCTTTTTCGAAAATGACTAAACGCAAAGAGCGAGTGAAAGAAAAGCTATGTGGGGTTTCTCCCAATAGGATATTATCACATCTACTCTAGATTTGGTTAAGATATTTGTGCACCATGGTGTGACTTACTCGGATTCTCAGTAATCGTTGGTGGGGTCCCGTTTGGACATGTCCGAGAGCCATCGGAATTCTCAATTAAATATTCTTGAAGCAAACTTTCGATAAGGGGGTGCACCATCCTAGTCATTGTTGGTAAATTTCCCTTCCTTTATTGATTCAAACCTTCAAATTTGTTTTACTTAATTGCATCAAGAAGCGTATAGCACTCTTCGCGATGTTAATTATTTGTATCCATTCTTTACATTTGGATGTTGTTCTTGTGAGAGGAAACCCGTTCTGCATTTGGCGGCGTGGTCTCACATGTTGTTGTTTAATTACACTTATTATTTAGAGTTTTACTCATACCAGACAATTGTCTAACCTGAGTTGTTTTTTCTCACTAAACTCTTGGGTACTAAATTATTTTTGAGTAGTCTGAGAGTAGCAGGCCTTTTATGGGCTCTTTTTAAGACAACATTCAAGTATGAGGCCTTTATCTATTTAGTCATATGTTTCCTCTGTTTGTTTAGTTCTTATAACTGTATTTTGTTTCAGCATATGTAAAGGCAGGTTGTTATGATTGCCTAAGCTGATTGTGGTAATTTTGTATAACTCTGATAACTACAAATTAGGGAGTAGCCTTATGTGCTATATTACTGTTATGTTCTATTTAACAGTTCCATTGTGAGAAATTATGTTCTGTTCTTTATTTTTCCCTATGACAATTCATCTTATGGATGCTAGGCAACGACACATGAATACCATAGATGTATTAAGTGTCTTTCCCACTGATCAGAAAGGTTGGTAGTCACAATATGTGTTGTGCATATGTTTTCTTATGTGTGATCATGTGTACATGTGTTCATGCATGTGTAATTTGAGTTTGTGCGTGCATGCATAAAAACAGGTCGAATGTATAAAATATAAGTTGTTTTTGCAATAAATACACACACACACATGTTTTTTGGGAACTGAGGTCATAAAGAATTGTGGCACTTTTGTATTGGGCATTGCATTGGTCTGTGTATTAGTGTGAAACCCTTTGTGAGTTGGTGCTGCTATGTGTGTGTTTTTGAAATCATGTGTGTATTGTTGCGTGATTTTGTGTATTTGTGTGCAAGCATCAAGTACATATATATCCAAGCCAAAATATTCATATATATATACATACATATTAAAAGATAGACTAAAATAAATATATGCAGTTAATATACTTAAATAGTAAGGTGAATATACACTTATATATTATATATAAATGTAAATATAATTTGAAGTTTATTAAATAAATGAGTTAAATTTATTAGTATTATTAAACGGAAATTAAATAGATTAGTAAATTGCTATATACAAATTATACAATGAACTTATACAAACATGTTAAGGTTATATGTTATGATGAGTCATTACTATATATTTGTTTGTTATTATATACACGTGTTTATTTGAATATTCTATTTTATGTTACTACTTTGATAATTCTTCTCTTGTTTATTGAATTGAATTAAATAAATGATTCACCGCTGATGTGGATATTGTTTAGTAATTTGAAATGATAAGGTGTTGATATCCTTCCAAATGGATTTGTGATAATTTATATCGATTTTGTTATTTATTTTCATGTGACGAGAAATCTGAGTAAACTGTTGAGTGATACCATATGATATGGGACATTCGCTAACACCTTTTCAGCTATTCATTGGGCTTGTCGTCTAGAGATATCTAGTACGAATCGAGTGTAGATTATGAAATTGATAATTATCCGAATAAAATGAGTGGTATGGAACGTCGTTGTGTCATTTTTTTACTATTCTTTGTATGTGAATGTCACTCAAATGAGGACTACTCATGTATATGTGATGATACTATGATGACCCGGAATTTTGGGCAATAGCAATTCGATAATCTTCATTTATAATAATTTGAATTGGCAATATTGGTTTGATAATTTCCTTTTATAAATATTTATTTTTGCCAAATTTATCATTTTCAAAACTAATAAAAATATCAAAATATTATATATTTATATATATGTATGTATATATTGTGATTTGGAAGTTATGTTTAAATTCAATATAATGATTATCAAAGGTTAATTTAAAATTAAATTGAACATTTTTAACACTAGTATTTATTTATAATTATTAATTTAAGTATAATAGCTTAAGTTTGAAATAGAATTTAAATAAAAGATTTAATATTCTTTCTTTTTAAATTTAACATAGTAAATGTAATTTTTTTATTTATAAACATTTAAAAACATATAACATATTAATATAAAAGCATAAATTTTTTTATAAAATAAAGGATTAATACTTTTTCTTTTAAATTACACATGAATAAGAATAATTTGTAAATATATAAAGATTTAATACATATGTATACATATTACATAGTTTACAAAGCATAATTAATTAAGAAAAAAATTAATATAAACATAAATATATTAATATAAAAACATGTGTAAATTTATAAAATAAATATTTAAACATTTGTAAACATATAATTCTTGCATTTAAACTTGGTAAGCTAAGTAACACACACACACACACACACACACACACACACACACATATATATATATATTGACATTTGTAGCTTGAGATAACTTACAATTATACAAGTGGCAACATGTGTTTTTCTCTTAAAATTTAATTTATAAATAACATGATTAGAAGAAACCAGGCTGTTTTCTTTTCAAAGCATTTTCATTTCTCTTTTCTCAAACTCTTCTTTCATCTCTTCAAAATAAAAAAAACAGAGAAACAAAAGAGAAAACTAAAATTCTGAGAAGAAAATAAAATCAAATATTAACTTCTACACAACCTTATCTAAAGCAAATTCAACAACAGTTTTTCAAATCTTCAACCAGCAAGGATCAACTTAATATAAAATCAACTTCAAGATTCAAATTCAACTTGAGGCTGTTCTCTATTTTCAGAAAATGGTGAGTAAACATTTTCTTTAAATATTTAAATCAGTTTTAATATGATAAATTGTAGATATAATAATGTGATCTGCCTTGCATGAATGACTTAGGATGTAGTTGTATGTATATTAATATGTAATGCCTGTGCCTATCTGTGTTTGAGTATATACATATACCTCTGCATTTTACCGTTTTAAATCCCTTTGTATAAATTCAATATCTCCTCATACAATCAAATTTAAGCTTTGATCCTTGAATGAAAAACGATTATAACAGTGTAGTATCAATTTTAAAAATATTTTCAAGTAGTTAAATTTCGTAATTATTTCGAAAATAGATAATTACAGTAATAATCAAGTACAAGTTGAAAATAGAATGTCTAAAAATCAAGTTTGGAGTTTACCAGCAGATTCGTATTAGAAATTAATGATTTTTGATATAAAAATCTGGATTTTTAAGTTTGTATGTGTTGGGAATTTCTGAGTTGATCAGATATTGGATTTTCATCAATTTCCATCGATCGGTGAAAAGCTGAATGACGTGATCATTGTTGGAGGTAGAGGGAAGTATAGTGATCACTAGAAAAATGATCGGAGCTTTTATAGTTTGTCATGGTGGCCGTGCGTTGGTGAAGTAGGGTTTTTCCATCAGTTTGGGTTGTTGATGTTTTCGAGGCGATTCCGTTGCCGTGGGGAGACTGGAGGCGATCGCGTATGGGGGAATCGACGGTGGGTGTCATGACGCTACTCTGGACGAAGCAGTAGTAGTTCCGGTAGACGAGATCGTCGTCGGTGAGGAGTTTTAGTCGTTGGGTTGGCTTCTAGTGGGAATCGAATTGCTCGATTTTGATTCATGTCGTTATCATCGAAACTGGGTGGTCCTGTTGATTGCCGAGGTTGAAGGAAACTTGGGGATGGTCGCGGCGTTGATCGAGGGTGGTCGGAACAGCGTGCACGTTCGTGTCAGAGTTGATCTGGGCATTGGGGAAATTGAGGTTTTGCTCGGGGTAGTTTGGGTTTTTGCTCGGGCTGATCTCGAGTTTATCGAGAAAGAAGATGGTTCGCGAGTGACTCGAGGAGTTTTGTAGTTGGCTCGGGTTTTTGTCCTTTTGAGCTCGGTTTTAATTTTATAACTAACAGGGTTTTAAAAGAAAAGTATTAGTATGAACAATTTTATGAAAAGCAAAGAAGTACAAAGTTTTCATGCAAAGAAAAAGTATAAAATTTAAAAGCTAATGGAAATTTTAATGTGTATTTAAATAAATGAGTTTTCAGAAGAAGATAATCAAGTCTTAAAACTAGTTTCAAAGATTTAATTTTAAAGTTAAATGTTTTCTTTAAAATTACTTCGGTTTAAGTAATGATTTAA
The DNA here is from genome assembly GCA_030765085.1 of Allium cepa. NCBI lineage: Eukaryota > Viridiplantae > Streptophyta > Magnoliopsida > Asparagales > Amaryllidaceae > Allium > Allium cepa. Next base: position 461,861,718 of record CM060938.1, on the reverse strand, counting down.
CAAGTTTTAGTAAAAAGGCAAAAGAAAATGTTTAGCCAAGTTTTAAAAGTATATTTAAAAAGAATAAGTTTCTAAGGATGTTAACCAAGCTTTCAAAATAATTTATTAAACAAGATTTTAAATATGTTTCAAAGTTTCAAATTTAAAGTTAAATGTTTTTAAAATTGTTTTGGTTATATGATTATATACTAGGTTAATTATGTAATTAATTCACAAATGATTTTCAAAATAAAGTTTATTAATGTAATTAAGAAGTGGTTAAGATAAAATGTATCAATTTTAATTAATCAAGATTTTAAATAATTTTTGTTTTCACGCATTTAAATAGGATTTAAATGAGTAATTAATTAAGATAAAGAATTTATCTTTAATTAATTAAGGTTTTGATTAATTACGAATAATTAATTAGTGAAATTAATTAAAAGTTAATCACTTAATGTAATTAATAAGGGTTAATTAATTAGTGTTAATAATCAAAGGATAATTACTTAATAGAAGTAATTAATGGATAGTTAATGAATGTAATTAATTTATGGATCATTAACTAATGATTAAGAGGAAATTATTTAATAAAAGGGAAATTACCTAATGGAAGTAATTAAGGATTAATTACTTAGTGTAATAAATTAAAGGATTGATTAATTAGGGTTATTAATTAAAGGGTTAGTTAATTAATGAGTGTGATTAATTAAAAGATAATCAATCAATGTAAGTGATTATAGAATAACTAATTAGAGTAATTAATTAAGGATCAATGTAATGTAATTAAGTAATTAATGCGAGTAATTAAAGGTTAATTAATGTAATAATTAATTTATGTAATTAATTAAGGGTTAATTACTTAATGTAATTAAAGAATAATTAACTAAAGATGATTAATTAATTGGTTTATAATTAATTAATGTTAAGTAAGCAAGATTTAAAAGTTACCGAAGTAATTAATTTAATTAGAAATGGTGTGACTAATTAATATTGCTTATGGATGATTGAATGATATTGAATGCCTTGGATTATTTGACATTTCTGATATATAATATGTGCTGCTCTGGGATACAAGATACATTGGTTGAATTGTGATAAAATGGATTATCTATCTGTGATAATGTGAATTATTCTATCTATGTGCATATGTTACTCTAAATATAAATTAAATTGTTTTTTACTTAAACAACTTGGACTTTAAAACAGCGTTTTGGATTTTGATGAGACTGAGATCGGATTCCAAATTGGATATTTGAAAACCACATCGATCCAAATTAAACGATAGTTCGTGAAATCTCAAGTGAAGACCAAGATGAAGAATTCAAAGAGGATGGTCTATTGTCGTTAACTTTGAGAGTGATTCCAAAATGAGTGTAACAAAATAATGCCTTCGGTTTTGTTCGAACCCGAAACGGATTTGTATGGATGAATGCTTTCAGACCATCATCATTGGAAGACGATGTGCATTCCAAGTAATGTATTCTAAAAAGGTAATCGTAGCCTTAAGCCTCATCAATCGGGAATTGGTAAAACAGGGAAGGTGCAGCAAGGCTAAGTGGGTAGCACCCAAGTAGGATAAGATTTCCACTGTCTAGAGGTCCCTTTTTATTCGGCTGTGTGGGAGGTTGGTCACGAACAACTTGGTGTTATCTTATTCGGGATTATCCTATAAGGGATAGTTCCGGTCTTGTGTTGCAGGGGATCATGGTGGATCCTCGGTACTTTGATCTAGACCAGGTACTGTGATGAGCGGTACCCTAATAGCCCTGCCATTATATGAAATCCAATCTCCAATAAGTGCCATATGTTTTGATTGTGCCCAACTATGTTGGAACCTGAGATGTAAGCATTTCAGCTATTATCTATTTTACTTGAAAACCCTAGACACTATTATAATATCACTGGATTTCCTATCAAATGTTTTGGTTATCGTAAGATAAAAACCCGACATGTTTATTTGTGGCGTGGTCTTACGAGATACCCTTTGTTTTCAAATGTTTTTCAAAGTTAAGAAACTTTAACCCGTTTACTCATACCAGACCCATGTCTGACCCAGAGTTTATTTTCTATTTTCTTAAACTCTTAGGTACTAAATTTTTATGGGTAGCTGTTATCCCATTTTTTGGTCAAAACTGGAATATCGACAAATTAGCAAGGAATAATGGATGCCTTGATTGAAAATCGATTGGAAGCAAGGCTCAACACTAGCCTAGAAGTCCATCCAACATTCTCAGTGCAGAGGCTCATTCGGCCCCAGGAACATTCGGCCCCAAGCTTCATTCGGCCCCAAGATCATTCGGCCCCAAGCTTCATTCGGCCCCAAGCTTCATTCGGCCCAAGCCCTCCAATACCGAACCAACATGCCTTATCCCTCTACAGCCGAACCAAGATCACCACCGGACCAATACCACTACCGGATCCACTCCACTACCGGACCAGCCACCTACCTCAATGCCGAATGGACCTCCATTCCACTCCTTCACCGGTCCAACACCACCCATTCCAAACCGAATGAAGCCTCACCGAACCAGACAATTGCCAGTCCAGATTGCTTCAGCCCGGGCCCACCAGCAGCTATATACTTCCAAGACCCCTGCCCCCTACCTCACTCTATAAATAGAGGGGCAGGGGTACAACAATGGCAGACAAGTTTGAGAGCTCAAACCGGGAAGGAACTTTCAAACAACTTTCATACACTTGTACTACAAGCTTTGTACTTGTAATCGGATCGGAAAAGGAGAATAACATATAAAGTGGACGTAGGCACATTCTGGCCGAACCACTATAAATCTGTGTGTCTTTTACAGTTTAGTCCCTGCTTTTTACGCATTTGCATAAACCACCTAAATCACTACGAACAACATAAAATCAACTAAATCATACAACTTGGAGCTGTTTGCCCATTTTGTACAAACATCTTTGAGTTATTTGCTGAGATCTGTGATTAGTGTTTGAATATTGCTGACTTATATTCATACACTGGTGCTTTCACGACTTTGGGTGTTTGCGGCCATTTTTCACGCAAACATTTTGGTGCTTTCATTGAGAGGGACCAGCTCCCACTACATCGGATAGAAGTTTGGATTTGGAAGACAATGACTAGGCAAAACAGTAGAAGGCTAAGGGCTGAGAGAAGCCAACAAGGAGGAAGTCAACAAGCATCCTCCGGAGGTGAGGAAGGACCGGCTTCGATCTATATAACCCGGGATGAAATGGAAGCCATAACAAATTCACTGCAAGAGAGGTTGCTGAAAAGTCAACAGGAAATGATGCAAACTTTCTTGGAGCAAATGAGAGTTGCAGGGATGCAGAACCTAGGAACAGCTACAACGGCTGTGGATGCAGGACAAGAAGCTAGGGTTATGGAACCCAATGAAGGACAGGATACGGAGCCAGGCGGCAATCGACAAGGGCTTGGGGGCAGGCCCACAGGATTCAACACAGGAGAACCTTTGGAAGGAGTTCAACAGGCTAGAACCAACGTTGCTGCTAACGAGCCACACGAAGAGTATGTACCGGAGTTCCCTCGGGGGCAACCCCCGACAGATAACGGTGGATTGGTAGATATAATCAGGAAGACTGTGCGAGGTGGTTTGACCAACGGAGACTTGGAAGGAGTAAACAGGAGTCCGTTCACCCGGGAAATAAGGATGGCTCAGAATCCACCTAAGTTCAAGCTACCTAGCGTGGAGGCATACAATGGCAAGGAAGACCCTACGGATCACTTGATGAGATACACCAGACACATGGAGGTGCTGGGGGCATCGGAGGAGGTGATGGCCCGATGCTTCCCTTTGTACTTGACGGACTTAGCTGCAATGTGGTTCAGGCAGCTGGAAGAAGGATCTATCAGGACTTGGAGGGAATTGGTGGAAAGGTTTTTGGGACAGTTTCGGGTTCATGTCAAGAGACCGAAGAATGTGATGACGTTGACGTCGGTAAGGCAAAGGATGGATGAATCGCTTAGAGCTTTTCTAACTCGATTCAGTGCCGCAGTTACTTCGGTGGATCGGCCCGATCCATCGATGGTTTTAATGGCAGCAGTATCAGGAGTCAGGGAGAACTCGGATTTCAAGGTATCTCTGATACGAGATCCCCCACGGAATCTCGACGAATTTTTTCATGAGGCAGAAAGGTTCCTTCGACAAGAAGATGCGAGTACGGATTTAAAGCTGAAAAAGGTTAACGCGGTTGAGGGGGGAGGACCATCCAGCAATGGTTCGGATAAAAACAAAGGAAAAAGGAAGTTGGACAGTGATTCTGGAAATGCTAGGAAGCAATGGAAGGATCCAAAGTTTTCCACATACACAGGATTGAACGAGACACTGGAGCAGATATACCTGAATACTCGAAATCGCCTTCACTACCGGAGGCCGGCTAGGAGAGAACCAACAGAACGGGAAAGGACATCAGGAAGGCACTGTCTCTTTCATGATTTGGATGGACACGACACCAACAGCTGCAGGCACTTAAAGGACATAATTGAGGAACATGTAAGGAATGGACAACTGCCGCAATATGTTGGACCGCGGAATGCAACGGCGAGGCAGGAGCAACCGCCGCCTACCTCAAGCTACGATGGTGGGAGGCCCAGGAATGATGGTCGGTTGATCGTCCCTTAACCAGGTTAATATGAAATAAGTAGCAAACTATTGGCAAGCAACCAAGTCATTTACACATGTACGGGGACGGAGATAGCCCCTAGGCATGCTCTGAATGATGATAAACTGCGACGCTATGGTTTGTGAAATTTATCTTTTTCTTTTGGATTGGACAATGCTTTTCTTTTTGGTTTTCGGTTTTGGAGCTTGGATTGAGCTCCTGGTTTTCCTTGCTTTTTGATTTGGATTTTCCTTTGGACAATTGTTTTCGGTTTTGGATGTTAGTTTGGATTTCTGTTTTTATGGTTTTGGATTTGGATTTTGGATTTGGATTTTGGATTTGGATTCTGGATTTGGATTTTGGATTTGGATTCTGGATTTGGATTTTGGATTTGGATTCTCGATTTGGATTTTGGACTTGGATTTTGAGTTGGATTTTAATTGGATTTTTATCTGACTTTTGATAAACGGTCGTCGGGTATGGATTATGCCTGGCAAGGGGTGAGTCGCTTTGCCCGAACGTGGTAAATTGACTCATTCAGGTCGTCGAGTATGGACTATGCTCGGCAAGGGTCCGGAGTGACCAGGATTCGGCCTAGGACTTAGGCCCTATATTATCAATCGTTATTTTCAGGTCGTCGAGTATGGACTATGCTCGGCAAGGGTCCGGAGAGACCAGGATTCGGCTTAGGACTTAAGCCATGGCATTGTACAACATCCAGGGACACTGGACCAAGGTCGTCATGTGTGGATTAGGCATGGCAAGAACCCGGAGAGGTTAGCTCAAAGTCCAGGGACACTGGATCAAAATCGTCAAGTGTGGATTACGCATGGAAAGAACCCGGAGAGGTTAGCTCAACATCCAGGGACACGGGATCATGGCCGTCAGGTGTGGATTGCGCTTGGCAAGAGCCCGGAGAGGTTATGGGTTTGGATATCGACCCAGAGAGGTCCTGGATTCGGTTATTGGCTATTGGATAAGGATGATTTGAGGCTCGGCTGTCGAGTTCGGATGGACATGGAATTTGCTCAAGCTTTGGTTATTGGATTTGGAATTGGATATCGACTCGGAGCAGTCAAGGATGATCTACTCTACCGATATGGCTATGGACCTTGGATATTGGATTCGGAACTATTCAAAACACACCTTGTTATCACAAGGCATGTTTTGGGGGGCAAAGTGTTATCCCATTTTTTGGTCAAAACTGGAATATCGACAAATTAGCAAGGAATAATGGATGCCTTGATTGAAAATCGATTGGAAGCAAGGCTCAACACTAGCCTAGAAGTCCATCCAACATTCTCAGTGCAGAGGCTCATTCGGCCCCAGGAACATTCGGCCCCAAGCTTCATTCGGCCCCAAGATCATTCGGCCCCAAGCTTCATTCGGCCCCAAGCTTCATTCGGCCCAAGCCCTCCAATACCGAACCAACATGCCTTATCCCTCTACAGCCGAACCAAGATCACCACCGGACCAATACCACTACCGGATCCACTCCACTACCGGACCAGCCACCTACCTCAATGCCGAATGGACCTCCATTCCACTCCTTCACCGGTCCAACACCACCCATTCCAAACCGAATGAAGCCTCACCGAACCAGACAATTGCCAGTCCAGATTGCTTCAGCCCGGGCCCACCAGCAGCTATATACTTCCAAGACCCCTGCCCCCTACCTCACTCTATAAATAGAGGGGCAGGGGTACAACAATGGCAGACAAGTTTGAGAGCTCAAACCGGGAAGGAACTTTCAAACAACTTTCATACACTTGTACTACAAGCTTTGTACTTGTAATCGGATCGGAAAAGGAGAATAACATATAAAGTGGACGTAGGCACATTCTGGCCGAACCACTATAAATCTGTGTGTCTTTTACAGTTTAGTCCCTGCTTTTTACGCATTTGCATAAACCACCTAAATCACTACGAACAACATAAAATCAACTAAATCATACAACTTGGAGCTGTTTGCCCATTTTGTACAAACATCTTTGAGTTATTTGCTGAGATCTGTGATTAGTGTTTGAATATTGCTGACTTATATTCATACACTGGTGCTTTCACGACTTTGGGTGTTTGCGGCCATTTTTCACGCAAACAGTAGCCAAGGGATTCAGGTTAGGTTTGACAAATTCTAGAGGAGATTTGGAAAAGGAGGCTTCAGCGTATATAGATATATGTGTTTCCGCTATGTTGAGATCTATGTTGAATCTTGAGTTGTATGATAGACAGATCTTCATGACTGTCTAATGTGTTATGATATAAAGCTGTGTAACTCTGATAAATGTTGTCTTTATGTAATAACTATGTGATATAATATATTTTATTCGTCCCGTTGTGAGATTTTGATATTGTTTAGTTCTTTCTTACCTATCTTTTCTCTTTTCTATCTCTTTCTTAATGATGATGCATCTTTCTATCGAATGAAAGGCGGGTCGTCACAGGTGGTATCAGAGCTCTAGGTTAAGAGAATACCTAGGCTTTAGAGTGATAACTTTCTTGAGGGAACGTACTGGTATATATATCTGATTTGTTGGGTTACGTGTTCGAGTTTTCCAATATGAGTTCTAGAGGTAGGACGGGTTGTGGTGTTGTAGCACGACTATCACAAATAGAAGAAGTCCGAGTGTTGAGGTTGGAAGAGTATCTGCCAAGGTTGTAGACCCAATAGCCTCGAGTAAGATTTGCTGCATGGTGGGGAAGCCTTTTAAAGGTACGAAGTTCACCATTGTAGTGCAAGCTTGGTTGCACTCGTGTGAGTGGATTTTCAAGAGTTGAATCTTTCGGATGAGCATAAGAGAGTGTTGGCATCTGGCAACTTCAGGAAGGAGCAGCTGAGTGGTGGGACGCAATATCCATGAGTGTTTCCAAAGATGTTTTCTCTTTGAGAAAGTTTAAGGATGTTTTTAAGGAGCAGTCATACCTACCACAGGGAAGACCCGGTTGTATAGGAATTTTCTGAATCTCAGGCAAGGGAGTTTGTCTGTATCAAGTAAGAGACTAACTTCACCAAGTTGTCTTGCTACGGACATGGTCTTATTGACAAACCCCCTTTAAGGATAACGAGGTGTTGTGCTTGGTTTGAGGCTCGAGTTTATTAAAAGGATGACTGCCCATCTCAAAGTCTCGTTTGTGGAATTGGTTGATATGGCCTTGAGGTTCGAAGAGCTTTTGGATAAAAAGTCTTTGGCATCCGTGTCAGCATCGGGTGGGAATTCTTACAATCAGGATAAGAGGGAATTCAATCCAAATTAGAAATGGAAAGGTATAGGGAACCAAGAGGCAACAGTGCAGTTTGGAGTGTTATGTGCGCCAGTAGGAAGATCTTTTGGCTAAGCTATATCCTAGAGGTGGAATTCAGAAGTAGCAGAGTGGACCCATTTCTTTGATGGATTGGTTTGACAAGCATAAGTCGTTCTAGTGTGTGAAGGGAGAACAGTGTCTTTGGAAATTGACTGAGTAGGATTGCGTGAGCGACTTGTGATAGTTCTGGAGTTTATCTGAGTAGTCTTTTGCTTGGAATCGAGGCATCTTTTAAGGAAGTAGGAGCTATCGAAGTTGTCAAAGATTTTTCTGGATGTTCTCGAAAAAGTCAAAGGTTTGCCCTGCATTAAGAGGTGGATAAGATGACCATCAGGAATAAGTATCCCTTGCCTCGTATTGGTGATCTTTTTTATCTTCTTCTTGGTATTTCTGTAGATCTACTTTTGGGTTTTCTATAGCTAAGGGTAGCTAAAGACAGTACCCTTGACTGCATTTAGAGGACTCAACTGTTTTTTGAGTGGTTGGTTATGTCTTTAAGGTTAACCAACACTTCAGCTTATTTTGTAGATCTGGTGAACCGTGTCTTTTGGGATGTGTTGGATAAGTCTATGCTTGTGTTCGTCGATGGCATTCTCATCTATTGTAGATCAGAGTTGCGCAGCAAAATCAAGGTAGCAGCTGTTCTAGAGTGGAAGCAACCGCAGATTCTTATGGAAATTTACATTTGTTTTGGATTAGAGGGTTTTTACAAGAAGTTCATCCGGCACTACCCTAAGATTTCTTCTCACTTGACGAAGTTGACTAGGAAGGGAATGAAATTCAAATGGACCCCTAAGGGTGAAGAAGCTTTTCAGGATCTAAAGGCAAAACTGTCTAGTGCACCTGTTCTGGATATTCCGGATTGGGAAAATAGTCTACTGATGCTTGTGGAGTAGAGCTTGTGTTCTAGAATTCGACGGATCTTGGGAAAACCATTTTGTTGGGTATGATCCGGAGATTGTCTTGTTGTCCAAATTTGTTTCGAGAGGCATCTGTGAAGGTTGAGCTGATTAAGAAAAGGATGAAGGTACCTCAGGATCGTCAGAATAGTTATGCGGATAAGAGACAAAGGAATTGAAATTCGAAGTTGGATTTGATAAGGTTTCTCCCATCAAAGGAGCAATTAGATTTAGTAAGACTGGAAAGCTGGCTTCGAAGTATATTGGATCTTGCCGTGTTCTTGAGAGAATCAGTATTTTGGACTACATGATTGAATTGCCAGTCCGGATGGCTGGGATTCATAAATTATTTCCCGGATTTCATCTGAGGAAGTTTGTGTATGATCCGTCCCTGGTTGTGGAACCAGAAGTTCAGAAAGATTTGGAAGTTGAACAGGACTTGACTGAGGTCAGACATCCTATGCAGTTTGTGGATGAAGATAAGAAGGAGCGCAGGATCATAGTGGTGAAGCTAGTTAAGATTCTGTGGAGCGAGGATCCCAATGATTGTACCTGGGAAACTCTAGATAGTGTTAGGAAGGCCTATCCTGAATTGTGTCAAGATAGTTAGTTAGTTTGTTTGTTTAAATGAATTGGTTGATATGGCTAATATGTATGCTTTGCTGTTTGAAAATTAAAACCTTTGCTGGATTATTAAATTTTCTTTGATTTTAAATTTTGGAGACAAAATTCTTTTAAGGGGAGGAATGTGATGACCTAGAATTGTGGGCAATAGCAATTTGATAATCTTTATTTATAATAATTTGAATTGGCAATATTGGTTTGATAATTTCCTTTTATAAATATTTATTTTGGCAAAATTTATCATTATCAAAACTAATAAAAATATGTTTTCAAATTATAATATATATATGTATATAGTGTAATTTGGAAGTTATGTTTAAATTCAATATAATAATTTTCAAAAGTTAATTTAAAATTAAATTGAACATTTTTAACACTAGTATTTATTTATAATTATTAATTTAAGTATAATAGCTTAAGTTTGAAGTAGAATTTAATTAAAAGATTTAATATTCTTTCTTTTTAAATTTAACATGAGTAAATGTAATTTGTTTATTTATTAACATTTGAAAACATAAAAAATATTAATATAAAAGCATAAGAAAATTTATAAAATAAAGGATTAATACTCTTTATTTTAAATTACATATGAATAAGAATAATTTATAAATATATAAAGATTTAATACACATATATATACATATTACATAATTTACAAAATATAAGTAATTAAGAAAAAATTTAATATAAACATAAATATATTAATATAAAAACATGAGTAAATTTATAAAATAAAGATTAAACATTTGTAAACATCTAGTTCTTGCATTTAAACATTTGTAAGCTAAGTAATATATATATATATATATATATATATTGACATTTGTAGCTTGAGACAACTTGCAATTATACAAGTGGCAACATGTGTTTTTCTCTTAAAATTTAATTTATAAATAACATGATTAGAAGAAAACAGGCTGTTTTCCTTTCAAAGCATTTTAATTTCTCTTTTCTCAAACTCTTCTTTCATCTTTTCAAAATAAAAATAAAAATATAGGAACAAAAGAGAAAACTAAAATCCTAAGAAGAAAATAAAATCAAATATCAACTTCTATTACAACCTGATCTAAAGCAAATTCAACAACGGTTTTTTTCAATTCTTCAATAAGCAAGGATCAACTCAATATACAATCAACTTCAAGATTCAAACTCAACTTCAACTTGAGGTTGTTCTCTGTTTTCAAAAAATGGTATTAAATTTTTTCTTTAAATATTTAAATCTGTTTTAGTCTGATAAATTGTAGATATAATAATGTGTTATGCCTTGCGTGAATGACTTCGGATGTAGTTGTATGTATATTAATATGTAATGCCTGTGCATGTCTGTGTTTGAGTATATACATATACCTCTGTGTTTTACAGTTTCAAATCCCTTTGTATAAATTCAACATCTCCTCATACAATTAAATATAAGCTTTGATCTTTGAATGAAAAATGACTATAACAATATAATATCAATTTTAAAAATAGTTTCAAGTATTTAAATTTTGTAATTATTTCAAAAATAGATAATTATAGTAATAATCAAGTACAAGTCAAAAATCGAATGTCTAGATTTCAAGTTTGGAGTTTACCACCAGATTCGTGTTGAAAATTATTGAATTTTGATATAAAAATCTGAATGTGTAAGGTTGAATGTGTTGGGAATTTCCGAGTTGATCAGATATTGGATTTTCATCAATTGCCATCGATCGGCGAAGAGCTGAACGACGTGATCATTGCTGGAGGTAGAGGGAAGGATAATGATCAACGAAAAAATGATCGGAGCTTTTATAGTTTGTTGTGGTGGCCGTACGTTGGCGAAGTTGGGTTTTGTCGTCAATTTGGGTTGTCGATGTTTTCGAGGCAATTGCATCATCGTGGAGAGACCAAATGTAACGACCCAGAATTTTTATAAATTTAAATTTGAATATTTAATTAATTTTAAATGTTAATAAGTGAATTTTTAAGTCAAATAAATTTTTATTTGAATTTTTGGATTTAATTAGATAATTAAAACAATAATTTAATATGTTAAATTATGGAAATAATTAAAAATTGAGTTAAAAATGATTGAAAATAATTTGGAAAATTTTATTTAATCATACTGGAGTTATAGAAATATTTTAGAACTTTTAAAATCGAATTAAAAGTTAATCTGTGAAAATTGAATATTTTAATATTTAATTATCGACTGTAAAATAGTCAATTTTTGAAAAGTCTCAGAATTGAACGAAACCAGTTCCATTGGATCCGTAATAGTTAGTTATTACCAGATTTCAATTTTCGTGTCAATCGGAGCTATCGTTTGATCGTGGCAGCTCGAAACGCATCGAATCGTTTTTAATTTAAATTTGGCGAGTCAAAATAGCCATTTTTCAAAAAGTCTCGGATTTCGACGAAACCAGTTTCATCGGATCCGTAATGTGATATTATTGTAAGGTTTCAAATTTCAAGTCAATTGGATTTACCGTTTGTCCGGTACAAATTAAAACGCCTAGAAATCGATTTAAATCGGTTTAATTTAAATTAAGCGTTTTCAGCCATAACTCGCACATACTTCCGAATTAGCTTCCGAAACTTGTTCCATTGTGTCCGGAACGCGGGATAAACCCTAGGTACGCTGGTTACGGCGCCTAAATCGGAGTTTGGAATTCCCGGGATGAATAGTGTTTACGCTAGCTTTTTCTATAAATACATCTCACCTCTTCATAAATTAAAAAAAAAAAAGTTAAACCCTAATTTTTAAACCCTAGCCGCCACTTTAGCAATGAAGGGCCAGAAATTCGCAACTTTCATTCATCAATCTCTCCAAATCCATTCACATTCACGCGAGGTGTTCAACACGAAGATTGAAGAGCATAGAGAGAGCTTTAATTTCATACGGATATGATCGGAAACGGAGCGACGTGGAGCGAGCTATGTGAGGCCGAAACTTGCAGCTGTGCACGCAATTTGAGGCGTCATCAGGTGGCCGAGCTCCTCCCTATTGGAGCCGAGTGTAGCTTGTGAATGGGGCTTCGTCATGGTAGTGTTGTGATCGAGTATTATCGCGTGTGGTGTTAGCGAGTTTAAACCCTAATATTTGATGTTGGGTTTGATTGTTGCGTTAGTATCCTGTAGCCAAACAAAGAGAAGAAGATGGGAGATGAAGGAGAGGCCTTGGATGCAGATCTTACGGCCAGGATTTGCTGTGGTATGAAGATAGTTGAATAAATGTTGTAAAAGTTTATATATAACGTGTACAAACTTGTAAATTACATAACTTTTTCATACGAGGTCGAAAAAATGCAAACTCAGTTGCCTTGGAATCGTATGGACGAGCACTACGCGATGGAGTTGGTTTGGAGTCGTTTGGAGTTAGTGAGAATTTCGGGTAAAATTAAACGCGCGTTTAATTTTATTCGAAATAAATCGCTAAAACGGAAATTAAAACCAAGGTGAGAACTTCTCACTCAATCGAATAGGTTTCGATTTTATTTTAAATAGTTAGATTTAAAATATTTGAATGCATGTTTGAATGATGACTGTAAATTATTGATTGTTAAAATAGACATTATGCACCGTTAGTAAGCGGATGTTATTTATTAAAAACATATACCGCGAATATTTCATAAACAGTGAAATTGGTATTATATATAATATCAATATATATATATTGGCATATGTATATATTGCAGTTGTTGATTTCCCGCATTTTTTGTTTAGCGGATGAGACCCTATTACGCCGTTATTAAGCGGATAATATTTAATAAGAACATATACCGCGATAATTTCGTACTGGAGCGAAATTGGTATTGTGCTAATGTTTTTGGATGCAGGAAACAGGTTGGAGGGATCCAACTGGATTCCTCAACAGTTTTTATTTGATTTCAGATATTTTGATATTTGATGGATTATCATATCGATATATGATATCGTTGTTAGTCGTGATTGACTATTTGGTGTGTAGCATCATTGGACCAAATTTCTGGTATTTTAAAAATGTTTTTAAAGTAATTTTTGAAAAGATAAAATATTTTGGAATTGATCCATTTTAAATAAATGAACGTTATAATTCTTAAAGTTATAAAAATTATAATTTTTGAGAAATACGGTTAAAAGCTGATTTTTGAGAAATAGGAATTAATGACTTTATAAAATAGTTTAAACTGGATTTTTGAATTTATTATCAAAAGTTTAAATATAGGATTTATAAAATTTGATTATTTTATAAATCAAAATGGTGAAATTATAAAGGAATTTAAAGACGTTTTAGAATAATAATATAAACTGATTTATATTAAGAGATTTATAAATAGATATTTATAAATCGAAATATTGACATTATAAAACGAGTTTTTATAAGTGTTTGAATGAAGTGAAAATGAATTTCATAAATAAATGAAATTTATGGAATTATAAACTGTGAAGTTATAAAAGAAATTTATAAATAGTAAGATTTATAAATTTGGTGAAATTATTTGAAGAATAGATTGGTTAAATAGGAATCTTATAAGTTATAAGATTTATGATTTGGAAAGCTTTTAAAGGAACGATTTTGTAAAATAATCGTTTTATAAGGATTTAACTTATAATATGAACTTTTAGTTTATGATTAAGTTATAAACTGGAATAGGTTAATAAAGGAATTTATAAAAGGAAGTTGTTATAAAATAAATAAAATGGAATTTATAAACGTTGTTTTATAAATTCACAAACGACTTATTTTGATAAGAAAATTGTTGAAACCTATTAATGGAGTTATATTCACATTTTTGAATAGTGAAAAATCCTTTGAATTAAAATGAATAAAAGAATGAGATTTGTTAACGAAGTTTATTCACGTTTTTGAATAGTGAATAACACGTTAAAGAAAATGGTTTAGATTTGATGTTTTAAATTGAATTAAAACGATCTAACGATGTTTTAAAGGTGTTGAGATTCGAAACTATAGATTTCAACATTTATTGTTGAAATAGACGATTTCGAGAAATAAAAGGAAATAGTGGACTATAACACTGTTGTTATAGTAAATGATTTCCGAAAGGAAATGTTTAGTATAGTATTGGGATTTATATATCTATTTAATTTCGAATCCCTATACTAATGATTTTGGGTTGTCGTAACGATGTTTTACGCAACATTCGTTTTGGCCCAAATAAATATGTTTAAGTGAATGATTTCCTTAAAGAATGAATTATATACTTAATTCGATCTAAGTATATTGAATATTTTCCAAGGTTGAAAATAAAAAGTTTTGTGAATTACTTATGAATAATAAGTATGGAAATGTTTTCCAATATGAAGTGAATAATTAGAATTTATCTTTTGAAGATAAATTGAAATGGATAGTTGAAATTGTATATGCATGATATTTTGAAATATAAATTCATTATGGAATTTATGTGTGAAAAGTGAAATTGGTTAAAAATAAATATTGATTTATTTTTGAAGTGTTGAAATAATATATCTTGTAAAGATATTTTGGAAAATAAATAATTTGGAAAATTATTTGGAATCTGGTGATGTGTGCATATCCAGTGATAGTTCAATAACCGACTATCAGTATTTCCCTTTAAATGGGTATTTGATGTGATTTGTTTGAATTTGAATGCACACTTATTTTTGAATAAGCGCTCACTATTCGGGTTAACCGGGAAAGGACCATGGGGTCGTATAACCCACTCC
Organism: Allium cepa; assembly: GCA_030765085.1. NCBI lineage: Eukaryota > Viridiplantae > Streptophyta > Magnoliopsida > Asparagales > Amaryllidaceae > Allium > Allium cepa. The sequence continues at coordinate 461,846,659 of CM060938.1, read as the reverse complement.
GAATATGTGATACGTCGTTGTGAATCGCATTTGAAGATCGGTGTTGAAGACCGGATATTTGCGAAAGCGATAGGATGACCTATCGATTGTCTCTGCACTGAGTTGCAACGGTATAGAGACTCCCTAAGTGATGGGAAATTCGATCAGGATTGTGAATATCCGGATTGCAAGGACTTCTTTGTAAGTGCCTTCGGTTTTGTTCGATCCCGGAACAGACTTGTATGGATTGTATGTCTGACATTACAAATTGAGATGTAAAGCCGATTTCTTTCAAATATATTTCTGTTGGTGGCGGAGAATTTATTCTTTGCTTAACACCCTTCTTTGAGACGTACGAGCTCAAAGGTTATATAGTTGAAGTTATCAGCGATATATTCCCAATTTGGTAATGTGACATGCTGAGTGATGCTGAAATGATCATTGTGTTGATTATTGTGATAGGATCATTTATTTGATCGTCTATCTTAGTGATCATTGTGTTGATCATTTGTTGACCCAAAGCATGGCTTTTGTATAAAGTATGTTTTTGTGGACGTGAATTCGTCGAGCCTCACACACCGTGAATGGTCAAAACAGGAAAGAAGCAGCAAGGTTATGAGGGGTAGCACCCTTTAGGATGTGTCCATTTCCTTCTGGAAAAGGGTGGTATCATGGTATGGAGCCCAGATACTTACTCATGTTGAAAACACTTTGTTATGATTGTGTGAATTGATTACGAGCGCTCGGTTGATAAAGGTCCCAAAGGACCGGGGGATGGCATATTCGGTCAGTTGTTACTCAGTTAGGAGTAACCCGGCCTTGTGTTGGTAGAGATCCGGTTTGGTTCTCGGGGATGTCCATCCAGAGGCATTCTCATGTGGCAATGGGAAGTTCCTTGGCCTGATCATTCGTTGGAAATCCAATTCCCAATACGAAACTTTGTACGGTATTAGTTGTAGAACCTGCCATTCACTTATGGTGGTCACCACTGTTTGGATGGTAGCTATAGTAGGCATAGTTCGAAATGTCTATGTTGGCTAAGATTTATATTCTACTTTCGAAATGAATTTTTCCTACACTATACACTAATAATAATATCAAATGTTATTTTAAATGCGTATCAAGCATCTTTGACTATCATAAGGAGAAATCTCCTCCGATTCTGCGTTTGCATTGTGTGTGTGTGCGGGAGGCCTTATGGTAGTCTCATTTTTAAAAGCATTGCGAATTGATTTAAAATATTTCTCTATTTTGATTTTGAAGTTAAATAAACTGTTTTGAGTTCTCACACCAGTCTTGTTAAGCTATTGGGCTATGTGATGGGGGGTTCTCGCTTCGCGGTTTGGTGGCGAACGGGAGACTCTTACTCCCACACATCCTCTTTTAGGGGGTTGGTTAGGCGTAAGCTGTGACAGTCGAGAGGCTGGCCGTAAAAGCAAGTTTGGGATATCAGTGTAAGCCACGGTGGGGCTGGGATGGTTGAAAAGCCTACCGGTTGTGACCGCAAGATTTTAAAAACCCATAACATCTCGGTTTTCGGCCTTTGATTTCTCGGCAGTCGATAAAGTGAGTATCGATGTCGGATTTTCGAAGAACGCAAATCTGCAAGACGTTACATTTGGTATCAGAGCTGATGGTTAAGCGACAACCATGGTTCTGTTGGGTATTACTCATTAGAGATAGAGTCAGTAGTACTCTAGATTGAGTTTGAGTGTAATAATAGCTATGAGTGCGTATTTGTTAGTGAATATAAAATTGTTTTATATTGTGATGATTGGTTTGTTGAGTGGTATATGAACTTTCGTCAGCACAGCCTCGAAACTGAGCCGAAGGGGTTTCTAAACACTTGAATAGAACAATTCGGCACGATATTGATTTTAAATTGGGTAAATGAAATGATTTTACCTTAAGTATATTTTATATATGAAGGAATAATTTTTCAGAATTATTAAAGTGTATGTAAGTTGACTGTTTGGTTGTCTGAATAATCTAAATAAAAGAATAATTGTATAAGTAAAAGAATTATAAGAATTGAAATTTTAATTAAAGTGTTTACAATTGTGAAATAAACTTATATACATAAGAAGTGAAACTTTATGGATATATCTATGAATATGAGTTGTGAATAAAAATGAATTTAAAGTTAAATGGAATATAACTTAAGTGTTGTTGAATAAAGTTGATATTGATATCAAACTAAATTAATTAAGTTAAGTGATGAATATGAACTTGAGTATATGAATGAAATTCAACTGTTGTAATTGAATTGAATGAATGGATTGAATGTTAAATCAATTAAATGTAAATAAGTTGATATGGAATAATGAATGTAAGTGATAATTCATTAAAATCTAATGTTATTAGAAGTTGAAAAAAAAGTTAATTAAATAAATTGAATGGAAATCAATTTTATTTAAGAAGTTGAACCAAGAATGAATAAAATTGAATGAAAATGAATATAAGCAAAGGAATTTGGTTATAATTAATATACTTTGGTTGCTATATGGATGTTGATTGATTGTATAAAGTTCATTAAGTGTTAATGAAATTGAAAGCTATGTAATTGAATTCAAATGGAAAGTAAATAAATTTGAATAGAATTGAATGTGAATTGGATTTAATTAGTGAATGTAAACTAATTGAATTGAGAATGAATGTTAGTAAATCCAATGTAAATGAATCAAATATGATTTAAAGTGAAAACCAATTCATTGTATATTAATGAAAATATGAATGAATATTATTGGTTATGGATGATATTGGTTGATGTTTGCATATGTTGCTTTTACTACATTTGCTATGTGACATATATAGTGATATGTTGCTATATGTTGTATATTGATACTATTTTCATATATGCATGATTCTCATGTTGTTTGTTGAGTTTAGTAGGTGCGGATCGCGTTGCTTCGCATTTGGAGTTCGCTTTCGCGTTATATTAGCCGTATATGCTTGCTAATAAAATATAAGGTACATATCTCGGATTAAATATCGTACTTTTACACTTTTTTCCCTTCGGGATGCCTCATTACTTGATGAGATGTATATTTGTGATATATATACTGTCATTTTTTTTTCGGATCGAGCCGCGCAAAGGAGACTATGGCGAATTTTTCCGAAAATTTAAGGCGTTAGAAAAATTTGAGAAAAATTGGAAAATTTTGAAAACTTTAAACTTTGTTTTAAAGTTGAAAGTTAAACTATAGTAGTTGTTTTTTGAAAAGATAACTAAGTATGATTTGAAAACTTAGTAAAGATTTGAAAGAAGTTTAATTATAAATTTTGGAAAGTTAATAAATTCTGTAATCTTCTTACTTGTAATTTCGAGGACGAAATTCTTTTAAGGGGGAAAGATTGTAACGACCCAGAATTTTTATAAATTTAAATTTGAATATTTAATTAATTTTAAATGTTAATAAGTGAATTTTTAAGTCAAATAAATTTTTATTTGAATTTTTGGATTTAATTAGATAATTAAAACAATAATTTAATATGTTAAATTATGGAAATAATTAAAAATTGAGTTAAAAATGATTGAAAATAATTTGGAAAATTTTATTTAATCATACTGGAGTTATAGAAATATTTTAGAACTTTTAAAATCGAATTAAAAGTTAATCTGTGAAAATTGAATATTTTAATATTTAATTATCGACTGTAAAATAGTCAATTTTTGAAAAGTCTCAGAATTGAACGAAACCAGTTCCATTAGATCCGTAATAGTTAGTTATTACCGGATTTCAATTTTCGTGTCAATCGGAGCTATCGTTTGATCGTGGCAGCTCGAAACGCATCGAATCGTTTTTAATTTAAATTTGGCGAGTCAAAATAGCCATTTTTCAAAAAGTCTCGGATTTCGACGAAACCAGTTTCATCGGATCCGTAATGTGATATTATTGTAAGGTTTCAAATTTCAAGTCAATTGGATTTACCGTTTGTCCGGTACAAATTAAAACGCCTAGAAATCGATTTAAATCGGTTTAATTTAAATTGAGCGTTTTCAGCCATAACTCGCACATACTTCCGAATTAGCTTCCGAAACCTGTTCCATTGTGTCCGGAACGCGGGATAAACCCTAGGTACGCTGGTTACGGCGCCTAAATCGGAGTTTGGAATTCCCGGGATGAATAGTGTTTACGCTAGCTTTTTCTATAAATACATCTCACCTCTTCATAAATTAAAAAAAAAAGTTAAACCCTAGCCGCCACTTTAGCAATGAAGGGCCAGAAATTCGCAACTTTCATTCATCAATCTCTCCAAATCCATTCACATTCACGCGAGGTGTTCAACACGAAGATTGAAGAGCATGGAGAGAGCTTTAATTTCATACGGATATGATCGGAAACGGAGCGACGTGGAGCGAGCTATGTGAGGCCGAAACTTGCAGCTGTGCACGCAATTTGAGGCGTCATCAGGTGGCCGAGCTCCTCCCTATTGGAGCCGAGTGTAGCTTGTGAATGGGGCTTCGTCATGGTAGTGTTGTGATCGAGTATTATCGCGTGTGGTGTTAGCGAGTTTAAACCCTAATATTTGATGTTGGGTTTGATTGTTGCGTTAGTATCCTGTAGCCGAACAAAGAGAAGAAGATGGGAGATGAAGGAGAGGCCTTGGATGCAGATCTTACGGCCAGGATTTGCTGTGGTATGAAGATAGTTGAATAAATGTTGTAAAAGTTTATATATAACGTGTACAAACTTGTAAATTACATAACTTTATCATACGAGGTCGAAAAAATGCAAACTCAGTTGCGTTGGAATCGTATGGACGAGCACTACGCGATGGAGTTGGTTTGGAGTCGTTTGGAGTTAGTGAGAATTTCGGGTAAAATTAAACGCGCGTTTAATTTTATTCGAAATAAATCGCTAAAACGGAAATTAAAACCAAGGTGAGAACTTCTCACTCAATCGAATAGGTTTCGATTTTATTTTAAATAGTTAGGTTTAAAATATTTGAATGCATGTTTGAATGATGACTGTAAATTATTGATTGTTAAAATAGACATTATGCGCCGTTAGTAAGCGGATGTTATTTATTAAAAACATATACCGCGAATATTTCATAAACAGTGAAATTGGTATTATATATAATATCAATATATATATATTGGCATATGTATATATTGCAGTTGTTGATTTCCCGCATTTTTTGTTTAGCGGATGAGACCCTATTACGCCGTTATTAAGCGGATAATATTTAATAAGAACATATACCGCGATAATTTCGTACTGGAGCGAAATTGGTATTGTGCTAATGTTTTTGGATGCAGGAAACAGGTTGGAGGGATCCAACTGGATTCCTCAACAGTTTTTATTTGATTTCAGATATTTTGATATTTGATGGATTATCATATCGATATATAATATCGTTGTTAGTCGTGATTGACTATTTGGTGTGTAGCATCATTGGACCAAATTTCTGGTATTTTAAAAATGTTTTTAAAGTAATTTTTGAAAAGATAAAATATTTTGGAATTGATCCATTTTAAATAAATGAACGTTATAATTCTTAAAGTTATAAAAATTATAATTTTTGAGAAATACGGTTAAAAGCTGATTTTTGAGAAATAGGAATTAATGACTTTATAAAATAGTTTAAACTGGATTTTTGAATTTATTATCAAAAGTTTAAATATAGGATTTATAAAATTTGATTATTTTATAAATCAAAATGGTGAAATTATAAAGGAATTTAAAGACGTTTTAGAATAATAATATAAACTGATTTATATTAAGAGATTTATAAATAGATATTTATAAATCGAAATATTGACATTATAAAACGAGTTTTTATAAGTGTTTGAATGAAGTGAAAATGAATTTCATAAATAAATGAAATTTATGGAATTATAAACTGTGAAGTTATAAAAGAAATTTATAAATAGTAAGATTTATAAATTTGGTGAAATTATTTGAAGAATAGATTGGTTAAATAGGAATCTTATAAGTTATAAGATTTATGATTTGGAAAGCTTTTAAAGGAACGATTTTGTAAAATAATCGTTTTATAAGGATTTAACTTATAATATGAACTTTTAGTTTATGATTAAGTTATAAACTGGAATAGGTTAATAAAGGAATTTATAAAAGGAAGTTGTTATAAAATAAATAAAATGGAATTTATAAACGTTGTTTTATAAATTCACAAACGACTTATTTTGATAAGAAAATTGTTGAAACCTATTAATGGAGTTATATTCACATTTTTGAATAGTGAAAAATCCTTTGAATTAAAATGAATAAAAGAATGAGATTTGTTAACGAAGTTTATTCACGTTTTTGAATAGTGAATAACACGTTAAAGAAAATGGTTTAGATTTGATGTTTTAAATTGAATTAAAACGATCTAACGATGTTTTAAAGGTGTTGAGATTCGAAACTATAGATTTCAACATTTATTGTTGAAATAGACGATTTCGAGAAATAAAAGGAAATAGTGGACTATAACACTGTTGTTATAGTAAATGATTTCCGAAAGGAAATGTTTAGTATAGTATTGGGATTTATATATCTATTTAATTTCGAATCCTTATACTAATGATTTTGGGTTGTCGTAACGATGTTTTACGCAACATTCGTTTTGGCCCAAATAAATATGTTTAAGTGAATGATTTCCTTAAAGAATGAATTATATACTTAATTCGATCTAAGTATATTGAATATTTTCCAAGGTTGAAAATAAAAAGTTTTGTGAATTACTTATGAATAATAAGTATGGAAATGTTTTCCAATATGAAGTGAATAATTAGAATTTATCTTTTGAAGATAAATTGAAATGGATAGTTGAAATTGTATATGCATGATATTTTGAAATATAAATTCATTATGGAATTTATGTGTGAAAAGTGAAATTGGTTAAAAATAAATATTGATTTATTTTTGAAGTGTTGAAATAATATATCTTGTAAAGATATTTTGGAAAATAAATAATTTGGAAAATTATTTGGAATCTGGTGATGTGTGCATATCCAGTGATAGTTCAATAACCGACTATCAGTATTTCCCTTTAAATGGGTATTTGATGTGATTTGTTTGAATTTGAATGCACACTTATTTTTGAATAAGCGCTCACTATTCGGGTTAACCGGGAAAGGACCATGGGGTCGTATAACCCACTCCGAATATGTGATACGTCGTTGTGAATCGCATTTGAAGATCGGTGTTGAAGACCGGATATTTGCGAAAGCGATAGGATGACCTATCGATTGTCTCTGCACTGAGTTGCAACGGTATAGAGACTCCCTAAGTGATGGGAAATTCGATCAGGATTGTGAATATCCGGATTGCAAGGACTTCTTTGTAAGTGCCTTCGGTTTTGTTCGATCCCGGAACAGACTTGTATGGATTGTATGTCTGACATTACAAATTGAGATGTAAAGCCGATTTCTTTCAAATATATTTCTGTTGGTGGCGGAGAATTTATTCTTTGCTTAACACCCTTCTTTGAGACGTACAAGCTCAAAGGTTATATAGTTGAAGTTATCAGCGATATATTCCCAATTTGGTAATGTGACATGCTGAGTGATGCTGAAATGATCATTGTGTTGATTATTGTGATAGGATCATTTATTTGATCGTCTATCTTAGTGATCATTGTGTTGATCATTTGTTGACCCAAAGCATGGCTTTTGTATAAAGTATGTTTTTGTGGACGTGAATTCGTCGAGCCTCACACACCGTGAATGGTCAAAACAGGAAAGAAGCAGCAAGGTTATGAGGGGTAGCACCCTTTAGGATGTGTCCATTTCCTTCTGGAAAAGGGTGGTATCATGGTATGGAGCCCAGATACTTACTCATGTTGAAAACACTTTGTTATGATTGTGTGAATTGATTACGAGCGCTCGGTTGATAAAGGTCCCAAAGGACCGGGGGATGGCATATTCGGTCAGTTGTTACTCAGTTAGGAGTAACCCGGCCTTGTGTTGGTAGAGATCCGGTTTGGTTCTCGGGGATGTCCATCCAGAGGCATTCTCATGTGGCAATGGGAAGTTCCTTGGCCTGATCATTCGTTGGAAATCCAATTCCCAATACGAAACTTTGTACGGTATTAGTTGTAGAACCTGCCATTCACTTATGGTGGTCACCACTGTTTGGATGGTAGCTATAGTAGGCATAGTTCGAAATGTCTATGTTGGCTAAGATTTATATTCTACTTTCGAAATGAATTTTTCCTACACTATACACTAATAATAATATCAAATGTTATTTTAAATGCGTATCAAGCATCTTTGACTATCATAAGGAGAAATCTCCTCCGATTCTGCGTTTGCATTGTGTGTGTGTGCGGGAGGCCTTATGGTAGTCTCATTTTTAAAAGCATTGCGAATTGATTTAAAATATTTCTCTATTTTGATTTTGAAGTTAAATAAACTGTTTTGAGTTCTCACACCAGTCACATGACTGACTTGGAGTTTATTGTTTTCCTTCCTAAACTCTGGGTGCCCACCAATTTCCACACGGGCAGTTAAGAGTTAGGTTTATCAGGATATTCTGGATATTCTGGAGTTGCTGGAGGCAAGCTGGATGGCATGGCGTATTACTAGTTTATATAGTATTTCTTTTTCCGCTGCACTGTTTGTTGTTGTATGATGTTGTACACTCTGATGATATGATGTAATGATGTGATGTAATGTAATAACTGATATAGTTCTTTGTTTAAAGATTTTTCATTCATTATTATATGTTGTTCCGCTGCGAATTGTGAGTTTCTGTTGTTGTTCCTTTCTGTCCCGTTCTATTTTTAAAATTTTCTATCTTCTGTTTTTCTAATTCTCTGTTTTCTAAAAAAATCGTCTATCTTCTTTCCTCTCTATTTTCTATCTTTTCTCTCTTTTTCTTTTCTTAAATTCTTTTTAAAAACCCATAACATCTCGGTTTTCGGCCTTTGATTTCTCGGCAGTCGATAAAGTGAGTATCGATGTCGGATTTTCGAAGAACGCAAATCTGCAAGACGTTACACCAAAGATGATCGCGTGTGGGAGAATCGACGTTGGGTGTCGTGACGCTACTCTGGACGAAGCAGCAAGGGTTTCGATGGACGAGATCGTCCTCGGTGAGGAGTTTTAGTAATTGGGTTGGGTTCCAGTGGGAATAGAATTGCTCGATTTCGATTCACGTTGTTATCATCGGAACTGGGTGGTCGTGTTGATTACCGAGGTTGTCAGCAACTTGGGGATGGTCGCGGCGTTGGTCGAGGGTGGTCGAAAAAGTGTGCATAGTGCAAACGTGCACATTTGTGTCAGAGTTGATCTGGGCATTAGGAAAATTGAGGTTTTGCTCGGGGTAGTTTGGGTTTTTACTTGGGATGATCTCGAGTTTATCGAGAAGGAAGATGGTTCGCGAATGACTCTGGGAGTTTTGTAGTTGGCTTGGGTTTTGTCCTTTTGAGCTTGGGTTTAATTTTATAACTAACAGGGTTTTAAAAGAAAAGTATTAGTATGAGCAGTTTTATAAAAAGCTAAGAAGTACAAAGCTTTCAAGCAAAGAAAAAGTACAAAGTTTAAAAGCTAATGCAAATTTTAATGTGTATTTAAGTAAATGAGTTTTCAAAAGAAGATAACCAAGTTTTAAAACTAGTTTCAAAGATTTAATTTTAAAGCTAAATGTTTTCTTTAAAATTATTTTGGTTTAAATAATGATTTAACAAGTTTTATTAAAGGCAAAAGAAAATGTTTAGCCAAGTTTTAAAAAGTATATTTAAAAAGAATATGTTTCGAAGGGATGTTAACCAAGCTTTCAAAACAATTTATTAAACAAGATTTTAAATAAGTTTCAAAGTTTAAATTTAAATGTTCTAAAATTGTTTTGGTTATATAATTATATACTAGGTTAATTATGTAATTAATTCCCAAATGATTTTCAAAATAAAGTTTAATAATGTAATTAAGAAGTGGTTAAGATAAAGTGTATCAATTTTAAAAATCAAGAGTTTCAAATAAATTTCGTATAAATTAATTTCAAGTATTTAAATAAGATTTAAATGAGTAATTAATTAAGATAAAGAATTTATCTTTAATTAATTAAGGTTATGATTAATTAGGAATAATTAATTAGTGAAATTAATTAAAAGTTAATCACTTAATGTAATTAATAAGGGTTAATTAATTTATTAATGTTAATAATCAAAGGATAATTACTTAATAGAAATAATTAATGGATAGTTAATGAATGTAATTAATTTAAGGATCATCAACTAATGATTAAGGGGAAATTATTTATTAAAATGGAAATTACTTGATGGAAGTAATTAAGGATTAATTACTTAGTGTAATTAATTAAAGATTGATTAATTAAGGTAATTAATTAAAGGGTTGGTTAATTAATGAATATGATTAATTAAAAGATAATTAATCAATGTAAGTGATTATAGAATAACTAAAGTGATTATAAAATAACTAATTAGAGTAACTAATTAAGGATCAATGTAATGAATTATAACTAATGTAATTAATGAGAGTAATTAAAGGTTAATTAATGTAATAATTAATTTATATAACTAATTAAGGGCTAAGTACTTAATGTAAAGATTAATTAATTAAAGATGATTAATTAATTGGTTTGTAATTAATTAATGCTAAGTAAGCAGGATTTAAAAGTGATTGAAGTAATTAATTTAATTAGAAATGGTGTGACTAATTAATATTGCTTATGGATGATTGAATGATATTGAATGCCTTATATTATTTGACATCTCTGATATGTAATATGTGCTGCTCTGGGATATGAGATACTTCGGTTGAATTGTGATAAAATGGATTATCTATCAGCGATAATGTGAATTATTTTATCTATGTGCATATATTACTTTAAATATAAATTAAATTGTTTTTTTTTACTTAAACAACTTGGACTTTAAAACGGCGTTTTGGATTTCGATAAGACCGGGATCGGATTCCAAATTGGATATCCAAAAACTATAGCGATCCAAATTAAATAATAGGTCGTGAAATCTCTCATGAAGACCAAAATGAAGAATTCAAAGAGGAAGGTCTATTGTCGTTAACTCTGAGGGTGATTCCAAAATGAGTGTAATGAAATAGTGCCTTCGGTTTTGTTCGAACCCAAAACGGACTTTTATGGAAGAATGCTTTCAGACCATCGTCATTGGAAGAGATGAGCATTCCAAGTTATGTGTTCTAAAAAGGTAATCGTAGCCTCTAGCCTCATCAACCGGGAATGACTAAAATAGGGAAGGTGGAGCAAGCCTAAGTGGGTAGCACCCAAGTAGGATAAGATTTCCCCTATCTAGAGGTCCCTTTTATTCGACTGTGTATGCATTTGGTCGCGAACAACTGTGAGGTTGTCTTATTCGAGATTATCCAGTAAGGGATAGTTTCGGTCTTGTGCTGCAGGGGATCAGGGTGGATCCTTGGTACACTGATCTAGAACAGGTACTGTAACGGGTGGTACCCCAGTAGCCCTGCCATTGTATGGAATCCAATCTCCAATAAGTGTCGTACTTTTTGATTGTGCCCAACTATGTTAGAACGTGAGATGTAAGCATTCCAGCTATTTTCTATTTTACTTGAAAACCTTAGACACTATTACAATATCACTTGATTTCCATTCAAATGTTTTCGTTACCGTAAGGTAAAACCCCGACATGTTAATTGTGGCATGGTCTTAAGAGATACCCTTTGTTTTCAAATGTTTTTCAAAGTTAAGTAACTTTAACCCATTTACTCACACCAGACCTATGTCTGACCCAAAGTTTATTTTCTATTTTCTTAAACTCTTGAGTACTCAAATTTTTATGAGTTGCCAAGGGATTTGGGTTAGCTTTGATGAATTCCGGAGGAGATTTGGAGAAGAAGACTTCAACGTATATAGATATATGTGTTTCCGCTGTGTTGAGATCTGTGTTGAATCTTGAGTTGTATGATTGACATGTCTTCATGACTGTCTAATGTGTCGTGATATAAAGCTGTGTAACATTGATAAATGTTGTCTATTATGTAATAACTATGTGATATAATATATTTTATTCGTTCCGCTATGAGATTCTGATATTGTTTAGTTCATTCATTCCTTTCTTTTCTCTTTTCTATCCCTTTCTTTCTTAATGATGATGCGTCTTTCTATGGAATGAAAGGCGGGTCGTCGTAGATACTCATTGCATAGAGCATCGCCTTGACTTGGCTTATGATTTGAGTCGTGTGTCAACGAGAGATTGGAGCTCTAGTATATCATAGTCATGTGTCGACCTATAATGAGCCGTGTGTCGGCTTACTTCTAGCGTTATGCGTAGATATATGATATGAGTACTATATGCCATCCACTTTTGTCCAAATCCTTTTATATTTTAAGTGCGATCCAGATTAACCAGTATCCACCCTAATGGCCTGATCGTGGAGTCACACCCAGATCTGCGACCCTATTGTTGTATATGACATTTGATGTGCATTATAGGTTTGGTAGGGTGGGTGCCTTATAGCCCCTTGTGTCGCATAGTCCAGCAACGTATTACCTATAGGGGCAAAGCAGGGTCATGACCGAGGTATGATTTGATGAGCCATTAGTGGATGGGGTCACGATGTCTATTGCCAACTGAAGACTATAGGAACAGATCCCGCTTTTAGCAGGAGGCTAGTGGGCACAAGGTTCCTGTAGCGGGCATGCGACCATCAATCTCCCATTTAGTTCCAGTATATGCATGGTTAGGGGATTGGCATATAGTATTGCCAATCCTATGACAAGTTTTAATATGCTAAATGCTGTGTATCTAAAGTGTAATCAGTCCCCATTATATCCATACTATTCTGGTTTATTCGAATGGAAGGAGATGAGATTATATCTTGATAAATGTCAAGAGTATGATGGATTCTTATATATTTTATTGATAGGTAGCCTTCCCTACTTATATGTTGATGATGATACTTTTATTATTATTGGGACTAAAAGATATGTTTGGGCATTGTCATGAAATAGCCTAATTATATTAATGATATCACATTATTGAAGATTTCTTTATTTCGATAATGGTTTTCTATATATGGATGATCCACCCATTTGATATCGATTACATGACATTTGATTTGATTTACTTTGAGATGGGTGATGACATCTTTGTGTATGATTTGTGATATTTGAAATTATATTATACATTTGAGATTGTTTATGATGTTATGATTATATACACACTATATACATACATACATACATATATATGTCTCTGTGTGTATTATTATGTAGTTATTAACATTATGGGGACTATCGTATTATCATTATACATTAATATTGAATTACAGATATATTAACCCTTGATTTCTGACCTGTGCGTTATTTTTAATACTTGACTAAGTCTAAGACATTTCAGGTACAGGGACTATGAGACTAGCTCATGTGTTTTCCAAGATCAAAGGAGATTAAATATATATTATTGTGGATTAAAATTTTATATTATATAATATCCTATGTGTATATCATTGTGAAATGTATTGGATACATACCATATATTATGTATTGTTCTATCCTGGAGAAGCATGTGTTTATTGCTTTGCGTTGATATTGCGTACATTTATTGGTGAGTTATATTCAATGTTTAAATACGAACCAGTGTTAGCCTAAATGAATATTCGTGTATGCATACCATATCGCCTTATTCTCCATATTATCCAACAGTATTGCTCTACAGTACCCTTGAATGGTATGTGTATAGAGGTAGGGGTGTTTTATACCATGATAGTTTGGGTGTATCGTACGCGTACATGCAGTCAAAATGACTAAGATTTGAATAATACACAGAGCATGTAATGGAAAACAATCGGCATAAACTAGCGTTATAGATAAAGTGCATGATTTACCTGCCACTGACCCCTTCCTCATTACAAACCATGGGTTAAATTTAGAGGGACAAGTACTGGTACAAGGAAGGAATGATGGAAAAAATAGATTTACTCATGCATGGTCTTCACTGACAAGGGCATTGGATAATTCCTTATTCAGTAAGTTAGTATGTGTATGTATATATACATTTTATTATTCCGCTGTGAGTACTTATCACCTAGCCTCTGATATACTTTTTTATTGTAGGATACCAACACTAATGATCCATACTCTAGTGGACTTGGGTTTTTGGTTAGCAAAAATTAATGCCCATTAAGGTGCTGGTTATTACGTTTGTATCAGAGAATAGTTAGTCGATCATAAGAATTAGGATAACCCGAGTGAACACAAGTGTACTTTACCTATAATTATATATATATATATATATATATATATATATATAAACCTTTCATATTTCGATCATAGAAGCAGTTGCAACCATATTTTGAAAAGATGGATAAGGCGAATATGTTTTGGAACAGTAAATGAAGTTTGAAGTATATGCATATCCCGATTATCCCATAGAAGATAGGTCGTACTGCAAGGCGTTGACTTAAGAAGGGCATGAGTGCAACATATTAAAGGATCCCTGAAACTGGATGGTACTTGAATCCCATGTTGGAACCCTATTGCCCTATGGTTGTAAATCCCTGCTGGATTGTCAATTAGTGATGTATGATTAGATCCAGATAAATGGAAAGTGAAGAATCTATATGTTGCAGATATCTCGAAGAAAAAATTTAGCAAGTTTCTAAAGGCAGGTGTGTAGCGATCACTCCAAGATGATAGCCAGATTTTTAACTTCTTAAAGAAAATAAGCCAGAAGGTAAGTGGAAAAGAAGAAATGTCTAAAAGAAGGGACAAATAAAGTCCACTATGAGTCCGACCCTATACGAAATAATTTAATGAAAAGGTTTTGGATTCCCTTAAATTAATTGAAACAATTTTCAAAGAATTTATTTAAAAGTAGAAAAACCCTATTTTTAAGACGTAAGTGAATATTAAAATTTTCTTCAAATAAAATATCTTTTTATATTTTATCTAATACAAAATTTCTAGTTGAAATTAAAAAAAATTAGATCAAAAGTTTTGGTTAAAATTAGTTTTAATAAAGGTGCATTCCCTTTGGAATAAATAGAAAATAGAGTGTATATATAACTCAATGATTTTTCTAATATTGAAAATTCAAAGTTTAAAAATTCTTTTATGAGATGGACAATAGGAGGTGGTACTGGTTTTGAATGGGGTAAAAATGGAAGGACACAAGTGTCTGAAGAAGTGAGCTACATAATTAAATGGAAAGGAAATGTATTCTCGTATAAGAAAAATACGGAGATTAGCCCAATGGCTAAAGTAGTAGGCAAACACACTGCAATGATTCAATAAAGAAGACAGTCAATTGAGAGAAAAGCTAAACAAAGAGAAGAAATTTAAATAAGAGCAGTTTAAGTAGAAGAAAGTTAAATAGTAGTAATATTATGAAGTGTAAATAGAAACCATGTAAGAAATTTGTATTAAATAATGTTGGTAATTTGAAAAATTATAGGAAATTAAAAGAAAAAATTGATAGGTTCCATAAATATATGTAGTAATTGCACATACCTTTTAAAAGCCCCCTTCATCTGCTAACAGAGCCTCTGCTAAGGTTGATAGCGGAAATATCATGAGTGATGGGGAAATAATAGAATGGAAGTTTTTCTTGTCTACTCCAGTTTTTATTGTTTAAAGTTACAGAAGACATTTTAGAAATACTGTAAAGTGCATTTTTGAAAATGGTTTGGTATAAAAATTGAGTTTTTTAAATACAAAACTTAATAAATGATTGAGTTAAAACCCTACTTTTGGAGAAGTAAAATCTTGTTGTGAAAAGGCTTTGAAAGAAAAGATTTTTTTAACCTACTAACATTGACTTATAGAAATTAATGAATAAAACATGCTTCATAAATTCTATAATATAGTTTTAAAAATTCTAAGTTTATAGTTTTAATGATAAAAGTTTTGAAGTTAAGTACTTCATGATTGTGAAATTTAATAAATTTTATAAAGAACAGTAAAAACCAAACCAACGTTAATATGAAGTGGATATGGATGACTGGCTAGGTAAAGTGGGGTAAAGATTAAGGCTATGTATAAAATAGTTACGAACGCTTATAGAATAGCAACAAGGAATACCCCTTGAATATAAGGAATGTTAGTTTGAACCTAGGAGTGTTTTATTTGATATGCATGAAAGCCATAAGAGGAACCAACAAAGGAACGATGAAAGGTACCAAAGTACATTTCTACGAGTTCTAAAGTATGCTCGCACGAAAGATTAAGGATAAAGGAACTAAATATCAAAATTATAGAATACTATTAAGAGAATTGGATTAAAAGAAGGTAGTAATAATAAAGGGTAATGAGATGGCAAGCACACATAGAGGATGTTTATAGACTCAAGGTTAAGGAAGACAAGATAGATGGTGGAATAGTTACTCGCCAAGCACTTCCAACGACCCATTCTAAACATGCATTGTTTATAATTCTTACCTATTAAACTGTGGAGATGCATAGTTTTTCCCATAATCGGGTGTAATAGTTGAAATAATGGATGTACCTTATTTATTAGGATCCTAGAAGATAAGTTAAGACATATGGATTGTAGTAGTCTGACACACCAAAAGTGTCCGTTTATTTGAGTAAGAAGTGACAGAGCCACAATATCATTAACACTAGTTGATGTTGAAGGGCAGTTTCCAACAACTATTTCATTTAGGCTTTGAGTTGTAAACATTAGTTATCTCTATTTGTATAAAAAAGTATGATATTTTATAAGAAATGTTCCTTTTTATTACTATGTTGATTTTCTGAATTAACCGCTTATTGATTGGAAGACACTTAAATAATGCAAAAGAAAAAATAAGACTGGAAGTTTATAACATAAACTAAAAATTTTTAAGTACTAAAAGTTAAATAAAGCTAAGTTCCAAAAAGTATTGAAATTTTGGGAAGATAAATTTTAGAAAATGAAGGACAAGGAAAGGTTTTTGCGAAACAATGGGTCACTATCTCTATACCTTAAAAGCTGAACTTAATAAATGTACTTGTGTACTGATTGTTGTTCTAAAATAAAAGATTTTTTTCAAAATTTAAAAATTTCTATATCATAGGCTGAGGTCAATCATAGACGTAACCCATTGATTGACCCAATTACGTTGGAAGCACCTGATTTGGTTTGAAAAGTTAAAAACACGTACTTTTAAAAAAAATTGATTTTTTAAAATATAAAATACTTTTGTAAAAGTTTTGAAAGAAAATGATTTTTTTTAGTTTAAAAAAATTTCCAACAATTTCAAAAGTTTAGTTAATAAGGATTTTGAATGAAAAGGTGATTTTTTTTTTTGAAACAACATAGGCTTATTGTATGGTAAGGTGACGGATTAGAAAATACAAATTTTCCTGTTTAGCAGAAGTAACAACATGTAAAGTATAGTTAACGATGAGAGAAAAAGCCGATTTAGCTTTGGAATTTCTTTTTCCATACTTCATGGATAGTGGAACAAGACTTGTTTTGAAATAACTATGTTTGAAAATAAAAATAAAAATTCCTTATATGAACTGTGCTTAGAAAAGTTTGAAAAGATTCGGGGGCAAAAGAGTAGATTCTAAGGTATAGTGGAATGGGTTCACAAGAGAAGGATGAAAATATGCAATTCTGCATCTAAATCCCTTTTCCAGCATGAAAATATAGGTTTAGAAAACTGGGTTTTCAAAAATTTTAATGTTAGAAATTGAGTGTTGGGTATTGGATGGTGGAGATTGAATGAAAAAGTTGGTTGAACCATACTCTTATTCATAGGAGTGTGAAAATTTTTATGTGAAAAAGGTTTTTGTTTTTTCAAAAACTTGCATATATATAGAACTGCCAATATATATAGGTTGTTCGAACCATATTTTCAGAATTATTTTGAAGGATGTTGTAACAACCCTTACCACAACGGGTCCAAATTTTGACAAAAATCGAAACCTAAGTCCACCAAAGCATGAATCGTTTAATTTGGTACCTGCAATAAATATAAGCAAATCAGAAATCGGTCAAACTAAACTCACAGCAGAAGAATTAATATTAGATACAAATATTGACAGTGACTACTACCATGAAATTTGTAGAATTCCTAGGACATCAAATGCCTTATCACGGAGCATGAGAGAGGGAAGACTACACCATCAACTGATCATATCCAACTTCAATGACCTATCCCTCGGATCTATCAAGTGGGTTATAATGAGGAGGGGATCAGAACAACATTCTTGTGACTAGAAAATCTATACACTGTCCATAATAAAACTTATACCAATAGGTTCCTATTTAATATTTATGTCCATTATTAAGGTAAACGCAATTTGTTTACCATAGGCGTATGATAAGTTATTTACCTACAATCTACCTAGCCTTTTCCAAAAGTATGACTTATGCTACTTAGCCACTTAATACTTCCTAAAATAAAGCAAACCCTCTAGCATAGTCAACGTAGGCTTATTGGCCCTAGCTGCCGAGATCTTCAACCTCCATACATGGCTTTTCAATTGATAGTTATCATTCTACTAACGCATCTATTGCCACTAAAAGTCTAGCTATGCAAGAGAAAGTACCCAAGCTACTTAATGCCCTTATAACAAGGACTAGGCAGACATCTGACCATTATAACTTCAAGAGAGGTGGGTCCTCAAACAATCACTTAATACCCTCAAAGACCATGAAGTAGGCCCACGTCATTTAATATATATCCTTAGATGGACTCCCCAATGGTGCAATCTAGTTGACATTGCTTGTAATATCACCTGGTCACTTAATAGTTTTGTTACATGTAGACGTGAACCCTATAACAGTCACTTAAGACCTCAAACCCAAGGTGGACTATTCCTAAGATATCCTCTATCAATCTTACCGCATATACTGAACATTTAATACTTTTCTAGCTAAGGAAAGAGGTGAGCCCTCAAACAACCATTTAATACTTCAAATCCTTTAAGCAGATCCTCCATTTATTTTTTGCACCAAAATGGTCACAAACACCCAAGAATAGTTTTGGTAGAGAAGTAAATGAAGAAGAGGGAAATTAAACCTAGTAATTGAAGAAGTAAGCAACAAAGAATAAGCAGTAATCAAAGACAAGGGTTTATAGTGGATCGACGTTGTATGCATATGTCCACTTTGAAGATTATACTTTGTTACTCTCTTACGAATCTGATTACAACAGTAGAACAAAGCTAGCACTTGATTACAATTGAGTCTAGAGTAACCAACAGTGTAAAGATCCTGAAATGAACCAATGGTTAGTATTTATAGGGTGAGATGATGAGGAATTTCGTTAAGATTTCGACAGAGGGTTCTCCAGGTCTATAGGGCCCACCACAACGATATGTAATCGTCATGCATTTTTTGGAACGATCGGTGTAAATTATACCGATAGTTATTTTTAGTTCTAATTACCGTCCGATCATTTGTGGGAGGGTCCTACATGCCTCTAGACATTGCTCCTAAAATATGAAATCATTCTGAGTTGTCATTTATGAGATATGGATCAATCTGTATCGTATCTGGGTTGCTTGCTAAGTTACACCGATCGTTAGGAACAATTGACATAAAATGACAGGTATTTCTTGAACCCGAGAGTTTTGACCTCTGATCATTTTTTATGGGCTCCACCATTCAATATATTGATGCCCTAAAAGTTTCAAGTGAATTGGCCTTGTGGATTTTGAGATATCGATCGATTTCAATGATTTAAGTTGCTATATGGATCGTTCCCGATCAATTCATATAAAAATTTACTTTGTTCGTAACTTGAGCGTATGAACTCCAATCGACTTGAATTTAGAATATAGCTTCACGGGGCTATTCTTGTCACTCCATAAGATTGCACCTCGATTGTGTCCCAGTCCAAATCTGCTCGACCATCGTCCATAGTATTGTATACAACTGATTCTCTAGGCTGGTAACCATCTGTTTCTTACCAAGTTGATGATATCATGGCCTTGAAAAAAGGTGGACAACAATTTCCCCCCAAAGTACATCCTATTTGAATATGTCATGCTTTGAACTATCGCGAGCTTCGATTGTCCTAAAGGATTCCATCTAATTATTGAATGGTCATTACCTTTCATTGAGTCGCTTTTTGTTGAGGGTCGTTACTCCTTCTATTCATTATGACCGTCGGTCGACTTCCAATAGTATAAATACTTGATCACGGCTTGTCAATGATCATCTTGTTGTTTTTCTAGTTATTATCAGGCCATAATAATTTGGTTTTGATCTTTCTTCATTTGATTTCATGTGCGAATTCAATTTCTATCGATTTCAAAAAATTGAACTCTAGAATGTATACCGGTTCATATACGAGTTAATATCTAACCCCCGATCATGATTGCACGTCCATGGGCCGTTGTCAAGTTAAAGTTATTTGTTGTTTTGTGTGAACGACCATAACCGATCATTTATCATTAAACAAAAATTTGGATCGTTTTTGTACAATATTTTTAAAACAAATGATCATGGTCGATCGTTACCACTAGATGGATTTTCTACGCATTTATTTGTGATCATCCTTGTAAATTCGTTACCATTTTCTATAAATATTTTTTTAAATGATCATTATCGATTATTAATTCATACAAAGGAATTTCAGATCCTTCTGGGTGGTGGAACATTTGGTAGGAATTTCAGTTTAAATGATCAGCATATCTCATGGATTGAACGATCGACATTCGCTTTTCCTATAAAGCTTTCATACTTAACCATTTTTTTGATCTCCTCCGATCATTTCTGGGCTTGGAGAATTATGGATCATTTAAAATGATCGGTGTAGCCTTTTAGGCTATAAAGGATCATCCCGTCTATTCATATAAAAGCGCTCCACTTAGCAACTTCTATTCCTACTTCTCACTTTCATATCTTTCAAGCCTTCGACCAAAAAAAACGAATCGTTCCTCCCTTTTCTCCTCCATCGCTCCAAACGACGATCCTAATTCTCCAACCAAGAATCATCTTTTCCCTATTCAAGCTCTAGTCAATCATATTTCTCCTCTTACCCGTCGTTGTTGATTCAGATCTCATGGAAAATCAAGTTCGTATCGATCCCATCCTTCCAATCTAGACTTAGGTAGGTTGATACTTGGAATCGTATTGTGATTCAAACACAAGATTTCATGTTTCATCAATTTGGTGGTGTTTGTTTTAATTGATGTGATCGATAGATTTGAAATTGGTTGGAGGAAGTGAGGTTGAAGGAGACAACGACTTTAGCTGATTATTTTTTAGGGAAGGGCAAAGTTATGGAATAGCTGCTTCAATATGGAACTATCATTTACAAGTCGATCGACCATATTTGTGAACTTAAGGAATTTTTTGAGTGATTGACTTGTTCAAAAGATTGACATGATGGCTATGAAAAAATGATCAGGTGGAAGTGCTGGGGTGAACGATCGGTGTGAATGTCTAAGTGAATGAGCGGATGAGGTAAGGAAGTGAATGGTTAGTGGGAGTGCTTTAAGTGAACCATCAGCCTTGTTTGGAGATGTATAGATTATTAGCAAATGAACTTAAAAAATTGGAACTTAAATGAATTAACTTGAACTAAATGATGAGCTTCAACCTTGCATACTCGAACGGACATTTGAACTTGCATATGACTTGAACTGCACATTCGTAAACATATGATATTTGAATTTCGGCGAGCATTAATGCCTTTGACAATTCCTTTGAAGCTCGTATGTGATAGGATCATAAAAATCAATCTCCTACTTGCTGACAATCGATTGTTAAGCTCGAGTTGAACTGTTCGCTTATGATGTAGAGAAATGGCTGAGACGACCAGCGATGACGGTCACTCCGGTTGAACCTCAAAGTCTCATCGTCTTTTCTGTCTTTAATTCCGTACAACTTATTACTGTATTGTATACCACTTCACCGCACTACACTAGCACTCACTATGCACTGGGGATACAGATTACTTTATCTAATGATTTTTACTAAGTTTAATAGCAATGGGTTCTAGACGTTCTGGGCGTCTTACGGTTTTGCTAGTTGGATCATCTTCTTAGCAGGATAATCCTGGTGTGGAATCAAGTTCTGCAACCGAGTTTGATTGTTCGTCCTCTAATCATCATTCAGAACAATCAAAAAGCCCAATCCTACAGTTTAGTTTTTCTTATGTAGTTCCTATTCTTCCACCATAAGTTGTTGATCCTACTCCCAACACTCTGGAGGATGTAGTTATTTTGGAGGATCATGCTGATTCCATAGCCTCTAAGATTAAGGAAGAAGCTCTTCGCCAAATCTGCATAAGGAATGGAATTTCCTTTGACCACGTATCGATTCCATCGTAGGATGATAGGCTCATAGACCTCCAGAATGGTATACATCATGAGACAAATTCATGTGCCGGGTCGAATGCATCCCACTTTTTAACTCATATATCCAGGAAATTCTCCATTTTTTGAGGATAGCTCCGGTGTAAATTCATCTGAACGGCTACGCTCTTCTCAATTGTATTTATATGGTAAGTATAGAGTTCTTGCATCTTCCTCCAACCATTGATGACATTAAGTTGATATTCTCTTTCAAGCGACGGACAGGGAGTCTTTCATTTACATTTCTTGAGTGAGTGAAGAAGTGTCAGATTCTAAGTGGCGCATGGAATAAATTAAGCGCTTTTTAAAGTGAGTGGTTCTTTGTTCGATGTCCACCCAGTTTTGCACAATAATGGTTGGAAAGACGTTAGTGTTATCCATCATTTTTATATTAATGTGGAAACCGATATCCAGGCCGTACTGCTGACTAAGTAATTCTTTTTACATGCACCATCACACGGCCGAATAGTAATCTTTACGAGAAGGCGACCACGACTCTCAAATATGCACCACCTGATGATAGTAACATCGAATATCTACTCATAGATGAGTGCCTTGTTACTTTTTGTTTGATGGAAGAGGGCCTTAGTGTAGGGCTAGCAAAAATTTCTCAAATTGCAGGGATAAGACCAAGGTTGCAGCCTGTCAAAAGAGCAATCAAATCGAATCCATCATGCCCCCAGCTATGGGTGTTCAAGAATTCACCGATATTGGTGTCAAAGGAGATAAAGGCGATGTGCTCGGTCGCAATCATGACGGATCTTGTCTTGGAGTCGAGGCTTGGTCCCCGTAGACCTTACAACCTTCAGCTCTCGATAGAAGAATAAAGAAAACATCTATTTATAAATCTCTCAAAAGTCGCCTTTTTGATCCACTCAAGTTGTTGATGACTCCCAAGGTTGTTCGGGATGAATGTTGTTCTCAATTGTTGGAGCATTCAAGTCTGCCGCTTAATTCTTTTCCTAGTTTGCCAATATCGCATGACCTTGATTCTTTCCACTTCACTGACGTGAGCATTGATAGGTCGGAATCTCCTACATGAACTGGCATTGAAATTCCAACTTATAAAGGGAAAATTACTCCATTGAGCAAAGCTCCTACATATGGTATGTTGAAGGAAACACAATGACACTTGCACACACTTGCGCCCCTCAACATTGCATTATGCTCAACTTGTTCCTTTTAATACTTGATTAACTTTTTTTCCTTTGCAAGAACAATGGTGAAGAAAAGGAATATATTCAATTCTCTTAGGGATATACACTACCAATCCTCTGGTTCATGCTCTAGCTTGTACCATCGAGGAGGCAGTTAAGAGTGTTATGATTTTGGTTATCGCTCTAGTTGGGACCGGGGCCATCAGGATTGGGGTTATAAGGATAAACCGTCTCAGGTAAGCATCAATCAAGATCTTAGTCCTATCTCCAAAGGGTTTCGATAAGCCAACTGATCATCGAGACCGACCCATCGATCCCTCTCGTGCTCCCCTCCTGTTTCAGCTCCTCCACAGCCTTTAGTTCCTTCTCATTCTCAAAGGTATAGTGATCATCGTCGCTATAGTGTACATGTTGCTACTCACAGGCCCGGTAAGGAAAGTACCGAAGTCAAAATTGCTATCGAATATCCTATGATCGATCCAGTTGCTCTCATGCCACAACTTCAAGAAGAGTTTCCAAACCCATGAGAGTTTCCAAACCTATGCTTTGAAGGGTTCTTTTTCCCTTCTAATCTGAAAAGGGTCCAGACCATGTCCAAAAATGAGTATCAATTACGTCACCGATACCTATAAGAAGTACCGTGCATGGATGAAAGCAGTGGAAAGATGTCGATAGTATCTTTCGAACGTGCGATGAAAATCGAAAATTTAAAACGCTAGGAGGCTCAGGATAAAAGAATTATAGATACTTTGACAAACAAGTTAGGGGCTTCTAGGTCCTCTCAAGCAGAGGCTGAGGGTAAAGCTAATGCTGTTGTTAAATCTATAAGGGAGATGAAGTCCAATCATCAAGATATGGTCCGGGTGTTATATTGTCGAAATTAAGAAATCGCACTCGAGAGAAATATAGCTCGAAATAATGAATCTACCGCCTTGAAGGAGATAACGGGACTGAAGGATAAGGTCGAATATACAAGCAAGGAGAAATATGATGCTCAGAAGATCGCTCAAGATGCTTCTGATGATCTGGTGAATGTTAGACTTGAGAAAGATACGGCCTTTTAAAGGGCCAAAGATGTTGATGCACTCGTTCAACAAGAAATAGAAACTGCCAAGGATAAGGCTAGGGAAGAGATAAGGAAGTGCTCCACCGCTTCTTATTCTTTACGATGCCAACGATCTCAAGCACATAAATCTAACATGGCTTTGAGATGATTATCCCTACGAGCTCTGGTGCATAAGGAAATTTCCTGTTGCAGAGGAAACTCCTAAACACTGAGGAGATCGACCCGTCGAGGCTTAAAGGTGAAGTGATATTAGGCGATGAATCCAAAACATTGCATGATATCCAGCTCACACTTTAGAAAGAATCTACTATTGCCTCTTTACATGAAGAGGGTGAAGGATCCGGGTCGGTGCAACATGAGGGACGGTACAACAAGATGTTACAACCAAATTGCCCCCAGTATCCTAGGCTATCCCTAGCCCCATGGCAGATTCTTCAACCATCCCCGAGTATGATCTGAACAAGCCTCAGATTTCTCCAATTCCTGAATGCACTTCTGAGGGTATTTTGGCTCAATTTGGGAGCCACACCGAGGAAGGTATTTCATGGACATCTTCCGTCCTTCAAAATTTAGGGTGTTATCAACTGATATTTCTAGTTATTTTTTCCTATTTTTCCTCAGCTTTAAATCAGCTAGGTGCCGTGCCTCCTCCCTTGTAAGAGTATCATTTGGGATCACAAGCGGTCGTGATATAATCCATTATGGTTATAACTTCAGCCGCTGCTCAGGGTGCTAAAAAAGAAACCTTCATTATTGATGATCAAAACATGGAGGCACTGTTAAATGAAGGATGCGATCCACAACATGGAATTTCTTTTAATGAGGATGTCATAATCAGTGTCTCTTCCAACCCTATTGATGAGCTCAGTGTGAAAGAGCATGTCTAGAAGGAAGAGCTGTTGAAAAAGAGGGCGAAAGCTAAGCCTATTGACATGGATTTCAATAAGCCGATTGCTATCCCACTCCAGATAATCCCTCCTGGCACGACAATTCCCTGAGATGAGGTCCTCCTTGCTTTCGGTGTTGGGAGTGCCTTTATCCCTCCTGCTTCTTAGGATGATGCTACCTCGATCCCCATAACTGAAGATGTTCTTCAAAGAAAAGTCGAGGCGAAAAAGGACCAAAGAGAGGATCGAGTGGAAATTCGAATGTAGTTACTCCCAAGAAATAAAAAAAGAGAGGAAATCTAAGAAATAATCATTGGATTAGTGTGATGTGTAATATATTGGATGTCTACTTTTTCTTTTTATCTGTTGTGTTTATACAAGTACGATCCCCACTTTTACTTCTCATTTTGGATAAACTTGTATTATGAACAACAAGTAATGTGAATAAGGATTCTTTTATTCTTGTGTTGAATTCTCGGACATGCTTGTTTAAAGGATTGAGATATTGCATTTTCCATTTAATGTATTTGTGATTTGTTGCTTGTTGGATCAGACATCGATCTGATTTATCCATCCTAAGGCCTCCTTGAGGTCGTGGCCTTGAGTAATATCAATCACTGGGCTCAAACCTTATTATTACATCGTCGAATTCATTGGTTTGAGTAATTTTAGTCCTGCCTTCGGTCTTAGGTTAGCTGAATTAGATAGTGGATGGTCAAACTCCATCCTTAGCGAGTTTATACTCATTCTATCGGTCCTAGGCCAGAGTTTATGGAATAGTGAGTGGTTGACCCGTACTCATCTATTTGTTTATACCTATATCCACACTCTAGGGATAAGAGTTAGTTAGTGGCGGTCAGACCACACCTTTTTTACTTCATTTATGCTCATATCTAGACTCTGGGGACGAGATTCATTTCATAGGTGGTCTGTCACACCCATTTAGCATTACTACTCATATTCACACTATGGGAACATGAGTTATTTAGAAAACTATCGAGTTCAGTTCTCTTTGGTTAGTCATTCTGCCCTCATGTATGGGGTTTGACTCAATAAATGATCAGTCGAATCTCAATCACTCCAAAGTTATGTTGGTCCCATCGAATAGTGGGATTTAGTCGATCATATTTTACAGCTAACATGTACTGCAATGGCATGTCACATATATGATAGAGAATTCAAAGCTCTACTACTGAATGGAAAGAAATGACATAATTTGTCTTATTTTTGAAAAACTAAATGCTAAAGCAATAAATCCAACTGAGTGATAAAAAACTAAGTGAAATAGCATTGTAAATGCTCGCTATTCCACAACCTTGGGGGGATGATGCCAACAACAGTCGCTAGCTTGAAAGCTCCCTCTCAAGCCTTTGCTCAGTGACATATGGTCCTTCCTAGGTTGGATTAATATGCGACGGGATAGGAAAAACTCGGTTAAGAAGAGATCGTCGATTTCAAAAGTTTTAGGTTGGACTTTAATGTTATAATATTGGGCGACTCGGTGTTGGTGTGCAGCTGCTCTCAAATTAGCTTCCTCACGCTTCTCATTTATAAAGTCTAGAGATTTAAAGAGGATATCTTTATTTGTTTTAGGATCATAGTAAGTCACTCGATGAGAAGGAACTTCGAGCTTAACAGGAATAACAGCCTTGGAACCTTAAGTGAGGGCGAATGTAGTATGGCCAGTCGTGGACTTATAGGTGGTCCTATTAGCCCGTAGTGCTATCGGGAGTTCATCCACCCACTTGCCTTTAGCCCTTTCCAAATGCTTCTTCATAATAGATTTTATGATTCCGTTCACAGCTTCAACCTCTCTATTCGTTTGAGGGTGAGCGACCGCTAAAAATCTCTTTTCAATACGATATCGACGGCAAAAGTCTCTGAATTTAGCACGATCGAATTCAGCCCCATTGTCTATTACAATAGTTTGTGGAAGATGAAAAGGACAGATGGTATTTCAGATAATGAAGTTGATTATTTTCTTGGTTGTGAATTTTAGCTAAAAATTCCGCTTTAGCCCATTTGGTCGAGTAATTAACTGTGACAATAGCGTACTTTGCACTACCTTTAGAGATCGGTAAAGAATCGATAATATGTATATCCCACAAAGCAAATGACCACAAGGTGATCATCTATTTAATTTCTGTTGGTGAAGCTCTTGGAACTTTTTCATATAGTTGGCACTGTCGTATCACCTTACGTAATTGGTATCATCTCGATTAATGGTCGTCCAATAATACCCATAACGGAGTGATTTCTTTGTTAGGGTTTGCCCCCTCCAGTGCGATCGCCACATTCCCCTTCATGAACTTCATTTTGGGACTTATTTTATTTCATCATGAGTGATACACTAGAGAAGGGGAATAGAGAAACCCTTTCTGTACATAACTCCTTCCTTTATGATATAACATGAAGATTTGCAAAGGACTTGTCGCTTTTCATTCCTTCGTTCCATAAGAACACCCTATAGCAAGTCTTTAATTGGAGTCATCCACGATTTCTTCTCGGGCTCGGGCTCTAGTACCCAATCAATTTCCATCAAGAATTTAATACCTCGATCAGAACCAAGCGTATCTGTTAAGCATCATTGGTGCTAGAAAACTTTGCCAATAAATCGATTTCTCTATTTTTATCTCGAGGAATGTGCATAATTTCATAATACTCAAACTTAGTCAACAACTCTTGGACTTGGGTAAGTTATGGAGCAAGTTGTCGTCGTTTAGCTTGGAAATCTCCCTTGCCTTTGTATACTAACAATTGTGAGTCGTAAAAGAATTCAAGAGACTTTATTTCCAGTTCTATGGCGAGTTTAAGTCCCATAGTTAGAGCCTCATATTTGGCTTCATTGTTTGTTGTAGAGAAATCAAGCTTCAAAGCATAGCAAATTGACCTATCTTGTGATATCCCGGAATTTCAAACCAAATTTAAATGTGATAATCTCCATTATAATTTAATTAAAATTGATAAAATTGTTATTTTAAACAATAGTAATAATTGTGTTGTAAATATAATGATTTTAAATAGAATTATTATGTACAAATGGAAATTGGATTTGTTAAAATTATATGTATATATCAATTTGATTTTTTAAGTTGAGTCTGAAATTTAATTTGAATTTGAATATTTAAATTGAAATTCAAAAGATAGTTATTAATATCTTAAATAGTACTTTGGTTTTAAAGTGTATTTTCATGATTTTATTTAGAATATAAAATTGTTTTATATTAATTTCTTTTTAAAGAGATTTATTTATATAAATTAAATATGTATTTATAAATTGGAAAATTAATTTTAAAAGCTTTTAAAAATCAAATTTTGCATGTAGTGTTAACTTGTAATTACTCCTAATAACATGTGTTAATTAATTAAGTAAGTTTAGTGACAAGTGTCACTTTTTTTTTTTATTTTTTTTTTAATTTTAATAAATCAAAATTAAATCTATATAACCTTACTTCATCTTCTTCATTCATTTTTCCCATCTCGTTTTCCAAAAACAAAAGAAATAAGCCATTAATTACCAAAACCTGTAAAACCAAAATCAGTACAACATAGAATCAAGATTTCAGTAATTTTTTTTATTAAAGCCATCTTCTTTGCAAAAAAATTCAAAGTTCAAAAGCAAAAGATCAAATCTTCTAGCCAAGTGATCTCAGAACTGGAAATCTGCAACCTCAAGATCAACTTAGCTAATAAGAACTTTTCAAATTCAAAGTTAAGGAAAATCAAATTCAAAGTTAAGGAAAATCAAATTCAAAGCTTAGAGCAACTCAGCAATTTGGTTTTCAAAATCACTATAGTTCAAAGTTTTCGAGTCTGCAAAATTTGGTTTTAGTCTCTGCTTCAAACAGTATCTGGTGAGTAAACTCTATCTTGTTCTGATTTAATCTGGATGCATGAATAGAATTTTGAAGCTTGTTGGAAATTTGTTTGCATGCTGCTGTACTGAATATATTTGAATGTGAATCTGTGTGCATGTGATGATATATCAAGTTCATCTCTATTTAAAGGAACGGAGTACAAATTTAAGTAAAAATTCCAATTCCTCTTGTTCAAATCTTTGTTAGGCTAGGTTATTTAAACAAAATATGTTAGTTTAAGATTAAATTACAGTAATTTTTTTTAAGTTTAATAAATAAAAATATTATCTGAAAAAATGGAAAAAGGATAGAGGAACTGCAGTTTTGTTAAAAATCAAGTACATTGATTTGTTAATTTACATATATAGTCTGAATCCTCTTTGCAAAACTTGATTTTTAAAACAAAAGTCTCGAATTTTAGTTAAGTTTTAGATTTACATTTCTGAGATGAATAGAAATGGAAGATGGGTCAATTTTCAGCGACTTGATGATCTATCAACCTTGGGATTTTTGTCGAGGATGCGTTGCCGTCGGGAGTATTGGGGAAAAATGGTAATGGTAGCGATCGTTCGCCGTGGCGTTGGTGATAGGCAAATTAGTTTTAAAACCCAAGTTTTGTCTAGGTTTGAAGAATTGGTCGTAGTGGATTCTTCGTTGCATCGAGATTGGCCAGTTTTGGAGGGGTAGTACCTGAGACGTGGACGAAGGTGTGGGCGAAGGCGCAACGATTCTGGTGATCGGGTTTGCTCTGGTGAGGCGATTTCTGATGAAGTCGTGAGTTCCAGTTTTGACTGGAAAACCCAATTCAGTTTTAGGCTTCACGATGTTGGTTCGAAGGCTGGGTTCGAATGTTTGGTTGATTGCCGATGTGTGGAGCGAGTCGCTGGAGGTAGAGACATGGTTGATGGCCTGTGCACGTGCACGACATCATTTTGTGTCAAGGGGATTGATTTCGTGTGCAACTCGAAGTGAAGCTCGAGTGGGACTGGTTTTAGCTCGAGTCTGTACTCTAGACGTATTCGTGAGTTTGCCCTTTTCCAGTTTGTTTTAAGTTTAAGTTAAAATTAAACTTTAAATAAAAAGAAAAGCAAGGGAAGATGAAGAAGGAAACTCGAGTTAGTAGCGGGTCGAACCTGAGGTTGGTTGAGTGTTAAAAGAAAGTTTTTCAAACTAGTTTTAAAATTTAAATTTAAATTGGCTTAAACTTCTATATGATAAATGTTTAAAAACTATTTGATTTAAAGAAGTTTTATACTTTGTTAACTAAAATTTGAGATGCTTAAGTATTCTTTTAAATTTAATTTTTCAAAAGTAATTAAGTTTAAACAAAAGTGAAATGTTTTAAACAATTAATGAAATTGTTTTATTTTGAAAAACTTGTTAACTTTTATGATTAAAGATTACATTAATTAATAAGGTAATTAAAGTTAAATTAATTAATAATTTTGGATTAATTAATTTATCAAGGTTTAGTTAATTAATTATGGAATAATTAATTTATAATTAAGAATTAATTTAATTTAGTAATTAAGATTAATTAATTTGTAATTAATAGTTAATTAATTAAATAATTACAGATTAATTAATCAATGATTAGTAATTAATTAATTTGTAATTAATAGTTAATTAATTAATAGCTAATAATTAATTAATCAAGTGATTAAGGTTAATTAATTATGGATAATTAATTAAGTAATTAAGATTAATTAATTTATAATTTGAATTAATAAATTAAGTAATTAAGAATTATTTAATTGTTAATTAAGAATTAATTAATTGTTAATTAAGGATTAATTAATTAATAATTAAGGAATGATTAATTTAAAATTAAGTTTTATTAATTAATAATTAAGGTTATTAAGTTAAAGAATAATCAATTAATTAAAGATTAATTGATTGATTATGAGGTTAATTAAGAAGTGATTAATTAATTAAATGATTGTAATTAATTAATGATTGGTTAAGCAAGATCAAGTGATTAATTCTTAAGTACTTAATTTAATTTGTAATATTTGAATTAATTATAATATGGATTAAAGATGCTTGCTTATGGATGATTATTTTGAATAGAATGTTTGGATTTGGTTGATATCTATTGGATGATAATCTGTGATATTCTGTGATAAGATGTGGATATATCTATGATAGATGTATGTTATTATCTGTGGATAATGCTATGTGAATTCAATATTTTAAATTGAATTGAATTGAATTGTTTAAATCTTTAAATAACTTGACCTTTAAGATACGTTTGGATTTCGATGAGACCGGGATCGGATATCAAGTTTGATTATCTGAAAACCACATCGATCCAAGTCAAACGTTAGGTCATGACATCTCAAAGTGAAGATCGAGATGGAGACTTAGAGTGCAAGGGTTATTGTCATAACTCTAGGGGTGATTCCAAAATAAGTGTAACGAGATAATGCCTTCGGTTTCGTTCGAACCCGGAACGAACTTGTATGGATTGAATGCTTTCAGAACATCGTCAGGTGGACGATGAGCATTCTAAGATAGATGTGTTCTATAAAGGTAATCGTAGCCTCAAGCCTCATCAACCGGGAATGGCTAAAACAGGGGAGATGCAGTAAGGTTAAGTCGGTAGCACCCAAGTAGAACAAGATTTACCCATGTTTAGAAGTCCCTTATTATTTCGGCTGTGTGGGTAGTTGTTGGCCACAACTACGGCATTGTCTTGTTCGAGACTGTCCAGTAAGGGATGGTTTTGGCCTTGTGTTGTAGGGGATTTAGGATGGATCCTCGGTACGGTGATCTAGGCCTATACTATGATGGGCAGTACCCCAGTAGCCCAGCCATTGATGGAAACCCATTCTTCCTACGTGCCCTTTACGGTTTGGATTGTATAACCCACTTTGTGTCTAGTATGCTAGAATTTATTGAAAGTAACAATTTTGGCCATTTCTTATTTATTTGAAAACCCTAGACCCTATTATAATACCACTGGATTTCCTATCAAATGATTTGGTTAGCGTAAGGTAAAAACTTACCCATGTTTATGTGTGGAAAGTCTTACGTAATACCTTTTGTTTTCAATGATTTTAAAAGTTAAACAACTTTAACCTGTTTACTCACACAAGACCCATGTCTGACCCGGAGTTTATTTTGTTTTTCTTAAACTCTTGAGTACTCAAATTTTTATGAGTAGCCAAGTGATCAGGTCTGGATTGTCAAATATTTTGGAAGCTTGGAGCTGGATCCCGGATGTATCTATTTATCTACATCCGTTGTGTTGTGACTTTTGGGATGATGTATTTTGGATGTAATGGTTAGACAGACCTATATAACTGTCTAATGTAATGAATCGTATTATTTTGTGCACTCTAATATGTAAAACTATGTAATGGATATATGTAGTATGATATTTTGTTCCGTTTCCGCTGTGAGATTCTGATGTTGTTGTTCTTTTCTTCCTATCCTTTCTATTTCTATCTCTTTCTTTTCTTATTGATGATACGTTTTTCTGTAGAATGAAAGATGGGTCGTCACAATTGGTATCAAAGCATAGGTTGAGAAACACCTAGGCTCTGGAGTAGTATCTAGCTTGGGAGTGCGTATTTGTAATTTTCTTATATAACTTTATCCCTATCTAAATTGATTGGGTTACCTGTCCAGATAGCCAAAATGAGTTCAAGAGGCAGAAGGGGCAGAGTAGTATGAGGCACAACGACCAATGATAGAAGAGGTCAGACTGATAACGAGGCTGTTAATCCAGCACGCCTCAAGTCAGTTTTGCTGCTTTATGCAAAGACTTCACCAACCTTGGAGGTAAACCATTTAAAGGGTCAGAGACTATAATTGAGGTCCAAGCATGGCTATGCTCTTGCGAGCATATGTTTAAGAGTATGAAATTTTCGGACAAGCAAAAAAGGATAATGGCTTCATGGCAGTTGCAAGAAGGTGTTGCAGCCTGGTGGGATGCAGTGACAGCAAATGTCTTTGAGGACGACATTTCTTGGGAAAGATTTAATGAGTCGTTTGAAGAGAAATTCATGCCAACAGCAGGGAAAACTCGTCTGTACCGAGATTTTTTGAATTTGAAGCATGGAAGCATTACTAGAGTGGAGTATGAGACCAAATTCAATGAACTATCTTGCTATGGACCATGACTCATAGACACTCTCCTCAAAAAGAACGAAATGTTTGTGCAAGGATTGAGGCCAGAATTTCAAGAAAAGATGATAGCGCATTTGAAAGGATCTTTTGCGGAGTTAATTGATATGGCTCTGAGATATGAGGATTTGATGGATAAGAGATCAGTGGCACCAGTAGAATCATCTAGAGGGAATTCTTCCAACCCAAATAAGAGAAAGTTCAATCCCAATTGGAAGAAGTAGAACAAAAAGAAGTCTGGAAGCAACAATAGACCTCGGAAATGTTATAATTGTTGGCAAGTTGGGCATTTGGCTAATCAGCGTCCTCAAGGGAGAAAACAGCAGCAGCAGTCGCATCAAAGTGGACCGTGTTTGGCCTTATTTCGGAAACCTCTATGCTTTAACTGCCACCAACCAGGTCTGATCAAGGATTGCCCGCTACTTCATAAAGCTTAGAAGAATAAGGTATTTGCTTTGGAGGGTACACCATCAACTTCATCTAAAGGCAAAGGAGTATTGGAAGGTACATTACTTTTAGATGGCAAATGTATTAAAGTTTTGTTTGATTCGGGTGCCTCTTTGAGTTTTATTTCTTTGGAATCAGTAGAGAAGTTCCTTCTTACCCCTAGTACTATCGGCCGTCTCATTCTTGTATCTAATCCTATAGGAGGGGTAACCAAATTAGATATGATCTGTACGGATTTGAGAATTTCCTATCTATCCCATAGTTTTTCTTATGACCCTTATGTGTTGGATTTTAAGGGATTTGACCTTATATTTGGAATGGATTGGCTTGATAAGTACAAGGCTGTCCTGAATTGTGATGAGAGAACACTTTCGTTGGAAACTGATCTGGGTAGAATTGCTAGAGTGATGTGTGATAATTCTGGAGTTCACTTGAGTAGTCTTTTACATGGGGTTGAGACTTCTCAAGAGGGGGTTGAAGATATTGATGTGGTCCAAGATTTCCTAGATGTATTCAAGGAAATCAAGTGTTTACCTCCGCATAGAGAGATAGAGTTTTGCATTGATTTGGTTCCAGGAGTAGTACCAGTGCTTCAGCCTAGTAGGAGGATGGCTCCTAGAGAGAGGGAGGAGGTAGTAAAGCAAACTCAAGATCTGTTGAAGAAGGGATTGATTAGGCTTAGTTTATCTTGTTGGGGTTCTATCGCGGTGTTTGTCACCAAGTCGGATGAGTCGCTAAGGTTCTGTGTTGACTATCGAGAGTTGAACAAAGTGACCATTCAAAATAAGTATCCTCTTCCTCGTATTGGTGATCTTTTTGACCAGCTGCATGGAGCTTCTATCTTTTCCCAACTGGACTTAGCATCGGGTTTCCATCAGTTAAGGGTAGCTGAGGACAGCATTCCCTTAACTGCATTTAGGGGACCCAATTGTTTCTATAAGTGGTTGGTTATGCCTTTCGGGTTAACCAACGTTCCTGCTTACTTTTTCGCTGATGAACCGAGTTTTTAGAGATGTGTTGAATAAGTTTGTTTTGGTGTTCATCGATGATATTCTAGTCCACTCTTAGTTTGAAGAAGAGCACAAGCAGCACTTGAGAATAGTGTTAGAGACTCTGAGAAGGCATGTTTTGAAGGTGAAGTTCTCTAATTGCCATCTTTGGAAATCGAAAGTCAAATTTTTGGCTACATTGTTTCTGGAGAAAGAATCTCTGTTGATCCAGCTAAGGTTGAGACTATTCTGGAGTGGAAGCAGCCACAGACACCGACCGAAGTTCGCAGTTTTTCTGTGATTGGCTGACTACTACAGAAATCTTATCAAGGATTATTCCAAGATCTCTTCACATCTAACCAAGCTGACAAGGAAAGGAGAAAAATTTAAGTGGACCCCTGAATGTGTGGAAGCTTTTCAGAATCTGAAGATAAAGCTGACAAGTGCTTCTGTGTTGGCTATTCCGGATGGAAAGAGCAAGTTTTAGGTTTATACGAATGCCTGTATAGTTGGATTGGGAGCAGTTCTGATGCAAAATGGAAGGGTAATTACGTATGCGAGTCGGCAATTGAAGCCGCATGGAAGAAACTACACTACACACGATCAAGAGTGGTTAGCCATTGTTTTTTCTTTGAAGATCTGGAGGCACAATCTTCTGGGAGAGAAGTTCGAGTTATTTACGGATCACAAACCATTGAAGTACCTCTTCTCTCAAAAGTATCTTAATCTAAGGCAGCAGCGATGGGTCGAGTTTTTGGCATCGTATGATTTGGATATCCTGTATACCCTGGGGAAGGCAAATGTTGTGGCAGATGCTCTTAGCAGAAATGCAGTTTTGTCCCTTTTGGAAGTGGTTCCATATCTTCTGGAAAGGATTTCAAGCAAGCAAGAATCAGATAGTAGATGGAGAGGAATCATCAGGAGAGTCAAGAAGGGTCAGTGTTTCAGTTTTAAGATTGATGACCAAGGGACATTGAGGATCAACGGAAGGATTTGTGTTTCGAATTTCAAGGAATTGAAGCAAGAGGTCTATCTGAAAGTCATCGCTCCAGACTGAATATCCATCCAGGAATATCAAAGATGTATAAGGATATGAAAAGAGTCTTCTGGTGGAAGGGCATGAAGGAGGATGTAGCTGCCTTTGTCAATAGCACAGCTATCTTCCAGCAAGTTAAAGGAGATCAACAGAAGTCAGCCGGATTGTTGCAACCTTTTGGAAGTCCCAATGTGGAAATGGGAATTGATTTCGATGGATTTCATCGATGGTTTACCTAAAACCAAGAAGGGAAATGAAGGAATATGGGTGATTGTGGATCGTTTAACCAAAAGTGCCCATTTTATTCTGGTTAAGGCAACCCGTACTGCAGCTTCTCTGGTATGGATTTTCTTGAGGGAGATAGTCAGATTGCATGGTATTCCGGTCAGTATAGTAAGTGATCGAGATCCTATCTTCACCAGCAAGTTCTGGGAGGCTTTGCAATCAGCTATGGGTACGAGTTTGAGATTGAGTATAGCATATCATCCTCAGACAGCTGGGCAGACGGAGAGGCTTAATAGAATTCTAGAAGATATGCTGAGGGCCTGTGTATTGGATTTTAGAGGATCATGGGAAGACTATCTACATCTAGTGGAATTCCCATACAATAACAGTTACCAAGCAAGTATTAAGATGGCTCCCTATGATGCTCTGTATGGAAGACCGTGTAGATCTTCATCCTGTTGGATAGAGTCGAGAGATCGTCTTGTGCTTGAACCAGATCTAATCCGTGAAGCATCTACGAAAGTTGAGCTTATCAAGAAGAGGATGAGAGCTTCTCAGGACCGTCAAAAGAAGTATGCGATTAAAAGAAGAAGACAATTGGAATTCGAGATTGGAGATTTAGTATTTGCCAAAGTTTCCCCGATAAAAGGAGCAATAAGATTTGGAAAGACGGGAAAACTCGCCCCAAGATATACTGGTCCATCCCGAGTGCGAGAGGATTGGTGCCGTAGCTTACAGGATTGAATTTCCAATCCGGATGTATGGAATTCACAATGTTTTTCACGTATCTCATCTAAGGAAATACGTGCACGATTCATCTCTTATTGTGGAGCCAGCTGGGCAAGAAGACTTAGAGGTTGAGCCAGACTTATCGGTTGTCAGACATCCTGTTCAAATTGTTGATCAAGACGAGAGGTAACTGAGGAGCAAGATAGTGAAGCTTGTCAAAGTCCAGTGGAGTGAGGATCCCAGAGATTATACTTGGAAGACTCTGGATAGTTTTAGGAAGGCTTATACGGATTTGTGCCCGGATAGCTAGTGATGTTTGTTTGAATGTATTGCTGTATAGATGAATTGTTTGTTAGTTGCTAATGTATGGATGATATGTATGCTTGAATTATTGAAATAAAATAAAAGTTTATCTTTTGTTTAAATTTCGGGGACAAAATTCTTTTAAGGGTGGAGGAATGTGATATCCCGGAATTTCAAACCAAATTTAAATGTTATAATCTCCATTACAATTTAATTAAAATTGATAAAATTGTTATTTTAAACAATAAGAATAATTGTGTTGTAAATATATTGATTTTAAAAAGAATTATTATATACAAATGGAAATTGGATTTGTTAAAATTATATGTATATATCAAATTTGATTTTTTAAATTTAATTTGAAATTTTATTTGAATTTGAATATTTAAATTGAAATTCAAAAGATAGTTATTAAAATCATACTTTGGTTTTAAAGTGTATTTTCATGATTTTATTTAGAATATAAAATTGTTTTATATTAATTTCTTTATAAAGATATTTATTTATATAAATTAAATATGTATTTATAAATTGGAAAATTAATTTTAAAAGCTTTTAAAAATCAAATTTTGCGTGTAAATTACATGTGTTAACTTGTAATCACTCCTAATAACATGTGTTAATTAATTAAGTTTAGTGACAAGTGTCACATTTTTATTTTATTTTCTTTAATTTTAATAAATCAAAAATTAAATCTATGTAACCTTATTTCATCTTCTTCATTCATTTTTCCCATCTCATTTTCTAAAAACAAAAGAAATAAGCCATTAATTACCATAACCGGTAAAACCAAAATCAATAAAACATAGAATCAAGATTTCAGTAAAAAATTTATTAAAGCCATCTTCTTTGCAAAAAAATTCAAAGATCAAATCTTCTAGCCAAGTAATCTCAGATCTGGTAATCTGCAACTTCAAGATCAACTCAGCTAATAAGAACTTTTCAAATTCAAAGTTAAGGCAAATCAAATTCAAAGCTTAAAGCAACTCAGCAATTCAGTTTTTAAAATCACTGCAGTTCAAAGTTTTCCAGTCTGCAAAATTTGTTTTTAGTCTCTTCTTCAAACAGTATCTAGTGAGTAAACTTTATCTTGTTCTGATTTAATCTGGATGCATGAATATAATTTTGAAGCTTGCTGGAAATTTGTTTGCTTGCTGTTGTACTGAATATATTTGAATGTGAATCTGTGTGCATGTAATGCTATATCAAGTTCATCTTTGTTTAAAGGAACAGAGTACAAATTTAAGTAAAAATTCAAATTCCTCTTATCCAAATCTTTGTTAGGCTAGGGTATTTAAACAAAATATGTTTGTTTAAGATTAAATAAATTATGATAAAAAATATTTTTAAGTTTAATAAATAAAAATATTGTCTGGAAAAATGGAAAAAGGACAGAGGAACTGCAGTTTGGTTAAAAATCAAGTATATTGATTCGTTAATTTACATATATAGTCTGAATCCTCTTTGAAAAACTTGAT
Organism: Allium cepa; assembly: GCA_030765085.1. Taxonomy (NCBI): domain Eukaryota; kingdom Viridiplantae; phylum Streptophyta; class Magnoliopsida; order Asparagales; family Amaryllidaceae; genus Allium; species Allium cepa. The sequence continues at coordinate 461,808,164 of CM060938.1, read as the reverse complement.
TTTTAAAACTAAAATCTCAAATTTTAGTTCTGTTTTAGATTTGCATTTCTGAGATGAACAGAAATGGAATATGGGTCAATTTTTGGCGACTTGATGACCTATCTACCTTGGGATTTTTGTCGAGGATGCGTAGTTGTCGGGAGTGTTGGGGAAAATGGTAACGGTGGCGATCGTTTTCCGTGGCGTCGGCGATAGGAAAATTAATTTTAAAACCCTAGTTTTGTCTGGGTTTGAAGAATTGGTCGCAGTGGGTTCTTCATTCAATCGAGATTGGCCAGTTTTGGAGGGGAAGTACCTAAGACGTGGACGAAGGTGTGGACGAAGGCGCGGCGATTCTGGTGGTCTGGTTTGCTCTGGCGGGGTGATTTTTGATGAAGTCGTGAGTTCCAGTTTCGACTGGAAAACCAAATTCAGTTTTAGGCTTCACGATGTTGGTTCAAAAGCTGGGTTCGAATGTTTGGTTGATCGTCGATGCATAGAGCGAGTCGTTAGAGGTAGCGACATCGTTGATGGCTGTGCACAAATTGATGCCTATGCACATGCACAACATCAGTTTGTGTCAGGGGGATTGAGTTCGTGTGCAACTCGAAGTGCTGCTCGAGTGGGACTGGTTTTAGCTCGAGTCTGTACTTGAGACGTATTCATGAGTTTGCCCTTTTCCAGATTGTTTTAAGTTTAAGTTAAAATTAAGCTTTAAATAAAAAGAAAAGTAAGGGAAGATGGAGAAGGAAACTCGAGTTAGTAGCGGGTCGAACCTGAGGTTGGTTGAGTGTTAAAAAAAAGTTTTTCAAACTAGTTTTAAAATTTAAACTTAAAGTGGTTTAAACTTCTATATGATAAATGTTTAAAAACTATTTGATTTAAAGAAGTTTTATACTTTGTTAAATAAAATTTGAGATGCTTAAATATTCTTTTAAATTTAACTTTTTAAAAGTAACTAAGTTTAAATAAAAGTGAAATGTTTTAAACAATTAATGAAATTGTTTTATTTTGAAAAACTAGTTAAGTTTTTATGATTAAAGATTACTTTAATTAATAAGGTAATTAAGATTAAATTAATTAATAATTTTGGATTAATTAATTTATAAAGGTTTAGTTAATTAATTATGGAATAATTAATTAATAGTTAAGAATTAATTAATTTAATAATTAAGATTAATTAATTTGTAATTAATAGTTAATTAATTAAATAATTAAAGATTAATTAATCAATGATTAGTAATTAATTAATTTATAATTAATGGTTAATTAATTAATAATTAAGAATTTATTAATCAAGTTATTAAGGTTAATTAATTATGGATAATTAATTAAGTAACTAAGATAAATTAATTAATAATTTGAATTAATTAATTAAGTAATTAAGAATTAATTAATTAAGTAATTAAGAATTATTTAATTGTTAATTAAGAATTAATTAATTATTAATTAATTAATTATTAATTTAGGATTAGTTAATTAATGATTAAGGAATGATTAATTTAAAATTAAGTTTTACTAATTAATAATTAAGGTTAATAATTAATAGTTAAAGAATAATTAATTAATTAATTAAAGATTAATTGATTATGAGGTTAATTAAGAATTGATTAATTAATTAAATGATTGTAATTAAGTAATTAATGATTGGCTAAGCAAGGTTAAGTGATTAATTCTTTAGTAATTAAATTAATTTGAAGTAATTGAATTAATTAAAATATGGATTAAAGATGCTTGCTTATGAATGATTGTTTTGAATAGAATGTCTGGATTTGGTTGATATCTATTGGATGCTAATCTGTGATATTCTGTGATGAGATATGGATATATCTGTGATAGATGTATGTTATTATCTGTGGATAATGCTATGTGAATTCAATATTTTAAATTGAATTGAATTGTTTACATCTTTAAACAACTTGACCTTAAAGATACATTTGGACTTCGATAAGACCGGGATCGGATATCAAGTTTGATTATCCGAAAACACATCGATCCAAGTTAAACGTTAGGTCATGACATCTCAAAGTGAAGATCGAGATGGAGACTCGGAGTGCAAGGGTTATTGTTTTTAACTCTGAGGGTTATTCCAAAATGAGTGTAACGAGATAATGCCTTCGGTTTCGTTCGAACCCGGAACGAACTTGGATTGAATGCTTTCAGAACATCGTCAGGTGGACGATGAGCATTCTAAGATAGATGTGTTCTATAAAGGTAATCGTAGCCCTAAGCCTCATCAATCGGGAATGGCCAAAAAAAGGGAGGTGCAGCAAGGTTAAGTGGGCAGCACCCAAGTAGGACAAGATTTACCCCTGTCTAGAAGTCCCTTATTATTTCGGCTGTGTGGGAAGTTGTTGGCCAAAACTGTGGGGTTGTCTTATTCGGGACTGTCCAGTAAGGGATGTTTTCGCCTTATCTTGCAGGGGATTTAGGGTGGATCCTCGATACGGTGATCCAGGCCCCGTACTATGACGAGCGGTACCCCAGTAGCCCAGCCATTGATGAAAATCCATTCTTACTACGTGCCCTTTACGGTTTTGATTGTATAACCCACTTTGTGCCTAGTATGCTGGAATTTAATGAATGTTACAATTTCAGCTATTTCTTGTTTATTTGAAAACCCTAGACCCCATTATAATGTCACTAAATTTCCTATCAAATGATTTGGTTAGCGTAAGGTAAAAACTTACCCATGTTTATGTATGGGAAGTCTTACGTGATACCTTTTGTTTTCAAATGATTTTAAAAGTTAAACAACTTTAACATATTTACTCGCACCAGACCCATGTCTGACCCGTAGTTTATTTTATTTTTCTTAAACTCTTGGGTACTCAAATTTTTATGAGTAGCCAAGTGATCAGGTCTGGATTGTCAAATATTTTGGAAGCTTGGAGTTGGAGCCCAGACATATCTATTTATCTATACCGCTGTGTTGTGAATTTTGGGATGATGTATTTTGGATGTAATGGTTAGACAAACCTATATAACTATCTAATGTAATGAAGTCGTTTTATTTGTGTACTTTGATATGTAAAACTATGTAATGGATACGTGTAATATGATATTTTGTTCCGTTTCCGCTGTGAGATTCTGATGTTGTTGTTCTTTTCTTTCTATCTTTTCTATTTCTACCTCGTTCTTTTCTTATTGATGTTACGTTTTTCTGTAGAATGAAAGATGGGTCATCACAAATCTTCGAGTGTTATAAGACAATCCCAGCTCCAGGACAACGATCGTTGAATGCTCCATGTGTATACAACTTCACCATATGGTACTGCTCTTCGATAAATCATCCTACGTAGTAAATTTTACTATAATATCCGCCAATGCCTGACCCTATATAGTCCTCCAAGGAAGAGAAGCGATGTCAAATTGGCTAAATTCAATATTCCACTTGAGTAACCTTCCATACGTCTTAGGTCATTGCAAGACCTATCGTAACGGCTGATCGGTGTAAACATTAATAGGGTGTGTCTAAGAGTAAGGGCAAAGCTTTCATGATGCAATTAGTAGTAGTCTGCTAGTTTCTTTATCTTTGGATAGTTCTTTTCATCCCCGGTCAACCGCTTATTAACATAATAGATCATCTCTGGATTCGATTTTCTTCGCAAAGCGAAGTGGCACTTATAGCGTGTACAGACATGGCTAGGTAGATATATAAACCTTGATGATCCACTTGATTTGATAAGAAAGGAGGTCTCTCTAAGTGGTTCACTAGAGCTTGAATTGCATCTTTGCAATCCTATGTCCATGCAAATTTTCTTTTTCCTCTCCTAATCAATTCAAAGAAAGGTATGCATTTATCATTAGCTCTAGAATAAATCGACTTAGGTCAGCAATCTTTTCATTCAGGCTTTGTACTTGTTTGATAGTCTTTGGTGCATGGATATTGCGAATAGCTTGGATCTTCTTGGGATTGACTTTAATTCCATAGGCTTTAGCGATAAAACCTCAGAACTTTCCTAATGCAATGACAAACGAACATTTTAGAGGATTTACCTGCATTTTATAATGTTGGAAGATGTCGAACGTTTCTGCCAATTCTCTAATGTGGTCGTTAGACTATCGTGACTTCAGAAGCATATCATCCACATATACCACCATCATTTTTCCAATCTGATCTTTAAACATTCTGTTAATTAGGCACTGGTAGTTCGCTCCTACATTTTTTAGTCCAAAAGGGCATCACCACACAATAATATAACCCAACGTCGGTAATGAAGATGGTGTGCTCTTGATCGGGAATGTGCATTGGAATTTGGTTATATCATGAGTACACATCCATGAAAAATAGAAATTTATGTCTTACGGTCGAGTCTAACAGCTGGTCGATCCTTGGAGGGGGAAAACTGTCTTTTGAGTATGCCTTATTCAAGTCCGAGTAGTCAACCCATGTTCTCTATTTCCCATTCACCTTTCTCACAAGTACATGATTAGATACCCACTTAGGGTGGAAGGCATCATGAATAAACCCATTGTATTTTAGTCTATCCACCTCCTCTTTAAGAGTGATAGATCTGTCCGTATCGTACCCTATCTTTTTATTTCACCAAGACATACCTCGGGTCGATATTCTATGCATGGCTCATAATAGCGGGTAAGATCCCGCACATGTCAGCGTGAGTCCAAGCGAACACATCGAGATTCTCTTGGAGAAATCCAGTGAGTTCTTTCATCATCGGGGGGCTGAGCTATGATCTGATCCTTAAGACCAATGATGGGTCGTCATGGCTAACTATAGTGTCAATCGTTAGCTCAACAGATACAGCCTTGGTCTCTTTGGGCTCCTTTTCATCATCTCTTAGATCTATATCCCTATAGAACAACCGTGACACCCGAGATAAGGCTCAGGCACTAGTTGTAATCTTCAGTGGCACGGATGCATATTGACTTGTCCACACCCTTACCTTTCTCCCTCCATTGAGCATCCCCTAATTCAGCTACATAATAGGCATGTCTAGTCGCTTGATCACTATGAACAACACCAACACAATTATCTATTGGGAATTTTAAAGTTAACACCATGGGGCAAGAGCGCCGGGAAATCAGCTAGGGTCGGTTGGCACAAAAAAGCATTGTATGAAAAGTCGACATCCAAAACAAAAAAAGGCAGGATACAGATTCTTCTATGGTCACTTTATCCCAACTCTACAGGTAATTCAATGTAACTGATAGCTTTAGCTGCAACACCATTAAAGGCATGAATGCGAGCTTTAGATGGATTCAATTCCTCGGCTTCCATCCTCATTTGACCATAAGATTTTTTGAAAATTATGTTTACAGAACTTCCACTGTCACCAATATCCTTCTCACAAAAGTGGCGCTGATCATGGCCGAAATGACCGTTGGGTCAATCGTTGGAGCCTCCACCTTGTCTGCATCTCCATCTCTAAACATGATATCATCTGCTATGGTATGTTGCTATTTTGCCGGAGCTCCATTTTCCATATTCGAGCAGAATTCAAAATCCATATGCTTAATCACGCTAGCATAGCGCTCCATCTCATGCCAACTTTTATCAACTGGATGTGGTCCTCCGACTATTGTAATAATCACCAATCTTCCACAAGTTTGTGCAAGCTCCCCAGCCTTGTGTAGTTCTTGTCCTCGGTTGGGGTCAGATGTCCTCTGCCAGCCATCCTATGGGATTTTCACAAACTGCTATAACTTCCTTTCTTAAATTAACTTTTCGTTAATATCCTGAAGATTCCTACACTCATTTGTATTATGACCATAGAATTCGTGAAAATGACAATATTTCCCGGATTGTTTCTACTTCTCTGTTGATTATTTTGGAAGAAGCTTCCTATACTATATAGTATTGCTGGTAGGCGAATAGACATTCTTCAGAGACGTATTCAGTAGCTTTTAAGTATTGTATATCGGAATCCTAGGCTTCCCTCGTCCAGAATCCCTCTTTCGTTATCGGCTCCTATCTTCGCCTTTCTTTTGTTGATTCGATTTATTCTAGACATTCACTTGAACTTTTCTAGAGTTTTATTCAGACTGCTTTGTAGTAATATTACTCTGTGCTCCCTTTCCACTCAGTTCTACAACATTCTTCTTCCTAGAGGACCAGCTCCCTCCTTGATCAAATACTGAGCCATCTTTGCATAAAAGCATTCCATTATTGCTGGAGGTTTTCTAGCTAACCAAGCGGAAAAATCAAAATTAGAATAAATCCCTCTTTTCAGGGCCATCATTATTGCATGGTCATTCAGATTATTGATTTTTGTAACAGGTGTATGGAATCCCTCCTGATAATCTTTCAACAGTTCTCATGGAGTCTGGATCACCCTGGACAAGGACATTACGTCCTTGGAGTGGGTTGCATGCATTCCAAACTACTCCACGAACCTTATTGCCAAATCATCAAATCTAGAGATCGACCACAGGGGTAGCCTTGAAACCACATCGTTACTATTCCAAAGAGAGTTATGGAAAAACATCTACCCTTTGTTTCATTATCTGCTCATGTGGAATCCATCAACCATTCATATCTCATGATATGCTACCTAGGGTCAATATTTCCCTGGTATGGAGGCATTGACAGCATGTTGAACCTCCTTGGATGCTCTGCATATAGGACATTATCAACGAATGTGGTATGGCTTCTCGAGATTTTCCAGTCATCATTGGTCAAGCCTTGGCTTTCTCTTACTAATTGTTTGACCATAGCCGAAAAGTCCGGTGTTTGGATAGTTGGTGCCAAGGAATAGCCGTGTTCCACCTCACATGAATGGTCCGGTCGATGTCTATGTACCGTTTCACGCCTTCTTGGTTCAACATCTTCTTAATGTGTACCTCATACATTCACTTCATCGTCCTTCCGGGGAAGCATTTAATCAATAATTAATTGAACTCTATCATCCAAATCGGTTGTAGCAGCTCCAGTTTGAATCCCACCATGTATAGATAAGTTCCCTTCTTTGGAGAAGGGATCAGCACCAATCATTCCTGGTAGACCATGATGCTCTGCTTTTAGTGCCCTAAAGTTTCTATGCAATATCCATCTATTCAATGATGCTTATGCCTGTGATACTCATTCGATGAACCAGGACTCTCCAATGCCGAGTAAGGGGTAGGGTTCCTCCTAGCTTTTCCTCGCTGTTGCTGACTGAATTTGTTCACTAGATGATATTGGCTTGAATCTGCTAATTTAATTTTCAACGGCTATCCATTAGCTCTCTCATCAGATTCTAGAATTCAGCTCTTGTAATAGAATCAGTTCGATTCTAAACTTCAACTTGTTCAGCGTTTACATCTATTAGTTGATCACTCGGGCCTCCTTGCTAGATACTAACGCTCTTGTTTCCTTCCACATTCTGAGAAGTAGATCTAGTATTCCTCACCATTGTTGGTAGCTTTTCTTAGATTTTTGCAAATCCAAGTAGAGCGAGAAAACTCCTAAAGGTAGCTATGGATCTCCTTCGGTGGATTTATGTAATTCAGTAGAACTAAGGGATCCTAATAAGCTGAGAATAATTTTTGTAGAGAAGTAAATAAAGGGATTTATGCAATCCAGTAGAACTAGAAATGGTCACAAACACCTAAGAATAATTTTTGTAGAGAAGTAAATAATGAAAAAAAATCAAACTAATTAATTGAAGCGGTAAGTAACATAGAATGAGTAGTAATCAAAGACATAGAGGTTTATAGCGGTTCGACATTGTATGCCTACGTCCACTTTGAAGATTATACTTTATTACTCTCTTATGAATCTGATTACAACAGCAGAATAAAGCTACCACTTGATTAGAATTGAGTTTAGAGTAACCAAAAGTGTAAAGATCCTGAAAATAAACCTATAAGTCTATCTTTATAGGGTGAGATGATGAGATATTTCGCTAAGATTTTGGCGGAGGGTTCTCCAAGTCCATAAGGGTTCACTATAACCAGTCGTCACGCGTTGTTTTGGAACGATTGGTATAAATTATACCGATTGTTATTTTTGCTTTCTATTGTTATGCTATCATTTGTAAGGGGTCCTACATACCTCTAACCTTAGATATAAAATATGAAGTTATTCTGAGATGTCATTTATGAGATATTGTTCAATCTTTGTCAGATTCAGGTTGCTTGCTTAGTTACACCTATCATTCGGAATGATCGGCATAAAACGATCAATATTACTTGAACCTGAGAGTGTTGACTTGAAATCATCTTTGTGGACTCCAACCTTCAATTTATTGATGCATTGAAAGTTTCAAATGAATTGGCCTTGTAGATTTTGAAATATCGACCGATCTTCCTTGATTTGGCTGTTTTATGGATCATTTCAGATCGATCCAAATAAGCTCTTGCTTTGTCCGTAACTCGAACATACGAACTCTGATCGACTTGAAATTTGGAATGTAACTTCGCTGAGCTAGCCTATCACTCCATACTAATTGCACCTTGATTAGGTCCCAGTCTGGATCTGCTCGACCATTGTCCATGGTATCGTATACAACTAATTCTCGAGGCTGGTGACCATTTATTTCTAGCCAAGTTGATGATATTATGGCCCTACAGGGGGGATAACATTTACTTTCGCGGATCGACCATTTAATACTTCAAGAGAGTTGGGTCCTCAAACAACCACTTAATACCCTCAAAACTCTCATAGTAGTTCTTCGCTTTATGACCTATACTCAAAATGACGTCTCACATTAGTCCGACTATTCTTAGGAACTGATAACTAGATTAACTAGGTAGATATTATTCTATAGAATTTGGGACTAACTTCACGTCATTTCCAAATACGTACCATAAGAGATATCCTTATGATTTAGACATGTTTGCCACACTCTTATATATACACATACATTTCACCATGTCAATTGATTAGGCTATATAAGAATTCCTTCCTATTTTACCTTAACAATCATTTATTCAGATTTTGTAATTGTAAATATCTCACATTAGTAATAAATGTGCACAACTACTGGTAGCCTCAACTTCTGGTTGCCTCTGAGTGAAGGACAAACTTTTATTGTGAGACTCTATTGACCTCGCATTTCCAACTTACTAAGTCCAATTAATTAACCTATGCTCTTTATATTTTATTTTTAAACCATACTATCCTAGGCTTATTATTCTTAGATTTATGTATTTATTATTCTTAGTTGAACATTGGACTTAGCTTACTAATCCCTTTTTTACTTAAGGCGAAATATCTACCTTAAATATTCCATCACTGATAAATTCCCTTTTTAATTACATATCTATAAATACCAACTTGTCCAAGATAAAAGGACATTTCTTAAGACATTATATGCTCTCTTTTAACTATTCCATCGTTATTAGTTCAACTTCTTTATTTATCAGTCTAATTAAACCATTTACCCTATCACATTATTGCAACTCCCATATTTATTTCTAGTTATTTTCCATATATTTGAGTTGCAACAATTTAAATTCCTTCCCTGTTAATTAGTTATCCTAACGTTAACATGTAAGTGTCATTATTAGTTAGTTATATTTTAGTTATTATAGGCACAGTAGATTACGTACAAATATCTACTTTTATCACATATACATTCTAGTTATACATCTTTACTAGAATATTCTTTTTCATATTAATTGTTGGAATCATATCTAAAAAGATTATTCACGATAATTTCCAAAAATTAGTCCGAAATAAAAGATTTAACTTTAAAATATAAAAGATTACATTACTTGAAATTAAGAGGAGTAATCTTTTATTTTTATTATTGAAATGGACAGTGTAAACCACAATGAATTCATACTTTACACATCTCTTTCTCTTTTACTTTGCACTTTTTCCTTGTTAGATCAAATGTTATATTCTTATAAAAGGGAAAGAAATCAAACTAGTTTACAAAGACTAAACGGATCTTAATTCAACAATCCAAACATAGAAAAGTTTATATTCCAACAAGATTAAGGTAGTAATATAAATTCTTAACATTATTATACAATCAGTTTCAGATCTGAAATAAATTTCAATAAATCAACATTCTAAATTCATACTTTTGGGACTGATTTTCGGATCAGGTTGTAAACAATTACTAAATCAATTTATAAACAAGAATATGCAAGCGATATTTGCTATATTCAGATTATATTAATTTTGTTACCTACAACTCATATATAATTATCCTGTAACATCCCTAATTTTAATATCATTATTCACGAGATTTAATTAGATAAATTAAATAGAATAATGTAAATATTAGAGTGATAAGGGGATTGATATTTGAAAATTTAATTAGAGGCCATGCTTAATTAAATACAAAGAACGGGGTTGCAGATGGTTTCATGTGCTAGTTAATAAGAAAATAATGCAAGGGATTATAGGGATTTGCCACGACTATAATCCCATAACCCAAAAACCCATGTTCCCATTTCTTGACAGATTCATAATTCAAAACACTAAAATGTAAAATCAAAAGCTCTAGCCGGCCATAACCTGTGGGAAAAGAGGAGAAAATCCATCAAAAATAAGGAATCAAGAGAGGAGGATTAATCTAAATCAAATCTCTAGTTCCTTATCCTAATCCAGATGAATAATTATCTAAACCATCTTTATTTGTGGTTTTAAAAAGCATTCGACTTTGGGTTTTATGTTTAAATCTCTATGATGATTTTTAACGATGATATGCTTGGATTTAATGATATGTTGGATTAATGCAAATATGATTTATGAATTTTTATTTTGATTTTAAGGATAAAATCATATGAATTAGGTTTCAAATGCCATGAGGATTTAATATGTTGTGAAAACATTATTTTGGAGATGGATTTTAAATTTTTATAATTTCCCAAGATATGGAAAAATTTATTATGAATTTTTGAAAAAAGAAATGAATAATTGGGTCTAAAATTTATTTTGAACATTATATGATGGATTTTGGGTCTGACATTTATGTATGGTAGATAACATATTAAAAGTGAATTTTTATGATTTTTAGGGATTTTTCCAAAGTAATTTGCTAGTAAATTAATTTATTTAATATGGAGGACCTAAAATATTTTTTTTTTTTGGTTAAAGGGAAGGTCTTCTTTGTTAATTATCTTTAATTAATTTTTGAACAGATTCGGTAGTTTTTTAGAAAATATTTTGATAAAGTTTATGGCAACCAATCATATTTCTACAAATATGCAAGTTAGTTGAAAAGAATTACTTAAAAGGCAATAAAAATAGTTTGCATATGTTTATTATTCCGCCAATTCCAGTAACTACCTTTCGACCCTATACTCCCATCCCAACTAAGTCGAAGCCAATACACAAGGTACAGATGCATGGGTATGTAGTGGATTGGAGAATGGCGGTAGGTATGGAGTCGAAACCAAGCTTTTGAAGAGGTCGAGGCCTTTGTTGTACTATCAAAAGAAATGCCACTTGCCTTGTTTTCCAAAGAATGCTTTCAAAATTAAGGGTTCAATATAGCTTTCTAAGAAGTTGCCGCTAGTTTGTTTAAAGGGTGGCTTCAGAGCGAGTTGCCATGTTTTTAAATTACTGCTTTTGAAAGCGTATTTTGAACCTAGTCGAGACCATGCTTCCATCTTTATGCTTTTCGAATAGGTTGAAGTCATCAACGAGTTTGAAAGGTAGCTTTTGTTTTATAAATGTAACAAGCCACTTCCCAATTCGAAAGGGCTCATGTTGCCCCTAATACTAAAGATTTCAAGGGCGAAAGCCATCAGTTTTCCCTAATCAGTTTTACTTAATGGTTAACGGTTTCGAAAGGGGTACTTTCGTTTATATTCACTTTGACCCAAAAGTTATTTTAAGGATGAACCCAATGGTTTTGAAAGAGGCACTTTCAAATGGTTATTAAGCAATGCTTATGTGTATTGGAAATGTATACTTTAATACTTTCGGAAGGAATATTTCAAGGGTTTTTAAAGGAAGGTTTTGATGCTTTCGAAAGAGACTAAGTATTCCGAAAGCCATATGTTCGAGTGTTTTGAAAAGAAGAATCGAAAACTTTCGAAAGATAGATTTTAATAGTTTCAAAAGTAAAGGTCTAAGGTTTTGAAAGCCTTAATTTTCAAAACAATGGACCCAGTCTCATTTTTGAAGGAAAACCCATAACAAAATAAATGAATTTAGAAATGGCTTTTAAGCATGGAGCTTTGAAGAAGCTTTCCTTGATAAAACAATAGGTCAAAGGAATTAACCATGTTTCATATGAAACTGAGTTCAAGGATATTAAACCATGAAATGTTGGTGTTATTATGTTATTATGAGAGTAGGATTAGAGATTCTTATCCTGATTTGTTTGATGGTATGTTTTACCTTTTTGATTGATTTGTTGTGTACCTTATCGTAATTTCGAGGATGAAATTCTTTAAGGAGGAAAGTCTGTAACAACCCTATTTTTGAGTAACATCATTTGGAACATTTAATTAGCCAAATTAAATATAATAATGTAATGATTAGGGGATTGAGATTTGTGTAAACTAAGGGGTAGCCGTGCCATATAACAAATGAACTAATATGAATTAAAATGTAATAGTGAAGGAATTTAGATAAGGGGTAAAGTAGGAATAAAACATAACCTTATACCCTAAACTCTTATGCATCTCATTCTACACATTCATTTGTAAAAATTAAACATAAGAGGCCGGTCACCATTGAAGAAGAAACAAGAGGAAGATACGCGAAAGGAAGAAGCTAAATCAACTTAATCCATTCACAAATCTCAACTCCTTAATCTCAAAGCCATGGTGAATAATAAATACATGTCATGCTTTTCCTGTTTTCTGTCTTAAGAAGAAATTCGAATTATTTTGCAAAGTTATTTGCCATGTTTTTATTGTTAAAATAGATATATATATATATGCTTGTTGATGATTTATGCCATTTCATATAGATTTTATTATATTTTTTAATATGAAAACCCTATTAAGTGATATCCAAATGCCTTGTGATTTTAGTATAAGATTAGAAATGGTATTTTAGAGTCGTGTTTCAGCTTTCATAATTTTCTGAATTAATGTGGATTTAATATTAATTTTCTAGGAGGAAAATGGTTATTTGGATTTAAATTAATTACGGCTAAAATTATATTGATTTTGGGTTAGAAATTTACATATGTTAGAAAACATATTAAAAATGATTTACGGGAATTTTTATAGATTTTTCCTATGTGTTTTAATACTTACATAAAATTATTTAAGGTATGCGACTTAAATGTTTTATATATTTATAAAAGGAAAAGGAGCATTTTGTAAATAATTTAAATTGTTTATTTCTAAAATTTTGACGGTACTTCTTGAAAAGAAATTTGCAACCAATCATATTTTAACAAACAAGGTAGGTTAGTTGAAAAGAATTACTTTAAAAAGTTAAAAATTAGTTTATACACGCTTTTTACATGTTTCACCACTTTCAGCACCTTGCTTTCGACAAGGTACTTTCGCTTCCATTCAGTTGAAACCAATACAAATGGTATTAAATACTTGGCACGTAGTGGATGGACATAGGCAAAAGGTATTGTGTTGGAAAAATGGATTCTGAAGGGGTCGAAGTGTTACTTTGCTTTCAAATGAAAATGCGCCTACTTTGCTTTCGAAAGGAACGCTTTCAGCTTGGTTAGCTTTCAACTGGGTCAGATTGTTTTAAATAATGGTTTAAAAATGTTGCACCTTTTGTTTTAAGTAATGTTTCGAAGGGGTTGAAACCGCTTCTTGTCGCTTCTTACCTTTTGAAGCAAATTGTTTTGAAAGGGTTACTTTGTTTTTAAAACATAGTTGGTTCTCCAATGCTTTCGAAGGGTTAGTTTCGACACCATTACTTCTTTACTTAGGAATTACTTTCGAAAGACTGCTTTTGACTTAGTTATTTTATGAACCTTTTTCTGTTGAAGGTAGAGCCCAAAGGTTTCGAAAAAAAATAGTTTTAATGGTTTCTAATGGTTTCCACATGTTTTACTTAAACCCAAATGCTTTCGAAAGGTTTGATTTTATGTAAGGAATTTAATTATTTTAAAAGGTACAAGATAAAGGTTTCGAAGAAGCCATTCCCCGATGTTTCCGAAAGGTTTTCAAGGAAGGTTTCCAATGGTTTCGAAAGGGAGGTTTAAAGAGTTTTAAAAGAAGATTGTCTAAGGTTTTGAAGCTTTTGAAGAAGATGTTTTCAACGGTTTCAAAAGGTTTATATGAATGGTTTCGAAAGGTATTTTTGGCTTTCGGCCTAAGGTTCTAAAGAAAGTAGTTTACTTGGTTTTGAAAGGGGTACTTTCATTGGGTTCGGAAGGGGTACTTTCAAAGGTTTAAATGTTTTCATCAACAATGTTATGGCTGAAGTAATGTAATATGGCAAGGTTATTAGGGTAAAGCATAGAGTATATTTTCCTTGTGAGAGAAAATGTTTTTAAGGATAATTATATGGAAAGATTATCGTAAGTAAAATGACTCAGATATTAGAATACCAGATGGGACTGGTGTGATGTCACGCTCTATACTTTAGCTAGTAGCTCCTAGCTAATATAAGTCCAAAATTCCAGTATGCAGGGCTTTGTCATAGGTAAGACTAAAATGATGTTACACAAAAAAAATGAATCTACAGAGAAGAGATAGGTTATTGGTGAGCCAACAAAATCATTAGGATCAGTTGACTCTGGGAGAAGTAAGTTAGGGATAGATAGAATAGGAGTATTTAACAGAAGTTAGATTATTTGTTCATATCGTTCGGTAAGCCCGAGTCAGCCAAAGTTTATTAATTAGCCAAACAATGTTCGGAGAGATAGTCCATTGATTACCAGATTTCTATGCATACATGATATTGCTTTATTGTTTTAAGCAGTTTTGGTTGTAGGATTATGATTTGAAAAATATATGTTTTTGAAAGGATATTAGTAAGGGGAATCTGTTCCACTAAGCGACATGGTCTCACTTAATATCAAGTAACCGAGATGTATAGTATTGTTTACACCAAACTTTATATCTGAATCGAAGTTTATGTTTTTCCCCTTAAACTTTCTGATGCTCAAAATTGATTTGAGTAGGCTGAGGGTTGAGGTTTATAGGTTTTTACAGGGATGACGAATAAACTTTCGAAGATGAGCAGGAGGCCGACGGATAGCTATTTAGGAGTTGCTGTTTTATTTTGTTTTGTTCCGTTGTCTTGTATTAAGTTATTTATGACTATATATTATTCTAGTCAACCAAGAAGGCATCATGATACATTGATCTTGGTGCATTTATATAATAATTATTTTGATCTGAACTTGGGGATCGATATGGGATTATGTAATTTGGATATGAAACATGTTTTGACATGTAAGCAGAAATGTTATTTTTAAAATCTATGATTTTATTTCATATTTATATGTTTTTAATATTGTGGATACCATTAGTATTACCGTATTTTGTCGCTGGAAGTTAATACTATAGATGTCTGTCGCATCTGTAGTGCTTAGCTTTAGCCCTCAAGATAGGGGATGTTATAACTTGGTATCAGAGCATTGGCTTGCTAAGTTAAAGAAGGGAAGAGGTCCATGTTGGAGTATGCGAGAAGATTTGAGGAGTTGACGAGTGGTTATTCTACCATGGACATTATGATTAAGAGGACCAAGAAGTTCATTAGGGGATTGTAGCCTGAGTTAGCTAAGGCTACATTACCTCATATCAGGGATCCTTGTGAAGTTGCTGTAGAGATGGCATTGAGGCATGAAAAATGCTTGCTTTTTGTAAAGAAATAAGGCGAAGGAGGTCCAGGTGGGGCAGAGTCAGAAAAGAACGTTTTTCCATAAGAAGGGAGCTCAGAAGGGTGGAGCTGCAAGAAAGGATAGTTGGCGGTTGTCTGCATTAAGTGAGGCAAGAAAGGTCATTTTGCAAATGAATGTCGCTCTGGTGATGGGAAGAAAGTGATCAGGAAGAAGAATATTAGATGCTTCAAATGCGATCAAATTGGCGATTATAAGAACCAGTGCAAAGAGCTTGATAAGGATGGAAGAGGCAAAGTATTTGCATTGGAGCCAGCTACCTCGAGGCCAACAGTAGAGGATAAAGGAAAAACTATGTTGGGAGGCACACTTCTGATTCATGGTATGTCAATTAGTGTTCTGTTTGATATCGGTGCATCACATGCTTTTGTATCTTGTTTTTTGGTAGATAAGCTTAACCTAGAACCCTCATACTTAGTTACTTCCATAGGGGTTGCAAATCTGACAGGAGGGTATGCGACACTTGGGATCAAGGGTGACCGCCTAGAGTTTGACTTGTTAAGTCATACCTTTGTTTGTAGTTTGCATGTGTTTGTGGGTTCTGAATTATTTTGGGTATGGATTGATTAAGTAAATACGATGCTTGGTAGGAAAATATCGCTTAAACACCCTGTCTGTGAGGTGAATGCTTTGTTGGGGTTTGCAGAGATAAAAGATGAGTTTAATCGATTTTTCGTGATTAGAGAATTCGCTGATGTCTTCGAGCTGGTAGTAGGACTACTTCCGAAATGATCCATTGAGTTTTGGATATATTTGGTGCCAGGAGCAGAACCAATAAGTAGACCACTAAGCAAGTTGACACCTGCTGAGATGAGGGAACTAAAGGTGCAATTGGTGGATTCGAAAGGCAAGAATTTATCAGACCTAGTACTTCACCTTAGGGAGCAACCGCAGTGTTTTCCAAGTAGCCGGACGGATCATTGAGGTTATGTGTCGATTATCGTAAATTGAATGAGAAGACAATAAAGAACTGATATTCGTTGCCTAGAACTGATGATTTTTTCGACTAGTTGAGTGGTGCCAAGGTATTTCATCAGTTGGATTTAGCAACTGGGTTTCATCAACTAAGAATAGCAGAGCATGGTATTCCTTTGACAGCGTTTAGAACCCGATATGGATCGTATGAATTGTTAGTTATGCCATTCAGACTAACTAATGCGCCATCATTTTTTGTATATTTGATGAACCGAGTTTTCCGAGAGCACTTGGACAGGTTCGCGTTGGTACTTATAGACAATATTTTGATATATTCTAGAGATGAAAGGGAGCATGAAATTCATCTTAGAATGGTGCTTCAGACATGAGGCAGCATCAGCTAAAGACGAATTTTTCAAAGTGTCATTTTTGGAAGAAGGAAGTGATGTTTCTTGGTAATATAGTCTCAGAGAAATGGTTTTCTGTAGATTCGACTAAGATTGAAGCAGTAAAAAATTGGAAAAGACCTGAGACAGTGACCGAGATAAAGAGTTTCCTTGGATTATCTAGATACTATCGCAAGTTTGTAAGGAATTTTTTGTGGATAGCAGCACCGATGAGCAAACTAACGCGAAAGGATGTAAAGTTTGTTTGGACCGATAAGTGTGAAGAATCATTTCAGAGATTGAAGCACTTATTGACCAGTGCATCAGTATTGGTTGTTCTGGAAGGGAATCATGACTTATTAGTATATACAGATGTGTGTGAAACTGGGTTAGGAGCTATGTTAATGCAAAGAGGAAAAGTGATTGCCTATGCTTCAGACAGCTTAGACCACATAAGGTTAGATATCCAATGCATGATTTGAAATTAGCTATGGTGATTTTTCATTGAAGGTGGTGGATACATTACCTTTTGGAGAGCGATTTGAGTTGAATATGGATCATAAGTCGCTGAAGTATTTATTCTCTCAAAAGGAGTTAAATATGAGACAACAGAAGTGGCTAGAGTTTATAGTTTCTTATGACTTTGGAAATGAGTATATACCAGGAAAGGCAGTAAGGTGGCAGATGCACTTAGCAGAAAACATCGGAATGCATTGTTGGCGATGATAGCTAAGTGGAAAGATTTGGAAGCATTAATGGCATGTAGAGTGTGGTAAAGATTTGAAGCTCGGTCTAGTGGAGAAACTATTGTGTTATCATGTTTAGAAGTTTGACCGATGATTATCGAAAAGATTTCTTCTAAATAAGAGGAGAATCCAGTATTGGTTGAACGGATTAGGAAGTTGAGGAACGGAACGGAGAGCGATGACTTGTAGAATTTTAGTCTCGACAAAAATGGGTGGTTGAGGAAGAAAGGCAGGTTTTGTGTTTCGAATTTAGGAGACATTAGGAAAGAAGTTTTGAAGGAATGCCAGTTCGAAGTTCACTATCCATCTGGGAGGAACTAAGATGTATCAGGACATTAAGAGCAGTTTCTTCTAAGAAGGTATGAAGAGGGATGTAGGCTTATGGGTGAAGCAGTGTCTAAACTGTCAACAAGTAAAAGTCGAACATCAGAAGCCAAGTGGGTTACTTCAACCATTGGATATTCTGATATGGAAGTGGGATTCTATTTCTATGGATTTTATAAATGGGTTACCAAGATCTAATAGAAGAAATGAAAGCATATGTGTCATAATGGATAGGTTAACCAAGATTGCTCATTTCATTCCAGTTAAGTCAAATAGGACGGCACTTGTTTTGGCTAAGTTATTTATGAAGAATGTAGTTAGACTGCATAGAATTCCTAGTAATATCATAAGTGATAGAGAATCTTTATTCACTAGTGAGTTCTTGAAGATTCTACAGGAGATTTTAGGAACCAAGCTCAAGGTGAGTACCGCTTACCATCCGCAGACCAATGGGCGAACGGAAAGAGTTAACAAGGTCGTGAAAGACTTGTTACGAGCTTGTGTGTTAGATTTTGGTGGATCATGGGAAGACTACTCACATCTAGTTGAGTTTTTGGTATGACAACAGTTATCAGGATAGTATAAGGATAGCATCGTTTGAAGCTTTATATGGAAGGCCATGCAAATCTCCCTTTGGTTGGTTAGAGACTGAGGATAAGTTGGTTCTTGATCTAGATTTAGTTAGGGAAGCGGTAGAGAAGATTGAATTAATTCAATCTAGGATGAAGGAAGCTTAATCTAGGCAGAAGTGTTACACAAATAGAAGACGAAAAGACTTAGAGTTCTCAGTTGGAGATCACATGTTCGTCAAGGTATCACTGACTAAGGGTGTGATCTGATTTGAGAAATCAGGAAAATTAGCACTGAGATTTATAAGACCATTTCCAATTGTAGAGAGGATCCGAAAAATCATATATAAAGTAGAGTTACCAAACAGTTTTGCAGGAGTCCATGATGTTTCTCATGTTTCTCATCTAAGGAAGTGTGTTAGAGATTCGAAGACTACTATAGCGCCGACTGTGTTAGATAATTTAGTAGTAGAGCCAAACTTGACTATAGTTAGAAATCTGGTTCGTATAGTTGCGAGAGATGAGAAGAAGCTAAGGAACAAGACAGCCAGATCAGTTAAAGCCCAGTGGAGCGACGATGAGAGAGACTGTACTTGGGAGACTGGGAGTAGGATTAGAGATGCTTATCCTGATTTGTTTGACGGTATTTTTTTTACCTTTGTGTTTCATTTATTGTGTACCTTATCTTAATTTCGAGGATGAGATTATTTAAGGAGGGGAGTCAATAACGACCCTATTTTTGAGTAACATAATTTAGAACATTTAATTAGTTAAATTAAAAAATGTAATGATTAAGGGATTGAGATTTGTATAAACTAAGAGACTTCCATGCCATATAATGCATGAACTAATATGAATTAAAATGTAATAGAGAGGGAAGTTAGATAAAGGGAAAAATAGGAACAAGACAAAATCTTATACCCTAAACCTCATGGATCTCATTCTATACATTCATTTGAAAAAATTAAACATAAGAGGCCAGTCACCATTGAAGAAGAAACAAGAGGAAGATAAGCTAAAGGAAGAAGCTAAATCAAATTAATCCATTCCCAAATCTCAACTCCTTAGTTTCAAACCCAAGGCGAATAATAACTACATCTCATGCTTTCCTTTTTTTCAGTTTTAGGATGAAATTCGAATTATTTTGCAAAGTTATTTGCCATATTTTGACTGTTAAAATGGATATATTTGCTTATTGATGATTTATGCTACTTAATATAGATTTTATGATGTGTTTTAATATGAAAACCCTATTAAATGACATCCAACTGCCTTGTGATTTTAGAATAAGTTCAAAAATGATATTTTAGGAATGAATTTCAATTTTAATAATTTTTTGAATTAATGTGGATTTAATATTATTTTTCTAGAGAGGAAAGTGGTTATTTGTGTTTAAATTAACTATGGCTAAAATTATATTGATTTTGGATCAGAAATTTATATATGTTAGAAAACATATTAAAAATGATTTATGGGAATTTTTATAGATTTTTCCTAAGTGTTTTACTTAGTATATAAAATTATTTAAGGTATGATACTTAAATGTTTTGTATATTTATGAAATGAGAAGGGGCATTTTGTAAATAATTTAATTTGTTTATTTCTTAAATTTCGACAGTACTTTTAGAAAAGAAATTTGCAACCAATCATCTTTTGACTAATAAGTCAGGTTAGTTGAAAGGAATTACTTTAAAAGGTTAAAAATCAGTTTATACATGCTTTCTACATGTTTCGCCACTTTTGGCACCTTGCTTTCGACAAGGTACTTCAGCTTCCATTCAGTTGAAACCAATACACATGGTATCAGATACTTAGTACGTAGTGGATTGGACATAAGAGAAAGGTATTGTGTCGAAACAATGGGTTTCAAAGGGGCCAAAGTGTTACTTTGCTTTTAAATGAAAATGCGCCTACTTTGCGTTCAAAAGGAACGCTTTCGACTTGGTTAGCTTTCGACTGGGTCAAAGTATATTAAAGAATGATTTTGTAACAGTTGCATCTTTTATTTGAAGTAAATGCTTACAAAGGTGTCAAAACCCCTTACTATCGCTTCTTACCTTTCGAAGCAAACGGTTTCGAAAGGGTTGCTTTATTTTTAAAATTTAGCCACTTCTCCAATGCTTTCGAAGGATTGATTTCGACGCCATCACTTCTTTACTTGGGAATTACTTTCAAGAGAGTGCTTTCGACTTAGTTATTTAATGATCCTTTAGTTCTATTAAAGGTAGAGCCAAAAGGTTTTGAAAGAGATAGTTTTAATAATTTCGAAAGGTTTCCACATGTTTTACCTGAGCCCAAATGCTTTCGAAAGGTTTGATTTTATGTAAAGATTTAATACTTTCCACATTTTTGACTTGAACCCAATGTTTTCGAAAGGTTTTAAAGGAAGGTTTTCTAATGATTTTGGAAGGCAACTTCAAAAAGTTTTGAAAGAAGGATGTCTAAGGTTTTAAAAGCTTTCGAAGAAGATGTTTTCAATGGTTTTGAAAGGTTTATACGAATGGTTTTGAAAGTATGTTTTGGTTTTCAGCCTAAGGTTATAAAGTGAAGTAGTTTACTTGGTTTCGAAAGGGGTACTTTCAATAGGGTTCAGAGGGGTACTTTCAAAGGTTTAAATGTTTTCATCAATAATGTTTTGGATAAAGTATATACAACATGGCAAGGTGATTTGAGTAAAGCATAGAGTATATTTTCCTTGTTTAAAGTATGATTTAAAGGTTTCAATCAACTTGAGAGAAAATGTTTCAAGGAAAATAATAAAGGGAAGATCACCGTAAGTAAAATAACTCAAGTATTAGAATATCAGATGGGACCGGTATGGGGTCGAGCCCTATACTTTAGCTAGTAGCCCGTAGCATATATAAGTCCAAAATTCCAACACGTAGGGCTTTGTCATATGTAAACTAAAATGATGTTACACACAGAAAGGAATATATAGAGAAGAGATAGCTTATTGGTGACTCCACAAAACCACTAGGATCAGGTGACCATAGGAGAAATAAGTTAGGTACAGGCCATCCAGAAGAGGAGTATCTAACGCAAGTTAGATTATTTGTTTATACTGTCCGGTAGGCCCAAGTCAACCAAAGGTTAGTAGTTAGCCATGCAAAACTATAATGTTCGGACATATAGTCTATTGATTTCCTCGTTTGTATGTATACATGATATTAATTTATTGTTTTAACCAATTTTGGTTGCAGGATGATGATTTGCAAAAGATATGTTTTTGAAAGCACTCTGGTGAGGGGAACCCATTTAGCTAAGTGGCGTGGTCCACTTAATATCAAGTATCCGAGATGTAAAGTATTTTTCACACTAGGCTTTTTTTTCTGACTCGAAGTTTATATTTTCCACTTAAGCTCTTAAGTGCTAAAAATAGATTTGAGTAGACCAAGGGTTGAGGTTTAGGTTTTTAGTAGGATGACGAATAAAGCTTCGAAGACAAGCATGAGGCTGACTGATACCTATTTAGGAGTTGATATTTTATTCCGCTTTGTTATATTATGTCATAACTGACTATACAACACTCTAGTCAACCAAGGAGCCATCTTCATATGTTGCTCTTTGCGTATTTACATAATAATTATACTTGATCGGAACCTAGAAAACGATATGGGATTATGTAATTTGGATATGAAACATGTTTTGAAATGTAATCAGAAATGTTGTTTTTTAAATCTGTGATTTTGTTTCATGTTCATGTGCTTCTGATATTATGGGTACCATTAGCATTACCGTATTTTGTTACCAAAAGTTAATACTATAGCTGACTGCAGCATACGTAGCACTTAGCTTTAGGCCTCAAGATAAGAGATGTTATAGCTTTCGAAAGGGTTTGATGCAGCTTTCGTAGAAGTTGCCGCCTTTTTGTTTAAAGGGTAGCTTTCGAACGAATTGCCTTGTTTTTAAATTAATGCTTTAGAAAGGGTGGTTTGAAGCCAGTCGAAACCATGCTGCCATCTTTATGCCTTTCAAATGGAATAAAGTCATCAACGAGTTCTAAAGGTAGCTTTTTTTATAAATGTAATAAGCCACTTCCTAATGTTTTCGAAAGGGCTCCCATAACCACTTATACTAAAGGTTTCGAGGGCAATGGCTTCGAAAGGGGTTTCGAAGCATCCTTCCAAATGCTTTAGTTAAATGATTAATGCTTTTGAAAGGATGGTTCCGAAGCCATCAGTTTTCCCCAATCACTTTTTCTTAATGGTTAATGGTTTCGAAAGGGTTACTTTCGTTTATATTCACTTTGACCCAAAAGTTATTTTAAGGATAAACCCAATGTCGAAAGAGGTACACTGAAATGATTTCAAAGCTATGCTTATATGTGTTAGAAAGCCATACTTTAATACTTTTAGAAGGAATGTTTTCAGGGTTTCAAAAGGAAGGTTTTGATGCTTTCGAAAGAGATTAAGTGTTTCGAAAGTCATATGTTTTAGTGCTTTGAAAAGAATTATTGAAGGCTTTCAAAAGATAGATTTTAATGCTTTCAAAAGTAAAGGTCTAAGGTTTCGAAAGCCTTAGTTTTCAAAACAAAGAATCCAATCTCATTTTTAAGGAAAACCCACGATAAAATAAATAAATTTAGAAATGGCTGTTAAGCACATAGTTTTGAAGAAGCTCCTTGATAAAACAATAGGTTAAAGGGATTAACCATGTTTCATATGAAATTGAGTTCAAGGATATTAAACCATAAATTGTGGGTGTTATTATGTTTACTTCTTCTAACACACACACACAGATATATATATATATATATATATATATATATATTCACTATACAATGGACCTATAACTGTATTTTGGGGAGAAAAGGGCAGAATAATTAGCTAGGTTGACCCTGGTAATGAATAGAAATTGAGTCTGACTCCTATATGAGTAGAGTTGTACCTAGGAGCTCAGGTAGACCAGAACATAGGATTCTCAGAGATTCATCAAAGGAGTTGTCAAATTAGACAGATTAATAGTAAGCCCATGAAAACTATATTTGGAAAGAGTTATTAGCAGAGGCCAATAGGTTCGCAGTGATCCCCTGGAAACTATATCTGGATAAAGTTACTGACATAAGTCAGTAGGTTCCAAGTCAACGCTTAAAAACTATGCTATAAGAGAAGTTATTGGAGATATCAATAGTTTCAGGGAGAACCCATGAAATATGGGGTTATTGGCAGGAGCCAATAGGTTCTTAGTGATCTCATGAAAATTAAGAGACCGACTATGTAGTCCATAAACTTTAAACCGGTTATTAGTCAGCCCATGAAAACTAATAGGTTAATAGTGACCTTAGAAACTATAACTGAGATAGAAGGCCAAACGAACAGGGATGGAAATCTAGAACGATTTACTTTTTTTCATATCATTATAATATTTTAAATTGCTATATTTTAACCATTATGGATGTAGGAGCACAGTATATGTTTATTAATTTTTTTGGATAAGATACTAGTGAGGGGAAAACCCGTTCTGCTAAGCGACGTGGTCTCACTAAATATCAAAATGGTTTGAGATAGTAGATTATTATTCAAACTAGGCTTTATGTCTGACTCGAAGCTTATGTTTTCCCCTTAAACTCTCGGATTCTTAATTAATTTTGAGTAGTTTGAGAGTTTCTTCTTAAACAAATAAGCTTCCAAAGACGTGCATGAGACATAATAGCTACTAGGAGTTCTTTTCTTTTTTAATTCTGCTATGTTTTATTGTAAAGGCAAAGTTGTTTAATTGCCTAGATATATATACTTTGATCATCCAAGGGACATCTTTGTATGTCACTCTTGGCGTATGTTGTAATAATTATAATTTATCTAAATATGGTTCTCAAATGAGGGATTATGTACTGAATTTGAAATGTTGAAATGGAATGTGAAAATTGTTTAATGATTTTAAATTTTTTCCATATCCTTGTGTTTCTGTAATATCAGTGTATCTAACAGTACCATATTTGGTCATCGAGGATCAATAACTATGGACGACTACATCATCCGTAGCCTTTAGTTTTGGATCTCCAAGCAAGGGATGTGAAGAAAAAATGAAATTTAAACCTAAAAGATCTTTCAAAACATAATCCAATGAATCAGAAAAAAAGATGGGGATTTGGGTTAACACTATGGTAATGTAATTGTATCATATATATATATATATGTGTGTGTGTGTGTGTGTGTGTGTGTGTGTGTGTGTGTGTGTGTTGGTATGTATTCCCCTTTCTCTTAGACTGTTCTTATGTATCTTACTAACGCTTGAATGCAAATTTACGAGAAAGGAAGATATGGATGCAGGAAATGGAAGAGGAAATCTCAGTGGAGGAAGCATCACAACAAACAGAAATGCTTGACCCACCAGGAGGAACCCAAGTTGACAGGGAATTACTAATCAAAATGCAGATACCTATGTAGGTGCTGGAAATCCGCTAGTTGACACGGGTATGATGTATCAGTTCTTCATCAATCTAATGTAATTAGGAGCAACTACTAGAGTTGTTGGGAATGTTGGAGGAGCTAATCCTATGGCTCGAATTGGGAATAACTATGCTAATTTGAGCAGAGATTACACCGATCTTGGTGGGAAGCCATTTGTGGGAATGGAGGATGCCATAGAAGTCAAGAATTTGTCGTTGCATTATAAGAGAATCTTCATTGACTTGGGATTGAATGATGAGAAAAAGAGGGGATTACCTCTAGGCACTTGCAAGGGGCAGTGCCCCATTGGTGGAACAGTGTTACTGCCAGATTTCCTAAGGAAGAGTTGACTTGGGTAGAGTTTCAAGGGAGATTCGAGTAGAGGTTTTTATCTAAAGTTGCCAAGTCGATATTGTTGAGAAATTTTATGTATTTGTTGCAAGGAGAGATGTCATAAATTGAGTATGCTACTAAGTTTGATGAGTTGTCCAAATATGGATATGCTACCGTTGACACCATCATCAAAGTGGAATGAGAAGTTCATTCAGGGATTGAGACCCAAGATTGCTAGGAGGACTATGCCACATCTATGTAATCCTTGTAATGTTGTTATGGAGATGGAAATCCGACATGAGGAAATTCTTGCTATTTTTGGGAAGGAAAGCCGGTTGAAACCCGGTGTTCTCGGAAAAGAAGAGGAAGTTCTTTAAAAAGAAAGGAACCCAAAAGTGAGAGGCTACCTAAAAGGCAAAGGCTGATTCTGTCTTTTTCATGTGTGATAAGAAAGGTCATCATGCTCATGAATTTCGGATAGGAAAGAGGAAGAAGTTTTCATAAAAGAAAGGCATGAAGTACTTTAACTGTGACCAGGTTGGGCGTTATAAGAATCGGTGCCCAGAACCAATCAAGGCGGACAGGGGAATAGTCTTTGTTGTTGGATCACCATCTGCTGGGTCAATTATTATTGAGAAAGGAATGACTGTGATGGAAGGTACACTTTTGATTCACAGTATACCGGTTAGGATACTATTTGACATCGGTGCATCACATTCATCTATTTTCTAGCGTCTGGTTGATAGGTTATGTTTTTAGCCCATATAACTTTTTACTTCCTTAAGGGTTGCGAATCCGATAGGAGGGTATGCAACTCTAGGGATGATATGTGACTAGTTATAACTTTATTTTTTAGGTCGTAAGTTTACATGCAGTCTGTATGTTTTTGATTTCATAGATTTTGAAATCATTTTGGGTATGGGTTGGTTGGGTAAATATGAGACTGTGATATTTTGCCAAAACAGGGTGATATCGTTGAAACACTCAGATAGTCATAACCGAATTATATTCTTAGTAGAGAATTTTGATTGAACGGGTTGTGCTTTGTTTAGAGTCACGGAAGTGGAAGAAGAGTTAAGTCAAATTCGAGTAGCAAGAGAATTTGCAGATTTTTGAGCCAGTTGCAGGATTATCACCGAAACGGGCTATCGGATTTGAATAGATCTTGTGCCAGAAGCTGAACTTGTAAGTAGACCACCTAGCAGAATGACACCGACTGAGATGAAGGAATTAAAGGTGCATCTAGTGGATTTAGAAGGGTGGAATTTTACTAGACCAAGCAGATCACCTTGGGGTGTGGTCGTCGTTCTCGTGAGAAAACTGGATGGGTCGTTAAGGATGTATATCGACTATCATAAGTTGATCGAGATGATGATTAAGAATAAGTATCCTTTGCTAAGAATCGATGATCTACTTGATCAGTTATGTGGAGCCAGAGTATTTTCCTAGTTGGATTTGGCGACAGGTTTCCATCAGTTAACAATAGCAAAGGACAGTATTCCGTTAATAACATTTCAAACTAAGTATGGTTCTCATGAGTGGTTAGTAATGCCATTCGGGTTAATGATGCACCTACTTACTTTGTGGATTTGACGAATCGAGTTTTCCGAGAGTACTTGGATATGTTCATGTTGGTGTTTATAGACGACATTTTAATATACTCTAAAGATGAAAGAGAGAATAAAGATCATCTTAAAGTAGTGCTTGAGGCACTGAGATAGCATCAGCTGAAAGCGAAGTTTCCCAAGTGTCATTTTTGAAAGAAAGAGGTTAACTTTCTTGGTCATGTGGTTTCAGAGAAGGGTTTGTCAGTCGATCCAAATAAGATTGAAGCTAATAATTACTGGAAGAGACCAAAGAGGTTGACTAAGATTAGAATTTTTCTTGGACTTGCTGGATATTACCGGAGATCCATTAAGGATTTCTCACGGATAGCAGCGCCTTTGACTAGGTTAACCAGGAAGGATGTGAAGTTTATCTAGTCTGACAAATGTGAGAAAGCATTCCTTAAGTTAAAGCATTGTTGACCAACGCATCTGTGTTAGTAGTTCCATATGTGGAAACCAAGGGTTGATGGTATATACCGTTGCATGTGGGACTGGATTGGAGCAATGTTGATGCAGAAGGGTAAAGTTATTGCCAACGCTTCACGACAGCTTAGACCACATGAAGTAAAATATCCGACTAATGATTCGGAGTTGGCTGCGATGATCTTTGCATTGAGGATTTGGAGACATTATCTCTTAGGGGAGAGATTTGAGCTATAACAGATCATAATTCCTTAAGGTACTTATTCCTTTAAAAGGAGTTGAATATGAGATAACATAGATAGCTGGATTTTTAGCAGCTTATGACTTTGATATATAGTATACACATGGGAAAAGAAATGAAGTAGCATATGCTCTTGGTATAAAACATCAAAATATGATGTTAGGTATGTTGGCAAAATGGAAAGATTTAGAAGCTTTGATTACTTGTAGTGTGCAGTTAAAACCGACTCTAGTTCTAGTCAGAGCACCACCATGTTGTCCTATTTAGAAGTTCGACTAGTGTCGATCAAAGGATTGCTTCTACGTGGAGGGAGGATCCATTATTAGTCGAGAGTATTAGCAGGCTTGAGGTTGGAACTGAGATCGATGATCTAAGAGATTTTACTCTTGACCAGAAAGGATAGTTGAGAAAGAAGGGACGGTTGTGTGTTTCAAATGTTGAGGACTTAAGGAAAGAAGTTCTTAGGGAATGTCATTTGATCCAAATTTACGATTCATCCTGGAGGAACCAAGATGCATCAAGATATGAAGAGTTTGTACTGGGAGTGTATGAAGAATGATGTTGGCTTGTGTGTTAGATAGTGTGCAAATTGTCAACAAGTGAAGGTCAAACATCAAAAGAGAAGTGGGTTTCTTCAACCTCTAGAGATACCAATTTGGAAATGAAATTTTATATCTATAGATTTTGTAGAGGGGTTTCCAAGGTCGAATAGAGGAAATTAAAGTATATGGGTCATATGGACAGGTTGACAAAGAGTGCCCGTTTCATTCCAGTTAAGTCAACTAGAACAGCACCTGTTTTAGCTAAGTTGTTCATGAAGAACATAGTTAGACTGCATGGAATTCCTAGTAGTATAGTCCGTGATCGAGATGCTTTGTTTACTAATGAATTCTGGAAGACACTACATGATGTATTAGGAGCAAAGCTCAAGATGAGTATCGCATATCACCCTCAGATGGATGAGCAGACAGAGAGAGTCAATAAGGTACTTGAGGATTTATTAAGAGCTCGTGTATTGGACTTTGTGGATCTTGGGAAGATCATATACACTTAGTGGAGTTTTCCTGTAACAATAGCTATCAGACTAGTATATGAGTGGCGCCTTTTGAAGTTTTGTATGAAAGGCCATGCAAATCACCAACATGTTGGTTGGAAATTAGAGACAGATTAGTCTTAGGTCCAGATCTGGTTAGACAAGCAATAGAGAAGATTGAGTTGATCCGAGAAAGGATGAAAGAAGCTTAGTCCAGACAGAAGAGTTATGCAGATAAGAGGCATAAAAACATAGAATTCTCAATTGGAGATAGGGTTTTCATTAAGGTATCACCAATGAGGGGTGCAATGCAATTCAGAAAGTCAAAGAAACTAGCACCAACATGTGTTGGCCCGTTCCTAATTATAAAGAGGATTTTCGGAGTGTGAGTAAGAGTATAAGCATATGAATGAGTGCGACTCGACCTGTGACGACCCGTAAATCCATACCCTTTGAATTGACAATAAACCACACATGTCCGACCCAAAAAGCACATACTGACAGAAAGTCATGAGAAAAAAAGAAAAGAGAAGAAGAGAAGAGAAGAAAGATAGAACAAAACTGAACAATACAGAATCTCACATCGTAGCGGAAAATATATAATATTATATCAATACTCTTTACAAAACAGAAACTGTATATACATACATCAATTAGAGTTCAACAATCAAATAATAGTTATCAGCTTGAACGGTTATAATAACATGTCCACACAATTGCTAATAATATAAACAACAACAATGCGCAAAGAGGATGATCAAAACAGATACGTGTATACGAAAATGAAGATCTCCAGCTCGCCTGCTGAAGTCCAAAAGCACCAAATCTCAACCAGTAAATATACAAGGTTTGACCGAAGCATTGAAAGGGAAGAACGCTCGAATTAGTCTAGTAAACCAGTGTGAGAAAACACACTCAACTGAATTTATTTGATTACAAACTTTTCCTTTCAAAACAAAAAAATCTCTTAAGACATGCCTACAAATAAACACGGACATGTTTTTACCTTAGGATAACTAAAGCATTTCATATCAAATCATATTATATTATAATTGTGTCTATTGCACAAATAATTTTAAAACAGTCGAAATTGTTACCATTATTAAATTCCAACATAGCAGGCTCTACAAACAAAATGGCAAGTACGTAGTGGAGTTTAGATTTCCATACAAATGGCCAGGTGAAGTGACTACCTTCCAGCAGTGCATCTCTAGAGGAATGCACCAAGAAATATCATAAAGGAACCTCTACCAACACAAGATCGGCCTATCTCTGTAACTAGATAGTACCGAATATATCATCCTCCAGTCGTTACCGACCTTTTACGAGGGCCCTCATAGCATGCAAACCACATTAATTTACATCCTGAACGTCATAGCGGGAAGAGATATCTAGAAGAGGATGATCATATCCTAATGGGAGCGACCCACTTAGCCTTGCTGCATCTAACCATGTTTCGGTCATTTTCGGGTTGATGAGGCCTAACGTAACAATTATCTTTCACATACCACATATCACATCACTTTGAACACCACACGACCATTTCCGTTGACTACTAATTGTCTTTTATAAAAATACAACTCTTAAGCTCGTATGTTTCAAGGAGGGTGTTAAACTAAGAGAATTGCCTTCTCCGCCACCACTAATGTACGTTTACAAAAACCAACGTAATCTTTAGAAATGAAATGTCTGACAAACATCCATACAAGTTGTCCAGGAACAGGATGAACAAAAGGTACTTTCCTACCACATCCTGTCAGGAAATTCCTAGGATTAGTAGCGAATAGTCCTTGCATTGGATGTTTCATAACGAAGAGACTACTGCTACTATATGTGTATTGGGATTTTAACCCCAAACGATCAACAAACAGCCCTCCATTATGAAAATCCTGAATATCAATATCATCACAATCTGCATAATTGAAGCATAAATGATGGTCTGAAGTTGTTTTCGGATAAGCCGATCCCGGTCTCTTCGCACCAACAATGCAAAAGCGTTGCTCAACCTCACACAGAACTAAGTTTCATAGACTTATCACGTCTCCAATTTTCAACTTGCTATCCTTCGGCCAAGAAGGAAGCTCGATAGATCGGAGTAATACTCTGCATTATACGAAATCAACATCCTCAACACAAATGATAATCAAGCCCATACTGAAGGCTGCGTATTAAGTGTACGACTAAATAGTTCCCACATCAAGTCGAGGAATTAAATGGACAAATTTTGATACTCGGTTATTTAACTATCAAAGCAAACAACAGTATTTATCACCATAAGCAATCACTAGCCCATTTTAATTAATCTTTTATTAATTAAATCACTTTCCAAATATTCACTTCAAATTATCTTTAAAAAGATATAATTCCAAAAGCATTTCAATATTGGAAAACATTTCCATATACTTATTTCAACAGTATAAGCATATTCACAAATCTCTTTATTTTCAACACTTAGAAAATATTACATAAACTTAAATCAGGATTAAGTGTATATTGTATTCTTTAAGGAAAACATTTTCTTAACATACTTATTTGGGTCAAAACGAATGTTGCGTAAAACATCATTATGATAACCCAAAATCATTAGTATAGGGATTCGATAATTAGATCGATATATAAATCTCATATACTATACAAAACATTTCCTTTCGAAAACATTTACTATAACAATGGTGTCATAGTCCATCATTTCCTTACTTCTCGAAGACGTCTACTTCAACAATGAATGTTGAAATCAATGTATTCGATACTTAACACATTTTAAAACATCTTTAAATCTTTTAACTTTGTATTATAATATCACTTCCTAAAAATATCCATTTTATTTAAAAGATTATTCACTATTCAAGATCGTGAATATAATTCGTTTGTCAAATTCATTACTTCTACATATTTAATAAAGGATTATCCACTGCCCAAAATCGTGACTGTGTTTCCTTCCATAAGCTTCCATATTTAACTTATCAAATTCAATTCATTTCGGAGTTATAAAATAATGTTTATATATCCATTTATTTTTATAAAAACTTCATTTTATAAAATTCCTTTATTAACAAATTCATTTATCTCGTCTATATGCCAAAATCCAATTCATAAGTAAATTACTTATAAATCACTTATTTGCAAACTCATTCTTTTTATAACATCAATTCATAAATCTGTAAATCTTATTTACTTATAAGAGTTAATTATAACTTCATTTCAACACTTACAAAACTGCTTAATAATCCCATTATTTTTACTTATAAAATATCAATTTAATAAATTTTTATACATACCATTTATAATAAATTCAAAAACCTCAGTTTAAACTATTTACAAAATAGTTAACTCTCTATTTCAAAGATCACGTTTTTGATATATTTCACAAAAATCATAATTTTTATAACATAAAAATTATAAATTATATTTATTTAAAATAAATTCCTTTCCTTACCAATTTAAATTTTTATATCAAACATATATTACCAAAATCACTTGAAAATCCTTTTTAATTTGAAATCATCACTTTAACATTTTTTAAAATTCCAAAAATAGGCCTAATGCTGCAACAGCACTAAATACATCAATCACAGCATCCAAACATCATATATCATATGATAACAACATATATCACAATATCTGTAATAAAATCAACACTGGTAAGGAATCCAGTTGGATCCCTCCAACCCGTCACCTGTAACAGATATACATATGAGAATATGTGTACAATGTCCGCTTCGAGGCAAATGCACGTACAAAAGGTCATCTGCTCATATACGGGAACGTATAAGGTCTCATCTGCTCCAATAGGCAGGAATATATCCAAATCAGTCAATATATATAATATATCATGTATCATCAAACAATCATCAATCATTACAGAATAAATTTATTCTCACTTATATAAAAATATTAACGAGTCAGAAAGAGTGAGTAGTAGTCACTTTGGTTCCAATAGCAGTTGCAGTATTTTATTCCAAATAAATTAAACGAGCGTTTAATTTTACCTAAAATTTTCAATAGCTCCAATCAATTCCAAACCAACTCTAAAATGTAGCGTTCGTCAATACTAACCAAGGCAACTTATTTCGTCACAAACGGACCGCATATGAAGAAGTTATGATATTTTAAAGATTTCACGAATTATTATTTAAATTAATTTCAATTTTTTTTATTTTAAAACCAAGCTTGCATCGTGGCCATTGATTTCGTCCACATCAAATATGAGCCATATGAATCATTTTATTTCCACAGGCATCTTCGTACGTGAATAAATCCACTTGGCCGCTGACCTATCGACGAATAATGCTCCACCATCGATCAATTTGACGACGATCAGCTACCCTCGTTTGAACGTCGACCCCTGCCTCTACCTACGGCTGCGAGCATGTGAAGCTTGGCCCTCCATTCGCCAATAAATCAGCCTCAAAATGCATGATGAACGCGACCGTTTCCCCCCTCCATATCTCTGATTTAGATCATAACCGTGGGAGTTGTTCGTCTCTCCAAGCTCTTCAATGTTGTAGTTGGAAGATTTTCGTAATAGTGGGTGGATAGAGAGATAAACAAGGAAGAAGGTTGGAAGATATCGGCCACTGAAATGGTAGGAGGCGGCTGCTCTAATTAGGGTAAGGGTTTTGTTGAAAAATAGAGAAAAACGTGGCCTTATATAGAAAATTTGGCGACACTATTCACCCATTCGAACTCCAATTGAAGCGTGTCGCCTGGCGTTCATAATGTTTTTTTCCTATTTCGAACACAACGGAATATATATCGAGAGACAACTCGATCGTATTTGGAAGATAGGTTTTCGAATCGAATTATTTTAATTTAAAATTTACTTAAACAAATTTCTACGCGTTTCAGCTTGCCACGACTAAACCATAAATCCGATCCACATGAAATTTATAATCCTATAGTAATAAAACCTTACAGATCTAATGAAAATGATTTCGTTGAAATCTGAGACTGTGTGAAAATTGACTATTTTTACACGTTAATAACTAATATTCAATTTCTGTAATTTACTTTTTAATTAAATTTCAAAAGTTCACTAACATTATTCTGATTCACATAGAATTTAATTCAACTTTATAAATCATTTTCATTCACATTAAATTCAATTTCCAATTATTTGCACAATTTCAAATATTAAATTAAAAATTTAATTATCCAATTAAATCACTATATTCGAATATAAGTTATTCAACTTACAATATTTACTTGTGAATATTTAAAATCAATTAAATATCTGAATTTCAAATGACTGAAATTCTAGGTCGTTACACGACCATTCATTCTCTAACTCTAGCCTAAATCCAACAAGAGGGTTGTAGATTCATCATGGATCGGGTCCGACCATCCACAAGCTAAATTTGCTAACCCGAGATTGGAGGCAGGAGTATAATTACTTAATGTCTGAACATGACAGCATAACATTGTTGTTAACACCTTGACTTTCAAATAACTTAAGGTCACTACCGAGAGGAGGCCTTGAGATGGAATTATCAAGTCGATGCTCGGAGCGACAGATGACCTAATGACATTACAACTTAAATGTTGAGCAACGAAATACAAGCACATTGAATGGAAAAATTAATAGCTCGAACATTTAAACAATTGTACGGAAAAGTTGAATAGAAACAAAAGAACTTTCATTTCCATACTAAACTTGGAATATTAGTGCAAGTTTCTGTCCAACTGGGTAAAAAAGGGGGAGACTATTATTCTTGTTTTGAGCTATAAAGAAGTGCAAACCCAGAGTTACTTCTTCTTTGACAACTTCTATCTCTTCTTCTTGGAATCAGGAGAAATCTTGTTTGAAATCTCTCCTCCTCCTTTCTCTCTTCTCTACCACTGCCTTTACCCTTGAGTGGAGTGCTCTGGGTTAATCTAGCGGATGTGCCCTGGGCAGTTCCAGGTTGAGGAGTGGAAATTGGGATGCTGACACTGTAGTGAGACTCCCAAGGCCTTCGGGTGGAGAGGTGTGAACATGGGCAAAAAAGGTCTTCCCAGGTAGAACTATAGATATGGGAGGAGGAATGACTTTCAACTTCTCTTGTTTGATATCTGTTATAAGAAGAACATCCGCCTCAAGTTTCTGCTCTCTCTCATGCATAGAGGGACCTGATGAGAAATGGGAAGTCCTAGTAAATGTCATCATCAACTCGAGTTCTCTGATTCAAATCACCTCCTTCCTTCGACAAAGTGTCCGTCAATTGCTCATCAAAGGTTGAAAATTCCTCATCCGGAATGTTATGAGTTGTTGCCGAAGTCGATATGGTTACAAACTCTGTCATGGTGTTTGTGGTCCGGGTTGATAGCCTTGGGGAGGGGCAAAGCAATAGCACGTGGTCTAAAGCTAAAGAAATACAATGAGTGGGGTTGGAAACGTAGACACATCAACTTTTTGAAAGATGAGGGAAGTCAACAGAATACCCTCTTCACTTGGAACTTCCACATGAGATGGAGCGTCGCTGGATGGTCCATTTAGGATAGGAGAGAGGCCAGTGATTCTTTGAAGCAGCTATTCATTTTTCGATTATAGCCACTTTCGGTAGAAGAGTCCGCATTGGAAGTAGGAGCAGCTTGGGTCCCTGGAGTTTGATCAGCCGTAACATCATGCTGCATGGATTTGGAACCGTCTTCTATCTCTTGTTGAGAAGCAATGATAGCTTCCTCTTGGATCAGGAGTAGGCCCTCATGCAAAATTCTAGGTTCATTGCCCCTCAAGACTTCCTTTTCCAACTGCATTAGATCAATCTCATCAGCTCCAAGATCTCGTTTCTCATCATCACCTGTATATTTTCAAGCATGGATAAGATCATAGGGTAGTCCACCTGGAGCCATTATAAATTTATTAACTTAAAGACAATAGCATTATAAGAGAAAAGAAGAAGATCAAGTTCATCCATTACCTCCGCCATGGTTTATTTCTTTGCAACCTCTTCTTCTCTCTTTATGAGGGCATCAATATCTCTAGCCTTCTTAATGGCTGCGTCCTTCTCAAGTCTAATCGTAACTAGTTCATCCCATGCCTCCTGGCCAATTTTCCATGCTTCGTTCTTTTCTTTCATCTCATGCTCAAGCTTGATCTTTAATTCGGGTGCACTTCTTCGAGCGGTATCTTTCTCGATCCTCTGCTCATGATTTCGATGGTGCAACTCCTCGACCTTGATAAATTTTCTTGATTTCTCACCTTAGAGTGCTTTGGTGACTTCTTAGGCTCTATTTTCGGCCTCTGCCTAAGATTTCCTCAAGGCATCTAACTTAGCAACAAGAATGGAGTGATCCATTTTTTTAGGTTCTTGGCGGTTTAGCTTTTCAATTTTCTATTGCCTCTCTCTGGAGACTTTTGAGATCCTCTCTGTCGCTCTGATCCATTCGTTGTATTGCTTGTGAATATCGATCGCACAATCAGTAGTTATTGGCTAGACCTTCTCAGGAACCCTCTTTAGGTTGGACACAAACATAAATCCATCAGAGCAAACATTTGGGAATTCTTCTCTAAGCTGCGCTATGCGGGTGGAATTATTGACCTATTGGTCATCGGTAACGACTTGAGTAACGATGCTCTCTTTGCTTGACCTGTGCTGAGAAGCCTCGAAACCACTATGATGGCTATGATCAGAAGATCGTCGGGAATATGATGATACAATCAGTTGTGTAGGGACTGAAGCGAAGGATGGACCACATAAAATATTGACCAGAGGGATATCATCGCGCCGATCCCTTTGCTTATTTGGACCTTTTAGGGGTGTGAACTGGATCTAGATCGATGCACAAAAGTAAAATCATGCGAAGAGTGATCCTTATTACCCCCATCATGATAGTCTCGGTTTCGACTGGAATGGTAACTTGGGTCGTGTTCAGAACCCAAGTTACCATAGTGATATGATCCCGATCGATCCTTTTGAGTCTAACACAAAGAATGGAACATATGTTTCTTATTCCCCATGAGTCTTGTAAGGAAAACAAAAATGAATTATATTTCAGCATTAAAGGGCACATGACAAGTGCAATGTACTATTGTGGAGTGCATGTGGATGTAAATGTCATAGTGCTCCTCCAATGGACTAGATGTTGGAGCCTTGCTGATTGGAGTAGCCTCTCCCCTAATGTTGGGAGGAAATAAGAACTAATTTTGAATGGAGAACCAAACCCACCAATGCTTATATCAGCAAAGTTATAAGTGTCAATGTAATCTGGAATCATAATATCCAGCAGTCCCTCAAATATGTTTTCTAAATGTTTTGGAGCTGACAAGTAGACTATTCCGATGCGACTTGAGGAGTGACATACAACTTAGGCTACTTGGCCTTTATAAAGCTTGTAGATAAGTTTCTTCCATTTAGTCTCCTTGGATGCAAGAGGCTATGAGTTTTGTGAGGATCCGACTACAAGTTCAGGGCTAAAACCACATCACCATGACCAGATTCGGCATCATCACCCCTTGCTTTTCCTTCCGTGTATTATCCTGAGCCTCCTTGACTAGGGGCATGCTAAGATTGGTGTTGTCACTTCTTTTCCCAATAGCACCTCCTCCTTTGGTAGTACCCTCCTTAATGTTCCCACATAGCCCGATGCTGTAACCCTCGCCTAGTAGGCCAAATGCGGAAACACGCTCGTCGATAATGAGAAACCTCATATCTTTATCTTCCTAAGAAGAATCCTTGAGCGCTGAAACTGCTTCTGAGTAATGACTATCGTTGGGCCGTGGGCGACTACATGTAATTTTTAGAATAGCTACTTAATTCATGATACGACTTGATAAAAGTACTCAAAATTAAATTTAAAGCAACGCTACGTCCTTCCATCCACTGTCCTACAAAACCAGGTGGGAAGTGCACATAAAATCACTTATTCTTGAAGGCGCTAATTTTGTTTCAAGTGTCGGTTACAACCCGACAGTTAGGTGCCGCCTCGAGGATAGTGTACGAGAGGCTTCCCCTTTGTCGGTCGAGATTATAGATGAACCTAATGTCTTCTAGAGTTGGCTCACAGTGCAAGAGTTCCAGGAATATTATATACGTACCACATAGGAATGCATAGCTATTCGGACGCAGCGAAGCCAGAGCCAGTCTTAAATAATATAACATTTTCCGAACGTATGGATTGAAGGGTGGAATGCATCCTGCCTAGCACATGAACTTATTGTAGACAGTGTGTCCCTCTGGAGGTAAACAAGGTTTATCACAGCAATATGGAACTAATATATCATCATATGGAATCCTGTACTTAATGAAAATTCTTTAAGGAGAAGCCTCATCGACTTTCGAAGCTAAGGAGTCCGCCGGATCTTCCAAGAATTCAACATCTTCTAGAGTGTCAAGAGCTAGCTCATCTTCTGCTTCAGGACTTTATGGAATTTCTGGTACTTGGTGGAAACTCTAAATTGGTTCAGATAGGTGGCCCAGAGTGTTTCGAGAAGATTTTGTTACTGAGCTGGATTGGGCATCAAAATTGACATATAGAGAAGTATGTTCAGTAGCCATAGCGGTTAAGCGCTGAGTGTCTGGAACCCATAACTATTAAATTTAGCAGATAATCATCACTATAAAAATTAACCTAACCCCTGATGCTAAGTGTAAACTAGTGCAGTGTGGTGCGGTATTGTACAATGCAATGATAAAAGGTTTAGAATTAAAATGATAGCAGTGACGCGACTCTGGAATTCGATCGGAGTATTATCATTGCTACCGTCCCACCCACCTTTTATGTCAATATTTAAGGATTTGATCTAAGCTTCTGGACCAGTTATTGGCATGTTGGAGTTCGGTATTTGATTCAAGTACTTATGTTATACATGTATAAGTTTAAGTGCGTATGCATGCATACTCAAGTTGAAGCATTCTAGTTCACTCTAATATTGAATGTACAAGTGTTCATGTCCAAGTTTGTTTTCTATGCTCATGCTTCTAAGTTTTGGGTTCATTCTTACAAGATGCTTTGGGTATGTTCACATCAACTAAAAATATTTAAGTCCCTTAACATAAGGAATCATAACTGATTCCTTCACCCGATGCTTCAACACCGAACCCTCCGCTATGCCTATAACCAACACCTATCACAACCGATCCCTCATTTTAGCACTGATCCCCATGTCAACCGAACCCTTTTCATCACTTCATCTCTTCTTCACATCATACTCTTCAATCTATAAGCAAAATTGACCCTACTATTACCGATCACCCTCCACCACGTCTCCACACCGATCCCTTGGACTTTGCCATCCCAATTAATCTTCTCCAGACCGATATTAGCCTACTCCTTCATAACTAAGAACATGAATCCACTATCTCTTCATGATATCCCACTCCAAATCGTTTACAATGTTTTCAAACCCACATATGTATGTAAAACAATATGCAAGCGAGGACCAAAAGATGGATCGACATGGGGATAATGAAGGCGATTTAGGTGCAAGTAGGAGTTCAAAGTTCAATCGTTGAAAAGAAGGGAAACTCGATTTGGAGCAATGGCGAAGACTTCTAATAAGGTGGAGGTTTGATTCGTATAGGATGTTGAAGGTATCAGAGAGAATTCGGTTGAAAATCTCAAGTTCAAGGGGTTGGAAATGATGGTTGCAGAGGATTTAAAGGTATCGGTTGCAATAGAATTTACCAAATGAAACAAGTGAAGTAATAAAAATAAGCAAGTGTTTAACAGATATATGGGTTTGGCCCACTTTAATATAGCCATAAATTAACTTTGTCCACAAATACATAGGGGTCCGATCCCCGCCACCTAGGGGATTAGTAGTGCACCCTTGTATATTAAAAATAAAAATTGCAATCCAATTACATTTGAATCCCACGAATTTTGGCAACGACCCATAAGCTTATGAGCTAGGCCAATAACAAAAGTGTGTACATGAATGAATGTGTCGTGTAAACACTTAACACTTAATTTCTTGATTTGATAGAAAATGGATGAATTTCACCTGAAATTCTTAGAGGAAGAATCCTATTCAAACAACCAAGGCCTACGAGCTCAATTGATTAACTTGATGGAAACAAGGATGGATTATTGTCGATACATTGAAATCCAATATTTATACTAGAAGATGCTGACCAAGTGTCATGACGAATAAAGAAAGGTATGACTCTTTAGAGAGACAACTCTAAAGAAGGATAATGACTATCAGGAAACTGAATGGAATTCTTTCAGCAACTCTAACTTGCTTCGGTTTAAAGCAATTCATGTCCGAAATAAGAAGTACTTTGGAGGGAAAGTGTTATCCAACCTATTAACTCGTTAATATTCACACTAACTGGAAAAGTTAGACTCGACGGCTGTTTAGGCCAGTATCCCAAAGAGAGTCTTGCGGTCCAGAGATCAAGTACAGACAACATTATGAAGCAACGATCAAGCGAAACCAAGAGATGAACCCTACAGAACATTCTAAGTGTGGATTATAGTATCAATCCGGCAAGGGATCATGTATGATCCCTATCTCTATGCAATGGATCGAATCGTATTAGCTTAGCAGTTCAACTCAATGGAGATTGATCGATATTTCAAAGTCCGTAAGTCACATGCAAAAACACTTTTGGTGACATGAAGTTAACATGAGAGGGACCTACTAGAGGAATTATAAGACCCACTTGACCATTAAGAGGGATCGGGGCCAGTCCCTATTCCTTGGGTTTTGGCCAGGTGATGGCTTATGAGACCGCATTTGCATCTGGAGATTTCATTGGAGATTTTTCAGGAAGATATTCGACCATCTCCCTCTATAAATATAGGCTTCATGGTTCACTTGAGGGATCTTTATGCAGGCTATTTTCCTTGTTCTCCATTGTATTTATGGACTTTGATTCGATCCCCATTGTACTCAAGATTCAAAGTCATTAATAAAGTTTTTCTCCAAAGTGGACGTAGGTCTTCAATGCCGAACCACTATAAATCATTATGTTGTTGTTATTGCTTATTTTTTGTCGTTTAGTTGCTAGTTTCCTCTGTTTCATTTAAATTTCTTTATTTATTTCTCTATAAAATCTCTACTGGTTGTTTGTGCCAACTTTTGATGCATACATGTTTTAACGTATCATCGAGCCTAATGCACCGCTAAATTTGTAAATTCTAGCTCTATTTCAACTATTCTAAACTCTTAGTCTTATATCGCATTTTACTATTAGTTTAATGTCCTTGTGAGATTTTTCATATCATACTGTTTTCTTCCAAACATTCATATAAGAGCGGTACACACAATGGAAATAATAACATACTAGAAAAATAGAATCACATCTCATAATTCGCATATGCATCTTAAAAAGAGGCAGCTAATAGTCATAACCCCAAAAGCCTAAAACGGAAAGAACAAATGCTAGAAGGAAATTCAACAACACCACTAAAAACTATCCACAAACAATGCCTACAAACTATGAGATGGTGTCAATCTACGACCGAGCTCCAGCCATTACCATAACCCATGAATGGTCATAGCATGGCGGCTATACACTCAATATTGTGTCGATGGTGCTGTTGGAGGCCCCGCAATCACCATCTACCTAAGGGAGGATCTATCGATGGCAGAAGGAACCTTCCTCTAAACTGCCACTTCATGGAGATTCACCTGTATTGCCTATAGATGAGAGTAAATAGATGAAAATATAGAAGGTAACTCCATGGACTGCCGACTCCTTGATCGGCAAAATTAATCATAAGCGTGCGGGCCTAATTGACAGCAATGTCTCCAATAGCCGTACAGGTGGACTTCTGCACCATTGGATAAATTTAGTCGTAACTTCTCGTCTTTGGGATGATATTTGTAACACCTCTAATTTTATTAACATTATTCAAGAGATTTAATTAGAATAAATCAAATAGAGTAACGTGGATAAGGAGATTAAGGTTGATTTATGAATTAGATGGTCGTTCTTATTAAAAATCTAATGAACTTATATAAATGTTTAAGTAAGTGAACACAAGGGCATTAGGGTAAGTAGCCGCCCATATTTCTCTCCCTTATACTATCTTTCTTAGTCATACACGTTCATTCTACTTAAAACAAAATTTTATGACTGTGAGAAGCAGGGCCGACCATTGGGGAGAAAGAAGAGAAAATTTAACTTAAAGCTTAGGATTCAAGTTAGAAGGAATCAGTCTCAACCAAACTTCAATTTCCTTATCTAATCTAAGGTGAATAATAATTTCTACATTTTTATTTTAGTTTAATGATCATATGATTTTGGATTTTAGAGTAAATCTGTTTTAATGATATATTGAATGAGGGTATGCTTGAATTATGATTTATATTGATTAGACAAGTTTGCTAAAAAGGAGATATAAACAGTTTTAGGGTAAAACTGAGATAAAATGATTTTTAAATGCCATGGAAAAAAATTACGTTGTAGAAAACACGATTTTGAAAATGTGTTTCAATTTCCATAATTTTCCAAATTAATTTGGATTTTATATTAATTTTCTAGTGAAGAAAATGATTTATTGGGTTATAATTTATTTACGGCCAAAATAATTATTATTTGGTTTTGAAATTTTTATATGTTGGAAAACATATTAAAATAGATTTTCTGGAATTTTTCTGAATTTTTCCTAAATGACTTGTAAATATATAAAATTATTTAAGGTATGGGACTTAAGTGTTTTATATATTTAATTAAGGAGAAGGGGCATTTTATAAATAAAATTATTATTTAATTTTGAAATTAGTAGCAACACTTTTCAGATAGTAATTTACAACCAATGAGAATTTGACAAATAATGGCAGGTTAGTTGAAATGCTATATTTTTAAGTTAAAAACAAGAAAATCAAGCTTTTAGCATGTTTCAGCCATTTTTGGCATCAAACCTTCCGTCCCAGACCTTTCGACAGTTAAAAGGTTATAGCATTCGACAATGTCAAACCAACGCATATGGCAAGGTCGAAGGGTACTTAGTCGAAAGGTTGGTTGCCAAAGAGGTTGGAGTATGTTTGTTTTATAAACCAAAAGAGTCGCCTACTTTGCTTTCGAATAAGAGCTTTCAACTTGGTTGTTTCGACCAGGTCAATTATCTAAAATAATGGTTCTAATACTTTCGACACAGTCTAAAGGTTACTACCGCTTTATCATTGTTTTGTTTTGAAACTACCGACACAGCCGAAAGGTTATTGCTGCCTTTTTCCAACCTTTTGAAGTCGTTGCTTTCGACAAAGTCGAAAGGTTTACTTTTCTCAAAACCGTTCGCTTCTTTATTGCTTTCAAAAGGTTTGAATTTTAATGGTTTCAAAA
Source organism: Allium cepa (assembly GCA_030765085.1). Classification (NCBI taxonomy): domain Eukaryota; kingdom Viridiplantae; phylum Streptophyta; class Magnoliopsida; order Asparagales; family Amaryllidaceae; genus Allium; species Allium cepa. The sequence continues at coordinate 461,765,323 of CM060938.1, read as the reverse complement.
GGTTTTCAATGCTTTCGGAAGGTATCTAAGCTTTCGACTTAAATTTTTTACCTTGCTTTTCTAATTGAAGTATAAACCAAAGCTTTCAAAGCAGAGCATTCAATTAAATCAAAAATAAGCTTCCAATGAAGTCGAAAGGTTTTTAAAAGAAGATTTTCCATAAACTTTAAATTGAACTCGGTAAGCTTTCAAAATGTTTATGTTTAAAAGGTTGAAAAGTTTCGAATGGTTTGCTTTATAATGGTCTCAAAAGGTTTGATTTCCAATGCTTTCGAAAGGTTTACTTACAAATGGTTTGGAAGTTAGGCTTCCACTCTTATTTAATGATACTTCTACTAAAAGGTTTCCAGGAGGGTTTAAAGTATTATAAAGGTTGGAACCTATTGTTCTAAAATTTATGGTTTATGCTTTCAAAGAGGTTGAAAGATTGCTTTCGACAGGGTCGAAAGCAAAGCTTTCAAAGGGGATACTTTCGAAGGGGTTGAAAATTTGTTTTCTTTTAACCTTATAAAATAAATGTTGTTTAACCTTGGGGATACCGGGGTGGGTTTAATAAATTCATAATAATAGTTGGGAATATCAACACTTATGTGTTTTGACAGTCATTGGGGATACTAATGTAAATTATAAATGGATATAACCTAAATTAGGGATATTGGTTCATCATGTGGATAACATGAGATAATTAGATTCATGTGGATAGCATGAGTTAAATGATCAAGTGATGGGTTCATAGTTATCCTAGAAAAACTATGGGATGTATGATGGATAGTCAACATCAAGTCGGTGATGGATAGTCTCCATATGATTGAAGAAGGGTTCATAGTAATCCTGGAAAAACTATGGGATGGTTGATGGATAGTCAACACCATGTTGGGGATGGATAGTCTCCATATTTATAATGAAGGCTTTCTAGTCATTCTAGGAAAACTATGAGATGGGTAGTCCACATCCGCTTAAGTAAGATGAATATAGGATGGATAGTCCTTAAAATCTAATAAAGGATGGGGAAATCCTAAATGTTTGCAAGTATGCATATCATCAAAATATTTTGAAAATGAATATTTTAACTCTTGAGGATGCAGGAGTATAGAGTATGATTTTCTAAAAGTTTTCGGATATTAATGAGGGAAAAAGCCATTACGCTAAGCGGCATGGTCTCACTAGATTTCAAAAGGAATGAAATGTTGGATTATTATTCATATCAGGCTTTATGTCTGACTCGAAGTTTTTATTTTCCCCTTAAACTCTCGGGTACTCAATTCATTTTTAGTAGTTTGAGATTTAAGGTTTATAGGGTTTCTTCTTAGATGAATAAAGCTTCCGAAGGCATGTAGAAGGTAGATAGTTATTAGAGTATTTCTTTTCTACTATGTGATTTGTTGTAAGGGCAGATTTATTAGCCTTATTATATACACTGATCTAGCAAGGGGGCATCCTCATATGTCGCTATTAGTGTATTTGTAATAATTATATTTTGCTGAACGTGGTTACGTTTTGGGGTTATGCAGTAAACATCGAAGGTTCTGAATGGAATTTGGAAATATGTTTTCGAATATTTGAATTTTTTCCATATTTTTGTAATCTATGTATCAATGTATCTAGCACCGTCGTATTTGGTCATCTAAGATTAATAACTATGGATGACTGCAGCATTCGTAGCCATTAGTATTAGGCCTCCAAGTAGGGGGAGGTTACAAGTTGGTATCAAAGCATAGGTTTATGAAATTTTAAGAGAAAAGTTAAACCGAAAAGATTTTTGAAATATTATCCAATGAATTTGAAAATAAGATCGGGGTTTGAGTTAACGCTATAGCAACGTACTTGTATTTGATATATAGGTATATATCTACATATGTATTCCCCTCTACCTTTGATTGTTCTGCTGTATCTTACTAAGGTTCGTATGCAGATATACGAGAAAGAGGATATGGAGGCAGGAAATGGAAGAGGAAGTCTAGGTGGAGGAAGCGCCATAAGCAATGGAAATGCTCTACCTAGTACCCGGAAGAACCAAGGTCGACAGGCTAATGCTAACCAAAATGCTAAGGCCAATGTAGGTGTTGGAAATCCGTCAGTGGGTGCGGGGATGGTGTTTTAGTTGTTGGATAATCTTTTACAAACAAGAGCGACATTTTAATGTTTGAGGAGCTAATCTTGTAGTTCTTATTGGATATAATTATGCTAAGCTAAGCTAAGCCAGGACTACATCAGTCTTGGTGGGAAGCCATTGTTGGAACATAATAAGTAGTTGAAGTTGAGAACTGGCTGTTGAACTGTGAAAGGATCTTTACTGATTTATGCTTGGGGGATGGAGAGAAGAGAAGGCTAACCTCCATACAGTTGCAAGGGTTAGTGCTTCATTGGTGAAACAGTGTGACAGCTGGAGTTTCGGTAGAAGAGCTTACATGGGCTAATTTCAGGAGAAGATTTGAGCAGAGCTTCTTGTTTGAGGTTGCCAAATCAGCATTAATGAAGAAGTTTATGGATCTTGTCTAAGGAGATATGTCTGTGATCGAGTATGCTACTCTGTTTGATGAGCTATCTCGATATGGTTATGCTTTGGTTGACACAGATGTCAGAAGGAATGAGAGATCCATTAGTGGATTGAGGTCAGAGCTAGGCAGAATGACTATGGTCCATATCCGAGATCCTTCTAGTGTAGTGGTGGTGATGGCCATTCGCCATAAGGAAATGCTTGCTATTTCAGATAGAGAGAAGCCAATTGAATCCCAGGGTCCTCCGAGGAAGAAAAGGAAGTTTTTTAAGAAAAAGGGCGCTCGGAAAGGAGAAGCAACCAAGAAAGGGAAAGCAGATATAGTTTGCTATAAGTGTGATAAGAAGGGTTGCTATGCAAATGAGTGACATTCAAGAGATGGAAGGTTGGTTGTGGGGAAGCAGAATGTGCAATGCTATAATTGCAACTAGATGGGGTATTACAAGAACAAGTGTCTTGAAGCTGCCATAGTAGGAAAAAGAAAGATCTTTGCTTTGGAACCATCATTTTCTAAACCAACTGTTGCTGAGAAAGGAAAGTCTATGATGGAAGGTACGCTTTTGATTCCTTGCATACTAGTTAGGGTATTGTTTGATGCTGGAGCATCGCATTCATTTATATCTCGTTATTTGATTGATAGGTAATGTACAGAACCCACATACCTTGTTACTTCCTTAAGGGTTGCAAATACAATAGGAGGGTATGCAACTCTTGTGATGAGCAGTTAGAACCTGATTTGTTAGGTCATAAGTTTACATGTAGTTTGTATGTTTATGATTTCATAGATTTCAGGATCATTTTGGGTATGGGTTGGTTGGGTAAGTATGAGGCTAGGATAGTTTACTAGGATCGAGAAATATCATTGAGGCACCTGGACAGTCATAACCAAATCATCTTCTTTGTGGAGAATTCCAGTAGAAGTGTTGGTGCTTTATTAAGTGCCATGGAGGTTGCAGATAAGCTTAGTCAGGTTCATATAGCGAGAGAATTTGCAGATGTATTTGAGCTGGTTACCGGATTACCCTCGAAACGAGCTGTTGAGTTTCAGATAGACCTTGTACCAGGAGCTGAACCTGTTAGTAGATGACTTAGCAGGATGACATCAACAGAGATGAAAGATTTGAAGGTGCAGTTAGTAGATCTAGAGGGAAGGAATTTCATCAGACCAAGTAGTTCGCATTGGGGAGCAGCTGTGGTGTTTGTGAAGAAACCAGAGGTCGTTAAGAATGCGCACTGACTATCGTAAGTGAAACGGAAGGACGATCAAGAATAGGTACCCTATCTCAAGGATAGATGATCTGTTTGATCAGTTGAGTGAAGCCAGCGTATTTTTCCAATTAGATTTGGCAACGGGGTTCCATTAGATGAGAATGGCAGAGGATAGCATTCCTTTGACGACATTTTGGGCTAGATATGGATCGTATGAGTGAATGATGATGCCATTTAGATTGAATAATGCGCCTTCTTTCTTTGTTAATTTGATGAACCGGGATTTTCGAGAACACTTGGAAAGATTCATGTTAGTATTTATAGACAACATTTGGGTGTGTGCTCTAAAGATGAAAGGGAGCATTAGGTTCATCTTAGAGTGGTGTTGGAGAGTTGAGGAAGAATCAGATGAAGGCGAAGTTTTCCAAGTGTCACTTTTGAAAGAAAGAGGTTAAGTTTCTTAGTCATGTGGTTTCAGAAGAGGGATTAGCAGTCAATCCAATTAAGATCAAAGCTATCAGTAATTGAAAAAGGCCAGGGACGTTAACCGAGATTAGGAGTTTTCTTGGACTTGTTGGCTATTACTGGAGATTCATTAAGCATTTCTCACGGATAGCAGCGCCATTGACTAAGTTAACCAGGAAGGATGTGAAGTTTGTTTGGTCCAAAAAATGTGAGGAAGAATTCCTTAAGATAAAGCATTTGTTAACCAATGTGCCAGTGTTAGTAGTTCCAGATGATAATCAAGGGTTGGTAGTATACATTAATGCATGTGGCACTGGATTGGGAGCGGTGTTGATGTAGAAGGGAAATGTTGTTGCTTACACATCTAGGCAGCTTAGACCATATGAAGTAAGATATCTACTCATGATTTGGAGTTAGCTGCGTTGATTTTTGTCTTAAAGATTTGAAGGCACTATCTTTTGGGCGAGAGATTTGAGTTATTTATCGATCATAAGTCATTAAAGTGTTTATTCTCATAGAAGGAGTTGAATATGAGGCAGCAAAGGCGGCTGGAGTTTTTGGTTGCTTATGATTTTGGTATAAAATATACTCCTGGAAAGAGAAATAAGGTGGCAGATGCTCTTAGTAGAAAACATTAGAATGTGGTGTTAGCAATATTAGCAGAATGGAAGGATCTAGAAGCTTTAGCCAGCTGTAGTGTGCAGTTGAGGTCTACTGCTAGTTCTAATATGGGTACTTCCATGTTATCTTGTTTAGAAGTTTGACTAGTGCTGATCGAGAGGATAGCTTCTAAGCAAAGTGAAGATCTAGTTTCATCCAAGTGGATCAGAAGGGTTGAAGAAGGATCATAGATTTATGACCTAAAGGATTTTAGTCTTGGCCAAAGAGGATGGTTAGAAAGAAGGAATAATTGTGCATTTCGAAAGTAGAGAACATAAGGAGGGAAGTTCTAGTGGAATGTCATCGATCGAAGTTTACGATTCACCCTGGAGGGACCAAGATGTATAAAGCATGAAAAGGAGCTTCTATTGGCAAGGGATGAAGAGGGATGTTGGCTTGTAGGTTAGGCAGTGTGTGCACTGTCAACAAGTGAAAGCTTAACATCAGAAGCCAAGTGGGTTACTTCTGCCTTTAGACTTCATGGGATTCCTAGTAGCATAGTCAGCGACAGAGATGCATTATTCACTAGCGCATTTTGGAGGAGTCTACAAGAGGTATTAGGTACCAAGCTTAGGATGAGTACGGCTTATCATCCACAGACAGATGGGTGGACAGAGAGGGTCAACAAGGTACTTGAGGATTTATTGAAAGCCTGTGTATAGGACCTTGGTGGATCTAGGGAAGATCACCTACATTTGATTTAGTTTTCCTATAATAATAGTTAACACACTAGTATAGGAACAACGCCTTTTGAAGCTTTGTATGTAAGACCATGCAAATAGCCAGTATGTTGGTTGGAGACTGGAGAAAGATTAGTCTTAGGTCTAGATTTGGTTAGAGAGGTGTCAGAAAAGATTAAGTTAATACGAAGATGGATGAAGGAAGCTTAATCCAAGCAGAAGAGTTACATAGATAAGAGGCGTAAAGAACTAGAGTTCTCAGTAGAAGACAGAGTTTTCACTAAAGTATCACTGATGAAGGGTGTGGTATGGTTTGTAAAATTGGGAAAGCTTGCCCCAAGATATGTTGGAGCATTCCAGATTATAGAAAGGATTCGCATGTAGAGTAGAATTTCCTGGCAGTTTTGAAGGTGTCAATAATGTATTCCACTTGTCTCATCTTCGTAAGTTAGTACATGATCCAGAGTCAACCATTCCTTAGACAGAGTTGGAGGAGTTGGTAGTAGAACCTGCTTGACTTTTGTTAGACACCCTATTCAGATTGTAGCGAGGGACAAGAAGAGATTGAGGACAAAGACAGTCAAGTTGGTGAAAATCGAGTGAAGCGACAACGAGAAAGACTGTACTTGGGAGACATAAGATAGGATTCGAGAGGCTTACCCTGATCTGCTTTGATGGTATGTATATATTAGATTTATATAGATTGTTGCTAGACTGGTAGGCTAGAATGGTTGTTAGGAAATGTCACAGGTAATCATAGTGTTTGCTAACTAGTCCGACCTGAATTTCGAGGATGAAATTCTTTTAAGGATGGGAGCCTGTAACACCCCTTATTTTATTAACATTATTCAAGAGATTTAATTAGAATAAATTAAATAGAATAATGTAGATAAGGAGATTGAGGTTAATAAACGAAATTAGATGGTTGTTCTTATTAAAAATCTAGTGAACTTATATAAATGGTCAGGTAATTGAACACAATGGCACTAGGGAAAATAGCCACCTATATTTCTCACCTTTATACTATCTTTCTTAGTTATACATGTTCATTTTACTTAAATCAAAATTTTATAACCGTGAGAAGGAAGGCCGACCATTAGGAAGAAAGAAGAGAAGAGAAAAATCAACTTAAAGCTTAGGATTCAAGTTAGAAGGATTCAATCTCACCCAAACTTCAATTTCCTTATCTTACCTAAGGTGAATAATAATTTCTACATCGCTATTTTAGTTTTATGATCATATGGTTTCGGATTAGAGTAAACCTGTTTTTATGGTATACTAAATGAGGATATGCTTGAATTGTGATTTATATGGATTAAACAAGTTTGCTAAAAAGGAGATATACATGGTTTTAGGGAAAAACCAAGATAAAATGATTTTTAAGTGCCATGGAAAAAATATATGTTGTAGAAAACATGATTTTGGAGATGCGTTTCAATTTTCATAATTTTCTGAATTAATGTGAATTTTATATTAATTTTCTAGTGAAGAAAATGATTTATTGTGGTATAAATTATTTACGGCTAAAATAATAATTATTTGGGTTTGAAATTTTTATATGTTGAAAAACATATTAAAATAGATTTTTTGGAATTTTTTTGGATTTTTCCTAAATGATTTAATAAATATATAAAATTATTTATGGTATGGGACTTAAATGTTTTATATATTTAAGTAAGAAGAAGTGACATTTTATAAAATAAAGTTATTATTTAATTCTGAAATTAGTGGCAGCAATTTTTTGAAAAGTAATTAACAACCAATGAGAATTTGACAAATAATGACATGTTAGTTGAAAAGTTATCTTTTTAAGTTAAAAACAAGAAAATCATACTTTTCGTATGTTTCAGCCATTTTAGTCATCAAAACTCCCGACCCAGACCTTCTGACACAGCCGAAAGGTTATAGATTTCAACAAGGTCAAACCAATGCATATGGTATCAAGTTACTTGGTACATAATGGATTGAATAAGGTTGAAGGGTACTTAATTGAAAGGTTGGTTGCCAAAGAGGTTGGAGTATGTTTGTTTTATGAACCAAAAGATCTGCTTTGCTTTCGAATAAGAGTTTTTGACTTGGTTGCTTTCAACCAGGTCAATTTTCAAAAATAAAGTTTTAAACCATTCGACACAATCGAGAGGTCACTTCCGCTTTATTATTGTTTTTTTTTGAACATACCGACACAGTGGAAAGGTTATTTTACCAACCGTTCGAAGTCGTTGCTTTCGACAAAGTCAAAAGGTTTACTTGTTTCAAAACCATCGCCTCTCCATTGCTTTGGAAAGGTTTGAATTTTAATGGTTTCAAAAGGTTTTCCAATGCTTACAAAAGGTATCTAAGCTTTCGACTTAGATGTTTTACCTTGCTTTTCTAATTGAAGTATGACCCAAAGCTTTTGAAGCAAAGCTTTCGACTAAATTGAAAGGTAGCTTTCAATGAGTTCGAAAGGTTTTTAAAAGAAGATTTTCTACATGTTTTAAATTGAACCCAATAATCTTTTGAAAGGTTTATGTTTTAAAGGTTGAAAGGTTTTGAAAGTTTTGCTTTCTAATGGCCTCGAAAGGTTTACTTACAAATGGTTTGAAAGTTAGGCTTCCACTCTTACTTAGTGATACTTCAACTAAGTCAAAAGGTTTCGAAGAAGGGGTTTTAAAGTATTATAAAGGTTGGAACCTATTGTTCTAAAATTTATGGTTTATGCTTTCGAAGGGGTTGAAAGGTTGCTTTCGAAAGGGATGAGAGCAAAGCTTTCAAAGGGGATACTTTCGATGGGGTTGAAAAATTATTTTCTTTTAACCTTATAAATAAATGTTGTTTAACCTTGGGGATACCGGGGTGGGTTTGATGAGTTCAATACAATAGTAGGGGATATCAACACTTATATGTTTTGACGATCATTGAGGATACTAATGTAAATTATAAATGGATATAACCTAATTAGGGATACTAATGGCAATAGGTTAATCATGTGGATAGCATGAGATAATTAGATTCATGTGGATAGCATGAGTTAAATGGTCAAGTGATGGGTTCATAATTATCCTAGGAAATCTATGGGATAGTATGATGGATAATCGACATCAAGTTGGAGATGGATAGTCTCCATATGATTGAAGAAGGGTTCACAGTAATCTTGGGAAAACTATGGGATAGTTGATGGATAATCAACATTATGTTGGGGATGGATAGTCTCCATATGTATAATGAAGGGTTTATAGTCATCCTAGAAAAACTATGAGATGTGAGATGGATAGTCCACATCTGCTTAAGTAAAATGAATATAGGATGTATTGTCCCTCTTTGTGGCAAATTAAAATCTAATAGGGGGATTGGGAAATCCTAAATGTTTGTAAGTATGCATATCATCAAAATATTTTGAAAATTTATATTTTAACTCTTGTGGATGCAGGAGTACAGAATATGGTTTTATAAAAGTTTTGGGATATTAGTGAGCGAAAAGCACGTTCCACTAAGCGATGTGGTCTCACTAGATATCTAAAAGGAATGAGATGTTAGATTATTATTCATACCAGGGTTTATGTGTCACGACCCGAAATTCAGCGATTGAAAATCAACATCAAATACCTCACTTGTATTTGACTGCCGAGAATTCAAGCGTTGAACTTCAGTTCGGATGGAGCTTATAACAACATTATATGAAAATAAACAGTGGAAAAATGAATATCATTGATCACAATACAGATACAATTTGATACAATATCCAATACAACATCGATTAATAATATCAGAGCGATACATATATGATACGACAAATAAACGACAATGGAAACTCCAACAAGTTTCCAACATACTTCACTTCGACAAGGTCTTCAAAGACTCCAACACTTCAAGAGATTTCCAAATCCAAAAGCTTTGCAGAATCCGATAGCTTCCAAAAGACTTCAAAAATCCAAGCTAGCTCGAAAAAAAAACGGATAACCTGCTTCTAGGCTGCCCGTATGGAAATTATGGGCACCCAGAGTTTAGGAAGGGAACAATAAACACCGGGTTTGTCATGGGACTGGTATGAGTAAACAAAAATAGTTGTTTGAAATAAAAATAGTTTATAAAAGAAAATCGATATGCTTTTTGAAAAATGAAACTACCATAAGACTCCCACCACACACACAATGCAAACGCAGACTTGGAGGAGATTTCTTCTTATGATAGTCAAACAAGCTTAATACGAGAAAACTCTTTGATATTACTATTAGTGCATAGTGTGAAACATTTCGAAAGTATAATATTAATTTTAGCCAGCATAGACATTTCGTACTATGCCAACTATAGCTACCATCTAAACAGTGGGGCGCCACCGTAAGTAAATGGCAGGTTATACAAATAAAACCGTAAAGGGATCGTATTGGATGATTAGATTTCCAACAAATGGTCAGGCAAAGGAACTTCCCACATAAAATGGAATGCCTCTGGAGGGATGTCCCCGAGAACCTAACCGGATGTCTACCAACACAATGCCGAGTTACCTCTGTAACTAGGTAACTACTGACATGAGTATGCCTTCTCCCGGTCGTTACCAACCTTTATCCGAAGCGCTTCTCAACCAACAACCACAAAGCAATAAGTTTGCAGCAACCACAAAGTAAGTATCTGGGTTCCATACCATGATACCACTTATAATCCAGAAGAAAATGGACATACCCTCAGGGGGCGCTACCCCCAAATAACCTTGCTGCAACGATTTATGTTTCGACCATAACCAAGTTGTGAGGTTCGACGAAATCTCGTCCACAAAGCTACGCTTTTTCACAAAGCCATGCTTCGATCAATAAATGATCAGCAGCACTCGGCATGCCACACAACCAAATTGGGAGTATATCACTAATAACCTTCAACTACATAACCTCTGAGCTCGTACGTCTCTGAGAAGGGTGTTAAGCTAAGAGAATAAATTCTCCGCTACCAACGGAAATGTATTTGAAAGAAATCAGCTTTATATCCCAAATTGCAGTGTCAAACATACAACCATACAAGTCTGTTCTGGGTTCGAACAGAACCTAAGGCACTTCCTAAGAAGTCCTTGCAATCCAGGCATCCACAATCCCTATCGGACTCCCCATCACGTATAGAGATTTCTATACCGGAGCAACTCTGTGCAGAGTCATTCGACAGGTTATCCTATCGTTCTCGAAGATGCCCGGTCTTCACCAACGTCTTCAATTGCTATCCATTCCGTCGTATCACAATTCAGAATGGATTATATGACACAAAGGTCCTCTCCCGGCTAAAGCGAATAGTGAGTGCTCAATTTAAAAACACGTGGATGTATCAATCACAAAGATTCACATTCAGGGTTCGATGTGGGTTTCGGATAACCAACTGGAATTCAACTGCCTATCGCATCAAAATTCAAATGCCGTTTTACGGGCCAAGGGGTTTTTCACATTCACACAGAAACATATTCATCACAGATATCACAGCTCGGCACAAAGCATTTCATATTACATAGCATCACATCACATAACAGAAATATCAATCCAACACACAACATTTAATAACAATCAAACATCTTCAATTAAGATGAATAAATCATGTGGTTTAAAATTTGTTAACCACATAATTACATTCATTAGTAATTTTTTAATCAATGATAAATTATCATTAATTACAATTGATTAAGTCTTAATCACCTTCATTAATTATCATTCCTTAATTAATTATCTTAATTAATTAACCCTTAATTGTTAATTAATTAAATCTTAATTACTTTTATTAATTAATTACTCCTTAATTAATTATGTTAATTAATTAATTCTCAATTATTAATTAATTAAATCTTAATTACTTTTATTAATTAACTACTCCTTAATTAATTATCTTAATTAATTAATTCTTATTTAATTAATTAAATCTTAATTACTTTTATTAATTAATCACTCCTTAATTAATTATCTTAATTAATTATTTCTTAATTATTAATTAATTAAATCTTAATTACTTTTATTAATTAATTACTCCTTAATTAATTATCTTAATTAATTATCTTAATTAATTAATTCTTAATTATTAATTAATTAAATCTTAATTACTTTTATTAATTAATTACCTCTTATTTAATTAAAAATTAATTAAAAATCAATTAATATTATTTATACATTTAATTAATTCTTTAATATTAAATAATTAATTAATAATTACTTCTTAAGAAATTATATTAACAAAATCATTAATTGTTTAATAAACCAAGAGATAAATTAATTACTTTGATTACCCTTTTAAAACCTTATTTAATTATTATCTTCATACATTAGTTGCCTTAAAAGGTTAAGATTAGTTTAAACAACATTTTATCTTAATTTCCTTTTAAATTACATCATTTATTTAATATAAATAACTTAATAAAATAATGTAACAAAATTAAATAAATTAAAATTTAATTACTTTGAAAATAACTGATTTAAATCCTTAATTGATTCAAACTTTTAATCAAACCATCATTTGAAAACATGTTTTAAAAATGTTTAAAAGTTTGAGAATTTTTTTCAAAACAAAAACTATTTTACATATAAGCTCGAGACCTGCTTCGAGTCACACTCGAAAATCATTCTCGCTTGCTTCGGGTTTTATCAAAAATCAGCCCGCGCGCCCAAAATTTGAAACCTAAATTTTTCTAAGTGTTTTTACCCGGTACAACAGAAATCTTACTCGAGCCCAATCTCGAATTATCACACGTTTTCCCTGATACTTACTTTGAGTCGAAACCTTCTTCCCCAATCTTTTTCCACTTACACCAATCAACTTGCTGTGCAAATGCGCATTCAAAAACGCAACCGTTGGTCGAAGCTCCAGCCACCATCGAGTCGATGGCAACTCACCTAAACCCCACGAGCACCCAGAAACCCATCACGTCAACGAATTCAAATTTTCGCTATTGACCCCAAACTGGAGCCGAAACTGATCATCACAAAATTTCTTCAATCTTCCACCTCAAGCCATCAACAGTCACGTGAATGCACTCGAAGCTTCCACAATGTCTAACGCTCGTGACGGCACTGGCACGATCGACTCCGATCGGCCAACGACGTCGCAGCAACTAAAATTCCGACCCTTACAGAAAAATGGGTTTAAACCCTAGTTCGTTGATCTGCAGATACCACGGTGACTGGAAAAATCACCTGACATTTTTCTTGGCCTCGACAACTCCCCAACCACCTTCAGGCAAAAATTCTGACCATCCAAATCGGCTCGATCGCCAGAAAAGCCCAAAAACTCGTTTCCAGTTCAACGTCTAAATGCTCACTCCAAACGTAATTTAAAATCTTGATTTTAATCTTAAAAATCAACATTTTCAAAGACGATTTAGGTTATATGATCAAATTGAATAACTAAAGAAATCAAATTTTAATTATAAATTGAGCTTACAGTAGTTTCTTGTTCCAAACCCCAAATTCTTAATATTAGTTTGTAAATGTATTTTTAAAATTTAGTTTGAATGAATTTGAACACTTTCTATTTTAACACTTCAACCTAATAAAGGCTAGAAGTAGAGATTTTGTGTTTTTGACAGGTTTTTGAAAACCTGGAACTAGAACAGGGATTATCAACCCTGTACATGAACATGCATAGGCAAGGTGTATACATATGTTCACAGATTCTTGCATGCAACCCAATGTTTTAGTCTTACTGAAATCTTGCATTCAAACAACAGATCATATATTAGGATTTAAAAAGGTTTACTCACCAATTTGCCTGAAAACAAAAGCAGAGAGAAATTCTAGAAGTTGAGTATTTGAAGTCTGGAAAGCTATTTAAATTTGATCTTGGATTTTATTTTACCTGTAACTAGTTATGTAAATTTTTTTATTTGTTTCTGATGGAATCACTTACTTGATTACTTAACGAATTGAAACTCAAATTTTTAAAAAGATTCACCTTCAGTTTTTTTCTTTTTTATGAAAACAGAGAAATGTTGATGTTGTCAGACTTGAAAACTGGAAGAAGAAGATTTTGATTGCTGATTTGATAATCTGAGCTCGACCTTGTTATCTGATGACAAAACTGGATTGCTAGCTGAAGCTCTGCTGTGTTGTTTACAGATTCGGTTTTACAGTGCTTGATTTCTGAACAGAGATGAAATTCCAGGCTTGAAATGTTTTGAATTGAAGAAGTTGTTTTTTCTGGTTTGTGAATTTGATTTGTTTTAACCTTGCTTGATGATCTTTCTTTTTGATTTAAAAATTTGTACAGGCTTCTTTTCTTAAGTTTTTGAAAATGAGAAAAAAAAGGTGAGAGAAATAGTTTACATTTCTTTTATAAATTTTCTTAAAAATTAAAACAAAAGTGACGACACTTGTACATTTTGTATCTCAAGTTATTACACTTGTTAACTCATCCTTCTATGATCCTAACACTTGTTAGTTTATGCATAGGAATTTAAATAAAATTTTATAATTACTTTTCTCTTATTTATATTTGTAAAATCTTTTAAAAGAAAAAGTTTTAATACTAATTCATACATTAATAAAATTATACACATGTGTTATTATTTTTGAATCCAAATAATTTTTTTAAACATCTTATTTTAAATTTAAATTCAAATACAAGTTCAAATTCAAATTCAAATTCAAATTCAAATATGAAATTCCGTCCATTCTACATACATACACACACACACACACACACACACACATATATATATATTTAAGCAAACAAAATATTCATATGTTTTGAAAATTTAAATTTAGTTCAAATTAACTCAAATTCAATTTCATAAATTCAAATAAACTACAAATTTTAAATTAATAAATTTGGGGATGTTACATTATGTCTGACTCGAAGTTTTTGTTTTTCCCTTAAACTCTCGGTTACTCAATTGCTTTTTTTTGAGTAATTTTGGATTAAGGTTTATAGGTTTTCTTCTTAGATGAATAAAGCTTCCAGAGGTGTGCATGAGGCAGATAGTTACTAGAAATTTTCTTTTTCGATATGTGATTTTTTGTAAAGGTAGATTTATTAGCCTTATTTTATACTCTGATCTACGAATGGGGCATCCTCATATGACGCTCTTGCCGTATTTGTAGTAATTATATTTTGCTGAACGTGGTTAATGTTTTGGGGTCATGTAACAAACATCGAAGGTTCTGAATGAAGTTTGGAAATATGTTTTTGAATCGTTAATATTTTTTATATTTTTGTGATATGTATCTTGCACCACCGTATTCGGTCATTGAAGATTAATAACTAGGGATGACTGCAACATCCGTAGCCGTTAGTTTTAGGCCTCCAAGTAGGGATGTTACGATATTGTGTTGAATGATGCACATAACTAGATGGATAGTTGGATGTAGATTATCCATCTTTAAAATACTGACATCTTGGGTAAAGATCCGCTACAAAATCTCTAGGTTGGTCATCTCTAAATCATCCAAGTCCGAGTCCTCCATGGAAATCTCAACGAGATCATCATTAGTTAGCTCAATCTGGATACCCTTCACCTTGGAATGAGTCAAACTATTGCCTTCATTGAAACTCTATGCTAACAAGGCATCGAAAGGGCGGATGTAGCGCAGGTAACATTACCAATCAAAGATCTCAAAGTGGAGGATCAGTGTAAGTCCTACCGCGACGAATAACTCCTCTAGCCTAAAAAGTAACAAAATGTTTTGCCCATTCTGGTACGCCAAACGGCCTCTTAAGCGGTGATACTATAATAGTGCGAGGAAGAACCGATAGTGCGGGAAGGTACCATGGGGTAAGAAGTGGTTGGAGGGAAGAAATATAATTTAGATCTAGAATGATGGTAGGGCAAGATCTAACATGCAAAATCCAGCATGAGGGGAAGGCGATGTTGTTGCTCCTAGAAGAGGGAGAAAAATGATGTCGTGTGGTAGTGAAATAAAGGAGGGAGGCTACTACTTAAAGGAGGGGGATGAAGATTGGGCTCGACTGGTTAAGGATGGAGGAACGAATGAATGAACCGGGGGAATTCGGATTCAGCTTTTATTATCACATTCCAAGTTCAGGTTGTGACAAAAATCGTTGACCAGTAGACCGCTATATTTTTTCTGCTAGGTGGTCAACCGCTGGATAAGCTTTGAGCATTGGTTGAACCTGGACCCAAATAGGGCCGGATTAAATAATAATAACCGTTTTGTATCGTCTCCTTTGATCGAAATGATCCAAAAAATTATTGGCCTCCTCACGGTGTGTTAATGCCAACCTTCTAGTTCCGAACAATTCTTTAACAATTCACAATAATTCCAAAAAAACTTTTATGATTGACAACACTTCCAATAGCCCAAAGATATTCCAACTATTATTCCGCATTATACGAAAATTTTCCTTCTAATAGCTTAGGGGCAGAACAACATTTCAACAACATGACCCGATAGAATTAAATGTCATCCCTTTTTTCCATCCCTTGGAAGAGAGAAAACTTATAAAACCTCGATTTTATAAATAATCATCAATCTAAATATACGCTCCTTTATACTTGTTTCAAATAATAGAAACTATTTCATATCAAAGCTTTTATAAATCAAACTTTTATTATATATATATATTAGGGTTTCAAAAAACCTCTTTTAAAAAAAATACAAACTTCCCAAATAGTTCTAGAAGTAAAATCCTTTGAAACCCTTTTTCCACACTCAAAAGAAATTCCATATGTATGTATGTATGTATGTATGTATATGTACGTATGTATGTGTATGTATGTATGTATGTATGTATAAAATAAAATTTCTCTCATAGGTTTGGACTTAGGAATTGACTAAATTTCTCCAAATAAAAAGATCTGATTTGCCATCAAAGAGGTGATCGGTGAATGCACCCTTGCAAGATCTTGGTTCTGGGCAGTTGCGAAATATAGATTCCAATTCTTCGCCTATCTGAAGCAAATGCTTATCTTCGACTGGAACTTATCGTCAAAATTTAAGGTCACATAATAGCTAGATCTCAACCATCAAGTCGAACACCTCCTGTTTTCAGGTTTCTGCCATATGTCGTGCTCGTGCTCTTCCAAACTATTGCTTAACACACTGAAGGGTAATTCGGGTTGGCATGAGAATCTTGAACTCTAAAAATATTTCCAACTCATGGCTGCATTGCCTATTCCTATTTGGTAGGACTATGACTATGCTATAGTCCAAATTCTTAGAGTCGGTGGAAATATGATAATGGTAAATAGAGAATACGAATACATTCTCTCATTTTATCATAATTCCTCTAATCGACTAACCTAGGCCTTGATACCAAGTGTAACAACCCATACCTTAATGGGCCTAACTTTCAACAAAAATCGAAACCCAAGTCCATCAAAGCTTGAATCGTTGAATTTAGTACCTACAATAAGTATAAGCATACCAGAGATCTATCAAACTAAACTCACAGTAGAATAATTAATATTAGGACAAAAATATTGACAGTGGCTACTACCTCCGAATTATAGAATTCCTAGACATCAATCGCCTCGTCAATACCGAGCATTAGAGAGAGAGAGAGAGAGAGAGAGAGAGAGAAGACTACACTATCAAACGATCATATCCAGCCCCACTGACCTGTCCCTCTAATCTATCCTTTGGGTTGTATTGAGCAGGGGATCAGAACAACTTTCTGGTGACTAGAAAATCTATACATTGTCTATAACATAAATTTATACCGATAGGTTCCCATTTAATTGTTTATCCATTATTTAAGGCAAACACAATTTGTTTACCATGCGCGTACGTTGGGTTGTCTATCCACAATCTACCTGTACGACTTATGCTACTTAGCCACTTAATACTTCCTGAAATGAAGCAGACCCTTTGACATAGTCAACGTTGGTTTATTAGCCCAAGCACCGAGACCTTCAACCTCTATACATAGTTTTTAATTCATAATTGTCATTCTACTAAACGCGTCTATTATCCCCAAAAGTCTAACTAAGTGAGAGAAAATACCCTAGCCACTTAATACGCTTATAATAAGGACTATGCAGTCTTTTGACCATTTAATACTTCAAGAGAGGTGGATCCTCAAGCAGCCACTTAATACCCTCGGGTGGACTCTCCAAAGGTACAATCTAGCGGACATTGCTTGGAGTCTTGCTTGGTCACTTAATACTTTTGTTACAGGCAGAGGCGAACTATATAATACTCACTTAAGACGTCAAATCTAAAACGGACTAACCCTGGTTATCCTCTACTACTCTTAACCACATATAATGACCATTTAATACGTTTTTAATTAGGGAAAGAGACAGGCCTTCAAGCAACCACTCAATATTTCAAATCCTTCAAGCAAGTCCAATATTTAATGTCATGGGTCAACCACTTAATGCTTCGAGAGAGTCGGGTCCTCAATCAACCACTTAATACCCTTAAAAGTCCCAAAAAAATATCTTTGCTTTATGACCTATACTCACAATGATGTCTCAGATTAGTCTGACTATTTGTAGGAGCTGGTAAGCAGATTAGCTTGGCAGATTTATCCTACAGAATTTGGGACTAACCATGCATCATCACCAAGTAATTATCATAAGGGATTCTTGTGGCGCAACCATATTTACACACTCTTATATACATACACACATCTTGTTGTGTCAATTAATTTGGCTACATAAGAATTCCTTCTTGTTTTGCCTTAATTGTATTTTATTTGGATTCTATAATTGAATATATCTCACATCAGTAATAAGTGTGCACAACTGCTGGTAGCCTCTAAGTGAAGGGAAGACTTTTGATGTGAAATTCTACTGACCTTGCATTTCCAACCTACTAAGTCCAATTAATTAATCGAAGCTTATTATTATTTTATATTTAAGGCATACTATCTTGGGCTTAATATTCTTAAATTTATTTATTTATAATTCTAAGTTGAACGTTGGTCTTAGCCTACTAATCCCCTTTTGTTACCTAAGGATATATATGTACCTTAAATATTCCATCACGAACCAATTCCCTTTTTAATTGCATATCCATAAACGCCAATTTGTCTACAATAAATGGATATCATCCAAAGGACATTTCATAAGATATTTATATGTTTACTAATATCCAATCAACAATCTTTTTAACTATTTCATAATTATTAATTCAACTTCTTTATTTATCAGTCCCATTAATCCATTTACCCCATCACATTATTGCAGGGAGTCAAAAGCCCTTTTTCGACCTATGGTAGAGTGAAATACTCCCATATTTATTTTCATTTATTTCCCATTTATTTGAGTTACAACCTTTTAAATTCCTTCCCCATTAGTTAATTTTGCTAATGTGAATATTACATATAAGCATTGGTATAAGCATTTTAAAAAGCGATATTTATAAATCACCAATGGCGACCTTGAGTTAATGGAGACCTTTCCCTTATACGTATTTTCCTCGTTTAGCCAATTATTTCTCCCTTTTGTTTTCTCTTCTCAGCCCTACTTCCCCCCACCCTCCTCCCCTCTCCCTTCCCAGCCGGTTTCTCCTCCATTGCTCCCCCTTCCCACGGCCCCCTCTCATGCTCGTTCATCTACCAGATCTGGCCATTTTTTCAACGGCTTGCCTTCTTCGCTCATTCGTCCCTCGCCTCAACTTCTTTCCATCTCTAACTTTCCTCCTCTGCCCGCGTTACCTCCTCCTTCCCTTGCTCCTGCTGCTTGCCCTAGCTCTAGTCCTTTGGTTTCGAATTTTTCGCCTGCTGCTGTCTTTCAACCTGAGGATGGAGCTTTGGTTTCGAATGAAATTGGTTTGGTGCCCTTTTCTCATGTTGGTAGAGATGCTGTTGTTGGGTGCTCTAACTTTAATCCTTTGGTTTCGAACTCTGTGGTTGCGAACTCTCTGCCACGTGAAGTCAATCTTTCTGGTTTAGATGTTATGGAATCGATGGTGAACGGTAAGCCGCATTCTTCTCTCAGTCCTTGTGGACTTGTGGTGAGTTTGGATAAGAATTCGAATTGTGATTTGGGGATAGCTGGTTCTGTGAATGATGCTATCGTTTCGAACGTGGTGAATGATGTCCTTGGCGATGTTAATGCAGAAGTTGGTGTGTTTGGTAGTGATAAGTTTATAGCTACTGCTGAAAATACTAGCAATAATCGATGCACATCTGATGCTTGTGTAAATGCCTCTGAGAATTGTGTTCCCATTCCCAGTTTTAAGTGTTATGGTGTTTCATCTGTTCTGCCCCAGTTGATAATCCCTTATTTGTGGAGCATCCCGTTCCTTCTCCACCTTAACTTTGTACTGCTGCTCCTGCCCTAGCCTGCTCCAAATCATGGTCTTCTCTTTTCACTTTTCTTCCCCGTAATGCGGGTGACTACAAGCCGATTGATTTTTATATTATTGAGGAGAATGGAGTGATGATTCCTCCTCCTATTGTCATGCAAGACGATTTGGACTTTTGGTTTGATCATCTAGTTGGTTTCTTTCTAGGTCCATATCATCGTCTGCATGATGCGTCTTCTGTTTATCGTCGGGCTTGGAAACTTCGTGGTGATTTACGTATTAAGATGGCTGACTCCATGTATTTCCTTAAGTTTTCCTGCGCCAAGGAGCGTCGTCTTGTTCTTGAAGCTGAGCCTTCTTTTTTTGATGGAAAACCTTTTATTATTACTCCTTGGTCACCTACTCTGGCTAGTGCACGTGAGCAAGTTCTTTCCATACCCGTTTGGATTTATTTTTCGCAAATTCCCTCTGCTCTTCAACCTTTGCCTGGTTTGAATTGGCTAGCCTGTAATGTTGGAAAATCGAGATGTTTTGACTCTAATACTGTTGCTCGTGATAAATTGGTGTATGCTAAGGCTCTGATTGATATTTCCCCAGCTAAGCCTCTGCCTTCCTCAATTCCTGTTTAGCTAGCTGTTGGGCATGTTGCGGAAGTCCGCGTTCGCTATGGTTGGGTTCTAGATATTTGCACCTCCTGTCACTCCTTTGGCCACCTGGCTAATGCCTGCTTGCACTCTGTTATCGCCGTGGCTTCTCCTAAGATCCCTCTGCCTCGCCCCCCACTTCGAAAATGGGTTCCTAAGGTTTCTGCCTCTGTCCCTCCTCCAGCAATTCCATTATCTATCCCGGGTCCGCCTTCTTGTCCAGTTGATAGGCCGGCCTCACCTTCTGCTCCTGTGGTCCCATTTGATGTTTCAGCAATTCCTTTAGCTGCTCCTGATCCAGCTCTGCCGCGATTGCCTGTTATTTGGGTTGATTCCGAGTGGTGTTGGGTTGATCTCAAATCTGATGTGAGATTTAACCCCATTGATGATTCCTTTTTTTAGATTTGTTTCCGATGATCATCTGGACCTTAGATGCCTTCGTTACATTCCTTCTGGTGATTCCTTAGTTCTTGATATGGATGGTCTGTTTGCGAGATCGAATTCTATCATGCTAGCTGATTCTTCCTGGGATTGTTCCTTTATTTACTCTCTTGATGTTGTAGCTTATGATCCTTGCCTTGCTAGACTTTTCCACCCCTATGCTGGTTTTTTGGGAATGTCCCATTGGACTCTTCCCAGGTGTCTGCGGAAGATGGTGATTCTTCCTCTTTGGAGGAGTCCTAGTCTTGGTGTTATTTATAGTAACTGTGGCATGTCGGTCACATTCCTGTGCTTTATTTTCCTATTTTAGTAGTTAAGGCGCTTTTGCCTTTCTCCTGTACTTCAAATTTTTATTACGTTCGTAATAAAAAGTGGACGGTCTACTATAAAACCGGCTAGCCTTGCCAAAAAAAGGTTTATTTTAATTATTATAGATGCAGTAAATTACTTACAAATATGTACTTTTATCAAATATATTCTAATTATACATCTTTACTAGAATATTCTTTTCCATGTTCAATTATTGAAACCATGCCTAAAAAGATTATCTGCTATAATTTCTAAAATTAGTCTAAAACAAAAGATTT
Organism: Allium cepa; assembly: GCA_030765085.1. Lineage (NCBI taxonomy): Eukaryota > Viridiplantae > Streptophyta > Magnoliopsida > Asparagales > Amaryllidaceae > Allium > Allium cepa. The sequence goes on along the minus strand of CM060938.1, from coordinate 461,743,987 downwards.
AACCTTAAAATATAAAAGATTACATTGCTTGAAATTACAAGGAATAATCCTTTTCTTTTATTATTGAAATAGACAGTGTAAACCACAATAAATTCATACTTTACACATCTCTTCTCTTCTTATTTGCATTTATTCCTTGTTAGATCAAACGCTTTATTCTTCTAAAAGGGAAGGAAATCAAACTAATTTACAAATATTAAACAGATCTAAATTCCAATAATCTAAACATAGAATAGTTTGCATTCCAACAATATTAAGGAAATAATCCAAATTCATAACATTGTTATACAACCTATTTTCAGATCTGGAATAAATTTCATTCAAACCAACATTCTAAATTCATACTTTTGGAACTGGTTTCTAAATCAGTTTGTAAACAATTATAAATAAATTCATAAATTAGAATATGTAAGCATTATTTATTATATTCATATTATATTCAATTGTTTGCTTACAACTCATATACAATTATCCAATTAGACATAATAATCAAATAAACACCAACGGGATAATTTTCATTTTATAGCAATCTATAATTCTCGCTCACCTTTAAATAGTGCTCCAAATCTCCAAATCTGAGGTAAAACCTTTCATTTAACTTCATTTTCTTTTAAATCCATGAAAAATGTATAAAAAAGAGAATATACATACGTTATCATTTCAGATCTGAATAAAAATATAAGTATGAAAATACAGATATAGATTTACCTCAAATGCACATATTGTAGGTTGATTCACTTCCTTTTCTAATTTCCGTTCTTCTTCAATTTGTATACGCATATATAAATATTTTAAAATTTTATAAAAGTAGTGGAGAAAAATCGGCAGTGCTTTGCTGCTTTTCCAAAAAAATATGAGAAGAAAAGAGAGGGCTAAGTCTAAACTTATCTTTGCTAGATTTAACTGCAGTTGCATTATTAAATATATTAAATCTAGGCTGTTGTGGTCTAGGCAAACCATTGCCACCACAGGCCCAACGGTCAACCGCTTATGGGTCACCGGTCGACTGCTAGTGGTCCAGAATAGTCGGTCGGCCACTCATCCTGGACGATTAATTGTAATGTTAATTAATTATATCGTATCATTTTCGTTTTGAATTCATTTTTCATCCGTAACTTCTTCTTTTGGACTCTGATCATAAAATCCAAAATATGAAAGTCAGTTAGAGTTTTGCCATGAATGCAATGGTGCAAGTTTCGCTATAAATTTCACATTTGCACAAATTCATTTTTGGCAACTAACTAACTTTAATAATTAAATAATGTAAAACGTATGAGGAGTTATAGATGCATTCGTATAGGAGGCGCCGATCATATATTCTTCTCCACAAAAATTATATGCATTGCGATACACGTGCACTTCTACACTATTGACTACAAATATTGGTTATAAAATAATTATTAAATAACTTAGAATATTTGCATGCTATGGTACATGATTCAATCCTAGAGGAATTTCGGAGATGAAATTCTTTTAATGGGGGAAGAATGCAACAACTCGTAATTTGGCATAGTTAATTAAAAGGAATTAACAAATAATTATTAAAGCCTAAAAATGAATTTCATAAACATCAGAATTTGGCTATGAAACTAACACCATTGTGTTCGAAGTGATTTTCTGATCAATTTTCATATATAAAGTTTTATGATCAGAGTGAAAACGAAAAGGGTATTAAAGTTTGAAGATTTCAGATCAGAAATAGTTAAAAAGTTTTAAAGAAATATATTATTAATTTGAAAGTTAGAATAAAGTTCAAACAAACTCTTAGCATTAAAGTAACTGCCATCCAAAATAAATCAAATCACGTATAAAAGGAATAGAACAAAGCAACGCATATTAGTTAACATAAACACAACAACTGCTCATTACCCTAAGTTCAACCGATCAACCGCCAGCAGTCGACCAGTGAAAGAGGAGAGGTCGACCACTAATGGAAGGCCATGACTAATAATAAATCTAGGATAATGACCCGGATTTAAAATAATGTAATGTGATGGATAGAATAGATTAGAGCGTCTAGAAATACAGGCCCGACCTCTCACTTTTCTTCTCATATTTTTTGAATCAAGAGCGAAGCTCTACGATTTTCTCTTCTCAAAAATTTTAACGATTGTAGAAACTATAAAATATTATATATACATACATAAATATATATTATACAAGTGGAGCATAGTGGAAAACAAAAGAGAAGAAAAATGAGGTCGAATTGATTCACCAAAGCAAAAAGTAAATTGTAAATCCAAATCTACGTTTAATTCAAATCTCTTATTGGATCTATAATTCTAATAAATACGTATATACTTTTGATATGTATATTGGTAGAAAGAAAAGGAATCAATCACAAAAAAAAATATAGATCTAGAGATTTGGAAGCTTAGAAGAGAGTTGGAAAGTATATTTTTTATATATAATATTGGATTTATATCGTTGCGAATCTGTACCATTTATGCCTAAATGTAAATTTTTAGAGTTGTAGGCTTATATATATGCAATAAATTTGAGAAACCTTCCTGCATATTCTATGAACTATTAACTTTGATTAAATGTTTTATATACCTAAATTTGGAATATAAGGGGGAAAGTGTCCCTAAAAGTTATGAGATAATTCATTAATAAGATTTTATGCAAATTCCAGATTTATTATTTGAATGTTATAATTAAACATGAATTGAAGGTTGTTACAAATTTTATTGGGGTTTGAGTTAATATTTTAATTCATTGGAATGAAGAACGCGTCTATGTAAATTTCTATAAATTATCCAACTTTGAATTACATATGAAGGTGTATTGTTTGAAGTACCAAAGAATATGCATAAAAGAAAGAGGTTGTTTACTATATTTTGTACCGTTCTATTTCAATAATAGCAAAAAAGACAATTCCTTGTAATTCCTAACACGACACAAATTCTTTTTTATATAATTTATGGGAAATTACAGTATTAACTTTCCTTTTGGGAAGATATAGTTCCAATGCATTAAATATAGAAATAACTAAATGTAAAACAAAAGTATTGTAAATAGAAATAATAATAATAATTTCGCTATCAATTTGGTATACGTGTTTTAAGGTAAGTTAGGAAAGTTATAGTAATCAAGAAAGGTAGCTATTAATTTATATAAATCGGTGAGTTATACTTAATTGTAATAGTTGAAAAGGAGCAGTAAATTATATCTAATTGTACTAATTGAAAATCAAGCAGTAAAAGGTATTTAATCTATTAAATTAGAAAGAAGTGGTAAATGACATTTAATGGCATCGATGAAATAAGAAGTAAGTTAATGTAAAAGTAAATGAGTACTAATAATTGAACTTAGAAGGTGTAATTATTTTCCAGCTAAAATTTTATAGCCTTAAATGTATGTTTATGACGGGTGCAAATTATAGGATCTAGCCAAAATTTTGAATTAATTCTAAATGACGTGGCCATTAGTAAGGGTTAGAATGTGAGGTCAATAATGTTGCATATCAGATGTATGCCCTCTGTAAGTGGCTACCATCAAATGTATACATTGTACTGATGTGCGACATCTCTAACTATAGAACCTGTGGAAATATACATTCATGTATAGGTGTAGGGAATATATTAAATGGGGTTTGCCTTGGATTGGAAGTCTTAAATGACATATTAGGGTCTGCTTCACTCTCAATCTAGGGTACTAAGTAATCAAGTGGGCATTTCCTTAATTCACGTTAGGCAATCTAAATGGGATGGTGTGTGAACGCTAGGTGCTTTGTCAGCAAGTTTGATACCATATGAGGTATAAGGACGTATACATTATGCCGAAAGTACCATTTGTCTTATATTGGTCAGAAATACTTGGGTTACGCCCAAAGATGGACTACACCTCCTACTAGTGTATGTTCCATACAAGATTTGCAATCACCTCAAAGTTGTTTTTAACTTGTTTGTTGTTAAAAGGAGTGGATAGATAACCCTAGATAAATCATTAAGACAATTTAGAATACGATGAATTGTAATGCCGATATTAGGCACTAACTGGAGGTTCCTCGGCATACACGGGCAATTCGGCCCAGACACTATTGGGGATGCTTGACGTAGTGTTGAGCTATGGAAACTAACGGGGAGTGTATCCTTATCCATGGGGGACTGTGATACACATATCTATAGAGACATACATACATGCATATAGCTATTTTATATCTCAAGTTGATTGGGCATACCATATGCGTACATGAAGTCAAAATGAGTAAGATTTGAACAATAGGCACATATGGAAAATAATCGGCATAATCCAGTAATATGAATAGATATGCAATTGATCGGTCACTTAAACTTTGTGCTAACCCCCTACTCATCACAAGAAATAGGGTAAATTTAGAGGGACAGGTACTGGTAGAGGCAAGAATGATGGAAGAACAAATTTCATTATGCATGCTCTGTACTTACAAGGGCACTAGATACCATAGGTGTTGGCTTTAGTCTATATATATATATACTATTACTATAATTTATTATTCCACCATGAGTTCTTGTCGTCTGGCACTCTAATATACTTTTTTTTATTACGGGATACCAGCACTAATGATCCATATCCTAGTGGACTTGGGTTTTCGATTTATTGAAAATTTAGGAGCATTAAGGTGCATGTTGTTACCTATAATTGAGGAGGTGAATTCTCTATTGGATAGTATTTTTCTTCCAATGCTTCAACTCAGACCCAATTGTAGTCATTCGATCGATGGCATGCCATGATTTAACTATAATCGATGTGGAGTGTCCACATTAAAGTTCCACAACGTTCTCAAGTCTATGGAATCGTGTGACAAGGTCACTTTGAGATTTTCCATTTGACCTTAGTTATATTTACCAAGAAAGAACTCTTGAGTGATTTATTCCATAGTAATTGAATAACTATCGGTATGTAACCCCTTGTTGCACTCCTACAGCCACAAAAAATACACCGCCCAACATTTGGTGAACATTAGATACTCCAATCTCAATGGTTGAATCAATACCCTTTCTCCAAACATCTTAAATAGGAATATTTGAAATAATATGTTATTTTTAATGTGATAAAATTCTATGATCAGAACATTTTGTAATTACTAACACATAATATATCATTTGAGAATTTTCCATCTATATACTTTAAATTAATTACTCAATTATTTATACCAGTGCATAACATGTATATAATAGAAAAAAAACATCTTTCATTTTGGACAAGATTAGTTATAGAGTTAGATATACGTAACAAATTGCATAATTGCCCTTATGAATGATGTGCACGTAAATGTGCATCTTTTTATTATAAATTTCTTTCGACTATTTTCTAGTTCATAGACATTTAGCTGTCCGAACAAGTGTTTGGTGTCGTTGCCGGGGAATTTGTTTTGATTTTAATTTTCTATTCTTCGAATTATTTTTGTTTGATTTTTATTGTGTGTGTTTTGTGTGTTGATATTTATTTAAAAAAATGTGTGTTTGTGTGATTTTTATGTTTGTTTGTGTGCTTGTTGTTGTTTATTTTCATTTGCATATCATTTATTTATAAAAAAAAGAGCATATACAATTTCTAAAAGAAAAAATATATTATTCCGTTCAATTCTTTATTTCATTTACAAGTTTTCATTTTACAACTATTAGAAAAAACAGTGTACATGTTTATGCACTGATTCACTGTGCACAATATTGCTCTCTCTATGTTTTGACTCCTGCATATATCTCCTTCTGCCTACCACATTTCTGTTTTCAAATCATTACATTCAAAACTCTGCCCACCCCATTTCTGCCTTAATCTCTGCCTTCTGGTTCACTGCGACTAACAAATCAAACTGCTCAACATCTTCACGTTCAACCCGCCTACTATCCTGAACTTCACATTCACCAACTACTAACTACACTACATTCTCTGTCTGTTGCCACAATTCCTACAGTGCACAGTGTCTATACCATAAAACTGCCCCTTCACTGCTCTAGCATTACCACAGACCATCAATTCACCCTTGCTACCACTCACATCCCCTCCAATATCACAATACTGCCCCCTACCACCACCATTAACCAAAGCTGTTCACTGCTCTACCCATACTCCTTAACCAAACTGCATTGTGCACTGCCTCAATATCACTACATCAAACTCCATATCACACAATTGCAACAGCAACTGTCAAGACCGAGATTACAAACAGACATACTGTACTACATTGCTTCACTTTGAACCGCCATAAATTGCAACTTCACCTGACAAACAATTCTATGCGTTTTCCACCAGCCTACTCGTAGACATAACTACCACCATCCACAAACACTTTTCCTTTACATCACAGCATCCTTCCCCCTGTACAAAATCCACTACTCTTGATCACAAAACATTCCACATCTTCCTGCCACAATTTTCAGTTTGACCACCATATAACAATTCACCAAACATCCTATATCTCAACGTCCACAGCTCGCTGCACCTCATCAATCTTGAACTCCTCTTGCAGTCAAACCCAAACAAACCGTCAGACTGCAATTTCCAGCAACAGCCTATTTCGCGACAACCTCTCACCGAACTCGAACATCAGAATCCCCTCAATCCGCCTCCTTTCGCAACCCTCCAAACTCCATCATTCGCTACTCACGAACTCCAACCACCTAACTGCAATCCTAAGCCGCCGCTACCAAATCCAAACTCAACAATCGATGTGTATATGGCTGCGGGTATCTGAATTCGTGTTATTTGTGAGTTCGATTTTGTACTTGCGAGTTCGGGCGGAAGGTTTAGCTTTTGAATTTGCGAGTGAGAACAAAGTAGGAGCTTTTTGTTTTTGAGTTGATTTTTCTTTTTGTTTGCTCTGTGATTTTTTATTTTTTATTTTTTATGCTTTGTATTCGTGGAGTGGGCCGGGCCAAAAAAAAAGAATAGAAGACAAACGGGCCGTGGTTCCATTTTTATTCAAGGAGTGTTTCTTTCTTTTTTCCTTTTGTTTTATCCTCTTTTTATTTTTTTATTAGTTAGTTTCCTTGTTTTTTTTAAAGGGGTTTGTTCTGTTTTCCTTTATTTCCAATTTGTTAGTTTTGTTTTTCTTTTGAAGTTTTCTTTTCTTATATTCCTTGATTAAAAAAATTAAATTTGTTATATTTTGTTTTAATTTGCTTGAAATTCAAACCTAGTTTTCTTTTCTAAAATAAAATATTGTATATACCTGTTTGATTCCTTTTTAGGTTGCAGAAGCAGATAAGGAAGAATAAATTGCTTGATTTGCTGAGCTTGCAAAAAAAACTAGTTGCTCATTCATACTTTTCTTTTTATTTGCCTAGCATTATATATATCTATTGTTTTGTTTGCATTGCATTGTTTTTTACTTGCATTTAAAAAAAATTCAGAAAACCAAAAACATAAACAAAATTCATTCGTAGTTGCATTGTTAATACATGTTTAATTTCTGCTTTGCATTTCATCCTAGATGTTGATTAATAATAATGGTCAGAAATCAATAACACTTAATTGTATATTGATAATTTGTCTTCTTTGAACAATTTAATTTCTTGGTGTCTAGGCTACGGCAGAGCAATAATCAGTTATAAATATTATGATGATTCGTAAATATTATACTGAATTGTTTCTCTGAAGGTACTTAAACCTTCAGCTGCATTGCTACAGTGGCTCGTGGTGCACCGATAAATCATGTCCCGCACCTAGCTGAGAACTATCTTGTTTATCTAAGACATGTCTGATTATACAATTTTGGGTTAACTTAGGATAAATCATTTGTAATTAAACCCTTGCATTCATTTAGTCACATTTAGTTCATGCATATTTAAAAATAATTCAAAATCCAAAACTAAAAAATTATAAATACTCCTTCTCCTTTGAAATTTTTAAATCCTTTTTCTTTGAAATTTCAAAAATCCAAAAAATTTAGAAAATCCAAAATCCAAAAAAAATTATTATAAAATCTTTTCAAAAACAAAGAAAAAATTTGAAAAAAAAAAATCAATTTCCCTTTTGAAAATAAATTTTACTTTTAAATATTTTTCCTTTATATAAAAAACATATACATTCTTGAAAATGTCCGAATTTTCATATTCCCTTGAATTTTACAATAGTTGTGAAAATCAATATAATCCATATGATTTCACTTCAAATTCGTATGGATATTTTAACGACAACTATTCTTTAAACGATTCAAATTTTGGACAAAAAACTTTTCAAAGTAATGACCAACGCTCAAATCTCGAAAATAGCATTTCATCTTTACTTGAACTCTCTACACAACAAAATCAAAGTTTAAACGATTTGTGCAACTCTTATTTGTGCAATAGTTCAAGTCAGAATAATCAAAATTTAAATTCACTTCAAAATTCAAATGATTTCGAGTGTAACCCATGCCAATTCAATTTCGAGCTTCAAAATGAATTTCAAAATCAAGACGAAAATGTGAACCAATTTTCGTATAATTTTGGCAATGGGAATAGTTTCAATAACGATACGATTGAAAACTTTGGTTATCAACAAATTCAAAATGAAAATTTTCAAATTAATAATCATGAATTTGATTTTCTTGACCAAATGGAAAAAGAAAACGGTGATTAATTACTTGAAAAATACAAAACTTTTCATGAATTCATAATCAAATCTTAACTTGCGAAGAATCAAATAATAACCTACCGTTTATCGAAATTTACAATTCTTGTTCTAAACAAGTCGAACTCGAAAATTTTCAAGTTGATCATTACAAATTTGACTTTGTTGAGCAATTGAATAAATTTACGACGATCACACAAATTTGTTGATTAAAACATTGGAAAATTTTCGTGAGAAACAAAAACAAATTTCAATGTGTGACGAGTCAAACGATAATCCATCTTTTACCCAAATCAATGATTTTCAAATAAAAACTTTTGAAATTGATAATGATGATCTTAATCAGGTTGTTGAAAATACAGTATTAAGTTGGATTTCAATTCTTTTGAGGGTGCGAAACTCGATTTAAACTTCGATCTTCTATTTTTGGAAAATTTGAATACGACAACTTTGAATTTTAAACTCGATTAACGCGATGAAGCTGTTGATAATCCAAAAAAGGAAGTCGAATTTAACGAACATGAGTTTTATGGAATTTTTGAAAACGAGTTGTTGAATTCTGAAGGGGAAAATTCCGATCACCATTTTGATTTTGAAATCGATAATTTGGAAGAACATGAACTTCAATCAATTGTCTTATCGACCTGTAACATTCCCAGAATTTAGCTAGAATAAATTTGACAATTAATTTAATTTATGAATTTAACTGTGAATTAGTGATGAGTTAATTTGAATTATGTGTTGAAAGTCAAATAATATCTATTAATAACAATAGTAGTTCGAGATAATGTTGGATTTGAAAATAAATATTTTAAATAAAATTGGGTTTGAAAGAAAAACTCTGTCTTTTAAACAAATTTTATATAGAGATTTGTTTCCAAATATATAACATACATATGTAATATGTATTTTGAAAATATATTTGAATTCATCATGGTAAATTTCTAAAAACTAACCCAATATTTATGTATACATATTTATACTTATTAAAAGGTACAATAGTTTGAAATATAAATAATTAAAGGATTTAGACTAAAAATTGTATTCACTAACTTATAAATATTTATTAGTAATGTATAATTTAATTTCAAATCATTTTTCTTTAGTTTGTATAAGTATAAGTAATTGAAATTATCCTTTGAAAATAAATAAGAAAGCATGATTTGTAAGTAAAAACATAAAAGAAGGTTTAAAACAAACATTAACAAAATAATTTACATTAGGGACTTAAATATAAATTTGTAAATAAATTAATGGAAAAGGGTTAGACATAAAAAATTTATATTTTAACAAGTGTTAGAATACAAATATAAGAAATAGACAAATGTTAGTTTTATTTACAAGTGGCAATTAAATGTAATTTTCTTTTGGTTTAGAATTTGTAGAAAAAGAAGAAAATTAATTAAAAGAAAAGAAACCTATAAAGATTAAAATAAGGCTTTAACATCTTCAGAAAAAAAAGAACCTGAAGCAAAGATAAAAGAAAATCTAATATAAAAATAGAAAAAAAAGACTGCAGAATTAAGGTTTGAACCTTAGAATCAATCTCAGTATAATTCCTCCTTTTCTCATTTCTTTCTTCATCTTCAAAAGTTCAAAGCTTGAGATCAAATGAGAGTTCAAATCTGAGAATCAGTATAAATCCAAAACAAACCCAGTAGCAATTCAAAGCAAATCACAAATGCATGCAAGATCAATCTCAGAAAATACTGCAGCTCAAAGAAAAAAAACTATAGAATTTAAAACAGGGATAAAGATCAAACAGTTTTCAAGCTTCCAACCTGGAAGTCAAGATAGCTTGGAAATCAAAAATCAAATGCAAGTCTACTCAAAACAAAAATTCAATCTGAATCAACCTGGAAATTTACAAGATGAAGATCAATTTTTCAAATTCATGTATCATTCCATAGCAAAAGATAAAAAAACTCTGCCTATTCACTGTCTCTGTTCATCAGCATCAGGTGAGCAAACTTGAACCTAACTGTGTTTTTTTTTACGTTTGAATTTATACTTGAAGTATACTGTGGAAAATGATTGTCTGGTTGCTAATTTTGTTTTGCATGTTTGTATATATATGAGCAAATGTATGTGTGCATGTAGAAACATGCTGCTGTCCCAAAATCAACAGGATATAAACCAACTAAAAATGTAAATAATCCTTGCAAAGTCTGTTTTAGGCTTAGATCCCTACAGAATAAATAATGATAACAATGTAACATACTAGTAAAGTTATTTTTAGTAAGAATATTTGGTAATTATCTCTGAAACTAAAAATTCAGTAAAATTTCTTCAACCCAGGAACAAGAACCATCTGGATTTCAAACACTGAGTATAGGAATAAATTCACGCTGCAAAAAGATGATTTTTGATAATCATTTTAATTTTTTTTAAGTTTATATTTAAAGAGAATTCATGGAATGTTCGAAATTGGAATTTTTGTCAAATACCAACGAACTGTTGTGTTTTGATGGTCGTGATCTTCGGTGATGATGGCTGGAACATCGGCGAGCCTGGGAAAATTATTAGGTGAATTTTTTTTACAGTGGAGGTGGAAGAACGTTAGATATATAGGGTTTTGGACCCTGTTTTATTAGCGAAGTTGAAAGGGGAATATCAATCGTCGATGGTGATCAATAGGTGTTCGGTCTAAGGGGGTTAGAAACTAGAGGTCAAGGCGAGCCTATGATGTGAATGGCGTCGTTGATGGTGGCCTAGGTCATCGTGGTGAGGCGTTTGTAGGCGATCGTTGTATTCCTAATTTTTGAAGCGAATCATTCAATTTTGATTGTTTGGCAAATTGATGGAACTGGGTGTTTGGGTAGCTCAGGGGGGCCAGCGTCGACTTGGTGGTGGGTGGCGACTTGATCGGGGATGGCTAGGTTGGTGTGCACCGTGCACATGTGGGATTTGTGTATCAGGAAGTTGGGGAAGAAGAAGAAAGGAAATCGAGTTCAGGCACGCAGGAATAAGAGTTGACTCAAAGTAGGTATCGTACGTGAGGGTTTTGAGCTCGAGTTATCACTTGAGTAAAATATTAAAGCACCGTGTAGGAAAAAAAACTTAGGAAATTTTTTAAAATGGAAGTTTTGGGTCACTCGAGTAAATTAGTGGGAAAAACCGAAGCAAGGCTCGTGTATGTAGGGGATTGGCTCGGGTTTTCACTCGGGTCTGCCTAGAATTGCTATATTTCAGTTTTAAATTTTATTGGATTAGCTAAAGGAATTTTTGAATTATTCTTTTTTTGATAAATTGAGTAGAAAGTATAATTAAAGACTTTGAAATTAAAGGGTTTTCAAAACAATTAAGTTTGTAAATGGTTTTAAACTTTGTTAAAGTAAAATTGTTTTCATTTTCAATTTTAAATTTGAAATGGAATTTGAAAGTAGAAACTTAAATGTTTCAAATGTGTTTTGGATGGCAATTATCATTAATAAGGAAATGTTTTAATAAAGACTTAATGATTTGTGATAAATTAAATTAATAATGTAAATTAAAATGGATAATTAATTAATTAATTAAATGGTTAAGGATTTGAATTAATTAATTAAGGTTGAAGTTAATTAATTAAGGTTAATTAATTTGAAAATAAGATCATTAGTTAGATATGTTAAGATTTTAATTTATGATTAGGAATTAATTTAATCAAATAATTAGGAATTAATTAAGTCACAGTTAACACTTAATTAATTAAATAATTAGAGGCTAATAAATAGATTAATAATTAAAAGTGGATTAATTTCTAATTTATTAAGGTAATTAATTAAGGTAAATTAAGTGCTAGTTAATTTATGGTTAACGATGATTAAGTGATTAAGAATAATCATTTATTTTAATAATTAAAGGGTAATTAGTTAATTTGATAAATTAATTAAAGGATAATTAATTAATAAAGGTAATTAAGGGGTAATAAATTAAGGGTTAATTAATAATTAATTAAGGAATGATTAAATTTTATTTTATCAAGTTTTAATAATGAATAATTAGAGTTATTAATTAATAATTAAAGGGTAATTAATTAATTAATTAATTAAAAGATTAATTAATTGATAATGAGGTTGATTAAGAAGTGATTAATTGATTGTGATTAATTAATTAATTAATTAATGGTTGGTTAAGCAAGGTGAGTTGATTTATTCCTAAGTAATTAATAAAATTTGAATTAATTAAATTAATTAAAATTTTGAATTAGAAAATATGCTTGCTTGTGAATAATTGTATTAACTTGCATTAATTGTTATCTCTGGACTGTAATATTCTATGATGTGAAATATGCTGTGTATTGATCTGTAATATGCTTTCGGTGTAAATACCCTTGGCCGTAAAACGACATTTGAAATTCGATGCGACAGGGAGTCGGATTTCAGTTGGTTATCCCAATTATGTAATTGATGGTTACTAGTGATGCATTCCCAATTTGGTAATGTGGCATACAAAGTGCTGCTGATCATTTGTTGATCAAAGCATGGCTTTTGTGAAAAGCGTTGCTTTGTGGACGAAACTTCGTCGAACTTCACAACCCGGAATGGTCGAAACAGGAAGAATGCGGCAAGGTTATTTGGGGGTAGCGCCCCCTGAGGGTATGTTCATTTCCTTCTGGACAGAGGTGGCATCATGGTATGGATCCCAGATACTTAACCTATGTGATTGCTACAAATTTATTACTTTGTAGTTGTTGGTGAATCCCGGGATAAAGGTTGGTTACGACCGGGGGATGGCATACTCGTGTCAGTAGTTACATAGTTACAGAGGTAACCCGGCCTTGTGTTGGCAGAGATCCGTTTAGGTTCTCGAGGCGTCCATCCAGAGGCGTACCCATGTGGCAATGGGAAGTTCCTTGGCCTGACCATTTGTTGGAAATACAAACAAAACAATACGAGCCCTGTACGGTTTTAGTTGTAGAACCTGCCATTTAAAATGGTAGCTATAGCTGGCATAATATAATGGTACCTATGCTGGCTAAGATTAATATTATACTTTCGAAATGATTTTCCACACCGTGCACTTATAATAATAATATAAAAGAAATTTTCCCGTATCAAGCATATTTGACCATCATAAGGAGAAACCTCCTCCAATTCTACGTTTGCATTGTGTGTGTGGCGGGAGGCCTTATTTTATTTTCATTTTCTAAAAAGCATTGCGGATTTCAAAATTTAAATTATTTTGTTTGTTTAAAAGGTAAAACTGATTCTGTTTGCTCATACCAGTCCCATGACTGACCCAGAGTTTATTGTATCCTTCCTAAACTCTGGCTGCCCACAATTTACCACACGGGCAGTCTAGAGTTGGGTTTTTCAGATAGTAGATATAGATATCGATTTGGTAGCTTTTAGCTTTCTCTCTGGCATTCTTTGGAGATCTTGGATATTGGAGTCTTTGGGTTCAATGGACGAAACTTGCTTATCTTGGTGCAATTGATGGTGGTTCGAGCTATTTCTGGATTGGTGTTTCTTCTGGAGTTTCAAGTTTTTGTTTTCCGCTATTAGTTCATTTGTTATTCCGCTGTAGTTTTGTTATCTTGTATCTCTGATATTGATATCACTGTTATCATTGGATATTGTATTCATTTGGAATTGTATATGATATTCATTTTTCTTCCGCTGTGTTGTATACTTAATTGTGTTATAAGCTCCGGCGAACCAAATTCGACGTTTGGATCTGCGGCATTGGAATACGAAAGTCGTATACGGTGCCAATTTTCGAAGGTCGAGTCAGGGTCGTTACACGACCCCAAAAATCATCGAAAATAAAACAACTCGTACGATTTTCGATAAAATGACTTTCATTTTTTCAAATCTACATTCAACTTCAAAATCTTTTGCTGTTTGGTTTTCCGAGCTTAAGCTGTGTCTTGCATACTTGACGAGACAAATGAATCAATCTTTGGAAGACCGTTTCATTTACTTTTTGACGATATACTTTCTGATCTCATGTAAATACCATTAATTTTCATTTGAATAAAGGTCATATTTTTATTTTTTTATTTTTCTCCTTCCACTTTGGCTGACTGTGGGGACACAGTCATAATCAAGTGTGGGGGGAGACTCATCGTTATTTTCGACTTTCATGGTTTATTTCTAATTTTTCTTTCCAAAATTTAAAAAAAATTAGCATTTTGATTTATTTTTAAAGAAACACTATAATATAAATATATGGTTTTGATCTATTAAATTGAAATTTTTGAAAATTTATTTGTATTAACAAAAATAAAAATGAAGTTTGATTACAAATAACAATGGTTTAACTAGTATATAGGACGATTCATACGTGTTAATTATGAAATACATCCTAATTGAAAATCTTTGTTTTAAAAAGTGGTTGATTTAAAGTAGATATATAACATTTTTTTTTGTCTTCTAAGTTAAATGGTGCTAAGATGATTTTGCAAAACTCTCTCTCTTAAAAAACATATAAATAATAATAATAACAACAACAACAACATCCAAAGTATTCACTCTCATTTAAAAGTCCTCACGGTTATGCATGGGTGAATTACTTGGAATCTTTGATTATGTGCTTTCATACTCATTTAAAAGTCCTCACAATTATGCATATATGTGACACATGTAAAAAAAGAAACAACAAGAACAGACTTAATAAAAACCATCTAGGGTCAATAGGTGTATGCACGAAAGTTTATGCACTCGCCATGCTCTGTACTCCCCTCACATAAGCCCGAAAGGCAGTGCAGGGGTGGTATATCTGGCCATAGTTTATCTGAGCTAGGTGTGTAATTTTTCTTGCAAATAATAAGAGAGGAAGCAATTGAAATCCTAGCACTATTTTTACTTATTTGATTCGATTTGTTATTGAAAAGAAATGAAAATATCACTTTGATAAACTTTGATAATCAACTAAGGATCCATTTCATAATTACACTTTGTTATCAACCTAAATAACGAGTTAAACTATTGTCTATTTGTTATGATAACTTGATTTTTATTGGAAACTTTGATGAGTAAATGACTTAAATCTCAAGATAATGACCAAAACTTATATTTGACTTATTTGTGTCAATTTAAAAATAAATCTTTCATTTGTAAATATGTTCAAAAACTCGCATTCATCTCTTTGTAAATAAATCTTGCATTTTGTAAATATTTTTATCCTGCATTTTAATTTTATGGGTAGTATCCGCTGAAAACCCTCACAAGACAACACTTGTCCTATTGGGGACACCCAGAGGTTTAATGGCTTATTGCATACGCTCAATGAAATCGTGCTCCCGACGAAAACGGATTTATCTTAGGCTTTCTTTATTCGAGGACGAATAAAAAGATAAATGTGGGGGTATTTGATGTGCACGTAAATGTGCATATTTTTACCACTATATTTATTCTATTTAAATTAAATAAATGATCATATTGGGTATTTTAACCTGTTTTAATCAAAATCTATATTAATTCCAAATTGTCACATATTCATCTTCATCCAAGGGCAAAATAGTCATTTTTGTGCATAAATTAACTTGAGAAAATTTAATTAGAAATTTCCATACTATTTTGTAGGAATTTGATTTTAATTACAAGTTGTTTTATGAAGAAGATATGCATGCACAAAAAGAACACAAAGGAATGAAGACGGAAATAATTCAAAGTAAAGAACATGGAGAACCCCACCTTAATATACAAATTAGAAGCTAATGCACATGCTTATGGAATTAATGACTTCTTGTACACATAAATGTTGATTAGTAGAAGCTAATGATTATTTGGCCTCCATACTTTCTCAAGGGTATTTTGGGCATTCCCCAAAAATATGAATTAGGGTTTAACACATGTATATATACCCCTTATGTTTCATGTAACCCTTCTCTTCCTCTTAATTAGTTTAGGCTCAAAATAAAATACAAGCTCCCTTTCTCTTTTCCATGGCTACTTAGCCATTTTTACTTCATGTTTTTTCCTTTTTCTATGCAATGTTAGTTAGTGCTCTCTTTCTTTTACATGCTTCTTTTGTTTATTTACTTTCATGTTAGCAGTGTAGGTTTATTTTTCATGCAAGTAGAATATTTTTGTTTCTTTACTTTGCTCTCTTTTTCCTTTTCTTTTTCTTTCATGCTGCAAGCTATATTTGTTGTTTTGATAACAAATATAAGAGGCTAATCCCTTCAATTTGGGGGTAATGAAGCATCTAATCATGTAGTTTCAACATTTTGATAATTATAGCTCCCTTTTTGTGCTTAATGACAATGCTTGAGTGGTTTAATTTGTTGTTTTTGTTTTGAATTTGATAGTATATATTGTTGACACCAAATAGGCTATGCTTAAACAATCACTAACACAAATGCCTCTTCATCAAAATATGACTATGGCATAAGAAAGTGATTTGAAATTCAATTTTTATAGTCTATATTTCTAATTAATAGTTAATAGGCCATACTTAAAATAGATTTCATTTTCAACGTTGTTGTCATTTTCATGAGAGTTAGTAAGTGGTTTAAAGGTTGTGTTACAGTTTGATGGATTATGTTGTGCTAATTAATAGCACAAATGAGCCATACTTATGATAAACACATCATTTAAATTCACTTATGACCAAAAAAAGAGAGATCATAATTTCATATATGTTGAACTATATGATCTAGAGAGCGGAATTATCTCTAAATTGTCATTTAACTCTCATATTTTTATCACTCTTTTTTTGACATTTTTCTCATTTTCTAGCTAATCACACTCTTCAACTTTGGTTTAATTTGAATGCATAGAATTTTAAAATCATCAATTCCCTACGGATCGACCCGTATTCGCCACGTACTACAAGTGTACGTCGTGCGCTTGCGGTTATTTTTATTTCTAAATTTTTCGACGGTTTTCTAATCTGATAGAAATTCCATCGATTAACAATGACATACTCCTAACTTTATAAATCTTTCGCTTGCACTTATGGTCAGTTATGGAATCTTAATCCAACTTCATCGATCAGTTTTCTCAAAAACTGATCGGGTTAGTCCCTTTGTGAATGGTATGCCATTTTTTTTAATTATCTACTCTGTCGATCAATTCTCTCTGATGCTAATAAACTTCCTTTATCATGTGGAACTATTTGGAGTATATCTCTTGACTTTTAGTGAGCTCTAAGGTCTTTTTACGAACTATATCGCTATATTGTTATTGTATAAAAATGTCATAGGATTCCCAACATTTAAAATCACCTCCAGCTCTATTATAAATTTGTGCATTTATTTATACTTCTTTCATTGTAGTAGCCTTTGGTTGAATTAGCTACTACTTATTGTTTAGAACAAATCCAACTTAAATTTCTTAACTTAAGTTTGTGTATGAATTTAGGATTGACATACTATACTCGATATCATTAATGAAGTTCGAATCTATGCATTCTTCATAAGAAGTTTGTTATTTCTATAAATAATTCTTCGGTATTTCATTAACATTCAAGAACACTTTAAACTGTCGTTAAGTGAACTTAATTCAGGTTTGTTATTTGCTCTATGAATCAAACGCACGAGTAAAGTGTGATATTATGGACAATATGACATGTATGATAATTCCTATTGCCAATGCATAAGGAACTCATCTTACATGATCCATATTAAACAATTTTTATATCATATCTACATATATCATTCGGAATAATCCCATCATCATTTTATACTGATTATAAAATATGTTATTGTCAAAACCAATGTCGAGTATCAAACATCCAAACCGAAATAATTGTTACATGAACACATCGTTAACAATCATAAGTTTGTTGTTTACTTGTAGTTTTAGAAATGTATATTGGTACCTACTAATATTCTTTCTTAAGGAGACATGATTCCTCTGCATTTTGACTGAAATTCAATTTATTTGATTTCTTTGACAAAATACTTAACTCTGATACTTATTGACTAACACTTTTGTATCATTTTTTGGATCATATCCGTACTCACAAACTTAGTCTTGGGCCCGACTGATTAGAAGATATTTTGGTTTTGTGTGCAAATAATCTATCTAAATCATTATTCAGAATTTTTGTTGCAACATATATGAACCAAAATAGAAAATCTTTCAGATTGATAAGTTTTGCAAGCAAAATTCGAATTAACTAAAGCATGTTGAATGCTGAATCTTTTAAGTTAGTTTCAGCAATTGAAATTTACCATATTACTCTTATCAACATGGTTTATATTCCAACCGCATTGATCTTCTTCTCAAAGATACTTTTACAGCCGATGGATCATATCCTTTCAGTTACCAATATCAAAACATATTTGGATACTGTACTTAGAATCCATCCAAATTTGCAGATTATGCCAATAGAAGAGTCAATACTCTTAATGGCATACTGAGGGATGAGAATGTTTTTTTTCCTGAAATTAATAAAATTCATAATATTTCTTTAATGCACTATATTTATTATTAGACATTCCAATGTGTTGTATCTATTTAGTTTGGTAAATTTTATTCCGTCCATTATTAATAAGTTTAATCTTTGGATTGCATACAGGTCTATTTTACTATTAATACTTTCTAAAAGAAATTCCTTGTTAAAAAGTTGACGTTTCTTGAAAAACAATTATTTTGCAATGTAATGGAATATGCATTCATAAACATTTTACAAGCTACCTAAAATATGTATAAAAAACTAATTTAGTTTATGATACTTATGTTTATAACATAAATTGAACAGTCTCAAACTTCATTCGGGTGGTCCATATGGGATCCTTTACAAGCAAGTACTACATGCAGCCTCTTAACTCGTACCACCTGTGTAATGAATAGTATTTTTTACCATAGAAAAATGATGTTAATACATCGTCGATATTCACGTGCTGAAAATTCAAGTGCTGGAAAAACCGATTGTTAAGGCAAAAATAAAATAAAGATAGAAAAGAATCTCATACGAATAGAATAACTTATATTATTTCAATATAATCTTTGCAGTAGAAATTTTTTAATACAATATCAGAATCTAACCTAGATTCAGCCTAGACAGTTATAAATCTCCGTCCTTGCAATTGCTAAAAAATAAAATCAAATGCAATAGATGTAGTGGATAATCAAATACCTCCATACGCAGATGAAGATCTCCAACTCTCCTTTGGAAACATCAAACGTCTTCAACTGAACCTGAAACTAATCGGATCTAACCCGAGTATTAAAAATACACGGATCAGGCTTGATAAACCAGCGTGAGATGCCCCAAATATAAATTGATGCTAGTTTAATACCTTGAAAAAGAAGGGTATCTCATGTGACCATGTCCACACATAAATACGAACGGGATTTTACCTTACGATAACCAAAATACTTTATACTTTTAAACAACTTGATATTGCCAGTAATGACATTGGTTTTGAAAACACTTTTCAAATAAATATATATATATATATAAAAGTATCAATAATCGAACTGTGGTAATATATCTAGACTAGGTCAATGGAATATACCGGACAAAATATATGATCCCAAAAGGGGTAGCTGAAATGTTTGCAAGGCATTACAACTATTTGGGACTACAATCAAAACCAAAAACCTCATATTGGAATTGAATTTCCAACATGATAGTGAACTAGTGGCCTTTTCCTTCCCCTGCAGATTTCCACGTGTAGTAACATCATACCCGATGGCTTCTCGTGCAAGGACTCACACATCACTGTACTAGCTACACCACTACATATCTGGTGGCTTCTCTTGCAAGGTTACACACACTACTATACCATATAATATAAGGGTCCAGACGTCATTCGGCCTATAAAGCACATGGCCTAATATTTTGATTCGCTCATAAATAGATACCTGAAGTATATATCCTGTAAACCACATAATTACCCATATCATCTCCGGGATGTGAGGCTCGTGAGGCTACGCTCAATTTTAACAAAGCCACACTTGCTTTTCATAAAGCCATGCTTTATTCTTCCATAAAGAACATTCCACTTAGAATGCCACATTGCCATTCCTTAATCACACAACTAATTTCTACCAATGTATAATTCTTGAGCTCGTACGTCTCCGGTAAATGTGTTAAGATAAGAGAAGTTGCCTTCTTCGCCACCAAGCAGATAGTACGCTGATGGAAATCAATTAATATGATCAGAAATGCATTGTCATACATTCGTCCATACAAGTTCTTTCTGGGACTGAATGAAACCAAAGGCACTCCTCCCACTACCATTAGTAGAGAGTAGTCCTTGTAATATGAAGATTACAAAACATGAAAGGACTATTACTGTAACAAATGTCTCTATATTGGGAGCTATCCAGAGAATGTCAATAAGTAGTTCATCCAATATGAAGATCTCCAGTCTTCGATGCAATAAAAATTTCATAATGCAAACACCACTGTCATATAAATATAATGTGGGGTAAACCCTTAGGACCCGTGACAACAGTTGCTACATTCGGAAGATCTCCGCTCTTCAGTAATCATTATCTTCATCAGGTATTCACTTCCTAACGTATACATTGGTTCGAAGAGGTTTTCGGAGAGGAATTAACCCAGTCCAACCTAGATTCCTTCAAACCAATCATCGATAAAAAAAGATGTTAAGTTCATATGGGATCATCAATCATCAATCAATTTAATTCATCTTTTATTCGTTCATAGATATCTCTTAGAGATATATTCATTGAATTATTTCTTTACTTTTTTTCCAGAGTATATGGAATCATTAAGCCTCATTTATCAAATCCTTTTAGTTAGTTTTAAAACCTTTTTAACCTTGGAATAGTTTTATACCGTTTCGCCTTTTATTTAGGAAAACATTTCCAATTAATTTCTATGTTATCCAACTTATTTGAAGTTGTAATTTTTTTTTATACTTTGAAATTTTTTGATCCGAGTAAATCAAATTTACTATTCCCTCCATCTGGCCAGTTCGGATAGCCAGGGAGAGCAGGAAACTGATTTTTCAAACTCAAGCCTAGATACTATCTCTATGACATCCATAAGGCGGTCAATCGACTCTAAATGATTTACATTAAACCATTCCATAAATCCTTTAAACAATCTTTAAAATAATTTATTAATCTTTGAAAAATTTTACAAAAGATTTGAAAAAAAATAAACGGTTTTGTTTAAAACTACATTTAATTATAGAAAAGTGCTATGGAAAGGCACCGTGGAAAGTGCTTTTTAAGCTATATTGATCAAAATGACTTTTTATCATTAGGAAATTTATTTTTATAACTCAAATCACTTTTAAAGGATTTTAAAAGATTTCAACATTTATTTCAAATTTTAAACAATTTTAAAAATATTTATTTAAAACATTTGCGTCTTTGGCCACCAAACTACCAAAGCGTGATTTTCTTGAAAACATAATTTGCTCATATCTCAAAATTTATTAAACAAAATCCCGATCCTGTTCTTTTATTTGAAAAATATAGTCATAAGAGTTCATAAAATTATTATTGCAAAGAAATCCAACTCCGATTCCATCCTTTAGTAGGATTTAACTTTTACGGCGCGAAATCGCAAATTGCCATTATACGACGCGCCTGTTTTTGACTCAAAATATACTATCTATCAAAACTTTTTCAAATTGAATTTCAATGTTCATAAAACATTCATAAACCATTTTTAAACATTTAAACTAATATTTTCCATATTAAATCTCTTTTTCTCTTTTAAATCATTTCATAAGATTATATTATTATAATATTAATTTCCAAACTATTTTATATTTTCAAAACCATTAAGAGGCTAAATAAACTCCATACACATATTATATGAATTAATTTCTATTAATTAACCATGTTTATTATGATTTTTCATAAGTTATCACAACCACGTTATTAACCTTATCAACATGCATACAATCAACCATATAATCATTCAAGCTATCAACCACCCATTTAAATTTATAATTTAAATGGTCATATAATTATTTCTCAATGTAAGTCAATTGAATACTCACCATTATCAAACCAAATTCCGTAACAACATTCAAATCACCACAACACTTCATTAAACCATTTAAACTTCATCTTAACCATCACCAAACAACTCAACCATGCTTTCAAAGTGCTCGGCCACCATTTCTACCTCCTCCTTGCTCATGGCCCACGCTCCCATCACCTCCAAGATCTTGACCATATCCCTCTCCTCCACCATGCTTTCGGTCTAGGGTGGATCTAAGGGTGGCCTGGAGTTGTGGAAGGGAAGTGGAGGTGATTTACTTTGGTTTTGAGGTCTAGTGAGGATGTATGAGAGTGTGTGTGTGTATGTATATTTATTTACCAAAATTTCCTTGCACTTTTCTTAACATGAAGAAGCGATTAAAGTGCTAAATAAGAAGAAGAAGAAGGATTCGGATGTGTGAATTTTTAAGAGAACAAAATGGGTATTTGTAGCCTTTTTCAAGCCTTAACTCTTAAGCAAAGTGGAAAATATCTCCACATGTCATCATGAATGCATCACAAACCCTTAAGTCATCCAAACCTATCCTATTACACGTTGAAACCATCCCCCCGATATGCCACCGTCTTCTCATATCACATCATGTCCTAACCGTTTACTTATGCAAGTTTAAGGGTGAAGTTTCGTAAAATATCTTTGATGATTTTTAACATGTGTGTGTGTATTTGTACATATGTCATATGTATGTACACCTGAGTATGTGATATGTATAAATGCATATAAATATGTGTTAGTGTCATTTTTAACGTTGCAACAACTTGAAACGACTTTCGTTTTGTTAAACCGTTGAAAATCGAAAAGCCAATTACCGTTCACATTTTTATTTATAATTTAAATTACATATATATTCGAAAAAAAATTTGAAAATAAATTTATAGTCATTATTAATTAACTAAAATGATCTCATTTGAATTATAAAATCATATAAATCAATATTAACAAGTATTTACGAAAATTGCTATTATACCGATAAAGCGATATCAATTTTCTTATATTTTCAAACTGATTATATATCTTTATAAAACTATTATAAATTATTTATTTTCACTTTATAACTATTTAAAATGAATTAATATAATTTAAAAATAATTATTTGAATAATTATAATAATTATTAAATCATTAAATCTCAATTTAAAACCATAAATCAATTACTAAATATAAGGGCATCATTGAGGATATCATACACACTTTTAGTTTCCTAAAAATAAGTAAATTAATTTTATTTCATATTGTTATTTAATCATAAAAATAAGTGCATATATCCAACCCCATACACGACATTTGACGATTACAGAGCCGTTTATGGATAAAACGGTTTTTAGCCAGTTTATTGATATATTTCCAAAGGAAATATTTTTGTGAATATTTTTCCAAAATAAGTTCATTATCATTACTTGTCACATAAAAATTGATTATAAATTAAAAATAATCTATATTTGAATATTTAAAATAATTTAAATATCTTTAATTAAACCTATCAAATTACGGGTTGCTATAAACTTCCCCCTTAAAAGAAATTCATCCCCGAAATTATACCAAAACAAAACCCAAAGGTATTTGCTCAAAATATTTATTTTTAAACTTAAATTTGTATAATATTTATAGATCAACCGATTTGATATACTATTCAAATCCACAACTTTACTTCCAAACTAGTATTGATCCTCCGATCCTCTGGTGCGGACTTTGATCAGGCATTTCGATCGGAACTTAAGTTTTCCTTCCAAATGTGTTAGTGTCGATTTTCGAGGTTCGAAAATCCCATTCATTACAAGCTGTTAACTTCTTAACTTAGGATATGTATGGGTTTCTTCTAAACGGTTATCTTGTAAGATCTTATAAACTATTATTTAGATGAAATTAAATTTTAATCTTATGTACTTATTCTTAAGTACATGACTTTATATAAAGAAGTTAACTTAACTTCACTCGTTATTAATCATGCTTCGTTTAACAAAGTTTTTTTTACTCCTTATTATTACATCATATGTATCATAAGGAGGAGTGACTTTGAGATTGAATTTTTTTAATTCATTTTTAGGAACTTTTGGAATTGTTTTCCTTTATACCCAAATATTCGTCAAATCGAATGTATGTTTCATTTTATGCTTTTTTTTTATATTCAATGAACTTATTATAAATACCATACTTATGTATATGAACTAAGAAAAGTATGTCGAACTATTTTTGGTATCACTAGACTTTCGACTACATATATCTTAACGTATCAATCTGAAGACTTCATCACTCGTATGTCACTTCCACTAACGGGGGCTTTGTCTTTAATTCCAAAATAATTATAACAAAATATAAACACATTTATGTTATTTAGCGAATGCAATAAACATCATTATTCCAATATATTTATCTCATAATAAATATTTAAAACATTCATCACAAAATGAAATTATCTTAACTTTTTGTCAATACCCATATTAATTATTATTTCATAAATAATATTTGGTATATCTACAAAAATAATTTTCATACCTCGATGCATCCATTGATAATTATTATATGACATGCTTCCACTATTTCCACCATTGCTATAATATTATATGAAATACAAAGCTCCATCAAGCACTTATCACGAGTTATTCATTTCTTATACTATATCTAGTTTATAGTCGAGTGTTTTCGATCAAATATCTTAAACACATTGAAACGACTTTTATAGAAAACAATTTTTCATATGAAAAACATAATTAGAATAAGAATCACGTTTATCATTCCATATTAAGAATCTATGGTATTTTATATAATTCTCATTTTCGAACCACTTCATGAAGCAGAGTCGACTATTGACTCTCTTAATCTAAACTACACCTCAGTTTCCTTTTCTAAATGGTTAAACCATTCAAAAAGAAAATCCTCATTGTAATCGATCATATTGAATAAACTATTTCGCATTATGGTTTATTTGCTTATTTCCAATGAATTAACTTCATTGAAGTTTCAAACATCATGAGCTTTAAACATTCATCGTATAACGTTTACATGTGATTGAATATGGTTCAAAATAATCATATTCTTGTATTCCTTAATATTTCAAAACTCATACATGACAATACATGGTCTCGGATAAATAAATTCACATGCGATTGAGGCATGAATATTTTAGCAGTTTTGTAAGTTGACACTTGCTTGGGTTTTGAAGTGAAAATATGCTAAAGGAATAGAGGTAATTATATCTTATATTTCTTAGTGAATCATTTATTCAGTTTAATTGTATATTTCAACTGATAAACATATTTCGTTTTCAGTTACATTAGTTGCATAAATTATCAATGAGGATTATTTTAACTTTATATGCAACACCCCAGATTTTTGATAACATTATCTAGGATATTAAATTAGTTAAATAAAATAAAATAATATGTTGATTAGGAGATTGAAATTTGATTTAATTAAGGGTAGCCGTGCCATTTAAAACCAATGAATTAAGAAGTGTTTAAAATGAAATATAGGAGGGGTAAAATAGGAAAGAGGCCATTCCTACATTTATTCGCTTAGAGTGTGTATCTCTACATATCCATTTTAATTTCTCAAATTTTTAAAACATAAGGCCGACCACCATTGACAAGGAAAAGTGTAAGAAGATTAAGAAAAGCTAAAGGAAAGGCTAGTTCAAACAAATCCATTCAAATCTCAAGCTCCGTAATCTCTAAATCTACGATGATAATGTTTACATCTTAAATCTTTTATGGTTTTGGATTTAAGATGAATTTAGAAGTATTTTTCATTGATTTTCCATGGTTTTGAATAATGGAACGATTATACATACTAGTTGATGATTTTTGTAGATTCATATTGATTTTATGATAGAATTTAAGATGAAAACACTATTAAATGACATCCAAATGCCTTGTGAATATTTATGAAGACGAGTAATGATATTCTTGAGATGGTTTTCAATTTTCAGTTTTTTCTAAATTTTTGTAGAATTTATATAAATTTTTCTAGTGAAGAAAATGTTGTTTTGGATTGTAAATTATTTACGAATAAGTAATAAAAGGTTGGGGTCTAATATGTTAGAAAACATATTAAAAGAGATTTTCTAGAGTTTTGTAGATTTTTCCTAAGTGTTTTAATGCTTATATAAAATTATTTAAGGTATAGGATTTAAATGTCTTTTATAATTAAAGGAGGAGAAGGGGCTTTTTGTAAAATTGTTTGAATTGTTAAATCTGGAGAGTCGACGGCCCTTCTGAAAAGAGAAACTCGCAACCAATCACATGTAGACAAACAAGGCAGGTTGGGTATTAAAGACTTTTTGAAAAGTACAAATGAACATGTTTTCCACTATTTCGATGCTTTTGGCACCAGGTTCCGCCTCTATTCCTTTGCCTCCGACACAGTGGAAACCAATGCACATGGTATCGAGCAACTAGTACATAGTGAATTGGATGTGGGCGAAATGTATATGGTCGAAACCAAGGGGTTCCGAAGGGGTTGAGGCTTTGCTTTGATTTTAAAGGAATACGCACCTGCTTGCTTTCAACTAAGATGTTTTGGACTTAGTTAGCTTTCGACTAGGTCAAATGGTTTAAAAGAATGGTTTCAATTTGGTTATGCGTTTTCTTTTAGGTAACTGCTTTTTACAGAGTCGAAGCCTTTAGCTGTCGCTACCTTCCTTTCATTCCAGATGATTTCGAAGGGGTTATTTTGTTTTCTAAAAATTTAGCCACCTCTGCAATGTTTTCAAAGGGACAGTTTCGACACCATTACTTTTTTTACTTAGGAAAGGGTTTTGAAAAGAATGCTTTTGACTTTATTGAGTTTCTGATCCTTTTTCTCTACTTGAAAGCATAATCCAAATGGTTTTGACCGAAACAGTTTTCAGAGGTTTCGAAGGAGTAAATTTTTGAATGGTTTCGAAAGGTTTCCACATGCTTTAAATTGCACCCAATTGCTTTTGAAAGAGTTGAGTTTTGATGCTTTCGAAAGGTTTCAATGAATGGTTTCGAAAGGGGTGGTTCCTCAAGGTTTCTTAAGGGTTGAAGGGAAAGGTTTTCCCTATGTTTTCGAAAGGCAATTTTAAGGTGGATGTCTAATGTTTTGAATCATTCGAAGGAAAGGCTTTTATTGGTTTCCGAAGGGTTACTTTCAATGGTTTCGAAAGAGTTACTTTCAATGGTTTCGAAAGGTTTACTTTCAAGGGTTTCATATGATTTGTTTAAAGGTTTTAAACAAAGGTTTTGAATATGTTAAGTAGGCAGAATAGCCTAAGTGTTTCACGTTAGAAAGGACTTTAACTTATTTTGAAAGGATAGGTAATCCATATTAAATATCATTAACGTTATTCCGAGTAAAGTATATATAAAATGGAAAAATAGCTTAGAGTAAAGCTAAATATGTATTTTCCTTGTATATGTATGATTGAAAGGACCAAATCATTTTGAAAAGGTTTTGAAGAAAAATTTAAAGGGTAGTTAACCCTAAGATAACGACTCAAATTAAAAGACCGGATATGACTTGTGTAGGGTCGCGAACTTGCTCATTTTCTACTAACCCCTAACTAATTTAGTCTAGAATTCTAGTATGTAGGGCTTGATCACATGTAAGACTAAAATATTGGTTACACACAGAACGGAATATTTATATACAGGGGTAGGTTATTGGTAAGCCACAAAACCATTAGGATAAGTTGACCCTTAGAATATAGGTTAACGACAAACCATCCAAATTTTTTGTCTAAAAGTTGTTTAGACCATTTGATATTTATCTGGTAGGCCCGAGTTAGCCAAATGGGCAATTAGCCTAGTTTTTGGACGGTTAGTCCAGTTGAGGGCAGTCTGCCCAGATTTTGAATAGATAGTCCATTTATCACCTATTATAGCATAACGGATCTGCTATTATTTTTATTATTATAATTAGTTTGATTAATCAGCTTGGTTTGCAAGAAACAATTTGCAAAATATATGTTTCGAAAAGGATATTAGTGAGGGGAAACCCGTTTCGCTAAGCTATGTGGTCTCATTTAATATCATTAAACCGAGATGTAACAGAATTATTCACATCAGGCTTTACGTTTGACTAAAGTTTTTGTTTCCCCTTAATCTTTCGAGCGCTCAAAGTTGATTTGAGTAGGCTGAGGGTTGAAGTTTTCAAGTTTTCGTAGTTTTGGCGAATAAAGCTTGCTGAGACGAGCAGGTGGCTGACAGATAGCTAAATTAGGAACTAAAGATTTTTTTTTGATTCCACTGTGTATCAAGTCAGATATGACTATATGGCTTTGATCATCCAAGGAGGCATCGTCATATATCGCTTTTGGCGTATTATTGTAAATTATGTGATCGTTGCTTAGGAAACGTTTTGGGATTGTAACGTGGATATGATATTGTTTTGAAAAGTAATCGGCAAAGTGTTTCTTTTTGAAATCTACAATTTTGTTCATATCCAAGTGCTTTTGATATTATGGATACCATTAGCATCACCGTATTTTTTCACCGGAAGTTAATAGTATAGATGACTGCAGCATCTGTAGCGCTTTGCTTTTGGCCTCTAGATATAGAATGTTACATTATATAGCGAATGTTCTTACAATATTAGAAAGGTTAAATGTTACCTTTTCATTTTTCTAATTAGGCCACCAATAAAGTTTTATTTTTCACAAAACCCTAAGAAAACATATAAATCTTTTGATTTCTCTAGTGGGTGTTAAGATTCACTTGCCTTGGGATTCTCACCTCGAGGAAAGATAGACAAATCATAGGCCTACAAGCGATGGAAAACACCTTTTTAGTTTTATCGTATATATCTCATAGCCCATGGTCTTTGTTCTAATCCTATCTTGACCATAAGGAAAGCTCAATAAATCCAGAGAGATTATTTACTTGTAA
The DNA here is from genome assembly GCA_030765085.1 of Allium cepa. Taxonomy (NCBI): domain Eukaryota; kingdom Viridiplantae; phylum Streptophyta; class Magnoliopsida; order Asparagales; family Amaryllidaceae; genus Allium; species Allium cepa. Next base: position 461,714,736 of record CM060938.1, on the reverse strand, counting down.
TCACCATTTCGTGATGGCTAAGTATAATGCACATACACTGAGGAAAGCATGGTAAATATATGCAGTTATCTTACCTTGTCTATCCTATATATTAATAATATTACATATAACATCCCTATCTTGATGAAAGCTCAATAACTAAGGAATTTGCAAGCAATCTATTAATACATAAATGGAAGAGGACGATATTTATATTATAGATTCATAATCTTTAATATATTTATTTGGGTGATATCGATTTAGGAAACAATGTGTTTATTTCAAAATACCCTTATGATTCAAGTGTTAGACATATCTAAAATCATGATATCCGTACCATCCGTATGTATTTATTCCTTAAATCCTATTGGGTTTCTTTCTAATTCCACTTAGTCTTATACATTTATATATTATATAAGTTTATTTCATATACAACCTTTTATAATTTAACCAACTTATATAATAATCTTATGCATTTTATTAATTAAATCAAATTTAATAAATTTTAATTTGTTAATTTAATTAACAAAGTAACCAAATTTTTCTCAAAATTCAAAATTTATCTTACTTATCCTAAACAATTTAAGATTAATATCAACTATAACAATTATAGTTTTACATGCATATATGATTATATATAAATACATCTTATTTTATTAATTAACATTTAAATAATTTACTTATCAAATAAATATTTTGCTTAATTAAATAATTTAACTAATTATTTTAATTCCCTTATCAATTAAGATAAATATATACATGCTATACTACAACGTTTATAGTTACACACACACACATATATTTAACATATGTATGTTATAAATTAGTTAATTAACTTTTAATTAATTAATTAGTCCAATTAATTAAATTTCAAATAATTTTTCAAATTCTAGTTTATTCCTAGACATTTTTGAAAATGCATTTTGTAACTTTATAAATTTTAGTTCCTTTTTTATTTTTCAAACAGTTTTTGAAATCTAGCCCAAAGCACAAATGCAAATTGGTCTTTTTTATTATGAACAACCTTTGAGCTCACTTAATCTTTCATCCTAAGTCGATAGCCAGGTAGGGCAAGGTACTTAATTAGCCAAACCCACATAGACACTACTTTACCAAACACCCTATTAAATGGGTAAGCTTAAATAATTAGCCTTGAAATGACTAATTTAGACTACATATACTATTTGGCTTCGATACCATTGAAGGAACCAGGCCAGTAATAAGCGGTGAAATATGTAGAATTCAAAAAATGCTTATTTTAGATCTTTTGGGCCTATGAAGTCTATATTAGATCCGATAAATAAAGTTTTTAAATAAAATATTATTTTCCTTAATTTCCTTAAAATGAATTTGAATTTGATGAAAATTTAAACATATGAATGTATCAGATACACCCATGTGCATGATAATTATTTGTTAAATTAATCATGTTTCTTTCTCTAAAACCTATGCAATTAATTAAGGGAATATTCTATTTTTATTCAAAGAGAGAAACCATTCATTTCTATCTCTTTAATTAAATCGACTAATTTATCCAAATGTCATTAATGAGAAATTTATACATAGCATGACATGTAAGTATATCCAAATGTACTTAAGTGAACATTGTGTAAGCACGATAAATAAGTAGCGTACAAGTTTAATGTGATCGTGTATAGGTGCTAGTAATTATAGCGTAACAGACCTATTTGCTTTTTACATATGCATTTGATGTCCAAAGTTTTTATTTTAAATATATATATATATGTGTGTGTGTGTGCATAATAATAAATAATTTTACATATACATGTTAAAAAATAAATTTCCCTATAATATGTTTACCAATCAATAGTTAACAATTATAACACTAGTTTTAATTATGGAAGAGTTTAAAGATAAATTTTATAGTTTTACATAAAAGTCCATTTTGATTTAAGTTAAAATAACATACAAACATGTGTGTGTATAACTCCAAGTAACATATATTTTTAAATTTAACATATATAGATATATATTTATGCATGCGTGTGTGTAATATATTTATATATATAAATTGTAATTCAAGTAACATATATATATATATTTAAATTTAATGTTAACGAATTTAATTCAATCTTTTAACTTAGGTAGAAAATATAAAAGTTTATAACTTTACAGGAAAACCACTTATGAATCCTAGAACAAAAGGAAACTTTTCCTTTTATGAATATAATAACCAAAAGAATTATTTTCTAGAAAATAACCATGTAACATAAGAAATCAATTTTCAATGTAAGTTTAAGCAATAAACAAATATAGTTTATTTATGTTCACATATATAAGTGTTACAAAATTTTATATAACATAACAAAATAGTTTACGTTTTTATGAATAATAATTCCAAAACAATAATAAAAGTAGCTGGACAATTTAGGAATATACAAATTCATTATAAGATAATTTAGATCTAACTATACAAAGAATATGAAATGAGATAAATTATTTGAAACATGTCAATCATAATAAAAATATAGTTAATGTAGATGTAGGCAAAAGGGAGATCTATATTAAATCAATATGATGATTATACAATTAATTGTGCTAGATGAAAAAGGGGATATGAGTTATATTACAAAAACATACAAAATAGAAGTGATGTAACATGAATAGAATCTAAACCATGCAAATACGAAAAATACAAAGTTAAATAAAATTAGAATTGCCTAAAAATGAAGCCAATGATTTGCACCTTGAATGAAGATATCTCATCGGATCTCCAAGATCCACACTTAATCCTTACAAGAGATGGATGAAACTACTTATGTTTTATTATTTTTGATATTTGCATCTGATATGGAGCTAATAAAATTTTGGAAATCTTTGTTCATTTTTTAGCCATGAAAGGTTAGGCAGAGAGAAGAGAAAGGTGAATGGAAAAATGAATGTTTGTAGAAAATGAATTAGTGGATTATTTTAACTGAAAGAATGAAACCTTTCCCATTCTTTAATTAAAACTTTAGTTAATTATCTCTCTCTCCACTCATCTCCCTTCACATGGTATGGCTGAATTACATGCCATCAAATGGCATAAAATTTCATAAGTCACTTCGTGCAATTATATTTTATTTAAACACGTTTAAAATTACAGGGATATCGTATATCGTTTCATACAAACATAACTTTTTAAATGCATTAAAATAATTATAAACAACTCCTAAACAACAACTAAATTAAATAATAATTTATTTTTCTTAAATAGTAGTTAATTTAATTAATTTATAATATTTTATAAACTAATTAAATCATATGAGTTTTGAAGAATTCATCATTATGATTGTGGGACTCAAATGTGTAAATTCAGTCAGCGATTAATACCGAATAATTCAAATATTGATTTGCACACATCACCCTAACTAGTAGTGTGACATTTTTATTGAATTTATCGCTTACACATCTTTTGATAAAATCTAATATAACTTATTACAACCGACATCTGGTAGTAACGATTATTTACACCACTTCTCTTTGTCCAAAAACTATATCACATTATGACTTATGGAATTTTGTGTTGGTCAAAACTCCAACATCATCCATATTCAACTTTTTTATTTCAAATACAAAATCCTTGGTTCAATAATAACAATTATAATTAATCATACTGCTCTAACCAAAGAATTTGACTTTGAGTTGACTATAGTTGACCGTGATACTAACTCCATGTAACCGAGAAGATGAATTCTCTATTGAATAGTATTTTCACTTGAAATGCTTCAACTCAGACCCAACTATAGTTGTTCGATAGAGGTCATGCCATGATTTAATTATAATCAAAGTGGAGTATCTACACTGAAGTTCCATAGAATTCTCAAATTGAGGAAACAGTATAACATCGTCACTTCGAGATTGTCTGTTCGACATTAGTTATATCAACCAATAGAGAACTCTCGAGTGAGCCATTCCATGGTTATCAAATAACTATCAATATATATCTCCTAAGTGCCCTCCAACATCATTGAGAAATACATTGCCCAATATTTGAAGGGCATTACATACTCTAGTCTCAACCGATGAATTGATACATTTTCTCGAAACATCTTGACTAGGAAAATTTAAAAAATATGTTATTTTCAATGTGATGAAATTCTCATAATTACAATACCTTTAATTACTATCATGTAACATACCATTTTAGAATTTTTCATCTATATACAATAAATTAATTACTTAATTATTTATATCATTATATAACACGTATATAGTAGAAAGGACAACACTTTTTTTTAAACAAGATTGGACACAAATATATATATATATATATATATATATATATATATATATATATTAAATTATATAAATTCCCCAAGGAAATATCCCTAACTCTATCAAGAGGTCCTCCAATTTAATTCAAAGATCCAACGTTAACAAGTGGAAGCCATCTGTTTACTTGTATGTCCATGGGAAGGAAAAGGTTGATATATCGTCGTCCTCCGATCCATATCCATCATCATCGTAGGCTATTTTCATGGATACGAAGTTGTTTTTGATAGTTATAATATAATGAAAATTTCAGGAAATTATTAGAGGTTGAACATATGTAGAAAATTGGAATTATAAATGATCATAATTTAAATTTCCTTTACTAATGCTCATAATTATATTCCATGAATGATATGTGCATATCGTTAGACGTTTTGATCTTCTAGATTATCAAATATTTTCCGAACCTTTTCTTTTCTTTCATTACTTTTCTCCTCAGTTGTTTGGACATTTGTCTATTCTTTCTCTAAATGGTTTCTTCAAACAGGCTCAGTGGTGGGACCAAAGGCATGCTTGATGACTTGAATTCTCTTAAAAGGCCACTTTGGCTCGACTCGGAGATGGGACCAAAGGTATACTTAATGACCATCATTTTCTATTTTAGATGGTTGTTTTTTTCCATGCCCGTAGGTGGGACTAAAGGCTTATTTGATTGCCTACATTCTTTAAAAGATTGCTTTGGCCAGGCCAATAGGCAAGACAAAAGGTTTATTTGACCACCCTTCTCTTTAGATTGTTGCTTTGGCCAGCTTTGAAGTTGGGATAAGGCTTAGCTGATCAAATTTTTGTTGGGTGCCTTGGGACTTGGTCAAGTACTTGTAACACCATTTGGTTCATGGTGTGCTTTGTTCAAAGAATCTCACTGACCTCGTCGGGACAGAAGCATTATAAAGTGAAATGCATCTCAAAGCATGGGTTGACTCTTCATTTACACTTCAAGAGGATATGAGTATATTTTGTATGACTGAGAAAAAATTCTTCTCACAAGTCACAACCAAATTTTAGGGAATACCTATTAAGTTTTTTTAATGAAAGTTCCTTCCTAAGATATTCTTTTAGTTTCCATTTAAAAAAAAGCTTAAGAAAAGAAAGGTTTATGTGATTTCATTTTAGAAGAAAAATCCCATTAAAGAAATTTGTTAAGGCCATAGAAAATTCTCGCCTACTTTTTTCATGGTTCAAAACTTTTTTCAAACCCAACTATTGCTTCTTGATCCTTTGATTGTCTTTATTTGGTGAATTCTTTCAACTCTCCATGCCTTGTATGGTACTCGATTATTCCTGCCGATACTAAAAAATGATTTGTTTCATGCCCATTCTGCCTATGGTGCTTGTAATATATGCCCCCTTTTATTTTATTTTCCTCACCTTTTATTTTCCTCTTGATGGGAAAAAAATTGTAACTTGGTCCTTGCGAAAACTTACACTTCTTTTCATGATATTCATAGGGTCATCTGTAGTTTTGGACTTTCATATAGATGGTTTCATTGATTACTTTTAGACTTTTTAAAAGGAATAGCTAATTCTTTGCATTTCATTGTCTATTTCCTTTTTAAAAATATTATCGTACCCTTTTCTTTTTGGGAAGGCCCGTTGGTTATATTTTCCCATTCTTGAGAAAATTTGTTAGGTTTATTAGTTTTCCTTCTATAGTGGTGGTCCCTTTAGCTTTGATTGTATTATCATCTTCACTTGGGCAAAGGGATTGTCTTTTACCATTATAACTATAATGACTCATAATCTATGTATTGGGGGATCGTAGAATATGTACATTATATATATATATATATATATATATATATATATATATATATATATATATATATGAGGAGTATTGTTCTAATATTTTGGAAAATGACTCTTAGGGACATTTTCCACATCTATGATTTTTAGTGAATTTCTATATGACCATTTTGACCCTATAAATCTTGTATGGACCATAATTTTTGATTGGAGCCGAGTTAGAATTTGAAACCATTAGATTCCAATGATGGTTTCTGATTTTGTAGAGTGGTCATACTAAGGAAACAAACTTACCGTTTGAGGATTATGGCTATTTGAAATTTTTTCTTATTTTGAGCAGATCAAGTGGTAACTAGGGTCATTAGCTTTGAGGTCCATAACCTATTTATGTTTTGAGATAAGTGAAGGCTGATGGAACTAATTCGCATCATTTCACAACTCCAAAATAGTTAAAACCTTCATTAACCTCCATTGACCAAAAAGCAACCCGAAACCTACTTTAATTAGCCAAATTACATCATCAAGAATGAATTAGTGCGAGTAGCACTTAAGATTTAGATTTGCTATTAGAAGAGCCTTGGATTTCATGCGTTCCATGGTCTATATGATGATTTGGGTTTGTTTGGATTAGGGCAAGCGATTAAATTAGTGACTTACTAATTAGGTCATTTTACACCTTAAATAATTTCTAAAAATTACTTAAAAAATTAAATTTTTTTAGACCAAATTACACCATACTATGAATTTTAGATGATTTGGACTTAATTTGCAAAAACCCATTCTTATGGATCTCTAACCTTCACCTTAAACTTAGATTTCTTTAAAATGATATATTTGGATGTTTGGATGTTATTATTTCTTACATATGATGAGAGCTTGATTATTTGATGTTTGAATATTTGGAAACGTCGATCGAGATGGCGATTTAGTTAGGAAAGGGGCTATGGATCAACGACGATCCATAAGTTCTACCCTAAACTAAGTACGACCGACGTAGGGAAACAAGGATGGTCTCATATGGTTGCACACCCAGTCTCAAGCCAATTGGAGTTCACATGATCAAGATATGGGTATGCAAAGCATGGATCGGTAGAGGCTCAAAGGTATGGATTAGTGGGAATTTAAAGGCATGAATCGGTGGAGTAGCTTGGAGTATGGATCAAGGTTTAGGAACATGGAGGCAAGAGAGTAAAGCCAACATCAAGCGATTTTAGCGAAGTATGGGTTCGAACCTATGGATCTGTACCGATCCATAAGGGATAGCCTATTTCACTTACAAATCATTTTGAAGTATGAATGAGTGCACTGGAGGTCAAAAATAAAGTGAGTGGATCGATCTTTATCGATCGATATCAATCAATGGACCGATTGATACCGATCCATGGAGGTTGGTCTAGTCAAGGCATGGTCGATGGCTGGGCATGAAGAGGTTTGCAGGAATTCATTTTGAAGTATGGGATCGGTAGCGATGGTTCGATGGTCGTCGATCAGTGGGGATGGTTTGGTAGTCGTGGATCGGTACCTATTCATGTGTTTTATTACAAACTTGGTGTTATCGATATAGGGTGATAAGGGTGGCCCATTAGACCCATTAGACTACTTTCCAAGTTTCAGATCTTTTGGAGTTTGTATGCTTAAGCTATAGTTTTTTGAAGACGGATAGCTATATTTTGCGTTGTGGAGTAACCGGATTGAAGGAACTGTCTATAGGGGTGCAGCTTAGTTCCTGATCTACTAAGTGGCATGGATTTTAGAACCAAGAAACCGAGACGTTGAGTAGTCTTTGGCTCTATGGGGTGGTCATACGAGTAACATATATCCAACGCCTAAGTGAGTGAATGTGATGATAGATGTTGGATGCCATGTTTGTTTGACTGTTTTTATCGTCTTAAGGATTTCACATGATGTGGATATTACTAGTGCCAATATCTAGACACCTTGAGTACCCTTATATATAGTACACCCATGATGACTATTATAGAGTAGCATATATCTTTCATATGTCCTAACTCTGTGGATGTAAGGGCAGGTCAGGTATGATTTCCATACCATTTGTCCTAGTATATTAGCTTTATAGTATTTGATATTTCTACTGTCTGATATGAGGTTTTATGCTTTACTTTAATTATTCTGGGTACTCTTAAATGAGTAGATTAGAGATATCACGTTTGGTGAGCATGTAGAGCGGGACAAGAGGCGAGTAGGAGTCTATTCTCTCATATTATTATATATACTTATTTGCTATTCTGCTGCATAGCACCATTAAGCTTGTTAGGACCTTTCTATTTAAAGATTTTTTATGAGTAATTATTTGAGTATAACTCTATTGCTTATGCCATTTACTGTATGCATGTATATACTTTGATGCTGTGATTCATTTAGTTTTTTACTATCTTGCCTGTTATATCTAAATTTTTTGCTATTATATTCAGTTTGATGTGCTGTGAGATGTACGATAGGTTCTGTGATCTGTTACTTATCATACAATTATTGATGACCATCCTGCATTGGCCGAGCACCGCTACAGCGCAATATATAGGTTTATTAGGTGTCGACGGTGTAGGGAAGTCTTGATAGTTGGTACCGGTGCTTAGGTTGCATAATTTAACCGAAGGGAAACCGTGATCCGATAGAGATAGGGTAGGTGTTCTCACCCTAGATTGGATAGAGAGTCTATATACATACACACATATACACACACAAAAGCGTGTAATTATTATATATTTTGGTTTCAAAAGTATATAGTGGTATATAGAGTGTATAAGTCACACTACACACAGAGTACTACTTAAGCAGAATTCCTTATAGAGAGATTGATCATCCTTATTACATATCGAACGACGAGCCACGAAACAAGGAATGCTATCAGGAACTCCATTTCTGGAGTCAAGGAAGGTACTAGCAAAGAGCTGCTAATCTCGATTTGCAAACCATGTTTAATAATAAGATAAGGAACATGTTGCAAAATTCTCAAATGCATTCTCTGAATGTTGCTATAGATGGTGGTGCTCCAATGTAGGTGCCCAGGGCTGATTTCGCTAAGTCGAACAAGGACTTTTCTTCTTAGTGGAAAATCGTTTCAAGGAACGGAGTCATTAATGGAAGTGTAGAAATGGCTTGATACTGGTGAAAGGATTTTTAAGGACTTAGAGCTAGATGATGCTATGAGAAGGCGATTGACTTCCTGATAGATTCAAGGGTAAGCCATGAATTGGTGGAATGTAGTGAGGGCTTCCACCCTCGAGAATCAGTTCACTTAGGACTAGTTCAAAGCTAGATTTGAGGAGAAATTTATTCCTATAGCTCAAACGTCAGTCCTGTTTCGTAAGCTTATGGATTTGAAGCAAGGTTCCGAGTATGTTGCTGAGTTTGACATTCTATCAGAATATGGGGCGTTCTTCACCAATACTCCATTAAAGAAGAATGATAAACTTATTAATGGTTTGGAAGACTATTTGGGAGAGTGACTCGTGGCCCGTATTGATGAGATTTTGAGATGATAGTTGAGAAGGCCTTGAGGCATGAAAATCTATATCCAAAACCAAAAGCTATCATTCTTGTAGAAGAGCTAAAGCACTAATTAAGCGGGGAGGCAAAAAGAATGGGAACGATAAGAGGAAGCAGTTTTAGAACAAATATGGCAAAAAAGAGGAAGGTTAAGCTGGTGCTAACTTGCTACAACTGTGGAGAGAAGGGTCATTATAGTAGAGACTGCAAAGCTACAGTAAAGAAATGCAACAACTGCAACAAAATTGGACATATCAAGAAGGACTGTTTTGAGTTTCCTAAGCAGAAGCAAGCGGTGAAAGTATATGCAGTCAATGCCATCCAAACTTCGTCAAATGCTCCATCAACGAAAGAAAACGGGAAAGGCATTGTTATTCAAAGTATGCTTTCCATTTATAATTTTCCTATACGAGTTTTATTCAATACCAAGACTTCACTTTCCTTTATATCCAGTGACTTAGTAGATAAAATGGGGTTGAGACCCGAAGTATAGAGCGACCCTTGTTTGTGATGAACCCTGTTAGAGGCTCCACTGGATTGTGTATGGTTTGTCTTGGTTTGCCTTATCGCGTCACAAATGCTCTTTTGATCGTGATTGTTTTGTTTTAGGTTTCATTAGACTTGGTATCATTTTGGGCATGGAACGGCTTCTTAATTATGGAGTGATGATGGATTGTGCGAAGTCAGTGGTAATGATAGGGGTAGGTAGTGGGTAGACTTGTTCAATCAGCTTCATGGTGCTAGAGTATTTTTTCAGTCGGATCTTGCGATGGGATTTCACCAATTGTGAGCAGCGAAAGAGAGTATGTCGATTACCACGTTTCGTCCATGGATTTGTATGGGTGATTACCTATTCCTTTTGGGCTAACCAATGCATTGGCATACTTTATTCACCTCATAAACCGCGTCTTCAGGTATCGGCTAAATAAATTTGTGCTTGTGTTCGTCGATGATATTCTTGTCTACTCATAGATAGAGAATGAATATAAGGAACATTTGAATATTGTATTAGAGGTGTGGAGAGAGCTCCGACTGAAGGCAAAGTTTTCTATATGTCACATCTACAAGAGAGAAGTACGATACTTGGGTCGCGTTGTTCCTGAGCAGGGATTTTCGTTGATCATGCAAAAGTAGCAGAAGTCTAAGATTGGAGTAGATCCAAAAACGCTATAGATGAAAGAAGTTTCTTAGGGTTAGCTGGATATTATAGAAGATTTATCTAGGACTTCTCTAAGGTAGCAACACCGTTGACACTTAACGAAAAAGAATCAAACTTTTACTTGCGATGCAAGATGTGAGTAGACATTTTTGAATCTGAACGTGAAGTTGATGAGTGCACCAGTATTGACTATTCTGTGTAAGAACAAGGAGATGATGGTTGGTTAGATGCTTGTGGTACTAGATTGGGCACATCATTGATGCAGAGAGGCAAGGCTGTTGCATATGCTAGTCGATAGCAGAAGTCACATGAGAAGAAATACCCGACCTATGATTTAGAGTTAGCATCGATGTATTTGCAATGAAGATTTGGAGTTACTATCTTTTAGGAGAGAGGTTCGAGCAGTTCACTGACCAAAAATCATCGAAGTACCACTTTTCCCATAAGGATCTTAACCTTCATCAGCAACGATGGTTAGAGTTTTTGGCATCATATGAATTTGATATTACATATACATCAGGTAAAGATGATGCAGTTGTAGATGCCTCGACTAGGAGACATACTAGCTTGGACGTTATGTTCGTAGAGCGGATGCAATTAGGATATATTGCTGGTGATAATTTCCAACCGAGATGTGAGATAGAGCCAGAGGTGTTGGCAAGCTTGACTATCAAACCCACACTTATTAAGAAAATTGGTACTAGTCAGAGACGTGATGCCAGATTAGTCGAGATCATTTTTGAGATTGAAGCAGGAGTAGATTCTAAGGACATGAGACAGCATGGACCGAGATGGTTGGCTTATTAAAAATTGAAGATTTTTTGTTCCTAATGTTGATAGGTTGAGGGATGAGGTGCCCCTGAGTGCCATCATTTGAGATCGACTATTCATCCTAGCGGGTGATATAAGGTAGACCTACTATTAGGAAGGGATGAAGAAAGACGTTGGAACATTCATCTTGAAATGCATAAACTAGCACTTGGTTAAGGCAGAGCATAAGAAGCCTAAAGATCTGATGCAACCACTAAAAGTTCCCAAGTGGAAGTAGGAACAAATCTTGGTGTATTTCATTGATGGACTCCTAAGAACCCAAGCAGGATACGACAGCATTTGGGTCATAGTCGATCGATTGACCAAGAGCGCTGGATTTATAGACGTTAAGTGAAGTAGAATGGTAGTTAAACTAGCTGACTTGTATATGAAGTGGATAGTATGATTCTAGGCATATCGAAGAGCATCGTGAGTTAACCGAGACCCATTGTTCAATAATGGATTTTGGAAACACTTACAGAAGGTGTTGGGGATACAGCCGCACCTCAGCATAGATTATCACCCTCAAAATGACGGCCCAACTGAGAGAGTGAATCTTATATAGGATCTCTTGTGTGCTTGTATAGTGGACTTTAGAGGCTCGTGGGATGATCACTTACACCTTTTTTTAATTTTCATACAATAGCAGCCATCAGTCTAGCAATGGTATAACTATGCAATGCGCCTTCACGTTGGTGGGAAGTGGGCAAGAAACTGATATTGGTGCTAGATATATGATTAGAGAAACATCAAAGAATATTGAGATCATTTGGCAATAGACGAAAGTTTCCTAAGACAAATAGAAAAGCTATGTTGATAAGAGATGTCTAGATTTAGTGTTCTCTATCGACGATATGGTATTTGTTAATATCTCTCCATTGAAGAATGATATTCGGTTCGGTAATAGAGGGAAATTGACATCGAGATTTATTGGCTCTTTTTTGGTATTAGAGATGATTGGGAACCTTGCTTACAGAGTCAATTTACCTCAAAAAATGGCAGGGGTGCACAATATCTTCCATATTTCTCACTTGAGGAAATTTGTGCAAGACTCAGGCATACTATCGCATCGGATCAACATGATGATATCAAGATCAAACTAGAAGTTTCAATGCCTCATATGCCTACTCATACCGTCGGCCATGATTAGAAATAGCTTAGTAGCAAGTTGGTGAAGTTAGTCAAGGTTAAATGGAGTGAAAATGAAGGCGGTTGCACTTGGGAGACCAAAGAAAGTGTGAGGACAACATATCCAAAGCTCTTTACATCGTGAGATTTTACTTTTAGTTTCACTTATGATATCATGAAACATACCACCGCATCGTGTCCTCCATGCTTGGATAAGCTTAGATATTTTCTTTTTCACTTGTTGCTACGTATGCATGTTTGATGTATGATGGTTGCCCATGCTTGTATATGATTGTTAGGAATGCAAAATGACCCAATTGAGTTGATGATGGACTTTCGGGGGCAAAATTCCTTAAGGGCGTTGGGCAAAGAATGTTACAACCCGTATTCTACATATCGAAGGGTTATATTATATTTATGTTATTTCATATGAGGTTCTATGGTTTAATAGTTTGGAAAATGACTCTTAAGGACACTTCCCACATCCATGATTTTTGGTGAATTCCTATGTGACATTTGACCCTGTAAATCTGGTAAGACAATAACTTTTGATAGATGGTGAATTAGGTCTAAAACTACTTCCATTAGATTCGGATGATAGTTTCCATTTATACAGAGTGGTCGTATTAGGTAAACGGGCTTAGCCTTTGAGGATTATGGTTGTTTGAAGTTTTCTTTGATTTTGAGCAGCTTAAGTGGGTAATTAGGGTCATTAGCTTTGAGGCCCATAACCCATTTCGATTGTGGGGTAAGTGAAGGCTGATGGGACCTCATATCCATCATTTCACAGCTCCTAAAAATATATAAACCCTCAATTAACCTTCATAACCAAAAAGAAACCCTTAAACCTACTTTTATTAGCCAAATTACATCAATAAGTGGAGATTAGCATGATTAGCACTTTTGATTAGAGATTTGCTATTGGAAGAGCCTTGGATTTTGTGCCTTCTATTATTTATTTGAGGATTTTAGTTTTGTTTTGGATTAAGGTGAGTGATTAGATCTCTCGCTCACTAATTAGGTCATTTTGCACCCTAAATGATGTTTAAAAAATTATTTAAAAATACTAAAAATGTTTTTAGAACACATTACACCATATATGTGATTTTAGATGATTTGGAATTAATTTGCAAAAATGCGTTCTTATGGATTCCTAACCACGTTTTTATGGATCCCTAACCTTCACCTTAGATTTAGATTCTTTAAAGTGATATATTTGGATATTTAGGTATTGTTGCTGCTTAAGTATAATGAATGTATGATTGTTTGATGTTTGAATGATTGGAAACGCCGATCAAATGGCGATTTAGTTAGGAAAGGTCTATAAATTGGCGACGATCTATAAATTCTATCCCAAACTAGGTGCGATCGACATGAGGGCAATAAGGTCGGTCTCATAAAGTTGCACATCCAGTTTCAAGCCATTTGGAGTTCAGGTGGTCGAGATATGGGTATACAAAGTATGGATTGGTAAAGGCTTAGAGGTATGGATCTGTGGAATTTAAAGGCATAGATCGGTGGAGTAGCTTGGAGGATGGATCATGGTATGGCAATATGGAGGCAATAGAGTAGAGTCAACATCAAGCGATTTTGGCTAAGTATGGGTTCGACCCTAAAGGTTGGTACCGATCCATAGGGGTTAGCCTATTTCACTTATAATCTTTCTGAAGTATGAAGTAGTGCATTGGAGTTTGAAAATGAAGTGAGGGATCATTCTCCATGGATTGATACCGATCCATAGAGGTTGGTCCAATCAAGGCGCGATCGATGGTGGGGGCATAGGGAGGTGTGTAGGAGTTTATTTGTGAAGTGTGAGACCGGTAGTGATGGTTCGATGGCCATGGATTAGTTTGGATTGTTTGGTAGTCATGGATTGATACCTATGCATGAGTTTTATTCCAAACTCGGTGCTATCGATATAGGGTGACAAGGAAGGCCTCATAAGACTATGTTCCAGGTTTTAGATCGTTTGGAGTTTGTATGCTCGACCTATAGTCGTTTGAATGTGGATAGCAATATTTTGGGATATAGAGTAGCTGGATTGAAGGAATTGTTGAAGGAAGGTTATAAGATGCAAAATGACATTCTATTATTGACGATGGCTATTTACAATAGTTCCCAACCGCGATGACTTCAAATGGGAGTCGTGAGGATAGTTCCCAAATGAGTTCTGCTACGGACGATGTGTATAAATGGGATCATTGAAATTTGTAGGTTTCGATGCATACTTATAAAGAAGGGGTATGTGAGGATGCTCACTTGGGCATACAGGGAGCCTCGGATCACACGATGTTTCGATATGTGTACCCTAGGCTGTTTACGTGGGTACAGTCTAGTTTCTGGCCTACTAAGTGGCATGAATTCGAGTATTGAGAAACTAGGGCTTTGAGTAGTACTTGGCTCTATGGGGTGGTCATACGAGTATCATATATCCAACGCACTAAGTGAGTGAATGTGAGGATAGATAATGGATGTCATGTATATTTGACGGTTTTTATCACCTCAGGGATGTCACATGATGTAGATATTACTGATGCCAATTTCTATACACCCTTCACTCCTTTATGTATGGTGCACCCATGATGACTATTATAGAGTAGCGTATATCTTTTATATGTGCTAACACCATGGATGCAGGGATGGGTCAGAATTATTTTCTATACCATTTGTCCTAGTATATTGACTTTATAGTATTTTAGATTTTTACCGCTCACACCAGACATTGTCTGACCTAGGATTTTATGATTTGCTTCCAATTACTCTGGGTACTCCTAAATGAGTAGATTGTGGATATTAGGTGAGCATATAGAGATGGTAGGTGGTGAGCATGAGACTATTCTCTCAATTATTATGTGTACTCATTGTTATTCCATTGTACATCACTATAGAGCTTGTTAATGCCTTACTATGTAGAGATAGTTTATGAGTTATTATTTGATGTATAACTCTATTACTTATGTTGTTTACTGTATGAATCTATATACATTGATGTCGATTTCATCAATTATTCACTATCTCGCCTGTTTAAAATCTGATATGTTTACTATTATATTTTATTCGATCCACCGTGATATAAACAATAGGTTCTATGAAGTTTTACTTATCTTACAATCATTGATGATTGCCCCGCATTGGCCAAGTACCATCACAACACACTATACAGGTTTATTGGGTGTCGACGGTGTAGGACGGTTATCACAATAACTTTCGTATTCCCTACAATGGATTCTACCCTCTCTTCCCAGCTAGAGGTTAAGGTAAAACTTATTTTTCACCCATGTGGAAGGGGTTTAGGCTCCATTTACTTGGTTGCACCGTTCAACTTTCCTCTTCTTTGATATATTCTATAGGTCTAACTAACTTGAGTTTATTATTTGTTCTTTATTATGCTGGGAAGTTATCTGATGAAACATTTAGTAAGACAATAATTTATTATGCTTTAAAGACAGTTATTGTACGATATATAGTTTAAAGAAAGGTTTAAGTGGTCTTTATCTTTTGTTGAACACCCGAGCTCAATTCTAGATGAAAGTGCCAAAATTACTAAACAAAAACTTAGGCCTAACTTACATGTTCAATTCAAAAGATTCTAAATATACATGGATGGGAGAATCAACTTTTGAACAAATATGCAACTGCTTAAGAGGTCACAAAGTTAATTATGCAACTATGTACTTGTCCAAGTCCTATATTAAAAAATCAAGATTCTGATTTTACCTACAAAGCCATTAATACCCAAATCAATCTTTTCATTAAATCATTTGAGTCCAAATGAAAAATGAGAAGAAGAGAATTTTGGAATTTGCCTTTTCTTAAGTGGGGGTACATGCCTATTTATAAGTAGTGTGCATTATTGAATCTTTGACACACAACATTATCATATTTGAATGACTAAGATGCTATTGATCTGCACAATATCAAAGTGTCATGCGGCATAATTTACTTTTCACTTTGACATTCTGATTTCGGATGGCTTTACCATTTGGAGACTGCCACGTAGACAATAAGAACAATCTTGGGGACAATTTTATATATTCGATAACCTCATTTCTTGATTCTTCATTGCCCATCTTTTTGAATTACGATCTTACCATTTTTGATTTGTGGTAGCACTATCCCTTGATTTGCGATAACGCCATCTCTTGATTTACGACAACACCGTCTTCTTGAATTACGATAACACCATCTCTTGGTTTTCGATAGCATCATCTTCTTGTTTTACAATAGCACTGTCTTCTTATTTTACGATAGGCCTATATCTCGTTGTTTTGTGAATCCATCATCTTCTTATTTAACGACAGAATCCTTTTTCAATTTACGAAAGCATTTTCCTCTTTATTTTGGATAGCATCATTTTATAGTATCCCTTAACTTTTTTAATTTACGATTGCATCCTTTCTTTGATTTATGATAGAATTTTCCCCTTGATTTACAGTACCATCTTTTCCCGCCAAAAGAAAAGTTAGCATAACAATCGAATATTTGGAACAAAAATATAGACAAGGATATAAAGCTTTCCGTCACTTTTGTCAAGATTATAATTTATATTTAGCGGAAATTTGGATCCACCACTTATTTTGAAGTTCATTCACGAAAAGTCATCCCTAAAAATATGTTTTATATTACACCTGTATTTTTATTTTCAATTAAAAATTATTATTTTTAAAACTAAATTTGATTCAGTTACATGTTTTTATACAATTTTTTTCTAAATAAGTGAAAATATCAGTATTTTCAAATATTTTCACTATTTATTGTAAATATTTGTACTTTTTAAAAGTGCAAATAGCAAAATTTTGGTCGAACCTAAAAGCATTGGTGTCTTTTTAAAAACTTGTTTTCTAGTAAGAGCGCTATGTATTTTGAAACTTAAAGAGTATGTTTTGAGTGGTTCCTTTATATTTATGTGTATTTTGTATAGTGAATGATTTTTTTTATTACCATGATAATTTATATTATATGCATTTTGTGCATATTAACGACTCAAAACTGTTTCTTATCATCATGTTTCTTTATTTTTCTTAATTCTACAATTAATGGGATTGTTTTTTATTTTAAACCAAAATCTTAAGTTTATGTTATTACAATTATCAATCGTTAGTGGTATGATTAATATTTGATATCCACCTATATCAGCTGTATCACCTTATATAATTAAAGAGAATTAAGCATTAAATCCAGAAATAGAAATTTTGAAAACTTTAGAATCTGGCTACAAAGCTTGCACTGTTTTATTCGTGGCAATTTTATAAACAGTTTTCATGTATAAAGTTTCATGATCAGAGTTCAAACGAAAAGGTTATTAATGTTTGAAGTTTCAAGATCGAAAATAATTCAAAACCAATTAAGTAATTAAATGTTAACAACACAACATTAAAATGGGTATTAAATATAAATGTTAACATTAAAGCACGTTGATATAGTGAATCTAATTCAACTAGCCTTAAAAAAGAATTAAATAAGGATTTATGGTGGTGAAATAATGAATATCAACATTTAAAAATAAAGAAGGCAATAATACTATCAGCTTAGCATCTAAGCAATCGTTAAATATGAATGTAAATTAATAATGTTCAATTAATGTTAATAATAAGATTGATCGCAAAAGAAAATAAAAGAAGAAAACAAAATCAAAATATATACAACAATCGATTGACCCCTTATTGGGACCGGTCGACCGCTAACGATCGACTCGTGGGAAGATAGTGGTTGACTGGTGGCGGTTGTGGCACAAGATCAAACCTAGGTCGAACTGCCAAGATTTAACAAGTTAAAATCCAACTAATGGAATTGATTCATGCGCCTATAAACATAGTGTTTGCAACCAAATTGGACAAAAACACCCAAGAAGATATTTGTGCATTGAAATAAATAAAGAAACTAAATTAAAATAGAGGAAAATATCAAATTAATAAGACAATCATAGTAGAAAACAAAACCAACCAAATTTATAGTGGTTCGGCGTTGCTTGCCTACGTCCACTTTGAATATTCTCTTTTTGATTCACATTAATCTCAATTATAGTAAGAAATGGCAAGAAACAAGAGAATAATGGAGGAAGTTGATTATGATAATAGTGTTATCTAATCGCTGCATTAGGATCCCCAAAATGACCCCCTAGGCATGTATTCATAGGTGAAGGTGACCAACAATCTGTTTGGAACTTCGGCAATAGGACCTTCTCATTCATATGGCCCCACTATAGAGGGAGCTTGGCCCAAATCCCAATGGTGAAGGATAAGGATCCATCCATTGCTTGATTTAGGGGTAGCGACCCCTATGGTAGGATCCTCATGCTTTAATATGATGGTATCTCAAATATCACGATGATCAGATGTATGGTGCTCTTGCTTTTGCTCAATCTTTGGTTTAGTTCCATATTAAAATAGTTTCTGCCAAACCCTTCACTTGATGTTGCATGGATCCCTACTCACTTATCCATGTATATCCCCAGAGTTTCATCATGCCAATCCATAATGCTTCTTAAATATATGCTGATCCCTAATGCTTAGGACGTTATGCCGATCCCTCTGGCTTCATAGACTTATGTCAATCCAATACCTTCCAGAGTGCATTATGCCGACCCCTTATGCTTCCAACCATACCGACCATTATCATGACTCTATACTGTGCCAATCCCTTGAATAATTATTAAAACCGATCTCTCTACCATTAACACTGCCGTTCCTTATTATTTTACTTTGTTATGTCGATCCCTCTAATATCTCATATATTACAAATGACTACGCCAATCCCAATTCCATCCAAGCTAATTTCCATATTTTCGACATTCGACATTATCTGCCTGTTTACTCTATTCATGTAACATCTCCCACTTGGAACCCAAAACTAATGGCTACGGATGCTATAGTCATCCTTAGTTATTAATCCTTGGCGACCAAATAAGGTAATGTTAGATATATTGATACATAGAAACACAAGAATATGGAAAAAAAATTAAAACATCAAAACACATTCCACGTTCCATTTCAAAAAATTTCATATTCATTACATAATCCCAGTACGCAAACCGCATTCAGATAAAATATAATTACAACATATGCCAAGAGCGACATATGAAGATGCTCCTTTGGTTGATCAGAGTGTATTATAATGCAATAAAACAGATTTTCCTTTGCAATCAATACACAGAGCGTAACAAAAGAGCTCTTATTAACTGGCTTGCCTCCTGCACGTCTCCGGAAGCTTTATTCATCTAAAAGGATATCCTGAAAATCCTAAACCTCTAACTATTCAAAATCAATTGAGTACCCGAGACTTTAAAGGAAAAACAAAAACTTCGAATCAGACATAAAGCTTGGTATGAATAATAATAATATACCATCTCAAACCATTTAGATATCTAGTGAGACCACGCCGCTTAGCGGGACGTGTTTTCCCCTCACTAGTATCCTAAAACTTTATAAAACCATATAATGTGCTCCTACATCCACAATGGTTAAACAACTCAAAATAATATGATGATATGCACATAAGAAAATTAATTCGGGGTTACCCATCCCCATTCATTTTGACTATCTGTCTTATTTATAGTCTCTTGGGTCATTGTTAACCTTTTGATTTTCATGGTTTAATAATAACCTGTTAAATGCTTATGGACTTCCTGTCCGATTTCATAGTTTTCATGGGATCACTAAGAACCTGTTGGTAAGTCCAATATCTTTTCTCTTATCCTAATTTTCAAGGGTTGACTAGGAACCTATTGACCTCTGTCAATATCTTAATCCAAATATAGTTTTCATGTGCTAACTACAAACCTCTTAGCCTCTGCCAATATCAAATCATAGTTTTCATGGGCTTACTATGAACCTATTGACCATTACTAATATCTTTTACTATACATAGTTTTCATGGGAGTACTATGAACATATTGTCCTCTTCCAATAACTATAATTAATATTTTAGCATCCTTAATTTATATTCACTACTTGGTCAACCTAGCTGGTTATTCTGCCCTACCAAAGTACCGTTATGGGTTCATTGTAATGTGATTAAATATATGAAGAAGCAATCATAACAATAAATTAGTACCAACAACTATGGTTTATTATTGTAACATCCCCTATCTAGAGGCCCAAAGCCAAGCGCTACAGATGCTGATGTCAACTATAGTATAACTTTCGATGACTAAATATGGCTATGTTAATGGTATCTACAATACCAGAAGCATTTAAATATGATACAAATCACAGATTTCCAAAATAGAATTTTTCATTACATTTCAAAACACTTGTACCATATTCATAATACATAATCCTAATATGTTTCCCAAGCGATGATAAAATATACTTATTACAAAATACACCAAGAGCAACATATGAAGATGCCCCCTTGGATGATCAGAGTCATATAGTCATAATTGACTTAATACATATACAAAGGAAATAAACACATAACAAAGAGCTACAACTCCTAAATAGCTATCTACTAGTCTCCTACTCGCCTTCAGTAGCTTTATTCGTCAGCCTACTAAACCTGAAACAACTTCAACCCTCAGTCCACTCAAATCAAGTTTTGAACACCCGAGAGTCTAAGGGGAAAACATAATCTCAGAGTCAAACATAAAGCCTAGTGTGAATAATACTATACATCTCGATTATTAATGTTAAGTGAGACCACACTGTTTAGCAGAACGGGTTTCCCCTAACCAACATCCATTTAAGAACATATCTTTTGCAAACCTTTTTCTTGCAATCAAAACTCGTTAAAACTGTAAAGCATTATTATGTAAACATACATATCAGGTAACAAATGGACTATCTGTCCGAACATTATAGTTTGTTTGGCTTACTATTAACCTTTGGCTGACTCGGTCCTACAGGAAAAAATAACAAATTTTATATAACCTCTGTTAGACACTCCTCTTCTGGACGGTATATCCGTAACTATTTGTTTAATACTTCTCTTGTGGACGGTCTGTACCTAACTTAATATCTCCTAGGGTCACCTAATCCTAATGATTTTGTGGGCTCACCAATAACTAACTATATACAAACATATATTCCCTTCTGTGTGTAATCATAATTTTAGTCTTACTTGTGACAAAGCCCTACACACTCGAATTTTGGACTAAATTAGCTGGGGCCAGTAGCTAATGTATAGGGCGTGACCATATACTAGTCCCACCTAGTATTCTAATGTCCGAGTCATTTTCACTTGGGGATGCCTTCCCATAATTTTCCTTGAAACCTGTTTCAGATGAAATTGATTCAAAACCTTTCATAACAAACTTGAACAAGGAAAACATTTATACTCTATGCTTTACTCTAAATCACTTTGCCATGTTATATATATACACTTTACTCAAATCTTGGTTAATGAAACCTTTAAACATTTGAAAGTACCCCTTTTGATCCTATTGAAAGGACCTCTTTCAAAACCATTCATATAAACCTTTCTAAACCATTGAAATTCCTTTTCTTTGAAAGCTAAAAATCATGGACATCCCTCTTTAAAATTAATAATTATGCCTTCCGAAACCATAGGCAAAACCTTTCCTTTGAATCATTCAAAATCATTAGAAAACCTTTCCTTTAGACCTTTCGAAATGGTTGGAGGACCTCCTCTTCAAAACCTTCTTCAAAATATTTCGATGGTATTAAGACTTCAAACCCTTCGAAAGCATTTGGGATTCAAATCAATGCATGTGGTAAAACACATTTTGAAACTATTTTAGTCGAAACCATTCCCTTTCGAAACCATTGGGTAATTCTTAAAGAAAATCACCAAGGGTCATAGGCAATAGGTTCAAAAGCTATTACTAAGTTAGGAAGTGATGGTTTCGAAACACCGGCTCCGAAAGTATTGGAGAAATGGTTAATTTAAAAACAAAGAATACCTTTCGAAACCATTGACTTTAATGGCAGTAACTATGCTTTGATACCAATTGAAAGTAACTATGCTTTGATACCAATTGACAGTCGCTATGCTCTGATACCAATTGATAGTCGCTATGCTCTGATACCAATTGACAATAATTATGCTTTGATACCAATTGAAAGTAACTATGCTTTGATGCCAATTGACAGTCGCTATGCTCTGATACTAATTGACAGGCGCTATGCTCTGATACCAATTAAAAGTGACTGCTATGCTATAGGATCAAAATAGCCAATAGTTTTAAACAACGTATATGTAGTGGTAATGCGATATAAACTAAGTTATCTACTGATGCCGAATATGAGTATAAAAATAACTAGTGAGGAAAATAATAATAGCAGTAAAGTAAAATGACACCAGACATTTTTATGCTGGTTTGAACTCCCGTTCTACGTCCAGTCCCAGATTCCTTCTGGAATTAAAACTACCAACCCTCACTTAACCTGGAGGAATAGATTTACACCCCTGAGCAACCGAATAGGACTTCTATCGCCTAAGCAACAGAATAGGACTTGACTGCCTGAGCAACAGAACAGGACTTTGACTGCCTAAGCAACCGAACATGAATTTCTTACAAACTGGATTTTAACTTGACGTTGTGTGTTCTGAATAACATAGATTTGTCACTTGTAGTATACCCTTCCTATAATCTTATCCTCAAGTATGATGTGTGTAGTTGTATGTATATGAAGATCAAAAAGTTTCAAATTACTTTTAGAAATGTAGAATTGTGATTGTAAGCAATGAATGTATGAATTCAGAAAGTAGTTAATTGAGAAAATATGATTCAATTATAAGAAGGTAAGTGAAGTTATTTGATCTTGAAATTCATGTATATATATAGTAGTTAAGAAGTTGCAATTGCTGGAGAAGAGATCTCTTCGAACAGCAATGGCTGCGCCTCTTCACGTAGGAGAAGGCTGTTCACGAAAGAAAGTATCTATTCAGAAAATATCAGTAGGAAAAATTCAGCCAGCTGAATTTTTTAATTCATCCATCAGAATTAAATTAAATCGAAGATAGCAAGAAAATAAGCTAATTTTAGCCAGATTCAGCCGGCTGAATTTTTTCATTCGGCTGGCAGAATATTGTGAAACAATAATTTTTTTTCAGTATTAAACCATCTGAATAAAGGCATTCAGTCGGCTAAATTAAACTTGTAATAAAAAAAATATCATATCTCATTTGGTTAGAGCACTTGCCTTCTGAACTAGTGACCCGGGTTCGAGCCCCGCTCCATGGATTTTCTTGAAAATTTGATTTTGATTAAAGTATACATGCAAGTTTATTTGAATGTGAATGATGATTCTTGAGGAAAGATTTTAACAAAGCACTAATCTAGACTCTATATACATATTTGATGACTCTTTATAAAATATATAACTATACGAACCATACTTTGAGTTGTTGAGTCCGGATGTTGTCGTAGTCTTAGATTCGTGAATTGCTGCTTCATGTCAGCAATCAAAACCTATGATCCAACATTCTCCCCCTTTTTGATGATGACAACTCCATTTGCTACGGATGAATCTTCAACAAACTTTGTTAAACTTTGTTGACATATCTCTCCCGCTGAATATATTCCTGTAATTGGGCTATAGATTTCTCCCCTTGAATCTATGCTATATATTCCCGTAAATAATTAATCTTTTCTCCCCCTTAAACTGTATACGCATCATTTATTCCTACATATAGTGTTAGAGCGATATCTTTATCCCCCTTTGTCATTGACAAAAAAGGAGAGTTTGTATGATGATATAAATTATATTACATGTAAGTGTGGCCATAGAACAATATATAACAAAATAACTACAACTTATAATGTAAGGTATCAGAAAAAAAAATTAACATTTAAAGCATGCGATAACCAAGGTTCTTATAGTTTCCTAATTTTTGGAAACCATACCCATGTGGGTGTGGTTAGTTTTCATTACAAATCACATTCTTATAATAGTTGCTAATATAAAGTTGTTTATCATGATCAATCATATTAGCTGGAATCCATATCTTAATACTATTAGTCATTAGCTTAGTATTTGAAGAATAATTTCTGTCATTTCTAAACAAAGTACTATTATGACTATAACTGGTTTTAAAACTATCTTGGTTACTAGTACTAGCACTAAAATTAGTATACAAGAATGCATATCTAGTACTATTTTTACTTTTAGCTTGTTTATAGCCTAAACCGCTTTTATCATTATAAGCTTTTGAATTTGTAACTAAGGAAGATAAGATATCTTTACCTTTGTTAAAATTTATGATTCTCGTATTTAATCTTTCAAAATTTTCTTTAGAATCACAAACTTCTTTTTGAAAAATATTATTATTAACTTTTAAGATCTCATATTCTTTAGATAATTCTAAATTCTTTTTAATTAAAACTTCATTCTCTTTTTCAAGAGACAAAATTAAAGAACTAGAATTATTTAAAGAGTTTTCCGAAAAATATTTTTATTTTACAAAAAATTAATTTCCTTCAAAAGATCATTATTTTTATCTTCTAACTGTTCATTTTCTTCTTGTAGGAAATCTTTTTGTAAAACAAGTTCTTCTACGATATTTTAAAACATTTAGTTTGTTTTACCAAAAATTTATTTTCCTCTTTTAAATTGGAAATTTCTTGCTCGCAATCTTTTAACTTAGCTAATGCAATTGTATTAACTTTATTCAAAGTTTTACAATCTTTTAATAATTCATCATGTGCTAACAGAAGATCTTTATATAAAGAATCTAAATATACCAATTGTGATTTGACTTTAGCCATGAAACATTTGTTTGTTTGCTCCTTTGATTTTTCTTTATTGCTCTTACTCTTCTTATTGCCTCGACTAGATCTCTTTGTAGCCATTTATTCTAGGATGTTGTAACGATATCTAGAATCCTAGGCTCCGATACCAATTGACAGTAACTATGCTTTGATACCAATTGAAAGTAACTATGCTTTGATACCAATTGACAGTCGCTATGCTCTGATACCAATTGACGATCACAATGCTCTGATACCAATTGACAGTTACTATGCTTTGATATCAATTGAAAGTAACTATGCTTTGATACCAATTGACAGTTGCAATGCTCTGATACCAATTGGCAGTTGCTATGCTCTGATACCAATTAAAAGTGACTGCTATGGTATAGGATTGAAATGGCCAACAATTGTAAACAATGTATATGTAGTGGTAATGCGATATAAACTAAGTTATCCACTAATGTCGAATATGAGTATAAAAATAATTAGCGAGGAAAATAATAATAACATCAAAGTAAAATGACACCAGGAATTGTTATACTGGTTCGAACTCCCGTTCTACGTTCAGTCCCAAACTCCTTCTGAAATTAAAACTACCATCCCTCACTTAACTCGGAAGAATAGGTTTACACCCTTGAGCAACCGAATAGGACTTCTACCTCCAAAGCAACTGAATAGGACTTGACCGCCTAAGCAATAGAACATGACTTTGACTGCCTGAGCAACCGAACAGGATTTCTTACAAACTGGATTTTAACTTGATTTTGTGTGCTCTGAATAGCGTAGATTTGTCACTTGTAGTACACCCTTCCTATAATCTTATCCTCAAATATGATGTGTGTAGTTGTGTGTATATGAAGATTAGGAAGTTTCAAATTGCTTTTAGAAATATAGAATTGTGATTGTAAGCAATGAATGTATGCATTCAGAAAGTAGTTAATTCAGAAAATATGATTCAAGTATAAGCAAGTAAGTGAAGTTATTTGATCTTGAAATTCATGCATATATATAGTAGTTAAGAAGTTGCAACTGTTGGTGAAGAGATCTCTTTGAACAGCAATGGCTGCAACTCTTCACGAGGAGAAGGCTGTTGACGAAAGGAAGTGTCTATTCAGAAAATATGAGTTAGAAAAATTCAGCCGACTGAACTTTTTAATTCAGCCGGCTGAATTGATTTAAATCAAAGGCAGCAAGAAAATAGGCTAATTTTAGCCAGATTCAGCTGGCTGAATTTTTTCATTCAGCTGGATGAAAATTGTGAAACAATAATTTTGTTTCAACATTCAGCCGTCTAAATGAAGGCATTCAGCCGGCTGAATTCAGCATGTAATAAAAAATATCATAGCTCATTTAGTTAGAGCACTTGTCTTCTGAACTAGTGACCCGAGTTCGAGCCCTGCTCCATACATTATTTTGAAAACTTGATTTTGATTAAAATATGCATGCAAGTTTATATGAATGTGAATGATGATTCTTAAGGAAAATTTTTAACAAAGCACTAAACTAGACACTATATACATATTTGACGACTCTTTATAAAATATATAACTATACGAACCATACTTTGAGTTCATGAGTTTGGATGTTGTCGTAGTCGTAGATTCGTGAATATGTTTTGATTGCTGACATGAAACAACATTCAAAAGGTAGAGAGGTGGCAGCTAGGGGTTTCGACCCGTTCAAAATCTTTACTTAAAACAAAAAATGCAACCAAGTCAAAACCATTCCTTTGAAAATAGTTGACCCAGTCGAAAGCAACTAAGTTCAAAAGCAAAGTAGACGCTACCTTAGTTTTAAACAAACATACTCCAACCCCTTCGAAACCTAAGGTTTTGACCTAGTACGCTATCACCCTTATCCAAAAAAGGCTATGCACCAAGTTGCTTGATACCATTATTTTGGTTTTGAAACCATTGGTGGTGAAAGGTCTAGGTCGGAACACCCTATGCCGAAAGAGATGGAACATGCTAATATCATGTTATTTTTGTTTTTTAACTTAAAAGAGAAAACTTTTTAACTAACCTGCCTTTATTTGCCAAATTTTCATTGGATTGCTAAATACTTTTCAGAAAAGCACTGCCAAGAATTTCAAAAATAACAATAATTTTATTTTTCAAAATGCCCCTTCTCCTTAACTAAATATATAAGACATTTAAGTCCCATACCTTAAAACAATTTTATATATTTATCAAAACACTTAGGAGAAATATGGAAAAATCCAAGAAAATTTATTTTATTATGTTTTCTAGAATAAAAAAATTTTGGACCCAAATATTTATTTATTTCACCTTAAATTATTTTTAACCCAATAAATCATTTTCTTCATAAGAAAATTAATATAAAAACATTAGTTCAGAAAATTATGAAATTTGAAACCATCTCTAAAATGACATTTATGGTCTATATCAAATATCGCAAGGTATTTGGATGTCATTAAATAGGGTTTTCACATCAAAATACATCTTAAAAATCAACATGAGCATGCATAAATCACCAACAAGTATATATAAACATTTAATCATCCAAAACATGACATTATTATGCAAAATCATTTTGGGTTAACCTTAAAACCAAAAACTATAAGAAAAATGGGATGTAGTTATCATTCACCTTAGCTTTGTGATTAAAGATGTGAGATGTGATGTTGAACAAGTTGATTTACTTCTTCCTTTTGAAATTCCTAACTTTATCTTCTCTTGAGATTGAAAATCGTGACCGGCTCTTAGAGTATTCTTGCTTGAGAAAATGAAAATGAATGTGTGTTTGATTTCCTAAGGGTTTAGAGTACAAGTTCTATCATTTTCCTATTTTGTCCTTCCTTATTTCCCAACACTTTTATTCATGTTATCTCCTTAATTCATTATACGTGTAGGCATGGCTACCCTTGGTTAAATCAAATCTCAATCTATTAACCATCTTACATTATTTTATTTTGCTAATTAGATATTCTAAATAATGTTACTAAAAATATGGGGTGTTACAATCTCCCCTCCTTAAAGAATTTCATCCTCTAAATTACGGTAAGGATCACATCAGAACAATCAAAGGCAAAACATACCATCAAAACAAATCAGGATAAGCGTCTCTAAGCCCGCTCTTAGTCTTCCAAGTATAGTCTCTAGTATCGTCGCTCCACTGGACTTTCACCAATCTAACTATCTTGTTTCTCAACTTCTTCGCATCTCTCACGACTACCCGGATAGGCTTCCTAACTATAGTTATATCTAGTTCCACTACAAAATCCTCTAACACGGTCGGTGCTATAGTAGTATCTGGATCCCTAACATATTTCCTCAGATGAGATACATGAAAAACATTGTGGACTCCCGCCAAATTGCTCGGTAACTCTACTTTATATGAAAGTTTTCCGATCCTTTCTAAAATAGGAAATGGAACCTTGGTGCTAACTTGCGCATTTTCCCAAACCCGATAACACCTTTCATCGGAAACACCTTGACGAAAACATGGTCTCTAACAAAGAACTATAAATCTTTCGTCTTTTATCTGCATAGCTTTTCTTCCTAGACTGAGCTTCCATCGTTGTCACCCTTATCAGCTCAATCTTTCCTACTGCTTCTTTTAACAAATCATGACCAAGAACAAATCTATCCCCCGTCTTTAACCAACATGCAAAGGATTTGCATGGTCTTCCGTATAAAGCTTAAAAAGGTGACATTCCTATACTATTCCGATAACTATTGTCATACAAAAGCTCGACTAGATGTAGGTGGTCTTCCCATAATTCCCTGAAGTCTAATACGTAAGCTTGCAACAAGTCCTCCAAGATCTTGTAACCCTTTCCGTTTGCCCATCTGTCCATGGATGGTAGGCGGCACTCATCTTGAGCTAGGTTCCTAAGCTTTCCTGAAGATTCTTCCAGAATTCGCTAGTAAACAAAGAATCTCTATCACTGACAATAGTACTAGGAATTCTGTGAAGCCAAACCACATTCTTCATTAATAACTTAGCCAATACGACCGTCGTCATGTTTGCCTTAACCGAAATAAAATGGGCGCCCTTGGTTAATCTATCTACTATAACCTATATACTTTCATTTACTCTATTAGCCATTGGCAATCCATCAATAAAATCCATAAAGACGGAATCCCACTTCCATAATGGAATGTCTAATGGCTGAAGTAACCCACTCGATTTTTGATTTTGGCTTTTACCTGTTGATAGTTCAAGCACTGTTTCACCCATAAGCCAACATCCTTCTTCATCTCTTCCTAGGAGAAACTTCTCTTTATATCTTGATACATTTTCTCTCTTCTTAGATGGATAGTGAACATTGAACGATGGAATTCTTCCAAGATTTCCTTCCTTATGTCTCCCACATTCGGGACACGTAATCTGCCCTTCTTTCTCAACCATCCGTTTTGGTCAAGACTGAAATCCTTTAAATCATCAATCTTTGTTCCTTCCCTTAAATTTCTGATCCGTTCAGCCAAAACTAGATCCTCCTCCTATTTAGAAGCTCTTTTATCAATCAATACCAATTAAACTTCCAAACAAGACAATCTAGAAAATCCTCCACTTGACTCAACATCAAGTCTCCACGGTATTCTACAAGCTGACAATCCTTCTAAGTTTTTCCATTTTTCTATCATGGCTAACACTACATTTGGATGCTTCCTACTGAACGCATATGCAACCTTATTTCCATTTTCAGGTGTGTACTCTATTCCAAAATCATAAGCGGCTAGAAACTCCAAACATTTTTATTGCCTCTAGTTCAGCTCCTTTTGAGAGAACAAGTATTTTAACAACTTATGATCTATATAAATCTCAAACCTCTCACAAAAGGTAATACCTCCACACCTTCATTGCAAATATAACAGCAGCTAATTCCAAGTCATGCATTGGATACCTAACCACATGCAGTCTAAGCTGCCTAAAAGCGTAGGCAATTACTTTACCCCTCTGCATTAATACATCTCCCAACCCAGTGCCACATGCATTAGTATAAACAACTAAATATTGATTCCCCTCTGGAACCACCAACACCGGTGCATAGGTCAACAAGTGCTTCAAGCTCTGAAATGCTTCCTCACACTTATCGATCCATACAAATTTACGCACTTTCATGTCATTATATTCATCGACACTGCAATCCGCGAGAAATCCTATATAAACCTATGAAAACATCGCACTAATCTAGGGAAACTTCTTATCTCAGTTATCGTTTCTAGTCTTTTCTAATTATTAACGACTTCAATCTTTTCTGGATCAACTGACAATCCCTTCTCCGAAACCACGTGACCAAGAAGCTTCACTTCTTTCCTCCAAAAATGATACTTCAAAAACTTTTCTTTTAGCCGATGTTGCCTCAGCGTTTCAAGCACAATTCTGAGATGAACTTCATGCTCCATCTCATCCTCAGAGTATATCAAAATATCATTTATAAAACCAACACAAATCTATCCAAGTGCTCTTGGAAGATTCAATTCATCAAATCTACAAAGAATGCCGATGCATTAGTTGGTCCAAATGGCATAACTAACCATTCGTATGACCCATATCTCATCTTGAACGCCATTAAAGATATACAATCTTCTACCACTATGAGCTGATGAATTCCCGTCGCCAAATCTAACTGAAAGAATATACTAGCTCCACTCAAATGATATAACACATCGTCAATCCTAGGCAATGGATATCGGTTCTTTATCGTTTTCACATTCCATTTACGATAATCGATACATAGCCTTACCGATCCCTCTGGTTTTTAACAAATACAACTGTTGATCCCTAAAACGACCTACTTGGTCTGATAAAACTCTTGTCATCCAAGTCTACTAACTAAGATTTCAACTCCTTCATCTCTGTAGGTGTCATCCTACTTGGCGGCCTACTCACTGGTTCTGTTTCAAGCACTAAATCAATCTGAAACTCAATGGATCGTTTCGGCGGCATCCCAACTACAAGCTTAAACACATCCGTGAATTTTTAACTACGAAAACACAGTTCAATTCATCTTCCAACTCCATTACACCCAACAAAGCATTTACCTCACAACTGGGGTTTTGTACGGTATAAACTATGATCATTACAATCTAGGTGTCTAAGTGATATTTTCCTATCTAGGCAAAATATCCTAGCATCTTAGTTACTTAATCCCCAATATAATTCTGAACCCAACAAAATCAAATACATGCAAACTAAAAACAAAGGTGTAACCTAGCACGTCAACCTCTAAGTGGTCACATTTCATCCCAAGCGTCGCATACCCTCCTATCGGATTCGTAGCTCTTAAGGAAGTAACCAAAAATATTTGAGTTCTAGGTTAAGTTTATCTACCAAACATCGAGACATAAAAGAATGAGATACACCAGTATTAAATAAAATGCTAACAGGTGTATCATGGATCTAAAGCGTACCTTCTAACACAGCCTTCCCCTTCTCCTGCGCTGTCGGCTTTGACATAGCAGGCTCCAATGCAAACACCTGACCTTTATCCCCTTTTCCTGGCTCTTTGCATTGGTTCTTGCAGTGTCCAATTTGATCACAATTAAAACATCTAATCCCTTTCTTCTCTGCAGCCTTCTTTCCTTTGCCTATTCGACACTCATGAGCATAATGGCCTTTCTTATCACACTTATAGGAGACCACCTCGGACTTTCATTTCTTCGCCGTACCTTCTTTCCGAGCATTCTTTTTGTGGAAAAACTTTCTCTTTTAGCCCTGTCCGACATGGACCTCCTTCTCCTTCTTCTTCTCCAAACAAGCTAACATCTCTTCATGCCTCAACGCCATTTCCACCAGCACATCACATAGGTGTCTGATATGCGATAGAGTAGCCCTAGCCAGCTCCAGCTTCAAACCCCTAATAAACTTTTTATTTCTTTTTAGCACTGTGTCAATAGTGGCATACCATACCGGGCTAAGTCTTCGAATCTACTAACGTATTCTAGAACTGACATTTTCTCTTGCTCAAGCTCATCAAACTTCCTGAGTAAGATAGATTGGGCCATTACTGACATGAACCTTTCTTGAAACCTCCTCCTAAACTCTGCCTATGTCATAGTCTCTTCATCCACTCCAGTAGCTAGAGTATTCCACCAAAACAGAGCAGCTCCTTTGTAACGACCCGTAAATTTTCGACTATTCAATTTTTATATTAATGAGTTTTGGTAATTTAATATGGAAAGAAAAAAGAAAAAAGAAAAAATTGTAATTTAATAATGAAATGAATGCTAAAATGAAATGTAACAACGGTATTTAAAGATAATTATTAACAATTGAAATAAAACTCCAATAATGAACTAACGCAAATTGTTATACTAGGTTATAAATTTAAATATAAGAAAATAAGTGTGTATATGAAAACAAATGTAAGTATTGAATTGATCAATGAATCACCACATAATTGATGATAGTGAATAGAATTTGCGTTGGGAAAGTAATTATAACATTTGATTATAGATAATAATGGATTCATAAGTGAAATTAAAGGTTATGGTAACAATTACTATAAGTTACCTATTTAATCTATAAAATTAATTCGAAATCAATTATATTTAAATGTAATTAAATGTTCATTAATGTGAGTTAAAAGAGTAATTATAAAGTGTGAATATAATAAAGTAACAGAAATGTATATTTTTTCATAAGATAAAATATAGGAATGAAACCAAGTTAAATAAATTAATTTAGATATTAATTATAATAAAGGGGCATTTCACTAGAAGGACATACTTTGTAGTCCAATTAGTTTTTAGGACACACATCTGCAGAAATCAATTTCAAGGCCAAAGTCAATAGAATAATTACTTTTAAGGACAAAGTCAGCAGTCCAATTACTTTCAAGGACATAGTTTCCATAGGTTTTTAGGCCTAAGAAACTAATTATTTTGCATTTTGTCCTTAAAAGTAATTATTTCAGTTGTGTGTCCTAGAAACTAATTGCACTTGCTAAAGAGACCATTGTGGCTAATTTCCACTATAATAAATGTTTATATTGACAAATTCAATATAATTGAAAATAATAAGGAAAGATGGAAATTTGAATATATTAATGTGTAATGAAAGACAAACGAATATTAACTAGGTTTATATAGTAATACAGAATTAATAAAAAGATTAAAATTGAATCAAATCGGTTTATTTGAAATTAATTCATTGGAATTCAATCTATAACAAATGGATTAAACGGTAAGTAAATGAAATTAAATACTATGTTAATTAAAATTAAGATGAAATGGAAAATATTAATGTAACAAAATAAACCAACGATAATTATACCCACAAAATGATAATTGGCTGAAGAACAAGATTGAGAAATCAAATAAATAGATTCATTGGAATTTCAAATGATAATGAATGAATTTACTAAAATTGAAATTTGATATTGTAGTTGGTGCATAAATTAACTTTAAATTGATATAGAAATTTGTTATAAAGGATTATAAATTACTAAAGTAATCCAAGATGATAAAAATTATAAATTATAGAATATGAATTAAACAATGATTTAATTTAATTTAATATTAATTTATTTAATTAACTGAAATATAGCCATTTTGGTCAATGGCTTGGATTTCGACGAAACTAGTTTCATCGGATCGGTAATGCTGAATTATTGTAGGATTTCAAGTTTCGTAGCGATTGGACTTGTCGTTTGATCACACGGACCCGAAATGCCTAAAAATCAATTTAATTGAAATTAATTGAAATCAGTTTGAAATAAGATGATTTTATCATAACTTCTTCATACGATGGAATTAGGACTTGAAATCTATTCCATTGAATTCAAATTATTTGAAACGTCTAATATATGGGTTGATCCATTTTCCTTTCGGAGAAAGAATGGGCTTTTCGGACTGTTTATCGTTCAATTTTCCAAACCAATCTGGCCCATTCTTTCTATTTTGTTTTGCCTATATATATATCGTTATAAACCCTAGGTTATTTCTTATTCCTCATTTTAGTATGTACAATTCCATTTGCTCCTTCTCTTTCCAATGGCTGCAAACCCTAATTCCCAACCACAATTTCAATTTCAAAACCAAATTAAAAAATTTAACACCTCAAACAGTATCGAATTATATGTTGATCTGAAGCTTTCGATGAGCGCATCTCAAATATGTAATTCGTTTTTCAATTTGAAACTCTGTCTATCTAGAAATCTAAGAAGTTGTCTCAGCCGTCCATTGGCGTTTGATGATCTTTGACGGATGTTCGATTGGAGGGTAGCGTTTTGTAGAGGGGACCGAGGGGAGTGCAGTAGCATTGTTCATTCGTCAAATCAACGATCAGATCAAGGTGGAAAATTCGCTAGGGTTTTGGTATCAAGCGGCGGCTGTGCTTGCGTATGCGATCGTTTGGCGAGACTGTGTGATCAGCGAGGGGTCGTGGAGTGTGGGGTAGGTCGGAGGCTCGCTTGGAGCAGGCGCGGTGGGCCGCGATGGCGTTCGACGAAAGCGATTTTGTGGTTTGCTGGTGGCAGCTCTGTGTTTCAGCAAGTTTGAACGAGCAGTTAGGGCTCTAAAAGATGGAGTGCGTGATGACGATGTGTCGTTTTAGGTGACATATTTTCTTTATATTTTATTTCACTTAAATTTAATTTTCAACATGTTCTAACGCATATAACTTTCGCATACAAGGTCGAATTCACGTGCGGTTTTTTCCACCGCGATCCTATCGAAATTTTGGACATTGTGACAGAAGTTTAGATGAATTTTAAGACTTTTTGAATTTTGGGTTTAAATTGGATTTAAATTCAATTTAAATTCAATGGTGAGAATATGATCTTTTGATATAAATTGTGAATTGACTTTTGAAACGTAAAAGAACCATCCAGTGTGTAATAAGCGATTGGTTGTAAAAGAGATCAAGATCGTATATTGTCATACTCTCTACCAATACCAAAAACCACTTTAACAACTGTGTATGTGGTGGAGATTCCAAAAATGAAGTAGGATGTTTTGGTGAACGATTGATGTATGAGGTATGACGTAACCTTGACTCCCGTGAGTCAGCATAGATGTGACTAAAATCAGGAGCCATGCCGGGCCAAGGGAGGTCGTTCCTCTGATCGGGCACAATTCTTCGATATTATATTCTGATTTATGATTGTTTTGGTGGCCACCCTTCAATTTTTGATTTGGGAGCGTGTTTTGAGGTGGGTGGTAGTAGCTGCTATGCGTTACAACCAGTCCAGATCCACAAACGGTATATCTACCCTGGCATTTCCTTGTATACCGTGTACACATGCCCTAGCACGCCTTCTACGAGTTTGTTTTATACCATACCTATAGAGTTCCCTCTGATAGTCCTCCAATTTACGGAGGAATTACGGTACTGTGTAGACTAAGGGAGTATATAAAAATGTGTTAAGGGGGATATGGGTAACGCCTTAATGCTATTTCAATACGTTTACTTTACTATAGACACTATTATAATAGCGTATTGTACTATATAGTACATAGTTTAACGGATCCTTAGGAGATGTGAATCTTGAACATCACTTAAATTACTGCACTCACGTTAGATACTGGATAGGAGATGTCAAATCCCGTAAACATTTCCGACGCAGTTCCACTCATATTTATTCCCGTTGTTTTAACTTACATAAGATCTTTTAGTTCTGACTCGAGTGTTTTGTCTTTTCAATTCGCTCGGGTCAGCCTGGCCTTTTCAGGATTGAAGACCTTATTTCTAGAGGACGAAGACGAAGATTTGTGTTACTATTATTTATTCCACTACATCATGTATTCCGCTGCATTATTTATTATTCTCTAGTATGTGTGACTTTGATCTGTGTTGTATAAGTATAATCAAATGTTCTGTAAAACATCTTCATGAACTATTTATTTGATTATTATATTTTGTCATTCCGCTGCAAGATTCTGTTTCATTTTTTTCTTCCTCTTCTCTGTTTTTTTCTGAATCACGCAATAACAATTCGCCCTTCTGTATGGTTTGAGTCGGCACGTATGTCTGCCTAAAATGCACAAAAAGGCAGGATGTTATAGTTGGTATCAGAGCTTTGGTTTAGCGATAACCTTAGCTTTGTGGGATCTGACTCATATTAAATAGGGTAGTAATACCCTATGATGAGTTGTTTAGTGTATATATATGAGAGAGCGTATTTGTTAGTGTTATAAAAGGGTTTTGATATTGTGTTTATTTGTTTCGTTTAGTATTTAAAAAGTCTTGTTGGTGCATCGGACGCTATGACATCAACAAGGATTTCTAAACACTCAATAGGACAGACCGACACAATATTTTTTTTTGAAATATAGGTAAATGAAATAATTTTTCCTATTGTATATTTTTATATAAAAAATAATAATTTTATAAACGATATTTTTGGTTGTAATATATATTTGTTGTTGGGTGGTGAAATTTATAAATATTGGTTGTAAGATAAAATTTACAAATAAAATAAAGGAAAATTGGAAATATAGAATTTAAGTTCCGGGTTTTTGAAAATTTCTTTCAGATAATTTTGGGATATAATAATAATATTATTAGAAGTATTTTATGATATAAGTATTTCAATATAATTTGAAAGAATTGTTTTAAAGAAATTTTGGAATGAAATAAGTTCTGTACTCCCCTCTCTGTCGTTTGAAAATAATTTCGGTCATGAGTGCACGCATCATCAACATTCATTTTCGAGTTTCGAAGTGGGGAGACTACTGTAGTTGTTTACTACACATTTTCTTTGATAAATAAATATAAATTTTATTTCCAAATATGATTTGATACATATAAAAGATATGACATATATGATTTGAAATGGAACCTGGTATTTAGTTCTTAAATTTCTATAAATTAGAAGTTTTAATAATTGAAAATGAGATGAAATTTAACTATTATTAATTGGAACTTCTAAATAAAAATAAGAAATTAAAAGCTAAGGCTGTAAATGAAGCATATAATAAATCTGAAATACGTAACCTGTAAATAAAAAGGGATATGAAATAAAAGAAATGGTAACTAATGAATATTTATTTACTAAAATGAAATAAGGTAAACTTGTGTAATTTTCAATTACATTCTTAAAGACATACATATAACTTACCAATTTTAAAAGTTGGAATGTTAAAAGAATATGTATTGGAAATTTTACAAGTAAAACTTACACAATGAAAATGTACAATGAATTGCTTTTATGAATAAGAATTTGATGTCATAATTGTTATAACTTTAAGTTATAATTGAAATGTACTATATAAAATGCAATAGAAAGTAAGTATGGTAAGTAAATAATTATAAATTTAAGTTAGTGAATTAGTATGTTAAATGGTTGAATTGAACCTAAATACTATAAATAAATGCTTGTTACTTAAGTAAATGTTTGAGGTTATTTATAATAGAAATAAACAGAAAGTTGAATATTGGAAGTAAAGGACCTTAAATTTAAGTCAATGTAAGTCAAAAGCGAGAAACTTAAGTATGAAATTACACACTAATGAATATTAATATCTAATGGAAATTAAACGGATAGATTAATAGATATGAACTAAAACTGCAATGAGATGAATGTAATACTTGAATAATGGAATCATTAGTTACTATAAACAACTGAATAGAAATAACATATGTAATAAAATGTAAGTAATATATGTAAGGAAATGAATATAAAGAAATGGAAAGAATTTTCAGCATATGAATAATTAAAGAAAACGAGATTGTAATAAAATGAATATAATAAATGAAGTTAGGTAATAAATGAATAAATAGAAATTGAATTCTGTAAAGAATAAATGTAAAATTAAAGAAAGTAATCACTGAACGAATGAAAAAAATGAACAACAAATCTTGTGAAAAAGAAAATTAAACTTAATTAATGTTATGATCTGTTGTTTGTTTGGTTTATAGATTGTTTGAGAAAGGATACTTTTAATTGTTTGGATGTATGGATAATCTATTGAGTTTTATCTAACACTGTTGAGTAGAGGGTATACTTAGCAGCTTATTTGTCATTCTATGCAATTTAGTGTGTCTAATACCTGAACAAACCATCTGTTTTGTTTGCTATGGATGGATAATTGATTTGTTTTGATTTTACATGATGATTGTATGCTGTGGTTGCAAGTGATTGTTGTTTTAATTTGATTTGTTGGTAATGATTGAAACAACGTTAAATATTTCATTTTATATAATTATTAACCCATTTTGGATTATATAAGTGAAATACAGGTTATGGAAGTAACTATTCCTGCTTTTACTTCACAATTAAGCGTTGTTTGACCGACAAATAGGTACGTTCTCGGATTACGGTTTTTTAGCGTTATTATATATATTTTTCCATTGTTGGGATATATTATTTTGAGTTATTGTGTACATTTTATATTTGATATTATATTCTCTCCTGTGCCTCTCCGTACAAAGGAGACTCTGCCGAAATTTTTCGTAAATTTTGGACTTAGAAATTTTTCTGAAATGTTTTCCAAACTGTTGCTAACTTGAAAATGAAAGATTTAATTGTTTATAAATTCATATATTTTGTTTAAATTATTTTATTTTGTAAATATATTGTTTATAAATTTAATATTTTTGAATAAGATATATTGATTCCTTAATTCCTTCTTTCCCTTCCTTTTTCCTTTTCAGGGACGAAAAGTTTTGAGTGGGGGAGAGTGTAACGACCAGTAAATTTTCAACTATTTAAATTTTTATATTAATGATTTTTGTAATTTAATGTGGAAAGAAATAAGAAAAAAGAAAAAAAATTGTAATTTAATAATGAAGTGAATGCTAAAATGAAACGTAACAATGGTATTTAAAGATAGTTATTAACAATTGAAATGAAACTCCAATAATTAACTAATGCAAATTGTTATACTGGGTTATAAATTTAAATATAAGAAAATAAGTGTGTATATGAAAACAAATGTAAGTATTGAATTGATAATTGAATTACCACATGATTAATGATAAGTGAATATAATTTTTGGTAGGGAAGTAACTATAACATTTGATTATAGATAATAACGGATTCATAAGTGAAATTAAAGGATATGGTAATAATTAATACAAGTTACCTATTTAGTCTATAAAATTAATTGGAAATCAATTATATTTAATTGTAAATAATTGTTCATTAATGTGAGTTAGGATAGTAATTGTAAAGTGCGAACGTAATAAAGTAATGGAAATGTATAATTTTTTCATAAGATAAAATATAGGAATGAAACCAAGTTGAATAAATTAATTTCGATATTAATTATAATAAATGTATACATTGACAAATTCAATATAATTGAAAATAATAAAGAAAGATGGAAATTTGAATATATTAATGTAATGAAAGACAAACGAATATTACTAGGTTTATAGAGTAATATAGACTTAATAAAAAGATTAGAAGTGAATCAAATCAGTTTATTTGAAATTAATTAATTGGAATTCAATCTATGACAAATGGATTAAACGGTAAGTAAATGAAATTAAATACTATGTTAATTGAAATTAGAATGAAATGAGAGTTATTAATGCAATAAAATAAACAATGAAAATTATACCCGTAAAATGATAATTGGCTGAAGAACAAGATTGAGAAATCAAATAAATAGATTTATTGGAATTTCAGTTGATAATTAATGAATTCACTAAAATTGAAATTTGATATTGTAGTTGGTGAATAAATTAACTTTAAATTAATATAGAAATTTGTTATAAAGGATTATAAATTACTAAAGTAATCCAAGATGATAAAAATTATAAATTATAGAATTTGAATGAAAAAGTGATTTAAGTTAATTTAATATTAATTTATTTAATATTAATTTATTTAATTACTGAAATATAGCCATTTTGGTCATTGGCTCAGATTTTGATGAAACCAGTTTCATCGGATTCGTAATGCGGAATTATTGTAGGATTTCAAGTTTCGTAGCGATCGGACTTGTCGTTTGATCATACGGACCCGAAACGCCTAGAAATCAAATCAACTGAAATCCATTTGAAATAAGCCGATTTTATCATAACTTCTTCATACGATGGAATTAGGACTTGAAACCTGTTCCATTGAATTTAAAATATTTGAAACATCTATTTTGGTATATGGGTTGATCCGTTTTCATTCTGGAGATAGAACGGGCTTTTCGGGCCGTATATCATTCACTTTTCCAAACCAATCTAGCCTATTCTTTCTATTTTGTTCTGCCTGTATATACATCATTATAAACCCTAGGTCATTTCTTATTCCTCATTTCAATATGTACAATTCCATTTGCTCCTCCTCTTTCCAACGCCTGCAAACCCTAATTCCCAACCTTAGTTCCAATTTCAATTTCAAAACCAAATCAAAAATTTTAACTCCTCAGACAATATCGAATTATATATCGATTTGAAGCTCTCAACGAATGCATCTCAGATCTATAATTCATTTTTCAATTTGAAATTCTGTCCACCCAGAAATTGAAGAAGTATTCTAGGTTGTTCATTGGCATTTTATGATCTTCAACGAATCGTCGATTGGAGGGTAGCGTTTTGTAGAGGGGACCGAGGGGAGTGCAACAGCATTGTTCGTTCGTCAAATCAACGGTCGGATCGAGGGGGGAAATTCGCTAGGTTTTGGTATCAAGTGGCGGCTATTCTTGCATGTAGGATCGTTTGGCGAGGTTGTGCGATCGGCGAGGGGTCATGGAGTCTGGGGTAGGTCGAGCGCCTGATGCAGGCGTGGTGGGCCGCGATGGCGTTCGATGATGGCAATTTTTTGGTTTGCTGGTTGTGGCTCTGTGTTACAGCGAGTTCGAACAAGCAGTCAGGGCTTTGGAAGATGGAGTGCGTGATGATGATGTGTCATTTTAGGTGACCTATTTTCTTTCTGTTTTATTTCACTTAAATTTAATTTTCAACATGTTCGAATGCATATAACTCTCGCATACGAGGTCGAATTCACGCGTGGTTTTCTCCGCTGCGATCATATAGAAATTCTGGACATTTTGACGTTGGTTTGGATGGATTCTGAGACCGTTGGAATTTTGGGTTTAAATAGGATTTAAATTCAATTTAAATTCAAAGGTGAGTGTTTTAACGTACTCACAACTTCTAAAATTTCTTATGTTTGTTAAATTAAATTTTTGATGTGATTGAAAATTTATTTATGACTATTTGATATATTTTGAAACATCATCTCAGTTAATTCGAATTTATTAAATTAAATCGTTATTTAATTTAGTATTGAATATATATTGCCAGTTAAATATTTGTATTTGATTATCTATTATGTACTGATATTTATTTATTGATTTGGATGATGGTTGTAATGGATGCTTGACTGTTGATATTAAATGAATGAATGTTGTATTTTATTTTATTATAAACTGCAAGTTTGTTATGGATTTCTATTTTATTCGGGATTGCGGTTTGAAATGATATATAACCGTAAGATATTAAATTGCGGATTGAAATGACAAGTATATATATCACTTGACCATAGGGTAGAGAATTATATACGGACACCAGATTGGTTAAATTAAATGATTTTATAATCCTTAATTTTTGAATGGAATTAAATGATACCTTAATGTAAAATTTTGATTTATATAAATTGAATTTTGGAAAACCAAGTTTATGTTGAAAAGGGAAATTTAGTTTGTTGATTTGGAAATTGAAATTGGTCTAAATGTATTGAAATGAAATGAACAGTTTAACTGGAAATAAATTCCAAATTTATATTTTAATGTAAATTTTTTTAAAAGAATTTGTTATTTTAAATTTCTAATTATTCAGATTTTTCAAATTTATTAAACTATTTAACTAATATTAACTATAAAAAATTATTTTGATTCTGTTTTAAACCGTTTAATTTATTTTAAAATAATTAAGCCATTTTAACTTATATTAAATCTAATTAATCTATTTTAAAGCCATTTAATTTATTTTAATTATATTAATCTATTTTAACTCTATTTAACTAATTTAAATCATATTAACTATTCTAGAGCATTTTACTATTGAAAATTTATTTAAACTGTTAATAACTATTTTAACCATTTATAACTATTTAAACTATTTTCTAGATCTTCGGACTAAGAAAAAGGGAAGTGTTTATATTCAAAATTCTTTGGTTTAAAAGCAAATACGATGAAATTATGAAATGATTAAACGTAACATAAATTGAAAATGTTGTTTTTGAAGTAAGGATTTAACCAGTTTTGAAAAGATGGTTTTGGAAGGAATTATGACTTTTGAAAGTTAATATGGATTTTAAAGTGAATATGATTTGAAAGTATTATGGCTTTGAGAATATGATTTATTGATATAAATTGTGAATTGACTTTTGAAATGTAAAAGAACCATCCGGTGTGTAATAAACGATTGGTTGTTAAAGAGACCGGGATTGGATATTGTCATACTCTCTGTCAATACCAAAAACCACTTTAGCAACTGTGTACGTGGTGGAGATTCCAAAAACGAAGTAGGATTGTTTGGTGAACGATTTCTGTATGAGGTATGACGCGACCCTGACTCCCATGAGTCCGCATAGATATGACTAAATAAGCAGCCATGCCGGGCCAAGTGAGGCCATTCCTCCGATCGGGCACACTTCTTTGATATTCTATTCTGATTTGTGATTTTTTTTGGTGGCCACCCTTCAATTTTTGATTTGGGAGTGTGTTTCGAGGTGGGCAATAGTAGCCGATATGCGTTACCACCAGTCCGGATCCGCAAACGGTATATCTACCCTGGCATTTCCTCATATGTCGTGTTTACATGCCTTAGCGCGCCTTCTACGAGTTTTTTTTTGTACCATACCTGTGGAGTGCTCTCTGATAGCCCTCCAGTTTACGGAGGAATTACGGTACTGTATAGACTGTGGGAATATATAAAAATGTGTTAAGGGGGATATAGGTAATGCCTTAACGCTATTTTAATACTTTTACTTTACTGTAGACAATATCATAATAGCATATTGTACAATATAGTACATAGTTTAACGGATCCTTAGGAGATGTGAATCTCAAACATCTCTTAAGTTACTGCACTCACATTAGACATTGGATAGGAGGTGTCAAATCCTATAAACATTTCCAACATTGTTCCACTCATATTTATTCCCGTTGATTTAACTTACATAAGATCTTTTAGTTCTGACTCAAATGTTTTGTCTTTTCAATTCGCTCGGGTCAGCATATGCTAATTCGGTCAGCATATGAAAATTCCGTCAACATATGCAAATTTGGTCATAGGGGACTTATAGACCTTCTTCTATCTGATCCAACATTGAAATTGAAAACTTCAAGCTTGATTGCAATT
The DNA here is from genome assembly GCA_030765085.1 of Allium cepa. Classification (NCBI taxonomy): domain Eukaryota; kingdom Viridiplantae; phylum Streptophyta; class Magnoliopsida; order Asparagales; family Amaryllidaceae; genus Allium; species Allium cepa. The sequence goes on along the minus strand of CM060938.1, from coordinate 461,671,264 downwards.
TCTATCAACTTCAAAAAGGTAAATCTTTAAATCATTCCCATGCTTGTTCATATGCATGGTTATGCGGTTCGCTCTCTAACGTGTTTCGAACATTTGTATGTCATTGCCAATTTTAGTATTAAATATGCTTATGTTTGCAGTTGAACTTTCATGATAATGATTGCCAAACGTTTTTTAGTTGTCCATCATTTCTCTTCTTCCAACTTTCATTTCATTTTTTGAGGGATCGGCATTTGTCATGCCGATCTCGATCCCTTGCTAGGGCTATGCCAATAGGGATCGGTAGGTCTTAATGCTGATCCCTCTTCATTCTTGAACTGGTCAACCTACTGCGACTGGTAGGTTTGCCATACCTCCATATATATGAACTTTCTGCCTTTCCATCCCTTACCATTTCACTTTATCATTTTTTAACTTGCATTTGCATTATCCCGCTCTTCCGAACCCAAAAATCATGAAACTCTTTTCATAAACACAAGTCCTTTAACTCTTAATCTTAAACTCAAACACAAACTTGAGTAATTCCTCACATCGCTCCTTCTTAACCGTTAATCCCAAAGCTCGAACGCTCGCCCCTCTAATTTAACTTGATATATTAGTACGAAACCCTTTTTAATCATGTATTTGACATGTAAATTTTAAGCTTGGGTGATTTCGTGTGTCTGTAAGGTATATAGCATGACGGGTTGTACCAAGACATGAATGAGAGGAGAAGGAGAAAATGAAGGAAGAAGAGGGTTCGACTACATTCTGTAAAGGGATGAAGGAAAGTCAGTGTTTTAGGACTGGAAAGGAGATATTGGGATACGGTTCGTAGTGGATAGGAGGCTGTGGGATGAAGAGATGTTAGGTATGGGATCGGTGAGGAGGTTGTCATAGATGAGGGATCGGTATAGGTAGGTTTAGGAAAGGGCTCGATAGGATGTTGTATTGATGAGGGATCAGTGTTGTGGTTACTCAGTGAGGGACCGGTAGGAAATGTCTGTGGAAAGGGATCGGTAGAAAATGCTTGGGGTATGGGATGGCATAGAGTGAAGGGATCGGTATCGGCACTGAAGACCAAATTAATCTAAGCCATCTGAACACTTAACTTCGTATTTCCTTGCCTGAATGTAAGACCACAAAGGACAATGCAGCTTATATACTTGGATTGTCGAACTTAAGCTTAAACGACATAACTTCCAGACTTCTCAAAAAACTGGCTAATAAACTTAGATAATAGACTTCGTAATTTAATATGTTGATAGCCGATCCTAAAGCTTTCATTGTCGATTAACTTACCCGCCGATTGAGACGGTCATCAATGACGGTCTCTCTGTACAAAACTCAAAGTCTTGTCATTTTATTCTTGCTTTTTCGATTTCAAACTATTTATGCTTGCTTCATACTGCATTGCACTGCACTAGTTCACAATTGACACGAGGGAACATGTTATTATTTCTAATCTTGATTCTCTACTGAGTATAGCTGACATAGATTCTAGAAGCATGAAGCATTCGATCAAAATGTCCTCTGAATCAATGGCGAGACACATCGGTTCTGAAGTCCAATCAAATTCTGCCATTGCATCCAAAAGACCTTCTTTGAGCAACCACGGAAACAATTAGAAGATTCTAATCCTCAAATTAATCTCTTCCTCGATATTCCAGTTCTACCAAAAGATACCATCTACCTGGCTCCTGATGCCGTTGAGGGTGCACTTATCCAAGATAACCCTATTGACTCACAAGCTTCTATAATCGAAAAAGCCCGTCGATTGAGCTCTATCCACAGGATCAATTTCTAGAATGTTTTAGTTCGAATGAGGCAAGATAGACCTCACTTACCCCCATCTAGAAATACAATGTATAACAAGTTCTTGTGCGGGGATGGATCTTTCCACCTTTTAACTCTTTCGTCTAGGAGATGTTGAGATATCTTAGGATCGCTCCTACTCAGTTACATCTCAATAGCCATGCTTTCATCCACGGGGCTTTCCTTCTATTTATAAACGTCTTGTTCCGTCCACCCACTCTCAAAGACATCAGATTTATCTATAACTTCAATAGACGATTGAGAAGCCCTTCTTATGTCTTCCTCGAACTGTCAAGTCTTGACGGTTGCATGGAACAAGCTTTCATTATGTAAGCACAAGTAATTCTACATGAAATGTCCCTCGGATTCACAAGGAGATGGTTAGAAGGATGTAAGTGTGACTTTCGCTTTCCTCTTAAGTTTGAAGGCTCAAGTCACAATTTCTCCTTTGAATATACTAACATCCGAAGTTCACTCAACTGTTTGTCCATGACCTGAAGGCACCGAGCTTTCTAGAGCCATCTTCGCCATTCGTGTTATTCCCTCTGAGGACCGGGATATTAAACTCCTCGTAATAGAAGAGCTGCTATCTTTATTAGGGCTGTTGGAAGACGGCCGCAGAGTTGGGCACCCCATAAGCAAAGCAGTTCCAAAGACTGTCGTTGAACGAAGAGAAGCAACAACCAATCCTAACGTGCCCCTTCTAAAGGAACTCGGGAAGATACCAAAGAGGGGGAAATCAAAGATTCCTAAGCCGATAAACGTAGAGATGATGATATAAGCCTTGGTAAAGCGTCGGTTGTTAGACTGCCGTAAGTCGGGAAATCGTAGACACCTCCGAAGAGAAAGAAGAAGTTGGCATACCGGCTTCGCATAAGTAAGGCTGGGTCAAATCTGGAGTTCATTATTACACCCTTCGGAAAGGAGTCATCTTCTCGGCATATGAAAAGCCCACTAATAGGATTCTTCGACCTTCAAATTCCAAATGATATAATGTCCTATGACATTTCCAATATTAACATCGTAGGGCTCAACTCCTCTATGAGAAGTGGCGAAGGCGTCCAACCTTCCAACAAAGGGGAGAGGACTCGGATGAGTAAAGCCACCATAACCAGTCCATGGGGGGAAGGGGAGGGGGACGCTAGGACACACACGTACACTTGCACTCCACTACTTACTACCGCCCAAGCCGAGACTCCGAGTCCGCATGAAGTAGAGAGAAGGATAGGGATGTGTTAAAGATTATTATTCGAGCGAGTCTTCTTCCTCATCTAAATGGGAGTCCCAATTATATGCTTCTCATCATGACGAACAATCTTACCTTCCTGCTTATAACAGAGAGAAATCTTCGTATCATAGCCCTTATGTCGCCATGCCTCTTGAGAAACATTCTGACTCTTCTAGTTCGAGGCAATCTCGTAAATGCTGATCCGGCAAGCATTCACTTTCCACTCCTGACCCAATGTCACCGGCTTCCACTCCCGACTCTACTATAGTAGAAAAGTTAGTTGAACTTAAAGCTACTTTTCCGAAGATCTGTTTTTATGGACCCAAATTCCTCCACTTTATGCATGTAATGCCTAGACTCGCCAAGAAAGCTAATTAGCAAGTGTGGATGATGTATTCGTTCAACACGAAACATTTATTCATTTGGCCAAGTAAGTTTTTGAAGTCTCCATAGAGCGTTAGCATGAAATTGACCATCTCAAGTTGAAGGGTATTCATGAAAAACATATAATAAAGCGTCAAGATGCTGAATTGCTTGAATACAAGACCCAACTAGCAGAAGCCGAAAAGAATGCGAAGGAGATAGCGAAGGTGGTAAGTCATCTGAAAACTTCTCATAAGAAGAAACTTGACGCGGCGCTTCAATGCAGCGGTATGCTTGCTCTAGAAAATAATTCCTTGCAAAAGGTGAAAGTTGCTATAGCTTACCGCATTGAAGATCTTGAAGAATTATTAAAGAAAGCTAGGGAGGAGAAAATTGAGGAGCAAGAGGAGTCCCGAAGATACAGTAAGGAAATTATCGAGGCGAGGAGCTTGAAAACAGAACTCGATGAACAATAAGCCAAAATTGAAGCTTTAAAGGGAGATGCCCGAGAAGAGGACAGAAAAGAGGCTTGAACAAGTTAACCCCCAGATGGAGGCTGCCATCAAGTTCAGTAGGAATGAGGTTAAGGACTTGTTCAATCCGTTAATCATCGAATATAATGCAAAGGTCCTTCTCCATCGCAACTTAAGCTTTATCGGCAAGGGTTACCTCGAATCGCTTGCTGAAGCCTAGGAGTACATCATCAAAAGAAATAAAGAAGAATTGGGAGAGGCTGAATTCAATGAAGAAGTACTTGTGAGAGAAGTTCTTCGGGAAAACGAGCTATCGGATATAGCCGCCACTAAACTCTAATTTTTCAAGGTTCTCGCACCGACTAAAGAAGGAGAGGAAATCATTGCATCCTATGGATCCTAAGGGTTCTTCTCCTATCGAAGTAGCCAGACCATCATTTTCTCATGATATGGAGAAAAATCTTAGCTAGATCTAGACAGACTTGGATTTGGACCACAAATGCTATCCCCCTTTCTCAAACGAAGCACTCCGATGGCTATAGAAAGTCAACTGGATGTTGGTATCATACTAAACTTCTTCGAAATTGAAAAGTTTTTGTTCTCCCTATGCAATGGATTTCAACTAATGTCCATGCTTTAAAAAAATTTATAGGTCCTTTGGGACCTGATCAAACTCTGAGAACTTGTGCCAACGTGGAGCAGCAGGAGAAAACGACCCAAGTTCCAGCGGTTGTCAATATTCCGAGGCCCGATGCTCAAGTTATCGATGCATTTGATGAAAATAAGTTTGAATATCTGTCCTGTGCTGATGAATCAGATGATGTGAAGATCACAGGTGCTTCAGAGCACACCACTAAAACCAACATGAAGAAGCAGATCGAGGTGGAGGAAAGTAAAAACGTAAAATTAAAGGCGATCCCGTCAAGGTGGAAGTCGAAGATGTTGACCTTGTACCACTCAAGTTATTCCACCCGGTGGGACGATTCTCGATGAAATTCCTCCTTCTTCTTCAAGAAGTCCGACCAAGGAGGCCAAAGGGTCTAGGAAGAGAAGCTCAACCGGCTCAACTCCTGAAGACAAAGGAGAGGAAGTCGGCTTTGTACATAATTTAAATAATTATTTCTTTTCCTAGTTATAGGTGTACAGGTTTAGACCCTAATTTTTGAAATAACTTGTCATGGAATTTTGAGGCTTGGGACTTAGAATTTTCTCGTGGACGGTCGGTTCACACTCGAGTTGTTTATACTCAAGTCCACACTCTTGGGACTTAGATTTTTCTCGTGAGCAGTCGATTCACACCCGAATTGTTTATACTCTGGTCCGCACTTCGAGGACATAGAGTTTTATCGTGGGTTGTCGGATCACACCCGAATTGTTTATGCACCCTTCGGTTACGTCAATTTCATTTTAGTCCTATAGTTCGAGCATGAAAAAATTTCAATCTCCAGATCGCCGGCGATATTTGTTCCTTATTGCGTGTCCAGTTCTTTGAATCATTTATGGAAATTGTTAATTGAGCAAATTAATGGAGCTCATCCTGTTCGATCCCATCGAGGATTAGTACAATTGATCGATTTCAAACTCCGAGAGCCTGTTCACATATAACACATATTGATATTAATTATTTTGATTATGTACTTAGTATAAAATGCAATAATAGTCATATACGCTAAGGAAGTTCAAAACTTTATTCATCAAGTGGGAAGAAACAAACTAGGACAAATTTTCAAAATGGGCTAATTTTCAAATCAATTTCGCGATCGGCATTGGTTTTTAAACTTATTACCAAACAAGGCTAGTTTTTGCCCAGTCAGCGTCCCGGTAAGCTTCTTTCCAACTACCATGATAATGCGCAACTCTTGGTTGCGCTAATGGTGTTTTGATTTTTTGATAAAGCGCAACTAAGAGTTGTGCAAATCGGATTTTGAATTTTTTTTTAGAAGGCGCAGCTAAGAGTTGCACGGATGGGATTTTGATTTTTTTACGTTGCGCAACTATTTGATGCTCCTAACCGATACAATAAGCAGGCGCAACTCATAGTTGCGCCTGTTATAGTGTCGAGCAGGCGCAACTATGAGTTGTGCACAGGTTGCTGCTGTTAAAACAGAGGCAGCAGCAACCCTAAACCACATTCCACAAAAATATTTCCCAACCTTCAACCCTTCTTCCATGCCTGAACCCACCAACTCCAAACCCAAATTCTAGTCAATCACCACCAATTTATCACAAAATTTTCAAATTTCTTCTTCTTTCCTCGATTAAACCAAAGCAACAACAATGGAAGCAGGATCCTCTTCAACACAAATAGATTTTGGTAATTTCTAAACCTAGTTTTTTTAATTGATTTATAATTTGCTTATTATTTGGTTGTATTTGCCAGAAATATTGTCAAATAGATTGTTGTACATCTTAATAATCCAATTTGAAGTGTTAAATCACTAATTGGTTGTAAACGATTTGTAAAAATCGGTTTTTTGGCATGAACTTTGAAGAAGCGGAAAGCGGACCGGTAGACGGTAGAGTGCTTTACATGCAGGATAATCACTGCTCTAATTTTGAAGAGCTAATGAGGGTAATATTATTCGCTTTGTAATTATTGTAAATTTTTACAAGTTATTTCGCATTTTGAATTAACTAAAAGTTATAATTTTTTGTTTTGCAGAGTGTAAAACTGGTGGATTATTTGGATCATTCACAAAGTTTAAAAGATTTGATGGAGATGGTTGAAGATCAACGGGTTCAACAATTACTACATCAAGCGAGATTCTGGTATTTCATGCAGATTAAATATATCAAATTTGACAGGTCATTATTCACAGCTTTATGCGATAGATAGAGACCGAGGACTTCCACTTTTCATTTTTCCGTTGGAGAAATGACAATTACACTGCAAGACGTATCTATTTTGCTTGGCCTTCCCATCGAAGGCGCCGTGTTGAACTACGGTGGTAACATGGACGCCGATGAGGATTGTCAATGTTTGCTTTGTGAAATTCCACCATAGAAGCGGTGGTCAATAAAAGAGAGTTGAAGGTCAAATGGTTGAATGACCTTATAATCGGCAGGAAGATTTCAGTCGATTCGTCTATTGAGGAGATAGAACAGTTCACACGGGCTGTCATATTGCTTCTTATAGCATCTCATCCATTTTCGAACCATTCGAAGGGTAGAGTTAGCATAAAATGGTTGTGCTTGCTAGAGGATTTTGCCGCCATTTTCGATTATTTATGGGATAGCGTGGTTTTGTGCGCATTGTACAAGGAGTTGGATAATGTGGTACTAAGAAAGACGAATGGGTTAGCAGGTTGCCTAACCCTTCTGTAGGTATGTCGATTTTGACTTATTGGTGTACCAAGTTTATGAAATATTTTGAAAGACGTTTCTTAACACTAATAATCTGCAAGTATGGTCTTGGATGGCCAAATGTTTGTGCCAACGTTGCTCCAGGATTACTATACGTTCAAGGTAAAAGCAACTTGAAATTTAAACTGAAAACTTTTTAATTTCTTCCAATATTCACACACTATTTTGATTATGACTATAGGTGGACCGATGATAGACGTTGGAGAGATAATCCAGCCCGTCATCCTACATTTTATCGCAACGAGCTCGATGTTATGGACGAGCATGCTGTTGACTGGATGCCATACACGGCTGTGATCGTACAGGATCTGCCACCTATTTGCTTGGACGGGGAGCATAGTTGGTATGCAAGGACCTCGATTATTTGCTTGCAAAGTGTAGCCATGCACTACCCCGACAGAGTGATGAGGCAATTTGGCCTCCATCAACATATACCGGAACCGGCCGAGCATATTTTCCCACATGGTTGGAATAGAGACTTGTACAACACGTATGTCACAAGGTGAGATCACAGGTTGGATCACGTTCAAGTGGAACGCATACCAAGAATGTCAATCGAATAATACTATAGTTAGTACCGACATATCATACCGCGATTTTTTCTTAAAGAATCGTCAACTAGACTGCTCAGATATGCTCCACGGGGACCGGTGGAACGTGATTTGGTACGTGTTTATAAGTTTTAATCTTTGAACTTCCTCAACAAGCTTTACTTACTTGCATAATTGATTCTTGTGTTTTAGCTTCAAGGGTTGTATATGATTTCCAATGAAGTTGACGATGTCTTGGCAGATCCTGTAGATGAGGACAAAGTAAAAGGAAAGTGCTTCAACATCAAGGAAATTATCAAGTCGCTTCTGGGTAAGCACAAGCTAGAAAGACCACCACCGTATGTGCCTCGTCCGCCCCAGGCTTTTGGTCGTACCTACCAAAGAAGATGTTTTAGAGGCACGGGGGTCCTTCACAAGGTAGCCAGCCGTGGCAGGAAATAGTTAAAGCTAGACCATTTCAACTGCCTCCGACGCAAACTCAAAGAATACTACGCGACCGCAGAAACATAAAAAGATAGGGTTGCGTTGGTTTGTCGTTTAGCTGCTTTGTTTTGAATTTGTATTAGCTTGAAACTTGTTGGTTTGTAGGTTTTCCAATGTTGTATTATTGACTTGAAACATATTGTTATATGAAATATGGTTTTGTATGAAATATTTCACCTATTTGAATGAAATGTTGTACTTATGTGTTGTTATTATATGAAAGTTGATGTTTAATGAAAGTTGCATATGTTGTATGGTCTCTGGAAATCTGGAAAGTTGCAGGCGCAACTTTGAATCGCCCAAGAAAAGTATGCGCTTGCTGGAAAGTTGCATGCGTGACTAATAATTACGCTCCTATGAGTATACTGCATGCAACTTTGAGTTGCGCCTAATAATTTCCTTTAGGCGCAATTTGAAATTGCGCCTGCATACCTGGGCTATCCCCTGGCCCAACAGCTGCATATAAACATCACAACTCCTCCCCAAACAAACACAACTCCTTAAAAACATTTTTTTCAGAAACCCTAACCTCCATTTCCATTATTTTCACTACCATCAACACAACATAACACTCAAAATCATTTAATTCTATGGAGATAAACAAATGGTTGCACGTTCATCTACACTTGTGGTAAAGAATCGAAACCCTACTCCACTAATTTTTTTAGATCTAGTGTTGACAATTAACTTTCTGTAATTTTGATAGATTAATGACTACCATGACTATTATTTGTCAATATGACGGTGATTTAGTCATCGACGAAAATAGCAATCCAACCTATGTTGGCGGAAAATATAAGGGATCGAAAGTCAGGAGGGGTTGCAAATTTCTTGAGCTGAAAATGGCAATTTACAAAGCTACCAAGATTGCTTCTACAGAGTTCGACATCTCGTTGGTTAGTAAATGCGTAATGCATGATGGACCAATTGCTATTGAGGTAAACAATGACGACGACGTCGATTCTATGCTTTGTGTGGGGATGAAAGTAATTGAGCTGTATGTTAAGAATACGGAGGTGGTACGTACTACAGAACCGCAAGCTCAAACCTTTGAGTATGCAAGCCAAACCGGACGCAGTAATACTGCTGAGCGAAGTCAAATGTATTACCCAGACTACTCCTACCAGCCACCGAACATTTATGCACAAGCAGCTGAGTATGCTTTTATGTGCTGTATGAATGTTTTATTCATGTTTTTTGTACTTAACAGTCAAATGTTTATGTATAGGTATGGTGTCATGGCATATCCATCGCAGTCACCCGGGTATGGTTTCCTTCCATATCCATCATATCCTCCACAGTCAATTCCAACCCCGAATTCAAACGAGTACTTGCATGAAATTGAGGATGAAGATGTTGACACCGAGGATATGAAGGGTGGAAATGCTGATTTTAAAATTTCCCATTTGGATAGCATGGAAATCGCTGCATCACTTGACGACGATGAAACATGGATTGATTCTATGAATGTTAACAATGACGCTTCTTTAGATGATATTCCAAAGGAAGTTGATGACACTGATGAGCATATCGAGATGGAAGAACCGTTAGAAGATGATCAATGACATGATACAATTATGGAAAGATCTGTTGTGCAAGAATTTCAATTTACCGACGAAATGTTCGGACTGGAATGTGTGGAGAAAGGCCCTCAAGTTGGTATGATTTTTAAATCGAAGGAATCTTTAATTGAACACATAAGTGAATGGTCGATAAAGTTTTCAGTTCATTTAAAAATATAAAGTCCCGTGCTAGAGAGTTCATCGCTATATGTGATATTGGTGCTAAATGTCCATGGCGATTTCATGCAATTGTGTCTAAAAGAGATCATGATGGGTGGTGGATGATAAAAAATACTGTGGTGATCACGCTTGCTCAAATCCAATCATCAACTTGAACCACAGACAAGCAACAGCCAAATTCTTTTGCACCAAAGTCCTTCCACATCTTCGTTCGAACCCAAGTTACACTGCAAAATCTGTCGAAGAGCTTATGGCAAACACTTACAAAATTCAAATAAGCTACATGGGAGCCTAGAAAGGACTTAGCAAAACGGTGTCTAAAATATTTGGCGATTGAGAATCTTCGTACAATAACTTGCCTCGTTTTCTTCGTGCTATACAGAAATGCAATCTAGGTACTTTTTATCATGTACATACAGAAGGAGTACAATTTTGGGTGGCTTTATAAGCATTTGGACTGAGCATTGCAGGTTTCAAGAATTGTCGTACGGTTCTTTCTATTGTCGGAACACATCTTTATGGTAAATATCAAGGTACGTTTCTTGTGGCTATAGGAGTTGATGTAAGCAACTCTCTTTTTCCATTGGCATTTGCTTTTGTAAGGACGGAGTCGGCGAAAACTTGGGGTTGGTTTATTTTCATGCATGGGACACTTAATTCCTTCTTTAAATGCAAGATGCATTACATCATTTTCGACAGAATGAAAGGAATTCCAACCGCCTTGCAAGAGAAGTGGAGAAGACCACATCATCATCGCTTCTGCCTACGCCATTTGAAAGAAAGCTTTAAAAAAGTTGGTTTTGGTAGTAAGATTTTGCAAAACTTATTCCATGCTTGTGCTGAGGCAAGAGATGAGTTAACATACAAAGAACTCAGATATCAACTAAAAAATGCGAGTCCAGCTACTGACAGATGGACTGATAGAAGTCCCCGACATAAGGATGAACATTGGGCTCTTTACAAGGACAACGGTGAACGTTTCTGTATGATAACTATCAATGCTTCGGAGAGTTTCAATAGAGTTCTTAAATGTGCAAGATTGTTACCGGTCAAGGCGTTAGTGGCACGTACCTTTCATCGTCTTAATAACTACTTCTATAGAAGACGTACAGATGGAATGGATTATGCATCTTCGCTCACGCCAAATTATGAAAAAACGATGGAAAAATATTCAGCAGAAGCACGTAATATGAGCATTAACAGGTTCAGCTTAACGGAGTGGCAAGTAATAGACACAAACGCGTGCAACTACACAGTAAATATTGCCAATGATAGCTGCAACTGTTCATGCAATATTCCTATTCTAGCCCATTTTCCATGTTCCCATGTTTTAGCTGCATGCGCACGATGTAGAGGAGGAGCAAACAGATCTTACCATGATCTTATTTCATCCTGGTTTAGGGCAGACATATATAGACATAGTTATTCTTCGGTTTTTCATCTATTGCCCGATAGTAGATATTGGGATGTACCTGAAGGCCCTACTATACTCCCGCTGCCAACGCGAAGGTATACAAGAAGGCCGAGGTCCATAAGAATAAGGGGAGTCATGGATGAAATGGAGGATGGAAGACATGACAGATTAGGACAATGCGGTAACTTGGGTCATAAGAGAAGAACGTGTGGGAAGCAATAAATATTTTACTTGTTTCTAGTACTTCTATCATTCGTGAACTGTATAACTTATATTTTTATTCTGTACGCAACCTTGTTATCAAGGGTTATCTTATGTCAAACATTTAAATTACTTGCTATGTTGTTACTTTGATTTAATTTATACGCAGCAAAATTATGAATTTTCCATAGTTTTACATCTACCGTCAAATAACATAACTGACAAACAATAATACATCATCTATTTCATATCCACTACAACAACCAAGTACAAATAAAACCAAGTAATACAACATTCAATAAAACTAAAGCATAGATAACTCAACTAAACAAGTCTGATATAGATCCATTACAGTATAGTTGCATTACCCAGTTTACTAGACCGCTTTCCAAATTGGATTTACGGATTGCAAATAGTCTACTTGATGTCGAAGCTAACTTTTTTCCTTTTCCAAGCATCTCACTTTGGCTTGCATCTCTAGTACATACTCCACTTCTCAAGGGGTCAACGGACGATCTAGCCATTTGTTTGAGTCTTGCATACAACTACCGCACAAACTTCTCCACAATGGCAAAGTGGATGTGTTTCTTGTCTCACTCGTCCTTCACCGCTAATTTGTTTCTCCGTTCTTTGATTCGGTTCGCCTAAGCAGATTTGATTATCCAAAGTAGATTGAACAACAACACCATTAGCCGGCGGAACTATCTCAAATTGAGTTTCAAGAACTGTTTCAAACTGAGTTTCAGGAATAAATTCATTTTCAGCTTCCATCCGTTCAACATATTGGACCAATACTTCATCTGGAATCTCCCAATTATCCATATAAATTAGTGGTAATGTGAATGTGGGTGAAGGGATTGTCGTAGCTTTGGTTTAATCGAAAAATGAAAAAGAAATTTACAAACTTTGTGATAATATTATGCAAGTTGACTAAAAATTGGATTTGGGGATGTTGGGTTCCGCCATGAAGAAGATGAGGGAGGTTGGAAAATGTTTTTGGATAATGAAGGGCAGGGTTGCTGCTGTCTCTGTTTTAACAGCAGCAACCTTTAAGCACATTTATGAGTTGCGCATGGTTATTGCAAAGCTTGCACGCAACTTTTAGATGCGCACAGTTATAAAAAAATTATGCGCATCTAAAATTTACGCACCGTGAAAATTTTGAAAATCCATTCGGTGCAACTAGAAGTTGCGCTTTCTAAAAAATCAAAACCCCATTAGCGTAACTAAGAGTTGCGCATTTTCACGGCAGTTACAAAAAAGCTGGCTGAGATGCTGACTAGGCAGAAACTAGCCCTGTTTGGTAATAAGTTTCAAAACCAACGCCGATCGCGAAATTGATTCGAAAATTAGTCCATTTTTAAAATTTGTCCAACAAACTAAACTATCTTATACATATTCAAAAAATCAAATGTTAAACAAAATGTTGAAAGTAAATAAAACTAAATTTCAAAGGAAATGTTCTAAGTGAAATATCATTGTAAATGCTCGCTATTCCATGCTCTTGGAAGTGTAATGCCATCGACAGTCACTAGCTTAAAAGCTCCTCCTCCAGGCCTTTTTTCAATGACATATGGTCTTTCCCATATCAGATTCATGTGTGATGGAGCTGGAAAAACTCATTTCAGGACAAGATTCACCAACTTCAAAGGTTCTCGATCGTACTTTAGTGTTGTAATATCAGGCGACTTGATGTCGGTGTGTTGTTGCCCTTAAATTGGCTTCTTTGTGCTTCTCATCTATAAAGTCCAAAGATTCCAAGAGAAGACCTTTGTTCATATTGGGGTCGTAGTAAGTCATTTGATGAGATGGGTGTAGGATCTATTTCACCCTAGAGAGGGGGTGAATAGGGTGATGGTATAAATTATAAAAATTAATTGCGGAAGCTTATAAAATTAATTCAACACAAATCACAACATAATAATAGCAGCACAGATATTGCAGAATATAAATAACAGAAACAGAACAACACAGAATTTACCCAGCTTCGGCAAAACCCTGCCTACGTGCTGCCACCAAGGTTTCTACTAGAAATTAGTTAGTCAGACGCTTACACACGTAAACTCATGACACCCGCTATCGACTAAACCTAACTCTACGCTTAAAACCCTGCCACAACTCTGCCACTGAGTTGCGAATTCTCAAACTATGCCACGTAGTTTGTCCCCTAGTCACACGACCAGTAAATACAACGGTTAAAAGATGAAATACAAATTTAAAAGCAATTTTAAAATAAAGACATCCCTAGTTTAAAATAAAAAGCCCTTTATAAAATGAAAGCCCTTTTAAAAATAAAGGAGAGGCTGGCCCAAAATGAATTATAGTAGATAAATTTTGTCGGCCCTTTCCCTTCTTGTTAATGGCGACTTTGTTCTCTCGTTCGTTCCTCTTTGCGAAATTAGGGCTTTTGAGAAATCTTCGAAGCACCACCTATGTTGATCGATCAGTGGATATTTGCATGTTTGATTTGTCGATCGTTCAAGTTTCACTTGGCTGCTTCGATGTTGATCAAGTTCGATTGATGACTGGTATGTAATTTATTCCTTCTCTTTTCTGGTTTGATTCTTTCTTGAACTCGATGCGTTAATTTGCTGATGATGAATGGTTTATATAGGGTTTGAATCCCTAGATTTGCATTCGTCTGATTTCTTCAACATTATGCTTCCGGCCATTTGATCATGCTTGAACGTTTGAGATGTTTTATGACTTGTTCGATACGAATATATTTTCGTTGCTTGAATTCCACGGCATTGATTTCGACTCCTTGGTCATCACGTTGTTGACTTTGATTTGAAACACGGCTTTAACTAACGATGTTGGTTTTTAGTTGACTTCGTATTCTCTGTTTCGAACTTCCTTGACCACCTTGGCTCTGACTCGAATTTGACTTCGATTATACTTTGTTTACTGACCTGTACATGTTGTTGCTTGATTATGGATACTCGAGTCTGCTGCATATATGTATGATTGCGTCTTGTATTGCTTCACTTTTAACTTGAACTGTTGCATACAGTTGAGTCGTTTTGTTGGTCATGTTACTCCTTTGGTTTGTAATTCACAAGCATATACTCTCTGATACATGTATACTTGTTTGGGCTAGCTGTGTCATCATATTTACTACATGTATGTATACATGTGTATATACATATGTATATGTATATGTTTATGATATTTGAGTCAGTTGGCATCTGTATTGAGTTTTGCTATTACTTGAAACTGTATTGTGAATGTTGCATTGAGTCTAGACATGTCTTTGGTGCTTTGAGTTACTGCAGCTTCTTTATTCCATACATAGTGTGTTGTTTGGTTCTGGCCATATCTTTGGTTCGGTCTGATTCATGTTGTATTGATTTTTGAGTTTCCAGTCGTCATTACACTGCCCTTATGCACTTTTGTTATATGAACTTTCTGCATGTAGTTGCTAGTTGCCTCGAGTGAATACTAAGTTCTGCCATATTTTTGCTTCACTTCATCTTCATTTACCTGTACATTTGAGTCTGGTTCCAGTTCGTTATTTGAATTTGAGACTGTGTTTTTGTTTGCCGAGGTTGTTGTGCACTGACTTGAGCTTCTGGCCTTGATGTCATGGTGTACATGTAAGTTGCATTGCATATGTCTTTACCTTGTACTGTCCAGTTGAGTTCACATGTATTTATAAGAATTTTCATTCACTTGTGTACATGAGCAGTTTGAAGTTTCTATTTACACATGTACATGCTTCACTGCCCTTTTTCATATTGTTGGTTCATTGTAGTAGTTGTTAGAATTGGCTTGTGGTCTTCGCTGGCATTACTGGATTTTGTGATGTTGTGCTCATTCCAGTTGTTGCAGTTCCACTACTTTGGTTGACATTGTGTATATACATGATGCCTTGATTTTCATTTGGCTTCACTTGAAATTTCTCTGTGCCTTAGTTATATTGACTAGTCGACACTGTATTCTTGAGTTTTGGTTTATTTTGATTTTGGTCGAGGCTTTTCATTTTTAGTTGGACTGTGTTTATTTCGTGTTGGCGTAAGGCTGGGCATGTGAACTATCTATGATATGTTGCTCCCGACCATTTTATTGCATTTGGATTGATTTTTGAATTGCACTTGAGTTGACTCCAGCTTGTAGCTCGGGTTTGACCTTGTGCTGAAAGTTGTGACATTATTTTATTGCACTTGAGTTGAATCCGGTATTTTGGGTTTGACCTGTGCTCACCTGTCCCTGTAAATCAATCAAGTGTATATTTCGGTGTGCACGACCTTATGGCATATACAATGATACACCGTGTATGTCACAAGCTATTCGTGTATGATAAATTCAAATGACGACGAACAACCCAAATAACTGAGGCAAATAATATTTTCAAAATCCATATTTTATTTTATATTGCAAAAATATTTCTTTTTCAATTTTACCGCGTTAGTGAATATTTTTGCAGATTGCTCAGATGCTGGATTCTAACTGGAATGAAGTTGAAGATGAACTACGAGTGTGAGTGATATGTTGTGAGGAATTTATGTAAATTAAATTGTGATGTAATTAGAATCAAAATTGTATATGTATAGTGAGAGCTTGAATTTGTACTATTCAAAAGTGTAATAAATATTTGTTTGAATAAAATTTCTGTTTGAATTCAAATTCTGTGTCACTTAATTTTATTCAGTAAATATTTATTTAACGTGTGAAAAAAATAGAATATTAACAAATACATTTAAACGAATATATATGTTTATTATCATCAAACAAAAATCATATAATCACATATTCAACAATCTCCCCCTTTTGATGATAACAAACATATATTGAAGATTTTGAATATGTTAAATGTATTTGATCATTGATATGCTCTAATTGCTCCCCCTATTTAAAAGCTTCCTCTCTACACAAAGCTCCCCCTAC
The DNA here is from genome assembly GCA_030765085.1 of Allium cepa. Taxonomy (NCBI): domain Eukaryota; kingdom Viridiplantae; phylum Streptophyta; class Magnoliopsida; order Asparagales; family Amaryllidaceae; genus Allium; species Allium cepa. Next base: position 461,654,765 of record CM060938.1, on the reverse strand, counting down.
ATATATGCATACAAATAAAAAATATGCAAATGAGCCTAGATGCAAATGGTAAATTATTTGACCTTTGCTTGATTTTATTTGACAAAATCTTAACTTTTCTCTCCCCCTTTTGTTATCAGCAAAAGAATAATAGTGTTAGAGAAAATAGAGATAAAGTGATCGATATTAATCCAACATTAAAACTCAATCGAATATAAATATTAAATTTCAAAAAAAAATCAAACAAAAATCATAAATATTTTGTTAGGCCCATATTCCACTTTTAGAATGATGGGAATGATATCATCATATAAAACCATACAGTTTTGTCTATTTGTGGTATATTTATATCAGGAATTTGAATATCTACCACCCATGCATAACCGTTAGGACTTTTAAATGAGATTAGTATTATTCCAATTTTATTTTAAAAAAATGAATTCAAGTATCTTCTAACCGCGCATAACCTTGAGGACTTTTAAATGGGATTAGAATCAACTTGTTTACTTTAAAAATCAACTTTTGATATGCGTTCCATACATGCATAACCGTGAGGACTTTTAAATGAGCATGGAAGCACATAACAAATTCCAAGTAATTCACCCATGCATAACCGTGAGGACTTTTAAATGAGAGTGAATACTTTGGTATTTTTTTTTACTATATAAATTTTTTCTTATTTTTTAAAAAATGTAAAAATGAAAATCGAACGATTCCTGTTTAAGGTACCACATATCGACAAACTATATAGAATTTTGATGAGTGATGGTCGTTAGAAATATGATAGAGATAGAGATGGTCATGGAATTTTTACCAACAAAAAGTTTTATAACTCTTGTTTAAATTTCTAAAGAAATTTACTAATTATACCATCTCAAGTCATAATATATAATAAATATCAACACTCATCACTTTTTCAATCACTATTCTCTTTTCGATAATCATTAGGGAGTCAGATTAGTCAAAATAGTCATTTAAAATCAAATTCAAAAATAATTATAAAATCAATTTTTCAAAAATGACTAATCTGAAAATATGGTCAAAAATGATTTTCTCGAAGGGGTTTTATAAGAAATTTTTTTGCTATTTGAAAATTATTTTAAATGAAAAATATGCAGATATTTTCTTTGAAAAACGATGCAGTTACTAAATGTCTCAACAAAAATCACGTTCCTTAAGTAATTTTTCTATCAACTAGATTACCAGTGTAAACTGAATCTGAATTTCTCTTTCACTAAAAATTATCATTAATTGAATTTGATCAACCAAACCATGAAGTGTGCAACAAAAATTTCAAACTCAATTTTAACAGCATTTTAAATGACATTCTTTTGAATTTGAATTGAAGCCGTATAAATAATTAAAAACCGTGAATATAGAGTTAGCCGTATTATAACCAAATGTATTATCATCCAACAAAACACTATTTTTAATCCAAACTGATATATATGAAGTAATTCAAAGAATCTGGAGATTTTTATAGTGTTTTTGGCATAAGAATATAATTGGCCAACTATTTTGAATAAGTCAGAATCAAAATCATCATTTTTCATCATCTCATTATTGGCTGATTTAATTCAGAATATGGTGCAGATTATCACATGTAATATATCGTTCAAATAAATATACATTTACCTGCCTTTACGATATTTTTCGTTGTTGTCTGTTGTGATTCTGTCACCTTTATACTAGGCTAAGGAACTTTGCTTTGTTGCTCGTTGTGTCCTTAGAACAGCCATAATCTAGAGAACACTATTGTTATTCCATAGCCTGCCACCACACCTACACGGGAAAAGATTTATGTGACCTATTTCTTTTTATAGGTCCATGGTTGTTAGTGGCAGAATATTTATAAAAATAATTTTATGGAGAACCAAAACTATTTATAACTGTTCCTTTCGGCACCCAAATTTGTTTAACTTTGAGAGATTCTATATTTGTGCCTTTTGGAACCCAATCGGTATAGTTTTCTCATGTTTGGGTCTATGCCAACAATTATTGTGATTGTGTCCATATTTTCTACAAATTGTGCACATAGAATTAACTTGATTAATATTGTTTTCGACAATTTTCGATTGATTGTATCCAAGTCCTTGTCTAACTGTATTAATAGTTTGCTTCCCTAATAGTATATTCAATGATTTTTCACTTTTTGAAAATTTATCTAAAGTCGTTGACAATTGTTTGACTTGTGTTTTGAGAGATTCATTTTCATTTAACAATTTTGTGCACTTTTTAATAGAATTCTCTCTCCTAGTATTTTCACTTTCTTTTAAAATCGGAATTTCATTTTTAAGTGATTTTATATTAACTTCTGATTTTTTAATTTCTTCTTCGAATGTTGGACACTTATCACACTTAGGGATCCTACTTTGATAGGTTTTAACTAATTGGTCAAGCTATTCATTTAATTCTATCAAAGTATCTTTTTGTGATTCAAGTTTGGCATACTTATCCCTAAGTCGTTCAAAACAGCCATTTACTTCGTGGAAATAAATAAGTAATTCAGAGTGAGTAAGTTTTGATACCTCGCGCTCGTTATTGTCGCTATCAGTTATATTCCCTTGAACGCACATATCTGCTTTCTCACTCTCACTGCTAGAACTTTGATTATCTTCATCACTAGTATTCCACGTGGCTGCAAAACTTTTCCTTTTTGATTTCTTTTTAAAGACGCATTGATTTTGAGGACAATTGGGCTTGATGTCTCCGGGTTGGTTGCACTTGTGACAGATGATCTTTTGTTCTTCAGAGTAGTCTAGTGCTTTGGCTGTTTTGATTTCGCTTTTTGAATTCGAGCTGAATTTCCATATTTGTAATTCCATCTTTTGAATTTCTTTATTAACAGCTCCAATTCTGATGCTGCATCATCGTCATCATCACCATCACTTTCTGTTGTTCCTTTAAGAGCTATTGATTTCTTTCGAGTGTCACTTCCTTCACGCTCTTCCTTGAATTTCATTTCTAGCTCATAAGTGGTGAGATTTCCGATGAGTTCTTCAACTTTCATTTGTTTTAAATCTTTCGATTCTTGAATGACAATCACCTTTGCTTCAAATTTTCGTGGAAGGATTCTGAGTATTTTTCGGACTATCTCCAACTCTATGTATGATTTTCCAAGAGCTTTAGATTTGTAAACGATATTGGAAAGTCGTCCATGCATCTCTTTGACATTTTCTTCCTTCGCCCGTTGTGAAGTTCTCGTATTCGCTGCTTAGCGTGGCAAGGCGAGATTCTTTCACTTAAGATGTTCCTTCGTGAGTCACTTCTAGTGTATGCCATATTTCCCGTGCAGTTAGAAAATGTGAGACCTGATTAAATTAAAATTGATCCAATGAACAGATAATAGAATTCATAGCTTTAGCATTAGTATTTTGTAATTTATTTTCTAGTTCTGTCCATTGATCCTTTGGCTTCTTTGTGCTTCTCATCTATAAAGTCCAAAGACTCCAAGAGAAGACCTTTGTTCATATTGGGGTCGTAGTAAGTCATTTGATGAGATGGGTGTAGGATCAATTTCACCCTAGAGGGAGGAGAATAGGGTGATGGTATAAATTATAAAAATTAATTGTGGAAGCTTATAAAATTAATTCAGCACAAATCACAGTAGAATAATAGCAGCATGGATATCGCAGAATATAAATAACAGAAACAGAACAACACAGAATTTACGCAGCTTCGGCAAAACCCTGCATACGTGCTGCCCCCAAGGTTTCTACTAGAAATTAGTTAGTCAAACGCTTACACATGTAAACTCGCGACACCAGCTATCGACTAAACCTAACTCTACGCTCAAAACCCTGCCACAACTCAGCCACTGAGTTGCGATTTCTCAAACTACGCCACGTAGTTTGTCCCCTAGTCACACGACTAGTAAATACAACGGTTAAAAGATGAAATACAAATTTAAAAGTAATTTTAAAATAAAGACAGCCCTAATTTAAAATAAAAGGCCCTTTATAAAATGAAAGCTCTTTTAAAAATAAAGGAGAGGCTGGCCCAAAATGAATTATAGTAGATAAAGTTTGTCGGCCCTTTCCCTTTTTGTTAATGGCGACTTTGTTCTCTCGTTCGTTCCTCTTTGCAAAATTAGGGCTTTTGAGAAATCTTTGAAGCACCGCCTATGTTGATCGATCAGTGGATATTTACGTGTTTGATTTGTCGATCGTTCGAGTTTCACTCGGCTGCTTCGATGTTGATCGAGTTCGATTGATGACTGGTATGTAATTTATTCCTTCTCTTTTCTGGTTTGGTGCTTGCTTGAACTCGATGCGTTAATTTGCCGATGATGAATGGTTTATATAGGGTTTGAATCCCTAGATTTGCATTCGTCTGATTTCTTCAACATTATGCTTTCGGCCATTTGATCATGCTTGAACGTTTGAGATGTTTTATGACTTGTTCAATACGAATATATTTTCGTTGCTTGTATTCCATGGCATTGATTTCAACTCATTGGTCATCACGTTGTTGACTTTGATTTGAAATACGGCTTTAACTAACGATGTTGGTTTTTAGTTGACTTCGTATTCTCTGTTTCGAACTTCCTTGACCACCTTGACTCTGACTCGAATTTGACTTCGATTATACTTTGTTCACTGACCTGTACATGTTGTTGCTTGATTATGGATACTCGAGTCTGCTGCATATATGTGTGATTGCGTCTTGTATTGCTTCACTTTTAACTTGAACTGTTGCATACAGTTGAGTCATTTTGTTGGTCATGTTACTCCTTTGGTTTGTGATTCACAAGCATATACTCTCTGATACATGTATACTTGTTTGAACTAGCTGTGTCATCATATTTACTACATGTGTATATACATATGTATATGTATATGTTTATGATATTTGAGTCAGTTGGCATCTGTATTGAGTTTTGCTATTACTTGAAACTGTATTGTGAATGTTGCATTGAGTTTGGACATGTCTTTGGTGCTTTGAGTTACTGCAGCTTCTTTATTCCATACATAGTGTACTGTTTGGTTCTGGCCATATCTTTGGTTCGGTCTGGTTCATATTGTATTGATTTCTGAGTTTCCAGTCATCATTACACTTCCCTTATGCACTTTTGTTATGTGAACTTGCTGCATGTAGTTGCTAGTTGCCTCGAGTGAATACTAAGTTCTGCCATATTTTTACTTCCCTGCATCTTCATTTACCTGTACATTTGAGTCTGGTTCCAGTTCGTTATTTGAATTTGAGACTGTGTTGTTGTTTTTCGAGGTTGTTGTGCACTGACTTGAGCTTCTGGCCTTGATGTCGTGGTGTACATGTAAGTTGCATTGCATATGTCTTTACCTTGTACTGTCCAGTTGAGTTCACATGTATTTATAAGAATTTTCATTCACTTGTGTACATGAGCAGTTTGAAGTTGCTGTTTACACATGTACATGCGTCACTGCCCTTTTTCATATTGCTGGTTCATTGTAGTAGTTGTTAGAATTGGCTTGTGGTCTTCGCTGGCATTACTGGATTTTGTGATGTTGTGCTCATTCCAGTTGTTGCAGTTCCACTACTTTGGTTGACATTGTGTATATACACGATGCCTTGATTTTCATTTGGCTTCACTTGAAATTTCTCTGTGCCTTAGTTATATTGACTAGTCGACACTGTATTCTTGAGTTTTGATTTATTTTGATTTTGGTCGAGGCTTTTCATTTTTAGTTGGACTGTGTTTGTTTTATTTTGGCGTAAGGCTGGGCATGTGAACTATCTATGCTATGTTGCTCCCGACCATTTTATTGCATTTGGATTGATTTTTGAATTGCACTTGAGTTGACTCCAGCTTGTAGCTCGGATTTGACCTTGTGCTGAAAGTTGTGACATTATTTTATTGCACTTGAGTTGAATCCGGTATTTTGGGTTTGACCTGTGCTCACCTGTCCCTGTAAATCAATCAAGTGTATATTTCGGTGTGCACGGCCTTGTGGCATATACAGTGATACACCGTGTATGTCACAAGCTGTTCATGTATGATAAATTCAAATTTAAATGACGATGAACAACCCAAACAATCGAGGCAAACAATATTTTCAAAATCCATATTTCATTTTATATTGCAAAAATATTTCTTTTTCAATTTTACTGCGTTTGTGTATATTTTTGCCGATCGCTCAGATGCTGGATTCTAACTAGAATGAAGTTGAAGATGAACTACGAGTGTGAGTGATATGTAGTGAGGAATTTATGTAAATTAAATTGTGATGTAATTAGAATCAAAATTGTATATGTATAATGAGAGCTTGAGTTTGTACTGTTCAAAATTGTAATAAATATTTGTTTGAATAAAATTTCTGTTTGAATTCAAATTCTGTGTCACTTAATTTTATTCAGCAAATATTTACTTAACCTGTGAAAAAAAATAGAATATTAACAAATACATTTAAACGAATATATATATGTTTATTATCATCAAACAAAAATCATATAATCACATATTCATCAGTGGGATTTCGAGTTCTATCAGAAAAACGACTTTGGATCCGTAAGCTAGAGTGAATGGAGTATGGCCATTCCTGGATTTTAGAGTGGTTTTGTAGGCCCAAAGCATCATTGAAAGTTCATCCACCCACTTATTTCTAGCCTTCACTAAATGCTTTTTCAGAATAGACTTAATAATTTGTTTATAGCTTCAACATGTCCATTCATCTGTGGATGGGCGACCGCTGCAAACCTCATTTCAGTACATTATCTTCGACAAAATTCCTTAAATTCAACACCATCAAACTGGGTCCCATTTTATGATACGGTAGTCCGGGGAAGACTAAAGTGACATATGACATTCGAAACAACAAAATTGATTACTTTCTTAGTCGTAATCGTGGAAAACGGTTTCGTCTCGACGCATTTGCTGAAGTAATCAACCATGAGAATAGCGTACTTCACACCACCTTTGGAGATTGGTAAAGAGCCAATGATGTTGATATCCCACAGAGTGAATGGCCAAGGACTGACGATTTGCGTGATCTTTGTTGGCGGAGCTCTTGGGACCCTTGCACATATTTGGCACTTGTCACATCGTCTCATACAATCAGCAGCTAACTGACCATTTGCACGATCTCTGTTGGAAGAGCTCTTAGGACCTTCGCATATATTCGGCACTTCTTACATATCTCACATAATTAGCAGCGTCTTGGTTTACAGTTGGCCAATAATCTCCATAACGGAATATCTTCTTTGCTAGAGTTTGCCGCCTAATGAGATCGTCATTTTCTCCCTCATGAACTTCTTTCAGGACATGCTTTTTCTCGTTATGAGTGGTACATCGGAGTAAGGGATCGGAAAATCCTTTTCTACACCTTCGCCTGCACCTCCTCCAAGTCGACGACAACCACTACAACACGAGCGACCCACCAGAATTTTGATTCCCCGTGAGAATAAAAATCGAACAATATTGAACTCAATCAGGCAGAAACTCGATCGACACCCACCTCAATTTTCTCCATCTGCGATCATCTGATACATCATCATCGAGCCTAGACGTTCACCTAGCCCCCCTCTATCTTTTCCCCAGCCATCGATTATTTCCAGATCAATTACGATGACGCAGAAGTCCCAACCTCAACAACGACAAAACGAGCTCCTCAAAACCCTACTTTACCGTCTATACACCACCACGGTGAGTTAAAAATTCCCCGATCAATTTTCCCAAACACCCTGATCCACGATCTTGCCTTAGCAGCAATCTCAACCTCTCACAAATCCTTGATCGCCAGAATTTGACAAAAACATGATTTCTGTTCATCGCAACAATACTCTCGAATTATCATCCTAAAAATCATGATATGCTTATCTAAATTCACCATTTTTAATTACGATTCAGTTTATCTAATCCAAACAAAAGATTAAGATGATTGATTTTCTTGTTATATGAGTTCTCCACTGTAAATCTTATTATCCAGTAAATAACTTACTAATTAAGCTTAATAAAATATTTTTAAAAATCAAATTAATTAACACAACCAAATTTTCCTTTAAAGATCCCACCCTATAGGTGATTGGAAGGGAGGGGTAAAAAATTTTAACAAATTTTTAATCTGTTTCTTATAAGAACAGAGACTATATATACATGTTGTCATACATACTCAAACAAATTTCTTTTTGCATACATGCAAGCAAGTTTATATCCATACAAACATTATTCCATCTCATACTTAAAGATTTTCTCATGTGCAATCAAAGGTAAACAGTTTTAAACCTTAGAAGTTAGTTCACTCACCTGCATTATGAAGAAACGGTGAATTGCCTGGAACAGTTTTTATTGAAATTTGGAAATTGTCTGGATGTTGAACTTTTAAAACTTGAATTGCCTTAGCTTCTGAGCTTTCTTTGATAACTGGTTGTAATAATCTGAAACTTGTTACAGGGATTATTGCTTGATTCCAGATTTTGAAAGTTTTCAAACTTGAATCAGTTGCTGTTGAAAATTCTAAAGCTGTTGTTTAATTTGGTTTTTTTATTATTTTTTATTTTTTTTTGTTTTGTTTCAGACTTTGCTTTGTATTTGTTTAGTTTTGAACATAAAAAAAGAGAATAAGAGAGGAAATAGTGTTGTACAAACATAACTTGTTTTACTTTTAATTATTGTTTTTTTTGAACAAAAGAAGAAGCTAATGACACTTGTTTACCATGCATATTATTATCTTTACAAATGTTAAATTGATGACAAATTTGACTTACACTTGTTATTAAATAAAATATGGTTTAAATAGATATTTATATTATTATTCTTTTGTTTGTATTTGCATATATATGTTTTAATACATCTTTATTAAATATATTACCTTATATTACATTTATGTTCATATGCATATGTATTATTAATTTATATAAAATGAAATCCTTTAAAAGAAAATAGAATAAAACAAATCACATATTAATAAAAATCTTGCACATATATTTTTAAATCCAAATAATTTAAGATACTTATCTTTAAATTTCAAATTTAAATCCAAATTCATATTCAAATTCAACATAAAATCCAATTTAAAAATCAACTCAAATATATGAATATACATTTTTAAACAATTACAAATTCAATTTGTAAATAATAATTCTACTAAAACCCATATATATATATATATGTATGTATGTATGTATATATAAACACATTATTATTGTTGTTTGAAAACAACAATTTTACAAATTTTTAATAATTTATAAAGTGGATTATCACATTTATTTGTTCAATTTATAAATCAGTATTTTCAAGAGTTAAATCAGATATCTATCCAATTATCTGATGCTTGAAAATCCGGGTTATCACATTCCTTCCCACCTTGAATCTTTCCGTCCTCGAAAAGGAACGAAACCAGAATTTATTAAAATACATAATATCAATTAAATTTTCTCTTTGAGCATTTTTAAAACATTTTAAAATCTATAGCCAAAATAGTTTTATAAAAATATTATTTTATAACTCGATGTTTCAACAAGTCCATCCTCAATCTTACAGAAATTCGGTCATACGTTGATCAGGTGTTGGACTGAAAATCTTTAAGTACTTGGTTAACCCGTTTCAACACCCAGTGAAAATACTTGGAAAATAATTTTATTGAAAATATAGAAAACATTTTTGAAAGTAGAGGAAATATCTTTGGTGAGAATGCTCTGGATATCATCACTCCCATCCATAGTCGCAGTTACATCCTGGGTTACGTTGCCATCGCAGCAAAAGTCCATGTAACTGTAGGCATCAACGCCTTCGATTTTCGCTGTCAAAAATGAATCTTCTCCACTCCCACATAGGTCGCAGTCCACCGATGTAAAATCAAACACAGACTGTTGGCTCTCAGTAGCACACACGACTTTTGCTATGTTACCATAGGTCGCAGTCTACCGATATAAAATCAAACATAGATTGTTGGCTCTCAGCGGCACACACGACTTTGGCTATGGTCTGCAGTAGATCGCAGTGACATCGAGTTACATTATCGTCACAGCATACCCAAATGCCTCTGTAGGCCTCAGCGCCCTTGAAACGACCCGACTTTCTTACCACAAAAAATCGCATCATTTTTAAGAAAGAAAGGGATAGAAAAGAGAAAAGAAAGAAGAGAAGAAAGAAACAACATCAGAATCTAAACAGCGGAACGAATAAGTTATATTAATAACATAAACATTACAAAGTTTACAATCACTATCAGAGTTACATAGATATACATCACATACTAGACAGTTATAAACACTTGTCTATTTATACAACTCAATACAGTACAAGAAACAACTAAGAGAAATCTACATAGCGGAAAACTATATATATCTACACGCAGAAGCCTCCTGCTCCATTTGCACCTCCATAATTCGTCAAAGCTGACCTGAATCCCTTGGCTACTCGTAAAAATTTAAGTACCCAAGAGTTTAAGAAAAACAGAATAAACTCCGGGTCAGACATGGGTCTGGTGTGAGTAACAGGTTAAGGTTGCTTAACTTTTAAAAACCTTTTGAAAAGAAAGGTATCACGTAAGACTTCCCACACATAAACGTGGAAAAGTTTTTACCTTACGCTAACCAAAACATTTGATAGGAAATCCGATGATATTATAATAGGTCTAGGGTTTTCAAATAAATAAGAAATAGCCGAAATTGTTACATCTATTAAATTCCAGCTACTAGCCACAAAAGTGGGTAATACAATCAAAACCGTTGGTACTTATTGGATTTTGGATTCCATACAATGGCAGGGCTACTGGGGTACCGCCCGTCATAGTACGTGGCCTAGATCAACGTATCGAGGAGTACGCCAGCTCCCTTACAACACAAGGCCGGACCCATTCCTTACTGAACAGTTTCGAACAAGACAGCCCCGCGCTTGTAGCTAGCAACCACCCACACAGCCGAATATAAAGGGACCTCTAGACAGGGGTAAATCTCACTCTCAAGTGGGGGCTACCCACGAAGCCTTGTTGCACCTTCCCTGTTTTATCCATTCCCGGTTGATGAGGCTTGAGGCTACGATTACCTTTAGTGAACACATCACTTAGAATGCTCATCGTCCACCTGACGATGTTCTGAAAGCATTCAATCCATACAAGTTCGTTCCGGGTTCGAACGAAACAGAAGGCATTATCTCATTACACTCATTTTGGAATCACCCTCAGAGTTAACGACGATAACCCTTGCACTCGGAATCACCATCTCGAGCCCATAAGAACTAGTTCCATCAAACTCATCATGGAATCACCCCCAGAGTTATACTGACGTATAGTCCTACACCTCGAGTCTTCACAAAGCACAACTTTGATTTACGACCTAACGTTTAATTGGAATCGATGTGGTTTTCAGATATCCAAATATGGAAACCCGATCCCGGTCTCATCGAAATTTAAAGCGTGTCTTTTAGGTCCAAGTTGTTTTAAGGTTTAAAACAATTGAATACAGTATCTATATACACACAGATAGATAACTCACAAATCGCAATTGATAATCAACATTATCAAATAACAGGTAATCCACATTATCAGTATCAAAATAGGTAATCCATATATTACCATCACAATAGATAATCTATGTTATCATCACAATGCAACCAAGCATTCATACCACTCAACATTACTTATCTCATTACTGAGATCACAAAGCATCCAAGACAATCAATGTCATCCATTCATACATAAGCAATGATTTACTCATCACAATATAATTAATTTAAAATGAATTAAATTAACTATCTCCATCTCTAATTAATTTAAATCGAATTAATTAATTTATCTTTAATTAATTTAAAGTAAATTAAATTAATTACTTCACCAATATAAATCTTACTTACTCAATCATTTAATTGATTATAATCAATTAATCAATCATTCATTATTAATCACCTTAATTAATCTCACTTGATTAATTTTCCTTAATTACATTCATGTAATTATTGTTAATTAATTTCACAAATTAATTATTCTCAACTAAACAGTAATTAACCTTTAATTACTTCAGTCAATTAATTAACTATAATTAACTACATTAAACTTTAATTAATTACATTAATTAATTACCTTTAATCACTATCATTGTTTAATTCATCTTAATTAATCAACTTTTAATTACATCATTAATTATAATAATTAATGGTCTCTAATTATACTTAATTAATTATCCTCTTAAATTAATTACCTTAAGTAATTAACTCATAATTACTAATCATCCCAGATTAATTACATTCAGTAATTAACTAACGTAATTACTTTATTAAACTAAATTAATTATTCCTTAATTAATTTCTTAATTAATTACTAAGTAATTTAATCCAAATTATTTCATTCTTAAACATCTCCACTTAATTACAACCTGTAATTATCCAATAATTACTTTCCCAAGTAATTTTCCAATCCATTTATTACATTCAGTAATTATCTTTAAAACCCAAGTGTTTAAAATTAATTAAACTTAATTAATTAAAATAAACAATCACATTTAACTCAATTAATTACCTTAAGTAATTAATTTCATAATTACTTCATTAAGTAATTATACTCAAACCATTCACAAATGATTATTATAAAATTAATTAATCTAATTAATTTTATAAAAATTAACCACATAAATTAATTGTTAAATAATCCTGGTTAATGACCTTCATTAACCATTCTCTAATTATTTTTATTAAGTAATTAACTTAGATTAATTACAAATTAAATCTTCTTTCATTATCCTCGATTAAAAATTAATTACTTAATTAGTAATTCATTAATCATTAATTTAAAAATCTAATTAGTGATCTTAAATATAAATTGATTAATCATTAATCAATATTCATTAATTTCAAATCATTAATTAATTAAATTAAATAATCCATTCCTTAATTACTCATTTAATTAAATTAATTTCAAAACATTAATATTAATTAATTTAAGATAAAACATTCCTAAGTTATGTTCAAAACAAATTTATTTGAGAACAAATTTTCTTTTGAGCTTACTTTTAAAATTTCATTTTAAATACATGATTTAAAATGAATATATTTTAAACTAAATCAAAGTTTAAACAATTTAAAACCCTTTTTAAAAATTTCAAGACAAACAAGAGTTTGTCCTAAAAATGAAATGCATAAAATTTTTGAAGTTAGATTCATTTCAAAATCTCAATAACTTCAATTTACATTTAGTTTAAAACTTTCAAATTTAAACCTTCTTTAATTTCAAAAACTGAAATTCATTTTAAATTTTTAGATTTTAAATTAAATTTTCAAATCTTGCTCATATTTTTAAAAATTTCATTTTCTAAGAGTCCAAACTACTTTATCATAATAAAGTAGTAACTCAAGTTCAAATTTAAAACTTTATTTTTGTTTAAAAATTGAGATTTTTAAATTTAACTTAAATTCAAAAATTTAAACTTTGACTTTAAACTTGAATTCAAACTAGAATTTAAACTTTCCTAAATAAAAAAAATCTACAGATTTTAAAATTTTCAAACCCATATTCTAACAGGTTTCTGAAACCTGAAAGAAAAACAGAGCAACCCGAGAATCCCCTAAAATCACTTCGAGACAAATGCTGCTCTACTCTAAGTCAACAACCCACCTACTTCGAGAAAACGCAAAATCTCCCCTGTAACCAACTAAAACCCAACACTTCATCAGGAAAACTCATCGTTGTGCATATGCACGGCGACCACCGCCTTCTCTGATCATCAAAGGTGATCGCATTTCAACCAGAAACACTCCAATGCCCAACGACATCATCAGATTGAACCAATAATCAACAAATCAAATTCAACCACCCATTTCAAAACCTGGAATAGAAAATCAGGATTTCTGCCTGAAACCTGTCAATGGCAATCTTACGCCGCTCCGACCACCTGAGGTCCACCCACTTCGGCCTCTAACTCATCCATACCCCAATTACCCATCCCCCAAATATCACAGCACTCGATCAATCCAGCACGTCGAAAAGATCGATTCAACAGTCACTAAGAAAACCAGGGTTAAAAAAAAGAATTTCAAACTGCATCCTCTCTGACCAATTTTGATCATATCTCTGATTTTTCTAAGCATCACTTAACACTTATATACTAACCAGAAGAATCTCAAGCTTCCTCAAATCATAGATCACAAGAAATTGCTTAAATTCCATTTTTAGTTCAATAACTAACTGCATATCCAACTAACACCTAAAAATATAGATTCTTAATTTAAAAATCAATTTTTTGTTATCACTTTTGTTTTATGATATAGAATTACTAGTTTAACATGTTTGAGTTTTGACAGAGATCAACATGCACTGATACATTCAATATTCCAGAGGCAAAACAACTTCTGTCTTAGTTTGATTTAATTTTTAATCCTAATCTATGATAAGCAAACATTTATTTTTATTTTAAAAACCAGATACTATCACAAATTTAAATAAATTGTAGAGGATTCTTTTAAATGGGAAGATGGATCTGGAAACACAGCAGAGCACAAACAACATGTATTCACAAACATATTTACATCGGGTATTTATAAACACAAACAATACTTATTTATCAAACATTTAACATGCAACCTATTTAAAATTTAAGATTTAAAGTTACTCACCTTTATCTAAATGCAGAGCTTCAGTTTGTCCTTTTTGAAATTTGCAGAAAAATGCAAGCATGATAAACTGGAACTTGCAAAATGCTTGAACTTGAAGCTTTGAAAAAAACAGAAATGCTTTATGTTTTCCTGACTAAAATACTTGCATGCATATGCTTGAACATGCTTCAATTTGAGGTTGTGCAGAGAGTAGATGCATACTTGTACATTTTTAGGTGCATGCAGAGTTTATCATTTCCAGATTTAAAAACAGACTGCAGCCCTTTTGATTTTTAGGAAGTTGAATATGCAGATTTTCTTGATAAAGGATTTGTGAAATAGTAACGATCATGCTTTGTTCACAGATTTGATTTTTATGAGGAGTTTTGATATAGAGATGCTTTGAAGTTTACTGATTTTAGACTTATATAGGAATTGGATATGCTGAAATTTGAAGACGAGTTACTGTTTTTAAATTTGAAGAGTTTTGAAGTTTTCTTTTTGATTAAGGAAATGGAAAAACATGTATGAAAGAAATGTAAGTTTATATATAGATATATTTTCAGATTTATCAAATAAAAGAAAAATTAAAAAAAAATTGTGCCACTTGTAAAAATTATTCAACATTTGTCAAATTGTTATGATAATCTTTGAACACTTGTTAAATGAATGTTTAAAAATGCAACACTTGTCTCTTTTAAAGTGATTAGTATTAAATTTACAAGTTAATATATGTGTTAACGTATGTATTAAGTCAAATTAAATTTATTAACTAATATTTGAATAGTATATAAATTTATAAAAGAAATAAAAACAAATCATGTTTATAAAATAAAACTTATACATATAGAAATTAAAACAATTAAGATTTATACTTTGGAATTTTAAATTAAAATCAAATTCAAAATCAAATATTTTCAAATCAAGTTATGTATTATAAATTCAATTTGAAATAACAATTGCAAATTTTATTCAAATCCTGTTTATAAAGACAATACACTATTAATATTGTTTTTATAAATATCTCATTATTAAATTAAGAATCATTTTAAAAGAAATTATATTTTATCAATAAATTTTCTATTTTATTAAGCCATAAAACCTTTTTGTTAATTCATTCTAAATTTAAAACTCAAGCCAATTTAATTTAAACATTTAATAATTTTCTTATCAATTTTAAAATCATATATTTATTTATTAAATAGTTTTAAAAAATTAATACTAATTAAAATCAAAATTTCCAAATTAAAATGTATATATTAGAATTTTAAAACTTGATTCACTTATTAAGTTTAAACCAAAATCATTTATTCAATAACTTTGAAAACCTAATATTAAATAAAAACAAAATTTCAAATTACTACAAATATTAAAGCTAGAAAATATGCTTTACTTATTAAAACAATGCTAATATATTTAAAATATAAACCATATATTTATATTGTAAATAGAAATCAATTTATTATTTTAAAAGATAAAATAACCAATTAATAATTATTGAAGAAGATTATTAAATCTATTTGAATTATTATTAACGGAATATCAATATCAATTTAATTTTTAATACAGATTATTAAATTGATATTGTTAAAAATTCCGGGATATTATAGCCCTCGACTTTCGCTACACACTACACAAAATCCTCAGGAACTAGTTTTGTCCGGACTCCTCACAGGGTCAACTTTAGAACCTCCCCCTTAGAGGCTCAAGGCAGTACCAACCTATGGTACTCCTGAGAAGTTCATTTCAAGGGAGCGCCTTTTTCCCTAGAGCCATTTTCAAAACACTTTATACTACATACATATGGTATCTTCCAAATCATACACCTAGTTTGATTCTCATATAAAGATCCTTTACACAAAATCGATTATCCTAAAATCGATAATTCTCAAACTAGGCTTTCCAAATTCCAATATTGATTTTACCCAAAAATCAAAAGCCTTTCCAAATCCAAAGGTTCCCAAAACCTTTTTCCAAAATCCTCATAAGATCCTTTATATATAGATATATGTAATCCTTGATAAAAATCTTTGGATCTTTTCAAACTTGTATAAAACCCCTTTTATACTTTAAATATTTTCAAAACCCTTTTTTCTGGCTATAGATTCACAAAGAGAGATTTATCTTATATGAAAAAGATATATAACTTTGTTTATTCCAAATCAAATATTCAAATTTGATTACTCTATACAAAACCACTTATCATATCACTTATTTCCATAGAGTAAATTTCTATTATAGAAATATCCAATTTCCATTTTACTTCATCATATATTTCACAAAATATATCTTTCATTTCAAAAACCATTTCACAATTATTTTCCACAAATTCCAAGTAACAATTTCATTCAAACCCATACGATGCACACATATCATCCGTACGCTATACCAATCTGATCGCTTACTCGATCACACAATTTCACTTCCGAACTAGTATCGTCCATCCGACTTCCTAGTGCGGACACAGATATGGTTTCTTGATCAGAAACCGTCATTCTCCTTATATAACCATAACTATGATAGAGAATATCCAGAATCAATCAACAATTCATATCCAGGTTCGCCGTCGAAAATCTAGTGAAAAATCCCAACTCGAATCGACATACTATCTCGAAATTCTATGCTCGAATCTGGATCAAATAACTATGCGAATAGAATAACATACGTACACCCTACGTATTTATCTTTATTGGTTATTAGCCAAATCAATTCCCTTTTCTATTCATATTCACTTTAATTTTCTATTTACTTATTCACATTTGCCTCAATTTCATTTGGATTATCACTTTAATCCTTATCTCAAATGGATTCAATCATAAACAGTTTGAACTCTGTCTAGCTTAAATTTAGAAAATAATTTGAAAGGTTAAAAATAGATAAGTAATTGAAAAATAATTATTAGTTTGTAAAATAGCTGCAAAATAGTTAAGTAATTGTAAAATAGTTGGAAAATACTCAGATAGTTATAGAAATTTTAAATAATTGCAAAATAGTTGTAAAATAATAATTAGTTATAAAGTAGTTGAAAAACAGTAATTAGTTTATAAAACAGTTGTAAAATAGTTAAATAGTTCCAAGCGTAGTGGCAAAACAAGTATAAGATAGTTTGGGTTTTAAAAAGAAAAGTTGTATAGTAAATAAATAGGAAAATAGATTTAAAACAGTTTATATTAAAATATTTTATTCGGAAAAATAGTTCAGAGCCAAACTGTTCAATTCCCAATCTCCATTTCCAATCGATTCAATTTACATTTCCACTTCCATTTACATTGACTCAATTCCAATTTAAATAACTTCATTTTCCATTGAAATTGATTTAACCCCAATTCAAGTTGAACTAATCCTCAATTTCTTTCCAAATTCAAATCAAATTCCATTTGATTTTAAACCTATTCAACTTTAATTACAATTCCATATTATTCAAATCAATTTGGACTAACTTCAATATGAACCCACTTCAGTTTCAAATCATCTCAATTCCTGTTTGAATAAATCCCAATTCCCATTTGAATTTGAACTTATTCAACTTCAGTTTCATTTCAAATCAATCCAATTCAAATTTTCCTTTTGAACTTTTAAACTTATCCATCTTCATTCACAATTCTAATTAATTCAAATCAAATTTAATTTGAACTAATTCAATTCAAATTTCAAATTTAAACCATGCAGAATTATATAAATTCGAGTTAAATTTTTAAATGTTGATTTAATCCTTTAAATCAAATCAACTTATATCTTTAAAACCATTTAATTTTGAATCCAAATTCCATTTTTAACTTATTTCAAAGTTCAAATAATAATTCAAACCCTTTTTAAACAACTAAATCTTTGAAATTCAATTTATCATCAAATTTAAATTTTGAAACCAAACTTTTGAATTTTTATCTTAAACATTCAAATCTTAAGTCCAAAATGATTCCATTTCATCTTAATAATGGATATATTACCACACCCCATTTCTTCATTTTTTTTTAAACAAATCCAATTTCAGCTTAAAGATTATTAATTACAATAGGATGATATCATTCAAATTATTTTAAAACATCCATCCATTTCAAATTTCAAAATTCCTTCCCACTTATAAGTTCAAAAACTCATTACTTTGGGTTATACATCACCTTCCAAATTTAAAATCCAACATTTAGAGTTTTATTTCAAACCATCTTTGACATTATGTATATCCACACATATATACATATTTACTTCTTGGCCCACCAAGCCAAATTTTAAAATTAAAACCACCCTTGATTTTAATTCAAACAAATTCTTTTAAAATTTACAAACAACTTTTTTATTCTAGAATAAGATTACATTCAAAATAGTTTGAATAATATTATTTCCTTTAAAATTTTGAAAACAATTTTCAAATGTTTAAATTTAGAATTCAGAACTTCACAGTTTGAAACCCACTTCAATTTACATATCATACTTATTTAAAGGTTACCCCCTTAAAACATTTCATTTTTGCTTAATCATTAACATACATTTTATCATTTTAGGGTGATAACCAAGGTTATTACCACTGGAAATCAATTCACTATTATCTTATTCTGAAAATTCTTCTCCAAATTCAAGATTTTAATTTCAGTTTGAATCGATCTCAAATTTATCTTTATTTAATTTCAATTTGGTTGTATTTCTATTACCACTTAATTTAAATCCAATGATTTAACAACCAATTACCATAATATTTATTAGAATGAAATACTGCTTTATATATCAAAATATATTCTTATATAAAATCATTTAAAATCTTTATATAAGAAATTAACAAGTACGCTCTCATATATATATACACACACTCAACTCATCCTAGGGTACCATTGACCCTATCCTTAATGAGTAATCCCACAAGAGCTAAGGTTCTCGCTTAACCTTCGGCTATGATACAAAATGTAACGACCCAGAATTTTCGATTCCGAAAATTCCAGATAGTTAGGAAAAGAAGAAAGAGATAGAAGAAGAACAAACAGAAAACACAACACAGAATCTCACATTCGCAGCGGATCAAAATATAATATCAAATAATAACAGTTTACAAAAGAATACTGTATCTGTCAGTTACATTTTAATACATCAGAGTTACAACGTTTCACAAAACACTGGACATATATACATATCAACATGTCCTAGATAACCATAATATATCATAGCGGAAATACTCTATACGTTCTTACCATCCAGCTCGCCTCCTGAGTTCCAGAACGCCCTTACCTGAAAATCTGTAATACTCGGCCTGACCCGAGCGTTACATCAAAGTAACACCCGGGTCAGGCTGGAAACCAGCGTGAGTAAACCCATCTAACATGGAATACAAAAGCATTCAATTTATATAAACCCGGGATATCTGATACCAATTTACAACTTCATAAGTTGTTATAGTCATCTCTCATTTCACACACCAATTTCTTAGTATCAAAACTTAGATTAAATGGTCTAATTCACTTAAATCATTCCACACCAGCCTATTGATTTCACATATCTATCTATAAAGAATCGAAGTGATTTCGGGTATTTACTAATACCCAATTCTGGTCTCTTTGAATCCAATATCATCTAAACCCAAGTTATTCAATTAAATACAATTTAACTTTAATTACCGGATAACACTTTTACACAGCAATACAAAATTGATAGATAATCACATAATCACTGTCCATCCAACATATCATATCACAATGCAATTCAAATCGGTGATATTAACCAATTTGAAGCACTTATCATCATTCAATCATTCATAAGCAAGATTGATCTCTTCCATTAATTACATTAATCAATGATCCTCTAATTACTTTCATTAGTTAATTATTCTTAAATTTCATTTAATAATTAACCTTTAACTTAATTACATTCATTAATCAACGCTTATTAATCACAATCAGAAATTAACTTTCCTTAATTACTCCATCAACTAAATCAACTCCTTGATTGATTATATTAATTAATCTTTTAATTACACTGAGTAATTATCACTTAATTTCTTTCACTAAGTAATTATCCTTTAATTACTTCCCATCAAGTAATTTCCTTTTAATTACTCACATCCAATAATTATCCACTTATTTCTTCACTAAGTAATTACATCTCATTAATTGCCTTAAGTAATTATTCTTAACCCTACATCAAATGATTACCTTTAGTTAATTAAACTTAATTAATTAACTAAAATTAACCACATCAAATTAATTAATTACACTGAGTAATTAATTCCATTAATTACTTCGTTAAGTAATCATTCATAATAATTCTTTTACATTAAGTAATTTACCTCTTAATTACTTATTTATTTAATTATTTCTTAATCGATTAATCTTGATTAATCAATCCTTGGCTATCACTTTTAAGCACATTAAGTAATTAGCTTTTAATTAATAATACAAATTAATTATTCTTCACCCATCCACATTAATTACATTGATCCTTAATTAACTACTCAAATTAATTATCCTATAATCACTTACATTAATTAATTATCCTTTAATTAATCAATACTCATTAATTAACTAATCCTTAATTAATTTCTTCAAGTCATCAATCCTCTAATTAATTAC
This sequence comes from Allium cepa, assembly GCA_030765085.1. Taxonomy (NCBI): domain Eukaryota; kingdom Viridiplantae; phylum Streptophyta; class Magnoliopsida; order Asparagales; family Amaryllidaceae; genus Allium; species Allium cepa. The sequence goes on along the minus strand of CM060938.1, from coordinate 461,633,735 downwards.
ACTAAGTAATTAATCCCTAGTTACTTTCCTTTAGTAATTACCTTTAATTACTTCTACCAAGTAATTATTCCATTGGTTAATTGATTACATTGGTTAATTACATTGATTAATTAATCCTTAAATTAATCACCCTAAGTAATTAAACCTTAATTACTTTCACTAATTTATTTACCCTTTAATTAATAATTCATTTACTAATTATCCCTACTTAATTATATTAATTAAGTAACCTTAATTAGTTACATCGACTGGTTAATCTTAATTAATTAATCATTAATTAATCTCACTTATTCATTATCCTTTAGTTATTAATATTCACTTAAAATTTTGGTTAATATACACTTGAAAACTGGGTTAAACATTTGATTATAAAATTTTAAACATATGGACAATAAAACTCGAGCCAAAACCCAAACCCCCGAGTCAAACCAAACTTCCCGAGCCAAAACGGAGTAGAAAACCTTCTTCTCTGATTCTTCCTTCCTATTTCTACTCTATTATTTCACTCCATTACTTTCTTTCATTTTCTATGGGCCAACAATTTCCGGCCCACCTAATCTTTCCTTTCCCTTCGTTCCCATTCTCCTTTCTCTTCACTAAACTTCCAGGCAAACGTACACCGCCGTGAACGTATATGTGCACACGAAACTGAAACCACGACCACCTTCGCCTACACCTCCTCCAAGTCGACGACAACCAATACAACACGAGCGACCCACCAGAATTTCGATTCCCCATGGGAATAAAAATCGAACAATCTTGAACTCAATCAGGCAGAAACTCGATCGACACCAACCTCAATTTTCTCCATCTCCGATCATCTGATACATCATCATCGAGCCTAGACGTTCGCCTTGCCCCCCCTCTATGTTTTCCCCAACACCGATTATTTCCAGATCAATTACGACGACGTGGAAGCCCCAACCTCAACAACGACAAAACGAGCTCCTCAAAACCCTACTTCACCGTCTATGCGCCACCACGGTAAGTTAAAAATTCCCCGACCAATTTTCCCCAACACCCTGATCCACGATCTTGCCTTAGTAACAATCTCGACCTCTCACAGTTCCTTGATCGCCAGAATTTGACTAAAACATGATTTCTGTTCATCGCAACAATACTCTCGAATTATCATCCTAAAAATCATGACATGCTTATCTAAATTCACCATTTTTAATTACGATTCAGTTTATCTAATCCAAACATAAGATCAAGATGATCGATTTTCTTGTTATATGAGTTCTCCACTGTAAATCTTATTATCCAGTAGATAACTTACTAATTAAGCTTAATAAAATATTTTTAAAAATCAAATTAATTAACACAATCAAATTTTCCTTTAAAGATCCTACCCTATAGGTGATTGGAAGGGAGTGATAAAAAAATTTAACAAATTTTTAATCTGTTTCTTATAAGAACAGAGACTATATATACATGTTGTCATACATACTCAAACATATTTCTTTTTATATACATGCAAGCAAGTTTATATCCATACGAACATTATTCCATCTCATACTTAAAGATTTTCTCATGTGCAATCAAAGATAAACAGTTTTAAACCTTAGAAGTTAGTTCACTCACCTGCATTATGAAGAAACAGTGAATAGCCTGGAATAGTTTTTATTGAAATTTTGAAATTGTCTGGATGTTGAACTTTTAAAACTTGAATTGCCTTAGCTTCTGAGATTTCTTTGATAACTGGTTGTAATAATCTGAAACTTGTTACAGGGATTACTGCTTGATTCCAGATTTTGAAATTTTTTGAACTTGAATCGGTTGCTGTTGAAAATTCTAAAGTTGTTGTTTAATTTGGTTTTTATTATGTTTTTATTTTTTTTGGTTTTGTTTCAGACTTTTCTTTGTATTTGTTTAGTTTTGAACATAAGAAAAAGAGAATAAGAGAGGAAATAGTGTTATATAAACATAACTTGTTTTACTTTTAGTTATTGTTTTTTTTTTGAATAAAAGAAGAAGCTAATGACACTTGTTTACCATGCATATTATTATCTTTACAAATGTTAAATTGATGACAAATTTAACTTACACTTGTTATTATAGAAAATATGGTTTAGATAGATATTTATATTATTATTCTTTTGTTTGTATTTGCATATATATTTTTTAATACATCTTTATTAAATATATTACCTTATATTACATTTATGTTCATATACATATGTATTATTAATTTATATAAAATGAAATCCTTTAAAAGAAAATGGTATAAAACAAATCACATATTAATAAAAATCTTGTACATATATTTTTAAATCCAAATAATTTAAGATATTTATCTTTTAAATTTCAAATTTAAATCCAAATTCATATTCAAATTCAATTTACAATCCAATTAAAAAATCAACTCAAATATATGAATATACATTTTTAAACAATTACAAATTCAATTTGGAAATAATAATTCTACTAAAACCTATATATATATATATATATATATATATATATATATATATATATAAACAACACATTATTATTGTTGTTTTAAAACAACAATTTTACAAATTTTTAATAATTTATAAAGGAGATTATCACATTTATTTGTTCAATTTATAAATCAGTTTTTTCAAGAGTTAAATCAGATATCTATCCAACTATCTGATGCCCGAAAATCCGGGTTATCATAGTTACTTTTTGCATAATATACCGCAAAGCTTTGCGAATGATTGTTGTTTTTCATTTCTCCTTTCAAGCAAGATTCCATGCAACAAGTAATCTTTAAATGGAGTCGTCCATGTTCCTTCTCGGGTTCCACTTCCAATACTTGATCAATTTCCATCATATTTATACTTGGAGTATGTAATATCTCGACGAGAACCAAGCCCATCTGTTGCACATCACCAGTACTAGCGAACTTTGCCAACGAATCGGCCTCTCCACTCTGCTCGCGTAGGATATGTGAAATGTCATAGTAGTCAAACTCCGCCAGTAACTCCTGAACTTGGGTAATATACGAGGAAAGTCATTGTCCCTTAGCCTGAAAGTCTCCCCTTACTTGATATTCCACCAGTTGCGAGTCATAGAAGATTTCAAGAGACTTCACCTCGAGTTCTCTAGCAAGTTTAAGTCCAGATATTAACGCTTCATGCTCGGCCTCGTTGTTCGTAGTAGGAAAATCAATTTTTAAAGCATAGCAGATTGACCAGTTCTCGAGGATTACAAGCACAATCCCAGCTCTGGAACAGTGATCATTAGAATTTCCATCGCACAGTAGAGATTCCGCTATCATATGGAAGCTCATATTGCATGGTAAATTTTTCTATAAAGTCCTCCAATGCTCAACCCTGGATTGCTCTTCGATAAGATATGTAATATCAAATAGGCTGAGCTCGATGTTCCATATAAGCAACCTCCCAGACGTGTTAGGTCATTGTAGGACCTATCCTAATGGCTGGTTGGTGTAAATGTTGATCGGATGTGCCTGGAAGTATGAGCTAAGTTTTCGTAATGCGATTAGCAAGTAGTATGCCAATTTCACTATCTTTAGATTGTTCCTTTCTACTCCTGTTAATCGCTTACTGACATAATACACTAGCCTTTGAATCTGGTTCTCCTCGCGAATCAAGGCAGCACCTATAGCATGTGCTGATACAGCTAAGCAAATGTACAACTCCTCGTGATTTACTAGCTTTGACAAGACAGGGGTCCCTCTAAATGATTGACCAGAGATCGAAATGCATCTTCACAATCCTGCATCGATTCAAAGTTTCTCTTTCCCTTCTTAATCAAATCAAAGAAAGGAATGCATTTATCAGTTTCCCTGGAGATAAATCAGCTTAAAACGGCAACTTTCTCATTCAAACATTGTACTTGCTTAATGGTTCTTAGTGCTTGAATATCTCGAATAGCGTGAATCTTTTCTGGATCAACCTCAATTCCTCAAGCATTGACATTAAAGCCTAAGAATTTCCTGATGTGACACCAAATGAACACTTCAAAGTATTAATCTTCATGTTATAAAATCAGAGGATGTCGAATATCTCTACCAAGTCCCGAATGTGGTTGTTTTATCGTCATGACTTCACAAGCATATCATCACATAGACTTCCATTGTCCTCCCAATCCGCTCTTTAAACATCCGGTTAACTAAGCATTAATAGGTTGCTCCAGCATTCTTCAATCCAAACGACATCACTACGTAACAGTATAATCAAATATCCGTCACAAAGCTAGTGTGTTCCTTATCTGAGATATGCATCGGGTTTTGATTATACCCCGAGTACACATCGATAAAAGACAACAATTCATTCCCCATAGTTGAATCAACTAGCCGATCAATCCTCGAAAGGGGAAAACTATCTTTAAAACATGCCTTCTTCAAGTCTGAATAGTCGATGAACGTTCTCCATTTCCTATTCTCCTTTTTCACCAGCACAAGATTAGATATCCATTTAGAATAGTGGGTAGCACGAATAAACCCATTGAATTTCAGTTTATCCACCTCCTCTTTAAGAGCAACGGATCTCTCTAGATCCATGCCTTGCTTTTTTGTTTTACTTGAACATATTTTGGATCAATGTTTAATGCATGGATTGCAATGGTAGGCGAGGTCCCACACATTTAGAATGAGTCCAAGCAAATACATCCAGATTCTCTTGGAGAAAATCAGTAAGTTTTCTCATCATCGAATGATGGTTGAGTTGCAATCCAATCTTCAAGATCCATGATGGGTCATCATGGCTGACTGTTATATCAAGCGTCAGCTCAGTCGGCACCACCATTGTCTTCTTGGGTTCCACTTCGTAATCCCTCGAATCTAAATCTCTACAAGTCCAATTGTGGCGCCCAAGCTAAGACTTAGGTGCCATTTGTCAATCTCCGGTAACTTAGATGTAGACGGATTTGTCTACACCCTTTCCCTTCTCCTTAGGTTGAGATTCTCTCAACTCAGCCACATAATAGGAACATCCATTCGCTTGATCAGCATGCACCACACCTACTCCATTATCGGTTGAAAATTTTAAAGTCAGACACCACTGCGGAAGAGCTGTCCAGAATTTAGACAGGGTCGGTAGGCCCAAAAAACATTGTATGGTAAGTCACATCAAAGACAGAATGGTAGGATCTGCACTCTCCTACGTTCACCTTCCCCCAATTCATCCAGCAATTCCACATAACCAACTACCTTAATCGCCACACCATTAAAACCATGTATACGAGCTTTATATGGTTTCAAATCTTTAGCCTCCATTCTCATTTGATGATAACCCTTCTTGGAAATTATATTTACCAAACTTTCACAATCAATCAAAATTCTTCTCACCAGAGCAGGGCCAATCATGGCAGAAATGACTATCGAGTCAATTGTAGGAGCCTCTACTCTATCCGGATACCTGCTTTTGAACACAATATCATTAGTCATTATACGTTATTGCTTGGCTAGAGTTATGTCCTTCGTATTTAAAAAATACTCAAAATCCACATGCCTCATCACGTTGGCATACCGCTCCATCTCCTGCTAAATCCTATCCACAGGATGCGGTCCTCCAACTATCATGTTTATTACTAATCTTCCTTTGGTTTTCCCAGGCTCCTCAGCCCTACGTAGAGCTTTCCTCGATTGGGGTCAGATATCCCATGTCCGCCATCCTGTGGGGTTTTTACAAACTACTACAACTTCTTATCTCGAGTCAACTTCTCAATAGCATCCAGAAGATGCCTGCACTCGTTCATATTATGCCTATTGCATTTATGAAATCGGCATTGCTTTCCAGTCTGTTTTTGTACCTCTGTCGATTCCTTTGGATGCGGCTTCTTATATTGAACTGTATTACATGCGGATAGAAAAATATTCTCCAGGGATGCGTTTAGAGGTGCGTAGTTGTAATATATAGGAATCTTAGGCCTTGGTTTTCCTGGCCCCCTCTTCCAGTCTCGATTCCCTTCACCATTTTTCTTTTATTGATTTGGCATGTTCTGAACGTTAACCCGAACATTCCTAGAACCGTCATCAGACTAATTTGTTGCAATCTTGTTTAATATTGCTTCTCCTCTCGGTCCCACAACATTGCTTTTTCTAGAGGACCTTGCTTCTTCCTTCCTTATAAAATGAGCTGCCTTTGAATAGAAGCATTCCAATGTAGTCGACGGTTTTCTATCCAGTCAATCACCAAACTCGGATTTCGGATCAATTCCTATCGTCACAGCCATCAGTACAGCATGGTCATTCGGGTTACTAACTTCAGTGGCAGCGACATGAAATCTTTCCAAGTAATCCTTCAATGATTCCCCTGGAGCCTGAATTACGTTGGAAAGTGACATCACGTCTTTAGACGAGTAGCATGGATCCGGAACTGCTCAACAAACTTTGTTGCCAGTTCATCAAACCTTGAAATCAATCGTGGGAGTAATCTCGTAAACAACAACGTTGCGATCCTAGAGGGGGTTACAAGGAAGCATCTACACTTGGTTGCGTCATTGACTCCCGCTGAGTCCATCAAGCATTCGTACCTCATAATATGCTGCCTGGGGTTGGTCTTTCCCTCATAGGCAAGCATCGTATGCATGTTGAACCTTCTCGGATATTCCACATGCAAAATATTGTCAATAAATGGGATGTGGCTCCTCAAAATCCCCCAATCATCATTCGTCAAACCTGGTTCTCTTTCACCAACTATTTGACCATCGCCGATAAGTCTAGCATATAGATGGATGGTGCCAAGCGGTGGTCGTGCCCCACCTCACGTGAATGGTCCAATCGATGTCTACGGACCATTTCACGCCTCTTAGGTCCAACATCCTCTTGATGTGCACCATGAGCATTTATCTCATCTTCATTCTGAAAGGGGTAGTTGATCATTATTTAAATGAACTCCAACATCCAAACTTCCGGAAGCAGCTCTAGCTCGATTCCCCAAGTGCAACTAGGGAATCCCTCCTCGAGACGAGGGATTGGTACTGATCCCTCGGGAGGAATTGGCACTGATCCGTCTTGGCAGACCATGTTGGTCTACCAAGCGATGCTCCGACGTTCCAACTTGCTCTCTTTCGGCTCTACAACTCATGCACCTATGATATTCATCTGATGAGGTTGAACTCTTCGACATTGAGTAAGAAGAAAGATCTCTTCTGGCACTATGATGTCGTTGCAGAGCAATATGGTTCATTAAGTTAGCATTAGTCTAGTTCTGTTCATTTAGCTGCCTATGGCGCTCCATCAACTCCGTCTTTATTGAATTCAGCTCTAGTTATGGAATCAGTGGTGTTCCAGACTTCAGCAAGCTCCATATTCAAATTTGCAGGCTGGATGCTTTGAGCTCCTTGTTGAATGTTGGCAGTTTCATTTGCATCAACGTTCTGGAAAGTTGATCTGGTATGCCTTACCATTGTGGATTTTTTTGCTTAGATTCTAGAAAATTTGAGTAGTATCTGCAAGCTTTTGAAGACAAATTTGGATCTTCTTCAGGGGATTTTCTCAATCTAGTAGTGGCAAAAGTAATCCTAATGTGTTGAGAATCAGTTTCTCAGTGAAAGCACTGAAAATGATTGCAACCAAATTGGCTACAAACACCCAAGAAGAGACTTGTGTAGTGAAATAAATGAAGAAACTAAATTAGAATAGATGAAAATATAAATTAACAAGAAAATCACAACAAAAAACAAGAACCACCAGATTTATGATCGTTCGACGTTCGTTGCCTATGTCCACTTTGAAAATTCTATTTATTGATTCTCAATAATCTCAATTACAGCAAGAAACTACAAGAAGCAAGAGAATAAAGGAGAAACTTGATTACAATAATAGTGCTATCTAATTAGTAGTGTCAGGTTCCCTAGAATGACCACCTATACCTATATTAATAGGTGAAGGCAACCTCCAATCTAATTGGAAGTTCGGCAGCAGGACCTCCCTATTCATATGGGCCCACCATAGGAGGCACTTGGCCTAAATCCCAACAGAGAAGGATCGGTACCGATCCCTCCATCGGTTTATTTTTTCTGGGGCACCTTCCTCTATGGTAGCTTCCCTATGCTTTAATATGATGATATCTCAAATATCACGATGATCGGGTGTGTGGAGCTCTTTCTTTTGCTTAATCTTTGGTTTAGTTCCATATTAAAATAGTTTCCACTGAACCCTTCACTTGATGCTGTGCCGATCCCTACTCACTTATCCATGTATATCCCCTAAGTTTCATAATGTCGATCCATAATGCTTATTAAATATATGCCGATCCCTAGTGCTTAGGACGTTATGCTAATCCCTCTGGCTTCATAGACTTATGTCGATCCAATACCTTCCAGAGTGTATTATGCCGACCCCTATCATGACTATACACTATGTCGACACATTAAATAATTATTAAGGCCGATCTCTCCACCATTAATGCCGTTGATCCATATTATTTTACTTCGCTATGCTAATCCATCTAGTATCTCACCTATGTTGACAAATGGCTACGCCGATTCTTATTTCATCCAAGCTAATTTCCATATTTCCGACATCCGATATTGTCTATCTATCAACTCTATTCAATCAGGGCTTTGAATAATTGTTTGAACTCTATTTTCGGGTCATTTAGCCATTGCTTCATGGTCATCCTTCTGGACAACAGTCGAATCTATCCTGCGTGATCTATCCAATATAGCCAGGTCAAGGTACCAGGTACCACATAGGCCTAACCCCTCACTTTTCTTCTCATATTCTCTTAATCTAGAAACAAAGCTCTGTCATTTCTTTTCTACAAATTCTAGAAAATACAAAATTATAAATCAGTATATATATAGAGAATAATGAAAAATAAAGTGAAGAAGAATAAGGGGTGAACCAATTCTTCGAAGAAAAGGTAAAACTAAATTAAACTCAAATGTCTTCTCGGATCTAAATTTTTAATAAATATGTATATACTCGCGGTACATGTTTCGATAGGGAGAAAAGGGGGGTCAAAGTAGAAATAACATGGTCTAGATCTGGAGATTTGGAAAGCTTAAATGCAAGTAGGAAATTATATATTTTATATAATATTGGATTTATTTCATTATAAAGTTGTTCATTATCTTTATATAATTATTTTAGATTATAGGCTTAATTATATGTGTAATGAAATTGAAAACCATGATAACATATTTTATGAACGGTTAACTTGAATTAAATGTTTCATATACATGAATCTGGAAAGTTAGAGTGAAAGTAGCAGTCCCTTAGTTAACAAGATTGTATAGATATTTTAGATTTATTGGTGAAATGGCACATTCGGTAAATATGAATTAGAAGTTATTATAACATTTATTAGGATTTAAGTAGTTATTTAATTCATTGGAATGAAATGTGTTGCAATGTAAATTTTTATAAATTATCTAATTTATAATTATGAAAAATGTGTATCGTTCGAAGTAATCAGAATATACCTAAAAGAAAGAGATGTATAAAATAGGGATGTTTACCGTATTTGTACTGTTTATTTTAATTAAAAAAGGATAATTTCTTATAATTTCAAACGTAACATAAATGTCCTTTTAGATAAGTTACAAAAATTTACAATGCTAACATTTCCTTTTAGGGAAGGTGTAATTTCAGCACATTAAAATGCAAATATCCCCAAGTATAAAATAAAGAATTATAAGTAGAAATAATACCAATAGTATAATTACAAACGACCATATGCAATAAAGAAAAATTAGAAATTAAGTAATAAACGATGAAATGTTAGTAAAGAAATGAAACGAGAAAGTGGTAACAAAGGAAGATAATAAGAATTTAAAAGAAACGGTAAAATGGATCTAATGTAACAAAAGGGAAGTATGCAGCAAAAGATATTTAAATCTTTTAGGTTAAAAATAAGTGGAAAATGAACTTAAATTGATAGTAATGAAACAAGAATTAGCTATGTAAAAATAACTAAATATTAACAGTTGAACATTAGAGGCATAGTAAACAAATAAGTATGAATGCATATATTACCCCAAAGATGCTTTTAAACCATGTGTCAGCTATTAAATGTAGCTAATATCTTCGATTAAATAAGAATCATATAGTCATTAAAATGGGTTGGAATACGAGGTCGGTAGTGTTACACAATAGAAGTATGTCCACCGCAAGAGGCTGCCAGCAGTTGAATATACATTATACTAATATGGGACATATCCAACTATAAATCCTATAGGATTATCGTTTGTGTATATGTGAAGGGAATATACTAGTAGGAAGGTTGGTCTCGATCGCAGTATCAAAGGAAAAGTAGAGTCCGCTTCAACCTTTTAGGAGGTACGTTTAGGTAACCAGGCGGGCATTTCCTTGATTGTGTTAGGCAATCTAAATGTAAAGGTAAGCAAATCTCGATGCTATGAAAGTGGGATTATTATCAAAGACGAGAAATAGGAGTTGTTTACATAGGTCAAGAATGTTATTGGTCCTCAACGATCAGTGGAAAGACGGGTCTTACACATAAACAGACTATACCTCCTACTATACGTGGATCCCATTTAGGATACGCACCGCATCACAGTTGTTTGCTAGTTTGTTTATTATAAGGAGGCAAGGCTAGATAACCCTTTTATGGAGGTCTTTCAAAAATGAATAGAATATGACTAAATTATTATGACGCCATTATTAGGCACTATGGGAGTTCTTGGTATGCATGATGATGTGGACGTGATATTACATTGACAATGAGTCCTGACAAGGTGCTAGGTTAGGGATACTAATGAGTATATAATCTTGGTCCAAAAGGGGATCGTGGTACTTATATATACACCTGTATGTAGTCATTCTCTATATAGGGTAGGTGGGATGTATCGTACACATACTTAAAGTTAAGATGACTAAATAAAAATAATATACATAACATGTAACAGAAGGCAATCGGCATGAGGTAGTGTAATTCACCAGTCATCAGAACATTGTTTTAACCCCTCCTTATACAAAAGATAGGATAGCTTTAGAGGGGCATGTATTGCTACAAGGCGGGAAGGTGGAATGATATATTCCCTAATGCATGCTCGACGTTGGCAAGGACATTAAAGATTAAAGGTGTCAGTCTTGGTCAGTAATTATATATTTTATCACTATTTCCGCCGCGAGTTTACATCGAGTGCTAAGATATGCTTTTGTTATTTGCACGATACCAAACACCAAGGATCTGTACTTTGGTGGACTTGGGTTTTCAATTTAGGAAAAATTTAATCCTACTAGGGTATGGATTGTTTCATTTGGTATTAGAGCATAAATTCATCGACCTTAAGAAAAGGATAAATTGAGTGAACGTGTTTGTATTTTTACTATAATTATATATACATATATGTGTGTGTGTATTATATGCCAAACTCTACAAGTTCTGACTATAGAAGTAGTTGCAACCATATTACAAAAAGATGGATAATGTGACTATGAGTTGGTACAATAGATGAAATTGAAGATATACACCTATCTCGATTACCCCATGGGAAATTGGTCGTATTGAAAGGCATTGACATAAGAAGAGCATGAATGCGACATATGGAAGAGTCTCTGAAGATAGATAATACTTAACTCTGTTGTAGAGCACAGATTTCCCTATGATTGTAGATCCCCACATGACTGCTGATTGATAGTGTACATTAGTTCCAGATAAAGGGAAAGTGAAAATCTATATGTTGCAGATATCCAAATGAAAATCTAATAAGTTCCCGAAAAAAGTGTGCAGTAATCTCTCCAAGATGATAGCCAAAATTTGATATTCCGAAAGAGAGTAAGTTATAAAGTAAGGAGAAAAGAAGAAAAGTCCAAAAGAAGAGAGGAATAAAATCCACTATAAGTCCGACCTCATATGAAAGAATTTAATATAAAAGTTTAAATGATTTTAATGTAAAAGTTGATAAAAATATATAACTAATATATTTGAAATGATTCCAAGGGAATTATTTGAAGGTAAAACCTTATTTTGGGATAGTATGTAAATATTAAATATTCTAAAAAATAAAATATCTATATTTTATTTAAATAAAATTTTTATTAGAAACTGAAATTAGTTAAATCAAAAATATCAGTAAATGGGTGTTTATAAAAAGTTGTTTCTTCTGAAAAAAATAGTAGAGCATATATAGCCCGTTAATTTTTTTGAAAAGAAAAATTTTAATTTGTAGAATTCTTTTTAGGGTTAGACAATAGGAAGTGGTGCTTGTTGAGTAAAAAGAAGACTAGAACTTGAAAATAATGTAGTAAGTGAACGCACTACGATGGTTCAATAAAGAAAAAAATCAATTAAGGAAACGTCATATAAAGAGAACCAATTTAAACAAGGAAAGTTTAGGTAGAAGAAAGTTAAATAGTGGTAACATTAGGAAATTTAAATAGAAACAACATTAGAAAGTGACATTAAAATATCTTAGTAATCTAATTAGAAACAAAATATAAAAAATGAATAGTTTTCACAAATACATGAAATAATTACATATAACTTTTTTGAAGTCCTTTTATATGTTATTAGAACCTCCGCTGAGACTGAATGTGGAAATAGCATGAATAGTAGGAAAATAATAGGATGAAATTTCTCCTTGTCTCCTCAGTTTTTAATGATAGTTATAAAGGATGTTTTATAAACACTACAAAGTGCATTTTTGAAGAAAACAGTTTGGCAGGTGTTATCCGATATTTTGACCAGGCTATATTTGAACTGATTGGACAAGTAATATTTGACTATCATCAAGGCTAGTAATTCTGGGTGATGATTGTGAGGTCCATAAGTCAAATACTATGGTAATATGAAGCCATAATCGAACATAATTGAGAGATGTATAATGCACAATGTTCTAAGTATGGAATATGGTTCAACATATAGGAGGGATCAACAAAAATCAATTTCCAAAATAGGGATCAGTATGTTCCAGGAAGTAAATGCAGTTTAATAGAAAACAATTAATATTTCAAGATTCACAAGTCCAATGCATATGAAATTTTGTGAGCAAGATGTGGGGCCCTAGGGAGACCACCTCAAAAGAATGGAGTCAAAAGGATCGGCCTTCTTCCCTCAATAGGGGTCTGCTAACATCAGCAAGCAATTCATATTCAAGCAAGGATCAAATAATAACTCGAATTCTACTAATCCAATTGGTATGAAAATTGGATGCTAAGAATGTTTCAGCATGGGGAGGCTACCATAGGGATCGCACCCCTAAATTCCTTCAAGGTAGGGATCGGTACTGATCCCTATTCTTTGGGGATTGGGCCATGCAATCCCTCTTGTGGGTCCATTTGGTTTTGAAAGCCCTTCTATTGAATATTCAGGAAGATATTTAGCTGTATTCGTCTATAAATATAGGCTTAGTTGTTCATTTTTTATACTTTGATGTGGCCAGTTTGTTTATACTCTATTTTAACTACGGATTTTCATATGATCTCTAGTGTACTCTGTTTACAAAGTGATTAATAAACCAATCTGTTCAAAGTAGACGTAGACAAACAACGTCGATCCACTATCAATTGTTATGTTCATGTAACTGATCCAATTTACTACTATTTCTTGGTTATTATCCTCTGTTTTCATTTTCTATTCTTCATTTATTTCTCTTCAAAACCACTATTGGGTGTTTGTGTCAATTTTTAGTGTAAATATTTGGTGCTTTCATTGAGAATTTTGATTCTTAGCTTATTAGGATCCCTTTATTGCTACTGGATTGCATAAATCCCTTGAAGGAGATTCATAGTTATCTTTAAAAGCTTGCTTGTTCTATTCACATTTCCAAATGTCTAAGAAAAGCTATCAACAATAGTTAGGAACACCAAATCTACTTCTCAGAATGCAGAAGGAAACGAGAATGCTAGCAACTAGCAAGGAGGGACCCTACCCCTTACTCTGCATCGAAGAGTTCTAATTCGTCGGACGAGTACCACAAACACATGTGTTGCAAATTGATCGATATCGCATAGATACTTCAGGGCAACAACAGGAAAACCTGCTTGGTCTTCCAAGACTGATCGTTGTCGGTCCCTCTATAGGAGTAGGCGTCGATCCCTCCTCCCAAGGGAAAACTTACCTGTCCATGTTGGGATCCATGCTAGAGATATGCGACTGATTAGGATGACGGAGTTTAGTTTAATGTTGACCAATTGTTTCCTCAAAATGATGATGAAGTGAATTTATGAGATCTACATCAAGAAGATGTTGAACCAAGAAGGCATGGAATATCCCGTAGACATCGACCGACCATTCGCGTGAGGTGGAACGTGACCACCACTTAGCACCAACTATCCATGTCGGTTGACAGCTGTGGTTAGACAGTCAGTAAGAGAGAACCAAGCCTTGACCAATGAGGAGTGGGGTATCTCGAGAAGCCATACCCTATTCACGGATATTGTCCTATTGCACAGTGTCCAATGAGGTTCAACATGCCGTCGATGCATGCCTACGTGGTAAAAACTGATCCTAAGCATCGCATCATGAGATATGAATATATGATGGATTCCGCATGAGCATGATGCGACTAAGTATAGGTGTTTCGTATTACTCTCTCTGGAATATCAATGATGTGAATTACGTGATTACCCCAACGATCGATCTCTAGATTTGATGATTTAGCAATTAGGTTTGTGGAATAGTTCCATATGCATGCAACTTTCCCTAAAGATGTAATATCCCTATCTAGTGTGATCCAGGCTCCAAGAGGATCACTAAAAGAAAATTTGGAGAGATTCCATATAATTTCATATAATTCAGTAATCCGAATGACTATGCCATATTGATGGCCGTAACGAGAGGGAATGATCCAGAATCTAATTTTGGCAATTGTTTGGCTGATAAGCCACCTGCAACATTGGAACGCTTTTATGCAAAGGCAGATCTGTATTTAAGGAAAGATGAAGCCAGATCTTCTAGGAAGAAGAATGTTGTGGGATCAATTGGAGATGGAGTATAGAGAAACATTGTAGTAAAGCAGTTTGGTGATAGTTCTAAAAAACTTCAGGTGAATGTCCATAACAAACCGAATCAGCAAAAAAAAGGCGGAGATAGGAACCGAGAATGGAAGTGGGATTCTTGAAGAGCAAAGCTTAGGATTCCATTGTATGATACGCAAAAACCACTGAATGCATCTCTAGAGAATGTCTATTTTCTACGTACAATACCATGCAGTACAGGAAACCGCCTCCAAAAGAATCAACGGAGAAGCAAAGACAAACCAGAAAATATTATCAGTTTCATGAATGTTATGGTCATAACACAAATGAATGTAGGATATTATCAAAAAATGATTCGAGAAAGAAATTTAAAGTTATTTGTAGAAGCACCGCAGGATGGTGAGTAGAGGACATCCGGCCTCAACTAAGGACAAGCACCACATAGGAATGAGGAGCCTGCACGGAATGGTGGAAGATTGGTAATCAATACAATAGTCAGAGGACTACAGCTAGCTTATAAGAGTTGGCATGATATGGAGTGCTATACTAGCGCGATCAAGCTTATGAATTTGAATGCTGTTCAAGTACAGCATATGGAGCTCCGGCAAAACAGCAACGAACAATGACAGATGGTATTGTGTTTATAAATACGGATGCAGATAAGGTGGAGGCTCCGACAATTGATCCAGTAGTAATTTCAACCATGATCAGCCCTACTTTAGTGAGAAGGATATTGGTTGATTGCGATAGTTTTGTAAATATAGTTTCAAAAAAAGCTTATGATCAGATAAGGATGTAAGCCAAAGACTTGAAACTGTCTAAAGCTCGCATTCATGAACGGTGTTGCAACCAAAGCTGTTGGTTATGTTGAATTGCTCGTGGAGTTGGGAGAAGGTAATCGTAGGAGAGTGTGGATTTTTCCATTCGTTGTTCAGGATGCTGACTCTCCATACAACGCTTTTCTAGGTCGACCAGCCTAGCTGAGCTCTAGACAGCTTTTTCCCCATGGTGTTTGACCTTGAAGTTCCCAACAGATAATGGTGTTGGAGTTGTTCATGGTGATCAGGCAGCCAGATGCGCCTGTTGTGTACCTGAATTGAGGGACGCTCAACGAAAAGAGAAAGTTAAGGGTGTGGACAAGTCTGCCCGCATCCAAGCCACTGAAGATTGACAACCAGCGCCTAAGTTTGGGCTCGGGCGCAACAGTCAGTTCTATAGAGACATGAATCTGAGAGATGACGAGGAGGAGCCTAAAAAGACCAAGGCTGCACCGGTTGAGCTAACGATTGACATCACAATCAGCCATGACGGCCCATTCGAGTCCTAAAGATCAGATCACAGCTCAGCCACCCAATGATGAAAGAACTTGCTAGGTTTCTCTGAGTGAATCTCAATATTTTACCCCTAGACTTACTCTGACATGTGTGTGATCTCACCTACCATTGCGAGCCATGTATTAAATATCGACTAGAGGCATGTCTCGATGAGACAAAAAGGCGTGGCATGGATCTAGAGAGATCTACTACTCTTAAAGAGGAGGTGGATAGGCTCAAAGACAATGGGTTTATTCGCAATGCCCTCTACCCTAAGTGGGTATCTAATCTTTTACTTGTAAGAAAAGTGAATAGGAAATAGTAGACATGCATTGATTACTCGAACTTGAACAAGGCATGCCTGAATGACAGCTTTCTCCTTCCACGGATCGACCGATTGGTAGACTCGACCGTAGACACAAAATGCTATCTTTTATGGATGTGTATTCATGAATAACCAAATCCTGATGCACATTCCCGATCAAGAGCACACCAGCTTCATTACCAATGTTAGATTATATTGCTATGTGACAATGCCGTTCGGACTAAAGAATGCAGGAGCGACCTAACAACCCCTGGTCAATAGAATGTTTAAAGATCAGATCGTAAATACGTTTTATGTAGATGATACGCTCGTAAAGTCATGAAGTTATTGCAACAACATTACAAAACTTGGTAGAAATGTTTGAGATCCTCCGACACTACAAAATTAAGATTAATCCTCCGAAGTGTTATTTTGGCATTGCATCAGGGAAGTTCTTGGGTTTGATCATCAATGTTCGTAGAAATAAAGATAGTCCCAAGAAGATCCAAGTTACTCGCAATATCCAAGCGCCAAAGACTATTAAACAAGTACAGGGCCTGAATTGGAAGGTTGCTACCCTAAGCCGATTTATTTCTAGATCTATCGATAAATGCATTCCTTTCTTTGACTTAATTAGAAAAGGAAAAAGGAATTTTGAATGGACATAGGATTGTAAAGATGCATTCTAATCTTTGGTGAATTACTTAAAGAGATGTCTTATCTTGTCAAAGCCGGCGGACCATGAAGATTTGTATATCTACTTGACTGTGTTGGTACATGCTATAAGTACCACATTGCTTCGCGAAGAAAACTTAATTAGAGATATGTCTTTTATGCTAGAAAGCTTTTAACAGGAGCTGAAAGGAACTATATGAAGATAGAGAAACCATCATACTGCTTGTTGATTGCTTTGCAAAAGCTCCGCCCCTACTTTCAGGCACATCCTTTCAATGTTTACACCAACCAGCCGTTATGAAAGGTCCTGCAGCTACTTGACATGTCTAGAAGGTTACTCAAGAGGATCATCGAGTTGAGCCAATTCGACATCACTAATCTTCCTTAGAGGGCTATCCAAGGTCAGGCGCCAGTGGATTTTATAGCATAATTTACTGCACCGAATGATTTCCTAGAGAGTAGTAAATCCCTACTATGCGATGGATTATATACGGATGAAGCATCTAATGATCATTGTTTGAGAACTAGAATTGTGTATGTAACTCTTGATGATCGATCAATTTGCTATGCTTTCAAGCTTGATCTTCTTGCAATAAACAAAAAAGTTGAGTACGAAGCTCTGATTGCTGGACTTAAATTTGCTAGAGAACTGAGGATAAAATCTCTGAAAATCTTTTGTGACTTAAAATGGTAGTATACCAAGTCAAGGGAAATTACCAAGCTAAAGGGCAACGGCTTGCTCTGTACCTTACCCAAGCCCAAGAGCCATTGACTAACTTTGAGTACTATGATATTATGTACATTTCCGTAGATCAAAACAAAGATGCAGATTTATGGTAAAGGTTGTTGGCACCGGGGATGCACAACAAATGTGCTTGTTTCTAGTTGAAGTACTACATGCTCCAGGCATAAACCTGATGGAAATTGATCGGTACTAGAGACGGAGCTTGAGAAGGAGTCATGGATGACTCTAATTAAAGACTGTTTACATGGAGTTCTTCTCGAATGAAGGAATGAGAAACGAAAAGTCCTTCATAAAGCTTCACGATATATACATGAAGGAATCATGTATAGAAAATATTTTTCTTCCCCCTTACTCCAGTGTATCACCCATGATGAAATAAAACAGGTCCTAAAAGAAGTTCATGAAGGGGAGTGTGGCGGTCACACTAGGGGATAAACCCTGGCAAAGAGTACCCCATTACTTGTATTATTGGCCAATTGTCAATCGAGATGCTGCTAATTATGTAAGGCAATACAATAAGTACTAGATGTATGCAAAAATTTTAAAAGCTCCACTGATGGAAATCACACAAATGGTCAGTCCATGTTCGTTTTCCATATAGAGCATAGATATTATCGGTTCCTTATCGATCTCTAAAGGTGATACGAAGTACGCCATCGTCGTAGTTGATTACTTCACCAAATGGACCAAAGCGGAACCATTACCCATGATCACAAAAAAGAGAGTAACCAACTTCATTATTCAGAACATCATCTGCCATTTTGGTCTTCCACAAACTATTGTAACAAAAAATGGGACTCAATTCAATAGTGCTGAATTCGAAGATTTCTGTTGTCAGCATCATTTTGAAAAACGATTTGCGACAGTCGCTCACCCTCAAGCCAATGGACAAGTTGAATCTATGAACAAAATTATAAAGTCCATTCTGAAGAAGCGTTTGGAAAAGGCTAGAGGCAAGTGGGTGGATGAACTTCGGATAGCACTATGGGATTATAGGACCACTCGCTAGTCCGCGAATTACCATACTCCATTCGTCCTTACTTAAGGCTCCATGGACGCTATTCCTGTTAAGCTCAAAGTTCCTTCTCATTGAGTGACCTACTATGATCTTGCAACGAATAAAGATGTCCGCTTGGAATCTTTAGACTTTGCAGATGAGAAGCATGAAGAAGCTGATTTGAGGGAAGCTACACACCGACAACGAGTCGCCCGGTACCACAACAGTGAAGTCCGACCAAGAACCTTTGAAATCAGCGATCTCATATTGCAATGGGTTTTTCCTTCCTCATCGCATATGAATCCTACCTGGGAAGGACCATATTCCATTGAACAGAGGCTTGAAGAGGGAACTTTCAAGCTAGCGATTGTTGATGGCATCACACTCCCCAAGGCGTGGAATGTCGAGCATTTAAGATGCTATTTCACTTAATTTATTCCTTACTCCTTTATTTTATTTAATTTCAGGATTTGCTTTAACATTTGATTTTCCAAATATGTAATGAGATATATTATGTCATTTCTTTCTATTTGTCAAATAAATTTTGATACTTCCTTCATATCTGTGATTGTTGTAACACTACATATTAGTTACAATACTCAACTAACTAATATTGATATGTCTGAGCAGGTTCCTAAAGTGTGGGACTAGTCGATTACATAAGTTGTCAATTGAACTAAACGAAATGAGAATGGTCCGACTGACATTCGATTATTCCCACTCACAACCCGATGGATAGAGTACATAACAAGGAATGGATGTGATTAGACCATCCAATGACCAAAATAATCCAATCAAATGAGGGATTAATATGATACAAAAGCGATCATGACATTGCCAATCGCTTGTTTAGCTAAACCTTGAACTTAGGTGCAAATCAATCAATTAAGTAAAATGCGGCAGACTATTGTCCGAATTAACTCTATGTCCCCAGAGCACGGACTGGAGTATAAACATGAATGTGTGCGATTCGACCACCCACTAACTAACTTTTTTCCCCAGAATGCGGATGTGATTATAAACAATAAATGAGTGCGGTTTGACCACTCACTATTCCATAAATTCTGGCTAAAATGATAAAAGGAGTATAAACTCGATAAGGATGGAGTGTGACCACCCATCATATAACTTCGCAAACCTAGGACTGGCAGTCGGAGTATAATCATTCGGGCTGCTAAATTCGACAGCGTATAACTAGGGCTTGAGCCCCGTGTTTGGTACGACTGAAGACCATGGCCATATGGACGCCTTGGGATAGAATTAAAAGATTATCATCCAAATCAATGAGCAGTGAATTATAAGTGCATTGAATGGAAAGTAACAGCTTGACTACTTAAATAAAAAAATTCACATAAGAGTTCGACAGAAAACAAAGAACTTTTATTCACAAAATAAATTTCAAAAATATTGATTCAAGTTTATTCAAAAATGGGGGCCACGCCTGCACAATCACGACCAATAGAAGAGGAAACAGCTATACAAGCCATATACAAACTAAGCCGAAGTGATGATTATTTCTTCTACCTTTTTCCCTTCCTGGATCTCTTAGAAGTACCGCCACCCAAACTTTCGCATATCCTTTTTCTTGATCCTTTGCCTCCCTTTGTAAGAGAGCTTTCAAAGGTTGGAGGGAGTTCATGGGGAACCGACCCACCAGGTCAGATGACTTGTAATGGAATGAGATTTGGGTCGTCAATATCCGCATCTATGTGTTCTACCTAGGCTTTTTCTTTAGCAGCTCCTCTCCCTCGATGTGTTCCTTTAACCTAAGCTCATCGGTATGTTTGGTGGCATCAATAATAATAACATCATCCAACACATCTGGCAATGATAGATCTTTAGCTTTATCATCATCAAGTGCTCCAATAAATTAAGCATTGGGCCTAGAGCAACGATGGCCGTCGGAATCTCAGTAGTTGTCGATCGTTGCTCCATGGCGGCAGCACCATTTAGAGTTTTGCAGGGATCCATAAGCACTTGTAGACTTGTGGAAACAAGAAGATAAGCCAATGATTATTGGGCATGAAGAACGAAATCTCTCGAAAAGTTGATAATAAAGAGGAATACCTACATACGACTGACCCTTAGTTGTCACAGGAGCGCTCCCTTCCAGAATAGGAGTTAGCACCTTAGATTGGTAATCAGGTCGGTCTGGATCGTAAGTTATACCCTGGCCAGGGCCGAAACTTATGCTCTGGCTGCTTGAAAAGAAGATGGGCCTTTGGGATTAGACTTCAAAGACTCAGTGTTGTCTTTTCCTTTGCTAGAGGGTGATAGGATGTCAAAGTATCGAACTCTTGAAGGAGCAAGGTCTAAAGGTTCATCCCCGCGAAGAATCTCGTATACTAGTTTCTCTTCATCTAAATCAACTTCACCGAGGGTTTTCTTTTTCATTTTAACAATGTATTCCCAGGCCTCGGTGAGCGACTCGAGCTAGTCCTCCTCAAGAAAACTGATAATGAATTTAGCATTATATTCAATGATTAGAGAATCGAACATGTCCTTAATTTCATTTTGACTGGCTTCCATGGCATCTTCTAACCAGGCCTCATTATATTCTCTAATGTTATTGCATCCCGCTTCTCTTGCCTCTTCTTTGAGGACTTGAACTTGAGAAAGTTGCTCGTCTAGCTTAATTTTCAAATTTCGAGCTTCAACGACCTCTTCATAATATCATTGCGACTCCTCCCGAACTTTAATTTTCTCTTTCCTCTTTTTTTAAGGAGATCTTCAAGCTCCTTAATGCGGCAGGCCAAAATATTTTTCTCCTTTTGTGAGGTATCTTTTTCCAAGGCAAGCACATTGTTGTGGTTGAGGCAGCATTGAGTTCCTTTTTGTGGGTAGCTTCTAGATGATTCACCAATTCACTACCTTAGATTTTTTCTTTGGCACTTCTTTTGCATCGGTTAGTTTCACCATTAACTTCAATCTCATTGTCTTAATGTTTAGTTATATTTTTATAATGGATCGCCTCTAGATTAAGACAATCGATTTTATGCAATCTCTCGATAGACACCTAGGAGATGTTTTCTGCTAAGTGTTAGAATGATTCATGTTGCACAACAATGCCATTGACACATGTGAAAGATCTTGCTTTAGCATTCCCTGGGATTGTATGAATGGAGGAAGGAATTTAAACCCGTTGAAGCAAATCTATAGGAAAATGACTTTAAATTCGACCAACTTTTTCACTATGGATGCCTCAGGAGCCACAATGGGAAAAGATGGATCAGAAGTAGCCATTGGGCGTTTGCTTGACCCAAGTCACGGGATTGTTTGGAGCTATATGAACCAAAATACTGCTTAGGTAGTACAGCAACTTGAGGACCATGAAAAGAAGTCTGATCACCACTGTGTGCAAGAAGATTAGGTTGAATTTTCTAATGAGGCGACTGAGATAGGGACTTAAGTTTGGAAGATGAATATTCCATCGAGCTACGACATCTTTCTCATCCGTCACCTCTCTCCCTATGCCTACCCGATTCTAAATCACAATTGGATCCTTATTGCATCGAAGAGCCCCTCAAGTGATCAAAAGCTTGGGATTGATACATCACACCTGTAAACCAAACAAAAGTGTATAAGGTGTATAACTGACCATTGAATAAAAGACAAATGAAAATTGTGCAGTGAAATGCATGTGATTGTAAGTGTCATTTAGTGTCCCTCAAACAAGTCAGTTGTTGCAGCCTTGCTCATAGGAGCTTTTCTTCCTTCACCGATGGGAAGAATGCCATCATCACTTCTGGTGGGAGAATTGAGTCCCCCGCTACTGATTTTGAGGAAGTCATAAGTCATGATGTCATCGGGGATTGGGAGACTTGAGAAACCTTTCATTGGGCTTTTTAAATGTTAGGAGGATGACTCATCATTCACGGAAACGATAATAAACTCAGGCTCTTTAGTAGTTTTTTATGGAGTTTATATGCAAGCTTTTTCCTTCTTCTTACTGGCATGTGCGATTATGCCCCTTGTGATGGTTTGACTAAGGAGTCATTTCCTAGGCCTGCATCGGCATCGCTAGGCTCGTTGATCTTGGCACCCTTAATTTCACCCTCTTCAACGTCATTCTGAGTCCCCTCGACTAGGGGCATGATAGATTTATAAGTATCATCTTCATGTTCTGCAACATTTCTTGGTAGTGCAGTGCTTTCTGGAAAACCAATGCTGCGACCTTGTTCCAGCAGCCAAAATAGAGATAACCATTCATCGGTTACAAGGAGTCTAATGTCCCTATCTCCAACTTGGGTGGCATGAATAGTAGAAATTGCCCTTGAGAAGCTGTCACCCTTTGGACATGAATGGACACTTGTAAATTTTCAAAGTATTAATTGGTTCAGGTGATCACTTGGATTAAAGAACTGGAGAATAAAGCAAAGATGGCGCTTACGTCCTTTCAACCATCGCCTCACGAAGCCAAATGCACATTAGACATAGAACCATTCATATTTGAAAAGGCCGAGTTTGTTTCAAGCACCCATTAAGGCTCGACATTTGGGGGAAGGATCGACGAAAATGTAGGAAAGGCTTCATGTCCTTTGTTTAAAGTTGTAAATAAACCTGATGTCCTAAGGAAATAGAGGATGAAACAGAACGTTCATGAATAGCAGGAAAATGCCATGGAGAAAGGCATAGCTGTTCAGGGGTAGTTGAGTGGGAGCTATTTCGAGATATTATAGCATCTCCTGGATGAAAGAATTGAAGGGCGGCACACAACCAACCTAGCACATGAAGTTATTGCATGTTGTATACCCCTCCTTGGGCGAATAAGCCCTGTCATTTATCGAAGGAACCGAAACATCTTCAAACAGAATCTCATCTCTAGAACATAGTTTGCGAAGGACGGCCTTGCTAATTCTGGAGGCTTGGATATCTAAAATTATAGCATCTTTATAGCATCATGCGCATGACTTATATCTTCCATTGGGAGGAAGGGAATGTCAGCAAAAAGGTTGGTTGATGAGTCGAAAACCTTTGGTTGTTCACTTTGAAGATCAAAGGAAAGTCTACCAGATGTAGTTGGAGAACTTGACTCGCTTTGAGATTGCTGTGTTGTGAAATTGGTCCAAAAGACATTACTTTAGATGCTCTGAACGTCTAGATTTCATTTCAAACATAGTAAATAATTAAGATTAGAAAAGTTTACATGTCCCCTCGTGCTAAGTGTAAACTAGCCTGGTGCAATGTCATGTAGTGCAAAGATAAGTAGCTCAAAATAAAAAGTAAATGACAATACTTTGGATTCTAACCAGAGTGACCATCATCGTTGACCGCCTCAACTGGTAATAAATTGATTGGTTGTGCAAGCTTTAAGATCAATCATCATCCTATCGAAGTGTGAAACCCGCTACCAAAGTCCATATGTTAAGTTTTAGTTCATGTTCTATGTCCTAGGAATTCGGTCGTTTCATTTTGAGTTCAATAGTGAATATGCAAGTCCTATTGTTCATCATTGTCATATGTTCGAGTTTATTGGGATGGTATTTGTTCTATTTTTACAAACATGTGAATATTGATCGGTTTTCAAGTACAACTCAAAGCCTAGAATTAGCCAAGTATAAGTAGCTGATCCCTGTATTGCCGATCCATATATATGTCGATCCCTATTCTAAAGCAAGACAAACAATCCCTCTCTCAAAGAAATCCATGCCGATCCCTTTCCATGGAAGTAACCGATCCCCCCACACTAACAAAAATAACATATCCCTTCCCTTCATATAACATTGATCCCTCCATGCGAGCCAAAGATGACTGATCCCTCTCCTTCCATACTTTCATGCTATCCATCAAGCCAATTGACTGATTCCTATATTCTATGCATCCTTTCTTCCTCCTTCTTTACAATTCTACCGATCCCTACTCCTTACATGCCTCGTCTACCCTAAATGATTTCGACCATCCTTACTTCATCATGTCAAACTCCATCCCATTCGCCAATGAAGTAGAACATATTACCTTGTCACGAGAAATAAGATAAAAAGCAAGAAAACCAACCTAAGTTAAAGAGTTGCAAGTAGTTGGGTAGAAGATTCTTGATTCTAGGTCAAATTAAAGATGGAACGATGGCTTGGAACGAGAGAAGGTATTGGATTGAAGGAAGGAGCTAATGCTTGTTGTTGGATTGATGGAAGTAAGAAAGTTTCAGCCTTGGAGAACTAAAGAGAGGGTTCGGTCATGGGAAGGTAAAAGGAAGAGAAAGGGAAAATGAAATGAAGTAAGAAATTGAAGGAGAATCTTATCTTTTATAAGAAGGTTGAGTGATCAATATGTTTTCTAATGTCCCATGAAGTCAAATGAGCCGGGTTCCCAATATGCCGAGGGATCAGTATCGATCCCTTGAACTTGGGAGCTATCTGATCCTTATTCTATAAAAAACAGGAGGAGAAAAGAATGGATTGGCTATGGGATCTTGTACATATAAATGTGGGCATGAAAATTGTGCAAAGCACATATATACCAAGTGTAGTGAAATCGTATCTACTCAATAAAAATTGATGACAACCCATGAGCGTATAAACACGTCCGGGAGCCAATAACAACAATGTTTACCCGAACATGCATGTAAATATTCTAAAAGTTTAATTTTGAAATCGAAAGAAATTGAATTCAAACCTGAAGCCACCAAGTTCAAGGCTGGATCATATAACCAAAGCTTATTAGTCTCGTGGAATCGGACATAGATATAAGTTTGCGGAGTATAATCCTAGACTTTTGCTATTAGAAATCCGACTGAACGTCATAACAACCAAAGAGAGATTCAACTGTTTGGGAAATAATTTGATGGAAGGATAGCAACTATTCAAAAAACTGGATGAATTTCTTTTCGAATGACTCTATCCTGCTTCGATTCAAAGCATGTCATGTTCAGCACAAGATGTACTTTGGGGAGCAAGTGTTATCCGACATTTTGACCTAGTTATATTAGATTTGATTGGACAAGTTAGATTCACTGTCATCAAGGCAAGTAATTCTAGGGTGATGATTGTGGAGTCCAAAAATCAAGTATAGACGGTAATACGAAGCCGCGATTGAATGTAATTAAGAGATATATAATGCAGAATGTTCAAAGTATGGAATATGATTCAATATATATGAGGGATTGTCAAAAGTCAACATCCAAAAATAGGAATCGGTATGTTTTAGGAAGTTAATGCTATTCAATAGAAAACAATTAATATCTTAAGATCCACAAGTCTAATGCATATGAAATTTTATGAGCAAGATGAAAGCCTACCCTAGGTATCACCCCTCAAAAGGATGTAGCTAGAGGGATCGACCTTCTTCCCTCGATAGGGATCGGCTAAAATTAGCAAGCAATTCATATTTAAGCAAGGATCAAGCAATAACTTGAATTCTACTGTCGAATTGATAGGAAAATTGGAGGCTAAATATATTTCAGCATAGGGAGGCTAACATAGGGATCGCACCCCCAAATTCCTCGATGGTAGGGGTCGGTACCGATCCTTGTTCTTTGGGAATTGGGCCATGAGATACCTCTTGTGGGTCCATTTGGTTTTGGACGTCCTTATACCAAATTTTCAGGGAGATATTTGGCCATCTTCATCTACAAATACAGGCTTGGTTGCTCATTTTCGAGATTTTAACATGGCTGGTTGCTTTGTACTCCATTGTAACTAAGTATTTTCACTTGATCCCTATTGTACTCAGTTTATAAAGTGAATAATAAAGCAATCAGTTTAAAGTGGACGTGGGCAAATAACGCCGAACCACTATAAATCATTATCTTTGCGTTATTACTTTAATTTACTGCTATTTCTTAGTTATTATCCTTTGTTTCCATTCTATATTCTTCATTATTTCTCTTCATAACCTTTATTGGGTATTTTTGGCAATTTTTGGTGCAAATAATAGAAAAATTAATTTTTTTGAAATATAAAACTCAATAAATGGTTTAAGTTAAAATCACACTTTTAAGAAGTAAAATCTTTGTTGTGAAAAGGTTTTTAGAAAAAAGTTAATTTAAAGGAAAATGAAAGGATTTTTTAAACAAAATTGCTAACATTTTCTTTTGGACTTAATGGATAAGCTTAATTTGAAAATCCCAAATCATAGTTTCAAAAGTTAAGACACCAAGTTATTTTTAAATTTAATAAAAGTTTCTAAGTTTGTACTTTAAAGGCAAAAGTTTGGGGTTAAGTACTTCATAATTGAAAAGTTTTAATTTTTGAAAGAGTAGCGAAAACCAAACCAAAATTTCTGCGAAAGAGACGAGAATCGCTTTATTAAAGTCTTAAGCGAACAAAGCATCCATTCAGTATTACATATCAACACCATCAAATTTTAAATGTTCAGATTGTTTCATAGTCGTGCCTGTGCAGTGGTCAAAATATAAAAAAAAACATAAACGATGGTGTTATGCCCATTGTATGAAGATGTTGACATAAAAACTTAGTAAAGTGGAATTGAAACAACAAATATAACACCCAAGCTTCCTTCTTCATCGTCAACACTTCTTTTCATCTACCCCAAAAATACACACTATCTGAACGCATAAAGTAAACCAACTTGAAAAGGTAGCTATGAATTTATAGGGAAAACAATGATAAAAACATAAGTCAGACATAAATTCTGTTATGATTAAAATATTATCCTAAATATAAAACATAATGAGACCATGTCGCTAAAACATGAAGCGGATTTTCCTCTGTCTATCAAAAACCTTAATTAACACCTTTAAAACACAAGTAAAAGTCAATATTTCCTCTTACAGGTAGCATTCAAACCATTAGTTAGAAATCAAAATCAAGTTCTATTTCACCATCAAGCAATCACGCTTTACTTTTCAAAACATGAAACGCTCTAAGCTAGGCTACCACTAAGTCCTTATGCCTTCTATCAAAAGTAAAGGTTTCAAGATAACCATTCGACTGGCAGCAAGGTCTTATGCCTCCATTACTTCTTTAATTTCACTAAACTCATTCTTGGGCTCGATTGCCACTTGGGTCTTACACCTTCGCTTTCGTGTTTCGGCTACCACTCTCAGCCTCATGCCTACTTCGCTTCCATTTTCAGTTGCCACTTAAGCGTTACACCTACATATCGTATTTTGGTTGCCACTTTAGCCCTTAAACCTACTTCACTCTCCATTTTCCGACTACCGCACCCGACCTTACGGCTTTCACCATTCCCTTAGTTTTCACTTTAAGCCTTACACTAATTTTTTCATGTTCGGATGGTTTTCCCTTCCGACTTTACAACATGCCTTTAGTTACAATTGCCACCTTATACCTACACAGCTACGCTTCGGTTTCAACTGCCACACTCAACCTCATGCTTTCTTCATTCTAGATTTCCAATTAGGCCTTGCAACTTCCTTTTGGCCCCTAGACTGCCACTTCGAGCGTTATGTCATATACCAAATTCATAACCTAATCATTCACCATTAGGATTTCTACTTAAGTATTTATCTAGAAAAGTAATCACATTAAATATATGTGCTATCTTGTGCTTTTACACACTATGCCTACTTCCTGAAGTAACTAGTTCCAATTTCATCATTTACGGAGAGCTGCGCTACTTTTACTTTATTCAGGTAAAAGCCTGCCTTAGTTTTATCTTCAATGACTTATGAAATTAGAACTTTAATTTTTCGAAATCCCTTCTCTTCCCATTCCTCCTTTAATCACCCTTTTACCCTTGGTCCGCCTTTGTCCTTCGAGTAACCTTCCAATTAATAAACTAAAGGGATGATGCATAGCTTTCTTACTTAGTCTTGTTACTTAGGTTTCGGTTTGTTATCTTCGATTTGTCGCACATTTGTAACGACATCCTACATGTCTGACACTCACTTTACACGGATCGATTCCCTATTAGTTATAATTATTCATTTATGACTATTATAAAGTATTTTGCTGATGGATTCGACACCATTTATGGATCTAGTCTATTAGCCAATTATTTTACATTTTCTATTAAATTACCTTCTAACCACTATTATTTTCTTCTAGACTTCCTATTTTAACCCTTCTGGAAAACTTAATTACTTTCAAAAACTTCATAATTTATTTCCAAAAAATCATAGAAAACATTAGTCATGATTTTTTTTGTACAATTACTTAAACCTCTCTTTTCTATCAATTTTCGACATTAAGGGCCATTTAATAATATACTTCATATCAATTTATTAACTCAAGTGAAAATTATAAATCAAAATCAATATTTAAAAACATATTCTCAACATCATATTAAATTTTAGGAGCATTTGGAATATGGAAGTATAAGAAATTTCCATCTCAATCATAGCCGTGTGGGATTTATGAAAAGAAATAGGAGCTAGAGAATATATTAATCACTTAGATTTTTTAGTTAAAGAAGTCTCCAGTTCCATTGGCTTTAAGTCTTCTACTTCTTTTTCTTCTTCTCTAAGTTGCAATCATCATTAAAGTGCTCAAGATTTTATTTTTAGTTTAAGTTAGTAATGAGTTGTATAGGACCGAAGAAACGATTCAAAAAAGTTCCAATTTCTCCTTTAACGGGCCACTAGCAAAATTAAGCTTTTTATTTCTCTACAAAAGTGCAAATATTTGCAGTTTTTACTGCAGATATTTAAAGTGAAATCTATAAATATTTCAGTTTACATTTCGAATATTTGTAGTTTTTAGCGCAAGTATTTGAAGTCTCGATGGAACTAAAACGAAGGACGTTTTTTAAAACCTGATTTTCAGAAGGTCCACTGTACTAAAACTCCTCTTTCTCCTTAAATTCATTCAAGTTAAGCAGTACCATACATTAACTTTAATAAGTTAATGTACATCTAAGTGCAATCCCATTATATTATTTCAACTTCATAATTAATCATTTAAACTCTTATTCATATAACTAATCCATTAGTTAATTGTTCGTTAACTTATGGGGGGTTACGATCTTTTCCCCTATAGGTATATCTTCATCAAAATTCATACAAGGCATGATAATGATCACCAAACTGTCCCTTGCCCATTTTATCATAAACATTTAAATTCTCCATTCATGTATCCTAAACAAAATGTATCAGTACATCTTCCAATACATAATAGAATCAACCGTAATATGATATATGTATATGGTTTACAGCGAAACATAGTAGACATACATGCTAATCTAAACAAACAACTCAGGATAAGTTCTCTTGATCTTATTCTCCATTTTCAATGTAAAATCATATCGGTCTTCACTCCATTGGACCCGCATAAGCTTCACTTATTTATTCCGAAGCTTCTTTACATCTCGGTCTACAATCTAAGTAAGTTTCCTCCTGTGCAGTTAATGCGCTCGGCAGATTCAAAGCGGTGGAGGTGCAAAAAGTCATAGCGGGGATACAGTGAGGATACAGCGGGATATAGCGAATGGCTCTAAAATAGCATATAAAACTCGTACTTAATGTTTTTACAAATATATAAATGGTAATTAAATGAAAAATATTCATTCAATCGAATTATAATTAATGCATAAATAATTTTAAATAAAAACATGTGCAAATATACTTTAAATAAACATAAAACTGTTATATAACATAATTGAATTTAGTAGAATATTAGAGTATTTTCGTTTTTGAAAATATGTTAAAAACTAAATCAAATAAAGTAGTTTCATAATTTTTATAATGCACAAATGCAATTTTTCAATTCATTTTATTAAAGAAGATATAGCGGAAATAGCGAAATATAGTGGGAACAACGGGATATAGCGGAAATAGCGGGGCTTAAAGCGGAAAGGCTGTATTTTGGGGCTACATGGAAAAATCGTAGCGGTAGAAATCTGCTATAAGATATAGCAGAGTTATAGCGGGGTAATAGCGGGCATTAACTACACAGGTTTCCTCACATAGGTAATAGATTAGTTCAATAACCAAGTCTTCCATTGTTTTTTGAGCTATAATATCCCTAATGTCTTGGGCATGCCTACTTAGATGCAAAATATGAAATGCTTTACAGACCCCAACAAAAGCACTAGACAACTCAACTCCATAAGCTACTTTGTTGATCATCTAGTATCGAAAATGGGCTGATATATCTCAAAGCCAACTTTTCATCCTTTCCAAATCTCATAGTGCCCCTTATTGGTGACACTTTGAAAAACACATGATCCCCTAAATCAAACTCCAAATCTTTTCGTCTCTTATCGGCATAGCTCTTCTGCCTTGATTGAGCACCTTTGATCCTTTGCCAAATCAATTCAATTTTCTCTAAAGATTCTCTTATAAGATCTATTCCTAGAACAAGCCTATCACCTATCTTGCACCAATTTACTAGCGATTTTCATGGTCTTCCATACAACACTCAAAAGGTGTCATTCCAATACTAGACTGGTAACTAATGTAGTACGAAAATTCAACTAAGTGTAAACGATCTTCCTATGATCCATCGAAAATAATTCATAAACTCTAAGCATTCAAGCACTTGGTTGACCCTCCCAATTTGACCATTTTTATATGGATGGTAAGCAGCACTTGTCGATTAGATTTTTAGCTAACCTCAAAAGTGTGTTTGAAAGATGATATTATCAAAAGATTGGTTACTAATACTCTAAGTAAAATTGTAAAATGAAGAGATACCGGTACACTAAAGTAGGGTAAAGAGACAAGAGTTTAGAGTGGTTCGATCGAAGACGATCTACATCCACTTTGAGAAATTTCTCCTTATTGCATTTCCATTACAACATCCTAGATTACAGGATAGTGATAATACTAAGATACTTGAAAGCTAGTATTGTTCAACCCTTTTGAATGAGAAATGTATGAGGTATTTAATGAAACCGATGCTAGGATGGTTAAGATTGTGTTGAACAAGCCCATGAAATACTTTGGGTCATTGATAGAGATATATGATTGATGTGCATTCTAGTAAGAATGCAGGTGGCTTGCACGACGCAGATGAAGATTGTTGGGGAGCTATGCCATGGGAACTCTCGAAGCATGGAAGACGGTAAGGGATCAAGGAGTGGTTGTAGTAGATTTGCTGGGTTGGCAACAAAAGACAGAGAGGATTATTGCACAATGGCGCCTTTTTCAGGTGAACAATGGCAGTTGATGCCACTCTCTTCAAGGGAGTAGGGTACGAAAGGCTTCTCTTTGGCCAAGGTAGTTTGATGCTTACAAATATAGTTGAAGATAGCTAGAGGAACTTGTGGGAGAGGGTGCGCAAGGATGAGGGTGAAGAAGAATAAGGGAGCATTTGATGACATAGTGATGGAGTAGACTAGCAGTTGGTGGACCTTAACAATATAAGATAGCTCGCTCTGCTTTGCCACCCAATGCATATAGAGGAGGCCTGCTAGTTAAGCTTGCTGAAGCAGATGAGGTGAACCCTGCCAGGCTAGGCCAGTTGGAGGACAAGCAAGGTAGGCAATCCATGTTCCAGATATGGTATACAACCTGATTTTTAACCCGACTGGGCTGGGTGAACTGCTAGAACATCGTGTTGTTGGGCTAAGAAATATTTGGTTATCTATGTTGATTAGCCTACTTCTCTATTGCAAAAAATACAAGCAACATTTCTCCCCAAACCGGGGCCCATGCACGGGAGTGGTCTTGTCATTCATGCTTATAATGCCACATTAAATGCTATAACACATACCATTAAATGATTGGTGGAAAAGTTTGTTTTCCCAGACACAACAGTGGCCAAAAGGTTTTCGATGTGGAGATTTGACCGATGCATTGATTATACATAGACATTATAGATTGCTCCATACATGGCAAGTTTAATGACCCATATTTTTTCCTCATCATCTTATACTCCTCCTCCCTTCCCTATTTTAATTTTTACCAAAGTTTTATAGTATTTTTCTACATCAAGACCCGTTGAAGCCTTTTGTTTTCAACAGCAAACTTGACCCTTTTCCTCTAAGTTCTACTACATCATCAACACATAATTATCTTTTGACTTTGATCCTTGCATATTACATGCATTGGCTTTTGTTTTAACATCACCTTTGTCAAAAAAAGTGAAATAGGGTCAGCGACTCTTTGGTAGTTGATTTCCCTTTGATTTGCACATTGTGATAATGCATTTTTAGGATTTTCTTCCCCTTTTCCATGAAAACCTTCTCTGATAAATTTATTGACAAAATTTTACCAGTATGGAATTTTACAATCGTTATCATGCCACCTATAATGGTCGTCAAGAGGAACGAACTATTGCCTTAAGTGTTAACATTACCAAACTGACCTTATTAAATTAGTAGAAAAAGGCACTCATTGACTTTTGATAGGGCTGGGGGCAATTGATCATTTTTCGACACTAGCGTGGGTTATAGGCTTACCTATAGGCCAAGCTGGGCTACGTTCATAAATTGGTTAGAGGTGATTCAGTAATCTAGGGGACGTGCAATTGATTGCAGATGGTTTAATTGGCTTCTAATAATAGTTGGTAGTCTATTCCTCAGTGACCTCTAAGATCTGAGTGGACCGAATCAACCTTGTATGTATTTTAGTCAAGTTAGGTTATGATAACATTATCCTTCTCTTCCCACTGATAACGGACAAGACCAACCAACCTTTGACAGGCTAGATTGCTTGATCACTTGCTTATATGAAGGCTCGAGTAACTCTTCCCCTTCATCCATTTTTTATCAGGTTTGTAAATGTGCATTAGCTGGCACTGGTCCAACTGGCCCTAAATAGTTATATGCTTTTAGCCAGGCTCTTCATTGTTTTCCATGATTTGAATCTCCCCAAGCCTAATCCTACTTTGATCCGAGTGGTTTTCAAGCTTCATCGACAGGAAAATCCGACTTGGCCGGTTACTACTGGCTTTAGAGCATTGAGGCACCCCCTTTAATCTTTGGTCTCCTAAGTATAGAACCGGTCTACAAAGACCAATTCTTCTTTGTCCTTGTAACAGCTAACCCAAACCTCAAAACTCAGGCTTTCAATATGCCTTGTAATTCCTTATTAAAGAATTCTTTGATGTTGGGTTTTTCTAGTAATTGTCTTTTCATTTATAAAACTGACCCCTGTAGAAACAAGGGTAGGTCTTCCCTTATATGTTGACCATATTCGCCAGATCAAGACGGCCAAGGAGAATTTCAGGAACTTGGAAATGATTTTGAACAATGTGAACCTTTGATCGGTCAGATTGTTGGGCCCTAGACAAATTATGGGCGGATTCACTACCATAGTGACGGCCCCCACCATGAGTCTAGTAAGGCCAATAGGGATCTTGATTAGGGAGAAGAAAGAGGTAGCGATGGATTAGGGGGTGAAGCTGATAATGATGGCGACGATGACGAGACAATCAAATTGGATCATAGCCACAACCTATTGGGTAATGAAGGTGAGTGGTAATCTAATGATCCAATCCTCTTGGAGGATGTCATGGCCTTCCTCCATGATCCTATAATTTTTGGTCATTCGAATAATCTGGGTCATCAGAGACACCCGAGTAAAAGAGGACATAAGACTGGGCATAGGAGCCGGATGCATCCACAAGCGAGGGCTCCTCCTCTAGAAACCTTTCCACCTATGGCTCCCTAGTATAATAACCCTTAGCGTGCCCCTTAACATACAAAACTTTAAGGGGCATAGTCTAGCAATAATACCAAGGTGCTTCCTTGCTCGCCTCTAACAAGGTGGGAAAGGAGGACTGATCAATGAGGGTAGCTAAGCTTTGAATTGCTTCTTTCTATTTGTCCTTCCTGATATTTTCTAACTCTTACGTGTTTGTGTTTTACAGTGGTCCATGTGAGCCTGGGTGCCACTCTTGATGCTGCTTCTGCGGGGGAACCCAATCGAGAAGTTCTTCCTCGCCACCCTATATCAGCACCACTTCTCAATCACAGAAACCAGATCCTAACACCTTACCATACACACTGAGTAGTTCCCAAACGCCTTTGTGAAAGGGTGTCTTTTCCCCATGCACGACCTGATGTTGCAAGATGAGACACAGGCCGAAGCAGGCCGAGGGAAGGAAAAGGTGGAGCAGATGAGGCTATCCAAGGAGCCTCGGGTTATGGATCCAATGGGCTCTAGGAGTGGCTCCAACTGTAGATTTTTGAAGGAGGTGGAGGTGGTAAAGCCCTTATAGTGGGAGGATGAACTTGAGGTGTTCGAGTCGACTACTTGAATGTGGTTGATGAGGATGAAGGCCTGCAGTTGTTTGGCATATACATTAGTCGGAGTATCACTATAGGCCATGCAACAAGCGTTGGGCCAGGTCGAGATAGGAGACTCATTCCTTGGAGACGGTTCTCAAATCCTAGCTAATAGAAGCTTACTTGGTAAGAATCTTTATACTCAGCAATTTTTCTTTCTTGTCATGAATTAAAACTTTGATCAACTTATTGTGTGGGTCCATGCGGTGAGCCTTACACATCCATTAGGATCTATCAGACCTAATCAAGCAGGCAGAGGAGGAGAAAGCTACAGCCAACAAGTGAAGGGGGATTTGGATAAAAGGGCCTATGACATTGAAGGGAGGGTCGAGGCTTGTTAGAGAAAGTCCCTACAGGCTGAGCAGGCTAGGGATACTGCCATTAGCTAGTAGATCAAGGAAAGGAGGAAGCTAAAGGAGGAACTCTAATAGGTAAAAGTAGACTTGCAGATGAGCCATAAAGAAGCAGACGAGCCGATGGAGAAACTGCAGCAACATGTGAATTGGACCACCTGGGTTGGCATTTCGAAGGAGAAGAGTGTCTTAAACATCCAATTGGATGGTAAGGTTGCCATGATGTTAAAGCAAATTTTTTTCAACCAAGTAACACCTCCCATTATTGATTTCCTTCATTACTCGAGAATAGTGTGCATAGGTCCACGCCGAGGTTGTGATAGAGAAGGAAATGGCTAAGTTAGTTCTTGGCGATTGTGATCTCGAAGCTAGTTGCCTCCCTGAAGGGAGGACCGGGTGAGCTTGTTGAAGGAGGGACTAACCCACATTTATATGTGAAGGGTGTGAGTTGTTATTGGGGGCACCGTTGGGTATTGTTCGGTGCTTCTTGTGAGGAAGGAAGCATTGATCAGCTTAGGCATCCTTGTAGAGCGGCACCACAGATCCTGGTTTGGAGTTTGGGCTTAGGTAAGTAGGCCACCAAGGCACTAGTGCCACATCCTGCTAGGGAGACGTGTTGCATCATGGGTGAATGAATTAAGACAACTGCCTAGGTGGTCTTACCATTGGTTCATCGATGCCTTCAGTGAGGAAGCTTTGAGCGGCTTGTGCATCCCCATAAAGTAGCACTTTGGATGCCTGGTTTGGAGTTACGACGTGGGCAGCTATGCTGCTAAGGCACTAGCTGCCCCATCCCACCAGGGGGGAAAACATCATCACGGGTGAATGAATCAAGACCATTATAGGGTGGTCTCACCATTAGTTTGTAGGTGCCTCCAGTGAGGAAGTTAGTGTTGGGTGGGTTGTGCATCCCCATGAAGCAACACTACATATGCATAGTTTAGAGTTATGACGTCGGTAGCTTTGTCACCAGAGCACCAATGCTACCATCCTATTAGGTGGATAGGCAACATCATAGGCGAACGAAAAGGGACCACTATGAGGGTGGTTTCATCATCTGTTTTTCAATGCCTCTGATAAGGAAGAGAGCATTGAGTTGCATGTGCATCCCAATAGAGTAGAAATACGGATGCTTGGTTCGAAGTTATGACATGGGCAATTAGACAGCCAAGGCACATATGCCTCATCTCACCAAAGGGATGAGCAACACCACGAATGAACGAATCGAGACCACTATGGACATGGTATCGCCATCAATTCGTGGGTGCCTTCAATGAGGAAGGAAGCATTAAACGGATTGCACATCTCCATGGAGCAGCACTATGGATCCCTAGTTTAGATTTACAATGTTGGTTACTTTCCACCAATGCACCAATGCCCAACCTCACTAGGGTATGAACAACATCATAGGTAAACCAATTGAGACCACTACGGGGGTGGTTCCACAATCGGTTCATCGTTGCCTCCGGTGAGGAAGAAAGCATCTAGTGGCTTAAGGATCCCCACAGAGTAGCACTATAGATGCCCGATTCAAAGTTACAATGTAGGTAACTGTATTGCAAAGGCACCGGTGCCCTCTCTTACCAGAAGGACGGGCATCATGGACAAACAAATTAGGACAACTTTGGGGTGG
Source organism: Allium cepa (assembly GCA_030765085.1). Lineage (NCBI taxonomy): Eukaryota > Viridiplantae > Streptophyta > Magnoliopsida > Asparagales > Amaryllidaceae > Allium > Allium cepa. The sequence continues at coordinate 461,596,796 of CM060938.1, read as the reverse complement.
TCATGCCATTGGTTCATTGATAACTTCGGTAAGGAAGGAAGTGTTGAGTGGCTTGTGCTTCCTATGGAGAAGCATTATTTATGCTTCGTTCGGGGTTACAGTGTAGGTAACCGCACCGTAGGGCATTAGTGCCACATTTTGCAAGGGTGATGGGCAACATCATCAGTGAACAAATCGGGACCACTACAGGGGTGGTTTCACCATCAATTCATCGATGCCTACAACGAGGTGCCTTTAGTGGCTTGCACATCCTGATGGAGTAGACTATTAGGCATTCCCTAGCTATTAAGGTCCCCTGGCAATGGTAGGGAATAGGGATTCAGATAAATTAATTCCAGTCGATTAACCTTGTTATTACCCAAATCGAGAACATTTTTAGGACGTCTTGTTTCACATTCCATACACTAAAATAGATGATACAAATTTCATTTCCTCATAATTATGGCAATATTTCACAATCTTATAGCCGCGGCTCATATAATTTTACACATAATGGGCTAAAAAGTACTCTAGGTTCCAAGTGCAGGACACGTGGGCGCTATTGGGATGTGAGATGCGGTAGGTGCCTTTGATGAGTGTGGCACTAATTACATGTGGGCCTCTTAGTTCAGCCCCATGACTTCCTCTGCTAGGTTCTTGGTGTTGGAGAAGACATGGCAAAGCATTTAGTGCTCTATTTTGAACTGGTTGAACTTTTCTCTTGCATTGTAATGCTTGGCAATCTTTCTTTTATATGCTTCCATGCCAATTCATCCTTCACTCTTTTTCTTCTAAGCCACTGAGCCCTTTTCGAGCAACTCCCCATTTTGCTCAGGGTCATGGGTGAGACGCCTCGGAGATGGTATGTCGACCTTAATGGGTAGCATAGCTTCATACCTATAGGCTAAGAAGAATGAAGAGTGTCTGGTTGACATGCGACTAGTTATGCGGTATGACCATAGTATAAGTTGTAGGTCCTCAGTCGAGTTTCCCTTGGCCTTTGTGAGAGACTTCCTCAATGTTGCCTTAATTGTTTTGTTAAGGCCTCAACATGATCATTTGCCTATGGATGGGCAACTAAAGTGAAGAATTTCTTTATTCATTTCTACTCACAAAACCCTTAGAATATTCGACTCTCAAATAGGATGTCGTTGTCGATCATAATCTTTTTCAGGAGTTCAAATCAACACACCATGTTCCTAATCACAAAATTAAGGACCTTGGAGGTGGTGAACCCAATAAGGGGATCCATAACCCATTTCATAAAATAGTCAATAGTGACTATGGCATGGTTGTATCCGTCTTTTACTTCAGGAGTTTGTCGATTAAGTCTATCCCTCAAGTGTCAAGTGGCCCGGAGATGTCATAAGGGTCAAGAAATTCAGGAAGGCTCTCAAACTTTTTATGAACCTCAAACAGCGGTCGTGCCTCTTAACATAATTCATTGAGTCCTTGTTTGTGATTGATGAGTAATAGCCTTAATGGGAAGCTTTCTTTTCCAAGATTTACCTCTTAGTGTGTTCCCCGCGTAAAATTTTGCGTAATTCCTCTAAAATGTGGTTGGCCTCTTTATTAGTCATGCATCTTTGGAAGAGAGTTGAGTATCCCCTTCGATATAGATCTCATCCATGATGGTGTAACGGGAGGCCCGGTATAAGATTCTACGAGCGTCTTTTAACGGGCAGATCGCCGCATGCAAGGTACTTCATTAATAGGGTCATCCAGGAGTTAAGGCATGCTTCGTCAATTCCTATGGCAATTGCCCCTGGTTCAAAACAAGGGGCTATTCGCACCTCCATCGGGATCCAAGGGATACTTTTCTCAAAATTTCTAATCACCTTGGTCAATTAGTCGGCCTTGGCATTTCTCTCATGGGGGATTCGTTCTATCTTGGAACTTGCAAAGGTGCAGATGGGTTTCTTAGCTTCAATCTAGTTCACGACTAGGAAAATGTCATTAAACACATGCAATGATTCTACTCGTAACTCTCTGGCCACCTTGAGACCAGCTAAGATGACTTCATATTTAGCTTTATTATTTGTGGCCTAAAGGCCAAGACGAATGATAAGGCAAAGTTCTTTTCCATTGGGCATGATCAACACCATTCCTGCCCCGCATGCCCTTCTCGTTAGATGCACCATTAATATAGAGATTCCAAGAAGACAAGTTTGTTGTTGCCCCCTCATCATCGATGTTTAGGCTAGATCATTCTATGATGAAATCAACTATAACTTGGTCTTTGATCAAGGTGCGAGGGTGGAAAGTGATGTCTGAGCTCTACAGACTTCTTTAATAATAAGCTTACGATGTTAAGTTGAGTTAGCTATTTCTTCAATGGCTGATCGGTGAGCGACTTTAACAGGTGAGCTTAGAAATGAATTTGTAGACGTCGACCTTCTATTAGTAGGTGATAAACCAGCTTCTCTAACCTAGAGTATCTTGTTTCTAGGCCCCTTAAACTCTTTCTCATATAGCAGATGAGGCGTTGGAATTTCTCTTCATTGTGGACCAAGGAAACACTGATCGCATGGTTAATCACCGCAAGATATAAGTACAAGTCCTCCCCGTCAACAGGCTTTGAAAGTACAATAGAAGTGGGTAAGTGTCTCTTCAAAAGCTTTGGTGCAGCTTCACTCCATGCAAATGACTTCCCTTTCTTGATGAAGTCAACGAAGGGTATATAGCGACCATGGCTTTCAACAAAAAGTGACTGGGCGACATAATCATTCCATTTAGGCTTTGCACTTGTTAAACTTTACGGGGTATCAACAATGTGTAATTAAAGTGCTTAGCGGTTCTATAGTTGTGGAGCTATAAAAATTTATAGTGGTTATTAAGTGGGGATATAGGAGAAAATAGCAAAGACGCAAAAGCTTCATTAGATATAAAACTAAATATATAAAGTCACTTTATTCTTATTTTCACGTTATATATTCAGGAAAAATAAATGTTATTTAATCTTATACAACAAAACCAAAGAATATCATGATTTATACAGTCCAGATTTAGTGAGTATAATAGGTTTCTAACTTATGTTAAGCAATTATGCCTTAAAATTAGGTCTATACTCTAACTATGTTGATTTTTTGAAAAGAGAAATAATCAAATCGAATTTTTTATATTAATGTTGCTATTGTAGGTTCTAAAAAGCCTTGATTTAGTGAGTGTAGTGGAAAATATCGGGGTATAAAGTATCTGCTATTTAATGGCGCTATATTGATAAATGTAGCGGTTTGAGAGCGCTATATGCTATAATAGGAATTTCATAGGTTTTAGCGAGGCTTTAACTGCATAGTATTAGCATCTCTTAAATTGCCTAAATCTTGTTAGGATTTTCCTCGATGCCCTTGACACTTACCAAAAAGCCTAGGAAATTTCCAGATCATTCCACAAAAGAACATTTCCTTGGGTCGAGCTTCATGTTAAACCTGTGGAGGATGCCAATAGTTCACAACGTAGAATTTTTGGATTTGACCAACTTGTAATCAACGTATTCTATAATAAAACAACTGATTTGTTGAGAAAACATTCGATAGGCAAGTCATCGATATGTTGCACCTACGTTGTGAAGGCCGAAAAGCATGGATCGGTAGTAGTAAAGTCCGGTGTTGGTAAAGAAAGAGATATGATCCCGATTAAGTCCATAGTTGGAAATTTGGTTATATCTGTAATAGGCATCCATGAACATGAGTAGCTCATGCAAGCAGGTTGCATCTACAAGTTAGTCAATGCAAGGTAAAGGAAAACTGCCTTTACGATGGGCCTTGTTGAGATATAAGAAATTAATGGCAGTCCTCCAAGCCTCACTAGGTTTTCGAACCAGTGCCGGCTTGGCTACCCAGATAGGGTATGTTGCTTTGCAGATGAAGCCATTTGTAAAATGTTTCTCTACTTCCCCAATTGCTCTATTTTACTCGAGGTTAAACATGTATCCCTTTTGCCGGACTAAGTGAGCCGCTGGGTCAATGTTGAAGGTTTGATGTATTATTAAGGGGTTTATGCTCGTTATGTCGGCATGCTCCTAAGAAAATACATCTTTGCTCTCCTTTAGGAAATAAATTAAATCATCTCTTACCTCCTGACTAAGCTCTATACCAATATGGAAGACCTTGGTGGGGTCATTGCTATCAGTTTATATTGCCTCGAGCGATGTGGGTGGCCTGCAGTTGGGGCTGAAGTCTCCCATCGTGGAATTAAGAGAATTATCATCATCATTTCCAGCACTCTGTTCCATGTCACACCGGTTTAATGCATTCAATAATGTCCTCGGTTGGCATGGACGCTATATTCGAGCCAAGGGCCGATCGATGCCTCCAACCCTCACAGATGTATCCTTCGATGTTGTGTGAGAAACAGTGGTGGTATCTTATACCCTCGCTTACCAATGAGAGTGAGCTTATTCATTCTAAGTAGCAATAAGTTCTCTGGTCTTGCTTAGCTGGCCAAGGAAAGATTATTTCCTTTGGCTATAGTATCATGGCCTAGGGCAGCTATCATGCATAAGTTTTGCTGTCAATAACTTTGGTGACCCCATTTCAGATGGGAAAAAATGTTGATCGCTTGTTCTCTTGGGTGTGTTACCGCCAAGGATTGTCATTTCTTGTTGTAATATCGGTACCCTATTCTTTGCTTATTGTAGGAAGACATTGTACCAATCTTTGGAGGCTTGCTAGTTGCCTTGGATACATACCATTCCTCCCTTGATTGGGAACTTTATCATAAGACGTTGGTAGATCACTATCACGGCCACATATGCTAAGGTTGATCTACATATCAGAGTGTTGTATATGTACAGACAGACTACCACATGAACTGAACTTGGATTGTGACGGCCCTGGCTCGACTTTCGAAAATCAGCACCGAATACGACACTCGTATTCAAATGCAGCAGATCCAAATGTCGAATCTGGTTCGCCGGAGCTTATAACAACATCATATGAATATAAAACAGTGGAACAAAAAGAATATCATGCATACATCACAGCTTCAACATCATAATATCCAATAATACATCAGAGTATTTTTCAATATACATACACCACAACTCCAAATAAACATCATAATAATACAACAGTTATCATATATCCAAAAAGTCTTCAAAGGAACGAAGTGGTAACGATCTCCCAAAAACTAAACACCTGAGATCCCAAAAGCTCCTAAAATATCTCCAAAGCAAAAGCTCCAAAATACTGCTACACTATAACACGTAAACCTGCTACTAGACTGCCCGTGTAGAAATTTTGGGCATCCAGAGTTTAGAAAGAAACAATAAACTCCGGCTCAGTCATGGGACTGGTATGAGTAAACGAAAGTAGTTTCTTTTTAATAAACTAGATTTATAAAAGAAAATCCGGTATGTTTTCGAAAATGAAACTACCATAAGACCTCCTGCCACACACACAATGCAATCGCAGAATTGAAGGAGATTTCTTCTTATGATAGTAAAACATGCTTGATACGAGAAAAAATTCTTGATATTATTACTAGTGCATCGTGTAGAAAGCATTTCGAAAGTATAATATTAATCTTAGCCAGCATACCACATTTCGTCGTATGCCTACTATAGCTACCATGTTTTGTGGCAGGTTACTGCCAGGGTGCATGGCAGGTTATACAACTAAAACCGTACTGGGTTCGTATTGGGAATTGGATTTCCAACAAATGGTCAGGCTAAGGAACTTTCTACTGCCACATGGGTACGCCTCTGGCGGGACGTCCTGGGAACCTACCCGGCTCTTTGCCAACACAAGGCCTGGTTACCTCTGTAACTAGGTAACTATTACACGAGTATGCCACTCCTCAGTCCTTTGGGACCTTTATCCGAGGGCCCTCTATCACAAAGCAACAACCACACAGCAAATGAGATTGGAGCTACCACACAGGTAAACATCAGGGATCCATTCCATGACATCACCTTTTTCCAGAAGGAAATGACATACCCTAAAGGCGAGACCCTCATAACCTTACCGCATCTTTCCTGTTTCGACCATTTCTGGGTTGTGAGGTCCGATGAGGTCTCGTCCACAAAGCTACGCCTTACACAAAAGCCATGCTTTGATCACAAATGATCAACAAATGATCATCAACACACAGCAGCACTTAGCATGCCACACTACCAAATTGGGAGTATATCGCTGATAACCTTCAATTACATAACCTCTGAGCTCGTACGTCTCAGAGAAGGGTGTTAAGCTAAGAGAATAAATTCTCCGCCACCAACAGGTACGTATTTGAAAGAAATCTGCCTTATACCTCAAAATGTAGTGTCAGGCACACAACCATACAAATCTGTTCCGGGTTCGAACGGAACCGAAGGCACTTCATCCAACAAAGAAGCCCTTGCAAATCCGGGTATCACAATCCCGATCGGACTTCCCGTCACTTAGGGAAACTCTATACCGAAGCAACTCAGTGCAGAGACAATCGATAGGTTATTCTATCGTTTTCGAAGACACCCGGTCTTCACCACCGTTCTTCAAATGTTATCCATTTCGTTGTATCGCTATTCGGAATGGGTTGTATGACTCAAAGGTCCTTTCCAGGCTAAACCGAATAGTGAGCGTTTAATTTTTAAAACACGTGGATATATCAATCACAAAGATTCACATTCAGGGTTCGATGTGGGTTTCGGATAACTAACTGAAATCCGACTCCCTGTCGCATCGAAGTTTAAATGCCGTTTTACGGGCAAAGGGGTTTTCACATCAATACAGAACAAATCACAAATCACATTTCTACACAAAGCAATTCGCATCACAATCACAACAGAAATACCAATCCAGAACACAGTATCTGATAATAGTCAATCACCTTCAATCAAGGTGAATTAATTGTGCATTTAAATTAATTAACTACCTGATTAATTTTATTAATTATTTTAAATCAATGGTCAATCTGTCCTAAGGATAAATTAATTTAAATCTTAATTTTTAATTAAATTTTATTTGTTTTTATTAAGTTAATTATTAATTACAAAGTAATTTACAAATCATAAATTGTTAAATCATTACTTAATTATTGTGAATAAGTTTGTTTAAGTTTACAATTTGAACATTTAATTAACTTCTCAATATTATATTAAGTTAATTTTTTTAAAAACAAACTTTACTTTTTAAAAAATGAGTTTAAAACATCTTTGAACTTAATTTTCTTTAAATAATTATTTCAATTCCATTAACTTCACATTCCATTAATAAACCATTTTCATTTTTATAAAGAATGAATTTTAGAAATCATTTACACTTATGTTTTTAAACTTTCAAAACTGGAAATGTTGATTCTGGTGGCCAACCCGAGGCAATCTCGAGTCACGCCCGAGTAAAAATGCTCCTTACTTCGGGTTTTTTCGCAAATCGACCTGGGTATAAAAAAATTCCCAACTTAATTTTGTTTAAGTGTTAAACGACCTGATGTGTAGCCAATATATTCAAGCCAAGCTTCGAGTCAACTCCCCTAAAATCTCGAGTGAAACTTTGGGTCATAACTTCACCTCATCCAAAAACAATTACTGACACAAACGAGCCCGCATGCACGCTGCACACCATCTCGATCATCACTGGTCGAGGCTACGACCATGATCAGGTCGGCAACAACCTCCTCAACCCATCGAGCCACCCTGAAGCGCGAACCATCGCTACAGGCGAAATCGAATATCACGAACCATGCCTTATCGAAACCCATCACCGGAAAACAGCTTTGCCCCACCTCCTCTGGCCGTGTGAGGCCACAAAAATTTGACCCAAGCTCCATCACCGTGCGACGCCGCAATTAGCACCGAAGGTACGAAGTCCGATGGTCTACAAGCGAAGCAGCGATCACGTTTCCAGACTCGACTTAGTTTAACCCTTAAACCCTAACTTTGATTCGTTCTACCAATTCGTGCATTAGAAAAAAAATTCAACAATTTTTCTGGAATCATAGATGTTCAACCCAGCTTCATGCAAAACCTTAGCATCTAAAACTTGTTCAATCATTAAAAATTGATCAAAATGCCAATTTCGTTCAACTGTGAACTGCACATAGCATAGGCAACTAAAAATTCCCATTTTTGTCTTAAAAATCCTAATTTGCAGTGAAGCTTCAAGTTATGGACTTGAATTAGCATTTTACAACAATTGAATTTAACAAATTATTATGTGTTTACCTGTAAATCAAGGTGCCAGTAACATATTTTTTCTAACATGTTTGAAAACAGGTTTAAAAATATTGATTGAGGATTAAACCTCTTGTTTGATTGAAGGCTTGATACTTAACAATGATTTGATGAAAATGAAGTTGAGTTTGAATCAATGCTCAACCCTATAATCAATAAACAAGGTAGTCAATTTCACAGAACATCTTATATAAGAAACACAGACTTATATTCACAAGTAAACACATACAACACCATATTATCAATAAATCCCCTATACTATTTTGAGTAATTTGAAAACTTGAAAGTGTGTGTTTACTCACCTTGATTCTAGAAATAAATAGAGAACTATTTTTTGTTTAAAGCTGCAGTTTCTTTTTTTTCTGGATCTTCTTTTACTTGGTTGAGTTACAAGTCTAGCTTCAGCTAGCTTATGTTTTAGTTGAACTGGATTGTAACTTAAAAAAGATGATGATACTGATGTTCTTTTCTCTTGCTAATGAACGAAATATATTTTGGAAGTGATAAGAAAAAGATGTGCAGGCTCAAGCAAGATGTTTTTTTTATTGTACTTTGCAATGATTTTCGGTTGTACTTTATAAATATATTTTTTCTTATCAGAGATTTTTTTCCTTTCAATGGTGGCTGAAGTGATTTTCATTAAATGCCTATGCTTCCTTTCTTGTTTACATACTTCCTTTTTTTTATTAGTACATTCTTTTGTTTGTTTGTAGAGATATTTTCCTTATCTACACTTTTGTTTTATTACTCCCTTGTTTACATAATCCATATGCAATTTGTTCTTTTGTTCATAGATATTCATACTTATTTCTTTTATCTTAAGCCATACTTTATAAATGAAGTTCTACAATTATCATATTGTTTGAATTTATTTATATCCATATATCTTTCTTTTATTTAATATTAATAATATTCTATTTCATTTGAAACTTTCAAATTAAATTCAAAAGTTCAAATAATTTATCGAGTTTAGAATTCAAAATTTCGGGGTGTTACATGGATCTTGGCTACCAATGGTTCCTTTCAAAAACTGACTACGTGAGAAGTGATCCCTAAGGGTGCTATGCCGATGCCCCTAAACCCGTAAATGGGTAAAGCACATGGTGGAAGGTTTGAGGTAGGGAGCTGCATTTTGTCAAAAACATCATATGGAGCTGGCCCCATCAACAAAGATGTAACACCCACCTCGATACCCATAATATTCAAGAGTATTATTAAATAATATTGTTAGTTAACATATAGAATGAGGCTACATAGGGTACGTACGTGAATATTCCTTTGGACTAACATTGGTAGATATCTCGAATCATAGCATATTTACCTAATATGTACACAATCTTATATAAAGTAATAAACATATGTGCCTCTATGATAGAATTATGCATTATCATAGAATGTAATAGAGTACACACATAGTCGAAATGTCACAAATAAAATATAATACATCACATAAAACAAACAGACTATAGGATCGAGTAATATACCCTAAAAGAGGGATGAATAGGGCATCTAAAATTATTCTACACGGTTACTGATAAAGTATAAAATAGAGTACTAGAAATGTAAATACAGAAAATAAAGGACACAAGATATACCTAGCTTTAACCTAATGCCTACTACCACCTCTGAAGCTATTACTAGAGTTAAAGATTCAAACGCTTACAAACAGTAAACCTGCAAACACTACTAACAAATATTCTAACTTTATGTCGATAACTATGCCTAAACTCGATTCTCTAAGATCGTAATCCCCAAACTACAACACATAGCTCAAAAAAATTCTAGAGATCAAAATAAAACAAAACAAAAACTTGAAAAAGTTAAATAAAACTCCACCAAGGGTCACGTGTAGATGCCCATTTCAGCCCACACTCTCTTTTCTTTATATTTCTTCTTAATTTCCTTCTTTAAAAAGAAAGTGATTCTCCTTAAAAGCTTCGCAAAAAATTCAATGCAACCTAGAAAGTTCCGCCTTCACTCTAAACTTGCTGCCACCTAAAAATTTGATGTTAATGGTTGAAGTTTAGATTTTGATAAGTGAAGTTTTGAAAGAGTTAGTAAAGGAGGCAAGCTTGGTTATAACTTGATTGTGTATTGGACGAGCTTTATGACTTGAGACTGATCAGTATTTGAAAGAGATGACATTGATTTTGGTTTATTGACAATAACAAAGATGTCTTGACTACAAATGATTTTGATGTGTGATGGAGCATTGTTATATAGGCCAATGGAGGAGTTGTATATGTATGGAAAAATATATGTGAGAACACATGTAGAGAAAGATATGGATTGTGAGATAATTTGTTTTCCGTATAGAAAATAAAATCGATATAATGGAAAATAAGTTTTGTTGTATCTTTCAGAACGTATCGTCCGATTAGGTGTATATTCTAGAACAGAGATCATAAGAAAAGAAATACACACACAATTAGGCGATATATTCTATAAGATATACATACACAACAATTCTAGAAGACATAGTCTAAAAGACACACACACACACAATATTCTAGATGATATATTCTAGAAGGTATACATAAAAAAGAAATGTACACTCAAATAACAAAATAATTTGAAGCAAATTAAAATGAAATACACATCAATACACACACATACATCCTTGTATTCAATATTAGACATAGATTTTGTGAGTACTACACTCGCTTGAGCTTATGCTACTTCATTAACATCCTTCTTCTAACTTCTCCTTCACTATAAATTTCCTATGCTCCTAATTCTTAATCAATTTGCCAACTTCTTCCTAGCTAGTTATGTAGTATGATGTTGAGATGAATTCTTTGATTTAGGAATTTCTAATAAATTATTTTGATTCTAATTTGATTTTTGAAGGAGGAGGGTTTTTCTATCTTTACTTTTTAGGAAGTCGGAAGTTAGAATTGATGAAGAAGTATACATGAACTAATGTTTAGAGAATGAAAGGAAATGTCTAGAATTAGAAGGATCTGAATATAAGGATGGTGGAGTTTGGTGGGAGTTAGGGGGCTGAAGCTCATGTAGTATAAAATGACTATTTTCACTTCCTTTTCTTATTTTCCATTTCCATAAATTTTTCCTTAACACAAATCAATAACAAACCCTAAATTAAAATCATATTTTTATCTCTTGAGTGATTACACAACATTATATAATTTTATATAATTTATTTCTCATGAATTCTTTTTATTCTAATTATCTATTCAAAATATCATGATTGGCCCATTTTAAATAAAAAATTATTTATCAATTCATATCAACTTCAATTTTCACCTTAAATTACTTCAATTTAAAAAATATATTATTTTCATGTTTTAACGTATTTTAATTTAATTATCACTTATTAGTATTTTAAAACCATTTATTCAAACAATTCCAAAATTATTCTCATTTATCACTTATTCACATTTTAAACGCGAGTCTTGACCTTAGATGAGACTCAAATTCATTGTCCCCTTGGGCATGTGGGGTAGCTACTTTATAATAAGGGATTGTGTGTGCATATGATGATTATTGAGATAATCAACATGTGACGTACTTGTTATACACACACACATACATATAAAAATTTCACCTCTAATTATTTAAGTATAAAAATACAGTGATCATGGTCTGACTAGTAGTGTCGATATTGATATTGAATTTTAGACCTATAGTGGCCTGGAATTTAGTTACTGTCTTTAGCTTTGTTATTTATCAAAGGGTGCAGCAGAATCCGATGAATTGTTTTCGTCGAATGTAGCTAATGTTGTTTCTTATGTATGATTGTTTGGTTGACAATTATTTGTACTGGATTTATAATTATTTTCACAATTATGGTTATGGTATTTATTGGTTATTGCACAATGTTTAAATTACCAAAGGTGATATACTATTTTAATGTATAGTTCGGGAATATTTGTAGATACTTTAGTACAAGTAAGGAAATTTTTGATTAGAAATCTTTCTCATAAAATTATATGTCTATAAATGTAGTTTGGATTAAGCTTTACTATAAGTAACTAAGTATAAGTATATGTATGAAATGTTTTAAAGAATTTCTAAAGTAAAACTTATGTTATTTTGACTATTGACTGTTTTAAGAATTCTATTTGATGTGTTTGGCCAACGTTATTGACATAGATTCCTAAACACTAGGACAAGACATGTGGACACAATGTTTTATAAGGTATCAATATTTTGAAAAGATTAGAATATCTTGAAAGGATTAAATGGTTTTTCGATGAGAAATGATGTTAAATGGAAATTTTAATTTATTTAAGCTAAGAAATGAATTTTATATATTGTGTTAAACATGGTAAGTTTGATTAAATAATTAAAATTAAAAGAATTTGCAGGAAATGATGCTAGAAAAAAGCTGTAATATTATATAATTACTTAAGAAATATAAATATAATTTTAAATTGGAAATTTATCATAATTTGAATTAAATAGAAATTAGGTTTATAAAAGAAAAGAGATGGAAAAAGAAAATAAATACTTATTTACTGAATCCCTAGCCAAACAAACCAACATCAAACCTCATTATCTTATATCCTGATCTTTCTAATATCCAAAATTTCCCATTCTCTAGATTTCTCCTTGATTTTGTAAAAAATTAGATCACGAACACTTTCTAATCACTTATCTTCGTCCCAACATAAAACAAGCTATGAAACCTCCTTCCGTTAATAATTAAAAACAAATCATAATAATTCTCATAAATTCTCGAATTTGAGCCTGTTCATCTTGACACCAGTCTATACATATGGAAATAAAGAAGTCAAGGTCTTGATCATCTTTTAGAGTTCTGGATGGTGGAACAAAGGGGAAGAAGAAGAGGAGAGCTTACGTGTGAATATCGATTATCACATTTCTATTTTTAAATCATCGAATCCTCAATATATGTTGTGTCTGGATTATGTTTGAATGTATTACATTGTGTGCATTGAATTGTAATAGGATGATGCAAGAAGTGGGACGAAAGAGGTCAAAACTTGATCGAAGAAGATCGAATTAGGTGTGGTCGTTGCCCACTGGTCGACCTTCAATCGGCCGACCACGTAAGGTTGATCAGTGGGGGAGATTGGTGCACAAAAAATGATGGTTTTAAAATAATAATAATAATAATAATAATAATAATAATAATAATAAATGTATAATTCAAATAAAATATATAAAAAAATAAAAAAATTCTTAAGAAAATAAATTAAGAATTGAATATGTGATTGTATGAAGGAATGTTTTCATTTAAATTATGTATGTATGTATATGTATATAAATATATATATGTGTGTGTTCACTTAAAGTTATTATTCGGAACAAGAAATTAATTCTTAGGTAAATAATTATCTAAAGTTTTATACAAATTATGAAAATAAGAAGTAATTTTCTAATTAATAACTTAAGTGTCTTAATAAATACATTAAAATAAATGTGTTTAATTATTTTCAATACATATGATTAATCTGTTTATATTTCTTTATAATTTCTTATTACCTTTTTATTAATTTGGATATATGATGATTCACGGTTGATATTGATTTGAATAGTTGTTTGGACGCGGTGATGATATCCTTCTGCATGACTTTGTGAAACTATCACTTTGAGATATTTTTGTTTTGGATATCTTAATTTAATGTGATGCGGAATCCAAATCAAGAAGTTTTAATGCTGTCTAGTATGGGATGTTTGATAATATTTCTTCGGTTATTCATCAAACTCATTAAATAGAATATTATGGAGATTAAGTGTAGTTCATGAACAGTGAATAAAAAATTGAGTATCACATGCTGGCATGTGACACAGTTCTTATATTTATTTGGTTATTTGCTGTAAGTAGATGTTACTTATGTGATGGGTTTAGTGATATCGGGTAAATACCTATGTGAGGTGAAGCTCATGGATTTTAGATAGGTAGGATACTTATATATGTAGGTACTATGCGTTTGTCTATCATGATGTATTCCTAGATATTGTGTTGGAGTGAACCGGATCATCCATCTCGGTGGCCTGAACATAGGGTCTTGTCCTAGATTCTTGACACGCTATAATATTTATGACAGGGTGGTTAGCCCTAGCCTCTTGTGTCACCTAGGCTAGTAGTTTGTTACCGTAGGGGCTGGAATTGGGTCGTGAATTGAAGTCCTCGTGTTGACGAGCACACTGTGGATATTGTCACGATTACCATAGATGTAAGGTAGACAGTAGGAGCTTATCCAGTGGATAACCTGTGTGCTCCTGAAATAGGTAGATGATCGCCAATCTCCCTTCTGGTTCTAGCGAAGTGGTGGATTGGCATATACTATTGATATACCTATTCTAGGTATGGATATGGATAGAGAACCCATATGTTGAGATATAACTCTACTTGGGACTTTGTGTCTGTCATATAGTCAATTCCCATAACTATTTATCTTGTGATATTCCTGTATAAGGAGATAAGATTATACCTGTGATAGGTGTCTAGAGTATAGTGGATTCTCATATCATTTATTACATACGATTTTATGGATAGGCTGCCTACATATTATATTGGTTATGATATTTTTATTATTTGAGATTGAGTGATATACTTGGGCATTGATGTGTACTAGCCCGATTATATTTGATGGTGTCTTGTTTAAATTTTTTATAGATTTGATGATGATTTTTATATGGATGATTCACTCGTTTGAAATTAATTTTATGATTCCTGATTTGATATGGTTTTATAAAGGTAATGACATCTTTGTGCATGGTTTTGTGATATTGGATGTTTTATGACTCTATTGGGATTGTTGTGGTATTGTAATTATATACCATGCATATACTTTATATATATATATATATATATATATATATATATATATATATATATTGATATCTACATTTAGACATAGTCTGGCCCTTGAGTTATTTACGTAAAACTCGGGTCAGATTGAGACATTTTAGGTTTAGGGATGCTAAGACCAGCTTGTGTTTACTGGGTTTAGAGGAGACTAATACTTAATATCGTTATATATCATTTTGTATTATATAGTCTCATGTATGTATATCCTTCTGCTGTATATTGGACATATCTATGTTACATATTATTGCAGCAATGGTGAGTCTATGTTCTCTACAATTTATTGTATATTGTGTATTTTTCTATCCTGAAGGCATGGTTATTTAACGCTACATGCTGATATTGTGTATGCATACGCGAATTACATATCTGATTTTTGAAATACGTATTAGTGTTCGCCCAAGGAAATATTCATGTGCGTAACCCATATAGCACCACTTTCTGTATTATTTGATAGTATTACCTATAACACTCTTGGACAGTTGGTTATAGTGGTATCGACAATGCTGATTGAGATGACCATGCGGTCACGATGAGGGAAACAATCTCCTCTCTTGTCTTCTATAGTAAGTACAATATTGATGGATCCCTACATAACTTGAGGGGCCTTTGAGGTTTGGAGGTCAATTGAGTAAACATGATATGAAAACTCCCTCTTATAGTGGGGGTAAGCCTCTTAACAACTTCCAGCACATATGGGCCACCACAAAATGACATGATTTCCATTTTGATCGTGGCTACATGGTTGTCGACCGCCCAGCTGTGACGGGTTTCCATTTGTCGAGTGTTACGTTGTTCCATTTATTGTCTAACTTATTGAACCAATGATCCCTTGTGGATTAGCCACTTATCTCATCTTTGAAGTGCTAACAATCCCTCCTCGAGTGGCCATTGAACTAGTGAAACTCACGGTGTTTACCATTGCCTATAGGTTCCTCCCCCTACCCTGACCGGGATCAAGCGAGCCAATAAAAGAAGATACAATCACATATGGAAAGATAGATAGTCTCCTGTTACAGTTTAGGATTTCATAATTAGTATATTTAGGATTGAAGCATGATCCATCATCAAAATTAATCCTGCCATTTTCTTATCCATCATTCTTTCAGAAAGTATCCCCTCTTTGGCTAGTCTTGTTTCGTTGGTTGCTTTCTTCATCACTATCTAAGATGCATCCTCCCTCACCGCCGTATTGTCATTCTCCCTTTGAAGAAATTCTGTCAGAGATGAAGTGGGTTGCTTCTGCAATTCCTTCACACGTGGGACCAATATTTCACCCTCGAATAAAGGGCGACCACCAAGAGTTCTTGTCTGCTTTTTTTCCCTTATTGACTCCTTATTGAAGCGGTTGACGTACGACTGGAGGGACTCGATTAGACCGTATCTTTTGTTACCCATCTCGTTGGCCATCATTGTCCTTTTCTTTAATGCAAAGAAGCAGGCCCTGAAGTCAGAACATAATTGGGTCGATGAGTTGTCACTAGTAGCTTGAAGATGAAGTAACCAAGGAGATGACGACCCAGTCTGGGTGGATGGAAATAGGAAACATTTTGTATAGTTGGAGATTTTGCCAGTTTGGGTCATCGAGTTGAAGGCGGTTGTTTGCACCAAAAATTAGAACAAACACCCAATAGATTTTATATAGAGAAATGAAGTGAAGAACTAAAATTAAAATAGAGGAAATAAGCAGAAAACAAGAAACACACAGACTTACAGTGGTTTGGTGATTGCCTACATCCAGTTTGATGAAATTACTTTATTAATCACCTATATTTCTAAGTATAGGGGGGATCATATCGGATTGATCTTTAATAACAATGGAGTACAAGTAAAATAGCATTGTAAAGATGCCAAAAATGAACAATGAACTCTATATTTATCGGGGTAGACGATTGAATATCTTCTTGAAATTTAGCCAACGGGATCTCACGATGTAACGATCCAGAATTTCTATCATTTGAAATTCGTATATTTAATTAATTTTAAATATTTCAAAGTAAATTTTATAAGTCAAATAACTTACATTTCGAATATCTAGATTTAATTGGACAATTAAATTGTTAATTTAATATTTGAAATTGTGAAAATAATTGTAAATTGGATTTAATATGAATAAAAATGTTGTATAAAGTTGAATTAAATCTTATTTGAATTAGAATGATGTTAGAGAACTATTAAAATCGAATTAAAAGTAAATTTGTAGAAATTTAATATTTCAATATTTAATTAACGAGTAAAAATAGCCATTTTTCATACAGTCTCGGATTTCAACGAAACTAGTTTCATCAGATCTGTAATGTTATATTATTGTAAGATTTCAAATTTCGTGTCAATCAGATTTACGGTTTGTCCGGGGCAAGCTAAAACGCATAGAAATCAGTTTAGGTGAATTTTAAATTTAAATAAGTCGGTTCGAAAACCTATCTTCCAAATACGATCGAATTGCCTCCCAATATATATTCCATTGCGTTCGAAATAAGGGTAAAACATCATAAATGCCAAGCGGCACGCTTCGTTTCGAGTTCGGAACAAAAAATCAGATGAATAGTGTTTTGCAATTTTCAATAAAAGGACGTGAATATCATCATTTTGCAAAACCCTAATTGAAACTAGGGCTAGCCGCCACCCAGCTTTCTATGGCCGAAAATGCATCCTCTTCCTCCTCGTTTTTCTTCAAATCTACGCATTTATTCAAGAAACTTCCAACTACAACTTTGTAGAACGTATCAAGATCTTCAAGTCCAATGGGCACGATCTAAAATAACTTCACAGATTGTCGGCAATTTGCATTGGAACACGCAACGTTCACGCATGTTTTCGAGCAAGATGGTCGACCGAGCTTGGCCGTACTTTCGACGATGGTGGGGGGAGGGGCTAGGCGCACGTAGTGGAGGTTGTTGATCAACGTAAGGATGATCGGAGAAGTCGCGGTAATTGGTGAATGTAGGTGGCCGAGTGGGTTTCTTCGTGCATGTAAATCCTGGTTGGGGAAGAATAGGTGCGAGCGGCCAGGATGCTAGGGTTTGAAATCTAACGGCCCAGGATTGACATGGGTTAAAAAATAAATAAAAATTGTAAATTTTATTTTATATACTTCGTTCAAACTTTAAAATGCTATATCTTTGTCATACGAGGTCGAAAATTGACGAAACAATTGCGTTGGGTTCGTATTGACGAGCACTACATTATGGAGCTGGATTGGGATTTATTTGAGCTAGTGAAAATTTTGAGTAAAATTAAACGTGTGTTTAATTTTATTCGAAACAAAACACTGCAACTGCTATTGCAATCAAGTGAGTACAACTCAATCTTTATGACTCACTGATATTTTATATAAGTGAGAATAAATATTATTTATGATGATTGTTTGGATGATATGTGATATATTGATTGATATTTGGATATATATACCTGCCTAGTGGAGTAGATGACCCTATACGTTCCCTTGTATGAGCGGATGACCCTTCGTACACGCGTCTGCCTTGAAACAGACATTGTATATATATTCTAATATGTATATTTGCTGCAGATGACAGGTTGAAGGGACCCAACTGGATTCCTCACTTGTATTGATTTATTTACAGATATTGTGATATATGCTGTTACCATATGATATTGTAAATCTATATGAGTGGATCATGTAGTGTATATATATGCAAGTATAGATGAACTAACTATATAATGTATCTAATATAAACTTGATAGATGATAATATCAAAGTAAATGGAAATAATCACACCGGGATTTTATACTAGTTCGAACCTCCCGTCCTACGTCCAGTCCCGAAGCTCCTCTTCGGAATTTTACTATCAAACACCATCACTTCGTCCGGAGGAATAGGGTTGGTTACAAAAGCTTGTTCTTGTCAAATGTGTGTTCTATAACACAAGTATTGACTGTTGGGTACAAAATGCTTCCAATCTATATATATAAATAATATTGATTGAAGAGTTTTGAGTATATGGAAGACTAAAATACAGGTATTAGATTGCTAGAGATCAAGTATTAATCAGAGTATAAGAGTATAAGTCAGTAAGGTAAGTTCTTCTCTTGAATTCCTGATGCTATTTATAATGGTAAAGAGATCCTTTGTGTAGTTGCATTTGTTAGTAAGTGCTCTAAGGTCGCTTCTAATGGTGATGAAGAGTTGCAGCGAAGAGGAGCGAATGTGTCTTTTCAATTATGACAGTTGTATTTTGAATATACATAGCCGAGTTCAAAATCAGACGTCTAGAAAATGTTTCAGACGTCTGGCTCTCATATATTTTTTGTATATGGTTGCTTTTCAGACGTCTGAGTATATTAACCAGACGTCTGATTCTGTCAGATTTGCGAACCAGAGGAATCAATCAGACGTCTAGCTAGTGCACCTAGACGTCTGGATTTGTGCATGTTGCTTTTCCACTGCCTGTGTCATTCCTCTTCCGATCCTATCGACTTGTAGCCTCTCGATACTTCTTTTGAGTCTTGTTCTTGTCTCTTTGGTGGTGTTTACTTTAACAATTACCTGTAACTATAGATATATATGCATACTTGATTTCCATTATATAGTTGTTATCATCGAAACCATAGAATTGGTTTCCTAACAATCTCCCACTTTTTGGATGATGACAACTATTCAATGTACTTATATATAGATAATAAATCTCCCCTTGAATATGTGCTTATTTTTAATATTTTATGATTATAATTATTTTCTCCTCCTTTGGCACTATCAAAAAGAATTATAAAATTGAAACCAATCATCAAACAAAAAGAAATTTTCATTAATAACCTGAAGTTTGATTATAGACATTGGTTGTACAAAAATTGATATTCCAAAAACACAAAATTTATAATTCCCAAAATCTATGATTCCTTTGGAGAAGCTTTATTTTGATCATCTTCCTTTGGTTCTTCTTTTTCAGAAGTGCTAGCCTTTGTAGGAGAAGTCAAAGCTTGCTTGAGAGGTTCATCCTCAGAGAGTTTGGAATGTTTTGCGGGAGGAGAAGGTACTGGGGTTGGCCAATCTTCAGAAGGTGGTGTTGGACCGCGATCCCGTTGTAGTACTTCTTCAAGAACTGACAAGATAGTCGTAAGAGATTCTTCAACTGTGGCTAGGCGTGTAGCAAATGATGTTTCGAAGTTGTCAATTCTCTTAGCCAAAAGTTTTTTATTTTGGCATAGAATATGTTGGTTTCGAAGGGTGAGATCTCAAACACTTTCATTTGGATTTGTATCCGTTCGAGTCTCCATAATTTCATCTTGTCCCGGATAATCAAACGGTGCGGGAGGAGGTGGAGTTGCTTCTCGATGTTGTTCCTCCTCTTGGGATGGTTCAATATGTGGTTGAGGAGGAGGCTCAGCTCGTCTAGATTGACGATTGTGTGACCAATCTTCAAAGGTCATGAATTCTTGGGAAATTTCGGGTAGGTGCATCAGAGAGAAGAATTTGGTGGAAGCAAATTTAGGAGAGATTTCTTCGAAGGTTGATAGGTAGGATGGAATGTTATGTGCACGAAGAAGTCTCATAATATAGGTTGGGTAAATAATTGATGGCCGTGATCGAGTCCAAAAATGCTTGAGCTCGTCGAAGATGAATTTGGCCCAATTTACCCTTGTTCCACTAAATAGAGCATATAGGGCTTTGTGCTCTTATTCGGTGATTTTCTCGTGACTTCCCATTCGTGGAAAAATTGTATTAATTATCATTCGAGTTAGGAGTCGAGCTTTTGGACGTAGACATTTGAAGGCAAATTTTGGCATTTCGTCCCTCCAAATTTGTCGAGTAATGCTGTTTCGTGGCTTGAAGCGCATATCGAGAATGTTGTATAAACCTTCCCCTGTGTCAGAGCATCCTAGGGTTCAACCTATTATGCCTGGAGTTAATCTAATCGTGTTCCCATACACGCTAGACAAGGGCCAGTTATCCTCATTTTCAGTGTTCCACACTGAAGTACTGTCTAAATTCGCATAGAATAGAAATATGGCTAATTGGTCTATTTGGATATCATTAGAAGTGAAAGAAATTAGGGTTTCCAACCCGGCATTTTTACATAGTTCATCCAAATCATACATAGAAAATTTAAGGATATTGTAGGATGGACCTATGTGGAGTTTTTTCTTTTGGATGTCTTCATACCTTTTGATGGAATGCGGCGCTTTATTCATCCACCTTTCTATTTGTTCATCGGAGCACACCTGAGGATTTGAAGATGAGTTCGGTTGGTCTTGTTTTCGTTTTGACATCTTGGGATTCTTAGTGCGAGGAGGCATTATGATTTGATTTGCTTAAAGACGATGTTTTGGAAAGAAAATCGTGCCAGAGAAAATCGTAGGTTTTAACAATTTTGAGATAAAAGAAAAAAAATGACGTTGTCTGGGCGAATTTAAATGGTCGATTGGGAATCAGACGTCTGGATTGGAAATTAGACGTCGGTTTGCTCTAAATTGAGTACAATAGATAAATTTAGATGTCTGGTTTTTGGTTTAGACGCCTGGTTTGATCGAATTTGTAAAATTGGAGAGGTAGAGAGTTTTATCAGACGTCTGGGTATAAAAACCAGACGTCCGGTTTGGTTTATTTTTGAAAAACTTCGTGGCAGAGAACTAAGGCAAATGTTTGGATCTTATTTTAGACGTATGAAATTCTCTGGTTTTTATTTGGAGAAGACAGAGCAAAATTTCAGACGTCTAGGGGATATATCAGACGTCTGACATATGCACAATGCCTAAGTTTTAGATGTATATCATTATGTCAGACGTCCGAAGGCTACAGTCAGACGTCTGAAATTAGCAGTGTGGCTAAAAATAGCCTAAAAATTGATGGTTTTGCTTATTTCTCGAATGTTTTATAATAATAATTTTATTGTTGTGAAATAAAGAAACAGATAATCATAGATACATACAATAACAAATATAATTTATTTAGAAGGTGATGAAGTTTTGCGATCTCCTGACTTGTCATCCGTCCATGGTTTAAGTGGAGACCATATATTTCCACGTTCATGGGTTCTCGGGGAGCCAGAATATCGTCTTGGTGGAGGGTCCGAAGGAGAACGATACGAAGACGAGGGATCCAAAGAACTACAAGGTTTTGGTAGCGGTTCATGGATATCTTTCTTCTGTGACGAACAAAACTTCATCGCTACTTGCTTCAAAAAGCTTAGCTGACGTGCTGTAACTTTTTGTTCGAAATATAGTTCTCGTTGAAGATCTATCTGTTGTTTCTGATAATGATGAATTTCATTAATTTTCTCCTTTGTGCAAGGAGAGACAAACAGAGATCTTTTGGTCTTCTTGTTATCGGGAGTAAAACCCGTATGATACGAGGACCACCTTTTCGTTGGCTCCTGCTTTGGTGATGGTGTAGGAAGCCGTTGTGGCATGTCAGGCGAGCTGTCCGTCGTTGGTGTTGAGATGGAGATGGATATATAAGAGTCCCTAGAAGACATGGGCTATATCGTGTTTCTTTAAGGAAGATATGAATTGTGTGTATATAGTTTTGTATACCTCTTTATATATAAGTTGAAAGAATTATTTATAGACAAACTAACTGTCTAAAAAGTAAAAGGTTCAGAAATTATTAAGTATAATTTGTGGTAGTAAAATAAACAACTAATCATAGCCTTAAAGTGGAACATTGATTAATTTTGAGGAAGTAGATCTTGAAATGAGCAAATACCTAAATTTCGTCAGATTTTAATAAAAGTTTGTTCATTTAGTGGTTTCGTAAAGATGTCTACTACTTGATTTTTGGTATTTACGTATTCTAATGAAATAGTTCCTTTTTCAACATTATCTCGTAAAAAATGATGGCATATATCTATATGCTTAGTTCGTGAGTGATTAACAGAGTTTTTTGATAAATTTATAGCACTCGTGTTATCACAATATATTGGAGATTTGTTGATAATTTTGCCGAAATCCTTTAGTGTTTGTTGCATGCATATCACTTGTGCACATGCTAGAGCTGCGGAGATGTATTCGGCTTCACAAGTAGATAAAGAAACACAATTTTGCATTTTGCTAAACCATGAAACTAAAGATTGTCTGGTAAAATGACAATTTCCACTAGTACTCTTACGATCTGTTCTACATCCACCGAAATCCGCATTGCTATATGAAACTAGTTCAAATGATGATTCTTTAAGGTAAAACAAACCATAATCTCTAGTACTAGATAGATAACGTAAAATACTCTTAACAGTTCTTAGATGAGATTCTTTTGGTTTTGCTTGAAATCGAGCACATAGACATACATTCATCATAATATCGGGTCGACTCGCCGTTAAATAAAGTAAAGAACCAATCATGCACCGATATAATTTTTCATCAAAATCTTTTTCGTTATCGTCTTTTTCTAAGTGAACAGTGGTACTCATTGGTGTTGGTTTGCTTGAAGTTTTATTCATTTCAAAACAACGTAATAGATCGTTACAGTACTTTTCTTGATGAATAAAAATTCCATTTTCAAGTTGTTTTATTTGTAAACCTAAGAAGAAATTTAATTCTCCCATGCGTGACATTTCATATTCATTTTTCATAATATTTGAAAATTGATTACATAGATTTTCGTTGGTTGAACCAAAAATGATATCATCAACATAAATTTTTACAACTAAAATATCATCATTTTCTCTTTTAATAAACAAAGTTATATCTATTTCGCCTATTTGAAAACCAGATGTTATTAAGTGATTTTTAAGTCGTTCGTACCATGCACGAGGGGCTTGTTTTAATCCATATAGTGCTTTGTGTAGTTTAAAAACATGATCTGGATATTTTTCGTGAACAAATAGTGGAGGTTGTTCTACATATACATTTTCTTTGATAAAACCATTTAAGAAAACACTTTTGACATCCATTTGAAATAATTTAAAATTCTGATGAGTTGCAAAGGCGAGTAATGTACGAATGGCTTCTAATCTAGCTACTGGGACAAAGGTTTCGTCATAATCGATACCTTCTTCTTGATTATAGCCTTGAGCAACTAAACGTGCTTTATTTCTAACAATATTTCCGTTTTTTTTTGCTTTGTTTTTAAACACCCATTTTGTTCCTATAACCGATTGATCTTCAGGTCTTGGTACTAATTCCCAAACATTATTACGTTCAAATCGATTTAATTCTTCTTGCTTAGAGATTATACAAAACATTTGAAGCTTTTTTATAATTTTTTGGTTCAAAATTTGATACAAATGCTATATGGCTTATCTGATTAAGTTGATTTCTAGTTACTCTAGAATTGAGATCTCCAATAATATTATCTTTTGGATGATTTTCTAAGGGCCGACACCAAAGTGTTACTTTGAACATTTGTTTCATTATTAATAGAATTTGTTAGTGGAATAATTTCTTCTTCGTCATTACTATGATGATTAAAAAGATTTTCGTCAAACGAAACATGAAACTTTCTTCAATAGTATTATTTCTTTTATTAAAAATTCTATATGCTTTACTACGATCCGAATATCCAACAAAGATACCTTCATCGGCCTTCGGGTCAAATTTACCTAAGTTATGTTTTGTATTTAATATAAAGTATTTTGAACCGAAAGTTTTAAAGTATGATACTTTAGGTTTTTTACCAAAAAATATTTCAAAACAAGTTTGTTTGGTCATAGGACGTATTGTTACTCGATTCAATACATAACAAGCTGTGGCAATAGCTTCAGCCCAAAAGTATTTTGGTAGACCACTACTATTTAGTAATGTTCATAAACATTCTTGTAGTGTACGATTTTTTCTTTCTACAACACCATTCTGTTGAGCTGTGCGAGGAAAAGATAAATTATGAGTTCTTCCTTTCTTATTACAAAAATTAGTAAAAAGATCGTTTTCGAATTCTCCCCCGTGATCACTTCGAATATTTTTAATTTTTAAATCCATTTGAGTTTTAATTCTTTTAGAAAATATCTTAAACATACCAAAAGTATCGCTTTTTTGTTTTAAAAATAAAGTCCATGTGTATCTTGAAAAATCATCAACTATTACAAAGTCATATTTGTTATGATTTATAGATCGTATTTTTATTGGACCAAATAATTCTAAATGTAATAATTCTAATGGTTGTTTCATAGAAATATTATTTTTAGATTTAAAAGAGCTTTTCTTAAGTTTTCCAATTTGACAATTGTCGCATAAATTTTCTATTTTGTAATTTATTTTAGGTAAACCTCTTACTAGTTCATATTTTTCCAATTTAATAATATTTTTAAAATTGACATGACATAATCGTTTATGCCATAGCCATGGATCATCATGTTTGGCGGTTAAACATAAATTCGAATTTTTATTTATATTCATGTTTAATACATAAATATTTTTGTTTCTAACACCTTCAAAAATAAGTTGTTTGTTATTATCTAAAATATTACATCTACTTTTTCAATATTTATTTGAAAACCATTATCACATAATTGACTAATACTTAGTAAGTTGTGTTTTAGATTTTCTACTAATAAAACATTTGTAATAATAGGAGAGTTAGATATACCAGAGTTGATGACTTCTCCAATGCCTACGGCATATCCTTTTGAATTATCTCCAAAGGTTACCCTTCCACCATCGATGAATGTTATATTTGATAACATTTTCGAATTTCTGGTCATATGCTTGGAGCATCCGCTATCTAGTATACATTTCTCCTTATTTTTTATTTTGGGTACCTGCAAAATAAAAGATATTTTAATTGGTACCCATATACTTTGTTAGGGTCCTAATTGTTAGGAGAAGGTAACCATATCCAAGATGGTTTAGTATCTTTATAAACATAATTTTTATTATAGACTACATTCTCTAAGAAATTATTAATATGCTTTTGTCTAATCAAATTATTATTTGTCTTAGGAATCCAAATTTTTAGATTTTTCGTATTCATTTTAGACTTAGGTAAACTTTTAGTTTTTATGTAACTAATATTTTTAGCATCATTTCCTTTTTGTTTAGAAGGATTTTTAAATCCTATTCCATTTCTATTGCCTGATGGTTTTGAAGTTTGGATAAGATTTTCCAAATCTTGTTTTCCTTTATTAAATTTTGACACATTATTTGTAATTTTATCTAATTTTTCTTTTAATTTTATTTTTTCAGTTCTCAATATTTCAATACTGTTTTTTAAGTCAACATTTTCTTTTAACAAATTATCCTTCACTATTTCAGTGTTTTCAAAATCAATAGTAATAGCCTCACTTTCTATCAAATTATTTTTGATTTTATTCTGAGATAATTCAAGTTCTTCTTCTAGGATAATTTTTTCATATTTTAACATTCCTACTTCTAGTTATAGTCTATTTATTTTGACTATATATTCTTTGTTCAATTTTTTAATTTGTCTAAATTTATCGTCTAATTACATGCTAAGTTCTAATAATTCTCATAGCTAAGTTTAGGACATACCTCATCAGTTTGTGCCATAAAACACACATTAGCTTGTTCTCCGTCACTACCGCTATCACTTTCAAATGATGAAGAGTCCGAGTCATCCCAAGTTACTTTGAAAGCTTTCTTCTTTTTGAATTTTTAAAATTTGTTCTTCTTTTTATCGTTATTGAGTTTTGGACAATCCTTCTTCATATGTCTGTATTGATCGCATTCATAACACTTGATTTGAGATAGGTTTGTTGTGTTGGACTTCCCTTCTTTTTGGAATTTGGTCATCTTTCTAAATTTCTTGAATCTATTACAATTCTTGGCAATGAAGACTATCTCTTCTTTATCTAAGTCAGAGTCATCATTTTTTGTTGCTGGGAATGCTATGTTCTTTTCTCTGAATTCAGTTCTTTTCGTGCCTACAAATTAGCTTCATAGGACATTAAATTTCCTATCAACTCTTCAACTTTTAGAGTAGAGAGATCATTAGCTTCTTCAATAGCTAAAACCTTCCTTTCCCAATCTGATGTTAAAGAGTTGAGTATTCGAGAAACTAAATCAAAATCAGTAAACTTAACCCCTAATGCCATAAGATCATGTTGGATAGTTTGAAATCTAGAATGCATGTCAACAGTAGTTTCATTTTGTTTCCTTTTGAATGATGAAAATTGGTTTTGCAAAATTGAAATCTTAGTTTGTTTGACCTTTGTTGTACCTTAGTGTGCAATTTGTAAGGTATGCCAAATGTCAAATGTAGTTATGCAGAACATGACACGTGAAAATTCATTTTTGTCTAGAGAGCAAAATAAAACATTTATAGCTTTAGCATTATTTGATGCTAAGGTCTTTTATGCATCGGTCCATGTGTTCATAGCAGTAGTAGGTGCTTCATATTTATATTGTGTGGCTGACCAAATTTCTAGACCATTTGCTTCCATAAAAATTCTCATACGTGTTGACCAATATGCATAGTTAGATCCATTAAATAGTGGGGGTCATGCTGTGGATTGTCCTTCTTGAAAAATACTTGTCATATTAAAGTGATTCAAAAACGTGCTACTGTTCTTTGATCAAACTTGGCTCTGATACCAATTGTAAATCTACATGAGTCGATCGTGTAGTGTATATATATGCAAGTATAGGTGAGCTAACTATATAATGTATCTAATATAAACTTGATAGATGATAATAGCAAAGTAAATGGAAATAATCAAACCAGGATTTTATACTGGTCGGACCTCACATCCTACGTCCAGTCCCGAAGCTCCTCTTCGGAATTTAACTATCAAACACCCTCACTTCGCCCGGAGGAATAGGGTTGGTTACAAAAGCTTGTTCTTGTTAAGTGCATGTTCTATGACACGAATATGGACTTTTGAGTCCAAAATGCTTCCAATCTATATATATATAGATAATACTGATTGAAGAGTTTTGAGTATATGGAAGACTAAAATACAGGTATTAGATTGCTGGAGATCAAGTATTAATTAGAGTATAAGAGTAAAGAGTATAAGTGAGTAAGGTAAGTTCTTCTCTAGAATTTCTGATGCTATTTATAGTGGTAGAGATTGTGTAGTTGCATCTATTAGTAAGTGCTCTAAGGTCGCTTCTAATGGTGATGAAGAGTTGCAGCGAAGAGGAGCGAACGTGTCTTTTCAATTGTGACAGTTGTATTTTGAATATACATAGCCAAGTACAAAATCAGACGTCTGGAAAATGTTTCAGACGTCTGGCTCTCATATATTTTTTGTATATGGTTGCTTTTTAGACGTCTAAGTATATTAACCAGACGTCTGATTCTGTCTGATTTGCGAACCAGAGGAATCAATCAGACGATTGGCTAGTGCACTCAGACGTCTGGATTTGTGCATGTTGCTTTTCCTGTGCTTGTGTGATTCCTCTTCTGATTCTATCGACTTGTAGCCTCTCGATACTTCTTTTGAGTCTTGTTCTTGTCTCTTTGGTGATGTTTCTTTAACAATTACGTGTAAATATAGATATATATGCATACTTGATTTCCATTGTATAGTTGTTATCATCGAAACCATAGAATTGTTTTCCTAACAGATATATGATGTTTTGGATGTCGTGATTGATATATTTAGTGTCGTTGCAGCATTGGGCCTATTTTTTGAATTTTAAAATGTTAAAGTAATGATTTCGAATTTAAAAGTGATTTTGAAAATAAATGTTTTATTGAATTTTTGAATCGTCAAGAATTGATTTATTTTGAATAAATAAATGTGATAATTTTTATGTTATAAAAATTATGATGTTTTGGGAAAATATAATTGAAATTATGATTTTTGTGAAATAAAACCAGAATATGATTTTTGGAATGTGAAGTTAACTATTTTGCAAAATGGTTTATATGGGAGATATAAAATTGATAATTTATAAATTGAAATATTAGAATTATAAAGGAGTTTTATAAATGTTAAAATGAAGTCACAAATGGATTTATAAGTGAATAAGATTTACGAATTGCGAAGTTATAAAATAAATGAATTTGTAAAATAAACGATTTAAAAGTAATTAACTTATAAATTGGATTTTGGCATATAAATGAGATAAATGGAATTGGTTAATAAAAGACATTTATAAATAGAAGTTTTTATAAAATATAAATGGAATTTATAAACATTTTATAAATTCGAAATCAACAATATTTTGATAAGAGAATATAGAATTTTATTAAAGAAACTATACTCACGATTTTGGACAGTGGGTAATCCTTTAATTTAAATATGCAATAGTAATGGATTTGGTAAAGGGGTATATTCACGATATTGTACAGTGAATTATCTTTTGAAATAAATGTGTAGAAGTGTTGGAATTTGTTAGAGAATTTATATTCACGATTTTGGGCTGTGAATAATATTTTAAAATTAAACAAATGTTTTGGGAAGTGGTATTTAAATTGAATTTAAACGATTTAAAGATGTTTTAAAATGTGTTATGCATCGAAACCATAGATTTCAACATTCATTGTTGAAATAGACGTTTTCGAGAAATAAGGAAATAATGGACTATAACAATGTTGTTATAGTAAATGATTTTCGAAAGAAAATGTTTTGTATAGTATTGGGGTTTATATATCTATCTTATTTTCGAATCCCTGTACTAGCAATTTTGGGTTGTCGTAACGATGTTTTACGCAACATTCATTTTGACCCGAATAAACGTGTTTAAAGAGAATGTTTTCCTTAAAGAATAAAAAATATATACTTAATTGGGATTTAAGTATATGCAATATTTTCTAAGTGTTGAAAATAAATTGATTTGTGAATTACTTATTATTAAATAAGTATTTGGAAATGTTTTCCAATATTGAAATGATTTTGAGAATATATCTTCTTAAAGATAATTTGAAGTGAATATTTGGAAAGTAATTTAATTAATAAAAGATAAATTAAAAGGGCCCAATGATTGTATGTGGTGCTAAATATTTATTTGTTTGCTTTGATAGTTAAATCATCGACTATCAAACTTGGCCAAAATTTTAGTTTCTCGACTTGATGTGGGAACTATTTAGTCGTACACTTAGTACGTAGCCATCTGTGTAGGCTTGATTATCCTTTGTGTTGAGGATGTTGATTCATATAGTGCGGAGTATTACTCCAATCTATTGAGCTTCCTTCTTGGCCCGAAGGATAGCAAGTTGAAAGTTGGATACATGATAAGTCTATGAGACTTAGTTTCTGTGTGTGGTTAAGAAACGCTTTTGCGTTGTTGGTGCGAAGAGACCGGGATCGGTTTAACCGAAAACCACTTCGGAGCAACGTATATGCGACGATTGCGTAGGTTGCTTGTTATGATATTGATATTCCGGAGTTTCATAGTGAAAGACTACTTGTTGATCGTTTGGGGTTAAAATCCCAATGTACATCCAGTAGCAGTGGTCTCTTCATTATGAAATATCCAATGCGAGGACTACTCGCTACTAATCCTAGGGATTTCCCGACTGGATGTGGTAGGAAAGTACATTCGGTTTGTCCTGTTCATGGACAACTTGTATGACTGTTTGTATGACATTGCATTTCTAATGATTATGTACATTGGTTTTTATAAACGTACATCAGTGGTGGCGGAGAAGGCAACTTTTCTTAGCTTAACACCCTCCTTGAGATGTACGAGCTTAAGGGTTGTATTTTTGTGGAAGGCAATTAGTAGCCAACGGAAATGGCTGTGTGGCATTCTAAGTGATGTGATTATGATTGTGAAAGGTAATCGTTACCTCATCAGGCCTCATCAACCGGAAATGACCAAAACAGGGTTAGATGCAGCAAGGCTAAGTGGGTCGTTGCCATTAGGAGATGATCATCCTTTTCTAGATATATCTTTACACGCTATGACGTCATGTATCTGATTATTGTGGTTTGTATGCTAAAGGGCCCTCGGTAAAGGTTGGTAATGACCGGAGATGATATATTCGGCACCATCTAGTTATAGAGGTGGGCCGGTCTTGTGCTGGTAGAGGATCCTTTGTGATGGTCCTCGGTACATTTTTCTAGAGATGTACTGCCGGAAGGTAGTCCCTTCACCTGGTCATTTGTATGAAAATCCAAAACCCACTACAAGCTATGATTTTGTTTGTAAAGGCGTAATGAATAGTCTCGAAATACTATATGGGCAACCATTTTGACTATGATTAATATTATTTGTATATACTAAACATTAGTATAAGAGGATTTGATATGAAAGAAATGTTTTAGTTATCGTAAGGTAAAAACATGTCTGTGTTTATGTGTGGACTTGTCTTACGAAATAGTTTTGTTTTTATAAATGAAAAGTTTTGGTAACTTAATTAATTCAGTTGAGTGTGTTTCTCACGCTGGTTTACCAGACTGATCCGGGTGTTCTTCCCTTTCAATGTTCGGGTCAGACCGAGTATATTTACAGGTTTAGATTGGTGCTTTTGAAGCTTCAGCAGGAGAGCTGGAGATCTTCATTTCGTATACGCTTATCTGTTTTGATTATTGATTATCCGCTTTGTTTGTTGTTGTGTATTATCGGCAATTGTAAGGACATGTTATTATAATTGTTCAACCTGATAACAATTAATTGATTGTTGAACTCTGATTGATGTGTGTATATATAGTTTCTGTTTTGTAAAGATCATTGATATGATATTATATATTTTTCGCTGCGATGTGAGGTTCTGTATTGTTCTTTTT
The DNA here is from genome assembly GCA_030765085.1 of Allium cepa. Taxonomy (NCBI): domain Eukaryota; kingdom Viridiplantae; phylum Streptophyta; class Magnoliopsida; order Asparagales; family Amaryllidaceae; genus Allium; species Allium cepa. The sequence goes on along the minus strand of CM060938.1, from coordinate 461,565,334 downwards.
GGTTCTATCTTCTCTCTTTCTTCTCTTCTCTTCTTCTCTCTTCTTTTCTTTCACTTGACTTTCTGTCAGTCTTTGCTTTTTGGGTCGGACATGTGTGGATTATTGTCGATTCAAAGGGCATGGATTTTCGAGTCGTCACAGCTGGTATCAGAGCTTAGATTTTGTATATTCCTAAGCTTTGATGTATACTCAGTATAGTTACGGACAGTAGCACCCTAAATTTAGTTTGAGTGTATTATATATATGAGCGCGTATTTGTTAGTGAATATAAAATATTTATGTTGTGTTAACTTATCTGTTGAGCTATTTGTGAACTCTGGTCGGTATGTGGGACGCCGTGTTATCGATAGGGATTTCCAAACACGTAAACGAGGCTAGTCGACATAGTATCATTTTAAATTGGTAAATGAAATAATTTTACCTCTATTATATTTTATATAAAAAGAAACATTTTTCAAAAATATTAAAGTTTATATAAATCTACTGTTTGGTTGTTTGAAAATGTAAATATATAAAAGTTAATAAAGATGTTTGAATAATCTAAATAAAAAAATAATTGTAAAAGAACAAATTATATAAGCAAATGAATTATAAAGTATGGAATTATAATTAATTTGATTTACAATTATGAAATAATCTTATATATAAGAAATGAAACAATATGTGTTATAAATAAAAATGAATTTAAACTGAGAATTTGAGAATTTGAATCTTGTTTATTTTGAAAATTATTTTTCAAAGTTAAAGAGATTATATTGTTAAAAATCTTAATAAGATAAAAGGATTTGAAATGATCTTATATAAGTAAAGTAAAATAGTGAAATCATATAAGTAAAAGATTTGTAAATGTGATTTATAAATAGAAGGAAATTTTTAAAAGAATATAAAGCACCGAATCACTACTATTACTGGCAAATAAAAAGGGTGATGACTGCAGCATTATCAGTATCATTATCGAGTTTCTGTGCGATGGATTTGCTACCAATACTAAACTGAAATTGAAATTTTGTTATGATAAACAAATTTGATTTTAAATCCAAGTTGAAACCGATAAATATAAGCAAAATAAGTTTTGGACTCATAATATGAAATGATAAAGATTAGCTATGGTATTGAAATAAATGTGAGTTTACATAATAAATATATGATTTGAAATTTAACTAAAGGAAAATTAATAAAGTGAATTGGATTTGAAATTACAAAGAATGGGTTTTGTGAATGGAAGTGAACTTAGGTAAATGTTTATGAAAGTTTATATAAATAAGTTGTATAACTTATAATGTGAGGAAAAGTAAGTAAAACTAATTGTTAAAATGGTTAAACAATTTTGTTAAGCAAAACAAAATCTGAATTTGAATAGCAGAATGAAATTTGACTTAAGTAAAAGTTAGATAAAATAGAATTTGAAATAAATTAGTAGTGAACTTATGTTGTATAAGTGAAACTAAATGCAAGCGAGAACGAAATGAAATATAACATAAGTGATGTTGAACTTCTAAATGTTTATCCAAATGTTTATTTTTAAAACAAATTTCCTTTATAAATTCCCATTGTGAATTTGAACTTCTAAATATCCATTGATATATGATTTTCAAATCGATTTCTACATATTCATTTTCAGCACCGAGTTAAATTCTAAATTGATTCCCAAATTTATTTTTCAAATACCAAATCAATTTCAAAATTGATTTCTAAATTTATTTCAACACCACATTTATTATCTTTTGAAACAAATTCCTTCTTTTAAATTTATTCAATTTTCTAAATTTAATTTACTATAAATTTTCTACTAAATTTCAAAAATCAAATTTTATTTATTTCTGGTATCCTACGATACCAAAAATATATTTGGCTAAATTATTGCCTTCAACAGTTTCAGTCACAAATAGTCACACACAGATTATAAATAATCAACATACAATATTGAAACAAATTCAATTATTTGAGGAATCCAGTTGGATCCCTCCAACCTGTTTTCCCTGCATCCACGGATGTTGGCACAACAGTAAAATACCAATTCCACTTCGAGGTGGAATATCGCGGTATATGGGATTTATAAAATATCATCCGCTATTATGCGGTTCATAGGGTCTCATCCGCTATATAATGCGGGAAATCAATCACCCAATATATACTACTATATATATATGTAATATCATCCAGTGAATAATTATTATAAATCAATCATCCAAGCACGCAGTCAACAATTAAATTTGACTATCACAATTCAACCATCAATTAATAACTAAAATTTCAATTATAATAATTTGAGTGAGAAGATCTCACCTTAGCTTTTGTTTCGCAATCCAGTTCCATTCTGGCTATTCATTCTCGATTTATAGACCTTTTATAAATAATTTATACAATTGATTAATATTCGAAATAAATCGAATAATAAATTTCCATTTAATAGATTAAATTAACTAATGATTTGTTATAAACTGATTTCCTTTAATAAATCTAATTGTCTAACTATTTAACAAATTTAGTTTACTCACAGTTTAATTTAATTTAAACAAATGATTTCATTTCCAACCAATTTCTTTTAATAAATTTATTAAAAATTAAATTTCCAACAAATTTCCTTATACAAATTATTTTTAATGATTAAAATAAATTTTAAATAAGCTAATAGATTTCATAAAAATCTAATTTATCTATATATACAGCCTTCAAACATTTTAATATTTTCCATTTTCAAAAGCTTATCTTCACACACACACACACATATGAAATTTTATAAACACTTATATTTAATTATATTATTTTTCTGCAACTATATATATAGTTATATAAATCTGAAACAAAACTGCATTTATTTTACTGTATATATTTTTGTAGATATATTATAGGAAAATTACCCATATTTTCCTCATTAATAATATATATACATATATTACCACAAAGTCTGCATATTACAAGTCACTGCATGTATATCATTTTCTTTTCTTTTAAATTCGCATGCACATATATTTTTAAGAGAAAACAAAAATTCGCTTTACTGTTTTAAAATTTAAAACGTTATCTGTATATACAAATTCAAATTATATTTAACTAACTAAAGAAAAAAAAAACCTTACTGCAGAAAACAGCCCGGGCTACTACCTCGATCGCAACCACGACCTAGCCGCCACCGCTTGCCCTAAATATTGCGCACCCACTCCGACTTCCTCACAACCATTGCAAAGTTTCCACCTTCAGGCCGCCAAACCAAATCGTGACACTCCATCGCACGCACGCCCAGGTGCAGTGATTTTTTTCTTGTACGATCGATGGCCGCCTCCGATGCGTAGCTCGAGAATCGCCATCAATGCATTCGTATGAACTCGAGAAAAACCCCAGATCCCCTAGCTCGCCATCGATTTGATTATAGCTCGTTCGTCCCCTTTTTTTTCCTTCATAAATGAACTGTTGATTTTGAATGAGGCGGCTTCGGCCATTTTACTCAGAGGGATGAACACGATTTCCTTTGGATGGGAACGAGTGCGATTTTGAGTTCTGTATTCAATTTTAAACAGCGGCCATTGATTGATTTTTTTCTTTTGAATTCGTTCTGATTTTTTTGAACGAGAATAATGGGTTGCGTGATTCAAACGAGATAAGGAGACAGGGTCGATTACTTGGGTGGCTTATTTCAAAGGAGGTCGGCTGAAATGAAAGGCTGATGGGAAAGAAAAGTATATAAATTTATATTTAAATTAAATCGATTACTTATTTTATAGGCGTTTATATCTCGTACGATCACACGATAGCTCCGAAAGCTACGAGATTTGAAATTTGATAATAATACAATATTACGGGTCCAATGGAACTGATTTTATAGAATTCCGAGACTGTGCCTCGGAAGGCTATTTTTAAATATCCATTTGAACGGAAAAAATTTCAAAACTGAACAAATCATTACCAAATTCAATTCTGAAGCTTCCATTATCTTTAGTATTATCAATATTGATTTTTCTAAGCCTTTAAATTGTTTTTAATCAGCTTAAAACTGAAGATTCAAATTTCTATCCAACTTCACTAAATTAAATCCAATAATTAAATTGCCAAATTCATAGTTAATTTTGAAATTCCAGTTTAAAAACTGTTTCCAATATTTAAAATCAATTAAATATTTCATTTCAAATGTTAAAAATTTCCGGGTCGTCACATCCTTCCCCCTTAAAAGAATTTCGTCCCGAAATTACTAGTTAAGAAGAATAATCCTTAACCATTTAATATTTTCCAAACCAAGCAGTTTTCAACTTTCCAAAACATATCTTTTTATTTAAGACTCATCACTAATTCAACTAACTTTCCAAATTCTATTATAAGTTCCAAACAACATTGTTTTCTTAACAATTCAAATTTAAATTTTAGATTCAAATTTCAATTTATCCAAAAATTTCTCAAAATTTTTCTAACTCCCTAAATTTTCGAAAAATTTCGTCGGCATCTCCATTGCGCGGCTAGCTCGGTACGACTACAAAATGGCACCACAGGCCCCCAGATTTCAAACAAAAAAAAAGCCAAGTGGCTGGACAAGAATATAGCCAAATTTCGTATAGAAATTTAAATACATACCTTTTTGTCGAGCACTTTAAATTATCTTCAGAATCAAAATCCAATTTATCCTTTATCTTTAACACACCTGTATATCCTGATATCCATAATGCTTAATTTCGACATTCAAATTTCATTTTGCACATTCCATCACAAAATTTTCAATATATACTTCTTATACCATTTTTACTTCGCTATTGAAGCTATATATCCATTTTCTTTCCAATTACATTTTCAATTTCATTTGAATTCGATTTACACTTTCAATTCTGTTTGGATTCAATTTAACTTCTGAATATTGAATTATATCAATTATCTTTCATTCACAACTGATTCATATCACTATTTAAATTTCATTTACTAATTAATTTCAATTTCCAATTTGAAATCGTTTTGACGCTAACGAAAATTTTTCCCAAAATTTTTTCTATCTCCCAAAATTTTCGAAATTTTTTGGCAGAGTCCCCTTTGTACGGAGGAGCTTTTGAAGTTTAACAAAAGATATAAATATATATACATCGACCCACCCTGTCGAAAAAAACAATAATAGTTCATATTTCCTATTTTTATTGTGTAGGCATATCTAATTTAACATTTTTAAGCAAGCGGCTTATTTAATTAGCATTTTGCGCAATCAAATCCAGCCCAACAACTTCCCTGAACCTGTACTTACTCAACTAAAACATGTCAGTGTCATATATATGAAGTTTATCAACATTTCACTTATTTGCAATAGTTAAACACATGAATCCTAAAAGCAATACACACTAAACACTTTCCGTCAGCAATTTATATAGTTTTAGTACTAATTCAACTATTTTCAATTAATTCATATACCATTTTCATTCAATTTGAAGGGTTTACCACCCACTTGCTTACATTCAATTCATTTTTAATTTTAAACAAACCCGTATTATTCCAATTGATTAAAAATTCAATTTTTTTTCATCTCTGCTAATACATTTGCTTTCGTTTACAATTATTGAATTTCGATTCATTTCAAATCATATTCAATTTCGCCATTCCTTTAATTAGTTTTATTTACTAATTTTATTTCAATTTTTCACTTTTTTTAATACAAACCAAATTCAATTATATATGAATTCCATTTACTTCCATTTAAAAATATTGGGTTCAATTCATTTAAAACCTTATCCATTTGGTCATTCTTCAATTAGTTTCAATTACTAATTTTAGTTTTTATCACAAATCAATTTCAATTCCAACTCCGGTTCTATTTACTTACAAATTCGAAATGAATTTCAATATTCAATTTCACTTTCTTGCATTTCAATTTCATTTTGAGTCCATATCATCATTTTATTTGACTCTAATTTTCAATCTCAATTCTTTTATTCAACTTTCATTTTTATTTCCACTTGAATTAAATTTTCCTTCCAACTTGTTTTGTTTCCACCTTTACTTTTATTTAACTTCTCTTTAAGTTAGATTTTTATTTTAATAACTTCAAACTTTACAAGTTATCAACTTCATGATATTCCATAAATATTTTATATAACATTCCAAAGTCTTCTCAACGTTTCAAAAATCATTTTTGAAAGCAATTCAAATTATCCTTTGAATTTCCAAAACCAAACTCAGTTTGTAAACAACTTTCATTTAAAATTATTTGGCAACACTTCCTCTTTTGGAAACCCGAAAATGAACATCAATGATGCTGCATTCATCACCGAAGTTATTTTCCAACGACCGAAAAGAGTTTAGAGCTTTTATCCCTCTAAAAAAATTTTCCAAACCCTTTGAAAATTATTTTCAAACCAAAGGGATTTAATTTTTTCCAAATTTCCAATCCTTTCCAAACTCCAAAACTTTTCAAACCCTTTCAATTCTTATTAAATCGTTTCTTTGGAATTCCATTTCAAATTGTAAATCACATTTACAATTTACAATTCTCATTTGTATATGGATTTTATTTTTCTTAGCTCTTTATTATGATTTTAATTCTAATTTAATAATCAATGATAATAATTTAATATTATCACTTCCTAACAAACAATCAACCATATATTACTATAATAATTTACAACAATAAATCATTTCCTTCGTATACGAAAATAGTTTGGGTAATATTATTTCATTTACCCGATTTTAAAACAATATCGTGTCGAATTGTTCTGTATGAGTGTTTAGAGATCCCTATCGATAGAGTTGTAAAGACTATACCGACCAGAATCCATATACCACTCAACAAACCAATCATCACAATATAAAACAATTTTGTATTCACTAACAAATACGCGCTCATATCTATTAATACACTCAAACTCATTCTAGAGTACTACTGACTCTATCTCTAATGGGTAACACCCAACAGAGCCAGGGTTGTCGCTTAACCAAATGCTCTGATACCACATGTAACATGTCCGATTTCTCGATGCTTGAAAGTCGACATCGATACGTCCAATGTATCAAATGCCGCACAGTCGAATGCCTAAAAACCAAACCGTTAGGGTTAAAGAAGAAGAATATAGAAGAAAAAACAGAAACAATAAACAGAATCTCACATATCGCAACGGAACAAATATAGTAGATAAATGAATATCTTTAAAACAAAGAACTATATTAGTTATTACATCACATTACATTATCAGAGTGTTACAACAACAAATAGCGGAAAAGAATATAACATATACTAGTGGTACGCTTCGCCATCCAGCTTGCTCCTGATCTCCACAGCAATTTTTTTCGATTTTGCTCCCGAATAATTATAACCTGACTCTAGGCTGCCCGTGTGGAAATTGGGGGCACTCAGAGTTTAGAAAGGGAACAATAAACTCAAGGTCGGTCGTGACTGGTGTGAGATCTTAAGAACAGTTATTTTCACAAACAAAGGAAAAGAAATCCGCTATGCTTTTGGAAAATGAAACTGCCATAAGGCCTCCCGCCACACACATGATGCAAGCGTAACTTGGAGGAGATTTCTCCTTATGACAGTCAAAAATGCTTGATACGAGAAAAACTCTTTTAAGTATTATTATTAGTGCATAGTGTGAAAACATTTTCGAAAGTATAATATTAATCTTAGCCAGCATAGGTACCATTATACAATGCTTACTATAGCTACCACCTGAGGTGGCAGGTTATACAATTTAAAACCATATTGGGCTCGTATTGTTTTATTTGGATTTCCAACAAATGGTCGGGCTTCCCACATAAAATGGAACCCCTCTGGAGGGACGTCCCCAAGAACCTAACCAGATCTCTGCTACACAGGCCGGGTTACTTATGTGACTAGGTAACAACTGATAAGAGTATGCCACCACCCGGTCATTACCAACCTTTATCTGAAGCGCTTCTCAACCGACAACCACAAAGCAATAAGTTTGCAGCAACCACAAAGTAAGTATCTGGGCTCCATACCATGATACCACTTATAATCCAGAAGGAAATGGACATACCCTCAAGGGGTGCTACCCACAAATAACCTTGCTGCCACGATTCCTGTTTCGACCATACCGGGTTGTGAGGTTCGACGAAGTCTCGTCCATAAAGCTACACTTTTCACAAAGTCATTCTTTGATCAACAAATGATCGGCAACACTTCATATGCCACATTACCAAATTGGGAATGTATCACTAGTAACCATCAACTACATAACCTCTGAGCTCATACGTCTCAGAGAAGGGTGTTAAGCTAGGAGAATAGATTCTCCGCCACCAACAGAAATGTATTTGATAGATACTAGCTTTACATCTCAAAGTGTAATAACAGACACACATCCATACAAGTCCGTTTCGGGATCGAACGAAACCGAAGGCACTTCAAACGAAACCCTTGCAAATCCGGATATTCACTAATCACTTCCGGAATCCCCATCACAAAGGGTAATAAAATCTCCATACCAGAGCAACCCGGTGCAGAGACAATCGACAGATAATCCTTTCACTTTTGAAAATACCTGATCTTCAACACCGTCTCCAAACGTAATCCCATTTCGTCGTATCGTTATTCGGAATGGGTTTTATGACAAAAAGTCCACTCCCGGCTAATCCGAATAATGAGCGCTTATTTTTAAAATAAGTGTTCAATCAGATTTCAAACAAATCACAGCAAAATTTCCACTTTGATCTTTTAAATAAAAGACCCATCACAATCACAAAGGCTCGATGTGGTTTTCGGATATCCACTTGGAATCCGACCTCCGGTCGCATCGAAATTCAAATGCCATTAAAAGACCAATATTGATAGTCGGTTATTTAACTATCAATCAACGTTCACAACAATCACAAGGATTTAAATAATTTTCTCAAATTATTTATTTTCAAAATATTTCCGCAAGATATATTTCACACTTCAACCATTTGAAAAAAAAAATTCAAATCACTTTCCACGTTTCAATACTTTGAAAACAAATTTCAAATCATTTTCCACTGAAAATCTGCCGAGTTTAAATAATTTAAAATACTTATCCAAAACATACTTGGAAATATTTAAAATAAAACTATCTTAAATACTTACTTAAAATATTGGTTATGAAAGCATTATACTAATTATCACATATAAGATTTTAAGTCCCAACTAATTTTAAAATAAAATTAGTAGATAAGGTATAACTATTTAAATAATCGTTTCCTAAAACAAATATCAATTTTAAAAATAATCGCTTCTATAAGTAATTAAATAAATCCATACTTTAAAGATTTGAAACCAGCAAAGAAAATAATTTATCCAAAGTATCCTTTCTAAAACCATCCTTAAAAAATTTCAATTTATATGTATAGGCTACTTCGAAATCATACTCAGCTTTCCAGGGAAAAATACATTTTCTATTTCAAAATGGTTCATTTAAATCAATTAATAAATCTTTCTTGATTTATTTTAAATTTACGTTCCGAATCTGTAAATTCCTTTCACACTTTTAAAAATTTCCAAATGTTTATTTTAAAAAAAAATTCCTTTATAAATTCCCATTGTGAATTTGAACTTCTAAATGTCCATTGATATACGATTTTCAAATCAATTTCTACATATTCATTTTTAGCACCGAGTTAAATTCTAAATTGATTCCCAAAATTATTTTTCAAATACCAAATCAATTTCAAAATTGATTTCTAAATTTATTTCAACACCATATTTATTATCTTTTGAAATAAATTCCTTCTTTTAAATTTATTCAATTTTCTAAATTTAATTTATTATAAATTTTCTACTAAATTTCAAAAATCAATTTTATTTATTTCTGGTATCCTACGATACCAAAAATATATTTGGCTAAATTATAGCCTTCAACAGTTTCAATCACAAATAGTCACACAGATTATAAATAATTAACATACAATATTGAAACAAATTCAATTATTTGAGGAATCCAGTTGGATCCCTCCAACCTGTTTTCCCCGCATCCATAGATGTTAGCACAACAATTAAATACCAATTCCACTTCGAGGTGGATTATCGCGGTATATGGGATTTATAAAATATCATCCGCTATTATGTGGCGCATAGGGTCTCATCCGCTATATAATGCGGGAAATCAATCACCCAATATATACTATATACTACTATATATATATATATATAATATCATCCAGTGAATAATTATTATAAATCAATCATCCAAGCACACAGTCAACAATTAAATTTAACTACCACAATTCAACCATCAATAAATAACTGAAATTTCAATTATTATAATTTGAGTGAGAAGATCTCACCTTAGCTTTTGTTTCGCAATCCATTTCCATTCTGGCTATTTCTTCTCGTTTTATAGACCTTGTATAAATAATTTATACAATTGAGTAATATTCGAAATAAATCGAATAATAAATTTCCATTTAACAGATTCAATTAACTAATGATTTGTTATAAACTGATTTCCTTTAATAAATCTAATTGTCTAACCATTTAACAAATTTAGTTTACTCACAGTTTAATTTAACTTAAACAAATGATTTCATTTCAAACCAATTTCTTTTAATAAATTTATTAAAAATTAAATTTCCAACAAATTTCCTTATACAAATTATTTTTAGTGATTAAAATAAATTTTAAATAAGCTAATAGATTTCATAAAATTCTAATTTATCTATATATACAGCCTTCAAACATTTTAATATTTTCCATTTTCAAAAGCTTATCTTCACACACACACACACATATGAAATTTTATAACACTTATATTTAATTATATTATTTTTCTGCAACTATATATATATATATATATATATATATATCTGAAACAAAACTGCATTTATTTTACTATATATATTTTTGCACATATATTATAGGCAAATTACCCATATTTTCCTCACTAATAATTTATGTACATATATTACCATAAAATCTGCATATTACAAGTCACTGCATGTATATCATTTTCTTTTCTTTTAAATTCGCATGCACATATATTTTTAAGCCAAAAAAATTCGCTTTACTATTTTAAAATTTAAAACGTTATATGTATATACAAATTCAAATTATATTTAACTAACAAAAGAAAAAAAAATACCTTAATGCAGAAAATAGCCCGGCCTACTACCTCGATTGCAACCGCAACCTAGCCACCACCGCTTGCCCTAAATATCGCGCACCCACTCCGACTTCCTCACGACCATTGCAAAGTTTCCACCTTCAAGCCACGAAACCAAATCGCAACACTCCATCGCGTGCACGCCCAGGCACGGTGATTTTTTTCTTGTACGATCGATGGCCGCCTCCGATGCGTAGCTCGAGAATCGCCATCAATGCCATTCGTATGAACTCGAGAAGACCCCCAGATCCCCTAGCTCACCTTCGATTTGATTATAGCTCGTTCTCCCCCCTTTTTTCCTTCATAAATGAACTGTCGATTTTGAATGAGGCGGCTTCGGCCATTTTACTCAGAGGGATGAACACGATTTCCTTTGGATGGGAGAGAGTTCGATTTTGAGTTCTGTATTCAATTGTAAATAGCAGCCATTGATTGATTTTTTTTCTTTTGAATTCATTCTAATTATTTTGAACGAGAATAATGGGTTGCGTGATTCAAACGAGATAAGGAGACATGGTCGATTACTAGGGTGGCTTATTTCAAAGGAGGTCGGCTGAAATGAAAGGCTGACGGGAAAGAAAAGTATATAAATTTATATTTAAATTAAATCGATTAATTATTGTCTAGGAGTTTACATCTCGTACGATCACACGATAGCTCCGAAAGCTACAAGATTTGAAATCCGATAACAATACAATATTACGGATCCAATGGAAATGATTTCGTCGAATTCCTAGACTGTGCCTCGGAAGGCTATTTTTAAATATCGATCTGAACAAAAAAAAAATTCCAAACTGAACAAATCATTTCCAAATTCAATTCTGAATCTTCCATTATCTTCAGTATTATCAATATGGATTTTTCTAAGCTATTAAAATATTTTTAATCTGCTTAAAACTGAAGATTCAAATTTCAATCCAACTTCAATAAATTAAATCCAATAATTAAATTGCCAAATTCGTAGTTAATTTTGAAATTCCAATTTAAAATCAACTTCTAATATTTAAAATTAATTAAATATTTCATTTCAAATGTTAAAAATTTCCGGGTCGTCACAGGAGCTAGGCGCACGTAGTGGAGGTTGTTGATCAACGTAAGGATGATCAGAGAAGTCACGATAATTGGTGAATGTAGGAGGCCGAGTGGGTTTCTTCGTGCGTGTAAAACCTGGTTGGGGAAGAAAAGGTGCGAATGGCCAGGATGCTAGGGTTTGAAATCTAACGGCCCAGGATTGACATAGGTTCAAAAAATAAATAAAAATTGTAAATTTTATTTTATATAATTCGTTCAAACTTTAAAACGCTATATCTTTGTCATACGAGGTCGAAAATTGACGAAACGAATTGCTTTGGGTTCGTATTGACGAGCACTACATTATGGAGCTAGATTGGGATTTATTTGAGCTAGTGAAAATTTTGGGTAAAATTAAGCATGCGTTTAATTTTATTCGGAACAAAACAGTACAACTGCTACTGCAATCAATGTGAGTACAACTCACTCTTTCTGACTCACTGATATTTTATATAAGTGAGAATAAATATTATTTATGTTGATTGATGATTGTTTGGATGATATATGATATATTGATTGGTATTTGGATATATACCTGCCTAGTGGAGCAGACGACCCTATATGTTCCCGTATATGAGCGGATTACCCTTCGTACGTGCATCTGCCTTGAAGCGGACATTGTACACATATTCTAATATGTATATTTGTTGCAGATGACAGGTTGGAGGGATCCAACTGGAGTCCTCACCCGTATTGATTTATTTACAGATATTGTGATATATGCTATTATCATATGATATATGATGTTTTGGATGTCATGATTGATGTATTTAGTGATGTTGCAGCATTGGGCCTATTTTTGGAATTTTAAAAATGTTAAAGTAACGATTTCGAATTTAAAAGAATTTTAAAAGTGATTTTGAAAATAAATGTTTTATTGAATTTTTGAGTCGTTAAGAATTGATTTATTTTGAAGAAATATAGGTGATAATTTTATGTTATATGATGTTTTGGGAAATATAATTGAAATTATGATTTTTGTGAAATAAAACCAGAATATGATTTTTGGAATGTGAAGTTAACTATTTTGTAAAATGGTTTATATAGGAGATTTATAAAATTGATATTTTATAAATTGAAATATTAGAATTATAAAGGAGTTTTATAAATGTTAAAATGAAGTCATAAATGGATTTATAAGTGAATAAGATTTACGAATTGCGAAGTTATAAAATAAATGAATTTGTAAAATAAACGATTTATAAGTAATTAACTTATAAATTGGATTTTGGCATATAAATGAGATAAATGGAATTGGTTAATAAAAGAATTTTATAAATAGAAGTTTTTATAAAATATAAATGGAATTTATAAACATTGTTTTATAAATTCGAAATCAACTATATTTTGATAAGAGAATATAGAAGTTTATTAAAGGAACTATACTCACGATTTTGGACAGTAGGTAATCCTTTAATTTAAATATGCAATAGTAATGGATTTGGTAAAGGGGTATATTCACGATTTTGGACAGTGAATTATCTTTTGAAATAAATGTGTAGGAGTGTTGGAATTTGTTAGAGAATTTATATTCACGATTTTGGGCTGTGAATAATATTTCAAAACTAAACAAACGTTTTGGGAAGTGGTATTTAAATTGAATTTAAACGATTTAAAGATGTTTTAAAATGTGTTATGCATCGAAACCGTAGATTTCAACATTCATTGTTGAAATAGACGTTTTCGAGAAATAAGGAAATAATGGACTAACAAATGTTGTTATAGTAAATGATTTTCGAAAGAAAATGTATTGTATAGTATTGGGGTTTATATATCTATCTTATTTTAGAATCCCTGTACTAGCGATTTTGGGTTGTCGTAAAGATCTTTTACGCAACATTCGTTTTGACCCGAATAAATGTGTTTAAAGAGAATGTTTTCCTTAAAGAATAAAATATATACTTAATCGTGGTTTAAGTATATGCAATATTTTCTAAGTGTTGAAAATAAATTGATTTGTGAATTACTTTTTATTAAATAAGTATTTGGAAATATTTTCCGATGTTGAAATGATTTTGAGAATATATCTTTTTAAAGATAATTTGAAGTGAATATTTGCCAAGTAATTTAATTAATAAAAGATTAATTAAAAGGGACAAGTGATTGTATATGGTGCTAAATATTTATTTGTTTGCTTTGATAGTTAAATAACCGACTATCAAACTTGGCCAAAATTTTAGTTCCTCGACTTGATGTGGGAACTATTTAGTCATACACTTAGTAAGTAGCCTTCTGTGTAGGCTTGGTTATCCTTTTGTGTTGAGGATGTTGATTCGTATAGTGTGGAGTATTACTCTAATCTATCGAGCTTCCTTCATGGCCCGAAGGATAGCAAGTTGAAAGTTGGAGACGTGATAAGTCTATGAGACTTAGTTTCTGTGTGAGGTTGAGAAACGCTTTTGCGTTGTTGGTGCGAAGTGATTGGGATCGGTTTAACCGAAAACCACTTCGGACCAACGTATTTGCGACGATTGTGCAGGTTGCTTGTGATGATATTGATATTCCGGAGATTCATAGTGAAAGACTACTTGTTGATCGTTTGGGGTTAAAATCCCAATATACATCCAGTAGTAGTGGTCTCTTCATTATGAAATATCCAATGCAAGGACTATTCGCTACTAATCCTAAGGATTTCCCGATAAGATGCGGTAGGAAAGTACCTTCGGTTTATCCTGTTCCTTGACAACTTGTATGGATGTTTGTCTGACATTGCATTTCTAAAGATTACGTACATTGGGTTTTACAAACGTACATCAATGGTGGCGAAGAAGGCAACTTCTTTTAACTTAACACCCTCCTAGAGATGTACGAGCTTAAGGGTTGTATTTTTGTGGAAGGCAATTAATAGTCAACAGAAATGGCCGTGTGGTATTATAAGTGATGTGATTTTGATTGTGAAAGATAATCGTTATCTCATCAGGCCTCATCAACCGGAATCATCAACCGGAAATAACCAAAACAGGGTTAGATGCAGCAGAGCTAAGTGGGTCATTCCCATTAGGATATGATCATCCTCTTCTAGATATATCTTTACACGCTATGATGTCGTGTATCTGATTATTGCGGTTTGTATGCTAAACGGACCTTGGTAAAGGTCGGTAACGATCGGAGGATGATATATTCGGTACCATATAGTTATAGAAGTGGGCCGGTCTTGTGTTGGTAGTTTGTGATGGTCCTCGATACATTCTTCAAGAGATGTACTACCGGAAGGTAGTCCCTTCACCTGGTCATTTGTATGGAAATCCAAAACCCACTACGAGCTTCGATTTTGTTTGTAAAGGCGTAATGAGTAGCCTCGAAATGCTATATGGGTAACCATTTCGACTATGATTAATATTATTTTTATATACTAGACACTAGTATAATATAAGAGGATTTGATATGAAAGAAATGTTTTAGTTATCATAAGGTAAAAACATGTCTGTGTTTATGTGTGGACTTATCTTAGGAGATACTTTTGTTTGATAAGGGAAAAGTTTTAGTAACTTAATAAATTCAGTTGAGTGTGTTTCTCACGCTGGTTTACCAGACTGATCCGGGCGTTCTTCCCTTTCAATGCTCGGGTCAGACCGAGTATATTTACAGGTTTAGATTGGTGCTTTTAGAGCTTCAGCAAGAGAGCTGGAGATCTTCATTTCATATACGCGTATTTGTTTTGATTATTGGTTATCCTCTTTGTTTGTTATTGTATATTATCGGCAATTGTGAGGGCAGGTTATTATAACTGTTCACGCTGATAACAATTGATTGATTGTTGAACTCTGATTGATGTGTGTATATATACAGTTTCTATTTTGTAAAGATCATTGATATGATATTATATATTCCGCTGCGATGTGAGATTCCGTATTGTTCTTTTGGTTCTATCTTCTCTCTTTCTTCTCTTCTTCTCTCTTCTTTTCTTTCTCTTGACTTTCTGTTAGTCTTTGCTTTATGGGTCAGACATGTGTGGATTATTGTCGATTCAAAGGGTATGGATTTCGGGTCGTCACACACGAGGTCACCAAAAAATTTCATGGCCCAATTCCCAATGATAGGGGATCGGCATCAATCCGTTCATAGGCCATGTGGTAGCTCGCAATTGCTCTAGTGGGTCCCTCTTCATGCTATTTTCATGTTCTGTAAGTTGTTTGCATAATTGTCTTCATGTTTTTGGAGATATCGATCGATTCTCCTTGAACTGAACTATTCGTTAATGTTGTTCATGACTATTGTGATATGATCTGATCTCTTGCCTAGGGAAAGGGATATGTATTGATCCCCTACCTAGGGGAGGCACTAATCCATACTTCGAATATTTTGGAGAGTCTATCTCTTGTCTCACTTGATCATTGCTTCATACCATTGTCTGTGCTTGATCTCCAGACTCCATGATCAGCTCTCTAGGCTGCTTTCCTTATCTATCATCGAGTCTAGTTTGTCCAGTCGGCTTGGATATAGCCGGGTCAAAAAGCCAGATAACACTTGCCCCTTCTAAAGTACGTCTTGTTTCAAACATTACATACTTTTAATCGAAGCAAGTTAGAGCTGTCGTAACGGATTTCATTCAATTTCCTATACATTCGTTATCCTTCTATCGAATTGTCTTTCTAAAGGGTCATATCTCTCTTTGTTTGTTGTGAAGCTTTGTTGACATTGGTCGGTATTAATCCAGGATGTTATCCTCAGTCTTGTCAATGCTTAGTTCCATTGAGCTTGTCGATCAATTTAGTAGGCCTCGGCAATCGGCATGACTTCTTTTCTGTGAAATCCAAGTGAGAATTCAATTTCTATTGATTTAAGAAATTAAATGTTGGATATGTACATGTTCATATTCATGTACACACTTTGTTAATGGCTCCCGAACACGTTCATGCGTTTACATGTCATTGTCAATTCTTCGTAGTTCAAATTCAATTGCGTTGCATTTATTTTTAATTTTTTTTGAATAGGGATTCAATGCCAATCCCTTGGGTTAGGGGGTCGGTACCGATCCTTTTTCTTGTGAATACATATCCATTTGGAACATTAAGGCATCGACTCGCTTCTGTATATAATCTAAGATTTAGCTTATTTTTCCTTCGCCATATTTTATTTGCTTTGCAACTAAACCGATCCCCTATCCCTCTTCACAACCACCATTAGAGGCGATTCAACCTCAAGCAAATGAAACCACCCCTCTTAACTCTTCATCGATTCATTTACTCTTCTTTCGCTAGCCTTCACCGTCTTTCTTGACTGAACTCCAGCATCTAATTGAATCATTCTAACCCCAAATGAAATCGTGGTGATTCCAAGCCTAAATTAAAGTCGTTCCTTGACTACTCGATCTTTAAATTTGCTTCGAGTCGCATATAGTGGGTTTGTATAACAAATTAGAAGTGGGATTGGAGCTCAAGAAAGGATTCACATTAGTGGTTATGATGTATGGGATCGGTTTTGCTATGGGTGGATCTAGGTTTATAAGGATTAGTTATGGTTTAACGGAGTTGTGATGGATGGATTCAACATGATTGGATGAGCCGTAACATGTTGGAGGGATAGTATGGTTGGAACCGAGGGATCGGTTGTGGTGTGGGAGAGATGAAACTACATAAGGAAAAACTACCTAGGCTAGGAATCAGTCACAGTCCCTTGCCCTATGGGGACTAAGGCATTTTCCAACGTATGTGAACTTAAACATTTGAACTTGCTTGCATAAATGGATCCAAACTCAAACCTTAAGAGCACGAGCATGAAAATGAACGCTTGCATTTGAACTTGAATACACATGTATATGACTTTAAACTTGGACATGAACACTTGAAATTCGAAATAGGCTTGAGCATGATTTAGGGACTTGCATAAGATCTTAGACTCGAACATTCGGACATTACCTTCGAACACATATAACTTGAATATGCATAACATATGGATTTAAATACAAATACCGCACTCTAATATTTCAATAAATGATCTCGGATCTCATATGGAATCCAAAACCATCGATGTGAATATAGGTTGGGACTGTCAGCGATGTTGGTCACTCCGGTTGAATCCCATAGTCTTGTCACCGCAATCGCTTAATCTCAAATTATTCATTACTGCACTGCACTGCACACCACTGCACCACATCGTACTACTTTGTACTTTACATGGGGGAACAGGTTTCTTTCTCTAATAATGACTACTTGCTAACTTTGGTAGCTATGGGTTCCAAATGCTTGGAGTGTTTAGCGGCCATGGCAACTAAACTAACTACTAAGCATGGTGATTCTGACACTGAGTCAAGCTCCACAACAACATATGCTTGACACATTCCACATAATCAATTAGAGTAGCCCAAAATTTCTCAACAAGTGCCTGAAATTCATGTGAATCCAGAAGCAGAAGATGAACCAGCTCCAGACACTTTAGAAGATGCTATATTTCTAATGAATGTAACGACCCGCAAATCCGTACCCCTTGAGTCAATACTATACTACAACAATCAACTCAAGTTGCACAGAAATACGAACCATTTGGGTTTAAGAAGAAGAGGTAGAAGAAGAGAAAACAAAATCAACATCAGAATCTAACCATCGCAGCGGAATAAAATATAACAAATAGTAAATAATCTTTACTCAAAATCAAATATGTCAGTTTACATATATTACATCATCAGAGTACATCAGTCACAGCTCACATCAATAACATACAATGGGTACACAACAACTCAACAGCGGAAATATATATACAAGTATGAGAATACGTATCGTCATCCAGCTCGTCTCCTGAGCTCCACAGCATCATATCCTGTATTCTATAATACTCGGTCTGACCCGAGCATTACAGTTAAATAATACCCGAGTCGGTCTGGAATACCAGCGTGAGAAAATCACACCCAATTAATTATTAAAGTTTCAAAAATTCTTTGAAAACAAAAGCATCTCGTAAGACCACGCAACAAATAAACATGTCGGGTTTTTACCTTACGATAGCTAAATTTTTTTTTATAGAAATCCTCTGATATTATAATAGGGTCTATATACAAATACTAATAAATAGCCGAAATTGTTACATTCATTAAATTCCAGCTACTAGCCACAAAAGTGGGTAATACAAACAAAACTCGTACAAGGCTCGTAGGGAGAATGGATTTCCAACTAATGACTAGGCACTGGGGTACCACCTGTCACAGTATGGGGCCTAGATCACCGTACCGAGGATTACTCCCTTCATCCCCTGCAACACAAGGCCGGAACCATTCCTTACTGAACAGTCCCGAACAAGATAAACCCCGTGGTTGGCGCGACCAACCACCCACTAAGCCGAAATATATAAAAGGGACATCTAGACAGGGGAAATATCTTGTCCTGCTTGGGCATGACCCACCTAACTTTGCTGCATATCCCCTGATTTTCAGTCATTCCCGTTTGATGAGGCTTGAGGCTAAGCGTTACCTTTAAGAACGTTTCACTTAGAATGCCCATCGCCCGCCTGACGATGTTTCGCAAGCATTCGTCCATACAAGTCCGTCCCGGGTTCGAACGGAACCGAAGGCACTATTCCTACTACATCCATTTTGGAAATATCCTCAGGATTAGTAGCGATTAGCCCTTGCACTTCACCGCTCCATCTTCGAATCCAAAAATCGTTTTTTCCGCACGAAAACGTACAAACCGGATCGAAGTGGTTTTCGAGAAATTAATCTCGATCCCGGACTCTTCGAAACGATCAAGGCATTGTCCAATATTGATATTCGGTTATTTAACTATCAATTAGTATTCACAAATAACCATCAAACAATAAATAATTTCCCAAATTATTTATTTCCTTCCAAATATCTTCACAAGATATATTTCTATTTTCAACCTTTTGAAAACAGTTTTCAAATCATTCTCTCTTTCCAGTATAAACTTTCCCAAGTATTTTCTATCTCCTCTGAAATTACCAAGCACAAAACTAGATTTTAAAAATAATTTAAAACACTTTACTTTGAAATATACACCTTTAAAACATTTAAATTAAAACTATTTCAATAATTTGTTAAAAACACATATTAAATGAATATTTGAAAATAAGGTTACTTAATAAATATAAAACTAGATTTATACTTTTAAAAAAAACATAGTATTAAGGCATTCTTTGAATAATTACCACTATAATAGATAAAGAGAAAATACTTACTTAAGAACTTAAATATTAGAAATAAGAAATTTTCCAACACTTGCTTTTAAACAACTTTTAATCTTCTAACTTATATTTAAAAATTTACTTTGAAAACGTACTTGGTTATCCAGGGAGAATTCCAACTTCAATCACTTAAATCAATTTCCAAAATTGATTTCCAATTTATTTCCTTTTAATTCAGAATCTATTAATTCCAGATTTCATTTCTTGATTATAATTTAAAAATACTGCAACTAAAAATTCCAATTTTTAGATTCCTCAATTACTTCTTTATTCTTTAAAATAAATTTAAACTTTGAATTTTAAAATAATTCTTTATTTCTTTTATTGATATAACTTAAGTTTACAATTCATCAATTTCATTTTATTAAAAATTACATTTCTCTTCATACTCGAAGTTATTTATTATTATTTTCATATTACTTCTATTTCTTTTCAATTCATTCTTAATTTATTCAAACTTTCTATAATTATTTCGCTTACAAATTTACTTCCTTTTAATTTCTTTTCAACAACACAATTCATATATTTGGTAATTCATTATACCCAAATATCCAATCAAACCATAACATTCAATATTTTAATATAACTCATCATTAGATATCAAATAATCACAACAGAGATTATTGAATAATTTAAATAAATGTGAGGGGTCCAGTTGGATCCCTCCAACCTGTTTTCCCTGCATCCACAAATGTTAGCACCATATAATATGCCAATTCCAAATATCATACTATATCACATCAATAAATTCAGCCATTCAAACAATTATTTAAATTTAATCATTTAAATTTAATTTAAAGTGAGTGAGATTAACTCACCTTTCATTTATTTGCAATCCATTTCTGACCAGCTTGTTTCTTTTCGGATTGTAACCTTGAATGAACATTAGATGATTTTATTAACATTCAAAAATTTTTGAATAATTAATTATTATTTAGTTTTAAATTGACCTTGTATAAACCATTATATAATTTATCAATACTTGGACTAATCTGATAATAAGTTTCTTTTTGATAAACTAAATCAGTTAGCAGTCTAGTTCCAACTATATAATTTCCCTTTTAAAACATTTTTTTTAGTGATAAACAATTTATATGATTCATCAATATTCGAAATAAATTCGAACAATTAATTTCCACTTTATAAATTTTAATCCAATAACATGTAAATTTTGAAACTAATTATTTTGACCAGAAAATTGTTTCCCCTACTTTTATAAACAAAATAATATTAATAAGATTTTATACCTAACAATCGATTCCAGGGAGAACTCACAGCCGCCACCACCACTCACCCTACTCGAGTTCAATGCGAGCTCCTACCCCAGTCGAACACGGCTCATCCTTCGTCCATCTCCTGCTCGCGACCATGTGTCTCGCCGCACCCCTTAATTGCCTGCCTCCAAACGACAACATGACCTCACGAAGACAACCCACTGCTCCCCGCACCCGCGTGTGGCGCTCGTCACCGTCCATGCTTGGAGGAACCAAATCACGACACCGCCTGAAGGCGCAGATCTGGCCTCCCCGAAGTGTACACGAGCGCACCTAGCCTAAACCCTCGAGCTTGAGCTCGAACGAGGCAACATCGGTCGCAAGTGAGAAGCTTCGAACGACCGATGCCATAATCGAAATTTTCTTTCTTTTTTTTTCTCTTTTTTTTTCGCGAACTGGATTGGGGCTTTAAAAAGGAGAGGGTGCGGCCATTATTCTTTTAAAACGAACAGATCGATTTTTTTGATTTTTTTTTAGAAAGAAAGGGATCTCGTTTGTGAAGGAAGGGGACGAGATATCTAAAGAAATAGGAACGAGATCTTTTTTTTTCGTTCGACATGGCTTCGGCTGAAAGATAGAGGGTAACATGATTTTAAGAGAAGGGTAGTGGCGTATACAAGAAGCTTGACTAATTAAATTAAATTTCAACGATCTATTATCAATACATTTTATTTTATTTTTTTTGTTTTTCAGCGGTTTATATGTATCGTACACTCACACACTGACTCCGATAAATACGAAATTTGAAATCCGACAATAATTCAATATTACGGACTCAATGGAACTGGTTTCGTCGAATTCCGAAACTATGCTTCGGAAGGCTATTTTTAAATTCAATTTTAAAACGATAAAATTTCAATACTTAACAAACCACCGTAAAATTTGATTTCATCACTTCTATTCTCTTCAGTATTTCAATATAAATTTCATAAGCCTTCAAATTATTTTTAATAGGCCTAAAATTCTAGATTCAACATTTGAACCAACTTCAACTTATTTAATTCAATAATTTAATTATCAAATAATTGGTGATATTCGTAATTCAAGTTAAAATTACTTTATCGATATTTAAAATCAATTAAATATTCCGAATTTAAGTGCTCGAAAATTACGGATCGTCACATTCCTCCCCCCTTAAAAGAATTTCGTCCCCGAAATTACTAGTTAGGAAGAATGATCTATATCTCGTTAGTTATTTCCTCAACCCAAATTGTTTTTAACAACTTACCTAACAAATCTTTTATCAAAGACATACTAACCCTTTTTTTAACTTTCCAACTTTCCCATAAGTCCCACACCATAACACTTACTTAACAATTCAAATTCAAATTTAAAACCAAATTTGAATTATCAAAATTTTCTCAAAATTTTTCTAGCTCTCTAAATTTCCGAAATTTTTTTCCAGCGTCTCCTTTGCGTGGCTAACTCGGTACAACTACAAAATGGCTCTACGGCCTCCCAAATCCAAAAAGAAAACAAAAATCCAAGTGGCTTAATCCAAATCCAAATCCAAATCCCAATCAAATTCCATACCAAATTTAAAAACATACCTTTTGTCGGGCAGTTCAAATTTATCTTTTGAAATCAAATCCAAATTTCTTTTTCCCTTCTAATACCTGCATACCTGCTTAGCACCAATATCCAAACACAATATTCCAAAACATTTTATCGACTTTCTTACAAAATGTCAATATCTATTCATTTCAATATTATCTTAGATTTTATTTGTAATATCAATTTCCAATGTAGAATTTACCATTCCTTTCTTAAGTTAGTATAAACATTTTATATGTCTCTTATCTTTATTTCTCTTTACCTCTTTTAGTTTATACTTATTCCTATTCAAATCGATTTCCACATTTCTTATGTATTTCATTTATTTTCAACTTTGAATTTTTAAATTTTATCCTTCATTTATAACTAATTTAAGTCATTACGTTAATTAGTTCCATTTACTAACTTATTTTAGTTTCCAATTCTAAATAGTTTTGTCGTTAACAAAATTTTCCAAAATTTTCAAAAAATTTCTAACTCCCAAAATTTCTGAAAATTTTTGGCAGAGTCCCCCTTGTACGGAGGAGCTTTTGCAATTTGACAAAAGAGATAAATATATATACATCGACCCACACGGTCGGAAAAATCAAAAACAGTTCATATTTCCTATTTTTATTGCGTAGGCGTACCTTATTTAGCATTTTAAGCAAGCAGCTTATTATGTTTAGCAAAAAGCACAACCAAATCCAGCCACACGGCTTCTAGGTACATGTACTTACTCAATTTAAACATGTAAGTGCCAAATATATGCAGTTTAACTATATTTCACTTATTTACAATAGTTAAAACATATGAAGTCTAAAAGAATCTCATACCAAATATTTTCCGTAAGCAATTTATATAGTTTCCAAGCAAATTCAACTGTTTCAACTTATTTACAAACCATTTTCATTAAATTTGAATGGTATTCCATCTATTCGTACACAACTTCATCAATTTGAATAATTTAAAACTCAATTGCTTATACTTAATTTATTCTTAGGCAAACTGAACTCATATTTAATTCAATTGCTTTCAAAATTAATTTATTTTACTTCTATCGACTCGTAAATTTTTAATTTCTTCCATTTACATCCAATGATAATTTATTCTTTGCAATTTGACAAGATCTATGTGAATAAATAAGCATTCATGGTTTATAACCATTTTAAAGGGATTTCAACTCAATTCTATTCCGTTTTTAAATTTATTAACGATCCATATATTCTCATTTTCATTGCATTTCAGATTTGAATCCATTCACTTTGCATCTCACTGTACTATCCAACCCAGTTCATTCCAAACCATTAACAATTTTGGTTCATCTTCATTGCCAATTAAAGTTCCTTTTAATTTCAATTCTTTCACGACCATTTATTTAGCTCGACACACTCTATTTGAATTTCATCCACAATCCATTCATTTACATTTCATTTCACATCTGTTTATTCGGAACTATTTATTTAGCTCAAAAACAATCCAAGCTATCTTATTCCGTAACCATTTCTCAACGTATTTAAATCACATTTCATTCGATTCTTATTTATTTCATCATTTATTTAATATAATTAGTTTATCCACATTCACTTTATTTTACATTTTTATTTTCTTAAATTTTATTTACAACCCACCAAATTTTATTCCGATCCAAATTTATTTTTACTTGGTTTAAAACCAACCCAATATTATTAAACTTTGTTTTAAGTTGAATTCAATTCAACTCCTTTCCATCTTTTAGCTTGAGTTTATTCACTCTAATTTATACTTAAGCTCATTCTCATTTTGCAAACCAAGTTCTCTTTTCAATTTAACTTGATTCTATTTCAATCCAATCTCCTTTCAACTACAAATTTATTTGATTTATTATTATAAATTTCAACTTTCCAGGTTCGATCCATTTTCAGTTCACTTAAATAAAATTACAAGGTCATTTCAATTTATTTCTACATATTTGGATTTTATTCACAATACAACCCATTATTATTTTAATCCAATCTCATTTTCAATTTATCATTCACTTTCATGAACTCACAATTCAATCTCATTCTCAATTCATCAACCATTTGAATCAAATTTAATTTATAGCTTGAGTTTATTTCCAACTTCATCATAAACTTACACTTCAATTCCATTAACTAATTTATTACCCAATTAGTTCTCCCTTTATTCATAATCCAACACCTGAATTTTTATTCCAAATATCGCTCCATTTAATTTTCTTAAGTTCAATATTTATTTTATACTTCAAGTTTGGATCCTCATTTCATTTTTCACTTTATCAAAATATTGATTTTGGGCATTGTATTCCATTTTCAATTTAATAAGTCACAACTTATTATTTTATACAATTCCATTCATCATAAGCTGGAATATATTCATCTTTTATTTTTAACTCAAGCCTTCTATTTATTTATAGCCCAAGCATATTTTATTTCCATGGATCTTTTAATTCTTTTATAAGTTATCCTGGTTTATTTATTTCAATCTAATTCTTATCCAATTTATTTCTTATCCAACTTATTTTCTAGTCATCCAGGTAAGAATCAATTCCAATTCAATTTATTCAATTGAATTTTTATTCCAATTTAATTTTATTTTAACTCAGTTTTATTTAACTCAATTCGATTCCAACTTGATTCGAATACAACTGGATATTATTTTCAACTTATTTCGATCCAGTTAAAAAATTTATTCCCCAATCCAAGTTAATTTCATTTTAGCCTTTTAAATTTAAATTCCATTATTCAAAGCTTATATTTCCTTCATGATTTAAAAATCATCTCAATTTATAAGCTTACAATTTATCTCATCAGGATTTTTTTAAACACCCGGCTTTTGTTTTCAAATTATTTTGAAATCTCCAATATCCCAAATCACACTTCACAAATTTTTAAACAAATCCTGGTTTTTATTTCCAACGAATTTCCTTTGGAATTCCAAAAACAAACAGGTTTTCCTGAACAAATCTATTTGGTAGCAATTCATCACATAGAAACTCAAAAATGAACATCGATGATGCTGCAGTCATCACCGAAGTTATTTTCCAGTGACTGAAGTGAATTCAATGCTAAATCTCTTTCCAAAATTTATTTAACATAATTTTCCTTTCAGAAATACCCTAAAACAACAATGCTACTATTTATTTCAAAATACTTTCAAAATCTCCGGGTTTAAAGTTTCAAATTCTGTTTTAATTCAAATTTTAACTATAATGCATTTGTATAGTTTATGCTTATACAAATTCTCGTTCGATTACATTTATAATTCATATTTATAAATTTCATTTTATAATGAAATTATTCCCTAAATTTTAGTTATATTTCAATTCCTAGTTAAATTTTTACCCACAATGATAATAATTTAATATTATTCTTCCTAACATCCAAGCAACCATATATGAGCTAAATAGTTTACAAAACTTTTATTTATATCAAAATATATTTTGGGTAAAATTATTTCATTTACCCACATTTAAAACAATATCGTGTCAATTATTCTATTCAAGTGTTTAGAAACCCCTTCAATACAGTTGTGCAGACTGTGTCGACGAAGGTTCATATGCCACTCAATAAATCAATCAACACAATATTAAAACAATATATATCCACTAACAAATATGCACTCATATCTACTAATACGCTCAAACTCATTCTAGAGTACTTCGGACTCTAATTTAAATGAGTAATTCCCACCAGAGCCAAGGTTATCACCAACCTAAGCTCTGATACCAACTGTAACGACCCGCAAATCCGTACCCCTTGAGTCAATACTATACTACAACAATCAACTCAAGTTGCATAGAAATACGAAACATTTGGGTTTAAGAAGAAGAGGTAGAAGAAGAGAAAACAAAATCAACATCAGAATCTAACCATCGCAGCGGAATAAAATATAATAAATAGTAAATAATCTTTACTCAAAATCAAATATATCAGTTTACATATATTACATCATCAGAGTACATCAGTCACAGCTCACATCAATAACATACAATGGGTACACAACAACTCAACAGCGGAAATATATATATACAAGTACGAGAATACGTATCGTCATCCAGCTCGTCTCCTGAGCTCCACAGCATCATATCCTGTATTCTATAATACTCGGTCTGACCCGAGCATTACAGTTAAATAATACCCGAGTCAGTCTGGAATACCAGCGTGAGAAAATCACACCCAATTAATAATTAAAGTTTCAAAAATTCTTTGAAAACAAAAGCATCTCGTAAGACCATGCCACAAATAAACATGTCGGGTTTTTACCTTACGATAGCTAAAACAATTTTTATAGAAATCCTCTGATATTATAATAGGGTCTATATACAAATACTTATAAAATAGCCGAAATTGTTACATTCATTAAATTCAGCTACTAGCCACAAAAGTGGGTAATACAAACAAAACTCGTACAAGGCTCGTAGGGAGAATGGATTTCCAACTAATGACTAGGCACTAGGGTACCACCTGTCACAGTACGGGGCCTAGATCACCGTATCAAGGATTACTCCCTTCATCCCCTACAACACAAGGCCGGAACCATTCCTTACTGAACAGTCCCGAACAAGATAAACCTCGTGGTTGGCGCGACCAACCACCCACTAAGCCGAAATATATAAAAAGGGACATCTAGACAGGGGAAATATCTTGTCCTGCTTGGGCATGACCCACCTAACCTTGCTGCATATCCCCTGATTTTAAGTCATTCCCGGTTGATGAGGCTTGAGGCTAAGCGTTACCTTTAAGAACGTTTCACTTAGAATGCCCATCGCCCGCCTGACGATGTTTCGCAAGCATTCGTCCATACAAGTCCGTCCCGGGTTCGAACGGAACCGAAGGCACTATTCCTACTACATCCATTTTGGAAATATCCTCAGGATTAGTAGCGATTAGCCCTTGCACTTCACCGCTCCATCTTCGAATCCAAAAATCATTTTATTCGCACGAAAACGTACAAACCGGATCGAAGTGGTTTTCGAGAAATTAATCTCGATCCCGGACTCTTCGAAACGATCAACGCATTGTCCAATATTGATAGTCGGTTATTTAACTATCAATTAGTATTCACAAACAATCATCAAACAATAAATAATTTCCCAAATTATTTATTTCCTTCCAAATATCTTCACAAGATATATTTCTATTTTCAACCTTTTGAAAACAGTTTTCAAATCATTCTCTCTTTCCAGTATAAACTTTCCCAAGTATTTTCTATCTCCTCTGAAATTACCGAGCACAAAACTAGATTTTAAAAATAATTTAAAACACTTTACTTTGAAATATATACCTTTAAAACATTTAAATTAAAACTATTTCAATAATTTGTTAAAAACACATATTAAATGAATATTTGAAAATAAGGTTACTTAATAAATATAAAACTAGATTTATACTTTTAAAAAACATAGTATTAAGGCATTCTTTGAATAATTACCACTATAATAGATAAAGAGAAAATACTTACTTAAGAACTTAAATATTAGAAATAAGAAATTTTCCAACACTTGCTTTTAAACAACTTTTAATCTTCTAACTTATATTTAAAAAAATTACTTTGAAAACGTACTTGGTTATCCAGGGAGAATTCCAACTTCAATCACTTAAATCAATTTCCAAAATTGATTTCCAATTTATTTCCTTTTAATTCGGAATCTATTCATTCCAGATTTCATTTCTTGATTATAATTTAAAAATACTGTAACTAAAAATTCCAATTTTTAGATTTCTCAATTACTTCTTTATTCTTTAAAATAAATTTAAACTTTGAATTTTAAAATAATTCTTTATTTCTTTTATTGATATAACTTAAGTTTACAATTCATCAATTTCATTTTATTAAAAATTACATTTCTCTTCATACTCGAAGTTATTTATTATTATTTTCATATTACTTCTATTTCTTTTCAATTCATTCTTAATTTATTCAAACTTTCTATAATTATTTCGCTTACAAATTTACTTCCTTTTAATTTCTTTTCAACAATACAATTCATATATTTGGTAATTCATTATACCCAAATATCCAATCAAACCATAACATTCAATATTTTAATATAACTCATCATCAGATATCAAATAATCACAACAGAGATTATTGAATAATTTAAATAAATGTGAGGGGTCCAGTTGGATCCCTCCAACCTGTTTTCCCTGCATCCACAAATGTTAGCACCATATAATATGCCAATTCCAAATATCATACTATATCACATCAATCAATTCAGCCATTCAAACAATTATTTAAATTTAATCATTTAAATTTAATTTAAACTGAGTGAGATTAACTCACCTTTCATTTATTTGCAATCCATTTCCGACCAGCTTGTTTCTTTTCGGATTGTAACCTTGAATGAACATTAGATGATTTTATTAACATTCAAACAAATTTGAATAATTAATTATTATTTAGTTTTAAATTGACCTTGTATAAACCATTATATAATTTATCAATACTTGGACTAATCTGATAATAAGTTTCTTTTTGACAAACTAAATCAGTTAACAGTCTAGTTCCAACTATATAATTTCCCTTTTAAAACATTTTTTTAGTGACAAACAATTTATATGATTCATCAATATTCGAAATAAATTCGAACAATTAATTTCCACTTTATAAATTTTAATCCAACTAACATGTAAATTTTGAAACTAATTATTTTGACCAGAAAATTGTCTCCCCTACTTTTATAAACAAAATAATATTAATATGATTTTATACCTAACAATCGATTCCAGGGAGAACTCACAGCCGCCGCCGCCACTCACCCTACTCGAGTTCAATGCGAGCTCCTACCCCAATCGAACATGGCTCATCCTTCGTCCATCTCCTGCTCGCGACCAGGTGTCTCGCCGCACTCCTTAATTGCCTGCCTCCAAACGACAACATGACCTCACAAAGACAACCCACTGCTCCCCGTACCCCCGTGTGGCGCTCGTCACCGTCCATGCTTGGAAGGAACCAAATCGCGACACCGCCTGAAGGCGCAGATCTGGCCTCCCCGAAGTGTACACGAGCGCACCTAGCCTGAACCCTCGAGCTTGAGCTCGAACGAGGCAACATCGGTCGCAAGTGAGAAGCTTCGAACGACCGATGCCATAATCGAAATTTTCTTTCTTTTTTTTTCTCTTTTTTTTCGCGAACTGGATTGGGGCTTTAAAAAGGAGAGGGTGCGGCCATTATTCTTTTGAAACGAATAGATCGATTTTTTTGATTTTTTTTTTAGAAAGAAGGGGATCTCGTTTGTGAAGGAAGGGGACGAGATATCTAAAGAAATAGGAACGAGATCTTTTTTTTTTCGTTCAACATGGCTTCGGCTGAAAGATAGAGGGTAACATGATTTTAAGAGAAGGGTAGTGGCGTATACAAGAAGCTTGACTAATTAAATTAAATTTCAACGGATTATTATCAATAAATTTTATTTTATTTTTTTTGTTTTCCTGCATGTTTATATATATCGTACATTCACACACTGACTTCGATAAATACGAAATTTGAAATCCGACAATAATTCAATATTACGGACTCAATGGAACTGGTTTCGTCGAATTCCGAAACTATGCTTCGGAAGGCTATTTTTAAATTCAATTTTAAAACGATAAAATTTCAATACTTAACAAACCACCGTAAAATTTAATTTCATCACTTCTATTCTCTTCAGTATTTCAATATAAATTTCACAAGCCTTCAAATTATTTTTAATAGGCCTAAAATTCTAGATTCAACATTTGAACCAACTTCAACTTATTTAATTCAATAATTTAATTATCGAATAATTGGTGATATTCGTAATTCAAGTTAAAATTACTTTATTGATATTTAAAATCAATTAAATATTCCGAATTTAAGTGCTCGAAAATTACGGGTCGTCACAATGAACCTGCAAGATTCTGTGGCTTTGAGAATCATCGAGGCTTCCCCTTTCAGAATTTGCATAAAACAAAAAATACCATATGAGGATGTATGAATTTGAACTCCCAATGATATTGCCTACTTACCTTGGAAAGGTATACCCCTTGTAACAGATATACGTGCTGGGCAGGTTGCATTCTGCCTTTTAATCCATTCATTCGGAAGGTGCTACATCATTTGTGATTGTCTTGGGCCCAATTGCATCCAAATAGCTATGTATTTCTTCACTGCACATATATGATGTACTTCGAATCCTTACATCGTGAACCAACTTCTGAGGACATTAGATTCATCTTTAATTTCAAGTGACGAAAAGGAAGCATCTCTTATACATTTATTGAGTCAATCAGTATTTATCAAGTCATGGTGCTTGGAATAAGCTAAGTGCTTTTAGGAATGAATGGTTTTTTGTGTGTTGCTCGCCCGGCTTCATGGGATGATAGCTAGAAGGATGTGAGAATGGCGTTTTACTGAATCTTGAGTGCTTTTATTCAAGTCATACTTTGAACTGAGCAGTCCTTTGAATCTTTTAGGTACCTATACACATTCTATCAGTGATAAATATTTCGAGCAAGTCGCTAAGCTCAGGAGTACACCTACGGAAGATAGAGATGTTAGATCCCTTATTATCAATGAGCACCTCTTTGCCTTTAGCTTGCTAGAAGAGGGGAGTAGAACCAGGTTAACATAGAGTATTGATGATGAAGTGAGAGGGAGAAGTGGTGCTGCTCAATAGGGAGGTGGCGATGTTAATCCCATCGTGCCCCCAGTGGAGGAGGCTTAGGATGTCACTGAAGAAGGCGAAGTAAGCGGCGATGCTAATGAGCTCGGTCATGAAGATGCGGGTTTAAGCCATAAGCCGACAGTTGGATTCTCCCAAGAAACATGGCTTCACGCCTCAAAAAAGAGAAATGGGAAGAGGCCCATTTACAAGCTTCATAGAGGTCAAGTCGCCAAGTAACCCAAGGCAACCACTGCTACCACTGATCAATCTACTTCTTTGCCTCTAGAAAATTTGTTAGATAGTGGAACATCCCTATCTCATACGATGTCAAGAGAGATATGATTTTTCTAATATGAGCCTTGGGGGGGTCCAACTCTCCTATCTGAATTAGTGCTTAGATTTCTCCCACTAGCATAAGGGAGATCACTCTGTCTAACAGAGCTCCAATACATGGTCCATCGGGGGGACACTAGGACACTTACAGTCATGTACACTACACCACATAACACTTATCCATCTTTAATTTCGGTGACTCTTATACATCTTTGTTTTATTTGTAGGTTCCATGGGGTGCTCTCGCAACAATGATCACTTTAAACAGTCATCATACTCTTAGTTGTCTTATTTTGGGTCCAGTCAAGATCTGGATTCTAGTCGACAACTTGGCCAGGAAAGAGAAGGCCATGATAGAAGGAAGGATCGGGATAGGTGTCATCAATCTAAGGATTCACATTCAAGCACAAGTCAAAGTCCTAGTCTTCTCATCATAAGGGTGTTGATCCACACCCTGCAATCTATAGTAGTAGTAAGTCATATCTCATGCCCCTACTTCGACCACACTGTCCGAGCAATATTCAGGTTCTTCTGGCACTCGATGATCTTTTAAATGTCAAATCGGCATAGGAAGTCTTGAGTCTTGACACATCTTCTTATAGCCATAGCAAACATATCCTCTTAGCTCCAACTGTTCTCAGTTCCACAGCTGCAGAAAAGATGGCCGACCTTAAAGCCACATTTCCTAAGTTATGTTTTGATGAGTTCAAATTTGTTCCTATTTTGCATCAGATTCCTCCAGAGGCCAAGGAAATGATGCTCTCTTATTTCAATGATGTCTAGATCCAGCATGGCATAACTCAAGTTGTGGCAGAGAGGATTTCCAAAGTGTTAATTGAAAGGAAGCATGAGATCGAGCGCTTAACTCTCGAAGCGACTCATGATAAAGACATCATCAAATTCTTGGATGAAGAAGTCAAGGGGCTGAATACAAAGCTAGCCGATGCAGTGAATCTTCCGAAGTAGTGGAATGTTTGATGAAAGTGCACCATGGACACCATTGTTCATCATAATGGCACTTTAGCTCTTAAGAAGGATATTTTGCATAAGGAAAAGGATGCACTGAAAAAAAGATAATGACGCCTTTGCCCTCAGTATTTGGCAACTTGAGGAGGAGCTTGTGAAGAAAGGACAAGAGAAACCTGAGGTTGAACAGGAGTCCCATAAAAATTGTGAGAAAACCGTTAAGGCTTGCCTGACCAAGATTTAGAATGACAAACAACTTGCGCAAATAGAGACCCTAAGAAAGAAAGCAAGTGAGGCTGTCAAACATGGATAAAGGATGACTTTGATCCCCTATTGATATATTTCAATGTAAGTGTCCTCATGAACTGCAACCTTTGCTTCCTTGGATAGGGCTACCCTGAGTCTCTAATCAAAGCCAGGGACTATACTATTGAGCTAAAGAAGAATCCCTTGGTGGCACTGTGGTTGATGAAGAGCAGTTTATGCGTGAAATCTTACATGATGAAGAGCGTGACAAACTCAAGGTTGCTCGACTACGGAGGTAAATGATATGGAATAATGATTAGGCTCTATTATGGAGACATGTGCAAATATATCATTGATGACTCAAAAGTTTCTAGAGTGCTTATACAGTGGGGTTTGTAGGGACGCCGACCAATATTATGACTACATCCAGATCTTATGAATGTTGATTACCCTTGGCTTTACGATTGTGAGTCTCATTCCTATCCTTACGAAGTGGCATGGATTCAAGAACCAAGAAACCTGGATTTGATTGAGTCTTGAGCTATTGATTAGGTCATACGAGTTATTATAAATCGAAGCACACGAGTGAATTAAGGATTGTTTGATGGATGCCCTGTTTTGCTATGACTGCTTATCACTCTAAGGTGTCACACGATGTATGTATTATAGACTTACATGCATAAGTACAAGATATTTTAATTTGATTTGTAGTACACTCATATAATGATGATGATAATAGATTATCATATATCGATTTTTATGTGCTAACTCTTTGGATGTAGGGACGAATCAGGTATGATTCTATATGCCCTATATCCTTATTACTACATATGATTTATAGTATTTTTAGGTGACGTATCTCTTACACTAAACTATTGTCTGATACAAGATTTTATGCTTCGCTTCTTATTATCTCAGGTACCCTTAAATGAGCAAATTAGGAAAATAAGTCTAGATGTCACATGAAGTTGTATGGAGTATGAGCAAGAGGCTATGTTTTCATATATCTATATTTCGGAGCTTATTGAGCTTATATTCAGGTGTGTAGTACTGTAAAGCTGTGTCATTACTACTATTATCCAGAGATGTTATTAAATTTTATTCAAAAATTTAAGATGCATAGATTTTATTATTTTTGTTTTTTATAATCTGTGAACCAATTGCGCTCTGATGTTCTTATTATGGTTCATCTGATTATATTACTCTCTTACCTATTATTATTCTATGTTGAATATTATGTTTTATCCTATGCACTATTGGATATATGACTGGTTCTGTGATTTGGATTTTGTTACTTTACCACATTAATTATCATCCTACGTCAGTTGAGCACTGTCACACTACACTCTACATGTCTTATTAGGTACAAGAGGTGTAGGAAAGTTGTCACATTTGGTGTCAAAGCTTAGGTTGCTAGTTAACCAGAGTTGATACTTGAATCCATCAGAGATAAGGAGGAGTTATCAACTTAGGATGGGTTAAATGATATGTGAGAGAGTGTACCAGTTATATTTTGGCTTTCAAAACTATATAGTAATATATATATATATATATATATATAGAGTGTATGCGACTTATACTGTATTGCTTTGCATTTATGGACACCACTTAATCCTTTTTTAGGTACTGGTCATTCTATTTACAACTATTAAGAATGAGATGGTGAACAAGGAATACTGTCAGGACTTCTGCATCTAGCATAGAGTAGGGAATGAGTGGCGTACAAGCTGTAAATCTCGATATGCATGCTATATTTGATAATATGACATGGAACATGTTGTAGAATGCCCAAGGATTTTCTCATGATGTGACTGTTGGTGGTGATTCCCTAGTGCAAGTGCCAAGGGCTAATTTTGCTAAATTAAACAAAGACTACACTATTTTTCGTAGCAAACCGTTCCTTGGAATGAAATCATCAATCGAAGTGAAGGATTAGTTGGATATCTATGAAAACATCCTTGAGGATGTGGAAATAGATGATGCTATGTAGAGGAAGCATACCTCTAGGAAGCTTTAACGTCGAGCGATGGGTTGGTGGAAAACCATAAATTATCACTTCCCAAGATCAATTACCTAAGAGTAGTTTAAGACGAGGTTCAAGGAGAAGTATATACCGACCGTCGAAAAGTCGTTCCTATTCCTTAAATTCATTGATTTGACGTAGGGACATATGGCTGTATTAGATCACGTAGCCGAGTTTGATATGATTCCCGAAGTTCGACTCATCTTTATTTGGTACTCCATTTAAAAACAATGAAAAGTTTTGTTATCCCATTTTTGGTCAAAACTGGAATATCAATGTTGTGTGCATTTCCACCACGACCGAACCAAGAAGAAGCAGCCAGCAAGCGTATATAAGTCTGGGATTTCACTCATGATTCAAGTATAAAAGTCCATTCGGTATCAAAGGTTTAAAGTTTCATTCGGCAATGTAGAGCGAAATCTCATTCGGCATTCAAGATGCCTTGGTTCATCCGGCATTCCCAATACAAGAGCTCATTCGGCACTCCCAAATATAGAAGTTCATTCGGCATTCCCAACTCACTGCCGAACCAAGTACACCCCTTCAATACCGAACCAACTCGTCTCCCCCGTCCTGCCAAACCAACTGCCACTGAACCACAACTCCAACAACCCACTACCGGACGAGAACCAACACCGGACCACCCTACACCGAACCTGGTGACCGCCGAACCAAAGCTTCTCCATCCTTCTCTCCAAGCACGGCCGAACCAAGGAACGCCGAACCAGATGTGCCAGGCCAGATTGCTTCAGTCCAGGCCTACCAGCAGCTATAAACATCCAAGACCCCTGCCCCCAACCTCACTCTATAAATAGAGGGGCAGGGGTACAACAATGGCGGACAAGTTTGAGAGCTCAAGCACGGAAGGAACTTTCAAACAACTTTCATACACTTGTAACCAAAGCTTTGTACTTGTAATCTGAAGAGAAAGAGGAGAATAACATATAAAGCGGATGTAGGCACGGTCTGGCCGAACCACTATAAATATGTGTGTCTTTTACAGTTTAGTCCCTGCTTTTTACATATTTGCATAAATCACCCAAATCGCTAAGAACAACATATAATCAACTAAATCGTACGACTTTGAGGTGTTTGCCCATTTTTTGCGCAAACATTTTTGGTGCTTTCACTGAGAATTAAACTCAAGGATTCTACCGCTTGGAATTTGAATATGAGAGTTTAGAGATTCAGATTGGAAGAGTCATGGCGAGACAATCAAGCAGAAGGCCAAGGCCAGAGAGATGTGAACATGAAGGAAAATCAAGAGGCTTCTTCAGAAGCTAATCAGGCATCGATCCTGCATGGGGGCACCACACTTGGAGCATGT
Organism: Allium cepa; assembly: GCA_030765085.1. Taxonomy (NCBI): domain Eukaryota; kingdom Viridiplantae; phylum Streptophyta; class Magnoliopsida; order Asparagales; family Amaryllidaceae; genus Allium; species Allium cepa. The sequence goes on along the minus strand of CM060938.1, from coordinate 461,528,760 downwards.
TGATCCAATCCCAGAGAGAGAGATAGGGGCCTCTGAGCAACCTGGTAAGGAATGAACGCTCATCCAGGGGGCAGGTAAAATTCCCTCCTGAACTCGGGGGGGCAGGTCGAAAGAGATGAACAAGTCGCAAACCTCTCACTAACACGGTTAGATCATTTACACATGTAAGCGATCGCGCACGATCCATAGGCATGCTCTGAATGACTACTGACTGCACCATAGTAAGAGTTTACACTTTGACATCCCCGTCTTGCTCTTGCTTTGATCTTGACTTGAACATTCCTATTGTGGAATTCGTATGATTATTGCTTTGATATTTGCAAATTTACTTGTATGCCCGTTGGATCGCTAACGGTCCACAAGCACCTCTTGTATGGCGATAAACCGCCAAAGTATTTGATTCAGAAACTCCCCCGAACATGAAATCTGGCAAACGATCCAGGGACCCACTCGAACGTGAACCTGGTATCAACAATACCAAGCCCCCCCCCCCCCCCCGGGCATACTTACTCGCCTCCAATAGGCACACAAACGATCCAAGGACCCACTCGAACGTGAGCCTGGCATCAGTAATACCAAGCCCTCCTGGGCACACTTTCTCGCCTCGAACGGCACCCCAAGCCCTCCTGGGCACACTTTCTCGCCTCGAACGGCACCCGACTTCGAACAGTCACAATTCGCCTCGAACGGCACCTGACTTCGAACAGTCACAATTCGCCTAGAACGGCACCCGACTTCGAACAGTCACAATTCGCCTCGAATGGCACCCGACTTCGAACAGTCACAATTCGCCTCGAACGGCACCCGATCGCGACGATCACAACTCGCCTAGAACGGCACCCGACCTCGAACGGTCACAACTCGCCTCGAACGGCACCCGACCTCGAACGGTCACAATTCGCCTCGAACGGCACCCTACTTCGAACAGTCACAAACTTGCCTCGAACGGCAAAACTCATCTCGCCACGAATGGCTCGATTGCGAAAGGTCGCCATTTGAGGTCCACCCCCTGACCGCCAACAGTCGCACCTTACCACGAATGGCTCGATCTCGAACGATCGTCATCTAAAGTAAGGCGCTTGACCGCAAACGGTCCCATTTCATCTTTTGCCGCGAACGGCACCGGCCGTGAACGATCACATTTCACCCCAAGTGGCTTGATCGCGAACAGTCGCCATTTGAGGTCTGCCCTCTGACCGGGCTCGGTCACACTTTACCTCGAATGGCTCGATCCCGAACGGTCGTCATTTGAAGTAGAGCGCTTGACCGTGAACGATCACATTCCACCGCAAATGACTCGATCTCGAACGATCGTCGTATGGATTTAGACGCTTGACCGCGAACGGTCGCACTTCACCTCAAATGACTCGATCGCGAACGGTCGTCATTTGAAGTTAGGCGCTTGACCATGAACGGCCACGCTTCATCCCAAATAGCTCGATCCCGAACGGTCGTCATTTGGGGCCATATAAAATATCAAGCTCTTTACAGGTTGTCAACAGGATATGAACATCCAGCTCATGGCATTACAAAACACGCCTTCCTACCGCAAGGCATGAGGACATCAACAGGATATGAACATCCAGCTCATGGCATTACAAAACACGCCTTCCTATCGCAAGGCATGTTTTGGGGGGGCAAAGTGTTATCCCATTTTTGGTCAAAACTGGAATATCAATGTTGTGTGCATTTCCACCACGACCGAACCAAGAAGAAGCATCCAGCAAGCGTATATAAGTCTGGGATTTCACTCATGATTCAAGTATAAAAGTCCATTCGGTATCAAAGGTTTAAAGTTTCATTCGGCAATGTAGAGAGAAATCTCATTCGGCATTCAAGATGCCTTGGTTCATCCGGCATTCCCAATACAAGAGCTCATTCGGCACTCCCAAATATAGAAGTTCATTCGGCATTCCCAACTCACTGCCGAACCAAGTACACCCCTTCAATACCGAACTAACTCGTCTCCCCCATCCTGCCAAACTAACTGCCACCGAACCACAACTCCAACAACCCACTAACGGACGAGAACCAACACCGGACCACCCTACACCGAACCTGGTGACCGCCGAACCAAAGCTTCTCCATCCTTCTCTCCAAGCACGGCCGAGCTAAGGAACGCCGAACCAGATGTGCCAGGCCAGATTGCTTCAGCCCAGTCCCACCAGCAGCTATAAACATCCAAGACCCCTGCCTCCAACCCCACTCTATAAATAGAGGGGCAGGGGTACAACAATGGCGGATAAGTTTGAGAGCTCAAGCACGGAAGGAACTTTCAAACAACTTTCATACACTTGTAACCAAAGCTTTGTACTTGTAATCTGAAGAGAAAGAGGAGAATAACATATAAAGTGGATGTAGGCACGTTCTGGCCGAACCACTATAAATCTATGTGTCTTTTACAGTTTAGTCCATGCTTTTTACATATTTGCATAAATCACCCAAATCGCTAAGAACAACATATAATCAACTAAATCGTACGACTTTGAGGTGTTTGCCCATTTTTTGTGCAAACAAGTTTATTATGGGATTGGACAATTATCTCGGAGAAATGCTAATTAGGCATATCGATGAGTCCTTTGAAAAGCTAGTGGAGAAAGCTCTTTGACACAAGAGTCTATATTCGAATTATATGGTTGGTTGTTGGTTCAAGGATGAGCCAAAGCCGCAAGTGGGCATGGAGGTAATAAGAAGTGGAATAACAACAAGTGAAAGTAGCTTCTAAACAAAGCCGACCTGAGAAAGGGCAGGAAGGAGTATGCTTGCTATGATTGCTGGGAGAACGGCCGTTATATTAAGGACTATTAAGTTGAAAGCAATAAGTGCTATAACCGTAACAAGTATGGACATACCAAGAAGGGATGTCCAAAGTTATTAAGGTAGAAGCAGGTAGTAAAGTCTTATGCCACTAACAGTAGACTTCGTAGAAATGCTCCATTGGCAAAGGAGAAGTGGAAGAGCATCGTTATTCAGGATATACTTTCTATTTCTGATATATATGTACGCGTTTTATTCGATATTAGAGCTTTACATTCCTTCATATCTAATGATTTGGTAGATAGATTTGGATTGATATAAGATTGTTGACCAACCTTGTAACGACTGGTATTTTTAAACATTTAAAAATATTAAATTAAATAATAATTTTGAATAAAATTGTTAGGAATAAAAAAATTAATATTTTGCTGATACAAATTAAATTATAGTACAAGTTATGAGCTTAAGTAAGATTTCTATTAATGAAATATGTTTGCAATAATGTAAGGATGATAACAAATGCTAGTGTGTATTTTAATAACATTAGTTTAAGTGAAATTAACAATTGTCTGAATGTAAATTTCCATTTGATTGGAATAACAAATGTTAAAAAGAATAATAAATGTTTCTTTATTAAAGAAAAAATCATATGCTTATTTATATGAAATATTCGGTAGCTGAAAGATTGATTGCAGAGACGAGAAACTATTATTTGGTAAGAAATGTATAATTCCTGTTTGTATCCAATAGTGTATAAATATGTTTAAATTACTATTAGATGGGAAATAATTGTTCTATTTCTCATTACATTTATTTTGTCCATTTTGAAATTCAACTTTGTAAAAAACTGAAATTAATGTAATTGAATAATTTCAATTATGGTAGAGAGGACACCAAATTGTAAATTAATAGGTGTAATTAAATATTGATTGTGTTTTGTGAAAATATAACGAAAGTTGATTTAATGAAAAGAACATTTATATCAAATAAAATGAATGTTTCTTTTGTAAATGTAGGTTTAATTTCATTAAAAAATGAATAGAATGATTGATTTAAAGAAGAAATATATGTTTATATGAAATGTGTTTTAGTATATAGATGGATTACAAGAGTAGGAAAATAATTTATAATTTATTTAAGTAGGTTATTTATTACTCTGCTGTATAAACAACTAATTTATAAAGGTGTTTAAATGACTAAAGGAAACATTATTCTATTTTTCATCCATTTTAGTTTTCTGTTTTGAAATTTAACTTTGCAAGTAATTGTAATTAATGTTCTTGAAATATTTCAATTAAACAGGAAGAAAACGTTGATTGTAATTAACAGATTTAATAAAAGAAACGCATCTTTCGTGTTAAACAGAAAGGATGTTTTAATGGAAATAAAAGATCATTTCGCGTAAACTAAATTGAACATTTTCATTTTTAAGGTATTATGTACAACCAAAAACACTACATGCGTACAAATTTAAACATTATTTGAGTTAATGAAGTTAATTTGGTTATGTTTCACAAATTGAATTTTCAAAAGGTTGTGCGATGTACTTGGTCCCTTCAATTCTTTTGTTATTAATTGTTGCATATATGTTTTAAAATAGTTATCTCATTATTAATACTTGATCCATTCATTTCTCCTTCTGTTAATACCTGAGCATAGACGTTTAAGATGTATTTAATTCTTGCCACCTCATTTTCGCGTATACAAAATTTCACTTTCCTTTCATTTGCAAACTTTTTCATTCCTACATACATTTCTTTATGCATTATTAATGCCTGAAGCTTTCAAAATAAAGACATTTTTTTTGTCTCCCCATCTTCATTTCCTAATTATTAAATAACCTACAACTTATTTCTTTCATTTGCAGCTTATTTTTGTGTTCTTTTTTCTGGCTAAGTCTTATTGGGTTTGTTTTAGACTAATGGACTCTTTAGTAAACCAAGATACCCTAGAAACCTTAAGAGACTTTGGACCTTTTCTTTTCCCACCCTTAACCTTCTATTTCCAATCTGACTAAAACCAAGTACGTATAGAAATTTCTCGTTTGAGAAACATTTTGCGTACGCTTACTCTTCTTCTTGCACAAATCCGCAGTAAACTCCAAATCCCAAAACTCCTAAGTCTCCTAATCAAATTCCATCCTTACTCCTTCAAAAACCAAGCCTACCTCTGTCCCCTTACCGCAAGTCACCTCCATCACCACCCACAACCCACAACAGTAACTCATGGCCAAGCCCCACCTTCCCTCTCCTCTTCTTTCTCTATTTTCCCTTCATTTTCCCTTCCCCTTTTCCCTCTTTCTTCATCTTATTCCCATGGCTCCTATATTCCAATAAACTACTCCAAATCAAATAAATTTTTTTAAACCATGTATAATTTCAATGGGAAAATCTTTGTTGTTGAACCCTACTTTCCATTCTGAATATTTCTATATCAAAAACTCCATTTTCAAGGCCTTTCTTAGGTCAAGTTTTGGCCGAAAATAACCCATAGTGTATCAATCATATCTCCTTCAGGAATGAATCAAATTATGTGACTTTTTTTTTCTCAAATCATTTATTTTTGCAGTGGCTTCAACTTTCTTTTAGATCAATTCTTCAAATTTTTCAATTTTCTATGCCAAAAACTCAAATATTTTTGAAGTGTTTTTGAACTTGGATTTTCAACTCAGAAAACACCTCTGTTATTTTTAACCACAATTTCCTCAAGACAAAAGCTTTTTAAGTGATTCTTTTTATGAAAATCGAGAGAAAAGAATTTGCAACAACTTTTTTGTTTGTCACTTTTATAGATTAAGTAATATTATGGTTCAAATATTTTCTTAAAGATGACCTAGTTTCAGGTTTATCCATTGTTTGGATCTTAGGTTGTTTGGAAGCTGGAAGTAGATGAAACTTGTTTATTGATTTGTGTTCGTTTCTAAGCTTTATTGGATTTGCTTTGCATTTGGATCTTTGCTAGGAATCTCGATATTGCTCAATTTTTATCATCATCTTTGTAGCCACGAAAGCTGAGCAACACTCACAACTACTAGAATTTCTTGTTTAGTTAAATTAAATTTATGATGTGATTGGAAATTGATTGATTACTGTTTAGTATATTTTAAATTGTCATTCAGGTTACATCCGACTTTTATTGAATTTAATTTCCATTTAATTTAATATTGAAACTCAAATTTCCAGTTAAATGCCTATTAATGATAACCAGTAAATTTTTGGTTGTTATTGGTTGATTTCAATGACGATTGTGTTGTATGTTCAATTATTGATATTTGGGTGATTGGTAAGATGTTATTTATGTCTATATCTCTGTTACCCCTATGGGTTGAAATGATACATACCCGAACAATCTTGTAGATTAAGGAAAAATCATTATGGGTTGAAATGATAAACTCGAGCAGTTTTTATTGATTTGGAAATGTTGATTTTGATACTGGTTGAAATGACATATACCCATACAATTTCTTAAATTTGGACTTTTATTTGGAATTGAATAATTTGAAAGGTTTAAGTTAATTCAAACTTCAGATTTGTTTAATTAGATGATTAAGATTGATATTTCAAATTATTTGGAATCCATTAAATGATTATATTCGCATTGTACACTTAATAGGAGATGAAATTTCATAGCATCTATAAAATCATGCACTAGTAATTCTATTTTACTTGTTTTGATTTGACTTACATAAGATCTTTTAGTTCTGACACGAATGTTTTGTCTTTTCATTACGCTCGGGTCAGTCTGAGCTTATCAATGTGTTAAAGGCTATTTTCTTGAGGACGAAGACGAAGATTCGGTATATTATCACTATTTATTATTCCACTATGTTCCATTGCATTATTTATTAATTTTTGATGTATGTGTAACTCTGATTTGAATTGTAAAAGTTTTATCAAATGTTATTTGTAAGACAACTTCATGAACTATTTACTTGATTATTACTTCCGTTGCGAGATTCCATGTTTTTTTCTTTTTTTTCTTATTTACCACATTAACAATCCTCCCTTTTGATATAGTTTGAGTCTGATATGTGTGGTTGTTGTGATTTGAACCGTCCAAATGGTGGGTCATTATAGTTGGTATCAGAGCTTGGGTTTAGACATGCCTTAGCTTGTTGGGGTTAACTCATTAGTGATAGGGTAGTAATACCTTAAATGAGTTGTCTGAGTGTATATACGAGAGAGCGTATTTGTTAGTGTTATAAAAAATGTTTTGTATATGTTTTGAAATGAAATTATTTTTTCGAATATTATATGATATATATAAAGGAATAAATTTCTATAACTAATATAGTTATTTGTAATGTGTTTGATATGAAATGGTAGTATTTAGTTATTATCATTTATTGTTGATTAGTTGAGTTTTTGTCAGTTTATAAGCATTGGCTAATTATCATTGGTTGAATTAGTGGACAAAATACTAGTTTAGTAATGGTGTATTAAAGAGAATAAAATGAATAATTAGGATATTAGGTTATAAAATTGAAATGTTTGGTTGTGAATATTGTTGTTTGTTAATTGGTAGTTACAACTATTGAAATAAAATGAAATATATGGATATTTTTGATAGTCAATACTTCTGAATTAATATATGAGTTGAAACTTCGAAATTGTGTTGAATTATGGAGTTGAATTTGATAACCTTAATTTGAAAGCAAGTGAAACAAGGTTTAATTTATTATATCTATGTCTAGTAAATGAATAGAATTGTTGAATACATTCTTGGCATGTAATGTAATGATATACAAGTGTGAAATTTAAGCCTTGGGATGCTTAAATTGAAATTTGGATTAAGTAAATGTTGTAAATGAGATTAAATTGGAAAATATATGTTTATAAACGTAATTAACATTTATGAAATGTTTCATAAATAAATTGAAAGGTAAAAGGGAAACTAAATAGGATAAGAAAATATGAATTAAAAGTGAAATTATTATAAATAAAGCCATGAATGGATGTTGCAATAAATGGTTATAAATAAAGTTGTTATAACTTTAAACTCGAACAATGTCTTATAAAAATTTAACGACCCGCCTTTTTGGACAGTTTAAACCGACGATCAAATACACATGTCGATTCCAAACCAGTCAAAAGGGCAGATGGTCATTGGGGTAAATAAGAAAAGAAGAGGAAAGAGAAATAAAAGAAAGGAAACAACACAGAATCTTGTAGCGGAACGATAAAATATAATAATCAAATAAACAGTTCATGAAGTTGTTTACTATACTTTGATCATTATTTATGCAACATTTATCAGAGTTATACATATTCAACAGAACAAATAAAATAATGCAGCAGATAGCATGATGCAAGGGTAATAATAGTAATAGTATACCAAATCTTCGTCTTCATCCTCCAGAATAGATCTTCAAAAATCTGAAAAACTCAGGACTGACCCGAGCGAAATGAAAAGACAAAACACTCGAGTAAGGACTAAAATATCCTTATGAAAGTTAAATCAATCGTAAATAAATATGAGTGTAACGGCGGGATTTGACATCTCATATCCAGTGTCAACGTGCATGCAATAACTCAAGAGATGTTACGGGATTTTCCATCTCTTAAGGATCCGTTAAACTATCTACTATGTAGTAATGTATGCTAAGTAGATAATGCCTATCAGTAATATAAAGTATTAAAATAGCGTTAAGGCGTTACCATAATCCCCCTTAACACATTTTTATAATGCCACAGTCTATACAGCACCGTAAGCCCCACCGTAAACTGGTGGTTATCAGAGGGTACCCCATAGGTATAACACAAAATATAACGTAGTGGTCGCGAATAGGATAATCAGTATGACAAGGTACATGAGGCGATACCAACTAGGATACTAGTAGTTGCGTGATCCGGACTGATGTTGAGCATAGCCAGCAGCTACCCCAACACCGCGAAACAACACTCCCAAATCAAGGGGTGCACCCAAATCGCATCACAAATGTAATAGATATGGTATCGAAGAAGTGTGTCCGCTAGAGGTGGCGAACCTCAATGGCCCGGCGCGGCTCCTGTTTTAGTCATGTCAGGGGTCATCCAATAATCGTTCTCTTTCTTCAGTCAACGCGTTCACCAAACCATCCACTTCATTCTGGATCAACACTCCGCGTATAATAGTTATTAAAGTGGTTTTCGGTATCGACAGAGAGTATGTCCATATCCGATCCCGGTCTCTTCAATAACTACGTATTATTACACCGTTGGCTCTTTTACATTTCAAATCGATTCATAATTGATATCAAAATATCATATTCGCTTCAAAATCAAATCCATTTCAAATATCATCGTATCTTTTCAAATGAAAGATTTCGTTTCAAAAATCATTTTCCGCATCAATATCTCATTTCGATTTCAAAATCATTTTGAATTTCAATTTAGGTTGCAACTTCATTTAATCCAATTCGTATTCAAATTCAAGATTTAAACATAAACATTTCACCTTATTAATCAGCTTGAAATTTTTAGAAAATAGTTTAAGTAGTTTAAAAGTAGTTTTAAATAATTAAAATAGTAAAAGATACTTAAAAACTAAAACGGATTTAAAATAGATAAATTAGTTTAAAATAATTCAAATTGGGTTAAGTAGATTTAAAATAGATTAAAAATAATTTAAGTATTCAAAAATGGTTTATATAACCGAGTAATTTGGAAAACAAAATAAAACAGCTTCAAAACCAATCCATTTCAATTAATAACTTCCCGATTCAAATCAATTTCAATTTCCATTCTACCGATTCAATTTCGATTTCAATTCAAATCAATGTCGACTTTGACTTCAAATTTATTCAATTTTGTATTCACCTTTAATTTATTCAATTTCAATTTATATCGATTTGGAGCTTGATTTTTCAAAATATCCATTTATAACACTTAACAAAATTATCCATCAATTTTCGAGTTTAAATCCAAATTTCAAATATGATCCAATTCCAAGCTCGACTTCAAAATATCATTTTTATATTACTTTGTAATATTCAAAGCCCGAATTAAGGTTAAATCATTAAACAAATCAATTTTCGAAATTCAATCATATCCCGATTTTAAATCCCAAAGTCTCCACTTTAATTATTTAATGATTTCTTTTAACCAAAATTTATTTCAACATTCCAAACTCAATTTTCGATAAATTCGATTTCAATAAATTGATTTCTATTATAACTTTTACATCAAAACATTTAAATAAATTTCAAATCGACGATTTCAAAAATTATTAATTTAGCCAATTCGGTGTCCGTATATAATTTTCTATCCTATGGCCAAGTAATTATTTATTTCAATTAAATGTCAGGGATGAGTATATATTACTTAAACCAATGACAGTGCCATATGTATGCATAACAGTATATAAGCAAATAAACATCCAAACATTTAAATATCAACCAATAACATCCATCAAAATACATCATCCAATAGAGAATACAATTCATAGCAATTTCATAATTATCAATGTCAGGTAATTTTATCGCAATTCAATTTTAATTTCAATTTTAACGGTCAATTTAATTTTCAACGGTTAATTCAAATGACAATCTATATGACAATTAAATTTATCAAACAACGACAAATAAAATTCATAACACTTCATAATGTCAAATTTAACTAGCATCAAGATATTTAGTACGATGTGAGCGTTATAAAACACTCACCCTGATTTTTCCGATTTTAAATCAAATCGAACGACATTCGATTTAACCCAAAATTTTGATGAGCTCCAAACGGTTCCAATCCAGGTCCATAGCATAGAGCTTGTCGAAACAATTCCAACGCAAAAAGTTTCGTCGAAATTCAACCTCGTAGCAAAAAGTTATGATAGTTTAAAGTTTATTCGAATTTCAATATAAATAAAATTTACAACTTTAATTTAATTTTTAAACCTTAACAATCATAGCCGCACGTTTTCCCTACCCAGATCTGGACTGCAACCTCCCTCTTCCATCTTCGTTCGCGTACAGGCAAAGCACGAACCCACGGCCGCCCCCATGCCCTAAATCACGCCATCAATACAAGTACCTCCACCTCGATCAGGAAGCACCACCACAAAGAGCATCTTCCACTCCACCCCCGCCCCGAGTAGCTTGAAGCTCTGTGCACCCTCCTCCTCAGAAAACACGCACGAACGTGCGAACTTCCAGCCCCAATTGCCACCAATCCATCGCTTGTTTCTTGATCATAGTCGTTGGATTTAAGGATCTCAGTGTGTTCTACATTTTTCTAGTTGGAAGTTTTTCGATTCGATTAGCGGATTTGAAGAAATCGAGGGGGAAAGAAGAGTGTTTTCTGGCCATTGATAGATAGGAACAGCGGCTCTGAATTGAAACCCTAGCCAGGTTAAATTTTGTGAAGAATGAATGTGATATGGTCCTTTTATATAAAATTTTCGAAACACTTATTCATTTCGGGTTTTTCGAACTCCGATTTACGCGCGGAGACCGGCGTTTCAAGGGTTTACCCCGCATTTCGGACATAATGGAACAGGTTTCGAAAGCTAATTCGATCGTCTGTGCGAGTTACAGCAATAAACGATCAATTTTAAATTAAACTGATTAAACGATTTTCTAGGCGTTTTGGCTCGCCCCGGACAAACGGTAAATCCGATTGACACGAAAATTAAAATATTACAATAATATCACATTACGGATCCGATGAAACTGGTTTCGTCAAAATCCGAGACTGTTTGAAAAATGAGTATTTTAACTCGTTAAATTAATATTAAAACAATTTCGATGCATTTCGAGCTGCCACGGTCAAACGACAACTCCGATTGCTACGAAAATTGAAATCCGATAATAACTAACTATTACGGATCCAATGGAACTAGTTTCGTCCAATTCTGAGATTGTTCAAAATTTGGCTATTTTCCAGTCGATAATTAAATATTAAAATATTCAATTTTCACAAATTTACTTTTAATTTGATTTTAAAAGTTCTACAACATCACTCTAACTTTAATATGATAAAATAAAATTTTACAAATCATTTCTTAATCATATTAAACCCGTTATTCAACTATCCAATAATTCCAATTTTAAAATCTTATTAACTCTATTAAAATCCCAATATAACTTACATTCACTTTGGAAACCAATTTGAATCATATTAAATCAAATTTCAATTACTCACTCTATTTTCATATATTAAATTTCAATATCAAATTAATCATATCAAATTCGAAATTTAATTATTCAACATTTTAAACAAATTTGATTATTCTTAAATCACTATCTTTTGAAATATTCAAAACGAACTTATAAAATTTAACCTTTAAAACCAATTCACATCTTAGAACACTATTTTCATTTTACAGTTATTCAATTTCAATAAGTTTTAAATATTTAATTTAAACAATTTACCTGTTCATTATTCAAGATTTGATTTTAAATAGATTTTAATTATCAATCAATTACCCCATTATACCCAATGAATTCAACATTTATTATCCTATTCAACTATTGATTGCAAAGGCATTCACTAAGTAACTTTTATTTTTCGTTACTTGGATAATTATTGTTGCAATTCATTCCAGTTATTATTATTCCAAACGAATTACAAAAAATTTTCTAGCATTAAATCACGAAATCTTATTAAATTAACTATTTTAATTATCGAAAATTTACGGATCGTTACAAAAAAGGAATTAAGCTTTTATAAATTGGTTATGAACTTAAGAAAATTCCTTATGAAATGATTTGCAAATAAATGTAGTACTAAATGAGAAATATTACATGTGAAATGAATGTAATTTAAATTGGAGAGAAATATAAGCAATATTATGAGAATGGATATATTAATGTTTTATATTAAATGAAGAAATTCTGTGAAATAAATATTAAAGTATGAAGTGATATTTGATTTAATCAATGAGATTAAAAATGAATTAATTGAAATGCAATTATGATGAATTGGAATAATTACATAAGTTGTATGTATATTATTATATTCGCAAAATTAATTTGATCCAGATTTGAGTACACAAGTTCTATGTGAATTACACCACTTTGTGTTAGGAGTTTTCATTCGATTCTTGATGGTGAATACATGATATGGATTTATGGTTTGATTCTAGAAATCTCTATCATAGTATATGGCTATGCAAGAAGAATATTGGTTTCTATTCAAGAAACCTTATCGAAGTCTACATTACAGAAGCGAATGAAAAATACTAGTTGGTAAGCGGATTTGTGTAATCGAATGAGCGATCGAATGTGATTTTGTGAAATGATGATATATTTACATCTAATATTATTAATATGCTTTGACGTTGAAATTGGAAGTTGTTGAGTTGGATATCTTTGTAATTTAAATTGAAATTTTTTTCTATGCAAAAGTAATATTAATTTAAAACCACATTACAAAACTATTTTCTTTTATTTTTCTTATACAAACTATCTTATTCTATTTTATTTACAAAACTATTTTACAAGCTATTTTATTTACAAAACTATTTTACAAACTATTTTATTTACAAACTGTTTTATTTACAAAACTATTTTACAAACTATTTTATTTACAAACTATTTTACAAACTATTCATCTACAAACTGTTTTACAAAATGATTTTATACACAAAACTATTTTACAAACTATTTTATTTATAAACTATTCTAAATTCAAAACTTTTTATAATGCAAAGATGTTCAATGCCATACGGCTTTTCATACAGCAAAATTGATTTTGGAAATTTTTTGATTCTTGTATAAGACAGACTTTATATAAGTATAAAGCGATTTTGAAAAATATTGATTTTGGAAGGTAGTCGATATGAAGAGATAAATCTTATATGTAATGGAATTTACATAAGAATGATTGATATATTTGAGATTATTGATTTTGGAAAGTACTTTATCTAAAAATTAAATTTTATATATAATGGAATTTATATAAGTGCGATGTTTGAAGCTATAATTCTGAAAGCGTACTATATATGGTATGTTATATTTTAAAGTAAGAGGTATAGGGAAGTACCCTCCGCGAAGAAGTATAGTATGATATGCTTCGATCCAGATGGACTTGGGGAATCTAGGAATAGATTTGATTGATAAACCCTAAAATACTTGGGTGAATTTGGAAATGGATTCGAACTGATATGATAGTCTAGACTTAAATTCAAGAGTTCCTTAATTTTTTTCAGGGTGGATGGTTCTTTAATTTACCCAATGAGGGGCTTTCGATCCTGAGATTTATTGTTTATGGATCTTCTAGGAAGGAAGTGCATTCATTGCGTAAATCATTGAATCAGCGGTTACCACTGCAGTAGGGGTCGATGGTCCTTTGTTTACAAAATGGCTACGATATTTTTTTTGGAATTCGAAAGATGAAAGGATCTTTTGGAAAGTTTTGTGTCCATTGCGTAAACACTAGATGAGCGGCGGGACACTGCTATCGTAACATTGTCGTTTGACATCAGATTTTAAGCGGTACATCTCAAACCTGTTTTTAAGTATTTTTCACTAAATGTTGAAACAGGTCTACTAAGTACTTGGAGATTTCTAGTCTTACGTCTGATCAACGTACGAAAGAATCTATAAGAACGAGGGTAAACTTGTTAAAACATCGAGTTAAATAAGTATTTTGATAAAGTATTATATAAAAGATATTTTGGTCATTTTTTTCATTTCTAAATACTTTAAAATGTTTAAAATATTATTTATTTATGTACAACATGGTTTAGTAGTGAAGTATTAGCGTTGTAAATGTTGTGAAAAGTTAGTAATTAAATAAAACATATTTAAAGTTAATGATTATTGATTTATTAATGATGTTTAAAAGTATTTTGAGATTCAAAAATAATAAAATTTATAAAGAATGGATTTAAGGTTTACAATAACTTCTTTTTAAATATAGGTAATGATGTAAATAATTGTTTTCAAGTAGTTTACATGTATTTACAAAGATTTTATTTAAAAAAATTAATTGGTATTTATAAATTAAGCATGATTGTAACAACCCATAAATTTTAAACGGTTTTAATAACGTATTTAATTGAATTTTGTGAAATTTTAAATAATAATATTTTGAAATAAAAATTAAATGTTTGGATTACGTATAATTAAATATAAGTAGTGAATAAATAAGAAAACATATAAATTTAGATTACGTTACTTGTTAATTAATTTGGGTGTACGTTCGTTTTAATTATTGCATCCATTGTACGCACTCTTTGATTTCATATCTTAGCTGTTAAAAATCAAATCAGCACGTGCATTTAAATAAAAAAAAACCTGCCTCCAATTCACGTGTAAAACTTTCCACTTCCATTTGCGTCACCGTATTTAATAGGAATAAAAATATTTGATTTCCTGACCGTTTCAAAATCTCTTTCCATCTTCATTTTTGCAACGCGGTTCAGATCTGGAAAAAAAAGGGTAATGGGTAACGATCCGAAATTTAGACCAATTTAAAATTCTAATTTTTTTTTAAAATATTGAATAAAATTTGGTAGAAATAAAAATGATGGGAATAATAATAGTTTATATGAGATTTACAATTTGAATTAAAAACAACAAATGTTAAGAATTTAATAATAATTGTTAATTGTAAATATTGATATATTGAATAAAATTAAAGAGAAAACAATAGTTTAATTGTATTGTTGTAATTCAAATAAGTTAACCTCTAACAAATGAACTAAAATTGGTAACTAATGGATATGTTGAGTTATGTGAAATTATTAAATAATGTTTGATTTGTTGTTAATAAAAGAAGTAGTTGAATTAGATTTTTATTTGATTTTAATACGAAATTAATATTTGTATTAGTTGGAATCTTTCCATTAAGGAAAGAGAATGTATTCAAATGAACATTTAATTTGGTAGTTAACATAATGATATTTTATTTATAAGTTTTAAAAGAGAAAATTATTTCAAAATGTTTTCCGAATATAATAATTATTATAAGAAAGACATTTTGAAATAAAAGTAACAGGTTGTATTCTTTGAATTTACAATTTTTTTTATTTACTATAAAGTAGTAGATAGTTGTTATTATTTTATATGTTAATTTAATGATTTAAAAGTAAATATGGTTTCAATTGGGAATAATATTTATTTTTACGTTAAATAATAAATTTATCTGTAGCCTTGCATTCCAAGTGGGAAAGAAATCATTTCCCTAGACGTTCAATTTCTTTTAAATCTAGTTTTGATAAGTTACGTGTAAATTTCTACGCTTCCCTTTTTCCTCATTTTTATAATAGGAATAAAAATTCGCGTAGCAGTTTCAAGTTAATTTATTTCTCTTTAGAAGTTCAAAATCCGTTTCAAGCTTGTTTGAAATTCACGTGTATAAGTGTCTCTTCTTTTCCATTTACTCCTTTGCAATTAATAGGAACAAAATCTTTGATTTTCCTTACCATTCAAATGAAATTCTTTTATTTTCTTAATGTTCCTATACCATTAATTAGTACGTTTCTTTATTTAATCTATCCACCGCAATTATCTCATAAATCAAATATCACGCGCAAATTCCTCCTGACAGGAATTATTTCCTGTCGTTTCTCCAAGCAATCAATACTAATTTCATTTAAATACTCAACCTTGTACGCAAATAATTTTCACCACCTTCCAATTTTATAAATATTCCTTGCGTTTTAATCAACGCATTTACTTCCTAATAAATTTTAAACGTGTACAAAATGTTTGCCAAAGATTTCTTGTAGTTAACTTTTGCTAAATTCACGCAATCAATACCACTGTAAATATTCGCTCAAATCTTTCTTGCCTATATTCTCTCACCTCAATCAATGCAATCGTGTATAATTGATTTAAATTTATTTCTTGCCTATATTCTCTAACCTCAATCAATGCAATCGTTTATAAATATAAGCCTCGTATACAAATAGTTTTCAATTGCATCTCAACATTTTCCTCATTTCTTCTTGCGTGCGTGAGCTCTGAAGGTATGGCCTCCATTTTCTTCTTTTTATTTTATATTTTTTTTCCATGCTTTGCTTCTCCCCTCCCTGCCCTCTGCTTCCAATATATTTGACAAATCCATCTTTATATTTCAACTCGCGTTCACAAATTTTCACATTATAACAGTCTCCATTTAATTGATATTTTAGCATAAAACCATATCTACATATTTTTTTATGTTAAATGCTTATGTGAATTTTAAGCCAAGCTTTTCAGAGACGTATATATACGTTAGTCTTATATCTTATTTGTTATTATAAAATATTAGTAATATACATATTTTGAAAATATAATTAGATTTTTATTCCTGTTCGAATATAACATATATTAGTATGGCAGCTGAGTGTTGTAAAAGCATTAGTGATTTATGTTGTAAAACTAAAAATTTAAATGTATAATTTTCATCTCGATTCTAGTGTGTGTGTGTGTGTGTATATAAAGTATGTTTTGGTTTTTCTCTTTCCTGTAGTGCTTTCATTATGTATGGTCTATATATATATATATATATATATATATATATATATATATATATATTCTCAGTATATGCTTTGAATTTTGAGTAAACTATTTATAAATATGTTATTTTAAAATGCGTGTTTTAAATAAGTGATGATTTTTATATATATTATGCCTATATTTTATGTAACGACCCGTTAAATTAATAATATTAAATGAGTTAAATTAATATAATTTCTAACCTGATTTAGAAAAAAAAAGGCTTTAAGATTTATTTGAGAAAATGTAGTAATTTGTTATAGTAGTTGGAATTTAATGTAACAATTTAATTTTTATGACAATAGTTTTGGATAATGTAATTGTCACACTTTGTTAAAAGTTAATGTTAAGAAACCAATAAATGTTGAATTAGTGAATATTAATAAAATATTTACTAGAATGGGATTCATTTAATATTAAAATAAATAGTAGGATTGTTTCATTTGGTGACCGTTGAATAAACCAATGCAATAAGTGTAGATAATTTTTTTTATGAATATTGTTCGATGATGAATGTACTTAAAAACGGTAATAAACTTAATATAAGAAAACAAAGGCAAATTGTGTATTAATTAATGAATTCATGAATCAGTGTATGGACTTAGTGTAACTATACGTAAATGTACGCAATAAGGTTGTGAAATACCAATGATTTGGATTTCCAATTTATATTAAACATAATGTTGGTAGAAATTGGAATTCACTGTTGTGTGAAATATATGAGAAATCAGGTCAAATGTAAATTATACCGTAGATGATATACTCTTTTAAACAGTAGGATTTTTAAATAAATAAACGTTTCACTTAGGTTTCAATTGGATAACTTACGTAGTTTAATGGAGAATCAATTGCAATTAATTGCCATAAATTAGTGATGATAGGGTAGTTTGATTTGGCCTTTAAGAAGCAAAGAAAAAGAAAGCCAAGATTTATGAATTCATTTGCAATGTGAAATGCAAATCTTGTGGATTGTTTTTTTTTACAAATGGAATTAGTATTTAACCATTACGTTAGTGGAGTCTGATAAGTTAAGGTAGATAATCAATGGTAATTTACCTACTTCAAAGGATATATTAATATAAATATGGGTAAAATGAGGTTAGACCAAGGATATAATATTAATTGATTTTTAAGGCTTAATTAATACGTGAAATAGACAAGATTCTACATTCAAACATTTATACAAAGCTAAGTTGTAAATAGAAGTACCAATGTAATATAATGTAAATAGATGGGAATCAACATTTATTTATTTATTTAATGGAATTTAATTTCTATAGTATGATAATCGCAATTAAATGAAATTGAAATAGCTAATTTATACGTTAGTTGAAATTTAGCTGGAATATGAGGATTTTTAATGAAATAGTGAAATCAAATGGAAATAAGGTTTCAATTATACATTGGAATTTATATTCACCATAAAAGGTTAATTGAAAACCAAAGGAGTTAATAAAGGAATCAAGCTTTATCTATTAATTTGGATTTAAGATATGGTAAATTGGATTTATTGCAATAATTAATTCTATAAGATGAGGTTAATACTTATTCTATTTATAATTAGACCAAATTGTTGATATAGATTTTTTTGAAAGCAGAATCTATAAATCAATTTGAGTATCAAATTCAATAATTACGCTAATTGCATAAATAAAGGGAATTTAACGTTAAATATTACGTTACTGAAATTTAAAATGAACTTTAAGAATAATATTGTGAATCATGAACCAAAGTATGTGGCATCCCTATTTGGATAAAGAATGAGTATATAAAAGTTAAAATCTAATATACGGGGTTTTGAGCATTTAATTTTATAATTCTTAAATATAGGAAAGTGCAGAAATTAACACTGCAAATTGATATACTTATAATTTTAATTCACATCCAAGCTTGTTAAATCATTTGAAATTGATTAAATTATATAAGTAATAAAATTTGGACAATTTTAGAATATAATATAAAATTTGGATTTTTGTAATTTATTTTGATTTATTTAATGAATATAAAAATAGCCTTTTTTGTCACGGACTCGGATTTCGATGAAACCAGTTTCATCGGATCCGTATCGGTGAATTATTATAGGATTTCAAGTTTCGTATCGATCGGACTTGTCGTTTGATCGTACGGGCTTGAAACGCCTTGAAATCAAATTTAATTAAAATCAATTTTAATCAATTTGGAAATTTTGTTTTCAGCATAACTTCTTCATACGATCAAATTTGGACGTGAAACTTTTTCCATCGCGTTCAGAATATTTTAAATTACCTATTTGGATATATAGATTTAATAAATTCGGTTCCGGAGGCATAGTGGGCTTTTTGGGTCATAGTTTGTTCCGCACGTTCATTCTACGGTCTGTCTACTCTATCTCTAACCCCTCTATATAAACCTAGCTACAAGCCCTAGCCTCCACCTAATTTCTTTTCATCTGAGCGTATACTTTCTTCAAGCTCCTCTTCTTCTTCAATGGGTGCTAACCCTAGATCCAGTCAGTTCAAAAAAAAAATTCAAATTTAAAAAAAAAAAAAAATTCGGATCTGCAGCAGCTTCTGGTCGCGCTTCGGGTTTCAGGGGAGAAAACCCTAGAGCAACTTCGGATCAGGAAGAAAATGACTCGGGTCGCTCCGGGTCGTTTTGGCGAAAACTCCAAGCAAGCACCGGGGAATTGAGGCGGCGCACCGAAGTCGAACCCGACCCAGGACCAGAATTTTTCCATTTTTCAAATTTCCATAACTTTTGCATACGAGCTCGGATTCATGCGCGGTTTGTTTTGCTAGGATCGTATCGGAATTTCTGACGTTTTGACGCTGGTTTGGATGGATTTGGAGACCGTCAAAATTTTGAGTTTAAATTGAATTTAAATTCGATTTAAATTCCAAAGGTGAGTGTTTAAAACCCACTCACAACTACTAGAAGCTTTTATGTTTGTTAAATTAATTTTAGAAATGAATAGCAATTTATTTATGAGTATTTGGCATGTTTATTTCACTCATATTTGTTGAATTGCATTTATTAAGTTTTACTGTTAATTTAATTTATTTATTGCGTATTAATTGATAGTTAGAATTTATTTGTTTGCCTATAAACTGCTAGTTAACAGTTATATAGATTATTACTGAATATAAACTATTAGATTAATAGTTGTTAAATTTAATCTGAATAAAATTGCCAGTTATTACCTGTTATCTATTATCAAATATAAATTGTTATTGATTGATATTGCTTGATGATTTTGATTGGATGATGGATGATGTTGATGGATGTTTATTGAATATCATAAAATTGCGAATTATCATGCATATTTCATTTCATTCGGGATTGTGGTTTGAAATGATATACAACCGCAAAATTTTATATCTTTTAAATTGCGGATTGAAATGATAAATATCCGTATCACTTGACCATAGGGTAGAAAATTTTATACAGGCACCGCGGTCTATATATAACTATTTTAATGTGATTTCTGTGGTTTGGATGGAATACGGTTTCTAAAAATCTTAAATTTTATATTGTATAAATATTATTCTTCCATATATATACATATGAAGTTGGAAATTTTGAAATTAAAAGGTGTATAAAAATCTTTATTTAAAAATGGAAAAAAATTAAGAAAATGGAGTTTAATAATTTATATCATATGTTTAAATGTTAAGTTTGGAAATTTTAAGATATGATATTTATAATTGGATTTTTCCCAAAATAAATTGAAATGAATATTCTAGTATAATTTGAATTGGGAAAATATATATATTTTATTACTAGAAATTGAAGTCTTATTATTTATGGATTTTATGTGAATATTCAAGACTAATTAATAGAACAATTGATCTGTTGAAAGAATAAAATCCAATTTTAGTTTGAAATATTGTTACTCAAAATGGATATACGTATATATAAATAAATTGAAGTGGTTTTGGAACTTGAGAGAGATAATATAAATTTTGGGTTAGACTTTAATAAAGAAATGTATTTGTAAAGCCATGAGAACTATTTTCTTTACAAAGTAACATTTAAGTTAAACCATTTAATTCATATACCGTTGAATGTCCAAACCATTCAAGTTTTTTTTATAGAAGTTATGGTTTTAAATTATGATTTTCAAAATATTATGCTTTGAAAATATTTGATTTTCAGACGATATGAAGTTAAAGCATTTTGATTTTGGAAAACAATTATATTTGGGATAAGTGATAAAATATGGTTTTGGGTTTTGAAATGATATCGTATTCATGGTTATGAAATGGAATGTTTATTCTGATCTTTAAAGTATAACCTATTTTTAAATGACCGCGGTGTTATAATAACGATGGGTTGGCAAAGAGACCGGGATCGGATATCTGACATACTCTCTGTCGATACCGAAAACCACTTTGACTAACCGTGTACGCGGTGGAGATTCCAGAATGAAGTAGGTGGCGGCGACGTTTCCTTGTAAGGTAAATACGTGGACCCGACTCCCGTGAGTTGGCATAAGGTGGCTAAAACAGGAGCGATTCTCAGGCCAATGAGGTCATTCCTCTGATCGGACCCTCCTCTTCGATATTATACTTTGATTTTGGATTGATTCAGTGGCCACTTCTATATTTTGATTTTGGGGAGTTAATCCGAGGTGGGCGGTAACTGCGGCTACGCGTTTCCACCAGCCTGGATAGCAATTGGTATATCTACCCTGGCATTGCCTAGTTGTGCCGTGTCACCTACCATACCGAGCCTTTACTACGAGTTTCTATTTGTGTCGTACCTATGGAGTATCCTCTGGTAGCTTCCCGATCAGGAGGTATTACGGTACTGTATAGACTATTGGCATTATTTGTGTTAAGGGCTATATGGGTAACCCCTTAACGCTATTTAAAAGTAAGTTTATTTTATAAATAGACACTATTATAATAGCGCAATATACTACATAGTAAATAGTTTAACGGATCCTTAGGAGATGTAAATCCCGAACATCTCTTGAGTTACTGTACTCATATTTATTTCTGTTAATTTAACTCACATAAGATCTTTTAGTCTGACTCGAGTGTTTTGTCTTTTCAAATTCGCTCGGGTCAATCCGAGCATTTCAGGATCGAAGACTTTAGCTTTGAAGGACGAAGACGAAGGAGTCGTATTATTATTATCTATAGTATTGCACCACACTCTAAATTTCCGCTGCATTGATTGTATTGGTATGTGTAACTCTGATATTCATTGTATAAGTAAAATAAATATTTTGTAAACAGTTATCATGAACTGTATATTGATTATTATATTTTATCCTTCCGTTGTGAGATTCTATTTTGTTTTATTTCTTCTCTGTTTTTCTTATTTACCCCATAACAATCCGCCCTTGCGTATGCTTTGAATTGGCACGTGTGTCGGTTTAAAGTGTGCGAAAAGGCGGGATGTTACAGTTGGTATCAGAGCTTTGGTTTAGCGATAAACCTTGGTTTTGTGGGGTTTGACTCTTTGTTAATAGGGTAGTAATACCCTATGGGAGTCGCTGAGTGTATATATATGAGAGAGCGTATTTGTTAGTGTTAATAAAGATTTTGATATTGTGTTAATCTGTTCTGCTTTGTATTTATAAATTCTGGTTGATGCATGGGACTCTATGACATCAATAGGGATTTCTAAACACTTAATAGGACAGACCGACATAATATTTGTTTTTAATATAGGTGAATGAAATAATTTTGCCTATTATATTTTCTATATATAAAAATATTTTTATAAATATATATATATATATATATATATTTGGTTGCTATAGATTGGGTGTTAGGAAATAAAAATATTTATAACAATTGAAGCTAAGTTGAAATTATAATAAATCAAATTGGAGATTTTAGAACTTAAGTCCGGGATTTTTGAAAATCTTCTTTCAAAGGATTTGTGAAATATAATGATTTGGTTTATAGGTAATTTCTTATATAAATGTTTAGTATAATTCGGAAGAATTGTTTTAAAAGAGGATTTTGGAGAAAATAAATTTTGTACTTTCCTCTCTGTCGCTAGAAAATAATTTCGGTGATGGCGGCCGCATCATCGACTTTCATTTTCGAGTTTCGTAGGGGAAAGGCCACTGTAGTAAATTCTACTGCAGATTTATTTTGAAATTATCTAAAATTTTAAATTGTTTTAAATATAAATTGAGATATAAGTTGTAAGAACTCATTTATCTATTATTTTTAAAATAAAATTGAAATTTGACCCGGTATTTAATTCTAAAATTTTCCACTAATTAATGGTTTAAATTATTTTTAGGGAAATATAAAGTAAGTAATAAATGGATTGAAACCTCTAATTTAAGTAAGAAAATTAATGCTAGGTATAAAGGAAGTTAAAATTTTAACTGATAAATAATGGTAAAGATTTATTGAAAATCAACGAATTAAAAGGGTTGAGATTAAACTTGTATAAGTTCTTTTGCTTTTTCTTTAACATAAATAACTTACCAAGTATAAAAAGTTGAAATGTGAATTAAGAGTGGAACAGAATATTATGCAAGTAGAATTTTTGGAAATAATGAAGTATTCAATAAATTACTGTTATAAATAAGAATTTAATGGTATTAACTTAAGTGATGATTGGAATTTTACTAAAATTAAAGGTTGTATTATTAATAGGTGATTTTAACCTTAAGAAAGTAAAAATGAAATTCCTTAATTTATAAAGTTTGATTGTAGGGTTATTAACTTAAGTACGCCTTAATTTCCCCCTATTCGAATATAATAGAAAGTAAGTAATATATAAATGACTGTAAACCCTAAGTAATTAATTAATAAAATTCCTTATTTTTAAGAATGAAGGTTAAAGGGTTAATAATTTAAGTGTAATTAAAAAGGGTTACTGTAATTAAATATAATAGAAAGTGGGTAATTAAATTGTTACTACTATTAAATATAATAGAAACTTCAACATTAAATAAATGAATGAAATTAAAGGTAAGTTGAAATTGTAATTTATAAAACAAAAAATATATTAATTTAAGGAATTGAGAAGAAACTTGTAAATTTTCACTTACATTCTTAAAACATACATAACTTACCATATAATAAAAGTTGCAATGTTAGTAAGAAAATGTAAGGGGAAATCTTACAAGTGAAGCTTGAGGTAATAAAGGTATTCAATAAATTTGCTGTTATTAATGAGAATTAATTGTATAAACTTAAGTTAAATTGGAAATTTTACTATATAAGTAAAGGTAAGTAGTATAAATAGATGATATAAACTTTAGTCAATAAATTGGAATGCAAATATAATGAATTTTGTAATAAATGGAAAATGAAAATTGTAAGAAATAAAGAAATCCCTCCATAAATGAAAGAAAGAAAATCAAACCACTGAAGCATGAAATAAATGTATAATAAGTTAATTTGGTTGTTGGTTTGAATTGTATTGTTTGATTTATGATTGTGGGGTAAGGAACTTGAAGTTGTTGGATGAATAAATAATCTATCTTTGTTCCATCTAAGACTGTTGAGTAAAGGATGCACTTGATAGTTAATTTCATTTCATACAAATTTCAAGTTTGAACCCAAACAACTATTTGTTTGATGGATTAAATGATTGCTTTGTGTGTGTATGTATGTTGTTTGTAAGGTTGATGGTTGTTGAATTGTTTGGTTGATTAATGATTGAATCCACTTGAATAGTTCACTTTAAAATAAATATTTAACCTTTTAGATTTTATAAGTGAAATGCAGGCTATGGAAGCCACTGCTACTGCTCTGGTTCCCTAATAATAAGCGTATTGCCCGACAAATAGGTACGTTTTCGGATTACGTTTAAAGCGCTATTTTATAATTTTGCCCGTGTTGGGATAATATTTTGATAATATATGTAATATATTTGTATATTTTGATATTATATTTTCTCCAGAGTCTCTCCGTACAAAGGAGACTCTGCCAAAATTTTTCGTAAATTTTGGACTTAGAATTTTGTTGAATATTTTCCAAACTTTAATGATTTAAGTATAAAAGGTTATAATGACTATAAAACGGGGATATCTCATTTAAGGAAATTAATTTAGTAAATTATTGTTTATAAGTTAATATTTGAAATAAGATGTAATGTTTTATTCTTCCTTCTCCCTTCTTTTTCCTTTTCGGGGACGAAAAGTTTTGAGTGGGGGAGATTGTAACGACCCGTTAAATTAATAATATTAAATGAGTTAAATTAATATAATTTCTAACCTGATTTAGAAAAAAAAAAAGGCTTTAAGATTTATTTGAGAAAATGTAGTAATTTGTTATAGTAATTGGAATTTAATGTAACAATTTAATTTTTATGACAATAGTTTCGGATAATGTAATTGTCACACTTTGTTAAAAGTTAATGTTAAGAAACCAATAAATGTTGAATTAGTGAATATTAATAAAATATTTACTAGAATGGGATTCATTTAATATTAAAATAAATAGTAGGATTGTTTCATTTGGTGACCGTTGAATAAACCAATGCAATAAGTGTAGATAAAATTTTTTATGAATATTGTTCGATAATGAATGTACTTAAAAACGGTAATAAACTTAATATAAGAAAACAAAGGCAAATTGTGTATTAATTAATGAATTCATGAATCAGTGTATGGACTTAGTGTAACTATACGTAAATGTATGCAATAAGGTTGTGAAATACCAATGATTTGGATTTCCAATTTATATTAAACATAATGTTGGTAGAAATTGGAATTCACTGTTGTGTGAAATATATGAGAAATCAGGTCAAATGTAAATTATACCGTAGATGATATACTCTTTTAAACAGTAGGATTTTTAAATAAATAAACGTTTCACTTAGGTTTCAATTGGATAACTTACGTAGTTTAATGGAGAATCAATTGCAATTAATTGCCATAAATTAGTGATGATAGGGTAGTTTGATTTGGCCTTTAAGAAGCAAAGAAAAAGAAAGCCAAGATTTATGAATTCATTTGCAATGTGAAATGCAAATCTTGTGGATTGTTTTTTTTTTACAAATGGAATTAGTATTTAACCATTACGTTAGTGGAGTCTGATAAGTTAAGGTAGATAATCAATGGTAATTTACCTACTTCAAAGGATATATTAATATAAATATGGGTAAAATGAGGTTAGACCAAGGATATAATATTAATTGATTTTTAAGGCTTAATTAATACGTGAAATAGACAAGATTCTACATTCAAACATTTATACAAAGCTAAGTTGTAAATAGAAGTACCAATGTAATATAATGTAAATAGATGGGAATCAACATTTATTTATTTATTTAATGGAATTTAATTTCTATAGTATGATAATCGCAATTAAATGAAATTGAAATAGCTAATTTATACGTTAGTT
This sequence comes from Allium cepa, assembly GCA_030765085.1. Classification (NCBI taxonomy): domain Eukaryota; kingdom Viridiplantae; phylum Streptophyta; class Magnoliopsida; order Asparagales; family Amaryllidaceae; genus Allium; species Allium cepa. The sequence goes on along the minus strand of CM060938.1, from coordinate 461,502,294 downwards.
GAAATTTAGCTGGAATATGAGGATTTTTAATGAAATAGTGAAATCAAATGGAAATAAGGTTTCAATTATACATTGGAATTTATATTCACCATAAAAGGTTAATTGAAAACCAAAGGAGTTAATAAAGGAATCAAGCTTTATCTATTAATTTGGATTTAAGATATGGTAAATTGGATTTATTGCAATAATTAATTCTATAAGATGAGGTTAATACTTATTCTATTTATAATTAGACCAAATTGTTGATATAGATTTTTTTGAAAGCAGAATCTATAAATCAATTTGAGTATCAAATTCAATAATTACGCTAATTGCATAAATAAAGGGAATTTAACGTTAAATATTACGTTACTGAAATTTAAAATGAACTTTAAGAATAATATTGTGAATCATGAACCAAAGTATGTGGCATCCCTATTTGGATAAAGAATGAGTATATAAAAGTTAAAATCTAATATACGGGGTTTTGAGCATTTAATTTTATAATTCTTAAATATAGGAAAGTGCAGAAATTAACACTGCAAATTGATATACTTATAATTTTAATTCACATCCAAGCTTGTTAAATCATTTGAAATTGATTAAATTATATAAGTAATAAAATTTGGACAATTTTAGAATATAATATAAAATTTGGATTTTTGTAATTTATTTTGATTTATTTAATGAATATAAAAATAGCCTTTTTTGTCACGGACTCGGATTTCGATGAAACCAGTTTCATCGGATCCGTATCGGTGAATTATTATAGGATTTCAAGTTTCGTATCGATCGGACTTGTCGTTTGATCGTACGGGCTTGAAACGCCTTGAAATCAAATTTAATTAAAATCAATTTTAATCAATTTGGAAATTTTGTTTTCAGCATAACTTCTTCATACGATCAAATTTGGACGTGAAACTTTTTCCATCGCGTTCAGAATATTTTAAATTACCTATTTGGATATATAGATTTAATAAATTCGGTTCCGGAGGCATAGTGGGCTTTTTGGGTCATAGTTTGTTCCGCACGTTCATTCTACGGTCTGTCTACTCTATCTCTAACCCCTCTATATAAACCTAGCTACAAGCCCTAGCCTCCACCTAATTTCTTTTCATCTGAGCGTATACTTTCTTCAAGCTCCTCTTCTTCTTCAATGGGTGCTAACCCTAGATCCAGTCAGTTCAAAAAAAAATTCAAATTTAAAAAAAAAAAAAATTCGGATCTGCAGCAGCTTCTGGTCGCGCTTCGGGTTTCAGGGGAGAAAACCCTAGAGCAACTTCGGATCAGGAAGAAAATGACTCGGGTCGCTCCGGGTCGTTTTGGCGAAAACTCCAAGCAAGCACCGGGGAATTGAGGCGGCGCACCGAAGTCGAACCCGACCCAGGACCAGAATTTTTCCATTTTTCAAATTTCCATAACTTTTGCATACGAGCTCGGATTCACGCGCGGTTTGTTTTGCTAGGATCGTATCGGAATTTCTGACGTTTTGACGCTGGTTTGGATGGATTTGGAGACCGTCAAAATTTTGAGTTTAAATTGAATTTAAATTCGATTTAAATTCCAAAGGTGAGTGTTTAAAACCCACTCACAACTACTAGAAGCTTTTATGTTTGTTAAATTAATTTTAGAAATGAATAGCAATTTATTTATGAGTATTTGGCATGTTTATTTCACTCATATTTGTTGAATTGCATTTATTAAGTTTTACTGTTAATTTAATTTATTTATTGCGTATTAATTGATAGTTAGAATTTATTTGTTTGCCTATAAACTGCTAGTTAACAGTTATATAGATTATTACTGAATATAAACTATTAGATTAATAGTTGTTAAATTTAATCTGAATAAAATTGCCAGTTATTACCTGTTATCTATTATCAAATATAAATTGTTATTGATTGATATTGCTTGATGATTTTGATTGGATGATGGATGATGTTGATGGATGTTTATTGAATATCATAAAATTGCGAATTATCATGCATATTTCATTTCATTCGGGATTGTGGTTTGAAATGATATACAACCGCAAAATTTTATATCTTTTAAATTGCGGATTGAAATGATAAATATCCGTATCACTTGACCATAGGGTAGAAAATTTTATACAGGCACCGCGGTCTATATATAACTATTTTAATGTGATTTCTGTGGTTTGGATGGAATACGGTTTCTAAAAATCTTAAATTTTATATTGTATAAATATTATTCTTCCATATATATACATATGAAGTTGAAAATTTTGAAATTAAAAGGTGTATAAAAATCTTTATTTAAAAATGGAAAAAAATTAAGAAAATGGAGTTTAATAATTTATATCATATGTTTAAATGTTAAGTTTGGAAATTTTAAGATATGATATTTATAATTGGATTTTTCCCAAAATAAATTGAAATGAATATTCTAGTATAATTTGAATTGGGAAAATATATATATTTTATTACTAGAAATTGAAGTCTTATTATTTATGAATTTTATGTGAATATTCAAGACTAATTAATAGAACAATTGATCTGTTGAAAGAATAAAATCCAATTTTAGTTTGAAATATTGTTACTCAAAATGGATATACGTATATATAAATAAATTGAAGTGGTTTTGGAACTTGAGAGAGATAATATAAATTTTGGGTTAGACTTTAATAAAGAAATGTATTTGTAAAGCCATGAGAACTATTTTCTTTACAAAGTAACATTTAAGTTAAACCATTTAATTCATATACCGTTGAATGTCCAAACCATTCAAGTTTTTTTTATAGAAGTTATGGTTTTAAATTATGATTTTCAAAATATTATGCTTTGAAAATATTTGATTTTCAGACGATATGAAGTTAAAGCATTTTGATTTTGGAAAAGAATTATATTTGGGATAAGTGATAAATATGGTTTTGGGTTTTGAAATGATATCGTATTCATGGTTATGAAATGGAATGTTTATTCTGATCTTTAAAGTATAACCTATTTTTAAATGACCGCGGTGTTATAAGAACGATGGGTTGGCAAAGAGACCGGGATCGGATATCTGACATACTCTCTGTCGATACCGAAAACCACTTTGACTAACCGTGTACGCGGTGGAGATTCCAGAATGAAGTAGGTGGCGGCGACGTTTCCTTGTAAGGTAAATACGTGGACCCGACTCCCGTGAGTTGGCATAAGGTGGCTAAAACAGGAGCGATTCTCAGGCCAATGAGGTCATTCCTCTGATCGGACCCTCCTCTTCGATATTATACTTTGATTTTGGATTGATTCAGTGGCCACTTCTATATTTTGATTTTGGGGAGTTAATCCGAGGTGGGCGGTAACTGCGGCTACGCGTTTCCACCAGCCTGGATAGCAATTGGTATATCTACCCTGGCATTGCCTAGTTGTGCCGTGTCACCTACCATACCGAGCCTTTACTACGAGTTTCTATTTGTGTCGTACCTGTGGAGTATCCTCTGGTAGCTTCCCGATCAGGAGGTATTACGGTACTGTATAGACTATTGGCATTATTTGTGTTAAGGGCTATATGGGTAACCCCTTAACGCTATTTAAAAGTAAGTTTATTTTATAAATAGACACTATTATAATAGCGCAATATACTACATAGTAAATAGTTTAACGGATCCTTAGGAGATGTAAATCCCGAACATCTCTTGAGTTACTGTACTCATATTTATTTCTGTTAATTTAACTCACATAAGATCTTTTAGTCTGACTCGAGTGTTTTGTCTTTTCAAATTCGCTCGGGTCAGTCCGAGCGTTTCAGGATCGAAGACTTTAGCTTTGAAGGACGAAGACGAAGGAGTCGTATTATTATTATCTATAGTATTGCACCACACTCTAAATTTCCGCTGCATTGATTGTATTGGTATGTGTAACTCTGATATTCATTGTATAAGTAAAATAAATATTTTGTAAACAGTTATCATGAACTGTATATTGATTATTATATTTTATCCTTCCGCTGTGAGATTCTATTTTGTTTTATTTCTTCTCTGTTTTTCTTATTTACCCCATAACAATCCGCCCTTGCGTATGCTTTGAATTGGCACGTGTGTCGGTTTAAAGTGTGCGAAAAGGCGGGATGTTACATTTTATTTTTTGTGTGTGTTTAAATGTAATATTGATTTAAGAGGAAAAACGTTTATGTGTTTAAATGTAATATTGATTTAAGAGGAAAAACTTTTATGTGTTTAAATTTATTTTATTTGAATATCCGTCTTAAATTAAATTTATTGAAATTTTAAGGAAATTTAAATAACACATATAATATATACTATGTTTATATCAAACCGATTTATTTTTTTCATCGATTTCTTTCTATCAGCTTTGTCATCAAATTCGTGCCAATTTTGCTTTGCTTCAAAGTTCGTATTGGGATCCATAACTGACCTCATTATCGTTCTTCTCTAACCTCGAAAGGTGAGCAACACTCACGATTAACGTTCTTGTATTTTTATTAAATTTGATTTCAATTGAAACGACAATTGAAATATGATGCTGCAGTCATTTAAATTGTTATATATATGCTATTTTCTGTAACTGTTGACCTATGGGATATGACACCATATCCTGTTGTTTATATTATATTTTTATTGATGATATATGCCTGTTATTTTATTGTATTATCTGTTATCACTCTGCAAGTTCCCTGTAGTTTAGAATTCACTATGGGTTGAAATGATACATACCCGAACGGACTTTAGAATAGGAGAAAATCGTTATGGGTTGAAATGATAAACCCAAGCGATTGTCATTTGAACTGAATTGGGATTACGGATCGAAATGATATCTAGCCGTGTGTGTGTGTGTGTCTATATATATATATATATATATATATATATATATATATATATATATATATATATATATATAACTTACGGATTGAAATGATAAATATCCGTATTACTTAACCATATGATAGAAGTATATATATAGACACCGTCGGTCCATATATAAATATATTGAAAATAATATCTATGGTTTTAGGAAAGAAATATAGGGTTTTAGTTAATATTGGAATTTTTTATGTATAAATATGTTTAATGTAAAGTAGATTTAAATAGTAAACTTTAATTTAATAAAGTTCGATTTAATAAATAGAATATGTTTAAGTATTATATTTTACATAGATTTCCCATGATTTGTATATGTTAAGGAAGATAAAGTTGAATTGATTGGAATGGTATTTAATTGATAATTTTGTTTAATTAAATCAAATTTGAAACTTATTGAATTTGAAAACTTAAAATATAGTTCATAACATAACTTTGACTTAGTGATTTAATGAATATTCACGTTTAAAGAAATTGAAGGCAAATAAAATGAATTGTAATATAAGGCTATATGAGTAATATTGAGTTGATATTTCAAGAATAAATAATAATGAAGTTAAATCAAGATCTATACGAAACTGTTAGGTTTAGTTTGAAATGTTGAAGCTTTGAAATACGGGACATAAATAGTTAAATTGTGATTCAGATCTGTATTTGAAATTGATAAAATTTGAATTTGTTCTTTAGAGGACTAAATTGAATGGAAATTGAAATTTGAGATTTAATTTAATCTGAATAAGAAAGTCGAGTTGATTTTTTTGAAGTAATCGATGAATCTTGAGGAAATTATAAATACTTTACTTTATAAAATTTTCAAAATATATATATATATATACTATTTTTATATTGAAGTGAAAATGATATTATGGTTTTGAAATATAAATTAATTTGAAAGGACCACGGTTTTATAGTGTATATTTCTACCTTGTAGATAGTTCTGTAGATCCTTAGGGGATGGTTATCCCAAACATCCTTTAAGTTACTTGTATTTCAGTTGATATTTCACTTGAGTTGGATTTATAAATATAAGAATGTTAATCCTGACTCGAGTGTTTTTGTGTTTTGCTTTACGCTCGGGTCAGACTGAGTGATACAGCATTTGAGACTCACCTTCGAAGTTAGAGCTTTGCTTGAAGATCCAGCTATATATCCTTTTAGTCATCCAGTTGATTGGTTCAGAGAAGTCATCTGCTCGTACTGGAGACTTCACTGCATCTGAGATATTCTGTTGTATTTTATTTCTAACTCTGATGTTTATATAGTATCTTCATGAACTACTATTCATTTATTCCGCTGCGTATTATTGTACTACTCTGTATCCGTGATTCCGTGATTGATTTATTTACTGTATATGTAAAGTTTGCCAAATTTAAATTAACAATTCGGTATTTTGAACTATTCAAGTCAGACATGTATGGTTTTATTGTTGATTCGAATGGTCCAAAATAGCGGGTCGTTACAAAGATATTTTACAGATGAATTTTTCTGTAAAGCATTAAAGTATCAACGATGATTGATTTGCAAATGAAGTTTTCAAATGAACATTTCAAGTAAAATTTATGTATGTTTCTTTGAATGTACAATTTAAAGGTATTATATAAATGGAAAAAAATTTGATTTGCAAAGTTTATTTATAGTAACATACTTGACAAATAAATTTGAATCTCTATTTGGAAGTATGGTTTGAAATGTTTAATTGATTTCGAAGTACTAATAGTAAATTTATAGGTTTGTTTACTATTTGAATTTTGTATTAAACCATAATAAATGTTTTTCCATGATTTGAATATTCATTTTGAAACAAATGTGTAAAATTAATTATGAAGATATGAAATTTTATACTTCGATTTGGATATTTAATGTAAAATTTGAGTATACTATTAATTTCAGTTTAATAATCTAGAGCTTATACTTATTCAAAAATAATGAGTCTAATAAATTATCAAATTTAAGGAACTTTATTTTTTTTAAAAACTTATTAAAATGTTTTGATATAAACTTCAACATTGTTCAAACTTTTTGGGAAATCCTTGCAAAATGCTACTAGGATGTTTTAAATATATCTTATATTCTTAATAAGTGAATGTGGTTAAATGTTTTAATTGAATTTTTAGATATATTGAAATATTTCTTTTCTCTTCAAGAGCGAATACCAAATACTTAAATATTTATTCTATAATAGAATTATTAAAACTTACGTAAGGCGGTAGGAACATAAATAATATTTTATGAAATGATTCATTAATGACTTAAATCTTTAATGGAAAACAAATTATGCAAGTGATTGATCTTTACATAAATAAATGAATGGAAACGTAATGATGAGAGAAAAAACCTAATAGAATAAACTTAAGTAAATTTAAAATTCTTGTTATTTGGCTGATGGGAAGTTTGGGAAAGAATACTTTTAATTGTTTGAGATTGTATGAATAATCTATTAAGTGATTATTAAGGCTGTTAAGCATAAGGTACACTTATTAGTTTATTTATCAACCCTATATGATCAAAAGTTATGAACTTGAACAAACCATCAGTTTTGGTTGCTATGGATGTGTGATGGATTCTTTGTTGCCTATTATGGTTGTATAGTTTTGTTGGCATATGATTGTGATATATTGTATGTTTTTTGTGTTATTGATTTGAAATAACTGAAATATTATTCTTTCACATAATTTTAACTCTTTGGATTATATAAGTGAAATACAGGTTACAGAAGCAATAGCCACTGCTTTTGGTTTCATAAATAAAGTTTGTTTGCCCGACAAATAGGTACGTTTTCGAATAACGGTTTTATAGCGATACTATATTGTTTTCCCGGGGTTTGGGATATTTTTTTTTGAAATATGATATACATTGAAATTATTGATATCATTATTTTTCGAATGTATCTGCGCAAAGTAGACTCTGCCGAATTTTTTTGAAAATATAAGACATAGAATTTTTTTGTAGAATTTAGAATTTTTTTGTAGAATTTGAGCTATTTTCAAATTTTATTAAACTTAAATATATAGGTTTAATTGTTTCTAAATTGACTATTTAAAATAAAATATAACAAATTTTTGCATTCTTTCTTGTTTCTTTTTAGAGACGAAATTTTTTGAGTGGGGGGAGGACTGTAACGACCCGTATTTTTATACATTTACAATATTAAATCAAACAAGATTTTTGAATAAAATTGTTAGGAATAAAAAAAATTAATATTTTACTGATACAAATTAAATTATAATACAAGTTATGAGTTTAAGTAAAATTTCTATTATAAAATATGTTTGCAATAATGTAAAGATGATAACAAATGCTAGTGTGTATTTTAATAACATTGATTTAAGTAAAATTAACAATTGTCTAAATGTAAATTTTCAATTGATTGGAATAACAAATGTTAATAAAGAATAATAAATGTTTCTTTATTAAATAAGAAATCATATGCTTATTTATTTGAAATGTTTGGTAGCTAAAAGATTGATTACAGAGATGAGAAACTATTATTTGGTAGGAAATGTATAATTCCTGTTTGTATCCAATAGTGTATAAATATGTTTAAATTACTATTAGATGGGAAATAATTGTTCTATTTCTTATTACACTTATTTTGTCCATTTTGAAATTCACCTTTGTAAACAACTGAAACTAATGTAATTGAATAATTTCAATTAATGGTAGAGAGGACACCAAATTGTAAATTAATAGGTGTAATTAAATGTAGCTTATGTTTTATGAAAATATAACGAAAGTTGATTTAATGAAAAGAACATTCATATCAAATAAAATGAATGTTTCATTTGTGAATGTAGGTTTAATTTCATTAAAATAAAGAATATAATGATTTAAAGGAAGAAATATATGTATTTTGAACTGTATTTTAGCATACTGATGGATTACAAGAGTAGGAAAATAATTTATTTAAGTAATTTATTTATTACTCTGCTGTATAAACAACAAATTTATAAAGGTGTTCAAATGACTAAAGGAAAAATTATTCTTTTTCCATCCATTTTAATTCTCCGTTTTTAAATTTAACTTTGTAAGTAAATTCAATTAATGTTATTGAAATATTTCAATTAGACGGCAAGAAAACGTTAATTGCAATTAATAGATTTAATAAAAGAAACGCACCTTTTGTGTTAAACAGAAAGGATGTTTTAATGGGAACAAAATATCATTTTGGGTAAACTAAATTGAACGTTTTCATTCTTAAGGTAAGTAACTTTATTTATTATGTATAGTTAAAAAAACTAAATGCATACAAATTTGAATATTATTTGAGTTAATGAAGTTAATTTGGTTATATTTTACAAATTGAATTTCAGAAAGGTTGTGCGATGTACATGGTCTATTCATTTCTTTTGTTATTAATTGTTGCATGTAAATTTTAAATAGTTATCTCATTATTAATACTTGATCTGTTCATTTCTCCTTCTGTTAATACATGAGTCTAGACTTTTAGGTTGTATTTAGTTCATGCCACCTTATTTTCACGTATACAAAATTTCACTTTCCTTTGGTTTGCAAACTTTTCCATTCCTACGTACATTTCATTATGCATTATTAATGCCTAAAGCTTTCAAAATAAAACGTGACATGTAATTTTGTCTCCCCATCTTCATTTCCTAATTATTAAATAACCTACAACTTGTTTCTTTCATTTGCAGTTTATTTTTGTGTTCTTTTTTCTGGCTAAGTCTTATTGGGTTTGTTTTAGACTAATGGACTCTTTAGTAAACCAAGATTCCCTAGAAACCTTAAGAGACTTTGGACCTTTTCTTTTCCCACCCTTAACCTTCTATTTCCAATCTGACTAAAACCAAGTACGTATAGAAATTTCTCGTTTGAGAAACTTTTTGCGTACGCTTACTCTTCTTCTTGCACAAATCCACAGAAAACTCCAAACCTCAAAACTCCTAATTCTCCAAATCAAATTCCATCATTCCTCCTTCAAAACCCTAGCCTACCTCTCTCCTCTTGCCACCACCCACATCCACCACCACCCACAACCCCCGGCAGCAACCCATAGCCAAAGCCACACCTTCCCTCTCCTCTTCTTTCTCCCTTCTCCCTTCATTTTCTCTTCCCCTTTCCCCTCTTTCTTCACCTTATTTCCATGGCTTTTACATTCCAATAAATTACTCCAAATCAAATATATATTTTTTCAAAACCATGTATAATTTCAATAGGAATAACTTTGTTGTCGAACCCTTCTTCCCATTCCGAATATTTCTATATCAAAAGCTCCATTTTTTCAAGGCCTTTCTCAGGTCCTGCTTTGGCCGAAAATACCCCATATTATATCAATCTTATCTCCTTTAGGAATCAATAAAATTATATAATTATTTTTTTCAAATCAATTATTTTTCTAGTGGATTCAACTTTATTTTGGGTCAGTTCTTCAAATTCCTTGATTTTCTATGCCAAAAACTCAAATATTTTCGAAGTATTTTTGAACTCAGATTATCAACTCAGAAAACATCTCTGTTTGTTTTGACCATAACTTCCTTAAGACAAAAGCTTTTTAAGTGATTCTTTCTTTGGAAGTGGAGCGAAAAGAATTTTCAACCACTTTCTTGTTAGTCACTTTTACAGATTCAATAATATTATGGTCCGAATATTTTTTCTAAAGATGACCTAGTTTCAGGTTTTTCCATAGTTTGGATCTTGGTTATTTGGAAGTTGGAAGTAGTTAAAACTTGTTTATTGATTCGTTTTCTTGTCTAAACTTTGTTGGATTTGCTTTACATTTGGATCTTTGCAAGGAATCTCCATATTGCTCAATTTTTATCATCACCTTCGTAGCCACGAAAGGTAAGCAACACGCACAACTACTAGAATTTCTTATGTTAGTTAAATCAAATTTATGATGTGATTAGAAATTGATTGGTTGCTTTTAGTATATTTTAAATTCTCATTCAAGTTAAATATGACTTTAATTGAATTTAATTTCCATTCAATTTAACATTGAAATTTAATTTGCCAGTTAAATACATGTTAATGATAACCAGTAAATTGTTGGTTATTATTGGTTGATTTCAATGACGATTGTGTTATAAGTTCAAATATTGATATTTGGATGATTGGATGGATGTTATTGGTTGACATTTTGAATGCTATATATGTCTATATCTCTGTTATCCCTATGAGTTGAAATGATATATACTCGAACAATCTAATAGATTAAGGGAAAATAGTTATGGGTTGAAATGATAAACTCAAGCGGTTTTCATTGATTTGGAAATGTCGATTTTTGATACTGGTTGAATTGACATATACCCATATAATTTCTTGAATTTGGACTTTTATTTGGAATTGAATTATTTGAAGGATTTAAGTTAATTCGAACTACGAATTTTTTTAATTAGATGATTAAGATTGATATTTCGAATTATTTGAAACCCATTAAATGATTATATTCATGTTGTACACTTGATAAGAGATTAAATCCCAAAACATCTATGAAACCATTGCATTAATATTTATATTTTACTTGTTTTGATTTGACTTACATAAGATCTTTTAGTTCTGACTCGAGTGTTTTTTCTTTTCATTACGCTCGGGTCAGTCTGAGCTTTTCAGTGTATTGAAGACTATTTTCTGGAGGACGAAGACGAAGATTCGATATATTATTGTTATTAATTATTCTATGACATTCTATGTTCTGTTGTATTATTTGTTTATTTCTGATGTATACATAGCTTTGATTTGAATTGTAAAAGTTTAGTCAAATGTTATTTGTCAAACAGCTTCATGAATTGTTTATTTGATTATTATATTTTGTCGTTCCGCTGCGAGATTCTGTATTTTTTTATTTTTTTCTTATTTACCCATTAACAAACCTCTCTTTTGATACAGTTTGAGTCTAACATGTGTGATTATTGTCGATTTCAAGTGTCCAAAACGGTGGGTCATTATAAACCTTTTATTGTTATGAACCTTTTTGGAAGATCGACTAGCCTTTGCATGGTTCGTTTGGATTTGGATTTATCGAATCATGGATATTTGTTTGTTTATGATTGTTTTTTGTTAGGTTTCATAGGGTTCGATGTTATTTTAGGGATGGATGGACTAGTTGACGAGGTATGGAGCTATGATGGATTGTGAGAGGTGGGTGGTGACATTTGGTACGAATAAAGAGCAAAAGGTACTGTTAGGTTTCATATCAGACAATGGGGTGATGGTTAGCTTTCTATATTTTCTTGAGGTCCCGCATGATGAATTTTTATTAGTACCTATAGTGAAAGAGTATCCAAACATATTCAAGGTTATCTGTTTACCACCACACACAGAGATTGAATTCCATATAGATTTAGTGAAGGATGCTAGACTGCAGTTATCCCATTGAGGCATATGACACCCAAAGAGCAAAAGGGACTAGAGGTGCATGTTAATGTACTTGTGATGGACTATTATTCGACGAAGTATATCTAAGTGTTGCACCTATAATATTCATCCATAAGGCAAACAACTCTTTGAGATTATGAGTACATTACTGTAGGCCCAACATGGTGATGGAGAAGAACAACTATTCACTTCCATATATTGACGACTTGCTCGATCAGCTCCATAGTGCTAGAGTGTTCTCCCAGTTGGACCTCATGATGCGATTTCAACAACTGATAATGGTGAAGGAAAGTGTGCCGATTACAATGTTTTGTATGCTATTTGGATTATATAAGTGGCTGGTTTTGGCATTCAGGCTATCCAATGCACCAACGTACTTTATTGATCTTATAAGTTGTGTCTTCAAGGATCAACTGTATAAGTCAGTGCTTATGCTTAAGTTTGTAGATGATATCCTTTTCTATTCGAGGATGGAGGAAGAATACAAGGAACACTTTAGGAATGTGCTGGAGATGTTGAGAAAGCACTTATTAAATGTGACGTTTTCGAAGTGTCACTTGTGGAGGCAATTTTTAGGTCGCATTATTTTGGGCTAGGCATTACTATAGATCCTGCGATGGTGGGAGTAGTCTAGGATTTGGATCGACACAAGAATGCTACATACATGAGGAGTTTCCTTGGACCAGCGGGATACTATAGATGTTTTATCAATGACTCCTTTAAGGTAGTAGCACTATTGACCGATTTGACGAAGTAGCATCAGACCTTTTTTAAGAAGCCATGTGTAGGCAAACATTCATGACCTAAAGGAGAGGTTATCGAGTGAACTAGTGTTAGTCAATTCGAGTGGAAATGAAGAGTTGACAGTATACACAAATGCCTGTGGTATTGGACTAGGTGTGGTGTTGACGCAAATAGGAAAAGTGGTTGTACATGCTAGTCGATGGCTGAAAATGCATGAGTGGGTGTATCTGACTCATGATTTGGAGTAAGCAGTGATAGTATTCACTTTGAAGATATGGAGACATTATCTGCTGGAGATAGCTTCGAGTTATTCATGAATCATAAATCGTTGAAGTGCATTTTCTCACATAAGGATCATAACCTTTGCCCATAGTAATGGTTAAGGTTCTTGGTCTCTTTTGACTTATACATTTCCTGTATACCCCAGTGTTATCCGGCCTTTTGGACCGGCTATATTCAGACCGACTGGACAAGTTAGACTAGATGATCATCGAAGAAGACAGCCCAAAGAGATGATTATTAAGCTCATAGATCGAACACAGGCAATGATATGAAGTGACGATCAACCAAGGCTAAGAGATAGACTTTTAGAATATTTTAAGTATGGAATAGTGCCTCCCCTAGGCGGGGGATCGGTACATATGCTCAATTTTTATCCCGAACTTGGTAAGATCGTTATTGAGTGACAAAGAAGGCCCCATGAGGCTACATTTCAAGTTTCAAGTCTTTTGGAGTTCGTATACTCAAGTTATGGGCAAATTACTTCACATATTGAAAGGGGACGGTATAAAAGGGATAGTCCATATTCATCTTTCACTACATATTTGCAATAATGATCGGTCAATAACTCAAAATCTTCTAATCCAATTGGCATGAAACGTGGAGGCTAAGCATAATACAGCATGGAGAAGCTCCCCTAGGGATCATATGACATATGGAAGAGATTGGGGGGAATGGTACCTATCCCTCTAGAGGGATCAACAGAAATCAAAATTCAAGCAACACTAGTTCACGAAAAATACAATAACTCATAAACCGTACATCGAAATTGCACGAAATGAGCAAGTAGCTAACGTCATAGGGCATCCCTCATAGGGATCGCAACCCATTTGGATGCATTAATAGGGATCGGTATCGATCCCAATTATGGGCCCCAATAGGCCTGCAAATTTTTGGGTAGTCTCGTCTTGGTCTCCTGAACCTTCTGCCCAAATTTTAGTTTGATCCATGCATGTCTTCCTCTATAAATACAGTAGGCATGGCGTCAGAAAAAGGATGCTGCTTTCTCTACCGAGGCTCTGCCATTTTTATTCTTCACTTTTGTACTAATAGATCGGAGTTGATCCAAACATTCTTGTAATCATAATCAAGTGGAAGAGCAATAAAAATATAAATAGATGTAGGCTCAGAATGCGAACCACTATAAAAATCTATGTGTTCATTTATGATTCCTGTTATGTTTCGATTTCATTCTTCATTTAATCTCTACTGGAATCTATTGGGTGTTGATGCCCATTTTTGGCATCAACACCCAGGAATGGAAATGTGGTCGCTGATCCTATGGGAAGACATACAAGTTTTGGGGTGATGTTCCTAGAGTGAAAGAAGCTTGAGTATATTGCTGGTTATGACTTTAGACCTCAATGTAAGCTAGAGCCAAATATGTTGGCTAGTTTGACTATCAAACGGACTTTGATTGAGCGGATTGGTACTAGTCATAAATGAGACGCTGGGCTAGCAAAGGTCATGGCTAAGATAGAGGAAGGGGTAGATTCTAAAAAGATAAAGTAGTATGGATTGACTATGATGGTCAACATCATGTAGGATAATATTTCTACCTGATGTCGATGGGTTGAGGGATGAGGTGCTGCAAGAGTGCCATCCTTCGAGACTAATTATACATCCCGGTTGCAATAAAATACCATGATATGATGCAGACATTTAATTTGGAAGGGATGAAGATGGTCGTTGGTGCATTTATCTTGAGATGTACGAAATTTAAGTGAGTGAAGGATAAATAGCAAAAACTAGGTTTTTTGCTACAACCACTTGAGATTTCGAATGAAAGTGGAAGCAATTTATTGATGGGTTTCATTGATGGATTGCTGAGGACCAGAGGAGGGTATGATAGCATTTGGGTCATACTAGATAGAATGATGAAAAGCACTAGACCTAATCCATAAAGTCCAGTGGAATGACATCCAAATTGGCTGATTTGTATGTGAAGTGGATAGTACGATTCCATGATGTGTCGAAGAACATTGTAAGTGACTAAGATTGGTTGTTCAATAGTGTGTCTTGGAAGATCTTACAAAGGGCTTTGAGGACGTAGCTACATCTGTACAGCTTGTCATCCACAAACTGATGGGCATACCGAGAGGGTGAATTGTCTCTTAGATGATCTCCTATAAGCTTGCATTCTTGAGGCTCATGGGATGATCGCTTGCATTTAGTATATTTTGCATACAACAACAGTTATTATTTTAGCATCGGTATGGTGCCATTTAAAGCATTATATGGTCGACAATGCCAAAGTTCCTTCAAGTTTGTGCGAAGCGGGCGAGAAACTAGTACTGAGGCCGAATATATTCATAAAGACATCAGAGAAAATCAAGATCATTATGCAATAAAAGGGAGCTGCTTAGGATAAATAGAATATCTACACTGGTAAGAGGAGACATGATATTGATTTTTCCATCGACGATGTGGTGTTTGTCAAGATATCCTGTAACGACCCAGAATTTCCAGTCGTAAATTTTTAACATTTAATTCATTTTAAATGTTCAGTGTGGATTTTGAATTGATTTTGAAGTAAAAAGATTTTGGTCAAATTAATAGAATTAGTTAAATTTCAAATACGGTAATTTAATTGGATTTGAATAATAATAATTAAATATTTAGAATTGGGATAGTTGGTGAATCTGGGTGTAAATAGATACAAAAATAGATTCTAAAATTTATTTTAAGTCTATTTGGATTTTAATTGTAATATTGGACTTTTGGATAGAATAAAAAGTCCACAAATTAAATTTGGGATTTTATATTAATTTAATAATGGAATTTAATAATATAATAAAGCAAACAATCAGATTTGGTTCGAAGTGAATCCGAATAGTCTCTAATGTAATTATAAGGTCTATATGATTTATAATAAAGTTAGTAAAATTTTAAAAGTGAAATTTTAAGTGATTTTGACAATTTCGGAAATTGCTTGAATTCATCGACGAGTTGAAATAACATTTCGGGGCACAGTCTCGGAATTCGACGAAACTAGTTCCATTGGATCTGTAATAGTTAGTTATTATCGGATTTCTATTTTTGTAGCAATTGGAGTTGCCATTTGACCCTGGCAGCTTAAAACCCATAGAAACTATTTTAATCGATTTAATTTAAAATTGATCGTTTATTTCCGTAACTCGTGCATATGATCAAATTAGCCTTCGAAACACGTTCCATTGTGTTCGAGACGTGGGTAAAACCTTAGAAACGCCTGTCGGCACGCGTCGTTTGGAGATCGTGTGAAAAAGTTGCTTTAAAATGGATTTAATATTAAATTAATATTTATACATGTATATATATACGCGAAAAGTTGAAACCCTAGCCTTATTTTTCATCGACCGCCGTGAAATATATTCAATGTCCTACGCTTTGCGATTTTCCCTCTCGATTTTCTTCCCACCCTCTCATTATCAACAAAAATCATCAACTAGGAAATTGAAGTACTCGTTGAGTACTACAGATCCAACGGTGGATCTTTGCCACCATCACCGATTGAAGCCTGAAATGGATCGGATGATGCCACCGTTCGAGTGCATAAATCTAGGGCAATAGGGCACCGAGTTCGCGTGCGTTTCAGGTGAGAGTGGAGTCAGCGTGGCGCTTCATCATGGTGGTAGTTGATTGTTGTCTAGTCGAGTAGATGATGGGCGGTTTCTAACCCTAGTTGGAGATTATGGGTGCGGCTTCAACTTGGAAACGAACGCGTGGAGAAGAAGAAGGTCGGCCATGTTTTCGCTGTGTTATTTTAGAATGGAAACGGAAATTTTTGTTTTTAATTTAAATTAAAACTAATAAATTTCATATCTTTCTCGTACGAGGGCGAAATCGGACGAATTTGGCGACGCCGGAATCGCAACGACGAGTACTATGCAGTGGAGCAATTTTGGGATCATACGAAGCAAGTAAAAATTTAGGATAAATCGAACATCGTTCGATTTACTTTAAATTTGAACGCTCGTCGAAAACCCAAGTTGAGTTAATCTCACTCAAATCTGGATACCAGTTAATTTAAATAGCTAATATTTAAATGTTTGATTGGTTGTTTAGCTGAATATGATAACTATTATCAGATTGAATCGATATTTATTGGTTGTGCTAATATTTGTGGATGCAGGGAAACAGGTTGGAAGGATCCAACTGGATTCCTCACAAATAGGAATTTTTTTTATTCTGTGATATATCTCATTGATAAATTTATTGTATCTACGAGTCTGTGAATAAAGATAAGCGTTATGAATTGTACCGCTTATTGATATTAATATGATTAAATCTGTGATGGTTGATGTTGTCCACTATTGTGTTAAACCCCTGGACTACACTATACACACGAATATGTATTGCACGTTGAAATTGGTTAAGTCCCGGGTTTTTGAAATAATTTTAGAATTGAATTTTTGAATGCAAATGGTTTTGGAAATAAATTGGATTTAAAGTGGAAAAAACTTTTGAAAAGGAATTTCAAAAAATAAAAGTTATTTTTGAATAACTTAATTTAGTTGGAAACTTGATTTAAATTTGGATTAAAAAATTTGAAAGTGAATTCTATGTTGCGAACTTATGATTTTAAAAAGGTTATATAAGTTTACATGAATTTAAACCATTTTAAAAAGTGTTGCTTTGGGAATTTAAATTAACCCAAAGATTTTAACTTTTATAAATGAAATCAGATTTTTATGAAATAAAAACTATTTGTTTTCAAACGATATAAGCTTTCATATAAGAATTGAATTTCCAATTTGTATTAAAGGAAGTTCAAGTTGAATTGAAAATGGTTTTCTAAGTTATGAATGAATCTTTGGAAACGGGTTTAGGAAGCTATAGTTAAATCTTTGATTTAAAGATTTAAATGAGCTAATCCAATTGAGGTGGAAATTGTTTTGAAATCCGAGAATGGATCTTTGCGAAACTGGGTGAACTTTGTGAAATAAATGTTTTTATTTGAAAGATTTGAAATGGCACTTTGTTTAAACCATTTGAAAAAAAGATTTGAATTTTTAGGTTGTGACTTAACTGAAATCCCATATCCATATTTTTTTAATATTACGCTCATTATTCGGTTTAGCCGGGAGAGGACCTTTGTGTCATATAACCCATTCCGAATAATGATACGACGTTATGGATAGCACTTGAAGACCGGTGGTGAAGACCGGGAATTTGCAAGAACGATAGGATAACCTGTCGATTGTCTCTGCACTGAGTAGCTACGGTATTAAGATTCCCTAAGTGATGGGAAGTCCGATCGAGATTGTGAATACTCGGATTGCAAGGGCTTCTTCAGAAGTGCTTTTGGTTCTGTTCGAACCTGGAATAGACTTGTATGGATGTCTGTCTGACATTACACTTTGAGATGTAAAGCTGGTTTCTATCAAATACATTTATGTTTGGTGGCAGAGATTTATTCTCTTAGCTTAACACCCTTCTCTGAGACGTACGAGCTCAGAGGTCATGTAGTTGATGGTTACTAGTAATACATTCCCAATTTGGTAATGTGGCATACGAAGTGCTGGTGATCATTTGTTGATCAAAGCATGACTTTGTGAAAAGTGTAGCTTTGTGGACGAGACCTCATCGAGCCTTACAAACTGATAATGGTCGAAACAGGAAAGATGCGGCAAGGTTTCAGGGGTAGCTCCCCTAGGGTATGTCCATTCCTTCTAGAAAATGGTGGTATCATGGTATGGAGCCCAGATACTTACTCATGTGGGCACTGTAGTATATTTATTACTATGTGATGTTGTTGGTGTAGAGGATCCTCGGATAAAGGTCGCAAACGACCGGGGGTGGCATATCTTAGGTTTTACTTCCCGGGAAGGAGGTAACCGGCCTTGTGGTGGCAGAGAGCCGGGTAGGTTCTCGGGACGTCCCTCCAGAGGCGTACCCATGTGGCATAGGAAGTTCCTTAGCCTGACCAATTGTTGGAAATCCAATGAAACAATACACGCCCTGTACGTTTTAGTTGTATAACCTGCCATCTACTTATGGTGGCGCCCCACTGTTTGGATGGTAGCTATAATAGGCATACAATAATGGTTGTATGCTGGCTAAGATTAATATTATACTTTCGAAATGTTTTCCACATTATGCACTAATAGTAATAATATCAAAGGAAATCTTGCTCGTATCAACCATATTTGACTATCATAAGGAGAAATCTCCTCCAATTCTGCGTTTGCATTGTGTGTTTGGTTGGAGGCCTTATGATAGTTTCATTTTCCAAAAACATAGCGGATTTATTTTTATTTTCTTTGTGAAAATAATTGTTTTTGAGATCTCACACCAGTCACATGACTGACCTGGAGTTTATTGTTCCCTTTCTAAACACTGGGTGCCCACCAGTTTCCACACGGGCAGCCAAGAGTCAGGTTATCAGGTCATTCTGGAATTCAGGAGTTGCTGTGGAGTTCAAGAAGCAAGTTGGATGGCGAGACATATTATTTATACTATGTAGTATCTGCTGTGTTCCGGTTTGTGTGAGACAAATTTCTATGTAGGCAAGTCAATTATAACTGCCAGTGTTGTGTGTTGTTGTTTTACTCTGATGTTGTATTGTAATAACATATACAGCCCTTTTGTTTTAAGGTTATTTATCTATTGTATATTGTTCCGCTGCGAAATGTGAGATTCTGTTTATTGTTTCTGTTTCTTCTTCTATCTTTTTCTTCTTCTTTAACCCTAGCGGTTCGGTTTTTCGGCATTCGACTGTGCGGCATTTGATACAGTGGACATATCGATGTCGACTTTCGGGCGTCGAGAAATCAGAAATGTTGCATATGGTATCAGAGCATTTGGTTTAACGACAACCTCGGCTCTGTTAGGTATTACTCATTAGAGATAGACTCAGTAGTACTCTAGAATGAGTTTGAGTGTAATAATAGCTATGAGCGCATATTCGTTAGTGAATATAAAATTGTTTTTATACTGTGTTGATTTATCGGTTGAGTGTTTATGAATTCTGGTCGGTACGGGAAGTACAACCGTATCGATAGGGGTTTCTAAAGTCTTAAACAAGATAAACCGACATTGTATTGTTTTAAAGCGGGTAAATGAAATAATTTTATCCAAAATTATATTTTGATATAAAAGGAATAATTTTTCTAAAAATATTATGTATTTGGATGTTTGGTTGTTAATATTATAATCAAATATAAGAATCTAGTGTTTGAAAAGGTTTATAACCAAATAAAATTCTATAAGTATGATTTATCTAAAAGAAGAATAACTAAATTTGAACTAAACCAGAATTTAAATCCCGGGAATTTTGAAAAGTTTTTAAAATGAATTTAAAACAAAGGTTTTAGGAATTTAAAATCTTGGGAATGTTTGAAATGTTTCCAAAGTGTTTGAAGGCAATGATGTAGTATTACTTTTGGGAAATATTTTTGAATGAGAATTGTTTTGAAAGGAATTTGTGGAAGTAAGGAAGCACTGAACTCACTTCAGTCGTTGGAAAATAATCCTGACGATGATGGCCACATCATTAGAATTCATTTTCGAGTTTCTAAAATGATGGATTGCTTCCATAGTAAGTAGGTATGAGTTGATTATTATTTCAAATGGTTTTGAAATAAAACCAGGAAATTGAATTCTGGGAACTCTATTTAATAATATGGAAGGTAAGATAAATCAATTATTGAACCTATTAAGTGAAGTTGATATTAATAAGAAAGAAAAATGAAAATTTTACTCCTGGAATTAAAATTTAACTTGAGAAAATGGTGGTGAATAAAATATATTTGAATTTAACTCAGGATAAGTTAAATAAATTGGAATTGGAATTGAATTAAATTGGATATAAAGTTGAAAAATAAAATGACTATAATTGAGTAATGAAAATTTATATCCTTAAGTTATTAAGTGTTATATAGATAATCTGGAATTGTGATTATAAGATGAAAATAACTCAAATGAGCAATATAAGTTTTTAAGTAAATGAGTTGGTGAACTTAAGATTAGGAAATGGAAATTATAAAACCAAGATAAAATGGTGGGTACTTTATGGGAAATTCAAAATTTAAATCCTAAATGAAATGTAAATTGAAATAAGGTGAAGAAAATGTAAAAGATAAAAGGTGAATGGACTTAAGTTAGTAAATAAGTTTTAAACTTATATATTAGAAAGTAAAAATTTAAATTGAATAGAGAAATAAAATTGGACCGAATTGGATTTAATTTAAGTTAAAAAGAAATTAAGTTAAGTTTGGATTGAATTGAAATCAAAATTCAGTTATGTTATAAATAATATTGAATGAAATTCAATTCTTATTTAAGTAGTAAATGAAGTGGAATGAATTTAAGTTGGCTAAATAAAATTTAGCTAAACTTGAATTAAATTTGGAAAAGAAATTGAGTTGAAGGAAAGTTTAATTTAATCGAAATAATATTGAATAAAATTATGACCCAACTTAATTCAAAAGAGAAGTTTGAAGATGTATCTAGCTTGAGCTAAATTGAAAGGAATTTGTATTGAAATGGAAGTGTAAGAATAAGAATTTAATTTGATAATGGAATAAAAATGAGGATGTCTGGGTTGTAAATAATTTCGAAAGGAGTAAAATTAATATAGTTTGAGTTGGAATTAATTAAAATGGTTATTAACTTCAGTAATTGTTGTTTTCTTGAATGACATCAAATAACCATTGAGATTAGTCGTTTTGTTGTAAACAAAGCTAATAAATTAAGGAAAGTAAATGAAGTTAGTTTTGAATATATTAGATTGAGTTGAATTAATTGAAATTGGTATAAGCTTATGTAATTGTTGTTTATATAAATAACATTAGAATTTGCACAAGAGAATAGTTGTTTTGTTGTAAATGGAAGTAAATTGATTTGAAAAGTGAATAAAATTGGTTTTTACATCAATTGGAATGGATTGAAATTTAATTAAGTGGTTTGTATATAAATGCAAGAGAATCGTAAAAGAAATGCAAATATATCAAATTGAAAATGAAAAAAAAATGATTGTGAATCAATTTGGAATTGAATTGAAATAAGTTGATGTGAGCAAAGCATATGTTAATCATATTGAAGTGAAAATGAATTGGTTGTAGTAAATATGAATTGTATATAGTAAATTTGAATGTAAATTATTCGAGTAGAATAAATTGAAGTTTGGACTAGTGAAAGAAATTAGAATGGTGTTGAAAACTAGTGTATTGTTTTTTTTAAGAAGGTTAACATATAGAATTATGAAAATGTATTGTGTGGACTTTAAAATTTTACATGTTTGGTTTAGATAGATGAATGTAATGTTGTGGAATTCTCATATTAGTGAAAACTCATGTGTTTGTTTAAGTAAGTACAGGTACGGGAAGCAATCGATAGAGTTTGAGCACGTATATGCAATGTAAATTAGTCGCATGCTTTTAAAATGCTAAGCAAAGGGTACGCCTACGCAATATGATTGGGAAATGATATATATATATATATATATATGTATATATATATATATTGTGATATATTTGATTTTCCGACCGTGTGGGTCGATGTACATATATTTATATCTATTGTGATATTGCAAAAGCTCCTCCGTACAAATGAGACGCTGCCAAAAATTTTCCAAAATTTTAGGAGTTAGAAAAAAATTTGAAAAATTTGAAACGTTTCGTTAATGACAAATTGATTTCAAATTAAAATTATAATAAAAGGATTTTGGAATAGGAATCGAAACTAGCAATTTTGATTTGAAACTGAAGAATTTAGGCAATGTGAAATTTGAGATTTTTACTAAGTGAGTTTTGCTATTGAGTTTGGAGCATTCTTTCTACCTTAGCAAATTTCGGGGATGAAATTCTTTTAAGGGGGGAAGGATGTAACGACCCAGAATTTCTAGTCGTAAATTTTTAACTTTTAATTCATTTTAAATGTTAAGTGTGGATTTTGAATTGATTTTGAAGTAAAAAGATTTTGGTCAAATTAATAGAAATAGTTAAATTTCAAATATGGTAATTTAATTGGATTTGAATAATAATAATTAAATATTTGGAATTGGGATAATTGGTGAATCTGGGTGTAAGTAGATATAAAAATAGATTCTAAAATTTAGTTTAAGTCTATTTGGATTTGAATTATAATATTGGACTTTTGAATAGAATCAAAATTCCATAAATTAAATTTGGGATTTTATATTAATTTAATAATGGAATTTAATAATATAATAAAGCAAATATCAGATTTGGTTCGAAGTGAATCAAAATAGTCTCTAATGTAATTATAAAGTCTATATGATTTATAATAATGTTAGAAAAATTTAAAAAGTGAAATTTTAAGTGATTTTGACAATTTCAGAAATCGCTCGAATTCATCGATGAGTTGAAATAGCCTTCCGGGGCACAGTCTCGGAATTCGACGAAACCAGTTCCATTGGATCCGTAATAGTTAGTTATTATCGGATTTCAATTTTCTTAGCAATTGTAGTTGTCGTTTGACCCTGACAGCTTAAAACGCATAGAAACTATTTTAATCGATTTAATTTAAAATTGATCGTTTATTTCCGTAACTCGCGCATATGATCTAATTAGCCTCCGAAACACGTTCCATTGTGTTCGGGCGTGGGTAAAATCTTAGAAACGCCTATCGGCACGCGTCCTTTGGAGATCGTGTGAAAAAAGTTGCTTTAAAATGAATTTAATGTTAAATTAATATTTATACACGTATACATATACGCGCAAAGTTGAAACCCTAGCCCTATTTTTCACCGACCGCCATGAAATATACTCAATGGCCTACGCCTTGCGATTTTCCCTCTCGATTTTCTTCCCATCCTCTCATTATCAACAAAAATCATCAACTAGGAAATTGAAGTACTCGTTGAGTACTACAGATCCAACGGTGGATCTTTGCTACCATCGCCGATTGAAGCCTGAAATGGATCGGATGATACCACCGTTCGAGCGTAGAAATCGAGGTCAATAGGGCACCGAGTTCGCGCGTGTTTCAGGTGAGAGTGGAGTTAGCGTGGCGCTTCGTCATGGTGGTAGTTGATTGTTGTCTAGTCGAGTAAATGGTGGGCGGTTTCTAACCATAGTTGGAGATGATGGGTGCGGCTTCAACCTGGAAACGAACGCGTGGAGAAGAAGAAGGTCGGCCATGTTTTCGCTGTGTTATTTTAGAATGGAAATAGAAATTTTTGTTTTAAATTGAAATTAAAACTAATAATTTTAATATCTTTCTCGTACGAGGGCGAAATCGGACGACTTTGGCGACGTCGGAATCACATCGACGAGTACTACGCACTAGAGCAATTTTGGGATCATTCGGAGCAAGTAAAATTTAGGTTAAATCGAATGTCGTTCGATTTAATTTAAATTTGAACGCTCGTCGAAAACCCAAGGTGAGTTAATTTCACTCAAATCTGAATACCGGTTAATTTAAATAGCTAATATTTAAATGTTTGATTGGTTGTTTAGCTGAATATGGTAATTATCATCAGATTGAATCGATATTTATTGGTTGTGCTAATATTTGTGGATGCAGGAAAACAGGTTGGAGGGATCCAACTGGATTCCTCACAAATAGGAATTTTTTTTATATGATATATCTCATTGATAAATTTATTGTATCTACGAGTCTGTGAATGAAGATAAGCGTTATGGATTATACCGCTTATCGATGTTGATATGATTCAATCTATGATGGTTGATGTTGTGCACTAATGTGTTAAACCATTGGACTACAATATACACACACGAATATGGATTGCACATTAAAATTGGTTAAGTCGCGGGTTCTTGAAATAATTTTAGAATTGAATTTTTGAATCCAAATGGTTTTGGAATAAATCGGATTTGAAGTGTAAAAATTTTTTGAAAAGGAATTTCAAAAAATAAAAGTTATTTTTGAATAACTTAATTTAGTTGGAAATTTCATTTAAATTTGGATAAAAAAATTTGAAAATGAATTCTATGTTGTGAACTTACGATTTTAAAAAGGTTATATAAGTTTACATGAATTTAAACCATTTTAAAAAGTGTTGCTTTGGGAATTTAAATTAACCCAAAGATTTTAACTTGTATAAATGAAATCAGATTTTTCCGAAATAAATACTATTTGTTTTCAAACGATATAAGCTTTCATATAAGAATTGAATTTCCAATTCGTATTAAAGGAAGTTCAAGTTGAATTGAAAATGGTTTTCCAAGTTATGAATGAATCTTTGGAAACGAGTTTTGTAAGCTATAAGTTAAATCTTTGATTAAAGATTTAAATGAGCTAATCCAATTGAGGTGGAAATTGTTTTGAAATCCATGAATGGATCTTTGTGAAACTGGGTGAACTTTGTGAAATAAATATTTTTGTTTGAAAGATTTGAAATGGTACTTTGTTTAAACCATTTGAAAGAAAGATTTGAATTTTTAAGTTGTGACTTAACTGAAATCCTATATCCGTATGTTTTTAAATATTACGCTAATTATTCGGTTTAGCCGAGAGAGGACCTTTGTGTCATATAACCCATTCCAAATAATGATACGACGTTATGGATAGCACTTGAAGACCGGTGGTGAAGGCCGGGTATTTGCGAGAACAATAGGATAACCTGTCGATTGTCTCTGCACTGAGTAGCTACGGTATAGAGATTCCCTAAGTGATGGGAAGTCCGATCGGGATTGTGAATACCTGGATTGCAAGGGCTTCTTCGGAAGTGCCTTTGGTTCTGTTCGAACCCGGAACAGACTTGTGTGGATGTGTGTCTGACATTTCACTTTGAGATGTAAAGCTGGTGTCTATCAAATACATTTCTGTTTGGTGGCGGAGATTTATTCTCTTAGCTTAACACCCTTCTCTGGGACGTACGAGCTCATAGGTCATGTAGTTGATGGTTACTATTGATACATTCCCAATTTGGTAATGTGGCATACGAAGTGTTGCTGATCATTTGTTGATCAAAGCATGACTTTGTGAAAAGTGTAGCTTTGTGGATGAGACCTCATCGAGCCTCACAAACCGATAATGGTCGAAAAAAGAAAGATGCAGCAAGGTTTCAGGGGTAGCTCCCCTACGGTATGTCCATTCCTTTTGGAAAAGGGTGGTATCATGGTATGGAGCCCAGATACTTACTCATGTGGGCACTATAGTATATTTATTACTGTGTGATGTTGTTGGTGTAGAGGATCCTCCGATAAAGGTCGCAAACGACCGGGGGATGGCATATCTTAGGTTTTACTTCCCGGGAACGGGGGTAACCGCCCTTGTGTTGGCAGAGAGCCGGGTAGGTTCTCGGGATGTCCCTCCAGAGGCGTACCCATGTGGCATAGGAAGTTCCTTAGGCTGACCATTTGTTGGAAATCCAATGAAACAATACGCGTCCTGTACGGTTTTAGTTGTATAACCTGCCATCTACGTATGGTGGTGCCCCACTGTTTGGATGGTAGCTATAGTAGGCATACAATAATGGTTGTATGCTGGCTAAGATTAATATTATACTTTCGAAATGTTTTCCACACTATGCACTAATAGTAATAATATCAAAGGAAATTTTGCTCGTATCAAGCATATTTGACTATCATAAGGAGAAATCTACTCTAATTGTGCGTTTGCATTGTGTATGTGGCGGGATGCCTTATGGTAGTTTCATTTTCCAAAAAGTATAGCGGATTTATTTTTATTTTCTTTGTGAAAATAATTGTTTTTGAGATCTCACACCAGTCCCACGACTGACTTGGAGTTTATTATTCTCTTTCTAAACTTTGGGTGCCCACCAATTTCCACACGGGCAGCCTAGAGTCAGGTAATCAGGTCATTCAGGATTTGCTGTGGAATTCAAGAAGCAAGTTGGATGGCGAGACGTATTATTTATACTATGTAGTATCTGCTGCGTTCGGGTTTGTGTGAGACAAATTTCTATGTAGGCAATTCATTTATAACTGCCAGTGTTGCGTGTTGTTGTTGTACTTTGATGTTGTATTGTAATAACATATACAGCCCATTTGTTTTAAAGATTATTTATCTATTGTATATTGTTACGCTGTGAAATGTGAGATTCTATTTATTGTTTTTGTTTCTTCTTCTATCTTTTTATTCTTCTTTAACGCTAACGGTTCGGTTTTTCGGCATTCGACTGTGCGGCATTTGATATAGTGGATGTATCGATGTCGACTTTCGAGCGTCGAGAAATCAGACATGTTACATATCTTGATTGAAAAATGTTGTTTTATTCGATACTAAGGGGAATTTGGCATCGTGATTTATAAGGCTTTTTTTGATGCTTGAGGGGATCGAAAACCTTGCTTACAGAGTTGACTTACCTCAAAAAATGATGTCGTGCATAATGTATTCCATGTTTATCGTTTGCGAAAGTCTATCAAGACTGAACCGGAAGCTTCGATGCCTCATAAGCCTATTCATATCTTTGGATATGATACGAAGTAGGTTAAAAGGATGACGGTGGTGTTAGTGGAGGTTCAATAGGGTAGAAACGAGAGCAACTGCACTTAAGAGAACCGCTAATTTAGAGCTCTTTACTTGGTGATACCTTTCATTTATCTCATTTACTTCCACTTTCGATATCACATAGAATAGTTTATTATCCTTCATTCTAGGATATGCGTAAATTTATTGCTTCTATGTGCATGTTTGATGTTTTCTATGCTTGTTCATAGTTGTTAGGCATGTGGGGTACTTATGTTTGACTTTGCTTTAGTTGTATTAGAGATTTCGGGATCGAAATTCCTAAAAATCCACTACTACAAAACATATCATTTGCTACAGTTGTTTACTCTGTTGCTTCAGTTCAACAATCGAAGAAAATGAAGATAAAGTTACAGGCCAACACTTGTTGCTTTGGTTGTTGAACCGAAGCAACAGAGGATCATCTTCTTTTGTTCTTTATGCAACCGAAGTAATTGATTGAGGCTTTTGCTTCGGTTGTTTCATGAGAACCAAACAAATGACTCTCTTTTGCTTCGATTCTTACATGACAACCAAATCAAATGTTACATTCATCATCAAATGCTCATTTTTTATTTACTTCGCTTATCGTATGAAAAATGAAGCAAATATTAGATGATGCTAAAAAAATTAATTGCAGAACAAATTTATCTCACATATCAATGTCATACAACATATACATCAAACAAGTAACGTAGATAGAGAAGAAATCTAATAGATTAAAATCAGTTAATTCAACTCACAAATTCAACATAAACATCAAAGGAGTTAAAGTAATGGAAATTTTGTTTTTTTAGCAAGGCTAAGCTGGCATTTAAAGTGTGTCGTCCACTATTATTACCCACACAATTAAGAACAGGTATTCGGAACATGCTTCGAAATAGCTAAGATATAATACAATAAAATACAAGAGTTAGACTGACTTGTCTAAACTGCTAATGATAGGACTCTAAGTCCTCTCGTTCTGGACTGACATTGCCAACAGTGGCAGGGCCAAGAACTTCAGAAAATACCAATGAAAGCGAAGGAACAAAGGATCTCGAAAGCAAAGAATACAGATAATTCATGTCCTAAGCTGCATCCAAAAAAAGATATAGCAAATTATGATAACCTTCGGAACCAGAAGATGACAAAGAAAGCCCTTCCCCCTCAACCTGGTAATAAAGTGCCCTACTCTCACCTCCTTCACAAATGTACAAATAGTATTGATTTAAATCTGGATTATACTTATTTTTGTTTCTGCCTGAATCCATACCTGCTCAACGTCGTCCCAGTAAATACCAACATCATCAAAGGAAGAATCATCTTCAATCACAGTTTCAATAGGAGCAGATTTCACTTTAGGAATTTCAGAAGGAATTAAGATTGGCGGGAAATCCAGAGAAAAGGGAATGCGAGCTTTAGGCACCCATTGTAAAACTGGTTTAGGAAGGGGAATCCTGGCAGGAGGGGATGACAAGGGTACAACCGAGCACGAATCCAACGAATGACCAAATGATTGACATCATACGCAAATTTCAGGTTTCCTTTATACTGAACATCAACTCCCACTTCATTACCTTCATCTAGTCTTACTTTAAGCTTCAAAGGCAAAGCTCGAGACGGCGTAATCTCAATCAACGCTCTAGCATACATTAAGCTCCACGAGCTTCAGTATTGGTATCAAAACATTTTAGATCTCTAATAAGACTAGCCAGCTACTTTATACTGTCAGGACACGATTCTTCGTCTTCCGAAAATTCGACATCGACACTCACTTTATCGACTGCCGAGAAATCGAACGACGGGAAACCGAACACTGAGGGTTTTAAGAAAAAGAATTTAGGAAAAGAGAAGAGGAAAAGATAGAAATTAGGGAGGAGAGAAAATAGAAAATTAGAAGGAATAGAAAACATAAGATAGAAAATTTTAAAATAGAAGGAAAAGAGGATAGAGGAAAAAGAACAAACAGAAGCAAATAGGACGGAACAGAAAGAAAACAACAGAACAACATCAGAATCTCACAATTCGCAGCGGAACAACATATAATAATAAATGAATAATCTTTAAACAAAGAACTATATCAGTTATTACATTTTATACTTTACATCATATCATCATCAGAGTGTACAACAACAAACAATGCAGCGGAAAAAGAAATGCTATATAAACTAGTAATACGCCATGCCATCCATCTTGCCTCCAGCAACTCCAGAATATCCAGAATATCCTGATAAACCTAACTCTTAACTGCCCGTGTGAAAATTGGTGGGCACCCAGAGTTTAGGAAGGAAAACAATAAACTCCGAGTCAGTCATGTGACTGGTGTGAGAACTCAAAACAGTTTATTTATCTTTAAAATCAAAATAGAGAGATATTTTTATTTCAATTCGCAATGCTTTTAAAAATGAGACTACCATAAGGCCTCCCGCACACACACACATGCAAACGCAGAATCGGAGGAGATTTCTCCTTATGATAGTCAAAGATGCTTGATACGCATTAAAAATAACATTTGATATTATTACTAGTGCATAGTGTAGAAGAAATTCATTTCGAAAGTAGAATATAAATCTTAGCCAACATACGACCATTATCGTATGCCTACTATAGCTACCATCCAAACAGTGTTGCGACACCATAAGTGAATGATAGGTTCTACAACTAAAACCGTATAAGTTTCGTATTGTTTCTTTGGATTTCCAACAAATGGTCAGGCCAAGGAACTTCCCATTGCCACATGAGAATGCCTCTGGAAAGACATCCCCGAGAACCAAACCGGAACTCTACCAACACAAGGCCGGGTTACCCCTAACTGGGTAACTACTGACACGAGCACGCCATTCCCCGATCGTAAACGACCTTTCTCACGGGATCCCGAAAACCAACAACCACAAAGTAATAAATTCGCAGTAACCACATAGGTTAAATATCTGGGCTCCATACCATGATACCGCCTCTATCCAGAAGGAAATGTACATACCCTAAAGGGTGCTACCCCTCATAACCTTGCTGCTTCTTTCCTGTTTTGACCATTTCCGGGGTGTGAGGCTCGACGAAGTCACGTCCACAAAAACATACTTTATACAAAAGCCATGCTTTGGGTCAACAAATGATCAACACAATGATCACCAAGATAGACGATCAAATAAATGATCCTATCACAATAATCAACACAATGATCATTTACAGCAACACTCAGCATGTCACATTACCAAATTGGGAATATATCGCTGATAACTTCAACTATATAACCTCTGAGCTCGTACGTCTCAGAGAAGGGTGTTAAGCTAAAAGAATAAATTCTCCGCCACCACAGAAATATATTTGAAAGAAATCGGCTTTACATCTCAACTTGTAATGTCAGACACACAATCCATACAAGTCTGTTCCGGGCTCGAACAGAACCGAAGGCACTTACAAAGAAGTCCTTGCAATCCGAATAATCTCTAATCACGTTCGGATTTCCCATCACATATGGAGATCTCAATACCAGGGATCAGCCAGTACAGAGACAATCAACAAGAAATCCTTTCGCTTTCGAAAATATACGGTCTTCAACACCGATCTTCGAATGCAATTTATAACGACGTATCACATATTCGGAATGGGTTATACGACCCCAAGGTCCTTTCCCGGTTAACCCGAATAGTGAGCGCTTATTCAAAAATAAGTGTGGCATTCAAATTCAAACAATTCACATCAAATACCCATTCAAAGGTAAATATTGATAGTCGGTTATTGAACTATCAATAGATATGCCAACATCACCAGATTCCAAATAATTTTCCAAATTATTTATTTCACAAAAAAATATCTTTATAAGATATATAGTTTTCACACTTCAAAAATAAATCAACATTTATTTTCAAACAAATCCCCTTTTCATTTATAAATTCCCTAAGGAATTCACATTCCCAAAATATTTATGAATATACGATTTCCATTCAATTTTTAATATTCATTTTCAATTTATCTTCAAAAAGATAAATTTCAAATATTCACTTAATATTAGAAAAGCATTTCTATACTTATTAAAAATAAGTAATTCACAGATCTTTTTATTTTCTATACTGAGAAAATATTTAATATATCCTAATCGAAATTAAGTATATATTTCATTCTTTTAAGGAAATCATTCACTTAACCATATTTATTTGGGCCAAAACGAATGTTGCGTAAAACATCGTTACGACAACCCAAATTCACTAGTATAGGGATTCGAAATTAAAATAGATATATAAATCCCAATACTATACAAAACATTCCTTTTCGGAAATCATTTATTATAACAACAGTGTTATAATCCATTATTTCCTTTTTATTTCTCGAAAGCATCTATTTCAACAATAAATGTTGAAATCTATGGTTTCGAATCTCAATACAGTTTAAAACATCTTTAGATCGTTTTAATTCTATTTCAAACATCACTTCCAAAATAATTTCTTTAACTTATTATTCACTATTCAAAAACGTGAATATTTTTTTGTTAATAAATTTCATCATTTCTATTCATTTTATTTTAAAGAATTATTCACTGTCTAAAACATGAATATAACTCTATAAATAAATTACAACAATTTTACTTATCAAAATAAGTCATTTCGAATTTATAAAACAACGTTTATAAATTCTATTTCTATTTATTTTTATAACAACTTCATTTTAGAAATTTCCTTTATAAATCTATTCAGTTTCATATCTTAATGATATACTAAAATTCATATTATAAGTCAAATACTTATAATTTATTTATTTACAAAATCATTCCTTCAAACTTCCAAATCTATAAATCTTATAACTTCTAAGATTCATTTATTTATCCACATCTATTTCCTAAATAACTTTATAAATTTTTATTTATAAAATTCTATTTATAACTTCACCGTTATAATTCTATAAATTTCATTCATTAGTGAAATTCATTCACAATTCTTTCTAATACTTATAAAAGCTCATTTTATAATTCCAATATTTTTAATTTATAAATATCAATTTATAAATCTTTTAATATAAAACAATTTATATTATTACTTTAAACATCTTTAAATTCTTTCATAATTTTCATCATTCTGATTTATAAAATAAAAATTTTATAAATCCTATTTTAAACTTCTTATAAAAAATTCAGAATTCCCATTTCAAACTATTTTATAAAATCACTAATCCCATATTTTCAAAAATCAACTTTTAACTGTATTTCTCAAAAATCATAATTTTCATAATATTAAAATTATAATGTTTATTTATTTAAGATGAATCAATTCCAAAAATATTTATAAAGCGTATATTTTCAAGAATCACTTTAGAAATTAAAATCATTGTTTTAACTTCAAATTTGGATCCGATGATGCAACACATCAATAGCCAATCACAACTTTCAAACATCATATATCATCCATGATAACAATCAAATATCACAATATATGAAATCAAATAAATATTTGTGAGGAATCCAGTTGGATCCCTCCAACCTGTTTCCCTGCATCCACAGACATTAGCACAATACCATTCCGTTTCAAGACGGAATATCGCGGTACATGGGATTTTATAAAATATATATCCGCTTAATAGGCGGCGCAATAGGGTCTCATCCGCTAAAAGAAAATGCGGGAAATCAATCAACTGCAATATATACATATGCCAATATATATATATTGCTATATATAATATAATACCAATTCCACTTCGAGGTGGAATATCGTGGTATATGTGTGTAATAAATAACCTCCGCTTACTAACGGCGTATAGGGTCTATTCACATCCAATATATATATATATATATATAACAATCATCATTCAAGCATTCAATCAACACAGTCAATCATATTTTAGATTTAACTATTTAAAATTTAAATAAACAATAAAATTCCTTTTGAGTGAGAAGTTCTCACCTTTATTCTCGTTTGCAATCCTCTTCCAATTCAACTTGTTTTCTTCATTTATACCTTGTATAAATATTATACACAATTTATTAATATTCGAATCAATCGAATAAATTAAATTTTCATTAAATAATTTTAATTCGTCGGTGATTTCATTTTAATAGTTAAATTAACTCATAGTTTCGTTTAAACCAATTTCTCGTTTAAACAAATTTATTTAACTAATTATTAAATTTCTTTTAATAAACTTTCTTAACTAACTATTTATTTAAATAAATTTTCTTTTTGAAAATAATCCTAACTAGAAATTTCCCATTGAACTTAATTTCCTTTTTATAAATTTTAAATCAACTAATCTTTCCTTAAATAAAATTATTTTCTTTGGTTAATGAATTTATTTTAACTACAGGTTACAATTTTTAAAATTTAATCCCTTCTTAATAAATTGTGTCAAACAATTTCTTTTTAATACTTTGCTTTAACAAAAAATTAAATTCAAACTATTCTTTATAAATTCAAATTTTGTCAAACAAATTTAATTTCTATTTAAATAAATTTTATTAACTAACTATTTAATTTCCTTCTATAATAAATTAACCAAATATAATTTATTTATCTTAAGATTTCAAAAACAAATTTTACCTAGAAATCTCACAAATTTAAACTTTATTTTCTGTACGGATATAAATATTTGTTCAATAAAATTATTAAAAATTTAAAGATTATTGAACCTCACTTATATATATTTTCACTGCACTGCATATATATAAAAATTCGATAAATAAATTATACCTTACTGCCAAAATCGTTATCGATTCCACCAACGGCGAACACAAAGCCATTGCGATGTCGACCCCCGCTGCCTCGATCGAACCCAGAAATCGACTGCCGCTTCCATCTCCTCTCGCGCGCGCACGCGAGCTACCCAACGACGCCGCCATCTCTTCGAGCTCAACATCCACCTGTTCTCGCCGCCGCCGCCGCCGCTTCCTCCATCTCGTGAACCACATCCCCCCCAGTGACTCGCGACCCCTAATCGAGCGCGCGCCACCTCGCCACCCACGCGAGTCTTCCCCAAATCGAACGAAATCGCCGCTTGCTTCGAGAACTCCATCGCGAGCTGCTCCTCGTTGACCACGATCGTCTCGGATCCACGCGACATGCTCGGCCCGATTCCCCCCCTTCGCGTACGCGAGCGCGCGCTCGTGCCTCTGATTCGAATCGCCAATTTTTTTTTTTTTTTTTTTTTTTTATTTTTTTCTTTTGCTGAGAGGGCTTCGGCATTGTTGAAGAAGATGGTTTCGTTGAGAATGGAGAGAAGGGAGGGAGAGAGACGCAATAAAATAAAAAAATCTTCGGCCATAAATTTTTTTTTCTGTGTTGCTCGCGTTTTGAAAAAGAAAGGCTCGGCATACAAAATAAGGGACGACGTGATTTTGCAGAGGAAGAGTCGTTGGTATTAACGTGCCTACCTTACCTCTACAGTGTTTTGATTTGAGGCAAAAGAGTGCTGATGTTGACTAAATTTAAAATTAAATTTAAATTGAATTCGTTGAAAATTTCAACGCGTTTACTCACCGTGTGCTCACATATCAACTCAGAAAAATACGAAATTTGAAATCCGGCAACAATTCAATATTACGGACCCAATGGAACTGGTTTCGTCGAATTCCGAGACTGTGCCTCGGACGGCTATTTTAAATATCGATTCGAACGATTAAATTTCAAAACTGAACAAATCACTTTCAAATTAAATTCTGATGCTTCGATTATCTTCAATATTATCAATATGAATTTTACAAGCCTTTGAAATATTTTTAATCGGCTTAAAATTGAAGATTCAAATTTTTATTCAACTTTCAATAGATTAAATTCTATAATTTAATCGCCAATTCATTCTGATAATTTGAAATTCAATTCAAACCACCATTTAAATATTTAAAATTAATTAAATATTCTCAAATTAAATTGTTAAAATTTCTGGGTCGTTACATATACCCATCAAAGGTTGAAGGACATATTTGATGTGCGTGAAGGTTGCCCAAATAGGAATAGATAAGATTTGCTCTCACGCTTTGTCAACCCCAAGACTCCATGGAGTGACAATAAATGGTTTATCATCAATTACTAATGGGCTTGACTCTAGGGCTATCAATTTATCTTGCATATTTTCAAATTTGAAATAAACATAGAATTGAAGTGTTGTACCTGAAGACTACCTCGTAGATTCTAAATTCGTTTACAAGTGTCACGAACAACCATGTACGGAGTAGCAGAGTCCAAAAAGAATCCAACTAAATACTTAGACCAAATTTTATCACCCTCTTATACCACTTCAAAAGGAGGGATGAAAGCACCGTTTATCACATTTGACTTGACTGATCTAGGAGAATAAGTTCCTGCATTCTTGAGTAGGGATTTGAACAAAGAAGACCGTTGTTTGTGGAAGGGCACAACAGAACAGAGCAGATTATCACCCTGCTACCTATCAGTAACACACTCCTTCACCGTGTTAATAGTTGCATCAGGATAGGCTTTATCAGAACATGCCTCCAAAATACTAACACCAGATAAGAGTTTAGCATCTTATCGTGAAGTACGAACTTCACCAGTAGAAACGCTAAGCAATCCATTCAACACAAATGAAGACACAGCAGTATTTTTATTTGCTTTCAAAGTTTCTTGACCATGTTTTAAATTACCAGCAAAGTAGAAAGGTGGGTCAACAACACTTTTGACACTGGCGCCGCAGCGATTATCCGCACAAACAACATCAATATCATCAGCGCCAGACAAGTCAGTATTTTGTTAAATATATTTGCATGAGATATAGCTATTATTGCAAAATAAAGGAGCATTGCATTCCATCGGTCCAAGACACGGTTATTATCATAAGCAACCACACCAAGATCCAAGACAGCCATAGAAAAATAATATTCTCTTTTAAACAAAAACCAAGTAGAATATGTTATAAACCAAATAAAAAGAGCTAAAGTCAAATGAATAAGAATAACAAATCCATTTTATTAAAAAAAAAGCTATCTCGTTGAAGGAAAGTGAAGGAAGAGGATGCATGCCTAGTTTGATAATGCTGATTTATTATGCCTCCGTAGCTAAGTAGAATTTACCGCTCTGGTTGAGGCTTCTCAAAAAATTACTTCTTCAACCAATCAAAAGGCCATCCAAAAATTAAAAAAATGCATATTTAATAAAATTTTGTCAGAAAAAAAGCAAAATAGCTCGCATTCTTGATCTTTATAGCATAAACGGTAGAGGCGCGTAAACTCATGAGCATCGTTTAGTAAAGGAACAAGCATTAACATGCCTAAATGTTTGAAAGTCAATATTCTTTAGAAGTTGCCATCAGAGAATCTCCACCAATAATCTCACTAGATATTTTTAGTAAACTCATGTATTTTTAATAAATTACTTATGCTGTGTGTTGAAATGGATGACTTTAACATTGCATTTAATGTATTATTTTATCGTTGTTGTATTATTATTACTACTAATTTTAGTTGGCAAAGTGAATTCAATTGTTTCGATTAGAATGCAAGTTAAAATCAATTTTTAGAACTCAAGTTTTAGTGAGAAAGTACATAAAATAGATGTGCGTTTTTCCATCCAATATCGATGAACGTGAGTGGGAACTTAATGTGTGCACTCCTCTCAGAAAAGGCAATCATTATTGCATTGATTAATGGTTCATGTAGGGTACCATATAAAGGTGACTATTTTTAAAATTACATTGATATGATGGACGGTCATTAATCTGTGGGACACACTACAGGTACCAAATTATGCATGACAGCATTAAATTTGGACTTTAATTCATCTTACCTACATGCGCACCAAATTATTGTGGTACATGTTATTGTAATATAGTATCTACTTCTGCTGCAGCTTTAGATGTTGGGCTTATTTGCATGCATAAGTAATGATCACAGGCCAGGATGGAACTAGGGTTTACGGTTGGATGTTACCAAAATAAATAAAATTAAAATAATAAGTAATAAAATCAGGAAAATAGACACATGGAAGAAGTTGCAAAAAAATTCAGCTTCAGGGACAGCAAGTTTTCTTTTAGTTTGAAGAAGATTTTTTAGTGTAAACTGAAAATGATAGTTACAACTATCATTCTGTGATTTGCACTAAAAATTGTCCGTCAGCCTAAAAGGCATACTTCTTGTCTCTAAAATTAAATTTTTCTCTAACTTTTTCATTGAGTCTAAAAATACCTATTAAATTACCATCATATTAATTGATAGCCATATATAAAATTTAAAAATAAGACATACATTCTACAAATTTATATTTGCTTTTTTCACATTAATATTTATCTAATATTCTAGTTTACATTTTATCAGATAAAATTTGAAGGTAAATTGAATATTAGAACCAGTGAATGGTTAATCATGCGACCATGATATTTATTTTTCTTTGTTTTCTTTCTATTTTTTTGCAGGACGGATATTTGATATTTTTAATAAACTCGTGTATTTTTTATAACCTCACTAGGTATTTTTAGTACTGTTTGAAAGTCAATATTTTTTAGAAGTTTCCATCAGAATCTCCATAAATAACCTCACTAGGTTTTTTTTTAAAAACTCATGTATTTTTAATAAAATACAACAATGTAGAATAAAGTTAATTTTTCATTCGTACTACGGTGTAGAACAATGGTGGAGAACAACGGTGTAATACAGTGGTATTGTTTAGAAGTTACCATCTATATCATCACAATGGTGCTCCTAATTCATCAAGTTCAATAAACAATTTACATCTGGTTTTCTAATTAAGTGACATCTGGAACTGAGGGGAAAATAAATTTACAAAACACACATATTTTAGTTTTATCTATCAATAAAATATTTAATTTGGCGTTCTAAGTTTGTTCGTACTACAAATAATGTGGGTATAAAAGAATTCATTCGTACAACAATTAATTATTCATCATTTAAATCTAAATATTCTATAATACACCATTAGTTTGACATACGAATGGATATAAAATAGACTTGTTCTTCTTGGCATATTTATAATTTTGGCACATGAATAAAAGCAATGCATATCATGCATATCTGTTTACTAGTTATTTGAATCCCAACTACATAGAAACAGATTCCACAAAGAAGAAGAAGAAAATAGGTTGATATTATAAAAATCTAATCCTTATCACAATGACCAATATTCATGAGTCTTGACTTTTAGTGATGCAACTAATTTGCCTCTTCATTGTGGATTATGAGTTCATATTACTAGCCTCTAGAGCATCTCCAACTGCTTCAATATACTCAGATCTGTACCCTCCAAGCTCTTCAACAGGGTTTGAGAAAATGAGATAGCGTAGAAAGGAGGGGTCGAAGTGTGGGAAAGGAGGATCATACGAGGCGCCTGTTAAACAGGCATCTGGATTCCAGGCGCCTATTCAACAGGCACCTGGTTCCTGGCACCTGTTAAACTGACGCCCAATTATCCCCCTCTAACGGTCACTCCAACGGCCATATTTCCCCTTCAAATACAACTCCCCTCCTCTTCTTCCCTTCACAACCAATTTCCTTCCTCCATCACAATTTTTTACTATCACTAATCTCAACTGAAAATGTACTTCGATTTCGACATCGATGCTGCAAGGTCCAATTTTGAAGAGTACGACTTACAAGACATTACCGTTCTGATTGAAGGAGAAGTAACTAATTCAAGTTGGAGCGCTGCGAAAGACTACGATCTTTGCTACATTTACTGTGCACTCATAGTCGATCCTATTCGAGGGACTGATCAAAGTGGTGAGACTTTTTGGGGCAAAACTATTAACTGCTACAATCGAAAGAACATCGATCAGAAAAGAACGTTGTCTTAAGTCAAAGGTCATTATGGAAAAATAAATCGTCAAACGCAAACGTTCGATTCTCAAATTTTCAAGCTAAAGCAAACGAATCCTAGTGGATTTGAAAATGAAACGCATTTGGTAAGCTTTAATATAATTTCATTGTTCTACTTTTTATCATAGTTCTCAAATTATACTAGTGTTTTTTTAATAGAGAATGGCCGCAAACAAGTTGTTCAAACAAATCCATAAATCAGATAGTAAACAAGTACCACATTTTTATTAGTTCAGGCATGTTTATGACATGTTGATCGATTACGTTAAATGGAAATCATCGCTTCAGAAAACTGTTCAACAAGTTCAATCAAATAGTAGTTGGGGTAAAATGCCTAGAGTTGGAGAAAACTCTAGTTCTAGGAAATCGCTAGGAAGCTACAGTTTAGGATCAGAAGAAGACCCAACCCCAACCGAAAATCATTTTGTTAGGCCACAGGGAGAAAAAGCAGCCAAAATGAAGCAGACTACTGGAGCGGATCAAGTAGAAATTAAAAAACTCCTGCTTGAATTTGAAGATAGATTTAACTGGGCAATGGAAACTCGAGTAATTCAACACCAAGAAAAGTTGTCAAGAATGGATCAACTTCTTCCTGGAAACCGACAAAGAGATGAAGATGCAATAATGTTCATGGATACGTCACACATGTCTGCAGAACAACTGGAGTATACAGAGCAAAGAAGGAGAGCAATTATGAGGCGTAGATTAGAAGAGGGTCATTAAATGAATTACTATTTCTACAACCTTTGTATCTTTTAATTACCTTTAGTTGTATTGTGTTCTGAATGCAAGCAATTATTAATATAAGTATTTACATTGAAATTGCATTACATTGAAAAAAATCATAACAATATTACATTAATTAAACAAAAACAAATTACAATAATAATAATAAGTAACAACAACATAAACAATAGTAGGAAAAGTAACAACAGAAATATAGTTTCACTGATTTCCATAAAAGCTCCAAAGATGATCTATGAGATCATTTTGCAGTCTTCGATGCAGTTGAACACTACGGTAGGACATTTGACTTTCTACATGAAACACGAGTTCTAGTGCGCTTGCAATCATATCGTTGTGCCAAACAGGCGGTGGTGTTGGAGCGCCCTCGCAAAAGTAATCTTCTTCCATGTCTCTTTCATCCTCTTTAATCATATTATGTAAAATAATACAAGTGTATATTATTTTGGTCATTTTAACTGGTGACCAAAGTCTGCATGGATTACTGACTATGGCAAATCTAGATTGCAGAACCCCAAATGCACTTTCAACGTCCTTCCTCTGGCCTTTTTGCATCGCTGCAAACTTTTATTGTTTATTGTTTTGTAGGTTAGGAATTGTCTTGACAACGTACTCCATTTAGGATATATACCATCGTCAAGATAATATCCATGATCGTATACGTTACCTCCTAAATCAAAGGTACAAGGAGTTGATCTACCATTTGCTAAATAATCGAACAACGTGGATCGTTCGACTACGTTAAGATCATTGTCCAAACCCGACATTCCAAAAAATGCATGTCATATCCATAAGTCAAACGATGCTACGGCTTTAAGAATAATAGAGGGCCTACGAGACTTAACCTGATAAGCTCCAGCAATGCCTTTGGATAATTCTTCTACTCTGAATGCAAGCAGTCTATACTGCCTAACATTCTAGGCCAACCTCTACTACCATGAATATTTAATAACATTACTATATCTACCTCGTTCGGTCTGCGTAAGTATTGATCACCGTAAATGTCCACGATAGCTTGACAAAAGTGCTCCAAACACTCTAATACCATGCTTTCCGCCTCTTTCGAATTTTCATCAAGCGCGTATGTCGGTCCTGCATATGCAAGCATTCTTAGTGCAGCTGTCATTTTTTGAATTCTAGTCAATCCCATTGTACGAGATGCATTGGGTTTGAAGATAAAATATTTTTCATGATGCTTGATATATTGTAGGATTCTAAGAAACAAAGGACGCCGCAAGCGGAATCTTCTTCTAAAATCAGCATCTTTGTAAGTAGGATTTGAAATAAAGTAGTCTTTCATCAGTCTGTCATTGTGCCATGAATGTCTACGATTTTTATACCGACAACCAACAACTGATCCACCATGTTGCCTGCTTGATTGACCAACCTGTAGTGCAGCCATACTTATCAGTTCCTTTTCGCGACGAAAATGATCTTCCATCATTTCATCAAATTCGTCGTCGCTATCATCAAAAATATATAATCTTCGGCCGTCATTTGTTATATTTGAAATTGTTTGAAATTAGAATGAGAAATAATACTTCTCAGCATCTACCATGCATTTTATAGCTTAAATCACATGCTATCTTTCATAACAAAACAAACAATCACATGCGGGTGGCATTAATTCAATTCAACCACCATCTATAAAGTAGATTCCATTTATGTCACGTCTGTAGTGTCTCGTCCCATCTAAACACTACTGACTGTTGATGTAGTATCTCGTCCTATCATACAACTGTAGCCATGTTCTTAACATACACTATTAACTATTGATACAGTGTCTTGTCTGCAGTGTCACATCTGCACTGTCTTGTCTCCTCCATACAGTGTTGACTGTTAATGCAGTGTCTCATCCCATCTACAACTATAGCCATGTTCTTAAGGCAATAATACGGAAAGAAACAAAACAATGTTACTGAAACACACAAACATTAATACAGTCAACGACAATACATACACAAACAATAATACATACTACAATAATACACTCTACAATAATCCACCCCACAATAATAAAACTAACAAAAATGCCCCGACTAGGACTTACAACTGACACTAAAAAACTACCGGTTACGGTCAAATTGTAAGTTGTGCACGACATTTCAAAGACGTCTTATTTCTCATTCCAGCTCGTTGGCATATGTTATGGCCCTTGGCACAGTCGTTCATCAACCCATTCTACATAATTGCACCCTTCAGGCCAGAAAGGACACAACTGGATTTGACGACCAATACTTCGCCATCAGCTCTAACCACAACTTCAACCTTATAACCACAGTGGAAAAATACAGCGTAAGAGTCAACCACTTGTTCAACCGAAGGTTGCAAATTTGGTACTTGTTCAACCTACTGTGGTTGTTGATGAACCAACTGTTCGTGTACAGGTTGAACATCTTCTTGAAGTGTAAGTTGGTTAAGATTTGGGAATTCATGAGCAACGTCCTCGTAATGCTGGTCTTGGTAATTGATATTCCAATCTTCATCGATGTGTTCGCTTTCCGTTGGAACGTACTTGGCATCAGAGTCAATAGATGATGACCAAGAAGGCATTGATATGAGGATTAGAAGACTGAAGGAGCGGAGAACCGAATTGTATGTTTGAGAAGAAAAGCTCTTACTATATACTGAAGCGTGTGAATGATAAAAAATATTTATGTTTAAATATGAGCAATGTACTTTGATTTGACAATACATTAGAAAGTTAAATTACTCATAAACAAGACAATAATAAATATGCAAGCACAGAAACAATAATACACTCAACAATAATAAACTCAAATTATGGATATTCAAATCGTTCTAACCAATTTTGACGTATGATATAAGCCTCATGTCCAGTGAATGTGTTGTGATATTTGAGAAAGTAACGACCTTCAAATGTGGACCGGGTTGGTTCGAACAAATTTTCAAATATAACCTCATTGATAACCGTACTGCACTGTGTACAGGTTCCCATAAGTAGTCCTCCAACTCTACCTTCGTACGTCTACTGCTACACTCAACATTGCTATTGTAAAGTTCAACAATAGTGTCCCAAAACTGAGTTGCCATTATCTCTTCATCGTCGCACATCTGATCAGTTTGTATGAAAATTTTTACTAACAGTTTCAATTCTGTAGCCGAAAATATTATGTTACACATTGATTGAATTTACCGAACTTTTAAATGTTGTGACATTAGAATATACCACTTTTCTTAAGTAAAGAGGTCGTGATCAATGAAGCATGAGATTAACGTCCACATGTCAAACATCCATAAAAATTTTGACAAACAAACACAACTGTGTTGGTTACTTCAACATTTTGACTTCATATACGCTTAATAATAAACAAGCGTGAATTATAATCAACACAATGCAATACTCAACATAAAATATAATCGACACAATGCCATAACATATAGACAATCGCATATAACAGTAACATCATCACCAACATAATATGCAACCAACTAATGTAAGATTTGAAAAATAATAACACAATCTATAACATCTAAATGCAGCACATCAGTCTATGTGATCAGAACTGCTATCAATCTACTCATCATCTCCATTATCGTCGTCACGATCATCGTTGACGTCATCATAGTCGTGAGGCTCAGGTCTGGCATGGAGCTGCTCTTGAAGCTGCTGAATCTAGGTCTGTAATCCATGTACTAAGAATACTGATATGCGCACAAGAAAAATTATGCATAGGTGTAGAATATGATGACAAGTAATTTAAAGAAAATTTAAAACTCGTACAAACCTGATGAGGCTGATACAATTCGACGGATGGTATACCCGTAATAGCGTCATTTGTAGGATACTACAAGGGATACTCCACCACCTGACCATGTTCATCATACGCTCCAAATGAATGAGGAGGGGGGTCGAAAGAAGGAGGCTGCGTGTACTGAGATGATGTAGGCTCAAAGGTGGCAGGCGGTAGTGGAACTCTACCAGAAGAGGTACACAGACCAATATGATCGGAGTTCAAACCTCGAATATAATCAGGCAACGCTTAAGCACGTGGGCTTACTCGAGCCTAATGAGAATCAAAGTCTCCCAAAACTATAAAAGGCTCACAATCCACTCATCCCACACCCCTCATCGCAAGAATATAAGCTGGTCCAACCCTAATATCACCATACATATCATCCCAAGGTACCGGATCTGATGGAATACGAACTATACCATACAACTGTAGCCAACACCGCTCCCCTAAATACCATATGAATGGACATGTAGGACCTGAAAGAAAACACTGCATCGTGACATGGAAAACTGAAAAGTGAGTGTATGATCAGGACCAGGCTCTAGGAACTGTAAGTACTGATCTCATGGACGAACTTTAATGCCACCACGCCGCCTCATATCCATCTGTTGTCTAGCCTCCATCAGATCATTGTGCACCCCTTATGCAACACGGGACAAATGCATAGTAGGACCCCAACGACACAATCTAGGAAAGTAAATATAAAGTGTGGTATTCGCCTCTACAATAAGTCGGGGGTGCATATCGGCAGTATACTCGTAGTACCAAAATGGAAGAATGTACCAAAATCCATACATCTTTCTAGACTGCTCAAGCGCATAAGTATCCAATGCTACGTATAAATAACCAATAATAGCAGTACCATAATCATGTATATGTAGTCCATCCACATCTACTAATCCAGCCAAAAAACCTAGCCTGATAGTATCCTTATTGTTACTAAAAAATGTAGACCCAAAAAAGTATAATATGAGGGCACGGATAACCGGAGTGTGCATATCCTCAACGACCATGTACTCTACTATATACCGCTGCAAACAAGGGAGAGTAACAGCTCCTCCTCTAACCTCCTCATTGGCCAAAGTCGGTAAATAAGCTGAATATGAC
Organism: Allium cepa; assembly: GCA_030765085.1. NCBI lineage: Eukaryota > Viridiplantae > Streptophyta > Magnoliopsida > Asparagales > Amaryllidaceae > Allium > Allium cepa. The sequence goes on along the minus strand of CM060938.1, from coordinate 461,457,401 downwards.
TCGAACTCCTCAAATGAACTATCAGATGGAACAGGAAGACGGTCCGGTCGACCAACCTCTATGCCAGTGAGCATATAAAAATCTAGAGGAGCTGGTCCTAGCTCAAAATCAGAGAAATAAGATGTGTGAGTGGTAGGCCACCATCTCTGTGTGAGTGTTAGGCCACCATCTCTCGGTAAGGGCCTCTACCAGGCAACGATCTACATGTGCAAATCTTGGTAGATCTAGAAATTCACCAAAAGGTGACGCAAGTAGCCAATCCAAAATCAGCTGTGATAACTGATCAAAATACTCAAACATACACCTATACCAACTACCTCGCATCGCTACGTGACGAACCTAAATATATGACTATTTTATGTTAAAATAAACAAACAATTATCATACATATACAGTTACACGGTTGTTCATCAACCAATAAAGAAATAAACGTATACCTGTGGTGTTGCTATAGCTGCAATAAGTTGATGCGAAACAATAGGGGGCAAGTCGTGCAAGGATCGAAGATCGTCTGGAGTCACGGTAGCATCAGGAGGGACATGAGACGGTCTGATATTGGAATTGGTCGCATATCGAACGGTGCGTCTACCAGTTTTGACCGGACGGGCGACATTTGGACGCAAAGTAGAATAAAAAATTAAATGAAAAAGAGAATGGAAGGGGAGGAAATGAGGGGGTAAGCGCCTGAAATAGGCACGATCACCAACGTCTGTTGAACAGGCGCCTGAGCTTCAGGAGTCTGTTCAGCAGGCGCCCGGTGTTTTATAAACACGGGCGCCTGTTGAACAGGCGCCTGACCTCATTTCTATCGTAGAAATGAGGCCTCCAACATTTCAGAGTGCGTAAAATCCAATTTCCGCACTCCGAGCTATTGGAGATGCTCTTACACTGACATAAACTGATAGTATAGATAAAGGTTGGAATGTCTTGTTTTGCATTAAGATTAATAATTTTAATACCAGCTATTGGAATGTTTGTCTACTAATTTACCCAAACTAAGATAAATTCATCTTATTTAACAGACTTTAATAATAACAATTTATATCTTTAATCAAACCAAATTTAATCGAAGATGTGGGAAATTTTATATTTTTCAATTTGTTGATTTCTTTCTTTCATTTCCTAATAATCGAAGAAAAATATTTAACAGTCTAAATTGCCCAATGATGAATCGGTATGGTCTTGGATTCTGAGTTGGGACTCCTAAATCAGCTATTTAATTATTTGCTACTTATTGGCAGAAATAATTCAAAAAATATAAAATATAATATAATCTTCAGTAATTGTGACAACCCGCATCTTAATGGGCATGAATTTTCGGTAAATCGAAAACTCAAGTCCACCAAAGTAGGGATCATTGGCTTTGCTATCCTACAAATAAACAAATTCATATCAGGGCACTACCAATACAAACTGACAGCATAATACTACATTATTATAAAACATATAGCTACCGACCAAGGTTGACACCACTGATATCTAGTATCCTTGTTAGCATCGAGCATGCAAGAGGAAATCCATCCTTCCACCATTCCTGTCTTGCACCAAAACCTATCCCTCTAAAGCTATCATGTAGGTTGTAATGAGGAGGGGTGCGGAACAATGCTCTAGTGACTGGTAAATTACATGCTTTGTATATAACACCAGTTTTTTTCGATTACCTTCCACCACATGTTATGTCTTTTATTTTACTTAGTCATCTCGACTCTACAACGCGTCTGATACATCCTATTATTCGAAGTAGATAATAACTACATGTGTATATGTAAGTACCATAGTCCCGCTTTGAACCAAGATACTTCATCGCTAGTATCTGTAACTTAGCACCTCGTTAGGATTCATCGTCATCACATTATCACGTACTTATCATTATGATACCAAGGAACTCCCACAGTGCCTTACGACGGCGTGATAATAGTTTAATTGTATTCTACTCACATTTGAAAGACCTTCATTAAGGGTTATCTACCCTTGCCTCCTAACAAACAAATTAACAAACAATTGTGGCAGTGCATGACCTAAAAGTGATCTAAACTGGTAGGAGGTGTAGCCCGTTTAGGCATAACCCTTGTCTTTCCCCTGACCGCTCAGGAGTGATGACGTTCTCAACCTATGAAATATCTCATACTCCCATAAATGGTACCAATCTCAACGTTATAGCATCGAGCCTTGCTCATGTCCTATTTAGATTGCCAAATGCAGTCTGGGAAACACCCATTTGTTACTTAATACCCCCTAAAAGGTTTAAACGGACTCTACTTGTCCTTTGACACTTCGATTGACACGACCCATCCTACTTGTCGTTCCTTTCACCTATACTTGAACATATAACTCCATAGGCCCTGCAGTTGGATATGTCCAATATCAGCATAATGTATACATAACTGCTGATAGCCTCTTTCAATGGACAAACTTTAATTATGTAACACTACTGATCTCATATTTTGACCCATTTTAATGAGCATGTCGTTCTAATCTAAGCTATTAGCTAACTTTGATAATTCATACCTGTCATAAATGCGTACTTGATGTTACATATGTGACGACCGGGATTTTTGACGGGGGTTAATCGAAAAATTAACTGATTTTATTATTGGAATATTAATATTGACTAATCAAACAAATGAATTTCTGATAAATAAATATATTTGAATATATATGTTGATTTGGAACTAAAATAAACATTGAATTAAAAACTATATTAGATATTCAATTTTTTTAAAAAAAATCTCTGGATATGATAAATCAAAAAAAAAATCAGATATATACAAGTAATTGATATGGAAAGATGTATAAGTACAAAACAAATGGATATACACTAATGCATGTAAAAAAAGAGGGGACAAGCATTTAAGTATAGCACACAAATATCAGGTCATAGCAAATCAAAAAAAAAAAGAAAAAAAAAAGAAAAAGATCTTAGCTGTACAAACCTGTAGCCACACCATGGCTTGCTTGATACACTTCCTCCTCTTCTATATTAATATAACCACTAATTGCTTCCTGGTTCATACCACCTGAACATAATAAAGCAAAAAAAATTTCATTTAAATCAAAGAAAGAAAACTTGAAGCAAATCAAAACTGCTTCCAGGATGAGAAAAAAAAAGCTTCTCTACTCTTCTTTAAAACTGTGAGTAAACATTTGAGTTTAAAAACAGTTTTTAAAACCTGTGAAAATGCTTAAATGCTTGTGATAAATTGCTGTAGGTTATGATTGTAGATGTTTGTGATGTGAATACATGTGTGTGTGTGTGTGTGTGTGTGTATATATGAATGTTTGTGCATATGGATGTATATGTCTGCATGTATATAGCTTGACCCTGTGATGATTTCTGTTCCAAGCTATAGAACAAAATTTCTTTCTTCCAAATGATTTGTTGTTAGGCCATGATGTTTAAAAAGAAAAGTACTGCAACATGATAATATTAATTTGAAAATGATAATAGGAAATTTTATTAAGTATTCATCTCAAAAAAATTGTAAATGACAGTGAAAATCAAATTTGGGTTAAAATCGATCATGGTAATTTGAAGTTTGAATTATACATCCAGGTTAGCGATAGAAAATGATGAATTTAGGAATTAAAATAACAATTTTTAGATTTGTAAATGGTGAGATATTCTAGGATGAACGGGAATTGGGTTTCGATCGAATTCTGGCGCTCGACATGGTAATGTTTGATGATTTTTGGGTTGAAGGCGGCTGAAGTGTTGACAGTCTCGTGGAAAATAGTTGTGGATTTTATCATCGGCCATGGTGCCCAGGCAGCGTGGAAGTAGGGTTTTGCTGTGGATTTTGTTCGTCTGTGTTGTCGAGGCGAATAGGACGACGGTAGCGCATCGTAGTCGATCGCGATAAGGGGCAATGGTTCGTCAGAGTGTAGCGCTGGATCGGTGAAGTCGACGTGAACTCTGGGGGTAGGATCGTCCGTGGCGAGGGGGTCGTGTTGATCTGGAATGGTTCCTGTTTCGATCGAGATGCATCATTTTCGTCTCGAGGGATTTTCGTGCGATCTGGGTGCTCGTTTGTGGTCATGTAGGTTCATATGGTTGTCGAAGGTGGCCGCGATGACCTTCGATGGTCAGAGTATCTGGTGCATGTGCACGAGCACGTCATGGTGTTGGGTGAAGATGCTGGTTTGGAATGAAGGTTTGGCTCGAGACTTTCTTCGTTTTTTCCTCACGTTCGTCTCGAAGCAGATGAGTGATGTGTTTGTCTCTAGGCAAGCACGAGTTTTATAAGGGACTGACTCGGGTTTTGTTAGTGTTTAACTCAAGTTTCCTGTTGTAGTGTTAATCTGATTAAGTAAAGATAAAAGCAAGTTTTTCTTTAAAAAAAAAGGTTAAGGTAAAGGTGTTGTTAGTAGAAATCAAGTAAATTTCAAAAGCAAATTTCTTTTCAAAATAAAGGAGAATCAAGATTTTGAGAATGTTTAAAGTTAATATGTTTCAAGATTTGTAATGTTTAAAATAATTGATTTTAAAGGTAATTAGATAAATAAATTTTGAATTGAATTCAAAAGATGTTTCAATTTAAAACATTAGATCAAAGTTTTAAGAGATTTAAACAAGTTTTAAATAAGCATGTCTCAAGTAGTTAAGTTATATTCAAATTAATGTTTAAACTATATTTAAAATTTATAATTAAGTTTAAAGAATATGATAATTAAGATTTCAAAGATAAATATTTGTTTAATTTAATTAAACATGTTTGAAAGGGATTATCAAAGATTTTTAAGTATAATAAAAATTAAGAGTTGGTATTGTTTTGTTTAAAGTAAAATTTTATTTCAAATATATAATTGATTTCGAAATTGGTTTTAATGAAGTTAATAATTGGAATAAGTATTTAAAACAAATGAAGAGTTTATCTTTAAAGGTTGAGAATAATTGAAGCAATTAAAGGTTAATTACTTATTTATAATTAAGAATAATTACTTATGGAAGTAATTAATTAAAGATAATCATATTATGTTGGATTAAGTATAATTATTAATGAAATTAGTGGGGTGTAATTACTTAGTGAAGTAACGAATGAATAATTACTGGATGTAGTTAATTAAAAGGAAATTACTTAATGGAAAGTAATTAAAGGATAATTACTTAGGGGAAGTAAATAAGAGATAATTACTCGATGTAATTAAAGGATTAATTAATGTAATTAATTAAGGAGTTGATTTAATGGATATAGGTAATTAAGGGAAGTTAATTACTAATGTCATTAATCAGGATTGATTAACGAATGAAATTATTTGAGGATAATTAATTTGTGAAATTAATTAAAGGATAATTACTTATGTAATTGAAGATAATTTAAATCAGGGATGATTAATTAAGATGAATAATTAAAAGATGATTAGTTAATTAATTTGTAATTAATTAATTTTGGAAACGATCCATCTTGCTTATGAATGGTTAAATGACAATTAAAGGCCTTGCATTGATTGATATCTCTGATGATTTTTTTTTGTGATATGTGTGTTTTGGGTAGACAATGTTAACACCGATGATGAATTGCCTGGTAAAAAGAGACATCTTGTATTATAAATTGAATTGTAATTCACTTGAATAACTTGGGTTAAGAGGGCATTGAATCCGAAGAGGCCGGAGTCGGGTATTAGTAAATACCCGAAACCACTTCGATTCTCTATTGATTGATATGTTAAATCAATAAGCTGGAATGAATGATTTAAGTGAATTGGACCATTTGATCTAAGTTTTGGTACTTAGAGATTTGATGTGAAATTAGTGATGTCTATAACAAATTGTGAATTTAAAAATTTACACGAGTTACCTAGGGTTAAATATGTTTTATGCATTGGTATTTCATGTTAGATGCGTTTACTCACGCTGGTTTCCAGCCTGACCCGAGTGCTACTTGGATGTAATGCTCGGGTTAGACCGAGTATTGCAGATTTTCAGGTAAGGACGTTCTGGAGCTCAGGAGGCGAGCTGGATGGCAAGAACGTATGGAGTGTTTCCGCTGTATTATATTGTTTTATATCTGAGGCATAATGATTGTGTATATCCAGTGCCTGTATATATGTGTAACTCTGATGTATTATAAATGTATTCGATAGATACAGAATTATTTTGTAAACTGTTATTATTTGATATTATATTTTTATCCGCTGTGAATGTGAGATGTTGATGTTTCTAATCTTCTTATTCTTCTATCTCTTTCTTCTTTTTCCTAACTATCTGGAATTTTCGGGATCAAAAAATCCGGGTCGTTACAGTTGGTATCAGAGCAGAAGGTTAAGCGAGAACCTTGGCTCTAGTGGGAGATACTCATTAAGGATAGGGTCAATGGTACCCTAGAATGAGTTGAGTGTGTGTGTGTGTGTGTCTATATATATATATATATATATATGAGCGTACTTGATATTTTCTTATATAAAGATTTTAAATGATTTTATATAAGATTATAGTTTGATACATAAAGCAATATTTCATTCAAATAAATATTAAGTTAGTTGGTTGTTAAATCATTGGAATTAAACAGAAATAATGAGAACTAAATGGTAACAGGAATACAATCAAACTGAAATTGAATGAAGAAAAGTTTGAAATGAATTCAAACTGAAATTAAGATCTTAAATTTGGAGAAGGGTTTTCAAAATAAGATAATAGTGAATTGGTTTCCAGTTATAATAACCTTGGTTATTATCCTAAAATAATGAAAGATTTTAAGGAAGTAAAACTTAGTTGAGTATCACTTATGAATTAAAGAGGGTTTTAAATTTTGAAGTTTTAAAAACCTATGTCTAGATACATTCGATCTATTTCAAAATGCTAAAAGAAATTTGTTTAAATTTAAAACCAAAGGTGGTTTAAAATTTAAAAGTAACTTGGTGTGTAAAGGAAATAATATGTATATATGAGGAATATACATAATATCAAAAATTGTTTAAATAAACTCTAAATGTTGAGTTTTAAATTCGAAATGAGATGTGATACCCAAGGTGATAAGTTTTGAACTTATAAGACTATTAATTTGAAGTTTAAAATTTGAAATGGGAATTCAAATTGGGTAAGGTTGGCTTGGTTAACCAAATGAAATTTAACTTTGGGAAAGTTAAATAAGTTAACAAGCAACCTGAATTGGAAATTTTAGGATGAAATTGGGATTTAATTTGGAAAGTTAAATGGTTAATTTGAATTGGGAGTTTGTGTGATCTCATAAAGGGTTTGAGATCTAGAAATTGAAAATGGATGGATGTTTTAAAATAAATTGGACGATATCATCCTATTGTTATCAATAATCTTTAGATTGTGAATTGGGTTTATTTAAATGAATGAGGAATGAAGTGTGGTAATATATCCGTTATTAAGATAAGATGGAATCATTTTGGATTTAAGATTTGAATGTTTAAAATAAAACTTCAAAGGTTTGATTTCAAAATTGAAATTTGGTGATAAATTGAATTTCAAAGATTTAGTTGTTTAAAAAAGATTTGAATTATTATTTGAACCTTGAAATAGGTTAAAAAATGGAATTTGGATTCAAAATTAAATGGTTTAAAGATATAAGTTGATTTGATTTAAAGGATTAAATCAACATTTAAAATTTAACTCGAATTTATATAATTCGGGATGGTTTAAATTTGAAATTAGAATTGAAATTAATTCAAATTGAAATTTGATTTAATATAATTTGGATTTGTGATTAAAGTTGAATAGTTTTAAGTTCAAATGGAATTTGATTTGAACTTGGAAAGAATCAAGGATAATTCAACTTGAATTGAGATTAAATTCAAACTAGAGTCGAACTGAATTAAAAATTGAAATTGAAAGTTAATTGAAAATTGGTAGTTGATTGGAATTTGGATCAATTCAAATTGGAATTGAATCAGTTTAAATAGAAACGAAAATTTAAAATTGAAATTGAGTCAATTCAAGTGGAAATGGAAATAATGGGGATGGAGATTGGGAATTGAACAGTTTGGCTCTGGTCTATTTTCAAATAAATTATTTTAATATTAACTATTTTAAATCTATTTTCCTAACTATTTACTATACAACTTTTCTTTTTAAAACCCAAACTATTTTATACTTATTGTACAATTATTTTTGGAACTATTTAACAATTTTTCAACTGTTTTATAGACTAGTTACTATTTTTCAACTATTTTACAAATTAATTACTATTTTACAATTATTTTGCAATTATTTAAAAATTTCTGGAACTATTTAACTATTTTACAATTAGTTAACTATTTTATAGCCATTTTGCAAACTAATAATTATTTTTTAATTATTTATCTATTTTTAAAATTTTCAAGCTATTTTCTAAATATAAACTGGTTGGAGTTCAAACCGTTATTGATTAAATACCCAATTGAGATAAGAATTAAAGTGATAATCCAATGGAATTGAAACAATTGTGATTATGTGGATAGAAATTAAAGGAAATGTGAATAGAAGGAGAAATTGATTTAGTTGATAATCAATGAAGTTAAATACGTAGGATGTACGTGTATTATTTTATTCGCATGGTGATTTGATCCAGATTCGAGCACAGACTTTCGAGATAAATATATAGATCCGAGTTGGGATTTTTCGCTCGATTTTCGACAGCGAACCTGGATATGGATTGTTGATTGGTTCTGGATATTCTCTATCATAGTTATGGCTATGCAAGGAGAATGACGGTTTTTGATCAAGAAACCAGATCTGAGTCTGCATTAGGAAGTCGGGTGGACGATACTAGTTCGGAAGTATAATTGTGTGATCGAGTGAGCGATCAGATTCGTATAGCGTACGGATGATATGTGTACATCGCACGGATTTGAATGAAATTGATATTGAAAATTTATGGATAAAAAATGTGAAATGATTTTTGAAATGAAAGTATATTTGGTGAAACATACAATGGATAAAAGTGAAAGTTGGATATTTTTATGATGATAAGTAAGATGGAAACAACTTTATAAAAAAAGAGTAATCAAATTTGAATATTTGATTTTGAATAAACAAAGTTATATATCTTAGTTATATAAGATAAATCTCCCCTTGTTGAATATATTGCCGGAAGAAAAGGATTTTGAAGGTGTTTGAAGTATAAAAGGAGTTTTATACAAGTTTGAAATGATCCAAAGTTTTTAAAAAATTATTATACATATCTATATATATAAAGGATCTTATGAGAATTTTGGAAAAAGGTTTTGGGAACCTTTGGATTTGGAAAGGCTTTTGATTTTTAGGTAAAATCAATATTGGAATTTAGAGAGCCTAGTTTGAGAATTATCGATTTTGAGAAAAGAAGATTTATATGAGATTCATACTAGGTGTATGATTTGGAAGATACTATATGTGTATAGTATAAAGTGTTTTGATAATGGCTCTGGGCAAAAAGACGCTCCCTTTAAATGAACTTCTCAGGAGTGCCACATGGTGGTACTGCCTTGAACCCTAAGGGGGGTTCTAAAGTTGATCCGGTGAGGAGTCCGGACAAAACTAGTTCCTGAGGATTATGAGTAGTGTGTAGCAAAAGTCGAGGACGCTGATGCCTACAGAGGCATTTGGGTTATACTGTGATGACAGTGTAACTCGATGTCACTGCGATCTACTACAGACCATAGTGAAAGTCGTGTGTGCCGCTGAGAGGCAACAGTCTACGTTTGATTTTATATCGGTAGACTGCGACCTATGGTAACATAGCAAAAGTCGTGTGTGCCGTTGAGAGCCAACAGTCTACGTTTGATTTTACATTGGTAGACTGCGACCTATGTGGGAGTGAAGAAGTTTCATTTTTGATAGCGAAACTGAGGGCGCTGATGCCTACAGTGACATGGACTTTTGCTGCGATGGCAACGTAACCCTGGAATGTAACTGCGATCTGTTGTGGGTTCCATGGTGTAATCGAGGGGCGCGGAGTGCCTACAGTTACATGGACTATTGCTGCGATGGCAACGTAACCCAGGATGTAACTGCGACCATGGATCGGGGTGATGATTTCCAAAGCATTCTCACCAAAGATATTTCCTCTATTTTCAAAATGTTTTCGATATTTTTAATAAAATTATTTTTCAAAATATTTTCACTGGATGTTGGAAACGGGTCTGCCAAGCACTTATAGATTTTCAATCATACGCCTGATCAACGTATGACCGAATTTCTATAAGAACAAGGATGGACTTGTCAAAACATCGAGTTATAAAAGTATATCTATAAAAACTGTTGTAGTAATATTATATAGATTTTTAATGTATTTTAAAAATGATCGAAGAAAATTTATCTGATTTTAAGCATTCTAATAATTCTGGATTCGTTCCTTTTCGAGGATGAAAAGATTCAAAGGGGGAAGGAATGTGACGACCTGGATTTTTTCGGGGGTTAATCGGAAAATTAACTTATTTTATTATTGGAATATTAATATTGACTAATCAAACAAATGAATTTCTGGTAAATAAAGATATTTGAATATATATATATATATATATATATATATATATATATGTTGATTTGGAAACTAAAATAAACACTGAATTAAAAACTATATAAGATAAAAAAAATTAAATCTCTGGGTATGATAAAAAAAACAAACAAAAATGGATATATACAAGTAATTGATATGGAAAGATGTATAAGTACAAAACAAGTGGATATACACATAATGCATGTAAAAAAAAGAGGGGACAATCATTTAAGTATAGCATACAAATATCAGGTCATGGAAAATCAAAAAGAAAAGAAAAAAGAAAAGAAAAACATCTCAGCTGTATAAATCTGCAGCCACACCATGGCTTGCTTGATACACTTCCTCCTCTTCTATATAAATATAACCACTAATTCCTTCCTGGTTCATACCACCCGAACATAATAAAGCAAATTTTTTTCATTTAAATCAAAGCAAGAAAACCTGAAGCAAATCAAAACTGCTTCCAGGAAGAGAAAAAAAAGCTTATCTGCTCTTCTTTAAAACTGTGAGTAAACATTTGAGTTTAAAAACAGTTTTTAAAACCTGTGAAAATGCTTAAATGCTTGTGATCAATTGCTGTAGGATATGATTGTAGAAGTTTATGATGTGAATGCATGTGTGTGTGTGTATATATATATATATATATATATGAATGTATATGTCTGTATGTATATAGCTTGACCCTGTGATGACTTCTGTTCCAAGCAAAAGAACAAAATTTCTTTCTTCCAAATGATTTGTTGTTAGCCCATGATGTTTAAAAAGAAAAGTACTGCAACATGATAATATTAATTTAAAAATGATAATAGGAAATTTTATTCAGTATTCATCTCAAAAAAATTGTAAATGACAGTGAAATCAAATTTGGGTTAAAATCGATCATGGTAATTTGAAGTTAGAATTATACATCCAGGTTAGTGATAGTAAATGATGAATTTAGGAACTAAAATCACAATTTTTTTATTTGTAAATGGTGAGATATTCTGGGATGAACGTGAATTAGGTTTTGATCGAATTATGGCGATCGGAATGGTAATGTTTGATGATTTTTGGGTTGAAGGTGGCTGAAGTGTTGACAGTCACGGGAAAAATAGTTGGAGATTTTATCATCGGCCATGGTGACCAGGCAGTGTGGAAGTAGGGTTTTGCTGTGGGTTTGGTTCGTCTGTGTTGTCGAGGCGAGTGGGACGACGGTAGCGCATCGTAGTCGATCGCGATAAGCTAAAATGGTTCGTCAGAGTGTGGCGCTGTTTAGTGAAGTCGACGTGAACTCTGGGGGTAGGATCGTCGGTGGCGAGGGGGTTGTATTGATCTGGAATGGTTGCTGTTTCAATCAAGATGCATCGTTTTCGTCTCGAGGGATTTTCGTGCGATCTGGGTGCTCGTTTGTGGTCATGTGGGTTCGTATGGTTGTCGAAGATGGTCATGATGGCCTCCGGTGGTTAGAGTAGTTGGTGCAAGTGCACAAGCACGTCATGGTGTTAGGTGAAGATGCTGGTTTGGAACGAAGGTTTGGCTTGAGACTTTCTTTATTTTTTCTTGCGTTCGTCTTGAAGCAGATGAGTGATGTGTTTGTCTCTAGGCGAGCACGGGTTTTGTAAGGTATTGACTCGGGTTTTGTTAGTGTTTAACTCAAGTTTCCTGTTGTAGTGTTAATCAAGTTTTTTTTTTAAAAAGGTTAAGGTAAAGGTGTTGTAAGTAGAAATCAAGTAAATTTCAAAAGCAAGTTTCTTTTCGAAATAAAGGAGAATCAAGATTTTGAGAATGTTTAAAATTAATATGTTTCAAGATTTGTAATGTTTAAAATAATTGATTTTAAAGGTAATTAGCTAAATAAATTTTGAATTGAATTCAAAAGATGTTTCAATTTAAAACATTAGATCAAAGTTTTAAGAGATTTAAACAAGTTTTAAATAAGCATGTCTCAAGTAGTTAAGTTGTATTCAAAGTAATGTTTAAACTATATTTCAAATTTATAATTAAGTTTAAAGAATATGATAATTAAAATTTCGAAGATAAATATTTGTTTAATTTAATTAAACAAGTTTGAAAGGGATTTTCAAAGATTTTTAAGTGTAATAAAAATTAAGAGTTGGTATTGTTTTGTTTAAAGTAAAATTTCATTTCTAATATATAATTGATTTCTAAATTGGTTTTAATGAAGTTATTAATTGGAATAAGTATTTAAAACAAATGAAGAGTTTATCTTTAAAGGTTGAGACTAATTAAGGATAATTAATTGGTGAAGCAATTAAAGGTTAATTACTTATTTATAATTAAGAATAATTACTTATGGAAGTAATTAATTAAAGATAATCATTTGATATTGGATTAAGTATAATTATTAATGAAATTAATGGGGTGTAATTACTTAGTGAAGTAATGAATGAATAATTACTGGATGTAGTTAATTAAAAGGAAATTACTTAATGGAAAGTAATTAAAGGATAATTACTTAGGGGAAGTAAATAAGAGATAATTACTCGATGTAATTAAAGGATTAATTAATGTAATTAATTAAGGAGTTGATTTAATGGATATAGGTAATTAAGGGAAGTTAATTACTAATGTAATTAATTAGGATTGATTAATGAATATTTAAGGATAATTGATTTGTGAAATTAATTAAAGGATAATTATTTATGTAATTGAAGATAATTTAAATCAGGGATGAATAATTAAGATGGATAATTAAAAGATGATTAGTTAACTAATTTGTAATTAATTAATTTTGGAAATGATCCTTCTTGCTTATGAATGGTTAAATGATAATTAAAGGCCTTGAATTGATTGATATCTCTAATGAAATTTTTTCTGTGATATGATGTGTTTTGGGTGGAAAATGTTAACACCGATGATGAATTGCGATGTAAAAAGAGACATCTTGTATTTTAAATTGAATTGTAATTCACTTGAATAACTTGGGTTAAGAGGGCAATGGATCCGAAGAGACCGGAGTCGGGTACTAGTAAATACCCAAAACCACTTCGATTCTCTATAGATTGATATATGAAATCAATAAGCTGGAATAAATGATTTAAGTGAATTGGACTAGTTAATCTAAGTTTTGGTACCTAGAGATTTGATGTTGGAAATTAGTGATGTCTATAACAAATTGTGAATTTGAAAATTTACACGAGTTACCCCGGGTTAAATAAGTTTTATGCGTTGTTATTTCATGTAAGATGAGTTTACTCACGCTGGTTTCCAGCCTGACCCGGGTGTTACTTTGATGTAATGCTTGGGTCAAACCGAGTATTATAGATTTTCAGGTAAGGACGTTCTGGAGCTCAGGAGGTGAGCTGGATGGCAAGAACGTATGGAGTGTTTCCGTTGTATTATATTGATGTATATCTGAGACATGATGATTGTGTATATCTAGTGCCTGTATATATATGTAACTCTGATGTATTATAAATGTATTTGACAGATACATAATTCTTTTGTAAACTATTATTATTTGATGTTATATTTTTATCCGCTGCGAATGTGAGATGTCGATGTTTCCAATCTTCTTATTCTTCTATCTCTTTCTTCTTTTTTCTAACTATATGGAATTTTCGGGATCGAAAAATCCGGGTCGTTAAAACGTATATGAATTGACCCCTATTTATTTACTAGGCCTCTAATGTACAATTTTCAATAAATTCCTTTATTTTTTCATGCGTTTACTTCTTATTTCTTTAAAGTCAATTCAATGTCATTTATCGCTTGCTTTTAACGATTTAAATATATTTTACGGTTCATTTCCCTTCTTTATTATTAGATCTATTTTATGTTCCTTTTTATCTTATACTATCTCCTTTGGCTACTAACTTCATTACTTACTCATTTCAATAGTTTGCCTACACTTCATCGCTTATTGTTTAATTTCTAACTTGTCTTTTATTGCACATATTAGTTTTACATTTAGACTGTTATTATTGTCTCTACTTACAAATCTTTAGTTTGTGTATAGGGATTTCTGTATTTTAATGCATTGGAATTGCATATTTCTCAAAAGGAATTACCGACACTATAAACTTCTATATTTTTACCCAAAAGGGATTGTGATCATACAAAATCCGGTAAACATCTCTATTTTGCACATCTCTTTCTTTTTGGCGTGTTCCTAGTTATTCCAAACATTACACATTTATTCATATTTATAAAACTTTATAGCTTATAGAAATTTACATTGCAAAGCACATTGTTCCAATGAATTAAGTACTACTTAAATACAAATTCTGTTTATAATAACCTTTATTTTATATTAACTAACATATGTCATCTTAAATCTACAAATCAGGAATATTTATAAAATCTTGTTAAATTAGGGACTACAACTTACACAATTATTTTCCAGATTCAAGTTATAGGTTCACATAATATGTAGGCATATGTTCCAATTTTATTACACTCATATAATTAAGCCTACAACTCTAAATAATTATATCTATGCATACAAGGAACATATTTACAAAGAAATGAATCTAATATTATTTAAAATTATATAATTTCTCACCCACATTTTTAGCTTTCAAATCTTTAGATCAAAACCCTATTATTGCCATTTAACTCCCTTTTTCTTACTATCAAAATATATACCATATGCATATACATATTTTTTTTGAAATTTAGATTAGAGAAGAGATTTGAATTTAATTTAGATTTGTATTTAGATTTACATCTTCTTCATAGAATTAATTCACCCTTTATTTTTCTTCTCTTTTATTTTCCACTATTCCACACACACACACACACTAATTCACAATTTCTATATTTTCTAGAATTTGTAAAGAAAAGAAATTGACAAAGCTTTCCTTTTTAATTCAGAAAATATGATAAGAAAAGTGAAGGGGTTAGGCCTTTATTTATAGGCGCATGATTCAATTCCATCCTTTAGACTTCAATTTATTAAATCCAGATAGTTGGGCCTAGTTTCATTCTTGCCCAAACCTAGCTGATCGGTCGACCAGTCAGCCTTTACCGACCGATCGCTAGGTGTCGATCAGTGGGCTCTAGGGTGTTGACCTCTTTGCTTTACAATTTGTTCCTCGATTACTTTTGTTTATTGCTGCTTTTAATATATTATTGTCGATGTTAATTTTAACATTACATAGGGTCTCTTTCTTTTATTATAACGTTAACATTAATTTTAATGTTGCTTAGGGTGAAGTATTAGTTTACCGTTAGTTACAATATTTACTTCCTTTTGCGTTCGATTTACTTATTTTCTTTCTTCCATGCTTTGTTACGTAGATTTATTCGATTGAATGCTGCTAATTTACATTTGCAATTAACGATCGCTTAAACGCTAAGCTGCTAGTATTTATTGCCTCTTTTATTTTTAAATGATAATACTCAATAACTTTACCCATATAAATTCTTATTTAGTTCATTTTCAATGCTGATTTAGTTAGATTTGTCATATCCATTTCCTTTAATGTTAACATTTATATTTAGTGTCCATTTTAATATTAATTTATTAGTATTTACTTTCTTAATTAGTTTTAAATTGTTTCCAATCCGAAAAATTCAAACATTATTAATTTTTTTGTTTGAACTCTGATCGTAAAATTTATGTATGAAAATTGATAAGATAATCATCATGAACACAATGATGTAAGTTTAATAGCAAAATTCTGACGTGTATGAAAAAACCATTTTTGGCTTTAATAACTTTTTAATTAATTACATTCAATTTATGGGGTGTTACAATAATGATATACATCATTACTAACCATGAATGACATTACCATGTCATTTATCTATCCAAAAATAGCATGATCATTAACCTCAGAAAGCTCCACCACCAAATAAAAGGACAACAACATCTAGTTATACATGATATAAATGGCAAAATTATCCTGAATTTCGTCCATCTCTTGTTGGTTCTAAGAACAATCTTGTACAAAATCCTACAATTAAAAGACTGTTTTAAAACTCTGATCGTATAATTGTTTAATGTAAAATATGATGAAAAAAAACTAAAGTGGTACGTCATGTAAATCGATGCTTTGGTGTTGGTTTTTTTTTACTTTTTCATACATATACATCATCACATATTATACACAATCCGTTGATCCAGATTGTGGAACACGCCAAAGCAATATTATAAGATAGTTTAATAGTTGGTTTAAAATAAATTTATATCCCAAAAGACGTACAAGTTTTTTTGGTTAAAAAACAAATAACCTTAATAGTCTTCCATTTTAAGGCAGTTCCTTGAGACTTTCTGCCAAATTCCTTATAAGTTTTAAATGACCTTCATAGGCAAGCTAATTTTAGAAGTTAATATGGGTGGCTGACTAGTTTGTGATACATATTTGGATAGCAGTAAAGTATTGAAATCGAAAAAGTATCTGAGAACCAATAGAAAGGATATCAAAAAAAATTAGTTGTTCTATAAAACTATAATTGGTATTCTACAATTCACATGTTGACTTGCGAGTTAACTTCCATATTGCGCTAGCGTTCGGTCCGAGGATCAAAACATAAACCTCACTCTTTTCTATATGAAAAACAAGCATTAGACAATGATTCCTCTAGTATAAGAATTGTAGGAATTTTTAAAATCAATAGTAAATTTGTAAACTTGTTACTAAAGTTTATTGTTCATACCTTTCGTAGTGCAAGGTTAAGAGTAAACTCTTAGATTGTAATGCACACCATACATTTGATACACACACACAAATATATATATATATATATATATATATATATATCAATATATATATATATATATATAATTGTCACATCTGGATATTTCCACTCTTTGGAAAGCTTATAGGGACACATAAACCCGATGGTCTCCACTTTGAGGTCATTGCACATACGATTTAACCACCTACACATTATGCAAACATATAATTGACATTGTTGACTGAATATTTATAGTTAATTAGTTAGACTTCCATGTATATCAATCACCAGGCTATGTATACGTTAAAAGGTGCGTTCACAAACACATATTCGTTAAAAATAACAAAACCATGTTCGAGCCTTGCCTTACATACATTTCTCGTAAAAAATAGTACCTGGCGGTTATAGGTGTCACGAGTTGAAGCAGATATGCACAACTTAATTTCCACTTAGAAGTTTATCGGTCTGCCCACTAAGGAGTTTACTGGTCTGTCGGGTTCTCCTGAGTATAATTCAAAATAATATATTTAATAAAATGTAACATGCAATAGATACACAAACTCCTTTGTGTTAAAATATTTAGAACAGAAGAAAATTTGCATCAACGATCTAGAAATGGAAGTGAACTATTTTGAATGGAAACAAACAATGCAGTAGTAGATCTAACAATTTTATTTTTAATAATCTATAATAAACTTGAAAAAAATTATTACATGATGTAAATCTGCAACTATGATGCTTCAACCATGCCATACCGAGGAATTGGATAATGTCATCCTTTATGATATTGATTTCAATGTCCTCATCGTATGTAAATAAATCCTTATTCACTTGAATTGTATTGATAATATTGTCATAAGATAGCACTTGAACTATCAAGGCATGGAAATACCAGTGCTCATCCATTATAGTTCTAAGGATCTCTTCATCCATGATTGTAATACATTTTGTAGACTCATTTTTCATCGTATTCATACCCTTATCATCATTACTTTCAATTAAAATCTTGTTTGGTTGAGATGTGGAAATCTAGTTAAAATTGTTTAAGTTGTTTAAGTTTAGCAATAACATAAATTATGATCTTATGACGGTTATATACTAAAATTGTCATCTTCACCTTATCATTGTGTCTTACAAATAGAAGACTTTTAGGCAATTGAACAAAACTTCCATCCGTTTCACCATCATGCTGTGATGTTTAGTTGGAATCGAAAGTGGGTTTTCTTCATAATTTTACTCTACTGCATCAACCTAACCTTCACATGATTGTTCAAGGTTTGTTGATTATGAAATTGATCTCTAGACCTTAAAGTAGGATGTACCATGCCATGACCCACTAATATAATCTTATAGTCCAAATTCGTAGCTAAAAGACATTTAGTTGGCTTCTAGGATGGAAAGTACAAACCCAACGTTTTTCACACACACTTGTTAAACACATAAAATCATATACGTTTAACAAATCAACTTTTGAATTGTTTACCCACGAATTTGCAAGGGATCCATCTCTTGAATTTTATTTACAAATTGTAATTTGCTCGGGTGTGCTGATTGACAACAACTATGATGACCAACTGATGGTATGTTGTCGACCTCCATATCAATGGGTATCTGCATACCCATCTTGTTCAAAATGTTTGCAACTTCTGCTCAACCATCGTATCCATTATAGAGTTGACCTCAGTTGAGGTCTCTTGTCCTACACTTTGACTCACTTTAGTATCTATTTCTTGGCTGGTAAGATGTAGCTCACCCACATATATTACACCACTTGGACCTTTCCTTGTTTTTACCTCTCCAAATATGTCGTCGATGCCGACCGTCCTGTCAATTCCTCTAACTTGGCCTGGATACTTTTTTTTGCAAGAGCACGATAGAAGACATCATCATGCCTATTTGGAAACCATGTCCCTTCGGTGGCATTTTGTCTCCAATCATTCCACCAACAAAAATTAGTATTCTCAATAATTTGTTGCTATGTTTTGCAAGAGATTAACCAAAAGAGATAAAATGCATGAAAATTAGTTATACGGCTTTATTTGCAAATGACTTAGTTTTTATCATTAGGGATTGCATAACTTCTACCAGCTCCTTTCTTTGATCTTGAAAAAATCCAATCAATAGTTCAATCCAAAATAGGTCCACTTGGTAATGTGGTTAAGGAATTATGGTCTTTGGCTATCCATGTAGTCTTGTTCCTAGCATATCCAACTTTACCCAAATAGCGAGGATACTCATTGTATGCCCTACTTTTCCTAGCCTTCTCACCTTTTAATTTGAACTAATTATTCTTTTAATGAATTTATTTTAGTTTTAAAATAAATTCATTAATTTCTGAAATGCCCATGTAGTCCCCTGAATATTCAAAATTGTATTTGTTGTTTCAAGACACTATTAAAAAATGATTCATTAAGCAAATGGACAGTAAAAAAGAGATATACTATAAATTCCTCAGTTTCACAATTCTTCTTGAATGTTTTCCACTATGCTTGTGTAATACGATCAAGGTTTTAAATATAGGATTTCGGTCACGTTTCGTCTCGGAATTTTTACACAAGTTATCTCGTATCGGGAGAGATCTCGGACGAGATGAGTACGTATCGAGTGTACATCTCGGATTGACATCTCGGGTCTTATAATGCATCTCGGGAATATATCGGATGTACTTATGTGTTTAAAATTGATGTGTCAAAAATTTATTTAACGATTATAACTTTCTTAGTAAAAATAAAAATGCTAACATGCTTGATTTACGTGGAAAAAGAAATATTTTTAGAAGAGTAGTAGCGTGATTAGCTTAATTGATTTGGTAATAATTGAATAATATCCTTTTATTTGAACGTAATAAAGAAGTGAAACCTTTCGCTATGACTCATTAAGATAAAAAGCAAAGAATATGTTCAAGAAGTTGGTAAATTATAATTGGATTGAGTAGTTTCTTTTGAATCAATATGAAAATAAAAGTTATTATGGAAAATAAGAAAAATGTATAATTCTGGGTGAGATCTCGGATTGAGATTTTGATCCATATATCGGGTGAGATTTGAATATCTTGGATGAGATGAGTGTCGAGGGACATATGGAAGAGATTTGATGTCTCGTCTCGTTTAAGTGTGAAAATGAGATCTCGGGCGAGATATAAGAGATTTAAAACCATGAATACGATCATAAAATTTGTACGGATTTTTATGGTCCTTTGGAAGCTTTCTTATCTTCTTAATCCAACCATTAACCAATTTTGTTTTGAAATCTTTCCGTCGTTCACAAACAATTCTTAGTACAACGTCTTTCATTCGATCATCTACGTGGTTCTCAGTTGAGATAATTAAAAATAAAATATAAACAATGTCAAATGGTTAAAAAATTAAATTGGAATGGGTATTGTTATCCCGCCTTTTGGCAAGGCCGAGATATCAAAGAACTGGTTACAAGCTCAGCATTAATCATCCTGGATATCGAGCATGCATAGAATCGCCATGGATGTCTATGAATTTTGTCCAAGTCCGAATCAAGCTGCAACTGACAAGACATGATAAACTAAGCCATGGAAGCCAACATTCCAAATTTCAAGTCAATCCGAGTTCAAATGATCAAGTTATGATCGATGCATTTTGAATGAGGCAGCCTTACTTTCGTATCCATCAATCTGCGTCAATTTGTATCGATCGTGTTCGCATCGATCAGATTGCCTCGCTTTGCATCCATCGTTATGCCCTACTTCGAATCAATCGGTTTCGTGTCCATCAATGAGTAGTATGCTTCGTATTGGACGTTTAGTGTCTAATTCGTATCCATAGTTGAGCCTCTATTCGAATCCACTATCTTTATATCGATAGGATTCACATTCATCATCACACCTCAATTCGTATCCATCAGATTCGCATCGATCCAGTTCGAATCCATCAAGAAGCCTTAGCTAAACTCAATCTTGTTTGAATCCGTCGACAGAGCATGCATTTCGTATCGATCGGCTAAAGCCTACTACGTATCCATCAAGTATCTACTGGCTCGTACCCATCGAGAAAAGTCCTTTTCGTAACCATCAGCCTTCATTGGTTTGTATCCATCGATGTTGTTGCTGTTCGAATCCATCGAGTTATCACTACTTCGTATCCATCAATACGAATTAAATAACGATCATCGATACAAACGAGGCGAGATTCATGGAGTCGAAACGGTCAAACCTGAGCAAAGAGAGGATTAATGCGAGGAGTGCACGCCACGTCGCCGCTGGGTCACGTGCATCATCGAGTCAAATTGATCGATTCGAATTAATCAATTCGAAGGAAGCAGTGCAGTCGAAAATCCAATTTCGTATCGACCATAACTCAAAATCCACTGATCCAAATGCTATGAAATTTTCACAGGAGATTATGTACAAGCCAAAGATTACATCCACCAAGTTTTAGCTCTATTGGACACGATATTGATCGATACGAATTGATTTCATACCGATCACGGATCGAGTTGAAACTCTCCAGGATCGGTCGCATGGCCCTCCTCGCGTGCCGGAACGAGTCTCCCGAAGTTTGAGCGCGATATCAGCCTCCTACGCCTATAAATAGAGCCTACAGAAGAAGGATCGTTTGATTCTCAGGCGCCCAGACTCTGCCGGATCGAGATTTGCACCATACTCTTGCTGTTGAATTCGAATTCCATGTTGTATTTTGCTGTTGTTCACTGTAATCACTTGTAATTGTTCAAAGAGAATCAATAAAGTCACAAAAACTTCATAGTGAACGTAGGCAACATGCCGAACCACTCTAAATCGCTTGTCTGTGCATTTACATTCCTTTTAGTTGGAGTTTTTGTTAGATAATCTTCATTTTAAATTTATATTGTTTACTGTTGTCTCTTCAAAAACTTCCGAAGAGTGTTGTGCCCAATTTTGGTACAAACACTTTGGTGCTTTCACTGAGAAAACCCAGATTTTCTCATGCTCGTTGGATCTATCGTCGATACCGGATTGCACAAATCTAAGAGAGAGATCTAGATCACTAATTCGAGTTCCTTCCATTCTATTCAGATTTGCATAAGGTCTAAGAAAGGAATTCAACCCCCAGGATGGTTAGCACAAGGACCAACTCCAACGCTGTCGATCAAGACGGCTGGAATAGACAGAATCCCACGCCACTACCTCCCTCTAACCAAGACGCTGCCGGAACGTCGGAACCATCTGGTCCGGTTACCCGACAAGAGTTCCAGTTCCTGCTTCAGGAACTGACCCAAAGTCGGCAACAACTAACAGAGTAGCTACGCGCCAACACTGAGCTGACCAGCCAGCTGAATCGCCAAAAGCGGAGGAGATCTAGGAGATATCATTCTTCTCGCTCCTCCACCGAAATTTCTTCCTCTTCTGATTATCATCATCGATCTCCACGACCCCGGCTAGATGGGAGTCACATACAAACTGTTGGAAATCAACCGGCAATGACCGATGGACAGCTGAGAGTTGGTCCTTCGGCCAGTTTCCAGACCGACCCTCCTCACGAGGGGGTACCACTCCTCATTACACCACAGATTACCGCACTACGACCACCGCGGTTGAACCAGGGGTCGATGCTTGAAATCAGTCGAACCTGGACCGTCGTCAGAACGGGCATACTCCTGAACCATACGTCCCAGAGGACTATGAGCCAAGAAGGCGAGACGTGGACCATCGACAGCATCCGGTCCAACCTCATAATATGGAAACTAATCACACTCTGGCTCGAACCGCAAAGAACGTACAAATGCTGAATCTTCCGACCATGATACGTCAGATGATCTGTGAGAGCCAGGGTCTCACGAATGACGACTGGGGAATCTCCCGAAGAAACACTCCTTTTACAGACGATATACTTACTGCCGAACCCCCTCGACGATTCAGGATGCCGAATCTACCCATGTACGAAGGAAACTTCGACCCCAACCAACATATTCTGAAATATGAATGGTCGATGAGCGCTGCTAGAGCTGACGATGCTGTGAAGTGTCATAGTTTTCCCATTTCCTTAGAGGGCATAGCTACCATGAGGTTCACCTGACTGCCACCACGATCCATTTCTTCCGTTGACCAGTTGGCCACCAAATTTGTTGGGCAATTCCGCATGCACGTCGCAAGGCCAAAATATGTCAACACTCTATCTAGTGTCACCCAAGCTCCCGGAGAAACACTCAAACGCTACTTAGAGAGATTCCACGCTGCGTGTGCGGAAATCAGCAATCCGAAGGATAACTCCATCCTTATGGCGTTGACTAAGGGGATTGACCCCGACTCTGAATTCGACAACTGGCTAACCGAGAAACCACCTACATCGTTGGACCGTTTCTATGCTAAGGCGGCTCAATTCCTGAGAAGGGAAGATGCGAATTAGTCTAGGAAGCAAGATGATGCAGGGCCAAGTACGAAAGGGATCCAAAGCAATGTTGCGGTCAAACAGTCTGGTGAGAGCTCCAGAAAAGTTCAGTCGAACATTCAAAACAAACAAACTCAGCGGAGGGAGAACGTGAATCAAAATAGAAAGCGAGATCAGAACCGTGGCCCACAGCGCAAGAATCCTATGTTTGACAACTACACTTCTTTGAATACATCACTGGAGAACTTGTATTTACAAACCTGTAATACAATTCAATACAAACAACCCGCACCAAAACCGTCGTTAGAAAGGCAAATCTAGACAGGAAAATTTTGCAGGTTTCATGAAAGCTACGGGCACAATACGAATGAATGTCGTCATTTGCAGGATCTCGTGGAAAAGTTGATTAGAGAAAGGAAGCCGGAACAGTTTGTGCGGGCGCCGCAGCCTGGAGGAGCAGGCCCATCAAATCAGAATAATGAGCCCGATCGGCCGAGACAGGAGGACTCTGCCCGTCCCGGCGGGAGATTAGTGATAAACGCCGTTAGTGGCGGACCCACTTTGTCAAGAGCCTGGAACGACGAGGATCTTCGTCACTATTACACATGATAGGCTTTATTTATTTAGTCTATAAATACTTTGCAATTTGTCTTTGCATTCTGAAGTTTGAATTTGCAATAAGGCACTAACATTGCCATGTTTTTCCGTTCCAGCAATAAATTACCATATCTTCAAGCTAGATCAGTGATCCACCGAATGCGACATTCAACTATCATGACGCATGAAGAGCTAAGTTCTATCGTACGATGGAATTTATTAAAATAGCGAGTGACTGTGATACGGCCGACCACTCACTAAGTGTAACCTCAGCTCGGGGGCAAGCCGCCACATTAAAGGTGGAACTGGACCGACACACGACAGTCCTATAACCAACTCCAAATTCCCAGAGTGCGAATGGAGTACAAACATCAACTCTAGGTTCCCAAAGTGCGAACTGGAGTATAAACACTAACTCCAAACTCCCAGAGTGCGAGTTGGGGTATAAACATATAAATGCGGTTCCGGAGAGGGTGGACCCTTCCGCCTAACGACATTGGTCGTATCCTAACCAAGTTCGAGGAGGATGGACCCGTCCGTCAAACGACCTCGCTTGTTAACTCGGGGTGGAAGTGATCCGACCATCTACGATCCCAATAAATCAGTTGTTCCCAGAGTGTGAACGAATTCCTATAAAGCCTAAACAGATGTGACTGATCATCTTTCGACTAACTCCAAATTCCCAGAGCGTGAATTGGAGTATAAACATCAACTCTAGGTTCCCGGAGTGCAAACCGAAGTATAAATACTAACTCCAAACTCCCAGAGTGCGAGTTGGAGTATAAACATATAAATGCGGTTCCGGAGAGGGTGGACCCGTCCGCCTAACGACTTCGGCCATATCTTAACCAAGTTCAAGGAGGATGGACCGGTCCGTCTAACGACCTCGCTTGTTAACTCGGGGTGGATGTGATCTGACCATTGACGATCTCGATAAATCCATCATTCCCAGAGTGTGAACGAATTCCTAAAAAGCCAAAGCAGATGTGACTGACCATCTATCCTCCAACTCCAAATTCCCAGAGCGTGAGTTGGAGTATAAACATCAATTCCAAGTTCCCGAAGTGCGACCTGAAATATAAATGCTAACTCCAAATTCCCAGAGCGTGAATTGGAGTATAAACATCAATTCCAGGTTCCCGGAGTGCGAACCAAAATATAAATGCTGACTCCAAATTCCTAGAGTGTGAATTAGAGTGCAAATACTAAGTCAAAGTTCCTGGAAGGCGAACCGAGTTACAAACATCGAAAACTCTAGAATTCTTAGAGTGCGAACCAGATTATCAATCACAGATTATCCTAAGTCCCCAGAATGTGGATATGTGCTCAAGATTTGTGGTAGGTGCGATTGACCACCGAAATATAAATAATCCCCGGAGTGTGGATGCGATTATTATCAGTGAACGCGCACAACTGAAACCGCTCACCCTTCACTTGCTTCAACATCGATTTGACGATGTTAAGCTTGGAAGACAGATATAGAATTGCGATCGTTAACCAATCATTATAACTGGTTCCCCAAACTGGGGGCAGCGCTTAAATGTGAAACATTGACTGGAACAATACGACGTCGAGCGTCTAGCTTAGTCTTGAGTCGCGGCTTGTATCCATGATTTTAAGACATGTTTATGAAACAGACTCAGCTCCAGAATCCATACTTTGCAAGCATGCCAAGCTATGATTCGAATATTACAACACTCAAGCATAAAAGACAGGAAAAAAAGTTGAAGCAAAGAAAATAAAGTTTTATTTCAACTAACTGGAGATAAGAATTTATGTACAAATTCTTCCAAAAAATGCCTCCTAGCAGGGGCCAAATCCGCAACTATACACGACCTACTAAAGCAAAAGTAAACTCCTATCTGCCTAAAAGTGTTCCTAAGGAATCTATCTATTCCTTCTTCATCCTCGGCTTTTTCTTCAGTGTGGAGCCGCCGACACCGCTAACGATCTTTCGTTTCGAACTTTTCCCTTCAGGTGGGGAATCTCCGGACGAAGGCATGATATCGATCTCTTCCTCCGAACTTGAGTCTGTGGGGATGCTCTCTTCTGGAGGAGTCGAAGGAACTGGATCTGCGACTGGGGGTGGAGTAGACACTCTAGTATCAACTAGTGTCCCCCCGGGTGATATCATCCTAAGTGGAGTCGGACCTGGCGCCGTCACTCCACCCTCAGAATCACCGCCATGAGCCGCTGGCTCCATCTCAGTATTAATTTCAGTCAATATCTCCGCTTCTCGAATAACACGATCTTCGCTGGGGGCAGCAGTGGGCAGTGACGAAGCACTAGAAGCAGGTGGGAACGCACCAAGAACGAACGGCATGTCTGCAAAAGGGTCGCTGTGTCGGCCCAGGAGGTCATTCATCATCTGCTCGTCAAAGGAAATTGAGCTCTCCTGTGTCACCTCAATCGGCGCGACCGCCGTCGTGGTGATCGCCTCAGTAATGATGGCCTCCTGCACTTGATGTGATTCTTGGATTGCAGGAGGCGCTGTCAATGTAACTTCGCTCACTGGACAAGGAAGAAAAGAAGTTGTTAGAACAAGCTTCAAAAACAAGCCCTTCATTTCAGATACACATGAAATTTGTTCAGAGTACCTTCCTCAGTTCGGCTTGAAGTTGGTTGAACAACTTCGGATGAATGCTCCTTAATAGGAGATAAGCATGGCTGTTCAGGGTCATAGGCCGGGATGGGTTAGGGATTGATCACTGGAGTGGGCTCAGATTGAGATGAAGTAACAATCTCGGAACTTGTAGCAGAATGCTCAACCCTGGAACCTTCCCCAATTTCTAAGTGCTGGGTGCCCAGTCTTTCTCTCGCATGAGAGATCATGGGATCGTGGAGAAACTTCTTTTCATCTTGACTCAATATTCGGTTCTCCAACTCAAATTCATCGAGGGCACCACCCAATAGCACCGCCTTCTCTTCTTCGACCAGCAAATTCCAGGCGTTGTATAGATGTGTAGAGTAATCGTCAAGCCATGCCAAATTCCTATGTCTCAGTACGTTGGCATTGTAAGTGATGAGAAGCTCCTCTATGTCTGCCTCAAGCCTGGTCTCTACCTACCGAACCTTCTCATCAACTCTGGCCTCACCTCGCGAACCTTTTCCATGGTCGCATCTCTCTCCCTCTGGAGTACCACCGCTTGATCGCACGCTTCCTGCACGGCAACGTTAGCAACATCCATTTCCTTTATGATTTTAGAAAATTTGGAGTTAAGCTCGTTAAGCTCTTTAAGGGCTGCGTCCCGCTCAGCGGTAACGATGGTGTTCCTGTGGCCCATGTCCTCCACTGTGGCATAGTGCTCATGCTTCATTCTATCCATCGCCGCTTGGGTCTCATCAGCTCTCTTAAGGGCCTCAATCTCAGATTGGCGAGAAGACTCGGCCTCGCTATTGAGCGCTTGAATAATACGATCTTTTTGGCCAATCTCTTTCTCCAGCTTTTCAATGATAACTGCTTGATCGAAGGCCACCTTCGATGCTTTCTTTGTGATTTTCTACCATTCCTGATACTAAAAGAATATATCTGCGACATAATCATGCACAATATGTTCGGCCAATGCTGGTATCCTTTTCAAACATGGGGGAAAGACGAATCCATCAAAACATATATCAGGAAAATCCCTTTTCAGCTGAGCGAGACTCATCGCTCTATCCCCAGTGGGCTTGGCGAGGGCATGTGCAGTAGTTGAAGGGTCTGCCACTTCAGTTGGGCGATGAGAGTCGAATCGTGAAGTGCGTGAAGATGGCTTGTGCCGTGGAGTTTCTGGAGGCCTTGAAATATGAACCGGAGGCGGTGCCGGAGCTCTAGGAGGAGGTGTGCGAGATCGGGATCGGTGTACATATCCTCTATCCCTATCAGACCTCTCCTTTCTGGAATAGCCTTGATCATGATCCCTATCTCCTTCCCTCCTATGTGACTCGTAGTAGGACGAAGATTTACGTTTGCTGTGCAGACTACCGAGCATTGTGCCTCGACCGGACATGGTGTCTGCAAAGAGTAACATAAACGAAGTTAGTAATCTTTAGAAAAAGGCAGCTTACGGTCAGAAATCGTTTAGTGCCATGAAGTGTGTATGTAAGTGCATCCCCCCCGACCAACAGGATGTGTCAACCACGCTAGCGGGCAGAGATTCGCTTAAAATTAGGGCGTGTTGGAGTTCATCCAATCCGGCATCATGCTGCATGGACACATCATCCGGAATTGGAAGATCAGCGAGCCCTTCGTAAAGACTTTCTGTTCTTAGGGGAGACATCTCCGAAATTCTAATTCCTGAGGCAGGCCGGGACAAGATAACAGATTTCCATCTCCCCTTTTTGATGGCTTGAAAACGGATGCCTTGCCTTTTCTCTTCTCTTCAGCATCTTGGGCTGCATCTGCAGGCTCGCCCAACGGTTCCTCATCGATGTGGGTTCTTTCAGAGTCAGCCTCTTCGATTATAACAATTCTAGGCTTTTTTCGCTTAACTCGCTCCCTCGAGATAGTTCTTAATGCACCGTCAAGCCTTATACTTTGTCTTCGCTCGATCAACCCAAGAATTCTGAGATTCCTATCCGTCAGGACCAAGTCAATATTTCAATCTTCACCTGGGACCTCTTGAATAACTCGAACTATTTCCTTGTAATATCCGCCTTCGGGTCGTTGAATTATCGCTGTAAAGAAAAAGAGAATATGAGTTGGGTTTCTTTTACAACTATCTTGCCAACTACTCAAGAAAATAGCAAAACTCACGTCTAAATAGCCATCGCCTGGCAAATCCTGGGGGGCATCTAACGTAAAATCACTCATTCTTGAAGTAGCTTAGCCTGGTCCAGGACCCCGTGATTATTTGACAATTTCTCACGGCCTCTAGAAATGTGAAAGATGGACTATCTGTCCAACTCTTGAAATTGAACAGGTATCTTATCTCGGTCAGCCGGGGTGGTCGATAGAGGTGCTCCATAAATGTAATAAATAAGTCATTGAGTAAAGCGTATCCATTTGGGTGTAGCTAAGATGGGGTGATCCCTATAAAGGACAACACTTCTCTTATATACTGATTGGACGGGGGGAGCGTCCCAGCTGCGCATGCATGTCGATTGAAAGCGGTATACCCCTCCGGTGGGTTGTGTGGTCAGTCATTTGGTCCCGGCAATAGCACGTCATCCATTGACAAACCATGCCTTAGGCATATTCTCCTTGGCATATCTTTCAAAATGTTGGACGAAATAGAGTTTGGTAGATTATTGATAAGAGATGCGTCGGGTGCCTCGTCCGGGGCTGAATCGATAACTTCAACCTCAATCTCCTGTATTTCAAGCACAGGAGGAATTGAACTCTGAGTTTCCTGTGGCTGTGAGCTTGGAGTTTCGATAACTAGCTAACTCACGAGAAACCATCATTAGATGACAAAGAGCCCGTGTGTTCCCCATGTGTAGAGTGTGTGTTGTGCAGTGCTGTGCATTACTTCAAAAGATTTTGTAGAGTTAAAGGAAATTTGCAAACGACAAAGATAATCAGGGTCCAGTTGGAGTAACCGTCATTGCTGACCGTCATCACCAAACCATCCGGATGTTAGCGATCGATCCAAATTAAAATCACTTATCATGTTATTAAATTATGGTTCCATCGACAAGCTTCGAAGGGCAGTTAAATATGTTGTTCTACAGTTAAGTCCAGATATGCAGGAATGAAGCTCGCTGGAATCAGGTGTTCAAATATGCAAAAGATTCCCAAATTCATCAAATTTGGACTTGGAATCGATCACCATGGTTCAAGCTCGTATTGGTCGAGGGGGGCCTCACTTTCATATCAATTACATTCGAATCAATACATTTCGATCGTTTAGGATCGACTCGATGCACTTCGTATCGATAGATCCATATTAACTTCGTATCGTTCACAACTTGGCAGTCTCGTAATGATCAGGGTGTGCATTGCTTCGCATCGGTCGAAGATGAGGAAGCTTGCATCGATCACTTACCCAGAATTTCGTATAGATCATTTACCCTACGGTTTCGAGTTAATAACCTTGAATCGATACGAATTGCCTCCACCCTGGATCGATGAGAACTTCATCACACATCGGTCAATTCTGCATCGGTACGAACTCTGTGCCTTATGATCGATACAAAGCCATTTCTTTCTTTTCATCAGTACGAAATAAAGACCAAGCAACCCTCGATTGATCTGTATCCTTAGCCCTTTCTTCCCCAACCTATACAAGCGCCGCCATGGCCACTCTCAGCAAAAACTTTGACCCAGATCTGGCCTTAGCGTTTGCCGAAATTGGCAATCGGCAAATATAAGATGGATCTGAGATTTAAACTTTGTCGCGTGAGCTTAGTCGCAACTAATTCATTACCTAGATTGAAGCCGAAGTTTGAAGGATTAAAGGGATGAATCTGATCGGTTCGAACGCAATATACAGTTCCTCTTTTTTATGGAGCTCGTGGATCGATGCGAAAGTAAAAATACAAGGGGCAAAAGTAAAAAGTAAAAAAGTGGAAAATGACGAAGTCCAGGGTATTTATATGAGGGCAGGTGTGAAGAAACGGTGCGATTCACCTCCCGGTCCAAATGATTGGTCACTACATGTCAACCTCTATACCGAGTCGAATGATGAATTCGAATCCATCAGCCTGAGCTCCTATCGATTCGAAATGGTAGATAGTCCATCGATACAAAGAGCACAGCGAAGGTAACTTTGGAAACGTTAAAGTCTACCGACTCGAAATCTCTACGCGCATCAGCGAATTTGTAATTCCATCCACAGCCCATCGTTGCGAAATGTATTATTCGAAACCATCAATGCACGGTCCCCAGATGCTTGCAACGGTCGATACGAACTATGATTTCGTGTCCATCATGACCCATACATATCGATGCAAGGGAAATCTTTCAAACTCCTATATCGATCCAGGAGAGGATCGATACGAAGGAACGTCCAAAAACAACCATCAAGCGTTGTTACAACTCAAGTTTCACTTCGGCTCAGGAGAGGATCGATGCGAAATTCGGTACAAGAAAACTGACAATGACTCGTGAACATACAACGTTAACGAGAGTCAGGCTAACATATATACATATATATCAAACTAATATTCAACTTACAGCATTAACAGGAATTGGATATTCATTTAGTAACAATTACGGCAACAAACAGCTAAGCACCATCATACAACAGTCAGTTACAGCAACGCAAGGTTACAACCTTCAACGAAAAAGCAATGATTATTTAGAGTGAAGACTGCAGCTTTTCAAAGCATGTCATGTTTCCACAAGACGTACTTTGGGGGGCAAATGTTATCCTGCCTTTTGGCAAGGCTGAGATATCAAAGAACTGGTTACAAGCTCAAGATCAATCATCCTGGATATCGAGCATGCATAGATTCACCATGGATGTCAATGAATTTTTTCCAAGTCCGAATCAAGCAACAACTGACAAGACATGATAAACTAAGCCATGGAAGCCAACATTCCACATTTCAAGTCAATCCGAGTTCACGTAATCAAGTTATGATCGATGCATTTTGAAGGAGGCAGCCTTACTTTCGTATCCATCAATCTGCGTCTATTCGTATCGATCGCGTTCGCATCGATCAGATTGCCTCGCTTCGCATCCATCGTTATGCCCTACTTCGAATCGATCGGTTTCCTGTCCATCAATGAGTAGTACGCTTCGTATTGGACGTTCAATGTCTAATTCGTATCCATAGTTGAGCCTCTATTCGAATCCACTATCTTCATATCGATAGGATTCGCATCCATCATCACACCTCAATTCGTATCCATCAGATTCGCATCGATCCAGTTCGAATCCATCAAGAAGCCTCAGCTAAACTCAATCTTGTTCAAATCCATCGATAGAGCATGCATTTCGTATCGATCGGCTAAAACCTACTTCGTATCCATCAAGTATCTACTGGCTTGTACCCATCGAGGAAAGTCCTTTTCGTAACCATCAGCCTTCATTGGTTCGTATCCATCGATGTTGCTGCTGTTCTAATCCATCGAGTTATCACTACTTCGTATCCATCAACACGAATTAAATAATGGTCATCGATACAAACGAGGCGAGAATCATGGAGTCAAAACGGTCAAAGCGGAGCAAAGAGTGGATCAATGTGAGGAGTGCATGCCACGTCGCCGCTGGGTCACGTGCATCATCGAGTCGAATTAATCGATTCGAAGGAAGCAGTGAAGTCGAAAATCCAACTTCGTGTCGACCATAACTCAAAATCCACTGATCCAAATGCTATGAAATTTTCACAAGAGATTACGTACAAACCAAATATTACTTCCACCAAGTTTCAGCTCCATTGGACACGATATCGATCGATACGAATTGATTTTGTATCGATCACGGATCGAGTTGAAACTCTCCAGTATCGGCCACATGGCCCCCCTCACGTGCCAAAACGAGTGTCCCGAAGTTTGAGCGCAATATCAGCTTCCTACGCCTATAAATTATGCCCCAGAGCCTATAGAAAAAGGATCTTTTGATTCTCAGGTGCCCAGACTCTGCCGGATCGAGATTAGCACCGTACTCTTGCTGTTGGATTCGAATTCCAAGTTGCATTTTGCTGTTGTTCGCTGTAATCACTTGTAATTGTTCAAAGAGAATCAATAAAGTCACAAAAACTTCATAGTGGACGTAGGCAATGCGCCGAACCACTCTAAATCGCTTGTCTGTGCATTTACATCCCTTTTAGTTGGAGTTTTTGTTAGATAATCTTAATTTTAAATTTATATTCTTCACTATTATCTCTTTAAAAACTTTTGAAGAGTGTTGTGCCCAATTTTGGTACAAACAGGTACATAGAAGATTAGCATGGCCATTACATAAGAATGACATGCACAAATCGAAAAATGGCCTACAATATGGAACTAAAACGACAAAAATCCATCTGATAAACTATGCAAGTGGTTCATGACTTCAAACACAGAGGATCCATATGAAATCTAACAAATGAACGAATAAATTTATAATACCTTAACAGCTAACCAAATATTGTCCTTAAGCTCCTTGCTAACGTCATTCCAATTCTTAATATTGATATTAATTTTGAATCTAGCTGTATCATCCACATACACCTTATAACACTTCGTCCACTTTTCATTGGTTTTCCATTATCACTCCACTCAATGTATTTTGCCTTTTATGTTCTATATTTAGTTTCAGTAGTTGGTGTGAGAAATGCAGATTACGGATCTTAAGGCTAGAATTAACACTAGAGGGGGGTGAATAGTGTTTTAAGGAATTACTAATTCTTTTTGAGTTTATATTAATTTGAACAAAAATGTATGCAATATTCAAACACAAATATGATCATAGAATCAAACACAGATGTAGATACAAAGTAAAAACAATAAAGGAAAGAACACACCGAATTTTATATTGGTTCAGAGTTACCCTACATCCAGTCCCGTAACACAAGTACGCATTTCCTTTCATAATCAATTCTTACAATTACACCCTCGATTTCAAGACGACGAGGTACACCACTCCGGATTCACAATCCTCTGCGTAGAGATACTTGATTTTACGGGCAACGAGTTCACTCGATTGATTTTTCAGGCTACAATCGCACCTTTTCTCATTCGATTGATTACAAAGAAGTCTATAACTCTGAATAGCACTGGGATCTTGTTGAGATAGTGATAGAGAATCAAACCAGAGATGATCTAGGTAGATTCAATGCTGATTTTGGCAGAGTAATGGTAAAAATGTATATAAACAAATGTGAAAGAAGAAGAGGAGTGAAATCAGAGAATACATATGAATATAAATTCGTTTAAAATAGCCCTTATTTATAGTAGGACAACAGCCATGTACATTCGTGAAAGGATATGACGAATAGACACTTCCTTTGAAATTCAAACTTTTAAAATAAACTGTCACCTTGTCGACAAAGGTTCCTTGGGGTTGTCGACGGGCCTAAGTTATTTTTGGTAATTTGTTTTTTTCTTTGAAAATAACTTCTATCTTGTATTAAAACTATTTTAAACTTTATAAATATACTTAACTATAGTTAAAATACATAAATAAGTATAGAGAATAATATTTTGGTATATATAAAATTTTACTATAATTTTATATTTAAATCTAAGTATAAATATTAAAAATTAAATATATTATAATTAAAATATAGTTTAAAACCAAGGATAATTTGATATTGAAAATAAAGATTATTTTGAGGCTAAAAGTATTTTAAAACCAGGATGGATGTTTTTGATTTAAAAAAGAAGAATTTGAAATCATTTTGAAAACAAGATATAATTTTGTAAAACATTTGAATAAAAGTTAGTGGATACAAAACAATGTTCCACTATATTTTTCGTAGGTTCCATCGCTTTAACGGGATCAAAGTGGATTCCAATCCACGAATAAAATGGATTTTAAGATGTCCATGCTTTTCTAAGAGTTTTAAAAAAATTCCTAACTAAATTACTTATATTGAAATCTTGAACTCTTGATAATCTTGATACTCATGAGTCTTGAATCTTGATATCTTCGATCTTGAGTTTATCAGTTCTTGAATCTCTATACTGTACAGTCTTCATTCTTCGGAACCTGTATATATATCCTGCATATACATATATATCTAAAAAATAATGTTAGTACTTATATTTTATAATCTTATTCTAAGGTTGTTGTCATCAAAACGAACTTCTCAGGGACTAACAGTTGGATCTTTTTGCCTGTACGAAGTAGAAAAGTTCTGCTCTTTATCATTTCCACGTTCTACTTCCATTATTCATGTATCATAAATCTTTATTGTAGGAAAACCTTTATTATCCAAATGAAAAATATAAAAAAAAATATTGATTTTTATGATCGTCTATATAATACACATATGCATGAAATAACCTGTGTAGGTAGTATGATTCCATATTTATTGAACTGGTCAACTAGAAAATGTTCTATTATGACATTCAACAACTGGTATATGATTGCAAAGACTAAGAAAACATAATTTCAAGACTTATATTTGACTACATGGTGACAATTTTATGTTTACATGGTGACTCGTTGTTTTACCAAAATAAAAATAGATTCTCATAGAGTTAGTTGTATAAATTTCCTATATAGAAATTCTATGTTTCTCAAGTTCTTGTTGAAATATTAAACTTGATTTGTTAGGTTAAAAGTTCTTGTTGAAATATTAAACTTGATTTGTTAGGTTAATTTCTAGAAGCTTCTTGTTATTATAATTTCTAGAGTCTTCTTGCATTTGCTGTAGTTTGTTGGGAGCTCTTGAATTTTCTAGTAGAAATAAGAATTATATATAAGTCATGTTTCTAGAATTGTTTAGAGAGTCATGTTTCTAGAATGGTTTAGAGAGTTATGTTTCTAGAATGGTTTATGGAGTCCTATAAATAAAAGAGCTCTCTCATCATTTTATATCAAGCAATCAAGCAAGAAATCTACCATAAATAAAAGAAAAGTTTTTCAACAACAAAAAGGCCTCTTCCTTATATTCGCTCCCTCTTTCTCATAAAAAATATTCAATAAAGTAGTATCGGATCTTTAAGATTCTTTCAAAAAAATAGAGATGACGAATAACGGTGTTCTCTTACAAGTTCCAACGCTCACCAAGAACAATTATGACAATTGGAGCTTAAGGATGATGGCTTTCTTTGGAGCACATGACGTATGAGAAATAGTGGAGAAAGGCTATACTGAACAAGAAAATGAAGGTAGCTTATCTCAAATCAAAGGGACAGTTTGAGAAACTCAAAGACGAGAGACAAGAAGGCTCTCTATCTACTCTATCAAGCATTAGATGATGATACTTTCGAAAAGGTTTCGGGATTGAACTCAGAAAAAGAAGCATGGGAGAAGCTTCGAACATCTTACAAGGAAGCTGATCAAGTCAAAATGGCACATCTTCAAACTTTAAGAGGAGAGTTTGAAACTTTGCATATGAAAGAAGGTGAGCTTGTTTCTGATTAATTTTTGAAGAGTTTTAGTGGTTGGTAATAATATAAAAGAAATGGCAAGAAGTTAGACAATGTAAGAATTATGAAGAAGATTCTTAGATCATTAGATCCAAAGTTCGAACATAATTAAAGAAACAAAAGACTTAGGGACTATGGAAATAGAGGAACTTCTAGGATCATTGCAAGCTTATGAAGAAAAGAAAAAGAAGAAGAAAGGGACCGTGGAGAAAGTTCTTAAGGCAGGATTGATTCAAAAAAGGAAGAAAATAATCAAAGCCAACAAAGATGGGGTTGTGGCCAAGAAAGAGGAATAAATAGTGGATATGGAGACGAGGTTGGAGGGCCAACAATGAAAACAACAACAGCAACAACAATAAAAGAAGAGAAGCTCAATAAGAGGTCGTGGGAGAGGAAATTAAAGGTATGACAAATCACATGTTAAACGCTACAATTGTGAGAAATTTGGACATTATGCTTCCAAATGTAGAGCTCCAAGAAACAATAAAGTTGAAGAGAAGACAAATTATGTTGTAGAAAAAAGTCAAGAGGAAAATCAATGGTACCTAGATAGCGGTGCAAGAAACCATATGTGTGGAAGAAAAAACATGTTTGTGGAGCTTGATGAATTGGTAAGGGCAATGTCGCATTTGAAGATGAATCAAAGATAGCAGTGAAAGGTAAATGAAAGGTTCTTATCCAATTGAAGAATGGAGAGCACTAATTCATTTCTAATATTTATTATGTGCCAAATATGAAGAGCAACATCTTGAGCCTAGGACAACTCTTAGAGAAAGGTTATGATATTCGATTAAAAGATAATAACCTTTAAATAAGAGACGGTGCAAGTAAATTCATTGCTAAGGTACCAATGCCAAGAAATAGACTGTTTGTGCTCAACATTCTAAATGACATCGCACAATGCCTTAAGGTATGCTACAAAGATGCATCTTGGCTTTGGCATCTTTATTTTGAACATCTTAACTTCAAAGCACTATAATTGCTCTCCAAGAAGGAAATGGTAAGAGGATTAACATGCATAAGCGATCATAATCAAGTGTGCGAAGGATGTTTACTTGGAAAGCAATTCAAAGTGGGCTTTCCAAAAGAGTCATACTCAAGTGCTAAAAAGCCGTTGGGACTCATATATACGGATGTGTGTGGTCCCATTAAGCCAAATTCATTTGGTAAGAGTAACTATTTCCTTCTTTTCATCGATGATTTTTCAAGAATAACATAGGTGTATTTTTTGAAGGATAAATCGGAGGTTTTTGAGAACTTCAAGAAGTTCAAGGCCCAAGTTGAGAGGGAAGTGGCCTTGTGATTAATGCCATGAGATCTGAACGTGGAGGAGAGTTCGCATCAAAAGAATTCCAAGCGTATTGTGAAAATAATGGAATCAAACGATAGCTGAAAGTGCCTAGATCCCCCAGCAAAATGGAGTAGCGGAGAGGAAGAATAGGACAATTCTTAAGATGGCAAGAAGCATGCTTAAAAGTAAAAGGCTGTCAAAGAAAATTTGGACGAAAGCTGTGGCATGTGCGGTTTATCTACTAAACCGATCTCCAACAAGAAGTGTGTGGGGAAAGACACCACAAGAAGCATGGAGTGAAAGGAAGCCTGGTATTTCTCATCTAAGAGTCTTTGAAAGCATAGCTCATGTACATATACCAAGGAGAAGCGATGCAAATTGGAAGACAAAAGTGTGAAGTATATTGTCATCAGTTATGACACCAACTCCAAAGGCTATAAGCTTTACAATCCCGATACGAGAAAGATAATAACTAGTCGAGATATTGTGTTCGATGAAGTAGGAGGATGGGAATGGAAATCACATGATGATAATTACAACTTCTTTCCATACCTTAAAGGAGATGAAATGAAATAGCCAAGGATCGAACAATCAAGCGAGGAGCCCACTTTTCCACTAGCTTCACCAACTACAAGTTGTCAAGAAGATGAGAGCTCAAGTGAAAGGGCTCCACGCTTTAAAAGCCTTCAAGAAATTTATGAGGTAACAGAAAATCAAGACAATTTTACTCTCTTTTGTCTATTTTCAGATTGTGAGCCTATAAACTTCCAAGAAGCTTTGCAAAAGAAGAATTGAAAAAATGCTATGGACAAAGAAATCAAGGTCATCAAGAAGAATGACACATGGGAGTTAGCTTTACTTCCAAAAAAACACAACGCAATTGGTGTGAAGTGGGTGTACAAAGAAAAGAAAAACACTAAAGGAGAAGTCGAAAGACATAAGGTGAGATTGGTGGTAAAAAGCTATAGTCAAAGAGCTGGCGTTGACTATGATGAGGTATTCGCTCCAGTCGTTTGACTAAAAACTGTTAGACTAATAATTTCTTTAGCAGCTCAAAACAATTGGAAGATACATCAAATGGATGTGAAATCCACCTTCCAAAATGGATTTCTTGAAGAAGAAACTTATATCGAGCAACCACAAGGCTATGATTTCAAGGGAGAAGAAGACAAGGTCTTGAAGCTAAAGCAGGCACTTTATGGGTTGAAACAAGCCCCAAGAGCTTGGAATGCTCGAATTGATAAGTAACTCCAAAAAAGAGACTTCATCAAATGTCCATGTAGCAATCCAAGCATATTTAAAGAGCTTAAGAAAGAGATGACGAAGGAGTTTGAGACGGCTGATATTGGGCTCATGTCTTATTACCTTGGTATTGAAGTAAAATAAGAAGATAAAGGCATCCTAACCACTCAAGAAGGTTATGCTAAGGAAGTATTTGGGAAGTTCAAGATGGATAACTTTAACCTAGTTTGCACGCCGATTTAATATGGAATCAAGTTATTAAGACATGAGTAAGGAGAAAAAGTGGATTCAACACTATTCAAGGGCTTGGTTGGAAGCTTGCGATTTTAACATGCATAAGAGCCGACATTCTATATGCGATAAGAGATGTGAGTTGATACATGGAGAATCCAACAATAACTCATTTGAAGGTAGTAATATGTTAAAGGCACAATAAACTTTGGCTTGTACTACTTTATTTCTGATAATTACAAACTTGTTGGATATAGCGATAGAAATTAGAGTGGAGATATGGATGACCAAAAAAGCACTAGTGCTTTCGTATTCTACATGGGAGACATAGCCTTCATTTGGATGTTGAAAAAATAACCAATTATCACTCTTTCAACATGCGAAGTGGAGTATGTAGTTGCTACTTCATGTGTTTGTCATGCAATTTGGTTAGAAAATCCGCTAAAGGAGTTGAAATTACCACAAGAGGAGCCGACCAAGATTTTCATGGACAACAAGTCAGCAATTGCTTTGGCAAAGAATCCAGTCTTTCATGATCGAAGCAAGCATATTGATACACGCTGAGTGTGTCGCCAGAAAGGATATGCAACTAGAGTACATGAAGACGTATGATAAAGTAGCCGATATATTCGCCAAGCTTCTTAAGCATGAGAATTTTGTCGGGTTGAGGTATCTGCTTGGAGTCACAAGTCAAGTTTAAAGGGGGTGTTGAAATGTTAAACTTGATTTGTTATGATTAATTTCTAGAAGCTTCTTCTTATTATAGTTTCTAGAGTCTTCTTGCATTTACTGTAGTTTATTGAAAGCTCTTGAATTTTCTAGTAGAAATAAGAATTATGTATGAAGCCATGTTTCTAAAATTGTTTAGAGAGTCATGTTTCTAGAATGATTTAGAGAGTCGTGTTTCTTGAATAGTGTATGAAGTCCTACAAATAGAAGAGCTCTCTCATCATTTTGTATAAGCAATCAAGCAAGAAAACCGCCATCAATAAAAAGAAAAGTTTTTAACAACAAAAAGGTCTTTTTCTTATATTCTCTCTCTTTCTCATAAAAAATATTCAATAGTTCTAACAGTTAATAATATT
This sequence comes from Allium cepa, assembly GCA_030765085.1. Classification (NCBI taxonomy): domain Eukaryota; kingdom Viridiplantae; phylum Streptophyta; class Magnoliopsida; order Asparagales; family Amaryllidaceae; genus Allium; species Allium cepa. Next base: position 461,417,622 of record CM060938.1, on the reverse strand, counting down.
TTGTGGTGGCATGATTATATTTTAGTTTATTTATAGCCTTTATACACAACACTTCATACAATCATGCAACTATTATAATATTATTATACCTCCAAAATGATATTGAAATAATAAAAATATTACCTTGTGCCTTAAAGCACATGTTAAATTGTTTAATTATGTTAACTATTTCAGATTTGATACAAACTCCTTTTCCGTTTCAGTAATTATAGTTTCAAAAAACCTGTTTCTTGGAACTGCTGCAAAGTTTTCTTCATGTCTAATCCATATATTTCTAACGTGTAGTTAAATTTGGACATATATATGTGTAAAGTCACTACAATTATTGTGGTAGGTGAATATGAATAACACAACGTGAGTAAACTGGATATGTACCAAGTTAAAACAATTACACAGTCAGACATTGACATTCCTTTTTGGTAAAATGTCAACTTGGATGGCTATAATCTCAGGTAAAGCAGACCAGGAAATAACGTTCTTTTGGTTAATTTAGCTTTATATATGCAAGAAGCCATTATAAAACCTATCATGGTAATTTATTAAAGTTGTTTAAATTTTAGCTTGTCTCAACCAAACCCCTATGGAAAATAATTTGATAAGCTGATGGTCCTTTTTTTTTCAAAGACAGAAAGGAAAGCTAATCACAGTAAACCATAGCCGTAACAACCCTGTATTTTGTGATTATTTTAATTGTATATTTTAATTATTTTAATTGGATTTCTGATTTAAAAACTTTATTTTATTTATTAAAATGAATAATTTTTGTTATTTTAAATATAAATTTTGATTTTGATGTAAATTATAATTCCAAACATAAATAAATAGAATATTTTCCAAAAACGTGAATTTTTGTCAATATGGCCAAACTTTGACTTTTAATTTAAAATTTTAAAATTTGAACTAAGAATTTTTTTTGTATAATACACAATTTCATTCCAATGTAACTTACCCTAATTATACTGAAGTTGAATATGTAATTGGATAATATACAATATAAAAAGATTTTATAAATAAAATTTGAGTGGTTATAATAAATGGTATACACTTAAATTTTAGTTATAAAAAGATTAACAGAGGTAAATAGAGAAAAAGGGTAATGGAATAATTTACAATATAAAATGATGTTAAAGGAACTAAGAATAAATTAAAGGAGTTATAACAAGTGTAAATATATTTAACATAGGTGAGAAAATATATTGAGAGGAATAAATTAAATTTTAATTAGGAATAAAGAAGAATTAAATTTATTGAGTACATTATGGGTATAATAAATGATTTTTTTTCAAATCCATGATTTTAGAGATTGTTTATTTAAGAAAATTTGATGATAAAATAATGAAAATAGAGATGGTTAAGATTTATTTAACTTATGTAAAATTAATTTTCAATTTAAGTTGAAATTTTCATAGTTTCAAATTTATTATCTTATTTTGTTTTTCAAACTATCTTTTGGTTGTCCTTATTTCCCTTATCTTGCTAAAGAATGTGGAAACTATTGCTTATACCAGTCTGTTTAGAAACCTTTCTATAATCTTTGGTACTCATTTTGAATTTGAGCACTGCTGGCCATCCACAGACTGTCGGTCAAGCGAAAAGGGTGAATCAGATTCTAAAGGATTTTTTTTCATGCTTATGTTCTTTGTTCTAGAGGATCTTGGGAAGATCATCTCCACCTTGTTAAACTTACCTATAACAACAATTATCAGGTATAATTTCAATTTCTTGTCATCTTGTCTGAATCATATTTCACTCCGTCTTTTCTGTGTTTTCCCGTACCCCATTCCTTTCGGGGACGAAAAGTTTTGAGTGGGAGAGAGTGTAACAACCCTGTATTTTGAGATTATTTTAATTGTATATTTTGATTATTTTAATTCGATTTCTGATTTAAAAACTTTATTTTATTTATTAAAATGAATAATTTTTGTTATTTTAAGTATAAATTTTGATTTCGATGTAAATTATAATTCTAAACATAAATAAATTGAATATTTTCCAGAAATGTGATTTTTTGTCAATATAGTCAAACTTTGAATTTTAATTTAAAATTTTAAAATTTAAAATTTTGAAGTTTATCTTTTATTATGAAAGTAAATAAAATTGTAAGTATACTGCTTTTCGTTTCGCCGGAATCCGATTAATATTGTGAAAGTTATGCTTTTTAAACTATTGTATGTAACTTGTTTTATTTAACAAAATTGTTTATTTTAATTTATATAAACAATATTTTGTTTGTGTGATAACCCGAATTTTAGGCAATTGTTAATTGGTAATTAACTAATTTTAACTATTAAAATACTGATTTTTTTTTAATTTGGTTAAACAAATAGAGTTCTGATAATTATAAGATTTGGATATGTATATATCTGAATTTGAACTATAATAAATGCTGGATTTTAAAAAAAATCTGGGGATAATAGCTCTTAAAATAAATTAGCAAATATATAAATAAATTTGGTTGTAATATGTATAGTAAATTTCTGAATGATAACAAAAGTTAAGTTTAACATTTTTATGGTTTAAAATTTAAATAAGATTGATATTATTATTATTTTTATATGAATTAAAATAGCTTGTAGATGTATAAATAAGAATAAACATGTTATATAACTAAAATAAAGATAAGTGATTTTTAAATAAGGGTTAAACATAAATCCTTGTATTTAACATTTGAAAAACCCTTATAACATGCAAAATACACTTGTAATAATAATAATAATAATAATAATAATATGTTTGTACATTTGTAAGCCAAGGGAAATTTTACATTTACAAGTGGCATACTTATTGCCTTTCAAATTTAATTTTATGTACAAAAATAAATAAAGAAAAAAAAGAGGCTGCTCTTTTTCTTTTTCATCTTTGAAATAAAAAGAGAGTAAAACTGAAGAATTTTTTTTACAAAAACTAAACAGTAGTTTTTCTAAGTGTTCAAACCTGATTCAAGAAAAAAAAATCAAAAACCTGTAGAAGTTTTACAAATCAAAGAAGCCAAAACCTGAGTTCAAGCCTAGATCATCTCGGCAAGGATCAACCCAGTTTAAACAACAAAGCAGGTATAGATCTGGAGTCAAGAATCATGTCCAGCTTCAAATCTTCAAAACAAAAATCTGCTCTGTTCAAACAGAAATGGTGAGTAAACTTCCTTCTCAAAGTTTTAAGTCTATTTTAATTTGTTAATATGGATGAATATTTGAGATTATGTGTGAGATTTTCTTATATGGCTGTAAATATTATCTAAATATATATATATGTGTGTGTGTGTGTGTGTGTGTGTGTGTGTGTCGGAAAATGGAATGCATGGCTGTGACCAGGTTTACACATGCCCTGCTAAAATTTTACGGGATTGATTAAATTATTTTTTTATCTCTTTCCCTGATCTCTTTGAACTCATGTGGTTTAAAAGAAATTTGTTTGTGTTGACACCATACAAGTTTTAAAAATGAAAACTAGTAAAGGTATCAAGCAATTTAACTGGAAATTGAAATTTACAGTGGAAGCTTACTCAAATCAAAAACAAAATTTATAAATTTCCAAGTTTTGATTCTTAAATTGGATTCGTATATGGGTAACTCGATTTTTGATAACAATATGGTGACTTTAGATTTATAAGTTTAGAAAGTTTGAGGGATGAACGAATTTTGTTCAAAAATTAATTTCTGGCGATCTAGTCGCCAGGGGATGGTGCGGCCAGGATTGGTAAGAACTGGTGGACCTAGGGGAGGTGCCGACCATGGAAAAATCGTAGCTTTTTGGCCTGGATTGTGAGAGCGAGTGGATTGTAGGATTTGGGAAAATTTTAGAATGCGGGTGAATGCGATGGAACATGGTGACGTTGGGGCAACCGGAAGTCGAGGGGATTGGCATAGTGATTGTGGCTTGAGTGGGATTTAGATTGAGGTAGGTGAAGTAGGAGGAAGTGGTCGATCGACGACTGAGGCGGGTCAATTTGAGTGGGTAGGTCGATTTTCTGGGTTCTGGAGAGTTGATGATTGATTGATTTTCGATCGGAGAACTGTGGGGCATCGATGAAGTAGCTTTTTTGGAGCGTGAGAGGGATTGAAACTGGGTTTGAGTGTCGCATCAGTGAGACGATCGGAGGTGAGATTGTGCATGTGAACAGCGTGCAAGAAGGGTGTCAGAACTGCATTTGAGACAGATGTGGAGGTTTGGGTTCGATCAGGATTTCTTTCTGTTTGAGATTATTCGTTGTCCATTGAAAAACGGCAAATTGAACGGCGAGTTAAGAGACGACGAGTTGATCGGAGATTTTATTGTATGGATTTGCAATGAGTTTCGATGAAAGAACCGGTGTTGGAGTCGTATATTTGGAGAAGGAAGCGGGTCTGTGTTTCATTTGTTTTGGGCTTCGGCCCACTTAATAATTTAAGTGTTTAATTTGTGAATATAGATGTAGTTTATATCCAAGTTTAAAGCAAAAGTAAAATCTTCAAAGATTAAACTTTATGATGTTTTTATCAAACAAGTTAGTCAAAGGAATTATTTAAAACTAAATCTCCATGAATCTTTATATTAGCTTATCTAATTTTATAAATTTCAAAGGAAATGTAAATCAAGTTAAAAACATTAGCAAGTCTTAAATGAGTTTCCGAAGCTTTAAGATGTTTTCAAATTGTTGTTTACAGTAATTTTATAATAGGTTAATTCATATATGATTTTCTTTAAGAGTGAATTAAATGATGAAATTTAATAATGTATAAAAAAAATTAAATGAATTAAGAATGGTTAACTGATTATGTAATAAGGGAATAATTAAGTAATTAAGTTTTTTTATTTAAATTAATTAATAAAGATTGATTAATTTGTGTAATCAATTTAAAGATTGATTTATTAATATCGATTAATCGATTAAGAAAATTAATTTAGAAGATGATTAAATTATTTAAGAATAATTACTTAATGAAACTAATTTGTGATAATTATGAAAGTAATTACTTAATGACATTAATTAAGGAGGATAATTAACTAATGGGGTAATTTCTGGATGAAGGTAATTTAGAGTAAATTATTTAAGGGAAGTAATTAAGGATTAATCTCTTAATGTACTTAATTAACGAAATCAATTAAAGGTTAGTTAATTAATGAGTATGATTAATTAGAGTAATTAAGATAAATGTAAATAATGAGAAAGGGTGAAGGTTAACTAAATTAGGTAATCAATTAAAGACTAATGATCTAATGTAATTAAGGGATGATTAATTAAGGGATTATAATTAGTTAATGTTATGAAAGCATGATTAAAGTGATTAAGGTAATTAATTTAATTTATTTAATTAATTATAAATGATGTGACCAATTAATCTTGCTTAAAAATGAATGAACGATATTGAATACTTTGGATTGTTAATATCTTTGATATGAGATTTATAATGCCATGTGAGATGATATGTTGGGTTGAACAGTAATAATATGGTTATCTATCAATGATAAATTGTTGTGTGTAAGTGACATCCTGTATTTAAAGTTGATTGTATTCACTTGAATAACTCGGGTTAAGATGACATGAGATTCGAAGAGACCAGAGTCCGGTATTAGTTAATACCCAAAACCATTTCGATTCTTTATAAATTGATATGTGAAATCAATAGGTTGGTATGGAATGATTTAAGTGAATTGGACCGTTAATCTAAGTTTTGGTACTTAGATATTGATGTGTGATATTAGTGATGTCTATAACAAATTGTGAATTTGTAAAATGATATGAGTTACCCCAGGTTTAAATAAGTTTTATGCTTTGGTATTCCATGTCAGAGGGGTTTATTCAGGCTGGTTTCCAGCCTGACCCGGGTGTTACTTTAATGTAATGCTCGAGTTAGACCGAGTATTACATATTTTCAGGTAAGGACGTTCTGAAACTCAAAGGCGAGTGGGATGACAGGAACGTATGGAGTGTATCCGCTGTGATATTGTAGTTTATCTATGACATGTTGTTGTACATGTCCAGTGTTTGTATATGTTGTAACTCTGACGTATTAGAGAAATTTGACAAGTATAGTTTGCTTTGTCTAACTGTTATTATTAGTTATTATATCTTATCAGCTGCGAATGTGAGATGTTGGTGTTTATGTTTCTTCGTTTTCTTCTATCCCTTTCTTCTTTTCCATAACTATTTGGAATTTTCGGGATCGAAAATTTTGGGTCGTTACATTTGGTATCAGAGCTGATGGTGAAGCGAGAACCTTAGCTCTGGTGGGATTACTCATTAAGGATAGGGTCAATGGTACCTTAGAATGAGTTGAGTGTATATATATATGAGAGTGTGCTTGTAATTTTCTTATATAAAGATTTTAAATGATTTTATATAAGAATATATTTTGATATATAAAGCAATATTTCTTTCTAATAAATATTAAGGTAATCGGTTGTTAAATTATTGGAATTAAATTAAGAATTAATAGAAATATAAGCAAACTGAAATTGAATAAAGATAAGTTTGAAATGGATTCAAACTGAAATTAAAATCTTGAATTTGGAGAAGAATTTTTAGAATAAGATAATAGTGAATTGGATTCCAGTTGCAATAACCTTGGTTATTATCATAAATGTTTGTTGTGTTTAATAATAAAATGTGTATTGATGAATGAGAAAAATGAAATGTTTTAGGGAAGTAAAACATTTAGGTAAGTATGATATTTGTCTATTTTCCATTCTCGAAACCAAACTCAACCTTCCCTTATCTATTAAAGCTGCTAATTACATAAATCCCCTGTGGAACTATCACCACAACCTTGACACTGCATGTTATGGTAGAATTCTTGTAATTTATGACCCAACTGTTTTGACCTTATCTCCAATATTATCCAAAAGACAATTTATTCATTACCATGTCCAACTCTCTCAAACTCAAACTTCTTTCTACTTAACTCTAGTGTATGCTGACAATTCATCTATATCCAGAAACTCTCTATACAACTCCCTCCCCCCTCTTCGCCAGAATTCACATCCCTGGGTTGTCCTAGGTGATTTTAATTCTTGTTTTAGCATCGATGATAAAATGGGAGGAACTCCCCTACTTCCTAAAGACATAGCTCCCATCAATATTGCTATAACTGACTCTGACCTGATTTTGGTTAATAAAGCTGGTGCTAAATTCTCATGGAACAATCGTAGCCGTAGTGGTGTGCGCACTTTCACCACTATTGATCATGCTTTTGTAATATATCCACCCTTAATCATTGGCCATCTATATCAGTTTATCTTCCTCACCCTATAATTTCTGATCACTCACCCCAAATCCTTTCACTTGATCCCCATTTAAGAAGAGACAAAAGAAGTTTTAAATTTTTTAATGCATGGGCAAAACATGAAGACTTTATTGATATAGTTACTACTGCACACAATACCTTTAACTGTTTTGGTAACCCTATGTTTAAATTTTGCAGGAAATTGAAAAGTATAAAGCAATCTCTCAAAACTTGGGCTTCCTCCACCTTTGGGCATGGCAGTTTGTTCTCTTCCACTCTCATTGAACAACTCAAAGCAAAACAAGAACACATGATGCAATTTCCTGATGATGTCAATGTTGCCATTGAAGAAGGTCGTTTATTTTTGGAAGTGAATCAAGCACTGCAGCTGGAAGCAAGTATGAAAAGCCAAAAGCTTCGCACCAAATGGTATGAAGAAGGTAACAAAAACACTAAATTTTTCCATGACTCACTACGGGTCAAGCATGCCAGAGAAAACATATACAACATAATGGATGACCATGGAAATGAATTCTCTTCTCCAGAAACAGTGGATCAGGCCTTTGTTGATTACTTCACTAATATTTTTAGCAACAGTTTTGGTTTCACTCCTGACCTTAGCATTATATCCTCCCTCCCCCTGCCATGTATTACAGTTCTTCAAGCTGAAACATTAATAAAACCAATTACTGATGAAGAAATTAAAACTGCCCTTTTCACCATGAACCAACATTCTGCTACTGGACCTGATGGTCTAAATGTTAATTTCTTCATTGTAACGTGGACTGTGCTTGGCCAAGATTTTTGTAAAGCTATCCACAATTTTTTCAATAAGTGTAAAATGCTTGGACAGATCAATGCAACTAACATTGCATTAATCCCAAAGGAATCTCCCCCTCACAAAGTTTCATCCTTCAGGCCAATTTCGTGTTGTAATGTTCTGTACAAGTGTATTTCAAAAATTCTTGCAACTAGGCTAGTTTGTGTTCTTCCAACAATTGTGTCTCACAACCAAGATGCTTTCATCCCTTCTAGAAACATTCTTGACAATGTTCTTATTGCACATGAGTTGATGAAAGGTTATGGAAAATGTAATGCCACACCTGCTGCAGCTCTTAAAATTGACATAACTAAAGCCTATGATTCCATTCACTGGGAATCTATAGTTAGGATTATGGCTATGATGGGCTTCCCCAAAATTTTTGTTTCATGGATATATACTTGCATATCATCCCCTACATTTTCTGTCATTGTTAATGGAAGGCCTGTTGGCTAATTTGGTTGCAAAAATGGAATAAGACAGGGTGACCCAATTTCATCATATATTTTTCTCTTAGTCATGGAAGTGCTCAATGTTATACTTCAGACCAAATATTCTCAAAGAATGATTAAGTACCACCCCAAGTGTTCTCTGCATAACATATCTTCCATAATGTTCGCAGATGACGTGATGATTTTTACAAAGCCTGAAGCAACCTCTTTAAGTGAAATTCTGAGTGCTCTGAATGCCTTTCACCTTATGATTGGGTTATCCATCAACAAGGCCAAATCATCCTTCCTTTTTGCAGGTATCACTGATGTTCAGGCGGCATGCTTGTATCAGCATAGTGGGTTTACTAGTATGCATACTGATATGAGGTACCTTGGCTTGCCCATCATAAATAAAAGAATTACCATAGCTGACTGCCTCCCCTTTTTTAGCAAAATAACAAATGTAATGAATGCATGGGAAAATCGTCGTATGTCACAAATTGGTAGGCTTGTGCTAATTAAATCAGTTGTTTCCCTTGCGTTGGTTTATTGGGCTCGCTCTGTTATTCTTCCGAGTAAACTTCTGCACCTTGTTCGCTCTGCCATGATCAGATATTTTTGGACAGGGAGTATGTTCAATAAGAAACTAATGCCATGTTCTTTTGCAAAATGTGAAACTACACTAAACTTGGGAGGTCTGGGTATTATTAATGTGAAAAAATGGAACAGAGCGGCATTCAGTAAACACTTCCATGATGTAATAAATAAGAAAAACAGTCTATGTGTCAAATGGACATGGACGTACAACATTAAGCATGGGTGGTTTTGGATGATGGAAATAGCACAAAATAGTAGTTGGACATGGAGGAATATTCTCAAACTCAGGGATGAGTTCCTTCCTATGATCCAGTACCACGTTCACCATAGCACAAGTATTAGTTTTTGGGATGAACCCTGGGTACGTTCTGGAATGATTCTGTCAACTTATTTTGATCATACTATGATATTCCAATCTGGTGTAAATCGTGAAGCCAAAGTCAGTGAGTACTTAACTGATGGTAGAATCAACCTACCTTACAATAGTAGCCATGTTATAAGGCAACTGTGGAATACTATCCAGAGTACTAAGTTCAGTAATGAAGAAACATCATACGTGACATGGAAAATAAGCCCCACAGTATAAAACTGGTTTATAAACTCTTGAGTAATCACATTGAATACCCAGCTGCAAAGTGGTTTCCTATGCTATGGAACAATGACTCACCTCCGAGAGAAAACTTAATGTTCTGGAAGGTTGTTAGCAGTGCTCTCCTTGCCAGGAATGTTTTACTTAGTTATGGGATTAGTAGTACCCCTGACTGTGTATTTTGTGAGCAGCATGTCGAAACTGTTGATCATCTATACTTTGACTGCCCTTGGTTAAGTGCTCTTCTTGAAATGCTTCTGCAAAGTCTACAAAGAACAGTTGTTGTTCCTTTTTCAGCAATTGATTGGAACATAATTTTGAAGGCAACGAAGTGGAAGAACAGTAGCTATCGTGTATTGATCATATGCATTAAAATTTATATGGATGTGATATGGAAAGAGAGAAACACGATACTTTTTGAAAATAAAAGAAGAACTGTTAGTTCTCTCTGGTCTGAACTGAAGCAACGTGCTTGCATGCAACTGATAAGGAAGGAGTGCCTGATTCCAGGCATTTTGATTGAGAGATGGAGATAATGTATGTATGTTCTTTGTTTTTCTACGTGATCTTCTTTGTTAATCCCAGTAACTTCTTTTTCTGATTCAAAGCTTGTTTTGAGTCATTTTTTATTGTGTTGCAATAAACTGGTAGGGGACCAGTTAACCCCGCTGGCTTTGCCAAAAAAAAAAACATTTAGGTAAGTATTAATTTTAATTGGAACTGAAAATGATCTACATTGTAAAGTTTTAAATCTAGGTCTAGAAACTTGAAAATTGTTTCAAGGTGATAAAGAAATAATAAATAATATTATTTAATGAATTTGAATGAAAATGGTTCTATTTCAAACAAGAGTTGTTTGAAAATTTAAAGGAATTTGTTTTAAATTTAAAACCAAAGGTAGTTTAAAGTTTTAAAGTAACTTGGTATGTAAAGGAAAATAAATAAGATAATATGAAATAAACTCTAAGGTTGAGTTTTGAGTTTTCCTTCGAATGTGATGTGATACCAAAGTGATAAGCTTTGAACTTATAAGGGGAAAGATTATTAATGAAAAGTTTAAAATTTGAAATGGGAGTTCAAATTGGGTAAGGTTGGCTGGAAAAAGTAGATTTAATTTAACTTTGGGAAAGTTAAATAATTTAACAAGCAACCTGAATTGAAAATTTCAAGATGAAATTAGGATTTAACTTGGGAAGTTAAATGGTTAATTTGAATTGAGAGTTTGTGTGATCTCAAAATGGGTTTGAGATCTGGAAATTGAAATGGATGGATGTTTTAAAATAATTGGAATGATACCATCCTGTTGTTATTAAAAATCTTTAAGCTGAAATTGGATTTGTTTAAATGAATGAAGAAATGGGGTGTGATAATATATCCGTTATTAAAATAAAATGAAATCATTTTGGACTTAAGGTTCGAATGTTTAAGATAAAACTTCAAAGGTTTGGTTTCAAACTTGAAATTTGGTGATAAATTGAATTTCAAAGATTTAGTTGTTTAAAAAGGACTTGAATTATTATTTGAACTTTGAAAATGGAATTTGGATTCGAAATTAAATGGTTTAAAGATATAAGTTGATTTGATTTAAAGGATTATATCAACATCTAAAAATTTAACTCGAATTTATATAATTCGGGATGGTTTAAATTTGAAATTTGAATTTGAATTGAATTAGTTCAAATTGAATTTGATTTGAATTAATTGGAGTTGTGATTGAAGATGGATAAGTTTGAAAATTCAAATGGGAATTGGGATTAATTTAAACTAGAATTGAAATGATTTGAAATTGAAGCTGGTTCAATTTGAAATTAATCTAAATTGATTTGAATAATTTGGAATTGTAATTAAAGTTGAATAGGTTTAAAATCAAATGGAATTTGATTTGAATTTGGAAAGAAATCGAGGAATATTTCAACTTGAATTGAGGTTAAATCAATTTCAAGGGAAAATGAAGTTATTCAAATTTAAATTGAGTCAATTTAAATGAAAGTGGAAATTTGAATTGGATTGATGGAAATGGAGATTGCGAACAATTTGGCTCTGAACTATTTTCAAAATAAATTGTTTTAATATAAATCTATTTTTCCAAGCTATAACTATATGCAACCTTTCTTTTTAAAGCCAAACTATTTTATACTTATTTTACAATTATTTTTGGAACTATTTAACTATTTTATAATTGTTTTATAAACTAATTATTATTTTTCAACTACTTTATAACTAATTACTATTTTACAACTATTTTGCAATTATTTAAAATTTCTATAACTATTTGACTATTTTCCAACTATTTTACAATTACTTAACTATTTTACATCTATTTTACAAACTAACAATTATTTTTCAACTACTTATCTATTTTTAAAAATGTCAAGCTATTTTCAAAATTTAAGCTGGTCAGATTGCAAACTGTTTATAATTAAAGTAATAATCCATTTGGGATTGAAGAAATTGTGGATAAGTGAATAAGAATTAAAGGAAATGTGAAAAGAAAAGGAGATTGATTTGGCTAATAACCAATTAAGATAAATAGGTAGGATGTACGTATATTATTCTATTCGCATAATGATTTGATCCAGATTCAAGCATAGAATTTCGAGATAGTATATCGATCCGAGTTGGGATTTTTCACTCAATTTTCGACGGCGAACCTGGATATGGATTGCTGATTGGTTCTGGATATTCTCTATCATAGTTATGGCTATGCAAGGAGAATGACGGTTACTGATCAAGAAACCAGATCTGAGTCCGCACTAGGAAGTCAGGCGGACGATACTAGTTCGAAAGTGAAATTGTGTGATCGAGTGAGCGATCAGATTGGTATAGCGTACGGATGATATATGTACATCGTACGGGTTTGAATGAAATTGTTACTGGGAATTTATGGATAATAATTGTGAAAGGTTTTTGAAATGAAAGTATATTTTGTGAAATATACAATGAAGTAAAATGGAAATCAGATATTTCTATGATTAAAGGTTCACTTTATAAAGAAAAGAAATGAGAAATCAAATTTGAATATTTGATTTGAAATAAACAAAGTTATATATCTTTGTTATATAAGGTAAATCTCCCCTTGTCGAATCTAAAGCCAGAAGAAAAGGTTTTGAAATATTTGAAGTATAAAAGGAATTTTATACAAGTTTGCAATGATCCAAAGTTTTTAAAAATTATATATATATATATATATACATATATATATAAAGGTTCTTATGAGGATTTTGGGAAAAGGTTTTTGGAACCTTTGGATTTGGAAAGGCTTTTGATTTTTGGGTAAAATCGATATTGGATTTGGAAAGCCTAGCTTGAGAATTGTCGATTTTGGGATAGTCGATATTGACAAAGGAGATTTATATGGGATTCATACTAGGTGTATGATTTGGAAAATACTATATGTGTATAGTATAAAGTGTTTTGAAAATGGCTCTGGACAAAAAGGCGCTCCCTTAAAATGAATTCTCATGAGTGCCATAGGTTGGTACTGCCTTGAGCCTCAAAGAGGGGGAGTTTCTAAAGTTGATCCTGTAAGGAGTCCGGACAAAACTAGTTTCTGGGGATTTTGTGTAGTGTGTAGCGAAAGTCGAGGGCGTTGATGCCTACAGAGGCATTTGGGTTATGTTGTGACGACAGTGTAACTCGATGTCACTGCGATCTACTTCAGACCATAGCGAAAGTCGTGTGTGCCATTGAGAGCCAAAAGCCTATGTTTGATTTTATATCGGTAGACTGCGACCTATGGTAACATAGCGGATGTCGTGTGTGCTGCTGAGAGCCAACAGTCTACGTTTGATTTTACATCGATAGACTGCGACCTATGTGGGAGCGGAGAAGTTTCATTTTTGGCAACAAAAATCGAGGGCGCTGATGCCTACAGTTACATGGACTTTTGTTGTGATGGCAACGTAACCCTGGAATGTAACTGCAATCTGTTGTGGGTTCCACGGCGTGATCGAGGGGTGCGGAGTGCCTATAGATACATGGACTTTTGCTATGACGGCAACGTAACCCAGGATGTAACTACGACCATGGATGGGTGTGATGATTTCCAGAGCATTCTCACCAAAGATATTTCCTCTGTTTTCAAAAAAAAATGTTTTCTATATTTTTAGTAAAATTATTCTCCAAGTATTTTCACTTGTTGTTGGAAACAGGTCTGCTAAGTACTTATAGATTTTCAGTCGTACGCCTGATCAACGTATGACTGAATTTCTGTGAGAATAAGGATCGATTGGTTGGGACATTGAGTTATAAAATGATGTTTTGGCAATATTATATATATTTTAAAGTAGCGTTTTAAAAATGATCAAAGAAAATTTATCTGATTTTAAGTATTTTTATAAACTCTGGTTTCGTTCCTTTTCGAAGACGAAAAGATTCAAAGGGGGAAGGAATGTGATAACCCAAATTTTGGGTAATTGTTAATTGGTAATTAACTAATTTTAACTATTAAAATACTGATTTTTTTAATTTGGTTAAACAAATAGAGTTTTGATAATTATAAGATTTGGATATGTATATAGCTGAATTTGAACTATAATAAATGCTGGGTTTTAAAAAAAAATCTGGGGGTAATAGCTCTTACAACAAATTAGCAAATATATAAATAAATTTGGTTGTAATATATATAGTAAATTTCTAAATGATAACAAAAGTTAAGTTTAACATTTTATGGTTTAAAATTTAAATAAGATTGATATTATTATTATTTGTATATGAATTAAAATAGCTTGTAGATGTATAAATAAGAATAAACATGTTATATAACTAAAATAAAGATAAGTGGTTTTTAAATAAGGGTTAAACATAAATCCTCGTATTTAACATTTGAAAAACCCTTATAACATGCAAAATACACTTGTAATAATAATAATATGTTTGTACATTTGTAAGCCAAGGGAAATTTTACATTTACAAGTGGCATACTTATTGCCTTTCAAATTTAATTTTATGTACAAAAATGAATTAAGAAAAAAAAAAGAGGCTGCTCTTTTTCTTCTTCATCTTTAAAACAAAACGAGAGTAAAACCGAAAGAAAAAAATTATCAAAACCAAAGAGTAGTTTTTCAAAGTGTTCAAACCTGATTCAAGAACAAAAATCAAAACACTATAAAAGTTTTACAAATCAAAGAAGCCAAAACCTGAGTTCAAGCCTAGATCATCTCAGCAAGGATCAACCCAGTTTAAACAACAAAGCAGGTATAGATCTGGAGTCAAGAATCATGTCCAGCTTCAAATCTTCAAAACAAAAATTTGCTCTGTTCAAATAGAAATGGTGAGTAAACTTCCTTCTCAAAGTTTTAAATCTATTTTAATTTGTTAGTATGGATGAATATTTGAGATTATGTGTGAGATTTGCTTGTATGGATGTAAATATTATCTAAGTATATATATATGTGTGTGTGTGTGTGTGTAAGAAAATGGAATGCCTGTCTGTGACCAGGTTTACACATGCCCTGTTAAAAATTTACAGAATTGATTAAATTAATTTTTTTTATCTCTTTCCCTGATCTCTTTGAATTCATGTGGTTTAAAAGAAATTTGTTTGTGTTGACACCATACAAGTTTTACAAATGAAAACAAGTAAAGGTATTAAGCAATTTAACTGGAAATTGAAATTTATAGTGGAAGCTTATTCAAATCAAAAACAAAATTTATAAATTTTCAAGTTTTGATTCTCAAATTGGATTCGTATATGGGTAACTCGATTTTTGATAACAATATTGTGATTTTTAGATTTCCAAATTTAAAAAATTTGACGGATGAACGAATTTCGTTCAAAAATCAATTTCTGGCGATCTAGTCGCCGTGGGATGGTGCGGCCAGGACTGGTAAGAGCTGGTGGACCTTGAGGAGGTGCCTACCGTGGCAGAATCGTAGCTTTTGGCCTGGATTGTGAGAGCGAGTGGATTGTAGGGTTTGGTAATGTTTTGGAATGTAGGTGAATGCGATGGAACAGGGTGATGCTGGGGCAACCGAAAGTCGAGGGGATTGGCGCAGTTGTTGTGGCTTGAGTGGGCTTTAGATTGAGGTTGGTGATGTAGGAGGAAGTGGTCGATTGACGACTGAGGCAGGTCGATTTGAGTGAGTAGGTCGATTTTCTGGGTTCTGGAGAGTTGATGATTGATTGATTTTCGATCGGAGAACTGTGGGGCATCGATAAAGTAGCTTTTTTGGAGCGTGAGAGGGATTGAAACTGGGTTTGAGTGACGCATCAGTGAGACGATCGGAGGTGAGATTGTGCATGTGAACAGCGTGCATGAAGGGTGTCAGAACTGGATTTGAGACAGATTATTTAAGGGACGTAATTAAGGATTAATCTCTTAATGTAATTAATTAAAGGTTAGTTAATTAATGAGTATGATTAATTAGAGTAATTAATTAAAGATAAATGTAAATAATGAGAAAGGGTGAAGGTTAATTAATTTAGGTAATTAATTAAAGACAAATGATCTAATGTAATTAAGGGATAATTAATTAATAGGTTATAATTAGTTAGTGTTATGAAAGCAGGATTAAAGTGATTAAGGTAATTAATTTAATTTATTTAAATTAGTTAGAAATGGTGTGACCAATTAATCTTGCTCATAAATAAATGAACGATATTGTAACAACCCGCATATTTATCGGTTGTATATTTAAATATTTTGTTTAAATATGACGTCGTTTGTTGGATTATGGTCCGAAAAGTTACTTTCTGCAAACGGTCGAATTGGATCTCAAGACCACTTCCATTGAGTTCGAAACGTCGTTTGCGATCTTTTTGAGTATAAGCTTCGATATGTTTGGAGTAAGTTGAATTTTGTTACTTTTTCTAGTTGGGTTTTGGGTTTGGGTTCAGCCCACTAGCTAACTTAATACCCTAACTCAGCCCTCTCCACTCCATTCACTCATTCTCACTCCTCAAACTCAAGCTCCCACTGAAAATGGTGGAAAGGAAAGGGAATTAGAAACTCCAAGCCCTAGTTTCTCTTGTCACTTGATTCTTGCTCCAAAAATCATAAAGAAGCCATTGGTAAGCTCCTCTTCATCTTCTCTATCTCCTTCTCCTCTTCAATTTCAGAAAATTTCCTAAACCTAACTTAGGAAATACTTGTTTTGATCTTTGATTGAAGCTTATTGGGTTGAAGTAGTGTTTGGTTGGTCTTCTCCTTGTTATTGAGCTCCTTCTTCTTTGTTTTGGGTTAAAGGTGAGTTTTGAACTCACATCTACTTCTCTTGATTTCATTGATGTTGGGTATGAATTCCTAACAAGTATACATGTGCCATTGTTTTGGATTTGGAAAGAATTTGCATTTTATGGAAAATAGGGCAGGAAGTGCAAATCATCAGGTTCTGCCGACCGAGCCCTGTAGCCGGTCGACCAACCTGCTACCTGGGCACTTCCCTGCCTCTGTTTTGGAAGTGCACGAATTTTGGCTCCGGCCGACCGAGCCCTCTAGCCGGTCGACCGACCTGCTACCCCGAGCCATGTTATGTTTTCTGCAACTGGCCAGCCGACCGAGCCCTGCAACCGGTCGACCGACCTGCTCCTGTTTTGCCTGTTTTGCCTATTTTTGCATATTTTGATTGGTTTTCCAAATTTTATTGATTCAAGTTGCTTTTTAGTAGTTGTCATTGCATCCTTGGCTTTAATAACTTATCTTTGACTTCGTTCACGAGTTTTTATAAATAATCCCTCCAAATCGTATTAAAAGCTTCATTCTCCAATTCGTAAATTCTAGTTAAAACGCACACACAATTTCGCACTTCGAGCGGAGTGGAAAGGAGATTAAATGGTTAGATAAAACACGGACCATGAATCCATGGTTTGTCTTTCCGATTAATCCCCGACCTATTCGATTGATCGTTTTGACCTTCGGGTCTGGTTTACCGATGAGATGAGGTGAACTTTGTACTGCTTTGAGTGTGAAATTAACTAACGGATAGTAAACCGTTTAGTGCGAACGAGTGGTTATGGGACTCACATTACCACTTTTCGGATTCCTTTTCGAGAGTTGAGACACATTCCGCCAGTTAGTGGTGTCCAGTGCGGGGTCTTTTGACCTTCACCACTACGGTTTGTTGCCTTTAGGATAGTGTCTTCGGACTGTCTCCTTCAGGTTTGTTGCCTTCGGGTGGGTTTCCCTTTAGTATAGCTTTTGGAGTTGGTCCATCGTCACCGCTCGAGAGATACTTGGGTTTGTCGCCTTCGGGTTTGTTGCCCTATTTTATCGCTTTCGGAGTTGGTCATTCGTCACTGCTCGAGTGATATTGGGTTTGGAGTCTTCGGGCTCATGGATCCTTGTTTATACAGTACTGAGCTCGAGCAATTTTCTGATGTTTCATTCATATGTATATTCCCTAGGTATCGCCCTTCGGTGTTGGTCTTTTTGAACCGCACGATATGTAGCGATTACCTTGTGGAACTTGTATACCTTATAGGTATTTGTTATTGCCTTCGGCTTGCTTCGGGATATTCTTATCCTCTGTTTCTATGAGTTGCCAATGATATGAGGCTTGTTATATTATCATATGATTCATCTTTTGTTAGATGATTGTGTTATCTCCCTTAGAGATATTTGTTATACCTTGTAACCTTGCAGGTTTATTGTTGTTCAGTTTATCTAACTGATTTGTTTAGCTAGACTGACCCGTGTATTTTATACTTGGGTCAGACCGAGATGTTTCAGGTTAGGTGCATTTGGACTTAGCCTATTTTGCTTCCGCATGGACTACTCCGCTAGCTTCTTTTTGTCATAGCTTTTTGTGTAGTCCTATTTTGTTGTAACTCTGATATATGTATTCTTGTGAACTCGTCTGTATATTGTGGGTTGCTATACCACTTGACATGTATTATTTTGTATACTCTGTTATGTATCAGTATATGTGTATATGATGGTTTACTGTTCTGTGATGTATATTGCATTTGAGTTGTTATATTCTGTTCTGATAGATCCTCTAGCCACCTATGGTTTTGTTCTAAGTATTCATTGGATATGTCGATCTGCTTGGTAAGGCAATTGTCGATGTATTCAATAGATAATTAAAGCAAGGCTATAGATGGTCGCTCCTAAACAGCCTTATTCTCCATGTTAGCAGACGGTATTATCTATTAATACTCTTTGCTAGCGTGGGTATAGAGGTGGGGTGTCACAGTGTGGTATCAGAGCTGAGTTCAGAATAAAATATGATAAACACAGAATAGAGCACATATTACGATACATCAGAGTGTGATAAGTGATACAGGTCTTTGAATCATCGTGTCTCCTTATTCTATCAAGAGTTAGATAAAATGTGGGAATACGTCTAGGAATGTATTTTATTCCGTAGTATTCCGTATTGAATTATCTACCTTGTGATTAATATTGTTCTTATCATACTTTCAATGTATGGCTGGAAGAGGCAGGGGACGACGTTCGGATGCTGGGCAAACCAGTGGCTCACATCCGGATGGCGTTTATATGTCTGCTGATCAGTTTATGGAGTTGTTTAGGAGCACTCAGCCTCCAGCTCCTACTCGAGTTTCTCCACCTCGCAAGTCTGCCTTTGCACGCCAGTGCAGTGATTTTGCTCATCTTGGAGGAAAGCCGTTTAAGGGCTCCGAATCCGTTCTTGAAGTCCAAGCTTGGCTTCGCACGTGCGAGCGTATTTTCTCTCGCATGGATCTTTCTGATCATGATAGGGTTCTTGTAACTTCTAGCTTATTACAAGAGCGCGCCCTTGATTGGTATGAGCTTCTTGTAGCCGAAATCGATGAGTCTACTCTTTCTTGGACTCAGTTTCGGGGACGATTCGAACTCAAGTTCGTTCCTGAATCTGAAAAAGTTTTATTGACCCGTCGCTTCCTTGAGTTGAAGCAAGGGAAGTCTTTTGTTTCTGAGTATGTTGCATCATTCGAGGCTTTATCTAAGTATGGTCTTGAATTCATTAGCACTTCTTATAAGAAGAATCTGAAGTTTGTCTCTGGTCTTAAGAAATATCTTAAGAAGTCTTTGTTGCTCCAGCTTAAGCTCTCTTTTGAGGAGTTGGTTGATTCTGCGCTTCATCTCGAGATCGTCGAGAAGGAGTGTGATAGTGGTGATGATGTTGAGGTTCACAAGAACCCCAACAAAAGGCAGTCTCCATTGGATGAGCGGGAACTTTTCCCTTCCAAGAAGAAAAAGTCCATTGAATCTGATTCTCAGTCTCAGCCTGCTGGAACACCTTCCATTCGGAAGTGTTTCAATTGTGATTCTCCTGATCATATGATTCGAGCTTGTCCTAAGCCTCTCTTCTGCCGCTATTGCAAGAAGGAAGGCCATCGTCTTTCCACTTGTCCTATTGCTCCGAATAATTCTCAGTCTGGCAAGCTAAATGTAACAGGTGCTTCTGGAGGCCCTTCTCGGGGATAAGGTATGTCTCCATCTATTTCGGTAGGTTTCTACTTTTCTTTTATTCGATTTCCAATTTGATCTTATCATTTTATTCTTTAAGCCCTCATGATGAGGAAAGTGTTATTTCTTTCATTCTTGTAGTTTGAGAATTTTCTGGTATTTTTGAGCTTGTCTTAGGATTATCACCTAAGCAGATCTTTTGAGTAGTGTTAAGGTCTTTTCAGCTTGACCTTGCCACCGGTTTTGATTTGGTTGCGAGTTGCGGAAGTTAGCACTCCATTTATCGCATTCCGCACTCATTGTGATTCTTATGAATGATTTATTGTGTCATTCAGTTTGTCCAACTCATTTCATCCATTTATGAATCGAGTATTCTATGAATATCTCGATGATTCCATTTTTGTATTTGTTTATTTTGGTTGGAAGTTAGTAATTTAAAATTTTTGCAAATCTTTTTCATAAGATTTATTTATAAGTATAAATGGGATTTTTGTTCTTAACACAAACAACGAGAATTTTTAAAAGTTTTCAGAAATATGTTTATCATATAGAAGATTGTTTTGTGATTGTATTGCCCGTTAAGTGCTTTAAGAATTCTAGTCGATGCGCTTGATCAACGTTATCGATAGGAATCTCCTAAACGCTTTGATGAGACAATCAGAGACAATGAATTGATTTGAAATAAGAAAATTTTCTAGAAAAATAATTACATGAAGATAATTGTGGTTTTGAAAGTTTTAGTCTTTCGGGAAAATTGATTATTTAAAAGAACTCTTTTCCGATACTCTCATTCTTTCTATTCCTGAAAGGGGGATCGTGTTGCCAATGCAATTAGTTGTAAGCAACAAGTGATTGTTTCTTTGTTGATGTCTGTATGGAATAATCTTTTTACCAGGTTCATTGGATGTTTTGTTGTACTTCACTTTGTTGAGCTTTGGATCATTTGACGTATTGGTTGTACCACGCCATTGTTTCGAATTATTTTGAGCTTAGGAATCCATAGAATTCTCTGAGCAGGCAAGTTCTGGCTTATCTTTTCGTGCACTTTATGGTGAACTTCTTATTCTGTTATTCTTATGTATTGATATGTTTTTGGTTGTTACTCTTTATTTTCTTCTTAAGAATTGCGAGGACACAATTTCTTTAAGGAGGGGAGTCTGTAACAACCCGCATATTTATCGGTTGTATATTTAAATATTTTGTTTAAATATGACGTCGTTTGTCGGATTATGGTCCGAAAAGCTACTTTCTGCAAACGGTCGAATTGGGTCTCAAGACCACTTCCATTGAGTTCGAAACGTCGTTTGCGATCTTTTTGAGTATAAGCTTCGATATGTTTGGAGTAAGTTGAATTTTGTTACTTTTTCTAGTTGGGTTTTGGGTTTGGGTTCAACCCACTAGCTAACTTAATACCCTAACTCAGCCTTCTCCTCTCCATTCACTCATTCCCACTCCTCAAACTCAAGCTCCAACTGAAAATGGTGGAAAGGAAAGGGAATTAGAAACTCTAAGCCCTAGTTTCTCTTGTAACTTGATTCTTGCTCCAAAAATCATAAAGAAGCCATTGGTAAGCTCCTCTTCATCTTCTCTATCTCCTTCTCCTCTTCAATTTCAGAAAATTTCCTAAACCTAACTTAGGACATACTTGTTTTGATCTTAGATTGAAGCTTGTTGGGTTGAAGTAGTGTTTGGTTGGTCTTCTCCTTGTTATTAAGCTCCTTCTTCTTTGTTTTGGGTTAAAGGTGAGTTTTGAACTCACATCTACTTCTCTTGATTTCATTGATGTTGGGTATGAATTCCTAACAAGTATACATGTGCCATTGTTTTGGATTTGGAAAGAATTTTCATTTTATGGAAAATAGGGCAGGAAGTGCAAATCATCAGGTTCGGCCGACCGAGCCCTGTAGCCGGTCGACCGACCTGCTACCTGGGCACTTCCCTGCCTCTGTTTTGGAAGTGCAGGAATTTTGGCTCCGGCCGACCGAGCCCTGTAGCCGATCAACCGACCTGCTACCCCGAGCCAAGTTATGTTTTCTACAACTGGCCAGCCGACCGAGCCCTGCAACCGGTCGACCGACCTGCTCCTGTTTTGCCTGTTTTGCCTATTTTTGCATATTTTGATTGGTTTTCCAAATTTTATTGATTCAAGTTGCTTTTTAGTAGTTGTCATTGCATCCTTGGCTTTGATAACTTATCTTTGACTTCGTTCATGGGTTTTTATAAATAATCCCTCTAAATCGTATTAAAAGCTTCATTCTCCAATTCGTAAATTCTATTTAAAACACACACATAATTTCGGACTTCGAGCGGAGTGGAAAGGAGATTAAATGGTTAGATAAAACACAGACCATGAATCCATGGTTTGTCTTTCCGATTAATCCCCGACCTATTCGATTGATCGTTTTGACCTTCGGGTCTGGTTTACCGATGAGATGAGGTGAACTTTGTACTGCTTTGAGTGTGAAATTAACTAACGGATAGTAAACCGTTTAGTGCGAACGAGTGGTTATGGGACTCACGTTACCACTTTTCGGATTCCTTTTCGAGAGTTGAGACACATTCTGCCAGTTAGTGGTGTCCAGTGCGGGGTCTTTTGACCTTCACCACTACGGTTTGTTGCCTTTAGGATAGTGTCTTCGGACTGTCTCCTTCAGGTTTGTTGCCTTCGGGTGGGTTTCCCTTTAGTATAGCTTTTGGAGTTGGTCCATCGTCACCGCTCGAGAGATACTTGGGTTTGTCGCCTTCGGGTTTGTCGCCCTATTGTATCGCTTTCGGAGTTGGTCATTCGTCACTGCTCGAGTGATATTGGGTTTGGAGTCTTCGGGCTTATGGATCCTTGTTTATACAGTACTGAGCTCGAGCAATTTTCTGATGTTTCATTCATATGTATATTCCCTAGGTATCGCCCTTCGGTGTTGGTCTTTTTGAACCGCACGATATGTAGCGATTACCTTGTGGAACTTGTATACCTTATAGGTATTTGTTATTGCCTTCGGCTTGCTTTGGGATATTCTTATCCTCTGTTTCTATGAGTTGCCAATGATATGAGGCTTGTTATCTTATCATATGATTCATCTTTTGTTAGATGATTGTGTTATCTCCCTTAGAGATATTTGTTATACCTTGTAACCTTGCAGGTTTATTGTTGTTCAGTTTATCTAACTGATTTGTTTAGCTAGACTGACCCGTGTATTTTATACTCGGGTCAGAACGAGATGTTTCAGGTTAGGTGCATTTGGACTTAGCCTATTTTGCTTCCGCATGGACTACTCCGCTAGCTTCTTTTTGTCATAGCTTTTTGTGTAGTCCTATTTTGTTGTAACTCTGATATATGTATTCTTGTGAACTCGTCTGTATATTGTGGGTTGCTATACCACTTGACATGTATTATTTTGTATACTCTGTTATGTATCAGTATATGTGTATATGATGGTTTACTGTTCTGTGATTTATATTGCATTTGAGTTGTTATATTCTGTTCTGATAGATCCTATAGCCACCTATGGTTTTGTTTTAAGTATTCATTGGATATGTCGATCTGCTTGGTAAGGCAATTGTCGATGTATTCCATAGATAATTGAAGCAAGGCTATAGATGGTCGCTCCTAAACAGCCTTATTCTCCGTGTTAGCAGACGGTATTATCTATTAATACTCTTTGCTAGCGTGGGTATAGAGGTGGGGTGTCACAGATATTGAATACTTTGGATTATTAATATTTTTGATATGAGGTTTATAATGCCATGTGAGATGATATGTTGGGTTGAACAGTAATAATATGGTTATTTATCAATGATAAATTGCTGTATGTAAGTGACATCCTGTATTTAAAGTTGAGTTGTATTCACTTGAATAACTCGGGTTAAGATGACATGAGATTCGAAGAGATCGAAGTCGGGTATTAGTTAATACCCGAAACCACTTCGATTCTTTATAAATTGATATGTGAAATCAATAGGCTGGTATGGAATGATTTAAGTGAATTGGACCGTTAATCTAAGTTTTGGTACTTAGATATTGATGTGTGATATTAGTGATGTCTATAACAAATTGTGAATTTGAAAATTGATACGAGTTACACCGGGTTTAAATAAGTTTTATTCTTTGGTATTCCATGTTAGATGGCTTTACTCACGCTGGTTTCCAGCCTGACCCGGGTGTTACTTTGATGTAATGCTCGGGTCAAACCGAGTATTACAGATTTTCAGGTAAGGGCATTCTGAAACTCAGGAGGCGAGCTGGATGGCAAGAACGTATGGAGTGTATCCGCTGTGATATTGTAGTTTTTCCGTGACATGTTGATTGTATGTGTCCATTGTTTGTATATGTTGTAACTCTGATGTATTAGAGAAATTTGACAAGTATAGTTTCCTTTGTATAACTATTATTATTTGTTATTATATTTTATCCGCTGCGAATATTAGATGTTAGTGTTTCGGTTTCTTCTTTTTCTTCTATCTCTTTCTTCTTTTCCCTAACTATTTTTCGAGATCGAAAATTTCGGGTCATTACAGTTTGTCATGTCATGTTCTAATTTATGTTTACATGTGTAACATGACATGTTATGTATATATATATTTTATTTTAAAAACATTTTAAAAGTGTAGTTGAAATTTTCCAATGTTAGTTATATTTTGTTTACAATTTTAATTCTAGTTTCAATTAAATAAAGTAATTTCTTTATTTATTTTCTATTTTCCTAAAACTATTTATTTATTTTCATTTCTACTTTATTTTGTTTTCATTTTTATTTTATTTACTTAATTTTTATTTATTTATATTGGATTTAAAAGAATTGGAAATTCGAAGAGACTTAAGCTTTTAATCTTGTGACTTTTCCTTATCCTTGTCTCTTCATTTTCCTTGGCCTTTAATTTTCTCTTAGTTTAGTCATGTATTTCATTTGTTTTTCACGTGAGAAACTTCGCATCCTCATCATTTGTTCGGCCATTCCTCATTTCAAAAAAATAAAGTAAGTATGGCTTCCATTCTCTTATTTTCTTCTTTATTTTCCTTTGATTTTGCCTTGCTCCTCTCTATGTTTGCTCGGCCTAACCACCATCACCTTCACCGACCACCACCACCATCTCCTCCCCCTCATCATCCATGGCCAACCACCCACTCCTCTTACCAGATCTGGCCATGACCATCTAGATGAACAAACACCACAAAAACTTTGCTAAAATTCCAAAAAAAAACAATGCATAGATGACCTCTATTCCACCATCACCTTCATGCTTTTCCTCGGCCACCACCCCTAGCTCCACCACCATCATGACATGACCTCTGGCCATCTCTGACCTGACCTGACCTGAAATGAACATGGCCGAGCCCAAATATGGCATAGGTCGAGCCTATGTGCAACATACTCCACCTTTTGGCCGTTGTCCCTTTGTATTCTTCACATGTAACTCCAACCGCTTCACATCCCTATGTAGCCATGCAAATATCGACCTATACCCGAGCCAATTACCATCATGGCTGAGCCTATGATCCCCTTAGGACGAGCACTTGAGTAAAGCATGGTTAATCCATCTTGTTCTTTGTTGCTTCTTATTTCCATCTGTTTCAATATATGTTTTGTATTGAATATATATATATATATATATATATATATATATATGTATATATCTATTTTTCTTTAATTTATTTGTTGTATACAAGATCAATATCAAGGCTCTCCATCCATTGAAATCTAATCGTGCTTGTCGTGCTTTTGGAAACGTTCTTGTGTGTTGTTTTCGGTCTCTAGCTTTGATAAAGGTGAGTCATTCTCACTCTGACGTTATTACTTATGAAATGGTAAATAGATGACAAGTGATTAGTAATTAAAATGTTTATGCAAGTTAATGATGATTATATGATATATTATTTCATGTTATTACCATGTTAACTTTGTTAAATATCGCTTGACATATGATAAATGACAGTACGTTGCGACATAGACATGTTAGAATATTTGTTTGTATTATTTATGTATATACTCACACTGCAAGTTTCCTGTTAGAATGTAATCACTATGCGTTTAAATGATACATATCCGAACGAACATTAGAATAGGGAAAATATCATTATGAGCTGAAATGATAGGCTCAAGTGATTTTTATTGTATTTTATTTGACTTGGGATTGCGGGTTTGAAATGATAAAACCCGGGTTATCCTTTTTAAATTGCGGATTGAAATAATGCATATCCGTATCACTTGACTAGGAATTTAAATTGAATTTGAATTTAAATAATGGTTACTTCGTTATGTGTTAAATAGAATGAAATGAAATGAGATAAATGAATTTTTGAATGGAATTTTGGAATGTGCTTTGTAATGATATTTGGAATAATAAATGAATGACATATTTGATTTTAAAATGATATTTAATTTGAATATTTGAATTAAAGAATGATAATGAATTGATAAAGGTTTGAAAGGAAATGATTTTGAAATGGTTTTGAATGACATAATCTTTATTTTGATAAAGAATGTGAATTTGGAATGATATTTGATTTTTTTTATTTATTCGATTTATTCGATAAATGAATATTTGAAGTTTATATTAGTATGAAAGGATATTAGGTTTACTTGTAAATCGGGTTTATTTTAATGATATTGTATTTTATTAAGTGATTATTTCAAAACTAAATAATATGAAAGTGAATTATATATATGTATGTATGTATGTATGTATGTATGTATGTATGTATGAGATTTTCAAATTTATTTCTGAAATATGGTATATTTAAAGCTTTGAATTATGTTGAAAAATTGAATAGTTTATTTTGTGGATCAAATCTGTATTTGAAATTGATAAGATTTGAAATGGTTTGCTGGGAAACTGAATTGAATTGAAATTGATGGATTGAATTGAATTAAATTGAAAATTTGAAAATTTGAGTTGATTCGAATAAATTTGTAAAATGTAAAGAATTAAAGGAAGGTTCCATGATTTCAAATGTATGATTTCGAAATGTTATGATTTCCAAAGTGTAATGATTTCAAGTATTTTATTTTCGAAAGAGTTATAACTTGAAAGTATAATGATTTTTGAAAGGTGAATATATGTCTGAAATGGAAATGATATCATATTGATTTGGATATTGTTTTGAAATAAAAAGGGTTTTGGTTTTGAAGTATAAACTATTTTGAAATGAATATAGATTGAAATAAAATGGTTTTGGTTTCGAAGTATAAACTATTTTGAAAGGAATATAGTTTTGAAATGAAATGATTTGATTTTTTTTGAAGTATAAACTATTTTGAAATGGCCACGGCGTTATAATAATGATTGGATGTTAAAGAGACCAGGATCGAAAGTTGTCATACTCTCTGCCAACTCCGAAAACCACTTTAACAATTTGTATGCGGTGGGGATTCCAGAATGAAGTAGGTTGGTGGCGGCGTTCCTTTGAGGTATGAACGTGGACCCGACTCCCGTGAGTGGCTTAAGGTGGCTAAAACAAGAGCGATCTCGGGCCAGTGGGGTAGTACCTCTTATCGGACACACTCTTTCGATATTATACTCTAACTTTTGGATTGATTCGGTGGCCACTTTTGACATTTGATTTTGGGGGGTATGGCTCGAGGTGGGCAGTAGCTGCACGCTATGCATCACCACCACCCCGTGTGCGTAATTGGCATATCTACCCTGCCATTGCCTTGTGTGCCGCGTCACCTACCCTAGCGCGCCTTGTACGAGTTTGGTTTTCTCCCATAGCCCGTGGAGTATTTAGGGTAGTCTCCCGATCTGGAGATGCACTGATACTGGATGGTCTACTGGGACTATTATGTGTTAAGGTGGAAAATGTAAATCCTTAACGCTATTTAAAAGTAAGTTTATTTTACTATAGGCATTATTATAATAGAAAATTATTGCTGCATAGTAAATAGTTTAACGGATCATTAAAGGATGGGTGATCCCAAGCATCCTTTAAGTTACTGATGCATTTTGTTACCATTCACTTGAGTTGATTTACGTTCACAAATATTTATATCCTGACTCGAGCGTTTTGTGTTTTGCTTTACGCTCGAGTCAGACTGAGTGATTCAGCATTCAAGACTCGCCTTCGGAGTTGGAGCTTGGCTTAAAGATCTAGCCATCTATTTTGCTTTCAGTATCCAGTGATTCCGGTGATGTATTCTGATTTGTACATGATGTATCTTGTTACTCTTCTGTTATATCTCGTTTAACTCTGATGTATCTTATATATATGTACTAGCTTCATGAACAGCTATCTCTTTTACTTCCGCTGCTTATTATTTACACTGTGTGTGTGATTATGTGATTATTTATTTACTGTATATGATGAGATTGCCAAATATTATTTACAATGCGGTATTTTGAGCAATTCAAGTCCGACATGTGCGGATGCGAGTGGTTGAAAATACGGGGTCGTTACAATAGCTCAACAACATTAGCTGCCGAAGCTTGAAATTGAAGCAGCCAAACAATCAAGTACCCGTTAACCAGGCATTTATGTAACATGTTATCTATTAGCTTGTCTCAGCATGATGGAACTGAGTATCCGTTTAAAAGTAGCAGTAGAATTATACACAAATCAATTACTTGAGTTTTAAAAGCATTAGCTTATTATTTAAATCAATTATGCACAAATCATACACCATTCTTTTTATCATCTTGTTATTTGAATCATTAAATGTTGTAGTCATCGACACGTACCTAAATTTGACTTGTAAGGGGAAATGGTAGTCACGATTAGGAGATAGAATTCTCTTCTCATTTTCCATTAAAGTAATACCATCGTGACTATTTTTGATATCCGCAAGAATATATTTTTCTAGGCTACTTCTATTTTCATCTCTCTTTCCTCGCTTCACACCTCATTGGGTTACAAATAATCATCACACCCCACTTTTTTCTTTTTGTCCTCCAATTCATTCTAAAAATGTCTTCACATTTTTTAAACTACATACAGCTTAGATGTTGTTTATTCACAAACCACGCTCGGTCCAAACTAGATTGTTACACAAACCTCACTCGACCCAAACAACGTTATTACACAAACCCCACTCGGTCCAAACTATGTTGTTACACGAACCTCGATTGGGCCGAGCAAGGTTTTTAAATAAACATCGCTTCTTTAGTTCTTTCGTACGTAATTATTTTTTGTAAACGTAATCTGGTGTGATTCAAATATAGTGGCAATTTAAAAAGGGTACTTTTAGCACAGGTTCTTGATAGGTTTCAAAATTCACAAAAATCCCAGTAGAAAAAAGTATGTAAATTAGGTCCTTATTTTTAAAAAATCATCAAAAAAACATATAAAAGATTAAAAAAACCTTTCAAATTTTAAAATTTATCTCAATTAATATTTATCTTCGTATTTATGTCAAAAAATTCAAAAAAACAAGGATGAAAAGTGGAAAAAATGACACACCGTATGTTTCAGAAATACTTGCAGACATTTATGCAATTTTAGAGAATAATTGCAGATATATCTGCACTTATTCTGAATAGCATACCTTTGCAACTAAAAATTGCAGATGTATCTGCCATTTTAAGTAATAAGTGCAGATATTTACATAAATATTCTGATTGTTAAATTAAGGTGCTGTTATTCAATGAATAATTGCATACATGTCTGCAAATATATGGAATAATTGCAAACATACCTACAATTATATAGATTTTTATTCAATGCGGTTATTCAGTGAATTTGCATACATATCTACAGTTATACGGAATAATTGCATACATTCTGCAATTATTCAGATGTTTATCGAATGTAATTATTTAATGAATAATTGCAAACATATATACAATTATATGGAATAATTGTAGATATGTCTGCAATTTCTTTTTTTCTTTCAGAAATCTAGTTATAATATTTACAATTTTTTGATTTTTTTTAAGCATTGGTGCAAAAAACATGAAAAATACATGCTGCTACATTAAAATAATTATAGGGAGCATCTTTACAACTTTTTTTAGGAAGGATGTCGTTTGAATTATCTTTGGTTTTAGGGGTGTGTGACTAATATTCACTTTTAAAAAACCTGAAAATTGATGAAATAGCAGGGTGTGAGGGAAGGAAAATGGGATGTGAATGGAATTAGCCATTTTTCTAATACTAGTAGTCAAATGTAGACTACAGAACTTCCCATTACAAAATTGATTGAATAAAACATGTTGTTAACATTCGATAATGTGGTTAAAGCAGACAGACTGATTAAATGACAAAACCTTTTGATTTAAGTGAATGTTGTCATGTTTGATGGCCATATAATTCTAAATATGGACTCATGTTTGTTAATTCGTTAGCTATTGATTTTGATAATAACAACCTTGATATAACTCCATTCATATAAAATATAGATATTATATTTTGCCAAGTATGTAATATATAGTGCAAGACATTACATAGGCGTTGAATCGAAAACTGTATAGTATAAAGACGTAAGAAATAGGCAAAAGACTCGTGAGTACAAAGACCAAGATATGAAGATCTTAAGACCAAGGTTTTAAATACCGGATTTCGGTCACGTTTCATCTCGGAAGTTTTGCACAAATTATCTCGTATCGGGAGAGATCTCGGACGAGATGAGTACGTATCGGGTGTACATCTCGGATTGACATCTCGGTCTTATAATGCATCTCGGGAATATCTCGGATGTACTTATGTGTTTAAAATTGATGTGTCAAAAATTTATTTAACGATTATAACTTTCTTAGTAAAAATAAAAATGGTAACATACTTGATTTACATGGAAAAAGAAATATTTTTAGAAGAGTAGTAGCTTGATTAGCTTAATTGATTTGGTAATGATTGAATAATATCCTTTTATTTGAACGTAATAAAGAAGTGAAACCTTTCGCTATGACTCATTAAGATAAAAAGTAAAGAATATGTTCAATAAGTTGGTAAATTATAATTGGATTGAGTAGTTTCTTTTGAATCAGTATGAAAATAAAAATTATTATGAAAAATGTATAACTTCGTGTAAGATCTCGGATTGAGATTTTGATCCATATATCGGGTGATTTGAATATCTCGGACGAGATAAGTGTCGAGGGAGATATGGAGGAGATTTGATGTCTCGTCTCATTTAAGTGTGAAAATGAGATCTCAGACGAGATCTCGGACGAGATATAGGAGATTTAAAACCATGCTTAAGACTATAATATAGTGTATAGAGTCGTGGTATACTGTTAAAGTCCCTGATATCAATAATGGTTGCTTCAAAACCCATCCAAATTCATGATATCCTGTTGTTGATCAGTTAATACTAGAAAAATACTATAATTTTATCCAAAATGCATGAGTTTATCGAAAACGTCTAACGTCGATTAGTCCCCACCTAGACGATTAATCCCTAGTCTGTGCTTAACGCTTAGCCATTTTTACAACCTTGGTTATAGCATATATGTCATGGAGTTATGATATGTCATAGTGGCAATCATGTAATTTACAATAAATTATTGACTTTGTAATAAATTTCATTTGAAATAAAAATGTGTTTTTCTTCCTATTCTATACTTTATATAATGTGTTATATTAATTACATTTAATTTAAATATATTTAATTTAAATATATTTAATATAAAATTTATAAATGATATGTTTTGTGGTAGTAATTACAATATGTTGTAATATTAGTAATTTATTATAATAAAAATAAATATAGAATATTGAATATTCCTAGTCAAGATGTATCAAGATTGGATATCGGTATATCCTTATAGACTGGAGTACGTAATGCTTATACAATATTGGGCAATGTATTACTCATGACCGTTGGGATACCAAGGGGTTACATGATGATAGGTATTGGATAACTATTGTATGACTCATTCGATAGTTTTCTATTAGTTAATGTAACTAAGGTCAAACAAAAAATATCGAAAGTGACAATATTCGTAGTTCTCTTGACTTGAGAATACCGTTGAACTTCAATGTTGACATTCCACTTTGATTATAGTTGAATTAGGACGTCGCTAACTTGGAACCAGTAAGCCGCCACGTGTTGTTTTACAAAATAGATGTTGGTTCATCCATCAAACCACACACATATAAATTCATTCTATGCTCAACCTCATATACAACACATATAAACCCAACACAAGTACATACATTAGATACATTGCGCAATATCATACATTTCATAAAAACAAAGTTTATATCATAGAAATCCATATTTATATCAACGTTCCATCAAACATCCTCAACATATCTACCAATCGTTCAATCAAACATCTACAATCATCAAACATAATCCAAGTTTAAAGTGGTCAATCAATCAAAAATCCATCTAAAACACAACCATACCTGCTATCACCATTTCCATCATTTCCCGACCCTCGGAGAAAAAATGTCTCATGCTCTGCCATGTATGTCGCAATCCACACATCTACCAACGTAATCAACCCTTCACTCTCCCATCAATCATCCAATTCTTCTATCTTGGCTCTTAACTATGTTATCTCCTTCTCAGTCTATGAATTCCCATAATCAGCTTGAGAAGTCATCGCCTTGAAATTAGCTAATAGCTAGTTATGATTTATACGTAATATTAAAAAAAAATGGTAATAAAGTAGTTAAACTCGGTAAACATTACCTCATGACTACCATAACCGTAGCGTCTATTCCCCATTGACTGATTGGTCACATCATCAAAAAACATATCCTCCTCCTTAATAGCCAACTCCTCTAGGCCTGTCGCATGCGATACTTGAGCTTACTCCATTCAGTCTTTTCCTATGATTATAAATAGAATTTTTCCAAATAAATATTCAATTCAAAATTTATGTATTATGAAATAATAAGAAGAAATTAAAGCATGTTTATCATGATAGCTTGTGATTTGGGGTTTCTCTAAGTAAATGATACCGAATCATCTTCGTTTTTCTGCTCGATGGCATGCATATGTGTAAAGACCTCCAAATATGTAGGGCCATGACTCTTCTCCTTCGCTTGAAATTATATACGATTGAACAATGTATACGATTAAACAATATATAAGTATTTTATAAGCGCAATTTATAAATTTACCATTTCTTTCTAATACTGTTGGAAGGATTTTGATCTACCTCGGCATGTAACGGGATTTTTATTCCTATTTGTCGAGTTCCACGTAGATACTTCCTATAAATTTAACATATAAGTTATGTTTACCATCTGTAACTACATAAATATTTGATTAATGTGATTATTAAAAAAGCCTTTAAACAAATTACAATAAACATATGAAACTAGAAAACTTACTTTCGTGGCGGGAGTTTGCCAATGCTCAAGAAAATCCATCCAAACATTAGAACTCATTCAATCAGGCTTTTTATTTTTATGTTTTACGACCAAGAGGGTGTCTCTGTAATTTTGCCTCATTTTCTTATTCAAGTGGTTCCTAAATAGTTGTTGATCTTCCTTCTCTATATCGATCGCAGCCTACACATTGAAACTAAAAATGAATTATGCATAGTATATTAATTTTAGAAGATCAAATATGTCATTTTCAAATGAATTATAAATTTATACTTACCAATAAGTCGACACATATAGCATCTTTAACATAAGGTAGGATTTCATCACACATCGGCCAAAAACTCGACATACGACTCATGTGCCCTCATAGAGATAGGAAGAATATAATTGGAAGGCTCAAGCTTGAAACCCCTTTATTAATTTGGATATGGATATTTAATAAATTATAAATAACGTACATGAACTAAATATTAATGACGTTGCAATAAATTTAATACTTACCCTCCAATTTTAGGAGTCATACTATCCCTTGGACGTAAATCAGCCGAGCCACTAGCACCCTAAATTCATAGAACAAAATCATTTCGTGTAATGACAAAATATAAAATTTTATTATTAGAAAAGATGTCTGATTAATAATCACATAAAAATTCCACTAAAACTAAAAAAATAGAACAAGATCTCCTAAATTCATAGAATTTTTAAAACATAATAATACATAGCTCACACTATAGTCATCATCATTAATAATAGTGGTAGCTCAAAATATACATTATACAATCATATATACATTACATCATTAGTAGCTAAAAATCAGTATTCGTCATTTTTTGATTTAGACTCAATCTCATACTCTATATCGTTTTCCCCTGTACTCTCAAATGCTTCTATTAGAATATTCTATTCATTGTTCAAAGATCCTACATCTGTATGATCATAGGTTATTATTATTTCATTATTTGGCTTAAGGTCTACTTGATAACTACTTCATCTAGAATATTATTTCCATCAAACGTAAATCTTGCTTTTTTAAAAACAGTCAACCAATCAGCTATAGAGCAAAATAAACTTATAACGCTTGTCTTGCTAATACGAAAGGGTCATAGTTAGAGTAATGCGAGTTACGCTTTATTTTAGCAAGCCTATAATTATTTGTGCACATTGATTCCAGAACTAGGAACATTGTTGAACCAATTGCATTTGAATAAAAAAATTCTGTAGATCGTACAAAATATGTCAAATTCTAAAACCGATGTTAAGACACCGTAAAAATATTTTATATGTTCATCCAGATCATCGTTAACTTTGACAAACACACTATTATTATAGGTTAATTTTTCAGCACCATATTCCTTGGGTTGAATTTAAATCCATTTACGAAGAATATTGGATAAATCTTGAAATTTCTTTTTGGTCCTATCACAAGATGTTTCAATCCTTTATCATCGAAACAATTTCTTGGATCATAAACATAATTTGATAACCAATTAGCAATTCTTTATTGAGATCGCCATGTGGATATTGTAATTCGTAAATGCTGCAAATATGTATCATATATTGCATTAAAATTATAAGTATAATTGAAATAAATATGAATTTGGAAATCCATATATTAAGAATTATTATTTAACATTACCTAACAAATGGTACACCTTCAACACGATTAAGAAGAACATATGTGTATGTTGTATGATAATCTCTATCATCTAAACATTTTCCACATATTATCTAGCAGATCGATCATGTTGTCTAAAAATTAATAACAATGCCTTGAGACTGTATGGATTGGATTAACACATTACAAAGTATTCTAATTATGTTACGGCCTATTTCGAGCTTAATTTTTTTTTCCAGCCAATTTTTACAAATCCAACCGTACAAATTGGATTAACACGTTACAAAGTACTAGTATTTTGGATTTGGTCTCGTTTGAAGGTCTTCTGACCTTCCAACGAAGGGTCTTTAGTCTCAATTTTGACGAACGGCTATAAATTTAAAATTCAAGATTGATACCCTAAAGTTATTTTTTTAATCATATTTTGAAAATAGGTCAGAAGTACTTCAGAACAAGATATGGTCCGATAAATTTATTTTTCTACTGAATAATTTATTTTTTATGATTTTATTATACTAAATACATTTAAAAGTTTATAACTAATTACCCAATGGTTTAAACAAATTTTTTAATTCGTAAAAACATTGCACATAATCAACATTATCGAAGTTGCTTAATGGACTGACTTAAAGTCGTATAGATTGGTCATGCGAATTAGATTTTCAGTAATGATAAATATTCGAATTACACGATGATAGATTATCGAAAATACTAATTTAACCGATCACAAGTTGTCCTTGTGTTGAATATCAGTGTTAAAATATTGTTTTTAAGTTTAGGAATTAAAGTAGTATTTCTAAATATGTTTAAAATGTAATGGAAATTAAATCAACTAATTATTAATCGGTTAATTAATATAATAGCTAGCCACTGCTACTTCCCAATAGGGCCGTCGACAACTGTTGCCCCTCCCAACTGCTATTTACCGTATGTCTTATAGTGCTCAGGCTAGAGCAATTCGATTAACAATAATAATAATTATTATTGAACTAAAGACTTTGTGTTTGTACTATACAAGTTGAATGTGGATGGAATTGGAATTTGAGCAATACCAAATTCCATAAGACCTATGATATGGTTTTAATAAAGAGAACTTGTGTAAATCACTATCACTTTCGAAGACCACTTAAAATGGTAAAATTGGATTTTAACGAAACTTTGTAAGTGATAATTTCGATCAAACTATCACACTATTAGCTAAAGTGGCATGTGAATATCAATATATGAATTGTTCGATGTTAATCGCTGAATGAAATTACACCTAAGAGTCACACAACCGCAATGTTGACCGAATAACACTTGATTTAATACATTATGATTGTTATAAACAAATTAAATTAACTAATATTTATGAAATATTTACTTTAAAATATAATTTTATTTATTTGAATTGGTATAATTGCGTCTATAAAAGTTATACACATATACATATCCATATACGATATCGATGTGCATTTGAGTTTGATTTAAAGCGAATTCACTAATACTGTTTGAAGTTGCTTGTAGGCTCATTGAGCCTACGAAATGGTCAACAATATGGAGGGGACAGGAGGGTGAGATATTTTGATTAATGGTTTGAATTGGTGGGGCAAGAAGGGATAAAAGACCAAATCCACATCTCCTCTTTTCTTTCCTTCTCTCTTTTTATTTAAACCCACCACCCTCTTCATTTTTGAGGTGAATTTTTCTAGCTCCTCTCATCCCTTTGGCCACAAGTATAAACCTCCATTCCCCCTCTCTTTTCAAACCAAAACCAAGTTTAAATAAAATAAAAGGAGAATAGACCTTCTCGATTGCTTGTAATTTTTAGTAGAGACTAAATCAGATTCGAGGAGTTATTTTGAATCAGCATTCAAGGTGTTACAACTAGACTATAACTGAGGTAACATTTACTTTATACCAATTTTATATACATAATCATTATGTTAGTGCACTTGTATAAGTTAGATTATATATGATTAATTCACATATGCATTTGTTGTTGATTTACACAAAAATGTGTTATATAATAATAAGAAAACATTTTATGTGTATATATTCATATTCAATTTTAGCACATATTAAAAAAATCAAATTTAAAAATAATTTTAAAAGGTTTTTAAATCAAAAATTGAATTTTAAACTAATATACATAACACATATATATGTATTTATAGATATGTAATTATTTATGTATACAACTCATAATATAAAAAACATTTTTTTAATAATTTATGTATGGAAATTTAAGTTAAAAAAATTATAATATATATTTAATCCACATGAATTAGCTTAAAAAATAAAAATAAAATTGATTTCGCCAAAAAATTATGGTCGAAATGAATTATTCATATTCTTTATTAATATATTTATAATTACATATAACTTAGAATTTCATATAATTTATAATATTTACATATATATTGCTTTATGCATTTTCGAAAATAAAAAAGGATATTTTTTTCACACGCACATACATATACATATATATATATACAATTTGAAAATTAAAGTAAGATATTTAAATTTGAATTGAATTTTAAAGGATATTTTAAATCTATATCTAATTTCAAATTTGAATTTTAGAAAAGTATTTTAAATTTTTTTATATTTAAAGTTTATCTAACTATTATACATATATAAATAATATATGTACGCACGCATACACACACACAGATATATATATATAGTTATTTGCACTCGTATGTGTATATATATATAAAAGATATAAATACATTTTACATTATGAAGGGGCTAATGTGTCTGTTGCAATATAAATTCCAACACTTAAATACTTATATGTTAAACCATGTACACTTTATATGTTGCACATTCACATACACATACATGTGTGTTCGATAAACATGTACAAACCATGTATTATTTATATAAACAAATAAAATCATTTTTACTAACCAATTAAATAAAATAATGATTTTATTCAAAATTTATTTAGATTGGTTCTAAATTAATTTTTTCGTTGTAAGCCTAATATGATCCAAAATGGTAAAACAATTCACCCATTTAACCTATTGTGTGTTGGTGTAGATCCAACAGTGGTATCAAAGCTCAATTGCCTATGCGGCCTAAATTAGTGGTATTATGACTAACTAATTAAGCTTACTCATTAAGTAGGTTATCTAGAAAAATAGTGTCTAGGTTAGGTTTGGATACTCAAGTACTCTGCCCTAATTGGCTACAAACCTGGTCCGAAAGGTGCAGTAAGTGCATATGTTATGCTTAACATGAAAAGCCCAATTTAGATTTGGGCATTAGGCTAATTTTTCAAAATTGGTATTGAAATTAGTAACTTAAAAGGTTAAATTTAAAATAAGTAGAAATTTTATAAATGTTACAAGATAATTTGCAAAAAAAAATTTTGAAATTTAAAATTTTAATTTTGAAAATTATTTAAAAATTAATTACATTAATAAATTATACGATTAATTGATTAAATTATATACATGACATATACACTGATATATGTTACATTATGTTAAATGTTTAAGGTGATGCATGCATATAATTTTCAAATTAAATTATAATTTAATTTAAATTGTTTAATTAAATAAATTTTAATTATTAATATATATATATATATATATATATATATATTGGTATATATGTATAACTATAAGTTTTACGATGTACATATTTAATTTAAAATGTTTGATTGAATAATATAAGACTAATTAAAATGCTAATTAATTAATTAGTCAATTCAATAAGATTAAATTAATAAAATTAAAATAAGATTACATATAAAACTATTATATAAGTAAATTAAATTTCAAAATTTTGTATAAGAATTATACTTATTTAATATGAACATATGATAAAAGGTATAACGATATAAGGAACAAATACATATATATAGTACATCTACTGTAATTTTAGATGTGTTTGACACTTGATGCATGAGGGTGTTTCATAATAAATACATTATTTCGTAAGTCGATATCACTCAATTAAATATACTAAATATTATGATTTTTAATATAACTGTCGTTTTTACCATTTATATACTAAAAATTACTTGCATACTCTTTAGTTGTTGAGTAAACATAAACTACAGTTGTTATGTGTTGTATTATTATCCTATTGACTAGACAAGGCAAGATAACTGTATATTTTTATTGTGCAAACTCAAGCTACATATACTACACTTAGGCCGTCGTGAAATAGTAGGTACGAGTGAATAATCACTTTTTATTTGTTGAGCAAAATAAAGATCGAAATGAGATTAGGACAAAGACCATAGGTTAGGAGTTGTATATAATACAAGCGATAAAGAGTTATTCATTGTTTGCGAGCCAATGATTTGTTGAACAAACTCAAAGTCAGAATCCCAAGGCAAGAGAGTCCTAGCATCGATTAAGGAAATCGAAAGATTTTTATGTTGCCTTTTAGGGTTGTGATAAACATAAAAGTCTAGTGGGGGCCTTATTAGAAAAATGAAAATGGTAATGTTTAACCATTCTAATATTGTAAGAATATTCGCTATGTATAAATTAAACTAATATACATCGACAAATTTGTCCAACTAATATAATTGATAAAATGTTTATCAGTTAAAATTTACAAATGAACTGAACTAAGATTGACAAATAGAAATATAAAACATGCTTACCAATAAAAAATTTCAAGTTGTCAATTTAATCCTCATGAAAGCGTCTAATTATGCAACTACTAAATTCATTTGTAACTTGACCACTTAAGTGTTTTTTGCCCTTATTAGAAAATGAAATGGTAATGTTTAACCATTCTAATATTGTAAGAATATTCACTATGTATAAATTAAACTAATATACTTTGACAAATTTGTGCAACTAATATAATTGATAAAATGTATATCAGTTAAAATATACAAATCAACTGAATTAAAATTGACAAATAGAAATATAAAACATGGTTACCAATAAAAAAATTTAGGTTGTCAATTTAATCCTTATGAAAGCTTCTAATTATACAACTACTAAATTCATTTGTAACTTGACCACTTAAGTGTTTATTTGCCTAAGACTATGTATTTCATTATATGAGTTTTGAACTTTAAAAGCAATATAGGAATATGAATATTCGATTCATGTACGATCATGTATAAATATTATATGGTGAACCTTCAAATTTATAACATACGAACATCAATGAAATTAGCTCAATCGAAATAAGAAAGTAAATCATAGTGTCAGATCATGAATTCAATATGATTTATTACATTAATGATCTATAACAGAGGAAGAGCCATAAGGCGGATCCAAGAATTCAACCACTAAATTGTCAGTTTAATCGGTTTACGAAAAATGCAATTTATCTAATATCCATGAATGTTAATGATGACCGACGCATTTTTGTAAAGAGTTTATGGTCTAGTAGTAAGGGTTTTCTTTTAAAAGGTTCGACCATTTGAAATAGGAAAGCAAACGTACATTAAGGCACATTTAGTATGAAGATAGTAAATATGATCACTTCTGCCTCATGGAGAGATATTGGAAACGAGAATTGTAAACTAATAATAGACACTTAACACGGGATGAGAAATATGAGTTTTATTCCTAAATATATTTTCATATAGAAAATTATTTTCTATGAGATTTATTTAATAGAGCTTTAGATATTTGATTCGAAAATCTCGACTATAATCTGGTTGCAGTAAATCAATAAACAGTCTATACTAAGCAGTTTAATGGAGCTTCGTATTTCGTATGCTATTATAGTAACGGCGTAAATAGTAGAAGCGTACTATATAACACTTCTTGGCAATAACATTAAGCTACATAATTGTTTTTGTAAACATTCCAAGTATTATTTATGAAATAATATTTATTTTCAGCATTGACTGAAAATATATATGGTTCTGTTTTAGTATGAATAGTTTGGATACTCGATGTAATATAAAATACTGTAATAGTGCTATTTGTTTTCATGACAAAATGATGCATTGAAAATTATAGAAGTATATGAAAATTTTGCAAATTTGGATTATGGAAAAAGCGCAGTTTTGAGAAATAATTCTTTAATGAGATGATTGTGAATCTAATGGTACTACTGAAATACATCTCAAAGGATAAAGGCCAAAGCACCGATTCAATGAGAGCGCCCAAGATTTGGTGAACTATTGGCATCGATACATATTGATGTACGCAATTGAAAGTCCAACGATATCAAAATTATAACTGTAGGATCTAGATTAACCCTAGAGGGGGGGGGGGTGAATAGGGTTATAGAAAACTGCAGAAATAAATATGCTGAAAAGTAAGTCACACACAAAATTTACCCAGCTTCGGCAACCCCTGCCTACTGCTGCATTCCCAGATTTCTATTAGAATTAAACAGTATCCCGCTTACAAACACTCTACTAGACTCGCAAACCCTTTTGCTCCCGCTCACAAACACTCCCATAGACTCGCACACCTTGCTCCGCCTATAGAGTTTCGCTCACTCGCAAACTCTGCTCCACCTATAGAGTTTTGCAAACTCGCACACCCTGCTCACTGAACTAATTCTAACTAGACAATCTGACACTACCTACAACCTAGGTGGTGATTTACAAATTCTTTGACTCGAAAAGAAAAAACAACTTCAAAAATAAAACAGGAGCAAAAATTAAAATACAACTTTGAACCCGTAATTTTTGCTCAAAACAAAAATATAAACCCCTTTAATTAAAACCCTAAGTAAAAACCAATCCCCTTTATAATAAAGGCCGGCCCACTATTTTTTAACCCGATCCTCTTGATTTTCCTTCTGTAACAATTGCGGCCCTATGTTGTTCGATCTGGATTTAGGGCTTCGTTCTTCTGTGAAATTTGGGACTTTTTCCAATTCAATTCTCTGGTTTGCTCGCGGCTCTCTGATGATCGATTCTTGTTGACTTCGAGATTGCAAATCGTACGCAGCTGCTTCTTTGAACAATTCTCGTTTCTTGGCTCGCTCGTTCTCTGGTGATCGAGTTGTTGATTCGGTATGTAGTTTCTCTGTTTGTGCTATTGTGATTTTTGTACTCAAACTCGATGCCGATGATGAGATTTTTGGTTCAGTATTTATATGAATTCGAATCACTTGATTCGTTCGTATTCACTTGCGACTTCATCACTTTCCTAATTTTTTACAACTTGATACACACGGCTTTCCTGATATACTTACTACTTGATGCTCACGGCCTTGATTATGTAACGTTCGATTTTCCTTGATTCACACGGCAACAACTTTCCCCTTTTTCATTGCTGACTTTTTCAAAGATACAAATTTGATTTTCGTTGAATTCTCTGACTTGACTTTAGCCTCCTATTTTTGAAAATTCTAACTTCGGCTTTTACTGTGAATTATGACTTCACTGTTGCACTCGAGTTTGTAGCTTGCCATTGTGTTGCATTGTTATTGATACTGCTTCGGCCATCTTTGTGCTGTTGATGTTTGCCGAGGTTGTTGATTCACCACTGAGTCTCATTTATATTCTGTTGTCATTTATGCATTATACCATGCTGTTACCTCTCTTGTATCATTGGTATTTGTA
Source organism: Allium cepa (assembly GCA_030765085.1). Taxonomy (NCBI): domain Eukaryota; kingdom Viridiplantae; phylum Streptophyta; class Magnoliopsida; order Asparagales; family Amaryllidaceae; genus Allium; species Allium cepa. The sequence goes on along the minus strand of CM060938.1, from coordinate 461,375,311 downwards.
GCTTGTAACTGGACATGTTTGGCTTTGCGGTTTGGTTTCTCTTGGGCTTGTAGTTGATGTGCATGTCACTGTTGTATTACAGTACATTGCATTCTGTTGCACTGCATAGTGGTCTTCATTGTTGCCGTGTCATTGTTGTTGACATGTGCATTTGGTCTTGATCATATCTGATGTTGTTGAACCTGATTTTCATTGTGGGTCTTTTCATTGTGTTGGTTACTGATGCATACATGAGCTGTGTACATTTGTACTTGAGCGTGCTTGATTTTGTTCCTCGGTTTTGAATATGTTTATTCACCCTTTAAGTAAACTTAGGCATGTATTGTGTCGGGCTGCTTCATTATGTACTTGATGCTTGTGTAAATGCTTATATCATCACATGTTCATGTGTGTCTGCCATTCCATGAATTTCTTGTATCAGTTCTCGACCACACTGTTTCCATAGCTATGCCTTGACAAGATGCTTCGCTTGTTCATATTGCCTTTGTAAACTTGTTGCATGCATTTGTTTGAGATTCTGGTGGTCTTGTTGCTTTCATTGCTATGCACATTGTTGCATTGTTGATGTTCTTTGTAGTTTGGTCTGGTCTGGTCTGCATACATGATTGTTGCAGTCCCTTTTTGTAACGACCCGCTATTTTGGACTATTTGCATCCGCACATGTCGGACTTGAATAATTCAAAATACCGAATTGTTAATTTAAATTTGACAAAACTCAGATATACAGTAAATAAATAATCACAGAATCACAGACACAGAGTAATAATATGCAGCGGAAGTAAAAGAGATAGTAGTTCATGAAGCTACTATATAAATATATAAGATACATCAGAGTTTACAACAGAAGAGTAACACAATACATCAGGTATAAATCAAAATACATCACTGGAATCTTCGAATGCTGAAAGCAGAATAGATGGCTGGATCTTCAAGCAAAGCTCCAACTCCAAAGGTGAGTCTCAAAGTTGAACCACTCAGTCTGACCCGAGCGTAAAGCAAAACACAAAACACTCGAGTCAGGATTAATATTCTCATATCAATAAATCCAACTCAAGTGAAATAGCAATCGAAATACAAGTAACTCAAAGGATGTTGGAATCACCATCCTCTAAGGATCCGTTAAACTATCTACTATGTAGTAGTGTACGCTAAATAGATAATGCCTATCAGTAATATAAAGTATCAAGATAGTGTTAAGGCGTTACCATTATCCCCCTTAACACATTTTAATAAGCATCATAGTCTATACAGCACTGTAAACTCCACCGTAAACTGGTGGGATATCAGGGAGTACTCCATAGGTATAACACAAAACAATTTCGTAGTGGTCGCGTATATGGGAATACAAGTATGACAAGGCACCTGAGGCAATACCCAAGGTAGTGAAACTACCGTTTGCCTGATCCGGACAGGTGAGAACGCATCGCCGCAGCGATCGCAACACCGCGAAACAACACTCCTGAAAAGTACGAGGGTGCACCAATCAATCACAAGTAATAAGTAGCAGTTACGAAAAAGTGTGTTCGCTCGAGGTGGCTAACCCCATTTGGCCCGGCACGGCTCCTGATTTTAGTCATTTTCAATTTGACACGAGTGTCAAGGCTATCCATCAGCGTTCTCTTTCTTCAGTCATCACGCACATCATTCCAGCCACTTCATTCTGGATCATCACTCCACGTATAGTTATTAAAGTGGTTTTCGGTTTAGATAGAGAGTATATCCATAACCGATTCCGGTTTCTTTAATAACTTTCGTAATTTTTTAAACCGATTGGTCGTTTCTAATAAATTTCAAAACCAAATCAAATTCAATTTCAATTTCAATTCGTAAATCAACATTTCGTTTGTCTTTCTAAATCAATTTCCAAGGTTTACGTTTCAAAACTTCCAAATTACCATTTCAAAATCTTATAATTCGATTTCAACTTTCATTTAAACAATTCAAATATTGATTCAAGTCATATATAAATTTCATTCCGAAATCATTTAAAATGGTTTAATTTTCATTTCAATCAATTTAAATTCATTTATCGATTTCATTCAATATTCATTAAGCTAATTTCTTCTTTAAACAATTTCCATTTAATTTCCAATTCATTAAATCAATCACTTACGTTCAACTACATTATATCAAAGCTTACAAATTTAATTAAGTTAAATTCATCAAATCAAATTCCTTAAATTACAAGCCTTACATTTGTTTCAATAAAAACGCATTTATTTCTTGTTAAAGAAATTCAATTTCATATATTTATTTACTTAGTTACGAATTTCAAACTCAGTTAATAAAGAAACTAAATTTTGCATATTCGAGAAGTTCAATTTCACTTATTTACTTAAATAATTTTTCCAAAACTTAATAAATAAAGAAACCCAATTTTATTTATTAGCGAAGTTCAAATTTCACTTATTCAAAAGTTAAATTTCTCTGATCACAGAATTCAATTTTTAATCAGTTATCAAATAATTCAATTTTATTCAATTATTAAATAATTTCAAACTTAATTATTAATAATTTCAAAACCTAATAATTTCAAACATGATTATACATTCAACTTAATTATTAAATCATTTCAAACTTAATTCAATGAAAAATTCCAAATTTAATCGTTAAATAATTCAATTCAGAACAACGTTCTTCCATCAGTTATTACATTTATATTTTGTTTCAGATTTCAATATTAACAATTTCCTTTTATCAAAATTTGTGTTCCAATTTTTTTTATTTCAAAACCTTGTTATTCAAATCAAATCTTTATTTTATTTCACATCAAATTATTGACCAATCGGTTTATTTAATTCTCTATCCCAAGTCAAGTTCATTTTGGGTATTTATCATTTCAACCCGATTCCAATTAAATTCACAAATCAAAGCATAGCAAAAGGAACTTGCAGTGATTCAAACTTACTTCAATGAATAATTCCAAATTTAATCGTTAAATAATTCAATTCAAATAATGCCGAAATAATCGTATCAATTCACATTGTTGTTTATGCAAATTAATATAATTATTTCTATAATCTACACTATCATTTCATGTAGATTAAAGATTATTACATTACGGTTTTTTCCACTTGTCACTCAATTTCAATTTCAAATTTAATACTACACAATTGATCCAATATACGTACCAAGGTTCAAAATATAATTTATCAAATTCTATGTGTCAATTAACTTAACAATTAAAAGAGGTCATATTATTCAAATTAACTAATCAAATTCAACACATATGTCAATTCACAATTTTTAAACTATCCTACGTCAAATTCAATTTGCATAATATTTATCACTTTATACATCACAATTTACATCCAATATTAACAGCAAACAATCAATCAATTATCAACCAAACTGGATTATTATTGCATACATAACAGATAACGGTGTCAGATGTCAAAGGTGAACTGATACATAAATAACAGTGCAATAAATAACAGCAGTATATTTCAGTTGTCGTTCCAATTGAAATCAAATTTAATAAATAAAAGAATATTAATCGTGAGTGATTACTCACCTTTCGAGGCTAGAGGGGATTGACAAATGAAACCAGTTACGAATCCAAGCACGAGTTTCGAAGCAAAGCTAGATTGGCCCGAATTTGATGGAAAAGCTGATAATTGAGAATCGATGAAAACAAATCAGGATCAATTTGATATACTGAAAATATACATTATTATTTCTTATTCAATCACTTATACTATATGTGTACACATAAAGTCATGCAACTAGAAAGAATACAGCGTAAACTTACTATATAAACAACTGTTTTATAAATATATGTATATATATACACACACACACACACTTTGTAAACAAGTATATTTATGTATATATATATACACGTTTATCACCACTTTAAAACACAAATAACTATATATATATATATATATAACAGAGAATGGTAATATGTAGTAAGAGGCCGAAAACATAATACAATGTATAGTTATAAAATACTTTACAACCATATATATACACTTTAAACATTAAATTCAACATTCCCAAAACCACTATTCCTTTGATTATATATGTATATATGGCATAAATATACATACCCCAATCACACACTTTTATACTTTAATATCTTTATAAATCGTGTAAATCAAATCAACTGCTCAAGTGCATAACAAACATAAACTCGTTTTTTTTTTAAATTAAATTTTAAACAGTTCTTATATTATAACAGATCGACTACAAGAATGTTTATACATCTGTACATATAATATTATACTACACTGAATATACAACTTGTGTAAGAATTATGTAGTCCACGTATATACTAATATATCGCAAACCTAAAATATATATCTAACTCAACTTATACTTACCTATCTTATAAATTGACATACAAATATGCTTTAAAAAAAATAAAAAAAATAAAAAGTTTTTATATGTAAACCATAACTGTAAGATAAACTATAAACAACTAAACTTTGAGATGATAAAACTGTAACTATTGAAAAGAAAGCCTATGCCTATATATAACTAACGAAAAAAACTACATGAACATATATACTTTAACATATATTAATATGTACTCTATCTTAAATATACAAAAAAATATAAACTGTCGCATGCATATATAACTAATGTATTATATACTAATAAAACAAATGAACATACCTGATTAAGATATGTGGCACAAAATCTACTTTAGATGTTTAATCGCAAAGCATAATACATATATACGCTAAACCCAACTCTCGCAAATGCTTGAAATTTTGCATAAAATAAATATATATAAATCTATGTTTTGACAAACTTATAAAACTCGGGTATATATACAGATATATATATGTAGATTTAAGATTTTCCCAGCAACAGAGATAGATAAAACAATATATATAAATATCACCTTTACATATGTAGCTGAGTGAGACATAGGCTAGGTGCGATGTTGGGTTGCGTGAAGGAGGAGCGTTGGTGGCAGCGCAGCCAACAGGGGCAGCATGAGGAGGGGGACGGGTTCGAGTTTCATGCAGGGAAGTGGCACACCAGCTCAAGTGATGTCGGTGAAACTGTGTAGGGCGGGGCCGGCGGCAAGGTGGGCTTGGAGGTGGGAACGGCCGAAGGTTGTTGGCCGAGGTGATGACGTGAGTAGATGCGGCGGAGGGGAAGTGGAGCTGCTGAGTGGAAGGAGAGGAGAGTGGGAAATAAGTGGACGGTAGTTGTGATATGGGGAGAAGCGGAGCACAGTAGCAAGGAGGAAGAGCAGCCTCTATAATATGAATTCATGCTGATAAATATAAAACTTTGTTTTGCAGAAGACAATTAAAAGGAACCAGAGGGGAAGAAGGAAAGACCAGATCCAAAGCAAAAGGAAAAGAAGAGGAACAGTGATAGGAAAAAAAACATAGTACACGTACAGTTAATTGTATTAAATTGCACTGGGAACCGAAAGGAAATAAATTGCAATTGAATCGGCAACATAACAAATTTTTTTTTTTGAAGAAGGTTAAAGGGCCCAGCCCATACAGATAAAATACAAATCCCATCTCACACAGATAAAACACATACCGCACCACACAATACTTCAAACCCTAACTTATTAGGGCAGCCGACATCTACAAACAATAACAAAATAAAATCATGGCGACGAGAGGAGGCGAAACTGAGATTTCCCTATCTCGTCTCCTTGCTGCTCTCGCCTCTCTCCCAATAAGAGAGGCTTTGGTTGAATTTGCTACGCATACTACTATCAGCAGTGTTGGATCCAATATGATGTCGCAAATCGAAGTAGTGGTTAGTATAGCTATGGTCTGCAGATCTGATGTTAGCACAACTCAGATCTGTAGATCTGCTTCCTCCTTCGTTATCAACAGAAAGGCGATTGGTTGAAGGCCCAAAATTGTCATGATTCGGTCTCTGAATGTTGCTTGAATCAGTTAGATAAGCCTTCGGATTGAGTAAATATAGCTCAATATGCTTGCTTCCAGCCTCTTTGTTCCAATAATCCGCCAGAAAATCGAATTTGGTCTGATTTCTGATCTTATTTTTTGATTTCTGGAGAATAATATTGCTATCACTTTCAATAATAATCCATTTCTGCTCTTTGGGGAGTTTTTTGTTGTTGTGATTACGTTCATTTCTTTCTTTCCAGAGATGGTAGACAGTAGTTGTTAGAAGAATACGCGCATAATCTCTCTCTAGCGATTTTCCCTTGAACTGATTGTTGATGTCAGTGATAATTTGATCGAGATGCATGCTATTAGAATTTACCATCCCCAGCTTAGATTTGATTTGATTCCATATATGGTAGCTGTAACTGCATTCAAAAAATAAATGAGACATAGTTTCATTTGATAAATTACATAGGGAACAGAGTGAGGAGGTATTTTTACCCCACTTATTGGTAATTTCCAATGTTGGCAATCTGTTTTTAATAGCAAAGTATGTACAGATAGCCTTTTTTGGATTATTTACCCTGTTCCATATGCAATTATGCCACTCAACAGTAGGTTGTTTGTTTCTAATATGTTCCCAGGTTTTTTTAAAAGAGAACTTACCATTACTGCTAGCAAGCCATTCCCAATAATCATTATCAGCATCATGATCTAGTTGAAAATTAATGATAGAATTTTTATGAGGATTAGTGATAGGATGGAGTTGAGGCTGCCATTGATTATTTTTAATAATGATGTTAACACTGGCATTAACATCACCACAAATAACTAGAGTGTCCCACCCAACCTTATTAATAAAAGAATCATTTTGAAACCATGGGTCAAACCAAAGACTAGTGTTATGCCCATCTTTGAACTTTCTTTGAATTAAAGATTTACCTAACTCCCTGCATTTTAAAATCTGTTTCCAGGCATTTGAGTGGTTATTCTTATGTAAAGTAGTCCAGAAGTTTTCATTTTTAAGATATTTACAAGTCATCCATTTTGTCCATAAAGAATCACCACTAATAAATCTCCAAAAAAGTTTTAATTGACAAGTCAAATTAAGATCATTGAGATTTCTGATCCCAAGTCCACCTTCTTTTTTGGGTTTGCAAACTTTATCCCAACTGATTTTATGGTATTTACCCCTCCAAAGAAAATCAGCACACCTGTTTTCAATTTTTTTAATAGTAGCAATAGGGATGTGATGAGTTTGAAACCAGTATAGAATAATGGCATACACAACAGTTTTAATTAACTCAATTCTACCAGCAATTGATAACAACTTGCAAGTCCAAGTTTCCATTCTGTTTTGAATGTTTTCAATGAGATATATGCAGTCACTATCTTTGATATGATTAGCAGATAAAGGAAGACCTAAATATTTAATAGGGAGATTACCTTCACTTACATTGAGAACATCCAATACTTCCTTCTTGTACCTGCAGTATTTGCTAAAATATGCTTTTGTTTTAAATTCATTAATTTTAAGACCAGCATATTTGTACATAGTTCCAAAAATCTCACTAATAGCCTCTGCATTGTTTTTGTTAGCTTTAGAGAACACCATAAGATCATCAGCATAAATCAGGTGAGTAATGACAGGTTTTATTCTATTTATTGGAGAAATAGTATTCTTGATAGTTTCAATATCAATGAGAATAGAAAAATATTCCATAGCTAGGGTAAAAAGATAGGGAGAAAGAGGGTCTCCCTGTCTAATGCCCCTATTACTTTTGATGAAACCCTCAGGCTTGCCTTGAAATAGAATAGAGAAGGTGGGTGTACTAATGCATTCAAAAATTAACTCACAGAATTTAGCAGGAAAATTCATGCATTTCATAACATGAATAATGAATTTTCTGTTAACTTTGTCATATGCCTTTTGGAGATCAACTTTCAAACACATATTTTCCCCTTTTCTATTATTAAAATTCCTAACCATTTCATGAGCTAGCAAAGAATTTTCATAAATAAGTCTGCCAGGAATATAAGCACATTGATTTTCAGAGATTAAAAAGGGAAGAAATAATTTTATTCTATTACTTAAAATGGTAGAAATGATTTTGTAGATGAAATTGCAACAAGAAATAGGTCTGTAATCCTCAATACAAGATGGATTCTTGTTTTTAGGAATTAGGGTGATGAAAGTATGATTAAAACTTTTAAGTAATTTACCTTCATTCATAAATTCATTGACAACTTTAGAAATATGTTCTTTGATATTATCCCAATGGACTTTGAAAAATTTTGCATTGAAACCATCTGGACCAGGGCTTTTGTTATCACCAGCATTAAAAATAATAGCTTTGATATCATCAATACTAACAGGGGCCATAAGAATTTCAGCAGCATTATCATTAAGCACATGTTTACACACAATATCAGGAAAATTTATATCATTAGAGTCAGTAAAGTATAACTGAGAATAGTAACTGATAGCCTCATTGACAATTTTATCAAATTCATTAGTGCAGTCACCTTTACTGTCAATAATTTTTCCTATATTGTTAATATGCTTTCTGCAGCTCATTTTAGCATGAAAAATTTGGTGCAATCATCACCCATAGTAAGCCAGTCAACTTTAGCTTTTTGTTTGTAATTAACAGTGTTTATATGGAGCTCTTGTGAAAGCTTAGCTTGATTAGAAAAGAATTTATCAATAATACCAGTGTTGCCAGGGTTATCATCAGCAAGCTTTTGTAAAAGTTTACCTTCTTCCCTTAAATTATTTAAACAGCTATTCTTTTCCAAATTAGTCCTATTCCATTCTTTGATCTTATTTTTTGTATTTTTAAGAAAAACACTGAACTGGGCTTGATAAGAACCATTATTAGAAAATGTAAAACAATCTTTAATAATATTATTATAATCATTGTTTAAGACCCAGCCATTTTTAAATCTAAAAGGAGCAGCTTTAAGAGAATTATTAGTTTGGTATTGGAAAAAACTTATAAGCAAAGGGGTATGATCACTAGTATTTTGCTCAATAGTGGAACAGCAAGAATTTGGAAAAGTATTGCAAAACTTTTCATTAATTAAAACCCTATCAAGCTTGCAATGAATATTTTTCTCTTTACCAGATTTCCAAGTGTATTTATTACCATTCATCTTAGGTTCAATAAGCCCAGATTCAAGTAAAAATTTATTGATTCTTTCAAGCTTACTGTGGGGGATAGAATTTCCTCCAAATTTTTCATTGACATGGAAAACAGTATTAAAATCACCTAAGATAATCCAAGGGAAATCATAATTTTGGCTAAGAGCTTTTAATCTAGACCATAAACTGTTTCTCTCTATCTCAAAGTTACTGCCATAAATATAGGTAATCTGAAGAGAGAAACCACCAGCATTATTGAAATTACAGTCTATAAACTGAATATCTTTATTGCAATTACCCACATTCCAAATATTAGAGTCCCAAATGACAAGGATTCTACCTTTGCTGCCACAATCATTATTGTTAATGGATTTCCAGTTGTTTGACAGTTTAAAACAAAATTTCTCAGTATTAGAATCATCCATCTTGTTTTCTATGAGGGCAACTATAGTAGGTTTGTAAATGCTAATCATAGTTAATATGTCAGTTTGTTTAGCAGGGGAATTCATACCCCTGACATTCCAGGCCATTATAGACATAAAATATATATATATCTATATTGATGAAGAAAATAAAAATAAAAAAACCAGAGTGTCAGATAGAACCTGATACACTGCTTCCCTTACCCTTCTTTTTCTTCTCAGAACTTTTAGCTTTGAGCCTTGTAGTCATCTCATTCCAATTTGAATTGATAGAAATGTATTTTTGTCCAAAAGCTTTTTTCTCTTTATTAGGATTCTTATATTTGCCAATAGCTTTAGTTTTGGGGATATGCAATTCAGAGATATCAAATTGTTTTTCAGGTTCCTCCATATCCTTATCAGATGGTGATGCAACATGACTTTCTGGGATTTGAATTCGAGAGATGTCAAACTCCTCAGTATTGCGAGGCAAGGTTGAGTGGATGCCAACAATGTCCTCACCTTCTGCAGAAAATTCTGGTGGAGGTTCACTCTCCATATTACATTCTGACAGCTGGTTGGGATTCGAATGCAGGATATTATATGCTTCTGAATTGAGATTGTTTGTAATTAAACATAACTCTGAAATGGGAGGGATTTCAGAGTTAAAGACCTCTTTGTTGCTTAATCCCTCTTTTGAATTACCCTGCATACTATCTGTTGAGTTTTCTCTTTTGTCTTTAAAATGATGAACTTTCGAAGCAAGGATCTGATCCTCTTGATCAGTGAGCAAATGAGATACAGTTTCTTGATTGGATATGATACCTTTCTGGTTGATTCGATCATTATTCTTTTGAATTCTTGATTCCTTTAGAGTCTCTTCAATGTGATGCATTTCTTGGATTGTATTATCTGAATCTTTTTCTTGATCAATAGCCATTTCTTTATTCTGGTTATGATCTTTGGGTATCCATCTTTGAACTGAGACACATTGCTCTCTAGTGTGTCCAAAGCATTTGCAGATACTACACTTTGGTGGAACCCATTCATATTCAATTTTTTGAGTGATGTTTTCCCCATTGTATAAAGTAAGATTTAACTCTTGAGGAAGATCATCATTTGCAGATACCTCCACTAGAATGCGAGCATAATTCAATCTCGTTTTCAGGGTGGTAGCTGCATCCATCTTTATGGGTTTTCCAATAATGCTAGCCATAACGCTGAATGCTTCACTATCCCATAATTTGAGGTTAACATTGGGTAATTTAACCCATATCGGCATTGTACTGAGGAGATCTCTATCCAATTTTAGGGATTCAGACCATCTTCTCAAAATGATGAGCTTTCCATTGTAGAAATAAGGGCCATTTTGAATGACTGAATTGCAATCTTGAACATCTTTGAATTTCACAATAAAGAACCCATTTTCTCTGGTGAAAATTTCAAATTCACCGACTGGTTTCCATACACATTGTATATAAGATTTGAAATACATATAATATGGTTTAATACCAACAACATAAACCACTACCGAATTGCTCCAGCAATCAATAGCCCTTTTACAAACTGATTCTTTTATCAAACCATATTTCTTACTATTGATTGTGATGGGAGCGATGGTTTCAAGATTGCATTCATCATCATTTGGTTCTTTAGATTGCTCAGAAACGATTTCAGCCCAAGATTTTTGCCCCTGTGCTTTATTCAGAGAAAAACTGATGGGTTTCTTCGTATGATATGCTTGATTTCTCATGATCGGAGGAGGGATGGTTGACTTCAGACCATCTGTCTTCTTCAATTGCGCGTTGTTACCCTTCAGACTTTTCTGATAGCCAGGTTGATAAGGTTGTCGTTTCTTTTGTGATCTCGATTGAACTAATTGAAATCCATCATCATCTATGATGATTCCATTGCTTGATTCTCAGATTTGAGATTCAGGTGGTCTGTTTAGATGTTGAGAGAGTGAGATAAGAGAGAGATTTCTATGGGGAGAGAGATTTTCCCCCATGGCTGAGGAAAACCCTAAATTTCAGAATGGCAACATAACAAATTACTATGCGAAACAACGGTCAATCTGCTTTCATTTAGGTGAATAATTAAAGCAGCTTATTTAATTCCTCGGGCTGAACGTTTGAAATTTTATTTTATTTTACTTTATTTTTGAAACCGGAAGAGAGTGTAAAGTCTAAATTTACGGTATTGTTACAACGAACAATTTATTATTTTCGTCGCCAACCGGACCTCAAATACCGAAATACATATACCGTAGAGATCAGCACGGCGAGACGATCAAAACGGCATATGGATATCAGTGGTACGATTTAATTATAAAAATTCGAAATTTCTACCAGCGGAAAATGCGTAAAAATCGCAGAAAATTAAGATCGACGGAGCCAAATATATCCGAATTTGGAAAAACGACAAACTGACAACTTGCTCAAAAGATGCTTTAGAATTTTTCTATGTAAAAATATTTTGGTTTTGAAAACGTTTTATTTTCATCGCTTTTTAACTGATTAAATTGAAGTAAGTTTACGCACGAAATAAACTTTCATATTTTCGGACGAAAATTTACCAGTTGCTATGTTTAACTAGACGCATTCCAAATATAAAATTTATATTTCAAAATTTTATCGTGTAAAATTCCACAAAATTCCAATTAATAACGTTATTAAAACCGGTTAAATTTATGGGTCGTTACACTTTTGCTGTTGCTATCCACATTGAACTGGCTTTGATGCACTTTTGATTTGTCAAAGCTTTGCATTCTTCATGTAGCCTTGTGTTGAACCCAGTTTTAATAACTCGGGTTTGACCTTGTGCTCGTGTCGTGATTTTGAATATATTGCACGTGAGTTGAACCTAGTTTTTCATTTGGGTTTGACCTGTGCTCACCTGTCCCTGTAGCATTATCAAGTGTATACCAATGTGCACGGCCTTGTGGCATGTACAGTGATGCACTGTGCATGTCACACTGTTCGTGTGTGATGAATTTAAATGTAAATTATGACGAACAATCCAAATAACTGAGGCAAATCATATTTTAAAAAATCATATTTTATTTTATATTCCAAAAATATTTCTTTTTCAATTTTACTGCGTTAGTGAATATTTTTGCAGATTGCTCAGATGCTGGATTCAAACTGGAATGCAGTTGAAGACAAAATACGAGTGTGAGTGATATGTAGTGAGGAAATTATGTAAAAATAATTGTGGTGTATTCAAAACTGTATATGTATAGTGAGAGCTTGAATTTGCACTATTCAAGATTGTAATAAATATTTGTTTGAATAAAATTTCTGTTTGAATTCAAATTCTGTGTAACTTGTTCTGTTTGAATTCAAATTCAAATTCTGTGTAATTTATTTTATTCAACAAATATTTATTTAATCTATGAAAAACAAAATAGTACATTACCAAATACATTTAAATGAATATATATGTTTATTATCATCAAACAAAAACATATAAGCGCATATTCACACAATAACACCCTTACATCTATACCCATACTATCCAACAGTATTATAATGTATCCTGATGAATAATATGGAGAATGAGATGATAATAGGTAACACGCGGATATTCCCTTGGGCTCACACTAGCATGAATTTAAATATAGAATAAATAATTCATATGTATGTACTCAATATCAACACAAAGCAATAAATATGTATGCCTCCAATATAGAATTGTAACGACCCGTAAATTTAGTGGATTAAATTTGATTAAAATTAATAAGTTTTGTAATTTAATTAGTAGAAACTTTAAATTTTAAACAAATATTGAAATAAACGCCTAATTAATTATGTAAATGGTGACTTAAAACCTATTTATAGAAATTGAATAAAATCCAAATGAATTAAGTAGAAAAAGGATTCTTACCTGGATATAAAATTTAATATCAGAAATTAATGAAAATATTAAATTGATTTAATGCAACAAAAGAGTGTAAACGGTAATTGGAATAAATTAAGGAATCATTTTATTGCAAGTTAATAATTTACGACTTGAATGGATTCCAATTCATTAAAATCATTTAAATGTTATGATTTGATTTTAAATGGAATATGAGAAAACAAATGTAAGGATTTGATTAATATATATGTTATTTATTCAGGGTATTGAATAAAATTGGGAATCCAATTGTAATTAGTGGTAATAATGTTGGTATTAGCTAATAAATTAAATTTCAGTGCAATACCCATAAATGAATGGAATGAAATGAATGCATGTAAATGTATACTAGGTTATTTATCAAATAGAAGGAAAAAAAAAGTAAATGAGTACTTAGTAATAAATTTAAACGGACTTAAAAATGGAATTTATTTAATTAATAGATATAACGGATAAGGATATACTTATAAATGTGGGATTGAGAGTTTTACCGCAACTATTATGAGTCATATACTTAGTTCGTTCGATTAAATCGAAAATCATTGCAATAAATATAAATTAAATGTTACGATAAATAAATTAGGGTAATAAATGGGGAATAATGTAAATGTTCTTCATAATAGATGATTTGTGAATAAAAAAGAATGGAAATAAAGTTTCATTAATATCGGAATTTAATTTACTATAAAAAGGTTAATTGCAATCAAATGAGTTAAATGTTTAAACAGGAATCAAGCTTATGTATTTATTTGGATTTATTGCAATTAATTTAAAATATAATATAAAATTTTACGTTAATTGGAAATTAAGTTGAAGACGGGAAATATTTACGTGATAATCTTAAATCCAATGGTAAATCCATCTGTTTGACAGGAATGAATGGAATACTAACTAATTTATTTAACTAAACGAAATTTAGGATATTATTTATGATTTGTGAATTTAATGAAATTAAGGATTTACATTGAAATTTATAAATTTACCTTCTTTAATTTGACATCTAAACTTGTTGGGATTTTGTAAATGATTAAGAATTTTTAAAAGTGATAAAATTGGTAAATTTTAGAATCTAAATATATAAATTGGTTATTTTTGAATTTATTTAATTAATATAAAAATAGCCATTGTGGTCAGGGACTCGGATTTCGGCGAAACCAGTTTCATCGGATCTGTAACAGTGAATTATTGTAGGGTTTCAAGTTTCGTAGCGATCGGACCTGTCATTTGATCGTACGAACGCAAAACGCCTTAAAATCGATTTTATTGAAATCAATTTGAAATCAATTTGAAAATATTGTTTTCAGCATAACTTCTTCATACGATGGAATTTGGACGTGAAACTTTTTCCATCGCGTTCAGAATATTTTAAAATACCTATTTCGATATATGGGTTTACCCAATTTCGTTCCGGGGTCAGAATGGGCTTTTTGGGCCACGTTAGCGTTAGCACGTTTGTTTATACAATCCATCTATTCAAATTTCTAACCTACCTATATAAACCCAATTATAAACCCTAGCCTCCATCTATTCTCATTTGTTTGTGCGTTCATTTCTTCAACTCTTTCTCTTCCCAATGGCTGCAAACCCTAGATCTAAACTCAAATTTCAAAAATCAAATCAAAAGTCAAAAATCAAAGTCCTTAGAAAAATACCAGAAAAATATATGTTAATGCTCTCGACGAGCGTATTTCAATGGTGCAATTCGTTTTTCGGTTCGGGTTTCGGTTTGATAAGAAACTGGGCGTTTAATCTCGGCCATTCGTTGACGTGGAATGACCTGTGTTCGATCGGCGATTCAAGGGCAGGATTGGGTGGAGATCATCGAGAGGAAGCCATCGGTGGTATTTGCTTGGAGTTCTAGCGGTTGGATCGAGCTCGATAATTCGCCTAGGGTTTAAATTGGGCGTGGCGGCTGGGTTCGTTCGGCCTCTATGTGAGCGCCGTGGAGGATCGCGTAGAGGGTCGCGAGCATAAAGGGTGGTGGAGATGCTCTGTGGAGGCGCGGCGCGTCAGGGAGTGGAGGCGACGTCGTTGGAAGGTGGGGTGCGTGCGTTCGGCTGAAGCCCTGTTTTCGCGTGCGTGTTGTCCTGATGCTCGAACGAGCATGAGCAGGGAGGAAGAGTCAACAGGTGATGGCGCATATAGTAAATTAAGGTTAGTTTTGTTTTATAATTTAATTTGTTTCCAAAACGTTTAAAATCGAATAACTTTTGCATAACATATCCGTTTCACGCAACAACAAAAATTTGTTAGGATCGTAATTAAATTCCAGATCTTTTGACGCTGGTTTGGGTGGATTTGGAGACCGTCAAAATGTTAGGTTTAAATCGTATTTAAATTCGATTTAAATTTAAAAGGTGAGTGTTTTAACCCACTCGCAACTTCTAAAATTTCCTATGTCTGTTAAATTGACTTAAGATATGAGTAGAAATTTATTTATGACTGTTTGGCATGTTTTATTCATCATCTATGTTAAATCGCATTTATCTAATTTAACTGTTAATTAATTTTATTATTACATATAGGTTTACAGTTAAAAATTTATTTATTTGCATAGAAACAGCTAGTTAAACAGTTACTAAATTTATTATTGAATATAAATGGTTAGTTAATAACTGTTATTTATTATCTGTTATATTTTATATGCTCTATATTGATGTTATTTAAATTGGATGATGATTGTAAATAAATGGATGTATGATTTTAATGGATGAATGGATGTTTTTTATATAAACTGCAAGTTAGCATGCATTTCATTTCATTCGGGACTGCGATTTGAAATGATATATAACCGTAATTTTTATTTTTAATTACGGATTGAAATGATAAATATCCGTATCACTTGACCATAGGGTAGAAAATTGTATATAGGCACCGCGGTCTATGTATATAAATTATTCTGAAAAAGAAATTTTTTCCATGGTTTGGATAGGATACGATATAATAAATATTAATTTTTGATATTATATAAATATTATTCTATATATACCTAAATGGTTAAACTATTGAATTTATACTATGTATAAGTTGTTAAATAAAATATATATAAGTTGAGTATTGGAGTTGGATTATTTATAATTTTGGTTACATAAGCTTTAAGATATTGTATATATATAGAGAGTTTAATGGTTTAAATCAATTAAGACTGGAAGGTAAATTAGAAATTTAATTGGAATTGAGCGTATTTAAGAATTTAACTCCATAAGTTGATGTAGAACTTATAGCTTGAAATTTTAAAGTATGATATGTAAAACTGCAATTTTATTCAAAAAGAATTAAATGAATATTTCTATTATAAATGAATTAAAGGAAATATTTAGTAATAGGTAATTTGAGTTTTATTCGAATGGTTATGGATTTACTATGCGATATTTCAAAACTAAATAATAGGACACTAAATTGTTGAATAATAATTTCCTATCTTAAATTTTGGAAGTGTAATACTTAAAGTTTGAAATATATAAATTTGAAGTGGTTTTGGAAACTGAAGTGAATTTATAATGTATGGATCGGACTTAATTTAAAATCAATAAATTTGTAAAGCCGTGGAAATTATTTACTTTATAAAGTAATATAAATCAACTATTTTACATACCGTTGAATATCCAAACCATTTAAGTTTTAGAAGTTATGGTTTTAAAGCTATGAATTTTGAAGTATTATGTTTTGAAGTTATAATTCAAATGTCCAGTTTCCACATATTAAATTTTTTTAAAGCAGTATGATTTTGGAAAAGAAATATATTTGAAATAAAAATGATATTATTGATTTGGGTTTTATAAAAATAATATCAAAATGAGTTGTTTTGGAAATGGAATTAATATCGTATTTATGGGTTTTGAAATAGATATTATATTCTGGTTTTGAAAGAAAAATTATTTTAAAAAGGCTGTGGTGTTATAATAACGTTTGGTTGTTAAAGAGACCGGGATCAGAAGTTGTCATACTCTCTGCCAACTTCGAAAACCACTTTAACAACCGTGTACGCGGTGAAGATTCCAAAATGAAGTAGGTTGGTGGCGACGTTTCCTGTAAGGTAAATACGTGGACCCAACTCCCGTGAGTTGGCATATGGTGGCTAAAGCAGGAGCGATCGACGGGTTAATAAGGTAGCACCTTTGATCGGACATATCCCTTCGATATTATACTTTGACTTTGGATCGATTCGTTGGCCACTTTTGATTTTTATTTAGGGGTGTGGCTCGAGGTGGGCGGTAGCTGCACGCTACGCGTTACCACCGACCCAGAAGCGTAATTGGTATATCTACCCTGGTATTGCCTAGTTGTGCCGTGACACCTACCCTATCGCGCCTTGTACGAGTTGGGATTTCTTCCGTAACCCGTGTTGTATCCTCTGGTGGCTTCCCGATCAGGAGGGACTATGATATTGGATGGACTACTGGGACTATTATTGTGTTAAGGGGAATATTGGGTCACTCCTTAACTCTATTTAAAAGTAAGTTTATTTTACAATTAGACACTATTATAATAGCGCAATATACTACATAGTAAATAGTTTAACAGATCCTTAGGGATGTAAATCCCGAGCATCTCTTGAGTTACTGCACTCATATTTATTTCTGTTAATTTAACTTACATAAGATCTTTTAGTTCTGACTCAAGTGTTTTGTTCTTTCAATTCGCTCGAGTCAGTCCGAGCGTTTCAGGATTTGAAGATTTAGCTCTAGAGGACGAAGACGAAGATTTGTATTATTATTATGTATATTATTGCACTTCACAAATACTGTTCCGCTGCGTTATTATTGGCATGTGTAACTCTGATATGTATTATATAGATATAATCAAATGTTTTTTTTACAGCTTTATAAACTGTATATTTGATTATTATATTTTATCCTTCCGCTGTGAGATTCTGTTTCCTTTTATTTCTTTCTTGTTTTTCTTATTTACCCCATAACAATCCGTCCTTACGTATGGTTTGAATTGGCACGTGTGTCGATTTAAAGCATGCGATAAGGGTGGACGTTACATCTGGTATCAGAGCTTTGGTTTAGAGATAAACCTTAGCTTTGTGGGGTCTGACTGTTTATTAATAGGGTAGTAATACCCTATGGGAGTCGCTGGGCGTATATATATGAGAGAGCGTATTTGTTAGTGTTATAAAAAGGTTTTGATATTGTGTTAATTTGTTCCGTTTCGTATTTATAAGTTCTGGTTGGTGCATGGGACGCTGTGACATCAATAGGGATTTCTAAACACTTAATAGGACAGACCGACATAATATTTGTTTTTAATATAGGTGAATGAAATAATTTTACCTATTATATTTTCTATATAAAATAATTTTTTTTTTCAAATGATATCTATATTTGGCTGCAATAGATTGGTTGTTAGGTAATAAAGTGTATAAATAATAATAGAAATATGATTGAAAAATTAAATAAATTAAATTTGGAAATTTAGAACTTAAGTTTCGGGGTTTTGAAATTTCTTTCGAATAAATTTTGGAATATAATAATATTGTTTATAAGTATTTTCTTATATAAATATTTCAATATAATTCGAAAGAATTGTTTTAAAGAAGATTTTGGAGAAAATAAGTTTTGTAGTTTCCTCTCTGTCGCTGGAAAATAATTTCGGTGATGGCAGCCGCATCATCGACTTTCATTTTCGAGTTTCAAAGGGGGAAGGCCACTGTAGTAGTTTTACTGCATATTCATTTTTGAAAGAAAAAAATATAAATTTTGAATTGTTTTAAATATAATTAGAGATATATAAGTTGTAAGAATATTTTGTTTTAAAATAAATTGAAAATTTAACCCGGTATTAAATTCTTAAATTTCCATTAATTAATTATTTCAATTATTGTAGTGAAACAGAATTTAACTAATAATTGAAACTCTAAATAAAATAGGAGATTTAAATGCTAAGTTATAAATGGGAATTAAAGGAAATTTGAAATTTGTAACATATGAAACAAAGAGTAATATTGTTGAACATTAAATTTAATTAAAGGATGAGATAAAACTTGTATAAGTTCATTTGCATTTTTTTGTAACATATATAACTTACCAAATACAAAAATTTGAAACGTTTAATAAAGAATGTAATGGAAATTGTACAAGTAAAAGTAGGTAATGAAGTATCCAATGAATTTGCTATTAAATGAGAATTTAATGTATAAACTTAAGTTATAATCGAAATTTCACCAAGTAAATATAATTAAAGGTAAGTATGACAAATAGATGATTATAAGCTTAAATAATTAAAGTGTAAATAAAGGAGGTCGTGCAATAATAAATGAATGAATAATTATAGAAGTTAATGGCATGACCTGAGTTAATGGAAATGAATAATAGTAAGTAGTAAGTGAAAATAAATGGATGTAATATAAATAAAGAGAAATTGTAAACTTAAGAAAAGGGTTGCAGTTATTTCTAAATAAATTGAAATAAATAAATGAAAATAAAAAGAATAAACCGTTATATGAATGAAAAGAATCAAACAACAAATGTATGAATGGAATAAATAAGAATAGACTTAATCTATTGCTGAAATTGTTGTTTGTCGTGGTTTGGGGTTGTTGGGTAAGGAAACTTTAATTTTGTTGGGATAGATGAATAATCCAGTGTGTTTAATCTAAGACTGTTGAGTAAATGATGCACTGGATGGTTTATTCTTCATTCCGTACAATATAAAGGTTTTTGAACCCGAACAACTATTTGTTTGTTTGGTTGAATGGTTGCTTTGAAATTGTTGTGTATGCTGTTGTTGAAATTGATGGTTGTTGTATTGATTTGTTGTTTGTGATTGAAACCACTTAAATATTTCACTTTATATAAATTGTTAGCCCTTTTAGATTTTATAAGTGAAATGCAGGTTATGGAAGCAATCGCTACTGCTTTTTCATCCATAAATTTAGCGTAAATTGCCCGACAAATAGGTACGTTTTCGGATTTCGGTTTATAGCGTTATTTTATATATTTTTCCACGTAGGGATATATATTATTTTGGAAAATATTTGTGTACATTGTTATATTTATATTATATTTTCTTCCGAGCCTCTCCGTACAAAGGAGACTCTGCCAAAAAAATTCATAAATTTTGGACTTAGAAATATTTAGAAAATGTTTTCCAAACTTTAGTAATTTAAGTATAAAAAGATATAATGATTATAAAATGGGTATATTTTATTTAAAATAATAAATTTTGTAAACTATTGTTTATAAGTTAATATTTTTAAAATATATGGATTTTTCGATTCTTCTTTTCCCTTCTTTTCCTTTTCGGGGACGAAAAGTTTTGAGTGGGGGAGAGTGTAACGACCCATAAATTTAGTGGATTAAATTTGATTAAAATTAATAAGTTTTGTAATTTAATTAGTAGAAACTTTAAATTTTAAACAAATATTGAAATAAACGCCTAATTAATTATATAAATGGTGACTTAAAACCTATTTATAGAAATTTGAATAAAATCCAAATGAATTAAGTAGAAAAAGGATTCTTACCTGGATATAAAATTTAAAATGAGAAATTAATGAAAATATTAAATTGATTTAATGCAATAAAAGAGTGTAAATGGTAATTGGAATAAATTAAGGAATCATGTTATTGCAAGTTAATAATTTACGACTTGAATGAAATTCCAATTCATTAAAATCATTTAAATGTTATGATTTGATTTTAAATGGAATATGAGAAAACAAATGTAAGGATTTGATTAATATATATGTTATTTATTCAGGGTATTGAATAAAATTGGGAATCCAATTGTAATTAATGGTAATAATGTTGGTATTAGCTAATAAATTAAATTTCAATGCAATACCCATAAATGAATGGAATGAAATGAATGTATGTAAATGTATACTAGGTTATTTATCTAATAGAAGGAAAAAAAAGTAAATGGGTACTTAGTAATAAATTTAAACGGAATTAAAAATGGAATTTATTTAATTAATAGATATAACGGATAAGGATATACTTATAAATGTGGGATTGAGAGTTTTACCACAACTATTATGAGTTATATACTTAGTTCATTCAATTAAATCGGAAATCATTGCAATAAATATAAATTAAATATTATGATAAATAAATTAAGGTAATAAATGGGGAATAATGTAAATGTTCTTCATAATATGATGATTTGTGAATAAAAAAGAATGGAAATAAAGTTTCATTAATATCGGAATTTAATTTACTATAAAAAGGTTAATTGCAATCAAATAAGTTAAATGTTTAAACGGGAATCAAGCTTATGTATTTATTTGGATTTATTGCAATTAATTTAAAATATAATATAAAATTTTACGTTAATTGGAAATTAAGTTGAAGACGGGAAATATTTATGTGATAATCTTAAATCCAATGGTAAATCCATCTATTTGACAAGAATGAATGGAATACTGACTAATTTATTTAAGTAAACGAAATTTAGGATACGATTTATGATTTGTGAATTTAATGAAATTAAGGATTTACATTGAAATTTATAAATTTACCTTCTCTAATTTGACATCTAAACTTGTTGGGATTTTGTAAATGATTAAGAATTTTTAAAAGTGATAAAATGGGTAAATTTTAGAATCTAAATATATAAATTGGTTATTTTTGAATTTATTTAATTAATATAAAAATAGCCATTGTGTTCATGGACTCGGATTTCGACGAAACAAGCTTCATCGGATCCATAACAGTGAATTATTGTAGGGTTTCAAGTTTCGTAGCGATCGGACCTGTCGTTTGATCGTACGAACGCGAAACGCCTTGAAATCGATTTTATTGAAATCAATTTGAAAATATTGTTTTCAGCATAACTTCTTCATACGATGGAATTTAGACGTGTTCCATTGCGTTCAAAATATTTTAAAATACCTATTTCGATATATGGGTTTACCCAATTTCGTTCCGGGGTCAGAACGGGCTTTTTGGGCCACGTTAGCGTTAGCACGTTTATTTATCCAATCCATCTATTCAAATTTCTAACCTACCTATATAAACCCAATTATAAACCCTAGCCTCCATTTGTTCTCATTTGTTTGTGCGTTAATTTCTTCAACTCTTTCTCTTCCTAATGGCTGCAAACCCTAGATCTAAACTCAAATTTCAAAAATCAAATCAAAAGTCAAAAGTCAAAGTCCTCAGAAAAATACCAGAAAAATATATGTTAATGCTCTCGACGAGCGTATTTCAATGGTGCAATTCGTTTTTCGATTCGGGTTTCGGTTTGATAAGAAACTGGGCATTTAATCTCGGCCATTCGTTGACGTGGAATGATCTGTGTTCGATCGGCGATTCAAGGGTAGGATTGGGTGGAGATCATCGACAGGAAGCCATTGGTGGTATTCGCTTGGAGTTCTAGCGGTTGGATCGAGCTCGATAATTCGCCTAGGGTTTAATTGGGTATGGCGGCTGGGTTCATTCGGCCTCGATTTGAGCGCCGTGGAGGACCGCGTAGAGGGTCGCGAGCATAAGGGGTGGTGGTGATGCTCTGTGGAGGCGCGGCGCGTCAGGGAGTGGAGGCGACGTCGTTGGAAGGTGGGGTGCGTGCGTTCGGCTGAAGCCCTGTTTTCGCGTGCGTGTTGTCCTGATGCTCGAACGAGCGTGAGCAGGGAGGAAGAGTCAATAGGTGACGTGGCGCATATAGTAAATTAATGTTAGTTTTGTTTTATAATTTAATTTGTTTCCAAAACGTTTAAAATCGAATAACTTTTGCATACGATATCCATTTCACGCGAATTTTTTTTTTGTTAGGATCGTAATTAAATTCCAGATCTTTTGACGCTGGTTTGGGTGGATTTGGAGACCGTCAAAATGTTGGGTTTAAATCGGATTTAAATTCGATTTAAATTCAAAAGGTGAGTGTTTTAACCCACTCACAACTTCTAAAATTTCCTATGTCTGTTCAATTGACTTAAGATATGAGTAGAAATTTATTTATGACTGTTTGGCATGTTTTATTCATCATCTCTGTTAAATCGCATTTATCTAATTTAACTGTTAATTAATTTTATTATTACATATAGATTTACAGTTAAAAATTTATTTATTTGCATAGAAACTGCTAGTTAAACAGTTATTAAATTTATTATTGAATATAAATTGTTAATTAATACCCGTTATTTATTATCCGTTATATTTTATATGCTCTATATTGATGTTGTTTAAATTGGATGATGATTGTAAATAAATGGATGTATGATTTTAATGGTTGAATGGTTGTTATTTATATAAACTGCAAGTTAGCATGCATTTCATTTCATTCGGGATTGCGGTTTGAAATGATATATAACCGTAATTTTTATTTTTAATTACGGATTGAAATGATAAATATCCGTATCACTAGACCATAGGGTAGAAAATTATATACAGGCACCGCGGTCTATGTATATAAATTATTTTGAAAAAGAAAATTTTTCCATGGTTTGGATAGGATACGGTATAATAAATATTAATTTTTGATATTATATAAATATTATTCTATATATACCTAAGTGGTTAAACTATTGAATTTATACTATGTATAAGTTGTTAAATAAAATATATATAAGTTGAGTAATGGAGTTGGATTATTTATATTTTTGGTTAAATAAGGTTTAAGATATTGTGTTTATATATATATATATATAGAGTTTAATGGTTTAAATCAATTAAGATTGGAAGGTAAATTAGAAATTTAATTGGAATTGAGCGTATTTAAGAATGTAACTCCATAAGTTGATGTAGAACTTATAGCTTGAAATTTTAAAGTATGATATGTAAAACTGAAATTTTATTCAAAAGGAATTAGATGAATATTTCTATTATAAATGGATTAAAGGAAATATTTAGTTATAGGTAATTTGAGTTTTATTCGAATGGTTATGGATTTAGTATGCGATATTTCAAAACTAAATAATAGGACATTAAATTGTTGAATAATAATTTCCTATCTTAAATTTTGGAAGTGTAATACTAAAAGTTTGAAATATATAAAATTTGAAGTGGTTTTGGAAACTGAAGTGAATTTAAAATGTGTGGATCAGACTTAATTTAAAATCAATAAATTTGTAAAGCCGTGGAAATTATTTACTTTATAAAGTAATATAAAATCAACTATTTTACATACCGTTGAATATCCAAACCATTTAAGTTTTAGAAGTTATGGTTTTAAAGCTATGAATTTTGAAGTATTATGTTTTGAAGTTATAATTCAAATGTCCAGTTTCCAGATATTAAATTTTTTTAAAGCAGTATGATTTTGGAAAAGAAATATATTTGAAACAAAAATGATATTATTGATTTGGGTTTTGTAAAAATAATATCAAAATGAGTTGTTTTGGAAATGAAATTAATATCGTATTTATGGGTTTTGAAATAGATATTATATTCTGGTTTTGAAAGAAAATTTATTTTAAAAAGGCCGCGGTGTTATAATAACGTTTGGTTGTTAAAGAGACCGGGATCAGAAATTGTCATACTCTCTGCCAACTCCGAAAACCACTTTAACAACCGTGTACGCGGTGGAGATTCCAGAATGAAGTAGGTTGGTAGCGACGTTTCCTGTAAGGTAAATACGTGGACCCAACTCCCATGAGTTGGCATAGGGTGGCTAAAACAGGAGCGATCGACGGGTTAATAAGGTAGCACCTTTGATCGGACACATCCCTTCGATATTATACTTTGACTTTGGATTGATTCGGTGGCCACTTTTGATTTTTATTTGGGGGTGTGGCTCGAGGTGGGTGGTAGCTGCACGCTACGCGTTACCACCGACCCGGAAGCGTAATTGGTATATCTACCCTGGCATTTCCTAGTTGTGCCGTGTCACCTACCCTATCGTGCCTTGTACGAGTTTGGATTTCTCCCGTAGCCTGTGCGGTATCCTCTGGTGGCTTCCCGATCAGGAGGGACTATGATATTGGATGGACTACTGGGACTATTATTGTGTTAAGGGGATTATTGGGTCACTCCTTAACGCTATTTAAAAGTAAGTTTATTTTACAATTAGACACTATTATAATAGCGCAATATAATACATAGTAAATAGTTTAACAGATCCTTAGGAGATGTAAATCCCGAGCATCTCTTGAATTACTGCACTCATATTTATTTCTGTTAATTTAACTTACATAAGATCTTTTAGTTCTGACTCGAGTGTTTTCTTCTTTCAATTCGCTCGAGTCAGTCCGAGCGTTTCAGGATTTGAAGATTTAGCTCTGGAGGACGAAGATGAAGATTTGTATTATTATTATTTATATTATTGCACTTCACTCATACTATTCCGCTATGTTATTATTGTTATGTGTAATTCTGATATGTATTATATAGATATAATCAAATATATTTTTTACAGCTTTATAAGCTGTATATTTGATTATTATATTTTATCCTTCCGCTATGAGATTATGTTTCCTTTTATTTCTTTCTTGTTTTTCTTATTTACCCCATAACAATCCGTCCTTCCGTATGGTTTGAATTGGCATGTGTGTCGATTTAAAGCGTGCGATAAGGGTGGACGTTAGAAGAATAGTGCATGATATATAATATTATATCAAAGAACACATAGTCAAAAATGCAGCGATAATATATAATACATAAATATATCTAAAGTGTGTCTAATATACAACTTCAGAATATAAATACATGACATTATACAGTACTTAGATGATATACAATATTACCACTTCCAAATCTCCTTTATGCGCAAAACACAAATTGGTCATACTATCTCCGTACCTTATAAAATATCTAGGACTGACCCGAGTATTATACGAATAACACAAGAATTAGACTATGTCTAAATCATGGGTCAATATACATAAGTAACTCAATATATGTAGGGTATACTAATATAATAGCATATATAATGTCAATAAATTAAGTAGTAAGCATGGTGTATAATTAAAATATTATAGACAATCCCAAACATGTCACAAAATATCAAATATCATAAGACCTATCATAAAGATATCACCACCCATATAAAAATACATCGAATCAAAAATCACAAAACCCTTCATAAAAGTCATCACCCAAATAGAAAACATATTAAATCAGAAATCGCAGAATTATAAAATAGGTGAATTATCTGTATCCAGAAATCAACATTTAAATCCCGAAAACATCTATAAAGAGATATCACCATGTATAATTAGGCTAATACACAGTTATGCCTAACTATTCACTCAATCTCAAATAATAAAATATCTATGATATCAATAAACTTCCATAAACAAAACATAGTAATGGCGACACACGCCAAATGAAGATATAATTGGCGACGCATGCCCTTAAAAATATAGTTGGCATCTGTAAAGTATAATCAAAGATACATGTTTGAGATAGATAATTGGTAACACATGTCAATGAATAGTGGTTGCCGACACATGCCAAAGAAGGATAAAGGGATTGATCTTACTTTGGACACAATCTCGAGTAGAATCACAACTCATCGTCTTATGAAAAATAGTAAGTATTATTTCATATCACGCACACCAGAACCAGACGGGATACTGACAGTGCACACACCTGCTCCAACAGACTCATATGCATCTATCTGACATGGCTTCTACAATCTTTGGT
Source organism: Allium cepa (assembly GCA_030765085.1). Lineage (NCBI taxonomy): Eukaryota > Viridiplantae > Streptophyta > Magnoliopsida > Asparagales > Amaryllidaceae > Allium > Allium cepa. The sequence continues at coordinate 461,348,502 of CM060938.1, read as the reverse complement.
TATCTCCCACTCGATATCGTGAAAATATCCACCGCATGTGATAAACATGCTGCAAGACTACATTATGCATTGATCATGACCTAACACATTGCCCCTATAGGTAACTGACTACTTAGTTAGGTGACACAAGGTCGTACAAATATGTATGCCAACACACGGCCAAATATATAAAATGGTGCTATAAATTTGGGGCGCAACCACTACGATCAGACTGCCAAGATGGATAATGGTCAATATGTTCAACTTTTGCACCATAAAGGAAGTTGGACGGTGATTGACAAATGTTGAATATGCATATATGACAGCTGACACCACCTGCACACTTATCGTGAATAGATAAATACTGAATATGCATATATGATAGCTGACACATAGCTACACACTTGTGCCAACACAAAGCATAATACATATTCCGACACACGGCCATATACACGACTCACTGCAGCAAGCCCCATCACATATGAGCATCATTAAAGAGCAAAGGATAACCAAATAAATAACACAATGGCATTCATACTACTACGTGTTACTAGTCCATTTATTCAATGCTCACATATCACACTCGCTCCTTTAACATCCTATTATTAATTCCAAAGAATAAATGGAGAAATATTACCAAACTCCCATACCATACGATATTATAACTCCATTTATTCTAATTCCTCGTCACACAAAATTGGAATTATCTCAAAATCATAAAATAATTTCATCACCGTGTCATTCCAAATCACTAAACAAAATCAACGTCAATAGTGAATCGTTCATATAATCCCATTCAATAAACAAGAAAAGAATGATCATAATGATAATATAAAACAGATTATTCAAATATATATATATATATATATATATATATGCATACATATATATATAACAATAAACAAATCAATATTTGATGGTGAATCAATTACAACATGTAACTTATATAACAAAATAATTACTTAGAAATGGGTAACATACACACGCACACTCTAGAATTAACTAGATAATTATATAACTCAAGAATAATTCAATTTTTACAATAAATAACTAATTTCTAAATCTTTCATAAAATTAAATAGTAATATAATTCTTTTAATATCATCAGAAACCTCATTTCTTTCCTTTAAAACCAAAAATAGCTGTTACAACTAAGTATTACACATAATAATTATTTTATATTCTTATATAATTAATTATTATTTTCTAAATAATTTATGAGACCAAATTCAATTTAATATATCCATGGTCAATAAACTATATTCTTCAAAACATTAATTACATTCAAAATTAAAAAAAATACTTTAGATATTCTTGAATATTAATTAGGAATAATTTCACATATTTCTAGAATTTTATAAGATTTTTATAGATTTATTAAAAATCAAAAACTAAATTTTCATTAAATAATCTACCCCTAAATTAAATAAATAATTATAATATTAAATAAATAAAATTCTCTTATCTAATACACATAGATACACACCAAACGTCTTTACATTTATAAAAAATTTCATTTACAAAAGTATTTAGAATATATATATATATAGTTAAACAAAATTTATAAACACAAAAATTAACACTCAACCGATTGCAGCCATCGATCGACTACAAGAGGTAGACTGGTTGCCCTAGGCGTTCTGTCGGTTGAACGAAAATTAAAGCTCGAGCTTCGCCATTTAGGCGATCTATTCCTCTTTCCATATTGTTATCTCCTCAGACTCGGCATTTACAACCAATATACCTAAACAACAATCCGTTTACAAAATCTATATCAAGAATTATGAGATTAAAGACAAATATTTGTGAGTTCGATAACTCACTTAAACTCGCTTCTTCTTCCTCTCCCTCTCGAAATGCACGCACCCAGAACCCAAATGCAAAAACGTACCTCCAAGATGCATGAAGCCGAAATTAGGTTTAAACATCACGGCCACCAAGATGCATGAAACTTCATCACTCCACCACCACGCTGAAGCTCGTCGCCACCTCTATGCTCGGCCAGAGATTGGTGAAGCTCGGCCTTGACCTGACCTCGAAACGCGTGCATGAAGTTAGGCTGTTCCAATGGAAATTTCCATCGATCCGTAGCTCCATATTCGATCTCCACCGTTGGATACGAAGATCTCTTCGTCCTCTACAATATTGTAGTTGAAAGTTTTTGCTAATTGTTTGTGGATTGTGAAATATTTGAGGAAGAACGAGATTGATTTCTGGCCATTAATGGTTAGGGCCGGGGGCTACAACTTAGGGTTAGGGTTTTGGTATAAATTTTGAGAAATGGTGGCCTTTTATAGAAAATTACGCGACACTATTCACCCGAAATTTTTCCGAACTCCAAACGAAGCTTGCCGGTTGGCATTTCTAAGGTTTACCCCGCGTTCTGAACACAATGAAACGTGTTTCGGTGGCTAATTCGATCATCTGTGCGAGTTACGGCAATAAACGATCAAATTTAAATTAAACCGATTAAACGAATTTTCTATGCGTTTTGGCTTCCCCCGGACAAACCGTAAATCCAATTGACACGAAATTTGAAACCTTACAATAATATCACATTACGGATCCGATGAAACAGGTTTCGTCAAAATCCGAGACTGTTTGAAAAATGACTATTTTAACTCGCCAAATTAATATTAAAACAATTTCGATGCGTTTCGTGCTGCCACGGTCAAACGAAAACTCCGATTGCTACGAAAATTGGCTATTTTTCAGTCGATAATTAAATATTAAAATATTCAATTTTCACAAATTAACTTTTAGTTCAATTTTAAAAGTTCTATAACATCTCTATAACTTCAATATGGTTAAATAAAATTTTACAAATCATTTTCAATCATATCAAACTCGATTTTCAATTATTTCTGCAATTTCAAATATTAAATAATCGATTTAATTATCCAATTAAATTCAATTATTCAAAATAAAATTATTCGACTTATAAATTTCACTTATTAATATTTAAATTCAATTAAATATACAAATTTTAATTAACAAAAATTCTGGTTCGTTACAAACTTCCCCCCTTAAAAGAATTTCGTCCTCGAAATTACCAAGTAAGAAAAAGTTAGAGAATCCATTAGCTTTCCCAAAATCAATGTTAAACCTCTTACAATACCTTGCTAAGTTTTCAAATCATACTTAGTTATTCTTTTCAACATCAACTATATTGTTTAACTTTCGATTCCAAATCAAAATTATAGTTTTCACAAATTTTCCCAATTTTCTCAAAAAATTTCTAACGCCTTAAATTTTCGAAAAAATTCGCCAGAGTCTCCTTTGCGCGGCTCGATCCAAAAAAAAAATGACAGTGTATATATCACAAATATACATCTCATCAAGTGATGAGGCATCCCGCAGGGAAAAAAGTGTAAAAGTACGATATTTAATCCGAGATATGTACCTTATTTATTGTTAGTGAGCGTATACGGCTAATATAGCGCGAAAGCGAGCTCCAAGTGCGAAGCAAGCGCAATCCGCACCTACTAAACACTCAACAAACCATGAGAAACATGCATATATGAAAATAATATCAATGTACAACATATATCAACAACTATATATGCCAATATAGCAAATGCAATAAAAGCAACAAATGCAACCATCAAACAACCATCATCCAACTAATAAACATCCAACAAATCCATAACCAAATCAATATGCATTCACTTCTCATTATTATTCAATGAATTGGTTTTAAATTTAATCACATCTGATTTGTTGACATTGGATTATATTAACATTCATTCATTCGTTTCCAGTTAGTTTATATTCACTCATTAAATTCACATTAGTTCACTTTCAATCTGAATTCAATTCTATTCAAATTCATTTACTTCCAATTTGAATTTAATGATTTATAGCTTTCCATTTCATTAATTCATTTCATTCACTTAATGAATTATACACAATCAATTTATAACCATATAACAACCAATGTATATTCAACATAACCAAATTATTTAATTTACATTCAATTTGGTCCAACACTCTTAATTTCAGTTGGTTGATATCAAATTGACTTCCATTCAATTATTAAACTTCCAATAACATTAGCTTTTAATGAATTAACACTTACATTCATTACTCCATATCAATTTATTTTACATTCGATTGATTTACATTCGATTCATTAGTTCAATTCAATTGCTAATTCCTTTAACAATATAAAGTTGAATTTCATTCATATAACTCAAGTTCAAATTCTTAATGACTTCATTTCATTAATTCACTTATTAATTTAATTTGATACCAGAATCAACTTTATTCAACTTCACTTAAGTTATATTCCATTTCAAACATCATTTGTTTAATTTAACTTAAATTTCCACTTATAAACCCAATTCAGATTCCAATTCTAAAGTCAATTCTATTTAACTTTTTACCGAAGTCAAATTCCACCACTTATTCAAATTCAGATTTTACTTTGCTTAATCAAAATTGTTTAACCATTTATCATTTGGTTACTATTTCAATTTCTTATTTCAATTTCCATTTTAATAATGATAATATTTCAATATCATCGTTTCCTAACAACCAAGCAACCATATGTTATAAACATTTACAGAAAATTTATTTCTTTTATATAAGAAAATAGTTTTGGGCAAAATTTATTTCATTTACTCAATTTAAAATGATACTATGTCGACTTGCCTAGTTTAAGAGTTAGAAACCCCTATCGATTACGGTTGTACACCCCGCACCGACCAGAATTCATAAACAGCTCAATGGATAAGCAAACACAATATAAACAATTTATATTCACTAACAAATACGCGCTCATATCTATTATTACACTCACACTCATTCTAGAGTACTACTGACTCTATCTCTAATGAGTAATTCCCAACAGAGCCATGGTTGTCGCTTAACCACATGCTCTGATACCAAATGTGACAATCGCGATTTTTCGTCGCTCGAAAACCGACATCAATACGTCCACTGTATCAACTGCCAAACAATCAAAGGCCGGAAAACCGTACCGTTAGGGTTAAAGAAGAGGTAGAAGATAGAAGAAGAAAGAAAAAGATAGAACAGAACAGAAACAACAGAACAATATCAGAATCTCACAATCGCAGCGGAACAACATATAATAGATAAATAAATAATCTTTAAACAAAGAACTATATCGGTTATTACATTACATCATATCATTACATTACATCATCAGAGTATACAACAACAAACAACAACTAACAGCGGAAAAGAAATACTATATACTAGTGAATACGCCATGCCATCCAACTTGCCTCCAGCAACTCCTGAATTCCAGAATATCCTGATAAACCTGACTCTTGACTGCCCGTGTGGAAATTGGTGGGCACCCAGAGTTCAGGAAGGAAAACAATAAACTCTGAGTCAGACATGGGACTGGTGTGAGAACTTAAAACATTTTATTTTTAAAACAAAGTACAGGATTATTTTAAAATAGATTCGCAATGCTTTTTAGAAAATGAGACGACCATAAGGCCTCCCGCACACACACATAATGCAAACGCAGAATCGGAGGAGATTTCTCCTTATGATAGTCAAATATGCTTGATAGGTATTAAAAAGAAACATTTGATGTTATTAATAGTGCATAGTGTAGAAAACATTTCGAAAGTAAAGATATAAATCTTAGCCAGCATAGGCATTCCGCACTTATGCCTACTATAGCTACCATCCAAACAGTGGGGCGCCACCATAAGTGAATGATAGGTTCTACAACTAAAACCGTACAAGATCGTATTGTTACTTTGGATTTCCAACAAATGGTCAGGCCAAGGAACTTCCCATTGCCACATGGGTACGCCTCTGGAAAGACGACCCGAGAACCTAACTGGATCTCTGCCAACACAAGGCCGGGTTACCTTTCAAACTAGGTAACTACTGACACGAATATGTCATTTCCCGATCGTAACCGATCTATATCCGAGGATCCTCGATTTCCAACAACCACAAAGCAATAAATTTGCCGCAACAACATAGGTTAAGTATCTGGGCTCCGTACCATGATACCACCTCTATCCAGAAGGAATGACATACACTAAAGGGGCGCTACCCCCTAATAACCTTGCTGCATCCTTCCTGTTTTGACCATTTCCGGGGTGTGAGGTCCGACGAAGTCTCGTCTACAAAGCCACGCTTTATATATAAAAGTTGTGCTTTGATCATCAAATGCTCAACAGCACTTCGTATGTCACATTACCAATTTGGGAATGTATCACTAGTAACCATCAACTACATAACCTCTAAGTGTGTTAAGCTAAGAGAATAAATTCTCCGCCACCAACGGAAATATATTTGATAGAAACCAGCTTTACATCTCAAATTTTAATGTCAGACACACATCCATACAAGTCCGTTCCGAGATCGAACGGAACCGAAGGCACTTACAAAGAAGTCCTTGCAATCCGGATATTCACTAATCACGACCGGACTTCCCATCACAAAGGGTAATAAATTTCTATATCGAAGATCAGCCGATGCAGAAATATTCGACGGTAATCCTTCCGTTTTCACAAATATCCGGTCTTCAACACCGGTCATCAAATGCAATCCATAATGACGTATCACATATTCGGAATGGGTTATACGACCCCAAGGTCCTTTCCCGGCTAACCCGAATAATGAGCACTTATTTTAAAAATAAGTGTGGTATTAAAATTCAAGCAAATCACAATAAATACCTATTTAAAGGTAAATATTGATAGTCGGTTATTTAACTATCAATAGGCGTGTTCAACATCACCAAATTCCAAATAATTTCCCAAATTATTTACTTTCCAAAATATCTTTACTAGATATATAATTTCCACACTTCAACATTAGAAAACAAATTTTCAAATCACTTTTCACCTTTACCACTTCTGAAAACAAATTTCAAATAGTTTCCCTACACGGGATATACTTTCATTTCAAAATGGTTCATTTAAACCAATTAAATAAATCCTTACCGACTTACTTTATATTTACGTTCCAAATCCGTAAATTTATTCCCACACTTCAAAAATAAATCAATGTTTATTTTTAAACAGATTTCCCTTCCTTTTTATAAATTCCATAGTGAATTTACATTTCCAAAATATCTATGAATATACGATTTTCAAATCGACTTCTAATATTCATTTTCAATTTATCTTTAAAAGATAAAATCTTAAAATATTCACTTCATATTGGAAAACATTTCCATATTTATTTAATAAAAATAAGTAATTCACAAATCCATTTATTTTCAACACTTGGAAAATATTCAATATACTTAAATCAAAATTAAGTATATATTTCATTCTTTAAGGAAAACATTCTCTTAACACATTTATTTGGGTCAAAACGAATGTTGCGCAAAACATCGTTACGACGACCCAAAATCACTATTATAGGGATTCGAAATTAAAATAGATATATAAATCCCAATACCATACAAAACATTTCCTTTCGGAAACCATTTACTATAACAACAGTGTTATAGTCCACCATTTCCTTCTATTTCTCGAAAACGTCTATTTTAACAATGAATGTTGAAATCTATGTATTCGATTCATAATACATTTTAAAACATCTTTTTAAAATAATTAACTTCATTTTATAATTTAACTTTCCCAAAAATAACCATTTTATTTAATAATATATTCACTGTCCAAAATCGTGAATATACTTCACTAACCAAATTCAATATTTTCTACACATTTCATTTCAAGGATAATTCGCTATCCGAAATCGCGAATATATTTCTAAATTCAATTTATCAAATTCCATTGATTTCGAATTTATAAACAATGTTTATAAATTCCATTCCTACTTATAAAACTTCGATTTATAAATCTCCTTTATTAACTAATTTAATTTATATAACTTAATTATATACCAAAAGTTCATATTATAAGTTAAGTACTTATAATTCATATATTTACAAAAATCATTCCTTTAAAACTTCACAAATTTTAAATCTTATTACTTATAAGATTTCATTTATATTTTTTTACGACTTCAACTTATAAAATCTCCTTTATTAACAATTTCTATTAATATCCCATTTAAATGCCCAAAATCTAGTTTATAAGTTAATTTTTTATAAATCTTTTATTTTACAACATCTATTCATCTTATAATCCTCACAATTTATAAATCTATAATTTTTAATGAAATCCATTTTATACTTCATTTTAACATTTAATAAACTCGTTTTATAATTCCAATATTATATATATATATATATTATAAATATCAATGTTAAAAATCTTTTATATACATCCTTTATAATAATTCAAAAATCCAAATTTTAACTATTTTATAAATCTATTTATTTTAAAAATCACCTTTTGGTTGTATTTCACAAAAATCTTAATTTTTATAACATAAAAATTTATAATGTTTCAATTATTTAAAATGAATCAATTCAAAAATTTAATAAAACGTATACTTTGAAAAAAATCATTTAAAAAATCCTTTTAAAATCAAAATCGTTATTTTTAAACTTTAAAAATGGATCTGATGATGCAACAACACCCAATAGTCAATCACGACAACAAATATCATATATCATCATATGATAATCAACAAACATCAAAATATCTGTAATCAAATAAATACTGGTGAGGAATCCAGTTGGATCCCTCCAACCTGTTTCCTTGCATCCACAAACATTAGCACAATACCAATTCTGTTCAAAGCGGAATATCACGGTATATGGGATTTATAAAATATTATCCGCTTAATAGACGGCGCAATAGGGTCTCATCCGCTATATAATGCGGGAAATCAACTCGAAGTCCATATATAATACCAATTTCACTTTTCAGTGAAATTATCGCGGTATATGTTTTTAATAAATAACATTCGCTTACTAACGGCGCATAATGTCTATTTCAATCAATAACAGATAATAATTTATCATCCATGCATACAATCAATAATTTTAAATCTAACTATTTAAAATTTAAATTGAAACAATTCGATTGAGTGAGAAGTTCTCACCTCGCTTTCAATTCAGTTTTCGCGTTTTATTTCGAATAAAATTAAACGTGCGTTTAATTTTACACGAAATTTTCACTGGCTCCAAATGACTCCAATCTAGTTCCATTGTGTAGTGGTCGACAAAACGAAGCCAACGCAATTCGTTTCGTGCAATTCCGACCTCGTATGAGAAAGTTATTGATTTTTAAAGTTCATACGAATTATAACTTAATTAAATTACAATTTCTTTTTTAATTTTATAAACCTATGCAAACCAGAGCCGTTGGATCATGCTTCTCCCACATCAGGCCGTCCCCCCTATCTTCCATCTCCAGTATCTTGTTCACACCAAAAAAACCCATGAAGCCGAAATTAGGTTTAACATCACGGCCACCAAGATGCATGAAACTTCATCACTCCACTACCACGCTGAAGCTCGTCGCCACCTCTATGCTCGGCCAGAGATTGGTGAAGCTCGGCCTTGACCTGACCTCGAAACGCGTGCATGAAGTTCGTCCATTCCAATGGAAATTTCCATCGATCCGTAGCTCCATATTCGATCTCCACCGTTGGATACGAAGATCTCTCCGTCCTCTACAATATTGTAGTTGAAAGTTTTTGCTAATTGTTTGTGGATTGTGAAATATTTGAGGAAGAATGAGATTGATTTCTGGCCATTAATGGTTAGGGCCGGCGGCTACAACTTAGGGTTAGGGTTTTGGTATAAATTTTGAGAAATGGTGGCCTTTTATAGAAAATTACGCGACACTATTCACCCGAAATTTTTCCGAACTCCAAACGAAGCATGCCGGTTGGCGTTTCTAAGGTTTACCCCACGTTCCGAACACAATGGAACGTGTTTCGGAGGCTAATTCGATCATCTATGCGAGTTATGGCAATAAACAATCAAATTTAAATTAAACCGACTAAACGAATTTTCTATGCGTTTTGGCTTGCCCCGGACAAACCGTAAATTCGATTGACACGAAATTTGTAACCTTACAATAATATCACATTACGGATCCGATGAAACTGGTTTCATCGAAATCTGAGACTGTTTGAAAAATGACTATTTTAACTCGCCAAATTAATATTAAAACAACTTCGATGCGTTTCGAGCTGTCACGGTCAAACGAAAACTCCGATTGCTATGAAAACTGAAATCCAATAATAACAAACTATTACGGATCCAATGGAACTAGTTTCGTCCAATTCTGAGACTGTTCGAAAATTGGCTATTTTTCAATCGATAATTAAATATTAAAATATTCAATTTTCACAAATTAACTTTTTATTCAATTTTAAAAGTTCTATAACATCTATATAACTTCAATATGATTAAATAAAATCTTAAAAATCATTTTCAATCATATCAAACTCGATTTTCAATTATTTCTACAATTTCAAATATTAAATAATCGATTTAATTATCCAATTAAATCTAATTATTCGAAATAAAATTATTCGACTTATAAATTTCACTTATTAATATTTAAATTCAATTAAATATACAAATTTTAATTAACGGAATTTTTGGTTCGTTACAATAGATATGAACATGTCTGTTAGATGCACACGTAGTATGCATTTGGTAAGCTTATAGAATATGGAATATGAAAGTAAATAAAATAACATGCCAAGGAAAAAATAAATGATTCTGTTTGATTGAATATGTAAGTAGATCAGAAAGAGTTCCAATTGTGTCTAAAGTGAATAAAGATTTAATCTCAAAAATCACCCCTTCCTACAATACATAATGATGTATCGATAAGGAGTAATTAGACTTTGTTGAACAAAATACAATTGATAATGAGTGTAGGTGAGTTAACTTCTTTCCGTAAGGAATATGCTTAAGAGTAGTATATTAGGTTAAAATTAGTTTCATATAAAAGAATAGCTTACAGATCATACATGATAGGGGTTTATAGGAAACTCTAAGATTAAGCAGCTGACAGGTTGTGCGAGTCAAACTGCACGTAATAATTATTTGTGAGGGATCTTGTGTGGACCGTCCCAAAGGAGTTTAGGATCGATCAATGTTGATTGACTAATTTATGTTTTGAGCATAAGTTTCATAAACTAAAATCAAATCGCTTTTATAAATATATAAGAAAATTCATAAAATGTTTATGAATACATGTTCCACTACACCAAGACAAAACTATTAAGAAACATCAACTTTGTGGCGAATGAATGTATTTTAGAAATTATTGGTGGAAAATGGAATTTATATGATCCAAAGATAAAACTGATTATGAGGGGTGAAATGAAATTAACCAAATCTAAATAATCACAACGCGTTAGAATGCCTAATAAGTATTCGCGCACATTAAAGAGAAACTAAGAGTTTCTTATCTATGTCGAGAATAAATATTCCTTGATTGTCAATTAAACCATCAAGAGTATTGACTTTACCATATAGTGTGATGAGCAAATCCGAAATGGGTGTCAAGTACATTACCAAAGTATGGTTTTAATAGCTGTACCCAAACGAATATGATCTATCAGCCTGAAATGTGTCTTTAAGAGAAAGACTAATGCAGTTGGAATATGGTGAGCAACATTGATAAGAATAACATCACAAATTTTGATTCTTAAAATTAACATGATAGATTCATCATTCAGCTGTTCAAGCTAATTCAAATTTTACTCACAAAATTATAGCCTGAGATAATTTTATGTTTCGGTACATATGTATTGAAATGGAAAATTCTAAATAAGTATTTAGAATAGACTATTTGCGCATAACAATCAAAGTGTCTTGAAGAGTGGGTGCAGCATTGAGTTTGTGGACTTTCGGGTATGATCCAAGAATGAATATGGAAGTGTCCTTCGACAAGCATCAGAGTTGAGCTAATATTTTGATATAAATATTAAGTAGTTGAATTTTGAGTCAAAACGCAAAAGAAGTGCGTATTTATAAGAAAGAACTATAAAGGTACTAGAATATTTCTAAAAGGTAAGCAACAAACTTATGATTACTAATGATGCACTCAATTTAATACCATTATAACTTGGTTGTTCAATACTCAACATTGGATTTGTAAATGGTGGTCTTTTATAATCGGTATAAAAGGAAATTGGGAATGTCCCAAGTGATGTGCATAGAAATCATATTAAAATGTTAAATATGGAACATGTAAGATGGACTTCTTATGCATTGGCAATAAGAATCGTCATATAAGTTGTATTGTCTATGATATTGTATTTAGTTTATATATTTGATACATAAAGCAAATAACGGATCTGAATCAAGATTCTAAATGTTAGCTAAGAGTATTATCGAGTATCTGTGAAATACTAGAGATATTTTTTATAGAAAACAATAAGTTTCTTATGAGGAAGTATTAAGTTCCAAACTTTAGTTAAGGATCTTTAAGAAGGAAATGTTCCAAATAAAAGGTTGTGGCTGATTTAAGAAAAAGATAAGTACGTCTCCTTGAACAGCGCCACAATTAAAGCAGTGTATAAATATAAATGCATAAATTTATAACTAAGCTAGAGATGATTTTGAGTATTGAAAATACTACATTGTTATAAGATAATAATGTAATAATCGGTGCTCACTAGCAGTCAAGAAATATACTTCGAATAGTTCACGTAATAATGATACTTTATCAACATCAAAGAGAGTTGATCGATAGAGTAATAATAGGTAGATTCATTCACAAAAGGACTGCTAGTGGTCAAGAGGCCATGTACTAATAGTTATTGGATAATTTTTGAATGACTCAATCGCTAGTTTTCTGTTGTTTAATATAATTAAGGCCAAATGGAAAATATCGAAGTGACAATATTACACAATTTTCTCAACTTGAGAATACTATTGAACTTCAATATGGACACTCCACTTTGATTATAGTTAAATCGTGGCATGACATCCATCGAATGACTATAGTTGGGTCTACGTTGAAGCATTGGAAGTGAAACACTATTCAATAAAGAATTCATCTTCCCGATTCTATGAGGTTAGTATCACAATCAACTATAGTCAACTTAAAGTCAAAGTCTTTGACCGAAGTAGTTTAGTTAATATTAATAATTGTTATTACCAAATAAAGGACCTTTTGTTTGGATTATATATGTTAAACGTGGATGATATTGGAATTTTGACTAATTCCAAATTCCATAAGTCCAAATGCGATATATTTTTGACAATTAGAATTGCTGTAAATAATTGTCATTACTGGGAACCGCTTTTAAATAATAAAATTGGATTTTACAAAAACTGTGTAAGCGATGAATTCAACCAAACTGCCATAGCACTAACTAAAATAAAGTCTAAGTGTTAATATTTGAATTGTTGGATATTAATCACAGACTAAATTTACACCTAAGAGTCACACAACCGCAATGTTGAATACTCTTAATACCATTGGTTTAAATAAATAAATTGTTATAAATTAATTTAGTTAATATTTGTGAAATGTTAATTATAAAGCTTTGTTTGATTTTTTTGAATTAGTATTGGAAATGGTGAATATATAAAATTCATATACACATGTATTGATCTACGATATCAGTGTGCATTTGAATCAAATTTAAATGGAATTCACAGATATGGTTCAAAAGTTGCATATAGGCCCATTAAGCCTATATAATTGCTGGCCACGTGAAGGGGATGAGAGGGCGAGATATATTGATATGAAGTTTTGAATTAGTGAAGAAAGAAGGGGTAAAAGACCATATCTTGATCTTCTCTTTTCACTCATTCTCTATGATTATTCAAACCCACCACCCTCTTCATTCTTAAGGTGACCTTTTCTAGCTCCTCTCTTCCCTTTAGGTCATAAGTACGCACCCCCATTCCCCATTTATTTTCAACCAAATATAAATTTAAATAAATAAAAGGTGCATAGATCTGTTAGATTATTTGTAATTTCTATAAGAGATCAAATCATATTCACAAAGTTATTTTGATTCAGTGTTCAAGGTGTTACTACTATGCTGCAACTGAGGTAACATTTATTTTATATCAATTTATATGCATAATCATTATGCTATTGTACTTGTATATGTTAGATTATATATCATGAATCAACATATGCATTTGTTGTCGAGTTACATATGAATATGTTGTATGATAAAAAAACCTTTTGTGCATATACATTCATATTCACTTCTATATGTATTAAAAAAAATCAAATTTAAAAAAAGTAGAGGGTTTAATAAATCAAAATTTGAACTATAAAACTAATACATACATATACAAATATATTTATAAATTATTTTAATAAATTCAATGCATGTTATTTCATATGCATATAATATTTTTCCATATATATTTATTTATATAAACGAAATAATTTATTTTGATAATATTAATTATTAAATTAAAACTTGTATATATATATATATAATTATTTATGTATGTAATTCATAGTATAATTTTTTTTAACATTTCGTATGGAGATTAAATTAATTTTTTTATAATATTTGTATTTAATCTTCATAGATTAACTTAAAAAAGAATATAAAAAATTGACTTTGTAAAAAAAGTATGGTTGAAATGAATTTTATTTTATTTTATTTACATTATATATATATATATATTAGGGGTTTTAGGCTTAAGGAAAAAATTAGTTTCAGAGAGAATAGGTTTGCTTTTTAGGTCGAAAGACACTTTTTAGTGTAAATCACAGAATGATAGTTGCAACTATCATTTTCTCAGACTAAAAAATAAACTTGTCGTCCCTATGACTAAAATTATTTGCAACTTCTTCTCTGTGCCTATTTTTCTATATGTTATATTATATTATTTATATTTACATATAAATTAGAAATTAATATATTTTAAATATCTACATACATATATATATATATATATATATATATTATTCATTTTCGAAATGAAAAAAATATTTTTGTATGTATATATTATCAATATAATTTTAAAATTAAAAGTAATATATTTGAATTTAAATTTAAATTTTAAATGGATGTTTTAATTTTAGATCTAATTTCAAATTTGAATTTAAAAAGATTCTAAATTTGAATTTTAAATTATATCAGATTTATCTATAATTAATTTACATATATAAATATATATGTATGTGTATATATATATGTATGTATGTATGTATGTATGTATGTTTATGTATATATATTGTTATTTTATACTTGTATGTATATGTATAAGTACATTTTATGTTAGATTAATACTATATATAACCGTTGACTACAAATTGCATATTAAGGGGCTAATGTTTCAGCAATGGTGTAAATCTTAGCACTTAGATACCGGCATATTGAACCATTCACACCTTATATGTTGCACATGCACGTGAATTGTACGTCTATTTGATCAATATGTACACACTATAGATTATTTATATAAACAAATTTAACCCTTTTATTAATCAATTAAATAAAATAACGATTTTATCTAAGATTTATGTAGATTTGATCTAAATTAATTTACACTTCATAGGCCCAATGAGATTAAAATGATGAAAAAATATATAAAATCTGCTCATTTAATTCGTTGCATGCTAGTCCAGATTCAACAATATGCTTACGTATTTCAAGATTCACACGCTTGTACATAAGACACTCCTTCAATTTATTTATGCAATACAAGATTTTAGAATTTGATAAAGACAAAGAGTAACATGATTGTGCGTTGTGATTTTTACTATCCAAAAGTAATTGTTCGAGGAGTAAATGTTATTTGAACAGTTTTAATAGTTCCAACTTATTTGAAATCTTAATCATGATTATGGTATGTAGATTTTTAACTTATATATTACTGTTTACAACATTTTCCCTTGCAAAGTTAATGCATGATAAGGATGTGTAAATTTTCTTTCTGCAATGATAAAGATGGAAAAATATTCGTGAAGATATTAAGAATAGCATATTATGTACAAGTATCACTATATATATATATATCTGTGTGTGTATGTGTGTGCGTATATCTGCATATGTGTACAACAAAGCATACTTATATATTTATGAAAGTGTTAGCGTTAATTACATGATATTTGACATTTAACGTAGCATTTATTCTCGGATCCAAGTCCCTTTGAAAAAGAAATGGCCAAAGGTCTCAATAAAAATATGAAGTGGCTTGATGTCCCAAGATACTGGATGCTCAACATATTAGGTGGCGAATTATTAAGTAAAATTAACCTTTGATTCACTTTCATTTATTATATATTTAATGTTGTCTTTTTAATATATATTATGTCCCTTCGAACCTTCATCTAGATCTGAAAAAGCAAGAGAGTGTTTTCCCTGATCTTAATGTTGAATAATAAGTTGAAGTACTCTCTTATTATTGTGAGGTTATTTGTAATAAGCAAGTCCTTTCGAACCCTAGTTCTAGCGTCTGAACCGATGTTGACAGCCTGAGAACTGAAAGGACGAGTTGTTGAGGTTGAGATACATAAGCAAAAAAATCATAGGTAGATACAAGATATCAGTTATCAGATGCATTTTTAACTATCTACATTTAGAGTCTCGCAGCGGAAAGAAATAAATATAATCATAAATAAATACCATGGCCACATCACGATAACATTACTAATAACGTCGAACACATAGGTGTGAATAATAACAGTACAACCAAATCCACATATGTGACGATTTGCCTTTCTTACACCTAAATACGACACTTTATAAATCCTCGGTATTCGTGTGTCGATCGTCTAAGTGTCCGAAAGACGGGTCATGGGGTAAAGAAAATAAAAGACAAAGGAAACAAATACAAAATTTTCTCATAAACGATAGAGTTACATATACATCGTCACAGAACAATACATAAGGTTACTCCAAAATGTTACATAAAAATTACAATAAGTACTATTCCCAACAAGAACAGCTATATCATTCCACCAAAATAGTAATATATAATGTATAGTCACAGCGAAAATAAACATAAATATGGATATAGTGGAAGCTTCTACTACATACTGCTTTCCAAAAGCTCCAAAGAAACCTGACTGCTTGGCTACTCATAAAAATTTGAGTACCCAAGAGTTTAAAAGAAGGAAATAAAACTATGGGTCAGATATGGATCTGGTTTGAGTAAATCATATGTTTAACTTTATAAAAACCTTCAAATAAAAGGTATCTCGTAAGATCACACCGCACATAAACACGAATGGATTTTTATCTTATGATAACCAAAACGTTTCTATATAAAATCCTCTGATATTATCATAATATCTAGGTTTAAAATAAATATGGAATCATACCCGTAATTGTTACATTATTAAATTCTAGCATAATAGTTATACAATCAACTGCGAAGGCTCGTATTGAAAAATGGGTTCCATCTATGAAAGTGTAAGGGTCTACCACCAAAGCTGTACACCTCTAGATAAAATGTACGAAAGGCCACAATGCATTGCCCCTTTGATACTCAGGACCATCCCCACCCCTTAGCAGGTAGCGCCGAATATGGTCACCACCTCGTTGCGATCAATAACCATAAAAGGGGATCCCCAAGCATACATAAAATGAAGATATAGCTCTAGATTTGGTGATGATCCTCCCCTGATGGTAGCAACCCACATAGCCTTGCTTCACACCTCTGCTTTATTTTTTTTCTCGGTTGATGAGGCGTGAGGCTATGATTACATTTTTATATAGCAACCATCATGGAATGCTAACATTTTCCTCCAAGTAGCAATGAAATGCCAGCATTCATCCATGCAAGTTGTTCTGGGATCGAACATACATTCAACGTCTACCATCTTCCATTTTGGAATCACCCTCAAGAAGAATAGTATAGCTTCATAATATACTTCATAACAATTTATCATGAACGTTATTAGTTTGGAGTGGTTTGGATAAATTATGCTTACCCAGAACCAGTGCCTCCAAACTAAGCGATAATCCCTGCTTACTCAATTCCAGTTCTTTTGGAAGTATGCAACCAATATTTGATTCCTTACCGAGGAACTTTAATATACACAACAACTTCCTGAGTCAAAATTGATCAAGCTATAAAGAGCAGACAATCCGCTACTTAGGGTAGTTATAGAGAGTTCGTATAGGATAACTATATTCTTAATTTAAATATGACCCATTGATAGGAATTAACACTCCCAGATATGCTAACTATGGGTTGACTTACTTCCCATAAATGTGTCATCACATTAACATTGGTTTCATATTTATTTGAGGTTACTCAAGGGTAATCGACAAAGAAATCCCTTGATTTGAAACATTTTTGAAAAAAGAAAGGCGGTCTTAAAACAAACCGATATTTTGAAAAAAAATGATTTTTAAATTATAAAAATTCATTAACAAATTTTACCTTTATTAAATAATAATTAAAACTTAATTAAGTCTTAATTAACATATTCATTAAATTTAAATTAACCAATAATTAATTAAATCCCTTTAATAAACAAATAATTAATGTTTAATCAATAATTTAAAATAATTAACTTTAATTATTAATTAAATAATTAAAATTAACTTAATTGATTAATACTTAAGTATTAATTGCCTTTATTAACCAATAATTAAGTACTAATTACTTAATTAATTAATTAATTAATCATTTATTAAATAATTAATTAATTAAATAATAATTACCTTTTAAATTACTTAATATAAATTTTAAAACTTTTTCCAAAAAGATTTCTAAGTGAAGCATTTTTAGATTTCGAAATGAGTTTCACGAACTACACTTTAAGCGACCATCGTTACACGACCCAAAATTTCCAAACTTGAAATTGTTTTCTAAGTATTCTATAAAACTTTAATATTTGGAAACATTACTAGCTTGTAAACATAAAGATGTGGGTTTTGAAACTAAACAAGTTTAAACATAAATATATTTTCAAAATTTAAGTCCAGAGTTCAAACTTTCAAAGAGGGATTTCATAAGTCGCTTAAGTTATCAAAAATGCTAACTTTATTAGCATGAAAAACATATACAAAGATCATAAACAATATCAAAACCACATCACAACAACATAATTCCAAACATAAGCAAGATCATACCTTACAAGTTCACTATACTTAACTTACAACACCATATATAAGCATATTATATACAACCAAATCGACATCATTTTCAAGTATACTTATGCATAACCAATTCAACATCATAACACTCAAACAAGAATCATATTTAACTAATAAATATACATCATGTATAAAGTTAATAACTTTGAATAAAGGTGAGAACTTTACTCACCAAAAGTCGACGAAGCTAAGCTAAATTTTCTTATAACTCGAACATGGCCTAGGCCTTTGCATCTATCTTGAAAAATGAACTATTTAAGTGGTTTATGGCAACAAAAGGTTCGGCCCTAGGAAGTATGGGTTCGGCCTTGACAATATAAGGTGGATGTGGACTTGATTTTGGAAAGGAAGTGAAGTAGATGATGAAGAAGTGTTTTTAGGAGCTTTGGAAGGAATCAAAGTGGAAATCTATGTATTTTTAAATCTTTGAAATATATTAGGATGTTGTTAAAGACTTTCTTAAGAGCCTTGGAAGTTTGCAAACGAAGATAAGAATAAGGAAAAATGAAAATAAATTAAGAATTTTTTTATAATATGTTAACACGTTAATTTACTAAAGTACACTATGTACTTTACTCTCTCTCGCGCTTTGCCACTTCACTTCTCTAGTTCTCTCACTTCAAATCACATGAAAGACATGTCACCCCCCTTTCATTTCAAAGCCAACATGCATTTATTGCCTAAGTACTTCATATTTCTAAAGATATGACAACTTATGCCACTTTTATTTACATTTACATTTTTTTAGCATTTAAATAAAAAGTCATATCATATATTTTATCTATCTTAAGTTAATATATGCATTTTATATATTACAAATCCTAAATCATTTATAAAAGTGTATGTATGTATTACAAAAATGTGCACAACGTTTTCGACAATTTTTTGACAACTAAAAGTTAACACATTTTCTATTTTTCTATGAACTAATTATTTATTAAACAAAATTTGAAAATGATTTCACCATCATTAATTTATTTAAAAGAGTTTTATTTTTCACTATAATATCAATTATTTGAATATTGAAAATTAATTAAATATTCACAAATCAAAGTAATGAAATATCAGGCCATTACAAAAACTTTTCACCATCTTTAGTTATTATTTAAAAGGAGCTTATTTGAGTTATAAAATCCACTAATTTTTTAATAAAAATATTTTTAAATATTCATTATTAAGATAATTAAATTTTGGGCCGTTACATTTCCCCCTTAAAAGAATTTCATCTCGAAATTAGCAAGCAAAGAAATAACTCATAACAACTTAAAAGGTCATATATTATATATCATGAAATCCATATAAAGGTCCAACTAGAAACATCCATAACACTGTAATGCATACTATATATACAAACAATTGCTATCCCAATATAAATTTAGGATAGGCTTCCCTCATATGATCCACCGTTTTCCAAGTAAATCTCGAGGATCCTCACTCCACTGGATCTTTACTAACTTCCCTACGTTATTTTGCAACCTCTTCTCATTCTGATCTACAATATGAACTGGATGTATAATCACCATCAGGTTTGGTTGTATCCCTAAATCATCTTGAACCGACGATTCTACATTCAACAAAGGGCCATGAACATACTTTCTCAAATGAGACACATGGAAAACATTATAGATCCCTGACAACCTTTCTGATAATTCAACCTTGCAGGCGAGCGGTCCAATCCTTTCAGTAATCTTAAAACGTCTAATATTCTGGGTGTCAACTTCCCAGCTCTTGCAAATCAAACAACTCCTCTGATTAGAGCAATCTTTACAAATACAATGTCTTCGACTTCAAACTCCGAATCTCTTTCCCTTTTATTGGCGTAATTTTTTTGTCGATCTTGGGCTTCCTTCATCCTTCCCTTTATGACTGCAACCTTTTCAGTAGCTTCCCGGATCATATCTAGTCCTAGTACTAGTCGATCTCCAGTCTTAATCCAATACGCCGGTGACTTGCATGGAGGTCCATAAAGAGCTTCATAGGGTGCCATGTCGATGCTTGCCTGAAAGCTGTTATTGTAGGAGAATTCTACTGAGTGGAGATGATCTTTCCATGATCCTCCAAAATCCAGAATATAAACCCTCGGAAGATCTTCTAGAATTCGGTTAACCCTTTTCATTTGTCCATCTATTTGGAGGTGATATGTCATGCTCAAGCTTAGCTTTGTCCCCAAAGCTACTTGCAACGCCTCCCAAAACTAACTTGAAAAAGGGGATATCGATCACTTACAATGCTTACTGGAACTCCATGCAATCGAACAATCTCCCTCATGTAAATTTCCACCAAAGAAGCTACTGTTCTTGCTGGCTTTAGTAGGAAAAAATGAGCACTTTTCGTTAGTCGGTCCACGATAACCCACACACCTTCATTCCCTTTTCTAGTTCTGGCTAAAACATCGATAAAATCCATTGATATCATCCCTCATTTCCAATTTAGGATTTCCAAGGGTTGTAGTAAACCAGCCATCTTCTGGTGATAGCCTTTTATCTGTTGACAGTTAAAACATCTTTTAACAAATATTGAGATAACCCACTTCATTAGGAGCCACCAAAATACGTGCTTCATATCTTGATGCATCTTAGATACACTCGGGTGGATACTTAATTTGGATCAATGACATTCTGATAAAACTTCTTGTCTAAGGCCATCGACATTAAGGACATAGATTCTCCCATTCATGCACAAAATACCATAGTTATCAAACTCGAAGCTTGACCATTGCCTACCCTCAACATCGTGGATGATGTTCCGTAAACACTCGTCCTCTTTTTGTTTACTAGAAATCTTTTCTAAAAGAGTTTGTTTAACTTCAAAGAGAGCTAACGCTGCATTCCAAGAGCGTCTGCCACCACATTCGCTTTTCCTGGTGTATAAAGAATATTTAAGTCATAAGCTGCCATGAACTCCAGCCATTGTTGCTTCCTAAGGTTCGGATACTTCTGAATGAAAAGATACTTCAGGGACTTATGATCCATGAAGAGCTTGAACTTTTCAGACATTTAAAGAAGGAAATTACTAGAAAGGATCCTTTAAAGATTAGAAATAAACAAAAGAGGGGAAAGAAGAATTCTTACCCAGCAAGTAATGCCTCCACATCTTTACCACAAATACTACGGCTAACAGCTCCAAGTCATGTGTTGCATAATTCTTCTTGTGAAGCTTTAACTATCTATACATAGGCTATAGCCTTCCCATGTCACATCAATACTACACCTAAGCCAACTCTATATGCATCGGTATAAACAGTTAACCCTTATCCTCCATCAATAATAGCCAAATAGGAGCACTGGTCAACCTTTCTTTTAACTCGAGGAATGCGTCCTCACACTTCAAAGTCCACTCGGATTTAACATCCTTTTAATCAGGTTGGTTAAATGAACAGCAATTTTGGAGTAATCTTTCATGAATTTCCTACAATAACCCGCCATCCCTAGAAAGCTTCTTACCTCGGTAGGAGTTTGGGGTCTCTTAAAATCTTGCACGTCTGCTACCATAGCCAGATCAACTAAGATAGCATCACCTGATACAATATGTCCTAGGTATCTCACTTCTGATTGCCAAAAGTGGCACTTACAAAACTTAGCTTTAAGAATGTTTTTCCTTAATGTTTCCAACACCAATTCCAAATGGTGTTTGTGCTCTTTCTCAGTTTTCGAGTATGTAAGAATGTCGTCGATGAATACCAACATAAACTTATTCAACATATTTCTAAAAACTCGATTCATAAGATCAACAAAGAATGCAAATGTGTTTGTTAACCTAAAAGGCATAGCCAGCCACTCATAGAAAAGGTCTGGACCTCTAAAAGCAGTTAAGGGTATACTATCATCCACTACCTTTAACTGATGGAAACCTGTAGCAATAATTAGGAGAATACTCTAGCTCCATGAAGTTGGTCGAACATATCATCTATGTGAGGTAAAGGGCATTTATTTCGAATGGTCTATTTGTTTAATTCCTTATAGTCCACACACAATCTTAACAAACCATCAAACCTAGCTACAAAACTACAGTCGATCCACAACTCGAACGGCTCTGTCTAATCAATCCTCTTCTTAACAAATCATCGGTTTGATTTATTAGCTCTTGCTTCTCTCTCAGGGCTATTCTACGTAGGGGTTGAATGACAGGTCTCGCACCAGGAACTAGATCAATTCGAAATTCAATTTCCCGATGGGGAGGCAAACTGCTAACTGAATGAGAAATATCAAGAAAACTATTAGCAATTTCTATCGATCCTAACTCTTCGTGAGACAATTCTAAGGAATAAAGGAAACCACTCATACATTTATTAGGCTTCTTACAAACTATCTTTTCCAATATCGTTTTGGATTTAGGTCTCAATATTACCTTTCTCTAAGCGTAATCTAGAATAATTCCATATTTCAACAACCAATCCATATCTAATATCACATCAAACCCTTAAAAATCTAAGACAAATAGGTCACAAATGAGACGATGTTTTCGGAAATCAATTTGTACTCTTTCACAAATCAAGCATAAATTAGTTATACCACCTATGGGGTTGGACACACAAACAAGGGTTTATACAAATTTCAGGATAAGTTGTAACCTATCTACCAATTCTTCAGAGACAAAACTTTGAGAAGCCCTAGTGTCAAACAAAACTTGAACTAAAATACCATTTATAAGTAAAGTACCTTCCAAGACTCCCTTCCCATTAACATATTCAAAGGTTAAGGGCTCGTCCTTGATTGCATAAACTTTAATCTACCGATCCTTCTTCAATAGTGGGCAGTCCTTGACCATGTATCCAGGTTGGTGGTAATTATAGTAGAGCGACTTTTAGACCATTGGAGAGATAGCGTTCGCTTGCTGATAATGTAGTGAAATGTGCCCCTTTTTATTACACTTGAAACATGTAACGTCCTTGAGCTTATCTCCATGATTTCCTCCTGCTGGTTTTCCCTTACCCTCCTTCTTTTTCCAATTTGGATTAAACTTCCTCTTATTTGGGTTAGTGGTACCGCCATTGGGTGATGATGTTGCCGATGCTGGCTTTTTCTTCAAAAGCACTTCATATCTTAATGCAATGTCCACCAAATCTATAAATGATTTCTTCACATAAGTGGTCATCTTTTCATGGAATTCTTCTCTCATACCCAATACAAACATCTCGTTTTTCTTTAATGGTGTATTAATGAGCCCAGGACCAAAAAGAGATGATTAATTAAACTTCTCTCATATTCTACAACCAACAGGTCTCCTTGCTTAAGATCCATGAAACTTCTATACAATCGTGTTTTGCCCGCACCTGGCATGAATTGGTCATCGAATAATTCTTTGAATTTAGCTAAGTGAACACATCTTATGGAAGATTTGCAGTGACAGAATCCCACCATGCAACTGCACCCTCTTGCAATTGCCATGATGCGAAGAATCATTTTTTATCATCGAAAATGTCCAAACCTTTGAAAATCTTCTCACATGGCCGTAGCGCAGCTTGTACTTCAATGATGGATTTGGTATCCTTGAAAGGTTTTCCTCCTAGGTTTGTGTAGTCCTTGCATAGAGTTACAAAGTTTACTCATGGCCGCACTGAAGCTACTGTCTCAACAACTAGTCCACCTCTTCCAACATTCAGGGTTCTTCCATTTGTGGTTATTATGCTACTACTTCCCTCCCTTGTCCCCTTCTCGTACTTATTCTTACTACTTGAATAAAGTAAGATATCTTTAGAATAAGTTGATGGAATTATCATAGGAAATAGAGCATAAAACCAAACATAAAAATGCCGATCAGAACAACATGAAAACGCGCTCAAAAAAACTAAACTCATTTCGGGGTACTACCAACTTTATCTCTAATGAGTCGACCCCAACCAAGGCCTAGGTATTCGCTCAACCAAAGCTCTAATACCTAGTGTGATGATATGACTTTCTTACACATAAATACAACACTTAGTACATCGTCGATAGTTATGTGCCGATCAACTAAGTGTTTGAAAGACATGTCGTGGGGCAAAGAAAATAAAATACAACGAAAAAAATGCAGATTTTTCTCACAAACGATAGAGTTACATATACATCATCACAGAATAGTGCATATGCTGCTCCAAAATGCTACATCAACGTTACAATAAGTACTATTCCTAATAAGAACAGCTATATCTGCTAGCTAAATTACTAATAGTTAATGTACAATCATAGTGAAAATAAATCTAAGTATTGGATATAGTGAAAGCTTCTGCTCCATACTATTCCCCAAAGTGCTCCAAAGAAACCTGACTACTTGGCTACTCATAAAAATTTGAGTACCCAAGAGTTTAAAGGAAGAAAATAAAACTCCGGGTCAGGCGTAGGTCTGGTGTGAGTAAATCATATGTTTAACGTTATACGAACTTCAAATAAAAGGTATCTCATAAGATCACTCCGCACATAAACACGGACGGGTTTTTACCTTACGATAACCAAAACAAATTGAATACAAAGATCGTTGAAGACAAAGATATTCATGATGTAGGATTACTTGCCATTAATCCCTGTAGGTGAAATTTACCATATCTAAAGTGGCCATAGTGCTCTGTTATGAAAATCTTCGATTTGTAAGAATATGATCTGAAGTTAAGAAGAAAATCTTTGATTATAATTCAATAAATGATTTAGGAATATTTTTCCTAAGTTAAAAGTTATAACTTGAATGAAAAAAGTCTTTGATTAATATTTAATGAATGATTTGGGAATTTTTTCCCTAAGTTAAAAGTTATAACTTGAATGAAAGAAATCTTTGATTTAGATTTAATGAATGATTTGGAAAGGTTTTCCTAAGTAAAGTGATTTGTAATTATTCCAGGATTTAAAAAAGGTTTAAATAAATCAAATGAAAGAAAATGGAATAAATTGAAGAGAATGTATATAAGAAGAATATTTGAACTAAAAATTGAGATATTTTCCAAAGCAAAAGAATGAATTACTTAGAATTATTCTAAAATAAAAGAAAGAAATTTCGAAATCATCCAAATTGATAAAGTGAAAAGAGATTTAATAAATCCTGTAGACTCATATTCACTTTTTATCGATAATTGGATTTCGAAGAAACCGGAGTCAGATTTTGGAGATTCCTATCTGAAAACCACTACGAACCAATTTACGTGTTCGAAGATTGAAGATGTTAGAAGATGAAGATATCGAGACGAATAATAATGAGGGATTGCTGTTTGATTAATTGGGGATAAATTCTTGATCCACTATAATATAGCAGTGGTCTCTTGTTATGAAAAATCTCAGAACCACAAGGACTTTTTGCCTAGTAATGGCCGAGGAAAGTACCTTCAGTTTCGTTCAGTTGCAGAACGAACTTGTATTGAAGAATGTCTGACCTTTCATTCTAAATCATAATGAGTGATCTCTATAAAAGTATATCATTCGGTGGAGGAGAAGATACCTTCTTTTAGCTTAACACTCTTTCCCGAGACATACAAGCTTAGGAAGTTATACATTTGCAGAAATCAGTCACGTGAATGTGGAATGGCAATGTGGCATTCAAAGTGAACAAGATGTGCTATATGAAAAGTTAATCGTTGCCTTGAGCCTTATCAATAGAAAATGACCGAAATAGGGTTAGATGTAGCAAGGAAGAGTGGGTCATTCCCAATTAGGGTATGATCATCCCCTTCTAGATATATATCTTACCGCTATGACATTCGGGATGTAAATTAATGTGGTTTGTATGTTAGAGCGTGCTCGGTTAAGGGTCGGTAACGACAAGGGGATGATATATTCTATACTATTTACTTACAGAGATAGGCCGGTCTTGTGTTAGTAGAGGATCCTTTGTGATGGTCCTCGGTACATTCCTCTAGAGATGTACTGTCGAAAGGTAGTCCCTTCACATGGTCATTTTTATGGAAATCCATTCTCCAATCAGAACCTACGGACTTGATTTTAAACCTATTATGCTGGAATTTAATCAATTATCAATTTTGGCAAAGATTAATAAGTTTATTTGCAAATGTTTTCAAGGAATGCCACTAGAAATAATATCAAGTTTTTTGATATAAAAGTGTTTTTTTAATCGTAAGGTAAAAACTCGTCCGTGTTTATGTGTGGGCGTGGTCTTATGAGATACCCTTTCTTTTTAAATGATTTTATTCAAAGGCTGATATATGACATTGTCATTTATTATTGAGTTTTTCTCACGCTGTTCTATCAAGCCTGATCCAAGTTTTTTTAACATTCGGATCAGATCCAAGTAATTTCAGTTTTATTTGAAGATGGTTGAAGTTTCCAAAGAATAGCTGGAGATATTCATCTACGTGTGGACTTATTCTATTATTCGCTTTGCACTGCCTGTTTGTTTTAATTTGATGTTGTTAGCGATTGTAAGGACAGATGTTAATAACTGTCCAAGATGAATTTAGGTTAGACTCTGATAAATGTATTTAAAAGTGTTTCGCTGTAAAGATATTTGTTCAATATAATATACTATTCCATTCGTGTGAGATTCTGTTATGTTTATTTTTCTTTATTAACTTTCGTGTTCCGTCTTTTCATGCAATTTGGGTTGGCATATGTGGTTTATTATCGATTCAAAGGGTACGGGAAAACGGATCGTAACACCCAATTACCTAAAAAAAATAGCTTTTAAGGAACATAAACAATGATCCGTGGTACCAAAACAACTTTATCATGTCCTTTACTAAAATTTTCAACTATTTTAAACTTCCGGTCTTATGTTTTATTTACTGTTAGTTAAGTATCTTTTATAAGCTTTCCATATTCATACTGCATCTTCACTATGCATATGTAACAACCCTAGATTTTGACTATAAATTTGAATTTGATTTTATTTCATATAAAAATTATTTTAAATTTGTTTTATTTGTGAAATTTCATCTATAAATATTTTTAAAATGATAATAGAATTTTTCCAAAATTTACTGTATTTATTTCCTATTTTTAAAGGCTGTTTTCTAATTTTCTGCTATTTTCTTCATATAAATTATATTTAATTAAATTTTATTTATTTTGTGAATGAATTTTATTTTTATGTTATTATCTTTGTTATAATTATTTTTCCAAGCCCATATAATTTTTCTAAAATTTATTCTATTTAATTTCAAATTTTCTGGTCTAGTTCACTATTTTTAGCTATTTTCCTTAATTTAACTTTATATAATAGATAAATTTTTATATAAATTTTTATATTTAGATAAATTTTCGAAATTTTATCTGGGATTATTATTATTTCTAGAAAGATAAAGTTATATAAATAAATAAAGTAATATGAAGGGTTTTTGAATTTTGAATTGCCTTTTGCCCTTTTGAATTCCACATCTTCATTTTCCTCACAACTCTTCATTTCTTTTGGCATAACTCCCCACATTTCAGCTGACTAATTCATTTTCATTTCACGTATCTTCTTTTCCTCCTTCCTGAGAAAAAAATTTCGGCCATCCCTTGCTTGAGAAGTTGGTAAAAAAATTATTTTATTTTATCTTTTTTTTCACTTATATTGCTTATTCCTTTTGATTTTTGTTTGCACTTGCTCTTCCATTTAGGTTCACCCATGCTACCTTGCTGCCTAGCCACCTCCACCACCTAATGGCACACCACCAACACGTCCTCTTCACCAACCAACCATGTCGTGACCCCCCTTGGTGATGTCCATCCACAAACTTTTCAAAACAACACGAATTCCTAGCCTAGCCGAGCACAACATCACTTCCATCACCTCATCACCCCTCTAGCCGCCACCTTCACCCACTTTAGCACCGTCACAAATGACATCTAGGCCTACCCACACCCACCATAACCTGACCCATACACTTGCCATTATTTTTTATTTCCCCTTATGGCTGAGCATAGTAAAGGTTAAAAGCAAGTGCAAGCATTTCTATTTGATTCTGTGCAGTCTATTCTAGTGTAGTTTTGATCGTAGTTGATTTGAAACTTATCAATGTTATATTATTTTTGTTTGATTTGTATCCAAGAAATTTGAAATTTGGCTCCTCCAATCGAATCAGTGTCGTGCTTTTGTGCTTGTGTAGATCTTGTTTGTGCAATTTGTCGTTGGGTCATCAGCTCAAACCGGTGAGTTATTCTCACCAAACAGTTTTATACTTATATGAATAGTAAATCGATCGCTTGTGAATATGTAAACTGCATCACCATATTTTATTTGCTATGTCACTATCATAAGATGTTCACACATGATTAAACACCAGTTATATCATATGTTACTGTTATATTATTGCTGTTCTGTTATTTTTATCCGTTTATCACACCGCAAGTTCCCTTTAGATTAGAATCACTATGGGTTGAAATGATACATACCCGAATGGACTTTAGAATAAGGGAAAATCGTTATGGGCTGAAATGATAGGCCTGAATGATTTTCAAATTTATTTCATTTACTTGGGACTGCGGGTTTGAAATGATAAAACCCGGATTTTTCTTTGTAAATTACGGGTTGAAATGATATATTACCCGTATCACTTTTCCTAGTGTAGAAAATTATATACAGACCCGCAGTTAATGTATGTTTTCTAAAAAATTTAAATTTATTTTGGAAATGTAAATATTAAAACATTTTGATTTAAATCTAATTAAAAATGATTTTTGTAAAATATTACTGATTTTCTGGATAATTATAAGTGAAATAAATTAATGAAAAAGTTAGAAAATTTTGAATGTCAGTTATTTTGGAAAATTTGATTTAATTATAATTGAAAATTTATGGCATTGACTTAAAAGTGAATTTTTAGTTAAGTAAATAAAAATAATACTAAGTTATATTTGAGAATTTGAACTTAAGTGTTAGGTTGAAATTTAATGTAATGAATTTAAAATTGAACATTGCAGTTAATAAGTGAATTAGTGTTAAATATGAATTTTTAAATGAAAATTTAACTTCATGATATCATGAAATTAAAGAAAATTAAATGGTGTTTATAACAGTAAAAATGTATGATTTTATAAGTTAAAAGTGATTTATAGAAAATATAATTGTTTTTGAAATTATATTTGAAGTTAATTAACTGCATTTTGAAATGCTATTATTTCTAATGTAAATGATAATACAGCATTTGTAAATGCTATAGTTGATAAGTGAACTAAGTAGCTAAATTGAATTTAAGGCTATTATAGCATTTTTTTTAAATGCTATAATTGTTGGATTAAACTAAGTTTTCTTTGAAATTAATGTAACTCTATTACAGCATTTTAAACGCTGTTTTTTGTTAAATTGAACTGTTTTGAATATAACTTTCTGTGGCATTTTCCAAATGCTACGGAAGTTGAGTTTTCACTGTTTTGATAAAATTAAGTGAAAGGATGAACTTTGAAAAGTTGAAAATTTTGAAAATTTAATAATTTAATTATTAAATGTAATAAATTCGTATTTTTATGATTTAAATGAAGTAATTTGTTTGGAATTGAACTATTTTGAAATGTGGATTGAAATGGTATTTTTAAATTGAATAAAATGAATATGTTTTTCAAATGAAATGATAAGTTTGATATTTTGAAATGGATTTGAAATGATATTGGATTTTTGAGAAATAAATACCATTTTTAAATTATAACTATGGGTTATAATAACGATTGGTTGTTAAAGAGCCCGGGATCGGATATGGACGTACTCTCTGTCGATACTGAAACCACTTTAACAACTGTGTACGCGGTGGAGATTCCAGAATGAAGTAGGATGGTGACGACGTTCCTAAGGTACTTTACGTGGACCTAACTCCTGTGAGTTAGCTTAAGGTGGCTAAAACAGGAGCGATCTCGGGCCAAAGGAGGTAGCACTTCTGGCTGAACACACTTCTTCGATACCATTCTATTACTGTTGTGATTGTTTCGGTGCACCCCTTGATATTGGAGTGTTGTTCAGGGTGGGCGTATGTGGCTGCTGCGTTACCACCAGCCTGTGTGCGTAATTGGTATATCTACCCTGGCACTTCCTTGTGTGTCGTGTCACCTATCATACAGAGCCTTTACTACGAGTTTGTTTTTCTCCCGTAGCCCGTGTGGTATCCTCTGACAGTCACCCAGAGTGGAGATGGAATGATATTGGATGGACTACTGGGACTATTATGTGAGAAGGGTGATATGGGTAACGCGGAACGCTAGTTAAAAGTATATTTATTCTACTGTAGTCATTATTATAATAGAGAAATATTACTATATAGTAAATAGTTTAACGGATCCTTAGAGGATGGGCGGTCCCAGGCATCCTTTAAGTTACTTGTATCTTGATTACAGTTCACTTGAGTTGGTTTACATTATATAAGGATATATTGTCCTGACTCGAGTGTTTTGTGATTTGCTTTGCGCTCGGGTCAGCCTGAGTATTCACAGCTTTGGATTCTCTTCCTGGAGCTGGTCTTTCACTGGAGTTTCTGCTTATCTACATATATTTCTATTATATTCCTATTACTGTTTCAGCTGTATTAGTTTATCTCATGTATTAGTGAACTTCTATGTATTTGGGATTTCTATTCTGTTGTTTTCAGACTATATTATGTATTTGGTTTGAGACTCTGTTATAGTAGCTTCATGAACTACTATGTTATTTTATATTTCGCTGCGAGTTATTATGTTTGTTCTGTGTCTGTGATTCTGTATATTTGTTTTTATTTGCTCCAAATTTATTTACAATCTATTATTTCGCATCATTCAAGTCTGACATGTGTGGATTATTGTCGATTTGAATGGCACGAAATTAGGGTTGTTACAAGTTGGTATCAGAGCTTTGGTTTTTGGCAAACCATTGCCTCTACGGAGCAAAAACTCATTAGAGATAGGGTGTTTCTACCCTAGAATGAGTGAAATCAATCTCAGAATCATATCTTTGTGAGAGACGTATTTTCAAAGCATAAAATGATTTTTTCAAAATGTTTTCAAAGGATTTACAAAGATTATTTCGATATATAAATTTTTCTTGCTTTTAAAGGATTTTCAAATGTTTTCTAACTTTCCTTTCTTTCGTATCTACCTTGTTAGGATTTTTCTTTCTTTAAGATATTCATCCAAGTGTATTATCTTGCCTTATCTTAATTTATCTTTGGCTTGTCTCTATTCTTGTCCTAAATTCATTCTTGATATTTTTCAGGATGAATCGAGGAAATGCTAGAGTTAGGGGTCGTGGTATTGCCCCAGCTCCTCAACCGGTTGCTCCAGTCAGGTTCACTGTTCTTTGAAAGGAATTCTCTCAACTAGGTGGAACCACATTCACCGGTTCAGAGACTATCATTGAGGCTTAGCAGTGGTTGCGGAGTCTTGAAAGGATATTTACTGGTCTTGACATTACTGATGCTCAGAAGCGTCAGCTAGTAGCCTGGTAGTTGCATGATTCTGCTTTAGATTGGTGGGAGTCCCTTACGGCTAACACCGTTGAGGCCGATCTCACCTGGGAGCAGTTTAGGTATCCTTTGGATTATCTTAATTTTGTTCCTATTTTTTCCTTTCTTTGAATCTATCCTAAGCTTGTTTTCTGTATCTCTTTTCCAGGGAGGCTTTTGTGGCAAAATGGATGCCAGAAGCCGGGAAATCTCAGCTTTATCGCGAGTTTATGTATTTAAAGCAGGGTACCATGTATTTTGCTGAGTATGAGTGGAAGTTCAATGAACTTTACAAATTCGGTCCTAGCCTTATTGATACTCCTCTTAAGAAGAATGAGAAATTCATCGTTGGTGCTCGTTCAGAGTATTATAGTCGCCTCATTTCTCATGTTCATGGTTCTTTCACCCAGCTCATGGATATGGATATTCGCTATGAGAATCCCACATCCAAAGGTCCTGCTGTTTCTGGTGCTCAATATTTCTCTGCAGTTTCCAAGAAGCGTAAGCCAAACTTCCAACAGCAGAAGAAGAATTGGCAGAAGCGTCCGGGTCTGGGATCTTCATCATCTGCTCCTACTCAAAAGCAACCAGTTGATCTCTCCTCCATCACTTGCTTTAGGTGTGATCAGAGAGGGCATTATGCCAATAGCTGTCCCACATTATCTGGTGTTGCTGTTCCTCCACCCGCTCAGTCGGCTAGACGTGATCTCTACCATATCTGTCTCCAGCCTGGTCATTTTAATAAGGATTGCCCTACCCAGCAGTGGGGTACTCCTTTTGGTATGTTTTCTGTCACTTCTGCCTCATCTCTAGTTCCTCCACCTGCCCCTGCTCCTAGTGATGACCAAGGTACACTCCAGGGTTCATTTACTTTATTTCATCATCCTGTTCGTGTGTTGTTTGATACTGGTTCTTCACACAGTTTTATTTCTGTTGATTTATGTGATAAGTTTGAACATCTCCTTTCTCCTGAATATGCTTCTGTTCCGTCATGTGTTTCAAATCCTATTGGGGGTCCTGCTAACCTTAATTGAATTTGTCGAGAAATGAAACTTCTCCATTCTGATCATCGATTTGGTGGTGTTTTTTATATTCTGGGCTTCGATGCTTTTGATTTATTGCTTGGTCAGGATTGGTTAGTGAATCATGATGCTCATATCTCTTGTAAAGCCCGGTCTGTTCAGCTTGTTGATCAGTGCTGCATGCCTCAGGATTTTGCTGGCAACTTTATTTATTCTTTGGATTCTTCTCCCAGTGACCTTGATTCTACTCCTGTGGTTAGACTATATCCCGATGTATTTGGCGAAGTCACTTCTTTACCTCCTAAGCGGGAAATCGACTTTCGGATTGATCTTATTCTTGGTGTTCGACCTATTGTTCTTCCTCCTAGAAGAATGGCACCTCGCGAGAAGGTTGAGATAGGAAATCAAATTGAAGACTTATCTTCCAAAGGTCTGATTAGGCCTAGTTTTTTTGAATGGGGAGCTGCGGTGGTTTTTGTCACCAAATCTGACGGTTCTCTTCAGATGTGTGTTGATTATAGGGAGTTGAACAAGCTCACTATGAAAAACAGATATCCAATGCCTCGTATAAATGATATGTTTGATCAGCTTCATGGTGCCACTATTTTCTCTCAGCTTAATCTTGCCACAGGTTTTCATCAGCTCAGGGTTGCTGAGGATAGGATTCCCAAGACTGCTTTCCGCACTGAGAATGGATTTTATGAATGGTTAGTCATGCCTTTTGGTTTGACTAATGCTCCTGCTTTCTTTGTTGATTTGATGAATCGTGTTTTTCGTGATGTGCTTAATAAATTTGTGCTAGTCTTTATTGATGATATCCTTGTCTTCTCTAAGACAAAGGATGAGCGTAAGTCGCATTTGAAATATGTTCTTGAGACTCTCAGAAATCATTAGTTAAAAGCTAAATTTTCTAAATGCCATTTCTGGAAGGATGAAGTCCGTTATCTCGGGCATATTGTTTCTAGTAATGGAGTTTCTGTTGATCAAGTTAAGATTGTTGCGATCAATGTAAGTCTTTCTTTCTTCTCTTTCTCTATCATTTTTAATAAATCTATCTTTCCTATTGTCCTTATTTTCTCCCGATTCTGTTCCAGGATTGGGAAACTCCAAAGACTCCATCTGATATTCGTAGTTTTCTGGGCCTTGCCGGTTACTACCGGAGATTCATTGAGAAATTTGCTAGGATTGCTGCACCTCTCACAGCTTTGACTCGGAAGAATGCTAGATTTGTCTGGAGTGATCAGCGTAAGGCTGCATTCAGTGGTTGAAGAGCAAGCTAACTTCCGCACCAGTTCTTACTGTTTCGAATGGAAGTGAGGGATTTACAGTTTATACTGATGCTAGTCGTGAGGGTTTGGGTGCTGTTCTCATGCAGGATGGTAGGGTTATTGCCTATGCCAACCGTCAGTTGAAAACCCACGAGGCAAATTATGCTGCTCATGATTTAGAGTTACTTGTTGTTGTCTTTGCTTTAAAACTTTGGAGGCATCATCTTCTTGGAATCAAGTTTGAGCTTTTCACAGATCATCAGTCTCTGAGATATATCTTCTTCCAGAAGGATCTGAATCAGAGGCAAGTTCGATGGCTTGAGTTTCTGGCTTCTTATGACCTTGACATTAACTATACTCCCGGTAAAGCTAATGTTGTGGCCGATGCTCTGAGTCGGAAGAAGGCTTTGTTCTGTCATCTTGTTGTTTCTTCTTCTCCTCTTCTGGATCGGATTATGGCTAAGCAGGATGAGGATGGGATGCTTAGATTGATGAAGGAGAGTGTTCGTAGCAGATTTGGTGGTAGTAGTGGAGCTCAGATTGATGACAGAGGGATTTTGAGGATTAATGGCAGGATTTGTGTCCCGAATGTTTGATGGGTTGAGGCAGGAGTTGCTTCAGGAGAATCATCGATCCAGACTTTCTATTCATCCTGGTGTGTCGAAGATGTATCAGGATATGAAGAGGCTTTATTGGTGGAAGGGGATGAAGAGGGATATTTCAATCTTTGTTAGTCGGTGTGCGACTTGTCAGCAAGTCAAAGCCGATCACCAGAAGACCCCTGTTTTGTTGCAGCCCCTTGAGATTCCTAATTGGAAGTGGGAACAGTTTTCCATGGATTGCATCGATGGTTTACCGAGGACTCAGAAGGGCAATGAGAGTACCTGGGTTATTGTTGATAGACTGACCAAGTCTGCTCATTTTATTCCGGTCAAGTCTACTCGTTCTGCTTCTAGTTTATCTGAGATTTACATGAGAGAGATCGTTCATCTCCATGGTGTTCCTCTCAGTATTGTTTGTGATCGTTACCTTATTTTTACTACTCAGTTCTGGAAGGCTTTTCAGAATCTTTGGGTACTCGTTTGAATCTGAGCACTGCTCACCATCCTCAGACCGACGGTCAAACGGAAAGAGTAAATCAGATTCTCGAGGATCTTCTTCGTGCTTGTGTGCTTGATTATGGAGGATCTTGGGAAGATTATCTCCATCTTGTCGAATTTACCTACAATAATAGCTATCAGGTATAATCTTATCTTCTGTTTTCAGTCTATTCTTAATCATTTTATCTATCTCATTCCATCTTTGTATTCAGGCCAGTCTCAAAATGTCTCCATTTGCTGCTTTATACGGATGACGTTGTAGATCTCTATCTTGCTGGATTGAATCCGATAATCGTTTGGTTCTTGGTCCTGAAGTGATTTTGGAAGCTTCTGAGAAAGTTGAGGAGATTAAGAAGAGGTTGAGAGCCGCTCAGGATAGACAGAAGAAGTATGCCGATAGGCGTAGGCGGAATTTGGAATTTACTGTTGGTGATCAGGTGTTCTCAAGGTTTCTCTCTTGTGGAATGTCATTCGCTTTGGTCGTAGAGGGAAGCTTTCTCCTAGGTTCATTGGTCCTTTCCGCATTGTGGAAAGAGTTGGTTCTTTGGCTTATCGTCTGGATTTGCCCGAGAAGCTTTCTAGAGTGCATGATGTATTCCATGTCTTGCATCTTCACCGTCATCTTCATGATCCATCTCTTATTGTCCAGCCTTCTGCTCTTGATAGTTTGGATTTTGAGCCTAACTTGGCTGTTGAGAGGAAGCCACTTCGTATAGTTGGTAGAGATACGAAGCAGCTCAGAAGGAAATCTGTGAATTTGGTCAAAGTACAGTGGAGTACTGACGATCGAGATTGTACTTGGGAAACAGAGGAGAGAATTCATTCTTCGAATCCGGAAATATTTGTTTCAGGTACTATTTTGCTTTTATATATTGTTTTTCTTTATTTTCCTTTCCGTTCTTTTCGAGGACGAAAAGATTTGAGTGGGGGAGAGTGTAACAACCCTAGATTTTGACAATAAATTTGAATTTGACTTTATTTCATTTCAAAATTATTTTAAATTTGTTTTATTTGTGAAATTTCATCTCTAAATATTTTTAAAATGATAATAGAATTTTTCCAAAATTTACTGTATTTATTTCCTATTTTTAAAGGCTGTTGTCTAATTTTCTGTTATTTTCTTCATATAAATTATATTTAATTAAATTTTATTTATTTATTTTGTGAATGAATTTTATTTTTATGTCATTATCTTTTTTATAATTATTTTTCCAATCCCGTATTTTTTTTTTAAAATTTATTCTATTTAATTTCAAATTTTCTGGTCTAGTTCACTATTTTTAGCTATTTTCCTTAATTTAACTTTATATAATTGATAAATTTTTATATTTTGATAAATTTTCGAAATTTTATCTGGGATTATTATTATTTCCATAAATATAAAGTTATATAAATAAAATAAAGTAATATGAAGGGTTTTTGACTTTTGAATTGCCTTTTGCCTTTTTGAATTCCATCTCTTCATTTTCCTCACAACTCTTCATTTCTTTTGGCATAACTCCCATTCCAGCTGTCTAATTCATTTCATTTCACATATCTTCTTTTCCTCCTCCTGATAAAAAAATTTCGGACATCCCTTGCTTGAGAAGTTGGTAAAAAATTTATCTTCTTTTATCTTTTTTTTCACTTATATTGCTTATTCCTTTTGATTTTTGTTTGCACTTGCTCTTCCATTTAGGTTCGCCCATGCTACCTTGTTGCCTAGCCACCTCCACCACCTGATGGCACACCACCAACACCTCCTCCTCACCAACCAACCATGTCGTGACCCCCCTTGGTGATGCCCATCCACAAACTTTTCAAAACAACACGAATTCCTAGCCTAACCGAGCACAACATCACTTCCATCACCTCACCACCCCTCTAGCCGCCACCTACCACGCCTCCACCACCTCCAGCACCTCTAGCACCCTCGGCCACACCACCACAGTGGACCCCACACCTCTGGCCGTGACACTTGGAGCCTTGGCCGAGCCGAAATCCATGACCAAATGCATGTATTCATGCTTGTGTGTATTATTCCCTTCACCCACTTTGGCACCATCACAAATGACATCTAGGCCTACCCATACCGACCATAACCTAACCCAAACAGTTGCCATTATTTTGTATTTCCCCTTATGGTTGAGCCTAGTAAAGGTTAAAAGCAAGTGCAAGCATTTCTATTTGATTCTGTGCAGTCTATTCTAGTGTAGTTTTGATCGTAGTTGATTTGAAACTTATCGATGTTATATTATTTTTGTTTGATTTGTATCCAAGGAATTTGACATTTGGCTACTCCATTCGAATCTGTGTCGTGATTTTATGCTTGTGTAGATCCCATTTGTGCAATTTGTCATTGGGTCATCAGCTCAAACCGGTGAGTTATTCTCACCAGACAGTTTTATACTCATATGAATAGTAAATCAATCGCTTGTGAATATATAAACTGCATCACCATATTTTATTTGCTATGTCACTATCATATGATGTTCACACATGATTAAACACCAGTTATATCATATGTTACTATTATATTATTGATGTTCTGTTATTTTTATCAGTTTATCACACTGCAAGTTCCCTTTAGATTAGAATCACTGTGGGTTGAAATGATACATACCCGAACGGACTTTAGAATAAGGGAAAATCCTTATGGGCTGAAATGATAGGCCTGAATGATTTTCAAATTTATTTCATTTAGTTGGGACTGCAGATTTGAAATGATAAAACCCGGATTTTTCTTTGTAAATTACGGGTTGAAATGATATATTACCCGTATCACTTTTCCTGGTGTAGAAAATTATATACAGACCTGTAGTTAATGTATGTTTTCTAAAAAAATTAAATTTATTTTAGAAATGTAAATATTAAAATATTTTGATTTAAATCTAATTAAAAATGATTTTTTTAAAATATTATTGATTTTCTGAATAATTATAAGTGAAATAAATTAATGAAAAAGTTAGAAAATTTTGAATGTCAGTTATTTTGGAAAATTTGATTTAATTATAATTGGAAATTTATGGAATTGACTTAAAAGTGAATTTTTAGTTAAGTAAATAAAAATAAAACTAAGTTATATTTGATAATTTGAACTTAAGTGTTAGGTTGAAATTTAATGTAATGAATTTAAAATTGAACATTGCAATTAACAAGTGAATTGGTGTTAAATATGAATTTTTAAATGAAAATTTAACTTCATGATATCATGAAATTGAGGAAAATTAAATGGTGTTTATAACAGTAAAAATGTATGATTTTATAAGTTAAAAGTGATTTATAGAAAATATAATTGTTTTTGAAATTATATTTGAAGTTAATTAACTGCATTTTGAAATGCTATTATTTCTAATGTAAATGATAATACAGCATTTGTAAATGCTATAGTTGATAAGTGAACTAAGTAGCTAAATTGAATTTAAGGCTATTATAGCATTTTTTTTAAATGCTATAATTGTTGGATTAAACTAAGTTTTCTTTGAAATTAATGTAACTCTATTACAGCATTTTAAATGCTGCCTTTTGTTAAATTGAACTGTTTTGAGTATAACTTTCTGTAGCATTTTCCAAATGCTACGAAAGTTGAGTTTTCACTGTTTTGATAAAATTAAGTGAAAGGATGAACTTTGAAAGTTGAAAATTTTGAAAATTTAATAATTTAATTATTAAATGTAATAAATTCATATTTTTATGATTTAAATGAAGTAATTTGTTTGGAATTGAACTATTTTGAAATGTGGATTGAAATGGTATTTTTAAATTGAATAAAATGAATTTGTTTTTCAAATGAAATGATAAGTTTGATATTTTGAAATGGATTTGAAATGATATTGGACTTTTGAGAAATAAATACCACTTTTAAATTATAACTATGGGTTATAATAACGATTGGTTGTTAAAGAGTCCGTGATCGGATATGGACATACTCTCTGTCGATACCCAAACCACTTTAACAACTATGTACATGGTGGAGATTCCAGAATAAAGTAGGATGGTGACGACGTTCCTAAGGTACTTTACGTGGACCTAACTCCCGTGAGTTAGCTTAAGGTGGCTAAAACAGGAGCGATCTCAGGCCAAAGGAGGTAGCACCTCTGGCTGAACACACTTCTTCGATACCATTCTATTATTATTGTGATTGTTTGGGTGCACCCCTTGATATTGGAGTGTTGTTCAGGGTGGGCGTATGTGGCTGCTGCGCTACCACCAACCCGTGTGCGTAATTGGTATATCTACCCTGGCATTGCCTTGTGTGTCGTGTCACCTACCATACGGAGCCTTTACTACAAGTTTGTTTTTCTCCCGTAGCCCGTGTGGTATCCTCTGAAAGTCACCCGGAGTGGAGATGGCATGATATTGGATGGACTACTGGGACTATTATGTGTGAAGGGTGACATGGGTAGCCCGGAACGCTATTTAAAGGTATGTTTATTTTACTGTAGTCATTATTATAATAGCGAAATATTACTATATAGTAAATAGTTTAACGGATCCTTAGAGGATGGGTGGTCCAAGGCATCCTTTAAGTTACTAGTATCTTGATTACAGTTCACTTGAGTTGGTTTACATTATATAAGTATATATTGTCCT
This sequence comes from Allium cepa, assembly GCA_030765085.1. Lineage (NCBI taxonomy): Eukaryota > Viridiplantae > Streptophyta > Magnoliopsida > Asparagales > Amaryllidaceae > Allium > Allium cepa. The sequence goes on along the minus strand of CM060938.1, from coordinate 461,308,340 downwards.
GACTCGAGTGTTTTGTGTTTTGCTTTGCGCTCGGGTCAGCCTGAGTATTCACAGCTTTGGATTCTCTTCCTGGAGCTGGTCTTTCACTGGAGTTTCTGCTTATCCACATATATTTCTATTACTGTTTCAGCTGTATTAGTTTATCTCATGTATTAGTGAACTTCTATGTATTTGGGATTTCTATTCTGTTGTTTTCAGACTATATTATGTATTTGGTTTGAGACTCTGTTATAGTAGCTTCATGAACTACTATGTTATTTTATATTCCGCTGCGAGTTATTCTGTTCATTCTGTGTCTGTGATTCTGTATATTTGATTTTATTTGCTCCAAATTTATTTACAATCTGTTATTTCGCATCATTCAAGTCTGACATGTGTGGATTATTGTCGATTTGAATGGCACGAAATTGGGGTTGTTACAGCATATACAAGAGCAGTTTGCATGTCCAGAAATAATAATATGGTACATAAATGGGAACTCATAATATTATGCATGTCTTTTATAAGAGACAACTAGCAGTTACAACCCAAACAACCTAAATGAAAAGAACAAATGTCAGATGGGAAAAGAGAACAACACCATAAATGCTAAAATAATGCAGACTACGAGATGCTTTGCCCCGTGGTTGGAGCTCGATCCATTGGTGCGACCCTTGAATAGTCATAGCATGGTGGCTATACACTCAATCTTATGCCGTTGGCGCTTCTGGTATTGCCGACAGCTTTGAAATTGCTTTTTTCATAAGAAAGGATCTAATAATAGCAGGTACCTTCTACTAAACTTCCTCTCCATGGAGGTTCACCAGTATTACCTAAAGATGAGAGCAGATAGGTGACAATATGGAAGTGACTCCATTCAGTGCCCATCCTTGATCAACAAATTGCATCATAAGGGTGTGGGTCCAATTGACGACGATGTTGCCAATATTAACGTAGGTGGTCTTCCACACCATGAAATAAATCCGGTCTTAACTTCCCATCTAAGGGATAACATTATGTTGAATGATGCACACTACTGATTGGCAGTCAAACGTAGATTATCCGTCTTTAAAACATCAATATCTTAGGAAAAAATCTGCTATAAAATCTTTAAGTTGGTCATTTAAAAATCATCCAAGTTCACATCCTTCATGGAGGCCTCCAAAATCTCATCGAGATCATCATTAGTCAGCTCAATCAAGACATCCTACATCTTCAAAGAATCAAAATGTTGCCTCCATCGAAAATTTTCATCCTTGAAATGGCAGATGCAGCATAGGTAGCGTTCCCGCTCAAAGGTCTCAAAGCAGAGGATCGAGCAAATCCAACCGCAATGAATAGCACCTCCATCCGAAAAGCGTGAACTTTCTACTCATTCTGATCTATCCAAGTGCCCACCCGAGGGTTTGTCCCATAATGGTGCGAGGAAAAACTGGCAGTGCGGAAAGGTGTCTTGGACTAAGAAGTGGTCGGAAGGAGGAAATAGGATTTAGATCTGAAATGGTAGTGTGGAGAGATCTAACGTGCAAAACCACCATGAGGGGGAGGCAAGGATTCTGCTCCGAGGAAAAATTGCTGTCGCCTAGGAGAGGAGCGGAAGAGAGAGGCTAATACTTGAAGGAGAAGGAGGATGGAGATTAGATACTGCTTGTTGAGGAAGGAGGAACGAAAGAGGGCAACTGAGGAAATTCAGACGCGACTTTTATAGTCCCTTTTCAGGTTCAAGTTGTATCAAAACACATTATCTAGTAGAGCACTCTAGGTTTACCGCTAGGTGGTCAACAGCTAGACAGGATTTGGTAGTCAATTGAACCTAGACCCAACTATGGTTGATTAAATAATAATTACCGTTTCACGCTATCTCCTTCGATTCAACACGATCCGAAAAATTCTTGTCCTCATCATGGTAGTGTCAAAACCTACCGCCTCATCCCGGACTATGCTCCAGCAATTGACAATAGTCCCAACAAAACAACTACAACCAACAACGGTTCCAAAAACCCAAAAATATTGAAGCTGTTATTTCCTGCCCACTTCGCGTGGAAATATTTCTTCCAATAGCTGGTGGTACAACAACACCTCAAACTACATACCCTAATAATATTGAATGTCATTCCCATTTTATCTGTACCTTAAATAGAGAAGATTTGAAAAACCTCGATTTTATAAATAGAAAAATCACTGAGCTAAATATATGCTCCTTTATACTTGTTTCTAAATAGTAAAAACTATTTCATACGAAAACTTCCCACGAAAATCAAACTTATATATATTTAGGGTTTTCTAAACCTTTTTAAAACGCTAATTTCCCAAATTGAAAACTATTTCCTTGCTTAAAAATCGAAATCAAGCCTTTACTGATATATACTTATAAATATTTAAGGATTTCAAAAATTAATCTTTTATAAACCAAAAATTTCTTAACACGACTAACATAGTAGTATGCATGTTTCTTTCAAAATCAAAATTTCAACCTTTCCCAAAAAAATTTCCAAAATAAATCCTTAGGTAAAGAAATCCATTGAAAAACCTTTTCCAAAATCTAAGGCATTTCCAAAATATACTTTGTAATAATTCTCTCATAAGTTTTAGACTAAGAACTTGACATTAATTATTCAAATAAAAATCTGATTTGCAATCAAAGAGGTGATTAATGAATGCCCCTAGTAAAAACTTGCCTTCGGACAATTACGACATACATACTCTAATTTTCCACCCGTCTGGAATAAATGTGTGTCTTCGACTGGTACTCATCATCAAAATCCAAAATCACAAGATAGCTGGAATCTCAACCATCAAGTCGGACACCTCCGGTCTTTGGGATTCTCCATATGTCGTACTCATGCTCTTCATCATTCGCGCCTTACACATCGCCGGCACTTCGTGGAGTGCTTTGGAATCGTCATGAAAATCTTAACTCTATGATATTTCCAATTTATAATTACTCTGCCCATTCCTTCATTGTGGAACTACAACTACTTCTATGTTCAGAATTCTTAGTTGCTAGAGTAAAAATAAAATAATACTATATAGGAAAGTACAAATACGTTCTCTTTATTTATCCTGATTTCTCTAATCTTCTAACCTAAGCTTTGATATTAAATGTAATAACCCACACCTTAATGGGCCTAAATTTCAAAAAAAACTCTAAAGCCAAGTCCAACGAAGCACATATCATTGGATTTGGTACAACCGAATAAGCATGAGCATTACCAGAGATTGATAGAAATCTAAACTCATAGTGTAAATAAAAATAGGATAAGAATACTGATTATGACTTTTACCATGGAATTAATGGTTTTCCTTGGATAGCAGATTGCCACATCAGCATCGAGTATGAGAGAAAAGAAGACTTCTCTAACAATTAAACACATCTGGCTCCAATGACTTATTCCTCTAAATCTATCATATTGGTCGTAATAAGAGGGAAGTCAGAACATCGTTCTGGTGACTGAAAAATCTATAAACTATTCATAATGTAAATTTATACCGATTGGTTTCCATTTAATTGTTATGCCGGTTAAGGTTAGAAATTCTAATCTAACCTTGCATTGCACACTCGATTACTTGCCTACCCATTCCAAAGGTACGAAATATGGGCGAAGCCTTATCATTCACCAGATACTTCCAAGTCCATTAGCCACTCCATACTTCTAAATACGAAGTGGGCTTCTACTATCGCCACGCTATACTTTTAAAAGAGAAATAGGCAGACTTTTCCATTTAAGACCCCAATCGAGGTGGACTACATCATTTAAGACCTATTTGCAAGGTGTAATTCTAGCGTCGTCATTATTATTTTTATTGGTCCTCACTATAGAGACCTTTGACCACTATATATAACCTTATAATTTATTATAGTAATACAACTAGTGGATCTATTGTTATTATAGTCTCAGCAATGTGAGAGATTATATCAAAGCCACTTAATACCTCATTAATAAGGACTAGACAGGCCCTTGACCATTTAATACCAATTTATAGGTAAGCCTTTGCCATTTAATAACTAACCCCAAGGCGGACTCCTCACTGGTACTATCTAGTTGACATTCCTTGGAAATCTAACTAGGATATTTAATACTTCATTTATAGGAAAGAGGCAGACCTTATAGCCACTTAATACCTCAAACCTAAAACGAACCTATAACATCCCGTAAAATGAACTTTAAATAAATGAAGTAAATTAAATTAAATATGATGGTTGAATATGAAAATTTTAAAAAATTTGTCCAAGAAAGATGGTTTATTGCATTCGTGTGAAAATCTGATCTATTTCTATATATTATGCTAAAAACGGAGCTCAAGCAAAGAAGATATGAGCATTTGAAATTTTCAAATTTAAATTAAATTAGTTTGAATTTAAATTCAAATGAGAAATCAAATTTAGGCTTTAAATTTCAAAAATTAGCAAGGGGACTAAGTAAATGTGTAATGTCAAAAAGTTAATTAGGGAATAAAATAATTATACAACGGAACAAAATAAATGTTTCCCGAAATGGAGGAGCAGTCGACCTATACCGGTCAACAGATTGATGGTAACGATTGACCGGTCGCACATAGTCGGCCAACTTCTTAGTAACGAATGTTGTCGTAGCGGCTAGGATTTGAAGCTATGTTATATTCAATTGAGCGCTCCAAATTTACCTTTTTTCTACATCCTATGATTCTGGTGCGTTTTAAATCCTATAAACAAAACTCTGTCCTCTCCACTTTTATTTATATTTTTTGGTGAATACGATGAAATTCTGTCATTGCTATGTCTCTCTAATAAGATTCAGAAACTCCGTAGAGAATTCAAGTAAGAATTCAACTTATTTCTTTTTTTTCTTCCTCCGGTCTATTCTACAATAACTATCCTAAATCTAGAATATATATATATATATATACACATTTCCTATTCTGTGTATGTATATATCAAAAGAGAGAGATTCCAAAAGAGATTGGAAGGCTACAAATCCATTTGAGTAAAGCAATGGCTAATTTGTGGGTGGAAACTTTAGTGATTCTTTTCAGCAATTGTTTAGTATATTTCTTTTAAAATTTGAATATCCTTAGGGATATTGGAATTTCGAAAACATGATAAATGAATTATCAAAAAATTCCTTTTTATTTCGATATGTCACTGCTATGTTGAGATTCCCAATTATTTACATGAATTTGATGGAATTTGTTTTTCTTGTGCATTTTTTGATAATTTCATAGTCTATTCCATTTCTTCTTCTTCCTTGGGTCAAATTATGATTTTCGGTAAAATAAGGGGTGTAGATTACGAATTCTATTCATAGATTACACTACTTCTTCTTATCTATTTCTTTGTAAAAGAGAAGTTAAATATAATATGGAGTTTAGATTGCAATTCTTATTGTTTAAGATATTCCATTGAATTGGTGTACTAAATTGAGTTTCTGTTTTATTTACAAGTCTGTTATTGCAGTTTTGGTTATGAATATTTATTCCATGCTTTGGATATTAGAATCCCATGAAATCTTGGGAATTGGAAGAAAAAGGGCTTATGACAATAATTGGTTAAGGAATTGACATTTGTCACTAGTTTAGAACATAAAATCCATGCATTCAGAACTTATTAGGCGTGAATATTTATTTACCTCTATTTATGTAATTAACGTATAATTATTGCATATATGATATAGTTAATTATATATTTATTTACATTTATTTCCCCTATTAGGAAGGTAATTGACCGTGAGGAGAAAATAAGAGGAAACTCTTATATAGCCTAATCATTTTTTTAAGGTGTCATAAGGAAGATTTCTTATATGGCCTTATTTATGAAATGGTGAGATGAGTGTGCGTGTGTGTGTATGGAGAGTAATTGATTTGTGGCTAAGGTATCGATGGAGTTGCATGACGAAAGTCTGCCATTCACTTTGAAACTACCAATAGTTGTGTACACTTTTATTGATGTGAGATATCCTTATGATAAATATTCGGATTGAAACGAGGTTGGTCCCAAATTTTGTAGGGGAAATCTACCCAACTAATTTGGCTACCAAATCCTACGGATAGCAGACTAATGTGAAATGTCATTATGAGTATAGGCCATAAGACAAAGGGCCTTCTTTGGAGTATTGAGATATTAAGTAGTTGGACCTTCCTCTTTTCCCCAGATGAAGTATTAAATGGCCAAGGAGACATAATAGGTGGTATCTCTATAGGAGTCCACTTTTAGAAATAGGTCTTAAATGATAGGGGCTGCCTTAATTAAGATACTACATAACCAGAGCGTGCATATTTTCCACTTTGAAGTATTAAGTGACCTATGAGTTTCCATATGATGTTAGCTAGATAGTATTATTGAGGAGCACGCCTGGGAAATAGGTATTAAATAAGTAAGGTCTACCTTAATTAAGGTATTAAATGATCAAATTCTACCTATTTTCAAATAAAAGGTATTAAGTAGCTTGAGTACTGTCTATTACGTTATTATATATTTCTGACGTATGATTGGGATATATGATTTTAGAAACTACTTTTGGAATAGAAGGTATTAAGTTGTTGGACCCACCTTCATTCCTTATAAAGAAGTATTAAATGATTTCAATAATTTTATGCTCATAGACATATTCTTATGTTTAAATATATTCCCCAAGTATTGAAAAGTAAGACTCGAGATTTTTATTCAGTGGACACTTGTTGTTCTGACTCACTCCTCATTACAAAAAGGTTAAGGATGAAGTGATGGCGGTAACGATGCTTAGAGATGGAGAAGCTTGGCTTGTGGAAGTACATGCTTTTATTACTTGCTTTTAATTGTACCATTATATTTAAACAACCGTTGTAACAGATATAACGTTATGATTTTTATGGAATTTTGTGTTATGACATTTTTATAGTTTTGAAATAAATGGGTACACTATGCTATCATACTTTTGTTCCATCCGCTGTGAGTTCTGAAAGTTTAGTTATAGCTCTACAATATTATTTCTTTTTACTTCCAACAGCTTACCTTAGAATGGATCTAAGTTTCGATGGGCCTTTTTTGGATTGAAACTTAGGCTTGTTTTGGGGTAGGTTGCTACATTTGGTATCGGAGCCTAGGTCACCCGGTCAATGGAGAAAAACTATACGTATGAGAGACGTATTTATTATATTGAAAAAGTTTTTTCAAAAAGAATTCTCAAATAATTCATACTATATATGTATGTATGTATGTATATGTGTGTGTGTCTATACCCTTTCTTCTTAAACAAACGCACATACACTGGGCAACCTTTTTCTTTCAGCATGTAAAGACTATCTTAGGATATCATCACTTATGTTTTAACCTATAGATAGTTGATATGGATGGTAATCAATCTTCTTTCGAGCAAAGGAACCTTATTCGCAGAAGGCCACCCATTCATGCAACTGAATGGTTTAAACAATATCTTGGGACGGTCGAGAAGATTCCTATTCCTCCAGTTGCACTGGTAGCAGCTACTACCACGTCTGCCGATGCAGCACCTGAAATGTTGACTTTCCTACATTGTATAACTTTCTCAATATGGGAGGGAAGACATACTCTAGAACTAAAGGATATTCGAAAGCTAAAGCTTGGATTAGTAATTGTGAGAAGATATTTAGAGAGCTTGGTTGGAATGATAAGCTAAGAAGAAGAATAGCAGCGTGGCACCTCAAGGGAGAAGCCTAGATTTGGTGCAACTTTGTGACTGATGAACACGCGAGAAGGAAAATCTCTTGAGATGAATTCAAGGACCTATCTGAGAAGAGATTCATGTCTAGAGCATAGGTTAGCTTTCAATTGGAAATCATTCAGCTAAGACTATAAGATTCTACCCTTAAGGAGTACATAGCTAAGTTTACTAAATCAGCTAAATTCAAAATGAGCCAGATAGACACGCCTATGAAAAAGGCCATAAAGTTCATGAAGGGCTTAAATTCCTTGTTAAGATAATGTTGTTGACCCATGTACTTATGGGTGCCACGTATGAGATGTTGGTAGAAACAGCAATACTACATGTGGCTAATGAGGAAGATAAGGGAAGAGAGAAGGAGGACTTTGCACTTATCCAAAAGCAAGGAGGGTTCAAGAAGTGTAACTTTTAGGCCAATAAGAAGTTAAAGGGGGAGTTTAAGAAGGATGGGAAGGTATGTAAGAAGTGCCAAAGGAAGTATTATGAAACTAAAGATTGTAGGATGAATATGATAAAGGAAGCCTTCAAAGGAAGGTGCTTTAGCCGCCGCTAGGAAGGGCATCACAAGAATCAATGTCCAAAGATGGCTAAGGAAGGAACAAGTGTACAGGCCTACTTTATTGAAGCCGTCCCTATTGCTAATAAACCATCAAGAGACCAAGGAAAGCTGCACTAGAAGGTATAACTCTTATTCTTGGGGATATTATTTGGACCTTATTTGATTCGAAGGCATCACATTCCTTTATAGCTAGATATATAGTAAATTTCTTAAACCTCCAAATCCAGATGGTCAACAACCCAATAGAGGTTTCCAATCCCATTAGGGGTTCGACCCATCTTTCTCTTATTTGCAAAGACCTAGTGTTAGACATATGCAACGTTGATTTCATATGTATTATGTATGTTCTAAATTTCGAGGGGCATGGACTTACCTTGGGTATGTATTTGTTTTCATATTATGGAGTCATTCTTGACTACGATAAGAGGGTGGTACGATTGAGGTGTTGTGGAGGTCGTGTCCTAGAAGTTCTTTGTACACCCAAAGCTTTCATTGAGTTAAGCCATCTATACTCAATAAATCTATATATTATTGAAGAGCCATCATCCATACCCATAGTTTGTGAATTTATTGATGTCTTTGAGGAGGCCTTGAGTCTCCCACCCTATTGGGAGATTGAGTTCTAAATCTATTTGGAGATAGACGCAAGACGTATCGCTCTGCATTTGAGACATATGTCCCCAAAAGAAAGAAGGTAATTAGATAAAAAATCTCAGAGCTATTGAAGAAATGATTCATCCGTAGGAGTGCTTCTAAGTGGGGAGCCCTTTTTGTTTTTTTACTAAGGCAGATGGTTCTTTGAGACTTTGCATCGATTATAGAGAGTTGAACAAGTTGACAAGGAATAGTAGATACCCTCTACCTAGAATCGATAACCTGTTCGACCAACTTGTAGCGGCTAAAGTCTTTTCCTAATTAGACTTAGCAATGGGATTCCATTAGTTAAGGATTGCAGAGTAAAGCAAGCCGAAGACTGCATTCCATAATTCAGATGGACTCTACGAGTGGGAACTAATGCATTTTGAATTGATGAATGTCGCAGCATACTTTGTGGATATGATACAACAACAACTAAATCGTTATTCCCAAACAAGTTGGAGTACTTTGTGGATTTGACGAGTAAAGTATTTAGAGGCAACTTAATAAATTTGTTGTAGTGTTCGTTGATGATATCTTGGTTTTCTCCAAAGGCAAGAAGGAGCATAAGGACTACCTTAAGGAGGTATTAGAGAACTTAAGAAGAAACCAATTCAACGCCAAGTTTTCAAAATGACACTATTGAAAAAATGAAGTTAAGTTCCTCGGGCATATTGTTTCAGAATAAGGATTGGCTATAGACTTGCTAAAGTGGAAGTTATCCAAGGATGAAAGGCTACTAGTAATGCATTAGAGGTTGGAAGTTTTCTAGGGTTGGTAGGCTACCATAGGAAGTTCATCAAAAGTTTTGTACAAATAGCAGCCTATTAACCCGATTGACTAAGAAGAATCTAATTTTTATTTGGAATGATAAATGCACCGAGGCATTGAGAAGTTTAAGGAGTCAATGGCTAGTGCACCTGTGCTTAGTATTCCAGATGGAACCAAGTCATTCACGGTTTTCATAGATGCATGTGGCACAGGATCAGAGGCAGTTCTTATGCAAGAAGAGATGGTTGTTGCCTATGCTACTAGACAACTGAAGGAGCATGAGAAGAGGTATCCAGTGCATGATTTAGAAATGGAAGCCATTGTTTTTACCTTAAAGATGTAAAGGCATTACCTCTTGAGGGAAAGGTTTGAGTTATTCACTAATCATAAGTCACTCAAATACCTATTTTTCAAAAAGAATTGAATCTTAGGCAATAGAGATGGATAGAGTATGTAGCATTCTTTAACTTTTATATTCAGTATACCCCTGAAAAAGGGAACGTGGTCACCGACACCCTTAGTCGGAGACACGCTATCCTGGGTGTTGTATATGAATGGAGACGGTTGGAGTTTCTCTTCAATTTTAACCTCCAACCATCAATAGAACCCATCCAAGGTTTTCTATCAGTTATGGAGATTAGCCCAGACTTGATGGATCATATAGGGCATAAGCAAGTGAAAGATGAGAAATTAGTAGAGATTCTGGAAAAATTATGAAATGGAGCATATTTCCCCATGCTAGGTGGTATTTACTTGATGTGAAAGGATTTTCGACAAGAGATGGTTGTCTTGTGTCCCAATGACTGATGATTTGATGAGACATGTGTTTATGGAGTGTCACTACTCAAGGATGACCATTCATCCTAGAGGAGATAAGATGTAAAAGGACATGAAGAGAACTTTCTTTTTGAGTGGAATGAAAAGAAGCGTAGCTAAGCTTGTTGGTAAGTGTTTGACATGTCAAAAGATAAAAACTGAGTAAGGGAAGCTTGGTGGATTATTATTACCTTTGGAAATGCCAACTTGGAAGTGGGAACATATTGATGGATTTTATGGAAGGATTGCCTAAAATTCAAAGGGCGATAAGGTTATTTGGGTTGTTGTAGAAAGATTCACTATGAATTCTCATTTTATTTCGATTAGGAAAAATAAGAATAGCACCTCTCTCGCACAGATTTATATTAAGGGGGTAGTTTGTCAACATGGAATTGCTATAAGAATGATCAATGATAGGGACCCCTTGTTCACAAGCGAGTTTTGGAGGAGCCTACAAACAGTTGTGGTAACTTCTTTGAACCATAGAACGGCATATAACAGACAAACTGAAGGACAAACAAGGAGGGTGAATAGTATTTTGGAGGACTTCTTAAGAGCTAGTGCCTTTGATTTCGGAGGACGTTGGGAGTAGCATCTACCTTTGGTTAAGTTTGTTTATATTAATAGCTATCAAACGACGATTGATATGGCCCCTTTTGAAAAACTTTATGGGAATCCATGCAAATCACCTAGTTGTTGGTGGGAAACCATCGAATAATTATCACTCGAACCCAATTTGATTCGTGTTATCATGGAAAAAGTAGAGATGATCAGGCAAAGGATTAAGGTAGCAAAGGACCATCAGAAATTATGCGGACGGAAGAAGGAAAGAACATGAATTTAAGGTTGGAGATATTGTATTTGTTAAAATCTCCCCTCTTAGAAAAGTTGTTAAGTTTGGCAAGTCTGAAAAATTGGAGCCTAGATTTGTTGGGCCATTTAGAATTCTAGAAAGAATATAAAAATTTGCAAATCGTGTGTAGCTTCCTGACAAGTTGTTAGGAGTCCACAATGTTTTCCACATTTCTCACATTAGGAAATTCCTTCATGACACCACTGAAAGAATAGAGCCTAATCAGTTGGAGGATTTTGAAATGGAGCCGACAATGTCTCGTGCTACCGCACGCATTGTGGACCACGGTACTTGGAGACTCCAAAATAAAATAATTAGGTTGGTCCAAGTATAATAGGGGGACAATCCAACGGAAAGAACATGGGAGACCGAGGAGAAGTGAAGAGCACTCACCCGGATCTTTTCTATGGCAATTTCCCTCTTCAAAATTAGGATTTTGGTTGGGTCGTGATTGCTAGATTGGATATTAGGAGATGGTTGTTACACTTTTTCACAATCACTTAACACTCATATAGAAATTTTTATGCATGTTTAGGATATTTTCATATATACTTTCATGACGCGGTTACACACTCGCACTAGGATTAAGCTCATTTTAGCATGTCTATAGTACATAATCACATTTCACTATTGATTGAATAGATGGTTGTGTAGAGAACTTAGCGTTATAACAAATGGATTTTATGGTGTGTTACTCTGTTCGCCTCTTGGAAGATTTCAGAAAGAAATTCTTTTTAAAGGAGAAAATGTAACACCCCCAAAATGAACCATAAACATATGAAGTAAATTGAATTAAATATAATAAGGGTTGAATATAGAAATTTCATAGAAGTTGGAATTTGACTATGAAAGTGAAACACCCCACACCTCTTAATATACCTAAAAGGACACATTAAAAGGTGTGGTGAGTTGTTGGTATAACTGAAACTAACAAAGACTAAGAATCGCAAGACAAATATAGATAAAAAAAAGTGAAAACTTAAAATAATAACTTAATTGAAACAAAGCTTCATAATTACTTCATAAATAAGTCAAATACCAATTACCACATACATGTCTAAAAATCCAATATGTCTCATGAAACAAAAGCTCATAGTCTCAAAATCTAAGTACATAATATCTCTCATAATAAGCCAGTATATAGAAAGAACTAAAGCTGAAATAAAAGAAATACATAGTATAGAGCTCCTCTAGGAAACCGCCAAGCAGCAGCAATTCTACCAACTTCTCCCTTGATTACCTATGGGGGGGAAAGGGGAAAATAGAGGAGTGGGTCGGACTAAAAGTCTGGTGAATGATGGTAATTACTAGAGTCTTTAAGCAAGATAAAAGTAATAGACTCTATAACAGTTCTAGTATAAATAAGAATAATAAAGGAAATAGGGAAGAGGTAAACTGGAAATAAGTATGATAAAATATTGCTCAATTTATATGATAGGTTAACTTTGATTGCTTGCACTTGTCCTTGATTTCTGCTTTGGTCAGGCTAAATTCCTAGTCCTGTAATTAGGATGTAACCCTAATTCTACCCTTTTTGATCGACCTACTACTCCATAGACCTTACTGCGGACCAGCCGCTATATAACTCACCGCATAACAGCTAATGGTGTCTCCAAAAGATGTACAAAGCAACCACTGCCTATCCGGACGACATATATATCTCCCTCCACAGAGGCAATGGTGTCTACGAAAGACACTCATGCTAAGCGCTTGGGACTCATAGCTAATACTGAGCACCCAAATGGAAGTCGCAGGCATAATTGCCACCATGCCCATGCTACCTTTTACTCCACCTATTGGGTCTTCTTATTACCTCCAACTCTAGCATAAGCACGGCCCCCATCCCACTTTAGCCTAATGTGAGATCATCGTGTGTCCATAGAATCTATAGGGGAAATGTTGTTGGTACTTGCCCTTCATCCAAACAATATCTAGTTGTGCCCCTTATCCAAGTCTCTTGTGATTTGGATTTCTATTTGACCATACCATTCTTCGCATAAGCGTGCCCTAGACTCACCATTTTGTCTAGTAGAGAATGTTATTTGGTACAGGTTCTACTTTCATCTTTGCTTATTAAATTAGGTAAATTATTTAAATAAGCCTTTACATTTTTCTCTACTATTTGTGCTTATTAATTTCTCCTAAGTCTTAAAATAAGCCTTATTCTATTCTTTTTCTTATTGTAACCTACGTTATAATCATGCTTAGTACTTAACCCAAGATTTATGTGTGAAAATAAGCTTCTTTCATCTTTTACTTTTTTTAGTTATAATTCTAAGTTATAACTAGGCCAATCTTTTTAATTCAGTCCAATTAACGTCATAATTAGGCGTAATTTCAGTCCAATTCCATTTATATTTCAGTCTTTGAAATTTACATCTTATATTTTGTTATTTCAGTTTTCATACAATTTAATCTTTATTCACGTTAGTCCTATTCTAATCCATACGTGAAGAAGGAGGATAAAAGAAGACTAAAGAAAATCCAAAGCGCAGAAAGAAGATGTATAAATAATTGCAAATAAACTAAAATGATGTAAATAAATTGTAAATAAACGGAAAAGCTATAATTAACATTAATGAATTAAAATTACTGAAAAGAATAGATGAAAGGAAATAGACTGAAAATAATTCTAAAAACTACAAATAAACTACTAAAAAGGCTATTCCAAAAATCGTAGTAAAACTACAACTATTGAAAACCATATTATTTTTAATTACTTAAAGAAATCTTAAAATAATTACAATCACTCACCTCCTGTCCTAAGCTTTTCTTTTGTCTTCCCGGATCTACTTGGAGTTGCAAAATGATTTAATTTATAACGGTTTTCTCCTTTAGAAAAATTATTCCATTTAGGGGTCCTTCCTAGAAAGGTGAATCCAAGTGGAGAAACCTAGAATGAGAAAAAGTGTTAGGTATAGGGGTCATTTATAGGTGTAGAAGTGGATCTCGGACCATTGGATTTGGAGATCGAATAGGATGCAACCACATCATAGGCTAAATAGGGGCCATCGGATGTAGAAACGGAGGGACCAGATCAGTTAAAACGATGCAAAATACGTGTTCAATCGCTGCTGATTCGTTCGAACGAACGAATGCCCGTTCGCTTGCAAAAAGGCACCGCAGGTCGACCGGGTGGTCGACCGCCTCCTAGCCCAGGTCGATCGACCGGTTGACCCGTGCTATATTTTTTTCATTTCTTTGATTATTTCGTTCTTTGCTCATATTACCTTGGATTCTGACATTCTATATATGTAAATTGACCAGAAAATTACCACGGACACAATGATGCAATCCCATGGCTCAATTCTGATAATTTCACAAATTTATTTTATTATTTAATTAATTAACGAATTAATTATTACTGGTTAAATTTTGTCTTATTACATTCTCCTCTCCTTAAGGGATTTCGTCCCTGAAATCTCTAACGATAAAAGAATGTACTAAATGTTTTCATTCAATTCTACAACCAACTACTCAATCATCAACCATTCATCCCTTGTCCTTAAGTTTTTCTAATGCAATTTATGATACTTATGATATTAGTGTAAATGTCCCTAGCTAATGCAAAAGATTAGGCGGTCCACTAATTCAATAGACCTCCTTTTATGAAATCATGTCCATGCCATGTATCCAAGTGAATGCAAAAAAATTTCCTAACGATACTGATAATTCTATATGCATGCTACAAACATCATCCAAATGCAACAATCATGTGATAACATCCATTTATAGTAACCATGGAAATGAAATAAAATAAAAATACGCACACACCCATATGCATATGCTCTAATGTCCAAGTTCGGCCAATCCCTAAAGAATAATAGTGCTTAGTGTACCTATATGCACCCATTAGCATCCACTAGCAAACACTTGCAACCACTAGCATACATTATTCATAACATGTTCTACTAACATGTTTACATCAAATCCTACCATCTATAGGTTAAATCCTAAGTTCTACCCTCCCAAACAATAATAAAGGAAAGAACCTATTCAAAACTAAAGAAGGAAAAAGGAAGTTCTAAAACCTATTATCAAAGAGACATGGATATGAGATACGAATATTCTCCTAATCAAATCAGACTTCTCTAAAATATCCCTAATCATGTCGAAACCAAGAAGCAACCTTTCCGTGGACTCCAACCAACATGAAGATGTCTTACACGGCCGTCCAAAAAGAGCTTCAAAAGGTGTCATTCCAATGCTACCTTGAATACTACTACCACATGGAATACTATTTTTTATTCATGTTATTTTGAGGAATACAACAAAATTTTGCCATTGCTATCTCTCTCTAATAAGATTCAGAGACTCCGTACACAATTCAGGTAAGAATTCAACTTATTTCATATATTTTTCTTCTTTTTGCAATCTATTCTTATCCTATTCTTCCCCAATTATCCTAAATATAATGAATATATATACCTCTTTCATAGTGTGCGTGCGTGTGTGTGTATCAAAAGGGAGAGATTCTGAAGGAGATAGATTGGAAGGCTACAAATCCATTTGAGTAAAGCTAAGGCTAATCTATGAGTGGAAACCTTAATGTTTCTTTTCCACAATTGTTTAGTGTATTTATTTTGGATTTGAATATTTAAGGATTTTGGAATTTCGAAAAACATGATAGATAAAATACCACAAAATTCCTTTTTATTTCGATATGTCATTTCTATGTTGGGATTCTTAATTATTTACAATAATTTGATTGAATTTGTTTCATTTATGCAATTGATAACTTCATAGTCTATCTACTTCTCCTTCTTCGTTAGGTCAAATTATGATTCTTCAATAAAATAAAGGGTTTAGATTACAGATTCTATTCGTAGTTTACACCAATTATTCATATCTATTTCTTTATAAAAGAGGAGTTAATAGAATATGCAGTTTAGATCGCAATTCTTATTGTTTAAGATATTCCATTGAGTAGGTGTAATAAATTGAGTTTTTTATTTTATTTACAAGTCTATTATTATAGTTTTAATTATAATTATTTATTCCATGTTTTGGATAATAAAATCCCATGAAATCTTTGGAATTGGAAGAAACATTTAACACTAGTTTAGAGCGTAAAATCTAAGCGTTCAAAACTTATTAGACACCCAAATATATTTATCTTTATTTACGTAATTAATGTATAATTATTGCGTATATAACAAAAGTAATTAGACATTTATTTATCCCCCATTAGGAAGGTAATTGATCGTGAGGTGAAAATAAGAGGAAACTCTTATGTAGCCTTATTATTATCTTAAGGTGTAATAAAGAAGATTCCTTATAAGGCCTTATTTACGAAATGGTGAGATGGGTGTGTGTGTGGGTGTGGAAAGTAATTAATTTGTGGCAATGTCATAGAGATGCGAGGTCAATAGAATTATACGACAGAAGTTTACTCTTCACTTTAAGGCTATTCAGCGGTTGTGTACACTTTTATTGATGTGAGATATCCTTATGATAAATATTTGTAATGACGCGAGGTTGGTCCCAAATTCTATAGGAGAAATCTACCTAGCAGATCTGGCTACAGGTTCCTACGAATAGCGGACTAATGTGAGACGTCATTATGAGTATAGGCCATAAGATGAATGGCCGGCTTTGGAGTTTTGAGGTATTAAGTGGTTGGACCTGCCTCTTTTTCCATATGAAGTATTAAATGGCCAAGGGAACATGTTAGATGGAATCTCTACAGGAGTCTGCTTTTGGAAATAGTTCTTAAATGATAGAGTCTGCCTTAATTAAGGTATTAAATGACCAAAGTCTACTTATTTTCCACTTGAAAGTATTAAGTGGACCATGAAATTCCATATGATGTCCACCAGATAGTATCACTGAAGAGCACGCCATGAAAATAGGTATTAAATGATGAGGTCCACCTTAATTAAGGTATTAAATGAACAGGGTCTGCCTATTTTCCAATAAAAGGTATTGAGTGGCTTGGGTATCGTCTCTCGCATTAGTAGCTATTTTTGACGTCTGATTGGTACATGGAATTTTAAAAACCTACTTCTGGATTGAATGTATTAAATGGTTAGATCTCCCTCCTTTTTTATAAAGAAGTGTTAAATAATTTTAGTGGTTTTCTATTCATAGACATTCTTATTTCGAAATATCCTATCTAAGTACTGTAAAGTTAAGACTCGAGGTTTTTATTCACCGGACACTTGTTCTGACCCCCTCCTCATTACAAAACAGGTTAAGGATGGAGTGATGGCGGTAACGATGCTTAGAGATGGAGAAGCTTAGCACGTGGCAGTACTTGCTTTTATGTATACCTATGTATTTAGGAAATTGTTGTCATGGATATTATTTTACAGGTTTTATGGGATTTTGTTTTATAACATTTTTATGGTTTTGAAATAAATGGGTGCACTTTGTTATTATATTTATGTTTCATCCACTATGAGTTCTTAAAGCTTAGTTATGGCTCTCCTATATTATTTCTTTTACACCAGTAGTGTAATGACCCAAAATTTCTGTCATTTGAAATTTGGATATTTAATTGATTTTAAATATTCACAAGTAAATTTTATAAGTTGAGTAACGTATATTTCGAATATATAGATTTAATTGGATAATTTAATTGTTAATTTAATATTTGAAATTTTAGAAATAATTGGAAATTGGATTAAACGTGAATAAAAATGATTTGTAAAGTAATATTAAATCCTATATGAGTTAGAATGATGTTAGAAAACTTTTGAAATTGAATTAAAAGTTAAATCGTAGAAACTGGATATTTTAATACTTAATTGACGAGTAAAAATAGCCATTTCTCATACGGTCTCGAATTCCGACGAAATTAGTTTCATTGGATCCGTAGTGTTATATTATTATGAGATTTCAAACTTCATATCAATAGGATTTACGGTTTGTTCGGGGCAACCTAAAACGTGTAGAAAACTGTTTAAATGAATTTTTACATTTAAATAGTCGATTCGAAAACTTATCTTCCAAATACTACCGAATTGGCTCTCGATATATATTCCATTGTGTTCGGAATAGGGGTAAATCATTATAAACATCAGGCGGCATGCTTCGTTTCTAGTTCGGAAAATTTTTGGATGAATAATGTGCATAAATTTTCTATAAAAGGACTTGTTTTTATTCATGTTGCTAAAACCTAAAGCAACTAGGGTTTCTAGCCGCCACTTCTCACTCCAATAGCCAAATATTCATTCTCTTTCCCCCTTAATCTCTCTCAATCGGTCAACAACTAGCTAAAACGTTCAACTACGAAATGATAGAGCGTATCGAGACCTTCGAATCCATACGGTGATGATGGGGTTTTGGGCTACGGATCGACGACGGTTTGCATTGAAGTGTGTGCATTTCATGCACGATTTCCAAGACATAGGTTCGGTCAAGCTCGATCGGTCCTTGGCCGGAGGTGGAGTCGAGTGCGAGCTACGTGATAATGAAGTTTGATCAGGATTTCGATGATCGTTGGTGGCACGTAAATTGATAGGGGACACGGCGGCAATGGGTTGGGCTACGTGAGCTTTCACGAATGAGAGAAGAAGAAAGGCACTAGCAGCCAGATCTGGATCAAGCAAAATCGTACGGCTACGATGCATGGGTTTGAAAAATTAATAAAAAATTGTGAAATTTGTGTATATTTAAATCGTACAAACTTTAAAGCGTCGTATCTTTGTCATTCATGATCCGTTTTGCACGAAACAAATTGTGCTGGGTCCGTATTGATGAGCATTATATTATGGAGATAGTTTGGGATTTATTTGAGCCAGTGAAAATTTTGGTTGAAATTAAACGCTTGTTTAATTTTGATCGGAATAAATCGCTATCGCGACGACTACAAGCAATGTGAGTATAACTCACTCTTTCTGTCTCGTTGATATTTTTATATAAGTAAGAATAAATATTATTTATGATGATTGATGATTGTTTGGATGATATATGATATATTAATTGGTATTTGTATATATTCCTGCTTATTGGAACAGATGACCCTATACGTTCTCGTGTATGAGCGGATGACCCTTTGTACGCACGTCTGCCTCGAAGCGGACATTGTACACATATTCTAATATGTATATTTGTTACTGGTGACTGGTTGGAGGGATCCAACTAGATTCCTCACCCGTATTGATTTATTTACAGATATTGTGATATATTTTGTTATCATATGATATATGATGTTTTGGAAGGCGTGATTGATGTATTTGGTGCTGCTGCAACATTGGGCCTATTTTGGTAACTTAAAAATGTTAAAGTGATGATTTCAAATAAAAAAGGATTTTCAAGTGATTTTGAAAATAGACTCTTTATTAAATATTGAATTGTTAAGTAAATGAATTTATTTTAAATAGATAAATAGTTATAAATTTTATTGTTATAAAAATTATGATTTTTGAGAAATATAGTTGAAATGTGATTTTTGAAATGTGAAATTGATTGTTTTGTAAAATAATTTAAATGGTGATTTTTGAATTTATTATAAACGGTTTCTAAATAAGATTTATAAAATTTAATTTTTATAAATCGGAATAATGGAATTATAAATGAGTTTTTAAGTGTTAAAATGAGTTATAAATGAATCTTATAAGTAATAAGATTTATAATTTGTGAAGTTATAAAAAGAATGATTTTGCAAATAAGAGAATTATAAGCAATTTACTTATAAATTAGATTTGGCATATAAAGGAGATAAATGGAATTGGTTAATAAAGGAGATTTATAAATTGAATTTTTTATAAAATATAAATGTGATTTATAAACATTGTTTTAGAAATCCAAAATCAATTGAATTGGATAAGTTAAATATAGAAGTTTATTAAAGGAGTTATATCCACGATTTTGGACTGGGTTATCTTTAATAAATGTATAGAAGTAATGAATGTCGTAAATAAAGTATATTCACGATTATGGACAGTGAATAATATTTGAAATAAATAAATATTTTTGAAAAGTGATATTTAAATGAATTTAAAAGATTTGAAGATGTTTAAAATGTGTTTAAGTATTGAAACCATGGATTTCAACATTCATTGTTGAAATATACGTTTTCAGAAATAAGGAAATGATGGACTATAGCACTGTTGTTATAGTAAATAATTTTCGAAAGGGTATGTTTTGTATAGTATATTGGATTCATTTATCTTCCTAATTTTCAAATCCCTATACTAGTGATTTTGGGTTGTCGTAACGAGGTTTTACGCAACATTCGTTTTGACCCGAATAAATGTGTTTAAAGAGTATGTTTTCCTTAAACAATAAAATATATAGTTAATCAAGATTTAAGTATATGGAATATCTTCTAAGTGTTGAAAGTAAATAGAATTATGAATTACTTATTATTAAATAAGTATATGGAAATGTTTTCCAATATTGAAAAGTTGAAATGGTTGGAAATATATCTTTTTTAAAGATAATTTGAAGTGAATATTTGGAAAGTTATTTAATTAATAAAAGATTAATTAAAAGGGCCTAGTGATTGTATATGGTGCTAATATTTGTTTGTTTGTTTTGATAGTTAAATAGCCGACTATCAAACTTGGCCAAATTTTGGTTCCTCAACTTGATGTGGGAACTATTTAGTCGTACACTTAATACGTAGCCTTTTGTGTAGGCATGATTATCATTTGTGTTGAGGATGTTGATTCATGTAGTGCGGAATATTACTCCAATCTAAGGAGCTTCCTTCTTGGCCCGAAGGATAGCAAGTTGAAAGTTGGAGACGTGATACGTCTATGAGACTTAGTTACCGTGTGAGGTTGAGAAATGCTTTTGCGTTGTTGGTGCGAAGAGACCGGGATTAGATTTATCTGAAAACCACTTTGGACCAACGTATGTGCGACGATTGTGCAGGTTGCTTGTGATGATATTGATATTCTGGATTTTCATAGTGGGGGACTGCTTGTTGATCGTTTGGGGTTAAAATCCCAATATACATCCAGTAGTAGTGGTCTCTTCATTATAAAATATCTAATGCAAGGACTATTCGCTACTAATCCTAGGGATTTTCCGACAGGATGTGGTTAGAAAATACATTCGGTTTGTCCTGTTCCTGGACAGCTTATATGGATGTTTGTCTGACATTGCATTTCTAAAGGTTACGTACATTGGTTTTTACTAACGTACATCAGTGGTGGTGGAGAAGGCAATTTCTCTTAGCTTAAAACCCTCCTTGAGACGTATGAGCTTAAGATTTGTATTTTTGTGGAAGGCAATTAGTGATCAATGGAAATGGCCGGGTGGCATTCAAAGTGATGTGACATGTGATTGTGAAAGGTAATCGTTACCTCTATCCTCATCAACCGGAAATTACCAAAACAGGGTTAGATGCAGTAGGGCTAAGTGGGTCACTCCCATTAGGATATGATCTTCCTCTTCTAGATATATCTTTACAAGCTATGACGTCATGTATCTGATTATTATGGATTGTATGCTAGAGGGCCCTCGGTAAAGGTCGGTAATGATCGGAGGATGACATATTCCGTACCATCTAGTTATAGAGGTGGGCAAGTCTTGTGTTGGTAGAGGATCCTTAGTGATGGTCCTCGTTACGTTCTTCTAGAGATGTACTGTCGGAAGGTAGTCTGTAACGACCCAGAATTTCTAGTCGTTAGATTTTGAACATTTAATTCAATTTAAATGTTAAATGTGGATTTCGAATTTATTTTTAAATAAGGATTTTGTTAAATCAATAGGATTTAGTTGTAATTTTCAATATGGCAATTCGATTGAAATTTGAATAATAATAATTTAATATTGGAATTGGGATAATTGGTGAATCTGGATATAAATAGATATAAAAATAGATTCTAAAATTTATTTTAAGTCTATTTGGATTTGAATTATAATATTGGACTGTTGGATGGAATTAAAAGTCGATAGGTTGAATTTGGAATATTATATTATTTAATAATGGAATTTAATAATATGATAATGCAAATAATCAGATTTTGGTTCGAGATGAATCAGAATGATTTCTGATGTAAATATAAAGTCTATATGATTTATGATAAAGTTAGTAAAATTTTAAAAGTGAAATTTTAAGTGATTTGGACGATTTTGAAAATCGCTCGATTTAATTGACGAGTTGAAATAGCCTTCCGGGGCACAGTCTCGAAATTCGACGAAACCAGTTCCATTGGATCCGTAATAGTTAGTTATTATCGAGTTTCAATTTTCGTAGCAATCGGAGTTGTCGTTTGACCCTGGCAGCTTAAAACGCATAGAAAATATTTTAATCGATTTAATTTAAAATTGAGTGTTTATTTCCATAACTCGCGCATATGATCGAATTAGCTCCCGAAACATGTTCCATTGTGTTCGAAACATAGGTAAAACCTTATAAACGCCTGGCGGCACATGTGATTTGGAGATCGTTTGAAAAAGTTGCTTTAAAATGAATTTAATATTAAATTAATAGTATACGTATATATATATATATATATATATATATTCACGTTGCTCAAACCCTAGGAGCTAAGAACGCAGCCGCCACCTTTGTTTTAATGGCCGAAACACTCCCCTTTTCTCCCTTAGTTTTCTCCTCATCCACGAAATAATTCGCAAAACTTCCAATTGGAAGATTGGAGAGTTCGTCGAGAGCTTCAGATCCAACGGTGGATCGCAACTATGGTCGTCGATTGGAGGTGGAAACCGGCCCCGTTCTCTGGAAGTTCATGCACGCTTTCCGAGGGCTAGGGTTGACCGAGCTTAAAGCTGCTCTGGTCGTGGGTAGAGCATGCCTTGGCGCACGTCGTGGCGGTGCCAGATCGTGTTCAAAGTTGGTCGATGGAGGAGCGTTCTGAAACCCTAAAGGCGGTTGTTGGGTTCGTTCGTAATTTGGATCGTGCGTGAGGAGGAAGAAGATTGGCAGCGGCCTGGATCTCATTCTTGAATGAACGGTTAGATTTGGTTTGTGTTAAAGATGAAAAGAAATTTATAAATAAAACTATATTCAAACGCTTAAAAATTCTATATCTTTTGCGTACGTTATCAGATTTCGACGAAACAGGCGATGCCGGAATCGCAGCGACGAGTACTATGCAGTGGAGCAATTCTGGAATCATTCTGAGCAAGTAAAAATTTAGGTTAAATCGAACGCCGTTCGATTTAATTTAAAATTTGAACATTAATCTCACTCACATCTGGATACCAGTTAATTTTAATAGCTAATATTTAAATGTTTGATTGTTGTTCAGCTGAATATGATAATTATTATCAGATTGAATCAATATTTATTGGTTGTGCTAATATTTGCGGATGCAGGGAAACAGGTTGGAGGGATCCAACTGGATTCCTCACAAATAGGAATTTTATTTATATTCTGTGATATATCTCATTGATATCCTGTGATAAATTGATTTGGATCTTGTTAAGCTGTTTTATGGTTGGATAAATATAATTTGGTATTTTTAAAAATATCAATAAATAAATTGGGATTAAAGGAAAAAGAAAGTGGATAGTTAAGTAGTTATACCCTATCTACTAATTTTGTTTAAAAATTAGTTTGGAATTGAAGTTTTATATGAGATATTGGTACAAAGTTTCCATAGCTAATATTTAAAATAAGTATTTTAAAATATTTAAACTCAGCAGATTTTCCGTAGAATTAACAAATGTTTGGAAATTTATTCCATGTGAGGGAAGCGATTTGAAATTTGTTTTCCAAGGATTGAAAGGTGAAAAATGATTTGAAATTTGTTTTCAAATGGTTGAAGTGTGAAATATATCTTGCAAAAATATTTTGAAAATAATAATTGGTGGGTAAAATTGTTAAATCTTGGTGATTGTTATGAATGATGATTGATAGTTAAATAACCGACTATCAATATTGACCTTTAATGGCATTTGAATTTCGATGCGACCAGGGGTCGGATTCCAAGTGGATATCCGAAAACCACATCGAACCTTTGTGATTGTGATAGATCTTTTATTTAAAAGATCAAAGTGGAAATTTTTGTGATTTGTTAAAATCTGAATATAACACTTATTTTTTTTAAAAAAAATAAGCTCTCGTTATTCGAATTAGCCGGGAGAGGACCTTTGTGTCATATAACCCATTCCGAGTAATGATACGACGTTATAGATAGCACTTGAAGACCGGTGGTGAAGACCGGGTATTTACGAGAATGATAGGATGACATATCGGTTGTCTCTGCACTAAGTAGCTATGGTATAGAGATTCCTTAGGTGATGGGAAGTCCGATCGGGATTGGGAATACCCGGATTTGCAAGGGCTTCTTCGGAAGTGCCTTCGGTTCTGTTTGAACCCGGAACACACTTGTATGGTTGTATGTCTGTCACTACACTTTGAGATATAAAGCAGATTTCTTTCAAATACATATCTGTTTGTGGCGGAGAATTTATTCTCTTAGCTTAACACCCTTCTCTAAGACGTACGAGCTCAGAGGTTATGTAGTTGAAGGTTATCAGTGATATATTCCCAATTTGGTAATGTAGCATACGAAGTGCTGCTGATTATTTGTTGATCAAAGCATGGCTTTGTGAAAAAGCATAGCTTTGTGGACGAGATCTCATCGAGCCTCACAAACCGGTAATGGTCAAAATAGTAAAGATGCGGCAAGGTTTCACGGGTAGCTCCCCTAGGGTATGTCCATTCCTTCTGGAAAAGGGTGGTATCATAGTATGGAGCCCAGATACTTACTCATGTGGACACTGTAGTATATTTATTACTGTGTGATGTTGTTAGTGTAGAGGTTCCTCGGATAAAGGTCGCAAACGACCGAGGGTAGCATATCTTAGGTGTTACTCCCGGGAAGGGAGGACACCGTCCTTGTGTTGGCAGAGAGTCGGGTAGGTTCTCGGGACATCCCTCCAGAGGCGTACCCATGTGGCAGTAGGAAGTTCCTTAGCCTGACCATTTATTGGAAATCCAATGAAACAATATGCGCCATGTACGGTTTTAGTCGTATAACCTGTCGTGGAATGTGGTGGTAACCTGATATTGAACATGGTAGCTATAGTAGGCATACAATAATGGTTGTATGCTGGCTAAGATTAATATTATACTTTCGAAATGTTTTCTACACTATGCACTAATGATAATATTAAAAAAAAGATTTTTGCATATTAAGCATGTTTGACTATCATAAGGATAAATCTCCTCAAATTCTGCGTTTGCATTGTGTGTGTGGCGGGAGGCCTTATGGTAGTTTCATTTTCCAAAAAGCATAGTGGATTTCTTTTTATTTTCCTTGTGAAAATAACTGTTTTTGAGATCTCACACCAGTCCCATGACTGACCTGGAGTTTATTGTTCTCTTTCTAAACTCTAGGTGCACATAATTTTCCACACGGACAGCCTAGAGTCAGGTTATCATTATTCTGGAGCGAAGTCATAAAAGAGATGCTGTGGAGATCGAGAGCAAGTTGGATGGCGAAGCGTATCACTAGTATATGTTATATTCTTTTCCGTTATTTGTTGTTGTAACACTCTGATAATGTAATGTGATATAATGCAATAACTGATATAGTTATTGGTTTTAAAGATATTTATTTATCTATTGTATATTGTTCCGCTGTGAAATGTGAGATTCATTTTCTTGTTTCTGTTCTTCTTCTATCTTCTTCTTCTTTAAACCCTAACGGTTCGGTTTTTCGGCATTCGACTGTGTGGCATTCGATACAGTGGACGTATTGATGTCGACTTTCGGACGTCGAAAAATCGGGTTGTTACAATGTGGTATCAAAGCATTTGGTTTAACGACAACATTGGGTCCATTGGGTGTTACTCATTAGAGATAGAGTCAGTAGTACTCTAGAATGTGTTTGAGTGTAATAATAGATATGAGCACGTATTTGTTAGTGAATATAAAATTGTTTTTATACTGTGCTGACTTAACGGTTGAGTGTTTATGAATTCTGATCGGTACGGGAAGTACAACCGTATCGATAGGGGTTTCTAAAATCTTTAACAAGATAAACTGACATGGTATTGTTTTAAAGTGGGGTAAATGAATATTTTGACATATAAAGAATAATTTTTCTGAATATATTATATATATTTGGATGTTTGGTTGTTGATATTATAATCAAATATAAGAATCTAAAGTTTGAAAAGGTTTATAACCAAATAAAATTCTATAAGTATGATTTATCCAAAAGAAGAATAACTAAATTTGAATTAAACCAGAATTTAAATCCCGGGAATTTTGAAAAGGGTTTAAATGAATTTAAAACAAAGGTTTGGGAATTTAATATCTGTGGAATGATTGAAATATTTCCAAAGTGTTTGAAGGCAATGATGGAGTGTTATTTTGGAGAATATTTCTAAATGGAAATTGTTTTGAAAGGAATTTGTGGAAGTAAGGAAGCACTAAACTCACTTCAGTCGTTGGAAAATAATCCTGATGATGATGGCCACATCATTAGAATTCATTTTCGAGTTTCTAAAGTGATGGATTGCTTCCATAATAATTGGGTATGATATCTGTTTAGATTTGTTTGATATACAAGGTGTTTTAGAAATTTCAAAGGGGAAATTTGTTTTGGTAAAACCAAGTGTTTTGGAATCCGGAGATTTGATTTAATGTACCAAGTAGGTATGAGTTGATTATTATTTCAAAATGGTTTTGAAATAAAACCGGGTAATTGAATTCTAGAAACACTATTTAAATAATGTGAAAAGTTATAAAGTTGAAATGTAAAATGACTATAATTGAGTAATGAAAATTTATATCCTTAAGCTATAAAGTGTTATATAGATAATCTGGAATTGTGATTATAAGATGAAAATAACTCAAATGAGCAATATAAGCTTTTAAGTAAATAAGTTGGTGAACATATAAATAGAAAATGGAATTATAATCACAGATGGGAAATAGTTGAATGGTATAGCAAATTCAAACTTAATCCTAAATGAAAGGAAAAGTAAGATAAGACAAAGGAAAATATAAGATATGAATGGACTTAAGTTAGTAAATAAGTTTTAAACTTATATATTAGAAAGTAAAATTTCAAATTGAATAGAGAAATAAACTTGGACCGAATTGGTTTTAATTTAAGTTAAAAAGAAATTAAGTTAAATTTGTATTGAAATCAAAATTTAGTTGTGTTATAAATAATATTGAATGAAATTCAATTCTTATTTAAGTAGTAAATGAAGCGGAATGAATTTAAGTTGGCTAAATAAAATTTAGTTAAACTTGAATTAGAATTGGAAAAGAATTGAATTGAAAGAAAATTTAATTAAGTTGAAAGGATATTGTATGAATAAAATTTTAACTCAACTAAATTTAAAAGAATCGGATGAAGATGAATTTAGTGCAAACTAAATTAAATGGAATTTGTATTGGCATGGATGAAATTTTGGTAGTTTGTTAAGAAAATTTTGAAAAGAAAAAGAAAAACCCAGTTCTAGTATGGGATTTAATTTTGTCGATAAAAAGTTGAGAGTGTGAATGAATAATGGAATTAGATTATAATGGTGATGGTTTGAATTATAAATAAATTCAAATGAGTGGAATGATTTAAAGTGGTCTCATTGTTAATAAAATAAATTTTTAATGGATCGAATAAGTGAATAAATTGAGTTAAAATTTGTAATAGTTTGGAATTTGACTGAATGAAAATCAATTTAAAATGGAAATAAAAATTGATGTATGAAGAAATGGAGTTATTTTGTTATTGAAATAACTTAAGGAAATTGTGGAATGTTTGTTGTCAAACTTATGAAATGGTCTTGAATGAAATTTATTTAGATAATAAAATTTTAATGCAAGCAAAAGAATTTTAATTTCTTATTGTGATGAAATAAGAATGTATGAATTGTACATAACCCAGAATTGAATGATATTAATATAAACCTATACGGATAATGAATTGGAAGTGTTAGAATAAGAATTTAATTTTATAATGGAATAAAAATGAGGATGTCTGGGTTGTAAATAAATTCGAAAGGAGTTGGAATTAATTAAAATGGTTATAAACTCCAGTAATTGTTGTTTGCTTGAATAACATCAAATTTGCATTGAGATTAGTCGTTTTGTTGTAAACAAAGCTAATAAATTAAGGAAAGTAAATGGAGTTAGTTTTGAATATATTAGATTTAGATGAATTAATAGAAATTGGTATAAACAACATTAGAATTTGCGCAAGAAAATAGTCGTTTTGTTGCAAATGGAAGTGAATTGATTTGAAAAAGAGAATAAAATTGGTTTTTAAATCAATTGGAATGGATTGAAATTTTAATAAGTGGATTTGTATATAAATGCAAGTGAATCATAAAGAAATGCAAATGTATCAAATTTGAAATAAAGATTTGATTGTAAATTAATTTGGAATTGAATTGAAGTAAATATAAATTGTATGTAGAAAACTTGAATGTAAATCATTCGAGTGGAATAAAATGAAGTTTGGATTTGTCAGGAAATTAAAATGGTGATTGAAATCTATGGATTGCTGTTAAAATATGGTTAACATGTTAAATTATGAGGTTTATTTATTTAAACGATGTAATTGATGTGTTGGCTAGTTTAATGAATAGAATATTAATAAATTCTCATATTATTGAAAACTGATGTGTTTGTTTAAGTAAGTGCAGGTACGGGAGGCGATCGATAGAGTTGAAGCGCGTATATGCAATATAATTAGCCGCTTGCTTTTAAAATGCTAATCAAAAGGTACGCCTGCGCAATATAATTGGGAAATGATATATATATATTGTGATAAATTTGGTTTTCCGACCGTGTGGGTCGATGTATATATATTTATATCTATTGTGGTATTGCAAAAGCTCCTCCGTACAAGGGAGACTCTGCCAAAAAAATTCGGAAATTTTGGGAGTTAGAAAATTTTTTGAGAAACTTTTAAATTTTAAATTTGAATTGTTAGGAAAACAATGTTGTTTGGGAACCATGAAAGATTTTAGAAAGTTAGTTGAAATGATAATGGGTCTCTAATAGACAGATTTATTTTGGAAAGTTGAAATTGTTTGGTTTTGGGAAAGTGATAAATGGGTTAAGGATCATTCTTCTTAACTAGTAATTTCGAGGACGAAATTCTTTTAAGGGGGGAAGGATGTAAAGACCCAGAATTTCTAGTCGTTAGATTTTGAACATTTAATTCATTTTAAATGTTAAATGTGGATTTTGAATTTATTTTGAAATAAGGATTTTGTTAAATCAATAAAATTTAGTTGTAATTTTCAATATGGCGATTCGATTGAAATTTGAATAATAATAACTTAATATTGGAATTGGGATAATTGGTGAATCTGGATATAAATAGATATAAAAATAGATTCTAAAATTTATTTTAAGTCTATTTGGATTAGAATTATAATATTGGACTGTTGGATGGAATTAAAAGGCGATAGGTTGAATTTGGACTTTTATATTAATTTAATAATGGAATTTAATAATATAATAATGCAAATAATCAGATTTTGGTTCGAAATGAATCAGAATGATTCTTGACGTGAATATAAAGTCTATATGATTTATGATAAAGTTAGTAAAATTTTAAAAGTGAAATTTTAAGTGATTTCGACGATTTTGAAAATCGCTCGATTTAATTGACGAGTTGAAATAGCCTTCCGGGGCACAGTCTCGGAATTCGACGAAACTAGTTCCATTGGATCCGTAATAGTTAGTTATTACCGTATTTTGATTTTCGTAGCAATCGGAGTTGTCGTTTGACCCTGGCAGCTTAAAATGCATAGAAACTATTTTAATCGATTTAATTCAAAATTGAGTGTTTATTTCCGTAACTCGCGCATATGATCGAACTAGCTCCCGAAACATGTTCCATTGTGTTCGGAATGTAGGTAAAACCTTATAAACGCCTGGCGGCACGTGTGATTTGGAGATCGTTTGAAAAGGTTGCTTTAAAATGAATTTAATATTAAATTAATAGTATACGTATATATACATATTTACGTTGCTCAAACCCTGGGAGTTAAGAACGCAGACGCCACATTTGTTTTAATGGTCGAAACACTCCCCTTTTCTTCCTCAATTTTCTCCTCATCCACGAAATAATTCGCAAAACTTCAAACTGGAAGATTGGAGAGTTCGTCGAGAGCTTCAGATCCAACGGTGGATCGCAACTATCGTCGTCGATTGGAGGTGGAAATCGGCCCCGTTCTTTGGAAGTTCATGCACGCTTTCTGAGGGCTACGATTGACCGAGCTTGAAACTGCTTTGGTCGTGAGTAGAGCGCGCCTTGGCGCACGTCGTGGCGGTGCCAGATCGTGTTCAAAGTTGGTCGATGGAGGAGCATTCTGAAACCCTAAAGGCGGCTGTTGGGTTCGTTCGTAATTTGGATCGTGCGTGACGAGGAAGAAGATTGGTAGCGGCTTGGATCTCGTTCTTGAATGAACAATTAGATTTGGTTTGTGTTAAAGATGAAAAGAAATTTATAAATAAAATTATATTCAAATGCTTAAAAATTCTATATCTTTTGCGTACGTTATCAGATTTCGACGAAACTGGCGACGCCGTAATCGCAGTGACGAGTACTACGCAGTGGAACAATTCTGGAATCATTTTAAGCAAGTAAAAATTTAGGTTAAATCGAACGCCGTTCGATTTAATTTAAAATTTGAACGCTCGACGAAAATTCAAGGCGAGTTAATCTCACTCGCATCTGGATACCAGTTAATTTAAATAGCAAACATTTAAATGTTTGATTGTTGTTTAGCTGAATGATAATTATTATCAGATTGAATCGATATTTATTGGTTGTGCTAATATTTGTGGATGCAGGGAAACAGGATGGAGAGATCCAACTGGATTCCTCACAAATAGGAATTTTATTTATATTCTGTGATATATCTCATTGATATCCTGTGATAAATTGATTTGGATCTTGTTATGTTGTTTTATGGTTGGATAAATACAATTTGGTATTTTTTAAAATATCAATAAATAAATTGGGATTAAAGGAAAAAGAAATTGGATAGTTAAGTAGTTATACCCTATCTACTAATTTTGTTTAAAAATTAGTTTGGAATTGAAGTTTTATATGAGATATTGGTATAAAGTTTCCATAGCTAATATTTAAAATAAGTATTTTAAAATATTTAAACCCGGCAGATTTTCGGTAGAATTAATAAATGTTTGGAAATTTATTCCATGTGAGGGAAGTGATTTGAAATTTGTTTTCCAAGGATTGAAAGGTGAAAAGTGATTTGAAATTTTCTTTCAAATGGTCGAAGTGTGTGAAATATATCTTGCGAAAATATTTTGAAAACAATAATTGGTGGGTAAAATTGTTAAATCTTGGTGATTGTTATGAATGATAATTGATAGTTAAATAACCGACTATCAATATTGACCTTTAATAGCATTTGAATTTCGATGCGACCAGGGGTCGGATTCCAAGTGGATATCCGAAAACCACATCGAACCTTTGTGATTGTGATAGATCTTTTATTTAAAAGATCAAAGTGAAAATTTTGTGATTTGTTGAAATCTGAATATAACACTTATTTTTTTATAAAAAAAAAATAAGCGCTCGTTTTTCGGATTAGCTGGGAGCGGACCTTTGTGTCATATAACCTATTCTGAATAATGATACGACGTTATGGATAGCACTTGAAGACCGGTGGTGAAGACCGGGTATTTGCGAGAACGATAGGATGACCTATCGATTGTCTCTGCACTGAGTAGCTATGTTATAGAGATTCCCTAAGTGATAGGAAGTCCGATCGGGATTGTGAATACCGGATTTGCAAGGGCTTCTTCGGAAGTGCCTTCGGTTCTGTTCGAACCTGGAACAGACTTGTATGGTTGTATGTCTGTCACTACACTTTGAGATATAAAGCAGATTTCTTTCAAATACAAATCTGTTGGTGGAGGAGAATTTATTCTCTTAGCTTAACACCCTTCTCTAAGACGTACGAGCTCAGAGGTTATGTAGTTGAAGGTTATCAATGATATATTCCCAATTTGGTAATGTAGCATACGAAGTGCTACTGATCATTTGTTGATCAAAGCATGGCTTTGTGAAAAAGCGTAGCTTTGTGGACGAGATCTCATCGAGCCTCACAAACCGGTAATGGTCGAAACAGGAAAGATACGGCAAGGTTTCAGGGGTAGCTCCCCTAGGGTATGTCCATTCCTTCTGGAAAAAGGTGGTATCATGGTACGGAGCCCAGATACTTACTCATGTAGACACTGTAGTATATTTATTACTGTGTGATGTTGTTGTTGTAGAGGATCCTCGGATAAAGGTCGCGAATGACCGGGGATGGCATATCTTAGGTGTTACTCCCGGGAAGGGAGGACACCGGCCTTGTGTTGGCAGAGTGCTGGGTAGGTTCTTGGGACGTCCCTCCAGAGGCATACCCATGTGGCAGTAGGAAGTTCCATAGCCTGACCATTTGTTGTAAATCCAATGAAACAATACGCGCCCTGTACGGTTTTAGTTGTATAACCTGCCATGGAATGTGGTGGTAACCTGCTATTGAACATGGTAGCTATAGTAGGCATACAATAATGGTTGTATGCTGGCTAAGATTAATATTGTACTTTCGAAATGTTTTCTGCACTATGCACTAATGATAATATTAAAAAAATTGCGTATTAAGCATGTTTGACTATCATAAGGAGAAAACTCCTCCAATTCTACGTTTGCATTGTGTGTGTGGCGGGAGGCCTTATGGTAGTTTCATTTTCCGAAAAGCATAGCGTATTTCTTTTTATTTTCTTTGTGAAAATAACTGTTTTTGAGATCTCACACCAGTCTCATGACTGACCTGGAGTTTATTGTTCCCTTTCTAAGCTCTGGATGCCCATAATTTTCCACACGGGCAGCCTAGAGTCAGGTTATCGTTATTCTGGAGCGAAGTCAGAAAAGAGATGCTGTGGAAATCGAGAGCAAGTTGGATGGCGAAGCGTATCACTAGTATATGTTATATTCTTTTCCGTTATTTGTTGTTGTAACACTCTGATAATGTAATGTGATATAATGTAATAACGGATACAGTTCTTGGTTTTAAAGATATTTATTTATCTATTGTATATTGTTCCGCTGCGAAATGTGAGATTCTGTTTATTGTTTATGTTCTTCTTGTATCTTCTTCTTCTTTAAACCCTAACGGTTCAGTTTTAGGCATTCGACTGTGCGACATTCGATACAGTGGACGTATTGATGTCGACTTTCGGGCGTCGAAAAATCAGGTTGTTACATAGTCCCTTCACTTGGTCATTTTTACAGAAATCCAAACTCCACTACATGTTTGCCATTTTGATTTTATTACCCAATTAGGCTGTATGCTGGAATTTAATAAATGTAATAATTTCGGCTATGATTAAAATTATTTGTATATAGTAGACACTACTATAATGTAAGAGGATTTTATATGAT
This sequence comes from Allium cepa, assembly GCA_030765085.1. Taxonomy (NCBI): domain Eukaryota; kingdom Viridiplantae; phylum Streptophyta; class Magnoliopsida; order Asparagales; family Amaryllidaceae; genus Allium; species Allium cepa. The sequence continues at coordinate 461,274,770 of CM060938.1, read as the reverse complement.
GTGTTTTAGTTATCGTAAGGTAAAAACATGTCCGTGTTTATGTATAGATTTGTCTTACGGGATGCTGTTGTTTTGATAAAGGAAAAGTTTGGTAATTTAATAAATTCAGTTGAGTGTGTTTCTCACGCTGGTTTGCCGGACTGATACGGGCATTCTTCCCTTTTAGAGCTCGGATCAGACCGAGTATATTTACAGGTTTAGATTTGGCGCTTTTAGAGCTTCAGTAGGAGAGCTGGAGATCTCCATTCCATATATACGCGTATATGTTTTGTTTTATTATCCTCTGCAATGTTACTTAGTTGTTTATATTATCAGCAATTGTGAGGACATGATATTATAACTGTTCAGGCTGATAACTAATGATTGATTGTTGAACTCTGATTGATGTTTGTATATGTAGTTTCTCTTTTGTAAAGATCATTGATATGATATTATATGTTATCCGCTGCGATGTGAGATTCTGTATTATTTTGTTTGGTTCTATCTTCTCTCTTTATTCTCTTCTCTTCTTCTCTCTTCTTTTCTTTTTCTTGACTTTCCGTCAGTCGGTGCTTTTTGGGTCGGATATGTGTGGATTAATCGATTCAAAGGGTATGGATTTACGGGTCGTCACAAATAGCTTACCTTAGAATGGATGTAAGTTTTGATGGGCCTTTTCAGGGTTGGAATTTTGGCATGTTACATGGTGGTTTGTTATAGAACCTCTCCCGAAATGTCCGGCATCACTCTTACAAATATGAAATCTCATTAGATTACTACTTTTAGTAGGGAGATGGGCCCTAAGATAGCCACTTAATACGTCAAAACTGAAGTAATCCTTTTTCGAGATACCCTTCACCACTGCTGATTTCAAATTTGGGTCATTTAGTACTTTCCGTATAAGAAAGATAGTATAATCTCTCATGTCATCATGGGTCTTTGGGTTAGTGATATCTCACATTAGTAGTAAGTGCACCCGACTATTAGTAGCCTCAAAGTGAAGGGCGGTCTTCTGTTAAGTGAGTCTACTGACCTCGCATCACTAACCTACTAAGTCCAATTAACCATCCTAAGTCTTTACTTATACTATCTTAGATTAACATTAGACTTAGCTTACTACTTCCCTTTTTATTTAAGGCAGATAGATTTACCATAAATGCTTATTTACCCATAAATCCACTTTTAATGTTCATAATTGTCAATTTATCAATAAAATCATAACAGATATTTCATAATACATTTATGTATGATTACTAATTTCAAATTAGTAACCTTTTTTATCTATACCATTTTTATCAGTCTTATTAATTCATTTGTCTCTATTAGTTGTAACCTTTAATTTAAGACTATCCATTATTTCTTGTTAATTGTCCATTAATTTAATTTACAATATTTCATTTCCTATTAATAAATTTATAGGAATTCCTAATTTATTTACCATTAATATGAATTACTACCTTTTCTAGTTCTAACTATTTGCTTTCTTAAGTATAATAATAACTAACAAACTTTACGCATAAATAACACACAAATAAACGTTGTTCTTTCTTATTAATGCAATAAATATGTACAAACTGCCTAATACAACTACCTATTCATAACCAAATGTATTCTAGTCATAAATATGTAACTAGAATATGTTTTTCATATTCACTTTGCCGAAATTAAATTCTTTAGAAAGATTTTTTGCTATGATTTCTATAAATTGGTTTAACACAAAAACAAAAATTTAACACTATTTGGAATTACAAAGAACGGATAATTTCTTTTTAATTTGAATAGACAGTGTAACTACGAAGAATAAATCTATACTTTACATATCTCTTCCCTGTTTGTTTGTGGGAATTCCTTGTTAAATCAAACGTCGCTCTTTTGAATGAAAAACGGAAAAATAAATAAATTTATAAAAACAAAACTCATGTTCTTCCCACAAATTTAATTATAGAAAATCTACGAAATAACAAAAATTGGGCAATAATCCATAAATCCTATTTTACACCCAAATATAGATATGGAATAAAATTATACAACATTCAAATTCTAAAATCTTGGGACCGATTTCCAATCTAGATGTAAACAAATTTCAAATTAGATCTAAAACAAGAATATTCAGGCAATAGTTTTATGCACTAATTTAAGCCTAAAATTCACAAATAATAATGAGTTAGGCATAAAAATCAAACGTGTGCCAATGGAAATAGATTTAAAATCATAAACGATATATAATATTTCCTACTCACCTTTTAATAGCAATCCAAATCTTCAGATCTGAAGTAGAACCTTTGATTCATCACCAAATCCATTTTAATCCAAAAATACATATAAAGAGGGTATATACATATATTAGAATTACAGGTCTGAGAAGAGATTTTAGATTGGGAGAGAAAATAGATACAAATATACATATATTACCTCAAATACGCGTATAGTAGATTCTCTTCTCTTCTCCATTTCAATATATTTCTATTCTTCTCCAATTTACATGAATATATATATATATATATATCTTATTTTATAATTAAAAAAGAAAGTTGAGAAGAAGAAATGGCAGAGCTTTGTTGTTTGATTCAGTAAAATTATAAGGAGAGAAGAAAGGATTAACCGTGTATTTATAGGCGCTAGAATCAACTAGAACCGTAATGTAATAGATTCGGGTCATTGGGTCAGGAAAAACACTAGCATTCGCTTTAAGAGCGATCGACAGCCTCCCTTATAGGGGTCGATAGCCCCAGGCCAACCGCTACACTAAGCGGGTCGATCTATGGACCTCATTCAATTAATTAAAAGCGTTAATCTCTTAAACAAATTACTTTTGTTTTGAATTCATTTTTCATTCGTAACTTCTTCATTTGTCTGATCGTAAAACTCCAAATATGAAAATTACTAAGAATTTCGCCACGAAAGCAATAGTGAAATTCAAGGTCAAATTCCATCGTTTACATAAATTTCATTTTTGGAGCCTAATTAACTAACTAACTAACTATATAAGTAACGCCAAATTATGGGGTGCTATAGTGCTTTTGCTATCCATTGTTCATTTCTTTGGAAATAACTGTGCAACTTAGATGTTTAGTTTAGCCACGTTGAGTTCGGACTTGATAGTGATTTTACTTAGGGATGAGGATGATGGCTCCATGTTGATTCCAAGTTTATTCCTCTTGTTGTAATCACTTTCAGTGATTATTTTTGAGAATTGATAAGTGATGATTTTTCTCGTATCGTTGCTTATATGAGGGTGTTGGTTGTATTGCTTCATCCTTGGGATTTCGAGGATGAAATCCTTCTAAGCGAAGAAGAATGTAACGATCCATATTTTTACACTCAAATATTTAAATAACTAATTTTAATATTGAATCGTTAATTAATTGACGGTGCCAAAATATGGTTTTTTCGCATACAATCGAATCAGGACTCGAGACCACTTCCATTGAGTTCGTATTGACGTTGTGAATTAAAATGAATATAAGAATCACTATATTTGGAGATTGTATGATCCGATGGCCGAAAATGGTCTCGAAAGGCTCAACTTATCATTTTGAAGTGCAGTCTCGGATAGCCACGAAATTTATACCATCAGGACTGGAAAAATAAAGTGATACTAGCATACGAGTTTCGTGGTGATTGGATGCACTATTTGATTATGCGAGCTCAAAACATGCGATGTTTTATTTGAGAATTCAAATAGAAATAATATTAATATAATAATACCTTAGCCAATCAAAACCTTTCTCTCATTATCCATTTCTTAATTACTGTTGCATTACCTGGGTAGAGAAAATGGTCGCCTCCCTTATTTTAGTTCAAAAATCCAAATCTAACAATTCTCTCCACTAAAAATCATAAAACCAAACTCGTTGAGTTCATATTGAAAGAAGATTGGAGCCCATACCTTTATGGTTGAGTGCGACATTGATTTAGGAAGGGTCATGCATGTGCCGTCGACCTAGGGTTTTAGATTGTGAGAGCTAGAGACAACAATGCATGAAATGGAGGCTGCCACTGTTTTGCTCATGACGATATAGACTTGCCACCAATTTTTAGCATCTCCGAAGCCATGGGTCAAAATGCTTTGTGCAAGGTGGAAGGGCTCGACCTATCAGGTTGTCTTTTCTAGGAGCCAACTGGGCTTAATCTTGTGTTGTCGTTGTAAAGAGAGTGCGTAGGCAGAGGATTCGATGAAGATAGGGCACGATTTCACTAAGTATCAAGTGGGAAATTGAAGGATGAAAGTTGCAACAGTGGGTTTGGAGTAGGGAGAAGATGATTTGCAAGGTAATTGGATGTTAATTATATTTAAAGTTAATTAATAATTCAGATAATATCAAATATTATATATTGCATATCTTTTGTATACCAGGTCCATTTTGGACGTCGTTGCTTGCATTGCGCTCGTGATGGGAAACTCAACGACTTGTCAATGTTTCGATAGATTTTGTTAAGGTGAGTGATATTGTTTTTCACCATACTGTGATTAGTTGTATAGTATTAGATTGACGCTCGGGATTGATTTTTGGTTTAAAATATGATTTTCCTATACTTATATATCCTCTGGATTTTTATAAAAAAATAAAATTATTTATCAAAAATATCACATATGTTCCATCGATATGCCATGGTTAGTTAATTATTAGACTTGTGCTGCAATTGATATTATTTCCCACATTGGTTGATAGGATGAATTATACATATTATACATATATTATTATGGACGTTTATATGCTTGTTGATGTATGTATGTTAGTTTGATTGTTAGGTTAAAACTCGATTTATTAGCAATCCAGTGGTAGGGAATATTCCACGCATTAGGGCTTCATCGCATTGATCGAAAACCCAAACGGATAGGATAAGTTGTAAGAGAATTTTGGAATGCATGCAGATAGGTCTGTGGAGGAAGACGATGGATTCGGATAGGCTTTGGACTTCAAGATGGACGTCAGACATTTCCAGTTGGTTAGTACTAATCCATTTTTGGCCAATTGCCGAACTAGAGTGGTCAATATTGAACACTGTGTAGTAATCAGTACCCATCACTATTGATGATGGTCGATTTGGTTGACCTTTGACATGGATGGTGAGGAGGATTTAGAAAGCTTGATATGATGATTAGTTCATGCGGCCGACTTTGTATCTTGATGATATAGCTCTTCAATGAGTGATTTTGATGATCGCGACAATGTGATGTTTTCAACATGATGGTCTATTTCTTCGGGAGAGTAGCTCGGTGGTGCATAGAGTTAGGTTCCAAGGTTGACATTTCAGGACTTTGGATGAGTAGCTCGATGGTGCACTGAGTTAGGTTCTGAGGTTAGAGGCTTAATGTCAATCGGCATCATGATGAGTTCCACATAGGCGGGTTCTTTAAGGGTGATCCGTAGATAGGATGTAATATGGTTCTATCATGGAAATGGATGAAGCAAGGAAGAGCATGGAGACGCATGCTAAGATATCATTGATACTCAGAGTGTTTTATTTTGTACTTAAACAGGGTATTATTTTTGGTGACGCCGATGGATCGATTGATTGGATCTGCATACCTTGGGCTGGTAGATTTGGGTTACGTATCCAGGTCCAGCCTATGAGATATGAGAGTACAATTAAAAATTGGAGTTTTTATTCATTAATCTGTGGAAGAAGAATGTTCATACGAGTTATCATAGATTTAGAGCACAATGGGTGATAGCTAGTATTGTTTGACGGATGTTATGTTATGGTTGTTCACTAGCCACATGTCACTCTATAGTCATCACATGAGGTAGGTATTGGGCATAGGGATACCTAGACACCCCAATTTCTACTTAATATGGTGTAGTCAATGTGGATGGAGATACTTAGACAACCCGACAATTTACTGAGTATGGACTACCCTTTACGACATTTGTATAATAGCATATTATTGATGTTATGTGCTAATTCTTTGGTTGTAGAGATGGGTCAGGTATGATTAGTATACCTTCTGTTTCATATATTATATCAAATATTATAGTATTTTGATATTGTTTATTGCTCACATAAAACTATGTCTGACTCAAGGTTTTATGCTTTGCTTCTTATTATCTTAGGCGCTCTTAAATGAGCAGACTAGACAACAGGTATAAACAACACTTAAGCTGTACAGATAGACTGGTAGGAGGACACTTTCTCATATTTATATTTCAGTCTTATTATTGTTTATTCCATTGTTAGACATTGTGGAGCCTTAACGGTGTTAACATACTACGAGCGTTATAGCACACGTATTACGCGTGATGATGGCATGTATTTTGCGCATGAATTATTTTTCTACAGATTATACATGATTAACACATTTTAAAAAAATCGCACAAATATTAAGTCATATTTTTTCGTTGAAATAATACATAGTTAATTAAAAAAAATATCTGTAAGTTGGACAATTTTTTAATAGTTTGAATTTTATTATTTATTAACTAAATAACGAATTTAAAAATTATGTTTATATCCTATTTTCAAATGTAGAGTGACATTTTAAATTTAATTATTAGATCTTATTTTTGACTATTAGATTCCATTTTCTGGAATTATAAAAAATTATTTTTATCTGTAGAGGGATATTTTGGTAGTTCACATTGAAACAAAAGAAATGTGATACCAACGGTATTATAACTTTGAGCATTAGGACACGCGCTTCGGACGTGATGAAGACCCTTGAATTGTTTTTGTATAAATTGTATATGTTTAATACATTTGAATGAAAAAAATTCACAAATATTTAACCATGTGTATGTGTTGAATCTTACATAGTTAATTTGAATTTTTATTTCTAAGTTGCAATATCTAATTTTTTTGTTAGTTTAAAATTTTATTTATATTATTAATTCATAAAAAATAAATTTATAAATAGTTTATTAGTTAAATCCTATTTTTAAGTAATACAAAGACTTTGTAAATATTTGTAGAGGAAAATTTGAATTTGTAAAGATAGCTTAATTGTTAGATCCTATTTTTGAGCTACACTTCATTTTGAAAATATCTATAGATATTTTTGGTATCTTACCCTAACATCAAAAGAGCGTGACACTAAATTTACTACAATCTTTAATTAAGAAATACATATAAGGGCAATTTTGAAAGTTTGCGGTCGGACCAAAAGTTTGCGATTCCAAGCCAACTATTAATAAAGATTATTAGAGACGCTGTATCAGTTGAGTTTATTTATCAGTTATATAAACTGTATTATTGTTTTGTATAACTGTATGAGTCTGTATACTTCAATTCTATGATTCACTAAGTTATTTACTGTCTTGTTTATTTTATATCTATGATGTATATTATATTTTATCCGTTGCACTGTGAGATATATGACAGATTATTTTATTATTTGATGTTTCTTTTTTCTTCTTTTCCATTCTCTTCTATTTTTTCTTCTTTGTTAGAACCTTGTATTTTGAAGTTTTGATCGTGACAACTATAAGTACATATTATATGAACTAACCAAATTTGCAGGAGAAGATACTATTCTACTCGACGATAGACAGAAGACCAAAGAATTTAAAGGGAAGTTTCAAAGTTTAAAATTGGTTTGTCTATAGTTTAGTTAGTAGTTAACAGTTGTTAAAATCTCTCCTAAGTGGTATATGCACGCACGCATATTTTAAATTACTTTCAAAATCATATACATAGCTTAGAAATTAATTATAAAAAGTTACTAAGCAAAAACCTTTCTGCAATAAGTTTATAAGGTAGAAAACACCTATTTTGGTCGACTGAACATGGATGTGCAGTCGATTGAAACATGCACAGGTGCACTAAACACCCTCATTCAGTCGACTGAACCGGGTGTCTTTTCAAAATAAACTTAAATTTTGAAAATTTTCGAATGTACAGATGATTTAATTTCTTTCCTTAATCGACTGAATATTCATAACCGTTATTATCTGAATGGTCACCGTCTTTCAACGAACAGAAACAACTTTTAATCCAATATTTGTTTCCATATCTCTTGGCCAAAACTTTTCAAGAAAGGTTGCATCTTTCTGACTCTATATATAGCCTTGAATTTAGTTGTTTTCATAACTTAATTCTCTGATTCTATTCTGTATTCTTGCTACCTAAATTTTGCCATTTGCTTTCACAAACACATTCAAATCACTTGCACATTCAAGCACAATTTATTTGTGATTAAAATTACTTCCAATCTTCACGTACTACACTATATACCACAAAGGAGAAGATTATAGGAAGGGTGTATATACTAAAGATGTATTCGTGCTATCTACAGAGCACAATCAGTTAAGAAAACTTATTGTATTATTGAAGAACTGTTCGATTGTTAGGTGGTAAAGTCCTATTCGGTTTTCTAGGTGGCAGAATGTAACAACACTAGATTTTTGAATATAATTTTAAATTTGACTTTATTTTATTTTGAAATAATTTTAAATTTTTTTATTATAATATTTCATTTTTAAATATTTTTAAAGTGATAATAAAAAAAATTCAAAATTTATTGCACTTATTTTCTATTTTTAAAGCCTAGTTTCCATTTTTCAGCTATTTTCTTCATTTAATTATATTTAATTAAAATTTATTTATTTATTTTTGTGAATTTACTATATTTTCATGTTTTTATCTGTATTTATACATATTTTTCATGTATTTAAAATTTCGAAAAGAATTATGGAAATATGAATAGTTTATGACCCTTTTTATTCCTAGCCTTTTCATATTCACATACCTTATTTCTTTTTTTCACGTACCTTTTCATATTCACATACCTTTTCGCTAATACGTTAATTCAGTTGGCTGCCATAATACTACTTTCTTTAGCCGACTCCACTTTACTTTCTCATGTGAAAAAAATTCAAAACCCTAAGAAAAACATTCGGCCATCATCCTTGAGAAAGTTTGGTAAAATTTCTTCTTTTTTTCTCTTTTTATACTTGTTTATATTGATTTTTGCACTTGCCTTCATCTTCTTAGGTTCGGCTCCTCCACCTCCAGCCCTTTAGCCGCCTCCACCACCACCTATTCCAGCCACCATACCCTCCTCTCCACTGCCATCCCATGGCCGAAGTCATCCATGATGTAGATCCACTAAAAAAATGACAAACTCCACTTTAAAACTTCATAGCCGAGCTCTATTTGTTTCCACTACTTCAACCACCATTTTGGCCGGCTATCCACCACCACCACCAGCCACTTCCTGAGCCTTGGACCCCTACCTAACCTGTAGTTGATCCTTCCAGATCAGGCCATGCCCAATAGTCCCTTGGTCGAAGCCATTTAGGCCTTGAAATATATGTTGTTGCTTGTAGTTGTGTGTTGATGAACACACATACCTTCATCTCCTTTATATTGCTATGGCCGACCCCTATATGACCTTAACCTGATCCAAACCTGATCCAAATCCTCACCTTGGCAGTGCCTTTCCAGTCCATAGCTAAAGCATAAGTGGTTGAATTCAAGTGCAAAAAGTTTAGCTATGTGTTGTGCTTATATTTCTAGCTTTGTTATAATAGTTTGGTTTGAAATTCATGTTTGTACTTTGTTTTGTTTGTTACGTAACAAGGCAATTAGCTTTGGCTCTCCCACTCTCGAATCATTGTCGTGCGATCGTGCCTTTGTGGATCTCAGTTTATGTACTTTGGTTGTTGTCTTCAGCTTATACCAGTGAGTTATTCTCACCAGACAGTTTTATACTTATATGACTAGTAAACTGATCACATTTGAATTTGTAAACTCATATCACCATGCTATATCTGCTATGCTATGATTATATGATGTTCACCCATGCTTAAACACCTGTTACATCATATGTTACTGTTATATAATGCTATTATGTTATTTATATCAGTTTATCACACTGCAAGTTCCCTTTAGATTAGAATCACTATGGGTTGAAATGGTACATTCCCGAACGGACTTTAGAATAGAGAAAAATCGTTATGGGCTGAAATGATAGGCCTGAATGATTTTTAATTATTTTCATTTACTTAGGACTGCGGGTTTGAAATGATAAAACCTGGGTTTTCTTTGTAAATTACGGATTGAAATGATATATTATCCGTATCACTTTACTTAGGCTAGAAAATGATATACGGACCCGTGGTTAAAATATATTTTTCTAAAATTTTTAAAATATGTTTGAAATGTAAATATTATAATATTTTGATTTAAAACTTAATTAAAAATGACTTTTGTAATGTATTGTTGATTTTCTAAAAATATATAAGTGAAATAAGTTAATGGTAAAGTTAGAAAATTTGAAATATAAGCTATTTTGGAAATTTTGATTTGGTTATAAATGGAATTTAAATTAAGTAGGAAAATATGATAAATAACTTTAAAATTTTATTTAAAATTAATTTAAAATGATTTTATAAAGTGTTAATGATTTTTGAATAAATTAAATGGTGAAATAAATGAATATTTAAGTTGAATTTTGAAATATAACTTAAATTAGAAATTTGTGAATTTTGTTTAAAAGTGAATTTTAAGTTAAGTAAATAAAATGAAAAATAAGTTATATTTGAAAATTTAAACTTAAGTGTTAAGTTAAAAATTTAATTATGAAGAATTGAAATTGAATGTGTGAATTATTATTAAATATTGATTTTGAAATTAAAATTTAACTTTATAAAATCATGAATATAAGGGTATTTAAATGATTGTTTTAAAAGTGAAAATATATGATTTTATAAGTTTAAAATGTTTTAAATAAAAATTTAATTGTTTGAGAAATTATATTGAATATTTGGAATTTAATTAACAGCATTTTTGAAATGCTATTATTTTCTAATGTAAATGATATTACAGCATTTGTAAATGTTGTAGTTGATAGAAATGAACTAAATGGCTAAATTAAATCAAGGACTATTATAGCACTTTATAAGTGCTATAATTGTTGAATTTAACTATAGTTTTATTTGAATTAAAGTAACCCTATTACAGCATTTTAAATGCCGTCTTTTGTTAAATTGAATTATTTTAAAAGTAACTTTCTATGGTATTTTCGAAATGCTGCGAAAGGTGAATTTTTACTGTTTTGATAAATTTAAGTGAATAAATGAAGTTTGAAAAGTTTAATATTTTGAAAATTTAATATTTAATTATTGAATATAATAACTTCATTTTTTGTGATTTAAAATGAAGTAATTTGTTTTGAAATATAAACTATTTTGAAATGTGAATTGAAATGGTATTTTATATAAGATGAATATGGTTTTGAAGAACATGATATTTTGATTATTTTGAAATGGATTTGAAATGATATTGAATTGTTAAAAGATATTTGATTTTTGAAATATAAATACCATTTTTAAATTATAACCACGGGTTATAATAACGATTGGTTGTTAAAGAGACTGGAATCAGATATGGACATACTCTCTGTCGACACCGAAAACCACTTTAACAATTGTGTACGTAGTGGAGGTTCCAGAATGAAGTAGGATGGTGGCGACGTTCCTGAGGTACATTACGTGGACCTGACTCCCATGAGTTAGCTTAAGGTGGCTAAAACAGGAGAGATCTCGGGCCAAAAGAGGTAGCTCCTCTGGCCGGACAAACTTCTTCGATACCATTCTATTACTGTTGTGATTGATTGGTTGCACCCCTTGATTTTGGAGTGTTGTTCGGGGTAGGCGTAGTGGCTGCTACGTTGCCGCCAGCCCGTGTGCGTAATTGGCATATCTACCCTGGCATTGCCTTGTGTGCCGTGTCACCTACCATACCGAGCCTTTACTACGAGTTTGTTTTTCTCCCGTAGCCCATGGAGTATTTAGGGTAGTCTCTCGATCTGGAGATATGCTGATACAGGATGGACTACTGGGACTATCACGTGTTAAGGGGAATATTGGGTCACTACTTAACACTATTTTAAAGTATGTTTATTTTACTGTAGACGTTATTATAATAGCGCAATATTACTATATGGTAAATAGTTTGACGGATCCTTAGAGGATGGGCGGTCCCAGGCATCCTTTAAGTTACTTGTATCTTTATTACAGTTCACTTGAGTTGGTTTACATTATACAAGTATATATATGTCCTAACTCGAGTGTTTTGTGTTTTGCTTTACGCTCGGGTCAGCCTGAGTATTCACAGCTTTGGATTCTCTTTCTGGAGCTGGTCTTTGCTGGAGCTTCTGCCTATCTATATTTATATCTATTTCAGTTTCAGTTATTCTAGTTTATCTAATGTATTAGTCAACTTCTATGTATTTGGGATTTCTATTATGTTGTTTTCAGACTGATATTATGTATTTATTTTGAGACTTTGTTATAGTAGCTTCATGAACTACTATGTTATTTTATATTCCGTTGCGAGTTATTCTGATTGTTCTGTGTATGTGATTCTGTGTATTTGATTTCATTTGCTTCAAATTTATTTACAATCTGTTATTTTTATCATTCGAGTCCGACATGTGTGGATTATTGTCGATTTGAATGGTACGAAATAGCCAGTCGTCACATTTGGTATCAGAGCTTTGGTTTTGGCAAACCATTGACTCTGCGGAGCAAAAACTCATTAGAGATAGGGTATTTCTACCCTAGAATGAGTGTAATCAATCTCAGAATCATATCTTTGTGAGAGACGTATTTTCAAAGTGTAAAATGATTTTTTAAAATGTTTTCAAAAGATTTTCAAAGATTATTTTGATATATAATTTTTTTCCCTTGTTTTAAAGGATTTTAAAAATGTTTTCTAATTTCCTTTCTTTCGTATCTACCTTGTTAGATTTTTCTTTCTTTAGGATATTCATCCAAATGAATTCTCTTGTCTTATCTTAATTTATCTTTGGCATCTCTTTAACTTGTCCTAAATTCATTCTTGATATTATTCAGGATGAATCGAGGAAATGCCAGAGGGAGGGGTCGTGGTATTTCCCCAGCTCCTCGGCCTGTTGTTCCTGTTAGATTCATTGTTCTCTGTAAGGAATTCTCTCAACTTGGTGGAACCCCATTCATGGTTCAAAGAGCATCATTGAGGCTCGGTAGTGGTTGCGGAGTCTAGAGAGGATATTTACTGGTCTCGAGATTACCGATGCCCAGAAGCGTCAGTTAGCAGCTTGGCAGTTGCATGATTCTGCTTTAGATTGGTGGGAGTCCGTTACGGCTAACACCGTTGAGGCTGATATTACTTGGGAGCAGTTTAGGTATCTTTTGTGTTATCTTGAATTTTGTTCCTATTTTCCTTTTCTTTTGAGTCTATCTTAAGCTTGTTCTGTATCTCTTTTCCAGGGAGGTTTTTGTGGAAAAATGGATGCCCGAAGCCAGGAAATCTCAGCGTTGTCGTGAATTTATGGATCTTAAGCAGTGTAGCATGTGTTTTGCTAAGTATGAGAGGAAGTTCAATGAACTTTCCAAGTTCGGTCCTAGCCTGATTGATACCCCTCTCAAGAAGAATGAGAAATTCAATGCTGGTGCTCGTCTAGAGTATTATAGTCGCCTCATTTCTCATGTTCATGGCACTTTCACCCAGCTTATGGATATGGCTATTCGCTATGAGAACCCCACATCTAAGAGTCCTGCTGTTTCTGGTGATCCTCCATCTCAGTCTTCCTCTGCTAATTCCAAGAAGCGTAAGCCTAATTTCCATCAGCAGAAGAAGAATTGGCAAAAGCATTCTGGTTTAGGGTCTTCATCATCTGCTCCTGCTCAGAGACAACCAGTTGATCTCTCATCTGTCAATTGCTTTAGGTGTGATCAGAAGGGACACTATGCCAATAGCTATCCTACATTAGCTGGTGCTACTGTTCCTCCACCTGCTCAGTTGGCTAGGCGTGATCTCTTTCATATCTGCTCCAACCGGGTCATTTTAAGAAGGACTGCCCTACCCAGCAGAGGGTTGCGCCTTTTAGTATATTTGTTGTCACTTCTGCCTCATCTCCAGTTCCTTCACCTACTCCTGCTTCTAGTGATGACCACTCTCCAGGGTTTATTTACTTTATTCCATCCCGTTTGTGTGTTGTTTGATACTGGAGCTTCACACAGTTTTATTTCTGTTGATTTGTGTGATAAGTTTAAGCATCTCCTATCTCTTGAGTATGCTTCTGTTCCATTATGTGTTTCAAATCCTATTGGGGGTCCTGCTAACCTTAATTGGATTTGTAAGCCAGTGAAACTTCTCCATTCTGATCATCGCATTAGTGGTGATTTTTATGTTCTGGGCTTCAATGCTTTTGATTTATTGCTTGGTCAGGATTGGTTAGGGAATCATGATGCTCATATCTCTTATAAAACCCGGTCTGTTCACCTTGTTGATGATCAAGGAAAATCCTTGATTATTCAGTGCCGCATGCCTCAGGATTTTGCTGGCAACTTTATTTATTCTCTGGATTCTTCTCCCAGTGATCGTGATTCGACTCCTTTGGTTAGACTATATCCCGATGTATTTGGTGAAGTCACTTCTTTGCCTGCGAAGCGGGAAATTGATTTTCGGATTGATCTTATTGCTAGTGCTCGACCTGTTGTTCTTCCTTCTAGAAGAATGGCACCCCGCGAGAAGGTTGAGATGGGAAATAAAATTGAGGACTTGTCTTCCAAAGGCCTGATTAGGCCTAGTTTTTCCGAATGGGGAGCCGCGGCGATTTTTGTCACCAAGTCTGATGATTCTCTTCGGATGTGTGTTGACTATAGGGAGCTGAACAAGCTCACTATGAAAAACAGATGTCCAATGACTCGTATCAATGATATGTTTGATCAGCTTTATGGTGCCACTGTTTTCTCTCAGCTTGATCTTGCACAGGTTTTCATTAGCTCAGGGTTGCTGAGGATAGCATTCCCAAGACTGCTTTCAGCACTGAGAATGGTTTTTACGAATGGTTAGTCATGCCTTTCGGTTTGACTAATGCTCCTGCTTTCTTTGTTGATTTGATGAATCGTTTTTTTCGTGATGTGCTTAATAAATTTGTTCTAGTCTTTGTTGATGATATCCTTGTCTTCTCTAAGACCAAGGAAGAGCATGCATTGCATTTGAAATCTGTTTTGGAGACTCTCAGAAATCATAAGTTGAAGGCTAAATTTTCTAAATTCCATTTCTGGAAGGATGAAGTCCGATATCTCGGGCATATTGTTTCTAGTAATGGAGTTTCTGTTGATCCAGTCAAGATCGTTGCGATCAATGTAAGTCTTTCTTTCTTTCCTCCCTTTTCTTTATCATTTAATAATTCTATCTTTTCGGTTGTCCTTATTTTTCTCCCTATTCTGTTTCAGGATTGGGAAACTCCAAAGACTCCATCTGATATTCGTAGTTTTCTGGGCCTTGTCGGTTACTGCTGGAGATTCATTGAGAATTTTGCTCGGATTGCTGCACCTCTCACTGCTTTGACTCGTAAGAATGCAAAGTTTGTTTGGAGTGATCAGTGTAAGGTTGCATTCAATGAGTCAAAGAGCAAGCTAACTTCCGCACCAGTTCTTACCGTTCTGAATGGAAGTGAGGGACTGATGGTATACACTGATGCTAGTCGTGAGGGTTTGGATGCTGTTCTCATGCAGGACGGTAAGTTCATTGCCTATGCCAACCATCAATTGAAAACCCACGAGGCAAATTATGCTGCTCATGATTTAGAGTTACTTGCTATTGTCTTTGCTTTGAAGCTTTGGAGGCATCATCTTCTTGGAACCAAGTTTGAGCTTTTCACCGATCATCGGTCTCTGAGATATATCTTTTCCCAGAAGGATTTGAATCAGAGGCAAGTTCGTTGGCTTGAGTTTCTGGCTTCTTACGACCTCGATATTAGCTATACTCCCAGTAAAGCTAATGTTGTGGCCGATGCTCTAAGTCGGAAGAAGGCTTTTGTGTCAGCTTGTTGTTTCTTCTTCTCGTCTTCTGGATCGTATCATGGCCAAGCAGGATGAGGATGAGATGCTTAGATTGATGAAGGAGAGTGTTCGTAGCAGGGTTGGTACTAGTAGTGGTAGTGGAGCTCAAATCGATGAGAGAGGGATGTTGAGGATTAATGGCAGGATTTGTGTCCCGAATGTTGATGGTTTGAGGCAGGAGTTGCTTCAGGAGAATCACCGATCTAGGCTTTCTATTCATCCTGGTGTTTCGAAGATGTGTCAGGATATGAAGAGGGTTTATTGGTGGAGGGGGATGAAGAGGGATATTTCTATCTTTGTTAGTCGGTATGAGATTTGTTAGCAAGTCAAAGCTGATCACCAGAAGACCCCTAGTTTGTTGCAACCCCTTGAGATTCCCAATTGGAAGTGGGAACAGGTTTCCATGGATTTCATCGATGGTTTACCGAGGACTTGGAGGGGTAATGAGAGTATCTGGGTTATTATGGATAGATTGACCAAGTCCGCTCATTTTATTCCGGTCAAGTCTACTCGTTCTGCTTCTAGCTTATCTGAGATCTACATGAGAGAGATTGTTCGTCTCCATGGTGTTCCTCTCATTATTGTTTGTGATCGTGGCCCTATATTCACCAGTCAGTTTTGGAAGGCTTTTCAGGAATTTAAAATGATTTTATAAAGTGTTAATGATTTTTGAATAAATTAAATGGTGAAATAAATGAATATTTAAGTTGAATTTTGAAATATAACTTAAATTGGAAATTTGTGAATTTTGTTTAAAAGTGAATTTAAAGTTAAGTAAATAAAATGAAAAATAAGTTATATTTGAAAATTTAAACTTAAGTGTTAAGTTAAAAATTTAATTATGAAGAATTGAAATTGAATGTGTGAATTTAATTTGTGAATTATTATTAAATATTGATTTTGAAATGAAAATTTAACTTTATAAAATCATGAATATAAGGGTATTTAAATGATTGTTTTAAAAGTGAAAATATTTGATTTTATAAGTTTAAAATGGTTTAAATAAAAATTTAATTGTTTGAGAAATTATATTGAATATTTGGAATTTAATAAACAGCATTTTTGAAATGCTATGATTTTCTAATGTAAAGGATATTACAGCATTTGTAAATGTTGTAGTCGATAGAAATGAACTAAATTGCTAAATTT
Organism: Allium cepa; assembly: GCA_030765085.1. Taxonomy (NCBI): domain Eukaryota; kingdom Viridiplantae; phylum Streptophyta; class Magnoliopsida; order Asparagales; family Amaryllidaceae; genus Allium; species Allium cepa. The sequence continues at coordinate 461,257,863 of CM060938.1, read as the reverse complement.
AATCAAGGACTATTATAGCACTTTGTAAGTGCTATAATTGTTGAGTATAACTATAGTTTTATTTGAACTAAAGTAACCCTATTACAGCATTTTAAATGTTGTCTTTTGTTAAATTGAATTGTTTTAAAAGTAACTTTCTGTAGCATTTTCTAAATGCTGCGAAAGGTTAATTTTCACTGTTTTGATAAATTTAAGTGAATAAATGAACTTTGAAAAGTTTAAAATTTTGTAAATTTAATATTTAATTATTAAATATAATAACTTCATTTTTTATGGTTTAAAATGAAGTAATTTTTTTTGAAATATAAACTATTTTGAAATGTGAATTGAAATGGTATTTTATATAAAATGAAGATGGATTTGAAGAATATGATATTTTGATTATTTTGAAATGGATTTGAAATGATATTGAATTGTTAAACGATATTTGATTTTTGAAATATAAATACCATTTTTAAATTATAACTACGGGTTATAATAACGATTGGCTGTTAAAGAGACCGGGATCGGATATGGACATACTCTCTGTCGATAATGAAAACCACTTTAACAACTGTGTACGCAGTGGAGATTCCAGAATGAAGTAGGATGGTGGCAACGTTCCTGAGGTACATTACATGTACCTGACTCCCGTAAGTTAGCATAAGGTGGCTAAAACAGGAGCGATTTCAGGCCAAAAGAGGTAGCTAGTCTAGCCGGACACACTTCTTCGATACCGCTCTATTACTGTTGTGATTGATTGGGTGCACCCTTGATTTTGGAGTGTTATTCAGGGTGGGCGTAGTGGCTGCTACGTTACTGCCAGCCCGTGTGCGTATTGGTATATCTACCCTGGCATTGCCTTGTGTGCCGTGTCACCTACCATACCGAGCCTTTACTACGAGTTTGTTTTTCTCCTGTAGCCCATGAAGTATTTAGGGTAGTCTCCTGATCTAGAGTTATGCTGATACTAGATGGACTACTGGGACTATTACTTGTTAAGGGGAATATTGGGTCACTCCTTAACGCTATTTTAAAGTATGTTTATTTTACTATAGACATTATTATAATAGCGCTATATTACTATATAGTAAATAGTTTGATGGATCCTTAGAGGATGGGCGGTCTCAAGCATCCTTTAAGTTACTTGTATCTTTATTATAGTTCACTTGAGTTGGTTTACATTATATAAGTTTATATATGTCCTGACTCGAGTGTTTTGTGTTTTGCTTTACGCTCGGGTCAGCCTGAGTATTCACAGCTTTGGATTCTCTTTCTGGAGATGGTCTTTGCTGGAGATTCTGCCTATCTATATTTATATCTATTTCAGTTTCAGTTGTTCAAGTTTATCTCGTGTATTAGTGAACTTCTATGTATTTGAGATTTCTATTATGTTGTTTTCAGACTGATATTATGTATTTGTTTTGAGACTTTGTTATAGTAGCTTCATGAACTACTATTTTATTTTATATTCCGCTTCGAGTTATTCTGATTGTTCTATGTCTGTGATTCTGTGCATTTGATTTCATTTGCACCAAATTTATTTACAATCTGTTATTTTGTATCATTCAAGTCCGACATGTGTGGACTATTGTCGATTTGAATGGTACGAAATAGCCGGTCATCACACAGAAGTCCTGTTTGGTTACTCAAGCTGTGTAATACCTGTTTTCTAGGTTAAGAGATGGTTGATAGTTATATTTTTAAAGGAGTTTGGGACTGGACATAGATTGGGAGTTCGAACTAGCATAAAAGTTGCTGGTGTCTTTTGCTTTACTTTTTACTTTTATATTCATATACCGCACTAGTAGATAACTTAGATTATATTCCATATTCCATAGTAGCACTTTCATTTGGTATTAGAGTAAGTCCTTATAACTGTAACGCATTTTTTTGATGCACAGTTGATATGGAAAATAACACTAGCACAAGTTTTTTTAAGGTCAATCTACTGCACGACCACCACTATTTAATGGTTTGAACTATAATTACTGGTCAACTAGAATGAGAATTTTTATGCAATCAATGGATATGATACTTGGAATATTACTCAAAATGAATAACTATGCCCACTACACCATTTGCGGAATGGTCAAATACACAAAAGATTGATGCTACATCAAATGCAAAAGCAATGAATATGTTATTTGTTTATTAGGCAAAAATGAATTTAATAGAGTTAGCATGTGTACAACTGATTACGAAATATGGAGAACTCTTAGAGTCACACATGAAGGAACTAACAAAGTCAAACAAAGCAATAATTCTATGCTTAAAAATCAGTTCCAAAATTTCAGAATAAGACCACATGAAACCATAAATGACATTTATTCTTGATTTCAAGACATACATCATTCATTATTGGCACTAGAAGAAAAAAATTCAGATTTTGATATTGTCTCTAAAATTCTAAACTCTTTAACGGATAAATGAAAATGAAAAGTCTTAGCTATTGAAGAAGCTAATGATACTTCTACCATCAAACCTAAAGAGTTAACTAGAAATATGATGTCGTATGAAGTGAATTTGCAGACTATGCGAGATCAAGCACAAGACAAAACAAATATTGCATTCAAAGCTGAACAAGAGGATTCAGATTCAGATGAGGACGACATGACATTGATCGCAAAGAATTTCAAAAGGATTTTAAAATTCAAAAAGAATAAGAAGCTTGGAAAAAATAGAAAAGACAACTTCAACAAATTGCCAGTCTTAAGTCTTGAATGCTACGAATGTCACAAGAAGGGCCACATGAAGAAAGATTTTTCTAGTAAAAAGAATGACAGGTACAAAAATAAGAAGGATAAGTAAAAAAGGAAGCAGGCCTACTTAGTCATATGGGATGATTCAGAATCATCTTCATCATCAGACAGTGATTACGAACAAACTAATGTCTGCTTTACAGCTTCAAATGACGATGCAACTGATTTAACTTTTGATGATTTAGTTGATATAAACTCAGAATTGTTAGATAAACTCAAGGAAGTTAAAAGAAAGTATAAAAATGCTCTAGAAAAACTAAACAGCATTGAAATAAAATTTGATATGCTAAGAGGTAAAAAGTATATTTTAGTAGAAGAACTTGTTAATACACAAGAATCCTTGTCTAATACATCTTCTCAGTTCACTACGCTATCAAATGAAGTAGAAGTGCAATAAGAAAAGAGTATGGAATTAGCTTCATAAAATCATGATTTAAAATCAAATTTCAAAATCCTTGAATTGAACAATACTAGTCTCAAAACAGAGTTAGAGAATATTACCAAAAATGTGAATAATTTTAATAAAGGAAGAGAAAATCCTTCTAAATTATTAGTAATTCTCAATCTACCACTAATAAGAATGGATTGGGATATAAAAATTCTTCGAAATCAAAGAACAATTATATATCTTATAAAAATTTCAATTTGCATAATAATTTTGTAAAAGCAAAGCCAAAGTCAAAGGTACTTACTAAAAAGAAAGAATTTAGTAAAACAAATACTATAAAAATTTGGGTACCAAAAACCAACGATAATCTAATTAGAAACAAGTATATAAAATCTATATATATATATATATATATATATATATACAGTTCATAAAAATAAAGATTTTACTTATAAAGGGGATTTTAAACCCTCAAGGGTTTTGCTTCCTAAGATCTAACTCTCAGGACCCTAATAAAAGGTGGGTACCAACTTCACTAATATATTTTTTGCAGGTTCCGACCTAGAAAAGTGGAAAGTGGATACTAGACATTGGTTGCTCAAAATATATGATAGGAAGCAAAGATATGCTGACCAATATTATCTATTCGGATGGAGGATCTGTCGCATATGGATATAATTCTAAAGAATATATCATCGGCAAAGGCGGTGTGAACAATGACGATACATCTAACTTACCTCTTACTACAGACGTTTTACTTTTAACAATCTAAAACATAATTTACTAAGTATCAACTATATGGTAAAGGTTTTAATATAACTTAAAATAAATGCAATATTTTTTGTCAAAATAATAACCTTATTTTTGAAGGAACAAGAGAAAGAAATATTTATATATTAAATACGAAATTCAATTATAACACAAATAAGTGTCTAGTAGCCAAAGATAATGATCCTTGGTTATGGCACAAAAGATTTTGTCACATGAATTTTAAAGCTATTAACAACTTATCTAAGAATAATTTAGTTAGAGGTTTACCAAAGATGAATTTGAAAGTAAAAAATATTTGTGATGCTTGTCAATTAGGAAATTAACTAAATCTTCTTTTAAATCAAAGAAAATGATTTCAACATTACAACCACTTGAGTTATTACATTTGGATCTTTTTAAATCAACTCAAACTTAAACTCCAAACCATAATAAATATGTTTTTGTAATAGTAGATAATTTTTCAAGATATACTAAGATAATAATTTTTGAAAAATAAAAGTGATACTTCTAAAAAATTTAAAATATTTGCTACAAGAATTCAAAATAGTAAAAATTTACAAATTAAAAATGTCCAGAGTGATCGGGGTGGAGAATTCGACAATGAATCTTTTGAAAATTACTGTAATAAGAAAGGAATTGTTCATAAGTTTTCATTTCCTAGAACTCCACGATAAAATAGAGTTGTGCAAAGGAAAAATAGAATGCTTCAAGAATATGCTAGAACATTATTGAATGGAAGTACTCTACCAAAACATTTTTGGACAAAAGCTATAGTAACTACTTATTATGTTTTAAATAGAGTCTCCATTAGACCATTAACTAAACATACACCATATGAGCTTTTTAATGGAAGAAAACTTAATATATCTTACTTTAAAGTTTTTGGTTCAAAATGTTTTCTACTAAATATAAAAGATGAGCTTGGTAAATTCGATCCAAAATCCGATGAAAGAATATTCATTAGTTATTCAGAGTGACGACATGCTTACATAATTTATAATGAAAGACCTAAAGTAATCGAAGAAAGACTTCATGTGTCATTCGATAAAAATTTCAAAGTTAATCATAAAATAGAAAATAAAGAAACTATTTCTAAATCAAGTAACTCGAATGATGATTTTGATAATACAGAAATTATTACAAAAAATAATTTACAAAATAATAATGATATAAGATCCTCACCAAGACTTTTAAGAAATCACCCCACTGAAAATATAATTTGAGAATTCATACCAACGTAAGAGCACGAAATCAACTAAATCAAATGGGTTATGTAGCTTTTCTTTCGAATATGAACCTAGAAATGCTAAAGAAGCTTCAACTGATGACTACTGGATAATAGTTATGCAAGAAGAATTAAATTAATTTGAACATAATGATGTTTGGGACTTAGTTGGTGGACCAAGTAATCAAGCAGTTATCAGTATGAAATAGGTTTATAAAAATAAAGCTGATGAGCAAGGTAATATAATTATAAATAAAACTAGACTAGTTGCTCAAGGTTATAATCAAGAAGAAGGAATAGACTATGATGAAACTTTCGCATTAGTAGCTCATCTAGAAGACATGTGTATTTTATTAGCATATGCATGTTTTAATAATTTTAAACTTTATCAAATGGATGTAAAAAGTTCTTTCCTAAATGGTTTTATAAAATAAAATTTATATGTAGAACAACCTCCTTTATTCACTCTTGAAAAATATCTAGATCATGTGTATAAATTAAAAAAGGCTTTATACGGTTTAAACCAGGCACCTCGTGCTTGGTATGACTGTCTTAAAAATTATTTAATTAATTCTGCTTTTAAAATTGGAAAAGTAGATCAAACTCTGTTTATAAAACAAGAAAAAATAATATTTTAATGATTCAAATTTATGTAGATGGCATTATTTTTGGTTCCACTAACGAAAAATTATGTCAACGTTTTTCAGAAATTACGATAAGAGAATTTTAAATTTCTCACATTGGAGAACTTTCATATTTTCTTAGTTTCACAAATTAAAAAAAATTAAAAAATGGAATTTTTATTAACCAAAAAAATATTGTAATAATTTCTAAAACTATTTGGTATGGAAAACACTTCTGTTAAACCTACTCCTATGAGTACAACATTACATCTCCATAGAGATGAAAATGGCTAAAGTGTTGACCAAAAACTATATCGTAGTGCGATTGGTTCATTGCTATATTTAACTTCTACTATACCTGACATAATATTGAGTGTCTGCTTGTATTCATGATCTCAAGAAAAACCCAAAGAGCCACATCTGTGGGTAGTGATGCGAATTTTGCGATACTTAAGCAAAACTAAAAACTACGGTCTCTTTTATCCAAATGAATGTCCTTTTGAGTTAGTACCGTACAGTGATGCTGATTTTAGAGGATGTCGAACGGATCGAAAGAGTGCTGGTGGAACTTGTCACTTTATTGGACAATCTTTAGTACCATGGTTTAGTAAAAAACAAAATTGTGTTTCACTTCCGACATGTGAAGCAGAATATATCTCTGCTACCTTGGCATAAGCTCAAGCAATCTACATGCAGCAAACACTACAAGATTTTGGAATAAATCTTTCAAATTCAGCTATTTACTGCGATAATACAAATGCAATAAATTTATCAAAAAATCCAACAAACCACTCTAGAACTAAACACATAGATATAAGGCATCATTTTCGCAGAGATCATATAGAAAAAGGTAATATTTCATTGGAATTTATTTCTTTTGAAAATCAGATAGCTGACATATTTACCAAACATTTAAATGAAAATATATTTATAAAAATACATCGAGAATTGGGTATTATTTCTTTACATGATTTATAATTTAAAACTTAAAAAAAATTGTGAAATTTTTTTTCAAAAATTATTGCTGTTGGCACTCAAACTGGAGTTGCTAGTAAAGGAGTTACACGTTTTTCCATTATGTTATATTATTTCTTGTTAAACTAACCATTATCTTCCTCATATTACCTGAATGGTTCTTATCTCTTAACCTTTTCTTACCTCATATATCTTATTGGTCATAATCATTCACTTATTTTCATTCTCAACTTTATTTGCCTGAAAATAGCCATCACTCTTGTATAAAAAGGCTTATATCTCATTTTTTTTCCATCAACATTCCTTAATAAAATTTTCTAAACTTAAAATTTTATATTATTTCCCTCTTCAAACATCAACATGTCTTCACCAAATGAATCCGATCAGTCATCCATCTTGTTCAGCACACCTTCCACGGTATCGTTAAAACACTCCAACAAATTCACACCGGTTTATACTCTAGTTAAAATCACACCATCTCATACTCATCATACTGGATATACTCCTTAAGGAAAATGAACTAAACATAATTTATATTTTGGTTCTCCATACATGAAGGAGAAATTCATCATTACCAAAGAGAGACTCTAGTACTACAGCGTGAACTATACTACGAACAGAAAGTAAACGCTACGCATTCAAGTTTTCTAGAACAAGTCGCGTTAAAGTTCTGTAGGTCTTCATCGAAAGAGAGTGTACATCAACCTTCATCAAACCATTCTCAAGCTTTACCAAATTATTGGGAACAAAGTCCACAATGTCCTCAGGTGTCGTCGAACTCCTGAGAATGCAGTAATTTTTGGTCGCCAATCCAACCATTACAAGAGATAACGAAGATTGAACCGCACTCCAATGACTCTCACTCCTCAAGAAATTAAATTTTATATACATTGTTGTTAAATAAGTGTTGTATATTTGTATGCTTTAAATGTTTTAAAATAATGTTTTTAATATATAACAATTAAAAAATTACCAAAGTTCTTAATCTCGTTTTCTTATTATAACAAAATCTTTAGTATATAGGCTTGAAAGGCAAATAAGCACGGTTTCAGTCGGCTTATTCGACCAATTCAGTCGACTAAAAATTCAAAGCAAACTTTTTTATATAAGAAAATTCAGTCAATTGCCTTGGCCATTTCAGTCAACTAAATTAAGACTTTTTTAAGTAATTTGATGCGGGAAAATTTTCTCTGCACATTAGTCGACAATGTAAACATGAATGATTTGAATCAAGAACAAATTTAAACACCATATTACTTAACAGAACATCAAAACAATGTTGATTTAAAAAAACAGCCTACATAACAATAATTGTTCATGGATACATAAAAAAAAATTAGAGAAACATACATAAGTATTAAAAAAATAGACTAAACTTCCTCGCTATTAGATTCCTCTTCTCTATCTTCTTCTTCCTCGAATGTTGTCCAAGAGAAAGGAAAGGAGGATTTTCAGCTACATTTGTGGAAGTAGAGCCGGTGCAAGAGATTTTTCCTCGAATTTTATCTAAGGAGCCCTTTATTGAGTTGAGCTTCTTATTGGTCTTGACGATGCTTTTCTCAACGTTGACCAAATGTTGATTTAGCTTTCTTTGATTCCTTGGCATGGTGATTAATCCTTGCTTTGGAGCAAAATCACCATGGAGCTCTATGATGTCATTGTCTTCTTCTTCTTTCTCAACTTGGCCAGAAGGTTGGGAGGAGGAGGATCTGATATGAATGTCATGCGATTGCAGAATCCCTTGAGCCCGATTAGCCGTCCATTGTTGGAAGGTAATTATTTCTTGAGGCAGTAGGCGTTTTGGCAAGCCCATAATACTTAACGTCTCATTGTTGAGTTCACCGACAGTAATGTAATCAGCATCGGGGATGGTGACCTAAAGTTCATGAGAATCTGCATAATGTATGCTCCATAGAACATAGTTTTGAAGCTCTTTTTATGGTTGACCGTGAGAAATTCATCAAGAATAACTTTGGCCAATTGATTGTTGGGAGGAGTAAACTGCATAGAGTGCTTGGAAGTCGCACTTGTAGACTTTCTCATAGCTTCCGGTATGAGGTTGAATTGAGCGGATGAGGGCACGATGAGGGATACATGCCTTCAGTCGCAAGGCGGCTGACTTGAGAACGGTCATATCATCGAAAAGGAATCGATGAGAGGCCGTATCCCAGTTGTCCATATCTGCATCATTGTCATTCATGTCGACGCCTTCGTAGGGACAATGAAAAATATAGCTAAGACGTTGGAGAGGAAGGTAGATGCGGACGCCACAATCAAGTGTCCAAATGAAATCGTCCTTATTTCTTGGATCTTGGTGATCCAAGATCATATTGGCAAAGAAAATTTTGATTAGGAGATGGAAGATTTTGACGTTGTTGGCATCAAAACTAAGCAAACTCTCAAGACCACTTGCCTTCGCAGTTTCTTGGATTGTGTAGGCATTGAAATCCGGATACTTGACAAATGAACCATTAAAGATTCTACAGCTCCGCATGGCATTGTAATGGGTGACTACAGTTTTGTTGTGGAGCCATTTGATTTGGTTGGATTTGAAGTAAAAAAAATTGATTGAAGAAAAATGGGGGATAGGGATTGCTCGGTGAAAATGAAGTAGGGATTTGGAATAGAGGAGATGTATTTATATGGTTGGTGAAAAGTTGTATGGGGAGTTGTGTAATAATATTTTAAAAAATCAGAAAATTGAAATTCAGTCGACTGAATGCAAGGGTGTAGTCGACTGAAATACTCATGTTTTCAACCTGAAAGTTTTTGCCTAAAAATTGCCTAATTCAGTCGACTGAAATATGAAAATTTTCAAGTACTCAAGAATGTTCAGTAGACTGAAATTAAAATTATGTTAAGTTATATTAATATTCATCTATACAATTGGTATTCCTTTTTGTCGATGATTAAAGGGGGAGAAATATGATGACAAACAGGTAGTTCATTGATTCAGGGGAGTATTAACTGTTTTTTCAAATTTTATAAACTTTTGAACATAAATAGTTGTCATCATCAGAAAGGAGGAGAATGTTAGAACCTTGTATTTAGATGTTTGATCATGGCGACCATATAAGTATATATTAAATGAACTAACCAAATTTGCGGAAGAAGATACTATTATACTCGACGATAGATCGTAAACCAAAGAATTCAAAGAGAAGTTTCAAAGTTTAAAATTGGTTTGTCTATAGTCTAGTTAGTAGTTAATAATTGTTAAAATCTCTCCTAAATGGTATATGCACACACACATTGTTTAAAATTACTTTCAAAATTATATACACAACTTAGAAATTGATTATAAAAAGTTACTAAGCAAAAACCTTCTAAGAAGTTTATAAGGCAGAAAACACATCTTCCGGTCGACTGAACATGGGTGTGCAGTCGACTGAAACATGCACAAGTGCACAAAATACTTTGAAGGTTCAGTCGACTAAACACCCTCATTCAGTCGAGTGAACCAGATGTCTTTTCAAAATAAACTTAAATTTCGATTTTTTTTGAATTTTTAGATGACTGAATTTCTTTCCTCAGTCGACTAAATATTCATAACGGCTTTTTTCTGAACGGTCATCATCTTTCGATGAACAGAAACAACTTTTAATCCAGCGGTTTATTCCGTATCTCTTGGCCAAAACTTTTCACGAATGATCACATCTTTTTAATCTATATATAGCCTTAAACTCTGTTGTTTTCATTACTTAATTATCTGATTCAATTCTATATTCTTGTTATCTAAATTCTGCCATTTGCTTTCATAAACACCTTCAAATCGCTTGCACATTCAAGCACAATTTATTTGTGATTAAAATTACTTCCTGTAATATCCCGGAATTTTGGACAATTTAAATTTAATAATCTGAGTTTAAATTTAAATTGAATTGATAATTTTTGTTAATAAATTTGATTTGATTTTAATAATCTTCTTCATTTAAATATTTAATTTGTGAATTGTTTTTAATAAGTTAATAAATTGTTTTCTATTTAAATAATGTATATGTTTTTGTATATATTTTAAATAGACAAGTTATTTAATTTAAAATAGTATAGCATCTTTTTAATGTTTTAAAAATAGGAATTGTGATTTATTTTCAATTTAAGCTTTTCAAAAACATTTAATAAAATACTATATGATTTTTAATATGTAAGATAAATGTTTTAATTAGTTTAAAATTCATTTTAATTCAAGTTATATATTAAAATATGTTACAAGCTCTTTTATAAATTTGTTTTAAAAGTTTCTTTTCAAATAAACTACTTGTATATCATTTTATTTATAATAATCATACTTTGCTTATTTCTTTAGAAATTATTTTTATTCATTTTTGTGTATAGGAATTAATTAACTAATCTTAATACTTATTTAACTCTAATTAAACATTAACTTAATTCATAAAGACATGTGTATGTAAATATTAAAGCTTAAAAGACAAGTGTCTCTATGTTTACAAGTGTCAATATTTCATTTTTATTTTCTTTTATTTCATTTTCTGAAAATCTACATTCATATGAACTTGTTCTTCATTCATATGCATTTGTTTCATTCCTAAATAAAAAGAAAACTAAACTTCATCCTCACATCTATAATCAGAAATTACATTCTCACAAACTATATACAAGTCTGCATACAACTTCTACAAATCTGCATATTCCAAATTACAAACCTGCAAACTCCTCTTTCCCAAAATATTCAAATCTGCATTTCAAACCTTCATCAAGTATAATCTGCATGCATTAATCTTCAATCTGGAAAAGCAAGCAAAAACCTGCATTCATGTTTTCTACAATCTGGGAGCATTTAAAACAAGAAGCCTGCATTTCATTCAAGCAACCTACATGTTTTGTCTACTGGAAACAAAAGCCTGCATGCATTCCCAATTTTAAACATGCAATTGAATCTGAAAAAGGGGGAAGAGGTCTGCATTCAATTCTCTTTAATCTGGAAGCCACTGCATGTTAAGGCTGGGAACAAGTACAAGTGGATTTGCATCTGCATTCAAGCTACTGTATGATTAATCTGGGGTCTGCATCAATATACAGGTGAGTAACACCTAATTTTAATAAATTAAGTAAGGTTGCATGCTTGTTATCTGATGAGTTTAATTTTTGTATATGTTTATTTTTAAAACTGCCTGTGTATATATGTTATGCAGTGCATGTCTGATTTTCAAGTTTCTGATTATTACAGTTAAATTCAAATTTGATAAATAGTTTTTACTTGATCTGGTTGCTATTATGGTTTAGCATTTGAATAGAACCTGTTTATTACATGATAAATAAAATTTTAAAAATAGTTTTATAAGTTGTATAGTTCTGTGTTGCCTGAATCATAACATTACAGCTAGTTTTTGTAAAATTGAAAAAAATTTAAGTCTCATGAATCAATGGTTCAGGGTTAGAAAATAAAATTACTTCCAACATTCTGATTTCAAAAGAAAAATTTAAAATTCTATTACATTATACTGGGAACAGTTTAAACCTTAACTGTATTTCAAAAATTGAGTGAACTCGGTGGATTTTGATGACCGTTTAGATTTAAATTTCTTTTGGTGGTAATATAATGATCAGTGACATAGGAAAATTCTTTAGTTTGAATTAAAATTCATTATGATGTTGAATTTAGAATTTTCCAGTTAGGTACCCTAGTTATTTGGTCACTGTGTTTGGTCAGATTGTGGTTTCCTCGGTTGATCGAGTTCAACCACATTTTGCATAATGATAGATGGTGGTTGGGTGAGGTCTTCGCCGGAGTATGGGAGGTGATGGTGGTCAGTGATGGGAGGCATTGATGTTGACAGGTTGGGAGGTGTTTTGTTGTCTGCAGTTCCAGGTTTGAAATCTGGATCTCGAATTTGAATTCGAGCATATGTTGTAGAAGTGGGTGTCGAGTTGGCCTGAGGGAAAGATTATTGACCGTGGGATGGTCGTGGGTTGGGCCAGGGGTGGCCGGAGTGGATGGGTAGATGCACAGTGGGGTGATGTGCATGGTTGTGTGTGCAGGTGGAGTTCTGTTTTGTTGCAGGGTTTTGGTTACTCGGGTAGGTCTCGGGAAAATTGGTGATTGACTCGAAGAAATTGGTAATTTACCCGAAGTAGAATTCGTGGTCGCTCGGGTTGAATATTGTTTCAGGTTTTAGTATTTTTTTTTTACAGTGATATGTTTCCAGGTTTTACAAATTTATGTAATTGAAATGCAGATAAAAATCTGAAGTAAGTTTGAATTTAGAATTGAAATTTAAATTCAATTAAGTTAAATTTTAGATCTTGACATAATTTAAAATTTGAAAGTTTAAATTGGTTTAAGCAAAACCAGAAAACCTGTTTTTCACAGGTTTATAAGATTGAAGTAAAGTAATTGTAGAACAAAATATGGGATGAGACTTGAACCTGAAATGGGATTTGAAATTCAGTAAGTTTTAAGTTTTAAATCTTTGAATTAAATTTAAAATGTTTTTAAATTCAAGCTGGGTTTTAGATTAAAACAGAAACTGTTTCTGTTTTTAGATTTAAAGGTAAATTTTCAAATTTGTAATATAAAGATCAAACTGGAAGTTTTAAACCTGAAGTTTAAATTTGAAATCAATAGTTTAATTCTTGAAATTAAAACATTTTTGAATTCCATATGTTTAAATCCAAAACAGTAAACTGTTTTGCTGTTTTATGTTTTAAATTCAAAAGCAGATTTTAAATTGCAAATGAAAAATTTAAACAAGTTAATCTGGAAAGTGAAGTTTGGAAATGAATCTGAGCTTGATTTAATTTAAATCTGGAATTTAAATTCAAACTTCAGTTTTTTAAAAATAAGGTTTAAATATGAATTTGTTTTAAAATAATGGTTTGCATTTGAAATGAAGATGGGATGTAAGTAAAGATTTAAAATTTTAAGTTTGAATCTAGAATGAAATTTGAGTTGTGTTCAGTTTGAAATTTTTTAAAAAAAAAAGAAATTTTTAAATTTGAATTTGTATTTGAAAGAAAGTGTTTAAAATACTTGTATAAAGGAGAATGTTTTTAAATTTTGAACTTAAGAATTTGGTTTCATTTAAATTGTTTAATTTAATTTAAATGGAATATTAATTATTTAATTAATTAATAATGTAGATGATTAATCAAGTAATTAATAATTTTTAAGTTAATTAAGATTTGAGATTAATTAATTAAGGTTAATTAATCTATAATTAAAGATGGTTAATTAAATTTTAATTAATGATTGAGATTTATTTAATCAAGTAATTAATGTTAATTTAGTTTTATTAACACTTAATTAATTAATAATTAGAGTTTAATTAAATTGTAATTAAATATTAGTTAATTAATAATTAATAATGATTAATTATAAGTTAATTTCTTAATTATGTAATTAAGAAATGTTAATGAGGTAATTAACTTAGATTATTTAACAATTAATTAATGTGATTAATTCTTGATAATTAATTAGATTAATTAATAATAATCAATTGTTTAATTACTTAATAAAAGTAATTAATGAATTAATTACTTGGTGTAATTAATTTGATTAAGGTGATTAGTTTAGATTAATTAAGTTTAATTAATTTAAACATTTGTAGATTGTTTGATAATTGCTTTATGTAATTAAGGGATTTATAATTACTTAGAGAAGTAATTAATTAATAATTACAGGATGTAATTAAAAATATTTATTATAGGAGTAATTTGGATTTAAATTACTTTGAAAATTAATCAAGTGATTAATGAAGATAACTAATTAAGAATAATTAATTATGGGATGAGTAATTAAGGTAGTTAATTACTAAAAGGATATTAATCATGGGTGATTAATATTTATGGTTTGAATTGGAAATTAATTACTTATGTAATTAATTCATAATAGAGATGGATTAATGTAATCATTAATTAATTAATGATGTAATTTGGAATTAATTAATTAAGGTATAATTAATATTAAATGCTAATTACTTATTGTAATTAGATATGGTTAATCAGTAATGATTAAGTGAATATGAATATTTAGATGATGATTTATAAATTGATTTGAAATCAATTGATGATTAAGATAAGCAGGATTTTAATGATGAAGTAATTAATTTAATTTATTTTAAATTAATTAGAGGTTAGGTAATTAATTTAATTCATTTTAAATTAATTATAGAATGGAATGATCATTAGATTAATTACTTATGTTTGATGATTGAAATTGGTTGCTTGGTATGGTTTGTAATCTCAGTTATGAGATGAGTAGTGTATGTGATATGGATGCATTGATTGCTTTTGGATGATAATAAGGATTATCTGATTTGGTATGAATTATCTGTTGATAATGATAATGTTGAATCATCTATTGTGTGGTGAATTATCTATCTGTGTATTTAGATAATGAATTGAACTGTTTTAAACTTAAAACAACTTGGACCTTAAAAGACACGCTTTGGTTTTCGATGAGACCGGGATCGGGTTTCCATATTTGGGATCCGAAAACCACATCGATTCCAAATAACGTTAGGTCGTGAATCCAAATGGTGCGAGTGAAGACTCGAGGTGTAAGGGCTATACGTCAGTATAACTCTGTGGGTGATTCCATAATGAGTTTGACGGAATAGCACTTATAGATTCGAGATGGAGATTCAGAGTGCAAGGGTTATTGTCGTTAACTCTGAGGGTGATTCCAATACGAGTGTAACGAGATAATGCCTTCGGTTTCGTTCGAACCCGGAACGAACTTGTATGGATTGAATGCTTTCAGAACATCGTTAGGTGGACGATGAGCATTCTAAGTGATATGTCCTATAAAGGTAATCGTAGCCTCAAGCCTCATCAACCGGGAATGGCTAAAACAGGGGAGGTGCAGCAAAGCTTCGTGGGTAGCCCCCACTTGAGAGCAAGATTTATCCCTGTCTAGAGGTCCCTTTATTTTCGGCTTAGTGGTGCGGTTGCTGATCACAACTGCGGGGTTGTCTTGTTTGGAACCGTTCAGTAAGGAACGGGTCCGGCTTTGTGTTGCAGGGGAGTTAGGGTGGCTCCTCGGTACGGTGATCTAGGCCACGTACTGTGACGGGCGGTACCCCAGTAGCCCTGCCATTGATGGAATCCAAAATCCAATAAGTGTCGTACGTATTAGTTGTGCCCAACTATGTTGGAATGTGAGATGTAAGCATTTCAGCTATTTCTGTATTTTATTTGAAAACCCTAGACACTATTATAATATCATCTGATTTCCTATCAAATGTTTTGGTTAGCGTAAGGTAAAAACTTTTCCATGTTTATGTGTGGGAAGTCTTACGCGATACCTTTTCTTTTCAAAGGTTTTTTAAAGTTAAGCAACTTTAACCTGTTACTCACACCAGACCCATGTCTGACCCGGAGTTATTTCTGTTTTTCCATAACTCTTGGGTACTCAAATTTTTATGAGTAGCCAAGGGAATTCAGGTTAGGATTCAGGATTGGCTTTGACGATTTGTGGAGGAGCATATGGAGCAGGAGGCTTCTGCGTATAGTTATATAATTCCGCTGTGTTGGTATCTCTGAGTTGTTATGTTTTGTGATTGAGTTGTAATAATCTAGACAGGTGATTATAACTGTCTAGTATGTGTTATATATGTCTGTGTACTCTGATATTTGATGTATACTATGTAATACTTTGTTATAAATATAATTTATTCTTTCCGCTGTTGAGATTCTTGTGTTGTTTCTTCTTTCTCTTCTTTCTTTTCTTCTTCTATCCCTTTCTTTCTTAATTCACGGTGCGGCTTCCTGGTATTTGGAAGCCGGGTCGTGACAGCTGGTATCAGAGCTGTAGGTTGAGTGAATACCTAGGCTCTGAAGTGTGTCTTTCTTTAGGGAGCGTTAGGTTGAGTGAATACTTAGGCTCTGTAATGGTGTCTATCTTGAGAGAGCGTACTTGTATTTTTATTATATATATATATATATTTATGGTTCTACCTATTTGTTGGTTTACCTGTTCGGGTTTTTCCAATGTAAGTTATAAAGGTAGATGAGGTAGAAGTGTGTGTAACACGACTACCATTGGTTGGAGTTTGATGGATGAGGTTGGAAGTGTATTGTCGAGACTGTAGACCTAATACCGTCTCGAGTGAGTTTTGTTGGTTTAAGGACTTCATCGATCTCTGAAGGTAACCTGTAAAGGTTCGGAGTTCATCTTTGAAGTGCAGAATTGAGTTTTGATCTGTCGGTTGGGCAGAAGCAAGTGAGTGAAGATATCTTGATATCTCAGGAAATAGTAGCTGCGTGATGAGATGCAGTGAATATGGATATTTCCGAAGATGTTTTCTTTGGAACAGGAGTAAGAAGTGAGTCAGCCCGGTGATGTGGCTGAGTTTAGCAGAGTATTCTGAGTTGGAAAGGAGTCTTCTGGCTGAGTAATTTTTCTGAAATGAGTTCAGAAGCAGCAGAGTGGATCTGTTTCTCTGGTAAGTTGGCTAAGTCAGCATAAGCTGTTCTGTTTGGTTGAGAGAGAGAGCCATTTTCTTTGGATTTAGGCTGAGTTGATCGCAAAAGTGACTTGCGGTAGCATGTTCTTTTGGATTGTTGGAGATTGTCTGGATTTCTTCCAGGAAGTCAGAGTTTGTCTGCATTTGAAGATCGGGTTTTCTTTCTAGGATTGGAACAGGTGGTTCAGTTAGTAGATGGATGGTTCCTTGAGATAGAAGTTGGTGAAGCAACTCAGGTTTGGGAGGAACATATGAGTTTATTTATGGATATGTGGAACCATATTTTTGTGCTGGGTTGTCTGGTCTGTGCTTGGGTTCTTCAGCATTTTCTTCTGTTTCGGATCAGAGTTGTGCAGCGGAAGCAGTTTGGGAATGCTTCTGTTTTGTTTTCTCAGATAAGGAGAAGTTTGTTCTGTCTTCTGTTGTTGAGAAGTTGAGTGTTTGTTCTTGGTTTTTGATTGATCTTGAGGAGATCATTGGATTGTTTTGATTCAGTCTGTTTCTAGTGGAATCAGCAAGAGTTGAGCTGATCAGGATGGATGTTGGTAGCCCAGGATCGTCCGAAGAGTTTTTTTGATAAGAGACGGGAGAATTTGGATTCTGGAATCGGAGATTGGATTTGGGTTAAGTTTTTCTCTGATTCAGGGAGCTATAAGTTTGAGAAGCTAGCTCCGTAGTGTTTTGGTTTCTTCTATGTTTTGGAGATCAGTGTTTGGTTTTCTAGAGTTGAATTGCCAGTTTGGATAACTGGGATTCAGAGTGTTTCACGTATCTCTGAGGGAGTACGTGTTTGATATTTCTGGTTGTAGAACCAGTAGTTTAGGATGGTTTGTTTGTTGAGTCAGACTCGTTTGTAGTCTGATATTCTGTATAGAATTGTTGTTAGAAGCTCTATAGCTTAATAGTATTGATTGATTGGATTCTATAGAGCGAGTATCCCGATATATATATACCGGGGAAACTCGTGAAAGTTTTATCCAAAATTCTTTTGGATAACTAGATTTGTTTTGATTGTGTGAATTGGTTGCTTTGGTTGTTGGCATATGATTAACATATGCTGTGTTTTAAAATTAAATCTGTAAATAGATTATTAAATTGCCTTTGTTTTAAATTTCGGGGACGAAATTCTTTTAAGGGGGAAGGATTGTAATATCCCGGAATTTTGGACAATTTAAATTTAATAATCTGAGTTTAAATTTAAATTGAATTGATAATTTTTGTTAATAAATTTGATTTGATTTTAATAATCTTCTTCATTTAAATATTTAATTTGTGAATTGTTTTTAATAAGTTAATAAATTGTTTTCTATTTAAATAATGTATATGTTTTTGTATATATTTTAAATAGACAAGTTATTTAATTTAAAATAGTATAGCATCTTTTTAATGTTTTAAAAATAGGAATTGTGATTTATTTTCAATTTAAGCTTTTCAAAAACATTTAATAAAATACTATATGATTTTTAATATGTAAGATAAATGTTTTAATTAGTTTAAAATTCATTTTAATTCAAGTTATATATTAAAATATGTTACAAGCTCTTTTATAAATTTGTTTTAAAAGTTTCTTTTCAAATAAACTACTTGTATATCATTTTATTTATAATAATCATACTTTGCTTATTTCTTTAGAAATTATTTTTATTCATTTTTGTGTATAGGAATTAATTAACTAATCTTAATACTTATTTAACTCTAATTAAACATTAACTTAATTCATAAAGACATGTGTATGTAAATATTAAAGCTTAAAAGACAAGTGTCTCTATGTTTACAAGTGTCAATATTTCATTTTTATTTTCTTTTATTTCATTTTCTGAAAATCTACATTCATATGAACTTGTTCTTCATTCATATGCATTTGTTTCATTCCTAAATAAAAAGAAAACTAAACTTCATCCTCACATCTATAATCAGAAATTACATTCTCACAAACTATATACAAGTCTGCATACAACTTCTACAAATCTGCATATTCCAAATTACAAACCTGCAAACTCCTCTTTCCCAAAATATTCAAATCTGCATTTCAAACCTTCATCAAGTATAATCTGCATGCATTAATCTTCAATCTGGAAAAGCAAGCAAAAACCTGCATTCATGTTTTCTACAATCTGGGAGCATTTAAAACAAGAAGCCTGCATTTCATTCAAGCAACCTACATGTTTTGTCTACTGGAAACAAAAGCCTGCATGCATTCCCAATTTTAAACATGCAATTGAATCTGAAAAAGGGGGAAGAGGTCTGCATTCAATTCTCTTTAATCTGGAAGCCACTGCATGTTAAGGCTGGGAACAAGTACAAGTGGATTTGCATCTGCATTCAAGCTACTGTATGATTAATCTGGGGTCTGCATCAATATACAGGTGAGTAACACCTAATTTTAATAAATTAAGTAAGGTTGCATGCTTGTTATCTGATGAGTTTAATTTTTGTATATGTTTATTTTTAAAACTGCCTGTGTATATATGTTATGCAGTGCATGTCTGATTTTCAAGTTTCTGATTATTACAGTTAAATTCAAATTTGATAAATAGTTTTTACTTGATCTGGTTGCTATTATGGTTTAGCATTTGAATAGAACCTGTTTATTACATGATAAATAAAATTTTAAAAATAGTTTTATAAGTTGTATAGTTCTGTGTTGCCTGAATCATAACATTACAGCTAGTTTTTGTAAAATTGAAAAAAATTTAAGTCTCATGAATCAATGGTTCAGGGTTAGAAAATAAAATTACTTCCAACATTCTGATTTCAAAAGAAAAATTTAAAATTCTATTACACTATACTGGGAACAGTTTAAACCTTAACTGTATTTCAAAAATTGAGTGAACTCGGTGGATTTTGATGACCGTTTAGATTTAAATTTCTTTTGGTGGTAATATAATGATCAGTGACATAGGAAAATTCTTTAGTTTGAATTAAAATTCATTATGATGTTGAATTTAGAATTTTCCAGTTAGGTACCCTAGTTATTTGGTCACTGTGTTTGGTCAGATTGTGGTTTCCTCGGTTGATCGAGTTCAACCACATTTTGCATAATGATAGATGGTGGTTGGGTGAGGTCTTCGCCGGAGTATGGGAGGTGATGGTGGTCAGTGATGGGAGGCATTGATGTTGACAGGTTGGGAGGTGTTTTGTTGTCTGCAGTTCCAGGTTTGAAATCTGGATCTCGAATTTGAATTCGAGCATATGTTGTAGAAGTGGGTGTCGAGTTGGCCTGAGGGAAAGATTATTGACCGTGGGATGGTCGTGGGTTGGGCCAGGGGTGGCCGGAGTGGATGGGTAGATGCACAGTGGGGTGATGTGCATGGTTGTGTGTGCAGGTGGAGTTCTGTTTTGTTGCAGGGTTTTGGTTACTCGGGTAGGTCTCGGGAAAATTGGTGATTGACTCGAAGAAATTGGTAATTTACCCGAAGTAGAATTCGTGGTCGCTCGGGTTGAATATTGTTTCAGGTTTTAGTATTTTTTTTTTACAGTGATATGTTTCCAGGTTTTACAAATTTATGTAATTGAAATGCAGATAAAAATCTGAAGTAAGTTTGAATTTAGAATTGAAATTTAAATTCAATTAAGTTAAATTTTAGATCTTGACATAATTTAAAATTTGAAAGTTTAAATTGGTTTAAGCAAAACCAGAAAACCTGTTTTTCACAGGTTTATAAGATTGAAGTAAAGTAATTGTAGAACAAAATATGGGATGAGACTTGAACCTGAAATGGGATTTGAAATTCAGTAAGTTTTAAGTTTTAAATCTTTGAATTAAATTTAAAATGTTTTTAAATTCAAGCTGGGTTTTAGATTAAAACAGAAACTGTTTCTGTTTTTAGATTTAAAGGTAAATTTTCAAATTTGTAATATAAAGATCAAACTGGAAGTTTTAAACCTGAAGTTTAAATTTGAAATCAATAGTTTAATTCTTGAAATTAAAACATTTTTGAATTCCATATGTTTAAATCCAAAACAGTAAACTGTTTTGCTGTTTTATGTTTTAAATTCAAAAGCAGATTTTAAATTGCAAATGAAAAATTTAAACAAGTTAATCTGGAAAGTGAAGTTTGGAAATGAATCTGAGCTTGATTTAATTTAAATCTGGAATTTAAATTCAAACTTCAGTTTTTTAAAAATAAGGTTTAAATATGAATTTGTTTTAAAATAATGGTTTGCATTTGAAATGAAGATGGGATGTAAGTAAAGATTTAAAATTTTAAGTTTGAATCTAGAATGAAATTTGAGTTGTGTTCAGTTTGAAATTTTTTAAAAAAAAAAGAAATTTTTAAATTTGAATTTGTATTTGAAAGAAAGTGTTTAAAATACTTGTATAAAGGAGAATGTTTTTAAATTTTGAACTTAAGAATTTGGTTTCATTTAAATTGTTTAATTTAATTTAAATGGAATATTAATTATTTAATTAATTAATAATGTAGATGATTAATCAAGTAATTAATAATTTTTAAGTTAATTAAGATTTGAGATTAATTAATTAAGGTTAATTAATCTATAATTAAAGATGGTTAATTAAATTTTAATTAATGATTGAGATTTATTTAATCAAGTAATTAATGTTAATTTAGTTTTATTAACACTTAATTAATTAATAATTAGAGTTTAATTAAATTGTAATTAAATATTAGTTAATTAATAATTAATAATGATTAATTATAAGTTAATTTCTTAATTATGTAATTAAGAAATGTTAATGAGGTAATTAACTTAGATTATTTAACAATTAATTAATGTGATTAATTCTTGATAATTAATTAGATTAATTAATAATAATCAATTGTTTAATTACTTAATAAAAGTAATTAATGAATTAATTACTTGGTGTAATTAATTTGATTAAGGTGATTAGTTTAGATTAATTAAGTTTAATTAATTTAAACATTTGTAGATTGTTTGATAATTGCTTTATGTAATTAAGGGATTTATAATTACTTAGAGAAGTAATTAATTAATAATTACAGGATGTAATTAAAAATATTTATTATAGGAGTAATTTGGATTTAAATTACTTTGAAAATTAATCAAGTGATTAATGAAGATAACTAATTAAGAATAATTAATTATGGGATGAGTAATTAAGGTAGTTAATTACTAAAAGGATATTAATCATGGGTGATTAATATTTATGGTTTGAATTGGAAATTAATTACTTATGTAATTAATTCATAATAGAGATGGATTAATGTAATCATTAATTAATTAATGATGTAATTTGGAATTAATTAATTAAGGTATAATTAATATTAAATGCTAATTACTTATTGTAATTAGATATGGTTAATCAGTAATGATTAAGTGAATATGAATATTTAGATGATGATTTATAAATTGATTTGAAATCAATTGATGATTAAGATAAGCAGGATTTTAATGATGAAGTAATTAATTTAATTTATTTTAAATTAATTAGAGGTTAGGTAATTAATTTAATTCATTTTAAATTAATTATAGAATGGAATGATCATTAGATTAATTACTTATGTTTGATGATTGAAATTGGTTGCTTGGTATGGTTTGTAATCTCAGTTATGAGATGAGTAGTGTATGTGATATGGATGCATTGATTGCTTTTGGATGATAATAAGGATTATCTGATTTGGTATGAATTATCTGTTGATAATGATAATGTTGAATCATCTATTGTGTGGTGAATTATCTATCTGTGTATTTAGATAATGAATTGAACTGTTTTAAACTTAAAACAACTTGGACCTTAAAAGACACGCTTTGGTTTTCGATGAGACCGGGATCGGGTTTCCATATTTGGGATCCGAAAACCACATCGATTCCAAATAACGTTAGGTCGTGAATCCAAATGGTGCGAGTGAAGACTCGAGGTGTAAGGGCTATACGTCAGTATAACTCTGTGGGTGATTCCGTAATGAGTTTGACGGAATAGCACTTATAGATTCGAGATGGAGATTCAGAGTGCAAGGGTTATTGTCGTTAACTCTGAGGGTGATTCCAATACGAGTGTAACGAGATAATGCCTTCGGTTTCGTTCGAACCCGGAACGAACTTGTATGGATTGAATGCTTTCAGAACATCGTCAGGTGGACGATGAGCATTCTAAGTGATATGTCCTATAAAGGTAATCGTAGCCTCAAGCCTCATCAACCGGGAATGGCTAAAACAGGGGAGGTGCAGCAAAGCTTCGTGGGTAGCCCCCACTTGAGAGCAAGATTTATCCCTGTCTAGAGGTCCCTTTATTTACGGCTTAGTGGTGCGGTTGCTGATCACAACTGCGGGGTTGTCTTGTTTGGAACCGTTCAGTAAGGAACGGGTCCGGCTTTGTGTTGCAGGGGAGTTAGGGTGGCTCCTCGGTACGGTGATCTAGGCCACGTACTGTGACGGGCGGTACCCCAGTAGCCCTGCCATTGATGGAATCCAAAATCCAATAAGTGCCGTACGTATTAGTTGTGCCCAACTATGTTGGAATGTGAGATGTAAGCATTTCAGCTATTTCTGTATTTTATTTGAAAACCCTAGACACTATTATAATATCATCTGATTTCCTATCAAATGTTTTGGTTAGCGTAAGGTAAAAACTTTTCCATGTTTATGTGTGGGAAGTCTTACGCGATACCTTTTCTTTTCAAAGGTTTTTTAAAGTTAAGCAACTTTAACCTGTTACTCACACCAGACCCATGTCTGACCCGGAGTTATTTCTGTTTTTCCATAACTCTTGGGTACTCAAATTTTTATGAGTAGCCAAGGGAATTCAGGTTAGGATTCAGGATTGGCTTTGACGATTTGTGGAGGAGCATATGGAGCAGGAGGCTTCTGCGTATAGTTATATAATTCCGCTGTGTTGGTATCTCTGAGTTGTTATGTTTTGTGATTGAGTTGTAATAATCTAGACAGGTGATTATAACTGTCTAGTATGTGTTATATATGTCTGTGTACTCTGATATTTGATGTATACTATGTAATACTTTGTTATAAATATAATTTATTCTTTCCGCTGTTGAGATTCTTGTGTTGTTTCTTCTTTCTCTTCTTTCTTTTCTTCTTCTATCCCTTTCTTTCTTAATTCACGGTGCGGCTTCCTGGTATTTGGAAGCCGGGTCGTGACACTTCCAATCTTCACGTCTTACAGTATATACCACAAAGGAGAAGATTATAGAAAGGGTGTACTCTAAAGACATATCTATGCTGCCTATAGAGAAAAATCAGTCAAGAAAACTTATTGTATTGTCAAAATTCTGTTCGGTTGCTCGGGCGGTAGAAGTCTTATTCGGTTGTCTAGGCAGTAGAAGTCATGTTTGGTTGCTCTAGCGGTGTAATACATGCTTCTCTGGGTCAAGAGAGGGTTAATAGTGAAATTCTAGGATGAGTCTGCGACTGGACGTAGAACGGTAGTTTGAACCGGTATAAAAATCACTGGTGTCTTTTACTTTACTGTTTACTTTTATATTCATATTCAGCACTAGTAGATAACTTAGATTATATTTCATATTACGATCCATAGCAGCACTTTTATTCTTTGCTTCTTTTCTTTCGTTTGACAACCGTTTTGCATTGTAAGTGTATGGCGGTCGTGACCATTTTTTTGTATAATGTTGAATTTCAAAAATTGTGCTCACATTTGAAAAAAATATAACCCATATAGCTTCCTAAGTTAAATATTAGTTACATCTTTATATAACTATGATATAAATGAAGTAATCTAATTTTATTTTCAAAAATGTAACATAAATGCTATATTTCTTGGGAACTCCTTAACTTCAGTACTATTCCTAAAAGATGAAAAAGGAAAATGCATATGTCTTTTCATGTTATAAGCTAATCATAATTATCATTTTATATATAAAAGAAATATAATTGCATTTTAAATCTAATCTAGTTGGATCGTTGTTTTTGTTCCTATCTTAACTTCTAAACGCTCTCCCGTTTATGTAAAAGAATAGAAAACATACTAAAAGGTTCTATGATAAAAGAGTAAGAAATAAAAGAAAAGGATATAAGTTTAATAAAAGAAAAGGATATAAGTTAAGTACAAGATTGCATTTATGTATATGATATCATTATAACTAAAATAATAAAAGAATAAGTTAAGGTAAATGATGATCTAAAAGATAAATTAAAGGTACGAGGTTTCAATCAAAGTATCAAGATTTCGGTTGTTCTATTTCAGTTTAAGTAGAAACTGAAACGAAACTAAATCAAAAATCCGCTTCAATTAAAAAGCTACTAAAATTCAAATTTTATCGTAGAAAAAATAATAATTTTATTTTAAATATATAAATATTCAAAATATGAATTTTTAATTTGAATTTTACAAATCACAGAACATGTTAATTGTGCAACTAAAAAGGCGAAGGAAAATGCTACTCCAACCGAAACAAAAACCCGAAAGAACACCCGAAATCATCTTAAACACCAAAATGTTCAGCCTCACTAGAATCCAGCCGTTGAATCAATTCCCGCATGGTTTTCTGCCATGATTTTCGGGTATTGTAGCAAGATTGAAAAGCGAAACATGACTTTAAAACGGGCTTAAAACATTTATTAATGGGGACTAGGTTTTCCCCTTCCAACCGTCATTCAATCGCCTTCTTTTATCCTCTTCTGTACACACGCTTCTTCCAAATTTCATATGCTGTATTGTCATCTCTTACTTCTTATTCTAGCTTTCTTTACTGCTATTTATTTTTACCCTTTACGACGCTCTTTTTCACTTTTTTTGTTTTGGCTTTCCACGTCTTCTCTTTTCCATATCCAATGACAACTGATTGTTGTCACTCAAGCACGATTATACAGAATCTTTGAAATTACAAGTGAGTTTTTTAGTCTAATTTTGAAGTGGAAGACCGTACTTCATCATCGATCTATTATGTAGGTCGATTCAAAAGGTGGATCTTTTGATTTTTAGATGTTCTCCTTTGAACACGAGCAGTGGCTTACGCTTTGCATGGGGTTTTTTTCCTGGCTATCATTGGGGTCGATGTTTGTTGGACGGAGCTTTGCCAAGCTAATTCTTTCCATTACCACTTCTAGATGAATCGAAGATTGCTTTGCAATGCGGTGCTTCTGGTTAGTTGTAGCTTGTGGTGCTTTGACAAGTTTTCTAGTGAACTTTGACTTGCTTCAGTTTTCCCTTACTTCAAGGCCTGTTTTCTTCTTCATGGCTAATATTGAACGTAGCTATCTCTGCTCTTTTGTAATTATCTTTGTTTATTCCTTGCTGCTGATTATTGTATCCGGTCGTATTTGATATCCTTTTTATACTAATTTGTTTTGTATTTGCTGCTGTTGGAATTTGTGCACCCTTCCTTAGAGCATTCCTAATGGTAGGGGTTGCTTGAGGTCAATTTAAGGCAATCGACGTCCATGTTGCTTCTCCATTTACATCCTTTGAACTGGATTAAGTTCGTTTAAGTTGTAAGTTAAAAGGGCCATATAATCAACTCTTTGTTGTTGAGCTAGTTATTGTTTTCTTAACTCTAGCTCATCATTTTTTAACTTCTATTTTTTATCGTGTCGTCGTTGTTTTTTCATTGCCCTTTTAGTTCTCTTTGTTTCTTTTGTTTCCAAATATAATTTGTTTGCATCTTTCGCGGTCGCCATATGCTGTACAATATTTTCGTAATGTGTGCTATATTCAGGGGTTGATTTTTCTTCTCCTTGAACTTTCTTGGAGGTCGACCACCTGAACTGGTTGTGAAGGGGGTGTTCTCATGCGGATCAGAACTACCGGGGTTGGATTCATCGCTAATCTTTTTAGGAATAAAGTGTGGCACTGAATGTTCTTGTTGCACCCGGCTTCTTTTTACCTTTTTTTCTAGTATGTCATAGCAATATTGAAAGTTGAAAAGTTAATTGTTATGTTCAGACATATACAATGCATTTGCTTGATTGGGCTGCAAAGGATGAAGTGCTATTAGATGAATTAAACAGAAAACTTGTTATTGCAAAGTCCAAATTAAAAAAATTACCAGATCGAAGTCGTTTTCCTTACTTTGCTGTCTAGAATGTAGATCAGCCATTATTTCTTTCCAAAGTTGACAGGTGGTGTTTATTCTTTTTCACGATTGCTTCAAAGAATCTATCGATCTCGAGGGGATATTTGGAGTTCGAAGGTTGAACATATTGCATACAGAAGTCCAAAATGAGGATTTGCTTTAGCTAGTACCTTTCTTATTATCTCTAGAGCATTCAACCCAGCAGAATGATGATTCAGCTTGCTCGTCTACTGACCATTTTACCATTTTCCCACCTTTGGGTTCCGCGGTTCCAAATTCTGAAATGTTGATTCTCGATGGTTGATTTTCTTAAGTTTGATCAGAAGACAAAGTAGGATTCCTACAACCGTCTTCTTCATCAGCTATTTCACTGATATCAAATTCTGTTTCCTAATTTTCAAATATGTTGCCTCCAAATTGATTAGTGAGATTTCTCGATATATTTTATGAACAATAAGGCATTACCGACTGTCTATTATTGGGAGACACATAGTTTTGATCGTACTGATAGTTATGTTGAAACGAACTATTCTTCGAATAATTCTCATTTTGAGAATTTTGGTATTGATTTGGATCTTGTTGAGAAGGGTAGATATTCTGATTTTGTTGAGACTGATATGAGATTAGCATCTATTGACAATGAAATAGATTCTGACTGTGTTGAGAATTATACATATGTTGATCGAATTGCGTCGGATTCCGATTATCTGGTCTTTATACAGGTTGAAATCTAGGAGACGAAGACTTCTGTGATTTTCCATTAGAATTTTTTGACATTACTAATACTGATTGAAGAAACTATGCTGAGAAGGGAGAAAATTGAAGTGGAAATGGTGTAAACAGAATGATGGAATGAACAGTTATATAAGGAAGAAGCAACGGTTAAATTAATAAAGTTAGCCGGCTTATTTTTGACCGCCAATGGCCCCATGGCAATAAAGTTGTCGTTGGTTTAGCTGGCCAAAATAAGGCCGTATATACTTAGTCGGCCTCATTTTGGCCGGCTAAGAAGCAACCATTAGGGATGCTTTGGCAAACTTCAAGGTTGCCAAAGCAAACCTGTAGTGGTCAACCGACCCCCTGTTTAGGGTCAGTTCCTTCCCAACCGACCCATGGTTGGGAATGGTCTTAGAACATTCCCAATGGTAGGGGATGCTTGGGGTCGATTCAAGGCAATCGACCCCCAAAGCAACTCCAACCGGGGAAAAAGCACACATTGTGTGCTTCCCCTTAGCCAGCCAAAATAAGGCCGGCTAAGGGGATAAGGTGTGGATTGCAATCCACACCTGTTGGATTGCAATGCACAACGAGACATGGATTGCAATTCACACCATCCACTTAACCGGTCAAATTTTGGCCGGCTAAGTGGACAGAGCACAACTGGCTATAAATTAGCCGGTTGTGCTCATTTCCCACATCTCTCTCCTTCCTCTTTTCTCCTTCCACTTGTCATTTCTTCTGCTTCTTAAAAACATCCATTTTCCCAAAAAAGAGCTTTCCGAAGACTCCGAGACAATGACAATCAAAGCGTAGGAAATGTTACACCGTCCGTGGAAAACGCGTCTACCGAAGGAAGTGCACCCACACCTACACCACCCTCGTTCGATGAAGAGCAATGAAGCACGATGGTCAGACGAAGATACATGAGGAGAAATATAGCAGATGTAGTTTTGAACCCCACATCGACCAAAATTTGGGTCCGGACAAAGATTTGTTCAATTTCCGAGTACTACTAGACGAAGAAGTACACGTTAGCACGTGTGTTGATAATTCTGTAAGTTATCTACCACAAAATTTTCTTATTAGTTCAAATTTTACATTAAAATTGAATACGCACAATGTTTTAACCTAGGCTGGTCATGAGCGCACCCGTGGATCTTGGGTAAGCGTGATACGGCTTTATAGGATTATACGATCTGATGATGCTAACAGCATTATACATGCTTTGCTGCAAGAGATAGGATTTGGAGACCTTCTGAGTACGTGATTACATAATTACTATTTATTTTCTTACTGATTTTTAGGCTTTAAATAATGCTAAATTGCTTTAATAGGTATCAATAATTTATTAAATTCGGACATTCAGTTATGCAGTGCTTTCGCCCCATGTTGGTGGAAGACTACTCATACCATTCACTTTAGTTTTGGAGAGTTGGGTATTACACCTTTAAACTTTACTATGTTGACCGGTATAGGCATTGGTTGGGGTGAGACCTTACCTTATGATGAGGAGTACAAGCATTTTCATCGTTTATCTAATGTTATTCCACATTTTGATTTGCATGATGGACTGTCATCCAAACTACAGCTTAGATGCTCATACATTGACAAGCAATAATGGAATTGATGCATGCACATAGTTTTGATAATTGCTTGGGGATAACTCAACTTTTTATTCTATACATGATGGGGAACATATTCTTTACAAATGCATCGAACATGCTACTAGCTGGTTATGTAACAGCTGTAGCGGAGTTGTCGTTTGATAGTCCAATCGCATATAACTGGGGGACTTTGATATTAGAATATTTGTATCGCTCTTTGGATCATCAGTGTGCTGTAAGGGGTAGATCCTCATCCATTATAGGGCTTTGGAAGATTTTACAGTACTGGTACTACGAGTACTTCTGTAACATGACTTATCCGACTTTGGACTCCACATTACCCTTTTTCTTTTCCCGAGTCAGGGCATGGGCACGTGATAAGTGCAGAATGGTGCAGGGAGGGGAGACACATCATATTTTTGTTGTGGACCAAAATCAAATTGAGTTACGGACCACACGATAGAGCGTTGTTTGGCATCCGTATTATGGATCACCTTTTATGACCGACCCCATTGTAGTGCGTGCAGCTTTCCTATCTATGAGACGTTTTCCACTAGTTTCATCACCAGCCATCCTAGGATGCTACTGGTTCCTCGATGAGCATAGATAAAGACAGACCTTAACCGGTGATTTCGTTCCCGATGATCCACATCCGAATACACCTTTTTTGAGGGTTTATAATAGTTCTGCATTACAGCAGTATGCAAAAGAGTGGTGGTCCGCAAATTACTTCATTGTCCTGAATGTAGATTATGCATCCTTTTAGCGTCGCTTTTGCACTCCATAGTATGCAGCTTCGTTTGTTCATGTTGCATCTGTTGATTTCGTTGGGCCCTCAGGCATATGTTGTAACAACCCGAATTCCAATGGGTTCGGATTTTTCACAAAAATACTAAAACCCAGTCCCACTAAAACCCGAGTTGTTGCATTTGGTATCAGAGCTAAAATCCAAATAATCCCCGACCATATATTTTAACATATGGAAAGTTTTAAGAAGTATATTTGTGCATGGTTTTCTAGTTGGGTTTGGGATGACCCAAGTATGCAGAGCCCTATGTTATTACTGGTTTATAGCATACAAGTTAGTCATGTTATGAGTGAAAATATGTACCCATTTGTTTTAGGAAATAAGGAAGTTTCTTAGGGATAGTAGGGAGAGTGTTTTTATTTCGGAAACAATAAGAGGTTTCAGTATGAAGAAAATCCTTTATGTCTAACCCAATAAAAATGAAACTTTTGAATTAAAAAAGTTGAAAAATAGAATTGTTAATATATTTAAGGAAGTAAAAATTGGGTTTTTGAAAAAATAAGTGGTAGAAAATTTAAATCGGTTTTTATACGATGTAAATTTTGTTAAAAGTAATTTTTTTTTAAGAATTATAGAACATGTATAGCTCGCTAGTTTCTTTGTAGTTAAAAAATTAATTTAACTATAAAAACGTAGAGTGTGTTAAGTATCAAAAACTAGGTTACAACATTTATTGTTGTAATAAATATTTTCAGTAAAAATAAAGGAAGCATAGACTATAGCACTATTGTTATAGTAGGTGACTTCCAAAGTAAATATTTTTACATAGCATACGCGATTTATTAATATCTATTTTAATTGAATCCATATATTAGTATTTTTGGGTTGTAGCAATGGTGTTTTACGCAACATCTGTTTTGACCCAAATGAGTTTCGGAGATAATTTCTAAAGTGGTTTGTATGTACACTTATTATTTAAATAAGCACATGAAAATATTTTCTAGTTATAAAGAAGTTTAAAAATGAGTCCTTTTGAAAAATAATGTATGATAAATCAATGAATTTAGTAGGAAATATTTTATGTAAGTAAATATAGAGCAAACATACCTTAATCTATTGGAATGAAATGAATAATGTTAGCACCAAAATTGGACAATAACACCCAAATCCAGATGAAAGCATCAAATAACAGTCACAGCTCGCAGATAGATTGTATGTAGAGAATGTAAATATGAAGAACAGTAAAAATAAAAATGAAAGCAGTGAAGAACAACAGATTTTATAGTGGTTCGGCTAACTCCGGCTTACGTCCACTCCAGAAATTTCCTTTTTATTGGTGTAATAGTTGATTACGGTTACAATCCAAAGTTTAACAATGGCTGAGTGCCTTAGCCTTAGAGCAGAGAAAGTAAGAGAGCAAAAAGAAGATCCCTTTTTTGAACCCCTTCATGCTGTATTTATAGGCAAATCCTAAGTTGTTGGGCTTTCGAAGTGGAACGAGCCTATCAAGACTCTTGCCGAACCATCATTACCGAGCCACCCTAACCAAACCACAACACCGAGTGACCCATGCCGAGCCACCATGACGAACGTCCCATGCCGAATGACCTATGTCGAGCCACCGTGCCGAACGACAACCAAGGCCGAGCCACAACGTCGAGTGGCAAAGACCGAACCATAACACCGAGGGATATCCGATGCTGAGCGACATCCAATGTCGAGCGACGTCCGATGCCGGGCGAAGTACGATGCCGAGTGACGTCCGATGCCGGGCGAGGTACAATGCCGAGCAACGTCCCATGCCGAGCGAGGTACAATGCCGAGCGACCCTGTTCTCACCTCAATGCCGAGCGGCCTTGCTCTCACTTCAATGCCGAGCCACCCTCGCCTACGACCTATCCAGATGCCGGGCCGCTTCCAATGCCGAACCAACACCGACCGACCTGCCTGAACTTCCACACCATGACCCAACCATGACGAGCCCATGGTCGAACTCCCAACACACCGAACCACTTCATTCCGATCGAACAACATATCCAAGTGAACTTCATCCTTTTAAACCGAATCCATCATATTCCAACCTCGATAATCGTGAAGTCGACTTAGTTAAATCCGCCTGTCTGTGGCCTTACCGAAAGGCGGGTTAACATTTTCCCCCCAAAACATGCCTTGTTGTTGGAAGGTGTGATTTGAATAGCCTCAAATCTGATGTCCAAGTTCGTATGTCAACCACATCCATACTTTTCGATTCGTAATCTAATCCATTTCATGCAAGTGCCATCACCATACCCTTATCTGAATCAACGACTGCTCTGAGTCGATATCCAATTCTGAATTCAGTTACCGAATCATTAGCCAAATCCATAACCATCTGAACTCAACAACCGAGTTCTAATCCATCCATATCCAAAAACCAATAACCACGTCTATGACCTCTCCGGGTCGATGTCCAAATCTAAGACCGTTCCGGCTCCATGCCCAAATCCTTAGCTGTTCATAGTTAACATCCAAATCTGTTACCTCTCCGGGTTCTTGCCAAGTGCAATCCACACTTAACGACCTATGTTAAATAATTCCATGGTGTTCATGGATCAGTGTCCCTGAACGCCGAATAATGCCATGGCTTAAGTCCTAAGCTGAATCCTGGTCGCTCTGGACCCTTGCCGAGCATAGTCCATACTTGACGACCTGAAATAATAACCGATAATATAGGGTCTAAGTCCTAGGCCGAATCCTAGTCCCTTCGGACTCTTGCCGAGCATAGTCCATGGTCGGCGACCTTTTAGCCAAAATCCAAATGGAAATCTAATCAAAATCCAATCAGAAATCCAAACCAAAAAATATATCCAAACCCGAATCCAAACCAGAAAACGATCAAAACAGGGAGTTCAAACGAAACTCCAAAACCAAACCAGAAAAAGAAAATGTCCAAGTCAAAGGAAAAAACAGATTTCACAAACTGGGGCGTCTCGGTAAACCATCATCTCAGAGTATGCCTGAGGGTTATCTCTGACCCCGTACATGAGTAAGTGATTTAGCCGTTTGCCCGAAGTTTGTTACCTATTCCAAACCATCATGATTAGTTGATGACCAACCGGTCATCATTCCTGAGCCTCATGCCCTCGTCGTTCAAGGTAGATGGTGGCTGCTCCTGTTCCACCGTCGCATTCCGAGTTCTGACATATTGTCACAACTGACCATTCCTTACATGCTCCTCGATTAATGCTTCAAATGCCGACAGCTGTTAGTATCATACCCGTTCAGGTCATGAAAAACACAGCACCTTCCTGACGCCCTTTCGCGTTCTGAGGGCTCCCTCCTCGCTGGCCTTCGATACGGAAGGCGATCTCGAGTACCAAGAATATCCATTCCAATGTTGCGTTGAATCCTGTGTAAGTGGAGAACTTTGGTTCTCCCCAACGCTTCCTTCTCCCTTTATCCTTATCCTTACCCGAGCTTTCGTCAGGTAGTCCTCCATCCTTAACCATATTTACTTCCTTTGACCTCATGTCCAAACATGCATCCTCTTGTCGAAGAAATCTCTCAGCTTCATGAAAGAATTCCATGAGATCCAACGGTGGGTCCCATATCAACGATGCTTTGAAATCCGAATTATCTCTGATTCCTGATACCGCAGCCATCAAAACCATTGATGGATCCGGCCGATCCACCAAAGCAACTGCTGCATTAAATCTGGTTAAGAATGTCCTGAGTGATTCATTCGCCCTCTATTTAATTGACGTCACCTTCATGACGTTCTTTGGCCTTTTTATGTGAACTTGAAAATGACTTAAGAACTTGTCCACCAGTTCCGTCCAGGTTCCAATTATAGGATCGATTTCACCCTAGAGGGTGGGTGAATAGGGTGATGCTATTAATTATTAAAATTATTGTGGAAGTATATAAAATAATTGCAATACAGATTTATCAGAATTATAGCAGCACAGATAATAGTAGAATAAAAATAGAACACATAGATTTACCCAGCTTTAGCAAAACCCTGCCTACGTGTTGCCCCAAGGTTTCTACTAGAAATTAAGTAGTCAGACGTTTACACATGTAAACTCGCGACACTCGCTATCGACTAGCCTTAACTCTACGCTCAAAACCCTGCCACAACTCAGCCACTGAGTTGCAAATTCTCAAACTACACCACCGTAGTTCGTCCCCTTGTCACACGACTAGAAAATACAAATTTTTAAAAGAGAAAATACAATAAAAACAATTATACACAAAACCCTAATTTATAAAACTAAAGCCTTGTATAATTATAAACCCAAAACTAGGCCGGCCTAAATAAAAGTTAAATATGAATCCCTTTTTCATTTATTTCATTGGCCTGTCCGTGTTTCCTTTTTCTTTGGTCGTTCATTCCTTTGTGCAAAATTAGAGCTTGTGGATGAAGTCGCCGTTTTGTCAAATTGATTGCAATGATGCTTCAAATCCTTTCTTCGCTTGACTATATGTTCATGGCTTCTTCAGTTTAGTCGAGTACGATTGTTAAAACTGGTATGTGCTTTTACTTTTCAATTCCCCTATGCTCGATTTGATTCGAGTTGAATGATAATTCTTTGTTGCTTGAACTCGAATGGATAATTTTGGCCAATGATGATCGGGTTTTATAGGATTGGAATTCCTATATTTTTGTTCATATACATTTGTTTGAATTCATCATATAATATAGCTCGTCCATTGATTTTCGTATGGATGATGGTGATTTTTTTTGACTTGTTCATAATCGTATATTTCCTGTGTTACTTGGTTGACAAGGCTCGATTCTGACTTTTCTTGGCCACCACGGTGTTGATTTTGGTTCCGCGAATTTCTCTGGTTATCACGGCTCTAACTTGTGCCTTGACATTGATTCATTTCTTTGTTCTTATTGAGTTTGGCATGATTGTTCCTGTTTGTAGCTGCTTGACTTGTATCTTTTTATAACTGCTGTTTCATGATATATGTATACTTGCTGTTCACTGATCTTCGAGCCAGTTCATGTAGTCTCTGGTCTATATGCATTAGTGATTTTGTGGTTGCTTTTGTTTCCAGTCTTTGTTGTATATGATTGCATCTTTGAATCTGGTCTGGCCTTGATTTCTTTGTAGTCTGGTTGCTCTGACAACTGTTTATTCAAGTCTGCATATATGTGCATACATACATATGTATGTGTGTATACATATATTGTTGGATTTGTACTAAGCTTGAGTTATTTTCATGTGTACTTGAGTGTATATTTAAGC
Organism: Allium cepa; assembly: GCA_030765085.1. Taxonomy (NCBI): domain Eukaryota; kingdom Viridiplantae; phylum Streptophyta; class Magnoliopsida; order Asparagales; family Amaryllidaceae; genus Allium; species Allium cepa. The sequence goes on along the minus strand of CM060938.1, from coordinate 461,222,433 downwards.
TTTATTGTTGTCTTCACTGTTGGCTGTTGCATTGCTCCATGTATTCTTGTAGTTTGGTTAGCTTGTCACTATGTTGCATTGAACTTTGAGTTGTAGCCTCAAGCTCTATCTTCACCGCAACCATATGTATGCTTTGGGTCTGGCCTTTGATGTTGAGGCTGTGCCATTGATATTTATGACTTCATCTGTTCGTGTTGTAACTGTTGTGGGGTTTGGTCATGTTCATTTGATGGCGCTTGGTCCAGACTGTGTTGTTTGACACCGTTTGTGTAGTTAAATCATTGAGGTGGTTTGTTGTCACTGCATATGTGCCTTGCATATCAGGTTCATGTCTGTAGCATATTCACTGATTCATGTTTGGACTTCATGTAGTCTGATATGTGCATATTGAAGTCTGTTGCAGTTTGAATTATGAGTTGCTTCTTTACTTTGATATTGTAGTCTGGTCTTGGTCGAGTCTGTGTATAGATGGTCTTGTATATTGTCTAGTTGCCTCGAGTTTTGCTGCACATACACACACACACACTTGGTTTCTGTTGTCGTTTGTTGTGACCAGACTTGAGTTTCATTCATGTGTACACTGAGTCTGAGTTGCTCCCGACCGTTATTGCATTTGCACATTTGGATTTTTGGTCGAGGCTTGTTTTTGTTGTCTTGACCATTTTCATGAACTTGCACCTGTGTTGAATCCAGCTTATAGCTCAGGTTTGACCGTGTCCTCATGTCGTGACTTTATTTGTATTGCACTTGGGTTGAACCCAGCTTTTCATTTGGGTTTGACATGTGCTCACCTGTCTTTGTAATTGTATCAAGTGTATATCGGTGTGCATTGCTTTATGACATGTACAGTGATACAGTGTGCATGTCACAAGCAGTTTGTGCATGATGAATTCAAATTTAAATGATGACGAATAAACCAAATAACCGAGGCAAATATTATTTTCAAAATCCACATTTTATTTTATACTGCAAAAATATTTCCTTTTCAATTTTACTGCGTCAGTGTATATTTTTGCAGATTGCTCAGATGTTTGATTCAATCTGAAATGAAGTTAAAGATAAATACGAGTGAATGAACGATATGTGGTGATGTGCATTTGTAAATTATAAATTGTGATGTGATCAAATTTGTATTGTAATTGAAGTTGTATATATATAGTGAGAGCTTGAATTTGTACTATTCAAAATTGTAATAAATATTTGTTTGAATAAAATATTCGTTTGAATTCAAATTCTGTGTTATTTATTTTATTCAGCAAATATTTATTTAATTATGTGAAAAATATAATAGTACATTAACAAATACATTTAAATGAATATATATGTTTATTATCATCAAACAAAAATCATATACTCACATATTCAACAATCTCCCCTTTTGATGATAACAAACATATATTTAAGATTTTGAATTTATTAAATGTATTTGATTATGATTTGCTTCCCTTATTTGAATGCTCACTCTCTTCACCATGCTCCCCCTTCGTATATGCATGAGAATAAAAAAAAATTCATATGAGCTTTCATGCAAATAAAAAATATTTGGCCTTTATTTTCCAAAAGCTTAACTTTTCTTTCCCCCTTTTGTTGTCAGCAAAAGAATAATAATATTAGAAAAATAGAGATAAAAGTGATAGACATTAATACAATATTAATACTCTATCGCGTATAAATATTAAATTTCGATAAAAAAATCAAACAAAAACCATAAATACTCTTTTTGACGCATATTCCACTTTAGAGTGATATGGATGATGTCATCATATAAAACCATACAGTTGTGTCTATTTGTGATATAATTATTTTAAGAATTTGAATATCTACTAACCACGCATAACCGTTAGGAATTTTAAATGAGATTAGCAATATTCTAATTTTTTCTTCAAAAAAAATGAATTCAAGTACCTTCTAACCACGCATAACCATGAAGACTTTTAAATGGGATTAGAATCAACTTGTCTATTTAATTAATCAATTTTGACATGTGTTCCATACATGCATAACCGTGAGGACTTTTAAATGAGCATGGAAGCACATTATCAAAAATTCCAACTAATTCACCAATGCAAAACCGTGAGGACTTTTAAATGAGCATGGAAGCACATCATCAAAATTCCAAGTAATTCACCAATGAAAAACCGTGAGGACTTTTAAATGAGAGTGAATACTTTGGATTTTTTTTTAAAATATAAAATGAAAAACGAATGATTTCTTGTTTAAAATACCACATATTGACAAACTATATTGAATTTTGATGAGTGATGGTCGTTAGAAATATGATAGAAATAGAGATGGTCATGGAATTCTTACCAACAAAAAGTTTTTATAACTCTTGTATAAATTTCTAAAGAAATTTAGTAAATATACTGTCTCGAGTTATAATATATGACTAATATCAACACTCATCACTTTTTCAATCACTATTTATCTTTTTGATAATTAATTGGGAGTTAGATTAGTCAATGTAATCATTTAAGATCAAATCCAAAAATAATTATAAAATCAATTTTTCTAAAAATGACTAATCTGAAAACAAGGCCAATAAAAATGATTTTCTAGAAGGGGTTTTAGAAAAAAATATCCACTATTTGAAAATTATTTCAAGTGAAAAATATGCAGATATTTTCTTTGAAAAAAACGATGCAATCACTGAATGTCTCAACATAAATCATTTACCATTAGAAATTTTTCAATCAACTTGATTACCAGTGTAATTTGCATCTGAATTTTTCTTTCACTCGAGATTATCATTAATTAAATGTTATAGACCAGATTGTGATGTTGCAACAAATTCTTGAAGACCTTTTTGAATGAAATTCTTTTCAATTTTAATTGAAGCCGTGCCAATAAATATAAAAACGTGAATAGAGAGTCAGCCAAATGTATTATCATCAATCAATAGAACACCATTATTAATCCAAAGTAATCTATATGAAATAGTCCACAGATTTGAGAGATTATGAAAGTGTTCTTGACGTAGGAATATAATTGGCCAATAATTTTAAATCATTATCTTCATTCATCTCTTTATAACATAACTGGCTGATTTAAATTCAAATTATGGTGTAGATTATCACTTTTAATATATCGTTCGAAATATACCATTACCTATTTTACCTTTACCGATTATTTTTCGTTGTTGTCCACTGTGATTCTGTCTCCTTTATACTAGGCTAAGGAACTTTTTTTTGTCGCCTGTTGTGTTTCTGGAACAGCCACAATCCAGATAACACTGTTGTTGTTCCTTAGCCTGCCACCACACCTACACGAAAGATTTTTGTGACCTATTTGTTTTATAGGTCCATGAATGTAAGTGGAATATGATTTTAAAAAATAAGTTTGTGGGGACCCAAAACTATTTATATATGCTCCTTTTGGCACCCAATTTTTTTTAACTTTAAGTGATTTTATGTTGGGGCCTTTTGGAGCCCAAATTTGTATAGTTTTCACGTATTTTAGGTCTATACCAGCAATTGTTTTGATTGTGTCCATATTTTCTACAAATTGTGCACATGGAATTGACTTGAATAATTTCATTTCTAACATTTTCAGATTGATTATATCCAAGTCTTTGTCTAACTGTATTAACAGTTTGTTTCCCTAATAGCGCATTCAAACATCTTTCACTTTTGGAGAATTTTCCTAAAGTCATTGACAGTTGTTGGACTTGTGTTTTAAGTGATTCATTTTTGTTCAATAATTGTGTGCACTTTTTAATAGAATTTTCTCTCCTTGTATTTTCACTCTCTTTCAAAATCAGAATCTCATTTTCAAGCGATTTAATTTCTGATTCTTTGAGTGATAGACACTTGTCACACTTAAGGATCTCACTTTGATAGTTTTTAACTAATTGATCAAGCTGTTTATTTAAATCTATCAATGTACCTCTTTGTGACTCGATTTTGGCGTATTTTTCCTTAAGTCATTCAAAACATCCATTTACTTCGTGGAAATATATAAGTAATTCTATGTGAGTAAGTTTTGATACCTCGCTTGGCTCATCATCATCGCTATCAGTTATATCACCTTGAAGGCACATATCTGCTTTCTTACACTCGCTGGTAGTATTTTTATTATCATCATCACTTTTATTTCACGTGGCTGCAAAACTTCTCCTTTTTGATCTCTTTTCTAGATCATGTTGATTCTAGGGACAACTGGGATTGGTGTGCCTGGTTTTGTTGCACTTGTGACAGATGATCTCCCATTCTTCTAGGTTGTCTAGTGCTTTGAGTATTCTGCTTATCAATTTTTGATTTAGAGCTGGATTTTTGTATTTGCAGTCCCAATTTTTGAATCTCTTCATTAGTAGTGTCAGCTCCGCTGCTCCATCGTCATCGTCATCGTCATCACTTTCAGTTGTTCCTTTGAGAGATATTGATTTCTTTCGAGTATCTCCTCCTTCACGCTCTTCCTTGAATTTCATTTCTAGCTCATAAGTGGTGAGATTTCCGATGAATTCTTCATCTTTGATTTGTTTTAAATCTTTCGATTCTTGAATGGCAGTCACATTTGCTTCAAAACTTCGTGGAAGGGCTCTGAGGATTTTTTAGACTATTTCCAATTCCGTGTATGATTTTCCAAGAGCTTTTGATTTGTATACGATGTTGGAAAGCCGTCCGTACATCTCTTTGACATTTTCTTCCTTGGCCAATGTGAAATTCTCATATTCGCTACTCAGCATGGCAAGGCGAGATTCCTTGACTTGAGATGTTCTTTCGTGAATCACTTCTAGTGTGTGCCATATTTTCCGCGTAGTTAGACAATGTGAGACATGATTAAATTCAATACGATCCAATGAAAAAATAGTAGAATTCATATCTTTAGCATTAGCATTCTGTAACTTATTTTCTAGATCTATCCATTGATCAAATGGTTTTTCAATTTCTTGATTATTTACAACTATAGTGGGTGCTCTATAACCTATCTCAACTATATTCCAAGCATCAATGGTTTTCAGAAAAATTTTCATTCTATTTTTCCAGTAAGCGTATTTACCATTGAACATTGGTGGTCTAACTATAAACTGACCCTCAGCAAAAGCAGTATTAAAATAAGCCATTTTAAAAATTCAAATTTTTAGAACAAAAATTGGTTTTGAAAACTCAATTTTTTAAAGCAAAAATGGCTTTTGTACCTGGCTCCGATACCACTTGTAGGATCGATTTCACCCTAAAGGGGGGTGAATATGGTGATGCTATTAATTATAAAAATTATTGCGGAAGTATATAAAATAATTGCAACACAGATTTACCAAAATTATAGCAGCACGGATAATAGTAGAATAAAAATAGAACACACAGATTTACCCATCTTCGGAAAAACCCTGCCTACATGCTGCCCCAAAGGTTTCTACTAGAAATTAAGCAATCAGACGCTTACACACGTAAACTCGCGACACCCGCTATTGACTGGCCTTAACTCTACGCTCAAAACCCTGTCATAACATAGCCACTAAGTTGCAAGTTCTTGAACCACACCACCGTAGTTCATCCCCTAGTCACACAACTAGAAAATACAAATGTTTAAAAGAGAAAATACAATAAAATATTAAAATCAATTATACACAAAACCCTAATTATAAAACTAAAGCCTTATATAATTATAAACCCAGAACTAGGCCGGCCCAAATAGAAGTTAAGTATGAATCCCTTTTTCGTTTATTTCTTTGGCCCGTCCTCGTTTCCTTTTCCTTTGGTCGTTCGTTCCTCTGTGTGAAATTAGGGCTTGTAGATGAAGTCACCGCTTTGTCAAATTGATTGTGATGATGCTTTGAATCCTTTCTTCGGTTGTTTATATGTTCGCAGCTTCTTCAATTTAGTCGAGTACGATTGTTAAAACTGGTATGTGCTTTTACTTTTCAATTTGCCTATGCTCGACTTGATTCGAGTTGAATGATATTTCTTTGTTGCTTGAACTCGAATGAATAATTTTGGTCGATGATGATCGGGTTTTTTATAGGAATGGAATTCCTATATTTTCGTTCATATACATTTGTTTGAATTTGTCATTTAATATAGCCTAGCCATTGATTTTTTATGGATGAAGGAGATTTTTTTGACATGTTCATAATTGTTATCCCGCTTTTTGGCAAAGCCGCGATACCAAAAGATTGATCGAAAAACGAAGGACAGTTCGCCTCAGAGGTTGATCGTACTTCCTTTAGCCATGGATATCACTGAATTTTATCCGAGTCCAGAATGAGCCACAATTGATAGGACACGGCAAGAAAGGCTACAAGAGTCATCATTTCAAATTTCAGGTCAATCCGAGGTCGTATGCTCAAGTTATGATGGATTCAAGTTGAGAAAGATGGACGTTGCTCTGTTCGAAACCATGACCCCACCTATTTTCGAACCCATCTGGTTCGAACCCAAGGAGTGAGGCAGCGCCTCGAACCCATGCACATATGCCAAAGTTCGAATCAATGAGTTCGCATCCATCGGTTCGACACCACTTCGAACCCAACTAGTTCGAACCCACCACGTTCGAAACGATAAGAAGGGACGACTTTCGAACCCATCGACTTCGAACCCTTCGAACCCCCATGGGTTCGACTCCATCACCTTCGACTCCATTGTTTTCGAATCCATGTGCCTCGTATCCATGAAGGGGTTGCAGAGCTCATATGCATCCAAGGGACGTTGGTTCGAACCCATCACAGAAGCCCTGTTCGAACCCATCACAGAGCTGTCTTCGAACCCATCACAGAGCCGTGTTCGAACCCATCCTGTGTTGCCTTATTCGAACCCACTGGGTCAATCCACGTGTCTTCCATCGGTTCGAAATCACCGAGATACACGGAGTCGAAGCGGCCAACACGGAGAGAAGTCCGGATCGATTCGAAACTTGCGCTCCACGTCACCACGAGGTCGCGTGCCACACTGGCTTCGAAACCATCGTTTCGAGTAACAGGGGTTCGAACCAAACAGCCTTGCCGTGAAGTCTATTTCGAACCCAACATATCTCCTAACCTACTGATCCAAATGCAATGAAACTTTCACAGCTGCTTGCATACATGTTGAAGAATGTCCACGCCAAATTTCACCTCGATTGGATGAATTCTTGATCGGTTCGAATGGAGTTCGAACCGATAACAAAGTGGGCCCAAACTTCCCGAGACCGTACGCGTGGGCCCCCTCACGTGCCAGAAGTGGTCTCCCGAGTTTTCAGCGAGATACCAGCAGCCTACACCTATAAATAGAGCCCCAGGGCCAACAGAATAGGGGGCTTCTGACTCTGAGACGCGGAGACTCTGCCGGATCAAGATCTCCATCATCCTACATCATAATTTCACTATTGATTTCGAATTTCCAGTTGTAACTTGTTGTGGATCGCTGTAACAACTTGTAATCATTGGAAAAGAATCAATAAAACACCAAAAAAACTTCACAGTGGACGTAGGCGACACACCGAACCACTATAAATCGCTTGTCTACGCATTTTCCTTTACTGTTGATTGGAGTTTTTGTTAGATAATATTCATAATCAGTTCATACTATTGATTGTTATCTCTTCAACGACTCCCGAAGAGTGTTGTGACCAATTTTGACACAAACACTTTGGTGCTTTCACTGAGAAAACCCAGATTTTCTCCTGCTCGTTGGATCTGTCATCGATACCGGATTGAACAAATCTAAGAGAGAGATCCAGATTGTTAAATCCAACTTCCTTCCCTTCTATTCAGATTTGCATAAAGTCTAGGAAAGGAACTCAACTGTAAAAATGGTTAGCACAAGAACCACCTCGAACGCCGTCAATCAAGAAGGACAGGATAGACAGAATCCCGCCCCTCTGCCTCCACCTAATCAAGATGCCGCTGGGCACTCAGAACCGTCGGGTCCGGTTACCCGACAAGAATTGCAGTTGTTACTTCAAGAGCTGACCCAGAGTCGGCGACAACTAGAAGAACAGCTACGCGCCAACGCTGAGCTAATCAACCAGCTGGATCGCCAGAAACGAAAACGATCCGCGAGAGATCGTGCTTATCGCTCTTCTAGCGAAAGTTCTTCATCTTCTGATTATCATAACCGACCTCCACGACCCCGGTTAGATGAGGGTCGTATACCATCCGCTGGAAACCAACCGATATTGACCGTTGGACAAATAAGAGTTGGTCCGTCAGCCAGCTTCCAAACCGGACCCTCCTCCCGAGGGGGTGCCATTCCTCACCACGCCGCTGAATACCGCACCGCTAGCGTTGCGGCTGAACCAGGGGTCGACGCTCGAGATCAGTCGGACCCGGACCGTCGTCAAAGAGGTCATACTCCTGAACCGTATGTCCCAGAGGACTATGAGCCGAGAAGGCGAGATTTGAACCGTCAACGATATCCGGTTCGAACCCAAAGTATGGAACGTGACCATACTCCGGTGCAAATGCCGGATCTATCAACTATGATACGACAGATGATTCGTGAGAGTCAGGGATTCACAAACGACGATTGGGGAGTTTCCCGAAGTCACACTCCCTTTACGGACGACATTCTTAATGCTGAACCCCCACGGCGATTCCGAATGCCCACTCTGCCCATGTATGAGGGAAACTCCGATCCCAATCAACATATTCTAAAATATGAATGGTCGATGACGGCTGCCAGAGCCGACGACGCTGTGAAATGTCGTAGTTTCCCCATATCCCTGGGGGGCATCACCACCATGTGGTTCACCCGATTGCCTCCTCGATCCGTCTCCTCATTCGACCAGCTGGCCACAAAATTCGTTGAGCAATTCCGCATGCACGTCGCAAGGCCGAAAGATGTCAACACTCTATCCAGTGTCACGCAAGCTCCCGGAGAGACGCTCAGACACTACCTAGAAAGATTCCATACTGCATGTGCGGAGATTAGTAATCCAAATGATAACTCCATCCTTATGGCGTTAACCAAGGGGATCGACCCCGATTCTGAATTCGGCAATTGGCTAGCTGGAAAACCACCTGCGTCATTGGACCGTTTCCATGCCAAAGCAGCTCAATTCCTGAGACGGGAAGACGCGAAACAGTCTAGGAAGCAAACTGACAAAGGATCAAACGTGGGAGAAACCCAAAGCAATGTTGCAATAAAACAATCCGGTGAGAGCTCCGGAAAAGTTCAGTTGAACATTAAAAATAAACAAGCTCGGCGAAGAGAGAGCGTGAATCAAATTAAAAAACAAGATCAAAATGGCGGTCCGCAACGCAAAAATCCGAAGTTCGACAGTTATACTCCTTTGAATACTTCATTGGAGGACTTGTATTTACAAACCCGTAGTACAATTCAATATGAAAAACCTGCTCCGAGACCGTCGTCAGAGAGACAAATCCAAACAGGAAAATTTTGCAGGTTCCATGACGGCTACGGACACGATACGAACGAGTGTCGTCACCTACAGGATCTTGTTGAAAAACTGATCAGGGAAAGGAGACTCGATCGATTTGTGCGGACACCGCAACCCATGGAAGCAGGTCCAACAAATCAAATCAATGAACCCAATCAACCGAGGCATGAGGACTCCGATGGTCCTCGCGGGAGATTGGAGATAAACGCCATCAGTGGCGGACCGACATTCTCAGGAGCCTGGAACGACGAGGATCTTCGTCATTGTCACACATGACAGGCTCATTCAATCTATGAATATTTTGCAATTCCATTTACATTCTGAAATTTGATTTTGTAATAAGGCACTGACTTTGCCATATTTTCTCACTTCAGCAATAAAACATTATCTCTTCAAGCTAAAGCTGTGATTCATCGAATACAACATTCAACAATCATGACACACGAAGAGCTAAGTTCCATCGAACAATGGAATTTATTCAAATAGCGAGTGACTGCGTTACAACCGGCCACTCACTAAGTGAAACCCCAGCTCGGGGGCAAGTCGACACATCGAAGGCTGAACCGGACCAACACACGACAGTCCATTCAATAATTCGTTCCCGGAGTGCGAACGGACTCCAACTTCCCACTGCGTGAATTGGAGTATAAACATTTAACAATTCGTTCCCGGAGTGCGAACGGACTCCAACTTCCCACTGCGTGAATTGGAGTATAAACATTTAACAATTCGTTCCCGGAGTGCGAACGGACTCCAACTTCCCACTGCGTGAATTGGAGTATAAACATTTAACAATTCGTTCCCGGAGTGCGAACGGACTCCAACTTCCCACTGCGTGAATTGGAGTATAAACATTTAACAATTCGTTCCCGAAGTGCGAACGGACTCCAACTTCCCACTGCGTGAATTGGAGTATAAACATTTAACAATTCGTTCCCGGAGTGCGAACGGACTCCAACTTCCCGCAGCGTGAATTGGAGTATAAACATTTAACAACTCGTTCCCGGAGTGCGAACGGACTCCAACTTCCCACTGCGTGAATTGGAGTATAAACATTTAACAACTCGTTCCCGGAGTGCGAACGGACTCCAACTTCCCACTGCGTGAATTGGAGTATAAACATTTAACAATTCGTTCCCAGAGTGCGAACGGACTCCAACTTCCCGCAGCGTGAATTGGAGTATAAACATTTAACAATTCGTTCCCGGAGTGCGAACGGACTCCCACTTCCCGCAGCGTGAATTGGAGTATAAACATTTAACAATTCGTTCCCGGAGTGCGAACGGACTCCAACTTCCCGCAGCGTGAATTGGAGTATAAACATTTAATAATTCGTTCCCACTGCGTGAACCAACCCATCAATGCGGACTCCGAATCCCCAAAACATGAATTGGGGTATGAACATAAGCTACGGGTTCCCGGAGCGCGAACCGAAGCATCCGTGCAAACTCCATATTCCCGAAATGCGAGTTGGAGTATAAATGTCAATTCCGGGTTCCTGAAATACGAACCCAAACTTACATGTTTTATCCAAGCTCCCGGCGTGTGAAGTGGAGCACCAACGCCAAGTCAAAGTTCCCGTAGTACGAACTAAAGCGTTAATACTAACTCTGAGTTAGTAGAGTGCAAGTTGGAATGTGAACACCATTCCCAAGTTCCCGGAGCGCGAACCATGTTGCAAGCATCAATAACACTTGAACTCCTGGAATGCAAACCAGGTTATCGATCTCAAATTACTCTAAGTCCCCGGAAGGCGAACGTGTACTTAAGATTTGCAACAAGTGCAACCGGCTGCCAAAAATATAAGTGTTGTTCCCCAAGACTGGGGGGTACGAAAGCTAAGTGTCAATCACTCACCGAAGTGATACAACGTCCGAAGTTCAAATCATTCATCAATCATGACGTGTGACCAAGATCTTCAGACTTGGAAAATAAAAACGAACTCCACTTAAACGGTAAAAACACCACAAGTACACCGGACCGAAAACAAGACATTGCAAGTACTTAAGCACAAATAAAGCAAGAGTTGAAACAAAGAAACTAAAGTTTATTTCAACTAACCAAAAATGAGGGCTTACATATGAAAAAGTTTTCCCAAAAACAATCCCTACTAGCAGGAGCCGAACCTGCATCTATACACGGCTTACTAACAAAAAACAAAAACAAGTACTTATCCACCAAAACAACTACTTGTAAAGCCGATCTACTTCTTCCTCTTTTTCGTCTTCCTTATTAGTGGTTCATCATTATCAGAATCACTAGCGACAGAAATTCTTTTTGAGTGCCTCCTCTTCGGCGGTGACTCTTCGGCTGGGGGCATGATATCGATGTCCTCCTCAGAGCTCGAATCTACAGGGAGGCTTCCCGCCGGAGGAGTAGGGGGGACTGGATCTGTGACGGAAATTGAGATAGTGCCACCCGATGGTACTATCCTAGCAGGTGTTGAGCTATGCGCCGTCGCGCTGCCACCGGCGCTACCACTGTGCCCCGCAGCTTCTATTTCAGCGCTGATTTCAGCCAAAATTTCCTCTTCTCGAGTCGCTTGGGCTTGGCTGGGGGCATCCGCAGCTTGCGTCGAAGAACTTGAGGTCGGCAGGGGATCACTAACGATGATAAACTGTAAGTCCGTAGAGAAACCGCCCTGCTCACCGAGCAGCTCGCTCACCATCTGTTCCTCGAGAGATAACCCGCTTCCCTGTGCCGCCTCGATCGATACCGCAGCTACAGCAGTGGTCTCGGTGGCGATGGCCTTAACCTTTTGGCTTGATTCTTGAGCCGTGACTGTCGGCGCAACCTCCGTCACTAGGCAAAAACAATAAGTTATTAGTAACTTCTTCAAAACAAACTCTTTATTTAGAAAACACTTGAGATAATTTTGAAATACCTTCTCCAGTTTGACTCGCAGACGGCTGAACGACCTCGGAAGTGTGCTCATGGATAGGAGATAAGTGCGGCCGCTCCGGGTCATAAGCAGGAACAGGTGGCAAGCTGACCGCAGACGCAGGCATGGACAAAGGCGATGTGGTGACTTCAGTGACATCCGCATGGTGCTCAACGCCCGATCCCTCTCCAACTTCCAGGGAACGACCACCCACCATCTCCTTCTCATGAGCAATGATAGCATCGTGAAGGACCTTCTTTTCATCCTCAGTTAATAACCGGTTCTCAAGCTCAAATCGGTCAACCGATTCGCCCGGATGCGCTTCCCCCTCTTCCTCGACCAATCGCTCCCAAGCGCTGCGAAGGTGAACGGGATAATCTTGAAGCCAGGCTAAATTTCGGTGTTTTAACACGTTGGCGTTATAAGTTATAAGCAGATCTTCGATATCGGCCTCTAGCCTGGCCTCTGCTCGTTGAACTTTCTCCTCCACCTCTGTCTCGACCGCTTGAACTTTCGCCACCGCAGCATCCCTTTCGGTGCGAAGAATCACAACTTGTTCGCACGCCTCCTGAGCTGCGCTATTCGCATCATCCCTTTCCTTGGCAATTTCAGCAAACTTTGACTTAAGCTCATTCAACTCCTTCAGGGCAGCGTCCCTCTCTGCAGTAACCAATGTGTTTCGATGACCCATGTCCTCAACCGTGGCGTAGTGTTCGCGTTTCATCCTATCCATGATTGCTTGGGCTTCATCGGCTTTTTTAGTGGCCTCTATTTCAGATTTACGGGATGATTCAGCCTCAGTATTCAGCACTTGAATGATGCGATCTTTTTGTGCTAACTCGGCTTGCAATTTTTCAATGGTGGCTGCTCTTTCGAAGGCCAAGGCCGATGCTTTTTCGGCCGCTCTATACCACACTTTGTACTGTGCGTAGAAATCGTGCACATAATCGAGCGCCCACTGCTCGGCCTCCTGTGGGATTCTTTTCAAGTTCGGTGGGAATACGTAGTTGTCGAAGCATATATTCGGGAACTCCCTTTTCAATTGCGCGAGCCTGATTGCTCCTTCCCCCATGATTTCAGTAGGAGGTTCCTCCGCAGCCATCGGTGTCGTCACCTCAGATCTAGAAGCTTGAGAAACTGGCGCATGTCGAGAAGAGTCACGAGGAACATGGACGGGATGTTGTACGGGACCTCTGGAAGGAGGAGGGGTACGCGATCGCGATCGACGCCTATGGCCCTTGTCCGAATCGTATCTCTCATGACTAGAATATCCGGAACGTCCTTGGTCATAGTATCCAGGGCGTCCCTGATCATAATCTCTATCTCCCTCTCGCCTGCGCGAATCATAATAAGAAGACTTGCGGGCATGTCGAAGACTCCCAAGCATTGAACCCCGCTTTGACATAGTATCTGCAAAGCAAAATAAAATCGAATCAATCACCCTTCGAAACAGATAATTTACAGTCAAAGTTTATGCAGTGTCGTGAAATGTGTATGAATATGCATTTCCCCCCGACCAACCAGAAATGTCGACCTCGCTAGTAATAAGAGGCTCGCTCAATTCTAGATTACGATGGAACTCCTCCAACCCGGCATCATGTTGAAAAGACACATCTTCCGGGATTGGAAGGTCGGCAAGCCCTTCGTAGAGGCTGTCAGTACGCGGAGGAGACATCTCAGAGATTCTAACTCCGGAGGAGGGCCGGGCAATGACAACCAATTTCCGTCTCCCCCGCTTAGTTGACTTAACCATGGCAGCCTTGCCTTTTCTCTGCTCCGCGACATCCGAAGCTACATCCGTAGGCTCGATCAGCGGCTCGTCGTCAGTATGAGTTCTTTCAGAGTCAGCCTCCTCGGCTATGACAACTTCGGGCTTCTTATGTTTGACTCGTTTCTTAGGAACGATCCTTTGTGCCACCTCAAACCTTATACTCTGTCCTCGTTCAATCAGCCCAAAGGTCCGGAGATTCCTATCGGTCAAAAGCAACTCGATGTCCCTATCTTCGCTCGGGACTTCTCGAAGTATTCGCACCATCTCCTTAAACTCTTCACCTTCGGGTCTCGGGATCGTTGCTGTAAAAAGAAAAAATTAATATAAGTCTCACTTCGGCTGCAATTGTCATAGTAAATATTTGAAAACTCGGTTATACTCACGTCTGAATAACCATCGTCGAGCAAATCCTGGAGGACATCTGACATAGAACCATTCTGTCCTATAGTAACTCAGCCTTGTCCAGGATCCGGTGACCACTTGACAATTTCTCACCGCCTCTAGAAATGTGAAAGAAGGATAATCACCACGAGTTTTGAAGTTGAACAAGTATCTAATTTCGATTGGAAGCGGCGGTCGATGGAGACATTCCATAAATGCAATGAACAAGCTATTGATCGACGCATATCCGTTCGGATGCAACTGAGATGGGGCGATCCTCAAAAATGACAATACTTCTCTTATATACTCGTTGAACGGGGGAAGTGTCCCGGCCGCACACGCGTGACGATTAAATGCTGTATACCCTTCTGGCGGATTATGTGGTCTATCATTCGGCCCCGGCAGCAACACATCGTCCAATGACAAGCCGTGCCTCAAACAAATTCTTCCCAACATGTCTTCAGAGATATTCGATGGAACGGAATCTGATGGGTTGGCAATGAACGACGCATCAGGAAGTTCGTCCGGAGCCGGACCGATGATCTCAGGATCTATATCCGGAACTTCTAGCCTCGGAGAGGCTGCACCTTGAATCTCCTGCTGCTGTGAACTTGAAGATTCCATAACTAACTAACTCATGAGAAACCATCGTTAGACGACAAAGAACCCGTGTGTTCCCCAGTGTAAAGTGTATGAATGTGTGTGGTACCGTGCCATGCATTACTCGAACAAATGTTGCAGAGTTAAAGTGAACATTCAAACGACAAAGCTACGAAGTCCAGCTATAATGACCGTCATCGCTGACCGTCATCGCTAAATCGTTTATATGATGGAAGTCAATTCAAATAGAAGTTGTTATAGTTCCATCGACGAGCTTCAAAAGGAAATCAAATATGCAGTTCAATATTCAAGTCCAGATATGCAGGAATGAAGCTCGTCGGAGTTATGTTTGAAAAAATTTCAAATTTTGGAGTCCATCATATAGGGTTCGAAACCATCACAGATGTTTCGTTCGAACCCAACCGAACAGCTCTTCCTTCGAACCCATCCAAACTTCTTTCGAACCCACGCGTTCGAAACCATCATGTCATTGCTTCGAACCCATGCGTTCGAACCCATCCTGACATCACTTCGAAACCATACAGTTGGACGCGCTTCGAACCGATAGCCAAATGACGAGTTCGAACCGATACCGAATTCCTTAAACTTGACATCGGTCGCGTTCGAACCGATCTACTTCGTATCGATACGAAGTTGTCGACTTCGAACCGATAACCTATGGGTTCGAATCCATCGATCCGAATGGATCCCTCGAATCCCCCAATCGGTGCGAACTGCGCATCCCAACAAGGACATTCCAAGGATCGATTCGAGATCCAATGAAAACACACCACCGTGATCGGTTCGAACTCGAATCCACACATCGTTTCGAAACCCTCTCAAACCAGATCTGGTTTTGCCGATCTCGAAGCCATGCAATCGATGAAGAGAAATGGGTTCAAAATAACTTCGTCGCTTGAATCCGAAGCTAATTACCTAGTTTAAACAATGGATTCGAAAGATTTAAGTCTTAAATCTTGATGGATTCGAAAACACGACGCAGTATTTTCTCCTTAGAAGCTTCGAAGCGATGAAGAGCGCAGTGAAAAAGTAAAAAGTGAAAGTGTGGCAGGTCCACCGCTATTTATATGGGGGGTTGAAGATGACCGGGACGTTTCGAATTCCGGTAAAAATTGACCGAGTACAACAGGTCAGAGGGCAGAATGGTTTCGAAACCTATCTTCGAACCCAAATGCTTGAGGCTCCATTGTGTGAAGCACGCAGACCACTGCCGCGAACGATAGTTTCGTACCCATCCAAGTCATCGGTTCGAAGATCAGTTTCGAACCCACCGAAACGAACTACTTGTTCGAAACCATCCTCTCACATCGGTTCGAATGCTAGTTTCGAAACCATCACAGCACAAAGAATACTCCATCTTCTAACATCGATTCGAATGTCAACTTCGAACCCATCATGACACGAGTATACTCCGTTGGATCGAATGTCAATTTCGAATCCGTCCATGCTCCAACGCATCGATTCGAAATCTCATGTTCACACGACCCATCATTGCACAGGCATATTGCGTCCATACAAAATTAAACTTCGAACCCATCAATGCTCAAGTGCATCGGTTCGAAACATTACACTTGCGCAATTCAAATTCAAATTCTTCGACCTTCAATATCGGTTCAGGAGAGGATCGATACGAAGGAACTTTTCAAAACAACCATCAAGCGTTGTCTCAATTCAAATTTCAAAATCGGTTCAGGAGAGAATCGATACGAAATTCTACAGCAAACCTAACTGACAACGACTCGTGGACGCACGACGTTAACAATGTCCAAATTAACATATGTGCATACATGTCGGACTAACATTCGATTTTGAGTATTCACAGGGATCAAACACTCATCCTGTTACAAATGCGACAGCCAACGGCTAAGCACTATTATACGGCAGTCAATCATATCAACGCAGGGTTACAGCAGTACAGCATACGAGTTTCAACAAAAAAGAGAACAATGATTGTTCAGAGAGAAATGGCAGCTATTCAAAGCACGTCATGTTCCCACAAGACGTACTTTGGGGGGCAAAATGTTATCCCGCTTTTTGGCAAAGCCGCGATACCAAAAGATTGATCGAAAAACGAAGGACAGTTCGCCTCAGAGGTTGATCGTACTTCCTTTAGCCATGGATATCACTGAATTTTATCCGAGTCCAGAATGAGCCACAATTGATAGGACACGGCAAGAAAGGCTACAAGAGTCATCATTTCAAATTTCAGGTCAATCCGAGGTCGTATGCTCAAGTTATGATGGATTCAAGTTGAGAAAGATGGACGTTGCTCTGTTCGAAACCATGACCCCACCTATTTTCGAACCCATCTGGTTCGAACCCAAGGAGTGAGGCAGCGCCTCGAACCCATGCACATATGCCAAAGTTTGAATCAATGAGTTCGCATCCATCGGTTCGACACCACTTCGAACCCAACTAGTTCGAACCCACCACGTTCGAAACGATAAGAAGGGACGACTTTCGAACCCATCGACTTCGAACCCTTCGAACCCCCATGGGTTCGACTCCATCACCTTCGACTCCATTGTTTTCGAATCCATGTGCCTCGTATCCATGAAGGGGTTGCAGAGCTCATATGCATCCAAGGGACGTTGGTTCGAACCCATCACAGAAGCCCTGTTCGAACCCATCACAGAGCTATCTTCGAACCCATCACAGAGCCGTGTTCGAACCCATCCTGTGTTGCCTTATTCGAACCCACTGGGTCAATCCACGTGTCTTCCATCGGTTCGAAATCACCGAGATACACGGAGTCGAAGCGGCCAACACGGAGAGAAGTCCGGATCGATTCGAAACTTGCGCTCCACGTCACCACGAGGTCGCGTGCCACACTGGCTTCGAAACCATCGTTTCGAGTAACAGGGGTTCGAACCAAACAGCCTTGCCGTGAAGTCTATTTCGAACCCAACATATCTCCTAACCTACTGATCCAAATGCAATGAAACTTTCACAGCTGCTTGCATACATGTTGAAGAATGTCCACGCCAAATTTCACCTCGATTGGATGAATTCTTGATCGGTTCGAATGGAGTTCGAACCGATGCCAAAGTGGGCCCAAACTTCCCAAGACCGTACGCGTGGGCCCCCTCACGTGCCAGAAGTGGTCTCCTGAGTTTTCAGCGAGATACCAGCAGCCTACACCTATAAATAGAGCCCCAGGGCCAACAGAATAGGGGGCTTCTGACTCTGAGACGCGGAGACTCTGCCGGATCAAGATCTCCATCATCCTACATCATAATTTCACTATTGATTTCGAATTTCCAGTTGTAACTTGCTGTGGATCGCTGTAACAACTTGTAATCATTGGAAAAGAATCAATAAAACACCAAAAAAACTTCACAGTGGACGTAGGCGACACGCCGAACCACTATAAATCGCTTGTCTACGCATTTTCCTTTACTGTTGATTGGAGTTTTTGTTAGATAATATTCATATTCAGTTCATACTATTGATTGTTATCTCTTCAACGACTCCCGAAGAGTGTTGTGACCAATTTTGACACAAACAATAATCGTATATTTCCTATCTTACTTGGTTGACACGGCTCGATTCTGACTTTTCTTGACCACCACGGTGTTGATTTTGATTCTATGAATTTCTCTGGTTATCACGGCTCTAACTTGTAGCTACTCAACTTGTACCTTTTTATAACTGTTGTTTCATGATATATGTATATTTGTTGTTCACTGATCTTCGAGCCAGTTCATGTAGTCTCTGGTCTATATGCATTAGTGATTTTGTGGTTGCTTTTATTTCCAGTCTTAGTTGTACATGATTGCATTTTTGAATCTGGTCTGGCCTTGATTTCTTTGTAGTCTAGTTGCTCTAACAACTGTTTATTCAAGTCTGCATATATATGCATACATACATATGTATGTGTGTATACATATATTATTGGATTTGTACCGAGCTTGAGTTGTTTTCATGTGTACTTGAGTGTAGATTTAAGCTTTTTTGTCGTCTTCACTGTTGGCTGTTGCATTTTTCCATGTATTCTTGTAGTCTGGTTAGCTTGTCACTGTGTTGCATTGAACTTTGAGTTATAACCTCGAGCTCTATCTTCACCGCAACCATATGTATGCTTTGTGTCCGGTCTTTGATGTTGAGGTTGTGCCATTGATATTTGTGTCTTCATCTGACTGTGTTGTAACTGCTGTGGGTTTTGGTCATGTTCATTTGATGGCATTTGGTCCAGACTATGTCGATTGACACCGTTTGTGTAGTTGGTTCATTGAGGTGGTTTGTTGTCAGTGCATATGTGCCTTGCATATCAGGTTCATGTCTGTAGCATATTCACTGATTCATGTTTGGACTTCATGTAGTTTGATATGTGCATATTGAAGTCTGGTGCAGTATGAATTATGATGAGTTGCTTCTTTACTTTGACATTGCAGTCTGGTCTTGGTCGAGTCTATGTATAGATGGTCTTGTGTATTATCTAGTTGCCTCAAGTTTTGCTGCACACACACTACGCACACACACACACACACACACTTGGTTTCTGTTGTCATTTGTTATGACCAGACTTGAGTTTTATTCATGTGTACACCAAGTCTGAGTTGCTCCGAACCGTTATTGCATTTGTACATTTGGATTTTCGGTCAAGGCTTGTTTTAGTCGTCTTGACCATTTTCATGAACTTGCACCTGTGTTGAATCCTTCTTATAGCTCAGGTTTTACCTTATGCTCATGTCGTGACTTTATTTTTATTGCACTTGAGTTGAACCTGGCTTTTCATTTGGGTTTTACCGGTGCTCACCTGTCTCTGTAATTTTATCAAGTGCATATCGGTGTGCATGGCCTTATGGCATGTATAGTGATACATTATGCATGTCATAAGCTGTTCGTGTATGATGAATTCAAATTTAAATGATAGCAAACAATCCAAATCACTGAGGCAAATTTTATTTCCAAAATCCACTTTTTATTTTATACTGCAAAAATATTTCCTTCTCAATTTTACTACGTCAGTGTATATTTTTGTATATTGCTCAGATGTTGGGTACAAATCTAGAGTGAAGTTAAAGATAAATACGAGTGAATGAGCGATATGTAGTGAGGTGCATTTGTAAATTAGAAATTGTGATGCAATCAAATTTGCATTGCAATTGAAATTGTATATATATAGCGAGAGCTTGAATTTTTACTATTCAAAATTGTAATAAATATTTGTTTGAATAAAATATCCGTTTGAATTCAAATTCTGTTTTATTTATTTTATTCAGCAGATATTTATTTAATTATGTGAAAAATATAATAGTACATTAACAAATAAATTTAAATGAATATATATATATATATGTTTATTATCATCAAACAAAAATCATATACTCGCATATTCAACACCAATGGATCCATCCTCCAGCTGTCTGAACCATGTAGCAGCTATATCAGTCAAGTACAGGGGGAAACATCGGGCCATAACCTACTCTATTGCCCCCAGCACTTCCATATACCTAGTGTACCTCATCAAGTGGTCAGTGGGATCCGTCTTCCCGTTGTATACTTCCAAAGTGGGCAGCTTGATATCGGGCAGATTCCTAGCTGTCCTGATGTTCCGGGTTAATGGACTTCTGTTGACTCCCTCCGAATCCCTGTTTGTCAGACCACCGCGAATAGTCCGCTTGATAATATCAGCCAATCTAGCATTTCCAACCAAGGGTTGCCCTCTATCCATGATTCAAAACCGCCCTCGAAGTCCCCGAGGAAACTTTGGCACATATTCCTCGCCACGTACTACTACATTACTATTGGCGTCGGGCCGCGTAGCATCATCCTGTATCCCTTCATGAAGTGGTCCGACATTACCTCGTGGTGTGCCTCCGAGTCTAGGTCCACCCAGATTGTCAGTTGTTTGTTGATTGGGAGCTTCCCCCTTGCTGAATCACTACATCCACCTGCTGGTTGAGTTCCTCTGGTCCAGTACCAAGAACATGAGCGCCTGCAGTTCCTGATTGTCCAAATTTCCTAAAAAGAGCCTGCATCATCCCCTCTTGACGTTTCATCATCTGCTCCTGCATAGGATTCATCATAACCTACATCTCGTCCCGAGTTATGTTGACGGATGCATGATCCTCTCTAGCTCCAAAAGAGGCTGCTTGACTTCCTTCCTGATTGCGCCTTCCCGCTGCTTGCTTCCTTATTGGTGGTCAAGCCATTGCTTTCTAAAATCCGAGTTCCCAAGCTTTTCAATCCGAAATCCGAGCTCCAAAATTCCCGAGTAATAGCTTTCTCAGTGAAAGCACCAAAAAGTTAGCACCAAAATTGGACACTAACACCCAAATCCAGATAAAAGCACCAAATACCAGTCACGGCTCACAGATAGTTTGTATGTAGAGAAAGTAAATATGAAGAGCGGTAAAAATAAAAATGAAAGCAGTGTAGAACAACATATTTTATAGTGGTTCGGCTAACTCTGACCTACGTCCACTCCACAAATTTCCTTTTTATTGCGTAATAGTCGATTACAGTTAAAATCCAAAGTTTAACAATGGCTGAGTGCCTTAGCCTTAGAGAAGAGAAAGTAAGAGAGCCGAAAGAAGATCCCTTTTATGAACCCTCTCATACTGTATATATAGGAAAATCCTGAGTTGTTGGGCTTTCAGAGTGGTACAAGCCCATCGAGACTCTTATCGAACCATCATTACCGAGCCACCCTGACCAGACCACAACATCGAGCGATCCGTGCTGAGCCACCATGCTGAACGTCCCATGTCGAACGACCCATGCCGAACGAACCATGCCGAGCCACCATGCTGAAGAGCAACCAAGGCCGAGCCACAAAGCCGAGTGGCTCAGACCTTGTGGCTCAGACCGAACCATAACACCAAGGGATATCCGATGCCGAGCGACATCCAATGCCGAGCGATGTCCGATGCCGAGCGACGTCCGATGCCGAGCGACGTCCGATGCCGAGCGATGTTCGATGCCGAGCGACATCCGATGCCGACCGACGTCCGATTCCGACCTAGGTACAATGCCGAGTGACTTCCAGTGCTGAGCGAGGTACAATGCTAAGCGACCCTGTTCTCATCTCAATGCCGAGCGATCCTGATCTCACTTCAATGTCGAGCCGCCCTCGCCAACGACCTATCCAAATGTCGGGACGCTTCTAATGCCGAACCACCACCGACCGATCTGCCTGAACTTCCACACCATGACCCAACCATGCCGAGCCACATGGTCGAACTCCCAACACACAAACCACTTCATTCCGATCGAACGACATATCCGAGTGAACTTCATCCTTTTAAACCGAATCCATCATATTCCAACCTCGATAATCGTGAAGTCGACTTAGTAAAATCTGGCTGTTCGTGGCCTTGCCGAAAGGCAGGTTAACAAATAATGATATAATTTTCTATGAATCACAATAAAAGATGTTTTGTGCAAGCTATAAGCAATATGTGATGTACAGTGCATGGAAAGCATCATATTTTGTATAGCCTATTTCGATAAAATATAAAACAAATTCCTTATAATTTGACATAAACTTGAAATCCTCCTTTAAAGAATTCATAGAAGGTTTTAGCGTTAATGGTTTCCCATAAGAGAAAGTAATTCCAATATATTAAGGTGTAAAATCATTAAGTGTAGTAAGTTGGTAGCGCCTTCAAGGTTAAGTAATTGGAAAAGTTGGAAAATTAAGAGATTTTGGATAAAATAATTGTTCTTATTTATCCCAGTTTTAGTAAATTTGAAAATCTATAAAAAAAGGATGCTTTGAAAACATGCGAGGACCTTTTTTTAGTCAATAAAAAAAGAAAAATATTTTAAGAACAAGCAAGACATGTTTAAAAAAAGAAAAAAATGATGGTTTGGTGGAAATGTAAATAATTTTTTGAAAAGATAAAATTTAGGAGTTTTAATTTTGAAGAAAAATTAATAAATACCAAACCAAATCAGACTTTTAAATATGGAGTAGATAGGAATCATTTCCAAGGTGTAATGGAAAAAGTATAAGGTTATAGCTGTAATTAATCTTAATAATAATATAAGTTCCTGTAAGGTTTATATGACACTAATGAAAACCTAGAAATGTTGCTTCACATGTGCAAACTATAGAAGAATAGTGAAATGATATTAGTAAGATGATAAGCACGTGATTGGGAAAGGTGGACCTTTATTGGGGAAAAATGAAAGGTAAAGAGAAAATTTCCCAAAGCTTAGTTGTCTTTTTAGATAGAGACTGCACAGATTGAAACCGTTATCCATTGCAGTAAATGAGACTAAGTTATTCCTTTTTTAGCATGGAATAGAAGAGATGAATAGATCTTATTCGTTATGAGTAATACAACATAAGTTGGTAATATGTAATAGGCGGTAGAAGGAGCATATGAGTTAATTCGATTCATAGAGTAGGACTTTTCTATGTCAAAGTGGACATGGTCCTAGGTCTCCTTGCCCTAGATGATGGTTGTGTTTAGTTGCTATATAAGAGTAAACAAGTAAAAGAAGAATAAGATAACTAAAAGGAAAATAACAAATTTAAAGAAAGCAATAGAAACGTCAATAGAAAAAATTAAAAAGAGATATTTTCTTATGTAAACTGTGCTTGGGGAAGTAAATATTTTTTTTAGAATAGTAGCCTAAATCCCAAGTACGGAGAAAGATGAGAACAAAAGAAAATCGGAGAAATATGAGGTTTTTCCATTTTCCACCTTCTTTATAACATAAGAAATAGAATTTGTAAAATTAGAATTTTCTAAAATTCGAAAATTAAAAGTTGTATGGCAGGTTTGGACATAAAAATTTGTTGAACTATGCTCTTATTCAGTAGGAGTGTAGGAAAAATTGAATGAAAAATGTTTTGAGTTTTCAAAAGATTGCATTCACATAGAAATTGCAAGTATATTTTGGATGTGTGCATCATGTTTTAAAAGGAATTTCTAAAAGAAAAAGCATTCATATAGGAGGTACCGCATAGAAATTCTTATACGTGCATATATTTTATGATGTATTGCACTTTTCACAACGCACGGATTATTGTAAAATTGGATGTACACAAAATGGATGTGATTAATACGATAAATTACATAATCGAACCCTTATCAAATTTTGGGGAAGAAATTTTCTAAGAAGGGAGAATGTAACACCCCGCGTTACATTACAATTATATATGAAAATAATTTAATTAAGCTATATACATTTGAAATTTTAAAACAAAGAAATGTTTGTGAATGAGGCAACTAATTAATGTTATTTGAAATATAACAGATAAATTAGAGAGAGAAATTATAAAATTAATTAACAGGGAAGATTAATTAATGATGTTTGCTTAAATGAGAAATTAATATTCAGTTAATTAGTAGAGGTGGTTAATTAACAGAAACTGACAAGAAAGGGAACATATATTGTAGCAACTAATTGATATGGTAAGAAACATATATATTAGTGCAAGAGAATAAAATGGAGGGAGAGTAATTTATACAAGTGATCAATTGTCAATTAATAAACATGGAGACTTATGGAAACATATATAATTAAGATTATAATTCAAAATTCAATTGTAGAATATACGCATGCAATAATTATGGGAATAAAATAAATTAATATGCATACATATGACGAATTAATATGGTGTTGATAGGCATATTAATTTGGTGAGAAATCGCAGTGCAAGCAGGGATTAACTGGATAGTAAATTAATTCTACGTATATATGAAATCTATTAATTGGGTGATTAATAGGGGAAACTTATTTAAAAGAAACATTACATTTAAAATATATGTTTCCATAGATTGCGAGAGAGAAGGGGAAAGTAATTAATGAAAAGATTGTTGAGAATCAATTTGAAATAAAAATAAATGCAGAAGTAAGCATATTAATTTAATGTCCATAGACTAAGTGTATGCTTTAGATTTTAGGGTTTTATATCTAATGGTTAGCACTGATTTGAACCACTATAAGTATAGGTGCAAAGCCTCATTTTCATTCTCATTATTTTTCTTTTGCCTATAGAAGCTCTGCCATTTTTCTATCTCTTCTACACTTTCTTAACAACAAAATTCTAGATGTAATTCACACGATTTTAGACCTAATTAGAAAGAGAATAGAATTAATTAGAGAATTAGAAATTGGTTCAAATCAAAAGGATATGTCGAAGGTAAAACCCTATATCTGAGTTTTATTTGCTATTTCTAATCCAAATCTCTTCCATTGAAATAAAATAGGACAACAAACTAAAGAAAACACAAGGACGACATGCTAAAAGAACTAGAAAGCAAACATGACAACAGATAATTAAAACACTGCCTTCGACCACCAGATAAGTTAATTGAACCCAACGTACTTTGAAGCATCTGAATTTGGTTTTCAAGTTCATAAGCATAAACAACTGCACGATGAGGAAGGGGATGGTCAAGCCATTGCCAAAAGCTACAACCATCAGGAGAGTTGCGACATCTATAGTGACGCCGACCAATATCTGTTTCGTTAGGTACAACAACATATAGAACAGAAACCCCACAGTTACAGTATATCTTATTAGAGTTAGCCTCTTGATTTGTGCGAGGTACTTGGTGTCATATATCATTTCTTTGAGCTCTGTTTTTGTTATGGCTACGGCGGTCTTTTCTTTGACGTCGTCCATTGTCCAGCAGCATGCGCTCCTGCACTTGCATCTCATGCTCTCTTGCATCAACGTTGTGTCTCTCCTCCATTTCAATATACCACTAGGTAGGTAGTTGTGGGGATAAGGTATTTGGTGGTCTATTGTGCTATAAAGGATCTTCGTATGAATATGAGGATGGCAATGAAATATGGTGGTATTCAACCATTTTTATAAACTAAAGCTATGATAATATTGAAGAGAAGCATAGCAAGTGAACCGATATTTATATACCAGATTACGATGGCAAGAGCATCTGTTTGTGACATGACCAGACCTTGAAGAGAAGCAAGACAACTGTTTATGACAAGACCAGACCTTCGGACCACTGCGACATTAATCAACAAAAGCATCTTTAAGCAGTATGATAGGTGGACCCGCCTGGTCTGTCTCTATTTGAGATAAGAACTGACCTTTTGACCACCGCGGCTTTAATCATCAAGAGCATATTCAAACAATATGAGAGGTGGACCGGTCTGCTCTATCTCTATTTGTGACAAGACCAGACCTTCCGACTACTGCAGCTTTAATCATCAAGAGTATCTTCAAGCAGTGTGAGAGGTGGGTCCGTCTACTCTATGACTGTTTGTAACTCGACCAGACCTCTTGACCATCACAAATTTAATCAACGAGAACATCTTCAAGTAGTACGATAGGTGGACCCATCTGCTCTATCTGTGACGACCCAACTTCCAAACTCCAGGAAGTCGCATCGCTAAGAAGAAAGAAAGGGATAGAAAAGAGAAAAGAAAGAAAAGAAAGAACAGACAACATCAGAATCTCACAGCGGAATCGAATAAATTATAATATATCACATAAAACATTACATAGTATCATATACGTCAGAGTAATACAGCTAATACAACACAAACTAGACATTTATAAACATCTGTCTAGCAATTACAATTCAAGTACATCAGAGAAAATAGATACAACTCAAACACAGCGGAACAACTACATATATCTATACGCTGAAGCCTCCTGCTCCATTATCTCCTCCAGAACTCGTCAAAGCAATCCTGAAACACTTGACTACTCATACGTAATATGAGTACCCAAGAGTTTAGTAAAACAGAAAATAAACACTCGGGTTAAACATGGGTCTGGTGTGAGTAAACGGGGATAAAAGTTGCTTAACTTTAGAAAATCCTTTGAAAACAAAAGGTATCACGTAAGACTTCCCACACATAAACATGGAAAAGTTTTTACCTTACGCTAACCAAACATTTGATAGGAAATCCAGTGATATTATAATAGTGTCTAGGGTTTTCAAGTAAATAAGAAATAGCCGAAATTGTTACATGATTAAATTCCAGCTACTAGCCATAAAAGCGGGTAATACAATCAAAACCGTAGGGTCTCATAGGGTAAATGGGTTTCCATCAATGGCAGGGCTACTGGGGTACCGCCCGTCACAGTACGCGGCCTAGATCAACATACCGATGAGTACTCCCACTCCCCTGCAACACAAAGCCGGAACCATTCCTTACTGAACAGTTCCGAACAAGACCACCCCGCAGATTGGTCGTCACCAACTGCCACACAGCCGAATATAAAGGGACCTCTAGACATGAGTAAATCTTGCTCTCCAGTGGGGGCTACCCACGAAGCTTTGCTGCACCTCCCCTGTTTTAGCCATTCCCGTTTGATGAGGCTTGAGGTTACGATTACCTTTATAGGACATATCAATCTTAGAATGCTCATCGTCCATCTGACGATGTTCTGAAAGCATTCAATCCATACAAGTTCGTTCCGGGTTCGAACGAAACCGAAGGCACTATCTCGTTGCACTCATTTTGGAATCACCATCAGAGTCAACGACGATAACCCTTGCACTCTAGATCACCATCTCGAATCTATAAGCACTATTCCGTCAAACTCATTACGGAATCACCCACAGAGTTATACTGACGTATAGCTCTTACACCTCGAGTCTTCACTTGCTCCACTTGGATTAACGACCTAACGTTTAATTGGAATCGATGTGGTTTTCGGATATCCAAATATGGAAACCCGATCCCGGTCTCACCGAAACCAAATGCCATCTTAATGTCCAAGTTGTACTTAAGGGTTTTAAACAATTAACTCATTTCATTATCATCTAATTCACATAGATAGATAAACTACATCTACAATAGATAATCACATTCATATCATAAACAGATAATCTGTATTATCACAAACAGATAATCATCACAACCAAATAATCCATCACAAACCGTCATACTTAAACCAAGCATTCATATCATTTGGATACGACTCATCTCATTACTGAGATCACAACCATTCAATCAATAACATCCATAAGCAATGATTTAATCATCAATTATAATTAATTTAAAATGAATTAAATTAATTACAACCATCTCTAATTAATTTAAAATAAATTAAATTAATTAATCATTAAAATCCTGCTTAATATCCTTTAATTAATTAACCCAGTTAATTAATTATCCACTAAGTATTCAACTTGATTAAACACTTTGATTAATCATTCACTAATTACAATGAGTAATTAGTATTTAATTAATTTTCACAAATTAATTAATCTTATTCAATAGTAATTAACATTTAATTGCTCATTTATTAATTAATTATAATTAATTATATTTATCCTTAATTAATTACAATTAATTAATCACTTAATTTAAATTTTAACTTAATCAAACAATCCTTAATTACATCATTAATTATAATAATTAATGATCTCTAATATTTAAATAAATTAATTAATTAAAATTAATTACACTTAATAATTAATCTAATTATTAATCACCTTGATTAATATTAAATTAAGTAATTAACCATCTTTAATTAATCATTGACAAATTAATTAACCAATAATTAATCATTAATTAATTCCTTAATTAATTACAAAAAGTAATTATCCAAATTACTAATTACATTCCAGTAATTATCAATATTACTTCTTTGAGTAATCCTGCTCCATTAATTACAATAAATAATTACACTCTTAAAATCATTAGATGATTTACTTAAATTAATTAAACTGAATTAATTAACTTAATTAAATCACATATCAAAATTAATTACAATAAGTAATTAATTCCTTAATTACTTTAACAATTAATAATACTTAACAAATTACAATTAATTATATTCAATTAATTAATCTAATTAATTATCAAAATTAATTACATTAATTAATTACTAAATTATCCTTAGATAATTATCACCATTTATTAATTGACAACATTTCAATAATTACATACTTAAGAAAATTTGAATTAGATTAATTATCAATAAATCATTTCTAATTAATATTAATCTAAATCATTATTTAAAAATCAAATAATTAAGTAAATCCTTAATTATCTTAAATATTTTCAACATAATTAAATTACTTATCAAATGACTCATTTTCATTCAAAATATATTTAAAACAATACATTTCTAAATTTAAATTCAAATTCCATTTAAAAATTTGATATTTAAAATGTTTAACTATTTAAACATTAATCCAAATTTGAATAAATATAAACCTTAAAATAAAATGAATGTTTAAAGAACATTCATTACTTAAATATAAAGAAAGATTTAAAATAAGTTACTTGATTAAAATTAATCTTTGAAAATAAATTGATTATTTCAACTTTCAAATTAAAATTAACACTTCATATTTTAATTCAAATACTTAAAGAAATAAACTCTTTCAAGTTTAAAAACTTACTTGAAATCAAATTTCATTTTCAAATCTACTTTTAAACATTTGAATATGTTCATCTCTATTTTTCTTATTATTTTTTTACAAACTGTTTTGAAATCAAAACTGGTTTCCAAAGAAATTTGAAAACAGTTTATAACTTGATTTCAAACTGGGTTTAAATCTTGCTTAAAACATTCAAATCTGTTCAAAAAAAAATTAAAACTTACAAAAACTATTTGAAATAAAAAATCTGGGTTTTAAAAGAGTAAACCTGAAAACTGTGTTTAAATTTAATTTAAAACTGAATTTAAATCTTGTTTAAATTTAAGATTTTCATTTTTTTTTTTAAACTTTGAATTCCAAACTACATTTGAATTCAGATTCAAGTTACACTTGAATCAAGCTTTCAACTTAAAAATATGAATTCATTAAAAATTCAAAACTGCAAATTCTCAAGTTTTAAAAACCTGCAACAATTCTAACCCGAGTAACCCATAATTCTACTCTGAGTTTCTAAACCCTTTGCTTCGAGTCAGAAGCAAAACTACCCGAGGATTACTTCGAGTAAATAAACCCTGCACACCCAAATAAGTTCACCAGACATCAACGTGTATGGTGCACATGCACTGTCGCTCCGGCAGCTTCCAGTCACTTCAACCAACTGCTACGAGTTGCCGACCATCTCCTCTCAAGCTTACGATCATCAGAAATCCACTGTAATCTCGAATTCAAGTTTGAGATCAAAATAAGAAAATCAACAACAACCTGGAACATCAACACTGTAACCAAGACAAAACCTGTCAACACCCCTCTCACCCATCTCCAACCACCATCGTTGACTCGACCTTGGCCATATCTACCTCTACACCCCCTCTACAACCTCTCGAATCCTTACCCCACTCGATGCAACAGAGTGAATGTGAAGACCCTCAAAACTTCAACACCGCAACACTTAAAACCAGGGTTTTGAATACCTGGAAATCCCAATCCCCCTCTTCTCTCTCTCTATGATCAAATATCACCAAATTTACTACATTCTCACACAATATTCTACCTACAGGAAGCATTCTAACCCCAAAATTCCAATAACCTATCCGATACTTCTAAAATTTCCTTTTTCTGTTCAAAACAGAATGCTAATTTACATAGTTCATTTTTAAAAAGTGAAATTTGTTTTATACTTTCTGATTTCTAACATGCATACATGATATAATCTTGTTTAAAAATTCATGTTTTTAAACTTAAATTTAGGTGACAAACTGTTTTATTGATTTAAGTTGTTTGGTATTTGTTTTTATTTCAATTGTGATTGGTTTTATTTGAAATACTTACTGTTATATTTGTACAGAGGTAACAGAAACTAAATCATGATTTAAGAACATAATTTTGATTTATAAACAAAATTTACAAACCTGAATTTATACTAAACAACCAAATTTTGTTTAAAATCAATTCCAACAGGGAATCAAGTCCAGAGATAAGGGTTTTCTAATAACAAATTTTAGTTTTAAAAACAACAGGTGTGCAGATTCCAAGCAACAACAACATACATATATATACATACATACATACATACATACATACATACATACATATATATATATATATATATATGTTTACACAAAGAATTCAATAATATGCAATCATATCATCATCTTTATTACTTTCAATTCATATGCTCAGGTGTCTCAAGTTTTTGTGCATGTGAGGTTACTCATTTTATTTTTTAAAAAACAAAACAGAACAATCTTGTTAAACAGTTTGATTTCTGTGAATAAAACATAAGCTCTGTAGTTTATGTTTGATTTTGATTTTCAAAGGAAACTGTTTTTAAAAAAAATAAAGAAGCTTACTCACCTTTTTTTTATGAAGATGCAGAGCACAATAAATGCAGATTTCATTTTCCAGAAACTGCATATTGAAATGCATGTTGATCCCGGCTTGCATTTGATTACAGAAATTACTTTTCTTGTTGATGTTGATTTTAGACTTTGCAGCAGTTGAATCTGATAATTTGATTGCCGAGTTTCCAGATTTGATGTTGTAACTCAGCATGCAGATTTGTAGTTTGTTATTTGCAGATTTGATTGAAGATTGGTTTGCCGATTTTGATTTGCAAATTTATAAACATGCATTTGTTTTAGGTTTTAGATTTACTGTAATTTGATTTTCAGATTTTTCAATTTTAAGAGAAAGTGTTTTTAACAAAATGCTTTTGCTATGTTATGTTTTCTTATCAAAATAAATTAAAATAAAAAGTTTTAAAACAAATGCCACTTGTTATGTTATTATGTTAAATGTTTTACAAGTGTCTACTTATGTTTTAAGATTTTAACACATATGCATATCCAATTATTAAAAGCAATTTCTAAAATTATAAATGTATTTAAATTTATCTTAAACCATTTCAAACTTATTTTTAGCAAGTTACAAATGTTTATTAACATTAGCCTTGAAAATGAGTATATGTTTGCTTATAAACTTCTTTTTAAAATTATACATTTTAAGTGTTTGTTTAATTATTTTTCAAAATAATATTCTTTTAAAACTAAATTTCAAAAGAAAAGAAATTAAGAAGAAAAGAAGTGTTGAATTCATTTTATTTCAAAAGGTTTCAAACTAAATATTATACTTTAACAAGAATGAATTAAATCTTATTTCAAAGAAAACAATTTTTAAAATAAAACAAAACAAACTTTTATTATAAACAAAATTTAAACTATATTTATTTTTATGAATAAAACAAATACTTACATACATTAATATGAAGATATAAGATAGATTTGTTTAAAACAAACTTTTGAAAAGTTTACAATAGTAATTCAAATTAAATTAATCAGTCTACAAATTATACATTTATATAGTAATTAGAAAATATCCTTTATTTAATATAAATTAAAATTAAAACCAAATCCTCTATTTACAATGTATAAACATTTATACATTATAAATAAATATTTTTAAATCAGCATAGAAAGATAAATTTATTACTTAAATATTTTTAACATTTGAAAAGAATATCATTTGACAAATTAAATAATTATTAATTTTCAAAAGAGAATTTCTGTTTGAATCAAATCATTAAATCAATATTCACATTTTAAAATAATTATTAAAGACATTTTTAAATAATTATTGCTTAAATTTCCGGGACATCACATTCCTCCCCCTTAAAAGAATTTCGTCCCCGAAATTTAAAAGCAAAGGTAATTTAATAATCCCATACAGATTCTAAATTTAAAAAGAGCAATCATATTCTATCAACCAAATACTAGCAACCATATCAACCAATTCAAACAAACAATTCTAATTATCCAGACAAAATTCTGGAGAGAATTCCCTAGAGTTTCCCAGGTACAAACACCGGGACACTCGCCCTACCAGATCTAAACTAACTACACCACTCAGATCCAGAGCTCCTATATATATCTAGATCTACAAATCTAAACAGGATACTGGACCACAGACAAGTCTTGATCAACTCCCAAATCTCGCAGGACTACTGATTCTAAAACCAGAGATAAACCATACACGTACTCCCTTAGAGATACGTGAAAAACAAAACAAATCCCAACCATCTGAACTGGCAATTCAATCCTGTAGATCGAACACTTAACTCTCAAGAGAAAACAGAAAGGTCCAATACTCATATCCGCGAATCTCTCAAGTCGATCCTGGGCTGCCCTCAACTTCTAGATCAATCCATCTACTACACAAACTCTTCTACACAACATCAGAAGACTCCAAACATACTACTCTATCCAGAGAACAAACAGATGCTCAAAACAATCAAGTCTCCAGATCTTACTCCTATTCTGAAAACAAAACATATGCACAAGACATCCAAGTCTCCAGATCCAAAATGAATTGCCTGTAGAAATCCTTTGATCCAAGACAAAACTCAAATTCCCAAAGAATCGGGTGCTCCTATTCTGGAATAGCTGCCACCATGCTTCCACTGCGCAACTCTAACTTAAGAATGCTATTGATGAAAACAAGTATAAACTTGATCAACTTATCCCGGAATATTGTTCATCAAATTCCATAAAATCTCAGTGACCTATCCGATTCAGTCACAAATATCACAACAAAATTCAACCAGAAAACTGGATCCAATAAATCCTACCAACTTAAACAAATCTCATTCTCAAAGAATCTCCTACAAAGCTGAACCACCTGCAAAGCTCCAAGAATCAAGTCAAAACAGAACTCATCTCTCGATGTGGATGCAAATCTCACTCCTTCGAAGATATCCAGAAAATACCACTTCGAAAACTCAAACATCCACTAGAGGTGTTTCAATCCCAAAACAAAGAACACTTAGAGAACTTCCGAACCGTCGCAAGTCACTTTTGCGATCCTACTCAGTTCAGATTCCAAGAAATCATTCTCACTTCAACAAACAGAACAGCTAAAACCTTCTACCCAAAAGAAGAACTAGTGGTCTACCTTCAACCACAAACATCACACCCAACTGAACTCCAGAAGAAATGGACAAGCTCCACCATATGCCCGGACTACCGACAGAAAAATCACAGAGATTTCTAACCATCGATGAACAGGCCACTCACTCCTGCTAATGTTGCCGAAACTTCCTTAACCAAAACTCATCGAACCTCAAAGCTACACCAGCCTCTTCACAATAGAGCCTTCCAGATAGACAGATATCTCTCAGGAAACTCGCTCCCAAACCAAACACAAAACACTCTGCCAAACTGAGTCTTAACTCAAATATAGACAGAACTCCTTCCTAAGGTTACCATGATTCCATTGTTGGCTTCAGCAATCCCAACTAATCCAAACTCAAGAAAAACCACTCACACGAGTCCAACCAAGCTTACAATCCAAAATAAACTCCGAATCTTGAAAAGATCCCCTTCAGAGGTCGGTACAATCCCTAGCACCAAACTGCCAAACTATTCAAGATGCCAAAACAGCCCTAGCAGATCACTTCCAACCTCAAACACTCGAATTCTAACCATTGGTAGTTGTGTTACACACACCACTACCATATCTACCTTTATTACTTATATTGGAAACCCGAACAGGTAACCCAATCTAATAGGTAGAAATAAAAATATATATCTATATTCAAAATTACAAATACGCTCTCTCAAGAAGGACACCACTCCAGAGTCTAGGCATCCGCTCAACCTAGAGCTCTGATACCACAATGTGACGACCCAACTTCCAAACTCCAGGAAGTCGCATCGCTAAGAAGAAAGAAAGGGATAGAAAAGAGAAAAGAAAGAAAAGAAAGAACAGACAACATCAGAATCTTGCAGAGGAATCGAATAAATTATAATATATCACATAAAACATTACATAGTATTATATACGTCAAAGTAATACAGCTAATACAACACAAAATAGACAGTTATAAACATCTGTCTAGCAATTACAATTCAAGTACATCAGAGAAAACAGATACAACTCAAACACAGTGGAACAACTATATACATCTACACGCTGAAGCCTCCTGCTCCATTATCTCCTCCAGAACTCGTCAAAGCAATCCTGAAACACTTGACTACTCATACGTAATATGAGTACCCAAGAGTTTAATAAAACATAAAATAAACACTCGGGTCAGACATGGGTCTGGTGTGAGTAAACGGAGATAAAAGTTGCTTAACTTTGGAAAATCCTTTGAAAACAAAAGGTATCACATAAGACTTCCCACACATAAACATGGAAAAGTTTTTACCTTACGCTAACCAAAACATTTGATAGGAAATCCAGTGATATTATAATAGTGTCTAGGGTTTTCAAGTAAATAAGAAATAGCTGAAATTGTTACATGATTAAATTCCAGCTACTAGCCACAAAAGTGGGTAATACAATCAAAACCGTAGGGTCTCGTAGGGTAAATGGGTTTCCATCAATGGCAGGGCTACTGGGGTACCACCCGTCACAGTACATGGCCTAGATCAACGTATCGAGGAGTACTCCCACTCCCCTGCAACACAAAGCCGGAACCATTCCTTACTGAACAGTTCCGAACAAGACCACCCCGCAGATTG
Organism: Allium cepa; assembly: GCA_030765085.1. NCBI lineage: Eukaryota > Viridiplantae > Streptophyta > Magnoliopsida > Asparagales > Amaryllidaceae > Allium > Allium cepa. The sequence continues at coordinate 461,187,165 of CM060938.1, read as the reverse complement.
GTCGTCACCAACTGCCACACAGCCGAATATAAAGGGACCTCTAGACATGAGTAAATCTTGCTCTCCAGTGGGGGCTACCCACGAAGCTTTGCTGCACCTCCCCTGTTTTATCCATTCCCGGTTGATGAGGCTTGAGGTTACGATTACCTTTATAGGACATATCAATCTTAGAATGCTCATCGTCCACCTGACGATGTTCTGAAAGCATTCAATCCATACAAGTTCGTTCCGGGTTCGAACGAAACCGAAGGCACTATCTCGTTGCACTCATTTTGGAATCACCCTCAGAGTCAACGACGATAACCCTTGCACTCTGGATCACCATCTCAAATCTATAAGCACTATTCCGTCAAACTCATTACAGAATCACCCACAGAGTTATACTGACGTATAGCCCTTACACCTCGAGTCTTCACTTGCTCCACTTAGATTAACGACCTAACGTTTAATTGGAATCGATGTGGTTTTCGGATATCCAAATATGGAAACCCGATCCCGGTCTCACCGAAACTAAATGCCATCTTAATGTCCAAGTTGTACTTAAGGGTTTTAAACAATTAACTCATTTCATTATCATCTAATTCACATAGATAGATAAACTACATCTCACAATAGATAATCACATTCATATCATAAACAGATAATCTGTATTATCACAAACAGATAATCATCACAACCAAATAATCCATCACAAACCATCATACTTAAACCAAGCATTCATATCATTTGGATACGACTCATCTCATTACTGAGATCACAACCATTCAATCAATAACATCCATAAGCAATGATTTAATCATCAATTATAATTAATTTAAAATGAATTAAATTAATTACAACCATCTCTAATTAATTTAAATTAAATTAATTAATCATTAAAATCCTGCTTAATATCCTTTAATTAATTAACCCAGTTAATTAATTATCCACTAAGTATTCAACTTGATTAAACACTTTGATTAATCATTCACTAATTACAATGAGTAATTAGTATTTAATTAATTTTCACAAATTAATTAAACTTATTCAATAGTAATTAACATTTAATTACTCATTTATTAATTAATTATATTTATCCTTAATTAATTACAATTAATTAATCACTTAATTTAAATTTTAACTTAATCAAACAATCCTTAATTACATCATTAATTATAATAATTAATGATCTCTAATATTTAAATAAATTAATTAAAATTAATTACACTTAATAATTAATCTAATTATCAATCACCTTGATTAATATTAAATTAAGTAATTAACCATCTTTAATTAATCATTGACAAATTAATTAACCAATAATTAATCATTAATTAATTCCTTAATTAATTACAAAAGTAATTATCCAAATTACTAATTACATTCCAGTAATTATCAATATTACTTCTCTGAGTAATCCTGCTCCATTAATTACAATAAATAATTACACTCTTAAAATCATTAGATGATTTACTTAAATTAATTAAACTGAATTAATTAACTTAATTAAATCGCATATCAAAATTAATTACAATAAGTAATTAATTCCTTAATTACTTTAACAATTAATAATACTTAACAAATTATAATTAATTATATTCAATTAATTAATCTAATTAATTATCAAAATTAATTACATTAATTAATTACTAAATTATCCTTAGATAATTATCACCATTATTAATTAACAACATTTCAATAATTACATACTTAGGAAAAGTTGAATTAGATTAATTATCAATAAATCATTTCTCATTAATATTAATCAAAATCATTATTTAAAAATCAAATAATTAAGTAAATCCTTAATTATCTTAAATATTTTCAACATAATTAAATTACTTATCAAATGACTCATTTACATTCAAAATATATTTAAAATAATACATTTCTAAATTTAAATTCAAATTCCATTTAAAAATTTGATATTTAAAATGTTTAACTATTTAAACATTAATCCAAATTTAAATAAATATAAACCTTAAAATAAAATGAATGTTTAAAGAACATTCACTACTTAAATATAAAGAAAGATTTAAAATAAGTTACTTGATTAAAATTAATCTTTGAAAATAAATTGATTATTTCAACTTTCAAATTAAAATTAACACTCCATATTTTAATTCAAATACTTAAAGAAATAAACTCTTTCAAGTTTAAAAACTTACTTGAAATCAAATTTCTTTTTCAAATCTACTTTTAAACATTTGAATATGTTCATCTCTATTTTTCTTATTTTTTTTTTACAAACTGTTTTGAAATCAAAACTGGTTTCCAAAGAAATTTGAAAACAGTTTTTAACTTGATTTCAAACTGGGTTTAAATCTTGCTTAAAACATTCAAATCTGTTCAAAAAAAAATTTAAAACATACAAAAATTATTTGAAATAAAAAATCTGGGTTTTAAAAGGGTAAACCTGAAAACTGTGTTTAAACTTAATTTAAAACTGAATTTAAATCTTGTTTAAATTTAAGATTTTCATTTTTTTTTAAAACTTTGAATTCCAAACAACATTGAATTCAGATTCAAGTTACACTTGAATCAAGCTTTCAACTTAAAAATATGAATTCATTAAAAATTCAAAACTGCAAATTCTCAGGTTTTAAAAACCTACAACAATTCTAACCCGAGTAACCCATAATTCTACTCCGAGTTTCTAAACCCTTTGCTTCGAGTCAGAAGCAAAACTACCCGTGGATTACTTCGAGTAAATAAACCCTGCACACCCAAATTAGTTCACCAGACATCAACGTGTATGGTGCACATGCACTGTCGCTCCGGCAGCTTCCAGTCACTTCAACCAATTGCTACGAGTTGCCGACCATCTCCTCTCAAGCTTACGATCATCAGAAATCCACTGTAATGTCGAATTCAAGTTTGAGATCAAAATAAGAAAATCAACAACAACCTGGAACATCAACACTGTAACCAAGACAAAACCTGTCAACACCCCTCTCACCCATCTCCGACCACCATCGTTGACTCGACCTTGGCCATAGATACCTCTACACCCACTCTACAACCTCTCAAATCCTTACCCCACTCGATGCAACAGAGTGAATGTGCGGACCCTCAAAACTTCAATACCGCAACACTTAAAACCAGGGTTTTGAATACCTGGAAATCCCAATCCCCCTCTCCTCTCTCTCTCTGATCAAATATCACCAAATTTACTCCATTCTCACATCAACATTCTACCTACAGGAAGCATTCTAACCCCAAAATTCCAATAACCTATCCGATACTTCTAAAATTTCCTTTTTCTGTTCAAAACAGAATGCTAATTTACACAGTTCATTTTTAAAAAGTGAAATTTGTTTTATACTTTCTGATTTCTAACATGCATACATGATATAATCTTGTTTAAAAATTCAAGTTTTTAAACTTAAATTTAGGTGACAAACTGTTTTATTGATTTAAGCTGTTTGGTATTTGTTTTTATTTCAATTGTGATTGGTTTTATTTGAAATACTTACTGTTATATTTGTTCAGAGGTAATAGAAACTAAATCATGATTTAAGAACATAATTTTGATTTATAAACAAAATTTACAAACCTGAATTTATACTAAACAACCAAATTTTGTTTACATATCAATTCTAACAGGGAATCAAGTCCAGAGATAAGGGTTTTCTAATAACAAATCTTAGTTTTAAAAACTACAGGTGTGCAGATTCCAAGCAACAACAACATATATATATATATATATATATATATATATATATATATATGTTTACACAAAGCATTCAATAATATGTAATCATCTCATCATCTTTATTACTTTCAATTCATATGCTCTGGTATCTCAAGTTTTTGTGCATGTGAGGTTACTCATTTTATTTTTTTAAAAACAAAACAGAACAATCTTGTTAAATAGTTTGATTTCTGTGAATAAAACATAAGCTCTGTAGTTTATGTTTGATTTTGATTTTTAAAGGAAACTGTTTTTAAAAAAAATAAAGAAGCTTACTCACCTTTTTTTATGAAGATGCAGAGCACAATAAATGCAGATTTCATTTTCCAAAAACTGCATATTGAAATGCATGTTGATCTTGGCTTGCATTTGTGTCAGGACCCGATTCTTCGACTTCCGAAAATTCAACATCGATACTCACTTTATCGACTGCCGAGCAATCGAACGATGGAAAACCGAACACTGAGGGTTTAAGAAGAAGAAAAAGAGAGAAGAAGAGAGAAAAATAGAGGGAAAAGAACATAGAAAATAGAACGGAACAGAACACAACACAACAATATCAGAATCTCACAATTCGCAGCGGAACAACATATAATAATAAATGAATAATCTTTAAACAAAGAACTATATCAGTTATTACATTTTATACATTACATTACATCATCATCATATCATCATCAGAGTGTACAACAACAACAAACAGTGCAGCGGAAAAGAAATACTATATACTAATAATACGCCATGCCATCCAGCTTGCCTCCAGCAACTCCAGAATATCCAGAATATCCTGATAAACCTTAACTCTTGACTGCCCGTGTGGAAATTGGTGGGCACCCAGAGTTTAGGAAGGAAAACAATAAACTCCGAGTCAGTCATGTGACTGGTGTGAGAACTCAAAACAGTTTATTTATCTTTAAAATCAAAGTAGAGGAATATTTTTAAGGTCAATTCGCAATGCTTTTAAAAATGAGACTACCATAAGGCCTCCTGCCACACACACAATGCAAACGCAGACTTGGAGGAGATTTCTCCTTATGATAGTCAAAGATGCTTGATACGCATTAAAATCAAATCAATTTTGATATTATTATTAGTGCATAGTGTAGAAGATATTTCGAAAGTAGAATATAAATCTTAGCCAGCATAGGTACCATTATATTATGCCTACTATAGCTACCTCCTGAGGAAGCAGGTTCTACAACTAAAACCGTACAAGATCGTATTGTTTCTTTGGATTTCCAATGAATGATCAGGCCAAGGAACTTCCCATTGCCACATGAGAATGCCTCTGGATGGACATCCCCGAGAACCAAACCGGATCTCTACCAACACAAGGCCGGGTTACCCCTAACTGAGTAACAACTGACCGAATATGCCATCCCCCGGTCCTTTGGGACCTTTCAACCGAGCGCTCGCAATCAATTCACACAATCATAAAGTGTTTTCAACATGAGTAAGTATCTGGGCTCCATACCATGATACCACCCTTTTCCAGAAGGAAATGCACATATCCTAAAGGGCGCTACCCCTCATAACCTTGCTGCATCTTTCCTGTTTTGACCATTCACGGGGTGTGAGGCTCGACGAAGTCACGTCCACAAAAACATACTTTATACAAAAGCCATGCTTTAGGTCAACAAATGATCATAGAAATGATCACCAGGATAGACGATCAAATAAACGATCCTATCACAAACAATCAACACAATGATCATTTCACAGCAACACTCAGCATGTCACATTACCAAATTGGGAATATATCGCTGATAACATTCAACTACATAACCTCTGAGCTCGTACGTCTCAGAGAAGGGTGTTAAGCTAAAAGAATAAATTCTCCGCCACCAACAGAAATATATTTGAATGAAATCGGCTTTATATCTCAATTTGTATTGTCAGACATACAATCCATACAAGTCTGTTCCGGGCTCGAACAGAACCGAAGGCACTTCTCACGAAGCCCTTGCAATCCGGGTATTCACAATCCCGATCGAATTTACCATCACTTAGGGAAATCTCTATACAAGGAGCTACCCAGTGCAGAGACAATCGATAGGTCATCCTATCGCTTTCGCAAATACTCGGTCTTCAACACCGGTCATCAAATGCAATTCATAATGACGTATCACATATTCGGAATGGGTTATACGACCCCATGGTCCTTTCCCGGTTAACCCGAATAGTGGGCGCTTATTCAAAAATAAGTGTGGCATTCAAATTCAAACAAATCACATCAAATACCCATTCAAAGGGAAATATTGATAGTCGGTTATTGAACTATCAATGGATATGCACAACATCACCAGTTTCCAAATAATTTTCCAAATTATTTATTTTCCAAAATATCTTTACAAGATATATAATTTCAATATCTCAAAAATAAATCAATATTTATTTTTAAACAACTTCCCTTTCTATTCATAAATTCCATAGTGAATTTATATTTCACAATATTTATGAATAAACGATTTCAATTATTCATTTCAATTTATCTTCAAAAAGATAAATTCTCAAAACATTCACTTTATATTGGAAAACATTTCCATACTTATTTATTAAGTAATTCTCAAATCCATCTATTTTCAACACTTAGAAAATATTCAATATACTTAAATCGAGATTAAGTACATATTTCATTCTTTAAGGAAATCATTCTCTTAAACATATTTATTTGGGCCAAAACGAATGTTGCGTAAAACATCGTTACGACAACCCAAAATCACTAGTATAAGGATTCGAAATTAAAATAGATATATAAATCCCAATACTATACAAAACATTTCCTTTTGGAAATCATTTACTATAACAACAGTGTTATAGTCCACCATTTCCTTCTATTTCTCGAAACGTCTATTTCAACAATAAATGTTGAAATCTATGATTTCGAATCTCAACACATTTAAAAACATCGTTAGATCGTTTTAATTCAATTTAAAACATCACATTCAAAACAATTTCTTTAACATATTATTCACTATTCAAAAACGTGAATATACTACGTTAATAATTTCATCCTTTCTATACATTTTATTTTAAAGGATTATTCACAGTTAAAAACGTGAATATAACTCCATTTATAGGTTTCAACAATTTACTTATCAAAATAAGTCATTTGCCAATTTATAAAACAACGTTTATAAATTCCTTTTCTATTTGTTTTATAACTACTTTCTTTATAAATTTCCTTTATCAACCTATTCACTTTATATCTCAATTATGGACCAAAAGTCCATATTATAAGTTAAATGTTTATAAAACGATTATTTTACAAAATCGTTTCTTTGAGCTTCATAATTATAAATCTTATAACTTATAAGATTCAATTATTCATCCAAGTATATTCTTTAATAATTTCACAAAATTTATAAATCTTACTATTTATAAATTTCATTTATAACTTCACCATTTATAATTTTATAAATTCCATTCACTTATGAAATCCATTTTCACTTCATTCAAACACTTATAAAAAACTCATTTAATAATGTCAATATTTCAATTTATAATATCCATTTATAAATCTCTTAATATAAATCAATTTATATTATTCTTTAAAATGTCCTTAATCTCCTTTATAATTTCATTATTTTGATTTATAAAATAATTAAATTTCATAAATCCTATATTTAAACTTTTATAATAAATTCAAAAATCTCAGTTTAAACTATTTTATAATATCATTAATCCATATTTCTCAAAAATCAATCTTTAACCGTATTTCTCAAAATCATAATTTTTATAACTTTAAAAATTATAACGTTTATTTATTTAAAATGGATCAATTCCAAAAATATTTTATAAACGTATACTTTCAAAAATCACTTTTAAATCCTTTTAAAATTCCAAATTTGGTCCAATGATGCTACACACCAAATAGTCAATCACGACAACAACGATATCATATATCGATATGATAATCCATCAAATATCAAAATATCTGAAATCAAATAAATACTGTTGAGGAATCCAGTTGGATCCCTCCAACCTGTTTTCCTGCATCCACAAACATTAGCACAATACCAATTCCGCTCCAGTACGGAATTATCGCGGTATATGGGATTTAAAATATTATCCGCTTAATAGACGGCGCAATAGGGTCTCATCCGCTAACAAAAATGCGGGAAATCAATAACTCCAATATATACATATGCCAATATATATATATTGCTATTATATATAATACCAATTTCACTGTTTATGAAATATTCGCGGTATATGTTTTTAATAAATAACATCCGCTTACTAACGGTGCATAATGTCTATTTTAACAATCAATAGATAACAATCATCATTTAAACATGCATTCAAATATTTTAAATCTAACTATTTAAAATAAAATCGAAACTGATTCGATTGAGTGAGAAGTTCTCACCTTGATTTCAATTTCATTTTAGCGATTTATTTCGAATAAAATTAAACGGACGTTTAATTTTACCCGAAATTCTCACTAACTCCAAACGACTCCAATCTAATTCCATAGCGTAGTGCTCGTCCATACGATTCCAACGCAACTGGTTTCACGCATTTTCGACCTCGTATGAAAAAGTTATGCATTTATGAACATTCACGAATTTATATTTATATAATTTACAACTTTAATTATTTTTAAACCTTCATTCAACATAGGCCGTAGGATCCAACACCTCCCTCATCTACACCGTGCGCACCATCATCTCCCCCTACGTTCTCTACAGGCCGCCCCTCTCCAGAAAACAATTACGTACATGAACCCATATAGGCCGAACTAGGGTTAGCTTTTGCTCCTCCAAGACTCGACGAAACTTCATCATACCACCGCCATCTCGAAGCCCTCCGCTTGCTCAAACTTCGGCCATAAGCTCATAGAGCTCGGTTGTCCCTGTAGCACGCAGTTCGAGGCCGACCCTATGGACTTTGAACGCAAATATCCCTTGATTCGTAGCTCCAATCTCGATCTCCACCGTTGAATATAAGGATCTCAACGTGCTCTACATCTTTCTAGTTGTAAGTTTCTTGAATCGTTGAGTGGATGAAGAGATAAGAGGAGGAGAAGTTCGTGAATTTCTGGCCTTCCATTTGAAGGTGGCGGCTGAAGTTTAGGTTTAGACAATTTTTTTTTTAATTTATGAAGGTGTTGGTCTATTTATAGGAAAAAATCGAACACTATTCATCCCGGAAATTCCGAACTCCGATTTACGCGCCGTAACCAGTGTTTCTAGGGTTTACCCCGCGTTCCGGAAACAATGGAACAGGTTTCGGAAGCTAATTCGGACATCTGTGCGAGATATGGCAATAAACGTTCAATTTAAATTAAACCGATTTAAGCGATTTTCTAGGCGTTTTAATTTGTACCGGACAAACGGTAAATCCAATTGACACGAAATTTTAAACCTTACAATAATATTACATTACGGATCCGATGAAACTGGTTTCGTCAAAATCCGAGACTTTTTGAAAAATGGCTATTTTAACTCGCCAAATTAAAATTAAAAATAATTCGATGCGTTTCGAGCTGCCACGATCAAACGATAACTCCGATTGACACGAAAATTGAAATCCGGTAATAACTAACTATTACGGATCCAATGGAACTGGTTTCGTTCAATACTGAGACTGTTCAAAAATTGACTATTTTCACTAGTCGATTTAAATATTAAAATATTCAATTTTCACAAATTAACTTCTAATTCGATTTTAAAAGTTCTAAAATATCGTTCTAACTTCAACATGATAAAATAAAATTTTACAAGTCATTTTCAATCATATTTAACCTAAATTTTCAATTATTTCCATAATTTAACATATTAAATTATCGATTTTAATTATCCAATTAAATCCAATTATTCGAAATAAAATTTATTCGACTTATAAATTCACTTATTAATATTTAAAATTAATTAAATATTCAAATTTTAATTATTAAAATTTCTGGGTCGTTACAATTTGATTACAGAAATTACTTTTCTTGTTGATGTTGATTTTAGACTTTGCAGCAGTTGAATCTGATAATTTGATTGCTGAGTTTCCAGATTTGATGTTGTAACTTAGCATGCAGATTTGTAGTTTGTTATTTGCAGATTTGATTGAAGATTGGTTTGCAGATTTTGCTTTGTAGATTTATAAACATGCATTTGTTTTAGGTTTTAGATTTACTGAAATTTGATTTTCAGATTTTTCAATTTGAAGAGAAAGTGTTTTTAACAAAATGCTTTTGCTATGTTATGTTTTCTTATCAAAATAAATTAAAATAAAAAGTTTTAAAACAAATGCCACTTGTTATGTTATTATGTTAAATGTTTTACAAGTGTCTACTTATGTTTTAAGATTTTAACACATATGCATATCCAATTATTAAAAGCAATTTCTAAATTTATAAATGTATTTAAATTTACCTTAAACCATTTCAAACTAATTATTTTTAGCAAGTTACAAATGTTTATTAACATTAGCCTTGAAAATGAGTATATGTTTGCTTATAAACTTCTTTTTAAAATTATACATTTTAAGTGTTTGTTTAACTATTTTTCAAAATAATATTCTTTTAAAACTAAATTTCAAAAGAAAAGAATTTAAGAAGAAAAGAAGTGTTGAATTCATTTTATTTCAAAAGGTTTCAAACTAAATATTATACTTTAAAAAGAATGAATTAAATCTTATTTAAAGAAAACAATTTTTAAAACAAAACAAAACAAACTTTTATTATAAACAAAATTTAAACTATATTTATTTTTATAAATAAAACAAATACTTACTTACATTAATATGAAGATATAAGATAGATTTTTTTAAAACAAACTTTTGAAAAGTTTACAATACTAATTCAAATTAAATTAATCAATTTACAAATTATACAATTATATAGTAATTAGAAAATATCTTTTATTTAATATAAATTAAAATTAAAACCAAATCCTATATTTACAATGTATAAACATTTATACATTATAAATAAATATTTTTAAATCAGCATAGAAAGATAAATTTATTACTTAAATATTTTTAACATTTGAAAAGAATATCATTTGACAAATTAAATAATTATTAATTTTCAAAAGAGAATTTCTGTTTGAATCAAATCATTAAATCAATATTTCACATTTTAAAATAATAATTAAAGAAATTATTAAATAATTATTGCTTAAATTTCTGGGACATCACACTATCTCTGTTTGTGACAAGACCCGACCTTCTGACCACAACAGCTTTAATCATCAAGAGCATCTTCAAGCAGTACGATAGGTGGAACCGTCTGCCCTATGATTGTTTGTGACATGACCAGACCTCTTAACCACCGCAGCTTTAATAAACAAGAGCATTTTAATAGAGGCCAGAATATTGTAAAACATACTTATTCACAAACGCAAAATATTATACACCTTTCTTCTATCAATATTCCACGAGCTCTCTAAAAATATTGTGGTGCTTCTCATCCTCGTCTTCCTCATCGTCATCTTCTTCCGACGACTTTGTTGAACATTGTATTACTTAACAAAGAATGTTTGCTATGGAAACAATGGATTAAATAACCCATGAAATTGCTGAACGCTATATGACTTCCAAAGAAGGTAGCATTGTGGGAAGAAAAGACTTGCGTTATGCCTATGACTATGCTATCGGGCAAAATCAATTGATCAAGGATTATTTTACGGCAAACCCAATGTATGGGGATGTGGATTTTAGATGACGATTCCGTATGTCGAAGAATATCTTTAATGGGTTCTCGAAAAATTAACGGAAACTAACTTTTTTTCGCATGAAGAAATGGAATGTAACGATCCGCTATTTCGAACCGTTCAAATCGACAATCACCCACTCATGTCAGACTTGAATTGCTCAAAACAACGGATTTTTAATTTATATTTGTTTCTTCCAATTTCACAAATCAATTCAAATCAATTTTAGTTCCAAAATTCAATCTCGGTTCAACAACTTCAATTACAATTCAAATTCTCATTAAAACCATTTTCATTTATATCGATTTCAAATAAAGGTTTGAATTACAATTTAAACCACTTCTAATTCTATACGTTTCAATATTCAAAATTTATAATAACTCAATTTGATAAATTTCACTGATATTTCAAAATCCAACTTTAATCCTATTAAAATTTCAAAATATTCACTAATTCATTTTTATAGCATTTAAATGAAATCTCATTTTACAAATTTAAATAAATCAATAATTAAATATCTAACTTCAATTATATTAAATTCCGAAAATATGCAATTAATCACTTTTATAAACATTTAAATAAAATCTCAAATTCAAATTTAAATCAAAATTAGGTATTCAATATTAATCTTATTTAAATCTGAAAATATTCATTTATTCACCTTTAACCAAAATCAAATTACCAAGTTATAAAATCAAATATTGTTATATACACACCTAGTTCTTGGTATACTGGAAAAAATGGCGTCCTCTAAAACTTATCGTCTGAATTCACCGTCGGTCAATCAAGATTTTCATCTGAAATCTCCGTTGTATTTTGGTTTCTCAAGTTTCTTTAATAGCAATCCCACTCTTTATACTTATGCTCAAGCCGTTAAGAAACATCTCCCAAATCGAACTCAAGAATTGAATCGTAAACCTAATTCATATTGGATAAATTCAAGTAAGGGCATGAAATATTGTTTCAGATGTGGAGATCTCAACCATCACGCTAATGCATGTCGCGACCTAGTCAGATGTTTTGCTTGTGGTTCTTTTGGGCATAAAAGCAAAGGCTGTGGGAAGAATTTGGTTTCTGTCAATAATTCGAATTTTTTTCTGACACTAGTTCGATTCCGATTAATCATGGATTCAAATTCGTTTGAAATTCTTGAAGCTGAGAAGAGTTTTACTTGATAAACACTAGTTTAAAAAAGATGAAGGTATCAAATATCTTAATGAGTTGCTGTATCACTTTAACAATATCAATGAGCCAAACATTGGAAAAGGTTATAGGGAAAGATTTGGAAATCCTGAAGAATATTTTGGAAAGTCAAGTACTGGTGTATTCAAGAAACAGATTGTTTCTAGCAATTCAAATCATCGAGAACAAGGATACTCTTCACCAACATTGGTTAATCATGGATTTCAATTTACGCTGAAATGTTTGATTTTAAGGGGATTATTGATCGATTATCTTTGGTTTGAGAAAGCAGTAGGTATCAGTTATCTCGATGATTTGCTTTATCACTTCGATATTATTAATGACCCGAATATTGGCATAGGGTATAATGAAAATCCTATTGAATTTGTTGGCAAGTCTGAAATCTCGAGCAATACATCTATATTTTCGAAGGCCATTATAGTAAGTTCAGGCAATCCTTTCTGTTTTGTTGTTAAAGATGTATATTTAGGTTTTGATCCCATTCTCTTAGATCCTGATGTTACTTCATGCATGGATTCGCTTTGTCTAGTATCTTATTTGAATAGATGTGAAAATGTTGAAGTTTAGAGCCATGATTTCATTTCTTATCATGGAAAAAATCGTAAATCCAATATTCGAGTGAAAGATGACTTTGAGATATCTACATTCAACAAATTTGATTGTTTATCTTCGAAATCAGTTGCTGACCTTAATATAGAAGGTCTAGATGGTGGCTCGATGGTTATTGTTGAGCAATATTTCATGAACATCAGAATACTTTGAGTGATTGTATTTCAGCAGATGATAAAAGTATTGGAGTGAACCTAATTGACAGTAGCTATTTGAGTATACTAAGGATGGAATAGTCTGTTGGTCATGAAACTGTGGATTTCGAATTATTGGATCAATATTTATTAATAATAGGTTGCAACAACTCTGGTGACAATCTGAATTTTGGAAAAATAAGCTCCGTCGCATATTCAAATTTTGATGAGTTATTCTGCTTAGATAAAATGTTAGATTCTTTAATCTTTTGTGAGTTACAATCTTCTGTGATGATAAATGATTCAGAGATCTTTCATGAAGATCTTTTATCAGTGAGATATTCGGAATTGGATAATAACTACATGAGCGATTCAAAATTTTCTTCTGACTTTAATTTCCTGGAATGGTTAAATGAATCTGATATAGCTGAAGTTGATTTCGAGAAAGAGGCTTTTGTACGTTTTGACAAGTTACTGGAGGTTAGTGATGGGAAGAGATCTCCTTCATTAATGGATTTAACCGATATGCACACATCAGAGGTTGTGCACGCAATTGTGTCTAATGAGGATATTGGTGAAGATACATAGCGTTGTCAACCTGTACAATCGAATGAGAATTTAGCTGTCAGATGTTTTAATGGGGTTCCCGAGTTGGCTTCAGGTGTTTGTGACTATTCTTCGAGCTCTTGTGCAGTAGTAAAGAATAATATTGTTAAGGATTCGATCTCTTCGTCGAAGAAAGCTAAGTGCAGGAAATCAGTTGCTACTAGTGGATCCGTTCGTCGGAGTGCCAGGATTCGTAGCTATCGGTTACAGTCTTTGGGTGAGTTACCTGGTTCAAGTGCCGCGATTGGCACTACGAATTCAGGCTCAGGTATGAGTCCTTTTTTAGGTAGTACTTTCTCTACTTATGCATTAAGCAGTCTTCCTTCAGTTGAGTTTATTCAGTTATCCAGAGACACTTCTTTTATTTATTCTGATGTGGAGACAGATAGGGAGTATATTATATGTAAGGAACTAAAGAGGGCAAGCACAATTAGTTTATGAGGATCATTAGTTTGAACATTTGAGGTTTAAACGATTTGAATAAATGTGATAAGGTTAGAGTGTTCTTTAAAGATTATTTTATTGACATTGCTCATATTCAAGAAACCAAAATTAATTGCCCTGACATTCGTTTTTTTAGAAGATTAGGTGGTTATCACTTTAGGAAATGGTTTTTTTACCTTCTGTGGGTTCTTCAGGGGGTTTAATGATAGGTTGGCGAGATAATTACTTTAAATTACTCCAATGTATTACTAAACAGCATTCTCTTCATGTTATACTTATCAATCTTTCGGATAGCTCTTTTTTAAATATTTCTAATGTTTACGGGCCTAATTCTAAAATTAATCGAAGAATTTTATGGAACGAATGCCCAGAATTTGATCCTTTGCCCCGTGGTCTTGGATTTCGCGTTTCATTGGTGAGAGATATCCTAGGGAAGGGGATTACTCTGCTATGGAGGAATTTGATCAATTTATTATTAATTCTAATTTGATTGAAATTTCCCTTTCTAATAGAGAGTTTACTTGGAGTAACGCCAGAGAGTTCCCATCCATGACTCTTCTTGATAGATTTTTTGTTAGTGATGAAATTGAAGACAAATTTCCAATTAGTAAAGTAACTGGTTTTCCTTTTACCTTATCAGATCATTGTCCTATTATACTTACATGTGAGTATCATAGATTTATTATAACGAATTTTAAGTTTGAAAAGATGTGGCTTTTGGAAAATAACTTTGTGAATCTAGTTAAAGGTAAATGGGTTTCTGTGAGTTTCCATAATATCAGAAATATGGAAAACTTTGCAAAAGCTTTTGTTTCTAAGCTTAGGGACCTTAGGATTTTCCTTAAAAATTGGAACAAAAATGTTTTTTGGCAATTTAAAAATAAGAAAAGGTAATAATCTTAATGAAATGCTTTAAATTAATAAGATAGAAGAATCTAGAGCTCTAAATTTAGGTGAACGTAATGTTCTTACTAATTTAAAAGATGAATTAAAATCTATTTTAGAAAAGGTGGAGGTTAGGTGCAAGCAGCGATTCAGAATTCAATGGATCAATGAAGGTGATTATAATACAAAGTTTTTTCATAATATAGCTAATGATAGGAAATGTAGTAATACAATTAATTCTATATTTGTTAATAATATAGAACTAGTTGATCAAAGAGACCTTAACAAGGTTTTTACATACTATTATAAGGATATATTTGGTTCTAAAATTAACCATAGAATCAGTGTAAGATGGATAGATCTGTATCCACCTGATTCTGTTGTTGATTTATCAGAGTTAGAAAATCCTTTTACTGAAGAAGAAATTAGAAAAGCTATTAATGACATGCCTAATGATAAATCCCTGGGACCTGATGGGTTTCCAATTTTATTTTATAATACTTTTTGGGATGTTTTAAATTTGACTTAGTTAATTGTTCAATGATTTTTATAATGGTAATTTGCAATTAGGGAGATTTAATTTTGCAAATGTTATTTTATTGCACAAAAAAGTAGGTTCTAATAACTTAAAGATTTTAGACCTATTTCTTTGATTACTGTTCAGTTAAAATCATTTCTAAAGTTTTAGCTAATAGACTTAGTAAAAGAATGAACGAATTAATTGATTGTTTACAATCGGCTTTTATTAAAGGAAGAAATATCACTGATGGAGTGGCAGTTGTTCAGGAATATATTAATTTCTGTTGTAAGAATAACATAACCTGTGCGATTTTAAAACTTGATTTTGCTAAGCTTTTGATTCGGTAGATTGGAATTTTATTGTTGATATTTTTCATGCTAGAGGTTTTGGTCATAGATGGATCAATTGGATTATGACTTTGCTTAGAACTGGAAACTCTAGTATTATGGTTAATGGTATATTAGGTAATAAAATTCAATCTAAGAGAGGTTTAAGGAAAGGAGATCCTTTATCACCTTTATTATTTAATTTAGCTATTGATGTTTTTGCTAAAATTATTAAAAGAGCAGTGGATAATGGATCTCTAGGTAGTGTTGGCAATGACATTTCGCGTTATGGTATATCGGTTCTCCAATTTGCCGATGATAGCTTACTTTTTTCTTCCCATCTTCCTAGACACATTATAACTCTCAAGTTTATTCTTTACAGTTTTGAACTTTTATCAGGTTTAAAAATAAATTTTGACAAAAGTTCCGTGTTAGTTTTAAATGATTTTAAAAAAGTTGAAAATTTAGTTGCTAATACTCTAAATTGCAAAACTATGAGTTTTCCTTTAGACTACCTTGGTTTTGTGATTAGACCTACTAAACTCAAACATGACGATTGGTTTATTATCATTGATAAAATCAAAAATAATATTTTTAGTTGGAATGGGAGATTTTTATCTAGAGCAAGAAGACTAGTTTTAATTAATTCGGTTTTATCAGCCCTTTCGATTTATTGGATGTCCATGCATCTGTTTCTAGATTGGGTTATTGATAAAATTGAAAAAATATGAAGAGATTTCCTTTGGAGTGGGGAAAATTCTAATAATAAAATAAAATTTCTAGTAAATTGGAAAAACGTTTGTAAAGCCAAAAAGGAAGGTGGTTTAGGAGTTATTAATTTGTGTAATATGAATTTGTCCTTGCTAGGTAAATGGTTATGGAAGTTTAAAGATATTAATGATAATGTTATTTGGAAAGAGATCATTTCTAAATATATTACTATAATGGAAATAGTAATTTATATCAAATTGTTTCTTCAGCCACTCAAAATATTTCTAATTTTTGGAAAAACATTTTAAAGTGCCTTGAAATTTTTAACTTAGGAATAAATACAATAGTTCATTTTGGTAACCGTACTTCCTTTTGGCATGACCATTGGATTTCGGTCTTACCTCTTAAATTGGAATTTAAAGAGCTTTATGAAATCCGTAATTTTAAGTTTGCTTTAATTAATGAAGTTTATTCTCGTGATAACGATCCTCCATGGAATTCTTGTTTTAACAGAATTTTAGTAGGTTCAACTCTTAAGCTACTTTATTTGCTTTATGCAAGATTAAATCTTTATAATATTGATAATGATAATGATATTTTTTGTTGGGAATGGGATAAGTGTAAGAAATATACTTCTAACTCTTTTTACAGATTTATTAATTTTTTGGGTACTATAAACAGCTCGTTTAAATTTATTTGGAAATCAAATACTCCTCCTAAATCTAAAATACACATGTGGTTAATATTGCATGGAATACTTAATACAATTGAATATTAAAAGGAAAGAACATTCATAACGATAATAAATGTTATTTTTGTAATCTGCATCTTGAAGACATTAAGCATATATACTATGATTGCATGGATTCTTATTACATTCTAAATAATATTCTTAAAATTTTCAATTTTAATATAATAACTAAAATTTCGGATTGTGACTTTTACTGGAATAATTTTAGATTTGGGATTAGAAAAAATATTAGATTTTTACTTGACTCTTTATTCATTATTATTAGTTGATATATATGGTGTGAAAGAAATCAAAGAATTTTTAATAATAATATTAATAGTCATTTTAATAAATATATTTTTATAATTTCTTCATTCTGTTTTAATTGGATTTCTAATCCCAAATATAAATTAGCTAAAAATAGTTTCTTTTAAAGGGTATCTTAATAAGGTTATGTATAATATCAACTTATTTAAACACAACAATTATATTTTTTAATGCCATCAGTATTAATATGAATATTTTTTCAAATTCATATGATGATCTAACTGTTAATCATAACTTACTTATGATTAAAGATTCATAGTTATCTTTTAAGGTTGGTTTTAATTTTTTTGTTCTTTTTTTGGTGTATTAGTTTAGAAATATCTTAATTCTATTGTTATTAGTCTAGTCTTATTTAAGTTTTATTTCCTTCCTCATATATACATATATATGTATATTGATTATATAAATATTCATATATATGTATAATTCTTACTTTTTCCTTAGTCACCCTTCAGATACAGGTATGGGTGAAAGGATGTCAGGTTCTTTTCGTAGGTTCCCATATCTTCTGATTGCAGGATACAGGTTGTAGAGAGGCTATCAGAGTAGAGTTTTCCACTTAGGATTTCTTTCAGTTCCACCACTGATGCAGGATTCTTTCATCTCTATTATGGAGTATTATCTTCAGGAGGATCCATGCAACAGCCTGGGATTTCTTCCTATGTTTAGAGTCTCCAGTGCAGATTTCCTATCTAGCATCACTTTTATTTACACTTCAGAGTCGAGGCTTCTTCATTCCTTTCGATCCAGATGCACGGAGTTTTTCTTCTTTGTTTGTGATGCATAGAGCTACCGAGATGCATGGAGGCATCATTTCTCTTGTTTCTATGTACTCCTAACACCTTAGTATCGGGTGGTGGCCATGCCGAAACTCGATATCGGGGTGTGATGGGTGGTGGCCTTGCCGAAACTCATCTTAGGGGTACCTGATTTTTCTTTGTTACTTGTATTTAGTTTTGTAACCTGTCAGGCTGTTGGCAACACCTTATTATTGTGTCATATATATTTTTGCATGTGTTCTCTCCTCTATTTACAGAGGATCACACATTTTTCTCAAAAATACAGTTATAAAATCACGTCTTTGAAAATCTCAAATTAATAAGTTTTCAAATGAATTTCTAATTAAATACAATTCTTAAACAAATTAAATTACAAATCAATTTCAATTTATCTTTCCAATCTTAATTTATTAAAGTTATTAGAAAATCTATTTTCCGAATATTAATATAAATTTAAATAGATATTTTAAAAACATATAATATATATAAATTAGGTAAACTAAATTTTATTAAATTAAATTTATTTTAAATCTTATTTTATATAATTTAAAAATAATTAAGTTATAAGTAAAACTTTATAATTTACATTCCAAAACTTAACTTATAATTTTAAAATTTTCAAAAACATATACTTTTAAAAATCTAAATTTTACACATATATTAAATAAAATCTTTAAAAAAAATTAAAAATTAATATTTATTAAAACCCATATATTTCCTTTCAAAACTTTGAAAATCATTTCTCAAAAATAGACCTACGGTGTTCGTATATAATTTTCTATCCTATGGTCAAGTGATATGGATATTTATCATTTCAATCCGCAATTTAAATTTAATATTTTATGGGTATATATCATTCCAATCCATAACCCCAAAATTTAAGAATCAATGAAAATAGCTTGGGTTTATCGTTTCAACCCATAACGATTTTCCTCTAATCTATAATATCATTCGGATATGTATCGTTTCAACCTATAGGGAGTTCTAACTGACAGAGAACTTGCAGAGTGAGAACAATAAAATAACAATGTAAAACAACATAGCATATCAATGATGTGCATATATCGTAATTAACAATTTAAAATAGTATATACAACATGCTATGATGTCGTATGTCATAGATAAACAATTGCAGATAATGGCATGTCATAACAACATATTTCAATTGTCATTTTCATGTGAAATCAATTTACTAAATATGAGAATGTTAATCATGAGTGGTTGCTCACCTTTCAAGGCCAGAGAAATTTGATAATACGACAAGCTGCGAATCTAAGCACCAATCCAAAAGCACAGCACGATGGACACGAATTTGACGAACAAAGCTGATTTCGAGAGATCGATGAACCAAATCAAGGCTAGGTAGAGATTAATGGAAATAATATATATACATATTATATGAGTTCTATATATATATATATATTATATATATATATATATATATATATATATTATATATATATTTAAAAATCGATGTTTAATTTTAAAACACATATCAAAGTAAAATCTTCATTATTATGTTTTTATAAATCAATGTTTATTTACCCATACTTTTCCAATTGCAAAATGGAATTGAAAGAAAATGAGCAGGCGAAAGTTTGTATATTTTTAGAAAAGCTTACATATACTTGCATATATATATATATATATATATATATATATATATATATATATATATATATATATATATATATATATAGAGAGAGAGAGAGAGAGAGAGAGAGAGAAGAATGTCAAAACAAAACAAAAAAGAAGGGAAGCGGATGTTCTGTGTTTCAGGTAGTAGAAAAACGGTTTTATAGTAAAACAAGCATACTTATTTTTTCAAATGCAAGAATCTAACATCAAAAGAAGAAGGAGAGAAGAGTGTGGTCGTAGAGAAATAGGCAGACGTGGGCTAGGCTGCCATGATGTTGGGCGAGCTAGACGATGACGAGCAGAAATGAACTGCTGCAAATGGGCAGAGGAGGAAGGCGCTCGGCTGGCTGTGGATGACTGCTGGCGTTTGGAGGCAGTGCCGGATTCAGGTGGGCTGACGTGCTCAGGTGAGGGTTGTGCTGTCATGGTGTTGGAGGGTGGCGATGCAGTTTTGAGTTATGTCAAGGACAAGGAGGGAAAGGAGAGAGGGGGCATGCGATTTGGTGTAGGGTTGCTGTTTTTTTCTTCTATAAGCACGGCAAGGTTCTGGTGCGTTGATTGCCGGAAGAGGCACTTCTGCAAAATGGAGGGGACATAGCCGCATGGATTGATGTGCTGGGGACGCGGCTATCGGGTCTGGGAAGTTGAACGTGCAGTTGATGAAAACCAGGTGGAAGAGGTGGTCGAGCAGTTTGGAACAGAGGTAAAGATTGTATTTTTTTGGGGCCGAGCGAAGTGTTTCGACGTGGGGTGCTTGATGAGGTGAGGGTGTGGATCTAAGGTGTCGCGGAAGGAGGCTGTTGAAGGCCAAAGTCAGCTGGTGGGTAGGCCGAAGTGAAGGCCGCTACGGTGTGGGTGTCAGCAACATACAAAGAAGAAAGATTTCATAAATATGTGGACTTTGATATATTATAACATTTTATTTATTTCTTTTCAAAGAAGAAAAGTATAGAACAAAAATGAACGGAAGAGAGGAAACGATTTAACAAACCATAATATAATGAAACCATGTGGAAGAGTGAAAGCCAAGGTTAGATTTTTGAAAATAATAAAAGCTAGCGGTTGCTTGTCTTACACAATGGAAGTTGAATGAACACAAGAATCCAAAAGGCACGAAACGAGTACCGATACGTCTAACCGTTTCGCCGATTTCATCACGCACCACACAGCGAAATACACAAACAAATATATTACGAAGATCAGCATGATGAGACGAATAGAATGTACACAGATATGAACGATACGACCATCCTATCAAAAGTCGATATTTGCTGTCAAAACTGCTGCTAAATTGTCGAAAATAAGAAAACAGGATTAGAGCAATCCAAATTTGATGAAACAAAATATGATGTCTCATTAAGAAAATGATTTACATTTTTAATATATAAAAATATTCAGGTCTCGAAAATATTTTATTTTCATTAAACTAACCGACTTTAAATTGAATTTGAAAATTACACAATAGAACTAACGTTCATATTTACCAATGAAATTTTACAATTTGTTATGTTTAAATAGATGTATTCCAAATATCAAATTTTCATTATCAAATCTTATTATTTATTTTTTATGAAAAAATTTAGTTAACTACGTTATAAAAATCGTAAAAATTCTTGGGTCGTTACATGGAATCAATGAGCTTGGTATTTCTTCCCTGCAAAAGATTATGGCTGCACTTCGCATGATATCATATGGAACTTCTAGAGATTCGCAAGACAAAAAAGTGAGGATTGGTGACTCAATGGCAATATTATGTATGAAAGAGTTTTGCGAAACCGTTTTGTATGTTTGGTGAAGAATATCTTCGATCTCCAACAGCGCAAGACATTGGCAGATTGCTGGAAATGGGATTTCAGCATGGATTTTTAGGTATGTTAGATAGCCTAGATTGTATGTATTGGAGGTGGAAAAACTATTCAGTTGCATTACAGGGACAATATATAGGACATTGCAAAAAGGCTACATTAATCTTGAAAGCTATAGCTTCGTATGATTTGTACATATGGCATGCTTTTTTTGGAGCGTCGGGTTCACTTAATGATATTAACATTCTACGACAGTCATATTTATTTAACGACTTATATAATGACCTCTCACCTCTATGAAATTACAAAATTAGAGACAAAGATCATTTAGAAGGTTATTATCTGGTAGATCGAATCTACCCAAAATGGAAAGCAAGCTTACAAAAGGCCAAATAACGCAAAAGAAGCTAAGTTCACCAAACAACAAGAAAACTTGAGAAAAGATGTGGAACGAGCATTTGGAGTGCTTCAATGTAGGTTTCATGTTTTATGAAAAGAGATATACTATCATGATTCGGCGGTACTATTTGATATCATGTACTGCTATATAATTAAACATAATACGATTATCGACGAAGAACGAGGCATGTACGAACTTCAGTTGAGAAACTGTCCAGACATTGTTGTAGCATTTCACAAAACTTATAAGGATCCAAATACTTTTGCTGAATGTTTACAAAGAGTACAAGATATTCGAGACCCACAAGCTCATCTCGATCTAAGAGAAGAATTGGTGGAACACTGCTGGGAACATATAGGAAACAATTAGTAGAAGTAATGTTTGTTGTTTTTGACGGTCTGTATTATTAAGTGGTTGTCCACAAGCTTATTTGTTGTAATATTAAGTGGTTGTATCCAGTTTGTACTATTATTTGTGTTCGAATTTGTTATTTCTACTTTACTAAGTTGTTTTTGACAAATTACGAGTATTCAAGAGTAACAATAGTAATAACAACTTAATTGACCATTAAAGTTACAATCAACACTTACATTAGTAAAACCAACACTTACATTATTACAGCCCACACTTACATTAACGATAACAATAGCGATAACAATAGAAATAACAACAAATTAACTCGAACTAATACAAAGAAATTAAAACTGACAACAACACTCAAATTTAACTTACAACCAACACTACCATCCCCCCTTGACGTCTATGGTACTCCTCAAGTTGCTTCCCATATTCATCCTCTGAACTGTATTGAGTTTGTTTAAGTTGCAAGTTAAAAGAGTCATATCATCAGTCTTTATTGTCGAGCTAGTTCTTGTTTTCTTAACTCTAGCTCATCATTTCTTAACTTCTGTTTTTCATCGTGCCGCCATTGTTTTTCCATTGACCTTCAGTTTTCTTTGTTTCTTTTGTTCCCAGATATAATTTGTTTTCATCTTCCACCGCCGCCATACACTGTCCAATATTTTCGTAGTGTGCGCTATAATCGGGGGTTGTTTTTTCCTTTCCCTTGAACATTCCTGGAGGCCGACCACCTGAACTAGTTGTGAAGGGGGTGTCCTCAAGCGGATTATAACTACAGGGGCTGGATTCATTGCTTATCTTTCGAGAAAGAAAGCGTAGCATTGAATGTTCTTGTCGCACCCGGCTCCATTTTTCCTCTTTTTCTAGTATGCCGCAACAATATTGAAAGTTGAAAGTTGTAAGGTTGATTATTATGTTCAGACATATACAATGCATTTTCTTGATTAAGCTGTAGAGAATGAAGTACTATTAGATGAATTAAAGATAAAAATTGTTATTTCAAAGCCCAAAATTCAAAAAAATACCAGATCCAAGTCGTTTGCCCCGCTTTGCGGTCTAGAATGCAGGCCGACCATTATCTCTTTCCAACGTTGATAAGCAACGTTTATTATTTTCCATGACTGCTTCAAAGAATCTATCGATCTTGGGGGGACTTTTTGGAGTTCAAAGGTTGAATAGATTTCATACAGAAGTCCAAAATGAGGATTCACTTTGGCTGGTACCTTTGCTATTATCTCTAGAGCATTCAACCCAGCAGAATGCTAATTGGAACACCTCACACCCCTTAATATACCCAAAAATGACATACTAAAGGATGTGGTGCGTTATAGGTATAGCTAAAGTATCACAGAGACTAAGATTCACAAGACAAATAAGTAAAAATAAGGGAAACATTTAAATAGCAATTTATTATTCATAATTAAACTTCATCAATAAGTCATAAAAGCATAATATGTCTCAGAATCCAAATACTCATGTCTTATGAAAAATACATCTTAGTCTCAGAATCAGGGTATAAAAATAATAACATCATCCCCTCATAAGTGTCAGTACATCAAAAGCCAAATGAAAAGGAAAAAATAAAAGACGAAGAATACATGAAAAACTCTGGGGATATATCTCCAAGCAATCTGAATCTACTGTCCTCGACTCTGCTGGCCTATTGATGAAAAAGAGGAAATAGAGGAGTGGATCAGACAATAAGTCTGGTGAGTGAAATTAATTACTAGCATTTCTAAGCAAGATAAAGATAATAGACTAAGTAATTGCTCTAGTATGAAAGGAAAATAAAGGAAAGATAAAACTTGCATAAAGTGTTGTTTGACTGTTTGCTTTGATTATTTGCTCTGGTTGTGATTGTTTGCACTTGTCTTAAATTATTGTGATTGGGTTGAAACCCTAATCCTATCTCAACTGCTAACTTGATTAGGATGAAATCTTAATTCTACCCTTCGATCGGCCTTCTATCTCTGTTGTACCGCTGTGAACCAATCATGTTGGTTATAGCAAAAGACATCTTTTAGCGCTTACGATGCAGTAGAGAATTCTTTAACCTCATCAATGCCGCACGCTAGGTCATCACGGATACACACTAATTTTTACCCCCTATTTGACCCTTTATTTACCCTAATCAGCATAAGCGTGCCCAGCCTCACCTACATGTGAGACCATCAGTCCTTGACCTAAAAGGAAATGCTGCTGATACTGGTTCTAACAAACAAATCTTCTGGCTTTGCGCCCCTTGCTCAAATCCTCGGATTTGAGCCTCTATCTATTGGCCACTTATTTACCCTAATCAGCATAAGTGTGTCCCAGCCTCACCTACGTGTGAGACCATTAGTCTCTTCCATATTTTCTTATTAAGTTAATTCAAGATCTAAGTTTGAAAATAAGTCTCTTCTGTTATTTCTGCTGCATTTGTTTATTAACTTAATCCAAGATTTAAGTTTTTAAATAAGCCTCTTTTGTTATTTCTTTCTTTCTAATTACAACCCGTGTTATAATTGTTCTTATAGCTATTATTCTTCTATTTTCCCTTTTTAATAATAACAACTTGTTATATTATGCTTGGAAACATCTTAAATTTGCCTATTGCAGTCCATCTCTATATTATTTCTGTTTTTCTCATTTTACATCTGATTTCTGTAAATTTAGTTTTATTCTATTTTAATCCATATTAGTGAATTCTTCTCTTTTTAATTTATTTGCGTAAAAATAGGATTGAATCTCTATAAAGAGAAATTAACTTTACAAGCTAAATTCCAACTTAAAATAGATGTAAATAACTGTAAATACCTGTAAATAAATGAATAAAATAACTGAATAAAATAACTGAATAAAATAGACTGAAAAGAACTTCTAAATTTACTAAAAACTGTCTGTAAATAAACTTATATAAAAACTGTATCAAAATTGCAGAAAAACTACAACTATTATGAACCCTGTTATTTTAAATTTCTTACAAATCTAAAATAATTACAAAACACTCACATGTGATCCTTAGCTCTATTCCTTGGCCTTTCTGGATCCACTTCTAGGACGTAGAATATTTTTATCAGAAAGATCTCCTCCTTAGAAATTTTTTATATTTTGGGTCTAGCCTCAGGCAGTGAACACGAATAGAAGATTATCTGAATGAGAAAATTTGCTAGGTCTAAAGTCTTATTCATAGTGTGGTTTAAGGATCTCAGGCCATTGGATTGAAGATTAAATCTGATGCAACCATGTCATAGGCTCTCTAGGAACCGTCGGAAGGAAGCATGAATGCATAGGATTGAACGAAAATGGGATTGTGACGTGTTTGCTTCGTATCTGGACGAATCTCATCCAATAATATAGGCAGGTCGACCTAGCTTTTATGGGGATCGACTCTAAGTCGACTTGATCCCTTTGGGGGTCGACCTGACCCAAGCATGGGTCGACCAATGCCTTTTTATTCATTTTTTTCCGTTTTGGTTTATTTCTGGTTTCTCTCATATCTTCTTCATATTAAGTCGGATTTCGACAAGTTATATACAGAAATTGACCAAAAAATTACCACGGACACAATGGTGAAATCCCATGGCTCAATTATGACAATTTCACAAATTAATTTTATCATTTAATTACTTCATTAATTAATTGTTATTGATCAATTTTTAGGTTGTTGCATTCTCCCCTTCTTGAAGGATTTCGTCCCCAAAATCTCCAAGGACAGAAGAATGAATTAAATATTTTCATCCGAATTCTATGACCAAATATTCAACCATCATCCATTACATCCATTGTCCTTAAGCTTTCCAATGCAATTTATGTTATATGCAATAGTGTAGTGTCAATGTCCTTAACTAATGCAAAAGGTTAGGCGGTTTACCGATTTAGTCGACCTCCTTTTTATGCAATCATGTCCGTCCCATGTATCCAAATGAATGCAAATTCCTAAATGAAAACTGTTAGTTCTATATGCATGCTACAATCATCATCCAAATTTAACAATCATATGCTAATCACTCATTATAGCAACAATGAAACAAAAATGCATATGCATACACATCCATTTGCATATGCTTTAGTGACCTAGCTAGACCGATCCCTAAGAAATAATAGTTCCTAGTGTGTGTGTATGCGTCCATTAGCATCCACTAGAAAACACATGCAACCACTAGCGTCCAACATACATAACATGTTCTAGTAACATGTTTACATTCAGTCCTACCATCCATAGGTTGAATCCTAAGATCTACCCTCCCAAAGAATACTAAAGGAAAGTACTTATTCAAAACTAAAGATGGAAATAGGAAACTAAAGACGTACCATCGAAAATATGAGGATAAGAGGTACTTATTTTCTCCTCAGCCTCCCATGTAGCATCCTCAGTACTATCTCCACACTGCACCTTAACCAATGGGACTTCCTTATTCCTAAGCTTCTTGATATCATGTCCAACGATCTCGGTAGGAATGCGACGAACAGATGCTTCTCTATCCACTAAAAATTCATCAAGTTGGCTAGGTTCCACTACTTCTGTTGAATCATGTAAGCACTTTCTCAAGTGTGAAACATGAAAAACATCATGAACTCCTGCGAGCCCCTCTGGTAGCTTTATCTGATATGTCATCTCCCTTTCCACAATGGGGAACGATCCTTGAATCTGGAAGCAAGTTTCCTACTTGATCCAAACCTCATTACCTTTCTTAGCGAAGGCATTTTAATGAAAACCAAATCTCCTACCTCGAACTTAATATCCCTTCTTTGCTTATCTGCATAGGATTTTTGTCTATCTTAGACCGTCTTCATTCTTCCTCTAATCAAATCAATCTCTTCCCAAGTCTCTCTAACCATGTCAGGACCAAGTAGCAATCTCTCTGTAGACTCCAACCAGCATGAAGGCGACTTGCAAGGTCTTCCATAAAGAGCTTCAAAAGGATCCATCCCAAAGCTAGCCTGAAAAATGTTGTTGTAAGCAAACTCCACTAAAGGAAGGTGCTCCTCCCAAGTTCCTCCAAAATCAAGAATGCACATCCTCAACAAATCCTAAAGAACTTTATTAACTCTCTCCATTTGTCCATCCGTTTGAGGGTGATAGGCTGTACTCAATCTAAGTTGTGTACCTAAAGCCTCTTGCAAGCTCCCCTAGAAATCACTAGTAAAGAAAGGGTCTTTGTCGCTCACTATGCTAGAGGGAAAGCCATGGAGTCATACTATCTCACGAACATATAAGGATGCCAAATGAGGTGTCGTCCCCTTACTCTTGATCGAAATGAAGTGGGCATATCTTAGTCAAATGATCTACAATCGCCTAAATACTGGTATTCCCCTTCCTAGATCAGGTAAACCATCTATGAAGTCCATCAAAACACTATCCCACTTCCATTTGGGTACATCCAATAGTTGTCAGGCTCCTGCTGCTCCACCTTAACTCTTTGGCACACAAGACACTTAGCCACAAACTCTGCTACATCCTTCTTCATGCCACTCTAATAAAACACTCCCTTTATGTCCCTATACATCTTATCACTGCCCGGATGAATAGTCATCCGAGAATGGTGTGCTTCTGCTAGAACTGCACTACCAAATCACTAGTGCGGGGAACATAAAATCTTCCATCTCTCTTTAGCCACACTTTACCATTAATGGAATAGTGTTGGAGATGTCTAGAGACTTCTCCTCTGCTAATCCTCTCTAGAATATCCATAAGCTCTAAATCCTCTTGCTGCCTCGAGCCAATCTGATCTATAAGGGTAGGCTTAACCTGAAGTGCTACCAATAACCCGAGTAATGTCCGTAGAGGGATTAAAATCAAAGGTGGAAATAAACTCTAGGCTCATCCACTCCACGAACATTGGACTAGGGCTTCTCTCATCCTACTTAACGCATCCGCAACCACGTTCCCCCCGCCAGAGGTGTAAGCTATCTCAAAGTCATATGATGCCAAAAATTCCATTCAACGCTGCTGCCTCAAGTTTAAATCCTTTTGTGAGAACAGGTACTTCAATGATTTATGGTCAGCGAAAAGCTCGAACCCCTCTCCTAATAAGTACCGTCTCCAAGACCTAAGTGCGAAAACAATAGTAGCCAACTCCAAATCATGGGTAGGGTAGTTTTTCTCATGAGTTCTCAACTGTATACTCCCATAGCATACAACCTGCCCCTCCTGCATCAATACTGCCCCAAAGCCAGTCCCACATGCATCAGTGTATATTGTAAAAGGCTTAACTCCGTCGGGTAAAACTAACACTGGTGCACTGTAAGGGACCTCTTCAGCATCGTGAAGGAATTCTCACTGTCCATGTTCCACACGAATGCCGCATTCTTCTTAGTGAGGTGAGTAAGTAGTGCTGAAATCTTAGTGAAAACTCTGATAAACTTTCTATAATAACAAACCAAACCTAGGAAGCTTCTAATTTTGGTAGCATTCTTGGAGGCCTTCCAATCTTGTACTGCTACTATCTTAGCAGGATCCACGGCTAAACCTCCTCTTGAGACTACATGCCTTAAGAAATGCATCTTCTCATGCAAAAAGTGGCACTTTGAGAATTTTTCTTTCAACCGATGAACATGAAGTGTACGAAGAACCTCCTCAAGATGAATATCATGCTCTTCCATACTCTTAGAAAACACCAAAATATCATCCACGAATACTACAATGAACTTATTAGGACAATCAGAAAACACAGCTCATCAAATCTACAAAATAGGCTTGGGCATTGTTCAGCCCAAACGGCATAACCAACCACTCAAAGAGTCTATCGGGTGTCCTAAATGTTATCTTATCGATGCTATCATCAACGACCCTAAGCTGATGAAATCCAATGGCTAAGTCAAGTTGAGAAAATATTGAAAATCCTACCAATCGATCGAAAAATCGTCCATCCTAGGAAGTGGGTAATGATTCTTCTTCGTAAGCTTATTCAACTCTCTATAGTCGATGCAAAATCAAAGGAAACCATCCGCCTTTGTAGCAAAGGCGACTGGTGCTCCTCACTCAGATATGCTCCGTTTGATGAAGCATTTCTCAAATAGCTCACCAATCTGCTTACTTAACTCCTTCCTCTCCCTAGGAGCCATATGTCTCACAGACACTGTCGTTGTCTTAGCATTGTCACTCAGATAGATCCTAAAGTTGATCTCTCTCTTAGGGGGTAGTCTCCTAACATCCTCAAAAACATTTGTAAATCTCTAATGACTGGAACTGATGCTAACACTCCTAATGATGAATCGAGGGAATAAGGGAAGCTCAACATGACTGACCCCTTGGATCGCAAGAAACATTGAAAGTTTTCCCATTAGATGTCTCTAGCCTAACGACTCTCCTCTCGCGGTCCAATATCTCACCATAAGTAGATAACCAGTCCATCCCCAAAATCATCCCATATTCCGAAAATCCCAGTACATAGGTACACAATCAAACTCTATGCCTAATAGAAAAATTTTCGAACCCCTACAAGTCATGGATAAATGTGCCGATGCTCCTATGGGATTTGAAAAATTGTAGGGTCTACTACTAGAGAAATATCTAGGTGCAAACAATCGACCAAGGAACTAGAAATGAAAGAATGCGATGCTCCGGAGTCAAAAAGAGTTCGAATAGGAAAATCCGAAATAGAGATCAAACCTTCAACAGAGAATTTCCTACCTCGATCCAGTCCATTACTAGAAGTTGCTGCACCCAAAGCTTGTACTTGTGCTATAGGTGTGCCTTCTCTATGCCCCGTCCTCTAAGAATAAGCTCTACTAAGGTGGCCAGGTATCCCATAGTTGTACTTCATCATATCCTTCTTACAGTCCTTTATGAGATGCCTAACCATCTACAATCATGACATTTCTTGCTCTTCTTAATCTGTCCCTTTTGAGGTCCTTCTCCTTTCTTCTTCTCCTTATCCTTCTTATTCTTCCACTATTGCATCTTAGAGTTTTCTAATTTAGGAACCTCCTTAACCTTTTCTTCCTAGCAACATCTGATATGAGAGCCATTTACAAAAGTGATTCATACGTCGCTCCTATAGGTACATGTGTTAATGCTGACCCTTGGAGGGGATGATTCAAACCCTTAGCAAACTTTGTGGCCTTATTATGCGGTGTATTAACAAGCTCCATCCCAAACTGATATATATACTGTTTCACCGAAAGACTCTCTTGCTTCAAACTAATGAACTTCTCTAAATGCAGCTTTCCTCGGCTTGCGATAAGAAATTTCTCTCAACCTTTTCGAAAATCATACCCAACAAATGTTTCTTCCCTCCATCTCTATAATCTTCCACCAGTAAGAAGCCTCTCCCTTCGGCTGCCAAGAAGCAAGCTGAACTCTCTACTGGTCCTTCAGTCCTAATAGCCCAAATATCTGCACTGTATTCCTCAACCAAGCTTATGCCTCTACAAAATCCTCCTATTGCCAGAAAACATCTTGCCTCCTAGATTAGCAAATTCCTTGCATAGTTTAGAAAAATTTGCTGCTGCAGGTGGATTAATTGGATCTTCACCTGTCGGTGCTGCATGGGGCGCTTGCCCTTGCACCTCTGGTGTCGTAGCTTGGAGGTATCTACGGAACCAGCCAGGGACTTAGACACCCTTTGAAAGATTTGGGGCATTCGTCTTTCTATGCAAAGAAAAGAAAATTTAGGCTTGAAAGAAGGATTGAATTGGACTTTGAGGGGATTTTCATAAAAACTCTCTTACACTTGAAAACCATTTCTATAATAAGAGTTCCTTTTTGAAAAATACTTTTACTTTGAATATTTGTTACCTTTGAAAAATACTTTACTTTTAAAACAAGTTTTTAGGAATCCTGTAAACTTAGGCGTTAATACTAAATGAAACGCCCCCACACTGCTTAATTTAACCAAAATGGACATACTAAAGGATGTGGTGCATTAAAGGTATAGCTAAAGCATCATAAAAACTAACAAGACAAATAAGTAAAAACAACGGAAATATTTAAATAGCAATTCATTATTCGGAATTAAACTTCGTCAATAAGTCATAAAAACAGAATATGTCTCAAAACCCAAATACTCATGTCTTATGAAAAATGCATCTCGGTCTCAGAATCAGAGTACAAAAATAAAAACAATCATGCCCCTCGTAAGTGCCAATACATCAAAAGCCAAATGAAAAGGAAAAATGAAAAGGTGAAGAATACATGAAAAACACCGGGGATATATCTCCAAGCACTCTAAATCCACTGACCTCCACTCTGCTGGCCTATAGGGGAAAAGGGGAAATAGAAGAGTGGGTCAGACAATAAGTCTGGTGAATGAAAATAATTACTATCATTTCTAAACAAGATAAAGATAATAGGGTAAGCAATAGTTCTAGTATGAAAGGAAAATAAAGGAAAGAAAAAACTCACATAAAGTGTTGTTTGACTGTTTGCTTTTATTATTGCTTTGATTGTGATTGTTTGCATACGTCTTAGATTGCTGTGATTAGGTTGAAACCCAAATTCTATCTCAACTGCTAACTTGATTAGGCTGAAATTCTAAATCTACCCTTTGATCGACCTTCCATCTCTGTTGTGCCACTGTGAACCAATCATGCTAGTTACACCAAAAGATACCTATTACCTTAGGACGCGGTAGCGAATTATTTATCCTAATCGATGTCGCACGCTCGGTCATCGTCGATACACACTAACGGTTGCCCCCTATTTGACCCTTTATTTACCCTAATCAGCATAAGTATGCCTAGCCTTACCTACATGTGAGACCATCAATCCTTGACCTGAAAGGAAATGCTGCCGGTACTGGTCCTAAAAAACAAATCTTCTAGCTTTGCGCCCCTTGCCCAAATCCCTACATTTGAGCCTCTATCTATTGGCCACATATTTACCTAATCAGCATAAGCGTGTCCCAGCCTCACCTATGTGTGAGACCATCAATCCTAGCCTGAAAGGGAATGCTGCCGGTATGGGCCCTACTCCTATGTTTACTTATTAACTTAATTCAAGACATAAATTTTAAAATAAGCCTCTTTTGTTATTTCTGCTATATTTTCTTATTATCTTAATCCAATATCTAATTTTTAAAATAAGACTCTTCCGTTATTTCTTTCTTTCTAATTATAACCTGTGTTATAATTGTTCTTGCAGTTGTTATTCTTCTATTTTCTCTTTTTAGTTATAACCACTTATTACAATTATGCTTGCAAATATCTTAAATTTGCCTATTTCAATCGATCTCTATTTTTATTTTAGTTTTCTCATTTTACATTTGATTTCTGTAAATTTATTGTTATTCTATTTTAATCCATATTAGCGAATTCTTCTTTTTTAAGTTATTCGCATAAAGGGGGGATAAATCTTTGGAAAAGAAACTAACATTTACAAGCTAAATTCCATCTTAAAACAGATGTAAGTAACTATAAATAACGGTAAATAACTAAATAAAATAACTGAATAAAATAGCTGAATAAAATAAACTGAAAATAACTTCCGAAATTTATTTAAAAACAGTCTTAAAATTGTAGAAAAACTACAACTATTAAGAAACCTATTATTTTAAATTGCTTAAAATCTAAAATAATTACAAAACACTCACTTGTGGTCCTTAGCTCTATTACTTGGCCTTCTCGAATCCACTCCTAGGGTAGAATATTTTTATCAGAAAGACTCCTCTTTGGAAAAAAATTCTATTTAGGGTCCAACCTCAGCCACTGAACCGAAATAGGAGAAAATCTGAATGAGAAAAATAGCTTGGTCTAGGGTCTTATTTATAGTGTGGTTTAGGGATCTCAAGCCGTTGGATATGAAGATTAAATCTGCTGCAACCACATCATAGGCTCTCTAGAAATCGTCGGATGGAAGCACGAACGCACAGGATTGAACGAAATTGAGATTGTGATGTGTTTGCTTTGTATCTGGACGAATCTACGTCCATTAATATAGACAGGTTGACCTAGCTTCAATAGGGGTCGACCCTACGGTCGACTTGAACCCTTTGGGGTCGACCTATAGGTCGAGTTGACCCAAGCATGGGTCGACCTATGCCTCTCATTTTATTTTTTCGTTTTAGTTTATTTCTTGTTTCTCTCGTATCTTCTTCATATTAACTCGGATTTTGAAAAGTTATATATGGAAATTGCTCGAAAATTACCACGGACGCAATGGTGTAACTCTCATGTCTCAATTCTAAAAATTTCACAAAATTATTTTCTTGTTTTATTACTTCGTTAATTAATTATTATAGCTCAAAGTTTGGGTTGTCACATTAATTCAGCTTGCTCGTCCGGTGACCATTTTACCATTTTCCCACCTTTCGATTCCACGGTTCCAGATTTTGAAATGTTGATTCTCGATGGTTGATTTCTCCAAGTTTGACCATAAGACAAAGTAGGATTCCTGCAATCGTCTTCTTCATTGGATGTTTCATTGATATCATATTCCGTTTCCAGATTTTCAAATATGGTGCCTCCGAATTGATTAGTGAGATTTCTCGATATATTTTGTGAACAATGAGGCATTATTGACCATCATTGGCTATTGGGAGACATGTAATTCCTATCGCACTGATAGTTTTGTTGAAACGAACTATTTTTGCGAATAATTCCCATTTTGAGAATTTTGGTATTGATTCGAATCTTGTTGAGATTGGTAGATATTCTGATTTTGTTGAGGCTCATATGAAATTGGGACCTATTAACAATTAAATTGATTCTGACCGTTCTAAGAATAATATATATGTAGATTGAATTGCGTCGGATTCTGATTATCTAGACTTTGTAGAGGTATAAATCTAGGAGATGAAGACTTCTGTGATTTTCCTTTAGAATTTTTCGACATTGCTAATATTTATTGAGGAAACTTTGCTGAGAAGAGAGAAAATTAAAGTGGAAATGGTGTAAACAGAATGATGGAATGAACATGTTATATAAGGGGGAGAAGCAACAATCAAATTAATAAAGTTAGCCGGCTTATTTTTACCCGACATTGGCCCAACGGCTACAAAGTAGCTGTTGCCTCTTAGTCGGCTAATATATAGCCAGCAAGAGCCAACGGCTACTTTATAGTAGTTGGCTTAGCAGTAGTCGGCCTTATTTTAGCCGACTAAGAAGCAACCTTCAGGGATGCTTTGGCAACCCTCAGGGTTGCCAAAGCACCCCTGAAGTGGCCAACCAACCCCCGGTTATGGAGTTGGTTCCTTCCTATCCGACCCATGTTTGAGAATGATTTTAGTGCTTCAAGGTCATATTTGGTTATGGTCTAAGTGATGTTCTTGTAATATTTGGTATCTAATCTTAGATGGCTACGTCTGTAACGATCTAGAATTTTGGTCGTTTGATTTTGAAAGTTTAATACATTTTTGAATGTTGAATTTGAAATATTAATTTATTTTGAATATGGAGATTTTGGTTGAAGTAGTAAAATGGCTTAAAATTTCAAATATAGCGATTAAATGGATTTGGTGAATGGTAAATTTAATATTTGAAATTGGATAAATATGTGAATTTGGAGTAAATGTGAACCGAGATGATTTCTAAAGTTGATTTAAAACTCTATTCGAATTAGAGTGATGATAATGGACTTCTGAATGGAATTAAAAGTCGATAAATTAAAATTTGAAATTTGTATATATTAATATTAATTTAATAGTGAAATTTAATATTTGAAAGTGTAAATAATTGAATTTGTGATTTAGTATCAATCGAAATGGTTCTAATATCGATATAAATTCTATTTGAATTATAATTGAGTTAAGAAGTTTTTAAAATTTGAATTTCAAGTAATTTCGTCGATTTTGAAAATCGCTCGATTTAATCGACGTGTTAAAATAGCCTTCCGGGGCAGTCTTAGATTTTGATGAAACATATTCCATTGGATCTGTAATAGTGTATTATTATTGGATTTCAAATTTTGTAGCATTTGGAGTTTCTATTTGGCCGTACGGGATAGAGACGCGTTGAAATTAATATTGAAAATTTAATATTTTAATATGATTCAAAATGTTATTTTCCATATACGATCGAATTAGGCCTCGAAGCATATTCCATTACGTTCAAGATAGGGGTAAAAACATTATAAATGCTAAGCAGCATGCCTCTTTTGGAGTTCATCCAAAGTTTCACGTGAATGGTCGAAATAATATTAAAATATTATAGTTATAAGTACATACATACATACGTACATACATACATACATACATACATATATACACATGCGTATACTCGCAACCATAACCCTAAAATTCACAGTCGCGCCTCAAACTAAATCAATGGCCAAAATGCTCTATTCTTTTTCCTTTGATTTCTCCTTATTCTTCAACAATTAGAGAAAATCATCAACTAGAAAATTATAGTTCTCAGCGAGATCAATCAGATCCACGATGAAGCGAGTGGCGGCGCCATGAGATGGACGAGATCCAGTCGCATTCATTACTGGTTCAAGCATGTTTTTCGAGATGATAGGAGAGCCAAGCTTCACAACGCTCTAGGTGCTAGTGCGGCGGAGCTAAAGCGTTTGATTGGCGGTAGTCGATCGAGCTATAGCGTCGAGTTGGAGGAGCGGCGATCAACTTATGTTCGGTGGCGTTGGGTTGTCTTTGTTCATGTATACTTGGAATGAAGGAAGAAAATAGCATGTGGCGCTGATCTCGATCCAGCAAAAGCAACAGCCCAGATTTTTCTGTTTGTATTAAAAAAGAAATTGTAACTTATTTATATTATAAATTCGTGAATTCTTATAAAATACCTATCTTACACATACGAGGTCTAATTGAGGTGAAACAAGCAGTGTTGGAATCGTGACAACGAGCACTACATCATGAAATCGATTTGGTGACATTTAGAAATAGCTAAAATTTTAGGTTAAATTGAACGTTGTTCGATTTAATTTAAAATTGAAAACTCAAGATGAGTGTTTTATAATGCTGACAACGCACTAAAATATTGTTATACTAGTTAAATGTGAAAATTATGGAGTGGTATAAATTTATTGATTGTTGTTGATATGTCATCTAAATTTTAATTTGAATTAACCATAAAAAATCAAAATTGACAGTTAGATTTGAAATTGGAATTTAATTACCAGTAAAATACCCAATATTAATAACTATGAAATTGTTGTGAATTGGGTTGACTGTTTGGATGATTGATTGCAATGGATGCTATTGGTTGATATTTTGGATGATTTGGATGTTTATTCATTATGATATATCCTGCTATCACCTTGTAAATTATTTATAGTATATAAAACTGTAAATCAAATTATTTCGAATAAATTAAGAAATGGGTTGAAATGATATATACTTATGAAATTTATTTTGGATTGAAATGATATATATCCATCCCTGAAATTAAATTGAAATAGATGATCCACTTGGCCATAGGATAGAAAATTATATAGAGAAACCAGATTGGTTAAATTTAATGATTTTAAAATTTTTGACTTGAAATTATACAAATGATTTTGATTTAAAGAAATAAAAATTGAATTTATGGAAATCGAATTGTTTTCAAACTTGAGCTTGAAATGTGAAACTAAAATTTGTTAAACGAAATTGTTTAAAAGATCGCATTTGAGATTTTGAACTTATAATTGAAATATGATTTGAATTTCGAAAATTGGGTTGTTTTAAAGGTTTGGACTTTTATTCAAACTTTGAAATATTGCTAAGTAATAGTGATATAAAACTATATTTCAAAATTTTGCTCGAAGTTGAATTATAAATGGAAATTTGGATTTTAAATTGGATATTGAAGGTAAATTTGATTTAAGTGATTTAAATCGATATTTGAAAATCGAACTCGAATTTATATAAATCTAAAAGGTTTAAAATTGAGAATTGAATTGAAATTAATTAAAATTAGAATTGAATTGAATTAATTGGAATTGAATTGAATTAATTGGAATTAAATCGAATTTGAATCAATTTAGAGTCAAGATTGAAAGCGATTTGGATATAAATTGGAGTCAAAGTAAATTCGAATTGAAATTGGAATTGAATCGATTTAATTGGAATTGGGAATCGGGAATTGAATTGAGAAGATTTGGAAATTGAATCAGTTTGACTTTGAAACTATTTTCAAATAAATTATTCTAATATAAACTATTTAAAATCTACCTTTTTACTTATTTAATTTATTTTGATTTTTCTAAACTATTTTACCTTATAAAACATTTTAAATACTTAAATTATTTTATATCAAACTTTTTTAATTATTTAAACTATTTTGAACAATTTAATTTTTCAAACTATTTTTCTAAAACTCAAGCTGGTCAAAGGCTGGAATATTTATATTTAAATCATGGATTTAAATACAAACTGGGTTAAACTGAAGTTATAACCCAAATGGAAATTTGAAGCAATTTTGAATTGGAACTGAAATCGAGATATTAAGGCGAAAATGATTTTAAATTGAAATAGCATATTTCGAGCAAATATGATTATTTTGAAATGAATTTGTTTTTGAAGCAAATATGATATTTTGATATCAAGTATGGACTGTTTTCAAAATGCAAAAGAACCAACCAGTGTGTAAAACGACGTTTGGTTGTTAAAGAGACCGGGGCCTCTTCTTGGCATACTCTATGTCAATATTGGAACCACTTTAACAATTGTGTATATGGAGTGATGATTTAGAACGAAGTGGTTGGATTTGGAGAACGTTTTCTCGATTTGAAGAAAGAGAGCGATAATGGATTCGCCTGGCACTTGCGTCAAATTAAAATGACTAAAACATGAGTCATACCGGCCAAGCGGGCTAGCTACCCCGAGCGGACACACTTCTTTGTTTTTACCATCATTTACATTGTGATTAATTGATGCAAACCCTTGGATTATAGGAGTGTTGGATGCGGTGGGTGATTATGGCTATGATGCGTTACCACCGGCCGAAAAGGGTAAACTGTTAGTATTCTACCTTAGGCATTGTCTCACATTCCATGTCATACTTTATCCTTATATGAGACCCCAACGATTAGGTTTAGTGTTGTCATATCATGGCACTTCCCTATCCACCGACGGTTTACTGGTGTTTTATATGCAAATTGTATGACAATGCTTAAAAACACGTTAAGGGGGATTAAATTAAAACCTCAACGCTATTTTAATATTTATTTTACTGATTAGACATTATATATATAGCGTATTCTACTACACATAAATATTTTGATGGATCCTTAATTGATGGAAAATACCGTAACATCTCTTGAGTTATTGCACGCACGTTATACACTGGATAGGAGATGTGAAACTTCGTAAACATCTCTGACGCTATGGCACTCATGTTATATGCGATATCGATTTACATAAGAATATATTAGTCTTGACTCAAGTGTTTGACTTTTCATTATGCTCGGGTCAGCCCTGAGTTTTCAACTTATCGAAAATTATTCTTTGGAGTATGAAGTCGAAGATTTGGTATATTATTATTACTATTATTCCTTCATCATGTTGTCTACTACATTATATTGTGTTCTTTTGTATATGTATAACTCTAATAAATGTTGTATAAATTATAATCAAATTTATAGTAAACAGTTTCATGAATTGTTTATTTGATTACTATATTTTATCGTTCTGCTGCGAGATTCTGTGTTTGTTTTTCTTCTTTTCTTATTTTTTTAATTAAATCCACTGATTATCCATGTTCTAGATTGTTTAAGTTAGAAATGCATGGATTATTTTCGATTTAAACCTTCCTAATTGTGGGTTGTCACGACTTGTATCAGAGCTTTGGTTTAACGATAACCTTAGCTTTGTGGGTTTGACTCATTAGAGATAGGTCAGCAATACCCTAGAATGAGTCAATATATACAAGAGATCGTACTTGTTAGTGCTATAAATATTTTTATATTGTGTTTGCTTATCCGTTGAGTTGTTTATGAATTCTGGTTGATGCGTGGGATGCCGTGTTATCTATATGGGTTTCTAAACACTTAAACAAGACAAGCCGGTAAATATTGTTTTAAAATCAGGTAAATAAATAATTTTACCTAAATTATATTTATACATATATGAATTTAATTATTAATAAATGTTAGTCGATAGCTGATGATAATATTAAGTTATCATCGATTATTGGTTTAATTAAAATAAAAACGAATACTTTGTGAACTCCATTTCATGAAGTGTTCGATAAATAAGTTGAATTGGAATCAATTACCATAAAAATTGTTTAAAGTGACAAAGTTATAAATTAATGAAATGTTGGAAAAAAGGTAATAAAATTTGTATAAGTATATTTATAGTTTAGTTTATAAATAGAAAGAATTTAGAAGTCGAGAATTTTGAATTTAAAACTGTTATTTTCAAAATTTATTTTCAAAACCTTCAAAAAATTAATGGTGATATTATTTGGAAGTGTTTTGACTAGAAAAATACCTTGAAAGGACTTTTGGAAAGAAATAAAAGCATGAAACTCACTTTGTTTCGCTGGGAAATAGTTCTAGAGATGACTGCAACATCGTTAGTATTCATTTTCGAGTTTCTGAGTGAGAATTGCTACCAAAAGGAATCTATTTTCGATTAAAACAAGTTTTGTTGTGAAAGATATTCTAAGTATGAATTGATAAATAAATAAAAACAGTTTTGAACTTATAAATTGGAACAGTATAAATAAAAATAGGTTTATAACTTATAGATTTGAACAAAAAAGTAAAATTAAATTTTAAAAATTATTGAGTATCTTGATGAAGCAAATAAAAGAAATTTGAATTCGAGAAATGAGAAAATTTTAACCTTAGAAATGTTAAATTAATTGAGTTAATGAAATGAAGTAAATAAATATAGTTTAATTCATGAAAACTTAAATAAAATGAATAAGATTAATTTGTATAATACCAAATTGCATTATAATAACATATAATAAGACTTACCAAATGTTAAAAGTTAAATGATGATTTGGATATGTAATGGGATATTGTATAAGTAAACAAAACTTAAAAGTAATTAAAATGTATATAAATGGAAATTTAATTTTAATAATAAATGTTATATCCTTAATTAGTATATTATGAAATGATTAATGACTAAATGGAATAAGTAAGAGGGACTTAAAAAAGTAGACAAATGAATTAAATGATATCTTTATAAATTGATTATAAAATTAAATATAAATTTGTAAGGAAATTTTGAAATTGACTTTGTAACTTTTTGGATAATTATAAACTTAGATAGAGTCATATATAAGAAGTTGGAATTTTACAAAATGATTATAAACTAAAGTGATGATTAATAAAATGTTTCACAAATAAATTTGTTATTATATGACATTGTGAAAATAAATGCGAATTAAGTTGAGAAGAAACTTAAGTAAGGATATAAGAACTAATTCATTAATGATGTTGATGCTAAAAAATGGAGATATGAATAATATAATTCAAATGTTCCGCGAAAATGTAAAGTTTATAGTTTATAACTTTGATAAATGTCAGTTAAACAAGATGTTAAATTAATTGAATATGGATGTTAAAGGAAGGAAGCTAATATTGAATTATGAAATGAACTTTAACTTATGAAAAGCAAACCGTAAATGGAAGAATTTAGTGAATTTATCAATTAAATGAGTAAATGAAATAACATTGATTTAAAATGAAAATTAATTTAAGTGTAGAATGAATGTGAATAAATTAATTGATATGAGATATTGCTAAATGTAAAATAAAACAATTGAAATTTAACAATTTGAAATTGAATATGCACTGATTGGAAATGGATAATTAAATATTTGAACCTTGTACTTGTTTATGCATTCGAAATATACATGTTATAATATGTTCGTTTTATAAAAACATGTGTTTGAGTTCGTTAAAGGAATAGAATGTTATAAAATTTCATGGTCATGGAACTTATGTGCTTTATTTGAGAAACTACAGGTATAGGAAGCTGTTTGGATAAATTTTGGATTGCATAATTACGTATAAATTAAGTAAACTCGCTTAATAACGCTAATATAAGGTACGCTTACGCATTAAAAGTGAAAATGAATTAGATATTGGTATATATTTTGTTTTCGACCGTGTGGTCGATGTATATTATATTTTTCATATTTGTGATATTGTAAAAGGCCCTCCGTATAGGAGAGACTCTGTCAAAAAATTTCAAAAATTTAGGTTGTCAGAAAAAATTGAGGAAAAAATTTGTTAACTAAATTTCGGGAATGAAATCCTTTTAAGGAGGGAGGAATGTGATGACCTGGAATTTTGGTCATTTGATTTTTAACGTTTAGTATATTTTTAAATGTTGAGTTTGAAATATTAATTTATTTTGAATATGGAGATTTTGATTGAATTAGTGAAATGGTTTAAAATTCCAAATATAGCGATTAAATGGATTTGGTGAATAATAAATTTAATATTTGAAATTGGGTAAATATGTGAATCTGAAGTAAAATGAACCAAGATGATTTCTAAAGTTGATTTAAAACTCTATTCGAATCAGAGTGATGATAGTGGACTTTTGAATGGAATTAAAAGTCGATAAATTAAAATTTGAAACTTTTATATATCAATTTATTAGTGAAATTTAACATTTGGAAAAGTGTAAATAATTGAATTTGCGATTTAGAATGAATCGAAATGGTTTCTAATATCGTATAAATTCTATTTGAATTATAATTGAGTTAATAAGTTTTTAAATTTGAATTCTCGTCGATTTTGAAAATCGTTTGATTTAATCGACGCGTTAAAATAGCTTTCCAGGGCACATTCTCAGATTTCGACGAAACCTATTCCATTGGATCTGTAACATATTATCGGATTTCAAATTTCATAACGCTTACCATTTGGTCGTACGGGATAGAGACGTGTTGAAATTAATATTGAAAATTTAATATTTTAATTCGATTCGAAAAGGTATTTTCCGCATACGATCGAATTAGACCACGAGACATATTCCATTGTGTTTGGAATCGAGGTATTATATACACCAGGCGGCACATCTCGATTGGAGTTCATCCAAAATTCCACGTGAATGGTCAAAATAATATTGAAATATTGTAGCTATACATATACATACATACATATATATATATATATATATATATATATATATATATATATATATATATACGCGTATACTCTCAACCCTAACCCTAAAATTCACAACCGCGCCTCTAACAAAATCAATGGCCGAAAAGCTCTCGTCTTTTTTCTCTGATTTCTCCTTATTCTTCAACAATTAGTGAAAATCATCAACTAGAAAATTGTAGATCTAAGCGAGATCTATCAGATCCACGGTTGAATCGAGTCGTGATGCCACGAGATGGCCGAGGTCCAGTCTATTTCATAGCCGGTTCAAGTGCGTTTTCCGAGATGATGGGAGAGCCGAGCTTCACGTGGCTCTAGGCGCTGGCGCGGTGGAGCTAGAGCATTTGATTGGTGATGGCTGATCGAACTATAGCGTCGAGAAAGAGGAGCAGCGATCAACTTATGTTCGGCGGCGTTTGGTTGTCTCCGTTCGTGTATACCTAGAAACGAAGGAAGAGAACAACGTGCCGCCCTGATCTCGATCCAGCAAAAGCAACGGCCTAGATTTTTCTATTGGTATAAAAAATAAATTGTAAATTTGTTTATATTATAAATTCGTGAATTCTATAAAATACATATCTTACATATACGAGGTCCGATTGTAGTGAAAAAAGAGGCGTTGGAATCATAATAACGAGTGCTACATCATGGAATCAATTTGCGGACGATTGGAAATAGCTAAAAAATTTAGGTTAATTCGAACGACGTTCGATTTGATATTTAAAGTTGAAAACTCAAGATGAGTGTTTTATAACGCTCACTACGTACTAAAATATTTTTATGCTTGTTAAATGTGAAAATTATGGAGTGATAAATTTATTGATTGTTGTTGATAAATTTTATTGTCATCTAAAATTGTCATTTGAATTAACCGTAAAAAATCAAAATTGACAGTTAGATTTGAAATTGGAATTTAATTGCTAGTAAAATATCCAATTTTAGTAACTATGAAATTGTTGTGAATTATATTGACTATTTGGATGATTGATTGCGATGGATGTAATTGGTTGTTATTTTGGATGATTTGGATGTTTATTTATTTTGATATATCCTGCTACCATCCTGTAAATTATTATCAGTATATAAAACTGTAAATCGAATTATTTCGAATAAATTAAGAAATAAGTTGAAATGATGTATACCTACGACATTTATTTTGGATTGAAATGATATGTATCCATCCCTAAAATTAAATTGAAATAAATGATCTACTTGGCCATAGGATAGAAAATTATATAAGGACACCGGATTGGTTAAATTAAATGATTTCAAAATTTGATTTGAAATTATTTAAATGATTTTAATTTAAAGAAATAAAAATCAAATTTATGGAAATCGAATTATTTTCAAGCTCGAGCTTGAAATGTGAAATTAAAGTTTGTTAAACGAAAATGTTTAAAAGATCGCATTTGAGATTTTGAGCTTATAATTGAAATATGATTTGAATTTCGGAAATTTGGTTGTTTTAAAGGTTTGGACTTTTATTCGAACTTTGAAATATTGCTAAGTAATTGTGATATAAAATGATATTTCAAAATTTAGCTTGGAATTGAATTATAATTAAAGATTTGGATTTTAAATTGGATATTGAAGGTAAATTCGATTTAAGTGATTTGAATCGATACTTTGAAAATCGAACTCGAA
The DNA here is from genome assembly GCA_030765085.1 of Allium cepa. Classification (NCBI taxonomy): domain Eukaryota; kingdom Viridiplantae; phylum Streptophyta; class Magnoliopsida; order Asparagales; family Amaryllidaceae; genus Allium; species Allium cepa. Next base: position 461,142,780 of record CM060938.1, on the reverse strand, counting down.
TTTATATAAATTGAAATGGTTTAAAATTGAGAATTGAACTGAAATTAATATAAATTGGATTTGAATTGAATTAATTGGAATTGAATCGAAATTGAATTAATTTAGAATCGAAATTGAAAGTGATTTGAATATAAATTGGAATCGAAGTTAAGTAGAATTGAAATTGGAATTGAATCAATTTAAATGGAAATGGAAACTGAAATGATTCGAATTGAGAAGATTAGGAAATTGAATCAGTTTGACTTTTAAAACTATTTTCAAATAAATTATTTTAGTATAAAAAATTTAAACTCTACCTTTATACATATTCAATTTATTTTGATTTTTCCAAACTATTTTACCTTATAAAAGATTTTAATTTGAATTATTTTATATCAAGCTATTTTAATTATTTAAACTATTTTTAAACAATTTAATTTTTCAAACTATTTTTCTAAAATTCAAACTGGTCAAAGCTTGGAATATTTTATATATAAATCATGGATTTAAATACGAATTGGGTTAAATTGAAGTTACAACCCAAATGGAAATTCGACGCAATTTTGAATTGGAACTGAAATCGAGATATTAAGGCAAAAATGATTTTAAATTGAAATAGCATATTTTGAGCAGATATGATGATTTCAAAATGAATTTGATTTTGAAGCGAATATGATACTTTGATATCAAGTATGGACTATTTTCGAAATGTAAAAGAGCCAACCGGTGTGTATAACGACGTTTGGTTGTTAAAGAGACCGGGGCCTCTTATTGGCATACTCTCCGTAAATATGGAACCACTTTAACAACTGTGTATGCAGAGTGATGATTTAGAACGAAGTAGTTGGATTTGGCGTACGTTTGTTGGATTTGAAGAAAGAGAACGATGATGGATTAGCCTGACACTTGTGCTAAATTAAAATGACTAGAACAGGAGCCGTACAGGCCAAGCGAGCTAGCTACCCTGAGAGAACACACTTCTTCGTTTTTACCATCATTTACAATGTGATTGATTGGTGCGCACCCTCGGATTATGTGAGTGTTGGACGCGGTGGACAATCATGGTTATGATGCGTTACCATCAACCGGGAAGGGTAAACTGGTAGTATCTTACCTTAGATATGGCCCCACACGCCTTCTCATACATTTATCCTTATACGAGATCCCTACGATTTTGTTTAGTGTTATCATATCACGGTACATCCCTATCCACCGACGGTTTACTGGTGTTTTATACGCAAACTGTACGACAATGCTTAAAAATGCGTTAAGGGGAATTAATGTAAAGCCTTAATGCAATTTTAATATTTACTTTATTAATTAGACATTATATATATAACGTATTCCACTACATATAAATATTTTGATGGGTGCTTAAGAGATGGAAAATCCTGTAACATCTCTTGAGTTATTGCACGCACGTTATACATTGGATGGGAGATGTGAAACCCTGTAAATATCTCTGACACCACGGCACTCAAGTTATATGCGATATCAATTTGAATCATATAAGAATATTTTAGTCCTGACTCGAGTGTTTTATCTTTTCATTATGCTCGAGTCAGCCTTGAGTTTTCAGCTTATCGAAGATTATTCTCTAGAGGACGAAGATGAAGATTTATTATATTATTATTACTATTATCATTTATGCATCATGTTGTCTGCTGCATTATATTGTGTTCTGTTGTATATGTACAACTTTAATAAATGTTGCATAAATTTTAATCAAACGTGTAATAAATAGCTTCATGAACTATTTATTTGATTATTATATTTTATCGTTCTGCTACGAGATACTGTGTTTGTTTTCCTCTTCTTTTCTTATTTTTTTCTTTATTAGCCTAATTGGTTATCTATGTTTCGGACTGTTTAAGTCGGACATGCGTGGATTATTGTCAATTTAAACCTTTCGAAATATAGGTCGGTACAGCCAGTCTGTCTTTGTGATAAAGTTGTCTCAGGCACCTGTGAAAGTGATGGAGTTGCTTGCTTTTGTAAGCTGTATTGAGGGATGTTCTGTGAGATTGCCTTATGCAACGTCATAATGAGTTTAATGCTATTTCGGTAGTTGCTAAGGTGTCTTTGCCTCACACATGTATTATTGTTGTAAAAGTGATACGACCACTATAATATTACTTTCCTATGTAAAATAATAATATTTTATTTTGCCTGCAAAAAAGTGAAAAATAAATATTTGTTGGTGTTATAAATTTTTATAATTAAGTAATATTATTTATTTATAACTTATTTTCAATCAAAGATAAGTTACACATCTTGTTGCCAATTAATTAAACAAATGTATGTGTAATTATATGAAAAATACATAATGAAATCCGAAACTTGAACTGAAATTCTCGAAATTTACGAATTAGATTGAAATTCCGAAAACTAAAAAAAATCGAAACCGAGGCTTCAAACCTTGTATAAAATGATAGAAGATAATAAATAAGATTAAAGATAAAAAAATGATAAAGGATAAATTATTTTGCAAAGTCAAAACACATCGATACATACATACGTATAAATATGTGCGCGCGTGGAACTCTCTTGAGAATGGGACTCCATAACAATGGAATAGCTCTCACCTTTAGAGAGTGGAACTCCATAACAATGGAGTAGATATGAGAGTTCGTAATCTGTTTTTGCCCATGGAATTTTCGAAGAACCATCACTGAAAGGGCGTGTTACTGATGGGCACAACAACGTTTTTCAACTCAGTGACTGGAATTAACAAAGCGTTAGTAACATGAAGGGAGAGATTGAAAACGAGAATCGAGTTCAAAAAGGTAGAAGCAATTTGGGGTCCGTTTACCACTGTGGAAAAGAGGACACCGAGTCAACGTTGGTCGAAGGGAGACGAAGTGGGTTTCTTTGTTATGTGCATGTGGTTATGGAAGGAATGTGATGGGGATTCATGTGGGTTTTTTGGTACAGTTGAGATGTGGTTGTTGGTATGCGGTTATAGAACGTGGTTTACTTGTTTGATGTTAGGGCTTAAAAGGTAGTACCTGTAAGTATTGTGCATTCTTGAAATGACTGGGCTTTTGTTATACGTGATACATAGGAAACATGTATATGAGATAATAGGAGTCGAATGAAGATTATTTATCCTATGATTGCGATATGTAATAATACGTACTTATATGTACTGTGTATTCTATAGGGCTAAATTAGGTTTTGGTAATTGGGTTTGATTGGGTAGATCGTTGGACATAGGAGTTTGTGATTGTAAGCATTTTGGATTCGAGTTTGCCGCATTGTACTAATGCGTGGACTATATTTGTTAATTATTATAAATGAATCCATTTTCAAGTATTTTTTATATATAAAGAAAATACTTAGATCAATGTAGTCAAAGTGAAGCCTTTTTGTCATTTTGGAAAATATCTCTTCGTTACTTCCAACAACCTACCCGTTGGGTTATTTAAATACACTACAGAAATGATAGTAACTTCTCTCCCACGTTACTTTCTCTCCTAATCGATAATAATTTTACCAACAAACCAATGGTGGAACCATATTTCACGTTCTCCTGCGTTAGTTTGTCTCCCAAAAGATAATAACTTCACCAACAAACCAATGGCGGAACCATCTTTCACGTTCTCCTGCGTTAGTTTCTCTCTCAAACGATAATAACTTCACCCACAAATCAATGGCGGAAAAGGTTGGAAAATTTTCAGTAGAGGCCGATATGTTTCTCAAAGTAAGATCTAAAACCTACTTTACTGATTTGGTTTCTAGGGTTTTGTCTTCCCTGTATTAGGCTATGATTCAATTTTCTGATTTTTCAATTTGGCAATTTAAGTCCACCTCATTCTGTTATTCTCTTTCTTTTCGATTTTTGTTACTTATTCTCTCCTTCCTTCTACTAAAATGTAACAAAGAAAATCCAAAACCCCAGCTAAAGTACTAAGGTTTAAGCAGTGGCTTTAATCTCTCCTCCTCCTTTGTTAGTTGATTATCTTGATTGTAAATATCAAGTCTTTCGTTTGCGCTGTAATCGTTAACTAATTTTACCTTGCCACAAGAATTCCCTACCTGCGGTGTCAGCATCCATCATTTGCTGAACTTATTTACAATAGTTAAGCAAATTTATGACAACCTAAAACCAAGATGTGAGTATTTAATTTATGATATATTAAAATTTAATGCCATATAAATTAGAACTTATCACCTTTTTTATCATGTGATGAATGATTCATGAAAAGATTTGTATCCCATGTTGATGACCATCCTCATCTGTGCTGCATCGCCATGTTGTAAAGATGAAATGTTCTACATTTATCTACAATATTGCAAAAATAATAAGGTAATTATTTTTATTTTCTATTGGTTTAGTTATCCTTCAAAATGTAATAACCATGGTGTAAAAAGGAACTTCTATTCGTAGTTTTTCTTTTTATTTCTTTTATTCTGATAGGACCGAAAACCATCACAACAGGACATGATGGGTGTCGAATTCGCTTTTAAGATATCTTCTTTTACTAAATGTATGTTGAATATTACTGATTTGATTTCGGCTATTTTTAATTTATTTATTTTACAGATTTTTTTCGTAAAAAGAACTGGGAGTTTGATTCAGAAAGAAGGTTGTCAAGAATCTTTTGAAGTCTTTTACTATATTCCTTCAGTGAGGTATTTTGAGATTCATGCATTTTCTGATTGATGAAAGTATTATAAATTACTGTGACTGCTATAGCTTATATTATTTTATATAAAGGATATGAAGCCCTTCGAGAAAACTTAGAGCTTTTTTACGGCATGAAAATGCAAACACTTTGTGATTCCACGGTTATCTTTGTATGGGCTGTAAAATCTGTTGTGAATCGATTCTACCTTCAATTATTGTACTATTAACCGGTTTTCCCCCTTTAAATGAACAACTGCAGATATTTTTAGTATATGATCTCTTATTGGGATTTGTTACCATATACATTGTTTGTTTTTTGGCTAAAAACAACTGAAAAAATTTGAATACTGTTATAATATATTTATAATATGGGTGAATATGCTAAATGGTCAAGGACAGTATTGTAATTTTCTTTAGATTTGGAGTATATAAATATAGAGCTCATTTGTATTGTAAAGTTATCTGTGGTGAATAATAAAATATCTTCTCCCTTTATTATTTCTGTTCTCTTTATTTTACAACACGTTATCAGCATGATGTTTTAAATTTTTGTTGGTTTAGGTCACTACTTCAATACATGAATCATGTGATGTGTACGCATGAAGTTATTTTGTTTAATTTTTTTTTACTTTAGTTACATATTCTATAAGTTCAGATATTTATCCTTTTATTCAGGAACAGTTTGAACAAGCCTTTCGAAGTATCATATTTTCGTCTTCTTTTACTCGCTCTCCTTGAAATATCTACTGCATAATTTTACCTTATAAATATTCTTTTATAAGCTAGATATAGTACACATCTTATTAGGCTTACTTGCAGTACAACCTTTATTAAAGGTACTTCAATGATTTGTTTCTAATATTTTTAGTTGATATAATGTTGTAACATAAGGTTTTAATAACTTTTATTTTATTAAATGTCAATTCATTGATACTTTCTCCGACATATTTCTTTGTAACTGATTTACTATTTTTTTATCTCTCTGTTTTTTTATAAATAAGGTAAATATATTCAGTTGATATGATGCAGAACTTGCGTCTTCCAGTCAGCCTTTTCCTTTGGCTTTGATATGTCTCTGCCTATTGTTTTCATTTATTAGTTGATTTTCTGATAGATGCTTGCATGCCTTTATTTTTATTTTTCATTTTTCATTTTTTTTTTTCAATTGTTGTATATGTTGATTGCTGATGAATTACCTTTCATTTTTAATTTTTTACCTAACCCTCTTGTTTAAATTTTTAACGGCTAGCCCGTCTTTGAAATATTAAACTATGATTTACATAATCGTAGGGAATTACGAACGAATCATTTGATCCTATACTTTCTATGTTGGTCGTTTGAATCTTGGATCTGTTCTTCCTTTTTGGATCTAGATCCTACTATCAATCAAGCTTCCCTTTTGGATTTGCATTCTATAATTATTCTATTATAAGTTTTGGTCAATTTTGTTGTATACTACAAAGCATATTGTGTCAATTTGCAGAGCAAATACGCTGTGGAAAAGATGGCGAATCATTTGCATTGAAGGTCGGCGATAACGAATTGCAGTTCTCCATGCCATTCAAATCATTTAATTCCGAGTGATGTTTATTTTATTTTGGTAACCTTGCTAAGTCTTAATATATATATATATATATATATATATATATATATATATATATACAGAATTTATGGCAAATATCGCTAAGCTTAAATTCAAAGCGTTGGACATATCTGGAGATAACTATTTGTCATGGATACTGGATGCTGAAATGCACTTGCAATCTCAGTGCTTAGAAAATACAATTAAAAATGGCAATACTATGTCCCAACAGGGCAAAGCAAAGGCTCTAATATTTCTAATACGTCATATCCACAACGATCTAAAAACAGAATATTTAACGGAAAAGGATCCTCTCCACTTTTGGAACTCCCTGAAGGAGCGTTATGACCACCAGAAGACGGTCATACTTCCAAATACTAGGCAAGAATGGTTGAACCTGAGGTTTCAAGATTTCAAATCCGTAAGAGAATATAATTTTGCTATGTTTAGAATTACTTCTAAACTGAAATTATGTGGAGAAAAGGCGGATGACGCACGAATGCTTGAAAAGACTTTCTCAACATTTCATGCATCGAATATACTCCTGCAGCAGCAATATCGAGAGCGTCATTTTACAAAATATTCTAAACTCATAGAATGCTTATTAATTGCTGAACAAAATAATGAACTGCTTATAAAAAAATCACTCCTCAAGACCAACTGGTTCAACTGCATTACCTAAAGTTAATGCTAATTTTGCCCACTCTGGAAGAGGTAGGGATCGAAGTCGAGGTAGAGGACGTGGATATAACTCCAGCAGAGGCGGTTATGGTGGTTTTAAAGGTAACAAAACCACCAACTTCAAAAAGCAACAAAAGAAAATTGAGCCTGTAAAGAATAATGATTCAGCTTCAGAAAATAAAAAGCATTACGAGGAAGTTTGTTATAGATGTGGACGATCTGGTCACTAGTCATGTACATGTAGATCATCAAAGAAAACAGTTGAAGAATATCATCGCTCGAAGAATATTGAGGCAAACAATGCCAAAGAGTTACATGAAAACACTAATCTGAAGTTAGATGATTTCTTCGAAGATGTCAATGGAAATTTCATTAATGATGAAAATCTAAGTGCAATGATCAATGATATGACCGAGTTAATCAATTAGAAATGACTTGATATTTGTTATGTGGTTTTTCATTTTATTTCATTAGCTTGGATTAATAAATTAGTTTGAAGCTTGTGTTCGTTAGTTTGTATTTCCTTTTGCACAACTAGTTAAAAATAATGTATAATGTGGATGTTGTTTTTAATCAGTAGCCTATTTTAATCATATTACTTTGTTTATTTACATTACATTTATTTATGCATACAATTTTTTTTATATAATTGACTAATTACTGTCTTTAATTGTTAAGGTATGGAACGCCATTTGGGTGATGATATATGTTTACTACATAGTGCAACTACTCATACAATTTTGAAAAACCAGAAGTCTTTCTCTGAACTATCTGAAAATTTCTCAGTTAAAGTCTCCACTATAGCTGGATCTGCTAATATAATTGACGGGTCCGAAAGAGCCCATATAATATTACCAAATGGTACACATATCTTTATTCAGAATGCATTATACTCAAGCAACTCTAAAAGAAATTTGCTGAGTTTTAAAGATATAAGAATGAAGGGATACCATATTGAAACTATAAATGAAAATAACAAAGAATATCTTTGTATTATTTCTAGAATTGAAAGCCAGAAGCTTATCCTAGAAAAATTTAGTACAATTTCAACTGGTTTTTATTTTACAAAAATTGGCATAGTTGAATCTCACTCTATAAACATGAGCCAGAAGCTCACAAATACAAAGACATTGATTCTTTGGCATGATCGCTTAGGTCATCCTAGATCAACCATGATGCATAAAATCGCTAAAAATTCAAATGGGCATGATTTATCAAACCAATTGAATTTACCAAGTGATTACTTATGTGCCCCATGTGCACAAGGAAAATTAATCGCTCGGCCTTCATATAGTAAAATCACTTCGGAATCTCCAACATTTCTACAAAGAATTCAAGGTGATATATGTGGCCCAATCCACCCTGAATGTGGTCCATTTAAATATTTTATGGTATTGATTGATGCATCAACTCGTTGTCACATGTCTATTTACTTTCTACAAGAAATTTGGCATTCGCCAAGCTGCTTGGTCAAATAATAAAATTGAGAGCACACCTCCCTGATCATCAAATTAAATCAATTAGACTAGATAATGCTGGAGAATTTACTTCTCAAGTATTTGATGATTATTGTCTATCATTGGAAATTGAAATTGAACATCCAGTAGCTCATGTTCATACTCAAAATGGACTGGCAGAATCATTAATTAAGCGTTTGCAACTTATTGCAAGACAGTTGCTGATGCAATCAAAACTACCTGTTTCGGCTTGGGGACATGCAATTCTACATGCATCAAAATTGATTAAAATTAGACCAACAGCTTATCATCAGTTTTCACCATCACGGCTCTTAACTGGATCTCAACCAAATATTTCACATTTACGAAAATTTGGTTGTGATGTGCATATACCTATTAATCCCCACTTCATACTAAAATGGGTCCTCAATGACGGTTGGGAATTTATGTGGGAGGTGATTCCCCATCGATTATTCGTTACCATGACCTCTTACAGGTGATGTCTTCACTGCAAGATTTTCAGACTGTAAATTTGATGAGACAATCTTCCCGCCGCTTGGGGGAGGAAAGACCGTTCCAGTAGAACGGCGTGAAATATCATGGAATAATCCATCTATGTCTTATTTGGATCCACGTACCAAACAATGCCAATATGAGGTACAAAGAATTTTGCATATTCAAAATATTGCAAGTCGACTGCCAGATGCATTTAGTGACGCTGTAAAAATAACTAAATCCCACATTCCAGCAGCAAATGCACCAGCAAAAATTGATGTCCCTGAAGGATCAAAAGTAAATATAGCAGCAAATGAATCTAAAGAGAGACAAAAACGTGGAAGGCCAATTGGTTTAAAAGACATGGCGCCTAGAAAAAGAAAGTCTAATGAAAAATCATCAATTATGGAACCTCCTGAAGAGGTTATATATGATCAAAAGGATCACTTAAATGAAAATCCCAATTCTCCTAGAAGTGCGGAAGGAACTATTATCCCAGAAGAGATAAAAGAAGCTTCCAACGATAAAATGGTACCTAATAATAATGAGATCTCAATATTTTATACAAACTATGGAGAAATATGGGATCAAAATAAAATAATAATTGATGATGTATTCTCATTCATAGTAGCTACTGAAATAATTGAAAGTCATGACTATAATGAGAATGACGATTATGAACCAAATAGCATAAATGAATGTCGAAAAAGACACGATTGGCCAAAATGGAAAGATGCTATCCAAGTGGAATTAGATTCACTTCAAAAACATGGTGTATTTGGGCCAATAGAGAAAACACCAGAAAATGTTAAACCATTAGGTTATAAATGGGTATTCGTTAGAAAATGAAATGATAAAAATGAAGTCGTAAGATACAAGGCACGACTTGTCGCACAAGGGTTCCTGCAGAGACCGGGTTTTGACTTTAAGGAAACTTACTCCCCTGTTATGGATGTCATAACATTTCGATATTTAATAAGCCTTGTAGTTTCTGAAAAACTCGATATACGATTAACAGATGTTGTGATAGCTTATCTTTACGGTGAATTAGATACCAATATTTACATGAAAATTCCATATGGATATAAATTGCCTGAAGTAAAATCAAAGTCCATGTACTCATTAAAACTAAGACGATCGCTATATGGCTTGAAACAATCTGGAAGGATGTGGTATAACCGTCTTAGTAAATATTTGGTAAAAGAAGGATACGAAAACAATCTCATTTGTCCATGTGTCTTTATAAATAAATCGGTGAAGGGATTTGTTATCTTAGTAGTTTATGTTGATGATGTATGTTATCCCACCTTTTGGTTCAGGCTGGAATATCAACAAATTGGCAAGGAATGATGAATATTGGGATTGGAGATCGATTGGAATCAAGGCTGCAATCGATGTCGTCAAAATTTGGTTGAGCTCCGATCGAGACAGAATCGATTGGAGATGATGATGATGAGGACTAGGAGAGGCTATATTTCAAATTTCAGGTTAATCGGACTTCGTATGAAGGAGATATGATCGATGCAAGGTAGGAAGAGCATGTTGTTCGTATCCATCGGCACAGGGATGGTTCGTATCGATACATTTCGTATCGATCAGGTAGTTGGTGTTTCGTATCGATCGGCTTCGTATCGATCGGCAGAAGTTCGACTCGATGGGGTATGCATCGATCAGGTTTTGGTTCGACTCGATGGTTTCGTATCGGTATGGAAGGAAGAGATGGTTCGTGCATGCCCGGCAGTTCGTATCCATGGAGCAGCGTCTCATTCGAATCGATCAGGTTGGAAGGCTAGATGGATTTCGACTCGATGGCAACACACCCGGATTGGTAGGCAAGCATGCGGAGGCTTGTTCGAATCGATACGAATCGTATCGGTTAAGATTCGGACAGGTGGTGTATTTCGAGTCCATGATCTCGTATCGATCACCGGAGCTCAGTTCGACTCCATCAGGTAAAATCTCGCTCGTATCCATCAGGTAAGGCTTCGTTCGTATCCATCATTGAGTTTGGTTTCGTACCCATCTATTGGCCTTTCATTCGTATCGATCAAATTCAACATTTCGTATTGATCGGATCGATACAAAATACTCTTCTGCGATCGATACGAGAGAACATGCGATGCAAACAGTTGAGTACATGTAGAAGTGATGGACACATGCAAGCATGAAGCGTGGATACATGTACGTCTCTAGGAAAGAAGCGTTCAACTCGGCGCACCAAGTGGATCAACCCAGTCAACACGTCGCAAAAGTCGAATCGATCCAGGAGATTAGCGCCACGTCATTGCGTGCACATGCTTCTGATCGAGTCGAATAGGATGGATTCGAACCAGTGGATACGAACGCAACATCACTCACGCAAATGTAATTCATATCGATCATATCTCCTAAATGGCCGATCCAAATGCAATGAAATTTTCACAGCAATTTGCATACAAGGTAAAGAACAATCCTGCCAAGTTTCATCTCAATTGGATCATTTTTTGATGGATACAAATTAGATCCATATCGATCACATATCGAGTCGAAATTTGGTGGGGTCGGTCGCGTGGGCCCACTTACGTGCCAGAAGAAGTCTCCCGAAGTTTGAGTGCGATCTCAGCCTTCTACGACTATAAATAGCCTCCTGAAGCCTACAGAAAAAGGACCTTTTGGCTATTGGACGTCCATACTTTGCCGGATTCGTTTCTACACTTCAATATAACTATTGTATTCGAAATTCTTCATTGTTACTGCTGTAATCATCTGTAACCAGCAAGGATAATCAATAAAAGGATAAAACTTTGAAGTGGACGTAGGCCGGAGATAGCCGAACCAATATAAATCTTGTGTCTTTGTTCATTACTTTTGGATTATTGCTTGTAATTTGCTGAGATCTGATATCTGTGCTTGAATATTGTTGATTTGTGTCCATACACTGGTGCTTTCATGGTATTTGGGGTTTGTGACCAATTTTGGCGCAAACACTTTGGTGCTTTCACTGAGAAGGACTAGCACCCGCTACATCGGATTGAAGTTTGGATTGGAAGAGCGTGAAGAGTCTAGATTTGAAAGACAATGACTCGTTAGACAAGTAGAAGACAGAGGACTGAGAGAAGCCAATAAGCAGGAAGTCAAGAGGCATCCTCTAGAGCTGGGGAGGGACAAACTTCTATCTACATCACTAGGGATGAAATGGAAGCTATGGCGAATTCGTTGCAAGAGAGGTTGTTGAAGAGTCAACTGGACATGATGCAGACTTTCTTCGAACAGATGATAGCTGCAGGGATGCAAAACTTAGGACTAGCTACCGCGGCTGCGAATGTGGAACAAGGAACTAGGGTTATGGAACTCAATGGAGGAAAGGATATAGAACCAGAAGGCAATCAACGAGGGCTTGGGGGCAGGCCCGCAGGATCCAATGCAAGAGGACCTTTGGAAGGAGTTCAACAGGTTAGAGCCAACGTTACTGAGCCACATGAAGAATAAGTGTCGGAATTCCCTCGGGGGCATAGGGGCAACCCCAGACAGACAATACTGGATTAGTGGAGATCATTAGAAAAACCATGCGTTGAGGCTTGACCAATAGAAACCTGGAAGGAGTGAACAGGAGTCCGTTCGTTCGGGAAATAAGGATAGCTCAGAATCCACCTAATTTTAAGTTACCTAGCGTGAAGTATATGATGGCAAGGCAGACCCAACTGATCACTTGATGAGATACATCAGACACATGGAAGTGCTGGGGGCATCGGAGGAAGTGATGGCCCGATGCTTCTCTTTGTACTTGACGGACTTAGCTGCAATGTGGTTTAGGCAGTTGGAGGAAGGGTCTATCAGGACTTAGAGGGAATTGCTGGATAGGTTTTTGGGACAGTTTTGGGTTCATATTAAAAGGCCAAAGAATGTAATGACATTAACGTCGGTAAAGTAAAGGACGGATGAATCGCTTAGAGCTTTTCTAACTCGATTCAATGCGGCAGTTGCTTCGGTGGATCGGCCGGATCCATCAATGGTTTTAATGGCGGCAGTGTCAGGAGTGAGGGAGGATTCGGACTTTAAGGTATCTTTAATACGAGACCCACCACTGGATCTCGGGGAATTCTTTCACGAGGCAGAGAGGTTCCTCCGACAAGAGGATGCATGTGCAGATTTAAAATTGAAGGAAGTGAATGCAATTGAGGGTGGAGGACCATCCAGTAGAGGTTCGGATAAGGATAAAGGAAAGAAGAAGCTGGATGACGATCCAGGAAAAGCCAGAAAGCCATGGAAGGATCCAAAGTTTTCCACATACACAGGATTAAACGAGACATTGGAGCGGATATACATGGAAACCCGGAACCGCCTTCCTTACCGGAAACCGACTAGGAGAGAACCATCAGAACGGGAGAGGGCATCAGGAAGGCACTGTCTCTTCCATGATTTAGATGGACATGATACCAACAGCTGCAGGCACTTAAAGGACATAATTGAGGAGCATGTAAGGAATGGACAAATGAGGCAGTATGTTGGGACACGGAGTGCAGCGGTGGAGCAGGAGCAGCCACCACCTACCTCACACCATGATGATGTGAGGCTCAGGAATGATGGTCGATTGGTTATCAATTGACCGGGATAATATGAAATAAGTAACAAGCTACTGGCAAACGACAAAGTCATTTACACATGTATGGGGACGGAGATAGCCCCTAGGCATGCTCTGAATGATGATAAACCGTGGTGCTATGGTTTGTGAAATTTGTCTTTTGCTTTCGGATTGGACACTAATTTTTCTGGTTTGGTTTTGGAGTTTGGATTGAACTCCTGGTTTTGTTTGCTTTCTGATTTGGATTTTCGCTGTTTTGGAATTCGGATTGAACTCCTGGTTTTGTTTTCTTTCTGATTTGGATTTTCCTTTGGATGATGTTTTCGGTTTTGGATGCTGGTTTGGATTTATGATTTTTTGGTTTGGTTTGGATTTTGGATTGGATTTTGGCTGGGTTTTTGTCTGGTTTTCGATAAACGGTCGTCGGGCATGGATTATGCCTGGCAAGGGGTGAGTCGCTTTGCCCGAACATGGTAAATTGACTCATTCAGGTCGTCGAGTATGGACTATGCTCGACAAGGGTCCGGAGAGACCAGGATTGGGCCTAAGACTTAGGCCCTGTATTATCAATTGTTATTTTCAGGTCGCTGAGTATGGACTATGCTCAGCAAGGGTCCGGAGTGACCAGGATTCGGCCTAGGACTTAGGCCCCATATTATCGATTATTGTTTCAGGTCGTTGAGTATGGACTATGCTCAGCAAGGGTCCAGTGAGACCAGGATTCGGCTTAGGACTTAAGCCATGACATTATACAACGTCCAGGGACACTGGACCATGGTCGTCAAGTGTGGATTGCGCTTGGGAAGAACCCGGTGAGGTTAGCTCGACGTCCAGGGACACTGGACCACGATCGTCAGGTGTGGATTGCGCTTGGCAAGAGCCGGAGAGGTTATGGATTTGGACATCGAACCGGAGAGGTCCTGGATTCGGTTATTGGCTACTGGATAAGGATGGATTAGAACTCGGTTATCGGGTTCAAACGAATACGGAATTGACTAAAGGCTTTGGTTATTGGATTTGGAATTTGGCACCGACTCAGAGTAGTCGAGGATGATGCACTCTGACAATTGGCTATGGACTTCGGATATCAGATTCGGAACTATTTCAAAACACGCATTCTTATCAAAAGGCATGTTTTGGGGAGCAAATGTTATCCCACCTTTTGGTCAAGGCTAGAATATCAACAAATTGGCAAGGAATGATGGATATTGGGATTGGAGATCGATTGGAATCAAGGATGCAATCGATGTCGTCAAAATTTGGTTAAGCTTCGATCGGGACGGAATCGATTGGAGATGATGATGAGGATTAGGAGAGGCTATATTTCAAATTTCAGGTTAATCGGAGTTCTTATGAAGGAGATATGATCGATGCAAGGTAGGAAGAGCATGCTGTTCATATCCATTGGCGCACAGGGATGGTTCGTATCGATACATTTCGTATCGATCAGGTAGTTGGTGTTTCGTATCGATCGGCTTCGTATCGATTGGCAGAAGTTCGACTCGATGGGGTTCGCGTCGATCAGGTTTTGGTTCGACTCGATGGTTTCGTATCGGTCAGGAAGGAAGAGATTGTTCGTGCATGCCCGGCAGTTCGTATCCATGGAGCAGCGTCTCATTCGAATCGATCAGGTTGGAAGGCTAGAGTGATTTCGACTTGATGGCAACGCATCCAGATTGGTAGGCAAGCATGCGGAGGCTTGTTCGAATCGATACGATTCGTATCGGTCAGGATTGGGACAGGTGGTGTATTTCGAGTCCATGATCTCGTATCGATCACCGGAGCTCAGTTCGACTCCATCAGGTAAAATCTCGCTCGTATCCATCAGGTAAGGCTTCGTTCGTATCCATCATTGAGTTTCGTTTCGTACCCATCTGTTGGCCTTTCATTCGTATCAACCAAATTCAACATTTCGTATCGATCGGATCGATAAGAAATACTCTCCTACGATCGATACGAGAGAACATGCGATGCAAACAGTTGAGTACATGGAGAAGTGATGGACACGTGCAAGCGTGAAGCGTGGATACGTGCACGTCTCCAGGAAAGAAGCGTTCAACTCGGCGCACCAAGTGGATCAACCCAGTCAACACGCCGCAAAAGTCGAATCGATCCAGGAGATTAGCGCCACGTCATTGCGCGCGCGTGCTTCTGATCGAGTCGAATAGGATGGATTCGAACCAGTTGATACAAACGCAACATCACTCATGCAAATGCAACGTATCGATCATATCTCCCAAACGGCCGATCCAAATGCAATGAAATTTTCACAGCAACTTGCATACAAGGTAAAGAACAATCCTGCCAAGTTTCATCTCGATTGGATCTTTTTTGATGGATATGAAATAGATTTGTATCGATCACAGATCGAGTCGAAATTTGGTGGGGTCGGTCACACGGGCTCACTCACATGCCAGAAGAAGTCTCCTGAAGTTTGAGCGCGATCTCAGCCTCCTACGCCTATAAATAGCCTCCTGAAGCTTACAGAAAAAGGACCTTTTGGTTATTGGACGTCCAGACTCTGCCGGATTCATTTCTACACTTCAATATAACTATTGTACTCGAAATTCTTCATTGCTACTGCTGCAATCATATGTAACTAGCAAGGATAATCAATAAAAGGATAAAACTTTGAAGTGGACGTAGGCCGGAGATAGCCAAACCACTATAAATCTTGTGTCTCTGTTCATTACTTTTGGATTATTGCTTGTAATTTGATGAGATCTGATATTTGTGCTTGAATATTGTTGATTTGTGTCCATACACTGGTGTTTCACGGTATTTGGGGTTTGTGACCAATTTTGGCGATATAAATTTGATTGGAACTCCAGAAGAGATTGATGAAACAATAAATCACTTAAAGAAAGAATTTGAAATGAAAGATCTTGGCAAAACTAAATATTGCCTCAGTCTACCAATCGAGCATAATACCAATGGCATACTTATTCATCAGTCAAACTGTATTGAGAAAATTCAGAAACATTTTCAAATGGATAAAGCATATCCACTTAGTACGTCTATGGTTGTCAGATCTTTTGATATTAAAAATGACCCTTACCGTTCAAAAGAAGATGATGAAAATGTGATTGGTCCAGAAGTACCATATCTTAGTGTCATTGGTGCATTATTATATTTGGCCTAATGTACAAGACCAGATATTGCATTTTCAGTAAATCTTCTAGCAAGATACAGTTCAGAACCAACAAAAAGACACTGAAATGGTATAAAACATATCATGAGATATCTTCGTGGAACGACAAATTTGGGTTTGTTTTATTCTAACACAGGCAGTAATCCAAATCTAGTTGGCTATGCTGATGCAGGTTATCTTTCTGACCCACATAAAGCAAGATCACAAACTGGATATGTGTTTAATAACAGCAATGCAGCAATTTCATGGCGATCTACAAAACAAACATTAGTAGTGACATCATCCAATCACTCTGAAGTACTAGCACTACATGAAGCAAGTAAAGAATGTATTTGGCCGAGATCACTAATTGAGCATATTCGAAAAAGCTGTCAACTCCCATCAGTAACAGAAGGGTTAACCATTATTTATGAAGACAATGCAGCTTGTGTAGCTCAAATTCAAGCAGGTTACATTAAGGGTGATAGGACGAAACACATTTCTCCTAAATTTTTCTTCACACATGAACTACAGAAGGACAATAAAATAGAGGTAAAACAAATCCAGTCTCAAGAAAATCCGGCTGATCTATTCACAAAAGCACTTCCAAAGTCAACGTTTCAGAAGATGGTGTATAAAATTGGTATGCGTCGGATGCATTCACAAACTAACTGAATAATGCGTTATAAATAAGGGGGAGCATTCAAATATATGCTATAATGTACTCTTTTTCCTTCACTAATATTTTTTCCCACTGGGTTTTTGTTAGTATGGTTTTAATGAGGCATTATATTGATCTAGAAGCATCAAACCCCATAATGCCATAAGATTTTAATGAGGCTATTATTATTATCGAACGCATATTCAAAGGGGAGTGTTATAATATATTTATAATATGGGTGAATATGCTAAATGGTCAAGGACAGTATTGTAATTTTCTTTAGATTGGAAGTCTATAAATATAGAGCTCATTTTTATTGTAAAGTTATCTGTGGTGAATAATAAAATATCTTCTCCCTTTATTGTTTCTGTTCTCTTTATTTTACAACAAATACATGTTTATTTAATACTTTAAATGTTATATTTTCTAATCAATATAGTTGTTCCTCCACTGTGTGAACTTATAATTCTGATCTTAAATTAACTGAAATGATATCTCTGATATCATAGAGTGGATGGAAAACTTTACTTCATTTTTGTTTCTCTTTGACACTCAGAAATTACTTCTCAGTTGAAATGAGCTAGCCCATCTTTTTTTTCCTTCTCCACACACAATGAAACGATATTCCACACTCTCTTGGCAAGATTCAAAGTATTAGGCTCGGACAAAGAAAGGGAAAAGGTGCTTTGAAATGATTCAAGGTGAAAAACTTACTTTTTTTTACTGCCATTATGCTTCGAAGCTTTACTATTTTTTTCCTAGGTTTTTGTAGGTACTCAATCCGTTTGTCGTTGCAGATGAAATTGGAGAGCTATAATCTATTGAATTCACTAGAATTGGTATCGATAACTTGGTTGGACGAAGTAGCATGCTGGACAGCGAATCATCTATCATCCACAGTATAATATCTGCAGTTGGATCTCTCCTTTTTTTAATGTATATTTACATCCTGAACAAATAGGTTAAAACTTTGAATCAGTTTGCTGGACTGAAATACCTAATTGAAATTCATTTGTTATACCAATTTACTAACAGTGATGATCATCAAAAAATTTAAGAGCCTTGATAACATGTGAAAGGCTATCATATAAGAATGATAAAACATAGTTGTATAGCACTAAAATAAACCACTTAACCATCTTATTTTGATATATTTCTACGAAAATTGCAAAATTAGGCTAAATTTATCCATTTATTTCATTTCTACAAATAAGATTTCTTGAAAAAAAAACATTTTAACTAAGTTTTGTGATAGGTTACTTGCTTCTTTTCTATGATTTTTTGGTGGTATGTTTAATTTTTGTCTTTCTTTGATCCAGAGGATGATATTTTATTATGAGTTTTAGCTATTGCTATATTTAGGAGTTTAATTTTTGACATAAGATTGTTGTCCTTGCACCACCCATATTATACTTAGTCAATGTATGCTCCGGTTCCTCCACTGTTATGTAGCCGAGCAAAGAGCAAGTGTACAGACAACAATGGGTTAAACCATAGCTTTTAAAAAATTAAGAATCGTAAAAGTTTTATATGAATAGAATAGTTACCTATTGTCCTTATCAAAATATTCCAAAGCCTTATATGTTGTCACCTAACTTTGACTTAAGCTAAAATACCTTAATTAGCTAATGGAAGGTTAGTTATCATGTTTAAGTTGATATTTAATATTTCTGTCTGCTTTAATTCAAAGTTCCTTACCTTTTACTAATTACATCCAGGGTACTTTTGTTTGGTTTGTGCATCATCTTCCAACTTCGTTCCAACATTATCAACCCTCATACATGTTATCTCCTCCCAGCAGGTGAGTTGAAAAATATTTCAACCAATATTATTTAGATTCATAAACACAATATTAGTTTACATTTGATTCAATATCATATTGATGTAATTAAATAGAACATATGTATGAAATTCTTTCTTTTTTAGCTTAAAGGAAAGGAACCAGCCGACCATAGTCCATTAAGTAACTATCAAATGGGAGTTGGAAATAGTCAGAGGATGAGAATGGAAATCCACAATCTACCATGAGTTATTGGACTTGTAGAAGGAATGGAATACCCAACAATGCTCTGTTTTTCAAAAAAAAAGGAACAGGCAATATAATGATCTGTAGACTGATTGAATATTATGAGAACTTTAGTTGTTAGAATTTTATACATGGACGAGGATAACAATAGCCTCCTTGGATGGAACGTGTATGACTTTGGTGGTTGTAACTTTGAGTTCATATTGTGGCTTTATTTTGTTTTGAAAAAATAGCTTTTCTTCTACTTAAAAATGCTCTTAATATTACATTATTTCCCCTTTCATTTTCTCTGCCTGTACTTTTTTTGTATGTATTTTTGAGATAAGGAGTTCACATGCCATTGGTTTGGCTTCTAATAATCCTCCCTTTTGGTTTCACAATGTCTACAGCAGAAATAATTATGGAATATGTACTGAAATAACGGAAGACTGTAAAACAAATATTCATGTACTCTTTGACATTGGCTGTTAGTACGAGCCATGAAGTTATCATAATAGCTTTTATGGACATGATCAACAGTTCAATATAATAGCTTGGTTCTTTGTTCCATGTTTATGATACATGTAGTAATTACATGTTGTACGACCACGCTCTCCATGTGCGCAACAGAGCAATGTGTTCAAGATATTTTATACATAAATCTTCATACATAAATCTATTTATATTGTGTCATGCAATGTGTATATATATGCTTCGTATATTGGCTTTTAACATATATATGCAGTTTTATCAGATACTTGAGAGTGCAATGATTTTGTACCTATTGAGTTGTCAACTATTTCTTCTATTGCCCATATAAAGTTTATTATATGTAACTTTTGGGTATATAAATTTTCGAACACATATGATTAGAGTGAAGCCTTTTTCGAAGAGTCAAAAATACCCGCGTGTAGTTTGTAAAATGATAGCGAAAAGGGGACATTTTGGTCAAACTTTTTCCCACCATCTCCATTTATTAACGTTTTGGGAAACCAACCTATCTCTTCTTCCATTTCCTCATTCTAGAAAATGCCACGCAACTCTCTTTCTCGAGATTTCATTCTAGAAAATTCCTTTTAGTCGTTGTCCCCACCTACATACTCATCACGTACAGCTAGGCCTGTCAAACGGGTTGGGTGGGGTCCAAATGGGTTGAGTCGAGTTTGACCCAACCTATTTACGATCCATTCTCTTTTATCCATTTATAACCCAACGCATTTATGACCCAACGCATTTATGACCAACCCATTTAATAAGTGGGTTGCTCGTTTAACCAATTTAAAATTTAAAATTTAATTTGACTAATAAAAAAAAAATTATAAAAAAATTCTAATTCTAATTTTTATGTTTTGGGATTCGATAAAAATTTAAAATTTTAATTCTAATTTTCATCAAAATTCAAATATGGGGATGAGGTAGCTTATTATTTTCTAGGTACAACTGTCAGTCCTCTTGGAGAACTAAAGTGTGCGTTCGCACGATAAAGTATTCGAGTGTTCCATGCTATCCTTAAGTTAGGTGGTAGCTAATCGGTCGAAGTCCTGCCTGATTCTGAGTTAGAACGAATGAGTTATTGCAGTTTGAACAAAAAAATAGCGGCTTCTGCACTAGATAGAGTTCATATACATGGATGTGGTAGCATGTTATTTTTCAAGTACAACTGTCAGTCCCTTTAGAGAACTATAGTGTGCGTTCACACGATAAAGCATCCGAGTGCTCCATACTGTCCGTAATTTAGGTGGGAGTTGATCGGTCGAAGTCTCGCTTGATTTCGAGTTAGAACGAAGGAGTTATTGCAGTCCGAACAAAAAAATAGCGGCTTCTACAGTAGGTGGAGTTCAGTATGCAGATGTGGTAGCCTGTTATTTTCTAAGTACAACTGTCAGCCCCTTTAGAGATCTACGGTGTGCGTTCACACGATAAAGTATCCGAGTATTTCATACGTCCGTAATTTAGGTGGAAGTTAATCGGTCGAAGTTTCGCTTAATTCTGAGTTAGAACGAAAGAGTTATTGCAGTGCGAACAAAAAAATAGCGGCTTCTGCACTAGGCGGAGTTCAAATATGGAGATATGGTAGCCTGTTATTCTCTAAGTACAACTGTCAGTCCCCTGCAAGAACTACAGTGTGCGTTCACACGATGAAGTATCCGAGTGTTTCATACTGTCGGTAATTTAGGTGGAAATTAATCGGTCGAAATCTCGCTTAACTCCGAGTTAGACCGAAAGAGTTCTTGCAGTTCGAACAAAAAAAATAGTGGCTTCTGCACTAGGCGGAGTTCAAATATGGGGATGTGGTAGCATGTTATTTTCTAAGTACAACTGTTAGTCCCCTTGGAGAACTACAGTGTGCATTTACACGATGAAGTACTCGAGTGTTTCATACTATCCGTAATTTAGGTTGGAGTTGACCGGTCGAAATCTCGTCTGATTCCGAGTTAGAACAAAGAAGTTATTGTGGTCTGACCAAAAAAAATAGCGGCTTCTGCACTAGGCGGAATTGAAATATGGGGATGCGGTAGCCTGTTATTTGAAATACAACTGTCTGTCTTTATGAAAAATTATAATGTATGTTCAAAAATTTTATTTTTCAAATTTATATCAAAATTTAATGCTTTTAATAAATGGGTAAATGCGTTACCCATTTATAACTCTTTTAAAAATAGGTCAACCCAACCCATAACCCATTTTATAATATTCATAAATAGGTTGACCCAACCCATTTATAAGTAGGGTAAATGGGTTGAGTCAAATTTTGACAGCTCTACGTACAGCTCCACGTTCACATTTTGCTGTGAGGAGTTATCTCTTCTGATGTTTCTTCCACATTTCCCCGCAATAGTCTATTTCTCATCGAAGATTATTGCATCTCCATTATTCGAAAATTAATCGAAAGTCGATACCAAGAATAAATAATGTAAACAGTGTTCGGTAATAAAGATGAAAGATGGGATAGAAGGCTTCACTGTTTTTCAGGTAAATTCATAAAACTATGAATTTTTACTTACTGCATTCCTTAGACATTAATCATATATTTTATTGGTTTGATTATGTTTGAGAAAATTTGAATTTTTGGTTCATGTTTGTCATGAAGTGATGAACAAATACTGTATGTACATCTAATTTTTGAAATTGAGATGGATTATTCAATTATAGAGGACATTCGGTTGGCTTTTGCTGAAAAAATTGATTTTTCCAATAGATGTTTAACAGTTATTTCACTTAATAATTGCAATGGATTTATAAAGAAATTGTCGGTCGAATGTTAAATTAGGATTGACTAATTGACTATGAGTGTGGAATTTTGCATCTGAGACCTATACAGAAGATGCATAGATAGTTCCTAGGTTTAAGACTGAAGATTTATTATCTCACAACTGTGATTCACAAACCATTTATAAGTATTGTGGTCTTGCTCTTAATAATGATGTTATGAATGAACTCATTTTCTCTTTTTAATTACCTCTATCTCTACTGTCAATTTCTTTGCTTATGACAATTCTGTTGTTTTTATTTTAGTGTTTTATTACTATTGTATTGTATTTTCTATTGGGTTGAAGCATTTCTCAGAAGTTTGTCCTTGTTTTATCTATAGGTCGTTTGCTACATGTTTGATCGACTATGCTTGAAAGATGATGATGCGAAATATGAAACATTTGCACTAAATTTTTTCATATATCACCATGCACGTATTCTTATTCAAAGAATTACTTCATTATTAAATATTCATGTAAACACGAATGTTGGAAAATCTTTCAAAGATGCTCGTTCATTTATAAAACTGTTAAGGTAAGCATAGATCTATGAGACTATGATATAGATTTTGGGTAGAAAATGCATATTACTAATGCAGGTCCTTAGATATGTTGTCATATTTTGGAGTCATTAATACCAAAATGATGACTATATAGAGCAGGCTTAACCAATTTTCTTGCCCCAACCCAGTTTTAGAGGAAAAAATTATACAAAGCTAAAAAACATTAGTGTGCATATAGCTTGGACTGTGGTTGCTTGATATTCATAGTAGCCAAAAACTCTTTGTTTGATAAATTGAATCCAAATAGTTAGAGAAAGATGATATGTGATTGTTCATTCAACATAGACTTATTTCCCTTCTTTTTACATATAATTCACAAGGATTATGTACTTACATTTCATGTATTTTTGTGTTTCTAAATTATTTTTATGAACTTCTTTGAATAATGCAATTCTCAATATAACATTACCGACTTCTAGACTTTGCCTTTTTAACGTGTTTTAAACTATAAAGAGGACAAAAAGTGCAACAAAAGAAAGTAGCAACATACGTTATCTAGAAGAGGCAGGAACAAGTATCCCACAAATCCAAATTACTTACTGTTCTGGATACTTATCTAAGTTATCTTCGAGGTTTTAAACCTTGGATATCAGTCATGTTTCGTCTCGGCGATTTTAGTGACTCGATATTGTATCGGAGGAGATCTCGGACGAGACGAGTACATCTCGGATGTCATATCGGATTTACATATCGGACCGTAAAGTTTATCTCGGGACCATATCGGCATATATTTCAATGTTTCATGTTTTAAATTAATTTGATTATGCAATAATATTTACATATACTGAAATAAATAAAAATTTAAGCTTACTTGATTTGTAAAATCACACTATATACCATTGTCATCGATTGCTCGAATGAACATCTATGTCATTTCTATCTTGGACAGTTGGATTTACACAATATAAAGAAAGTATGAGTCATGATCATAAGTTAACATATAATGTCACATATATATAACAAGACAAGAGAAAAACAAAAAATAGCATAGAATTGAAAACATGCATATACATATGTAATACGTACATAAAAGAACATAGAACAAAAGACATGCAAAAGAATAGAACTTTAAATATAATTTAATAAGTTATATATTCTTATACAAAACATGCAAAAAAGTGCACGATGGTCAAATCAAAATAAAACAAAGTTTTGAACATTTATATTTCTAAATCTAAAACCAAGTATATGGTAGAAAAAAGAGGGTATTAATATATTTTATAAGTTATTCTTCATCGAACTCCGAATCAGATTCCGAAGATGATGAAGTATCTTCATGTGACATCATATCTAATTCATCTTCTTTGTCAAAAAGTGATTTTCGCTTTCTTGATGTACTTTTCCCATGATATGTTTTGCTTTCTTGTTAGCTCGTTTAGATCTTTTATACCCCTCATTTCCCATGGCTTTAGAAACTTATGCCCAAGTTAATCCTTCTCTGGGGAAAACTTCTTCATATGTATCATTGTCTGAAAGTGTACCATCAACATTAGGTTTTGTAGAGCAACCAACCCATTCATCCACCAACCCTTCATGACTACTAGGGGCTAAAAGAGAATCTCTTGTACTTGTACCAAATTTTGCTTTAAGTTGAGAGTTAAATTTGACAAAAACCAAACCTCTAAGTTTTTCTACATGTAGTCTGTTTTGCTTTTTTTTATGTACCTGCAATCATTAGAAAATGATAGACATTGAATATTTGTGATCTAAATTTGAAATGTTAAGGAGTCTACTCTATTTGATTTCTTGCATTGTTGATATTTATGATCTGACTTCACTTATATAATTCTAGGTTAATAGTGATTATACAATTATGATATCAAGGTTCAAGAGTGAAAATGGACTAGTAGAAGAGGAAAAAAAGGGTAACTCTTGTATATTTAAATGTTGTCCGTTATTTTTGAATGTTGTAATATAAATGTTTTGCAACTTATGTAAATAAAACAAAATAATTTTGTTTACCATCTCAAATGCACTCCATTCTTACATCCTGATGAGCTTGTAGTCAAACCTAAAACTCTTATTGCAATTTTTTCCGGCTCCGGTGCAGATCCACCATGCATTCTCCACCAAGTACTAAAAAATATGCATCATAATGATGGAATCACAATATGAGAAAATTACATATCATTTGGATAATATTGAATTTCATTTTATAAAACTGGAAAACCCAAGCAAGCTATAATTGACAATGGCATTGCATAAACGTTTACGAATGATGGAGAAGATTGAATGAAGTCACGAATTTAAACACCTACAATACCAATTGGTAATCTTGGGAACATTACAATATCCTCTAATTAAACTATGTACCTAAAGCTAGCACTGATACAACCTAGCATATTGACCTCGCCCAACCAAAGTGAACAAACTTAACAAGCATGTCATAGATTGCAAAATGTACAAGCTAATGCAAATAAAGAACCATATATGTCACACTCTTATCAGGCCATATTCTTTAACACATGTAGACACTTTTAATTTGCAAAAAAGACGAGTATGACAATGAATCTTTGCCACATAACATCTCTTCTCGACCAACATCTACAAACTTTAAGGGTATGCCAACTCAATGATATAGAACAAACCAGCATATGCAAACTTTAAGTAGATAAGTAACAAATTAATTAAGAAATGTACCTGGATTAAACGAAGAACTATTCCTTTGTCTTAAGGCATGCACAGTTCCAAACGTCCCTTCTTGATTTCGATAATTACCCAATTGTTTACTTATATTGTCTTGCGCAACATGATCATTTTTGTACATTTTAAAAAGACAAGAAGAAAACCCATCCATGAAATCTGGTTTGTTCTCCATTTCTTCTCTTTTATTATAATAGTAAATAGAGTTAAGATAGTATCCACTCAGATGCAACTCATTTTTCAATTTGTGATTCCATCTTTTATCAATTATTGCCCAAACTGCTATGTATTTCTTTTCCATATGGTTAAGTGCTTCAGCAATATCATTCTTCACATTCTTTTAATCACCATAAAGCCACCCCATTGAAGGTATATCACTGTCAGCTCTTCGAAGGACTTTCACTAACGGTTTACAAATTTTGAGTGCAAGCTCAACATGTTCCCAAAATGTGGGACTACTTATTATTCATGTTACCTAAAAGGCAATTAACAATGGGTAAATTATATAAGTACTGACATGAAAAAATAAAAGCAGCATGTCACTGCAATTGCAAACTTGGTCACATAGAAAATAAAAAAACAAATTGCACTGTCATTGAATTAGGATGTGAGAACTCAACTACTGTCAGTTTTATTTAGTGCAGTAGTAAATTTATTGCACTGTCAAGTTTTATTTAGTGCACTGTCAGTTTTATTTAGTCCACCAGTAAATCTAGTGCACCGTCAAGTTTTATTTAGTGCACTGTCAGTTTTATTTAGTGCAGCAGTAAATTTAGTGCACTGTCAAGTAATTAAGTAAATTTTGTGCACTTGCAACAGTAAATTTAGTGCAGCAGTAATCATTTAGTGCAGCAGTAGTGCAGCAGTAAAACGGGACAAACATATTGTAAAATTACAAAACAAACTTACATACATCATATAAAGTGATTACCTTCTTATGCTCCAATGATTTGGATTGAGAAAACAAACCCTACTCCTCCGATCTGATCTTACTTCTTAACTCCTTTTTTTGCAAAAAGACTTTCTAACGAAAGAAATGACGTAGCGAATCTTGTAAGACCGGGTCAAATTAATTCACTTTGGTTACTGCACTTTCTCATAAAATCAAGAATCTTTGTATGTCCATAGATGTAAACGGTTATGCATCTACCATCTACTATTGTGCCTTGAATGGGTTTTATATTCTCGATATCTTTCAACATATGATTTAAAGTATGAGCCGCATAACTTGTCCAAAATATGGTTGGATAATCTAAAGATAACAATCTAGCGGCCGTCATATTGTTTGATGCATTATCGGTGATAATTTGAAAAATATTTTCTTCACCTAATTCTTTGATTCCTTCAATTACAAAATCACAAATGTACTTAGCATTGTGTACTTCTTAGAAAGCATTCTTTGAGTGCATCAAAATACTCTTTGAGTTTCAATTCACTACCAAATTCATTATACTTCTACCTCTACGATCCATCCATGCATCAGTCATGAGAATACAACCTTGAATTCTACATGCTTCTTTAAAAGATTTCAAACTTTCATTCATTTTCTTTTTTTCAAGAGGAAGAAACTTTTCACTAACTTCATGCATCGACGACGCTTTTAAATTAAGACCATATAAACCGATCACTTGCACCATTTCTTTAAAAGAAGACAAGTTAACAACATTAAATGCTATCCCTACTTCAAAAAGAAATCTAGCTATGCAACCACAAGTATTATCTCTTTCTTTCTTCTTGATTTCACTAAGACTAGATTGAGTCACACCCTTTGTAGCTTCAGAAGGAGTGGGATATACATACATACATACATACATACATACATACATACATACATACACACACACACACATATATATATATATATCCATAGGTCCTCTTAAATTTGAGCTATAAGAAATAGATCTTTCAAACCCATGCATAGCATCACGCTCGCCAATTGATACATTATTCAAGACCACTTGTCGTTCTAATTCCTTGGCTTCTTTTTTGGATTTGGACATGGTTAATAATTCTATTGCTTTTTGCCTAATTTCAACGGAGACTTTTGAACATGGTTCACAATTTCCTTGCTTACCGGCTAGATGTTCTTTTAATCTTGTGATTCCTCCACTCATATCTTTGTCGCAATATTTGCATTTAGAACTCTTTCCGCATTTATTTTTGATGCCATGCTCCCAAAATTGATCGCCTTCTCTTTTGAAACTTGTTTCAATTATCAGTGGTGGATTATTTGAAGCATTGGATGATGTATCCATTCTAGAAATGATTTAAATGAGACAATAACACATCAATGTAATTTATAGCAAAAAAGCATGATATCAATTTATTTAACATTTACTGAATTACTACAACTAATCTCCACTATTCTAACTGTTCAAATCAGTTCATACAATACTAAAATATGATAAACGATATAAAAAAAACCATATCCATAGCAGGAAACGCTACCCATTTACTAATTGCAGATTGTTTTACAAACGGGTAAAAAACAAAATCAAATATATAATAAACTTACTGGTTGCAAATGTAATAAAATCCCTACAATCAATTACTCCATCTTATTTTTTACAAGCTAGCAATTACAACCAGGTTCTTTTCTTTTAAATGTTCCATAGTTTGACTTATCAATTAAATGAACAGGCAGGAACCAGAAGTGCTCATATTTTCAACAAGCAAAATTTAAAAACTAGACCCAGTAAGCAAAATATTCAGAATTGCCTAATATGCTAAGATGCAGGGAATATTGTAGTGCTGCCAAAGGGCTGACTTTTCATATGTAAAACACATGCAAGTTAAAGTTTAATATAAAAAACAAAAAAATCAGAATTGTATAACTATTCAATGGTTGCATTGCATAAATTATACTGCAAGATTATACGCTACATCCTTTATATTAGAAGTATCCCTTCATTTAAAAACGTCGCTCATTATAACCTGTCGAACAAAACAATATCAAACAGAACAAACCCTCTGACAATTAATCAAGTTCACTACATCAAATAAGAAAAAAATCCAGAGTTTATGGAGGTTAATGATCATGATATATCGCTAGTAGCTGCATTATTATTTTCTTTCACAGGAATAACAACATGACGAGAACCATTATCTGTACTAGGATTATGCTAGTGACTTGTGTATAAAATCCTAAAGCCCAAAATTTTCAGAATTACTCAGTAAGCAAATCTATTGTAAATTATCATGTAAATTCAATTTTGAATTTCAGTAAAAGAGAAAAACCCTAATTTACATACTTGCAAGAACTGAAGTAACCAGATTGAGCGAAGACGAAGTTGTAGACTATCAAAAGTAATCGAGCCGACTGGAAACAATCGCGATCGCGAGCATTGGAATTGATCGAGCATTCGGAAATTTCATTTTTTTAAGCAGCGAGTATTCGATTTTTTTCAGAAGGGGAGGTCGATTTTTTCCGTAGAGAGAGGGAGTTTAATATTTTTGATGAGAAATGTGAAATTTGAGAAGTTTAATAAGGAAAAGGGTTGTCTGTTTTTTTTAAGTTGGGCAGAGATGGGCCTAAATTTTTATTTAAAAAAAATATCGGAGAGATCTCGGAATATCGTTTCGCAACAAATATCGACCGATATTTGTAAATTTGGCCGATATATTAGAAACGAGATATCAACAGATATCTTATATTTCATTTCGCCCATGCCTTCAACCTAAGATCTCGGCCGAGATATCGGCCGAGATATCCGATATTTAAAACCGTGGTTATCTTGCTTTCAAATTTTGAAACGATTATGAATGCATGCGAGTGTGAGAAGGCATGGAGCAAAACAACTTTAACTTTAAGGAATCATGTGGCAAAAATCAATGAATTTGGAATTAGAGCACGTGCTACAATGTTGTATGGAGTTCAGGAGCCAACTGATGCTGTTAAGGTCACCATAGGGCCGAGGGTAATATTTCTAACTCATTTTTTTATTCATGGATTGAATGATTGTGTATATGTTTATTGGTAGGTAGAGTAATTAAGTGAGATTTTTAGGAAACTCTAGAAATCAACTTAGAATTCTTTTTATTTATAGTTATCATGTGACTAATAAATACCCTTTTGTTAAATGACTATATTTTTGGAATGAAGAACTGAACCCTTTTCTCTACACTTTATCCTTTAATTAAACAAGGTATCTTATATATAAAGCAAATACTTAGGAAGTGAAGAATTTTTTGAATTGCCAAAAATATCCCTTTTCAAATTATTTCACCATATATGTCAAATAAAGGTACGTTTGTCTTGGTGGCCTCCATCATACTCCAAAATCAGTTTGCAGACCCAATTTCTCAATATTGGGAAACCCAAAGCCTTTTCCCCAAAATGCACATACGATTAACTAACGAATACGTTATATGGAGGACAAGTTTGTCATCTTTTCACCCATATTTTCATCTACTGAAAGGTGAAACACTTTTCTTCTCTTTTTAACACACATTAAAATTTAAGATTGAGAACTCCTCCATTTGTTGATTTCAATTTTTGATTGTTCCCTTTCTAAAATGTACATAAATGAAAGATTTTAGAATTAAGAGCATTGAGGGAGGTTATGTGGATGACGACTGATTTTGATAGATAATTTAAAGTTTTGATAATTGAAGCCATTGCATCATCTTTAGTCCTGTGAGAATTCGTTATTTCTTTCCTTGCCATGTCTTCATTTTTTTTGCTCATGTTGATTTACTATTACTTCTTTTGTTGACTGCTTTCATTTGCTGACCGCTTTCGTTATGAAGGGCTAAAGCATGTTATTGTTTATGCTTTAGGTTTGGTACTCATCTTCTTGATGAAATGGGTAATAAGTATTGAAAAATCGTAGTAACACAAAGAATGAATGGATGTTTTGATAGTGTTAACAAAGGAGCTGTAAATATTAGAACTGAATGGTTTCAAACTAAGATTTATAATTGATCATTTTCTTTGATGTTTCTTGAGGATAAAAAATAATTTGTTGAAATTGGATGTGCTTCGAGTCACTCTTATTACCCAATGTTAGTGGAATGAATCTCGGATAATAGTGCAAGGGCTTAGGTAATTTTCTTCTTCTATCTCATTACAATAGTTCGTTTTTAACATAACTCCACACACACACACACACATATATATATCAAAACCGTTTTTGTTCCTTTTTAATAGCAGATGTGCTTCTCCATGTTTCTTTTTTCCGAATGTCTTGAACTTCTCGACATTTTAACCAATCAAGTCCTAATATGTATAAGTTCTGAGTATGATTGTGTTTTGATATTGCTTCATAAGTACATTTGGAAATATTTAAAAAACACATTATTTTTTGTAAATTTTTTATGTTTTATGGTTATATGATTTCATTTCAGTAAACATTATTTTAATAATCTTATACTAATGACCTTTATCGTCCACTACAATAAGGTGGTGTTTGTAAGCTCAGTGCATCAGTTTTTCTATGTTTTATAGTTTTGTTTCCAATACAATGTTTGTTGATATTTAACTATTTTTGGATTTGATAGTTTAAGCTATATGTATTTCGTATTTTAAATTATAAACTAGCAATGTATTTAGATCATAAAAATATAATAAAACCATGTTCAACATGGGAGTTAATTAGACTGAAATTTTTTTGCTTAATGAATTACTTATTTATTCCATCGGTTTTTACGCACACATACTAAAATAAGAATTATGTTACAAAATAAAGAGAATGGAGACCATTAGAGAGAGAGAACAATTTTATTGAATTGAGATAGATCTTACAATACAATCGAGCTCCATATTTATAAACTCCTTATGCAGTGCAGATTACAATAATGCCCTTTCTTATTTAGCATATTCATCCCTATTAATAATGTATATTACAACACTCCCCCTTGAATATGCGTATGTAAAGATGATAAGAGTAATTGCCTCATTAAAAACCTTGTTATGAAAAACCCAGTGGGAAAAAATCATAAACAAGGAAAAGAGTACAACATGATTTCATCTTTAAGTAACATGTATTTTATAATGCTACTATGAGGGTTGATACTTCTGAATCAAGATAATGCCTCATTAAAACCTTACTAATAAAAACCCAGTGAGAAAAAATATTAGTGAAGGAAAAAGAGTACATTATAGCTTATTTCATACGCTCCCCTTGAATTATAATGCATTATTCAATTAGTTTGTTGATGCAACCGGCACATACCAATTTTGTACACCATCTTCTGAAATGTTGATTTTGGAAGCGCCTTTGTGAATAAGTCCACCGGATTTTCTTAGGATCGGATTTGTTTCACTTCTATCTTATTATCCTTTTGTAGCTCATGTGAAGAAAAATTTAGAAGAGATGTGTTTCGTCCTATCACCCTTAATGTAACCCGCTTGAATTTGTGCTACACAAGCTGCATGTCTTCATAAATAATGGTTGACCCTTCTGTTCATAAATTCAAGCTTGGTGATGTTTGCCATTTTGTGAACTGTTCATAAATTGCATAAGTTGAAAATATTCACCACAACAGCATTCACTATTTGTTTGTTTCCAGCTAAAAAGTAAAAAAAAAATAAAAAAAAATGGAAAGTCTTCATTCATGGTATCAAAAAATTGTACCCCAAAAAAAATGTATCAACAAAACCAAACATTTGGATTTTGCAACTTTCGTGTATTTATTATATAAGAAAGGAAGGTTAGCTTTTGCGTATATTCCATTGCAAACTTTTGAATTTTATTTGGCAACAGATCCGCAAAGAAAAAAAAAGAAATATTGAATTTAGAAGCCAAAGAATTAAAATAAGAGTGATACAAGAAAAGACATGAAAAATATAGAAGCGAACCACAAACTAGACAGCTTTATCAAAAAATATGATATTGACAATTACCTTTTTGTAGAGAGGAAAAATAACGAGTTTATAAAGAAACGCAAGAACAATTCCTTTACCTGCTTGCTGTTTTAAAGGAAATAAGAAATAGAACGTATGTAGATATATTATAAAAGACTCATTTTCTCCAATATATAATAGGATTTTGAATATGAATAGCCTTAGAATTGGAATGGTCAGAAGTGGAACAGTCAGAGTAATTAATATATAATTACTTGTTGGGAAGTTGGAAAGTTTGAAGGTGAACAGGTTGAGAACAATAATTGATTCGCATTCCTATGCAAAATTTTGAGAATGCAGTATACAGAAAATTCGTGCTGATAACGTGTTACAAAATAAAGAGAATGGAGGTCATTAGAGAGAGAGAACAATTTTATTGAATTGAGATAGATTTTATAATACAATCAAGCTTCATATTTATAGACTCCTTATGCAGTGCAGATTACAATAATGCCCTTTCTTATTTAGAATATTCATCCCTATTATTAATGTATATTACAACAAATTAGTTATTATTTGCAAGTTTAAGTTATCATCAACAAATACGGTAATGTTTGTTGCTATTATTATGCTTGCTTTTGACAAATTTGCACGATTTGTCACCATATAATTGAAAAAGCCTTCACCGTTCTCTATCCATGTAAGCCTAACTGAGTCGTTGTGTAGTAGCAACATAATCGAGGTCGAGCATGCAAAGACGATGATTATAGCTTCATTCAAACTGATCTCATGCCATTTAACGTGCGTGTAGCATAAATGTATAAGGCAAGGGAGAGGAAGAAATTATATTTAAAAAGAATGACATGGGAAGAATACGAAGAGGTTAGGCTTTATGAAATGATGCTTAACTTAACCAATGTGCGTTCTTGAAATAAGAATTTATTTTATGAGCCAAATTTAATTTATCAAATGGGGTTTCTATTTTATTAAAGTAAATTAAACAAATATGATACATTAACCTGGCCTACTAGTCGCTGGGCCCTTGGATATTGCCTATGTGGCCCAGCCCAAAGTCCAGCACTGTTTATCGTATCACCCAAACCAATCAGATGTCCTTCCCTCGGTGACCCATACTTTCAGCTACTTGGTAGATTGATTACTATTTTCAATCAGATACAAACAAGGTTTCTTGGTATTTATATATGTCTAATGTATGATATATATGATTTTGTATTGGTTATATTGTATTGAAGAGCTCAATGATTGATTTAGTATTTGATTTCAGGCATGTGGAGCACTAGAATGTGCCTAAAATGGCATTGCCCATGAAAATATCCAGGCCAACTAGATGGCACTGTGGTTGATTTATATATGTCATATTTACGTCTTCAATAAATATGGGTATCATACTAAGGGTTTGTAACAATTCCAAGTATCATATGTATTTGACTGTTCTTTTTCAAACACTGTACGCATTCCCAAAATGTTATAAAAACTGCAATAAAGCTCCATACATATGCAGAACTTCAATTTAGATTACATGAGTGTTAACGCTTAAAATTGAACGCTAACACCCCGGTGTATGTAGAGATTAAGTGAAAGCACCACCCGTGAATACGGGAATTAGAAACAAATTGGAAAAGTCACAGAGAAAGTAGTAAAAGACAACAGTTTTATAGTGGTTCGGCTTCAGGTTAAGCCTACGTCCACTTTAATCTTCTTTATTGCTGAATCAATTACAACTTTACAACAATCTTCGATTAGAACACTGATGGGACAAATAACTAGAACTCCGATGTAGAAGAAGTCTTTGAATCCATGTCGGTTGTGTTAGATTTCCTCTTGAAGTTTGTAGAGATGCCTTTCGTATTTGAAGTGTCGAGTGAATCAAGAATTTAGCAGAGTATCGGCGTTCCAGAAATGAGCCAAAAAGATCCCCTTTTAGTTGGAATAGGCGGGTATTTATAGGAGAGTTCGGCGTTAGGTCGTAGGTCGTCCGCGACCTAGTGGGAGTGGTTTACGGCTTAAATATGGTACACTTGATCATTCTGGATAAACTAACAAGTCATAGGTCGTGAGCGGCATAGGAAGCTCCTTTGGTATGTTTAGGTCGTGAGCGGCTTAGGAATAGGTCGTCACACCTTAGCTCGTTGCAGAACTTCTTCCCTATTAGGTCGCTCCCCTTATTAACTCGCTAGGTCGTTCAACCCTTAGGTAGCCGAGCTTCTTGGCTTGTTAGGTCGCGGTGCTCTTCAATTGACCCTATGTCACTCCATTGGGTCGCAAGGCATCTGAACTCTTTTTAGGTCGCTAAGTCCATTATTTCATTAGGTCGTTGTGTTGTAGGAGTCCTTAGGTCGTAAGCTCTTTAGGTCGTTAAGACCGCTTCATTCTTAGGTCGCTTTGTCTTCATTTAGTTACTAGGTCGCTGCCGCTTTAACTCTTTAGGTCGCAGCCTGTTATAGATTGTTAAGTCGCGTGCCTTAGGTCGCTAGGTCATTGAGCTCGGTAGGTCGTTGACTAGTTGAGTCGCTATTTTCTCTAGATCGCAGGGTCGTAGATAGAAGAGGGTTAACACTTGCCCCTCGAAGTATACGCCTAAGAGTTAGGTCATGTGCTTCGATATCTTTTAACCCGTGCTAGCTTAGGTCGTTAATTCATGGGCGACTTATGAAAGAGTTAGGTCGTTCGTGCCGATTCGTGTTCCCCCACCCCTGTATATAAGCTGCCGAGATCACCCCTTCTTCTCTTTACCTGCTCTAACACCCTAACCCGCTTTTTAAAAGATTTCTGAGCTTCCGAAGAAGAATTTGAATCAACCAGCCGCCAATCATCTCCTCAATCTCACTATATAAGTGAATTCGACCATTATTCAACCACGATCACCATTGAATTGTGAATCCCCTAATTTTCGATCCTATCCCGATTTTGCATGTCGCATTTCGCCGTGGATCATGTTACGATTAACTTTTGATCATTATTAGACGCGTTGTCGCTGTGATTCACGAGAGTACAATAGTACATTGGGTTCGTGATGGATCCGAGGCGATTTGAATTGGTTTTGGATGATCAGGTGGTGTGGAGAGATGGTGGATTTTATTGTAGAGAGGCTAGCAGGTTATTGGGTTAACGGGTTAGTGGGTTAGGCGATTTGTTGAGAGAAGAAGAGTTAGCGAGTTAAGGAGAGTTAGGTCATGCTCGACTTAGGAGCCTCGAATGACCTAGGGCTTTAGCGGTTAAGACATGAATTGCTTGACCCAATCGGCTCAACGGTTCAACTGTTTTGCGACTTAACTGGTCAAAATATCACATGGATTCTAAATAGAACGACTTAAGGAAGTCCGACCTATGATAGGTCGCTGTAATAACGTGAAGTTAAAAGCAGAGCGACCTTATAAACTAACGACCTAACTTTCTGCGACGTAAGCTTTAGGTCGCGGCCGAGCTAGGACTTTAACAATTTTGCGTCATTCTGACCTGAAGCTTTATTCTCTTATATTCATCATGACTTAAAGAACTAACGACCTAAGTTAACTCGTAACATAGCTTTTAGGTCGTGGACGAGCTAACACTTAGTTAAAAAATGCTTTGCCTGTCTTGAAGCATAATTTCAACTTGAATCCTCAACTTGAATTGCCGGAATGAATTGCCTGAACTTGGAGTTGTTTGAACTTTGAACTGTCTGGACTTTGCTGCACTTTTTACAGATTATATTAACTTGTAAGCTAATAACCTGCTGAACACAACATTCGCAGAAAACTAGGGCGAATATACTGCCATTGACTGCCCACATCGAATGACAGATTAGTCGATAAAAGATAATCAACTTAAAGAAATTATATGAAATGTTGTGAATTAACAAACTCAAGTGAAGTATTAAAGCAATGCTGAATTAATCAACCAGAACTGATTTTGTCTGCATCAATACTGCACTTGTGTTGGGACTTAAAACAACAAACCCAGAAACTTCGTAATTAACAAATGCTTGTTAGTTTAATTTCAGTTATACTTGCTTGTCGTTTTATTAGTTTTGCACAACACTTCACACATTTAGGAAACGTGCACCTCCATATTTGAATATCCAGTTTCTTGTGTAGAATGTCTTCTCAAGAAGAGATAGTAGAGAAATATGAAGGAGTCTTCCCGATAGCCATTCCATTGGATAATCCTTCGAAAAGAACTCCAACTACCCTAAGTCAGCGGGCATTCAACCAATTACGTATTCAATTTGGGATTACCGAAGCGGATGCTATACTTCCTGGCCAAATGATACTGCTGACAGGACACCTCTCGGTTTTGTCACTGTTAATCGCCAGATGTGCTATGTGGTGCCATTCCTCCTTTCAATGAATTTCTTCAACAACTCCTTCTCCGACTAACCATCTCTCCCTTTCAACTGCATCCCAATGGTTACGCCATTCTGATGGGATTGTGCGTTCTATTCAGGAGGATACTTAACCGTCTTCCGAGCTTCGAAGAAATTTGCTGCTTATGCACATTCGCAAAGAATAAAGACCACCCTTCCATCATACTCGTGAGAAGTGCCAGAAACCGTAAACTTATCACTGATCTTTCCAAAAGTGCTCACGGTTTTCTGAATCAATTCTTCTTCGTTCGCTGCTCCCTAGGGTTTTATGCTATTTGGAGAACATGGAGTAAGATTGCTCATCCCCGCTTTTTTCCATTTAAGCTTTTCGAGATCCTAATTGCTAAGTGCTAACTTCATTCTTTTCTTTTACAACACTAACTCCTCCCTCTAGAAATCCCAGTCACAAGATGACTTTTGATAGATTAAGTGTCGTGCCGGTTGAGGAAAGAAGTATTAAGTTTTTGTTGAAAGATGAACTTCTGCACCAATACGGAGTTTTGCACCCTTCTCGTTCTACCCAAACTCATGAAGTCCCTGATTCTTCAGTAGAAACATCGGGTGCCCCAGTTCCCGTTGGAGAACTTACACCGAAAGAGCATACTGTTGAGGCTTCCTGGTAAAGTGTTCTACTTCAATTGATGTTGCGGGGTCATCCAGCAAACGTGGACTTACCTCGGTCATCGAAGAAGAGGAGCCTCCCCAACAACCCGCGAAATCTGGTAACGAAGGAGCTGAGAGAACAAGTCCCGCTAGGTACAGCGGTGATGATACTTTTGAGGGGTTGAGCGACCTGATGATTACTTCACAGGAGCTTTTTAAAGATGATCCTATCACTGCTAGAGTCACTTCTCTAGCAGTTGAAGCGACATCCATCCTGCAACAAACTCCATCAGCCCAAGAGTTGACACTGGCTGTAAAATCCATCATTACCCCCCAACCAAGGAGTGGTTCGTAGTTTGACGCGCGTAGTTTGCACGTTACACACACTTAGGACTCTTCAGCACTTATATGCATTCAACTTCCTTGTTTTGAAGATTTCTGATTTTATATTATTTTTTATTTTCAGATTCTTCAATGGGACGAAGCGGCTCCTACTATGATGATTTCCAGCGTTACGGGAGGCACGGCTCTTACGACCCCAAGAGGTATCTTCCTGCCTCCTGGGAAACTGACGAAGAAAGAGCTGCGAGGAAGGCTCGTGAAAAGCGTGCTTATGAAGAACGCCACGGGAGACGGGATGAACGACATGATTCTTCTCAGAGAGAGGATGATTCCCACAAGCGAAAATCTCGTGATGACAAGGGAAAAAGCCATGTCACTGAGGACCCGAGTAAACGGGCCAAACTTGGTGAAAAACTGACATCTGAGCTCTCTGAAAAGCCCGTTGCTCCCGTCTCTTTAGAAATTCCTTCTGTCTCTCCTCCCCTTCCAAGAACCGATATTCAAACAATCATAAGTAGGGCCCCTTATCAAGTTGGACAGGGTCCGGCTACCCTTCAGAGCCGATTTCCGCACTGGTGCTTAAATGGAGTACGCTTCGATCTTGACTTGGTCCCGATTGATAAGCAAGCCATGTTGCGAAATCTTGATGCCGTCAAACTCGATATCAAGAGAATGTCTGGCTGGCAGAAACTCGTTGACGAGCTTCAAAGAGTGAATCGCGCAAACCTTGAAGCCATGCTGACTATGGAAAATGACAAATCTGAGTGGCAGAAAACACTCGATCAGCATGATGTCGAAATGAAGAGTATTGCCGCTTATAATGAAAAGATTGAAGCGGAAGTTGAAAAACTTAAGGAAGAGCTCGTCACTTCTTCCACTTCCTATTTTCAGAGAGAAGAAGTGCTTCAAAAACAAGTGAGAGATGCTCACGCGGCACAGAGAGATGCTGAACCTAAATTTGAAGCACAGCAACAAGTTGTGGACAACTACCGAGCCGATGTTGCTCATCTACAAGAAAAGACCAACTCCTAGAACTTGGAAATTGAACTGCTAAAAACTCAACTTTCTAAGGCTGAAAAAGAGCGCGATGAAGCTATTGCCGGCAAAACTGCAGCCGAAGAATCTCATATGGCAACTAAGCCGATGTCATCTCCACTTTATTCGAGTTTTACATCCGTAGTGTTCTGGGGCGCGGTAGCCTTAAATTTTTAGGACCGGAGTATGAAATTACTTTGGCCAAAGTGTGGGAGGCCATACTTGATATGCTTGGAGGAGCCAGATATGCCGAAGTAGATTTAATGGCGCACTATCTAGATGATGATGCATGTGTCGCTCTTGCCAGGGGAAAGGAGCAACTTGCCAGAGAGAGAGCCGGAATGGCAGAAGGAGAACATTTAGGAAAGACAGTCTCAACCGACCCAGTTCTACCTTCAGTTTCAGCCGACATCGAAATTGCTGGCTCCAGTTCCCATTCTCCACCTCCTGCTCAAGCTGTTATTGAAAATGCCATCACCCGCACGGGAGATGAGGTCCAAGAAAGTACTGACACGCAAGCTTTTGAAGTTGACATAATAAAACCTATTTCTCCAGGTAACCTCAGTGTCGATCTCGCTCAAGCGGACTGCTTGTTAGCTTCGACCGAATTCGATGAGCTTCTTGCTTATTTCTTAAATGTCGATGAGCCATTATCCCCTCTTTTCATGAGGAATACTGACTTTAACTTTTCTTCTCCTGTAGAGAAAGCACCAAGTATTGTTTAGACTTCCCCTCCTCCAGCTGTTCCCCCTCCATCTCTTCAGATTACTCCTCCTTCTATCTCTCAACCGAGGTCGCAAGAAGAGAAGATAGAAGCTCTTCGTGACTTGGACGATCCTGTTGCTTCTCAGGAACAAAAGGCCGAAGAACCTGAAGAAGGGGAGAGAACTCCGGAGTAGACTACTTCTGATGACATAAAATTGTCCGCTCTTTTCACTCCGGGCAGTGAGTCTTCTTCTAAGAAGAGGGGGAAACGCGGAGTCTCAAAGAAAAAGAAGGAAGCTTCTGCCGGCGAAGAAAAAGCAGAAGAGAGTCCAATTGCACACCTTCCTCTTTCTTCCCCTACTCTCACAAGCCGGCCCAAAAAGTTGATCATCCGGCCAGGTGGAGGCTCGAAAGGTGGCAGGAAGAAGAAGTGATGGGTTTGGGACTTATGCTTTTTGCCTCGCTTTTTTGCTTATATATATAAAGACTTGTGTTGACTGGAGATTGTGCGGGTACCGGTACCCGCCTTCTTTTTTTTTGAAACCTGCACATGTATAAAAAATTTATAGCAAGGAATAAAATGATTCTTTTACTTGTACAAACCTCTGTCTGTATTTGAGAATGCATTTATTCTTCTTTTTCATACAAGTTTCTTTATTTTCTCTGTGTGATGTTGCAGTAAACCTATGGTATGTTACTTGAGCATTGTTTTTATTTTTGCAACTATATTATATTGCCCCCATACCATGGTTTATTGCAATCTCTTTCACACTGGCAAAATTTTGGAGAACAACTCTTCTGTTTCGAGAAGACTTGTACTCTTTCTTTAGAGAACAACTTTTCCATTTGAAGGAGATTTGCATCTGTAATTTATAGGATAATATTTCCGTTTTAAGGGAATATTTTTCTGATTCAGTAGAATGCGCCTCGTATTGGAGAAGTCTTCTCTTTTTTTTGTTGCGAAGTTTTTACACTTCACTTTTGGAGAAAGTCACTTTTATTTTGGCAAGTGAATTTTCCTTCTCCGAAAAAGGGCTTCGACCTTTTTGTGCCTCCGAAGAGGGCTTTTGTTTAATTGTGCCTTTGGGAAGAGGGCTTTTTTGTTTGATTGTGCCTCTGGGAAGAGGGCTTTTTTGTGTGTGCGCTACTGGGGAGAGGGCTTTTTTTTGTTTCTGCCTCTGGGGAGAGGCTTTTATTTTTTCCCTGTCTGCTGGGAAGCGGGCCTCCGAAGAGGGCTTTTCACATTTCGACTCGTGTGAAGTTTTATTTTAGATCGCGGTGAAATGTGTGCCTCCGAAGAGGTCTTTTAGCATTTCAACTATGGTGAAATGGGCCTCCGAAGAGGGCTTTTCACATTCCAGCTCTTGTGAAGTTTTATTTCAAATCTCGGTGAAATGTGTGCCTCCGAGTAGGCTTTTGCCTGGAAGTTTCCTTCTCTCGGTTGGATGGATTCACGGGGCGGACACAAATTACTTGGATTGTTTGTTTGCACAAATGTTCTCAGCTAGTTAACGAGTGTCCTGTGCCACCGGTCATTCCACAACTTTTTGTTGAGAAAGAGAACTTTCTTTTTCTGGCAAGTCCCATTAGAGGTCTTTATCCTCCGAAGAGTTGTGCCTCCGAAGAGGGCTTATGCCTCCGAGGAAGTCTTTTGTTGTTTGTTGCCTGCTCGCCCATGTCTTTTCTCCATTTGCTCATATCAACGGTTCCCTGTTATCATTTCCAAGCACACATTCCTTTCTTTTGCAAGTAGCTTATTCTATCCAAAGAAGTGTACTTCATTGTTAAATGAGTTCGCAGAGGAAGACATAGGCCAATTAATCGAATGTTTGTTTGCACAAACGATCACAATTAGTTAGGAAGGGTCTACCTCTGGCGGAACCAGTAACTGTTTGCTTGAAGCACTTCTTATATAGGATTTGAGTCTGGAATTTTTGTGGCTAGACATTCATTTGTTGAGTGATGTCGGGGATCGCTTGGTCTTATGATGGGTAAGCTTTGTTTTAATGGCCTGCAATATTAAATCGACATTTTAGTAATAAAATTGAAGTACTTTATATATTGAAATAAAACAAGCAGTTTATAATAGTAGAGAACACAAGATTTATAGTGGTTCGGCCAAGAACTGGGACTACATCCACTTTATAGTTCTTATTATTCACTTGCACTGGCTTACAATGGCTTTCAATACAAGAATCATACATTCATAATTCTTTTTACAAATTTAAGCAAAGCTTTTAAGTAGAATATGGATGCAAGTGATTGTTGTTCCAAGCTCTTGGAATTGGATCTCCTTCGACAGTTGTCAGTTTGAAAGTTCCATCAAGAAGTTTTTTGGCTACGACATATGGCCCTTCCTAGTTTGGCGCAAACACTCATGTTGCTGTCATGACCCTTTTCAAGACTAGATCGCCAATCTCAAAGCTGCATTGGTGAACTTTGGAATTGAAATGCCTGACAATTCTTTGCTGATGGGCTGCAATTATGAGTTGAGCCTCTTCCCTTTTTTCATCAAGGAAGTCAAGTGCTTCAAGTTGCAACTCTTCGTTTACAGCTTGGTTGAAATGAATTCTTCTATGTGAAGGGACTTTTATTCCACCGGAATCATTGCTTCTGATCCGTATGCTAATGAAAATGGAGTGTGCCCGGTCGCAGTTTTGTGGGTAGTTCTATATGCCCGTAGTGCTAGTGGAAGCTTGTCGACCCAACCACCTTTCGCTTTTTCCAGCTGTTTTTTGATGGTTGATTTGATAATTTTGTTTACTGCTTCCACTTGTCCGTTTGCCTGCGGATGAGCCACCGCTGAGAAGCTTTTCTGGATCTTGAATCGCTTGCAAAAAATCTTGGAACTCTTCACTTTCGAATTGGGTTCCATTGTCTGTGATTATCTTTTGAGGCACACCATACCTACAAATGATATTCTTAGTTATAAAGTTTATCATCTTTTTAGAGGTAATAGTAGCTAATGGTTCAGATTCAGCCCATTTAGTAAAATAATCAACAGCAACAATAGCATATCTGACTCCAGATTTGGCGGTTGGCAAAGGCCCGATGAGATCTATTCCCCAAATAGCAAATGGCCACGGACTGACCATCTGTGTTATCTCGGTGGAAGGTGCTCTTGGGATTTTTGCAAATCTCTGGCACCGGTCACATTTTCGGGCATAGCTTGCAGCATCACGATTAATATCTGGCCAAAAATACCCATAACGGAGAATTTTCTTTGCTAGAGTTTGACCACCTGAATGGTCTCCACACTCTCCTTCGTGTACTTCAGCTAGAATTGTCTTAGCTTCTTCCTTGGTCACACATCGAAGTAATGGCATTGAGAATCGCCTCCTATACAATCAGCCATCTTGAACTATATATCTAGAGGCTTTTCTTAGCAACTTCTGTCGTTCTTTTGAATTCTCCGGTAGAGAACCGTTGAGCAGATATTCCATTATCGGAGTCATCCACGATTCTTGCTCCTGAGATATAGTCATGATCCAGTCAATATCCATCTCATCAGTCTGGGAGCTGACAGGACTTCTACAGGAACTAATCCCAATAATTGAGCTTCACCAGTGCTTGCATACTTTGCGAGAGAATCTGCCTTCATGTTCTCTTCACGGGTATATGATTTATCGTATAACGGTCAAGATCATCAAGAAGTTCCCAAGCTCTTGATAAGTAAGCGGGCAGATTTCCTCCTTTAGTTTGAAACTCTTTCTTGACTTGACATACAATAAGCTGTAAATCACTGAAGATCTACAACACTTTGACATTCAATTCTTTAGCAATTCTCAAGCCGGCAATAAGAGCTTCATATTCTGCTTCATTGTTTGTCGAAGGGAATTCCAATCTCAATGCATAGCACAATGACCGCCCTTCAGGGGTTTCAAGCACAACTCCAGCTTCGGAACAGTAATCGTTTCTTGCACCATCAACATATAATTTCCATCGAATTGGGGGATTATCAGTCGCTTCTTCCTCACTATCACCTTTATCTGTACATTCTGCGATGAAATCTGCCAAAGCTTGTCCATTGATTGCTCTTCGGGGGTGATAAGTGATGTCGTATTGGCTGAGTTCAATATTCCACTTCAGAAGATGACCCGAAGTCTCAGGACGAAACAAGACTTGCTTTAGAGGTTGATCAGTGAGGACTTTGATAGGATGAGCTTGGAAATACGGCCTCAACTTTCTTAATACAATCAGTAGACAATAGGCGATCTTTTTCAATTTTGAATAATTCATCTCTTCCCCAGTAAATCTCTTGCTGATATAATAGACCAGGCGCTGAATTTTTGCGTCTTCCCTTACCAACGCTGCACTAAGAGCATGAGATGAGATTGCCAAATATACGAAAAGATCCTCACCATCGTCGGGCTTAGAAAGTATTGGAGGCGTTTCCATATGACGAATCAATTCATCGAAAGCTTTCTGGCATTCAGGAGTCCAATCAAAATTCTTCCTTCCTTTCTTCAGTGCATTAAAGAATGGAATGCATTTATCAATAGCTTTAGAAATGAATCGACTCAAGGCAGCGAATTTTCCATTAAGACTTTGCAATTCCTTCTTCGATCTAGGAGCTTTGACTTCTTTTAAGGCAGCAATTTGAGTAGGATTAGCTTCAATGCCCCTAGCACTCACAATAAAACCCAAGAACTTTCCGGACTCCACCCCCAACGAACATTTCAAAGGATTAAGCTTCATTCCGTACTTCCGGAGGATTGCAAACATTTCCGTCAAGTGGTCCATATGGTTTACCGCTTTCTTTGACTTCACCAACATATCGTCAACATAAACTTCCATAGTTTTGCCAATCTGCGGTTGAACATAGCATTGACGAGTCTTTGGTAAGTTGCCCCTGCATTCTTAAGTCCGAAGGGCATGACTCTATAGCAGTAGAGACCAACATCGGTGATGAAGCTTGTGTCTTCCTGATCCGGCT
The DNA here is from genome assembly GCA_030765085.1 of Allium cepa. Lineage (NCBI taxonomy): Eukaryota > Viridiplantae > Streptophyta > Magnoliopsida > Asparagales > Amaryllidaceae > Allium > Allium cepa. Next base: position 461,098,371 of record CM060938.1, on the reverse strand, counting down.
CATGCATCATCATCTGGTTGTATCCGAAGTAAGCATCCATGAAAGATAACAATTCATGCCCCGCTGTTCCATCCACCAACTGATCTATCCTGGGAAACGGGAAGCAGTCTTTGGGGCAGTCTTTATTTAAATATGAGAAATCAATGCAAACTCTCCATTTCCCATTAGCTTTCTTAACCAGTACTGGATTTGAAACCCAATTCAGATAAGTAGACTCCCTGATGAAACCATTCTCCATAAGCCGGTCTACCTCTTCTTTCAACGCTGCTGACCTTTCAGGACCCTGGGTTCTTCTTTTTTGTTTTACCGGTGTAAACTTTGGATTAATATTCAGAGTATGTACTGCAATTTTTGGGGATGTTCCGCACATATCAGTATGAGTCCAAGCGAATACATCCAGATTTGCTTTCAAGAATGAAATTAAGGAATTTTGAACCGTCACATTAAGTTGCGAACCCACATTCACCACTTTGTTCGGATCTTTCAGGTCAACAGGTACTGGCACCGTTACTTCCACTGGCACCACTCTATTCTCCCCTGCACTAGCTTTTCTAGGATCCATTTCTCTTCGTGCCCCGCTATGTTGCCAGTGCAGGGGCCACCCTGTAATTGCTACAAGGTTGGTTCTTTGATGCGGACTGGGGATGCCGCATCTTTTCCCATCTCTCTCTTCCTCACTTCACGCAACTCTGCTAGATAACATTCTCGCCCAGCATTCTGATCCCCTTTAATAACTCCAACGCCATTATCCGTGGGAAATTTCATAGTGAGGCACCACGGGGCGAGAATTGCCATAAAAGCCGCAAGAGTTGGTCGGCCTAGGAAGGCGTTGTAGGCATAAAATTCATCAACAATTACAAAAGTCTGTTTCCGAACCACCTTTTTCTGCCCCTCTCCAAGCTCCACGAACAAGTCGATAGTTCCAATGGGCTGCTTCGGTTCCCCAGTAAACCCAACGATCTTCTGAGATGAGGCTTGAACGTCAGCCATCGGAATTTTCATTTGGTCAAACGCCTTTCTGAAGAGAATATTGCAAGAAGCGCCGCAATCTACAAGCACTCTTCTCACAATAGCCGGCCCAATGCCTGCAGAGATGACCAAGGGATCCATGGTTGGAGCTTCAATACCCATAGAGTCCCTGGCTTTGAACACAATATCATCATTGAAAGTTTTCTGCTGCTTCAAAGGTGCTTCATTTTCTAGCACAAAAACACTCTCTTCTGCTGGTACATACTTCAAGGCACAGGCATATCTTTCCATCTCGCCCCAGCTTTTGCCTACTGGGTGAGAACCTCCTGTAATCACATTGATAACAGGCCTTTCCGATTCATGCACAGTATTCCTCTCACCCGAGGCAGATGGATGAGCAGGAAGTTGCTGGCCCTTAGTAGATGAGGTTGGGTCATTTCTACCTCTCTTAACATATTGTTGCAACTTGTTCTCTCTCAGTCGTTCTTCAATTAAACTTTTCAGATGGTGACATTCGTTGGTATCATGACCGGGTTGATTATGAAACCGGTAGAATCTCCCACTCTGAGCGGCTTTTTTGCTAACTCTCATCTCAGGCGGTGTAGGATATTCTACTGCATCTTTGGTAGCAAAAAAGATATTCTCCGGAGTGTCAGTCAAATGAGTGAAATCTGAAGGTTTTAAGAAGTGAGGTTTCTTCATATCTTTCTGTTTCTTCCCACCATTGTTCTCCCTTTTCTGACTTCCGGATTCCCTTTTGGTAGGAGCAGTAGTATTATTCTTAACCTTTGTCAATGCTACTTTAACTGGTGCTCGAAGGCTTTCCAAGCGCATGAATTCATCAGCCTTCTTATAGAATTTCTCAAGTGAATTTGGTTCTTTCATCTTCAGCCACTTCCCAAATTCGCTTGATTTGTCGATTGCCCTCATCAGGTATGTCAAGACCATCCGTGGCTCTGTATTGTCAACTTCAGCCAAAGCTATGTTGAAGCGGTTCAAGAAAGACCTGATAGATTCCCCAGGATTCTGTTCCAGGCTTGACAGTGACATAATATCCTTTGCCTTTGAGGCATACAACCTGAATTGCTCTTTAAACTTCCGAGTCAAATCGGCGAACTGGTCTATGGATCGGACCGGAAGCTTTGTGAACCAGAGCAGAGCCACTCCTTCCAAATATACCAGAAAGTACTGGCATTTGATCTCATCGGATGCTCTAGCACCAGTCATGTGCCAATCATACTTATACAGGAATTGATTAGGGTCGCTTGTTCCCTTATAAGCCGGGATGGTAGGAGGAACAAACTTCCTTGGGAATTCCGTCTTTAGAATCCTTTCAGTGAACGGAGTTTTTCAGTGAACGGAGTTTTACTCGGAGCGAATCCCCATTCCTTCTCATCTTCATCCCTCTACATACTTTCTTTCCTGATTTTTCGCACCATGCCCGAAAGATAATCCTCATCATTTAAAGGATCTGCAGGACAGACTTCGGCCATTTTCTCGGAAGTTTGTCCGGACAAACGTTCGCGGAGAGTTGGCTGTGGTCTCGATCCTCCAGCTTGAGGAGGTGTCTCTTTGGCGGGGCTAGCTGCTCTTTGAGGAATATTCCTCTCTTCAGGATTATGAACATCATCTGCAAGGTTCTCTTCATTATTCACCGGTTGACGGTTAGCTCCGAGCAATGCATTTAACCTTTCAAGCATCAAAGCATTCTGGGTTTCCATTTGTTGGTATAACCCAGATACTGCAGCATCTAATTCCGCTCGTGTAATTCCATCATTTGGTGCTGCTTGACTTAACGAAGGAGAAGTGGCAGCATTCTCATGAACATTAGCGGGTCTTGTAGATCCGCGCTTTCTTCCAGGAGCCATTATCTCTGACAGACTTCTAGTTTTGAGAGAGATTTTTTTCAACAAACTTTTGTGAAGCAATGATGAAGATATCCTGAGTTCAATTCTCAGTGAAAGCACCAAAAATGTTAACGCTTAAAATTGAACGCTAACACCCCGATGTATGTAGAGATTAAGTGAAAGCACCACCCGTGAATACGGGAATTAGAAACAAATAGAAAAGTCACAGAGAAAGCAGTAAAAGACAACATTTTTATAGTGGTTCGGCTTCAGATTAAGCCTACGTCCACTTTAATCTTCTTTATTGCTGAATCAATTACAACTTTACAACAATCTTCGATTAGAACACTGATGGGACAAATAACTAGAACTCCGATGTAGAAGAAGTCTTTGAATCCATGTCGGTTGTGTTAGATTTCCTCTTGAAGTTTATCGAGATGCCTTTCGTATTTGAAGTGTCGAGTGAGTCGAGAATTCAGCAGAGTATCGGCGTTCCAGAAATGAGCCAAAAAGATCCCCTTTTAGTTGGAGTAGGCGGGATATTTATAGGAGAGTTTGGCGTTAGGTCGTAGGTCGCAAGCGACCTTGGATAGGTCGTAGGTCGTCCGCGACCTAGTGGGAGTGGTTTACGGCTTAAATATGGTACACTTGATCATTCTGGATAAACTAACAAGTCATAGGTCGTGAGCGGCATAGGAAGCTCCTTTCGTATGTTTAGGTCGTGAGCGGCTTAGGAATAGGTCGTCACACCTTAGCTCGCTGCAGAACTTCTTCCCTGTTAGGTCGCTCCCCTTATTAACTCGCTAGGTCATTCAACCTTTAGGTCGCTGAGCTTCTTGGCTTGTTAGGTCGCGGTGCTCTTCAATTGACACTATGTCACTCCATTGGGTCGCGAGGCATCTGAACTCTTTTTAGGTCGCTAAGTCCATTATTTCATTAGGTCGCTGTGTTGTAGGAGTCCTTAGGTCGTAAGCTCTTTAGGTCGTTAAGACCGCTCCATTCTTAGGTCGCTCTGTCTTCATTTAGTTACTAGGTCGCTGCCGCTTTAACTCTTTAGGTCGCAGCCTGTTATAGATTGTTAAGTCGCGAGCCTTAGGTCGCTAGGTCATTGAGCTCGGCAGGTCGCTGACTTGTTGAGTCGCTACTTTCTCTAGATCGCAGGGTCGTAGATAGAAGAGGGTTAACAATGAGCATTATATTATTTACTATGTATGCATTGTTTAGAACTAATTGAAGTAATTAATAGTGAAAAATTCACCTATTTTCCAATGGAAAGTATATTATTATTATGGAAATGTTTTAATATGATAATATTGGTATTTGTGGCATGCAAGTAATATATACTATCGACTTGATTTCAGATTCAGCAACAATTGAGATGAGAGTTTGGGGATGCAGCTTAATGTCAGGAGCAGTAGCAACTCAGTAATGGTGAGTTAACGTATAATCCATCGACAATAACCATCAATCCTTCCAGCAATTGTCATCGGTATCCAAATCCACCTACGCCGGCAACAGTCAAGCCAAAGAAAAAGAAGTGGATGTAGGAACAGAATGGAAATTGCTAATGCACAGATGATTATTTAGAGATTTAAAGTAGCAGTTTTCTACTTTTCATCAATGTCACGGTACAAAGTAGAAATACAAACTCAAGTGTATAAAGTGTAAACTAATTAGTCTTTAATTAATCCAATGTTGATTATGTGATAAAAAATTATAACTATTTAGTTTTCTATGTATTCTCAATTATACATATTAACGTTTACTTGCAAAAGCATGTACCGATATATAATTAAAAGTGTAGGTCAATACACGCAAATTGATAAATTATATAATATGGAGGGTCAAAATAGTATAATACTTGATTGTCATTCTTTCTCTTTTCTATTGAGTATAAGCATGCCACTCGCTTTTGCACTTTTATATTGTTACTTGAATATTGCTTTCAATGGAGTTGTGCTATGGTGGGTAGAGGAATGATAGTTCTATTTTTCATTCACATTTATTAAACTACTTAAAAAAATCCATAGTTGAATACTATACTATTTAATTATTTACTAAAATAACTTAGTAAATGGTTGATTTGTGCAATACCACGCATAAAAAAATACAACATTACGTACATGTCAAAGTAATTTTGTTAGATCTAAAAACTCTTACAAACAACTTACCTATCTGTCGCATTATTTGCTCAGGCTTTTAATGGATACACCCATGCTACTTGTATAAGTTTAAATTTTGATTTATGGCTTTCATATCCTTCAGCAACAGCTTTTAATTTCCATATTTAACATATATCTAAGATTTATACAAAATTTTATTACTGCTTATCAATTAATAGCCTCTGACATACTTATCTAGACTCGAATATTTTTATCCTTCGTTTTCATTTTTCTGCTGAATTTTATTTCATCTCCAAGATTCATCAGGAGAGAAGTAATGCAAAAGGAAGTAATCCAAGAGTTTACAAGTGACACCATTTAGTTGTTTTTCTATTACCAACTGCAAGTAATTAAGACAACATGCTTTCAAAAAGCAAACATCCATAACGGTTGATTTAGCCCCGCTGGAGTGGTTCAAAACTTTATTATAGGATCCAAAATCATCATATTTTTTTATCGATTCATCCATATCAACAATGATAATGACACTACTTAAACTAGCATTCAATTTTTAGTATATCTATGTCATTTTTAATGTTCTTATTGAAACAAATAATACCCACTTACTTCTTAGTTGCTTTCATCATTACTTCACTGTTATACTTATATCTCACTTGCTAAATAATCAGATCCACACAATGCAAATTTTCATTTGTTGTTGGAATATTTACTCTTTTCTTATCTGTAAATATGGGCATTTATTGATTATAATTCATACTTTTAAATATGGACATTTATAATGAGTATCACGATGTCCTGAACGACGCATCATAGTAGTTGATGAAATTTACAATAAATCATGTTTACATGTTCTATCATATTAATCAGTGAATATTTTTAAAACCAACGAATGGTGGCGTGTAGTGCTTGCTTTTAATGGAGACCCAACAAACTTACATCTTATATCAGCATTAGAATTAGCGGTGATGAGTAAATGCACAGATGCACCGAAGACAACTACATTCACATTATTCTTTTTTTGGCAATAATTCTTCTTCTTACTTCTTACTATGATACAAACTTTTTCAATGCCCAGAATGCAAAGAATTTCATGACTTTGTTCAACATTTTTTTATTTTGTTTTGATTTGTTTATATAATGATCGTTCTATATTATGTTACCATTTTCATATATATATTTTTAGGAACTGAAACAGCCTTGCAGTATTACAAACACAGCATCAATGTATTTTGCAGTAGTGAGGTTTGAATATTCACAAATCAAGTTTTAGAATATTGGTAAAACAAGCATTGTATATTTTTTAAATTTTTTTCTTAGACCATTCTCTTTGAAGTTGAAATTTTTTTCGTTTTCCACTGTAATTTTTAATATATGCATGTACACAAATTAGTACCGTTGTATTCTAGCATTAATTAACCCATCTTCCAATATAGTAAAAAAATAGACTTAATATTTTCTATGCACACGTCCAATGGGCACGTCCAATGGACGTGCCTTTGTATGATATTTATAAAATGTATATTCTAAACATGCCATGTATATTCTTAAACAAATATGACATAATAATGAATAAATCCGTGTATCACTACATATATACGTATAGATATTGGGGTTTATATTTATTGTATATACATATAATATAAAAACTTACACACACACATATGATAAATTCATATACATATCAAGAGAATATAAATGCTTAAGTATATATACATATGTTTATATATACTATTATATACGCACACAGTTTGTAAACACATATTTGCAGTACCACATATATATAGTTTAGACACATATACGTATATAATATATATTGCCATACATACACATATACACACATTGAAATAATTATATATATTTAAAAAATCAACAAAATAAACATAAAATTTGAGTAAAATTTAATATGTAATTTTTTAAATTCAAACCCAATTTAGCCTAAGTTAAATATATTTTAAATTCGAATTTCAAATCAAATATGGCAATTTCAAAATATCTTTAATATTTAAATAAATGTATAAAATATGAATAACTCGTATATATTAATTTTAAATATACATATACCATTATATTTGACAAAAATATAATTTAATATGAATATGTATATGTATATATTAAAGTGGAAAATTGTGATGCCTCATCTCTATGCTCACAATAACAAAGGTTATTATAAGGAATAACGTCTGCTATTGCGAAGAATAAGGCTTGTTAGAAACGACCATCCGTAAGTTATTCCTTAGACGAGTATCGATTACATCGATAAAAGTTGTGTAAATTACTCCAAAGGATATAAATTCAATCCAAATCTAAAACGAAACTACGGTGGCTAAAGAAAAATCCAGAACAACTCATAATAACAAACAGATAGGAATAATCACATCAGAACAGAAATATCAGATATATAGCGGAAGACAAGTCTGGAATACATGCTACAACAATCGATAGTTCAACTGAACCAAATGTACATATACATGTCCATCAATACATACATAAGACGAAAGTCAATACACCCAAAAGTACTCTTCGAAGTCTAGACAAAAGATGATGCGAAATCCCAAAAGCTGAAGCAGCAACTGAATCAGAGATAGAGATTACCTTGAAATAACTCGGTCTGACCTGAGTATTATTTAGAAGAAAATAATAAACAGATCAGTCTAATTTAAACTCAGAAATAAGTGTATGGTAAACGACACTTAAGCAAATAATTATAGTCTCGAATGAGACCATTCAACACTAATAATCAACATAGTTTAAATGAAGAAATCTCAATTTAAACTCCATCAAAATCAACTTTTAAATTCACAATTGAATTCAAAACAGCCATACGCAAAATTATAATCTCAGATGAGACTATACACAAACTCAACTTCCAAATTCATAATTGAATTCAAAGTAGCAATTTACAAAATCTATAAATCAAAATAGATAACTAGAAAAATCAATATAAAAGTGGATCGATCCCATCCTATGGCGAGTCTAAGCTACGCCGCACGTGCATCAACATATGGCTGAAGCCTACCAAGTACTGTCATCATAATTTTTGACGCCCAACAAATGACCCGAAGGTCCAACATATGACCCAAAGGTCAAGTACTGGTAATTGACCCGAAGGTCTATCATAGGGGCTCGAAAGCCCAACAAAATCATCAAAAAACAAATCCACAAAGAATATTTCAATTAACGAGTCCGAAATTAACCGAATTAGTAAAAGCGTGGTTCCATATTCCGCACTTTTGCTAAATCATTTAAATCTCTTCATTGTTTCCTTGAAAGTGCAAAATTGTGTAAAATTTACGTTCTCAAATGGACAAGTTCGGAGTAAACGTAAGGGTTCATAGTCCTCAATTTTTCTGAAGCATTTAAATCGCTTCCTCATTCTTTTGAAAGCGCAAATTGTAAATTTTTTGGAAACAATTTTATTTTAAAGCAATTTTTAAAACACGTGATTAAAACAGCAACAACTATAGTAATTTCAACGAGGAAATTGCGCTTTATAAATACCGTAAAAACGGATACCAAATCAACGTTGCGGAATAACCGCTTAAAAATTCACTTTAAATTGATGGTTACTGAAGTCAAAAATAACAGTAATTTTTATTCGTCAAAAATGTCGTCAAAACAACACGGCTTCAAAATTATAGTACCGGCATACAAATTCCGTTACAAAAATAACGGCAACAAAATATGCATTTAAAACGTAACACCGGTTCAACGTAATTTAAATAGTGGACTGATTAGCACTCTGCAAAACATGCATACGGCAGAGACAAAATAGCATGCACATAAAAATGATAGTGTCAGAAAACAAAACATGCACGCTAGAATTATATGATGACCTGAACAATACATATGGGCATTTTCACTTAAAACCTTTAGGGGGTAACAAGGCCACACGCACATAGCATGCACGCACCAAATTTGAAGTTGAAAAATAAGACAACTTGGCAATTTACGTATGTTAGCATGCATTTTTTTTAACTTTTCCTTGCCTGGACCAAAAAAAAATTATGCGCCATCTAAGTAAACCCGAGGACCAGGAGCTTGATTCTAGTGTAATATTTGTACACAAAATTTGAATCTAGGCTTGCATTATTTTGTGCCACACGTTATATATAATGCACAATTGAAATGAACAAAGTGACATTGCTTTTAAACAACGCAATTTATGCTATGTAACACGCACGGCAACAATGAAGACTTGGACCACATTTTTTTTCTTTTTTATACTATAACACACGCACGATTGGGATATCAAACACTTGGAAACCACAATATAAATTACAAAAATGATGGCCAAAACTTTTGTAACTTACGAAACAAGATTCATTTGCATGTATAACATGTACTGAAGCAAAATGTAAACCACCTAACATTTTTTTTGTACGCATAAAATTTTTGTTGACACAAAAATGACCTGTATCTTTGCATGCATATTCAACTTTCACGCCCACAAAGAAAAATACTAACTAATATGGCCAGGGTAATGCACACTTTGCACAAAATTTTGAAGGTGATAAAACAAACGATTGGGTTTGACATTTTTTTCCACGCAAGAATAAAAAAAGAAAACAATAAGATGGACAAAAATAGGGTCAGTAAAACTATTTCACACGAAAAAATGAAATCAGAAAGATATTTGAAATGTGAGCTTTTTGAACTCACCAAACTTTTGTCTTCAAATCCACTAGCAATAAGGAACTAAATGCACAAGAAATGAACTGTCATCGGGTTATTTTGCAGAGCTACTGAAAGTGAAAAATAGAGGATGCAGGCTCTTGGAAAAATGAGTAAAAGCATACTCCACTTTTTCCAATTGTGTATACAAGTCAAATAAATAATATGCCAGCAAACATTTTAGTACACTAGCATTAATTGAAAACGTGCATAACTGAAGAAATAAAGACTGCTAGCAATAAATGATGATGGCATACACTGTTTACACTTTTGTTTCGCAGAATGTGTGCGTGACAGCCAAAGCAAGTGTTCACTTGCTAAAAAAAATGTGACAGCACACAAAATAGGATCCACTTTGCTTTTAAAAACATTGTTGTAGCGGAATAGATGTTTCAACTGACTTAGCAAATGAAGTGCATTTTCCACTGACTAAAAATGGATTTTCATCATTATTTTTGTTCAAAATTTAATTTTTAGAATTTCTATTTAAAATATTTATTGCGACAGTAATAAATTCACGGTTGTTACAAACTCCCCCTTATAAAAATTGCGTCCCCGCAATTTTCATACTAGAGTGGTTTATAACACAATAATTCATCACAACAAAGATTTAAAAAGAAAAGATAGATCAAGAATGCTCACCCCCACCCGAAGATAAGAGAAAACCCGAATAAGAACGCTCGATGAATTCTTTGGTTTTCCAAGTGCAATCTTTGGGGTTTGTGGACCATTGAATTTTTACAAGCGGAACCTCTTTGTTCCGAAGGCGTTTAACCTCCGAAGCTAGCACACAAATAGGATTTTGCACAATAGACAAGTCGGGTGAGATCTCAAGATCTTGCAGCATATGAGGATCAATAATAAAATCCGAATCTCGGAGGCATCGACGAAGCTGGGATACATGAAATACATTATGAATTCTCGTAAACTAAACAGGCAGCGATACGCGATAAGCAACAGGGCCAATGTGTTCCGTAATAGGAAACAGTCCAATATATCGAGGAGACAATTTCCCGGAGCTATTAAAACGCACCACACCCTTCATCGGGGAAACACGAATGAATACGTGATTGCCAACATAAAATTCCAAAGGCTTCCTACGATGAACCGCATAAGATTTCTACCTATGCTAGGCCTCTTTCATTCTTTGTCTAATAATATCAATCCTCTCAGAAGATTCACGAATATAATCGGGGCCGAGAACTAACTTTTTCCCCGATTCCAACTAATAAGATGGTGATCGACACGGTCTTCCGTAAAGAGCTTCGAAAGGAGCCATACCGATACTGGATTGAAAATTATTGTTATAAGAGAATTCAACAAGAGATAAGTGGTCTTTCCAACTACCACCAAAATCAAGAATGCAAGCTCGAAGGAGATCTTCTAAGACTTGATTCACCCTTTCAGTCTGACCATCATACTGTAGATGATAAGCTGTACTGAGATTGAGCTTAGTGCCCAAAGCTTTCTAAAGGCTCTGCCAGAAACCACTAGTGAAAAGCGGATCTCTGCCACTAACAATGGAACTAGGCACACCATGAAATCGAACGACTTCTTTAATAAACAGCTTAGCCAATAAAGGAGCAGTCCGATTGGACTTGATAGAAATAAAATGGGCTGATTTAGTTAATCTGTCAACAATTACCCAAATACTAGTATGGCCTGACCTCGAACGAGGTAGACCATCAATGAAGTCCATAGAAATCTGATCATATTTCCATAATGGAATCTAAAGAGGCTGTAAAAGACCACTAGGACGCTGGTGTTCTGCTTTAACAAGTTGACAAGTCATGCAACGACTTACATAACTTGCAATATCACGCTTCATACCTTCCCAATAGTATAAGCGTTTCATATCAACATACATCTTACTACTATCCGGATGGATAGTATACTTAGAACGATGACAGTCCTCAAGAATGTCATTTCTAAGATTAGGAACATTAGGCACGATCAATATACCCTTCTTCTAGAATAAAACCATGAACATCAATATCAAAATCCTTTAGATCATCACTTCGGGATTCCGATTTACAACTTTGAATAAGATAAGCAAGCTCTAGATCTTGTTTCTGGGCATCGGCGATCCAATCCAACAAACTAGGACAAGTTTCCATGCTAAATAAAAGCATGGGAGAATCAGAAACCGAAGGACGGTCTCTAATATCACAAAGAGATAAAGCTTCCAAAATATTCCACTCCGCTAGCATCATGGAAACAACAACTTGCTGCTTGCGACTAAGCGCATCAGCAACTCGATTACCCTTACCAAGGGTATATTGAATATCGAAATCATATGAAGCAAGAAATTCGAGCCAATGTTGTTGACTCATATTAAGTTCTTTCTGAGTGAATAGATAGTTCAGAGATTTGTGATCAGTGAAGAGAATAAAACGCTCGCCCAATAAATAATGTCGCCAAATCTTTAGAGCAAAGACTATGGCGGCTAACTCCAAATCATGTGTAGCATAACGAATTTCGTTAGGCTTTAGTTGTCTAGAAACAAAGGCAACTACTCTATCCTTTTGCATAAGAACAACACCGAGTCCATAACCACTGGCATCGGTATAAACAACAAGATCATGATTACCCTCGGGAACCACTAAAATAGGAGCATGAGTAAGGAGGTCTTTTAACTTCAAGAAAGAATTCACACACTTATCCGACCAAATAAAAGGAACAGCTTTTCTCGTGAGAGTGGTAAGCGGTAAAGCAATACAACAAAAGTCCTTAATAAACCAGCGATAATAACCCGCCAATCCAAGGAAACTAGGGATCTCGGTAACGGTCTCGGGCCTCTTCCAATTCTGAATAGATTCGATCTTGGAAGGATCGACAGAAATACCATCGGAAGAAACAATATGACCGAGAAACTTCACCTTATTCTTCCAGAAGTGACACTTGGAGAATTTGGTGTAAAGCTAATGCTGACGAAGTGTGCTCAAAACAATCTCCAAATGTTGAATATGATCGGCTTCAGATTTGGAATAAATAAGAATATCATCAATGAAAACCAAGACGAACTTATCGAGATATTCCCGGAATATCCGATTCATAAGATCTACAAAATACGTTGGAGCGTTTGTCAAACCGAACAGCATAACAAGCCATTCGTAAGAACCATAACGAGTATGGAATGCGGTAAGAGGAATACTATCTTCCGTAAGTCGTAACTGATGAAAACCGGTAGCAAGATCGAGTTGGGAGAACAGTTTAGCGCCACTTAATTGATCGAACATGTCGTCGATCCTAGGTAATGGATACCTATTCTTGATAGTGAGCTCGTTAAGCTTGCGATAATCAATGCAAAGCCTAAGAGTACCATCTGGCTACCTAAAAAAGACAATGGTGGCGCCCCAAGGAGAAGAGCTGGAACGAATAAAATGCTCGGCTTCCAACTCAGATAATTGTTGCTTGAGTTCCTCATTTTCCCTAGCAGACATCCTCGTGGGAGGACGACTGAAAGGATGAGCACCAGAGATAAGATCAATACGGAACTCAATTGCCCTCTTCGGCAGCAATCTCGAAATAGGCTCGAAAACATCAAAAAATCACAAACAACCGGAATATTATCTATGACACCCTCCGATTCGAAGGAAGAAATGAGAGCATTCGAAGTATGATCCATGCTTCGAAATATAATAGATAACTGCTCAATAGCATCGGGATGCTTGAGATATGAAGTTCTTTCGGGACATAGGATTTGAACTTCAAAACAAAGGAGCCAATCCATACCTAATATCATATCAAAACCAAGATGATCCATAACATGCAGATTCGCATGAAAGGAGAAACCACAAAGAATAATCTCAACATCAACACATAACAAACCAAGAGTAGCGGATCCACCAATAGGATTTACAATCCTCAAAGGGTCGCAAAGAGTAACAACATCCAAAAGAATAACATCAACAAGCTCCTTTGACACGAATGAATACGGTGCACCCGTATCGAAAAGAACTCTAATAGAACGGCCATGAAATAAAATAAAACCTTCCAAAACAGAAGGAGTAATACCCTTGGGCTTAGAAGAATCACCAGAAGCTTTAGCAACATTAAGCTTCCCAGATTTGAAACCCTTAGGAGCAGTAGGACAATCAGAAACCCAATGACCCTGTTTCTTTCAATAGCGACAAATGCGAGGCTTAGGACTGCTATGGGGAAAATGATCCAAAGAACCACAATTATAGCACGCCCTCTGAATAGAAGGTGCACTATTAGGCTGAGAACTAGAGGTGGCTTGCTTCTTCTTCTTCTTGTTGGAAGAAGAGTTAGGCCTATGAAATGGAAACATCTTCTTGTTGGGGTTCTTAGAAACCTCAACCTCATCACAATTATCACGTTCCTTTTCAACAGCTTCAAGGCAAAGGGCCGAATCAACAAGCTCCTCAAAAGTGAGCTTAAGCTGAAGCAAAAGAACTTTCTTCAAATACTTCTTCAAACCATCAACAAAATGAAGATTCTTCTTACGCAGAGTGTTAATGAACTCGACTCCGTATTTGGATAAGGCCTTGAAAGATGCAACTTAATCAGAAACAGAGGACTTTCCTAGCATCAACTCAAGGAAACTACGAGCAAGAATAGCCTTTTTTTATTTAGGAACGAACTTAAGTTCGAATCGTTCCTTAAACTGAATCCATGAGAGAGAGGACTCATCAACTTCCGCAATAAAAAGCTCATACCAATCCAATGCACGCTCTTGTAATATGCTAGATGCCACGAGAACGCGATGATGATCAGAAAGATTCATTTAAGAAAATATGCGCTCACAAGCGTGCAAACAAGCCTGAACCTCCAATACACTTTCCAATCCCTTGAAATGCTTGCCTCCAAGGTGGGAATAGTTACTACACATACGGGCGAAGGCAGACATCTGAGTAGGAGCTGCGGGAGTAGCAATAGAAGGCTGAGTACCCCGAAATAGCTCCATAAACTGATCAGATGACATATAGACACCGTCCGGATGCGAACCACTAGATGGGACTATAGAAGAATGCTTCCCTCTACCTCTTCCAGCTATAGGCTAAGAGACAAGAGAAGGTAAGGATTAGTGAAAACAGCACACAATCGATAAGAAATTTAACAAATGGAATACTACGGAATGTGAAATTTATTCTTAGACATACTCCACCTATTAAAGTGGAAGAAATAGATTAGAAAGGCACGAATAAAACCCTCGAATAGTTGTAATGTATGCTCCATTCTGCTTCTGTTCTGTGTTTATTATAATTTATTCTGAATTTCAACTCTGATACCAAGCTGTGATGCCCCACCTCTATGCTCACAATAACAAAGGTTATTATAAGGAATAACGTCTGTTATTGCGAATAATAAGGCTTGTTAGAAGCGACCAACCGTAAGTTATGCCTTAGACGAGTATTGATTACATCTATAGGAGTTGTGTAAACTACTCCAAAACATATAAATTCAATCCAAATCTAAAACGAGACTACGGTGGCTAAAGGAAAATCCAAAACAACTCATAATAACAACAACATAGATAGGAATAATCACATCTGAAACGAAATATCAGATATATAGCGGAAGACAAGTCTGGAATACATGCTACAACAATCGATAGTTCACCTGAACCAAATGTACATATACATGTCCATCAATACATACATGAGACGAAAGTCAATACACCCAAAAGTACTCCTCGAAGTCTAGACAAAAGATGATGTGAAATCCCAAAACCTGACGCAGCAACTGAATCAGAGATAGAGATTACCTTGAAATAACTCGGTCTAACCCAAGTATTATTTAAAAGAAAATAATAAACAGATCAGTCTAATTTAAACTCAGAAATAAGTGTATGGTAAATGACACTTAAGCAAATAATTGTAGTCTCGAATGAGACTATTCAACATAAATAATCAACATAGTTTAAATGAAGAAATCTCAATTTAAACTCCATCAAAATTAACTTTCAAATTCACAATTGAATTCAAAACAGCCATACGCAAAATTATAATCTCAGATGAGACTATACACAAACTCAACTTCCAAATTCATAATTGAATTCAAAGTAACAATTTACAAAATCTAGAAATCAAAATAGATAACTAGAAAAATCAGCATAAAAGTGGATCGATCCCATCCTATGGCGAGTCTAAGCTACGCCGCACGTGCATCAACATATGGCCGAAGCCTATCAAGTACTGTCATCATAATTTTTGGCGTCCAACGAATGACCCGAAGGTCCAACATATGACCCGAAGGTCAAGTACTGGTAATTGACCCGAAGGTCCATCATAGTGGCTCGAAAGCCCAATAAAATCATCAAACAACAAATCCACAAAGTATATTTCAATTAACGAGTCTGGAATTAACCGAATTAGTAAAAGCGTGGTTCTATATTCCGCACTTTTACAAAATCGTTTAATCTCTTCATTGTTTCCTTGAAAATGCAAAATTGTGTATTTTATATAAATAAAATTTATGTTCTCAAACGGACAAGTCCGGAATTAAGCGAATCGGTAAAAGTAAGAGTTCATAGTCCTCAATTTTGCTGAAGCGTTTAAATCGCTTCCTCATTCTATTGAAAACGCAAACTGTAAAAATTTTGGAGACAATTTTCTTTTAAAGCGATTTTTAAAACATGTGATTAAAACAGCAACAACTATAGCAATTTCGACGAGGAAATTGCGCTTCACAAAACACCGTAAAAACGGATACCAAATCAGCGTTGCGGGAAACCTCTTAAAAATTCACTTTAAATTGACGGTTACTGAAGTCAAAAATAACAGTAATTTTTATTCGTAAAAAATATCGTCAAAACAACACGCTTCAAAATTATAGTACCAGCGTACAAATTCCGCTACAAAAATAACGGCAACAAAATATGTTTTTTAAACGTAACACCGGTTCAACGTAATTTAAATAGTGGACTGATTAGCACTCTGCAAAATATGCGTATGGCAGAGACAAAATAGCATGCACATGAAAATGATAGTGTCAGAAAACAAAACATGCACGGTAGAATTATATGATAACCAGAACAATACATATGGGCATTTTCACTTAAAACCTTCAGGGGAAAACAAGGCCACACGCACATAGCATGCACGCACCAAATTTGAAGTTGAAAAATAAGACAACTTGGCAATTTACGTATGCTAGCATGCATTATTTTATTTTATTTTTTTCAAACTTTGCCTTGCCTGGACAAAAAAAAAATTATGCGCCATCTAAGTAAACCCGAGGACCAGGAGCTTGATTCTAGTGTAATATTTGTACACAAAATTTAAATCTGGGCTTGCATTATTTTGTGCCACACGTTATATACAATGCACAACCGAAATGAACAAAAGTGACATTGCTTTTAAACAACGCAACTTATGCTATATAACACGCACGGCAACAATGAAGACTTGGACCACATTTTTTTTATACTATAACACACGCACGGTTGGAATTGCAAACACCTGGACACCACGATATAAATTACAAAAATGATGGCCGAAACTTTTGTAACTTACAAAACAAGATTCATTTACATGTATAACATGTACTGAATCAAAATGTAAACCACCTAACATTTTTTTTATACGCATAAAAATTTTGTCGACACAAAAATGACCTGGACCTCTGCATGCATATTCAACTTTCACGCACACAAAGAAAAATACTAACTAATATGACCAGGGTAATGCACACTTTGCATAAAATTTTGAAGGTGATAAAACAAACATTTGGGTTTGACATTTTTTTCCACGCAAGAATAAAAAAAGAAAACAAGAAGATGGCAAAAAAATAGAGTCAGTAAAACTATTTCACACAAAAAAATGAAATCAAAAAGAAATTAAAAATATGAGCTTTTTGAACTCACCGAACTTTTTTTTTCCAAATCCACTAGCAATAAGGAACTGAATGCACAAGAAATGAACTGCCATTGGGTTGTTTTGCAGAGCTACTGAAAGTGAAAAATAGAGGATGCAGGCTCTTGAAAAAATAAGTAAAATCATACTCCACTTTTCCCAATTGTGTGTACAAGTCAAATAAATAATATGCCAGCAAACATTTTAGTACACTAGCATTAATTGAAAACGTGCATGATTGAAGAAATAAAGACATGCTAGCAATAAATGATGATGGCACACACTGCTTACACTTTTGTTTTGCAGAATGTGTGCGTGACAGACAAAGCAGGTGTTCACTTGCTAAAAAAAATGTGACAGCACACAAAATAGGATCCACTTTGCTTTTAAAAACACTGTTGTAGCCGAATAGATGTTTCAACCGACTTAGCAAATGAAGTGCATTTTCAACTGACTAATAATGGATTTTCATCATTTTTTTCAAATTTTAATTTTTAAAATTTCTATTTAAAATATTTATTACGACAGTAACAAATTCATGGTTGTTACAATAATGGTTTGAAGGATAACTTTTATTTTAATTTTATAACAAAGGACGGTCCATTTATGTAATATGGCTGCAAGACGGTTTTTATTTTTTGTTGATTCGGGCCAAAAGTTTACGTTTAAGGACATTTCTAATATAACGCGAATCATCCGCATTTCAAATAGATGAAAAACTACACCATGGAATTATTCAGTAACCGAACTAGTCGATCTTGATCGAACAATATTGTTTGCAATTATTCAGCAATTACTCTACTCTTTCTTCTCTACAAGTTTATTTGAATTGTGGTAACTTTTGTTTTTATATTTGTTTCTACTTTCTTTTCGATTGTGAATTTATTTTCATTTGTTTTTGTTTGCGCCAAAATTGGTCACAAACACCGAATTGCAAATGAAAGCACCAAATCACAGTCACAGATCATAAATAGATTATATGTAGTAGATTTAAATACGAAGAACACTCTAAAAATTAAAAGGAAAGCAGCAGAAAGACAAGATTTATAATGGTTTGGTGTTGTAGCCTACGTCCACTTTGAAGAGTTGCTATTTTATTGGTGAATCTCTACTGATTTACAAGAGTACAATTGATAGTATTCGAATTACAATGGAGTTCAGCAGAGTAACGGCGTAGAAGAGCCAAAAGATCCTTTTTCTAGAGTCCCTGAACTGATATTTATAGGTGTACACTGAGAGTATCTGTCTCAAACATCAGAAGGCTCCTTCTCTCACGTGGATGGGCCCACGTGATCGATCCCTGGATGTTTGGAATCGATCCACGATTGATACGCATGAAATTCATATCGATCCAAATTTAGTCTTTTTGGGCCAAGATCGATCATGAACATTCTTAAGGTAGTACGCAACCTCCTATAAAAATTTGATGGCATTTAGACCTGTAGATTTTGAGTTATGATCGATAGAAGTTTGTGTTTTCAGTTGGCTGTCGTGTTCGTGTCGATCCCATTCATATCGATGGCTTCATATCCATGCTAGCTCGTATATATTAGAATGACGTGTCGCCATATTTCACTATTCATGCCAAGTGACCGAGTCTTTCACTTCTATATGCTTTTGTTCATATCGATCTGGAGTATTGCTTTCGTATTGATGGTTTGCACTTCTTTGTACCAATGGTTTGTGACCGCTTCATATCGATACGAACTCATGCATTTCGTATTAATGACTTGGATGTCGTTTCGTATCGATCATTCCACACATCCTTCGTATCAATGATTTTAGTGGGATGTTTTGTATTGATCATTGGCCGATCGATACGAATTGAGTTGATGAGGAGACCGCTGCAAAGTACATATGGATGAGATCGATACAAAGCGTCGCTTGTTGAAGTGAAGCGACCTGATGGATATGAACCGATGCTTACCCGATGGATACGAACCAACGGTCGCTTGACGGATATGAACCAGATGTGTTTCACATGAGACTTGATCGATACATAACTTGAGCATATGAATTCCGATTGACTTGAAATTTGGAACGTTGACTTTATAGCTTTGCTTATCGTACCATATCTTGAAATTTGGAACGTTGACTTTATAGCTTTGCTTATCGTACCATACCCATTGTATCTTGATCCGGACTCAAACAAAATTTGTCAGTATCCATAGCGAACCATGTATAACTGATCTTCAGGACCGGTTATCTTCGGTTTCCAATCAATTCTTTAGTGTCACGGCCTTGCCAAAAGGTGGGATAACATTTTTTAATTTAATTTTTTTGCAGGATCTTATTATAATGGCTGACGAGAGTTCTTATAATTCAATTTCTTATTTTAGTTATGATTGGTATTCTTCTTTTCCTCATTTGTTCTATTGTTCAATTATGTTAGGGTTCAATGTTATTTTAATTTTTTTCGCTAAATTAAACTAGCTTTTAATTATATTTCTTATGTTATATACAATTATGTGGTAATGGTCTTCTTCTTTGTTGATAGTCATTATAACATATAGTGTTATTTGGGGTAGATTCATTATTTTGAAATTATGAATTTTTTAAACAGTGGTACTAAAGTACAATCTTATTAGTTTTCATATATGATGATAATAGCTATAGCTGCCACAATGACCCGAATGCTTCTCTTTTTCTTCTTAAGAATGAGTTATGTGAATACCGGTCAACGTTAACTCCGTTGAGTTTTGAAATATTACATACACTTGAAGGAAAGTGTAGAGTTCTTGATACTGATTCTAATTTGCAGAGTATTGTTTGCTTTTCCTTGTTTAAAAAGAAATAATTTCTAGTATTTAGGATAAGATTGAAATAACTTTTGTTCGAATGTAAGAATGCTAGTGTTAGTGATTATGTTATTGGAAATTCTTTGATTTTCGATTCATCTAGTACAAATATTTGATTTCGTTTTAAGGAAATGTTGAAAAGGGAAATAATATTTCAATTTTAGATTTTGTTGGATATCGGTTTAATGGAGATTTGGAATTCAGAAATTTCTTAATAGCTTAGCAAATTAAAAATATATAAGTTGAAGAATATTAAGAATTGCAGAGAAAGAGTTACTTCTATTTGTTCTTGCTTGGATGAAGGTTGCAAGTTTAAAGTTCATGGTGCTTGTGATTTTGGAAGTGCTAATAGTTTTTGTGTTAGAAGTTTGACTCATGAGCATTCTTGTGGTGCTGGATTACGGGATATCAATCATCCTCGGTTTCAAGTAAGTTTGTTAAATCTATGATTATTGATCAAATCAGAGATGAGCCTATGAAAAACCAAAAAAAAATATTAGAAGTAAATACAATTTCAGCATGAAATACTACTATGCTTATTCTGGAAGACAAATGGCAATGAAATAAATTTATAGTGATGATGCATTGTTTTATAATGATTTACGGTGGTCTTTAGAAGCCGTTAAGACTTCAAATCCTTGCAGCTACGTTGACATGGAAGTGAATACAAGAGTAAATCAATTTGAAAGGTTTTATTTAAGTACTCATGCATGTATTATCGGTTTAAACACTGTTGGCTTCTGATTTTTTTAGACGCTAATTTTTTTGAAATGTAGACTTGGTGTATTATTAGCTGCAACCGCCATAAATGGAAATCGGGATTTTTATCCTTTGGCTATGGTAATTGTTTCCAAAGAAAATGAATTTAATTGGAGTTGGTTTTGTGAACATTTGAAAAACATGCTTGATGAAGATTGACCTTTGGTTTTATGTCTGATAGGTAGTGGGGCTTGCTTTTAAGTGTTCCAAAGCTCTTTTCGTCTCCTTGTCCTTCATTTTGCTTGTTTCATATGTGAAGTAATCTTCTTAGTTCTGTGAAAATTAAGAATAAAGATTATTGTATGAAAGATTTATTTGAAAGATTTGCATGATCTACCATTTTCTCGATTTTGAAAGAGCTATGAATAATTATGTTGAGGTTGATGATTCTGCAGCTTTAGATTTTATAAGTGATAAACCATATAATCATTGGGTTGATCTTTTTTTCCCGATGAAGCGTTAGGGTGAGTTACATTCTCATGTGGCCGAAAGCTTTAATTCATGGATTTTAGATGAATGTGTACAACTTAATTTTACAACGGTCACAAAATGACAGTTGTAAAAAAGGATTTTTGCAACTCCTTTTTTCCAGAAAATTGTAATAAACTTATTTTCAACAATTCTTTAATTTACCAGTTATAATAGCTGCTTATTACAACCTTTCTTTTTTTCCAGTTGTAATAGATGGCCGTTTTTAACAACTTTTTTCTCAGCTGTAATATATGCCTATCACAACCTTTTTCGTTGACCAATTATAATGGATGCTAGTTTGGAACTACTCTTCTTTTTCATCAGCTGTGGTAAATGTCTATTACAACCTTTTTCGTTTATCAGTTGTAATAATATATTAATAACTATAATTAAATAATTAATTAAAAACTATTAATAATCAATAATTACTATTAAATAATAATAGTTAACGATTAATTTGAAAATATGAAATAACTGATATTAATAATTGTAATTCAATATTTAATAATTAATAAATAATAATTAATGATTGATGATTAATGATTATTATTAAATAATTAATAATTAATAGATAATAATTATTTTAACAATGAATAATTAGTATTAATGATTAGTAATTAGAAGTAATAATTAATATTAATAGTTAAGAAGTAATAATTAAGAAGGAATATGTAATATTTTATAATTAACTTTTAATAATTCCTAAAAAATTAAAAAAATAAAATTTAATAACTAATAAATAATATTTTAATAATAATACTTAAATAATAATGATGATTAAATATTAATATATAATAATTAATCACTACTATTAAATAATAATAATTAATTTGAAATATGAAGTAATTCCTATTAGTAATTAATTAGTAATTAATAATCATTAAATAAATAATAAATGTTTATTTAATATTTAATAATTTATAGATAATGATTACTATTAAATAATAGTAACTAATAATTAATATATGATAATTTTTTGTAATACAATATAATTAATAAAATAATAATTAAAAGTTAGTAATCAATATTAAATAATGATTAAAGTTAAAAATCAATATTAAATAATAAAATGATTAATAATTAATTAAAATAATAACAATTAATAATTAATAAAAAATTAATATTAAATACATAACACTAAAATAATAATAATAAAAAAATATTAATATATAATAATTAACAACTACTATTAAATGATAAAAATAACTATTTGATTAAAACCAGACGGATAATCATCGCATACAGATGTGACCATATCCGTATTCATATTCGTTTTTTAAATATCGCATAATTTTTCATATTTCGGATACGGATACGAAGGATTTTGAATTTTTTGGGTACTAATTAACAGTCCTACGCTGGACCTAATTGACACATGATGTTATATGTTGAAGGCATGTAAATTTTCCTAGGCTCCAAAACTAAATTTCTATTTAGCTCCAAAAACATTTTGCACTCCAAAGCTAAATTTTCACATATAACCATTTCTCCCTCTCTCCTCTTGTAACGACCCACCTTTTTGGACGATTTAAATCGACACTAAACCACCCATGTCTGACTCAAACCATTCAAAAGGGAGGATTGTTGTGGTGTAAATAAGAAAAAGAAGAAAAAAGAAGAAAAACAAAATACAGAATCTCATAGCGGAATGATAAAATATAATAAATTATAACAAACAGTTCATGAAGCTGTTTTACAAATAACATTTGACTACACTTTTATAATACATATCAGAGTTACATACAACAGAAGTAAACAACAATGCAGCGGAACAACATGATGTAGTGGGATAAACATAATAAATAATAATAGTACTATCTTCTTCTTCGTCCTCCAAAAAAGCAGTCTTCGATACACTAAAAGGCTCAGACTAACCCAAGCGAATTAAAAGGACAAAACATTAGAGTCAGAATTAAAAAATCTTATGTAAATTAAATCAACAGTAAATAAATATGAGTGTAACGGCATTAGAGATGTTTACGGGATTTGACGTCTCCTATCCAGTGTCTAACGTGCGTACAATAACTTAAGAGATGTTTGAGATTCCATCTCCTAAGGATCCATGAAACTATCTACTTATGTTGTACAATACGCTATTATAATAGTGTCTAGAGAAAAGTAAAGTGTTAAAATAGCATTAAGATGTTACCCATATCCCCCTTAATACATTTTATATAATGTCGTTGTCTATACAGTACTGTAAACGCCAACGTAAACTGGAGGGCTATTGGGGAGCACTCCATAGGTATGACACAAAACAAACTCGTAGAAGGCACGATAAGGCATGTGACAAGGTACGTGGGGCAATACCAGGGTAGGATTCTACCATTTGCACTCCCGGACTGGTGGTAACGCATAACAACTACTATCGTCCACCTCTAAACACACTCCGATAATCAAATCGAGGGGTAGCCACCAATTCAATCACAAAGTCATAATATGGTATCGAAGAAATGTGCCCGATAGGAGGAGCGACCTCACTTGCCCCGGTATGGCTCATGTTTTAGCCACATCAAGCTGACTCATGAGAGTTAAGGCTATGTAAATATCTCATATAGAATCGTTCGTCAAACCTTCCTACTCCATTTGGAATCTCCACAACATATACAGTTATTAAAGTGGTTTTTGATATTGGCAGAGAGTATGACAATATCCAATCCCCGTCTCTTTAACAACCGATTGTATATTTCACACCGGATTGTTCTTTTACATTTCAAAAGTCAATTCATAATTGATATCAAAATATCATATTCAACTTAAACATATCCCTTTCGAAATCATATTCACTTTCGAAATCATATCGATATAATAGGTCAAATCTCATTTCAAATTCATCATATTGAATCAAATATGTCATTTCACTAGAAAATATCATCTTAAATCCCAACTTTGGTTATAACATCATTTAACCGTGTTCACTTTTAAATCAAGCATTTAAATATAAACACTTCAACTTTACACGGCCTGAATTTAGAAAATCGTTTAGATGGTTTAAAATAGTTTAAAATGGCTTTTAAGTAGGTTTAAGATAGTTTAAATAGATTTAAGATAGTTTAAATAAATTTAAGATAGTTCAAATAGATTTAAAATAGATTAAAATAGATTAAATAGATTTAAAATAGATTAAAGAGATTTAAAATAGATTAAATAAGTTTAAAATAGATTAAATAAATTTAAAATAGAGTTAAAATAGATTAAAATGGTTTAAAATGGATTAAATAGATTTAAAATAGATGAAATTGGTTAATTAGTTTAAAATAGATTAAATTGGATTAAATTGGATTAAATAGATTAAAATAAATTAGCATAGTTTAAATTGATTATATAGTTTAAAATAGTCTAAAAATAGATTACTTTAGTTTAATAGTTTGAAAATCTTAATAATCAGGATTTTTAAAATGGTATATCTTTAAATAGCTTATATTAAAGTAATAAATTTGAAATTAACATCAAATTTAACTATTTCTTCCAATTCAACAAATCTAGACTATATCCACATTTCCAATCAAAACCAAATTTCAAATCTTGAAGTATCAATATAAGTTACTCCAATTTCAATAGATTTCAAAGTTACAATTTCAAACGTTTTCAAAAACTCAATTTCAATGAATTTCGTTTATACTTCAAATTCAACTTCAGAATTTCAATTTAAATCTTTAAGCAGTTCACTTAATACAATTTCAAATTTTCAAACTTAATCTTTAAACAATTCATTTAAAACAGTTTCAGTTTATATAAATCAAATTCTATTTCAAAATATCATTTAACTGAATTTAAAGTTTAAGGATTTAAAATCATTTAATTTAACCAATCCGGTGTCCGTATATATCATATGCTTAAGTGATACAGATATTTATCATTTCAATCCACAAATATTTATACTTTACGGGTATATGTTATTTCAATCCGTAATACCAAATCTTACTTCAAATCCATGAAGTCGCTCAAGTCTATCATTTCAACCCATAATGATTTCTTCCTAATCTATCAGATCATTCGGGTATGTATCATTCCAACCCATAGGGAACTTGCAGTGTTAAAACAATATAAAAATATAACATCCATTCATCTAATATCAACAATCAACATCCGTCACAATCACCATTCAAACCAATCAATAAATAATAACAAGTGACTGATTATCAATAACCGGTATTTACTAGAAATTTAGAATTTAGTATTAAATTAATAGCGATAATGTTCAATAAAATTCAGATTTAACTGGAATGATAATTTAAATATACAAAACATCAACCAATCAATTCCTAATTGCATCCTCAATTCAATTTAACTAACATAAGATAATCTAGTAGTTGTGTGTGGGTCAAAACACACACCTTTGATTTAAATCGATTTGAAATCCAAAATAAGGTGTAAAATTTAATAATATCAAAATGCAGCCAAACCATATCCAAAAATTTTGAAATTTCAATACGATCACAATGGAGAAAACTGCATGTGAATTCGAGCTCCTTTGCAAAAGTTATTAACATTAGAAGATTGAAAATTTTCGACTTCGAGTCTTGCTTCGGTCCACCGCCTCAATTACCAGGTGTTCGCTCCAATTTTTTGCCAAAATGACCTGAGACCCGAGTCATTTGGCTCCTAACCCGAAGACGCTATAGGGTTTTCGCCTTTGGAACTCGAAGTGCGACCAGATCTGCCTTGTTTATCATGGAACTCTCTCTGATCCGAAGTCGTTGTAGGGTTTTCGAATCATAAAAGTTTTACTCGAATTAAAATTAGTGGAACTATTTACTCGAAGAGTACTCCTGAAGGTAGGTACTCCACTCTATGTAGAGTATAGACCTCATTAAGAGTTTCTATTAACTCGTCCTCTAATCACTTCAGGAATACATGCTTGAAAATATATAAAAATAGCGTGCTCAACTCATATCACTTCACAACTTGTTCTTACCCATTGAACCTAGTTCTTGGGATCTCTAGTCATTAGATCGGGTTAATATTATGCATGACTCTACAATCTAAGGGCAATAGTCCTATTCTTTTAGAGTATTTAAGGACTTTCTCTTTGGCTAGTCTTTTCATCAAAGGATCGGCTAAATTCTCATCATTGCGCATGTGATCCACTCTAACAGCTCCTGAAGAGAGTAACTCTCTAATAGTGTTGTGCTTACGACATATCTGTTATCTTTTACCACTGTAATAACGATCCTTTACTTTGCAATAGCCGCGGTACTATCGCAATGGATCAACACAGCTGGTATCGGTTTTTCCCAAAGGAATTTCAGCTAGCAGATTGTTTAAGTAATCTGCTTCTTCACTAGGTGTGGCTAGTGTTATCATCTTAGACTCCACAGTGGACTGAGCCATAATAGTCTATTTCTTAGACTTTCAAGAACAACTCCACCAG
Organism: Allium cepa; assembly: GCA_030765085.1. Lineage (NCBI taxonomy): Eukaryota > Viridiplantae > Streptophyta > Magnoliopsida > Asparagales > Amaryllidaceae > Allium > Allium cepa. Next base: position 461,071,539 of record CM060938.1, on the reverse strand, counting down.
TAATGTTAAATATATAGCCATTGGTTGCTTTCGAATCATCAAATAAAGTATTCCGGCCTACATCGGTGTATACTTCAAGGACAGCTGGAAACTTTTCATAATGTAACCAAGGTTGATAGTTCGTTTTAGGTATCTCATGACCCTTTCGATAGCATGTCGTTGCTCTATACTAGGTCTACTAGTAAACCTACATAATAATCCCATGACATAAGCAATGTTGGGTATAGTATATTCAGTGGCATACCGAAGAATGCCAATGATGCTCGCACGATTAGACTGTCTGACACCTTCACTGGTGTTCTTAAATAGTTTTACACAAGGATCATATGGTGTACATGCAGGTTTACAGTCAAAAATAATCACATTCTTTAGTATCTTATCATGCAATGAGATTGATCCAAAGAAATTCTCTTTTCTGACCTAGTAATCTTAATTCCAAGGATTACACTCGCTTTACCTAGATCTTTCATATCAAAGTTGGCACTTAACAATGATTTGACATTGTTTATAGCATGAATATTTGATCCAAAGATAAGTAGATCATCTACATACATATAATAGTACAAACGTCATTCTCAGATTTATAATAAATACATCTGTCACTTTCGTTCAATAACTTTAAAACCATATGAGGTTATTAAGTTATCAAATTTCTCATGTCATTTCTTAGGTGCTTGTTTTAAACCATATAATGATTTATCTAACTTGCAAACTTTATGTTCTTGACCATGAATTACAAAGCCTTCAGTTGGTCCACATAAATTTCCTCTTCCAATTCATCATTTAAAAAAGCAGTTTTAACATCCATTTGGTGTATTATTAAATTATGAATATATGTTAGTGAAGTACTCGAATGGAGGTAATTCGAGTTACAGGTGAAAAAGTGTTACAAAAGTCTACATTTCTCTTTGCTTAAACCCTTTAGCTACTAAATGGGCTTTATATTTATCAACCGCTCCATTAGGTTTTAATTTCATTTTAAGTACTCATTTACAGCCGACAGACATATAACCAGGTGGTAATACTAAGTGCCAAGTCTTATTGGATTGCAAAGAATCCATCTCATCATTTATAACCTCTTGTCAAAAACTGACATCTAAAAGGCTTCTTGGAGATTTAAAGGATCCTCCTCTATAGTAAAAGTGCAAAATTCTGAAACATAATATTTTGTAATTCTTACTTTTTAACTTCTTCTAGGTTGTTTTCAGAAGATTCATTATGTTCTGTTCTAATAGGTATAGCGTTACTTGATGTGCCCCCACTATTCCTCAATTTAAAAGAAAATCTCAATTTATACAAATCAACATCATTAGATTCTATTATATTGTGTGTCAGATCATAAAATCTATAGATTTGCTATCTATAGCATAGCCAATAAATGCACATTCATATGCTCTAGTTGCTAATTTTATTTTCTTATGGTCAGGTATATGAACATATGCTAAACATCCCCAAGTTCTAAAATAAGACACATTCGGTTTATAATTTCCGAAGATATCAAAAGGTGAAATTTTTCTTTTTGACTTAGGAATTCTATTCAAAACATAACACATTATCTATAAGATTTCCCCCTACCAATGTGATGATGCACCAAAATTAGTTACAATAGCAACTGCTAATTCGGTTAATGTTCTATTTTTCCTATCAGCTTTACCATTCATTTCAGGTGAATATGGTACGGTTCTTTCATGTATTATTCCATGCGAGTTGTAAAAATCAATAAACAAACTTGATCCATATTCAGTTCCTCTATCACTATGCAATCTTTTATCTTTCTTATTAGATTGATTTTCAATTTTAGTTATGAAAGATTTAAACATTTCAAATGCATCGTTTTTATTTTTCATGAGGTATACATAAGTAAAATCAAAGCAATCATCAATGGAAGTGATAGAGTAGCAGTGTCCATTTCTAGTCAGAGTGCCATCAAGCTCACATATATCATAATGAACCAAGTCTAAGGGTTTCGATTCTATAATTACTTATTTATGTCGGGTTTTAGTTATTTTTGCTTGACTACAAAAATCACATTTTTCAAAATCATTTAGTGACATATTAGGAATTATACCTAAGTTACCCATGTCTTTATTATTCGTTTATAAACATGACATAGTCTAGAGTGCTAGATATTAAAATCACACAACATATAAACAAAAGTAGACATTTTATTACATTCAACATTCAGTTTAAACATTCCATCAGTTGCATAACCCCTACCCACGAGCATGCCATTCATAGTGATGGTGTACATATCAGCCCAATAGTCTGTGTAAACCCAACCTTATTAAGAAGATAACTTGAAACAAGATTCTTTCTCATCTCTGGAGTATGCATGACGTCTTTCAGAATGATGGTAACTCCAGCTCTACGCTTTCAGTCCCAGCGACAATAGTGGTGTAATTCTACAACAACACTTTCTTGTCCTCCGTCTTTGTGTATGTTTTGAAGGTAGCAGGTTCATAACAGACATGACGTGTAGCACTAGTATATACCCACCAACCCTTTGATCCGCTAACAAGGTGAATATCATCAGAAATCATAGCCGTAAGAGGCTTCTCAGTCAAGTTAGCCTACGGTGCAGAGTTTGGCATGTTCTGACACTTTAGTGCTATATGACCTAGTTTTCCACAACTGTGACAAAGAAACAACTAGCCAGAGTCATTCTTTTGGGGTGGTTTATGTTGACCTCTGTTCAAATTCTATTGTTGTCGTTTTGATTAAGCTTGCGGTTCTGATTCTTAATTCTTTGGGATTTGGTTTCGGAACTGTAGCTTTCTTAGTGTTGCCTGAAATAGCAAGCACTTCTTCCTTCATATCCTTTTTACGAGATTCCTCCTCGGTATGGAGACGGTTTATTAGACTTTCTAATGAAAATTCCTTAGTTTTATGTCTAAGATTATTCTTAAAATCCTTCTAACTGGGAGGTAACTTATCAATTAAAACTACCAATTGAATTTTTTCATCTAAACTCATACCTTCGGAGATGATCTCATGAGCTATTTTCTGAAGCTCATGAGACTGCATCTCTACTGACCTATCATCTGGTATTTGAGATAGTGACCGACGACAAACTTCTTTGCTCCTGCTTCCTCTGTATCGTACTTTTTATGCAGCGCTTCCCAGATTTTCCTTGCTATTTTTTCAGAGTTATAATAGTCATAGAGATCATTACTGAGTCCGTTGAGGATGAAGTTCTTGCACAGAAAATACTACTCTGTCTAGATCTGCAACTCCTTCAATTTCTCTATCCAAGCTTTCAGTAAATCTGCGTCTGTTTCGTTAGGTCTGTCTGGCAGGTGTAGTTTATTTGTTGTCATCACAGCGGCCACCTTCCTCATTGTCAGAAAAACTCCATCTTCTATCTCCAGCGCTTGAAATGGAGGCCCTCAAACTCGAAGGACGCAGCAGACACCATAGGGACCTGGAATAGCGATGTAGGGGCAACGGCACCTAAATCAGCAGCAGAAGTCATTGGTGTCGGCATCGTCTTCAATTGTTGGAAACAAATGAACTTCGGTTGAGTCGTGTACTTTGTCACCGTCTTAAAGACATTTCGACGTTCTGCTCAAGGGTGCAAGCAATCTAACAAATGTCGCCGACTCTAGGATAAAACAGTCTCTCTTTGATTGGTTTTGTATTATCGATCTGTATTCATAAATAGACTCGGTTCGGTTGTATTCAAAAAATAATGCTCGGTTTTGAGAAAAAAAGTTTCCGTGGAGAAAAAGAAAAAAATGGCTAGCAGAAGAAAACGTCGTTCACATTTTTGATTTCGTCTAAAAATTAGTTGTAATAGACAGAATACCAAGTTGAATGTTTTACTGAGTCATGGGGTGACCGTTGGCTCAAAACTCGGATCTGAAGTTTTACCGTGTCAAATAAAATAACGGTTAGAAAATAGATAAAAATTTCATCCAAAAATATAAGTGCTACACCACAACAAGCCAAAGCCTGGGTCGGGTCAAGTCAGTCGGTCGGTCGGCACGCGCGCGCATTGGTCAAGCATGGTCACTCTCCTTATAAAAGAGAATAAATAGATGCCTAAAGGTCCAATTTAGCTTCTAAGAATCAAGTATAAATACTTGATCTTTTCCTATAGTCCTACAATATGGGACTATTCACATATATAGAAGCCATTTACACTTATTCAAATTTTTAATAATTCACTTAACAATTTAAAAAAACATTTCCAACAATTAGTCAGTTAATTCTCATAAGTTACGCAGTCAGGGTTTACACATATGGCTTTACTAGAAAAATCATACTTTTCTACTTTGTACTGAATATCATAGTATAGTTTAGGTCGAAAACTTGTTATGCTTTGCAAAAGGATCATATTTCATTATTTTGTTGGAACGGTTTGATGTTTATTGAAGAAAAAGCATAAAAAGTTCGTTGAAAGCAACACTCTAATATTCCATCATTTTTTATGATAACAGCATCCACCTAGTTTCAATAACTTGATGTTTGAGTTTATAAAGCATTTTGAGTGTAAATGATGCAGTTGGTTCCTTCTTCTTGAACCTCCTTCAACTTTTAAATAAGTTTTATTCCTATTATAACTTCTACTTACTTGCAAATATTTACTATGTTTAAAAGTAAGTCTGGTAGAATTCCTTTGCACATTTAAAAGTCAAAGGAGGTTCAAGAAGAAGAAGGACAGCCGTATCATTTACGCTCAAAATGCTATATAAACTCAAAATTGAAAAGGTGGAACCAACTTACATTAACCTGTCGATCCATTCTTGTTCATTATCTTTGTAATTTGTCAGATAATCAAGATAATGGAAATAAACTTGTCAACAAATCAAGAGAAATTAGAAATGGAGAAGAAAATAAAATGGAATGTTGAAAGTGAAGGATCAAAGACTAAAGAGAACATTTTGAGAGGTCTCCTCGTTAGCACTTTAGACTTGGTGGTTGAGCTCAGCCTGATGGAAATACGTACATTTGTCATTTATTTTGATTGCATGGTTCTTGATATAGATGATGATTCCGGCATTGCTTTGTAAATTAATTGATTGTTTTTTTTGTACTCACTTTCAGTTATGGTAATTAACTACCATTTTGAAGCTTCTTGCAAATTTTATTTCTCATTGCTCTTGTAGAGTTATTGTAAATCAGGATTGGTCTGTTTGTGCTAAAAAAGGTGCTTAATGCAGAATAAAATACCAAAGATAGAAATAGAAACTAAAATATAAAAGATGTATTATTTTATCATTTTGAAAGCAATAGAACTAATTAAAATAAATGTAAATAGATAAAACAAAGTTGCATAAAAATAGAATTTCTATCTATAAACTAATTAATGACAATGATGCATAAAGGACGTTGTTAAAGAGACTTTGCTTTTTGAATACGTGGGAGTTTTTGTTGTGGGGCCACCGAATTTGGATGTGTTTATGGGCATAGGGTAACCGTACATGGTGTACAATTTTTTTCCCTATGGGGATTAACCGAACCTTTTAACCCTCTCATATTTATAGTGTGCTGCTAAAAGCACAAAAATGCTTTCTAATACCATAAAAAATTTAATCGATCTTAATCAATTCATGTGCTTCCTAATACCATTCGTATCTCTCCACTAAGCCACTAACCAACAAATGAAATCACGCTCCTTTTTCTCTCACGCACCTTTTATTCTTCTCCCTCACGTTCAAACCTAAACCCTAGGTCATGTCTCTCTTTCTTCTCCTTTCAAACGTTCAAACCGAAAACCCTAATATCCAATTTTCTCATTCCACATCTAACCTAAACCTTAATACCCAAATTCTCAGTAGTTGAAAATCTCCTTACTGATTTTTTGTACAATGAAGGAGGAAGAAAGCCACTAAGTGATTAATCAATGCTTAAAGGAAGGAGAAGAGGTAATCTAGATTCAAATTAAATGAATTTTGTATGTTTATAGTTTTATTTGGAATGATTATTTGCATGCTTTGTTCATTCTTTTTTGTAATTTTTAAATTACAGTTAGTATTTATTATTGATTTTCTCACTTGATTAATATGAGATATAGTGTATGATAAATTCAAATAACGAAAAGCAGAAGAAAAGTCAAATGATTTAAATGAGGTAATTATTGGTTAGATTGAATTTATAGGCTTTTCTTAATGATTTTATTGTCTATAAAAAGATTGATAGTGTGAAAATTGATGATGTCGAGATTGAACCATCTGATGTAAGTTTATTTTTCAATTTTTGATCGTTTAGTTAAATTTTATGCAAATACTAAGTGTGACAAAAAAATGCAATTGCTCGTTCTTGCTCAAAAGTGTGTACCTAGATGAAGATAATTGGAAGTTAAAGGTACATAATGATACACATAATCACAAGCTTCTTAATTCGTTGGATGGACATCCTTATGCGACGCGGTTGATAGATGATGAGAGAAAAACATTAGCAGATATGGCCGTTTTTGGTGTATAAACCAAGAGAAATTCCGACTATTATAAAGAAGACATTTCTGAATAATACGTTGATGTTGAAAACTATCTACAATGCCGAATATAAAATGCAACTTTCAAGTATGGAATGTAGATCTGCTATGCAATAGATATTCAAACTGGAAGTCGAAAACATTATGTTTATTTCCATAGTTCTAAATCAGCAACTGATCATTTGATAGATTTGTGTCTCATCCAGAATCATCCATCTTGTGTAAGTATTTTCCATCTATATTGCTTCTTGGTTGCACATATAAAACAAACAGCTATAATATGCCCTTGCTTGAATGGTTGGAATGACATCTACTGGTAAAACTTTTATCATCGCACAAGATTTTAGCAAATGAAAAAGAGGATAATTATGAATGAGATCTTTGGAAACTATGACATTTTTACTAACCTGATAAACTGCCCGAGGTCTTAGTTATTGATATAGCATAGGCGTTGATAAATGGAAGTAAAAAAGTTGAAGCGAGATTACCCACATCACATTGCCTTAAATACTGTGGAAAAACATAAAACTGTGTGTTTTGCCAATATTCTCAATTTTATTTTGTCAAAATAACTCTGAAAGATGATACACCAATTCTACTGTGGCAGTTTTTGGTGTGGCCTTGCATTCACCGAAGCAAAACTGTGGAGTGAATCATATGTTGATCTACAAGTTGATTTCGTCAAAATAAAACCATCGAATTTGGCAACTAAGAATGCACATATTTATAATTTGACATTAGCTATTTTGTAATGATATTATAATATATATGACTATTTTGTAATTAATATAATGAAGATTAATGTTGGTGTTAATGTAATGAATGATTGATGTTTTTGGGTAATATGTGTTAAAATTGCTGTAGTAATTAAATTATCAGTATTTTAGAATTTAAAATTGTTGTGTTTAAGTTATATTATTCAAATGTTTAAAATTGATTTGTCCAAATTTAAAAAAACAAATGATAGCACACACAGTATATTTCAGCCGAACAGATGAAAATTCCTCGGCTATTAATGAATGTGCGGTTGTACTACGTCGCGTTAATTTGAAATGAACTGTGGTGTTTAGCAGAGATTAGTAAATATAGACAATGTGCCACCACCATGCTATAATTTTTAAGTTGAATATACACTTACAGAATATACGGCATACAATTACTAAACTTGTTTAAAATTATACGGTGGAATATAACTGTACGGTTGTTTCTAGAGCCGAACGGTTTGTTTATGAATCCACACACCTATTTCAAGCCACCGTGTCAGTTCAAGCCCTCGGTTACTGATTGCCCACCAATTAGTGAATCTTAGATATCATTTCCACATGGTAAGGTGCCATGCCAGTTCTTTCAAGCCATCGGCTATTGATCGCTAACCAGTTAGTGAATCTAAGTGATCATTTCCACAAGGTTATTTCATGCTGCCATGTCAGTTGAAGATATCGACTAGGCATGTCAAACGGGTTGGGTTGGGTCAAAATGGGTTGGGTCGAGTTTGACCCAGCCCATTTATGACCCATTCTTTTTCATCCACTTATGACCCAACCCATTTATGACCCAACTCACTTAATAAGTGGGTTACCCATTTAAGATTTAAATTTAATTTGACTAATAATAAATAAATAAATATAAAATAATTCTAATTTTTATGTTTTGAGATCCGACAAAAATTTAAAATTCTAATTTTCATCAAAGTTCAAATATGGGGATGAGGTAGCTTGTTATTTTCTAAGTACAAACGTCAGTCCCATTGGAGAACTACATTGTGCGTTCACACGATGAAGTATCCGAGTGTTGCATCTGTCTGTAATTTAGGTAGGAATTGATCGTTTGAAGTCTCGCCTGATTCCGAGTTAGAACGAAGGAGTTATTGCAGTCCGAACAAAAAAATAGCGGCTTTCGCACTAGGCGGAGTTCAATATGCGGATGTGGTAGCCTGTTACTTTTTAAGTACAACTGTCGGTCCCCTTGGAGAACTGCAGTATGCGTTCACACGATGAAGTATCCGAGTGTTCCATAATTTAGGTGGAAGTTGATCGGTCGAACTCTCGCCTGATTTCGAGTTAGAACGAAGGAGTTATTGCAGTCTCGAAAAAAATAGCGGATGCACTAGGCAGAGTTTAATATGCAGATATAGTAGCCTGTTATTTTCTAAGTACAACTGTCAGTCCCCTTGGAGAACTACAGTGTGCGTTCATACGACGAAGTATCCGAGTGTTCCATACTGTCTGTAATTTAGGTGGGATTTGATCGGTCGAAGTCCCGCTTGATTCCGAGTTAGAACGAAGCAATTATTGCAGTCCGAACAAAAAAAATAGCGGTTTCTGCACTAGGCGGAAGTCAAATATGGGGATGTGGTAGCCTGTTATTTTTTAAGTACAACTGTCAGTCCCCTTGAAGAACTACAGTGTGTGTTCACACGATGAAGTATCCAAGTGTTCCATACTGTCCGTAATTTAGGTTGGAGTTGATCGGTCGAAGTCTCGCTTGATTCCGGATTATAACGAAGAAGTTATTGTAGTCTGAACAAAATAAATAGCGGCTTTCTGCACTAGCCATAATTCAAATATGCGGATGCGGTAGCCTGTTATTTTCTAAGTACAACTGTCAGTCTCCATGAAAAAGTATAATGTATGTTCAAAATTCTTATTTTCAAATTTATATTAAAATTTAATGTTTTTAATAAATGGGTAAATGGGCTACCTATTTATAACCCTTTTAAGAATGGGTCAACCCAACCCATAACCCATTTAATAATATTCATAAATGGGTTGATCCAACCCATTTATAAGTAGGGTAAATGAGTTGGGTCAAATTTTGACAGGTCTCGTATCGACTATTGATTGCCGACCAGTTAGCGAATCTCAGTGATCATTTCCACATGGTTATTTATTGCCACCATGTCTACTGAAAAAATTGGTTAATGATTTCCAACTAATCAGTCGATTGCAGTGGGAGCAAGTAAGCCAAATTCTAATATTCCTATATTCCTCTACATTCATGCCAATTGAAGATGCATATAGTAACCAACTTCATGCTCGCCAAAATCATATAGTAACCAAATTCCAATATTCCAATTTTCTCACTAACAAAATAATACACAAATTCATATTGTGACCAAATTCATATACTAACCACATTCATGTCAGCTGAAGATACATGTAGCCAACTCTCTTCTTCATTCATATATTAAGCAAATTTTCCTCATTGACGAAAAAGAGGCAAAATCGTATACTAACCAAATTCATGTTCAGAAAATTCATGTAATACACAAATTTTGCTCACTGATAAAATAGCAGACAAGTCATATACTGACCACATTCATATACCAACCAAATCCATGCGCAAATTCATATACTAACCAACCATATGAGCAATAAGGAACCAAAAGTAATACACAAAGTAATAAACAGCTAATTAGAAATCACTAACAGTGTACCATAACATTTCATATACCATACAGTATATCATAACATTTCATACACTTTTATGATAATAGAACTGGGTTGACAAAATACATTCTAACTTGACGGTAATCTTCATCCTCTCGGATCATTTTTCTCCTTCATACCTTTCTCCCGTTTATCCGATTCATTGAAGGCTTCTTCCAGAACATTCATGACTTGTCCTTGTGCATTCAACAGACTCGTGACTTCCTTAGGACGATCATTTAAAAATTTTAATTGCTTGACTCACTTTCAATCTTCGTCAGTTTATAAATAAAATAGGATTAACTTACAATGAAGCAAGAAATATTATAATAAATTATATAGAGCTGCATAAATTTACCAATTTGTTGCCAACATCAATTTTTCTAGTGCTTTGCCTCATTTTAGGGTTTTGAACAATCAGATGTGAAACATCAACAAACCATGCTAAGCATTTGACAGTATAATCCCAAGGTTCCACTAGTCGCGGATCGTGATTTCATAGAAAACAAATGAACCTGGCAATTTTCTGACCACCAAAAATCATTATCATACTCAACATGTATTGATTAACAGTCAATCCTCTATGGCATTTTCTAGGCTCCATAGGATTTTTCGAAATCCGTTGACAAATTTCAGATTATCGCATAACTCTATTGGGATAATATGGTTCAACATGTCAAAACACAGTATAACATCCCTAGAAAGAACCTTCAGATAAAGGGTAATGGGATATAATATTATGATAAGAATCCCAACATATCTATTAGAGGTAACATAATATCTTAAATCTCACCAAATTTTTATTAAGAACCTAGATCAAAATAAAACTTACACCTTGAGCAGTTAAATTGTCTAGATGTTCTCTAAGTCGAATAATAGCAGATCTCGTACGAGGAGACTGGTTCTTAGGTTCTCGTCTATACATTTTAGGCATAGCGTGTTCATATGTTTTGGAAGGAACAACATTAGGCATCATAGGGAAGTGGTCATAAATCCATGCCTAAAAAAACTTCTTTGAGCTGTAATAATGCTAAATAAGAAACAAAAAAAAGTATAATACACATACCGTCGATAGTGTCAAATAGTTAACCATATGTCTAATGTCTTGTCGAGAAGCCAAATCAAGTTGACGATATAGAAATGTTAATAGCCCCATTCCTTAAGCTTGCTCACTCAAACTATAAATGTATGCTAATCGTCGTAAATAGTTGACCGATACCTTTGTACCAGATTATCATAAAACAAAGTACATCCCACCAAATAGAGTAGATAAGCACATAAAATGATTTCACAATCATTCTCTCTTATTTCTTCTTTCTTGGATATTTCATTGAATTTATCCAACAAAAAATTAAGCTTCACGGAGCTTGAATATTGTAATTCTTTCCTCGCAACTTCATTTGTAACTTCAAGATATTCTACTACAAGATCAATCTCCTTCCGTTCATCTTCTTCCCTATAAAAAAGAATGACCAACAACTGGAACTTTCAAAATCTAAGCAATATTATCTAGTGTAATTGTCAACTCTCCAAATGACATATAAAATGAATTTGTCTCTAGATGCCATCTCACGATGAAAGCTGAAATAGTACATAATCTACATGTTTGTATGTAGACTTAGCCAAATTGTACAAACCTGATTGCTTTACTATTTCAACATATTGACATCCAACTTCCACTCATTTGGCTTTCTCTAATGGGCAATATATTTGAGTGGACCTCTCTTCTATAAGGAAAATTTCAAATTTAAACTCATTTATAATTAACATAGGCAAGCAATAATGTTTCAAAGTGTTGAAATACCTCTTTCTTGTTCCAAATACTATGTGTGATATGAGTTTTAAAACTTTAGAGTATACAGGAGACTCAACGAGCAGGGAAGCGATGGCCGTGGTTGAATTTGAAGGATTCACATTTCATAAGTTCGTTTGTGGCACCTCTTCGTCCTTTGAGTTATTCAAACTCGATCCATTATCTCAATCATCATCATCATAACCTTCTTGGCTAGACCCCTTTTCCTTTTCCTTACCATCCTTTAATCCATCACCGCGGGGACTCCTACTATTTACTTCCTCTTCACTAGCAATTATTGCATCTTTTTGTTGTTCCATAGATTTTTGTACAATGGATTTTTTCTTAGCTTGGTGAAGTTCCCATGACCATTTCCTCGAATAAGATGCATTCAAGTGCTCTTTTCCTATAATTATGACCAATAAACAAAATAATTAACATCTCCAGAATGACATAATGCATACATTCTCTCATACAAAAGAGAATAGCTTAAAAATAAATATAAACCGTTTCAAAAATTAGACCATTATAAGTATTTTTTTTTCCACTTTGTATGTAAAAAAATTTCTACAACTTTTGTTATGTATGTCAAACTTTTTTGAATTAATAAACTATGTATGTCAAATTTTTTGTTCAACTATTTATTTAAACAACTATGTATGTGAATTTTCTATTTCAACTTTTGTTATGTATTCAGCTATGAGTATTTTTTTTAAATTAAAGTTAATTATAAGTGAACTATGTGTAACACCCCTAATTTTAATAACATTATTCAAAAGATTTAATTAGATAAATAAAATAAAATAATGTAAAGATTAGAGTGATAAGGAGTTGTGATTTGAAAACTAAATAAGGGTCGTACTTAACCAAATAAAAATTTAAAAGAATAGGTTTATGGAGATGGTTTTATAAGCTAACTAATAAGAGGATAAGACAAGGGTATTATGAAGAATAGCCGTCCACCATATCCCTTAACCCCTAAACCCTTATTCCCATTTTCATTTCACAAGTTCATAATTCTAAAACATAAAACCTATAAGCTCAAGCTGGCCATAACCTAAGGAAAACAAGAGAAAGACAAGGAAGAAAGCAAGTAGAAAGATTAACCAAATTAATTCAAAAGTAAATCTCAACCTCCTTAACAACAAGCTAAGATGAAAAATAGTTCTTACTTCTTATTTTTATTGTTTCGGTTTCTAGTTAATATCAGAATTGGTTTTGCAAATTATATTCCACGATTTGTTTGTTTAAATGGATATATGCTTGTTGATGAATTATGATGCTTCGTATTAATTATATGATATGTTTTGATTTGAAAACCTATATATTAACGACATCCTTATGACTTTTGATTTTGATATATGGCCAGAAATATTATTCTAGAGATGGGTTTGAAGTTTCATAATTTTTTGAGATTTGGTGGATTTATTAAGAATTTTCTAGTGAAGAAAATAGTTAAATTGGGTTTAAATTATTTTCGGCTATTATATGTTAGGTTTGGGTCTAAAATTTAAATATGTTAGAAAACATGTTAAAATTGATTTATGTGAATTTTTGAAAAAAATTTCTAAGTATTTTATTAAAGATATAAAATTATTTAAGGTACGAGACTTGAATGTTTTATATGTTTATAAAAGGAAAAGAGGAAATTTACTAAATGTTTTAAATTTGTTAATTAATGAATTCGGCAGCATTTTCAGAAAAAGATTTTGTAAAGAAGTGGGTAACCAATTATATGTTAACAAATAAGACAAGTTGGTTAGAAAAATATTACTTTAAAAGTTTAAAATCAGTTTTGCGAAGTATTTCTACTTTGCCACCTTCAGCAGCTACCATTCGACCCCATACTACCGCCTCCAACCTAGATAAAACCAATACACATGATATCAATGCCTTGATATGTAGTGGACCGGAGATAGGCGCAAGGTATAGAGTCGAAACATGCTTTCGAAAGGGTAGAAGTAGCTCTTAAAAAGTTGGAACTACTTTGGTTATAAATAAGGCTTTTGAAGGGGTTGGAGCTTTCGTATAAACCAACTTGCTTCTGTTTATTTAACGAAAGGGTTTCGAAAGAGGTTGCCACCTTTTGTTTTTCAATGACTTTCGAAGGGGTCGAAACCCCCACTGCCGCATTCGACCTTTTGAATCAATGCTTTAAAATGGGTACATTTGCTTTTAAACGTTGAAGCCGCTTTTCCATGCTTTTGAAAGGTTTGGTTTTAGAACCATCCACTTTCTTTTACTTATGAATAATGCTTTCGAAGGAGATGCTTTTGTCCCAGTTCTTTAAGACCTTGGATATATTGAAACTTAAACCCAAAGATTTCGAAAGGAATGGTTTTAAATGGTTTCTAAGCTATGATCCATAAATTTTTACTTGAACCCAATACTTTCGAAAGGTATGTTTTAAGTAAGAAGTTTATTGCTTTCGAAAGGTATATAATAAAAGTTTCAAAGGGAAGGCACCCTAATGTTTTCAAAAGGTACTCTGAGTATTTGAATGAAAGGTTTCCAATGCTTTCGAATGACAAGTTTAAAGTGTTTTGAAAGGAGGATGTCTATGGTTTTTTGGTTTTAATATAACTTTCGAAGGGTTATTCTCAATGGTTTTGAAAGGTCTATTTTTAAAGGTTTCGAGAGGTATGTTTTGACCTTTCAGCCTAGTGTTTCAAGGTAAAGTAGTTTACTTATTTTTAAAGGGGTACTTTCAATGGATTCAAAAGGGCATGTTTAAAGTTTTATACAAAGGTTTCAAATGGTTTACCTTGGCATCTAACTTACTTTGGAGGGATAGATAATCCCAATAGAATTCATCAATATTATTTTGTGTAAAGTATATATATCGTGGCTTAAGTGTTTTGAGTGAAGCAAAGTATATGGTTTACTTATTTTATATAAGTATGATTTCAGAGATAAATCATTTGTAAAGAATGTTTACAAGAAAATAAAGTTTTGACAGGGTAGTTAATCTTAAGAAAGGAAATATATGAAAATGGTAGTTAATACTAAGTTTATGACTCAAATATTAGAGGACTAGACATGACTAGTGTAGGGTCACGCCCTATACTTTAGCTGTTAGCCCATAGCTAAAATAAGTCAAAAATTCCAGTGTGTAAGGCTTGTCATAAATGGGACTAAATTGGGATTACACATAGAAAGGAATATACAAGAAAAAGATAGGTTATTGGTAAGCTTGTAAAACCATTAGGTTCAATTGATCCTAGTGAAAGAAGGTTAAGGGCAGTTAGCCCATAGATTAAGGGCAGTTAGCCAAGAAATTAAGGGTAGTTAACCCAGAATTGTGTCTAACAGAAGTTAGATTTTTTGTTTATGTCTGGAAGGCCTGAGTCAGCCAGTGGTTAATAGTCATCCAGGTAAAACTATAGTATGGACAGATAGTCCATTGATTTCTTGATTTTTATCCATCTGTATATACTTGCTATTATTATTCAATCAGTTTGATTGTAGAATTTTGATTTGCAAAAGATATGTTTTAGAAAGGGACACTGGTGAGGGGAAACCTGTTTCGCTAAGCGACGTAGTCTCATTTAATATCAGAAAACCGAGATGTAATAATATTATTCACACCAGGCTTTATGTTTGACTCGAAGTTTATGTTTTCCTCTTAAACTCTGGGGTGCTAAAATTAATTTGAATAGATTAAGAACTAAAGTTTTACAGGTTCAATAAGTGGATGAATAAGCTTTCAAGACATGCAAGAGGCAAAGATAGATATATAAGAGCCATTTAGTATTATTTCCGCTGTGTTGTATATAAGAGTGTTATGTCTATTTAGTACTCTAATCATCCAGGGGGGCATCTTCATATGTTGCTTTAGGCGTAATTTGTAGTAATTATATTTGATCGAAACCTGTGATATCGTTGGGATTATGTAACTAAATATGAAATATGCTTTTGAAATGTAATGAAAAAAGCTGATTTTGAAATCTGTGATTTTATTTCATATTCATGTACTTCTGGTATTATGGATACCATTAACATTACCATATTTTGTCATCAGAAGTTAATACTACAGATGATTGCAACATCTGTAGCGTTTAGCTTCGAGCCTCAAGTTAGGGGATGTTACACTATGTATTTTAGATAATAATTTTTTCCCTCCAAATTTTTGCCCATTCAACAATATACTTAAGTATAACTTCCAACCCTAAGCTTATTTCATCATAGAAAACATTCATCCGTTATTTTGTGTAAGTATAATTGAGATTTTGTATAATTTCAACTATGTATTTATCAGTCGGCCACCTACAGCCGCCCCAACCTACTGTCAACCGATCAAGTATAACCGCGATAAATAAAAATAGCGCGAATCGGAATGTTTTCATGTTGTCACATGAAACGATCCTGAGCCGACCTTCGAAAATCGGCACCGAATTCGACACTCATATTCAAATGTCGCAGATCCAAACGTCGAATCTGGTTCGCCGGAGCTTATAACACTATTAAGTAAACAACACAGCGGAAGAAAAATAAATGAATATCAAGTACAACATCTGATACAATATCCAGGTACAATGCTGATACAATGGAATGATACAACTGAATATCTAAATATCAATACTATCAGAGATATAAGAAATAGCAACGGAAAGATAATCATAACATCAACAGCGGAACAATATCTGCAATAGAATGCATCCCCAAATCCAATGCTCCAATCCAAAGCAAGCTCGAACCAACCTCACATGTCACCTAGATAAGCAAGTCTCGTCCATATCCAAAGACTGGACTAACTCCAGATAATCTACTAAACCTGACTATCTGAAAAACCCAACTCTAGACTACCCATGTGGAAAAATTTGTGAGTACCCAGAGTTTAGGAAATGAACAATAAACTCCGAGTCAGTCATGGGACTGGTGTGAGCAACAAAAACAGTTTATTCTTTTAAAACAAACAGCTAGAGAATTTAGAATGAAAACCGCAATGCTTTTAAGAAAATGAAACTACCATAAGGCCTCCCACCGCACACACCATGCAAACGCAGAATTGGAGGAGATTTCTCCTTATGGTAGTCAAACATGCTTGATACGAGAAAATTTCTTGAAATTATTATTATGGTGCACAGTGGAAAACATTTCGAAAATATAATATGAATCTTAGCCAGCATACGGCCATTATCGTATGCCTACTATAGCTACCATGTTTAATAGCAGGTTACCACCACATTCCATGGCAGGTTATACAACTAAAACCGTACAGCGCGCGTATTGTTTTGTATGGATTTTCAACAAATGGTCGGGCTAAGGAACTTTCCACTGTCCATGGGTACGCCTCTGGCAGGACGTCCCCAGAACCTAACCGGATCTCTGCCAACACAAGGCCGGGTTACCTCTGTAATTAGGTAACTACTTCTCGAGTGTTCCACCCCCCGGTCCTTCGGGACCTTTATCCGAGGAGCCTCTAAACCATAAAGCAACAACCACACAGAAATGAGATTGAAGCCCACCACATAGGTAAATATCTGGGCTCCATACCATGATACCACCCTTTACCAGAAGGGAATGACACACCCTAAAGGGCGCGACCCTCATAACCTTGCCGCATCTTTCATGTTTTGACTATTTTCGGGGTGTGAGGTCCTAATGAAGTCTCGTCCACAAAGCTACGCTTTGTACCAAAGCCATGCTTTGATCACAAATGATCATCAACACACAGTAGCACTTAGCATGCCACACTACCAAATTGGGAGTATATCACTGATAACCTTCAACCACATAACCTCTGAGCTCGTACGTCTCAGAGAAGGGTGTTAAGCTAAGAGAATAAATTCTCCGCCCCCAACAGATATGTATCTGAAAGAAATCAGTTTTATATCTCAAAGTGTAGTGTCAGACATACAACCATACAAGTCTGTCCCGGGTTCGAACAAAACCGAAGGCACTTCCGAAGAAGCCCTTGCAAATTCGGATAATCCCTAATCACGTCCGGATTTCCCACCACATATGGAGTCTCTATACCGGGGACCAGTCGATGCAGAGACATTCGACGAGTTATCCTTTCGCTTTCGAAAATATCCGGTCTTCACCACTGGTCTTCAAATGCTATCCATAACGTCGTATCACATATTCGGAATGGGCTATATGACACAAAGGTCCTCTCCCGGCTAAGCGGAATAGTGAGCGCAATATTTAAAAACATATGGATATGAGATTTTAGTTAAGTCACAACTTAAAACCCAAAACTTTTCTTTCAAATGGTTTAAACAAATTACCATTTTCAAATCTTTAACAAAAAGATTCATTTCACAAAGTTCACCCCGTTCACAAAGATCCATTCATGGATTTCAATTGGATTAACTCGTTAAATCTTTAAATCAAGATTTAACTTATAGCTTTCAAAACTTGTTTCCAAAGATTCATTCATAGCCTTTTAAAACAATTCCAATTCAAATTGGATTAACTCGTCCGGTCTTTGAATCAAAGACTCATTTCATAGCTATCAAAACATTTCTATTCCATTTCAAACTTGGGAGCTTTCAACACAATTTGAAAATCTTTTCTTTAAATGAAAACTATTATTATTTGAAGACAAATAGGTTTCGTTTTGGGAAAAACTGATTACAATTATAAGTTAAATCCATCCACGTATAAACTTGGATTTAAATGCAAATTTCCAAAACCATACTTTTTAAATGGTTAAAAACCCGCATAACCTTTATAACTTGTATAATCTTTTAGACCAAAATTTCCAAATCATTGAATTCAATTTCAAATATTGAATTCAAATTTAAATCAAATTATTTAAATTCCGAGTTTTATTAAGTTATATAAAATAACTCTTATTTTTGAAAACTCATTTTCAAAAGCTTTCAATTCAAATTCCAAAACTTTTTGGATTCAAGAATTCAATCTTTACAATTGTTGAAAATCTATGACTTAGCCGATTTCCTCGTGCAATCCATATTTGTGTGTGTATGGTGTAGTCCAGAGGTTTTACACAATAGTGCAACATCATTCAACCATCAAAGATCAAAAAACATAAATATAGCTGATGAGCGGTATAAGCTATAACGCTTATCATTCATTCACTGATTCACAGATAGTCTCACAAATAAATGAATAAATTACACATAGCTCAATCCACAGAACAAAATATCATAGATTAGATAGGATAATCAATTAAAGGCACCTTATACAATACAATCACTCATAAGTAAGGTCAAGCATTCAATAACCATTTATAAGCAGGATTAATTTAATTGCTTAATCCTAATTAATTCAATTTATTTCCAATTAAATTAATTACTTATGAATTAATTATCCAATTCTAATTTATCAATTACCCTTTTTTTGGATATAAATTAATTTATCAACCACTTTAATTAATTATTCTTAATCAATAATTTATTCTTAATTAATTACATTAATTAAATTAGCCTCTAAACCAATTACATAATTAATTAACTCCTTAATTAATTATTTTAAGAAATTAAACCTTTAATTACTTACTATTAAACAATCATCTCATAACAATTAATCATTAATTACCAATTTATCTAATGATTTTCTTAAACTAAATTAATTAACTTTAATTAATCAAAATATCCAAAATTAATTACGATAAGTGATTAATCCTTAATTACTTTCATTAAGTAATTACATTTAAACAATTTATAATTGATTATCTAAATTAATTAATCTAATTAATTATTAAAATTAATCACCTTAACTAATATTTAATAATCCTTAGTTAATTATCTTCATTAACTAATAACATTTCTTAATTAATCTCTAATTATAAATTAATCTAAATCATTAATTTATAAAATAAATTATTCCTTAATTATCTTATTAGTTAAATCACTTAATTACCTTTAAGGTAATCCATCTCTTTATTAATGACTTCATTAATATTTAAGTGTACTTAAAACATTACACTTTTAAACTTAGATTCAAATTTCATTTCGAATTTGAGATTCAATATGATTATATATTTAAACATTAACCAAAATCAACTTATAAACCTATATAAGAAAAGTTCTAACTAATTTACTTAAATTTTATTTAAAATTTAAGCTTTAAAAATATATTAAAATTTTAACTTGCAAATTCGAGTTATCAAATCATTTAACTTCCATTTAAAAACCTTTTATAAAGGAAGTTTATCAAAAATCAAGTTTATATATTTGTTTGAAAACAAATTTACTTTTAAAAAGCTATTTTAATTTAAACTTGTTTTTAAAACAATTCAAACTTAAAACTGATTTAAATTCCCAGATTTGGATTCAAAGAGACTTGAATCCATATTTTAAGTTTTGATTTAAACTTTGATTTTAAACTTTGTTTTAAAATCTTGATTTAAAACTTTAATTTAAAACCCAAATTCCATTTTAAAACTTTAAGATTCAAAGTTCCATTTGAATCTAACTTCATACTAGATTTAAACTTTGTTTACATCTAGCTTACAAATTTAAATTTATTTAAATTTGCTTAAATTTAAAACTACAAACATGTTTAATAAAACCTGTAACAAGATAGAACAACCCGAGGCAACTATCCTATTACTTTGAGTTCCAAGCCCCCTCGAGCCAACCACTCGAACTACTCGAGTAAGTCTCGAGTTCCTCACCCAGCTAACCCAACATCATCAGAAAAGAAAAAAAGGGTGCACGGTGCACGTGCACGTCGCCAGCGATCGACTCCATACGCCACCACTTCATCGAGCACGTCGAAGTCCATCCACGATTCAATCTCCGATAGCCAAAACTCCATCACTCACGCGAAATCAAATTCGAGTATAAACTCGAAACCTGGAACATGAACAGAAAACACTACCCAAACCTAGGAACGCTGCCGTTCTCGAAATCCAGACCACCAGAAAATCCTAGACTCCGGCCAAGCCCTCGCCATCCACCAAGCTTCTCTCTCCTCGGACGACGTGCAGCTCGATGCACGGTGGAAGTCACGGTGATCAAAAGTTTGACCCAAAAAAAAATTAGGTTTACAAATTAAATCCTTATGCCGCCGTTGCCACATTGGTCGAGACCACCTACGGCCATTTTTCCAACCACCACAGTAGGCTTCTTCACCTCCACGCACAACCTCGTCACCCCCAATTCAACTTAACGCCGAAAATTGATTGAAATACCCATTTCGATCATCATTGAACTGCTCTTAAATCACCACACTAAAAATCATCACACTCATCTTAAAAATCATAGTTTTCAATGAGGATTCAAGATATATATATGAATTCATAAATTGTTATGTTCGAATTTATTCAAAAAAATCAAATTTTGTCTGTAAAAACCCATTTCTTGCTCACTGTGTATTCTTTCTTCTTGAAATCTATTTTTAACTTATAGCTCATGCCTAAACATAACTATTTGTTTTTAAAATTTAAGCTTGATACTGATTACATGATAAGAAAATTTGATTTCTTTGGTTGACTCTACTCTGAGAAGCTAAACAGAGAGGAAGATGCATAACTCAGCACTGTTAAATAAAAATACATATACACAGAGTGAAACAAAGAAGATATCCAAGCATCCATATTAACATGAGTCATTCACTGATTATAATTAACTTAAGCTTTTATATTATGTTGTTTGCTCACATTGATTTTAGGAAGAAGAACAGAGCTGCTCCTATATGTTGAAACAGGCTGAGGAATTTCTAGCTGAAGCTTTTTATCTTTAATCCTCTTGAATCTCTGATTCGAATTGATTGTATTTTTGTTTCAGTTGAGTTTGTTTAAGTTTGAGATGTTGTTTACTACAAAAAAAAAATCTCAGCTTTGAAGATGGACGAACTAGAAATGAAGAAGTTGATTGATATATAGAAGATGTATGCAGGCTAAAGTATCACTGGTTGATATGTCTTTGCTTGTACAAGTGATATTATATTTTGTACAATACAGGTACAGGATCTTTTTTTTTTATTAATATGCTCAGATATTTTTCTTTGCTTGGTGGCTGATGGATATACTTTGTGTGCTAAGGACATTTGCATTTATTATTATAGTCCTTTATGTTCAAGTGTTCATACATATCCTATTTGTTTCTACTTGAATATATCTATTTCTTTTCTTTTGTTTGTATGTATTTAGTGTCTTCCTATACAAGCCTACTTACTTATACTTGAATATATATATATATATATATATATATATATATATATATATATTACTTCTTTAGTCTTATGCTTTCTTGTTTGCCTCAAGTCTGCATATTTATCTATATTGTTTGTTGTCTTTATTTTCATGAGTACACACTTGTTTCATATCTGAATGTATTTGACTATCTTCTTTTGTAAGCTACTACATATATATATATATATATATATATTTATCTTTCTTTTGTTCATATTTACTGTTGCATTTCTATATATATTTGAATATGTTTGATTGTCTTCCTTTGCAAGCTTTCATATATATATATATATATATATATATATATATATGTTTGTATTTTGTTATGTTTCACACTAGACATTTTTGAATGTATTTTGTTTCTTGTGATATGAATAAAGTCCTATATGTAATATGTTGTTAGATCTAGATCTTTAATTAATATGTTTACTTTCTATTTTACATATTAACATGTTGTTTAAATTTAAAAAATTTGTTTATTTTACATAGTTCATTTTATTTATTTGTTTAACTTAATATTTATCGCCTTGTATTTCTCTATACATATTTATTTTAATACTTTGGAGTTTATTGCTTGTATCAATACACATTATGTAAAAGAAAATGTTTTGAAATTTAATGCATATCAAATGAATTACATAGATGTATTTTATAGACTTAATCCATTTACCGATTAATTTCACAAATTTTATTCAAAAATTAAATTAATTAGCAATTTAAACTTAACAAAAATCCGAGATCGTTACAGGACAAAAACTTTTGATGCTGCCCATCTAGATGCAGAAATCGACCATTTAAACATTGATCTAGACCATAAACTAAAACCCTAAACGCAATTTGACTTAAATTAGAGATAGAGAACCTACATGATGGCTGAGAAGAAGATGTCATGTTGCGAAATGGTTGAGTTGGTTGACTTTGCTTCGTCTTCGTCACTCTGGTTGATTTTCGCATATTGAAGCCGCACGTTTCCGAAGAGAACAAGAAAGGAGGCAATGCATTTCTGAAGAGGATGAGGAAGAAGGAGAAAACGAGTTACGGTTTTTTTGAAGTGGTAGCCAATTTGTGGTATAAAATAGTATATGAGAAGGTTATGCACGGTGCTATGTACTAATGGTAATAGGAAGCATTTTTTGTGTGTTTTTAGCACCCCTGAGTCCCTTTGACAACACCCAACATAAATTTATCATTATTTCTAAAATTTTCACATATAAGTCCTAATATTTATATTTTAACATATAATAACATACTCCAATTAATAGTTTTGTTTACCGTCATTCAATCTACTTCATTCTATTTAGAATTTCGGTATAAAACAATTAGAGTTCAAATCAATAATACTAGCTTTTGGTTTTAAGTATGTAAAATTTTACTATCACCGAACAATTACATTTTCAAATCAAATTTAAATAATATATTTTATACTAAATCCAATTATCACCTAAATTGATTAACAATTTCAAGATATGATAATCAACGAGTTTAACTAATTATTACAAAATAATAAACAATTAGGGTTTTACGTTATTCAATCGGGAAAAACAAGCCGTTAAAATCTAAATTGGTTATTGATTATATTTTTTGGAGGGACCTGAGTCAATTTTGTTAAACTGAGTGATTTTAGAGAGGATGGGGTGAAAAGGATTTGAAATTCGAGAATTTTGTTGGGAAACGATCGCGGTTTCGATGTTTCGTTCGTTTTATGAATAGAACGGTAGCCACGTAACTTTTCTTTTCCCTGAAAACTGATTATATTGTAATTGGGTTGTGCAAACCAAACTAAGACCCTGTTTGAGAACAACTTATTTTTCTACTTATTGACTTTCAAGTAACCCTACCAAAAAAAATGTTTGGCAGCTACTTTTTCTTTTTTTTTACTTATGAGCCAAAATTTTAACTAATTTCATAAGTAACAAAGAGTTGCTTATGCCTTATAAATTACTTTTGAGAGAAATAACCTGTAAGTCATTTTCCAACAAGTAGTTGCTAAACAGACCCTAAGGAGCGGTAATAGATACTCTGTTTCAATTTCCCCAAAATAGATTCCATGCCGCCTCATATTCGCTTTTTTCAAAGTCAAATTCTATTTATTCACCAAAAAAATACGTAATGTGCACCATCATTTTATATTATTACTATCCCATTAAGTTAAAACATCAAGACTAAGGATATTTGATCAAATCTATATATCTTATAGGAAGAAGTTAATGAATTTTTTATTTGAAACCTAAAAAATAGTTAAGATAATTTTTACAACTAAGTGCTCAAATATAAAAGCATTTTTTTCTTCTTCTAAAATTAGAGATGATTTTGCAGAAATGAAGAGTTTTTTTAGTAAAATAAATAGGTTACAATATTTCAAAAATAAAAGTTTATTTTGTTGAATTTTAGCTTAATTTGGTGGTATGAATTTTTTATTTTTGTAAATAAGTTTAAAATTTTAAAGAGTAAAGACGATCGATGAAAATAAAAAGTACTTTGGTAAAAGAGACGAGGAATGCGAAGGAAGTTTTGATGTATAATATTGAGGCTTCGCAGAAGGTCTCTATTTCTGATGTTATTATATGAAAAGTTCATGTAACAATGAATATGTAAATTAGGTCATTATTTTTTTTTAAATCAGAAAACGCAAATAAGTTTACGCTTTACAAAAAAATTAAAATTTTCAAAAAAAAAAAAATTCAAAATCAGAAAGCTCAATTTGCGCTTTCCTAATAGAAATCAAAAATTTTAAAAATTTGAATTTTTCTTGTCAAAATCAAAAAGTGCAAACTAGCTTGCGCTTTCTTGATAGGAAGCCCAAGTTAACTTATGATTTTTAAAAATTTCAAAATTTTCAGAAAAAGATTTCAAAATAAAAAAGTGCAAGTTACTTTGCATTTTCTTTTAGAAAATACAAAATAACTTACGTTAGAGACCGAATTTACATGTTCATTCCTCTAGGACCTTTTGTATTTAAACGTCAAAATGCATGAGCTCTTTCCTTGTATAACGTAATTCTATTTTATTTTGCACGTGGAGAAATCTTGTCTATGAACGGAAGCCTTTCCCAAGAATCATAACTGCCCTAAACCTAGCAGTAGTTACAGCCACCTACCTACTCACGTCTTTTTTGCATTACCACCGGTCTCGAAACCCAAACCCAATGGCGGCACCAGCACGTAGTTTCATACTGTGGCTTCACGGATTGGGCGATTCTGGTCCAGCTAACGAACCCATTAGGACCTTATTTACTTCTCCGCAGTTCAAGAATACTAAATGGTTCTTCCCTTCAGCTCCTCATGCCCCGGTCACTTGCAATTGTAAGTTCAATCTTACGATTTTCTATCATGCTGTTGTAGTTTGTGGGTTATTTGGCTTAATGATCAACCCATATGATATGGTGATTGAGACGAAAAATTCTGTTACAGCGTCGTCATAATATATGTTTGGTGATTGTGTAAGGACCAAATTTTACTTTATAGGTTTTAATGAAATGCTCAGCTAGTTATCTAGTTGCGTTTACTTTGGTGTGGTATAGTGGTTGCTTGTATGATTTAAGAGGTACTGGTTCAAGTACTTGACTGTAACTATATTCTTAGTAACGCATTTGCTGAAGCATGGTTTTTTTTTTTTTTTTTTTTTTTTTTTTTTTTTTTTTTTTTGTGAAATGAACTTGCTATTTGGTTAAACATAGGTTAAGATCAATACCCTCCTAAAAGGATGTATCTTAGTGTTTTAGTACTTACAGCCTACACCTTGGTTGGGTTCCCAAAAAGAATTTTTCACATACAAAGTTTATCAATATCTGCTCACCAGTATTTTTCTCAATTAGAATTTAATAAGCACTTTACCTTGGTAGCTGAACTGGCTAAAGCATTGGGTTACCAAATGAGATGCACAAAGATCAATCCTATCGACAACATAATTCCCCTTGAAGAACCTGAAGTATATGTGTTGTAGGTGGATGCATACTTCCTAAGAATGTTTGAGGCTAAGAACCTTTACACACACACGCACACACACATACACACGCCCGAGTCCAACATAAAAAGAATAAGCACTTATGTAAATACGGTTCAGACACCCGGCCCATATTAGATATTGGAGTTATGAAGCTTTCTTAACAATTATATTGAATAGGCAATTAGATCATCTAGCGTAAAAAAATGTCAAACAAAACCTAAACTTGGGCCAAATATCTTTTCCATTGTAAAATATAGCATGATGATAATAGCAAACTACCTAAACATGTTTTTATGAAAGGAGCAAAGCTTTGAAGTTTTGAAAATCATGGGGTATTAATTAGCGACATTCCAAGTAGTTATTATCATATGAGACCACCCTCGGTAAGAAACGTGTTTCAACGTTTTTCTTGAATTCGATGGAAACACATTTTTAAGTAGATAAACCCTGTTTCAAAGTAGATTGGAACACTTATTCTCTATGGTGGGGATATTTTTGCAATGGCTGGATCAAAATTTTAGAAGTTTCCTTGCGTTAATTGTGGTTTTTCGGGAGAATCAAAAAAGATATGTTATATATATATATGTGTGTGTGTGTATATATATATATGAATGATTATATACCGTTTACTTTTTTCTTCAGAGGAAATATCTATTAGAACACAAAATGGTGACCCAATCGATTATATATTGGATCTCAATCATTAAATTCCCACTTGATTTCATCCCCACTCGTGAAGGCATTGAGATTCAACGGTCAAAGATCTATTGTGTCACATTTTGTGTTTCTTTTTGTGCCTTAATGGCTGCCCTCTTCTTCAAATATTTATAAAACTTCAGAATGATATTTTTAAAAATATGTTATCAAAATGTGTTTTCATTTGACTTTCGACTTTGAATTTCTTCAAATTCATGTCTTTACATTTACGTTTCCATTTCAGCATTCGTTCTTGTATTTGTATCCATGCTTCTCTGTTTTGAAATGTGAAGATTAATGTCACACAGTATCATCATGATTTACATTTGTTAGTTATTTGAGGTAAAATATCTATATGAATGTCAGTATAAAAAAATTGAAAAAAAATCTTGGTATTTTTCTGCCCATCAACAAGAACCTTTCTATATTTTTTAATACTGTAGTTTATAAAAATATTGTAATATAGTGTTATGATTACAAACTCCAACGTGATAAGGAGAGATCGGTTCTAAACTATAGAGAGAAGTGAACAATTTTGGAAAGTGGAGCATAATCATGTTGGTGGTTTTTTCTTTATTGTTGTTAAAACTACAATTTCAATTTGATTTTATTCAATGGTGGAATTTGAATTTAAATTCCAACTTGCAATAACTCAGTTTTTAGTATAAAGTGAAACAGTAACAGCTCAACTGAAATCAGTCAATCCCTCCATGCCCCATGTTCACCAAGTTGCTTTTGTTCACACACAATAGATCTGACAATTTGCAGCGTTAAGCTAAAAAAATAAATTAAGTTTTATAGAACCCAAATGCAACCCTTCAATTAGTACTATCTAACCAATTTTTAACAAAACAAACAATAAACACCTAGATCACAACATATACAATGAATGAATTGAAGAAAACCAATTCATTGAACACTACAAAAATGAGAAGTCGTGTGTGAGCAAATAGAAATGCAAGAAGGAAGTAATATGCTATTTTCTAATATACACAATGTTTGAATAGAAATAGCAAAGAGCTAGAAGAGAGAGATTGCGCCGTGGACGGGCCACGATTTTGAAAGCAAAATTCTCTATGGTGCAATCATTAGTTGTTGTTTGCTTTACAAGATTAACACATCAATCTTCAAATTTGTGCACTCAAGACTAAAGAATTTGTAGAAGCGTAGAAGAACATTTACTAGGGATTTTTAGATTGGAAGATAAATGTTGAATTTTTTATATATCATTTCTATCAGATGAATGTTAATAAATATACATATGTAGAACTTGGACTAAAAAAATACAAAGAGATACTTAATTGTTAACTCTCAAACTTTGAAGTAGATGATTTTTTAATGTACATACAATTTCAATTAATCACAATAATAATGGTCATATATATGAGGAGCTTTGTCTTTTCAGGATATAACCTGAATGAATCAAAATAAACGGAGAAAGACAACAATGGAGGTCCAAGTGAAGTTCATCTGGTTAAAATGCACGGTGCCACGTGTGCCATCAAAGCATCAAATACGTCCATTTGTCCATGCTGCATGTGTGCATGTGCGAGCTTGCTTGATTATCCATACTCCATACAATTAATGAAACAATAGCGGAAATAATGATGTATGAAGAGGAAAATAACAAAATAATAAACACTATGAGACAAAAGAGTTTTATTGTAGTTATGCAACAAGCTCCCACTAACTACAACAAAAATCCAAATGGAGGAAAGAATAACAACTCGATCAAAGAAAAAGTTTCATATATATGCACTATTTTTTGGATTAAATTGATATATATAAAAGCGAAGTTGCATCTTTAGTCTTTGTAGCGAATTTCTCTTGAACCACAAAATTTGATTGAAATCTCATAACTCGTACTACACTTTTGATTTTTGCAAACTTCGCGATATCATGTATTTTTTATGATCGTGCACTCACTCATGGATAAACTTCGTGTCTCAAAAACATCATCAATACTAGTCATAGATTCAATAAGAATAAGAAACTCAAGCGTGGATATGTCAGTAAAATTCATCCAGTGCATCGCATAAGCATTATCAAAATTGGCTATGGGCGAATGAATATTAAATCCAAAATCAAAACTTTCACAAAAATATCCATCAAATGCATCACAGAAGCACTATCGAAATTGTTTATGGATTAATAAGAGCAAACGACTCATCAGCACTAAAATATGAAGGGAAAAAGTAATCATGTGGCTTCGTTTAATAGCTAATGGGCATCTATCACATTTTGCTCTACCCTAGGCCTGAGGCCCGTCCTGCTTGAATATTCAAGAACCACATTTCTCAGCATTCCATTTGTGAGCGAATCAATCAATTTCTTTTTCGATTTACATGTTCTAGTATGATAACACATTCCTTCAAAGTTTCTTGATCGCTTTGTATTTGATATGGATATGTCTTTTCTTTCTATTATACACACTATCCATTGCAATTCCAATGACGATCTGTGAATCAGTGTAAAGAAACAAGAACATTCATTTTTTTTCGTTATGGAGTTTCTGTGAATAAGTCTTTCAGCCATTTGGCTTCTTGACCTACCGACTAATGAGTAATGCTCGACGACGGCCTTGCTTCGAGTCGGGCACGTGGAAACTCGGGGAGCGCTTCGGGTCAGACTGGTAAATACCCGAAGCGCGCTTCGAGTTTTCCATCGCGCGACTCGAAGCAGCAGCAGATTTCATAAGAGAGCGTGTTATGCACGTATATTTAGAGGACGTACATGCTATAACACCTCATCTACATTAAACACACAACCACCAGTAGAACTAACTTCATTGTTGGTAGCCCAATTTGTATCACAAAATCATTCTAAATAGCATGAAATTGGTTAAAATGCAAACACCAATCAATTGTACCCTTAAGGTGTCTCATTAAACAACAAAGAGCATGGTGCCAAGTGAAGTTCAAGTGAAGCCCACCTCCTCAAAGTGCATAGTGGCAAGTGCCAAGTGCCAAGTGTGCTGCTAAAGCGCCACATATGTCCATGCCGCGTGTGTATGAGCCTGCCTAACCATGCATGCTTCAAAGTTCAAGCACTTAACCAAATGGTAGTAGAAGTAAGATATATAAACATGAGTTACTTCTATAGAATTTGGAAGATGAAATTGGAATTTTCCTCTATGTTTTCTATTTGAAATGAAATGTAAGCAGTCTTTTCAGTTGAAATTATGGAGATAATTTTTTAATGTGAATATAGTTCAATCTTTTTTTTGAACCGGTACTTTATATACAACAAATCATTGGGACAATATATCCCATGTCAAATAAACCATCCTGCACCATAGCCGAATCAATTATCCACTTGAACAAAGGTGCTTGTCGAATATAGTTCAATTAATCACAATGATAATGGCAAGATAGATAATAAAACTTGTCTTTTCAGTTTATGCATAATCGGAATGATCAAAAATAAAAAAGGCAACTATTGAGGTCCAAGTGAAGTTCATCCCGTTACAATGCAAAGTTTCAGTAAAGCGCAACATACGTTCATTCGTCCACCACGTTGTGCGCAAACAAGTTTGCTTAGTTATCCATACTACATACACTTGATTTTACTGTAGTGGAACTAAGTATGTATAAATGAGGGAATAACAAAATAATTTGCGATGTGGGATAAAAATGTATGTGTAATCATCCAACACACAAACATCTGTTTAAGTTCTAGTCTACCATATTTATTTCATTTTGTGTTGAGTGTAAGTACGTCTGTTAGGTAAACTTAATAAGTTGTTAGGAGCATACAAACAGCTGTGCTTACTGTCACGTATATGTTTTGATTTTGAATCATATGGTTAATTAAATAAAAATATCAAACTTAAACCTTCCACTTATCATAGCATGCGACTACCATATATTAACTATCAAATTTTCGGACATATTTAGCTTTGATCATAACTTTGGCCCAGCTTACATGTCTGTGGGGTATTATCATAGTTAAATTTCTGGGGGTAATAAGTGCAAACACACCAGATAAACTTGCAATCTTCTGGCATGATAAATGAAGGTGTTTAATCATACTCTACAATATAGTTACCACCTCTTGCGTTAGTCCTAGTTCAAACCATTCTTGGTTTAGCTACAGGACATTGTACATGCCAAAAATCAAATTTAATCATTATTAATTTTGCTAATATATAACAAATCAAATAGATCCTTTCATTCAATAAAGTTTTTTTCTTTTAGTCATTCTTGTATAGTATATAACCTTTGTATTTTGTGAAGAAGTGGATGATCTAAATATCTATTGCTTCCTTTTTTTTTTTAAAATGAATCCCTCAATCAGCACACAGTTTCCGTTAAAAATGGGAATGAATGTTAGTTTCAGACAGTTTTGAAATCAACCCCTCAAATCTCGCAATTTCTACAATCAATGTGAACTTGGTTATAAAAAGAGAAGTAAATACATACATACATGACATAATGAAAATCTCAAGACTAAGTGGGAGGCAGCTTTTGGAATGTAGAGATTGCTTATGGCGACGTAGGAAGTGGGTTATGGCGACGTGCTTGGCGGTGAATCCATGGAAGTTATGCAGATGAGAGCAGAGCGGCAATGGAAGACGGTGGTGGTGATGTAAATAGATACATTAGGTCGTGGTGGTGATGCGGAAGGCGGACCAATTCATTACTCAAATCGTATCATTAGGGGTTGAAAGAGAAGGTCACCGCAGAAGGTTAATTTAGGGATACGATATAAGATAACTCAAATACCTAATTGTCCAATTATCGCTGTAATTAGTAGGAATAATAATTAATTTATAATGGCTGAAGTTATACAATTTTTACAAACTTTATTATTATTGCTATTATAATTATTATTTATTTTTAAATGGTTCTTTGCGTCTAGTTTTCTTGGAACATGAAATATGATTTGAAACGTTGGTTTGGTCCCTGCTTATGTGTAAATGTAAAATGTAGTTCATATAGGAAGTTGCTATAAGTTATTGAATTATCATACATATTTTAATGATTTTTTAATGAAATGTTAAATCTAGCTTGGGTCATTTCAATTACGAAATTTTACTAGTATCAATAAGCGTTATATAGAGACATTCTAGAATTTGGTTTTGCAAAATTTGTATGAAATATTTAAACTATTACAATAAATAGCCTTACCGGAAACACTAATTTGGGATTGATCTTTGATTAATCTATTGTCCATGCATGCTGTATAACATTTGCCAACCAATTTTTACAACATTGAGAACATTATACTTAAAAATAAATCCAGTGTTGTCTACAGTAATCGTGAAGATTACAAACAAAAAGAGAACATTGTAAAGCTTTATGCATGTGTAAGTAATATGCTGCAATATATTATTAGTTCCTAGCTTTTGCTATATAGCAGTGATAAATATTGCTTTTAATCTTTCTTTTTTAGAAATAGAATTAAAAATATGTCAAGTAATTGAATATGGGAGAAGAGGCACGTATTTGGTTCTCAGTTTTATGTGGCAGTATAAGAGTGTTCTTTTGGCACACGAAAGTGATGGGAAAGAGGCACAAAAGGAGAATGATTTACGAAAGAAAATTGTGTTCTTATGCTACAAAATGGACCTTTTTATAAAAAAATGATACTTTTATTCAAGTAGAGAACTCATTATAGTGTTTTAGGGGTAAAAGCCTATTATCTTCAGAATCTTTATCTAAAAGGTCATACCTTTAACCATTTGAGCTAGAGGTTCTTGACGTTGTGAAAGGAACATTTGAAAGAGCTATTTTAATTGTTAGTTATAAATAATTATTCTTTTTTTTTGCAAGGCAAGCCGGTTTTATAGTGGACCGTCCACTTTTTATTACGAAGGTAATAAAAATTGAAGTACAGGAGTAAGGTAGAGACACCTTAACTACTATGTAATGAAGAAATAAACAGCACCGGTGTGTGAAAGACATATCACAACAACAAAAGGAATAACGAAACTAAACTACTCTTCCGAAGAGGAAGAATCACCATCATCCACAACAACATGGAAAGACACCAGCGGTACATTGCCCAACATACTAGCAAAGGGGCGGAAACGGGAAGCAAGACTAGGATCAAAAGCCACTGAATCTGACGATTGTTATTGTTTTGTTTTATTTTAATTATTTTTAAACAATATAGTTAAATGAATTTATATTATCTATAAATTATAAAATGCTTGAATAAATGCAATAATTTTTTTATTACGCACTAGTAGTTCAGAATACAAGTATGATACTACATCTCTTCTAAAATTTTCTACTATATAACAAGTTGTCTAAGCTCCTTGGGCTTGTTTATTAACAAATAGACAGCTGTGTAGTCTGCCTCCCTATTAGCTAGAATGATGTGAATTTCAAAAAAGGGTCATCCTCCTGTCGCATAGTTATACATCTACCAATGATCTATGCCATCTTTGCATCATGTGAAGAAGCTTCACTCGACTGACGTGTACGAGTGGAAGTAGCAGCAGAGTGATGCAGATGTGCAGAAGTTTGAGCACGAGTGTTGATCTCGATAATATTGCCTATGAGAAAGTCAACGTGCATCTGGATGTGGTACTGGACATTGTCAGGTATAGCCTTTGGAATTGCGAACTTGCAGGAGGAAATTCCGATGCAACCTTCGAATGTTACACCCTGAAGTTTGAAGACGATCAAACTTTAAATTTCTTGTACTTCCTAGCAGCCGTGTCCATCACTCATCATCTTCTTCGACTGTGTCCTACGCATTTCAGAACCCACCTTCAATCTGCAGCAATCGGTTCCAGGCGGTCCAGTTACGTTTGAGATTGTCAAACTTGACGTTGTAATCGACGTCCATCTGTGTGTTGAAGACGTTGATGATAGCCATCTTGATCTTTTCGAGATCTGATGTTGGCGAAGCTAATGTCGATAAAGGCCAACATCAATGTGGTGGGTAGAAGAATCGGAAGATTCATGGGTCGACATTTTGAAAAATAGACTAAAAAAATTCAAGAAAAATAAAATATAGAAGGTGGGTATTAACACGAAAAACACAAATTTTAATAAATTTACCTCAAAAAAGTGACGTAGAATAGACAAAAGATGATTGAATTTTCGGTTCGGGAAGGAGAATGGTGATTTGGTGAGGAGAAAGGAAGGAGAAGGGAGAAATATAAAAAAGGGGAATGGGTGACGATAGGGAAAAACGGTGGCATCGGACGCGTCGGAGGCCTACCGTTCAGTTCCAAAGGTTCAGCCAAACAGTGCAATTGTGTGGCCTCTTTCCTTGATGCGTCGGACGCGACGCTGACCTAAACTGCTCTTTTTTGGCTGCGAACGGTACTTAAGTATATCGATATCCGTGTGTTATTTAATCACGGCTAAGTACAGAGTAGAATATATGTTGTCAAACTATGAAAATATTGGATGATTGATTTTTAGTGACAAGATAATCAACAAAGCAAATCTTGTATGAAAGATGTAATCACCGTACTATAGGAAAGTTCCATGTTTGATATGATTCATATCCCCTCAATACTGTGACCCAGCGCCTCTGAGTATTATTGACTGCCATTGGGAAAAATAAATTTGATCCTTTGATTTGAAGTGGTTATGTAAACTTGTTTAAATTTTCTTTTGTATCTACAGATGCTTTTATAACTTGCTGATAAATACCTGAGCCTCAGTGTATTGCCGTTATTTGCATTTTCGTTCCATGTATTAGTATTTTAAAGGTTATGGATTTCATGCATATATTGTTTTCACAGATGGCTCAATCATGCCTTCATGGTTTGACATTCATGAGATACCTGTAACGGCTGTAGGTTCTTCCCTGTGACAATACCTTGCTTCTATGTCAGTTTACATGGTTTTATATATTCACTATGCATTTCATATGATGTAACGATAGGAATCCCCAAAAGATGAGAAGGGTGTTTTTGAAGCTGTTAACAACGTGCATGCTATTATAAACAAGGAGGTGGCTGCAGGCACAGATCCAGAGAATATTTTTATTTGTGGATTTAGCCAAGGAGGTGGGTGCATGTTATGAAAGGAACTTCATATATCCATCAAGTAGCATCATTTTTTTAATCTATTTATATAATGTTTTGGCAGGCGCCTTGACCCTAGCAAGTGTGCTACTTTATCCAAGAACACTTGGAGGTGGTGCCATTTTTAGTGGATGGGTTCCTTTCAATTCGTTGATTATAGATAAGATATCTTCAGAAGCAAGAAAGGTAGATGAAACTATCCAAAGAAGCATGTTCACACTTTACTAGTTGCGACTTAAATGCTTATTTGGTTTGTAATTATGCAGACACCAATTTTATGGTCTCATGGCATTGATGATAGAACAGTGTTATTTGAGGCTGGTCAGGCAGGTCCTCCATTTTTAAAACAACTTGACATGAACTGTGAGTTTAAGGTACAGTCAGTCAACATTTTTCAATATCCTAGTTCTTGATAAGCATAATCCATAAATTTTTAACTAGCTTATCTTTCAAACAGCCCTAGTTTTCATGGTTCCATGAATAATCGTAACTTGTTGCACAGTTTGTTGGAATACCAGTTGACAAAATACATGCTTGAATTGATTATATTTTCTCTGGCACATCCATCTTTATATAGATCAAGTAGAATTTGAATTTATACATAAAATTGAGATATTGTGCCCCTTGTCCTATTTGCATTCAGACTGGGGTAACAAAACTGCTGTCATCTAAAACATTTCCTATGCATGGATGTTTTGGCAGTTGAACAGATTATGGGCGCATCCAATATGCATGTAACCATAGTAACAAAAGGCACACACCATGACACAATGCATGGTGCGGCGCGGTGTGTTTGCACCAAAAATGGTCGCAAACACCCAATTGTCAATGAAAGCTTCCGTTCTCAATCACAGATTACAGATAACAAGTTTATAAAGAATAAAATACGAAGAACGCTCAAAAAATTCAAAGGAAAGCAGTAGAAACACACTGTTTATAGTGGTTCGGCGTTGTAGCCTACGTCCACTTTGAAGGGTCGCTGCTTCATTGATTTTTTGTTCGTTGATTACAATGAGTTACAATTGATTACAACAGTACAATTGAAGTATAGTGATGATTTCGCCAGAGTTTGAGCGTCCCAGAGCCAAAAGTCCCTTTTCTGTAGACTCTGTGATGCTATTTATAGGCGTAGGATGCAAATATCCCGCTTAGATCTCGGAAGACCTTTTCTGACACGTGAGTGGGCCCACGCGATCGATCCCAGATGATTTCGAATCGATCCGTGATCGATACGAACGAATTTCGTATCGATCAAGATCTTGTCCAATCGAATCGAGATCGATCATGAACATTCTTTAGGTTGTACGCAAGCGCCTATGAAAATTTGGTGGCATTTGGACTTGTAGATTGTGAGTTATGATCGATGCAAGTTTGAGCTTTTCATCCGTTTTGTTCATATCCATGACGTTTGTATCGATGGTCTCTCATTAATAACCCTGCACGTGATGTCCAATGATGTGCCGTTGGCTGTTAGGATCGATATGCATTTCGTGCCAAACGATTGAGTCAACCACTTTTACGTGTTCTCTTCGTATCAATTGTTTGAGGCTTTATTCGCATCGATAGCCCACATGTCGCTTCGTATCGATGCTGGAGTATGTCCTTCGTATCAATGGATGGACGATCTTTTCGTATCGATCACAAAGTAGTAGATTTCACACCGATGGGAGGTGACTTCGTATCGATCTGTGGCCGATCGATACGAAGTATGTTTGAAACTAGATCGATACGAAATTGACTTACGTGTTACCGCAAATGGATACGAAGTAGTCGGCCGCTAATGGATACAAGGGCTTTGGTTGATCGATACGAACAGACCGTAGGCGATGGATACAAAGAGAGATTTGTGGACACGAAATGGATCGATTCGAAGGATATCGAACGATGGATACGAAGGAGCTTGTCTCCATGGCTTGCATCGATCATTTCTCGAGCATATGAACTCGGATTGACTTGAAATTTGAAACATAGCCTCTCCTAACCTTGTTCATTGTTCTCAATCGATCCTGTTTTGATTAGAGCTCGGCCACATTTTGACAACATCGATCATAGCCTTGTTTCTAATCGATCTCTAATCCCGATATCCATCCTTTTCAGCTAATCTGTTGATATCCCGATCTTGACCAAAAAGTGGGATAACACGGTGCACATGAAAAGGTGCACCGAATAGCGTAAAAGGCGCACATGGTGCAAGACGCAAAAATAGCATGCCTTTATAATATTTTGTTTTCTAATTTTTTTTCTTCACAATCCAAAAATGCATAGAGATTCATATTTTTTACTGTTACTTCTACTATTAAGTATGGAGGCACGTCCATCGGACGTGTGCGAAGAAATAATTGAGGAAATTCTCGTTATTGTCAAATAATGAACATAAACATAGATAATACTTGGCACCTACTATTTCTATGAAATAAAAGCAAAGTAGAATGAGAAAAACTTTGCGGATAAACCAACAAACCACACATGTGATTTGTCGTAATGCTGTTTTTTCTTCTTCTAAGTAATTGATAGTATATAATGAAAAGGAATCGAACATATCTTGATATAAATAATTGCATCTGACTGTTAGTTGTTCAAATATTTATGTTTGATTGTCACTATGTTCAAGTTAGCCTCAGTATGTTATACAATAATTACTAGTGCGAACTCGTGCTACGCACACGAAATGACTAAATATTTTCATTTTAAATAACAATTTTAATTAACTTTGATGCACGTATGATATTATTAGGACAAACAAATTCATATTTTTTTAATCTTTTGCTTACATGCTGCAAAATGTACACAGTATATGGAATCACACAAATGATTATTCATTGGATTTTAATAAATGAGAACATGACTGATAAATCATTTTCCTTAAACCATAATATGAAAAACAATAAAATATCAATTGGGTAGCAATTATAATCATTTTCTTGCATTGAAGTTGATCACTTAGTGGCCAATTGGATATTACTCTGATATTCCAGCAATCCAGATGAAAAAATATGGAATTAGTGATCCTGACGATCAGATGATCTTGTGGATGCAATTACGAAGAGATCAGATGTTAAAAACAAACGCATTAAAGCAGTTATTCTCTTTATCGATTTGGTTCACTTTTAATGAAGAGATTTCATTGAAATTAAAAGCCAATGAGTGAAACATGCCATCGTAAAGAGAGTGCAACATGAATAATAATCATATGATAGATAAAATAATCGTATGATGGTATTATGTTTATTAATAATATATCAACGAGACATAGTAGTATAATATACTTGTGTTTGAACAATAAATAATTGATGAAACATGTCATCTAATAGATGAACAATCAAATTCATAGTAATAGTAGCTTTCAAAACACATTCACTATAAAATACACATAAATGAGTAAGCATCATCAACTACTTCTTGTTCACGTTCAACCATTTCTTGTTTGCTGTTGAGATGGCCATCATGGCTGTACCACTCCTGTTTATGCACATGCATCAGAAAAAGTACCAAAATAGCGACAATTTGCATACTTTGATTCCGTTAGCCCTCCTTAGCTAAAGAAAAAAGCTAAAATTAAAATACATGGTGATGCTATATCTAGTGACTTAGTGAAGTTTACTTCAAATGCAGATAAAATTTATTGATGAAAGCAATAAGCCATATATATGTTTAGGAATGTGTTTCCAAGTAAACATAAATTAATGATTGGAAAGAAAAACCTAGGTTGGTTGAAGTAGCAAGCATGTTCTGAGCCACATAATACCATATTTGAATCTTCTACTGCACGTTTACCAACCCTCACTGTAACATAATATATGACCATAAATCTTTAATAATAGTCTGGGTGGATAATTTGTTAGATATAAATCCTAGTTATTTGTAATTTTCTGTTACAATGCTTATGATTTTTCTTTCATAGTAATAAGAGATAGAAACATACAATTTATAAGATATGAAAGAATATTTAGTAATAATTCTAACGTTATGATCATAAGGCAGAGCAGATTAAGAAGTTTTAAATAAGTTTCAACAAATCAATAACAATAAGACGGTTAAGTAGCAACACTATGGTGGATTAGAAAAACAACTAACATAAATTAGGATAGCTTAAGGAGATAGTGCAAGAACTTAAGCTCTGTTCCAATGCACCATAATACTTATTTCCTGACAGCACTGGAACATGCTTAGTTTAATTAAGAATCAATTTTAGTACCTTGAAACTAATACTCGGTCTCTATATGATTTAAATTTTAAAAATAGTATGAACCTGAATAACCATATTTTTTTTGGGTAGAGGGGTCAGCTCTTCATGCGTTTTGCTCAGGACCTCAAATATTATTCTTTGATAAAAGATTTTGAATGATGACTCACTCATCATTTTAGTTGAAATTAACTTTTGAAAACTACTTAACAAAATTTACATTAGTGTAATGTTCCACTTGACTCTCAATTTTATCAACTCATCCACCATATCACTCAGTGGTTAATCCATACATATAAAACGTTGAAGTGATAACCGCAAACCCCATTGCTGTTTCATGAATATCAAAATCTCAACTGTAGCATGAGCATAAAACAATCTTCGCCACATATATATTTTTCACCGATCTTGCAATTGCAGGCATAATTATGATTGTCTTTTGATGTTGCTAGCTGAAAAATACTAATGTAAATTTCAAACGAAATATGTAATTACAATAGATCTAGTCTTGAGAGAATTGAACCTACAAATTGAAATATTCATTTTAGTTACCAGAATTGGCGGTTTTCATATGCTATCGTTAAATATAGAGAAACCATAGGAAAAAGATAATCATGTTTGATAATTAGGAAAACATCCATTAATATGATTTCATTTTTCACTTCATTACACACCTAATGACAACATCAAATAGTATGGGCAGAGGGATGGTTTTATTTCAAATTTGTAATTAATAAGCCAAAATACTAAAGCCAAGATAACAGAACAAAATCAATTAT
This sequence comes from Allium cepa, assembly GCA_030765085.1. Taxonomy (NCBI): domain Eukaryota; kingdom Viridiplantae; phylum Streptophyta; class Magnoliopsida; order Asparagales; family Amaryllidaceae; genus Allium; species Allium cepa. The sequence continues at coordinate 461,032,176 of CM060938.1, read as the reverse complement.
TTTAACGGTATTCAGTTAAGGGTTCATCTCATAAAATTTACTGAGTATTGAAACTGTATTTATTAATAATCAAGTTCAAACAATATTAAAAAGTGAAGAAAATAAACAGGGAAAATAACATACTTAATCGTATTTTTTCACAACCTCAATCCATCCCATGTACCAATGCGTAAATATGATGACGTGATGGGACCCTCCTGCAAACAAAATTGCATTTAAATTTTTTTGAATTAAATAATTTGCCATAGACCTGGAAATATCAAAACGATAAGAAATGTACTTATAGAATGAGATAACACATATAAAAGCTTAACATCCAAGTTTAATATAGCAACAAAATTAATCAGATAAAATTTCTTTAAATTCAAATAAATACATACTACATGGTTGGTCATAGTGGAAAATATTATATGTAAGTGGTACATGTTATTCAATTTTGAAATGTCAAAAATTGGTATTAAATTTAAATACAAGCTAATGCTAATAATTTCTCTCAATAAATTTTGATTTCTATGAATTTGTATTGACTTACTCGGCAAGTGTAAGTAAACATAATATCAAAACATAAGATTAAGGGAATTTAATGACCAATAAATACCAACTTTAATTACCAAAATAATTATTTGTTCTCATGAATAAATACTAGTAAGAGCACTAGTCGAATAGAATGATTTTTAAAGTAGGTACCATAAAATCTAGGCAATTATATAATTTAGATACACGAATAGAAAATAGATACAAATTTCTTTGATTTTTGTGGAATATATTTCCCGAAACTGAAGGTCAATTATTTTGTTGATCATAAAGTGTTATCATTGTTTCCTAAGCATTAATTTATATGAATTCTGAAACTTTCTAAAAACAGGCTTTTGCTTAGTTGCTCAAAAGATTATACCTTTCCTACAAATTGAATTTTAATATGTTCATAATTCATGTATTGAAAAAATAACCCATCGTCATCAAGTTATTACTAATTGTATAATTCTTGTGTGTATATGTTATGTAACAATAATTTTATATTTCGGCTATGGTAATGACTTAATCTATCCTTCATTTAATAAATAGTACATCAATTTGGGTGGGTGAGGGGTCCTTTAGCTGCAAAAGTTGTTGCTTAAGTTGTTGCTTTTGTTTCAAAAACAGTTAAAGAGGAAAGCCTATCTCAGGTATTTCATGTATGTTGTCATAGGATTCATCTTAGACTTCCCAATATTCTTTTGTTATCGGCCATCAGTGTTGATTTTAAACAATTTTACACATACATATTCACACTACATAAACACATGCATACAAAGTTGCTTTATTGGACCAAGAATTCAGAGTAACTAATTAATAATAAATAGCAATTTGCAAACCTTATAAGAAAGTATGAGGAACGGGTCTGCATAATGATAAACCAATCGATGACACCATTATCCTACTTGCACCAACCACCCTACACAAAGTTATACAATACAACTATTTGGACAATCAAACATTTTTCAAACCTAAATCAGGCAATATGCTAGTTTGTACTTCTACACTTCAAGTTCAAAACACTCTGCTTTTGTGGTAAATATATCATTCTTAAATTTATAAAATAATATAATATCACATATTTATTTTTATGTAGCTTACCACGAAGTATAATTTAGAAGAAATTTGTAATGTTATGAAATATTGTAATAGCTTCTGTACATTCCAATATTTTTTTAAAATAACAACCTAGTGATTATTAAAGTAGGATAATGATTTATTAAAACATGATGGCCATGAATTATTCAATAAGTATAATTTGCTATATTTTGATTGCCCATCACCTTAACTATGTGTTGTAAAATATATATATATATATATATATATGTATGTATATGTATATGTATATGTGTGTTTGTATATATATGTATGTATACATATATTGTATGCAATCATAACCAATGCAGAAATTTAAACTTCTTCTAAATTACAAGTTCATATCAAAACTTGACAAAAATAAGAATAGTATATTCAAGTTCTTATCAATTGTCCAATTATGGAGTTTCCATGAAAATTTAAGAGAATATAATTGAAAAAAGATCAAAGCGAATATAAAGTTCTTTCTTCTTGTATTTGATAGTACAATGAATATAGATTAGAAGTAACTAATCGAAGTCCAAAATAGAAACTAACCTATGTTTGAACCGTAGGCACTCAATCTGAAAATTGATTTATGCCTCTTAATTCTATAGTAAAAGAATCATTACGAATAACAGAGACAAATGAAAGCCTAGGAAATTACATCTAAAATAATAGTACCCAATTTCCTTTACAAGCTTACCATTGAACCGATGATTCTTTTGTGTCTTATGAATATTAGTTTACAATTTTGTTCCATGCCTAGTTTATTGTTTTATTACTAAAACCTTTATACCTTGCATGGATATTCAAGTATTGTAGAATTTATTTCCTAATGATATTGATTAACAGAGATCATTAACATTTTTTAGACGGTTCCTTTTTTACGTATCAGTATTTATTAGATGATGCATACACAAAGTTGTTGCATCCCTCGTTTTTTGATGTCTCATGTAGCAAGCGTAAATCTTGTTTTTACGTAAATAATAGCGATCAGATTGCTAATAAAAAAATCAAACAACATCCATGGTATATGTTAATGGATGATAATATGAGTATCAAGCATATTTGAAATGTGAATTAGAAGGCCTTACCTTAATAAATGCAAGGAACATTCGCTAACTGCATGTTGATTTTAAGAGGACAGCTTAGAAATGCAAAGATGCTGCAAAGGTTATGAAGTTCACTCTTGCTACCTTTAATTTTCTCATAATAGTAGCATCTTTATCATACCTCTAATAGCAATACTTTGGCATCCATGCAAGTACTTAATTCTGCATAGTAAGTTATAACTTATGCTAGTTAATTTGCTTAAGGAAAATATGTTCTTGTTGTATCCAAGTAATAATATATATGATTACTCCATGTGCGCGCGCATGTAATAGTTCATGTTCAAGCATAATGAACTATGCAAAAGCAATTATTACATAGAATAAGATAGGACCAAAGGTAAAAATAAGATAGGAATCAAAAAATTAAATGATTTTACAAAGCAATGAGGAGATACCAAAATCAGAAGGTAACATAAAGATAGAAAGAAGACATGTTTAATTATTGTGAAAAACACATTAGAAAAATTATGCAAAGCAATTGAAACTAAATCCATTGAAGCATGATTGAAGCAAGTTGTTTAATGCACATTTTAATCAAATAAATTTAAAAGAATGTGAAATCCAAATAGGACCCAGATCATAATGCGCCCACAGAATGCAAATATAAATAAAGCTTGAAATATTAATAAAAATTCAGAAATATTTAATCAAAATTTTAAAAATAGTTGTTATAACATGAATAAAAAGTGATGCAAATAATTAATCACAGTAAACCAGCCTACTTAAATTTTTTTATAAAAGAATTAGGTTGAAACTTACCTCCAAAATCCCCTAGATTCGAATGGAAGAGCACAACTAAGTAGTGGTGAACTTAAGATTTCAAAATGATAGAAATATGAAAAATATAACAAACTATGTATGTATGTATGTAAGAATGTTACCTTCAAATTTAAGATATTCTTTTGAATTTTGAGATGAAAGGTCATTTGCAGGTTTATAGTTCATGTTTGTATTCTCTCTTTTTATTAATATGAGAAATGAAACCGTAACTTGAAATTGAATAAGAAGGTTTCGAGAAATGAGAAAAGAGTACATAAGAAGAAATTAATAGCATTTTCAAAACCAATGGATTAGTGATGGTCGAGTTGCCCATAAGTTAACGATAGTAGAATGGATGAAAAACGCAAAAGACACCCGAAATAATGAGAAAATGCTCTTTTGCTGTAAATTTTACTTTTAAACTTAGTATCCATTGAAGTGTATGTAAGAACATAGAGGTAAAAAATAATATTTGTATACTCTTATTCAAAACAGTACACCGTAAAAAATAAACACTTAAGACATGTACATCCTCGGTAATCATTACAACAAACATCTTGCATGATAGCGTAACACTGTACAACAAACAAGTGCAATGAAACCAATTATCAACCATATATCTTATGACCAATATAGATTTACTTGAAATTTGGTGAAACCACATGGGATCCGAAATAATTTTGTCTTTTACGAATATCTCAATAGTAATTTCATTTATAAGTTTAAAAAAACACGTAGGATCGAAAATAGTTTCAGTCTTTCATATATGTCTCAATAGAAAATTCATCTATGAGCTAAAAAACCATAAAAAGGAAACACACAATCATGTAGGATTCAAAATAGTTTTATTACCGTTATAGACCAACTATGTAATAAAAAATGCTATGGAAATTCAATAGCCAAGCTTAATCATGTAGCTGTAAAAATGCAATGGTTTAACATCAAGTTCGATAATTGGCGAAACCACGCAAGATCCAAAATAATTTCAATTTTTGCAAATATATCAATAATAGTTTCATCTATGAGCTAAGAAACCTGAGAAAGAAAATAAAAAACCATGTGGGATCCAAAAATAGTTTTACTGTCATCACAAAGCTGCTCTGTAATAAAAATGGCATGGAAACTCAATAACGAAGCATAATCACTTAACTGTACAAATGCAGCAGTTTAAGCACAAGTTCTATTGTTAACAACCACTATATTACTCTCAAATCTATACCTTTTATTCAAGCCTGAGTATCAAATGCAATATCTTAAGGTATGTACAAATAACAGCTATTGAAAGTTAGCATTAAGGTTAATCACCTAATTATACAAATAATGAGAAAATAGCTAGCTATTCCTAATCCCTGGTGGCATTTGGAAAAAAAAGGTAGAAAAGAAATATGAACATGTACAGAATAAGTTGACTAAAATGATAGAATAACCATGCAGAGTAGTAATAAACATATGTATGTACATAAATCATGCATATGAGTTTAAATATCCCCGTAAACATAGTAAAAGAAGGTTAAGCTTTCAAAATAACAGGTTAATATCCATTGGAGGCAGTTAAAATGTTATGGACCTACATGGGAAGAATTTACCAAAATGAAGTATACTATGGTTAGTCTGATAATGATGCAGCTAAGCAGCTAGTGAGCAAGGTAACCGTCAAGCTTCTACGATTGATGCATCAATAAATATGCATGTGGTAGCTATTTTAGAACACCAATCATTAACATTGAGAACTACTAAGAAATACAATAATGTTCAGCTTGACTTGACTGAGATTTAATCAAAATGTCTTTCAAGCATGGACCAAGAAAATCATAGAGCCGTGAAACTATGATTTTCTGAGAATGAATAAATTTCAAAGATATATGAGATTATTTAAATGATCAACAACACAAAAGCATTCAAAATAGCACAACGCTATATGAAGTTTTCCTATTTAATACAAAACGGATCATATGGTAACTCGAAAAAATGAAACCTATAACTCCTCCGGGTTATTTGATTCGTCTATGCACATTTATTAGCAAACCAAACACATTTTTCTAAAAAACTAATATCTATTGATTCAATTCATGGTGTGGTGAGAACCTATGCCACTGGAGCTGTTGAGCATTTTGCATCAAGCATTCTAGTGTTGATGATATACGTAACTCAACAGTAAATGTACTGTAAAAGAAAGGCAGAAATTTTGTAGGAATCTGATTTGAGGAAAAATCTAAAAGAAGCACGTTAGTGAAATAATAGGATGAAGATGTAAAAGGTACAAACCAAGTCGAAGCCCAAAAAATAAATAAAAAATCATAGTAGTTTGAAGTGCATGAAAAATCAAAGAACCATGCTAGTAAATATTTGACCATAAAAATCCAATGGAATTCATATGTTAACGAAATTGTTTTTTTTCCTTCAGTAACTACATAAACAAACTTAATATCTGATTTCTATAATAATGAAATAAAGTGAACGGGGCATAATAGTTGTAGCTACCCTTGAAAGTTTGGAATAAATATGGAAATCAAATAAATGAAAACCAACAAGTTATTACAAAATCCTTTAAAACAACGTGTTTACCTTGAAAATAGCAAAATTTAACCTTTAAAATTTGGAAATAAAGCTTTACATGGCAAAAGAAACTTGATTTTGGATAGCTTTTTCGGTTATTTTACATTTGCGAAAAGTAATATTATTATTATCCAACTGTTCTTTTTTGATCGTTTTGTATCAGTAACTATTTGCAAAAAAATTCAAGATTTTTAGTCCATAGAAATTATATTATATAAGAGAGTATAGTTTAGTTTGCTGGTCACTGGAGCAGTAGTTGTTAGTGGGATAAAATGCCAATTTTATATATTTTCAACTTTGTTATTAACTGTATAAAATAATAATTATGCATTATTATTATAATTGTAATCCATTCAAAAATTTACAGTCAGAAAACATTTAGATAATTAATCAATAATGAAAACAAAACCTTTCAAAACCAGAAGAAGCCAAAGGAAGTTATGTACAACAAACAAAATGAAGGTATAAGAGATAATTTGACGTATAGATATCCAGCAGCCAGTTCTTATTTCAATGAGCGTCTTCCAGAAAGTTGACAGGTAATTTGTGAAATATTTATGAACGATTTAACATAACTTTATCTTGTTTTGTATATATAGCTGTTGTGATTAAGTATAACTTCACCTCCAACACAAAGAAGAAAGAACACCAAATAAATAAAGAGTACAAAAACTGGTCAAAGAATGCCTACGATTGCTATGATTAAAGTATAAACGTTTAAACTCATGACATGTTCACCAACAACAATAATTTCGACAGATGCTAAATTGAGTCTAAGACCTAAAAACAATTGCATGAGTGGAAGTTAGCTATAAGCAACAATAGGAAAAAAGACCGATAGCTAATACCGAAGAAGATTGCTATTTCGCGTCGACGGGATGAGGAAGGTCGAGCACGCCACTGCGTTGGCCATAGCTATCAAGCAATTTCTCGATTCGAATAGAAGCCGAAGAAACCATCTAATCGACGATAATAAAATTTTGAAGATTGCAATCATCTATCACCTATCGCGGTGGATCAATTTGCCAATTGATTCGCCGCATGGGGCTATTTCATCATGGTACAGCACGGACGTTTAGCAATATGGAAATCAGGTTTTAGGTCGGTCCGAAATTTATTTACAGTTTTTTTCAGAGGAAAGGGGAATGAAAACAAAGTGATTGCGATGGAAGAATGAAAAACTGATATCGACGACAATAGGGAAAAAAAGAAAGCGGGTTGGGACCGTTGAGTTCAAATTTCAGCAGAATGCTTCTGCGCTCTTGAAATGCAACTCAGTAATAATGGTGTAGTATAAATATTACCTTGTAAATTTGTCAAATTTACATGCTTCTATTAATGTTGTAAGTTGTCGCAAAAAGAGATGAAATGGAATACGTGATTTGATTTAAAAATAAAAAATTAGAAATAATATAATGCATATAACATTTGCCAATTTGTATGTCTGCAGTAAGTTGCAGTTCTGCCATGTATATGTATCCAAGGATCCATCAACTTTTTGAAATAACATACGTCAAATAGAACCTATTATTACCAAAATCTACAAATTAATTTGATTGTTGGTTCTTGGACTGATCGAATAATAGTTCCACTATAAGACCATTTGTCATGTAAACATCCGACTATGAATACAAATGGAAGATATACAACTTCCTGTTGTAACAGTAAAGATCTAATGAACAATGTAATTTGGAAACCAAAGGAAAAAATAAAACACCTATCATTTCTATAGCAGTAGCTAGCAACTTCTTTCTCATCCGAACCATCCGATCAATTTGTTTAGCGAGAGTCGTTACTTCATGATCATGAGATCCTTAATTCAAACATACAAAAAATGTTTATAACCAAACAAATTTAATTCAATAAAGTATGTAAAATAAAATATTATACAAAGGGAAGATAACCTTAATTATCATGAGGTTAATAGGGTTTAAATCATCAACATGTACATTTGAAGCAGCCTCCAATGCGACTTTCAATGGTCGGAATTCAAACAGCAAGTAACCCCTCTCCTGGAATCTTCCCAATTCAACCCATTTCACGGAGCCAACCACTTCTGCCACTCAAATCACATACTGTGCAACATGTGGATCCATCGAGTACAACAGCTGAACTTCATATGTAATAATCCGTCGAGTTGATGCAAAAGCAATTGAGTACAACAGCTAAACTTCGTAAGTGTGGTATTTTGATTCTGAGGAAGTCAGAAGCATGGAGAAGGGCAACAGATAGGATTAGGATTTAGGCAGTTGGTAGAGGAGAAATTCCTGGGTGGGATAAATGAAAAAAACGAACTGATTGCAATAAAAATATATCTGGAGGTAGACTAAAGACATAAAGTGTGTCCGTCGTCGATGGATTGAAAAGGAATCTTTGAGAAGTTATACTCACCATTTTTAGATCGTGGGAGAACTGAATGGCAACCTTGGCTATTAGTAATGGACAAAAGTGCCCGTAATTATTTTTCTATATTTTTTAACTACAGCAATGGATAGATTCAGAAGTGCAAAATAGGCTTCAGTTTCTTTGCATTAAATAAAATCATGGGGTGGCTGAGAAAACCGTGGAAATACGAAAGAGGAGAAATGCCTCGCCCATAATTCCTCTCCTAAGACACTTAGTCCGAAATTGACTCAGTGTGTATCTGAACTCTAAAAGAATGATATAGGTTCCTGTTCTCTTAAATGAGATCCCAGCTTGCTTGTATCACATTGGTTTCAGGATTTACCCATGAACAGAGTTTGATTCACTTTGGATCTTATTAAATCTACAAACAAACAAATAAAATATCGAGTTCCTATGTATATTAACAGATAGGGCAATTATATGTAGATCACATAACAAATTAGTGTTTTAAAAATACCTACTAAAATGAGAATCATGAGGTTACCAGAGGTTGGTGCTTGAGCATGGAAGAAGAAGAAAATGATCTTCGTGATGGAGATGGTAACATGTGTTATCGAAATGTAAGGGGTGAAAGAATGTTGAAAATATCCTTCACATGTTAGGTTGTTCTAGTAATTTTAAAAAGCTTCAAATAAAGGTTTTCTTATTACATATATAAATATTTTGGATGTCCTAATGGGTAATTATTGTCTTTAATTTAAGGCAAGATTATGTTGTGATTGACAAGGAAAATTATTTTTTTATGTAGTATTCTCAAAGCAAGTTGTAATATAAATCTGTTGTGTGTACCTATGAATCAGATTCAGATTTCTAGTTTATCAGTAATACGTATTATTGTTTTGGATTTTAGCTTTTATATTTGAAATTCTATGCTTATAACATTATATTTAATGGTATTTTGCAAAATGATTAAAATAATATTCGTTGTATATGTTTTTAGTAAAATAAGTATTAATTGTATTATACTTTTTCAATTAATTGTTATATGTAAAAAATTTGTATTATTTTTAAACATCCGCATAAATCAAAATTGTTGTGTCATTGACCCGCTAATTCAAGAGACAAGTGGTAAAGTGATGTAGATTGAGATTTTAAAGGTTTTGGATTTGAACTCTCAATATATCAAAATTATTGCTCTACTTGAATAAAAGACCATTTATTCTAAAACAAAATTGTATGTGTCGTTCATTGCCATGGTCCACGACTCTAGGAAGTTCTTACATCATTTTGCGATGTGCCTTGTTTATTGTTTCAAACCTTGTTTATTTCATCTGAAATCTCATTTTTCAACTTGAGCGAGACGGGATTTAGTGAAATGGGGTATTAAATTTTGTTTATATATTATTTGACACCCATCTCAAATTTTAAGTGAGATCTCAATAGAAAATTTCGTACGAAGTTATGTTTTTTCATTTACATGTTTCTTTTACTTCTTACGTGAGTCCATAGGAAATTACATTCTAATTACTTTTTACCGTCTTAATTTTTTTACATTTTAAAGAGCGAGTAAAAAATGAATGATTATTTATTTTTTACTTTTAATATTCGGATGAGTCGAATCCATTCGATTTTAGGGGTGTGATTAAACTACACCGAGCCATTAAAATGGTCCAGTAGACCACGTCATGTTTTCAAATCAAACCAAATATCCAAAATCGGACCGATCTGGTATAATACGGCTTGGTTACGTTTTGAATGATTGAACCAACCACCTCAAACCGAATCGGACTGCTTGGTGGAATTCAAATATTTTGATGAGATTTTATATTTATTCTACTTGAAATTGCTAAAATATCAAGTGTATGAGTGTTTTAACTTCATACGATTAAGTAATGAACCATTTTAGTATCAGATATGTATAAATATACACACCATACACATTATTTAGAAACGAATGTATCTTTTATTTGAACGCGTTAGAGATTTTTACCAACATATTTATTATTTATTCAATAATTATTTTCAAACAAATGTAATATGTGTTCAAACCGAACCGAACTGAAAGCGGACCGTAGTGTCACTAAACCAGACCGTATTAAAAAATTATATTACGTTTATTGATTTTAACTAACCGTATGATGAGGTATGGAAACGATTTGGACTCCAAACCGGACCGAACCGACCCACGTCCATCCCTATTCGATTTAATATCAAATTAACCATGTTATCAATCTGATCCAGAAAGTAAAATTAATATCACCGTTTTATATAAATTATATGTTAAAAAGTTTATATTGAGATAATAATTATTACAAAAATCTTTGAAATATCAAAATTTGGACGCTTAAGTTACTTCGAGATATACCGAGATAGACTTTAAAATCCGAGATGTAAAGTTGAGATACACTCATCTCATCCAAGATCTCGTCTAATACGAGATATTATGTGTAAAATTTCATAAATTTTGAAACCTTTGCCTTGTTAATAACTATGCATATAACAATATGCACATCCAATATGCGAATAACAATCAAGTGATATTCTAATATATATTTATACTTAGAGTTGTTATGCATCTATAACTAGTCCCATAAATTTTAGTGTCTTTTATGCCTCATAGAGGCAAGACTGAAACTGCAAAAAAGAAAAGAAAAAAGGAAATCCATAAAATTACAGTTGATATACTTTCGATACACACACTACATACTCGGATAACTTGATACATGTGTCAGAATGAGCAAATGTTAATATTGTCTATGATACGTATGCTCACACACTATACATGTTGGGGTAACAAAATACATGTCTCAGAATGAACAAAATGGTATTATTTTCTATCTAAAACTAGGTTATGGATGTGCTTAGAATCGTAATTTAGCTGCAAGTTCATGAAACACTTTTGCAACTTACACCTGGAGAGTTGGACGTCCAAAAGACATAAAAGAATCTCTCTTTAGAATTATAATGTAGCTGGACTCGTATGTTGTTTCAACTGCACAGAAGAAAAGTTGTTCAATTCCTATTGAACCATACATTTCTAATAGTCTACATATAATATCTTCTTGATAATGGCATTATTTTTATTCAAATACAGGCTTATCCTGGCCTCGCCCATTCCATAAATAATGAAGAACTAGAATCACTTGAATCATGGATCAAAGCTCGCATGAATGGTTCATCGTAAGCCCTTCAGTTCCAAAAAGGCTACACTAATTACACCCCAACTTCATGTTTATGGTTCAATTATTTTCTATTTTGCTGTGATATTTACCAGCAATCAAAATGCAGAATATGATTGTTTGTATGATGAATTTGTAGTTGAGTATTGAAAATAAGAATGTTGCCTTTGTCATGGTATATTCCAAAAGCAAGTTTTCGTTATGGTTGTGTTAAGGTGTAAGAACACTGGAGCGCTTAATTTCTACTTCTCTTATATCAGCTTTTCCATAGCTGTTTTATAAATTTTTTATTTTTCAAAATTTCAGTTTATAATTTTTCTTGGAAGTAGTGTGATATGATGAAGATGTGCGTAAGATATCCCTCCTTTATATTGGCCAGAAATCTTTTTAGATTTAGCCATATTTTACAAACTTACTACGCAAATAGCTTTATTTTAAAACTATCAAATGTAGTTCTGTTCTGGCTAATTCAGCGTTGAGTTGGCCAAAGCATGCCGGCGTAATTTCAAATTGCGTCAGTTGATGAGATTTTTTTTTTCCTTCTGAATTTACACACTTATTTTTTTATTGAATTTATAACTGGCACTATTTTAAATAGCGCAGGATAATAGACGTAAAGATAATGAAAACATGCTAGCAACATTTTAAATTGCGTCAGTTGGCACAATTTCAATTGCCACAACTTGTGTATACAAAACAGCAGACTTCCCTGTTCCTCCTTTTCCATCTTTCGACAAACATCAGAATCCAAACCAACTTTTTCAAGTTTTCAAAAATTAAATCCTAAGTTTATTTCATCTAAAAATTAGGTGTTTTTTTTGGATCTACTTCAAGAATAGCTTCTTCATTTGGCTTGTTAAAGGTAAGATTTTGCAAACCTTAGTATTTTATTTATTTGTACATTTCACTTCATAATGATAATTCAATTATCAAACTAGAATGACTTCGAATTTAATTGCAGCTATATGCTATTATAATGACGAGATGGTTATTGATGATCAAATGTGTGGAAAATATAACGGCGGATCTTACAAATCGGCAAAAGTTCGTAAATGATCTAACTTCAAGCAAGTAAAAACGTCAGTTTACAAAGCAACCATGATCAAATTCGAGGAGTTTGATATTGATTTAGTTTGCAATTGGCCAACTGATTATGGATCTAAAGCGATTAAAATTGTAGAAGACGACGACGTTGAGTTAATGTTCTCCGCCATCTCTAAATCTATATAGTCGTTTGTTGTGAAAAACAAAAAGTTGTTGGTGAAACAACCTGTAGTTACATCCATAGCGGCACCTGTAACCATCTACCCTTCGCAACCAATTCCATCTCCCAGTTACAGTAATCCTCCTATGAACATACCGCAATACAGACACCAACAAATGTTGTTTGGTTATCATCCTTTAATGAATTTTCAACAAAATCTACAATTTAGCCATCCATATCCGATGCAGGATAGTATTGCACGCATGAGTCAAAGGTAACTTCTACTTGATATTGTTTCTAAACGATATATTGCTCACCATGTTAAATTTGATAATAAACATTATTGTCATGTTAGGTATATTCCACATCATCTTCGGACACAAAATAGTGCTGGACCATATACTACTCGTAGGTCTTGTCCGTTGTAGCCCACACCCTTCGAATTAAACCATATGAGCCAAAAGTAATTTAAGTTTGACAATGATAATGAATTGTGTTGCATATATAACCATATTTAAAGTGTCATATCTTCATATTGTAGCTTTCTGGCACAAGATATGGATGCACAATCGAACATGCAACCAAATGTATTCGATGACGATATGAACATAGATGAACATGCAGATGGACAATTAAACGATGTTCCTGCTCTTGATAGCATGGCTATTGTATCTACACAGGAGAACGATACAACGTGGATCGACAACATGCAAGTAAATAATGATCCACTAAACTATGATTTTGGAGGCGAAGACAATGCTAGTGCTGATATTGATGAACCTGAAATGGAGATACCATTGGATGATGACTTGTGTAACGCGAAAATGTTGGCTATATCCGTCGTCACAAACCTGTAATTCAATGAAGAACCATTCTCATCGTCTTGTGTTCAGAACGGTTTCAAAGTTGGTACGGTATTTGTAACGACCTGTAAGATTTTAATAAATTTTATTGTTTTATTTACGTATTTAATTGGTTTTTGGTGAATTTTTAATAAATTAATTTGCAAATAAAAATTTAATATTTGGATTGCGTCCAACTAAACATAGCAGATGGTAAATTTTCAATTTATTTCATCAAAGTTTATTTCTTTGCGAAATTCTGTAAAATTCAAGCTGGCTAATAATTGCTGATAATAAATTTATTTTCAAGCCTGAATATTTTTCTATAGAAAAAAATTCTAAATCCTTTTCTGAGTAAGATGTCATCTTTTGCTTTTCCAAATTCGGACTTCTATTGCTCCGTGTATCTTAATTCTGATCAAATTTGCTGCATTTCTGGTACCGATTATCGACTTTTGATCGGATGATCGTACCACCGAAATCTGTATACCGTTTTGATCGTCCCGTCATGCTGATCTTAGCTGTATATTTATTTATGTATTTTGAAGTCCGGTATGTGACGGAAACAATAAAACAGTGCACCGTATCGGTACCGGATCCGTGACCGTTTATTTTCTTTTACTTTTCAAACTTCAACTTGGATCCCAAGCAGTAGAATAGATTGATTTAATAGCCTCTAAATCAATGCACGGCTGAGCGTTTCTTTTGCTTTTGAAGAGGAAAAAAAAAAAAACTTAACATTTATAGTGTCCGTTTCTTTGCAATTCAAACATTGGAAACGTGCTGTTCCTTTTTAGTCATATATATCGTCCTACCCTTTTTAAAACTGGACGTGTTGTCCAATCAAGGAAAAAATATTTTTTTTTTAGATCACAACGTTGTTTTTCCGGAATCTATGGGTGTTGTCACTATTACCGATTCATGTTAACATTTTATTCTTTTACTATGTATCTTGGTCTCTTCAAATTTTATTTGCTGAGAAACCAATTTGTTCGTAACCTTCTTTGTACCGTTACTTTTGGAAACCTGATATATTTATTTCCAACGTATAAATTCAAAATATCACTTTCCCTGCCTCCCTGATTCACGTATCCGTTCCTATTTCTTTTATTTTGCAGTCTCGTACCTTTTGTTTCCGAATTTCAAAAGTTTTCAACCGTTGTTTTCCCATTCCCTTGCTTCATATAAGAAGATAATTTTATAACCACGTTCACTGCCTTCTGTTCTGCAAAGCATAAAATCCCACTACCTCTTTCTCCTCTCCTCCTTATATTTGCCTGTAGCCTCTCTCAAAATTTGTCTCTGCCATTTATTTTTCCCAAACCTGAAGCCTCCACGTGACAACAAACCACACCCTGACGAGCATGGAACCCACGGCCCCCTCAACCAGCCTACCTCCGCCAACCTCCGCCTCCCACGCAAGCACCAACGGCCACGCAGGAACCACCACTAACTCTCCGGCCGACCTACCTCCTTGCTCACTGCACCCCATCAGCTCGCCTCTCCCTTGCAACCTGACCCTACTCTCGGCCAAGCCCAAGTGCCTGCCAACCATCAATCTCCCTGCCTTCCGACATCTTCCTCCATCTTCCAGCCGCCACTGCCCGTGCCTTCTCAGGCCGCAACCCCACCCTACCGTGCACCCATTTCCTCGCCTTGCCGAAGCTCACAGCAGCCGTCACCCTGGCCGTGGTTGCCACACCACCTCTGCTCTTCACTTTGTTTTTTTAAGGTGATTACGTTACTGATGTACATATATATGTTATATAATATTGTTTAGGGGTATAAAAATTTAATTGGTTTTAAGTTTTGTTAGCTGTATGTTCAGTGAAGAGAAAGTAGTATATAAACAAAGTACACCTTGTTTCTTTGTCTTGCTGAAAAATTCGCATATCATAAATCAATGAGTTGGACAGTTTGAATATTTTAAAGTGTATTAAGGGATATACTTATATAACATAGTGAGTTTATAAAGGTATGTACGTATTAACTCTATTTTACAGTAATAGCATTTATACATAATATGTAATCTGACTTTGTTACTTGTACTACATAAGGTTATAAAGTTATATGGTTTTACGTGTATATTTTCTGAGTGTATAAGTGTGTATAATTTGATATGGGTATAACGTTATCTGTTAGTATATTTTCTGTTATAAAAAAAAAAAAAAAAAAATTCTTTTACACTATTAAGTTATATGCATGCAGCGATATCTATATAATATAAGGTTTATGCTAGTTTTGATAAAATGGCAGCAAGGTATATATATATATGTTTATTAAGTTGTTTACATATATATATATATTCAAATATAATTGTCTATGAGTAGAGTCTGCATCATAGGTAGTTCGCATATCTTTGCTACAGGTACAGTTTTATATTTGTCAATTCGAGTGTTGAGTCTATATTTGTTTTAATGCATTGTTTTTTTGAAATATTAAAGAAGGTTTAAATAGTAAGTTTAAATTAATATAATATGCATAAGTATTAATTTTAGTTATACTGTTATATCTATATACAGATAATTTTATACAAGATTTTATGATATGTGGTTTGTTTTGTATAGATAGGTATACGTGAGTCTGCATACATGACATTTATTGAATAAGTTATATATGTGATGGGTAACGTGTTGGGTTGTATATATGTTTATTTATGGCTTCCATGAGTTATATATATAAGAATTTAGTGAACCTGAGCTATATGGTTTGTTATATAAAGTTTACACGGTTTCGAGTAAAGTTATAAAGGATTATTCAAATTTCTCTGCATAGGTTCATACATTTGACTACATTCATATTCAATTTTATAAAGTATATATATATATATTTCGTTAATATGGATTTTTGTTTAAAAATATATATGAAAATATAGAGATTCTATTGGAAAGGTATTTCTAGATTAAATTTTTGGTTTTATATAATAGATGTCGTTTAGTTATATCAAAATCTGATTTTGATCGGTCCTCATCGCTCCCCATTTTATCAGCTTTTGGTCCACCGTGCCAGTTTCCTCCATCGAACTCGCGCCCCATCTCCCTTTACTCTGGATTTGTAGCTCATTTTTGTACCAAATTCCTCTAGCCTCGAGAGGTGAGCAATCACTCACGATTAACGTTCTTTTATTTATTAAATTTGATTTCAATTGAAACGACAATTGAAATATGATGTTGTTAGTTGTTTTACTGTTATGACTGCTATTATCTGTATCTGTTCACCTATGACACCTGACACCATTATCGGTTAATTATTTATGTGATAATAATACAGATTGGTTGATAATTGATTGTTTGATTGATTGTTGTTTAAATTGGATGTTAATTATTATTGTTAAATGATTATTTCGGGGTTATTTGATTTATTTATTGAATTGTTATTGATTGTTGTTATTGTTTGTTTATTTACTTTGACACCATCCCTGTCATCACACTGCAAGTTCCCTTTGTTATGTCTGTTTTTGAATTGAAATGGGTTGAAATGATAGACCCAAGCGGTTTCCATTTAATCAAATTTGGGGTTACGGGTTGAAATGCTATCCACCCGTATACATTTAGTGTACGGATTGAAATGATAATATCCGTAACACTTGACCATATGATAAGAATTATATGGTCTTATTAAGTGTAAATTCTTAAATACATATTTAAAGGGTAATGACAAATATAGAGTTAATTATATCTAGTTTAGTCAAGATTTGATTAAATACATAAATTATGATAAATATTTATGAAAATTTTATCTCGAATAGTTTTGCAATAATATTGAACAATTAAGATTGGGAGATAAATTTTTGGGTTTTAAAAATGGGTTTTAAAAATGGGTTTTAGATAAGGATTTATTTATTTAAATCAAATTTGAGATTTATCGAATGAGATATTTCACGGTTAAATAAAATTAAGAAATATTGAGTAAAGTGAAATTTAAGGTCACTAAAATGATATTGAATCAAATAAGGGAGGGTTCAAGACGAAATAATAGTGATGTAAAAATCGAGAATCTATATGAAACTGTAAAATTTTAAATTGTTATATTTGAGCTATGAACTATATTATAATTAAATGGTTTAGAGATTTGGATATGTATTTGGAACCAAGATAGTTAAATTTGTTTTTTTTTTGATAACAAATTGAATTGGATATAAATTGAGGATGAACTAAATTGGAAATTTTTAAACTAGATTGGGGAAAATTTAGTTGAAATGTTGAATACGTAAAGTATGGAACATATTGAAATAAAAGGGGTAATTGGGATATTAAATCCAAATTTGGGAATTATAAAATTTAAGTGGTTATTTTAGGAAAATTTAAATTGATAAATTGAGATTTACTATAATTGGAATGGGAAGGTCGGGTTGATGTGAACGATTTGGAATTTGAAAGTGCTTTACTGTATACAGCATATAAATTATACAAATACTATTTTGGGAATATAATCATTTGAAGTGAAATGGATATTTAGGTTTGAAGTATAAATTAAGTGAATGACCACGGTGTAATAGTGTATATTTCTATCCTGTAGATAGTTCTATGGACCCTTAGAGGATGGAAATCCCAAACATCCTTTAAGTTATGTTGTATTTCAGTTGATATTTCATTTGAGTTGAATTTATTGATATAAGAATGTTAATCCTGACTCGAGTGTTTGTGTTTTGCTTTACGCTCGGGTCAGACTGAGTAATACAGCAATTGAGACTCACCTTTGGAGATTGGAGTTTCATTCGGAGATCCAACTATCGTTTCAGCTTTCAGTTTCTAGTTGACTAGTTCAGAGAAGTCATCGGCTCGTACTGAAGACTCTTCTGTATTCAAGAGATTCTGATGTATTTATTTTAAACTCTGATGTATATAGTAGCTTCATGAACTACTATTTTTCTATTCCGCTGCATTATATTACTCTGTGTCTGTGATCTGTGTTTGATTTATTTACTGTATATTTTAAGTTTGCCAAATTTTTATTAACAATTCGGTATTTTGAATTTTTCAAGTCGGACATGTACGGTTTTATTGTCGATTTGAATGGTCCAAAATAGCGGGTCGTTACTGCTGGTATCAGAGCTTTGGCTCTAGGCAAATCTTAACATATATGGTAAATTTATTAACAGAATCACTTTCGCGCGAGTTGAATCTCTTCCTTTGACTCAATTTCCTTTGGATCTTGGAATGCCCCTCGATTCCAAAATTCATTCTTGCCTCCCTCTATTTATGTTTTTGATCCGGGAGTATCCAATGACTCCACTGAATGTTTTGTAAAAACGGATGAAACTCCGTACAATTGGCATTGATTCACCGAAGATTTCTGTACCCTCGGTTTACGATGCTGATATATCTTGATATGCCGAATTCTATATTTGGCAAACGAATATCGATTTGTTTTAGAATCCCGCATCGAGCATATCCCGGAAGTCACGGTTGACCCGGTTAAGGTCGCCCGCGATTTATAGAAGTATATCCATCTTCTATTTTGTATTTTGATTTTCTCAACTTTGTTGAGTCTACCTTCGTATCAGGATTCTATTGATTAGAGTTCCTCTAATTTAAATCTCCATCTTTGTTTGAAATCCATTCTTAATTTATCCTTTGAAAATCGGGTATGTTTGTATTTTGAAATTGCTTTATATATCAAAATTATATCCTATATATAAAAAAAAGAAATTGTTTTCAATAAGGATTATATACCTATATGTATAAAGCAAAGAAGATATGTTATTCTATATAAAAAGGTTTTGAAAGGATTTGAAATTTTGAAAAATTATAAGAAATTGATTTATATAAAAATGATTTATAACTGAAGGGTTAAATTTGAAATTCGAGAATTGAATTCCGGTATTTTGGAATTGGTTTTAAGATTTTGAAAAACATATATAAATAATACGATTTAAAAGTATTTTTCCCGAATAAGAAATGTTTCAAATGAGTTCAAATGAATTCCAATAATTTTGAAGAAATTTCAAAGAAGTTTTCAAGAAAATAGAAGTCCAGAACTCACTTATGTCGCTGGAAAATAATTTCGGTGATGAGTACACGCATCATCGACATTGATTTTCGAGTTTCAGAGTGGGGGAGAGGCCACTTTAATAGCTTCGCTATGCGAGTGATTTTGTAAACTATTTTGATTTCAAATTCCAAAGTATAATTGGATATTTTCGAAAGATATATGTATATATTTGAAACAATATAAAATGAGACCAGTGTTCAGTCCTCGAGTTTCGGATTTAATAATTTGGTTTATTGATTTATTGTTGATTTTCAACTCTTGGATTTGAAATTGATTTTCACCGACTATTTTGAAGGTTCGAGCACTCCCAAATTAAGGTTTAAAGGTTAAAGACTAAGAAATTTTGAAACGTATAAAATATTTGATAAAGCATATAAGTTGTGTTTTGTATGCTTAAGTTTGAAACCTTTTGTTTAGAAAATAAATATGACTGTTATACTAATATGGAATTTAGTTTGGAATATTGGAAAAATGATTGGTTTTAAATAATGGGTTTCAAAAAGGTAGATTGGATATTTCAAATAAAATAGATAGCTTAAAGGTTTTAAAGGGATAATTATAAATTTGGAAACCATTTTAAGTAATTGATTTTGAGAACACTTGGTTTTGAAATTAAATTAAAAAAAAAAAAAAACCAGTACTTATATGGTGATATTGGAAATAAATTTGTTTGACTTGAATCAGTTTAATTTGGAAACTGGGATTATTTTATAAGCCTATTATCTTGGGGACTTCGAAATTTAGATATTTGATTTGGAAGAAAATTAGGTGAAATCATATGGGATCTTGAAATTGAATTGATATTGAAATGATTTGAAATTGAGAACCTTATATTATTTAGCACTTGAATTGGGAGTGGTCGAACTTATATAAAATGAATTTGTATAAGTATGAAGTTGATTTGAAAGCTATTGATTTGAAAGGTACTCAATTTGGAAAGAGAATTTTATATAATCGAAGTCTATATAAGTATGATTTGATATACTATTGATTTGGAAAGTATTCGATTTGAAAAAGGAATCCTATATATAGTGGACTTTATATAAGTATGATATTTGGAAGTATTTGAAAAGGTACTATATGATATATATTTTCCAAGTAAAGATATGGAAAGTGCCTTCTGCTTGATATCCGCTTTGTGGCCACAGCGTGGATTCATTCTATCGATATTATTCTCTCTGATTTTGGTTTTCCGGATGTAATACTCGAGTGTTCCCACCGTGGCGTAACGCGCGGTTTCTTTTTCTCTCGTGAATGCACAGCGAAATTGCCTGGCTGAGTCTTGCCTAGGGGTACGGATTGTTTCCTGGGGGAACCAGGCGTAACCATTGTGTATCCTGCAATCTGTGTAGGTCGCGAATAGTAGCGCAAGTGCCTGGCTGAGTCTTGCCTAGGGGTACGGATTGTTTCCTGGGGGAACCAGGCGTAACCATTGTGTATCCTGCACCCTACTAGTCATCATGGCGTAACTCGCAGGGCTGTGAAAGCTTACGGATATGGATTGTTTCCTGGGGGAACCAGGCGTAACCATTGTGTATCTGCGAACCATGATCGGACAAAGGTTTTTGGTTTGATTGTTTTGTTTGGATCGTACTTTCCATATCTGTTTTTAAAAGGTTTTCAAGTATTTTCACTGGGTGTTGAAACAAGTCTACTTAGTACTTGAAGAATTCTAGCTTTGCGCCTGATCAACGCATGGCCAGAGTCTACAAGAACGATGATAAACTTGTTGAAACATCGAGTTATAAAAGTATTTTCAAAAGGAAAATTTATTCCAATATAATAAGTATTTTATTATAAGAGTATTATTATAAAAAGCTTGAAATTAATTATTCGTGCCCGATACTATTCCTTGCATCTACCTTATCTACACAGCTTATTTATTCACCTTGATTCTGGTTTCAAAATCTACCTTCCTTCCTTGTTGGATTTATCTTTAAATATTGCTTATTTACATACTACATGGTTTAATAGAAAATATAAGTGTTATAAATATTTTAGAAGTATTAATTTAATAAAAACATATTTAAAGTAAATAATTATTGATTTATTAATAATGTTGAAAAGTATTTTGAGATAAATTAATTTATGAATTAAGGATTAAATGTTTCCAAATGGTCTTTGTAAATATAAATAATAATGTAAATAATTGTTTCAAAAGAAGTTTGAAAAGTATTAAATATAAAGTAAAATTAAATTGCAAATGAAGTTTCAAATGAATATTTCGAGGAAAATTTATATAGTTTTAAATAAGTTATCTACACTTGACTTTCGATCTACTTTATTCCTGGTTGTTTTATTCTCCTACCTCCTTCCTTTTCGGGGACGAAAAGTTTTGAGTGGGGGAGAGTGTAACGACCTGTAAGATTTTAATAAATTTTATTGTTTTATTTACGTATTTAATTAGTTTTTGGTGAATTTTTAATAAATTAATTTGCAAATAAAAATTTAATATTTGGATTGCGTCCAACTAAACATAGCAGATGGTAAATTTTCAATTTATTTCATCAAAGTTTATTTCTTTGCGAAATTCTGTAAAATTCAAGCTGGCTAATAATTGCTGATAATAAATTTATTTTCAAGCCTGAATATTTTTCTATAGAAAAAAATTCTAAATCCTTTTCTGAGTAAGATGTCATCTTTTGCTTTTCCAAATTCGGACTTCTATTGCTCCGTGTATCTTAATTCTGATCAAATTTGCTGCATTTCTGATACCGATTATCGACTTTTGATCGGATGATCGTACCACCGAAATCTGTATACCGTTTTGATCGTCCCGTCATGCTGATCTTAGCTGTATATTTATTTATGTATTTTGAAGTCCGGTATGTGACGGAAACAATAAAACAGTGCACCGTATCGGTACCGGATCCGTGACCGTTTATTTTCTTTTACTTTTCAAACTTCAACTTGGATCCCAAGCAGTAGAATAGATTGATTTAATAGCCTCTAAATCAATGCACGGCTGAGCGTTTCTTTTGCTTTTGAAGAGGAAAAAAAAAAAAACTTAACATTTATAGTGTCCGTTTCTTTGCAATTCAAACATTGGAAACGTGCTGTTCCTTTTTAGTCATATATATCGTCCTACCCTTTTTAAAACTGGACGTGTTGTCCAATCAAGGAAAAAATATTTTTTTTTTAGATCACAACGTTGTTTTTCCGGAATCTATGGGTGTTGTCACTATTACCGATTCATGTTAACATTTTATTCTTTTACTATGTATCTTGGTCTCTTCAAATTTTATTTGCTGAGAAACCAATTTGTTCGTAACCTTCTTTGTACCGTTACTTTTGGAAACCTGATATATTTATTTCCAACGTATAAATTCAAAATATCACTTTCCCTGCCTCCCTGATTCACGTATCCGTTCCTATTTCTTTTATTTTGCAGTCTCGTACCTTTTGTTTCCGAATTTCAAAAGTTTTCAACCGTTGTTTTCCCATTCCCTTGCTTCATATAAGAAGATAATTTTATAACCACGTTCACTGCCTTCTGTTCTGCAAAGCATAAAATCCCACTACCTCTTTCTCCTCTCCTCCTTATATTTGCCTGTAGCCTCTCTCAAAATTTGTCTCTGCCATTTATTTTTCCCAAACCTGAAGCCTCCACGTGACAACAAACCACACCCTGACGAGCATGGAACCCACGGCCCCCTCAACCAGCCTACCTCCGCCAACCTCCGCCTCCCACGCAAGCACCAACGGCCACGCAGGAACCACCACTAACTCTCCGGCCGACCTACCTCCTTGCTCACTGCACCCCATCAGCTCGCCTCTCCCTTGCAACCTGACCCTACTCTCGGCCAAGCCCAAGTGCCTGCCAACCATCAATCTCCCTGCCTTCCGACATCTTCCTCCATCTTCCAGCCGCCACTGCCCGTGCCTTCTCAGGCCGCAACCCCACCCTACCGTGCACCCATTTCCTCGCCTTGCCGAAGCTCACAGCAGCCGTCACCCTGGCCGTGGTTGCCACACCACCTCTGCTCTTCACTTTGTTTTTTTAAGGTGATTACGTTACTGATGTACATATATATGTTATATAATATTGTTTAGGGGTATAAAAATTTAATTGGTTTTAAGTTTTGTTAGCTGTATGTTCAGTGAAGAGAAAGTAGTATATAAACAAAGTACACCTTGTTTCTTTGTCTTGCTGAAAAATTCGCATATCATAAATCAATGAGTTGGACAGTTTGAATATTTTAAAGTGTATTAAGGGATATACTTATATAACATAGTGAGTTTATAAAGGTATGTACGTATTAACTCTATTTTACAGTAATAGCATTTATACATAATATGTAATCTGACTTTGTTACTTGTACTACATAAGGTTATAAAGTTATATGGTTTTACGTGTATATTTTCTGAGTGTATAAGTGTGTATAATTTGATATGGGTATAACGTTATCTGTTAGTATATTTTCTGTTATAAAAAAAAAAAAAAAAAAAATTCTTTTACACTATTAAGTTATATGCATGCAGCGATATCTATATAATATAAGGTTTATGCTAGTTTTGATAAAATGGCAGCAAGGTATATATATATATGTTTATTAAGTTGTTTACATATATATATATATATATATTCAAATATAATTGTCTATGAGTAGAGTCTGCATCATAGGTAGTTCGCATATCTTTGCTACAGGTACATTTTTATATTTGTCAATTCGAGTGTTGAGTCTATATTTGTTTTAATGCATTGTTTTTTTGAAATATTAAAGAAGGTTTAAATAGTAAGTTTAAATTAATATAATATGCATAAGTATTAATTTTAGTTATACTGTTATATCTATATACAGATAATTTTATACAAGATTTTATGATATGTGGTTTGTTTTGTATAGATAGGTATACGTGAGTCTGCATACATGACATTTATTGAATAAGTTATATATGTGATGGGTAACGTGTTGGGTTGTATATATGTTTATTTATGGCTTCCATGAGTTATATATATAAGAATTTAGTGAACCTGAGCTATATGGTTTGTTATATAAAGTTTACACGGTTTCGAGTAAAGTTATAAAGGATTATTCAAATTTCTCTGCATAGGTTCATACATTTGACTACATTCATATTCAATTTTATAAAGTATATATATATATATTTCGTTAATATGGATTTTTGTTTAAAAATATATATGAAAATATAGAGATTCTATTGGAAAGGTATTTCTAGATTAAATTTTTGGTTTTATATAATAGATGTCGTTTAGTTATATCAAAATCTGATTTTGATCGGTCCTCATCGCTCCCCATTTTATCAGCTTTTGGTCCACCGTGCCAGTTTCCTCCATCGAACTCGCGCCCCATCTCCCTTTACTCTGGATTTGTAGCTCATTTTTGTACCAAATTCCTCTAGCCTCGAGAGGTGAGCAATCACTCACGATTAACGTTCTTTTATTTATTAAATTTGATTTCAATTGAAACGACAATTGAAATATGATGTTGTTAGTTGTTTTACTGTTATGACTGCTATTATCTGTATCTGTTCACCTATGACACCTGACACCATTATCGGTTAATTATTTATGTGATAATAATACAGATTGGTTGATAATTGATTGTTTGATTGATTGTTGTTTAAATTGGATGTTAATTATTATTGTTAAATGATTATTTCGGGGTTATTTGATTTATTTATTGAATTGTTATTGATTGTTGTTATTGTTTGTTTATTTACTTTGACACCATCCCTGTCATCACACTGCAAGTTCCCTTTGTTATGTCTGTTTTTGAATTGAAATGGGTTGAAATGATAGACCCAAGCGGTTTCCATTTAATCAAATTTGGGGTTACGGGTTGAAATGCTATCCACCCGTATACATTTAGTGTACGGATTGAAATGATAATATCCGTAACACTTGACCATATGATAAGAATTATATGGTCTTATTAAGTGTAAATTCTTAAATACATATTTAAAGGGTAATGACAAATATAGAGTTAATTATATCTAGTTTAGTCAAGATTTGATTAAATACATAAATTATGATAAATATTTATGAAAATTTTATCTCGAATAGTTTTGCAATAATATTGAACAATTAAGATTGGGAGATAAATTTTTGGGTTTTAAAAATGGGTTTTAAAAATGGGTTTTAGATAAGGATTTATTTATTTAAATCAAATTTGAGATTTATCGAATGAGATATTTCACGGTTAAATAAAATTAAGAAATATTGAGTAAAGTGAAATTTAAGGTCACTAAAATGATATTGAATCAAATAAGGGAGGGTTCAAGACGAAATAATAGTGATGTAAAAATCGAGAATCTATATGAAACTGTAAAATTTTAAATTGTTATATTTGAGCTATGAACTATATTATAATTAAATGGTTTAGAGATTTGGATATGTATTTGGAACCAAGATAGTTAAATTTGTTTTTTTTTTGATAACAAATTGAATTGGATATAAATTGAGGATGAACTAAATTGGAAATTTTTAAACTAGATTGGGGAAAATTTAGTTGAAATGTTGAATACGTAAAGTATGGAACATATTGAAATAAAAGGGGTAATTGGGATATTAAATCCAAATTTGGGAATTATAAAATTTAAGTGGTTATTTTAGGAAAATTTAAATTGATAAATTGAGATTTACTATAATTGGAATGGGAAGGTCGGGTTGATGTGAACGATTTGGAATTTGAAAGTGCTTTACTGTATACAGCATATAAATTATACAAATACTATTTTGGGAATATAATCATTTGAAGTGAAATGGATATTTAGGTTTGAAGTATAAATTAAGTGAATGACCACGGTGTAATAGTGTATATTTCTATCCTGTAGATAGTTCTATGGACCCTTAGAGGATGGAAATCCCAAACATCCTTTAAGTTATGTTGTATTTCAGTTGATATTTCATTTGAGTTGAATTTATTGATATAAGAATGTTAATCCTGACTCGAGTGTTTGTGTTTTGCTTTACGCTCGGGTCAGACTGAGTAATACAGCAATTGAGACTCACCTTTGGAGATTGGAGTTTCATTCGGAGATCCAACTATCGTTTCAGCTTTCAGTTTCTAGTTGACTAGTTCAGAGAAGTCATCGGCTCGTACTGAAGACTCTTCTGTATTCAAGAGATTCTGATGTATTTATTTTAAACTCTGATGTATATAGTAGCTTCATGAACTACTATTTTTCTATTCCGCTGCATTATATTACTCTGTGTCTGTGATCTGTGTTTGATTTATTTACTGTATATTTTAAGTTTGCCAAATTTTTATTAACAATTCGGTATTTTGAATTTTTCAAGTCGGACATGTACGGTTTTATTGTCGATTTGAATGGTCCAAAATAGCGGGTCGTTACAGTATTCGAGACCAAAGCAAAATTTCTACAACAACTAAGCGAACAGTCAATTTTACACGCAGTTTCTTTTAAGCCAATCAGGTCTAATAAAAAAATATACTGCCATTTGCAATATCGATGCAAACTATCAATGGAGAATTCATGCTGTAGATTCTAAAAAACCGCAATGTGGATGGTGGATTGTTAAATAATATCCAAGCAATCGTACCTACGTTAACCCAACAGTTAACTCCAATCACAAGCAAATCGACGTCTAATTTTTTGTTTTCAAAGATCATGCCTTTTGTGAAATCGGATTTGAATATAACGGTTGGAACTGTGCAGGTATTAACGGAGGAAAAATTATTTATTAAGATCAGTTATATGAAAGCGAGCACTAAGTAAGGCAATAGAACGAATACACGGTAATTAGGCATAGTCATATTTAAACCTACGACAATATTTTGCTGAAATTACTAGAACGAATTCTGGTAGTGTTGGACATGTAACAACCGATGAGTGTGGTGTCTTCGATCGTGCTTTTTGGACCTTTGGGCCTTGTATCGAGGGATTTGTGCATTGTCGACCTTTACTTTTTATCGATGCAACGCATCTATATGGCAAATACAAAGGTACATTACTTGTTGCGACCGCGGTTGATGTGAACGATCAACTTTATCCTTTGGCTTATGCGATTATTGAGGCCAAATAATGTGATAGTTGTGGTTGGTTTTTTGCTTGCATGCGTCAGTTTATTCATAATGTTAACAGTTGACGTATTACTTCCATTTCCGATAGAATGAATGGAATACCAACCTCACTAGAGAGCAAATGGAGATCACCACATAAGCATAGATTTTGTGCTAGACATTTGAAAGCAAACTTTCAATCTTCCCTCTTTAGGGATAAACGTTTGACCGGTTTATTCTATGCAGCGGCATGTACTTTGGAGGAGGTTGAGTATCTGAAAATCCAGGAGGAAATTAAGACCACCAATGTTTGAGCTCACAATTGGATCGACAGAAGTCTGGCGGGGAAGGAGGAGGACTGGGTTTTGTGTAAGGATTATGGTGGACGATTTCATGTAATGAAAATGAATGTGTCTGAAAGCTTTAATGGTGTACTCTAAGGTGCAACATCATTGCCTGTTAAAACTTTGGTTGCTCATACCTTCTTCCGATCGGTGGATTATTTCTGCCAACGAAGAGAGTTTACTAAGGTTTCGACATGTCGGTTAACTTCAAAGTGGGAAGCAAAGATAGCTGAGAAAGCAAGTGAAGCAAGACGTGGTAGAATAGTCCGCTTTAGCCAAACCGAATGACAAGTAATTCACTATTTTGGTGACGAGTTCAAAGTAACATCCCTTTATTACAACAACTTCCTTGGCGCATGTTATTGCTGCATGTTCATCGGTTGCTAATGGTGCAAACAGAGCTCATCATGACTTTGCTTTGCTTTGGTACTCGATTCAGAATAACTCGGTCGCTTACAAACCAGAATTTCTTCTCATTCGTGACAAAGATAGTTGGAGTATACAAGAAGGTCCTTTGGTTCTGCCACCAAATGCTCGTAGAGCACCCAAAAGGCCAAGGTCTACACGAATTAAAGGGATGATGGATGAGATGCAGCCTCCACAAGCAAATAGGTGCAGTAGGTGCGGAGTTCTTGGCTATTAGAGGAGTCGTTGTACATCGACAACTTAGTTTTTATTATTGTTTTAGTAACTTTTTGTTTGTTTGTGTTTTGTAATAGAATTGTTATACTTTAGCATATGTCGTTATTGATATTGTTCATGTTTGTGTTTGTGGTGTAAGGACTCCAAATTACCAATCAGTATTATACATCAACATGAATTACGCATACAACAAAACCTATGATACAACTATAACACAACAGCGTACGATAAGGTACAATACAACTTACGATACAACACAACCTATGATAACAGACAATACAACTAACGATACAATGTACAACCAAACACCATACATTACTCATTAGGATATCTCAGAAGTATTAACTCTAGGTCTGCATATTTTTCTTTTAGTCGAAAATCTCCATTTTCAAACGTGAATTTTCTTCCTGCATCTCTAGTGCATACTGTAATGACTCGATAATTTTAACGATTTAATTAACTAATCAACTAAAATTTTCCATGAAATTAAACAATTAAATTTTGCAATGAAAATTTGATATTTCTTATGCGTATATTGAAGTATAGCAAGTGGCAAAATTTTATTAGAAAATATGTAAAATTGTTCAGTTGTGAAATTTCCATTTTAAATTTAAAATTAGTTAAAATTTGATGGAAATTAAATATTGTTGAAATCTGAATATTTTATATTATAAAAATATAAATCATTTTCTAAGTGAGACGTCGTATTTCGTTTCGCCAAATATGAATTGCTATAGCCCCGTTTATCTTATTTTCGGCGAATTAGCAGTAATTTGGCAGCGAATATCGAGTTTTGATAGAATGGTCGTATCTTTCATATCTGTGTACCATTCTGTTCATCACGTCGTGCTGATCTTCGCAGTATATTCATTTGTGCATTTTGACGTCTGATAAGCTGCAAAATCCATGAAACGGTTAGCCGTATCGATTCCGCATTTGAGCCTTTTAGTTTCCTTGTGGCATTTCATCTACTTTTATAATTCCCAGAATACAACTGTTGGCTTTTTTCATTCCATCATTTCAAATTATATTCTCTGGTTCATTTCTCTTCCTCTATTTCTTCTTTCCTCTTTTTTTTCGTTCGGCTATACTTTGTTATATATATATATATATATATATATATATGAAAGCATATATATATATTGGAAATCCACCTGCTTGTTTCTCTTCCCACCTTCACCTTTGCTTCACCTGTAGCCGAACTATTCGCTTGCCTCACTCTACCCACGCGTAGACACCACGCACAACACTATCAAACTAACCCACCTCCTCTCTCGTGCCTCACCTCCATCATGCAAAACGAGCAGCCGAAGGCCCTCTGACTTTCCTTGGTCCTTCTTTGCACCACCGAACATAGTCCATTGCTCAGCCCGAGCAACCCTCCGACCAGACATCTGCCGCAGCTCCATCGTCATCTCTTCAGCCAAACCTAGTATCTACCATCTTCCTCGTTTGCAACCTATCAACTCCTCTCGCCTGAAACCCGCCTGAAACCCACTGCCAGATCTACATCACCACCCGCAAGCACTCACCGGCCGAACACCACATCCCTTTCCCCTTCACTCCTCCGCCAGTTAAACCTTCGGCCTCACAAACCCCACGCAACCAACCGAGAAATAACCACCACCTTCCGCTCTTCCCTTAACACACTGTCTTGCTTCTAGGAAAAATAATAATAAGGATGCCTCTTGCTTTGAGATGACTTGCTCATCCATTATGTTACTTCGCGCGAACAACCTTCCACCCATCAGCTCCAATTCCGAGCACACAATAGCCGAGAAGTCATATCCTCACGCAACCATCTGCCTTTGCTCCTTTCTCCTGCCGACCGCCTGTGCTTATCACCGCAACATATAAGTTATATGTTTACTTATATATGTGCACAATATATGAAAGCTTATATGTTGCATATATATATATATATGTATATTTGTCGGTAGGAAAGTTATATATATTTTATTTCCCTTAATCCAAGCTCATATATAAGTTTACTTATATATATATATTTCTTTTTCATTGAATTCTAGTCATCTAGCTCGCCGCGGTCCAGAACTTGTCGCAGCCATCTTTCGCTCATGTCCGTATCCGTGTGCGTATCTATGTTCGTTGCTTCTCATTCCTGTTGTTCTGTAGCCTCGAAAGATGAGCGATCACGATTAACATTCTTTTGTTTAGTAAATTAAATTCACATGAAATGACGATTTAAATATGTTGTTAAATTTGAACTGTTAGTTATTTAATTGTTGAATATGATATGTTATCATTTAAAATTGTTAACCTATGTTAATTGTCATATGACACCATAACCTGTTAGTGTATATATTAAATGATTATACATGCTTGTAATTGATATGTATGCTATTTTTCTATTGTTCTCACTCTGCAAGTTCCTTGTTAGTTTAGGAAATCCCTATGGGTTGAAATGTTATATGCCCGAAGGACCTTATAGATTAGAGGAAATCGTTATGGGTTGAAATGATAAACCCAAGCGATTTTATTGATTTTGAATTTTGAGATTGCGGGTTGAAATGATATATACCCATAAATATTAAATTATTGCGGATTGAAATGATAAATATCCGTATCACTTGACCATATGTTATAAAATTATATACGGACACCGTTGGTTTATTTTTAAATGATTTCCAAAGTTTTGAAAAGGAGAAATATATATGTATTGATTTTTAGAATATTATATAAAGATATTTTAATTTTAATATATGTGTAAAATTTTGATCTTTTAAAATTATATGTTTTGAAAATTTTAAAATTATAAGTTAAGTTTTAAAATGTTAATTATAAAATTTTACTTATAACTTTATTATTTTTAAATTATATAAAATAAGATTTAAAATAGATTTAGTAATAATAAGATTTAATTTAATAATAATTAATATAATAAATTTAATAAGAATTTAATTTAACTAGTGTATATATATATGTATGTATACACACACAATATGTTTTAAACATTTATTTACAATTTATAATAATATTTTAAAATAGTTTTTTACAATAATTTAATTAAATAAAGGTTGGAAAGATAAGTTAAAGTGGACTTGTAATTTGATTTGTTTAAGAATTGAATTTAAATAAGAATTGATTTGAACTTATTGATTTTGAGATTTAATGATAGGATTTAAAAATTTTGTAACTTGATTTAATTAAAGGTGATTAAATGAATATTTTCAAAGTTAAATAAAATTGAAATTGAATTTTTAATTTTGATTTAAAGTAGTAATTTGAGACTTTATTTAAATGCTTATAAAAAGGGTGATTAATTGAATATTTAGAATTAAATATAACCGAAGTTATATATTTAATTATTGATTTTATTTAAGTTTTGTAATTTGAGGTTTTATTTAAATGATGTTAAAAATGATTAAGTGAATATTTCAAATTTAAATAACATTAAGTTGAACTTTGAAATATAAATGAAATTTATCAGATTGAGTTATTGTAAATGGTTTGAATATTTAAACTTTGAAACCTATTGAATTGTAGGCGATTTAAATTTATAGTTCAAACCTCGATTTGAAATCGATATAAATTAAAATGGTTTTATTGAGAATTTGAATTGAACCTTTAACCCATTTAATTGAAATTTGTTGAACTGAGATTGATTTAAATTGAATTTTTCGAACTAATGTTGATTTGAATTGATTTCTGAAATTGGAATAAACAATTCTAATTTGAAACTCTTTTCGATATAAAATCTTTAAATCTATAAACTAATTTAATATATGTTATTTTAAATTTATAAGCAATTTTAAATATATATATATATATATATATATATATATATATTAATATATAAACTATTTTTAATATATATAAACTATTTTAATCTATAACCTAGTTTTAAATATAAACTATTTAAGGCATAACTATTCCAATATATATACCGTTTTAAATATTCAAACTGTATAAGTTGGAACTGTTATGATTTAGATTTAACAGATTTAAATGTGTATACTTTGATACGATGGTTTAACCTATTTGTGGTTATGATTTCGAAAGTGGATAATGATTTCGAAAGTGATATGATTTTGAAATGAATATGATATTTTCATATGAAGTATGAACTGTTTGAAATCAAAATGACCACGGTGCGAAATAAGCATTTGGTTGTTAAAGAGACCGGGAACGGATATTGTTGTACTCTTTGCCAATACCGAAAACCACTTTAACAACTGTGCACGTGGTGGAGATTTCAGAACGAAGTAGGATGGTTTGACGAACGTCTGTATGAGGTATGAACGCAAGATTGACTCCCTCGAGTCAGCTTGATGTGGCTAAAACAGGTGCTATACCAGGCCAAGTGGGGTTGCTCCCCCTATCGGGCATATTTCTTCGATACCATATCTATTACATTGTGATTTGATTGGGTGCACCTTTGAATTGGAAGTGTGTCTCGAGGTGGGCAGTAGTAGCTGCTATGCGTTACAACCAGTCTAGGAGTGCAAAAAGGTAGTGTCCTACCCTGGGCATTGCCTCATGTGCCTTGTCACATGCCTTATCGCGTCCACTACGATTTTGGTTTGTACCGTACCTATGGAGTGCTTATTGAGTATCCCGCCGGTTTGGTGGAGCTTACAGTATCTGTACAGACTACAGGAATATATATATATATATATAATGTGTTAAGAGGAATATGGGTAACATATTAATGCTTTTTTAATATTTTACTTTACTGTAGACATTATCTTTGTAGTGTATTATACTATATATGTAGATAGTTTCACAGATCCTTAAAGGATAGAAATCCAAAACATCCTTTAAGTTATATTGCATTTCATTTGGACATATCACTTGAGTTGATTTACTTGCATAAGAATATTAATCCTGACTCGAGTGTTTTGTGTTTTGCTTTATGCTCCGGTCAGACTGAGTGTCCTAGCATTTGAGACTCACCTTTGGAGTTTGGAGCTTGGCTTGAAGATCTATCTTTTATTTATTCAGCTTTCAGTTGTTTCCAGTTGTTTATGTTTAGACTTGTCATTTGCTTTTGTATTGAGATTTCTATGTATTTGGAATTTCTGTCGTATTTTGTTTTAAACTCTGATGTTTATGTAGTAGCTTCATGAACTACTATTTATCTATTTCGCTGCTTATTATTATATTACTCTGTGTCTATAATTATATGATTGATTTATTTACTGTATATGCTAAGTTTTGCCAAATATAAATTAACAATCTGTTGTATTGAGCAATTCAAGTCTGACTTGTATGGATTATTGTTGATTTGAATGGTTCGAAACGGCATGTCATTACAAATGGTTACAGAGCTCTGGTTTAGGAAAAAATTAGCATATGGAGGAAAAACTCATTGGAGATAGGGTAGTATTACCCTCGAATGAGTAATATTAATTACAGAATCATCTTCGTTCGAGCTTGAAATTCTTTGTTAGGATCCTCTTTGATTTGGATTTCTTTTGAATTTTGGAACTCTACCTTTGTCCTAAAACCATTCCTGCCTTCTCCTGTTCATGTTCTTCTTATACTGGAGTTTCCCATAGCTTTATTTCTGTTGATTTTTGTAATACATTTGAGCACATCTTGCAAACTCAATTGGCAACTTCATCCTTATGTGTGACTAATCCCATCGGCGGTCCCGCCAATCTTAATATGATTTGTAAAGGAGTGAAACTCCTTTATAACAGGCGTCGATTCACTAGAGATTTCTATGTCCTCTGTTTTAATGTTATTACTTCTTGCAAAGCCCGAACCGTTTCTTTATTAAACGACCAGGGTAATTCTCTTGTGAATGAATATAGATTGCCTCAAGATTATGCAGACAGTTTTATCTTTTCGCTTGATTCTCAACCTAGTGATCTTGATTCCACCCCAGTTGTTCAACTATTTCTGAATGTCTTTGGTGAAGTTACTTCTCTTCCTCCCAAGCGGGAAACTGAATTCTGCATCACTCTTATTCCTGGAGCTCGACCTATTGTCCTCCCTCCCAAACGAATGGTTTCTATGAATGGTTAGTCATAATGCCCTTTTGGATTAACCAATGCACCTGCCTTCTTTGTCGATCTCATGAATCGCGCTTTCCATGATGTTCTCAACAAGTTTGTCCCCATTTTCGTTGATGATATTCTCGTCTTTTCTAAGTCAGAGAAGGAGCATGATTCTCATTTGGGCCGTGTTATGAAAACTCTTAGGAGTCATCAATGGAAAGCCAAATTTTCTAAATGCCATTTCGGAAGGGATGAAGTCCGATTCCTTGGACACATTGTTTCTGAAAATGGAGTCTTTGTTGACCTGGTTAAAGTCGCCGTGAATAATGTTAGTCTATCCATCTTTCCACTTTTGCAATTTAATTATCTTATCTTCCTTTCGAGCTTATCTTTTTAGTTAGGATCCTCTTTGATTAGGGTCCCTCTAAATTTGAATCTCTATCCTTGTTCTAAGTCCATTCTTGAATCATCCTGTGAGGGAGCATATTTGTAATTGTTATAAAATATTTATATTGTGTTGTTTGAGTTGTTAAGTTTGAATTTTGGATTTCGCTCGATTCGTCTGGCCAACGGTATCGATAGGAATTCCAAAACACTTGAACATAGCAAACTGGCACAATATTGTTTTTCGAAATTGGTAAGTGAGATAATTTTTGTATATGATTATATTTTATATATATAAGTATAATTTTCTGAAATTTGATAGTTAAATGAATTAGTTTTAGAAATGATAATACTTGATTATTATTTACCGTTGTCAACATTCCTAAACTGTTAACTATTGTTGTATGTTATAAGGAGATGATTTTTTTTAAAACATGGTTTATAAATTTGATTTGACTTGCAAATGAAATGAATTTAAATTAAGGATTTGAAAATATAATTTTCAGTGCTTTTCAAGATTTGGTTATCAAAGTTTTGAGAAAAATATATTATTTGAAAATATTTTCGAATGGAAATTGTTTCCAAGGAATTTAAAAGAAAGTAAGTCAGCACTCTCCTCTTATGTCGCTGGAAAATAATTTCGATGATGACCGCGGCATCATCGACATTCATTTTCGAGTCTCAAACTGTGGAGACCATTTAGTAGCTTTGCTACACTTTTGTTTTGGAAAATGGATTTGATTTGAATTTCTTAAGCATGATTTGATGTACAAATTATATAAATATGTATATATTTATTTCAAAATGGTTTGAAGTGAAACTGAATATTTAACTCTTAAGTTTAATGTTAAGTGATGGTTTTTAGTTATTGAAATGAAGCAATTTTTTTTGAATAACTAGAGTGTCAAAAATGAGAAATGGAATTAAAACAACTTGAAACAGTTGAACTAGGATAAAATTTATTTGTATAATACTCAATCGCAGTCTAAAACATATATAACTTAACTGAAATATTTAAAAAGTTAAAGTGATAATGTGAACATGTAATTGAAGGTTACATAAGAGAAAACTTAAGTAAAAAATGTTCAAACTAAATTTTTGCTTAATAGAAATGTTGTAAAATAAAGGTTAAATTTGTGTAATGCTCAATTACACTCAGAAACATTAGTAAAACTTACCTGGAAAAGGTTTGAATGTAATAAGTGTAACATTCCTGGATTTTAGCTAAAAATAATTTGATAATTGATTTAATATTTGGGATTAAATTTTGAAAAAAAATTGGTAATCAAATTAAATTTTGGATTTAATTGTGAATTTATTTAGAATTTATTTGCATTTGAAATATAAAATTGAATTCTTCAAATTTAATAAGATATATGTTCATTTAGTTATACAAATGAATTATAATTGGGAAATTAGATTTTGAAATTTAATAAATATATTGACAATGAATATTGTTGATTTGAAAATACTAAAATGAATATCTTGGAAACAAATTGGATTTATTTTGGAATTAATATGAAGATTCCAGAATAAATCAAAAGTATGTGTTTATAAAATAGTATTTTGGATTAGAATTCAATTATAAACATTTTGAAAATAAACTGAATTTGGAAACTCTACATTTTAAAAGCAATGAACATTTGTTTTCTAATTCTAGTGTGTGTATATATATAATGATTTGGAAAAAGAAAAACTTGTTTAAGATTAATATGTAAATATATAAATGTAAGAGAGTTGTTTAAAAGTTAAATTCAAATATATACATATTATATATATTTATTTATTAATGTTTGATTTATTTTGAATCACATTCTTTAAAGTTATAGATAAATAGATAAAGGTAAAGTATTAGTTTAAAAGTAGAAATATATCCTTTGAAAATAAATATAGTTGTATATAAATATATAAATTAGATTGAATATATTTAAATATCAATATATAAATAAAAACATGTTAGATAGATAAGTTCACAAACTTCAAAATGATAAGGGTTTAATACATAATTTGTAAATAAATTAAAAAGGAGGTCTTTACATAAGTTTGTTTGAATTTAACAAGTGTAAAATAAATTTAACTTACAATTACAAGTGTAATACATGAAGACTAGGAATAAACAAGTGTCATGTTGGTTTTTATTTTTGAGAAAATTAAATTAAAAAATAGAAACAAGATTATATAAACATATTATCTCCCTCTTTCTCATTTCTTTCCTCATCTTCAAAACAAAATATCAAACCTGAGAAGAAAAAGGGAAACCAAAAAAATCAAACTCAAAAACAATTTTTTTTTTTAATTAAATCTGGGAATCGAAAGTGAAATCTGAGAGCAAAAAAAAAAACTAGTAAAGCAAGTTAATGAATCAACCAAGAAAAACAAAACCAAAGCAAAAATAAAAGCTCAGATCATCAACAAACTTCAATTTCAAGTTGGAAAATCAAATCAAAATCTGGCAACTGAAATCAGAAGCAAATCAAGAATTCAAAGTGGCAGTGCAATAATCAAGTAAAGGAAAGTATTAAAACAAGTTAATTCAGACAATCAACTATCAACTTCAGTTCCAGCTCGAGTGGATTCAAATCGGAGTAGCAGATCAAAATCTATTCTTGCTTTCTAATCTATTTCCAGGCTCTGCTCTTCAATTCTAGTCCTCTGATTTTCAACTACAGGTGAGTAAACCCAACCTGATATATATATCTGAATGATTTGTGAAATATGATCCCAAATGTGCTTGATTGATGATGTGATATGCTTGCATGTATGAAGATTCCTGGTATATGAATGTGTTGAGATGTGCATGTCTAGTATGTTTATATTCATCTCTGTTTAGAATTACAGAGCTCAAGTTTAAACCAAAAATTCCTATTCTCCTTATATATTCACTGATAGGATTAGTTCTCAAGTTAAATATGTTTGTTTAAATATATATTAAGGTTTAAAAATATATTTAAGTAAATCAAATTTGAAATTTTCTGGAAAATTTAGGAAGGACAGTGGAAATCCAAAAACAGGTAAGTTTCAATCATTAAAATCCTTTGTTTTATTAATATAATCTGAATCCTCATCTGAGAACATGATTTTTAAAAGTAAAATCACAAGTTTTAGTGTTATATTGAGTGTGCAATTCAAAGATGGTCAGATAATGAGTCTTGAAGCTTTTCTGTTGATCGGTAAGATATCGAGTCTCGTGATTTTAGCCGAAGGTAGCTGGGAGGTGCACGAGTTCGGGAAAAATGATCAAGGAGTTTTCTGATCATCACAGTGGTGTCACGGCATGATTCTAGGCTTTAAGAACCCAGTTTGATCGATGTGTTCATCGATATCGTGTAGTGTCGTGGGTTGATCGGAGTGAATCACGACTGGGGGAAATGAAGAAGGGGACTGCAGTGCAGCTCTGGGCGAGGCGACGCGTCGTCTGATGGTCGGGGTCATCGTGGCGTGGCGTGGCGTTTTTTGATGATTGGTTTATTTCCTGTTTGGAGCGAGCTGTTCGATTTCTATCGATGATGGGTTTTAGTGATCTGGGTGGTCGGGCTAGGTAGCAATGTCGTGGGTGACTGGTTGAGGGGATTGGCGATGGTCGGAAGGCGCTGGAGCGCCGGTGCATGTGCACGAGATATCGTGAATAATTGGGTTGTTCTGAAATTTGGGGAGAAGAGTGATGCTCGGGTACGAACTCGAGAGAAGTGGAAATTTGCTCGAAGAAATGCAGCGCGTGAGTAACCCGAAGCCTTGCTCGGTAAATTTATTGATTTGGCCCAGGTTGTTTACGAGCAGGTTAGGTTTTAAAATAGAAATGGAAGATATGTTTCAGGTTTTAAACTTTCAACAGGAAACATGAACCAGGTATTAATACAAATGAATGAAAATAAGTTAGGCTCGAACAGACAGGATTTTGGCTCGGGTTTTAATTATAGCAAGTTTAAATTAAAAGTTTAAATGATACAAGTTTTTTAATTTAAACCTATCTTGTGAAAACAAATATTGATTTAAGTTTGGAATAAATCGAAAGTTTAAGATAAGTATTTTTGAAGTAATTAAGTTAAAGTTTTGTTTTATATAACCTTTGGTTTAAAAAGTTTATTTTAAATAAACTTAGTAACGAAATTTAGAGGTTAATGAAGTTTTATGAAGATAAAAGGGTTTGTCTTAAATAAATGTTTTGATGGTCAATCAACTTTTAAAGTTTAAGTTAGATTTAAATTGTTAAAGGAAATTAATTACTTGAGGTGAATTACTTAATAAAAGAAATTAAGGTAAATCTGTTAATAATTTAAGTTTGATTAATCAAGTAATTAATGAATAATTAATTAAAGGATAATTAATTACTTAAAATAATTACATAATGAAAGTAATTAAGGATGGATAATTGATGATTAATAATTGATTTAATCAAGTATTTAAAGGTTAATTAATTAAGGATAATTAATTAATGTAATTAAGTTAATTAATTTAAGAAGTAATTAATTAATTAAAGGTTAGTTAATTAATAAAAGTAATTAATTAATGATAAAAGTTAATTAAGTAATTAGGGATAATTACTTACTTTAAATTAATTAGGATTAATTAATTAAATGATAATTAATTAAAGGTTAACTAAATGATTAATTAATTAATAATAATTAATTAAGGTTAACTAATTAATTAAGATTAATTCTTTAATAATTAAAGGTTAATTAATTCATTAATTAAGGTTAATTAATAAATAATTAAAGGATAATTAATTAACATAAACTGTAATTAATTAATGTTAATCAACCAGAATTAGTGATTAATCTGGTTTTAATTAATCAAATGATCAATTAACCTTATTATGGATGATCGTCTTCTATTGAATGCTGTGAATTGTTTTGTCATCTATGCTGCGTGATGTTTTGTGATTTGAATTGTTTTAATTCAAGCTGTGATGAATGTAATTTATTTATTTATAATGCATTTATATTATCTATCTATGATTCTGTGTATATAGATAAGCGTTATAGGATATACCGCTTATCGATATTGCTGTGATTGTATCTGTGATGATTGATGATGTTGCACTATTGGGTAAAACCCCTGGACTACACTATACACACACAAATATGGGTTGCACGAGGAAATTGGTTAGTCGTAGATTTTTGAAATAGTTTTAAAATTTAATTTTTTGAATCCAAATGGTTTTGGAAATGGATTGGGTTTAAAGTGAAAAGCTTTTGAAAAGGAATTTCAAAGATAAAAATTATTTTTGAATATCTTGATTTAGTTTTGAAATTTGATTTAAATTTGAATTCAAAATTTGAAATTGAATTATATGTTGAGAATTTGTGATTTAAACAAGGTTATACAAATTTATATGGGTTTTAAATCATTTTTAAAGTGTTGTTTTGGGAATTTGAATTTAACCCAAAGATTTTTAACTTGTATAAATGAAATCGGATTTTTCCGAAATGAAAACTATTTGTTTTCAAATAGTAAAAGATTTCATATATGGAAGGAATTTCCAATTTGTGTAAAAGGGATTTCAAATTTGAATTGAAAATGGTTTTCCAAGTTATGAATGAATCTTTGGAAACGGGTTTTGAAGGCTATAAGTTAAATCTTTGATTTCAAGATTGAATGAGTTAATCCAATTGAAATGGAAATTGTTTTGTAATCCGTGAATGGATCTTTGTGAAACTAGGTGAACTTTGTGAAATAAATCTTTTTGTTTAAAGATTTGAAATGGTAATTGGTTTAAACCATTTGTAAGGAAAGTTTTGGATTTTAAAGCTGTGACTTAACTGAAGTCCCATATCCATATGTTTTAAAATATTGCGCTCATTATTCGGTTTAGCCGGGGGAGGACCTTGTGTCATATAACTCATTCCGAATAATGATACGACGTATATGGATAGCATTTGAAGACCGGTGTTGAAGACCGGATATTTGCGAGAACGATAGGATAACCTATCGATTGTCTCTGCAGTGAATAGCTACGGTATAGAGATTCCCTAAGTGATGGGAAGTCCGATCGGGATTGTGAATACCGGATTGCAAGGGATTTTTTGGAAGTGCCTTCGGTTCTGTTCAAACCCGGAACAGACTTGTATGGATGTGAATCTAACATTACACTTTTAGGTGTAAAGCTGGTTTCTATCAAATACATTTCTGTTTGGTGGCGGAGATTTATTCTCTTAGTTTAACACCCTTCTCTGAGACGTACGAGCTCAGAGGTTATGTAGTTGATGGTTATTAGTGATACATTCCCAATTTGGTAGTGTGGCATACGAAGTGTTGCCGATCATTTGTTGATCAAAGTGTGACTTTGTATAAAATTGTAGCTTTGTGGACGAGACCTCATCGAGCCTCACAACCCGGTAATGGTCAATATAGGAAAGATGCGGCAAGGTTTCAGGGGTCGCACCCCTAGGGTATGTCCATTCCTTCTGAAAAAGGGTGGTATCATGGTATGGAGCCCAGATACTTACCCATGTAGACACTGTATATTTATTACTGTGTGATGTTGTTGGTGTAGAGGTACCTTGGATAAAGGTCGTAAACGACCGGGGGTGGCATATCTTAGGTGTTACTCCCGAAAAGGGAGTGCACCGGCCTTGTGTTGGCAGAGAGCTGGGTAAGTTCTCGGGGCGTCCCTCCAGAGGCGTACCCATGTGGCAATGGGAAGTTCCTTGGCCTGACCATTTGTTGAAAAATCCAATCTCTAATACGCGTCCGTACGGTTTTAGTTGTATAACCTGCCATCTACTTATGGTGGCGCCCCACTGTTTGGATAGTAGCTATAGTAGGCATAGTTCAAAATGTCTATGCTGGCTAAGATTAATATTATACTTTTTAAAGGTTTTCTGCACTATGAACTAATAATAATATCAAAATGGTTTTCGCGTATCAAGCATTTTTGACTATCATAAGGAGAAGTCTCCTCTAATTCTGCGTTTGCATGGTGGGTGTGGCGGGAGGCCTTATGGTAGTTTCATTTTCCAAAATGCATTACGGATTTCAATGTTTTAAAATCTTTTGTTGCTTGTTCTAAAGATAAACTGTTTTTGTTTGCTCATACCAGTCCCATGACTGACCCGGAGTTTATTGTTCCCTTCCTAAACTCTGGGTTCCCATAATTTTTCACACGGGCAGTCTAGAGTTGCGTTTTTCAGATAGTAGATATCGATTCAGTAGCTTTCAGCTTTCTCTTTGGAATTATTTGGAGACTTTGGATATTGAAGTCTTTGGTTAGGACGACTGACCTTGTTTTAGCTTGGTACAACTTGATGGTGGTTCGAGCTATCTATGGAGATTGCTGATATTGGTGTTTCTTCTGGAGTTTTAAGTTCTAGTTGTTTTCCGCTGCTGGTTCATTGGTGTTTCCGCTGTAGCATTTCATTGTATCTCTGATATTGATCATTGTTGTACATTTGGATATTGTATCATTGGAGTTGTACATGATATATATTATTCATTTCTTCCGCTGTGTTGTACTTAATGTGTTATAAGCTTCGGCGGCCCAGATTCGACGTTTGGATCTGCGGCATTTGAATACGGGTGATGTATTCGGTGCCGATTTTCGAAGGTCGAGTCAGGGTCGTTATAATAAGAACATTATACAATATTAAATGTAAGTAGTAAAATGTCAAAGATGAAATTTATGTTTTGAAATAATTATTGTATCTGGTACTGTGTATTCCAAAATCTATCTATCTTTCTTTCGCTTCTATTCTCCTATCTCATTCCTTTGAGTGGGGGAGAGTGTAATGATCCGAGAATTTTAACGATTTAATTAAAGTAATTAACTAAAAATTTTCATAAAATTAAACGATTAAATTTTGCAATGAAAATTTGATATTTGGTATGCGTCTATTGAAGCATAGCAAGTGGCAAAATTTTATTATAAAATATATGTAAAGTTGTTCAGTTGAGAAATTTCCATTTTAAATTTAAAATTAGTTAAAATTTGATGGAAATTAAATATTTTTGAAATCTGAATGTTTTATATAATAAAAATGTAGATCATTTTCTAAGTGAGACGTTGTATTTCGTTTCGACAATCACTTCACACCTGCTATTACAGTGACAAAATTTATTTGGGAGGCCTCTCCAATAGCTTGTGCTTTACCTCGATTTTTCCACCTCCATCCATGTATTGTGACGAAATGGGTTTGATTCTCACCAAGTACACGATCAAGTTCTTCGGAAATTGCTCTCACTTCGTTGCAAACTTCTTTACCCAGACTTTGATGATTGACTTCACCACCCATGACATTTGCATTGGATTCAGATGCATCCGTGCATGTCACTAAAGTATCGTCATCAATTTCCCATTGGTCCATTTCTAGGACGGTTAATAAAAATTGGTTTGAAGAAATGCAAAGAAAGTGAAAAGCAATGAAAAACAATTAAAATAAAAATTGAGTTTAAATGTTGAAGATTACCTTCGATTATCTAACAAATCCGCATTAAAATCACAATTTTAATAAGAGATGATGTAGAATTGTCGAAAGGAAGGTAATTGGTGTTTTGGGGTTTTTTGTGTTGAGTTTGGTAAAATGAGATATGAGAGGAAAGAGAGGGGAGTGTTCATGTTTTGAAACCTGTCAGCCATACCCGAGGGCGGATTTTAAAATTGTGCCAATTGGCTCTATTCCAAATTGCACCAGTTGGTGCAATTTCATAGCGCCCTATGTATGAGTTACATGTTTCAAAATAGAAAACTGTCAAACATAATACTCCATATACCATCCGCCAAACAAAAATCCAAATGGTTAAATTCCGACATTCTAACAGTATAAATCGCATAAATAATCTTTCGATCACATAAACATTACACAAATAATTCAACGTTTGAAATCATACAACGTCAAATAATTAACCAACACCGCACATCAAAATATTCAACCAACACTACAAATCAAATTACAAGCTAAACATCCGAATTACATCATACACATCAACGCTTTACTGCAAACTCTTCACCTCTAAAGGAGTTTTTTTGACTTCCTCCATGCTAATGGAATCTTGTCCGGCGAAGACTCCTCACTTTCTTGGTTGGACACCTGCGGCTGTGAAGGCCCGTGTTCGAATTGCGTAGGTTGAGAAGATGAAGGACCTTTTCCCTTACCCTTCCGGCTTTTGCGTTGGTATACTTGTGTCATAGGAGGCATAGGAATCGATTCAAGAGGTGCTTCAATTAGTGCAATAGGAGGAAGAGGTGGTGGAGGAGGAGGTTGTGGTGCAGGTCTTGCTAGTTTGGTCTTCCCAAGAATAGATTGCAATACATGCTTCACACTAAAGCATTTTCCATTCGTACGCGCCAACACCTCTCTCAATAGCTCATAACTAACTCAATAGCACGGTAAATGCCATCCACCTACCAAATAGTAGTAATTAACACGTATGTAGACTAAATACGACTACTTTCCTCTCAAGTTATATAATAGCAATTAACACATACCACATTCCTCATAAGTGGAGCTCTCGGATTATACGCGTCTACCTCAGCAGACTACTTTACCTCAATAGGAGGTTCTATGACATGAAGAATATATCATCGGGTGATATACCAGTACTGTGTATAATACCCGTCGTTCGATAGTGTGAGGTCTCATTCTTGTTGCATATGCATATGACAATAATTTCTTATCTCAATCGACATCTCATACTCTCCAGTTGAGTTGTCGATCCGATAGCGAGGAGCTGCTTTTGGCAGATGCTATCTAAAACCAAATTGTCACATCACTCTATCTAGAAGATGAAATGCTACATCGTCGAAACAAATAAGTGGCACATGTGCTGTACATAGATCAGTAGAAGCAGTGCATAAGGGTGGAAGCTATCTAAGTGCATGTGCATATGGGGTCCATGTCACATCATCACAACTGAGTACATCGAACTCATTACGGTGGAACATAACATCACGTCTAGGAGTGTTCACCCTGCTCTTTGGGCCAATCCATCTACAATAGCAAGATAATAAGAATTATTGGAGCAAAACATGTGTGTGTAATCAAATAATGCAGTAAATATACCTAGCACCATAGGGTAAAGATAAATCAACTTCCACTCTCTTCGTTG
This sequence comes from Allium cepa, assembly GCA_030765085.1. NCBI lineage: Eukaryota > Viridiplantae > Streptophyta > Magnoliopsida > Asparagales > Amaryllidaceae > Allium > Allium cepa. The sequence continues at coordinate 460,987,229 of CM060938.1, read as the reverse complement.
TTATTCTCCCAATCGGAAGATACGACCAAGACCATAGCTATAAACATGTAGATGAATAAAAAATAATGTATATACATAAATTATGTGCATATGAAGAGGATAAATGCGAATACCTGAATTAGAGTCAAACAACCTCCAATAGATGCGCTCTCCTGCAAAGTGAGTCTTGTCTGCTCGATGTACGTATACGCTTGAATCGCACTACCCCACGAATACTGACAGCATACATCAAAGTCCTCTATAAAACGAAGCCACCCAAGCCAGACACGAGTCTTCGAATGATCACATATCAAACGCGAAGTGATGATATGCAGTATAATAGCTCGAACCCGCTGTTCAATTTGAATCCGGGAGACGTCAACTGGAATGTCCCCTTCAAGCTGCTGCCGGACCCAAGTGGTAACTATCATCTCATTATCCTGTCACTGCTCGAGGGGATGAGATAGACCTAATAAGCTCTCGCACATCGACATGTAATTAGCTGGCTCCAAATTGCTCAATGAAGCACCATCTATAAGTAAACCAAGCAACACAACAACATCACTCAAGGTGAAGGCCATCTCACCGGCTCTAACGTGGAATACAGACGTCTCCAACCTCCATCTATCCATCAAGGCAGTGATAAGGTAACAATCCAATTGGGTGTAACCCAATCGATATATAAGCAAGAATCCAGCTCTATCTAACAACTCTAACACGCCAGGATGAAAGAAGTCAATGTCTTGAGCGTCGATGAGTGATCAATAATTGTAACTACGTTTGTGTTCTGTCAAAAAAATTACAACATATAAGCACTACTAATAAAAAAATCAATGTATATTGGTATTGTTAACCCACCTTTTGGCAAGGCCGTAGATAGACGGATTTAATGAAATCGACTGCTCGTTTGTTGAGACTGAAACACGATGGGTTCGAGTCAGCTGGATGAAATGACGATCAATCATGGATGATAATCATGATTATGAAACCAATATTAGGCATATTCCATGGACAAAAGTCGCGGGATACTTGAAATGTGAGTTTCGACAAAAGTTGAGATGATCTGGGATGTTTGGAGTTTGCTTCGAGTTGCTTGTGGGTTGAGGCAATTTGCTTCAGGTCATTTGGATAGCCACTTCGAGTCACAGTGGATTGGTAGGATTTTTGGGGGTCGGTGTAACTTCGAGTCGGCAAGGACATTTATTCCGGTCGGCACCGAGCTCCTGGGTCGGTGTAGTGAAGGCTTTGGATCGGCAGAAGTTGAATCGGCTTTGAGGAGTGCTTTAGGTCGACACGTTCGTAGCTCCAGGCCAACACTCCATTTTACTCGAGTTGGCATTTGGAAATTGGATTGGAATTCTAGGGGATCAGCATCTTTGGTTTACTCCGAGTTGGTGAGTTTCATACTCGGGTTGGCAGCTCGGTTTTGGGATTGGTGAGATTGGATCAGTGTGATTGAGTGTGAGTTATTTACTTCAGTCGGCACTAGCATATCCCCCGGGTCGGCATAGGAAGGCGGATCGACAGCACATTGGGATTGACGTTTGAAGGCAAGGGGTCGATGCAATGTTACTTTGGGTCTTAGCACGAGTTACTTTGAGTCCTATACATGTTCACTTAGAGTCACCCCAGGGGAAAGATTGGATCGACATGCTCGGAGTTTAGGGTCGGTCATAATGATGAATTTGGGATCGGCTATGGTCTTGATGGGCTCGGACCATTCAAGATGCCCAGTAACTCGAGTTTTTCCTATAAATACAGTAGGCAGGGCTTTAGAAAAGGGGATCTTCATTCTGTTTTCCTTTTTCTTTCCCATTAGGGCTACTCTGCCATTATTACTTTAAAAACTCTGGATTGTAACTGTAATTGATTCTTATATCAATAAAAAAGAAATTTTTGGAGTGGACGTAGGCTAGAATCAGCCGAACCACTATAAATCCTTTGTTATTACTACTTCCTTTTTATTACGGTTCTTCATATTTATATTCTCTACACACACTGTATCTGTGATCTATAAATGTGATTTGGTGCTTTCATCTGGACTTGGATGTTAATGACCAATTTTGGCGCTAACATTTTGGTGCTTTCATTCAGAGTTGAACTTAAGGATTCTAAAGCTTGGATTTTGGATTTAAAGACTTAGGGACTCAGGTTATCAAGATTATGGCAAAGCAATAAACAAGGAGACAAAGCATGGAAAGGAGTCAGCATGAGGGAAGTCAGGAGGCTTCCTCTGGAGCTAATCAATCCTTAACCTATATCACTAGAGACAAGATGGAAACAATGCTGAAAAGGCAGGAGGATGTGATACAGAACCTACTCCAGCAGATTGGACAAGTTGGAGCACAAAGTCAAGGGAATGGACCAACCACGGCTGCTGGCAATGAAAAACAAGGAACCGTGGTTGTCGAAGTTCCTAGAGGTCAAAACCAGAACCTTGGGGAGTTCTATCATGAGGTGGAGAGATTCATTCGGTTAGAGGATTCACGTGCCGAAAGGCAAGATATAAACGCTGTGCAAGGAGAAGGAACGTTTGGATAAGGATGTGGGATGGATAAAGAAGAGCGCAAATAGGACGATGGATATAGTGATTCTGACAAATGGGGGAGAGGTCAGGAACCCAAATGGAGGAGGGATCCCATAGAACGGGAATGCAGGAGCGGAAAATACTGCCTATTTCATGAGATTGAAGGGCATGCCATGGATGAATGTCTCCACTTGAAGGACGTGGTGGGGGAACATGTTAGAAGTGGTAGATTGCCACAGTATGTGTGGGACCGAACAATAGCAGTAGAACACGAGCAGCTACTGCTTGGATCAAACAGGAATGACCCTGGATTGGGGTCGCGACTCGTCATCCGCTGATCGTGACGGAAAGGGCCGAGTTCAGGACTTGAAATCTGGTTATCAAATAATCTTTTCTGATTTTGTTTTTAAAAATAAAAAGCAACTATGCCACTTACACATGTAAGGGAACCAGAGTGATTCCCAGGCATACTCTGAGTTGGTTATAGGCTGCTCTGCCCGGAGAGGCAATACATAATTTTCTCTATTTTTCTTATTGGACATTTGGAGCTTGGATTAAATAAAATAATTTGGAATTTATGAAACAAATACCTAACCAGAGAGTTATGGGACGGACATTGGAAGTCAGTTGGAAATTAATCGCTTTATGTTCAGGGACACTGAACTGGAGTGCAGGGAGCGACAGGATCGGCTCGCTCATCGTGGTTTCCCCTTCACCGGAGAGTGACATGATGGGATCCAAAAAAAGCCTAAAGAGGATGAAATTTGTCTAGGACTTGAGCCACAAAACGCTTAATGTTCGGGGATATTGAGCCGGAGTGCAGGGAGTGGCGCTGCTTCGCCGAAGAGCGACATGATCGGCTCGCTCAATATGGTTTCCCCTTTATCGGAGAGTGACAAGATGAGATCCAGTAAGAGCCCGGAGAGGCTGATATTAGTCTAGGAGGATCAGGGCATCGCTTTATGTTCAGGGACGCTGAACCGGAGTACAAGGGATAGATTGCTTCGTCGGTGTACGACAGGATCTACCAATTCAATCGTTAAGTTTGGATTGAGCTTAACAAGGGTCTGGAGAGGCCATCAATGATCCGGATAGATCGTAGGATTTGATTACTGACTTCCATTATGTGATATGGATTCAGATAGTGGCTTCGAACAGCTAAGGACCTGGCTAAGGACTCGGAGTGGTCTCGAACTTGGATATGGACTCGCCGAGGTTCCAGTTTTGGATTAGGACCCGGAGAGGTCCCGGCTTTGGATTTGGACGCGGCATGGTCCCGAACTTAGATATGGACCCGGCGAGGTCCTAGTTTTGGATTAGGACCCGAATATGTCTCGACTTTGGATTTGGACACTACGAGGTCCCAGATTTGGATTACAGGACCCATATAGGTCTTGGACTTGAACCAAACGATCCGGAGAGAACGTGGATTCGATTAATAGATTTGGAAATAGATAACGACTCGGTACAATCACAGACTTTGGATGTCGAATTCGATGTTATTCAAAACGCACCTTCTAATAGAAAGGTAAGTTTTAAGGGGCAAATGTTAACCCGTCTTCTGGCAAGGCCGTAGACAGGCGGATTTAACTAAATCGACTGCTCGTTTGTCGAGATTGAAATACAATGGGTTTGAGTCAGCTGGATGGATTGACAATCAATCATGGGTGGTAATCATGATTTTGAAACCGAGATTCGGCATATTCGATGGATAAAAGTCATGGGATACTTGAAATATGAGTATCGACAAAAGTCAAGGTGATCCGGGATGTTTGGAGTTTGCTTCGAGTTGCTTATGGGTCGGCTTTGGGTTTTGAGGTAGTTTGTTTCAGGTCATTTGGATAGCCACTTCGAGTCATAGTGGATCAGTAGGATTTTTTAAGGTCGGTGTATCTCTGGGTCGACACCGAGCTCCTTTGGATCGGCTTCGAGGAGTGCTTCAGGTCGACACGTTCGTAGCTCCCGGTCAGCACTCCATTTTAGTCGAGTTAGCATTTAGAAATTGGATTGGCATTCTTGGGGATCGGAATCTTTGGTTTACTCCAGGTCGATGAGTTTCATACTCGGGTCGGTAGCTCGGTTTTGAGATCAATGAGATTGGATCGGCGTGATTGAGTGTGAATTGTTTACTTCGGTCGGCACTAGCATATCCCATGGGTCAGCATAGGAAAGTGGGTCAGCAGCACATTGGATCGGTGTTTGAAGGCAATGGGTCGGTGCAATGTTACTTCAGGTCTTAGCATGAGTTATTTGGAGCCCTATACATGTTCACTTCGAGTCACCCCCGGGGCAAGATTGGATCGGCATGCTCGGAGTTTAGGGTCGGTCGTAATGATAAATTTGGGGTCGGCTGTGGTCTTGATGGGCCTGGACCATTCAAGAAACTCAGTAATTTGGGTTTTTCCTATAAATACGCTGGTAGGGCTTTAGAAAATGGGATCTTCATTTTTTTCCCTTCTTCTTCCCCATTAAGCCTACTCTGCCATTATTTCTTTAAAAACTCTGCATTGTAACTGTAATTGATTCTCATATCAATAAAAAGGAAATTTCTAGAGTGGACGTAGGCCAGGGTCAGCCGAATCACTATAAATCTTCTGTTATTGCTGCTTCCTTTTTAATTTTTGTAGTTCTTCATATTTATATTCTCTACATACACTCTATTTATGATCTATAACTATGATTTGGTGCTTTCATCTGGAATTGGGTGTTAGTGATCAATTTTGACGCTAATAGGTATTACAAAAGAAAGTGTATTACCGCCATCATAGCGTTGTTGCTCGATCGATGACGTGCTTGCAAGTTAAAAACTACCGTCAATCGGTCTGGGTAACATCTCGGTGTAATCTTCAACAAATGTTAACAATTTGAACATGCTAAAATTCTGAATTCCAGTTGCCAATCAACAATTTCAAATTCAACTAGAAAACGATGTTTAACAACATATACTCAAGTTATTTGTGAATTATAAAATAAAACAACCATTACAAAGCTAAATAACTACTACTCCTACCATTTTCAACATCAACAGACCTTATATTGTAAATTAAATGAAGATTGTTTGTAGAATTGATATATACAGAAGCTTCCTGTGTCGACAAATTAACCATGGTTCAATTTTTAGAAGAAATAAGCTAAAATAAAGTCAGGATTTTGATTTTGAATAATTGGGAAAGTGAGTTTTGGTTTTGATATTTGGGGGAAGATGGAAAAGTGAGGAAAAGAGGAGGGTTGCTGTTTTGTATACGCAGAGATGACATTTGAAATTGTGCCACCGTCCATATGTTTTTACTATCTTTACGTATTCTACTGGCGCTATTTTAAATAGCGCCGGTTATAAATTTAGAAAAAAAATAAATGGCGCTATTTGAAATAGCGTCTATTATAAGATGATTAAAAAAACATCAACTGGCCCAATTTGATATTGCGCCAGTAAGTTCTGACCAACTATGCACTTAGTTGGTCAAAACATGGTTAAATTTGTAAATAGTTTTAAAACACGACTATTTACGTAGTAAGTTTGTAAACATGGCTAAATCTAAAAAAATTCCTATTAGTAAAGTTGGTATTAATTATCTGATGTGACTGCAAGTTGCAAATTGTTGGAAAACTTTTAGTTTCATTCAAACTTTACATTGTTGAAAGCATCGCTATTCAGTTAAAACAACTGATTTATATGACCATCACGATGCTCAGTCTATCTTTATGCGATCAAGCAAAAGTTTTACCATTTTGATACTAATATGGTACAATTATTTCACTAAGCTGTAATATGGAGGCGTATTAAAAAAAGTTTATAATCCATAACAAAAAAATGCACAACAAAATCATGTTGGATGTTCTCGACAAAATGGCAATAAATGATTCATGACCGACACAAGTAAGATGGTCTACAAAAAGAATGAATAAAATGGAAAAGTGTTTGCAATAAAATATGAAATCTACTTGTGACATGTGCTTTAGACATGGGAAAGGTACCTGTCTTCTTTCAAAAGATTAAAAGGTGCTTCTTAAACTAGTGATGACTGCATGAAATCCATGTGTTTTATAATTTTCTGAGGTTGATATGATCAAGGGCGGCCTTAGGAAGTAAAGTAAGGGTGGGCTGACTTTAAACCTTTTTTTTTTGAGTTATAATGCAATTCCGATCACTACTACAAAATAATAATCCGAAGAAAAAATTCACAAAAATATATATAGATTCATATTTCTGTTAAAATACCTAACATTAGCTTAATTGTGCTCGACGAGTCTTTACAGAGTCAAATTCTTTAACTACAGAATCCAAATCAATCTTACAAGAAAAATCATGCTCTAAATAAAGAGACATGCAATCAGAAAGAAATTCATTTCCTATAATATTGCAAATCGCCGTTTTGACATGTTTCATGCCCGAAAATGCTCTTTTCGTAGTTGTAGCAGTGATAGGAAGAATCAATACAAGACGGATCAGTTTATCAGTCAAATAATAGATTTTAAACTTTTTTGTTATAAATAGCGATTCACATAAGCTACCAAGTGTAGTTATATTTTCAAACCGAGGATCACTTTTAACATCAAGCTGATAATGCATCAATTGACATTGCAAAGCATGTATGTCTTGTTCACTGAAATCCATAGCGCAATAATTTTTGGCAAGCTTGCATATATTTTCTAAAAGACTTATAAAAAATTACTAGGATCTAGAGCTGAACTAAGAGTAAGAAGTTCAACCACTGCACCATTGAATCTATTTTCTAACTCCATTAACTGAAAATCAACTGTAGAATTAAAAATGTCATAATGGTTATGATGTTCAACTGTGATGTCATCACATTGTTGACAACTACGACTTGTACCATCTTTATAAGGAGAATTCATTTTAGGAACTACTATGTCATGGCGATCACAAAAAGATAATAAAGTCTTTAAAAATGTATCCCATTGCTCCAATCTTAACTTCTGAAGAAGAATTTTTGTTGTTGAGACTAATTTCATTACATTCAAAATGTCATGAGATTTGTGTTGCATTGCTTGACAAAGTCCATCAGTGATGCCCATTATTTTGTCCATCAAGTGCAAAATAAATAGAAAATCAAAGCTTTTTAAAGTTTTGAATATACCAAAGGCCTGACCTCTCAATGTTTGATGTCCACTCTTTTTAATACATTCAACGACCAAGCAAGCAGCATCATACATAATAATTAAATCCCTTACATAATCATAATGTGAACTCCAACGAGTATCTTCAGGACGTTGTAAAGTACCAATTTGATTAGCCCCTGTTCTTGTTTGCCGTTCTCCATTAGCCAACATTTTTTCAATTTCAATTTTTTAAGCATTTTTTAACTCACAAAGACGTTTTGGAGATGCAACAACAAGATTAACAACACATGTTAAATGAGAATAAAATTGCCATACATTAGATTCATCTTTTGCCACTACAACTAACGCAAGTTGTAATTGATGAGCAAAGCAATGCGTATAATAAGCAGACGAACAATCTTTAAGAAACAACACTTGTAAACCTCTCCACTCTCCACACATATTACTAGCACCGTCATAACCTTGCCCCATGAATTTTGAATTGTTAGATTAAATCTTCCAAGTATATTAGATATCTTGGTCTTAAGACATAGTGCTGATGTACTCTCAACACCAATAATATCAAAAAAACATTCTGCTATTAAACCGTAATATGTGACCTATCTCAATACAAGGGCCATTTGTTCCCTTTTGGTTTCATCTTGAGATTCATCAACAAGAATACAAAATTTGTTATCTCCAATTTCATCACGGATCATATTTCTTACTCGGTTGGCTAGAATATGTAGGATCTCCTTTTGAATTTTAGAAGAACTGTATTTAGCATTGAGGGGCATTCTTCAATATATTTCTTGTAAGGTTATCATTTCCTTCTGCTTTAAACTTCAATAATTCAATGAAATTTCCTTGGTTAAATGAACTCGGGCTTTCATTGTGTCCTCTAAAACCAACAGCTTGAGGAGTAGCGAACAACTTGAATGCTTGCTTTAAGCAACATTTGGTTCTTAAAAATTTCTTCTCTTGGTTGAGAATTAATCGCTCTATCAATATGTTGGGGGGTGTTTTTTAAATTTCTTACGCACTCCTCACATTTGCTATGCGATGAAGTGGTAAGACCAACATGTTGTAAAAAAGCACATTTTGTTCCATTATTAATCCTCTTCCACGAGTTAAATCCCTCTAAAGTTAATGTGGATTGAGCCCCGGATGATTTGCTTTTCTCTCCAAAAAGATAACAAGCAAAAAAATATGCTTTATCATTAGCAGGAAAATACTCCAACCAAGAAAATTGTTGAAACCACACAGCTTGAAATCGACGATGTTGCTTTCCAACTAGTGTTTTAGGGTATTGAGCCAATTTTGGTTGATATGGCCCTAAGTAATATAAGCTCGTCGAACCTCGTCTTATTTAGTAAGAGATTCTATTTCACAAATCGATGATCGTAATGCTGGATCTCGTTCAACTATTATTGAATTGGATAGAGGGATAGTAACTGAAACAGATTGAACATGAGACTGAGAGTTGAAGTGAGGTGTATCAACTTCCAATATTGAACGCTCGTGTGATATTCCATCGTCGTTGCTCTTTTTAAAAAAAGATAGAAGAGTTTTTGGTTTCTTGCTTGGTTGTTTGTTCGACATTTTAATATAACCTATTAAACATTATATCATGTAATTAGCAAAACCAGACATTATCAAATATGAAATTCAACAAAATAACAATTGCTTTAACCACCAATTAGAGAAAACAATCAAATACAATTTAATAAAATGGTTGCAACTTGCAAACCGCAATAGTGTCATCAATGAATAAATAGATAAACTGGCAAATTGCAATAAAATAAAAATCAATTTGCCTACAACCGAATTCCTAAAGACGTGTATGTAGACTGCAGTTGTCAGTAATGCAAATTGCAAGTTTGCAACTTTTGAGACTTGAGACATGAGAAGTTCAATTAGGGGTTTTCATTCAAAGAACTAATCTCCTATCTAGCAACTTGAAAGCAAATGAGAAATTACCTGAAGTGAAGATATTGAGCTGAATTGAAAGCAAATAAGAAATTACTTAGCAGCTTCATGAAAAATAAGAGTCGTGTGAATGGATAGGAAGAAGTAACGTAGTTTGAACTATGAAGGGTGAGGCAGGCTTTAGCTTCGTGAAAAATGAGTCCATTTTGGGCTGGGCTAGGGTAAGATTTTGAATTTTTTTACCCTGAAGCTGTAGCTCAGTTGTGCCCAGGGCTGAGTCCGCCCTTGGATATGATTCCTTTTATGATATTACATCTTTATCGTAATTTAAGAGCGAAATTTATTAATGTCCAAAATGGTAACTTAAACAAAATATAGTTTATCATAGTAGTTATTATAGAGCATTCCTAATTGTATATTTCACGAATTCCTAGCCTGTAGTTAGGAATAACAAACCAATGAGGAGTGGTTGGTAGCTACCGTACATATAGGTATTCATAGATGGATTGAGTATCTTTTCCAAAAGAATGTATGAACTATAGTCAATAATAAACATAAATTTTAGATGTAAATAGAAGTTGCTCTAAATTATATTTATAGACATCATTAGTAGTTTTATAATTCGCTGAAATTATAGATTTACCTACTCTCCATTTTTCTTGCTACCATTGTTGAGGATCCCTGAAAATATATAAAACAACTAAAAATAAAGAGTCAAAAAATGTAAATCTTAACTAAATATAAATAAATGATTAAAATTTTATTGTGCTAGTCTGCTGCAAAGTTAGAGTTTCTATATAATGACAACCCATTTGGTTTGGATATTAATTTTTTTAGCTAAAGATAACTCAACATGAAGGTATCATTCAATATAACCGATGCATCATCATACTTTATGAATGGTGTTTTCGAAGATCATATTAAGAAGTTCATACCGTTGGAAATTGATAGGTAGAAACAATAAAGAGAAAGCGATGGGAGTTTTCCTATAGACGAGGTCACTGTCTTGAAAGTGAATTTCGGCACTACTACGGTGTAATCAATAATTAGTATTCGTTCTTCATGGTTAACATTATGAACCTTCAAATTTGTGCACTCAATGTTGTAGGATTTGGAGATTTATAGAAGTCACTGTCTCGAATTTTTAAGTATATTTGAAAGATGGATTTATCTAAAAAAATTTATAGAGATAGAAGATGAAGAATACAATTTTGTTATTGTAAATTTTGTATTTCTTTTTCAAGGCAAAGAGAAATGAACAATATCTCGCTAATTAAATCAAAATCAAATAAGATGAATGAAAATAACCTAGATAAGAAGAAAATTTCATAATGTCAATGTCTTTCGATTAAATTGATACGTAAAGAAGCGAGTTTATAACTTAATCTAAGCAGTAAATTTCTTCCTAAACTACAAAGATTTGGGTTGATCAACTTAGTCTAAGTAGTGAATTTCTCTTGAACTATAACGATTTTGGTTAAGATCTCCCAACACGTACTACACTTCCAATCTGTACAAACTCCATAATAAATATGCATTTTTATGGCCGTGCGCCTAACTTGGGAATTCACGAATACTTTAGAGAGCTAAAGTCTCTTGTAGGAGGCGGCCCACCTTCACTTTCAAGTAGATGAGTCCATCAAATGCTTTACTCTAGCACCATAAATTATGGTTATGGATTCACTAAGAGCAAAAGGCTCAACCTCAAAAAATAAATAAACATAATTCATCAAGTGCGTCTCAAAAGCGCCACCAATATTGATGGTGAATTGTGCATGAGTAATAAGGCATTGCTTTTAATAAATTAATAAAATTCACCGGGTGCATCTCAAAAGCACCATTGTTATCTAGGTTTTTAACCCAGTAGGATCCAAGAGAAGACGAAACAACATGATGAAGTCAGATTTGCTTAAAAGTCAACCAAAAGAGCCAAAGCAACAAGCTAAAAGAGACCCAAGATAAAAGAACGAAAAATCTACTAAGGTCATGGATCACTAGCGATCCACGGGGATAGTTCAATGGTCAACTTGTTTTCTTGCATTGTGGTCTGATACCTATCACGAAAGTGATGAATGAGCTTAACAAGATTCGAGTTAGATAAACCAACAAACAAGCATCCGTCCAGTCCAATTAGCAACTAAATACAACTAGCAAGCAATCTCTCATCAAAACAAAGCGACGTGCAGCGAGACTACACGTACAACATCAACGAAAGATGATGAAGGCAATCCAAAGAACAAAGTCCAAAATATGCTAAGTGTATGGATCGCTAGCTATCCGTACGTCATTACTTAAATGTTGCGTCTTACATGAAACAAGGCAGAAGATAGAGGCTAAGCAATTAGTTCGCACTCGAGCTAATGCTATGGATCGCTAGCGATCCATAGACCATGGATCGCTGGCGATCCATGCTTTTGGCTCTAGTCATGAGCGAAGCTCCACTGCATCTCCCTGTGTCCATCTGCAAGCAATTGGCGAACGGGCTTGGCCCAATAGCTCTTCGATCTCTATAAATACCATCCTTTCTTCAATATAAAGAGGATTTTCTCTAGACTGGTTGTTGAAACTCTGTTGGAAGCTTTCTTCACTCTTCATCTCCCTCACAATAATCTCCAAAGGGGTTCACTGTGATTCTCCAGTGGATTCTAATATTGGAGATTCAATCCAGCTAAGGTTAATCCAGAGCTTTGTAATCAAACATTTCTTGTAACAGCAATCAGTCTATAATAAAAACTATAAAGTGGACGTAGGCTTCGTTAGCAGCGGAACCGCTATAAAAATCTTCTTGTCTTCTTACTCAAATTAGACCGTTGATTAGGTTATTATTTTTGTGCTTTCACTGAGAACCCAACTCAGGGTTCAGATCTACCTATCTACTTTGAATTAGATAGGTCCAAAAGTTAGATCCTCAATCTTTGCTTAAAAATTCTATTGTTTAGAACCAATGGCTCCTGGAAGGAGAAACGCCTCTAGAAGGTCCATAGGGGCAGTCATAACTGGAGAAGATGATAATCCTCAGCAAACTAGAATAAATGGTGCTAACATAGGGAATCAGGCACCAACATCCTCCAGTTGGCATGAAGTCGTTACTAAGGATGTGTGGATAAGATGGTCGACGAGATCAACCAAAAATGGAAAGTTTCCAGAAGGCTCTGATGGATAAGCTTAACGCTCTCTTTACCTTACAGTAAAGTCCTGCTCCAAGAACTTTGCCTGAACTACCGACTGTTATAGAACAAGAATATTCTTCCATTTCTGGCCTAAACAGAAGAAACGAAAAACTTCCACAAAAAGTGACAACAAGAACCATGGGACTCAACGTGGAGGGAAATATTAGTACCTCGCTCACCGCAAGGCAACCAATTTTGAAATTGAATCAATGGGCAAAGACCCCGCAAGAAGATATAGCTATGGACCTCTCTGACTTAGAAGATGGAGAGCAAGACAACAAGTTGGAAGAGAACGCGTTTGATGATGCTGCGAATGTCTAAACTGCCCCAATTAGGCCAATTGCAAGCCAAGGGTATCCCACGGGAGTGGCTCTCCCAAAGAGAGGAGAGCCTAGGCTTCAACCCATTTGCCAAGACCATTTGCAAAGCCAAACACTTGGTGTAGAGACTGGCTACCACCCTTAGGATTATCAGACATCAGAGGCACACATAGCAGACATGGTCGAATGATTGATGGATGAAAATAAAAATAGGAGAGATGATGAATGGGGATCTACACCAAGTCGGACTTCCTTTATGATGAAATCTTAAACGGGAGGTCTCTGAAAAAATTCACAATGCCGACTATTCCATCCTACGATGGGTCAAACGACCCAAAACCCTATTTATACAAGTACAGTTGGTACATGGATGGAGCTAATGCCTCTTAAGCTATCCGGTGCAGATGTTTTCCTATCTTTCTGGAAGGAATTGCATCTATGCGGTTCACTAGGCTTCTGTTGAGATCTGTCTCTACTTTTGACCTGTTAGAAACAAGATTCCTTGATCTGTTCAGGCTATATACCGCGCAACCAAAAGATGTCATATTCTATCCAAATTGTTTCAGGGATGCAACGAATCGTTGAAATCTTTCATAAATTGGTTCAATACCGCAGTGACGGAAGTAAGCAACTCCAACGAGGACATGGTTTTTATGGTGTTAGTATGTGCCATTCACCCAGAGACTGAATTCGAAAAGTGAATTAAGATGAAGCAACCTACCACAAGGAAAGACTTTAATCGTAAAACAAGTCAATACTTAAGGTTAGAGGAAGCGCATGAGCTGGAGAGGAAGTCTACTAGTGTGCAACCAATGAATACTGGACAAAACGATGTAGCAATGAATCAAACGGCACAGGTTTTTGGAACCGCTGAAAGAATCACAAGGAAACATGGAAATCAAAAGAGGAAAATTCAAAAATCCAATAAAAGAAATGGTAATAACAACAATAAAAGGATTAAGGGGTTTAGGCCTGAAGACCACACCCCTCTAAACGACACTCCAAAAAATATTTATCTCGCAACACAAGGGACCAAGGAATATAAAAAATCCCCTAAGAAGGAAGCAACAGAGCAGCAGAAGCATTCATGGATGTTTTTCCGTTTCCATGAGACGCACGGTTACAAAGAATGATGCCACTTGAAGAACTTGATCGAAGAGATGATTCGAGTGAACAAGCTCCAGCAATACGTCAAGAAACCACATAATCCTGACCAGCCCGCAGCTCCTCAGGCCCGTAGAAATCATAGAAACCAATCCGGAACCAGTGAAGAGGGATCAAAGAGAGCCGATCATACTCATTATTGGGACGATATCCGAAGGCCCGCATTTTGCACAAAGAAGTTGGGGAAAGACGGAGAGATAAGCAAGTTCATTAAAGCACACTCCGAAGGAATCATGTCTCATGATAGAAGATGGGGCCCCAACCAAGCAGCATAAAACTTTAAATGATGATATTATATTCAGAAACTGAGATACCGAAGGGATCGAAGCTCCGAATCTCGACCTGATGGTGGTGACGGTAGGACTCGGACCCACCGTGGTCTGATGGGTGGTGGTCGATAGCGGCAGTTCTGTCAATATAGCTTTCAAACGTACCTTTAACCAAATGAATATTGGCATAAAAAGCATGTCTGCATGCCAAACGAAGATCCAAGGGTTCACTGGTGAACCCAAACAACCCGTAGGGACAATTGACCTACCAGTAGAGCATGGAGGAGGTGATCAAAGTGTTACCCTCGTTCACACCTTCGTAATTATGGATGAAAATTCTGCATATAACGCCTTCTTAGGATGACCTGCCTTAGCCGATTTCAGAGGCTCTCTGGCCTAATGGTGCCTTACATTGAAGTTCTCGACTGCGAATGGAATTGGTTTGGTCAAAGGAGATCAATGCGCCGCAAGAGAATGTTACATTGTAGGGTTACGTGCATCCAAAAGAAGGGAAAAGGGGAAGGATGTGGGAGAACTCTCCACATTCATGAACCTTTTAAATAGCAACTACAGAACTGTCCTTGGCTTGGGGACCATAGCCGATTCAACATGGCTATGGACCCTAGAAAGAAGAGTTTAGGGGAGGATCAGGCAGCACCGGCAGAATTGATGGTGTCTGTCCCAGTTGATATGGATGACCCAACTAAAGTCTTGAAAATTGGATAGCATATTGGAAATAAGATGCAATTGGAACTTACTAAATTTCTTCGCGCTAACTTGTATGTTTTCGCATGGACACACTCCGATATGTATGGGGTGTCACCAGAAATCACATGCCACACGCTCAACATTGATGTTCACACCAGTAAAGCAAAATAAGCACAACCTGGGTCCTGAACGGTCAAAGGCTTTAAGAGAAGAGGTGGATAAGTTAATGGCTAATGATTTTATCCTTGATGCAACTTACCTGAATGGTATCTAATTCGGTCTAAGTCAAAAATTCCAATAGGAAGTGGCGAACTTGTATCGATTACTCGAACATAAATAAAGCTTGCCCGAAAGATAGCTTCCCTCTTCCCAGAATAGACTAGCTTATGGACGTAACGATAGATCATGAACTGCTATCATTCATGGACGCATACTCCAGGTACAGATAGATCCTAATTTATGAACCTGATCAAGAGACCACCAGCTTTATCAGTGACCTGGGACTTACTGCTATAGGGCGATGTCATTTGGTTTGAAGAACGTCGGGGCAACGTATCAAAGGTTGGTAAATACCATGTTCAAGCGCCATATTGGATAAACCGTGGAGGTTTACATGGATGACATGTTGGTTAAATCATGAGTAACCACCAACCATCCGAATAATCTCGTCGAAATGTCCGAAATACTCCGAAAGTACGGAATGAAATCAATCCACTAAAATGTCACTTTGGAGTAGCCTTCGGAAAATTCTTAGGATTCATCGTAAGTGCCAGGGGCAGCGTAGCAAATCCAGAACAAATAATGTCACTATGATAAGTCCAAGCTCCGAAGAATAAGAAAGAACTATAAAGCCTGAATGGAAAGGTTGCAGCACTAAATCGATTTATCACGAGAGCTACTAACAAAGTGTATACCATTCTTTGATGCACATAAGAAAGGAAAGAAAAACTTCGAATGGAGTGAGGCTTGCCAAACATAATTCGTAGAATTGTTGTGGCACATGGATGCTTCGCCAATCCTTCAAAGCCTATAGATGGAGAAGACCTATTCATTTACTTAGCAATCTCGCCTCATGCATCGAGCGCCGCCCTTGTGCGTGAAGAAGCGAAATCCAATGACCCATGTATTACATTAGCAAGCGGTTTACCGAAGTCGAGAAAAATTACCCGAAGTTGGAAAAGCTAGTGTATTTCCTCTTGATCATGTCCAAGAAGTCATGGCCATATTTTTAGGCACATCCAATCTAAGTATTGACCTATCAGCCCCTGAAGCATGTGTTGTATCGACATAAAACTTCCGGACATTTCTCAAGTGGAACATCGAACTAAGTCAATATGCTATCACATACCACCCAAGGAAGACTGTAACAACCCGCATATTTATCGAGTTTGTATTTAAATATTTTATTTAAATAGTAACTCGTTAATAGGATTTTGGTCCGAAAAGCTACTTTTTGCAAACGGTCAAATTAGGACTCGAGACCACTTCCATTGAGTTCGAAATGTCGTTTACAACTTTTTAAGTATAAACATCGATAGGTTTGGAGTTAGTGAAATTTCACTAACTTTTCCCGCTTTGGACTTTGGGTTAGTTTAGCCTATTAAGCCCAAGTTCCAAACCCCTTCTCCTCACTCTTCATAAATTTCCTAACTAACTCAAGCTTGGGAATTAATGGTGAAAAGAATGGGAAATTAAAACTCCAAGCACAAATTCAATTACAAATCCAACATTCAACTCCAAATTCAAGTAGAAGATATTGGATTCAAGCTTTGGATTGCTTCTCCTTGCTTTCAAGCTTCATCTTCATAAACTTTAGTGCAAAGGTGAGATTTTTATCTCACAATTCTAGTCTATAACTATATTGGACTGTTGGGAATGATTCTCTATCACTTTTGCATGCACATTTGCATTTGGTTTGAATCGAGTTGGCGAAAAACTCCAATTTTTAGTGTTTTTGGTGAAATTCTGCACTTAGGTCGTTCTGCCTATGCTAGGTCGTTCGCGTGGAAAAGTCTCGGCCTCAAAATAGCTCGTTTCCGACCTTAAAATGGCCTACAACGTTAGGTCGCTCGGCACTCGGAATTAGGTCGTAGGTCGTATGGCTCTTAGGTCGTAGGTCGCGGGCTTTTAGGTCGTTAGGTCGCAAACACTTAGGTCGTTTCTGGCCTTAAATCCCCTATATAGCCTTAGGTCGCTCGCTCTGGCTCCTTAGGTCGTAAGTCGTGGGCCTTTAGGTCGTAGGTCGTCAGGCCGTTAGGCCTTAACTCGTGTGGCCTTGGTTCTTTAAGTCGCTCGGCCTTACCTTCCATTTTTAGGTCGCATGACCTTCTAACCCGCTAGGTCGTTGGACCTATAACCCGTTAGGTCGTTGGGCCTATAACCCTTAGGTCGTTAGGCCGTTAACCCACTAGGTCGCATGACCTATAACCTGTTAGGTCGCTCGACCGTTTACTCCGTTAGGTCGTATGACCTTGTTCCACTAAGTCGCTCGACCCTTAGGTCGTAACACTTTAGGTCGCACGCCTTTCACACCATTAAGTCGCGAGTTTAATTAGGTCGCTCGGCCTTAAAACGTTAGGTCCCTTGACCTGTGCTATTGTTAGGTCGCGAGTTCCTTAGGTCGCTCGTCTCCCTTAGGTCGCTTGACCTGTGCTATTGTTAGGTCGCGAGTTCCTTAGGTCGCTCGTCTCCCTTAGGTCGCTTGACCTGTGCTTTTGTTAGGTCGCGAGTTCCTTAGGTCGCTCGTCTCCCTTAGGTCGCTTACCTGGTTGAGTCGCACCTCACCTTAGCTCGGCCATGATTAGGTCGCGAGTTTCCTTAGGGTCGGTTACTCCTGGACCCCCCCTCCGTAGGGGATCTTATCTGAAAAACATTGAGCTGATTTCCTTGGATTTTATTCGCATCTCCGTATGCGATCTTTGTGACTGATTGTTTCTACACTTGCTTATGTGTTTTGTCACTTTATAATATAAAGGTTTCAATACTAGTAGTAAATATCAAAACTCTTTTAACAAACAATTTCAACTCTATTTTTAATAACAAAGCTCTTTTCTTAAACCGTTTTCCAATCTATTAGTATATACAAGCCTTTACCTCACTCGGATGAGAAATCTAATTAAACGACTTAGTAAAACAAGTGGTATGAAACGCTTGCGTTCACTTCGTCGGTTAATTCTTGGACTTGTTCGATTGAACCTCTTGTGACAATTTTACTAGTGAAGATTTACAGTTTGTTCGTAAATATTTAAGTTAAGCAAGTGGTTATGGGACATGAAGCTAAACTTCTATATTTACTAGCTTAGTGTAATTGACACTTCTCGTTGATCTTGATGATCGCTTTATGAATTAGACTAGCAATTGCGCGATGTCTCTTTCATTGCAAGGTTAGACTAGACACCACTTGTGTGATTCCATTCACACATACCTTTCTGCTTTTTGGTTAGTCTTGACCTCAATCTGTGTGATTCCACTCACACATGTGGGGTAGCTCCCCATGGTCTTCGGACCGTCATGTGATAGGCCTCTTTCCCTTTTTATGATTTCTGGATTTCTCGTGTTGATTTCTGGAATTCATGTCATTGACTTGTTATGAGTACAAGTTTAGGGTATGATGCCCCCTTCGAATCTTTGAGAAGATTCTTGTGATATTGATTATCTCTTATTGATTGATCTTCTGTTGATCATTATTTACATACTTATAGTGGTATGTCGTTATGGATGTTTATGTTTATGCCATATCTTTTATGTTATATCATGTCATCTGATATTTATAGCTAGACTGATCCGTTTATTATTTTCTTAAATAATACTCGGGTCAGACCGAGATGTTACAGGTGCTTCTGCTTGACTTCTTCCCAGGGATTCATCACTCTGACTTTTGGCTAACTGTTTAGATTAGCATTTTTTGTTGTATACACTTGAGATATAGACTCATAGTTGTATTCTTTTGTATAGCACGTGTTGCTATTCTTTTGTATTATCGTGGATCTTATTGACCACTACTCTGATGTACACTTTCATGTGTTAGTTATATATTCATATCTTCTTCCGCCTTTGTGATATGGATATCTATGACTGATTTGTGATATGATTATTTCTATGTTTGTTTCCGAAGATTATTTATAGCCACCGTGTGATAAGCAATTACATGGATGGTCGCTCCTCAACAGCCTTATTCTCCGTGCTAGTTGACAGCACTACTCCGGAGTGTTCTTGGCTAGCGTGGGTATAGAGGTGGGGCGTCACAAAGACCATCAATGGGCAAGCACTAGCAGATTTCATCACCGAATTTACTCTATGGGATGATGAGGAAGAAACACCGATAGAAGTGCAAACGCAATGGAGACTTTTTTTTGATGGTGTATCTAACAACTTTTGTTCGAGGGCAGATGTAATGTTTGTAACCCTTGAAGGACGAGCCATTTGCTACGCTTTATGTTTGGAATTCCCTTCTACAAATAACGAAGCGGAATAAGAAGCGTTGATAGTAGGACTAAAGGTTTTGAAAGAGCTCAAGACAAAATCTGTTCACATCTACAGTGACTCCAGCTAGTCATCTTCCAAATAAAAGAAGAATGCGAAGATCGAGGGGAGAAACTTGCGTCGTATCTATCTAAAGTGCAAGAGTTGCTAAGAGACATCGAACATTACACCATAACCCACATTCCATGGGAGGAAAACACCAAGGCAGGCTTTTTGTTCAAACTAGCAAGCTCCAGAGAAGCCTAACATTGGGACTCGTCCCAGTTGAAACTCTGACACCCCAAGCATAGACAAAATGGATGTTGACTGGGTCCTTGAGGTCACCGACGAACCATAGTTGTGGATGACATCGATAAAGGACTATTTACTTACAAGGACCCTTCCAACTGACCGGAATCAATGGAAAAAGCTTCTTCGAAAGGCACCATGATTCATGATACAAGATGAAATACTCTGTAAGGGGATTCTCAACCCTCTTCTTAGATGTATGTCCTATGATGCAGCCCGATGAATCCTAAAGGAAGTGCACGAAGGTGAATGTGGAGACCACACTGGGGGGATAGACCCTTGCGAAGAAAGTCCTTTACTACTAATACTTCTAGCCAATGATTAACCGCGATGCTGTAGAATATGCCATTAGATGTGATCTTTGCCAAAGGTTCAGTAAAATTAAAAGAACTCCTTCAACAGAGCTAACACATATGGTCAGCCTATGGCCATTTCCAATGTGGGGAATTGACTTGATTGGCATCCTGCCAATAGCGAAAGAGGGGCCAAATATGCTATAGCACCGTTGATTATTTCACGAAATAGGCCGAAGCGAACTGCTGGCCACCATAACCATAAAGAAAGCCATTAATTTTGTCACTAAAAACATTATTTGCAGGCTTGACGTGCCATAGAAAATCATCACTAACAATGGAACCAAATTCAAAAGCACCGAGTCAAAGAATTATACAAATGCTTCCAAATTGAGAAGAGCTTTTCTGCGGTAGCTCATCCACAAGCAAACGGGCAAGTGGAAGCAATAAACAACATCATCAAGTCCACTATCAAAAAACGATTATCTAAGGCAAAAGGAAACTAGGTTGATGAACTTACGCTCACACTATGGGCTTACAGAACTACCCACAAAGTGGCAACTGACCACAATCCGTTCGCTCTGGTATATGGCTTAGAAGCAATGATTCCTTTTGAATTAAAGGTCTACTCACATCGAAGACAAAACTTCAATAAAAAACAAAACTAGCAACTCCTACTTGAATCACTAGATATTATTGATGAGAGGATGGAAGAAGACGAGTTGAGAGCTGCTGCTCACCAAAAAAGGGTCGCGCAGTACTTCGACTCCAAAGTTCACAACCAAACACTTCAAAGTGGGAAATATCATACTCAAGCGAATCTACCCCATCCTAGGGGCCTTCGTACCAATATGGGAAGGGTCTTATGTCATTAATCAAAAGCTTACAGATGGAAATTTCAAGCTAACAACCTTTGACGAAATCCAAATTCCTAGGGCATGGAAGAGCGAATCACTCCGCCGTTACTTCATCTGAAAACTACCTTATGTACTCTTTATTTTTCAGCAAATAAGCCATCTTGGGATGCCGAGGGCATTGTAAATAGGAAAAATCTGTATTTTTTTCCTTAATAAAATTGATTCTCTTTTTGAACCAACAAAACTGTGCTTATAATAACTACCCTCCAGTTCGACGGAAGCAAATAGACTCAAATCGTTGGACCGACGAAACCCGATCTCCACTTTCTAAGAACCAGTGTTGCCCCAGTGACATCGGGAAGGCTCTAACATAAACTACCCATGTTGCCCGAAGATAGGCAAAACTAAGGAGTGCCAAAAGCCACGCACCAAATTTTAAAACATAAACTCCTTATGTTTCCTAAAGATAGGCAACACCGAGGAATATAAAAAACCGTGCATCCCATAAGCCACACACTAACTTTTGAAATTTACACTCCTTATATTGCCCGAAGATAGGCAACATCGAGGAGTCAAAAAGCCACGCATCCCATAAGCCACGCGACTTTTTAAAACATACACTCCTCGCATTATCCAAAGATAGGCAACACCCAGAAGTAACAAAACTGATCCGGATCGACAGGCCATATCGATCTTTAAATTCGCACATCTAGTAAACGACGTGCACTTTTAAGTACCGGAACTGCGTCGGTAGTACCATAAATCTTATCCGCCATAGAAATAATGAGAATCAACCAACTCCTATTATTGGAAGCAATGGGCACGACTCCACAAAACCGTGGTGCTGCAAACCAGCGGGAAACTTCAACTGTTGATATTCAAGGACTAACTATAACATTCAACATTGGTAGTGTGTACCCGCCAATAGTTAACTTATACATTGTGCACATTTCAAGCATGCATATGTTGCATACTTACCAGAACATCGCAAAAAACTTGGACTACATGCTACAATTACAAAACTTCTGAAAGAAGAAAAATCAAGTTGTGACTTAGTCAAATTTCAAATTTTAGTATGCAAACTATTTAAACCATAAGTTAGTGGCCATTTTTCAATTGTTTTAAATAAATAGCCCTGTAAACTGGGGGCACATACTGGTACTTAAATAAAAATACTTAAAAACAATATTTCACAAGTTCTGTTACTCCAAACAATGAATTGTTACTCTAAACAAAGAATATTGGTAGTAATCACAGGACTAGATAAAGTGAAGTGAGAAGATATAGAGTAAACGTATGTGCGCAAAACACATATTAGCAAATAAGTGTAAAAAAATAAGCATAAGTGCACAGAACACAGATGAACAGATAAGTCAAAGTACAGTCAAAATATCAATAGTATACTACTTATAACTTTCTTTTGTACAAGGTCAAAAAGTGGGGGCTGTACCAATACAATGTCGGCCAACAAAAGAAAAATACAGACCCTACAACAAAAACACTAAGTGAAGACTTAGGTCTTGAACAAAATAATCCAAAATGAGTCAAAAGCAGAACAACTACTGTCCAAATCCTTCAACGCCTCTTTCCCCCACTCCCTTTCCCGCCATGTGTTTAGAGTTTTTGCTTCTCCTCAGGAGTGGTATCGCTGCCAATGTTAACTATTTCTTTAGTGTTGACATCTTCCTCCTGCTCCGTGATCTTCTCGGAAGACTCGCCTTTTGTTTTATGCTTCCGAGACCTTCGAGAGCTCTTCAAGGCCTTAATCGCTTCAACTTTCTCTTTCTTAATAGCGACTAGTTCTTGTTGAGTTTGCATGGCTGCTCAGTTTGAACTTCTTGCTTCCAAACTTCGGCCACTATTATATCACCTTCCAAAGATACGGAAGGATCATCCAAGCCGTGAAGTGCAACAATCTTTTCGGACTTCGGCCCTGGCTGTGAGCCAGACACGGACATGGTGATCGGAGCAGGTATGAAAACGAGTACGGAAGGAGTGGAGATAGCAACGGGCCCAGGCACCGAAGAAAAAGGTAAATCAGTAGACAAGGAGGATGGACCTATAAGATCAAAAATGTAAGCATTAAATTCTTCCTCCTCTTGCGGCGTAAGATGAAGCTCCCAAACTCCGTGGAAACAAGAAGATTACCTGCATTGGAAGAATGACCAAGAATGTCAACTTCGTACTCACCGCTTGCACCCTCCTTCGACAGCTCTGCAATCCAAGGGGAAGCCTCAAGCCCAGAACTTGTTAATGGATCGCGGGGCTGCCCCTAGGGTTCGTCGGCACCAGAAATGAAGGTTTCGTAAGTGCTTCGGCAGCCGAAGTCATGGCGGCATCGGCGGCTTCTTTCTCTCTCTTTCGATCCGTAAAATCTCTTGGCCCTCTAGCAACGCCTTTTTTGATTATTCATTGAGGTAGGCGTTCTCTAGCTCCTACTTGGATTGAACATCACCGTTGTTATGAAAGCAGATCAAGATTTCCTCCCAAACCACAGCGGGAGTGCACGAGAATTTAGGGCCTGAGTAGCCGAGGCTCCCCTAATGCAGTAGAGAGTTGACATAAAAATTCAAGATGGTCTTATCCTCTCCTCCATCTTACTTTCAAAAGTGTTTTGAAGCTGCAGATAATCCACCGTAATGGCGGCCTTTTCAACTTCGACGCGAGACTTATCGGCGCTAAGTTGCACAACTTGATCCTGTAGCCTGGTGATTGTCTCATCCTGGTCGGAGATGGTCTTATTATGCCCCTCTACGATAAGGTCATTATCGAAGATGGTTTTCTTTTGGGCCTCAATTGTCGCACTGGAAGCTGCCACCTCCTCTTTTAATTTAGCCTTTTCTACGTGAGCCTTCTCAATTTCGTCCTGGTAGACGATCTCTATTCTCTCGTGAGCTTTTTTTACTTACTTCAGCAAGCCGGCGTTCTTTTTTCTCTCTTAAAGTGCCGCTTCATTTTCCTCTTCCAGTTGTTAGACCCTAACTTAGCGTTCCACCAACACTCTCTCGAAATCATCCTTCTCTGATTCAAAGGAGAAATTTCTGGACAATTGTTGCGGTTTGTGTTCGCCAACTGCTTACATAATTTTTCCCATCGTTTGGCCTGCACCAAATCATTCTGAATAGCCTGAACATACGACATATATGAATCTCTACGAACTAGACGAAGATCACGATTAAAATTAACCCCCTTAAGAACCACCCGG
The DNA here is from genome assembly GCA_030765085.1 of Allium cepa. Taxonomy (NCBI): domain Eukaryota; kingdom Viridiplantae; phylum Streptophyta; class Magnoliopsida; order Asparagales; family Amaryllidaceae; genus Allium; species Allium cepa. The sequence goes on along the minus strand of CM060938.1, from coordinate 460,962,977 downwards.
GGTGTGCCGCCTCAAGCCTGGGAGGACTAGATGGAAGAACATAAGCGAATCTCCGGTGGGGGCGCGAAGCACCGGGGGCAAGAGCTACAGAAGATGATGGAATTTGAGTTGAAAAAGGAATGGGGACATAAGTGACCAGGACTTCTTGACCCGCTGAAGAGAGTGTCGGAGCGAAAGCTTGCTAGTCTGAAGAATGGGAGCCACAATCAAATTTAGACCTTTTCGACGACTTCTCTCTCTTACCAAAAGTCTTCCCCTTTCATACCCATATATTCGGCTCCGTTCCCTCTCATCTCGACGATGAGCTTCAGCTTTTGAATCTTTTCTTCTTTGATACTCCTCCTCTGTCTTGCGGGGTTGGTAATGGCTGGAATACTGCTTCGACCAGTGCTGAGAGTTGGTAAATTGCGACGACCCTGAATTTTGAAGATTTAAAATTGAAAATATTTAATTGATTTTAGGTATTTGAATGATGGTTTAACTTGAATTTCAAACTATCAGAATGGATTTGGAAATTAAATTATTGAATCTAATTTATTGAAGTTGGGTAAAAATTTGAATCTTTAATTTAAGCTTGTTAAAGATAATTTGATGGCTTAGAAAATTCATATTGATAATAATGAAGATAATGGAAGCTTCAGAATCGGATTTGGGAATATTTTGTTTAGTTTTGAAATTATATCGTTTAAATCGATATTTAAAAATAGCCTTCCGAGGCACAGTCTTGGATTTCGATGAAACCAGTTCCATTGGATCCGTAATATTGTATTATTATCGGCTTTCAATTTTCGTAGTATTCGAAGTTGTCTTGTGATCGTACGATAAGCAAACGTGCTGAAATTAAATCGAAAATTCAATATAAAAGCTGGGTCCGGAAAGCTATCTTTTACATACGATCGAATTTTGACTCGGAACCTTTTCCATTGTGTCCAGAATAGGGGTTTAACATTATAAACGCTTGGCGGCACGCCTCGATTGAAGATCGAGATTTTGAGTTGCGAAATGGGACGATTTAAATTTTAAATTTGAATTTAAAAACAGTATATATATGTGAAAATTTATATAATATTATCTCACAAGGAAAATTACACATCTCCATCTTTAAACCATGTGTTTGGTTTATTCTGATAAATGCTACACGCCTTCAAGAGAAGCTTTCTTGTGCTTAATAAAAAAAAAGGAGGAAACGAAAGCATTTTTTTCTTCTTCATTCAAATGAAAGGAAAAAATATCAGAGCTTCAAAACAAAAAAATTAAAGGTCGCATTCCTCTATTTTATTTGAAATCAATGAAATCCCTCAGTCCCAATCTCGAATTCAAAAATAAATCAGAAGTCATGGCCGCGTTTTTTTTTTCAATTCGAAGAAAAGGGGGCTGCCTCGTTTATTCCTTTTCTTCCATAAAAAAATCAAATAATAGCCTCAAATCGAAATCTCAATCTTAATTTCTATTCGAAAATGGAGGCATTACAGTTGGGTCACCGCGGTCAAATTTCTTGGTCAAGTCGCGATGGAGGACTGTACGCGCTAGGCCTGGGGGAAATTGGAGGTGGCTTGTTCGTCGACTGCGTCTAGCGTTTTGATTTGGGAGTCATGTGTCTGTTCAAGTGCAGTGGAGGTCGCGATAGCAAGATGGTCGCTCGAGGCTGATCGTTCGTCGAAGTGATGGTGTGAGGGGACGGCGCTGCATTGAAGGTGGCACAAGAATCGAGTTTTATGCTTGGTTTGGCGAACGAGTATGGGTTGTGATTGGAAGGCAGGGGTTGCGGCAGTCTTGAGTTGGTGGTTCGTGAGGCTCGGGGTCGTGTCGATTATCGCGATGTCGTTGTTCGACTTAGGGTTCGAAGTCTGGCAATGATGTGGGGCCGGTGTGAACGAAGAGAAGTGGAGGTAGTGATGGTTTACCGTCGTCATTCGGGGCCTAGTTATTGTCTGGCGATTCTCTTGTTTAAAAGAAATATATATATATATATATATATATATATATATATATATATATTTTAGGTATAAACCTATTATGGTTTTAATCCTATATGTATATTAATGTCAAAAGAAGAAAATCAATTATAGTAAGTAAACCATCTTTGTTTTAATATTTACATATACAAGTTAAAAAAAAAGAATTTAATATATACACACACACACACACATCTTCACTTACGATTTAATTTTTTATAACGACGTATTATGGAGATTAATCTGTTTAATAAAATTTAATCATTTGTTTAGAATTAAAATATTAGTTGAATTAAAATTTTAAAAATGGCAATTGAATCGTTTGTTTTGTTTGAATATTAATTAAATCATATAATTGTTATACAAGGTCAAAGATCGTGAAAAACAAACTGGAATGGAAATGGATGGCAAATCAAAGATGAGAACTTCTCATTCAAAGAAATTGATGCTTGGTTAATTTTAAATAAATAGATTTAAAACTATTGATTGTGTACTTGGATGATATTATATTTAAACCCATATACCGTGATATTCCACCTCGAAGTGGAATTGGTATTATATATGTATTTGGAGTTGTTGATTTCCCGCATTATATAGCGGATGAGACCCTATGCGCCGCATAATAGCGGATGATATTTTATAAATCCCATATACCACGATATTCTACCTCGAAGTGAAATGGGTATTTAATTATTGTGCTAACATCTGTGGATGCAGGAAAGCAGGTTGGAGGGATCCAACTGGATTCCTCAAACATTTGAATTTGTTTCATATGTTGTGTGTTGATTTATTTATAATCTGTGTGTGATTATATCTGTGATTGAAATCGTAGAAGACTATAATTTAGCCGAATATATTTTTTGTATCGTAGGATACCAAAAATAAATAGAATTGGATTTTTAAAATTCAAGAAGAAAGTTTATAGTAAAATTTATTTTTGAGAATATGATAAGTTTAAAAGAAGGAATTTTAAAGGATAAAGTTTTATTTTTGAATCCTATTGAATAAAATTCCAAAATATGGGAAAAAGGCTAAATAAATGGATTTTGGGTAATATTATTCAAAGGTTGAAGAATTTATTTAAAATACGGATTTTAAATAGTTTGGAAAAAAATAAAGGAATTTATTTTAAAAACCAAATAATTTGGAAAATCAATTTGGAATTTGATTCGGTGTTTGAAATTTAATCTTTGGGAAACCGATTTGAAATTGACTTGGTGTTTAAAAAAATAAATTTTGGAAATCAATTAGAAAATTAATTAGGTGAATATTTGGGAAACGATTTGAAAATCGCATATCAGTTGATATTTGGAAATTTGTAAAGGAAAGGGAATTTTGTTTTAAAAATAAACATTGAGTTATTTTTAAAAGTGTGGAAAGGAATTTACAGATTTGGAAGGGTTTATTAATTGGTTTAAATGGACCATTTTGAAATGGAAAGCTTATTTTCTCTGGAAAGCCGAGTATGTTTTCAAAATAGCTTTTAAAGTATAAATTAAAAGTTCTAAAGATGGTTTTAAAAAGAATATTTTAGAGAAATTATTTTCTTAAGTTGTTTTTAAATCTTTAAAGTAAAGATTTATTTAATTAATTATAGAAGTGATTATTTAAAGAATTAATTAATATTTGTTTTGGAAAATGGTTATTTAAATAGTTATACCCGATCTACGAATTTTATTTTAAAGTTAATTTGGACTTGAAGTTTTGTATGACATATTAGTATAATATTTTCATAATTAATATTTAAATAAATGTTTTAAAATAGTTTTATCTCAATGTTTCCAGGTATATATTTTGGATAAGTGATTTAAAGTATTTCAAAGTATTTGAACTCGGCAGACTTTCAGTGGAAATAAATAATATCGGGAATCTTATTCCGCAAGTGAAAACTGATTTGAAATTTGTTTTCAAATGGTTGAAGTGTGAAAATATATCTTGTAAAGATATTTTGAAAATAAATAATTGGAAAAATTATTTAAATCTTGATGATTGTTGTGAATGTTGATTGATAGTTAAATAATCGACTATCAATATTGGCCTTTAAATGACATTTGAATTTCGATGCGACAAGGAGTCGGATTCTATATGGTCATCCGAAAACCACATCGAATCTTGATGATGAATCCTTGTGATTGGAATATCCATGTGTTTTTGAATTAAGCGCTCTCTATTCGGTTTAGCCAGGAAAGGACTTCGTGTCATATAACCCATTTCGAATAGTGATACGACAAAATGGATAGCATTTGAAAACGGTGGTGAAGACCGGGTGTCTTCGAGAATGATAGGATAACCTATCGAATGACTCTGCACTGAATTGCTCCGGTATAGAGATCTCCATATGTGATGGGGAGTCCAATTGGGATTGTGGATGCCCGGATTGCAAGGGCTTCTTTGAAGTACCTTCGGTTTTGTTCGAACCCAGAACAGACTTGTATGGATGTGTGTATGACGTTACACTTTGAGATGTAAAGCTGGTTTCTATCAAATACATTTATGTTTGGTGGCGGAGATTTATTCTCTTAGCTTAACACCCTTCTCTGAGGCGTACAAGCTCAGAGGTTATGTAGTTGATGGTTACTAGTGATACATTCCCAATTTAGTAATGTGGCATACGAAGTGCTGTTGATCATTTGTTGATCGAAGCATGGCTTTTGTGAAAAGCGTAGCTTTGTGGACGAGACTTTGTCGAGCCTCACAACCTGGAAATGGTCGAAACAGGAATATTGCGGCAAGGTTTTCAGGGGTCGCGCCCCTAAGGTATGTCCATTTTCTTCTGGATAAAGGGTGGTATCATGGTATGGAGCCCAGGTACTTCACTCATGTAGACACTGTAAATTTATTACTGTGTAATGTTTCTTTGTGGTTGAGGATCCTTGGATAAAGGTCGGTAACGACCGGGGGATGGCATACTTGTGTGGTAGTTACCTAGTTACAGCTTGGTTAAAGCATGAGGTAGCGTCGGCCTTGTGTTAGAAGAGATCCGGTTAGGCTCTTGGGGGCGTCCTTCCAGAGGCGTACCCATTTCGGTAAGGAAGTTCCTTAGCCTGACCATTTGTTGGAAATCCAAAGAAACAATATGCACCCTGTACGGTTTTCAGTTGTATAACCTACCATGAAATGTGACGGTAACCTGCTATTGAACATGGTAGCTATAGTAGGCATACGATGAAATGTTATATGCTGGCTGAGATTAATATTATACTTTCGAAATGTTTTCTGCACTATGCAATAATAATAATATCAAAAGGTTTTCGCGTATCAAGCATTTTTGACTATCATAAAGAGAAATCTCCTCCAAGTGTGCGCTTGCATTGTGTGTGTGGCTGGAGGCCTTATGGCAGTTTCATTTTCCAAAAGCATAACGGGTTTCTTTTTATTTTCTTTGTGAAAATAACTGTTGTTAAGTTATCACACCAGTCCCATGACTGACCCGAAGTTTATTGTTCCCTTCCTAAACTCCGGGTGCCCATAATTTTCCACATGGGCAGCCTAGAGTCAGGTTATCAATTGGATATGGATGGATTGCTGTGGAGATCTGGAGTCAAGCTGGATGGCGAGACGTATTATCTATACTATGTAGTATCTGCTGCATTTGGGTTTGTGTGAGACAAATTTCTATGTAGGCAAGTCATTATAACTGCCAATGTTGTGCGTTGTTGTTGTACTCTGATATTGTATTGTAATAACAGATATAGTTCTTTGTTTTAAAGATTATTCATTTATATATTATATGTTGTTCCGCTGCGAAATGTGAGATTCTGTTATTGTTTTTGTTTCTTCTTCTACCTTCTTCTTCTTCTTAAAACCCTAATGGTTCGGTTTTTCGACGTTCGATTGTTCGGCAGTTGATACGGTGGACATATTAATGTCGACTTTCGAAAGTCGAAAAAATCGGGTCGTTACATAAATTCTTCAAGATCGTCATAAAGTCCACGTCCTCTCGTCATACCTAACATGAAGAATAAATAAAAGGTTTTAAAAATGGAAAATAAACATGAAAAGTATGTGTACAAGTGGGTGTAACCTTAGTGAAATGTGTGATGTGTTTGAGAGGAGAACCTAATATGATGTCGCAAACTAGATCAGGCAGGCAACGTGGAGAGAATCAGATTAACTCCGGGTGCAACGGGCTCAAACAAGGGATCACCTCCTCAAATTTGAAATCTTCCCCTATAAGCATGTCGAAATCGACATGAACATCGCTCAAATCTCCATAGTCCACACCAGCATCTTTACTCGGAGAATCGTGACATTGTCTGATTATTGAGGCATCGTTTTTATCACTCGTGTCTGGAGGAGGTGAGTTCGAAATAATGGGACTCATCCTCGAAATCTCGTCGCGTGATTCAGAATCCCCATCATCGTTTTCTGCATAGAAGTCATCCTAGAAGTGGACTCATCGTTACTACTCCCAATCAACCCCTCCTCTTTTTTTAAGTCCACCACAGCCTTGCTATTCCTATGGTCAAACTTCTCTTCCTCTTTTTTCAGAATCGGAGGCATTCTGACCGGGTAATTGACTCTGGTCACAGCAGCATCTCTTCCATCGCGAGTCTCTTCGGTTGACTCTCCAAACAAGACCCGTCTTGACCCGGAACCGTGAGAAGAGGAGGTGGATCGCCTGCATACCCTGGATCAAGCGGCAGAAGAGACCTAAAATAGAACAACCGATCTCCCTGGATGCAATAATTTGAATCGAAGCAAGTTTTCGTCAGTCAGTAAGACTTTAACGGATATTTCCTCAGCATCGATAGCCTTTAGGGTTTGAAAAACTTCATCAAGAGACAAGTCCCTATTCGGCCTTTGGATTACTGTAAGAAGTATTCGACTTGTTAGAAACTCTATAGTGACATGTCGAAACTTAATAAGTAAGGAAAAGAACTTACCCCCCATTGTCTAAAGACGGTTAAACCCCTTAGGGCATCTAACTAAAAAATACTAGGTCTTGAACTGGGATAGATTGCTTTGCAATCGTAATATGATTTTTTGATTCCTTTGAGCTTCAATTGCAACCAAGGATAGGCAATCATCTCTTCTCTTGAATGACAGAAAGTATCGCAACTCGTCAAAGCTCAGGGCACAATTGAATGTTCGCATAAAAAGGATGTGCAAAAAAGTTAAGACGACATATCTATTGGGATGAATATGGAATGGAGCAATTCCTAAGTTCGCGAGACTCTCGCAGAAAAAGTCGTTAAAAGGGGACATAACTCTTTTCAGGCACATATACCGATGAAAAGCGGTATATCTCAAAGGTGGCATGTGAGCAAACTCTCCCTTCTCCGGAAGGCGCACGTCTTCCTCCGGTATGCCATGCTGCTTGTAGATATTATGCTAGACGTTAGCAGAAATCACAAAAGAAGTTCTCTCCTGCAGGTTGAGAAGAACTCTAAAGTTAGATGGAGTCCGATCCATGACCGGACCAACAGGAATTAGCTAGCCATACTCAGACCGTGAAGAAGAAGGAGGGGGTAATAGATGATGACACGGCCTCCGAAAGCGCAGGACTTTCTCTGTTGGATTTGCAACGAGAGCACGGGTACTTCATTCTAAACAACAGAATTTACATCCGAAACGGTCAGGTAATTCAACTCTAGAATAATAACTCCCTATACCATACTTGAATTCCGAAAGAACATCGGCTCACACTGATGTATCGGGCTTCAAGTATGTGCCAGGGGAAGTGTGATGTCTTATCTATTGGTGGTGGGCTTGGTGTCCCGAACGCTACAAATGCTCTACCCCGTGTAGATAGTATGTTCGCAGCCAAGAGGTAAAAGGACTTATCGCATCATTTTCTTTATGAAGTTACTTCTCCTACACTTACCCGTTATCGATCAACGATCGATAATGGATCCATTGTCTGAAACAATGTGGAAAGTCCCTTCTAGTACATGTACACTGTGTGCACAAAAGAAAGGAAAGTCAACCTGAATTCTCCGAAAGGATGAGTCAACCAGGACAAGCCCCGAATGTCGTTCCAAGAGGAACTCAAGACTTGATTTACTATCTTCCTTCATTAAGCCATAATCAAATCGGACTCCTCGCGATGAACGTCACCAATCCAACTCTGCTGCCAAAACATTAAACAGACATCGTGATCAGCAAACCCACCTCGGATTAACAACCTAAATGCAGAGCTGGTTGAAGCTTTAGGATCAGTGAACTACAATAGGCCGGTGGCGATCTAAGGATGAATCGATGACGATCTATGGTGTCAAGATAGCTAGGGTTTCGACTGAAGGAGGCATAGAAAAGCGACGACGAGGCTATGGAGTTGGTGGTGTAGAAGGAATCACGATGGAGATGGAATGGTAAAGGCAAGACAATCGAGGCACGAAGCTGGATTGTTGGAAATGTAGATGCTTGGGTCGAATCACTGCAAAGAGATCGGATCACATAAAGAAGGTAAGGCTCGAGTTATGAATAGTGGCAAGGAGGGTCAGCTCGACTACTTAAATAGGAAAATAAAAAATGCTGAAAAAACTTCTAAGTCATCAAGTCACTAGTGATCCATCACCTATGGATCGCTAGCGATCCATGTTTTTGTATACAGTTTCTCCTCCTTTTTGCCTAGCGACATTCCTACACTACTTCAAGACATACTGAGAAGCTATAGAGAAAAATTTGATTTGTTATGACAAGAAATGGTGGGCGAGATCAAAACTAACCAAGCAGAGGCATAGCCTAGTTCACATTCGCGAGACTCTAACATGATTAATTGAAATTCAACAAGCAGAAACTAAAAGCGATTACTTCCAGAGTACGCTTCATTTACATTGAAGACATACTCTGGGAGACAAATATTATCCAGGCTTTTAACCCAGCAGGATCCAAGAGAAGTCAAAACAACTTGATGGCGTCAGAATAGCTCCAAAGTCAACCAAATGAGTCAGAGTAAGAAGCTAAAAGAGAGCCAAAATAAACGAAGAAAAATCTACTAAGGACATGGATCGCTAGCGATCCATGGGTATAGTTCAATATTCAACCTTTCTTGAGTTATGGTCCGATCCCTATCACAAAAGTGATGTCCGAGTTTAACAAGATTTCGAGTTAGATAAACCAAGAGACAAGCATCCATCTGTAGGATCGATTTCACCCTAGAGGGGGGGGGGGTGAATAGGGTGATAGTGTTAATTATAAAAATTAATTGCGGAAGCTTATAAACTAATATTAACACAGATCACAGAATACTACCAGCACAGAAATAAATAGCAGAATAATAAAATGCAGAACAGAACAACACAGAATTTACCCAGCTTCGGCAAAACCCTGCCTACGTGCTGCCCCCAAGGTTTCTACTAGAAATTAGATAGTCCCTCGCTTACACACGTAAACTCGCTATACCCGCTATTGACTAATCTAACACTACGCTCAAAACCTTGTTCACAACTCAACTACCGAGTTGCAAATTCCTAAACTACACACCGTAGTTTGCACCCTAGTCACACGACTAGAAAATTAAAACGGTTTAAAAAGAAAATACAATTAAAAACGATTATAAAACAAAATAACCCTAATTAAAAACCCTTATAAAAAAAAATTCTCCCTTTAAAAAAAATAGGCCGGCCTCTTTTATATTCTAGCCCGTCTCTTTTCTTTATGCTAATGGTGGCCGTTCCTCTTGCAAATTTAGGGCTTCATTCCTTTTCCAGATTTAGGGCTTTTGAAGTGCCGATAGTATGTAGATTGATTCTATGATCTCTTGCGTGTATCCTTGATTGATTGATGCTCACTTCGGCTACTTCTTTGATCGAATTCCTTCTTCGATTCGGTATGTAATTATTTGCTTGTGCTTTTCTGATTTTTTGCTTTCTGGAATTCGATGCTAAAATTTGCCGATGATGAATTGTTTAAATAGGAATCGAATTCCTATATTCTCGTTCGTATAAAATATGTTTGAATTTGTCAAAAATTCTTCTCGGCCACTTGATTTAAATTGAACGTTTGATGATTGATTCTGACTAGTTCATAATCGTATATTTCATTGCTTGATGGTTACGATTTTGATTTATTTCGTGATCATCACGTTGTTGACTATGGCTTCTTGATTGCTACAGCTTCGGCCTTGACTTGTTCATAATTGAATATATTTGTTGCTTGGTTGAGGTCTCTGACTTTGACTTCGACAACCATGGCTTTGACTTGTTGACACCCTGACCATTTCATACCTGTACATGGTCATTGCATTTGCTGTTGCACTTTTGTGCTTTGCCTCATTCACTGTTGCTGTTTGGTCATTTTGTACTTCTCTTATGTACACTTGCACCTGTACTTTGACACTTGCATGTTTCTGGTGCATTGTATATTTTCATTGATTTGCACATTTTAGTTTGTAACTTGTAGTCTGCAACTTGATGTTGTATTCACTGGTCAGTGGTGTTCATTGTGATGTTTCACTATGGTTTCATGCCTTGTAGTTGTATTTGAGTCAGTGCTTCACCATATCACTTTTTGATTGATGCTGCATCACTTGTAGCTTTATGTATTCATGTGCTTGTCTGTATTCACTCTGGCTTGTGTTATGATTGCTGTGAAGTTGCATTGATCTCTGTAGTACTTTATGTTCTTCACTATTTACATCATTGGACTTGTCTGGTCTGGTCTTGAGTGTGCTATTGACCTGGTTCAGTCTGATCTGCACTTGATCATCTTGGTCTGGTGCATCCTGTTGTTGTTGAGTTGATATAGTCTGACCTGTGTTCCCTGTTGCACATTGGTCTGATCATTCCTGTAGCTTTGTTTTGGTCTTGAGCATTGCCATGCCATTTGTTGTGTCCATATGTATTCAGTGTTTACTTTGAGCATGTTGTAGTGTGTTACCATATTGATGCCTCTGATCATTTGACTGCACATGTTTCAGTGACATTGTGTTCATTTGAGTTGTCTCCATCTTCTGGTATGCTGCAGCTTGGTCTTTGTTGCATCTTTGTGTTGCTGTACTTTATGATGTATTCATGCAGCTTGTTTTCAATATATACTTGAATATTGCAGTCCATGTTCTTCACTGTTAGTCGAGCTTGAGTACATGTATTCTTGGCTCACTGATGCATTATAACTTGAATTTCACTCACTTGAGTGTTTGTTGCAGTATCTTGTGGTTGCTATGCCTTGTTGTCGCAGTATTGCAGTTGGGTTGCTGTACATATGAACTTGCATTCTTCGAGTTGTATTTACACCACCTCTTGAGCTTCAGTAGTTGTCTGTTTCACTACCATACTGAAATTCACTGTTGCACTTGAGTTTTTTCTTGCATTGTCACTTGATGTTGCTGCAATCTTCACTTCTGGTTAGCCACTGTTGCATTACTATGTCTTGTGGCATGTTGATGCATTTGCATGTTTGGTTTGCTTCTTTTCTGGTTGGTGTTGCTGTTATGTTGATGGCTAACCTTTGCTAGCTCATTCATGACATGTTGTACTGATTTTGCTTGGTGGTCTTGTACTTGTATACTGCTGGTTTGAGGCTGTGTCATGTTTGAACATAGCATTCATGTCATGTCGCCTTGTGTTGAATCCAGTTTTACAGCTCGGGTTTGACCTTGTGCTCGTGTCGTGATTTTAAATATATTGCACGTGAGTTGAAACCCGGTTTTTCATTTGGGTTTGACCTGTGCTTGTCTGTCCCTGTAAATCAATCAAGTGTATATATCGACGTGCACGGCCTTGTGGCATATACAGTAATATACTGTGTATGTCACAAGTTGTTCGTGTATGATGAATTCAAATTTAAATGATGACGAACAACCCAAATAACTGAGGCAAATAATATTTTCAAAATCATCTTTTATTTTTGAACTGCAAAAATATTTCTTTTTCAATTTTACTGCGTTAGTGTATATTTTTGCAGATTTCTCAGATGCTGGATTCAAACTGGAATGAAGTTGAAGATAAATACGAGTGTGAGTGATATGTAGTGAGGTGAATTGTAAATGTGAAATGTGATGTAATTGTAATCAAAGTTGTATAGTTATAGTGAGAGCTTGAAATTGTACTATTCAAAGATGTAATAAATATTTGTTTGAATATAATATTCGTTTGAATTCAAATTTCGTGTTATTTATTTTATTCTGCAAATATTTATTTAATCTGTGAAAAAATAAATAGTATATTATCAAATACATTTAAACGAATGTATATATGTTTATTATCATCAAACAAAAATCATATAAGCGCATATTCAACAATCTCCCCCTTTTGATGATAACAAACATATATTTAAGATTTTGAATATGTTAAATGTATTTGATCATTGATATGCTCTAATTGCTCCCCCTATTTAATTGCTTCCTCTCTACACAAAACTCCCCCTACATATATGCATACAAATAAAATATGCAAAAGAGTCTAGATGCAAAATGGAAAATTATTTGACCTTTGCTAGATTTTATTTGACAAAATCTTAACTTTTCTCTTCCCCTTTTGTTATCAGCAAAAGAATAATAGTGTTAGAGAAAATAGAGATAAAGTGATCGACATGAATCAAACATTTAACTCAATTGAATATAAATATCAAATTTCAATAAACTTCAAACAAAAATCATAATTACCCATGTCAGACGCATATTCCACTTTCAGAAATGATGGGGATAAATTCATAAAAATCATACAGTTCTGTCTATTTGTGGTATATTTATTTCGGGAAATTTGAATATCTACTAACCATGCATAACCGTTAGGACTTTTAAATGAGATTAGTAGTATTCCAATTTAATTTTAAAAATGAAATCAAGTATCTTCTAACCACGCATGACCGTAAGGACTTTTAAATGGGATTAGAATCAACTTGTCTATTTAACCAATTAATTTTGATATGCGTTCCATACATGCATAACCGTGAGGACTTTTAAATGAGCATGGAAGCACATAATCAAAAATCCAAGTAATTCACCCATGCATAACCGTGAGGACTTTTAAATGAGAGTGAATGCTTTGGATATTTATTTTTATTGAAGAATATAATAAATTGAAGCACAGATAATTTCCTTTATGAATCTGAAGATAAAACAAATTGAAGAACGAATAATTTCCTTTGTAAACTACCACAAATTTACATACTATATATGATTTTGATGAGTGATGGTCGATAGAAAGATGATAGAAATAGAAATGACCATGGAATTTTTACCCAACAAAAAGTTTTTATAACTTTTGTTATGAAATTCTAAAGAATTTTTTTTAAAATATATTGTCTTGAGTTATGTATGACAAATATCGACACTCAACACTTTTTCAATCACTATTGATCTTTTCGATAATCATTAGGGAGTTAGATTAGTCAAAATAGTCATTTAAAATCAAATCCAAAAATTATAAAAATAATTTTTCAAAAATGACTAATCTGTAAATATGGTCAAACATGATTTTCTTGAGGGGGTTTTATAAGAAAATTTTCTGCTATTTGAAAATTATTTCAAGTGAAAAATATGCAGATATTTTCTTTGAAAAAAAAACGATGCAGCAAATGAATGTGTCAAAAATTAATCACGTTCCACTAGTAATTTTTCTATCAACCATATTACCAGTGTAATCTGCATCTGAATTTAAATTTCACTCAAAATTCACTCGTTGAATGTCAAAGACCAGATTAAGAAATTTCAACAAGTTTTCTCATGATTATTATCAACAAATTTTAAATGAAATTCTCTTGGATTTGAAATGAAAACCGTGTCAACAATCAAACATATATTAAAGTGTCAATTTTAGAAGCCATCAAACATTATTTTTATTTCAAAGCAATTTCTTAAAAGTTTCAACAATTTCAAAAAAAAAATTTAAAATCCTTTTTACAATTTTTAAAATAGAATTCATTAGGATTTTAAATCGAGGCCGTGTCAAAACATGAATATAGATTTAGCCAAAAATATTATAACAACAATATTATTATCCAATCAAAACACTATTTTTCTCTCAAACTTATATATCAAGTAATTCTAGAGAATTTTATAGTGTTTTTGGCATAAGAATATAAATGGCTAACAATTTTGAATAAAGTCAGAATCAAAATCATCATTAAATCATCATCATATCATCATCACATAATTGGCTGATTTTATTCAGAAAATGGTACAGATTATCACATTTAATATATCGTACAAATAAATATACCTTTACCTGTCTTTACCTTTACGATATTTCTCGTCGTTGTCCATTGTGATTCTGTCACCCTTATACTAGGCTAAGGAACTTAGCTTTGTCGCCCGTTGTGTTTCTGGAACAGCCAAAATCCAGAGAACACTATTGTTGTTCCTTAGCCTGCCACCACACCTACACGGAAAAGGATTTATGTGACCTATTTGTTTTTATAGGTCCATGGTTGTTAGTGGCAGAAAATTTTGAAAAATAATTTTGTGTAGACCCAAAACTATTTATAATTGTTCCCTTTAGCACCCAAATTTGTTTAACTTTGAGAGATTTTATATTTGTGCCTTTTGGAACCCAAATCGGTATAGTTTTCACATGTTTGGGTCTATACCAACAATTATTGTGACTGTGTCCAAATTTTCTACAAATTGTGCACATAGAATTAACTTGATTAATCTTGTTTTCAACAATTTTCGAATTATTATATCCAAGTCCTTGTCTAACCGTATTAACAGTTTGTTTTCCTAATAGCATATTCAACGATTTTTCACTTTTGGAAAATTTATCTAAAGTCGTTGACAAATGTTGGACTTGTGTTTTGAGAGATTCGTTTTCATTCAACAATTGAGTGCACTTTTTGATAGAATTCTCTCTCCTAGTATTTTCATTCTCCTTTAAAATCAGAATTTCATTTTCAAGCGATTTTATTTTAATTTCTGATTTTTTAATTTCTTCATCAAATGTTGGACACTTATCACACTTAGGGATCCTACTTTGATAGGTTTTAATTAATTGATCAAGTTGTTTATTGCATTCTATCAAAGTATCTTTTTGAGATTCAAGTTTGGCGTATATTTCCCTAAGTCGTTCAAAACAACCGTTTACTTCATGAAAATATATAAGCAACTCTGAATGGGTAAGTTTTGATACCTCACTTGGCTCGTCATCGTCACTGTCAGTTGTATCACCTCGAAGACACAATTCTGCCTTTTCACTTTCACTGCCAGTGCTTTGATCATTCTCGTCTATTTCATCCCAAGTGGCTGCAAAACTTTTCTTTTTCTGTTTCTTTCCGTGGCTGGATTTAATTTGTGGACAATCGGGCTTGATATGGCCGGGTTTGTTGCAATTATAACAAATAAACTTTTGTTCTTCCGAGTAGTCTAGTGCTTTGGCTATTCTGCTTTTTGCTTTTTGAATTCGAGCTGAATTTCCATGTTTTTGATTCCATTTTTTGAATTTCCTTATTAACAGCTCCAATTCTGCTGCTCCATCATCTTCATCGTTATCATCATCACTTTCGGTTGTTCCTTTGAGAGCTATTGATTTCTTTTGAGTGTCACCTCCTTCACGCTCTTCTTTGAATTTCATTTCTAGCTCATAAGTGGTGAGATTTCCGATGAGTTCTTCAACTTTAAGTTGTTTTAAATCTTTCGATTCTTGTATGGCAGTAACTTTTGCTTCAAAGCTTCGTGGAAGGACTCTGAGGATTTTCCGGACTATTTCTAATTCGGTGTATGTTTTTCCGAGAGCTTTTGATTTGTATACGATATTGGAGAGTCGTCCGTACATCTCTTTGACGTTTTCTTCCTTCTCCATTTTGAAGTTCTCGTATTCGCTGCTTAGCATTGCAAGGCGAGATTCTTTGACTTGAGATGTTCCTTCGTGAGTCACTTCTAGTATGTGCCATATTTCCTGCGCAGTTAGACAATGTGAGACACGATTAAATTCAAATTGATCCAATGAACAGATAATAGAATTCATAGCTTTGGCATTAGTATTCTGTAATTTATTTTCTAGTTCTGTCCATTGTTCCTTTGGTTTCTCTATTTCCTGATTATCTACAGTTATAGTTGGTATACTATAACCTGTCTCAACAATATTCCAAGCGTCAATGGTTTTCAGAAAAATTTGCATTCTATTTTTCCAGTAAGCATATTCACCATTGAACATTGGTGGTCTAACTATGGATTGTCCTTCTGCAAAAGCATTATTAAAAGAAGCCATTTTAAAAAATTCAAATTTTTAAAACAAAAACCGATTTTTGAAACACGAATTTTTAAAACAAAAATTGATTTTTGAAACACGAATTTTTAAAACAAAAATTGATTTTTGAAACACGAATTTTTAAATTAAAAATTGGTTTTTGTAAAATCAAAATTTTAAAACAAAAATGGCTTTTGTTCCTCGCTCTGATACCACTTGTAGGATCGATTTCACCCTAGAGGGGGGGGGGGGTGAATAGGGTGATAGTGTTAATTATAAAAATTAATTGCGGAAGCTTATAAACTAATATTAACACAGATCACAGAATACTACCAGCACATAAATAAATAGCAGAATAATAAAATGCAGAATAGAACAACACAGAATTTACCCAGCTTCGGCAAAACCCTGCCTACGTGCTGCCCCCAAGGTTTCTACTAGAAATTAGATAGTCCCTCGCTTACACACGTAAACTCGCTATACCCGCTATTGACTAATCTAACTCTACGCTCAAAACCTTGTTCACAACTCAACTACCGAGTTGCAAATTCCTAAACTACACACCGTAGTTTGCACCCTAGTCACACGACTAGAAAATTAAAACGGTTTAAAAAGAAAATACAATTAAAAATGATTATAAAACAAAATAACCCTAATTAAAAACCCTTATAAAAAAAAATTCTCCCTTTAAAAAAAATAGGCCGGCCTCTTTTATATTCTAGCCCGTCTCTTTTCTTTATGCTAATGGTGGCCGTTCCTCTTGCAAATTTAGGGCTTCATTCCTTTTCCAGATTTAGGGCTTTTGAAGTGCCGATAGTATGTAGATTGATTCTATGATCTCTTGCGTGTATCCTTGATTGATTGATGCTCACTTCGGCTACTTCTTTGATCGAATTCCTTCTTCGATTCGGTATGTAATTATTTGCTTGTGCTTTTCTGATTTTTTGCTTTCTGGAATTCGATGCTAAAATTTGCCGATGATGAATTGTTTAAATAGGAATCGAATTCCTATATTCTCGTTCGTATAAAATATGTTTGAATTTGTCAAAAATTCTTCTCGGCCACTTGATTTAAATTGAACGTTTGATGATTGATTCTGACTAGTTCATAATCGTATATTTCATTGCTTGATGGTTACGATTTTGATTTATTTCGTGATCATCACGTTGTTGACTATGGCTTCTTGATTGCTACAGCTTCGGCCTTGACTTGTTCATAATTGAATATATTTGTTGCTTGGTTGAGGTCTCTGACTTTGACTTCGACAACCATGGCTTTGACTTGTTGACACCCTGACCATTTCATACCTGTACATGGTCATTGCATTTGCTGTTGCACTTTTGTGCTTTGCCTCATTCACTGTTGCTGTTTGGTCATTTTGTACTTCTCTTATGTACACTTGCACCTGTACTTTGACACTTGCATGTTTCTGGTGCATTGTATATTTTCATTGATTTGCACATTTTAGTTTGTAACTTGTAGTCTGCAACTTGATGTTGTATTCACTGGTCAGTGGTGTTCATTGTGATGTTTCACTATGGTTTCATGCCTTGTAGTTGTATTTGAGTCAGTGCTTCACCATATCACTTTTTGATTGATGTTGCATCACTTGTAGCTTTATGTATTCATGTGCTTGTCTGCATTCACTCTGGCTTGTGTTATGATTGCTGTGAAGTTGCATTGATCTCTGTAGTACTTTATGTTCTTCACTATTTACATCATTGGACTTGTCTGGTCTGGTCTTGAGTGTGCTATTGACCTGGTTCGGTCTGATCTGCACTTGATCATCTTGGTCTGGTGCATCCTGTTGTTGTTGAGTTGATATAGTCTGACCTGTGTTCCCTGTTGCACATTGGTCTGATCATTCCTGTAGCTTTGTTTTGGTCTTGAGCATTGCCATGCCATTTGTTGTGTCCATATGTATTCAGTGTTTACTTTGAGCATGTTGTAGTGTGTTACCATATTGATGCCTCTGATCATTTGACTGCACATGTTTCAGTGACATTGTGTTCATTTGAGTTGTCTCCATCTTCTGGTATGCTGCAGCTTGGTCTTTGTTGCATCTTTGTGTTGCTGTACTTTATGATGTATTCATGCAGCTTGTTTTCAATATATACTTGAATATTGCAGTCCATGTTCTTCACTGTTAGTCGAGCTTGAGTACATGTGTTCTTGGCTCACTGATGCATTATAACTTGAATTTCACTCACTTGAGTGTTTGTTGCAGTATCTTGTGGTTGCTATGCCTTGTTGTCGCAGTATTGCAGTTGGGTTGCTGTACATATGAACTTGCATTCTTCGAGTTGTATTTACACCACCTCTTGAGCTTCAGTAGTTGTCTGTTTCACTACCATACTGAAATTCACTGTTGCACTTGATTTTTTGCTTGCATTGTCACTTGATGTTGCTGCAATCTTCACTTCTGGTTAGCCACTGTTGCATTACTATGTCTTGTGGCATGTTGATGCATTTGCATGTTTGGTTTGCTTCTTTTCTGGTTGGTGTTGCTGTTATGTTGATGGCTAACCTTTGCTAGTTCATTCATGACATGTTGTACTGATTTTGCTTGGTGGTCTTGTACTTGTATACTGCTGGTTTGAGGCTGTGTCATGTTTGAACATAGCATTCATGTCATGTCGCCTTGTGTTGAATCCAGTTTTACAGCTCGGGTTTGACCTTGTGCTCGTGTCGTGATTTTAAATATATTGCACGTGAGTTGAAACCCGGTTTTTCATTTGGGTTTGACCTGTGCTTGCCTGTCCCTGTAAATCAATCAAGTGTATATATCGGCGTGCACGGCCTTGTGGCATATACAGTAATATACTGTGTATGTCACAAGTTGTTCGTGTATGATGAATTCAAATTTAAATGATGACGAACAACCCAAATAACTGAGGCAAATAATATTTTCAAAATCATCTTTTATTTTTGAACTGCAAAAATATTTCTTTTTCAATTTTACTGCGTTAGTGTATATTTTTGCAGATTTCTCAGATGCTGGATTCAAACTGGAATGAAGTTGAAGATAAATACGAGTGTGAGTGGTATGTAGTGAGGTGAATTGTAAATGTGAAATGTGATGTAATTGTAATCAAAGTTGTATAGTTATAGTGAGAGCTTGAAATTGTACTATTCAAAGATGTAATAAATATTTGTTTGAATAAAATATTCGTTTGAATTCAAATTTCGTGTTATTTATTTTATTCTGCAAATATTTATTTAATCTGTGAAAAAATAAATAGTATATTATCAAATACATTTAAACGAATGTATATATGTTTATTATCATCAAACAAAAATCATATAAGCGCATATCAAACAAAAATCACAAAAGTGATGTCCGAGTTTAACAAGATTTCGAGTTAGATAAACCAAGAGACAAGCATCCATCCAGTCCAATCAGCAGCTAAATACAACTAGCAAGCAATCTATCATGACTACATGAGCAATATCAACGCAAGACGATGAAGGCAATCCAAAGACCAAAGTCCAAAAATATGCTAAGTGTATGGATCCATAAACCGTGGATCGCTAGCGATCCATACTTCATTACTTAAATGCCACGTCTCACATTAAACAAGGCAGGAGAAAGAGGCTAAGTAATTTGCTCGCACTCGATCTAATGCTATAGATCGCATGGATCGCTAGCGATCCAAGCATTTGGCTTGGGTCGCAAACTAAGCTTCACTACATCTCCCTATGTTCATCTGCAAGCGATTGGCAAACAGGCTTGGCCCAATAACTCTACGATCTCTATAAATACCATCATATCTGTAGCATAAAGGGGATCTTCTCCGGACTGGTCGTTGAAACTCCACTGGAAGCTTTCTTCACTCTTCACCTCCCTCACAATAATATCTAAAAGGGTTTTCTGTGATTCTCCAATGGATTCCAACCTTGGAGATTCATTCTAGCCAAGGATAATAAGAGCTTTGTAATCAAACACTTCTTGTAACAGCAATTAGTCTATAATAAAAACTACAAAGTGAACGTAGGCTTCATTAACAGCCGAACCACTATAAAAATCTTCTTATCTTCTTTCTTTTACTACTTTTTCCGATATTATTATCTACATAATTGCTCTGTGAGAACAAGGCTGGCGCTTTCACACTCAAACCAGTATATTGATCCATTTTTTGGATTAACAACCACCAAAGAGAAAACAAGCTCAAATTAAGATAAATTGGTATATCTATTAAGTGTGTCTCTGAAGCAACGGAGTTAAGGGTATGCCCTAGGGGCAGTTTTGTAATTTATTGTTAATTCTGTTATAAAATCTCATTCGAAATAAAACGTTGTTTTTCTTTATATTATAGACTTGATACAATGTATTATATTGCTTAATTGTTTAATTTAAGTATATTTAATAAAAATCCGTAAATGGTATGTTTGTGAAAGTAACTACAATATGTTGTAATCATGAGTAATTTTTCATAATGTGATAAACATATCGTTTTAAATATTCATATTTAAGATGTATCAAGATTGGATATCGATACATCTATTGAGACTAGATTACATAATACTCTCTAAATGTTAGGCATTGTTTTATTCTTGGCTGCTGGAGGCACCAAGGAGTTACGTATTGATAGTTATTGAATAACATGGAACGACTTACTCCAGAGTTTTCTATTGGTTAATATAACCAAGGTCAAATAGAGAACCTTGAGGTGACTATGTTGCACAGTTCTCTCGACTTGAGAATACTATTGAACTTCAATGTGAATACTCCACTTTGATTATAGTTAAATTATGGCATAACGTCCATTGAACGACAATAGTGGGGTATGAGTTGAAGCATTAAAAGTAAAAAAATATATTCAATAGAGAATTTGTCTTCTACGTTATATGGGGTCACTATCGTGGTCAACTGTAGTCAACTCAAAGTCAAAATCTCTAATCAGTTTAGTATGGTTAATAATAAATGTTATTATTGAATCAATGACTTTATTTTTGGACTTGTAAAGTTGAACGTCGACGATGTTGAAATTTGACCAAAACTATATTCTATAAGTCCAAATATGATATAGTTTTGACAAAGAGAATTGGTGTAACTACCCATTACTATCAGGGACCGCTTATAATAAGTAAAATTAGATTTTAAAAAGATGTGTAAGCGATTACTTCAGTCAAAAGATCACATCACTAGCTGAAGTGGCGTGTGAATGTTATGCTAATAACTTAGTTATTGATTTTGATGACAATAACCATATACTACAACACACGAACATATAAAATATAGATACTAATTTTTACCAAGTTATATAGTATCTAGTGCATAATATTACACATGTATTGAATCGAAGATTTTACAGTATGAAGACTCAAGAGATAGACATAAAGACTCATGAATTCAGAGGTCAAGATATGAAGATCTCAAGATTATGATTTAGTGTATAGAGTCTTAACATATATTGTTAAAGTCCTTCATAAAAATCTTAGATCTCTATCTCCAATTTTTTAATCTTTTATATTTTCAACCAGAATAAATTTCAAAATATTTTATAAAAGTTTTTTAATAGTTCAAAATGTTTATAAATTATGTTCAAACAATTTTACAAAGTATTAAATTATTTTACGAAGAATAGGATTTTTAAGACAATTCAAAAGAAAATATTTCAAAATACACATGCATATGTCGATATACATGCCTTAGATATGTTGACATACATACCGTTGATTGGTTTTCCAAATTTTGAAAGGGACCGTTTATTCTTTATAACTCTTTACGAACGGACGCATATGTTGATTTGCTATATAAAGGGGAGAGAAATGAATTTTTTAATAACTGCTTACTTTCTTCTCACTCCTCACTCTCTTGAATATTCTATTGAAAAATATACTTTATTCTCTTTAAAATCACATAGAATCAAATTCACACTTCATTGTATTGATTCAATACTAATTTCTTACTGTTTTGCAAACATCTTTCTCTCTCTCAATTCAAAGATCAAAGCATTGTCCAGGAGGCTATATGATTCATTGTATCTAAATTACAAGAATTTGTCTTTGGAAAAACTATCAACTCTATTGCTTGAGTGTGCTTGTAGCCCGTTCAAATAATGGTTAGTAGCCTGAAAATCTAGTGGATGTGCTTGTAGCCCGTTAAAATCAAGTGAGTCTATCCCGAGCTCGGAATTCAGAAGGGTGTGTCTCATAACCTCGAAATTAATATTGTTTTGGGTTTTCTTTCTGTCCAATTAAAGGTAGGCACTTGAAAAGAAATCTTTACAAAATTTTATACTAGACTGCATGTAGGAGAAATCTGAATGAGTATAAAATCCCTAGTGTCATCTCTTTAACTCTTTATTTACTGCTTTTATGTTTATCTGTGATTGCATCTATGATTGATTATAAGTATAATTATTGGTTGATAACCTATAATTTAATAATAATCTTGAAAGAAAATGAAAAAGATTTACATGAGTTAGAAAACACTATTCATCCCTCCTCTAGTGTTAAATTATCCTTATGATCCATAGTTCTGCAACCCACATTTGGTGTAAGAGCACTAGGTCTTCAAAAGAATCGTAATTTGATTTTTGAAAAGTTTAAATAGCTAGAAATACTGTTAGTACACTTGTTAACACTTTTGTTGAAGGAAAGTTATAACGTCCCCTATCTAGAGGCCCAAAGCTAAGCAGTACAGATGCTACAGTCGTCCATAGTATTAACTTCAGACGACTAAATACGGCTATGTTAGTGGTTCTATAATATCAGAAGCACTTGAATATGAAAAAAATCATAGATTTCAAAATAGCATTTTCCATAATATTTCAAAACAGATGTTTCATAACCAAATCACAAATCCTAAAACTTTTCCCAAGAAATGATAAAATATAATTATTACAAAATACGCCAAGAGCGACATATGAAGATGCCCCCTTGTTGGATCAGAGACATAACTAACTTAATACACAGTGGAATTAAACACAAAACAAGAACCGCAACTCCTAAATAGCTATCCGTTGCCTCTTGCTCACCTCTAGTAGCTTTATTCATCATCCTACTAAACCTGAAAAACCTCAATCCCTCAGCCTGCTCAAATCAATTTTGAGCACCTGAGAGTTTAAAAGGGAAAAACATAAACTTTGAGTCAGACATAAAGGCCGATGTGAATAATGCTATACATCTCGGTCATTTGATATTAAGTGAGACCGCGATGCTTAACAGAATGGATTTCCCCTCACTAATATCCTTTTAAAACATATCCTTTGCAACCCTTTATCCTGCAACCAAAACTGGTTAAAACTGTAAAGCATCACTATGGAAATATACATATCAGGTAACAAATGGACTATCTGATATGGCTTACTATTAACCTTTGGCTGACTCGGGCCTACCAGACAATATAACAATAAAATATAACATCTGTTCTACCACAAGCTACCCAAAAAACTCACGCAATTCGAAATCACCACCGTGCTACTCAACTCGAGCCAATGCCTCGCGACCTAAATCGGCAACCTAACTCCACCTGCCTTCGTTGCTGAACTCGAACACGAGCCCTACTCAGTCGCACTCGCGAAACCCTACTGCCACTTGACTCGCCACCACGCCTCGAGCCCAAGCAAGCCACACGACATCGGCCTCGCTCCAATTTCCCAACGCCACCGCCTGCTCGTCACTTCCAAGTCGAGCAACTTTCCTTAAACGATTCGAATTTGGCAGCCACATCGAACGCGAGAGCTCCCCTTCCTCGAATCGAGCTGGATTTGTTGATTCGCTCGGCAGCAAATTCGTTTTCGTTTTTTTAAAATGAAGGCTTCGGCCATTTGACTTTATTTTTTTCTTCGAATTTCGATCAGCAGGAAGAAAGGTATATTGGGTTTTAATATGAAGGGAGGCGGCTTCGTACGCGTAGGGTGGTTGATGGAGACGTTATAGGCTTTGACCTTTTATTATATATATATTCAAAATATCTCATATGATATGCAGGGAAATCTCGCTCTCCTACTAAGGTGTATCGCCTGGCATTCTTAATGTTATACCGCTATTTCGAATGCAATGGAAAAGGTTGCGAAGGCTAATTCGATCATATGCACAAGTTACAGAAATAAACGATCAATTTTAAATTAAATCGATTAAAATAGCTTCTATGCATTATGAGCTGTCAGGGTCAAACGACAACTCCGATTGCTACGAAAATTGAAATCCTATAATAACTAACTATTATGGATCCAATGGAACTGGTTTCGTCGAATTCCGAGACTGCGCCTCGGAAGGCTATTTTTAAATTCAATTTAAACGATAAAATTTCAAAACTTAACAAAGCACTTCCGAATTCAATTTTAACACTTCTACTACCTTCAGTACTATCAATATAAATTTTACAAGCCTTAATATTATTTTTAACAGGCTTAAAACTCCATATTCAACATTTTACCTAATTTCAAATTATCAAATTATATAATTCAATAATTTAATTATCAAGTAAATAGTGATATTTGGAATTCAAGTTAAAATTAACCTTTCAAATATTTACAATCAATTAAATATTCCAATTTAAATTGTTAGAAATTCCAGATCGTCACATTATCTGTGAATCTGTGAATGAAGATAAGCGTTATAGATTATACCGCTCATCGATATTGATGTGCTTGGATCTGTAATGATTGATGATGTTGCACTATTGTGTAAAACCCTGGACTACACCTTACACACACAAATATGGATTGCATGAGGAAATTGGTTAAGTCGTGGATTTTTTGAAATGGTTTTAAAATTGAATTTTAAATCCAAATGGTTGGGTATTGGAATTGGGTTAAATGTGAAAAGCTTTTGAAAAAAGTTTTAAAGATAAAAGTTATTTTTAATAACTTGATAAAGTTTGGGTATTTAAATAATTTGATTTGAATTTAAATTCAAGATTTGAAATTGATTTCTATGTTTGGAAATTATGGTTTAAAAAGGTTATTCAAGTTATAAATGTGTTTATATGGGTTTAAACCATTTTAAAGGTATTGTTTTGAGAATTTGAAACCCAGGGACTTTAACTTGTACAAATGTAATCGGATTTTTCCGAAAACGAAAACTATTTGTTTTCAAATAATAAAAGCTTTCATATAAGGAAAGAATTTCCAATTTGTGTTGAAAGGATTTCAAGTTTGAAATGAAAATGGTTTTCCAGGTTATGAATGAACCTTTGGAAATGAATTTGAAAGCTATGAATTAAAACTTTGATTTAAAGATTGGATGAGTTAATCCAATTTGAAAGGGAAATTGTTTTGAAAGAGTATGAATGAATCTTTATTAAAGATTGGTATATTTTGTTTTCAAATTGAAAGAGATCTTAAAAGTGTATCCTTTCTATAGAAGATTTGAAATGGAATTTTTTTTGAAATATGTGAATGAATCTTTGTGAAAAATTAGTGAACTTTGTGAAGTAAATCTTTTTATTTAAAGATTTGGAAATGGTAATTTGTTTAAACCATTTGAAAGAAAAGTTTTGGGTTTTAAGTTGTGACTTAACTGAGATCCCAATATCCATATGGTTTTAAATATTGCGCTCATTTCGGTTTATCTGGTAGAGGACCTTGTGTCATATAACCCATTTCGAATAATAATATGTCCTTATGGATAACATTTGAAGACCGGTGGTGAAGACCGGGAATTTTCGAGAACGAAAGAATAACCCGTCGAATGACTCTGCATCGATTAGCGCCCGGTATAGAGATCTCCATACATGATTTGTGCAGCAAGGCTAAGTGGGTAGCACCCAAGTAGGACGAGATTTACCCCTTTCTAGAGGTCCCTTTTTATTCGACTGTATGGGGCAGTTGATTGCAACAACTGACGGGGTTGTCTTGTTCGGGACTATCCAATAAGGGATGGTTCCGGCCTTGTGTTGCAGGGGATTTAGGATGGATCCTCGGTACGGTAATCTAGGCCACGTACTGTGACAGACGGTACCCCAGTAGCCCTGCCATTGATGGAAACCCATTCTTCCTACGTGCCCTTACGATTTTGATTGTATTACCCACTTTGTGGCTAGTATGCTGGAATTTAATCATGTAACAATTTCAGCTATTTTCTTATTTACTTGAAAACCCTAGACCCTATTATAATATTACTGGATTTCCTATCAAATGTTTTGGTTAGCATAAGGTAAAAAATTACCCATGTTTATGTGTGGGGAGTCTTACCTGATACCTTTTCTTTTCAAAGGATTTTCAAAGTTAAGCAACTTTAACCTGTTACTCACACCAGACCCATGTCTGACCCGAAGTTTATCTTCTGTATTCTTAAACTCTTGGGTACTCAAATTTTTACGAGTAGCCAAGGGATTCAGGTTAGCTTTGACAAATTATGGAGGAGCAATAGAGCAGAAGGCTTCTGCATTTGTAGATATATAAAGTGTTCCTCTATGTGATATCTGAGTCTAATGTTTGTGTTGTATTGAGTTGTAATAACTAGACAGGTGTTATAACTGTCTAGTATGTGATGTACAATCTGTGTAACTCTGATAGATGTTGTATACTATGTACTATTTTATCTGATTAATATAATTTATTCGTTCCGCTGTTGAGATTCTGATATTGTTTCTTTCTTTCTTTTCTATCCCTTTCTTTCTTAAACATGATGCGTCTTTCTGTGGAGAGGAAGACATGTCATCACAGTTGGTATCAGAGCGCTAGGTTGAGTGAATACCTAGGCTTTGGAGTGATTTCTTTCTTGAGAGAGTGTACTTGTATTATACATACATACATACATACATACATACATACATACATATATATATATATATATATATATATATATATATATATTTTCTACCTATTTGTTGGATTACCTGTTCGGATTTTCCAATATAAGTTCTTAAGGCAGGAAGGTAGTGGTGTGTGTAGCACGACTACCAATTGAAGGAGTCCGAGTGTTGAAGTTGGATGTGTATCTGTCGAGACTGTGGACCTAATACCGTCTCGAGTGAGCTTTGTTGTGGTGTAAGGATTACACCAATCTCTGAAGGAAACCTTTAAAGGGTTCGAAGTCCATCTTTGAAGTTGGTTGAGTAGAGTTTGGATCTGCCGGTTAAGCAGAAGCTAGTGATGGTATCTTGGCAACTTCAGTAAGAAGTAGCTGCGTGATGAGATGCAGTAACTATGGATGTTTCCAAAGATGTTTCCTTTGGAGCAAGTTTAAGGAAGTGCGTCTACATCGGTGTTGTGGCTTGATTCAGCAGGGTATTTGTGTTTGGTTTAAGGCCCGATTTTTCGAAGAGCTTTGGATAGGAAGTCTTTGGCATCTGTGGAAGCGTTGCAGCTCGGAGTGTTCTGTGTGCCAGCAAGAAGGTCATCTAGCTAAGCAGTTTCCTTGAGGTGGAGTTCAGAAGCAGCAGAGTTGATCCATTTCTTCGATGGATTGGTTAGTCAAGCATACGCTATTCTTATTGGCAAAGAGAGAACAGTTTCTTTGGATATTAGGCTGGGTTGATCACAAAAGTGACTTGCGATAGTTGAGTATTCTCTTGGGTTATCTGAGATTTTTCCAGATATCTTCGTAGAAGTCGAGGTTTGCCTTAGCATCTGGAGATTGAGTCTTCATATCGACTGGGATTCTAGGAGTGATACCGGTGGATCAACTTAGTAGAAGGACGGTTTCTAGAGAGAAGGTTTGGTGAAGCAGCTCAGGATTTGGTGGAACTTCTGAGATTTATCTTTATGGATCTGATGAACCGTGTCTTCCGAGATGTGTCGGATAACGTTGTGCTCGTGTTCTTCATTAACATTCTCATATTAGAGTTATGCAGTGGAGACGAGGTGGTAGCTGTTCTAGAGTGGAAATTTTCAGGATCTGAGTCAAGTTTGGCAAGTGCTCCAATTTTGTCTTTTCCGGAATGGAGAAGTTGTTTTCTACTAATGATAGTTGATAGGATTATTCTGTTGGGTTGTTTTTGGTCTTGTCTGTTTCTAGAGTCATCAGCGAAGGTTGAGCTGATCAGGCAGGATGAAGGCACTCCAGGATCGTTGAAGAGTTTTGTGAATAAGAGACGGAGGGATTTGAATTTGAAATCGGAGATTTGATGTTGGGTAAGTTTTCTCCGATCAAAGGAGCTATAAGTTTTGATTAGTTTGGGAGGCCAGCTTCGAGGTATTGGATCTCTTCTGTGTTCTTATAAGGATATTAGTTTGGTCTACAGATATGAATGGCCAGTTTGGAAGACTGGGATTCATGGTGTTTCACGTATCTCTGAGAGAGTACGTGTGTGATCCATCTTTAGTTTTGGATCAAGCAGTTATGGGGGTTTTGGTTGTTGAACAGGACTTATCAGTTTGATATCCTGTTCAGTTTTGTAGATCTAGATGAGTAGAAGCTCTGTAGCTTAGCGGTGTAGATTGTTTGGATTTTGTAGAGCGAGTATTCCAGTGTTTATACCTGGGAAAATCTAGATAGTGTTAGGAGATCTTTCCTGATTTGTGTCAGGATCATTAGATTTGTTTGATTGAGTGAATTGGTTGCTATGGTTGTTAGCATATAGTTGATAAGATATGCTTGTGATTTAAAATTAAAATCTTAAATAGATTATTGAATTACCTTTGCTTTTAAATTTCGAGGATGAAATTCTTTTAAGGGGGGAGGAATGTGATGATCCGGAATTTTGGGCAATATTAATTTAATAATATGTATTAATAATTAAATTGATTTGATAATTGTCTTTTATAATTGTAAATTAAATTGGCAAATTTATTCTTTTTAAAGCCAATAAAAATATTTAATTGGTAAAATTTATCTTTTAAAAGCTAATAAAATATTTTCTATTTATAATGTATATAAATAGGTGTATATATTGTAAATAGATAAGCTTTGTCTTGAATTAACAAATAAACATATTTTCAGATTCTACTATATCTTGGTAATTGGGAAATTTTAATTTAATTTAATATAAAGCTTTCCAAAGATTATTTAAATAAATAACTATATAGTTTTTAAATACTTAAGGTAAATACAAATGTTTAATAGTTTAAAATAGATTTTAGCTTAAGTTTAAATTTGAATAAGATTAATAAAAAGGTTTTTTTATTTTCTTTTTAATATTGCTTGATAAATATGATTTGAAATTATATATATAAGTTTAAAATACAATACAATACATTAATTCATTTAGAAAGATAAGTAATTTATATACGTAATAAGATAATCTCTTTTAAAAATTATTTAAAATTGAAAATGTGTTATTTTTAAATAATAATTATAATGTATTGCTTTTATATATTTATATATATATAAATAGAATTTTTATTTTCAAATTAAATGTATTGTTATAAGTTGATTTTTAAACTGGATTTTAGAATTTAATATGAATTTGAATTTAAAGTTTTGAAATTCAAAAGATAGATAGTTAAAATGTTTTGGATTTTTAATGATATTTGTATAAGCTTTTATTTATAAATACAATTGGTTTTATTTCTTTAAAGTTATTTATATATAAATAAGTATTTGTAAATTAATAAATTAAGTTAAAATAGAAAGAAAATACTTAATGGACAAGTGTTAATGTATTAAGGCTTTGTTTTAACATGTGTAAATTAATGATCAACTCCAATGACAAATGTTAAGAGTTTTTTTACAAGTGTCATTTAATTTTAGTTTTTATTTTATTTTTATTAAATCATTTTCAGCCTATATAAATATATATGTTTTCTTACCTTCCAACCTTTTTTCTACTCTTTTTCGAAAGCAAATCTGAAACTTAAATCAAATCCTAAAAACAATAATCTAGGAATCACCCTCTTCAAACCAGAATTTATCAAACAACAAAGCCTGAACTCATTTTTCAATCTGTAATCATCTTCAAACCAGAAAATCATGTTCAACCTGGAATTTGTGTGAAGCAAGCAAGCTGGAATTTTCTTCAAACCTGGAATTTGGAATTCAACAAGTTTCAATAGCATGCAGCTGCAGTTTTTAAAACAAAAATAATTTCATGTTAGCATTCCAGTTTTCAAAATCAAAGTGCTCTACTCTTCATTTTCAATCTGTTGGTAACATTCTTTTCTAAAAAAACTTAACTATCCTTAAATCTGGTTGCATGTTAATTCTATGGAAATAAGAATGTTCTGTGTGATTTTATAAGTGAATTATCTGGATGTATATATGAGTGCATTGCTGTTGTATTTGTGTATCCCTATTTTCAGTTTCATGCTCAAGTCTATGATCAAAATTTATATTCTCTTGAACCAATTGTTGTTAGGACTTAAGATCCAAACAAAATCTATTTGTTTGATCAAGAAGTAAAGTTTAAAATTTGATTTAAATGAATTAAAATTGAAATTAGCTCTGGAAAACTTCGTAGAACAGTGCAAGCTTGATTTATGTTAAATTTCAAACATATTAACTCACTGATCTAAGCAGATAATCTAAATACTTATTCAAAATCATGATTTTTAAAACTAAAATCATAATTTTTAGTTTGGAATTGAATGGGCAGTTCAAGTTGATCAATATTGGGGATTTGGGTTGCCTCTGGTGATCTAGGTGATCGGGATGGTTGTGATTCTCACTAGAGATGCAGGGATGGTAGGAGGGTTTGGGAAAAATGTCTGGAAGATGATCAAAGCACGGCGACGACGGTGGTTAATCTATAAAGTTTGTAGCCCTGGTTTTGATTTGCTCGGGTAATTCGATCGGCACGACTTCCCTGGATGATCGAGTTCAATAGAACTAAGGGAGATGACAGTTGGAGAGTTAGCGAAGGCGAGGCCGGAGTCTCAAACATGCTG
The DNA here is from genome assembly GCA_030765085.1 of Allium cepa. Taxonomy (NCBI): domain Eukaryota; kingdom Viridiplantae; phylum Streptophyta; class Magnoliopsida; order Asparagales; family Amaryllidaceae; genus Allium; species Allium cepa. The sequence continues at coordinate 460,932,233 of CM060938.1, read as the reverse complement.
GTGGTCGGAGGCATGAGTTTGAGGTGGTTTCAGGCTTGAGTGTTTTGTGCCAGGTTTTGTTCAAGGTACTCGAATTCGATTTCGAGTAGAAATCGATGGAATTGGAGTTTGGATGGTTTGAGGGTGTCGTCGCCGACCTAGGGAGGGTCGTGACGTCGACCAGTGGTGGTCGGAGCCACCGTGCATGTGCACAGTGCAATTTTGTTTCCTAGTGAAGTTTGGGTTGCAGTAGAGAAGAGGTAACTATATTCTTCTCGAGTGGTTCGCGTGTGTTGCTCGAAGCATTGGGGAGTGTGGCTCGAAGTCTTTAGGGTAGGGGCTCGAGTCAATTGGGTTGTTACAGGTTTTTAAAACCTGTTTGTTTTTAAATTTTGAAATCGATTTTAAATTTGAAAACAAGATTTAAACAAAGTTTTAAATTTGGATTCAAATTTAATTTGTATCCTAGTTTTGAGATAAATAATGTTTTAAGAAAATTTAAAATATTTAAAACAACTTTAAATGTTAAAGTATATTTTAAACGATTGGAATTTGAAATGAATTTGGTTTTAAAAACTCTTGTAAATTTCTTTTATAAGATAAATGTTTCTTTAACATGTGATTTAAAGGTTTTTAAATTATTATTAATCTTGTTAAAGTTAAATTTGTATTTATTTTGAATCTTAATTTGAAGTGAGTTTAAAAGAAAATTTAAAAGTAAAATGTTTTCAAATGTTTTTGTTAATGACAAAATTAGTCATAAATAAGAAAATGTTTTATCTTAAAGTAAATTAAGATTTAACGATTTGTGATTCATTAAATAAATAAGGAAAGTTAAGGTTATTTAATTAATTTAATTAATTAATGATTTAAGATTAATTAGTTAAGTAATTAATGGTGTAATTTAATAAATTAAGGATTAATTAAATAAGTAATTAAGAATTTAAGTTAATTAATTAAGGGTTAATTAAGTTGTAATTAAGGATCATTAATTAGATAAGATTAGATTATAAATTAATAATTAGAAATTAATCAATCAAGTAATTAAAGATTAATTTAGTTATAGTAAAGCACTTAATTAATTAAATAATTAGGGATTAATTAATTGGTTATTAAAGATTAATTAATTTGTAATTAGTAATGATTAATCTAAGTTTAATTACTTAAGAGAAGTAATTAAAGAATTGTTAATAGTTAATGAAGATCATTAACTTGGAATTATTAAATAATTAATTAACGCGATTAATTTTAATAATTAATTACATTAATTAATTAAAGATAATAATTTGTGGAAATTGTTTAAGCATAATTACTTAATGGAAGTAACTAAAGGAATTAATTAAATTAATGTGATTAGTTTAAGTTAATTACTTAATTGTCATGCCTCCGAGTGCTCCTAGCCTCGAACCTCCGTCGTGGGCAAGAGTGCATGGCTTCCCGGTGCTCCTAAAGGACAACCTGGAAGCAGTAACTGAAGCCCTTAGCTCCATCGGTCGCCCCATCGGTCTGGATGATTGTGATTGGTCTTACTTCGATCACCGTTTTCTATATTTACAGATACAATTTTTCAGCGGCATAGTCACACCGTCCACCTTTGTTGATAAAATAAAAAATGCAGAGCATTTACTGACAGTGGAACGGTGGGAGCATGTGCATCCTAGGCGGCGACCCGAGACTCTCATCTTGGGTACTGACTTTGACCGGGACTGGCGGTGCTTCTCCGAACCCCTCAACATCCCCTCTGATATGTCAGACCAGGATGCCCGCTTTGACGCCATGAACCATGAAGCTTCTATGTCGCCGAATTCCCCCATTGCCCCTCAGATCAACCTGCGTGATGACTCCTTTGAGGTCGTGGACTCGAACAGGTGGGGGGACTGGCCCGCCATTAAGCCCCGCTGGGACCCATTTTCTGACGTGGACCTCTCCGTTCCGCTGTATCTCCAGAACTCTCAGCAACACGAGCCATCATCCCCTCATCTGGCATCCCATTCGCCTAGCCGAGAAATCCCGACAGCCCCCCAGCAGCTTGCTCCACTCTCCCCTGCCCTTGTCAGAAGAAGCAACCGCCTGAACTTTGCTGACTCCATTCCTGGTAGCTTGGATAGTTTTTTTCAACCCGTTGTGTTTTCATCAGCTAACTCTAAATTAAATAAAAAAATGGCACGTTGCATGGGAGTAATTTTATCCGATGAGCACTATTCGTCCATGCAATCGCTAGAAATCGTGCGTATGTCCCGTTCTCAATGAAAATTGTATCATGGAATGTTCGTGGGCTGAGAGATCTGTCTAAATGTCATGCCGCTAATCTCGTCCTAGCACCACAAAAAATTGACATTTTGTTTATCCAAGAATCCAAACTAGCGGACCCTTCCCCAACTCATCTCAGACTGCTTTGTGGGCCCTACCTGTCTAGGTGGGCCCACATAGATGCAATCGATTCTAGGGGTGGTATAATTACTACTTGGAACGAATCGCTATAGTCTCTTTCTCAAGTCATTACTCACCTTGCGGCTCTACATATCATCCTTCGCCATCTTCATTCGGGCCTACTTTATTCCTTCTCTAATATCTATGGACCTCATAACACCCATGGCAGATCCACACTCTGGTCAAATTGCATGGACTTCGCCTCGCATATCAATGACCCTTGGATTATCGAAGGTGATTTCAACACTACCAGATCCTCCTATGAGCGAAGCTCCGACACCCATTCTCTGGACTCAAAAGCCTTTAACGACTTCATCCACTCTTGCGTTCTCATCGACCCTCCAATCGGTAACCGTCTTTTTACCTGGTCCAACCGAAGAGTCGTCCCTGTCCTTGCAAAATTAGAACGCTTCCTCTTTAACCCCGCCTGGGATGACCTCCACCCCCTCTCCATTGTTTCTGGCCTCGCCACCATCCTATCTGACCACTGCCCTCTTCTTCTTGATACTGGTAACAATCTTACTCCAAATCGACCATTTAGATTCGAATGACTTTGGCTCCTGGAACCATCTTTTGATGACTTTGTTAAGCTCGCATGGTCCCAAACCTGCCAGATTCAGTCGGCAACTACACGTGTAGTCTCTAAACTCAGATCTCTTAGAAAGTTAATCAAACCTTGGGCCAAATCTATTTGGGGATCGAACCGAACCCGTATTGTGGCAACCCAGGACAAATCCTTCAGCTTAATATTCTGCAAGAATCCCTCCCATTATCTGCCTCAGAATCCAATCTACTTCGTGAGCTGGAACTCGAACTAGACAGACTAATTAAACAAGAAGAAATTGGCTGGAAACAACGTTCCAAAGCTAAATGGATCGATGAAGGGGACAAAAATACCGTTTTCTTCCACAGACTCGCCAATGGCCACCGCAGATCCGCCTTCATCTCAGAAATTTTCCATGATGATTAAATTTACTCTGACCAATCAGACATTCTCCGTCTTTTCACAGACTACTACCGAAACATCTTAGGCAATCCGCCTCCTTCGCCCCTACCCATTGACTGGAATTTTCTTTACCCTAATCCCTCCCTGATTCCCATTGATCATCCCTTCTCGAAAGATGAAATCTGGACAGCCCTGAGCTGTATGGCAGATGACAAAGCCCCCAGCCCAGATGGTTTTGGCCCCCTGTTCTTCAAGCATTTTTGGAGCATAGTTAAATCCGATATACTCGAGATGTGTCACGAATTTCATAAAGATCCTGCCACAGTTGTTCGTATTAATTATGCCAACATCATCCTGTTTCCTAAATCCCCTGGCTTCGTCACTCTTTGCTCATTTTGACCCATTAGTCTCCTCAACACCACTTTTAAGATTATCACTAAGATTTTAGCCAACCGCCTGTAGAGTGTAATTAGCTCCTTAGTTGGTATTGAACAATCGGCCTTCATCCTTGGCAGAAATATTTTGGATTGTGTGGCGGCAACACATGAAGCCATTTCATTCTGCCACTTCTCAAACACTCCTGGAGCCTTACTTAAGTTTGACTTCTCTAAAGCCTTTAACTCGGTTAACTGGTTCTTTTTGCTAGACCTCATGAAATACAGGGGCTTTCCAGATACTTGGTGCAAATGGATAAAGTGTATTCTTAACACAAGTTTTTCATCGATCTCCATCAATGGTTCCTTAGGTGGACATATCAAGTCGGCTCGATTAAGGCAGGGCGATCCCCTATCTCCTCTTCTCTTTGTCCTTATTTCAGATGTTTTTAATCGGATGGTAAAGCTTGTAATTTCCAACAACCTATTAAAGGGCATCCATCTTCCCAACTCGAATCTTTCGATCTCCAATCTTCAGTTTGTGGACGATACAATTTTGATGATCTCCCCTGAATCAGATCATATCCACTGCCTTAAGGTCCTACTTTATATCTTTGAATTTATCTTGGGTTTATCCGTTAACTTCAGCAAGAGCTCAATAATCATGCGTGGAAACTCCGATCACCTCGGTCCACCTACCGCTTCACTACTCAATTGTAACCATGGTCACTTCCCCATCACATACCTCGGCATTCCCTTGCATCCCGCCAAACTGTCCCGTTCTGACTGGCTCCCCCTCGTTTCTAAGATGGAGTCTCGCCTTGCATCCTGGAAAGCTAACTCGCTATCTTCAGCTGGCCGCCTTGTTCTAGTCAAATCTGTCCTCTCTGCCCTACCATCATACTGGATGTCGTTTCATAGATTGCCAAACTAGGTTATACTCAAAATAGATGCTATTCAACGCTCTTTTCTTTTGAATGGTTACAAAACACAATGCTTAATCACCTGGAAATCGATCTGTTTACATCAAGATCACGAGGGACTTGGCATTACCAACCATGCCAACTTCAACACAGCTCTCTTATCCAAGTGACTCTGGCGCATAATCTCACCGGGTGACCTCCTTTGGAAAAATTGGATTCTTCAGCCCCACTATCAAGCCAACCCTCACTTGGTCCTTCACTCCACCCCACATCTCAGACTCTCTCCCTTCTGGGCTGGAGTCGTACGTATCATCCCCCGGGTCAAAAATCTTTTCCATGTTACTCTAGGTAATGGTGATAGTTGCCTTTTCTGGTTGGACACTTGGTACGGTCATTCTCCCCTAGCCCGCTCTTACTCTAATCTCTTTTCCCATACTTTCCACATCTTCACAACAGTTTGTGTGATCTCAGCTTTGGGTCCGCAATTCCTTTGCCCCCATCCCTCTTCGACCTCAACACTCTGAATGAGCTTGTCTCAGCCTCTTCCTTGCTCCCCTTAATCCATCTCTCCGACTCACCAAATTTTTACACCTGGGCTTTATCTCCTACGCATGGCTTTTTCGTCTCCTCCTACTATGCTTTTCTTACTCATCCTGGCAGAACATACTCTTTTGCAATAATTTGGAAATGTAAGCTTCCCCTGCGCATTATATTCTTCCAATGGTGCCTCATTCATGCCCATATCAACAACAGAGATAGGCTTAGGCGCTTGAATATCTCGGTAGACCCTTCCTGTGTCTTGTGTCTCATGCATGAAGAATCGATCACTCATCTTTTTTTTACTGTGACTTCTCTTATCACATTTGGGCCACCGCCAGTGCTTCTCTCCTTGGTCACATTCCTGTCATTCGTTCATTTTTTGAGCATTGGCAATATAACCCTTTGGACAAGAATCTAGATTCCTTCATAGCCATCTACAGTTGGTGCTTATGGAAAGAGAGAAATGCACGCATTTTCAACAAACCTACAAGCAATATTGATGACATATGTAATCGAATTGCTTATATATTTTCTATCTGGACAGGTTCTTCACGCAGATGACCCTCCACTCGAGTTCTACCATTTAGGGATAATGCTCTGGCTGATTGACTCATTGCATTAATAGTAGGTTGACATGTATTTTTCATATCTTAGCTCTTGTGTAATTATCGACTGGGTTTTGTAAGTAGTTTACGTTGGGTTGTGGAACTCTTCCTTGGCCATCGACTAGGCATGTTGGTCGAACCTTATTACTATATTAGCCGTATTTTAACCGGCTGTGTAGCCTCGCGCTGCACACCGGTTACTGTCAAAAAAATAATCATTAGATGATGGGATAAGTATAATTACTTAGTGTATAATTACCTAGTGAAGTAATTAATGATGGTAATTACAGGATGTAATTAATTGAAGATTCAAACTAGTTTTGGGTTTAATTACCTTATGTAATTAATAAGAAGGGTAATTACTCAGTGGAAGTAATTAATGATTAATTACTTAGTGTAGTTAATTTAAGAACTGATTAATAAAGTTATTGGAACTTAATTAAGTGATGTAATTAATTAAGGATAATTAATTACTAATTGTGATTAATCAAGATTGATTAATGAATAAGGATTAATTGAAGATTAATTATTAAATATGATTAATAATTAATTAAGAAGAAATTAAGGGATCATTAATTAATATAATTGATAATGCAATTAAGGTTTGATTAATTAAAGGGTAATTAATCAATAATAAGTGATTATAAAGTAATTAATTAAATGTAATTAATTAAGGATTAATATAATTAATTATAATTAATTAATTTGAATTAATTAATTTGAAGTAATTAAAGTTTAATTACTATAAATGGTTAAGGACAATTAATTTGTGTAATTAATTAAAGGCTAATTACTTAAAGTAATTAGAGGATAATTAATCAAGGGTGATTAATTAAGATGGATAATGAAAGGATGATTAATTAATTGATTTGTAATTAATTAATGGTTAAGTAAGCAAGATTTATGTGATGAAAGTAATTAATTTAATTTATTTTAAATTAATTAGAGATGAAGTAATTAATTTAATTCATTTTAATTTAATTATAGATGATGAGATTAATAGATCTTTGCTTATGGATGGCTGATTGACATTGGATGCCTTGATTGTTTGATATCTCTGATGAGATATGTGCTGATATGTGATATTGGGTGCTTTGGTTGAATTGTATGATAATGTAGATTATTTGTGATGATAATGTGGATTATTTGTTTGTGATAATGTGAATTATCTATCTGTGTGAATATAGATAATTGAATCAAATTGTTTTAACTTTAAAACAACTTGGACCTAAAAGATGGCGTTTTGGATTTCGATGAGACCGGGATCGGGTTTCCAGATTTGGATATCCGAGAACCACATCGATCCAAATTAATGATAGGTCGTGAATTCAAGTGAAGATCAAGTTGAAGACTCGAAGTGTAAGAACAATTTGTCGTTAAAACTCTAAGGGTGATACAATACGAGTATAACGGAAATAGTGCTTTCAGGTTCGAGATGGAGTTTCAAAGTGCAAGGGTTATTGTCGTTAACTCCGAGGGTGATTCCAAAATGAGTATAACGAGATAATGCCTTCGGTTTCGTTCGAACCCGGAATGAACTTGTATGGATTGAATGCTTTCAGAACATCGTCAGGTGGACGATGAGCATTCTAAGATAAATGTGTTCTATAAAGGTAATCGTAGCCTCAAGCCTCATCAACCGGGAATGGCAAAAATAGGGGAGGTGCAGCAAAGTGGGTTGCGCCCAAGTAGGACAAGATTTACCTCTGTCTAGAGTTCCCTTTTTATTCGGCTGTGTGGGGCAGTTGATTGCAACAACTGTCGGGATTGTCTTGTTCGGGACTGTCCAGTAAGGGATGGTTCCGGCCTTGTGTTGCAGGGGATTTAGGGTGGATCCTTGGTACGGTGATCTAGGCCAAGTACTGTGACTGGCGGTACCCCAGTAACCCTGCCATTGATGGAAACCCATTCTTCCTACGTGCCCTTACGGTTTTGATTGTATTGCTCACTTTGTGGCTAGTATGCTGGAATTTAATCATGTAACAATTTCAGCTATTTCTTATTTACTTGAAAACCCTAGACCTTACTATAATATCACTGGATTTCCTATCAAATGTTTTAGTTAGCGTAAGGTAAAAACTTACCCATGTTTATGTGTGGGGAGTCTTACGTGATACCTTTTCTTTTCAAAGGATTTTCAAAGTTAAGCAACTTTAACCTGTTACTTACACCAGACCCATGTCTGACCCAAAGTTTATCTTCTGTTTTCTTAAACTCTTGGGTACTCAAATTTTTACGAGTAGTCAAGGGATTCAGGTTAGCTTTGACAAATTCTGGAGGAACAATGTAGCAGGAGGCTTCAGCGTTTGTAGATATATATATATATATATATATATATATATATATAGTGTTCCGCTGTGTGATCTCTGAGTCTATTGTTTGTGTTGTATTGAGTTGTAATAACTAGACAGGTGTTATAACTGTCTAGTATGTAATGTATAATCTGTGTAAATCTAATAGATATTGTATACTATGTTATTTTATGTGATTAATATAATTTATTCGTTCCGCTGTTGAGATTTTGATATTGTTTCTTTCTTTCTTCTCCATCTTTATCTTTTCTATTCCTTTCTTTCTTAAAGATGATGCGTCTTTCTGTGGAGAGGAAGACGGGCCGTCACACCCATCATCCAATGATTTTCTTATTTTGAAGTACCAAGATGTCACGACCTAAATTTCAGCATTCGAAAATCGACACCCGTACTTCACTTGTACTTGAATGCCATAGATTCAACCGTTGAAATCTGACTCGTGCCGTAGCTTATAACACATTAAGTATAACAACACAGAGGAAGAAATGAATATATCATTGATATACAACAGTTGATACAACAATGATACAAAAGATATAAATATCAGAGATATAACAGCGAAAAGATGATAACTTCAAAAGATAATATCTTCAGAGGTCCACAAGAGAGATATTCCAATTAACATCATTGTTAATGCTTCAAGACTAGGAAGACTCCAACCAAAAAGCGAGAACCACCATCAATGCTGAAGTGAAGCAACTCGATCCAAATGCGATTTCCAATGTCCAGAGATCGAATGCTATCGAATCTACTCCTACTATTCAACTATCTGAAAAATCCAACTCTAGACTTCCCGTGTGGAAAATTGTAGGCGCCCAGAGTTTAGGAAGGGAACAATAAACTCCGGGTCAGTCATGGGACTGGTATGAGCAAAAAAATAGTTTATCTTTAAAACAAATAACAAAGAATTTAAAATTGAAATCTGCAATGCTTTTTGGAAAATGAAATTACCATAAGGACTCCCACCGCACACATAATGCAAATGCAGAATTGGAGGAGATTTCTCCTTATGATAGTCAAACATGCTTGATACGCAAAAACCTTTTGGTATTATTATTAGTGCATAGTGCAGAAAACCTTTCGAAAGTATAATATTAATCTTATCCAGCATACAACCATTATTGTATTCCTACTATAGCTACCATCTAAACAGTGGTGACCACCATAAGTAAATGACATGTTATACAACTAAAACCGTACAGGGCGCGTATTATTTTGTTTGGATTTCCAACAAATGGTCAGGCAAAGGAACTTCTTACACAAAATGGAACGCCTCTGGAGGGACGTCCCCGAGAACCTAACCGGATCTCTGCTGCATAAGGCCGGGTTACCTCTGTAACTAGGTAACTACTGACATGAGTATGCCACCCCTAGGTCGTTACCAACCTTTATCCGAGACGCCTATCAACCAACAACCACAAAGCAATAAGTTTTGCAACAACCACAATGTTAAGTATCTGGGCTCCATATCATGATACCACTTATGATCCAGAAGGAAATGACATACCCTAAGGGGCGCTACCCCCAAATAACCTTGCTACCACGATTCCTGTTTCGACCATTATCGAGTTGCGAGGCTCGATCGTCAATGATCATCAGATAGGGTTTGGTTCGATCATCAAAACGATTCCTTTTTTGAAATGAATTTAATTAAATACTTCCAGTTTTAAAGATGTCACGACCCAAATTTTAGCATTCGAAAATTGACACCTATACTTTACTTGTACATGAATGCCGCAGATTCAACCGTTGAAATCCAACTCATGTCGGAGCTTATAACACATTAAGTATAACAACACAACAAAAGAAATGAATATATCATTGATATACAGTAGTTGATACAACAATGATACAAGAGATATCAATATCAGAGATACAACAGCGAAAAGATAATAACTTCAAAAGGTAATATCTTCAGAGGTCCACAAGAGAGATATTCCAACTAACGCCATTGCCAATGATTCAAGACTAGGAAGACTCCAACCAAAAAGCAAGAACCACCATCAATGCTGAAGTGAAGCAACTCGATCCAAATGCGATTGTCAATGTCCAGAGATTGAATGCTATCGAATCTACACCTACTACTCAACTATTTGAAAAACCCAACTCTAGACTGCCCGTGCGGAAAATTGTAGGCATCCAGAGTTAAGAAAGAGAACAATAAACTTCGGGTCAGTCATGAGACTGGTATGAGCAAACAAAAACAGTTTATCTTTAAAACAAACAACAAAGAATTTAAAATTGAAATCCGTAATTCTTTTTGTAAAATGAAACTACCATAAGGCCTCCCACCACATACACAATGCAAATGCAGAATTGGAGGAGATTTCTCCTTATGATAGTCAAACATGCTTGATACGCAAAAACCTTTTGATATTATTATTAGTTCATAGTGTAGGAAACCTTTTGAAAGTATAATATTAATCTTAGCCAGCATACAACCATTATTATAGCTACCATCTAAACAGTGGTGACCACCATAAGTAAATGGCGGGTTGTACAACTAAAAGCGTGCAGGGCGCGTATTGTTTTGCTTGAGTTTCCAAAAAATGGTCAGGCAAAGGAATTTCCCACATAATATGGAATGCCTCTGGAGGGACATCCCTGAGAACCTAACCGATCTCTGCTACACAAGGCCGGGTTACCTCTGTAACTATGCTGACACGAGTATGCCACCCCTCGGTCGTTACCAACCTTTATCCGAGGCGCCTATCAACCAACAACCACAAAGCAATAAGTTTTGCAGCAACCACAAAGTTAAGTATCTGGGCTCCATACCATGATACCATTTATAATCCAGAAGGAAATGACATATCCTCAGGGGGAGCTACCCCCAAATAACCTTGCTACCACGATTCTTGTTTCGACCATTACCGGGTTGTGAGGCTCGACGAAGTCTCGTCCACAAAGCTACACTTTTCACAAAGTCATGCTTTGATCAACAAATGATCAGCAGCACTTCGTATGTCACATTACCAAATTGGGAATGTATCACTAGTAACCATCAACTACATAACCTCTGAGCTCGTACGTCTCAGAGAAGGGTGTTAAGTTAAGAGAATAAATTCTCCACCACCAAACATAAATATGTTTGATAGAAACTAGTTTTACATCTTAAGGTGTAATGTCAGACACACATCCATACAAGTGTGTTTCGGGTTCGAACAGAACCGAAGGCACTTCCAAAGAAGCCCTTGCAAATCCGGATATTCACTAATCACGTCCAGACTCCCCATCACAAAGGATGATCAAATCTCTATACCGGGGATCAGCCGGTGCAGAGACATTCGACGAGTTATCCTTTCGCTTTCGAAAATATCCGGTCTTCACCACTGGTCTTCAAATGCTATCCATATCGTCGTATCATTATTCGGAATGGGTTATATGACATCCTCTCCCGGCTAAACTGAATAATGAGCGCAATATTTAAAAAGCATATGGATATTGGGATCTCAGTTAAGTCACAACTTATTACCCAAAACCTTTCTTTCAAATGGTTTAAACAAATTACCATTTTCAAATCTTTAAACAAAAAGTTTCACTTCATAAAGTTCACCCATCTTTCATAGAGATTTATTCACTTCTTTTCAAAACAATTCCATTTCAAATTGGATTAACTCATCCAATCATTAGATCAAAGATTATATTCACAGCTTTCAAAACCATTTCATTTCAAAACTTGAAATCTTTCAACTTAAATCCTTTCCTTATATGAAAGCTATTATTATTTGAAAACCAATAGTTTTCGTTTCGGAAAAATCCGATTACCTTTGCATGAGTTAAAGCTCTTTTAGTATAAAATTTGAGTTAAATTCAAATTCCCAAAGCAATACTTTTGAATTGGTTTAAAAACCCATATAAACACAATTTATAACTTGTATAACCTTTTTAAACCAAAATTTCCAAACATAGGATTTAATTTCAAATCTTGAATTCAAACTCAATCGAATTATTCAAATTTCAAAACTTTATCAAGTTATTCAAAATAACTATTATCTTTAAAACTCCTTTTCAAAGGCTTTTATATTTAACCCTATTCCATTTCCAAAACTATTTGGATTAAAAAATTCAATTTTTAAAACCATTTCAAAAATCTATGACTTAACCAATTTCCAAGTGCAATCCATATTTGTGTGTGTATTGTGTAGTCCAAGGGTTTTACACAATAGTGCAACATCATCAATCATCACATATTCAATCATATCAATATCGATAAGTGGTATAATCTATAACGCTTATCTTCATTCACAGATTCACAGATAAATAACGTAAATTTATCACAGATAAATAAATTACATTCATCATAGATAAACAAATCATAGCTCAAATCAAAACACTTTATATCATAAAGCATCACACATCGGGGATATCACATAATTCAAAGCATTCCAAACATCCATAAGTAAGATCCATTAATTATCTGATTAATTTAAATCAGATCAATCACTTATCGCTAATCTCGGTTAATTAACATTAATTAATTAATTACAAATCATTTAATTAATCATCCTTAATCATTTATTAATTAATTAATCCACCTTAATTAATAAATCAATCCATATTTAATCATTAAATAATTAACCTTTAATTATTTAATTATCCTTAAACTAATTATCCTTAATTAATTTCATTAATTAATTAGCCCTTAAATAATTATCATTCCTTAATCACCTTTATTAATTAATTAACCTTAAGTTAATTACATAATTAATTGTCCCTTAATTACATTAAGTAATTACAAATTAATTAACCTTTAATCATCAATTAATCAACCTTTAATTATTAAGTAATTAACTTTTAATCACTTAATAAATCTTTAAAATTATAAATTAATTAACCAACTCTTAATTAATTTCATTAATAAATTATCCCTTAAATTCACTTATTTTAAGTAATCATCCTTTAATAAATCTCATTAATTAATCATCCTTTAAGTAATAATCTTAAATCAAACTTTTAAATAAATAATCTTTGTCTAAAAGAAATATTTTGAGAATTTAATTTAAAACTTGATTTTTATTTTGACTAAAAAAACTTGTTAATAGTTTGATTATTACCCGAGGCATACCAAGGTTTCCCTCATCAAAATCCCGAGCCTTCCCATTTCTTTTTTTTATTTTCTTTAAACCTTTGTTAAAATTAAAAAAAATCTTTTATAAGTGAAGAAAACTCTCGTGTATAACATAATGACGAACTCGAGCAATTCCTCCTCTACCCCGATCCATTCTCAAATTTTCCCGCGTTTGGCTTCGAGCCAATTCTTCTTCTCCTACCTGCAGCAACTACTGACACCAACGCCTCATCGTGCACATGCACAGATGGAACAACCACTTCCAACCAACCTCTCCATCACCCACACATCAGCGACGACTTCGCTGATAATTTTGTCCACACCGATCGATGATCGATACGGCCAATCAAATTCGAACTAGTTCAAGCGCCTGGAACCCAAAACATCATCTGAAACATGCCGCGAATCACCTCCAGCGACCACCATTGACCATGCAACACCAACTGGAGCCTCGTCAACCTCCCTTGTTTCGATTCCCCTAGGTCCGACCTCGCCCGATTCACCATCGACGCCGTAATTATCTCAAAAAACGCGCGATCGATATTGGGTATAAAACGCTAGTTCATCACCGATTAACCACATCAACCACTTAAAAATCTAGTAATCATTTTTCTAGTAGCCACCAGGCCACCAGCAACCTCCATCCCCAGTCACGATGTGTACCTCCCCACCGATCCCTGGATATTGACGATAGTAACTTTTCTGTTCATCTTGAAAATACATACAATATATAAATCTAAAAATCCTGAATTTTATATTGAAATTCATCGCTTTTGATACGATCCTAATCATATGAGCAAATCATGAAAATCTGAGGATCAATTTTTTCCTGACTTGGTTATGTTTACTGTAATTCATTGCTTTTGAATTATTTTCTTAATATAAACCTATAAAATAAATTTTAAAATTAAACTAGCATTTATACAATTCTTTTACTTTCAGAAATCACAGCTTGAAATGAATTAAATAGGAGGATATGATTTTTTCTTTCTTTTCTGGGATGATATTAACCTGATATTTAAACAAAGATATACATATAGAGATTCATCCAATAATGTGTGTGTGTGTGTATATAATATGCATACACAGACATACATGTATATTAACACTTATACAAACAACCTCAACATCATCATAGCAGATTCAAATTCAAAAAGGGATGATTTGCTCACCTGAGGGATGAAGACAGAGGACACAAAGCCTGGGGAAAGATGTTGAAAAATCTGGAAATGCGTATTAAATTTGATCTGATTGAAGTTGATCGGGTCTTGTTTTTGATCCAAGCTTCCAGGTTGAAAATTATGAACAAATTTTGATTTTTTGAACTGCTTTGTTTGATCAGGCATCCTGTTTTTGTTGAAGTTTGATTCCATATTAAATATTTGCTTTTCAAGTCTTTAGATCAAATGCAGTTTGATTTCCTGGAACTTGTTTTGTTCTGGTTGAAGAATTGAACACTTGAATTTAGTCTGTATTTGTTTTCAGCTTTTGATTTTTCTCTGTTTTTGTTTTGAATTTTGTTTTGTTTTCAGGTTTAAGAAACTTTTTACTAAGAAAAGTTTGGTTTCTTTTTTTGTTAATATTTATATAATTTAATTTCAAATAAGAGATGATGTTGCCACTTGTTTAATTTATAAACACTTGTAATAATTTGGTTAGCGTAAGTATCAAATTACTACCCAAAGTACCTTAGCCTGATTTATAACCTGATATTTATGATTAATACTTGATGTGAAGTGATTGCATGGATGTGATTATGTTTGTGTATATATATAAATATGCAAATGTTTTGGTATGAACGTCTGTATATGTTTATATGCATATATCTCTGTTAGATTACAGGAACAAAAACCTAAATCTTATTCAATTGCTCCTTCTATGATCAATTATAGGTTATGATTCCTAAATGAAAAATGATTAGAAAAGTATAACCTCATTTTTTAAAATGATTTCAAGATTTTATATCCAGTAATCAATTCAAAATTTTAAAGTTCACAGTAAACCCATTTTTAAAGTTAGAAATTAATAAACTTAATTTCAGGCTTAGATCCTATATTAGATTTGTGTTAATAAATGATGATTTTTAAAAGAAATTTCATGATTTTTAACATTGTAAATAATGAAATTTTTTGAGTTAAACGAGAAATCTATTTTGGGTAAATTCTGATGATCAATGATCACTGGTCTATCGTGCTTTGGTTAAAATATGGTTCGAGCATCAAGGGTAAAAGGAAAAATGGCTACAGGGTTTTCTGATCATCAGGGAGGTCGAGCGATGCCATTTTAGGGTTTAAGAACCCAATTTGGTCGATGCTGTTCTTTATGCTCGTGTAGAAATGTGGGTTGATCGGAGTCGTTCGGTCCGATAGAAATCAAAGCTGGGGAGTGTAACAAAGTTCCAGTCGAAGTCACAGGGTTATTGGAGGTCGATGATGTTTGTTCGAGGCGATTTAACCAAGGGTGTTGGTTCTAGGAAAGAGTTTGATCAGCTCGATTTTGATTCAGCTCGATTTCATCAGAATGTGGTGGTCGAGAAAGTTCAGTGGATCATCGACGACTTGCTGGTGGGATTGGTAAGGACCGAAGGTTGTCGAGGCTCTGGTGCACATGCATGGAGATGGGTGTGTTTGGGTTTGTTAGGGAGTTGAGGAAGAAGAGATGGAACTCGAAGTTGCGATCGTGAAAACGTGGTGATAGCTCGAAGAAAACATCGGGTTGGTGTGTATGTTGTCACAGTTTTTAAATTTTAAAAATAAAATAATGTTTAAGATAAAGTAGAAGAAGTTTACTCGGGGTTGGACCCGAATATTTTGGGTGTTTGGCTCGGGTTTCACTCGAGTCGTCTCGGGTTTGAAAATTTTATAAGTTAAAATTTAAAATAAAACAAGTTTTTATGCAAATTTTAATTAAATCAAGTTGTAAACCTTTTCTGATTCATTCTTGAAGAATAATAAATGTTTTAATTTAGTTTTGGGATTAGGATTAAAGTAAATTATTTTTAAAGTTAATTAAGTTTAAGCTTGATTAAGAAATTAATCTAAAAGAGGATGATGTTTAAAATTTATTGTTTGATTTTAAAGTCTTAAGTTAATTTATGGTTTAATATAAATTTTGTTTCAAAGATTTAAGATTTAAAGATTAAATGTTTTTAAAAGTTAATTGATGAACAATTAGCTTGTGTAATTAAAATTAGGTTAATTACTTTGTAAATTGATTTAAAAGCAAATTACTTTGTGTAATTAAATTAAAGCTATTTTTCTTTGTGAAATTTATTTGAGGCTAATTAATTATTGTAATTAAAGGGTAATTAATCATTTGAAGATAATTACTTAATTTAAAGTAATTGATTAATGATTAAAGTGGATTAATCAAGTGATTAAAGAATAATTAATTTAAGGATGATTAATCTATGTGATTGATTAATTAAGCTAATTAATTTGACGATAATTAATTAATATGATAAATCAATTAAGATAATTAATTTGGGGATAATTAATTAATGAAGATTAATTAATGATAAGTAATTAAGAGTAATTAATTACTTAAGGATTATCACTTGTTGTAATTAATAAAGGATAATTACTTAATTAAAGTAATTAATTGATGATAAAGGTTGATTAACTAAGTAATTAAAGGACAATTACTCGAAGTAATTAATTTGTGATTAAGAATAATCACTTATTATAATTAATTAAGGATAATTAATTAATGGTAATTAATTAAGGGCTAATTAATTAATGTGATTAATTAAATGATTAAAGGTTAATTAATTATTAAATAAAGGTTAATTCTTTTATTAAAGGATAATTGATTAAATGGGTTGTAATTAATTAATGTTAATTAATCTGGATTAGTGATTAATCCGGTTTCAATTAATCAGATGAATAATTAATCTTACTTATGGATGTTTGAATTGTAGAAACTGTTGTGAATTGTTTGTTATCTCTACTATGTGATGCTGTGTGATATGAATTGTTTTAATTCAAGCTGTGATGAATGTAATTTATTTTATCTGTGATAAATGTATATTATTTATCTGTTAATCTGTGAATGAAAGATAAGCATTATAGGATTATACCGCTTATCGATATTGATATGCTTAAATCTGTGATGATTGATGATGTTGCACTATTTTGTGAAACCCCTTAACTACACTATACACACACAAATATGGATTCCATGAGGAAATCTGTAAAGACCCGTAAATCCGTACTCCTTGAATAGACACTAATCTCCATTGATTAATTCAAGATGAACGAAAATACGAACCCTTAGGGGTTTAAGAAAAATTTAGGAAAAGAAAAAGGCAGAAGAAGAGAGAAAAGAAAATAGGAGAATAGAGTAGAAAATAGAACAGAAAGAAAATAGATCACTTTAAAATAGAAAGAAAAGAGAATAGAACGGAACAGAAAACAACAGAACAGAACAACATCAGAATCTCACAATTCGCAGCGGAATAACATATAATAATAAATGAATAATCTTTAAACAAAGAACTATATCAGTTATTACATTACATTTCATTTCATTACATCATATCATCAGAGTGTACAACAACATACAACATCAAACAGTGTAGCGGAAAAAGAAATACTATATAAACTAGTAATACGCCATGCCATCCAGCTTGCCTCCAGCAATTCCAGAATATCCAGAATATCCTGATAAACCTTAACTCTTGACTGCCCGTGTGGAAATTGGTGGGCACCCAGAGTTTAGGAAGGAAAACAATAAACTCCAAGTCAATCATGTGACTGGTGTGAGAACTCAAAACAGTTTATTTATCTTTAAAATCAAAATAGAGGAATATTTTTAAAGTCAATTCGCAATGCTTTAAAAATGAGACTACCATAAGGCCTCCCACACACACACACAATGCAAACGCAGAATCGGAGGAGATTTCTCCTTATGATAGTCAAAGATGCTTGATACGCATTAAAAAGAACATTTGATATTATTATTAGTGCATAGTGTAGAAAAAAATTCATTTCGAAAGTAGAATATAAATCTTAGCCAACATAGACATTTCGAACTATGTCTACTATAGCTACCATCCAAACAGTGGTGACCACCATAAGTGAATGGCAGGTTCTACAACTAATACCGTACAAAGTTTCGTATTGGGAATTGGATTTCCAACGAATGATCAGGCCAAGGAACTTCCCATTGCCACATGAGAATGCCTCTGGATGGACATCCCCGAGAACCAAACCGGATCTCTACCAACACAAGGCCGGGTTACCCCTAACTGAGTAACAACTGACCGAATATGCCATCCCCCGGTCCTTTGGGACCTTTTCACCGAGCGCTCGTAATCAATTCACACAATCATAACAAAGTGTTTTCAACATGAGTAAGTATCTGGGCTCCATACCATGATACCACCCTTTTCCAGAAGGAAATGCACACATCCTAAAGGGTGCTACCCCTCATAACCTTGCCGCATCATTCCTGTTTTGACCATTCATGGGGTGTGAGGCTCGACGAAGTCACGTCCACAAAAACATACTTTATACAAAAGCCATGCTTTGGGTCAACAAATGATCAACACAATGATCACAAGGATAGACGATCAAATAAATGATCCTATCACAAATAATCAACACAATGATCATTTCAGCATCACTCAGCATGTCACATTACCAAATTGGGAATATATCGCTGATAACATTCAACTACATAACCTCTGAGCTCGTACGTCTCAGAGAAGGGTGTTAAGCTAAAAGAATAAATTCTCCGCCACCAACAGAAATATATTTGAAAGAAATCGGCTTTATATCTCAACTTGTAATGTCAGACACACAATCCATACAAGTCTGTTCCGGGCTCGAACAAAACCGAAGGCACTTCTTACGAAGCCCTTGCAATGCGGGTATTCACAATCCCGATCGAATTTCCCATCACTTAGGAGATCTCTATACCAGGAGCTACCCAGTGCAGAAACAATCGATAGGTCATCCTATCGCTTTTGCAAATACTCGGTCTTCAACACCGATCTTCAATGCAATTCACAACGACGTATCACATATTCGGAATGGGTTATACGACCCCATGGCCCTTTCCCGGTTAACCCGAATAATGAGCGCTTATTCAAAAATAAGTGTGGCATTCAAATTCAAACAAATCACATCAATTACCCATTCAAAGGGAAATATTGATAGTCAGTTATTGAACTATCAATGGATATGCACACATCACCAAATTCCAAATAATTTTCCAAATTATTTATTTTCCAAAATATCTTTACAAGATATATTATTTTCACACTTCAAAAATAAATCAATATTTATTTTTAAACCAATTCTCTTTTTCATTCATAAATTCCTTAGTGAATTTATAATCCAAAATATCTATGAATATTCGATTCCAATTATTCATTTCAATATTCCTTTTCAATTTATCTTCAAAAAGATAAATTATCAAAATATTCACTTTATATTGGAAAACATTTCCATACTTATTTATTCATAAGTAATTCACAAATTTTATTTATTTTCAACACTTAGAAAATATTCAATATACTTCAATCGAAATTAAGTATATATTTCTTTCTTTAAGGAAATCATTCTCTTAAACATATTTATTTGGGACAAAACGAATGTTGCGTAAAACACCGTTACGACAACCCAAAATCACTAGTATAGGGATTCGAAATTAAAATAGATATATAAATCCCAATACTATACAAAACATTTCCTTTCGGAAATCATTTACTATAACAATAGTGTTATAGTCTACTATTTCCTTCTATTTCTCGAAAACGTCTATTTCAACAATAAATGTCGAAATCTATGGTTTCGAATCTCAACACATTTTAAAACATTGTTCGATCGTTTTAATTCTATTTAAAACATCCAAATCCAAAACAATTTCTTTAACGTGTTATTCACTATTCAAAAACGTGAATATACTTCATTAACAATTTCATCCTTTTATTCATTTTAATTCAAAGGATTATTCACTATTCAAAAATGTGAATATAACTCCACTTATAGGTTTCAACAAATTTTCTTGTCAAAATAAGTCATTTGCGAATTTATAAAACAACGTTTATAAATTCCATTTCTATTTATTTATAAAAACTTCCTTTTTATAAATTCTTTTATTAACCTATTCCAGTTTATAACTCAATTATAAACTAAAAGTTCATATTATAAGTTAAATACTTATAAAACGATTATTTTACAAAATCGTTCCTCTAAAGACTTTCCAAACCACAAATCTTATAACTTATAAGATTCATTTATATAACCAAATCTATTCTTCAAATAACTTCACAAATTTATAATTCTTACTATTTATAAATTTCATTTATAACTTCACCGTTTATAATTCTATAAATTTCATTCTTTAACGAAATTCATTTTCACTTCATTCAAACACTTATAAAAACTCGTTTTATAATTTCAATATCTCAATTTATAAATATCCATTTATAAATCTCTTATATAAATCAATTCATATTAATATTTTAAAAACGTCTTTAAACTCCTTTATAATTTCATCATTTTGATTTATAAAATAATCAAATTTTATAAATCCTATATTTAAACTTTTCACAATTATTTCAGAAATCCCAATTTAACTATTTTATAAAGTCATTAATTCCTTATTTTCAAAAATTAGCTTTTAACTATGTTTCTTAAAAATCATAATTTTTATAACTTTTAAAAATTTTAACGTTTATTTATTTATAATGGATCAATTTCAAAATTATTTTATAAAACGTAAACTTTCTAAAATCACTTTAAAAATCATTTTAAAATTCCAAATTTGGTCTAGTGATGCTACACACCAAATAGTCAATCACGACTACAACGATATCATATATCGATATGATAAACCATCAAATATCAAAATATCTGAAATCAAATAATTACTGTTGAGGAATCCAGTTGGATCCCTCCAACCTGTTTTCCTGCATCCACAAATATTAGCACAATACCAATTTCGCTCCAGTACGAAATTATCGCGGTATATGGGATTTAAATATTATCCGCTTAATAGATGGCGCAATAGGGTCTCATCCGCTAAACAAAAAATGCGGGAAATCAATAACTCCAATATATACATATGCCAATATATATATATTGCTATTATATATATAATACCAATTTCACTGTTTATGAAATATTCGCGGTATATGTTTTTATTAAATAACATCCGCTTACTAACGGCGTATAATGTCTATTTTAACAATCAATAGATATCAATCAACATTCAAACATGAATTCAAATATTTTAAATCTAACTATTTAAAATAAAATCGAAACTGATTCGATTGAGTGAGAAGTTCTCACCTTGATTTCAATTTCGTTTTAGCGATTTATTTCGAATAAAATTAAACGGACGTTTAATTTTACACGAAATTTTCACTAACTCCAAACGACTCCAAACCAACTCCATCGCGTAGTGCTCGTCCATACGATTCCAACGCAACTGGTTTCGCGCGTTTTCGACCTCGTATGAAAAAGTTATGATTTTTTGAAGTTTACTCGATTTTTTTATAAACTAATTACAATATAATTTAACTAATTTTATACCAAACTTTTACAGGCCGTTGGATCCATTGACATTGCACCAGGCCCGTCCATACCCTCCTTCCATCTCACGCACAAACATCCCCAGGTATCATGAACGCACACAACCCATTCATGTCCTAACTAGGGTTAGTTAATTCGACCTCTGCGATGCACGAAAACACGATCATGGACTTGCGTTTTGAAGAGCACGACAAGCTCCATACTCGGCCAAGATAGCATAGAGTTCGGCCTCACCATCTTCCTCGAGTTGCGTGCGCAGCCGGCCCCCTTCCACCTCAATTTGCCGCCAAACCAATGAACTTCAGACGATCTCCACCGTTCACATCGTAGAGCTCGCGAAGCTCCACGTTTTTGTAGTTGGAAGTTGTTGATAATAATCAATGAATTGAAAGATAATTGAGGGAGAAGAAGAGAACATTTCGGCCATCCATTGGGGGGAAGGCGGCTGATGAATAAAAATTAGGGTTTGGGCTAATGAAGATGATGGGGGTTCCTTTTATAAGTTTTCAAACGAAAACACTATTCATCTTTAATTTTCAAACTTCGATTTACGCACCAAAACTGACGTTGCTAGGGTTTATCCCATGTTTCGGACACAATGGAACAAGTTTCGAAAGCTAATTCGGACATCTGTGCAAGTTATGGCTAAAAACGTTCAATTTAAATTAAACTGATTTAAGCGATTTTCTAGGCGTTTTAATTTGTATCGGACAAACGGTAAATCCAATTGACTTGAAATTTGAAACCTTACAATAATATCACATTACGGATCCGATGAAACTGGTTTCGTCGAAATCCGAGACTTTTTGAAAAATGGCCATTTTAACTCGCCAAATTAAAATTAAAAATAAATCGATGCGTTTCGAGCTGCCACGATCAAACGATAGCTCCGATTGACACGAAATTTGAAATCCGGTAATAATTAACTATTACGGATCCAATGAAACTGGTTTCGTTCAATTCTGAGACTGTTCAAAAATTGACTATTTTCACTAGTCGATTTAAATATTAAAATATTCAATTTTCACAAATTAACTTTTAAATCGATTTTAAAAGTTCTAAAATATCATTCTAACTTCAATATGATAAAATAAAATTTTACAAATCATTTTCAATCATATTTAATTCGATTTTCAATTATTTCCATAATTTAACATATTAAATTATCGATTTAATTATTCAATTAAATCCAATAATTCAAAAAAAAATTATTCGACTTATAAATTCACTTATTAATATTTAAAATTAATTAAATATTCATATTTTAATTACTAAAAATTCTGGGTCGTTACAAAATCAGTTAAGTTACAGATTTTTGAAATGGTTTTAAAGTTGAATTTTGGATCCAAATGGTTTTGGAAATAGAAAAGTTTTTGAAAAGGAGTTTTGAAGATAGAAGTTATTTTGAATGACTTGATAAAGTTTGGAATTTAAATAATTTGATTTGAATTCGAATTCAATATTTGAAATTAAATTTTATGATTAGAAATTATGTTTAAGAAGGTTATATAAGTTATAAATATGTTTATATGAGTTTTAAACCATTTTAAAAGTATTGTTTTTTTGGAAATTTAAATTTAACACAAGAGCTAAGGGCTTTGACTCGTGCAAATGTAATCGGATTTTTCCAAAACAAAAACTATTTGTTTTCGAATAATAATAGCTTTCATATAAAGAAAGGATTTCCAATTTGTATTGAAAAATTTCAAGTTTGAAATAGAATTGAAATTGTTTTGAAAGCTATGAATAAATCTTTGTGAAAAATGGTTGAACTTTGTTTTGGAATTGAAGTGGATTTTGAATGGTGTATCTTTCGTATAAAAGATTTTAAATGGGAATTGTTTTGAAAGTTATGAATGAATCTTTGGAAAGGGTTTTGAAAGCTATAAATTGAGTCTTTGATTTAATGATTGGATGAGTTAATCCAATTTGAAAGGGAAATTGTTTAAATACGGTGAATGAATCTTTGTGAAAGATTAGTGAACTTTGTGAAATGAATCTTTTTGTTTAAAAGACTAGAAATGGTAATTTGTTTAAACCATTTGAAAGGAAGGTTTTGGGTTTTAAAGTTGTGACTTAACTGAAATTCCAATATCCATATGTTTTAAAAAATTATGCGCTCGTTATTCGATTTAGTCGGGAGAGGACCTTTGTGTCATATAACCCATTCCGAATAATGATACGACGTTATGGATTGCATTTGAAGACCGGTGGTGAAGACCGGATATTTTCGAAAGGGAAAGGATAACTCGTCGAATGTCACTGCACCAACTGGTCCCTGGTATAGAGATTTGATCATCCTTTGTGATGGGGAGTCCGGACGTGATTAGTGAATACTCGGATTTGCAAGGGCTTCTTTATGAAGTGCCTTCGGTTCTGTTTGAACCCGAAACAGACTTGTATGGATGTGTGTCTGATATTTCACTTTGAGATGTAAAACCAGTTTCTATCAAATACATTTCTATTTGGTGGCGGAGAATTTATTCTCTTAGCTTAACACCCTTCTCCGAGACGTACGAGCTCAGAGGTTATGTAGTTGATGGTTACTAGTGATACATTCCCAATTTGGTAAAGTAGTATACAAAGTGCTGCTGATAATTTGTTGATCAAAGCATGACTTTTTGAAAAAGTGTAGCTTTGTAGACGAGACTTCATCGAGCCTCACAACTCGGTAATGGTCGAAACATGAATCGTGGCAGGGGGTAGCGCCACCTGAGGGTATATCCATTTCCTTCTGGATTATATGTGGTATCATGGTATGGAGCCCAGATACTTTACTTTGTGTTTGCTGCAAAACTTATTGCTTTGTGGTTGTTGTTTGAGAGGTACCTCGGATAAATGTCGCAAACGATCGAGGGATTACATGCTCGTGTCAGCAGTTACCTAGTTACAGAGGTAACCCGGCCTTGTGTAGCAGAGATCCGGTTAGGTTCTCGGGGACGTCCCTCCAGAGGTGTTCCATTTTGTGTGGTAAGTTCCTTTACCTGACCATTTGTTGGAAATCCAATAATCCAATACGCGCCCTGTATGGTTTTAGTTGTATAACTTGCCATTTACTTATGGTGGTCACCACTGTTTAGATGGTAGCTATAGTAGGCATAAGTGCGAAATGTCTATGCTAGCTAAGATTAATATTATACTTTCGAAAGGTTTTCTGCACTATGCACTAATAATAATATAAAAGGTTTTTGCATATCAAGCATGTTTGACAATCATAAGGAGAAATCTCCTCCAATTCTGCGTTTGCATGGTGTGTGCGGCGGGAGGCCTTATGGTAGTTTCATTTTCCAAAAAGCATTGCGAATTTCCTTTTTATTTTCTTTTGTTGATTGTTGTTTAAAAGATAAAACTATTTTCGTTTGCTCACACCAGTCTCATGACTGACCCGGAGTTTATTGTTCCCTTCCTAAACTTTGGGTGCCCATAATTTTCCACACGGGCAGTCTAGAGTTGGGTTTTTCAGATAGTCAAATAGGTGTAGATTCGATAGCATCCAATCTCTGGATATTGGCAATCGCATTTGGATCGAGTTTCTTCACTTCAGTATAGATGGTGGTTCGAGCTTTTGGTTCAAGCTAGCTTTGGTTTGGAGATGGAGTCACAGTTGCAATAATGGACGCATTTTATTGGAGTTATCTTTCTGCTATCGATGGTTGCAAAGTCTAGACCGTCTTCTTGTGTTGTCTTCCACTATTATATATCTTCTAGCTCTGATTTGTATTGATATCCTATTGTATCATATTGTATCAGATATTGTATCTATTATGTATCAATGACATTACTCCTTTTCTTCCGCTGTGTTGTTATACTTAATGTGTTATAAGCTCTGGCACGAATCAGATTTCAACGGCTGAATCTACGGCATTCGAGTACAAGTGAAGTCGGGTGTTGATTTTCGGATGTTTGAAATTTGGGTCGTGACCATAACGTCGTATCATTATTCGGAATGGGTTATATGACACAAGGTCCTCTCCCGGCTAAACCGAATAATGAGCACAACATTTAAAAACATATGGATATGGGATCTCAGTTAAGTCACAACTTAAAGTCCAAAACCTTTCTTTCAAATGATTTAAACAAATTACCATTTCCAATCTTTTAAACAAAAAGATTCATTTCACAAAGTTCACCAATCTTTCACAAAGATTCATTCATATCCTTTCAAAACACTTTCCCTTTCAAATTGGATTAACTCATCCAATCCTTAAATCAAAGACTCAATTCATAGCTTTCAAAACCATTTCCAATTCAAATCTTTTATATAAAAGATTCACCATTTAAAATCCTCTTCGATTTCAAAACAAGCTTTAATAATCTTTCACAAAGGTTCATTTATAGCTTTCAAAAAAATTCACAAATTTCATTTCAAACTTGAAACTTTTCAACATAAATTGGAAATCCTTTCTTTACATGAAAGCTGTTATTATTTGAAAACAAATAGTTTTCGTTTCGAAAAAATCTGGTAACAAGAACAAATAAGAAAAATGAAATCAGAGAAAAGAACCGAGCAAACAATAAATACAAACACCTCTTTCAAATTTAAACAAAGAACAGTTTCAAGATCATTAGCAATCAAATTCAGATCAACAACTTCAGTTTCAAATACATTTTCTAGTTCAAGTTTCCAGATTTTCAAATCTGGACAGTGCCTGATCAAACAAAGCAAGATCAGATGCAACTGCAAATTCAAGATGCGTTCAATCTGAAAAGAAAAAAAGAATCAAAAGTAAAGTTCAATTCATTTCAAAACACTAACCTGATCAAGGAGCAAGTTAATGATCAGATCATCAAGCTTCGAAGCAACTCAAACAAATTAGATGGCAGATCAAAAATTCAAATTTCAAAATACTTCCAGTTTTAAGCTTTTAGGTCCTCTGTTCTTCACATGACTGGTGAGCAAACCCACTTATCCTACCTTATAACCTTTGATATGGTGATTGATGTTTGAAATGTGATATGAAAATGTTGTTTATTCTTGCTTGCATGTTGAATATACAGATATATATTGATATGCATGAATAAGTTATGCTTGTTCTTAAGTTACGTGTTCACTCTCATAAAAAACAAATCAATATCGTTTTATCTCAAAATTTTCTGGCCAAGATTTCTAAATGAAAAATGATCATAAAAATATGATGTCAATTTTAAAAATAATTCCAAGTATTTAAATTTAGCAAATACTTTAAATTTATGGAAATTATAGTGATAATTTAAACACACATCCATACAAGTATGTTTTGGGTTCGAACGGAACCGAAGGCATTCCATAAAGAATCCCTTGCAAATCCAAATAATTCCTAATCACGTCCGGACTCGCCATCACAATGGTATCAAATCTCTATACCGAAGCCATATGATGCAGAGACATTCGACGGGTTGTCCTTTCGCTTTCGAAAATATCCGGTCTTCACCACCGGTCTTCAAATGCTATCCATAACGTCGTATCGTTATTCGGAATGGGTTATATGACACAACAGTCCTCTCCCGGCTAAACCGAATAATGAGCGCAATATTTAAAAAATATGGATATTGAGATTTCAATTAAGTCACAACTTAAAGACCAAATTTTTTTCTTTAATGGTTTAAACAAATTACCATTTCCAAATCTTTAAACAATATGATTCAATTCACAAAGTTCACCCTGCTTTAACAAAGATTCATTCACAGATTTCAAAACAAATTCCATTTCAAATCTTTTATAGAAAGGATACACCTTTAAGATCCCTTTTCAATTTGAAAACAAAGTATACCAATCTTTAACAAATATTCATTCATATTCTTTCAAAACAGTTTCCCTTTCAAATTGGATTAACTCCTTCAATCTTTTAATCAAAGATTTCAATTCATAGCTTTCAAACCATTTCCAAAATTCATTCATAACTTGGAAAACCATTTTTGTTTCAAACTTGAAATCCCTTTAACACAAATTGGAATTTCTTTCCTTATATGAAAGCTTTTATTATTTGAAAACAAACAGTTTTCGTTTCAGAAAATCCGATTTCATTTATACAAGTTAAAGTTTTGGGTTAAATTCAAATTCCCAAAACAATACCTTTAAAATGGTTTAAACCCATATAAACACATTTATAACTTGTATAATCTTTTTAAATCATAAATTCTCAGCATAGAATTCAATTTCAAAATTTGAATTCAAATTATCTATATTCCAAACTTTATTAATGTAACAACCCAATTTTTCGACGCCCGAAAGTCGTCATCAATACGTCCACTGTATTGAATACCGAATAGCGAATGTCGAAAAACCGAACCGTTAGGGTATAAAGAAGAAGAAGATAGAAGAAGAAACAGAAACAATAACATAATCTTACATTTTGCAGCGGAACAACATATAATATATCAATGAATAATCTTTAAAACAAACAATCATATCTGTTATTACATTACATCATATTACATTATCAGAGTGTACAACAACAAACAGCGGAAATAAATAATACATATATAAGTGATACGCCACCATCCAGCTCCAACTCCTGATTTCCACTGCAACTTCTTGACTTCGCTCCCGAATAACTGCTAACCTGACTCTAGGCTGTCCATATGGAAAATTATGGGCATCCAGAATTTAGAAAGGGAACAATAAACTCCAGGTCAGTCGTGGGACTGGTGTGAGATCTTAAAAATAGTTATTTTCACAAAGAAAATAAAAGAAATTCGCTATGCTTTTGGAAAATGAAACTACCGTAAGGCCTCCTGCCACACACATAATGCAAACGCAGAATTGGAGGAGATCTCTCCTTATGATAGTTAAACATGCTTAATACGCAAATTCCTTTCGATATTATTATTAGTGCATAGTGCAGAAAACATTTCGAAAGTATAATATTAATCTTAGCCAGCATTCAACCATTATTGTATGCCTACTATAGCTACCATCCAAACAGTGGGGCGCCACCATAAGTAGATGACAGGTTGTACAACTAAAACCGTACATGGAACGCATTGTTTCTTTGGATTTCCAACAAATGGTCAGGCTAAGGAACTTCCTACTGCCACATGGGTACGCCTCTGGAGGGACGTCCCGAGAACTTAACTAGCTCTCTGCCAACATAAGGCCGGGTTACCTTTGTAACTAGGTAACTACTACACGAGTATGCCATCCCCCGGTCCTTTGAGACCTTTATCCGAGGATCATCTACACCAACAACCACAAAGAAAAGTATTTGCAGTAACCACAAAGGTTAAATATCAGGGTTCCATACCTGACACCACCCTTTTCCAGAAGGAAATGACATACCCTAAAGGGCGCGACCCTCATAACCTTGCTGCATCATTCCTGTTTTGACCATTTCTGGGGTGTGAGGTCCGACGAGGTCTCGTCCACAAAGCTACACTTTTCACAAAGTCATGCTTTGATCAACAAATGATCAGTAGCACGTCGTATGCCACATTACCAAATTGGGAATGTATCACTAATAACCATCAACTACATAACCTCTGAGCTCATACGTCTCAGAGAAGGTTGTTAAGCTAAGAGAATAAATTCTCTGTCACCGACAGAAATGTATTTGATAGAAACCAGCTTTACATCTCAAAGTGTAATGTCAGACACACATCCATACAAGTCCATTCCGGGATCGAACGGAACCGAAGGCACTTCAAAGAGGCCCTTGCAAATCCGGATATTCACAAATCACGTTCGGAATCTCCATCACAATGGTGATAAAATCTCTATACCGGAGCAACCCGATGCAGAGACATTCGACAGGTAATCCTTTTGCTTGCGAAAATACCCGTTCTTCAGCACCGTCTTCAAATGTAATCCCATTTCGTTATATCATTATCCGAAATGGGTTTTATGACACAAAGTCCTCTCCCGGCTAATCCGAATAATGAGCGCTTATTTTAAAAATAAGTGTTATATTCAGATTTCAAACAAATCACAACAATTTCACTCTGATCTTTTAAATAAAAGATCCATCACAATCACAAAGGTTCGATGTGGTTTTCGGATATCCACTTGGAATTCGACCCTCGGTCGCGTCGAAATTCAAATGCCATAAAAAGGCCAATACTGATAGTCGGTTATTTATTTATCAATAAATATCCACAACAATCACTAAGATCTAAATAACTTCCCAGTTATTATTTTCAAAATATCTTTGCCAGGTATAATCTTAACACTTCAACCATTTGGAAACAAATTTCAAATCACTTTCCTCACATAGAATAAATTTTCATATATTTATTTAATTCCACTGAAAATTTGCCGAGTTCAAATGCTTTAAAAAATAATTTATATCACTTATCCAAAATATAGTTGGAAACATTTTAAAATAAAAATTATTTTAACACTTAATTATTAGTTATGAAAATATTATGTTAATGTCACATATAAACTTTAAGTCCATAACAAATTTTTTTGAATTAAAATTAGTAGATAGAGTATAAATATTTAGATAACCAATTTCTAAATCAAATATTAATCAAGTCTTTAAAATAATCATTTCTATAGTTAACTAAATAAATCTTTACTTTAAAGATTTAAACATTTCCCAAAAATAATTTCTCTAACAACATTTTTCAAAACAATTTCTAAAACTTTTAATTTATACTTGAAAAGTTACTTCGAAAATATATTCGGCTTTTCGTGGAAGAATTCTCTTTCCATTTATATCAATTAATAAATCTTCTTGATTTATTTTAATTTACATTTCAAATCTATAAAAAAAATTTCACACCTTTAAAAATAAAACAATATCTATTTTTAAAACAAATTTCCCTTTCTTTTATAAAATTCCCATTGTGAATTTAATTTTCCAAATATCCATTGATACACGATCTTTAAATCGTTTTTCAATTATTCACTTTCAACACGAAATCAAATTTCGATTGGTTTCCAATTTTATTTTCAAATACCAAATCAATTTCCAAAATTGATTTCTAATTTATTTCAACACCAAATTTATTCTCCTTTGAAACAAATTCCTTCTTTTGAATTTATTTAATTTTCTAAAATCAATTTACTATAAATTTTCTATTAAATTTCGAAAATCAAATTTTATTTATTTTTGGTATCCTACGATACCAAAAATATATTCGGCTAAATTTTAGCCTTCAACAGTTTCAATCAAAAATAGTCACACACAGATTATAAACAATCAACATACAATGTTGAAACAAATTCAATTATTTGAGGAATCCAGTTGGATCCCTCCAACCTGTTTCCCTACATCCACAGACGTTAGCACAACAATTAAATACCAATTCCACTTCGAGGTGGAATATCGCGGTATATGGGATTTATAAAATATCATCCGCTATTATGCGGCGCATAGGGTCTCATCCGCTATATAATGCGGGAAATCACCAACTCCATTATATACTATATACTAATATATATATATATATATATATATATATATATATATATATAACATCATCCAGTGAATAATTATTATAAATCAATCATCCAAGCACACAGTCAATCAATTTCAAATCTGACTATTTAAAATTAACTAGTGATTTTAATTGAGTGAGAAGATCTCAGCTTTGTTTTTATTTTGCAATACGTTTCCATTCCAGCTTTATTCTCCACGATCTTAGACCTTGTACATACGTTATACAGTTTATTAATATTCGAGTTTGTCAAACAAATTAATTTTCCTACTCAATAAGTTTAGTTAACCAATTTTTTTTATTTTAAACTAAAAATTTAGTTCGAACAAATTTTATCTTTTATAAATTATTTTTAGTAAATGAAATAATTGAACAAGATAATTCCTATTTTCTATTTCCGAAATCTGATTTTTAATTAAACTTTCAAACACTTTAAAATTCCTATTAAATATATATTTCCAAAATCTGCATATACAAACATCAGAGAAAAAAACGAAAATACCTTACTTCATAGTTCGAAAATGACGGAACCCTAACCTCGATTTGTTCTCCACGCGATTGCCTCCTTCCAGATGTGACCACTCGTGCTCGCGGCCAAAACCCCAAATCGATCGCCGCACTGTCCTCCTTCCAGCGCTCGAGACCACCACCTGCTCGCGAAACCCTGGCTTCATCGCCAACTATCGCCGCCCTTGTCCGCCCTAATTCGTACATGCTTCGCTCGAGTTTGCTCCTCGCGAACCTCGATGTCGCGCACACCCTCCATCGCCTGAATCGCTGCCAACATTGATCGCGACCACCAATATATACTTGCACGCGAGCAGCTTGCGACGCCGACCCATTTTCCATCCACGATCCTTTTGTGAAGGCGAACGAATTCGATTGAAAATGGGGAAAATCCTTTCTGATTTTTTTTGAAACGAAGACTTAAAAAGGTGGGCGACCATTGTTGATTTTTTTTCTTCCTTTTGAATTCATTCTGATTGTTTTTTGAACGAGAATAATGGGTTTCGTGATTCAAATGAGAAAAGGATACAGTACATCTGCACGTTTTCAGATGGTAGGGTGGCTCAAGAAGGGTAGGTTGGCTGATATAGGGTTTGACTTTTTAATTTTTTTTAATATTATTAAATTTCCAAAATATCTCGTATAACCTAACTCGAAATCCCGAACTCCTATCGATGCGTGCCGCCCAGCGTTTATAAGGTTTTATCCGCATTCCGAACACAATGGAACATGTTCCGGAGGCTAATTCGATCATATACTCAAGTTACGGAAGTAAACGATCCATTTTAAATTGAATCTAAATAGTTTCTATGCGTTTTGGGCTGCCAGGGTCAAACGAAAACTCCGATTGCTACGAAAATTGAAATCCGATAATAAAACAATGTTATAGATCCAATGGAACTGGTTTCCTCTAATTCCGAGACTGTGCCTCGGAAGGCTATTTTAAATATCGATTAAAACAATATATTTCAAAACTGAACAAAATGTTTCCAATTCAATTTTAAAAATCCTACTATCTCCAGTATCATCAATATAAATTTTCTAAGCCTTGAAAATATTTTTAATCACCTTAAACTGAAGATTCAAATTTTTAGCCAACTTCAATAAATTAAATTCAATAATTAAATTGGCAAATTCATAGTTAATTCTGAAATTCCAGTTTAAAAACAACTTCCAATATTTAAAATCAATTAAATATTTCATTTCAAATGTTAAAAAATTTCGGGTCGTCACATCCTTCCCCCCTTAAAAGAATTTCGTCCCCAAATTACAATCTAAGAAGAACGATCCTTAACCCATTTGCTATCTTTCCAAAACTAAACAGTTTTATCAACTGGCCCAAAGCAAATATTTTTATTTAAGACCCACTATCATTTTATCTTACTTTCCAAAATCTTCCATAGATTCCAAATAACATTTTTTTCTTAACAATTCAAATTTAAATCTAAATTCATATTTTAACTTTCAAATTTTCTCAAAATTTTTCTAACAACCTAAATTTTCGAAAAATTTCGCTAGCGTCTCCTTTGCACGGCTAGCTCGACACGACTACAAAATGGCACCACAGGCCCCCAGATTTCAAAAGAAAATAAAAGGCCAAGTGGCTAGTCAAGAAAATCACCAAATTTCATATAGAAATTTAAATACACACCTTTTGTCGAGCAATTTCAATTTTATCTTCGAAAATCAAATTCCAATTCATCCTCTGTCTTTAACATACCTGTATATCCTGATATCCATAATATCCATTCATAGCCTTTAAAATCATTTTATACATTTTCTTACAGAAGTTTTCATATCTACTTCTATTCAATTAGTTTTCCCATTTCCATATGAATTCAATTTATCTTCAGCTCTGAATATTGAATTTTATCTTCCATTTATAACTGATTCATATCATTATTTTAATTTAGTTTCATTCACTAATTTACTTCAATTTCAAATTTGAAATCGTTTATCGCAAACAAAAAAAATTTCAAAAATTTTTTAACTCCCAAAATTTTCGAATTTTTTTGGCAGAGTCTCCTTTGTACGGAGGAGCTTTTGCAATTTGATAAAAGGTATAAATATATACATCGACCCACCCGGTCGGAAAAACAAAAACAGTTCATATTTCCTATTTTTATTTCGTAGGCGTACCTTATTTAGCATTTTTAATCATGCGGCTTATTTAATTAGCATTTTTGCGCAATCAAATCCAGCCCAACGACTTCTCTGAACCAGTACTTACTCAACTAAAACATGTCAGTGTCATATATATGAAGTTTAATAACATTTCACTTATTTGCAATAGTTAAACACATGAATTCTAAAAGCAATGCACACTAAACACTTTCCGTAAGCAATCTATATAGTTTTAATACTAATTCAACTGTTTTCAATTAATTCATATGCCATTTTCATTCAATTTAAAGGTTTTACAACCTACTTGCATACATTCAATTCATTTTTAATTTTAAAACAAACCCATATTATTCCAATTGATTAAAAATTCAATTCTATATGAATTCCATTTACTTCCATTTAAAAATATTGGATTCAATTCATTTTAAACCCCATCCATTTGGTCATTCTTCAATTAGTTTCACTTACTAGTTTTAGTTTAATACTTCACTTTGTTTATCACAAATCAATTTCAATTCCAACTCCAGTTCTATTTACTTACAAATTTGAAATGAATTTCAACATTCAGTTTCACTTTCATTTACTTGCAATTGTAAATTTATTTATTCATTCACAATTTATTTTCCACCTTCATAATTTTGTTCCAATCATTTTAGTCTATCAGACTTCTAAAATTCACCTTTATTCAAATTAACTCAAGTTAATTTCAGTATAAATCTGAATTTTCCAAGTTTTCAAACTTATTATTCCATAACTATTTTTTATAAAATTCCAGAGTCTTTCCACCTTTTCCAAAACCATTATTGAAAAAAATTCAAATTATCCTTTGAATTTTAAAACCAAACCCAAATTTTCCAAACAACTTTACTGTAAAACAATTCGGTAGCAATTCCTCTTTTGGAAACTCGAAAATGAACATCAATGATGCTGCAGTCACCACCGAAGTTATTTTCCAGCGGCCGAAAAGAGTTTAGTGCTTTTATTCCTTCAAAACATTTTTCAAAACCCTTGAAAACCATTTTCAAATCCCAAAAGGAATTTAATTTCCAAACTTCCCGAATTTCAAATATTTCAAGAACATTTCCAAATATTTCTCTGGAATTCTATCCCAAATTATAAATCTTGTTTACAATTTACATTTACAAATCCCATTTTTCAATTTTATTTTCTTAACCTTTGGTTTTGATTTCAATTCCTCATACAACGATGATAATAATTTAATATTATCACTTCATAGCAACCAAGCAACCATATATTATAATAATTCACAGAAAATTTATTTCTTTTATATACGAAAATAATGGGTAAAATTATTTCATTTACCCTATTTTAAAACGATATCGTGTCGAATTTGTTCTGTAGAGATCCCTATCAATAACATTAATTACTCGTATTGACCAGAATCCATATACAACTCAACAAACCAATCAACACAATATAAAACAATTTTATATTCACTAACAAATATGCGTTCGTACCTATTATTACACTCACACTCATTCTAGAGTACTTCTGACGCTATCTCTAATGAGTAACACCCAACAGAGCCAAGGTTGTCGCTTAATCAAATGCTCTGATACCACAATGTAACAACCCAATTTTTCGACGCCCAAAAGTCGTCATCAATACGTCCACTGTATTGAATGCCGAACAGTTGAATGCCGAAAAACCAAACCGTTAGGGTTTAAAGAAGAAGAAGATAGAAGAAGAAACATGAACAATAACAGAATCTAACATTTCGCAGCGGAACAACATATAATATATCAATGAATAATCTTTAAAACAAAGAATCATATCTATTATTACACTACATCATATTACATTATCAGAGTATACAACAACAAACAACGGAAAGAAATATTACATATATAAGTGATACGCCACCATCCAACTCCAACTCCTGATTTCCACAGCAAATTCTTGACTTCGCTCCCAAATAACTGCTAACCTGACTCTAGGCTGCTCGTATGGAAAATTATGGGCACCCAGAGTTTAGAAAGTGAACAATAAACTCCAGGTTAGTCGTGGGACTGGTGTGGGATCTTAAAAACAGTTATTTTCACAAAGAAAATAAAAGAAATTCGCTATGCTTTTGGAAAATGAAACTACCATAAGGCCTCTCGCCACACACACAATGCAAACGCAGAATTGGAGGAGATTTCTCCTTATGATAGTCAAACATGCTTAATACGCAAATTCCTTTCGATATTATTATTAGTGCATAGTACAGAAAACATTTCGAACGTATAATATTAATCTTAGCCAGCATACAACCATTATTGTACGCCTACTATAGCTACCATCCAAACAGTGAGGCGCCACCATAAGTAGATGGTAGGTTATACAACTAAAACCGTACAGGGTGCGTATTTTTTCTTTGGATTTCCAACAAATGGTCAGGCTAAGAAACTTCCTACTACCACATGGGTACGCCTTTGGAGGGACGTCCCAAGAACTTAACCAGCTCTCTTCCAACAAAAGGCCGAGTTAGCTCTGTAACTAGGTAACTACTACACGAGTATGCCATCCCCTGGTCCTTTGGGATCTTTATCCGAGGATCCTCTACACCAACAACCACAAAAAAAAGTATTTGCAGTAACCACAAAGGTTAAATATTAGGGCTCCATACCTGACACCATCCTTTTCCAGAAGGAAATGACATACCCTAAAGGGAGCGACCCTCATAACATTGCCGCATCTTTTCTGTTTTGACCATTTCCGAGGTGTGAGGTCCGACGAGATCTCGTCCACAAAGCTACACTTTTCACAAAGTCATGCTTTGATCAACAAATGATCAGCAACACTTCGTATGCCATGTTACCAAATTGGGAATGTATCACTAGTAACCATCAACTACATAGCCTCTGAGCTCATACGTCTTAGAGAAGGGTGTTAAGCTAAGAGAATAAATTCTCCGCACCAACAGAAATGTATTTGATAGAAACCAGCTTTACATCTCAAAGTGTAATATCAGACACACATCCATACAAGTCCGTTCCGGGATCGAACGGAACCGAAGGCACTTCTAAGAAGCCCTTGCAAATCCGGATATTCACAAATCATGTCCGGAATCTCTATCACAAAGGTGATAAAATCTCTATACCAGAGCAACCCGGTGCAGAGACATTTGACAGGTAATCCTTTCGCTTTTGAAAATACCCGGTCTTCAACACCGTCTTCAAATGTAATCCCATTTCGTTGTATCATTATTCGGAATGGGTTTTATGACACAAAGTCCTCTCAAGGCTAATCCGAATAACGAGCGCTTATTTTAAAAATAAGTGTTATATTCAGATTTCAAACAAATCACAACAATTTCACTTTGATCTTTTAAATAAAAGATCCATCACAATCACAAAGGTTCGATGTGGTTTTCGGATATCCACTTGGAATCTGACCCTCGGTCGCATCGAAATTCAAATGCCATAAAAAGGCCAATATTGATAGTCGGTTATTTAACTATCAATAAATATCCACAACAATCACTAAGATCTAAATAACTTTCCAGTTATTATTTTCAAAATATCTTTGCCAGGTATAATCTTAACACTTCAACCATTTGAAAACAAATTTCAAATCACTTTCCTCACGTGGAATAAATTTTCAAATATTTATTTAATTCCATCGAAAATTTGCCGAGTTCAAATACTTTAAAAAATTAATTTAAATCACTTATCCAAAATATATTCGGAAACATTTAAAATAAAAATCATTTTAACACTTACTTAATTATTAGTTATAAAAATATTACGTTAACGTCACATATAAACTTTAAGTCCATAACAAATTTTTTTTGAATTAAAATTAGTATATAGAGAATAATTATTTAGATAACCAATTTCTAAGTCAAATATTAATTAAGTCTTTAAAATAATCATTTCTATAGTTAACTAAATAAATCTTTACTTTAAAGATTTAAACATTTCCCAAAAATAATTTCTCTAACAACATTTTTCAAAACAATTTCTAAAACTTTTAATTTATACTTGAAAAGTTACTTCGAAAATATATTTGGCTTTTAAGGGAAGAATTCTATTTCCATTTATATCAATTAATAAATCTTCTTGATTTATTTTAATTTACATTCCAAATCTATAAATTTCTTTTCACACCTTTAAAAATAAAACAATATCTATTTTTAAAACAAATTTCCCTTTCTTTTATAAAATTCCCATTGTGAATTTAATTTTTCCAAATATCCATTGATATACGATCTTCAAATCGCTTTTCAATTATTCACTTTCAACCCCAAATCAAATTTCAATTGATTTCCAATTTTATTTTCAAATACCAACAATTTCCAAAATTGATTTCTAATTTATTTCAACACCAAATTTATTCTCCTTTGAAACAAATTCCTTCTTTTGAATTTATTTAATTTTCTAAAATCAATTTACTATAAATTTTCTATTAAATTTCAAAAATCAAAATTTATTTATATCTGGTATCCTACGATACCAGAAATATATTCGGCTAAATTTTAGCCTTCAAAAGTTTCAATCACAAATAGTCATACACAGATTATAAACAATCAACATACAATGTTGAAACAAATTCAATTATTTGAGGAATCCAGTTGGATCACTCAAACCTGTTTCCCTGCATCCACAGACGTTAGCACAACAATTAAATACCAATTCCACTTCGAGGTGGAATATCGTGGTATATGGGATTTATTAAACATCATCTGCTATTATACGGCGCATAGGGTCTCATCCGCTATATAATGTGGGAAATCAACAACTCCAATATATACTGTATACTACTATATATTTATAATATCATCCAGTGAATAATTATTATAAATCAATCATCCAAGCACACAGTCAATCATTTCAAATCTAACTATTTAAAATTAACTGGAGATTTTAATTGAGTGAGAAGATCTCACCTCTATTTTTATTTTGCAATACGTTTCTATTCCAGCTTTATTCTCCACGATCTTAGACCTTGTACATACACTATACAGTTTATTAATATTCAAGTTGGTCAAACAAATTAATTTTCTATTAAATAAGTTTAGTTAACAAAAAAATTATTTTAAACTAAAAATTTAGTTCAAACAAATTTTCTCTTTTATAAATTATTTTTAGTAAATGAAATAATTGAACATGTTAATTCATATTTTCAGTTTCCAAAATTTGATTTTTAATTAAACTTTCAAACACTTTAAAATTCCTATTTAAATATATATTTCCAAAATCAGCATATACAAACATCAGAGAAAAAACCGAAAATACCTTACTTCATAGTTCGAACATGACGGAACCCTAGCCTCGATTTGTTCTCCACGCGATTGCCTCCTTCTAGATGTGACCACTCGTGCTCGCGGCCAAAACCCCAAATGGATTGCCGCACTGTCCTCCTTCCGGTGCTCGAGACCACCACCTGCTCGCGAAACCCTGGCTTCATTGCCGACTATTACCGCCCCAATTTGTACATGCTTCGCTCGAGTTTGCTCCTCGCGAACCTCGATGTCGTGCACACCCTCCATCGCCTGAATCGCTGCCAACATCGATCGCGACCACCAGTATATAACTGCACGCGAGCAGCTCGCGACGCCGACCCCATTTTCCATTCGCGATCCTATTGTGAAGGCGAGCGAATTCGATTGAAAAGGGGGAAACCCCTTTCTGATTTTTTTGAAATGAAGACTTAAAAAGGTGGGCAGCCATTGTTTATTTTTTTTCTTCTTCCTTTTGAATTCACTAATTGTTTTTTGAACGAGAATAATGGGTTGCATGATTCAAATGAGAAAAGGAGACAGTAGATCTGCGTGTTTTCAGATGGTAGGGTGGCTCGAGAAGGGTAGGTCGGCTGATATAGGGTTTGACTTTTTAATATTATTAAATTTCCAAAATATCTCGTGTAACCTAATTTGAAATCCCGAACTCCTATCGAGGCGTGCCACCTAGCGTTTATAAGGTTTTATCTGCATTTTGAACACAATGGAACGTGTTTCGGAGGCTAATTCGATCATATACGCAAGTTACGGAAGTAAACGATCAATTTTAAATTGAATCGATTAAAATAGTTTCTATGCGTTTTGAGCTGCCAAGGTCAAACGACAACTCCGATTGCTATGAAAATTGAAATCCGATAATAAAAAATATTATGGATCCAATGGAACTAGTTTCGTCGAATTCCGAGATTGTGCCTCGGGAGATTTTTTTTAAATATCGATTTAAACAATATATTTCAAAACTGAACAAAACGTTTCCAAATTCAATTTTAAAAATCCTACTATCTCCAGTATCATCAATATAAATTTTCTAAGCCTTGGAAATATTTTTAATCACCTTAAACTGAAGATTCAAATTTTTATTCAACTTCAATAAATTATATTCAATAATTAAATTGTCAAATTCAGAGTTAATTCTGAAATTCCAGTTTAAAAACAACTTCCAATATTTAAAATCAATTAAATATTTCATTTCAAACATTAAAAATTTCCGAGTCGTCATAATTAAGTTATTCAAAATAACTTTTATTTTCAAAATTCCCCGTTCAAAAGTTTTTCACATTTATCCTATATCCATTTCCAAAACCTTTTGGATTCAAAATTCAATTTTAAAACCATTTCAAAAATCTGTTACTTAACCAATTTCCTCGTGCAATCCATATTTATGTGTGTATAGTGTAGTCCAGGGGTTTTACACAATAGTGCAACTTCGTTGATCGTCATAGATTCAAGCATATCAATAACGATAAGCGGTATAATCCTATAACTCTTATCTATATACACAGTATCATAGATAAATAATATACATTTATCACAGATAAAATAAATAACATCCATGACAGCTTGAATTAAAACAATTCATATCACACAACATCACACAGTAGAGATATTAAACAATTCACAACATTCAATAGAATACAGTCATCCATAAGGAAGATTAATTGATCATCTGATTAATTAAAATCAGATTAATCACTAATCTAGGTTAATTAACATTAATTAATTACAAACTATTTTAATTAATTAACCTTAAATAATAAATTAATTAACTTTAACTAATTAATTAATCAACCTTAATTAATAAATGAATCAATCTTTAATCATTAAATAATTTACCCTTAATTATTTAATTATTCTTTAATTAATTATCCTTAATTAATTACATTAATTAATTAATCCTTAATGAATTATCCTTTAATTAATTACCTTGATTAATTAATCCTTAATTATAGATTAATTATCTTAAATTAATAATGAGCTAACCTTTAATTAATTATTAATTAATTATTTAAGTAATTATAAATCATCTATCTTGATTTATCATTAAATCATTATCAAAGTCTTTAATTAATTAGCCTCATGATTAATCAACATTAACATAAGAGATTAGGTTTAATTAAGAATTACAAATCAATATTTCCTCTTAATTACCTTTTAATTACATTATTTGTTTAAAATGATTAATTAAATAATGCCACAAATTAAATAATTTAAACTTAATTACCTTTTAAAATATCTTACTTAAAACTTTTATTAATCCAATACCTAAATTAAAACCATTATCTGAAACATGGATCTAAAATGTTTAAAAATTTGAATTTTTGTTTTAAAGTCAAGAAGACTGTTTTATATCAATCTCGAGACTCACTCGAGTCCAACCCCGAGTCAACAACCAACTTCCCCGAATGCCACTTCAAGTTTCTTTCCAAACTCACCCGTATCCCCTTTCAAACTTTAAAATTTTGTTTAAATTTTTTGAAAAACACTGTACAACACAAATACACTCGAGCATTTACTCGAGCCATCAATGCCTTTCCTTGAGTAACAACCCGAGTATACTTCTTCTTTTCCAAACCGTACTTCCTGATACACACACGAACACGTGCACCGTGCACACCGCCACGACCAAAACTAGGTTTAAAACCCCAAACCACTTCTGCGACGCCACCTTGATAGTTTATAAATTCTTTGACCATTTTTCCGATGATCACGGTACCTCCACCTATCTCCAGTATGAACCCCGCCACCAGTTCATGGCCGATCACTAGAAACTAACCTAATTCAACAAATTGTCTCGATTTGTCCAGAGCTGGTGGATACACCTTTTAAGAAGAATGAAAGATTCATTCGAGGAATGAATAAGGAGTACCACAAGAGGATGACAGCCCACATAAAAGAATCCTTTTTGGACTTGATCGATATGGGTTATCAATATGCTAACCTAGATGTGCAGAAAGTTCTGGAAGAGAAGGGGAGTTCAAGTAGTTCAAATTAAAAGAAAAGAAAATTCGAAGGGGAGAAGCGGGATCAAGGTAAGAAGAAGAGGAGTAATCAAGAGAACCCAGCTAGAAATATTACTTGTTACAACTATCAGAGAAAGGCCATTTAGCAAACGATTGTGAGGAGCCAAAGAAACAAATAAAGATAGATCAACCCATGAAGTCAAGTCAAAGATTTAAGGAATGCTATTGTTGTCACTAGCCAGGTCACGGAGTTAAAAATTGCCTGAAAAAGAAACAAGCACAAGTAGCAAAAATGTGCGCGATAGAAGATGACCCCTCAACTTCAAAGGTGGATGAAGGAAAGGGAGTTTTGGAAAGTAACCTTATTATTGGTAATAGAGTTGTTAGGGTTTTATTCGACATGGGAGCTTCATATAGCTTTATATCCCAACAAATGGTGAATGAATTAAAACTTAAACCTAAGTTTGTCGATGAACGTATTTGTGTGAAGAATCCGGTGGGTGGTCCTGCAAATCTTTGTTTATATTATAGGAAAGTGCCTATCTCGTATTCTGGCCATCAATTTCCTATCAACCTTTATGTTCTCGACTTTAACAAATTTGAAATTCTACTTGGAATGAATTGGTTAACAGGATACGAAGCCAAATTAGATTACAACAATCGAACGATTTTGGTCAAATCAAAATTGGGAAATTTTATTGAAATCTCTTGTGAGGATCCGAGTCCTAAGAGAGATAAACTGATGTATACTTTGGGATATCTTGAACCTAGTCTGGAGACCATCCCTATTGTCCATCATTTTCTCGATGTTTTCGAAGAAGTCAAATCTTTACCCCCGCACAGAGAGATTGAATTCAGAATTGACTTAGTTTCGAATGCTCGTCCTGTCGTTCATGCAAGCCGCAGGATGGCACTCAGGGAAAGAATCGAACTAGTTAAGCAAACCGGTGATTTGTTAGAAAAGGGATTAATAAGTCCTAATGTTTCTGAATGGGGCTCAGCAATGGTATTTGTGGATAAATCTGAAGGATCCTTAAGTTTGTGTGTTGACTATCGCGATCTCAATAAGCAAACTCTCAAGAACAAGTTTCCTTTACCTAAGATTGGTGATCTATTCGATCAACTGCATGACGCTCGTTTCTTTTCTAAGATGGATCTAGCCCAGGGATTCCATCAGCTACGAATTGCCAAAGATTGTTTTCACTTGACTACTTTTAGGGGTCCAGGTATTTTCTACGAATGGTTAGTCATGCCTTTCGGACTAACCAACGCTTCCGCGTACTTTGTAGATTTAATGACCCGTGTGTTTCGAGAAGTGTTGAATAAATTTGTGCTTGTATTTATTGATGATATACTAATCTACTTCAAAACTGAAGAGGAGCGTGCTGAACATCTCAGAATTGTTTTGGAGATTTTGAGAAGGAGCATCATATTCGTAAAATTTTCTAAATGCCACTTTTGGGTCAAAGAAGTCGGTTTTCTCAGCCATATTGTTAATGAAGAAGGATTTTCTGTTGATCCAAGCAAAATTTCCGCTATTCTTGACTGGAAGCGACCCACAACTCCGAAAGAAGTTTGAAGTTTTCTAGGTTTAGCAGGGTATTACCAGAAGTTTGTTCAAGACTTTTCTAAGATAGCTAATCCATTGACTAAGCTAACAATGAAGAATGCCAAGTTTAATTGGACTCCGAATGTGATGAAGCTTTTCAAGAACTGAAAAAGAGATTGACTACTGCTTCTGTTCTCGCTATCATTAACAGGAACCAAGGCTTATATGTCTATACTGACGCCTGTGGTGATGGTGTGGGTGCAGTGTTAATGCAGAATAGGAAGGTAATTGCCTACGCGAGTAGACAATTACGTCCGCATGAAAGAAATTACCTAACACACGATTTGGAACTCTTCGCTGTTATTTTCGCCTTAAAAATCTGGCGACATTATCTTCTGGGTAAGAATCTCCTTCAGCTTTCTAAAAGAAAATTTCAAAGTTCAACTTAACTTAATCTATACTTAATAAATCTTTCTTGTTTAGGCGAAAAATTCAAATTATTCACCGACCACAAATCTTTGAAGTATCTCTTCACCCAAAAAGATTTGAATCTGCGACAACAACGTTGGTTGGAATTTCTGGCATCCTATGACCTAGATATTCTGTATACGCCTGGAAAAGCCATTGTAGTTGTCGATGCTTGAGTAGTAAACATACTATTCTTGCTCATCTTTTCTTTACTCCTACTCTTCTTGAGAAAGTCGCTAGCAGGCAGAAAGAAGATAAGTTTCTTCATGAAATTTATGAAAGGATACGTGGTGATACTACCAGTTTTGAAGTTGACGATAGAAAAA
Source organism: Allium cepa (assembly GCA_030765085.1). NCBI lineage: Eukaryota > Viridiplantae > Streptophyta > Magnoliopsida > Asparagales > Amaryllidaceae > Allium > Allium cepa. The sequence continues at coordinate 460,887,971 of CM060938.1, read as the reverse complement.
TTATAAGATTGAAAGGCAGGATCTGTGTCCATGACATTCCGGATCTGAAGCGTGAAATTTTGGATGAATTTCATAAGTCTTAACTTTGCATCCATCCAGGAGTTAATAAAATGTATCGTGATATCAAGAGAACTTTCTAGTGGAAGATGATGAAAAGGGACATATCTTTATATGTGAGTCATTGTGCTACTTGTCAATAAATTAAAAGTGATCAAAAACAGTGGCGAGATTACTTCAGCCTTTGGAAGTACCAAAGTGGAAATGGGATCAAGTATCGATGGATTTCATCGACGGGTTGCCACGAACTAAGAAAGGAAATTAAGCAGTTTGGGTTATGGTGGTCCGTCTAACCAAAACTGCTCAGTTCACTCCAGTGAAATCCACCCGGACAGTGGCAAGCTTAGCAGAGCTATATACAAAAGAGATTGCTCGTCTCCACGTGATTCCTAGTAGTATAGTGAGTGATCGTGATCCGATCTTCACTAGTAGATTTTGGGAGGCATTTTAAGCCGCATTGGGAACAAAGATAAACTTCAGTACTACTTATCACCCGCAGTTTGATGGGCAGACAGAAAGGATTAATCGAATTCTAGAAGGCCTTTTGCGGGCTTGTATTCTCGATTTTGGTGGTTCTTGGGAGGACCATTTACATCTGGTTAAATTCTCATATAACAATATCTATCATGCCAGTATCGAAATGGCTCCTTTTGAGGCTTTATATGGTCGTCCGTGTCGATCACATGCATGTTGGATCGAGTTAGGTGTAGACTTGTCCTTGGACCAGATATGATTAAAAAAGCCATGGAGAAAGTTGATTTTATTCCAAAGAAATTGCTAACTGCTCAAAGTTGTCAGAAAAGTTATTATGATCGCAGAAGAAGAGATTTGGAATTTCAAGTTGGAGATTTGGTATTCCTAAAAGTGTCTCCAATGCATGGTGTATTGAGATTTGGGAAAACTAGTAAGCTGGCACCACAGTATATTGGTCTTTTTCCTATTCTGGAGGGGATCGGTCCTCTAGCATATCGAGTGCAGCTAACCAGCTGGTTATCTTGCATGCATGATGTGTTTCATGTTTCTAATCTCCGAAAATATATGCACGACCCAGATAGTATCATTGAAAAATCCGCTCAGCAGGATTTGGAGATCACACCAAATCCGGCAGTAAAGAGAGAACCGATAAAGATCATTGATCATGATGAAAAGCAGCTAAGGAACAAAATTGTGAAACTAGTTAAAGTACAATGGAGTGGCGATTCACTGGACTGTACTTGGGAAATAGAGGATAACATGCAGAAGTCCTATCCCAATTGCAGAGTGGATATTCCGGCTTGATTGGTAAGCCATTTCTTTATCTTTTATATTTTCATATCTTCTTTGTTTGTCTTTCTCTCTCTTTCAAATTTCGAGTATGGAATTTTCTTAAGGGGGGAACCTGTAACATCCCCAAAATTTTATCAATTTAAAATTTGTGATTTATTTGAATTTCTGAAATTTAAATTGAATTAATTTTAAATTTTCAAAACATATGAATATTTTGTTTGCATAATTTTGTAGAATGGATTGAATTTCAAAATTTTGAATTTGAATTTAAACTTGTATTTGAATTTAAACTTGTATTTGAATTTAAATTTAATATGAAATATCTTAAAAATTATTTGGATTCAAAATATTAGCACATGTGTATAATTTTATTTATGTATGAATTAGTATTTAAAACACTTTTTTTTAAAAGATTGTATAAATATAAAAGAGAATGTAATTTTATATAAATAAGAGAAAAGTAATTATAAAAATTTATTTTAATCCTTATGCATGAATTAACAAGTGTTAGGATCATAGGAGAATGAATTAACAAGTGTAATAACCTTGAGATACAAAATGAACAAGTGTCATCTCTTTTGTTTTAATTTTTAAGAAAATTTATAAAAGAAAAATTAAGCTACTTCTCTCATTCCTTTCATCACTTTTATCCCATTTTCAAAAGCTTAAAACAAAAAGAAAGAAAAAAAGAAAAAAAAAACTAAGAAGCATCAAATTTTCAAATCAGATCATCAAGCAAGTTATAACAAATCAAATTCACAAACCAGAAAAATAACTTCTTCAATTCAAAAGATTTCAAGCTTGGAATTTCATTTCTGTTTAGAAATCAAGCACTGTAAAACCCAATTTCAACTCAGCAAGCTTCAGCCTAACAAATCAAGCTTCATCATCTAACAAACAGGGATCAGAGCATTTTAATCAAATCCAGACAAAAGCAATTCCAGTTTTCAAGTGATTAATTTCCAGAATTTCCTCTCTGCTTCTGTTTTTAGGCTAATTGGTGAGTAAACCTTTCAAAACCCTGATGTTTGATCTGTTGTTTGAATGCATGATGTATGCAAGTTTGAACATTGGTTTGCATGCACCAATCTGTGAATATGTATATGTATCTTGCATGTGCATGTTCATGTACAGGGCTGATAATCCCTGTTCTAGTTCCAGGTTTTCAAAAACCTGTCAAACCCAAAAATCTCTACTCCTAATCTTTGTAAGATCAAAATGTTAAAATGAAAAGTGTTAAAATTCACTAAAACTGAATTTTAAAAATAATTTTATAGACTAATATCAAGAATATGGGGTTTGGAACAAGAAAGTACCGTAAGCTCAATTTATAGTTAAAATTTGATTTCTTTGGTTATTCGATTTGATTATATAATCTAAATGGTCTTTGAAAATATTGATTTTTAAGATTAAAATCAATATTTTTAATAATGTATTTAATGAGAAATTTAAAGATGAATGTGGCATGGGTTTTAATGAAATTCTGATGATCGAAGACGAAGTTTGTCTCGCGATCATAGAAGATGCTAGCAGGGTGGTCTGGGATCATCACAAAATTGTTGAATGATTTTTTAAATCATTATGGTGTCTGTAGATCGTCGAACTAGGGTTTTGACCCATGTTCCTATAATGGTCAGAAATCGACCAATTTCATCATCATCGCTGCATCGGACTTGACGGGAACGCTTGGTGGCGGTGCATGGTCGGCAGGGGAAGCTCGTGATGGAAGTGCATTGTCTCTGGTGATCTTTGGCGTCGATACGAGGTGGATTTGTGGGTCGAGCTTCGACCCAGATTGAGTCAGATGACTCTTTTGCAAGATTGTCGACATTATGGGTTTCTGGGTGCTCGTGGGGTTCAGGTGGATTATCATCGACTCGATGGAGGCTGGAGCTTCGACCAATGGTGGCGATTCCGACCGTGCATGTGCACAAGTCCCTATGTGTATCAAGAAGCGGGGTAGAGGAATGAAGCGGTGATGACTCGAAGCAAGCCTCGAGGGAAACGTGTGATAAGTCGAGACTGAGCTTGAGTAAAATCATTGATGCGCTGGGTAAAAACACTTAGAAAAAAATTTAAGTTTGAAAATTTGGGCACTCGGGTTGGTTTTCGGCAAAACTCGAAGTAGACAGGCAATGTTCTCAGGTAAGACTCGAAGCAAGTCTCGAGCTTGATATGTAAAACAGTTTTTCACTTTAAAATTTTTAAAATTTTTAAACCCTTTTAAACCATGTTTTCAAATGATGATTTGATTGAAATTTTGATTTTAATTAAGGATTTAAGTAAGATGTTTTTAAAGGAATTAAATTAAATTTATTTAATTTTTGATACATCATTTTATAAAGTTATTTATATTAAATAATGTAATTTAAAGGGTAATTAGGATAATTAATTAAGGAATAATTAATTTATAAAAGTAATTAAGATTTAATTAATTAATAATTAAGGATTAATTAATTAAGATAATTAACTAAGGAATAATTAATTTATAAAAGTAATTAAGATTTGATTAATTAATAATTAAGGATTAATTAATAATTAAGGATTAATTAATTAAGATAATTAATCAAGGAATAATTAATTAAGATAATTAATTAAGGAATAATTAATTAAGAAAAGTAATTAAGATTTAATTAATTAATAATTAAGGATTAATTAATTAAGATAATTAATTAAGGAATAGTTAATTTATAAAAGTAATTAAGATATGATTAATTAATAATTAAGGATTAATTAATTAAGATAATTAATTAAGATAATTAATTAAGGAATAATTAATTTATGAAAGTAATTAAGATTTGATTAATTAATAATTAAGGATTAATTAATTAAGATAATTAACTAAGGAATAATTAATTAAGATAATGAATTAAGGAATAATTAATTTATAAAAGTAATTAAGATTTAAGTAACTAATAATTAAGGATTAATTAATTACGATAATTAATTAATGAATAATTAATTTAGAAAAGTAATTAAGATTTAATTAATTAGTAATTAAGGATTAATTAATTAAGATAATTAATTAAGGAATAACTAATTAATGAAGGTAATTAAGACTTAATCAATTGTAATTAATGATAATTAATCATTGATTAAAGATAATTAATGATAATAATTATGTGGTTAATGAATTTAAAACCATACGATTTATTCATCTTAATTGAAGATGATTGATTGTTATCGAATGTTGTGTATTGGATTGCTATTTCTGTTATGTGATTGTGATGCTATGTAATATGAACTGCTTTATGCTGAGCTGTGATATCTGTGATGAATATACTTCTATGTAAATGCGAACACCCTTTGGCCCGTAAAACGGCACTTGAATTTTGATGCGACATGAAGTTGGTTTCCAGTTGGTTATCCGAAACCCACATCGAACCTGTGAATCTTTGTGAATGATATACCCACGTGTTTTTAAATTGAACGCTCACTATTCGGTTTAGCCGAGAGAGAACTTTTTGTTGTATAACCCATTCCGAATAGTGGTACGATGAAATGGATAGCATTTGGAGACGGTAGTGAAGACCAGGCGTCTTCGAGAACGATATGATAACCTGTCGTATGACTCTGCACTGAGTTGCTCCGGTATAGAGATCTCCATATGTGATGGGGAGTCTGATCAGGATTGTGGATGCCCGGATTGCAAGGGCTTCTTTGGAAATGCCTTCGGTTCTGTTCGAACCCGGAGCAGACTTGTATTGTTGTATGTCTGATATTACACTTTGAGATATAAAGCTGATCTCTTTCAAATATATTTCTGTTGGTGGCGGAGTATTTATTCTCTTAGCTTAACACCCTTCTCTGAGACGTACGAGCTCAGAGGTTATGTAGTTGAAGGTTATTAGTGATGTATTCCCAATTTGGTAGTGTGGCATGCTCAGTGTTGCTGATCATTTGTTGATCGAAGCATGGCTTTGTGAAAAAGTGTAGCTTTGTGGACGAGACTTCGTCGAGCCTCATAACTCGGTTATGATTAACAACAAGAATCGTTGCAGCAAGGTATTTGAGAGTACTTCCCCCTGAGGATATGACTATTTTCTTCTGGATTATAAGTGGTATCATGGTATGGAGCCCAGATACTTACTTTGTGGTTACTGCAAACTTATTACTTTGTGGTTGTTGGTTAAGAAGCGCTTCAGATAAAGGTTGGTAATGACCGAGAGATGGCATACTCGTAACAGTAGTTACCTAGTTACAGGGGTAATCCGGCCTTTTGTTGGCAGAGATCTGGTTAGGTTCTTGGGGACGTCCCTCCAAAGGCGTTCCATTTTGCGTGGAAGATTCCTTTGCCTGACCATTTGTTGAAAATCCAATCATCCAACATGAGCCATGTACGGTTTTAAGTTGTATAGCCTGCCACCTCAGGTGGTAGCTATAGTAGGCATAGTATAATGGTACCTATGCTGGCTAAGATTAATATTATACTTTCGAAATGTTTTCTACACTATGCACTAATAATAATATCAAAAGAGTTTTCTCGTATCATGCATGTTTGACTATCATAAGAAGAAATCTCCTCCAAGTCTGCGTTTACATTGTGTGTGGTGGGAGGTCTTATGGTTGTTTCATTTTCCAAAAAGCATATCGGTTTTCTTTTATGAACTGTTTTTATTTCAAACAACTGTTTTTGTTTACTCATACCAGTCCCATGACTGACCTGGAGTTTATTGTTCCCTTCCTAAACTCTGGGTGTCCATAATTTCCACACGGGCAGCCTAGAAGCAGATTATCCTTGTTTTGATGCTATCTTGGATTTTGAAGTCTTTTCGGATGTTATCGGTTTTTGGAAGCTTTTGGCCTTCGAAATCTCGTGAAGCTTTTGGAGTTCTTAGAGAATCTTCTCAAAGTCGAAGTATGTTGGAAACTTGTTGAAGTTTCTGCTGTCATTTTATTGTAGAATCATACATGTATCACTCTGATATTGGATCGATGTTGTAATGGTTATTGTATCAAAATTGTGTCTGTATGGTGATCAATGATATTCATTTTTCCGCTGTTTATTTTCATCTAATGTTGTTATAAGCTCCATCTGAACTGGAGTTCAACGTTTGAATCTCCGGTAGTCGAATACAAGTGAGGTATTTGATGTCGATTTTCAATTGTTGGATTTTGGGTCGTGACATGGTTTCTCGCTTCGCTTTTGGAAAGCATGTTGGTGGATCTAGTATTTGGAGTTTTTGGAGCTTTAGCAATGGAGTTGCAGATGCAGTTGATGTTATAGTTCCTTCTTTGGAGTTCAAGTTTATGTTATTTCTTTCCACTACTGTATCTTGTCTTTGATATTTGTATCGATATCTTAATTGTATCATTATTGTATCAGATATTGTACCTGTTGTATATCAATGATATTATCTTTTCTTCCGCCGTGTTGTTGTACTTAATGTGTTATAATCTCCTACAAACCAGATTCGACGTTTTAATCTGCGGCATTCAAATACGGGTGATGTATTCAGTGCCAATTTTCGAAGGTCGAGTTTGGGTCGTTACAGTGGTATCAGAGCTGAAGGTTGACACTTTAGCTCAGGAGTATAACACATTAGGTAACTCATTAGAGATAGGGTGAAATATACCCTAGAATGAGTGTATCCCTAAGATATCCGTCCGTATGCCTTAGTAAATTCTCTTACTATCCACTGATAGTGAGTATGAGTGCAAGAAGAGGATGAGATAGGGGACATGAGAGTACTACTACAAATAGTCAGTACCCTGTAACAACAACGGAAACAACTTTCCTATCGATCTCCTTTGATCCAGTTTCAATTCTTTGATTGCTTTGTGACAGCTCCAGAAAGAAGTTTTGATGTGATGGTGGCCTGCGAATCGGGTAGATAATTCCCTATCTTATATTTTCATTATCAGCTTTTCGTTTCGACTTTAACAGAATTGAAATTTTATTGGAATAAATTGGTAAATTAAATATGAAGTTAAACTAAATTGTATCGATAAAATGATTTCGATTATACCATATTTGAAATTTTATTATGATTTCTTGTGAGTATCAAAGTACAAAGAGGGACAAGTTATATATACTTTGGGGTATTCCGACTCGTGTTTGGAATCCATACCCAGTGTTTGAGAATTTTGGAAGACTAAATCCATTTATCTATTTTTTGGTTCTAGATATATTCTACGAATGGTTAGTTATCCCTTCAGACTAACCAATGCCCTACTTATTTTGTAGATCTGGGTGACCCGGGTGTTTGGTAAAATATCGTATGAGTTTGTTCTCATATTGTTGATATTCTGATTTGGTAAGCCAAATGCAGAATAGATATTCAGTTTGACCTAAAAAACCGTTTCTCTATCTTTGTGTATCCATCCTTTGTTGTCTCCCTGGCAAATTTCAGGGACGAAATTTTCTTAAGGGGGAAATCTATAACATTCCTGGATTTTAGCCAAGTTTAATTTGATAATTAATTTAATTTTTGGAATTAAATTGTGAATTAATTTGGTATTTTCTAAATTAAATAGATATTTGTTTGTTTATTAATATAAATATGATTATAAAAAAGAATTTCTAATTGGAAATTCAGAAATAAATATTTTGAATAATATATTAATTATAAATTTGATTGTGGATTTATTTGAAATTTTTTGAATAAATATATTTACGAATATATATAGACTGAAAGTTAAATTGTAGATAAAATTTTGATTTTAGAAAATTCAAAATGTAAATATTTATAAATAGATTGGATTTATTATAGAAATTAAGTTTTAAAAATATTTTCCTTAATAAGGTTATATAAGATTAAATAATAGAAAATGTATAAATAAGCTAATATAAAAAGGTATGTTTTATAAATATATAGCTAAAAAGATTTAAAATTTTATATTTTGAAATTTATAAAAACTTGTTTTCTAATTATAATAAATATATGTATTTTGAAAATTTTATTTGAATCTAATATAGTAAATTTTCAAAAGTTATTTGAAAATTAAACTCTATATCTTTAAAATATGTATGTATGATTATTTGTTTAGTATGATTAGATTTCAAACTCATTTTCTTGTAAAGTTGAAAACATATATAAAATGTAAGAAAACAAAATAAATAAACATGTTTTATAAATTTAAAATAAAGTAAGGGTTTAAAAATATAAGTGTTTAATTAATTATTAAATTTATATTCTTTAAAGTTGTAAACATATATAAATAGTATAAAAGGCAATATAAATAGAAAATATAATATAAAGTTATATTTAAATAATAAACCTGAAAATTTAGGTTGTTTGAAATATAATACATATGTAAATAAGATGTTTATAAAAACATGATTTATAAGTAAAATAATATAAGGGTTTAAGATAAATTTGTAAATAAAATAATATAAAGGGCTTAAACATAATTTGAATTATTTTAACAAATGTAAACCTTTTTAACACACATTTAAACATCTGTAGCTAAATAAGTATATGCATTAACATGTGTAAATAATGTTGCCATGCGAATAATACAAGTGGCAATTGATTGAATTAAGGATTAATAAAATTAATTAAAAGATTCTTTCATCCTTATTTTCTTTGATAACGTTTCAAAACCAAAAAAAATCTGGTAACCAAGAACAAACTAGAAAAATGAAATCAGAGAAAAGAACCAAGCAAACAATAAATACAAACACCTCTTTCAAATTCAAACAAAGAACAGTTTCAAGATCATTAACAAACAAATTCAGATCAACAACTTCAGTTTCAAATACATTTTCCATTTCAAGTTTCTAGATTTTCAAATCTGGACAGTGCCTGATCAAACAAAGCAAGATCAGATGCAACTGCAAATTCAAGCTACATTCATTCTGAAAAGCAAAAGAAGAATCAAAAGTAAAGTTAAATTCATTTCAAAACACTAACCTGATCAAGGAGCAAGTTAATGATCAGATCATCAAGCTTCAAACCAACTCAAAAAAATTAGATGGCAGATCAAAAATTCAAATTTCAAAATACTTTCAGTTTTAAGCTTCCAGGTCCTCTATTCTTCACACGACTGGTGAGAAAACTCACTTATCCTTGCCTATAACCTTTGATATGGTGATTGATGTCTGAAATGTGATATGAAAATGTTGTTTATTCTTGCCTGCATGTTGAATATACAGATATATATTGATATGCATGAATAAGTTATGCCTGTTCTTAAGTTACAGGTTTACTCTCATAAAAAACAAATCAATATCTTTTTATCTCAACATTTTCTGGCCAAGATTTCTAAATGAAAAATGATCATAAGAATATGATGTCAATTTTAAAAATAATTCCAAGTATTTAAATTTAGAAAATACATTAAATTTATGGAAATTACAGTGATAATTTAAAATAGGTCAGAAATCTATCATTTCAATTTCAGATTTCGATCACAGAACTAGATTCGTGTTGTATAATCATGAATTTTGATAGTAAGTTTATGATTTTTTAGTTCGTAAAAACGGAGAAATTTTGATTTGATCAATATTCACATTTCTGTCAATTCTTGGTGATTGACGTTGAACTGGGCATCGAAATTAATGGTGAAGGAAGCTGATGTATAGGAGAGAATGCGAAAATTGTTCGCAAGATTTATAGCCGAACGTGGAGGATGAGCGTGGTCGAAATAGGGTTTTATACCCAATAATATCCGAGGAGCTTTCTGTGATGATTTCGACGTCATGAGTTGATCGTTGTCAATCGCACCTAGGGGAAAATGTTCGTGGGTCGTAGGGGCAACATTGGTCGAAGTGGCATGGTTGATGGTGGGTGAGTTCGTCGGAGATGGGTGAATTTTCGGTGAGGATGGGTTTCCAGATTGTGGACTTTGGGCCGATTTCGAATCACGATCGAATCGAGAAATTCGGTGATCGAGTTTGGTTGCGAGGTTCACCGACGAGATGTTGGGGTCGGCGTCGATGGTCGAAGCGCCGTTGGTCGCTGGTGTAGGTGCACGCGTGCACTTGTGCATCTGCCACTACTTAGATGTTGGAGAAGACATGATATTCTCAGGTTGGATCTCGTGATGGATCTGTGTGTGACTCGAAGTAAAAGTTAGTGGGGAAGACTCGAAGTCGGGCCTGGGTATTTAAGTGTTTGGTCTAAGTTTCCAAATCTTGATTTTATAACAAGTTTAAAAATTTAAACTTAATCAATGGTAGATGATTTGTTAACCATTTTTTTTAAAAATAATTAATGTTTTTAATTAATAAAGAATTTATTAAAGATTTGACAGATAAAATTATTTGAGTTAAATGTTTTTATTATATAACCTTTGTCTTTGAAAAGTTTAATTTTTATTTAAACTTAATTTTGTTATTAAGTAAATAATTAAAGAACTAAGAGTTTTGAATCATTAATTTAACTTAAAGGTTTAAGTTAAGGTGGTTAATTATAAGATTATTAAACAAGGTGAAGTGATTTATTAAGATAGAATGTTTTATCTTTTAATTAATCAAGTTCTTAAATAGTTAATGGTGAATTATTAACAAAAGAAATTAAAAGATTATTATTTAAAGAAGGATTAATTAATGAGATTTATTAAAGGATAATTACTTAATATAAAGGGTAATTTATTAAGGGTTGGTTAATAAATTTGTAATTTGAAGATTTATTAAGTGAATAAAGGTTAATTACTTAATAATTTAAAGGTTGATTAATTGATGATTAAAAGTTAATGTGTAATTACTTAATGTAATTAAGGGATAATTACTTATGTAAATAACTTAAGGTTAATTAATAAATAAAGGTGATTAAGGAATGATAATTAATTATGGGATAATTAATTAATTAATTAAGGATAATTAATTAATTAAAGGTTAATTATTAATAATTAAAGGTTAATTGATTTATTAATTAAGATTGATTAATTAATAATTAAAGGTTGATTAAAGTTAATAAATAATTAAAGGATATTTGTAATTAATTTATTAATGTTAATTAACCTGGATTAAGGATTAATCTGATTTAAATTAATCAGATAATTAATTGATCTTATTATGGATGTTTGGATTCAATTGAATGCTGAAATTGTTTAATATCCCTTATTGTGATGCTTTGTGATAAAAATTATTTTGATTTGAGCTGTGATGGATGTAATTTATTTATCTGCGATGAATGTTATTTGTTTATCTGTGATAAATTTATATTATTTATCTGTGAATCTGTGAATGGACGATAAGCGTTATAGATTATACCGCTTATCAATATCGATGTGCTTGAATATGTGATGTGATGATTGATAATGTTGCACTATTGTGTAAAACCCCTGGACTACACCTTACACACAGATATGGATTGCACGAGGAAATTGGTTAAGTCACAGATTTTGGAATGGTTTTAAAATTGAATTTTGAATCCAAGATAGTTTTGGAAATGGAATTGGGTTAAATATGAAAAGTTTTTGAAAGGGAATTTTAAAAGATAAAAGTTATTTTGAATAACTTGATACAGTTTTGGAAACTAAAATAGCTTGATTTGAATTTAAATTCAAGATTTGAAATTGAATTCTATGTTTGGAAATTTCGGTTTAAAAACGTTATATAAGTTATAAATGTGTTTATACGGGTTTTAAACCATTTTAAAAGTTTTGTTTTGGGAATTTGAATTTAACCCAAGTTTATACTTGAAGGGCTTTAACTTGTGCAAATGTAATCGGATTTTTCCGAAACGAAAACTATTTTTTTTTCAAATAATAATAGCTTGCATATAAAGAAAGGATTTCCAATTTGGGTTGAAAAGTTTCAAGTTTGAAATGAAATTTGTGAATTGTTTTTGAAAGCTATGAATGAACCTTTATGAAAGATTATTAAACCTTGTTTTGAAATCGAAGAGGATTTTAAATGGTGTATCTTTTATTTAAAAGATTTGAATTGGAAATGGTTTTGAAAGCTATGAATTGAGTCTTTGATTTAAGGATTGGATGAGATAATCCAATTTGAGAGGGAAAGTGTTTTAAAAGGATATGAATGAATCTTTGTGAAAGATTGGTGAACTTTGCGAAATGAATCTTTTTGTTTAAAAGATTGGAAATGGTAATTTGTGTAAACCATTTGAAAGAAAGATTTTGGACTTTAAGTTGTGACTTAACTGAGATCCCATATCCATATGTTTTTAAATGTTGTGCTCATTATTCGGTTTAGCCGGGAGAGGACCTTGTGTCATATAACCCATTCCGAATAATGATATGACGTTATGGATAGCATTTGAAAACTGGTGGTGAAGACCGTTTATTTACGAGAACGAAAGGATAACCCGTCGAATGTCTCTGCACTGAGTCATGCCGGTATAGAGATCTCCATATGTGATGGGGAGTCCGACCGGGATTATAAATACCCGGATTGCACTTTTAGATGTGTGTCTTGTATGGATGTGTGTCTGACATTACACTTTGAGATGTAAAGCTGGTTTCTATCAAATACATTTTTGTTTGGTGGCGGAGATTTATTCTCTTAGCTTAGCACCCTTCGCTGAGACGTACGAGCTCAGAGGTTATGTAGTTGATAATTACTAGTGATACATTCCCAATTTGGTAATGTAGCATACTAAGTGCTGCTGATCATTTGTTGATCGAAGCACGGCTTTTGCGAAAAGCGTAGCTTTGCGGACGAGACTTCATCGAGCCTCACAACCCGGAAATGGTCGAAACTAGAATATTGCGGCAAGGTTGCAGGGGTCGCGCCCCTAGGGTATGTCCATTTCTTCTGGATAAGAGGTGGTATCATGGTATGGAGCCCAGATATTTACCTATGTGGTTGCTGCATACTTATTGCTGTGTGCTTGTTGGTTGAGGGCCCTCAGATAAAGGTCGGTAACGACAGGGGATGGCATATCTTTAGGGTTACTTCTGGGAAGTGGTAACCCGGCCTTGTGTTGGTAGGGAACCGTTTTGGTTCTTGGGGTTGTCCCTCCAGAGGCGTTCCATTTATTAAGGAAGTTCCTTAGCCTGACCATTTGTTGGAAATCCAATCATCCAATACGAGCCCTTTACGATTGCAGTTGTTTAACCTGCCACCTCAGGTGGTAGCTATAGCAGGCGTAGTATAATGGTACCTATACCAGCTAAAATTGATATTATACTTTCGAAATGTTTTCTGCACTATGCACTAATAATAATATCAAATGGTTTTCGCGTATCAAGCATTTTTGACTGTCATAAGGAGAAATCTCCTCCAAGTGTTCCCTTGCATTGTGTGTGTGGTGAGAGGCCTTATGGAAGTTTCATTTTCAAAAAAAGCATTGCGGATTTCAATTTTAAAATCTTTTGTTGTTTGTTTTAAAGATAAAGTTGTTTTTGTTTGCTCATACCAATCCCATGACTGACCCGGAGTTTATTGTTCCCTTCCTAAACTCTGGGTGCCCATAATTTTCCACACGAGCAGTCTAGAGTTGGGTTTTTCAAATAATCAAATAGTAGGTATAGATTCGATAGCCTTCGAAGCCTTTAGATTTGTGGATCGCATTTGCTACACTTCAGCATTCATGGCAGACCTTGCTTAGTACAACGTGATGGGGGTTTTCTCGCTTCGCGTTTGGAAAGCATATTAGTGGATCTAGTCTTTGGAGTTTTTGAAGCTTTAGTTATGGAGTTGCAGATGCAGTTGATGTTAGAGTTCCTTCTTTGGAGTTCGAGTTTATGTTATCTCTTTCCGCTGCTATATCTTATCTTTGATATTTGTATCGATATCTAAATTGTATCATTATTGTATCAGATATTGTCTCTATTGTATATCAATAATATTATCTTTTCTTCCACTGTGTTGTTGTACTTAATGTGTTATAAGCTCTAGCGAAGCAGATTCGGCGTTTGAATCTGTGGCATTCGAATACGGTTGATGTATATAGTGTCGATTTTCGAAGGTCGAGTCAAGGTCGTACTGTTACCAAATGAAACGATCCTGACCCGACCTTCGAAAATCGGCACCCATACTTCACTTGTACTCGAATGCCGTAGATTCAAACGTCGAATCTGGCTCGTCGGAGCTTTAACACATTAAGTATAACAACAAAGTGGAAGAAAAAGAATAATATTATTGATATACAACAGATAAATACAAAGGATATCAAAAATTATCAAAGGTACAAGACTACAGCGGAAGAAATAACAAAAACAAGGATGGTCTAGACTGTGCGACCATCGACATCGAAAAGATGACCATCAATAGAGTACATCTCCAAAAGAATCCAACACCAAAGATAGCTTAATCCAAAAGCTCGAACCGCCATTAGCACTGAAGTGGAGCAACTCGATCCAAATGCGATTTCCAACATACAGAATTTGAATGCTATCGAATTTACACATACTATTTGATTATCTGAAAAACCCAACTCTAGACTGCCCGTGTGGAAGATTGTAGGCACCCAGAGTTTGGAAGGGAAAAATAAACTCCGGGTCAGTCATGAGACTAGTATGAGCAAACAAAAACAGTTTATCTTTAAACAAACAACAAAAGAATTTAAACATTGAAATCTGCAAAGCTTTTTGGAAAATGAAACTACTATAAGGCCTCTCGGCACACACACCATGCAATCGCACACTTGGAGGAGATTTCTCCTTATGATAGTCAAACATGCTTACTATGTAAAAATCCTTTTTGATATTATTATTAGTGCATAGTGGAATTTTTTTCGAAAGTATAATATAAATCTTAGCCAGCGTAGATACCATTGTATTATGCCTGCTATAGCTACCACCTGCAGTGACAGGTTATACAATTGCAATCGTAAAGGGTCGCATTGTTTGATTGGATTTCCAACAAATGGCCAGGATTAGGAACTTCCTATTGCGACATGGGAACGCCTCTGGAGGGATGCCTCTAGAACCTACCTGGCTTTTGTTAGTCCGTGAGATGATGGTTTTGATGACAACAACCTTAGCATAGATTATAAAATATAAATACTGACATTATAAGTTTAGATATATATGTATATGCAGGATTTAATCATGCAGGTACCAAGAATGAAGACTGTACAGTATAGAGATTCAAGATATCGAGATAGAAGAATCATGAGTATCAAGATTATCAAGAGTTCAAGATTTCAAGTATAAGTATTTTTATTAGTAATTTTTGTTAAAACTCATTGAAAAGCACTGGCATCTTAAAATCATATTTATTCGTGGAATGGAATCCACTTCGAGCCTGTTAAAGGGATGTAACCCTAAGTAGGATGGAACCTACGAAAATCTAGTGGAACATTGTTTTGTATCCACTAATTTTAATTCAAATGATTTTAAAAATTATCTTGTTTTCAAAATGATTTCAAAACTTTCCTTTTAAAAACATCAAAACCCTCTATCCTGATTTTAAATAATTTTAGCCTCAAAATTATCTTTAATTTCAAAGTCAAATTACTCCTGATTTTAAACTATCTTTTAATATAATATATTTAACTTTTAAATATTTATACTTAGATTTAAATATAAAATTATAGTTAAATTCAATATATATTATTCTCTATATTTACTTATGAATTTTAACTATAGTCAAGTATGTTTATAAAGTTTAAAATAGTTTTAATATAAAATAAAAGTTATTTTCAAAGAAAATCAAAACGCCAAAAAATCCTTTGGGATGTCGACATGCCCAAGTACCCTATGTCGACATGATGTCAGTTGAGTTCAAAATTTAAATTTCAAAAGAAGTGTCTATTTCGCCATAACTCTTCATGAATGGACATGGCTGTTGTTCTTCTATAAATAGGGGTTAGTTTCAACGAATTTGAACATCAGATTTTCTGGTTTTTCACTCCTCTTCTTCTTCCACATTTCCTAATACATATTCTTACCATTACTCTGCCGAAATCAACATTGAATTGAACTCGATTACTTCTAGTTTGATTCTCTATCACTATCTCTACAAGGTTCTCGATGCTATTCAGAGTTATAAATTTCTTTGTAATATATTAAGCGAGAAAAGGTGTGATTATAGCCTTGGAAAACAATTAAGAGAGAAAATGTGTGATTGTAGCCTTGGTAAATCAATTGGGTAAACTTGTGGCCCGGAAATCAAGTATCTCTACCCAGTGGATAGAAATTCTGGAGGGTGTGCCTCGTAGCCTTGAAACCGAGGGTGTAATTGTACAATTGCTTTTGAAAGGAAATCCGTACTTGTGTGTCGGGACTGGATGTAGGGTAACTCCAAACCAGTATAAAATCCGATGTGTTCTTTCCTTTACTGCTTTTATTTTATTTCTGCATCTGTGTTTGTTTCTGTGATCATATCTGTATCTGTATATTGCATACATCGGTATCCAACACTGGTACTGTTACTAACACTAGTATCCCTGTCACTAGTTCATTTGTAGAGGGTCAGTCTACTGTCAGACCACCACATTTTAATGGCAGTAACTATGCATATTGGGCATGTAGGATGGAAATATATTTACAATCTATAGGATTAGACACTTGGAATATCACGCAAACTGAATATTCTAAACCCACAACTAATTTTGCACAGTGGACTGCTGAGCAAAAGACTGTTGCACAAAATAATTCTAAGGCAATGAATATTCTGTTTTGTTCACTAGATAGAAATGAATTCAATAGAGTGTCAGTTTGTAAGTCTGCATATGAAATCTGGAAAACTTTGCAGGTTACTCACGAAGGAACAAGCAAAGTTAAACAGACCAAAATTTCCATGCTCACAAATCAGTATCAATTATTTAAAATGAATCCTAATGAGTCTATTTCAGATATGTATAGTAGATTTCAGGATATTGTGCATTCTCTAATATCTTTGGGAAAGGAATTTTCTGAAGAAGATCAAATCAAAAAGATTTTAAGTTCTCTAACTCCAGAATGGGATCAAAAGACACTTGCGATCGAAGAGGCAAATGACATCAGTACTTTGAAGATAGAAGAATTAATTGGAAATCTAATGTCGTATGAAGTTCAAATGATCGGGAGAAGAGAAAGTATAGCATCTGAAATGAAATCAATGGCATTCAATGCATTGACCGATGGATCAGACTCAAACAGCGATAATGATGAAGAGATAGCCTTTATGATCATAAATTTTAGGAAATTCCTGAAATACAGAAAGATGAATAATCTCAAGAAAAACAACTATAAGAATTCTGGAAATCAGAATGTAGTGCCAAATAATGAAAAATGTTACAACTGTGATAAACCAGGCCATTTCAAAAGAGACTATCCGTATCCAGATAGGCAAAATTCTCCTATGAACAATGATCCAACAAAGAAACGGAAGCATGCATTTACTGCTACTCTAGATGACTCAGACTCGTCCTCAAGTGAAGACGATCAGAAGACAGATAATTCGAATTTGTGTTTCACAGCTGTTCATGACTCCGATGAATTCAAACAAACAGACTCAGAAAAAGGTACATGTTTACAATACAATTGGTTGAAATTGCTTGCTTAGAATTAGTTGTTTGATTGTTTGATTGATTGATTTTGAATTGGTGTGTTGTTTGAATTTTAAAATTTGTTTTCTATTTTTTATTATTATTTTATTATTATTTTTATTATTTTTTAATAGTATAATAATATTTTCTGAAATATACTTGAAGTTTAATAATATTTCAGATATACATAGGCATTAAAAATAATATATATATATATATATATATATTAGAGAACTTAAGAAAAATCAATTCATAAAAATTCAAAGGCACATGTCGACATGGTCCCTACCATGATGTCGACATCGGTACCTGAATCTGAATTTCAAAATTTGAATTCAAATGGTTGAATTTCCCTCCACCTTTTCACTTCATTCAATTCTCTGAAAAGCTACCTTTTGACAAGAGAATATGTCCTTTAAGAATCTATTTATTCACTATCTTTTATCATATCTTTTCACTCTTATTTTTAAATTCAAACTCTCTCTTCATAATTTCAAGCTCTCTATTCTCTACTTTAATGGCTTCCTCAAGCAACCTCTCCACCATGAGAATTTCCAGAAAAATCAAAGAGCAATTATTCAATGATCCGAAGGCAATAAAAGCATACATCAATTATGCTAACTATGCCAAAGTCCATCCCGAAAAATTTGCTATTTTTCAAGATTTTTCTTCTTATGAAATTGATTCTCCTTTTGCAAACAATGGAGTTCTTAGTCTTATTGATGCTTCTCAAAATGATTTTGTTTGCTATCCTAATATTGTCAAAATTTTCTATGCGAATTTAAATCGCGGATTTTATGATGGTAATGAGAATAAAATTTGGAGTAGTGTCAAAGGCACTAGAATTGTTTTGAATTGTGATCTTTTGGGTATTATTCTCAATTGTAAGAATTTGGGAATGGATCCTTCTAATTTTAAAATCGATGAACATGATCATGAGACATTTCATCACATTTTCGTAAGAGATGATGATTTTGAAATTAAAAATAGAAATTTTTGACCAAAAGCTAGAATTGTCAATCTTCTTTTGCAACATACTTTGACCCCAAGATCGGGGAATTTTAACAATCCTACTTCAAAAGTTTGCAAAGCTCTTTTTTCTATTTTTGGGAATTATGACATAAATTGGACGCAAGTTATTTTGGATGAACTTCGTCCTAAAAATCTTGAAATGGGTGAGGATACTTTATACCATGGAATTTATCTCACTCGGATTTTTAACTATTTTGGAGTGGATTTCAAAGACTATGAATTTGTTTTTAAAAAGGTTTTCAATCATTCCAACATTTCGCTTATGAAAATTCCATTTGTTTTTCAACCTTATGAGACCCTTTCTGAAAAGGAAGAGAGTTTGGCTCATGAGGAAATGGAAGAAGAGGAAGAAGAAGAAGGGGATGAAATGGAAATTGAAGAAGAAGAAGAAGGTGAAACCTCTTTGGAAAGCATTGACTATCCTCCAAATCAGTCCACAAAATCCTTTCTCAAAAATCAAAAGACTATTATTGAGAATCAACGGATTCTTAAACGATCCATTAGTAAAAAGTTGGATAATATTTCTTCGAAGATGAACAAGTTCATTTCAAAAGTCAGCAAGAAACTTGGACTATCTTCACCATCTTCATCCTCTAACTAGTTTTATCTTCTCGTATCGTTTGTATTTGTTTTAGTTTGCTTTATTTCGAATATTCATGTAGTTTGTTGTGTGCTTAATCGTTGTATTGTCGTAGTATGCAATGAAATGAAATTTCCTTTCTGTTATCTACCTTATCTTATCTCCAGAATAAATGTTAGTATAATATATATATATATATATATATATATACGCACAATTATTCACAAAATCAAATTAGTCATAAGTTTTCACTAACCCATGTCGACATCCCCTATATGACCATGTCGACATGTACTGGTCAGAAATGACAATTGATTTTGAATTTGAAATTTGAATAACTATCAAATGTCTATTCATTTCAAACGAATTTCTACACCTATAAATACCTGTTTCTGACAGAATTCTTCATTGAAATTTATTTCTTACCATCTATATCCTTTATTTCTTTCACAAATTCAACTATGGCTAATCCTATTCACAATCTATCCGAAAATCTTGAAGAAACCCTTATTTCGTTCAAGAATATTCTCTCGTTTATTCTACGTAACTAGTGTCACTTAGAATTGAGTCAAATGCATATGATCAAGGAACAAGAAAGGCACTTCGATGCGATATGATGGATGATCTCCTCTCTGCACAAGGATGATAACGAAGCACATCCTCCTGTCTCTCTCACCAATGACAATGATAATTGGGGTGCTATTAAGGCAGACCCAATCTTTGGAGAAGAAGGATGGGTGGAAGTTCCACGTAACGTTTGAATTTTATTTCTTTTCTTTGTTTGAATTGTTTGTTTGAATTAATTGGTTTTTGTTTGGATTGATACTTGGTGTGGATTGATTTCTTAAATTGGTTTGATGGTTGCTACATAAAACATGTATATATATACCTTGAAATGTATATAATTCTTGATTAGTTATCATGTTCATAAGGATAATTATTTCTTAATTTATCTGTTATATATTCCATGGTATAGTTTATTAATGCAGGTACTCTAGTCGAAGAATGAGGGGGAGTTAGTTTTTGTTGATGACAAAGGAGGAGAAATATAAAATAGGGTAATTAGGCATAGATTAAGGGGGAGTTATTAGTTTTAGGGGGAGTTATTAAAATAGAAATAAATATTTTATGAACAAAGGTTGTCATCATCAAAAAGAGGGAGATTTTTAGTCCATGAGATGATGGTTTTGATGACAACAACCTTAGAATAGATTATAAAATATAAATACTGACATTATAAGTTTAGATATATATGTATATGCAGGATTTAATCATGCAGGCACCAAGAATGAAGACTGTACAGTATGGAGATTCAAGATATCGAGATAGAAGACTCGTGAGTATCAAGATTATCAAGAGTTCAAGATTTCAAGCATAAGTATTTCTATTAGGAATTTTTGTTAAAACTCGTAGAGAAGCACTGGCATCTTAAAATCCAATTTATTCGTGGAATGGAATCCACTTCGAGCCTATTAAAGGGATGGAACCCTAAGTAGGATGGAACCTACGAAAATCTAGTGGAACATTGTTTTGTATCAACTAATTTTAATTCTAGTGATTTTACAAAATTATCTTGTTTTCAAAATGATTTCAAAACTTTCCTTTTAAAAACATCAAAACCCTCTATCTCGATTTTAAATAATTTTAGCCACAAAAGTATCTTTAATTTCAAAGTCAAATTACTCCTGATTCTAAACTATCTTTTAATATAATATATTTAACTTTTAAATATTTATACTTAGATTTAAATATAAAATTATAGTTAAATTCAATATATATTATTCTCTATATTTACTTATGAATTTTAACTATAGTCAAGTATATTTATAAAGTTTAAAATAGTTTTAATATAAAATAAAAGTTATTTTCAAAGAAAATCAAAACACCAAAAAATCCTTTGGGATGTCGACATGCCCAAGTACCCCATGTCGACATGGTGTCAGTTGAGTTCAAAATTTAAATTTCAAAAGAAGTGTCTATTCGGCATAACTCTTCATGAATGGACATGACTGATGTTCTTCTATAAATAGGGGTTATTTTCAACGAATTTGAACATCAGATTTTCTAGTTTTTCACTCCTCTTCTTCTTCCACATTTCTTAATACATATTGTTACCATTACTCTGCCGAAATCAACAATGAATCGAACTCGATTACTTCTAGTTTGATTCTCCATCACTATCTCTACAAGATTCTCAGTGCTATTCAGAGTTATAGACTTCTTTGTAATCTATTAAGCGAAAAAAAGTGTGATTGTAGCCTTGGAAATCAATCAAGAGAAAAAAGGTGTGATTGTATCCTGGGTAAATCAATTGGGTAAACTTGTGGCCCGGAAATCAAGTATCTCTACCCAGAGGATAGAAATTCTGGAGGGTGTACCTCGTAGCCTTGAAACCGAAGGTGTAATTGTACAATTGCTTTTGGAAGGAAATCTGTACTTGTGTTGCGGGACTGGATGTAGGGTAACTTCGAACCAGTATAAAATTCGGTGTGTTCTTTCCTTTACTACTTTTATTTTATTTCTGCATCTGTGTTTGTTTCTGTGATCATATCTGTATCTGTATATTGCATACATCGGTGTCTAAATTAACATAAACTCAAAAAGATTTAGTAATTCTTTATTAACACTATTCACTCCCTCTAGTGTTAATCCTAGCCTTAAGATCCGTAATCCGCATTTCTGACAGCTCTCTGCCAACACAAGGCCAGTTCAATCCCTTTCCATGAGTAACACCTAAGATATGCCATCACCGGTCGTTTGCGACCTTTATCCGAGGATCCTCAACCACAAAGCAACATCACATAGTACTAAATTTATAATGTCCACATAAGTTAAGTATCTGGGCTCCATACCATGATACCACCCTTTTCCAGAAGGAATGGACATACCCTAGGGGCACGACCCCTGTAACCTTGCTGCATCTTTCCTGTTTCAACCATTTCCAGGTTGTGAGGTCCTAATGCAGTCTCGTCTACAAAGCTATGCTTTTTCACAAATGGAGATCCCTAATCACGTCCGGACTTCCCATCACATATGGAGATCTTTATATCGGGGACCAGTCGGTGCAGAGACATTCGACGGTTATCCTTTCGCTTTCAAAAATATCCCATCTTCACCATCGGTCTTCAAATGCTATCCATAACGTCATTTCGTTATTCGAAATGGGTTATATGACACGAAGGTCCTCTCTCGGCTAAACCGAATAATGAGCGCCATAATTTAAAAACATACGGATATTGCGATTTTGGTTAAGTCATAAATTATTACCCAAATATTTTCTTCCAAATGGTTTAAACAAATTACCATTTTCAAATCTTTAAACAAAAAGATTCACTTCACAAAGTTCACCCATCTTTCACAAATATTTATTCACAGATTTCTAAACAATTTCCATTTCAAATCTTCTGTAGGAAAGACACACTTTTAAGATCCCTTTTTAATTCGAAAACAAAGTATACCAATCTTTAACAAAGATTCATTCATTATCTTTCAAACACAATTTCCCTTTCAAATTGGATTAACTCATCTAATCTTTGAATCAAAGATTTAATTCATAGCTTTCAAAACCACTTCCAAAGATTCATAACCTGGTAAACCATTTTCATTTCAAAACTTGAAATCCTTTTAACACAAATTGGAAATTCTTTCCTTAAGTGAAAGATTTTATTATTTGAAAACAAATAATTTTATTTTCGAAAAAATCCGATTTCATTTATACAAGTTAAAGTCCTTGGGTTAAATTCTTATTCCTAAAACAATACTTTTAAAAATGGTTTAAAACCCATATAAACACATTTATAACTTGTATAACCTTTTTAAATCAAAATTTTCAAACATAGAATTCAATTTAAAAACTTGAATTCAAATTCAAATCAAATTATTTAAATCTCAAAACTTTATCAAGTTATTCAAAATAACTTTTATCTTTAAAGCTCTTTTTCAAAAGCTTTTCACTTTCAACCCAATTCCATTTCCAAAACTATTGGATTCAAAATTCAACTTTTTAAAACCATTTCAAAAATATGTGATTTAATCAATCTCCTCATGCAATCCATGTTTGTGTGTGTAAGGTTTAGTCCAGGGGTTTTACACAGTAGTGCACAACATCAATCATCACAGATTCAGTCATATCAATATCGATAAGCGGTATAATCTATAATGCTTATCGTTTATTCGCAGATTCATAGATAATATATAAATGTATCATAGATAAATAAATAAATAAATAAATAAATTACACACATTTCAATTCAGAACAAAATATCACAGATCAGCTAGGACAATCAATTCAAGGTATTTTATACAATGCAAACATTCATAAGCAATCCAAGCATTCCACAATCATTTATAGGCAGGATTAATTAATTGTTTAATCCTTAGTTATTCCAATTAGATTTTCAACTAAATTAATTACTTGTGAATTAATTACTCAATCCTGATTTTAACTTAACTTAAACCAGGTGAATAAATTACTAATCCTGGTTAATTAACATAAATTAATTACAAACCATTTTAATTAATTTTTAATCATTTATTAATTAACCTTTAATAATAAATTAATTAACCCTAAATTATTAATCAACCTTAATTAATAAATCAATTAACCCTTAATTAATTACCATTAAATGAATTATCCTTAATTAATTACAATAATTAATTAACTTTAAGTTAATTACAAAATTAATTAACCCTTAATTAACATTTAATTTATAAAATTACAACAAGTGATTGTCCTTAATCACTTTCATTAATTAACTAATCCTTAAAAAGTAATTATCCTCAAAGTAATCACTTTAATTAATTAATCACATAACTAATTATCCTTAATTAATTATTGCTTAATCACTAGATTAATTAACCTCTTATTATTAATTAATTATCCCTAATTACTTTTATTAAGTAATTATTTTTAATTAATTAATCACCCTTAAATTACTTATTATAAATTAGTTAACCTTTAATTAAAGTAATCAACCTTTTTTAAGGAATTTATTAAGAAATTGACCTTTTAATTACCTTCAGTAATTAATCCCTTAAAGTCTTTTATCTTAAATAACTATTTTAACTATCTTTAAAAATCTTGCTAATGACTTATAGAAAATAAATCATCATTAATACATTAATTAAATCAAGATTTTTAAGTAAATTAAATTAATAATTTGGAAACATTTTATTTTACTTATTTACTTACGAAATTACAAGAATCAAACTTATTTGAAATAAGTTTTAAAATAAGGTTATAAATGGACATAAAAACACTTAAAAACTAAATTATTTTGGAATAGTTCCTTTAAAACTTTACTAATCCCTAAATCAAAAGGATAATCAAGAAAGTGTTTAAATTTGTTTTAATTTTAAATTTGGAAAAAGTTAAAAAAAACTGAAACTGTTTTAACAACAACCCCAAAGCTACTTCCGGTCTTCACCCGAGTCAAGAAACAAATCCCCCGATTGCCCTTTTGAGTTACCTAGTATATTTTTTTCTGCTTTAAACTTTGTAAAATTTTAATTGTTAAAATTATTATCCCACTCACTCAAACGCAACTGGTAATTTCCCCGAGTCATCTGCCCCTCTACCCAAGACACTCCTTGAGGCAACTCCTTCTTCCAAACATCAAAACCACCTAGGCACGCAAGTGCATTGTGCACGAGCACAGTCGCACGGCGACGCTTCGGCCACCATCGTAACCTTCGACACACCACAATCGACCTTGCTGACCCACACAACCCTTCAGATGCCATCAATTCGCTGTAAATTCGAATTCGAGTATCATGATCAGAAACTGGAAACCATCGCTGCCAGCAAATCTCTCACTTCCAGATGATCCCTACCACCTGACGCCATGCAACCACGACTGGAGCTTCGCCAACCACCCCTGCTTCAATTCCCCTGGGTCCCGTTCAACTTGATGCATCGATGACCGTGAATTTGCCTCACCTCTCTCTTCGTTCAAAAACTGACATCGAACCCTAGTTCGGTGTCACTGAGTCACCACGATCAATAATAAATTCAAGTTGCATTTTTCCAGTGACGATAAGCCCTCCGACCGTCACTAACATCAACCATGATGATCACTTCGCCGTCGATCATCGGGAATTGATGAAAAACCTGATTCAGACCATCTCAAAGTCCCCCTCTTGTTACAATCTTAAAAATCTAGAATTTACTATTAAAATTCATAATTTCCATATCAAATCTGATGGTGAAACCCAAATTCAAAATTATGGTCATCAAGTTTTTACTTATATGTGATTTTTTTTACTCATTTCCCTATTTCGAGTTAATTACTCAATATAAAATCTTGGATTTATTTTTAACATTGATGTTATCCTGTTTAAATCATCTTCTCTTTAGTGACCATAACTCGAATCTGTACAGATTATAAGACGTGAATTTTTCTATATAAAGTTTCAAGCCTGTAAATATAAGAATGGGCACATATGCCTGTATACACACAATTTGATACATATATACATACATACATATATATATATACACACACAACATGCAAGCATTTTCAAAAACTAGGCAACATTTCGTAACTTATTCAAACATCAATCACAAACATCAAAGCAGAGATAAGTGAGTTTTCTCACCTTAAAAAGGAAGAACAGAGAAGTAGGAACTTTAATGATGAATCTTGAGGCTCTATTTAAATTTTGATCTGATCTTGATTTGAGTTGATTAGTTGCTCTAATCTTTCAGTTGCTTTGATTTTTAAATTTGATTTTACTATCTGTTGCATGCCTTGAGACTCTTTTTCCATATTTGCTTCCAGATATCTGCTCTTGCATAATAAACTACTTGCTTCAGTTGAAAGAGTTGAAGTTGTTGAATTTGAAAGAGTTGCTTCCATATTTTTGTTTTGAACCTCTTTTTCCATATTTGAAGATTTTGAAAACAGAGTTTGATTTTGAACTGAAGTATTGTTTTTCAGGTTTGTTTTGATCTTGATTTCTCAAGTTTTGATTCAATTTTCTTTTCAACTTTTGAAATATGTGAAAGAAAATTTTGAGTATAGCCTGGTTTTACTCCATTGTTTACATTCTTAAATTTTAAGAATTTTTTTGTTTTGTTTTTGCCACTTGTTATTCATATTGACACTTTTTAATCTTAAATTATATAATTCTAACACTTATTAACATATAGGCATTTTATGTTTTTATCCTTGTTTTAAATTAATTTAAAACTTTGTTTTAAATCCTTACTTTATTATAAATTACTTAATTTACATACAAACTATGTTTTAGCCCTTGTTTACTTAAGTATTTATGTTTATATATATTATATACTTTAGACTCTTTCTTTTATAAATTACTAAATCTTAATATTTACATATGTTTATGTAATACATTTTCTATTTAGTCTAAATATGTACAAAACTAATTAATTTCGAGTATAAAAGAAAATGTTTTAAAGATTAACTAACTTAATTACATATACATATATATTTCCAATTTAATTTTATAATTACTTTTCCTTTATAAATACTTTATCCAAATCTTATTAATTTTTCAAAAGATATGTATACATTTGATTTTAACTTTTTAAATAGCTTTGGTAAATTTATTTGTATCAAATTCAAAATATAACTTTCAAATCATTATGTTATAAATACAAAATAAATTCTTTTCTATTATTAAAATATGGAGTTTTACTTTCAAATGACTTTTGAAAATTTAATATACTAAATTCAAATAAAAATTTCAAAATACATACATTTATATTTATTAAAAAAACAAGTTTCTATAATCCTAGTAATTTTGAAAAACCGACGGATTGAAAACCTGTAACTAAACAATTGTCCCAAACCACCAAACAAATGCTCGAGCCAAAACTTATAAGCCTTCAAGTCACTCACGCAATCTGACTCGAGAAGAACTCGAGTACCTCCTTCCCTTCAAACCCAAGCTTCATCATGAACCAAATTTACACCGTGCACATGCACCGGAGGTTCCACCACCTTCGACCATCCACTAGGATCCCCACATGTCGACAATCATCTCTACATCAAAATCCAACCACTTGAACATCGAAACCAACTCGAAATCAAAATCGAGCCTACTAACCAAACCTGGAGCCAGAGACCAAAACTGGAACAGCCTCAAACTCACAACGCCAACCACCTGAGTGTCAGAGACTCCAGCCACGCCTTCGACAACCTCCAAACTTCTAATCCCCAGAGCCTGGTGGCACTTGATCCACCAGAGATGCTATGGTGGATCATTTACTGCCAAGCCTAAAATTAGGTTTACAAACTAAATCGAACAACCACCACCGCTACAGTGCTTGGATCACCCATCTGATAATTTTCCCTCAATCTCCTATCACTCCGCCATCATCAGTGATGATCGCGACTTCCCCAAGCAAACAGATCACCAGAATCAACCCAAAACACTACATACTGATCAACTCGAACTGCACCCTCATCTCTCTACTAAAAATTGTGATTTTACTTCTAAAAATCATAATTTCGTTTAAGGATTCAGATCATATGCCTGAATCAATGAACTAAGAAGTTTGAATTTTTACTTATATTAAACTTGCTCTGTTGTTTTAAATTTCAGTGAGATTTCAAATTTTATTTGACATAAATAAAATTTTAAAACCTTCTCTATGATAAAACAAACAAGTTTGGTTTAAAATTTAAATCCAAACATAGATTGGATCAGGGAAAATAATTTTTGAATCAAAAATTGGAGCCTGGTATTTAAAGTCAGATAAAAACACAGATGCACAACAACATGCACACACCTACATACATTCATATATAAATACAGAACCATCTACATATTTTCGCACAAATCACAATTACCACAGAAATTAACATGCAACCATATTTATACTTAAGTTATATTTTTTAAAAAATGTTACTCACCTGATTAAAGAAGATGAACAGAGCCCTTGGCAACAGTTTTGATTTGAAAACTTGAGTTTCTTTTCCTTATTTTTGAAATAGCTTTTGAACACTTTAGAACTTATTTGCCTCTTGATTTTAAAACTTTGAATTGCTGTGATGTTTTAACTTGCTTGCTGAATCGACCTTGCTTTTGAAAACTGAGAAGATTGCTTTTGCACTTCTGATTGAAGAAAATTACAGGCTTTTGATGATGTTTATCTCAGATTTTGATGTTGGAAATTAATTGCAGATTATAATTTTTTGGTTTTGTGGAAGGATGTATTGAATTTCATATTTGTTTGAGAAATAGTTTGTGTTTCTCTTGGCTTTTGATTCAGGAAGATGGAAAAGGTAAGGTGGGTGTGAAGCATTTGTTTTAATTAGTTAAAATGATTTATTTTAAAAATGAAAGAAAAATAAAAAATAATATATGACACTTGTCTAATATCTTAACAATTGTCATTATTTTTGTTTATAACTTAACACTTGTTTAGACAAGCTTCCATAGTTCTACACTTGTCCCTTAAGCAATTTCTTTTTACTTTAAATGTTAATATACAGTTTTATACTTATTTATTATTTTATAAATACTTATATATATATATATATATATATATATTTCTTTAAAGAAAATATTATAAAACCAATTATATACAAATAAAATCTTATTCATATATTTTAAATCCAAAGCATTTTAAAATATCTATCCTATGAAATTTAAAATTAAATTCAAATTCAAATTCAAATTAAATTTGAAAGTCCAATTTAAAGTCAACTTAAATACACATATATAATCAACGTACATATTTGTATTAAAGGATTTAACTTTTAAACAATTGTTTTGCAAATCATTTGTATTTAATTCAAAATATAACTTTAAAATTATATGTATATTAAAATTAGAAAAAAAATTCTTATTAATTTTAAAATATAGTTTTAAATCCAATATAGTTTTCGATACATTTATATTTGAACTTCAAATCCGAATTTCAATTTATTTTCAATAGTTATTTTGAATCTCAAATCCAAGTTCTATTTAAAATCAATTTATACACATATATAGTAAATAAACAAATATCTTGTTTTATTTGGAAAAAAAAAATCAATAAATTCACAATTTAATCCAAAGATTATATTAATTACTTATTTAATTCAAATTTATCCCTAAAAATTTAAATAAATCACCAATTCAAATTTTACTCAAAAACCGGGGTCGTTACACCTGACTTCCAGAACATGTTCGCTGAGATCGTGCACAACATGGTTCAGAATGACTAAGTTGCTCCTACTATGGCTGTAGGCGGTAATGCTCCGGTGCAAGCGCTGAGAGCTGAATTTGCCAAACTGAGTACTGATTTCTCTACTCTAGGTGGCAAGCCATTTCTTGGAATGGAACCAGCCGTCGAGGTGTAGGGTTGGTTGGACATCTATGAATGCATCTTTAAGGATACGGAGTTAGAGGATGCGATGAAGAGGAAGGTATCCTCTATGTAGCTTTAGTGAAAAGCTATGGGATGGTGGAATGCCATCAAGGTTACTACTCGTGAGGATTAGATTACTTAGGCGTAGTTTAAGGCGAGATTTAAAGAGAAGTATATATTGGCTGCTCAAAAGTCATTGCACTTCTAGAAGTTTGCTGACTTAAGATAGGGATATATGTCTATGATATCAGAGTATGTGGTCGATTTAGATATTCCATCGAAGTATGGTTTACCTTTTATTGATACTCCGCTCTAGAAGAATGCAAAGTTTATCATGGGCTTAGTTGATTATCTTGGAGAGAAGCTTGTGAGTCATATCAATGAGACCTTTGAGAGGTTGATGGAGAAGGCTCTTTGACATGAGAGTCTATACCCTAAGTCTAAGTTGGTTATTACTCCCAAGGATAAGCCAAAGATGCAAGTTGGTGGGGAAGGCAAGAGAAAGTGGGAAAACAAGAAGGGGAAGCGATTTCAAAAGAGTGGTTACATAAAAGGCAAGTGGGATCTTACTTGCTATAATTGTAGGGAGAAGGGCCATCTTGCCAGAGACTGCAAGGCGGAGGGCAAGAAGTGCTACAACTGCAACAAGCTAGGGCATATTAAGAAGGATTGTCCAAAACCGCCGAGAAATAAGCAGGTTGTGTCTGCTTATGCTTTGAATGCTATTCCAACTACGTCGAGGGCTCTATTGGTGAAGGAGAAGGGCAAGAGTGTTATCACAGATGGTATGCTTTCTATTTCTGATACACTTATACGTGTTTTATTTGATATCGGGGCTTCACATTCCTTCGTATCTAGTGAGTTGGTAGATAATTTGGGATTGAAACCCGAGATAGTTGATCGACCTTTGATTGTCACAAACTCGATTGGAGGATCGACCGGCCTTTGTATGGTTTGTAGAGCCTTAGCCTTATCGAGTCATGGATGTTTGTTTGCTTGTGATTGCTTTGCTTTGAGTATTATGGGTTTCGAGATTATACTGGGATGGACTGGTTGCAGAGGTATGGATTAGTGGTGGATTATGTGAGGCCTTTAGGTGATAATAAGAATGGATGATGGGCGTAGGTTGGAGATAAGCTACCTGCCTAACGATGCAGTGACGGTTAACTTTCTATATTCGGTCGAGATCCTGCATGATGAGTTTTCATCTGCGCCTATAGCAAGAGAGTATCCTGACATATTCGAGGAGGTGACTAGATTACTACCATAAAGGGAGACAGAGTTTCATATAAATTTGGTACAGGATGCTAGACCCATGGTTGTGCCTTTAAGGCGTATAGCACCCAGTGAGCAGAAGGAGTTAAGGGTGCAAATGAATGACCTATTGAGGTGAAATTTCATTCGTAGGAGCATATTTTAATGGGGCCCACCTGTAGTATTAGCTACTAAGGTGGACGGCTCTTTGAGGATATGTGTGGATTACCATAAGCTGAATGAAGCGACAAAGAAGAACAAATATCAACTTCCACGTATTGATGACTTATTCAATCAGCTCCACGGTGCGAGGATGTTCTCTTAATTGGATTTTATAACGAGGCTTCATTAATTGAGAATAACAAAGAAGAGTGTGCTAATTACGGTGTTTCATAAGCCATATGGATTCTATGAGTAGTTGATTATGCTGTTCGGGCTAACCAACACATCAACACACTTTGTTGATCTTATGAACCGTGTTTTCGAAGATCAACTAAATAAGTTTATACTTGTGTTTAGAGACGATATCCTTATTAATTCGAGGACGGAGGAAGAATACAGGGAGCACTTACGGATTGTGCTCGAGGTGTTGAGAGGACAGTAGTTGAAGGCAAAGTTTTCGAAGTGACACTTATGGAAGGGGAAAGTGCAATTTTTAGGTCATGTAGTTTCTGAGCAAGGCATTGCCGAGATCCTGTGAAGGTGGC
Source organism: Allium cepa (assembly GCA_030765085.1). Lineage (NCBI taxonomy): Eukaryota > Viridiplantae > Streptophyta > Magnoliopsida > Asparagales > Amaryllidaceae > Allium > Allium cepa. The sequence goes on along the minus strand of CM060938.1, from coordinate 460,856,426 downwards.
AGCAGTGCGGGATTAGGATCGTCCCAAGACCACTACGAATGTGAGAGGTTTCCTTGGGTTGGCGGGGTACTATAGACATTTTATCCAAGACTTCTCTAAACTAGCAGCGACGTTAACTAACTTGACGAAGAAGTATCGGACTTTTAAGTGGGACATGAGGTGCAAGCATATGTTCGTATGTCTGAAGCAGAGGTTGACAGGTGTGCAAGTTTTAGTCATTCCAAGCGGGAATGAGGAGTTGATAATATATACAAACGCCTGTGATATTGGACTTAGTGTAGTGTTGATGTTGAGGGGAAATGTTGTCACGAACACTATTCGACAGCTGAAACCGCACGAAAGGAAATATCCGACTAACGGTTCGGAGTTGGCACTGGTAGTATTTTCTTTGAAGATATGGAGACATTATTTTCTTGGGGAGAGATTTGAGTTATATACGGACCACAAGTCGTTGTAATATATTTTATCCCAAAAGGATCTTAATCTTCGCCACCAGCGATGGTTGGAGTTCTTAGCCTCTTATGAATTCGATGTTTCCTTTACACCTGGTAAGGGAAATGCACTCGCCGAGGCATTGAGTAGAAGACATGCTAGATTAGGAGTGATGTTTCTAGAGTGGAAGTAGTTGGATTTTATTACTCACTATGATTTTAGGCGTCGATGTGAGCTAGAGCCGAAAGTAATGGCTAATCCAACAATGAGACCTACCATGATTGAGTGGATTGGTACTAATCAAACATGAGACGCGAGACTAGCATAGATCATGGCAAAGATAGAGGAAGGGGTAGAGTATGAGGAGATGAAGAAATATGGGATTGACCGTGAAGGTTGGCTCTGTAAGGATGGGAAATTGTTTGTTCTCTATGTCGATGGTTTGAGGATGTAGTACTTCACGAGTTCCATCATTCAAGATTGATTATACATCCCAGTGCAATAAAATGTATCACGATATGAGGCAGAAATTTTATTAGGAAGGCATGAAGAAGGACGTTGTGATATTCATCTTAAAGTGCATGAACTGTCAGTTGGTAAACTCATATCAAATGGAGCAATCCATTAAGTAAGTCCCAAAAGCACCACCAAAATTGGTTATGGATTGCGTAAAAATAAAGGTAATCAAACTCATATCAAATAGTGGAATCAATCAAATGCATCTCAAAGGCACCGCAAAAACTGATTGTGGATTAAAAAAGAATAAGTCCAAACTCATATAAAATAGAATGATCCATCAAATGCAACTTAAAAGCACCAACAAAAACTTGCTGTGGATTATTAAAAGGAAAGAAGCTCAGACTCGTATAAAATAGAAGAATCCATCAAGTGCATCTCAAAAGCACCACCAAATCTAGTTACAGATTGTATAAAAACCAAAAGTTTCAAAATCATATCAAATGGTAGAATCCATCAAGTGCGTCTACCACCACCAAAAATTTGATATGGATTATATAAAACCAAATAATCTCAAATTCATATCAAAGTTTTCTCCACTTGAGGCTCAAGGCCTATTCCTCTTGAAGATTCAAGGACTAATTTCCTTCGAAAACCATTTAGAAAGAAGATCCATAAAGTTCACTTTCATCTTATTCATTTTTATGAAATAACTCCTTTCGCCAATTTCTTAATTGCTTTAGGTCTGAAATAGATGTGTCTTCTCTTTTCGTTACACATTCTTATAGAAATTCCAAAGTTAATCAGTATGGGCATAAATGTATCCTTCACATTATAAGTAATAGTATGTTTAATAACTCAAGGAAAACATGATGCTTACCATATTCATCCTTTGGCTTATAATGTTATTTTTTCTTATATATGCAAGAACTATGGAACGATACACATTAAGAGTGTAACGATCCGCCTTTCTCTCCACAGAAAGATGCATCATTATTAAGGAAGAAAGGGTTAGAAAAGAGAAAGATAGAGAAGAAAGGAAGAAACAACATCAGAATCTCAACAGCGGAACGAATAAATTAGACTAATCACATAAATATTACATAGTATCATATACATCAGAGTTACAAGCTTATATAACACATACTAGATAGTTATAAGCGTCTGTCTAGTTATATAACTCAATATACAATACAGATAATAATACAGAGATCAACACAGCGGAACTATATATCTACAATGCTGAAGCCTCCTGCTCCATCGCTCCTCCAGAATTTGTCGAAGCAAACCTGAGTCCCTTGGCTACTCGTAAAATTTGAGTACCCAAGGGTTTTAGAAAAACAGAATAAACTTCGGGTCAGACATGGATCTGGTGTGAGTAAACAGTTAAAGTTGCTTAACTTTTAAAACCTTTGAAAACAAAAGGTATCACGTAAGACTTCCCATACATAAACATGGGTAAGTTTTTACCTTACGCTAACCAAAACATTTGATAGGAAATCCAGTGATATTATAATAGGGTCTAGGATTTTCAAATAAAATACAGAAATAGTTGGAATGCTTACATCTCATGTTCCAACATAGCCGGGCACAATTAAAAGGTATGGAACTTGTTGGAGATTGGATTCCATACAATGGCAGGGCTACTGGGGTAACGCCCATCATAGTACAGGGCCTAAATCACCGTACCGAGGATTACTCCCAATCCCCTGCAACACCAAGCCGGAACCATCCCTTACTGGACCGTCTCGAATAAGATAGATAATTTACATATACACAGATAGATAATTCATATCACCACTCAACCAAATCATCTCATACCACATATCACACATATCTCATCAGAGATATTAAACAATCAAGGCATTCAATATCAATCAGCCATCCATAAGCAATGATTTATTAATCACACATCTATAATTAATTTAAAATGAATTAAATTAATTGCTTCATCGCTAATTAATTTAAAATAAATTAAATTAATTACTTTCATCATTAAAATCTTTCTTACTTAATCATTAATTAAACCAATTAATTAATCACCATCTTAATTAATCACCCTTGATTAATTATCCCTTAATTACAATAAGTAATTAACCCTTAATTAATTACACGAGTTAATTATCTACAAACCATTAAAGTAATTAACCTTAATTACTTCATTAACTACAATTAATTACATTAATCCTAATTAATTACAATTAATTAATTACCTTATAATCACTTATTATTGAGTAATTAATCTTAATTATTCAATCCTTAATTACTCTCATTAATTACATTAATTAATGATCCCTAATTAATTACTTCCATTAATCAACTTTAATTAATCATAAACAGTAAATACCATCTTGTAATTACTTACCTTAATTAATTAACTCCTTAATTAATTATATTAATCCTTTGATTAATTACACCTTAATTAATTTTACTAAGTAATTATCCTTTAATTACTTCCCATTAAGTAATTTCCCATTAATTAATTACATCCCAGTAATTATACATTAATTATTTACCCTAAGTAATTACACTATTTAGTCTCATTAAGTATTCAAACTTAATCAATCATCAAGATTATCTATAATTAATCAACCAATTAAAAAATCACATTCATTTGATTAATTACAATTTGTTAATTTATCCCTTAATTACTCCATTAAATAAATTAATTAATATTTAATTACAGATTAATTAATCCATAAACATTAATTAATAAACCTTAATTAACAATTGATAAAAATTAATAACCAATTTATTAATCCTTAATAAATCAGTTAATCAATCCTTAATAACAATTAATTAACCCTAAATAATAGTTAGTTAATCCTTAATTAACTTTAATTATAGATGAATAATTTCTTAATTATTAATTAATAAAGCCTTATTATTAATTAATAAAACTTAATTACAATTTAGGTACTTTTTAATTATAAATTAATTAATCTCTAATCATTAATTAATCATCCTTATTTATCTAATTAATTATACTTAATTATGAATTAATTAACCTCTAATTAGTTAACTTATATCCCTTAATTATTAATTTAAATAAATTAATTAAATCAATTAATTACTCTTAATTAATTCCTTAACTGATTCTTAATAATTATTAATTAAATTAATTAATTTTACTTAATTTCCTTAATTAACTTAATTAATTTCAAGATAATAAAACCTTATTTATCTTAAGATAAAACATTATCTTATAAATACCTTAATTATCATTTATATATTTAAACCATTATATTTAATATTTAATTTTACTTAATTAAATCATCAGTTAAGTTTTAAAATAATTATTAACTTGATAAATTAAAGTTATCAAAACATAACTTTTAAAAATATTTAAAACATTTATCAATTAATAGACTTTGAAAACTAGGTTTAAATTTGAATTTTAAACCTGCTTTCACAAATACCTTTAAAATTTCATTTTTTAACTCAACTTTTAAAATTAGCTTAAATTTTACTTAATAAAATTTAAGTTAAACAAATTTCAAAACCTCTTAACAAATTGTTAAAGAAAGCATTTATTTCATATAAAGTAAATTTATACAAGAAGATTTAAACTAAATTAAAGTTTAAATTTCAAAACTTAGATTTTAAAACTTTTTTAAAAAACTACGCGACACATGCAACGGGTCAAACCCGAAACCCACTCAGGTCTAACCCGAGTTGTCTTTCCATTTCAAAATTTTTTTCAGTTTAAATTTAAATTTAATTTTTTTAAAACTTGGAACACAAACCCTATGGAACTACTCGAGTTCCCACTCGAGTCATTCCCTCCAAAACACGATCTCCCCTTCGAGCAAACCCACAATCCCAAAACCACAACCTAAACCCAACAACACAGACACGAGATCCACCTTGTGCACATGCACCATTGCTAGAGCCATCTCCGGCCATCCACGGCACCCTCGACGCATCATTCATCGATGCAGCAATCCGCTTCGATCGTCAAACCATCATCACAAGCCTCGATTTAAAATCGAACTATCTAGTGGAGACTGGAACCAAAGACCCACACCCGAAAACGCCTTGAACACTTTACGCTGACCACTTGAACACCAGAAACTCCGTCCATGTCACCATAAACCTTCCACGCAGCCATCACCCCAACCCGATGCAACTCGATGCCTTGTAGACGCTGCCACAACCACATTCCGGACTTGACCCATTCTAGGGTTCAAAACCCAAATCGCTTCACCGCCGTCGCCACGGCCCCTAATCGCCACTTCCTCTATTTTTTCCATACACCCTGAACCTCCACCTATCCCCAGCCAAGATCCCGATCATCCCAGACCTTGTGGCCATTAGAAATCACTCAAAATCCCAATTTCAGACATCACTGAAATACACAATCAATACTCCACTAAAAATTATGATTTTGATTTTAAAAATCCTATCTTTCAGAGATTATCCAAGATGTAAACTTGAAACAACAAATTTAAGTAATTGATTTTATCATGATAAAAGAATTCCTACTGTACTTTTTTGATTCCAGGAGATTTTCACATCTATTTTACTAGAATAAAATTTTAAACATAAATTTGTGTTTAAAAAAACATATCATGTTTAAAACTTAAAACCTAACAATGATCAGTTAAGGAGATTTGACTTTTTCCTTTATTTCTACTCTCTGTAGTTTTAAAAACAGAGAAGAAAAATCAAATAAACATGCACAGTCCATACACATTCATATACACAGATAATACATATATACATACACATGCAAGCATTAATCATGTCAAAAATCTAACAAGCAACAAAACAATTATCACTTAGGATTTTTAAGTTGATGTTTACTCTTCTTTTTAAATAAAATGCAGAGAGTTTTAAAGCTGGACTGAAACGGAAGCTTTGAAACAGTTTTGAATTCCTGAAGCTTTGATTGAAAACAAAATTGCTTTGGTTTCTATAAACCGAAATGCTTTTTCAAATGAACTGGTCTGGAACTTGATGATTCAAGACTTGATTCCAAGTTTCAGTTTTGAAAATGTTCCAAGCATTGAAAATGCTTTCCAGGTTGAAATTTGAAATTGAACTTTGCTTGAAAATCTTATTACAGGCTTTGAAAGAAAAACTTTGCAGGTTTGGTTTCGGATTTTGAGTTTAAGAATTTTACAGGCCTTTTTCTGGTTTGAGAATGAATTACAGGGTTTGTATTTTGGTTTGGAAATGAGTAACATGGTTTTTGGTCTCAGATTTGAAGATGTTTGCATTGTATAAGTTTGAACTGAGAAATGGTTTTAGATTTGAGAAGGGTTTCAGATTTATTTTCTTGAGGAATGAATTGAGAAAAATAATTGAAGCAACAAGGTATGTGTTTATATAAGCTAATTTATATTTTATTAAAATTTAAAAGAAAATTAAAACAAATGTCCCTAACCTTAATTATTATGCTAACACATGTTGTGTTAAGGGGTTTATAACTTAACACTTGTCCTAATTTATTTTTATATCATTTTAAAAGATTTCAAAGTTTTTTGAAATTAATTTTCCTAATTAATAAGTGCTTTTCTAATTTTAAATAAATAAAACTTTTAAAAGAAAATTTAAAAGAAAACCAATCATATTTTGAATAAAATCATATATAGTATATCTAATCCATGTTAAATGTATATATTAAACCTTTGTATTTATTTACTATTAAATGAATATTTTCTAAATTTATATTAATAAATTTCCTCTAAAGAAAATAATATAAAACAATCTTGTTTTTAATAAAAACCTTATCCATATTTTATATCCAAAATATTTTTAAGATATATATCTTTTAAATTCAAATTTTAAATCCAAATCCAAATTTAAATTCAATTTAAAATCCAATTGAAAATCAATTCAAATAAATATAGATATAAATTTTAAACAAACACATTATTAATTGTAAATAATTATCCTATTTAAAATCAATTTTAAATACACACGTAAATACACATTTAAACAACACTTACTAAATTAGAAAATAATAAGTCTATTTAAAATCTATTTATAACATAACACAATTTAAATTTGTAAATTATTATTCCATTTAAAAACCTATTTATATCTATATTTAAAACAACCCATCATATTATATTTATTGTTGTTGAAATTAACAAATTTTACCAATTTTAAATAATTAATTAAGAGATTATCACATTTTAAATCCCTTGAAAATCTGGGATATCACATTCCTCCCCCCTTAAAAGAATTTCGTCTTCGAAATTAAAAACAAAAGATAATCCAAGTTTTTATGTTATTTCAACCAATTCAAGCATACATATCCGCTATACACAAATAACCAAACAAACAATTTATTCTATCAAACAACTCTAGCTTTCCGGACACAGATTCGGATAAGCTTCCTAAAATTATCCAGAGTTTCCCAGATACAGACACTAGGATGCTCGCTCTACTGAATCCAAACTAGCTATACCACTAAGCTATTGAGCTCGTACCCATCTAGATCTATAATCTACACAAGATACCCGATCATAGACAAGATCGACACAACTACCAAATCCTTCTGAACTGCTTGTTCCACAACCAGAGATGGATCATACATTTACCCCCTCAGAGATACGTGAAATACATTGAATCCCAGTCTTCCAAACTGGCAATTCAACCCTTATAAGCCAAACACTTATTTCTTACAAAATCTCATAAGAATCCAATATACCTCGGAGCTAACTTCCCAGTCTTACCCAATCTTATTGCTCCTTCGACCAGAGAAAATCTCAACAAAAACAAAGTCTCCAACTTCATATTCCAAATTCCTCCGTCTTTTAACCACATAACTCTTTTGACGATCTTGGGCTGCCTACATCCTTTCTGATTAGCTCAACTTTCGTTGATGCCTCTAGAAACAAACAGTACCAAAAATAATCCAATAATATGATCCTCTCAAGATCTACTGAAATCAAGAGCACAAAATCTACTTCACAATCATCGGTGGACTTCAAACTTACTTCTCCTATCCGGAAAAGATAAAACAGGTGCACACGTCAATCTGGCCTTCAAATCCTAAAAAAAACTTCCTATAGAAACTCTCTAGTCCAAAACACTGCAACTTCTGGTTGCTTCCACTCTAAAACAGCTGCCACCTTGCTTCCGCTGCACAACTTTGATCTGGAGCAGATGAGAATGCCGTCGATGAACACGAGCACAGACTAGACGGCACATCCTAGAAATATGGTTCATAAGATCCTTAAAGAGAAAACTCAGAAGTTCCAAGAAATACTGAGCTGCTTCACCAAATCCTTTTTCTAGGAGACATCTTCCTACCCAGCTGAATTACCGGTAGCTCCATGAACCAAGTGGATACAACACTCAATCTCCAATATAGAAAAATCTCTGACTTCCCTGAAGACATCCGAAGAAATCTCTAACAACTTCTATAAGTCAAGAGAACACTCAAACTATCGCAAGTCACTTTTGCGATCCTATCCAATCCAATATCCACAGACACTATTCTCTTTTTACTAATCAGAACAGCTTAGTGCTTGACCAATCCATCTAAGAAACGAGTCCACTCTACTGCTTCTGATCTCCATCTCTAAGAAACTTCAAAGCCAAAAGATCTTCCTGCTGACACACAAAACTTTTCCGAGCTGCACTGCTACCACAGATGCCAAAGACTCCTATCCAAAGCTCCTTGATCCTCAAAACCAGATCAACCAATCCCACACAGAGCCTTGAGATGGGCAGAAATCTCCCCATGAAACTTGGGTCCCAAACCAAACACAAACATCCTTCAGAAATTTAGTCTCATCACCAATGCTAACATACTTCATTAAACTTGCTCCAAAGAAAACATCTTCATAAACATACATAATCATTGCGTCTCACCACACAGTTGCTCCTTCTTGAAGCTGGTAAGATGCCATCACTCGCTTCTGCACAACCGACAGATCCAAACTCTAGAAAATCCTCTCACACGTGCGCGATCATCTTACACTTCAAAGATGGACTCCGAACCTTAACAAGTTTCCTTCTGAGGTTGGTGAAATCCTTACACCCTACTACAAAGCTCATTTGAGACGGTATTGGGTCCACAGCCTCGCCAGATACACTTCTAACTTCAACACTCGGACTTCCTCCATTGGTAGTCGTGCTACACACACCACTACTCCATCTACCTCTAGAACTCATATTGGAAAACCCAAACAGGTAATCCAACAAATAGGTAGTAATACACACACACACACACATTACAAGTACGCTCTCTCAAAAAAGAAATCACTTCAAAGCCTAGGTATTCACTCAACCTAGTGCTTTGATACCAAATGTAACGACCCGCCTTTCTTTCCATAGAAAGATGCATCATGTAACAACGCGGATTTTGCCCGCTCGAAAATCGACATCCATACTTCATATCGTATTCGAATGCCATAGATTCGATCGTTCAAATCCGATTCGCCGGAGCTTATAACAACATTAAGTAAATAACACAGCGGAATAAAAGAATAATACATTGATATACAATACTGATACAACATCTGGTACAACAGAATGGTACAATGAATATCAATATACATCAGAGATATGATACAATAAATAGCAGCGGAAAAGAAAAATAGATAACATCTAGCAGCGGAACAATATAACTCAAAGATAGTCTTTAAGGAAGAACTCCAAAACCGGAACTTCCACCTCCAAGAACTAGTCCAGCAATAGCTCGAACTCCCCATAACGATGCACCAAGCTTAGCAAGACTGGTGTGATCCAAGGACTGAACTAACTCCAAATAACCTACTAAATCTGACTATCTGAAAAACCCAACTCTAGACTGCTCGTGTAGAAAATAATGAGCACCCAGAGTTTAGGAAAGAAACAATAAACTCCGGATCAGTCGTGAGACTGGTGTGAGCAACAAAAAACAGTTTATCTTTTTAAAACATTCAACAAAAGATTTTCAAAGTCAATTCGCAATGCTTTTTAAAAATGAGACTACCATAAGGCCTCCCGCACACACACACAATGCAAACGCAGAATCGGAGGAAATTTCTCCTTATGATAGTCAAAGATGCTTGATACGCATTAAAAAGAAACATTTGATATTATTACTAGTGCATAGTGTAGAAAAAATCATTTCGAAAGTAAAGATATAAATCTTAGCCAACATAGACATTTCGAACTATGCCTACTATAGCTACCATCCAAACAGTGGGGCGCCACCATAAGTGAATGATAGGTTCTACAACTAAAACCGTACAAGGTACGTATTTGAAGAATGGATTTCCAACAAATGGTCAGGCCAAGGAACTTCCCATTGCCACATGGAAACGCCTCTGGATGGACGCCCCGAGAACCACCATTCTCCGCTAAACAAAGCCGGGAATCCCTTTTCCCAAGGAATATTACAAACCCTCAGATATGCCACCCCCGGTCCTTTGGGACCTTTAAACGAGAGCGCTCTCTAACCAACATCACACCATAATAATAAGTGTTTCAACATGAGTAAGTATCTGGGCTCCATACCATGATACTACCCTTTTCCAGAAGGAATGGTCATACCCTAGGGAAGTTATCCCTGAAAACCTTGCCGCACAATTCCTGTTTCGACCGTTACCGGTTTGTGAGGCTCGACGAAGTCACGTCCACAAAAACACACTTTATACAAAAAGCCGTGCTTTGGGTCAACAAATGATCATAGAAATGATCACCAAGATAGACGATCAAACAAATGATCCTATCACAAATAATCAACACAATGATCATTTACAGCTACACTCAGCATGTCACATTACCAAATTGGGAATATATCGCTGATAACTTCAACTATATAACCTTTGAGCTCGTACGTCTCAGAGAAGGGTGTTAAGCTAAGAGAATAAATTCTCCGCCACCAACAGAAATATATTTGAAAGAAATCGGCTTTACATCTCAATTTGTAATGTCAGGCATACAATCCATACAAGTCTGGTCCGGGCTCGAACAGAACCGAAGGCACTTCCAAAGAAGTCCTTGAAATCCGGATATTCACTAATCACGTTCGGACTCCCCATCACATATGGAGTCTCTATACCGGGGACCATTCGATGCAAAGACATTCGACGAGTTGTCCTTACGTTTTCAAAAATATCCGGTCTTCACCACCGGTCTTCAAATGCTATCCATAACGACATATCACATATTCGGAATGGGATATATGACACAAAGGTCCTCTCCCGGCTAAACCGAATAGTGAGCGCAATATTTACAAGAAATATATAGGTATTGGGATTTCAATTAAGTCACAACTTAAAACCCAAAACTTTCTTTCAAACGGTTTAAATCAATTACCATTTCTAACCTTTTAACAAAAAGATTTATTTCACAAAGATCAATTCATAGATTTCAAAACAATTTCCATTCCAATTGGATTAACTCGTTAAATCTTTAAATCAAAGATTTAACTCATAGCTTTCAAAATTCGATTAACTTGTTGAATCTTTAAATCAAAGATGCAACTTATAGCTTTTAAATCGTTTTCATAACTTGGAAATTTTCTTCATTTTCAAACTTGAAATTCTTTTTAACACAAATTGAACGTTCATTTCTCATGTGAAAGCTTTTATTATTTGAAAACAAACAGTTTTCGTTTCAGAAAAATCCAATTATATTTACACGAGTTAACGCCCTTGAATTCTATTCACATCCCAAATCAATACTTTTAAAATAGTTTAACCCATATATAACTGGTATAACATTTTTAATCCCTAGTTTCAAATCATAGAATTCAATTTCAAATCTTGAGTTTAAGTTCAAATCAAATTATTCAACTTCATATTTTATCGAGTTATTCAAAATAAATTTCATCTATGAAATTCCATTTCAAAAGCTTCTCACTTTAAACCCAATCTTATTTCAACCCATTTTAATTTAAAAATTCAAATTCAAAACCATTTTCAAAATCTGTGACTTAGTCGATTTCCTCGTGAAATCCATATTTGTGTGTGTATGGTGTGGTCCAGGGGTTTAACACACTAGTGCAACATCATTTCAATCATCACAGATTAAAACATAGAAATATAGTTGATAAGCGATATAAAACTATAACGCTCATCGTCCATTCACAGATTCACAGATAGTATACAAATGTAAATGAATATACACAGCTCAAACTACAGAACAAAATATCACAAATCAAATAGGATGATCAATTCAAAGCATCTCATACAATACAATCATTCATAAGCATTCAATAAACATCTGTAAGCAGGAATAATTAACTGTTTAATCCTAATTAATTCAATTCATTTCCAATTTAATTAATTACTTATGAATTTATTATTAATTCAGATTTATTAATTCCAAATCATTTGATATGAATTAATATATCAAACACTTTTATTAATTCTTCTTAATTAATAAATTAATTAGATTAATCTTTTAAACCAATTACATAATTAATTAACCAATTAATTAATTGTTTTAAGAAATTAGACCTTAATTAATAAAGTTAAACTTACAATTAATAATTTAATTGATACAAAACATTAATTATCCATTCCTATTATCTTAATAACTAACGTATTACGAATCATTCAATCTTTATTAATTTAAGGTGAACTCATTCTTAGTAGTGATTTAAATATCATTTACAAATATGTTTGAAAACCTTTTTATTTCAACTTGCCTTTCTAAATATCATTTTAAACTCACGATTTAAAAATGAACCCTCCTTTGTCTTTAGTAAAGTTTAAACAAATTTTAAAAATCCTTTAAATTACTTGTTTAATTAATATTTTATTATAAAGAAATTTTAAAGAGTTGAAATCAAATCCTAAAACATTTAACTTATTTAAAATATTTAAAATACTTGCATTAATCACTTTCTTTCATTTCATAATCTGAAATTCAATTATATGTTCAAGTCTAGTCTTCAGATTTGTTTTCAACTTTGCTTAAACTTTCTTTTACAACTCAATTTCTAATCTTATATTCAATTCTTTTAAATAAAATATTTCTTAATTATTATTAAAACAAATTTAAACTTAAAAACTTAGTTATACCTAAACCATGTTGTAAACTAACTTAAGTTTGTACTTAAACTTCTGTTTTTAAACTGGCTTAAGCTTTGTTTCAAAATAATTTTTTTTTTATTAAACTTTGAAAACAGAACAAGTTCTTTTTATTAAACCTGAACAAACATTGACCCGAGCCCCACAATGCTTTCTTCGAGTCCGGCATCCAAGAAACCCAAGTAAACACTCGAGTCAATTTGCCAACAAACCCATCTATGCAATTTACATATCATCAGTGCTTTGAGTCCAACACCCCACTATCTCGAGTAAATTTTGCAAAATACTCCAGGAAATTCATGAACCAACTCGAGTAAACACTCGAGTCAATTTCACCGCTTCATCCTTCTTCATCATGAAACAGAACTGTGCCGTGTACGTGCACGTCGCCAGCAATCAATTCTAGGTGACGCTGCATCGACGAGCGAGTCGACTATCGCCTACTAACCCATCTCCGACTACCCATATCTCGTCTTCAACTCGAATTCGAAAGCGAGCTAAAAAAAAAGTGAAACCTGGAAAACATGAATCCCTTCCTACCACCAAACCTGGCAACGCCATGTGCTCGCGACACCGATCACCAGAAATCGTGCAACTCCGCTCACAACTCCATCAATGTCCCCTCTACCTTCCCCTTGAACCACGGCGAACTCGATCAACTATAGGGGCCGTGCGAATCAAATTTCTCAGGCTTAGTGAAACTAGGTTTAGGAACATCCAACGTTCGCTGCCGCCACCTCGACCATCTGCACCCCCATCCACCATTTTTCCTGCAACCACCGTATACTCCTCCACCTCTATACAAAACCCCGAGCTCCACGAACCAGCCGATCGCCGGAAATGGCCAAGTCAATGAATTTCAAACAAATACGAACTTCTCTTAACTCCTAACACTAAAAATTATGATTTAAGCTTTAAAAATCATGTTTTGGTATGCGAATTATATCCCCATATCTGAATTTGTGAATTAAGTAGTTTGAATTTTGACAAAGTTGAGGATGTGCTCAGTTCTGTTGTTTTCCAGCGACATTGACAAGTTATTTTAACATGTATGCATTTTTAAAACTGAATATATACTGTAACAAACAACTTTTGTTTTAATCCCAAGTTCAAAAAGTTAATAGATCAAGAGAGGTTGATTTTTTTTCTTTGAAGCAAACTTGGGTCCAGAGTTTTAAAACACAGAACATACATATGAATAAAAGCCTGTACACAACCCATCTACCATTCACTTGTACACAGAGAGTCTAAATATATATGTACATAAACATACTTATCTAAACTTTAACTTGCAACCGATCCATTTTAAAAAGAAGTTACTCACATGGCTGATGAAGCAGAAATAAAAACTTGATAGACAGAGAAGCAATCCAATTTGTATTTTTAGCTGGAATGGAACGACATTGAAATGAGGAGAGGATGTATATATGGAAATGAGGCTTACAGGTGATGATATTACTCTGTACAGGGTAATGATATGGTTTGTACAAAGGCATGGGTGAAGATAACTCAACCCTTTTTCTACTTGGCTGATATCTTTTTCTTTGATATGCTATTGTACTTTATTTGTTTTAGTTATGTTTTGGTTGTACTTATTTATGCATATGTATATTATAATTTGTTTTATGAAACAAGATCTCGGCTAGAATGATGTTGTTATGGTGAGCTGCAGCTTTGTACATTGTTTATGTATATTTATATTTTGATTTGTTTATGCTTATATTTGTATTTGTTTGTATTATTTTGTATTGCATACTTTTGTTTATGTAAGGTTGTGATGAATATTGTTTTTGACATATATATTGTTTTCTTGTTTTATAAAAGTTTCATATAAGTTTATATGTATGTCTAGGTCATTTTTTTATAACCATATGATCTTACTATAACATACATAAGTGAATGTATTTTATTTGTTATCATTTTATACTTTTGTTTCGTTTATTTTGCATCTATGTTTGTTTTAAGTGTTCATAAGCACATATTTTTGTTTTAGTCCTTTGTATTTTATTTGTTTGTTTTATTTTCGTCTACATTCTTTTCATATTTAAATGTATTTTATTTTCTTTAAATCTTCTTGTTTTGGAATATAAATAAATTTCTATTTTATTATGTTGTTAGAATTTAGCAAATGTTCTACTTCCTATTTTTATTAAAATTTATCTCATATTATTTTTCTATTTCTAGTTTAAATATTTATTTTTATCTTACTTTAATATTTATTGTCTTATATTATTTTATTTGCTCACACATTTTGTTTTAATGTTTAAATATAGCTGGTTTGTTTTGCAAGTTAATTCATATATATGTTTTGTTCCACTGCTTTGTCCTATTACTTTATAGTATGAATAACTTCTATGTTAACATGTTGTTAAAATTTATTTATGAGTTACTATACATATATATTTTTCTTAATTTATTTTATAACTCAAATATTTATTAAACCATTCATCTAAGATTTAAATTCAAATCAAAATATATATATATATATATATACACACACACAAGATTTTATAATTTCAAATTGACTCATATATACCCAAATATACATACATATATACACATATATACATATACATACAATATTAAAAATTTAAATGATTTATATAGAATATATTTGAACTCGGGGAAACTCACATCACTAAATCGATTAATTTCACCGTTTCTTCAAAAATAGATTTTAATTATCATTTTAAATTTATATAAAAATCCAGGGTCGTTACAGACTTCCCCCCTTAAAAGAATTTCGTCCTCGAAATTCGCAGGCACGAAAACAACACAGAGATAGACTCAATCTCTACAATTTCTCAAATACAAGATATGGATTCCAAATTCAAGTCGGAATATCGCAAAATATATACCAATTTGTCCCTCTTCGGACTTCGACCAACCTAAGAAATTACAACAGAATTTCAAAATTTGGTTTTAAACAAAATCGTGGTATCGATATGATTCAAATTTATCCTTCATATTCTCTTAATCAATTTAACTCAATTTAAAAATTTCCAATTTATTCAAAATTCCCAATTTCAAATTTCCAATTCATATTCATTAAGGTTTAAATCAAAAACCGATAAGAAACCGATGAAAATACAAAGTAAAGATTTTTTTTTACAACGATTCGTAGGGCCATCATCACACCAAAACTTCTTTCTGTAGCTGTCACGAAGAAATCAAAAGAATTTAACGAATCAAAGGAGATAGATATAGAGAGATTGTTTCCACTGTTATTACAGAGCATTGACCAATTATAGTCGTATTTCCATGTCCCCTATCGCGTTCTCTTCTTGCACTCATACTCACTATCAGTGGATAGTAAGAGAATTTACTGAGGCATTCAGACGGATATCTTAAAAATTACTCATTCTAGGGTTTACTTCACCCTATCTCTAATGAGTTACTTAATGTGTTACACTCCTGAGCTAAAGTTTTACCTTAGCTCTGATACCAAATGTAACGACGCGGATTTTGCCCGCTCGAAAATCGACATCCATACTTCATATCGTATTCGAATGCCATAGATTCGATCGTTCAAATCCGATTCGCCGGAGCTTATAACAACATTAAGTAAATAACACAGCGGAATAAAAGAATAATACATTGATATACAATACTGATACAACATCTGGTACAACAGAATGGTACAATGAATATCAATATACATCAGAGATATGATACAATAAATAGCAGCGGAAAAGAAAAATAGATAACATCTAGCAGCGGAACAATATAACTCAAATATAGTCTTCAAGGAAGAACTCCAAAACCGCAACTTCCAACTCCAAGAACTAGTCCAGCAATAGCTCGAACTCCCCATAACGATGCACCAAGCTTAGCAAGACTGGTGTGATCCAAGGACTGAACTAACTCCAAATAACCTACTAAATCTGACTATCTGAAAAACCCAACTCTAGACTGCTCGTGTAGAAAATAATGAGCAGCCAGAGTTTAGGAAAGAAACAATAAACTCCGGATCAGTCGTGAGACTGGTGTGAGCAACAAAAAACAGTTTATCTTTTTAAAACATTCAACAAAAGATTTTCAAAGTCAATTCGCAATGCTTTTTAAAAATGAGACTACCATAAGGCCTCCCGCACACACACACAATGCAAACGCAGAATCGGAGGAGATTTCTCCTTATGATAGTCAAAGATGCTTGATACGCATTAAAAAGAAACATTTGATATTATTACTAGTGCATAGTGTAGAAAAAATCATTTCGAAAGTAAAGATATAAATCTTAGCCAACATAGACATTTCGAACTATGCCTACTATAGCTACCATCCAAACAGTGGGGCGCCACCATAAGTGAATGATAGGTTCTACAACTAAAACCGTACAAGGTACGTATTTGAAGAATGGATTTCCAACAAATGGTCAGGCCAAGGAACTTCCCATTGCCACATGGAAACGCCTCTGGATGGACGCCCCGAGAACCACCGTTCTCCGCTAAACAAAGCCGGGAATCCCTTTTCCCAAGGAATATTACAAACCCTCAGATATGCCACCCCCGGTCCTTTGGGACCTTTAAACGAGAGCGCTCTCTAACCAACATCACACCATAATAATAAGTGTTTCAACATGAGTAAGTATCTGGGCTCCATACCATGATACTACCCTTTTCCAGAAGGAATGGTCATACCCTAGGGAAGTTATCCCTGAAAACCTTGCCGCACAATTCCTGTTTCGACCGTTACCGGTTTGTGAGGCTCGACGAAGTCACGTCCACAAAAACACACTTTATACAAAAAGCCGTGCTTTGGGTCAACAAATGATCATAGAAATGATCACCAAGATAGACGATCAAACAAATGATCCTATCACAAATAATCAACACAATGATCATTTACAGCTACACTCAGCATGTCACATTACCAAATTAGGAATATATCGCTGATAGCTTCAACTATATAACCTCTGAGCTCGTACGTCTCAGAGAAGGGTGTTAAGCTAAGAGAATAAATTCTTCGCCACCAACAGAAATATATTTGAAAGAAATCGGCTTTACATCTCAATTTGTAATGTCAAGCATACAATCCATACAAGTCTGGTCCGGGCTCGAACAGAACCGAAGGCACTTCCAAAGAAGTCCTTGAAATCCGGATATTCACTAATCACGTTCAGACTCCCCATCACATATGGAGTCTCTATACCGGGGACCATTCGATGCAAAGACATTCGACGAGTTGTCCTTACGTTTTCGAAAATATCCGGTCTTCACCACCGGTCTTCAAATGCTATCCATAACGACATATCACATATTCAGAATGGGATATATGACACAAAGGTCCTCTCCCGGCTAAACCGAATAGTGAGCGCAATATTTACAAGAAATATATGGGTATTGGGATTTCAATTAAGTCACAACTTAAAACCCAAAACTTTCTTTCAAACGGTTTAAATCAATTACCATTTCTAACCTTTTAACAAAAAGATTTATTTCACAAAGATCAATTCATAGATTTCAAAACAATTTCCATTCCAATTGGATTAACTCGTTAAATCTTTAAATCAAAGATTTAACTCATAGCTTTCAAAATTCGATTAACTTGTTGAATCTTTAAATCAAAGATGCAACTTATAGCTTTTAAATCGTTTTCATAACTTGGAAATTTTCTTCATTTTCAAACTTGAAATTCTTTTTAACACAAATTGAACGTTCATTTCTCATGTGAAAGCTTTTATTATTTGAAAACAAACAGTTTTCGTTTCAGAAAAATCCAATTATATTTACACGAGTTAACGCCCTTGAATTCTATTCACATCCCAAATCAATACTTTTAAAATAGTTTAACCCATATATAACTGGTATAACATTTTTAATCCCTAGTTTCAAATCATAGAATTCAATTTCAAATCTTGAGTTTAAGTTCAAATCAAATTATTCAACTTCATATTTTATCGAGTTATTCAAAATAAATTTCATCTATGAAATTCCATTTCAAAAGCTTCTCACTTTAAACCCAATCTTATTTCAAACCATTTGAATCTAAAAATTCAAATTCAAAACCATTTTCAAAATCTGTGACTTAGTCGATTTCCTCGTGAAATCCATATTTGTGTGTGTATGGTGTGGTCCAGGGGTTTAACACACTAGTGCAACATCATTTCAATCATCACAGATTAAAACATAGAAATATAGTTGATAAGCGATATAAAACTATAACGCTCATCGTCCATTCACAGATTCACAGATATTATACAAATGTAAATAAATATACACAGCTCAAACTACAGAACAAAATATCACAAATCAGATAGGATGATCAATTCAAAGCATCTCATACAATACAATCATTCATAAGCATTCAATAAACATCTGTAAGCAGGAATAATTAATTGTTTAATCCTAATTAATTCAATTCATTTCCAATTTAATTAATTACTTATGAATTTATTATTAATTCAGATTTATTAATTCCAAATCATTTGATATGAATTAATATATCAAACACTTTTATTAATTCTTCTTAATTAATAAATTAATTAGATTAATCTTTTAAACCAATTACATAATTAATTAACCAATTAATTAATTGTTTTAAGAAATTAGACCTTAATTAATAAAGTTAAACTTACAATTAATAATTTAATTGATACAAAACATTAATTATCCATTCCTATTATCTTAATAATTAACGTATTACGAATCATTCAATCTTTATTAATTTAAGGTGAACTCATTCTTAGTAGTGATTTAAATATCATTTACAAATATGTTTGAAAACCTTTTTATTTCAACTTGCCTTTCTAAATATCATTTTAAACTCACGATTTAAAAATGAACCCTCCTTTGTCTTTAGTAAAGTTTAAACAAATTTTAAAAATCCTTTAAATTACTTGTTTAAGTAATATTTTATTATAAAGAAATTTTAAAGAGTTGAAATCAAATCCTAAAACATTTAACTTATTTAAAATATTTAAAATACTTGCATTAGTCACTTTCTTTCATTTCATAATCTGAAATTCAATTATATGTTCAAGTCTAGTCTTCAGATTTGTTTTCAACTTTGCTTAAACTTTCTTTTACAACTCAATTTCTAATCTTATATTCAATTCTTTTAAATAAAATATTTCTTAATTATTATTAAAACAAATTTAAACTTAAAAACTTAGTTATACCTAAACCATGTTGTAAACTAACTTAAGTTTGTACTTAAACTTCTGTTTTTAAACTGGCTTAAGCTTTGTTTCAAAATAATTTTTTTTTATTAAACTTTGAAAACAGAACAAGTTCTGTTTATTAAACCTGAACAAACATTGACCCGAGCCCCACAATGCTTTCTTCGAGTCCGGCATCCAAGAAACCCGAGTAAACACTCGAGTCAATTTGCCAACAAACCCATCTATGCAATTTACATGTCATCAGTGCTTTGAGTCCAACACCCCGCTATCTCGAGTAAATTTTGCAAAATACTCCAGGAAATTCATGAACCAACTCGAGTAAACACTCGAGTCAATTTCACCGCTTCATCCTTCTTCATCATGAAACAGAACTGTGTCGTGTACGTGCACGTCGCCAGCAATCAATTCTAGGTGACGCTGCATCGACGAGCGAGTCGACTATCGCCTACTAACCCATCTCCGACTACCCATATCTCGTCTTCAACTCGAATTCGAAAGCGAGCTAAAAAAAAAAATGAAACCTGGAAAACATGAATCTCTTCCTATCACCAAACCTGGCAACGCCATGTGCTCGCGACACCGATCACTAGAAATCGTGCAACTCCGATCACAACTCCATCAATGTCCCCTCTACCTTCCCCTTGAACCACGGCGAACTCGATCAACTATAGGGGCCGTGCGAATCAAATTTCTCAGGCTTAGTGAAACTAGGTTTAGGAACATCCAACGTTCGCCGCCGCCACCTCGACCATCTGCACCCCCATCCACCATTTTTCCTGCAACCACCGTATACTCTCCACCTCTATACAAAACCTCGAGCTCCACGAACCAGCCGATCGCCGGAAATGGCCAAGTCAATGAATTTCAAACAAATACGAACTGCTCTTAACTCCTAACACTAAAAATTATGATTTAAGCTTTAAAAATCATGTTTTGGTATGCGAATTATATCCCCATATCTGAATTTGTGAATTAAGTAGTTTGAATTTTGACAAAGTTGAGGATGTGCTCAGTTCTTTTGTTTTCCAGCGACATTGACAAGTTATTTTAACATGTATGCATTTTTAAAACTGAATATATACTGTAACAAACAACTTTTGTTTTAATCCCAAGTTCAAAAAGTTAATAGATCAAGAGAGGTTGATTTTTTTTCTTTGAAGCAAACTTGGGTCCAGAGTTTTAAAACACAGAACATACATATGAATAAAAGCCTGTACACAACCCATCTACCATTCACTTGTACACAGAGAGTCTAAATATATATGTACATAAACATACTTATCTAAACTTTAACTTGCAACCGATCCATTTTAAAAAGAAGTTACCCACATGGCTGATGAAGCAGAAATAAAAACTTGATAGACAGAGAAGCAATCCAATTTGTATTTTTGGCTGGAATGGAACGACATTGAAATGAGGAGAGGATGTATATATGGAAATGAGGCTTACAGGTGATGATATTACTCTGTACAGGGTAATGATATGGTTTGTACAAAGGCATGGGTGAAGATAACTCAACCCTTTTTCTACTTGGCTGATATCTTTTTCTTTGATATGCTATTGTGCTCTATTTGTTTTAGTTATGTTTTGGTTGTACTTATTTATGCATATGTATATTATAATTTGTTTTATGAAACAAGATCTCGGCTAGAATGATGTTGTTATGGTGAGCTGCAGCTTTGTACATTGTTTATGTATATTTATATTTTGATTTGTTTATGCTTATATTTGTATTTGTTTGTATTATTTTGTATTGCATACTTTTGTTTATGTAAGGTTGTGATGAATATTGTTTTTGACATATATATTGTTTTCTTGTTTTATAAAAGTTTCATATAAGTTTATATGTATGTCTAGGTCATTTTTTTATAACCATATGATCTTATTATAACATACACAAGTGAATGTATTTTATTTGTTATCATTTTATACTTTTGTTTCGTTTATTTTGCATCTATGTTTGTTTTAAGTGTTCATAAGCACATATTTTTGTTTTAGTCTTTTGTATTTTATTTGTTTGTTTTATTTTCGTCTACATTCTTTTCATTAAATGTATTTTATTTTCTTTAAATCTTCTTGTTTTGTAATATAAATAAATTTCTATTTTATTATGTTGTTAGAATTTAGCAAATGTTCTACTTCCTATTTTTATTAAAATTTATCTCATATTATTTTTCTATTTCTAGTTTAAATATTTATTGTTATCTTACTTTAATATTTATTGTCTTATATTATTTTATTTGCTCACATATTTTGTTTTAATGTTTAAATATAGCTGGTTTGTTTTGCAAGTTAATTCATATATATGTTTTGTTCCACTGCTTTGTCCTATTACTTTATAGTATGAATAACTTCTATGTTAACATGTTGTTAAAATTTATTTATGAGTTACTATATATATATATATATTTTTCTTAATTTATTTTATAACTCAAATATTTATTAAACCATTCATCTAAGATTTAAATTCAAATCAAAATATATATATATACACACACACAAGATTTTATAATTTCAAATTGACTCATATATACCCAAATATTTATACATATATATATATATATATTCACATATATACATACAATATTAAAAATTTAAATGATTTATATAGAATATATTTGAACTCGGGAAAACTCACATCACTAAATCGATTAATTTCACCGTTTTCTTCAAAAATAGATTTTAATTATCATTTTAAATTTATATAAAAATCCAGGGTCGTTACACATCATTATTAAGAAAGAAAGGGTTAGAAAAGAGAAAGATAGAGAAGAAAGGAAGAAACAGCATCAGAATCTCAAAGCGGAACGAATAAATTGTACTAATCACATAAATATTAGATAGTATCATATACATCAGAGTTACACCGCTTATACAACATATACTAGGCAGTTATAACACATGTCTAGTTATACAACTCAATATACAATACAGATAATAATATAGAGATCAACACAGCAGAACTATATATCTACAGTGCTGAAGCCTCCTGATCCATTGCTCCTCCAGAATTCATCGAAGCAAACCTGAATCCCTTGGCTACTCGTAAAAATTTGAGTATCCAAGAGTCTAAGAAAAGCAGAAAAAACTCCGGGTCAGACATGGGTCTGTGTGAGTAAACGCTTAAAGTTGGTTAACTTTGAAAACCTTTGGAAAGACTTCCAACACATAAACATGGGTAAATTTTTACCTTACGCTAACCAAAACATTTGATAGGAAATCCAGTGATATTATAATAGGGTCTAGGATTTTCAAATAAAATACAGAAATAGCTGGAATGCTTACATCTCATGTTCCAACATAGTTGGGCAGAACTGAAACGTACGACACTTATTGGAGATTGGATTCCATACAATGGCAGGGCTACTGGGGTACCGCCCGTCACAGTATAGGGCCTAGATCATCGTACTGAGGATTACTCCTAATCCCCTGTAACACAAAGCCGGAACCATCCCTTACTCGACAGTCCCGAATAAGATAACCCTGTGGTTGTAGCGAGCAACCGCCCACACAGCCGAATAAAAAGGGACTCTAGACAGGGGTAAATCTCATACTGCTTAGGTGCTACCCACTTAGCCTTGCTGCACCTCCCCTATTTTAGCCATTCCCGGTTGATGAGGCTTGAGGCTACCATTACTTTTATAGAACACATCTATCTTAGAATGCTCATCGTCCACTTGACGATGTGCTGAAAGCATTCAATCCATACAAGTTCGTTCCGGGTTCGAACGAAACCGAAGGCATTATCTCGTTACACTCATTTTGGAATCACCCTCAGAGTTAACGACAATAACCCTTGCACTCTAAATCTTCATCTTCACTTGAGATTCGCGGCCTATCTTCTATTTGGATCGATGTGGTTTTCAGATATCCAAATCTGGAAACCCGATCCCGGTCTCATCGAAATCTAAAACTCCATCTTTTAGGTCCAAGTTGTTTTAAAATTAAAACAATTCAATTAAAATCATTATCTATATTCACACAGATAGATAATTCACATATACATAGATAGATAATTCATATCACCACTCAACCAAATCATCTCATACCACATATCACACATATCTCATCAGAGATATTAAACAATCAAGGCATTCAATATCAATTAGCCATCCATAAGCAATGATTTATTAATCACACATCTATAATTAATTTAAAATGAATTAAATTAATTGCTTCATCTCTAATTAATTTAAAATAAATTAAATTAATTACTTTCATCACTAAACTCTTGCTTACTTAATCATTAATTAAACCAATTAATTAATCATCATCTCAAATAATCACCCTTGATTAATTATCCCTTAATTACATTAAGTAATTAACCCTTAATTAATTTCATCAATTAATTATATACAAGCCATTAAAGTAATTAACCTTAATTATTTCGTTAACTATAACTAATTACATTAGTCCTTAATTAGTTACCTTATAATCACTTATTATTGATTAATTAATCTTAATTAATCAATCCTTAATTACTCTCATTAATTACATTAATTAATGATCCTTAATTAATTACTTCCATTAATCAACTTTAATTAATCATAAACAGTAATTACCATCCTGTAATTACTTACCTTAACTAATTAACTCCTTAATTAATTATATTAATCCTTTGATTAATTACACCTTAATTACTTTTAGTTAGTAATTATCCTTTAATTACTTCCCATTAAGTAATTTCGCATTAATTAATTACATCCCAGTAATTATACATTAATTACCTACCCTAAGTTATTACACTATTTAAACTCATTAAGTATTCATATTTAATCAATTATCAAGATTATCTATAATTAATCAATCAATTAATTAATCACATTCATTTGATTAATTACAATTTGGTAATTTATCCCTTAATTACTCCATTAAATAAATAAATTAATCTTCAATTACACTAAATAATCCATAATTATTAATTAATAATTATCAATTAATAAAACATAATAACCAATTTATTAATCCTTAATAAATCAGTTAATCAATCCTTAATAACAATTAATTAACCCTAAATAACAGTTAATTAATCCTTAATTAACTTTAATTATAAATTAATAATTTCTTAATTATTAATTAATAAAGCCTAATCATTAATTAATAAAACTTAACTATAAATTAAGTACTTTTTAATTATAAATTAATTAGTCTCTAATCATTAATTAATCATCCTTACTTATCTAATTAATTATACTTAATTATGAATTAATTAACCTCTAATTAATTAACTTATATCCCTTAATTATTAATTTAAATAAATAAAATAAATCAATTAATTACTCTTAATTAATTCCTTAACTAATTCTTAATCATTATTAATTAAATTAATTAATTAATTTTACTTAATTTCCTCAATTAACTTAATTAATTTCAAGATAATAAAACCTTCTTTATCTTAAAATAAAACATTATCTTATAAATACCTTAATTACCATTTATATATTTAAACCATTATATTTAATAATTTGTTTTACTTAATTAAATCATTAATTAAGTTTTAAAATAATCATTAACTTGACAAATTAAAGTTATCAAAACATAACTTTTAAAAATACTTAAAACATTTTTCAATTAATAGTTTTTAAAAACTAGTTTCAAATTCGAATTTTAAACATGCTTTCACAAATACCTTTAAAATTTCATTTTTTAACTCAACATTTAAAATTAACTTAAATTTTACTTAACAAAATTTAAGTTAAACAAATTTCAAAACCTCTTAACAAATTGTTAAAGAAAACATTTAGTTTATATAAAGTAAATTTATATAAGAAGATTTAAACTAAATTAAAGTTTAAATTTCAAATCTTAGATTTTAAAACTTTTTTTAAAAAGTACTCGACACATGCATCGGGTCAAACCCGAAATCCACTTAGCTCTAACCCGAGTTCTCTTTCCATTTCAAAATTGGTTTAAGTTTAAATTTAATTCTTTTTTAAAACCTGGAACACAAACCCTTTAGAACTACTCGAGTTCCCACTCGAGTCATTCCCTCCAAAACATGATCTCCCCTTCGAGCAAACCCACAATCCCAAAACCACAACCAAAACCTAATAGAACCGACACGAGATCCACCATCGCCAGAGCCATCTATGGCCATCCACGGCGCCCTTGACACATTGTTTATCGATGCAACAATCCACTTCGATCATCAAACCATCATCACATGCCTCGATTCAAAATCGAACTATCCAGTGGAGACTGGAACCAAAGACCCACACCTGAAAACACCTCGAACACTTGACGCCGGCCACCTAAACACCAGAAACTCCATCCACATCACCACAAACCTTCCACGCAGCCATCACCCTAACCCGATGCAACTCGATGCCTTGTAGACGCTGCCACAACCACATTCCGGACTTGACTCATTCTAGGGTTTAAAACCCAAATCGCTTCACCGTCGTCGCTATAGCCCCTAATCGCCACTTCCTCCATTTTTTCCATACACCCTGAACCTTCACCTATCTCCAGCCAAGATCCCGATCATCCCAGACCTTGTGGCCATCAGAAATCACTCAAAATCCCAATTTCAGACATTACTAAAATACACATTAAATACTCCACTAAAAATTGTGATTTTGATTTTAAAAATCCTATCTTTCAGAGATTATCCAAGATATATACTTGAAATAGCAAATTTAAGCAATTGATTTTATTATGATAAAAGAATTCCTACTGTACTTTTTTGATTCCAGGAGATTTTCACATCTATTTTTAATAAAATTTTAAACTTAAATTTGTGCTTAAACAAACATATCATGTTTAAAATTTAAAACCTAAAAATGATCAGTTAACGAGATTTGAATTTGCTTTATTTCTAGTCTCTGTAGTTTTAGAAACAGAGAAGAAAAATCAAATAAACACGCACAGTCCATACACATTCATATACACATATAATACATATATACATACACATGCAAGCATTAATCATTTCAAAAATCTAACGAGCAACAGATCGGTTATTACTTAGGATTTTTAAGTTGATGTTTACTCACCTTTTTAAATAAAATGCAGAGAGTTTGAAAGCTGGATTGAAATTAAAGCTTTGAAACAGTTTTGAATTCCTGAAGCTTTGATTGAAAACAAAATTGCTTTGGTTTCTTTAAACTAAAATGCTTTGTCAAATGAACTAGTCTGGAACATGATGATTCAAGACTTGATTCCAAGTTGCAGTTTTGAAAATGTTCCAGGCATTGAAAATGCTTTCCAGGTTGCAATTTGAAATTGAACTTTGCTTGAAAATCATATTACATGCTTTGAAAGAAAAACTTTACAGGTTTGGTTTCAGATTTTGAGTTTGAGAATTTTACAGGCTTGTTTCTGGTTTGAGAATGAATTACAGGGTTTGCATTTTGGTTTGGAAATGAGTAACAGGGTTTTTGATCTCAGATTTGAAGATGTTTGCATTGTATAAGTTTGAACTGAGAAATGGTTTCATATTTGAGAAGGGTTTCATATTTATTTTCTTGAGGAATGAATTGAGAAAAAGAATTGAAGCAAGAAGGTATGTGTTTATATAACTAATTTAGAGTTTATTAAAATTTAAAAGAAAATTAAAATAAATGTGACACTTGTCCCTAACCTTAATTATTATGCTAACACATGTTATTTTAAGGGGTTTATAACTTAACACTTGTCCTAATTTATTTTTATATCATTTTAAAAGATTTTAAAGCTTTTTGAAATTAATTTTCTTAATTAATAAGTGCTTTTATAATTTTAAATAAATAAAGCTTTTAAACGAAAATTAAAAAAACCAAATCATATTTTGAATAAATCATATATAGTATACCTAATCCATTTTAATTGTAAATATTAAACCTTTGTATTTATTTACTATTAAATGAATATTTTCTAAATTTATATAAATAAATTTCCTTTAAAGAAAATAATATAAAGCAATCTTATATTTAATAAATACCTTATCCATATTTTATATTCAAAATATTTTTAAGATATATATCTTTTAAATTCAAAATTTAAATCCAAATTCAAATTCAAATTCAGTTTAAAATCCATTTTAAAATCAATTCAAATAAATATAGATATCAATTTTAACAAACACATTATTAATTGTAAATAATTATCTTATTTAAAATCAATTTTAAATACACACATATACACACATTTAAACAACACTTATTAAATTAGGAAATAATAAGTCTATTTAAAATCTATTTACAAAATAACACAATTTAAATTTGTAAATTATTATTCCATTTAAAAATCTATTTATATCTATATTTAAAAGCAACTCATCATATTATATTTATTATTGTTTGAAATTAACAAATTTTACCAATTTTAAATAATTAATTAAGAGATTATCACATTTTAAATCCCTTGAAATTCCGAGATATCACAAAGATAATCTAGTCTTCTCATGTTTTCACAACATTGTGAGATTAACTTTAAAATTTGTATTTTCTATTTGTCTCACATTATTCTTTTGTAAGTCTACTATATTATAATAAAAGGACATATAGGAGCTCACAATCAAATACCTAATTTCCATCGTTGATTTTTCTAAACATTAAACAATCTAATAAATTAGTTTCCCGTACATACCATCTAATTTGCAAATATTAGTCTATTCTATTTTATATCTTCAATAACATTAAAAATTATTTTAACATGTTTTGTATTGAAATTAAAGTTTTGAAACAGTTTTGAATTCCTGAAGCTTTGATTGAAAACAAAATTGCTTTGGTTTCTTTAAACTAAAATGCTTTGTCAAATGAACTTGTCTGGAACATGATGATTCAAGATTTGATTCCAAGTTGCAGTTTTGAAAATGTTCCAGGCATTGAAAATGCTTTCCAGGTTGCAATTTGAAATTGAACTTTGCTTGAAAATCATATTACATGCTTTGAAAGAAAAACTTTACAGGTTTGGTTTCAGATTTTGAGTTTGAGAATTTTACAGGCTTGTTTCTGGTTTGAGAATGAATTACAGGGTTTGCATTTTGGTTTGGAAATGAGTAACAGGGTTTTTGATCTCAGATTTGAAGATGTTTGCATTGTATAAGTTTGAACTGAGAAATGGTTTCATATTTGAGAAGGGTTTCATATTTATTTTCTTGAGGAATGAATTGAGAAAAAGAATTGAAGCAAGAAGGTATGTGTTTATATAACTAATTTAGAGTTTATTAAAATTTAAAAGAAAATTAAAATAAATGTGACACTTGTCCCTAACCTTAATTATTATGCTAACACATGTTATTTTAAGGGGTTTATAACTTAACACTTGTCCTAATTTATTTTTATATCATTTTAAAAGATTTTAAAGCTTTTTGAAATTAATTTTCTTAATTAATAAGTGCTTTTATAATTTTAAATAAATAAAGCTTTTAAACGAAAATTAAAAAAACCAAATCATATTTTGAATAAATCATATATAGTATACCTAATCCATTTTAATTGTAAATATTAAACTTTGTATTTATTTACTATTAAATGAATATTTTCTAAATTTATATAAATAAATTTCCTTTAAAGAAAATAATATAAAGCAATCTTATATTTAATAAATACCTTATCCATATTTTATATTCAAAATATTTTTAAGATATATATCTTTTAAATTCAAATTTTAAATCCAAATTCAAATTCAAATTCAGTTTAAAATCCATTTCAAAATCAATTCAAATAAATATAGATATCAATTTTAACAAACACATTATTAATTGTAAATAATTATCCTATTTAAAATCAATTTTAAATACACACATATATACACATTTAAACAACACTTATTAAATTAGGAAATAATAAGTCTATTTAAAATCTATTTACAAAATAACACAATTTAAATTTGTAAATTATTATTCCATTTAAAAATCTATTTATATCTATATTTAAAAACAACTCATCATATTATATTTATTATTGTTTGAAGTTAACAAATTTTACCAATTTTAAATAATTAATTAAGAGATTATCACATTTTAAATCCCTTGAAATTCCAAGATATCACAAAGATAATCTAGTCTTCTCATGTTTTCACAACATTGTGAGATTAACTTTAAAATTTGTATTTTCTATTTGTCTCACATTATTCTTTTGTAAGTCTACTATATTATAATAAAAGGACATATAGGAGCTCACAATCAAATACCTAATTTCCATCGTTGATTTTTCTAAACATTAAACAATCTAATAAATTAGTTTCCCGTACATACCATCTAATTTGCAAATATTAGTCTATTCTATTTTATATCTTCAATAACATTAAAAATTATTTTAACATGTTTTGTATTTCATACAAATACACAAAAATCAATACAATACATGTAAAAATAACGATCAAACAAAAATAAATCTTGAATTAATATAACACTAGATTCAACCATGACATTCTTTTATCTTAAATCATAAACTCATAAAGTATGCACTGATTCAATGAGAAATTTAAACATTGGGTTTCTATAACGACCCTAATTTTTAATAACATTATTTACGATATTTAATTAGCTAAATTAAATAAGATAATGTGATGATTAGGGATTAAGATTTATGATTAATAAGGGGGTCGCCGTGCCATTCTAACAAATGAACTAAAGATGAGTTAAAATAAAACAGAGGAGGGGTAAAATAGGAATAAGACATAGCCGTATCCCTAAACTCTCATGTATCTCATACTACATGTTCATCTGATAATCTAAAATTTGAAATAGAGGCCATCTGTAACACTTCGCGTTAAATTACAATTATATATGCAAATAATTTAATTAAGTTATATATGTTTGAAATTTATAAACAAGGAAATGTTTGTAAATGTGGCAACTAATTATATTATTTGAAATACATATATTTTTGTGTAACAAATAAATTAGAGAGAGAAATCATACAAAATCAATTAATAGGGAAGATTAATTGATGGTGTTTGTTTAAAAGGGAAATTAGTATTCAACTAATTAGTAGACGTGATTAATTCACAGGAACTGACAAGAAAAGGAGCATATATTGTAGCAACTAATTGATATGATTAGAAACATATATGTTAGTGCAAGAGAAGAAAATGGAGGAAGAGTAATTTATGCAAGTAATCAATTATCAATTAGTAAATATGGAGACTTATGGTAACAATATAATTAAGATTGTAATTCAAAATTCAATTATAGAATATATGCATGCAATAATTATGGGAATAAAATAAATTAATATGCATATATATGACGAATTTAATATGGCGTTGATTGGCATATTAATTTGTTGAGAAATCACAGTGAAAGCAGAGATTAATTGGATGGTAATTAATTCTAGGTATATATGAATTCTATTAATTGGGTGATTAATAGGGGAATCTTATTTAAAAGAAATGCCACATTTAAAAATATATGTTTCCATAGATTGCGAGAGAGATGGGAAAGTGATTAATAAAAAGATCGTTGGAGAATCAATTTGAAATAAAAACACATGTAGAAAAAACATATTAATTTAACGTCCATAGACTGGGTGTATACTTTAGATTTTAGGGTTTTATATCTAATGTTTAGCGCTGATTTGAACCATTACAAATATAGGTGTAGAGCCTCATTTTTATTCTCATTATTTTTCTCTTGCCTATAGTTGCCATTTTTCTATCTCTTCTACACTTTCTTAATAACAAAATTTTAGACCTAATTCACATGAATTTAGATCTAAATAGAAAGAGAATAGAATTAATTAGGGAATTAGGAATTAGTTCAAATCAGAAGGCTGTGTCAAAGGTAAAACCCTAGAGATGAGTTTTATTTGCTATTTCTAATCCGAATCTCTTCCTTTTCTCTTTCAAATATTATAGATCTGTAAATATATCGTTTGTAATTCCAAATAGGGATTACAAGGGAGGTGAATATATATGTTAGGGACAAATCTGAAATAAAAACAGTAAGATTTGGAAAGCTAGCAATGTGAGTGGATTTAATTATATTTTTTATTTGTGATATATTATCGTTAAATTTCCGTTAAATAATTTTATTCAGTATTTCAGTATCTGTTAATTAGTTATACTGAAGTGTAAGAAATTTACAGTTATTTACATCTAATTTGAAGTTATAATTTAGCCTAAATGCTAGTTTCTTTTTATTCTCTTTGTACACGAATAATATAATTAAAAAGAAAATTTGTGATTATGGATTAAAATAGGAAGATACTAGATTAGATGTAAAATAAGAAAAGTTGGAATAAAGCTAGAAAAATGGAATTCTGCAATAAATTACACCAAAACGGGAATAATAAATTAATCTAATAACTTGATTTGGAAGTAAGTAATAGATTAATTGGTTGGTTTAGAAAATATGATACATTTCTATAATTTAATATTTAAAAGATAATGATAAACGTAACTGCAAGAATATAAGAAAGAAAAAGGGAACTAGCGTAAAATAGAGAAACCACTTACACTATTCGAAAATAAAAAAAATACCTTGCAGTTACGAATTATTGTTTATAATATTATTTAGTATTAAAATATGGTAATGGAATTTTAGTATAGTTTTCATACGCAACCAAACAAAACAGAATTACTTCCTAGAATTGAAGGAAATAAAGTACGAAAGGAATCAAGTACATTATTAGAAAAGAATTTGAAGCTGTAAACGATAATGAAGCTAGATCTACATTTACTGCATAGACTATACAATAAGACAGTTATTATGATAAGTGAATTATATAATATAAGAGAATTCTATATCATAATAAAAGAAGATAGCCAAGAACAGAAGAGAGATACTTGTAATCATATACAGATTATAAAAGAAGATAAAAGTGACAATTACAATTAAAATTATAACATAGGTTATAATTAAAGTAGAGAGAATGGAAAGGCTTATTTAAGATTTAAATTAAGTTAATAAGAAAATAGAACAGAGATAATAGAAGATGCTTATTTAATAAACTTAAGATTTAAATTGCGTTAAATAAGCAAGGTAACAAAAGTGGCAGTGCCAACAGCATTCCCTATTAGATTAATGGTGGTCTCACAATAGCCAGCAATGAGACGAGAACAAGAATATGCTAATTAGGGTAAATAAGTAGCAAGCAGAATAAGAAAAGTAAACTAAACGCAAATCAAAAGATTAGACTTAGGTTCTAATAAAAGAGCGAGATGCGTTTGGAGTAGCCCAAAGGATGAAGAGCCTAACTAAGCAGTTCATCATAGATTTCAGCAAAGGAGAAGCATGTCCAACTTAGTTATTTTAGGCTGGAAGGAAGTACGAGACTTCAATGGGATGCGAGGATACTCTAGGATGGCCCTCTACGTAGGCCTAACTAAGCTGCATCCCTGGAGGCAGGTCTGTAGATGCTCCATCAAGAGAGTATGTTGACTACTTTTTGCATGGCAGGACCATTCTAGGCAGTTGGAAGGGGTTGGTGTTCGGAGTAGAATATTCGTATGTCCCGGTACTTGCAAGTGAGTCTAGTGGGAAGGACCCAAGAGGATAGTCGTATGCGGATATCGGCTAGCATCAAAACCAAGAGTGAGTTCGGGAAAGACTAGAGTTAAAACCAAAAGTTCAATGATTCTTTCATTATCGAGACATTGGATGAGGGACACCGCCAATTGGAAGTTAGATTGTTTGTAGCAGGGCACGACTACTTAACTCTTTAGAGGTCTTTCGATTAGTTGAGGGGTGGCTACGCGAGGCCATAACCACGATGAGAAAAGAGACAGACTAACTAGAAAATCTATATTGTAGGCCTAACAAAGTTGTCCTTTACAGATATAGAAAATCCCCGACCGAGTTCCGTACAAGGTAGACCTTGTTGGCAGGATTCAAAGAGTAGACAAAACGATTAGGTATAGTCCTCAATGTACGCATTGGGTGGTACGTTACAGATGTTCGAGCATTAGTATAGACTAGTGCGGATGTAGTTTTACATTTTCATAGTAGACGATGGAACATCTGTATTGTAGGCCTCACGAAGCTGTTCGTTACAGATGTAGTCACAGAACGCTATAGGAGCAAGGCAATGAAGTCCTTTGCAAGGAGGATACAGAAGGTACTATAGGTAGTACCTAGGACCAATATGGTCATTGGGCATATAGCTATATATATATATATAACTTATTAGGTTTTAATCTACTAAGGAGTAGATGGGTAGGATTCACGCATAGAGGCGAGAGTATGATAAACCTAGTGAACCTAACATAACAGTAAATGGAAATAAAAGAGTATATGTATAATTAAGCTTAAAAGTGTATAATTTATCCATTCACCAGTACTTTAGTTCCGACCCCTCCTTATAACATCCTACAGGTTAGGTAGATGGTAGAGACTTCCTAGTTTTAAGACACTTGCTTAGAAGGTATTATTATGTTGATGAGTATTTACTTACTATTATATTTTAGTTAATTCCGCTGTGAGATATTTAATTAAGCTTTGATATATTTGTCTTTTCCTATTTGCAAGATACCAGATTCCTAACTCGGGTTTTAGTGGGCTTCGGTTTTCACATTTTTGTGAAAAATCCAGACCCACTGGAATTCGGGTTGTTACACCGGCCACCATTAGAAGAAATAGAGGTAGAAAAGTTAAAGGAAGAAGAATAATCAATTCAAATCCGTTAAAATCTCAAACTCCTTAATCTCAAAGCTAAGGTGAATAATGTCTCATGGTTTCTAGTGTTTTCGGTTTTAAAGTTAATCCGAGTTATTTTGCAAGGTTATGCCATGTTTCTTAATGCTTAAATGTTTATATATGCCTGTTAATGATTTATGCAAATTCGTATAGGTTTTAAGATATGTTTTGATGTGAAAACCCTATTAATTGACATTCAAATGCCTTGCGATTTTAGATTTAGAGCAGAAATGATATTTTAGAGATGATTTCAATTTTCATAATCTTCAGAATTAAAGTGGAATTTATATTAATTTTCTAAATGAGGAAAACGATTATTTGGGTTCAAAATAATTTACGGCTAAATTATTTATGTTTTGTGTATGAAATTAATATATGTTAGAAAACACATTAAAAATGATTTTTTGGAATTTTTATAGAATTTTACTAAGTGTTTTAATAGATATGTAAAATTATTTAAGGTATGTGACTTAAATGTTTTATATATTTATGAAAGGAGAAGGGGTATTTTGTAAATAATTTAAGTTGTTATTTCTGAAATTTGGTAGTACTTTGAGAAAAGAAATTTTGTAACCAATTATAATTAGACAAATAAGGCAAATTAGGCAAAAACATTGTTTTAAAAAGTCAAATCAGTTTGTATGTGCTTTTTACATGTTTCACCACTTTTGGTACTATGATTTCCACCTAGTAGTGCCACCTCTATTGCCATCGAAACTGATGCATATGGTTTCAATAACTTAGTACATAGTGAATTGGACAAAAGTGAAAGTATTGAATCGAGACCATAGGTTCCGACGGGTCGAAGCATGACTTTTTTTTAAAATGAAAATGTGCCTGCTTTTCTTTTGAAAAGAATGCTTTCGACTTAGTTGGCTTTCGGCTAGGTCAAAATATTTTAAAGGAAAGGTTTCGAATGGGTTGCGCCTTTTGTTTTGAACAAATGCTTTCGATGGGGTCGAAACCCCCTTACTGCCGCTTTTTTACCTTCTAAAAACAAATGGTTCCGAAAGGATACTTTATTTTAAAAATCCAAGCCACTTCTACAATTCTTTTGAAGGGTTGGTTTGGACACCATCCATTTCATTACTTAGGAAAAGCTTTCAAAAGAGTGCTTTCGAGTTAAATGTTTTATGACCCTCTTTCTCTGTTGAAGGTAGAACCCAAAGGTTTCGTAGGAGATTATTTTTATTAGTTTTGAAAGGATTGTTCCACATGTTTTACTTGAACCCAAATGGTTTAGAAAGGTTAGAGGTTTCAATGCTTTTGTAAGGTTTTGATGAAGGTTTCGAAGGGGTGGTTCCCCGGTGTTTATGAAAGGTTTAGAGCAAGGTTTTAAAATGAATGAAAGGAAAGGTTTTTCAATGTTTTCGAAAGGCAATGTTTAAAGGTTTTAAAGAAGGATGTCTAAAGTTTTAAAGCTTTCAAAGGAAAGGTTTTTCAATGGTTTTGAAAGGTTTATATGAATGGTTTCGAAAGGTATGTTTTGGCCTTTTGGCCTAAGGTTATAAAGTAATGGTTTACTTGTTTCGAAAGGGGTATTTCAAGGGTTTCGAAAGATATACTTTCAACGGATTCGAAAGGGGTACTCTCAATGGATTCGAAAGTGGTACTTTCAAAGGTTTAAATGTTTTCATCAACATAAATTTGAGTAAAGTATATATAACATGGCAAGGTGATTTTGAGTAAAGCATAGTGTGTATATTTTCCTTGTCTAAGTATGATTTAAAGATTTAAATCAATTTGAGATGAAAGGTTTTCAAGCAAAATTTTATGGGTAGATAACTTAAGTAAAATGACTCAGATATTAAAATACTAGATGTGACTAGTATATGGTTGCGCCCCATACATTAGCTATTAGCCCTATCCAATTTAGTCTAAAATTCTAGTGTAGGTAAGACTAAAATGATGATCATACACAAAAAGGAATATATTTTTACACAGATAGATTATTGGCGAGCCCACGAAACCATTAGGATCAGGTGACCCTGGGAGAAGTAAAGTTAGGGCAGATCGTCCAGAAGACGAGTATCTAACAGATGTTAGATGTTTATGTATTTTATCTAGTAGGCCCCAATCAGCCAAAAGTTTGTAGTTAGCCAAATAAAACTACAGTGTCTGGACGGATAGTCCATTTATTACCTGATAAGTATGTTTGCATGATAATGCTTTATAGATTTAACCAGTTTTGATCGTAGGATTATTATTTGCAAAATATATGTTTTATGAAGGGATTTTAGTGAGGGAAAACCCGTTTTGCTAAATGGCATGGTCGCACTTAATATCAAATAATCGAGATATATTTATTATTCACACTAGCCTTTATGTCTCAATTAAACTTTATGTTTTCCCCTAAAATTTTCGGATGCTCAAAATTGATTTGAGTAGGCTGAGGGTTGAGGTTTACAAGTTTTAGTAGGTTGGAGAATAAAGCTTCCCGAGATGAGCAGGTGGCTGACGGATAGCTATTTAGGAGTTGCTATTTTTGTTTGTTTATTCTGCTGTATTGTATTAAGTGATTTGTGACTATATAGTACTTTGGTCAACTAAGGGGGCATCTTCATATGTCGCTCTTGACGTATTTATGTAATAATTATACTTGATCTAAACCTAGGAATTGATTATGGTTATGAAAATTGAATATGAAATATTATTTTTAAATGTAATTAAAAATTCTATTTTAAGATGTGATGGTTTTATTTCATATTCATGTGACTCAGATATTATGGATACCGTTAGTATTATCATGTTTGGTCACCAGAAGTTTATACTATGGATGACTACGGCATCTGTAGCGCTTAGCTTCTAGCCTCCAGAAATGGGGTGTTACAACCTGGTATCAGAGCATAGGTTTATGAAAAACTCTAAACTAAAAATGATTTTTGAAAACATAATCCTACGGAATTAGAGATAAGATTGGGGTATGAGATAACACTATAGTAACATGCTTGTATTTGCTATATATAAGTACAAACTTTATCTCTAGTCTCTTATCTCCCTTAGGTTGTTTTTCTATATCTCATTATGAGAAAAAACGAATCAGACGACAAATATGCTCCATTATCTGAATGAATACCAATCTGTCATCTATTTCCATGTCGTCTCATTACATCGCAGACCATAGATATGCACTGTCGTCTGGTATGCACTAACACATCAAAAGAAAAAAACCATATGTTATATGTTGTTATAGCATCATTTCTAAAAAAAATTATTAGACAACATATAAATATTAACTGATACGCATATCAATTACACCTATGTTATATTTTCAAAATGAAATAATGAATCACAATTTTATTTAAGCAAATATTTTATTTCAAATCAAATTCAAATACAATACAACTTTCACTGTACTTATATTTTAAATACAATACAACTTTCATTATTCTTACATTTTCAAATAAAATACAACTTTCACTATCACTCTCATATATACAACTTTTCTCTACACTCTCATATATAACAATTTTTTTACTAGCACTCACTTGAGTTTATTTTTGATATTGATCTTCATTTGCGTGCTCCAGCTTGTGTCCAGTCATCTCTTATACCTGTCAAATAAACAATGTAGTAAAATGGAAAAAGGAACAAACCTAAATTGCAAAAATTAAATTAAATTTGAATATTAATATTACCTCAATTTATGGATTTGTTATCTCTTCATGTTTTAGACATGGCCGAACAAATATATATGTGCACGAACAACTTATGATATGCACAATGGATCACTATAAATATCAAAAGGCCGGACATCGATTAAATCTCATGGACTATTGCAAAGGTCAAGCCCGAAGGCTCAACACAGTACAAGTGTGCATAAGGTCAGGCCAAGCAAGTTTCAGCCCAACTCAGGTGCACCATATATAAGTGTCAGCCAGTTTACATAGTTACACATATATACATGCATACATATTATGAATGTATATACACGAATGAACCAAGAAAGCATAAGTATCAGTTCCAAGTAGTAAACCATATGTATTTATTTCAGGCAACAAACCATATGAAAATTGAACATGCAAGGCTCAAGCAGCTAGACGTGTATATACATACATATATGTATGTATATTAAAGTTCAAAGAAAAAAAGTTTCAGCAATTCAACAACATGAAGCAATGAAAAGCAAAAAACAAGATTACAACACACAGGTGATACATATATGAATTTCAAAGCAAAATATGGCAATATTTCACACATATATACATACACATGTACATATATATATATATATACATGGAAGATATTTCACAAATTGAAACAATGCAACAAGATCAACTAATTCCAAGAAGTGCACAAATAGTCCAAGAAATATAGACATGAATTAAGGACACACAGCATCAGGGAATACATACATGTGCACCGGCAAAGAGTAATAACACACCAGCATGCTAATACAAGGTTAGGGATATGCACACATGATGGACTTAGATGATCAGGCAAAACAACTGAAGCAACAGAGATGCAGGCACAACAGCAAGGAGAAATTGTTTCAGAGCTATACATATGTACGAACCAAACATGAATGAAATTAAATATATGTATGTATATACATATACATATGTATATACATATACATATGTATATACATATATGTGTATGTACATATATATATACACACATATATGTGTATACATGTACACATGTGCATGTGGTCACTTCAAACTCCATATGAACATACAACTACAAATATAAGGTGGAACAAACAGTCTAAACCACACAACAACAGGTTCATCTCTCTTTCAAAATGGCGCAACAAAATAGTGCACACAAAGAAGTATTCAAAATGGCACAATAACTTGAGTTTTAAACCAGATAGCAAGCTTCAGGGAACAAGAAAAACAGTAAGTGCAAATTCCTTTTTAATCAGAAATTTGCAAGCCTTAAGGGATAAGCAAACCAAACAGAAAGCTTTAGTGCACAAGTAATATAAATATACACACATATGTGTATGTTTGCACAAAAATGGGCA
Source organism: Allium cepa (assembly GCA_030765085.1). Taxonomy (NCBI): domain Eukaryota; kingdom Viridiplantae; phylum Streptophyta; class Magnoliopsida; order Asparagales; family Amaryllidaceae; genus Allium; species Allium cepa. The sequence continues at coordinate 460,816,893 of CM060938.1, read as the reverse complement.
AACACCTCCAAGTCGTATGATTTAGTCAATTTTAAGTTGTTCCTAGTGATTTGGGTGATTTATGCAAATATATAAAAAGCAGGGACTAAGCTGTAAAAAAAACACACAGATTTATAGTGGTTCGGCCAGAACGTGCCTACGTCCACTTTATATGTTATTCTCCTTTTTCTCTTCAGATTACAAGTACAAAGCTTTGTATACAAGTATATGAAAGTTGTTTGAAAGTTCCATCCGTGCTTGAGCTCTCAAACTTGTCTGCCATTGTTGTACCCCTGCCCCTCTATTTATAGAGTGAGGCTGGAGGCAGGGGTCTTGGATGTATATAGCTGCCGGTGGGCCTGGGCTGATGCAATCTGGCCTGGTAGTGTTGGTTCGGTACGCCTTGGTCCGGTAGTTGATGGTTGGAATAGGCTCTGGTTCGGTTGCACTCTGGTTCGGTAGTACATGGAAGTGGAGGTGGTTCGGCTAGGAAGGGAAGTGGAGATGGTTCGGTGGCACTCCGGTCCGGCTATGCTTGGTTCGGCAGGAGGATGGAAGTTGGTTGGTTCGGCTAGGAAGGGAAGTGGAGATGGTTCGGTGGCACTCCGGTCCGGCTATGCTTGGTTCGGCAGGAGGATGGAAGTTGGTTGGTTCGGCTAGGAAGTGGGGTGGATCGATGGTATAGGACCGGTCGAAAACACACCCAACACTTGCCCCCCAAAGTAGGGCAGGTGCATGCAGATGGCGTACTTTGTTTTAACTTGGATGTTTCCCTCTGGTCATACGTGCCGAATCAACCGGTCCGGTCCTCCTGCCTTCGTCTATAAGTAGAGGTGTTAGGCCTTCGTTATTCCTTTATCGCTTTGAGATAGTCGAATCAATCGAGTACCGGATCAACCCAGTGCCGAATCAACCAAGTGCCGAATCGATCAAATACCGAATCAACCAAGTGCCGGACCAGGTGAGTTTTATTCTGCCGAATGAATTCTTATGATGGGCTACCGACTGAACATGGGGTTCGAATACCGAATGACAATTTCATGCTTGAATCGTCGAATGTAGTGTGTGCCTGGACCACCGAATGAGACTAAACCGTATGAGTGCCGAATGAACCTTAGGTTGGAACTATTGAATGAACTCCGGGACCCTGAATGCTTAATGAATCTCTAGCTTTTTATGTTTCGACCTACGAATGAAACTCTAGATTGTACATACTTGCTTTTTTATATTTTCATACTCCTTGTTCTAACAATATGTTTTTCCGGTGTTACAGATAAATGTCTCGCAAAGTGGAAACTCGATAAGAAAAGAGAAAGTCTACAGACGGAAGAGAGTCTCCTGTGGTTCCCCCAGCCCAGCCAGGACCGGGACGACAGGGACCCACCCCGAGGTCACTAGTGGACGGATATGGTCCTCAAGAGCTTCTGATCTCTCCTCCTGATTGCTTTCCGAGTTCTCTCAGAGAGGAGCAACTTGATGTTATCTCCCGTTCCTTTGGGATTGATAGAGCACGCATGCTGCTGCCAGAGAAGGGAGTCATGCCATATAATCCTCCTGAAGGATACTTTGCTTATAGCAGGTACCACTGCATGTGTGGGGCCATTCCTCCAATCAATGTCTGGATAGTTAGCTTCGTTACATATTTGAAGGTGGCTCCCTTCCAGCTCCAGCCCAACTCCTACGCTATCTTGGTGTGCTTATTCGTGATTTTCCAGAGAAAGTACGGGCGCCCCCCTTCTAACTGGGAAATTCAATATCTATATAACTTGAGGGGTTACAAGAAGGGGTCTCCATACATCAGCTTGGAATCGGCCGTGTCCTTCAAGCCGGTCCTGGACTTGTATTCAAAGTTCACCATGTTTAAGAAGGAATGGTTCTTCGTCCAGGATGACTCTGTTTCTATCCACCGCTTCACCTCTGGCTGTAAGTTGAAGTTTACTTGTAATTTCTATTTTGACTGCAATGCTTCTTCTCATGTGCTTTATTGTTTTCTAGCGACAGGTGGCTTTGCGGACGTGGAGAATGATCACTTGGTTCAGATGGCCGCGGAGATAGGAGCCATTTCGGGAAGGGAGAGGTCAGCTTCTTACCTGATCAGGAACACTACTCTCCTGGAGCAAAATTTGATTCTACCACGTCAGTCTGTGGTCAAGAAGAGGGATACGGCTGAGGAAAGAGCTGCCAAAGCTAAAGGAGGGGCCACGACAAAGAGTAGCAAGAGGAGACCCTTCTCGATACCTCCGGTCGTGGGGGGGAAGAAGCTCAAGAAATCTGATGGACCCTCTCCCAGCACATGCCCAGATGTTCAGGAGGAGGAGAGTGTAGAGGAGGAAAGAGGCGAGGAGGAGAGCGGAGGCGATGGAGAAGGTGATGGTGGTAACGGTGGCGAAGGTCAAGGTGGTAGTGGCGTTGGTGCCTTGACCTATGGGCAAGCGGGTGAGATTCAAGAGTGGACGGATGATGCTTTCCGCCAAGCCTTCGAGGGGTTGGAGGAAGGGTCGGCTTTGGTGGAGAAAACGAAGAAATCTGATAAGGTCGGGACTGGTGCGAGTCCATCTTCTGAGAGTATTTCAGCTCCGGCGGTTCATGGTGAATTCTTGACTCCTCTTTTAACTTCACATGTTTCTTGGATTATAGTCTCATACATGCTTGTAACACTTGGTTTTTTATTTCAGGAACGGGTAAGGCGGCCAAGACATCAGACATTCGGCACCACCTCGAGCAATTCAAACTCTTCAAAGCTTCTGCTAAACTGAAGCCCTTGACTGACCGTTCTGGGGGCGTAGTCAGTTACCGTCCTCTTCTCGGAGTCATTGAAGAGGATATTCAAAAGAGGAAGAGGAGGCGTTCCATGTTCGAACCTTCTCTTGGACCTCAGCCCCCAACCCAGCCTATTCATGACATTACGGGGGAGGATATTGAGTCTATACCATCTCCGCATCCATCAGAGAATCCTTCCGTTACTTATGTTGATCGTCCCGGCTTGGCCCGTAACCCATTTGCGGGTCATCCAGATCTGGACCCGAGTTCTCATGATATTTCCTTCGATGACGTTACCGGTGAGCACCTCCTACCCCGCAATCCTATGGTAAGGGTACTTGATGTGGCTAAGGCTTTGGATCTCGACTTGTTGACCACTCGGATTGTGACTATGGGGGATGATGCCAAGGCAAACATCGATCGGGTGGCTGAAGAGACCAAGAAGTTAATGGGGCATCACGCCCAACTGGTCAAGGCTGGAGAGGAAATCGGAAGTGCTAACATTCGGTTGCGGCTAATGGTTTCCGATCAGACCAAACAGCTTGCCGATCAGGCCATTCAGATCTCCCAGCATGAGGCGGCCTCCAGACGGCTAAAGAAAACTATGGAGGAGGCTAGTAGAGCCGAGCTGCGAAAAATGGAGGCCACCTGCAAGGAACGAATCGATATGGCCATTGCCACTGTGGATGAGGTTCGGAGAGCGGATCTTGAGCAGATAGAGGAGTTATATGGGAAGCTTGAGGCCGCAGAGCTTGCTCAAGCTAAGCTGAAGGAGGAGATGGAGGCGATGCGGAAATTCCTTCAGGCTGACTGCTCGAGATACCGATTGGAGAGAGATGCTGCCGTTGTAAGGCTGTCGGCTTCCAAGTCCCGGATGAGGGAGTTTGAGGAGAACGAGGGGATGATGGATGAGATGCTCCAGGACATGTACTTCCGTACTTGGAAGCAGGGCAACCTGTCCTGGATGGACGATTATCCCCGGGTCATGGCTAGGATATATCTCCGGGCTTTGGAGGAGGCCAAGGCTGAGGCGGATAAGGAGGGTGGTGTAGCTTTCAGAATGGATGTGGTCACGACCCAGTTTACTGAGGAGGAGAAAGTGGCAGTGAAGGAGGGCATGCGGCTGCTTACCACCGAGGAAGTGGGTGTGCAGTTGGGGGATGATGATCAGGGAGCAGATGCTGGTAAGTCTTCCCTCTCAATCTCTTCTTAACTTGACTGCGTATCATTTATCTGATGGATTCTTCTCCTGAATCGGACAGGTGGGATCTCTGGCCAGCATGCTGGGAGCTCTGATCCAGCGGTCAAGTAGGTCCCGGAGGGCTAGCAGGATAGAGGCGGAGTCCCGCTGCAGCTGACTACTTTTTTGGTTTACTTGGCATTCCTGAGTATACTAGTTCAAAACATTAATGCACTTTTAGGCTGTAATTATGTAATTGTGTCATTGTAGCGAATGATTTTATTCTTATATAATTTTATAACATAAGCTGATTCTGTCATATTTGAATGCTATCGTTATTTTGATGTGTTGCATAAGAAATATAGCTGTGTATATGCATGTGCTTTAATCGTGTTTGATGCTAAGCTCTTGCTTAAAATGTAATTTCATGTCTCGCAATGTTAGTGTGATGTTTGAATAAGCTATAGCTACATGTTTATGTACAAGAAAAGAAAGTACCGCCCTTCATGTTTTAGTTGTAGACGGCAGCTTTGAATGTCTTGTGTGACTGAGGATGGAATGCAGCTGAGTGACCTGTTATCCAGTTGTGAGTTCTCATTTCCACTAGCGAGTGTCTCCCATTTTGTGTCATGTACTTTAGTGATCGTTATAGAGGATAGGAGGAAAGTTTTTATAAATAAAATGGAAATATAAGAAATAGTAAAACTTCCAATCACAGAAGGCCTTCGATGTGCTTAAGTTCGTGGAAAACGGGTTTTGTAGTCACTTTCCCTAGCTGTGGGTCTTGGAGACATTCGTCACCCATCTTACGCCTCTGCGGGGATTTTTCTTTTTTACCACAGCCGTACTTAAGACATATCGGAGCTGAGATCGCGCACAGTAACTACCCGAGCCATTATGGCCCGTAATCGTGGGTATTATTCGATTTACCGTGGCCGGCTAGCGTGGGTGCTGATCGTCAACTGTGAACTGCCCCTGGCTGGCCACACCTTATGTTGGGGCTTATAATCGGTTCACAATCGTCGGCGAGCCGAATGCCGTAATGAGCTGCCTCGGCTATAGTCGGCCTTCTCGATGGCTTATGATCGGCTCATTACAGTTGGCTTTGAGGGCTGTCGCGAGCAATGAGTTAACCCGCAACACGGGGATGCTGGAGCAAAAGTGTCTCATTGACGAGGGCATAGATTCGTATAGTACCTGTTAGGTCTTGTCCAGGTGAGGTTGTGCCGTGAAGTGTCCAGAATGGAAATGCCGTTATACAGGATTTTGTTCAACAGAAAAGGATAAAGCTTAACAAGCAGCCAAGATCTAAAGGAACAAGTTAAAAAGAGACAAGATTTTTAAAGTGGTTCGGCACGAAAATGCCTACGTCCACTGATTCTCTTTGTTAATTCGCTTCATATGGGCAGTACAAGTTAAGAAAAGTATCGACGAAGGTGTTGGATGTTTCATGCCCTCTGGAACACCTCTCCGTCCACTGTTGACAAAATATAAGCTCCGTTGTAGAGATCTTTATGAACTACATAGGGTCCGTCCTAGATAGGATCTAGCGCTCCGGGGCGCGGGAAGATCCGTTTGAGAACAAGGTCTCCTTCTCGTAAGCTGCGGTGCTTGACTTTGGAGTTGTATCGTGCTGCCACTTTTTACTTGTGAGCTGCCGCTTTAAGTGCTGCATCATTTCTTCTTTCTTCGATTAGGTCCAAAGACATGTGTAGGAGTTCTTCATTCTCTTCTGGGTTGTAGTGGATCCTACGGTGGGAGGGAACTACAGTTTCAACTGGGAGCATGGCCTCCGATCCGTATGCCAAAGAGAAAGGAGTATGTCCTGTTGATGTTCTGTAAGATGTGCGGTAAGCCCAAAGTGCCGTAGGAAGTTCATCCACCCAAGCGCCTTTTGACTTTTCAAGTTTCTTCTTGATTAGAGTTTTGAAAATTTTGTTGACAGCTTCGACTTGTCCGTTTGCCTGGGGATAAGCTACAGATGAGAAGCTTTTGTGAATTCCGTGCTCTCGGCACCAGTCGGTGAATTCCTCGCTGTCAAATTGAAGTCCATTGCCCGATATGATTTTGAGTGGAACCCCGTACCTGCATAGAACATTTTTGAACAAGAAATTAATAACTTTTGCCGAAGATATTTTATTTAAAGGTTCCGCTTCAACCATTTGGTGAAATAGTCGACTGCCACTATAGCATATTTGGCTCCGCCTCGGCCCGTCGGCAATTCGCCAATCAAATCAATTCCCCATACTGCAAAGGGCCAAGGGCTGGTCATTTGAGTAATCTCATTTGTTGGTAGTCGAGGAATCTTAGCAAATTTCTGGCATCTGTCACATCTTTTGACGAAGTCTAAGGCGTCTTTGTTTAAAGTGGGCCAGTAATACCCGTATCAGAGTATTTTCTTTGCTAGAGTCCGCCCTCCAGTGTGATCTCTGCAACTTCCTTGATGGATGTTGGACAAGACTTCCTTGGCTTCCTTTCCAGCGACGCACCTTAATAAGGGGTTAGAGAAGCCGCGCCGATAGAGGATGCCTTCTTGTATTGTGTAGCGGGAAGCTTTCCTCAGGATTTTCTTAACTTCGCTACGCCCGTCGGGTAGTGTGCCACTTTGTAAGTACTTCCGGATGGGAGTCATCCAAGTTTCCTCTTCGATTGCAGCTATCAGATTCATTGGCTCGAAACTCGGGGCTAGTTGCTTTGAGATGGTTATTGTTCCGGAAGTGGTGTCGTCCTTCATGCTAGCTTGCTTTGCCAGTTCGTCGGCCTCTTTATTCTCTTCTCGAGGAATGTGTTTGATTAAATAGTGATCCAATTGATTGAGCAGCAGCTTGGTCTTCTTTAGATATGTTGTGAGTCGTTCTCCCCGAGTCTGGAATTCTCCCAGTATTTGATTTACAATAAGTTGAGAATCACTATGGAGACATAAAGAACCGACTCCAATATCTAGGCCAAGTTCTAATCCGGCTATCACTGCTTCGTATTCTGCGTCGTTGTTGGTGGCAGCGAATTCCAATCTTAGGGCATAGTGCAGCTTCCTTCCCCTGGGGGTGATTATCACAATACCTGCCCCCGAGCCTTGTTCGTTTGATGCTCCATCTACAAAGATATTCCACTTGATATCCTTTGTTATTTCAGATCGATCTTTACCTTCGTTGGTAGTGAATTCGGCAATGAAATCGGCCATGTCTTGTCCCTTGATGGCGGTGCGAGGATGGTATGTGATATCATATTGACTCAGTTCAATGCACCATTTAAGTAGTCGCCCAGAAGTGTCGGGGCGATGGAGTACCTGCCTTAGCGGTTGATCGGTTAGAACTCTGATGGAATGAGATTGGAAATAGTGTCGTACCTTCCGTGACGTGATTAGAAAACAGTATGCTAGCTTCTCAAGTTTAGGGTATCTGGCTTCTGCCCTGTAAATCTCTTGCTTACAAAGTATACGGGTCGCTATGCGTGGTTGTCTTCTCTCACCAAAGCGGCGCTTAAAGCATGGGACGATACAGCAAGGTATAGGTATAGTTCCTCGCCTTCATTTGGAGTTGAGAGTACTGGTGGTTTCTGGAGGTGTTCGATTAAGTTAAGGAAGGCTGTCAAGCATTCGTCTGTCCATTCGAACTTTCCTTTGTCTTTCTTTAGAGCCTCAAAGAAAGGGATGCATTTGTCAGTCACTTTAGAGATGAACCTGCTCAGGGTAGCCACCTTCCCGTTTAGGCTTTGCATCTCTCTTCGCGTGGATGGTATCTTGATATCTTGCAAAGCCCGGACTTGTTCGGGGTTTGCTTTAATCCCCCTGGCATGGACGATGAATCCCAAGAACTTTCCCGACGATACTCCGAAGAAGCACTTTAGAGGATTCAGCTTCATTCCATATTGGCGAAGTACTTGGAACATCTCGTCCAGGTGGTTTATATGATCGTTGGCTTTCTTCGATTTTACCAGCATGTCATCCACATAAACTTCCATAGTTCGTCCTATTAATTCCGCAAACATCTTGTTGACGAGGCGCTGATAAGTAGCTCCGGCGTTTTTAAGTCCAAAAGGCATTACTTTGTAGCAGTACAATCCCCAGTCAGTGATGAAACTAGTGTGGTCTTGATCGGAGGCGTGCATAGGGATCTGGTTATATCCTGAGTATGCGTCCATAAAGGATAAGAGTTCATGTCCGGCTGTGCTGTCCACGAGCTGATCGATTCGGGGGAGTGGGAAGCAGTCCTTCGGGCAAGCATCATTTAAGTTGGATAAGTCGATGGATGTTCGCCACTTCCCGTTAGCCTTCTTTACCAGTACCGGGTTGGCGATCCATTCTGGGTAGATGGCTTCTCGTATGAAGTCATTGGCAAGTAAGTTCTTTACTTCTTCCTCGAGGGTTGTTGATCGTTCTGCCCCCATGCTCCTCTTTTTCTGCTTCATTGGCACCTTGGTGGGATCGATGTTCAGTACGCGGCATGCTACGTCTGGGGAGATTCCTGTCATGTCGGCGTGCGTCCATGCAAATACATCCATGTTGTGGCGAAGAAAATCGATGAGTTGATCCTTCAACTCTGCTCTTAACTGAGACCCAACTCTCAGGAGTCTACTTAGGTCGTGTTTGTCTACAGATACAAATTCCATAGCCTCTGCAGGCTCGGTGGTAGCCTCCTCCTCTTTGTCCCTGGGGTCTAATTCGTTGAAGGGATCGTTGGTATATCGAAGAGGAGGGGCTTTCTTTAATTGCTATGCTTCCAAGTTTTTCTTGCAGAGAGAAGTCTCTGCATTCTTCCCTTTATCCCTCCTGCGGTTATTGCGAAGTTCAGTCACATAGCAATCTCGAGCGGCGTCTTGATCTCCTTCTATTTCTCCTGCTCCGTTATCTGTTGGGAATTTCATTTTCAGGCACCACGGGGCTAGGACAATTTGGAAGTCAGACAAGGCTGGTCTTCCCAAAAGGGCGTTGTAGGCCAAGTGGCTTTCTATTAGCACAAATGTTTGTTTTCGCACAACGGAGCGGGGATGACTTCCTATCTCGACAAAGAGGTCTAGTTGCCCGATGGGCATTTTTGCATCTCCAGTGAAGCCATGTAGCGGTTTGCTGCAGGGAGACACATCCTTCATTGACAGCTTCATCTTGTCGAAAGCATGCTTGAATAGGATATTTACTGAGCTTCCAGTGTCTACTAGAATTCGAAAAACTTTGGCTGGACCGAACCAGGCAGAGATGACCATAGGATCCATGTAAGGGTACTGCCTTCCCTCCAGATCACGCCTACTGAATGTGATGTCATCATTCTCTTTCCGTTTCGGGTGGCGTTCTTCTGTAACAGAATTAATGTAGCCTTCGTTGCTTAGAAGTGACTTACCGTATCTCTCCATCTCTGCCCAGCTTCCGTCGGCGATGTGTGGTCCTCCTGATATGGTAAGGACCACTATCTTCTCCTGATTGGAGCCGTTGGCGTTGCGATTTCCTCCGCCTACTTTCGGGAGGGGCAGCCCCGGGTTCTCATTGACTGGAGTTGAAGTCCTGTTCTGACCTTTCACATAGCGCTCTAGTCTCTTCCTTTGGATGTGTTCTTCAATCAAGTTCCGAAGATGATGACATTCATTAGTATCATGCCCATGAGATTCGTGGAAACGGCAGAACTTTCCCGACTTAATTGCGTTATCCGATTCCTTCTTGTGCGGGGGGCATTTGTATCTAACTTCGTCTTGGGTGGCTAGAAAGATGTTTTCGATTGTTTCATTCAAAGGAGTGTAAGAGTCAAATCTTGGTCCTGGTTGATATAAGCGCTTTTCTCCCTTCTTGCCCCCAGCATTGTCTTTAGAGTCATTTCTCCGAGCATCCTTTGCTGTAGCGGGGACCCTGTCCGGAGCTGCCTTAGCCTGTTGCCCTGACTGCCTCTTAGTGGCAGCGTCTTCAAGTCTCATATATTTTCCAGCTTCATGGAAGAAATCAGGTAAAATAGCTGGTTTTTCTTTGGTTAGTCTTCTAGCAAATTTAGTATCCGGGTGCACACCACTACAGAGGGCCATTAGGATAAGTTTCTCATCAGCGTCTTGAACTGCGGCCGCTGCGGCATTGAATCGGGTTAAATATTGCTGCACTGTCTCTCCAGGCTTCTGTTTGATATTAGATAGGGAATAAGCGTCCTTGGGTTGTCCCACATGAATGCGGAACTGGTTGATGAACTTTTCTTTCAACATTTCCCATGAGATGATGGATCCTTAAGGCAGATGGAAAAACTAGGAGGTAGCTAGATCTGCCAAGAATAGTGGAAAGCATTTACACAACACTCCCTCTGTTGCTCCGCTCATTAGCATATGTTGTGTGTATCTCTGCAAGTGTACAACAGGGTCAGAGGTTCCCTTGTAAGGTTCCATTGTTGGCATTTTCCATTCCTGGGGAGTGATGGCAGTTTCGATATTGCGGGTGAAGGGGCTGGTTACCCTAGCACCGATCCACCGATCCCTTTGTTCCCGTTGGACGCACTCTCTGAACAATCGCGCCATTCTTTCATCAGAACTTGGAGCGGATAGAAATGATTTTGGTTCTTCCCTGCGGGATTGATTCCGTCCAGATGACATGTAGGGATGGTATCGTTTATCACTCCTAACATTCTCCAATGGCTGCCTTTGGTCTTCCGGGGGCATGCTGGGTCAGCCACAGTCGGCCCTTGCCTTGATCTTTCCCTGCTGGGTTCTATTCTCAGCACTTCCTCGGGTCCAACTTCGGGCTGGACTCTAGCTCGGCCCCGTCTATTGGTGTTTCCATGGTTAGGTAGCATGGCAGGCTCAGCTACATCCGACCCCTGCCTGGTACCTCCCCCGTTGGGTTCGGTTCCAAGTGTTTCCTCGGGTCGGAATTCGGGCTGAGTCCGGGCTCGGCTCTTACCATTGCTGTTTCTGTTGTTAGCCTCTTCGAAGAAGAAAGACCTTTGTCGTCTCCCAGATCCTCCAGACCGGGACTCTCCCCATGATTCGGTGTTGCGGTTGGATTCTCCAGCATCCCTTAAGCGTGACATGAGTTGGTCCACCAAGGCTTCTTATTGAGATGCGAAGCGGTTAGTTACTTCAGCCACAGCACTGTCCAGATCCGCCCTTGTAATTGGTTGTTCCATAGCAGGGGCTATCGGATTTGCCTGATTTACATTTGTTGTTGGGACCGGACGATTGTCTTGATCCCTGATCACCGGATAGGGATACTGCCAGTTGCGATGTTCTTTCCTTTGTTAGCATCTTTCTTCTGTCCGGGAGGCATGTTTTCCAAGCAATGAACGATGCTGATAGAAAAAGTGTTAAGTGGGAGAAGCTGAAGCTTCGAGCTCCTTTCTCAGTGAAAGCACCAAAAATGTTTGCACAAAAAATGGGAAAACACCTCCAAGTCGTATGATTTAGTCAATTTTAAGTTGTTCCTAGTGATTTGGGTGATTTATGCAAATATATAAAAAGCAGGGACTAAGCTGTAAAAAAACACACAGATTTATAGTGGTTCGGCCAGAACGTGCCTACGTCCACTTTATATGTTATTCTCCTTTTTCTCTTCATATTACAAGTACAAAGCTTTGTATACAAGTATATGAAAGTTGTTTGAAAGTTCCATCCATGCTTGAGCTCTCAAACTTGTCTTCCATTGTTGTACCCCTGCCCCTCTATTTATAGAGTGAGGCTGGGGGCAAGGGTCTTGGATGTATATAGCTGCTGGTGGGCCTGGGCTGATGCAATCTGGCCTGGTAGTGTTGGTTCGGTAGTTGATGGTTGGAATAAGCTCTGGTTCGGTTGCACTCTGGTTCGGTAGTACATGGAAGTGGAGTTGGTTCGGCTAGGAAGGGAAGTGGAGATGGTTCGGTGGCACTCCGGTCCGGCTATGCTTAGTTCGGCAGGAGGATGGAAGTTGGTTGGTTCGGCTAGGAAGGGAAGTGGAGATGGTACGGTGGCACTCCGGTCCGGCTATGCTTGGTTCGGCAGGAGGATGGAAGTTGGTTGGTTCGGCTAGGAAGTGGGGTGGATTAGTGGTATAGGACCGGTCGAAAACACACCCAACAGTGTATACATGTATATATGTACAGAATTGTACCTTTAAAGATGCATACATGAAGCATGTACAATGGTACATACATGACATGATGTAGATAAATACGCAGTTACAAATTAGCATCAAAAGGAAGAAATCACCAAAATCAGGGAAGGCATCAAGAGAAAGAAATCAATTCATGCTATATCAAAAGGAAGAAATCACCAAAACCAGGCAAGGCATCAAAAGGCAAGGCAAGTTAAGGCATCAAAAGGAAGAAATCATTGATTGCTATATCAAACACTAGTTACAAATTAGCATAAGCAATTATCATCAACCAAGATTAGGCAATAAGTGCAAGCTCCATAAAGTCACATAGTAAATTGCAAGCAGAACCCAGTGCTAGCTCAAGCAAACATCATGATGTAGGTAAATAGGAAACATATACATATACATATGCAAACATCATGTTGGATATATAAATAGGCAGCATATACATATGCAAATGCAGTAATCAAGAGCAAGGGACCAAAAAGCACATGCACACAGAACGGGTTCATGAACACAAGTATTTCAGCAAAGAAATCAATAATTTCGAATTCAAAATCCCAGGAAATGAAGTAAAATATAAATATGTTCAAAATTGAAAATCAGAAAATCAGAAAATCCAAAAAATCAAGGCCGAAATCAGTACAATGTCCAAATTATGTTCAAAATAGGTCCAGGAATTTTAAAATGAAAATATAGGCATTCAAACCCTATAAGTTAACCCATATCATCATCGACAAATTTAATCTAGTTCGAGCATAAAATTGAAAAGGGGCAAAATTGCTAAACATACCAAATCGATAGCAATCAACTTGACAAAGAAAGCAACCTTGCAGCAATCACGGCCAATCGAAGTGTGCGAGCATCAGAGAAGGAGTATCATTCGCCTTCAAATTCCAAGCCAAGGTTTTCGATTTAGAAACCCTATATCAGAACGAAGAGGGAATGCAACCATCAATTTATTGAGAGTGGGAGAAGAGGAAAAAGGGAACGTGGTCAATTTTGTTCTACCGTTTTGGTTGTGAGAGTGAGATTAAAGGGTTTTGCTGATTTAGATTTGAGAGGGAGAGAAAAGGGAACGTAAAATATTGAGAGGGAAAGAATTTAAGGAATGCGGCCACTAAAACATTAGAGGGAAAATATGCAGCTACTAAAATATTTAGAGGAAAAATATGGAGCCAAAATGATAACTTCAATTAGACAACATATATATTAGAGGGAAAATATGCGGCCACCAAAATATTTAGAGGGAAAATATGGAGCCAAAACCAAATTTTTGATAACTTCAATCAGATAACAGATAAAATGTTGTCTGAATGACAAGCACGAACATTGAGATTTTAGGAGCTATTCAAACAACAAAGTAGTTTTTCCCTATGTTGTGTGAAACAGTGGAAAATGTTAGAACAACAACAAATCAACCTTATGTTGTGTGATCACTGTTATCTGATTCACTTTGTGGAAGAGTGTCTGATGAAGATTCAAATGCATATATGGATTCTCGAAGAGTTACTGTTGGAGGAAGAAGCATCACTACAGATGGAAATGCCAGACCTAATACTAGAAGGAATCAAGGTTAGACACAAGCTGAAAATATTGGTGCTGAAGTCCTGTAAGTTGACATAAGAGCTATGTATCAATTTTTTGTGAATATGACGCAGGCAAGGGTTGCTGTTGGAGTATTTGGAGGAGGAGTTCAGGAATCTCCGGTAGTAAACAACTATGCTGCATCTAGTAGGCACTATGCTAGGTTGGGAGGAAAGCCATTCATTGGGACTGAAGACGCTATAGAAGTGGAGAATTGGCTGGTGCATTATGAGAGGATTTTTTCATATTTAGGGTTTAATGATGAGCAGAAAAGGAGGCTAGATTCGAGGTAGCTTCAAGGAGAAGCTTTATTCTGGTAGAATAGCATGTCGGCTGGAGTGGATGAAGAAATGATGACGTCGGCTGAGTTTAAGAGAAGGTTCCAGGAGAGGTTCATGTCTGTGATGGCGTAGTTTGCTTTGCTCAGAAAGTTTATTAAGTTGGAGCAAAGGAGATGACCGTGTCCTAATATTCTAGAAGGTTTGAGGAGTTGGCTAGATATTGGTATGCCATTGTGGATATCATAATGAAGAGGAATAAGAGGTTTATCAGGGGGTTGAAGCCTGAGATGGCAAGGCCTACATTACCTCATATTAGGGATCCTAGTGATGTTGTGGTCGAAATAGCTTTAGGACATTAGGAGACGCTTTCTTCTCTAGAGAAGAATAAGGTGAAGGAGGGCCAGGTGGAACAGAGTCAGAAAAGGAAATTTTTTCACAAGAAGGGGGATCAGAAGGGTGGGGCTGCTAAGAAGGGAAAGTCTGATGTTGCTTGCTTCAAATGCGATAAGAAAGGGGATTTTGCAAATGAAGTCGCACTAGAAAGGCGAAGGAAGGGATTGAAAAGAAGAACAACCGATGCTCCAACCGTGATTAGATTGGCCATTATAAGAATCAATGCAAAGAGCCTGCTAAGGATGGAAGGGGCATAGTACTTGCATTAGAACCAGCTACATCAAGAACAATAGTGCAAGAGAAAGGAAAAGCAGTGCTAGGAGGTACGCTTCAGATTCATGGAATGTCTGTTAGCATCCTGTTTGATACTGGTGCATCATATTTTTTATCTTGTTGTTTGGTAGATAAGCTTAACCTAGAACCCTCATATTTAGTTACTTCCCTAAGGGTTAATGATTCTATTCAGACCAAATAGGGATCCTACGAATGGTTAGTGATGCCATTCGGACTGACTAACGCATCGGCTTTCTTTGTAGATTTGACGAACCGGATTTTCCGAGAGAACTTGGATAAATTTGTGTTGGTTTTCATGGATGATATTTTGATATGCTCTAAGAATGAAAGGGAGCATAAAGTTCATCTTAGAGTGTTGCTGGAGCCATTGAGGCAACATAAGCTGAACGCAAAAATTTTGAAGTGTCATTTTTGGAAAAAGGAGGCGAAGTTTCTTGGTCATGTAGTCTCAGAGGAAGGGTTGTCTGTAGATCCAACTAAGATTGAAGCGTTGAATGATTGGAAGAGACCCGAAACATTGACCAAGGTAAAGAGCTTTCTTCGATTTTCTAGTATTGTCAAAGGTTCATAAAGGATTTTTCGCGGATAGCAGTGCCACTGACTAAGCTAACGCAAAAGAATGTGAAGTATGTTTGGACCGATAAGTGTGAGGAAGCATTCCAGAGCTTGAAACACTTATTGACCCATGCACCTGTATTAGTTGTTCCAAAGGGGAATTAGGATTTGGTAGTTTATATAGATGCATGTGGAACTGGGTTAGGAGATGCGTTGATGCAGAGAGCTAGATCGATTGCCTATGTATCTCGGAACCTTAGACCGCATGAGGTTAGATATCCGACCCATGATTTAGAATTAGCCGCAGTGATTTTTGCATTGAAGGTGTGGAGACATTACCTTTTAGGAGAGAGATTTGAGTTGTATACATATCATAAGTCATTGAAGTATTTTTCCTATCAGAAGGGGCTGAACATGAGACAACATAGATGGTTAGAGTTTATCGCTGCTCATGACTTTGGAATTGAGTACTCACTGGGCAAAGGCAATAAGGTTGCAGATGCACTTAGCCGAAAGCATCAGAATGCAGTGTTAGCGATAACAGCTGAGTGGAAAGATTTAGAAGCATTGTCGGCTTGCAAAGTGCAGTAGAGATTTGAGGCTAAGTCTAGTGGAGGATCTGCTATGTTATCATGTTTGGAAGTTCGACCGGTGATGATCGAAAAGATTGCTTCTAAACAGATAAAGGATCCAGTGTTAGTTGAACAGATCAAGAAGTTAAGGGAAGGAGCAGAGAGTGATGAATAAAAGGATTTCTATCTTGACCAGAATGAGTGGTTGAGAAATAAAGGAAGATTGTGTGTTTCGAATGTGGAAAGCATTGGAAAATATATTATTGGGGAATGTCATCGTTCGAAGTTCACTACTCATCTGGGAGGAAGTAAGATGTATCAAGATATGAAGAGAAGTTTCTTCAGAGAAGACATGAAGAGGGATGTTGGCTTATGGGTAAAGCAGTGTCTGAACTGTCAATTGATAAACGCTGAACATAAAAAGACAAGTAGGTTACATCGGCCTTTAGATGTTACGGTTTGGAAGTGGGATTCTATTTCTATGAATTTTATTGACGGGTTGCTAATCAAGGAAATGAATGTATATAGGTTATTATGGATAGGTTAAGCACGAGTGCCCATTTCATTCCAGTAAAATCAACTAGGATGGTTCCGATTTTGGCTAATTTATTTATGAAGGATGTGGTTAGACTTCATGGAATTCCTAGTAGTGTAGTAAGTGATAGAGATTCTTTATTTACTAGCGAGTTCTGGAAGAGTCTACAGGATATTTTAGGTACCAAGCTGAAGATGAGTACTGCTTACCACCCACAGACTGATGGGCAAACGGAGAGAGTTAACAAAATCTTACAAGATTTGTTAAGAGCTTGCGTATTGGATTTTGGGGTCTCATGGGAAAACCATCTATATCTAGTTGATTTTTCGTATAACAATAGTTATCAGACTAGTATTGGGATGGCACCGTTTGAAGCTTTGTATAGAAGGCCATGCAAATCTTCTGTATGTTGGTTAGAGACCGGAGATAGATTGGTTCTTGGTCCTTATTTAGTTAGAGAAACTGCAGAAAAGGTTGAGTTGATTCGAGCTAGAATGAAGGAAGCTCAATTTATGAAGGAGAGTTATGTAGATAAGAGATGGAAAGACTTGGAGTTCTTAGTTGGTGATTATGGTTTCATCAAAGTATCACCGATGAAAGGTGTAATTTTATTGGGAAATCAGGAAAGTTAGCATCAAGGTTCGTTGGACCATTTCCTATTATTGAGAGAATTAAGAAACTCGCATATAGAGTAGAGTTACTGAACAGTTTGGCAGGAGTCCATGATGTTTTTCATATTTCTCATCTAAGTAAGTATATTCAGGATCTAGAGACTACTATTGCACTTGCTGTATTAGATGATATAGCAGTGGAAATGAACTTGACTATAGTTTGAAGATTTGTCCGTATGTTTACGAGAGATGAGAAGATGCATAGGAACAAGATAGTCAGATTAGTTAAAGTCCAGTGGAGCGAAGACGAGAGAGACTGTACTAGGGAGACTGAAAGCAGGATAAGAGATAATTATCCTGATTTATTAATGGTATGTTTTACCTTTTTGGTTGATTTTTCGTGTACCTTATCATAGACAAAAAATTTTAAGGAGAGAAGTCTGCAACGCCCCTAATTTTTAGTAACATTATTTAGGATATTTAATTATCTAAATTAAATAAAATAATGTCATGATTAGGGGATTGAAATTTGTAATTAATAAGAGGGGATTGTTGTGCCATATTAACAAATGAACTAAAGACGAGTTAAAAATAAAATAGAGGAGGGGTAAAGTAGGAATAAGACATAGCCATATACCTTAAACCCTCATGTATCTCATACTACCGTTCATCTTATAATATAAAATTCATAAATAGAGGTCGGCCACCATTAGAAGAACAGGAGGAAGAAAAGTTAAAGGAAGAAGATTAGTCAATTCAAATCTATTCAAATCTCAAACTCCTTAATCTCAAAGCTAAGGTGAATAATGACCACATTTCATAGTTTCTAGTATTTTCGGTTTTAAGGTGAATTCGAATTATTTTTCAAGGTTATGCCATGTTTTTGAATGATCAAATGTTTATATATGCTTGTTGATGATTTATGCAAATTCATATAGATTTTATAATATGTTTTGATGTGAAAACCTTATTAATGACATCTAAATGCCTTGCAATTTTAGATTTAGACCAGAAATGATAATTTAGAGATAGTTCAATTTTCATAGTTTTTTGAATTAATATGGAATTTATATTAATTTTCTAAGCGTGGAAAACGATTATTTACGTTTAAAATAATTTACGGCTAAATTATTTATGTTTTGGGTAGACCTTAATGTATGTTAGAAAACATATTAAAAATGGTTTTCTTGAATTTTTGCTGAATTTTCCTAAGTGTTTTAATAAATATGTAAAATTATTTAAGGTATGAGACTTAAATATTTTATATATTTACAAAAGGAGAAGGGGTATTTTGTAAATAATTTAAATTATTATTTCTGAAATTTGGCTGTATGTTTAGAGAAGAAAATTTGTAATCAATCATAATTTGACAAACAAGGTGAAAAGAATTGTTTTAAAAAGTCAAATCAGTTTGTACATGCTTTTTACATGTTTCACCACTTTCGGCACCTTGCTTTTGACCTAGTAGTTCTACCTCCATTGCCATCGAAATCAATGCACATAGTATCAATAACTTGGTACATAGTGAATTGGACTAAGGTGAAAGGTACTGGGTCGAGACCATAGGTTTCGATGGGGTCGAAGCATCACTTTTTTAAATGAAAATGCATCTGCTTTTCTTTTGAAAGGAATGATTTCGACTTGGTTGGCTTTCGGCTAGGTCCAAATGTTTTAAAGGAAAGGTTTCGAATGGGTTATGCCTTTTATTTTAAACAAATTCTATTGAAAGGGTCGAAACCCCTTATTGCCGCTATTTTAACTTCCAAAACAGATGGTTCGAAGGGATAATTTGTTTTAAAAATCCAAGCCGCTTCTCTAATGCTATCAAAGGGTTGGTTTCGACACCATCCATTTCATCACTTAGGAAATTCTTTCGAAAGAGTGCTTTCGACTTTAATTTTTATGACCCTCTTTCTCCGTTGAAGGAAGAACCCAAAGGTTTCTAAGGAGATTTTTTTATTGGTTTGAAAAGGATTGTTCCACATGTTTTACTTGAACCCAAATGGTTTCAAAAGTTTTGAGGTTTCAATGCTTTCGGAAGGTTCTAATGAAGATTTCGAAGGGGTGGTTCTGCTTTGTTTTTGAAAGGTTTGGAGAACATTTCAAAAGGATTGAAAGGAAAGGTTTTCTAATGTTTTTGAAAGGCAATATTTAAAGGTTTTAAAGAAGGATGTCTAAGATTTTAAAGCTTTCGAAGGAAAGGTTTTTCAATGGTTTCAAAAGGTTTATATGAATGGTTTTGAAATGTATATTTTGACATTTCAGTCTAAGGTTATAAAGTAAAGGTTTACGTGTTTGGAAAGGGGTATTTCAAGGGTTTCGAAAGAGATACTTTAAATGGTTTAGAAAGGGGTATTTTCAGTGGATTCAAAAGGGTTGCTTTCAAAGGTTTTTATATTTTAATCAATAAAGATTTGAGTAAAGTACATATAACATGGCAAGGTGATTTTGAGTAAAGAATATTGTAATGACCCGCAAATCCATACCCCTTGAGTTAACACTATTCTACATTAATCAACTCAAGATGAACATAAATACGAACCATTTGGGTTAAAGAAGAAGAGGTAGAAGAAGAAAATAGGAAACAACATCAGAATCTAACCATCACAGCGGAATAAAATATAATAGGTAATAACAGATCTTTACACAAAAGAAAACTATATATGTTATACACACACACACACACACACACACACACATCATCAGAATACGTCATCAGAGTTCAACAACACCAATAACATACAACTGGACAGTCATATAAACTTATCCTCAAAACTGAATACATAGCGGAACAATAATCAAGTACGGAAGTACGTATCGCCATCCAGCTCGTCTCCTGAGCTTCACAGCATCCTTTCCTGTATTCTATAATACCCTGTCTGACCCGACCATCATAGTTAAATAACACCCGAGTCAGTCTGGAAAACCAGCGTGAGAAACCACACTCAAATTGATTATTAAAGTTTCACAATTCTTTTGAAAACAAAAGCATCTCGTAAGACCACGCCACAAATAAACAAGTCAGTTTTTTACCTTACGATAGCTAAAACACTTTTTATTAAAATCCTCTGATATTATAATAGGGTCTATTTACAAATACTTATTAAAATAGCCGAAATTGTTACATGATTAAATTCCAGCTACTAGCCACAGAGTGGGTAATACAAACAAAAACCGTAAAAGGCACGTAGGAAGAATGGATTTCCAACTAATGACTAGGCACTGGGGTACCACCTGTCACACTACGTGGCCTAGATCACCATACCGAGGATTACTCCCAATCCCCTGCAACACAAGACCGGGACTACCCCTTACTGGATAATCTCAAGTAAGATCACCCACAGTTGGGATCAACAACCGCACCACTAAGACGAATAAAAAGGGACATCTAGACAGGGATGACCTCACCTTAATGGGCGCTACCCACCTAGCCTTGCAGCATAATCCCTGATTTTAAGTCATTCCCGGTTAATGAGGCTTGAGGCTAAGCGTTACTTTTAGAACGTTTCACTTAGATTGCTCATCGCCCACCT
This sequence comes from Allium cepa, assembly GCA_030765085.1. Taxonomy (NCBI): domain Eukaryota; kingdom Viridiplantae; phylum Streptophyta; class Magnoliopsida; order Asparagales; family Amaryllidaceae; genus Allium; species Allium cepa. The sequence continues at coordinate 460,796,584 of CM060938.1, read as the reverse complement.
GACGATGTTCTGAAAGCATTCATCCATACAAGTCCGTCCCGGGTTCGAACGGAACCGAATGCACTATTCCTACTACATCCATTTTGCAAACATCCTTAGGATTAGTAGCGACTAGCCCTTGCACTTCACTGCTCCATCTTCGACTCCCAACTCTTGTTTTCCATATGAAAATGTTCAAACCGGTTTGATTTTCGAGAAATTAATCCCGATCCCGGTCTCTTCGAAACGATCAGCGCATTGGCCCATATTGGTAGTTGGTTATTTAACTATCAATTAACATTCACAACAACCATCAAACTATAAATAATCTCCCAAATTATTTATTATCCTCAAAATATCTTCGCAAGATATATTTTCCTTTTCAATCCTTTTTGAAAAAAGTTTTCAAACCCTACTCTTCTCATGAAATGAATTCCCAGATATTTATTTCCACTGAAGACACCAAGTAAAAAAACTTTAGATTTGAAAATAATTTAAAACACTTTATTATAAAATATCCTTTAAAACATTCAAATTGAGAACTACTTCAATACTTTATTAAAAATACATACTTTAGGAATATTTAAAAGGAGGTTATTTATAAAACGTAAAACTAGATTTTCTCTTTTTAAATCAAAATACCAAGTCATCTTTAAATAATTATTACGATAATAGATTTGAAAAATACTTACTTTAGAATTTAAATATTTTAGAAATAATAAATTTTCCAAAACATGCCTTTTTAAAACAACATTAAAACTTTAACTTATATTTAAAAATTTACTTTTAAAACGTACTTGGCTATCTAGGGAAATATACTTCTCTTCACATCCCTTAAAAATAAATCACTATTTATTTTTAAACAAAATTTCCCATTTCTTTAATAAATTGCTATTGTGCATTTATTCTTCAAATATCCACTGATATATTACTTCACCTTTATAAACCCAGTTTATAAATTCCAAAGTCTCACTTCTCTTTCAAAAATCTCGGTTTTACACACTTAAATCAATCTCCAAATTGATTTCCAATTTACTTCACTTTTTAAATAAATTTCCTTACTTCATTTATTCCAAAATCCATCAGATTCAGATTTAATTTCTTCATTATGATTTAAATCTTGTTTACTGGAATTACCAATTTCATATTTACCAAATTTCTTCTTTATCCTTTCAAATAAATTCAAACCTTAAATTTCGAAATAAATTCTTTTTTTCTGGAAATAATATCACTTGAGTTTAAAATTCATTATTTCTCTGTATATTCAAAATCACTTTTTCATACCCGGAATTTATTAGGATTTAAAAATCACTTTTATTCCTTTCCAATTCATTCTTATTTTTATTCAAATTCTTTATAATTATTTCGCTTAAAAATTCACTCCTTTATTTTCTTTTCAAAAATTCCAATTCTATATATTTTGATAACTCGGTTCACCGAGATATTTTAAAATCAACCATACTATCCAACATTTCCAATCATCAATATAATTCATCACAGGATAGAAAATAATTATATTACAGAATATTTTAACAAATCTTAATATTTTGAGGAATCCAATTGGATCCCTCCAACCTGTTTCCCTGCATCCACAGATGTTAGCACAATAAAATACCAATTCCACTTCAAGGTGGAATATCGCGGTATATGGGTGTGACGCCCCACCTCTATACCCACGCTAGCCAAGAACACTCCGGAGAAGTGCTGTCAACTAGCACGGAGAATAAGGCTGTTGAGGAGCGACTATCCATGTAATTGCTTATCACACGGTGGCTATAAATAATCTTCGGAAACAAACATAGAAATAATCATATCACAAATCAGTCACAGATATCCATATCACAAATGCGGAAGAAGATATGAATATATAACTAACACATGAAAGTGTACATCAGAGTAGTGGTCAGTAAGATCCACGATAATACAAAAGAATAGCAACACGTGCTATACAAAAGAATACAACTATGAGTCTATATCTCAAGTGTATACAACAAAAAATGCTAATCTAAATAGTTAGCCAAAAGTCAGAGTGATGAATCCCTGGGAAGAAGTCAAGCAGAAGCACCTGTAACATCTCGGTCTGACCCGAGTATTATTTAAGAAAATAATAAACGGGTCAGTCTAGCCATAAATATCAGATGACATGATATAACATAAAAGATATGGCATAAACATAAACATCCATAATGACATACCACTATAAGTATGTAAATAATGATCAACAGAAGATCAATCAATAAGAGATAATCAATATCACAAGAATCTTCTCAAAGATTCGGAAAGGGCATCATACCCCAAACTTGTACTCATAACAAGTCAATGACATAAATTCTAGAAATCAATGCAAGAAGTCCAGAAATCATGGAAAAGAGAAAGAGGCCTATCACATGACGGTCCGAAGACCAAGGGGAGCTACCCCACATGTGTGAATGGAATCACACAGACTAAGGTCCAGACTAACCAAAAAGCAAAAAGGTATGTGTGAGTGGAATCACACAAGTGGTGTCTAGTCTAACCTCACAACAAGAGACATCGCACAGTTGCTAGTCTAAATCATCAGAATGATCGTCATGATCAACGAGAAGTGTTAATTACACTAAGCTAGTAAATATAGAAGTTTAGCTTCATGTCCCATAACCACTTGCTTAACTTAAATATTTACGAACAAACTGTAAATCTTCACTAATAAAATTGTCACAAGAGGTTCAATCGAACAAGTCCAAGAATTAACCGACGAAGTGAACGCAAGCGTTTCATACCACTTGTTTTACTAAGTCGTTTAATTAGATTTCTCATCCGAGTGAGGTAAAGGTTTGTATATACTAATAGATTGGAAAACGGTTTAAGAAAAGAGCTTTGTTATTAAAAATAGAGTTGAAATTGTTTGTTAAAAGAGTTTTGATATTTACCACTAGTATTGAAAACTTTATATTATAAAGTGATAAAACACAGAAGCAATTGTAGAAACAATCAGTCACAAAAATCGCATACGGAGATGTAAATGAAATCCAAGGAAATCAGCTCAATGTTTTTCAGATAAGATCCCCTACGGAGGGGGGGTCCAGGGGGGGTGGCAACCCCCCAAGGTGGGGGTGCGGGGGCAACGCCACCGCTTACGGGGTTCGACCTGCCCGGTCAGGTCGCGGGGGTCCAGGGGGCAGCGCCCTCGGCGGGGTGCGGGGTGCGGGGCAGCGCCCCGACCAAAACGGTACGACCTAGTGAAGATAAAATGAGGTCTAACGACCTAAGGGTCTCAGGGGTCAAGCGAACTATCGGGATAAGGTCCAACGACTTATAGGGTTATAAGGTCATACGACCTAACGACTCAAGGGTCTAACGACCTAACGACTCAAGGGTCTAACGACCTAACGACTCAAGGGTCATACGACCTAACGACTCAAGGGCCATACGACCTAACGAGCTATGGCCAAACGACCTAATGACTCAAGGGTCATACGACCTAACGACTCAAGGGTCATATGACCTAACGAGCTATGGCCAAACGACCTAACGACTCAAGGGTCTAACGACCTAACGACTCAAGGGTCCAACGACCCAACGACTCAAGGGTCCAACGACCCAACGACTCAAGGCTCCAACGACCTATCGGGATAACTCGTAACCGACTTAAGGGTTGCGTGACTGAAGGGCTGCACGACTTAAGGGTTAACTCGTAAACGACTCACGACCTATGGATGAACGACTTAACTCCAAACGAGCTAAAAATGGCCAGAACGACCTAGGGTTAACTCGTGAACAACTCACGACCTATGGACGAACGACTTAACTCCGAACGACCTAAAAATGGCCAGAACGACCTAGGGTTAACTCGTGAATGACTCACGACCTATGGACGAACGACTTAACTCCGAACGACCTAAAAATGGCCAGAACGACTCAAGTGCAGAAAATTCAACAAAACGCTAAAAATTGGAGTTTTTCGCCAATCCAATCCAAACCAAATGCTAACATGCATGCAAAAATGATAGGGAATCATTCCCAACAGTCCAATATGGTTATAGGCTAGAATTATGAGATAAAAATCTCACCTTTGCACCAAATATCAATGAAAATGAAGTTTTAAGCAAGCAAGAATCAATCCTTCTTCTATCTAAGCACAAGAAGCTTGAATCCAATGTCTTCTTCTTGAATTTGGAGTAGAAAGATGGATTGCAATTGAATTTGAGTTTTGGAATTTTAATTTCCCATTCCCTCCACCATTAATACCAAAGCTTGATTAGTTAGGAAATTTATGAAGAGTGAGGAGAAGAGGGTTGGAACTTGATTAATAGGCTAAACTAACCCAAAGTCCAAAACGGGAAAAGTTAGTGAAATTTCACTAACTCCAAACCTCTCGATGTTTATACTTAAAAAAGTTGTAAACGGCATTTCGAACTCAATAGAAGTGGTCTCGAGTCCTAATTTGACCGTTTGCAAAAAGTAGCTTTTCGGACCAAAATCCGATTAACGAGTTAATATTTTAAATAAAATATTTAAATACAAACTCAATAAATATGCGGGTTGTTACAATGGGTTTAATATTATATCATCTGCTATTATACGGTGCATGGGATCTCATCCGTTATATATTGCGGGAAATCAATCACTCCAAATACATATAATACCAATTCCACTTCGAGGTGGAATATCGCGGTATATGGGATTTATATAATATCATCCAAGAAAAACAACCAGTAATTTAAATTTGACTATAATAACCCAAGTGAGTGAGATTAACTCACCTTAAATTTTTTTTTTGTAACCCAATCCAAACCGGCTTGCCTCCTTTCAGATTTTGACCTTGTACAAACAATTATATGATTTTTATTAATATTCGAATAAACCGAACAATTAAATTTTCATTTTTAAATTTAATTAACCAATGATTTTAATTTAGACTAATAATTTAATTTTAAACTGATTTCCTTTTAATTAAAATATTTTTAGTAACTAAAATAATTGAATAAGTTTATTAAACAAAATCTATCTCTATAATACATTATTAATAATAAACTAATTAGTGATATGTGTGCGTGTGTGTATATATATATTTAAATAGATAAATTTAAATATATATATATATATATTTCTTTGAAACTCATTCACTTAAAAACTCATTTATATAGATTTAAAATCTAATTTATATAAATTCCTCTCAACACTTAAAATTCCTATCTATTATCCAAATTTTATCTATATTCCTATTTCCTGTTTCCATCTATATTTTAAACATGTATGCATATATTCTTTTTTTATAACATAAAAATAATTTTATTACTGTAAAATTTATATATATATATATATATATATATCCAAATCCTTCAAATATATATATATATATATATATATTCCTATACTTAGCAGGTTAAACTAAAATCAAAGACCAAAATCGATATGCAAAAATTCAGATCGATGATTACCTATACAACAATGCTGTCGCTTCTACCTTCCACTGTCTCGCGCGTACGTACCAGAGCATATTGCGAACGAACCCCCGAGCATAAGATCCACGTTGTGACTTCGTCGCTTGCTGCCACGCTCGCCATCACCCAAACTCACCGCTGCCCCAAACTGTGCTTGCATTGCCGTGACTCGAGCTCCAGATCGTAACGTCTCCGCCCCGTTCAACAGCCAATACCCCAAACTCGATTCGAGAGCCACCGAGCCAAAGCGCGAATGCCTGCCTTACACATGTGTGGACGTCGCTGCTTCCCCCCTTCATCAGGCTCGAGATACCACTGCTTGAATCAAGCATCTCAATTCATCTCCCCTCCCTTAGGACGTCGCCAAGCTCGCTAGCAAAAGCGCTCGCCTCCCTCTTTTTTCTAAAAAATCGAATTGTTTTGAATTCGAATGATAAGAGGAATGGAGAGAAGAGGAAAGTTCGGCCATGATTTTATCAGTTTCGTTTTTTAATTATAAGTATGATTTTTCGAATTTAGATTCAGCAAGAAGAAAGGCATACACGACTTTAACGTGAAGGAAGGCGGCTTTGTACGCGTAGGGGTGGCTGATGGAGACGTTATAGGTTTTGACCTGTTATTATATATATTTTTTATATTCAAAATATCTCTTATGATAAGCAGGGAAATCTCACTCTCCTACCGAGGTGTGTCGCCTAGCATTCTTAATGTTATACCACTATTCCGAACCCAGTGGAACAAGTTTTGAGACCTAATTCGGTCGTATGTAGAAGATAGCCTTTTAAATCCACTATTTAAATTAAATTAAATTAAATTATTTTTATGCATTTTTAGATCGCACGACCAAATGATAACTCCAAACACTATGGAATTTGAAATCCGATAATAATACAATATTACGGATCCAATGGAACTAGTTTCGTCGAATTCCGAGACTGTGCCTTGTAAGGCTATTTAAATATCAATTTTAAACGATATATTTTTAAAATCGAACGAATCGCTTCCAATTTAAATTTAAAAGCTTTTATTATCTTCAAAACTATCAATATAAATTTTACAAGCCTTCAAATTATTTTTAACAGGCTTAAAACTCCAGATTCAACATTTTTACCCAACTTCAAATTATTTAATTCAATAATTTACTTATCAAATAAATAGTGATATTTGAATTTAAGTTAAAAATTAACTTTTAAATATTTAAAATCAATTAAATATTAACGATTTCAAACATCCAAAAATTCCGAGTCGTCACACATATAGTATATATTTTCCTTATTTAAGTATGATTTAAAGGCTTAAATTAATTTGAGATGAAAAGGTTTTCAAGGAAAATTTTATAGGTAGATAACCCTAAGTAAAATCACTCCGATATTAGAATATAAGATGGGACCGTTATAGGGTCGAGCCCTATACATTAGTAATTAGCCCAAGCTAATTTAATTCAAAATTCCAGTGTGTAGGGCTTTTTCACATGTAAGATTAAAATGATGATTACACACAAAAAAGAATATATTTGTACAGAGATAGGTTATTGGTGAGCCCACAAAACCATTGGGATCAGGTGACCCTGGGAGAAGTTAAGTTAGGGATAGACCATCCAGAAGAGGAGTATCTAACATATGTTAGATATTTATGTATTTTTTCTGGTAGACCCGAGTCAGCCAAAGGTTGGTAGTTAGCCAAACAAAACTGTAATGTTCGTTTGGATAGTCCATTTATTACCTAATATGTATGTTTACATGATAATGCTATATAGATTTAACTAGTTTTGGTTGCAGGATTATGATTTGCAAAATATATGTTTTATAAAGGGTGTTAGAAAGGGGAAACTCGTTCCGCTAAGTGGCACGGTCTCACTTAATATCTAATAATCAAGATGTATAGTAATATTCACACCAGGCTTTATGTCTGACTTGAAGTTTATGTGAAATGACCCGACTTTCTTACCATAGAAAATCGCATCATTTTTAAGAAAGAAAGAGATAGAAAAGAGAAAAGAAAGAAGAGAAGAAAGAAACAACATCAGAATCTAAACAGCGGAACGAATAAATTATATTAATAACATAAACATTACAAAGTTTACAACCACTATCAGAGTTACACAGATATACATCACATACTAGACAGTTATAAACACCTGTCTAGTTATACAACTCAATACAGTACAAGAAACAACTCAGAGAAATCTACACAACGAAAACTATATATCTACAAGCAGAAGCCTCTTGCTCCATTTGATTCTCCATAATTCGTCAAAGCCAACCTGAATCCCTTGGATACTCGTAAAAATTTGAGTACCCAAGAGTTTAAGAAAACAGAAGATAAACTCCGGGTTAGACATGGGTCTGGTGTGAGTAACAGGTTAAGGTTGCTTAACTTTTAAAAACCTTTTGAAAAGAAAGGTATCACGTAAGACTTCCCACACATAAACATGGAAAAGTTTTTACCTTACGCTAACCAAAACATTTGATAGGAAATCCAATGATATTATAATTTGTCTAGGGTTTTCAAATAATATGAAATAGCCAAAATTGTTACATCTATTAAATTCCAGCTACTAGCCACAAAAGTGTGTAATACAACCAAAACCGTTGGCACTTATTGGATTTTGGATTCCATACAATGGCAGGGCTACTGGGGTACCGCACGTACAGTACGTGGCCTAGATCAACGTACCGAGGAGTACGCCCGCTCCCCTGCAACATAAGGCCGGAACCATTCCTTACTGAATAGTTTCGAACAAGACAACCCCACGGTTGTTGCTAGCAACCACCCACACAGCCGAATATAAAGGAACCTCTAGACAGGGGTAAATCTCACTCTTAAGTGGGTGCTACCCACGAAGCCTTGCTGCACCTCCCCTGTTTTAGCCATTCCCGATTGATGAGGCTTGAGGCTACAATTGCCTTTAGTGAACACATCACTTAGAATGCTCATCGTCCACCTGACGATGTTCTGAAAGCATTCAATCCATACAAGTTCGTTCCAGGTTCGAATGAAACCGAAGGCATTATCTCGTTACACTCATTTTGGAATCACCCTAAGAGTTAACGACGATAACCCTTGCACTCTGAATCACCATCTCGAGCCTGTAAGTACTATTTCCGTCAAACTAACCACGGAATCACCCCCAGAGTTATACTGACGAATAGTTCTTACACCTCGATTCTTCACAAAGCTCCACTTGGATTTACGACCTAACGTTTAATTGGAATCGATGTGGTTTTTGGATATCCAAATATGGAAACCCGATCCCGGTCTCTTCGAAATCCAAAGCGTGTCTTATAGCTCCAAGTTTTTTTTAGGTTTAAAACAATTCAATTATCGATATACACACAGATAGATAACTCACAAATCACAATTGATAATCAACATTATCAAATGACAGGTAATCCACATTATCAATATCAAAATAGATAATCCATATATCATCATCACAATAGATAATCTATGTTATCATCACAATGCAACCAAGCATTCATACCACACAACATTACTTATCTCATTTCTGAGATCACAAAGCATCCAAGGTAATCAATGTCATCCATTCATACATAAGCAAAGATTTACTCATACCACATCTATAATTAATTTAAAATGAATTAGATTAACTATCTCCATCTCTAATTAATTTAAAATGAATTAAAATAATTACTTTATCGTTAATTAATTTAAAATAAATTAAATTAATTACTTCATCAATATAAATCTTGCTTACTTAGCCATTTAATTGATTAAAATCAATTAATTAATCATTCATTATTAATCACCTTAATTAATCGCCCTTGATTAATTATTCTTAATTACATTCATGTAATTATCCTTAATTAATTTCACAAATTAATTATTCTCAAACAAAAATAGTAATTAACATTTAATTACTTCAATTAATTAATTAACGATAATTAATTACATCAATCCTTAATTAATTACATTAATTAATTAACTTTAATCACCTATCATCGATTAATAAATCATAATTAATCATCTTTAATTACATCATTAATTATAATAATTAATGATCTTTAATTATACTTAATTAATTATCCTCTTAAATTAATTATACCTTAAGTAATTAACTCATAATTATTAATCATCCCAGATTAATTACATTCAGTAATTAACTAACTTACTTACTTTATTAAACCAAATTAATTATTCCTTAATTAATTCCTTAATTAATCCTCTGATTAATTACTAAGTAATTACATTCCAAATTACTTCATTCTTATAATGATATGATGGAAAATAAAAATAATTCAGTAGGTGAACATCTGACTCTTCTCCATTAGCTCCATGCTCCTACCAATGACAACTAGACAAAACTCGGTTTGACCGGAGCGTTATAATAAACTAACATCTGAATCAGTCTAGAAAACCAACATGAGAAAACTTAAGAAATACGATGTACATATTATAATCTATGAGACCTCATCGCCAAATAAAGATTAGGTTTTACTTTGCAAGAACAACATCCAAACATAAAATAATGGACATAAATAAGTAAACATAACAAAGAGTGCAAGATACTTCCTGATACAATTAAGAAAGTCAATTCAAAGGTTTGAATTAAAAGTAAAGAGAAGGAATTTTTCCAACAATGACTAGGTTGGTGCTCCCCCTTAGCAAAAGTATACTTCTAGAAATATACTTGAGAAAGTCATATACTCTGTGACCCAATCGGAAATGCTCTAGCCAGACCCTACCAACCTTATTGAGAATCTGAGTATTTCATATCTCTATGCGTATATAATCGAATCCATTCTAGAGTGGATGTGAAGATATCCTAATGGGAGAAACCCCATATAGCTTGGATCCACTCGCTCTTTGATTTTATTCATTTCTGATAAAGGATATCAATGCTCCAATGGAGCAACAAAATCATCTTAGATTGACCAACACAAAGAAGACAGCATAACTGATAGTCATCAAAGCAACTATAGGGAATAACAAAGTGATCATATATGGAAATTAAATCTCATACACTTATCACCACTCATCTATTTTAAACTTGTACTATCCCTCTGTTAATAATGAAGCTGGACAAGTTAGTGCATTGTTGCATCTCAGATCTTGCCTCGACGTACATTCCTATCTTTCGAGATAGAGACGAGTTTCCATACCTCGACGTTTAGTATTAAGTATATGCCTGAATCTTTTCTATATAAGTGATATCACTTACTAAAATTAAATCTCTTACCCTCATCACCAATATTTGATTTCTAACTCGTATTATCTCTCATTGAAAAAAGAAGCCAGGTAAGTTGAGGCATTGGTTGCTCCTAGCCTTGCTTAGACACTCCAGTTTTTAAACCTTACAGATAATAATGAATCAACTATCTTGATGTTGAGTACTAAGGATAAGACTAAATCCTTTCCATGAACGAAAATGAACCTTTAAACATTTTAAAACATTTGGTTTTCACTTGGCTTGATTTTGACATCATAAGACTTTTAAATATTTTTTAAAGTGCTAATTATATTTCTATGTGTATTCAAAAGAAGAATTAAAAACAAATGTCATCAAACATTGTTTAATGTAAATGCAAAACCAATTACTCTCATCTTTACCTTTAAAACAACATTTTTAAAAACTTTCTCGTTCACAAACTATCAAAAATAACTTATTATTATCTTTAAAATAAAACTCCTCCAAAGATTCAAGAATATCAACATGTATTAAGTCAAGTAACAAGTTTTCTTAATAATTTTCTAATGCATTTATTTTAACGAAGACATGATAATCCATGACTTCTTTCTCATTTCTCAGGAAACATTTATCAAAATAATGGTGTTGTAATCCATACTTCCTTTTCACTTTTAACAAACTCAAAAATACCTAAAATATAGTTTAAAACATCCATTTCAAATATCTCTTATAAGAAATCTCAAGTTTAAAATATATTAAAAACTCAAAACCATTTCCGTTCCTTATTTTTGAAATAAAAATTTCTTCTTTTAATTATTTATATAAATTCCAAACCAATTTTAAAACACTTATATAGTTGTTACAAAAGTACACTAAAAGTATTGAAGATAAAACATCAAGTTTAAAACTATTTTATAAAGTTTGAAATAGTGCCGCAAAACTACGGCTAAGAAAAGTATGGAAAATTCCTTTAAATTGGTTCTTTTCAAAATCGATTTTCCATCATATTTTTAAAAAGTATGAATAACATATTCTTTTTCTATAACAACATACTATGAGTATGGTATGCGTTCACAAAAATTTAGAGACTTTTGAAGTCAACAAAACCCATTTGAAATTTGTTTTAAAACCCGACTTTCGAACTGCAAAACCACGATCAAAACTTTAATTACTTTTAAACAATTTGGATTTAGTGTTTTAACCTTTTCCAAGCCATCGAAACTTGGTTCAAACAACAGTTTAAAAGCGCTCGAGCATGATAAATATTTAATGATACAAACAAAAACACAAGATTTTTAGCGATACGGAAATTCGAACACTTCATTTTCTAATATCGAAACAGTTAGAAATATAGTTAAGCATTATAAATATGATTTTATAACCTTATAATAATCATTTTAGTTATATATGATGATAAGAAACTTGTTTTTGAATTTTTTTTACATAAACGTATTCTTTGGAAAGATATCGATAATGTGACCGAAAATCGTTTTATCGATAAACAGCTTTTTAACCGTCTGAAGTTGTTCAGATTTTTTTACACACATTTATTTGCTTAGGAAATCAATAAAATGAAATAATGATTTCTTTCACTTATGGAAATAAACTTTTTGGATTGTTTCATGGGTGATTTCATCAAAGATATTTTAAAATGAGCTTAAATGGAAATACTTAAGTGTTAAGGGATAACAAAGAAGAAGTGAAAGGGGGTAAGCCTTACATGACATGAAAGGGAGTTGAGAACAAGCTTCGGAAACACCAAACAAAGCATATATAAGAAGGGGCGTACCCTTAGGAATAAATCACAAATTCACCAGCCAAAACCAAGCTTCCTTAATGTCGTCTTCTTCACTAAATTTCTAAAGAAAAATATTTGTAAATCAAATCCAAATCAACTCAAATTTGGAGTGATGACTTGGGGGAATATTACAACACCTTTGACCAAGTTATAATTGAAGAAACAAAACCACAATCATCCTATCATGAATGGTCGTGAGCAATAAGTGAGGGGCGAAGGCAAAAGACAAGTAAAAGATAGAAGGAGGAAGGAAAGTTGGTTGCAAGGTGGAGGTTAGACTTGAGTGCTTGGATCTTGATTGTTTATGAGGTTAAAAATGAGTTAACACACATCTCTAAATGGAAAATATAACATATATATGTTGGGTTTTGATCATGTTTAAGTTATTAAATTGTTATTGACATTGTTAAAAATATTGGTTTGATTCTTGTTTTGAAAAATAAGAAGCATATGTGATCCATGTTCATTGACTTGGAATGGAATTGAATAAACTTTTATGACTTATAATGAGACCTTGAAACAAAGCACATAGGTTATAGATGTACGTTGGTTAAGATCAGACCTGGATTTATAACTGCATTTATAGCAATAATCATTATAGACGCAGTTCAGAATTGCCTTGTTTTTGGCTAATTCTATGGAATTTCGTAGAGAGATCCTTAGGGATTTCTCATCCTATTTAATATATATATATATATATATATGTTTATTTCCATAAAAAGTTTGGATAGTGAAAAGTTAAGTAACGTCTTGAAAAGTGGTCATAACTTCACTTACGCAAAACTACCCCGTTTAACCTTGATTTTTGGACTTGAAAGGTTTGAAAAGATACGTAAATTTAAGTATTTTTTTCATTCTTTTTGAGAGTGTTTACTAACTTATGTTAGAGTATTTCAAAAGTGGTTTGAGAGATTTATGAATTTTTAAGAATTACTGTAAATTTTAAAAAAAGGGAATTTTATAATAAAAACTTGTTTTTTCAAGTTTTTAAGGAAATTTTAAAGTAGTTATTTTCAAGTAATATTTTTGGAAAATATTCTAAAACCTATTAAAAGTATTATAAAGTATTTAAAATCATTTTAAGTATATATAGTTTTTAGAAAATATGTTGACTATTTTATATCTTATGTAATAAAATATCTTTTGACTTGTTTATTTACATATCAAGTTTTGTTAAATAAATTATTATACATATATATCATTTTAAAAGGGTTTTAAAATTATAAATAAAAGGTTTAGAAAGGGACTAGAGTTGCTTAATGCTAAATAGCTAATAGTCTAATTACTTGCTCGAGAAGTAATTAATTATGCTTAACACTAAAAGCCGACGAAGTGGGCTTATCTATTTATGAAAATTAAGATTGATGTTTGAGTGGGAATGGAGTAATAAAGGTTTAATCTACCAGCTTCCCTCTTGATCATGGAATAGTAAGTCAGAAAATGTCGAAAACGTGTTAATCGTGTTGATTTCTTACCTGTTTATGGAAATCATCAATACTATACTTAACACTTAAGGTTGACAAGGTAGACTTATCTATTTGTGAGATTCAAGAATAAAGTGTCTAGGCAAGGCTTTGATGCAATTAGTGCTCTAACTTACCTGGCTTCACTTTTGGGTAAGGAATAGTTAAGTTGGAATGTCAGAAACGATTTAAGTATATGAATATTGATTTGTATAAACAATTGTTTTTTATTATATAGTCGATTAATCGATTATCAAACTTGACCAAATATGACTTAAGAAGTTATCGAAAGGCTTCATGTTTTCATAACAATAAGAACCACTGAGAAGGAGTAGCGGCACAAATCGTCTCTAGCTTTCACTTACTTCTAAGAGAACCAGAATTAAATTAACCAAAAATTCATGGATTGGTTTTGGAGAGTCCGGTAAGCGGGAACTATGTATGTATATAAGATGACTCAAACCCATAATCACTTCAAAACCATATACGTGATATATATTCTTGAAGCAGTTATGAAGTGAAATGCTATAGAGTTGAACTACCTTTCCTAAGGTTAAGTCCAAGGTAGAGATCAATGTTAACATTTCAAACGATGCTATCGTATGGGACAATCTATCCCACAGAGTATTCCTAGAGATAGGATTGTGTAAGCATTGGTCAAAGGACTTATGCAGGGAACTTTTATGGAGGTTTAAGATTTGTTTGAGATGCTTGAAACTATGTATTGATTCGTGATTTGTTTGAGATGAAGGAATCCAATTGGGGATTCGTGTGCTGCTCGAGTGATGACGACTCGTGTGAAAAATGCCGAATGTAGCCTCAAAATCAGAAATGACTAAAACCAGAGTAAGATGGAAATCTCGGGTTTGCCTTACCCATGAGGGTATATCAATTCTAGATCTAGAGTATGCTTATCAATATGTTGCGCATAAGAGTTGTTGATAATTAGTGCCACGTATTTCATCATTGGGCAAGTTGTGTTTATCTTAGAGTATATCCTATCTAGAGATATACAATGCTCGGAAGGAAGTTTCTGATCTTGGTCATGGAGTTAGGATTAGCTTGATCCGAGGAGTGCTCTATGGAAATCCTTATCTATGCGAATATACCTTAGTGGTATTAATTATATACCTAGTATTGTTGTGGCATTCACAAAGCAACTATTTGATATGGTTTATATGCTACACACTGGACATTATCTAGCATATCATTATATGTTAAACTTAATGAATGGTTGGTTTCATTTGAGGGGAAAACCAGCACGGTAATCCGTACGGTCTCAAAAAGGTGCTATTATATGTCACTCTTATTTCTTGAGTTTCTCATGCTGGTTTACCAGACTGATCTGGGTATTATTTTCTTATAATGCTCCGGTTGGTCCATGTACATATCTAGATTTAGATTCATGCTTTGGCGCTTATGAAGACGAGTTAGATGTTTACCTTCTATAGTATTCTTATTTCCATTGCATTTTTGTATTTTATATATCATTATGTGAGGATAGACAATTATAATTATCTAGGCTGATGATAGTACTATTATCTTAGTAACTCCGATATTTCTGTATTCAGAGTAACCCATTATACTAATTTTTCGATATTACATATTTCCGTTCCATTATGAGATTATGATGTGATGTTCTTTCTTTCCTTTTCTATTCTTTTTTACCCTAACTTTCTATCTTTTTGGTAGTTGGGTGCTCGACACACGAGTACCATAAATGTATTAGTGTCGACATATTGAAGTAGAAAAGTCGGGTCATTACATGTGGTATCAAAACTCATGGTTGAATGAGCACCTTGTCTTTGGTTGGATATGTATCATTAGAGATGAGCTAAGCGACACCTTAGAATAGGTCGAGTGTATTATACATATGAGAGCGTATTTGTATTTTGAAAACTAGACTTTTAAAATTATTCCTTAGGAATATCTCATTCTAGTAGCTCCTTCTTTAAAATAAGTCTATCCTTTTGTGTCCTAAAAGAAGTTTTTCCTTGGTTAGGAAGTAAGAACTATGACACCTAAAGCTACCAATGTTGGAGGTGGTCAGTATAGTACTGTCACAAATGGCAGGAATCGAGCATTGAGGAATATTGCTCGAGTTAAGGAACCAAAGGTAAATGTCATAGAAGAGGTTGTGTAGGTCATGCCTCAGATGGGTTTTGCTTCATTTTATCGTGATTATGAGAGGCTAGAGGTAAGAGGTTTAGTGGTATGGATGCTATTATAGAAGTTCAGACTTGGATCAACTTGTCTGGTCAGATATTCGAGGATATGGAGCTGGACGACGTGATGAAGCATAGGTTGGCGTCACAACATCTGATAGATTTAATCGTGGATTAGTGGAGTTCTATTACAGCAGATGTCCAAGAAAATGAATTCTCTTGGGCCCAAAAATATGATTTCAAGTTGAAGTTTGTTTCGGAAACCGAAAAGGTTTTTTATTTAAGAGATTTTTGGATCTGAAGTGGGGGACATAACTGTAGCGGAGTATGAGATCTGGTTCATTGTATTGTCTCGATTTGGATTAGGGTTGGTTGACACATCACTAAAGAAGAATGAGATGTTCATTGCAAATATGCATCTTGAGTTACAAAGGGACATGATTAATAACGTTATGGGGTTTTTGTGGGTTTGGTGAACATGGCTTTGAGGTTTGAGAGCTTGGCTCTGAAGCCATCTATTTATGCATTGACGAAGGACATTAAGCGTAATTTTCGATCGCCAAAGAATAAGTCCACTAATATTTTCTATAAGTGTGGGAAGAAGGGTCACTTTTCTAATAAGTGTTGGTTGGGTGGAGAAGGTCAAATAGTTAAAGCACGGGTTGAGAAGTTTCCCAAGCTTTAGGCCCAGTTTGCACCGAAAGGTTGTTATGGCTGCTACCAGCCTGGCCATTTTATTAGAGATTATTCTCTGCTTTAGAAAGGGGAGCATCCTATGTTTTTGCTATTTTTGCAGCAACTTTCACTTCGGTAGCTGCAAAGGGGAAGCAGGTTATTGAAGGTATACTATCTGTTTATGGCTTTTCTATTCATGTAGTTCGACTTTAGTGCTTTGCATAGTTTAATATCCCGTAACCTTGATTGTTTATTCATGCTCGGCATGTTAAGAACGTTGTGTATTGTTTGTTACTGATTTATGCTCAACCAATTTGGGAGCAACTTTACCTTTCTACATCATGGGGTGGTTAGACGGTAATTGTGGGTACATTGAACAAACAACTTGTGGATTAAATTTCACGTTTTGATTACACGGCATACTGTGATTGTTTTGGGTTAGAAGTTAAAAGTTATTAAAAGATGTTTACTATAAACAAAAGGAAAGATAAGTATTTTGGAAATAAACATTTATGGAAAGATTTATATAAGAAAGTGATTTATATAAGTAAGTTTACAAAATATGAATTACCAATGAAAATGGATTCAAATAGAGAATTTGATAATTTAAATTCGTATATGTTTGAAAATGTTTTTTAAGATTTTGGCGAAAATATTAGTAGTAATATTTGAAAGTAAATATTTCAAAAATCGGTTTAGGAAATTGAGATCATAATACTTTGTATTAGTATATGAAATATTTGATACCAATTTGGAATGATTTTGCTTAAGTAACAAAAGTATGGTTTGGATGTACTGAACTCACTTTTGTCGCTTGAAAATAATTTCGGTGCTGACTGCAGCATCATCGGCGTTCATTTCTTAGTTTCTAAGTGTGGGATGCTACAAAGTTATTTTGGTAAAATGGATTTTTATCTAATCCCAAAGTAAGATTTAAAATAAAAAAGTTATATATATATATTATTTCAAAATGAATTGAAATGAAAACCGATATTTAGTTCTAAAGTTTTTGTTTGAGTTATTTCATGGACACATGTAGCATGTGCATTAGGAAAGTATGATATATGCATCATGATATGATATGTTGTTTCAATTGTTGAAACAAAAAGGAATTATTCGATGGTTTTGGATAGTCAAGAACTTTCGGACTGTTATAAAACTTAAAAAACTATGTGTATTTGAAAATATAAAGTTGAGTTATATAAGACGTAAGTAGAACGAGTTCAAATTGTTGATCATCCTGGTTAAGTAAGATGAATTTGATGTTTTGGTATATAATCTTAGGATGTAATGGAGTATTATACAAATATGAACTTAAGTTATAAAATGTGGATAAACTTGAAGTTATGTTTTATGAATGATTCATAAATAATTTTAGTATTAAAAGACATAATATTTGGATAAATGAACACGATTAAAAAAAAATTGGCTTAGTTAAGAAACAAATAGGATAAATACGTATATTGTACATAGATCGTTTTATTCATATGACTGTTCTTGATTCAATATTTAAGTACATGTTTTCGATGTGGCATACGCTGGTCCGTATAAGGATTCTTAACTCGATTCTTGAGGGCAAACACTTGATACGAGTTCATGATACGATTTCGATGTTTTCTAACATGGTATATGGCTATGCAAGGAGAAAAGAAGTTTCTAATCAAGTAACCAAACCAGAGTCCACACTAGAGGGGTCAAGCGGTCTACATTATTTTGGAAATGAAATCTATGCGATCGAACAAGTGATTGGATTGGATATTATGTATGGATGATATATGTAAATCGGATGGACTTTTGGACATTTTTGTGATATGTTATGCTGGCATATGAAGAGTTTGGGGAATGGCGCTTCAATTTGTGATGAGGTATCATGAATAATTGTTTAAGTAATAACTAAGGTTTTTAAGCATAAGGTATGCTTAATACATTGTTTATCGTACTTAGACGATAGGAGAGTTTGAACCTGAGCAAACCATGAGCTTTTCTTGCTAGTGACTGTGGATGCTATTTAAGTATATGTGTACTTGTTTCTTTGTTAAGATTAGAATGGCCATTGAGCAAGGATCCTCACGATGGTACCAAGAAGACAGAGGACAATTTGAGGGAGAACCATCCAGTGTTGCTTATAGACTAGGGTTTCCTTCTTATCTTAGTATTGTACATCTTTTGTCGTGTACTTATCGCTTGAGGTGAAGTAACCTATTATGCATTTTGGTTTGCAGTTTAGGTTGTACATAGTTTCACCAGAACTTTGTATATGTATCTTTTTTTCATGCATCTTCTTTGATTATCGTTCCTATTTGAATTTCGAGGATGAAATGTTCTAAGTTGGGGAGAACGTTGCGACCCAGAAATTCAAATACTTCATCTTCGAATATCGAAACATTTTGAAATATAGTTAAGTGTTATAAATATGATTTTATAACTTTGTTTAACATCATTTTATTTATACATGATGATAAGAAACTTATTTTTGAAAATTGTTTGTATAAATATTTTCTTTGAAATTTTTTCGATAATGTGACTGAAAATCTTTTTATCAATAAATAACTTTTTGACCGTCAAAAGTTGTTCAGTTTTTTTAACATACGCTTATCTACTTAGGAAATTATTAAAATGAAATAAGATATTTTTCCATTTATGAAAATAAAAACTTCTTGGATTGTATCATGGGTGATGTTATCAAAGATATTTTAAAATAAGCTTAAATCGAAATACTTAAGTGTTAAGAGATGATAAAGGAGAAGTGAGAAGAGGTAACCCTTACATGAAATGAAAGGGGAATGAGAACTAGCTTAGGAAAAACCAAATGGAGCTTGTATAAGGAGTGGAATAACCTTAGGAATAAATCACAATCACAAACTAAAACCAAGCTTCTTTAGTGTCTTCTTCTGCTTCTCTAAATTTCAAAAGCAAAATATTTGGAGATCAAATCCAAATCAACTCAAATTTAGAGTGAAGCTTTTGGGAATATTACAACATCTTCCATCAAGTTAGAAGTTGAAGAAACAAAGCCACACTAACCTCTACCTTGAATGGTCATGAGTAATAAGTGAGGGGAGGAGGCAAAAGATAATTGAAAGCAAGAAAGTTGGTTGCAAGGTGGAGGTTTGACTTGGGTGCTTGGATCTTGGTTGTTTGTATGGTTAAAGATGAATTAACACACCTCTTTTAGTGGAAAATATAACATATATGTTGAAACGACCCGACTTCCTATCTCCTGGAAGACGCATCGCTAATGAAGAAAGAAAGGGATAGAAGAAGAAAAGAAAGAGAAAGAAGAAACACAACAACAGAGAACTCACAGTGGAACGAATAAAATATAATATATCACATAAAATATTACACAGTATCATATTACATCAGAGTATACAACTTGTACAACAGATATTAGACAGTTATAAACTTTTGTCTAACTATATAATTCAAGATACAAGATACAGATATCAAACAAACACAGCGGAACCATAATTTATCTACACGTGGAAGCCTCCCGCTCCATATCTCCTCCAGAATTCGTCAAGCAAACCTAAATCACTTGACTACTCATACATAATATGAGTACCCCAGAGTTTAATAAAACAGAAAATAAACACTCGGGTCAGACAGGGGTCTGGTGTGAGTAAACAGGTTAAAATTGCTTAACTTTAGAAAACCTTTGAAAAGAAAAGGTATCACGTAAGACTTCCCACACATAAACATGGAAAAGTTTTTACCTTACGCTAACCAAAACATTTGATAGGAAATCCGGTGATATTATAACAGTGTCTAGGGTTTTCAAATAAATATGAAATAGCCGAAATTGTTACATTATTAAATTCCAGCTACTAGCCACGAAAGTGGGTAATACAAACAAAACCGTAGGGTCTCGTAGGAAGAATGGGTTTCCATCAATGGCAGGGCTACTGGGGTACCGCCCGTCACAGTATGTGGCCTAGATCAACGTACCGAGGAGCCACCCTAACTCCTCTGCAACACAAGGCCGGGACCGTTCCTTACTGAGCAGTCCCGAACAAGACAACCTCGACAGTTGTCCGGAATCAACTGCCCCCACACAGCTGAAATAAAAAGGGACTTCTAGACAGGGGAAAATCTTGTCCTGAAATGGGCGCTACCCACCTAGCCTTGCTGCACCTCCCCTGTTTTAGCCATTCCTGGTTGATGAGGCTTGAGGATACGATTACCTTTAGAGAACACATCTCTTAGAATGCTCATCGTCCACCTGACGATGTTCTGAAAGCATTCAATCCATACAAGTTCATTCCGGGTTCGAACGAAACCGAAGGCACTATCTCGTTGCACTCATTTTGGAATCACCCTCAGAGTCAACGACCATAGCCCTTGCACTCTAAATCTCCATCTCGAACCTATAAGTACTATTCCATCAAACTCATCACGGAATCACCCACAGAGTTATACTGACGTATAGTTCTTACACCTCGAGTCTTCACTTGCTCCACTTGGATTCACGACCTAATGTTTAATTGGAATCGATGTGGTTTTCGGATTCCAAATATGAAAACCCGATCCCGGTCTCACCGAAACCAAACGCCATTTTAATGTCCAAGTTGTACTTAAGGGTTTAAACAATTAACTTGTATTCAGGATGACATAAACAGATAGATGAATCACATTATCACAATAGATAATTCATAACAAATATTCATCTCACAAAGCAGCATACCACATATCATACATATCCAAATCATCTAGTATCAACCAATATTAATCATCCAATATCAATCAATCAAACAATATTAATCAATTATCCAAAATAGAATTGATTAACTTATAATCAATTTGATTACCTAAATCCTTCATCATTAAATTATCCCAAATAAATTAATTAATCATCTCTTAATGATCTTCTTAATTAATCTCCCATGATTAATCATCTTTTATTACATTCAAGTAATTAGCCTTAACCATATACAATAATTAACCTTTAATTACTATCATTAATTACAATAATTAATGATCATACATTTGCTTCCATTTAATTAATCAATTATAATTAATTACATTAAACCTTAATTAATTACAATTAATTAATCACACTTTAGTTAATTACTTTTATTAATCAACCTTGATTAATTAGCTAATTATCCTTATTAATTAATAATTCTTAAATTAATTAAATAATTAATTTGTAATTAATCGTCTCATTAATCATAAACAATAATTAACAATTTGTAATTACTTATCTAAATTAATTAACCTCTTAATTAATTATATTAACCCTTTGATTAATTAATCTAATTAATTAATCTTTAATTACTTCATTAAGTAATTATTAATCAATTTAAATTAACAATTAATCTTTAATTAATTACTTTATTAATTAATTACATTTTAAATTAATTACCCTTAGTAATTAATCTTAAATTAATCACATTCTTTAATTAATTTAATTACATTAATTAATTAACTAAATTAATTAAGTAATTAACCTTTAATTACTTACACAAATAATTATCTTCTAATTACTTCCATTAATAAACCTTGATTACTCTCTTAATTAATTACTTAACAAATAATTAATTCCATCATTTAAATAATACTTAATCCTTAAATTAATTATTCCATAATTAATTAATTTCAACAATTATATTAAACAATTCCTTAATTCATTAATTAATTAACTTCAAAACAAATATATTAATTAATTTCTTAATTAATAACATCATGTAATTAACCATTAATCACTTCAACTCTAATTACTCCCATGAGTAATTTCCTCTAATTACTTCCATAAGTAATTACCATATTCAAACCATTAATTACTTCATTAAGCAATTACACTTAATTAACCCATAATTAAGTGATTATTAAAAATTAAATAACAATTAACTAATTTTTTAAAATTAATTAAATAATTAATTAACTAACTTCTTATATTTAAACAAAATTCTTAATTAAACTCTTTACTTAATTACAAATCATATTTATTAAGTATTCTTAAATTCATATCAATAATAATTAAATCTTAATTACCATTACAGTCTAATTATTCGAATTAATCAAATTTTAATAACTTAAGCAAATTATCCTATTTGGTTTTCAAATTCAAAATAATAACCTTATTTTAAAATAAGGCAATTAGAAATCAATTTTAAAATTTAAATTACTTTAATTATCTAACTTAAAACCTATTCATAAAATTTGAAAACTTAGTTTTTAAACATTACTTTAAAATTTCACTTAAAACTTTGATTCAATATTTAAATTCAAACATTACCCTTTTTAAATTAACATTCAAATTTAAATGAAGTTAATTACCTAAAAAAGGAATCATTTACAATAAATTTAGAACTTAAAATAAATTCAATCATTTTTTTAAAGTTTGATTTACATTTTAATTCAAAACAACAAGTTTTCTTCTTTTATAAAATTCAAGCTTGGTTTCATTTATTCAAGCTACAAATAAAATTTGCAACTTGTCTTCAATTTTCAACAACAAGTTGAATTAGCACATTAATAATTACATAGGTATTAACCCAAAGTGCACAATCAAAAATACTCGAGCAAAACACGACAACCATTCGAGTCAGCCCCGAAGCACACCCACCCCTTATCAACTTCGAGTCGTTCACGAGCATAACGCAAGATCCCACCAGAGTAATGCCTCGTCTTCCCAAGAAACTCACAAAAACACAGCCGTGCACGGTGCACGTGCACCATCACTGTCGGCTACCCAAGGTTGTCGCGACAATCGTCGCCGATCACTCTAACATCACGAGCACAACCATAAACCCAGATCAACTCATATGCTCGCGAATCAAAGTTTTGATACTTAGCTCGAAACTACAACAACCACTCAACCCTAAACCCCTCCACGACCAACGCCATGACGTCGTACAACCTTTCGTCGTCGTCACCAAAGAACCGCCACATCCTCTAGCTTCGCCCTTCCCAGAAGCGATCACCTCCGGTACCACAACCAAGTCGCGAAGTAACTACCTCCAAGCTGAACCAAAAATGCAAACTTAACCCCAGTTTGATCAATTTAGAACAAATTACCCATTTGAAAATTCCAACTATATTTTTCCCCTGCTCACAATCGATCCAACCTCCTCCATACCAAAAATGATACAACCTCGCCACGCCGATCATCGGCAAATCACCAAAACCCCAATTTCAAACAAAACCCAAATTCCCATCAATTTCTCAACTAAAAATTATGATGTATACTTTAAAAAAATTTTGGTTCTTAACATATCCACGAAATCCAAATCAGAAAACATAGAAGTTGATTTTTGACATGCATCAGTAGTTTACAGTAATTTCATTTTTTTTTAGAATTATTCGTAATTTAAAAATTACAGAAACTACTCTTAAAATTTCTACCTATCATTTACATACAAATTTCATTTAATCATTATAATCAGACAATGGGGTTAGTGGAAGATTTAAATTTTTTGAAGGATTGAGCCTGTCTGAAAGAAACATGAAGCAAGATGCTTTCTCTTTTTCATATATACACAGGGTTATAAACATAACTATAAATTCAATAATAAACTGAATGATTTCAGGCAATATCAAAATAATTTTCAGATCATCATATGCATATAATAAAAACCCAGATCAACTGTTTTTAAAATTATTTACTCACCTCAAATTAAAAGCAGAGCAGATTTTTAATTTCCAGGCTTTGAATAACTTTGATTTTGCTTTTTGTTGAAAATCCTTTTGCATGCTTTTAATTGATGATTAAAAGATGTTGAAAACCCCTTAAATCTGCAGGTTGTAAATTGATGTTGCAGCTTGATTTTTTATCTTGGTTGCAGATTTCAATTTGCAGGTTGAAGTAGAATCTCCATTTAGTTGCAGGATTTGAAAATTGCAGATTCTACTTGATGTTGCAGATTGATTTGCAGATTTCATTTTGCTTTTATGTTTGGAATTCAAGTTTCAGGTTTTATCTTTGCATGCATATTTATTTTCAGATTTTCCATTAATTTGAAACATGAAATGAAGACAAATAAAATAAAAGTATTTGTGAAAACTAATTCTCCTCTTAAAACATTTATTAAAAATCAAAATAAAAATAGTGCCACATGTTATTAATTTGAACAAGTGTCTCAAATATGTTTTAAAAGTTTACAAGTGTTTTAAAGATGCCTTAGAATGTTCACACATGTACATAAGTGTTTTTTAATTAAAATTTCATTTAGTTTAAATGTAAATACAACTTACTTATTTAAATTACTTAATTAATAAATATTATTTTACTTTTAAAAGAAAATATGCTAAAACTAATTATAATGTAAATATGTCTTTATACATGTATTTTATAAATCTAAAACCTTTATCTAGTGTTTAAGAAATAGTTTTTAAAAGAAAGTTTATTAATAACTTTATACAATATGTTTATAACCATTTAAATTGAAGCACTTTTAAAGAAAACAAAAAGAATACTTTATTTAAACTACCATATTTATAAATAAACAATTATCTAAAAATTCAAAAACAATTGAATAAATTCTAAATTAACTTTTGAAAATATAAATTAAACAAAGCTTTAAGTTACAATTTATACGTATTTGAATTATCAATAGATTAAATTAAATTTCAAAACAACTCAAATTATAACATATACATACATATATATTACAATTTGAAAATTCATCTTTTATTTAAAACAAAAGATTTTCTATTCACAATATATGTCAAATATATATATTATAAACAGAATAAATTTCATTAGCTTTGACAAATAATTCTTATCAAATTTAAATTGTTAGACAGATACTGATCAAAATTATCAGATTAAATATTTATTAACCTTTAAAAGGTTAAATCTACCAATTTAAATTAAAATTATAAAGGAAAATTATCAAATCAATTTAATTATTAATACGGATTATTAAATTGATATTGCCCAAAATTTTGGGTCGTTAAATATATGTTATGTTTTGATTGTGTTTAAGTTATTGAATTGTTATTGACATTGTTAAAAACATTGGTTTGATCCTTGTTTTGAAAACAAGAAGCATATGTGATCCATGTATATGGACCTAGAATGCATTTGAATGGACTATGAATTATGACAAGACCTTGAAATAAAGAATGTAGGTTATATATGGACTTTGGTTTAGATTGGACTCGGATTTGAAATTGCACTTTTTGCAATGGTCGCTATAGATGCAGTTCGAAATTGCCATGTTTTTAGCTATTTCTATGGAACTTTGTAGAGAGATCCCTATGGGTTTCTCATCATATTTATAATGCATTTATATATATGTTTATTTCCATAAAAATTTTGGATAGTAAAATGTTAAGTAACATTTTGAAAAGTGGCCAAAACTTCACTTGTGCAAAACTTTCTCATTTAACCTTGATTTTTGGAATTTAAAGATTTGAAAAGATATTTAATTTATGTATTTTGTTCCATTCATTTTACAAGTGTTTACTAACTCATATTAGGGTATTTAAAAAGTGGCTTGAGATACGCTTGACTTTTTATGAATTAGTTATGAATTTTTAAAGAAGAGGATTTTATAATAAAAACTTGTTTTTCAAGTTTTTTAGGAAATTGCAAAGTTTTTATTTTCAAGTAATATTTTGAGGAAATGTTTTAAAACATATTATTAGTATTATAAAGTATTATAAAGCATCTTTAAGTATATATAGTTTTTGAAAATATGTTGACTATTTTATGTCTTATGTAATAAAATACTTTTGACTTGTTTATTTAAATATCAAGTTTTGTTAAATAAGTTTACTATAATATATATCATTTTAAAAAGGGTTTTAAAAGTATAAACAAAGAGTTTATAAAAGGATTAGAATTACTTAATGGTCAAATGGTTAATTGTTTAATTACCTACTTGAAAATTAATTAACTGGCTTAACAATGAAATCCAACAAGGTAGGCTTATCTATTTGTGAGGGTTAAGATTGACGTTCGAGTAAGGATGGAGCAATATGGCTTTGATCTACCGGCTTCCCTCTTGACCAAGGAATAATAAGCCGAAAAATGTCGAAAATGTATTAATCGTGTGATTTTTAACTTGTTTAGGTAAATCATTAATACTATACTTAACACTAAGTGCCGACGAGGTAGACTTATCTATTTATGATATTCAAAAATGAAGTGTTTAGGTAAGACTTTGATGCAACTAGTGCTCTAACTTACCGGGCTTCATTCTTAGGCGAGAAATATTTAAGTTGGAATGTCGAAAATGAGTAAAGCATATGAATATTAATTTGTATAAATAATTTTTTTGACTAGATAGTCGATTAGTCGACTGTCAAACTTGACCAAATATGATTTAAGAAGTTGTTGAAAGGCTTCGTGATTTCATACCATTAAGAACTGCTAGGGAGGAGTATTGGTACGAAACATCTCTAGCTTTTGCTTACTTCTGAGAGAACCAGAATTGAGTTAATCGAAAATTCTTCGATTGGTTTTGGAGAGTCTGGTAAGTGGGAAGAGTGTACTTATATCAGATGACTCGAACCCGTAATCACTTTAAAACCTTATACTTGTTCTATGTTCTGCAAGCGGTTGTGAAGTGAAATGTTATGGAGTTGAACTATTTATCCTAAGGTTAAGTCTAAGGAAGAGGTCAGCGTTAGCATTTCAAACGATGTTATCGTGTAGGACTGTCTATCTTGAGGAGTATTCCAAGAGAGAGGACAATGTTAGCATTCATTGGAGGACTTATGTAAGGAACCTATGAATACGTTTGAGATATTTTCGAGATGCCTGAAAATCATGTAGTGATTTATGATATATTCTAGATGAAGGAATCCAATTACGGATTCGTGTGTTGCTCGAGTGATGAAGACTCGTGTGAAAGATGCCGAACATAGAATCGACATCGAAAATGACTAAAACTAGGGTAAGATGCGCTATCTCGGGTTTAGCTTACCCATGAAGGTATATCAACTCCCGATCTAGAGTATGCTTATCAATATTTTGCGCATGGGAGCTGTTAATACTTGGTGCCATGCAATTCATCTGGCTAGTTATGTTTACCTTAGAGTACATCGTATCTAGAGATGTACGATGCTCTAAAGGAAGTTTCTGGTCCTGGTCGTGAAGTTCAGATTCAGCTTGATCCGAAGATAGCTCCATGGAAATCCTTACACCTATGCAAACATGCCTTAACGGTATTGGTTTATAACTATTATTGTTGTGGCGTTCGCACCGTAACTATTCAATATGATTTATCTGCTACGCACTAGAAATTATTTATCAAATCACTATCGGTTAAACTTAATGAATGGTAGGTTTCATTTGAGGGGAAAACCGTTACGGTAATCCGTACGATCTCAAAAAAAGTGCTATTATATGTCACTTGAGTTTCTCACGCTGGATTAGCAGACTTATCCGGGTGTTATTTTCTTATAATGCTCGGGTCAACCCATGTATATTTCCAGATTTAGGTTTGGACGCTTTGGAGCTTATGGAGACAAACTGATGTTTACCATCCATAGTATTCTTATTTCTACTGCATTTTTGTATTCTATATATCAGCATTGTGAGGGCAGGAAGTTATAAATGTCTAGACTGATGATAGTACTTAAGTCTTAGTAACTCTAAAAATTATGTATTTAGAGTAACCCTTTGACTAATCATTTGATATTACATATTACCATTCCGTTATGAGATTCTGACGTTGTGTCTTCCTTTCTTATTCTACTATTATTTTTATTTTATCCAAACTTTTCGTATTTTCGGCACTTGGATGCTCAACACATGCATACTGTGGATGCATTAGTGCTGACATTTGGGGCTCAAAAGTTGGGTCGTTACTAGATTTATAGAGACGAGATTTCAAATTGTAATGATGCAATTTCAAAGTGCAAAAGTGCAGTTATTCCACTATTCAACATTTTTGCTACTTTAACATCTCAACTAACAACCAAACATTTATATAAGTAAGATGCATATAAAAGTAAATCATTAAAGAAGAGAAATCCCTTAGGGTCTCTACAAAATCCCTTGTAAATCTCATATATGTATGTTCTTCGAAGTGTTTTGTAGCGACTTATTCCCTATGAAAACTTTTCGACTTCTTCTTTCTTTTTGTCCCCTGCAAAACAATGGTTAATTATGCCATCCACTACCAAGCAGTGACAATTCCAAACAAGCAATATGCACAAGTATAAAAAATATAAACCATAATTTTTATTTTACGACATTTTGTTAATTTTAAACCACTTTAAAGTGAGATTATCTCACTTTTAAACCAAGATGGAGCGAAAACTTCCTGCCACAACTAAGAAACAACACAACACTTCATATCCTTAACCAAACAAGCAACCAAACTAGCTCCAATCTCTACTTAGCACCTTTTAAAGCCCACGTCCAAACCTCCTACACCACAATGAACTCATGGCCCAAGCAAGATTTAAGGGGTTTTTGCAACAAACTTGTTTCTTTGATCACACGAAGAGTTTGGCAATATTATTTCAAGCTTATACGATGATTTAGAGGAGGAAAGGTTATGTTTTGAAATGGTTTTATCATAGAAAATGAAGAAGATGGAAAAAAACAAATAAGAGGAGTGGAAAGCATAAATGTGAAAATGAAGTAAGATGCATTATTTATAGAATTTGAAAAGGGGAAAATAACTTCACTTACCCCTTTACCAAATTACCTAACTACCTTACAAAATTTGACCATGGTACACCCTATCTCATGTGCCAACCTATGTGCTAAAGAATTTTCTATCATAACACAAAAGGAAGTACACAAATTTATGCATTACACAGTACTTCAACATTTTTTAATAAGAAAGAAAAGCCTTCCTTACTTTATTACTTCACTATTAATTTACTCATTATGCTTTTGCGGCTAACCACTTCTCATTTGTCAAATGTATGTATAAAAATACTAGTATATGTGCAACAACGTTGTAACAACTTTGGTTCGGTAAATGTCGTAAATTCGAAAAACGAATTTCGGTCACATTTTCAATTTTTTTACCGAACTATTTATTTATGTAAATAAATATACAAAATGAGTTTACAGTTATTTTTTATTAATTAAAAGGAGTTTAATAAGGCTATTAAGTCCATTTTAATTAATATTTAATTCACAACTCAAATATTTAAATATTCCATATATTTGAATATAAAGAATCTATATTTTCTAGAATGTTAGATTATCCCCCCTTAAAAGAATTTCATCCTCGAAATTATCACGGAGTGAAAAATGTAATAGCCCTTCTTAAAAATCAATTACTTTGATTTTATTAATCTGATTAGTTATACTTTTTTTTATAGAATATCCTTATTAAGAGTGGCAACATAAGTACAGTGAATACTCTGTAATAAAATAATATGCATCCAATCTTTCAAAACATAAATTTAGAACTAAACGCCTGACTTTTTATATTCAAAATATATTTTCAAATTCCTTCAAAGAGAAATGTATCAAAGCCAAAATCAATCTTGACAAGGAGGGGGCTCCTCTTGCCGAAGCATGGTATAACTCTAGAACCAAAACAATATGGAGCATCCAGTGGTATTTCGTGTTCTCCCTAAACAATGACTAGAATAAACAAATATACCTTGCGAGTCTTAAAAATCGAAAAAACCCCAATCATCTAACTTTAGTCATAACAAAAATATTTAAAATATCACTTTACAAAAACTCTTTTCAAATGTCCTGAAATTATAATACTTCACCTAAGTTTTTAAAATAATAATAATATTATTTCTCTTACAAACTCTTTCAAAATCACTTTTTCAAAAGCACCAGGATTGAAGTCCTAATAAACAATAACTTAAAAATCCTTTGTTTATAAATTCATGCTATATAAACTATAGTATATAAAATCACACTATCAATCAAATCAAATTAAATATAGGAATAAACTAACACTTAACATTATTTAAAATGTTAAATGACCAACAAAAAAGATTTCGAATTTTGCTTAGGTTCCCAACTTTCTTGATCATCCAAGGATATAGATAATTTCCTAAGCTTACCATTACACTCATTAGACATTGCTTAGAAGATTATCTGAGCTACCTTAGAAAAAAATTGAAAGTTATTCCCGAAACATTCCTAAGCCATGAATATAGCATAAAAAATACTTAAGCCCGTATGATGTACATGGATCATTTGTAATGCAATATCTGATTCGACCACAGCTCGGATACATAAACTTTACTTCCGAACTAGTATCGCTCACTCGACCTCCCAAGTGCAGACTTCGATCATATTCCTTGACTAGAAACCTCCATTCTCCTTACATAGCTACATATATGATAGAAAATCTTAGTATCATTTCAAGAATCTGAATCAAGCGTTCTCCATCAAGAATCAAGCAAGAAAACCTTATTCGTAGGGGTGGGCATTTAACCAACTTAACCAACTTAACCGAGTTAACTGACATCGATCGAATCGACTTAACTGATAAATTTGGTTAACCGGTGTAATGGTTAACTGATCAACCTTAACAGAACATTTTCGGTTCGGTTAACGGTTGAGAAAATTTGCTTAATCGGTTAACCGTTAGCCGACAAAAAAAATTAAGTTTTTTTTCAAAGTGAAATAGCAGCCCAAATTCATCCCATCTATAAACAATGCATACCCGAACCAGACTATTAGCATGCCCTAGTATTCCCCTTTCTATATCCTATCCAATTCTTATTTCCAGATAAAATAGGAAAAATGAGAAAACTCAAAACCTAGATCTAACGTATTCACTGATCTCGTCTGCTAAATGAAGATTTAGTCTCGATGCTTCACGATGTTAGAGACCACCACCACCATTGAGTTGTCGCAGTAATTAATGGCGCCAATATGGTAATGAAAGATCATGAGTTTAGTTTTGTAGAATTAATTCATAAGTTCTAAATTGACTTTTCAATCTGAGTTTTAAATGAAAGATCATTTAATGTATTAAGTTCTACTATCAGCCTATTACTTCTAGTTTGTTACTTACCGATTTCAGTTGTATGCTATGCTAGTGCATACTTTTCTATATTTACTATATTTGTATTTCAGTAATCATATACTAATTACTATATGAGTAAAAATATTTTTACAACTAATTTACAGTATTCTGATTATAGAGTTACAATAACTTTATACTGAAGTTATAGTAATCATGGGAACCATATTCTAAATTTATAGCAATATTTTAACTAATTAGTTAATTTACAACTAATTTATAGTAATATGTTGAATCGACTTTGTTTGATTTCTGTCTAATTTTAGTAACTTAAATGGTCTATTGTTCTACATCCTTATGCACATAACATGGGCATTGTGTTCGCATATATGCATACTCCTATCTCATTACTTGAACACATATCTATGTAATATTAGTTAGTGTTTTAGGAGTGTCAGTAGTTCAGTTTTGGTGTTTTCTCCTGCATCATCATTATCTTTTTTTGTTCATTGAGTAATGCTTTTAGTGTTTTCATCTTCATACTCATTATCTGTTTTTGCTCATGTTGCTTCTATATTTTCCTTAAGATCATATTTCAAGGCAATGTTGGTTGTATAAATTAGCAATTATTGTTTTATTCTGGATAGAGAAAGACTCTTTTAGTTGAAATTTACTAATTATTTGGTCATATGAAATATTCATATCTTATTATTTGATAAAATTAGTACAAGTTTTAATTGGAAATACTATTAAATTACAATAAGAAAAATATATGATTTGGTCTATTCCTTCATTGTTTCAACTTTATGATATGCCTAATTTAATGTAAAACACGTAACATGCATTTGATGGAAAAAATGGAAATAGCACATTTAGAGGTTCATTGATCATTTTAATTTGTGTGTGGATTTTAAGTTATAGTCATGTACTTGTTAACGTACAAAACATATATTATTTCTCAAGTTGAATTCTCCTTCAACTTTGTTGACGCTTTGCAGCTAATTATTCTTTAAATATTTTAGTGAATATGTTGTTGATGCTTAGATGTTTATAGTTTAATTTAATTAAAATTATATATTAGCATACTAAATGGATATTTTGTATAGATTTTAACTATAGATGTTGAACTAAATAGATTTAACATACAGAATGGATATTTTTTATTTATGTATAATGTTATATACACATGTTTGATGTGCTTGGTGGCTACTGTACAAAGTATGAACCAAAGTTTTGTGTCTATGAAGTATGAACTGATGTTGTATCCTTGGTGAACTCAGGCATAGGATCATTTCTTTCTTTATTTCTTATTGTTTAGTGTATTCAGCATGGAGTGGCTATTGTTTACTTGCTTAATCATGAACTGGCTATGAAACGATGTTGTATTATAAGCCGGAAAGACAGTAAATTTGTAATCATGTAATTCACTTGTTGTTTATGCACTTCACTTGTTGTTTAGTGTTTGAAATGATGTTGTATATGAAAGGAAAGACTGCATCATGTAGTGTGTGATAATATGTGCATTGCCATTATGTTGTACCTGTAAATTAACATCATGTTGTAGTCGTAGCATTATTCTACTATGTAATAACTGCTAAATGCAATTTGATTTTTTTATTATTGGAAAACTTTGAATGAAGATGTATATTAAATTCTTCTACATAGTTGGTTAATAATCGGTTAACTGATCGTTGGTTAACCGTTCGATCATAGCGGTTAACCGACTAATTAACCGGTTAACTACTGTTAATTATTAATCGGTTCGATCGATTAAAGTATGTCAAAATTAATCGACTTTCGGTTAACCAAACTGTTGGTATCCAACGGTTAAATGCTTTTTTTAACCGATTTATTCGGTTAACCAACTGCGCCGACCCCTACTTGTTCGGAATGGTATGAATCACCCCTAAGTAATGTACTCAAATCCTAGATCAAGAACTATGCAAATAAAATGATCTACATACAACTTACGTACTTAATCCTATTGGTTTCTCAACTGCACCAATCTTTTTCTAAATCACTTTTCAATTTCATTTATATATTTCATTCAATACTAAAGTTATTTATGAACTATTTCACAAATTTCCGCTTAAGTTTATAAACAATTTATAAAGACACATTTTTATAAAATATTAAATTAAAAACTTACTCCACTCTTATTTACTTATAAAATACTCTTCTACATCTTAAGAGTATGTTCAAAATGTTAATTTTATTTTACCTTTCAAAATTCAGATGGAGGCCCAAACATAATATGGATCTTAAAACCGAGTCTACGATTTCTACCTCTTTACCTATATGGTCCAATAAGCAGCTAAGAAGAATAGGATACTTGTATCCAAACTCAGTTCTAGAGTTTACTTTTTCTTAGACATCCCAAAGGTAAGATGTTTATTTCTATGTCAAATAATTTATATGACTTAGATGTTTAAATGAAGATACAGTTTTAATAAAACAAAGTTCATTAAAACTCTCTTATTCAATTTAAACCATTTAACAGTTTATATCAAATTATCTCTTTTCTATCCAAGTGTTACAAATTTCAATTATCAAAACATTCTATTATCAAAATACTTTTTATTTTAAATTAATTTCCATTAAGGAAACCAAAGAACTAAGTACTCGGTTTTTATTTCAAAACCCTGTAACGTCCTATAATTTCAATCATTTGAACTTGGAATATTTAATTAATTTTAAATATTGGAAAGTTAATTGTATAAGTTAAATAACTTGAATTTAAAATATAGCGATTTATTTGATAATTGAATTGTTAAATTTAACATTGGAAATGTTTAAATCATCAAATCTTGAACTTAATTCGAATGAAAATGATTTTGAAAGTAGATTTTAAATTCTATTTGAAAAGAAGGAAGATAGTAAACTTTTAAATTAGATTTAAAAGTGATTAAACGTATTTTGGGAACTGCTCGTTTTAACTAACGTGCAAAAATAGCCTTCTACGGCACTGTCTAGGATTTCGATGAAACAGGTTACATTAGATCTGTAATAGTATATTATAGTATGCCATGGAATTTGATAGCAATCAGACATATCATTTGGCCATGCGAGTTCAGAACTCTTAGAAATTGAATAAAGAAATTTTAATTAATATAATTTGATTTTTAAAAGTTAACTTCTGTGTATGATGGAATTGACTTTCGATATATATTTCATTGTATTTGGAATAGGAGTATAACATATAGAATGTCAGGCAGCATGCCTCGTTTAGAGTTTGAAATTTTCATGGATAGATAGTGCCACGGAAATTTTCTATATAAATCCATTAACTATCTTCATTTGTAAACCCTAGCTTCTTACTCAGCCATCATTAAAAAAAATTAAAATCCTTCACCCAACAGCCAGCAATGATCTAAGCCTCTAGAAGCCGAATTGGCCAACGACTTCAACTAGGCAATGCAGAGCACGACGATACGAAGCTATCTAATGGATGGATCGTGTTATCATCAATCGAGGCTGTGACGCCCCACCTCTATACCCACGCTAGCCAAGAACACTCCGG
Organism: Allium cepa; assembly: GCA_030765085.1. Lineage (NCBI taxonomy): Eukaryota > Viridiplantae > Streptophyta > Magnoliopsida > Asparagales > Amaryllidaceae > Allium > Allium cepa. The sequence continues at coordinate 460,761,554 of CM060938.1, read as the reverse complement.
AGAAGTGCTGTCAACTAGCACGGAGAATAAGGCTGTTGAGGAGCGACCATCCATGTAATTGCTTATCACACGGTGGCTATAAATAATCTTCGGAAACAAACATAGAAATAATCATATCACAAATCAGTCACAGATATCCATATCACAAAGGCGGAAGAAGATATGAATATATAACTAACACATGAAAGTGTACATCAGAGTAGTGGTCAATAAGATCCACGATAATACAAAAGAATAGCAACACGTGCTATACAAAAGAATACAACTATGAGTCTATATCTCAAGTGTATACAACAAAAACTGCTAATCTAAACAGTTAGCCAAAAGTCAGAGTGATAAATCCCTGGGAAGAAGTCAAGCAGAAGCACCTGTAACATCTCGGTCTGATCCGAGTATTATTTAAGAAAATAATAAACGGATCAGTCTAGCTATAAATATCAGATGACATGATATAACATAAAAGATATGGCATAAACATAAACATCCATAACGACATACCACTATAAGTATGTAAATAATGATCAACAGAAGATCAATCAATAAGAGATAATCAATATCACAAGAATCTTCTCAAAGATTCGAAGGGGGCATCATACCCTAAACTTGTACTCATAACAAGTCAATGACATAAATTCCAGAAATCAACACGAGAAATCCAGAAATCATAAAAAGGGAAAGAGGCCTATCACATGACGGTCCGAAGACCAAGGGGAGCTACCCCACATGTGTGAATGGAATCACACAGATTAAGGTCAAGACTAACCAAAAAGCAGAAAGGTATGTGTGAATGGAATCACACAAGTGGTGTCTAGTCTAACCTTGCAATGAAAGAGACATCGCGCAATTGCTAGTCTAATTCATAAAGCGATCATCAAGATCAACGAGAAGTGTCAATTACACTAAGCTAGTAAATATAGAAGTTTAGCTTCATGTCCCATAACCACTTGCTTAACTTAAATATTTACGAACAAACTGTAAATCTTCACTAATAAAATTGTCACAAGAGGTTCAATCGAACAAGTCCAAGAATTAACCGACGAAGTGAACGCAAGCGTTTCATACCACTTGTTTTACTAAGTCGTTTAATTAGATTTCTCATCCGAGTGAGGTAAAGGCTTGTATATACTAATAGATTGGAAAACGGTTTAAGAAAAGAGCTTTGTTATTAAAAATAGAGTTGAAATTGTTTGTTAAAAGAGTTTTGATATTTACTACTAGTATTGAAACCTTTATATTATAAAGTGACAAAAAACACATAAGCAAGTGTAGAAACAATCAGTCACAAAGATCGCATACGGAGATGTGAATAAAATCCCAGGAAATCAGCTCAATGTTTTTCAGATAAGATCCCCTACGGAGGGGGGTCCAGGGGGGGTGGCAACCCCCCAAGGTGGGGGTGCGGGGTCAACGCCACCGCTTACGGGGTTCGACCTGCCCGGTCAGGTCGCGGGGGTCCAGGGGGCAGCGCCCCGACCAAAACGGTACGACCTAGTGAAGATAAAATGAGGTCTAACGACCTAAGGACTCAAGGGTCTAACGACCTAACGACTCAAGGGTCATACGACCTAACGACTCAAGGGTCTAACGACCTAACGACTCAAGGGTCATACGACCCAACGACTCAAGGGTCTACGACTCAGCGACTCAAGGGTCCAACGACTCAGCGACTCAAGGGTCCAACGACTCAGCGACTCAAGGGTCCAACGACTCAGCGACTCAAGGGTCTACGACTTAGCGACTCAAGGGTCCAACGACTCAGCGACTCAAGGGTCCAACGACTCAGCGACTCAAGGGTCCAACGACTCAGCGACTCAAGGGTGAACGACTCAGCGACTCAAGGGTCCAACGACTCAGCGACTCAAGGGTCCAACGACTCAGCGACTCAAGGGTGAACGACTCAGCGACTCAAGGGTCCAACGACTCAGCGACTCAAGGGTGAACGACTCAGCGACTCAAGGGTCCAACGACTCAGCGACTCAAGGGTCCAACGACTCAGCGACTTATGGACGAACGACATAACTCCGAACGACCTAAAAATGGCCAGAACGACTCAAGTGCAGAAAATTCAACAAAACGCTAAAAATTGGAGTTTTTTGCCAATCCAATCCAAACCAAATGCTAACATGCATGCAAAAATGATAGGGAATCATTCCCAACAGTCCAATATAGTTATAGGCTAGAATTGTGAGATAAAAATCTCACCTTTGCACCAAATATCAATGAAAATGAAGTTTTAAGCAAGCAAGAATCAATCCTTCTTCTATCTAAGCACAAGAAGCTTGAATCCAATGTCTTCTTCTTGAATTTGGAGTAGAAAGATGGATTGCAATTGAATTTGAGTTTTGGAATTTTAATTTCCCATTCCCTCCACCATTAATGCCAAAGCTTGATTAGTTAGGAAATTTATGAAGAGTGAGGAGAAGAGGGTTGGAACTTGGGCTTAATAGGTTAAACTAACCCAAAGTCCAAAGCGGGAAAAGTTAGTGAAATTTCACTAACTCCAAACCTATCGATGTTTATACTTAAAAAAAGTTGTAAACGACATTTCGAACTCAATGGAAGTGGTCTCGAGTCCTAATTTGACCGTTTGCAAAAAGTAGCTTTTCGGACCAAAATCCGATTAACGAGTTAATATTTAAATAAAATATTTAAATACAAACTCGATAAATATGCGGGTTGTTACAGAGGCGGTGGAAAAGTTCGTTCAACCATGGAAGTTTTTAGGGTTCATGAGGGTTTTGTGGCCAGCTTTCATGCCCACGTGCTAGCGTGTGGTGGTGGGGGCTGGAGCACGGCAAGTGGTCACGACCCTGTCGACTGATCGAAGTTTTTTCCAAATAAACGAGCGCATGGCCTGGGAACGAGAGACGGAGGAGGATAGAAAGGTTTAATTTTTAAATTTTAACTAGTTTAGTTAATTATAAAATTAATTATCTCAATCATTAATTCATAACATGTTCGTACGAGGTCCAAATCGAGCGCGACAGGTTGCGCTATGTTCGTATCAGTGTGTACTACACTATGGAGTTGGATTGGATGGATTCAGAGCTGATAAAAATTTAGGTTAAAATTGAATGCCCATTCAGTTTTAATTTAAAAACCGGGACGTATTGACGACTATCAAAATCAAAGTAAGTTAATCTCATCATTTTGGTTAACTAGAAATATTTTTGGCAAATAAAATTATTGATCTGACTGTGTGAATATTTTATCATTAACTATTATTGACTGTGGGATAATTTACTAAATTTAACGTTTGTTTGGATATATTTCCACGCCTGGAGTAGATGACACCCTATAATGTTCTTATGTAAGAGAGGATGCTCCTTGTATACGAATCTCGCCTTGAAGGAGTTGATTTATATTTTAAGATTATATATACTGTATGTGACGTAGGGGAATAGATTGGAGGGTCCAATTAGATTCCTCACACTATTGGTTTTATTTTCATATATATTATGATATATGATAGATTGGATGTCGTATTGATGACATGGATATGGATTTGCTTTTTTGATGCTTCAGTAGCATTGCCCTTATATTTGGTATTTTAAAATATTATAAACTAATAATTTAATTTAGAAAGGAATTTCACGTGATTTGAAATTATATGTTCGAATAATTTTTCTAAAAAAAAACTCAACCCAGAGCCCTGATGAAATCGAAGGGATAGGAGGAGCCCCCTCCTGCCTGGTCCGACCATAGACAGTTGGGATTTAAGCCAGCCCAGCACAGAGATTTGATGCCCCCAACCGGTTTTATAGGATTAACGAGGACCCACCTCCGCGCTTTGAAATTGGGAGTAGGGCAGACGGGTATCGAACTCGCGACCTCGTTAACAGGAGGCAAGTATCTCAACCACTACTGTAACGACCCGTTAAATTAATAATATTAAATGAATTGAATTAATATAATTTCTAATCTAATCTAATTTAGAATAAATGTAGAAATTTGGTATAGTAGTTGTAATTTAGTGTAACAATAAAATTTTATGACAATAGATTTGGATAATGTAATTTGTCACTTTTTGTTAAAAAGTAAATTATAAGAAATCAATAAATGTTGAATTGAAAATATTAATAAAAATATTAACTAAAATGAGATTTATTAATATAAAATCAGTAGTGAAGAGGTTACCTTTGGTTGTAATAAAGGTGAATTCTATTAGTGGATGTCAACACTTAATAAAATTTATTTAGAATAAAAAGGTTTCAAATGCATGTTTGCATTGAATATGTAATTGATGGATTAAGGGTAAGTAATTAGAATTTAATCCTATAAGATTTGGAACTAAATGTATGAAGATAATTTGGTAGAAATAATTAATTAACCTCTTAATTGTGCATACCCAATATAATATAAATAACAACAGGACTAGAACTTGATTTGCCTAGGTATGTATATATGTTTATAAACTATAACCAAGTGAGAAATTTGGTAGTAAATAGGGGATAAGTTGACTAAGGCAATTAGTAATTTAATAAATGAATGCATAGTAAGTAAGTGGAAATGTTTGCATAAAAATATTTTCATATATGGGATAATTACAAAAGTTTACCCATTTATCTAATGTATATAATTGAATCTAAATTTAGGGCAGCATTTTGTTATTGATGGTATAAGTGAATTTGAATAAAAAGGGTAAAAAAATTATGTAGATTTAACATGTATTGAGTATATAGCTAAGAAGGGCATTCGATGTAAATGAATCTAAATTAATGTGTCTAGTCAATAAAGGAGAACTTTAAGGGAATAAATATAAATGAATGTATTTGGGGAAGGGAGTCCTTTTATATGTTGAATAGTATAACGTTGTTATTAAGAATGAACGTTACTTTAGTAATTATTAATATGGTAACGGAAGAGTGTATAAATTTTATAGTAACGTAAAAACGTATTGTAAGATAATAATTAAGTGTAGATTTATAAAATATATTTATGACAACAAATTTTGTAAGTTATTTATTCTATTAGTTGTTAAGTTTTATTTATGTGTAAGTTAACAATATTACAATTCAATTGAATACAGTAAACTATGCAAACAAAAGATGAACATTTGGAAGTATTACTGTAGTGATATATATATAAGAAACGGTAACTTTGTAGTTGGGGAATAATTGATTTAGTTGTGAGTTGTAATACAATAGAGTCAATTTATTAGAATTTATTGCAATTTATGGGATTAATTGCAGTAACCTTTGAAGATTTATTTACTAAAATAATTGACGATGAAAATTATATGTAAATCTGCTTTAGTTAATTTAAAATATCCAAAGGGCTAGAAATGACACAAATCTGCTAGTTTAGAAATTTACAATAAAAAGTGGTAAGTAATTTTTCTAAATTTTTAGATAGTGGGAAGATGTAGATTTAGATGGAATTTATTATTTAACTATTTCACATGTTGAAGATCTAAGGTTAGAATTGAGATTTTTAATGTATAGATATTGGGCCAATGTTAGTTTCATTAAATTGACATCAATAACTTTGAATAATAGAAAGAAAGTGAATTTAATAAATTTAATCAAACGTATAATGTTGAATTTATTAAAAATTGGAATTTAACCTTTAAGTAAGGATTAACATCTAAATTGATGAATAGAACAACTATGTATTGACACTTGAATTGTTTAGAATTGGAGTAAATAATTAAGAAAATTTAAAGGGAGAAATTTGGTCAATTTTTGAATTTAGATGTAAAAATTGGATTTTTATAATTTATTTAATTTATTTAATGAATATTGAAAATAGCCATTTTGGTCACGGACTCGGATTTCGATGAAACCAGTTTCATCGGATCCGTATCGGTGAATTATTATAGGGTTACAAGTTTCGTATCGATCGGACCTGTCGTTTGATCGTACGGACGCGAAACGCCTTGAAAATCAATTTTATTAAAATCAATTTGAAATCAATTTGGAAATCTTGTTTTCAGCATAACTTCTTCATACGATCAAATTTGGACGTGAAACTTTTTCCATCGCGTTCAAAATATTTTAAAATACCTATCTGGATATATGGGTTTGACAAATTTCGTTCCGGGGTCAAAACGGGCTTTTTGGGCCTTAGTTTGTTTCGTACGTTCATCTATCTAGTCTATCTACTCTAACCCAACCCTACCTATAAATATGCAGTTATAAACCCTAGCTCCATTCTATTGTCTATTTGTTGTACCTTCATCTTCTTCAAGCTTCTCTTCTTCTTCAATGGGGGCTAACCCTAGATCTAGTCAGTTCAAAAAAAAAATTCAATTTCAAAAAAAAAAAAAAAAAAAAATTTTGCGGATCTGTAGCAGCTTCTGGTCGCGCTTCGGATTTCAAGGGAGAAAACCCTAGAGCAACTTCGGGTCAGGAAGAAAATGACTCGGGTCGCTCCGGTCGTTTTGGCAAAAACTCCAGGACTGAAGTCGAACCCGAAGTCGACCCAGGACCAGAATTTTCCATTTTTTAAATTTTCATACCTTTTGCATACGAGCTCGGATTCGCGCGCGGTTTGTTTTGATGGGATCGTATCGGAATTTCTGACGTTTTGGCGCTGGTTTGGACAAATTTGGAGACCATCAAATTTTTGGGTTTAAATCGAATTTAAATTCGATTTAAATTCCAAAGGTGAGTGTTTAAACCCACTCACAACTACTAGAAGCTTTTATGTTTGTTAAATTAATTTTAGAAATGAATAGAAATTTATTTATGAGTATTTGGCATGTTTATTTCACTCATATTTGTTGAATTGCATTTATTAAATTTAACTGTTAATTTAATTTATTTATTGCGTATTAATTGATAGTTAGAATTTATTTGTTTGCCTATAAACTGCTAGTTAACAGTTATATAGATTATTACTGAATATAAACTGTTAGATTAATAGTTGTTAAATTTAATCTGAATAAATTTGTCAGTTATTACCTGTTATATATTATCAAATATAAATTGTTATTGATTGATATTGCTTAATGATTGTGATTGGATGATGGTTGATGTTGATGGATTTTTTATTGTATATCATTAAATTGCAAATTATCATGCATATTTCCTTTCATTCGGGATTGTGGTTTGAAATGATATACAACCGCAAAATTTTATATCTCTTAAATTGCGGATTGAAATGATAAATATCTGTATCACTTGACCATAGGATAGAAAATTATATACAGGCACCGCGGTCTATATATAACTATTTTAAATGTGATTTCTATGGTTTCGATGGAATACGGTTTATAATAATCTTAAATTTTATATTGTATAAATATTTTTCTTCCATATATATATACATATGAAGTTGAAAATTTGAAATTAAACGGTGTATAAAAATCTTTATTAAAAATGGAAGAAAATTAAGAAAATGGAGTTTAATAATTTATATCATATGTTTAAATGTTAAGTTTGGAAATTTTAAGATATGATATTTATAATTGGATTTTTCCCAAAATAAATTAAAATGAATATTCTAGTATAATTTGAATTGGGAAAAATATATATATTTTATTACTAGAAATTGTAGTCTTATTATTTATGGATTTTATATGAATATTCAAGACTAATTAATAGAACAATTGGTTTGTTGAAAGAATAAAATCCAACTTTAGTTTGAAATATTGATACTCAAAATGGATATACGTATATATAAATAAATTGAAGTGGTTTTGGAACTTGAGAGAGATAATATAAATTTTGGTTTAGACTTTAATAAAGAAATGTATTTGTAAAGCCATGAGAACTATTTTCTTTACAAAGTAACATTTAAGTTAAACCATTTAATTCATATACCGTTGAATGTCCAAACCATTCAAGTTTTGGAAGTTATGGTTTTAAATTATGATTTTCAAAATACTATGCTTTGAAAATATTTGATTTTCAGACGTTATGAAGTTAAAGCATTTTGATTTTGGAAAAGAATTATATTTGGGATAAGTGATAAAATATGGTTTTGGGTTTTGAAATGATATCGTATTCATGGTTATGAAATGGAATGTTTATTCTGATTTTTAAAGTATAACCTATTTTTAAATGACCGCGGTGTTATAATAACGATGGGTTGGCAAAGAGACCGGGATCGGATATCTGACATACTCTCTGTCGATACCGAAAACCACTTTGACTAACCGTGTACGCGGTGGAGATTCCAGAATGAAGTAGGTGGTGGCGACGTTTCCTGTAAGGTAAATACGTGGACCCGACTCCCGTGAGTTGGCATAAGGTGGCTAAAACAGGAGCTATTCCCAGGCCAATGAGGTCATACCTCTGATCGGATACTCCTCTTCGATATTATACTATGACTTTGGATTGATTCAGTGGCCACTTTTATTTTGATTTTGGGGAGTTTGTTCGAGGTGGGCGGTAACTGCGGCTACGCGTTTCCACCAGCCTGGGTACGCAATTGGTATATCTACCCTGGCATTGCCTAGTTGTGTCGTGTCACCTACCCTATCGTGCCTTTACTACGAGTTTCTATTTGTGTCGTACCTATGGAGTATCCTCTGGTAGCCTCCCGATCAGGAGGTATTACGGTACTGTATAGACTATTGGCATTTTACGTATTAAGGTGGAAAATGTAAAGCCTTAACGCTATTTAAAAGTAAGTTTATTTTATAAATAGACACTACTATAATAGCGCAATATACTACATAGTAAATAGTTTAACGGATCCTTAGGAGATGTAAATCCCGAGCATCTCTTGAGTTACTGTACTCCTATTTATTTCTGTTAATTTAACTCACATAAGATCTTTTAATTCTGACTCGAGTGTTTTTGTCTTTTCAAATTCGCTCGGGTCAGTCCGAGCGTTTCAGCATCGAAGACTTTAGCTTTGGAGGACGAAGACGAAGAATCCGTATTATATTATTTATAGTATTGCACCACACTCATACTGTTCCGCTGCATTGATTGTATTGGTATGTGTAACTCTGATATTTATTGTATAAAGCAAATCAAGTGTTTGTAAACTGTTTTGAACTGTATATTTATTATTATATTTTATCCTTCCGCTGTAAGATTCTATTTTGTTTTTATTTTTTCTCTGTTTTTCTTATTTACCCCATAACAATCCGCCCTTGCGTATGCTTTGAATTAGCACGTGTGTCGGTTTAAAGTGTGCGAAAAGGCTGGATGTTACAGTTGGTATCAGAGCTTTGGTTTAGCGATAAACCTTGGCTTTGTGGGGTTCGACTCTTTGTTAATAGGGTAGTAATACCCTATGGGAGTCGCTGAGTGTATATATATGAGAGAGCGTATTTGTTAGTTTTATAAAAAGATTTTAATATTATGTTACTCTGTTCCGTTTTGTATTTATAAATTCTGGTTGTTGCATGGGACGCTATGCCATCAATAGGGATTTCTAAACACTTAATAGGACAGACCGACATAATATTTGTTATTAATATAGGTGAATGAAATAATTTTGCCTATTATATTTTCTATATATAAAAATATTTTTATAAAGATATATTTTGGTTGCTATAGTTGGGTGTTAGGTAATAAAAATATTTGTAATGAATTAAAGCTAAGTTGAATTTTAATAAATCAAATTGGAGATTTTAGAACTTAAGTCCGGGATTTTTTGAAATCTTCTTTCAAAGGTTTATGAAATATAATGATTTGGTTTATAAATATTTTCTTATAAAAATATTCAGTATAATTCGAAGGAATTGGTTTAAAGAGGATTTTGAAGAAAATAAGTTTGTACTTTCCTCTCTGTCGCTGGAAAATAATTTCGGTGATGACGGCCGCATCATCGACTTTCATTTTCGAGTTTCGAAGGGAAAGGCCACTGTAGTAAATTCTACTGCAGATTTGTTTTGAAATTATTTAAAATTTTAATTGTTTAAAGGTAATTAGAGATATAAAAGTTGTAAGAAATTAATTATCTATTATTTTAAAGAAATTTTGGAATTTGACCCGGAATTTAATTCTAAAATTTTCCATTAATTAATTGTTAAATTTTAGTGGAATAAAAAAAGTAAGTAATAAATGGATTGAAAACCTCTAATAAGTAAGAGAATTAATGCTAAGTATAAAGGAAGTTAAAAATTTAAATTATAAATAATGGTAAAGATTTATTGGAAAATCAATGAATTAAAAGAATTGAGATTAAACTAGTATAAGTTCAATTGCATTTCTCTTTAAACATAAATAACTTACCAAGTATAAAAAGTTGAAATGTAAATTAAGAGTGGAATAGAATATTATGCAAGTAGAATTTTGGAAATAATGAAGTATTCAATAAATTACTGTTATAAATAAGAATTTAATGGTATTAACTTAAGTGATGATTGGAATTTTACTAAAATTAAAGGTTGTATTATTAATAGGTGATTTTAACCGTAAGAAAGTAAAAATGAAATTCCTTAATTTATAAAGTTTGATTGTAGGGTTATTAACTTAAGTACGCCTTAATTTCCCCTATTCTAATATAATGGAAAGTAGGAAAAATATAAATGACTGCAATCCATAGTTAATGAATGAGTAAAATCTTTCACTTATAGGAATGCAAGTTATAAGGTTAATAAATTAAGTGTAAGTAGAGGGTTACTGTAATTAAATATTATAGAAAGTGGGTAATTAAACTGTTACTACTATTAAATATAATGGAAACTTCCACATTAAATAAATAAATGAGATTAAAGGTAAGTTGAAATTGTAGGTTATAAAACAAATATATATTAATTAAAGGAATGAAAAGAAACTTGTAAATTTTCACTTACATTCTTAAAACATACATAACTTACCATATAATAAAAAGTTGCAATGTTAGTAGGAAAATGTAAGGGGAAATCTTACTAGTGAAGAGTAAGGCAATAAAGGTATTCTGTTAATTTGCTATTATTAATGAGAATTAATTGTATAGACTTAAGTTAAATTGGAAATTTTACTATAAGTAAAGGTAAGTAGTATAAATAGATGATAGAAACTTTAGTAAATAAATTGGAATACAAATATAATGAATTTTGTGATAAATGGAAAATGAAAATTTGTAAGAAATAAAGAAATCACTCCATAAATGAAAGAAAGAAAATCAAACCATTGAAGCATGAGATAAATGGATAATAAATAAATTTGGGTGTTGGTTTGAATTGTGTTGTTTGATTTATGTTGTTGGGTAAGAAATTTGAAGTGGTTAAATGAATAAGTATCTATCTTTGTTCCATCTAAGACTGTTGAGTAAAGGATGCACTTGATAGTTAATTTCATTTCATACAAATTTCAAGTTTGAACCCAAACAACTATTTGTTTGATGGATTAAATGGTTGCTTTGTTTGGGTATCTATGTTGTTTGTAAGGTTGATGGTTGTTGAATTGTTTGGTTGATTAATGATTGAATCCACTTGAATAGTTCACTTTAAAATAAATATTTAACCTTTTAGATTATATAAGTGAATACAGGTGATGGAAGCAACTGCTACTGCTTTTGGTTCCATAATAATAAGCGTATATTGCCCGACAAATATGTACGTTTTCGGATTACGTTTAAAGCGCTATTTTTTCCGTGTTGGGATATAATATTTTGATAATATATGTAATATATTTGTATATTTTGATATTATATTTTCTCCAGAGTCTCTCCGTACAAAGGAGACTCTGCCAAAAATTTTCGTAAATTTTGGACTTAGAATTTTGTGAAAATATTTTCCCAACTTTAATAATTAAGTATAAAATAATATAATGATTATAAACAGGTATATTTTATTTAAGAAAATAAATTTAGTAAATTATTGTTATAAGTTAATATTTGGAATAAGACGTACTGTTTTATTCTTCCTTCTCCCTTCTTTTTCCTTTTCGGGGACGAAAAGTTTTGAGTCGGGGAGATTGTAACGACCCGTTAAATTAATAATATTAAATGAATTGAATTAATATAATTTCTAATCTAATCTAATTTAGAATAAATGTAGAAATTTGGTATAGTAGTTGTAGTTTAGTGTAACAATAAAATTTTATGACAGTAGATTTGGATAATGTAATTTGTCACTTTTTGTTAAAAAGTAAATTATAAGAAATCAATAAATGTTGAATTGAAAATATTAATAAAAATATTAACTAAAATGAGATTCATTAATATAAAATCAGTAGTGAAGAGGTTACCTTTGGTTGTAATAAAGGTGAATTCTATTAGTGGATGTCAACACTTAATAAAATTTATTTAGAATAAAAAGGTTTCAAATGCATGTTTGCATTGAATATGTAATTGATGGATTAAGGGTAAGTAATTAGAATTTAATCCTATAAGATTTGGAACTAAATGTATGAAGATAATTTGGTAGAAATAATTAATTAACCTCTTAATTGTGCATACCCAATATAATATAAATAACAACAGGACTAGAACTTGATTTGCCTAGGTATGTATATATGTTTATAAACTATAACCAAGTGAGAAATTTGGTAGTAAATAGAGGATAAGTTGACTAAGGCAATTAGTAATTTAATAAATGAATGCATAGTAAGTAAGTGGAAATGTTTGCATAAAAATATTTTCATATATGGGATAATTACAAAAGTTTACCCATTTATCTAATGTATATAATTGAATCTAAATTTAGGGCAACATTTTGTTATTGATGGTATAAGTGAATTTGAATAAAAGGGGTAAAAAAGTTATGTAGATTTAACATGTATTGAGTATATAGCTAAGAAGGGCATTCGATGTAAATGAATCTAAATTAATGTGTCTAGTCAATAAAGGAGAACTTTAAGGGAATAAATATAAATGAATGTATTTGGGGAATGGAGTCCTTTTATATGTTGAATAGTATAACGTTGTTATTAAGAATGAACGTTACTTTAGTAATTATTAATATGGTAACGGAAGAGTGTATAAATTTTATAGTAACGTAAAAACGTATTGTAAGATAATAATTAAGTGTAGACTTATAAAATATATTTATGGCAACAAATTTTGTAAGTTATTTATTCTATTAGTTGTTAAGTTTTATTTATGTGTAAGTTAACAATATTACAATTCAATTGAATACAGTAAACTATGCAAACAAAAGATGAACATTTGGAAGTATTACTGTAGTGATATATATATAAGAAACGGTAACTTCGTAGTTGGGGAATAATTGATTTAGTTGTGAGTTGTAATCCAATAGAGTCAATTTATTAGAATTTATTGCAATTTATGGGATTAATTGCAATAACCTTTGAAGATTTATTTACTAAAATAATTGACGATGAAAATTATATGTAAATCTGCTTTAGTTAATTTAAAATATCCAAAGGGCTAGAAATGACACAAATCTGCTAGTTTAGAAATTTACAATAAAAAGTGGTAAGTAATTTTTCTAAATATTTAGATAGTGGGAAGATGTAGATTTAGATGGAATTTATTATTTAACTATTTCACATGTTGAAGATCTAAGGTTAGAATTGAGATTTTTAATGTATAAATATTGAGCCAATGTTAGTTTCATTAAATTGACATCAATAACTTTGAATAATAGAAAGAAAGTGAATTTAATAAATTTAATCAAACGTATAATGTTGAATTTATTAAAAATTGGAATTTAACCTTTAAGTAAGGATTAACATCTAAATTGATGAATAGAACAACTATGTATTGACACTTGAATTGTTTAGAATTGGAGTAAATAATTAAGAAAATTTAAAGGGAGAAATTTGGTCAATTTTTGAATTTAGATGTAAAAATTGGATTTTTATAATTTATTTAATTTATTTAATGAATATTGAAAATAGCCATTTTGGTCACGGACTCGGATTTCGATGAAACCAGTTTCATCGGATCCGTATCGGTGAATTATTATAGGGTTTCAAGTTTCGTATCGATCGGACCTGTCGTTTGATCGTACGGACGCGAAACGCCTTGAAAATCAATTTTATTAAAATCAATTTGAAATCAATTTGGAAATCTTGTTTTCAGCATAACTTCTTCATACGATCAAATTTGGACGTGAAACTTTTTCCATCGCGTTCAGAATATTTTAAAATACCTATCTGGATATATGGGTTTGACAATTTTCGTTCCGGGGTCAAAACGGGCTTTTTGGGCCTTAGTTTGTTTCGTACGTTCATCTATCTAGTCTATCTACTCTAACCCAACTCTACCTATAAATATGCAGTTATAAACCCTAGCTCCATTCTATTGTCTATTTGCTGTACCTTCATCTTCTTCAAGCTTCTCTTCTTCTTCAATGGGGCTAACCCTAGATCCAGTCAGTTCAAAAAAAAAAATTCAATTTCAAAAAAAAAAAAAAAAAATTTTGTGGATCTGCAGCAGCTTCTGGTCGCGCTTCGGGTTTCGGGGGAGAAAACCCTAGAGCAACTTCGGGTCAGGAAGAAAATGACTCGGGTCGCTCCGTCGTTTTGGCGAAAACTCCAAGCAAGCACCGGGGAATTGAGGCGGCGCACCGAAGTCGAACCCGAAGTCGACCCAGGACCAGAATTTTCCATTTTTCAAATTTTCATACCTTTTGCATACGAGCTCGGATTCGCGCGCGGTTTGTTTTGATGGGATCGTATCGGAATTTCTGACGTTTCGGCGCTGGTTTGGACAAATTTGGAGACCATCAAATTTTTGGGTTTAAATCGAATTTAAATTCGATTTAAATTCCAAAGGTGAGTGTTTAAACCCACTCACAACTACTAGAAGCTTTTATGTTTGTTAAATTAATTTTAGAAATGAATAGAAATTTATTTATGAGTATTTGGCATGTTTATTTCACTCATATTTGTTGAATTGCATTTATTAAATTTAACTGTTAATTTAATTTATTTATTGCGTATTAATTGATAGTTAGAATTTATTTGTTTGCCTATAAACTGCTAGTTAACAGTTATATAGATTATTACTGAATATAAACTGTTAGATTAATAGTTGTTAAATTTAATCTGAATAAATTTGCCAGTTATTACCTGTTATATATTATCAAATATAAATTGTTATTGATTGATATTGCTTAATGATTGTGATTGGATGATGGTTGATGTTGATGGATTTTTTATTGTATATCATTAAATTGCATATTATCATGCATATTTCCTTTCATTCGGGATTGTGGTTTGAAATGATATACAACCGCAAAATTTTATATCTTTTAAATTGCGGATTGAAATGATAAATATCCGTATCACTTGACCATAGGATAGAAAATTATACACAGGCACCGCGGTCTATATATAACTATTTTAAATGTGATTTCTATGGTTTCGATGGAATACGGTTTATAATAATCTTAAATTTTATATTGTATAAATATTTTTCTTCCATATATATATACATATGAAGTTGAAAATTTGAAATTAAAAGGTGTATAAAAATCTTTATTAAAAATGGAAGAAAATTAAGAAAATGGAGTTTAATAATTTATATCATATGTTTAAATGTTAAGTTTGGAAATTTTAAGATATGATATTTATAATTGGATTTTTCCCAAAATAAGTTAAAATGAATATTCTAGTATAATTTGAATTGGGAAAAATATATATATTTTATTAATATAAATTGAAGTCTTATTATTTATGAATTTTATATGAATATTCAAGACTAATTAATAGAACAATTGGTTTGTTGAAAGAATAAAATCCAACTTTAGTTTGAAATATTGATACTCAAAATGGATATACGTATATATAAATAAATTGAAGTGGTTTTGGAACTTGAGAGAGATAATATAAATTTGGTTTAGACTTTAATAAAGAAATGTATTTGTAAAGCCATGAGAACTATTTTCTTTACAAAGTAACATTTAAGTTAAACCATTTAATTCATATACCGTTGAATGTCCAAACCATTCAGGTTTTGGAAGTTATGGTTTTAAATTATGATTTTCAAAATACTATGCTTTGAAAATATTTGATTTTCAGACGTTATGAAGTTAAAGCATTTTGATTTTGGAAAAGAATTATATTTGGGATAAGTGATAAAATATGGTTTTGGATTTTGAAATGATATCGTATTCATGGTTATGAAATGGAATGTTTATTCTGATTTTTAAAGTATAACCTATTTTTAAATGACCGCGGTGTTATAATAACGATGGGTTGGCAAAGAGACCGGGATCGGATATCTGACATACTCTCTATCGATACCGAAAACCACTTTGACTAACCGTGTACGCGGTGGAGATTCCAGAATGAAGTAGGTGGTGGCGACGTTTCCTGTAAGGTAAATACGTGGACCCGACTCCCGTGAGTTGGCATAAGGTGGCTAAAACAGGAGCTATTCCCAGGCCAATGAGGTCATACCTCTGATCGGACACTCCTCTTCGATATTATACTATGACTTTGGATTGATTCAGTGGCCACTTTTATTTTGATTTTGGGGAGTTTGTTCGAGGTGGGCGGTAACTGCGGCTACGCGTTTCCACCAGCCTGGGTACGCAATTGGTATATCTACCCTGACATTGCCTAGTTGTGCCGTGTCACCTACCCTATCGTGCCTTTACTACGAGTTTCTATTTGTGTCGTACCTATGGAGTATCCTCTGGTAGCCTCCCGATCAGGAGGTATTACGGTACTGTATAGACTATTGGCATTTTACGTGTTAAGGTGGAAAATGTAAAGCCTTAACGCTATTTAAAAGTAAGCTTATTTTATAAATAGACACTACTATAATAGCGCAATATACTACATAGTAAATAGTTTAACGGATCCTTAGGAGATGTAAATCCCGAGCATCTCTTGAGTTACTGTACTCATATTTATTTCTGTTAATTTAACTCACATAAGATCTTTTAGTTCTGACTCGAGTGTTTTTGTCTTTTCAAATTCGCTCGGGTCAGTCCGAGTGTTTCAGGATCGAAGACTTTAGCTTTGGAGGACGAAGATAAAGAATCCGTATTATATTATTTATAGTATTGCACCACACTCATACTATTCCGCTGCATTGATTGTATTGGTATGTGTAACTCTGATATTTATTGTATAAAGCAAATCAAGTGTTTGTAAACTGTTTTGAACTGTATATTTATTATTATATTTTATCCTTCCGCTGTGAGATTCTGTTTTGTTTTTATTTCTTCTCTGTTTTTCTTATTTACCCCATAACAATCCGCCCTTGCGTATGCTTTGAATTAGCACGTGTGTCGGTTTAAAGTGTGCGAAAAGGCTGGATGTTACAGTTGGTATCAGAGCTTTGGTTTAGCGATAAACCTTGGCTTTGTGGGGTTCGACTCTTTGTTAATAGGGTAGTAATACCCTATGGGAGTCGCTGAGTGTATATATATGAGAGAGCGTATTTGTTAGTTTTATAAAAAGATTTTAATATTATGTTACTCTGTTCCGTTTTGTATTTATAAATTCTGGTTGTTGCATGGGATGCTATGCCATCAATAGGGATTTCTAAACACTTAATAGGACAGACCGACATAATATTTGTTTTTAATATAGGTGAATGAAATAATTTTGCCTATTATATTTTCTATATATAAAAATATTTTTATAAAGATATATTTTGGTTGCTATAGTTGGGTGTTAGGTAATAAAAATATTTGTAATGAATTAAAGCTAAGTTGAATTTTAATAAATCAAATTGGAGATTTTAGAACTTAAGTCCGGGATTTTTTGAAATCTTCTTTCAAAGGATTTATGAAATATAATGATTTGGTTTATAAATATTTTCTTATACAAATATTCAGTATAATTCGAAAGAATTGGTTTAAAGAGGATTTTGAAGAAAATAAGTTTGTACTTTCCTCTCTGTCGTTGGAAAATAATTTCGGTGATGACGGCCGCATCATCGACTTTCATTTTCGAGTTTCGAAGGGAAAGGCCACTGTAGTAAATTCTACTGCAGATTTGTTTTGAAATTATTTAAAATTTTAATTGTTTAAAGGTAATTAGAGATATAAAAGTTGTAAGAAATTAATTATCTATTATTTTAAAGAAATTTTGGAATTTGACCCGGAATTTAATTCTAAAATTTTCCATTAATTAATTGTTAAATTTTAGTGGAATAAAAAAAGTAAGTAATAAATGGATTGAAAACCTCTAATAAGTAAGAGAATTAATGCTAAGTATAAAGGAAGTTAAAAATTTAAATTATAAATAATGGTAAAGATTTATTGGAAAATCAATGAATTAAAAGAATTGAGATTAAACTAGTATAAGTTCAATTGCATTTCTCTTTAAACATAAATAACTTACCAAGTATAAAAAGTTGAAATGTAAATTAAGAGTGGAATAGAATATTATGCAAGTAGAATTTTGGAAATAATGAAGTATTCAATAAATTACTGTTATAAATAAGAATTTAATGGTATTAACTTAAGTGATGATTGGAATTTTACTAAAATTAAAGGTTGTATTATTAATAGGTGATTTTAACCGTAAGAAAGTAAAAATGAAATTCCTTAATTTATAAAGTTTGATTGTAGGGTTATTAACTTAAGTACGCCTTAATTTCCCCTATTCTAATATAATGGAAAGTAGGAAAAATATAAATGACTGCAATCCATAGTTAATGAATGAGTAAAATCTTTCACTTATAGGAATGCAAGTTATAAGGTTAATAAATTAAGTGTAAGTAGAGGGTTACTGTAATTAAATATTATAGAAAGTGGGTAATTAAACTGTTACTACTATTAAATATAATGGAAACTTCCATATTAAATAAATAAATGAGATTAAAGGTAAGTTGAAATTGTAGGTTATAAAACAAATATATATTAATTAAAGGAATGAAAAGAAACTTGTAAATTTTCACTTACATTCTTAAAACATACATAACTTACCATATAATAAAAAGTTGCAATGTTAGTAGGAAAATGTAAGGGGAAATCTTACTAGTGAAGAGTAAGGCAATAAAGGTATTCTATTAATTTGCTATTATTAATGAGAATTAATTCTATAGACTTAAGTTAAATTGGAAATTTTACTATAAGTAAAGGTAAGTAGTATAAATAGATGATAGAAACTTTAGTAAATAAATTGGAATACAAATATAATGAATTTTGTGATAAATGGAAAATGAAAATTTGTAAGAAATAAAGAAATCACTCCATAAATGAAAGAAAGAAAATCAAACCATTGAAGCATGAGATAAATGCATAATAAATAAATTTGGGTGTTGGTTTGAATTGTGTTGTTTGATTTATGATGTTGGGTAAGAAATTTGAAGTGGTTAAATGAATAAGTATCTATCTTTGTTCCATCTAAGACTGTTGAGTAAAGGATGCACTTGATAGTTAATTTCATTTCATACAAATTTCAAGTTTGAACCCAAATAACTATTTGTTTGATGGATTAAATGGTTGCTTTGTTTGGGTATCTATGTTGTTTGTAAGGTTGATGGTTGTTGAATTGTTTGGTTGATTAATGATTGAATCCACTTGAATAGTTCACTTTAAAATAAATATTTAACCTTTTAGACTATATAAGTGAATACAGGTGATGGAAGCAACTGCTACTGCTTTTGGTTCCATAATAATAAGCGTATATTGCCCGACAAATAGGTACGTTTTCGGATTACGTTTAAAGCGCTATTTTTCCCGTGTTGGGATATAATATTTTGATAATATATGTAATATATTTGTATATTTTGATATTATATTTTCTCCATAGTCTCTCCGTACAAAGGAGACTCTGCCAAAAAATTTCGTAAATTTTGGACTTAGAATTTTGTGAAAATATTTTCCCAACTTTAATAATTAAGTATAAAATAATATAATGATTATAAACAGGTATATTTTATTTAAGAAAATAAATTTAGTAAATTATTGTTATAAGTTAATATTTGGAATAAGATGTACTGTTTTATTCTTCCTTCTCCCTTCTTTTTCCTTTTCGGGGACGAAAAGTTTTGAGTGGGGGAGATTGTAACGACCCGATAAATTAATAATATTAAATGAATTGAATTAATATAATTTCTAATCTAATCTAATTTAGAATAAATGTAGAAATTTGGTATAGTAGTTGTAATTTAGTGTAACAATAAAATTTTATGACAGTAGATTTGGATAATGTAATTTGTCACTTTTTGTTAAAAAGTAAATTATAAGAAATCAATAAATGTTGAATTGAAAATATTAATAAAAATATTAACTAAAATGAGATTCATTAATATAAAATCAGTAGTGAAG
Source organism: Allium cepa (assembly GCA_030765085.1). Classification (NCBI taxonomy): domain Eukaryota; kingdom Viridiplantae; phylum Streptophyta; class Magnoliopsida; order Asparagales; family Amaryllidaceae; genus Allium; species Allium cepa. The sequence goes on along the minus strand of CM060938.1, from coordinate 460,741,522 downwards.
AGGTTACCTTTGGTTGTAATAAAGGTGAATTCTATTAGTGGATGTCAACACTTAATAAAATTTATTTAGAATAAAAAGGTTTCAAATGCATGTTTGCATTGAATATGTAATTGATGGATTAAGGGTAAGTAATTAGAATTTAATCCTATAAGATTTGGAACTAAATGTATGAAGATAATTTGGTAGAAATAATTAATTAACCTCTCAATTGTGCATACCCAATATAATATAAATAACAACAGGACTAGAACTTGATTTGCCTAGGTATGTATATATGTTTATAAACTATAACCAAGTGAGAAATTTGGTAGTAAATAGGGGATAAGTTGACTAAGGCAATTAGTAATTTAATAAATGAATGCATAGTAAGTAAGTGGAAATGTTTGCATAAAAATATTTTCATATATGGGATAATTACAAAAGTTTACCCATTTATCTAATGTATATAATTGAATCTAAATTTAGGGCAACATTTTGTTATTGATGGTATAAGTGAATTTGAATAAAAGGGGTAAAAAAATTATGTAGATTTAACATGTATTGAGTATATAGCTAAGAAGGGCATTCGATGTAAATGAATCTAAATTAATGTGTCTAGTCAATAAAGGAGAACTTTAAGGGAATAAATATAAATGAATGTATTTGGGGAATGGAGTCCTTTTATATGTTGAATAGTATAACGTTGTTATTAAGAATGAACGTTACTTTAGTAATTATTAATATGGTAACGGAAGAGTGTATAAATTTTATAGTAACGTAAAAACGTATTGTAAGATAATAATTAAGTGTAGACTTATAAAATATATTTATGACAACAAATTTTGTAAGTTATTTATTCTATTAGTTGTTAAGTTTTATTTATGTGTAAGTTAACAATATTACAATTCAATTGAATACAGTAAACTATGCAAACAAAAGATGAACATTTGGAAGTATTACTGTAGTGATATATATATAAGAAACGGTAACTTCGTAGTTGGGGAATAATTGATTTAGTTGTGAGTTGTAATCCAATAGAGTCAATTTATTAGAATTTATTGCAATTTATGGGATTAATTGCAATAACCTTTGAAGATTTATTTACTAAAATAATTGACGATGAAAATTATATGTAAATCTGCTTTAGTTAATTTAAAATATCCAAAGGGCTAGAAATGACACAAATCTGCTAGTTTAGAAATTTACAATAAAAAGTGGTAAGTAATTTTCTAAATATTTAGATAGTGGGAAGATGTAGATTTAGATGGAATTTATTATTTAACTATTTCACATGTTGAAGATCTAAGGTTAGAATTGAGATTTTTAATGTATAGATATTGAGCCAATGTTAGTTTCATTAAATTGACATCAATAACTTTGAATAATAGAAAGAAAGTGAATTTAATAAATTTAATCAAATGTGAAATGTTGAATTTATTAAAAATTGGAATTTAACCTTTAAGTAAGGATTAACATCTAAATTGATGAATAGAACAACTATGTATTGACACTTGAATTGTTTAGAATTGGAGTAAATAATTAAGAAAATTTAAAGGGAGAAATTTGGTCAATTTTTGAATTTAGATGTAAAAATTGGATTTTTATAATTTATTTAATTTATTTAATGAATATTGAAAATAGCCATTTTGGTCACGGACTCGGATTTCGATGAAACCAGTTTCATCGGATCCGTATCGGTGAATTATTATAGGGTTTCAAGTTTCGTATCGATCGGACCTGTCGTTTGATCGTACGGACGCGAAACGCCTTGAAAATCAATTTTATTAAAATCAATTTGAAATCAATTTGGAAATCTTGTTTTCAGCATAACTTCTTCATACGATCAAATTTGGACGTGAAACTTTTTCCATCGCGTTCAGAATATTTTAAAATACCTATCTGGATATATGGGTTTGACAATTTTCGTTCCGGGGTCAAAACGGGCTTTTTGGGCCTTAGTTTGTTTCGTACGTTCATCTATCTAGTCTATCTACTCTAACCCAACTCTACCTATAAATATGCAGTTATAAACCCTAGCTCCATTCTATTGTCTATTTGCTGTACCTTCATCTTCTTCAAGCTTCTCTTCTTCTTCAATGGGGCTAACCCTAGATCCAGTCAGTTCAAAAAAAAAAATTCAATTTCAAAAAAAAAAAAAAAAAATTTTGTGGATCTGCAGCAGCTTCTGGTCGCGCTTCGGGTTTCGGGGGAGAAAACCCTAGAGCAACTTCGGGTCAGGAAGAAAATGACTCGGGTCGCTCCGTCGTTTTGGCGAAAACTCCAAGCAAGCACCGGGGAATTGAGGCGGCGCACCGAAGTCGAACCCGAAGTCGACCCAGGACCAGAATTTTCCATTTTTCAAATTTTCATACCTTTTGCATACGAGCTCGGATTCGCGCGCGGTTTGTTTTGATGGGATCGTATCGGAATTTCTGACGTTTCGGCGCTGGTTTGGACAAATTTGGAGACCATCAAATTTTTGGGTTTAAATCGAATTTAAATTCGATTTAAATTCCAAAGGTGAGTGTTTAAACCCACTCACAACTACTAGAAGCTTTTATGTTTGTTAAATTAATTTTAGAAATGAATAGAAATTTATTTATGAGTATTTGGCATGTTTATTTCACTCATATTTGTTGAATTGCATTTATTAAATTTAACTGTTAATTTAATTTATTTATTGCGTATTAATTGATAGTTAGAATTTATTTGTTTGCCTATAAACTGCTAGTTAACAGCTATATAGATTATTACTGAATATAAACTGTTAGATTAATAGTTGTTAAATTTAATCTGAATAAATTTGCCAGTTATTACCTGTTATATATTATCAAATATAAATTGTTATTGATTGATATTGCTTAATGATTGTGATTGGATGATGGTTGATGTTGATGGATTTTTTATTGTATATCATTAAATTGCATATTATCATGCATATTTCCTTTCATTCGGGATTGTGGTTTGAAATGATATACAACCGCAAAATTTTATATCTTTTAAATTGCGGATTGAAATGATAAATATCCGTATCACTTGACCATAGGATAGAAAATTATACACAGGCACCGCGGTCTATATATAACTATTTTAAATGTGATTTCTATGGTTTCGATGGAATACGGTTTATAATAATCTTAATTTTTATATTGTATAAATATTTTTCTTCCATATATATATATATATATATACATATGAAGTTGAAAAATTTGAAATTAAAAGGTGTATAAAAATGGAAGAAAATTAAGAAAATGGAGTTTAATAATTTATATCATATGTTTAAATGTTAAGTTTGGAAATTTTAAGATATGATATTTATAATTGGATTTTTCCCAAAATAAATTAAAATGAATATTCTAGTATAATTTGAATTGGGAAAAATATATATATATTATTACTAGAAATTGAAGTCTTATTATTTATGGATTTTATATGAATATTCAAGACTAATTAATAGAACAATTGGTTTGTTGAAAGAATAAAATCCAACTTTAGTTTGAAATATTGATACTCAAAATGGATATACGTATATATAAATAAATTGAAGTGGTTTTGGAACTTGAGAGAGATAATATAAATTTTGGTTTAGACTTTAATAAAGAAATGTATTTGTAAAGCCATGAGAACTATTTTCTTTACAAAGTAACATTTAAGTTAAACCATTTAATTCATATACCGTTGAATGTCCAAACCATTCAAGTTTTGGAAATTATGGTTTTAAATTATGATTTTCAAAATACTATGCTTTGAAAATATTTGATTTTCAAACGTTATGAAGTTAAAGCATTTTGATTTTGGAAAAGAATTATATTTGGGATAAGTGATAAAATATGGTTTTGGGTTTTGAAATGATATCGTATTCATGGTTATGAAATGGAATGTTTATTCTGATTTTTAAAGTATAACCTATTTTTAAATGACCGCGGTGTTATAATAACGATGGGTTGGCAAAAAGACCGGGATCGGATTTCTGACATACTCTCTGTCGATACCGAAAACCACTTTGGCTAACCGTGTACGCGGTGGAGATTCCAGAATGAAGTAGGTGGTGGCGACGTTTCCTGTAAGGTAAATACGTGGACCCGACTCCCGTGAGTTGGCATAAGGTGGCTAAAACAGGAGCTATTCCCAGGCCAATGAGGTCATACCTCTGATCGGACACTCCTCTTCGATATTATACTATGACTTTAGATTGATTGAGTGGCCACTTTTATTTTGATTTTGGGGAGTTTGTTCGAGGTGGGCGGTAACTGCGGCTACGCGTTTCCACCAGCCTGGGTACGCAATTGGTATATCTACCCTGGCATTGCCTAGTTGTGCCGTGTCACCTACCCTATCGTGCCTTTACTACGAGTTTCTATTTGTGTCGTACCTATGGAGTATCCTCTGGTAGCCTCCCGATCAGGAGGTATTACGGTACTGTATAGACTATTGGCATTTTACGTGTTAAGGTGGAAAATGTAAAGCCTTAACGCTATTTAAAAGTAAGTTTATTTTATAAATAGACACTACTATAATAGCGCAATATACTACATAGTAAATAGTTTAACGGATCCTTAGGAGATGTAAATCCCGAGCATCTCTTGAGTTACTGTACTCATATTTATTTCTGTTAATTTAACTCACATAAGATCTTTTAGTTCTGACTCGAGTGTTTTTGTCTTTTCAAATTCGCTCGGGTCAGTCCGAGCGTTTCAGGATCGAAGACTTTAGCTTTGGAGGACGAAGACGAAGAATCCGTATTATATTATTTATAGTATTGCACCACACTCATACTGTTCCGCTGCATTGATTGTATTGGTATGTGTAACTCTGATATTTATTGTATAAAGCAAATCAAGTGTTTGTAAACTGTTTTGAACTGTATATTTATTATTATATTTTATCCTTCCGCTGTGAGATTCTGTTTTGTTTTTATTTCTTCTCTGTTTTTCTTATTTACCCCATAACAATCCGCCCTTGCGTATGCTTTGAATTAGCACGTGTGTCGGTTTAAAGTGTGCGAAAAGGCTGGATGTTACAACTACGCCACTACTGCGGACTAAAAAGTATAATTTTTAGATATTATAAATCAATAGTTTTATGACATATTTTAAATAGAGTTTTTTAATTGTGAATAAAGATTATTAAAATCATGGAAATTAAGTCAGTCTATTATGATAAAAGGATATGGTCTTAAAAAGAAAATAGAAATATTTTGATATAAATATTTATTAATCATTTTATATAAAGTGATATGTACACATGGGTACATATATTATAATTTATTTATAAAGGTGAAATTTATAAATATGATAATTTACAAAAATGATATTTTACAAATGAAGTGAAGATTTGTAAAAATCGTATATTGTTAATACAAGCACGTATTTATAAACGGGGTTTATAAATTAAAGAAAACTATTATCGTTTAATAAATTGGAGAAATAAATCAGACGGTGGATTTATTATAAGATATGTAATGATATTTTAGAAATAGCTGACTCCATTTCGAAAATTGAAGGCGAGGTTAAATTTGGAATGTTAAACAAAATTTTATAAATAGAAGGGGATTTATAAGAGGAATTTATCCATATGGAAGTAACGTTATATAGATGTTGATTGATGTTTTAAATGGGATTTATAAATAAGTGAGATTCATAAAAAAATAGAGGTATAAATGGAGTTCATAAATAAATGGGTTTTAAGAAAGGAAGTTTTATAAAATGGAAAAAGATTCTTAAATATAGTTTTATAAATATGGGAATGATTGGGTTGAATATTTAAGTTTGGATTTTTATAAAGAAAAAATAGAATGTTCCAAAAGTTGGTACTCATATTTATATTGTTTAAAGTTTTTTGTTAATACTAAAATATTTTAAAAGGTTAATTATTTTAATTGTTAATATGGTTTGAAATTAATAATAATGATTGTTAATAATATTTTGGTAATTCATTATTATTTGTGTTAATGATAAAAAATAATGGTTGTTTTATTCATAATTTTTTGAATTATTACTTATTATTTTGAAAGCTAAAAATTATTATTTATTTTGAATTTTTTTGAATAAACACTATTATATAATACTATTTTAAAGAAAGTGATTAGGACTAATTTATGATGTTTTCGAGATTCATAAATAGAATTTTATAAATGGACATGGATTTTTATAAGAGGAGCTTATAGAATGATTTGAAGATCTAAATGAAGATTATTTACACGATAAAAAGGTTTATAAATAGGTGGATATTTATAAATGAATTTTAGAAATGGGTTTATAGATTTATAAAAATATATTATAAATAATCGAATGGTTTTATAAAGGGTTTATAAATGACCTGAGAAATAATTTATAAATGGTTTTAAAGGGTTTTAGTAATTAATAATAGAGTTTATAAATTATTTTTGAATTTGGTAAAAAGGAGATCTTCCTCAAGGTTTGGTAAATATACTTATATTGTTGAGATAAGTGTATGAATATTTTTGAAGTATTGAAAATATAAGGGCTTGTGAATATATCTTTGTAAAAGAATTTTTGTTCAAGCATTCACAAGATGACTTTAGTTAATGAAAAGATTAATTAAAGAGGCTACTGGTTGCTTATGCTTAACCAATTTTAGGTTTCCTTGGAAATAAATCCTGATTTAGATGTGTATTTGTTGATAGTAAAATAACCAACTATCAAATGTGGACCCAAACATAACTCTAGAAATATCTAGGAGAAAAACGTGAGTTATGTGGCATAGTTATTTCTGATGATGCTGTATTGTGCGTGTAAATCTCATTTTGTTCTTCTAGGACAAATGATAAAGAAATTCGTCCACTATCGGTTAGGAGTTGATCTCTGTTCGTATCTTTGACTGATTATTTTATGAAGAACCAAGGTTGAGTTTACTGAAAACTGTTGGATGTTGTTTCGAAGAGACCAGGATCAGATATGTTATCTGAAAACCACTTCAATCCAACTCAAGCGTTCTAAGTGAAGACATCTTGAAGATGATGGAATTGGAAATAGATCTCCCAAACGTTTCATTCAATCTTAGAACGAACTTGTACGGATGAATATTGATATTGCATTATTGCCTAAAGGGCGGTATTAGCATTCCAAGTGGGAAGTGCTATATAAAAGGTAGAACAAAGCTTCGAGCCTTACACCCAAGAACATAATAAAGTAGTGTATGCGGTAAAGTTAAGTGGGTCGCATCCAAATAGGGTGTGATCATCCCAAATCCAGAGCGATATTCATGTATACTTCGATATCCCATTTTGTGGTTGTTGATTTCAACCAAGGGGTGATCATATTCGGTGCTACTCGAGAAGGGAGTAGCGCTAGTCCTAAGAAGAAGAGGTGCAACGTGTTGTAGCCGCAACGTGTTGTAGCCTTCCATACATTTTATCTCGAGGTGTACAGATTCGGTGGGTAGACCCTTACCTTTTCATAGTTGGAATCCATTCTCCAATACGAGCCTTCATTTTTGGTTGTAGTATGCTGGAATTTAATTAATGTAACAATTTCGACTATGATTAATAAGCATTTTTATATTAGGCACTATTATAATATCAGAAGGTTTCATATGAAATGTTTTGGTTATCATAAGGTAAAAATCCATTTGTGTTTATATGTGGCGTAGTCTTACGAGATACTTTTGTTTTTAAAGGTTTCTATAACTATAAAATCTAGTTGGGTGTATTTTTCTCATGCTAGTTTTCCATATCATCTTAGTTGTTATTATATTATAATGCTTGAGCTAGACCGAGCATATGTACAAATTGCTTTGGATGCATTGGAGCTCAGGAGATGAGTTGGAGGTCCTTAAGTCATATTCACGTATATGTTTATTTTCCGTTGCTCTGTTGTTGAAATCATCAGAAATTTTGAGGACAGGCTGAATAACTTTCCAGGCTGATGAATGTGATTGTTCTTTTACTCTGATGGATGTATGTATATAATAGTTTCTCTTGTGTAAGGATCATTGGTATTATATTATATATTGTTCCGCTGCGATTATAAGATTCTGTGTTATTTAGTTTCTTTCTTCTTCTTATTTACTTCTCTTCTTCTTGTTCTTTCTTTCCCTTAACTATTTGTCTTTTCGTTCAATTTAGGTTGGACATGTATGGTTTATTTTCAACTTGAATTGTACGGAAAAGCGAGTCGTTATATGTGGTATCAGAGCTTAGGTTGAGTGATCACCTAGGTTTTGGTGGCAATTTACTTATTTAAGATAGGGTAAGTGAGACCCTAGGATGAGTTTGAGTGCGTGTATATATATATATATATATACATACAAGCATGTATTTGTTAGTGATTAGAAAAATGTTTTATACCATGTTAATTTATCTGTTGGTTAGCTTATGAATTTTGGTTGGTACGTGTGACGCCACGATATCGATAGATGTTTCTAAACGCTTAAACAATGCAAATCGACATAGTATTGTTTTAAGAACTGGGTAAATAAACTAATTTTACCTAAATTATATTTTATATTTGAAAGAATAATTTTCATAAATTATTAATGTTATATATGGAGTGTTTATTTGTTAGAGAATGATAATATTTTATTAATCATTTGTTGTTTTTCGTTCTAATAAAAGTTGTTATTGATATAATCTAACTAAAGATAACATTTGTACATTATGAATAAGTTATATAAGAAAGTAAATATATAAGTTTGAATTTTAGAATATTGATTTATAATTAAAATAATCAACAATTGTGAAATTAATTACATAAGAAGTGATGTTTTATAAATATGATTTATAAAGGTGATTTATAAATGAAAAGTATAGGGAATTACCTAGGTTATTTATAATACGAGTTTTAAGTAAAAACAGGTTTAAAACTAAAAGTTGGAGAATTTAAAACCCATTGATTTTGAAATTTATTTTTCGAAAGATTTAAGAAAAAATAATAATAGTATTATTTTGAAAATGTTTTGGTTAGAAATATTTTGAAATAATAATTAAGGGAATAGAAAGCACTGAACTCACCTTAGTTGCTGGAAAATAATTTCAACGATGACTGCAACATCATTGGCATTCATTTTCGAATTTCTAAGCAAGGAATTTCTACCATTGAAGTTTTGTTTTGGTAAAAAATATATTTTAGATTCTAGAGGTGTAATTTGATATATAAAGGAGTTATGTATAAATATGATTTCAAAACGAACTGAAATAAAGCCAAATGTTTAAAATCAAGAATATTTCTATCTAAATGTTTTGAGAAACATAAGATAATAGGTTTTTGAACTTTGAAGATGGTATGGATAAGAAATAAGTTTACAACTTATGAATTTGAAAGGGATAAGTTAATTTTTTTTCTACATTTGTTGGATATGATTGTTAAGGAATGAAAATCATAAATTAAGATAGATAATTAAATTTAACTTAAAGTAAGTTAAATGAGATTATTTTTGAAATGAAATCTAACTCAAGTGGGCTAACGGAATGAATTAAATGAAATTAAATTTGATTTGAGTTAGTAAAATGGATATGAATTTGGGTTATTAAATGAAATCCACCTTCAGTTGTAAATTTACTTGAAAATTGTTTGAAAGGTTGTTGGAGAAAATTGAATATGAACCTAAAATGTGAAGTATCAATAAACATGAGTGGTGTAGTATAAAATGTTTGTAATAAAACTTTAGTAAATTGTTGTATGAAATGGTTCATAAATAATATTAGTATTGAAAGCAAATACTAAGTGATAATGAAATGGGATTTAACTTCGGTAAGTTAAAATGAAATGATTTTATGAAATGATCCATAAATATATTAATATGGAATGCAATATTGTTAAACATAATGTGAATAATTGGATGTGAACCAATGAATGTAAATGGATCGAGCATAAATAAAGTGAATGTAAATGATTGAATGTAAATCAGTTGAATATAAGTAAATTGAAATAAATATGTAAATTGTACGTATATTATTTTGTTCGTATAACTGTTTGATATAGATTCGAGTATACGATTTCGATGTGATATACACCGGTTCGAGTTAGGATATTTCACTCGATTTCTTGAGGGCAAACCCTGGATATGGATTTTTGATTGATTATGATATTCTATATCATAGTATATGGCTATGCAAGGAGATTGGCGGTTTCTAATCAAGAAACCAGATCTGAGTCCCCATTAAAGAAGACGTGTGAATGATGCTAGTTCGGAAGTGAAATTTGTGTGATCGAGCGAGCGATCAGGTATGGTTTTGCGTACGGATGATATACGCACATCGTATGTGCTTTAATAATTGACATTGGAAAATCTAAATTGATAAGGTTATAAATAAATTTGTGGGATATTATTTGTTGGTTGGTCTCTCCTGTTGCATTTATTACATTTGCATATAATTAGCATATATTTTATATGTTATACATTGATATTAGTTTCCATATATATTTTCTCATTGTTTGTTGAGTCTTTAGTAGGCGCGGATGGCGTATTCTTTTGTATATGGAGCTTGCTTTCGTGCTATATTGATTGTATATGCTTGCTAATATAACAAAAGGTACATATTTTAGATTACCGTACTTTTACATATTTTTCACACGGGATGTCTCATTCTTGAAGATGAGATGTATATTTATGATTATATATATATATATATATATATATATATATATATATATATATATATATTGCCAATTTTTATGATCGAGCCGCGCAAAAGAGGCGCTGGTGAAATTTTCCATAAATTTAAGGCGTTAGAATTTTTTTAAGAATTATGGAAAAAAAATTGATAACTAAAATTTGGATTTTGGTTTTATAATTTGCAATGGTAATAGTTAGCACTATTAATGAATTTGAAGACAGAAAAAGCTTTTATAAGAAGTCACAACTATTTAATTTTGAAAATTGTAACAACCCAGAAATTTCGATCCCGAAAATTCCAGATAGTTAGAAAAGAAGAAAAGAGAAAGAAAAAGAAACAGGAACAAGTCACAGAAACGTCACATACGCAGCGGATAAAAATATAATATCACATAAATAACAGTTTACAAAAGAAGAATTGTATCAGTACACTTACATTTTTATACATCATAGTTACAACCATTACCAATCACTGGACAGTTTAAAACATCATGTCCTAGTTATATAATAATATATCACAGCGGAAAACACTCCATACGTTCCTGCCCTCCAGCTCGCCTCCTGAGCTCCAGAACGTCCTTACCTGAAAATCTGTAATACTCGGTCTAACCCGAGCATTACATCAAAGTAACACCCGGGTCAGGCTGGAAACCAGCGTGAGTAAACCCATCTAATATGGAATACAAAATCATACAACTTAAATAAACTCGGGTAACTTGAATCAATTTACTTCACAAGACGTTATAGACAAACTGACACCACACATCAATTTCTAAGTACCAAAACTTAGATTAAATGGTCCAATTTACTTAAATCATTCCATTTCAGCCTATTGATTCCACATATCAATCTATAAAGAATCGAAGTGGTTTCCTGTATCTACTAACATCCGACTCCGGTCTCTTCGAATCCATCTTAACCTAAATTATCCAATTAAATATAATTCAACTTTAACTACCGGATAACTCTTTTACACAGCAATTTATAATTGATAGATAATCGCATTATCACCGTCCATCCAACATATCATATCATAAAGCAATTCATATCAGAGATATCAACCAATTCAAAGCACTCATCATCATTCAATCATTATTAAGCAAGATTTATCACTTTCATTAATCACATAAATTAATGATCCTCTAATTACTTTCATTGGTTAATTATTCTTAAATTTCATTTAATAATTAACCTTTAACTTAATTAAATTCATTAATCAACTTTAATTAACCACAATCAGAAATTAACTTTCCTAAATTACCCCATCAATTAAACAACTCCTTGATTAATTATATTAATTAATCCTTTAATTACATTGAGTAATTATCACTTAGTTACTCCCACTAAGTAAATTTTTCTTTAATTACTATTCATCAAGTAATTTCCCTTAATTAATTACATCTGGTAATTATCCATTACTTCACAAAGTAATTACACTTCATTAATTATATTAAGTAATTATACTAATCCATCATCAAGTAATTCTCTTTAATTAATTAAGCTTAATTAATTAATTAAAATTAACCACAATAACTTAATTAACTCTTAGTCAATTCCCTTAATTAATCAATCCTTTAATTAATTACACTAAGTAAGTTATCCTTAAATTACTTCCCTTAAGCAATTTAGCTTCAATTATTTTCATCAAGCATATTCCTTGGTTAATTACCCTTAATTAATAATTCTTAACTTCAATTAATTAACCTTTAACAAAATAATCCAATATTTAACTAATAAATAAATCCTAGTCATCCAACCTTACTTAGTTAAGATAATTTGTTTATCTTAATAATCATCATTAGGATTAATATACTTTTTTGGAATTAATTATCATTAACGTGTAATCTATAAAAGTCCTTAAGTTTAATAATAAAACATTTCATACTCTTAAATTATTAAAAACACTTAGGTTTTATTTCGACAAAACAATAAATAATTTTTTTCCCAAATCAGCAAACAAAATTTCTAAATCACAAGTCCTATTTTTGTTTTGTTATCTTGCTCATACTTTACCCTATAAGGCTTATTCAACAATTTTATCTAAACTGGAATTTATCAAAGCTAAAAAAGCTGCTGATTACTACAGTTTAAACCCGAGTAAGGCTTGCGTTAAACTCGACATAAAACACGCGAACAATCCGAGCGAATCCTCCTCAAACCTGAGAACAACCATTCCTGTGTTTCCCATTGAAAAATTCGAGCATGACCTCGAGTTGAACACGAATCCAAACCTCTGTCACGCGATCTTCGCCGTGCACGTGCACAACCCATCCACGCCGTCGCGACCACCCACGACCCCCTCCATATGTCGACGATCAACCCTACTGTCAATTCCGACCCTTGATCCATCGCCTCGAATCCTAAAACAAAATCGAGTATTTCCAGGCGAGCCTGAGCTTAAACATCACCAGAAAACCGCTTTGAACCATCGAAGCCGACCACTGGAGCTTCCCCAACTCCGTCCACACCTTCGCTACCCTTCCCGCTGCCGTCTCTTGAACCTTGGTGAAATTCGATCACCCAATGACACCGTATCGACCACAAAATCAACTTCGACCATCTTGGTTATTAAACCCTAGTTTTGTCAAATCCCAATGCCACGTTGATCGATAGCTACTCCCACTATTTTTCCTGACATCACCAAACATTAATTCAGCTTTTACAAAAATCCGAACACCCAGTAGTTCGTTGTTCGTCAGAAAATGGTCGAAATCCCTTTCGTGTTCAACTCCAATCTGCTTCGAAAATACCCAACGAAAAGTCATGATTCCTGTTTTAAAAATCCTACCTATCTTAGATGTATCTAACTTTGAACTTGAATTTGCTAATTTTTCATGTTGAAATTTTAATGAAATCAATTTTTTACCGACATCTAAGCATCCAGGTTGTTACAACCATCAATTCTTGCTACATATATTTTTAAACTTAAATCTCATTAGTTTAAACAAATTTGGTTCAAACATTTTCAACCTAAAACTGATCAAAGACAACATACTAAATTTTTGAATCTTATTTTACAACCAACAGCTAAAGAACAGAGCATAACTTGAATTTTCGGGCATGCACACAGAAATAACCTCATACATGTATACATTACATTATTTAATTCAATCATGCAAACCATTATTGCCTATTCGAACTAAATTTTCAGCATGCAACATGGATTAACTGATTAAAATCAAGTATGATTACTCACCTGCTTCCTGGAAACAGAGCACAGAGCTAACTCCTGGAACCTGATTTTGAACAACCTGCTACAGTGCTACTTGATGTTAATCTTTTTCCGATTCTTTGCTTTCAAACTTGAATTTTGTTATGATTTTGATTTGATGATTTAGGTGGAGAGAGTGGTTTCTTACAAATTTCATGGTTTGCTAATTTTTATTAAAGGTTTGATAGATTTTTTTTTTTAGTTTTCTTTGTTTTGAAATGAAGAATAGGAAAATATTTGAAGAAAAAGGGAAAGATGCACATATAGATTAAATTAAGATTTATTAAAATATAAAAAAAAAATCCAAATGGTTGACACTTGTTAAATTCCTTTGACATTTGTCAATTACAAAATTTAAGCATATTACACATGTTACAATATATAAATCTATTAACTAATGTAATTATGCATTTTTAATTTACTTTTAAATGTTTTTATAAAGCTTTTAATTTTATTTTCCCATTTAATAAATACTTTCTTAATTTATATAAATAAAGTTTCTCTTTAAGGAAAATAATATAAAACAAATTCTATTCTAATAAAAACCTTATTCACAAATTCAAATCCAAAATATTTAAATTTCAATTTAAATCCAAATTCAAATTCTAATTCAAAATCAACTTATAAATATAAATATACACTTTTAAACAAACACATCTTAAATTTGTTTTAAAAATAATAATAACTTTTGTTTCTATTGAAATCTACTCATCTATATATACATATATTCCATCTTTATTATTTGTTTTAAAAGAATAACTTGTAAATTTTAAATAATTATCTTAGGAGATTATTAAATGAATATTTATCCATATATTTACAATTCAGCATTTATTATAGTTCAAATTCATATATACATAAATCCAAATATAAATATTTATTATCAGATTTATTTGTTAAATCAAAAAATCAGTATTTCAATTAATTAACCCAATTATTTTCTTAATTACAGTTGTCTAGAGAATTCAGGTTATCACATTCCTCTCCCCTTTGAATCTTTTCGTCCTCGAAAAGGAACGAAGCCAAAATTTATTAAATATTTTAAAATCAGATAAATTTTCTTTGATTATTTCTAAAATAATTTAAAATCCATATAGTATACTAAAAAAGTTTTTATAAAATATACATTTATAACTCGATGTCTCAACCGTCTATCCTTGTTCTCACAGAAATTCGGTCATACGTTGTTCAGGCGTAAGACTGAAAATCTATAAGTACTTAGCAGACCCATTTTCAACACCCAGTGAAAAATACTTGAAAAATAATTTTCTTGAAAATATAGAAAACAGTTTTTGAAAATAGAGGATATATCGTTGGTGAGAATGCTCTGGAAATCATCACCCCCATCCATGGTCGCAGCTAACCCGATGGTTACGTTGCTATCCCGACAAAATCCATAGATAACCGTAGGCCTCCGCACCCCTCGATTACACCATGGAATCCGCTATAGATCGCAGCTACAACTGGGGTTACGTTGCTATCACGGCAAAAACCGATATAACTATAGGCCTCAGCGCCCTCGAATTTCGCTACCAAAAGAATGAAACTTCTCCACTCCACTTGACCATATATCGCAGCCTACCGATGTTACGTTGCCTTCCCGGCAAAATCAAGCGTAGACTGTTGACACTCACCTCCACATGATTTCCGCTATGGTCCATACAGTAGATCGCAGCGACATCAAGTTACATTATCGTCACAGCATAACCCAAATGCCTCTGTAGGCATCAGCGCCCTCGACTTTCGCTACCCAATAATCCTTAGGAACTAGTTTGTCCGGACTCCTCACAGGATCACTTTAGAACCTCCCCATTAGAGGCTCAAGGCAGTACCTACCTATGGTACTCCTGAGAAGTTAATCCCAAGGGAGCGCCTTTTTTTCCAGAGCCATTTTCAAAACACTTTATACTATACACATATAGTATCTTCCAAATCATACACCTAGTATGAATCTCATATAAATCTCCTTTCTCAAAATCGATTATCCCAAAATCGATAATTCTCAAACTAGGCTTTCCAAATTCCAAAATTGATTTTACCCAAAAATCAAAAAGCCTTTTCCAAATTCATAGGTTCCATAAACCTTTTCCAAAATCATTCTCATAAGATCCTTTAACTTATATATATATATATATATATATATATATATATATATATATATAAACTTCTTAAAACTTTGGATCCCTTCAAACTTGTATAAAACCCATTTTATACTTCAAAAACTTTCAAAAACCCCTTTCTTATGGCTATAGATTCAACAAGGGGAGATTTATCTTATATATAACAAAGATACATAACTTTGTTTATCCCAAATCAAATATTCAAATTTGATTACTCTATAAAGTCACTTACCAAATTACTTACTTCCATAAAGTAAATTTCTACCATAGAAATGTCCAATTTCCACTTTATTTCATCGTATATTTCACAAAATATACCTTTCATTTTAAAAACCATTTCACATTTCTTATCCACAAATTCCCAGTATTAATTTCATTCAAACCCGTACGATGTACACATATCATCCATACGCTATACTAATCTGATCGTTCACTCGATCACACAGTTTCACTTCTGAACTAGTATCGTCCACCCGACTTCCTATTGCGGACTCAGATATGGTTTCTTGATCAGAAACCGTCATTCTCCTTTCATAGTCATAACTATGATAGAGAATATCCAGAACCAATCAACGATCCATATCTAGGTTCGCCGTCGAAAATCGAGTGAAAAATCCCAACTCGGATCGATATATTATCTCGAAATTCTATGCTCGAATCTGAATCAAATCACTATTCGAATAGAATAATACGCGTACATCCTACGTATTTATCTTCATTGATTGTTAACCAAATCAATTCTCTTTTCCATTCACATTCACTTAAATTTCTATCCACTTATCCACAATTGCTTAAATCCTTATTTGGATTATCACCTCAATTCTTATCTCAAATGGATATTCAATCATAAACAGTTTAAACTCTGTCCAGCTTAATTTTAGAAAATAGCTTGAAAAGTTAAAAATAGATGAGTAGTTGAAAAATGATTATTAGTTTGTAAAATATTGTAAAATAGTTAAGTAATTGTAAAATAGTTGGAAAATAGTCAAATATTATAGAAATTTTAAATAATAGTAAAATAGTTTGTAAAATAGTAATCAGTTATAAAGTAGTTGAGAAATAATAATTAGTTTATAAAACAGTTGTAAAATAGTTAAATAGCTTTAAAAATAATTGTAAAATAAGTATAAAGTAGTCTTGGGTTTTAAAAAAAAGTTGTATAGTAAATAGTTAGGAAAATAGATTTAAAACAGTTTATATTAAAATAATTTATTTAAAAATAGACCAGAGCCAAACTGTTTAATTTCCAATCTCCATTCCCATCAATTCAATTTAAATTTCCACATCCATTTAAATCGACTCAATTCCAATTTGAGTAACTTCAATTTCCCTTGAACTTGATTTATCCCCAATTCAAGTTGAATTAATCTCAATTTCTTTTCAAATTATTCAAATCAATTTGGATTAACTTCAAATTGAACCCACTTCAATTTCAAATCATCTCAATTCCTGTTTGAATAAATCCCAATTCCCATTTGAATTTGAACTTATTCAACTTCAATTTCATTTCAAGTCAATCCTATTCAAATTTTCCATTTGAATTTTTAAACTTATTCATCTTCAATCATAATTCTAATTAATTCAAATCAAATTTAGTTTGAACTAATTCAATTCAAATTTCAAAATTAAACCATCCCGAATTATATACGTTCGAGTTAAATTTTTAAATGTTGATTTAATCCTTTGAATCAAATCAACTTATATTTTTAAAACCATTTAATTTTGAATCCAAATTACATTTTTAACCTATTTCATAGTTCAAATAATTCAAATCCTTTTTAAACAACTACATCTTTGAAATTCAATTTATCATCAAATTTAAATTTTGAAATCAAACTTTTGAAGTTTTATTTTAAGCATTCAAATCTTAAGTCAAAAATGATTCCATTTTACCTTAATAATGGATATATTACCACACCCCATTCTTTAAACAAATCCAATTCACAGTTTAAAGATTATCAATAATAATAGGGTAATATCATCCAATTATTTTAAAACATCCATCCATTTCCAATTTTTGAATCTCAAACCCAATTTGAGATCACTCAAACTCTCAATTCCAATCAACCATTTAACTTCCCTAGTTAAATCTTAATTTCATCTTGAAATTTCCAAATCAGGTTGATCGTTCAGACTTATTTAACTTCTTCCAAGTTAAATTCAATTTACTTAATCCAGTCAAATTTACACAATTTGAATTCCCATTCAAATTTTAAACTTCAGATCAATATCCTTCCAACTTAAATTTAAAACCTACTTCACTTTGGGTTTCACATAACATTCCAAAGAAAATTCAAAACTCAACCTTTGAGTTTATTTCCTTTACATACCTGGTTACCTTTAAATTTTAAACCACCTTTGGTTTTAAATTCAAACAAATTCTTTTAAAATTCCAAACAACCCTTGTTTGAAATAGGACCCTTTCATTCAAATATATTAAATAACATCTCTTATTTTAAAATAAGATCATATTCAAAATAGTTTGAATAATATCATTTCCTTTAACCTTTTTAAACCAATTCAAATGTTTAAAATTTAGAATTCAAAACTTCACAATTTGAAACCCACTTTAATGTACATCCTTTCAAATTTACAAGTTACTCTTTTTAAATAGTTACTTCCTTAAAACATTTTATTGTTTATTGGAATACAATCATCTCATTATTAAACACAATAACCATTCTATTTCTCTGGTTTGAAACCAATTCTAATTAATCTTATTTTGAAATTCTTCCCCAACTTCAAGATTTAGTTTCAGTTTGAATCCATTTCAAACTTATCTTTGATTTAATTTTAATTTGGTTGTATTTCTATTACCACTTAATTTAATTCCAATAATTTAACAACCAATTACCTTAATGTTTATTAGAAAGAAATATTGTTATATATATCAAAATATATTCTTATAAAATCATTTGAAATCTTTATATAACAAGTACGCAGTCATACATATATATATGCACACTCACACTCAACTCATTCTAGGGTACCATTGACCCTATCCTTAATGAGTAATCCCACCAGAGCCAAGGTTCTCGCTTAAGCTCGCTCTGATATGCAATAACGACCCAGAAATTCTGATCCCGAAAATTCCAGATAGTTAGAAAAGAAGAAAAGAGAAAGAAGAAGAAACAGGAACAAGTCACAGAAACCTCACATTCGCAGCAGATCAAAATATAATATCACATAAATAATTGTTTACAAAAGAAGATTTGTATCAGTACACTTACATTTTTATACATCAGAGTTACAACCATTACCAATCACTGGACAGTTTAAAACAACATGTCCTAGTTATATAATAATATATCACAGCAGAAAACACTCCATACGTTCCTGCCCTCCAGCTCGCCTCTTGAGCTCCAGAACGTCCTTACCTGAAAATCTGTAATACTCGGTCTGACCCGAGCATTACACCAAAGTAACACCCGGGTCAGGCTGGAAACCAGCGTGAGTAAACCCATCTAATATGGAATACAAAAGCATACAACTTAAATAAACCCGGGTAACTTGAATCAATTTACTTCACAAGACGTTATAGACAAACTGACACCACACATCAATTTCTAAGTACCAAAACTTAGATTAAATGGTCCAATTTACTTAAATCATTCCATTTCAGCCTATTGATTCCACATATCAATCTATAAAGAATCGAAGTGGTTTCGAGTATCTACTAATACCCGACTCTGGTCTCTTCGAATCCAATGTCATCTTAACCCAAATTATCCAATTAAATATAATACAACTTTAAGTACCAGATAACTCTTTTACACAGCAATTTATAATTGATAGATAATCACATTATCACCGTCCATCCAACATATCATATCACAAAGCAATTCATATCAGAGATATCAACCAATTCAAAGCACTCACCATCATTCAATCATTAATAAGCAATATTTATCACTTTCATTAAACATAAATTAATGATTCTCCAATTACTTTCATTAGTTAATTATTCTTAAATTTCATTTAATAATTAACCTTTAACTTAATTACATTCATTCATCAACTTTGATTAACCACAATCAGAAATTAACTTTCCTAAATTACCCCATCAATTCAACCAACTCCTTGATTAATTATATTAATTAATCCTTTAATTGCACTGAGTAATTATCACTTAGTTACTCCCACTAAGTAAATTTTTCTTTAATTACTATTCATCATGTAATTTCCCTTAATTAATTACATCCGGTAATTATCCATTACTTCATAAAGTAATTACACTTCATTAATTACATTAAGTAATTATACTTAATCCATCATCAAGTAATTCTCTTTAATTAATTAAACTTAATTAATTAATTAAAATTAACCACAATAACTTAATTAACTCTTAGTCAATTCCCTTAATTAATCAACCCTTTAATTAATTACACTAAGTAAGTTATCCTTAAATTACTTCCCTTAAGCAATTTAGCTTCAATTATTTTCATCAAGCATATTCCTTGGTTAATTACCCTTAATTAATAATTCTTAACTTCATTTAATTAATCTTTAATAAATAATCCAATATTTAACTAATAAATAAATCCTAGTCATCCAACCTTACTTAGTTAAGATAATTCGTTTATCTTAATAGTCATCATCAGGATTAATATACTTTTTTGGAATTAATTATCATTAACTTGTAATCTACAAAAGTCCTTAAGTTTAATGATACAACATTTCATACTCTTAAATTATTAGAAACACTTAGGTTTTATTTCAACAAAATAATAAATAATTTTTTTCCCAAATCAGCAAACAAAATTTCTAAATCACAAGTCCTATTTTTGTTTTGTTATCTTACTCATACTTTACCTTATAAGGCTTATTCAACAATTTTATTTAAACTGGAATTTATCAAAGCTAAAAAAAATGTTGATTACTACAGTTTAAACCCGAGTAAGCTTGCGTTAAACTCGACATAAAACACGCGAACAATCTGAGCGAATCCTCCTCAAACCCGAGAACAACCATTCCTGTGTTTCCCATTGAAAAATTCGAGCATGACCTCGAGTTGAACACGAATCCAAACCTCTGTCACGCGAACTTCGCCGTGCACGTGCACAGCCCATACACGCCGTCGCGACCACCCACGACCCCCTCCACATGTCGACGATCAACCCTACTGTCAATTCCGACCCTTGATCCATTGCCTCGAATCCCAAAAAAAATCGAGTATTTCCAGGCGAGCCTGAACTTAAACATCACTAGAAAACCCCTTCGAACCATCGAAGCCGACCACCGGAGCTTCCCCAACTCCGTCCACACCTTCGCTACCCTTCCAGCTGCCGTCTCTCGAACCCAGGTGAAACTCGATCACCCAATGACACCGTATCGACCCAAAATCAACCTCGACCATCTTGGTTATTAAACCCTAGTTTTGTCAAATCCCAATGCCACGTTGATCGATAGCCACTCCCACTATTTTTCCTGACATCACCAAACATCAATTCAGCTTTGAAAAAAATCCGAACACCCAGTAGTTCGTCGTTCGTCGGAAATTGTTCAAAATCCCTTTCGTGTTCAACTCCAAACTGCTTCGAAAATACCCAACGAAAAATAATGATTCCTGTTTTAAAAATCCTACCTCTCTTAGATGTATCTAATTTTGAACTTGAATTTGCTAATTTTTCATGTTGAAATTTTAATGAAATCAAGTTTTTACTGACATCTAAGCATCCAGGTTGTTACATCCATCAATTCTTGCTACATATATTTTAAAACTTAAATCTCATTAGTTTAAACAAATTTGGTTCAAACATTTTCAACCTAAAACTGATCAAAGGCAACATACTAAATTTATGAATCTTATTTACAACCAACAGTTAAAGAACAGAGCACAACTTGAATTTTCAGACATGCATACAGAGATAACCTCATGCGTGTATACATTGCATTATTTAATTCAATCATGCAAGCCATTATTGTCTATTCGAACTAAATTTTCAGCATGCAACAGGGATTAACTGATTAAAATCAAGTATGATTACTCACCTCCTTCCTGGAAACAGATCACAGAGCTAACTCCTGGAACCTAATTTTGAACAACCTGCTACAGTGCTACTTGATGTTAATCTTTTTCCGATTCTTTGCTTTCAAACTTGAATTTTGTTATGATTTTGATTTGATGATTTAGGTGGAGAGAGTGGTTTCTTACAAATTTCATGGTTTGCTAATTTTTATTACAGGTTTGATTGATTTTTTCTTTTAGTTTTCTTTGTTTTGAAATGAAGAATAGGAAAAGATTTGAAGAAAAAGGGAAAGATGCACATATAGATTAAATTAAGATTTATTAAAATATAAAAGAAAATAATCTGGTTGACACTTGTTAAATTCCTTTGACATTTGTCAACTACAAAATTTAAGCATATTACACATGTTACAATATGAATTAAATCTATTAACAAATGTAATTATGCATTTTTAATTTACTTTTAGATGTTTTTATAAAGCTTTTAATTTTATTTTCCCATTTAATAAATACTTTCTTAATTTATATAAATAAAGTTTCTCTTTAAGGAAAATGATATAAAACAAATTCTACTCTAATAAAAACCTTATTCATAAATTCAAATCCAAAATATTTAAATTTCAATTTAAATCCAAATTCAAATTCTGATTCAAAATCAACTAATAAATATAAATATACACTTTTAAACAAACACATCTTAAATTTGTTTCAAAAATAATAATAATTTTTATTTCTATTAAAATCTACTCATCTATATATACATATATTCCATCTTTATTATTTGTTTTAAAAGAATAACTTGTAAATTTTAAATAATTATCTTAGGAGATTATTAAATGAATATTTATCCATATATTTATAATTCAGCATTTATTACAGTTCAAATTCATATATACATAAATCCAATTATAAATATTTATTATCAGATTTATTTGTTAAATCAAAAAATCAGTATTTCAATTAATTAACCCAATCATTTTCTTAATTACAGGTGTCTAGAAAATTCAGGTTATCACAAAAATTAAAAGAACTGGGTAATCCATTTCAACTAATTGTTTTTGAAAAGTTAATGCGTTTATGAAAATTTTCTTACTTAGTAATTTCGGGAACAAAATTCTTTTAAGGAAGGAGAATGTAATGACTTGGAATTTTAGTCATTTGAATTTGGAATATTAATTAATTTTATTGAAAAGGTTAATTTATAAGTAAAATAACTCGAATTTCAAATATAGCGATTTATTTGATAATTAAATTCTTAAATTTAATATTGGAAATATTTAAATAATTGAATCTTGAACTTAATATGAATGAAATTGATTTCGAAAGTTAATTTTAAATTCTATTTGAATAAGAAGGAAGATAACTTTTAAATTCAATTTAAAAGTGATTAAACAGATTTTGGGAACTTCTTGTTTTAGTTAATGTGTAAAAATAGCCTTTTAGGGTACTGTCTCGAATTTCAACGAAACCAGTTTCGTTAGATCCATAATAGTATATTAGTGTGCCATCGAAAAACGTGGCGATCAGACTGATCATTTGGTTGTGCGAGCATGGAACATGTAGAAATTAAATAAAGGAATTTTAATTAATATAATTAGATTTTGAAAAGTTAACTTTTGTGTATGATGGAATTGGCTTTTAATATATACTTCATTGTGTTCAGAATAGAGGTATAACATATAAACCGCCAGGCGGCAAGCTTCTTTTGGAGTTCGAAATTTTCACAGATGAATAGTGCCAGGGAAAGGCCATCAACTTTCTTCATTTGAAAACCTTAGCTTCTAACCCAGCCGCCATTAAAAAAATTAAAAACCTACATCCAATGGCCACTAATGATTGGAGCTTCTAGAGGTCGAATTGGCCAACAACTTCAAATAGGAAAATGTAAAGCACGACGATATGAAGCTATCCAACGGATGGATTTGGTATCATTGATCGAGGTGGCGGCAAAGTTCAATCAACCATGATAGTTTTTAGGGTTCACTGTGGGGTTTCGCAACCGCGTTTTGTGCGCGCATGCTGGCTTGTGGAGGTGGGGGGCTTGAGCGCGATAGGTGATGATGGCGGAGGCACACTGGTCGACGACGGTCATGGTCGCGACATTCAATCGAAGTTTATAAAAATGAGCACACAACCTGGGAACAAGAGATGAAGGAGGAGAGAAAGATTTAGTTTTTAAATGTTAATTAATTTAGTTAATTATAAAATTAATTATCTCGAATGTTCACTAATTCATAACTTGTTCGTACGAGGTCCAAATCGAGCGCGACAAGTTGCATCGCGTTCATAAATGCTATGGATTGGATGGATTCAATGCTGATAGAAATTTAGGTTAAAACTGAATGCCCATTCAATTTTAATTCAAAAACCAAGAAGTTTTGGGGATTATTAAAAACATAGCAAGTTAATCTCATCTTTTTTGTTAACTACAAATATTTTTAGTCAATAAATTTTTTGATTTAGATGTGTGAATATTTTATTGTTGATTGTTATTGACT
The DNA here is from genome assembly GCA_030765085.1 of Allium cepa. Lineage (NCBI taxonomy): Eukaryota > Viridiplantae > Streptophyta > Magnoliopsida > Asparagales > Amaryllidaceae > Allium > Allium cepa. Next base: position 460,717,171 of record CM060938.1, on the reverse strand, counting down.
GTTGGGATAATTTACTAAATTATATTATTGGTTTGGAGATATTTCCCACCCCTGGAGAAGATGAGAACCTATTACGTTCTCATGTAGTAGCAGATGACCATATATGAATCCTACATCGAAGCGGTTGATTTATATTTTATGATTATATATACTGTACGTGATGTAGGAAAACAGGTTGGAGGGATCCAACAGGATTCCTCACACTATTGATTTTATTTTCATATATATATATATATATATATATATATATATTGTGATATATGATATGCAAGATGCCATATTGATGACATGGATATGGATTTGCTTATTTGGCGCTTTAGTAGCACTGGCACTTATTTTTGGTTTGTTAAAATATTATAAACCAATGATTTGATTTAAAAAGAAATTTCAAGTGATTTTGGAAATTATATATGTTAAAATAATTTTTCTAAAATAAAAGTATGATTTTTAGATATTGCAAATTGATTGTTTTATGAAACATTTTAAATATAATTTTTGAATTGTGGATAATTTTTTTTTAAATCTTGGAAAATAAGTCAGCCTTTTATGATAAAATGATATGGTCCTTAAAAGAAAGTAGAAATATTCTGATATAAATATTTATTAACCATTTTATATAAATTGATATATATACATAGGTGTATATATTATAAGTTGTTTATAAAGGTGAAATTTAAAAATATGATAATTTACAATTTTGATATTTTACAACTGATGTGAAGATTTGTAAAAATCTTAATTTGTTAATAAATGTATGGATTTATAAACGGGGTTTATAAATTAAAGGAAACTATTATCGTTCAATAAAATTGGAGAAATAAATCAAATAGTGGATTTATTATACAATACAGAATGATATTTTAGAAATGGTTAGCTCCATTTTAGAAATTGAAGGCAATGGTAATTTGGAATGTTAAAAGATATTTTATAAATAGAAAGGGATTTACAAAAGGAAATTACCCATATGGAAGTAATGTTAAATGGATGGTGATTGATTTCTTAAATGAGATTTATGAATACGTGATATTCATTAAAGAAATAGAGTTATAAATGGAGTTCATAAATAAATGGGTTTAATGAAAGGAAGTTTATAAAATGAAAAAAGATTATTAAATATAGTTTTATAAATATGGGAATAATTGGGTTGAAGATTTAAGTACGGATTTTTATCAATAAAATATATCATGTTCCAAATGTTGGTTACCATATTAATATTGTTTAAAGTTGTTTGTTAATACTTAAATATTTTGAAATGTTAATTATTTAAATTTTTAGTATGGTTTGAAATTAATAACAACGATTGTTAATAATATTTTGGTAATTTATTATTATTTATGTTAATGGTAAAAATTAAGATTGTTTTATTCATAATGTTTTAAATTATTAATTATTATTTTTAAGAAGTTAAAAGTTAATTATTATTATTTTGTTATGATGTTTATTATGAATAAACACTATTATATAAGTGTTTTAAAGAATGTGATTAGGACTTATTTATGATGTTTTCGAGTTTCGTAAATAAAGTTATGTAAATGGACTTGGATTTTTATGAAAGGAGCTTATAAAATGTTTTGAAGATTTAAAGGAAGATTACTTACAAGGTAAAGAGTTTATAAATAATTGAATGGTTTTATAAAGGGTTTATAAATGACTTGAGAAATAATTTATAAATGGTTTATAAAGGACTTTAGAAATTTATAATGGAGTTTATGAATGATTTTAGAATTTGGTAAAAAGGAGATCTTCCTCAAGGTTTGGCAATATACTTATACCATTGAGAAAAGTATATGAATACTTTCTAAGTATTGGAAATATAAGGGTTTGTGAATATATCCTTGCAAAAGTATTTTGATACAAACATTTATGAGATGACTTTAATTAATGAAAATATTAGTTAAGGGGACAAGTGGTTGCTTTTGTGCTTAACAAATGTGGGGTTTTCCTTGGAAATAAATCCTAATTTGGATGTGTGTTTGTTGATATTTAAATAAACGACTATAAAATGTAGACCCAAACATAACTTTGGGAATAATTTGGAGAAACACGTGATTTATGTGGCACAGCCAGCTTCGATGATGCTCATCTGTGTGTGTTAATCTTGTTTCGTTCTTCTAGGACAAATGATAATGAAATCCATCTACTAACGATTAGGAGTTGATCTCCGTTCTTATATTTGACTATTTATTTCCTAAAGAACCAGGGTTGATTTTACCGAAAACCGTCGAATGTTGTTTTGAAGAGACCAGCAACATATATGTTATCCGAAAACCACTTTGATTTAACTCAAGCGCTCGAAGTGAAGACATCTTGAAGATGATGGAATTGGAGACGGAGCTCTCAAATGATTCGTTCAGTCCCAGAACGAACTTGTATGGATTAATGTTGTTATTGCGTTGTTTCATGGAGGGTAGTATTAGCATTCCAAGTGAGAAGTACTATATAAAAGGTAGAATATAGCTTTGAGCCCCATACCCGGGGAATGAATAAAGCAGGGACATGCAGCAAGACTAAGTGGGTCGCACCCAAGTAGGGTATAATCATCCCAAATTTAGAGCGAATTTATGTATGCTTTGAGGTCCTATTGTGTGGTTGTTGATTTCAACCAAGGGACGATTATATTTGGTGCTACTTGAGAAGGGGATAGTGCTGGTCCTAAATAGCAGATGTACAACATGTTATGGCTTCCGTATATTTTATCTAGAGGTGTATGGATTCAGTGAGTAGACCCTTACCCTTTTATAGTTGGAATCCATTCTCCAATACAAACCTGATGGTTGTGATTGTTATTGTACTCTGATGGATATATGTACATAATAGTTTCTCTTGTATAAAGATCATTAATATTATATTATATATTGTTCTGCTGCGATTGTGATATTCTATGTTGTTTTAGTTTCTTTCTTCTTCTTATTTTCTCTTCTTCTTGCTTCTTTCTTTCCCTTAACTATCCGTCTTTCCGTTCAGTTCGGGTTGGGCATGTATGGTTTATTGTTAGCTCAATTGTATGGAAAAGCGGGTCGTTACAAATCATTTTTGAAATCATACTATATTACACTTCTATGTATAAAATAACTCTTACAATTTATACTTTTACACTCACTTTGGGTTCTTTTGGGTTCGAACTCATTTTGATCGTACAATGATAAAGAGAATAATTTACTACTGCACTACAATGTTCGCCTAAGCAAACATTCGACCGTCACTTAGAAGATTATTCAGATTACCATGAAACTAATCGAGATTTTCTCCTCGAATTATCCAAAGAAAATGTATTTTTCTTAAAAATTCTCTTTGAAATATTTATACTTATAAATACTTTAAAGTAATAATACCATTACTTTTTTAAGATCCTTTTGAAATCGTTTCAAACAGCACCAGGATTTAAATTCTCAAAAGCTGTTTTTACTTATAAAACAACCTTTATAAATTATATAAATCGTTTTATATACCATACTCATTCAAAATGTATCTTTAAAATCATCTTATATTATAATAACTTCCCTTTATTATAATAAACTTTTCATAATTATTTATCCTCTAAATGTCTTATCATCCATTATAGATGACATAAAACAACTTTATTACAAGATGAATTTTAATTTAACATTTTCTCTAAACATCTTATAGTCAAGTTGTGAAACTTAATTCGTAAAGGGTTCATTTTAATGCACTTACAATTAACAAAACAATAAATTTTCATAAATTGGTTGAGCATAAATCAATAATCAACAAACAATAATCAATGCTTATAACCTGCCCGAGCATGACAGATTAGACAATAATTATAACAAACAAATTTATCATTTTCTAGCAAGCAAACATATTGTAAATAACTACGTAAAGTTGAAAATTATTTCTTATATATATATATATCCAGATATAATATATAATCCTAAGTGAAATATTTCATTTGCCAATTTTCAAAAATCAATATCGTTTTCTTTTTTCCTTTGTACAAGTGTTTAGAAATCCCTATCGACACCATGGCATCCCACGATTCGATCAGAATTCATAAACTACTCAATAGATCAAGTAACACAATATTTTTTTATAACAATAACAAATATGTTCTCTTATATATAATACTCTCAACTCATTCTTCGGTGAAATTTACCCTATTTCTAACGAGTTATACCCTACCAAAGTCAAGGTTCTCACTTAAGCTTCCTCTCTGATACCATTCTGTAATGACCCATCTTTTAGACCCTCAAAAGTCAGCATATTAATCTTTAAGACCTCGCCGCCAAATACAGAGTAGATTTTACCTCACAAGAACAACATCCAAGCATAAAAGAATGAACACAAATAATTAAATATCGCCAAGAGTGCAAGACACTTCCTGATGCAATTAAGAAAGAATCAATTCAAAAGTTTGAATCAAAAACAAGGAGAAGGAATTTTTCCAACAATGACTAGGAGGATGTGCCCTCTTACCAAAGGTATACCTCTAGAAAATACACTTGAGAGGGTCATATACACTGCTACTCTCTTAAAAACGCTCAAGCCAGACCCCACTGATCTTAACGTGAATTCGTATATTTCAAATATCCAGGAATATACAATTGAATCCAATCTAGAGTAGAAGTAATGATACCCTAATGGGAGCAACCTCACATAGCTTGGTATCCACTCACTTTTTGGTTTTAGTCATTTTTGATAAAGGATATCAATGCTCCAAATGAGCAACAAATCGTCCTAGATTGATGAAAGACAAAAAAGATAACATAATCAATAGTAAAAATCAACTATCAAGAATAACAAAATGATCGTATATGGAAATTAAATCTCATACACTTGTCACCACCCATCAATTCCAAACTTGTAGTATCCCTCGGTTAATACTGAAGCCAAGCAAGTTAGGCATTTTGCCTCTTAGACCTTGCTTCGATGTATATTTTTATCTTTCGATATAGAGTCGAGTTTCCATTTCTCGACGTTTAGTGTTAAATATATGCCTAAATCCTTTGCATATAAGTGGTATCGCTTATGGAAATTGAATTTCTTACACTTATCACCAAAATTTTATTTCCAACTCGTACTATCCCTCGCTTAAAAACAAAGTCAGGTAAGTAAGGACACTGATTTCTCCTTGCATTTCCTAGACACTCCAATTTTTAATTCTCAAAGATAGCAATGAATCAACCGTCTCGATGTTTGGTACTAAGGATAAGACTAAATCCTTTCCATGAAAGAAATAAAACTTTAAACTTTTTAAAACATTTGACTCACACTTGTGCTTGATTTTCACATCATAAATATTTATAAAACACTTTGAAAACATTCTTTAAAATATTTCTTTAAAGAGCTAAATATATTTCAAAGTGTATTAAAAAGAAGGGTTAAAAACAAATGTCATTAAACATTGTTTATTGTAAACCCAATTACTCTTAGCTTTATCTTTAAAATAATCTTTTCAAAGAAATTTTCATTTATATAATATCATAAATCAACTTATTATTATCTTTAAAATAAAACTTCTTCAAACGTATAAGAATATCAACACTTATTGAGTCAAGTAACAAGTTTTCTTAATAATTTTATGAAACCATTATTATTACAAAGACATTATAATCCATGACTTCTTTCTCACTTCTTAGGAAACTTTTATCACAACAATGATGATATAATCTATGCTTCCTTTTCACTTCCATTGAACACAAAAATACTTGAAATATAGTTTAAAACATCCATTTCAAATATCTCTTAAAATAAATCTCAAGTTTAAAATATATTAACACCTTAAAACCATTTCCTTTCCTTATTTTTGAAATAAAAACTTCTTCTTTTAAATATTTATATATATTCCAAACAAATTTAAAAACAATTATATATATGTTACAATAGTTCACTAAAAGGATTGAAGAAGAAAAATCAAGTTTAAAACCATTTTATAAAAGTTGGATATAGTGTTGCGAAACTGCCGCTAAAAGAGTATGAATTTTTTTTAAATTGGTTCTTTTCAAAATGGATTTTTCTCCATATTTTACAAAGTATGAATACTATATTTCATTTATAAAATAACTACTATGAGTATAATGTACATTCACAAAAATTTAGAGACTTTTGTTAACCCATTTGAAAGTTGTTTTAAACTTGACTTTTGAACTGCAAGACCGCAACCAAAACTTTTTTAAGTTTTAAGCACTTTGAAGTTAGGTGTTATAACCTTTTCCAAGCCACTAAAACTTTGATCAAACATAATTTTAAAAGTGAAAAACTATGGACAAATATTTAATGATGCAAATACAAGCAAATGATTTCAAACACTAGATTTAAAGAGATGGGATTTTCAAAGAGAAATACCACGATTTCAAACTACGAAAGCGCGATTATTCCACTATTCAACATTTTTGTTACTTTATCATCTCAACCAACAGCCAAACATTTATGTAACCTAGATGCATATAAAATTAAATCAATAATGTTGAGAAACCCCTTCGAGTCTCTCTACAAAGTCCTATGTAAATCACATGTATGTAAATACTTCGAAGTGTTATGTAGCGACCTATTCGCTACGAAAACACTTCAACTTCCTCTTGCTTTTTTTCTCTTGATTATTTTCCCTTGCGAAACAATTTTTATTTATACCATCCGCTACCAAGCGGGAACAAATCCAAACAAGCAATGTACACAAGTATAAACAACATAAACAACAATTTATATTTTACAACATTTTTTTAATTTTAAAACCACTTTAAAGTGAGATTAACCATAACTGAGCGATAATATAGTAATTCCTACCCTTACCAAACAAGCAACCAAATTAGCTCCAATCTCCAGCCAATCCCTCCAAATGCCCACGCCCAATCCTCCTACACCATAATAACTCAAGGCCCAATCAAGATTTAAATGATTTTGGCAACAAACTTACTTCTTTGATCACACGAAGGGTTTGGAATTATTATTTCAATCTTATACAATGATTTATAGAAGGAAAGATCATGTTTTGACATGATTTTATTATAGAAAATGAAGAAGATTGTAAAAAAGAAAGAATAAAGAAAAGAAATGGGAAGTGTAAAGGTGGAAATGAAGTAAGGTGCTTTATTTTTAGAATTTGAAAAATGGCAAATGATTTCACTTACCCCTTTACCAAACTACCAAAATACCCTTACGAAATTCAACCATGGTCCACTCTCTCCAATGTGCCATCCAATGTGCTAAAGAACTTTTTATCATAACACAAAAAGAAAACATAAGTTTTATGTACTATTAGTGCTTTAACATTTAAAAAAAAGGAAGAAAAGTCTTCCTTACTTTATTATTTTACTAATTAATTTACTAATAATGTTTTTCATGCTGGCTACCTCTTACTGATTAAATGTGTATATATATATATATATATTAGTGTGTGCACACCAATATTGCAACAACTTTCGTTCGGTACAAAGTTGACAAACGAATTTCGATCACTTTTTCAATTTTTCACCAGACTATTTATTTATGTAGACAAATTTACAAAATGAGTTACATTATTGTATATTAATTAAAAGGAGTTTATGTAACAACCCAGAAATTCATCACTTCAGAAATAAAATCAAATTATTCAAAATATCATATAGTTTAACATAAATGAAAATGTTTTGAACAACAAATAATATTGGTTATCTTGTTTTGAATAAATATTACAAACATATATACTTTGAGAGATATATCGATAAAATGAACAAAAATTGTTATGTCGATAAACAGCTCATTGACCGTCCGACATCACGACGGAGCTGGATACACTCATTTGTCTATATGAGTGAGAATATGTAAAAAAGCTTTTTCCTTAGTTTGGAAAATTATGAAGTATACTTAACGACCCACCTTTTTGGATGGTTTAAATCACAATAAACTACACATGTCAACTCAAAACATTCAAAGCGGAGGATTATTAATGGGGTAATAAGAAAATAAGAGAAAGGAATGAAAAAAATACAGAATCACGCAGCGGAATGATAAAATATAATAATCAAATAAACAGTTTATGAAGCTGTTTTACGAATAACATTTGATTACACTCTGCAATATATCAGAGTTATACATACATACGACAAGAATAAATAAATAATGCAGCAGATCAATATGATATAGTGGAATAATAGTAGTATAAATAGTGGACTCATCTCCGTCTTCATCCTCCAAAATAAAATGGTGTTCAATACAATGAAAAGCTCAAACTGACCCGATCATAATGAAAAGACAAAACACTCGAGTCAGAACTAAAATATCTTATGTAAGTCAAATCAAAATAAGTAAAGTATAAATATTAGTGCAATGGCTTCAGAGATGTCACGAGATTTTCCATTTCCTATCAAGTGAACAACGTGAATATATAATTATTAAGAGATTTCATATAATTCGAAATACCAATTTTGACCACTCTAATTAAAATAAATCCGAAGTTTCAATGTAAACTTAAACCTTTCAAATAATTCAATTCGAATACATAAATCAAAATTCAAGAAATAATATGGGTATTTAAGCAGTATCCTAAATCAAAATTTCCAAATCAATAAAAATCACTTGGGTTTATCATTTCAACCCATAGCGACTTTTTCTAATCTATAAGGTCGTTCAAGTATGTGTCATTTCAACCCATGGTGATAATAGAGATTTAGACATAAATAAACATCCAATTATCCAAAATGTCAACCAATAACGTCCATCACAATCAACATTCATATCAGTCAATAAATTATGACGATTAATTGGTTATCATTATTAGGTGTTTAACTATCAATATAAATTCAATATTAATTTAAATGCCAATTTAATTCAATATAATTCAGTTAAATTCAAACGACAATATAAAGTACCAAAAAGTAATCAATAAATTTCTATCCACATTATAAATTTAATTTAACTAACATAAGATGATTTAGTAGTCGTGAGTGGGTTAAAACACTCACATTCGGTTTACCAACGATTTAAAACCCAAAGATAGCCCAAAAATTAAATTGCGTCCGAATTTGACCAAACCAGATCCATGACGTCCGAAATTTTGATGTGATCGCAATGGAGAAAGCCGCATATGAACCCGAGCTCGTATGAAAAAGTTATTGGCATTAGAAGATTGAAATTCATATTTAAACAAATTTAAAATAGACAAATCAAACCCTAACAAATCACTTTTTCCACGTTGCCTTAATCCCATGCTATAGCTCGCAATCGAGCATCTCACCCTACAGCTGCCGGCAACGACTCATCACCATGTCTCTTATAGCCGCTTACAACCCGACCCATGCTCGCCGGCGACTTCACCATCCCAAGCCGCCCCATCCATCACTTTGCGACCACCCACGACCACCAGAAAATGTCAGCATGGCCGCCGCCTTTGGCTGCCAACCATGGCCGTCTTGTGCCCCAATAGTACTAATGAACCATACCCATCAGACCTGCTCGACTACCTCTTCCCAACGTCGCTTCCCGATCGTCAAACTGTCGACGGTCCACTGTTGGATCGAAAACCCTAGAATTGAACAGTTGAGAAAGATCATCGATTTCTGACCAAATGATGATTCGAATCAAAAAACAAATCGCTGCATTAGATTTCTCTCATCGAGATCATTCCAACGACATATAATGTGATAGGGTTTGGAGAGTTTGAATTTTTGAAATTGGTTTTTGAAATTGAATTTAGGATTTTGGAATTGAAATTAGGTTTCTGCCATTGCAGAGAGCAGATAGGAACAGATAAGATGAACTATATGTATAGAAAATCAGAAAGTTGAGACTACTAGGGTTAGAAAAATCTATTTATATATAGGGACATAGATAAGAATGAATAACATATCAAATTGTTTCGAAACGATAATAAGACCCGAAAAGCCTGTTCCATTTTCAAAACGAAAGTAGGTCATCCAATATATCGAAATATATGTTTTTGATATTTTTAAACGCAATGGAACAAGTTTCAAACCCAAATTTCATTGGATACAGAAGTTAGCTTTTAAAATCAGCTTATTTTAATTGAATTCATTAAAATGATTTCTACGTGTTTCGAGCCAGCACGATCAAACGACAAGTGTGATTGCTATGAAACTTGAAATCTTACAATAATTTACCGTTACTGATGTGATGAAATGATTTCGTTGAAATCCGAGATAGTGGCCAAAATGGCTATTTTCACTTTAATTAAATAAATTACTATTAAATTAATTTAATCACTTTTAAATTCAAATTCAAAAGGCTAACCATTTTCATTATTTGTAATTACATAGAAATTAATAATCTTTTCAATACAGATTCCATGGTAAATCCACTATTAAATATTGCACTAATTACAGCGTTCAATTGCAATTGCAATAAATTCATTAATTAAAGTTTAAATTCCAATAAATTGAATTATTTTGATTTACATCTTATTTATGACGACCTGCAAATCCGTACCCATTGAATCGACAATAAACCACACATGTCCGACCCAAAAAGCACAGACTGACGGAAAGTCAGGAGAAAGAAAAGAAGAGAGAAGGAGAGAGGAGAAGAAAGAGAGAAGATAGAACCAAACAGAACAATACAGAATCTTACATTGCAGCGTAAAACATATAATATCATATCAATGATCTTTACAAAACAGAGTATAACAATCAATCACAAGTTATCGGCCTGGACAGTTATGATAACCTGTCCTCACAACTGCCGATAATATACAACAACTAAGGAGCGGATAATCAAAACCGATACGTGTATACAGAAATGAAGATCTCCAGCTCTCCTGTTGAAGCTCCAAAGCACCAAAACTGAACCTGCAAATATACTCGGTCTGACTTGAGCATCGAAAGGGAAGAATCTGGTAAACCAGCGTGAGAAACATACTTAATTGAATTTATTAAATTATCAAACATTTCCTTAAACAAAACAAAAGTATCTTGTAAGACACGCCCACACATAAATGCGGACATGTTTTTACCTTATGATAACTAAAACATTTCATATCAAATCATCTTATATTATAATAGTGTCTATTGCACAAATAATATTAATCATAGCCGAAATTATTACATTGATTAAATTCCAACATATACTCCAAAAAGGGTAATATAATCAAAGTGGCAGGTACAAAGTGGAGTTTGGATTTCCATTCAAATGACCAGGTGAAGGCACTACCTTCTGGCAGTACATCTCTAGAAGAATGTACCGAGGACCATCACAAAGGATCCTTAACCAACACAAGACCGATCCACCTCTATAACTAGATGGTACCGAATATATTATCCTCTGGTCGTTACTGACCTTTACCGAGGGCCCTCATAGCATACAAACCACAATAAACAGATACATGACATTATAACATGTAAAGATATATCTAGAAGAGGATGATCATACCCTACTTGGGAGCAACCCACTTAGCCTTTTCGCATCTAACCATGTTTCGGTCATTTTCGTTTGATGAGGCCTGAGGTAACGATTACCTTTCACAATCACATATCACATCACTTAGAATGCCACACGACCATTTCCGTTGACTACTAATTACATTCCATAAAAATACAACACTTAGGCTCATACGTCTCAAGGAGGGTGTTATGCTAAGAGATGATGCCTTCTCCACCACCACTGATGTACGTTTGTAAACACCAATGTACGTAGTCTATAGAAATGCAATATCAGATAAACATCCATAAAAGTTGTCCAAGAACAGGACAAACCGAAGGTACTTTCCTACCACATCCTATCGGAAAATCCCTACGATTAGTAGCGAATAGTCCTCGCATTGGATATTTCATAATGAAGAGACCGCTGCTACTACATGTATATTGGGATTTTAACTCCAAACGATCAACAAGTAGTCCCCCATTATGAAAATCTAGAATACCAATATCATAACAAGCAACCTGCACAATCGTCGCATATACGTTGGTTTGAAGTGGTTTTCAAATAAATCTAATATCGGTCTGTTCACACCAACAACGCAAAAGCGTTTCTCAACCTCACACAAAAACTAAGCCGCATAGACTTATCACGTCTCCAACTTTCAACTTGCTATCCTTCAGGCCAAGAAGGAAGCTCGATAGATTGGAGTAACACTCTGCACTATACGAATCAACATCCTCAACACAAACGATAATCAAGCCTACATAGAAGGCAACGTACTAAGTGTACGACTAAATAGTTCCCGCATCAAGTCGAGTAACTAAAATGGTCAAATTAGATAGTCGGTTATTTAACTATCAAAGCAAACAAACAAATATTCAGCACCATAATAATCACTAGGCCCTTTTAATTAATCTTTTATTAATGAAATCTGCAAAATATTCACTTCAAATTATCTTTAAAAAGGATATATTCTCTAAATCATTTCAACTTTTCTACAATAGAAAACATTTCCAAATACTTATTTAACAACAAGTAATTCAAAAATCAATTTATTTTCAACATTTCGAAAATATTACATATTCATAAATCAGGATTAAATATTTTTTTTGATGTAGACGGGTGTGTAGCGTGGAGCTACACAGCCGATTATAGTGGTATTAATATATAAGTAGTTCGACCAACAAGCCTGGTCGATGGCCAAAAACAGCATAATCCGAGCTAAAACTTACAACCACCATTTGAGAACAAAAAGTATCATCCCAGCATATTCGAATATTACATTGATGGGCCCAGTAAAATCAGAAGCGAGAAAAAAAACTACTACTAAGGGCGATTCAGAGACTAAAGGTGAAAAGCTTAGGTCTTAGCTGCCACCTGGTGACGCCGACGAAGCACTGCCATCAGATTCATCCGAAGGGGATCGAACTGCAGGAAGACGAAACCTGAATGGTGCTGAGGAAGAAGAACCTGTCCAATATGAGAAAATATAAGCAATTTTGCTGCATAGGCTAAAAAGAGTGTTGGTTGGTTTGTTGAATGTAAAAGCGTTTCTTTCGTTCCAGATGACCCAGTTGTAGATGGCTAGAAGAGAATCCAAGAGACGATTCGGTACACCGTATTGCCAATGGTCAAAAAAGTCATTGGTCAAGTGAATTTGACCCAAGATGTGACTACAAACTGAGACCCATATGTAGTAAGATATGTCGCATTCGAAGAAGAGATGGCGGATTGATTCATCTTCGGTCTTACACAGGACACAAAACTGGTCAGAAGAAATGTTCAAACAAACGAGACAGTCTTTGGTGTTAATGCGTCCATGGATGAGGCACCATTGAAAAAATTTGATACGGGGAGGGATGTGGCATTTCCAGACACGAGCGAATGCGAAGAGGCGGCCAGGATGATTAAGAAACAAGGTGTACTGAGAAACGGAGAAACCATGCAAGGAAGAGAGAGACCATGCATGACCATCCTTCTCTAGGGGATCGAGTGATACGTGTTGAAGCAGGCGCAGGACAGAAAAAAGCTACAAGAGGGTGTCAGGAGAAAAGAGGGTTGAGGGGCAAAGGCAAGGAAGACCGAGGGCCACTGCCTCCGCCACTGTCAGGAGGGGAAGGTTGGAGTGTGAAAAGAGAAGAGGGAAGGATCTGTGTAGGGGGGAGAGGCTGTGCCAGGTGTCGAACCAGAAGAGACAGTTGGCTCCATTGCCAATATTGATCCGGATAATGGATTTGAAGCGGTCAACAGAGGCTAGAACACCAGTCCAAAAGGGGGAGGGGCTGCGGTGAGGAGCGAAATGGAGGATGAGGAAAGGGTCCGCGTTATAGTGAGAAGCTAGAATCCACTGTTTCCAAATATACTGTCCCGGCGAGAGTAGGCGCCAGAGCCATTTTGCTAGAGCTTGATTGATAGAGATCAGATTGGGGACACCAAGACCCCCATGCTTTTCATGCATGCACACGATTTTCCAGTTGACGAGACATTTGATTTTTCCTCCATTCCAGAGGAAGGTACATCTAATGGCATCGATTTTCTTGGATACCCAGATAGGGAGCTTGTGGAATGAGAGCCAGTAAGTGGGGAGGGCTGAGAGAACTGCTTTGACCAGAACCAACCTCCCAGAAGACGATAGAGTGTTAGCTTTCCATCCAGCGAGTCTAGATTCGATTTTGGCTATAAGAGGGGTCCAATCTGATCGGTGAAGCTTGGTGGGCCATAGGGTAATACCGAGGTAGGTTAGAGGAAAGGTGTCCTGGCGGCAGTTGAGGGCGGAGGAAATGGGGGGACCTAGGAGATCAGCATTTCCGAGCATAATAATGGAGCTCTTATTAAAATTGATGGACAAGCTGGAAATTAGTTCAAAGGAGTAAAGAATGACCTTGAGACAGTGAGTGTGATCAGGAGAGGGTGAGACAAAGAGAATTGTGTCATATGCGAACTGAAGATCGGAGATCATAGGAATAGGGCTGGAATTGAGGTGAGAGTTTGGGGGGTGGATGCCGGCAAGGATATTATTAGAGGTCGCCAGTTTGATCATGCGATTGAAAACATCAACCACAAGGACAAAAATGAGAGGCGAGAGAGGATCTCCCTGTCTTAGCCCCCGAGCTGATTTTATGTGCCCTCCGGAAACTCCTCCGATCTGAATCGATGAAAGGCTCGAAAAAAGAATACTTTGGATCCAGTTACACCACGTGGGAGGAAAGCCTCTATGCCTTAGGAGTTCCAAAATGAAGTTCCAATTTACTGAGTCAAACGCCTTGGAAAAATCGAGTTTGAGCAGGACACCAGGGATATTATTCGAATGACAAGATGAGATTACTTCTTGAGTCGCAGCCACGCAGTCTAGAATATTCCTACCGTGAATGAAAGCTGACTGTTCTACCCCAACTAGCGTTTCCATGAAGGTTTGAAGTCTGTTAGCAAGGACCTTGGTGATAATTTTAAACGTGGTATTGAGCAGGATTAAATATATATATATATATATATATGTTATTCTTTTAAGGAAAACATTCTCTTAAATATATTTATTCAAGTTAAAATGAATGTTGCGTAAAACATCGTTACGACAACCCAAAATCACTAGTATAGGACTTCGGAAATTAGACAGATGTATAAATCCCATATACTATACAAAATATTTCCTTTCGAAAATCATTTACTATAACAACAGTGTTATAGTCCATCATTTCCTTATTTCTTGAAAACATCTATTTCAATAATGAATGTTGAAACTATGGTTTCGATATTTATCACATTTTAAAACATCTTCAAACCATTTAAATCTATAAAAAATATCACTTCCCAAAAATATCCATTTTATTTAATATATTATTGTTCATTTCCAAAATCATGATTATAGTTCATTTACCAAATCCAATATTTCTACATATTTACTTTAAGGATTATCCACCGTCCAAAATCGTGGATATAATTCCCAACCAAACTCTTTATAACTGAAACTTTAAATTTAGAGGATTATCCACTTTCCAAAATCATGGATATAATACTTTTAATAAACTTCTATATTTAACTTATCAAATTCAATTGATTTTGGATTTATAAAACAATGTTTATAAATTCCATTTATATTTTTATAAAAACTTCAACTTATAAAATCCCTTTATTTACCAATTCTATATATATTTCATTTACTGTCAAAATCCAATTTATAATTTAATTCACTTATAATTCTCTTTATTTACAAATCCATTCATTTATAACTTCATAAATTATAAATCTATAAATCTTATTTACTTATAAAATCCATTTATAACTCCACTTTAACATTACGAAAATCCTTTACAATTCCATCATTTTGATTTATAAAAACTCAATTTTGTCAACCTTATATATAAACCGTTTATAATAAATTCAAAAATCTTAATTTAAACTATTTTATAAAATAATCAACTTAACATTTCAAAATCACATTCTGATTTTATTTCCCAAAAATTATAATTTTTATAACATAAAATTAATAACTTTTATTTATTTCAAATTAAATCCGTTTACTTAACAATTCAAAATTAACAAAACATATATTTTCAAAATCACTTTAAAAATCCTTTTAAATTTGGAAATCATCACTTTAACATTTTTAAATTCGAAAAATAGGCCTAATGTTGCAACAGCACTAAATACGTTAATCACGACATCCATAACATCATGTATCATATGATAACAGCATATATCACAATATCTGTAAATAAAACCAATACTGGTGAGGAATCCAATTGGATCCCTCGTACCTGTCACCTGCAACAAATATACATATTGAACAATATGTACAATGTCCGCTTTGAGGCTGACGCACATACAAAGGGTCATCCGCTCATACAGGGAACGTATAGGGTTTCATCTGCTCCAATAGGTAGGAATATATTCAAATACCAATCAATATATAGATAATATATCGCTTATCATCCAAAAAGTCATCAGTCGGCATAAATAAATTTATTCACTTATATAAAAATATCAGTGAGTCAGAAAGAGTGAGTTGTATTCACTTTGGATTCCACTCCGTCAAACTTTAAGGCAAGGAACTTGAGATCTAACGCATACTTCCTGCCATGCTTTGGAAACCAAATGAAAATAAGCCCGAATTCCTCCTTCCTAATGGTTGGCCAAGGTTTGAAATGGAGATTGGTCGAAAGTATAGAGAAGAAGTGGTAGAACTTTGAACTTGATTTCTCAAAATCAGACCGGAAAATAGGTCAACTTCTCTCTTGTTTTTGCCTCTCTTACTTTTGAAATTTGAAAAACTTGTTAACTGAAAAGTTTTTGAAAATTCTTTTCTCTTGAATTTAAATAAAATATTCACTTGATTCCAAGTTGTTTTGAGGGATATGATAAAATGAAGAAGTGGTATTGTCGGATTGACAAAAATGAAGCCCAAAAATGCACTTTAAAGAATTGAGTTTCTAGTATAACAAACCTCAAAACTAAAAAAAGTAATCAATATAAAAGTTGTAGCCACTAGAATTTCATATGGTTTAAAAAAAATTCTTAATTTGAATCAGTTATGATCAAGTTATTATCAAAACATTATAACATATTCTCTGGCTTAAAAACTAGGCCAGGGAATGCACTGGAAAAAGTGGATTTCTGACGTATTTATGTTAAGAAATGGACAAAGTGGTAAATATAAATGTTGTAGCCACTGGAAAAATACAAGATTAAAAAAAATTATATTTTGGTTCTGTTTTGAATAAGTTATGGCCCATAGAAGAAGAGGTAAAAAATGGAGAAAAGAGAAGTTTGATTTGAAGAGAATAAACATTGATTTCTTTTGAGCATTTTTAAATATTTTAACATTATTTATTTATAATTTTTTTCTATTTCTTGGAAGCCATTAAAGAGAATAGAAAGAAAATGAAGAAGCTTGAGAAAAGCATAAGAAGAAATGTGAATGAAAGTGAAGAAGAAGGTAGGTATTTATAGAAAAAGAAAAAAGTGGTAAATTTACCAAAATAACCTCTTACCAAATTACCAAACTAACCTTACTTCAACCTAAAGCAATCTCCACTTTTTCAATACTTAATATCATCTTTCGCATCGTTACTTTATGTCTTATTCACGTAAATATTAAGTAAATAAAAGTAATTATTTTGTTGGATTTTGATGGATTCGATGTTTAATTTTGAATTTTTTTAAACTTACTTTTCTTAATGATGTTCTAGAAGTTTTCTAATTATATTAGTAAAAGTAAACATGTTTACTTATTAGAATATGCAATATATATGTTAACACATATTAACAAAGGTGCGATAACGTTGAGGCAACTTATTTTGAATAAAACATTAATTTTTGACAAAACGTTTTTCGGTCACATTTTGACGTTTTTGTTAAACTATTTATCCATGTAAACCAAACTTAAAAATAAATTTCTTATTATCTTTAAATAATTAAAACAAGAATATTTGACTTATAAAATAATATGAAACAATATTCAAATCTTCTTATAAAAATACGACATTGATTTATCGATATGCGACGAAATTTGTCAACTTTATAAAACAAGAATTATATATATATCGAACCATTATAAATTAAATTACCATTATTATCAAATGAGTTTGATATCGATTATATATATATATATATATGTAAAAGGAATTATTTATACTTTAAACGAATTTCACGAATATTTATCCTACATTATCGGAATCCGACTTTTGTCAATTTTACAATGGAAAACCAAATCTTTATTCAATATCAAAAATAAATGTACCATTCTTATTTGTTATATAAAACATGATTGTTTAAGTTTGAAAATTCTACATTTGAATATTTAAAATAATTAAAAAATCCTATTTTCACGGTGTTAAAATTACGGATCATTACATTCTCCCCCACTTAAAAGAATTTCGTCCTCGAAATTACCAAGTAAGAAAAAGTCACAGAATCCATTAACTTTTCAAAACAACTCATTAAGAATGGATTACCAAAATCACTTAAATGTTTAACCTTTACAAAATCATTTAGTTAAACTTCTTATAACAACTTTTCTAAGTTTTCAAATCCATTCATTAATTCGATTGCTAATTCATTTTACACTAAATTTTAATTTCATTATATAACTTTCATATTCATCACTTTACTTTATTAACTTCTTATTATTCAACTCTACTTTGCATATTCATTTTATTTATCAAAATCAACTTGATTCAACATTACTTAAGTTAAATTTAATTTCACTCTCACTTGCATTTATTTCCACTATACAACTTAAGTTCACTACTAATTTAATTCAAATTCTATTTTATTTAACTTTACTTAAGTCGAATTTCATATCACTTATTCAAATTCAGATTTTGTTTTGCTTGACAAAGTTGTTTAACCATTTTAACAATTGGTTTTACTTACATTTTCCCATTTTCTAAGTTATACAACTTAATTATCTAAACTTCCAAATTCATATTATATAATCATTTACCCCTTACGTTTAATTTTCATTCTAATAACTTATCAAATCTAGTTCAAATCCAATTCAATTTATTTAACTTTCCTTTAGTTAAATTTCAAATCATATATTTTATTACACTAACTCAAATTTATTTCAACTTTACCGAAGTTAAACGTTTTTTTCATATTATAAGCCCAAAACTCATTTTACTTATATTTATCAATTTCAACTTGGATTTTAAATTCAAATTTGTTTATCAAAAAAAACTTAAATTTTCAATCTACTATTGGTAGTAAATCCATCACATAGAAACTCGAAAATGATACTGATGATGCTGAAGTCATCACCCTTATTATTTCCCAGCAATAGTAGTGAATTCAGTGCTTTTTATTCTTTAAAAAATCCTTTTTATATTCATAAATCACATTTGTAAACCCTTTCTAGTTATATAATTTCACTATTTTACTTTACTTATATAAGATCATTCCAAATTTATTTATCTTATCTAGATTTATAACAATATAATCTCTTTAACTTTGAAAAAAAACTTACAAAAGTAAATGGGATTCAAATTTCTCAAATTCTTAGTTTAAATTCATTTTTATTTATAACTCGTAAATATATTCATATAGTTTCACTTCTTATATAAGATCATTTCACAACTATAAATCATATTAATTATAATTCCATACTTTATAATTCATTTGCTTATATAATTTCATTCTTTTACAATTGTTGTTTTTATTTATATTATTCAAACAGCTTTTTAATAACCTATATATGTATATATACATTTTCAACAACCAAACAATCAATTAGATACACTATAATGATTTCTAAAAAATTGTATCTTTTATACATAAAATATAATCGAGGTAAAATTATTTCATTTACCAATTTAAAATAATACTATGTCGACTTACCTCGTTTAATTGTTTGGAAATCCCTATCGATAATATGGCGTCCCATGTACCGACCAGAATTCACAAACAACTCAACGGATAAGCAAACACAATATAAAACATTTTATATTCACTTACAAATATGCACTCATATATACAATACACTCAAACTCAATCTAGGGTGCAACTGTCCCTATCTATACTGAGCACACATCAAAGCTTAGCAATATACAAAATCTGGGCTCTGATACCACGTGTGACGACCTGCAAATCCGTACCCTTTGAATCGACAATAAACCACACATGTCCGACCCAAAAAGCATAGACCGATGAAAAGTCGGGAGAAAGAAAAGAAGAGAGAAGAAGAGAAGAGAAGAAAGAGAGAAGATAGAACCAAAATGAACAATACAGAATCTCACATCGCAGCAGAAAACATACAATATCATATCAATGATCTTTACAAAACAGACACTGTATATACATACATCAATCAGAGTTCAATAATCGATCACAAGTTATCAGCCAGGACAGTTATGATAACCTGTCCTCACAACTGCCGATAATATACAACAACTAAGCAGCGGATAATCAAAACCGATACTTGTATATGAAAATGAAGATTTCCATCTCTTCTGCTGAAGCTCCAAAGCACTAAAACTGAACCTGTAAATATACTCGGTCTGACCCGAGCATTGAAAGGGAAGAACGCCCTGATCAGTCTGGTAAACCAGCATGAGAAACACACTCAACTAAATTTTATTAAATTACCAAACATTTCCATTATCAAAATAAAAGTATCTCATAAGACACGTCTATACATAAATACAGACATGTTTTTACCTTACGATGACTAAAACATTTCACATCAAATCATCTTATATTATGATATTGTCTATTGCACAACTAATATTAATCATAGCCGAAATTGTTACATTGATTGAATTCCATCATATAGCCCAAAATGGGTAATACAATCAAAATGGCAGGTACGTAGTGGAGTTTGGATTTCATTTGTAATGACCAGGTGAAGGGACTACCTTTCGGCAGCACATCTCTAGAAGAATGCACCGAGGACCATCACAAACGATCCTCTACCAACACAAGACTGGCCCACCTCTATTACTAGATGGTACCGAATATATAATCCTTCGATCGTTACCGTCCTTTACCAAGGGCCCTCATAGCATACAAACCACAATAATCAGATACACGATGTCACAACGTGTAAAGATATATCTAGAAGAGGATGATCATACCCTACTTGGGATTGACCCACTTAGCCTTACCGCATCTAATCCTGTTTTGGTCATTTCCGGTTGATGAGGCCTAAGGTAAAGATTACCTTTCATAATCAAATATCACATCACTTAGAATGCCACACGGCCATTTTCATTGACTACTAATTGCCTTCCACAAAAATACAACCCTTAAGCTCATACATCTCAAGGAGGGTGTTAAGCTAAGAGAAGTTTCCTTCTCTACCATAACTGATGTACGTTTGTAAAAATCAATGTACCTAATCTGTAGAAAAGCAATGTCAAACAAACATCCATACAAGTTGTCCAGGAATAGGACAAACTGAAGGTACTTTCCTACCACATCCTGTTGGAAAATCCCTAGGATTAGCAGCAAATAGTCCTTGCATTGAATATTTCATAATGAAGAGACCACTGCTACTATATGTATATTGGGATTTTAACCCCAAACGATCAACAAGCAGTCCCCCACTATGAAAATCCTGAATATCAATATCATCAAAAGCGACCTGCACAATTGTTGCATATATGTTGGTCCGAAGTGGTTTTCAGATAAATCTGATGCGGGTCTCTTCTCACCAACAACGCAAAAGCGTTTCTCAACCACATACAGAAACGAAGTCTCATAGACTTATCACATCTCTAACTTTCAACTTGCCATCCTTCGGTCCAAGAAGGAAGCTTAATAGATTAGAGTAATACTCCGCACTATGCGAATCAATATCCTCAATACAACTGATAATCTAGCATACATAGAAGGCTACGTACTAACTGTACGACTAAATAGTTCCCATATCAAGTCGAGGAACTAAAATGGCCAAATTTGATAGTCGGTTATTTAACTATCAAAGCAAAAAAACAAATATTCAGCACCATAACAATCACTAGGCCCTTTTAATTAATCTTTTATTTATTAAATCTCTTGCAAAATATTCACTTCAAATTATCTTTAAAAAGGATATATTCTCAAAATCATTTCAACTTTTTTATATTGGAAAACATTTCCAAATACTTATTTAGCAATAATTAATTCACAAATCAATTTATTTTCAATACTTAGATAATATTACATATATTTAAATCAGATTAACTATATATATTTTATTCTTTTAAGGAAAACATTCTCTTAAACATATTTATTCAGGTCAAAACGAATGTTGCTTAAAACATCGTTACGACAACCCAAAATCACTAGTATAGGGATTCGAAAATCAGATAGATACACAAATCTCATATACTATACAAAATGTTTCCTTTTGAAAATCATTTACTATAACAACAGTGTTAAAGTCCATCATTTCCTTATTTCTTGAAAACGTCTATATCAACAATGAACGTTGAAACCTATGGTTTCGATATTTAACAAATTTTAAAATATCTTCAAATCATTTAACTCTATAAAAATATCACTTTTCAAAAATATCCATTTAATTTAATATATTATTGTTCACTGTCCAAAATCGTGAATATAGTTCATTTACCTTATCTAATATTTTTACGCATTTATTTTAAGGATTATCTACTGTCCAAAATCATGGATATAATTCCCAACCAAACTCTTTATTATTGCAACATTAAATTTAAATGATTATCCACTGTCCAAAATCGTGGATATAATACCTTTAATAAACTTCTGCATTTAACTTTTCAAATTCAGATGATTTTGGATTTATAAAACAATGTTTATAAATTCGATTTATATTTTATAAAAAACTTCAACTTATAAAATATCTTTATTTATCAATTCTATATATATTTCATTTACATGTCAAAATCTAATTTATAAGTTAATTCACATATAATTCACTTTATTTACAAATCCATTCATTTATAACTTCATAAATTATAAATCTATTAACTTATAAAATAGATTTATAACTTTACTTTAACATTTACAAAAATCCTTTACAATTCCATGATATTGATTTATAAAAATTCAATTTCATCAATCTTATATATAAACAATTTGTAATAAAGTTAAAAAATCTCAATTTAAACTATTTATAAATAATCAACTTAACATCTCAAAAATCACATTCTAATTTAATTCCCAAAAATCATAATTTTTATAACATAAAAATTATAACTTTCATTTATTTCAAAATAAATCTCTTTACTTAACAATTCAAAATCAACATAGTATCTATTTTTAAAATCACTTTAAAAATCCTTTTAAATTTGGAAATCATCACTTTAACATTTTTAAGTTCCTAAAATAGGCCCAACGCTTCAACAGCACTAAATACAACAATCATGACATCCAAAACATCATATATCGTATGATAATAGCATATATCACAATATCTGTAAATAAAACCAATACTGGTGAGGGATCCAGCTGGATCCCTCCAACCTGTCACCTGCAACAAACATACATATTAGAAAATATATACAATATCCGCTTCGAGGCAGACGCACGTGCAAAGGGTCAGTCGCTCATACAAGGGAACATATAAGTCTCATCTGCTCCAATAGGCGGGAATATATCCAAATACCAATCAATATATAGATAATATATCATGTATCATCCAAACAATAGTCAGTCAGCATAAATAAATTTATTTTCACTTATATAAAAATATCAGCGAGTCAGAAAGAGTGAGTTGTACTCACTTTGGATTCCACTACTTCAAACTTTAAGGCAAGGAACTTGAGATCTAACGCATACTTCCTACCATGCTTTGGAAACCAAATGAAAATAAGCCCGAATTCCTCCTTCCTAATGGTTGGGCACGGCTTGAAATGGAGATTGGCCGAAAGTATAGAGAAGAAGTAGTAGAGCTTTGAACTTGAATTCTCAAAATTAGACCAGGAAAATATGTCATCTTCTCTCTTGTTTTTGACTCTCTTACTCTTGAAATTTGAAAAACTTATTAACTGAAAAGCTATTGAAAATTATTTTCTCTTGAATTTAAAATAATAATCACTTGATTCCAAGTGGTTTTGAGGGAGATATGATATAATAAAGAAGAGAGATCGTTGGATTGACAAAAATGAAGCCCAAAAATGCACTTTAAACAATTGAGTTTCAAGTATAACACACCTCAAAACTGGAAAAAGTGATCAACATAAAAGTTGTAGCCACTATAATTTAATATGGTTTAAAAAAAATTCTTAATTTGTATATGATATAATTAAGTTTGATCAAAACAAAATGCCATATTCTTTGGCTTAAAAACTGGCCCAGAGAATGCACTGGAAACAAGTGGATTTTTGACATATTTATGCTAAGGATTGGTCAAAGTGGTCGACATTAAAGTTGTAGCCACTGGAAAAATACATGATTTGAAAAAAATAATTTTACATTTCTGTTCGGTTTCGAAGTAGTTATGGTCCAGAGAAGAAGATGTAAAATATGGAGAAAAGAGGAGTTTGATTTGAAGAGAATAAATATTGATTTCTTTTGAATATTTTTAATTATTTTGACATTATTTCTGTAACGACCCGGAATTTTTGAGCATTTAAAATCGGAATATTTAATTGATTTTGAATATTCAATAGAGTAATTTTAACTTGAATTACGAATATCACAATTTATTTGATAATTGAATTATTAAATTAAATAATTTTAAAGTTGGGTGAATTGTTGAATCTGGAGTTTTAAGCCTATTAAAAATAATTTGAAGGCTTATAAAATCCATATTGATAATACTAAAGATAATAGAAGTGTTAAAATTGAATTTAACAGTGATCTGTTCAGTTTTAAAATTTATACTGTTTAAATTGAATTTAAAAATAGCCTTCCGAGGCGCAGTCTCGGAATTCGACGAAACTAGTTCCATTGGATCCGTAATATTAAATTATTATCGGGTTTCAAATTTCATATTGATTGGAGCTGTTGTGTGAGCATATGAAATATAAACGAGCTGAAATTTAGTAGATACTAATCTGATGAAATTTAATTTAAATAAATAGTTGAGCCTTCCTGTATACGCCTCCCCCTTAAACTTAAAATTGAATCCAGATCGTCTTCTTGCAGAAGCCATTCTTCTTCCCCACTTCCTCTTTAAACTTTACTTTCCTATCCCCTCTTTCTTCAATTCAATCGCCAAAGAAAAAAATATATATAACCATGGTCGATACTTCAGACCCAAAGGTAAAACATATAATAAAATCGATTCTTCCCTTTTAACATACGGCCGAATAAAAAAAAATCACGCTTTCTCAAATTAGAGCAGATCGAGTGTGACCATTGTCAATCGATCTTGAATCGCCTTCCTCCCGTATCGACTCGTGCTTGGGTCGCGATGGCGCCGCGGAGAGTCGTACAGCGACTATTTCGTTCGCACGAGAGGGGAAGCTCAACCTCGTTTTTACGCGCGATAGGGAGTGCTGATTCTGGGTGAAGGCGCGAAGATCCTTGTTAGTCAAAGCGGCGGTATCGATTGGTGATATGGCGACGTCGAGGAGCATTGCGTCTAAGCAGTAGGCTAGGGTTGGAAGCATCACGATTTTTGGGGACGAGGGGTCGCGGTTGAATCACGATTGCGAGGAGGCAGTGAGGTAATTTTTTTTTGTTTTATTAAAATTTTGTTTTTTTAATGTGAAATTTTTTCAGAGGGAAAAATTAATTCCTGCAAGTTGTATATATATAAACAGATTCTTCAATTTAAACATATATTTACCAGAGGCAATTGATAAATATATGTATTCAACAGTAGATAGATGTTTTTAGATAAATAGCTTAAAAAATATATATAATAGGTAGCAATTCTGTTTTCATTTAATGTACGAATATGGGTTTGGAAGGATTTTTTTTTAATTTAATTTATTTTAATGGCTAGAATAATTTATTAAAAAGAAAATTTATTCAAAATTAAATTTACGAGTTGAAACACCAATTTTTAGTTAATTGAAAATTTACAACTGGAAATTTAAATTGTTCGATTAGTACAACTATTTATAAATGGTATAAATATTTATACAAGGTTTAAATTAAAGGAATAGATAAAAAAAATAGAGTTGCTCGATTAATTCAAATATTAATAAATCATATACTATTTTATTCAAGGTCAAAAATCAAGAAAACAAGGCAATATTGGAATGGATTGCAAACAGCAAAATCGAAGGTGAGTTAATCTCACTTAGTTAAATTTAAAATTTAAAGGATTAATTTTAAATAATTGTTTGAATGGTTGAATTGAATTATGTGCTATAGTGTGGTATATATTTGGAATTGGTATTTTATACTGTGCTAACATCTATGGATGCAGGGAAAACAGGTTGGAGGGATCCAACTGGACCCCTCAACATTTATTTAAATTATTTAAATACCCTTTGATGTGCTCATTTTATATTCTGTGATGAATATTATTGATAATTGGAGTATTGGATGTTATGGTTTACCTGAATATATTCCGACGCACTAAGTTATAAAGATATATATATATAGAATTGGATTTTGGGAATAAAACGAAGAGAATTTGTAAGCGAAATAATTATAGAAAATTTAAATAAATTAAGAATAAATTGGATAAGAATAATAATAGTTTTAAATTCTAATAAATAAATTCCGTATATGGAAAGGAAATTTGAATTAACAGAAGATTAATGAATTTTAAACTTCAGCATTATTATTTATAAGAACAAAACATTTGTTTAATATTTAAGACTTAAATTATTGAAAGAATAAAGAAGAAATTGAGGAAAGCTGAAATTTGTATATTTCAGTTAAAAGATTTAAAATCAAATGGAAAATAACAACAATAATAATTAAGTGCATAATTAATGAATTTTGAAATGAATTGAGTAATTAAAGAAACTTATTTCAAATGGAATAAATTGGGAATCAATTTGGAAAATTGATTTAAGTGATTGAAGTTGAAATTCTCCCTGGATAACCAAGTACGTTTTCAAGTAAATTTTAAATATAAGTTAAAAGATTTAAAAGTTGTTTGAAGAAAAATAGGTTTTGGAAAATTTCTTATTTTTAATATTCAAATTTTAAAGTAAGTATTTTCACTTAATCTATTATAGTAGTAATTTTTTAAAGAATGAAAAGTATAAATCTAGTTTTATATTTATTAAGTAACCTTATTTTCAAATATTCATATAGTATGGTATTTTTTAATAAATTATTGATGTAGTTTTAACTTAAATGGTTTAAAGTATATTTCAAAGTAAAGTGTTTTAAATTATTTTAGAAATCTAGTTTTGTGCTTGGTGATTTCAGAGGAGATAGAAAATATTTGGGAAAGTTTATTCCGAAAGAAAGATGAATTTGAAACTGTTTTCAAAAGATTGAAAATAGAAATATATCTTGTGAAGATAATTTGAAGTTAATAAATAATTTGGAAGATTATTTATTGTGTGATGGATGTTTGTGAATAGAAATTGATAGTTGAATCACCGACTATAATTATTGGACAAATACGTTGATCGTTTCGAAGAGACCGGGATCGAGATTAATTTCTCGAAAACCACTTCGATCCAGTTTGTACGTTTTTGTGAAAAACGATTTTTGGATTCGAAGATAGAGCAGTGAAGTGCAAGGGCTAATCGCTACTAATCCTGAGGATATTTCCAAATGGATGTAGTAGGAATAGTGCCTACGGTTCCGTTCGAACCCGGGACGGACTTGTATGGATGAATGCTTGTGAAACATCGTCAGGTGGACGATGGACATTCTAAGGAATATGTTCTATAAAGGTAACGCTTAGCCTTAACCCTCATCAAATGGGAATGACTGAAAATCAGGGGTTATGCAGCAAGGCTAGGTGGGTAGCACCCAAGCAGTGTGAGGTCATTCCAGTCTAGATGTCCCTTTTTATTTCGGCTTAGTGGGCGGTTGCTGATCCCAACCGCGGGGTGATCTCACTCGGGATTATCCAGTAAGGGGTAGTCCCGGCCTTGTGTTGCAGGGGAGCGGGCGTACTCCTCGGTACGGTGATCTAGGCCCCGTACTGTGACAGGTAGTACCCCAGTGCCTAGTCATTTATTGGAAATCCATTCTCCCTACGAGCCTTGTACGAGTTTTGTTTGTATTACCCACTCTGTGGCTAGTAGCTGGAATTTAATGAATGCAACAATTTCGGCTATTTTATAAGTATTTGTATATAGACCCTATTATAATATCAGAGGATTTCTATACAAGTTGTTTTAGCTATCGTAAGGTAAAAACCCGACATGTTTATTTGTGGCGTGGTCTTACGAGATGCTTTTGTTTGAAAGGATTTTTGAAACTTTAATAATCAATTGGGTGTGATTTTCTCACGTTGGTATTCCAGACTGACTCGGGTATTATTTAACTGTAATGCTCGGGTCAGACCGAGTATTATAGAATACAGGATATGATCCAGTGGAGCTCAGGAGACGAGCAGGATGGCGGTACGTACTCCCGTATTTGTATATATATATATATATATATATATATATATATATATATATATATATATATATATATATATATATTATTCCGCTGTGTTTGAGTTGTTGTGTATCTTGAGTTGTTGTGTATTCATTGTATGATATTGATGTTGAGCCGTGATTGATGTATTCTGATGATGTAATATATAAACAGATATATTTGATTTGAGTAAAGATCATTTATTATCTATTATATTTTACTCCGCTGCGATGGTTAGATTATGTTGTTGTTTTCTATTCTCTTCTTCTACCTCTTCTTCTTTAACCCAAATGGTTCGTATTTCTATACAACTTGAGTTGATTTAGGTAGAATAGTGTTGACTCAAGGGGTACGGATTTGCGGGCTATTACAGTTGGTATCAGAGCTTAGGTTGGAGATAACCTTGGCTCTGGTGGGAATTACTCATAAAATAGAGTCTATAGTACTCTAGAATGAGTTTGAGCGTATAAATAAATATGAGCGCGTATTTGTTAGTGAATATAAAGTGTTTTAATATTGTGTTGATTAGTTTATTGAGTGGCATATGAACCTTCGTCGACACAGTCTGCGCAACTGTATTGAAGGGGTTTCTAAACACTTGAATAGAACAATCGACACGGCATTGTTTTAAATATGGGTAAATGAAATAATTTTACCCAAAAACATATTTTGATATAAAGAATAGTTTTTAAAACTATTTAGCTAATATATGGTTGCTTGGATGTTAAAAAAAACGATAATATTAAAGTATTATCATTGTTAAGTAAAAATTTAACTAGAAATTGAAATATAACTAAATTTTAAAGTAATAAATTCATTATAAAATGAAATTTATAAATATGAATTATAAATATAATCTATGGATTGAAATACAATCAGATGAGAATTTGTATAAGCATAAACTATACAAATGTATTATAGTTAAAAATTTGAATTTAAAATAGAATTTGAAACTTTAAAACCCCATAGATTTTGGAAATATTATGAGGATAAATAGTAGCATAGTTGTTTTGGGGTATTTCTGAAGGAAATAGGTTCAAATGAATTTTGCGAAGGGATATAGCATTGAATTCACTTCAGTCGCTGGAAAATAACTTCGGTGATGACTGCAGCATCATCGATGGTCATTTTCGAGTTTCTAAGTGATGAATTGCTGCCAAATTATTTGTTCAGGAAAACCTGTTTGTTTTTGAAATTTCAAAGGAAATTTGTTGGGAATAAAACCAAGGTTGGTTTAATTTTTGAGAATTTTGATTTTGAGATGTTGGAGATTTCAAAATGTTTGAAACCAATAACCGGGTGTTTAAAAATCCTGATGAGATAGGTTGTAAGCTTATAAATTGAGATGATTTTTAAATCAGGAAGGGAATATAAGCTTTGATTGTTGGAATTTAAATTTAAAGAGAAAAGTTAAAAATGAAATTAACATGGATGGGAAATAAAAATTTAAATGGATTGAAATTAATTGGATAGGCTGAAATAATATCCAGTTGTATTCGAATTGAGTTAAATAAATCCGAGTTAAAATAGAATTAAATTGGAATAAAATTCAGTTGAGTTATGGGTGATATCGATTGGAATTAAATTCTTACCTGAATAAGTGGAAAATAAATTGGATAAGGATTGGAATTGGAATAAATAAATCAGAATAACTTATAAAAGAATTAAAAAAATGCATGAAATAAAAATATGCTTGAGTTATAAATAAGTGTAAAACTCGAGTTAAAAAAATAAAAGAAGAATATATTCAAGTCTATAATGAATGGAATAGTGTAAATAATAAGTTGTGACTTATAAAATTTGAAAAGTGGGATGGAAAACCCAGAATAAATATTTTTAATGAATTGAAAAATAAAATAAAAATCAAAACTTGAATTATAAAATAAATTTGAACTTAAGAAAATTTAAAGGAAGAGATTTTGATATTAAAATCAAGTTCTGGATTATAAGTTGGGGGAAAGACTATTTAGATAATAAATTAGATAATGAAATATGTAATGAGAACCCAATGCAGTTAAATAAAAAGCTGAATTGCGAGATAATAATAAGGTTTGGAAATGAAACTCAAGCTATAAATTAAATTCGACTTAAATTGTCGATGAAGTAAATATAATTGAAGAAGTGTTAACAAATTAAATATAATTGGGAATGTATAGAATAAAAAAATGAATTTGGATTGAAATAGTAATGGTTTGAATTGCCAATAAAATCCAAATCAGAGGAAATGAATTGGAAATGGCATTGTAGTAAATTGAATGAGCTGAATCTAAAAGGTTAAATTTTCTAATAACCAATCAAATAAATTTGTAGTTTGAAAGGAGATTGGATTGAAATAGAATCAAGTTAAATTGAAAAGAGAACTTTGTTTGCAAAATGAGAATGAGCTTAAGTATAAAATTTGAATAAATTGAAGTAAATTGACTTAAGCTAAATGAACGAAGGAATTGAATTCAAATTAAACAAAGTTTAATAATATTGGATTGGTTTTAAATCAAGTGAAAATAAATTTGAATCGAAATAGAATTTGGTGGGTTATAAATAATATTTAAAGAAATGAAATTTATAATGGTTTGAGTGAGTAAACTAATTATATTGAAATAAATTAATAGATGGAATAAATAAGAATCAAAGGGGAGTGAACATAAGTTTGAAGTGAAATAAACTGAGTAAATTAACTTAAGTTGAAAATAATTAGAAACTCGACTACGAGTAAAATCGGAAGACCATTAAATTTAAGCTTGGTTTGAGTTAATTCGGAAATGGTTAGTAATGTGCAAGCTTGGAATGGGTCGAGCTATATAAATGGTCGTGAATGAATTAAAATAAAAAGGAAATTTTATTGGTAATGAAATTTGGAGATGGAACTTGAATTGGTTAAATGAAGTCGAACACCAATTTAATGTGGCAAATGTTTAGTTTGCAAATTAATTATGAAATGAGTATTGGATGTAACCAATATGTAATGTTCCAAGATAAACAAATGGATTCAAATAAAATGAATGAGAATATAGCATGCAAAATAAATTGAACGGAATAAAAAAAAAAAGAAATCAATTTAAATTGGTTATAAAGCAAAATACTTGTTTATTCACATAGATCTCGTCAAACTGCATAGAATAAATTGTCATTGGATGCAAATAGGAGTAATTAAAATCCCATGAATTGATAGAAGTAAAATGAATTGATTTTGGAAAGCAATTAAATTAAATATGAGTTCAGTTTGCTTAAGAATAAATTAAATGTAAGCGATTGAGTTTTATACCATTCAAATTGATGGAGTTGTATACGAATGGGTTGAACACCATTCAAATTGAATGAAAATGGATATGAATAAGTTGAAACAGTTGAATTAGCATGGGAACTATATAAATTGCTTACGGAAAAATGTTTGGTGTGAATTTCTTTTAGAATTCATATGTTTTAACTATTGCAAATAAGTGATATGCTGTTAAACTTCATATATTTGGCACTTATATGTTTAAATTGAGTAAGTACAGGTACCTGGAAGCCGTGAGGCTGGATTGGGTTATGCTAATTGCTAAAATTTTAAGCCGCTTGCTTAAAAATGCTAAATAAGGTATATGAACTGCTTTTGGTTTTTCCGACCGTGTGGGTCGATGTATATATATTTATCTCTTTTGTCAAATTGCAAAAGCTCCTCCGTACAAAGGGGACTCTGCCAAAAATTTTCAGAAATTTTGGGAGTTAGAAAATTTTTGAAAAAAATTGGAGAATTTTTGTTAATGACAAAACGAATTTAAATTGGCAACTAAAATAAATTAGTAAATGAAACTAACTAAAATAATGACATAAATTAGTTATAAATGAAGAATAAAATTTATATATTCAGAGTTAAAGATAAATTGAATTCGTATGGAAATGAAAGAATCAATATGAATAGAAATAGATATAAACTGAAGTGGTAAGACAGAAATAAATAAAGAAACATATAACATGCTTATGTTAACTTAAGTAAGGAATGGTTAATTCTAAATGGGAAATTGAATATTGCAAATATATTCTAAGTTGATATTTGGATGAATATTGACATTTGGTAAGGAAATCGATAAAATGTTTTGGGATATTGTGAATGGATATTAGTGCTAAGCAGGGTATGCAGGTATTATAAAAGGGAAAGGAGAATTGATTTTGATTTCAAAAGATAAATTTGAAATGCTCGACAAAAAGGTATGTATTTAAGTTTGGTACGGAATTTGATTGGGTTTTTGGATATAGCCACTTGGCTTTTTGTTTTCTTTTTGGATTTGGGAGGCCGTAGAGCCCTTTTGTAGTTGTACCGAGCTAGCCGCGAAAAGGAGTCGCTGGCGAAATTTTTCGAAAATTTAGGGAGTGTAACGACCCGAAAATTTCGATCCAGAAATTTCCAGATAGTTAGTGAAAAGAAGAAAAAGAAAGAAGAAGAAACAGAAAACTCAAACTCAGAATCTCACATTCGCAGCGGATAAAATATAATATCACATAAGTAATAGTTTTACAAAGAAAAACTCATCAGTATATTCACACACACACACACACACATATATATATATTAGAGTTACAATCAATACACAACAGTGGATAGTCTAAGATAACATATTCTAGTTAACATAGCATATCACAGCGGAAAACACCATACGATCCTGCCCTCCAGCTCGCCTCCTGAGCTCTAGAACGTCCTTACCTGAAAATCTGTAATACTCGGTCTGACCCGAGCATTACATCAAAGTTACACCCGGGTCAGGCTGGAAACCAGCGTGAGTAAACTCATTTAACAAGGAATACCAAACATACAACTTATTTAAACCTGGGGTAACTCATATATAGATTTACAACTATACAAGTTGTCGGACTCCATTTATTTCACACATTAATTTTCTAAGTACCAAACTTGGATTAAATGGTCCAATACTCTTAAATCCTTCCATTACAGCTTATTTATTTCACCTTCAATTTATAAAGGATCGAAGTGGTTTTGGGTATTTACTAATACCCGACTCCGGTCTCTACGAAACCAATATCATCTTAACTTAAATTATTCAAGTGAAATACCACTCAATTTTAAATACAGGATGTCACATAGTTCATCATCTATAGATAACCACATCAACACAGTTTAAATCAAATATATCTTATCACATAGCATCACGAACCACATATTAGGGATAACAATAATTCAAAGGCTTCTATCATCATTCTATTTATCCTTTAATTACATTTAAGTAATTAGCCCTTAATTAATTTCAAAAATTAATTATCCTTAACCAAATACAGTAATCAACCTTAAATTACTTTATTAATTAATTATTATCCATAATTATTAATCACCCTTGATTAATAACATTTAGTAATTAACTACCCTTAATCCATCATTAACACCTTTAATCACATCTAGTAATTATCAATTACTTCCCATTAATTACATAAAGTAATTATTTATAAATCTTCAAGTGTTTGAATTAATTAAACTTAATTAATTAACCTAAACTAATCACATTATACTTAATTAATTACATCAGGTAATTAATTCATTAATTACTTCCATTAACTAATTAAACTTAAAACAATTTCACAAATGCCTATTATTAATTAATTGATATAATTAATTATCAAAATTGATCACATTAATTAAATGTTAATTAATCTTAACTTAATGACCTTCATTAACATTTCTTAATTACTTAATTAAGACATTAACTTATATGAATGATTTATGTAATATTGCCAAAATAATTTTTGTAAAAATACTTTTATAACTCGATGTTTCAACAAATTCATCCTCGTTCTCATAGAGATTCTGTCATACGTTGATCAGGCGTAGGACTGAAAATCTATGAGTACTTAGCAGGCCCATCTTTAACACCCAGTGAAAATACTTCGAAAATAATTTTATTGAAAATATTGAAAACAGTTTTTGAAAATAAAGGATATATCTTTGGTGAGAATGCTCTGGAAATCATCACCCCCATCCATGGTCGCAGTTAACCCGATGGTTACGTTGCCATCCCGACAAAATCCACAGATAACTGTAGGCCTCCGCGCCCCTCGATTACACCATGGAACCCGCTACAGATCGCAGTTACAACTGGGGTTACGTAGCTATCACAGCAAAAACCCATATAACTGTAGGCATCAGCGCCCTCGAATTTCGCTGCCAAAAATGAAACTTCTCCACTCCACTTGACCATAGATCTCAGCCTACCGATGTTGCGTTGCCTTCCCGGCAAAATCAAGTGTAGACCGTTGACACTCATCCTCCACACGATTTTCGCTATGGTCCCCACAGTAGATCGCAGTGACATCGAGTTACACTGTCGTCACAGCATAACCCAAATGCCTCCGTAGGCATCAGCGCCATCGACTTCCGCTACCCAATAATCCTCAGGAACTAGTTTTGTCTGGACTCCTCACAGGATCAACTTTAGAACCCCCCCTGGGGCTCAAGGCAGCACCACCCAGTGGTACTCCTGAGAAGTCCATTCTAAGGGAGCGCCTCTTTTCCCAGAGCAGCATCAAAACATTTTATACTATACATATATAGTATCTTTAAATCATACACCTAGTATGATCTCATACAAAGCTCCTTTATACAAAATCGATTACTCCAAAATCGATAATTCTCAAACTAGGCTTTCAAATTCTCATATTGATTTTACCCAAAAATCAAAAGCCTTTTCCAAATCCAAAGGTTCCCAAAACCCTTTTTCCAAAATTCTAATATGATCCTTTATATATATATTCAGATATATAAAATCTTTTAAAACTTTGGATCATTTCAAACTTGTATAAACTCCTTTTATAGTTCAAACATTTTCAAAAACCCTTTTCTCTGGCAAAAGATTCAACAAGGGGAGTATCATTTTATAAAACAAAGATATTTAACTTTGTTTACTCAAAATCAATATTCAAATTTGATTACTCCTTTCAATATCATTTTCATTCAAATCCGTACGATGTACACATATCATCCGTACGCTATACCAATCTGATCGCTCACTCGATCACACAATTTCACTTCCGAACTAGTATCTTCCACTCGACTTTCTAGTGCGGACTCAAATCTGGTTTCTTGATCAGAAACCGTCATTCTCCTTGC
This sequence comes from Allium cepa, assembly GCA_030765085.1. Lineage (NCBI taxonomy): Eukaryota > Viridiplantae > Streptophyta > Magnoliopsida > Asparagales > Amaryllidaceae > Allium > Allium cepa. The sequence continues at coordinate 460,681,860 of CM060938.1, read as the reverse complement.
ATAGCCTAACTATGATAGAGAACATCTAGAACCAATCAACAATCCTTATCCAGGTTCGCCGTCAAAAATCGAGTGAAAAATCTCACTCGGATCGATATAACTATCTCGAAATTCTGTGCTCGAATCTGGATCAAATTACTATGGGAATAGAATAACATACGTACACCCTACGTATTTATCTTTATTGGTTATTAGCCAAATTAATTCTCTTTCTATTCATTTTCACTTTGATTTTCATTCACTTACTCACAATTGCTTTAATCCATTTGGATTATTTCCTCTATTCTTATCTCGATTGGGTATTAACCAATAACAGTTTAAACTCTGTCCAGTTTAAATTTAGAAAATAGCTTGAAAAGTTAAAAATAAATCAGTAGTTGGAAAATAATTACTAGTTTGTAAAATAGGTGTAAAATGGTTAGAAAATAACTTGAAATAATTATAGAAATTTTAGCTAATTGCAAAATAATAGTAAGATAGTAATTAGTTTTGTAAAATAGTTGAAATATAGTAATTAATTTATAAAACAGTTGGAGAATCGTTAAACAGTTTCAAAAATAATTGTAAAACAAATATTAGATAGTTTGGCTTTTTAAAAGAAAATTTGTATATATAATGAATAGCTTGGAAAAATAGGTTTATATTAAAACAATTTTATATTTCTAATAGTCCAGAGTCAAAACTGTTCACTTCCCAATCTCCATTCTCATCAATTCAATTTAAATTTCCCTTGAAAATTGATTGAAAATTGATTTAATCCCAATTCAAGTTGAATTAACCTCAATTCCTTTTCAATTTAAATCAAATTCCATTTGATTTTAAACATATTCAACTTTAATTACAATCCCAAGTTATTCCAATCACTTTGGACTAATATCCATTCAATTGAACCCACTTCAATTCCAATCCATTTCAACTCAAGTTTGAATTAATTCCAATTTCAAATTCCATTTCCAAATCAAGTTGAATTATTCTTGATTTCCTCCCAAATTTAATTCAAATTCCATTTGAATTTAAAACTATTCAATTTTAATTACAATTCCAAATTATTCAAATGAATCTGGACTAATTTCAAATTGAATCCTCTTCAATTCAAATTGTTTCAAATTAATCCAATTCAAATTTTCCATTTGAATTTTTTTATACTAATACATCTTTAATCCAATTTCAATTAATTCAAATCATATTTAATTTGAACTGATTCAAATTTCAAATTTAAACCATCTCGAATTATATAAATTCGAGTTAATACTTCAAATGTTGATTTAATTCCTTTAAATCAATTTACCTTTTTATCCCAACAATGGATTACCATACTCCATTTCCCATTCATTTAAACAAATCCAATTTCACAATTTAAATATTTCCAATATATATGGAATGGTATTATTCAAATTATTTTAAAACATCCATCAATTTCCAATTCCAGATCTCAAACCCATTTTGAGATCACACAAACTCCAATTCAAATTAACCATTTAACTTTCCAAGTTAAATTCCAGTTTCACCTTAAAATTTCCAATTCAAGTTGTTCATTTAACCCTTTTTAACTTCTCCCACTTAAAACTTATCACTTTGGGTATCATATCTTATTCCAAATTGAAAAATCAATATTTAAAGTTTATTTCAAATTATCCTTGATATCATGTATATCCATACATATATACATATTTATTTTTTTTACATACCATGTTGCACTTTAAAATTTTAAACCACCTTTGGTTTTTAATTCGAACAAATTTCTTTATATTTTCAAACAACTCTTGTTTGAAATAGGACCCTTTCATTCAATTGCATTAAATAATATTATTTACTATTTCTTTAAATTAATTACGTCATTAATTAATCGAATTCGGTAATTAACCTATTTCATAATTACCTTCATTTAGTAATTGCTTTTAAATTACTTGCCTCTAGTTACTTCATTAAGTAACTCCCTCTTTATTTATCATTTCCAATTATTATCCATTACTTAAAATAAAGTTTAATTAATTACATACATTAATTGATTATCCTTATCCTGAAACCTTTCCCAATTTCAAGATTTAATTTCAGTTTGAATCCATTTCAAACTTGTCTTTAATTTAATTCCAACTTCAATTTGGTTGTATTCTATTACTTCTTAATTTAATTCTTACTATTACTTTTAATTTAACTAATATTACAACCAATTTCCTTAATATAATAGATAATCTATCTCTTATATAAGATTCACTTACTTTTGAAATCATTTAAAAAAACTTTATATAAGAAATAACAAGTACGCTCGCTCATAATTATATACTCAACTCATCCTAGGGTATCACTTACCCTATCCTTAATGAGTGATCCCAACAGAGCCAAGGTTCTCGCTTAACCTTCTGCTCTGATACCAAATGTAACGACCCGAAAATTTTGATCCAGAAATTTTCAGATAGTTAGTGAAAAGAAGAAAAAGAAAGAAGAAGAAACAGAAAACTCAAACTCAGAATCTCACATTCGCAGCGGATAAAATATAATATCACATAAATAATAGTTTTACAAAGAAAAACTCATCAGTATATTCACATTTATATATATATCAGAGTTACAATCAATACACAACAGTGGATAGTCTATGACAACATATTCTAGTTAACATAGCATATCACAGCGGAAAACACCATACGATCCTGCCCTCCAGCTCGCCTCCTGAGCTCCAGAACGTCCTTACCTGAAAATCTGTAATACTCGGTCTGACCCGAGCATTACATCAAAGTAACACCCGGGTCAGGATGGAAACCAGCGTGAGTAAACTCATTTAATAAGCAATACCAAACATACAACTTATTTAAACCCGGGGTAACTCATATATAGATTTACAACTATACAAGTTGTCGCACTCCATTTATTTCACACATTAATTTTCTAAGTACCAAACTTAGATTAAATGGTCCAATACTCTTAAATCCTTCCATTACAGCTTATTTATTTCACCTATCAATTTATAAAGGATCGAAGTGGTTTTGGGTATTTACTAATACCCGACTCCGGTCTCTACGAAACCAATATCATCTTAACTTAAATTATTCAAGTGAAATACCACTCAATTTTAAATACACGATGTCACATAGTTCATCATCTATAGATAACCACATCAACACAGTTTAAATCAAATATATCTTATCACATAGCATCACGAAAACCACATATTAGGGATAACAATAATTCAAAGGCTTCTATCATCATTCTATTTATCCTTTAATTACATTTAAGTAATTAGCCCTTAATTAATTTCAAAAATTAATTATCCTTAACCAAATACAGTAATCAACCTTAAATTACTTTATTAATTAATTATTATCCATAATTATTAATCACCCTTGATTAATAACATTTAGTAATTAACTACCCTTAATCCATCATTAACACCTTTAATCACATCTAGTAATTATCAATTACTTCCCATTAATTACATAAAGTAATTATTTATAAATCTTCAAGTGTTTGAATTAATTAAACTTAATTAATTAACCTAAACTAATCACATTATACTTAATTAATTACATCAGGTAATTAATTCATTAATTACTTCCATTAAGTAATTAAACTTAAAACAATTTCACAAATGCCTATTATTAATTAATTAATTAATATAATTAATTATCAAAATTGATCACATTAATTATGTAACAACCCGCATATTTATCGATTTTATATTTAAATATTTTATTTAAATATTTTATCGTTAGTCGGATTTTGGTCCGAAAAGCTACTTTTTGTAAACAGTCGAATTGGGACTCGAGACCACCCCCATTGAGTTCAAAATGACGTTTGCGACCTTTTTAAGTATAAACTTCGATATGTTTGGAGATAGTAGAATTTTGACCTTTTTCACTTAGGGCTTTGGTTTGGGCTGAACCCATTAGCCACTTACTAACTCAGTCCCAACACTTTCCAACTCTTCATTACTTCATTTCTAATTCCTAACTCTTCAAGCTTTAGCAACAATGGTAGAAGAGAGTGGAAATTAAAACTCCAAGCCCTAGTTCCTCTTGCTAGCTCAAGTTCTTGCTCCAAATTCAAAGAGAACCCATTGGTAAGCTTCCTCTTCTTCTTCTCCAACTCATTCTCTCTTTGATTTCAGAAATTTCCTAAACCTAATTTAGGGAATGTTTCTCTTTTTAGCTTAGATTCAAGCTTGTTGAGTTGGAATTGAAATGTGCTTGTTCTTGCCATCGCTTCATAGCTTCTCATTCATTGTTTTTGGGTTCAAAGGTGAGATTTTTATCTCACATCTATGCTTATATTTATCTTCGATTGTTATGTATAATTCCTAACACTTATTCGTGTGCATTTGATTTTGATTTGGATTGCTTTTGTGAATATTCCAATTTTTAGTGTTTTGAGTTCAATTCGTTAAAAATCCTAACTTTGATGTTTGAACATGTTTTTGGTGATGCATCGAGGAGCATATAGGGCCGGGTAGTCGATTGGCATAAACCCTCAGCGACGTTGCTCGAGCGAATGCAATTTGATCGAGTTTACACCTCTTTTGAAATAGGGCAGGGGAGTGCTGGCAACAGGTTCGGCCGACCGAGCCCCTGGGCCGGTCGATCGACCTGCTACCCAGGCACTTCCTGCCTCTGTTTGGAAGTGCCGGTTACAGGCTTCGGCCGACCGATCCCCTGGGCCGGTCGACCGACCTGGTGCCCCGAGCACTTCCAACCCTTGGTTCGGTCAACCGACTCAGGGAGTCCGGTCGACCGACCTGCTGCTATTTGCCAACTAAGCCTATTTTGCCTAGTTGTCTGAAATTCCAACTTTAATCGATTTGTGTTATTTCCCTATTTGTTGTTATCATTTGTTATTGACTTTGATGACTTGTTTTCATCGGGAATTCTTGGAATATCCATTTCGATGGATTCGGTATCGATTTCTTTGGATTTTATTCACATTTTCGAATTTGAATCTTAGTGATTGGTTGTTCCTACAATCTTCTTTGTGATTTGTCACTTTAAAAATATAAAGGTTTTCTATACTAGTAGTAAATATCAAAACTCTTTCTTCAAAAGATTTCAACACTATTTTATTACAAAGCTCGTTTTCTCAAGCCGATTTCCAATCTACTAGTATATACAAACCTTTACCTCACTCGTATGAGAAATCTAATTAAACGACTTAGTAAAATGAGTGGTATGAAAGGCTTGCGTTTACTTCGTCGGTTAATTCTTGGACTTGTTCGAGTGAATCTCTTATGACAATTTTCTAGTGGAGATCTACAATTTGTTCGTAAATATGTAAGTTAAGCTAGTGGTTATGGGACATGAAGCTAAGTTCATATATTTACTAGCTTACTGTAATTGACACTTCTCTTTGATCACGACGATCATCTTTGTGGTTTAGACTAGCAATGTGCGATGTCTCTTTGTCTATGTGGAGGACTGTTCCTCATTTTATTGAGTTTCATCTCATTTTTTTCATGGGTCGTACCTATTTAGGTGCGTCGATGTTTGTTTACACATGGGTCGTACATTTCTAGGTGCGTCGATGTTTATTTATGCATGGGGTGTATCTTTTAGGTGCATCGATGTTTGTTTACTTCGTGGAGCAATCGGCTCAATAAGTCGGGGCATGGGACGTATCTTTCTAGTTGCGTCGATGTTCGTCTATGCATGGGGCGTATCTTTCTAGGTGCGTCGATGTTCGACTTTGCATGGGGTGTATCTTTCTAGGTGCATCGGTGTTAGACATTACATGGGGTGTATCTTTCTAGGTGCATCGATGTTTATTTGTGCATGGGATGTATCTTTCTAGGTGCATCGATGTTTGTTTATGCATGGGGCGTATCTTTCTAGGTGCGTCGATGCTAGAGCATGGGGCATATCTTTTTAGGTGTGTCGATGTTCGACTGTACATGGGGCGTGTCTTTCTAGGTACGTCGATGTCCAGTTTGTGGGATTGGCCATCCTTTTTATTGTGATTTGGTTCATCGGATGTCCCGCTGTACGACGTCGTTGTTCCTTTTTATTGTGATTTCTGGATTTCGTGTGTTGATTTTTGGAATTTTTGTTTCACCAACTTTTACGATGGGCATTGATATATATGTCATTTATTGTGGCTTGGTGAATGAAATTAGGAGTATGACATTCCTTTTTATCTTGAGTAGATTATTGTGATATTGATTAATCTCTTGTTGATTTTCAATTACTTATTTATCACAGTTTGGCATTGTGATTATTATATGTTTATGTCATATCTCTTATTATATATCACTTCATCTGATATTTATAGCTAGACTGATCCGTTTATTATTTTCTTCTTAAATAATACTCGGGTCAGACTGAGATTTTACAGGTGCTTCTGCTTGACTCCTTATCGGACTTTCATCTGATCTTTTGGCTAACTACTTAAGTTTAGTAGTTTTTGTTATATACATTTGAGATATAGACTCTATAATGTATACTTATTCTTTTGTCTTGCACTTGTATCTATTCTTTTTGATATTGTGGATCTTGTTTGACCACTACTCTGATGTACACTTTCATGTGTAATATTCATATCTATTTCCGTCTTTGTGATATGAATTCTCTGCGACTGATTTATGTTATGTTTATTTCTATATTTGTTTCTGAAGATATTATAGCCACTGTGTAGTAGCTTTGAGTTTGTGTCGGTGTGTCGGATTTCCCTCTTGATAAGAAATGCATGTTATACTATCTGACATATCAATGCTCGCGCAAAGCAATTACATGGATGGTCGCTCCTCAACAGCCTTATTCTCCGTGCTAGTTGACAGCATTCACCGTAATGTTCTTGGCTAGCGTGGGTATAGAGGTAGGGCGTCACAGCTTGGTATCAGAGCCAAACTTCGGAACAATATGGAATATTATAACAAGGATCATCGTCCTAAGTCCATCTTAGGAGTCGTTCTTTAGCATTTAATTCGAGTCTTCGTACCGATTCATCCTATTTTCCTTATGATTCCTTGTTTTATCTATCAAGATTGCTTGATATTCATTTGGTGAATAACCTATTTCTCCTTCTTTCTTTTCTAAAGGAAGAGAAATGGTTAGACCCGGCCGTCCCAGCGCCGGTCAATCTAGTGCTACTCCCCAGGATGGAGTATTTATGTCTGCCCAGCAGATCCTAGATCTTGTTAAGAATGCTCAAGCTGTCGGACCCAATCCAGAGCCTACTCATCCTAGATCCGGTTTTGCACGCTTGTGCAGAGACTACACCGATTTGGGTGGAAGGCCATTCAGGGGATCCGAGAGTGTTATTGAAATTCAAGCTTGGCTCAAATCATGCGATCGCATCTTTTCTCGCATGAACCTTATTGACCTTCATCGAGTCCAAGTGGCTTCTAGCATGCTCCAAAAAAGAGCATTAGATTGGTATGAGCTTTTAATTTCTGAAATCATTGAAGCGGATCTCACTTGGGAGCAATTCCGGGAAAGGTTCGAATTGAAATTTGTGCCGGAGGCCGAAAAAGTAACTTTGGCCCGGCGTTTTATTGACCTTGTTCAAGGTGAATCTTCTGTGACAGACTATGTCGCATCTTTCGAATCTCTTTCCAAATACGGGGTTGAATACATTAACACCCCAATGAAGAAAAATCAGAGATTCGTCTATGGCTTGAATAAGAATCTTAAGAAGCCATTACTTCTGAAACTTGAAGTTTCATTTGATCAGCTTATTGATATCGCTCTTCGTCTTGAAGAGGCCGATAATGAAGGTGATGTTGAAGTTGTGCGTGCCCAACAGAACTTCGACAATAACTTGAAGAGGCCTATCAAATTCAAAGGCTCCAATTCTAACAAGAAAGGGAGGCAAGAAACCCAGGTAGCAAAAGCACCTACCTCTAGTCGTGGACAATGCTACAATTGTAGTTCCACGAACCACTATGCAGGGGAGTGTCCGAGACCCCTCTTTTGTCGCTATTGCAAAAACTCGGGTCACCATATTACTGCATGTCCCGTACTTCAAAGTAAGAAGGAGGGAGAGCTCAATGTAGTGCAAGCTCCTGGTAACACTTCTCGTGGTCAAGGTATTTCTCATTTAATCCTTGATTACATTTATTTTGTGATCTTCTTATTTGAGTTCTTTTTGATATAGGTTTCATCTCATTATTTTTATATCAAAAGAACTTGTCGATTCTTTTTCTTTGAATATTTTGGGCTTGAAGACTTCTTTGAGGATTGTGAATCCGGATGGATCCGCAACAATTTGCTTTTGTTTAGATGTCGAAATTATTTTATGTGATTTTTCTTTCCGAGCCGATATTTTTGCTTAGGCTCTGGAATTCATTTGTCGATAGGATTGGCTTAATCATTATGAAGCCTATATCCTATTTTCTGAGTGGACTCTTCATCTTCGACATTTTCTATCTGTTAAGAAGATTTCTGTTTTTCCTTTGTGATTTTGATTCCAATTTGATGGCATCATTTTATTCTTTAAGCCCTTATGGCGAGGAAAGTATTATTCCTCTTATCTAAATAATTTGTGAAACGTTTCCAGTATTTTTGAGTTTGTCTTAGGAATATCTCCTAAGCAATCTTTTGAGTGGTGCTAAGGTCTTTTCAATTTGACCTTATCACCGATTTTCATTTGCTACGAGTTGCGGAAGTTAGCATTCCACTTACCGCATTCCGCACTCGTTATGATTCTTATGAGTGACTTATTATGTCATTCAATTTGTCCAGCTTATTTCATCCATTTTATAAATCGAATATTCTATGAATATTTCGATGAGACCATTCTTGTATTTATTGATTTTGGATGAAAATAGTAATTTAAAATTTTGTAAATCTTTTCGTAAGATTTATTTATAAGTACGATTTGATTTTGCTCTTAAGCGAGCAAAGAATATTCTTAAAACTTTTTAAAAGATATTCTTATCCTATAGAATATGATTTTGTGATTGTATTGCCCATTTAGTGTTTTAAGAATTCTGGTCGATGCGCTTGATCAACGTTATCGATAGGAATTTCCTAAACGCTTTGATGAGACAATCAGACACAGTATATTAACGTGAAAATAGTAAATTTTTCTAGAATGATTATTACATAAGTTAATTGTAATTTTGAAAGTTTTAGTTTTTAGGAAAGAAGATTATTTGAAAGAATTCGTTTCCGATACTCTTATTCTTGTGTTTTCCGAAGGGAACCAAGATTTTGCTATTTGTACCGATACTAGTCATATTGGTTTGGGTGTCGTTCTCTTGCAAAAGAGAACGTGCTATCACTTGTGCTTCTAAATCATTTTAGCTTATCAAGACTAGATACGCCACTCATGATCTAGTGCTCTCGGCTATTGTTTTTACTTTTGGAATTTGGCATCGTCATATTTGGATGAGAAATTGTTCTCTACCTCGATCATAAATCTTTGGAATAATTATTTTCTCATATGGAACTCCATGTTGACTCGAGTTCCTGACATCTTATGATCTTGATATTCTTTTTATTCCTGGAAGGGAAATCGTGTTGCCAATGCGCTTTGTCGTAAGCAACAAGTGGTTGATTCTTTGATGTTGTCCGAATGGAATTATCTTTTCATCAAGTTCATCGGACGTTTTGGTACACTTCGTTTTATTGAGTTTTATCTCATTCCTTTTATGGACTAGTGTCTGATGTTCTCTTATGGTGTTCGGTTCATCGGATGTACTGTTATTATACTACATCGATGTTCCGTCATATTTGATTCATTGGATGTACCATTTGTACTACATCAATGTCTTTGCTATTTGATTCATTGGATGTACCGTTTGTACTACATCAATGTCTTTGCTTTTGGATTCATTGGACGTACCATTTTTATACTACGTCGGTGTTCCGAAATTATTCGGGCTTTGGTTCATTGGGCGTACCGTTTTTTTGTACTACGCTGATGTTCCAAATTATTTGAGTTTTTAGTTTCTCGGGCGTACTGTTTTTATACTACGTCGTTGCACCAGCTCAATTTTCTGATATTCATGACGTTTTCTCACGTCTTTTTACTACGGAAATGCCTTAGGGATTCCGGTTTTTATTCTTGTGCCCGGTGATATTGTGCAAATTGAAGTTTCACCAGATTTGATTTATGAGAAACATTCCATTCGCATCATTGCTTCGGAGGTTGAGCGCCTTCGGAATAAAGATGTTCTTCTTGAGATAGTTCAATGGTTCTCAAATCCTAAGGATTGCTCTTGGGAATTCAGAGAATTCATCAAGCGATCCCGTTCAGGTTTACTCTTTCATGCTCCTTATGGTGAACTACCTATTTCAAATTTTCTTTTGTGTTGGTATGCTTCTATGGTTGTTACTTCTTATTTTCTTCTTAAGTATTGCGAGGACGCAATTTCTTTAAGGAGGGGAGTCTGCAACAACCCGCAAATTTATCGATTTTATATTTAAATATTTTATTTAAATATTTTATCGTTAGTCGGATTTTGGTCCGAAAAGCTACTTTTTGCAAACAGTCGAATTGGGACTCGAGACCACCCCCATTGAGTTCAAAATGACGTTTGCGACCTTTTTGAGTATAAACTTCGATATGTTTGGAGATAGTAGAATTTTGACCTTTTTCACTTAGGGCTTTGGCTTGGGCTGAACCCATTAGCCACTTACTAACTCATTCCCAACCCTTTCCAACTCTTCATTACTTCATTTCTAATTCCTAACTCTTCAAGCTTTAGCAACAATGGTAGAAGAGAGTGGAAATTAAAACTCCAAGCCCTAGTTCCTCTTGCTAGCTCAAGTTCTTGCTCCAAATTCAAAGAGAACCCATTGGTAAGCTTCCTCTTCTTCTTCTCCAACTCATTCTCTCTTTGATTTCAGAAATTTCCTAAACCTAATTTAGGGAATGTTTCTCTTTTTAGCTTAGATTCAAGCTTGTTGAGTTGGAATTGAAGAGTGCTTGTTCTTGCCATCGCTTCATAGCTTCTCATTCATTGTTTTTGGGTTCAAAGGTGAGATTTTTATCTCACATCTATGCTTATATTTATCTTCGATTGTTATGTATGAATACCTAACACTTATTTGTGTGCATTTGATTTTGATTTGGATTGCTTTTGTGAATATTCCAATTTTTAGTGTTTTGAGTTCAATTCATTAAAAATCCTAACTTTGATGTTTGAACATGTTTTTGGTGATGCATCGAGGAGCATATAGGGCCGGGTAGTCGATTGGCATAAACCCTTAGCGCCATTGCTCGAGCGAATGCAATTTGATCGAGTTTGCACCTCTTTTGAAATAGGGCAGGGGAGTGCTGGCAACAGGTTCAGCCGACCGAGCCCCTGGGCCGGTCGACCGACCTGCTACCCAGGCACTTCCTGCCTCTGTTTGGAAGTGTCAGTTACAGGCTTCAGCCGACCGAGCCCCTGGGCCGGTCGACCGACCTGGTGCCCCGAGCACTTCCAACCCCTGGTTCGGTCAACCGACTCAGGTGGTTCGGTCAACCGACCTGCTGCTATTTGCCAACTATGCCTATTTTGCCTAGTTGTCTAAAATTCCAACTTTAATCGATTTGTGTTATTTCCCTATTTGTTGTTATCATTTGTTATTGACTTTGATGACTTGTTTTCTTCGGTTATCCATTTCGATGGATTCGGTATCGATTTCTTTGGATTTTATTCACATTTTCGAATGTGAATCTTAGTGATTGGTTGTTCCTACAATCTTCTTTGTGATTTGTCACTTTAAAAATATAAAGGTTTTCTATACTAGTAGTAAATATCAAAACTCTTTCTTCAAATGATTTCAACACTATTTTATTACAAAGCTCGTTTTCTCAAACCGATTTCCAATCTACTAGTATATACAAACCTTTACCTCACTCGTATGAGAAATCTAATTAAACGACTTAGTAAAACGAGTGGTATGAAACGCTTGCGTTTACTTCGTCGGTTAATTCTTGGACTTGTTCGATTGAATCTCTTGTGACAATTTTCTAGTGGAGATCTACAATTTGTTCGTAAATATGTAAGTTAAGCTAGTGGTTATGGGACATGAAGCTAAGCTCATATATTTACTAGCTTTCTGTAATTGACACTTCTCTTTGATCACGATGATCATCTTTGTGGTTTAGACTAGCAATGTGCGATGTCTCTTTGTCTATGTGGAGGACTGTTCCTCATTTTATTGAGTTTCGTCTCATTTCTTGCATGGGTCGTACCTATTTAGGTGCGTCGATGTTTGTTTACACATGGGTCGTACCTTTCTAGGTGCGTCGATGTTTATTTATGCATGGGGTGTATCTTTTAGGTGCATCGATGTTTGTTTACTTCGTGGAGCAATCGGCTCAATAAGTCGGGGCATGGGACGTATCTTTCTAGTTGCGTCGATGTTCGTCTATGCATGGGGCGTATCTTTCTAGGTGCGTCGATGTTCGACTTTGCATGGGGTGTATCTTTCTAGGTGCATCGGTGTTAGACATTACATGGGGTGTATCTTTCTAGGTGCATCGATGTTTATTTGTGCATGGGATGTATCTTTCTAGGTGCATCGATGTTTGTTTATGCATGGGGCGTATCTTTCTAGGTGCGTCGATGCTAGAGCATGGGGCATATCTTTCTAGGTGTGTCGATGTTCGACTGTACATGGGGCATGTCTTTCTAGGTACGTCGATGTCCAGTTTGTGGGATTGGCCATCCTTTTTATTGTGATTTGGTTCATCGGATGTCCCGCTGTACGACGTCGTTGTTCCTTTTTATTGTGATTTCTGGATTTCGTGTGTTGATTTCTGGAATTTGTGTTTCATCAACTTTTACGATGGGCATTGATATATATGTCATTTATTGTGGCTTGGTGAATGAAATTAGGACTATGACATTCCTTTTTATCTTGAGTAGATTATTGTGATATTGATTAATCTCTTGTTGATTTTCAATTACTTATTTATCACAGTTTGGCATTGTGATTATTATATGTTTATGTCATATCTCTTATTATATATCACTTCATCTGATATTTATAGCTAGACTGATCCGTTTATTATTTTCTTCTTAAATAATACTCGGGTCAGACTGAGATTTTACAGGTGCTTCTGCTTGACTCCTTATCGGACTTTCATCTGATCTTTTGGCTAACTACTTAAGTTTAGTAGTTTTGGTTGTATACATTTGAGATATAGACTCTATGATGTATACTTATTCTTTTGTCTTGCACTTGTATCTATTCTTTTTGATATTGTGGATCTTGTTTGACCACTACTCTGATGTACACTTTCATGTGTAATATTCATATCTATTTCCGTCTTTGTGATATGAATTCTCTGCGACTGACTAATGTTATGTTTATTTCTATATTTGTTTATGAAGATATTATAGCCACTGTGTAGTAGCTTTGAGTTTGTGACGGTGTGTCGGATTTCCCTCTTGATAGGAAATGCATGTTATACTATCTGACATATCGATACTCGCGCAAAGCAATTACATGGATGGTCGCTCCTCAACAGCCTTATTCTCCGTGCTAGTTGATAGCATTCACCGTAATGTTCTTGGCTAGCGTGGGTATAGAGGTGGGGCGTCACAAATTAACTGTTAATTAATCTTAAGTTAATGACCTTCATTAACATTTCTTAATTACTTAATTAAGACATTAACTTATATTAATCATTATTAATTAATATTTAATTACCAATTAATTAATTAATTTCTAATTATTTAATTAATTAAGTATTAATTGCAAATTAATTAATCCTTAATCACTTGATTAATTAATCTTAATCATTAATTAAAATTTAATTAACAATCCTTAATCATAGGTTAATTAACCTTAATTAATTAATCTCAAATCTTAATTAATCAATTTTAAAAATTATTAATTACTTAATTAATCATCCACATTATTAATCAAATAATAAATAAACACAAATCATTAAAATTTAATTTATCTTTAAGATAAACATCCCTTATTTAACATTTTGTTTTTAAATTTACTTCAAATTCCATTTAACTTCGTTTTAAACTTAAGATGCAAATTTATCTTAAGCAAGATTTTAAAACAATTTAAAACTTTTATCTTATATGTTAAAAGAAACATCTACTTTATCAATAAGTTTAAAACAATTCAAATTACAATTCAATTTAAATTCAAATCAATTTAAAAATTTCTTTTAAATTTCAAAATTGAAATACAACTTTCAAACTCATTCTAGATTTAACTTAAATCTTTATAACTTTACTTACGATCTACATCTTCATTTAAATGCAAATCATTTAATCATTTTAAAGCAATTTAAATTTAAACCTTTATTTTAAAAACTGAAGTTTAAATTTAATTCCAGATTTAAAAAACTAGAATTTTAAAATTATTTTAAATTTCATACTTTACAATTTTAAACTTTCAATTCAAATGCAAAACACATATGCTTTTACACTTATAAGTTTTAAACCCAAATTTTAAATTTTAAAACTTAAATATTTTCAAATCTCAGATTCAAATAAATTTGAAATCATATTCAATATCAGATTTTCAAAACTCAGTTTAAATTCCTGTTTGCATTTTATACTTTCTTTTAATTTAAAGAAAACAGAAAACATGTTTCCTGTTTTATTTGAATCCAAACTAGAATTTAAAAATTCAAAATCATTTCAAAAAAAACAAAATTTAAAATAATTGAATTTATATTTAAGTTTTTGGTCTTAACTCAGTTCATATTTTAGTTTACTTTTAAAAACTCTTACTACTACCATTCTAAGAACAGAAACAGGTTTCTGATATTGTTTTGTAAAACCTGAAACTATGCAAACTCGAGCATCCCATATATTACTTCGAGATACAACCACAACAGCTTCGAGTTAAAATTCAATCAACTTCGAGTGAATCCTGAAAATGACTCGAGTAAGACTCGAATGTCCTCTGCTCCAACCCAGGCTACCAACTTCTCAGGTTCCAGAACTCGTGCACGTTCACGTGCACGGCATCTCCGATCATCTCCAGACGTTGCCACGACGTCAAACAGGTCAACGATCACCCATACTTTTCCCCCTGATCGCCAGAGCCCTGTCTTCGTCTCGAATTCGAAATCGAACTCGAATTCGAAACCTGGACCAACATGTTCCCATCACCACCAGACCTGTCAACAGTTCGTCCTCGCCGCCTCGACCACCAGAGAGTTTAAAACTCCAGCCACAGCTTCGACTATCACCCTCCTACCCATTCCCAAAAGCACGATGCACTCGGTCCACTGTAGAACCCGAGGTTGATCGAACAACATAGCCTAGTTAAACTAGGGTTCTAAACAAAAATCCACTACGGCAACCTCCTCGATGAATTCCATCACCACCGGCCATTTTTCCCAGACACCCCGACCATCCATGCATCTCCCGGAAGCACCTCAAACTCCCAGATCAAGTGGATTGCCAGAGGCAACTCAAAATTCCCAAAACAGTCAAACCCGAAATGCCTAATCCATACTTAACTAGAAAATGTGAATTTAGTTTCAAAAATCCTAATTTCAGATAAGTATTCAATTTATAAACCTGAATTAATAATTTAAGATGTTTGAAATTTCACTCCTATTAAACATTGACTGTTTTTTTATTGGTTTTCAAAGCAATTCTATCTTGTTTAACTTAAATTTAGCTTTTTAAAATTTACTTTATGATAAAACAAACATATTTTGTTTAGATCCTAGGTCATAACACAAGTGGATCAAGCGGGGTTGAATTTTGAATCAAACCTGAGTTTAAAATTCTAAATACAGAGGTGTATTACAGTATTTTACAAACATGCAGATATCCTATTTCACAACACACAGAATTTTAACAATATATAAACACAAAAACATATTTATTTTCATACTTAAATCAAGTAACCAGATTACTTAAGTAATTAAAAAGAAGTTACTCACTATTTTTTTTCCAGAAGACAGAGCCACAAATGCTTTGCCTGGGTTAGAACTGGAATATGCAGTGCCCATTTTAAAACTTGAATTGCTTAGCTTTAATTTGAATGGCTTATATACTTTGCACAGCAAATGATGAAATGCTTGCTCCTTAAATTTTGAACTGCATGCATGCTACTTTAAAACTCCAGATTCTAGAAATGGAGGTCTGTTTTGAATGCTACAGATTTTCTTGCTTTGATTCAATATACAGGTTTGTTTGAAGTGGGAAAAACGAATTTTCAGGCTTACGAAAGTTGCATATGGTTTGCATGTTACAAATTTACAGGATTTAGAAGATGATTTACAGGGTTTTGTTGAAGATGCTTTCAGATTTTTAGTTTTTGAGGAAGTGTTTATTTTTTTTTCAGATTTGCAAAAGAATGAAAATTGAGAGAAGAAGAATATGAAACTGATTTCTATATATTTTTTTTATTAAATTATGTTGTTTAATTTCTTTAGTCCTTGAATTAAATCAATTGACACTTGTCCAATAATGTGACATTTGTCACTAGCATGAAATAAATTGATTACATTTGTTAAAATATATATATACTTAATTTGCTAGTGTATTTACCTAGAGTTAATAATATTTTTAAAATGATTTATAAAACTTATATGTATATATTTTTATTAAGTAAAAACATTGTTTTTAATTCATATAAATAAATATTTTTAAGAAAACAATGTAAAGTCAATTATATAAAAGAAATAAAATCATATATATACTATATTTTTAAATCCAAAATATATTTAAGATATATATCTATTCTTTGAAATCCCATATCAAACCCAAATACAAATTAAATTTCAAACCCATTTTTATATATACACGTATATTTAAACGAATACAATTTTAACTTGTATATACTAATTCTATTTAAAATCTATGTGTATGTATATATAACACAATTAAAATATTTATTTGATCAAATTCATTTGTTCCATTCAGTATTTCTAATAACTAACCCAGTTAATTATTAATTAATAGATACTCCAAAATTCAGGTTATCACAGGGAGTTAGAAAAATTTTGAGAAATTTTTTGATAATTCAAAAATTGGTTTTAAATTGAAACTTGAATGGTTAAACCAATAGTATAGTTTGAAACTATGGAGAGGTTTGGAAGGTTAATAAGAATAATAACGAGTCTTTTATGAGAACATAATTGGTGAGATGTTGAATTGTTAGTTTTGAGGAAAGATAAACGGGTATTGGACCATTCTTCCTAGCTAGTAATTTCGGGGACGAAATTCTTTTAAGGGGGAAGGAATGTAACGACCCAGAATTTTTGAGCATTTAAAATCGGAATATTTAATTGATTTTGAATATTCAATAGAGTAATTTTAACTTGAATTACGAATATCACAATTTATTTGATAATTGAATTATTAAATTAAATAATTTTAAAGTTGGGTGAATTGTTGAATCTGGAGTTTTAAGCCTATTAAAAATAATTTGAAGGCTTATAAAATCCATATTGATAATACTAAAGATAATAGAAGTGTTAAAATTGAATTTAACAGTGATCTGTTCAGTTTTAAAATTTATACTGTTTAAATTGAATTTAAAAATAGCCTTTTGAGGCGCAGTCTCGGAATTCGACGAAACCAGTTCCATTAGATCCGTAATATTAAATTATTATCGAGTTTCAAATTTCATATTGATTGGAGCTGTTGTGTGACCATATGAAATATAAACGAGCTGAAATTTAGTAGATATTAATCTGATGAAATTTAATTTAAATAAATAGTTGAGCCTTCCTGTATACGCCTCCCCCTTAAACTTAAAATTGAATCCAGATCGTCTTCTTGCAGAAGCCATTCTTCTTCCCCACTTCCTCTTTAAACTTTACTTTCCTATCCCCTCTTTCTTCAATTCAATCGCCAAAGAAAAAAAAAATATAATCATGGCCGATACTTCAGACCCAAAGATAAAATATATTATAAAATCGATTCTTCCCTTTTAACATACGGCCGAATAAAAAAAATCACGCTTTCTCAAGCTAGAGCAGATCGAGTATGACCATTGTCAATCGATCTTGAATAGCCTTTCTCCCGTATCGACTCGTGCTTGGGTCGCGATGGCGCCGCGGAGAGTCGTACAACGACTATTTCGTTCGCACGAGAGGGGAAGCTCAACCTCGTTTTTACGCGCGATAGGGAGTGCTGATTCTGGGTGAAGGCGCGAAGATCCTTGTTGGTCAAAGCGCGGTATCGATTGGTGATATGGCAACGTCGAGGAGCATTGCGTTTAAGCAGTAGGCTAGGGTTGGAAGCATCACGATTTTTAGGGACGAGGGGTCGCGGTTGAATCGCGATTGCGAGGAGGCAGTGAGGTATTTTTTTTTGTTTTATTAAAATTTTGTTTTTTTATGTGAAATTTTTGCAGAGGGAGAAATTAATTCCTGCAAGTTGTATATATATAAACAGATTCTTCAATTTAAACATATATTTACCAGAGGCAATTGATACATATATGTATTCAACAGTAGATAGATGTTTTTAGATAAACAGCTTAAATATATATATATATATATATATATATATATATATATAATAGGTAGCAATTCTGTTTTCATTTAATGTACGAATATGGGTTTGGAAGGATTTTTTTTAATTTAATTTATTTTAACTACTGGAATAATTTATTAAAAAGAAAATTTATTCAAAATTAAATTTATGAGTTGAAACACAAATTTTTAGTTAATTGAAAATTTACAACTGGAAATTTAAATTGTTCGATTAGTACAACTATTTATAAATGGTATAAATATTTATACAAGGTTTAAATTAAAGGAATAGATAAAAAAATAGAGTTGCTCGATTAATTCAAATATTAATAAATCATATAATATTTTATTCAAGGTCAAAAATCAAGAAAACAAGGCAATATTGGAATGGATTGCAAACAACAAAATCGAAGGTGGGTTAATCTCACTCAGTTAAATTTAAAATTTAAAGGATTAAATTTAAATAATTGTTTGAATGGTTGAATTGAATTATGTGCTATAGTGTGGTATATATTTGGAATTGGTATTTTATATTGTGCTAACATCTATGGATGCAGGGAAAACAGGTTGGAGGGATCCAACTGGACCCGTCAACATTTATTTAAATTATTTAAATACCCTTTGATGTGCTCATTTTATATTCTGTGATGAATATTATTGATAATTGGAGTATTGGATGTTATGGTTTACCTGAATATATTCCAGCGCACTAAGTTATAAAGATATATATATAGAATTGGATTTTGGGAATAAAACGAAGAGAATTTGTAAGTGAAATAATTATAGAAAATTTAAATAAATTAAGAATAAATTGGATAAGAATAATAATAGTTTTAAATTTTAATAAATAAATTCTTTATATGGAAAGGAAATTTGAATTAACAGAAGATTAATGAATTATAAACTTCAGCATTATTATTTATAAGAACAAAACATTTGTTTAATATTTAAGACTTAAATTATTGAAAGAATAAAGAAGAAATTGGGGAAAGCTGAAATTTGTATATTTCAGTTAAAAGATTTAAAATCAAATGGAAAATAATAACAATAATAATTAAGTGCATAATTAATAAATTTTGAAATGAATTGAGTAATTAAAGAAACTTATTTCAAATGGAATAAATTGGGAATCAGATTGGAAAATCGATTTAAGTGATTGAAGTTGGAATTCTCCCTGGATAACCAAGTACGTTTTCAAGTAAATTTTAAATATAAGTTAAAAGATTTAAAAGTTGTTTGAAGAAAAAAATAGGTTTTGGAAAATTTCTTATTTTTAATATTTAAATTTTAAAGTAAGTATTTTCTCTTAATCTATTATAGTAGTAATTATTTAAAGAATGAAAAGTATAAATCTAGTTTTATATTTATTAAGTAACCTTATTTTCAAATATTCATATAGTATGGTATTTTTAATAAATTATTGATGTAGTTTTAACTTAAATGGTTTAAAGTATATTTCAAAGTAAAGTGTTTTAAATTATTTTAGAAATCTAGTTTTGTGCTTGGTGATTTCAGAGGAGATAGAAAATATTTGGGAAAGTTTATTTTGAAAGAAAGATGGATTTGAAACTGTTTTCAAAAGATTAAAAATAGAAATATATCTTGTGAAGATATTTTGAGGTTAATAAATAATTTGGAAGATTATTTATTGTGTGATGGATGTTTGTGAATAGAAATTGATAGTTAAATCACCGACTATCAATATTGGACAAATACGTCGATCGTTTCGAAGAGACCGGGATCGAGATTAATTTCTCGAAAACCACTTCGATCCCATTTGTACGTTTTTGTGAAAAACGATTTTTGGATTCGAAGATGGAGCAGTGAAGTGCAAGGGCTAATCGCTACTAATCCTGAGGATATTTCCAAATGGATGTAGTAGGAATAGTGCCTTCGGTTCCGTTCGAACCCGGGACGGACTTGTATGGATGAATGCTTGCGAAACATCGTCAGGTGGACGATGGACATTCTAAGGAATATGTTCTATAAAGGTAACGCTTAGCCTCAAGCCTCATCAAATGGAAATGACTGAAAATAAGGGGTTATGCAGCAAGGCTAGGTGGGTAGCACCCAAGCAGGGTGAGGTCATTCCAGTCTAGATGTCCCTTTTTATTTCGGCTTAGTGGGCGGTTGCTGATCCCAACCGCGGGGTGATCTCACTCGGTATTATCCAGTAAGGGGTAGTCCCGGCCTTGTGTTGTAGGGGAGCGGGCGTACTCCTCGGTACGGTGATCTAGGCCCCGTACTGTGACAGGTGGTACCCCAGTGCCTAGTCATTTGTTGGAAATCAATTCTCCCTACGAGCCTTGTACGAGTTTTGTTTGTATTATCCACTCTGTGGCTAGTAGCTGGAATTTAATGAATGGAACAATTTCGGCTATTTTATAAGTATTTGTATATAGACCCTATTATAATATCAGAGGATTTCTATAAAAGTTGTGTTAGCTATCGTAAGGTAAAAACCCGACATGTTTATTTGTGGCGTGGTCTTACGAGATGCTTTTGTTTGAAAGGATTTTTGAAACTTTAATAATCAATTGGGTGTGATTTTCTCACGTTGGTATTCCAGACTGACTCGGGTATTATTTAACTGTAATGCTCGGGTCAGACCGAGTATTATAGAATACAGGATATGATCCAGTGGAGCTCAGGAGACGAGCAGGATGGCGGTACGTACTCCCGTATTTGTGTATATATATATATATATATATATATATTATTCCGCTGTGTTTGAGTTGTTGTGTATCTTGAGTTGTTGTGTATTCATTGTATGATATTGATGTTGAGCCGTGATTGATGTATTCTGATGATGTAATATATAAACAGATATATTTGATTTGAGTAAAGATCATTTATTATCTATTATATTTTACTCCGCTGCGATGGTTAGATTCTGTTGTTGTTTTCTATTGTCTTCTTCTACCTCTTCTTCTTTAACCCAAATGGTTCGTATTTCTGTACAACTTGAGTTGATTTAGGTAGAATAGTGTTGACTCAAGGGGTTCGGATTTGCGGGCTGTTACAATTTCTTTATAATTTTTTTCTATGGCTTGGAAGCCATTAAAGAAATGAGGAAGAAGATGATGAAGCTTGAGAAAAGAAGAAGAAGAAATGTGAATGAAAGTGAAGAAGGAGGTGGGTATTTATAGAAAAAGAAAGAAGCGGTAAATTTCCAAAATAACCTCTTACAAAATTACCAAACTAATCATTCTTCAACCTAAAGCAATCTCCACTTTTTTAATACTTAATATCATATTTTACATCCTTACTTTACGTCTTAGTCACTTAAAGCTTAAGTAAATAAAAGTAATTATTTTGTTGGATTTTGATGTGATTTGGATTTGATGTTTACTTTTGACTTTCCTTAAACTTACTTACTTTTCTTAATGATGTTCTAGAAGTTTTCTAATTTTATTTAGTAAAAGTAAACATATTTAGTTATTATAATATATAATATATATGTTAAAACATATTAACAAAGGTGCGATAACGTTGCGGCAACTTATTTTGAATAAAATGTTGATTTTCGACAAAACGTTTTCTAGTAACATTTTAACATCTTTGTTAAATTATTTATCCATGTAAACCAAACTTCAAAATAAATTTATTATTATCTTTAAATAACTAAAACAAGCATATTTGACTTATAAAATAATATAAAACAATATCCAAATCTTCTTATAAAAATACGACAACGATTTATCGATATGCGACGAAATTTGTCAATTTTATAAAACAAGTATTATATATTTATCGAACCATTATAAATTAAATTACCATTATTATCAAATGAGTTTGATATCGATTATACATATTTATAAGGAATTATTTATCCATTGAACAAATTTCTTGAATATTTATCCTACTTTACCGGAATCCGACTTTTGTCAATTTTACAATGAGAAACCAAAATCTTTATTCAATATCAAAAATAAATTTACCATTCTTATTTATCATAAAAAACATGATTGTTTAAGTTTGAAAATTCTACATTTGAATATTTAAAATAATTAAAAATCCTATTTTCAAGGTGTTAAAATTACGGGTCGTTACATTATTATTCAATCATCCAATACCAATGTGAATTCATCTGTTTGGTAGCGGAGAAGACAACTTCTCTTATCTTGACACCCTTTCCTAAGACATACGAGCTCAGGAGTAATACATTTATAGAAATTTGTTGTGTATGGAATGGAAATGTGGCATTCAAAGTGGAATGTGTGCTTTGTGAAAGGTAATCATTACCTCAGGCCTCATTACGCGGTAATGGCTTAAACATGGTATGCCGTAAGAACATGTGGTTCGCAACCATTACGGTATGATCATCTCCTTTCTAGATCACTCTCCACATATCGAGTATGTGGTGTATGCTATGGGATCCCGGATAGGTCGGTTACGACTGGGGTGATGACGTATTCGGTTTCTATCTAGGCCATATCTGAGTGCCAAATGGGGATAGACCAGTCTTACTAGATGCATAGGATTGTTTATGTATCTTCGGTACATCCCTCTAGAGATGTATTGTACAGAAGGAAGTCTCTTACCATGCCATTGTATGAAGTCCATTCCTCAATAAGTGCCTTGGACTTGTTTGTAAAGCCTAACATATCCAGAATTCGATAATGGTAAAAAATTCGGCCAAGTTTCATAAGTTTACTTGCAAAATGTTTTCAAAAGAATGTGATTAAAAATAATATCCCCAGTTTTTGCGTAGAATTTTTTTTGGTTATTATAAGGTAAAAAATCATTCCATGTTTATGTGCGACGTGGTCTTATGAGATACCCTTGTTTTCTAAAATGAGTATTTTGGAGTTTTTCGTACCTGTCATATGACTGACCTGGAGTTTATTTTTCCCTTTAAACTCTCGGTGCCCTATGTTTCTGAGCTGCCAGGTAATTAGATTGTTTGGAGCATTTTGGGATGGAGCATGGAGCGTTTTGGGTCTTTTGTTGAAGTTATCTATCACTTTCTGTTATGCATGTATTATAAGTATCTACCAAGACCTATAAGGATATGCCATTATAGCTATCCTAGCTGAGTTAGTACTTGCTATGACTCTGATATCTCATTTTGAGAGTGATTATATGTGCTACCCATATGATTACAAGTTGTTAAATACGATGAGAGATTCTATTATTGTCTTGTCTTCTATCTTTATTTTCTTGTACCCCATAATAATCTGCCTCTTTGGCACTTGGATTTACGGCACATGACTAACGAGGATGTATTAGTGTCGATTTCTAAGGATCGACAAAGTTGGTCATCACAATTGAATAAGGCTATTAAATCCATTTTAATTAATATTTAATTCACCATTCAAATATTTAAATAATTCCTATATATGAATATAAACTATTTATATATTTTGAGATGTTATAGTACATATATGCATAATAAACATGGGTGAGTTTAATTTTAAAATAGTAATCAAATTATGGAATATACTCATGCCTTTGAGATGATAACATTCTTTCTTATTTTGGACGAAAATTTTCATAACCAATATATGAATTAAATATTCATAGTTTCTTTATACTCATAATTAACTGAGTATAAAACCTTGATATTCTTAACAAATCTTTTTCATTACAAAAGTGTATACATAAACATCCTCTTAACTTTAACATCAAAGTCCATAAAAATAATTTTCCTAAATAGGCTTATGATGACATTGATATTATAAAAACTCATAATCTTAATATTTAAACTCATTGGACATATGTTCTTTTCATACTAAATCCAACTTCATAAATCAACAAACATAGTCTCTAGTTGGTTGGTTTCATTTTTTAAAACAATGATTTCTCAACCAAATTCAGTTATCATTCAAACATTAAATATAACATTAAATGCTCTTAATTTACGTCCATAAATAAATCATAAATCAATTATATGATTTAATAATTTAAATACCACGCTTTTAGTGCTTATAAAATTCTTAATAAAAATAATTAAAGTAAATCAATATTTTTATCATTTGCCAGTATGTTATTTACTCATTCGCATTTGCAAGTAAAGCCCAAATAATATGTTAATTCCATATAATAATTCATATAAATTCATTTGTAAGTCTTTCCATTTGGAAACTTAAATTTTATTATCAGAAAAACAATAATTAATGTTAAGCAAATGAACTGAATTGTTAAATTGACAATGTTATATTCACAAGCATTTACGATCTACGAATGTTGTTTTAACTCCTTTTTGAAATGGAAGAACCGAATCTATATTTTCTATCAAGAGTTTCATTAGCTCATAGTTATAAAGATTTTATACTAATTTTTAATTAAATTCTTGCATTTCAAATTAAAGGCTTAGTTGGAATGTTGTTATAAATGAAAAGTCATTAATTTAGATAAATTTGAATTCATAATACATATAATTTAAAAAATTTCTCGAGTCAAATTATATGATAATTTCGTATCAGCTATACTCGTGACCATTAACAATAACATGTTTCATGTTTAATAATAAAATATACTAATTTGAACTTATTTTACACCATATCCAATTCATTATTGCACTATATGTATAGAATGTAGTAATTTAAATCAAAAATACACAATAACAGTGCCTAAATTTGCATATAAAACTGTTTTAGTATATATTCTTTATTCTCACACTTCTATTAGAAAATTTCACCTCCACCTTAATAATTTCTTTT
The DNA here is from genome assembly GCA_030765085.1 of Allium cepa. Taxonomy (NCBI): domain Eukaryota; kingdom Viridiplantae; phylum Streptophyta; class Magnoliopsida; order Asparagales; family Amaryllidaceae; genus Allium; species Allium cepa. The sequence goes on along the minus strand of CM060938.1, from coordinate 460,656,859 downwards.
ATCACAAATTTATATATGTCAATAAATATATTTTTGCATCATAGCATATCAAAACTATGCTAATATGATTAACATATATCATTAACCAAAGCAATTTCCTAAAACATGACATATTCTCAACAATATGAATGAAATGAAGTCATTGTAAAACCCAAAAATAATTCAAACAAGAAGGCAGAAACTAAGAGTAAAACGTACCTTAATATTACGTTTACTTTAATATACTTATTCATGTTCTAATGATTTGAATATCTTAGTGCCAATTCAAATTTTTACAAAAATTTCGATTTTCTTCTCATTCAGTAATCATCATAACATTCAAATATTTTTTCAAAAATCCAAATAGCTTATTCCTTATGAAAGATGGATTTAAATCTCGCTTTTAAATCGTTAGAAATCAATGGGCAGGAACAATAAAGAGGAAATTATGGGAGATATGTCATAGATGAGGCTACAGCCTTGAAAGCGAAACTCAACATGACTATGGTGTTATCGATAATTATCATCTTCTCCCTAAGGTTAACAAATGAAACCTTTAGATTTGTGCACTCAAGGTTAAATGATTTGGAGATTTGTAAAAGTCACTGCCTAAGGGTTTAAAGTATATTTAGAAGATAAACTTCTATTTCAGAAGAACTATAGAGAGAGAAGATTAAGAAGATAGTTTTATTCGCTGTAAATTTTGTATTCCATTTTCAAAGAAGAGAGAGATTAAAGATAATAAAAATTAAACATTAAAAATTATTATCACACACACACACACTCTCTCTCTTTCTCTTTCTTGAGCCCATCAATCACAGTAAATATGCATTCCATAAATAGAAATATTTTCTCATTAATAAATAATGCGAAAGGTTAAGCAATGAAGAAACTTTGATTATTGTTGTAATTATCCAACATATGTAAAAAGAAAAATGAAAGATTCATTAGAATTTGTTGATATCCAATGAAACTGGGTACAAAGGCCATGAATATAACATCACAATTTAATACCCAACCTACATAACATAGAAGAAGCAATAACTCAACCCCTTCTTCACTTAATACAACTCCTATTCCCCATTGCCTTTAATTTTTTTCTAAATAAGTTATTCATCCTGGATCGATAAATCTAGACTCTTCTACCTTTCCTTCCGTGGCAACACAAGTCCTTGTAGTCCTCTTTTCAATTTAATACTTGTAATTTCCACTACCCTACCTTTGTTTGCATCTTCAACAACCATACTTTTAACAGTAGAGAACATACTCTCTTCTTTTCGAGGCAGATTTGACTTACTTGTCAAATCTGCTTAGATGATCGCCCTATGCCTACAGAACCCAATGTACTAAATATTGTGCTACTGCGATGTGCGATCGATGTAGGACGAATGCCAAGGATGAAGAGAATATAAACATTCACAGAACCTGTCATATATCTCATGGTGCATCAAAAAAAAAATACATTGTAGATATAAAAAAGGCAAGATAAAAATAATTAGAATGAACCATAATACCATAGTATATAGGTTCACAATTATACAAGATGACAATAGAGTTTATACAACTGATAATAGATTCATTTGTCTCTAATGTATATAATAGACGAATACTTTCTAGGTTCCATAGTGTCGCATAGTGGAATAAGCATAAGTATTCGTATATAACACGAGAAAGCTCCCTCTTGCTTTTTCTCTACACTGCCATCGCATGCCACCTTGACCTTCTATCTAGCCTACTTATTTTAAAGTATTCGAGTTAATATGGAGCAAAGCATAAAAGCTTGAGTTAGACAATAGTCTGGTGTGAGCGATAAGAAATCTTAAAATATTATGCAAGTCGATATAATATGGAACAAAGGTATACAAACCATACCTGAGATGTCCTTGCAACCAAAGAGTTCGCATATAACATCAATAATATGCTACTTTACAAACACCATAAAGGTGTACTACATCCTAAGTACAACAATGATGTTTAGGTATCCACAATACATACATCATACGACCTCCCTAGAGTGATAGTCTACTAGAAAAGCAACTAAAGCAAACATAACATAAATCATACAATCTTAACTTCCATTCATGGCCCTGGATATATGATAACGCGTATCACCTCTGCCAAGGATTAATAGAAAAATTCTGATTTTCGATGTACTCGCTCACATTATGAAGCTAACACTGGACCCTTTCCGTCAGTCCATGGTACGGATCCATTCCACCAATCCAGGGTAGCCATTCAAAGTACCCAATGAGCATCCTCATAATACCCCTACTTTTTAGTACAGTAGAAAATACTTCAAGTATCAATAATCCCCTAGCATGGGTATCCAAGCCCTTTCTTGCTCCATATTGTTTCCATTCATCCTCAAGGAACCATACCATGTTCCTTTCTTTTCATGATAAAACCATTCAACATTCTATCCATGGATTACCCTTCCTAGAACCCACCCTTAGTGGATAATCATCCTCATGACTCCATTCAACATCGAGTGGTCATTATCATAACATAACTCCATTCACCGTCGAGATACCATCGTTAAAGACCCGCAGCTATCATCTTTCATTATGCTACCACATCATCGGCGAATGTCAAGCGAACACACAAACACCTTCAACATGACCTAAAGAAATCTGAAAGTATCCCCTAGAAATTTAGCCATATTGACGTCCTCAATTCATGTTGGTACCGATCAAAAATGAATGTTACCGGTATAAATACCTTAGCCAAATTTTGCCAAGTCTTTCCTGAGCTTACCTTCATCACATCTCAACTCCTCAAGTCCCCAAACCTACTCTACTACCCGGAAAATAGTTCAATACCGACCTAAAGTGATTGGTACTGAGTTTTAGACTTAGCCAAATTTTGGCTTCCTCTTCGGAAGTCTCTTCCTTGCCTTGTCCTGAAGCTTGCCTCGAATTTTATAGCCTTTGCCCTAAAGAAACTCCTTCTACCGGCTGGAATCACACTTGCTTCCATCTACTCCATATTAGGTTGGTATTGGGATCTAATTGATCGCTAAAATCATCTCTAAACTTCATGTGGCTCGTATGTAGGTTCCTCGCATCCTCCAGAGCCCCTCCTCCAAGTTTCATCCTATTTTGAGCAATTTTGACTCCGTTTTGCCGAAATCGACGACCTGTTCCTAAGTAATCTAAAAACACCGGCAAACCATATCAAAACAAAACATACAATAGTATCCATCATCTAAATACACTCATCAAACATAAGCGATCAATACAAACAAGATAATATACAAGATTTAGTTTAGATCTTGTTTTGCATTAAAATGACAATACGATCCAAAATGGGTTGCAAAATCATTTAAAATCAAATTTACTCTTTTTAAATTCAGCCATAAACATTTTTAAGGGTTAAATTAAACTATAAAATCGATTGAGCATCAAAAATCATATTAAAATATTAACCTTACTATATGAACAAGGAAAGGATAACGAGAGATCAATAATCAGTTACCTAATGTACAAATTACCAATCTAAATGCTTAAATCTAAAATGAACAACACCAAATCCAGATTCAATGCACACGAATGATAATTCTACAACCCCCTTTTACTAATACCCTTCTAATATTGGGTTAGGCTAAGATTAGTAAGAAAATTGTAGCTTTTAGATGAAATTAGGGTTAGTGGAGGTTTGGAACCATTAAAAGGAAGTGAAAATGATCTGTCTCTGTCTCATCACCGCTAATTAGGCACGATTCCCAAAATTAATAAGTGGTCCTTAGTGTGGGCTTAATTTAATTGTCCACTAATCCTTCCTATAGCAAAACACTTAAAAGGACATATCTCTTATAGGGCAAGTCTGTTTTCCGACTATAACTACTCCACGGAAAGAGAAACCATAAGCTCAATCTAATGAAAGTGGTTTCAGACCCTAATTTTATGCCTATCAAAATTTATAGTCTATACAATAACTTTTGAGTCCAAACTGTTCAGTAAAAATTCTAAAGTAAAAATCGTTTTCCAAATTTTTAGAGTCACATGACCTCATACGATTTGAATAATAATATTTTATGATCATCTAATATGTAAAAAATTGTTGGTTGCATCCTCCTCCCTTTAGGAATTTTTCTCCTGAAAACCCTAAATAAATCAAAGAATATCCTGCCATAGTTACCATGCGTGCTTAATAATCATATGCAACTATCATTCATGTTGAACAAGCAGCCATGCAATCAATACTATAAATAAATTTATACTAGCATGAGAGATACTTAAATATCCTATATGGTATCAATGGTGAAAGAAAAGATGACAAACAACAGGCCTTACCATATAAAGAGCTCTGGATATGCAACCCGCATGCTCTCCTTGGTTTCTCATGTGCAATCGCTTTCAATTTCACCCTACTGAACCTTCACCAAATCATTCGTCTTCCTTTCAAGGTGTTTCATATAGCGTACGACAATACATACTGGTCTACAAGGTCTCGAAGCTTCTGTTTTGATCTCGATATCATCAAGTTGATTCGGTGTAATCATTACGATTAAGTCATGCACAAACTTTCGCAAGTGAGAGTGTGGAATACATTGTTCATATTCGCCATGTTATGAGGTAAGTTAACCCTATAGGCTATGGTCCCGATACTCTCTACTATTGGAAAATGACCTATGAATCTTAGTGTCAACTTCTCCTTCCTACCAATTGAATAACATTATTTGATGGAGAAATCTTCACGAACACCATAACACCGATAGAGAACTCCAAATTTCTATGTCTCTTATCAACGTAGCTCTTCTTCCTATCTTGAGCCACTTTTTTTCATCATGGAATGATCTCAATCTTCTGTGAGGTCTTTCTAATCTTATTTGGCCCCAGTATAAGTTTCTCGCCTGCTTCCTACCAATACGAAGGGGTGTTACATGATCGACCATACAATGCTTCGTACAGTGCCATATGATACTAGACTGATAACTATTGTTCTATGCAAACTCTACCAAATGTATATGATCATCTCAAGAGCCTCCAAAGTCAAATATGCAAACTTGCAAGATATCCTCCAATATACAATTCATCATCTCAGTCCTCCATCGGTTTGTAGGTGATTGGTTCGACTAAAATGCAGCTTCGTCTCCAACGCCTCTTGTAAGCTCTTCAAAACCCACTTGTGAATAAAGGGTCTCGGTCACTCAATGTTCTTTGGCACATCATGGAATCGCACCACGTATTTCGTATACAACCCGGCTAACTTCGATGTCGTTCTATTAGACTTAATGCGTATGAGTCAAGCACTCTTCGTCATTCTATCGACTATGACATAAATGCTAGTATACCCTCTTCTTTCCTTGGTTATACTTCAATGAAATCCATTGATAATTGTTCTCATTTCCACTTTGGAACATCAAGTGGTTGCACCATCCCACTCAACATCTTCTTTTCTTCCTTTACCAATTGGCAGTTCATATACTTCAAGGTAAATGTCCAGACACCCTTCTTTATCCCCTCCCAATAATATGTCTGCTTCATATCATGATACGTCTTGTTACTGCTGGGATGTACAGTCAACCTAGAATGATGGCACTCTCTCTACACCTCATCACGCAATTCATTAACATCAAGAACAAATAATGTTCCATCCTTACAGAGCCAACCATCTCAATCGAGTCTATACTGCTTCATCTCCTTAGACTCTACTCCTTTCTATATCTCTTCCATGATCTCCACTAGTCAAGGTCTCGCCTCTGACTAGTGCTGATCCACTCGATCAAAGTAGGTTTTTTGGTCAAACTGGCCAACATCTCTGGCTCTAACTCGCAATAAGGTTCGAAGTCATAGCTAACAATATGCTCCAATTGCTGCTACTTTAGAAACATTTCTCCCAAACTAGCATGTTTTCTACTTAAAGCATCACCCACTACATGTACCTTATTGGGCGTATAAGAAACGCTAAAGTTATAAGAGGCTAAGAACTCCAATCATCACTATTGACGAAGGTTGAGATCTTTCTGGGTAAAAGATACTTCAAGGATTTGTGGTCTGTGAGCAACTCGAACTTTTCTCCTAGCAGGTAATGCCTTCAAATTTTCAAAGCAAACACTATCATCGCTAATTCCAAATCATAGGTTGGGTACTTCCTCTCATGCGATTTTAGTTGTTAACTAGTGTAGGAGAAAACCTTATTCCTTACATCAGTACCACACCAAATAGAGTATCACAAGAATTAGTGTATACCGTCATTTCCTCATTTTCACTTGGAATGGTCAATACTGGTGCACTCATCAATCCCTTGTTCAGACTTATAAATGCCCACTCGCATCTTGCGTCCTAAACAAAAGTCTGGTTCTTCTTCGTTAAATTCATCAATGGAGTTATTACTTTCGAGAAGTCTTTGGTAAAACATTTATAATTTCCCACCAATCCTAAGAATCTTCTTACAACAGTAGCATTATTTGGTTGGTTCCAACCCTGAATCACTACCACCTTTGCATGTCTACTACGATGCCCTACTCAGTAACAACAGACCCAAGAATCTCATGTACCTTCTCTAGAAGTGAAACTTTGAAAATTTCACTTTCAATCCATGCTACATCAACACTTCAAACACAATCCTCAAGTTCATCTTGTGTTCCTCCTCGGTTCTAGAATAGACCAGAATATCATTCACAAACACAAGCATAAACTTGATTAGCTAATCCCCGAAAACACATTTCATAAGTTCAACAAAGAATGCTGAAGTATTGGTTATCCTGAACGGTATAACCAACCACTCATAAAATGTTGATGATGTATGAAACACGATGATCGTCATACTCTCAAAATTCCATCACCAAATCCAACTAAGAGAACACCTTTGCGTCGTGAAGCTAATTGAGCAAGTAATCAATACGTCAGAGTGGATACTTGTTCTTCCTCATCATCTTATTTAGCTCACGCTAATATTCAAACAACCACTGAGATCCATCCGCCTTAGGGTGAATACTACATGTGCGCCCCAATCAGATATACTTCTACGAATGAACCCTCGCCTCAACAGGTCATTCACTTTCACCTCTAACTACTTCTGCTCTCTGGTTGATATACGCCTCAATGGTATAACTATCGACCCGACATCCTTCACTATGTCTATGTGGAACTCAATCTCTCTGTGCGGTGGTAATCCGATCACCTCCCCAACTATATCTGAATACTCTCTAATGGTAGGCATAGATGACAACTCATACTATGGGACCTTGAGCGAATATAGCAAGCTAACCATAACCCACCCTCTGAAAAGTAGCTATCATTACCTTTTACCCCCCCTCAGCCCCAATTATCACCAATATCTTCTCGCAAGCCACCACTAAAGCATACCTTGGAACACCCTATAAAATAAACAATAATTAATAAATAATATTAAGGCTAAAAATGGAATTTAAGAAAACATCATAATTTGGACATGAAATTTGCACCATTATGTTTGGGGCAATTTTCGAAGCAACTTTCATGTAAATTTTGTGATTGGAGTTCAAACAAAGAAATTATGAGCATTTAAAGTTTTTAGATCGAAAATAATTAAATGCGAATTAAAATGAAATAAATAATAATATATGAATTGACCCCACCGAACGATCCTCTCAGATTTGTAATTTTGATGGCTATGTGTATATTTTGTTACACATATTTTTAGATTAAAGAAAAAGGAGTCAATTAAAGGGATGAATTATGATTTATATGTAACATTGAAATTTATTTCTTTCAGTTTTATTTAATTATTATACCTATGAAAGATCTGTTGAATTATAGGCTTATGATGACTGTATTTAATTAATATCCCGGTTACATATTCTGTAAGTTATGAAATTGGAATAAAAATATATAAAAATTAATCTGGAAATTTTAAAATCAGTCCCTAAAATTTTTAAAGTAGGATGTTCGTAAGATTGTGAAGTTTATTCTAGATTTTTGTTAAGTGGATTGTAAATTGTGTTCACTTGGCTTGCCCTAGTTTGACTTGCAATATAAATTTCTATGTTTTAATTTATTAGGAGCGTTGATGGTACAATTTACTTGTATTTATTTCCATGTAAATTTCCATAAATTTGCAAACTCTGCAAGTATAAAAAGTGCGTCGTTTGGGATAATAAGGAATCTACCAATATAAAAGAGTTATGTAAACTAAAGATGGTTCTCACTATTTTCTCAATAAAAGAAAAGAGATAATTTCTTATAATTTCAAACAGAGCTAAACTATCACTTTTTGGTAATTAACGAAAATTTATAACGATAATCCAACTTGGGAAAGATAGCTTTAATATGTTAAAATATGGAAACGAATATTATTTACAGAATGTACATATAAGTATATAATCTGGAATTCCTAAGCGTAGGAATTAATGAGTTAAATATAGAAATATATATATATATAAAAACCACACATATCAATTAAAAATATAAATATACATAGGGTAATGAACAAAGTGTAATAAATAAATATACGTCAACACTCGTATTAGTTATAATTAGGAAGAATAAATATAAATAGCATAGTAAATCATAAGATTAGGAGGTTGCAACGGAAAAGAGTAGTAACTTCAAAATTTATGAATAATGATTGCAAAAATTAGTGGGTAATAAATGTGCAGTCAATAGGGAGTTATAGAAATTAAATGGGGATATAAATACATTTAGTGGGATTGACTGAAGAATTAATTATGACATTTATAGGGAAACAAGATATGCATAATAAGTTGGATTTGAAACAAATGAATAAATGTCACTAGTAATTGTCCAACTTGAATAATAATGACCTTTATTAAGGACAATTATTTGGAGGTAAATAAATAAGTGACATTTATGGGACACAAAAAGGAAATGAAGAATATAGAAAATAAGCATATAAGATAGGAATAGGTTCGCATCAAATAAGTAAATTGATACTAATAAATAAACTTAGGAGGCACTATAATAATTTCTATAGTGGAAATTATATGGCCTCAATAGTACATTTAGGACGAGCATAGGCCTAGCCTAATATTTAGGTTTAGGATAAATGACTTGGTTAGTATGGGTTAAGATGTCAGGTCTGTAGAGTCGGATGGAGAAGTTTGTCCTTTTCCTAGAGGCTACCAACAGTTATGTATAAGTAACACTGGTATGAGGCATTTCTAACTATAGAACCTATAGGGAAGGGATACAAGTTCGCATATAGGCATGGGAAAATACACTAAGGGTTCTCCTTGGATTTGAAGTATTAAATGACTCGGTACCTTTAGGGAAGTCAAGGGGTTTGCTATGGGGTGGAAGGTATTAAATAGATTTTGTGTCTACGTCCTTTCTATATAAGAAGTCTGAAATAACCTACGATGGTTCCTAAAAGGAAAATGGGTTCAGATTTATTTTTAAAAAGAGGTATAGGCATTTTTCCTAGCCATATATTAGGTAAGTCTAAGTGGAATTTCGACTGTGGGACGTCGGCGGGCTGTATCATTATTGTTGGTAAATCGACATTTAGTAGTAGGGTTAGTATATAAGCTTAACTCCAGAAGTCCTAAGCGGCCGTTAGCAAAAAGTTGGATTACGTCCTGACGAATTTCGCTTCCTGCTAGTATTAAATCCATATGGAATATGCAAAGACCTCAAAGTTTTATTAATTGTTTGTTTTTCAGAGGTGGGCTAGTTAACCTTTAGATAAGTCTTTGAGATGCATTAATAATACGACTAATTAAATTATAAAGTCATATCTAGGTTCATCGACTAAGTAGCTAGGGTCGATTGACTTGGATTAGGTTATGGAAGGCCCGCTTCGGGTTGAGGTATTAAATGGCCTTTGGGTCTGCCTTCTCCTTATTTAAGAAGTATTAAGTGGACGGGGTTCTTTTTGGGCATTGCAATGCTTACACACACACGCACATAATAAAAATATAGTATACATCGAAGAAGGTTGGATAAGTCATGTGTGTATATGGAGTTAAATGGATAAGCCATGAATAGTAGACATAACACTTAAATATAAATCAGTTGGCATAAACTAGTGTCATGAGTAAAGTACGTTATATTCTAGATGCTAGTATGTTGGTCAGACCCTTCACCTTATTATAGCCTATAGGATAGATTTTGAAGGACAAGCTAACGGAGTAAGACGGAAATGGTAGATATTAAAATCTTCTCATTTATGCTCGGCACTGACACAACAACCAGATCTTCAAGGAATAATATTGATTCCAATGTAGTAGCCTTAGTCGGTATATATGTTCTATTATATTTTACTATTCCACTTTGAATTCGCTCTCTAATATATACTTATGTTTATTATAGGTTACCAACAACAATGATCCATACCCTAATGGACATGGTTTTCGATTTATTTGAAATTTGGGTCCATTAAGGTATGGGTTATTACATTTGGTAGTAGAGCTTGGGTTAGTCAATCATAGAAATTAGGATACACTGAGTGAACTTATTTATATTTTTACATATAATTATATGTATATTGTATGCCAAACTCTATGAATTTCAACAATAGAAGAAGTTGTGACCATATCCTGAAAAGATTGGTAGGGCAACTATGAGTCAAAACAATAAATAGAGTTAAATATATGCACCTATCCTGACTACACCATGGTGGGGAGGGCTTACCGTAAGCCATTACTTGAGAAGAGCATGACCTGACACAAAGAAGGACCATGGAAGATGAATGGTACTTGACTCCTTTGTTGGGCCTAGGCTGCCTTTTGATTGTAGATTTTGCTAGATTGCCGATTGTAGACGTAATTCATCCAAATAGATAGGAAGTAAGAACCTATGTGTTGCAAGCATTCGGAAGTAAAATGTGAAAAAGGATTGAGCAAGTTTCTGCAAGAAGGTGTACATTAATCACCACAAGAGGATGGCCATATTTTTTTTAATATATATACTTAATAAGAAACGATCAAGAGTAAGGGAAAAAGAAGAAATGCTTAATATATATAAACACACACACACACACACACACACACACACACACTTAATAAGAAACGATCAAGAGTAAGGGAAAAAGAAGAAATGTCCAAAATAAAGGATAATTATAATCCATTTTTGAGTCCGATCCAATGTGAAAGAATTTCACAAAAAGATTTTGAAAATCCCTGAAAGGCTTTGAATGTCTTTTCAAAGGATTTATTTTAATAAAAGAGCCCTATTATTGAAAAGCCGTTGTTTTGAAAAAGGAAGAAATTTTGGAAATTTTAAATTAACGAGCTATTTAGAGATTCCTAATGAAGTTTAACATTGGCTATTAAATTTTTTTGATTTAAATTTTTTTGGTAAAGGGTTTTCTCATTCTTAAAATGAATGGAAAAGATAACACATGTTTGGCTCGATGTTTTTTTTCTTCTATTTTTGCAAATTTAGGAGTTACTTTTTAAAATTCTTTCTATAGGGTGGATAAATGGTAATTGATTGAAATGAGGTAAAGAGAATAGAAGGGTAAGAATACCCGATACTGAAGATAGGAAGATTATTTGCACATAAGGAAAATATGGAGAAAAATAATTGAAGTAGATTTGTACATATCTTTTTTCATATTAATGAAAAAAATTCCTAATGACTAAAGTATTATGCTAACGCACTGTAGTAAGTCAATGAGGAAAATAATAAAAGAGGAAAAGAGCTATATTAGGAGAAGCTACCGGAAAGAAAATTTAGGTAAGAGAAATTTTAATAGTATAAATATTAGGAAATTTAAATGGAAATAACTTTAGAAATTTATATAAAATAATGTTAGTAGTCTAGTTGCGAAAGATGTAGGAAATTACAGGTAAAGCACGGGAAAAATGGATAATTTCCATAAATATGTGCAATAATTGATAATATCTTTTAAAAGTCCTCCCATATGCTATTGGAATCCCTGTTAAGGTTAGAAGTGGAAATACATGGGTAGTAGGAAAACAATAGAATGGAAATTATCATTGTTTACTCTAGTTTTAATTCTTTAAAGTTGTAAAAGATGTTCTTTTTAAAAATGGTTTGGTATGACAATTGGATTTTGAACTCAAATAAATGTTTTGGGTTAAAAATCATACTTTTAAAGAGGTAAGTCTCTATTGTAGAAAGTCCTTAAAATGGAAAGTTGGCTAAAATGGGATTTTTTTTTCATGGTTCCTTTCAGAAACCAAGCAATCTTTGAATTTAATAAAAAGGTTTCTAAGTTTATATTTTCAAAGGTAATAGCTTTGGATTAAGTAATTCATGATATGAAATTTTAATTTTATAAAGTGTGGTGAAAACCAAACCAACTTTTGATATGAAGTAGATAGGGATGACTATCTATGTAAGATGGGGTAAAGGTCAAGGCTATAAATAAAATAGCCATGAATGCTTATAGAGTAGCAATAAGGAAACCTCGTAGAATATAAGGAATATTGGTATGAACTAGGAATGTTTTGTTAGACATATGTGGAAACTATAAGAAGAACTCACAAAGGAAGGGGAAATGATATCAAAGTACACTTTGTGAGTCTTAGAGTATACTCGCATGAATAATCAAAGATAAAGAAAATAAATACCTAAATTTGAAAATAATATCAAGGGATTTTTAAGAAGATAATAATATGATATAAGAAGAGGGTAATGAGATAGCAAACACACATAGAGAATGATTGGTTGACTCAAGGTTAAAGAAGGCAAGATAGGACGCAAGAAGGTACTTCCCCCAAGCCAATTTTACATTGAGCTATTCTCAATGTGAATAGTTTATATTTCTTACCCACTTCAGTATAGGAATGCACAATTTAACCCATATTTAGGGTGTAATAATTGAAGTAATGGATGGATCTTATTTATTAGAAACCAAAGAGGATAGGGTAAGACATGTGGGTCATAGTAGAATGGTATTCAAGAAATGTCTATCTTAGTTGAGAAAAAAGCGATAGGGCTACAACATCATTAATACAAGTTAATATTGAAGGGCATCTTCCAGCAATTGCTTCTCTTAGGTTATTTGGGTTGCAATCGTTAGTTGTCTCTTTTCGTGTTTTGAAATATAATATGATATGGGTTATGTTCCTATTTTGTAATTGTTTTGATTTTCTGGATTAGCTTTGACTGCTGTATATATTGGAAAACATTATAAATAAGGAAATATCATAGGACACCTAACTAGTAATGAATGTAAGTAAGGCCAGAAGTTTATAAAATAAATTAGGAAATTAAATTAGCAACTAGAAATAACGAATTCTTAGATCCAAAAACTTTATAATTTTTGGAAAATTCTAGCGAGCGAATGATAGGGAAAGGCTGTTGCAAAACCACATGTCGTTATTTTTGTGTTTTAAAAGCTAAAATTTAGAAATATGCTTGTGTGTTGTTGTTGTTTTGAAATAAAAGGAAAGGTTTTCAAAATCTAGTATTTACTCTGCAATGCTAGGGCCAACCATATGCGTTAACCCATTGAGAAAATCCAGATTACGTTAAGATGTGACTTGATTTTTTTCTAAAAGGGGTAAAGGCAAATGCTTTTGAAAAGTTGTGTTCAGATGTTTTTAAATTTTTTTGTTTAAATGCTTTTGAAAAAATTATGTTTAAATGCCTTTGAAAAATTACGTTTGAATTCTTTTGAAGATTTAATCTTCAAAATATTTTACAAGTTTGATTGGAAAGAAAAAAAGGTTTTTAATGGAAAATGAGGTAATTTCTAATTTTCAAGTGACACATTCTTAAAGTAGGAAGGGTCAATGTCTTAGTGGACATGAATTTTGATGTGCAATAAGGGTGGTAATAAATGGAGCACAGATAATAAACTTCCTTATGTGAATTGTACTTGAAAAGTTAGAAAATATTAGGGGGAAAATGAGAAGTTTACAAAGTACAATAGAACTGGTATCCAAAAGAAAGGTGGAAACGTAAAGTTTCCCATCTAAATTCATTTTCTGATATAGGGGTATAGGTTTAGGAAACAAAATTTTTGACGTTAAAATGGTTTGTTAGTTATTGGATGGTAGGAATTGGATGCAAAATTGGCTTAATCATACTCCTATTCATAGGGGTGTGGAAATTGTTATGTGAAAACAAGGAATTTTTATTTTTGGAAACTTGCATATATATAGAGCTGCCAGTACATATAGTTTGTTTGTTTCAAATTTTCAAAAATTGTCTTAAAAGAATGCATTCATATAGAAGGCACTAATTTAGTATTATTCAACATACATATCGTACATATTGTGATACACCGTGCATCTATACATGATTGGCTATAAAGTTGGTCGTATACTAATTGGTTGGATAGTTTAGAATGGTTGTGCGCTATGTTACATGATTTAATCCTTATGGATTTTCAAAGATGACATTATTTTAAGGGAAAAAATGTAACACTCTGTAAAATAAATAGTAATCAGTAATAATTATTAAGGCTCAATGAACATTGGAAGTTGACCACGGAACTTGTATCATTATGCTTATGGCATTTTATGAACAACTTTCATATATAAAGTTTTGCGACCGAAGTTAAAACGAAGAAGTTATGAGCATTTGAAGTTTTCAGATCAAAAATAATTAAAAAGTATTTAAAAGTAAATAAATAATAATAAATGCATGAACCCCACTGGTCGACCCCTATGAGGAGCGGTTGATCAATTGAAGTGGCAGCAGCTAGGGTTGAACCTAGCCTAACAGCCCATACTTAAATAATATTAATTTAACAGATAGAATTGGTTCGAGCACCTATATTTTATAGGCCTATCCCCTCACTTTTCTTCTTATATTTTCTAATCAGAGCTCTACCATTTTCCCTTGTTAAATATTTCTAAAAATCATAAAGTACTACATTATATATATAAATTGGAGAAGAGCGGAAAATAAAAGAGAAGAAGAGAACGAGTGAAACAATTCTGCCAAAAATGTAAATTCCATAATTATAAATCTATATTCCACTTAACTCAAATTTTCTTTTAGATCTTTAATTCTAACATGTATGTATATATCTTGTTATACATTTTTTGGATTGAAAGGAAAAAGGAGTTAATTAAAGAGATGAATTCAGATTTGGGAGATTTGGAAAGTTCGAAAGGTGAGTGGAAAATTATATGATTTATATATAATACTGAAATTAATATCGTTGAATTTTATTTAATTATTGTGCCAATGAAAGATTGTGGAATTGTAGGCTTAAAATGAATATATTTAGTTAAAATCCCGCTTACATATTCTATAAATTATGAAATTGGAATGGAATGGTATACATCCTAATCTAGAAATTTAGAAATCGGTCCCTAAATTATTTTAAAGTAGGATGTCGATAAGTTTGTGAATTTATTCCAAATTTATGTTAATTTGGTTGTATACTGTATTCATTTGAATTTCTCTAGTTTGACTTGGAATGTAAATTTTTATATTTTAATTTATTGGGAGCGTTGAAGGTGCAATTCAATTGCATCTATTTCGGTGTAAATTTCCATAAATTACCTAATTATATTATAAGTATACAAAGTACCACGTTTGGGATAATATGGAATGTACCAAAATGAAAGAGATGTGTAAAGTACAGATGTTTTAACCGGGCTTTTAATCAAGCAGAATTCAATCGGAAATAGAAGGTCAAAACGGGGGCAAAATGACTCATGGATTTGGAAAAATGATCAGAAGGAGAAAAGAATGGAGCTCAAGAAGTTACACAAATTTTGGAGCTATGCATAGCTCGTGGTATCGAGAGGTACCTCCTAGTACCGAGAGGTACTTTCTCTTTTTTGAGCCATCTTAAGGTCATATACTCCATTTACAACTTTAATTTGTTGTCATCAAGTGCTTTTCTTAGAGTTCGAACAAGCCACCTTAAGGATTGATGAGAGTAAAACAAAGACAGCCAAACAAGATAAGCAATATCAAGTAAATCATCGGAAAGAGCTTGATCTTCATGGAAAGAAGTTTGGAATACTTCAAGTCGAAGATTGGAGAACAATGTAAGTGAAAGCTTTCGGTAGCGGGAGAAATCGCTCAGTACCAGGAGAAATCTCTCGGTACCAAGAGGTCTATTTGGTATTTGGGTCGGTACACTAACTCGTGCCTCTTTGGGCTTGCTTCTGGACTTCGACTTATGCATGCCTCTGGATGTGCAGAGATGTTTCTTAATTATTACCAGCTCGATGGCAACCAAAAAAGGATAATGAACTCTACTTCTTCTTCATCCCCTATCTCTCCCTCACAATAGTCACCTAATTAAGCAGATACTAGTGGCAGTTCTAGGCTTGTGAAACTGTAAGTCTCTTGTACTAGTGCCTCTAATTCTCTCTCAAATCCATAATCAATAAAAGTATGAACTGGACATGGGCAAGAAATTGCCGAACCACTATAAAAATCTTGTATCTCTCTATTTTTCATGCTTTTTTTCAAATCTACAAAATTTAATCGTACAACAGGTCATATTTGAGTGTTGTTCCACTTTGGCACCAACAGGACGTTTCCTCGTAGTTTGCACTATCTATTTCAATAAACAAAAAGAGATAATTCCTTATAATTTCAAAAGGAGCAAAATCTTACTTTTAGGTAATTTATGAAAAGTTATAATGATTATCCTTTTTAGGTAGGATAGCTCTAATATATTAAAATGTGGAAATGAATGTTCTTTACAAAATGTATATATAAGCGTATATTCTAAAATTCATAAGCGTAGGAATCAATAAGCTAAATATATATATATATATATCATATATATATATATATGTGTGTGTGTGTGTGTGTGTGTACAACCCCACCTATCAATTCAAAATATAAATATACATAGGGTAACGAATAAAACCTAATAAATAAATATCCATTGGTACTCGTATCAGTTATAATTAGAAGGACTCATATTAATAGCGTAGTAAATCATAGGATTATGAGGTTTTAATGGAAAAGAGGTAGCAACTCCAAAATTTATGAATAATGATTGCAAAAATCAGTGGGCAATAAATGTGTTGTTAATAGAAAGTTACATAAATTAAATGGGGACACAAATATATTTAATGATATTGATTAAATAATTTGACATTTATGCAAAAACAGGATATGCATAATAAGTTGGATTTGAAATGAATGAATAAATGTCACTGGTAATTGTCCAATTTGAAAAATAATGAGCATTTATTAAGGACATTTAATTATAGGTAAAGAAGTAAGTCACACTTATGGGACATAAAAAGAAAATGAAGAATATTGGAAATAAGTGTATAAGATAGGAATAGGTTCATAGCGAATAAGTAAATTAATACTTAATACTAACAAATAAACTTAGGAGGCACTATAATTTTCATAATGGAAACTATATAGCCTCAATAATACGTTTAGGACGAATCTAAACTAGTGGGCCCAGCCCAATATTTAGAATAGGATAAATAGCTTGGTTTAGTACGGGTTGGGATGCGAGGTGTAACGACCCGCCTTTTTGGACAGTTTAAAACTGACGATCAAATACACATGTCGATTCCAAACCATTAAAAAGGGCAGATGGTTATAGGGGTAAATAAGAAAAGAAAAGAAATAAAGGAAATGAAACAACACAGAATCTCGCAGCGGAACGATAAAATATAATAGTCAAATAAACAGTTCATGAAGCTGTTTACTATACTTTGACAATTATTTGTACAACATTTATCAGAGTTATACATATACAACAGAACAATTAAAATAATTCAGCAGATAGCATGATGCAAGGGTAATAATAGTAATAGTATACCAAATCTTCGTCTTCGTCCTCCAGAATAGATCTTCAAAAATCTGAAAAACTCAGGACTGACCCGAGCGTAATGAAAAGACAAAACACTCGAGTCAGGACTAAATATCCTCATGTAAGTTAAATCAATCGTAAATAAATATGAGTGTAACGGCGTCGGAGATGTTTACGGGGTTTGACATCTCCTATCCAGTGTCAACGTGTGTGTAATAACTTAAGAGACGTTACGGGATTTTCCATCTCTTAAGGATCCGTTAAACTATCTACTATGTAGTAATATACGCTAAGTAGATAATGCCTATCAGTAATATAAAGTATCAAAAAAGCGTTAAGGCGTTACCATAATCCCCCTTAACACATTTTATATTCCCAAAAGCATATACAAGACCATAGTTTCCCCAAAACCGGAAGTCACCAGAGGGCAATCCATATACTCAAGGTACAAATCAAAACGTAGTGGTCGCGAATAGGATAATCAGTATGACAAGGTACATGAGGCGATACCAACTAGGATACTAGTAGTTGCGTGATCCGGACTGATGTTGGGCATAGCCAGCAGCTACCCCAACACCGTGAAACAACACTCCCAAATCAAGGGGTGCACCCAAATCGAATCACAAATGTAATAGAAATGGTATCGAAGAAGCGTGTCCGCTAGAGGTGGCGAACCTCAATGTCCCGGCGCGGCTCCTGTTTTAGTCATGTCAGGGGTCATCCAATATCATTCTCTTTCTTTAGTCAACGCGTTCACCAAACCATCCACTTCATTCTAGATCAACACTTCGCGTATAATAGTTATTAAAGTGGTTTTCGGTATCGACAGAGAGTATGTCCATATCCGATCTAGGTCTCTTTAATAACTACGTATTATTACACCGTTGGCTCTTTTACATTTCAAATCGATTCATAATTGATGTCAAAATATCATGTTCGTTTCAAAACTCAAATCCATTTCAAATATCACCGTATCTATCAAAATGTCAGATTCCGTTTCAAAAAAATCAATTCTCGCATCAATATCTCATTTCGATTTCAAAATCATTTCGAATTTCAATTTAGGTTGCAACTTCATCTAACTCAATTCGTATTTAAATTGAAGATTTAAATATAAACATTTCACCTTATTAACCATCTTGAAATTTCTTAGAAAATAGTTTTAAGTAGTTTAAAAGTAGTTTAAATAATTAAAATACTTAAAAATACTTAAAATCTTTAAAATGGATTTAAAATAGATAAATTAGTTTAAAATAATTTAAATTGGGTTAAGTAGATTAAAAATAGATTAAAATAGTTTAAGTATTCAAAATGGTTTATATAACAGAGTAATTTGGAAAATAAATTAAAGCAGCTTCAAAACCAATCCATTTCAATTATAACTTCCCAATTCAAATAAATTTCAATTTCCAATTTACCGATTCAATTTCGATTTCAATTCAAATCAGTGTCAATTTTTACTTCGAATTAATTCAATTTTTCATTCACCCATAATTTATTCAATTTCAATTTTATATTCACTTTCGATTAATCCAATTTCAATTTTATATTCACCTTCGATTAATTCAATTTCAATTTTTATATTCACTTTCAATTAATTCAATTTCAATTTATATCGATTTGGAGCTTGATTTTCAAAATATCAATTTATAATACTTAACAAAATTTTCCAATAATATTCAAGTTTAGATCCAATTACGAATATGATTCAATTCCAAGCTCGATTTCAAATATCATTTTATACCGCTTTTACTTAATAATATTTAAAGCTAGATTTAAGGTTCAATTCTTTAAACAAATAAATTTTCGAACTTCAGTCATAACCAAATTTTAAATCTCAAAGTCTCAACTTAATTATTTAACAAAATTCCTTTAACCAAATTTTATTTCAACATTCCAACTCAATTTTTCGATGAATTCAATTTCTATAAATCGATTTCTATTTATAACTTTAAATCAAACATTTAAATAAATTTCAAATCGATGATTTCAAAAAAAATTATTAATTTAGCCAATTCGGTGTCTGTATATAATTTTCTATCCTATGGCCAAGTAATTATTTATTTCAATTAAATGTCAGGGATGAGTATATATTACTTAAATTAAATCACAGTATCATATGTATGCATAACAGGATCTATATAAGCAAATAAACATCCAAACATTCAATTATCAACAAATAGCATCCATCAAAATACATCATCCAATAAACAATACAATTCATGACAGTTTCATAGTTATTAATGTCAGGTAATTTATTCGCAATTAAATTTTAATTTCAATTTAACTGTCAATTTAATTTTTTCCACGGTTAATTCGAATAACAAGCTATATGATAATTAAATTTATATCAAACAACGACAAATAAAATTCCTATCACTTCATAATGTCAATTTAACTAGTATAAAGATATTTAGTACGATGTGAGCGTTATAAAACACTCACCTTGATTTTACGATTTCAAATCAAATCGAACGACGTTCGATTTAACCCAAAATTTTCTCTAGCTCCAAACGATTCCAATCCAGTTCCATTGCGTAGTGCTCGACAAAACGATTGCAACGCAATTTGTTTCGTCACCATCCGACCTCGTACCAAAAAGATATCACATTTTAAACTTTAACGAATTTTTATATAATTTAATTACAATTTTTATTTTACAATTTCAAACCTACTATCATCATAGCCGTTAATTCCCATTCATCAACAAGGCCGCACCTTCTTCTCGCACGCGTGAAACTACCAGGTTCGTTCGAACCCAACGCCGCCGTTCATCATCCAATATACACGGCCTCCACGCCTGTCGATAGCACGATCAAGAGCCACCATCACGAAGCTCTCATCCATGAGCACCCTCGCCTTGAACGCCATAGAGCTCGGTCGTTCCTTGGCCACGCAAAACGCGAACAACGGCCGACGTTCGAGCCTCCAATTCTCCCTCCTCGCCACGCTAAATACGATCGCCACCGTAGGATCTCTAGAGCTCATCGAGCTCCTCGTTTTCCTAGTTAGAACTTCGGCTCGAAAGTTAATGGATCGACCAGAATTTTGGGGAGAAAAAGGAACGTTTTCGGCCATTGGCTGTAGAGGTGGCGGCTAGGGTTTTTTTTTTTTTTGTAAAATGTGAACAAGGGGGCTATTTATAGGAAACGACGAACTCTATTCAATCCGGATTTCCAAACTCCGATTTACGCACGGTGACCGGCGTTTCTAGGGTTTATCACGCGTTCCGGACACAATGGAACAGGTTTCGGAAGCTAATTTGATCGTATGTAAGAGTTACAGCGATAACCGATCAATTTAAATTAAATCGATTTAAACTAATTTCTGCGCGTTTTGGCTTGCACCGGACAAACGATAAATCCGATTGACTTGAAATTTGAAACCATACAATAATATCACATTACTGATCCGATGAAACTAGTTTCGTCGAAATCCGAGACCGTTTGAAAAATGACTATTTTAACTCGGCAAATTTATATTAAAACAATTTCACGCGTTTCGAGCTGCCACGGTCAAACGACAACTCCGATTGCTACGAAAATTGAAATCCGATAATAAATAGCTATTACAGATCCAATGGAACTAGTTATGTCCAATTCTGAGACTGTTCGAAAATTGACCAATTTCACTAGTCGATTAAATATTAAAATATTCAATTTTTTTACAATTTAACTTTTAATTTGATTTTAAAAGTTCTAAAATATCGTTCTAACTCCAATATGATAAAATAAAATTTTACAAATCATTTTCAAACATATTTAACTCAAATTTCAATTATTTCTGAAATTTAACATATTAAATTATCGATTTAATTATCCAATTAAATCCCAATTTTAAAAATCTATTAACTCTATTATAATCCCAATATAACTTACATTCACTTTGGAAACCAATTTGAATCATATTAAATTAAATTTCAAATATTCACTCTATTTTCATATATTAAATTTCAATATCAAATTATTCATATCAAATTCGAAATTTAATTATTCAAACATTCGTAATATTAAATTTAACAAGTTTGATTATTCTTAAATCACTATCTTTTGAAATATTCAAAACGAACTTATAAGAATTTAACTTTTGAAATGAATTAAAATTATAGAACAACTATTTCCATTATACGGTTATTCAATTCCTATTATTAAATTATTCAATAAATTCCAAATATTAAATTTAAACAATTTCGCTTATCCAATAATTCATTATCCTTTGAAATATTGAAATTGAACTTATAAGATTCAACCTTTAAAACCAATTCACAATTTAGAACACTTTTTTCATTTTACAGTTATTCAATTATTCAATAAGTTTTAAATATTTAATTTAAATAATTTACCTGTTCAATATTCAATATTTGATTTTAAATAGATTTTACTCATCAATTAATTACTCTATTATACCCAATGAATTTCAACATTTATTATCCTATTCAACTATCGATTGCAAAGGAATTCACTAAGTCGCATTCATTTTCATTACTTGGATAATTATTGTTGCAATTCGTCCCAGTTATTATTATTCTAAACGAATTACAAATTTTTTTCTAACACCAAATCATGAAATCTTATTAAATTAGCTATTTTAATTATCGAAAATTTACGGGTCGTTACACTCTCCCCGACTCAAAACTTTTCGTCCCCGAAAAGGAAAAAGAAGGGAAAAGACACTAAGTATAGAATTCAACACTAGCTATATTTTATTTAAAGTTATCAACTTATAAAACAATGAAATTCCATTCATAAATCGTTACTACACTTCCACTAACTTACTCCGAACGGCTTTCTAAACTTAAAAGTTAGTTATCAAAACAAGTTATAAAAAAAATTTAAAACTTGAAAATTTTTCCAACACCCGGATTTTACGGAAAATTTCGGCAGAGTCTCCTTTGCGCGGCTCGATCGGTACAACTACAAAACGCCTGCACGGGCCCCAAACCAACAAAAGAAAATCCAAAAGCCAAGTGGCTCATCAAAAATCACCAAATCCAATGATAAAATAAACATGTACCTTATATTTTTATTAGCGAGCATATACGAATAATATAGCGCGAAAGCGAGCTCCAAATGCGAAGCAAGCGCAATCCGCACCTACTAAACACTCAACAAACTATGAGAAACATGTATATACGAAAATAATATCAATATACATCATATAACAACATAACAACTACATGTGCCAACATAGCAAATGCAACAAAACAACAAATGCAACCATCAACCAACTATCATCCAACTATCATTCAATAAATCCATAACCAATCAATATAAATTCACTTCTCGTTAATATTTATTGACTTGGTTTCAATTTTAATCAAAGTTGATTCATTAACGTTGGATTTTACTAACATTCATTCTCAATTCAATTAGTTAACATTCACTAATTTATATCTACATTAGTTCACTTCCAATTTAAATCAATTTAAATTCATTTATCTTTCAATTTGATTTCAGTGATTTATAGCTTTCAATTTTAATAACACTTAATGAATTATATGCAATCCACTAACAATCATATAACAACCAAATCGTACCCAACATAACCAAATTATTAATTTTACATTCAATTTGGTTTCTCCTTCAATTCCAATTATACCATTTAAAAGAATCATTTTATATTTGGCATCTTCAATTTTCAATATTAGCTTAATTAATTCTGTAAGCCGTACATATATCATCCGTGAGCAATATCAATCTAATCGCTTATTCGATCACACAATTTCACTTCCAAACTAGTATCGTTAACACAACTCTCTAGTGCGGACTCAGATTTGGTTCCTTGATTGGAAACTGTTACTCTCCTTGCATAGCCATATACTATGATAGAAAATTCCAGAATCAAATTAAAAATCCATATCAAGGGTTCGCCGTCGAAAATCGAGTGAAAAATCCTAACTTGGATCGATATAAATCATCTCGAAATTTTGTGCTCGAATTTGGATCAAATCGTTATGCGAATAAAATAATATACGTACAATCTCACGTATTTCCTTCCAATGGATTTCTATCCAATTTATCTATATTAAATTATTTTATTGACTTCTATTTTTTTTTCACTTAATTACTCACAATCCATTATTCAGTTAGTATATTCCTTTCTTTACATAGCATATTCTTTGACGTTATCTTTTCTTAACATCATATCAAAGAATTTTCTTACTCAAGTTCATTTTAAACATTCCATGTGATTAGTTAAATTCAATTTCGTTTCCAATTGATTCTTAGCTATAAGAAATTCCTTTGTTTACATTTATTTCATTTTCATAATTTCAGTTAATATAAATTTATTTGTGGAACATTTATTAACGCAGAACGTTTTATTAATCATCACTTTAATTTATAGTCATTCCATAAAAGCCTAACTTCTTATATATGACTTTTCTTAGTTTATAGTTATCTTAAAGGTTACAAATTCCATTATTTTACAATCCCTTTGCAATTTATATTTATTTTCTATAACCAATTTACAAAGATATTATACAATTCATTTGTCTTCTTTCTTAAGTTCACTTACTTGTTCCATTTATCCATTCATCATTTCATGCTATATTTAAGCATATAACATTTTTCACAACCAAAATTTCATTTATATACATTTTAATTCGTTTTGAGTTTTCCTTACTTGTATATTTCAATTACTTTCAGGTTCTGTTCATCTATACAATATCTCATTACATATCCAAAACATCATTTTAACTTTTAACATTTGGTAAGTCTTGTTATATGTTATCAAAATGTAATTTTGGTAATATACAAATTTATAGAATTTCATTTTACTAATTTAGAATGTTCACAATTTAATTTGTTTAAATCCTCTTTACCCTTCAACTTTAAAGTTTTCCCAAACAATAGCTTAGATATCTTGATCCTCTTATTTTATAAATTCTGGTTATTCGCATTTCATTCAAATAATTTGAAAATCACTAATTAACATAACTTAGAATTTTAAATGCCCGGTTCTTTTCAAATCGTTTGAAATAAACACATATACTTATATCTTTAATATATCAAATCATACCTTTGGAGTTTAAACCAAAACCCATTTACCCAAAATAATTTTTGAAGAAAAGCAAAGCTTCTTAGAAGCCTCCCCCACTTTGAGACTCGAAAATGAACGTCGATGATGCGGTGCAGTCATCACCGAAATTATTTCCAGCGACATAAGTGAGGAGTACTAAATTCATTCCTTTCTTTAAAAATCCTTTCAAAATATTTCCATAAACAATTTCCAATTAATATCACTGTATATTTCTTCAAAGCTTTGAAAACCATTTTCCAAAATCTCCGGGTCTTAAATTCAATATTTTCCAATTTAAATCTATTTTAATTCATAAGTCACCTTTATAAAACATTCTTATAGGATTTTCTTTCTTAAAACATTCCACAAGTGTTTTATCATTTTCATTTTGTAATAAATCTTATTTATTGAATTACAATATCCATTTTGTGATAATAACCAATATTTTCATTCCTAACAACCAGGTAAGCTAGGTAAGTCACAATAATTTTTGAAAATTATCCTTTATATACAAAATATAATTAGGGAAAATTATTTCATTTACCCTATTTTAAAACAATACTATGTCGAATTGTTCTGTTCGAGTGTTTAGAGATCCCTATCAATGACGTTAATTACTCGTATTGACCAGAATCCATAAGCCACTCAACAAATCAACCGACACAACATAAAACATTTTATATCACTAACAAATACGCTCTCTCATATACACTCAACTCATTCATATAGTTTACCTCTATTTCAATGAGTTATTCCCCACTAGAGCCAATGTTTATCGCTAAACCAAAGCTCTGATACCAACTGTAACGACCCGCCTTTTTGGACAGTTTAAAACCGACGATCAAATACACATGTCGATTCCAAACCATTAAAAAGGGCAGATGGTTATTGGGGTAAATAAGAAAAGAAAAGAAATAAAGGAAATGAAACAACACAGAATCTCGCAGCGGAACGATAAAATATAATAGTCAAATAAACAGTTCATGAAGCTGTCTACTATACTTTGACAATTATTTATACAACATTTATCAGAGTTATACATATACAACAGAACAATTAAAATAATGCAGCAGATAGCATGATGCAAGGGTAATAATAGTAATAGTATACTAAATCTTCGTCTTCGTCCTCCAGAATAGATCTTCAAAAATCTGAAAAACTCAGGACTGACCTGAGCGTAATGAAAAGACAAAACACTCGAGTCAGGACTAAATATCCTCATGTAAGTTAAATCAATCGTAAATACATATGAGTGTAACGGCGTCGGAGATGTTTACGGGGTTTGACATCTCCTATCCAGTGTCAACGTGTGTGTAATAACTTAAGAGATATTACGGGATTTTCCATCTCTTAAGGATCCGTTAAACTATCTACTATGTAGTAATATACGCTAAGTAGATAATGCCTATCAGTAATATAAAGTATCAAAATAGCGTTAAGGCGTTACCATAATCCCCCTTAACACATTTTATATTCCCAAAAGCATATACAAGACCGTAGTTTCCCCAAAACCGGAAGTCACCATAGGGCAATCCATATACTCAAGGTACAAATCAAAACGTAGTGGTCGCGAATAGGATAATCAGTATGACAAGGTACATGAGGCGATACCAACTAGGATACTAGTAGTTGCGTGATCCGGACTGATGTTGGGCATAGCCAGCAGCTACCCCAACACCGCGAAACAACACTCGCAAATCAAGGGGTGCACCCAAATCGAATCACAAATGTAATAGAAATGGTATCGAAGAAGCGTGTCCGCTAGAGGTGGCGAACCTCAATGTCCCGGCGCGGCTCCTGTTTTAGTCATGTCAGGGGTCATCCAATATCATTCTCTTTCTTCAGTCAACGCGTTCACCAAACCATCCACTTCATTCTAGATCAACACTTCGCGTATAATAGTTATTAAAGTGGTTTTCGGTATCGACAGAGAGTATGTCCATATCCGATCTAGGTCTCTTTAATAACTACGTATTATTACACCGTTGGCTCTTTTACATTTCAAATCGATTCATAATTGATGTCAAAATATCATGTTCGTTTCAAAACTCAAATCCATTTCAAATATCACCGTATCTATCAAAATGTCAGATTCCGTTTCAAAAAAATCAATTCTCGCATCAATATCTCATTTCGATTTCAAAATCATTTCAAATTTCAATTTAGGTTGCAACTTCATCTAACTCAATTCGTATTTAAATTCAAGATTTAAATATAAACATTTCACCTTATTAACCATCTTGAAATTTCTTAGAAAATAGTTTTAAGTAGTTTAAAAGTAGTTTAAATAATTAAAATACTTAAAAATACTTAAAATCTTTAAAATGGATTTAAAATAGATAAATTAGTTTAAAATAATTTAAATTGGGTTAAGTAGATTAAAAATAGATTAAAATAGTTTAAGTATTCAAAATGGTTTATATAACAGAGTAATTTGGAAAATAAATTAAAGCAGCTTCAAAACCAATCCATTTCAATTATAACTTCCCAATTCAAATAAATTTCAATTTCCAATTTACCGATTCAATTTCGATTTCAATTCAAATCAATGTCAATTTATACTTCGAATTAATTCAATTTTTCATTCACCCATAATTTATTCAATTTCAATTTTATATTCACTTTCAATTAATCCAATTTCAATTTTATATTCACCTTCGATTAATTCAATTTCAATTTTTATATTCACTTTCAATTAATTCAATTTCAATTTATATCGATTTGGAGCTTGATTTTCAAAATATCAATTTATAATACTTAACAAAATTTTCCAATAATATTCAAGTTTAGATCCAATTACGAATATGATTCAATTCCAAGCTCGATTTCAAATATCATTTTATACCGCTTTTACTTAATAATATTTAAAGCTAGATTTAAGGTTCAATTCTTTAAACAAATAAATTTTCGAACTTCAGTCATAACCAAATTTTAAATCTCAAAGTCTCAACTTAATTATTTAACAAAATTCCTTTAACCAAATTTTATTTCAACATTCCAACTCAATTTTTCGATGAATTCAATTTCTATAAATCGATTTCTATTTATAACTTTAAGTCAAACATTTAAATAAATTTCAAATCGACGATTTCAAAAAAAAATTAATTTAGCAATTCGGTGTCTGTATATAATTTTCTATCATATGGCCAAGTAATTATTTATTTCAATTAAATGTCAGGGATGAGTATATATTACTTAAATTAAATCACAGTATCATATGTATGCATAACAGGATCTATATAAGCAAATAAACATCCAAACATTCAATTATCAACCAATAGCATCAATCAAAATACATCATCCAATAAACAATACAATTCATGGCAGTTTCATAGTTATCAATGTCAGGTAATTTATTCGCAATTAAATTTTAATTTCAATTTAACTGTCAATTTAAATTTTTCCACGGTTAATTCGAATAACAAGCTATATGACAATTAAATTTATATCAAACAACGACAAATAAAATTCCTATCACTTCATAATGTCAATTTAACTAGTATAAAGATATTTAGTACGATGTGAGCGTTATAAAACACTCACCTTGATTTGACGATTTCAAATCGAATCGAACGACGTTCGATTTAACCCAAAATTTTCTCTAGCTCCAAATGATTCCAATCCAGTTCCATTGCGTAGTGCTCGACAAAACGATTGCAACGCAATTCGTTTCGTCACCATCCGACCTCGTACCAAAAAGATATCACATTTTAAACTTTAACGAATTTTTATATAATTTAATTACAATTTTTATTTTACAATTTCAAACCTACTATCATCATAGCCGTTAATTCCCATTCATCAACGAGGCCGCACTTTCTTCTCGCACGCGTGAAACTACCAGGTTCGTTCGAACCCAATGCCGCCGTTCATCATCCGATATACACGGCCTCCACGCCTGTCGATAGCACGATCAAGAGCCACCATCACGAAGCGCTCATCCATGAGCACCCTCGCCTTGAACGCCACAGAGCTCGGTCGTTCCTTGGCCACGCAAAACGCGAAAAACGGCCGGCGTTCGAGCCTCCAATTCTCCCTCCTCGCCACGCTAAATACGATCGCCACCGTAGGATCTCTAGAGCTCATCGAGCTCCTCGTTTTCCTACTTAGAACTTCGGCTCGAAAGTTAATGGCTCGACCAGAATTTTGGGGAGAAAAAGGAATGTTTTCGGCCATTGGCTGTAGAGGTGGCGGCTAGGGTTTATTTATTATTATTATTTTTTTTTGTAAAATGTGAACAAGGGGGCTATTTATAGGAAACGACGAACTCTATTCAATCCGGTTTTCCAAACTCCGATTTACGCGCGGTGACCGGCGTTTCTAGGGTTTATCCCGCGTTCCGGACACAATGAAATAGGTTTCGGAAGCTAATTTGATCGTATGTAAGAGTTACAGCGATAAATGATCAATTTAAATTAAATCGATTTAAACTAATTTCTACGCATTTTGGCTTGCACCGGACAAACGATAAATCCGATTGACTTTAAATTTGAAACCATATAATAATATCACATTACGGATCCGATGAAACTGGTTTCGTCGAAATCCAAGACCGTTTGAAAAATGACTATTTTAACTCGGCAAATTTATATTAAAACAATTTCACGCGTTTCGAGCTGCCACGGTCAAACGACAACTCCGATTGCTACGAAAATTGAAATCCGATAATAACTAACTATTACGGATCCAATGGAACTAGTTTCGTCCAATTCTGAGACTGTTCGAAAATTGACCAATTTCACTAGTCGATTAAATATTAAAATATTCAATTTTTTTACAATTTAACTTTTAATTCGATTTTAAAAGTTCTAAAATATCGTTCTAACTCCAATATGATAAAATAAAATTTTACAAATCATTTTCAAACATATTTAACTCAAATTTCAATTATTTCTGAAATTTAACATATTAAATTATCGATTTAATTATCCAATTAAATCCCAATTTTAAAAATCTATTAACTCTATTATAATCCCAATATAACTTACATTCACTTTGGAAACCAATTTGAATCATATTAAATTAAATTTCAAGTATTCACTCTATTTTCATATATTAAATTTCAATATCAAATTATTCATATCAAATTCGAAATTTAATTATTCAAACATTCGTAATATTAAATTTAACAAGTTTGATTATTCTTAAATCACTATCTTTTGAGATATTCAAAACGAACTTATAAGAATTTAACTTTTGAAACGAACTAAAATTATAGAACAACTATTTTCATTATACGGTTATTCAATTCCCATTATTAAATTATTCAATAAATTCCAAATTTTAAATTTAAACAATTTCGCTTATCCAATAATTCATTATCCTTTGAAATATTGAAATTGAACTTATAAGATTCAACCTTTAAAACCAATTCACAATTTAGAACAATATTTTCATTTTACAGTTATTCAATTATTCAATAAGTTTTAAATATTTAATTTAAACAATTTACCTGTTCAATATTGAATATTTGATTTTAAATAGATTTTACTTATCAATTAATTACTCTATTATACCCAATGAATTTCAACATTTATTATCCTATTCAACTATCGATTGCAAAGGAATTCACTAAGTCGCATTCATTTTCATTACTTGGATAATTATTGTTGCAATTCGTCCCAGTTATTATTATTCTAAACGAATTACAAATTTTTTTCTAACACTAAATCATGAAATCTTATTAAATTAGCTATTTTAATTATCGAAAATTTACGGGTCGTTACACGAGGTCCGTAGACTTACACAATATAAGTCTACCCTTCAACTAGAGATTACCAACAGTAGTGTAGACGTACTACTAATGTTGGACATCTCCAATATTAGGACTCGTAGGGTAGGGATATACGTCTGCATATAGGTGTTGGAA
This sequence comes from Allium cepa, assembly GCA_030765085.1. Lineage (NCBI taxonomy): Eukaryota > Viridiplantae > Streptophyta > Magnoliopsida > Asparagales > Amaryllidaceae > Allium > Allium cepa. Next base: position 460,626,378 of record CM060938.1, on the reverse strand, counting down.
AATATATCAAGTGATTGCCTTAGGTTTTAAGTATTAAATGGGTCAGTACCTTTAGGGATGTCAAGGGGTTTACTTCAAGGTGGAAGGTATTAAATGGTTGTTGGGTCTACCTCCTCTCTATATAAGAAGTCTTAAATAACCTATGACTGTGCCAAATAGGGAAATGGGGTTTGCTTCATTTCTACCAAGAGGTATTAAGTAACTAAAATAACCAATTTCCTTGACTTATATTTAGTAAGTCTAAATGAGATTTAGGCTGTGTGATGTTAGTGGGTTATGCCAATATCATTGGTAAACTTGTATTTAGTAGTAAGGCTGACATATAGGCTTTGACTCTAGTGGTTATTAGCAAAGACTTGGGTTATGCCCTGATGGAGTTCCCTTTTTACTAATGTAGAATCTATTTGGGATATGCAAAGACCTCAAAGTATTATTAACAGCTTGTCTATCGAAGGTAGCCTAATTAACCCTTAGATAAGTCTTTGAGTTGCATCAGTCATACAACTTTATAGCTAGGGTCGGTTGATTAGCGATTACGTTTCGGAGGGCCCGCTTTAGGGTTGAGGTATTTAATGGTTGTTGGTTCTACTTCCTCTTTATTTAAGATTATAAAATGGAAGGTCTCTTTTTGGGTGGTACCATTCTTATATATGTATACAAATATATATAATTATCCCTCGGAGAAGGTTGAATATATCGTACGAGCTAGAATTAAACGAATAAGCCATGAATAATAAACATAACACTTAAATAGAATCAATTGGCATAAACTAGTGTTATGGGTAAAGTATGTAATTATGCAGTCACTTGAACAATGTTCCAACATCTTTACAACCTAGATGATAGATTTTAAGGGACATACTACTGGAGAAAGATGAAAATGGTAGATGAAAAAGTCTTCTCATACATGCTCGGTACTGACAAGGCAATTACATATTTAAGAAATAATATTGATTCCAAGGTACCTGCCTTAGTTGGTATATAGTTCTATTACATTTTACTATTATGCTATGAGTTGGCTCTTTGATATACTTGTGCTTATTATAGGTTACCAGCATTAACGATTTGTACCCTAATCGACTTGGGTTTCAATTAAACTGAAATGTGGACCCATTAAAGTGCAGATTGTCACATAATTCCTCAGTCAATCCATCCTTAGGATAATCCTAAACCCAAATAAATACAAAACAAAGCAATTATAAATAAAAGAGCACCCATGACTCGATAAGTCTAAACCATGAAAAACCATACAAATGCTAGTGGTGTCTCCAACAGGGTTCATCACTATAAATGGTCGGTCAACTATTTTCGGTTTCAACCCCAATCTATCTGCCAGATCACTAGATATAAAGGAATGTGATGCTCCGGTATCGAAAAAAACTCGTGTGGAAATTCCATAAATAGAAAGCATACCTTGAATAATGATACTTCCCCTTCTTCTTTGCTGAAGGAGCATTTAATGAAGTTGGAACATCATCCAAATCATATGCCTTCACCACCTACTTCTGCCACACTAGTTTGGGTAGTTCTTCTACATATGTCCAAACTTTCCATAATTAAAGAACTTCTTCCCATCAGCTTTGCAGTCACTAACCAAATGGCCCTTATCTCCACAACCATAGTAGATAAGATCCCACTTTGCCTTCTTTTGAGTAGTAGATAAGATCCCACTTTGCCTTCTTTTGAGCATTCTTCCCTTGAAACTACTTCTATTTATCAATTCCAAATTTTCTTTTCTCCACCACCTTGCTGCGGTTTTGGCTCTTCCTTAACAACATCAAACTTGGGCTTAGGGTACAAGCTTTCAATTTGAAGGGCTTTCTCAACTATCTTCTCAAACGGCCCATCAATATGCTCCAAGATCTTTTCCCCAAATAGTCATCCAATCACATAATCAACTTCTTTTTCTTCTTTAAGGGAGCGTCAATGAAAGACATCTCATATTTCAACAAGGCATCAAACTCAACAACATACTCGAAGACAAACATGTCCACATGCTATAAATTTGCAAACTTCTTGAATAGCACCAACTTCCAAGCAATCGGAAAAAACATCTCCTCAAATCTAGCTTTGAACTAGTCCTAAGTAAATTGATCCTTCGGAGTAGAAACTTTAATAGAATTCCACCAATTCGTGGCTCTCCCTTGAAGCTATAGGAAAGCCAACCCCTTCCTCATAGCACCATAAAATTCAAGATCGTCAAAAATCCTTTCACAAGTGTTCGACCAATCCTGCACTTCCGTAGCCAATTCCGTTTCTTAGAACAGTTTGCCACCAAAACTAGCAAAATCCTTATTCAGCTTAGTGATATTGACTCTGGGAGTTGCACTTGAGTAGCACCACCAACAGAAACATTTCGAATGGTCCTATGGCATTTTATAGCACGCTCGTCATCAACAAATTGAACATCGCCTATAAATCAATGTTAGCAGCGTCCGCAACCCACTTCTTTCTCCATTCCATAAATGGATTCCTTATAGCGTTTCTTATATGCCAGCTCATTCTTGATCTATAATAAGAATGATTAATCACTCATAAATAAAACCGCATCAATGGTACTCGTGTGTGTGTGTGTGCGCAAGTTGTATACTGTATATACTACTATATAGTTTTAAAAACCAGAATATATAATAAGTACGCCCTCTCTCATATATATGCATGCCTTGATCTTTTCTTAGGTGATAATTCCTTCCCCTTCTCTATTGGATCATGGTACCAACTCAGGTTAATCGTGTAACCCGGTTCTAATACCAAATATGATGATCACACTACACCTCTGGCATCAAATATACTAAATAGTGCACTGCTGCGGTTCCCGACCGATGTAGGATGATTGCCAATAGTGAAAAGAATAAAAGTAATCATAGAATCTATCGTATATCTCATAGCACGTGGAATAAAATATAATGTACATCATAGATATAAACAGATGAGAAGGTGATAATTAGAAGGAACCACTATATCAGAGTACACAGGTTCACAAATTATACAATTGATAATAGAGTTTATACAACTGATAATAAGCTCAATCTATCTCTAATATATATAATAGATGAACATTATCTAGGTTCCATAGCATCGCACAATGGAATAAGCATAAGTATCCATATATAATACACAACGGAATAAGCATAAGTATCCATATATAATATGAGAAAACTCCCTCCTACTCGTCCTTTACATTGCCACCGCGTACCACATGGACATGCTATCTAGTCTACTCATTTAAGAGTATCCAAGATAATAAGAAGAAAAGCATAAAACCTCGAATCAGACAACAATCCAGTGTGAGCAATAAGAAATCTCAAAATATTATACAGATCGATATAGTAAGGAAAAAAAATATAAAAACCATACCTTACCTGTCCATATAACTAATAAATTATCGCATAACATCGATAATATGCTACTCTACAAACATCATAAGGGTGTATTAGATCCTAAGTACAACATTGTGTGCCCAAGTATCCAATTCCACAATACCTACATAATACGACATCCCTAGAGTGATAGTCTACTAGAAAAACAACCAAAGTAAACATAGCATCCATGCCCTGGATATATAATTACTCATATGATCATTCCTCTACCAGGGATTAGTTGGAAAATATTGGTTTTTACTATAATCACACACAGTCCAAAGCTGACACTAGACTCATTCCACTAGTCCAAGGTATACGGATCCATTCCACCGATACTGGGTAGCGATTCCAAGTACCCTACGCGCGTCCTCATAGTACCCTAACTTTCTAGTATAATAGTAAACACTTTAAGTATTAACGATCCCTCAGAATGCATATGTAACATCCCCTATCTAGAGGCCCAAAGCTACACGCTACAGATATTGTAGTCATAAAGCAATAACTTCCGACTACTAAATACAGTTATGTAAACGGTATCAATTATATTAGAATCACATGAATATGAAACAAAACACAAATTTCAAAACAACTTTTACTTCAATGGATTTCAAAACCAATTGTTTCACATTCACAACACATAATCCCAAATCGTTACCAGTCGCTGATAAAATATAGTTATTACAAAATACGCCAAGAGCGGTATATAAAGATACCCCCTTGGTTGATCAGAGTCATATGGTTATAATAACCTAATACAATCACAATTTTCAAAATCATTGAATTAAACCGTTCAAAATCAACCTTCAAACCTATCGAAATCATTCAACTTAAACCTTTCGAAACCATTGAATTAAACCTTTCGAATTCAATCTTCAAACCTTTCGAAATTATTCAACTTAAACCTTTCGGAATCATTGAATTAAACTTTTCGAATTCAATCTTCAAACTTTTTGAAATCATTAGAAGCAACGTTTCGACTAAGTCGAAAGCTCTACTTCGATGCTTGGTTATACTTTAATTATATACAAGGATAAATCACCTAAGTTGGAATTTTCCTTTCGAAAGCATTAGGAGAAGCGGCTGGTTTTAAAACAAGTAAACCTTTCATCTTTGTCGAAAGGTTTAAAATAAAATAAAGCTGCAGTAACCCTTCGACCGTGTCAAAAGGTTTCAAAACTGAATAGTGTTAGAACAATAGTAACCTTTCGACTATGTCGAAAGGTTCAAAACCTTTACTTTAATCATTTTACCTGGTCGAAAGCAACCAAATCAAAAACTCTTATTCGAAAGTAAAGCAGGCGAAATCTTTAGTTAATAAAACAATCAAACCCCACTATTTGGCCATTAACCTTTCGACTAAGAACCTTTTAACCTTGTCCAATTCATTACATACCAAGTAACTTGATACCATATGCATTGGTTTTGACCTTTTCGAAGGCTTGGAACCTCTCGACCTTATCGGAAGGTCTGGGTCGGAAGGTTTGTTGTCGTAAAGGCTAAAACATGCTAAAAGTATGTTTTCTTTGTTTTTAACTTAAAAACGTTAACTTTTTAACTAACCCGCCTTTTTGTTCAAATTTTTATTGGCTAACAAATTCTTTTCAAAAATTTGCTGCCACTATTTTCAAAATTAAAAAAATTCAATAACAATTTCATTTTATAAAATGCCCACTCTCCTTAATTAAATATATAAAATATTTAAGTCCTATACCTTTAATAATTTTATATATTCATCAAATTACTTAGGAAAAATCTGGAAAAATCCCGAAAAATCTATTTTAATATGTTGCCTAACATATAAAAATTTCAACCCCAAATAATGTTTATTTTGGCCGAAAATAATTTATAACCTAACAAACAATTTCCTTCACTAGAAAATTAATATAAAAAGCATATTAATTCAAAAAGTTATGAAAATAGAAACCCATCTCTAAGATATCTTTTCTGACCTATAGTTAAATTTTCAAGGCATTTGGATGTAATTAAATAAAGTTTTCATGTCAAACATATCATAATACTAACATGAACATATATAATCCATCAACATACATATACATACATACATACATATATATATATATATATATATATATATATATATTATTTTAATCATCAAAACATGGGATATACTTGCAAAAACAATTCGGATCTAGTCTTAAAATCAAAAACTAAAAGAAAATGGGATGCGGTAATTATTTACTTTGGCTTTGAGAATATAGATGTGAGATTTGATGTTGATTTAGTTGATCATTTCCCTTCCCTTGAATCCTATCTTCAATCTTCTTCTTGAGAATGATAATGGTGGCTGGTCTTAGGAAATTTTAGTTTGAATAAAACGAAAGTGAACATGAATCTCATTTCAAAGGGTTTAAGCTCCACCAATTTCTCATATTTCCCTTGTTGTTTCCTAACACCTTAACTTAGGTTTTTTCATTTTAGTTAACACACTAACTTGGCACGACTACCCTTTGATAATCAATTATCAGCCAATTAATCTCTACATTATTTTATTTAATTTACCCAATTAAATATTCGAAATAATGTTATAAAAATATAGGGTGTTATAACATAATCAGGCCCTTTCCTTACTCTATATAGTTTCCATTCATTCTCAATGAACCACTCAAAATCCTTTCTTTCCACGATAGAACCATTCAATATTCTATCCAGGGTCCCTTCCTAGAATCCTCCCTTTGTGGGTAATCATTCTCATTGCTCCATTCAACGACTAGCCATCATCATCGAAACATAACTCCATTCACTGCCAAGTTACCATCATCAAATTCCCAAATCTACCATCCTTTACCATGCTACCACATCGCCATCGAATTTCAAATGAACACACAAACACCTTCAGCACGACTTATAGGGACCCTGAAGCATCCCAAGGAAATTTAGCCATGATTGTTCTCCTCAATTCACGTCGGTACCGATCAAAAGTGTTGATACCAGTATGAATCCCTTAGCCAACGCTTAGCCAAATTTGGTTAAGTATTTTCCCCTAACCACTTGCCCTATTCCCCTTGCCTAGAGCTTCCCTTCATCACATCTTAACTCCTCAAGTCCCCAAACCCCTTCTACTATTAGGAAAATAGTTCAGTACCGACCTGAAGTGGTCGGTACTAAATTCTATACTTAGCCAATTTTTGGTATTTCTCTTCTGAAGTCTCTTCTTTGTCTTGTCCTAAAGCTTACCCTAAAGTTTTATAGCCTTTGCCCTGAAGTTGTGATAACCCGGATTTTTGGGCATCAAATAATTGGTTAATAATCTGATTTAACTATTGAAAATACTTATTTAAAAAATAAAAATAAATGTAATAATATCCTTTGTAAATTATTTAAAATTGTCAAGATTGTTATTTTCAAATAATAATAATGTGTTGTTTATATATATTATATAGATTTTAAATAGAATTATTATTTACAAATTGAATTTCTGTTTGTTTAAATATATAGAGTTGATTTTAAGTTGGATTTTAAAAATTGAAATTGGAATTGAATTTGAATTCGGACCTAAATTTGAAATTCAAAAGATATATATATATATATATATATATATCTTAATTTTATTCTGGATTTGAAAATATGTTATATATGATTTAGAAGGTGGTTGTTTTATATTATTTTCTTCTAAGGGATTTCATTTATATAAATTAAGATATGCATTTATTTATTTTGTAAATTAATTTTTAAAAGCTTTTTAAACCATTTGAAAAGTAATATATTCATGTAAAATTTACAAGTGTAAGGTAATAAATTAATAATAAAAGCGTATAAAAACAATAAAACATAAATATAAAACACGTGGAAATATTAGTGCATGCAATTTTTCAAATGGAAGTTAATTATAACATGCTAATTACAAGTGGCATATTTCTTTTTCTTAAAATGGAAATATAAATAATAAAGTGTTTGAGAAAAACCAGGCTGTATATTCATACCTCTTTCTCAATCCTTTTCTTTCTTCTTTAAAAAAAGAGAAAATCAAAACATGTTCAAGTTTTCAACCTGGCCTAAAGCAATTCAACAAACAGAAAATTCAATTTAACTAAAACAAAGCAGTTCAACAACCCAAGCATCAAGCAAACAGAATAGTTCAGGAAAAGAATAGGAAGAATGAGAAAATTCAAGTACAAAATCAAAGTTCATTCAATATACAATCAACCAAGATAAGATCAGAATCTAAAACAAGTTTCAGAAACAAAAGCTTTTTCAGATCATCACCAATACTGGAAATCAGAAAGCATGATTCTTTGCTTTTACAAGAGATGTGAATAACTTCACCCTTTTTCAAGCCTAATATGCTTATTTATCTGATGTAAGGGATAAATGATGATAGAAATGTTGTGTTAATGTTTTGCATGGATGCCTGTGAAAATGATATGCTTTGTTCTTTGTTCTACGGCTAAAATAGGTTCATAAAAATAAATTCCTTCTTCCCTGATTAATTTTGCGTGTGATGTTTAAAGAAAATTTGGTGATGATGGTGTAATATAAATTTTAAAAATGTAAACAAATAGTAAAATCAAGAAATTATCTGGTAAAAGGGGAATATCACAGTAAAATGATAATATATCTGAAAAACTTGTTTTAATTATGAGTTTCACTGATATAATCTTGTTCGTCTCATAAAACTATGATTTTTAGAAATCATATCAAGATTTTCAAGTGAGTCTTTCGGTAGGAAATGTTAGTTGATCAGAATATAGGCATTTATCAATTCCCGATGATCAAATTTGTTGGAGGTGTCGAGCTTGTTTCTGAAACAGGTTTATAGGTTGAGGAGCTCGACAAAAATAGCCGGAGAGTTTATCTGTCAGCGATGTGGCTGGTCGGTGGACAACTAGGGTTTGAGGAACGTTGGACTCAGGCGGAGGTCCAGGGATGAGACTCTAGTAACCGGTGGTCGGAGGTTGAAGTTACAGATGTTTTTTGGGTGATCGGTTCTTTCTTTTGGGATTCGAAATTGTTCAATTTCTATTCAGGGGACCAGAACTAGTTCTGGGTAGTCAAAACTAATGAGCTTTGTCGTCGATGATATGCTGGGGATAGTAGTGATGATCGGAGCGACGACGTAGGGATGTGCATGTGCACAGGCATCAGAGGGATGAAGAAGTTAAGTTCGGGTTTTGGGTTTTGACCCTGGTTGTTGCTCGAAGTGTTGATAGATAGGCTCGAGTATTTCGTGTTCGTGCACTGTACCTGATGTATCAACGACCACTGCTGTGATGTGAAGCTCGTGGGAATGCGATGGCTCGGGACGTACTTGAGAAAATGAGGGGGAGGACTCGAATGTGGCATCGGGTATATGCGGGTGGGATTTGATGTTAATATCAGTTTTAAAGAAATAAGTAAATGATGATCAGATTTTGGGAAGCAAGAATAACGATGTTGACCTGTTTTGGAAACAAAATGTTCATAATGGGTTCAAGCAAAAATTTTAAAACAAGTTTCCAAAATTTGATTTAAAATAAAATGTTTTGAATTGAATTGTTTAACTTTGTTTAATTAGATTAGAATAATCAATTTAATTTAGAACTCCTACATATTTTCAAATGAAATTTTCTAATGAAATCAAGTAAGTATTTAAGTTTTTCGTATTTAACCTTAAATCAAATAAAAGTTCTCTAGTGATTTATTTCAAGCATTCAATTTAAACAAGACATAGATGATGAGTAAGTAATCAATTAAGGTAGATAGTCTATCTTGTTTAATTAAGGTCTTATTTTATTAAAAATTGATTAATTAAGGGTAATTACTTAAATAAGTAATTAGTGGATAGTTAATGAAGGTAATTAAGGGAAGAATCATTAAACTAAGCGAAAACGTTATAATTAATTAATATAATTAATTAAAGATAGTCACTTAATGTGACTGATTCGTTATAATTACTTAGTGAAGTAATTATTGGATAATTACTAAATGTAGTTAAGTAGGGAAAATCACTTAATGAAGTAATTGGAAAATAATTGCTTAATGGAAGTAATTAAGGATTAATTACTTAGTATAATTCATTAATGTAAGTAATTAAAGGGCAGTTAATCACTAGATGTGATTTAATTAATTAAGGTTAAAGTGATTAGCTAAGATTAATTAATCAAGGTAATTAATGTAAGCAATGGTTTATAATTAACCAAAGTTAATTAAGCAGGATTAAAGATAATTAATTTAATTGGTAAAGGGTGATTAAATTAATTATTTAATTTATCTTGCCTACAGATGATGACTTGAATCGATTACCTTAGTTTGTCTGAATATCTCTGATATTGAGATTGTGATGTATTGAAGTATAATATGATGGGTTGGACTATGAAACTGTGAGTAATCTATCAATAATTGATTTGTTATGAGAATATGAGAACCTGTATTTAAAATTGATTTGTATCCACTTTAACAAACAAGGTTTAAGATGACATTGAATTCAAAGAGACCAGGGTCGGGTATCAGTACATACCCGAAACCTCTTCGATTCTTTATAGATTGATATATGTAATCAATAGGTTGGAATGGAATGATTTAAGTGAATTGGACCATTTAATCTAAGTTTTGGTACTTAGGAATTGATGTGTGAAATAAGTGATGTCTATAACAAATTATGAATTTGTAAATTGATACAAGTTACCCTGGGCTTTAAATAAGTTTTATGGACTAGAATTTCATGTTAGATGGGTTTACTCATACTGGTTTCCAGCCTGACCCGGGTGTTACTTTTATGTAATGCTCGTGTCAGACCGAGTATTACAACTTTTCAGGTAAGAACATTCTGGAGCTTAGGAGGCGAGCTGGATGGCAGGAACGTATGGAGGGTTTCCGCTATGATGTTGTAGTATCCGAGTCATGATTGTATCCGTCCAGTGTTTGTGTTTATGTTTAACTCTGACATATGAAAGTGTAATTTGATAAGTACAGTTTTCCTTTGTATAACTGTGATTATTTGATATTATATTTTATCCGTTGCAATTGTGAGATGTTGGTGTTTCTGTTCTTCTTTTCTTCTATCTTTTTTCTTCTTTTCCTAACTATCTGGAATTTTTAGGATCAAAAATTCTGTGTCGTTATAGAAGTAACTCCTTCTATCGACTTGAATCACATTTTCTTCCATCTACTCCATACCAGGTCAGTATCAAAATCTAGTTGACTATCCAAATCATCTCCAAACTTCATGTGACCTGAAGTGTATGGTCCTCCTCCCCTTTAGAGTTCCTCCTCCCCTTTAGAGTCCCTCCTCCATGTTTCATCCTATTTTGAGAAATTTTGACTTTGTTTTGACTAAATTGACAACGGATTCCTAAGTAATTTCAAAATATTAGCAACCCATATCGAAACAAAACATATAATAGCAGCCATCATCCATATACGTTGATTAGACATAAGCAATCAATTCAAACATGACAACATACAAGATTTAGCCTGGTTCTGATTTTGCACCAAAATGACAATATGATCTAAAAGGAGCTACAAAATCATTCTAAATCACACTTATAAATTCGACCATAAACATTTTTAAGGATTAAGTTAAAGTTTAAAATAATTTTAGCATCAAAAACCATGTTAAACTTTTAACTTTAACCATATGAACAAGCATATGATAGTGAGAGATCAATATTCACACACCTAATACCTAAATTACTAATCTAAATGCTCAAATATGAAATGAATAGCAACACATCAAAATTAAAAGTACCCAAATGATGAATATGATCCCCTTCACTAATTAACCTTCTAATGATAGGTTAGGCTAAGATTAGTTAGAAACAGGTGAAAATTTTGATGAAACTGGAGATAATGGAGGCTCAGATTGTTTTAGGGACGTGGAAAATGATTTATCTTTATTGGATTACCCCAATTAGGCGTAATTCCTTAAATTAACTAGTAGGCCTAAATATGGGCTTAGTTTAATTGCCCACTAATCTATCCAGTTGAAAATATAACTTAAAACGACCATATACCTAAATTGTAAGTCTATTTTCCTATTATTACCGCAATATGTAAAGAGAAACCACAAGCCTAATCTAATCAAAGTGGTTTTAGATTATAATTCTACTCATATCAAAAGTTATAAGCTTTACAAGAATTTCTGGGACCAAACCGTCTGATAAAATTCTAAAGGTGAAATATGTCCCATGTATCAATTTACAAAGTGTTAGAGTCGCACAACCTTATATAATTTAAATAATAATATTTTATGATCCTTTGATACGTAAAATACAGGTCGTTATATCTACTACTTTGGTGTTCATATTGGTAACTTCTACCTCATATGTATTCAGATCTGTGAACATGAAGGTTTGCATGTATGAAGTTTGGTCTTGATTTTCTTTTGGAGGAAAACTCTTACTATGGTGAGAAACACTTACATACCCTTAGCTTTATCTTTATTAAACTAACTGAATTAGTGCTAACATCTACCGATTCTTGCTAGGTATATACGTTGTTTTCCTTACATAACTGCCTGCTGCTAGCCAAAATTCCAATCAGTTGAGAATCTTCGTACTTCTAGGCTGAATCCAGAGAGGTAAAACTTTCCTTCCGTCCTATTTTCCTTTTACGATATCATTTTCACATACCTATATTATGTTTTTGTTTCTGATACGAGGTTATTTTGTATCATGCCTCTGCTGATTGTTTGGTCAAACTGACACTGCAACACTCTTGTATTTTGGGTTGTCACTGAAGAAGCCTTATTAAATGGTGAGGCTTCAAGTATAAACCAATCCTTAATTTTCTTATCATATGCATCTTGCATCTTCTTAGATTTATGATAGTCTCTATGAGAATCGAGTAATATGATAATGTCTACTAATAAAACTTAAATCAAACTGGCAGTCTAAAAAATTGCAATATGTAAAGTGCACGGAGGATTTCTATACTAGTTCGAAATCTAGTTCTACATCCAGTCCTAGACTCTTTCTGGATTTAACTAACATACGGCCTCACTTAACCTAGAGGATTAGCTATTACAGACTGCTTGAGTTGCTAAACAAGACTTCGATTATTACAAATAGTTGAGTTTGTGACTTTGTGTGCTCTTTCAATAGCACGAATGAGCCAATATGTATGATTTTCCTATAATCCTCCTCTTGATGGTATGATGTGTGTTAATGATGAAAATAGAAGCAGACTGATCACTATAGAAAAAGATTTGAAAGATCAAATGATCAAATAGAAAGCAATTGAATATTTTGAACTATATGTGAATTCAAAAGAGATTGTAGATAGAGAGCAGTAGATTAAGTTATGAATTCTAGAATGGAGATTGCTTTATATAGAAAATGAATGGTTGAAACTATTTTGTGAAGAGTGATAACCATTAGAAGAGTTGTAGCCATTAACGAGGGAAGTGACTCTTAGCGAGGAAGAGGGTCCCTTAAGTGTTTTAAATTAAAAATACGGTTGCGACATTCTGTCTACTGAACAAAATGATTCAGTTGACTAAATGGGTAAAACTTATCCCGAAAGAAAACAGAGTTAAGAACACATGATTCGGTTGATTGAATATATTTATTTAATCGGCTGGGTTCTGTTTTGTAAATGTAGTGTATATAGGATTCAGTCACTGAATTTGGCATTTTAGTCGGTTGAAAACTCTGTCTTTTTACTGTCAAAACTTAGCATATATGTTGATTATGTGTAGTGTGTGTATACCATTTTGAAGAGATTTAACATGTACATACTTTAGACTAATGACTCTATGACTGATATATATTTGTATGTCATCATCATCTTGTCTTCGTTACGCATATCTTCTTGAATAGCTAATTTCCTACAAGTGTCGATAATATATATAATACTTTCTTGTATAGTTTCACTATCAAAATATGAGGATCTAACATTCTTTCCCTTTTTGATGATGACAACTATATAAGAAAAATAGATAATCCACCCCTAAGTTTATATTCCCCCCATCGATTGGCCGTATAATACATATAGTTTTCTCCCTCTTTGTCATCGACAAAAAGGAAAATGGATATCATTGAGAGTAATATAAATATTTGTAAAGGATGAACACTGTAGTATATATTCATAATTGTGGAACCCAACATACATATGTTTAGAAGAACAGAGCACAACAAATATCACATATTATTTCACAGAACAGAATATAGCACCATACACCATCACTTTTCAGAACAAAAACATAGTACTAAATATAAATGTTACATTGAGGAAAATTATCACATAGTTAAAAGCAACTGAAACATAATGCCACATTGTCACAAATAATACAACACAAATGTCGCAAGCATAATAACTAAATTAACATCAACTAACAAGGTTTTAACAATGCCAACTAACCCAAAAGTAGTGAATGCATAAGTAAAGGTAGATATAGGAACGAGCACATCATGCCTATATATCACGACTCTAACTAGTCTCACCATCTACTTCATCGTCATTATATTTCCCCTCCTCTATGGTCCATGTTAAATGTTATGGATTTGCCACAGCCTCTTTTGTTGGCTAAGGAGATGTATGAGATGTGGATATGTTGTAGGATAAATTATCCCATATTTTGTTCATGAAGCTCTTGATTCTATCACACTGACTATCAATTCTAGTGACCATGCTTTCAACCCGAGATAAATGATGGTCAAGTTTGCTTTGGTTATGGGAGAGGACGACACAAGATTGCCAAATACTTATTTTCGGTGTAATTTTTTATTTCATTTTCATCACTTTCGTCGGTATTTTATTTTTGAGAGGAGAGGCTCTTAGTTTAAATAGTTGTGAATTTATGGAAGCTTTATTTAATTTCCATTTTTCAAAAGAAATGATGTTATGTTGTTCGAGTCTTGGTGAAAGCGACACAAGACTCAATGTTTTGGAGTTTAGGCAACCAACCGTGGTATATTCAATATCGAGAATATTGACTAGAAAATTCATTAGGATTCGCGTTATATATTTACCATAATGGATTGTTTTGGCAAAACAATTATGAAACGACCCAGTTTCATCCATGATTACTTTAGACCAATTAACATGAATTTTTCTCCATAAGGTATTGAAACTCGGTGACTATGTTTATATGTAACTTCATAACTACCTTTCCTAGGTAGTAATGAGTGAGTAGGAAACCAATGCATAATTCTAGCTTTTGGACATCAAAATTTAGCTTTCAAGGCTATAAGACTATTGGTAAGAAAGCTATGAATAATTTCATTACACTCTAACAAATTAACTTCAATAGTGTCCAAATCTTCGCCATCAGAAGCACAGTGTAAACCTATTCATTGAATTGACAAAACAATCTTAACACCACAAACTAAACTCCAAATGACATCTTCTTAGTTTTGTGTTTTGTAAGATCTAGATTAAGATTAGACTAAAAGAATTTTACCAAAAGCGGATAGATTTTGAGATTGTTGGCATCATAAATGATAAGGGAATCTATCTCATTATCCTATGTAAATTGTCGAATAGTGCAGTCGTCAAAATCTTGAAACATGATGAAAGATTCTTCGAAGGCTCGCATGTTTTTCATCTTGTAAATGCGACGAACAACGATGTCATTGGAGCACTACCTACGAATTAGGGCTTTAGATGGTTCACTTGCTGGTAAGGAAAGACGATCCTTTGTTTTGTTTGGTGCCGTTGATTGAGAGTGGAGAAATTTTGAAGAAAAAAATTGATTTTTTTTGTGCTTTTGGTGAAGAGGATGAATGAGTAAAGGTTCAATTTAGGAGAATGAAGAAGGTTTTAAGAGATGTAACTAATGTAAATGGGTAGATATCTCAAAAGTCGTGTCTACTTGACCGGTCGTCTCTTTTTAAAAAGAATTGTTTATGTAACCAGTCGATTGAAACTGTAAATTCAGTTGACTGAATTACAAAGAAGCCTATCCTAAAAGTTTATAGTTTAAACTTGATGTTTTCAGTAGATTGATTTTCGTATTTCAGTCGACTGAACTTGCAGTTTAAAAAATCATTAATTTTTTGTTCAGTCGACTGAACTAGGGTGTTCGGTTGACTAAACCTACTGTCTCTTTATGTTTTCAAAGTTATGATTTGTCGACGTATTTAAGATTTTTAATTTTTGGATCTTTTATTATGTTTAAATGTTGTGTTTTATAATAAATGGTATTTATTTCAATAAGAATGTAAACACATATCAAGTTTTATACATATATTAGATATGAATGGATAGATGATAATCATATTTATTTTTCTTTATATATATAAGATAACATACTATAAAAATTTACTTATTTATCTTTGTTGGGCTCGAATTCTTCTGTAGAAAAGTGTTCCTATGAGTCTGGTTCAATTCTATTTTGCTTATTCGAAGGCATAAGTGGAGACCAACTATTCTTATGAACTAGAGTGTGATTCTAGTCTTCGTTAGATTGCCATGTTTCCCAAGAGTTTCTTGGATTTAATTCATAAATATTGATCAGAGTTTCTATTAGACAAGAGAGTTTTTATGCAAGCTATTATTTGTTGGTGAGTGTCAACAAATTTCCATAATACATATTTCAAGAAAATTAAGATATGCTCCTTGTCCGTGCTATTTCTCGTACATTTCTTTCTGAACTCCCATCATTTCTTGTTGATAGTGATGAATTTCATCGATTTGGTAAATGATGATGAAAAGTTAATTGAACGTTTGATTTTCTTTTCTTTTGGAGAGTAACTAGTGTGGTATGTAGGTAATGGAATGATCTTTAGAGAATATGATTTATTCAAAGGAGGGGTTGTTTTTTATGGGGGGAATATGAGCTTTTAAAAGAAGGTGAGCTAAAGTCGATTGACGAATAGGTTGAATCATTGGTTGAAGACATTTTGGTTGCTTTTAAGAAAACATACTGTAAGATAATTTAATGTATTTTTATTTATAAATAACTTGATTGATTTATACATATATTGAAATGATATATTTAGTGACTTGTCTTATAGCTCAAATTAACTTAACCGTACAAGTTTTAACCAAGTATTTATGGTAATGAATAGTTTTACTGTTCTATTTTTACTTAATATAGCATGAAGTTCATGGTACTATAATTTGCATTTTTCTATGATTTAGATGAATTAGTATTTCATGACTTGAGTAAACATATATGTCAAATAAACATAGTTCCATTGTTGCTTTCTAAATAAATTATATGTTTATCAAATCATTTGTAAATATAGTTCAAATAAGTAAACAAATTTTTATTACAAAATATGTATTTTATTAATTTAAATCTTGTAGAGACATAATACCAAGTTTGTGACGTAGCTTAATGAAACTGTTTTCATTTAAGGGTTTAGTAAATATATCTACTATTTTATTGTCAGAGAAAATGAAATTGAGAGATATCGCATCCTTTTCTATATTGTCATATAGAAAATGATGACGAATATCAATGTGTTTGATAAAAGAATGATTTATTGAATTCTTTGAAAAGTTTATGGTATTTGTATTATCATAATAAATCAAAGTTTTTATAAAAGAATTTCGTAATCTAGAAGAGTTTGCTACATGTAGATAACTTATGCACATGGCAAAGCAACAAAGATATATTCAGCTTCACATTTTAAGAGTGAAACACAATTTTTCTTTTTTACTAAACCGCGATACTAAAGGATATCCGATAAATTGACAAGTATCACTCGTACTCTTTCTATCTGTTCAACATCCTCGAAAGTCAGCATCACTATAGCATACCGACTCGAAAGGACATTCTTTTGGATAAAAGAGTCCATAGTCTTTCGTTTTTGCTTAAGTAACGCAGAATTAGTTTCACGGCTTACAAATGTAATTCTTCGGGAATATCCTGAAACTGTGCACATAAGCATACAGTCATCATGATATTGGAGAACCCAGCGGTTAAATATAGTAAAGATCCATTCATACATCGATGAAATTTTTGATCCATACTTTTTCCGTTTTCATCTTTATCAAGATGAAATGTAGTTCTCATAGGTGTTTATTTACCTGATATGTTTTCCATTCCAAAATGTTTTACTAAATTATTACAATATTTTTCTTGGTTAATAAAAATACAACAACTTAGTAATTAAATTTATAAACTGAGAAAATTTGATAGTTCTCCCACATAAGACATCTTCAATTCATCTATTATTATTTTTGACAACTCATTACACAATTCTTCATTTGTAGATTTGAATATGATATCATTTACATATAACATATCATACTTTTCTATTTTAATAAACAAAATTTGATCAACTTTTCCAATCTCAAATCCAAAATCTATAAGATAGCCTTTTAGTCATTCATACCAAGCGCGGGGTTCTTACTTCAAACTGTAAAGGGTTTCCTTAAGTTTAGAGACATGATCAAGAAATTTTTCTTGTTTGAAAAGAGGTGGTGGTTCTACAAAAACATTTTCTTTACTAAAAGTTTAAAAATGCAATTTTGACGTCCATTTGATAAAGTTTAAAGTTATGATGATAGGAGAAGGACGGTAGGATACATATTGCTTCTAATCTTGCGATAGGAGAAAAAATTTCTTCATAGTCTATTCCTTCTTGATTATATCTTTATGCAACTAATCTACCTTTATTTCGAGTTATATTACCATTTTCATCAGCTTTATTTTTATAAATCCATTACGTACCAATGACTAGTTGATCATTTGGTCCTGGAACCAATTCCCAAACGTCATTTTGTTCGAATTGATTTAGCTCTTCTTGAATAGCCAATATCCAATAGTCATCGGTTGAAGCTTCCTTAGGATTTCTAGGTTCTATATTAGATATAAACACATTATGACCTATTTGATTTAATTGATGTCTAATTCTAACAATTGTATTTACTTCACCAATTATATTTTCAATTAAATGATTTTCTAATATTCGTTGTGGAGTTCTAAGTTTATTTTCAATTGAATTTTCAATAATTTGTTCTACATTTTATGTTTTAGTATTTTACGGTGGATTTTGTGTAATTGGACAATCTGCAACATCTTCTTCTTCATCTTTATTATTTTTAAAATTTTCATCAAATGATATGTGTAAAGTTTTTTCTATCGTTTTGATGCATTTATAAATATTCTTTATGTTTTGCTTCGTTCCGAATATCCTATAAATATTCCTTCATCGGATTTTAGATCGAATTTTCCTAGTTGATTTTTTATATTTAATATAAAAAACTTTGATCCAAAAATTCTTGGATATGATATATTAGGTTTTCTACCATCAAAAAGTTCGCATGATGTATGTTTAGTTAAAGGTCGAATAGTGACACGATTTAAGACGTAGAATGCAGTAGATAGGCTATTGGCCAGAAATGTTTTAGTAGTCAGACACCACTAAGTAGAGTCAAAGCACATTCCTGTAACGTCGGTTCTTTCTTTCTATAACTCCACTTTATTATGGAGTTCTAGGAAATGAGTAGTTGTGACTAATACCTTTATTGGTACAAAAAATTTCAAACAGTTCGTTTTTAAATTTGCCACCAAGATCACTTCTAATATTTTTAATTTTTATACTTTTTTAATGTAACGACCTAGAATTTTCGATCCCGAAAATTCCAGATAGTTAGAGAAAGAAGAAAGAGATAGAAGAAGAAACAGAAACAAATCACAGAATCTCACATTCGCGGTGGATTAAAATATAATATCAAATAATAACAGTTATACAAGAAAAGCTGTATCAGTCGATTTACATTTTAGTACATCAGAGTCACAACCATATACACAAAACCTGGACAGTTAAAATTAACTTGTTCAAGATATACAACAATATATCACAGCGGAATACTCTATACGTCCAGCCATCCAGCTCGCCTCTTGAGCTCCAGAAACGTCCTAACATGGAAATCTGTAATACTCGATCCGACCCGAGCATTACATCAAAGTAACACCCGGGTCAGACTGGAAACCAACGTGAGTAAACCCATTTAACATAAAATACTAATGCATAAAACTTACTTAAAACCCGAGGTTAACTCGTACTTTACTATGAGTTCCTAACTTGTCGTAGTCAATTTCACATTTTTCAATCATATCTAAGCATTTTACTCAGATTAAAAGACCAAATTTACATCATTTATTTCGTTCCAGCCTACTTATTCCAAAGTCAAGTTCATAAAGAATTATTTTAGATTACAAATTGAAGTGGTTTCGGGTATGTACCAGTACTCGACCCCGGTCTCTTCGAATTCAATATCATCTTAAAAACAAAGCTGTTTAAATTTAAACATTTCCATTTATATCCAGAATTACATATTTACCTAGCCATTTATCTGTAACGCCCCGGAGATTTTCGACTTTCGAAAATTCAACATCGATACTCACTTTATCGACTGCCGAGAAATCGAAGGCCGGAAACCCGAAATGTTATGGTTTAAGAAAAAGAAAAAGAGATAAGAAGACAGAAAAATAGAGAGGAAAGAAAATAGAAAACAGAACGGAAAGAAAACAACAGAACAACATCAGAATCTCACAATTCGCAGCGGAACAACATATAATAATAAATGAATAATCTTTAAACAAAGAACTATATCAGTTATTACATTTTATACATTTCATTACATCATATCATCAGAGTGTACAACAACAAACAACAAACAAACAGTGCAGCGGAAAAAGAAATACTATATAGTAGTAATACGCCATGCCATCCATCTTGCCTCCAGCAACTCCAGAATATCCAGAATATCCTGATAAACCCAACTCTTGACTGCCCGTGTGGAAATTGGTGGGCACCCAGAGTTTAGGAAGGAAAACAATAAACTCCAAGTCAGTCATGTGACTGGTGTGAGAACTCAAAACAGTTTATTTATCTTTAAAATCAAAATAGAGGAATATTTTTTAAAGTCAATTCGCAATGCTTTTAAAAATGAGACTACCATAAGGCCTCCCGCACACACACACATGCAAACGCAGAATCGGAGGAGATTTCTCCTTATGATAGTCAAAGATGCTTGATACGCATTTAAAAGAACATTTTATATTATTACTAGTGCATAGTGTAGGAAAAATTTATTTCGAAAGTAGAATATAAATCTTAGCCAACATACGACCATTATCGTATGCCTACTATAGCTACCATCCAAACAGTGGGGCGCCACCATAAGTGAATGATAGGTTCTACAACTAATACCGGACAAGATCGTATTGTTTCTTTGGATTTCCAACGAATGATCAGGCCAAGGAACTTCCCATTGCCACATGAGAATGCCTCTGGATGGACATCCCCGAGAACCAAACCGGATCTCTACCAACACAAGGCCGGGTTACCCCTAACTGAGTAACAACTGGCCGAATATGCCATCCCCCGGTCCTTTGGGACCTTTCACCGAGCGCTCGTAATCAATTCACACAATCATAACAAAGTGTTTTCAACATGAGTAAATATCTGGGCTCCATACCATGATACCACCCTTTTCCAGAAGGAAATGCACACATCCTAAAGGGCGCTACCCCTCATAACCTTGCCGCATCTTTCCTGCTTTGATCATTCACGGGGTGTGAGGCTCGACGAAGTCACGTCCACAAAAACATACTTTATACAAAAGCCATGCTTTGGGTCAACAAATGATCATAGAAATGATCACAAAGATAGACGATCAAATAAATGATCCTATCACAAATAATCAACACAATGATCATTTACAGCAACACTCAGCATGTCACATTACCAAATTGGGAATATATCGCTGATAACCTTCAACTACATAACCTCTGAGCTCGTACGTCTCAGAGAAGGGTGTTAAGCTAAAAGAATAAATTCTCCGCCACCAACAGAAATATATTTGAAAGAAATCTGCTTTATATCTCAATTTGTAACGTCAGACATACAATCCATACAAGTCTGTTCCGGGCTCGAACAAAACCGAAGGCACTTACAAAGAAGTCCTTGCAATCCGGATATTCACAATCCTGATCGGATTTCCCATCACTTAGGGAGTCTCTATACCGTTGCAACTCAGTGCAGAGACAATCGACAGGTCATCCTATCGCTCTCGCAAATACTGGGTCTTCAACACCGATCTTCAATGCGATTCATAACGACGTATCACATATTCGGAATGGGTTATACGACCCCATGGTCCTTTCCCGGTTAACCCGAATAGTGAGCGCTTATTCAAAAATAAGTATGGCATTCAAATTCAAACAAATCACATCAAATACCCATTAAAGGGAAATATTGATAGTCGGCTATTGAACTATCAATGGATATGCACACATCACCAGTTTCCAAATAATTTTCCAAATTATTTATTTTCCAAAATATCTATGAATATTCGATTTCAATTATTCATTTCGATTTATCTTCAAAAAGATAAATTCTTAAGGTATTCACTTTATATTGGAAAACATTCCCATACTCATTTATTCATAAGTAATTCACAGATTTTATTTATTTTCAACCTTGGAAAATATTCAATATACTTCAATCAAAATTAAGTATATATTTCATTCTTTAAGGAAATCATTCTCTTAAACATATTTATTTGGGCCCAAAACGAATGTTGCGTAAAACATCGTTACGACAACCGAAAAATCACTAGTATAGGGATTCGAAAATAAAATAGATATATAAATCCCAATACTATACAAAACATTTCCTTTCGGAAATTATTTACTATAACAATAGTGTTATAGTCCACCATTTCCTTTTATTTCTCGAAAACGTCTATTTCAACAATAGATGTTGAAATCTATGGTTTCGAATCTCAACACATTTAAAACATCGTTAGATCGTTTTAATTTCTATTTAAAACATCAAATCTAAACATTTTCTTTAACATATGATTCACTATTCAAAAACGTGAATATACTACGTTAACAATTTCATCCTTTTATTTCTTTTATTTCAAAGGATTATTCACAGTCAAAAACGTGAATATAACTCCATTACTAAGTTTCAACAATTTACTTATCAAAATAAGTCGTTTACGAATTTATAAGACAACGTTTATAAATTCCATTTCTATTTATTTTATAAAAAAAAATTTCTTTTTATAAATTCCTTTATTAACCTATTCAATTTATAACTCAATTATAAAACAAAAGTTCATATTATAAGTTAAATGCTTATAAAACGATTATTTTACAAAATCGTTCTTTTAAAGACTTTCCAAATCATAAATCTTATAACTTATAAGATTCATTTATTTAACCAAATCTATTCTTCAAATAACTTTACAAATTTATAAATCTTACTATTTATAAATTTCGTTTATAACTTCACCATTTATAATTCTATAAATTTCATTCATTTATGAAACTCATTTCCACTTCATTCAAACACTTATAAAAACTCGTTTTATAATGTCAATATTCCAATTTATAAATATCCATTTATAAATCTCTTAATATAAATCAATTTATATTATTCTTTAAAACGTCTTCAAATTCCTTTATAATTTCACCATTTTGATTTATAAAATAATCAAATTTTATAAATCCTATATTTTAACTTTTCATAATAATTCAAAAATCCAATTTAAACTATTTTATAAAATCATTAACCCTTATTTCTCAAAAATCAGCTTTTAACTATATTTCTCAAAAATCATAATTTTTATAACATTAGAAAATTATAACGTTATTTATTTAAAATGGATCAATTCCAAAAATATAGTATATTTTCAAAAAATCACTTTTAAAAATCATTTTAAAATTCCAAAGTTTGGTCCAATGATGCTACATACCAAATAGTCAATCACGACAACAACGATATCATATATCGATATGAAAATCCATCAAATATCAAAATATCTGAAATCAAATAAATACTGTTGAGGAATCCAGTTGGATCCCTCCAACCTGTTTTCCTGCATCCACAAACATTAGCACAATACCAATTCCGCTCCAGTACGAAATTATCGCGGTATATGGGATTTAAAATATTATCCGCTTAATAACGGCGCAATAGGGTCTCATCCGCTAAGCAAAAAAATGCGGGAAATCAATAACTCCAATATATACATATGCCAATATATATATATTGCTATTATATATAATACCAATTTCACTGTTTATGAAATATTCGCGGTATATGTTTTTAATAAATAACATCCGCTTACTAACGGCGCATAATGTCTATTTTAACAATCAATAGATAACAATTATCATTCAAACATGCATTCAAATATTTTAAATCTAACTATTTAAAATAAAATCGAACTAATTCGATTGAGTGAGAAGTTCTCACCTTGATTTCAATTTCGTTTTAGCGATTTATTTCGAATAAAATTAAACGGACGTTTAATTTTACCAAAAATTCTCACTAACTCCAAACGACTCCAATCCAATTTCATCGCGTAGTGCTCGTCCATACGATTCCAACGCTTCTTGTTTCGCGCGTTTTCGACCTCGTATGAAAAAGATATGAATATTTGAAGTTACACTATTTTATAAAGCATATAAATTACAATTTTTTTTTTCTTTTATAACCTAGAATGCATCAGGGCCCTTGATCTCAAACCCCTTGCATCAGAACCGTAGGACGCAACCCTCCTCCCTCTCTTCTTCACGCGCACGCATCATGTACAGGCCGAACAAAAGAACCCATCACGTTGAACTAGGGTTTTGATTTGCAACCTCAAACGACGACTATACTCGATCACATCACCGCCATGTCGAAGCCCATTGCAAGAGCTACCTCCACCACCCCCAGCATGAAGCTCGGCCACCTGATGTGCCTTGGAATGCGTGCGCAAGCTCCAGGCGTCGGCCCCCTCCTGCTCCTCCTCTGATGCTCCAAACACGATCTCAACCGTATGGATTGAAAGCTTTCGCCAAGATCTACAACTTTCATGTTGACAAGTTTTTCTAAAAACGTGTGGATTGGGAGAGATTGAGGAAGAAATGAGATTGAATTCTGGCCTTCCATTTGAAGGTGGCGGCTGCAGTTTATAGATTAGGGTTTTATTTTATTTTTTTAGAGTGAAGGGCTATTTATAAGAAAATCGATCGACACTATTCATCCCGGAAATTCCGAACTCCGATTTACGCGCCGTAACCAGCGTTTCTAGGGTTTACCCTGCGTTCCAGACACAATGGAACAGGTTTCGAAAGCTAATTCGGACATCTGTGCGAGTTATGGCAATAAACGTTCAATTTAAATTTAATCGATTTAAACGATTTCCTAGGCGTTTTAATTTGTACCGGACAAACGGTAAATCCAATTGACTTGAAATTTGAAAGCTTACAATAATATCACATTACGGATCCGACGAAACTGGTTTCGTCGAAATCCGAGACTTTTTGAAAAATGGCTATTTTAACTCGCCAAATTAATATTAAAAACAATTCTAGGCGTTTCGAGCTGCTACGATCAAACGATAACTCCAATTGACACGAAAATTGAAATCCGGTAATAACTAACTATTATGGATCCAATGGAACTAGTTTCGTTCAATTCTGAGACTGTTCAAAAATTGACTATTTTCACTAGTCGATTTTAATATTAAAATATTCAATTTTCACAAATAAACTTTTAATTCGATTTTAAAAGTTCTAAAATATCATTCTAACTTCAATATGATAAAATAAAATTTTACAAATCATTTTCCATCATATTTAACTCAATTTTCAATTATTTCCATAATTTAACGTATTCAATTATCGATTTAATTATTCAATTAAATCCAATAATTCAAATAAAAATTTATTTGACTTATAAATTCACTTATTAATATTTAAAATTAATTAATTATTCAAATTTTAATTATCAAAATTCCTGGGTCATTACAATCTTCCCCCCTTAAAAGAATTTCGTCCTCGAAATTAACAAGTAAGAAAAGTTACAGAATTTATTAACTTTCCATAAATCCATAGTTTAAACTTCTTACAATATCTTACTAAGTTTTCAAATCACACTTAGTTATCTTTTCAAAAACAACTACTATTGTTTAACTTTCAATTCCAAATCAAAATTAAAGTTTTCAAAAAAATTTCCAATTTTCTCAAATTTTTTCTAACGCCTTAAATTTTCGGAAAAATTCGCCATAGTCTCCTTTGCGCGGCTCGATCCGAAAAAAAAATGACAGTATATATATCACAAATATACATCTCATCAAGTAATGAGGCATCCCGAAGGGAAAAAAAGTATAAAAGTACGGTATGTAATCCGAGATATGTACCTTATATTTTATTAGCGAGCATATACGGCTAATATAGCGCGAAAGCGAGCTCCAAATGCGAAGCAAACGCGATCCGCACCTACTAAACACTCAACAAACAACATGAGAATCATGCATATAGATAATAGTATCGATATACATCATATAGCAACATAATAGCTATATATGTCAACATAGCAAATGCAACTAAAGCAACAAATGCAAACATCAACCAACTATCATCCATAACCAATAAATATTCATTCATATTCTCATTAATATTCAATGAAATAGGTTTTCAATTTAATCACATATGATTCTTTAACAGTGGATGTTCTTACTAACATTCATTTTCAATTAGTTTATATTCACTAATTCATATTCAAGTTGGTTCACTTCCAAATTAAATTCAATTCTATTTAAGATTCATTTAACTTCCAATCGAATTCAATTCTATTTAAGATTCACTTAACTTCCAATTGGATTTCAATTACTTTAGCTTCCAATTTCATTAATACTTAATGAATTATATACAATCAACTAACAATCATATATCAACCAATGTATATTAATTACAACCAAATTCCTTTGCATATCAATTGGTTTAACACCATCACTTTCAATTGGTTTAATTAATTGATTTTCATTCAATTTTTCAACTTCCAATAACATAAGATTTTAATGAATTAACACTTATATTCATTATTCCATGTCAATTATTCACATTTAATTGATTATTAGTCAATCCATTCATTCAATTCAAATACAAAAGTTGAATTTCATTTTTATTTACAACTCATATTCATAAATATATTCATATAGTTTCACTCCTTATATATATAAGTTTATTTCACAATTGTAAATCACTTTAATTATAATTTAATTCTTATAATTCTTTTGTTTATACAATTATTCTTTTATTTAGATTATTCAAACTACTAAACAATCAACTTATATACTTTAATAATTTCTGAAAAATTATTCTTTTATATATATAAAATATAATCAAGGTAAAATTATTTCATTTACCCAATTTAAAACAATACTGTGTCGATTTATCTTGTTTAAGAGTTTAGAAACCCCTTTCTACGATAGTTAGCTAGACTACATCGACCGAAATCTATAAACAATCAACCGATAAGTCAACACAATACAAAACAATTTATATTCACTAACAAATACGCACTCGTATCTATTATTACACTCAAACTCATTCTAGAGTACTACTGACTCTATCTCTAATGAGTAATACCCAACAGAACCATGGTTGTCGCATAACCATATGCTCTGATACCAAATGTAACGCCCCGGAGATTTTCGACTTTCGAAAATTCAACATCGATACTCACTTTATCGACTGCCGAGAAATCGAAGGCCGGAAACCCGAAATGTTATGGTTTAAGAAAAAGAAAAAGAGATAAGAAGACAGAAAAATAGAGAGGAAAGAAAATAGAAAATAGAACGGAAAGAAAACAACAGAACAACATCAGAATCTCACAATTCGCAGCGGAACAACATATAATAATAAATGAATAATCTTTAAACAAAGAACTATATCAGTTATTACATTTTATACATTTCATTACATCATATCATCAGAGTGTACAACAACAAACAACAAACAAACAGTGCAGCGGAAAAAGAAATACTATATAGTAGTAATACGCCATGCCATCCATCTTGCCTCCAGCAACTCCAGAATATCCAGAATATCCTGATAAACCTAACTCTTGACTGCCCGTGTGGAAATTGGTGGGCACCCAGAGTTTAGGAAGGAAAACAATAAACTCCAAGTCAGTCATGTGACTGGTGTGAGAACTCAAAACAGTTTATTTATCTTTAAAATCAAAATAGAGGAATATTTTTTAAAGTCAATTCGCAATGCTTTTAATAATGAGACTACCATAAGGCCTCCCGCACACACACACATGCAAACGCAGAATCGGAGGAGATTTCTCCTTATGATAGTCAAAGATGCTTGATACGCATTTAAAAGAACATATTATTACTAGTGCATAGTGTAGGAAAAATTTATTTCGAAAGTAGAATATAAATCTTAGCCAACATACGACCATTATCGTATGCCTACTATAGCTACCATCCAAACAGTGGGGCGCCACCATAAGTGAATGATAGGTTCTACAACTAATACCGTACAAGATCGTATTGTTTCTTTGGATTTCCAACGAATGATCAGGCCAAGGAACTTCCCATTGCCACATGAGAATGCCTCTGGATGGACATCCCCGAGAACCAAACCGGATCTCTACCAACACAAGGCCGGGTTACCCCTAACTGAGTAACAACTGACCGAATATGCCATCCCCCGGTCCTTTGGGACCTTTCACCGAGCGCTCGTAATCAATTCACACAATCATAACAAAGTGTTTTCAACATGAGTAAATATCTGGGCTCCATACCATGATACCACCCTTTTCCAGAAGGAAATGCACACATCCTAAAGGGCGCCACCCCTCATAACCTTGCCGCATCTTTCCTGTTTTGATCATTCACGGGGTGTGAGGCTCGACGAAGTCACGTCCACAAAAACATACTTTATACAAAAGCCATGCTTTGGGTCAACAAATGATCATAGAAATGATCACAAAGATAGACGATCAAATAAATGATCCTATCACAAATAATCAACACAATGATCATTTACAGCAACACTCAGCATGTCACATTACCAAATTGGGAATATATCGCCGATAACCTTCAACTACATAACCTCTGAGCTCGTACGTCTCATAGAAGGGTGTTAAGCTAAAAGAATAAATTCTCCGCCACCAACAGAAATATATTTGAAAGAAATCTGCTTTATATCTCAATTTGTAACGTCAGACATACAATCCATACAAGTCTGTTCCGGGCTCGAACAAAACCGAAGGCACTTACAAAGAAGTCCTTGCAATCCGGATATTCACAATCCTGATCGGATTTCCCATCACTTAGGGAGTCTCTATACCGTTGCAACTCAGTGCAGAGACAATCGACAGGTCATCCTATCGCTCTCGCAAATACCGGGTCTTCAACACCGATCTTCAATGCGATTCATAACGACGTATCACATATTCGGAATGGGTTATACGACCCCATGGTCCTTTCCCGGTTAACCCGAATAGTGAGCGCTTATTCAAAAATAAGTGTGGCATTCAAATTCAAACAAATCACATCAAATACCCATTCAAAGGGAAATATTGATAGTCGGCTATTGAACTATCAATGGATATGCACACATCACCAGTTTCCAAATAATTTTCCAAATTATTTATTTTCCAAAATATCTATGAATATTCGATTTCAATTATTCATTTCGATTTATCTTCAAAACGATAAATTCTTAAGATATTCACTTTATATTGGAAAACATTCCCATACTCATTTATTCATAAGTAATTCACAGATTTTATTTATTTTCAACCTTGGAAAATAGTCAATATACTTCAATCAAAATTAAGTATATATTTCATTCTTTAAGGAAATCATTCTCTTAAACATATTTATTTGGGCCCAAAACGAATGTTGCGTAAAACATCGTTACGACAACCCAAAAATCACTAGTATAGGGATTCGAAATTAAAATAGATATATAAATCCCAATACTATACAAAACATTTCCTTTCGGAAATCATTTACTATAACAATAGTGTTATAGTCCACCATTTCCTTTTATTTCTCGAAAACGTCTATTTCAACAATAGATGTTGAAATCTATGGTTTCGAATCTCAACACATTTAAAACATCGTTAGATCGTTTTAATTTCTATTTAAAACATCAAATCTAAACATTTTCTTTAACATATGATTCACTATTCAAAAACGTGAATATACTACGTTAACAATTTCATCCTTTTATTTCTTTTATTTCAAAGGATTATTCACAGTCAAAAACGTGAATATAACTCCATTACTAAGTTTCAACAATTTACTTATCAAAATAAGTCGTTTACGAATTTATAAGACAACGTTTATAAATTCCATTTCTATTTATTTTATAAAAAAAACTTCTTTTTATAAATTCCTTTATTAACCTATTCAATTTATAACTCAATTATAAAACAAAAGTTCATATTATAAGTTAAATGCTTATAAAACGATTATTTTACAAAATCGTTCTTTTAAAGACTTTCCAAATCATAAATCTTATAACTTATAAGATTCATTTATTTAACCAAATCTATTCTTCAAATAACTTCACAAATTTATAAATCTTACTATTTATAAATTTCATATATAACTTCACCATTTATAATTCTATAAATTTCATTCATTTATGAAACTCATTTCCACTTCATTCAAACACTTATAAAAACTCGTTTTATAATGTCAATATTCCAATTTATAAA
This sequence comes from Allium cepa, assembly GCA_030765085.1. Classification (NCBI taxonomy): domain Eukaryota; kingdom Viridiplantae; phylum Streptophyta; class Magnoliopsida; order Asparagales; family Amaryllidaceae; genus Allium; species Allium cepa. Next base: position 460,596,647 of record CM060938.1, on the reverse strand, counting down.
TATCCATTTATAAATCTCTTAATATAAATCAATTTATATTATTCTTTAAAATGTCTTCAAATTCCTTTATAATTTCACCATTTTGATTTATAAAATAATCAAATTTTATAAATCCTATATTTTAACTTTTCATAATAATTCAAAAATCCAATTTAAACTATTTTATAAAATCATTAACCCTTATTTCTCAAAAATCAGCTTTTAACTATATTTCTCAAAAATCATAATTTTTATAACATTAGAAAATTATAACGTTATTTATTTAAAATGGATCAATTCCAAAAATATAGTATATTTTCAAAAAATCACTTTTAAAAATCATTTTAAAATTCCAAAGTTTGGTCCAATGATGCTACATACCAAATAGTCAATCACGACAACAACGATATCATATATCGATATGAAAATCCATCAAATATCAAAATATCTGAAATCAAATAAATACTGTTGAGGAATCCAGTTGGATCCCTCCAACCTGTTTTCCTGCATCCACAAACATTAGCACAATACCAATTCCTCTCCAGTACGAAATTATCGCGGTATATGGGATTTAAAATATTATCCGCTTAATAACGGCGCAATAGGGTCTCATCCGCTAAACAAAAAAATGCGGGAAATCAATAACTCCAATATATACATATGCCAATATATATATATATATATATATATATATTGCTATTATATATAATACCAATTTCACTGTTTATGAAATATTCGCGGTATATGTTTTTAATAAATAACATCCACTTACTAACGGCGCATAATGTCTATTTTAACAATCAATAGATAACAATTATCATTCAAACAAGCATTCAAATATTTTAAATCTAACTATTTAAAATCAAATCGAACTAATTCGATTGAGTGAGAAGTTCTCACCTTGATTTCAATTTCGTTTTAGCGATTTATTTCGAATAAAATTAAACGGACGTTTAATTTTACCCAAAATTCTCACTAACTCCAAACGACTCCAATCCAATTTCATCGCGTAGTGCTCGTCCATACGATTCCAACGCTTCTTGTTTCGCGCGTTTTCGACCTCGTATGAAAAAGATATGAATATTTGAAGTTACACTATTTTATAAAGCATATAAATTACAATTTTTTTTTCTTTTATAACCTAGAATGCATCAGGGCCCTTGATCTCAAACCCCTTGCATCAGAACCGTAGGACGCAACCCTCCTCCCTCTCTTCTTCACGCGCACGCATCATGTACAGGCCGAACAAAAGAACCCATCACGTTGAACTAGGGTTTTGATTTGCAACCTCAAACGACGACTATACTCGATCACATCACCGCCATGTCGAAGCCCATTGCAAGAGCTACCTCCACCACCCCCAGCATGAAGCTCGGCCACCTGATGTGCCTTGGAATGCGTGCGCAAGCCCCAGGCGTCGGCCCCCTCCTGCTCCTCCTCTGATGCTCCAAACACGATCTCAACTGTATGGATTGAAAGCTTTCGCCAAGATCTACAACTTTCATGTTGACAAGTTTTTCTAAAAACGTGTGGATTGGGAGAGATTGAGGAAGAAATGAGATTGAATTCTGGCCTTCCATTTGAAGGTGGCGGCTGCAGTTTATAGATTAGGGTTTTATTTTATTTTTTTAGAGTGAAGGGCTATTTATAAGAAAATCGATCGACACTATTCATCCCGGAAATTCCGAACTCCGATTTACGCGCCGTAACCAGCGTTTCTAGGGTTTACCCCGCGTTCCGGACACAATGGAACAGGTTTCGAAAGCTAATTCGGACATCTGTGCGAGTTATGGCAATAAACGTTCAATTTAAATTTAATCGATTTAAACGATTTCCTAGGCGTTTTAATTTGTACCGGACAAACGGTAAATCCAATTGACTTGAAATTTGAAACCTTACAATAATATCAAATTACGGATCCGATGAAACTGGTTTCGTCGAAATCCGAGACTTTTTGAAAAATGGCTATTTTAACTCGCCAAATTAATATTAAAAACAATTCTAGGCGTTTCGAGCTGCTACGATCAAACGATAACTCCGATTGACACGAAAATTGAAATACGGTAATAACTAACTATTACGGATCCAATGGAACTGATTTCGTTCAATTCTGAGACTGTTCAAAAATTGACTATTTTCACTAGTCGATTTTAATATTAAAATATTCAATTTTCACAAATAAACTTTTAATTCGATTTTAAAAGTTCTAAAATATCATTCTAACTTCAATATGATAAAATAAAATTTTACAAATCATTTTCAATCATATTTAACTCAATTTTCAATTATTTCTATAATTTAACGTATTCAATTATCGATTTAATTATTCAATTAAATCCAATAATTCAAATAAAAATTTATTTGACTTATAAATTCACTTATTAATTTTTAAAATTAATTAAATATTAAAATTTTAATTATCAAAATTCCTGGGTCGTTACATTATCACAGATAGACAAACCATATTATCCCTGTTCAGCCAATCATACCACAACACATGGCATCACTTATCAAAGATATCAAGTAATCCAAAGCACACAATATCATTCAATTATACATAAGCAAGATTAATTAGTCACACCATTCCCATTAATTTAAATAAATTAAATTAATTACTTTAATCACCTTTAATCATGCTTACTTAACATTAATTAATTACAAACCATCAATTAATAATCCCTTAATTATCCTCTTTAATTTCATTAAGTAATTGGCCTTTGATTAATAACAATTTAATTAACCTGCACCCATTCACATTAATTACATTTATCCTTAATAAATTTCTCAAATTAATTATCCTATAATAACCTACATTGATTAATTATCCTTTAATTAATCACACTCATTAATTAACTAACTCTTAATTAATTCCTAAATTAATCAATCATTGAATAATCAATCCTTGATTAGTCAATCCTATGATTAATTACACTAAGTAATTAATCCTTAATTACATCCATTAATTAATCTTTAATTATCAAGCAATTTATTTATTTATTTACTCTTAAATTACTTTTATTACTTAATAAATCCTAATCACCCAAAACTTAATCAATTAAAAGATAAGTCATTTGTCTTATTTAACTTTTTAGTTATCATTTAAAATTTTATTTAATGAACTTGGGATTAATTTATCATTAATCTATAGCTTATATTAAGATCTTTAAGTTTAATAAATGATAAGATACATTAAATCTTCTTAATTTATTACATTATTAATTAAGTAAACTAAAAAAATTAACTTACTAAGTTAAAATAAATAATTCAATCTTAATTAATCGAACTCTTAAATAAACACTTAAATATAAAAGAATGATTAAGTGTATTATTAAAAACTTAATTATGCCAACCTTAAATCGCTTAGTTAATATTTAACTCGAGACAAATCCCAGGATTACCTGAACTAAACCCGAGTAAAACCATGAACCCAATAATCGAGTCAAAAACCCAATCTGCTCGAGCTCTCCCCCGAGTGATCCCCTTCTTCCCAAAGCCTCAGACACACTGACAAGCCGTGCATATGCACCGACGATCGGAGCAACTCCAATCAACATCGATGACACCACCAAGTCGCCCTCGAACGTCTCGGCCCATACAAACCTCCAAAATTCTCGACGACCGCTAGAATCGAAAACTAACCATTGAAGCCCAATCGAAACCCAACAATGTCGAACAACTTTCTTTGTACCACCACGCTCCGTCCACTAGAGACCCTGCTACCCTGCCTCGACCCTCGCCGTGCAGTCAACTTCATCTTTCCCCATCCTGGCCTGACTCGATGCTGCATCGTTGCCGCGCCAGTCATTCAAATATCAACATCCAGAACCCTCACTAAACCCTATTATGGCCTCGCCTCGTCGCCTCAATGGCCTACACCCCATGTCACGATTTTCCTAAGTAGCCCGACCCCCAAACTATTTCCTGGCCAAACCCCAAGTCCAAGCGTCGCATGCCTCGCCGAAATTTGTTTAAAAACCCAATCCCATTCAACTCCTGATTTCCCTCTAAATACTAACTTAAAAATTCTAGAATAACCATTAAAAATCATCATTTTCCAGTTCAAATTAGATTGTATGATCGAAACTTGAGTTTTAACCATTTAAATTTCTGATTCTAATTGATTTGCCACTGTGAATTTCCATCTTTAACATAATTACTTCATAAATAAACTTGAAACCATTTTTAAAATTTGAATCTGATAAATAAAAACAATTTCCTTTCTAAGATCATATCATATATCTATTTATATAAGGAGATATTAAATTTTGAACTTGATTTAATTGGTTTGAAATAGACAGAGACAGATTTATTCATACACATGCATGCACATACACAGGCATATAACTATACTTCAACAAATTTCATCTATGCAAACAACATTCACAAATAATCCTCAAGTATTTTCACAGGGATCAGACATAAAAGCAGGTTAAGCTTCAAAATGAAATGTTTTGTTTACTCACCTGTGTTTGAAGGCAGGGAACAACTTTTGAAATTTTGAAATTTGTTTTTGTTGCTTTAAGAATAATATGTTCTTCTTCAATTGAGTTGAACTTGAATCCTAATGTTTGTTTGCTTCAAGGTTTGAGATTGTTCCAGTTTAAATTGCTTTGAATTTTAATCTGCTCAGGTTTGTTGCATCAGGATTTTTTTCTCTTTTTTTAAAAATGGAAACTGTCTTGATTTGTAATTTAGTTCAATCTAATGTTTGAACATAATGAAGGAAAAATAGAAAGAGAAAGGAAAGTATCTATGTATATATACTTGAATTTATTAAATTTGAAAACAAAAGAATTAGGCGACACTTGTTTTATGCATGGCATAAATTACTTACATTTGTTGAATGGTATTTTAAAATTTTACACTTGTATTTTTTATGATTCATGGTTTACATTTGTTAACTTATGCGTATAAATGCTTAGTATGGTTTTTATAAATTTCCCTTTTTTATAAAATCTTTTTAAAAGAAAAATGATATAAAACTAATTATATTCTTAATAAAATTATATAAAATATATTTTTAAATCCAAAATATTTTAAGAGATCTATCCTTTGAATTTCAAATTCAAATTCAAATTTAACTTTAAAATCCAATTTAAAATCAACTCATATATATATATATTCAAATAAACACATAATTAATTTAAAGATAATAATTTTTTTCTATTTAACATCTTCTTATATATATATATATATATATAAACAATCATTATTATTTGTTTTTAAAATAAAATTTTGCCAATTTTAAGTAATTATATTAGGAGATTATCAAATAAATATTTTCCCTGATATGAATATTAATTATCAGATTTATTTGTTTCAACTTTAACAATCAGTATTTTAATAGTTAAAATCAGTATTTCTATTAATTAAATCCAGTTAATTTATCAATTACAGATATTCTAAAATTCAGGATATCACATTCCTCCCCATTTGAATCTTTTCATCCTTGAAAAGGAACGAAGCCATAATTTATTAAAATACTTAAAATCAGATAAATTATTCTTTGATCATTTTTAAAACACTTTTAAAATCCACAAAATATTATAAAACAGTTTTTATAAAAATACTTTTTATAACTCGATGTCTCAACCAGTCCATCCTTATTCTCATAGAAATTCGGTTATACGTTGATCAGGCGTAGGACTGAAAATCTATAAGTACTTAGTTGACCCGTTTTAAACATCCAGTGAAAATACTTGAAAAATATTTTGTTGAAAATATAGAAAATATTTTTGAAATAGAGGAAACATCTTTGCTGAAAATGCTCTGGAAATCATCACCCACATCCATGGTCGCAGTTAACCCGATGGTTACGTTGCCATCCTGCCAAAATCCATAGATAACTGTAGGCACTCCGCGCCCCTCGATTACACCATGTAACCTGCTATAGATCGCAGCTACATCTGGGGTTACATTGCTATCACAGCAAAAACCCATATAACTGTAGGCATCAGCACCCTTGAATTCTGCTGCCAAAAAATGAAACTTCTCCACTCCACTCGACCATAGATCACAGTCTACCGATATTACGTTGCCTTCCCGGCAAAATCAAGTGTAGACCGTTGACACTCACCTCCACACGATTTCCGCTATGGTCGACATTAAATAAGCAGCGACATCAAGTTACACTGTCGTCACAGAATAACCCAAATGCCTCTGTAGGCATCAGCGCCCTCGACTTTTGCTACCCAATAATCCTCAGGAACTTCAGTTTGTCCGAACTTCCTCACAGGATACACTGTAGAACCCCCTCTTAGGGCTCAAGACAGTACCAACCTATGGTACTCCTGAGAAGTTCATTTCAAGGGAGGGCCATTTTCTCCAGAGCCATTTTCAAAACACTTTATACTATACACATATAGTATCTTCCAAATCGTACACCTAGTATGAATATCATATAAATTTCCTTTCTCAAAATTGATTACCCCAAAATCGATAATTCTCAAACTAGGCTTTCCAAATTTCCAAAATTGATTTTTCCCAAAAATCAAAAGCCTTTCCAAAATCCATAGGTTCCAAAAACCTTTTCTCTAAAATCATTCTCATAAGATCCTTTATATATATATATATATACACACATACAATCTTGAAAAATCTTTGGATCATTTCATACTTGTATAAAGTCCCTTTTTATATTTCAAATACTTTCCAAAAACCCTTTTCTTCTGGCAATAGATTCAACAAGGGAAGTTTATCAATTATATATACTAAACTTTGTTTATGCCAAATCAATATTGAAGTTTGATTCCTTTATAAAGTTATTCACTTACATTACTTTTAATAAAATGAGTTCTAACTATAGAAATATCCAACTCCCATTTTATTTCATCATTCATTTTCAAAATATACCTTTCCATTTCAAAAATCATTTTATAGTTCTTATCCATAAATTTCCAATATCAATTTCATTCAAACCCGTACGATGTACACATATCATTCGTACGCTATATCAATGCTTACTCGATCACACAATTTCTCTTCCGAACTATTATTATCCACCCGACTTCGTAGTACAGACTCAGATATGGTTTCTTGATCAGAAACCGTCATTCTCCTTGCATAGCCATAACTATGATAGAGAATATCCAGAACCAATCAAAAATCCATATCCAGGTTCGCCGTCAAAAATCGAGTGAAAAATCCCTACTCGGATCAATATACTATCTCTAAATTCTATGCTCGAATCTGGATCAAATCACTATGCGATTAGAATAACATACATACATCTTACGTATTTATCCTAATTGATTATTAGCCAAATCAATTCGTTTTCTATTCACCTTCACTTTGATTTTCATTCACTTACTCACAATTGCTTAAATCCTCATTTGGATTATCACCTCAATTCTTATCTCAAATGAATATTTAATCATTAATAGTTTGAACTCTGTCCAACTTAAATTTAGAAAATAGCTTGAAAATTTTAAAAATAGATAAGTAGTTTAAAAATAATTATTAGTTTGTAAAATAGCTGTAAAATAGTTAAGTAATTGTAAAATAGATGGAAAATAGTTAAATAATTGCAAAATAGTAATTAGTTATAAGATATTTATAAAATAGAAATCAGTTTATAAAATAGTTGTAAAATTGTTAAATAGTTCCAAAAACAATTGTAAAATAAGTATAAAGTAGTTTGGCTTTAAAAAGAAAGATTGTATAGTAAATAGCTTGGAAAAATAGATTTATGGTAAAAACAACTTATTTTGTAAATAGTCCAACTGTTCAACTTCCCAATCTCAATTTCCAATCAATTTCCTATCCTATTAAAATTGATCCAATCCCAATTCAAGTTGAATTAACCTCAATTTCTTTTCTAAATTCAAATCAAATTCCACATGAATTTACTTATTCATCTTTAATCACAATTTCAATTAATTCAAATAAATTTCAAATTACAACATTTTCAATTCATTTCAATTCCAGTTTGAATTAATCCCAATTCCTATCTCCACTTTTAAATCATCTCGAATTATATAAATTCGAGTTAAATTTCAAATGTTGATCTAATTTTCGTAAATCAAATTAACCTTTATTTTTAAATCAACAATCTAAATCTTTAAACATTTAATTCCGAGTCAAAATTTCAAAATTCCATTTTAAATTATCTTTACTTAACTTATTTCAAAGTTCAAATAAGAGTTCAAAACAATTTTATCTTTAAAATTCAATTTATTATCCAATTTTATCTTCCAACTTTGAAACCGGTTCCTAAACAATTTTTATTTACAAATTCAATACTTAACATTCAAATCTTAAGTTCAAAGTAATTCCATATCCTTAATTTCAAATTAAAGTTTAATTTCCTTTTTAGGTCAATAATGGATATATTACCACACTCCAATTCCTCATTCATTTAAACAAATCCAATTCACAGTTTAAAGATTATTAATAACAATAGGATATTAAAACATCCATCTCCAATTTCCAGATCTCAAACCCATTTTGAGATCACACAAACTCCCAATTCAAATAAACCATTTAACTTCCCAATTTAAATCTCAATTTCATTTTGAAATTTCCAATTCAGGTTGTTTTTTCTAAACTTGTTTAATTTTCCCAAAATTAAATTCACTTCAATTTAATCCAGACAACTCTACCCAATTTGGATTCCCATTTCAAATTTTAAACTTCATATTAATAATGTTCCAACTTAAGTTTAAAAACTTATTTCACTTTGGGTTTTCACACCACATTCCAAGGAAAATTCAAAACTCAACCTTAGAGTTTATTTCAAATCATCTTTGATATTATGTATATCCCTCATATATACATATTTATTTCCTTTGCACATCAAGTTACACTTAAATTTTAAACCACCTTGGTTTTAATTCAAAACAAATTCCTTTAAATTTTCAAACAACTCTTGTTTGAAATAGGAACCTTTCATTCAAATACATTAAATAATATTATTTATTATTTCTTTATCATTTTGAATCTAGTTTCAAATTTCTAGACCTAGATTTAAAACTTCATAATTTAGATCACCTTCATTTCCAATTTATAAGTCATACTTACCTAAATATTTTGCTTCCTTAAAACATTTCATTTTACTTACTCATTAACATACATATCATTATTAAATCAATCATTTATGATAATAACCAAGATTATCATATCTGGATACCCATTTCACTATTATCTTATTCTAAAATCACTTCTACAAATTCGGGATTTTTATTTCAGTTTGGATCCATTCAAACTTATCTTCATTCAATTTAAATTTGGTTGTATTACTATTACCACTTAATACTCATTATTTAGTTCCAATAATCAACAACCAATTTCTTTATATATTGGAAAAAATATTGCTTTATATATATTCAAAATATAAACTTACTTAAAAATCATATTTAAAATCATTTTATAAGAAAATAACAAGTACGCTCTCTCATATATACTACACTCAACTCGTTCTAGGGTACTACTTACCCTATCCTTAATGAGTAAACACTCCAAAGCCAAGGTTCTCGCTTGACCTTCTGCTCTGATACCAAAATGTAACAACACAAAATTTTCGATCCCGAAAATTCTAGATAGTTAGAGAAAGAAGAAAGAGATAGAAGAAGAAATAGAAACAAATCATAGAATCTCACATTCGCAGCTGATCAAAATATAATATCAAATAATAATAGTTATACAAGAAAAGTTGTATCAATCGATTTACATTTTAGTACATCAGAGTTACAACCATATACACAAAACACTGGACAGTTAAAATTAACTTGTTCCAGATATACAACAGTATATCACAACAGAATACTCCATACGTCCATCCATCCAGCTCGCCTCCTGAGCTCCAAAAACATCCTAACCTGGAAATCTATAATACTCGGTCTGACCCGAGCATTACATCAAATTAACGCCCGGGTCAGGTTGGAAACCAGCGTGAGTAAACCCATTTAACATGAAATACTAATGCATAAAACTTACTTAAAACCCGGGGGTAACTCGTACTTTACTACGAGTTATTAACTTGCCATAGTCAATTTCACATCTTTCAATCATATCTAAGCATTTTACTTAGATTAAAAGACCAAATTTACATCATTTATTTCGTTCCAGCCTATTTAATCCAGTCAAGTTCATAAAGAATTATTTTAGATTACAAATCAAAGTGGTTTCGGGTATGTACCGGTACCCGACCCCGGTCTCTTCGAATTCAATATCATCTAAAAAACAAAGCTATTTAAGTTTAAACAATTCCATTTATATCCAGAATTACATATTTACCTAGCCATCTATTACTGATATAGGAAAGTAGAAACCAAAGTGTTTATGTAGCGACACCTGTCCTTTATTCCTACCTATACTCTTTTTAACTTAATTAAAACAGCATTGTCCACGTACTTGCTTTCATCCGTCATTCTTCCCTTTTCCAGTTTTTAACTCCACGAAACCGGCATTCTCCAATTTCTTTCAACTACCCTCCTACCCTTTTACAAGAACTTCACCGTCCTCAAAAACCATCATCACCACCCAATTGAAATTGAGTAATTTTCCACCGTTGCCTATCCTTTTGTTCAACTCTACTTCACCAAACCTGTCCACAAAGGATATCCTCTACAGTTGATTAAATCCCATCGTCGACTGGGGGAGTTAACTGGAAATAGGTCAGTAATTTGTTCATATTTATTACTCTGATTAGGGATTTCGTATATATCTTAAGGCAATGGCTAGGATATGGGTTATAACCGTTTTTGAGTAGTTATATTTCATAACAATTTCTTACCTATTCATCCGAAATTATTTACTTCCACTGTATCGGTTTACTGACTGTAGTTCAATTGGCGATGTAGTGTTATTTACTGTCCCAAGCATAGATGTGCCAACCGTCTTAATCTTTCTTACTGCAATATCATTGCGTGTAGAAGGTAATATCTAGATTGTATGGTTTTTAATTTTATTTAGTAATCGGAATTCGAAATTGATGTCAAAATTCAGTTATTGGGGACTTTTCCGATTTATTATACAAGTTTGGATTCAATCATAATATTTTAATTTGTTTCACTTAACTAGAAGTTTACTAATTCTTACTATATGGAGTTGAGAAAATTGTAAATTGTTACGGTAACACCAGCAAAGGAAAGATGAAAAATGCATTCTTCATTCTGTAGTACGAAGGAAAACATTATCAACTGAACTGAGAAATAAACAGGGAAATGATTATATTATAATAGCTTGGGTAACAATTCACGTGATTTCAACAGAAATCCCAATCAAGAAAGGTATGTTCTTCAACAAAATGTATGAGTTCTACTTTATTTTTGACATTGGTTTAGTTAGGAATTAGATGTTTCGAGAATAAAAATGTTAGGAAGATGTACAAAACTTTAGCCTCTTTATTTTTTAGTTCTTTTATCTACATGTTTAGTCATATAAGTAACGGTGTAAAAATAGATTTCTACCAAAATATGATTTATTCCTCTAAAATGCATACTTTATTGATTTTCAATAAGTTACTACAGTCATTTCTCCAGTTTAACGGTATTTGGTCGGTAAATAACCAATTTTTGACATTTCAAACTTAATTTTCCAACTTGAACTGCAGATCTACATAAATAAACTTGAACTCCAAATTAAAAAGTGATGCTCTCGAGCCCTTTTTTATACGATCTGCTAGGGAAATGATGTAAATAGATAACCCCATTTTGCCACTTCTGTTGTTTTCAATTATTTGTTGAAGTGTTTTACACTGTATGCAAGCATCCCATAACTATGGATGGAAATTTATTAGCTTATTATATGCAGAAATGTAGCACGGTACAGAACAGTGTCTTTTATGTTAAACTTCCAATTTTAATTTATTTAGTATTCATATAACAGCGGGTCATAATTGGACGGTCCTTTGTATTTGGATATATAAAATGCGTAAACAATGATTAAAATGTTAACTGACCTTGATCTATCTTCTAAATCTTAACTTTGTTTCAATAGTCGATGTGTTTTTGTATGATACATTAGTTTTCTAACGTGAACAAGACATTTGTTTTCAATGGTGAATTGAAGCAGGTATTGGGATATTAGTTTTCTATGAATCTAACTTAGGTAATTAAGTATGTCTATGTGTACGCATTATATAATGCAGGAGTAGTTAAATAGTTTATATTACTTCATGGTCACATCTTTCGAAAATTGTTGTATAATTATTTGCAGTGTTGGTGATATTTTCAACGATATAATGATTCGGAAGGTAAACTAGGTAAGAAAAAATAAAAAATAATCGTGATGCGTTACAGATTTTATGCCAGGCCCAAATCAACTTCCAACATGTTCCTAAAATTTATCCTGCTATAAGTTATTTTGTTAATTGTAGTTGATTAATACTTTTATAATCCTACTTCACATCATTCACTTAGTTATTTCATAGCTGTTTTCGAATGAATTGTGCATTACGATTGGCATAACCAACTAGTAGTATTTTTTTAATATCTACTGCCAATAATTTTATGTGCGTCTATTTTTCTTATACATTGCAATTTTCATGTTTTCTGTCTCCAAGTATCCTATTGAAAATATAAAATGATTCCAAAAACCTGACTTTGATAATTAATATTTTGTGACTTTACTCATAATTCGTAAGATGAAATATGTTGTATTCTTTTTTTTAACATGCTTCTGGTTGGCTTTTGTAGTTATAAAACTCTTTTTTCTTTTTCTGTTAATGTAACAAAGATTCAGTTGGGGTGTTGACTACATATTCGGATACACAACAGTACTTGAATACTGTATGTATATTAACTCTTCTTTTCCCTTTGAATTACATATCTGTAACGTAGTCCTACTTATATTCATTATTTAAATAGATGAAACAATTGTGATCTATTAGACTGTGTTATGATAGAATCTCGTATTTAAATTGAGGAAAATGATGGCTCAGAGGGTTGCTAAACAAATTAAGGGTGCGAGCAAAGTTTTATCTATGGAGGAATATTTACAATGAAATTCGGTGGCCTATTTTTTTTCATTTAATCCAGGTCTAAAAATTAGTTTCAATTCCAAATTTTTGTTATATGCTGTTAAGAAAAATGATTTTGAGTTAATGAAGCACTAAAAAGTATTATAAAAAAAGAGTTTGGTGTAGTAGGGAATTAAGTTATGCAGTTAAAGTGAGGATCTTTAGTAAGGATTATTATTTGCTCTTTTTGAAGTTTAAGGTAAGCCGCATCAATTTTCCTTTAAAGTCATAAGTATTTTAATTTTATCGCAGTTTCGTTTAGCTAATGCACGAAAGTATATTTTTTCATTGTACTACTACTGCAACTTAATGAAAATAAATTGGTAATATAACATTTGTACACCATTTACACTGCTGTTATTGAAGAATTTTATGTCACAACATGGATAATATATTATCAGTGTTATTTAAAATTGCACATTGGAAATATCCATGTTTGTAAAAATCAATCAGTAGGAAATAGCCATGTTTGCAAAAATCAATCAGTAGGAAATAGCCATGTTTGCAAAAATAAATAAACTAAAAGTATTTTTCTTACTTACCAGATATAGGTAACATGAATATGCTTATAAGTGCAAAAGAAGTAAGAAAGAAACATGTTGCTTTCTCAGTACTTCACATGTACTAATTTTATAAATAAATTTAAAAATCATCTTACATATACTTAAGTCATGATATAACGTTGATTTAGTCTAATTTAGTTTGACTTGCTGTCATGAACCCTACCACATCTCCATTTACTGTTTACAACTAAAGATGTTTTAAAAACTGTATTGTTACTACTATTATCGTAGTCATCATTATTATTATCTAAAACATTTATATGAAAATTTAGTGATGTAAGGCATATATAGTTGTCAAAAGTTCTATATTGATAAGATATTGCAAGCTGAAGTCGGATAATGTGGTCAGTTTGTTATCTTTTTGTCGTGTATGGAAGTTTGTAAAAAGGCGAAAGTAAGTCATAAGGTTTCTCCATAATCCTTTCTATTGTACTTTACAAATTAACAACATTATTGGATGTTGACGGTGCATATGTTGTTGGAAATGTTAACTCAGTAGATTAGCTAATATAAGTTTAGTTCATTTCTTTTAAATTTCCAGTTGTCAGGTTTGGACTTCTTATACGCCATTTTTTTTGCTCCATAAAGTATAATAGAAATGGGACATGCCGTAGAAACAAATTGTACATGTCAAACTGTTATTTTCTTATGCAATATGACTAATCCATTAAATTGTTTTCACTTTGTAATGAGTAAAGTGCTCGCCTAATTAAGTTTGATCCATATCGTTATGTATAAATTGATGGAATAATCCTTTGTGAGGTAAATGCCGCAAATTCTTGAAATTTCTACGATTTCAACCAATATTGTTCTAATTATGTTAGGGTTACTACTGTTTGGCTCTTAGATCCACTTAGGTGGTTGCTATTAATTAAGATACTAGGGGGAGTTAAAATTTAGTTACATGCAGTTTAGGAAAGATAATCTATCATAATTTCTTTTGTTGTTTGGTTAATGATCGTATTACTGTTAACGAGAAAAAGGAAACTTTAGATTGTTTCTTTAACAAATAATAATATGATGATAACACAAGTAATATGTATTCACTTTCTTTTTGATGACCTGTAATTTGTCCATTGGAACTGAAACACAAAAGACTTACAGTTTTAACCTGTAATTTTTTTACATTTCTATCTCTTCTTTAAAGTACAAGGACATGCTAAATACTTCTTCCTTATGATAATATGTGCACTAGTAATCAATTTCATATTCCTTATTTTTGTTACTTTGTACCCATGATTTTTTTTAAAATCGTCGTTAAAACAGAAATTTATTTACCTAATTTGTGCTTACCTATGTTAATTTGAGATCAATTAATTTTAATTATGTGACTAAAAAAAGATATTATATACATAGTTTAACTGCCTTTTTAAGAAATACTGGAAGTGGATATATGTATTGATTTGCATTCAAGTTGTCGTTACTGTTATTCATAATCCTCATGATTGTACTTTGATGTTGTTACTTTAGTGAAAATGTGTTTCTAACAACACCTACATGTTGCTACTGTAATGTTTTTCTTTTCAAATCCGAACCATATTGTGTTGTTTGCATTAGTTTTAGATATCACCGTTTCCAAGTCAACTTTCCTGACCTATCTGTGATAACTGACTACACTTTTTTCTTTGGTTGGTAGAAGGAAAAGAAACATGTTATATTGCTGACTGTAAGAAGAGTAGACGTGCATAATAAGAGAGTATCATTGTTAAGGCAGGATAACAAAAGCGAATGTTTTTTTCACTATTTTCCCCTATGCATTAGACGGCTGTTTTGGTCTTCCAACTAACTAACTAATCACATTTTATTCCACCATTGCTTTAATTTACAACTAATGCATTCAACAACTGCTCTATGTAGAAGTTATCAACTATCTCACATAGCGGAAACTGTACAGCAAATAATGGGTAATGGAAGGACAATGACATCTGGATAGTTAAAGGCATTCCATGTAGAACTTAGATGGAATAGATATTCACTTAGGGACCGAGGCAAGCAACCGTGGGAAGTCGAATTAGTATAGGCTGATGATGCAAATGTGGCAATAGCCGTCTGATCCTACTTATAACTGCGAATACGCATTGCAGCTGTGAGCTGAAGTGAACTAAAAGTTTGATAAAAGTTAAGTAAGCAATGGGATGCGAGATTCAGGATGTAGAGTGAGCTACTGGTCCGTATCTAAAAAGATTAGTATCAAGTCAATAGCAGTTGCATGATTATAGTACAACCAATAAAACAGATTTCTCTCATACCAAGTACTGGAATATTACATTAATTTTCAAATTAATTAGTCCCTTCCGTTTTCATATTGTTGTTGCTACATTTTCCTTTCGGTTATTACTTTATTGGGCTGACTCCAACAGAATGCTGATATAGTATATACTGCTCATTGTTGTACTTCATTTTTGGTTTAAACTATTGTACATGTTACTAGACATTTGGTCGAATTATCTCATTAACTGGCACTCACTCTATCATTCACGTTGGATTTCTATTTATACATATTGTTTAGTCAACACCTACCTTTCCCGCCTCTCTGTTTACCAACTACAATGCGCTATATTTGATATTATAGTAAACATGTTTTAAGCACATATTGCAATAGTATACATGTTGTACAAACTTTGATGGCTGCACGAGAGCTATTTAAACCCATCACGAGGTAGACCATCCTAAAAAACAACCAAAACTGAAGCAATTCTGGAGAAAATAAAAGCATTGAGCAAACTACTATAACCTACACTGTTTTAAAATGAAGTGCAATGACAAACGGAGTAAGGGACTGAAGTGACTTAAACTGTTTTCAACTGCTGCACGGTTGAGACAGATCCGGGTCCCACAAATAAGTGGGTTATTTGTTTCTATTTTAAAGCATCACAGCTATCATTTTTAATAATTTCCACAACCACATGATTATAACTATGGAGAATGTGTTTCATGCGGGTTCTAGGACCAAGTTACGGTAGTTTATGCCATTTATTTCTATGTGTTGTCTTCGTATTACTCAATATTTTACATGACATCACCACATTTTCATATTGAAGGGCAGTAAAATACTTGGCTGTTTGCTTCATGCTTCATTCTTCAGGTTGCACATTAGGCTACATACTGGAAATAAACAAAGATGGCAATACTGCAATTTTCACATTGAAGAGCCGTAACATACTTTGTTGTGCACTCAATGGTTAAGTAAACTTCATCTTCCACTTTAGGCAATAGTAGAATAAAATATCAAATTTCATACTTATCATCATTGCGTAGTTCTTTCTCATTAATATAATAATCGTTCAAAATTATTTGCACCTATACCTTTATTATAGGTTTATCTGTATAACTATTCATATTCTAATCATATACTATCATTAAAAATATTACAGCTACCCTATTGTTCGTCATTTCACATTTGCTACATGATGTTTTGTGTTTCATGCACAACAGAGCCCGCACATGTACCCGACGATAAATAAATTGCTAGAGGCGGAGTTACCAATAAATCCATACAGTACTTATTAAAAATTATATCAATGATTCTAGTTTTCATAATTTTTGGTAGGATTATATTTACATCGAATTTCTATCTTGGTTATATTAATTTTTCTTAGGATCTGTAATTATATGTTTGGTATATGTGTGTACAACAAATGTAAACATAAAAAATACATTGATTCTCAATGTATAATTAACATAAAGTGCAAAGAATGGGAAAAAAATTAAACAGCTTCACACCAAACAAAAAAGGACTCTCTCTGCTCTTTCCATTAGTTAAACATAAACTTATGACTGAAATTGACGTGAAATTTGGATGCATCCAAATTGTGGTGTCATTATAGACACATACACACATATATATACATACATATATATATGCACGTACATACATATATAAACAGTAAGTGCGAGGGGATATAAGTCTCGCTTCACTTAATATCACCTAATTATCGCTTATTGATCACATAACTGCTGCTTAATTTCTTAGCATAAATTACTCATATCAATATAATCGTATTTAAATAGAGTATATTAACTACGTCATCTTTGTCTTCACAAACTAATCACAAAGAAGTAATGTTTAACCTATAAATTCATACATTGCAACAGCTAGACATCACTGTCATTATTCGTTACATTAAGTATGCTCGAGCTGAGTATAAACAAATCACATTTGTCTTACACACTACAAGGGGAGGGGGGATTTCCGACGGCTGAAAACCGTCGGCGGCCGTCGGAAGCCGTCGGCGGCCGTCGGAAAAAGCCGTCGGAAATGAAGGCGTCGGGGAGCAGTATTTCCGACGGCTACCGACGGGTGATGCCGTATACATTATCGACGGTTTCCGGCGGTTTCCGGCGGTTTCCGACGGCTTCCGACGGCCGTCGGAAACCGTCGGAAACCGTCGGAAATCAGGCCAATAAGCCGTCGGAACCCGTCGGAAACCGCCGGAAAATTTCGACCAATAAGCCGTCGAGAGCCGTCGGAAGCCGTCGGAAACCTGTTGTTTTTTTTTAAAATCTGCTGCAAATAGAGCCTTCCAACCACATTTCTCTTCCAAACACTACAATATCAATACTGCACAATCAAATAAACAATAATCCAACCAAACATGCAAACCAATACTCCAAAATATTCAATAGACACAGAAATAAACTAAATTAGAATAAAAATAAAATACAAAATATACATAACATTCCAACATTAACAATAATACTAACAATAACTGTTCTAATCATGCATATCCTGATACAGCTACAGAACCAAGTGTATTATACATAATTATACATATCAACAATTAATTGTTCCTTCTACCAAATCATTGTAAACTAAAACTAAACATACCTGCACGAACGAATTAGAAAGCAATGAATCAATCTGCCCCAGATCCAGAGCCAGCCGATGAAGGGAAGCGGCCACCAAACTGCTGCATGTACTCAAATAACTGTGCCGTCTGCATGGCCTGTTGGCGGTTCTGCTCCTCCAACTGCTGAACTCTAGTCTGTAATTCTTCTATACTTGCTAGCTCGCTCTGAGGTCTACTCCGCCGTCTCCTACTCTGACTACTGGACTGCAATAATTGAAAAATAAATAAAATCAAAGTTTATTGTTTTGAAAAGGTAAGAATATCATATTTTAAGTATTTTAAGAAAAATTAAATTATTTACCGCTAAATTGCCAAATCCGTATCGTCGACCATGCTCTGGTGGACTCATAACGGACTCAAAAATAATGTCCTCTTCATCGGTCGTCAGCTGCTCTCGACCCGTATCAGAAAGGAGTTTCTGTCGCTGCTCCATAAACATCTCCTGCATTGACAAATTAATAATATCATATCTTATTTCATAATAATTTGACAACTAAAACAATTACTAATACTGAATAAAATGAAATATGCTTACATGGCTTTTACTGGATTTATCGTCCTGCCATGTGTACGAAACAGTCCCGTCTGGATTAACATGCTCAACAGCATGCGTACGGGTGAACACGTCCATATAGCTGACAGGACCATGTGCCTCGGCTTCCTGAAGTTGATTGTTACATACAATTATTATACATTTAAAATCATATAGCATAAACTATTTACATTTATTATTCAGTAATTAAATTTACCAACTCCTGCCGATACTGCTGAAACGACTTCGATCCTCCGCGATGAGTAACGGGATTCTTATTTCTATTTGCAGAGTTTCTATCTGACTCTGCCTGTACATTCAAAATTTGATACATTATTTTTCAATCACGTTAAATTAATAATTGAAAAAAAATTAGTATACTTGCCTTCGCCTCGTCCGTCTCCCAGTAGCTCAACCAAGCTTGCCACACGCTCTCCCCCATCCACCGTGGTCTCTTCCCGGATTTCTTAACCTCAGATATCGTGTCTCTGTAGTTCTTTCGCATCTTCCTCATCCAGTATGCTCGTGCCAGCTGCATATCATCTGTCTGGATGTCTATCTCAGCCTGTGTTAAAAAAAGATTACACTTTAAACGATAAACGGTAGAAAAACGACAAAAACGAATTAAAAATGGAAAACATAAAAATTACACATACTAGGACATCCTGCCATATGCACTCTATGATGTGCGGAGGGATGGTATCCCACTTTGGCCAGCACGCACTCATCCTACTACGATATGCTGCTCTGGAGACGTCCAACACTACCTTAGTGGGTAGTAGCTCGAACCCCCTGTTTTTAAGTACGATACAGATAAGTACATACGTATAGTATAGAAAAAATAAGATGATGAATAAGATTTAATTTTTACCCATCTGCTTTGGGGGCTAACGTAACAACTGGACGGTGTGGCGCTTGCGATGGGCCACTGCCATCGCCTCCTGAAGAACGGGAAGAGCTCCTCCCTCTATGTGACATAATGATAAACCTGTGACGTTTACACATCATTATATAAGAGAATAAAAACATGATAATGAAATATATTTCATATGAACATGACATCAATGGTATAAATTGCTTAATTATAATGACTGAAATGTAAATAGACATGTAAGTTTGTTATACCTGATTCATGATGGGTGTACTCTTCCTACGATAAGCAGAGTTCATTGCATTTTTAATAAAAATTGCTAAATAAATGACAAATTGAAATAACATAAAACAATAGTAAACGGATTTAGTTTCATAGTTACATCAATTTCATAATACATCAAGAATTCAACATAGTTACATCAATTGCAAAAAAACAGATTCAAATTTATATCAGTCATCATCGTCTTCTGATTCAGATTCGGTCTCGTTTTCGACGATATTTTCCTCTGCACTGTCAAACGCTTCTACCAAAACATTTGATTCATCGATCAAAGGACCAAAATCTGTATGATCGTCTGTAATTATTATTTCGTTATTTTGCTCAAGATCTGCCTGATAAGCTTGTTCGTCCGGAATATTCTTCCCATCGAATGTGAATCTGGCCTTTGTTTTAAAAACTGCAGACCAATCTGCTTTATCTCTTTTTAGAGACGGATAAGGAGCGTAATAAACTTGCAATGCTTGTTTGGCTAGTACAAAAGGATCATACTTGTGATAGTGCGATGTATGCTTTATTTCGATAAGATTATAATCCTTATGCACATTAATTCCAGAACCTGGAACATTGCTAAACCAATTGCATCTAAATAGAAACACCTCCTCCGCGGGTCTTGAGAAATATGTCAGTTGCAAAATTTGTGTTAGAACGCCATAAAAATCATTTAAATGGTTTTCTGGATCGTCACTACCTTTAACAAATACACCAGTATTATTTGTTAATTTTTCTGCACCGTATTCTTTAGTGTTAAATTTGTATCCATTGACGAAATATATTGGATATGTCTTGACCACTCTTTTTGGTCCCATTGCAAGATGTTTCAACCCTTCGTCAACAACACAATTTTTCGGCTCATAAACGTAATTTGAAAACCAACGGGAAAATTCTTTACTGAGATCTCCGTTCGGATGTTCCCGTTCATAAACACTGTTTATATAAACAAATTATTACATTAGGTTATACACGCGCATGCATTACAGAAAAGAATAAAACAAAAATTATTATTTCAGATTACCTAACAAACGGTGCAACCTCGGCACAATTTAGAAGAATATAAGTGTGTGCTACACGAAGATCTCTATCGTCTAGCCATATTTCCACACATTTTCCAGAAGGCCGACCATGTTGTCTAAAAATAGATAACATTGCTTGAGAGGACTCTTGTTCGTCGCCTTCATCATTACGAGGAACACTTTGAAATGAAATATTCACATGGTCACTGAAATAGTGAGAGAAAAAGAACGAAGCTTCTTCTTCGATGTAAGATTTACATATCGAACCTTCAACTCGTGCTTTTTGTCTCACTTTTTTCTTCAGATGATTCAAATATCTATGCAACATTAATTTATATTAACTTCATCTTTCAAATGCAATTAAATTACGTTATAACATATTACATACCTCTCAAATGGATACATCCATCCGTATTGGACAGGACCTCGAAGTCGTGCTTCAGATGGAAGATGAACAGGTAAATGTTCCATCACATTAAAAAAACCTGGCGGAAATATTTTCTCTAATTTGCAAAGCAATATAGGAATGTCCACTTCAAGTTTACGTAAACGTTGCACTTTTAAAGTAGTCGAACAAAGCTCTTTGTAAAACATACTAAGCTCCGTTACTACCTTCCAAACTTTTAACGGCAGTAGTTCTTTAAACATAACGGGAAATAAATTTTCCATCATTATGTGACAGTCGTGAGTTTTCATTCCGCTCAATCTACTATTTTTAAAGTCAACACATCTACGAAGATTTGATGATATCCCATCAGGAAATCTTAACCCTTCCACCCATTTTAACACAGCTTTAACTTGATTATTATCTAATTCGTAACAAGCTTTTGGTTTTTTACTGTCATTTGGTTTCATATGAAGCTCGGGACGTTTGCATAATTCTTCTATATCACGTCTTGATTTCAAATCATCCTTCGTCTTCCCTTTCACATTCAAAATTGTGTTAAACACATTATCAAATACATTTTTCTCATTGTGCATCACATCTATGTTATGGCGAAGCAGAAGATGTTTCCAATACGGCAACTCCCAAAAAATAGTTTGTTTGCACCAGTTATGAACAACTGATTTGCCTTCAATTTCTGTTTGCTCCCCCGTTTCATACGCTTGTACGGAACTTCCTTACCCTTCTTTTTTCTTGGTTTGTATCTCTCCTGGTTACAAACTTTACAATTTCTAAGGTTTGCGTCTTCTTTCCAAAACAACATGCATCCTTTTAAACATGTATCTATTTTCTGATACGGTAAACCAAAAGCCGACATAAGTTTTTTAACTTCGTAGTGATTTTCACACATTAGATTATCGGGCGGCATATGTCTTTTTGCAGCTTGTACAACAGCCGTAAACCCAGCTTCAGTGATGTTGTATTTTGACTTCATCGCAATGTATTCTGCGATTACTGACAGCTGCGTGCCGCTTTTACAACCATCCCAAATAGGTTTTTTAGCTGCATCTAGTAAATCATAAATTTTCTTAGCTTCAATATTTGGTTCTTCAACATTTACATCATCGTCGTCAACTTCAACCATAGGAAACATTGATCGTGCTGCATCTTCGACCATATTTTCTATACGGGTCGTTGAAACTATTTCGTTAACGACACTTTCAGACTCTACAGAAGTATTTGCTACAACTTCTCCATGCCGATCCCAAACATAATATTCGGGTGTGAAACCGTGTTGGCACAAATGAACTTTCACAATATCTGGTAACAAAAACTTCAAATGTCTACACCTACTACACGGACAACGAATTTCTGGATCGTTTCCGTTATTACTTAAGGCGAATTCAACAAACACGTTTATACCGTTATAAAAATCTTCTTTTATTGAGCCCCTCATTCCTTTTCTTTGGTACATCCATCTCCTTCGATCAACAAAATAATCAATCATTTTTCCTATTTGACAAAATGAGAAGTTCAAAATTTAATATTTATTTTGAAGAATACACATTCGAAAAAGATTATTTTCATGTTCGTATAATATTTTGAATTTAAAGAACAACTTCACAAATTTAAAAATATTTTCAAATAGGGCACATTTCATTTTTTAACGTACGTAACGATTAAAAATATATAATTTTTTTTCATTGGTCAGACATCCTACCTCCCATTACAAACACAGTAAGCATTTACATTTCGTATATTACTTCGTCCCAAACGATTCAATAAAATTTCGGCAGCATTTCCCTTTTGTTCCCTGCATTGTACACAAATGCGTGTACGCAGGAAACAAAAAAGAAAAGTTAGGGCGAAATTTTATGAACCGTTTGAGACGAAGTAGTATACAAAATGTAAATTCTTACTGTGTTCATAACTTGTCCAATACAGGGACAAATCCGACAAACATTGTACCAGATGAATATAAATGGTCGTTTTTCGAAAAAAACGACTATTTATACAACGATCATGTACAACACTCGTCAGACGGGGCCAAAAACTCTCTAAGGGACATTTGTCGGTTAACATGCGCGCATTTTACTCAAAAATACAGTTTTACTCACTGTTCACATTTATATATTAATTTCACACATTTATTCGACGTATTACGCATCAACTTAGGGCTGGTTTAACATTTTGTCATTTTTCAATACACACAATTATAATTTAGAGTAATGCATTTTTTTTGTGTCATAAGTAAAAACGTGCACAATATAATACTCCTAGTTCATTCAATCATTTTATCTTATTCCAAATAACGTATACAATCGTCGAATCAAGGCATACACAACAAAATACATATACATGAACATGCACAAATTATACGTGTTTATCACAATTTCACGATAAAAGATGAAATTGGTATACCATGTGATGCTATAAACCGTTATTACGCTAGTGGAAACAATTGCAATCATTAATTCGCCCTAATTTATCAATTTATGCAAATCTATAATTAGGGTAAAAACTGAATTTTTCATAAAAATAAGAGATTATACCTGAGATTAAGAGTACTGAAGCTTGATTAGAGTGCGTTGGAAGATCCGGAAGCTAAAAATTAGGGATTGGAAGCTTAGGGGTTGAATTTGGGGGGTTTTTTGGGTTTTTTTCGTATGAAATGGAGGAGGAAGAAAGGGCTCGGCTGGCTGGTATAATCGCAAATTTGCGACGGCTTCCGACGGCCGCCGACGGCCCGTCGAAAGCCGTCGGAAAATGGCCGTCGGAAGCCGTCGGTCTTGGCTGTCGGTATTCTGCCTTTTTCTTGTAGTGACAATATACTTATATCTAACACATAAAACTACTCACCATCCATCAACCCATAAGATATAAAATGATTGTTAAAAAATATAGATTTTTGCTATAAACCAGTTTCTTCCTATTTTAAATACCCAACCATACTTATTCATGGATTAAATTTAAGCCCCCACATAAAAGCACCAATTATGCACGCTTAAGCGCTCATCGCTTAACTCTACTGCTCTTTCACAAAATTTAGCGTTGTACAAGCCTTTAGCGCTTAAGCACGCTTTTCATTAGTTATATACATACATGTTTGTATGCCTGTATGTATATTACAATTACACATATACATTAAAATATCCTACAAATCAACATTCCTCTCCTATATAAAATCCATTTACGTTAATACATTATATTCTAAAATAACTTTTATGACTAATTTGACTACCAACATTGCCCGTGTGCATAGCACGGGCCACACACTAGTTTATCACAGATAGACAAACCATATTATCCCAGGTTCAGTCCAATCATACCATATCACATAGCATCACTTATCAAAGATATCAAGTAATCCAAAGCACACAATATCATTCAATTATACATAAGAAAGATTAATTAGTCACACCATTCCCATTAATTTAAATAAACTAAATTAAATTAATTACTTTAATCACCTTTAATCCTTCTTACTTAACATTAATTCATTAAAACCATTAATTAATCATCCCTTAATTATCCTCTTTAATTTCATTAAGTAATTGGCCTTCTATTACTAACACAATTTAATTAACCTTCACCCATTCATATTAATTACATTTATCCTTAATAAATTTCTCAAATTAATTATCCTATAATCACCTATATTGATTAATTATCCTTTAATTAATCACACTCATTAATTAACTAACTCTTAATTAATTCCTAAATAAATCAATCCTTGAATAATCAATCCTTAATTAGTCAATCCTATAATTAATTACACTAAGTAATTAATCCTTAATTACTTTTATTAATTAATCTTTAATTATCAAACAATTTATTAATTTATTTACTCTTAAATTACTTTTATTACTTAATTAATCCTAATCACCCAAAACTTAATCAATTAAAAGATAAGTCATTTACCTTATTTAACATTTTATTATCATTTAAAATTTTATTTAATAAACTTGGGATTAATTTATCATTAATCTATTGCTTATCTTAAGATCTTTAAGTTTAATAAATGATAAGATACATTAAATATTCTTAATTTAATTACATTATTAATTAAGTAAACTAAAAAAAATATCGTACTAAGTTAAAATAAATAATTCAATCTTAATTAATCGAACTCTTAAATAAACACTTTAATATAAAAGAATGATTAAGTGTATTATTAAAACTTAATTATGCTAACCTTAAATCACTTAGTTGATATTTAACCCGAGACAAATCCTAAGATTACTCGAACTAAAACAACCATGAATCCAATCTTCGAGTCAAAAACCCAATCTGCTCGAGCTCTCCCTTGAGCGATCCCCTTCTTCCCAAAGCCTCGGACACACTGACAAGCCATGCATATGCACCGACGATCGGAGTAACTCCGATCAACATCTATGGCTCCACTAATTTGCCGTCGAACATCTTGGCCCATACGAACCTCCAAAATTCTTGACGACCACCAGAATCGAAAACGAACCATTGAAGCCCAATCGGAACCCAACAACGCCGAACAACTTGCCTCATACCACCACGCTCCGTCCACCAGAGGCCCTGCTACCCTGCCTCGACCCTCGCAGTACAGTCAACTTCATCTTCCCCAATCCTGGCCTGACTCGACGCCGCCTCGTCGGTGCGCCAGTCATTCAAATATCGACGTCCAGAACCCTCACTATACCCTATTGTAGCCTCGCCTCGTCGCCTTGCCGCCTCGATGGCCTACACCCCATGTCACGATTTTTCCCAAGTAGCCCGACCCCCAAACTATTTCCTGGCCAAACCCCAAGCCCAAACGTCGTACACCTCGTCGGAATTTGTTTAAAAACCTAATCCCGTTCAAATCCTTATTTCCCTCTAAATACTAACTTAAAAATTCTGGAATAACCTTTAAAAATCATCATTTTCCAGTTCGAATTAGATTGTATGATCGAAACTTGAGTTTTAACCATTTAAATTTCTGACTTTAATTGATTTGCCATTGTGAATTTCCATCTTCGACATAGTTACTTCATAAATAAACTTGAAACTATTTTTAAAATATGAATATGATAAATACAAACAATTTCCTTTTAAATATCATATTATAAATTTATTTATATAAGGAGATATTAAATTTTGAACTTGCTTTAGTTGGTTTGAAATAGACAGAGACGGATTTATTCATACACAGGCATGCATGTGTGTGTATATATATACACACACAGGGATATAACTATACTTCGACAAATTTCATCTATGAAAACGTCATTCACAAATAATCCTCAAGTATTTTCACAGGCATCAGGCATAAAAGCAGGTTAAGCTTCAAAATGAAATGTTTTGTTTACTCACCTGTGTTTGAAGACAGAGAACAGCTTTTGAAATTTTGAAGTTTGTTTTTGTTGCTTTAAGAATGATCTGTTCTTCTTCAATTGAGTTGAACTTGAATCCTTATGTTTGCCTGCTTCCAGTTTTGAGATTTTTCCAGTTTAAAATTCTTTGAATTTTAATCTGCTCAGGTTTATTGCATCAGGATTTTTTTTCTCTTTTTTTTTAAACTGCAACTGTTTTGATTTGTAATTTACTTCAATCTAATGTTTGAACATAATGAAGGAAAAATAGGAAGAGAAAGGAAAGTAGATATGTATATATACTTGAATTTATTAAATTTGAAAACAAAAGAATTAGGTGACACTTGTTTTATGCATGGCATAAATTACTTACATTTGTTGAATGGTGTTTTAAAATTTTACACTTGTATTTTTTTATGATTCATGGTTTACATTTGTTAACTTATGTGTATAAATGTTTTAATATGGTTTTTATAAATTTCCCCTTTTATAAATCTTTTTAAAAGAAAATGATATAAAACCAATTACATTCTTAATAAAATTATATAAATATACTTTTAAATCCAAAATATTTTAAGATATCTATCCTTTGAATTTCAAATTCAAATTTAATTTTAAAATCCAATTTAAAATCAACTCATATATATATATATATAAACACATATTTAATTTAAAAATAATATTTTTTTCCCGTTTAAAATCTTCTTATATCTACATATATAAACAATCATTATTATTTGTTTTTAAAAGAAAATTTTGTCAATTTTAAGTAATTATATTAGGAGATTAGCAAATAAATATTTTCCCAGATATGAATATTAATTACCAGATTTATTTGTTTCAACTTTAGCAATCAGTATTTTAATAGTTAAAATCAGTATTTCTATTAATTAAATCTAGTTAATTTATCAGTTACACATATTCTAAAATCCGAGTTATCACATTTAATTTTTAATTCTTTTAGTAAAAAATTTAAATGTTTCAAAAGTATCGTTTTTTTCGAAAATAATGTCCATGTATATCTAGAGAAAATCGTCTATAATTACAAAAACATATTTTTTATGATTTATTGATTGAACTTGAGTGAGACCGAATAGATCCAGATGTAGTAGTTCGAGAAGTTGTAGTGTAAAAATGATTTTCATAGATTTAAAAGACGATTTAGTTAATTTTCCTAGTTAGCATGCATCACAAATATTATTTGCTTTATAATTCATCTTTGGTAGTCCTTTTACTAAATTATTTTTAGATAATTTAATAACAGCTTTAAAATTCGTGTGACAAAATCTTTTGTGCCATAGCTAGGATCATTAACTTTGGCTATTAAACACATGTCTATAATGTGATTAATTTTCATATTTAAATATAAATATTTCTTTTTCTAATTCCTCAGAAAATTAGATTTTTATTTTAATCGAAATATTACATTTATCTTTTAAGAAAGATATACAAAAACCTTTATCTCATAATTGATTAAAACTTAGTAAATTATGTTATAAATTTTTAACTAAAAACAATATTAATAAGATGTGAATTAGACATATCGTTGTTGCTCACGTTTCTTTTTCCGATGATGTATCCTTTAGAGTTATCTTCAAAAGTAATGGAACCTCCATAGGAGTAGATAATATTTGTGAGCATATCTTTATTTCTCGTCATATGCTTGGTACCCACTCTCTCTGTTAAGGTCCTAAGAGTGATATCTTAGGAAGCCAAACCCAATAGTGTTCAGAGTTCCCTTTGAAAATGAAATTTGAATGCTTATGAATATTAGAATAAAATTCTCTATATACGTATTTCTTATCAAATGGTGGTTGTTAGTCCCCAAAACCCAAATTTTTATAGTCTTAGACTTGTTAATTTGTTTCCTTTGACTGTTATCTTTCCTTTTGAAATTAGTATATAGTGAATTATATTGTTTAAAGCTAGTATTATCTTCTTTGCTAGGTTTGTTATACCCTAATCCTCTTTTACTAGAAGTAGATTGTGAATTTTCTATAATTTTAGAAAGATTCTCTCTACCTTTATTAAAATTAGAAACATTTTTAGTAATGTTTTCTAACTTAGCTTTAAGACCAACTACTTCTACTTCTAATATTTTATTACTAGAATTTAAATTATGAATCTCTTTTTTTAATAGATTATTTTATTTTTTTTGAGTTTTTATTTCGCTACTTAACAAGTAATCTGTGATGATATATTGGCACAAGAATCCTTATATTTCACTAATTCCTCTTATAGTATTTTCTTTTCATTTCTTAGCATGTCAACTTCTAGTTCACTTCTATTCAATTTTCATAATGTATCTATATATTTTTTATTCAAATCTTTTAGCTTATCCAATAACTCAAAATTTATTTCAACTAGATAAACGAACGAGAGTTTACCTACATTGCCATTAGTAGCCATGAAGCATACATTTTCTTGTTCGGAGTTTATCACTGTGTGATGAAGAAGATGAGTCTAAATCATCCTAAATTATGAAAAACATGCTTCTTCTTTTTATGAAATTTATTGCTCTTATACTTGAAATTGATCTTTTTTCATCCTGGGCAGTCTCTCTTTATGTGACCCATCTTATCACATTCATAGAACTTAAGTGGGGAAGTTAATCGATTGTTGTTGCTATTTTTGTTATTTCCAAACTTCTTATTCTTTATGAACTTCAGAAACTTTCTGAAATGTTTAGATAAAAATGCAATGTCTTCATCATCGTCATCGGTGTCTTCATTTTCAATTGAAATGCAATTGTTTTTCTATCTTAAGCTTGTACTCGTTATGGCCGTAAATTCACTTCATATGACATTAGATTTCCTATTAACTCTTCTAGTTTGGTTGAAATGTCATTAGCTTCTTTAATAGATAAGACCTTCCATTCCCACTCATCTGTTAAAGAGTTTAGGATTATTGAAACAATATCAAAATTTTTGTATTTTTCTCCTAGTGCTAAAAGTGGCTGATATATGTATTGAAATCTAGAGTACATATCATTTATAGTTTCATCTTGTTCCATTCCAAAAATTTTGAAATTGATTTTTTAAGCATTGAAATCTTGCTTTGTTTGACCTTGTTTATAACTTAAGGAGTTATTTTAAGAGTACACCGAATTTCATATGCTGATGTGCACATACTAACTCTATTGAACTCATTTTTATCTAGAAAACATAAAGCATGTTCATAGCTTTAGCATTAGCATCAATTTTTTGAGTGTTTGGCCATTGTGCAAAAGTATTGGTAGGTACAATGTATTCTTGTTGGGTGATATTCCAAGTGTCATAACCATTAATTTACACACACACACACGGATATATATATATATATATATATATATATATCCTCATCCTAGTTGACCAATAACTATAATTTAATTAATTAAATAGTGGTGGTCATGTGGTAGGCTAACCTTCAACAAAACTTGATGTATTGTAACCCGTATTACTTAAATATGAAAAACTTTGATACGGCTATATGATAATTTTTCTCTGATACTAAATGAAAGTTGCTATGAGGGTCGAGTAATATGATTATATCTATTAAATAAAGCTTATATCAAACTTGTGGTCTAAATAACGCAATAAATAAAGTGCCTTAGGGATTTTTATACTTCTTTGAACTCTCGTTCTACGTCCGATCTCAGACTCCTTCTGAATTTACTAACATACGCACTCACATAACCTGGAGGAATAATTATTACAGACCGCCTGAGTTGTCGAACAAGACTTCATGGCTAAAGTTCTTGACTTGACTTCGACTATTACAAGCAGTTGAGTTTATGACTTTATGTGCTCTTTGAATAGCATGAACGAGCCAACACGTACAAGTGATCAAATAGAGATCAATTGAATATTTTGAATGAGTAGTGAATATAAAAGATATTGTAGATAGAGAGCAGTAGATTAAGTTATGAATTCAAGAATGGAGATTGGTTTATACAGAAAATGAATGGTTGCAATTATTTTGTAAAGAGTGCTAACCATTAGATGAGTCGCAGCCATTAACGAGGAAGTGACTCTTCGCAAAGAAGAGGATCCCTTCGGTATTTTAAATTAAAAATGATAGTTGTGATATTTAGTCGGCTGAACAAAATGATTCAATCGACTAAATGACAACAAAATTTATCCCGAAAGAAAATATTGTTAAAAACATATAATTCAGTCGACTATGTTAATTTCGTTGACTGAATTCTATTTTGTAAATAGAGCATATACAGGATTCGGACGATTGAAAATTATGCCTTTTTATTGTCAAAACTTAGCATATATGTTGGTTATGTGTAAGTATGTATATACCATTTTGAAGAGATTTTAACATTTACATACTCTAGACTAATGACTCTATAACTGACACATATTTCTATGTCATCATCATCTTGCCATTTTTATGCAGATCTTCTTGAATAACTAATTTCCTACAAATGTCGATAATATACGTAATACTTTCTTGTATAGTTGTCACTATCAAAATACGAGGTTCTAATAATTTATTGATAATCTTGATAGCGTTCTCTATGTGTTTGATAGTTGACTCTCTACTTGTGTTGGTTTCATTAAATATTCTATTATTGCATTATTTCTAACATAACTGAACCATAACTGATAAACATAATCCAACAAGTTCTCTTGCTTTGTCTTTGATATGATACGGTTTGTCTATAGTTTGTATTACCTACCTCAAGTTGCTACCTGTTTGGTTGTAACCCTAACCTTACATTGAAGTGTCTCCAAAATATGTAATGTGAAATCGTAATTAAAAACCTCACGATCAATTATTTCTAGCTTAATATTGCATAAGGAGAATATTAGGTTAAGGCCAAAACATGAGTGCAATCCTTTGTTGGCAATTGACTAGTAGTTACTCAAAAGAGGCACACAACCATTTTTGGACATTGTATGCTACCCTAAACAAAACTATACCAATCCACTTTTTCGTGTTTCCTAATAATATTTTCCCATGTTCAAACAAAAAAAATATACCCTTTTCTCCTTTCCACCTCCAATAGTCAATGGTTTTGGTCCTTATGAATATGTACTTCGTTGATTTCCTCTTTAAGACATCTAGTTTCGATTAAGTTTTTCACTACACCATTTTCCATTGCTTATGATGGAGTTCACATTGAGTTTCTCTCCCCTAACACCTCAACGGCTAGGTACCCTAGAAGAACCAGCCTCGATCTTCCAAACAATGGTCACACAAAAAACTAGTCATTTTGCCATCAACTATTCTCCTCTCCAACATATGAATATATTTTGTTCTACCTTTGAGCCTATTTCTCCATGTATCTGATTAATATGATTAGATGCACGTTTCCCTAAACAACGGATTCCCAAGATATTTTTTTTTTATCCAGAAACTAAATATCCGATTATTAGCCATAAAGTTCTATACCAAATTTAGACCATATGTCTCATTATTTATTTTTTCAAACTTCCAATACCCATTCCACTCTCTTCTTAAGTTATGCAAATTACTTCCAATGTAGCTTTACTTCTTTTCCCAACCATAGAAAATTAGAACAATTATGTTTATTCTATTAACTATTTTGATTGAAAGTTTGAAACTCTACACCCAGAAAACCACTATTGGCTGTACCATAGCTTTAATCAGTTGATTTGTGCCATTAAAGCTATGTAGTCTGCATTCCAATAACTCAACCATATATTTACGAGTATATATACATGCCCAGATGGGCCTGCATTTAAACACAATGTGCATGTATTTATAGTTGCACATGTAGAAGTAGATTTGATAATACCATTGCTCATATACTGAATCTGAAGTAACAACCGAGAAGACCAAGACAACTAAAGAACACATAGAGCTAATAACTTGAAAGAATTCATGGTTTTTTGTTTTGGTTTATTTTACACTATTGAAAATGGGAATCATACTTGTACTTTTAAATCTATATGCTCTTTTAACTAATGTGGGATGTGTGCAAAAATGTATCTAAATTCATCATCCATTCATAATTTTATTAAAGCAAGAATTCAATGAACATGATTTCCAACATGGTTTTTTGAAATTTCAAATTTGAAAGGTGATTCAGATATACGACCATGTTTATATTTTTGAAATTTGGAAGGTGGCTTCTAGTAATTATTATTACAGGCATTTGGAATGCATCACTAAAACTTAAAGACCCCATTGGATTCGTTAGCAATTTTTATGATTGCCGATGTCTATGGAAGGTCCAAGCGGTAACATTTGAACAGTGAAACTATTCATGACATCATAATGCCGACGTAACGCATCATTCCTCAACGGTTTCATTTCTTATCACTTCAACTAGATGGTGTAAAGTTTTGCATTAGCCAGTTTCAATTCTCACTCATTAAAAATTGAAACTGACCAGTCTAAATCTCGAATACACCTTAGTTTATAAAAGTTATTTCTTTATATATTATGTTCATCCATAACATCCCTTAATTTTTTACCCATGAAATTACATGTACACTACAAATAAAAATACTCATATTAATCTTTGACGTTGGCATTCCTATCGGCTATTTATGATTTAAATAACTTATAATGATTAACTAAAATAATGGAATAAATAACATAATTTTAAAATCAAACTTCATCATACCGTGAGAAGTATTGAAGAGAAAAAGTTAAATTAAAATCTATCTCAAGATTGGACCAGTTTTCACAGCTATAAGTTATTGCTTACTCTGTAAAAAAAAGGTTGTTACTCTATTCAAGTGTGGAAATAAGTTCTAACATACTGTAGGTACAATATATTCACCTATAGGGCTATCAACGGATGCAAACGGATGCGGATATGGAAGTATCTGCATCCGCATCCGAATTCGCATCTAATATCCACGAATACCTGAGAATTGATATCTGTATCCATGGATATTTTTCGGATATCCGAAAATATCCACATCCGAAAATGAAAAGCGGATATTTTCGGATATTCGAAAATATCCGAAATATCCGCATCCGAAAATGAATAAGTTTTTTATTATACTAATATTTTTAAGCTAAAACAATCACTTTCTCAAATGACATTATACACACTACAATACTAATCAGTTTTTTAAATGACAAATGGAAACACACATAATATCAAACATGTTCATACAATATTACAACAATCCAAATGATAAATTAGCAACATACATAATGTCAAACAAGTTCATACGATATTACAACAATTGTAATAAACAAAAACATAGTATATTACAATGATACTACAACTTTCTTGGTTAATTGTGGGGCAATTTGGGCTTGGGCCAGTTCATTTCTAAGTATATTTTAAGTTCATCATTAAATAATAAATCAATAATAATAATAATTTTTATTATAATTAATTTCGGATCGGACGGATGTTTTTTGGATACGGATATGCCCATATCCGAATCCGCATTCGATTTTCTTTTTAAATATCGGATATGCGTATCCGCTTTTCGAATATCGAATAATATTCATTTTTTTGGATAAGGATCCGGACGGATTTCGGATTTTTCGGGTATCCATTGATAGGCCTATTCACTTGCAACTGTAAATTTTATACATTTATGTAAATTGTATACATTTACTAATATCAAAGCATATCCTTTTCAAATGTGTAATATATGTATATATTCACTGAACATCAAATAAAGGAATCTTCTACATATATTTGACATATGATAATTGAATGTCTATTTATATAATAAATATTATGTACATTAATAATAAAAGGTCCTATAAAAAAAGCTCAGGGCATTTATATCATATGCACATGTCATACTAAACATTGCAAGGATACATTCATGGATGTATAAGCTAAATAGTTGAAGAAGTCTTCTAATAGATGCCTACGAAGTTTGTAGCTTTCTTACTTGTTGAACATCTGCATAACAAAAAATATGGAGGCAGATGCCAAATGTTAATGTATTGTTTTTCTAGTAAATTTACTTTTGTTTCTTGTTGATTTGAACAGATACATCGAATCTAAGACCTTGATGATTCCAAAAAACATTAACAGTTGAAACTGATCCACTTTTTGGACATAGCCTTGATAAAGAAGTAAATAAAAAAGAATTTTTTTTACTTAAGTTGTTAATAGCATTGTTGAATGATAATATAATGAAATTTGATTACCAAATGCATATAGTTCAGATCATAAAGCAAAGGCAAATGGTAAAACAAAAATTCACATCAGATGCAATTAAAGAATTGTATACTTCTTCCATTACCAACTATGTTGATGTTCATACTGCAAAAAATTACTAAAGAATTGCATGCTTCTGCCATCTACATGTCCCCCAACCAACACCAGCCACATATAAGTTAAAAACAGACACTGTGATCATTGCCAATGTACTCTTGATCCTGTTATAGATTATTCTGGCAACAAATGAACTAAAAATAGAAATAACATAGTAGCAATAACAGTGTAATCAATTTGACAATATATCACTTAACCGTCTTTATAGGGTAACAATCAATGCAATCTACCTATGGATTACACTTCGTGGAGTCCACTTTCGATACAACTGGAATATCCCTCATGGACTTCCAAACGGCACTATTATACATAAAAAAAACTTAATCCGATCTAAAATACACTACCTTAGAGAAATCTGTAAATAGAAAATACCTTTTTAGCATAAAAAAAGAGTTAATATTATCCCTAAGAAAATATTATGAGTGAATAATCGTCTAAGTCGTTATTCTAGTACGAATAACAAGTATTCATGTAGGGGGGTGTGTGTCGATATATATGTATATATATATAGCTAATCTTAAATATATATGGATGTTATTCTATTATGTCCATGACAAAATCTGATACGACCCTTTTCTTATATTCGTAGATAAAATCAAAGGATGTTGAGATATAGTAAGTGTAATAGTAACATTTAAGGATGCCATGTAAGTAATTGTATGTCAAGTGGGTTTGTCGATTATAAGTGTAATACACTTGGGTTTTGAAATATGAGGTCTGGACTATGAATAGAAGTTTGTATACTATGAAACTATAAAAGGGATTTTATATATTAT
This sequence comes from Allium cepa, assembly GCA_030765085.1. NCBI lineage: Eukaryota > Viridiplantae > Streptophyta > Magnoliopsida > Asparagales > Amaryllidaceae > Allium > Allium cepa. The sequence continues at coordinate 460,560,896 of CM060938.1, read as the reverse complement.
TGATAATTTCCTTTATATATAGGTAAGGAGATTAGTTTTTTACATCTAGCTTGGTTAACTAAATAAACAATCATAAGAAAGCAACTGTACATTTATATGCCTTTTTGGTTTAATTCTATAAACATATATCACAACAATTTCATTAAAATTTGGAAAAAAACAACGGTGGTCAAGACTCAAGAGTATTTAATAAAAAATAATATGATAATGGATTATATTGTTAAATATGGGATTCAATTGTTATACAAATCAAGAGTTCTATTGTTGCATGATAAGATGTATTGTTCGACTTCTATAGTTGGTTCAGTATAATTATTTGTTTACATGTACCTAAAAATATCCTTGATATCTATTTTGAATTACATTTTCCTCTTTCTCCTGGTCATCTGATACATCAGTACCCAACAAATGGCGACTTAGACTACAATTTCATAGGAATGAAATCTACAACTGGCATCTGTAAATTGATGTTTTAGACATTGATTAAATCAAAGCTTTTAGCACTCAATGTTTTATTAAGCATAGTAAGTAAGGTATTTGATTAAATATTAATATAAATTCACAAATCAGATCAAGAAAAAAATCAAAATGGGAAATTGTGTGCGATAATCACAAAACAGATCAATCAGAACAAAAAACGGCGAAAAATAGTGAGTAACAATGTAGGAAGAAAATCTAAATATGTAAACATTATATGATAAAATATATACATCATAAAGATTTATACCTTCAAGGAAAAGCATAAGGTGATAATAGGCGTGCGCTATCTATGGCGACCCATCCAATTTCGATCGATGGTGCATGTTATTGAGTCGCAAGTAAGAGAAATCGAATTATTGTCTCAGATGATGCGGATGAATGGCTTCAGGGTAAAAAATAAATTTAGAAATACGATGAATTTGGAGGGAAACAGTTAGGTTTTTTGAGTCGAGAAAAATGAAAATGGGAGATACGATGGGGCCTTATGCGAAACATAAAGGCATTTTGGGTTTTTCAAAAATACACGGTTGAAGTTAGTGGACTGAATTTACATTATTAGCAGTAAAGATAAAGATAAAAATAAAGATGTGAGGTTCTATTATGCATAGGTTGGTGTAGGTATGCTTGTTGAGGTAAATTTACTTTAGGAATCAGCTGTAGTGCCATGCAAAATGTGTGAGCAGGTTGACCCAATGCTAAGTGAGAAGTGTAGAACGGATTGAAACAACATGTTAGAAATGCGGATTACGGATCTTAGGGCTAGAATAACACTAGAGGGGGTGTAACAACCGTGCATTTTGTAGTGTAACAACCATGTATTTTATAAAAAATTTAAATTGAAATTCCTGATTTAAAAACTTTATTTATTTATTTAAATTGGGTAAAACTTTATTTTATTTATTAAAATGAACAATTTTGTTATTTTAAATATTAATTTTGATTTGTATGTGAATTATAATTTCAGACCTGAATATATTAAATATTTCCAGAAGTCAATCTGGTCAAACTTTGACTTTTAAATTTAAAATTCAAATATTTTAAAATTTGAATTTTATCTTTTATTATGAAAATAAATTAAATTTCAAGAATACTGCTTTTCGTTTCGTTGAAATCCGATTTATATTGTGATAGTTATGCTTTTTACAATATTGTGTGTAAATTGTTTTATTTAATAAAATTGTTTATTTTAAATTATATAAATAATATATTTGTTTGTTCTAATTTGTGTATATATGTATATATGACATGTTATATATTTATTTTTATTCTTAAACGTTTTAAAAGTGTAGTTATAATTTTCTAATGTTCATTGTATTTTGTTTACAATTTTTATTTCTAGTTTGAATTATTAAGCTGTTTTCTTATTTATTTTATATTTTTATTTAAATTATTTATTTATTTATTTTCCATTTTATTTTGTTCAGTATTTTATTTTAATTTCTGAACTATATATAGTTTATTTTAATTTAAAAGAAAAAGAAAATTCAAGAGTCAAAGTCCTTTCATTTTCTAGTGACTTTTCAGTACCCTTGTCCTTTCATCTTTCTTTTGGTTGTTCATTGCTTTTAGCCATTCATTCCTTTGTCTAGCCATGAATTCCTACTCTCATTCACGTGAGAAATCCTTCTCACCATCCCAAACACACGGCTATTATCAAATTGAGGAAAAATTTGCAAGTTTAATGCCTTCTTCTTTCTACTTTTCCTTCCTGGTTTCATTGATTTTGCTTGATCTCTTCACATGGTTGCTCGGCCTAGCCTCTACCACCACCACCACCATCCTCTCCACCATCATCTACAGCAGCTCCAACCCCCTCTCCTCTAACCATGCCAAACCGTGCCCATCCATGGAGGTTAGCATCACAAACTTTGCACCAAACCCTTCCAAATTGCCTAACCAAGCTACATACTTCACCATTCCCCTTCTTATTCACTTTGGCCACCCCTTAGCCACCACCACCAGCTGCTACTTCACCTCTGGCCACCTCTGACCATCAACTCCAGATTTGACCTGACCCATATATGACATTGCCGAGCCTTGTTGTGCTAAAAAAACTCCAACTTTTGCACTAGACCCTTTGTATGCTTTATGTTGTATCTCCTACCATCATCATCTCCATGTTGTTGTGCATATATGATGCATACCCGAGCCTATAACATAGTCGTGTCTGAGCCATGTTGACACCTAGGCCGAGCCTAGTGTGGTGTGATCAAACCCATTTGATCAAATGTCAAGCCATGTTGTCATCGTCAAGCAATTTGTGTTAAAGCTGGGTAACTTTCTTTGTTGATTCAAAATTTCCATTTCGTTTCAATTCATATTTGTGTTGTGTGTATATATATATATATTTATATTGTCTTATTTATTTGTTGTATACAAGATTAATATCAAGGCTCTCCATTCATTCAAATTAAATCGTGATTGTCGTGCCCTTGGAATCGTGCTTGTGTGTTGTTTTGGTCTCTAGCTTTGTAAAAGGTGAGTTTTTCTCACTCCAACATATTTACTTATGAAATCATAAATTGATGACAAGTGTTTAGTAATTAAATTTTTATGCAAGCTAATGATGATCATATGATATGCTATGCCATGTTATTACCATTTTAAAACTGTTAATTATCACCTGACATATGACATATGACATTATATTGTGACATTGACATTGTTTATATTGTTTATTCATATATTCACACTGCCAATTCCCTGTTAGAATAGAATCACTATGGGTTGAAATGATATATAACCGAACGGACTTTAGAATAGGGAAAAATCATTATGGGCTGAAATGCTAGGCCTGAACGATTTTTACTTATTTTTATTTACTTGGGATTGCGGGTTTGAAATGATAGAACCCGGGTTTTCTTTTAAATTGCGGATTGAAATGATATATATCCGTATCACTTGACCTAGGTTAGAAAATTATATACAGACCCCGTGGTATATTTTTAAAATGATTTTTTATTAAGATATGTTTTTTTAAGTATGAAATTTTGATTTAAAATATATATTTTATGGTTTTTAAGAAAATAAATATTAAGTCTTGAAATTGTGAATTTAAGTATGTAAATTTGAAGTAAATGTGAATTTTGACTTTAAATTTATTTTTAAAAATGTAAGTAAATAATGTAAATTAAATTTAAAGTTTGAAATGATATTTGAAATAAAATGTTAAGTTTTATTAAATTTATAAGTAAATAAACAGTGAAATTTTGACTTAATAAATGAATTGAGTTTTTAAAATTGAATATTTGATTTTAAAATTTTATTGTGATAAATCATATGTTAAAAGTATTTAAATGTGAAATTTTAAAGTCTAGAAATATGATTTATAAATTTAAATAGAAATTTTTTGAAGTTTTATTGTTTTTGAAAAGTTATAATAAAATCTGGAATTTTATTAACAACATTTCTAAAATGCTGTAGTTTTATGACAGCACTTTAAAATGCTATTGTTTTGAATTTAACTATGTTTGAAATAACCAAATATCTACTAGGACATTTTATAAATGCCGTTATTCTTGAACTAAACTATTTTGGAAATTTTAAGCGACGATAGCACTTTATAAATGCCGTCGTTGCTATATTTTTACAATGTTTGAAATATTATAGATTTTAACACTATTTGGGTTATATTTTAAAGCACTAAATGGTTTAACTTTTGAAATTGAGTATTTGTGAAATTTTAGGAGTTTTGAATATATTTTAATATTTAAATTTGAATTTTTAAGGAATTTAAATTAAATTTCAATTTAAATAAGGTTTACTTGGTTATGTGTTAAATGGAATGAAATGTAATGAGATAAATGAAGGTTTGAATGGAATTTTGAAATGTATTTTTGTAAGGATATTTGAAATAATAAATGAATGACTTATTTGACTTAAAAATGATATTTAAATTTAGATATTTGAATTTGAATTCAAATACTGATTTGATGATGGGGTTTTGAAAGATATGATATTTAATGATTGAGATGATTTGGAAATGATCTGATCTTTATTTTGATAAAGAATATGAATTGGAATGATATGTACTTTTGATAAATGAATATTTTAAGTTTATATTGGTATGAAAGGATATTTAGTTTAATTGTAAATTGAGTTTATTTAAATAATATTGGATTTATGAAAAGATATTTCAAAACTAAGTAATAATGAAGTTAAATTTGAGATATATGAAATTATAAAATTTAGTTTTGAAATGTGGGATATTAAAGCTTTGAAGTATATTAAAAATTAATAGTTTATTTTGTGGATCAAATCTATATTTAAATTGATAAGATTTGAATGTTTTGTAAGGAAACTAAATTGAATTGAAACTGATGGTTTGATTTGAATTAAATTGGAAACTTGAAATTTTGGTTTAGTTGAATAAATTTGTAAAATGTAAACAATTAAAGGAATGTTCCATGATTTCAAATGTATGATTTCAAAATGTTATGATTTTCAAAGTGTAATGATTTCAAGTATTTTGGTTTCAGAAAAGTTGTAACTTTGAAAGTATTATAATTTTTGAAAGGTGAATATATGTTTGGAATGGAAATGATAAACTATTTTGATTTGAATATAGTTTTGAAATAAAAATGGTTTTGGTTTCGAAGTATAAACTATTTTGATTGAATAAATAGTTTTGAAATAAAAATGGTTTTGGCTTCGAAGTATAAACTATTTTGGAAGGAATATAGTTTTGAAATAAAATGATTTGATTTTTGTAGTATAAACTATTTTGAAATGACCACGGCGTTATAATAACATTTGGTTGTTAAAGAGAACGGGATCGGAAGTTGTCATACTCTCTACCAACTCCGAAAACCACTTTAACAACCGTGTACACAGTGGAGATTCCAGAATGAAGTAGGATGGTGGCGTCGTTCTTGAGGTATATTACGTGGCCCAACTTCCGTGAGTTGGCGTAAGGTGGCTAAAACAGGAGCGATCTCTGGCCAAAGGGGGTAGCTCCTCTGGTCGGACGCATTCCGTCGATACTATACTCTTACTTGCGGTTGATTAGATGGTCATCCTCCGATTTCGATTAGGAGTGTGTTTCGAGGTGGGCGTATGTGGCCGCTGCGTTACCTTCAGCCCGTGTGTGTAATTGGTATATCTACCCTGGCATTGCCTTGTGTGTCGTGTCACCTACCATACCGAGCCTTTACTACGAGTTTGTTTTTCTCCCATAGCCCGTGTGGTATCCTCTGATAGTTTCCCGATCTGGAGATATCATGATATTGGATGGACTACTAGGACTATTATGTGTGAAGGGTGATATGGGTAAGCCCGGAACGCTATTTTAAAGTAAGTTTATTTTACTGTAGACATTATTATAATAGCGCAATATTACTACACAGTAAATAGTTTGACGGATCCTTAGAGGATGGGCGATCTCAAGCATCCTTTAAGTTACTGATGCATTTTGTTACTGTTCACTTAAGTTGATTTACAGTTCATAAGTATTTATGTCCTGACTCGAGTGTTTGTATTTTGCTTTACGCTCGAGTCAGATTGAGTGATTCTGCATTCAAGACTCACCTTCGGAGTTGGAGCTTTTCTTGAAGATCCTGCCATATATTTTGCTTTCAGTATTCAGTGATTTCAGTGATGTATTCTGATTTGTACTTGATGTATCTTATTACTCTTCTATTGTATCTTGTTTCACTCTGATGTATCTTATTTTATATAGTAGCTTCATGAACTACTACCTCTTTTAATTCTGCTGCATTATTATTTACTCTGTGTCTGTGATCTGTGATTATTTATTTACTATATATTCTGAGATTTGCCAAATTTTATTTACAACGCGGTATTTTGAGCAATTCAAGTCCGACATGTGCGGATGCGAATGGTTGAAAATATCGGGTTGTTACAGGGGGTGAATAGTGTTTTTTGGATTTAAAAAATCTTTTACAAACTTATTGTTATACTATAAATTGTGAATATGCTATATACTATTTTGTATTTAGTCCCACATCATGGGATTAGTTTTATCCCAAGCTCCTAGGCCTTTATATAAAGGTGCTAATATAATGAAAATGGATTACTAATCTCTGAATGAATAAAATTATTCTTTCTATACTGGCTCCTGCTTTCTTTATTTTATAACACGTTATCATCACGATCTCTAAATAAAAAGGAAAATTTCAGATCTGATTATAAATCTTCAAAACGATAATCTATTTATGATCTGATTAATCAAATCTTTCGAATCTCATTCTATTAATTTTATTTCTTTTAGATCTCATTGTTTCATTGATCTAATTATTTAGATCTGATTCTATTTGTACATCTTATTTTTCGTCCCTATATTTTAGATCTCATTTTGTTGCAGATCTTATATATTTTTTTCCTTCTAATTTTTCAGAACACTTGTAGATTTTTAATATCATGTTCAAATGATATTTTTTTTTAGATCTGTAAATTTTAATCATCAGATCTCTTATTAATTTTTATTAATGTATATCAATCTTTTTGTGATAATTTTGAATTTGATCTGAAACTCAAATTGTTTCATAGACTAAAATGTAATTTCAGACCTTATTCTGTTAGTATTCTTTTTAGATCTTATCTACCATATCTAATTTTCTAGATTTCATTATGTATATGTGTGTGTGTGTGTGTGTGTGTGTCTTATAGATCTTGCACTATTAATATTATCATTTTAGATCTTAATTTACCGTAGATCTGAACTTTTAGATCTCACTCCATTGTTTGGTAAAAATAAAAAGGGGGGTTTTCATTTTGATTTTTTTTTTGTTTGGATTTCAGTTTGAATAAGAACTATAGAAATGATTTTGCTACATGATTTATATTTCCAGAAGAAATACTTTATTGTTTCTTAGAGAAACAAATATAAGGATAATACGTATCTAGAAGATCGTATTAAGTCTATATGAAAGAATAAGAACCTGAAGTTCATATGTGCGAAGGTGAAAAATTAAAGTTTTCATAAGCTAAAATAAAGCCATGAAAAAAAATAAGCGAGCAATTCCAGAAGAATATGTTGATATGTCCAGAAGACATAACATAAAAATAATATGTTGAAATAACATTACAAATGTGGTAAATACTATTTCCTTAAAGAGAAATAGTATTATGATTCTCATGTTCTAATACAATTATGAAGAGTCCTCTTGTTTCATTGTATTTATTTAATATTGGAGACTTGAAGTTCTCAAATAAAAATTATGCATATAAGTTTGCATTCCTAGAAAAAAAAGGGTTTATATATCAAAACTCAAATATATAAATTTGAGATGTGAAGCTTTGAATTATTAGAAAAGCTAATTCAGATTATGATAAATTCCAATTGCAATCAAACCTGAAGTTTGATAATGAAAATCAAGTTGTACCATTTAGGATCTAAAGTACTAAACAAAGACTTTATTTTAAAGTAAAATTAGAACCTGAAGTTCTAAAAATATTTGCCAATGGTATTAACTACTAAACCAAATAAATGTATATAAATTTGTTCACTCTAGAAGTGGTGACAATAATAATAATAAAATTTCCAGAAGAGATTTGTTGATATATTTGGTGCTTTTACTAAACCAAATAAATACATAGAAATATATCTACTCTCCCACTCTCTTTCTTTTTAATAGAAAACAAGGTATTCTAACAGGAAGTTTATTTTCTAGCTTTTTTCCTTCTTCTATGCATCCAATCATGTCTTTCAAAAGGTAAAATATAATAAATCAAGTTTCTTTCCTTTGGCTCATCAAGTTTCATAAAATGAATGTTAATATTTATACACACATTAATTATGTTACATTATATATAAAACTCATTCATCTTTCCTCTTTCAGCAAAGAGGTATTCCAATGTTTACTATTTTATATGCTTAATCTTTTACCTATTATTGTTATGTCACAAAGATATACTTATTGATTGTTATCAATATCTATAACTCATACAACATACTTTTTAGTTGCCAAGTCAAACTATTTTGTTTTTCATGATATTATTCACACACTATGTGATGTACAAATTTCCGCATATATTAACTTATATATTAGTTCACATATTAATTAGTAGCAATTAATAAATCAATAAATAAAATTTATTGATTAATCAGAATGGTCCAACAAAGATGTGTTTGAATGCTTCGTACATTTATTCTTCTTTTATATCTCTTATTGTAGACAAGGATCATAGCATATATATACATGGTATATATTTCTGTTTCTCACCATTGCAGTTGTTATGAATTAATAAATGGTATTTAATACTACATATTCATATTCTTAAATCTGCCTATATTATAAAAATAAACATGATAAAGTCAGCATAATTTTTTGATTACAATTCATCATTTCTCCACCCTTCAACCCTTATAAAGGTCTTTCCATATTTTCAAGGGTAATTTTGCATTTTCAAGGAAATTAATGAATGAATAAATGAGATTGAATCTAGAGCTATCAAAAGGATGTAAATAAGAAATTATAGTCGCTTTTATAGATTATATTTGGTTGTCTTTTACTACTTTCCATATCATTTACTATTTTTATTTCCACTTATAGTTGGTAATATGATAAACATAGCCAATCTTGAATTTAAAGCTTTGGACTTATTAGAAGATAACTTTTTGTCATAGTTATTGGATGTTGACATCCAATTACAATCTCATTGCTTAGAAAATGCCATAAAAATGATGATCCAATAGGATAAAACAATGGCTCTTATATTTTTAAGGTGTCATATCTATGACAAACTTAAAATAAAACATTTAACTGAAAAAGATCATCTTTACCTATGGAAATCCTTGAAGGAGCGTTATGACCACCAAAACATGGTCACACTTCTAAACACTAGACATGAGTGGTTGAACTTGAAGTTTCAAGTCTTTAAATCTGTTAGGAGATACAATTCCTCTATATTTAGAATTACTTCTAAACCAAAATTATGTGGAAGGACTATCTAGTAATACTAACCTAAAGTTAGATCATATCTTCGAAGTTGATGATGGAAACTTCATTAATGATGAAAATCTAAGTGCAATAATAAATGATATGGTCGAATTGATCAATAGTAGCAGCCTGAAGTTTGCTATGTGAATTTTATTTTATTTCAGTTCAATAAATCAGTTGGAAGTTAGTGCTTGTATGTTTTTCCTTTCATAACTAATTGAAATAATGTACCAATAATGTTGGCTTTAATCAATAGTCTATTTTAAATTTTTGGAAAGTACTAGCATTTATTTATGCTTACAAATTTTAATAGTTCACTAACTATATTGTCTTTAATTCTTAAGATATGGACCATCAATATTTGAGTGATAATATATGCCCTACTAGATAGTGCAACTACTCAGATGATTTGGAAAAACCAAAAGTTTTTCTCTGAACTATACGAAAACATTTTAGCAAAAAATTTCAACCATAGCATCCGAATTGAAGAGTCTAGAAGAGCCCATATAATATTACCAAATGGTACATATATCTTAATTCAAAATACATTATGCTAAAGCAAATTTAAAAGAAATTTGCTCAGTTTTGAAGATATATAAATGAAAAGCTACCATATTGGAACTATAATGAAAATGTCAAAGAATATCTTTGCGTTACTTCTAAAATTGAAAGCCAGAAGCTTATTTTAGAAAAATTGGGTACAATTTCAACTACATTATATTTCACGAAATTTGGCATAATTGAATTCCATATTTAAACATGAGCCAAAAGCTCACAAATATCACTTGAATGCATCTTATCAGTTGATAAAATAATTATCCTCCTATTATTAATATGTATGGTGTATTTGCTAGTAGCAATACGATAATGGATCAAAATAAGAATCCAAAGATGATTATTATTTAATGTGACAGTGTCCCTCAACATTGAGGGGGAGGATAAAGGGATACAAGTTCATTTTGATCATCAATGTCGAATATTTGTTAACATGTATAACGATGCAAAATATTAAGTAACTTGAATAAATTATTAATAATATCCATAGTAGACTTTCTCCAATATAGATTTGAATCCCTGAAGGATCAAATGTGTAAACCACATCTAAAATATGGTACAAAAGTCAGTTTGAAATACTTTTGGAGTAAGTAATAAAGATGTCAAATAAAAGAGATGAGTGTCCTTGAAGAAACACTTAAGGGTGCTCTTGAAGAGACTAATGATATGATTGTCAAATTACCCTAGAAGTGGTTTAGGTACCTAAAACATAATAATTAAAGATATCTCAATAAATCATGTCTAGAACTGACAAAGAAATAATCATTGATGATAAATTTATAAGTAATAAAGCGCTTATGTTTATAAAAAGATTAAATATCTTGAATTAGGGGAAACATGACTGGCCATCATGAATCCTTTACCAATAGAGGAATATAAACATGTAGCCCGCAAAGTATCGAAAGTACTTGAAATGCTTAATATACCCCGAAGGTACAAATATGGTTTGAATCATATTAAATTATGAAAGTATACAAATTGCTGAAGAATATAAATAACTTTTGTGGTTTTAAAGAATGCAAAGAACAAGAAGCGTAGATTACAACCTACTTTGAGTATTGTTGTAATGAATATCTTGATATAATTCATGATGAGTAGATTACTTCCTATTTTTAAGTATCGTTGTAATGAAACTTTTAATATACATTTAAATGTTAGTTACGATATGCAAAAATTATTCCTAAAGAATATAAGTAACTATGATGATTATAAAGAATGCAAAGAACATGGAATGTAGACTACAACCTTCTTCTAAGTATTGTTGTAATGAAAACCTTGATGCACTTTAAGATGAGTAGATTACTTCCTGCTTTTAAGTATAGTTGTAATATAACTTTTAGTATTCATCAAAGATGTAGTTGCAATATGCAAAACTGATTTAAAGCATCAAAATGAAAACACATAATGTGTTTTTCATAAAGGTAGCAAACAAAATGCATAAAATGCAAATCATATTTGGATTGGAAATTTTGATTGTATCGAAGGAAACTATTAATAAGTTGTATTATTGATGAGATACATATTTATGGATCCAGAAGTATCTATAACCAATTTAAGTTATCGAAAGACGAATACGAATTCAGAGGAAACTTTAAATCAGAGGGAGCATCCATAAGTATTTTATAATGCACTCTTTTTCCTTAACTAAGATTTTTCTTGCTGGGTTTTTATTAGTAAGGTTTTAATGAGGCATTATCTTGATCTAGAAGTATCAACTCCCCAGTAACATTTGAAAATAAGTTACAATGTACTCTTTTCCCTTATTTATGATTTTTCTCACTGGTTTTTTCTTACCAAGGTTTTAACAAGGCATTGTCTTGATGTAGAAGAATCAAACGTATTTTCAAGAAATAACATCTCAAATATGTTATTTAAGTTAAATTGTATTTTTATCCTTGACTAAGGTTTTTCCCATCGGGTTTTCCTTTGTAAGGTTTTTAATGAAGTATTATATTGATCCAGAAGTATCAAACTCTATTTGATTCTGTAAATTATTGAAATATCTCATACTATATTGTACTCTTTTTCCTTCACTAAGATTTTTCCCATAGGGATTTTCTTAGTAAGGTTTCAATGAGGCATTGGTTTGATCCAGAAGTATCAAACTTCATTTGAAGAAATAAGAAAATAAGATATGTCATTGTGCTCTTTTTTTTCCTTCACTAAGATTTTTCCCATTGGGTTTTTCTTAGTAAGGGTTTTTAATGAGGCATTATATTGATCCTGAAGTATCAAACTCAAGGAATATCATTGTATGATATCTATGATCTCAAGTTGCACTCTTTTCCTTGTTCAAGGTTTTTCCATTAGGTTTTCCTAATAGAGGTTTTTTTAATGAGGCAACGGATAATATCTAGATCGACTGAACGAATAAGTGCAAGCAAGATAACAATGAGGGGGAGCAATCATCATACACATTACAAAAGACACAATTTCAAGTTATCAGGGGATTCAAGATTTTGAAGACGCATATTCAAGGGGGAGTGTTATAATATAAATTGTGAATATGTTATATACTGTTTGTATTTAGTCCAACATCGTGGGATTTGTTCTATCCCAGGCTCCTAGGCCTTTATATAAAGGTGCTAATGTAATGAAAATGGATTACTAATCTCTGAATGAATAAAATTGTTCTTTCTCTAATGGCTTCTGCTTTCTTTATTTTATAACACTTATGTAATTTAATCACCAACAAATAGTATACATAGACACAGATATAATCACAGAATCAGACACAGATGCAAATAATGAGTATAAGCAGTAAAGGAAAGAACACACCAGGATTTTATACTGGTTCAGAGTTGACCTACATCCAGTCCCACACAATTGCACAGATTTCTTTTCAAAATAATCTCCCAGATTACACCCTCGATTTCAAGGCCACGACGTACACCCTTCTATATTCGAGTCCAGGGAAAACTCTCTTGATTTACCAGGCCACAAGATCACCTAATCGATTTTTGGGGCAACAATCACACCCAATTGATTTCAAGGCCCAACCGCACCTTCTATTCAACAGTTTTATTTGCAGATAATCCTATAACTTTGAATAGCGCTGAGATCTTATGGAGAGAGTGGCAGAGAATCAAACAAGAGATATTCAAGTTTGATTCACTTGGTATTTCGACAGAGTATAGTTTTAGGATTCTTTAGAATAAATGTGGAAGATGAAGAGGAGAGAAAATAAGCGAAATCTAATTGAAAATTCATTTAGAACAACTAGTACTTATAGAAGATCGACATCCATATCTATTCGTGAAAGGATGTGACGAACAGACACTTCTTTTGAAAATTTGAATTTTGAATATTAATGGGCACCATGTCGACATGGGGGGAGGGGTAGGAGTATGTCAACATGCTCTAGGCAAAAAAGGTGATTTTGATTTTCTTATTAAAATTGGTTTCTATAATTTTTCAAAACAATTTAAATTTTTTTTATACATATACTTGAATATAGTTTAAAAATATAAAAGAGTTTAGAAAGTAATTTTTAATATATAATCTTAATCAATAAAGTGATTTATAATCTGAGTATATAAATATTTAAAAGCTAAGTATTAAAACAAAAGATAGTTTAAAATCAAGGACAATTTCGAAATCAAAATATTAAAAATGATAAAGATAATTTTGAGGCTAAAGTATTTCAAATAGGACAGGTGTCTTTTTGAAAAGAAGATTTTGAAAAGATTTTAAAATAAGAGATATATTTTTGAAAAGCATTTTCATAAAATTAGTGGATATCAAAACAGGACCACTATATGTGCCACTAGATATTGTCGTGGGTTCAATCCCACTAAGGTTCCATCCCTTTAACAGGCTCGAAGTGGATTCCATTCCACGAATAAATTTCGAATAAAGATGTATGTGCTTTCAAGAAGTTTTAACATAATTCTAGACTCAATACTTATCTTGTACTTTGAAATCTTGAATTCTTGATATCTTGATACTCATAAATCTTCAATCTTGATATCTTCGATCTTTAAATTCATCAGTCTTGTACCTCTATACTGCACAGTCTTCATTCTTGGTACCTGCATGTTTATATCCTGCATATACATATATATCTGAACTGTAATGTTAGTATTTATATTTTATAATAAGTCCTAAAGTTGTTGTCATCAAAACCATCCTTCTTAAGGACTAACAATCTCCCCCTTTTTGATGATGACAACCTATGTTTATAAAATATACTTCACCTTTTCTATAACTCCCCCTAAAATAATAATTCCCCCTAAAACTAATAACTCTCTCTTAATCTAAGCCTAACTACTCTAACTACTCTATTTTATAATTCTCCACCTTTGTCATCAACAAAAAACTAATCCTATACTTATATATATAACTCCCCCTTAATCTAATACTATCTAAATCGAATAGTAATAAGGAAGTATAATAAGCGAAACAGAAATTATTATATACCATGTTATATTTACATATTTATATGGATTATAGACACACAAATATATTTAAGTACATAAATTATAGAAATATACTTCTAATGAGAGTTTTTGATAATTGGAGATTTGTGAATTGAACAATTTGGATAATGAAAACAAAAGTTTCCACGTTGTTCAATCAAATTTCCATTTTTATCAAAACACACTTCGCCTACATAGACCACCTTGTCGTCTTCTTCCATAGGTGCTTCTTCATTTTCTTCTTCTTCCGCTTCCGCTTCTTCTTCTTCGCTGTGAGGGTTATGCACTTGAATGTTGGGAGAATCTTCTTCAATTACAATAGGATTTTCATGATTATCCATAAGGAACTTTTGCAAATTCCGAAGAATTTTGCCTTGCTTTTCTTATTTTTTTGCCATCTTTATTTGCACAACTTGAAGTTTAGCCAACATTTGCATGGCATCCTTCAAAGATTCCTCAATCTTAATTACACGTGCCAGTGTAGTGCATTGAAATGGACCAGAATGAGGAGAAGGAATAGAAATTGTGTCAGTTTGGTTTAATTTTATGGTGGAGGGCATTAATTTTAATTTTCAGAAGTTTAATACAGAGAAAGAGAAGTGAGAAGATAGAAAAATTCAAAATACATAGGTTTATATAACTACCAAATTATTTTTAGAGGGAAAATCAAATTTTCAAAATTTGCAGTTGTATATCGACATGGGTGATAGAGGTATGTCGACATGCTTATGAACCTTTATTTAAGTGTTAGTATGACTATATTCTATAACTCAGTTACTGAACAAAGCCTAGTTCTCTTCTTAATTTAGTAAATATAGATTGATTTAAGGGTTTGGTTAAATATCAGCAATTTGATTTTCGAAGTTGATAAATTCAAGAGAAATAATCTCTTTACTTATATTATCTTTGAGAAAATGATGTCTGATATCAATATGTTTAGTCCTAGCGTGATGAGTAGGATTTTTAGATAAATTTAGTGCACTAGTATTATCACAATAAATTGGTAATTTTTAAATTGTCAATCCAAAATCTTTTAAGGTTTGTGCATATAAATGACTTGAGAACAAGCCAAAGCATCATAGATATATTATGCTTCAGTTATTGATAAAGAAACAGTATTTTGCTTTTTACTAAGCCATGAAACCAGAGAATGCCCCAAAAAATGACATGTTCCACTTGTACTTTTTCGATTAGATTTGCAACCAGCATAGTCAGCATCACAATAAGAGAATAAATATAATGAATCATTCTTGGGGTAAAATAAACCATAGTCAAAAGTATGCTTAACATATCTTATGATACTTTTCACGGCTTTTAAGTGAGTCTCTTTGGGTTGAGATTGATATCTTGCACAAAGACAAAAAGTATGCATAATATGAGGTCTACTCGTAGTGATATACAGTAGTTATCCAATCATTCCCCTATATAGTTTTTGATTTACATCTTTTGAAAGATCTTCTTTATTTAAATCTTCATTGGTTGCCGAAGGAGTGGGTTTTCCACTCGCAGTACTTATACCAAATTTACTAACTAGATCCCTAGCATATTTTTCTTGACTAATAAAAATATCGTTATCTAATTGTTTATTTGTAAACCTAAGAAGAAAGTAAGTTCACCCATATGGCTCATCTCAAACTCTTTTGTCATTATGTCAGAAAATTCTTTATTCATTTCATGATTAGTTGATCCAAAAATAATATCATCTACATAGATTTGTACTAGTTGGATATCATTTTTATTTCTTTTAAAAAGAGTATTATCTACTTCACCAATTTCAAAATTTGATTGTAATAAAAAAGATCTTAGTCTGTCATACCATGCTCTAGGAGCTTGTTTCAGACCATATAGAGCTTTCTTAAGTTTGAAAACATGATTTGGACATTTTCCATCTTCAAAGAGTGGGGATTGTTCAACATAAACTTCCTCTTTAACAAATCCATTTAAAAAAGAACTTTCAACATATATTTGAAATAATTTGAAATTTTTATAATTTGCAAAAGCAAGTAGAATTCTAATTGCTTCTAATCTTGCTACGGGTGCAAAGGTTTCATCAAAATCTATTCCTTCTTCTTGACAATAACCTTGTGCGACAATCGACCTTTATTTATAATGACCTTACCTAGTTCATTCATTTTATTTTTATAAACCCATTTAGTTCCTAATATAGTTTTATCCTTTGGTCTAGGAACAAGTTCCCAAACATCACTTCTGATGAATTGATTCAGTTCTTCTTGCATAGCCAAAATCCATGAATCATCAAATGATGCTTCCTTTGGATTTTTAGGTTCAACAGATGATATAAAAGCTATATTACTCATGTTATTTAGTTGATTTCTAGTTCTAACAACAGAATCAATATTTCCTAGTATATTTTCTATAGGATGATCTTTTAAAAGCTTAACCTTTTTATTTGGATGAATGAGTTTATTATCTGTTTTAATTGATTCATTATTTAGTGTAGCAAAATCTACTTCATCGTTAATTTGTTCAACATATTTGAAATTTTTATCAAACGAAATATCCATTGTTTCTTCAATGGTATTAATTTTTAAATTGAAAACTCTATATGCTTTACTTCTATTAGAATATCCGATAAAGACTCCTTTATCAGATTTAGGATCAAATTTATCTAAATTATCTTTTGTATTTAGAATAAAACATTTACTTCCAAAGATTCTAAAATAAGATACCTTTGGTTTCTTCATGTAAAGAAGCTCATAGGGTGTTTTATTAGTTAATTGTCTAATTAATATTCTATTCAAAATGTAGCAAGCTGTAGCAAATGCTTCAGCCCCAAAATGTTTTGGTAAATTACTAATTGAAAGCATTGTTCTAGCACACTCTTGAATCGTCCTATTTTTTCGTTCTATCACTTTGTTTTGTTGTGGAGTTCTTGGAAAAGAGAAATTATGAGTTATTCCCTTTTTATTGTAGAATCTCTCAAAATTTTCATTTTCAAATTCTCCACCGTGATCACTATGAACAATTATAATTTCTAAAGAGAGTTGGTTTTGAAGTCTTTTTGTAAAAAAAATTAAATTAATCAAAAGTATCACTTTTATGTTTCATAAAAATTGTTCATGTAAACCTAGAATAATCATCTACAATTATAAAGACATATTTATTGCGATTTATTGATTGAATTTGAGATGGACCAAATAAATCTAAATGAAGTAACTCAAGAGGTTTTGAAATCGAGATCATATCTTTTAATTTGAAAGAACTCTTCCTAAAATTTCCTAACTGACAAGCATCACATATACTAACTATTTTAAAATTCATTCTAGGGTGACCTCTTACTAGATCAAGTTTAGAAATTTTAGATAAGAGTCTAAAATTCAAATGTCCAAATCTTTTATGCCAAATCCAAGGGTCACTTGTATTAGCCAAAAGATATAGATTATCATTTAAGATTTTCATACTAAGAATATAAATATTTTTCTTCCTAATTCCTTCAAATATAATATTTGAATTATTATCTTCGATGTGACACTTATCTTTTTCAAATTAATTTTGTATCCTTTACCGCAAAGTTGACTAATACTAAGTTGATTGTGTTTTGGATTTTTGACTAATAAAACATTAGAAATAGTAGGAGTTTTAGAGTTACCGACATTGCTGATGCCGATCACATATCCTTTTGAGTTGTCTCCATAATTAACCAATCCTCCATCTTTGTAGATAATATTATTCAACATATCTAGATTACCAGTCATGTGTCTTGAACATCCACTATCAAGTATCCACTTATTATTCTTGATTTGTACAATTTGTCCATTAAGAGTTGATTCTTCAAGGGCCATATAACATTTTTCTTCCTGCACAGAATACAAACTTCGTAGAAAATTTGATTTTATATAATAACTATATGCAAACTTATGAGACAATGATGATTTGAACAGATTTAAACAAGGGTTAACAAAATTCCCAAAAATAGTTATTTTTTTAATTTTTCAAAATTCAAGTTATGAAAACTTTGAAAACCTTGCTGTGATACCAAATGTTAGAAATGTGGATTACGGGTCTTAAAGCTAGAATAACACTAGAGGGGAGTGAATAGTGTTTTATGGATTTAATAAATATTTTTCAAATTTTTGTAATTTAATCACCAACAAATGCAATACATAGACACAAATATAATCACAGAATCAGACACAGATGCAAATAATAAGTAAAAGTAGTAAATGAAAGAACACACTAGGATTTTATACTGGTTCGGATTTACCTTACATCCAGTCCCGCACAATTATGTGGATTTCTTTTCAAAATAATCTCCCAGATAACACCCTCGATTTCAGGGCCACAAGGTACACCCTCCTGTATTCGAGTCCGGGGCAAACTCTCTTGATTTACCAGGCCACAAGATCACCTAATCGATTTTCGGGGCAACAATCACACCCAATTGATTTCAAGGCTCAACCGCACCTTTTACTCAACAATTTGATTTACAAATAATCCTATAACTTTGAATAGCACTGAGAGCTTATGTGTGACAAACCGCCTCCTATTACACAGAAAGACATATCATCAATAAGAAAGAAAGAGGTAGAAATAAAATAGATAGAAGAAAGAACTCAACAATTATCAGAATCTCACAGCGGAAACGGAACAAAATATAATATATCACATAGATATTACATAGTCTTTACGTATCAGAGTTACACAGATTACACAATATCTTCACATTAGATAGTTATAAAGACCTGTCTATCCATTACATTCAAAATACAACAGACAAAGACTTCAACACAACGGAAATAGGTAGATATAGCTACGTCTGGAGTCCTTCTCCAAGCTATCCGAATTCGTCAAGCCAAAACCTGATCACTTGGCTACTCATAAAAATTTGAGCACCCAAGAGTTTAAGAAAAACAAAAATAAACTCCGGGTCAGACATGGGTCTGGTGTGAGTAAACGGTTAAATTGTTTAACTTGAAAAACCTTCGAAACCAAAGGTATCACGTAAGACTTCCCACACATAAACATGGGTAAGTTTTTACCTTACGTAACTAATACATTTGATAGGAAATCCAGTGATATTATAATAGGGTCTAGGGTTTTCAAATAAGCTAAAAAATAGCCGAAATTGTTACATTTATTAAATTCCATCATACATAGGTATACAATCAAATCCGAGGGCACTTATTGGAGATTGGATTCCATACAATGACAGGGCTACTGGGGTACTGCCCGTCACAGTACATGGTCTAGATCACCGTACCGAGGATCCACCTTAAATCCCCTGCAACACAAGGCCAGAATCATCCCTTACGGGACAGTTCTGAATAAATCAACCCCGCAGTTGTAGCTAGCAACCGCCCACACAGCCGAATAAAAAGGGACTCTAGACAGGGGAAGACCTTATCCTACTTGAGCGCGACTCACTTAGCCTTGTTGCACCTCCTATGTTTTAGCCATTCCCGGTTGATGAGGTTTGAGGCTACGATTACCTTTATAGAACACATCTATCTTAGAATGCTCATCGTCCTCTTGAAAATGTTCTAAAATCATTCAATCCACACAAGTTCATTCCGGGTTCGAACGAAACCGAAGGCATTACCTCGTTACACTCATTTTAGAATCATCGTTAGAGTTAACGACAATAACCCTTGCATTCTGGAACTCTATTTCAAACCTGAAAGCACTATCTCCATTATACTCGTATTGGAAACACCCTCCGAGTTTTAACGACAAATAGTTCTTACACTTCGAGTCTTCAACTTGATCTTCACTTGAATTCATGACTTAGCGTTTAACTTGGATCGATGTGGTTTTTGGATAATCAAATTTAAAATCCGATCCCAGTCTCATCGAAATCCAAACGTTTATTAAAGGCCAAGTTGTTTAAAGTTTAAATAATTTAATTCAATTCAATACTTGGAATTCACATAGCATCATTCACAGATAAATATCAAACATTTATCATCAACTGTATCCAATATCATATCATATAATATCATAGAATATCATCCAATAGATATCAACCAATTCAGACATTCTACACAAATAATCATCCACACACAAGAATTAGTAATCAATTTTATTATTAATTTAATTAACTTAAATTAAATTAATTACTTAAGAATTAAGTACCAAATCCTGCTTAATCAATCATTAATTAATTATAATCCATTTAATTAATGAATCATTCATTAATTACCTTGTCAATCAATTAATTAATCTCTACTCATAGAATAATTATCCTTTAACTACTAATTAATAAAACTTAATTATTAATTTATATTCTTCAATACAAATTAATTAATCCATAATTTCTCTTACAATCAATTAATTACCCATTAATTAACCAATTAATTAACCCTTAATTATTAATTAATAAACCTTGATTATTAATTAACAAAACTTAATTACAAATTAATTAATCCTTAATTACTAGTTAATCAATCCTTAATTAACAGTTAACCAATCCTTAATTAATCTTCAATTATAGGTTAATTATTCTTTAATTATTAATTAATAAAACCTAATTATTAATTAATAAAACCTAATTACAAATTAAGTACTTCTTAATTACCAGTTAATTAACCTCTAATTACTTAATTAATTAATCATTAATTACTAAATATATCAATCTTAATTACTTAATTAATTAATTCTTATTACACTCAATTACTTAATTAATTAATCTCTAATCATTAATTAATAATCTTTAATTATCTAATTAATGATCTTTAATTAAAAAATTAATTAACCTTTAAATTAATTAACTTTTAATCCTTAATTAAAAATTAATTAAATCAATTAATTAATCAAATTAATTAATTATACTTAATTTCCTTAATTAACCTAATTAATCTCAAGATATTAAAACCTTGATTATCTTAAGATAAAACATTATGTTAATTACCATTAACATATTTAAACCATTTTATCTTTATGATTAACTTTACTTAATTAAATCATTAATTAACTTTTTAAAATAAAATAATCATTTAACTTGATAAATTAAAGTTAAACAAACCATAACTTCCTTTAAATTCTTTAAACATTTACCAAGTAATAGTTTAAAACTAATTTCAATTTAAATTTTAAAACTTGCTTTTATAAAAATCCTTAAAATTTCATTTGTAACTTAAGTTTTAAAATAACTTTAAACTTAACAAAATTCAAGTTAAACAAACTTCATAACTTCTTAACCAAATGTTAAAGAAAACATTTTTTTATATATAAAGTAAATATATATAAGAAGGTTTAAACTAAACTTATTTTCAGAATTTCAAAAACCTTGTTTTGAAAACTTTTTTTAAATCTGCTCATCCCTTACCTCGGGTCAAACCCGAAGACCACTCGGGTCTAGCCTCGAGTTTCCTCTTTTCTCTTCCATTTTCAAAAACTTGGTTTTTTTTTTTGAAGTTAAATCCTGTAACCCGAAAACACTCTCGTCTATTCGAGTTTACTCTCGAGTCCCTATCCCAATTACCCGAGATATCCTTCGAGGCAACAACCAATACCCAAACAACTGACACCACCCAACCCCTACGCATATGCCCCGGCATCAGAGCCGCCTCCGAGCACTGATGAACCCACTAGCACATCATCCATCGCCGCTGCAACCCATCCTGATCACCAAAACACAAGCTCAAGCCCACGATCGAAATATAGCAATCCAATCGAAATTGGAACCAAACACCATGGCCTAAAACCTCGTCGAACTCACGATGCCGATCACCAGAGCCGCTGCAACTCCGGCCACGCCTTGCCGACCCTTCATGCTTCCATTTCCCCAAGTCTTGCGCCACTCGATTAACCAGAGACTTCTTATTGCTCCCGTTTTCAGGTCGAACAAAATTAGGTTTTAAAACCTAAATCACCCCCTCGACGATCTGGAACTCCACCAGATATTTTTATGGCCTCCTTACGACACAAACCTCGACCACCAAAAGTTTTTTCGATCACCAGAAAAAGTATAAAACCCAATTTCTGGTCATCACCAAATTGCCTACCCAAACAAATTTAAAAATTGAGATTATCATCTTAAAAATCATATTTTACATAATCGATTCAAGTTATGTTCTTGAATCAGCAATTCAGGATGTTTGATTTTTTTGACTGTTTTAAAAATCTACTATAATATCTTGATTTCCAGATATGTATAGATTTGTCTTCCCTAAATACATTTTTAAATCTTGAATTGTGTTTAAACTAACATATTTTTTTGAATCTCAAAGTCTAACAAAGATCAGGTGAGAAGATTTTGAATTTTTGATCAAAACTTTATGTTCTAAACTAAGAACAGAGATGTTCAATACAACAGGCATGCACACATACATATATTCATAAACACAGAAATATCACTTATATATGCACAAGCAAAGCATCATTCATCTCAAAATTTCACAAGCAAACAGACATTTATATACTTAGCTTTTTAACTTAAAATGTTTACTCACCTTTAATGAAGCAGAGAGCTTGAAAAACTGGGAAGCTTTGATTTCTTTTGAAACCAAAAAACTTTGATTTGAAAACTGAAAACCATGGCCTATTTAAAAATGGAAACTTGAAAGCTTTGATTGAAAACTGAATTTGCTGAAGAACATACTTTGAAACTAGGATGCTTTAAGGCCTTGATTGATGCAGGTAAAAGCTTGTTTAACTAGAAACTTGAGTTGCTTTGATTTTGGGTTGAAACTTTGAAACTTGATTTAATTACAGGCTTTTTGAAAAGATTATCATTTGAAAACTGAACTTTTGTTATTGTTGAGAAGATTCTTGGATATTCCAAGTTTGAGAAAAAAAAAGATTACAGGGTTTTGAAAAATGGTTTACAGGTTTTGCTATTAATTTTTCTGGTTTGTAGGTAGTTGAACAATTTGAGTTTCTTGAGTTTAGAAATGAGAAGATAGAAAAAGAATAGAACCAAGAAAATGGTTGTTTATATAGATTTAAATTGTCATTTATTAAAATTAGAGAAAAAGAAAATTAAAAGGATGACACTTGTTCAAATCAACTACATTTGTCATTTACCATTATAATCTCATTGCACATGTTAACAATAAGCTTCATAACTAAACACTTGTATTTATTCATTGTTTATTATTTTTAAATGATTTTAAATGCTTTTTAAATTAAATTTCCTATTTAAATAAGTACATTTCTAAATAAATAAATGCTTTTCTAAATTTTAAATAAATAAAACCTTTAAAAGAAAATAGAATAAAAACTAATTATATTTTAAATAAAATCATATATATATATTTAATTCATTTTAACATGTTAATGTAAAACTTTTTTTATTTTTTACTATTAAATAAATACTTTCTAAATTTATATAAATAAAATTCCTTTTAAAGAAAATATTATAAAACAAATTATATACTAATAAAAACTTTGTTCATATATTTTGATATCCAATATATTTTAAAATATTTATCTTTTAAATTCCAAATTTAAATCCAAATTTCAAATTCAAATTCAAATTTAAAAATCCAATTTAAAATCAACTCAAATATATATATATATATATATATTAATTTAAACAAACGCATTATTAAATTTGTAAATAATTATTCTATTAAAATCTATTTATATCTATATTTAAAAGCATCACATTATTATTATTTTTGTTTGAAAATAACAATTTTACCCATTTTAAGTAATAAATAAAGGAGATTATCACATTTTAAATTTCCGTGAAATTCCGGGATATCACGTTTCTCCCCCTTAAAAGAATTTCGTCCCCGAAATTTAAAACAAAGATAATCCAAAAACTTTTATTTCATTTCAACCATTACAAGCATACATATCAACCATACACTATCAACTAAACAAACAATTTCATCCAACAAACAATTTTCAAACAAACATTACTAGCTATCCGGACACAAATCCGGATAAGCCTTCCTAAACTACTCAGAGTTTCCCAAGACAAACTCTGAAATCCTAGCTCCACAATAAGAGATAGATCGTTCACGTATTTCCTCAGATGAGATACGTGAAAAACATTGTGAATTCCAGCCATACGGAATGGCAATTCAAAACTGTAGGCCACAACACTCATCTTCTCAAGCACTCGGAACAGACCAATATACCTTCGGCAAGTTTTCCTGTCTTACCAAATCTTATCGCTTCTTTTAAATCGGGAAACTTTGAAAAAGACTAAATCTCCAATTTCAAATTCCAATTGTCTTCATCTCTTGTCCGCATATTCTTCTTGCGATCCTATGCTGCTCTTAAACTCTTCTTGATAAGCTCTACCTTCGCAGATGCCTCTCAGATCAAAACTGGACCAAGAATAAGACGATTTCTCTACTCTAACCAACGGGATGGGAATCTACAAGGTCTTCCCTAAAAACTTCATAGGGTGCCATCTTGATACACGCCTGATAACTGTACGAGAATTCTATTAAATACATATGGTCCTCCCAAAATCCATCAAAATCAAAATACAAGCCCTCGGCACATCCTCAAGAATTCAATTCAGCCTTTCCGTCTGTCCGGGAATGATAGGCTACACTCTAACTCAATCTCGAACCCAAAGCTAATCGCAAAGCCTCCCAAAACTTACTGGTTAAGATAGGACCACAATCGCTAACAATGTTGACTGGGACACCACGCAGTCTTCTCTAGAAAAACTTAGCCAAAGATGCTGCAGTACGGGTTGTCTTAATGGGAATAAGATGGGCACTCTTAGTCAACTGGTCTACAATTACCCACATTCCTTCGTTTCCCCTCTTTGGTCCTTAACAAACCATCGACAAAATCCAAAGAAATCACTTCCCATTTCCACTTTGGAACTTCCAAAGGCTGCAACAAACATGCGGTCTTCTGCTGATTAACTTACACCTACTGACAGATCGCACATCCTTAACGAAAGCAACTACATCCTTCTTCATACCCTTCAACCAGAGACTCTCTTCACATCCGTATACATCTCTAAAATCCTTGGATAGATACTCAGCCTGGAGTGATGACTCTCTGACAGAACTTCTTGCTTCAAATCCTAGAAATTTAGAACACAAATCCTTCCGTTGATCCTCAATGTTCCTTGGTCATCAATCTGAAAACTAGAATACTGACCATTCTTGACTCAATCCATCCACCTCTGGCACACATAAACGTCCGTGGAGACCTCAAAATTACTTTTTCCATGAAGAATAGCTAGAACAGGCACGCTGTTCAGCCTTGCCTTCAAATCCAAGAAAGCCTCTTCACACTCGGTTTCCACTTAAACTTTGCTCCTTTCTGAGTCACTTGATTAAGTGCGAAGAAATCTTAGAATAGTCCTTGATAAACTTCCCGTAGAACCCTGCCAAATCCAGAAAACTGTGGACTACCGTCGGAATATGCGGCTACTTCCATTCTTGAATAGTAGCTACCGTGACTGGATCTACAGAAATACCCTCACTAGAAATAATATGCCTCCTCAAAGTCTCTAACACTATTCCCAAATGCCGCTTGAGCTCCTCTTCAGACTTGGAGTAAACAAGAAAATCATTGATGAACACAAGAACAAACTTACTCAGCACATCCCAAAAAACTTGGTTCATCAAATCCACACAGAATCTCAAAGACCCATCCGTCTTGGTCACAAAGATATTGGCAGAACCCTAGCTGGAAAAACTAGGCCGAATCAAACCTTTCTCTAAGAAATATCGGGTCTGCTCCTCCAACTCTTCACTCTCCTTCAGCGCCATCCTTCTACTGGGTTGAACAACATGTACTGCTTTCGGAACTAAGACGATCCGAAACTCTATCTCCCAATAAGGGGGTAAACCTTTCACTTCCTTGAAAAAATCTAAAAAATCTCTGACCACATCGATAGACTCTACACCTTCTGGATGTGCCTCAACTTCATGCAACAAATTGCTCCAAAGAACTTCAGAATCATCACAAGTCACATTTGTGATTCTTCCCAACTCAGTCTCCAAAGACACAATCAAAACTGCCTTATACTTGTCCAATCAATTCATATCCAGAATAAGATCAAACCTTTTGAAATCCAATACAAAAAAGGTCACAAGAAAACTATAGGGACATAAGAAAACCTTAAGCTTCTACAGATATTACCTAACTCGGTTACCCCGCCTAAAGGATTAGATACAAAGATAGGACGGTCAACCAAACAAAGAGAAAATTGAAACTTCTCTAGAACTCATGTTGGTAACCCGAATAGATATCCAACAAATTTAGATAGGTATATAGTTATATAAAAATTACAAATATGCGCTCTTAAGATAGACACTACTTCAGAGCCGAGGTATTATCTCAACCTATGCTCTGATACCAAGTGTGACGACCCGCCTTTCATTCCGTAGAAAGACGTATCACCAATAAAAAAGAAAGAGGTAGAAATAGAATAGATAGAAGAAAGAACTCAACAATTATCATAATCTCACAGCGAAAACAGAACAAAATATAATATATCACATAGATATTACATAGTCTTTACATATCAGAGGTACACAGATTACACAACATCTTCACATTAGACAGTTATAAAGACCTGTCTATCCATTACATTCAGAATACAACAGATAAAGACTTCAACACAACGGAAATAGATTGATATAGCTACGTCTGGACTCCTGCTCCAAGCTATCCGAATTCAGCAAGCCAAAACCTGATCACTTGGCTACTCACAAAAATTTGAGTATCTAAGAGTTTAAGAAAAACAGAAATAAACTCTAGGTTGGACATCTGGTGTGAGTAAACGGTTAAACTGTTTAACTTGAAAAACCTTTGAAAACAAAGGTATCACGTAAGACTTCCCACACATAAACATGGGTAAGTTTTTACCTTACGCTAACCAAAACATTTGATAGGAAATCTAGTGATATTATAATAGGGTCTAGGGTTTTCAAATAAACTAAAAAATAGCCAAAATTATTACATTTATTAAATTCCAGCATATATAGGTATACAATCAAATCCGATGGCACTTATTGGAGATTGGATTCCATACAATGGTAGGGCTACAGGTGTACCGCTCATCACAGTACGTGGTATAGATCACTGTACCGAGGATCCGCCCTAAATCCCCGGCAACATAAGGCCGGAACCATCCCTTACTGGACAGTTCCGAATAAGTCAACCCTACGGTTGCAGCTAGAAACTGCCCACACAGCCCGAAAAAAAAGGACTCTAGATAGGGGAAGACGTTATCCTACTTAAGCGCGACTCACTTAGCCTTGCTGCACCTCCCTTGTTTTAGCCATTCCCGGTTGATGAGGCTTAAGGCTACGATTACCTTTATAGAACACATCTATCTTAGAATTCTCATCGTCCTCCTGACGATGTTCTGAAAGCATTCAATCCATACAAGTTCATTCCGGGTATGAACGAAACCGAAGGCATTATCTTGTTACACTCATTTTCGAATCACCCTTAGAGTTAACGACAATAACCCTTGCACTCTGGAACTCCATCTCGAACCTGAAAGTACTATCTCCGTTATACTAGTATTGGAATCACCCTCAGAGTTTTGATGATAAATAGTTCTTACACTTCGAGTCTTCAACTTGATCTTCACTATAATTCACGACCTAAAGTTTAACTTGGATCTATGTGGTTTTTGGATAATCAAATTTGAAATCCGATCCCGATCTCATCGAAATCCAAACGTTTCTTAAAGGCCAAGTTGTTTAAAGTTTAAACAATTTAATTCGATTCAATACTTTGAATTCACACAGCATCATTCATAGATAAATATCACACATTTATCATCAAGTATATCCAATATCATATCATAGAATATCATAGAATATCATCCAATAGATATCAACCAATTCAGACATTCTACACAAACAATCATCCACAAACAAGAATTGTTAATCCATATTATAATTAATTTAATTAACTTAAATTAAATTAATTACATAAGAATTAATTACCAAATCCTGCTTAATCAATCATTAATTAATTACAATCCATTTAACTAATGAATCATTCCTTAATTACCTTGTCAATCAATTAATTAATCTCCAATCACATATTAATTATCCTTTAACTATTAATTAATAAACCTTAATTATTATTTAATATTCCTCGATACAAATTAATTAATCCATAAGTACTCTTATAATCAATTAATTAACCTTTAACTAACCAATTAATTATCACTTAATTATTAATTAATAAACCTTAATTATTAATTAACAAAACTTAATTACGAATTAATTAATCCTTAATTACCAGTTAATCAATCCTTAATTAATAGTTAACTAATCCTTAATTAATCTTCAATTACAGATTAATTATCCTTTAATTATTAATTAATAAAACCAAATTATTAATTAATAAAACTTATTTCACTACAAGAAAATTTGGTTTTTACAGCAATATTGGACAGCGTTTTCCTTATAAATGCTGACAAAGCATTTAATCAAATAAAAATTGGAGACCTAAACGCTGTTTAAGTTAACCCGCTTCATTTTCAGATTCTTTTCATTACGCGGGTAGCTAGCCGCCTTCCTTTCTTCCTTTTAACTTCTCTTCCGCATGAAGTAAGAAAGCAGTAAACTTCCAATCTTTCCCATGATTACTTTAAACCTAATTAAAATCCCAATTATACATGAAATCTCCCATGAAATCTCGTTCCTCCTCTAATTCCGCTAGTAACATTCAGATGTCGATGGCACTAAAGAGAACAAAGATCCTAATGACGTATCTGCAGACGAAAGCTATAATTTAAGCGACAAAATAACTGAAAATGGATCGGAATCTCAGATTATTACCGAAAAGAAGAAAGAACCTGAAATCGATGAAGCTGAACAAGTTGTAAATTATGACGTTGGGAGAGTTATAGCAGAACAGGAAACACATGATTTGTTCTGCCCAAATTGCCATTCTTGTACCACCAAAAGAGTTATTTTATGCAAAAGAAAACGAATGCCAGGACAAAAGCCTACTGATTTTATGCCTCATAAAAAACCGAATGTGCCTTTTGTTGCACCTGAAGTCGAGGATACTCCACCTGAAGCGGGGAATGCTCCAGCTGAAGCCAAGAACACTCACCAAGATGAGGAAGTGTTCAGATGCTTGTCGTGTTTCAGCTTCTCTGTTCCAACTGGTATAAATTTATACGCTACCATATGTTTGTGTATATGAGTTTAAATAGATTGTGTAACTGAATATTGTGTTGAACAGAAGGAGGATTTAATATTTTTCCCGGCTTATGGAAAAGTGAAGTGTACAATAATTTGCCAAGGTCGGATACTGCATCTATTTTAGATGACCATCCTCTTGTATTTACAGAACGCGATTTTTGTTAATCTTAATAAATATGAAAATAAACGTGAATAGCAGGAGGTGTCACCGCTGACATCACGAAGACTGTCACATAGCAATGGGCCTCTGAATGCAGGTTCTCTCTCAGATAGCCCTCCAGTTTCTCCTGATTGTTTGGAAGAATCCAAGGTTGCCAATTTTTCATCTATTTATATTTTTATTAAATTATCATATTTCTGTTACATAATTATGCTTTTATAATGCTTATGCATCAAAGTTTGATGCAATTTACTTATTTCTAGAGCCCAATTTAGTGCCCCTTTGCCAACAACTTAAAAAATTATGTTTAGAAGTAGAACTAGAAACTTTGACAAATATTAGTCTTATAAGTTATAACATACAGAATAAAAATAAACAATTTATGTGAGACAAAGAGACATGTTATACAGCTTTAATGTACAAGATATCTCAATTTTTTAATGGTAAAAATATTATTAAAGAGAGAAGTGATAGAGCTTTGCTACTTTGCCCGAAATAAAGGGCACCTGAAACACCTGAAAGTGGATTGAACGGTGGATTTCAGGGGAGTGCAAACGATTTAATGGCTGAAATGATTTTAGGTATAAAATCGGCTGTTAATTTCGGGTGGAATAGCATTTGCGGAAGTGATATATATGTAAATATTTCGATGCCTTTCACTGTAGTCAACAAGACAGACGCCTGGCAAATGTAAGGTTGAGTGTATTACAAAGCGTGATAGGTAAACTAGTTATGTGCAGTGTTTCAGGCTTCTTTTTTTCTATTCTTAGCCACTCTAAACTTTATTTCCCAATGTAGCCCTGTCATCGCCTGATGCTGGAAAAGTTACCCAAACCGTAACACCGAGAAGGCCGTCTGGTAGGCCTCAGGGGAAGGTGAAGATCAAGGTTTCCATAGAATAAATATGCAGGTAATCAACTATATCCAGTTTAAATTCTTTGGAAACAAAGAAATGATCAAGAAAGTTGTAAATGATACTATGTACAGGTATGATGACTGGTCCTTTAGAGTTAGTGTGTGGGTCTGTTTCTATTGCATCTGATGAATGTTGTTTACTTGTCATGTTTGCTCTTTTTAGTTATTTTACCATCCTCTTATTTTTGAACTCTCGCTCCCTCTATATTGGTGCACTGAAGGGCTGGCATTTTTTTGGGTATGGTTTGAGTTTATGCTATGGCAATGGATGGGTGATATGTGTGTGTAGCTGGACAAAGGCTTGCCAGGTACATTATTTGGTAATATGTAACCATGTATATTTATAGTATCTAGAAGTACTTCAAACTATATAACTCTATTAATGGACCTAATTTTTTCTTGTATTTCTAGTTCTAAGATATTTATGCAATATCCTTTTGAGAAGTTTCCTAGCTAACACCAGAATTCTTGAGTACTTTTAAGGAGTGACTAAACATGATATAAGACGCACTTGTAATATTGGTTATTTATAACTTATGAGTAGTTAGTACCTCAAATGCAAAAGTTTATGGTATCTTTTTAGGATATGTTACAAACTGTGCAAATATTGCAATTGCCAAACTAGAAAATTTCTGGTTATGTTACAAACGCTATAATTTTTGGTTATGCAGCAATTGCCAAACTAGAAAATTTTAAAATAATGCATTTCGTTAGCCTCATCGAATATAGAACATAACTTTTTTTTGTGGGAATGGGTAGTACGAAAAAAATTGTATTTATGCAGCAAGTTCAGGAAGTGGGTGCTGCTGAACAGGTAGGAGAATAAGGCTTGAATGAAAAGGTTGTGAAGCGGCCCAAAAAATGCTTAGGTGTGTACATGCCTATGAGCTTTTGAGTATTTATTAGTTTGAAGATGTTAATTTTCACGCATATCTGTGATCTACAGTAATTCCAGAAGGATTTCAAAATCTGTTCAAATGTGTTATTGTAAATAATCTCAAAGTCAAGTCAAGTAAAGTAGTTCTAAAATGATTTTAAACAAAAATGTACCCATAATGTATAAATAAGCTGGTTCACTTTAAATACACAGACATATTGTCTTTATTTAAAATTGCTACAATACAAAAATAACTACATCTAAATTTGTTATTACTTACTGCATTTTAAGATGCATGTTGTAGACTATATATCATCCATATTCTGGCATATTACAAAATTTTACTATTGATCTTTAGCATGCATGCAACATTGGTTATGTGCGCACTACACAGCAGCGAAGTAATTTAATTTATAAAAAAATATTTGTGATAGTGGTTAATTCAGGCAATTGAATATAATAAAGTATTTGTTTCACTATTCAGTAGTGGATTAGTAGAACTTTACATTTTATAGGCTTAGGTTTAAATAAAATTTGATGTGATTTTTTCAATGTTCATGGGTTGGATGGAAACACTTCAGTTTAAGGTCGTGCTTAGGCACTTTAGGTGTAAACATATTGGAAATATCATTACAATAACAATGAAAATATAGTATTGTTTTTTTCGAGTATGTCTTCATTATATAATAATTTCCTATCTTTCGAGTATGTCTTCATTATATAATAATTTCCTATCTTTGATCAATAACCATATATATAAAGCTCCTATATAATAAAAATCAATGTGATGCATCCATACATATTATTGTATTAATACTGACAAATCAATCTCTACTTCATGTAGGAAAATCTGATGAAGGATATGATTGATAAACTCAAGAAAAGGTAGTCTCAAAATTTAGTTTTAGTTTACCTCAATTCTTTTGTGTTAACTTAAATATTTAAACATCATATGTTTGTAGGAAAATATATTGTGCGGACATCATAAAGTTTAAAATTAACAATATACTAAATGGTATATGTATGTACAATCATATGAGTAAAGAGATAATATAATGTGACATACTATAAATTACACAAAGAAAATAGCCAATATCGAATTTATATATAAATATACGTATATAAATATATACGCAATTGCTTTATGCTAGTTTTGAATGATAGCTTGAACCTTATGAATGAAGGGGCTAATATTATAAACTGAGCTACCTTACACTTCCCCATATATAAACTGTCCAAATATGATGCAATCAAAGCACTTGAAATCTACAAAAGAGCACGCCAGCAGGTATCAGTTACCATTCTTAGCTTCACAGTTTGCATTCTGCAATGTGAAAATAAGCTAGTTATTGAGTTTTATTTTAAATGCTGAATAGGCAGAAAGTTTTGTTTTAAATGCTAGTTATTGTGGCAGATAGAGAAAAGCAAGAAGAATGGCAGAGGATGTTGGTTTCAGCTGATGTTTTGTGGATGAGTAGCAGCAATGGGAAGTAGCATGAAGTTGTAGTTGCGGATGTGGGGGAAGTTGATCAAGTCGTGGCTGTTATTGAGTGGTTGATTGGTATTCTATGTGGCTGTTGCAGGGGTTCAGAGATTGGAATGAAGTTTGAAGAGGCTGGAAGTGTGCACTGTTGAATGATAGTGAAAATGATTGGAACAGTGGGCTTTGTAGTTGCCGAAATGATTGGAACAGTGATGAAGTCAGTGAAGTATGAGGGGGAAGTTTGTGCCTGTAGAGGTTATAGTAGCTGTATTGAAGCAGTAGTATATGATAGTGGCTAGTCAGGTGATGTGCGCGTGTTGATCAGGTGACAGTTTTTTTTTTGTTTCTCTTTTTTTTTTGAATGAGAGTTGAAATGCAAGTGGGGATTGGTATGTGGTAGGGTGGCAAATGACAGTGGTTAACTGTTTGATGTCAATGCAGTTTGAAGTTGGATGAAGGAGCAGTCTTGTTGAGAAAGGATTTGGGGAGCAGTCAGATTTTTGGACAGCAGCTATGTGGATATGTTGATATGATTCAGAGGTCGATATGTATCAGTTTGAAGATGAAGTGACCACTGTTGACAGTGTAGTGCAAGGTGGATATGGAAATGTATTGGTGATGTAGGCTGTTGATGATATTTGGAAGGAAGATGGTGGTGATAGTCTGGAAGGTGTACTGCTGTGATAGTTGTGTCGAAGCAGGGGATTGTGAAATTATGGAGCTAGCAGGGGGGCAATGAAAGGCGATTATGATGGTCTGTATGTCTGGGTAGTTGGGTATGCACAGAGAAGTGCAGGTATGCAGGTATGCACAAAATAAATCTCACCACACTTATATGAATTTATGTCATCTTCTTTATTTGCATTGGACCAGTGGAACAGCTGCTCGGTCTGCTGTCTACTTTTTTCACTTGACATTGGCAGTTTTCATAAATACCACACTTTCTTCCTTTCATTGACATACACGTTTGCAGCATGAGTTTCGCATATTCACGGCACATAGCTCTATGGTTACAGCAACTGTTCAATTTCTAGACTTGCTTCAATAGTTTTAACCTAACAATATTACTTTGATTTGCAACTATCTTTGCCTGGAAAATCTAGATGGATGATATACATCAGAAATGTTGAACAAATTGAAAAGGAGTACACTGTCTACTTTTTTAACTCGGCAGAAGCAACTACCAACATTACCACTCTTTTATTTTTGCAGTGATATACACGGTTGAATTTCAGAAGCATGGTCTGCCACATTTGAAGAAGGATCTTGAAGTTCTCCAGGTATATCATCTAAGTGTTTATATTTTATTTCAATGAAGTATGCAGGTGCAGTAAACAAAGAGATAGAGGATGAGTTTGTTGGTGGTGGGGGTATTGCAGTGTAACATAAGGTTGGGTGTTTGTGGTTTGGTGGTGGATGATGTAGTAATGGCAGCAGAAGGGAATTGACGTGGAAGTTTGCAAAATGCAGAAGGCAGTTTGAATGTGAAGAAGTCTGGTAGATTGTTGAAGGGCAGACTGTGTGCAGTGGTAACAAAGGCTATGGTGGAATATGCAGAACAAGGCACTGTTTTGTGATTCAGTGAGGAGTGTTCGGCAGTGCAATATGGTTGAAGGAGAATGAAGGAACTGTAGAGATTTGATAATGGTTGTAATTGTTTGGTGAGTAGGCTATTTGAATGGTTGTAATTGTTTGGTGAGTAGGCTATTTGAACTGTAGAGATTTGATAATGGTTGTAATTGCAAAATGCAGAAGGCTCATTTATGTAATTATTGTGACCAATAACTGATTTTGATTGAATGGACGTTTTTTTTCCAGATGTGGACTAATCTGATTCAAAAGGCAAAAGATGGTGGTTTGGATGTTATACAAACTTATGTGTTTTGGAATGGGCATGAACCTTCTCCTGGCCAGGTATATATGCAATTTACAGAATTTGAAAATTTGATTTTTATGTAGATTACTTCTGCAATTGATTATTTAATTTTTTTTGGGTTTCTTGTTAGTATTATTTTGGTGGGAGATATGATTTGGTGAGATTTATTAAGCTAGCTAAGCAAGCTGGATTATATGTCCTTCATTGTTTTGCAGATTGACATAGTATTTGGTGTATTTGATGTGAAGTAGGCTGGTTTCAGGTGGGTGAGTGTAGTGGTGTGACGGTAGTGGATGGCAGATTGCAATAGAGTGGTAGATGATTGTCGGTGATGTGGTTATGTGACAGCAGTTGTAATGGGAGATGCAGTATTGTGTGTTGATAGTCAGTGAGGAGAAGGAGTGGTTCGGGGAAGTTTGGTTGGTGCAGTGGAGATATGGATACGTACAGATATTTTGATTACTGCAAATTTTGATTGAAAGCTTATGCAACACTTGATATAAGGTGCCACGGTGTTTGAATAAAGTATCGCAATAGTTAATCGAGCTGCTGTCATGATGGATTAGCTGCCACAATCACTAGTTTGCTTCCGTCGAGGTAACCATAGGAATCGAAATCAACAGTGTCGGCAGGAACTATCTATCTTTTGACATTTATCCAAGTCTTACAAAAATCCTTAAATATTTTCACTTGGTTGCTTGGTTTGATTATTATGGCACCGTTTTATGCATGTTATTTAATTGCTGTGTTAATTCAAAATGACGGACACACACACCCCCCACCAACAACAACAAGTCTTGTTCATTATCGTATTCACTTTATTTTAACAATGAGTTGGATTTCGTGAAGAAGTACAAGTTCAATGGTTCAGTAAATTACCATAATCAAATCAACTATTTTTTTAGCATCTATATTGTTTGTACCTATATGAAAGCTTACAATAATGCATATACTTATGGCTTTATTACTTCTAACATTGAAGGATTATCAGGAAAGACATCCAGAAGTGACCGTCCTTGATCCTCCAGACGCCATACAACATTTACATAATCGCCAGTCAATGCTTCATGATGTAGCTGATATGAACTTATCTGATGCCTTGGGTAATTCACATGAACATTTCAGTTTTGTAAGAGTATTAGTGTGTCTGTTGTATGTACTTATTTCAAGTTATGTGCAGTTGAAGGTGATATGTGTTGTCGGATATGCATTGTCTGATATGCTTATATGCGAACAGTTGAAGGTGATATGTTTGAAGGATTGTTATACTGAATGTATATATTTGTAATTGTAATATATTGAACGTATATATCATGTAAACGTTTATGTATCTAATTAATAGTTATTAGAACATGTTATATATGCTAGTTGCTTCAATATACTCAAAATATAATTCTGGAATATTCAAAAATAGAGTGGAATATTAAAGCTGTTATATAAATAGAAGACAGCGTTTGATTAATGCTGTCAATGAAGAAACAACAGCGTTTAATTCGTGCTGTAATTATCTTGAAATTGTCAATAACAGCGTTTTTTACATGCTGTCGAAAAAGTTGATGATTCAATAACAGCGTTTTAAACATGTTGTCGAAATTGTTGATGATTCAATAACAGCGTTTAGAAAACATAATACAGCACGTTATAAACGCTGTTGAAAAAATTATTGACAGCTCGTAATAAACGCTGTCACAGAGATGTTTCAACAGCGTTTATAGAAACGCTGTTGTAAGTTATGTATATACGACAGCATGTCGTTATACAGCGTTTCTAATAACGCTGTTGTATCATATTACAGCATTTATCAAACGCTGTTAAAAGCCTTTTGTGGTGTAGTGTTTACAAATTAAGTACTTCTTAATTACAAGTTAATTAACCTCTAATACTTAACTAATTAATCACCAATTACTAAATCAATCAATCTTAATTACTTAATTAATTAATTCTTAATTACACTTAATTACTTAAATTAATCAATCTCTAATCATTAATTAATAATCTTTAATTATCTAATTAATGATCTTTAATTAAAAAATTAATTAACCTTTAAATTAATTAACTTTTAATCCTTAATTAATAATTAATTAAATCAATTAATTAATTAATCAAATTAATTAATTATACTTAATTTCCTTAATTAACTTAATTATTCTCAAGATATTAAAACCTTAGTCATCTTAAGATAAAACATTATCTTAATTACCATTAACATATTTAAACCATTTTATCTTAATGATTAAATTTACTTAATTAAATCATTAATTAAGTTTTTCAAATAAAATAATCATTTAACTTGATAAATTAAAGTTAAACAAACCATAACTTCCTTTAAATGCTTTAAACATTTACCAAGTAATAGTTTAAAACTAGTTTCAATTTAAATTTTAAAACATGCTTTAATAAAAATCCTTAAAATTTCATTTGTAACTTAAGTTTTGAAATAACTTTAAACTTAACAAAATTCAAATTAAACAACTTCAAAACTTCTTAACCAAATGTTAAAGAAAACATTTTTTATATATAAAGTAAATTTATATAAGAAGGTTTAAATTAAACTTATTTTTAAAATTTCAAAAACCTTCTTTTAAAAACTTTTTTAAAATTTTCTCATCCCTTACTTCGGGTCAAAACTGAAGACCACTCGGGTCTAGCCTCGAGTTTCCTCTTTTTTCTTCCATTTTCAAAAACTTGGTTTTATTTCTTTTAAGTTAAATCCTGTAACCCACAAACACTCTCGTCTACTCGAGTTTACTCTCGAGTCCCTATCCCAGTTACCTGAGATATCCTTCGAGGCAACAACCAATACCCAAACAACTGACACCACCCAACCCCTACGCACATGCCCCGGCATTAGAGCCGCCTCCGACCACTGATGAACCCACTAGCACATCATCCATCGCCGCTGCAACCCATCCTGATCACCAAAATACAATCTCAAGCCCACGATCGAAATCTAGCAATCCAGTCGAAACTGGAACCAAACACAATGGCCTAAAACCCCCTCGAACTCATGACGCCGATCACCAGAGCCGCTGTAACTTCGGCCACGCCTTGCCGACCCTCCATGCTGCCATTTCCCCAAGCCTTGCACCACTCAATTAACCAGAGACTCCTCATTGCTCCCGTTTCCAGACTCGATCAAAATTAGGTTTTAAAACCTAAATCACCCCCTCGACGTTGCCTCGACGATCTAAAAATCCACCAGATATTTTCCTAGCCTCCCCGATTGTCATGCTAGCTTCGACACAAACCTCGACCACCAAAAGTTTTGTCGATCACCAGAAAAAGCATAAAACTCATTTTCTGGTCATCAGCAAATTGCCCACTCAAAAAAAATCTAAAAATTGAGATTTTCATCTTAAAAATCATATTTTACATAATCGATTCAAGTTATGTTCTTGAATCAGCAATTCAGGATGTTTGACTTTTTGACCGTTTTAAAAATCTACTGTAATATCTTGATTTCCAGAGATGTACAGATTTGTCTTCCCTAAATACGTTTTTAAATCTTGAATTGTGTTTAAACTAACATATTTTGTTTGAATCTCAAAGTCTAACAAAGATCAGGTGAGAAGATTTTGAATTTTTGATCAAAATTTTAGGTTCTGAATTAAGAACAGAGATGTTCGGTACAACAGGCATGCACACTTACATATATTCATAAACATAGAAATATCACTTATATATGCACAAGCAAAGCATCATTCATCTCAAAATTTCATAAGCAAACAGACATTTATATACTTAGCTTTTTAACTTAAAATGTTTACTTACCTTTAAAAATGCAGAGAGCTTGAAAAAATGGTAAGCTTTGATTTCTTTTGAAATTGAAAAACTATGATTTGAAAACTGAAAACCATGGCCTCTTTAAATCTGGAAAGTTGAAAGATTTGATTGAAAACTGCATTTGCTGAAGAACATACTTTGAAACTGGGATGCTTTAAGACCTTGATTGATGCAGGTAGAAGCTTGTTTAACTAGAAACTTGAGTTGCTTTGATTTTGGGTTGAAACTTTGAAACTTGATTTAATTACAGGCTTTTTTAAAAGATTCTCATTTGAAAACTGAACTTTTTTTATTGTTGAGAAGATGCTTGGATATTCCAGGTTTGAGAAAAAAAGGTTACAGGGTTTTGAAAAATGGTTTATAGGTTTTGCTATTGATTTTTCTAGTTTGAAGATAGTTGAACAGTTTGAGTTTCTTGAGTTTAGAAATGAGAAGATAGAAAAAGAATAGAAGTAAGAAAATGGTTGTTTATATAGATTTAAATTGTGATTTATTAAAATTAAAGAAAAAGAAAATAAAAAGGATGACACTTGTTCAAATCAACTACATTTGTCATTTACCATTATAATCGCATTACACATGTTAACAATAAGCTTCATAATTAAACACTTCATTTTTTTATTATTTTTAAATGATTTTAAAAGATTTTTAAATTAAATTTCCTATTTAAATAAGTACTATTCTAAATAAATAAATGCTTTTATTAATTTTATATAAATAAAATCTTTAAAAAAAAAGAATAAAAACTAATTATATTTTAAATAAAATCATATATAGTATATTTAATTCATTTTCAAATGTTAATGTAAAACTTTTGTTATCTTTTACTATTAAATAAATACTTTCTAAATTTCTATAAATAAAATTCCTTTTAAAGAAAATATTATAAAACAAACTATATACCAATAAAAACATTGTTCATATATTTTTATATCCAATATATTTTAAAATATTTATCTTTTAAATTCCAAATTTAAATCCAAATTTCAAATTCAAATTTAAAAATCCAATTTAAAATCAACTCATATACATATATTAATTTAAACAACACATTATTAAATTTGTAAATAATTATTATATTTAAAATCTATTTATATCTATAATTAAAAGCAACACATTATTATTATTTTTGTTTGAAAATAACAATTTTACCAATTTTAAATAATAAATAAAGGAGATTATTACATTTTAAATTTTCTTGAAATTCCGGTATATCACATTATGGAAAGAATGGTAAAGAATCAAACAAGTGATATTCAAGTTTGATTCACTTGGTATTTCAGCAGAGTATAGTTTTGAGATCCTTTAGAATAAACGTGGAAGATGAAGAGGAGAGAAAATTAGTGAAATCTAATTGAAAATTCGTTTAGAACTACTGGTATTTATAGAAGATCAACAACCATATCTATTTGTGAAAGGATACGAAGAATAGACGCTTCTTTTGAAAATTTGAATTCTGAATATTAATGGACACCATGTCGACATGAGGGTTAGGAGTATGTCGACATGCTCTAGGCAAAAATGGTGATTTTGATTTTCTTATTAAAATTGGTTTCTATAATTTTTCAAAACAATTTCAACTTTTATAAATATACTTGAATATAGTTTAAACATGTAAAAGAGCTTAGAAAGTAATTTTTAATATGTAATCTTAATCTATAAAGTGATTTAAAATCTAAGTATATAAATATTAAAAGCTAAATATTAAAACAACAGATAGTTTAAAATCGAGGACAATTTCGAAATCAAAATATTAAAAATGATAAAGATAATTTTGAGGCTAAAGTATTTCAAACAGGATAGGTGTCTTTCTGAAAAGAAGGTTTTGAAAACATTTTAAAATAAGAGATATATTTTTGAAAAGCATTTTCATAAAATTAGTGGATATCAAAGTAGGACCACTGTATGTGCCACTAGATACTTTCGTGGGTTCCATCCCTTTAACAGGATCGAAGTGGATTCCATTCCACGAATAAATTTTGAATAAAGATGTAAGTGCTTTCAAGAAGTTTTAACATAATTCTAGACTCAATACTTATCTTGTGCTTTGAAATCTTGAACTCTTGATATCTTGATACTCATAAGTCTTCAATCTTGATATCTTTGATCTTTAAATTCATCAGTCTTGTATCTCTATATTGTACAGTCTTCATTCTTGGTACCTGCATGTTTATATCCTGCATACACACACACACACACACACACACACACACACTATAATGTTAGTGTTTATATTTCATAATAAGTCCTAAGGTTGTTGTTATAAAAACATCCTTCTCAAGGACCAAGACAACATAGCATGTGTAATGAAGTAGGAGGTGAGAGAAACATGTGTGAGAAGCTTTTGAGCAAGAAAATGTGAACGTGAATAAAAAACGGAGTAGGGATGTGAAAATGCATTACTTTACCCCCACTATACCTGAGAATATGTGACAATCATTGCTTCAGTGTACATGAGCAGTTGTTGAGTTTGTGAGCAATATGTGATTGTTGTAGTGTAGTATGCAACTACACACATGGTGAAAAAATGAAGACCCTTTAATGCAATGTAGCAGGCAGTGTGAACATTAGTATAACTCGGGAAGTGGCAAAACACTGAGATAACTGTAGCATGATGTGAGGCAGCAATATCAAGGAGAAAAAATTAATCAAGAAGTAAAATTATATATGACTAATTTCCCTTTAACCATAAGGATACATGGTTTGTCCTGCTATTTTTATCCTTGCCATTGATAGTAGTAAAGTGATTTTAAGTTTCTAATGACTTGCTCCTAAGGATGTGCCATTGTGACCTAAATATTTCTCACCATGGCAATTAACGGTGAAATTATAGTATTCCAAGAAATCATTGTATTCCTAATTTTTTCACATTATATCTTCACATGAACCAATGCTTCCTTGTAAAACAAAATTTTTATAGTTCTTATAATTAATCTAAAGACCTATCTTCAAATTCTACAAATATCATGAAAGGATGTGGAGAAAGTAAATTCAGCAGGACAAAACATTATTCACAAAATGAAACTTCACAATTGAAATAAAATTAAATGACAATGCTAACTTGTTCATTTTGCTTAAGGCTGGGACGTATAACATGTGCATCAGCTTGGGGAAATTTTCCTATTATAATTATCTATAATACTAAGTGAATGTATATAAAGCCAACACCTTGACTTTTTATATAAGCAGTCATTGTATAATCTATTCACTTTTCTATTACTAAAAATAATAGAATTATTAGAGCATCATTGGTCAAATTTTTATTTTTTTACTACAACATTTACTAGTCTACAACAAAAACATATATGTGCCTGTTTTGATATTCACTCTAGAATAATCATCAAAGGAATTGTAACGTAAATGGCGATGTCATAGGTGCACAAAAGGGGAATGCTGCAAGAGAAGAAGGGAGATTCACTGATGTTGTAGGTGGAAGATTCAACAAGGGCTATAGCTAAGTTTGTATATCACTACATCATCTAAATACTTGACCAAACATAAGACTATGTCACTAAATCATTATAATTTCAAACCATGCCCTTTATCTTTCTTAGAAATTGAGATGTTAAAACCCCAACATAAAGACAACATAATCGACATGCTTTACAAATTATATCATAACAACTTCTACATAGGAGAAGCCTTAATCTTTATAAAAATTGTGTTGTAAATTTTCAAAGAGCTTTTGGGGGTTTGGGTTTTGTTTTGGAAGAGTAGAAGAAAGAAAGAAGAAGAAAAGAAAGTAAAGTCCCACATTGTAGAAAAGAGGAGATTATACTTGTATAAGTATAGCTCTCTCAAGTGAATGTTGGGGCCTTGGGGCTTCCACATGTTTGCTTTGTTGTAAAGATAGAAGTCATGAAACACCACACGCGTGCCGCCGCAGTCCGTCCGACCGAACCGAGCCGAGTCGGGTTTCGGGTTCGGATCTGAAAATACTTTTGGATCAAAATATGAAACAGTAACGGGCCAGATTTCAGCCCGTTAAGGACCCAGAACTGGAATTCAGAATTTGAATGCTGGCGGGAGTTTGTAACATTTTCTGAACGTTACAAATATGAATAGACGCGACGTTTGATTTTTGAACCCGTTAGTTGTAAATTTTCAAAGAGCTTTTGGGGTTTGTGTTTTGTTTTGGAAGAGTAGAAGAAAGAAAGAAGAAGAAAAGAAAGTAAAGTCCCCCATTGTAGAAAAGAGGAGACTATACTTGTATAAGTATAGCTCTCTCAAGTGGATGTTGGGGCCTTGGGGCTCCCACATGTTTGTTTTGTTGTAAGGAGAGAAGTCATGCAACACCATACGTGCGCCGCCGCCGTCCGTCCGTCCGACCGAACCGGGCAGGGTACGGGTTTCGGATTCGGATCTGAAAATATTTTTGGATCAAAATATGAAACAGTAACGGGCCAGATTTCAGCCTGTTAAGGACCCAGAACTGGAATTCAGAATTTGTAACGTTACAAATATGAATAGACGCGACGTTTGATTTTTGAACCCGTTCGTAACGGTTGCGAACTGTTACTAACGGTCGTGACGCTTTGCGAATGGACGCCTCTTCAACACTATAAATAGCATCGTCCAGAATTCATTTGCAAAAGTTTTGATTCCTCTTCTTCTTTCCAAACGGCTCTGCGACGCCATTAATCCGCTGCTCTGTTTTGTGACGCCTCCAAGGTGTTGCAAATTCAGAAACCGTTGCAGAATTGTTCTCTTCTTCCTCTTCATTCTATCTTCTACAAATTGCATCATCAGAAACCGTTATGAAGTGTTCTTGGTCGGATCAAAGTCGTACAAACTTTGAATCCGATTACACTGTTATAGGGCTTCATTGAATCCTGAAAGTCGATAGTTCGATAACCCGTTTGTACCTGGTGGGTTGAACTATTGTCTGAAAGAATCTATTCCATAGATCTTTGAAGTCGGAAGTACAGTATTGTCTTCATCGCTATCGCCATCAAATTCGTCTCGAACCGCAAAATTCTCCAACAAATTAATTGTAAATCCTACATTGAAATATAAGTTACCAGCTTTGTTGATACCTCTATCAACTTCAAGTCATAAATATGTTCCTACTAATATGTACAAACTATAGGATAAGGCAAATGTTAACTTCAACTCCTTTGGAAAAGAACAATTGCAGTTGCATGTATTCAAGCATCATATTCACTAAATCTAGAATCAATTTGTTCAATTTACCATACATTCATCCTTGTGAAGTAACTAACATGTTTCAGCCGGCTTTAAGTCTTGTGAATTTCTTCATCGCAATAAATAACCCGTAAAACATTTTAGTTACTTTTAAGAAAAGCCAATATGCAAAGGTCTAATAAGCAACATTTTAAATTAAATAAACTAATACAACAGCTTATCAAAATTATTTTCAACCAATTATGGACAAATCATATTTCACTTAAACATTATATTAAATGTCCTATCTGACTAAGAGAATTTTATATAACATCAGTTTTGATTTTCGTTTGGTCGAGTATAACAAGGTATTAAAATATATTATTAGATCATGACCCATTATATTCTCAAACTTATATACAAATGACTGGGTTTGCAAGTAAATGTACTATGACCTAAGAGCATGTAGAACATTATAACAATGCAAGCAATGCCAAAGGAATAGTAGGAAATTAGTAACAATAAAGATGAATAAGTCTTTCTCCCCATTCAGATTAGACTAAATAGGATGCACTTCAACAGTGAAGGCAGTTGGTGGTACAAACATAGAGAATATATTACATGCATACAGACCTATACACAGTATTCAAAGTAGTACAAAAGTAGTATATGCTGTAAAAGAAGAAGAGTCCTTATTAGTCACTCATCTGTAGTGGCGTGGATTGCAAGTGCAGTTTGATCCATCTTTTCCTCCTTCGGTTTCCACTTGTTTAATTATCTCTACCACAGGTTCATTTTTAATATAAATTATTATAAATAATTAAACAAAATATTTCCTATCAATGATATTTAATAAAACATTATCCATTAGCACCAAATATCACAACCTCGGTGGTAATAGTGCCCACTTCACCAAAGTTTGCATTTTGTATATAGCCACGTTTATGCATACATAAATGCACACAACAATTATTAACAATAACATTCAATGCTAGTTATTATATAAGTTGGTTAATTGAAAATTTATTCCAACATAAGTACCATGAACTGCAGCCGCATAGAGCCGCAGTTGAAGAAGTTTTGCAAGCTGTATAGGAAGACATTTTTTCTACTAAGTTTATTATTAAAGAAAAACAAACACTTCATATTTTAAGATGGGTGATCAGTGAAGTGCAATTTCTTAGTTTAAGAGTTAATAGGACAGTCTATAATATATACAAATGTAGCAAATAATAGTCCACCTTTTTGAATCAAATTTTTTGCTGAT
This sequence comes from Allium cepa, assembly GCA_030765085.1. NCBI lineage: Eukaryota > Viridiplantae > Streptophyta > Magnoliopsida > Asparagales > Amaryllidaceae > Allium > Allium cepa. The sequence continues at coordinate 460,515,993 of CM060938.1, read as the reverse complement.
AATTTTTTTTATATACATACTCCGTTTTATGCATAATTGACTTTATCTGTAGCCCTCATTTTCTGATGCATATGTCATCTTCTAGGAGAGTGGAAGAGGAAAAAAGCAACAGTTCACTACAAACATCTGTTCCACGATGCATTTCCCATGAAACTGAATGATGTGATATTCTTTCGCATTACTAATCATATATGATTATTTCTTCATCCTTCTACACATATTCATACGAAAAACCGTTTTACATAAACTTGATGAACCACTTATATACCTTAAAAGTAATTATTATTTTTCAAAGTCAAAATAAGTTAAAAATCGGAAAACTGAAAGTAGTAATAGAAAAGGTCATAAAAATCATACGTAAAATTGAAATCAAGTCTTAAAAATCAAAATCAATCTAAAATAGTTTTATAGTAATATAACTCAAAAGTAAAACCTAATAAATTAAAATTTGAACAATCACAGAAAGTTCATTAAATTTAAATTACAAGGTAAAAGTCATGATCAGATCGTGGGATTAGGTCAGTCCAAATGATATTGCAGTCTAAAATTAGGAGTTCTGAGTACAGTATGTAAAACTCAAAAGTTAATTGTAGTTCAACATGGGATTAAGCCAATCCAAATGAGTTTGAACGGTTTCTATAATTCAGTAAAGAGGGAGATAAATTGATATGTAAATAGCTTTAAAAAAATACCTAAATCATGATTGAAGTTCATTGTCAAAGCAACAGCTATGTAATTGATTAGTTTTGGGATTCACAATAGGTATTAAACTTCGATTGCAAATTGTAGCTGATTGGAGTTGGTGTAATGTCCAGCAAGGGATAGCTTCGGTGATCAGGTGCGATGATGGTTGATTGTCATCGATGATAGATTCTCGACGATGATGACATTGATGTCTAAGTTAGGGTAGTTAGGTTTTTGTACTGGCATGAAATGGACAAAGAAAGGGAATGCGAGGGTATGACAGTAGGTAAAGGGCATTTTGGAAAATCCAAAAAATGCGACTGACATTAGTTTACCGAATTATCATTAATTATTAGAAGTAGAGAGAGATTTGATCAATCAATGTGTTGTAATCCTTACCTTTGATATCTTGTGACGACAAGGAAGAACCAGGTACTTAAATGCCATGTTACGTTTGCTTGTACCTAAAATCTTGCATATTTCTTCTTGGTTTTTGCAACCTTTGCTGAAAATTACTTTTGATTTCATAGCATTTAATTGCAGGCTAGAAAAAATTCTCGCTACCCTAGGTCCTATAAAGCCGCTTTCATGAAAATAGGCAAATCATCCATATACAATAGACGAGTAATCTTTGGTTCTTTATCAAATAGTGGGCATATTTTCCCTTTTTAAGATTTTATGTCATTTGTATCATCAAGAATTCCATAGCAGTAGCAAAGAGGTTCAGTGGTACTGTGTCACCTTGTCTAATGCACTTGCTCCATTTAAAGAGTCCTTGTGGTGAGCCTTTAAACAATATTAAATGGGAAGAGTTGAGATTAACTCTTCAACCAAAGTCAACCGTTGGTTGGGAAATTGATTGCTCTCATCATATGAGTTATAAATTATCTGTTAACTGTATTATAAGCCTTTCTCAAGTCAACCTTTATACACATTCTACCTTTGCCTTGACTAAACCCTCTTACATCCTCATGTTCTATGATAATACCATCAATAGTATTCCTTATATTAATGAAAGCAAACTGATCAAATGAGATTAGACCCTCCATCACTGGTATAGTCTTAACACAATGTCTTTGTAAATATTTTATACAGTGTGTTGCTGCAAGTGATTAGCCTAAAGTCTTTGCAGTCTCTAGTAGGGTGTGTCTTCGACATAAGTGCTAAGAAAGTGTGATTTATCCCTTTGACTTTTTTATCATTCATAAACGAATTTTGAATCGCCTTATGAATACCAAATAATGCCCGGTACAAATTTTGAATCGCCTTATGAATTTCTAAAGGAGCTAAAACTATCTAGGCCTGGTACGTTTGTTTCATGAATACCAAATAATGCTACTTTCACTTCTTCTAGTGTTAGGTCTGCATTTAGATGGCTCTTCCCCTCTTCCGACACTAGAGCTTTGCAAATGATATTCAACAAATCTTCCCATATATCCATTGTATAATTTTTTGTAATGCTCAACTCTTGACACACAAGCTCTTCACTTTTGATGCAAACCCCAATCCCATCAGTAATTGAGAAAGTATCCCTACATTGTTTTCTGGTTAACATTTTCGAATGATAAAAACTTCACATTATCATCCCCTTCTAATAAGTAGTTATACTTAGGTTTCAGCCTCAAACCCGACCGTAATAGGTTCAGATTATTTTATATCTAGTATGCTCTAATTGAATGGGCCAGCAAGTAGCGCAAGTGACGATTGTTTACACCAATTCTCTTTGTCAAAACTATATCACATTAAGACTTGTAGAATTCGGTTATTGTAACTTTCCCGAATTTTAGCCAAGTTTAATTTGATAATTAGTTTAATTTTTAAAATTAAATTATGAATTAATTTGGTATTTTCCAAATTAAATAGATATTTGTTTATTAATATAAATATATATAAATATGATTTTAAATAGAATTTCTAATTGGAAATTCAAAAATAAATGTTTTGAATAATATATTGGGTTTGAAACTCAAACATAAGTATTTTTAAAATAAATTGGATTTAAAACGTTATATTTTGAAATTTACAGAAACTTGTTTTCAAATTACTATAAATATAAATATATGTATTTTGAAAATTTTATTTGTATTTAATATAGTAAATTTTCAAAAGTTATTTGAAAGTTAACCTTAATATTTTTAATATATGTATGTATGATTATTTATTAAGTATATAATTTGATTTCAAATTTTATTTGTTAAGGTTATTTAAAAATTTATAAATTAAAATGAGTGAAGGATTTGAACATAAAAATAGATGTACATGACATTTATACATATAAACAAAGACAAATGTAAATCATATAAACATGTAAACATAAAACATATTATAAAAATATGATTCACAAAATTAATGACATAAAGGGGTTTTAAAAATAATTTATAAATAAATTAAAGAAAGGGTTTAAAGCACAAATTGGTTATATCTAAACATTTATAAGCCATGCACATAAAAAATTAACATGTGTTAGTTTGTATTTACAGGTGGCATTTTATTTTATTTTAAATTAAATTTATATGTAAAAAAAATGAAAAGAGAAATCTGGCCACATAAATTCAGTTCAAACTCTTTCAAAACTAAGAACTCAAAAGTAAAACTGAAAGGAAAAAACTAGATCAAAACAAAGAAATCAAAATTCTGTGAATCAGAAAGATCAAACAATTTCAACAAAACTAAGCAAACAACTTGAATCAAGCCTGGAAATCAAATTCAATAGCACAGCTTCAACAAGAATTCAAACAAATACAACTTAAGCAAGCATTCGGATCAATTCGTACTGCAATAAACAATCAAGTTCAAACTCATCTAAAACAAAGTTGCAGATCAACATCAAGGTTTCCAGTTTTCTAATTTAAAACTTTTTCAGGTTCTCTACTTTAAACAGGTGAGCAGATTTTTATCATTAAACTTTGAACTTGCTTATATGACTTAATATTGTGGTTGATATTGAAGTTAAATGGTGAAAGATGATTGAATGGATGCAAATAAGGTTGTATATACATATAAATATGTAAAGGTTGAATATGCATGTCTGTAAAACAGGTATATTTACATCAGTTTTGTTTCTAGAAGAAAAAATTCATATCACCCAAACAAATTAGTATTAGGATTTGATTTCTAAAAGAAAAATGTTCATAATAATGTAAAGTTATTTTCAAAAATAATGTAAAGTAAAAATATGTGATAAATAATTCGAAAATTTAGGAATTGCAGAGAAAACATTCAAAACAGAAAATTCAAGTAACTTAATTCCAAATTCTGATCATTGAATCAGATTCATTTTGCTAAATGATGATTTTCAAAAGTAATTTCATGATTTTTAAGTTCGTAAATGTCGAGAATTATCGAAATGAACAGAAAATGTATTTGGGTCAAATTCTGGCGATTAACGTTGAACTGGGCGTCGTGACCAATGGTGAAGGAAGCTAACTGTCAGAGAGCATGGGAAAAATGTTCGCAAAATTTTTAGTCGATCGTGGGGGATGAACGTGGTGGATTTAGGGTTTTTAACCCCATTTTAGTCATGGTCGAAAAATAAATGTTTGCATCGCCATGGGCGAACTTAGGGCGATCGTGGGTGGAGGAATGTTGCAAGGAGGACATGACACATCTTTGGTATGGATAGCAAGAATTCTGGTGATCTAGATGATCGATACGAGGCGATTTGGTTGATCAAAGCTGGGTTGCAGGTTGAGTCGAGCAACTCGATTTGGATTTCGATCAAAATTTGACGATACAGGGAATTGGGAATGATCTGTGAGGTTTTCGTTGTTGGGTCGATGACCTCGACGTTGGTCATAGGTGATCTGATCACTGGTGAACATGCACAATATTTCAATGGTGTCAGCAGGAAGTAGTTTGGGAAGAAAGGTGGATGACTCGAAGTTGTCCTCGAGAAATTCGTGTGCTGGCTCGTGAATGGGTTTGTGTATTTTTGATGGCATACCGAGTTTTATAAAACTTAAACTAAATCAAAGTTTTAAAAAAAGAAAAATAGGATGGCCTGGGAAGTAACTCGGGGAAATTGGTTCGTAGCTCGGGGAAGTCTCGGGGAGGTCTAGGGTTTGATCTAAAGACAGTCTTTCAACTTTAAACCAAATTCAAATTTTAACTATTTTAACTCATCCTTTTAAATAATTGTTTTGATTCAAGTTTAAAGTTAGTAAAGAAGTAATTAAGTTTTATTAAATTATGTGATCACTATTTATAAATTTATTCTTAAATTATTTTAAATCAATAATGAAGTTAAAGGGTTAATTAAAAGAAATGTTTTTTTAATCATTAATGACTTAAATATCTTAAGTTAAATTATGTGCTAATGATAATTAATTACAAGTTTTGTTAATTTAAAGATTTTAGTGATAATTAAGTGATTAATGAAAAGATAATTACTTAAAGGACAGTTACTTAATGATAGTAATTAAGGAATAATTAATTAATTTATTAATTGATTAATCAAATGATAATTAGGATTAATGAATTAATAATTAAGGTTAATTAATTAATGATGAAGGAATGAGTTAAGATTAATTAATTTCATGATTAAGGTTAATTGAATACAAAATTAAGGTAAAAAAGTATTGATTAAAAGTAATTAATTAATGATTAAAGTTGATTAAGTGATTAGGGATAATCATTTTACAGTAATTAATTAAGGATAATTTATTAACGGTTAATTAATTAATTCATTAATTAAGGATAACTAATTAAAGAATAATTAAATAATTTAAGGTTAATTATTTAATGATGAAAATTGATTAATTAATAATTAAAGGTTAATTAATTTATTAATTAATATTAAAGGTAATTAATTAAAATGATTTGTAATTGATTAATATTAACTAACTGGTATTAGTAATTTTTTTGCAAGTAATAAATATAATTTAAATTAATCAGATAATTAATTGATCTTACTTTTGAATGTTTGGATTCTATTGGATGCTGAATTGTTTGATATCCCTGATATGTGATGCTTTATGAATTATTCTGATTTGAGTTGCGATGAATGTAATTTACTTATCTATGATGAATTTATATTATTTATCTATGAATCTATGAATGAAGATAAGCATTATAAGATTATACCACTTATCGATGTTGATGTGCTTGAACCTGTGATGTGATGATTGATGATGTTGCACTATGTGTAAAACCTCTAAACTACACCATACACACACAAATATGGATTGCACGAGGAAATTAGTTAAGTCATAGATTTTTGTAATGGTTTTAAAAGATGAATTTTGGATCCAAATGGTTTTGGAAATGGAATTGGGTTGAATATGAAAAGTTTTTGAAAAAGGAAGTTTGAAATTGAAATTTAGTTTGAATATAATATGGTTTGTTTAAGTTTTGAAATTATTTTAGAAATTTGGTTTGAAAGGTTTATGCAAGCTGTATAATATATTTATGGATTTTTCAAAACTATCTTTAAGGTATTTTTAAAAGTATTATTTTAGGAATTTAAATTTAACCCAAGTTTTATACTTGAAGGGTTTTAACTTGTGCAAATGTAATCAGATTTTTCCGAAACGAAAACCATTTGTTTTCAAATAATAATAGCTTTCATATAAAAAAAGGATTTTCAATTTGTGTTGAAAGGATTTTAAGTTTGAAATGAAAATAGTTTGAAAGATATGAATGAGTCTTTGTTAAAGATTGGTGAACGTTGTTTTGAAATTAAAGAGGATCTTAAAGGTGTATCTTTTGTATAAAAGATTTGAAATGAAATTGTTTTGAAAAGTTATGAATTAATCTTTATGAAAGATTGGTGAACTTTGTGAAGTGAATCTTTTTGTTTAAAGATTTGAAAATGGTAATTTGTGAAACCATTTGAAAGAAAGGGTTTGGGCTTTAAGTTGTGACTTAACTATGATCCCAATATCCATATGCTTTTAAAATTAAGCTCTCATTATTCAGTTTAGCCGGAAGAGGAACTTGTGTCATATAATCCATTCCGAATAATGATACGACATAATGGATATCATTTGAAGATCGGTTGTAAAGATCGGGTATTTTGGAGAACGAAAGGATTACCCGTCGAATGTTTCTGCATCGAATAGCGCCCGGTATAGAGATCTCCATATGTGGTGGAGTGTCTGATCGGGGTTGTGAATACCTGGAATTGCAAGGGCTTCTTTTTGAAGTGCCTTCAGTTCTGTTCGAACCGGAACAGAATTGTATGGATGTATGCCTGACGTTAAACTTTGAGATGTAAAGCTGGTTTCTATCAAATACATTTCCGTTTGGTGGCGGAGAATTTATTCTCTTAGCTTAACACTATTCTCTGAGACGCACGAGCTCAGAGGTTATGTAGTTGATGGTTATTAGTGATACATTTCCAATTTGGTAATGTGGCATACGAAGTGCTGCTGATCTTGTATTGATCGTAGCATGGCTTTTGCAAAAATTGTAGCTTTGTGGACAAGACTTCGTCGAGCCTCACAACCTGGAAATGGTCGAAACAGGAATATTGCGGCAAGGGTTTTTAGGGGTCGTTCCCTAGGATATGTCTATTTCGTTTTGGATAAAAAGTGGTATCATGGTATGAGCCCAGATATTTAACTGTGTGGTTGTTGCTATTTTTTGGTGAATCCCGGGAGAAAGGTCAGTAATGACCGGGGATGGCTTACTAGTATGTGTTACCTAGTCACAGCGGTAACCCGGCCTTGTGTTGGCAGAGATCCTGTTTGGTTCTTGGCAGCGTCCCTCCAGAGGTGTCCCATTTGTTAAGGAAGTTCCTTAGCCTGACCATTTGTTGGAAATCCAAAAAATAATATGCGCCTTGTACGGTTTTAGTAGTATAACCTGCCATGGAATGTGGTGGTAACCTTGTAACGACCCGGATTTTTAGCATTGAGTTTAGAATATTTAAATGGGTTTAAATATTTGATTTGGGTTATGAATGGATTTTGAATATGGAAAGTATGGTTTTCATTTATAAAGTAAATTCAGGATCTAAGATATAATGATTTATTAGTAAATTCGACTTTCGAATTATATAATTAGTAATTGGGTTAAATGTAAAATCTGGAGTTTTAAGCCTATTAAAAATAATTTAAGGGTTTGTAAAATTTATATCGATAGTACTGAAAATAGTAAAAGTATTGAAATTGAATTTGGAAGTGTTTTGTTAAGTTTTGAAATTTTATCGTTTAAATCGATATTTAAAAATAGCCTTCCGAGGCACAGTCTAAGAATTCAACGGAACTAGTTCCATTGGATCCGTAATATTGTATTATTATCGGATTTCAATTTTCGTAATGTTTGGGGTTGATATGTGAGCGTATGATATATAAACGCGCTGAAATTTATATCGAAAATTTAATATAATAACTGGATTCAAAACGCTATCTTCTCCATACGATTGAATTAGGACTCGAGACCTTTTCCATTGAGGTCGAAATAGGGGTATAACGATATAAACGCCTAGCGGCACACCTCGATAGGATGTCAAAACTTTAAGTTGCATTTATCGAGACGTTTGGAATTTAAATAAAAATATTTCTTAATAAACCTACTCTGCAACCGTAATTCTTTCACATCGTAACTTTTTTCTTTCATCTCGTGATCACTGTAGCAAGGCAAGATTCTCACGCAAGGCATTTTTCTCACGCAACCTTCCTGTTAAAGACAACACTCGTTCTTTCCCTTTGTTTTAAGATATACGAAATTGATTTTTATTCCTCTTCAAATCTACTTCCTTTCTTCCCAAAATCAAAACCCAGATAACGAAAAAAAATCAATCTTTTTATTTTCTTTTTCGTTCGAATCCATGGCCGAACGAACGAAGGTCAAACTTCTCTTATGTCCTTCACCTTTCAGTTTGTTTAAAAAAAATTAAACCCTAATTAGTCGATCGAGATTCATGGAGGGAGCGGAGCAGCTTGCGACGGCAGCGGTGGGCCTGGAAGTGTGCGGAGTCGAGTTTGGGCCCATGATTTCTTGGAAGCTGCTACGTCAATTGGCGTGCCGATTTTAAATCGCGAATTACCTGGGCGTCGCGCTTGTGGCCGTCATTGATTTTCGCAATGGGATGGAGTAGGGATGTAACGACCCGCAAATCCGTACCCCTTGAGTCAACACCATTTTACTTAAATCAACTCAAGTTGTACAGAAATACGAACCATTAGGGTTAAAGAAGAAGAGGTAGAAGAAGAAAACAGAAAATCAAAACAGAATCTAACCATCGCAGCGGAATAAAATATAATAGATAATATATAATCATTACTCAACATCAAATATTTCTGTTTGTATATTACATCATCAGAGTACATCAATCACAGCTCAACATCAATATCATAAAATGGATACACAACCACTCAAACAGCGGGAAAATATATAAATATAAAACAAGTACGAATGTACGTATCGTCATCCAGCTCGTCTCCTGAGCTCCACAGCGTCATATCCTGTATCCTATAATACTCGGTCTGACCCGAGCATTACAGTTAAATAACACCCGAGTCAGTCTGGAATACCAGCGTGAGAAAATCACACCCAATTGGTTATTAAAGTTTCAAAATCCCTTTAAAAACAAAAGCATCTCGCAAGACCACGCCACAAATAAACATGTCAGGTTTTTACCTTACAATAGCTAAAACAATTTTTATAGAAATCCTCTGATATTATAATAGGGTCTATATACAAGTACTTATAAAATAGACGAAATTGTTACATTCATTAAATTCCAGCTACAAGCCACAGAGTGGGTAATACAAGCAAAACTCGTACAAGGCTCGTAGGGAGAATGGATTTCCAACCAATGACTAGACACTGGGGTACCACCTGTCACAGTACGGGGCCTAGATCACCGTACCGAGGAGTACGCCCGCTCCCCTGCAACACAAGGCCGGACCCATCCCTTACTGGACAGTTCCGAATAAGATCACCCCGCGGTTGGGATCAGCAACCGCACCACTGAGCCGAAATAAAAAGGGACATCTAGACATGGATGACCTTACTCTCCAGTGGGGGCTACCCACGAAGCCTTGCTGCATATCCCTTGATTTTCAGTCATTCCCATTTGATGAGGCTTGAGGCTAAGCGTTACCTTTTTGGAATATATCCCTTAGAATGCCCATCGTCCACCTGACGATGTTTCGCAAGCATTCATCCATACAAGTCCGTCCCGGGTTCGAACGGAACCGAAGGCACTATTCCTACTACATCCATTTTGGAAATATCCTCAGGATTAGTAGCGACTGGCCCTTGCACTTCACTGCTCCATCTTCGAATCCAAAATCGTTTACACGAAACGTACAAACCGGATCGAAGTGGTTTTCGAGAAATAAATCTCGATCCCGGTCTCTTCGAAACGATCAACGCAGTTGGCCAATATTGATAGTCCGTTATTTAACTATCAATTAACATTCACAAACATCCATCAAACAATAAATAATTTCCCAAATTATTTATTTACCTCAAAAATATCTTCACAAGATATATTTCTATTTTCAAACCTTTGAAAACAGTTTCAAAACCATCTTTCTTTTCAGAATCAACTTTCCCAAATATTTTCTATCTCCTCTGAAATCACCAAGCACAAAAATAGATTTTTAAAATAATTTAAAACACTTTACTTTGAAATATATACTTTAAAACATTTATTTCAAACTAATTTAATAATTTGTTAAACATACATCTTATATGAATATTTGAAATTAAAGTTACTTAATAAAATATAAAACTAGATTTTCACTTTTGAAACAAAATACTAAGTCACTTTTAAAATAATTACTACTATAATAGATTTAAGAAAATACCTACTTTAGAATTTAAATATTAGAAATAATAAATTTTTCAAAACATACCTTTTAAAACAATTTTTAAACTATTAACTTATATTTAAAAATTTACTTGAAAACGTACTTAGTTATCCAGGGAGAATTCCAACTTCAATCACTTAAATCAATTTTCCAAATTGATTCCCAATTTATTCCATTTGAAATAAGTTTCTTTAATTTCTCAATCCATTTCAAATTTCATTAATTATGCACTTAATTATTATTGTTATTATTTTCCATTTGATTTTAAATCTTTTAACTGAAATATACAAATTTCAGCTTTTCCCAAACTCTTCTTTATATTATTTTTCTCAAAAATTTAAATCTTAAATTTTAAATAAATGTTTTATTCTTATAATTAATATCATTGAAGATTAAAATTCCTTAACTTCCTGTTTATTCAAATTTCCATTCTATACCAGGATCTATTTAGTAGAATTTTAAAGCCGCTTTATTTCTTTCCAGTTCATTTAAAAATTTATTCAAATTTCTATAATTATTTCACTTACAATTTCACTTCTTTTATTATCTTACCAAAATCCAATTTATATATTTTTGGTAATTCATCATACCCAATGATATTCCATCTAACCATGGCATTCAATATTACAATAAAGATCATCATAGGATATCAAATAAATCACAACAGAGGGTTTTAAATGATTTAAATAAATATTGAGGGATCCAGTTGGATCCCTCCAACCTGTTTTTCCCTGCATCCACAAACGTCAGCGCAATATAATGTACCAATTCCAAAATATCATACCATATCACATCAATTCATTCAACCATTCAAACAATTATTTAAATTTAATCATTTTAAATTTAAATTTTAAACTGAGTGAGATTAACTCACCTTTGGTTCCTGTTTGCAACCCATTTCGAAACCAGCTTGTTTCGTCACAATTCTTCACAATTAACCTTGTATAAACATTTTACATTTTATTAATATTTGAACTTATTGAATAATTTCTTCTCTTTGACAATTTTACTTAGCCGATTATTTATTTAAATTACTTTCCCTTTAATAAAATATTCCTTTGGTAACTAAACAAATAAATGAGTTTATTAACAAATTAATTAACATTAAATAAACAACTCAACTAATAATTTACTTAAACCAATTTTCTTTTACAATTCTTTTTAGTAACTCAATAATTTAGATAAGTTTATTAATCGTCTAAATCACTAATATACGTTATTAAGAAGACTTGTAGGTTTTATTCCTTAACTGCATATAAATAAATAAAAATTTCTGTTGTATATGTCATCCTATAATACATTCATGTAATTACCCTTTTTACAAATAGAATAACAAATACCTTACTGCCGAAAAACAAAAATCAGCAAGCTCCATCCAACAATCATCAATCTTCTCCACACGCACCAGAAATTTCCATCACGAACTGCCCCGATATCCCTTCAACTCGCTGTGCGCCTTCGAGCTACCTACCTCGGCTTCGCGACGCTGACTTGAACCCAACCGCGACACCGCTCGAACACCCTGATATCGAACTCTCTCTTCTTGCCGAGCTCGAGAGCGAAGTTGAATTCGACCGATTACGACGAAAAGAAGGCCGGTCTGCCATTTTTCGATTTGGTTAAGGGATTAGGGAAAAAGAAATCGCTATCTCTTTTTTTGTATTCGAATCGGTCCGCGATTATTTTTTATTTTTTTCCCTTTCGTTCTGTTGTTTGTTCGAAAAGAAGAGAAGAAAAAGGGGCGAGGCTTGGCTTCCAGAAGAAGGAAGATTTGACTATGTTAGATTTTTCTTCTATATGAATATTTATTTTATTTTATCTTATATTTAAAATATTCCCTGAACGGTAAATCTTTCTTTATTAACGACGAAGCGTATTAAAGGAAGTAACACGTGCTTTTTGAATCCAGGTTTTCATATTAGATTTCCGATAAAAATCCCAGTGCGTTCATATGTCGTATGTTCACACGACCACTCCAAACGCCACGAAAATTGGAATCTGATAATAATTTAATACTACGGATCCAATGGAACTGATTTCGTCAAATTCCGAGACTGTGTTTCGGAAGGCTATTTTTAAATTCAATTTTAGAACGATAAAATTTTAAAACTGAACAAACCAACAAACCACTGTAAATTTAAATTTACAACTTCTATTCTCTTTCAGTGTTATCAATATAAATTTCACAAGCCTTCAAATTATTTTTAACAAGCTTAAAATTCCAGATTCAACTTTTCACCCAACTTCAAATTATTTAATTAAATAATTAGATTACCAAATAAATTGTGATCTTCGTAATTTAAATTAAAATTGCTCTCTTGAATACTTAAAATCAATTAAATATTCTGATTTTAATTTGCTTGAAAATTCCGGATCGTCACATTCCTCCCCCTTAAAAGAATTTCGTCCCCGAAATTACTAGTTAGGAAGAATGGTCCAATACTCGTTTACCTTTTTCCCAAAACTAACAATTTAACATCCTACGCACTATCTTTTTATAGTAGACCCATTACCATTCTTATTAACTTCTCAACTCTCCCATAGTTTCAAACTATACTATTTGTTTAACCAATCAAGTTTTAATTTAAAACCATAATTTGAAATTTCAAAATTTTCTCAAAATTTTTCTAACTCCCTAAATTCCCAAAAATTTTTGCCAACGTCTCCTTTGCGTGGCTAGCTCGGTACAACTACAAAATGGCTCTACGGCCTCCCAAATCCAAAAAGAAAACAAAACGCCAGGTGGCTCAATCCAAAATCCCAATCCAATTTCATACCAAAATTTAAATACATACCTTTTGGCGGGCAACTCATATTTATCTTCTGAAATCAAAATCAATTCTTTTTTCCCTTTATATTATCTGCATATCCTGCTTAGCACTAATATCCAATCACAATATTCCCAAAACATTTTATCGACTCCCTTACCAAATGCCAATATTCATCCAAATATCAACTTAGAATATATTTGCAATATTCAATTCCCAATTAAGAATTGACCATTCCTTACTTAAGTTAACATAAGCATTTTACATGTTTCTTTATTCATTTCCATCTTACCACTTCAATTTATATCCATTTCTACCCACGTCGGTTTATCTCCATTTCTATATGAATTCAATTTATCTTTAACTCTGAATATATAAATTTTATTTGTCATTTATTACAAATTCATGTCATTACTTTAAATTAGTTTCATTTACAAATTTATTTCAATTTTCAGTTTGAATATGTTCGTCGTTAACAAAATTTTTCAAAGTTTTCAAAAAATTTCTAACTCCCAAAATTTCTGAAAATTTTTGGCAGAGTCCCCTTTGTACGGAGGATCTTTTGCAATTTGACAAAAGAGATAAATATGTATACATCGACCCACACGGTCGGAAAAACCAAAAACAATTCATATTTCCTATTTTAATTGCGTAGGCGTACCTTATTTAGCATTTTAAGCAAGCGGCTTATTATTTTTAGCAAATAGCATAACCAAATTCAACCACATGGCTTTCAGGTACCTATACTTACTCAATTTAAACATGTAAGTGCCAAATATACAAAGTTTATAGCATTTCACTTAATTTCAGTAGTTAAACACATGTATAAAATAAACAATATACACTAAACACTTCCAAAAGCAAATTAATAAGGTTCCGATACGAATTTAGTTGTTTATAACTAAATCACCTATCAATTTCATTCTATTTAAATGGTTTACACTTCATTTCTTACATTCTATTCATTCTAATCCAAATGAACACATATTTATCTCAATTGATTCAAAAATCAATTTCATTGCTTATATTAACTCATAGATTTTTATACAATCTCATTTGCGTCAACGACGACCATTTTATGCAAATTCAATGATGTTCACTCACTAGAACATCCATTCTATTTTATAACTGCTTAAAATTGATACCAATTAAATTTATACTTTATTCTGTTTCATTTCCAATGTTCCAACATAATTCTTAATTGTTGACAACCAATTCATATATCGTTCCACAAAGTCCGAATGGTTAACAACTTACAACTTACATTGAATTTATAATTAAGCAATCTAAACTCATATTAAATTCAATTTCTCTCAAAATCAATTTATTTTACTCCTATCAATTCATAGAATTTTTAATTACTTCCATTTACATCAAATGACAATTAATTCTATGCAATTTGACGAGATTTATGTGAATAAATATGTACTTATGTTTTATACCCATTTAAATTGATTTCAACTCAATTTGTACTTAATTCTATTCCATTTCGGATTTATTCACAATCTATATATTCTCATTTTCATTGCATTTAAAGTTGAATCCATTCACTCACATTTCCTTCTATTAACTAAACTAGTTCATACAAAACTATTAACATCTTAGGTTCGTCTTCATTACCAGTTAAATTTCCTTTTTATTTTAATTCACTCACGACCATTTATTTAGCTCAGCACATTCCATTTAAATTTCATTCACAATCCATTCATTAACGTTTTATTCCATACTATTTATTTAGCTCAAAACAAACCAAGCTATTTCCTTCAATAACCATTTCTCAACTTATTTAAACCATACTTCATTTGGTTCTTATTTATCCCATCCATTCATTTATTCAATATAATCAGTTTATCCACTCAATCCATTTTGAATTTTCAGCTTCTTAAATTTTATTTACAACCCACCAAATTCTATTTCGATTCAAATATATTTTCGCTTGATTTAAACCCATCCCAAAATCATTAAATTTAGTTTAAGTTGAATTAAATTCAACCCTCTTCGATTTATTCAGCTTAAGTCAATTTACTTCAATTTATTCAAATTTTATACTTAAGCTCAATTTCATTTTACAAGTAAATTTTCCTCTTTTATACTCAACTTAACTCAATTGATTACAAGGCCATATCCAATTTATTTCCATATATTTGGATTTTATCCACAATACAAACCATTATTATTTTAATCCAATTTCATTTTTAGTCAATACCTTTCCAATTATATTAAATTTGTTAACACTTCAAGTTAAATTTAAATTAATAACTCAAGTTCTGAATCCTCTATCCATTCTCAATTAACCACCCAATTTTATGAACTCACAGTTCAATTTCATTTACTTCACCAACAATTTAAGTCGAATTCAATTTATAACTTGAGTTTTATTTCTCAATTTCATCGTAAATTCACAATTCAGCTTCTATTAAACTATATTACGTTCCCATTTACACATTTTATTAACTAATTTATTATAAAATTAGTTCTCTCCTATTTATAGTTCAACACTTGAATTTTAATCCCAAATATCACTCCAATAAATTTTTCTTAGTCCAATTTAGTTTATAATTCAAGTTTGGATTTTCTTTTCTTTATCCAAAACATCAAACAATATTTATTTTGGATTTTCTGTTCCACTTTCAAAATTTATAAGTCACAACTTATTATTTACACAATTCCATCCATTATAGGCTTGAATATATTATCTTTTTATTTTAACTCAAGCCTTATGCTTATTGATATCCCAAGCATGTTTTTATTCTATGCAATTTAATTCCGATTCTTTATAAGTTATTCTAATTTATTTACTTCAATTTCCAATCCTTATTCAATTTATTTCCCATTCATTCAGCTAAGAATTTAATTCCATTCATTAATTCAATTGAATTCTCATCCCAACTCAATTTCACTTTAACTCAAATTTATTTAACTCAATTCAATTTCAACTTGATTCGAATACAACTGGATATTATTCCAGCCTATTTAAATTAATTTTCAATCCAGTTAAATTTTATTTTCCAATCCAAGTAAATTTCATTTTTAACCTTTTACCTTAAATTCAAGTTCCAACATTCAAAGCTTATATCTCCTTCCTGATTTAAAATCATCTCAATTTATAAGCTTACAATTATCTCATCAGGATTTTTAAACTCCCGGCTTTGGTTTAGAATCATCTTGAAATCTCCATCATCTCAAATCTCATTTCTCAAAATTTTAAACCAATCCTGGCTTTTATTCCCAACAAATTTCCTTTGAAATTTTAAAAAAACAACTAGCTTTGCTGAACAAATAAATTTTTGGCAGCAATCTGTCACTTAGAAACTCGAAAATGAACATCGATGATGCTGCAGTCATCACCGAAGTTATTTTCCAGCTACTGAAGTGAATTCAATGCTATATCTCTTCCCAAAATTTATTTGAAACAGTTTCCTTTCAGAAATACCCCAAAAACAACAATGCTACAATTTATCTTCAAAATACTTCCAAAATCTCCGGGGTTTTAAATTTTCCAATCCTGCTTGAATAAATCTTTACTATAATTCATTTGCACAGCTTATGCTCATACAAATTCTCATGTGATTATATTTCAATTTATAATTTACATTTATAATTCATATTTATAAATTTCATTTTATAATGAATTTATTCCCTTAAACTTGGGTTATATTTACAATTTCTAGTTAAATTTTCACTTAATAATGATAATAATTTAATATTATCATTTCTAACATCCAAGCAACCATATAATAGCTATATAGTTTACCAAAAATTTTCTTTATATCAAAAATATATTTTTGGGTAAAATTATTTCATTCACCCATATTTAAAACAATACCGTGTCGATTGTTCTATTTAAGTGTTTAGAAACCCTTTCGATACAGTTGTCCAGACTGTGCCGACGAAGGTTCATATGCCACTCAATAAACCGATCGACACAATATTAAAACAATTTATATTCACTAACAAATACGCGCTCATATCTATTAATACGCTCAAACTCATTCTAGAGTACTATAGACTCTATTTTATGAGTAATTTCCACCAGAGCCAAGGTTATCACCAACCTATGCTCTGATACCAACTGTAACGACCCGCAAATCCGTACCCCTTGAGTCAACACCATTTTACTTAAATCAACTCAAGTTGTACAGAAATACGAACCATTAGGGTTAAAGAAGAAGAGGTAGAAGAAGAAAACAGAAAATCAAAACAGAATCTAACCATCGCAGCAGAATAAAATATAATAGATAATATATAATCTTTACTCAACATCAAATATTTCTGTTTATATATTACATCATCAGAGTACATCAATCACAGCTCAACATCAATATCATACAATGGATACACAACCACTCAAACAGCGGGAAAATATATAAATATAAAACAAGTACGAATGTACGTATCGTCGTCCAGCTCGTCTCCTGAGCTCCACAGCGTCATATCCTGTATCCTATAATACTCGGTCTGACCCGAGCATTACAGTTAAATAACACCCGAGTCAGTCTGGAATACCAGCGTGAAAAAATCACACCCAATTGATTATTAAAGTTTCAAAATCCCTTTGAAAACAAAAGCATCTCATAAGACCACGCCACAAATAAACATGTCGGGTTTTTACCTTACGATAGCTAAAACAATTTTTATAGAAATCCTCTGATATTATAATAGGGTCTATATACAAGTACTTATAAAATATCCGAAATTGTTACATTCATTAAATTCCAGCTACTAGCCACAAAGTGGGTAATACAAACAAAACTCGTACAAGGTTCGTAGGGAGAATGGATTTCCAACCAATGACTAGGCACTGGGTACCACCTGTCACGGTACGGGGCCTAGATCACCGTACCGAGGAGTACGCCCGCTCCTCTGCAACACAAGGCCGGACCCATCCCTTACTGGACAGTTCCGAATAAGATCACCCCGCGGTTGGGATCAGCAACCGCACCACTGAGCCGAAATAAAAAGGGACATCTAGACAGGGATGACCTTACTCTCCAGTGGGGGCTACCCACGAAGCCTTGCTGCATATCCCCTGATTTTCAGTCATTCCCATTTGATGAGGCTTGAGGCTAAGCGTTACCTTTTTGGAATATATCCCTTAGAATGCCCATCGTCCACCTGACGATGTTTCGCAAGCATTCATCCATACAAGTCCGTCCCGGGTTCGAACGGAACGGAAGGCACTATTCCTACTACATCCATTTTGGAAATATCCTCGAGATTAGTAGCGACTAGCCCTTGCACTTCACTGCTCCATCTTCGAATCCAAAATCGTTTACACGTAACGTACAAACCAGATCGAAGTGGTTTTCGAGAAATAAATCTCGATCCCGGTCTCTTCGAAACGATCAACGCAGTTCGCCAATATTGGTAGTCGGTTATTTAACTATCAATTAACATTCGCAAACATCCATCAAACAATAAATAATTTCCCAAATTATTTATTTACCTCAAAAATATCTTCACAAGATATATTTCTATTTTCAATCCTTTGAAAACAGTTTCAAAACCATCTTTCTTTTCAGAATCAACTTTCCCAAATATTTTCTATCTCCTCTGAAATCACCAAGCACAAAAATAGATTTTTAAAATAATTTAAAACACTTTACTTTGAAATATATACTTTAAAACATTTATTTAAAACTACTTTAATAATTTGTTACACATACATCTTATATGAATATTTGAAATTAAAGTTACTTAATAAAATATAAAACTAGATTTTCACTTTTGAAACAAAATACTATGTCACTTTTAAAATAATTACTACTATAATAGATTTGAGAAAATACTTACTTTAGAATTTAAATATTAGAAATAATAAATTTTTCAAAACATACCTTTTAAAACAATTTTAAAACTATTAACTTATATTTAAAAATTTACTTGAAAACGTACTTAGTTATCTAGGGAGAATTCCAACTTCTATCACTTAAATAAATTTTCCAAATTGATTCCCAATTTATTCCATTTGAAATAAGTTTCTTTAATTTCTCAGTTCATTTCAAATTTCATTAATTATGCACTTAATTATTATTGTTATTATTTTCCATTTGACTTTAAATCTTTTAACTGAAATATACAAATTTCAGCTTTTCCCAAACTCTTCTTTATACTATTTTTTTTCTCAAAAATTTAAATCTTAAATTTTAAATAAATGTTTTATTCTTATAATTAATATCATTGAAGATTAAAATTCCTTAACTTCCTGTTTATTCAAATTTCCATTCTATACCAGGATCTATTTAGTAGAATTTTAAAGTCGTTTTATTTCTTTCCAGTTCATTTAAAAATTTATTCAAATTTCTATAATTATTTCACTTACAATTTCACTTCTTTTATTATCTTACCAAAATCCAATTTATATCTTTTTGGTAATTCATCATACCCAATGATATTCCATCTAACCATGGCATTCAATATTCCAATAAAGATCATCATAGGATATCAAATAAATCACAACAGAGGGTTTTAAATGATTTAAATAAATATTGAGGGATCCAGTTGGATCCCTCCAACCTTTTTTTCCCTGCATCCACAAACGTCAGCGCAATATAAAATATACCAATTCCAAAATATCATACCATATCACATCAATTCATTCAACCATTCAAACAATTATTTAAATTTAATCATTTTAAATTTAAATTTTAAACTGAGTGAGATTAACTCACCTTTGGTTCCTGTTTGCAACCCATTTCGAAACCAGCTTGTTTCGTCACAATTCTTCACAATTAACCTTGTATAAACATTTTACATTTTATTAATATTTGAACTTATTGAACAATTTCTTCTCTTTGATAATTTTACTTAGCCGATTATTTATTTAAATTACTTTCCCTTTAATAAAATATTCCTTTGGTAACTAAACAAATAAATGAGTTTATTAACAAATTAATTACCATTAAATAAACAACTCAACTAATAATTTACTTAAACCAATTTTCTTTTACAATCCTTTTTAGTAACTCAATAATTTAGATAAGTTTATTAATCGTATAAATCACTAATATACGTTATTAAGAAGACTTGTAGGTTTTATTCCTTAACTGCATATAAATAAATAAAAATTTCTGTTGTATATGTCATCCTATAATACATTCATGTAATTACCCTTTTTACAAATAGAATAACAAATACCTTACTGCCGAAAAACAAAAATTAGCAAGCTCCATCCAACAATCATCAATCTTCTCCACACGCACCAGAAATTTCCATCACGAGCTGCCCCGATATCCCTTCAACTCGCTGCGCGCCTTCGAGCTACCTACCTCGGCTTCGCGACGCTGACTTGAACCCAACCGCGACACCGCTCGAACACCCTGATATCGAACTCCCTCTTCTTGCCGAGCTCGAGAGCCAAGTTGAATTCGACCGATTACGACGAAAAGAAGGCCGGTCTGCCATTTTTCGATTTGGTTAAGGGATTAGGGAAAAAGAAATCGCTATCTGTTTTTTTTGTATTCGAATCGGTCCGCAATTTTTTTTCCCTTTCGTTTCTGTTGTTTGTTCGAAAAGAAGAGAAGAAAAAGGGGCGAGGCTTGGCTTCCAGAAGAAGGAAGATTTGACTATGTTAGATTTTTATTCTATATGAATATTTATTTTATTTTATCTTATATTTAAAATATTCCCTGAACGGTAAATCTTTCTTTATTAACGACGAAGCGTATTAAAGGAAGTAACACGTGCTTTTTGAATCCAGGTTTTCATATTAGATTTCCGATAAAAATCCCAGTGCGTTCATATGTCGTATGTTCACACGACCACTCCAAACACCACGAAAATTAGAATCCGATAATAATTTAATACTACGGATCCAATGGAACTGATTTCGTCAAATTCCGAGACTGTGTTTCGGAAGGCTATTTTTAAATTCAATTTTAGAACGATAAAATTTTAAAATTGAACAAACCACTGTAAATTTAAATTTTACAACTTCTATTCTCTTTCAATGTTATCAATATAAATTTCACAAGCCTTCAAATTATTTTTAACAAGCTTAAAATTCCAGATTCAACTTTTCACCCAACTTCAAATTATTTAGTTAAATAATTAGATTACCAAATAAATTGTGATCTTCGTAATTTAAATTAAAATTGCTCTATTGAATACTTAAAATCAATTAAATATTCCGATTTTAATTTGCTTGAAAATTCCGGGTCGTCACAAGGGAAGAGGTCGTGACTTCCAGATGACTCGTAGGGGTTCGGGCACTGGTGTCTCAAGTGGGAGCCGTGGCTTATTCGCGTGCGCGGATGGTCAGAGGCTTGGGTTCAAGTTTCGGGCATCAACAATGTTCGTAAGTGAGGTCTGAGACTAGTCGGGGTTGTTGTTCGCGCATGGCAGTAAGGTATAATTTTTATTTTCAATTTTAAAATGGAAATCAGTTTAAAATTTAAATTTATTTTTTAAAAATAAAACTTTGGTTAATTAAAATATCAAATGAAAATTTTAATTTTTTAGTTGACTCGAATATTGATAAAAATTTATAAATGTTTATGCAAGGTTATAACCCAGAAAACCAAGTTAAAATTGAAGCGGACTGCCAACAAATTTAAAGGTGAGTTAATCTCATACATTTGGTTGCTATTTAAATTTGAATGGTTAAATTTAAATAATTGGTTGAATGATTGAATTGATTTGATGTGCTATATTATATATAGTAGTATATATAGTATATATTGGAGTGATTGATTTCCCGCATTATATTGCGAATGAGACCCTATGCGTCGCATAATAGCGGATGATATTTTATTAATCCCATATACCGCGATATTCCACCTCGAAGTGGAATTGGTATTGTTCTCACATCTTTGGATGCAGGGAAACAGGTTGGAGGGATCCAACTGGATTCCTTAAAATTATTTAGATTGTTTAATATTCAGTGTTATGAATATTTGATATTCTGTGATGAAGTATATTGATAATTGGAATATTGAATGTTATGGTTTGTTTAAATATATTTTGGTACACTGAGTTATCAAAATATATAGAATTGGATTTTTGAAAAGAAAATAAAAGAGTGAACTTTTAAGTAAGGTAATCATAGAGAATTTGAGTAAATTTAAGAATGAATTTTAAAAAAAAGTATGATATTATTTAATGAAATAAAGAATTTGTCGTAAAAATTCAAGGTTTGAATTTATTTAAAAGAATAAAGAAGGATTTTGGGGAAATCTGAAATTGGTGTTTTCAGTTAAAGGATTTTTAAATCATAATTAAGGAATATAAAATCTGAAGTCAAAGGGTTTTGAAATAAACGAGTAAGTAAAGGAATTTATTTCAAATGGAGTAAATTGGAAATCAATTTGGAAATTGTTTGAAATTGGAAATTTAAAGGAGAATGTGACTATGAAATTTATAAACAGGGTTTATAAAAGTAAAGTAATATATCAGTGGATATTTGAAAGAATAAATTCATGATGGGAATTTATTAAAGGAACGAGAAATTTTGTTTTAAAAATAAATAGTGATTTATTTTAAAGGATATGAGGAGATGTATTTTCCCTGGATAGCCAAGTACGTTTCAAAGTAAATTTTTGAATATAAGTTAAAGTTTGAATGTTGTTTTAAAAAGCATGTTTTAGAAAATTTATTATTTCTAAATGTCTAAATTCTAAAGTAAGTATTTTTCAAATCTATTATCGTGGTAATTATTTAAAGGTGACTTGGTATTTGGTTTCTAAAAGAGAAAATCAAGTTTTATATTTTATAAAGTCACTTCATTTTAAATATTCTTAAAGTATATACTTTTGAATAAGGTATTAAAGTAGTTTTATTTTAAATGGGTTAAAGTATATTTTATAACAAAGTGTTTTTAAATTATTTTAAAAATCTAAAGTTTTTGTGCTTGGTGTTTTCAGTGGAAATAAATATTTGAAAATTTATTTCATGAGAAGAGTGTGGTTTGAAGACTGTTTTCAAAAGGTTTGAAAATGGAAATATATCTTGTGAAGATATTTTGAGGATAATAAATAATTTGGGAGAATTATTTATGCTTGATGGATGTCTGTGAATGTTAATTTATAGTTAAATAACCGACTGTCAATATTGGACAATGCGCTGATCGTTTCGAAGAGACCGGGATCGGGATTAACTTCTTGAAAACCATTTCGATCTGGTTTGTATGTTTTCATGGAAAACGAGTTCGAAGTCGAAGATGGAGCAGTGAAGTGCAAGGGCTAGTCGCTACTAATCCTGAGGATGTTTCCAAAATGGATGTAGTAGGAGTAGTGCCTTCGGTTCCGTTCGAACCCGGGATAGACTTGTATGGATGAATGCTTTCAGAACATCGTCAGGTGGGCGATGAGCATTGTAAGAGATGATTTATCTAAAGGTAACGCTTAGCCTCAAGCCTCATCAACCAGGAATGACTAAAAATCAGGGGTTATGCAGCAAGGCTAGGTGGGTAGCGCCCATTAGGGTGAGGTCATCCCTGTCTAGATATCCCTTTTTATTCGGCTTAGTGGTGCGGTTGCTGATCCCAACCGTGGGGTGATCTTACTCGGGATTATCCAGTAAGGGGTATTCCCGGCCTTGTGTTGCAGGGGATTGTTTGCTCATACCAATGTCATGACTAACCTGGAGTTTATTGTTCCCTTTCTAAACTCTGGGTGTCCATAATTTTCCACACGGGCAGCCTAGAGTTGGGATTTTCAGATAATCAAATAGTAGGTGTAGATTCGGTAGCCTTTAGACTTTGGAAATCTTCTTCAGTCTTTGGATGACTGACTTTGCTTAAGTCCAACGTGATGGTGGTTTGAGCTTATGGTTTGAAGAGCTTTGGCAATGGAGTCGCAATTTGTTGGATTCTCACTTTCTCACTTGGAAATTCTATTAAAGATATTCTTTCCACTGTATCTTGTATCTCTGATAATATAGATAAATTCTTGTTGTATCATTGTTGTAATCAACTATTTTGTATCAATGATATTCATTTTTCTTCCACTGTGTTGTTATACTTAATGTGTTATAAGCTCTGACGAATCAGATTCGACGTTTGAATCTGCAGCATTTGAATATAGGTGATGTATTCGATGCCGATTTTCGAAGGTCTAGTCAGGGTCATTACAGTGGTATCAGAGCTGAAGGTTGAGTAAGAACTTTAGCTCAGGAGTATAACACATTAGGTAACTCATTAGAGATAGGGTGAAGTATACCCTAGAATGAGTGTATCCCTAAGATATCCATCGGTATGCCTCAGTAAATTCTCTTACTATCCACTAATACTGAGTATGAGTGCGAGAAGAGGACGAGATAGGGGACAGGGAAATACCACTTTGATCAATACCTGTAACAACAGAAGCAATCTTTTTCTATCAATCTCTTGGATCATCAATTCTTTGATGGCTTTCTAGCAGCTCGAAGAAGAAGCTTTGGTGTGGTAGTGGCCCTGCGAATCTTTGATTACATTCCTAATCCGTATTCTCTTCATCGGTTCCCTATCAGCTTTTCATTTTAACTTTAATGAATTTGAAATTTTATTAAAATGAATTGGTTAACTAAATATAAGGTTAAATTGAATTGTATCAATGAAACGATTTCGGTCAAAACCAAATTTGAAATTCTGTTGTAATTTCTTGTGTGGATCCAAGTCCGAAGAGGAACGAGTTGGTGTATATTTTGGAATATTCCAACCTGAATTGAATCCATTTGTCTATTTTTTGGGTCTAAATATATTCTACGAACGATTAGTTATCCCTTCGAACCAACCAATACCCCTGTATATTTCGTAGATCTAGTGACTTGAGTATCTTGTGAATTATTGAATGAGTTTATTCTCATAATTATTTATGATATTCTGATTTGGTAAGCCAAATGCAGAATAGATATTCAGCTTGATCTGATAAAACATTCTTCATCTGTTCTTTGTTGTCTCCTTGTCTAACAAATTTCAAGGATGAAATTTTCTTAAAGGGGGAATCTGTAACATTCCCGGATTTTAGCCATGTTTAATTTGATAATTAGTTTAATTTTTGAAATTACATTGTGAATTAATTTGGTATTTTCCAAATTAAATAGATATATATTTATTAATATAAATATATATAAATATGATTTTAAATAAAATTTCTAATTGGAAATTCAGAAATAAATGTTTTGAATAACATAATGGATTTGAAACTCAAATATAAGTATTTTTAAAATATATTGGATTTAAAACTTTATATTTTGAAATTTATAGAAACTTGTTTTCAAATTATAATAAATATAAATATATGTATTTTGAAAATTTTATTTGTATTTAATATAGTAAATTTTCAAAAGTTATTTGAAAGTTAAACCGTATATTTTCAATATATGTATGTATGATTATTTATTAAGTATATAATTTGATTTCAAAATTTGTTTCTTAAGGTTATTTAAAAATTTATAAATTAAATGAGTGAAGGATTTGAACATAAAAGTAGATGTACATGACATTTATACATGTAAACAAAGACAAATGTAAATCATATAAACATGTAAACATAAAACATATTATGAAAATATGATTCACAAAATTAATAACATAAAGGGGTATTAAACATAATTTATAAATAAATTAAAGAAAGGGTTTAAAGCAAAAATTGATTATATCTAAATATTTGTAAGCCATGCACATAAAAAAATTAACATGTGTTAGTTCGTATTTACAAGTGGCATTTTATTTTCTTTTAAATTAAATTTATTTGTTAAAAAAATGAAAAGAGAAACCTGGCCACATAAATTCAGTTCAAACTCTTTCAAAACTAAGAACTCAAATGTAAAACTGAAAGAAAAAAAAGAAAACCGGATCAAAACAAAGAAATCAAAATTTTGTGAGTAACGAAAGATCAAACAATTTCAACAAAACCAAGAAAACAACTTGAATCAAGCCTGGAAATCAAATTCAACAACACAGCTTCAACAAGAATTCAAACAAATACAACTTAAGCAAGCATTCAGATCAATTTGTACTGCAACAAACAATCAAGTTTAAACTCATCTAAAACAAAGTTGTAGATCAACATCAAGGTTTCCAATTTTCAAATTTAAAACATTTTCAGGTTCTCTGCTTTAAAAAGGAGAGCAGACTTTTATCTTTAAACCTTGAACTTGCTTATATGACTTAATATTGTGGCTGATATTGAAGTTAAACGGTGAAAGATGATTGAATGGATGCAAATATGGTTGTATATACATATAAATATGTAAAGGTTGGTTATGCATGTCTGTAAAACAGGTATATTTACATCAGTTTTGTTTACAAAAAGGAAAAATCCATATCAACCAAACAAATTAGTATTAGGAATTGATTTCTAAAAGAAAAATGTTCACAATAATGTAAAGTTATTTTTAAAAATAATATAAAGTAAAAATATATGATAAATAATTCGAAAATTTTGGAATTACAGAGGAAACATTCAAAACAGAAAATTAAAGTAACTTAATTCCAAATTCTGATCATTAAATCAGATTCGTTTTGCTAAATGTTGATTTTCAAAAGTAATTTCATAATTTTTTAAGTTCGTAAATGTCGAGAATTATCGAAATGAACAGAAAATGTATTTGGATCAAATTCCGACAATCAACGTCGAACTAGGCGTCGTGACCAATGGTGAAGGAAGCTGACGTGTCGGAGAGCATGGGAAAAATGTTCGCAAAATTTTTAGTCGATCATGGGGGATGAACGTGGTTGATTTAGGGTTTTTAACCCCGTTTTAGTCATGGTCGGATTTTTCCGAAACGAAAACCATTTGTTTTCAAATAATAATAGCTTTCATATAAAAAAAGGATTTTCAATTTGTGTTGAAAGGATTTTAAGTTTGAAATGAAAATAGTTTGAAAGATATGAATGAATCTTTGTTAAAGATTGGTGAACGTTGTTTTGGAATTAAAGAGGATCTTAAAGGTGTATCTTTTGTATAAAAGATTTGGAATGAAATTGTTTTGAAAAGCTATGAATTAATCTTTGTGAAAGATTGGTGAACTTTGTGAAGTGAATCTTTTTGTTTAAAGATTTGAAAATGGTTATTTGTGAAACCATTTGAAAGAAAGGGTTTAGGCTTTAAGTTATGACTTAACTATGATCCCAATATCCATATGCTTTTAAAATTAAGCGCACATTATTCGGTTTAGCCAGGAGAGGACAATGTGTCATATAACCTATTCCGAACAATGATACGACGTAATGGATAACAACACTTGAAGACCGATGGTGAAGACCGGGTATTTTCAAGAACAAAAGAGTTACCAGTCGAATGTCTCTGTGTCGAATAGCGCTCGGTATAGAGATCTCCATATGTGATGGGGAGTCCGATCGGGATTGTGAATAGCCGGATTTGCAAGGGCTTCTTTGTGAAGTGCCTTCAGTTCTATTCGAACCCGGAATAGACTTGTATGGATGTATGTATAACGTTACACTTTGAGATGTAAAGCTGGTTTCTATCAAATACATTTCTGTTTGGTGGCGGAGAATTTATTCTCTTAGCTTAACACCCTTTTCTGAGACGTATGAGCTCAGAGGTTATTTAGTTGATGGTTACTAGTGATACATTCCCAATTTGGTAATGTGGAATACGAAGTGCTACTGATCATGTGTTCATCGAAGCATGGATTTTGTGAAAAGCATAGCTTTGTGGACAAGACTTCGCCGAGCCTCACACCCGGAAATGGTCGAAACAGGAATGTTGCGGCAAGGTTTTAAGGGTCGCGCCCCTAGGATATGTCCATTTCCTTCTGGATAAAAAGTGGCATCATGGTATGAGCCTGTTGAATACGCGAGAATATGATTTTTGTTTGATGATAATAAACATATATATATATATATTCATTTAAATTTATTTGTTAATGTACTATTTTATGTTTCACATAATTAAATAAATATTTGCAAAATAAAATAAATAACATGGTATTTAAATTCAAACAGATATTTTATTTAAACAAATATTTATTACAGTTTTGAATAGTACAAATTTGTACTTCGCTATATATATACTAATTCAATATAATTTTGATTACATCACAAGTTCTAATTTACAAATACATCTCACTACATATCGCTCATTCACTCGTATTTATCTTCAACTTTATTTAAAATTGAATCCAGCATCTGAGCAATCTACAAAAATAAATACTGATGCGGTAAAATTCAAAAGGCACTATTTTTGCAGTATAAAATAAAATGTGGATTTTGAAAATAATATTTGCCTCGGTTATTTGGGTTGTTCGTCATCATTTAAATTTGAATTCATCATACATGAACAGCTTGTGACATGCACAGTGTATCACTGTACAACATAGCAGTATGGAAGTGAGACTACAAACCAGGTCATAGTGAAACCCAAATGAACATGACCGAACCCGACACAATGCAACTGAAACTGTCTCGAAGCAAATGAAAACAAATGCACAGACTCAAAGCAACTCAATGAAGTACATCAAACCAGAACAGCAAATGGCACTGACCATACAAGAAAAGCATGCACAACAGAGATGAGCAAGTGCACCAAAGACCAACAGCAAGTGTCGACCAAACAAAACTGACAAATAATAGTAAAACGAATATGAACTCAGTGGTCAATGCAAGATAGAAACACTGACCAGACCAAATGCCATCAAGTGATACAAGACCATCTATATTCAAACACAAGATCATAGAGATAACACTGTGTAAACATATGTATATGTAACCATCACTGACTCAATTCAAGCACCAAACTCGACCAAAACCACAGTACATACATATGCAACCAGACCAATGAACCGCAGGTGATACGAGACCGAATCAGATGAATGGCAACTACAAGTGACAGAATGAACAGAGTATCAAGTTGAGCATACACATATACGATATAGTGATGTAGTGATCAAAGCCGAGACAAACTCAAGCAGGAAATTTCAAAAAAAAAGCAGTGGAAAAATTCAAAAGTCGGCAGCAGTTTCACATTTAAAAGTCAAGGCCGTTGTCAATAGTTGATGGCCAAAGTCGAGCATAAAAAAGAAATCAACATCATCGTCAACGAATTCAACGGGCATGCAAAGTTAGAGCCTTGGAAATCAAGGAATCGGCAAATTCACAAAACCGTGATAACCAAGGCAAAAATATACGAATTGACAAAGTCAAAAATTATCGTCAACGTTCAATCAAGATTGAATGGCCGAGGAGAATTACAGACGAATTCAAACAAATATATATGAACGAAAAACAAGGGGTTCGAACCCTATATATAAAAACCCTAAACATCATCGGCAAAGCAACAATTCGAGTTCAAGATAAACTGACAGAAATAACCAATAACTCGAATCATCGATCGGGTTCAAAGCAATCAACCAGAAAAGCAAAAAGGAAAATAACATACCAATATTAATTCGAATTCGATCAAATTAGAGTAGCCGAAGGAGATCGACAGAGAGAAAGAAGAAATCAAAGCATCGTCAATCAAATCGACAAAGTCGACGACTTCAACACGAAGACCTAATTTCAGGGGAACGAATGGACGAGGTAAAAAAGCGGCCATTATCACAGACACAAAGGAACGGGCCGACATAGAGATAAAAGAATAAGAGGAAGAATATTATAGGTTGGCCTTTGTATTGGGTTTATAATTATATAAGGCTTATAATTTTTAATTAGGGTTTTATTTTGATTAAAATTGTTTTCAAATTGTATTTTTCCTTTTAAACTTGTGCATTGTCTAGTCCTGTGACTAGGGTACAAACTAGGTGGCGTAGTTTGAGAATTCGCAACTCAGTGGCTGAGTTGTGGTAGGGTTTTGAGCGTAGAGTTAAGGATAGTCGATAGCGGATGTCGCGAGTTTACGTATGTAAGCGTATGACTGCTTAATTTCTAGTAGAAACCCTGAGGGCAGCACGTAGACAGGGTTTTGCCAAAGTTGGGTAAATTTTGTGTCGTTCTATTTATGCATTTATTATTCTGCTATTATCTGTGCTTCTATAATTCTGATATATCTGTGTTGAAAATATTTTATAAACTTCTGTAATAAATTTTTATAATTAATAGCATCACCCTATTCACCCCCTCCCTCTAGGGTGAAATCGATCCTACAAGTGGTAACAGAGCTAGGTACAAAGGCTATTTTTGTTTAAAAAATTGATTTTTTTCAAAACATCAATTTTTGTTTTAAAAATTTGAATTTTTAAAATGTCTTCTTTTAATAATTCTTTTGCTGAGGGTCAGTCCATAGTTAGACCACCAATGTTCAATGGTGAATATGCCTACTGGAAAAATAGAATGAATTTTTTTTTGAAAACCATTGACGCTTGGAATATTGTTGAGATAGGTTATAAAGCACCAACTATGATTGTAGATAATCGGGAAATAGATAAACCGATGGATCAATGGACAGAGCTAGAAAATAAATTACAAAATGCTAACGCTAAAGCTATGAATTCTATTATCTATTCATGGATCAATTTGAATTTAATCGTGTCTCACATTGTCTAACTGCGCAGGAAATATGGCACACATTTGAAGTGACTCACGAAGGAACGTATCAAGTCAAAGAATCTTGTCTATCCATGCTGAGCAGCGAATACGAGAACTTCACAATGGCTAAGGAAGAAAATGTCAAAGAGATGTATGCACGACTTTCAAATATCGTATACAAATCAAAAGCTTTCGGAAAATCATACATGGAATTGGAAATAGTTCGAAAAATCCATAGAGTCCTTCCATGAAATTTTGTAGCAAAAGTGACTGCCATACAAGAATCCAAAGATTTAAAACAAATCAAAGTTGAAGAACTCATCGAAAATCTCACCACTTATGAGCTAGAAATGAAATTCAAGGAAGAGCGTGAAGGAGGTGATACTCGAAAGAAATCAATAGCTCTCAAAGTAACAACTGAAAATGAAGATGATGATGATGGTGGTGGTGGTGAAGCAGAATTAGCACTATTAATAAGAAGATTCAAAAAGTGGAATCGCAAATATGGAAATCCGGCCAAAAATCATCAAGTAAAGAGCAGAATAAACAAAGTTCTAGACAATTTAGAAAAACAGGAGATCATCTGCCAAAGTGTAATAAACCAGGTCATATCAAGCCAAGTCCTCAAAATCGACTCAGCCGAGGAAAGAAACTAAAAAGAAGAAGCTTTGCAGCTACTTGTGATGAGAGCGCTGAAGATGAAAGTGATAGCACTGGCAGTGAGTGTGAAAGAGCAAATATGTGTCTTCATGGTGAAATAACTGACATTGATGATGATGAGCCAAGTGAAGTATCAAAACTTACTCATTCAGAATTACTTATATATTTTCACGAGGTAAATGGGTGCTTCGAAAGACATAGGGAGAAGTATGCTAAACTTGAATCGCAAAAAGATACTTTGATAGATTTGAATAAACAATTTGACCAGTTAGTTAAAAACTATCAAAGTAGCATCCCTAAGTGTGATAAGTGTCCAACTTTCGACGAAGAAATTAAAATATCATATATTAAAATTAAATCGCTTGAAAATAAAATTCTGATTTTGAAAGAAAGCGGAAATACTAGAAGAGAAAATCCTATTAAAAAGTGCATATAATTTAAATGAAAATGAATCTCCCAAAACACAAGTCCGACAATTGTCTACGACTTTAGGAATTTCAAAAGTGAAAGATCATTGAATATGCTATTAGGGAAACAAACTGTTAATACAGTTAGACAAGGACTTGGATATAATCAATCTAAGAATGTTAATAATGAAATTAATCAAGTCAATTCAATGTGCATAATTTGTAGAAAATTTGGACACAATCAAAATAATTGTTGGAATAAACCCAAACATTTGAAAACGATTCCAATTTAGGTTCCAAAAGGCATAAATATAAAATCTCTCAAAGTTAAACAAATTTGGGTGCTGAAAGGAACATATATAAATAGTTTGGGTATCCACAAAATTATTTTTCAAAATCAATTACCACTAACACTCGTGGACCTATAAAAACAAATAGGTCACTAAACTCTCCTCCTATGTAGGTATGTTGGCAGGCTAAGGAACAACAGCAATGGTATCTAGATTCTGGCTGTTCCAGGCACATGACAGGGGGCTAATCAAAGTTCCTTAGCCTAGAAAAGTACAGAGGTGGCAGAGTCACAATAGGTAACAATGACAAGTGTAGAATTGTCGAAAAAGGTAAAGTAGGTAACAATACATTTACCTTAAATGACGTACTATATGTTGAAAATCTGCACCACAATTTAATATCAATCAGCCAGCTATGTGATAAAGGTATGAATGTTATTTTTGACTCTGATTTGTGCAAAATTATTGATTAATCATCAAAAGAAATCTTATTTTTGGGTAAGAGAAAAGGTAATATATACTCTCTATCTTTTGATGATATCACCTTTTCAAAATGTTTAGTAGCTAAGGATATAGAAGTAAATTTATAGCATAAACGATTAGGGCATGCTAACTTGAATCTGTTAAACAAATTGAAAAGACAAGATTTGGTAAGAGGAATGCCATCACATGATTTTGAAACAAATTTTTTATGTAAAGCGTGTACTATGGGAAAGCTTAAAAAATCATAATTTCATGCCAAGAACAATGTAAGCACTTCTAGAGTTCTTGAACTAGTTTATATGGATCTATTTGGACCTAATGACATTGCTAGCTTAGGTGGTAAGAAATAATATTTTATGATAGTTGACGATTACTCAAGATATACATGGGTATATTTCTAAGCTAAAAAATCAAAAACTTTTTCATACTTCAAAAAATTCACAAAATTAGTTCAAAATAAAAAAGGAATTTCTATTATTTTGTTAAGAAGTGATCATGGTGGAAATTTGAAAGATGAATTTGAAATTTTTTGTGATGAAAATGGATTCAAACATGAATTCTCTGCACCACGTACTCCGCAACAAAATGGGGGTAGTTGAGAGAAAGAATCGAACATTGCAAGAGTTGCCAGGTCTATGATAAATGAGTATGAACTACCTTTGCACTTTTGGGCAGAAGCAGTAAATACAGCATGTTATGTAATGAATAGAGTTATGATTAGACCGATTCCTAACAAAACACCCTATGAGCTATGGTTCAAAAATAAACCAAACATTGCTTACTTCAAAGTATTTGGATGTCCTTGCTATATTATCAATACAAGTGATCAATTAGGAAAATTTAAAGCAAAAGCTAACGAGGGCATTTTAATGGGATACTCTTCTAGAAGAAAAGCTTATAGAGTCTACAATAAAAAGACTAAAACAATTATGGAGTCAATCAATGTGAAATTTTATGAAGGCATGATGATAAGGAAACAATCAAAAGCAATGTTGAAGAGGAGAACGAAAAAGATGAAAATGAAAAACCAAAAGAAACTGCAACAACAAAAGAAGTTCAAAGGATCTGGATCTAAAGGGACTGAAATTCAAAGCAGATTATCCTCCAGAATAGGTAATAGGAAATCCTATCACAGGAGTACAAACTCGTTCCTCCTTTAGAAATCTATGTGATCTGTGTCTATATAGTGGATTTTTTTTCAGAAATAGAACCAAATAACATTGATATAGCTCTTAATGATGAAAACTGGTTTATGGCCATGCAAGAAGAGTTAAATCAATTTGAACGAAATGATGTTTGAAGTCTAGCTCCTAGACCTAAGGGTTATCCGGTCATAGGAACAAAATGGATTTTTAAAAATAAATTTGATGAATCTGGAAATGTGATTAGAAATAAAGCTAGATTAGTCGCTAAAGGATATAATCAAATTGAAGGAGTTGACTTTGATAAAACTTTTGCACCAGTAGCTAGACTAGAATCAATTAGGATATTATTAGCTTTTGCTTGCTACAAAGGATTTAAACTAAGACAAATGGATATTAAAAGTGTTTTTCTTAACGAAATTTTAAAAGAAGATGTATTTGTTGAACAACAAGAAGGTTTTGAAAGTCATGAATATCCTAACCATGTATATAAACTTAAAAAGGCACTATACGGATTAAAACAAGCTCCTAAAGCTTGGTATGAATGTCTTAGTACTTATCTCCTAGAAAATGGTTTCAAAAAGGGCTTTGTAGACACCACACTATTTCTGTAGCATGAAAATGCTGATCTTTTGATTGTTCAAATATATGTTGATGACATCATTTATGGAGCTACTAACAAGTTATTGTATGAGAAATTTGAAAAAGTTATGCAGGAAAAGTTTGAAATGAGCTTTGTTGGAGAGTTAAAATTCTTTTTAGGATTTCAAATCAAACAAAGCGATAATGGAACATTCATTTCTCAAACAAAATATATTAGGGAACTTGTCAACTAATTTGGATTAAAAGATGCTAAACCAGCAAGAACCCCCATGAGTTCAACAATTAAACTTGATAAGGATGAAAAAGGTAAGGCAGTTGACCAAAAGCAATATATAGGTATGATTGGATCACTTCTTTATCTTACCGCTTCTAGACCTGACATCATGTTTTCTGTCTTCTTGTGTGCACGATTTTAGTCTAACCCAGAAGAATCTCATTCAAAAGCTGTTAAAAGAATGATAAGATATTTGTTGCACACCCCATGATTTGGTCTTTGGTATCCAACAAACAATAACTTTGAATTAAAAGGATTTTCTAATGCAGATTATGCTGGAAGTCTATTTGATAGAAAAAGTACTAGTGGAGCATGCTTTATTTTAGGACATTCGTTAGCAGCATGGTCTAGCAGAAAACAGAATTATATTGCATTATCCACCACAGAGGCAGAGTGTATTTCTCTGAGTAGTTGCTCTGCTCAAATTTTGTGGATGATACAAACTTTACAAGACTATGATCTAAATTTTAAACGTATACCACTAATGTGTGATAGTAAAAGCGCAACTGATCTCACAAATAATCTTGTACATCACTCACGAACAAAACATATAGATGTTAGACATCATTTTATTAGAGATCATATTTCCAAAGAAAATATCTGTATAAGTTTCATTTCAATCGATTCCCAATTGGCAGACATTTTTACAAAACCCCTACCGGAAAACAGTTTCTGTAAACTACGTCTCAGTTTAGGTGTTTTAGAAATTTGACCTTATTTTTGCCTGTTTAACAAATCTTTCTCCCTACTAATTATGGAAAAAGTAAATAGTGATTGAAAAAGTATTGAGCGTTGATATTAATCATATATTCTAACTTGAGACGGTATAATTAGTAAATTTCTTTAGAAATTTAAACAAGAGTTATAAACACTTTTTGTTGGTAAAAATTCCATGATCATTTCTATTTCTATCATTTTCTATCGACCATCACTCATCATAATCCAATATAGTATGTCAATATGTGGTGATTTAAACATGAATCATTCGTTTTCCATATTATATTTTTTAAAATAATAATAATAATAATAATAATAATAATAATAATAATAATAATAAAACCAAAGTATTCAATCTCACTTAAAAGTCCTTACGGTTATGCATGGGTGAATCACTTAGAATTTTTGACTATGTGCTTCCATGCTCATTTAAAAGTCCTCACAGTTATGCATGTATGAAACGCATATCAAAATTGATTTATTGAATAAACAACTTGATTCTAATCCCATTTAAAAGTCCTCACGGTTATGTGTGATTAGAAGATACTTGAATTCATTTTTTAAAATAAAATTGGAATACAACTAATCTCATTTAAAAGTCCTAATGGCTATGCATGGTTGGTAGATATTCAAATTCCTGATATAAATATACCACAAATAGACACAACTGTATGGTTTTATATGATGACATCATTGCCATCATTCTAAAAGTGGAATATGCGTTTAACAGAGTATTTATGATTTTTGTTTGATTTTTTATTGAAATTTAATATTTATATTCTATTTAGATTTAATGTTGTATTAATATCTATCACTTTATCTCTATTTTTCTAACACTATTACTTTTTTGCTGATAACAAAAGGGGGAGAGAAAAGTTAAGATATTGTCAAATAAAAGCAAGTAAAGGTCAAATATTTTCTATTTGCATCTAGGCTCATTTGCATATTTTTAATTGTATGCATATTCGAATGGGGAGCTTTGTGTAGAGAGGAAGCATTCAAATAGGGGGAGCAAATTGAATGATCAAATACATTTAACAAATTCAAAATCTTAAATATATGTTTGTTATCATCAAAAGGGGGAGATTGTTGAATATGCGAGAATATGATTTTTGTTTGATGATAATAAACATATATATATATATATATATTCATTTAAATGTATTTGTTAATGTACTATTTTATGTTTCACATAATTAAATAAATATTTATAGAATAAAATAAATAACACGGTATTTAAATTCAAACAGATATTTTATTCAAACAAATATTTATTAGAATTTTGAATAGTACAAATTTGTACTCTCACTATATATATACAAAAAATCAATACAATTTTGATTACATCACAAGTTCTAATTTACAAATACACCTCACTATATATCGCTCATTCACTCGTATTTATCTTCAACTTTATTCCAAATTGAATCCAACATCTGAGCAATCTGCAAAAATAAATACTGACGCAGTAAAATTGAAAAGGAAATATTTTTGCAGTATAAAATAAAATGTGTATTTTGAAAATAATATTTTCCTCGGTTATTTGGGTTGTTCGTCATCATTTAAATTTGAATTCATCATACACGAACAGCTTGTGACATGCACAGTGTATCACTGTACATGCCACAAGGCCGTTCACAACGATATATACACTTGATAAAATTACAGAGACATGTGAGCACAGGTCAAACCTAAATGAAAAGCGGAGTTTAACTCAAGTGAAAAAAAATAATTTCATGTTATCAACACAAGGTCAAACCCGAGCTACAAGCAGGATTCAACTCAGGTGCAATTCGAAAAACAAATCCAAATGCAATAAAATGGTCAGAAGCAACCTCACAGCACACTTGTATACATTTATGTGAACCAGACAAGTACGAATGCACAACTGGAAACATGAATAACACATCATATATACACAGTACAAAAGTGACGATCTACAACTCAGTGCAGCACAACCAAACTGCCTAGGCTCAAAGACACAAATGACACAGTACAACATAGCAGTATGGAAGTGAGACTACAAACCAGGTCACAGTTAAACCCAAATGAACATGACCGAACCCGACACAATGCAACTGAAACTGTCTCGAAGCACATGAAAACAAATGCACACACTCAAAGAAACTCAACGAAGTACATCAAACCAGAACAGCAAGTGGAACTGACCACACAAGAAAAGCATGCACAACAGAGATGAGCAAGTGCACCAAAGACCAACAGCAAGTGTCGACCAAACAAAACTAACAAATAACAGCAAAATGCGTATGAACTCAGTGGTCAGTGCAACATAGAAATAGTGACCAGACCAAATGCCATCAAGTGATGCAAGACCATCTATACGCACACACAAGATCATAGAGGTAACACTGTGTAAACATATGTATATGTAACCATCACTGACTCAATTCAAGCACCAGACTCGGCCAAAACCACAGTACATACATATGCAACCAGATCAATGAACAGCAGGTGGCACGAGACCGAATCAGATGAATGGAAACTACAAGTGACAGGATGAACAGAGTATCAAGTTGAGCATACACATATACAATACAGTGATGCAGCGATCAAAGCCGAGACAAAATCAAGCAGGAAATTTCAAAAATAAAACAGTGGAAAAACTTAAAAGTTTGCAGCAGTTTCACATTTGAAAGTCAAGGCCGATGTCAACAGTTGATGGCCAAAGTCGAGCACAAAAACGAAATCAACATCATCTCAAAGAATTCAACGGGCAAGCAAAGTCAGAGCCTTGGAAATCAAGGAATCAGCAAATTCACAAAACCTTGATGACCAAGGCAAAAATATACGAATTGAAAAAGTCAGAAATCATCGTCAACATTCAATCAATATCGAATGGCCGAGGAGAATTACAGATGAATTTAAACAAATATATAAGAATGAAAATCAAGGGGTTCGAAACCTATATATAAAAACCCTAAACATCATCGGCAAAAGCAACAATTCGATTTCAAGATAAACTGACAAAAATAAACAATAACTCAAATCATCGATCGGGTTCAAAATAATCAACCAGAATAGCAAAAAGTATAATAACATACCAATATTAATTTGAATTCGATCGAATTGGAGTAGCCGAAGGTGATCGATAGAGAGAAAGAAGAAATCGAAGCATCATCAATCAAATCGACAAAGCCGGCGACTTCAACACGAAGCTTTAATTTCAGAGGAAAGAACGAACGAGCTAAAAGAGCCGCCATATCACAAACTCAAAGGAACGGGTCAACATAGAGATAAAAGAAAAAGAGGAAGAATATTTTGGGCCGACCTTTGTATTGGGTTTATAATTATATAAGGCTTATAATTTTTAATTAGGGTTTTATTTTGTTTAAAATTATTTTTAAATTGTATTTTTCCTTTTAAACTTGTGTATTGTCTAGTCGTGTGACTAGGGTACAAACTATGTGGCGTAGTTTGAGAATTCGCAACTCAATGGCTGAGTTGTGACAGGGTTTTGAGCGTAAAGTTAAGGCTAGTTGATAGCGGGTGTCGTGAGTTTACATATGTAAGCGTCTAACTGCTTAATTTCTGGTAGAAACCCTGGGGGCAGCATGTAGGAAGGGTTTTGCCCAAGCTGGGTAAATTATGTGTCATTCTATTTCTCCATTTATTATTCCGCTATTATCTATGCTGCTATAATTCTGATATATCTGTGTTGAAAATATATTATAAACTTCCGTTATAAATTTTTATAACTAATAGCATCACCCTATTCACCCCCATCTAGGGTGAAATCAATCCTATAGAGCCCAGATATTTAACTGTGTGGTTGTTGCTATTTGTTGGTGAATCCCGGGATAAAGGTCGGTGACGACCGGGGATGGCTTACTTGTAGGTGTTACCTAGTCACAGAGGTAACCCGGCCTTGTGTTGGTAGAGATCCGATTTGGTTCTTAGAAGCGTCCCTCCATAGGCATACCATTTGTTAAGGAAGTTCCTTAGCCTGAACATTTGTTGGAAATCCAAAGAAACAATATGTGCCTTGTACGATTTTAGTTATATAACCTGCCATGGAATGTGGTGGTAACCTGTTATTGAACATGGTAGCTATAGTAGGCATAGCACGAAATGTCCATGCTAGCTAAGATTAATATTATATTTCCGAAAGGTTTTCTGCACTATGCACTAATAATAATATCAAAATGATTTTGTGTATCAAGCATGTTTAGCTATCATAAAGAGAAATCTCCTCCAATTGTGCGCATGCATTATGTGTGTGGCAGGAGGCCTTATGGTAGTTTCATTTTCCAAAAAGCATTGCGAATTTCTTTTAAATCCTTTTGTTTTCTTTTATTAAAGATAAACTGTTTTTGTTTACTCATACCAGTCCCACGACTGACTTGGAGTTTATTATTCCCTTTCTGAACTCTGGGTTCCCATAATTTTCCACATGGACAGTCTAGAGTTGGGATTTTCAGATAATCAAATAGGTGTAGATTCGGTAGCCTTCAGACTTTGGAAATCTTCTTCAGTCTTTGGATGATTGACCTTGCTTAAGTCAAACGTGATGGTGGTTCGAGCTTATGGTTTGAAGAGCTTTGGCAATAGAGTTTCAATATGTTGGATTCTCGCTTTCTCACTTGGAAATTCTATTGAAGATATTTTTTCCGTTGTATCTTGTATCTCTGATAATATAGGTAATTTCTTGTTGTATCATTGTTGTAATCAACTGTTGTGCATCAATGATATTCATTTTTCTTCCACTGTGTTGTTATACTTAATGTGTTATAAGCTCCTGTGAATCAGATTCGACGTTTGAATCTGCGGCATTTGAATACGGGTGATGTATTCAGTGTCAATTTTCGAAGGTCAAGTCAGGGTCGTTACAGTTATGGTTAAAATTCCAATATCATCCATATTCAACCTTTACGATCCAAACACAAAGCCTTTGGTTAATTAGTAGTAACTAAACTACTCTGGCTAGAGACATTGACTTTGAGTTGACTACAGTTGACCCTGATACTAACCCCATATAACCTAGGAGACAAATTCTCTATTGA
This sequence comes from Allium cepa, assembly GCA_030765085.1. NCBI lineage: Eukaryota > Viridiplantae > Streptophyta > Magnoliopsida > Asparagales > Amaryllidaceae > Allium > Allium cepa. The sequence continues at coordinate 460,475,773 of CM060938.1, read as the reverse complement.
ATAGTGTTTCACTTTCTATGCTTCAACTCAGACCTAACTATAGTCGTTCAATGAACACCATGCCATGATTTAATTATAATTCGAGTGGAGTGTCCACATTGAAGTCCAATGGTATTCTCAAGTCGAGAGAACTGTGTAATATTGTTACTTCGATATTCTCTATTTGACCTTAGTTATATTAACCAACTTAAAACTCTTTAGTGGGTCATTCCATAGTTATCCAATAATTATTATCACATAACAATTGGTGCCCTCAACATCCATGAGTATTAAACTGTCCAATATTTGGGGAACATTACAGACTTTAATTTCAATGGATGTATCGATATTAGTCTGAATACATCTTGATTAGGAATATTTAAAGTGATATATTTATTTTCATTATGGTAAATTTCTCATGATTACAACACATTGTAATTACTATCATATTACATACTGCTTTGGATTAATATGCATAAATTAAATAAATAATTAATATAACACCTTATAGAAAGTATATAATAGAAAGAGAAACACCTTTTATATCAAGTGAGATTTTATTATGAGGTTAATAATTAACAGTAAATTATAAAATAACTCCTAGGTCATACCCCTAACTCTATCAATCTCCCACTTGCACTTAGGGCTGATTATGGAATCTCATTCCATCACTTTGATCAGTTTGATGAGAATTAATCGAACCAGTCCCTTTGCGAATGGATATGCTATGTTATTTTAATTATCTATTGTGTCTATCACCTATCACTGATGTTGATAAATTGCCTTTATCATGTGGAACTATTATGAGTTTGTTTCTCGACTTCTAGTGAGCACTTACTATGGAATTATTATCATATAACAATGACTTAGTACTCTCAACACTTGAAATCACATCTAGCTCAGTTATAATTTTGAGCATTTATATTTATATTGCTTTTATTATAGCACTATTCAAGGCAATGTAATTAGTCTTTTCGTTAAACCAGCCATATACTTTTATTTAGAACATTTCTAACTTAAAGCTCCTTAACTAAGGTTATAATATGAATTTAATATTGACATATTATACTTGATATCACTTATGAAGTTCGAGTCTGAATACCTCTTCATAAGAAGCGCGTTATTTTCTATAAACAATTCTCTAGTATTTCACAAATACTTGACAGTTTTCTCAACCAGAGTTTTAAATCTCCGTAGTCTCCCCCGAGATCTCATTATGATACATTTTTATCAATTGGACGAGATGCAATTTCAAACATGATTTTTAATTATTCGGCACCTATCTCAACCGAGATCTTAACCCTAGATATAGATTGAGATATCAGCCCAAGATTCCATCTAAATTCCAAGATTTGAAAGCATGCACTCAACTGCTATCTTGCACTCTCGGTTTAGATTTGATGCTTGCTTAATGTATCAAATACATAGGCTAGATACGATATTGTAGACAATACCACATGTATGATAATTTATATTGCCAATGCATAAAGAATCCATCCTACGTGCTCCATATCAAACATTTTATATGATGTTTGTGCATATCATTTAGGATATTCCTAATATCCTTTCACAATAATTATGAAAAATGTTTTTCAAATCCTATATCGAGAATCAAACAACCAAATTAAAATTGACTTTAACATAGGTATATCGTTAACAATCAATAATATGTTGTTTACTTACTGTTAGAAATATCTAAGTACCGTTTAATGTTCTTTCTTATAAACACACACACTTCCTCCGCATAATGATTGAAAATCAAACTATTTGATAATTCCACCAAAAATTTATTTAATTCTAAAACTTATCGAATGATACTTTTGCATCGGTTTTTGAATCATATCTGAAAAACCACAAACATGGTATAACTCCTAGTGACTTCGAAACATCTTGGTTGTTATGTGTAAATGGTCTATTCTAAATCATTATTTAGACTTTTTGTTTCAACAATATGTACCAAAACTCAAAATCATACTATACGATAATTTTTTGAATAAAATCTGAATTAAATTAAGCACATTGAATGGCCAACTTGTTATGCTAATTTCAACAGTTGATATTTACGATTTCATGTCAACGTTGCTCACTATATTCCCACAACATTGATCTTCCTTTTGAAGATACTTTTGAAGTCGATAAATCATATCCCCTTGGTTACAACTATCAAAATCATGTTTTGATATTGTACTTCGAATCTATTTAGGATTTGCACATCATACGATACGACAAAGTTAATACTCTTGATGTTTTATTGACAACAAAGGAATATTATTTTCAACATTGATAAGAAACTCATAGTTCTTTTTAATGTACAAGGAAACCAATTAGACATTATAGTGTGTTGTGCTTGATTAGGTTTAGTTAATTTCATTTCATACCTTGTTATCAGTTTTATCTGTAGATTGTATCAAATCATTTTACTACCAATAATTTGTAAAAGAAATACCTTCGCCATGAAGTTGGCATTTCTTGAAACAACAATTGTTTCTTAATGCAATTGAATAGGTACTTATGAACATTTTTTTAATTGCCTTACATTGTATAAAATTTATTTGGTTTTGGTTCACAAAATCTATGTTCAATACATAAATTGGTTAATCAATATTAATCAGTCCCAAACTACTTTGGGATGGTCCATATAAGATTCCTTATAAATAATTATTACATATAGTCTTTAGAATCGTATAACCTGTCAACTCTTTAACCTAGGATATGTTGGGGTTTCTTATAAACTTTTATCTTGTATGATTTTGTAAACTATTCTTTAGACTCTTAAGTATACGACCTTGTAGAATAAAGTTAACTCAACATCACTCATTATCAATCGTATTTTGTTCAACAAAATCTGAATAGCCATTATGGATACAACATTACATACCATAAGGAAGAGTGACTTTTAAGATTGAATCTTATTCGACTTTGGGTACTTTGGAAACCCTTTTTTAATGCACTCACCAATTTGATAAAATCAAATTTTATTTCCATTTGCATGTTACATTACTTTTCCATTATATATTCTATGAACTTACTATAGATATGTTGCATGTGTATCAAATACATGTGTTCATTACTATGGTAATTCATTAGTGAATTTTAGCGAAGTATGTAAAACCATTTTAGTATCATTGGACTAGGCCTATCAACGGATACTTTCGGATGTGGATAGTGCAATATCCGCATCCGCATCCGAAATAATTTTGGGATATTGGATATCCGCATCCGCGGATACGGATGGATATCAAATAATTATCCTGTCCGCTAACGACTGATAAATCAAGAAATATAAGTATAAATTTTAAGTTTAACATACATTTTTTCCAATCCAATTGATTATAAAACTGTTAAATATAAATAGATATGACGATACAAATAGTTTTGAGCAGTTAATAAGCATTAAGTGTATATAATATAAACTACCAACTTAATAAAACTATAAATAAATATCATTCATTATACTAAAATATACATAATATATACTATAAACTTGACAAAGATCGGACGAATAATTTTCAGATGCGGATGTCTTCGTATCCGTATCCGCATCCATTTTTTCGAATATCGAATATTATCCGCTTTTCGGATACGGATGCGAACCGATTTCAGATTTTTCGGATATCCATTGAATGCCCTACGTTAGACCTACGATTGCATACATCTATATATATATCAATCCAAAGAGTTCACCAACTGTTAGGTCGATCACACTAAGTGGGTGCTTTGCCCTTAATTATTTGAGATATAATTCGCTGCTATATGATTTATAATCGCATGATTAAATATTATTCCCCAAAAATATAGCTTATTCCATGATTCCAAAAATAATTGTAAAATTTTAGATACTTATGTATTTTCTAATGCATCACTTTGTTATGAAAGAAAATACAACTATTATATTTTATTTTATGATAAATATTCAAAATGTTCGTAATGAAATAGAATTATGGCTATTTTCAGTCAATACTAAAAAAAGGGAAGTAGGCAAAAGGAAAAACTTTGAAAAAAAATTAGGTTGAAGGACACCAAGTTTTATTTTTTGGATGAAGGACAAACTTTGAAATAAAATTAGACTGCAGAAAATACTAGTTATAACTAGCATTATATTCGGTTTTTACACTATACAAAATGTTAGTTTTAACTAGCATTATATTTAGTTTTACACAGTACAAAATGCTAGCTATATTTAGCATTGTTCCTCTGCCTAATCTTTTCCAATGTTTGTCCTCCAGCTTAAAAATGAAACTTACTACTTTTGAGCCTAATTTTTTTTTTCAAAGTTTGACCTTGTGCCTATTTTCCACTACTAAAAATAGTTTTTATTTTATAAATAATATTCAGTATCCTTACAAAAACAATTCCATAACTTGACCAATCGTTAAGAAGTGTCATACAATGTGCTTCCACCATTTACACCATCACTATAACATCATATGAAATATAAAGCTTCATTTAACCACTTAATATGAGCTATTTATTTCATTTACTATAACTAGTTTACAATTGAGAGTTTTCAAATAAAATATCTTAAACTCAAAGAAATAAATCTCATAGAAAATATTTTCTATACGTAGATACATTCTGGAATAGAAATCACATTTCACGTTCCTTGTTAAGTACCTATTATAATTTTATACAATTCTCATTTCCGATGTCTCTTAGTTACATCCACTCTCAAACATTCGCTTTCCTTTTTCAGATGGTTGAACCATTTGTAAAGAAACCTTATTACAAGATCGTAACGAACTCTTTACTAAAGGGCTTTTTGATATCCTAAAAATTTATGGATATCAAATAAATTTTGCACTTTATGTAAATTGATCAAGTTGATGTTTCAGTGATCGAGTTCCCAGATTCATTTCCTAGTTCTCAATCTAGTGCTACATCTAACACAATAAGATCTTTATTGCAATCAATCATGCTGGATACACAATCTCGAACTATGGTTTATTTTCTCATTTCGATCGAATTAATTTTCTAGAAGTTTTGTCCATTACGAATTATGAGCGTTTACCATATAACATTTATATGTGGGCATATATGGACTTGCATTGCTTTTGGAGTTCGAAACTCATAGAAGACAATACACGGTCTCGGGTAAATAAACATATAAGTGACCAAGTTACAAATATATATAGTAGTTGTATAATTAGACACTTGCGTAGGTCTTAAATTAACAATAAAAAAATTATAGGTAAACATATTTTATATTTCCATGTAAACCTTAATTCAATAATTTATATATTTTAATTAATAAACATTTTGTCAATTACATTAGTTGCAAAAATTTATCGAAGTATAAAAACCCTAAGAAGAAACATAGAAACCTTTCGACTTCTCTAATGGATGTTAGGACTCGTTTGCCTTGTGATTCCGACCATGAGTTTGCCTAACAAATCATGAGCCCACAAACGATGGATAATAGTTCATTTTGTACCATATACAACTCCTAACCCATGCTCTTTGTCCTAATCCCATCATGACCTTGATTTTGCTCAAGAAATAGAAAGAGATTATACACTCATGCCTATGATTTCGTGATGACCTAAGTATAGTATATGTACCTTGAATTTGCTCAACAAATACAAATATTTATATTATCTCGACTAGACTATATATTAATAAAACTACACATGACATCTCTAACTTGAGTTTGCTAAACAACCAGAGCGTATGTAAGTAATTTATTAATATATGAATGGTAGAGGACAACATTTATATTAATGATATCGACTTATATGGAATAATGTAACTGTTCTAAAATACCCTCGTGATTCAAGTGTCAAAGACATCTGAAATTAATATATATATATATATATATCCTATGTATGTGCTCATTCCTTAAATCTAATTAGGGTTTATATTGTTCCACATTTTATTCTACGTTCATAGTATATAAGTTTAATTCTTGTTTAAGTTTTATAACTGAATTAACTTATACAATAATCTTATGTATAATCTTATATTAATTTTATTAATCAAATATTAATTTATTAGTTTAATTACTTAATTAATTAAATTTTAGTTAATTTTATATTATTCGTGTTATACACTTTAAATTGAATATGTATACTATAACATTTATAATTATACAAAAATACCTTAATATATTTATATTATATGATTTATCATATTTTAATTAACACAATTTTAATTAATTATAAATAATTTTGAAAATTATGTTTATATATATAATCTTAAATATTTTTAAGGTATTGTTACATATATCAAATATATCTTATTTTAATTTAATTAATTACATTTTGGTTAATTACTTAACTAATTAGTCTAATTGATAATTAATAGATTTTTTAAATGATTATTTTATTTTTCAAAACAATTTGAAATTATTTTATAACACTTATAGTTTTACTTATTATAACACTTATGTAGACAGGTGCTTGATTACCTAATAACGCAGCATAGACATTGCTTTTCTAGACAACCTACTAATGAGTGGGCTTTAATAAGTTGGCCCTAATACTGCTAATTTAGACTGCATATGCTATTGTATTTTGATACAATTGATAGTACTTGGCCAACATGCAATGGGTTAAATAAGTGAATGTTAATTTTTCTTACCATTTTAGATCTTATTGGTCCTATGAAGTCTAAATTGATTTAGATCCAATTTAAATAATTTTAAATAATTTTTTTATTTAATTTAATTAATTAATATAAATAATTGATTTTGCATATATGTAATATATAATGTGCATGTCTATCAAATGCACACATACATGTAAGTGCACATGCAACCGATAAATGTATACATGGCTTAAAGTGCCTGCGTGTAAGTGTCGGGATTTACACTTCAACAGACACATTAGCCTCTTTATATATGCATCTGCTTTCTATTATTATTTTAATATACATAAAATAAAGTATATGTAGACATATAAACACATACACAAACACACATACACACACATACATAAATATATGTGTATATACATATACTAAATAAATTATGTATAAATTCAAATTTAGATATAAACCAACCTTAGGAAAAATTAAAATTTGGAAACATATCTAAATCTAAATTAATATCTTATTTAAAATTCACATTCAATTTAATTTATGATTATATTAATATATATATAAAATATATATCCATACACACATATATATAATCTTTTATTATTCAAAAATATACAAAACCATATGCAAATATAAATTAAACTTCATAAATCACTAGTGTGTAAATGTATAAATACTACTATACATTTAAACGTAAAAATAAATTTTATTTCATTTTATTTTTGGCCAAAATACTTTAGAAAAAAAATAGTTTCTCTATTTATTTAAATCCATATAAATTTAAATGTACAATTGTATTTGTAACATTAAAATCCATACGGATTTCAAAATTTTTTATTCTGAACGACATATACATATACATATATATACATATACATATATATATAAATAAATATTATTTTAGTGTATTATAGTTTGATAAGTTTATATATATTCGCACAGATGAATTAATATTTTAATTTCAGTTTTACAATAAATATATATAATTATTCTGATTATATATATATATATATATGAAAATATATGTGTATAAATAAAACTTATGAATTAAATTATCATTAAATACCTTTATAAATTATAAAATACAACTTTAATTTAAAAATTATTTTAAAAAATTAAATATAGCTTTTGATTTTTTTTAATTAGCCGAAATTAAAACATGTATGTATGTATAAAAAAATTGTGTGTGTATATATACATAAATAGATCTGATAGCAAATAAATATACAAATTCATGATATGGTATTTTTCTAATACATACAATTTGAATCGCATAAATGAACATGTATATGTAAGAACATAAATTAGATATTACCTATATTATGGCCTTGATGTAGCACGTGGAATGTTGAATCAGAAAGACTCTTTGAATCAAATTAAATCTCTTTCAGATAAGCTACTAGCCGAAGGGACCACAACAACTTGAATTTAATTTGATTTAATTTACTGTTTTGGATTGGAAATGAGGAAACTATTTTTGGCCAAGCAAGGTTGATGGAGGTTAGAGAGAGAGTAACCTTGAAAATGAAAAAAGGTGTTGAGTTGATATAGGAAAAGAAAAGGAGAGAAAAGAAGAGATCTATATTTCACTGATATCTTTTCTTTTAAACTAATTCAAGCCCATATTTTCAAACAAAATATGACACCCCTCCCCCTCCAATCATGGCCGGCCAAACAAGTAGGCTAATGGGCCTACAACATTTCCAAAGCCAATTACCATTTGAACGTTTCAAATCCAATTTACATGTACATCGATACCATATATCAAAATGTACACATATAACTTTTATATATGTACTGTGTTAAATACCGATCTAAACAAATAAAATAAAATTTTATAGTTAATATTTCAGAAATATTAATTAATTTATAGCAATTATAACTTAATTAAATTAAGTGGTATTCGGAGTATTCAACATTGTGTTCGTGCGACTCGTATATGCAAATTCAATCAACGACCAACATCGAACAATTCAAATATTAACATTCACACGTCAGCTTAACTAGGTCTATGACGGTATGGTCGAATTTTTCGCTTGCAAAATTTGGGTAAAATATGATTTTGCTATTTTAAATGATCCCCGACAGTGACGATTAATTATACTAATTCTCTTCATCACAATTATATCACATTAGGACTTATGGAATTTGATTTTGGTCAAAATTCCAGTATCGTCCGCATTCAATTTGTATGATCCAAAAACGAAGCTCTTGGTTCAATAATAATAATAATTATTATTAACGGATTTAATTTGGGCAGAGACTTTGACTTTGAATTGAATATACTTGACCGTGGTACTAATCTCTTATAACCGTGGAGACGAATTCTATTGAGTAGTGTTTCACTTTTAGTGCTTCAACTCAGACCCAACATAATCGTTCAATGGACGTCGTGCTATGATTTAAGTATAATTAAAGCGGAGTGTACATACTGAAGTTAAACGGCATTCTCAAGTCGAGAGACTACATATTACCCCTTCTACTCAACCTTAGTATATTAACCAACAGAAAACTATCGATTAAGTCATTTTATATTTATCTAATAACTATTAGTACGTAATCCCTCAGCACCTCCAGCAACCATACGTAGCACATTGTCCAACATTTAGAGAGCGTTACTTACTGTAGTCACAACGAATATATCAATATCTAGTCTCGATACTCTTGACTAGGAATATTTAAAATAATATTTTTATTTTCATTATGATAAATTTCTCATGATTATTACATATTATAATTACTATCATAAAACATACCATGTATGAATATTCTACGAAATATACTTAAATTAAATAAATAATTAATATAACACCTTATAACAAGTATGTAATAGAAAGAAAAATGTTTTTATTTCAAATGAGATTTTATTACAGAATTAATAATTTATAGTAAATTACAATTTCCCCTAGGGCCTACTTCCAACTCTATCCTCTCATATAGAATGCTCTAGCATATCTCTCTCAGGGCATTCCCAATTAATTTGATGCAGTAATTTGCTCCTCAACCCACACTCCTCCACCTGCTTGCTTACATTATCTTTGCCTTTGCTCCACCTTCTAAATTCCTAGTTGATTCTCTTCAGCATGCATATTGGGTGGTACATAACATTACCATTCTTCGGGAGCCTGATCATGGGATCCATTACACTTCTGTAATCCTCCTCCATTGTCCGTGTATTTGAAAAACGAAATGGTTCAACACCTCCTCTAACTTGTCTTCCCGCAACTTTAGAGCCAATGGAGAATGATCAGTTAAGAGATAACGTAATGCTACTCTACTTGAAATGGGAATAACTACCACCACTCCGTACTAATTGAAACTCTATCTAACCTCAGACCAATACCTTTAGTGGGAGCAGATCGCCAAGTGTACTTAATTCCTCCAACTTTATGTTCCATACAGCCACATTTGAGTATGCACTCATTGAGTTCTTTCAAACTGCTATCCAAAAGGCTCCTACCACTGATTTTTTTGCTTTTGATAATCTTATAGAATTAAAATCACAGAGTATCACAATGCAATGCAAAGGATAGCTGCTTGCTTATGTATTTTCTCCTAGAGGGCCCTCCTTGCTTGTTTAGTATTAGCTGCATATATGATGGTGCATGCAAATTACAAACCATCCGTGTTGCTAATCATTAGAGTAATATGCTGCTTGTTGTCCAAGACAGCAAACACATTCCAGTTATCACTATCAACATATATAATGATTCTTCACTTGTGATAATAATTGGCATTCAATATAACTTTCCGACCCTCTACTTCATATATTTTAATATTATATATTTTGCTTGAGAGAAATTTTTTTTCAAGTAAAGCAAGTATACATGGCTTCCACACTCTGACAAGTTTATTAACATTTAACCACCTTGCTAGATCATTAAAGTCCCTCAATTCCAATAAACTATTAGCATGGATCTATATTTGATTAGTTGATGCGAGCACTTCTCCAGTTCTCCTCACTCCACCACATGTGTCGACAGAATTATTCCCACCTCGCGCTATTTTACAAGATTTTATTAGTTCCAATAATGCAATCCACGTTATATTTGACCACAAATTAATTTCTACCTACTAAATTTTTATTATCTTTTTCTCACGCAGGCATAAAGTCACCTGGAGCATTAGAATATGCCACGTCAATGACAGATGCGACACTGGTCACGTCGCCACTTGACATGACTAATAATGAAGGAGGGTTTACTGATGTGTTATGATCGTTGGTTGCCGTTGTTGGGCAAATACTCTGATGCTCGGCTTGTCCTTGAAGTGTCATGGGTATTCGGTCTACCCACTGCTGCCCTCACACTTTACAACTGATGAATCCATTCCAACTGAAGGCTCCTCTTTACTATTACAATATTTATTTCCCCTATTTGCAGTAGTGTAATTTAGTTTTATGTTCTGATTTGTATTGATGGGTAATGAAGTACCCAAAATATTTTATTGCATATGTGTGCGATTGTTTCCTTTGCTGATTTGCTTTATCAGTGTAGTGTCATAATTTTGCTGAAAATGCACCGTGTGTTCTGCTTTCCTGGCTCTACTTATACTGATGAACTGTGACTTGCTTGCATGTTTTATCCCACTTATATCCTGCTCCAACACATTACTCTCCTTGTTTACAACTTCATTTGCTTTTCACTTAGCTAAGTAGTCATCCTCTTTATGCTTACTACTATCCACTTCTACACTATCTTCAGCTTCCTTTTATGCACCACTGACTTCCTATATGCTTGCTTCACAATAAAAGCTTATCTCCCCCAAAAAATTTAGGCCTATAATCTCTTCATCCATGTCGTTTTGGATCATCTCTGTGAGGACACGGTTCTTCGACCCTTAGAAATTGATATAATACATCCTTGGTATTCACGGGTCGCAAATCCGAGTACCGGAAAGGCGGTTACGTAAGGGTAAAAGAAAAAAAGACATAGAACAGAATCTTAGGCGAATTGAATAACATGTATTATTTCAATATATAAAATATTTTCAGTGGAAATTTAAAATTTATTTGCCAGAGTTAAACTTGGATAGTTATAAATCTCTATCCTACAAAAACGTAATACAATAGTACACAAGTGTGGTGGAAAAGAGGTAATAGTCCGTTGAAGAATCTTCTAACCCCATGCGTCGAGCTCTTCTAGATTTTTTTCTAACTAAATCTGACTATTAGGCTGCTCGCAAAAATAGAGCACCCGGAGTTTAAGAAAAGGAAAATAAAATCCGAGTTAATCATTGGATAGGTGTGAGAAACTCAAAATACGAGTTTTTGAAAATAAAAAGTATCTCATCGGACCACGCCGCACATAAACATGGAACGGGTTTTTACCATGCAATAACCAATACATTTTTACCTGGAAATTTAGTAATATAATTTTTAATGACATTCTTGTGAAAACATTTGCATGTAAATTTATGAATTTTAGCCGAAATTGTTATCATATTAAATTCCGAACATATCATTTAAGGTTCTACAAAACAAAGTTGAAGGCACTTATTGGAGATTGGATTTCCAACTGAACAGCGAAGTAAGGGACTACCTCTCGTACAGTGCATTTATAGAGAAATGCACCCGAGGCCGCTATGTTGGTCCTCGTGCGAATTAATTCCGACCTATCCGAAAATTACACGAATAGCACTGAGTGTTACATCACTCGGCCGTTACCGACCTATTCGAGACATCTCATAGCATACATCGCTAAATTTTAACCTGACGTTATAGCGGGTAAAAATTTTATAGATCTAGAAGGTGATTTCATACCCTGATAGCTGTGAGGCACTTAGCCTTAAAGCATCCCATGTTTCATCATTCACGGGTTCAGGGCTCTGAGATAACGATTACCTTTTATATAGAACATATTTCATTTTGGATAGCATATTGTCATTTCACAATCACACTACTGATTTCTACAAACGTATAACTCTTGGGCTCATACATCTTAGGAAAGGGTGTTAAGCTAAAAAAAGTTGTATTCTCTGCCACCAAATAGATGATACGTTCATAGAGATCGGTCAATATGATCTAGAAATGCAACGTCAGACATTAGTCTATACAAGTTATCCAGAAATAGAACAAACCGAAAGTATTTTCCTGCCACATTCGGTTGGAAATTGCCACTAGGATTAGTAGCGAATAGTTTTCGTGTTTCAAAGATCTTCAGAACGAAGGGACCACTGCTATTTATTTATCTTGGAATCTACCCAGAGATTATTAACAAATAGTACTTTCGAAATGAAGAACTTCTATCTTCAAAATTATGGTCTTCAATATATATATATATATATATACACATACACACACACACACACACATATATATATATATATATATCTTAATTTTCAAATATGTAAATTAATTAGTTCGAAGTAGTTTTCGGAGAAGAATCACACAGATCCGACCCTGCTTCATTCAAACCAATCATCGATAAAAAGATGGTTTATAAATAGGTGATTAATATTCCATTAATTAATATCTTCTAGAGATATTTATCTTTTAAAAACCATTTATTTTATACATAGAATTCATTAAAACTCTTTCTATTAAATTCTTCGGTTTAATTAAACTCTTTTAAAACTTATAATAATTCCAAATCATTTTACTTAATTTTTTAACAAAGATTTCTCAATTCCAAAAACCTAACTTTTTAATAAGTTGAAACCATATTATCTAAGATGATAAATCCAAATTAGTTACTATTTGAATGAAACAGGTCCGTGGAAATTATTCAATTATACTTGATGTTAATTTTCGTATTCAACAAGTACTGTCCAATGAATAATTCTGTATTCAATAAGTACAGTCCGACGAATAACTGTGAAATCACTTTTAAAATTCATATGAGTAATACGAGTTCCCTTTTTGGATTTTAATATCAACTATAAGAAGATTATCTCTATACAACTCAAGTTGTTTAAAGTTGGAAAATTTAATCTTTTACACTTAACTCGTTTCAGAAATTTTGACCATATCAAACTCTCGCCTAGGTGAGACCCGGTGAGATAGGGCATTGGTTGCTCTTAGTTTATGCACCTCGACTAGATCTCACGAATAGAAAAATCAACTATACTCGTTGACTTATTAGAGAAAAGATTAACAATTGCTTATAACAGCTTTTTTAATTCTTTTATATAAATCCTCTTAGATAAATTTATATTTCAAAAGTTATTGAAAACTACCGCTAATAGTGCTACGAATAGTGTTTTTAAAGTTATATTGACCAAAATGACTTTTCTATCATTTGAAATTTTATTTATAGAACTCAAATCTCTTTCAATACATTTTAAAAGATTTATAAAGATTTTTCTATATTTTTAAAACATTTAAGAATATTAAATTTTAAGAAATCATTTTTTTGAATTCTGAACTACAAAACCAGGGTTATTTTGAAAACTTTTTTTAGTTATATTTCAAAATCAACTTATTGAAATCTCAGTCCTTTTTCTTTGTTTGAAAACTATGGATATAATAGTTCGGAAAATTCTTACTACAAAGAATTCCAGCGATATTCTACTTTATATACTCATTTAACTTTTGCTGCATGAAATCGCAAGCTACCGTTACGTGACACACCTAGTGTTGACACGTTTTTCAATTTCTATTCAAAACTTGTCCAGACAAGTTTATATGTTTAAAAAAACTTCCAAATCAATTTCAAATCATTTTAAAGAGTTTTAACGATTCCATATTACTTTTATAACTGATTCGTAAAGTGATTTTCTTCTGTAATATCGACATGTATTTAACGTGACTTGTTTATATGTCCAAACAACAATATTTTCACAACATCCAAAGATGATAAATATCATTATAAATAACCATTGCATCCAATAATGTAAATGGAGATGCTAACCTTTTATATAACGTATCAAACTTTTTGTTACTAACTACTTTCCAAACATCCACTAATTACTGTAATTCATCCTACCAAACAACTTAAGCATTTCAACAGTAATGTTAAACATTTATTACTATTTATAAATATTTAATTTAGGAGCTTTCACCTTCATTTGATAACGGACTAAACTATATTTCAAAAATCCGGGATCGTGACAAAAGGTGTTGAGTTGATATAGGAAAAGAAAAGGAGAGAAAAGAAGAGATCTATATTTCACTGATATCTTTTCTTTTAAACTAATTCAAGCCCATATTTCAAACGACAACCCTCCCCCTCCAATCATGGCCGGCCATACAAGTAGGCTAATGGGCCTACAGCATTTCCAAACCCAATTACCATTTGAACGTTTCAAATCCAATTTACATGTACATCGATACCATATATCAAAATGTACACATATAACTTTTATATACGTACTATGTTAAATACTGATCTAAACAGATAAAATAAAATTTTATAGTTAATATTTCAAAAATATTAATTAATTTATAGCAATTATAACTTAATTAAATTAAGTGGTATTCGGAGTATTCAACATTGTGTTCGTACGACTCGTATATGCAAATTCAGTCAACGACCAACATCGAACAATTCAAATATTAACATTCACACGTCGGCTTAGCTAGGTCTATGACGGTATGGTCGAATTTTTCGCTTGCAAAATTTGGGTAAAATATGATTTTGCTATTTTAAATGATCCCTGACAGTGACGATTAAATATACTAATTCTCTTCATCACAATTATATCACATCAGGCCTTATGGAATTTGATTTTGGTCAAAATTCCAATATCGTCCACATTCAATTTGTATGATCCAAAAACTAAGCTCTTGGTTCAATAATAATAATTATTAACGGATTTAATTTGGCCAGAGACTTTGACTTTGACTTGAATATACTTGACCATGGTACTAATCTGTTATAACCGTGGAGATGAATTCTATTGGGTAGTGTTTCACTTCCAGTGCTTCAACTCAGACACAACTATAATTGTTCAATGGACGTCGTGCTATGATTTAAGTATAATTAAAGCGGAGTGTACACGCTGAAGTTACATGGTATTCTCAAGTCGAGAGACTACATATTACCACTTCTGCTCAACCTTAGTTATATTAACCAACGGAAAACTATCAATTAAGTCATTTCATAGTTATCTAATAACTATTAGTACGTAACCCCTCGGCACCTCCAGCAGCCATAAGTAGCACATTGTCCAACATTTAGATTGCGTTACTTACTCTAGTCACAACGAATATATCAATACCTAGTCTCAATACATCTTGACTAGGAATATTTAAAATGATATTTTTATTTTCATTATGATAAATTTCTCATGATTATTACATATTGTAATTACTATCATAAAACATACCATGTATGAATATTCTGCAAAATATACTTGAATTAAATAAATAATTAATATAACACCTTATAACAAGTATGTAATAGAAAGAAAAACGTTTTTATTTCTGATGTGATTTTATTACAGAGTTAATAATTTATAGTAAATTACAACTTCCCCTGGGCATACTTCTAACTCTATCCTCTCATATAGAATGCTCTAGCATTATCATTCTCCGGGCATTCCTAGTTAATTTGATGTAGTAACTAGGTTGGAACCCGTGCTTCGCACACGGACGGTTGTGTAACGATATTGAAGTTGTGTCTCAGATCAGCAGTAGCAAGTGGTGACTAATAAGTTGTGCATGTGGAAATAAAAATAACAGTAACTTCAACAGAAGTTCAACATGAAAGTATTAACGAATGCTAAGAATCCAAAGTAAACAGACAGCATATAAACGCATGTCTAGTTGAAGATAGTAAAAAAACAGAGGAGTAATAAGTGCGAGTTCAAATAACAGTGTGTATTTTATAATAAGTTGGGGAAAGTAGATTGTAAAAAAATAGGTTCAAATACAAACAGAACGAAAATACAATATGGTAGATGGAATTCAGAGAGAAGGAAGAACAAAATTACTATTGTACATAAAGAGTAGAAGATGGAAACAAAGACAAAGATAGTAGCTAAAAAGGAACAAAATTATTATTGTTTACATAAGATGGGAACAAACGCAAAGATGTAGTAAGAGGAGTGGTGCTCGTTGTTGTAGTAGATTTTTAATCGTTTTTACTATCTTCCTTCTTCTGTCTCTTTACATGAGTTAAGCCATTGGAGCAAACGTGTTCAAATCCTTCTTCGTAATCCTGGAAATGGTTATAAAGATTGTAGTGTAAATAGGGTTTCATGATTGTTGAAAAATGTACTTATACTTCAGCATTTTTTGTTATTTGGTTTAGTCGGCATGTAGTTGATTAGTTTAAAACTGTAGTGTTTGAACATTTTTGGAATAACAGAGATGAGCATATATGGCTGAAAAGAGGGTTGTCGAAAAAAATAAGAGGCAGTTGTTATTGTTCATGGTAATAGGAAATATGTAAATCGGTAATGTTAATTGAGGTAAAATTTAACTATGTAAATGAGCAATGTATACGTAATAAAGTGGATGAAAAAGTGAATAATTTCATTTAGAGGAAAAGAATTTTATGATAGTTATGCAAAATAGCGCAATGGTTTGACAATACTTACATTGATAGTTATTCCTTGTCGTGAACCCTTTCTACCTGCATTTTGTAGTTGTGTTGCAGAAAGTTGATTTCCTTTTTTGTACTTGTTATCTTCATCCTGTAGTAGAAGAAAGCTTAGCCAAAAAAATTAGCTTATGAGCATGTGCGGTATGACGTGTCAGAATACCTGATCAACAACTTGTTTTCCCTTTCGTAATGCATCAGTGTTAGTACTTGAAGTTGTTACATCAGAAGCTATATTGGCAGTAGTACTTTCAGCAGCTTGTTCTACAGCCTATACTAATTTGATTGATGTAAACAGACGGGCGTGGCAATAATTTCAGTTGATAGTTTATGAGCGTTAAGTAAAGAGTATTGCGTTAAAGTGCACTGTTTAAATGACAGGCCATGCATAAAACATGCTAGACTAATATGAGAGTGCCTGCATTAATTACCTCAGAAGTGGCAATTTTGTACAGAAATATTACAACCTAATCTGTTCGCTTTTTCTTAATTGATCATAGTTGATATAGCAAAAGAAAATCATTTATGGACTCCCATCACATATATCTAGACAATCTAATTCGATATTACTATTTTAACTCAGCACATGCATTATCATTCCTCCTCCTTGTTATTGAAATCATAGCAAGATAAAATGATCCACCTACGCAATTTTGATTCAATAAAATTCGTTATTATGCTCAACACTGAGACTAATCTAGTTGATAAGCTACTAAACTAAACCAAGATAGAGTATCACATAGGTTAGTTCAATATTAAATTAACAATCAAAAAATTATTAGTAAATTAGTACTCAATCATATTACTTTTGGATCTGTCCAGCAGATGGTATGGAGATGTCAACAATTTTTTGTAGCAATGTACTGCAAAGATACTTTGGAAGATGATAAGAAGAAATTTGAATATTTGAGGTCGTTAATTTGAATTGTAAAAAATACATCCAAATAAAAGTCATGTAAGTCATAGGAGCATATGCTATGTAAAGAAATAGAACATTATAGGAAGCAACACTAAGAAGTAATGTATAAAGACTAACGTGCTAATAAATAATCGCATTGCATTTCTACTTTCATAAGTTAAATCCATAGAATAATTTGCGGGTGCACGCGCGCGGCGCGCACACACATATATAAATAATATGTTTACTATATGTGGTAAACACATATGTATATAGATATATAGACTGAACTAAAACTAAATTAAAATAACTATGAAGTTAAAATGTTTTCTATTTACAGATAGTTGGCATGTGCACACATACAATAGGGGTAATAGACTTCTCTTCGTCATGACTTTACATGTACGTACTGGTGGATCAATGTTTATTAGAAGATAAAGGGAACACCTATGTACTCTATGTAGATAGCGAGAAAGTCGGTTGTAAATAACAATGTAGAGATTGAGCAAACCGATAATAATATCATGACAGTTAGTACGCGTCTAACGGGTAATATTCACAAAAAGTTCCATAGAGATAATATTAAGACTTTAACTTGAGCATTATTTTATGTGAAGTAAGTTGTTATGTATTTGAGTAGTAAATTGTTGTCAATTACAATCCGCCTTTGGACATGGAGAAACTGCATGTCAATATGTACCAAGATTCATATAATGGATGTTGAGCAGATTTGCAATACATACATAAATAGTAATCTCAAACAATTGCTGAAAATAACATAATCAAAGAAACAAATGACTAAGTAAATCGAAAGAAAAAATTATAACCAATTTTACAAAGAATAGACCATGCATATCATTAGCAGTAAAAATAGGAAACGGATATCATGAGTAACAATGATCATAATTTCAAGTGGTAAAAAAGGGTAATACCTAGAAATCAACATGGAACAGCAGTATCGATGGACCTAACTTCCACAGTCCATGAATTGACGATATTTATATGAATATATCCACTGAAGGTCATAAATACATCTCGAAACAAAGGGAACTCATCATAGAATAACCATTACATTTGATTTCATTTACTTCAGCCTACATCAAAATTCAATGGTCAATAAAGCATTGAAACTGTGGTTGTCTGTCCAAAGGAAAAATTAGATAGGGATGCATTATATCAATTACAATTAGATTAGAAAAGGAGGGAATTTTATAGGGCTGGGTACGGCAGAGAAGCAGGAAAATGGAGGCAAGCGAATGGAACGCGGTGCAGGAAGAGGGGGAAAGGAAGAGGATTCCGTAGATTGAAGGGCGGTTTTAGGTTTTAGGGTTTTAGTCAATAGCGGTTGGTCGAAAGCAGGGGATGAAGGGTACGTGGGGAGGTGGATGTGGAAGAATAGTGGAGAGGCGGGTTATGTCAGAAATTGGAGGAGGAGTTTGTGAATTGGGGAAAATAGTGGAGATGTGTGGGGGAAGTGGGTTTTTTAGTTTTGCTGATAATATTAAGCACAGGAAAGCAGAAAAGACAGAGGAGCAGAGAAATTTGAAAACTTGAGCGGTGGAAAGGCCACGTAAGCAGTTTTAGTGTTGTGCTTTTAAGTTTAAGTAATAGATTTGTCAACCCACACTCTTCCACCTGCTTGCTTACGTTATCCTTGCCTTTGCTCCACCTTCTAAATTCCTAGTTGATTCTCTTCAGCATGCATATTGGGTGGTACATAACATTACCATTCTTCGGGAGCCTGATCATGGGATCCATTACACTTCTGTAATCCTCCTCCATTGTCCGTGTATTTGAAAAACGAAATGGTTCAACACCTCCTCTAACTTGTCTTCCCGCAACTTTAGAGTCAATGGAGAATGATCAGCTAAGAGATAACGTAATGCTACTCTACTTGCAATGGGAATAACTACAACCACTCCGTACTAATTGAAACTCTATCTAACCTCACATCGATACCTTTAGTGGGAACAGATCGCCAAGTGTACTTAATTCCTCCAACTTTATGTTCCATTCAGCCACATTTGATTGAGTTCTTTCAAACTACTGTCCAAAAGGCTTCTACCACTGATTTTTTTGCTTTTGATAATCTTATAGAATTAAAATCTCAGAGTATCACAATGCATGATAAAAATTGATGCGGGTCCTGTTACTCTGTTAGTGCATGACTTGTTCATGGGGTTTCCTTAATTCAAGGAGAAGTTGAATTAGTAGATGTCCTATTCTCATGTAGTAGATGCAGTTTTCTAGAAGCACGTATTTGTTTTTCTTTTAGTTATAAATAATGTATTTTCTGTTTCCTCTCTGATATTAAGATTCCTTTGTAGTAATTAAATAAAAAACTCTTCTTCCTTCCTTATTTTCCTTCTCTTCATTGATTATACTGTCACTAATATACCAACAAATTTGGTATCAGAGCCAGTTTCTTTTTAAATTGGGCGTTTTTTGAGATTAAAGTGCTGAAGCATATCTCAAGAAAAGTTGCAGGTGCATTAAAATGGCCAATGGTATGAATGTTCTCAATGTATCTCAATCTCAATCACTTATTCCTATTTTCAGTGCGGAAAACTATGACTTTTGGGCAATCAAAATGAAGACGTTCTTCATTTCTCAAGATCTATGGGATCTTGTTGAGAGTGGGTACGCGGAATCCTCAGCTGATGTGTGGGAGCTTCGTAAGAAGGATGCGAAGGCTCTGCTCGTTTTGCAACAAGCTATTACAGAAGCAATCTTTCCGCGAATATCTAATGCTATCAAATCAAAAGATGCATGGACTATTTTGAAAGAAGAGTTCCATGGTGACAGCAAGGTAACAACGATGAAGCTGCAAACATTTCGAAGAGACTTTGAGACGTTAATGATGAAAGGTAATGAATCTATTCACGATTTCATTTCTCGAGTTATGGTGATTGTTAATCATATGAAAACTTTTGGAGAAAACATTACTGATCAAAAAGTTGTAGAAAAAGTTTTGCGGAGTCTTCCATCAAAATTTGATCATGTAGTTACAGCTATCGAGGAATCAAAAAATTTGGCTACATACTCCTTAAATGAACTTATGGGTTCACTTTTAGCTCATGAAGACAGGATGAAAAGATCGATGAAGAACAGTACAGAAACTGCATTTCAGTCAAAGTTGGAAAGTACAAACAAAGAAAGTTTTTTCGATAAAAGAATTGCAGGGCGTGGTCGAGGCAAAGGTGGTTTCCGTGGTCGGGGAAGGGGCCATGGAAGATCTAGCGCCGATAGAAGCAACAGACAAGGAGGAAGAGGAAATCAATATGGAGATAAAACGTCCAAAATGCATGCAATAGTCAAAAGTTCAAAGGAATTCAATGTTACTCGTGTAAGCAATATGCACATGTTGAAGCATATTGCCCAGAGAAGCAACAACAACGCGCCCACTTTACGGAAGAAAAAGGAGGCGACAACTTGTTCCTTACTTGTCTCGCTGTTAATAAAAGTTCACGTGATATATGGCTTCTAGATAGCAGATGCAGCAACCATATGACAGGGGAAAGAGGTATGTTCCGCAGCATTGATGAATCTGTAAAGTTGCAGGTTCAGCTTGGTGATAATAAAACAGTTGAGATTGAAGGAAAGGGAACAATTGTTTTAAAAACTAAATCAGGTGCTGAAAGAACTATTCATGATGTTTACTATATTCCTGGTTTAGCACATAACTTGCTAAGTGTCGGTCAGCTAGTGCAGAGAGGTTTTTCAGTTATATTTGATGGTGATGTGTGTGAGATCAAGAAGAAAAATTCTAGCATGCATCCTATTAGAATTCATATGACAGAGAAGCGAATGTTCCCATTAAACATTTCCTATTTAGATGATCAGTTTGCATTGGCTGTTCAGTCTAAAGATGATTCAAAACTTTGGCATCTACGATTTGGACATTTGCATTTCAATGGTCTGCAATTACTGAGCAAGAAGAGTATGGTCTCAGGTTTACCTTCTATTATTTGTCCTGAAGACGTATGCGAAGGTTGTATTTATGGCAAGCAACACCGCTTTTCATTTCCGATTGGAAAAGCTTGGAGAGCAAAGATGCCACTTGAACTTGTCCATGCTGATATATGTGGTCCGACTAGGACTTTATCCTTAAATAAGAGTAGATATTTTTTACTCTTTACGTACGATTATACACGTATGAGTTGAGTTTATTTCTTAGCTTATAAATCTGAAGCTTATGAAAAGTTTTAGGAGTTCAAAGCCTTGGCAGAGAAAGAAAGTGGGCATGTTCTAAAAGTTCTCCGCACTGATAGAGGAGGAGAGTTCTTATTGGCTGAGTTTACTACTTTTTGTAAGAAAAATGGCATCCAAAGGCAGCTAACAGTTACAAAAACTCCGGAGCAAAATGGTGTTGCTGAAAGGAAGAATCGGACCATTGCAGAGATGGGGAGAAGCATGCTACATGAGAAAAGGCTGCCTAATGAATTCTGGGCTGAAGCGGTTGCAACATCTGTGTATCTTCTCAACATATCTCCGACGAAGGCGGTTCGAAACATGACTCCATGTGAAGCTTGGTGGAATAGAAAGCCCAATGTAAGTCATTTAAAAGTTTTTGGTAGCATTGCTTATTCTTTGATTGACTCTACCGATCGTTCCAAGCTTGATAAAAAAGCGAAAAATGTATATTAGTAGGGTACAGCGAAGAAAGTAAGGATTATAGTTTATATAATCCTAAAACTAAGAAGTTAATCATTCGTCGAGATGTTGTAGTTGATGAAAACAGTTTTTGGGATTGGGAAGAAGAACATAATAAGCAAATACCAATGGTGGTTACAGATGAAACATATGCAAAACTTGGGGATAATATCACCCATTCACCTCAATCCTCCTCTCCATTACATAGTCCTTCAAATAGTGTTTCTACAGAAGAACAAAGCCCACAAAATGTAGACATTGGGTCTACTTAAGATAATGATTCATCTTCACCACTGAAGTTTCGATCATTACAAGATATTTATCAGACAACTTGTTTTGCTCTTATTGTTTCTGAACCTACAAGTTATGAAGAAGCGATGAAGCAAGGGATCTGGCAGCAATCGATGGAGGAGGAGATCAGTGCAATTAAAAGGAACAACACGTGGGAACTCGTTGACTTACCACAAGGGAAAAAGGCAATTGGTGTAAGGTGGATATATAAAGTGAAGTACAATGCAGATGGTACCGTGCAGAAGTGTAAATCAAGCCTTGTTGCTAAAGGCTACACGCAAAAAAAAGGTATTGATTTTTCAGATACATTTTCTCCAGTAACAAGATTTGAGACTGTTAGAATTGTATTAGCATTAGCAGCACAAAACAAATGGCATGTATTTCAGTTTGACGTAAAATCAGCTTTCCTTAATGGTTATTTGAAAGAGGATGTGTATGTTAAACAACCACAAGGCTTTGTTATCGAAGGAAGACAGGAGATGGTGTACAAGCTGAATAAAGCTTTATATGGACTGAAACAATCACCTAAAGCATGGTATAGTCGACTTGATTCATATCTTTGTAAAAATGGTTTTTGTCGGAGCAATAGTGAACCAACATTGTATGTTAAAACAAAAGCTGATGGTGATATTTTGATTGTTTGTGTATATGTGGATGACATAATATATACAGGATCATCTATCGCTCTTATAAAGGAGTTTAAAGAAAGCATGATGTGTGAATTTGAGATGTCAGACTTGGGCTTGCTGCATTATTTTCTTGGTCTTCAAGTAAAGCAAACAAAGGAAGGAATCTTTATTAATCAGAAGTATGCCATGGAATTGTTGAAGAAGTTTAATATGCTGAATTGCAAGACCTGTACAACTCCCATGAATAAAAATGAGAAGTTGACAATGAATGACCAGACTGCAAAGGCGGATGAAACTTATTTTAGAAGATCGGTTGGTGGTTTGTTGTATCTAACTCATTCTCGTCCAGATATCATGTTCCCTGTTAGTTTGGTATCAAGGTTTATGCATTGTCCATCTATGCATCATCTAGGAGCTGCAAAGCGCATTCCTCGGTACATCCGTGCAACAATTGACTATGGCATTTGGTATGAGCATATTCCCAATATGAAATTGATCGGATTTACAGATAGCGACTGGGCTGGTTTTGTTGATGATAGAAAAAATACTAGTGGGTATGTGTTTAGCTTTGGTTCAGGTGTTGTAGCATGGAGTTCAAAGAAACAATCAACGGTTTCGTTATCATCTTCAGAAGCTGAATACATTGCAGCATCGCCAGCAGCTTGAAAGCTATTTGGATGCGTAGAATTATGGAAGACTTGCACCACATTCAGCGAATAACAACTGAAATTTACTGTGATAATATGTCCACAATCTCGATGGCGAAAAATCCTGTTTTCCATGGCAGAACTAAGCATATAGAAATTCGACATCATTTTATTCGGGACATCACAGCCGAAGGAATAATAGCAATGAAATATTGTCCAACAAATGATCAAGTAGCAGATGGATTTACAAAGGCTCTATCATATCCTAAATTTGTTAAGTTCAGATTAAGTCTTAATGTAGGAAGTTTTGCATCAAGGGGGAGTGATAAAAATTGATGCGGATCCTGTGACTCTGTTAGTGCATGACTTGTTCATGGGGTTTGCTTAATTCAAGGAGAAGTTGAAGTAGTAGATGTCCTATTCTCATGGAGTAGATGCAGTTTTCTAGGAGCACGTATTTGTTTTTCTTTTAGTTATAAATAATGTATTTTCTGTTTCCTCTCTGATATTAAGATTCCTTTGTAGTCATTAAATAAAAAACTCTTCTTCCTTTCTTATTTTCCTTCTCTTCATTGATTATACTGTCACTAATATACCAACAATGCAATGCAAAGGATAGCTGCTTGCTTATGTATTTTCTCCTAGAGGGCCCTCCTTGCTTGTTTAGTATTATCTGCATATATGATGGTGCATGCAAATTACAAACCATCCGTGTTGCTAATCACTGGAGTAATATGCTGCTTGTTGTCCAAGACAGCAAACACATTCCAGTTATCACTATCAACATATATAATGATTCTTCACTTGTGATAATAATTGGCATTCAATATAACTTTCCGACCCTCTACTTCATATATTTTAATATTATATATTTTGCTTGAGAGAAATTTTTTTTCAAGTAAAGCAAGTATACATGGCTTCCACACTCTGACAAGTTTATTAACATTTAACCACCTTGCTAGATCATTAAAGTCCCTCAATTCCAATAAACTATTAGCATGGATCTATATTTGATTAGTTGATGCGAGCACTTCTCCAGTTCTCCTCACTCCACCACATGTGTCGACAGAATTATTCCCACCTCGCGCTATTTTACAAGATTTTATTAGTTCCAATAATGCAATCCACGTTATATTTGACCACAAATTAATTTCTACCTACTAAATTTTTATTATCTTTTTCTCACGCAGGCATAAAGTCACCTGGAGCATTAGAATATGCCACGTCAATGACAGATGCGACACTGGTCACGTCGCCACTTGACATGACTAATAATGAAGGAGGGTTTACTGATGTGTTATGATCGTTGGTTGCCGTTGTTGGGCAAATACTCTGATGCTCGGCTTGTCCTTGAAGTGTCATGGGTATTCGGTCTACCCACTGCTGCCCTCACACTTTACAAGTGATGAATCCATTCCAACTGAAGGCTCCTCTTCACTATTACAATATTTATTTCCCCTATTTGCAGTAGTGTAATTTAGTTTTGTGTTCTGATTTGTGTTGATGGGTAATGAAGTACCCACAATATTTTATTGCATATGTGTGCGATTGTTTCCTTTGCTGATTTGCTTTATCAGTGTAGTGTCATAATTTTGCTGAAAATGCACCGTGTGTTCTGCTTTCCTCTACTTACACTGATGAACTGTGAATTGCTTGCATGTTTTATCCCACTTATATCCTGCTCCAACACATTACTCTCCTTGTTTACAACTTCATTTGCTTTTCACTTAGCTAAGTAGTCACCCTCTTTATGCTTACTGCTATCCACTTCTACACTATCTTCAGCTTCCTTTTATGCACTACTGACTTCCTATATGCTTGCTTCACAATAAAAGATTATCTGCCCCAAAAAAAAAATTAGGCCTATAATCTCTTCATCCATGTTGTTTTGGATCATCTCTGTGAGGACCCGGTTCTTCGACTCTTGGAAATTAGTATAATACATCCTTGGTATTCACGGATCGTAAACCCGAGTGCCGGAAAGGCGTTCCTTAAGGGTAAAAGAAAAAATAGACATAGAACGGAATATTACACGAATTGAATAACATGTATTATTTCAATATATAAAATATTTTCAGCGGAAATTTAAAACTTATTTGTAAGAGTTAAACATGGATAGTTATAAATCTCTATCCATACAAAGACGCAATACAATAGTGCACAAGTGTGGTGGAAAAGATGTAACAATCTACTGAAGAATCTTTTAACCTCATGCTTCGAGCTTTTTCAGATTTTTTCTAACTAAACCTGACTAATAGGCTACTGGGAAAAATAGAGCACCCGGAGTTTAAGAAAAGGAAAATAAAATCCGAGTCAATCATTAGATAGGTGTGAGAAGCTGAAAATATGAGTGTTTGAAAATAAAAAGTATATCATAAGACCACGCCGCACATAAACATGAAACGGGTTTTTACCTTATGATAACCAAAATATTTTTACCAAGAAATTTAGTAATTTTATTTTTAATGACATTCTTGTGAAAACATTTGTATGTATATTTATGAATTTTAGCCGAAATTGTTACCATATTAAATTCCGAACATATCATCTAAGGTTCTACAAAACAAAGCCGAAGGCACTTATTGGAGATCAGATTTCCAACTGAACAGCGAAGTAAGGGACTACCTCTCGTACAGTGCATTTATAGAGAAATGCATCTGAGGCTGCTATGTTGGTCCTCGTGCGAATTAATTCCGATCTATCCGAAAATTACACGAATAGCACCGAGTGTTACAGAACCCGGCCGTTACCAACCTATTCGAGACGTCTCATAGCATACACCGCTTAATTTTAACCCGACGTTGTAGCGGTTAGAAATTTTATAAATCTAGAAGGTGATTTCATACCCAGATGGTTGTGAGCCACTTAGCCTTAAAGCATCTCATGTTTCATCATTCCGGGGTGCAAGGCTTTGTGGTAACAATTACCTTTTATATAGAACATATTCCATTTTGGATAGCATATTGCCATTTCACAATCATACTGCTGATTTCTACAAACGTATATAACTCCCAAGCTCATACATCTTAGGAAAGGGTGTTAAGCTAAGAAAAGTTGTTTTCTCTACCACCAAATGATGATACGTTCATAGGGATCAATCAATATGATCTAGAAATGCAACGGTAGACATTAGTTTATACAAGTTATCCAAGAACGGAACAAACCAAAGGTATTTTCCTACCACATCCGATTGGGAATTTCCACTACGATTAGTAGCGAATAGTCTTCATGTTTCGAAGATCTTTAGAACGAAGGGACCACTCTGTTTATTTATCTTGGAAGCTACCCAGAGATTATTAACAAATAGTACTTCCAGAATGAAGATCTTCTATCTTTAAAATTATGGTCTTCAATATATATACATACACGCATATATATCTTAATTTTCAAACATGTAAATTAGTTCGAAGTGGTTTTCGGATAGGAATCGCACAAATCCAACCCTGGTTCATTCAAACCAATCATCGACAAAAAGATGGTTTGTAAATAGGTGATTAATATTCCATTAATTAATATCTTCTAGAGATACTTATCTTTTAAAAACCATTTATTTCAGTATACATAGAATTCATTAAAACTCTTTTTATTAAGTTTTTCTGTTTAATCAAACTCTTTTTAAAACTTAAAATAATTCCAAATCGTTTTACTTAATTTTTTAACAAAGATTTCTCAATTCCAAAAACTTAACTTTTTGATAAGTTGAAACCATGTTATCTAAGATGATAAATCCAAATTAGTTACCATTTGAATGAAATGGGTCCATAGAAATTATTCGATTATACTTGATGTTAATTTCCATATTCAACAAGTACTGTCCAATGAATAATTCCGTATTCAACAAGTACAGTCCGACCAATAACTGTGAAATTACTTTTTAAATTCATATGAGTAGTACTAGTTTCCTTTTTGGAATTTAATATCAACTATAAGAAGATTATCTCTACACAACTTAAGTTGTTTAAAGTTAGGAAATTTAATCTTTTACACTTAACTCGTTTCGGACATTTCGACCATATCAATCCCTTACCTAAGTGAGACCAGGTGAGATAGGGCATTGGTTGCTCTTAAGCATCTCCTTAGTTTATGCACCTCGACTAGATCTCACGATTAGAAAAATCAACTATACTCGTTGACTTATTAGAGCAAAGATTAACAAATGCTTATAACAGCTTTTTTAATTCTTTTATATAAATCCTCTTAGATAAATTTATATTTCAAAAGTTATTGAAAACTGCTGCTAATAATGCTACCAACAGTGTTTTTAAAGTTATATTGACTAAAATGACTTTTCTATCATTTGAAATTTAATTTATAGAACTCAAATCTTTTTCAATACATTTTAAAAGATTTATAAATATTTTTCTATATTTTTAAAACATTTATAAATATTAAATTTTAAGAAATCATTTTTTTGATTTTGAACTGCAAAACCAGGGTTATTTTAAAAACTTATTTAGTTATATTTTGAAATCTACTTATTGAAATCATGATCATTTTCCTTTGTTTGAAAACTAGGGATATAATAGTTTGGAAAATTCTTATTAAAAAGAATTTGGAGAGATATTCTACTTTATATACTCATTTAACTTTTGCTGCATGAAATCGCGAAATATCATTACGTGACGCGCCTTGTGTTGACACATTTTTCTATTTCTATTCAAAACTTGTTGAGACAACTTTATATGTTTAAAAAAACTTCCAAATCAATTTCAAATCAATTTAAAAAGTTTTAACGATTTTATATTACTTTTTTATAACTTGATTCGGAAAGTGATTTTCTTTTGTAATATCGACATGTATTTAACGTTACTTGTTTATATGTCCAAACAAAAATATTTTTACAACATCCAAACATGATAAATAATCATTATAACAACCATTGCATCCAATATATGTATACATAATGTAAATGGAGATGCTAACTTTTATATAACATATCAAACTTTTTGTTATTAACTACTTTCCAAATATCCACTAATTACTGTAATTCATCCAACCAAACAACTTAAGCTTTTCAACAGTAATGCTAAACATTTACAACTATTTATAAAGATTTAATTTAGGAGTTTTCACCTTCATTTGATAATGGACTAACTGTATTTCATTATAGGTTCGCTAACTCGAACTAACACTCTAAGAACTCGATCCTTGGAGTATTTAAGTGGCTCGACCTTGGTCCTGGAAAGCTCTAGTGCCCACAGCCAAGCACAAAGATAGTGGTTTTTCTCACGGCCAAGGTAGTAGATGATGGTGGTCGTGGATTTTGATGGTGAAAAGGAGTGATTTTTGAAGTGTTTTGAGGAGTATATACTACTATGTATATATTATATAAATTTGATTTATTTCCACAAATATTTTCTTTATTATTTTATTAAGTGGAGAAGCCATGGAAATAGCTTAGAAATAAGGAAGAATATGAAGAAAAAATCTTAGAAAATTATGAAGAAGAGGTGGGGTATTTATAGAAAAATTTGGAGAATAAAATATTTTAATAGTAAATGCCCTAAATGCCCTTGCCTATCCTATCCATCCCCTCCTAAGACACACGGCAGCCACCTCATTCCCCTCCTTAACCATGTAGTGGTGAGGTGTAGGTGATGGTGTAGGGTGTTGATGTGATGTGGTGTAAGGTTTATTTGATGTTTTCTTTTTAAAAGTAATAATTACTTTAAATATTTATTCCTTTACCTTATGTAAATACATACTTACTATCAATGAGTATATGTATATGATAATGTATGTGTGTATATCACAAATGTGTACAAGTCATTTGAATAACGTCGTACAACTTATGTACGTTAAACCGTAACGAATTTGGTTTCCGATCTTTAGTCATATTTTCATTTATTATATATGTATGTATGTATGTATGTATTTGTAAAGAAGTTTGAAAATATTTCCTTATTATTGTCCATGAATTAAAATGATCATATTTGATTTATAAAACCATATAAACAATATTAAATGGTTATTTACAAAAAGTGCTATTATATCAGTAAACCGATATCGATTTCCCTTATAATTTCAAATCTTATTTATAAATTTATAAAACTATCACATTTGATTTATTATCACTTTATTATTATTATAAATGAATTATTATCATTTTAAAACTATTGTTTGAATATCATAATAATCATTAAATCATTAAATATAAATTTAAAATATTAATTAATCATTATATATACTAGCATTATCACTAATAATGTCATAAATTTATTATCTTTGTTATTTCATTTTAAAATAGGCTTACGATTTTTATTTATGGTTCAAAACACCATTATTGGCATTATAAATCCTTATATTTGAATATTTCAAAAATAATTTTAATTTATTAAAGTGATGAATATGCGGGTTGTTACAGACTCCCCTGAAAGAATTTCGTTCTCAAAATTGAGCGCAAAGTTAGTAATATTTATTCAAAAGTTGAAATTTCAAATATATCGGTGGGGGTACTTACATATTATTCATATGTACTTGTCTTATTCGATCTTAAATTTGAATATACCATTTTGCTTTCGAACTAGTACCGATCCTCTGATTTTCTAGTACGGATCTTAATTAGGCTCAAAGGCTGTTGTTCTCCTTACATAGCCCTCGACTATGATAGAAAATGTAAGCAGTCTGACAAACCATCTCGACATACATACTGAAAATATTCTTAAGTCGTTCTAACACTACAGGGTTTCATACTATGACACTAGTACATCACTAAATTTCATTCCCTCAAATCCCCAGTTCATATACAAGCTAATACTTAATAGTAAATACCACTACATATATAAATAGCTTCCAAACACTACCATCATTCTGAAGCCAATTCATTCCAATAACAAACATCAAATATGTAACGACCTGGTATTTCGAATCATTCGCATCCGCACATGTCAGACTTGAATTGCTCAAAACAACAGATTGTTAATTTTATATTTGGCAAAACTCAACATATACAGTAAATAAATCAATCACAAAATCATAGACACAGAGTATTACAACAATAAGCAACAGAATAGATAAATAATAATTCTTGAATCCACTATATAAAAATCAGAGTTTGAAATAAAATACAACAAAATATCTCAAATACCATGTAGTCTCGAAAACAAACAGATGACATTTCTGAACAAAACAACTGAAAAAGCTAAATAGATAAGACAGATCTTAAAGCAAAGCTCCAATCTCCAAAGGTGAGTCCCAATGCTGTGACACTCAGTCTGACCCGAGTTAAAGCAAAACACAAAACACTCGAGTCAGGATTAACATTCTTATATTAATAAATTCAACTCAAGTGAAATGTCAACTGAAATACAAGTAAGTTAAAGGATGTTTGGGATTTCCATCCTCTAAAGATCCGTGTAACTATCTACTATGTAGTGATATACGCTATTATAATATGCCTATGGTAAAGTAAAATTATTAAAATAGTGTTAAGGCGTTACCCATATCCCCCTTAACACATTTTGACATATTCCTATAGTCTATGCAGTACCGTAACTCCCCACACAAACTGGAGGACTATCAGAGGGCACTCCATAGTTTTAGTGCAAACCATACACGTAGAAGGCACGATGGGGCAAGCGACAAGGCACTTGAGGCGATGCCAGGGTAGATATACCATTTGCACTCTCGGACTGGTGGTAACGCATAGCAGCTACTACCGCCCACCTCATGACACACTCCCAAATCAAAGGTGCACCCAATCACTTCAAAAAATCAATAGAATGGTATTGAAGAAATGTGCCCGATCAGGGGAATGACCCCACTTGGCCCGATATAACTCCTATTTCAGCCACATCAAGCTGACTCACGGGAGTCAGGGCTACATAAATACCATATAGAATCGTCACCAAACCATACTACTTCATTCTGGAATCTCCACCACGTACACAATTGTTAAAGTGGTTTTTAGTATTGGCAGAGAGTACGAAAATATTCGATCCTGATCTCTTTAATAACTAAATGCTTATTTCACACCGTGGTCATTTCATTTCAAATAATTCATACTTCATATCAAAATATCATATTCATTTCAAAAACATATCAAACTCGATATCATTATTCACTTTAAATAATATTCATTTTCAAAATCGTAACACTTTAATAATTAGAACACTTTGGAAATCATAACACTTTTGAAATCATAGCACTTATGTAATCATAACAGTTTTGAAATCATAACACTTTGAAATTATAACACTTTTGAAACCATAACACTTTCGATTTAAATAGTTTAGATATTGAAAATAGTATATATAATAAATAGTTAGAAATTAAAATAGTTTATATATTAAAATAATTTATATATTAAAATAGTTTATATTTTACAAATACTTTATTATATAATAAAAATAGTTTCCTCCAATTGTGCAAATCGATTCAAATCATGTTAAATTCCACATTCAATTTAAATCGGTTCTAGTTTAACCATTTCAATTTAAAGCTCAAAGTAAGTTTAAAATTCAAACATTTACAATACAAATTTCATTTGTATTCCAACATTTAACTTTATTTTATTTCAAATTGGAAAATATTCACTTAATCATTTTGATAACAATTATTTAAAATCCCAATTTATAAATTCAAATCAATATTAAATATTCAATCTCAATTTTATTTAAAATTGAGAATATTCATTATCTCACCTTTTCAAGTTATAAATCAAATTTTAAAAATCTCAAAATCAGTAAATTTAAATAAATTCTTATTTAAATTCAATTATTAACCAATTTAAATTCCAAGTCAACATTAATTTATCTTCTCAACCTTATTATTAAAGTCATAAACCTATATTTGAAATATTAATATAAATTTAACTAAATACTTAAATATATTATATACTAATTAAATTAGATTCTATTAACTTAAATCTTATTATTAAATTTATTTTTGTATTAAATTTATTTTTATATTAAATTTATTTTTATATATTTTTAAAATAATAAAATTATAAGTAAAATCTTAAAAATTATATTTTCAAGACTAACTTAAAATTTTAAAATTTCCAAATATATAAATAAAAAATCTAAAATTTTGACATATATAAAATAAAAATTATATATTATATCTTAAAATTTATATTTATTAAAACCATATATATTTCTTGTCAAGACCTTGGAAATCATTTTTAAAATATATAGGCCCACGATGTTTGTATATAATTTTCTACCCTATGGTCAAGTGATACAGATATTTATCATTTCAATTCATAATTTAAATATCTACAGATATATATCATTTCAACCTGCGATCCCAAATTCAGAGTTAATGAAAATCGCTTGGGTTTATCATTTTAACCATATCGATTTTCTCCTATTCTACAAGATCGTTCGATTATGTATCATTTCAACCCATAGTGATTCTATATTAGTAGGGAACTTGTAGAGCGAGAATAGTTATGATAATAATATAACATATCAACCAGAGGCATATACCATCAATAACAAATTAAATAAGATATAAACAACAGGATATGGTGCCATACGTCACAGGTGAACAAATACAGATAATGGCATATCATATATAGCAATTAAATAACTAGCAACAACATATTTCAATTATCGTTTCAAATGAAATCAAATTTAATATATATAAGAATGTTAACCGTGAGTGATTGCTCATCTTTAGAGGCTAGAGAAATTTGACAATGAAATTTAACAGTATTTGGTGTAGTGGAGATGTGGTTTACGATACAACCCCCATGATTAATTTCAAGATTCGATGAGTTGGCAACCAAGTTTGTGGAGCAATTCCGAATGCATGCGACCTATCCCAAAGATGTGATGTCCCATTCGAGTGTGATCCATGCTATATGGGAGTTGCTTAAAGATTATTTGAAGAGATTTCATATAGCTTCTGCGGAGGTCAGTAATCCAAATGATCACGTGATACTCATGGCCATGATAAGAGGGATTGATCCAAAATCTAAGTTTGGTGACGCCTGGCAGGTAAATTGCCTGCCACATTTGAGAACTTTTATTAAAAGGCGGCTCGATTTCTAAGAGAGAAGGAAGGCAGGTCCTTTAGAAAAAATAAAGTCACGGGACCGAGCGGAGAACAGTACAGAGTAACATTGCAATAAAATAGTCTGATGACAGTTCTAGAATACCATGCAGTACAGGAAGCCAAATCAATAGAAGAGAGGCGGCGATAGGAATCGAGAGCGCAAAAGGGATACTGGAAGGTTGAAGCCTAGGATTCCATTGTATGATAATTACACGCCATTGAATATGTCCATAGAAAATATCTATCTGTCTACTTGCAATACCATGCAGTACAAGAAGCCACCTCCAAAAGAGTCGATAGAGAGACATAAGCAGACCAGGAAATATTTTTGGTTGCACGAGTGTTATGGGAACAATACAAATGAATGTAGGCATCTCCAAGATAGTATAGTAAAATTGATTCGCGAAAAGAAGTTACAACAGTTTGTGAGCCCCACAGGATGGCATACAGGAACTCCTGACCCTAATCGAGGACAAGCTCCGTGTAGGGCTAAGGAGCCTACATAGACCGATAGAAGACTAGTGATAAATACGATAGTCAGAGGACCGCACCTGGTGGATAGGAATTGGCAAGAAATAGAGCGCTATGCTAGTGCGATTAGGCATGTAGATTTTGAATGTTGTTCGAATATGGAAGATGGGACTTCGGTGAAACTACAACGTACAATGACAATGATACTGCATTTAGGAATAGGGATACAGACAAAATAAAGGCTCCAACAATCGACCCGATGCTCATTTAAGCTGCGATTGGTGTAGCATTGGTGAGAAAAATTTTGATTGATTGTGGAAGTTCAGTGAATATAATCTTCAAAAAGGTGTATGATCAGATGAGGATGGAAGCCAAAGATTTAAAGCCGTTGAAAGCTTATATACATGGTTTTAATGGTGTTGCAACCGAAGTTGTTGGGTATGTGGAATTACCCATTGAATTGGGAGAATCTAAATGAAGGAGAGTGCGAATCTTGCCATTTATTGTTCTGGATGTTAACTCTCCGTACAATGTTTTTTCTGGCTCGATCGCCCCTGAAGGAATTTCGGACGGCTCTTGCCCCATGGTGTTTAATTTTGAAGTTTCCAACTAAAATGGTGTAGGAGTTGTTCATGGTTATCAGGTGACTAGACACGCCAGTTATGTAGCTGAGTTGAGGGAAGCTCGGTGCAAAGAGAAGGGTAAGGGTGTGGTCAAATCCATCCACATCCAAGCTGCCGACGATTGACAATTAGCACCTGAGCCTTGGCTCGGGCGCCCAAGTCGGTTCAATAGAGATATAGATCCAAGGGATGGCGAAGAGGATCCCGAAGAGACCAAGGCTGCATCGGCTGAGCTGACGATTGATTTCAAAGTCGGCTATGACGAACCATCGCAAGTTCTAAAGATTGGGTCACAGCTCAGCCCTTTAATGAGAAGGAACTTGTTGGTTTTCTCCGAGAAAATCTAGATGTATTCGTTTGGACTCACTCTGACATGTGTGGAATCTCACCTTCCATTCTGAGTCATGCATTGAATATTGACCTGAAGTATGTTCCGATGAAGCAAAAAAGACATGGCATGGATCCGGAGAGATCTATCGCTCTCAAAGAGGAGTTGGATAAACTAAAATTCAATGGGTTTATTTGCAATGCCCTCTACCCTGAATGGGTATCAAATTCTGTGCTTATGAAGAAGGTGAATGGGAAATGAAGAACGTGCATTGATTATTCAAATTTGAACAAGGCATGTCCAAAAGACAGTTTCCCTTTCCGAGGATTACCCAGCTGGTGGATTCAACCGCAAGACACGAATTGCTATCTTTCTTGGAGGCATAATTAGGATATAACCAAATCCTAATGCATATCCCTGATCAGAAGTACACTAGTTTCATTATCGATGTTGGATTGTACTATTACGTGGTAATGCCATTTTGATTAAAGAATGCTTAAGCAACGTACCAACATTTAGTTAACAGGATGTTTATGTTAGTCCGTAAGATGATGGTTTTGATGACAACAACCTTAGAACAGATTATAAAATATAAATACTAACATTATAAGTTTAGATATATATGTATATGCAGGATTTAACCATGTATGTACCAAGAATGAAGACTGTACAGTATAGAGATTCAAGATATCAAGATTGAAGGCTCATGAGTATCAAGATTATCAAGAGTTCAAGAATTCAAGTAATTTCTCCTTTAATTAGAAAATTTTATTAAAACTCCTAGAAAAGCACTGGCATCATAAAATCCAATTTATTCGTGGAATGGAATCCACTTCAAGCCTGTTAAAGGGATGGAACCCTAAGTAGGATGGAACCTACGAAAAATCTAGTGGAAGATTGTTTTGTATCCGCTAACCTTTTATTCAAAATGATTTTTCAGAATTATATCTTGTTCTCAAAATGATTTCAAAACATTCCTTTTAAAAGCATCAAAAACATCTATCCTGATTTTAAATAATGTTAGCCTCAAAATCATCTTTAATTTCGAAGCCAAATTACTCCTGATTTTAAACTATCTTTTAATATAATATATTTAACTTTTAAATATTTATACTCAGATTTAAATATAAAATTATAGTTAAATTCTATATAAATTATTCTCTATATTTACTTATGAATTTTAACTATAGTCAAGTATATTTATAAAGTTTAAAATAGTTTTAATATAAGATAAAGGTTATTTTCAAAGAAAATCAAATCATCAAAAAATGCTTTGGGATGTCGACATACTCATGGTGACCATGTCGACATGGTGTCAGTTGAGTTCAAAATTTCAATTTCAAAAGAAGTGTCTATTCGCCATAACTCTTCACGAATGGACATGATTGTTGCTCTACTATAAATAGGGGTCAGTTTCAACGAATTTTACATCAAATTTTCTAGTTTTTCACTCCTCTTCTTCTTCCACTTTTCTTAATAAAAATTCTTATCGTTACTCTACCGAAATCTACATTGAATTAAACTCTATCATTCGTAGTTTGATTCTCTATCACTATCTCAATAAGATCCTCGGTGTTATTCAGAGTTATAGGCTTTTTGTAATCAACTTAGCGAGAAAAAGGTGTGATTATAGCCTTGAAAATCAATCAAGCGTGATAAAGTGTGATTGTAGCCTTGGGAAATCAACTGGGTGGACTTGTTGCCCGTAAAATCAAGTGGGTGAACTTGTAGCCCGAAAAATCAAGTATCTCTACCCAGAGGATTGTGATTCTGGAGGGTGTACCTCGTAGCCTTGAAATCGAGGGTGTAATTGTAAAGATTGCTTTTGAAAGGAAATCCATACTTGTGTTGCGGGACTGGATGTAGGGTAACTCCGAACCAGTATAAAATTCGGTATGTTCTTTCCTTTGCTTCTTTTTATTTTATTTCTAGATCTGTGTTTGTTTCTGTGATCATATCTGTGTCTGTATATTGCACACATCTGTGTTTAAATTAACATAAACTCAAAAAGATTTAGTAATTCTTTATAAACACTATTCAACACCCTCTAGTGTTAATCCTTGCCTTAAGATCCGTAATCCGCATTTCTCACAATTAGTATCAGAGCAAGGTTTTCAAAGTTTCATAATCTGATTTTTGAAAATTTTCAAAATGACTACCAACACTGGTACTATTACTAACACTAGTATCCCTGTCACTAGTTCATTTATAGAAGGCCGGTCTACTGTCAGACCACCACTTTTTAATGGTAGTAACTATGCATATTGGGCATGTAGGATGAAAATATATTTACAATCTATAGGATTAGACACTTGGAATATTACACAAACTGAATATTCTGAACCCACAACTGATTTTGCACAGTGGACTGCTGAGCAAAAGACTGTTGCAAAAAATAATTCTAAGGCAATGAATTTTTTTTTGTTCACTAGATAGAAATGAATTCAATAGAGTGTCAATATGTAAGTTTGCATATGAAATCTGAAAAACTTTGCAAGTTACTCAAGAAGGAACAAGCAAAGTTAAACTGACCAAAATTTCGGTGCTCACAAATCAGTTTCAATTATTTAAAATGAATTCTAATGAATCTATTTCAGATATGTATAGTAGATTTCAGGATATTGTTCACTCTCTAATATCTTTGGGAAAGGAATTTTTTGAAGAAGATCAAGTCAGAAAGATTTTAAATTCTCTTACTCTAGAATGGGATCAAAAGACACTTGCTATCGAAGAGGCAAATGACATCAGTACTTTAAAGATAGAAGAATTAATTGGAAATCTAATGTCGTATGAAGTTCAAATGATTAGGAGAAGAGAAAGCAAAGCATCTGAAAAGAAACCAATGGCATTCAATGCATTGACTGATGGATCATATTCAAACAGTGATAATGATGAAGAAATAGCCTTAATGACCAGAAATTTTAGGAAATTCCTGAAATACAGAAAGATGAACAATCTCAAGAGAAACAACTATAAGAACTCTGGAAATCGGAATGTAGTGCCAAATAATGTCAAATGTTACAACTGTGATGAACCAGGCCATATCAAAAGAGACTGTCTATATCCAGATAGGCAAAATCCTTTTATGAATAATGATCCAACAAAGAAACGGAAACGTGCATTTACTGCTACTCTAGATGACCCAGACTCGTCCTCAAGTGATGATGATCAGAAAACAGATAGTTCAAATTTGTGTTTCACGGCAGTTCACGACCTCGACGAATTCAGAGAAACGGATTCAGAAAAAGGTACACATTTACAATATAATTGGTTGAAATTGCTTGCTTAGAATTAGATGTTTGATTGCTTGATTAATTGATTTTGAATTGGTGTGTTGTTTGAATTTTAAAATTTTATTTTCTATTTTTTATTATTATTTTATATTATTTTTAATAGTATAATAATACTTTCTGAAATATATTATTAGTCCAAAGAATATTTCAGAAATATATAATAAAGTATATAAATTTATTAGAGAACTTAGGAAAAATAATTCACAAAAATTCACTGGCACATGTTGACATGGTCCCTACCATGATGTCGACATGGGTACCAGAATTTGAATTTCAAAATTTGAATTCAAATGTTTGAATTTTCCTCCATCTTTTCACTTCATTCAATTCTCTGAAAAGCTACCTTTTGACCAGAGAATATGTCCTTTGAGAATCTATTTATTCACTATCTTTTATCATATCTTTTCACTCTCATTTTCAAATTCAAACTCACTCTTCAAAACTTCAAGCTCTCTACTCTCTACTTTAATGGCTTCTTCAAGCAACCCCTCCACCATGAGAATTTCCAGAAAAATAAAAGAGCAACTCTTCAATGATCCGGAGGCAATAAAAGCATACATCAATTATGCTAATTATGCCAAAGTCCATCCCGAAAAGTTTGCTATTTTCAAGATTTTTCTTCTTATGAACTTGATTCTCTTTTTGCAAACAATGGAGCTCTTAGTCTTATTGATGCTTCTCAAAATGATTTTGTTTGCTATCCAAATCTTGTCAAAATTTTCTACGCTAATTTAAATCGTGGATTTTATAATGGAAATGAGGATGAAATTTGGAGTAGTGTCAAAGGCACTAGAATTGTTTTGAATTGTGATCTTTTGGGTACCATTCTCAATTCAAGTGTACGGGAATGGATCTTTCTAATTTTAAAATCGATAA
This sequence comes from Allium cepa, assembly GCA_030765085.1. Taxonomy (NCBI): domain Eukaryota; kingdom Viridiplantae; phylum Streptophyta; class Magnoliopsida; order Asparagales; family Amaryllidaceae; genus Allium; species Allium cepa. The sequence goes on along the minus strand of CM060938.1, from coordinate 460,436,065 downwards.
AAATGATCGTGAGACATTTCATCGCATTTTCGACGGGAATGATAATTTTGAATTCAAAAATCGAAATTTTCGACCAAAGGCAAGAATTGTCAATCTTGTTTTGCAACATACTTTGACCCCAAGATCGGGGAATTTTAACAATCCTACTTCAAAAGTTTGCAAAGCACTTTTTGATATTTTTGAAAATTATGACATAAATTGGACGCAAGTTATTTTGGATGAACATCGTCCTAAAAATCTTGAAATGGGTGAGAATACTTTGTATCATGGAATTTATCTCAGAAGGATTTTCAACTAGTTTGGAGTGGATTTCAAAGGCGAAGAATTTGTTTTTAGAAAAGTTTTCAATCATTCCAACATTTCACTTATGAAAATTCCATTTGTTTTTCCACCTTATAAGAGCCTTGCCGAAAAGGAAGAGCGTTTGGCTCATGAGGAAATGAAGAAGAGGAAGAGGAAGAAGAAGAAGAAGAAGGGGATGAAATGGAAATTGAAGAAGAAGAAGGTGAAACCTCTTTGGAAAGCATCGACTATCCTCCTAATCCATCCACCAAAACCCTTCTCAAAAACCAAAAGACGATTGTTGAGAATCAACGGATTCTTAAACGATCCGTTAGTAAGAAGTCGAACAAAATTTCATCCAAGATAAACAAGTTCATTTCCAAAGTCAGCAAGAAACTTGGACTTTCTTCACCATCATCATCCTCTAACTAGTGTTATCTTTTCGTATTTTGTTGTATGTGTTTTATCTTGTTTTAATTCGAAAGTTCATGTAGTTTCGTATGTTTAATCATTGTATCATCTTAGTATGCAATGAAATGAAATTTCCTTTCTGTTATCTAGCCTATCTTATCTCCAGAATAAATCTTAGTATATTATATAAATATATATATACACACACACACAATTATTCACAAAATCTAATTAGTCATATTTTTTCACTAACCCATGTCGACATGCCCTCTATGACCATGTCGACATGTGCTGGTCAGAAATGACAATTCATTTTGAATTTAAAATTTGAATAAATATCATATGTCTATTCATTTCAAACGAATTTCTACACCTATATATACCTATTTCTTCCAGAATTCTTCATTGAAAATTATTTCTTATCTTATAATCCTTCATTTCTTTCACAAATTCAACTATGGCTAATCCAATTCACAATTTATCCAAAAATCTTGAAGAAACTCTTAATTCATTCAAGAATATTCTCTCGTTCATTCTCCGTAACCAGCGAAGCTTAGAATTGAGTCAAATGCAGATGATCAAGGAGCAAGAAAGGCATTTCAATGTAATACGATGGATGATTTCCTCCCTACACAAGGATGATAACGAATCACATCCTCCTGTCTCTCTCACCAATGACAATGAAAATTGGGATGCTATTAAAGCAGACCCTTTCTTTGGAGAAGAAGGATGGGTGGAAGTTCCTCGTAACGTTTAAATTTTATTACTTTGTTTGAATTGTTTGTTTGAATTGATTTGATTTGGTCTAGATTGATACTTGGTGTGGATTGATTTCTTAATTTAATTCGATGTTTGATGTATAAAACATGTAAATATACATTGAAATGTATATAGTCTTTGATTAAATTATCATGTTCATAGGCATAATTATTTCTTAATCTATCTATTATATATTTCTTTGTATAGTTTATCAATGCAGATACTTTAGTCCAAGAATGAGGGGGAGTTAGTTTTTGTTTATGACAAAGGGGGAGAAGTATAAAATAGGGTAATTAGGGCATAGATTAAAGGGGAGTTATTAGTTTTAGGGGGAATTATTGGGAGAGAAGTAATATTTTATAAACAAAGGTTGTCATCATCAAAGGGGAAGATTGTTAGTCCATGAGATGATGGTTTTGATGACAACAACCTTAGAATAGATTATAAAATATAAATACTAACATTATAAGTTTAGATATATATGTACATGCAGGATATAACCATGCTGGTACCAAGAATGAAGACTGTACAGTATAGAGATTCAAGATATCAAGACTGAAGACTCATGTGTATCAAGATTATCAAGAGTTCAAGAATTCAAGTAATTTATTCTTTAATTAGAAAATTTTGTTAAAACTCTTAGAAAAGCACTGGCATCTTAAAATTCAATTTATTCGTGGAATGGAATCCACTTCGAGCCTGTTAAAGGGATGGAACCCTAAGTAGGATGGAACCTACAAAAAATCTAGTGGAACATTGTTTTGTATCCGCTAACCTTTTATTCAAAATGATTTTTCAAAATTATATCTTGTTTTCAAAATGATTTCAAAACTTTCCTTTTAAAAGCATCAAAATCATCTATCCTGATTTTAAATAATTTTAGCCTCAAAATCATCTTTAATTTCAAAGTCAAATTGCTCCTGATTTTAAACTATCTTTTAATATAATATATTTAACTTTTAAATATTTAGATTTATATATAAAATTATAGTTAATTCTATATATATTATTCTCTATATTTACTTATGTATTTTAACTATAATCAGGTATATTTATAAAGTTTAAAATAGTTTTAATATAAGATAAATGTTATTTTCAAAGAAAATCAAATCATCAGAAAATGCTTTGGGATGTCGACATACTTATGGTGACCATGTCGACATGGTGTCAGTTGAGTTCAAAATTTCAATTTCAAAAGAAGTGTCTATTCGCCATAACTCTTCACGAATGAACATGACTGTTGTTCTACTATAAACAGGGGTCGGTTTCAACGAATTTTACATCAGATTTTCTGGTTTTTCACTCCTCTTCTTCTTCCACTTTTCTTAATTAAAATTTTTATCATTACTCTACCTAAATCTACATTGAATTAAACTCGATCATTTGTACTTTGATTCTCTATCACTATCTCAACAAGATCCTCAGTGCTATTCAGAATTATAGGCTTTTTGTAATAAACTTAGCGAGAAAAGGTGTGATTGTAGCCTTGAAAATCAATCAAGTGTGATAAGGTGTGATTGTAGCCTTGGGAAATCAATTGGGTGAATTTTTTGCCCGTAAAATCAAGTGGGTGAACTTGTAGCCCGGAAAATTAAGTATCTCTACCCAGAGGACTGTGATACTGGAGGGTGTACCTCGTAACCTTGAAATCGAGGGCGTAATTGTAAAGATTGCTTTTGAAAGGAAATCCGTACTTGTGTTGTGGGACTGGATGTAGGGTAACTCCGAACCAATATAAAATCCGGTGTGTTCTTTCCTTTACTGCTTTTTATTTTATTTCTGCATCTGTGTTTGTTTCTATGATCATATCTTTGTCTGTATATTGCACACATCTGTGTTTAAATTAATATAAACTCAAAAAGATTTAGTAATTCTTTATAAACACTATTCACCCCCCTCTAGTGTTAATCCTAGCCTTAAGATCCGTAATTCGCATTTCTCACAGTTTAAAGACCAGATTGGAAAATAATGGAAGTGTATATGGATGATATGCTCGTGAAGTCAAGACGGTCAAGCGACCACATTAGAGACTTGGAGGAAATGTTTGACATCCTCCGACATCATAAGATGAATATCAATCCTTTGAAGTGTTCTTTTGGTGTCGCATTAGGGAAATTCTTGGGATTTATTATTAATGCACGTGGAGTAGAAGTTAATCCCAAGAAGATTCAGGCTATCGGTGATATCCAAGCGCCGAGAACTTTGAGTGGATGCAAGATTGTAAGGACGCGATTCAGGGTTTTGTGGAACATTGGAGAGACCCCATATTTTGTCAGAGCCAGTGGATCATGAGGAGTTGTACATTTATTTAGCTGTATCAGTACACGTTATAAGTGTCGCATTTCTTCATGAGGAGAATCGAATCCAAGGGCCAGTGTATTATGTTAGCAAACGATTGATGGGAGCTAACAGGAACTATTCGAAAACAAAGAAATTGGCATACTGCTTACTAATTGTGTCACGAGGCTTCGTCTATACTTCTGGGCACATTCGATCAATGTTTACATCGACCAGCCATTGCGGCCGGTCCTACGGTGACCTGAGATGTTACTCAATTGGAACATTGGGATCAGCCCATTAGATATTACTTATCTCCCTATAAGGGCTATCCTGGGTCAGGCATTGGAAGACTTTATAGTAGAGTTTACTGTGCAGGATGATCATTCAAAAGGTAGCAAAATCCGTACTATACGATGGAAATTGTATACTGATGGAGCATCTAATAATCGCTCTTTTGGAGCTGGGATTATGCCTGCAACCTCTGAAAACCGGTCAATTTTTTATGCTTTAAAGCTTAGTTTCCCAGTTACAAACAACGAAGCTGAGTATGAAGTTTTGATTGCTGGACTTAAACTCGCTAGAAAACTTGAAGTTAAATTTCTTGAAATCTTTTGCAATTCGTAGTTGGTGATGTATCAAGTTAGTGGAGATTATCAGGCTAAGGGACAACGGCTTGCCCTATATCTTACCTTATTTCAGGAGTTTTGATAGATACTAAATAATATGACATTTCACATATTCCACGAGATCAAAACAGTGAGGCGGATTCGTTGGAAAAGTTTGCTAGTACGGAACAGCAGATGAGCTTGGTTTCGGTCAAAGTTTTAAATACCTCAAATATAAATGTGATGGAAATCGATCAAACACTAAAAGTGGAATCTAAAAGGGAATCGTGGATCACTCCAATCAAAGATATTTACTGCATGGAGCCTTACTTGACAAAAGAAATGAAAAGGGACAAGTCCTTCACAAAGCTTCATGGTATATTATGCAAGAAGGAGTTATGTAAATGAATGGTTTCTCAGTCTCTTTACATCGATGTACAGCTCATGATGAAATAAAGCATGTTCTAAAAGAAATTCATAAAGGAGAATGTGGTGATCACATTGGGGGGCAAACTCTGATAAATAAAATACTCCGTTACGGGTATCATTGGCCAACCATGAAACGGAACGCCGTGGATTATGTAAGATGATGTGATAAATGATAAATATATGCAAAAGTTCCAAGAGCTCCACCAACAGAAATCATGCAAACGGTCGGCCCATGGCCGTTCGCTATGTGGGGTATAGACATTGTCGGTTCTTTATCGATCTCTAAAGTTAGCATGATGTAAGGTATCATTGCAGTTGATTACTTCACCAAATGGGTCGAAGGAGAACCTTTAGCCATAATCACGACCAAGAAATTAATCAACATTATTGTCCAAAACATCATATGCCGCTTCGGTCTCCCACGCACTATTGTAACGGATAATGGGACTCAATTCGACAGTGTTGAATCCAAAGACTGTTGTCGAAGATATCATATTGAATAAAGATTTACAGCGGTCGCTCACCCTTAGGCAAATGGACAGGTTGAAGCTGTAAATAATCATAAAGTCTATTCTAAAAAAGCGTTTTAGAAGGCTATAGGCAAATAGGTAGATGAACTCCCTACAACATTATGGGCTTACAAAACCAACCGTAAGTCCACGACCGGATATACTCCATTCGTCCATGCCTACGGTTCTGAAGCCGTTATTCCTATTAAACTCTAAGTCCCTTCTCATCGAGTGACTTACTACTATCCTAAAACGAATAAATATCACCTTTTGAATCTCTCGACTTTATAGATGAGAAGTGCAAAGAAGTCAATTTGAGTGTAGCTGCACATCGAGTCATCCGGTATTACAACAACTCATGTTCGACGTAGAACCTTCGAAATTGGCGATCTCATCCTGAAATGGGTTTTTCCTACCCCATTATACATGAATCCAATCGGAGAAGGACTATATGTCATTGAACAAAGGTTTAGAGTAGGAACTTCCAAGCTAGCGACTGTCGATGGCATTTCACTTCCAACGGTGTGGAATAGCGAATATCTTCAATGCTATTTCACTTAATTTACTTCCTTTACATTTCAGTTGCATTTATTTTCAGAATTTCCTTTAGCATTTTTTTTTCAAATGTGAAATAAGATAGTTTATGTTATTCCTTTCCATTAAACGAATAAAATATCAGGATTCCTTTATATTTATGTTTGCTACTGCATTGTATGCTAATTACATAGCGAAACTAATTGAAAATGATATGTATGAACAGGCTCCCAGAGTTTAAAATTAATCGATCATGCTAACTCCAAATGGGATTATACGAGATGAGCTTAACCTACTTGTTCATTTAATAACTCATTCACAATCCAAAGGTGGGATACTCAATAAGGAACAAATGTGGTCGATAATCTGATAATCAAATAACTCCTGCCTAATTAAGGAACTGAGATAAAATCAAGGTGGCCATGATGCGACCAGTCACTCACTAAAGCAAGCCCCAAACCCTTGGGGCAAATCAATCAACCGAGGGGAGTGTGACCGACCACCTGCGAAACAACTCTAAGTCCCTGGAGTGCATACTAGATTATAAACATAAATCGGGTGTGAATCGACGACTAATGAAAGCCTCAAGAGTGCGAACTGGAGTATAAACACAAATCAGGTGTAAACTGACCACCCGCGAAATAGCTCGTAGTCTCTAAGCCTTGGGAATATGGACTAAAGTATAAACATAGACCTGGTGTGAATCGACCACGCACAAAACAACTTTTAAGTCCCCGGAGTGTGGACTGGAGTATAAACATAAATCGGGTATGAACCGACCACCCGCGAGATAGCTCAAAGTCCCTAAAGTGTGGACTAGAGTATAAACCAAGATTGGGTGCAATCCGATCACCCATTAACTAAAGCTTATCCCCTAAGTGTGGATAGGAACATGAGTGGATAGTTGAGTGGATTTCGACGTTTACTGTTCCACAAACTCATACCTGAAACCGATGGGAGGAGTACAAACTTGCTAAGATGGAGTTTGACCGTCCTACATCTGACCCCGCTACACCGAAACTAGGGGAAGGAGTATAGCTGCTAAAAAAACTAATGAAATTCGATGGCGTAACAATAAGGCCTGAGCCTAGTGTTTGATACGACTTGAGGCCACGACCTCAGGAAGGCCTTGGGATGGATAAATTAATACGACATCCGATACAATGAGCAACGAATCAGAAGTGCATAAAATCAAAAATGTGATAGCTCAGACATTTGAACAAGTAAAAACAAGAATCATACACAAGAATAAAAGAACTCTTATTTACACTAAATTGGTTGTACATTATACAAGACTATCCCAAATGCAAGACAAAAGTAGAGGGCCACGCTAAAATAAAAATAACCAATAAAAAGGAAAAGTGATCATATAAGCTGTTTACATGTCATTCCAATCCAAAGATTATTTCTTGGATTTTCTATCTTTCCTTTGCTTCTTTGGAGTGGCTCCTTCTGAACTACCGCTTGACCCTTTGCTGCCTCAGCTTTTCTTCAAAGAAGTATCCTCAATTGTGTAAATCGAGGTGGTATCATCTTTGGAAGCAGGAAGGACTGAGGTGCTCTTAGCACCAAAAGCAGAGGGAAGATCATCCCAAGTAATTGTTCCATTTAGAGGAATCATTTAGAGCGGGATAGGAATCGATCCGTTAAAGACCGAATCAACAGGTTCATCCTTTATCTCCTTTTTTAATAGTTCTTCTTGCTTAGCCTACTCTTTTATACTATGCTTGCCCGGGGGTTGGATGAAACCGTGATCACAATGTCTTCGTCAAAAGGAATCTCAAGGTGCAGGCTGCTTCTCTCCTTGAATAACGCCTCCATGAATTGATCGTCAGTAACAAAGGCTTCTTCATGAGCACTTTGAGCGGCGGTCGAAGTTGTAACTTTAATGGACTATGTCACGTCCGCTTGCAACTCCAACTGGGGCTCTTCATATACATTGTATTATCTAATGTATATGTATGTATGTATGTATGTATATGTATGCGTGTGTAAATTAATGTGATATAAAGTTATATTTATAATAATATATGTAGATATATGTGTACATATGACATTGTAAGAAAGTAATATTTAAAATTGCAAATATAGATAATTTTAAATTCAAACTTCAAAATTTTAAATTTCAAATCTTGATCTAGCTATTAAAATATCCTCTAATTTAAATTTTAAAAACAAGTTTGAAATAAATTATATTTAATAAATATATCTATACACACACTTAAGAAAATAATAATTTTTGAATGAAATTATACAATATATAAATATATATATTTGTATATTAATTTAATATTTAGAAATCAAATATATAAAAATGATATATATATATATCTAAAATGTAAATAAATAAATATATCCTTGTATATACTATCGGCTATATAATTTTTTAAAAAATAATTTTTTTGATTAATTTAATTTCATAACATGTGTAATTTTATGTTTGTTATATATATTATAATATATATATATATATTAAATTAATAAATTATATTAAAACATATATATAAGGATTTATAAATAATACATATTAGATATATTTACTTTTTGAGATATTATCATAAATATGATTTAATAAAATTTTCAATGTATTATATACTTGTGCTTACATATTAAAAATCAATTTTTGTTTTAAAATCATTTTTTATTCGAAATTTTTATTTTAGTCTCTGGCCATTAACATATATAATCATATACACACATGCTATGTTTACACAACACACACACACATATGTATAAATTCATGATATACACGTAACCACATATAAATATAAATAATGACAAATTATAATATATATATATTTCAATTTGAAGGTTACCATGACATAGCCTAGCAGTAACACATTGAATGCTGAATCTAGTTGACTCCATTTGAATCTGAATTCAAATCCTTCCAAATGAGCTGCCTGACTGAAAGTGTTGCACACCGATGCACTGTTTTATGTAAATTTATGTTTTTAATGCTTTAAATAATGGAGGAGGGTGGGCTAGGTTCGGCCAAAAATAGATGAGGATGGAGAAAAAAGAGAATCGCTAAATGAGGGGCTTGAAAATGTATAGGATCTTATATAATGCAACTTATATATTTATAATAATGTATAAGTATGCGCTAACAATTATTCTAAGTAGAGTAAATTAATAGAGTATAAATATTAAGGATAATAAAAGTGAGCACACCAGATATTTTATACTGGTTTGGACCTCTCGTCCTATGTCCAGTCCCAAAGCTCCCTTTCGGTATTTCCTTTAACTAAATAACCCTCACTTCGCCCAGAGGAATAGGTTAATACAAAGGTAACATTTTGACAATCGTGTAATCCAAATAACATGAATTTTGACTGATATTACAATTCTTCCTATGATCTCCTTTGAGTATGTGAATGTGAATACTTTGAGTTGTAAGAAGTAATTTAATCAAAATGGTATTTGATTATGATAGATTGAGGCTATTGTAAGCAAGAGATGCATGAATTTGTAATTGGAGAATTTATAAGAAATCAAGAGAATAGATCATCTACAATTCTCAATTTTGAAGTATATATAGGTTTGAATACATGCATATGAGGAAATATTATTGTTAAACAAACTCTACTTGTTTTAATGGTTGCAACCTTTGAAGAAAAGATGTATTATTAAAAATGGAATGAAACATCCCTACAGATTGGGACAGTTTCCGTATGGAAGACGTCTGTAAACTTTCCATAGAGGTCTGTGACTTTGGGGAATAATTTCTCGAACGTATTCATAGACGTCTGTGACTTTTCCACATACATCTATGGATGGCATTTTCAGATTATAAAAGGTTTTAATGCCAAAGTTGAATGTTTTTTGGCCAATTTTTATGTATATGAATTTATGTGTGCATATATACTCAAGCTTACAATGTTTATCTAAGACTCTCAATAGCTAGTATAACTTTACTAATTATAGAATGGTTCATAAGTCTTTGTTTGTCTTTGAGTCCCAATATCTTTGAGCATGATGATCTCTTGTAGTATATACTGGTAATCATGGTAAGACATATAATGTATGTGATTGTAAAGTTATTGTCATTGAAACCATAGAATGGAGGTCTAACAAGGCTAAAGGAGTTTAAATAGAAGAGAAAGTAAGAAGCAAATTGCGGATCTAGAACCACTATTCTCTTGGCTAATTCAAACCCCCATTTGAATCAAATACAACCTTCTTTTTCCCACCACATATGATTGGCCACACTTTCCCTATATATGCCTTTATCTCGTTTCAAGCCCAATCAAATAGTACATTTAAATCAAATTTAAACGTACATCGATATTATATATTGATACGTGTGTATACAACTTTTATATACACAATATTTTCAATAAAAATCAAATAAATTTTATAATTAATATTTCATAAATATTAACTAATTTAATCAATTATAATGATTATAATATAATCAACTCAGATAGTAGTCGAAGTATTCAACATTTTGGTTATGTGACTCTTAGGTGCAAATTTGGTCAGTGATTACTATTGAACAGTTCGAATATTAATGTGCATAAGTCACCTTAGCTAGTGATGTGATATTATGGCCAAATTTATCACTTGGGTCGCTTAAGTAAAATTCAATTTTACTTATTTTAAGCGGTACAAGGCGGTGATAATTATATACATCAATTCTCTTTGTCAAAACATATCATAATAGGACTTACAAAATTTGGTAATGGTCAAAATAGCAGGATCATCCATATTCAACTTTATAGCCCAAACACAAAGTACTTAGTTCAATAATGATAATTGTTATTAACCGAACTACTTTAGTTAGAGAATTTGACTTTGAGTCAACTTAGATGGCCATGATACTAGTCTTATATAACTGAAGAGATGGATTCTCTATTGAATATTGTTTCATTTCCAATGCTTCCACTCGACCCAACTATGGTCATTTAATGGACGTCATGCCACAATTGAACTACAATCAAAGAAAAGTTTCCATATTGAAGCTCGATAGTATTCTCAAGTCGAGAGAATTGTATAATATTTTCACATTGATATTTTATGTTTGACCTTATTTATATTAACCAATAGAAAACTGTCAACCGAGTCATTCCATGGTTATTCAATAATTGTCAAGATTTAATATCTTGGTGCCCCTAGTAACCATGAGTAATACATTGTCTAACATTTAAATAGTGTTTTGTGCTCTAGTGTCAACAGATGCATCAATATCCAGTCTTGATACATCTTGACTAGGAATATTTAAAATAATGTGTTTATTATATTGTAATAGATTTCTCATGATTACAACATGTTGTATTACTATCAAAAAACACACCATTTATGGATTTTTTATTAAATACACTTAAATTAAATAATTAATTAATATAACACATTATAAAAAGTATATAATAGAAAGAAAAATGACCTTTCGAACAAGATTTCATTTAAAAGTTAATAATTTACAATAAATTATAGAATCGCCTCTAGGGCATTCGCCTAACAGTATCAATATCCAACTTGCACTTGAGGCCAATTATGGAATATCGGTCTCATACCTTCGATCAGCTTGATGAGAACTAACTAAGATAGTCCATTCATGAATGGATCTTCTATCGGCTATTTTTCACTTGGAATCCACTCTTTGGACCATGACCTCTTTCTTCTCAACAAATTCTCTAGTTAGGTGAAACTTTTGAATAATGTGTGATGATTTCTTGTATGCTCAAGGCTCCTTTGAGATCTGCATAGTCGCATTGTTGTCACAAAACAACGCAATTGGATTCTCCATGATAGGAAAGTTCTTAGCTCACACAAAACTTTTGCATTCAGACTACTCCTTTAGCTGCTTCATTAAGGATGATGTATTTAGCATCCAATGTGGAATTAGCTACTGTTTCCTATTTGAAACATTTCCAACTGACGGCACCACCATTAACAGTAAAGACTAACATAACACCGACTTACTATTGTTGATATCACGTTGAAAGCTAGAGTTGGTATACCCCTTCATCGGGAGGTCTCCATTCCCATATACCAGGAATAAGACCCTAATATTACTTAAACACTATAGTATGCACTTTACAGCCATCCAATGCTTTTCTCAAGGATTAGACTAGTATCGTCTTATACATCTTAATGTGTATGTCGCATCAAATCTAGTACATATTATTGCATACATTATTAAATCGATTCCCGAACGTACTATGATATATCCTACTTCGAGACTCCGAAAATAAACGCCAATGATGTTATAGTCATCAGTAGAGTCACTTTCAAGCGACAAAGTAAGTTCAAGATTATTTTGTACAATAGTAAGTAAATAGAGCAGTTAAATAACTATTCTTTATACAATTATTTTTACATGATTCATTACATCATCCTTAACTTTTTTAATTCCCCTGTCGGGGTAAATAGAATAAGAAAATAAGAGAAATGTCATATCTAGCATATGAAGATGCCAATACGATACATTACCAGTGAGGAAGCCATTGTTTTACACAACAAAATTTTCTAAACTATTTTTATTATCTAGATAAGCCTCCTGCTTTGTCTATGAAATCTTTACTCGTCGTTCCAAATGATACATGTCTAAACCATAAACTTGGCTCATTCAAATGAATATCTGTGAATTTATGGAAAATAATGTAAACATAGGTTAGAATAAAATATGGTATGAGTAAAATCTTACCTTAAGCAATCATAGTGAGACCATGTCATTGTAACATGGAATGAGTTTTCCCCTAACTTTCTTATCATAACAATTACATCATAATATGTAAACAAACATTACATCAAAAGCAACCATATGCATTTCATTCAATCCATAAATGTATGCTACACTTGACAACCAATTATGAACCATGTCATATTTATATTTTCAATTCAAATTAAATGTACCATATTATCCAATTATGAACCATGTCATATAGCAACCAATCATCCATCCAAATATCACCCAATCTCTTATTTAAGTGTTCATCTTTAAGTTATCATTAACATAGTATAGTGATTACCTCCCTAGGTCTGTCTATCACCAATTTTTATCTTTTCTCGAACAATGCCACTTAATAAAATGACCACTTATTCCACCAATGGGAGCCACCTTGACTGGAGCCACCCTAACTGTTCTAAGAGGTTGAATGTAAGCACCATGAATACATTCCACTAAGCATCGTTACTGAATGTCAATAGCTGCTCTTAGTCCTTGAAAAATCGTTGTTATTCACATTATTGATTTATTTATTCTATTTATAACACTATCCTGATGTTTTAGCACCTTGCCATGACTCCCCTTTAGAGTTTACAGATCATTTAGGATTTGTTATCCTGCCTTTTTACCAAGAAGTATACGAACAAACTCGACGTGTCAAAGTTCAAAGTTATCAAGTCAAGATGCTCGAAGAGGTAACCACAAAAACCAATACCCAAGTACAACCAAGATCACAAGATAAGTGTGTGTTCACTCTAAAAATCCAAGAACCAAGAACTACCTAATTTATGGGTCGGTACCGACCCCACCCCACGGGTCGATACCGACCCGTGTTCCTTGGCCTAGTGAGGGCCACCTTTTGCATATACCCTCTGCACAATGTTAAGAGCCTATTCCAAGTATTATTCTAATGAATCCATGCAATTCTCTATTGATCTTCACAAACTCCAAAATCAGCAGCTTTGTTCTTCTACAACTCTGTCATTTGGACTTAGAAACAAGCTAATACTAGTGCAAACAACTATGGAATCACAAAGCTAACCACAAGACGAGCCAAAGCAAAGGATTCAAGATGACTAGTTTGGCCATCTTAGGGGTTGGTACTGACCCATTACCTTGGATTTGTACCGACCCGTATAAAAGTGATGATGTGGTAACCTATTTTCATTAAAGAAGTAGTCTATGGCATGGAAAACAAGGTGGAGATGTTTTGTGCGAGATTTTAGGCTCTCTACCTCTATAAATAGAGGAGTATGACTCATTTTTCAGGACCTTTTGGCTCTTGCTCTCCTTTCTTTAATTTTTCGTAATCTCTGTCAGAGTTATACCAACCCCCTAACGGAGTTGTACCAACCCGTAAGAACTTCTGCCTGTAAACAAAGGTATAATAAGAAAAACTTGAAGTGGATGTAGGTTAGTGTATGTCGAACCATTATAAATCTCTATGTGCACTTTGTTACTCGTTTTTCATTTATTTTCTTCACTTTTTATTCTCTACTTACATACCTTATGTGTTTGTGCCATTTTTGGTTTAACAGGACTGAACCCTATCGTAGCACCCTGCCATATACCAGTGGACTTTAGACTAACAGTAAAGGCACCCCAACATCCAATAACTCCATGAGCCGGTATATCTTTATGATCGTGGTTCGACCCCATTCTTTCATTCATTAATAGTCCACCCTACACTTCCTTTCAAATAAAATATATTTATCTTTGATTAAATGATACCCTGTTATTAGCTTTTCCAAGCTTTCTTCCATTTCAAAAATAAGTTGACACAATTTTAACTTATAAAATTCTTCCTTTATTTCATCCCTATGAAATAGTCAATTAACAATTAGAAATTGTCTTGCATGGTGCACTCATTCTGCATAGAAAATCACAGATTCCAAAAAAATCATGAATTCAACATAATTGTCACACTATCCTATAGATATCATAAGTTATGCCTAGTAATCACATATTGACAATCCCATGGCCTATTGATTTTCTTGGGCCATCGCTACTTGACCCTCAACTAGCCATCGCATGTTGATATTTCATCAGCTATCGTGAGTTATGCTCTTATGAGCTATAGCAAGTTGTTAACATCCCAAGCTATTGCGTGTTAAGCTTTAGATGTTATCGCATGTTGAACTTCAAATGCTTAAATTGACTGCTTCCCAAGCTATCGCATATTGAGCTTAAAATGCTACCGTACGTTGATAACTTCCCAAACTATCATGTGTTGAGCTTCAATTAGCCTTTACGTGTTGACTTCCTTCTTACCTTCGTAAGTTGAGTTTCCTTTGAGCCTTCATAAGTCGAAGAACGTTTAGCTATCGCTAGTAGATAGCTATCATGGGTCGAGCTCTCAGGATTGGCTAATTACATCCTCCATTTATTAGTTATCTTTTTTATTAATCACTTCTTTCCATAGCCAAATAATTCGTATGAAAATAATGGAGAAAATCCCAAAAAATCTCCAAAATCCAATTTATCTCATTTTACAACATATCAAAATTTCAAGTCAAAATAATTATTTTTATTGTTTTTAATAGTCAATTTACCCGAAATTAACTATTTATCAACTTAAAAAATTCAAAAAATTCCAAATTAATTCCAGAAATTATGAAATTAAAACCAAACATAGTTTTATCATTACAAACCACATGTTAAATTCTCGTAGCATTCAAATATGATTAGATCATGTGTTACCCTAAAATATGAACTAATTCTTTCCATTTAAATCTCAAATCACAATCACAGTTATGTTTAACCATCCAAACATATTTATCATCATCAAAACATTCATTCACAATCAAATCCGAATAGAAAGAGGTTAGGAAGGGTTATAGAGAAAATTTTACCCATCTTGATTGGAAAACCCTAATTAAAACCTTGCTTCAGTCTTCTTTCTTCGTAAAGTTGAAAGTTGATATTATTATAGCTTTAATTTTCTCTTCCATGGCTTGAAAGTGGCAGCCAACCTTGTATACTTTTAGGGATCTTTTGTCGTTTAAGTGAAAGTAGTCAGGAATGAGGGGGTGTGGCTAAAGAAGATGGGTTGGTGATTTTGGCCTAGGCTAATATCCCATCTAGCCTAGTCTCACCAATTGATCTCCTCTAACACAAATCCTTTTCATTATAAAACCTATTTATTTATCTTCCTTAGAAAGGCTAATTTTAGTTGCTCTAATCACCGTTGGTCAATTTAATTAACTTTAAAGTGTCCCGCATTTAACTAACAAATCTCCTTTATGCAATTCGTGCAATTAAATTTATCTTATTCATCTTTTTAACAATATCTTCTTATTATTGTTTTAATTTTTAATTTCCTACATTATGGACCCCCTAAAATATGGGATATTACAGTCTCCCATCCTTATAATAACTTCTCTTTTGAAATTTCGATAAGGAAAACAAATTTACATAAACACCCTAAGTGTAAAGTCATCATATACGTGCACATAAGTATAAAAGATTGCACTAGTGCCTTACTAATGTAACCATCAATCATAAAATGAAATGTACTGGTGCAACTATTAACACACATTAATATCATAACTTTGCTAAAAAAAATCTCTCCCAGTTCTTTTAGAACGGTTGATCTTAATGGTGTTAGTGTTACGACTGCTGAAGTGATTCAAGATGGCATGAATTATTGGTTCGATTTCTTAGTCAGTTTTTTCTTGGATTCTTCCCCTCTATATAAAGATGTTCGTGATCAATGCAAATGAGTTTGAAAATTGAGGGGTAGTTTCCAAATCCAATACTTCAACACCATGTTTTACTTCTATTTCTCTAAAAAAGAAGATAAACTAAAAGCTCTTGAGACCAGCCCAATCATCATTGAGGGTAAGCCTTTTATTGTCACACTATAGAGCATTGGGGTGGACAAGGCTAGGGAATAGGTTCTCTCTATTCCGGTTTGCACCACCTTTACTCATATTTCATTTGTCCTGCAGCCTTTGAATGGTCTCAACTCGCTGTCTAATCTCATAGGTGAACTCAAATGTTTCGATCCTAGTATTGCCCCGGAAGAGTTTGTTGTATGCTAGAGCTTTGATTGAAATTTCCCTTACTAAGCTGCTACCTTTAAAGCTGAAAGTTATATTAGATAATGGTTATAATGTGGAAGTCAATGTTTATTACGAACAAAAACCAAATATTTGCATTTCTTGTCAGTCTTTTGGTCAAACATCAGACACGTGTTTGGCTGGGCCCGCTTCTTCTACCCAATCTCTTCCTGTCAAGATTCATCTTCCTAGGCAAGTTTTAAAGTATTAGGATTCCTTCTCCTACTACCTTGATCCTATTATCTCTATTCCTATAGTGAAAGATTAGCCCACTGGTATTGATCTACCTCCTAATGTCACAATCCATAGTGTTCCAGATGTAGCAGTTATAGTTCCACCTGTTAATTGTATTATTGGCATATTGGTGAGCATGTCAGGATTCATGCAGATTTCGAAATAAGATATAGTCTATCGTCTGAGAACTATCATATGTTTGTTAGTGATGATGGGGTGGAATGTATATTTATTTACCATGCCCATGAGGATGGTTTGTTCTTGGCCACTAATGGTGAAGATGGCGACAGTAATAAGTTAGTCTCAGAGGACGTCCATGGGATAGAAAGTATTTATACTCTTGTGATTCAACCCACTTTGTGCCTGACCTTGCTCTGTTTTTTTTGGGTTTAAGCATGTCATGGGGCATGTCCCTGCTGCTCAGTAGTAATGTCAATAGCTGATTCTACCTAGCTCCTGTTTCTTATTTTCATTTATTAGTTGTTTCGGATCATGTTCTAGACCACCTGTTCTTTAAAGGTTTAAATATGTGGGCAGCCTCTCCAATGTCGGCTAGCTTTGCATAAAAAATCATTTCATAACATGAGTGCACCGGTATCCTACAAGTACATAAAATAGACAAACAAAGCACCCGGCTATTAATGTGAATGCCTAAAATAACCCAGGATAGATATTCCTAATTCTATGATCTGCCTCCTATGTACAGTATTTTTTATCATCACACCACTGAATGCAAACAAGTTTGATAAATTTGTTCCTTAACTCCTTCGTATCATGACCTACTACCCTTTCAGTCATCTCACATACGTCGACTCCATAGAAAATTCCTCTATTGCCCTCGGTTCCACCATCGAACTTGGGTCGCACACACATTTCCTTAAATTCGATATATGAAAAAAATATGTAAACCCTCCAAACTGCTTGGTAACTTAACCCGATAAGCGAGTTTACCAATCCTTCCAATCACTGGAAATAGCCATACCTATCTTAGTGCCAATTTTCTTGCCTTCCCAAAGTGCATGAACCTTCACATCAGAGAAACTTTCACGAACACATGATTACCTTCCACGAACTGAAGCTTTCGCTTATCCGCATAAATCTATTAATTTTGATTTTGATGTCTTTATCCTGGTGTGAATCAACTCTACCTTCTTTGCAGCATCTCTTACCAAATGGGATTCATCCCATGTCTAACCAACAAAAAGGTGACTTACACGGTCTACCATACAGCGCCATAAATGGTGCAACCTGATACTCATCTTGTAACTATCACTATAGGAAAACTCTACCAAATGCAGATGTCTTCATAAGTCCTCCAAAATCCAAAACACGTGATCTCAACAAATCCTTAAGTACACAGTTTACCCTCTTGGCTTTACCATCAGCTCGTGGGTGATAAGCTGTACTCATGTTCAACTCTGCACCCAATGCATCCTGCAGCTTCTTCAGAACTCACAGGTAAACAGTGAGTCTCTATCACTCACGATACTGCTTGGAATCCCATGTAGTATCACCACATTCTGCATATATAGCTTCATTAAGCTAGCTGTCGTTCTTGTCCACCTTATCGGGATAAAATGGGCACTCTTAGTCAATCTATCAACTATCACCCAAATGCTATTATTTCCTATTCTCTACCTAGGCAACCCATCTACAAAATCCATAAGCACTGAATCCCACTTACAAGTCAACATTTCTAAGGGTTAAAGTAAACCGCTCGGCTTCTAATGCTCAACTTTCACTTGTTGATACATAAAGCACTTCTCATGCATTCCTCTACATCTCCCTTCATCCTTCCTAAAAGAAGACTCTCCTCATCTAAGGATACATCTTTATGCCTCCGGGATGAATATTGAACTTAGGCTGATGAATTTCCTCCAACACTTCTTTTTGAAGGTCTCCTACATCTAGAACACACATTCTTCCTTTCTTTCTAAGCCATCCTTTCGAATTTATCTTGAATCCTCTCATATCCTTAACATCTACCTCCATTTCTAATCGTCTAATCCTTTTAAAAATCTATGGGTCATCCTTCTGCCTTGAAGCCATCATATCCACAAGTGTTGGACGTACGTCCAAACTTGCTAATACACATGGATCCGTACTTGATTTAGAATTATGTCTATAATGCCCTCCGTAAAAGGATAACTTCTCTAACATCTTCCATTCTTCAACTATGGCTAACACTCCATTCTGATGCTCTCTACTTAAAGCATCGACAACCTTATTCACCTTCCTTAGCTTATATTATTCTATCTAGAAATCATACGACGTTTAGAATTCTATCCTTCTCTACTGCCTCATATTCAACTCCATCCAAGAGAATAGATACTTAAAGGACTTATGGTCTGTATACAACTTGAATCGTTCTCCTAACAAATAATATATTCGAATCTTTAGTGCAAATAGCACCGCTGCCAACTCTAAGTCATGAGTCAGATATCTTACCTCATGTGGCCTCAATTGCCCTTATGCGTAAGCTATCATTCGCTCTCTTTGCCTCAATACTCCTCCCAAAAGTGTTTCACATGCGCCAGTCTACATTACCAACTCCTGATTCCCTTTAGAAACGATCAAGACAAGAGAATTCGCCAATTACTTCTTCAATTCCTAAAATGACCCTTCACACTTATCGGTCCATACGAACTTCTCATTCTTTCGTGTCAACCTAGACAAGGGTGCTACTATACATGAGAAATCATTAATGAATCTACAGTAATAGCTAGCTAAACCCCAAAAACTTCTCTTCTCTATGACTGTCTCTGGTCTTTTCCAACCTTTAATCGTTTCTATCTTAGATGGATCTACAGCAAATCCATTCTCTGAAACAATATGCCCAACAAACTTAACCTCTCGTTTCTAAAAAGGGCATTTCGAAAACTTTGCCTTTAATTTGACTTGTCTTGACGCCTTCGACGCTATTATAAGATGGACTTCCTGACCCCTCTCATCCTTAGATTATACCAAGATGTCATTAATGAAAATCAACGCAACTCAATCCAACTGATCGCAAAAGATTCGGTTTATAAGATCAATAAAGAACATCAGGGTGTTAGTTAGTCCAAATGGCACCACCAACCACTCATATAAACTATATACTATTCGTAATATGGTCAATGGACAATGGAATACTATATTCCACTACACTTAGTTGAAGGAAGCTTGTTGCTAGGTTTAACATCAAGAACACAAGAGCTCCAATCAACTGATCAAACAAGTCATCTATCCTGGGCAAGGATAATGACTCTTCATTGTTAACTCAATCAACTCCCAATGATCAATGCACATGCATAAAGATCTAACTTCTTTAAGAATACTACAAAAGCTCCTTACAGTGGACTGTTAGGCCTACCTAAACATTTATCCTCAAGTTCCACTAACCGCTTCTTCAATTATTCCATCTCCTTAAGTGACATTCTATTAGGTAGTCTACTAATAGGTTGCACCCCCTACATCATGTCTATTTAAGACTTAATTTCCCTCCTTAGAGGTAATCTCATCACAGGTTCAAAAACATCTGTTAATTCCCTAACCATGCGCACATTACTAACCTCATCATCTTCTATAGCACAAAACATAAATTGGACTTCTCCTTCAATACATCCAATGCTATCAGGCTTCTTTCTCTATTTCTAGGAATCCGTAAGGAGGTAATCCTATCCGCATAATAAATTTATTATCATTTCGCACCAATCAGTCCATACCCAAAATTAACCTATACCCTACGAAGTCATACGTATATAGGTCGCAAACAAACAAGTGTCTACACAAGTCAAACTCAAGGTCAGTGCACCTTAATCCGAAAGTCGCTACCCACCGATTGGAATAACCACATGCAAGGATGTAATCAAATAGGTAGTGTCTATTTCTAATCTATCAACTAAATCCCTTGAAATGAAAGAGTGAGTAGCACTGGTATCAAACAAAACTCTAACTAATATACTGGAATCGAAAATAATACCTCTAAGCACACCCTTTCCTTTCTCATCTATAGTCGATCTAGGCGAAGGTCCTTCCAAAGCATAAATATTTGCCTACTTCACCCCCTATGGCCTGCCTATTACAGATATACCAGTTGGCGTCCTTGTTCTTTAGTTGGGTACACTTAATGGAGAGTGCTCCTTCCGCCCATAAGTGAAACATATAACATATTCTACATCTGGCCTTTGAGCTCCTCTTTCAAAAGCCTTCCTTTCTTTCTGATTCTTTCTGCCTTTCTGATATAGTTGAATCTTATCTTCTGCCCACCATTAGGCCTAATATTAGCCTTCTTATCTTCTTGAGACAACCGATCATATCATCTCACCATTTCCACTACCATATCAAAAACCAACAGTTGAGCCATCAACTTATGATTCAGCCCCTTCCTCGGATCTTCTATGAATTTTTCATTCTTATTCAGCAGAGTATTAATATGCTCTCTTTCATACTTCAGCAAAGTATTAAAAAGTTGAATGTAGTCTGCCGAAGTCATGTCTCCATGCTTTATGTCAAGGAGCTACCTACACAATGCACTCTTTTGTGATTTGAGGATAAAATGAGCCTCGAATCGCTCCTTAAACTGCTTCTAAATTATCCCCTCTTTTAGGACTTCTACAATTATGACCTCCTACCAGTGCAGTGCATCCTTCTAAAGTTGATGAGAAGCCAACCTCCTTTTCTTAGCAGGAACATACCCTAAGTGTAGTGACCCATAAATTTTAATGGTTTTCATAACATAATTAATTGAAATTTTGTGAAATTTTAAATAATGAATTTGGAAACAAAATTTTGATATTTGGTATGCATCTATTCAAATGTAGCAAATGTCATATTTTCATCAAAAAATATGGAAGTTTATTTTGTTGTGTAATTTTATTTCAATTTAAATCGTTTAATTTGATGAAAATAAAATATTTTCAAAATTTGAATAATTTTTATATAATAAAAATGTAAATCATTTTCTAAGTGAGACATCATATTTCATTCCATCAATTTGGACTGTTACAGCCCCATTTATCTTATTTTCGGCATTTTAGCAATATTTTCGACACCGAATATTGAGTTTTCATAAAGTGATCGTACCACTAATATCTGTGTACCATTCTGTTCGTCTCATCATGCTAATCTCTGTAGTATATTCATTGGTGCATTTCGAAGTCCGGTACACGGCAGAATCAGTAAAAAAATTGTCGTATCAGTGTCGTATTTGAACCTTTTCGGGTTTCGCTGTGTCTTTCCATTTTCCACCGTGTAATCCAAAGAGCCATTGGCATTTATGTTCCTTGAATTTAGTAGATGGCTTTTATTATTTCCACTAGTTCCAATATATGTCTGGATTCATCTCTTTGTGTTCCTTGCTTCTCTATTTCCTTTCATTTCTGTTCGAAAAAATTATATATGAAAAAATGCAGCACATCTTCTCCAAATTTGCTCATTTCCTATAGCCTGCTCGTAGCTCTTCAAAATTTGTATCTCTTCTTCACCGTGTTTCTCATCCACCGTCGAGTAAAGAAACTCTGCCCGTTTTCCTAGCATCCATGGTCGGAAGCACATCTCCCATGCCAATACCTCTGCCCTCCATGATTTCTTGATTCTCTTCGATCCGCGAGTCCACACCCTCCAACCCATTCTTGACCCATCGTAACCACATCCCGCTCTGACATACTCGGACCAACCTCCTCCAACCGTACAACATCTTCTCTCTGCCCACTCTAATGCCGAGTCCCACGGCACATCACCTCTACATCATCAGCCACTTTCCAAACCCACATCCCTCCGACCTCGGCAACCCACTCAACAGCCACCACAACACCAACCCTTGCCTGCAAAGCCTCCCATGCATGCATTTCGCTCAGTCAGCTAATATCCTTCCTCCGCTTGAACCCCGACCTACCTCCTCCATGTGAACAGCCTAGACTACTTTGCCTCACAACTGAGATCGCCTTCACCCAAAAACCCTTTCTCTCTCTCTTGCTCGATTCCCGCCTTGCCGCAAATTTAACTTGGCCTTCCTCCACCCTGCTTTGGTTTGTTCCATGCTTTTATATATATTATTTTATAGTATATAAGTTCTATTTTAATATATTTATATATATAATCTGTCGATATGTTATTATATTGTTATATAATGTATATAATAATATATATTGTTTTATCAGCTTATATAGTTGATATACTGTTTTACAATGTATATTGTTATATGAAGTATAAACCATAAGATCCATATATATAAAGTTACGTACGTGCATATACATGAGAAGTTTTAAATGGTAATATATGTGTTTTATAAAATATTGGTTTTAAACTGTTATACACATATATGCGTGAGTTATATGTGTATGTTGTGGCTGAACTATGCTTTCATATAACACGTGTATATATGAGTATATATGTTTACATATTGGGTTTATAATTGAACGGTACACATATGAAAAGTTGTATTAGCATACATATTGAGTTTATATATAGGTTGAAGTGAAAATTTCCTATAGAGTCTGTACATATGACAGTAGTATATATGTTAGCATACATATAATATATTAGTTTTTAAGAAATGATTTCATGTACTATAAATATAATATAACATATATTTTAAATATATCTGTTAAATTTAATAATGATCTTGAAATATATATAGATTTTGATTTTGATATATGTGTATATGTTTAAATTTAATACTGATTTTCAAATATATATATTGTAAAGATTTTTATTTTTAATATGTGTTTGAATTTTTTAGACTTTAGAATATATTTCTATATATATATATATATATATATATATATATATATATATATATATATGTATGTATTTCATCAATCTCTGGTCCATCTTGATTTACTTTCGCAATATCGTATTTGTCGCAGCAATTCCCAGCTTGTCGCTGTCCCGTTAGTACGTATCTGTATCCACGTGCGTGTCTGTGTCATCTTCTTATTCTCTAGCCTCGAAAGGTAAGCAATGACTCACGATTAACATTCTTATATTTAGTAGATTCAATCCACATGAAATGATGATTGAAATATGTTGTTAAATATTGAATTGTTAGTTATTTAATTGTTAAATCTGATAAGCTATTTTTCTGAAATTGTTCACCTATGAAATATGACACCAAAACCCTGTTGTATATATTATATTTTAATTTGTTAGTGACGATATATGCCTATTATTGATATGTTGTATTATTTATTCTCACTCTGCAAGTTCCCTGTTAGTTTAAAATTCCCTATGGCACTACTACAAAACAGGTCATTTGCATCGGTTGTTCACCCCCTGTTGCATCAGTTCTACAACCGATGCACATGCAACCGATGCAATAAACTAAACTTTTTTGCACCGGTTGTAAAATCGATGCAAATAGTCATCTTGTGCATCGGTTGTTAGTAAAAATCGATGCAACATAAGATCTTTGGCTTAAAACCAATCCCTTATATTGCACCGGTTGGTAGAAACAACTGATGCAATAAGACATTTTTTGCATCGGTTGTTACTGTCAACAATTATTGCATGCAATATTATAGTCATTTAAAATCAAATTGGACGGCAAATACATATTGAATAAGGTAATACCAAATAAATATATTTCAATTATAGTGTTCATAATCCATATAAAATAGTGATTCATACATTCGTTTTAGTACTACGATTCAGATCTTTAGTACAAGTAATATAATCTAGATTGTTAAGTACCCTAATACACCAACCCCAGTCAAATAGCCATATCATCCCCTATATAAAAAACTTATACTACACTAGCCTGCTAACCACAACTTCCTGCTCTTCTTCTCTCTGAACAAAAACTGCATATACGTTCATCATTTCCCGACCACATACACTTCTTAACAGCTCTACCACTTATTAACAACTCAAAACCCATACTTCATACTAACATCAACTGCAACATCGTCGCAAATCACCTCCTCCGCACTTCAGTGCTCCATCATTCTCAACATACATATTCGAACAACTGTCAAAACACTGCCTTCTCCCAGTTCCATCATCATACAAAAACCTCAGCATCAAGGATGTACAACTCTAAATAAGTACATTGATTAATCTATTAAGTTAAATAAAGACCTCGTGCTCTAGTGCATTGTAAGTGGTAAAAGAACAAGGATCGCAAATTAAATAGTGGGGAGGTGTTCTCATGCATTGAGCTTGCAAGTTCCGAACCTAAAACAACAAAAATAAATTTATATCAATTTGCACAGCCAGAAAAAAGTAATGAAATATAAATGCTTGAAACAACCATAGTAGCAGAAGAAGAAAACATACTGGGATCAGAGACAGTGAGCATGCCACTTTGCTTAAAATCGTAGTCATGGCGACCAGAAGCTTGATAATAAGCATTCATGTCATAAGCAGCGTGGTTCTGAAGAGAATCAGGTAAGAAATAGGAGCCACCATTCTGAATTTGCTTGCAGTCGACCAAACCTGTGCTACATACATAGTCTACGTTCAATTGCAAAACGTCTTTGCACACTCCAACCTTTGAAACGCACCACTGCTTTCCTATGGTTGGTTTCGGTGTTGGATGAACAGTCTGTACAAATGTAAAAGTACATAAACTTATGTAATTTTTTTATAGCAACATATCTCTAATGAGAAATTTCTTACTGGTATAGTTCCAGCATCAGACACACTTATACATAAATAACTCCTTATGATTTCACTAGTTTTCTATCGTTTTGTTTTAATTCCACGTTTGTTTTGCGATAATCTTATATATTTCACCGCGTTAGCATAAAGAAATTCAAGCCTTGAATGTAGTAGATTCGATGCTCAAATAGATAACAGCATCAAAACAGTAAATTAACCTGTGGAACATTACAAAATCAGTAGAAGCAAAATATTTTGAGGTGTGAATCAAAATTTTCACGCTTAAAACCACATATAAAGGGGGAAAAATCTCATATAATTGATTGGAATAAACATGCACCTTAAAATCACATGTAAAGGGTGAAAAAAAAACTTAGCAGAATGAAAACGATCGGGAATATAGCTCTTATAGCATAAGTTTCACTTTTCACGTTAATGATATTTGCATTGTGGGCATGGGTTTTATAGTTTATATTTGTAGATTTGAGCCTCTTAGAGAATTTGAATTTTTCTAAGCTTGGGTGTAAAAATTTGCGTTCATCATAATATTCAAGGATCCCAGTGGCAGTTTGCGAATACAATTGATTTGCTACTCCTCTTATATCAGTTGTTAAATAAAAACAATTTGCTTATAGTTAACAATGTGCTGTCTCGACCCTAAAAAGATATGGTCAAAACTGAATGTAAACAATCGGAGAATTGTATGCAATCCTAACGAAAATAGAATGCACATCAATATTAGTTGAAAGTCTATGAACTGTAGCTATGGCAATGTTACATCGTGTACTACAAATAGAAGTTACAAAACAATACCTCAAAGTCGTGGATGCATATATGAGCATATTTTATTCAATATTATCAAACATATTTGAATGTGCTATAGAACACTATTTGTAATGACCTGATATTTTCAACCATTCGCATCCGCACATGTCGGACTTGAATTGCTCAAAATATCAGATTGTTATTTGAAATTTGGCAAAACTTAACATCCACAGTAAATAAATCAATCATAAAATCACAGATACAGAGTAGTACAATAATATGCAGGGGAATAAATGAATAATAGTTCATGAAGCGACTATATAAACATCAGAGTTAGAAATAAATTACATCTGAATATCTCAAATACAGTGAAGTCTTCAGTATGAACCAATGACTCCTCTGAAATAATCAACTGGAAAAGCTGAAAGCTGAACCGATAGTTGGACCTCCAACGAAGCTCCAAACTCCAAAGGTGAGTCTCTAATGCTGTGTCACTCAGTCTGATCCGAGCGTAAAGCAAAACACAAAACACTCGAATCAGGATTAACATTCTTATATCTATAAATCCAACTCAAGTGAAATATCAACTGAAATATAATTAACTTAGAGGATGTTTGGGATACCCATCCTCTAAGGATCCAAGGAACTATCTACTGGGTAGAAATATACACTATAACACTGTGGTCATTTCAATTTTATTTATATTTCAAAAATAAAATATCATTTTCATTTCAAATATCTCTATTTTCCAAACTAGTGTATATATATATATATATATCCAATAATTTATGAAGTAAAGTATTTTTATTTCCTCAAACTTCACAAATCGTTTCAAAAATCAACTCGACCTTCCCATTCAAATTTAATTAAATCAAAATTTATCAATTTCCATTCAATTTAGTTTCTGACTAAACTAATTCAAATTTTATCTATTTTAAATACGGATTTGAACCACAAAATAAACCATTTAAATTTCAATATAATTCGAAGTTAATATATTTCGGAGCTTTAAATATTCAACATTTCAAAGACTAAACTTTGATAGTTGCGTTTATCTCCCAACTTGACATCACTATTATTTAGTTTTGAAATATTCACTTAATAAATTCAATATTATTTATATGACCTTAAATTTACATTTTCTATATATTACCTTCGATTTCTTTAGACATGAATCATCCATTAAATTTCTTAAATAAAAATTCAAGTTATAGGATCAAATGTTAAAGTTTCGAATTTAATAGTTTCAAATTGATTTGATTAAATAAAATCCTTAATTAATAACAGATTCAAATAAGTTCCAAATATATCTTCAAACCTTAGCTTATAAAATTTATTCCACAAATCTATTTCATAAATACAAATTTAATAAATCCTTAAACATATTTCATATTAATAAAATCAATCTTAATTAAATTATCTAAATATTAAATCTATATATAAAATAACCTTTATATATAATACTTTAAATCAATATTCATTAAAACCATATATTTCTTTTCAATACCATAGAAATTACTTTCAAAACATTCATATAGACCACTGCGTCGATGTAAAATTTTCTATTCTATGTACAAGGGATACGGATATTTATAATTTCAATCCGTAAGTTAAATATATACGGGTGGATATCGTTTCAACCCGTAATCCCAAATTCAATTCAAATGAAAATCCTTGGGTTTATCATTTCAACCCATAACGAAATTCTCCTATTCTAAAATCCGTTCAGGTATGTATCATTTCAACCCATAGTGATTTCTATACTAACAGGAAACTTGCATAGTGATAACAGATATGAAAATAATAATAACAACAGGCATATATCATCAAAAATAAATATAAACAATAGGATATGGTGTCATATCCCATAAGTGGACGGTTACAGACAATAGCATATATAACAATTTAAAGAACTACAGCATCATATTTCAATTGTCGTTTCAATTTAATCAAATTTAACAGATAAAAGAATGTTAATCGTGAGTGATTTCTCACCTTTCGAGGCTAGAGAATACAGAAGATGACATGGATATGCACAATGATATGGACATTGAAATTTGAATTATAAATCCGAGCACGAATTTCTAAGCAAAGTAGGATTGGCACGAATTGGACGAACGAGGCCGATAATCAAGAATTTATGAATTGAATCAGAATCAGTCTGATATATACATAAATTTTTGCTATTTTAATAAAAATCAAAATTGCATCCCTAAGAAAAATTTAAAGTCGAATCACACATTTATATATATATATGTATGTATGTATGTATGTATGTATATAATTTACCTTTTTTATCATACATAAACCAATAGTTTTAACATTTGAAATAAAACATATATGTTAAATAAACATCCTTATAATTTTTCCAAACCATTTTAATTTTTACACATAGATCAAAATTTCTATTTACAAATCTAAGACCCAAACCACCCCATACGACCTATGTATATAATATCATTAAGATTTATATTTTAAAATAAGATTAATATATAAAACTTCAACAAATTACACTGTTCAATTCTCATTTATAAACTACTATATACATATGGTACAAAATCCACTTCACAATACAATTATAAATTTTAAACACTTTACCTATATATATAAACTAATATATAACTACCCACACATAAACTGTAAAGCCTATACACAGACTTATATAAAATTTTAGACAACGAATGTATGAATTACTTATATAACTTATATTATAACTTATTTTATAAATATATATAATACTGTAACCTGTGCAGACTAAAAGTATAAGTTAGAATGTAAACTTTATACAATATATATAAATAGCAACTAATATAACTTTATTTTTATTTTTATTTTTGCGAAAGCAACTGGTCTACATTAAAACACATATACACCCTTAACTTTTATGCAAACATGCATGCCTACTGAAATGAAAACTTATATATTAGAAAACTAACTCCATACATAAGTGTATGCAAAGTAAGTATGTATATATATATATATATAAGGCCATAAAGATGTATCTATAATTATTATAACTTTATATAAATATATGTCATATATGAACTTAAGAAAATAAACAACTTCAAAAATCCTATACAGCTTCCATAATAATAAGATGTAAATTGACCTTCAATAAAAGCTATAAACCTGTTTATTATAAAACTATATATATAATAACGGATTTACAAAACTTATAAAATAAATCATACAATATGGTCTTTAAAATATACATATATGGACTCAAAGTTAAAACAAAAATGAATATAAATCTACTTTCCAAATATGCAGACTCCATTTGCAGATCCAACACAACTCACACATATTAAATATGCATACACTTCTAGAAACAAAACAAACTTTTCAAAAAAATGGAAACCACGTTTGGTATATATATGTATTCAAATCCAACAACTTTATATAAACCACTATATGTATGCATCTTATATTTTTATACCACTATCAATATATCATAACTATACTCCATATAAACAAATATGCGTACCAACTTTGAATGCTAGAATATGCATCAACAGCACGTACAGGGGACGTGTATTGATAAAATCATCCATATCATGGCTAAATATAAAACTACATATAATATATATATAAATAACACTTGCAAATATAAACTTAACTTACTTATGCCTGGTTATGCGAACAGTAGAGGAAACAGGGGAGGGTCGCTGCGTCTTCGATGGATATTGCTCAAGGGGAAGAGTGGGTTCGGTGGAGGAGCGGAGTTTGGAAAAGGTGAAGGAGGGGCCGAAATTTGTAGTGCCAGGCAAGTTTATATAGAAGAGGAAGAAACAATAGAGAGGGAAAGAAGAGAAATCTGGGAAGAAGCAATAAAAAAGGAAAGAAAATACGAACAGAAGTAAATGGAAACGACTAAATAAAAGTAACCAAAGAAATAGCACAATCACATGCTATGATTTAGTGGAGGATTTAAGGCAAAATATTCACGTTGATTCAGGAAAATAATCAAAGCAAATAAATGGTATCACGTTTCAAATTTGAACGGAAGAAAGAGAAAGGTCACAATTCCGAAAAAATATCAAAGTAACAGCTACACATTTATTCAAGAGCTATTAAAGCAATTTTTAAATTGTGAAAGCAATGTTACTCTGCGTTATATTTTTAAAATAAGAATGCTAAATGAAAATCAACAGTCAAATATAGTGTGGTGTAAATGCCAAGAGTCACGCTGATTACTGAATAAAATAAAACGAATAACCATTTATTTATTTATTTAGATGGTGGAAAAATGAAGAAATAAAAGGTCAGTGATAGTAGGAATGAATATATTAGAAAAGTAACGATTCTAGTAGCAACGGTCATCTTAGATTAAGTTGAAAATTTTATAATAATTTATTACCGTGGGTATGGTTCAAACTTTTTTGAAAGCAAGGAAACTAAAAGGTCACAATTAAAGGTAAGCTTTAAATTTTTAATAAATACAAAACGTATCTAAGTTTATACATTTATAACTTTCCAGCTGTAGTGTATATATATAATGAACGGTCATAATGAAAGAAAGTGGAAACAGAGAGCGTAGGAAAGGAAAGGTTGGAAAAATAAAATTTTCACCCTTAAATTCCGGAGATTAATAAGGTAACGTACCTCTTTAATGAAATGTACAGCAACGGTCACAAGCTAAAATTTAGCTGAAAGTTTAAAGAAATGAGGGGAAGATGGGTTTTCTGTTATTAATCACTTCCCAGAATTAATATATCAATGAAAAAAGGAAAGGAGATGAATCAGGGAAACGTATTATAACTTATATATAGCTATTAAACGGATAGATGGAAGAAAAGGTGAGTAAAAGTGGAAACTGATTTATGAGCGAAATGGAATGTGAGTTGTTGCCTGGGAAGAAAATGGAACAGTTTAAAAATTAAAGGCAATGGACTGCTGAAATTAAATGAGTATAAAACGTGTAAAAGTTATATGCTGAAACGGCTATAAATTTCAATTATTATTATAAAACGGAGAATAACGAAAGGCAAGGATGATGATTTCAAGGTTTATTAATGGCTAGGAATGGGGAAGTCTATCTGTGAATTGGAAAAATTATTAAGCAATTGAAATCGGTAGAAAAAGTAACAGCTACACACTGTTTTAGAAACAATCAAAGCAATTAATAGCTTGATTGGACAACAAGAATAAATATGGAAGGACACGTTATAAAGGCAAAATGAACCGTTTGAAAATAAATAAAAGAAATGATGGCAAATAAAACAGTTCTGCCTTGAATTTTCCAAAATAAATTATTTTATGAACATCAATTATTACTGACTTAAATTGAACAGAATCACACCTTAAAATATACTTTCATAATTTTTGATGAAAATTTATCATTTGCCACATTTAACTATACGTAATTCAAATGTAAGATTTTATTTCAAAATATTATTATTTAAAATTTCTCAAAAATCAAATTAAATACGCTAAATAAAACCATTAAAAATTAACAAAATTTTACGGGTCGTTACACTCTCCCCCACTCAAAACTTTTCGTCCCCGAAAAAGAAGAAGGTAGGAGAATAGAAACAAGCCAGAAAGATAAATAGATTGAAAGACAAGGATAAACAATTAATTTAAGACCATATAAATTTTACTTGAAATATTCATTTGAAAACTTCATTTGAAATTAAATTTTCTTTAATACTTAAAAAAATTTCAAACCCATTTGTAAAATTTCTTGCTTCCTTTATAAATACCATTTATAAGTTTTAAATAACACCTTTATAAATATATATGAAAACTATTTGGAAACAGTTATTCACATCCTTGGTTATATTTTCAAGGAAGTTATTTGACAACATTAAATCCATAGTTTATAAATTTACTAATTTATCTTAAGACACTTTCAACATTATAGATAAATTAATACTCATTTCTTAAATATGTTATATTAATTAATAACTTCCGAAATATTAATGACATTAATGATTTACTATTAAACCGTGTAGTATATAAATAAACAATATTTTAAAGATTATATTCAAAAAGGAAAGGAGGGTAGATTTGGAAAAATGGAATATAGGTGAATAAATAAAGCTAAGCAGATAAGGTAGGTTCAAAGGGATAGTATCGGGCTCGAATATTTAAATCAAACCATAAAATTTTAATCTCAAATATTAATACAAAATTCCTTTATTGGAAATACCTTTATAATAAAATACTTTTATATCGAAACGAACTCGATGTTTCAACAAGTTTATCCTCGTTCTTGCAGACTCTGGCCATGCGTTGATCGGGCGCAAAGCTAGAATTCTTCAAGTACTTAGTAGACATGTTTCAACACCCAGTGAAAGCACTTGAAAAACCTTAAAAAACAGATATGGAAAGTACAATCCAAACAAAACAATCAAACCAGAACCTTTGTCGAACCATGGTTCGCATATACACAATGGTTACGCCTGGATCCCTCCAGAAACAATCCATATCCGTAAGCTTTCTCAGGCCTGTGAGTACACCATGATGACTAGTATGGTGCAGGATACACAATGGTTACGCCTGGATCCCCCAGGAAACATCTGTACCCCTAGGCCGTCTCAGCCAGGCAGTTTCGCTACTAATGCGACCTACACAGATTGCAGGAAACACAATGGTTACGCCTGGATCCCCCAGGAAATAATCCGTACCCCTAGGCCAGACACAGCCAGGCAGTAGCGCTATGCAGTCGCAAGAGAAAAAAAACCATGGGTTACGCCACGGTGGGAACACTCGAGTATCGCATCCGAAAAAACAAAAATCAAAGAGAATAACATCGATAGAATGAATCCACAATGTGGCCACAAAGCGATATCAAGCAGAAGGCACTTTCCATATCTTTACTTCGAAAATATATATCATATAGTACCTTTTCAAATCACTTTCAAATATCATACTTATATAAAGTCCATTATATATAGGATTTCATTCTCAAATCGAATACTTTCCAAATCAATAATATATCAAATCACACTTATATAGACTTCGATTATATAAAATTCTCTTTCCAAATTGAGTACCTTTCAAATCAATAGATTTCAAACCAACTTTATACTTATACAAATCCATTTTATATAAGTTCAACCACTCCCAAATCAAGTACTTAATAATATGAGGTTCTCAATTTCAAATTATTTCAATATCAATTCAGTTTCAAAATCATATATGATTTCACCAAATTTTCTTCCAAATTAAATATCTTAATTTCAAAGTTCCCAAAATAATAGGTTTAGAAAAGTAATCCCAGTTTCCAAATTAACATAATTCAAGTCAACAAATTCATTTCCAAAATCACCATATAAGTACTGGTTTTAATTCCAATCTAATTTCAAAACCAAATATTTTTCTCAAAATCAATTATACTCAAAATGGTTTCCAAATTTATAATTATCGCTTTAAAACCTTTAAACTATTTATTTCTATTTGAAATATCCAATTTACCTTTCTAAAAACCATTATTTAAAACTTAAAAAAAATTCAAAACATTTCAAAACTAAATTCCATATCAGTATAATTCAAAATAGTCATATTCATTTACTTAACAAAAGGTTTCAAACTTAAACATACAAAACTAAACTTATATGTTTTATCAAATATTTTATCCTCTTCGAAATTTCTTAGCTTTGAAAATTTAACCTCGATTTGGAAGTGTTCGAACATTCAAAATAGTTAGGGAAATCAAATTTCCAATTCAAGAGTTGAAAATCAACAATAAATCAATAAATCAATTTCAATAGATAGGATTATACCAAATCAAATCCGAAACTCGAGGACTGAATACCGGTCTCACTTTAAATTGTTTCAAATATATACATATATCTTTCGAAAATATCAAATTACTTCGGAATTTGAAATCAAAAACGGTTTTACAAAATCACTCGCATAGCGAAACTATTAAAATGGCCTCTCCCCCACTTTGAAACTCGAAAATCAATGTCAATGATGCGTGCACTCGTCACCGAAATTATTTTCCAGCGACATAAGTGAGCTATGGACTTCTATTTTCTTGAAAACTTCTTTGAAATTTCTTCAAAATTATTGGAATTCATTTGAACTCATTTGAAACATTTCTTATTCGGAAAATACTTTTAAATCGTATTATTTTTATATATTTTCCAAAACCTTAAAACCAATTTCAAAATACCAGAATTCAATTCTCGAATTTCAAATTTTACCCTTCAGTTATAAATCATTTTTATATACATCAATTTCTTATAAATTTCCAAAATTTCAAATCCTTTCAAAACTTTTATATATAGAATAACATTTCACTTTTATATATATAATAAAATCATAGTTATCCAAATAATAATTTCGATATATAAAATAATTTCAAACATAACCCGATTTTCAAAGGATGATTCAAGAATGGATTTCAAAGCAACGACAGAGATTTAAATGAGAGGAACTCCAATCAATAGAATCCCGATTCGAAGATAGACTCGATCGAAGATGAGATAATTAAATTTCAAAATAGAAGATGGATATACTTCTATAAATCGCGGCGATCTTAATCGGGTCAACCGTGACTTCAGGAATATAATCGATGCGGAATTCCAAAACAAATCGAGATTCGATCGCCAGAGATAGAATTCGCCATATCAAGATATAGTAGAATCGTAAACCGAGGATACAGAAATCTTCGGTGAATCAATGATAATTGTAAAGAAGTTTTCCACCCCTTTACAAAACATTTAGTGGAGTTATGTGATACTCCAGAATCAAACGAATATAAATAGAAAGAGACAAGGATGAATTTCGGAACCGAGGGACATTCCAAAATTCAAAGGAAATCGAGTCAAAAAGGAAGAGTGTAACAACCCTGGTATTGGAGATTACTGATGATATTAAATTATAATGATAGTTATAATTTAATATGGTAAATAGAATGTAATGAAGAAATAAATTTGGTTTAAATTGTGTAATCAATACGTATGGAGTTAAATATTGGGTTTAAAATTCATTGTTTTGTATTTTGGTTAAATAAAATCGAAAATATTGGAATTTAGGTAAATTTGAGTTAATAAATTTACCAGGTGATGTATTTCAACATTTATTGTTGAAATAAATGCAAATTGATGGAAATAAAGTTTTAAAAACTTTATTTTGAGGTATTGGAGTGAAATTAGTCAATTACTGTATTTTAATTAAATCAATGAGATAATATTGACAATTATTGCCAATATTAGCCTTTGATTGAATATAAAAGAAAAAAATATGAAGAAAACATATCTTTTAATAAAATAAAAGATGAAATATTGTGAAAAAATATTATTTTGTGCTTTTAAAAGTGTTAGAATGATTTATTACAATTTATTTGACTAAGAGAATAAATTTTGATCAAGTTATACCTTAAAAATAGTGTTTTTACACTAAAATTGTGCAAATTGTAAAATACTGTTAAAATGGGGATTTATTGTTAAAAATTATATTTTTGTTGTTAAAATAAATTTTATTTTATCACAATAACTATTTTATTTCAAAACAAATTGATCTATGTATTTTATTTGGCTTGAAGATGTAGTATTGTATGAATATAGTGTAAAATAGGTTAATATGTATGCATGACCTTGCAATTCCACTAAGTAATTTCTCACTTGGGCTTAATTGGGTAGAATGAAGGATCCACTAGCCTAATATCTACAAATTTTTTTAGAGAAACTAAGGTGTACGTACTTTCATTCATCTTCTTCTCAAAAATAAACCTACCGTATAGAAAAAAAGAGAAATTCATGGCTGCCTTCAACTAAACCCAATTTCCACTCTACTTTTCTACGAATTAAAAGGGAAAATCACCTAAACTAAGAAGAGAAAGGTAATCCTTTCAATACCAAATAGTTTTCATCAAAATCTGAGAATTTGAGATGAAAATTTTCTTTTAATCGCTTATGTTGTTTTGCATGTTTATTTTCTAGCTTCTACAGGTTCTTAGGGCTTCTTTCTTCACCAAAGATCACAAATTCCTATCAAATCTTTGCTAGATCTTCCTGAAACAATTTGTTAAGAAAGGTAAGGGTTTCTTACAGCAAGCTAAAGAGAAAAAAATCAATTTTTGATATCAATTTGTTGATGGAATTGCTCTATTTATCTACTTTGTTTTCTGTTTTGCTGGCTGAAAAAGCCCTATGTTCAAAAATTTGTTTCTTCTCCATTTTACATTAATTGAGTCTGAATTTTTCACATGTTTTAGTACTTGGATTGTGCAGTTTTACTGGAAATTTTCAATGAATTTGGAGTTGTTTTGGTTTGGAAAATTTGTGCTTGAAAATGGCCAAAAACTGATCTCTGATTTCTGGCCGAAAATAGGTCATATTAGAAAAATCATATCTTTTTAATTTCTTAGCAAAATAATCTCAGTTTTTGATAAGTTGTTGTAGTCGGGGTACTCTATATTTCTGGAAATTTTCATTTAATTTTGATTTACCTTGCTATAGGAAAATATTGCTTGAAATTGGTCAAAAACTGACCTCTATGTATTGGCCGAAAATAGGTCATATTAAAAAAATCATATCTTTTTCATTTCTTAGCAAATTGATCTAATTTTACGATATGTTGTTGTAGTCGGGCAACACTACATTTCTAGAAATTTTTGTTTAGTTTTGAGTTGTTTTGATATGGTAAATCAATGCTTGAAATTGGTCAAAAACTGACCTCTGTGTATTGGCCGAAAATACACCATTTTTGAAAAATTATACCTTCTTCAATTTTTAGCTAATTGCCCCAATTTTTGGATATGTCGTAGAAGTTTAGTTTTAAAATGTTTCAGAAAATTTTCATGAAATTTTGTGCTGTTTTGATATAGAAAATCCTTGTTTCAAAACAGCCAAAAATCTTATTTTTTTGTGCTTGCTGAAAAGAGTTATGTTTGAAAAATCATAACTCTTTCATTTTGCAGTGAATTGGTCCAAATTTTGGATATGTTATAGTCCTCATGTCATAGTATAACATAGTATAATGTGGCAGTAATATGGGTTGCTTTGATACCCCAAATTACTGTCCAAAGTGAGCCAAAAACTCAGTTGTTGGGTAGATTGTTCTTGCTCCTATTTGCGCTTTCATTAACTGTTTCACTGCAAATTTCGATGATTTTAAATATTGTTTGAATAAGTTTGATGATGAATGTTTAGTATTATTATCCGATAATGGGTTGGCTTGATTTTGGAAATTTTTAGAATTTAAATTTTATTTAAATTCTATTTCAATCTAAACATCGATAAATGTCGATATTTGAAGAATTCGATGGTTTTTATTGATTTTGGTTTCGAATAAGTTTGTGAAAATTCTTTATAAATTATGGTTAATTAAATAAATGTTTTCAAAACATTTTAAATGGTTTTTAAGCAATTATTCATTTTTTTAAAAAGTATTATATATATATATATATATATATATATATAATCCATTTGATAAATTGATTTTTCCTTTTAAAACTTACTTAAAAGTTTCTAAAATTTTTTTAAAAATCCCGTTTTCTCTACAAAATATTTCTAGATATATTATAGCCTAGTTAGATGATTTTCGACATATGAGAATGAGAATTAAACGATTTGGCAAAAATACGTGGTATGGGACATGTGTTTTCGCCTCATCGCTTAATATCGGACTTGTATTGTCGAATTGGCTTTGAGGTACTGTTTTATGATATTTTTACTTGCCGAGGACATGAGGCGGGGTTGTTGATGAATTGATGATGGTTGTGATGTTTAAGATGGACTTATACTTGTCGATGAAATGAGACAAGTCTTGATGTCACTTCAAACTCATCAAAGTATGAGACACGATGAGTTGGGTGCTTTACACTCGCCAATGAGACAAGGCGGTGTATGTTTGATTTGGATTTTATGAATGTTTTCTAATGTGGCATCGACTGACGATTAGTAAACCAATAGATGCGAATGTATGGTATGGGACGTACATTAACACCCATTGGGTTCCTATTCGAGATGTTGTGACACATTCAAGATGTTATTAGTACTACAAACCGAGTATAAGATTGGAATCATCACGATGTTCTTGATGTTATTACTAGATGCCAATCATCATGATGTTTTGCTCGGATTTTATGACTTGGGTGTCATCACGATGTTCGACTATAGTCAATCAAGTTGATCACGATGCTAACATGTTAATGACCCCAAGTCATCACGACGTATGGTACCAAATAATAGTAGTACTAGTCAAGATGAAAAGCACGTGCAATTTTCTATGAAATTTTCTATGTTCGATTTCACCTTTTGTGATGTTGTTATTTGAAAACGGCCTTGAGTATGAAATGGGCTACATTTATATTAAGCTATATGGTGATTTCGATTATGATTGCCTTTAACTCTTATTGAGTTCTTATGGTAGATTATGATGATTTGATGTTTCTTTATGAATTTATTATATGGTTCTCATTCCTTATCCACTTTATTTAGAGATGTCCTTAAGAGAAACCATATGCATGTTACTTATTGAATTCCTTTGAAATAGATAGATGAATCCCCGATGCCCCTTTCTTATAAATGATATGATGAATAACATGTCGTTCCGTTGACAACAACGGAGTGATTCTCACCATTTCGCTTGTTATTGAGATCCTTACTACTGATAAGTTTAGCTTGCCTGACCCGTGTGTTTTTCACTCGGGTCAGACCGAGTTGCAGGTTAGTTTGGATTGCTCCACTTCTTGAATCAGCTTGATCGCTTTTGTTGGACTTATCATTTTGGCTTGGATGTCATTTTGAGTCGTCTGCTTTTATATGTCTTATTGTATAATATTTTGTGGGATGGGTCTATATGTGATTCGGTAGTCCATGCTACTTATATATGATGTATTATTATGGAGATGTATGTATTTATATATATATATATACTCTGATCTTGGTTTGCTGTTCTGTTACTGATGTTTTCTATCTGCATGTATATTACATTATTTCTGAAATGGTCCGAATCCACCATAGTGTGCATTAGTTATGGACTAAGCGTGTCTACCACTTATGAGGTAATGAAAAAAAATCAAGACATAATTGACATGCTTAGTTCTTAACTAACGTATTACTATGATGGACGCCCTTAACCAGCCCTATTCTCTGCATTAGTAGACGGGATTACTTAGTAATTCTCTTTACTAATGTAGGTCTCGGGGTGGGGCGTCACAAAAAGATTCAACTCGAATGAAAGAGAATCTGTAAATAAATTTACCATATATGCTAAGTTTTGTCTATATCCATAGCTCTAATACCAACTGTAACAGCCTGATATTTTCAACCATTCGCATCCGCACATGTCGGATTTGAATTGCTCAAAATATCAGATTGTTAATTGAAATTTGGCAAAACTTAACATCTACAGTAAATAAATCAATCACAGAATCACAGATACAGAGTAGTACAATAATATGCAGCGGAATAAATGAATAATAGTTCATGAAACTACTATATAAACATCAGAGTTAGAAATGAAGTACATCCAAATATCTCAAATACAGTGAAGTCTTCAGTATGAACCAATGACTCCTTTGAAATAATCAACTGGAAAAGCTAAAAGCTGAATCGATAGTTGGACCTCCAACGAAGCTCCAAACTCCAAAGGTGAGTCTCTAATGCTGTGTCACTCAGTCCGACCCGAGTGTAAAGCAAAACACAAAACACTCGAGTCAGGATTAACATTCTTATATCTATAAATCCAACTCAAGTGAAATATCAACTGAAATATAATTAACTCAGAGGATGTTTGGGATACCCATCCTCTAAGGATCCAAGGAACTATCTACATGGTAGAAATATACAATATAACACCGTGGCATTTCAATTTTATTTATATTTCAAAACTAAAATATCATTTTCATTTCAAATATCTCCATTTTCCAAATTAGTATATATATATATATATCCAATAATTTATGAAGTAAAGTATTTTTATTTCCTTAAACTACACAAATCGCTCCAAAAATCAACTTGACCTTCCCGTTCAAATTTAATTAAATCAAAATTTATCAAATTCCATTCAATTTAGTTTCTGAATAAACTAATTCAAATTTTGTCTATTTTAAATACGGATTTGAACCACAAAATAAACCATTTAAATTTCAATAAAATTCGAAGTTAATATATTTCGGAGCTTTAAACATTCAACATTTCAAAGACTAAACTTTGATAGTTGCGTTTATCTCCCAACTTGACTTCCCTATTATTTAGTTTTGAAATATTCACTTAATAAATTCAATATTATTTATATGACCTTAAATTTACATTTTCTATATATTACCTTCGATTTCTTTGGACATCAATCATCCATTAAATTTCTTAAATAAAAATTCAAGTTATAGGATCATATGTTAAAATTTCGAATTTACTAGTTTCAAATTTATTTAACTAAATAAAATCCTTAATTAATGACAAATTCAAATAAGTCCCAAATATATCTTCAAACCTTAGCTTATAAAATTTATTCCACAAATTTATTTCAGAAATACAAATTTAATAAATCCTTAAACATATTTCATATTAATAAAACCAATCTTAATTAAATTATCTTAATATTAAATCTATATATAAAATAACCTTTATATATAATACTTTAAATCAATATTCATTGAAACCATATATTTCTTTTCAAGACCGTAGAAATTATTTTCAAAACATTCATATAGACCACGGCGTCGATGTAAAATTTTCTATTCTATGTACAAGGGATATGGATATTTATCATTTCAATCTGTAAGTTAAATATATATGGGTGGATATCATTTCAACCCGTAATCCCAAATTCAATTCAAATGAAAATCGCTTGGGTTTGTCATTTCAACCCATAACGAAATTCTCCTATTCTAAAATCCGTTCGGGTATGTATCATTTCAACCCATAGTGATTTCTATACTAATAGGGAACTTGCAGAGTGATAATAGATATGAAAATAATAATAACAACAGGCATATATCATCAAAAATAAATATAAACAATAGCATATGGTGTCAGATACCATAAGTGAACAGTTACATATAATAGCATATATAACAATTTAAATAACTACAGCATCATATTTCAATTGTCGTTTCAATTTAATCAAATTTAACAAATAAAAGAATTTTAATCGTGAGTGATTGCTCACCTTTCGAGGCTAGAGAACACAGAAGTTGACATGGATACGCACACTAATACGGACACTGAAATTTGAATTATAAATCCAAGCACGAATTTCAAAGCAAAGTAGGATTGGCACGAATTGGACGAACGAGGCCGATAATCAAGAATTTTTGAATTGAATCGGAATCAGTCTGATATATACATAAATTTTTGCTATTTTAATAAAAATCAAAATTGCATCCCTAAAAAAAATTTAAAGTCGAATCACACACACACACACACACACACACACACACACATATATATATATATAATTTACCTTTTTTTTCATACATAAACCAATAGTTTTAACATTCGAAATAAAACATATATGTTAAATAAACATCCTTGTAATATTTCCAAACCATTTTAATTTTTACACATAGATCAAAATTTCTATTTACAAATCTAAGACCCAAACCACCCCATACGACCTATGTATAGAATACCATTAAGATTTATATTTTAAAATAAGATTAATAATAAAACTTCAACAAATTACACTGCTCAAATCTCATTTATAAACTACTATATACATATGGTACAAAATCCACTTCACAATACAATTATAAATTTTAAACTTTTACCTATATATAAACTAATATATAACTACCCATACATAAACTGTAAAGCCTATACACAGACTTATATAAAATTTTAGACAACGGATGTACGAATTACTTATATAACTTATATTATAACTTATTTTATAAATATATATAATACTGCAACCTGTGCAGACCGAAAGTATAAGTTAGAATGTAAACTTTATACAATATATATAAATAGTAACTAATATAACTTTATTTTTTATTTTATTTTTTGCGAAAGCAATTGGTCTACACTAAAACACATATACACCCTTAACTTTTATGCAAACATGCATGCCAACTGAAATGAAAACTTATATATTAGAAAACTAACTCCATACATAAGTGTATGCAAAGTATATAGATATATATAAGGCCATAAAGATATATCTATAATTATTATAACTTTATATAAATATATGTCATATACGAACTTAGGAAAATAAACAACTTCAAAAATCCTATACAGCTTCCATAATAATAAGATGTAAATTGACCTTCAATAAAAATAATAAACCTATTTATTATAAAACTATATATATATAATAACGGATTTACAAAACTTACAAAATAAATCATACAATATGGTCTGTAAAATATACGTATATGGACTCAAAGTTAAAACAAAAATGAATATAAATCTACTTGCCAAATATGCAGACTCCATTTGCAGATCCAACACAACTCACACATATTAAATATGCATACACTTCTAGAAACAAAACAAACTTTTCAAAAAAAATGGAAACCACTTTTGGTATATATGTATTCAAATCCAACAACTTTATATAAACCACTATATGTATGCATCTTATATTTTTATACCACTATCAATATATCATAACTATACTCCATATAAACAAATATGCGTACCAACTTTGAATGCTAGAATATGCATCAACAGCACGTACAGGGGACGTGTATTAATAAAATCATCCATATCATAGCTAAATATAAAATTATATAATATATATATATATATAACACTTGCAAATATAAACTTAACTTACCTATGCCTGGTTATGCGAACAGTAGAGGAAACAGGGGAGGGTCGCTGCGTCTTCGATGGATATTGCGCAAGGGGAAGAGTGGGTTCGATGGAGGAGCGGAGTTTGGAAAAGGTGAAGGAGAGGCCGAAATTTGTAGTGCCAGGCAAGTTTATATAGAAGAGGAAGAAACAATAGAGAGGGAAAGAAGAGAAATCTGGGAAGAAGCAATAAAAAAGGGAAGAAAATATGAACAGAAGTAAATGGAAACGACTAAGTAAAAGTAACCAAAGAAATAGCATAATCCCGTGCTATGATTTAGTGGAGGATTTAAGGCAAAATATTCACGTTGATTCAGCAAAATAATCAAAGCAAATAAATGGTAGCACGTTTCAAATTTGAACGGAAGGAAAGAGAAAAGTCACACCGGAAAAATATCAAAGTAACAGCTACACATTTATTCAAGAGCTATTAAAGCAATTTTTAAATTGTGAAGGCAAAGTTACTCTGCGTTATATTTTTAAAATAAGAATGCTGAACGAAAAACAACAGTCAAATATGGTGCGGTGTAAATGGCAAGAGTCACGCTGATTACTGAATAAATCAAATGCATCCCGGTGAATTTTTTCGTATAAAACATAAATTGTATGAAACTATGATGTGTTAATTAAGAATATTCAACATGCAAAGATAGAACATTAGAGATAAATCAATAGCACATGTACATGAATCCCACTGTACAATCCAATACAAAGTAAGACAATGAATTAAAAATCACAGACGAAGCCATTTTATGTAGATCTGGAAACGAATACAGGTTAGTACAATGAAATGTTTTGCTAATGTAATCAGCATAGGCGTATATATGCTCAGAATTTTTCCCTTGTAAATAACCAATTCGAATCAAAATTTGATTTCTATAACCAATTCAAATCAAATCTTGAAAAGGTACAATTCTCAAATTTCATATCTTACACAATTGAA
This sequence comes from Allium cepa, assembly GCA_030765085.1. Classification (NCBI taxonomy): domain Eukaryota; kingdom Viridiplantae; phylum Streptophyta; class Magnoliopsida; order Asparagales; family Amaryllidaceae; genus Allium; species Allium cepa. The sequence continues at coordinate 460,392,303 of CM060938.1, read as the reverse complement.
CAAAATATAACAAAGAAATTGTTACTTACTGTTGTGTCGAGCATCTCTCTTCTCATCAACCTTCTTCCCCTTCAAAAGAACCATTGGGACCATCAACACCTACAGACCGACAACAGGGTTGTCCCCTTGTATCGATCAAATGAAGAAAATTATAAACATGAAGTGTCGACATCCTAATTAGCAGTTTTAGTCTGTGTTTCGAGCTTTTTCATCACGGTTTTCGAGTGATAATTGAATGGATTAAAAGGGAAAGATGAAAAGGGGGAGAGGGATTTAGGGTTTTCGAGTGAAGGACGAAAATAAGAGGTTCGCGGTGAAATGTGAAAATGAGAGGGAGACGAAATCATTTACCGCTAACTTTTCATCACGGTTTTCAATGTGGGAATAGTATTTTTGCACTGGTTGTAAATAAAACTGATGCAACTAACACTATTTGCATTGGTATATTTTCTTCGGTTGTCAATGATAACCGATGCAAATTGTATTTTTTTACTCTCTACTGCTTTCCACATACCAAATGCATCGGTTGTTAAAACATAATCGATGCAAATACTTCTATTTGCATCGATTGTGGTAACAACCGATGCAAATGAGGCGAAGCAACATGCGTATTTTGTAGTAGTGTGAGTTGAAATGATACATACCCGAACGATATAATAGATTAGAGAAAAATCATTATGAGTTGAAATGATAAACCCCAGCGATTTTCGTTGATTTTGAAATTTTAGGATTCCAGGTTGAAATGATGTACGCCCGTAAATATTAAAATTTAAATAACGGATTAAAATAATAAATATCTATTTCACTCGACCATAGAATAAAAAATTATATACGGACACCACTGGTCTATATTTGAAATTGATTTCCAAAGTTTTGAAAGAAAATATATAGGTTTTAATAAATATTGCTATTTTTTAAAATATAATATATAAATGTTATTTTTATATATGTGTAAAATTTAGATTTTAAAAATTATATGTCTAGAAATTTAAATTTACAAGTTAGTTTTGAAAATGTAATTTTTAAGGTTTTACTTATAATTTAATTATTTTAATATATAAAATAATATCTAATATAGAATAAAATTAATTATAAGATTTAATTTAATAAAACTTAATTTAATTAGTATATAATTTGTTTAAGTATTTATTTAAATCTATATTAATAGTTTAAAAAATATTTTTTTTATAACTTTAATAATAAAGGTTGGGAAGATAAATTTATGTTGACTTCGAATTTAAATTGGTTAATAATTGAATTTAAATAAGAATTGATTTGAACTTATTGGTTTTGAGATTTTGAAAGATATGATTGATAACTTGATTTGATAAAAGCGATTAAATGAATATTCAATTTTAAATAAAAGTGAGACTGAATATTTAATATTGATTTAAATTTATAAATTGAGATTTTATTTAATTGTTATTAAAAATGATTAAGTGAATATTTTCCAATTTTAATAAAATTAAAGTAAAATATTGAAATCTGAATGAAACTTATATTGAAAATGTTTGAATATTTATACTTTGAACCTTATTGGAAATGAAGAGATAGTTCAAACCCAAATTTGAAATCGATATAAATTGAAATGGTTTATTTCGAATTTGAATTGAATCTTTGACCTTCAAATTGACATGGTTAAACTGGAGTTCATTTAAATTGAATTTTAGAATTTAAGTTGATTGAATCGATTTGCGAAATTGGAGGAAACTAATTTTATTATATAAAGTATTTTTAACATATATAAACTATTTTAATTTATAACTATTTTAATATATATATACACTATTTTCAACATCTAAACTATTTAGGTGGAAACTGCTATGATTATGGAAGTGTTATAATTTCAAAGTGTTATGGTTTCAAAGTGTTATGGTTTCAAAGTGTTATGATTTCAAAAGTGTTATAATTTTAGAAGTGTAACAATTTTGGAAATGAATATTATTTAAAGTGAATAATGATATTTAATTGATATGGTTATGAAATGAATAAGATATTTTGATATGAAGTATGAACTATTTAAAATGAAATGACCATCGTGTGAAATAAGCGGTTGGTTGTTAAAGAGACCGGGATCGGATATTGTCATACTCTCTGCCAATACCGAAAACCACTTTAACAATTGTATACACGGTGGTGAATCCAGAACGAAGTATGATGGTTTGACAACGTTGCTGCATTGAGGTATGAAACGAGCTCTAAATAAGATGACTAAAACTGGAGCAATTGACGGGCCAAGTGAGGCAGCTCCTCCGATCGGACACACGTCTTTGATACCATTCTATTACATTATGATTTGATTGGGTACACCTTTGACTTTAGGAGTGTTGTACGAGGTGGGTGGTAGCTGCGGTTATGTGTTACCACTAGCCCAAAAGTGTAAATTGGTAGTATCCTACCCGGGGTATAGCCTTGCGTGTCTTATCATCTACCTTATCGAGCTCACTACGATTTTGGTTTGTGTCATACCTATGGAGTGCTCCCTGATAGCCCACTATTTTGGTGGAGTTTACAGCACTGTATAGACTACGAAATTATATAAAATGTGTTAAGGGGGGTATGGGTAATGCCTTAACGCTATTTTAATACTTTACTGATTGACATATTATAATAGCGAATACTACTACATAGTAGATAGTTCCACGGATCCTTAGAGGATGGGTATCTCAAACATCCTTTAAGTTACTCGTATTTCAGTTGACATTTTACTTGAGTTAAAAGTACCGATATAAGAATGTTAATCCTGACTCGAGTGCTTTTTGTTTGCTTTATGCTCGGGTCAGACTGAGTGACACATCATTTGAGACTCACCTTTAGAGATTGGGGCTTTGTCTGAAGATTTATTTATCCAGCTTTCAGTTATTTCAGTTTATTCCGGTCATTTATGTTCAGTCTCATCAGTTACTTTTGTATTTGAGACTACTTTGTGTCTTAATTTCTGTTATATTTTGTTTCAAACTCTGTTGTTTATATAGTAGCCCCACGAACTACTATTTATCTATTTCCGCTGCTTATTGTTATATTACTCCGTGTCTGTGATTCCGTGATTGATTTATTTACTGTATATGCTAAGTTTTTCCAAATATAAAATTAACAATCTGTTGTTTTGAGCAATTCAAGTTTTACATGAGTAGGTGATCATCGATTTAAACGGTTCAAAATAGCGGGCTATTACACTAGGTCTCCAAAGATACATTTATACACTTTTAACCATTTGAACACTTCCAAAGCAGACTTCTTCCCAATGAACTCATTTCTCCACAACTCTTGAAATCTTTGTTCATCTTAGAAAAGTCTTATTCTCTTACTACCTCTTGTCTCAGCTCAACAACACCTAGTAGCTATTGCCTCATCACTTCCGCCATAAATTGGTGGAATAAAGCATTCATATCCATTCTATGACGACCCACCTTTTTGAACAGTTCAAGTCGACAATAAACCACACGTGTCTAACTCAAACCATTTTAAAGATAGATTATCAATGAGTTTATTTTAAAGAAATACAAGAAAAGGAGAAACAACAACAGAACCTCGCAGTGGAATGAAAAAATACAATAATCACATAAACAGTTCATGAAGCCATTTAACAATATATACTCAATTCAATTTACAACATAAATCACTGTTATACAATATTATATAATTTGTACAATTTTAATAGACAGAATGAAATAATGCAGCGGAATAAATACTACTATATATGATATACTAAATCTTCGTCTTCATCCTCCAGAACGACTGTCTTCGATAGCTGAAAAACTCGGTCTGACCCAAGCGTAATGGAAAAGCAAAACACTCGAGTCAGGACTAAAATCCTCATGTAAGTTGGATCAAAATCGAGAGAAATATAGTTTCAAAATGGACTATTTCTTTCCATTTCCAACAAATCTGAACTCAGATCCAAATTCCAAACAAATGAATTGGATTTTCGATGTTCCTATTCAACTCCTTTCAAATTCAATTTCATTCAATTTCGATTTTGATTTCAATTTGAATCAATTTCTATTCAAATGAATTAATTTAGTGAAAATTTCATTTCAAAACCATTACAATTTATATAAATTCGAGTCTAATCTCAATATACCAATTCAAATCACTTAAATAAATTTAACTTCAATGTTCGAATTTTAGGATTCTAATCTTAAAATAATCCAATTTCCATAATTCAAAACATATATTGATTCTGACTTTGAAATATCAAATTGAATTCTTTACACAAGTTCTTTATTAAGTTTTTATTTCCAATGTTTCCAAAGCTTAAATTTTAAAATAATCCAATTCAAATGCATCAAAATCATTTAATGGTTGGATTCCGAACATCGGTCTTCTTATAACATTTCTTTTTTATTTACTTAAGTTATAGGAAGATTTTTAAAACCTTTTATTGCACTTTTAGGAAAAAAATATATATATATTATTATAAAAATTATAATTTAAATTTTTATAAATGAAATTCAAGTTAATTTCAGAAACTAAACTTAATTCGATTCACAAAATTAAATCCTCTGTAATATATATAAGTTTCTAAAGGTTAGATTTTTAAAGCCTTTTAGAATTCAATAAATAAACTCAATTTTCGCCCAATGGTGATAAAATCATAATTCTGCCAAATCAGTCAGCTATGCATCAAAATTCACATATTAGATAAGATATTCAATGTCCATATCAAATTTAAATGTCCAGATGATCAACTATATCAATAGTAGTAATAACAGCTTGATGACATGGAATATCAAAAGCACTAGCAACACACAGCAAATCAACAATATCATCTATCGCAATATGAGTTAACAACAAATCAACCAATTCGACCATATCACACAACAATCAATAAATAAAAATTTAATGTCAGGGTGTTTAACTAAAGGTGATATACAATCCAATATCGATGTAAATATCAAATTTAGATGCCGATCTAATAAGTTTATAAAATGTCAAATTTTTCCCATCAAATTTAACTGTCACGTTCATCATCAATCTCAACTATGAATTTAATAGTCAAATTCCTATAAATTTTAACTGTCAATTTATGTTATCGATGTTAATATTGAATTTACCAATAAAATTTAAATGTCGATTTTAACTTTCAACCAATTCAATTCAACTGTAAATTCAATTCCTAACCATTCAATTCAAATGTCGATTCCAAATATCAGTTAATTTACCAAACAACTATCAATAATATAAATCACTTCGTGATTTCGATTTAGCTAATCATAAAATATTAGTACTTCGTGAGCGTTTAAAATACTCACCTTTATTTGAAACTAAAAAATTTTTGTGCCAAATAAAATTCAGTCCAGCTCCATGCCGAAGATGATGTCATTGCGAACCCAACGCAACTTGTTTTGTTCGATTCGGACCTCGCACGAAAAAGTTATGGATTTTTAAATTTTTTTGTAAAATTAATAACATACATAAAAATAAAGGTAAATGTAACCTTCCTCTCATCTTCTCATACGCGCTCACGCTAACCACTAAGAAACCCAACTAAACAGCCGTTCCCATCGATGCGCGCCACCCTCGGAGCAACCGGAGCTCCATCAGACCCCACCGCGTCGAGCGCTAGAGCCGACTCCACCTTCGCCTGCGACAGCTTTTCCTCTGCCATCTGCACGCAACACGAGTAAAACCCGACGAACTTCATGCTTTGATTCTAGCTAACTCGAGATGTTTCACCTCAATTCAACGGCAGGATATATAGTGGAGGCTGAGATCTTCCTTTTCACTTTTGGAATCATTCGAATCCAATGAGTGGATGAGGAGAAATCGAGAGAGGAAGGTCTAACAATTGTGTCCATTAAAAGAAAATGAGCAGTGGATAGGGTTTAGAGGACTAGGGTTTGCAAAAAAGAAAATTATGAGGCCTTATATAGAAAATCTCGCGGCACTATTCATCCGCAAAATTTTTGAACTCCAAACGACGCGTGCCGCCTAGCGTTTTATATGTTATACCCCTACTTCGAACACAATGGTACTAGTCTTGGGAGCCAGATACATCATATTTAGAAGATAGCTTTTCAAAATCAATTTATTTCAATAAAAATTCCTTTAATTGATTTTTACACGTTTCTAACTCGCACGGCCAAACGATAAGTCCGATCACTACGAAATTTAAAATCCTATAATAATTCACTATTACGGAGCCAATGAAACTGAATTTGTTAAAATTTGAACAGTGACCAAAATGGCTATTTCTACACGTTAATTAAAAAAAGTAATTCCAAATTCAATTTATTCGCTTTTAAATTTAATTTTTAAAAATTAGCAATCTTCATTCTTGCTTAAATAAAATTTAAATCAACTTTTAAAATCATTTTCATTTATAAAATTCAACATTCAATTATTTAAATAATTTCCAATATTAAAATTAACAATTAAACTGTCAAATAAATCACTATATTTGAAATATAAGTTATTTAACTTATGAAATTAACCTTTCAGTGTTTAAAATTAATTAAATATTCCAAATTCAAATTTTATCTTATTTGTAAATTAAAATATTTGTTTAAATGTAATGACCCTGAATTTTGGACAATTTAAATTGAAAATATTTAATTTATTTTAAATATTTGAATGGTAATTTAAATTGAATTTCCAATATAACAATGAATTTGGCGATTTAATTGTAGAATTTAATCTATTGAAAGTTGAATAAAAATTTGAATATTCAATTTTAAGCTAATTAAAAATATTTTAAAGGCTTAGAAAATTCATATTAATAATACTGAAGAAAATAAAAGCTTCAGAATTGAATTTGAAAGTGATTTGTTCAGTTTTGGAATTTTATTGTTTAAATTGAATTTAAAAATAGCCTTCCAAGGCACAGTCTCGGAATTCGACGATACCAGTTCCATTGGGTCCGTAATATTGAATTATTACCGGATTTCAATTTTCGTGGCGTTCGGAGTTGATATGTGAGCATACGGCACCTAAACGCGTTGAGCTTGTGTTGAAAACAAATTGAATTCAAAATATAAAATAACAAAAGCAATAAAAAAAATTGTAACATCTCAGCCGAAAAGAAAAAAAAAGATTACAAGATCTTTTGTACACATCTTATATCACTTCAGCCACCCTAAAATCTTCTCAGCCGAGATATTGTTTATAAAAAAAATAGATACTGTACCTAGCTCTTTTATGTTTGCATAAACCCTCTCCATCATATTCTCGTTCAAATCGTTCAAGCAGATAAAAAAAAGGAAACAAAACAATACAAAAAAATGGCGGCCACGAATTCTCTTTCGTCCCTCTAAATCAAATTAGGGCTTTCTGCTAATTTGTAGATGCCGATTGTTGATAGCTCGATCGAATGGCGGCCTCGAGAGTTTTTTTTTCGTTCAACTCGAATGCTTCGACTTTAGAAGCTCACGGTTCCTCCTAATTGCGATTCGTTAAACAAGGTGAGTGATTTAACTTTCACTCACATCTAGTCCTATCTCCAGTTTGTAGGGTTTAAATACTGTAGATTTTCGTTCATATAAAACTCTGTGAATTCGTCGCTTTATTTATCTTGGCTTTTCGATTTTTCTTCATTGATGATTTCCTTTGACTTCGGTATGATTTGTAGGCCACGGCGTTGATTTTTGACTTGTTCAATTTTTGATAAAACACGGCTTTGATTTGGTTTGACGATATCGCCGTGACTTTAATGTAACAAACAGGGATTTTCGACTTTCGAAAATTCAACATCGATACTCACTTTATCGACTGCCGAGAAATCGAAGGCCGGAAACACGGAATGTTGTGGGTTTTAACAAAAATTTTAAGAAAAGAAAAGGAGAGAAGTAGAAGAAGATAACAGAAAATAGAGAGAGAGGAAGATAGAAAAATAGAAAATTTGATAATAGAAGATAGAAGAATTTTTTTTTAAAATATAACGGGACAGAAAGGAACAACAACAGAATCTCACAATTCGCAGCGGAACAACATATAATAATAAATGAATAATCTTTAAACAAAGAACTATATCAGTTATTACATTACATCACATTTTATTACATCATATCATCACATCAGAGTGTACAACGACATACAACAACAAACAATGCAGCGGAAAAAGAAATACTATATAAACTAGTAATATGCCATGCCATCCAGCTTGCCTCCAGCAACTCCAGAATATCCAGAATATCCTGATAAACCTAACTCTTAACTGCCCGTGTGGAAATTGGTGGGCACCCAGAGTTTAGGAAGGAAAACAATAAACTCCGAGTCAGTCATGTGACTGGTGTGAGAACTCAAAACAGTTTATTTACTTTAAAATCAAAATAGAGGAATATTTTTAAATCAATTCGCAATGCTTTTAAAAATGAGACTACCATAAGGCCTCCCGCACACACACACATGCAAACGCAGAATCGGAGGAGATTTCTCCTTATGATAGTCAAAGATGCTTGATACGCATTTAAAATAACATTTGATATTGTTATTAGTGTATAGTGTAGGGAAAATTCATTTCGAAAGTAGAATATAAATCTTAGCCAACATAGACATTTCGAACTATGCCTACTATAGCTACCATCCAAACAGTGGTGACCACCATAAGTGAATGGCAGGTTCTACAACTAATACCGTACAAGTTTCGTATTGGGAATTGGATTTCCAACGAATGATCAGGCCAAGGAACTTCCCATTGCCACATGAGAATGCCTCTGGATGGACATCCCCGAGAACCAAACCGGATCTCTACCAACACAAGGCCGGGTTACTCCTAACTGAGCAACAACTGACCGAATATGCCATCCCCCGGTCCTTTGGGACCTTTTTCCGAGAGCGCTCTCTAATCAATTCACACAATCATAAAAACAAAGTGTTTCAACATGAGTAAGTATCTGGGCTCCATACCATGATACCACCCTTTTCCAGAAGGAAATGGACACATCCTAAAGGGTGCTACCCCTCATAACCTTGCTGCTTCTTTCCTGTTTTGACCATTCACGGGGTGTGAGGCTCGACGAATTCACGTCCACAAACACATACTTTATACAAAAGCCATGCTTTGGGTCAACAAATGATCAACACAATGATCACAAGGATAGACGATCAAATAAACGATCCTATCACAAATAATCAACACAATGATCATTTCAGCATCACTCAGCATATCACATTACCAAATTGGGAATATATCGCTGATAACTTCAACTATATAACCTTTGAGCACATACGTCTCAAAGAAGGGTGTTAAGCAAAGAATAAATTCTCCGCCACCAACAGAAATATATTTGAAAGAAATCGGCTTTATATCTCAAATTGTAATGTCAGACATACAATCCATACAAGTCTGTTCCGGGCTCGAACAGAACCGAAGGCACTTACAAAGAAGTCCTTGCAATCCGGATATTCACAATCCTGATCGGATTCACCATCACGTATGGATAACTCAATACCGTAGCTACTCGGTGCAGAGTCAATCGATAGTTCATCCTATCACTCTCGCAAATACCGGTCTTCAACACCGATCTTCAAATGCGATTCACAACGACGTATCACATATTCGGAGTGGGTTATACGACCTCATGGTCCTTTCCCGGTTAACCCGAATAGTGAGCGCTTATTCAAAAATAAGTGTGCATTCAAATTTAATCAATTCACATCAAATACCCATTTAAAGGGAAATACTGATAGTCGGTTATTGAACTATCACTGGATATGCATACATCACCAGATTCCAAATAATTTTCCAAATTATTTATTTTCCAAAATATCTTTACTAGATATATAGTTTCAACACTTCAAAAATAAATCAATATTTATTTTTAACCAATTTCACTTTTCACATGTAAATTCCATAATGAATTTATATTTCAAAATATTCGTGCATATATGATTTCAATAATTCATTTCAATTTATCCTCCAAAAAGATAAATTCTAATTATTCACTTCATATTGGAAAACATTCCCATACTTATTATTCATAAGTAATTCACAAAACTTTTTATTTTCAACCTTGGAAAATATTCAATATACTTAAATCGAATTAAGTATATAATTCATTCTTTAAGGAAATCATTCACTTAACATATTTATTTGGGCCAAAACGAATGTTGCGTAAAACATCGTTACAACAACCCAAAATCACTAGTATAGGGATTCGAAATTAAATAGATATATAAATCCCAATACTATACTAAAACATTTCCTTTCGGAAATCATCTATTATAACAACAGTGTTATAATCTATTATTTCCTTCTATTTCTCGAAAACATCTATTTCAACAATAAATGTTGAAATCTATGGTTTCAAATCTCAACATATTTTAAAACATCATTAGATCGTTTTAATTCTATTTCAAACACCACATTCCAAATAATTTCTTTAACATATTATTCACTATTCAAAGACATGAATATATTATTAATAAATTTCATTTCTTCTATTCCTTTTATTTTAAGGAATTATTCACTGTTTAAAACATGGATATAACTCCATTAATAAATTTCAACAATTCACTTATCAAAATAAGTCGTTGCGGATTTATAAAACAATGTTTATAAATTTCATTTCTATTTAATTTACAACAACTTTCTTTTATAAATTTCCTTTATTAATCTATCTCAATTCATATCACAATGATATACTAAAAATTCATATTATAAGTCAAATACTTATAATATATTTATTTACAAAATTGTTTCTTTGAACTTCTCAAATTTATAAATCTTATAACTTATAAGATTCATTTATTTATCCAAACTCATTCCTTTAATAACTTTATAAATTTTATAAACTTACTGCTTATAAAATTCTATTTATAACTTCACCGTTATAATTCTATAATTCCAATTTATGAAATTCATTTACAATTCTTTCTAACACTTAGAAAAGTTCGTTTTATACTTCTAATATTTTTAATTTACAAATATCAATTTATAAATCTTTTAATACAAATGAATTTGTATTATTATTTTAAAACATCTTTTAAACTCTTTTAGAATTCCATCATTTTGATTTATAAAATAATCCAATTTCATAAATCCTATTTTTTAACCTTTTATAATAGATTCAAAAATCTCAGTTTAAACTATTTTATAAAATCATCAATCCCATATTTTCAAAAATCAACTTTTAACTATATTTCTCAAAATATAACTTTTTATAATATTAAAAATTATAACGTTTATTTAATTATAATGGATCAATTCCAAAAATATTTAATAAACGTATATTTCCAAAAATCCTTTTTGAAATTAAAATCGTTGTTTTTAAATTTCAAAACTTGGATCCAATGATGCAACACATCAATAGTCAATCACGATTTTTCCAATATCATATATCGATATGATAAACAATCAAACATCACAATATTTAAAATCAATAAATATTTGCGAGGAATCCAGTTGGATCCCTCCAACCTGTTTCCCTGCATCCACAGACATTAGCACAATACCATTCCGTTTCGAGACGGAATATCGCGGTATATGGGATTTTATAAAATATTATCCGCTTACTAACGGCGCAATAGGGTCTCATCCGCTATACGAGGCGGGAAATCAATCAACTGCAATATATACATATGCCAATATATATATATTGATATTATATATAATACCAATTTCACTGTTTATGAAATATTCGCGGTATATGTTTTTAATAAATAACATCCGCTTACTAACGGCGCATAATGTCTATTTTAACAATCAATAATTTACAGTCATCATTCAAACATGCATTCAAATATTTTAAATCTAACTATTTAAAATAAAATCGAAATCTATTCGATTGAGTGAGAAGTTCTCACCTTTATTCCCGTTTGCCATCCACTTTCAATTCAACTTGTTTTCTTCATTTATACCTTGTATAAATATTTACACAATTTATTAATATTCGAAATAATCGAATAATAAATTTCGTTCTTGATTGTTAAATAAATCAATAGTTTTATTTAAATCAGTTTCTTCTTTAAAAATTTTATTTTAACTAAAAATTTAAATTTAACTAACCAAACTCTCTTTTAATAACTTAGTTGATTATAAATTCAAATTTGACTAAAAATTTCTTTTTAGTAACTATAATAGATAAAACAAATTTATTATCGTAAACTATTTATTTTAACTAATTATTTAATTTCCTTTCTTCTTATCAAATTATTAAATCGATTTGTATGAATATTTATTTTTCATTCAACAAATTTTGTTTTAAAAAAAAAATTAATATTTTTCTTTTAACAACTATTTAAAATTTAAACAATTAAACTTCCTTTTGCAAATTTTTAAACTAATCGGTGATTTTTAAAATGTATATATATATATATATATATCTATAGAACTGCATTTATAAATTTTAATTTAACATCTAGAAACTAATAATTTATTTTATTCTTAATTTCTGTTCATGTGTGTATATTACATATATATCACTTTTTAAATCTAAATGAGTATTGTAATTTAAACTTCGAATTAATCAAATTATTGAAACCAAAATTTTTACCTTACTGTGAAGATCATCAGCTCGTCCCCCAACCCCTTTGCTGCCGCTACTACCCTAAGCCACACTCGACGCCGCTGCACCATGCTTGAACATCACCACCGCGAGCCCACTCATTCACCTCGCGCGTGAGCGCCTCCATCAACCTTCGAGTGCCGCCGCGCCATCTCCAATCCCCACGCGATCGTGACTCCCACCTCCATGAACCCTAACTCCATCACCTCGAATTCGCCCCCTTCATGAATCGCGACACCGTCTATTTACGCGCCGCGCCTCCATCGCGCGCTCGCGCACGAACACCGCGTCGCCTCCACTTGCGCCACCGTGTCGCTTCAACTCGAACGCCAGTAGCCGCTCTCCTACAGCCGCGATTGCTTCGCCCCTCATCCAACGCGCGCCATTGATTTTTGTTTTTTTTTTTTTTTATACTAATGAACGAATCGCGATTTCAATTTGGGAAAGAAGGGTCTCAAAGGAGAAGGGCTTGGCTGTAAAACGATCTAAAGATAAGCAGGGGACATGATTTTGAATTTGAACAGCGGCCATGATTTTGTTTCGTGATTTTGATTTCTGAGAGAGGGAGGGGGTATTTACAATTGAAAGAAGTATGGTTTACACGATTTCTCAGCGTGATTTTAGGCAAAGATTTAGGCGTGGTAAAAGGAAGATAACGTGCGTTTGTTAATAAATTAAATTTAAATTCAAGTTTAAATCGAATTTAATTTCAACGCGTTTGATCGCCGTGTGCTCACATATCAACTCCGAAAAATACGAAATTTGAAACCCGGCAATAATTCAATATTACGGACCCAATGGAACTGGTTTCGTCGAATTCCGAGACTGTGCCTCGGATGGCTATTTTTAAATATCGATTCGAACGATTTAATTCAAAACTGAGCAAAGCAGTTTCAAATTCGATTCTGAAACTTCTATTACCTTCAGTATTATCAATATGAATTTTACAAGCCTTTGAAATATTTTTAATCGGCTTAAATTTGAAGACCCAAATTTTTTTATTCAACTTTCAATAGATTAAATTCTATAATTTAATCGTCAAATTCAAAGTTATATTGAAAATTCAATCCAAACCATTATTTTAAATATTTAAAATTAATTAAATATTTTCAATTTAAATTGTTTAAAATTCTGGGTCGTTACAATCTTTCCCCCTTAAAAGAATTTCGTCCCGAAATTACCAGTTAAGAAGAATGCCCTTATTCCCATTAACTACTTTTCACAATTCAAATAGTTTTATCAACTTACTAACCTAAATCTTTTTACTAGAGTTTCATTTTCATTTCAACTAGCTTTCCTACTTCACTTATAGGTTTTAAACAATATTGTTTTACTAACCATTCAAATTTAAATTCAAATTCAAATTTCAAACTTTCAAAATTTCTCAAAAATTTTCTAACACCCTAAATTTTCGAAAAATTTCGCCAGCGTTTCCTTTGCGCGGCTAGCTCGGTACGACTACAAAATGGCACCACGGCCCCTCAGAATCAAAAAGAAAAGAGAAAAGCCAAGTGGCTAGAGAAGAAAGTCACCAAATTTCATACTGAAATTGAAATACGTACCTTTTTGTCGAGCAATTCAATTTTTATCTTTGAAATCAAAATCCCAATTTCTTTATAACCTGTATGTCCTGCTAGTAGTAGTATCCAATTTCCAATATTCAATCCATTTTGCCAATTCCATTACAAATTTTCAATATATGCTTCTTATACCATTTCTAGTTTACCACTGAAGTTGCATATTCAATTTCATTCAATTTTGCATTTCAATCAATTTTGCATTTCAAACTTCATTTGAATTCAAAATACAAATTTCAACTCTATTCTGAATATTGAATTATGTTAACTATCATTCATTCACAACCACACTATTTAAATTAGTTCCAATTACTAATTCATTACTAATTCCAATTCATACAATTCAAATTTACCTTCCTTTCATAATCATTCAATTTAATTTGTTCCAGCCTTATTCATTTGGTCAATATTCAATTAGCTTCGCTTACTAATTTTTAGTTTAATACTTCACAAATCAATTTCAATTCCAGCTTTATTTGCTTACAAATTCAAGTTCCAATCTATTTATTTCACAAAATTTTCATTTCAATTAGAATCTCATTCCAATCAAATTTCGAATATTTTATAAGTTATCAACTTATTTGCATTTCGATTTATAAATTTCACTTATACATTCATTATTACTAATTCCATTCCATTAATGAATTTTAATTATCTTCTTGGAATTCCATTTTCATTTATAAATTCAGTAACAATTTATATTCACAAATTCTATTTATATGTATGGATTTAACCTTGGAGTTATGTTTTAAATTCTTATTCAATTTCAACAGTAATAGCTTAATATTATTACTTCCTAGCAACCATGCATCCATATACTATAATAATTCATAGAAAATCATTTCTTTTTTTCTATACCAAAAATAGTTTTGGGCAAAATTTATATAAATCAATTTTATATTAACTAACAAATACGCGCTCATAGCTATTATTACACTTAAACTCATTCTAGAGTACTACTGACTCTATCTCTAATGAATAATACCCAACAGAACCATGGTTGTCGCTTAACCATCAGCTCTGATACCAAATGTAACAAACAGGGATTTTCGACTTTCGAAAATTCAACATCGATACTCACTTTATCGACTGCCGAGAAATCGAAGGCCGGAAACACGGAATGTTGTGGGTTTTAACAAAAATTTTAAGAAAAGAAAAGGAGAGAAGTAGAAGAAGATAACAGAAAATAGAGAGAGAGGAAGATAGAAAAATAGAAAATTTGATAATAGAAGATAGAAGAATTTTTTTTTAAAATATAACGGGACAGAAAGGAACAACAACAGAATCTCACAATTCGCAGCGGAACAACATATAATAATAAATGAATAATCTTTAAACAAAGAACTATATCAGTTATTACATTACATCACATTTTATTACATCATATCATCACATCAGAGTGTACAACGACATACAACAACAAACAATGCAGCGGAAAAAGAAATACTATATAAACTAGTAATATGCCATGCCATCCAGCTTGCCTCCAGCAACTCCAGAATATCCAGAATATCCTGATAAACCTAACTCTTAACTGCCCGTGTGGAAATTGGTGGGCACCCAGAGTTTAGGAAGGAAAACAATAAACTCCGAGTCAGTCATGTGACTGGTGTGAGAACTCAAAACAGTTTATTTACTTTAAAATCAAAATAGAGGAATATTTTTAAATCAATTCGCAATGCTTTTAAAAATGAGACTACCATAAGGCCTCCCGCACACACACACATGCAAACGCAGAATCGGAGGAGATTTCTCCTTATGATAGTCAAAGATGCTTGATACGCATTTAAAATAACATTTGATATTGTTATTAGTGTATAGTGTAGGGAAAATTCATTTCGAAAGTAGAATATAAATCTTAGCCAACATAGACATTTCGAACTATGCCTACTATAGCTACCATCCAAACAGTGGTGACCACCATAAGTGAATGGCAGGTTCTACAACTAATACCGTACAAGTTTCGTATTGGGAATTGGATTTCCAACGAATGATCAGGCCAAGGAACTTCCCATTGCCACATGAGAATGCCTCTGGATGGACATCCCCGAGAACCAAACCGGATCTCTACCAACACAAGGCCGGGTTACTCCTAACTGAGCAACAACTGACCGAATATGCCATCCCCCGGTCCTTTGGGACCTTTTTCCGAGAGCGCTCTCTAATCAATTCACACAATCATAAAAACAAAGTGTTTCAACATGAGTAAGTATCTGGGCTCCATACCATGATACCACCCTTTTCCAGAAGGAAATGGACACATCCTAAAGGGTGCTACCCCTCATAACCTTGCTGCTTCTTTCCTGTTTTGACCATTCACGGGGTGTGAGGCTCGACGAATTCACGTCCACAAAAACATACTTTATACAAAAGCCATGCTTTGGGTCAACAAATGATCAACACAATGATCACAAGGATAGACGATCAAATAAACGATCCTATCACAAATAATCAACACAATGATCATTTCAGCATCACTCAGCATATCACATTACCAAATTGGGAATATATCGCTGATAACTTCAACTATATACCCTTTGAGCACATACGTCTCAAAGAAGGGTGTTAAGCAAAGAATAAATTCTCCGCCACCAACAGAAATATATTTGAAAGAAATCGGCTTTATATCTCAAATTGTAATGTCAGACATACAATCCATACAAGTCTGTTCCGGGCTCGAACAGAACCGAAGGCACTTACAAAGAAGTCCTTGCAATCCGGATATTCACAATCCTGATCGGATTCACCATCACGTATGGAGAACTCAATACCGTAGCTACTCGGTGCAGAGTCAATCGATAGTTCATCCTATCACTCTCGCAAATACCGGTCTTCAACACCGATCTTCAAATGCGATTCACAACGACGTATCACATATTCGGAGTGGGTTATACGACCTCATGGTCCTTTCTCGGTTAACCCGAATAGTGAGCGCTTATTCAAAAATAAGTGTGCATTCAAATTTAATCAATTCACATCAAATACCCATTTAAAGGGAAATACTGATAGTCGGTTATTGAACTATCACTGGATATGCATATATCACCAGATTCCAAATAATTTTCCAAATTATTTATTTTCCAAAATATCTTTACTAGATATATAGTTTCAACACTTCAAAAATAAATCAATATTTATTTTTAACCAATTTCACTTTTCACATGTAAATTCCATAATGAATTTATATTTCAAAATATTCGTGCATATATGATTTCAATAATTCATTTCAATTTATCCTCCAAAAAGATAAATTCTAATTATTCACTTCATATTGGAAAACATTTCCATACTTATTATTCATAAGTAATTCACAAAACTTTTTATTTTCAACCTTGGAAAATATTCAATATACTTAAATCGAATTAAGTATATAATTCATTCTTTAAGGAAATCATTCACTTAACATATTTATTTGGGCCAAAACGAATGTTGCGTAAAACATCGTTACAACAACCCAAAATCACTAGTATAGGGATTCGAAATTAAATAGATATATAAATCCCAATACTATACTAAAACATTTCCTTTCGGAAATCATCTATTATAACAACAGTGTTATAATCTATTATTTCCTTCTATTTCTCGAAAACATCTATTTCAACAATAAATGTTGAAATCTATGGTTTCAAATCTCAACATATTTTAAAACATCATTAGATCGTTTTAATTCTATTTCAAACACCACATTCCAAATAATTTCTTTAACATATTATTCACTATTCAAAGACATGAATATATTATTAATAAATTTCATTTCTTCTATTCCTTTTATTTTAAGGAATTATTCACTGTTTAAAACATGGATATAACTCCATTAATAAATTTCAACAATTCACTTATCAAAATAAGTCGTTGCGGATTTATAAAACAATGTTTATAAATTTCATTTCTATTTAATTTACAACAACTTTCTTTTATAAATTTCCTTTATTAATCTATCTCAATTCATATCACAATGATATACTAAAAATTCATATTATAAGTCAAATACTTATAATATATTTATTTACAAAATTGTTTCTTTGAACTTCTCAAATTTATAAATCTTATAACTTATAAGATTCATTTATTTATCCAAACTCATTCCTTTAATAACTTTATAAATTTTATAAACTTACTGCTTATAAAATTCTATTTATAACTTCACCGTTATAATTCTATAATTCCAATTTATGAAATTCATTTACAATTCTTTCTAACACTTAGAAAAGTTCGTTTTATACTTCTAATATTTTTAATTTACAAATATCAATTTATAAATCTTTTAATACAAATGAATTTGTATTATTATTTTAAAACATCTTTTAAACTCTTTTAGAATTCCATCATTTTGATTTATAAAATAATCCAATTTCATAAATCCTATTTTTTAACCTTTTATAATAGATTCAAAAATCTCAGTTTAAACTATTTTATAAAATCATCAATCCCATATTTTCAAAAATCAACTTTTAACTATATTTCTCAAAATATAACTTTTTATAATATTAAAAATTATAACGTTTATTTAATTATAATGGATCAATTCCAAAAATATTTAATAAACGTATATTTCCAAAAATCCTTTTTGAAATTAAAATCGTTGTTTTTAAATTTCAAAACTTGGATCCAATGATGCAACACATCAATAGTCAATCACGATTTTTCCAATATCATATATCGATATGATAAACAATCAAACATCACAATATTTAAAATCAATAAATATTTGCGAGGAATCCAGTTGGATCCCTCCAACCTGTTTCCCTGCATCCACAGACATTAGCACAATACCATTCCGTTTCGAGACGGAATATCGCGGTATATGGGATTTTATAAAATATTATCCGCTTACTAACGGCGCAATAGGGTCTCATCCGCTATACGAGGCGGGAAATCAATCAACTGCAATATATACATATGCCAATATATATATATTGATATTATATATAATACCAATTTCACTGTTTATGAAATATTCGCGGTATATGTTTTTAATAAATAACATCCGCTTACTAACGGCGCATAATGTCTATTTTAACAATCAATAATTTACAGTCATCATTCAAACATGCATTCAAATATTTTAAATCTAACTATTTAAAATAAAATCGAAATCTATTCGATTGAGTGAGAAGTTCTCACCTTTATTCCCGTTTGCCATCCACTTTCAATTCAACTTGTTTTCTTCATTTATACCTTGTATAAATATTTACACAATTTATTAATATTCGAAATAATCGAATAATAAATTTCGTTCTTGATTGTTAAATAAATCAATAGTTTTATTTAAATCAGTTTCTTCTTTAAAAATTTTATTTTAACTAAAAATTTAAATTTAACTAACCAAACTCTCTTTTAATAACTTAGTTGATTATAAATTCAAATTTGACTAAAAATTTCTTTTTAGTAACTATAATAGATAAAACAAATTTATTATCGTAAACTATTTATTTTAACTAATTATTTAATTTCCTTTCTTCTTATCAAATTATTAAATCGATTTGTATGAATATTTATTTTTCATTCAACAAATTTTGTTTTAAAAAAAAATTAATATTTTTCTTTTAACAACTATTTAAAATTTAAACAATTAAACTTCCTTTTGCAAATTTTTAAACTAATCGGTGATTTTTAAAATGTATATATATATATATATATATATCTATAGAACTGCATTTATAAATTTTAATTTAACATCTAGAAACTAATAATTTATTTTATTCTTAATTTCTGTTCATGTGTGTATATTACATATATATCACTTTTTAAATCTAAATGAGTATTGTAATTTAAACTTCGAATTAATCAAATTATTGAAACCAAAATTTTTACCTTACTGTGAAGATCATCAGCTCGTCCCCCAACCCCTTTGCTGCCGCTACTACCCTAAGCCACACTCGACGCCGCTGCACCATGCTTGAACATCACCACCGCGAGCCCACTCATTCACCTCGCGCGTGAGCGCCTCCATCAACCTTCGAGTGCCGCCGCGCCATCTCCAATCCCCACGCGATCGTGACTCCCACCTCCATGAACCCTAACTCCATCACCTCGAATTCGCCCCCTTCATGAATCGCGACACCGTCTATTTACGCGCCGCGCCTCCATCGCGCGCTCGCGCACGAACACCGCGTCGCCTCCACTTGCGCCACCGTGTCGCTTCAACTCGAACGCCAGTAGCCGCTCTCCTACAGCCGCGATTGCTTCGCCCCTCATCCAACGCGCGCCATTGATTTTTGTTTTTTTTTTTTTTTTTTTATACTAATGAACGAATCGCGATTTCAATTTGGGAAAGAAGGGTCTCAAAGGAGAAGGGCTTGGCTGTAAAACGATCTAAAGATAAGCAGGGGACATGATTTTGAATTTGAACAGCGGCCATGATTTTTTTTCGTGATTTTGATTTCTGAGAGAGGGAGGGGGTATTTACAATTGAAAGAAGTATGGTTTACACGATTTCTCAGCGTGATTTTAGGCAAAGATTTAGGCGTGGTAAAAGGAAGATAACGTGCGTTTGTTAATAAATTAAATTTAAATTCAAGTTTAAATCGAATTTAATTTCAACGCGTTTGATCGCCGTGTGCTCACATATCAACTCCGAAAAATACGAAATTTGAAACCCGGCAATAATTCAATATTACGGACCCAATGGAACTGGTTTCGTCGAATTCCGAGACTGTGCCTCGGATGGCTATTTTTAAATATCGATTCGAACGATTTAATTCAAAACTGAGCAAAGCAGTTTCAAATTCGATTCTGAAACTTCTATTACCTTCAGTATTATCAATATGAATTTTACAAGCCTTTGAAATATTTTTAATCGGCTTAAATTTGAAGACCCAAATTTTTTTATTCAACTTTCAATAGATTAAATTCTATAATTTAATCGTCAAATTCAAAGTTATATTGAAAATTCAATCCAAACCATTATTTTAAATATTTAAAATTAATTAAATATTTTCAATTTAAATTGTTTAAAATTCTGGGTCGTTACAATCTTTCCCCTTAAAAGAATTTCGTCCCGAAATTACCAGTTAAGAAGAATGCCCTTATTCCCATTAACTACTTTTCACAATTCAAATAGTTTTATCAACTTACTAACCTAAATCTTTTTACTAGAGTTTCATTTTCATTTCAACTAGCTTTCCTACTTCACTTATAGGTTTTAAACAATATTGTTTTACTAACCATTCAAATTTAAATTCAAATTCAAATTTCAAACTTTCAAAATTTCTCAAAAATTTTCTAACACCCTAAATTTTCGAAAAATTTCGCCAGCGTTTCCTTTGCGCGGCTAGCTCGGTACGACTACAAAATGGCACCACGGCCCCTCAGAATCAAAAAGAAAAGAGAAAAGCCAAGTGGCTAGAGAAGAAAGTCACCAAATTTCATACTGAAATTGAAATACGTACCTTTTTGTCGAGCAATTCAATTTTTATCTTTGAAATCAAAATCCCAATTCCTTTATAACCTGTATGTCCTGCTAGTAGTAGTATCCAATTTCCAATATTCAATCCATTTTGCCAATTCCATTACAAATTTTCAATATATGCTTCTTATACCATTTCTAGTTTACTACTGAAGTTGCATATTCAATTTCATTCAATTTTGCATTTCAATCAATTTTGCATTTCAAACTTCATTTGAATTCAAAATACAAATTTCAACTCTATTCTGAATATTGAATTATGTTAACTATCATTCATTCACAACCACACTATTTAAATTAGTTCCAATTACTAATTCATTACTAATTCCAATTCATACAATTCAAATTTACCTTCCTTTCATAATCATTGAATTTAATTTGTTCCAGCCTTATTCATTTGGTCAATATTCAATTAGCTTCGCTTACTAATTTTTAGTTTAATACTTCACAAATCAATTTCAATTCCAGCTTTATTTGCTTACAAATTCAAGTTCCAATCTATTTATTTCACAAAATTTTCATTTCAATTAGAATCTCATTCCAATCAAATTTCGAATATTTTATAAGTTATCAACTTATTTGCATTTCGATTTATAAATTTCACTTATACATTCATTATTACTAATTCCATTCCATTAATGAATTTTAATTATCTTCTTGGAATTCCATTTTCATTTATAAATTCAGTAACAATTTATATTCACAAATTCTATTTATATGTATGGATTTAACCTTGGAGTTATGTTTTAAATTCTTATTCAATTTCAACAGTAATAGCTTAATATTATTACTTCCTAGCAACCATGCATCCATATACTATAATAATTCATAGAAAATCATTTCTTTTTTTCTATACCAAAAATAGTTTTGGGCAAAATTTATATAAATCAATTTTATATTCACTAACAAATACGCGCTCATAGCTATTATTACACTTAAACTCATTCTAGAGTACTACTGACTCTATCTCTAATGAATAATACCCAACAGAACCATGGTTGTCGCTTAACCATCAGCTCTGATACCAAATGTAACAAACAGGGATTTTCGACTTTCGAAAATTCAACATCGATACTCACTTTATCGACTGCCGAGAAATCGAAGGCCGGAAACACGGAATGTTGTGGGTTTTAACAAAAATTTTAAGAAAAGAAAAGGAGAGAAGTAGAAGAAGATAACAGAAAATAGAGAGAGAGGAAGATAGAAAAATAGAAAATTTGATAATAGAAGATAGAAGAATTTTTTTTTTAAATATAACGGGACAGAAAGGAACAACAACAGAATCTCACAATTCGCAGCGGAACAACATATAATAATAAATGAATAATCTTTAAACAAAGAACTATATCAGTTATTACATTACATCACATTTTATTACATCATATCATCACATCAGAGTGTACAACGACATACAACAACAAACAATGCAGCGGAAAAAGAAATACTATATAAACTAGTAATATGCCATGCCATCCAGCTTGCCTCCAGCAACTCCAGAATATCCAGAATATCCTGATAAACCTAACTCTTAACTGCCCGTGTGGAAATTGGTGGGCACCCAGAGTTTAGGAAGGAAAACAATAAACTCCGAGTCAGTCATGTGACTGGTGTGAGAACTCAAAACAGTTTATTTACTTTAAAATCAAAATAGAGGAATATTTTTAAATCAATTCGCAATGCTTTTAAAAATGAGACTACCATAAGGCCTCCCGCACACACACACATGCAAACGCAGAATCGGAGGAGATTTCTCCTTATGATAGTCAAAGATGCTTGATACGCATTTAAAATAACATTTGATATTGTTATTAGTGTATAGTGTAGGGAAAATTCATTTCGAAAGTAGAATATAAATCTTAGCCAACATAGACATTTCGAACTATGCCTACTATAGCTACCATCCAAACAGTGGTGACCACCATAAGTGAATGGCAGGTTCTACAACTAATACCGTACAAGTTTCGTATTGGGAATTGGATTTCCAACGAATGATCAGGCCAAGGAACTTCCCATTGCCACATGAGAATGCCTCTGGATGGACATCCCCGAGAACCAAACCGGATCTCTACCAACACAAGGCCGGGTTACTCCTAACTGAGCAACAACTGACCGAATATGCCATCCCCCGGTCCTTTGGGACCTTTTTCCGAGAGCGCTCTCTAATCAATTCACACAATCATAAAAACAAAGTGTTTCAACATGAGTAAGTATCTGGGCTCCATACCATGATACCACCCTTTTCCAGAAGGAAATGGACACATCCTAAAGGGTGCTACCCCTCATAACCTTGCTGCTTCTTTCCTGTTTTGACCATTCACGGGGTGTGAGGCTCGACGAATTCACGTCCACAAAAACATACTTTATACAAAAGCCATGCTTTGGGTCAACAAATGATCAACACAATGATCACAAGGATAGACGATCAAATAAACGATCCTATCACAAATAATCAACACAATGATCATTTCAGCATCACTCAGCATATCACATTACCAAATTGGGAATATATCGCTGATAACTTCAACTATATACCCTTTGAGCACATACGTCTCAAAGAAGGGTGTTAAGCAAAGAATAAATTCTCCGCCACCAACAGAAATATATTTGAAAGAAATCGGCTTTATATCTCAAATTGTAATGTCAGACATACAATCCATACAAGTCTGTTCCGGGCTCGAACAGAACCGAAGGCACTTACAAAGAAGTCCTTGCAATCCGGATATTCACAATCCTGATCGGATTCACCATCACGTATGGAGAACTCAATACCGTAGCTACTCGGTGCAGAGTCAATCGATAGTTCATCCTATCACTCTCGCAAATACCGGTCTTCAACACCGATCTTCAAATGCGATTCACAACGACGTATCACATATTCGGAGTGGGTTATACGACCTCATGGTCCTTTCCCGGTTAACCCGAATAGTGAGCGCTTATTCAAAAATAAGTGTGCATTCAAATTTAATCAATTCACATCAAATACCCATTTAAAGGGAAATACTGATAGTCGGTTATTGAACTATCACTGGATATGCATATATCACCAGATTCCAAATAATTTTCCAAATTATTTATTTTTCAAAATATCTTTATTAGATATATAGTTTCAACACTTCAAAAATAAATCAATATTTATTTTTAACCAATTTCACTTTTCACATGTAAATTCCATAATGAATTTATATTTCAAAATATTCGTGCATATATGATTTCAATAATTCATTTCAATTTATCCTCCAAAAAGATAAATTCTAATTATTCACTTCATATTGGAAAACATTTCCATACTTATTATTCATAAGTAATTCACAAAACTTTTTATTTTCAACCTTGGAAAATATTCAATATACTTAAATCGAATTAAGTATATAATTCATTCTTTAAGGAAATCATTCACTTAACATATTTATTTGGGCCAAAACGAATGTTGCGTAAAACATCGTTACAACAACCCAAAATCACTAGTATAGGGATTCGAAATTAAATAGATATATAAATCCCAATACTATACTAAAACATTTCCTTTCGGAAATCATCTATTATAACAACAGTGTTATAATCTATTATTTCCTTCTATTTCTCGAAAACATCTATTTCAACAATAAATGTTGAAATCTATGGTTTCAAATCTCAACATATTTTAAAACATCATTAGATCGTTTTAATTCTATTTCAAACACCACATTCCAAATAATTTCTTTAACATATTATTCACTATTCAAAGACATGAATATATTATTAATAAATTTCATTTCTTCTATTCCTTTTATTTTAAGGAATTATTCACTGTTTAAAACATGGATATAACTCCATTAATAAATTTCAACAATTCACTTATCAAAATAAGTCGTTGCGGATTTATAAAACAATGTTTATAAATTTCATTTCTATTTAATTTACAACAACTTTCTTTTATAAATTTCCTTTATTAATCTATCTCAATTCATATCACAATGATATACTAAAAATTCATATTATAAGTCAAATACTTATAATATATTTATTTACAAAATTGTTTCTTTGAACTTCTCAAATTTATAAATCTTATAACTTATAAGATTCATTTATTTATCCAAACTCATTCCTTTAATAACTTTATAAATTTTATAAACTTACTGCTTATAAAATTCTATTTATAACTTCACCGTTATAATTCTATAATTCCAATTTATGAAATTCATTTACAATTCTTTCTAACACTTAGAAAAGTTCGTTTTATACTTCTAATATTTTTAATTTACAAATATCAATTTATAAATCTTTTAATACAAATGAATTTGTATTATTATTTTAAAACATCTTTTAAACTCTTTTAGAATTCCATCATTTTGATTTATAAAATAATCCAATTTCATAAATCCTATTTTTTAACCTTTTATAATAGATTCAAAAATCTCAGTTTAAACTATTTTATAAAATCATCAATCCCATATTTTCAAAAATCAACTTTTAACTATATTTCTCAAAATATAACTTTTTATAATATTAAAAATTATAACGTTTATTTAATTATAATGGATCAATTCCAAAAATATTTAATAAACGTATATTTCCAAAAATCCTTTTTGAAATTAAAATCGTTGTTTTTAAATTTCAAAACTTGGATCCAATGATGCAACACATCAATAGTCAATCACGATTTTTCCAATATCATATATCGATATGATAAACAATCAAACATCACAATATTTAAAATCAATAAATATTTGCGAGGAATCCAGTTGGATCCCTCCAACCTGTTTCCCTGCATCCACAGACATTAGCACAATACCATTCCGTTTCGAGACGGAATATCGCGGTATATGGGATTTTATAAAATATTATCCGCTTACTAACGGCGCAATAGAGTCTCATCCGCTATACGAGGCGGGAAATCAATCAACTGCAATATATACATATGCCAATATATATATATTGATATTATATATAATACCAATTTCACTGTTTATGAAATATTCGCGGTATATGTTTTTAATAAATAACATCCGCTTACTAACGGCGCATAATGTCTATTTTAACAATCAATAATTTACAGTCATCATTCAAACATGCATTCAAATATTTTAAATCTAACTATTTAAAATAAAATCGAAATCTATTCGATTGAGTGAGAAGTTCTCACCTTTATTCCCGTTTGCCATCCACTTTCAATTCAACTTGTTTTCTTCATTTATACCTTGTATAAATATTTACACAATTTATTAATATTCGAAATAATCGAATAATAAATTTCGTTCTTGATTGTTAAATAAATCAATAGTTTTATTTAAATCAGTTTCTTCTTTAAAAATTTTATTTTAACTAAAAATTTAAATTTAACTAACCAAACTCTCTTTTAATAACTTAGTTGATTATAAATTCAAATTTGACTAAAAATTTCTTTTTAGTAACTATAATAGATAAAACAAATTTATTATCGTAAACTATTTATTTTAACTAATTATTTAATTTCCTTTCTTCTTATCAAATTATTAAATCGATTTGTATGAATATTTATTTTTCATTCAACAAATTTTGTTTTAAAAAAAAAAATTATTATTTTTCTTTTAACAACTATTTAAAATTTAAACAATTAAACTTCCTTTTGCAAATTTTTAAACTAATCGGTGATTTTTAAAATGTATATATATATATATATATAGAACTGCATTTATAAATTTTAATTTAATATCTAGAAACTAATAATTTATTTTATTCTTAATTTCTGTTCATGTGTGTATATTACATATATATCACTTTTTAAATCTAAATGAGTATTGTAATTTAAACTTCGAATTAATCAAATTATTGAAACCAAAATTTTTACCTTACTGTGAAGATCATCAGCTCGTCCCCCAACCCCTTTGCTGCCGCTACTACCCTAAGCCACACTCGACGCCGCTGCACCATGCTTGAACATCACCACCGCGAGCCCACTCATTCACCTCGCGCGTGAGCGCCTCCATCAACCTTCGAGTGCCGCCGCGCCATCTCCAATCCCCACGCGATCGTGACTCCCACCTCCATGAACCCTAACTCCATCACCTCGAATTCGCCCCCTTCATGAATCGCGACACCGTCTATTTACGCGCCGCGCCTCCATCGCGCGCTCGCGCACGAACACCGCGTCGCCTCCACTTGCGCCACCGTGTCGCTTCAACTCGAACGCCAGTAGCCGCTCTCCTACAGCCGCGATTGCTTCGCCCCTCATCCAACGCGCGCCATTGATTTTTGTTTTTTTTTTTTTTATACTAATGAACGAATCGCGATTTCAATTTGGGAAAGAAGGGTCTCAAAGGAGAAGGGCTTGGCTGTAAAACGATCTAAAGATAAGCAGGGGACATGATTTTGAATTTGAACAGCGGCCATGATTTTGTTTCGTGATTTTGATTTTTGAGAGAGGGAGGGGGTATTTACAATTGAAAGAAGTATGGTTTACACGATTTCTCAGCGTGATTTTAGGCAAAGATTTAGGCGTGGTAAAAGGAAGATAACGTGCGTTTGTTAATAAATTAAATTTAAATTCAAGTTTAAATCGAATTTAATTTCAACGCGTTTGATCGCCGTGTGCTCACATATCAACTCCGAAAAATACGAAATTTGAAACCCGGCAATAATTCAATATTACGGACCCAATGGAACTGGTTTCGTCGAATTCCGAGACTGTGCCTCGGATGGCTATTTTTAAATATCGATTCGAACGATTTAATTCAAAACTGAGCAAAGCAGTTTCAAATTCGATTCTGAAACTTCTATTACCTTCAGTATTATCAATATGAATTTTACAAGCCTTTGAAATATTTTTAATCGGCTTAAATTTGAAGACCCAAATTTTTTTATTCAACTTTCAATAGATTAAATTCTATAATTTAATCGTCAAATTCAAAGTTATATTGAAAATTCAATCCAAACCATTATTTTAAATATTTAAAATTAATTAAATATTTTCAATTTAAATTGTTTAAAATTCTGGGTCGTTACAGGTTTTGCTTTGCATTGACCATGACCTTGAAAAAAAAACTGATTTGCTATTACCTGTAAGAATTTGTTCGACATCGATTTCTTTGACTTTGTTAATGGTTCATCTAGGTTCATCCCGGAGCATTATTGTTTTGTTTCCACTGACCTGTATATCATTATCTTCAAAACTTGCTATATTTTTTGGTGGAGATTTGTTGCAGTGGTCATGTAAACTGATGTTTTGTTTTGTATATATCCATTCTTTGGTCTCTGACCTGATGTACTTGAGACTGGTGCATGCAATGTCAATATATTCAATGTTGTCTGCATTGTGACTTGAGTTTTCATTCTGATATTGGTCTGGATTTGTTTGCTACTGCATACTTGTAGTTATGTGCCAGTTGAGTTTTGAGCATGTTTCCAGGCTAGTTCATTCAGGTTGTATTTGGTATCTTCACTCGAGTTATTTAAAGTGTAGGTTGCAGAAATGTTAGCTTCAACTTTGAACTTGATCGTTAGTAGCTAGTCTGCATTTACATACTTCACGGTAGTATTGCCACTGCCTATTTCAAACTGCATTTCGATGTTCTCTTGACATCTGTTTTGTTTTGAACTCAAACCCACTGAGCATTATTGTTATACTTGAACTTTATGTGTGCTGTCCCTTGCACCATTCATCAGTTGCATCCATTATGTTTGTTGCGATTTGTGACATTCAAGTCAGTTGCACACTTAATTCATGTGGTCTGGGTTCTTCCCTGACCTATAGACTTTGATATTTTTAGACCACTGTCTTGCATTGGTCTGCTGCTTTATTTCTTTGATATTGTGCATGTTTGAGCCTTGATTTGTCACAAGTATAGTCCATGCCTTCTTGTTCCTCTTTATAATTGTGAGCATTTCAACCTGCTACCTCTGTTTTTGCAAATTTTATGAGGGTATTTTGGCTTCGGCCTCCTTGGGTTTTGCGAACTCTAATTGGGGTGATTTTGTGACCACCACTATGTTGAATTCTTTTTGACGATGATGATCTTGTTGCCTTCGGTTATACCCTGTTACTTGCTTTGTTTAGCAACAGCTTGATATTATTTGCATTCCTGTTGCTTTACTGTTTATACATGTACACTTGATAGTATCGGCTACCACGGCTATTGCTTGCATTTTGCTCTCCAATCGGCACTCCCACTTTGTTATGTGTTCTGCGTAGCATCTGGTCTTCAACATTTCATGTTGATCTTCAGATAATTTGTCTACACTTATATGCAGCAGGGTTGCATCCTTTAAGCACTTATCTGATTCACGCCTTGGTACTAACGGTTGCATTGACTTGGTACCTACCTATTTGCATTTGCAGTCACTGGTAGCACTATTTCATGCTGGTACATTTGAGATCTTATCCGAGTCTTCATGCACTGTACGCTGCATATGCTTCTGTTAGAATTGGTGCAAGTGTTATGCATCTCCATTTGCACTTGAGTTCGACCTGTAGCTTGCATTGTCACCTGCACTTCATTGTTCATTGACTTCATGGAGTCTGGTTCATGTATACTGGACGTATTCACTTTACATATATATTGGATTGTAGCAGCATATATGACTTTATTCATCTGTTCTGAGCATATATGGTATGCAGCTTACTACCTGCTGTTGGTCCTTATGTGTCCACTGGTCTACATTTTGATTGTTCCACATGAATTCATATTGTAGTGTGTCTTTGAGTCTGGGCATGCGTACTTCATGTAATCTTCACTTTTGCCTTTTGACTTCATGTAGCGTTTTTTGTTATCAAGTGGCATTTATTCTTGATGTTGTACATCACTGTATTGATGATTTTGATCGTTTTCTACATGTTCACTTGATAGCATTTTGGTCATTTTTAGACTTATGTATAGTCTGCACTTGCATTCCACTGTTGCACTCTTGTGTATTGGTCCTTGAGCTTTGCCAAGTGCATTTCCTTATATTGTTCCATTGTGTTGGGTCATGACAGCAGTGACTTGACCTTGTACTTGCATTGGCAATTTTATTTGAATATCACTTGAGTTGAACTAATTTATGGGTTTGACCTTGTGTTCGTCTATGAGCTTTCATAGAGCTTTTGTGTAATTCCTCACTGCAGTGGCAAGGCAGTACAGCGTGCGTGTACTGCAGCCACACAGTATTTATTTTGATTGATATTTCATTTGCTTTTGATTCAATGACCTTTGCGTATTTCATATGACGTATTGGCGAGGCAGTACACGCATGTGTGTACTGCAGCCAATCGATATTGATGTTTTTAATTGATATTTCAATTGTTTGAATTGATTTGGTTAAATTTGATGGTTTTTTTGTTAATCGCCGTTTAGGCAATTTTGATTGTTTTCTAAATTATCTTCAATAATAATCCCATTATCCATCTTCGTTGATATTCTGAATCCACTAAATTATTGTTTAACACTGATAAGTGTCATATTTACCGTTATCCGATTTCTTTGTTAAAAGGGTCGGATAGGTGAATTTATCTGTGACTGTCATCTAATTGCTATTTAATTATTATTGCTTCTATGCACTAATAACTGAGTTTGAATTAGACTGACCCGTGTATTATTTTCTTTTGAATGTAATACTCGGGTCAGACCGAGTATTTTACAGCTTGAAGATTTTCGGACAGCGAAGTTAGAGGGAGAGGGGGATACCGCTTCACTTTAGTTTTTCAGGATTTTGTACTTAAAAAAAAATATGTTCCGCTGTATAAATGTAATTCATTGTATAAACTCTGATATTTGTATAAAAGAGAAGAAAAAATTCATTTATTTTGAATATTATTGTTATTCTGTGATTTTGTGGCTGATTCTGTTTAAATTCTATAAACTAAATAACAATCGTCATTTTGAACGTTTCTAGCTGGTTTAATTTCCGACTAGGGGCGGTCAGAGCGGCGGGATGTTACAAAGTGGTATCAGAGCTTTGGTTTATACAAAGCTTAGTTTATGGCGTTTAATATGAATAGTTACCAGAATCACTTTAAAGAAAGCGTTTTTCTAATCTAAAGAAGTATAAAATTGTTTTCTTTGAAAATAAAAGTTATTTTGAAAATTCAAATCTTTTTCGGAAATTCACCTCTCTAAATTTAGGTTTGCGATAGTTTCTCTTCGGTAAGGTCTCCTTAGATTTGAGTTCCAATCATTCGAAAACCCATTATCGAATTGCTGAGTTTTATGTAAAATAAATTATAAGTTAAGTGAATTAATGAATTGGTTTAAATCAAATATTTTGAATATCTCCAAAGTAATAAATTGGAAAATAAAATGACATGTCAATTTAGTTATAGCCAAGGGGATCGTTGAACTATAACTTGGGAATTTGATTCTGAATTATTTTGAAAATTGATTTCAAATGTTTTGAAGAACGATTTAGTCAATAAATGAATTATAAGTACTTAACTTATAAATGGACTTTTGGTATATAACTGAGTTATATAAATTGAATTGAATTAATAAAGGAGATTTATAAATCGAAGTTTATAAATAGAAATGGAATTTGTAAAGATTGTTTACAAATTCGAAACCAATTGAATTTGATAAATGAAACATAGAAGTTATTAGAGGAGATATATTCGTGATTTTGGACAGCGAATTATCCTTTAAGTTAAATATATTGTGATAATAAGAGTTTGGTTAAGAATTATATTCACGATTTTGGACAGTGAATATATTATTAAATAAAACGGATATGTTGTATGGAAGTGATATTATGAAATGAAGTTAATGGTTTTAAAGATGTTTTAAAATGCATTAAGTATCGAATACATAGATTTCAACATTCATTGTTGAAATAGACGTTTTCGAGAGAAATAAAAGGAAATGGTGGACTATAACACTGTTGTTATGGTAAATGGTTTCCAAAAGGAAATGTTTATATAGTATTGGGATTTATATATCTATCTTAAACTCGAATCCCTATACTAGTGATTTTGGGTTGTCGTAACGATGTTTTACGCAACATTCGTTTTGACTCAAATAAATGTGTTTAAAAGATCGCTTTCCTTAAAGAATGATATATATACTTGATTACGATATAAGTATATTGAATATTTTTCAAGTGTTGAAAATAAAATGGATTTGTGGATTACTTATTATTAAATAAGTATGGAAATGTTTTTCCAATATGAAGTGAATGTTTTGAGATTTTATCTTTTAAAGATAAATTGAAAATGAATATTTGAAATCGATTTGAAAATCGTGTATTCATAGATATTTTGGAAATGTAAATTCACTATGGAATTTATAAAAGAAAGAGGAATTTGTAAAAAATAAATATTGATTTATTTTTGAAGTGTGGAAATAAATTTACGGATTTGGAACGTAAGTTTAAAATAAATCGGTAAGGATTTATTTGATTGGTTTAAATGAACCATTTTAAGTTTAAAATGGATAAATATTAGGAAGTGTTTCCGTTTAAGGAAATTGATTTGAAATTTGTTTTCAAAGATTGGAAGGTGAAAAATGATTTGAAATTTGTTTTCAAATAGTTAATTGTGGAAAACTATATATTTGGTAAAGATATTTTTGGGAAAGTTTGAAGTTGGTTTAAAACCAATATTGTGAAAAGTATGCGGAATTCAAACTATGAATTAAGTCAAAGATGAAAAAGTTAAATGGGAAATTTGAACAATTAGTTCAACTTGGAAATTTTTCCAAAAAGATTGAATCTTGAGTTAAATTGAGTTTAACTTCGACACCGAAAACAATATAAGTTGAGTTTTGAATTTCAGATGGACGATTTGGATTGTATGTCTAACATTGTGAATTGACGACATAGCAATTGATCTCTATTAAATATATATCTGTTTGGTGGCGGAGAATTTATTCTCTTAGCTTAACACCCTTCTCTGAGACATACGAGCTCAGAGGTTATATATCGGTAGACATCAATTATGTGTTGAGAATTTACGATGTCACGTGAAATCCAAATCGAGTGTGAAGTCGATAATAAATTGAATTTTGAATGTGAATTAGGTTTGAGATAACCTTAAAATTCTAAATCGACTTAGAGGAAAATTTTAAATCGGTAATGAGATGGAAAACTCAGGAATCCTCTATTTGTTATGGGTATGAGATATTGTGGTTTTCGAAACTTATATATGAGAATGTAGTGAATTCGAAAACCATCAGTTTGGAAAGTAATTGTTATGGAAAACTTATGTAGGTTTACATAGGTATGATATGTACGAAAGGTGAAGTACTACATATATATGATATTATGTTTTCTAAACCGAGGATATGGAAAAGTACCTTCCATTTAAAATTTGTGAAGGTTGTTGGAACTCGATATGAGTGTCCATTTGAAAATCGTAGCTACGTTGAATTCCATTAGTTGGATTGACCATTTGAATTCCATTAGTTGGATTGGTCATTTGATTTCCATTAGTTGGATTGGCCATTTGTTTTCCATTAGTTGGATTGGCCATTTGTTTTCCATTAGTTGGAGTGACTAGCGTAATTTGAAGGGCGAGATGCCTACAGTTACAAGCGATTCCACTGGGATAGTGGCGCAACCGCCGAGTAAACTGCAATCTAGAAGTCAAAGCGAAATTCGAGGGGTGAGATGCCTATGGTTACAAGCGACTCTACTGGGATAGTAGCGTAACCGCCGTGTGGACCGCGATCTATGGCAACAACCATGGCGAAATTCAAGAGAGATGAGAAATCTACGGTTACAAGCGATTCTACTGGGATAGTAGCGTAACCGCCGGGTAAACTGTGATCCATGGGGGAATGTTCTTTCCATATCCATTTTTAAAAGAATTTTTAAGTATTTTCACTGGGAATTGAAGCAAGTATATTTAGTACTTGGAGATTTTTAGTCCTGCGCCTGGCCAGCGTATGCCTAATGTCTTTAAGAACGACGATAGACTTGTTAAATTTCGAGTTAGCAAGTATTTTCAAACTTTAAATAGTAAATCAATAGTATGAAATTAAAATTACATAATTCCAACCTAATAAACTAAGGAAGAGGATTTTTGAAATATTTTGGAAGTTCACAGCTTTAGAAAAGATATAATATGCAAATCTCTAACGTGAAGAATTTCAAGTTTAAATCTGAGTTTAGTAAGTTGAAAATTTTGGCAAAAGACTTTTGCGTCTTGATTGTAGAAATCAATAAACAAAGGAGATAATGAATCATATATTTATTTTTAATAAGTGTCGAGCTTAATAAAATTGTGTAGGGTATAAATATCAGTGAGATTTTAACAATCATTTTTTTCCTAACTTATAATTTCGGGACGAAATTCTTTTAAGGGGGAAAGTTGTAACGACCCTGAATTTTGGACAATTTAAATTGAAAGTATTTAATTTATTTTAAATATTTGAATGATAATTTAAATTGAATTTCCA
The DNA here is from genome assembly GCA_030765085.1 of Allium cepa. NCBI lineage: Eukaryota > Viridiplantae > Streptophyta > Magnoliopsida > Asparagales > Amaryllidaceae > Allium > Allium cepa. The sequence goes on along the minus strand of CM060938.1, from coordinate 460,357,553 downwards.
ATATAACAATGAATTTGGCGATTTAATTGTAGAATTTAATCTATTGAAAGTTGAACAAAAGTTTGAATATTCAATTTTAAGCTGATTAAAAATATTTTAAAGGCTTAGAAAATTCATATTAATAATACTGAAGAAAATAAAAGCTTCAGAATTGAATTTGAAAGTGATTTGTTCAGTTTTGGAATTTTATTGTTTAAATTGAATTTAAAAATAGCCTTCCGAGGCACAGTGTCGGAATTCGACGAAACCAGTTCCATTGGGTCCGTAATATTGAATTATTACCGGATTTCAATTTTCGTGGCGTTCGGAGTTGATATGTGAGCATACGGCACCTAAACGCGTTGAGCTTGTGTTGAAAACAAATTGAATTCAAAATATAAAATAACAAAAGCAATAAAAAAAATATGTAACATCTCAGCCCAAAAAAAAAACAAGAAGATTACAAGATCTTTTGTACACATCTTATATCACTTCAGCCACCCTAAAATCTTCTCAGCCGAGATATTGTTTATAAAAAAAATAGATATTGTACCTAGCTCTTTTATGTTTGCATAAACCCTCTCCATCATATTCTCGTTCAAATCGTTCAAGCGGATAAAGAAAAGGAAACGAAACAATACAAAAAAATGGCGGCCACGTATTCTCTTTCGTCCCTCTAAATCAAATTAGGGCTTTCTGCTAATTTGTAGATGCCGATTGTTGATAGCTCGATCGAATGGCGGCCTCGAGAGTTTCTTTTTCGTTCAACTCGAATGCTTCGACTTCAGAAGCTCACGGTTCCTCCTAATTGCGATTCGTTAAACAAGGTGAGTGATTTAACTTTCACTCACATCTAGTCCTATCTCCAGTTTGTAGGGTTTAAATACTGTAGATTTTCGTTCATATAAAACTCTGTGAATTCGTCGCTTTATTTATCTTGGCTTTTCGATTTTTCTTCAGTGATGATTTCCTTTGACTTCGGTGTGATTTGTAGGCCACGGCGTTGATTTTTGACTTGTTCAATTTTTGATAAAACACGGCTTTGATTTGGTTTGACGATATCGCCGTGACTTTGGTTTTGCTTTGCATTGACCATGACCTTGAAAAAAAAACTGATTTGCTATTACCTGTAAGAATTTGTTCGACATCGATTTCTTTGACTTTGTTAATGGTTCATCTGGGTTCATCCTGGAGCATTATTGTTTTGTTTCCACTGACCTATATATCATTATCTTCAAAACTTGCTATATTTTTTGGTGGAGATTTGTTGCAGTGGTCATGTGAACTGATGTTTTGTTTTGTATATATCCATTCTTTGGTCTCTGATCTGATGTACTTGAGACTGGTGCATGCAATGTCAATATATTAATGTTGTCCGCATTGTGACTTGAGTTTTCATTCTGATATTGGTCTGGATTTGTTTGCTACTGCATACTTGTAGTTATGTGCCAGTTGAGTTTTGAGCATGTTTCCAGGCTAGTTCATTCAGGTTGTATTTGTTATCTTCACTTGAGTTATTTAAAGTGTAGGTTGCTGAACTGTTAGCTTCAACTTTGAACTTGATCATTAGTAGATAGTCTGCATTTACATACTTCACGGTAATATTGCCACTGCCTATTTCAAACTGCATTTCGATGTTCTCTTGACATATGTTTTGTTTTGAACTCAAACCCACTGAGCATTGCATCCATTATGTTTGTTGCGATTTGTGACATTCAAGTCAGTTGCACACTTAATTCATGTGGTCTGGGTTTTCCCTAACCTATACACTTTGATATTTTTAGACCACTGTCTTGCATTGGTCTGCTACTTTATTCTTTGATATTGTGCATGTTTGAGCCTTGATTTGTCACAAGTATAGTCCATGCCTTCTTGTTCCTCTTTATAACTGTGAGCATTCCAACCTGCTACCTCTGTTTTGCAAATTTTATGAGGGTATTTTGGCTTCGGCCTCCTTGGGTTTTGCGAACTCTAATTGGGGTGATTTTGTGACCACCACTGTGTTGAATTCTTTTTGACGATGATGATCTTGTTGCCTTCGGTTATACCCTGTTACTTGCTTTGTTTAGCAGCAGCTTGATATTATTTGCATTCCTGTTGCTTTACTGTTTATACACATACACTTGATAGTATCGGCTACCACGGCTATTGCTTGCATTTTGCTCCCCAATCGGCACTCCCACTTTGTTATGTGTTCTGCGTAGCATCTGGTCTTCAACATTTCATGTTAACCTTCAGATAGTTTGTCTACACTTATATGCAGCAGGGTTGCATCCTTTAAGCACTTATTTGATTCATGCCTTGGTACTAACGGTTGCATTGACTTGGTACCTACCTATTTGCATTTGCAGTCACTGGTAGCACTGTTTCATGCTGGTACATTTGAGATCTTATTCGAGTCTTCATGCACTGTACGCTGCATATGCTTCTGTTAGAATTGGTGCAAGTGTTATGCATCTCCATTTGCACTTGAGTTCGACCTGTAGCTTGCATTGTCACCTGCACTTCATTGTTCATTGACTTCATGGAGTCTGGTTCATGTATACTGGACGTATTCACTTTACATATATATTGGATTGTAGCAGCATATATGACTTTATTCATCTGTTCTGAGCATATATGGTATGCAGCTTACTACCTGCTGTTGGTCCTTATGTGTCCACTGGTCTACATTTTGATTGTTCCACATGAATTCATATTGTAGTGTGTCTTTGAGTCTAGGCTCGCGTACTTCATGTAATCTTCACTTTTGCCTTTTGACTTCACGTAGCGATTTCTGTTATCAAGTGGCATTTAGTCTTGATGTTGTACATCACTGTATTGATGATTTTGATCGCTGTATGCATGTTCACTTGATAGCATTTTGGTCATTTTTAGACTTATGTATAGTCTGCACTTGCATTCCACTGTTGCACTCTTGTGTATTGGTCCTTGAGCTTTGCCAAGTGCATTTCCTTATATTGTTCCATTGTGTTGGGTCATGACAGCAGTGACTTGACCTTGTACTTGCATTGGCAATTTTATTTGAATATCACTTGAGTTGAACTAATTTATGGGTTTGACCTTGTGTTCGTCTATGAGCTTTCATAGAGCTTTTGTGTATTTCCTCACTGCAGTGGCAAGGCAGTACAGCGTGCGTGTACTGCAGCCACACAGTATTTATTTTGATTGATATTTCATTTGCTTTTGATTCAATGACCTTTGCGTATTTCATATGACGTATTGGCGAGGCAGTACACGCATGTGTGTACTGCAGCCAATCGATATTGATGTTTTTAAATGATATTTCAATTGTTTGAATTGATTTGGTTAAATTTGATGGTTTTGTTGTTAATCGCCATTTTGGCAATTTTGATTGTTTTCTAAATTATCTTCAATAATAATCTCTTCATCCATCTTCGTTGATAATCTGAATCCACTAACTTATTGTTTAACACTGATAAGTGTTATATTTACCGTTATCTGATTTCTTTGTTAAAAGGGTCGGATAGGTGAATTTATCTGTGACTGTCATCTAATTGCTATTTAATTATTATTGCTTCTATGCACTAATAACTGAGTTTGAATTAGGCTGACCCGTGTATTATTTTCTTTCGAATGTAATACTCGGGTCAGACCGAGTATTTTACAGCTTGAAGATTTTTGGGCAGCGAAGTTAGAGGGAGAGGGGATACCGCTTCACTTTAGTTTTTCAGGATTTTGTACTTAAAAAAAATATGTTCCACTGTATAAATGTAATTCATTGTATAAACTCTGATATTTGTATAAAAGAGAAGAAAAAATTCGTTTATTTTTAATATTATTGTTATTCTGTGATTCTGTGGCTGATTCTGTTTAAATTCTATAAACTAAATAACAATCCGTCATTTTGAACGTTTCTAGTTGGTTTAATTTCCGACTAGGGGCAGTCACAGCGGCGGGATGTTACATTAAAATTTATACAATTTATACAACCAATGTTCTTACCTTTAAATTCATAAACAAATTTACGTTTAAAATAAAATGTTCATTCAAATATACAACAACAAAAGTTCTAAACTAAATACAAAGATTACACTTCATAAATTAAAGCTCTTGGATAATTCAATGATGATGAATTCCAATAATAGAATTTCAAATGAATTTCAGCTACCAACAATTATTTTATTTTTATCCAACAAATTCAACATTCATTATTTTCCAGCTATTTATTGTAAACACATTCAATACGTAGAGTTTCATATAAATAAATTTATGCTTTCACTTTTAATTGAACATTCACTCAAATCTTTATTTACTTAACATTGATCATTTCAAGATCTATATCAATTACTTGCAATTTAATATTATTTAGTTTACTTTCTAATATAAGTTATCATCTATTCTTATATTGAATTTTGTTATTTAAAATTTTATCTAAATTCGTATTTAATAAATTTCATTAATAAAACCATTAAATTTTATTTTTAATAATTTTTATTCAAAACTTACATTAAATTTAATAATCTAAAATAGTTAAAAATATGGGTTGTTACACATTCCTCCTTCAACCAGGGCAGACACTTAAGTATCGGTGTTAGTACGAACTTCCACGACTTCCTCCCCTCCATGACCATTAGTTTGCGTATTATGAGTTCCTTTACTAGATTTCACCTTTGTACTTCCTATCAAAAGCAAGTTACATAGATCCTTTCTTTCCTTTTGCATAAGTAAGGGTTCGTAAAAAATGAAAGTAAAGAGAATGAAAATAATAGTAGAGGAGTAGACATATCCTACTATATACTTATATTAAAATATAAGTACATTACATATAGCATATACCCTCCCCATGTTATTTGTTTTCTACTAATTAGTTTCTACTCAACTCTATTTTACTTAGGTGATACCATAACGTAAGATCTGATAACACGTTGTAACATCCCTTACTTCGAGGCCATAATCATTTTCATGCAACAAAGTAGTTTAGTACTATTTGATACAACAGTATGTATATGGAACAGCTAAATAAATTTCCATTGCACAAATTTGTTTTACATGATTCATTACATCACCATTAACCTTTTGTTCCCACATAGGGAAAATACAATAAGAAAATAAGAGAAATGTCATGTCCAACATATAAAGATGCCGATACGAAACATGACCAGTTATAAAAAAAATTTATGCATAGCGGAATTTTCAAAACAACTATTATTAGCTTGATAAGCCTCTTGCTTTGTCTTTGGAATCTTTATTCATCCTTTATAAAGATATCCGTTTAAACCATAAACTCTAATTTAGGTATTCATCTTTGAGTTATCATTGACTTAGTATAGTGATTACCTCCCTAGGTCTGTTTATCACTAATTTTTATCTTTTATCGAACAATATCACCTGATGAAATGGCCGCCCATTCCACCAATGGGAGCCACTCTGACTCTCCTAAGAGGTTGAAATTAAGCACCCTAAATAAATTCCAATAAACGTCCTTATTGAGCGTTAATAGCCCCTCTTAGTCCCTGAATCATTGTCGTTCACATTGTCGATTTATCTATTTTAGTTAACACCACCCAAATATTTTGGCACCCTACCATAAATCTCTTTTAGAGTTTATAAATATTTCGAACCAAGTCATGGAACCCTACCATACACCTTTGGATTTTTGAAAACAATCAAGGAACCCTACCATCAAATAACTCCACAAACTAGTATATCTAAACGATCATGGTTTGACCCCTTTCTTCTATTCTTGAACAGTGCATCCTACACTTCCTTTAGATAGAACATCTTTATCTTTGATTAAATGATACCTTATCATTTATTAGTTACTCTAAGCTTTCACACTTTCAAAAATAAGTTAACACGATTTAACCTACAAAAATTTTCCTTTATTTTATCCCTATGAAATAATTAGTTAACATTTGGAAACTATCTTCCAAAGTGCACTCTTCTACCTTGAAAATTATAGCATCCCAAGCTATTGCGAGTTAAACTTAGTTATTGCATATTGGCTATCTCATAGCCTTTGCAAATTAAGCCCAGCTATCGCATGTTGACTATCCCATAGCCTTTGGAAGTTGGTTCTCCTAAGCCGTCACTAGTTGACCCTCTACTAGCCATTGGTTGATGATATTTCGTTAGCTATCGTGAGTTGTGCTCTTATGAGAAATCTCAAGTTGATAGCTTTCCAAGCTATAGTGCGTTGAGCTTCAAATGCTATCGCATGATGATAACTTCCCAGGCTATCACCTGTTTAGCATCAATTGTTACCGCACGTTGATAGCTTCCCAAGCTATCATGTGTGGAGCTCCAAATAGCCTTCGTATGTTTACCTCCATCTAAAACTTCACAAATTGAGTTGCCGTTGAGCCTTCGTAAGTTGAAGAACATTTAGCTAATGCTAATTGATAGCTATCGTGGGTTGAGCTCTCATGAGCTATTGCATCTTGACTTTCCCAAAGTCATCGTATGTTTATAGCCTTAGTGCTATTGCATATTGATAGTGTATGTAGCTACCGCATCTTGATAACTTATAAGTTATCGTAAGTTGAAATGGTATATTCATAATTATCTTTAAAACTATTTTGTTACCTTATCAAGTAGTTAGTTACATCAAATCCCATTTGGTATTGGTCGATGTGTTCCTTTCCTGTTTCCATTTCAAAATTGGCTAATTACATCATCTATTTATTAATTAAGCCATTTTAATTAATTTGTTCTTTCATTAGCCAAATAATTAGTACAAAATTGAAAATTTATAAGTAAAATCCCGAAAATTCTCCAAAATCCAATTTATCTCATTTTACAACATATCATAATTTTAGGCCAAAATAATTATTTTTAATAATTATTTTATTTGAAGTTAACCATTTTCTAACCTTAGAAAATTCGTAAAAATTCCAAATTAATTCCAAAAATTATGAAATTAAAAACTCAACATAATTTGTCATTATAAACCTTCTTTAAATTCTCTTGGCATTTAAATATGATTAGATCATGTTTTACCCTAAAACATGAACTAATTGCTTCCATATAAATTTCAAAACACATTCAAAGCAATGTTTAACCATCCAAACATATTTATCCTCATCAAAAAATTCATTTTCACAATCAAATCCAAACCAAAACAGCTAAGGAAGGGTTTTAGAGAAAATTTTACTCATCTTGATTTGGAAAGCCTTGAAAAAAAATCTTGATTTAATCTTCTTCCTTCTTAAAGTTGAAAGCTTGAATAATTTTAGCTTTAGTTTCCTCTTTCTTGTCTTGAAAATGGTGGTCGAGCTTGTATAGTTATAGGAATTTTTGTTTTGTAAATGAAAATAGTGAGGAACGAAGGGATGTGGCCAAAGAAGATGGGATAGTAATTTTGGCTTGGGCTTATGGCATAGTCTTAACAATGGATCTCTTCTAATACAAATCCTTGTCGTTTTAAAATCTATTTTATTTATTTTCCTTAACAGTGCCAACTTTAATTTCTCTAATCATCCTTGGTTCATTCGATTAACTTTTAAAGTGTCCAGACTTAATTAAACAAATCTCCCTTAGGCAATTCTTGTAATTAAATTCATCTTATTCTTCTTTTTAACAGTGTCTTCTTATTATTAATTTAATTTTTAATTTTCCATACTATAAGCCTCTAGAGTATTGGGTGCTATATATATAGTATTCTCTTTATACGATCCTTCTCCTTATCAGTTTGAGGAGCATCCTTCCTAGAAGGGATAATTTCAGATTGCGTTGTAACATTTCAATGCTTGGAATTCTCTATACCAAACCTTTTCATTATGGTGTCTATGCACAAGGATTGGGACAATCCCAATAGCCTCTTAAAACTATCTCTATAGATCTTTATACCTAGTATATTGGTCGTTTCTCCCAAATCCTTCATCAAGAAATTCTTAGATAGCCAAGCTTTCACTGATTGCAATAACTAAATGTCATTGCCAATCAACAGAAGATCATCAACACATATGATCAAAAATACGATAATGTTTCCATATACCTAAAGTCAAATGCATGTTTCGTCTGTGTTCTGATGAAAACCAAACTATTTGATTGCCTTATGAAAACACTTATTCCAACTTCTTGAAGCTTGTTTAAGTCCGTAAATGGACCTTAACAACTTACAAGCTTTGCTTTCGCTCCCACTGACCTCGGAACCCTCGAGCTGCAATATATGGATGGTCTCTTCTAAATCACCATTTAAAAATTCCATCTTTATGTCCATTTGTTATATTTTGTATTTACAGAATGTAGCAATAGCTAGCACTATCTGAGTGGACTTAAGCATTTCTCTGGATGAAAAAGTTTCACCAAAATCAACAACTTGAATTTGAAGAAATCCATTTGCAACTAGTCTTTCTTTGTAAGTCTTCACTTATCCATCTCCATTTGATTTTTCTTCAAAATCCATTTGCAACCGATAAATTTTATCCCTTCAGACATATCATCCAAAGTTTATACTTTGTTTAAATACAAGGAATCCATCTCGGATTTCATAGCCCCAAGCCAGAGTGCAGAGCCTTTGCTCTGTAATGCTTGTTGAAATGATAGAGAATTATCATAATCTAAAATGCAGTCCTCTTTCTAGCCATCCATGATAAAACCATAATACTTCCCTAATGAATGGAGGGCCGCCCTTTAAAGCTTTCAACTTTTTATGATGACCGCCCTATACTTCGGTACCCAATATACCTGTATAATGTGCAATGAAGGTACCCAGACGATGCTGGATGGTAGCCAAGGGTGCAAAGAAATAGAAATCCAAATATAGAACCTATAGAACATCTCATAGCGCATAGAAAAAATATAATATAAAAATATAGATGTAAATCAGGCAAGACAGTGATATAATCAGATGAACCATAAATAAGAATATCAGACTGCAATAGGTTCACAGATTATACAAAAAACTTAAATAGTAGAGTTTATCCCAAATCTCTAAAATAAACTCTATAACTTTCTCTAAGGTAATATAAGTACTGGTATAAATCCACAATACTGCACAGCGAAATATAATCAATAGTAAGCTCTAAGTGTGTGTGTGTGTGAAAGTGCAGCCTCCTGCTTGTACTTTGTACAACTCTATGAGCTATCCAAACCTGTTATCCCTGATCTCCCGAGATAATAAGAAGCAAAACATGAAACCTTCGGGTCAAACAGCGGTTTGGCATGAGCGATACATCATCTCAAAATACTAAAGAAACTATATATAGTAATAAGGATATAGGATATACGGAACCATACCTGACCTATCCCTGTGTCTAACAAGTTAGCACATGAACGCTATATACTAAACTACTAACACATAAGGGCGTACTACACTAAGCACAATATGGGATATAGAGGTATAGCACAATTATATGATATTCATATCAAGAACAAAGCAATCTTAGCGAACATATGGAAAACGCGTCACGACAATCATTGCCAGGGTCTCATTTTGCTCCTACCACCACCAAGGCCTCATATCATCCGACTACCACCAAGGTCCCGCATCGCCAGTAAGATGCCACTCTGCCTCAAACATCACCAAGGTCCTACATAATCACTAAGACGTCACTTTGTTTGGACCATCACCATGGTCCTGCATCATCACCAAAATGCCTTAAGATATCTGATAACTCATATGACTATCATTAAGGCAGGCAACACACCACATCGCAATTGGATTCTGTGTTCGTTCATGTACCATCACTAAGGTACTGCCATTACCAAGGCTAGCTCGACCATCATCAAGCTCCAATGTACACTGGTGAGCGCTCTCACATACCTTTGACCTACGAAATATCTATCCCACCTAGATTTATCAGTTCTTTCTTCTACACATGACTCGATATTGGAACAAACTACGTGCCACTACATTGCTCCACCTTGTCGAACATGCCTCCTTGGACCATCACCAAGCCCATATACACTACTTACCTAAAGTGCTTAACCAAAATGGTTCACCATCAATACATCGAAGTCACCTCACTTCCTCGGTTATAAAAAATCCTAAGGTCACCTCGAGTTGTTCTAGAGTCGTCCATCCTTGCTTTATGTCAACTCATCAAAGACCCCCAAACTCTGGCCAAAATTACACCCATGCTACGCCTGAAGTCGATTACCAAAACTCCATGCCTTAACTTCTGTTCATTCTTCCTTATGCTCAATCTAAAACCATGCATTCACCGAAGAAAAGCAATACCGAACATGAATTCCTGCTTGGTACCCCACCATAGAACAACATATTTTTTTGGTGCTTCCTCCTATCAGATTAAAGCCATCCACTCGTCGGATCAGAGCGTGCTTCTCCACTGGACGAGAAACCTTGTTTGGCACTTCCACCATCGAGCCAATGACCCAAAGCCACCTCTTTCCCAGCTCGAAGTCACCATCGAACCAACCAAATTCCATATATTAGAAAACCTATAGCATTTCCAACAATTCCATTTTCACGTCGATTCCATCACAATGCTTAACTCTTCAGCCTGCATACATTCCATATGCACCAATATGATTGCTAATGTCGTAGAGGCGATTCATCGAAACCCGATTTTATGTTTTACTACTTCTATTTCACTCCGACGAGTGTTTTTACCCAATCAAGCATATACACAAACACCATACAAACACCAATAGACAACCAAAAATGCAAACACACGTCAATTTATCACAAACCATTATACAAGGTATCTACAACATTGTCTGACATAAATCTAGTCAATTAAAAATTCAAATAACAAATCCAGTTATTCTCATTTTTACTGTAGGTAGTATTTTAAAACTGCAATGAAACATAATTTTGATTTTAGAAATTGATCCAAAACATGTTAAAATTTATAATTATGTATATAATAAGGTAAGAGATGATAAATCATTTGCCACTCACCCAAAAAGTGGAGATTTGCATGCAAATTAAGGCAAATCCAAAAATGAACGATAAAAACCTAATTTTTCTTCACCAAAAAGGTAGAGTTGAATATTTCTAATGAATCTACTTGCTAATCCAATCTTAATTTATGATTTGGATTTGATTTGAAGGAGAAAAGAGAAGGTTTTTGGTGAAGCATGGGTTAATAAAGGCTTATTTCGGCGAATATAACCCTCCAATCCAAAATGGGTTATTGGTCCTTTCTCTAATCTCACCAATTACCCACTAAGCCACCCCGAAACTACCAAAAATAAAATAGCCATATCTCCTAGCCAAGAAGTCCAAATCATTATTATGATCGCTCAACGAAAAGAGAAACCATCATATCTTTTCAATGGAAGTGGAGTCAGATGCGATTCGGCTTCTATCAAAAGCTATAGTCGTTAGAATTTTTCATGGATAAAATCGTCCAATAAAATTTTAAAAATGGAAAAGGTCATTAGTAAGCATTTCTCAAAGTTGTAGGGTCATACGACCTCATATGTTTTTGAAAATAATATTTTACGATCCTCTAATACGTACAATATGGGTAGTTACACTCTTCCCTTAGGAATTTCACTCTAGAAATCACTAATACAAACAAGATAAATTCAGACATAGCTACCTCGCATGCCAAACATACACAAGCAAACATATCAAATATCGAATATGTACATCGAAGCAAGAAAGGATATCATTGCCATGTAAGATACTAAACTACCCTTATGATACCAAATACGGAAGGTAATGCGATCAAAAGAACATCTTACTAAGTAACAAGCTCTGGATAATTAGTCTTCATATCCCATACCCCAATCTTATCCCTAATTCCTTAAGATTATGTTTTTCAAAAGTTGTTTTTTAGTTGTTATTTTTTCATAAACCTATGCTCTGATACCAAGTTATAACATCCTGTATCTAGAGGCCCAAAGCTAAGCACTACGGATGCTGCAGTCATCCGTAGTATTAACTTCCGACAATTAAATACAGCTATGTTAATGGTATACATAATATCAGAAGCACTTGAATATGAAACAAAATCATGGATTTCCAAAAACATCTTTTCACATTACATTTTCAAAACATGTTTCACATTCAAATTACATAATCCCTTCGCTTTCCTAGGTTTAGATAAAATATAATTATAACATAAATACACCAAGAGCGACACACGATGATGCCTCCTTGGTTAACCAGAGTACAATATTGCCATAACTAGCATAATGCAATACAACAAAATAAAACAACAAAAAGAACTGCAACTCCTAAATAGATATCCATCAGCCTCCTGCTCGCCTTCGGTAGCTTTATTAGTCATCATACTAAACCTGTATACCTCAACCCTCGGCCTACTCAAATCAATTTTGAGCACCCGAGAGTATAAGGGGATAAATATAAATTCAAGCCAAACATAAAGCCTATTGTGAATAATAATATACATCTTAGTTGTTTGATGTTAAGTGAGACCACGCCACTTATCAGAACAGGTTTCCCCTCACTAACATCCATTTAAAACATACCTTTGGCAAATCTTTTCCTGCAACCAAAACTGGTTAAGATCTGTAAAGCATTATTATTTAAACATATATATATCAAGTAATAAGTGAACTATCTGTTCAAACACTATAGTTTTGTTTGACTAATTACTAACCTTTCGCTGACTCGGGCCTACCAGACAATATAGAAAATAATCAACATCTTTTAGACACTCCTCTTCTGGACGGTCTGTCCTTAACTATCTGTTAAATACGTCACATGTGGATGGTCCATCCTTAACTATCTATTAAACACATCTCTTCGGACGATCTATCCCTAACTTAACCCCTCTTGGGGTCACTTGATCCTAATGGTTTTGCACGCTCATCAATAACCTATCTGTATACAAACATATATTCCCTTCTGTGTGTAATCATAATTTTAGTCATACCTGTGACAAAGCCCTACACACAGAAATTTTGGACTAAATTAACCGAGGCTAATAGTTAATGTCTAGGGCGCAACCCTATAGCAATCTCATTAGGTATTCTAATATCTGAGTCATTTTACTTAGGGTTAACTAACCATAATTTTCCTTGAAAACCTTTTTCATCTCAAATTGATTTAAAGCCTTTAAATCAAACTTACACAAGGAAAATACATATACTCTATGATTTACTCAAAATCACCTTGCCATGTTATATATATGTTACTCAAATCTTTGGTAATGAAAACATTTAACACTTTAAAATTACCCCTTTCAGATCCGTTGAAAATACCCCTTTTGAAACCAAATAACCGCTTACTTTCATCTAAGCAGAAAGGCCAAAACCTTCCTTTGAAAACCATTTACTTAAACCTTTCGAAACCATTGAAATACCTTTTCCTTCGAAAGTAAAACCTTAGGCATCTCATCTTGAAACACTTCAAAATTGCCTTTCAAAACCATTGGAAAAACCTTCTTTTAGCTCTTTCAAAATAGTTAGTAAAATACCTTTTTGAACCTTCCAAAACCATTGTGGAACCACCCCTTAAAACCTTTCTTTAAAACCTTTCGAAAGCATCAATCTTTAAAAAATCGAACTTTTTGAAAGTGCTTGGGTTCAATTTAAAACAAGTTGAAAAACTCCTTTCGAAACCATTTGGGTTATACTTCAGCAGAGCAAAAGGATCACTAAAACCATTTAAGTCGAAAGCCCATCTTTCAAAAGAATTCCTAAGAAAAGAAGTGATGGTGTCGAAACCACCCTTCGAAAGCATTGAAGAAATGGCTAATTTAAAAACAAAGTGTACCTACCGAAACCATTGAATTCGAATTGTAGGGAAAGTGGCAGCTAGAGGTTTCGATCTCCTTCAAAAGCATTTCTTAAAACAAAAGAACACAACCCATTTGAAACCATTCCTTTGAAATCATTTGACCAGATTGAAAGCCAACTCAGTCGAAAGCACTTCCTTTGAAAGCAAAGTAGGGGCTATTTTATTTTAAAACAAAAGCACGCTTCGACCCTATCGGAACCTATGATATTGACCCAGTTACTTCCGCCTTTGTCAAATACGCTATGTACCAAGTAAATTAATACCATGCACATTAATTTCGAAAGCAATTGTGTTGGAACACCTAGGTCGGAACCCCTGTGCCGAAAGAGGCGAGACATGCCAAAAGCATGTAAAATATGTTTCAATTTAAAAAGGAAACACTTTTCAACTAACCTGCATTATTTATCAAAATTTTATTGGTTGTAATATTCCTTTTCTAAAAGTCTGCCAAAATTTCAGAAAATAAACAATTAAGTTTTATGTACCAAATAACCCTTCTCCTTTTATAAATATATAAAACATTTAAGTCCATACCTTGAATAATTTTATATATCTATCAAAACACTTAGGAAAATTATACCAAAATTCTAGAAAATCCCATTTTATATGTTTTCTAAAATATATAAATTATTGACCAAAATTATTTATAATTTAATGGTAAATTATTTATAACCCAGTAAATCATTTTCTTCACTAGAAAATTAATATAAAATCCACATTAATTCAGAAAATTATTAAATTGAAACCTATTTCTAAAATATCTTTTCTGATATATATCTAAAATCGTAAGGCACATGGATGCCATTTAATAGGGTTTACACTTCAAAACATACCATAAAATCCATATGATCAAGCATAAGTCATCAACAAGCATGTATATAAACTTTTAATCGTTCAGAGCATGGCATAATCATGCAAACAAGTTCGGATTTTCCTTAAAACCTCATAAGAAAAATGAGATGTAGTAATTGTTCACCTTGTCTTATTGATTTAGGATGTGGGATTTGATCTTGATTTAATGTTTTGATTCTTCTCTTGAATCCTAGCTTATATCTTCTTCCTTTTGCTAATTGTGGCCGGCCTTAGAAATTTTTTTGCTTGAAAAAATATGAAATGAACATGTGTTTTGATTTCCTAAGAGTTTAGGGTATAAGAGCACTCTCTTTCCTATTTTACCCCTCTTCTATTTGCCTTAGCCTTTATTTCCTAAAACTTTAATCCTTTAGTTCATTGTTTATTCAGTAACATGGCATGGCTACCCCTTAATTAAATAACAAATCTCAATCCATTAATCGACCTACATTATTTAATTTAATTTAGCTAATTAAATTCTCTAAATAATGTTACCAAAAATACGGGGTGTTACAATCTCCCATCCTTAAGGAATTTCGTCCCCAAAATTACGATAAGGTACACAACAAAACAATCAAAGGTAAAACACACCATCACACAAATTAGATTAAGCGTCTTTAATTCTGCTCTTAGTATCCCAAGTACGGTCTTTATCGTCGTCACTCCACTTGACATTCACTAATTTGACTGTCTTGTTCCTCAATTTCTTCTCATCTTTTCCAACTATTCGGACAAGCTTCCTAACTATAGTATGTCTTGTTCCATTACTAAATCCTCAACAGCGTTAGTGCTATAGTAGTGCCTGGATTGCTAACACACTTCCTTAGATGGGATACACGAAAAACATCGTGGAATCCTACCAAACTACTCGGTAACTCTACTATGTATGCTAGTCTCCCAATACTCTCTAAATAGGAAATGGTCGTACGAATCTTGGTGCTAACTCCGTGTCTTCCAGAACCTGATTACACCTTTATTGGCGATACTTTGACGAAAACATGATCTCCAACAGATAACTCTAAATCTTTCCATCTTCTACCAGCATAGCTCTTCTGCCTAGACTAAGCTTCCTTCATTCTTTTCTTATCGGCTCAATCTTCTCTGCAGCTTCTCTTACCAAATCGGGACCAAGGACTAATCTCTCTGGTCTCTAACCAACATACGGGAAATTTGCATAGCCTTCCATACAAAGCTTCAAACGGTTCCATCCCTATACTAGTCTGATAACTATTGTTATATGAAAACTTGACTAGGTGTAGATGGTCTTCCCATGATCTCCCAAATTCTAATACACAAGCTCTTAACAAGTCCTCTAAGATCTTGTTAACTCTTTATGCTTGTCCATCTGTCTGCGGATGGTAAGCGGTACTCATCTTGAGTTGAGTTCCTAAACTCTCCTAAAGAATCTTCCATAACTCGCTAATGAATAAGGAAACTCTATCACTAGCAATACTAGGAATTCCATGCAGTTAAACCACATTCTTCATAAATAACTTAGCCAATACAGCTATCGTCCTATTTTCCTTACAGGAATGAAATGGCCACTCTCAGTCAACCTGTCTAGTATGACCCGTATACTTTCATTTCCTCAATTAGATCTCGGCAACCCGTCTATAAAATCCATAGAAATGGACTCCCACTTACAAACCGGAAGATCCACTGAAGCAACCAACTTGGCTTCTGATGCTCGACTTTCAACTCTTGATAGTTCAAACACTATTTCACACATAAGCCTACATCCCTCTTCATTCCTTCCCAGAAGAAACTTCTCTTCATATCCTGATACATCTTCGTTCTTCCTGGATGAACAGTGAATTTTGAACGATGGCATTCCTCCAAAACTTCCTTCCTTATGTCCCCTACATCTAGAATACATATTCTACCCTTCTTTCTCAACCACCCAATTTGGCCAAGACTAAAATCCCTCAAGTCATTGCTCTCTGTTCCATCCTTTAACTCCTGATTCTTTCAGCTAACACTGGATCCTCTTCCTGTTTAGAAGTAATCTTCTCAATCAATACCGATCGGACTTCTAAACAAGATAATATAGCAGAGTCCTCACTAGACCCATCCTTGGATCTCCACTACACTCTGCAAGTCAATAACATTTCTAAGTCTTTCCATTCTACTGTCATAGCCAACACTACATTTTTAATGCTTCCTACGAAGTGCATCTGCAACCTTATTGCCCTTTCCTAGTGCGTACTTAATACCAAAGTCATAAATGGCTAAAAACTCTAACCATATTTTTTGTCTCATATTCATCTCCTTTTGAGGGGATAAATATTTTAACGACTTATGATCTATATAAAGCTCAAACTTCTCTCCCAAAAGGTAATATCTCCACACCTTTAAAACAAAAATCACTGCAGCCAACTCCAAATCATACGTTGGATACCTAACTTCATGTGGTCTAAGCTATCGAGAAGCATATGCAATCACTTTACCTCTCTGCATCAACACAACTCCTAATCCAGTTCCACATGCATCGGTATATACTACCAAATCCTGATTTCCTTCCGGAACAACTAATATAGATGTATGGTTCAATAAGTGTTTCAAGCTATGGAATGCTTCCTCACACTTATCGGTCCAAACAAACTTCACATCCTTTCGCGTTAGCTTGGTCATTAGCGTTGCTATATGCAAAAAATCCTTAATGAACCTTTGTTAATATCCATCCAATCCAAGAAAACTTCTAATCTCGGTCACTGTCTCTGATCTCTTCCAATTATTAACAGCTTCGATCTTATCTAGATCGACTGATAATGGCTTCCCTGAAACTACATGACCAAGAAACTTGACCATTTTGAAAACTTCGCCTTTAGCTGATGTTCCCTCGATGTCTCAAGCATTACTTTAAGATGAACTTCATGCTCTTTCTAATCCTTAGAGTATATTAAATATCATTCACGAACACCAACATGATCCTATCCAAATGCTCTCTAAAAATTCGATTCATCGAGTCTATAAAGTATGCCCGACGCATTAGTTAGTCCGAATGGCATAACTAACCATTCGTATGATCCATATCTAGTCCTAAATGCTGTCAAAGTTATACTATCTTCTACTACTCCAAGTTGATGGAAACCTGTAGCCAAAACCAACTGAGAAAATATCTTGGCTCTATTCAACTGATCGAAGAAATCGTCAATTCTAGGCAACGTATATCGATTCTTTATTGTCTTCTCATTCAATTTACGATTATCGATACATGACCTCAACGATCCTTTCGGCTTCTTTGCAAACACTACAGCTGCTCCCCAAGGTGAATTACTAGGTCTGATAAAATTCTTCCCTTTCAAATCCACCAACTACACCTTCAACTCCCTCATCTCTTTAGGTGTCATCCTACTTGGCAGTCTACTCATCGGTTCTAATCCTGGTATTGAATCTATCTGAAACTCAATAGCTCGTTTCGGCAGCAATCACACTATAGGCACGAAAACATCCACGAATTCTCTAACCATGAAAACGCGGTTCAACTATCTTCCAACTCTACTACACCCAACAGTGCATTCACCTCACAGCTTGGGTTTTCTACGGCACATACAATCCGCTCACTACAATCAGGGTGACTAAATGATATTTTCCTATCGTGCAAAATATCCTAGCATTGTACTTATTTAACCAATCCATACGCAATATAATTTCGTACCCTACAAAGTAAAACACATGCAAGCTGCAAAGAAAGGTGTAACCTTGCAAATCTAACTCTAAGTGGTCACACTTCATCCCAAGTGTCGCATACCCTCCTATCGGATTTTCAACTCTCAAGGAAGTAACTAAGTATGTGGGTTCTAGGTTTAGCTTACCTACTAAACAACGAGATATAAAAGAATGTGATGCACTAGTATCAAACAAAATGCTAATAGATATACCATGGATATGAAGCGTACCTCCCAATATTGCCTTTCCTTTCTCCAGCACTGTTGGCTTCGAAGTAGCAGGCTCCAATGCATACACCTTGCCCTTTCCATTCTTAGCGGGCTCTTTGCATTGATTCTTATATTGGCCAATCTGATCGCAATTGAAGTACCCGATCTTTTTTTCTCGATTACTTCCTTAGCATTTCCAGTACGACATTCATTAGCAAAATGCCTCTTCTTGTCGCATTTAAAACAAACCACTTCAGACTTCCCCTTCTTCACTGCTCTGCTTTTTAGCACCATTCTTGGGAAAGAACTTTCTCTTTTTACCTTGCCTAACCTAGACCTCCTTCTCCTTCTTCTTCTTTAAACAAGCAAGCATCTCTTCATGTCTTAACGCTATCTCCACTACCACATCACAGGGATCTCTGATATGCGGTAAGGTAGCCCTAGCCAACTAAGGCTTGAATTTCCCAAAGAATTTATCATTCCTCTTCATCACTGTATCAGTGGCATAACAATATCTATCCAATTCTTCAAACCTACTAGCATACTCCAAAATAGATATTTCTCCTTGCTTTAACTCAATGAACTTTCTGATCAAAATAGACTACACTATCATCGACATGAACCTCTAATGAAACCTTCTCCTAAACTCAACTCATGTCATTGTCTCCTCATCCACACTAGTTGTTACACTATTCCACCAAAATAAAGTCACTCCTAGAAGTTGTCTAAAAGTAGCCTCCTCTTTGCTCGTCATTGAGCCTCAAGTCATCAAAAATCCTTTCACAATTAGCAACAGTTCTCTACCTCGATAGAATCCTCAGTTCCAATAAATGGTTGACCTCCAAGTTTAGCATAATCTCCACTCAACATAGCATAATTGTTGATAACTGAAGCTTCCTGAACTTCTACTCCTGCATTCCCTCTAACACTCTAGCGATAATCCCAGCTTGCATCATATTCATAAAAATTGATACATGGTACCAATATCCACTTGTGGGACTCTAGCGCCTACATTCTAAGCTTGAGGCTGACCTTAATTCCTCCTCGTATTGGGTCAGGCATTTCCATTGGTGGGGGTGTTGTCCCCTTCTAGGTTAACTCTGCCTCTTCTTATGTCCATGTTTGTAGTCAAGCCTCGTATGATTCAGAAGAATAAACTAAGAGAGATAGGAAACTAAAGATATAGCATATAATTTATATATAGCAAATACAAGTACGTTACTATAGCATTACCCTATACCCCAATCTTATCTCTAATTCCTTAGGATTATGTTTTTAAAAAGTTATTTTTTGTTAAAGTTTTTTTCATAAACCTATGCTCTGATACCAAGTTATAACATTCCCTATCTAGAGGCCCAAAGCTAAGTGCAACAGATGTTGCAGTCATCCATACTATTAACTTTCGACGACTAAATACGGCTATCTTATGGTATCCATAATATCAGAAGCACTTGAATATGAAACAAATTCACAAATTTCAAAAAATAATTTTTCACATTACATTTTCAAAACATGTTTCACATTCAGATTACATAATCCATCACTTTCCCAGGTTCAGATAAAATATAATTGTGACATAAATACACTAATTGTGACATATGATGATTGAAACACCCCGACACCCCTTAATACGCCTAAAAGGACACATTAAAAGGCGTGGTGCATTATAACTGAAACTAATAGAGACTAACATTCACAAGACAAATGTAGATAAAAACAGCGAAAACTTAAAGTAATAACTTAATTAAAACAAAGCATCATGACTACTTCATAAATAAGTCAATTACCAAAAGCCACATACATATCTAAAAATCCAATATGTCTCATGAAACAAAAACTCGTAGTTTCAAAATCAGAGTACATAATTTCCTACAAAATAAGCCAGTATATAGAAAGAACAAAAGCTGAAATAAAAGAAATACATAGAAGAAATCTCCTCTTTTAGTACTCTAAGTTGCAGCAACCTACTGACTTCTTCCTTGATTGCCTAAGGGGGGGAAGGGGGGAAATAGAGAAGTGGGTTAGACTAAAAGTCTGGTGAATGATAGTAATTACTAAAGTCTTTAAGCAAGATAAAAGTAACAGACTCTATAACAGTTCTAGTTTAGTTAAGGATGATAACGGAAATAGGAAAGATAAAAACTGAAAATAAGTATGATTAAATATTGCTCAGTTTATAAGATAGGTTAATTTTGATTGTTTGCATTTATTCTTAATTTCTACTTTAATTAGGTTGAATTCCTAATCCTCTAATTAGGATGTAGCCCTAATTCTACCATTTTTGATCGGCCTGCTACTCTATAGTACCTTTCTGTGGACCGGCTGCTATATAACTCTCCACACAATATGTTACTATGGCCCAGATGACATATATAGCCCCTATACAGAAGGCAGTGGTGTCTACGGAAGACACCCACACTAAGCGCTTGGAAATTATAGCTATTACTGAGCACCCAAATAGAAGTCACATGCGTAACAGCCACCACGCCCATGCTACCTTTTGCTCCACCTATTGGGTCTTCTTATTACCTCCACATCCAGCATAAGTATGCCCCTTGTCCCACTTCAGGCTAATGTGAGATCACCGTGTGTCCATAGAATCTATAGGGGTAGTGTTGTTGGTACTGGTCCTTTATTCAAACAATATCTAGTTGCGCCCCTTACCCGAATCCCCCGTGATTTGGACTTCTATTTGAAAATTACTACCATTCTTAGCATAAGAGTGCCCTAGGGAATGCTATTTGGTACAGGTCCTACTTTCATCTTTGCTTATTAACTTAGATAAATTATTTTAAATAAGCCTTTACAATTTATCCATACAATCTTTTCTTATTAAGTTGTCCTAAGTCTTAAAATAAGCCTCATTATGTTCCATTTCTTATTATAACCTACATGATAATTATGCTTATTACTTAACCCAAGGTCTAAGTATGAAAATAAGCTTCTTTCATCTTTTACTCTATTTAGTTATAATTCTAAGTTATAATTATGTCAATTATCTTTAATTAATCCAATTCTAATTATAATTAGGTGTAATTTCAGTCCAATTCCATTATTTATTTCGATCTTTATAATTTACATATTATCTTCTCCATTAAATATTCTTACTTATATAATCCATATTCACATTTAATTTATTCTAATCCATACGCAAGGAAAATAAGGGATGAAGAGAGTAGACGCTTGCATAAAATCCAAAACGTCAAAAAAGATGAAAATAACAGTAAATAAACTTAAATGCTGTTCAATAAAAAGTTATGCTTAACAGAAATAAACCAAAATTACTGAAAAGAATAGCTGAAAGGAAATAGATTGAAAATAATTCTAAAAATTGTAAATAAAATACTAAAAAGGCTATTCCAAAAATCGTAGTAAAACTACAACTATCGGAAACCATATTATTTTAAATTACTTAAAGAAGTTTTAAAATAATTACAATCGCTCACCTCCGGTCCTAAGCTTTTCCTTTGGTCTTCCTAGATCCACTTGGAGTTGAAAAATAGTTTAATTTATAACTATATTCTCCTTTGGAAAAATTATTCCGTTTAGGGTCCTTCCTAGAAAGGTGAACCCAATTGGAGAAAATCTAGAATAAGAAAAGGAGTTAAGTCTAGGGGTCTATTTATAGGTGTAGAAGTGGATCTCGGACCGTTGGATTTGGAGATTGAATAGGATGCAAACACATCCTAGGCTGAATAGGAGTCATCGGATGCAAAACTGGAAGGACGAGATTGAAATAAAGGATGCAAATGACGTGCAAAAGGTACGTTGGAACTTATTGGCATGAAGGAACGATTCTTCATTCCTTTACCTGAGGCGGGTCAACCGGGCGGTCGACCGCCTCCTTGCCCAGGTCGACTTGGCCATATTTTTTTCTTTTTCTTTTTGCTTATTTAGTTCATTCTATAACTTGGTCATATTAGCTCGGTTTCTGACGTTCTATATATGAAAATTGACCAGAAAATTGCCACGGACACAATGGTGCAACTTCCATGGCCTAATTATGATAATTTCACAAAGTTATTTTATTATTTAATTGATTAATAATTTAATTATTACAAGTTAAATTCTAGATTATCACAATAATGGCCCCCGGTTGACCAGAGTACTATATTACCATAACTGGCATAATACAACATGGCGGAAATAAAACAACAAACAGAACTGCAACTCCTAGGTAGCTATCTATCAGCCTCCTGCTCGTCTTCAGTAGCTTTATTCGTCATCCTACTAAACCTGTATACCTCAACCCTTAGCCTATTCAAAATCAATTTTGAGCATCCGAGAGTTTAAGAGGAAAAACATAAACTTAGAGCCAGACATAATGCCTGGTGTGAATAATACTAAGCATCTCGGTTATTTGATGTTAAGTGAGACCACGCTACTTATCAGAGCAGGTTTCCCTTCACTAACATCCATTTAAAACATATCTTTGGCAAATCTTTTCCTGTAACCAAGACTGTTTAAAATCTATAAAGCATTATTATTTAAACATATATATCAAGTAATAAGTGAACTATCTATTCAAGCACTATAGTTTTGTTTGGCTAACTACTAACCTTTAGCTGACTCAGGCCTACCAGACAATATAAAAAAATAATCTAACATATGTTAGACATTCCTCTTTTAGAGAGTCTGTCCTTAGCTATCTATTAAATACTTCTCATCCGGATGATCTGTCCTTAATTATCTGTTAAATACATCTTTTTTGGACGTCGTGTCCCTAACTCAACACCTCCTAGGGTCACTTGATCATAATGGTTTTGTGGGCTCACCAATAACCTATCTTTATAAAAACATATATTGCCTTCTATGTGTAATCATAATTTTAGTCTTACCCGTGACAAAGTTCTACACACTGGAATTTTGAACTAAATTAGCTGGGGCTAATAGCTAATATATAGGGCGAGACCCTATAGAAATCCCATCCGGTGTTCAAATATTTGAGTCATTTTACTTAGGGTTAACTACCCATAATTTTCCTTGAAAAACTTTTTCATCTCAAATTGACTTAAGACCATTAAATCAAACTTACACATGGAAAATAAATATACTCTATGCTTTACTCAAAATCACCTTGCCATGTTATATATACTTTAATCAAATCTTTGGTGATGAAAACATTTAAACCTATGAAAGTATCCCTTTCGGATCCATTGAAAATGTCCCTTTCGAAACCAAGTAAACCTTTTCTTTCATCTAAGCCGAAAGGCCAAAACCTTTCTTTCGAAACCATTTATTTAAACCTTTCGAAACCATTGAAACATCTTTTCCTTCAAAAGATAAAAAAAATCCTTAGACATCTCATCATGAAACACTTTAAAGTTGCCTTTTGAAACCATTGGAAAAACCTTCCTTTTAGCCCTTTCGAAATGACTAGGAAAATACCATTTCGAACCTTTCGAAACCATTAGGGAACCACCCTTTAAAACCTTCTGAAAGCATCAATCTAAGTAAACTCAAACCTTTCGAAAGTACTTGGGCAATTTAAAACATGTGGGAAAAAACACCTATCAAAACCATTTGAGATATATTTCAACAGAGCAAAAGGGTACTAAAACCATTTATGTCGAAATCCTATCTTTCAAAAGCATTCCTAAGCAAAGAAATGATGGTTTCGAAACCACCCTCCAAAAGCATTGGAGAAGTTGTCATGTTTAAAAACAAAGTATACCTTCCGAACCATCGACTTCAAAAGATAGGGGAAGTGGCAACTAGGGGTTTTGACCCACTTCTAAAGCATTTCTTAAAACAAAAGAGCGTAACCCATTCGAAACCATACCTTTGGAATCATTTGACCGGGTTGGAAGCTAACCCAGTCGAAAGCACTTCCTTTGAAAGCAAAGCAGATGCTATTTATTTTTAAAACAAAAGCATGCTTCGACTCTATCGAAACCTATGGTCTCGACCCAATTACTTCCGCCTTTGTCCAATACGCTACATACCAAGTAAATTGATACCATGCGCATTGATTTCGAAAGCAATGGTGTTGGAACACTTAGGTTGGAACCCCTGTGCCGAAAGAGGCGAGACATGCCAAAAGCATGTAAAATATATTTTTAACTTAAAAAGGAAACACTTTGCAATTAACCTGCCTTGTTTGTCAAAATTTTATTGGTTGAAATATTTCTTTTCTAAAAAGTGCCGATAAAATTTTAGAAAATATTCAATTAAGTTTTATTTACCAAATACCCCTTCTCCTTTTATAAATATATAAAACATTTAAGTCCCATACCTTGAATAATTTTATATATCTATCAAAACACTTAGGAAAGTCTACAAAAATTCTAGAAAATCCCCTTTTATATGCTTTCTAACATATAAATTTCAGACCCAAATTATTTATAATTTAGTCGTAAATTATTTATAACCCAATAAATCATTTTATTCACTAGAAAATTAATATAAAATCCACATTAATTTAGAAAATTGTAAAATTGGAACCAATCTCTAAAATATCCTTTCTGATCTATTTCTAAAACAGTAAGGCATTTGGATGTCATTTGATAGGGTTTTCACTTCAAAGCATACTATAAAATCCATATAATCAAGCACAAATCATCAACAAGGATATATAGCATAATCGTGCAAACAAGTTCAAATTTTCCTTAAAACCGAAAACCATAATAAAATTGAGATGTACTAGTTATTACCTTAGCTTTGTGATTTATGATGTGAGATTTGATCTTGATTAAGTGATTTGATTCTTTCCTTGAATCCTAGCTTTTATCTTCTTCCTCTTGCAAATGGTGGCCGACCTTAGAAATGTTTTTGCTTGAGAAAATATGAAATGAATGTTTGTTTTGATTTCCTAAGGGTTTAGGGTATAAGAGTACTCTCTTTCCTATTTTACATCACCTCTATTAGCCTTAGCCTTTTATTTCCTAACACTTTAATCCTTTAGTTCATTGTTTACTCGTTCATACTGCATGGCTACCCCTTAGCTAAATCAAAATTTTCAATCCAATAATCAACCTACATTATTTAAATTAATTTAGCTAACTATATTCCCTAAAAAATGTTACAAAAAACATGGGGTGTTACAAGTTAGAAGTGGAATAGAATATGAAATATTTAAATTGAAATAACAAATTCTACTATTTTAATATATAAGATATTTGAGATTTCAATAGACATTGAATCGACATTTCGTTTGGGGAATTATGGGTTTTCTAGTTTTAGGTTTTCCGTGAACAAAATTCCTCAAGGCATAAAACTAATCCAAACTTCTACTATAAAAATACTAAATGTGATAAGCTAAGATTTCCACTCATAAAGATTTGCTTGCTTCCTTTTGGATTTGATTCATGCATGCTCCTAATTTCTCCTTTAGATCTCTTCTTTTTTGGAATATACAACAATTGGATTATATATCTAAATTAGATTTAGGATCAGGCATTATGAAAGAATATAACTAGAGATCGAATATTTAAATATCTTAAATCCCTTACTTTGAAATCCTAATTGATTCTGAATTGTGGAGAAAAAGAAGAATGATAGAGTTCCGTTAGCATTCTAAATAATTTGTGAATAAAAGTGAGAGGGCTGGCCTCTTACTTATAATGGTTAGAAGGCACCAAAACCATCGAATTTAATTATGTCCAAAATAATAGAATTTGGGTCGTTCGTACCTAACAAAATCCTAGCTGCCACACATTCATCAGTCGACCGCTCCTCCCTAGGAGGTCACCAGCCCAAGTGGCGGTGGTCGACTAGTCTATTTATTTGGAATTTATATTTATTGCTCGTCTGTTTTTTATTTAATACCTAGTTTACTTCCTATCATTAATTCACCCTAACATTAACTTATTTATTACCATTTTAATTTTCCAAACGTTAACATTATTTAATTTTTTTCAAATTTGAATTCAATTCTAATTATTTTAAATTCAAAAACTTCAAATGTGAATAACTTTTCCGTTTGAGCTCTGATTACAAAACTTTATATATGAAATTGATCCAAAAATTGCCACAAATGTAACGGTGTAACTTTCATGTTCAACTTTTGACGTTTTCAGAATTTCCATCTTTAGCTTTATTATTAATTAATTAATTTCTTATTAGTTTTATAGGATGTTACAACCTTAGTATATTAACCAACAGAAAACTATCGAGTAATTCATTCCATAGTTATCCAATAACTATTAGTACGTAAACCCTTGGTGCCTCCACCAGTCATGAGTAACATGATATCTAATTTTGGAGAGTGCTACATACTCTAGCCTCAATGGATGCATCGATATACAGTCTCAATGCATCTTGACTATAAATATTTAAAATGATGCGTTTATTGTATTGAGATACAATACTCATGATTGCAACTATTTATATTTATAATCATAAACACATACCATTTATGGATTTTCTATTAAATATACTTTTAATTAAATAATTAATATATTTTTAATTAAATTAATTACTATAACATATTATATCAAGTATATAATAGAAAGAACACCTTTTATTGCGAACAAGATTGGTTATCGAGTTAGATGTATGTAACAAAATACATAATTACCTCAAGGCATAATCCTAACTTTAACAATCTCCTACTTGCACTTGGTGTCAATTATGAAATTTCTATCTCATCCCTTCAACCAGTTTGATGAGAACTAATCAAGTTAGACCCTTCATAAATGGATCAGCTATGTTGGTTTAATTAACTACTCTGTCAATGAACTCTCTTCGATGTTGATAAACTACCTTTATCATGTGGAACTATTCGAAGTATGTTTCTCAAATTCTAGTGAGCTCTTATTATTACATTGTTATCATATAACAATGATGTAGTATTCTTAATACTTGGAATCACCCCTAGCTCAGTTATAAATTTATGTATTCCTATTTTTGTACATTGTTTTTATTGCGACGATATTCAAGGTGATGTATTTAGCCTTTCATTGAATATAGCTCAACCTTTCGTTTGGAACATTTTCATCCTAAAGCTCCTAAATTAAGGTTTGAACATGAATTTAATATCGACAAACTATACTCGATTGCACCTATGAAGTTTGAGTTCGAACACTCTTTCATAAAGAGTTCATTGTTTTTATAAACAATTCCCTAGTATTTCATAAATACTCAAGAATACTCTAAACTACCATTTAGTTATCTTAATTTGGATTTGATATTTGCTTCATGCATCAAATACATCAATAAATTATGGTATTGTAGACAATTCAACATGTATGATAATTCCCATTGTCAATACATAAGGAGTCCATCTTACATGTTTCATATTAATCATTTTAATACAGTGTCTTTGCATATCGTTTGGGACATTCCAACGTTGTTTGAACATATAATTTACAAATCTAATATCGAGTATTAAACAACCAAACTATTACAGATTTTAACATAAGTACATTGTTAATAATTAGTGGTATGTTTTTTACTTATAGTCTAAGAAATATCTATGTTCCTTTTAGTGGTTCTTTCTCATGGACACAAGCTTCCTTTGCATTTGATCGAAAATAAAATTATTGTATATTTCTACCAAAATACATATTCAATTATGATGCTCACAAAATGATAATTTCGTATCACTTCTTGGATCATATCCAAAAAACCCACAAACTCAATATCCCTCCCACTAAACTTGAGATACTTTGGTTGTTATGTGCAAATAGACTATTCTAAATCATTATTTAGACATTTCCATTTCAATATATATGTACCAAAGCACAAAGTCATAATAAGCGATAACTTTATGAGTAGCTCTGAATTAACTTGAGCTCAATGAATATCATATCTATTATGTTGATTTCAACAATTGAAATTCATGATGTTAATCTTATTAACATTACCCATTATATTCCAACTGCAAATTTCTTGCCCTTGAAGACTCATTCATGGCTGATGGATCATATCCTTCTAGTATAAATCAAATCATATTTTGATAACATACTGGGAATCCATTTCGAATTTGTGCATCATACCATATCATAGAGTCAATACTCTTAATGGCTTAATTAAAAATCGAGGATTATCTAGTTCTTGATATTGATAAGAAACTAATATTTTCTCTTCAATATGTGAGAATACATGTTAGACATTCAAATATATTTCGTTCATATAATTTTAGTTAATTTCATTGCATCCCTCGTAGTTAGTTTTATCCTTGTATCTTATCCAAAAATAGTTTACTACCAATAATTTCTCAAAGAAATTCCTCTGCTACGAAGTTGGTATTTGAAACAACAGTTGTTTCTCAGTGCAACGGAATAGGTAATCATAAATACTTTATGAATTTCCTTATATATAAAATTGATTTGGTTTTTAGTTTATAAAACTAATGTTCAAAACATAGGTCATCCAATGATAGTATCCCAAACTCTTTTTTGGGGTGATTCATATAAGATCCCACATGAATAATTATTATATATAGTCTTTTGATTGGCATAACCCGTCAACTTCTTGGCCTAAGATATGTCTGACTTTCTAATAACCCCTTATCTTGTATGATTTTTAAACCATTCTTTAGATGAAATTAATTTTAACTTTATGTACTACTGTTAAGTACATGATCTTAATGAAAGATGTTAATTCAACTTCACTCACAATTAATCGTACATTGGTTAACAAAGTTTGATTACTCCTTCTCAATACTTCATATGTATCATAGGAAGGAGTAAATTTTGAGATTGAATCTTTATTCATTTTTGGTACATTGGGAACTCATTACCAATACACTCATATATTCGACCAAATTGAATTTATTTTATTTTGCGTTGCATGTTATTTTATTTGCTTCTGTTTTATACTCATTGAGCTTATCGTATACATACTACATGTGTACCAAATACATATGTCCATGTCGGCGATAACTCATCGATAAATATAACAAAATACTTGAAACCGTTTTGGTATTAATATACTTACAATTGTATACATCTATATGTATCAATCGGAAGAGATTATGAACATTTATCACGCTCTTACTGAATGAATGTTTTGTCATTAATTGTTCGAGATATAATTAACTAGTATCATATGATTCATAGTTACATAATCTAAGAATTATTTCTTTAACTCGTGGCTTAGTCTATAACTCTAAAATAATTGCAAACAAATTTAGATACTTTTGTACTTTCCAATGTATATCAAATACCACTATTATAGTTTTATTTTACGACGAGTATTCATAACAGTCATATTGAAAAGAAAAAAACTATATCTATTTTTCGATTAGCACCAAAAAATAATTATTATCTCATAAATAATGTTCGGTACATTTCATGAAAACAATTTTCGTAACTTGATGTGACCAATAAATGTTGTATAGCATGCTCCCACTATTTCCCCTGTTTCTATAATAGAATACGTATACGAAGCTCCACTAAACCATATAATATAGGTTATTTATTTCATTTACTATATCTGGTTTACAATCGAGAATTTTTAGATCAAATATCTTAAATTCAAAGAAATAAATTTCATAGAAAACAATTTCCTATATGAATGTTCAATCTTGGAGTAAAAATCATATTTCTCATTATAAAGTTACGTATCAACTATTATTTTACAATTCTCATTTTCGATATTTCTTAATGAAGCAGAAGTGCCCATTCATTCTCTTCATCCAACTATTCTTTAGGTTACATCCGCACTTATACATTCGATTTCCTTTCTAAATGGTCGAACCATTCAAAGAAAATCCTTACTACAATATCATAATTAACTCTTCACAAAAGTGAACTCGATCATCCTTAACATTTAAGGATATCACATATGTTGCGCTTACGTAAACTGATCAAAATGACATTTCAGCGATCGAATTCTTGGATATATCTTTTAGTCTTTGGTCTAATGTTACATTCAATACAATAAGATTATAATTATAATCAATCATTTTGAGTGCATGATCTTACACGATGGTCTATTTTCTTATTTCAACTGAACCAATTTCATCGAGGTTTCATACAATAAGAATTGTGAACGTTCATCGTATAACATTCATACGTGATCGCATATAGATTAGACATTCATATTCAAGTATTGCTTCTAGAGTTCGAAACTCGTAAAAGACAATACACGGTCTTAGACAAATAAATATGTAAATGACTAGTTACTGATGTTATTTAGTAGTTGTAAATTTAGCGCTTGCATGGGTATAGAAACAATAACATGCAAAAATATTATTAGTAAGTATATTTTGTATTTCTATTTGTCAATATTAATTCAGTTCATTAATATATTTTAATTAATAAACATTTTATCAATTATATTAATTCCATAAAGTTTCAATTCAGATTATTATAACTTTATATAGCATATGTTCTTACAATATTAGACAGGTTACATGTTACAATTTCATTTTTCTAATAAGGTTTCCACTATCTTTTATGTCTCTCCAAAACCTAAGAAGAAACATACAAGTCTTTCAACTTCACTAGTAGGTGTTAGAACTCGTATATCTTGAGATTCTGTCCTTGAGGAAAGCTTAACAAATCATACTCCAATTTAAAATAGATAACTCCTTATCGATTGTATAATAGTATCATGTACATATTTATATTAATTAAATATTATTTTGTGATATCCTGGAATTTCACACCGAATTTAAATATGATAATCTATATAACAAACCAATTTAATTTGATAAATTTGTTATTTTATTCAACAACAAATAGATGAATTGTAAATATAAATTTATTCTAATTTTAAAAACTAATATACGTAAGGATAATGAATGTGTTAAAATTTTATTCATATCAAATTTAATTTTGAATTGGATTTTAAAATTTAATTTGTGTTGAATTGATAAATTCAAAAGAAATTTTTTTAAATTATGTTAATTTTTATTCTAATTTTTACTTTGAGTATTAAGTAATATGCTCATGATTTTATTTAAATTCTAACATTTGTTTTATCTTCATTCTTTAAAGGAAATTGATTTTTAGGAATTTAAAATATAAACTTATATAAGAAAAATCAATTTAAGAAAACATTTTAATTTCTTTTTGCATGAATAAGCACATGTTAACATTTAAACCATATTATTAAACATGTGTTAGAAAACTAAACATTTTTGTGACAAGTGCCATAGTTTAGGTTTTCTTTTCTTTAAATTTTATAAAACAAAATTTTTTTTAAAAAAAGACATTTCTTTTATACTTTCTCATTTCTTTTAAACAAGAAATTTTACATTCTTCATTTTTAAAAATCTGAACTTCACAAATCTCTACTCCTTCAACCAAATATCATCATACAATCTCAGTTTTATCACCTATTAATTCAAGATCTAAAGCATATCAAAGATAAGCAAGAAATTTCAAGAAGTGGAAAAAGGAACCCTGCAGTTCATTCATATCTTTTTTTCCAGCAGTTTGAGTCTTCACAACAAAAACAGTGAGTAAATTCTTAAATCAAACTTTAAGTATAAAATGTTGCATGTTGAATGATAGCTCTGAAATGTTTGCATGTTAGTTGTTTTGTGGAAGGTTTGTTTACAGTTTTAATATTTGACTGTGCATGTTAAAGAAACTGTAACCCCTCTGTTGTTTCAAGTTCAAAGCAAAATTTCTAAGCAAAACTTCAACTTTAAATATAGTATGGTGATGCTGAGTTAATATCTTCAAAATATAGAAGTTAGACTCAATATGATTTAAGTGTTAAATATATATGCAGATGATACCGTTAAAAACTGCAGGAAGCAAGTAAATATGCAGTAAAACAATAATTATAGCATGTAGATCTTGTTAAATTTTAATGAATCAATATATATATCCTGAATCTATAATGCATGACATGAATTTTAAAGCAGAAATCAGAATTTTTAATTTACAATTGAATTTGAATTTTGAAATTAACTGAATTTGGGGCTTTCTTCAAATTCTCGTGACTAGATTGATTTTAGGTTTTGAAATTTAAATCAAAGCTTTGTCTAATGATGCATAACACAAGAAAAATACTGTTTGAATTTATTATGCAACATAGAATGGGGAATTTGAATTTGTGGGGTTTGGGGTTCTGTTTTTTTTTAGCTTAAGGAATTCGATCGCGTGAAGAGTGGAGGTGATCGAGTTTCTCGAGGTTTGAGGTGGAGGTGAGTTAGGGTTATACGCACGTATGGCCGGAGTTTGGAGGCGCATGGTGGTCGGTGCCGTAGGTGATGGGGTTTCCTTTCCTGGCGTCTGCACTTTGGATTTTTGGTTCGAACACTCAATTTTCGGTTGAGCTCGAATTGATGAATTCTGGAGTTGGATTATGGGTCGAGGATCATAGTGGGGTTTGCGCATGAGGTCGGCGGTGGCGATGGAGGCGCCGAGGTCTCATGCATGTGCACGAGACAGTGTGTGTGTCAGTAAGTTTTCGTGTGCGATGGGTTTCAGCTCGAAGCGCCACTCGTATTAGGGTCGTGTTGATCGCGTGTTGTGCTCGGGTGTGTGTGTGTGTGCTGTGCTCGTGAGTGAGTGTTGGGTTTAGGTTGATGGAAGGTAGGGGAGAGATGGAGGTTAGGGTCGGTGTAGTTTGGGTTTTGGGCCGGGCTTTAAGCAAATTAATGAAGTTAAGTTTAATCTTGTTTTAAATTTCAGTTTTTGGTTTAAGTTTAAAAACTTAACACTTTATATTTTGTCTATTTTATTAAGCATCAAATATTTTATTTCAAAAGTAATTCACATCCTATTATTTGAAGTTTGAAATGATTTTATATCTTTTAAATCTAACTTTTTCAAAGGTAATTATTTTAATAAATTGAAATATTTAAATATGTAAGAGTTTTAAAGATGAATGAAAATTGTTTTGTTTTGAAAGTTAATTAGATTTGAAATTTAAGTTTACTTTAATTAATTAAGAATTAGAGTTGGAATTAATTAATTAATTTTGGTTAATTAATTGTTAAGATTTAATTAATTAATTATGAATTATTTAATGGGTAATTAAGGATTAAATTAAATAACAATTAATAGGTTATTAATTAATTTATTAATTAATTTAAGGTTAATTCATAAGTGATTAATAATTGATTAATTAATTGATTAATGATTAATAAATTGGTGATTAAGAAGTTAATTAATTAATTGATTAAGAGTTAATTAATTAAGTAATTAAACATTAATTAATTTATAATTAATTGTAAATTAATTAAGGGTTAAGATTTAATTAATTAAATAATTAAGGTTAATTAATGAATAATTAATTAGGTAATTAAAATAAATTAATTTGTGATTAATTAAGAATTAATTTAGGGTAATTAAGAATTAATTAAGGTTAATTAATTATAAATTAAAGGGTAATTAATAACCAATTAAGGAATGATTAATTTTTAATCAAAGTTTAATTAATAAATAACTATAGTAATTAATTGATAATTAAATAAAGATTATTAATTAATTAAGTAGTAATTAATTAATAATGAGATAATTAAGAGGTGATTAATTAATTAAATGATTGTGATTAATTAATTAATGTTTGGTTAAGCAAGATTAAGTGATAAATTCTTAAGTGATTAATTTAATTTAAATTAATTATAATATGAATTTAAGTAGTGCTTGCTTGTAAATGATTGTTTGAATTGATATTCGAATATGGTTGATATCTGTTGAATGATAGTTGAGTTATATTCTGTGATGACATGTTGTATATCTGTGATAGATATTGGTTATTATCTATTGATAATGTTGTGTGATGCTATGTTTAAATCTGAATTGAATTGTTTAAATCTTTAAACAACTTGACCTTTAAGACACGTTTGGATTTCGATGAGACCGGGATCGGGAATCGAATTGATTTTCGAAAACCACATCGATCCAAGTTAAACGTTAGGTCGTGACATCTCAAGAGAGGATCGAGATGGAGTTTTAGAGTGCAAGGGTTATTGTCGGTAACTCTGAGGGTGATTCCAAAATGAGTGTAACGAAATAATGCCTTCGGTTTCGTTCGAACCCGGAACGAACTTGTATGGATTGAATGCTTTCAGAACATCGTCAGGTGGACAATGAGCATTCTAAGAGATGTGTTCTTTATACAGGTAATCGTAGCTACAAGCCTCATCAACAGGGAATGGCTAAAACAGGGGAGATGCAGCAAGGCTTCGTGGGTAGCCCCCACTTGAGAGTGAGATTTACCCCTGTCTAGAAGTCCCTTATTATATTCGGCTGTGTGGGCAGTTGTTGGCCACAACTCCGGGGTTGTCTTGTTCGGAGCTATCCAGTAAGGGATGGGTCCGGCTTTGTGTTGCAGGGGAGTTAGGGTGGCTCCTCGGTACGGTGATCTAGGCCCCGTACTGTGACGGGCGGTACCCCAGTAGCCCTGACATTGATGGAAAACCATTATCCAATAAGCGCCCTCGGATTTGATTGTATACCTATGTATGCTGGAATTTAATAAATGTAACAATTTCGGCTATTTTCTAGTTTACTTGAAAACCCTAGACCCTATTATAATATCACTGAATTTTCTATCAAAAGTTTTGGTTAGCGTAAGGTAAAAACTTACCCGTGTTTATTTGTGGGGAGTCTTACGCGATACCTTTTGTTTCAAATGATTTTTAAAGTTAAACAACTTTAACTGATTTACTCACACCAGACCCATGTCTGACCCGAAGTTTATTTTGTTTTTCATAAACTCTTGGGTACTCAAATTTTTATGAGTAGCCAAGTGATTAGGTTTGGATTAGCATGTTCTGGAAGCTGGAGCTGGAGTCCAGACGTACTATCTATCTATATTCGCTGTAGTGGCATTTTGGTGTTATGTTTTGAGTTGTATGGGTTGGGAAAACTCTTATGAATGTCAGATGTAATGAAGTGGTATTATTTTGTGTACTCTGATATGTAAAACTATGTAAGGGATATGTGTAATATTATATTTTGTTCATTTCCGCTGTGAGATTTTGATTAGTGTTGTTTCTTTTCTTTCTATCTTTCTATTTCTGTCTCTTTCTTTTCTTATTGATGATACGTCTTTTTGTGGAACGAAAGATGGGTCGTTGCAGTTGGTATCAGAGCAATGGTTGAGAAACACCTAGGCTCTGGAGTAGAATCTATCTTGAGAGTGCGTATTTGTAATTTTCTTATATAACTATATCCCTATCTAAATTGATTGGATTACCTGTTCAGGTAGCCAATATGAGTTCAAGAGGACGAAGGGGAAGAGTTGTTGGGGGTGCATCAACTGGTAACAGAAGAGAGCAGACTGATAATGAGACTGTTAATCCAGTTACGTCTCCAGTCAGTTTTGCCGCATTATGCAAGGACTTTGTTCATCTTGGAGGAAAACCATTTCAGGGATCAGAAACTATAATAGAAGTTCAAGCATGGATTTGCTCCTGTGAGAAGATTTTTAAGAGCATGAGGTTATCAGATGAGTAGAAGAGAATAATGGCTGCATGGCAATTACAAGGTGGTGCCGCAGTATGGTGGAATTCAGTGACTGCTAATATCTCGGAGGATGGTATGTCTTGGGAAGAATTTAAGGAGATGTTTGAGGAAAAGTTTATGCCTGCTGCAGGAAGAACTCGGCTTTATCAAGACTTTCTGAATCTGAAACAAGGGAATATGTCTATAGCTGAATACGAGACTAAATTCAACGAGTTATCTTGCTACGGTCCAGGACTTATAGACACTCCTCTTAAGAAGAACGAGATGTTTGTCCAAGGGTTGAGGCTTGAGTATCATGAGAGAATGACTGCACATTTGAAAGGGTCTTTTGTGGAGCTTATTGATATGGCATTAAGGTATGAAGATTTGATGAAGAAGAGGTCAGTGGCACAAGTTGCTGCATCAGGAGGGAATTCTTCCAACTAGAATAAGAGGAAATTCAATCCTAACAGGAAGAAGCAAAACAAGAAGAAGTCTGGGAATAATAATGGACCCCGAAAATGCTATAATTGTAATCAAGTGGGACATTTGGCAAATCACTGTCCTCAAGAAAGGAAGCAACAACAACAGCAACAGCAGTATAGTGGACCAGGGTCAGCCTTAGTTCAGAAGTCTCTTTGCTTTAACTGTCACCAACCGGGACACATGATTAAAGACTGCCCGCTTCTTTATAAGGTTCAACAGAACAAAGTATTTGCTTTAGAAGGCGCCCCATCAAACTCATCGAAGGGCAAGAGAGTTTTACAAGGTACCTTACTTTTAAATGGAAAGTATATTAAAGTGTTATTTGATTCTGGTGCTTCTTTAAGTTTTATTTCCCTGGGAACTGTAGAGAATTTCTTACTTACTCCTAGTATCGTAGACAATTCCATTTGTGTATCAAATCCTATAGGAGGGGTAACCAAATTGGATAGGATTTGTAAAGATTTGAGAATCTCCTATCTATCCCATAGTTTTTCCTGTGATCCTTATGTATTGGATTTTCAAGGTTTCGACCTTATATTGGGAATGGATTGGCTTAACAAATATAAGGCTATCTTAAATTGTGATGAAAGAACAGTTTCGTTGGAAACTGATCTGGGTAGGGTTACCAGAGTAATGTGTGATAACTCTGGAATCCACTTGAGTAGTCTTTTACATGGAATGGAGACTTCTCAAGAGGAGGTTGTAGATATTGAAGTAGTCCGAGATTTCTCTGACGTATTTGAGGACGTTAAGTGTTTGCCACCGCATCGGGAAGTAGAGTTCCGTATAGATTTGGTTCCTGGAGCAGTACCTGTAATTCAACCTAGTAGGAGGATGGCTCCAAGGGAGAGGGAGGAATTAGTGAAGCAAACTCAAGATTTGTTGGAGAAGGGTTTGATTAGACCAAGTTTTTCCTGTTAGGGTTCTGCTGCAGTTTTTGTCACAAAGTCGGATGGGTCGCCAAGGTTCTGTGTAGACTACCGTGAATTGAACAAGGTGACCATTCGAAATAAGTATCCTCTTCCTCGCATTGATGATCTCTTCGACCAGCTTCATGGTGCTTCTGTCTTTTCTCAGTTAGATCTAGCATCAGGTTTCCATCAGTTAAGGGTAGCTGAAGACAGTATTCCCTTAACTGCATTTAGGGGACCTAATTGTTTCTATGAATGGTTGGTTATACCTTTCGGGTTAACCAACGCTCCTGCCTATTTTGTAGATCTGATGAACCGAGTCTTTAGAGATGTTCTGAATAAGTTTGTTTTGGTATTCATCGATGATATTTTGGTTTATTCTAAATCGGAAGAAGAGCACAAGCAGCACTTGAGAATAGTTTTGGAAACTCTGAGAAGGCATGTACTGAAGGCGAAGTTCTCTAAGTGTCATTTTTGGAAATCCGAAGTAAAATTTTTGGGTCACATTGTTTCTGGTGAGGGAATCTCTGTAGATCCAGCTAAAGTTGAGACTATTCTGGAATGGAAGCAGCCTCGGACTCCTACAGAAGTTCGCAGTTTTCTGGGATTGGCCGGTTACTACAGGAAGTTTATTAAGGATTATTCTAAGATCTCTTCTCACCTAACAAAACTGACAAGAAAGGGAGCTAAATTCAAGTGGACACTGGAATGTGAGGAAGCTTTCCAGAAACTGAAGACAAAATTGACAAGTGCTCCTATATTGGCTATTCCTGATGGTAAGAGCAAGTTTGAAGTGTATACTGATGCCTGTATTGTTGGATTGGGAGATGTGCTTATGCAGAATGGTAGAGTTATTGCGTATGCGAGTTGGCAGTTGAAGCCACATGAGAGGAACTACGCTACGCATGATCTAGAGCTGTTGGCTGTTGTTTTCGCTCTAAAGATATGGAGGCATTATCATTTAGGAGAAAAGTTTGAGTTATTCACGGACCACAAACCGTTGAAATATCTTTTCTGCCAAAAAGATCTTAATCTAAGACAGCAGCGATGGGTTGAGTTCTTGGCATCATACGATTTGGATATTCTGTATACTCCGGGAAAGGCAAACGTTGTGGCAGACGCTCTTAGCAGGAATGCAGTTTTATCTCTTTTGGAAGTTGTTTCGTCTCTCTAGGAAAGAATCATAAGCATGCAAATAGAGGATAAAACTTTAAGTAAAATTATTCAAGGAACCAAAGAGGGACATTATCCTGATTTTGAAATTGACGATCGAGGAACTTTGAGGATTAATGGTCATCTATGCGTGCCGAGTGTGGATGGGTTGAAACAAGAAGTCTTATCAGAATGCCATCGCTCCAGATTAAATATCCATCCAGGAATCTCGAAGATGTACAAGGATATGAAGAGAGTTTTCTGGTGGCCAAGCATGAAGAGGGACGTAATCAGATTTGTTAATAGTTGTGCTATCCGCCAGCAAGTGAAAGGAGATCAGCAGAAGCCATCTGGATTGTTACAACCTTTGGAGGTCCCGACATGGAAATGGGAGATGATTTCGATGGACTTCATCGACGGATTGCCTAGAACAAAGAAGGGTAATGAAGGAATATGGGTAATTGTGGATCGTCTTACCAAGAGCGCCCATTTTATACCAGTTAAAGCAACCCGTACTGCAGTTTCTTTGGCATAAATTTTCTTGAAAGAGATTGTGAGATTGCATGGTGTTCTAGTCAGCATTGTAAGTGATCGAGATCCGATCTTCACCAGCAAATTCTGGGAGGCATTGCAATCAGCTATGGGGACTAATTTGAGATTGAGTACAGCATATCATCCACAAACAGATGGACAAACGGAAAGGCTAAACCGAATTCTAGAAGATATGCTGAGAGCCTGTGTATTAGATTTTGGAGGATCGTGGAAGGATCATCTACATCTGGTGGAGTTCTCATATAATAACAGTTACCAAGCAAGTATCAAGATGGCTTCTTATGAAGCATTGTATGGAAGACCCTGTAAATCTCCAGCTTGTTGGATAGAATCGAAGGATCGTATTGTGCTTGGACCAGATTTGATCCGTGAAGCATCTGCTAAAGTCGAGCTGATCAAGAAAAGAATGAGAGCTGCTCAGGATCGACAAAAGAAATATGCTGATAAAAGATTAAGACAATTGGAGTTCGATATTGGTGATCTAGTCTTTGTCAAAGTTTCTCCTATTAAAGGAGCAGTAAGATTCGGGAAGACAGGGAAACTCGCTCCGAGATACATTGGTCCGTTCCGAGTTCTCGAGAGGATTGGTGTTGTAGCATACAAGATTGAATTGCCAGTCCGGATGGCTGGAATTCACAATGTTTTCCACGTATCTCATCTACGAAATATGTGCACGATCCATCTCTTATTGTGGAGCCAGCTGTGCAGGAAGAATTGGAGGTTGAGCCGGACTTATCAGTTGTCCGACATCCTGTTCGAATTGTTGATCAAGATGAGAGCCAACTCAGGAATAGGATAGTGAAGCTCGTTAAAGTTCAGTGGAGTGTGGATCTACCTGGGAGACTCTGGATAGCTTTAGGAAGGCTTATCCGGATATGTGTCCGGATAGCTAGTGGTGTTTGTATTGGATGTATGGTTGTTTGGATGTTTTGTTTGATGGTTGCTTATGTATGGATGTTAGGTATGTTTGAAGTGTTGAATAAAATGAAATTTTGGATTATCTTTTGTTTAAATTTCAGGGACAAAATTCTTTTAAGGGGGAGGATTGTGATATCCCAGAATTTCACACCGAATTTAAATATGATAATCTATATAACAAACCAATTTAATTTGATAAATTTGTTATTTTATTCAACAACAAATAGATGAATTGTAAATATAAATTTATTCTAATTTTAAAAACTAATATACATAAGGATAATGAATGTGTTAAAATTTTATTCATATCAAATTTAATTTTGAATTGGATTTTAAAATTTAATTTGTGTTGAATTGATAAATTCAAAAGAATTTTTTTTAAATTATGTTAATTTTTATTCTAATTTTTACTTTGAGTATTAAGTAATATGCTCATGATTTTATTTAAATTCTAACATTTGTTTTATCTTCATTCTTTAAAGGAAATTGATTTTTAGGAATTTAAAATATAAACTTATATAAGAAAAATCAATTTAAGAAAACATTTTAATTTCTTTTTCATGAATAAACACATGTTAACATTTAAACCATATTATTAAACATGTGTTAAAAAACTAAACATTTTTGTGACAAGTGTCATAGTTTAGGTTTTCTTTTCTTTAAATTTTATAAAACAAATTTTTTTTTTTAAAAAGACATTTCTTTTATACTTCTCATTTCTTTTAAACAATAAATTTTACATTCTTCATTTTTAAAAATCTGAACTTCACAAATCTCTACTCCTTCAACCAAATATTATCATACAATCTCAGTTTTATCACCTATTAATTCAAGATCTGAAGCATATCAAAGATAAGCAAGAAATTTCAAGAAGTGGAAAAAGGAACCCTGCAGTTCATTCATGTCTTTTTTTCCAGCAGTTTGAGTCTTCACAACAAAAACGGTGAGTAAATTCTTAAATCAAACTTTAAGTATAAAATGTTGCATGTTGAATGATAGCTCTGAAATGTTTGCATGTTAGTTGTTTTGTGGAAGGTTTGTTTACAGTTTTAATATTTGACTGTGCATGTTAAAGAAACTGTAACCCATCTTTTGTTTCAAGTTCAAAGCAAAATTTCTAAGCAAAACTTCAACTTTAAATATAGTATGGTGATGCTGAGTTAATATCTTCAAAATATAGAAGTTAGACTCAATATGATTTAAGTGTTAAATATATATGCAGATGATACTATTAAAAACTGCAGAAAGCAAGTAAATATGCAGTAAAACAATAACTATAGCATGTAAATCTTGTTAAATTTTAATTAATCAATATATATATCCTGAATCTATAATGCATGACATGAATTTTAAAGCGGAAATCAGAATTTTTAGTTTACAATTGAATTTGAATTTTGAAATTAACTGAATTTGGGGCTTTCTTCGAATTCTCATGACTGGATTGATTTTAGGTTTTGAAATTTAAATCGAAGCTTTGTTTAATGATGCATAACACTAGAAAAATACTGTTTGAATTTATTATGCAACATAGAATGGGGAATTTGAATTTGTAGGGTTTGGGGTTCTGTTTTTTTTTTTTAGCTTAAGGAATTCGATCGCGTGAAGAGTGGAGGTGATCGATTTTCTCGAGGTTTGAGGTGGAGGTGAGTTAGGGTTATACGCATGTATGGCCGGAGTTTGGAGGCGCATGGTGGTCGGTGCCGTAGGTGATGGGGTTTCCTTTCCTGGCGTCTGCATTTTGGATTTTTGGTTCGAACGCTCAATTTTCGGTTGAGCTCGAATTGATGAATTCTGGAGTTGAATTATGGGTCGAGGATCGTAGTGGGGTTTGCGCGTGAGGTCGGCGGTGGCGATGGAGGCGCCGAGGTCTCGTTCATGTGCACGAGACAGTGTGTGTGTGTCAGTGAGTTTTCGTGTGCGATGGGTTTCAGCTCGAAGCGCCACTCGTGTTAGGGTCGTGTTGATCGCGTGTTATGCTCGGGTGTGTGAGTGTGCTGTGCTCGTGAGTGAGTGTTGGGTTCAGGTTGATGGAAGGTAGGGGAGAGATGGAGGTCAGGGTCGGTGTAGTTTGGGTTTTGGGCCGTGCTTTAAGCAAATTAATGAAGTTAAGTTTAATCTTGTTTTAAATTTCAGTTTTTGGTTTAAGTTTAAAAACTTAACACTTTATATTTTCTCTATTTTATTAAGCATCAAATATTTTATTTCAAAAGTAATTCACAACCTATTATTTGAAGTTTGAAATGATTTTATATCTTTTAAATCTAACTTTTTCAAAGGTAATTATTTTAATAAATTGAAATATTTAAATATGTAAGAGTTTTAAAGATGAATGAAAATTGTTTTGTTTTGAAAGTTAATTAGATTTGAAATTTAAGTTTACTTTAATTAATTAAGAATTAGAGTTGGAATTAATTAATTAATTTTGGTTAATTAATTGTTAAGATTTAATTAATTAATTATGAATTATTTAATGGGTAATTAAGGATTAAATTAAATAACAATTAATAGGTTATTAATTAATTTATTAATTAATTTAAGGTTAATTCATAAGTGATTAATAATTGATTAATTAATTGATTAATGATTAATAAATTGGTGATTAAGAAGTTAATTAATTAATTGATTAAGAGTTAATTAATTAAGCAATTAAACATTAATTAATTTATAATTAATTGTAAATTAATTAAGGGTTAAGATTTAATTAATTAAATAATTAATTAGGTAATTAAGATAAATTAATTTGTGATTAATTAAGAATTAATTTAGGGTAATTAAGAATTAATTAAGGTTAACTAATTATAAATTAAGGGGTAATTAATAACCAATTAAGGAATGATTAATTTTTAATCAAAGTTTAATTAATAAATAACTATAGTAATTAATTGATAATTAAATAAAGATTATTAATTAATTAAGTAGTAATTAATTAATAATGAGATAATTAAGAGGTGATTAATTAACTAAATGATTGTGATTAATTAATTAATGTTTGGTTAAGCAAGATTAAGTGATAAATTCTTAAGTGATTAATTTAATTTAAATTAATTATAATATGAATTTAAGCAGTGCTTGCTTGTAAATGATTGTTTGAATTGATATTCGAATATGGTTGATATCTGTTGAATGATAGTTGAGTTATATTCTGTGATGAGATGTTGTATATCTGTGATAGATATTGGTTATTATCTGTTGATAATGTTGTGTGATGCTATGTTTAAATCTGAATTGCATTGTTTAAATCTTTAAACAACTTGACCTTTAAGACACGTTTGGATTTCGATGAGACCGGGATCGGGAATCGAATTGATTTTCGAAAACCACATCGATCCAAGTTAAACGTTAAGTCATGACATCTCAAGAGAGGATCGCGATGGAGTTTTAGAGTGCAAGGGTTATTGTCGGTGACTCTGAGGGTGATTCCAAAATGAGTGTAACGAAATAATGCCTTCGGTTTCGTTCGAACCCGGAACGAACTTGTATGGATTGAATGCTTTCATAACATCGTCAGGTGGACGATGAGCATTCTAAGAGATGTGCTCTTTATAAAGTTAATCGTAGTCACAAGCCTCATCAACGGGGAATGGCTAAAACAGGAGAGATGCAGCAAGGCTTCGTGGGTAGCCCCCACTTGAGAGTGAGATTTACCCCTGTCTAGAAGTCCCTTATTATATTCGGCTGTGTGGGCAGTTGTTGGCCACAACTGTGAGGTTGTCTTGTTCGGAGCTATCCAGTAAGGGATGGGTCCGGCTTTGTATTGCAGGGGAGTTAGGGTGGCTCCTCGGTACGGTGATCTAGGCCCCGTACTGTGATGGGCGGTACCCCAGTAGCCCTAACATTGATGGAAAACCATTATCCAATAAGCGCCCTCGGATTTGATTGTATACCTATGTATGCTGGAATTTAATAAATGTAACAATTTCGGCTATTTTCTAGTTTACTTGAAAACCCTAGACCCTATTATAATATCACTGAATTTTCTATCAAAAGTTTTGGTTAGCGTAAGGTAAAAACTTACCCGTGTTTATTTGTGGGGAGTCTTACGCGATACCTTTTGTTTCAAATGATTATTAAAGTTAAACAACTTTAACTGATTTACTCACACCAGACCCATGTCTGACCCGAAGTTTATTTTGTTTTTCATAAACTCTTGGGTACTCAAATTTTTATGAGTAGCCAAGTGATTAGGTTTGGATTAGCATGTTTTGGAAGCTGGAGCTGGAGTCCAGACGTACTATCTATCTATATTCGCTGTAGTGGCTTTTTGGTGTTATGTTTTGAGTTGTATGGGTTGGGAAAACTCTTATGAATGTCAGATGTAATGAAGTGGTATTA
This sequence comes from Allium cepa, assembly GCA_030765085.1. Lineage (NCBI taxonomy): Eukaryota > Viridiplantae > Streptophyta > Magnoliopsida > Asparagales > Amaryllidaceae > Allium > Allium cepa. The sequence continues at coordinate 460,313,548 of CM060938.1, read as the reverse complement.
TTTTGTGTACTCTGATATGTAAAACTATGTAAGGGATATGTGTAATATTATATTTTGTTCGTTTCCGCTGTGAGATTCTGATTAGTGTTGTTTCTTTTCTTTCTATCTTTTTATTTCTATCTCTTTCTTTTCTTATTGATGATACGTCTTTCTGTGGAACGAAAATGGGTCGTTTCATATTTAAATAATTAACATTTTAGTTAATTTAAATTAATCCAATGTAACATTTAAATTGAATATAAATACCATAACTATTATAGTATTAAATATATCATATCTATGTATATTAATTTAATTAATCAACCTTCAATTAATTGATTTACTTAAATAGTTTTAATTAAATTATATTAATTTTGAAAAATCATTTCATATACATACATGTATACCTATGATATCTTAAAAAATTTAAATTATCATGACATATATTAAAGTATATAATACATGTACATACACTTTCATTTTAACTCATTTAATTAAATCATTTAATTCTTTTATTAATCTTACTAATAAAAATTAATTTCGAAATTAATTTATGTTAATTTACAAACATTTTGAAATTTTTATTATATTATAACTTTTATAATATATGTATATCTTATTTTAAATTTAACTTTTAAATTAAAATGTTATATTTTTGATTTTCAAACAATTTTGAAAATTAGCCCAAAGCCCATTTCAAATTCGGTCTTTTCTATTAGGGAAAACCTTTGGGTTTACCTATTTGTTTAGGCTAGGCCAGTACCCAGTTAGGGCAGAGTACTCTATTACTCAAACTCAATCCTCGATGCTACCTTTCTAGACACCATATTATTTGGGTTGTGAGCTTAATTATTTAAACCTCCATGACTAATTTACACTACATTGATTATTAGGCTCTGATACCATTGATGGAATAGGGTCAGCCCACAACGGAAGAAATAGACGAACTTCAAAAATATATCCATTTTTAATTTTTAGTATGCCTATAAATTCTAATTCATTTAGAATATTTCTAAATTTTTTAAGTGAAACCGTTATTTTATTTAAATTTATATTATATTTTTACATTATGTAATTAATATTGTATTATACATGTGTGTGCATCATATACGTATATATAGGTGTGCATGTGTAACATAGCAATCCATGTAAAGTTTGATATGACTGTGTATAAGTATTGAGATTTACACTACAACAGACATGTTAGCCACTTCAGCATACAAATACATTGTCCAAATATATGCTTATGTGCTTTAATTCGTATATAAAAAATATTACAAATGTATATACATATTTATATTAGATTTTGAATAATATATAAGGAGTATATAAAATATTTATTTAAAATTTTATATGAGTATGTCTACACATATATTTATGAATGCAAAATAAATTTAAATATGAAATTATAAATCTATTTATTTATTTTACTATCGAATTCAAAAAATAAAGTTGATTTTTCATATTATATAAATAAGTATATGTAAAAAATACAATATATACTTATAAATAATTTGCTAATAAATATATGTGTGTATGTGCGTTAATACGTAAAATATATATATAAACAAAAGAAATATACACAACAAATAATACTTCCAACAAAAATCAACTTTTTTAACAAATATTTGTTAAATTAAATTCCATTTGGAAATCAATAAAAATAAATAAAAAATATTTCCATATAATGTTCTGTATATTAATATTTTTATAAAATTATAAATAATATTTTAACATTTAAATATATCCATATATGCATTATAAATTAAAATCAATTTTTAAACTTAATTATTAATTTTTGCGAATATTTGTATATATAACATACAAAAAATGATTTTTTGCCAAATGCTTGTTCGGTAGGAAACTAATATTACAAAATTTAAAATACATTTTATATGATATATTTGTTGATGTTATAGATTTATAACATTTATTTTATTTAGTAATATTTAAATAATATACATACATATAATTTATTTAATTTTATGCCGAGAACATCTCAGATATAAAACTAATAATATATAATTTTTTACATAATTTGTAAGATATAATATGTAATATTTTAACATATGAAGTTTATGTGATTTAAATAGTATTATTTTAATTTTAAATGAATTTTAAAAAAAATCATGTTGTGAGTATTATGGTGTGTGTATATTATACAAAAAAATATTACATAAGCACATGAACGTACAACCATTATAAATCTAACGATATATCGATGTATTAGATTCGTCACCTATTGATCTAAACATCACATGATATAAAATATAACACTAATTTATATTTAGAAATCAGAGACATACCTTTACCAAAGATTATAGAATACACATTTAAACCAAGATACGGGCTCCTTTGAGTCCTATTCCAATCCAAAGGTGCCAGCTTCGAATTGTTGACCATCGGCCATCAAATGTCTTTTGTTTTTGTTTGATTTGAGCATAAAAATGGAGGATATGGGGGTGATTATCAACCAACAATTGAGTGGGTGTAGACAACAAAAAGTCGTTTTAGAACGAGGGTTCTAATCATTTCATAAGGGAGAGGCTAAAGAGATAAAGTAGGATCAAGATCCCTTTTATTCTCTTACTCATTCTTTGCCGTTTATGATATCAAAACCCAAGCCCCTTTAGCATCTCAAGTCTCATATTCCATGGTTATGACATGTCCAAAATTTCCTTGCCCCATATGGGCTTCAAACCCATTTCAAGCCAAAACAAATTTTTTCGCATTTAAATCCAATTTAAATATGTATCGATATCATATATCGATTAATATATTTATAACTGTTATGAACATATTTATTAATATTGTACAACAAATCAAAATAAAAAATTATAATTAATATTTCATAAATATTAATTAATTTAATTAATTATAATAATTACAAATTAATTAAATCATGTAGTCAAAGGAGTACATAACATTTCAGTTGTGTGACTCTTTACGTGTAAATTTGGTCAGCGATTAATATCGAACTATTCAAATATTAATGTTCACGTATTATTTAGTCAGGTGGTGTGACATTCTAACCAAATTTATCGCTTATTTAGTTTTGGTAATATCTAATTTTACTTTGTTAAGTGTTACCCAATAGTGACGATTATTTACATTAATTCTCTTCGTCAAAACTACCTCATTTTTTAGACTTATAGAATTTGGTAATGGTCAAAACTCCAATATCGTCCATATTCAACTTTATAGCCCAAACACAGAGTCCTTGGTTCAATAATAACAATTATTATTAACTGAACTACTCTACTCAAATATTTTGACTTTGAGTTGACTTCGGTTGACTGTGATATTAACCACATATAATTTAGGAGACAAATCCTCTCTTGAATAGTGTTTTGGTTTCTCTTCCACTCGACCAACTAAAGTCACTCGATAGACGTAATACTATGATTTGCCTATAATCAAAGTGGAGCTTTTATATTGATGATCAATAGTATTCCCGAGTTGAAAAAACTGTACAAGTTAGTCACATCGATATTTTCTACTTGATCTTAGTTATATTAACCAACAAAAAACAATCGAGTGAGTCATTCCATAGTTACCCAATAACTATCAGTATATAACCACTTAGTGCCTCCAATAGTCATGAGCAATACACTGCCTAACATTTAGGGAGCATTACATACTCTAGTCTTGATGGATGCATCGATATCTAGTCTCGATGCATCTTGACTAGGAATATTTTAAATGATGTGTTTACTATATTTTGATACAACACTCATGATTACAGCTATTTATAATTACTACCACAAACACGCACCACTTATGGATTTTCTATTAAATATAATTTTAATTAAATTATTTTATTAATATAACATATTACATTAATTATATAATAGAAAGAAAACATGATTTATTTCGAGCAAGTTTGGTTATCAAGTTAGATATATGTAACAAAATACGTAATTTCCCCTAAGGCGTAATCCTAGCTTTATCACTAAGCTAGTACGTCTCCTCTATGTCTCCTGCACCAACCTCAAGTGTGTCTTATGCCTCTCTTCCATAATAAGGGAAGAGCATCAACCATGAACACCAGTACAAGCTTAATTATCTCTGGTACTCCACTCTGTCTCTAAGTCATCCGCTCACTATCCTACAAATGGGCCCTCTAAGGGTGCCACCCTACTCTAACAGATAACACTAGTCATTAAATCGATACATAAATTGGTCTCTCTATGTGGCGTAGTCCGGTCACCTACGGATACTCCCTCAAAATGGAAAATGATGATGATTTTTTATGTAGGATTCTAAGCTAATACACTAAGCTAACCATAACTTACCCCCTTAGGTGCATAGCCAACTCTAACCTTTGCTCTCCCCTTTGCCCCGTTTGTTATCTGCTAACTTCCTAAGTTTCATCCTAACTCTTTGTCCCTTTGGCCACCTCATCCTAAATGATATCGAACTCAACAAATCCAAACAAAGGCAATCACAAGAAAACTAACATTCATGACTCAACACTCTAAGTCTCGACAAACCACAACTAACTTGGTCGAACTTTCACCAAGTTTAAAACAATTTTAGGTCTGCCTACTAGGTCAGGACACAATCCTAACCTACTCACTAAGTCACTAGATGAAAGAGTCTAACGTATCGACATCAAATAAAACATGTATAGATATAGCATAAACGTAAAGCATACCTCAAATAATGACGCACTTTCCTTTCTCTTTAGTCGATGGAGCAGTCGATGAAGCTGGGACAACGTTCAAAGCATAAGCAGAAAGAATCTTCTTATCCTCCGATGGTTCTGGACAATCTTTCTTCATATGTCCAGTCCTATCATAGTCGAAGTACTTCCTCTCCCACTTTTCGGGGCCCTATAGTGCTTACTAAGGTGACCCCTCTCATTACAATTAAAGCACATCGACTCCCACTTTGCCTTCTTCTGGTCATCTCCTTCCTAAGACTGCTTCAATTCCTTATCATTGTTGTTCCACTTTCTCTTGCCACCCCAGCTCACCTGTGGGTTTAGCCTTCCTTAAAAACAATAACTTCAGCTTTTGGTTTCGGGTGTAGGCTCTCATACTTCAATGCCCTCTCTATAACCTATTCAAAAGTCTCATCAATGTGATTGATCATCCTTTCCTCTAGATACTCATTTAAGCCAATATGAACTTTTGTTCTCCTTTAACGAAGTGTTAATGAAGGAAAAACTACACTTCGAAATCATGTCGAATTTTTCCATATACTCAGAAATAATCTTCTCCCTTTAATTCAATTTAGCAAACTTCCTAAACAATACCGACTTTTCGGTAGCCAGTATGAACTTCTCCTCGGATCGGGTTTCACAGCATTCATCCATTCCATAACCCAACCTTGAAGTTGCCTAGAGGATAACTTCCTCTTCGTCTCATTTTCTAACTCTAAGTCGTCGAAGATACAATTGCAGGTATCCAGCCAATCCTACACTTCCACGGTCGCTTCCATTCCAAGAAACAGTTTGCCTCCAAGACTAAAGTAGTCCTTACTCTATATGGTAAAGTCGGCTCTGGACGCTTGCATTGGAGCAACACCACCAACAACTACTGTAGGAGCAACCTGGGCATTCTGAACCATATTTCATTCTATAAGTCGGTGTTAGCAACCCCCGATCCTGCCCTCTCCACAACTCCTGAAATGAAATTCCTAGCAGCATTCTTTATTAGCCGACTCATTCTTATAAGTTGAAATAAGAATGATCTCTAAAGGAATAAGTGGTGACCATGAAGGCGATGCAAATTATACTATACTACTATATAATTTTAAAAACCGAAATATAATGAGTAAGCTCACTTATATATCACTCGATCCATTCTAAGGCGATAGCTTCTTCCTTATTTCTAACGAAACCAAGTATCAACTTAGGTCATCTATGCAACATAAACTCTAATACCAAATTTGATGACCATCCTACACCTTCGGTATCCAATATGCATGTATAATGCATTGTGGAGGTACCTAGGGGATTCAGGACGGCAGGTATGGGTGCAAAGAAATAAAGATCTAAACACAAAACCTGTAGATTTCACAACGCACAAACAAAATATAATATAATAACATACATGTAAAACATGCGAGACAATGATATAATCAAATGAAATATAAATAAGAACATCAATGTGTAACAGGTTCATAGATTATAAAAAAAAGAAATAGTAGTATTTATACATCCCAAATCTCCAAAATAAACTATATAATTGTTTCTAAGGTAATACAAGTACTCGTATAGCTCCACAATACTGCACAATGGAATATAAGTGATGGTAAGCTCTAAGTATGGATACATGGAAGCACGGCCTTCTACTTGTACTCCATACAACTCCATAATCTATCTAGACTCATTATCCCTAATCTACTCATTTAAGAGTACCTGAGATAATAAGAAGAAAAACACAAAACCTCAGATTAGACAGCGTTTGGTGTGAGCGATACATCATTTAATAATACTATAAAAAAACTATGTATGGTAATAAAGATATAGGGTATGTAGAACCGTACATGACATGTCCCTACATCTAACAAGTTAGCACATGAGAATTATATGCTAAACTACTAACACATAAGGGTGTATTAAACTAAGTATAATATAGGGTATAGAGGTATAGCACAGTAGTAAAATATACATATCAAGCACACAACAAACAAAGTGGGCACATAGCAAACATGTAAGGACAACCATCACTGGGTCTCACTTTGATCCTACCACCACCAAGGTCTCGTATCATCGGACCACCTCCAAGGTCTAACATCTACACCAAAATGTCGTTCCGCCTCTACCATCACCAAGGTCCTACATCGTCAGCAAGATGTCACTTTGTCTTGACAATCACCAAGGTCTTGCATCATCACCAAGATGCCTTCAGATACTTGATAACTCATACGACCATCACTAAGGGCGACGACACACCACATCGTAATTGGATTTGATGTTCGGTCATGTAACATCACCAAGGTACTGCCCTCACCAACGCATGCTAGCTGTCACAACCCGATTTTCCGACGCCCAAAAAAACCGAACCATGAAGATTAAAGAAGAAGAGGTAGAAAAAGAAAATAGAAACAGCATAAGAATCTTACCATCGCAGCAGAATAAAATATAATAGATGATAACAGATCTTTACACAAAAGAAAACTATATATGTTTTATACATACATCATCAGAATACATCATCAGAGTTCAACAACATCAATAACATACAACTGGACAGTCATATAAACCTGTCCTCAAAACTGAATACACTGCGGAATAATAATCAAGCACGGAAGTACGTATCGCCATCCAGCTCGTCTCCTGAGCTCCACATCATCCTTTTATGTATCCTATAATACTCGGTCTGACCCAACCATTATAGTTAAATAATATCCGACTCAGTCTGGAATACCAGCGTGAAAAAAACACACTCAAATTGATTATTAAAGTTTCAAAATCCTTTGAAAACAAAAGCATTTCGTAAGACCACACCACAAATAAACATGTCGGGTTTTTACCTTATGATAGCCAAAACACTTTTTATCAAAATTCTGTGATATTATAATAGTGTCTATAGAAAGTAAAATAGAATCTAGCTGAAATGCTTGCATCTCACGTTTCAACAATAGTTGGGCACAATCAAAACTGTACAGGTACGTAGGGAGAATGGATTTCCAACTAATGACTAGGCACTGGGGTACCACCTGTCATAGTACCTGGTCTAGATCAGCGTACCGAGGATTACTCCCAATCCCGTGCAACACAAGACCGGGACTACCCCTTACTGGATAATCCCGAGTAAGATCACCCCACGGTTGGGATCAGCAACCGCACCACTAAGCCAAAATAAAAAGGGACATCTAGACAGGGATGACCTCACCCTAATGGGCGCTACCCACTTAGCCTTGCTGCATAACCCCTGATTTTCAATCATTCTCGGTTGATGAGGCTTGAGGCTAAGCGTTACCTTTTAGAACGTTTCACTTAGAATGCTCATTGTCCACCTGACGAAGTTCCGAAAGCATTTATCCATACAAGTCCGTTTCAGGTTCGAACGGAATCGAAGGCACTACTCCTACTACATCCATTTTGGAATCACCTCAGGATTAGTAGCGACTAGCCCTTGCACTTCACTGTTCCATCTTCGACTCCGAACTCTTGTTTCCCATACGAAAATGTACAAACCGGATCGAAGTGGTTTTCGAGAAATTAATCCCGATCCCGGTCTCTTCGAAATGATCGGCGCATTGGCCAATATTGATAGTCGGTTATTTAACTATTAATTAATATTCACAAATAACCATAAAACAAAAATAATTTCACCAAATTATTTATTAACCACAAAATATCTTCGTAAGATATATTTCCGCTTTCAAACCTTTTTGAAAACGGTTTTCAAACCACACTTTTCTCATGAAATATTTTCAAATATTTATTTCCACTGAAAACACCAAGCACAAAGACTTTAGGATTTTTTTTGAAATAATTTAAAACACTTTATTATAAAATATGCTTTAAAACATTTAAACTAAAAATTACTTTAATACTTTATTAAAAATATATACTTACGTATATTTAGAATAAACTACTTCTACAATATAAAACTAAATTTCTAACTTTTAAAACATAATACCAAGCCATCTTTAAATAATTACTGCTATAAATATATTAAAAGAAAATACTTACTTTAGAATTTAAACAGTTAGAAATAATAAATTTTCTAAAACATGCTTTTTAAAACAACATTAAATCTTTTAACTTATATTTAAAAATTTACTTTGAAACGTACTTGGTTATCCAGGAAAATATACGTCTCTTCACATCCTTTAAAACTAAATCACTATTTGTTTTTAAATAAATTTTCTCATTCTTTTAATAAATTCCCATCGTGAATTTATTCTTCCAAATGTCTACTGATATATTACTTCGCTTTTATAAACCCAGTTTATAAATTTCTCAGCCCCATCCTTCTTACAATTCCAATTTCAGATACTTAAATCAATTTTCCAATTGATTTCCAAATTACTCTATTTTGGAATAAATCCGTTTACTTACTCATTTACTTCAAAATTTCAAATTTTATTTCTTAACTATGATTTAAAGCCCCTTTTTACTGAAAATACCAATTTCATACCCTTTTTTCCCAAATTCATTCTTTATTCTTTTAAATAAATTTAAATCTTGGATTTTAAAATAAATTCTTTATTCCTTTAGATAATCTCACTTAAATTTTAAATTCGTTACTCCTCTGTTTATTCAGAAATCCCCTTTTCCATATTCGAAATTTTATTTATTAAAAAAATACACTTTTATTCTTTCTAATTTATCCTTCAATTTATTCAAACTTCTATAATTATTTTACTTAAAAAATTTCTCTTTTATTTTCCCTTTTCAAAAATCCAGTTCTACGGATTTTGATAACTCAGTATACTGAAATATATTCAAGCAAACCACAGCATTCAATATTCCAATTATCAATAATATTCACACAGAATATCAATCATAACACAGAATATTAAACAATCTAAATAATTTTGAGGAATCCAGTTGGATCCCTCCAACCTATTTCCCTGCATCCACGGACGTTAGCACAATACCAATTCCACTTTGAGGTGGAATATCGTGGTATATGGGTTTATAAAATATCATCCGCTATTATGCGGCGCATAGGGTCTCATCCGCTATAAAATGCGGGAAATAAATCACTCCAATATATACTATATATTATAGCACATCAAATCAATTCAATCATTCAACCGATTATTTAAATTTAACCATTTAAATTTAAGTAAAACCCAGATGGGTGAGATTAACTCACCTTTGATCTTTGTTCACAAATGCAATCCATCTCGACTTGTTCCTCCATAATTTTAGACCTTGAATTAATATTTATACAGTTTATCGATATCCAAAATAATTGAACAAATTAAATTCTCATTTGATAATTTAATTAACCCTTGATTTTTATTTTAACTAATAGTTTTAATTTAAACCAATTCCCCTTTTAAAAAGATGTTTTTGGCAACTATGATAATTAAACAAGTTTATAAAACAAATTTATCTCTATAATGCTTTATTTTTGGTGTTTAAAATAGTTAAATGAACCAGTTAAACAAATTAATTTCCTTAATATTTGTTTTAAAATAAATTAGCAAAATTAAAAATGTATGTATATATATATATTTATTTCACTTTTGAAACTACATGTACCTAAAAAAATTATTTATCTAAATTCAAAATTTATTTCATATAATTTCCTATATAAAATTTCAGTTTTTTTTTAAATGTTTCATAACAAACTGTAAATCCCCCTTTTTTTTTTCTTTTTTTTCCTTTAAACAACTGTAAATTCTAAATATAAAATTTCAAAATTTAAAACTAGATACGATTACCTGACTGCGAACGACGAACGCGATTTGAAATTGCCAAAAATTCCACCATAGTGCTCGAGCTCAAGCTTGACTCCACGTCACGATGTCGATGTCGTTCCATGACCCAACCTCTTCAGCTGCTCGTGAGTCGAGCTTCCTTCCATCGCGGCATCAACTTACGACCCCCATCTCGTATCAAGGACCGTAACCTGCTGCCTACCCACGGCGACCAAAAGACATGCGATCGCCACCACCCAGAGCCTCGCGCGAGAAGAAAACCCCAATTCTATCGAAATCAATTTCGATCCTTACTTTTGCGCTCGCGAATTCTTCCTTGCGCTAGAAAAAAATCGACGCCATCGGTTCCCTTGCGTGCCGCCTTCGTCTTTATCGCGAGACTCAACGAAGCCCTCGAGCTAAATCGAACAACTCGCGATCAATTTCGAAATCGAAATCGATTTCGTACCCTATTCCATTTTCTTTTTTTGTTTCGTTTAAAGACTGAAGAGAGAGCGGCCATTAAAATTTTATTTGAAGAGATTTTCTTTGAATTGAAGAGGACGACTACGACCGTTAATATAAAAGAAGGAAGACACCTTGCATGTTAAGAAGAATGATTCAATGCCCATTACTATTTTCCAAAACCAAACAGTTTTTAACAACAACCCAACAATCTTTATTAAAAACACACTATTCATCTTACTAACTTTCCAAACTTTTTCATAGTTCCCAAACAACTTTACTTATTCAATCATTCAAATTATAATTCAAAACCAAGTTTTAAATTTTTAAAATTTCTCAAAAAATTTCTAACTCCCTAAATTGTGGAAAAATTTCGCCAGCGTCTCCTTTGCGCGGCTAGCTCGGTACAACTACAAAATGCCTCTACGGGGTCCCAAATTCCAAAAGAAAACAAAAGGCCAAGTGGCTAGATCAAAAACCCTATCAAATTTCATACAGAAATTTAAACGCATACTTTTTTGTCGAGCAATTCAAATTTATCTCTGAAATCAAAACCAATTTTCCTTTCCCTTAATTATACCTTCATATCATACTTAGCAATAATATCCAATCATAGCTTTTAAAGTCATTTTATACATTTCTTTACAGAAGTTTTCATATCTACTTCTATTCAAATTAGTTTTCCCATTTCCATATGAATTCAATTTATCTTCAACTCTGAATATTGAATTTTATCTTCCATTTATAACTAATTCATATCATTATTTTAAATTAGTTTCATCCACTAATTCATTTCAATTTCCAATTTGAAATCGTTTTGTCGCTAACAAAAATTTTCCCAATTTTTTTTTTTAACTGCCAAAATTTTCAGAAAATTTTGGCAGAGCCTCCTTTGTATGGAGGAGCTTTTGCAATTTGAAAAGAGATATAAATATATATACATCGACCCACCCGATCGAAAAAATAAAAACAGTTCATATTTCCTATTTTTATTGCGTAGGCGTACCTTTATTTAGCATTTTTAAGTAAGCGGCTTATTATTTTAGCAATTAACACGTCCTAATCCAGCCAAACGGCTTCCCGGTACTTGTACTTACTCAATTTACACATGTAAGTGCCAAAACCATGTAATTTAACAACATTTAACATATTTAACTAGCAAACATAGGAGTTTCTATAAGCAATGCAGGTTAAACAATATTTATAAGCAATTATAGGGTTCTGACATTAATTTTAATTGTTTACAACCAATTCATATATAACTTCATTCAATTTAAATTGTTTACAACTCAATTGCTTACATTCAATTCATTTTTAAGCAAAACAAACTCATATTCACTTCAATTGATCTTTAAATCAATTTATTTGACCTCTATCAACTCACAAATTATAATTACCTTCGTTTACGTCAAACGACAATTCATTCTATGCAATTTGATGATATCCATGTGAATAAATAATTAATTAGGTTTTATAACCAATTTAAATTGATTCCGACTCAATTTTATTTAATTCCATTCCATTTTAATTCATTCACAACCATTTTACTTAGCTCGACACGTTCCATGCTTGTATACTGCTAACCATTCCCAAATTAAATTCAACCCAAGCTTTTATTTAATGGTCTACCCTTCCTACTCGAAGTTGAGCTTCTCATTATTCTTAACTTAAGTTAATTTACTTCAATTTATTCCAGCTCCAAACTTAAGTTCACTTCTATTTAATTTGATTCTCATCTAATCAAATTCCATTTAATTCAGTTAGCACATCCACTTTATTTTAATTCACCTTCTCAATTTATCAAAATAATATACAAGCACATACTTAACTCATTTATACTCGAATTGGATTTTATTTGTAACTCAAATCATTTCTATTATAATCTAATTCCATTTTGTTTTTACAACATCTCCACTTATTTTAATTCATTATCAATCCAAGTCTAATTCTATTTATAATTTGAGTTTATTTCCAAACTTCATTATTATCTTACAATCCATTTTAGTTAACCGAGTTAAATTTTATTAACATACTCTATCAAATAATTTATTTAGCTAATTAGCTTACTCCCAACCTTTAAATCAATATTCGATTTTTTTATGAAAATCACTCAATTAAATTTTCCTGAGTTCAATTTTTTTTTTATAATTCCAGTTTGGATTTTCTTTCATTTTTCCAAAATTCCAACACTTTTATTTCGGCTTATTTATTCCTTTTTTACATTTTTATAAGCTACTCACTTATTAATATTCATACTCCTCCATCCATTTACAGTCAATCACATTTTCACTCTACTTTTAAGTAGGGATTATATTTTTATTTCAATGCTTTTCAATTCTTTTATAGGCTTCCGAAGCTTATTTATCCCAATGCAATACTTACTTAGTTTACGCTTATTTATTTAAGTAAGAATTTTATTCCGTTCAATATTATGTATAACTCAACTGAATTTATTTCAATTTAAAGTTCATTTAACTTAACTTCAGTTAAATCTAGCATTATACCATTCTCTAGAATTTTATTAAGCAAGAACTTAATTTCATTTAATACCATCCCACACAATTCACCTTAATTTCATTCCAATTCCTTTTAACTTACGTCAAGTCTAATTCATTATTATTAACTTTGCTTAAGTTAATTTAATTCTAATTAATTTAATTTCTCAATCCAAATTTAATTTTTATTTTCTCATTCCAATCACATTTAAGATTTACTAATTATTTCTTCCAATCGTCAATTAAATTTTCCATAATTTAAGTTCTGCAAATTAAATTTATTTAACTTTTTCACTTTAAATTTTAATTTCAACATTCAAAGCTCATATTTTCCTTCCTTATTTAAAAAATCATCTTAATTTTACAAGTTTATAACTTACCTCATTATGATTTTCAATTCAAATAAGGATTCAGGATTTTTAAACATCCGGCTTTTGGTTTCAAATCATTTAAAATCACCAATATCTCAAAATCACACTTCTCAAATTTTTAAACCAATCCTGTTTTTTATCCCCAACAAATTTCCTTTGAAATTTCAAAAACAAACTAGTTCTTCTGAACAAATCAATTTGGCAGTAATCCGTCACTTAGAAACTCGAAAATGAACATCAATGATGCCGCAGTCATCACCGAAATTATTTTCCAACGACTGAAGTGATTTCAATGTTATATCCCTTCCTAAAATTTATTTGAAACAATTTCCTTTCAGAAATACTTTTTAAAATAATAATGCTATTATTTATCTTCAAAGCACTTCGAAAAACACTTCCAAAATCTCTAGGATTTTAAATTTCAAATTACTTAAACCAAATTTTAACTATAATTTATTTGTATAATTTATGCTCATACAAATTCCCTTTTTGATTACACAAGTCATTTCGATTTTTATAATCTTGTTTGTTTAGAATATTATCATCCAAACATCCAAGTTATATAACAATTTAAGAAAATATTTCTTTTATATCAAAATATATTTTGGGTAAAACTATTTCATTCACCTACCTTTAAAACAATATTGTGTCGATTTATCGTGTCAGGTGTTTATAAACTCTTCTTGAATAGCGGCCAACTTACTCGACCAGAATTCATATTCCACTCAACCAATAAGTCAACACAATATTAAAACAATTTACATTCACTAACAAATACGCACTCATATCTACTAATATGCTCAAACTCATTCTAGAGTACTACTGACTCTATCTCTAATGAGTAATTCCCACCAGAGCCAAGGTTATCCCCAACCTAAGCTCCGATACCAAAATGTCACGACCTAATTTTTCGACGCCCGAAAAATCGAACCATGAAGGTTAAAGAAGAAGAAAATAGAAACAACATCAAAATCTTATCATCGCAGTAGAATAAAATATAATAGATGATAGTAGATCTTTACACAAAAGAAAACTATATCTTTTTTATACATACATCATAAGAATACATCATCGGAGTTTAACTACATCAATAACATACAACTGGACAGTCATATAAACTTGTCCTCAAAACTGAATACACAGCGGAATAATAATCAAGTACGGAAGTACGTATCTCCATCCAGCTCGTCTCCTAAGCTCCACAGCATTCTTTCCTGTATCCTATAATACTCGGTCTGACCCAAGCATTATATTTAAATAACACCCGAGTCAGTCTGGAATACCAGCGTGAGAAAACCACACTCAAATTGATTATTAAAGTTTCAAAATCCTTTGAAAACAAAAGCATCTCGTAAGACCATGCCACAAATAAACATGTCGGGTTTTTACCTTATGATAGCCAAAACACTTTTTATCAAAATTCTGTGATATTATAATAGTGTCTATAGAAAGTAAAATAGAATCTAGCTGAAATGCTTGCATCTTACGTTTCAGCAATAGTTGGGCACAATCAAAATCGTACAGGCGCGTAGGGAGAATGGATTTCCAACTAATGACTAGGCACTAGGGTACCACCTGCCACAGTACCTAGTCTAGATCAGCGTACCAAGGATTACTCCCAATCCCCTGCAAAACAAGACCGAGACTACCCCTTATTGGATAATCCCGAGTAAGATCACCCCCCTATTGGGATCAGCAACCGCATCAATAAGCAAAATAAAAGGGACATCTAGACAGGGATGACCTCACCCTAATGGGCGCTACCCACCTAGCCTTGCTGCATAACCCTTAATTTTCAGTCATTCCCAGTTGATGAGGCTTGAGGCTAAGCTTACCATTTAGAACGTTTCACTTAGAATGCCCATCGTCCACCTGACGATGTTCCAAAAGCATTCATCCATACAAGTCCGTTCCGGGTTCGAGCAGAACCGAAGACATTACTCCTACTACATCCATTTTGAAATCACCTCAGGATTAGTAGCGACTAGCTCTTACACTTCACTGCTCCATTTTTGACTCCGAACTCTTGTTTCCCATACGAAAACGTACAAACCGGATCGAAGTGGTTTTCGAGAAATTAATCCTGATCCCGGTCTCTTCGAAACAATCAACGCACTGGCCAATATTGATAGTCGGTTACTTAACTATCAATTAACATTCACAAACAACCATAAAACATAAATAATTTCACCAAGTTATTTGTTAACCTCAAAATATCTTCGCAAGATATATTTCCACTTTCAAACCTTTTTGAAAACAGTTTTCAAACCACACTTTTCTCATGAAATAAATTTTCAAATATTTATTTTCGCTAAAAACATCAAGCACAAAGATTTTAGATTTTTTTAAATAATTTAAAACACTTTATTATAAAATATGCTTTAAAACATTTAAATTAAAAATTACT
This sequence comes from Allium cepa, assembly GCA_030765085.1. Classification (NCBI taxonomy): domain Eukaryota; kingdom Viridiplantae; phylum Streptophyta; class Magnoliopsida; order Asparagales; family Amaryllidaceae; genus Allium; species Allium cepa. Next base: position 460,297,496 of record CM060938.1, on the reverse strand, counting down.
TTAATACTTTATTAAAAATATATACTTAAGAATATTTAGAATAAAACTACTTGTACAATATAAAACTAGATTTCTAACTTTTAAAACATAATACCAAGTCATCTTTAAATAATTACTGCTACAAATAGATTAAAAAAATACTTACCTTAGAATTTAAACAGTTAGAAATAATAAAGTTTCTAAAACATGCTTTTTAAAACAACATTAAAGCTTTTAACTTATATTTAAAAATTTACTTTGAAACGTACTTGGTTATCCAGGGAAATATACTTCTCTTCACATCCTTTAAAAATAAATCACTATTTGTTTTTAAATAAATTTTCTCATTCCTTTAATAAATTCCCATCGTGAATTTATTCTTCCAAATGTCTACTGATATATTACTTTGCTTTTATAAACCCAGTTTATAAATTTCTCAGCCCCATCCTTCTTACAATTCCAATTTCAAATACTTAAATCAATTTTCCAATTGATTTTCAAATTACTCTATTTTGGAATAAATCTCTTTACTTACTCATTTACTTCAAAATTTCAGATTTTATTTCTTAATTATGACTTAAAGCCACTTTTAACTAAAAATACCAATTTCATACCCTTTTTTCCAAAATTCATTCTTTATTCTTTTAAATAAATTTAAATCTTGGATTTTAAAATAAATTCTTTATTCCTTTAGATAATCTTACTTAAATTTTAAATTCGTTACTCCTCTTTTCATTCAAAATCCCCTTTTCCATATTAAGAATTTTATTTATTAAAAAAATTCACTTTTATTCTTTCCAATTTATCCTTTAATTTATTCAAACTTCTATAATTATTTTACTTAAAGATTTTCTCTTTTATTTTCCCTTTTCATAAATCCAATTCTATAGATTTTGATAACTCAATATACTGAAATATATTCAAGCAAACCATCAATAATATTCATCACAGAATATCAAATATTCATAAAACAGAATATTAAACAATCTAAATAATTTTGAGGAATCCAATTGGATCCCTCCAACCTGTTTACCTGCATCCACAGACATTAGCACAATACCAATTCCACTTCGAGGTGGAATATCATGGTATATGGGTTTATAAAATATCATCCGCTATTATGCGGTGCATAGGGTCTCATCCGCTATAAAATGCGGAAAATAAATCACTCCAATATATACTATATATAATATAGCACATCAAATCAATTCAATCATTCAACCAATTATTTAAATTTAACCATTTAAATTTAAATAAAACTCAAATGAGTGAGATTAACTCACCTTTGATCTTTGTTCGCAAATTCAATCCATCTCGACTTGTTCCTCCATAATTGTAGACCATGAATTAATATTTATACAGTTTATCAATATTGAAAATAATTGAATAAATTAAATTCTCATTTGATAAATTTAATTAACCCTCGATTTTTATTTTTAACTAATAGTTGTAGTTTAAACCAATTACCCTTTTAAAAAGATGTTTTTGGCAACTAAGATAATTAAACAAGTTTATAAAACAAATTTATCTCTATAATGTTTATTTTTGGTGTTTAAAAAAATTAAATAAACCAGCTAATAAAATTAATTTCCTTAATGCTTGTTTTAAATAAATTAGCGAAACTAAAAATGTATGTATATATATATTTATTTCACTTTTGAAACTACATGTACCTAAAAAATTTATTTATCTAAATTCAAAATTAATTTTATATAATTTCCTATATAAACTTTCGGTTTTATAAAAAAAAAATGTTTCATAACAAACTGTAAATCCCCTTTTTTCTTTTTTTTTCTTTTAAACAACTGTAATTCTAAATATGAAATTTCAAATTTTAAAACTACATACGATTACCTTACTGCGAACGACGAACGCGATCTGAAATTGCCAGAAATTCCACCATAGTGCTCGAGCTCGAGCTTGACTCCATGTCATGATGTCGACGTCGTTCCACGACCCAACCTCTTCAGGTGCTTGTGAGTCGAGCTTCCTTCCATCGCGGCATCAACTTGCGACCCCCATCTCGTATCGAGCACCGCAACCTGCTGCCTACCCACGGCGACCCAAAGACACGCGACCGCCACCACCCAAAGCCTCGCGCGAGAAGAAAACCCCAATTCGATCGAAATCAATTTCCATCCTTACTTTCAAGCTCGCGAATTCATCCTTGCGCTAGAAAAAAAACGACGCCATCGGTTCCCTTGCGTGCCACCTTCGTCTTTATCGCGAGACTCAACGAAGTCCTCGGGCTAAATCGAACAACTCGCGATCGATTTCGAAATCAAATTTGATTTCGTACCCTATTCCATTTTCTTTATTTTCAGTTAAAGACTGAAGAGAGCGGCCATTAAAAATTTATTTGAAGATATTTTCTTTGAATTGAAGAGGATGACTACGGCCGTTAATATAAAAGAAGGAAGACACCTTGCGTGTAGCTTGCTGGCTACGGTAATATGAAGGGAAAGGAAAAAAGTTATGACAATGAAAGAAAGTAAGTTGATATGACTTATCTTGACCAGCCAAAACAATATATTTTCTAATTTCAAATTTAAATTCAGATGCAACTTAAAATCTCAAACTCCTATTGAGGCGTACCATTAGACATTTATAATGTTATACCCATATTCCGAACGCAATGGAAAAGGTTTCGAGTCCTAATTCAATCGTATGGAGAAGATAGCTTTTTGAACCCTGTTATCCTATTAAATTTCGATTTAATTTTCAACGCGTTTACTTATCGTACGGCCAAACGATCACTCCAAACACTATAAAAATTGAAATCCGATAATAATATAATATTATGGATCCAATGGAACTGGTTTCGTTGAATTCCGAGACTGTGCCTCGGAAGGCTATTTTTAAACGTCAATTTAAACGATATATCTTCAAAACTTAACAAAACATTCCCAATTCAATTTCAACATTTTTACTATCTTCAGTACTATCGATATAAATTTTACAAGCCTTCAAATTATTTTTAACAGGCTTAAAACTGAAGATTCAACATTTTTACCCCATTTCAGTTTATTAAATCCAATAACTTAATTGCTAAATAATAATAATAATTGAATTCAAGTTAAAAATTAACTTTTAAATATTTAAAATCAATTAAATATTCCAATTTAAATTATTAAAAATTCCAGGTCGTCACTAGCCATCACGAAGGTTTAGGGTACAAAGGTAAGCATCCTTGCATACCCTTGCCCTACAAAACACCTATCCCACCAAGAATTATCAGTTCTTTCTTCTACACTGGCTCAATAATGGAACACATTATGTCCTCTACATTGCTTCACCTGTTCGAACGTGCCTCCTCGGACCATCACCAAGCTCATATACATTCCTCTTCCGAAGTGCTCAACCAAAATGATTCACTCATCGATACGTTGAAGTCAACTCACTTCCTCTGTTATAAAACAAAGCCGAATGTCACCTCAAGTCGTTTCGAAGCCATCCATCCTTAATCCCTATCTACTCATCAAAGACCCCCAAAATTTTCTTGAAAGTACATCCATTCCACGCCTAAAGTACATAGCTAAAACTCTATACCTTAACTTCTATTCAGTCTTCTTTGTGCTTGTCCCGAAACCATGCACACACGAAAAAAAAGCAAGATCGGATAGGAATTATTTTTTGGTACCCCACTACCGAACAAAATATTTTTTTGATACTTCCTCCTTCCAAACTAAAGCCTTCTCCTCACCGAACTGGAGCACACTACTCCACCGAACAAAAATCCTTGTTTGGCACTTCCACCAGCGAGCCAATGACCCGAAGCCATCTTTTTCCCAGGCCAAAGTCGCCACCGAATTGACCATATGCCAAACCAAATTCCATCGAATAGAAAACTTGTAGCATTTCCAAACTTCCATTTTCTGGTGGATTCCATCACTATGCTTAATGCTTTGACCCACATACATCCCTATGAACTGATACGACTCCTAATGTCCTAAAGTCGATCCGACGGAACTTGGTTCTACGTTTTATTATCTCTAATTCACTCCGGTGAGCATTTCACCCATTTAATCATATACACAAACACTATACATATACCAATCAACAACCAAACATGCAAACATACAAAAATTCATTACAAATCATCATACAGGTGTCTACAACATAGTCCAACATATTTAAGTCAATCATGCATCCAAATAACTTGTCTATAACACCAAAATCCACTTATTCACATTTTTACTATACGTAGTGTTTTAAAATAGCAGTAAAACATGATTTTGACTTCAAAACAGATTCAAAACATGTTAAAACCAATATACACAATAAGATGATAGATGATGAATCTATTGCCAATCACCCAAAAAGTGGAGATTTGCAAGCAAATCGAGGAAAATACGAAAATAAATAGCAAAGATCCGATTTTTCTTCCTTGCAAATGTAGATTTGAAGGTATATTATGAATACCCTTGCTAATCCACCTTTAATCTATGATTTAGACTTGATTTGGAGGACAAAAGAAAAGGTTTTGGATGAATAATGAGTCGATGGAGGCTTAAATCAATTTGAGAGATGGTAGAAACGTTTAAGGACGTTTGTTTGAGCCAATATAACCCTCTAACCCAAAATGGGTTATTGGGCATGTCCTCAATCTCATTAGTTACCCACTATAATGCCCCAAAAGTTGGCAAATTTCCAACACCTATACCTCCTAGTTAGAAAGTCCAAATCGCTATTATGACCACTCTACGAAAAGAGAAATCATCGTATCTTTCCAATGGAGTAGTGTCAGATGCTAATTCAGCTTCAATTAAAAGTTATAGCCATTACGGGTTTTCATAGATAAAATCATTCGATAAAATTATAAAGATGGAAAATATCACTAGTAAGTATTTCACAAAGTTATAGTGACATATGACTTCATATGAATTTAAAAATAATATTTTGCAATCCTTCAATACGTAAAATATGGGTCGTTACACTTCTCATCTTCTTCCATCTACAAACACATTTCACATCTTTTTGATGCCACATCTAATATTGGTGGCAGAATTGAATAGTGTTCAACCACCCCTTTTGGAATCTGAGCATTTTCCTTTGAGGATTTAGATTGCAACCCAATTTGGCTTACCGTGTGTAGCTAAAGGCATGCTTATTCACTCCTCCATATTACTGCTACTATCAACCATGTTATGGTAATTATGCATGTATTTTGCATGGGGATTGCACCAACTGCTCAGTAAATTCCCCCACCTCCCAACTTTCTGCAAGTGACGACGACCATGCTACTGTAAGCGACGCCACTTTATGCAAATAGGGATGGCATGCTCTTTCCTCTACCTAGGAATACTCCCTAGAATAATATATTCGAGTTGGCCAATGTTTGCAGCAGGGCTAGGGGGCAAGGCGGTCTATTTGTCGCACGTCACTCTAGAAAGTTCTAAAACAACCTGGCAACCTAAGTTGTTCCTAGACGCCTTCCTTCCTCATAAACGTCGAGTGGAATCAAGTCTAAGTTGGGCCAAGCCCCCTATGATGGCCAATTAACTCAATCAGTAAGCCATTGAATATCTTCCTCACTCGTGTTCACCCCCAGCATTGAATGCAGGTGACTAGATACTCATTCTCATGTCTGAAGACGGTTGGGAATAACAGTTGGCATTCCTCCCGGTCGTGCTTACAAGCCCAAACCATTACAACAAATGAGTCCTCGCTCCTAATTATAAGTTATCTTTCAAGTGAATAGCGACACTCACTGCCCATCTCACAATCATATAACATACTTATGCAAGTGCGCTCGTGCCAGCCATGCACTTCAGTTCATGCCAAGACCGATGGTCGCCTTACAATTAGTAGCATGTCACCCAGGAGAACCTTTAAGCCCTCATTCACTTCAATTCAAGCTGGGTCCATCCACCACTCTGCATATAACTGTTTGTCACCCAAGAGAACCTGGGAGTTAACATGCGCTCCCGCTCATGCCTTAACCCATCATCGCACCACATCTAATCGGCACATGGATCGCACAAGCCACCAGGCACAACCAATCTTATTAACAAACATTGTTATTTAACATATCTTAGAAGAGAATATTTTCCATAAACAATGCAGGGACTAAGCTAGCCATTTAAGAAATGCTACTCTATAAGTCACACAATTGGCAAGCAGAGGCAGAATAACAAATTCTTAGACAAACTTTGCATTGGATGATAGTTTTTATTCAAAGTGTGAGGGCACCGAGCCTACCTCGCTAGGCTATAAAGATATTTTGTCATTAAATAGTTGAAAAGAAGAGAAAAAAAGGAGGGTTAAACCCATGCTTAGGGCACCCTACGAAGACAAGCTTTAAATATGCAAATGAGCACTCCTAGCACCAACCGATCGGGATTTTTCTATTAAAGTCGGGTTACGATGCCACCATCGAAGCCTTCCACATCAAATCCTATAAGAGATCATGAAAAGATAGCGATTGGTGATGCGAATGTGGCTTTAGAGACTTTAGCTGTGATGTTAGAGGTAGAGGCAGAGGCGATAACCACTACTCTTTTCGATATAGAGGTAAAGTGTGAAAACCAACCTAGGTTTGGTACTGTTAGAGATATATAAGGAGAAAACCCTCTAGCACCAACTGGACCATTGGCACAACAGTGATGGCCAATCAACATCGGAAAAGTGACTAAGAGAGCGGACTCAGGCCAAGCAATGATGCAAAATCCATCTCTAAATTACTTCCAACTAGTAGTCCAAGATAAATCATCATTTAGAACAGAGGTGCTAAGAAACCTTTTCTAATAATAAAACAAAAGGCTCTCAAGAGCATTTGGAGAGAAAGATAAAGTTAGTTAATTTTACCAATAGAAAATCATGAAAAATTCGAGATTTCTAGATAAATTTACATGATAAAAGCTTCATGAGTTCAAAATGGAAGAGGAGAGGGGCACTCAAATACCTATCCCATCATTCATGGTCGTTATACTTAAAAAGGAAAAAAGGATGTCAATCATTTAGGAATAATGAAGTGTTGTGTCATACCACGGGCGTAGGGAAAGTGACACATCTCTGCCACATCTTGAGAAGTGCAACCGCCTCGTCAAATAGTGTAGAAACACATATGATGCAAATTAAATACATAGTATTGTGGAAAATCGACAGGGTCCTGGTGATTTGACAAGCCTGTGCATGCAATGGGAAAGGACATGGAGGGAAAAATATTACTCCATTTTTTCATAAGTAAAAAGGCAAAATGATCCAAGCTTCTTAGTCTTACTCGATTCATTCCAAGCCGACTTGAATCTAGGCCAGCTCACCAAAGACTAGCCATGACAAGAGGAGGGTCGACTAGGCTCCATCGGTTGTCGACCTAGGTCTAGGATGCACCCATATCAGCCCATCTACTCAAGAGCACATCAGGCCAGCTACATGTCGGCACACCCCGAAGCGACTTCAACAACCAACTAATCGGGCAAGGCTAGACCTAGGTATCACCTAGCCCAGTTTACGTCAACACATCTCATAGAAAAACCCCCTCCCCCCATGCCGACCTGAATTTGGTGTAGCAAGCGGGTAGCTGTTCGCTTAAGCATCTCACGCAGCTATTTGCCAATCGACATGGCTCAATGCCGGTTCAATCATAGCATGTCCTTGGCCCAACTTTAGCACTACTGCCTACGGTCCACTCTAAGTGGTCCGTCTCATCATCTCCCCTTCCACTCGGTTATCATCTAAGCCGACAGAGTTTGAGGTATGCCCTAGGTGTATGTAATTTGTTACATATATCTAACTTGATAACCAATCTTGTTCAAAATAAATTTTGTTTTCTTTCTATTATATAATTAATATAACATGTTGTGTTGATTAGTTAATTTAATTAAAAGTATATTTAATAGAAAATACATAAATGATACATTTCGTGATAGTAGTTACAAAGTGCTGTAACCATAAGTAATTTACCACTATGAAAATAAATATACCATTTTAAATATTCCTAGTCAAGATGTATCGAGACTGGATACTGATACATCCATTATACTAAAGTACGTAACGCTCTTAAAACATTGGGCAGTGAATTACTCATGGCTACTGGAGGACACCAAGGGTTATGTACTAATAGTTATTGGATAACTACGAAATTACTCACCCGATAATTTTTTGCTGGTTAATATTACAAAGGTAAAATAGAAACATTGACGTGACAATATTACACAATTCCTTCACTTGAGAATACTGTCGAGCTTTGATATGGAAATATGCTTTGATTATAATTAAATCATGGAGTGGTCTAACATCCCTGTTTTTAAATCAAATTTAAATTGGTAATAATTTAATTTTTGGAATTAAATTCTGAATTAAATTGAGTTTTTCCAAACTAAAATAAAATATTTGTTTATATATATATATATATATATATATATATATATATATAATGATGTTTAATTGAATTTTGAATTTGAAAACTCAGAAAATAAATATTTTAGAAATAAATTAGATTTAAAATTTTATTTTTAAGTTAATAAGAATTTGTTTCTAATTTTATTAAATATGCATTTTGATTTGAAAATGATATTTTGGATTTAATACAATTAATTTTTCAATGGCTAATCAAGAATTAAATTCTAACATATTTATTCATGTGAAATTAAATTTTAAAACCATTTTCTTTAAAAGATTATATAAATGATTAATAAAGAAAATATATTTATTTAAATGGGAAATATAATATAAAGTTATTTACAAAGTTGAATTCAAATATATACATATTATACACTTACTTATTAATGTTTAATTGATTTTAGATTATATTTGAGATAAATATAACAATTTTCAAAGAAGCAATTTAAGGAGTTAAATTCATATATATATATATATATATATATGAATTTATATATTAGTGTTTAATTAGTTATTAAATTATATTCTTTAAAGTTATAAATATATATAAATAGTATAAGAGAAAATATAAATGGAAAATTATATGAAAATATATTTAAAACATTAATATATAAATAAATTTAACAGGATGGGTTTGAACATAAATTTTAAGTTTTTAACATTTATTAAACACATGCATTGACAAGGGGAAGATAATTAAAAATGTATCAAAACATTTGTAAACCATATAATAAGAAAATTTAACAAGTGTTAGTTGGTGATACAAGTGTCAAACTTGATTTATTATATTCATTCAAAATTAAAAAAACATAGATAACATACTTAAGAAAGAAAACCAGGTTTATACAGTTCAAATTCTTCTTCTTACTTTTTCTAAATTCTAACTAAACTATAACCTGAAATCAATAACCTGAATCAAGCAAAAACAAAACAAGCAAAGTAAAGAAGCTAAATCATCTCTGCAATCAAACAACAACCAGATTCAAGTTTAATCAAAACAATAATCATCTCAGACCTGAAAGAAATCAAAACAAGATCTAGTAGCAAGATCGTTTTCAGTTTAAAATGCAAAAGTAAAATTCAACTCAAGACCAGATTCAAAGTAAAATCAAGTCTGGAAACAAGGAATGGGTGCAAGGCAAAGATCAAGGGAAAAGAAAATGCAAGCAAACCTAAAAAACATTTAAAACAAGCAAGATCGGATCAGTTTTAAAATTAAAGCATATCCATAAAAAAATCATCTTCCAGTTTTCAACATTCCAGGCTCTGCTTCATACTTCCAAGTGAGCAGACCTCTGAACCCATTTTCATATCTAGGTGGTTGGATTATTACTTGAAGTTATATGCTTGTATACTTGTGGAAAAAATGCCTATATATATGTATGTAGTCTGGTGTGTGCATGACTGTTTATCTCTGTTAAAGATCTAGGTTTTATCAACAAATTCAAAAATTCATATCACCCAAACCAATCAATACTAAGCTTTAATCTCAAAATGAAAAGTGATTGTAATGTTGTAATACCAATTTAAAAAATGATCACAAGTATAATTATTGAATAAATATTTTGAAAAAATGGAAATTACAGTAATAAGTATTTTAAATCAGAAAAATCAAGTTCAAAATTTCAAGTTTTGATAATATCATCAGATTCAAATATAAAAACTATGATTTTTAAGACAAAATACCATGATTTTTAACTGTGTGTATCACGAGATATCGGAAGTTGATCAGAATCGAGAATTTTCTCGATTTTCGATGTTCGCATAATCATTTAACCTTGGGATTTTCACTGGAGGAGGCTGAAGGTATGGGGATGCGAGGAAAAATAGTACGTAATTTTATTAATTTCCATGGCGGCGCGGCGAGGTCGAAATAGGGTTTAACGACCCATTTTGGTCGACGTCATAGTCGAGGCATTTGCGTCATCTAGGGAGCATCGAACATGACCAAACCGAGGGGAATTGGTTCGTGGGTGAGTGGCGAGGCGATGGACGTGGAGATGTGGCGTCAGATGGTTGAGATGATCGAGGAGAGGCAGATATTGGTGTAAGGTCTGGTTTCAGGTTAATGGTGGGTAGCTCGATTTTGATACATGGCAAATTTGAAAGTTCTGGTGGGTCAAGCTGGTCGGTAGTGACATCAACGACTTATCCCGGGGGGCGAGGTTGGTCGAAGGACGTTCAGGTGGTTATGCACGTGCACGTGATAGCTTGATATCTGGCAAACTTTAAGAATTGGGGAAGACGAAGATACTCTCGGGTTTGACTCGAGGGATTCGCGAAAAACACTCGAAGCAAGTGATGTCGCGAGTTGCCCGAAGTTTTGCTTAGCAAAACTAAAAATTTGCCCGGGTTTGAGTGTTTGTGTATAAACCAGTTTTAAAGATTAAAATTTTAAACAAGTTTTATAAAATTTAAACAAGTTTTAACGAATTTAGTTAAACAAATTCTTTTATACAAGATGTGTTTATTTTTATATTAATTAAAGGTTTTAAATATAAATTATTTTAAAATTCATTAAGTTAAAAAAAAGTGTTTTTAACATATTTAAAAATAACCATTGATATTTAAAGCAATTAATTTAAGATGAAGGGATTATCTTTTGATTTGACTAAAGTCTTAAGTGATTAAAAGATTAATTACTTGATTTAAGTTATTAAAGATAATTATTTAATGTAAGAAAATTTTAAGGATAATCACCTAATCAAAGATTGATTATGGTTAACAAATTTCATAATTAAGGATAATTAATTAATTAGAAGGTTAATTAATGTAAGTAATTAGAGGTAATTAACTACTTAAAGATAATTACTTAGTTAAAAGAAATTAATGAATGGTTAAAGTTAATTAAGTAACTAGGGATAGTTACTTATTATAATTAATTAAGGATAATTAATTTTTGTGATTAATTAATTAATTTGAGTATAATTAGTTAATTAAAGATTTATTTAATGAAAGTGATTAGGGATAATCACCTATTAAGGATAATTAATTTAATGGTAATTAATTAAGGGTTAATTAATTAATTCAATTAGTTAATTAAGAGTAATTAATTTTAAAGGATAACTAATGATTAAAGGCTGATTAATCTATTAATTAAAGTTGATTAGTTAATTTATTAAAGGTTAATAATAAATGATTAAAGGTTAATTAATGATTAAGGTTTGTAATTAATTATTATTAATTAACCAGGATTAGTTGTTTACTCATAAGTAATTCATCTGATTTAAATTAATCAGATGATTAGTATGACTTATGGATATTTGAATTTATTGGATGTTGAATTGTTTGATATTCCTGATGTGTGATTCTCTGTTTTGATTTGAGCTGTGATGAATGTAATTTATTTATCTGTGATGAATGCAATTTATTTATCCGTGATAAATTCAAATTATTTATCTGTGAATCTGTGAATGGAGATAAGTGTTATAGGAATATACCGCTTATCGATATTGCTATGATTGAATATGTGATGATTGATGTTGTGCGCTATTGTGTAAAACCCCTGGACTACACCATACACACACAAATATGGATTGCACGAGGGAATAGGTTAAGTCACAGATTTTTGAAATGGTTTTAAAATTGAGTTTTGAATTCAAATAGTTTGGAAATGGATTTGGTTTAAATATGAAAAGCTTTTGAAAAAGAGTTCGGAAGATAAAAGTTATTTTGAATAACTTGATAAGGTTTTGAAATATAAATAGTTTGATTTGAATTTAAATTCAAGATTTGAAATCGAATTCTATGTTGAGAATTTTGGTTTAAAAAGGATATACAAGTTATAAATGTGTTTATATGGGTTTTAAACCATTTTAAAAGTATTGTTTTGGGAGTTTGAATTTAACCCAATTTTTATACTTAAAGGGCTTTAACTTGTGCAAATGTAATCGGATTTTTCCAAAACGAAAACTATTTGTTTTCAAATAATAACGGCTTTCATATAAAGAAAGGATTTCCAATTTGTGTTGAAAGATTTCAAGTTTGAAATGGAATTGAAATTGTTTTGAAAGTTATGAATGAATCTTTGTGAAAGAAGGTTGAACCTTATTTCGAAATTAAAGAGGATTTTAAACGGTGTATCTTTTATATAAAAGTTTTGAAATAGGAATTGTTTTGGAAGTTATGAATGAATCTTTGGAAATGGTTTTGAAAGCTATGAATTGAGTCTTTGATTTAATGATTGGATGAGTTAATCCAATTTAAAAAGGAAATTGTTTTGAAAATTGTGAATGAATCTTTGTGAAAGATTGATGAACTTTGTGAAATGGATATTTTTGTTTAAAGATTTGAAAATGGTAATTTGTTGAACCATTTGAAGAAAAGGTTTTGGGTAATGAGTTATGACTTAACTAAGATCCCAATATCTATATGCTTTTTAAATTAAGCGCTCATTATTCGGTTTAGCCGGGAGAGGACCTTGTGTCATATAGCCCATTCCGAATAATGATACGACGATATGGATAGCATTTGAAGACCGGTGGTGAAGACCAGGTATTTTCGAGAATGAAAAGAATACCTGTCGAATGACTCTGCACAGAGTAGCTATGGTATAGAGATCTCCATATGTGATGGGGAGTCTGATCGGGATTGTGAATACCCAGAGTGCAAGGGCTTCATTTTGAAGTGCCTTCGGTTCTGTTTGAACCCGAAACAGACTTGTATGGATGCGTGTCTGACATTACACTTTGAGATGTAAAATTGGTTTCTATCAAATACATTTCTGTTTGGTGGTGGAGAATTTATTCTCTTAGCTTAACACTCTTCTTTGAGACGTACGAGCTCAGAGGTTATTTAGTTGATGGTTACTAGTGATACATTCCCAATTTGGTAATGTGGCATACGAAGTGCTGCTGATCATTTGTTGATCGAAGCATGGCTTTTGTGTAAAGCGTAGCTTTGTGGACGAGACTTCGTCGAGCCTCACAACCTGGTAATGGTCAAAACAGGAATCGTTGCAGCAAGATTATTTGGGGGTAGTTCTCCTGAGGGTATGTCCATTTCCTTCTAGATTATAAGCGGTATCATGATATAGAGCCCAGATACTTAACTTTGTGGTTGCTGCAAAGTTATTGCTTTGTGGTTGTTGGTGTAGAGGTACCTCAGATAAAGGTTGGTAACGACCCGAGGATGGCATTCTCATGTCAGCTGTTACTTTCGGATAGGGGTAACCCGGCCTTGTGTTGGCAGAAATCCGGTTAGGTTTTCGGGAGCGTCCCTCCAGAGGCGTTCTATTTGGTATGGGAAGTTCCTTTGCCTGACCATTGTTGGAAATCCAAACAAAACAATGCGAGCCCTGTATGATTTTAGTCGTATAACCTGTCATGGAATGTGGCGGTAACCTGCTATTGAACATGGTAGCCATAGTAGGCATAAGTGCGAAATGTCTATGCTGGCTAAGATTTATATTATACTTTCGAAAGGTTTTCTACACTATGCACTAATAATAATATCAAAAGGATTTTGCGTATCAAGCATGTTTGACAATCATAAGGAGAAATCTCCTCCAATTCTACGTTTGCATTGTGTGTGCGGCGGGAGGCCTTGTGGCAATTTCATTTTCCAAAAAGCATTGTGGATTTCTTTTACTTCTTTTGTTGTTTGTTTTAAAGATAAACTATTTTTGGTTTGCTCATACCAGTCCCGTGACTGACCTGGAGTTTATTGTTCCCTTCCTAAACTCTGGGTGCCCGCAATTTTCCATGCGGACAGTCTAAAGTTGGGATTTTTATATAATCAAGTAGTAGGTGTAGATTCGGTAGCCTTCAGTCTATGGAAATCTCCTTCAGTCTTTGGATGACTGACCTTGCTTAACGCATCGATGATGGCAGTTCGAGCTTTTGGTTCAAGCTATATTTGGTGTTGGATTCTTTTGGAGATGCATTCTATTGGAGTTATCTTTCCGTTGTTATGTATCTCTGATTATGTGATATTCATTGTATCATCTTTGTATCAAAAATTTGTGTATCAATGATATATATTCATTTCTTTTTCCGCTATGTTGTTATACTTAATGTGTTATAAGCTCCGACGAACCAGATTCGATGTTTGAATCTGCGGCATTTGAATACAGGTGATGTATTCAGTGTCGATTTTCGAAGGTCAAGTCAGGATCGTTACAAGTGGCTTCCATCAAACTAGTATAGTTGGGTCAAGTGAAAGCATTGAAAGTGAAACACTATTCAAGTAAGGATTCATCTCCTCATTTTTAGCATCACAGTCAACTCTAAGTCAAAGTCTTTAGCAAGAGCATTTTGGTTAATAATAATTGTTATTACTGAACCAAGAACTTTATGTTCGGACTATATAATTAAATGCAGACGATATTAGAATTTTGACCATAACCAAATTCCATAAGTCCAAAGTGATATAGTCTTGACGAAGAGAATTGGTGTAAATAATAGTCACAATCGATTAACTATTAAGAAAATAAAATTGGATTTTACCAAAACCAAGTAAATGATAAATTTGGCCAAAATGTCACATCACCTACTAAGTAATATGTGAACTTTAATATTCGAATAGTTCGATATTAATCATTGACCAAATTTACAATTAATGAGTAATACAACCGAAATGTTGAATACTCCTTTGACCAAACAATTTAATTAATTAATAATTGTTATAAATTAATTAAATTAACTAATATTTGTTATAAATTAATTAAATTAATTAATATTTGTTATAAATTAATTAAATTAATTAATGTTTGTTAAACATTAGTTATAAAATTTTATGTTTATTTGTTGAATAAAATTAACAAATATGTTTATAACAGTTATAAATATATTAATCTATATACGATATTGATACACGTTTAAATTAGATTCAAATGTGATAAAATTTGATTGGGCTTGAAATAGGTTTGAAGCCCATATGTGCAAGGGAATTTCGGGCATGGTATAACCATGGAACGGGTGGCATGAGATGCTAAACGGGCCTGGGTTAGAATATTTTAAAAGGCAAAGAATGAGCAAGAAAAGAAAATGGATCTTGATCCTACTTTTCTCTTTAGCCTCTCCCTTATAAAACTTATAAAATGACTAGAACCCTCATTTTAAAATGAATTTTTTCTATCTGCACCACTCCATTGCTGGTCGGTAGACTTCATAGACCTAATAAAGATCCAAAATGATAAAAAAAATATTATAGTTCACTCATTTCATCCATTACGACTGGTCTAGTTCCAACAATGGTATCAAAGCACAATAACATATGTGGTCTAAATCTATCGTGTTTGGGTCAACTAATTAAGCTCATAGCCTAGTTAGTAGCATGCCAAAGAAAGGTAGTGTCGAAGGATTTGGTTTGGATAATCAAGCACTATGCCCTATCTGGCTACCGGCGTGGCCCGAATAGATATATGAGCCCAAAGGTTGTCCTTAGTAGAAAAAGCCCAATTTGAATAGGGCCTTGGGCTAATTTTCAAAATTGTTTGAAAATTTATAAAAAAAGATTTTAGATTTAAAAGTTAATTTAAAATAAGATATACATATGTATATGTTGCAAAATTTATAATATAATAAAAAAATTCAAAATATTTGAAAATTAATATAAATTAATTTCAAAATTAAATTCTATTGATAAGGTTAATAAAAGAATTAAATGGATTAATTAAATGAGTCTACATCCACAACTCTTGTCGAGTTGGTAACGGTTCCCAACTCCCCAGCAGATGGAGTGGGTTCGAGCCATGGCAGCTTTACTTTTGCAGCTTGTGCTCTTAAAATGAGTTGAAAATCTTGAGACCAAAAAGTGCTTCAACGAGAGCCAGGCTAAAAGGGAGGCTAGTTGGGGCAGGCCTACCGGATCTCCTAGCTCTACCATCCGGAGTATGTTTTTTGAAGAATATATGCATGTATTATATATTTTGATATATGTTATGTATCGTAAAATATTTAAGGTATCACAAGTATAGATGTATGGATGTAAAATGATTTTTCAAAATTAATATAATTTAATTGAACCTATTTAATTAAATAAATTAATTAAACGTTAGTTAATTAAATTTATGTATATATGATATATATAATACTATAGCTGTTATAATATTTATATTCAATATAAATGTTATATTAGATTAATATAAATTAACTAAAACATTAATTAATTAAATAAGATTTAATTAATATAAAATTATGCATAAGATTATTATATAAGTAAATTAAAACATAAAAGTTATATATAATAAAACTTATATAATATGAATGTATAAATTAAAGGTGGAACATTAAGAAATCGTAAATAGACTTAAGGAATAAATACATACGTAAATGTATGTATACCGTGATTTTCGATGTGTCTCACACTTGAATCGTGAGGGTATTTCATAAGAAATACATTATTTTATAAGTCGATATCACTCAATATAATGTATTAAAGATTATGAATCTCCAATATAATGTTGTCCTCTAACATATATGATAATAAATTACTTGCATACTCCTTAGTTGTTGAGCAAACTCAAGCTAGGAATGTTATGTAGTGTTACTAATATATTGAATAGACGCGGTAAGATAACTATATGTATTTATTGAGAAAACTCAAGGTACATATATTATACTTAGGTCGTCGCAATACGGTGGGACGAGTGAATAATCTTGTTTCAATTTGTTGAGCAAACTCAAGGTCAATAGGACATGGTACAAAGCGTTAGGAGTTGTATACAATACAACCGAAAAGGAATTATCCATCATCCGTGGAGCTATGACTTGTTGAGAAAACTCAAAGTTAGAATTTCAAGATGGACGAGTCCTAACACCCACCAGTGAATTTGAAAGACTTCTATATTTTGACTTAGGGTTTGATAAAACATAAAAGACTAGTGGGACCCTTATTAGAAAAATGAAATGATAACATAGTATTGTAATAACATGTGCTATATAATGTTATAATAATTTATATTGATAAATTTGTGCATTTAATATTATTGATAAAATGTTTATCAATTAAGATATATAATTGACCGAGTTGAAGATTGAAAATAGACATATAACATATACTTACTAACAAATGATTATTGCTTGTTAATGTTTCAACACCCATGTAAGCGCTTGATTTTACAACTACTAAATATCTTCAAAATTTGGTCGTTTACATTTTATTTGGTCAAGATTGTGTACTGTATTTTATGAGTTTCAAACTCAAAAGCAATGCAAGAGCATTGATATTTGATCCATATAAAATCACATATAAATGCTATATAACGAACGACTACAATTGTAGTGTACAATATTTTAATGAAATTAGTTCATCCGAAATAAGCAAATAAATCGTACTGTGAGATCGAGTATGAAATTTGATTGGTTACAATAAAGATCGTATTGTGTTAAATGTAACTCTAGACCAAAAATAAATTGTATATATCTAAAAACTCAATCGTTGAAATGTCAGTTTAATCAGTTTACGCAAAGTGCAACATATTTGATACTCTCAAATATTAAAGACGATTGAGTGCGCTTTTGTAAAGAGTTCGTTATGATGTTGTAGTAAGGGTATTCTTTTGCATGGTTCGACCATTTAAAAATAAAAACAAGTATACAAGAGAAGATTGTATTTAAGGTATAGTTGGGATGAAGAGAGTGAATAGTCACTTATGCTACATAAAGAAACATCATAAATGAGAATTGTAATAATAATAATTGATACTTAACATTGAAATGAGAAATATGATTTTTATTCTGAAATGTATTTTCATATAGAATTTTTTTCTATGAGTGAGTTCAAGATATCTGATCAAAAAATTCTCCACTGTAAACTAATTACAGTATATGAAATAAATAATCTATACTAAGTGAATGATGGTCCTTCGAATTTAGTATGCTATTATAGTAACGATGGAAATAGTGGGAGCATGCTATATAGCATTTGTTGATTGAATCAAATTACGAAAAGAAAATTCATAAAACATATAGAACATCATTTATGAAACAATTTTTCGGTGTCGACTAAAATATAGACATAGTTATATTCAATGTGAACGTTGTGAATATTCAATATGAAATAAAACTATAATGTGGTATTTGCTTTCATAACAAAAGTGATGATACTATTTAATTATATCTCAAACAGTTAAGGGATATGCACATATTTAGTGGAAGCATCATAGGAGTTGATGTACTCTTTGCATTAATACATATAGTTGTATGTACTCATAAGTAAATTGATGCCAAAATGGCTCCATATACTTCCTCATATTCACTAATGAGTTATCACAAACATGAACATGTGTGTTTGTACACCTGTATATGTTTATGATAAGCTCACAGAGTATATAACAAAAGTAAATGAAAGAAACTCATCCAAAGAATAGTTTACAATACCATACGAGATAAGGGTTTAAAAGAAACTCATATATATTATAGGCCAAGGTGTTGGCAGGTTGTATGATTCGAAAAACTACATATAATAATTGTACATAAAAGAACTTATATGGATCGTTCGAAGAAAATTTTGGGAACAATAGTCATTAGATGACTAATATATGTTGTGAACATAAACATATTATGAACTAATGGAAAATTGGTTTTATATGAGGCAATTCATAAAATGTTTTTGAATGCCCATTCCATTGCATTGCATTGAGAAACAATTGTTATTTCAAGAAATACCAACTTCATAGAGAAGCAATTTCTTTAAGAAATTATTTGTATAAAATGAATTTGGATACGATCTTATGATAAATATGATTATAAAGGATGAAATGAAATTGATCGAACCTAAACGATCATAGATGCATTAGAACATCTAATGAATATTCTTGTATATTAAAGAGAAACTATAAGTTTCTTATCAATGTTAAGAATAAATAATCCTCGATGTTTAATTAAACCATTAAAAGTATTGACTCTATGATATGATATGATGCGCAAGTTTGAAGTAGATTCCAATACATTACCAAAAAATGATTTTGATACATGTATCCGAAAGGATATGATCCATTGGAGGCAACTGTATCTTTAAGAGAAAGACAAATGCCATTAGAATATAGTGAGCCACATTGATAAGAATAATACCATGAATTCAATTTTGAAATTAACATAATGGATTCACCATTCAATGTGCTCAAGTTAGTTTGGATTTTACTCATATAATTATCGCATGGTATAACTTTATGTTTTTGGTACATATGTGTTGAAATGGAAAATTATAAATAATGATTTAGGGTAAACTGTTTACATATAATAATCAAAGTGTCTCGAACTAAGTAAGAGCGATATTGAGTTTGTGAGTTTTTGGATATGATCCAAGAATGGATACGAAAGTGACGTTTGACAAGTATCAAAATTAAATAAATGTTTTGATAGAAATATCAAATAGTTTATATTATCAGTCAAAATGCAGAGGAAGAGAGTGCTCATAAGAAAGAAAGTTAAAAGATACATAAATATTTCTAAACCATAAGTATACAACGCACTACTGATTGTTAACGAGTAGCTTTAGTTCTTTTAATACTCGACGTTGGATTTGTAAAGGATGTTTTTTATAGTAAGTATAAAATATATTAAGAATGCCCTAAACGATATGCAAGGACACCTTATTAAAATGTTTAATACGAAAAATGTAAGCTTGATTCGTTTTTATGTGTTGGTAATAGGAATTATCATACATATTATGTTGTCTACAATATCGTGATTTGTTTATTTACTTGATACATAAATCAAATATCAAATCCATATTGATATCACTAAATGGTTGTTTGAGATGTTCATGTTTATTTATGAAATACTTGAGAATTGTTTACAGAAAAATAAAACTCCCAATGAAGGAGTGTTCGGATTCAAACATTCATAAGTGATTTGACTATAATATGTCAGTAATAAATTCAAGTTAAGAATATTTAAGTTCGAAATGTTCCAAATGAAAACCTGTGGTTGATTCAATGAAAATGGCTAAGTACATCGCCTTGATAGCAATGTAATAAAAGCAACATATATAAATATAAATATAAATGCACAAATTTATAACTGAGCTAACGGTGACTCCAAATGTTGAGAACCGTAAAATATTTTTATATGATAACAATGTCATGATATATTTCATAACAGAACTTAGAGCTTACTGGAAGTCGAAAGACACACTTTGAATTGTTCTGCATGATAAAGATAGTTTATCAAATTCACAGAGAGTTGATTGACAAAGTAGATAATTGAAACATAATAGCACACCGGTTCGCTGAGGAATCAACCTGGTTGGTTTTGAGGAAACCGATTGGAGAAGTTGGAATAAGATTTCATAATTGACCCAAAGTGCAAGTGGAAGATTGATAGAGTTAGGAGTATGTCTTAGGGGCAATTATGTAATTTATTACTTATATCTAACTCGATAACCAATCTTATTCGAAATAAAAGGTGTTTTCTTTCTATTATAGACTTGATATAATGTGTTATATTAATTAGTTTAACTAAATGTATATTTAATGGAAAATCCATAAATGGTATGTTTTATGATGGTAATTACAAATTATTGTAACCGTGAGTAATTTATCACAATAAATATAAATATACCATTTTAAATATTCCTAGTCAATATGTATCGAGACTAGATATTGATACATCCGTTGAGACTAGACTGTATAACGCTCTTCAAATGTTGGACGGTGAATTACTCGTGGCTGTTGGGAGCACCATAGGGGTTGTGTACTGATAGTTTTTGAATAACTATGGAATGACCCAATTGATTGTTCTCTGTTAGTTAATATAACTAAGGTCAAACAAAAATATTGATGTAACAATATTACACAATACCCTTGACTTGAGAATACTGTTGAGCTTCAATGTGGATATTCCACTTTGATTGTAGTTAAATCATGACATAGCATCCATCGAATGACTATAGTTGGTTCGAGTTGAAGCATCAGAAGTGAAACACTATTCAAGAGAGGATTTACCTTCTTAGTTATATGAGGTTAGTATTACGGTCAACTCAAAGTCAAAGTCTCTAGCCAAGTAATTTCGGTTAATAATAATTGTTAATATTGATCCAAAGACTTTATGTTTGTATTATAGAGTTGAATGTGGATGGTATTAGAATTTTGACTATAACCAAATTTTATAAGTCCAAAGTGATATGATCTTGACGAAAATAATTGGTGTAAATAATAATCATGGTAACACTTAACAAAGTAAAATTGGACTTTACTAAAACAGTTAAGCGATAAATTTGGCCAAAATGTCACATTACCTACTAAGTGACGTGTGAACGATAATATTTGAATATTTCGATATTAATCGCTGATCAAATTTACACATAACGGGTCACACAACCAAAACATTGAATACTCCTTTGACCAAATGATTTAATTAAGTTATAATTGTTATAAATTAATTAATACTTGTAAAATATTAATTATAAATTTTATTCTGGTTTGTTGAACAATATTACTAAATATATTTATAATAATTATAAATATATTAATCGATATACAATATCGATACGTATTTAAATTGGATTTTAATATAGTAGAATTTTTTCGGGATTTAAATAGGTTTGATGCCCATATGGGGGCATGTGATGGTTGACCACTACAGAGCAGCAAAAGGGGCGACCATAACATGGCTAGAGGGGCTAGGGTTGAGTGGATAAGAGGAAAGAAAGAGTAAGAGAGCAATGTGGATCTTGATCTAACTTCTCTCTCCATTTCCTCCACCATAAAAGCATCTCAACCCACACTCGTTTCTTACTTTTGGAGTTTCCATCTACATATTCTCTAGCCGAAAATAATCCATATCCATTCCTCCATTTTTAAACACAAATCAAATGAACACAAACATTATTCGATAGCTGATAGTCAATAATTTAGGAGCTAGCACCTTGTTCGATCGGAAACTATTTCAAGGAGTTGATTTCATCGTTTCAAGGTGTATTAATAAGCTTTGGAGATAAGGTAATTTCTGATCTATAATCATAATTTAATCTCTAGATAGTTCGCATATTGTATATTGCTTCATTAGTTGGCTTATGATTCTAATATATCAAATATTGTCACATTTAGAATAATTGTATGATATACATACATACACACATTCATACGTACATACACATATATATTTGTGAAACACGTGGCAATTATTGCTCATGGCATAAAATACAAAAAAAATGGATTTTATTATTTAATTAATTTAATATTCATTATTTAAATTGTATAAACATTATAATTTAAATCCAACATCTTATAATATGCAAAATATGGTTTTATAATTTTATTTATTTTATTTATTATTTAAAATATTTTTGATATAAGTAAAATGATTTATATATATACACTATTATTTAAATATATATATTAATAACAAAAATGATACCTTATTCGAGAAGAGCAATCATAATGATGTCTTGGAAGCTTGAGCTCATGACCTCTAGAATCTCTATCCAAAGCGTTACTCTAACCACTTGAGCTAAAGTTCCTTGACATTTTAAATATTATCTAAGTCAACTAATTAGATAAATTAATTCTATTAACAAATATATTATATAAAATATG
Source organism: Allium cepa (assembly GCA_030765085.1). NCBI lineage: Eukaryota > Viridiplantae > Streptophyta > Magnoliopsida > Asparagales > Amaryllidaceae > Allium > Allium cepa. The sequence goes on along the minus strand of CM060938.1, from coordinate 460,274,692 downwards.
TTTTATATTTTTTAAAATTAGTTTAGTACATATTATACTTTCGACATAATGATAAAAAAAATTATATATAATTTAAATATTTAATATTAGACGAAATTAAAAACTGAATTTAAAATTGATTTTAAATTATAATATTTAAATATTACTAATATTTTCACTGAAAAATTTTAAATTGGAAATTTTCTTTCGAAAATAATTTTTTTAATTAATTTATATTATATAATATTTAAAAATAAAAAAACCCAACTTTTGTCGTGTGTAACGTTATAGGAACATATTTATTTCATATACTTTATACATATATATATATATATATATATATATATATATATAGAGTTTATTTAAATATATATATATACTTTTATTATTAATTAATCATAAGATATATATATTATATATATACGTTTAATTTAAAAAAATAAAAATAAATTTTGACTTTTGTTTGCGCCAAAATTGGTCACAAACCCCAAAAGCCGTGAAAGCACCGGTGCTTACACACAGATCCACAATATTCAAACACAGATCTTAGATCCAGATAAAGTAGAGAATAATAATGAAGAAACAGTAAAGTTAAAAATGGAAGAAAGCAGAAAGGAACACAAGATTTACAGTGGTTCGGCAATTTGGCCTACGTCCACTTTGAATCAATCCTTTTATTCCTTTAATATTGTAGTTACAGTTACAAGCCTTTGAAAATCAACAGAAGAAATGGAAAAGCTTCCCTGAGGAGAGAAGAAGAAAATATCACTTTTTTAGTTGCCATAGGAATCCTATTTATAGGTGTAGATCCGAAAACATCCCCTCTAAAACCTAGAATACCTCTTCTCTTTCGCAAGTGGGCCCACCAGACCGATCCAAAGCGATTTGGGATTGATGCGTGTTTAATTCGTATCGATCCAAAAGTGGTTTAATCGAGCCAAGATCGATCATGGAGGTTCTTGAGTGCATCAGGAAGCTCCTCTGAAAATTTTGTAGCGTTTGGAGTTATAAATTGTCAGTTATGATCGGTGCAGTATCGTTTGTATGAAGGCTGAATCATTCGTATCGATATTTGTTCGTATCGATTGCCTTTATATCCCTCATCCACATGTCCATCGGTCCCATATCCATAGTCATAGCCTTCGCATCGATCCGAACTTCACGTGCTTCAATTCATATCCTTCGCTCCATGCCAATCGCTTCCTTAGCATTCATCGGTTCGAATTACAAAGCCTTCATGCCCATCTATATTTCGTATCCATCTAGCGCCGCAGCTTTCGTATCGATTGGCACTATGCTCTTCGTATCAATCCCATGCTTTGATTGATACAAAATGCATCGATATGAAGACTTAATAATCTAAACCAAATGTCGATCGATACGAAATCGTCGAGTACATCCCCGATCGATACGAACTACCACCGATCTAAAGCCATGTGTGTTATCCCTATTCGCATCCATCCAACTGCTTCTTTCTTTGTATCGACACGAACCATGTCGATACGAGCTATAACTATCGATACGAAACAGAACACTCTTCCCATATCCATATTGCCATGTGATCGATACGAACAGTATCAATACGGACCAATCTCCATGAATCTTTATCCATTCATATCTCGAACATACGAACTCTGATTGACCTGAAATTTGAAACGTAGCCTCTCCTAGCCTTGTTTATTATTCACAATCGATCCCGTCTTGATTGGAGCTCGGCCAAATTTTGATGACACCGATCTTAGCCTTGTTTCCAATCCTGATATCCATCCTTTCTAGCAGATTTGTTGATATCCCGGCCTTGACCAAAAGATGGGATAACAACTTCGAATTTCCAGTAAAATAAATAAATAAAATTTTAATATTATTTTAAATAATTTCAAATATGTACACACATACATATATATATATATATTAAATACTATGTTTATTTATATATTTATGAATAATTCAAAATAAAATATAGATTCATATATATATATATATATATATTTGTGTGGGTGTGGGTGTGTGTATGTGTGTGTGCGCGCAATATTTTGAATACATAAACTAAAGTATATGATTATACATTTGGACGATATATTTGTATGGTAGTTGAGCTAACAAGTTTGTTGCGGTAGAAATCACAGCACTTATATACGGGCATGTTATACCTTATACAGATTGATATGTTACACATGCACACACACACATATATATATAATACATGTATATGTATAACATAATATTAGTTATATAATATAAAACTATATTATAAATTTAAATAAAATAATAATTTGATTTAAAAGGAATTTACAAATGTTCCAAATAAATTAGATATCATACGCTTAATAAAGATCCAAAATAGTTATAAAAAAAATCTCTCATTTCATCCACTGCAAGCTGGTCCAGTTCCATCAACTTTGTCTAGCAACTTCTTTTTTCTCTTCATTCCCTCGAAAGGTAGCTAACCAATCCAGCTTGCCTTGCCACCTAAGCACACGGAGGTAAACAATAAGAAGAACAAGCAGATGTATCTACTTCTAACGAAGGCATGTTATATCCTTCTAACTTCCCACTGCAATACCTAAGGCACTAAATTCACGGTAAAGGCAAGGCAGACACCTTGCACGATTTCTTTCATTGGCAATCATCCCAGCCACACATTCCTTTCACTATTCCAGCTATCTTCCATCATCCCGTTCGACATGGTCAATAGCCAGGCATGCTTTCTGCTTGCTATAAAGCTCAATCTCAGCTGTCCAAGCATCATTCTCAACTACTATAAATACCTCATGCATCATCACTTTAAAGGGGTTGGAATTGATAAGAACTCCAACAAATGTACATCATTTAGAGTTCCTTATGCAACAAGCCCTTAAGATTAGCTGCCTGATCGGTCTTAAGCGCCTACATGTTCTTGTTATTTTCTTGTAGTTTCTTATAATTGTAGGAGAGATGTATAATAAGAGTGCTTCATAGTGGATGTAGCAACCATACCAAACCACTCTATATTTGGTGTTGTCTGCATTAATTGCTTGTTTTCTCCTCATTTTCCATTTTTAAGCCAAATGATTAGCAAGTAGCCCTTGCTTTTCAACAAGCATTAGTCTTCTAAGGTTGACGAAAAATCAAATCAATGGATTTATTTATTATATTGTGATAAATTGCTCATAATCACAACATATTATAATTATTATAACAAAACACACCATTTATGGATTTTCTATTAAATATACTTAAATTAATATAATACATTATAATAAGTATATAATAGAAAGAAAGAAACATTTTATTTTGAATGGTATTTTATTACAAATTTAATAATTTACAATAATTTACAGAATTACCTCTAGAACATACGCTTAACTCTATCAACAAGGCCCGAGACCCACGTCTCGAGGTGGAAGCTAGACGACTGTCTTTATGGCGTACCCGAGCCGGGCACCTCACGAAGGCCGGGTCATTACTTAAATTCTTGAGCTACGTAACATGCCTTACGGCCTCTACCTATTACCCTATTGTTTACTCAAAGACCATGGTTGTACAATTGGGCCTGGTCTATGGCTCATTACTAATGTTGTTGCTGATAACACTATTAAAAACTACGGGTCCACTGTGGAGTTCACCAACATTGATCGACCATCGTTGACATGGCATCAATGGTCGAGCGATGTTCAAAGATGGCTAGAAAAAGTGAGGATTCCGACTAAAAGAAAATTGTGAAAACACCATAAAATATCGAACAATTCAAAAACACCATAAAATAAAAGAAAATTGTGAAAACAAAAAACTGCAAAAGCTCGAAGCTTTTCGATGGCCATGGCCATGGCTTTCCTAGAAGAGAAGAAGAATGTGGAGGAAGAATTACTGTTTTTCGAAGTAAACTTAAGAAGACGAAAGGTTTTTGAAAGAATTGACGGTTGAAATTTTTAAATGCTTTGGTAAAGAATGGCAGAGGAGAAGGGAAAGGTTACTTATAGTACCTACCATGTACATCACAGATGTTGGATTCAAAGAGCCATTAGATATCGACCGTCTAGGTGCAATCAATGTCATTGTCACTTCATCCATATTGGAAACATGAGCTCCCCTACCACATTTGGAAAAGGCAAACCGTCTCAACCAATGATTAAGCATCACGCTTGGAACACATTAAATGCATAGTAGAAGAACTGGTCGGCATGATCTTTGTAATTTAACAAGTTTGCCTCTGCTCACAGAGACCAGCTTGGACGATGAAATGTTGCTCAAATTTCTCGCAAGTGCAATAAGCACACCAACACAACATAGCCTGGCCCAACTCAAGCCAGCCCAGCACATCCAAGCCAAGCCCGTTCATGCTGGCACACACTCAATCTAGACCCAAGCTAACATATCTACTCAACAACACTACAGTCTGCAGTCGGCAGGCTCCACTCAATATGGCTTCAATAACCAACTCATTAGATAATGTTCGAGCCAAGCGCGACCCATTTTGACCTGGCTTCATCATAGCCCGGCTTCGACCGGTCCCATACAGCCCACAACGTCATCTCAAAGTCAGGCCGGCACGTCCCTTGCAACTAGGTCCTTGGAAGTATTCATCTTTCCTTGGCAAATGTCGGCAACGAGCGATTGGCAAACATAGCCTGGAAGAAGCTATTCCTCCGCCTTACCACTTAGACATGCAAAAGTGAACGACAAGTCGTACAGCCAGTTGTACTAGGTACTACTGTAGCAAGTCTTCCAAAATCATGTCTACTCCCATTGCATGCCGCCAACATTAAATGTACATTAAATGCCAAGCACGTGCCTTATAGGAAGGCCAGCTGGCAAGCAGCCAAGCCATGCGATCTCACCTCTTTTACAGTTATCTTCCATCAGTCCATGCGACTAATCAATGACCAAGCATGCTTTCCGCCTATTGAACTACGTAATTTCAATCATCCATCACTCATTTCAATTACTATAAATAGCTTATGTCATACAACATCGAAGAGGTTAATGGCTAGTTGATTTTCAAACTCAGAATCCATTCCTCATAGCAAGTAAAAACCCTAAGCTCTTAAGGTTAGCAACCTTTTATCTTAAGTGTTTGATTCTTCGTATTCTCTTGTAATCCCATGTAATTGTAAAAGATAAACATAGTAAGAGATCTTCACAGTGGATGTAGGCAAAATTAGTTGAACTACTCTACATCTTTGAGTCGTTTACTTTAATTTGCTTGTTCTTTCCTCATTTTATAGTTTTTAAGTCTAGCGTTAGCAAATAACATTTGCTTCCACAAACGTATTGGTATAATTTCAAGGTTGGCTAATCAGTTTCTATGAAATCGGTTTTTAAAAATAACTTTTACTACCCCACCCAATAAACCTAGATATAGGTCAAAATCTCTAACTTAACACGACAATATCTTTTTATGCACTCTCTATCGCAACATGCACATGGTATTTCTCCCATTTTCCACCATTCAATGTACCTATTATTGAGACTCAAAATTTATCACTTATAGGATCGAGATTTGATAAATATCTCTAAACAATAGCAAACACTACTTCTACGATATGGTGTTGGATATCTATTTATGTTTCCTATATATATAAACATGCATACAATTAATAATTAATACACTCTTTTTCCTACTTCCTAGTCCTACTGTTCTACGGAGTAAATTATGTTACCCTGTTAAAATTCACACAAGGCTCAAGTATTGGCTCAATCTAAACTTTGATACCAAATGTAGTGTCTATATGTCATCAACTAACGTTTGTAAACTAATAATAGGTATAAAAAACAATGGGTCGTTGGGTGTTTAATCAAAACTAAAAAACATGAACAGATGGAAAAACCACATAGCGGAGCAACACCAATATAACATTCAAATAAACAACATATCAGACAATAGAAAATGTTACGAATAATATATGTATTCTTCATCTATAATTAAATTACATCAAAATTATTTAGTGTGTAGAACAAAACGACAATAACTCACCAAAACTGTATAAGAGTCACAAACTAACTTCCTTCCATCTTCCTTGTCCTTCCCTGCATCTTTGAAGAATATATCAGCAGATACAATGTACACTCGTGCACGCACGCACACAGATATGTGTTTGTGTACATATATTGTAACGACCCAGAATTTTTGTTAATTAAAATTTGAATATTTAATTAATTTTAAATATTAATAAGTGAAATTTATAAGTCGAATAAATTTTATTTCGAATAATTGGATTTAATTGGACAATTAAATCGATAATTTAATAGTTGAAAATACAGAAATAATTGAATAACGTGTTAAATATGATTGAAAATGATTTGTAAAATTTTATTTTACCATATTGGAGTTAGAACGATATTATAGAACTTTTAAAATGGAATTAAAAGTTAATTTGTGAAAATTGAATATTTTAATATTTAATCGACTAGTGAAATTAGTCAATTTTCGAACAGTCTCAGAATTGGACGAAACTAGTTCCATTGGATCCGTGATAGTTTGTTATTGTCGGATTTCAATTTTCGTAGCAATCGAAGTTTTCATTTGACCGTGGCAGCTCGAAACGCATCGAAATTGTTTTAATATTTAATTTGGCGAGTTAAAATAGCCATTTTTCGAACAGTCTTGGATTTCGACGAAACCAGTTTCATCGGATCCGTAATGTGATATTTTTGTATGGTTTCAAATTTCGTGTTAATCGGATTTACCGTTTGTCCGGGGCAACCTAAAACGCCTAGAAATTTGATTTACCGATTTAATTTTAAATCGAACGTTTATTGCCATAACTCGCACAGATGATCGAATTAGCTCCCGAAACATATTCCATTGTGTTGGAAATGCGGGGTAAACCTTAGGACGCCAACCGGCACGCTTCGTTTGGAGTTCGGAAAATTCGGGATGAATAGTGTTCGTTGAATTTTCTATAAAAGCCCTCAATCTTCATTTTTTTTGCAAACAAAAACAACCTAGGGTTTCAAAACCTTCAGCCGGCCGCCTCTTATATAACCAATGGCCGAGAATTCATTTCGTCCTCCTCCAATTTCTTCAAATCCGTGCAACGATACAACAAACTTCCAACATGAAACTTGTAGAGAACTCTGAGATCTACAGATCCAACGGTCAGGATTGCGAATGGTGTTATAAATCGACCAGAATTTCGCCACAAAGGCCGGCCGTTCGTCATCGTTTTGCGCGCCATAGGGGAGGCCGAGCTCCTCCAACTTTCGGCTGAAGGTAGTGCATGTTGCGAGCTTCGATGTGGTGTGGTTAAGATGGGGTTTCGTCGTCGTTTGGGGGGCGCGACTTTGGTGGAGTCGAACGTGAGTTGGGTTCGAACGAACCTGGGAGTTTTGACGTGGGGGAAGAAGATGTAAAGCACGGCCGTGATTTACGTGATGATGGGATCAAGGGCTGAGATTAAGTTAGGTTATAATTTTGAAATTAATTGTAAATTAATTATAATTAAAATTTGTATAATCTTTAAAATGTTATAACTCTTTCATACGAAGTCGGAATTCGACGAAACAAGTTGCGTTGGGTTCGTATTGACGAGCACTACGCTATGGAATTGGATTGGAGTCGTTTGGAGCTAGCGAAAATTTCGGGTAAAATTAAACGCGCGTTTAATTTTATTCGAAATAAAAGCTGAAAACGAAATTGAAATCAAGGCGAGAACTTCTCACTCAATCGAATCGGTTTCGATTTTTATTTTAAATAGATATATTTAAAATTCTTGAATGTATGTTTGAATGATGATTGTTATCTATTTATTGTTAAAATAGACATTATGCGTCGTTAGTAAGCGGATGTTATTTATTAAAAACATATACCGCGAATATTTCACAGTACAGTGAAATTGGTATTATCTATGTACTTGGAGTTGATTTCCCGCATTATATACCGGATGAGACCCTATTGCGCCGTCTATTAAGAGGATAATATTTTAAATCCCATATACCGCGATAGTTCCGTACTGGAACGGAATTGGTATTGTGCTAACATCTTTGGATGCAGGAAAACAGGTTGGAGGGATCCAACTGGATTCCTCAACAGTATTTATTTGATTTCAGATATTTTGATATTTGATTGATTATCATATCGATGTATGATGTCGTTATTGTCGTGATTGACTATTTGGTGTGTAGCATCATTGGGCCAATTTTGAAATTTTAAAAGGATTTTTAAAGTGATTTTTGAAAGTATACGTTTATTAAATAATTTTGGAATTGATTCATTTTAAATAAATAAACGTTATAATGTTAATGTTATAAAAATTATGATTTTTGATAAATATAGTTAAAAGTTGATTTTTGAAAATATGGGGTTAATGATTTTATAAAATAGTTTAAATTGGGATTTTTGAATTTATAAAAAAAAAGTTAAAATTTAGGATTTATGAAATTTGATTATTTTATAAATCAAAGAAAATGATGAAATTATAAAGGAGTTTAAAGATGTTTTTAAATAATAATACCAATTGATTTATATAAAGGATTTATAAATTGATATTTATAAATTAAAAATATTTGAATTATAAAACGAGTTTTTATAAGTGTTAGAATGAATTGTAAATAAATTTCATAAATGAATGAAATTTATATAATTATAAACGGTGAAGTTATAAATGAAATTTTATAAGCAGTAGATTTATAAAATCTGTAAAGTTATCAAAAGAATAGATTTGGGTAAATAAATGAATCTTATAAGTTATAAGATTTATAATTTAGGAAGTTTAAAAGAACGATTTTTGTAAATAAATAAATTGTAAGTATTTAACTTATAATATGAACTTTTGGTATATAATTGAGTTATAAATTGAGGTAGGTTAATAAAGGAGATTTATAAAAGGAAGTTGTTATAAAATAAATAGAAATGAAATTTATAAACATTGTTTTATAAATCCACAAACGGCTTATTTTGATAAGTAAATTGTTATAACTTATTAATGGAGTTATATTCACGTTTTAGACAGTGAATAATCCTTTAAAATAAAATGTATAGAAAGGATGAAATTAGTTAACGAAGTATATTCACGTTTTTGAATAGTGAATAATATGTTAAAGAAAATGTTTTGGATGTGATGTTTTAAATAGAATTAAACGATCTAACGATGTTTTTAAAATGTGTTAAGATCCGGAACCATAGATTTCAACATTCATTGTTGAAATAGACGTTTTCGAGAAATAGAAGGAAATGGTGGACTATAACACTGTTGTTATAGTAAATGATTTCCGAAAGGAAATGTTTTGTATGGTATTGGGATTTATATATCTATTTTAATTTCGAATCCCTATACTAGTGATTTTGGGTTGTCGTAACGATGTTTTACGTAACATTCGTTTTGGCCCAAATAAATATGTTTAAGAGAATGATTTCCTTAAAGAATGAAATATATACTTAATTTCGATTTAAGTATATTGAATATATTCCAAGTGTAGGAAATAAAAGATTTGTGAATTACTTATTAAATAAGTATGGAAATGTTTTTCCAATGTGAAATGAAACGTTTTGAGAATTTATCTTTTTGAAGATAAATTGAAAATGAATAATTGAAATAGAATATTCATAAATATTTTGAAATATAAATTCACTAAGGAATTTATAAAAGAAAGGGAAATTATTTCAAAATAAACGTTGATTTATTTTTGAAGTGTGCGAATTATTTACGGATTTAGAACGTAAATATAAAGTAAATCGTTAAGGATTTATTTAATTGGTTTAAATGAACCATGTTGAAATGAAAGTATTTCCTTGTAAGGAAAATGTTTAAAATTTGTTTTTCAAAGGTGGTAAAGGTGAAAAGTGATTTGAAAATTGTTTTCAAATGGTTGAAGTGTGAAAATTATATATCTTGTAAAGATATTTTTGGAAAATAAGTAATTTGGAAAATTATTTGGAATCTGGTGATGTTGTGCATATTCATTGATAGTTCAATAACCGACTATCAATATTTACCTTTGAATGGGTATTTGTTGTGATTTGTTTGAATTTAAATACCACACTTATTTTTGAATAAGCGTCACTATTCAGGTTAACCGGAAAAGGATCTTGGGGTCATATAACCCATTCCGAATATGTGATACGTCGTTATGAATTGCATTTGATGACCGGTGTTGAAGACCGGATATTTTTGAAAACGGAAGGATTACCGTCGAATGTTTCTGCACTGAATGGCCCCGGTATAGAAATACCATATGTGATGGAAAGTCCGGACGTGATTAATGAATATCCGGATTGCAAGGACTTCTTTGTAAGTGCCTTCGGTTCTGTTCGATCCCGGAACAGACTTGTATGGATAGTATGTCTGACATTACAAATTGAAATATAAAGCTGATTTCTTTCAAATATATTTCTGTTGGTGGCGGAGAATTTATTCTCTTAGCTTAACACCCTTCTCTGAGATGTACGAGCTCAGAGGTTATGTAGTTGATGGTTATCAGCGATATTTTCCCAATTTGGTAATGTGACATGCTGAGTGATGCTGTGAAATGATCATTGTTTGATCATTTGTGATATGATCATTTGTTTGATCATTTATCTTTGTGATCATTACTTTGATCATTTGTTGACCCAAAGCACAGCTTTTGTATAAAGCGTGGCTTTGTGGACGAGACTTCATCAGACATCACACCCCGAAAATGGTCAAAACAGGAAGGATGCAGCAAGGTTATTAGGGGTAGCGCCCTTTAGTGTATGTCATTCCTTCTGGATAGAGGTGATATCATGTTATAGAGCCCAGATATTTAACTTATGTTGTTGCTGCAAACTTATTACTTTGTGGTTGTTGGAAATCGAGGATCCTCGGATGTAGATCGGTTACGATCGGGGGATGGCATATTCGTGTCAGTAGTTACCCAGTTAGGGGTAACCCGGCCTTGTGTTGGCAGAGATTCGATTTGGTTCTCGGGACGTCATTCCAGAGGCGTTTCCATGTGGCGATGGAAAGTTCCTTGGCCTGACCATTTGTTGGAAATCCAAAGAAACAATACGAGCCTTGTACGGTTTTAGTTGTAGAACCTGCTTCCTCGGGAGGTAGCTATAGTAGGCATAATATAATGGTGCCTATGCTGGCTAAGATTTATATTCTACTTTCGAAATGTTTTCTACACTATGCACTAATAATAATATCAAAAATGATTTGATTTTATGTAGTAAGCATCTTTGACTAACATAAGAAGAAATCTCCTCCAAGTTTGCGTTTGCATTGTGTGTGTGGTGGGAGGTCATATGGTAGTCTCATTTTTAAAAGCATTGCGAATTGACTTTAAAAATATTCCTCTATTTTGTTTTTGAAAAAAATAAATAAACTGTTTTGAGTTCTCACACCAGTCACATGACTGACTCGGAGTTTATTGTTTTCCTTCCTAAACTCTAGGTGCCCACAAATTTCCACACGGGCAGTCAAGAGTTAGGTTTATCAGGATATTCTGGAATTCAGGAGTTGCTGGAGGCAAGATCGATGGCATTGGCGTATTCACTAGTATATAGTATTTCTTTTTCCGTTGTTTATTGTTGTTTGATTGTTGTACACTCTGATAATGTAATGTAATGTGATGTAATGTAATAACTGATATAGTTCTTTGTTAAAGATTATTCATTTATATATTATATGTTGTTCCGCTGCGATTGTGAGATTCTGATATTGTTCTGTTGTTTTTCTTTCTGTTCTGTTCTATCTTTTCTCTCTTCTTCTACCTCTTTCTTTCTTTTTCTTTTTCTAAAAAAACCCTAAGAATTCGTATTTCAGTTCATCTTGAGTTAAGCAATGGAGATTAGTGTCTATTCAAGGAGTACGGATTTGCGGGTCCTCACATCTGGTATCAGAGCATATGGTTAAGCGACAACCATGGCTCTGTGGGGTATTACTCATTAGAGATAGAGTCAGTAGTGCTCTAGAATGAGTTTGAGTGTAATAATAGCTATGAGCGCGTATTTGTTAGTGAATATAAAATGATTTTATATTGTGTTGATTGATTTATTGAGTGGCATATGAACCTTCGTCAGCACGGTCTGCACAACTATGCCGAAGGGGTATCTAAACACTTGAATAGCACAATTCGATACAATATTGTTTTCGAAAAGGATGAATGAAATAATTTCATCCAAATTATATTTTGATATAAATAAATAAATAAATGAATTCAGTTGTATTTAAACAAAGTTGAATTGATAAAATTGGAAGTTAAATGGAATTTACTTTAGAATTGAAATCTGAATTGAATTTATAAGTGGAAACTTAAGTTAAGTTAAATAAATGATGTTTGAAAAAGAGTATAACTTAAGTAAAGTTGAATGGAGTTGATTTTGGTGTCAAAGTAAATTAATAAGTGAATTAATGAAATGAAGTCATTAATAATTTGAACTTGAGTTATGTAAATGAAATTCAACTTTATATTGTTAAAGGAATTAACAATTGAATTGATGAATGGATGAAATATTAATCAATTGAAAGTAAATTGAACGAATTTGGTTGTATTGGATATACATTGTTTGTTATTTGGATGTAAATTGATTGTATATAAATTCATTAAGTGTTAATGAAATTGAATTAGCGAAATTAAAAGCTATGTGATTGAATCCAAATTGGAAGTAAATAAATTTGAATAAAATTGAATTTGATTTGGAAGTGAACCAACTTGACTATGAATTAGTGTATATAAACTAATTGAAAATGAATGTTAGTAAAAACATCCACTGTTAATGAATCAAATGTGATTAAATTGAAAACCCAATTCATTAAATATTAATGAGAATATGAATGAATATTTATTGGTTATGGATGTTAGTTGAATGCTAGTTGGTTGATGGTTGAATTTATTGCTTTTGTTGCATTTACTATATTGGCATATATAGTTATTATGTTGCTATATGTTGTATATCGATACTATTGTCTATATACATGTTTCTCATCTATTTGTTGAGTGTTTAGTAGGTGCGGATCGCGTTTGCTTCGCATTTGGAGCTTGCTTTCGCGTTATATTAGCCGTATATGCTCGTTAATAATAAATAAGGTATATATCTCGGATTACATACCGTACTTTTACACTTTTTTCCCTGCGGGATGCCTCATCACTTGATGAGATGTATATTTGTGATATATATACTGTCATTTTTTTTTAGGATCGAGCCGCGCAAAGGAGACTATGGCGAATTTTTTCGAAAATTTAAGGCGTTAGAAAAATTTGGGAATTTTTGGAAAATTTTGAAAACTATAACTTTGATTTGGAGTTGAAAGTTAAACAATAGTAGTTGTTTTTGAAAAGATAACTAAGTATAATTTGAAAACTTAGTAAAGTTATTATAAGAAGTTTAACTATGGATTTATGGAAAGTTAATAGATTCTGTAACTTTTCTTACTTGGTAATTTCGAGGACGAAATTCTTTTAAGGGGGGAAGTCTGTAACGACCCAGAATTTTTGTTAATTAAAATTTGAATATTTAATTAATTTTAAATATTAATAAGTGAAATTTATAAGTCGAATAAATTTTATTTCGAATAATTGGATTTAATTGGATAATTAAATCGATAATTTAATAGTTGAAAATACAGAAATAATTGAATGACGGGTTAAATATGATTGAAAATGATTTGTAAAATTTTATTTTATCATATTGGAGTTAGAACGATATTATAGAACTTTTAAAATCAAATTAAAAGTTAATTTGTGAAAATTGAATATTTTAATATTTAATCGACTAGTGAAATTAGTCAATTTTCGAACAGTCTCAGAATTGGACGAAACTAGTTCCATTGGATCCGTAATAGTTTGTTATTGTCGGATTTCAATTTTCGTAGCAATTGAAGTTTTCCTTTGATCGTGGCAGCTCGAAACGCATCGAAATTGTTTTAATATTTAATTTGGCGAGTTAAAATAGCCATTTTTCAAACAGTCTCGGATTTTGACGAAACCAGTTTCATCAGATCCGTAATGTGATATTATTGTATGGTTTCAAATTTCGTGTCAATCGGATTTACCGTTTGTCCGGGGCAACCTAAAACGCCTAGAAATTTGATTTACCGATTTAATTTTAAATCGAACGTTTATTGCCATAACTCGCACAGATGATCGAATTAGCTCCCGAAACATGTTCTATTGTGTTCGGAACGTGGGGTAAACCTTAGGAACGCCAACCGGCATGCTTCGTTTGGAGTTCGGAAAATTCGGGATGAATAGTGTTCGTTGAATTTTCTATAAAAGCCCTCAATCTTCATTTTTTTGCAAACAAAAACAACCTAGGGTTTCAAAACCTTCAGCCAGCCGCCTCTTATATAACCAATGGCCGAGAATTCGTTTCGTCCTCCTCCAATTTATTCAAATCCGTGCAACGATACAACAAACTTCCAACATGAAACTTGTAGAGCACTCTGAGATCTACATATCCAACGGTCAGGATCGCGAATGGTGTTATAAATCGACCAGAATTTCGCCACAAAGGCCGGCCGTTTGTCATCGTTTTGTGCGCCATAGGGGAGGTCGAGCTCCTCCAACTTTCGGCCGAAGGTAGTGCATGTTGCGAGCTTCGATGTGGTGCGGTTAAGATGGGGTTTCGTCGTCGTTTGGGGGGCGCGACTTTGGTGGAGTCGAACGTGAGTTGGGTTCGAACGAACCTGGGAGTTTTGACGTGGGGGAAGAAGATGTAAAGCACGGCCGTGATTTACGTGATGATGGGATCAAGGGCTGAGATTAAGTCAGGTTATAATTTTGAAATTAATTGTAAATTAATTATAATTAAAATTTGTATAATCTTTAAAATGTTATAACTCTTTCATACGAGGTCGGAATTCAACGAAATAAGTTGCGTTGGGTTCGTATTGACGAGCACTACGCTATGCAATTGGATTGGAGTCGTTTGGAGCTAGCGAAAATTTCGGGCAAAATTAAACGCGCGTTTAATTTTACCCGAAATAAAAGCTGAAAACGAAATTGAAATCAAGGTGAGAACTTCTCACTCAATCGAATCTGTTTCGATTTTTATTTTAAATAGCTATATTTAAAATTCTTGAATGTATGTTTGAATGATGATTGTTATCTATTGATTGTTAAAATAGACATTATGCGTCGTTAGTAAGCGGATGTTATTTATTAAAAACATATACCGCGAATATTTCACAGTACAGTGAAATTGGTATTATCTATGTCCTTGGAGTTGATTTCCTGCATTATATAGCGGATGAGACCCTATTGCGCCGTCTTTTAAGCGGATAATATTTTAAATCCCATATACCGCGATAATTCCGTACTGGAACGGAATTGGTATTGTGCTAACATCTTTGGATGCAGGAAAACAGGTTGGAGGGATCCAACTGGATTCCTCAACAGTATTTATTTGATTTCAGATATTTTGATATTTGATTGATTATCATATCGATATATGATGTCGTTATTGTCGTGATTGACTATTTGGCGTGTAGCATCATTGGGACAATTTTGAAATTTTAAAAGGATTTTTAAAGTGATTTTTGAAAGTATACGTTTATTAAATATTTTGGAATTGATTCATTTTAAATAAATAAACGTTATAATGTTAATGTTATAAAAATTATGATTTTTGAGAAATATAGTTAAAAGTTGATTTTTGAAAATATGGGGTTAATGATTTTATAAAATAGTTTAAATTGGGATTTTTGAATTTATTAAAAAAAAGTTAAAATATAGGATTTATGAAATTTGATTATTTTATAAATCAAAGAAAATGATGAAATTATAAAGGAGTTTACAGATGTTTTTAAATAATAATACCAATTGATTTATATAAAGGATTTATAAATTGATATTTATAAATTAAAAATATTTGAATTATAAAACGAGTTTTTATAAGTGTTAGAATGAATTGTAAATAAATTTCATAAATGAATGAAATTTATATAATTATAAACGGTGAAGTTATAAATGAAATTTTATAAGCAGTAGATTTATAAAATCTGTAAAGTTATCAAAAGAATAGATTTGGGTAAATAAATGAATCTTATAAGTTATAAGATTTATAATTTGGGAAGTTTAAAAGAACGGTTTTTGTAAATAAATAAATTGTAAGTATTTAACTTATAATATGAACTTTTGGTATATAATTGAGTTATAAATTGAGGTAGGTTAATAAAGGAGATTTATAAAAGGAAGTTGTTATAAAATAAATAGAAATGAAATTTATAAACATTGTTTTATAAATCCGCAAACGGCTTATTTTGAAAAGTAAATTGTTATAACTTATTAATGGAGTTATATTCACGTTTTAGACAGTGAATAATCCTTTAAAGTAAAATGTATAGAAAGGATGAAATTAGTTAACGAAGTATATTCACGTTTTTGAATAGTGAATAATATGTTAAAGAAAATGTTTTGGATGTGATGTTTTAAATAGAATTAAACGATCTAACGATGTTTTTAAAATGTGTTAAGATTCGGAACCATAGATTTCAACATTCATTGTTGAAATAGACGTTTTCGAGAAATAGAAGGAAATGGTGGACTATAACACTGCTGTTATAGTAAATGATTTCCGAAAGGAAATGTTTTGTATGGTATTGGGATTTATATATCTATTTTAATTTCGAATCCCTATACTAGTGATTTTGGGTTGTCGTAACGATGTTTTACGTAACATTCGTTTTGGCCCAAATAAATATGTTTAAGAGAATGATTTCCTTAAAGAATGAAATATATACTTAATTTCGATTTAAGTATATTGAATATTTTCCAAGTGTAGGAATAAAAGATTTGTGAATTACTTATTAAATAAGTATGGAAATGTTTTTCCAATGTGAAATGAAACGTTTTGAGAATTTATCTTTTTGAAGATAAATTGAAAATGAATAATTGAAATAGAATATTCATAAATATTTTGAAATATAAATTCACTAAGGAATTTATAAAAGAAAGGGAAATTATTTCAAAATAAACGTTGATTTATTTTTGAAGTGTGCGAATTATTTACGGATTTGGAACGTAAATATAAAGTAAATCGTTAAGGATTTATTTAATTGGTTTAAATGAACCATGTTGAAATGAAAGTATTTCCGCGTAAGGAAAATGTTTAAAATTTGTTTTTCAAAAGTGGTAAAGGTGAAAAGTGATTTGAAAATTGTTTTCAAATGGTTTAAGTGTGAAAATTATATATCTTGTAAAGATATTTTTGGAAAATAAGTAATTTGGAAAATTATTTGGAATCTGGTGATGTTGTGCATATCCATGGATAGTTCAATAACCGACTATCAATATTTATCTTTGAATGGGTATTTGTTGTAATTTGTTTGAATTTGAATGCCACACTTATTTTTGAATAAGCGCTCACTATTCGGGTTAACCGGGAAAGGACCTTGGGGTCGTCTAACCCATTCCAAATATGTGATACGTCGTTATGAATTGCATTTGATGACCGGTGTTGAAGACCGGATATTTTTGAAAATGGAAGGATTACCGTCGAATGTTTCTGCACCGAATGGCCCCGGTATAGAAATTCCATATGTGATGGTAAGTCCGGACGTGATTAGTGAATATCCGGATTGCAATGATTTTTTTGTAAGTGCCTTCGGTTCTGTTCGATCCCGGAACAGACTTGTATGGATAGTATGTGACATTATAAATTGAGATATAAAGCTGATTTCTTTCAAATATATTTCTGTTGGTGGCGGAGAATTTATTCTCTTAGTTAACATCCTTCTCTGAGACGTACGAGCTCAGAGGTTATGTAGTTGATGGTTATCAGCGATATATTCCCAATTTGGTAATGTGACATGCTGAGTGATGCTGTGAAATGATCATTGTTTGATCATTTGTGATATGATCATTTGTTTGGTCATTTATCTTTGTGATCATTACTTGATCATTTGTTGACCCAAAGCACAGCTTTTGTATAAAGCGTGGCTTTGTGGACGAGACTTCGTCGGACCTCACACCCCGGAAATGGTCAAAACAGGAAGGACGCAGCAAGGTTATTAGGGGTAGCACCCTTTAGTGTATGTCATTCCTTCTGGATAGAGGTGGTATCATGGTATGGAGCCCAGATATTTAACCTATGTTGTTGCTGCAAGCTTATTACTTTGTGGTTGTTGGAAATCGAGGATCCTCGGATGTAGATCGGTTACGATCGGGGGATGGCATATTCGTGTCAGTAGTTACCCAGTTAGGGGTAACCCGGCCTTGTGTTGGCAGAGATCTGGTTTGGTTCTCGAGACGTCATTCCAGAGGCGTTTCCATGTGGCGATGGGAAGTTCCTTGGCCTGACCATTTGTTGGAAATCCAAAGAAACAATACGAACTTTGTACGGTTTTAGTTGTAGAACTTGCTTCCTCAGGAGGTAGCTATAGCAGGCATAATATAATGGTACCTATGCTGGCTAAGATTTATATTCTACTTTCGAAATGTTTTCTACACTATGCACTAATAATAATATCAAAAATGATTTGATTTTACATAGTAAGCATCTTTGACTAACATAAGAAGAAATCTCCTCCAAGTTTGCGTTTGCATTGTGTGTGTGGTGGGAGGTCTTATGGTAGTCTCATTTTTAAAAGCATTGCGAATTGACTTTAAAAATATTCCTCTATTTTGTTTTTGAAAAAAATAAATAAACTGCTTTGAGTTCTCACACCAGTCACATGACTGACTTGGAGTTTATTGTTTTCCTTCCTAAACTCTGGGTGCCCACAAATTTCCACACGGGCAGTCAAGAGTTAGGTTTATCAGGATATTCTGGAATTCAGGAGTTGCTGGAGGCAAGATCGATGGCATTGGCGTATTCACTAGTATATAGTATTTCTTTTTCCGCTGTTTATTGTTGTTTGATTGTTGTACACTCTGATAATGTAATGTGATGTGATGTAATAACTAATTTAGTTCTTTGTTAAAGATTACTCATTTATATATTATATGTTGTTCCGCTGCGATTGTGAGATTCTTATATTGTTCTGTTGTTTTTCTTTCTGTTCTGTTCTATCTTTTCTCTCTTCTTCTATCTCTTTCTTTCTTTTTCTTTTTCTAAAAAAACCCTGAGAATTCGTATTTCCGTTCATCTTGAGTTAATCAATGGAGATTGGTGTCTATTCAAGGAGTACGGATTTGCGGATCCTCACATATACATACACACACATCATCCATTTATACACACACTATGTGTGTATACGATGCGTTTGTATGTGTGTGTAAACGTGCATGCATGCATATACATACATACATATGTGGGTAATACAAAAGGAAAAGTAAAAGGTTACGCAACTAATCCGGACTATGCCTTCATGTCCAGCTAATAAACTTGATGATCGGTAGCTAAACTTAAAGATGGACCGCCTATGTATCAGTTCAAGATCAAACCCACATAATTCAATTTTAATTTTATACCTAGACCAATTATTCTGTGTGTGTCTAGACACACAAAACCCCATGTTAAAAATAGAATTTTAATACGAAAAGTTCGGTAGTAGAAAGGAACAATATTTGTTTTGGTGATTCTTACACCGACATTGCATCCAAACTTTAAGAAAAATTCACAGTAAATAAATAGCATAGTGATTACCAACTAGGGCTCAAAGATTCAAACTTTCGTAATTAACAACCTCTGTTGCTCAAATTCACAAAGGCTATATCAAAACTCGCCTTTTACACATTGCAGTTGCGATGATAAGTTTGTCAACCCAAAAGGCAAGACAAAAAAAAAAGGGCATACAATCATCAAAATCTTAGCCACAAAATAAAACTGACAAGAAAACAAACTACAACAAAGAACCTTAAAGCTCTTTGACAACTTCAATACCCATAGCTTTAGCAGTACCAATAATGGACTTAGAAATGGCCTCAAGGGAGAGATGCTGCGACCCCGAGTCAGTCTGTTTCACCTTGGCAATCTCATAAACATGCTTAAGGGTGACGCTCGATGCCACTACATGCCCAGGTCTTGAACTGCCCTGTTCAATCCCAGCAGCCTTCTTCAAGTACCAGCTGACCGAAGGCGATTTCACTGTGAACTCGAACGTGTTGTCCTTGTACGCTGTTATTTTCACCGCCATTGGTGTGTCGGGCTTGTACTTTTGGGTCCTGGCGTTGAAGTCCTTGCAGAATGCCATTAGGTTCAAACGGTACTGCCCTAGGGCTGGACCTACAGGTGGAGCAGGTCGGGCCCCCCCGGCTGGAACAGTTAGGCGGATTGTGGCTGACAGTGCCCTTCGTACTGCTACATCTTTTAGTACTGACATCCTCTCTCTCTCTCTCTCTCTGAAATTGTATGTAACAAATTGGTTTGAATAATTAACTTCAGGTGTAATTTGGTAACAAGAGACTGAGAGCTTATAATTGTAAGACAAACGTAAGGAAAGTCTTCGTTTAGCCCACATTTCAAAACTTATAACAAATTTAAACCCATTTCAAAACATACTATAGATACAAACGTGTGTCTGTCTCAGTGCTTGATTATTAATCTAAATTAATTGGATGGACGCCTTGCTTTGTGGGTATATAGTAAAATATAAGTTATATGCAAACAGTTTTGCTTTGAATTTAAAAGCCTGCTTTGAGTTTTATTCAAGCATCGTTGTATCCAATTTTCGTAGAGGTTTGGTTTATTGATCAAGTTTTGAAAACCACCCTCTCAGCAATGTGGGTAGGAGAACATACAATTTGTTCATCTCAGGTGCTGCACAAGCGGAAGCCTTGTGCAGTAGGCAAATGATGATGACACTAATTCAGCCATTTGTATTGGAGCAATATGATAATCCACCAATCCAATTTCATTAAAAAAAAATACATTAGAGCACTTTGAGAATGTGCAATTGCAATTTCGTCGTTTTCTTTTTTACACTGCAGCACTTCAAGAATGCATCAAGGCGAATACTTAAAAACGATAAAAACTTATATATAATGAGAATTTGAAGTTTTTGAAATGACGAAAATACCCCTTTCTGATGATTTAGTTCTAATATCATTGAAAAAGGACGAATGTACCTCTGATGATTGAGTTATTATGACATTCAAAAATAATATTATGTAATTGTTAATAATAATTTTCTGTTAATAATAATTACATGGTGTTCATGTAATTGTAGCAGTTGTAAAAGGAACTGCACAGTGTTGGTATAAGTGTGATGCTAGAAGGCCTAAAATGTAAGGGTGCGGAATCAGGGGAGCAGTTGATTTGCAATATTTGATTTAAGGCAGCTATTTGATCATTTTCAGACATCATTTCATAGCAAGAATTCAAGCCTTCAAGCGTCATTGTTTGTGTAATTATGGCTGTAAGAAATGTCAGTAAAAAATTCCTTTATTTATCGTGTTATATGTCTAAATTGAATATACAAAAATTGGTATTTTAACTCATTAAATAGATTGTGCTGCACCTATTTTGTTTCATATAAATCTATAATGCTAGAGCTTTGATTTTCGATTTTTCTATTTGGAATGTAGCAAATTGTGTGTGTATTTATGATGCTTTTTTCTACATATTTAACTTCAAGTGGGTATAATCATCATTTTGTTAAAAGCTGAACATAATGAGACATACTTTTCATTTTATATTTGAGATCAATCATTAATTTTATTTTATTTACACATTTTAAGTATAAAATCGATTTCTTAAAGCAGTAAAAACTCTTTCCAAAAAAAAAATATAGTCATACTTACATGAACAACATTTAATGGAAAAAAATTCAAGTTTTAATGTTTTTGCGAAGCAAACATAACACCCGCTTACTCAAGTGCAAAGCATGTGCATGAGTACGATAGTGGTGGTAGTAGTAGTGTGTCTGTAATATAATTGATGCAGCTGCAAAGTACTTCAATACAAATTGTTGAACCAGCGTCAGCGCGGCAAAAACAGAACTATATCTAAAATGTATTTTGAAATAAATCTATATTTGTTGTATCTTTTGAAAAGTAGACTAGATAGTTAAAAAATCATGGGTACAATTGTAATGAGTCATTTGCAATTCTCTCTACAAATACACATCGACTCACTTATATCATAGTATATTAAACACCTAAACAAGATATGACCATGCACAGTAGACAATCTTAAGGAAGAATACTTTGAATCTAGCAGTGAAAAAAACTAAGATTGCAGTACTTTAAACTAAGAAGGTAAGTTCTCTTTGGTTCCAAAGGATAACTCAGCGACAGATTGACATAAAATATCATTATTAACAGTTTATCACACAAACAGTTAGTAGAACACAGATTTTAGTACTCTTCAATAATGCTATTCAGCTATAGGCACAAATGTATATATGTATCGTCCAATATGTAACGCACGCTCGTGAGCATGCACATGAAAACGCACCCGCACATATATAAATATATAATTCAATATTCCAATCAAAAAATAAAGTACTTATGTTCAATGCCACTATTAGGAATTGGGTGGCTCTAGATCAGTCCTTTTTCTTTTGCTTTTTACAAAAATTTCATTTCAATATACACATATGTAATTTTTTCCTTAGTTCACAAAGTATTAAAAAATTATTAAAAAAAACAATTTTCTCATACTATGTAATATAATAACACAAATACAAAAAGGTCAATCGATTTTAATGAAAATATCTCCTTGCATTTTCTGAATCAAGCATTTTAATTATGTCCTCAAATTTTAGCTAATTTTTATCTAAAATGATTACCGATCCACTTTTTCTTATGGCATGCAGGTCTGAAGACAAAAGTTATTTACTGCAAACTTTTTTCAAAAAGAAGAATGTTTCCCATCAAAGCACCATAACAAGAATACGGAATAAAATTTGACAAGCAGCATATCTGTTTGTCTTTATTGACAGTCATTTGTAACTCGTTAATCTTTGAAGTTTTTCATCTGTGTGCAATCTCAACATCCTCACTGATGTTTCACCACTACTTCCAAATGAAGGTTGAGAGTTTTGAAATGGGAACAAGTCATTTTGCTCATTCATCTTTACATTGCTTAACTTTTGTGCAGCAAGCTTCCAAGTTTTGTTTTTGTTTTCGAACCTAATTTCATCTTTATTCTTCCTCATCATATTATTTATGACCTAATTACCTTTAATTGAACAAATAACAAAAAGAAGCTTCAAAACCATAAACTGTGTGTATATTTAAGTTTGATTCACATAACCAGTAGCCGTAACAATATAATTAATTATTGATTGTAGAAATTGGAAATTCAAATATATATATTTTTTGTCAATTTTAAATTCACTGTTTTAAATCCCCTGAAAAAAATCTTAAATTTCAAAAAAATTAGAGCAATCGAATTCAAGCCCCTGTATCAATTTCAAAAATGATAATAATACAATTATTATTACACACCAAAACACAATTATACACAAATGACAGAACAAAACCATCTAGCGACTCTTTATCAAGCATTTTCATGATAGATTCAGTATATAAAGTAAAAGAGAGTAAAAAAGCAAATTCATGTTTTATACTTCGAAAGAAAATACATTTTCAATTCAGTCTTTAAATTATCTAAAGGTAGAACAGTGGTGGCTAGCCGTAATCAGGAGTGATGTGGTGGTGACAAAAGGGAATAGTACCTTGATTTGTTAGAATTTTGAAATTCAATGAATTTATTTTCCTTTGGATTATTCATACTACAAAGGTTAGGTGTTAGTATTCAATAATTCATGGTCTATGTCTACATATTTATAAAATCATCTATGAATTTTCCCTTGCACGTGTCTAGTACTAAGAAACTGAGAGCTTGTAAGTGCAAGATAAATGTTACTGCTAAGAGCCATCTGCAGTTCTGTCTACAAATAAACAACATTAAATGTCCTAGATTATCATATACTAAACACCTAAACAGGATCTGACCATATACAACAGAAAATCTTGAGGAAATTAATTTGAATAGGAAGAGGAGGAAAAAAAAAACAAAAACAAAAACAAAGAACAAAAAACCCATAACTGCAGTATATCATAAGGTGTGTTTTGCTTTGGCTCCAAAGGATAGATTAGTGACAGTTTGACAGCTAAATTATCTTTATGAACAAATTATCACACAAACGGCTAATATATCACCTATTTCAAATATGCTATTCAAGCATAAGCATCGGATATATATGTATGATACAATATTCTATCATAATACACTTATGTGCATAGCTGTTCTTAGGATTTAGGTTGCTCGAGAAGAATCCTTTTTCCTTTCTGCTTTTATAAAAGAAAACTAATTCAAAATCAATTTATGACTATTTTTTTTTCATAGTTCATAAAGCAAAAACAAATTTCGTGTGGTTCATAATATATTAACACAAAAAAAATGTCAATCCATTATAATGAAAATATATCCTCACCGGTGATTACAAAAAACGTTAGATCGTACATTCCAAAACACGATTTGGAACGAATGGCAGCCTTCCCTATCCAAGAGTTAAATTGGATCGCAGCCCCATGTAAATCGTAGGATCCTATTTCAGAATGAAAATATTGAAGCCCCATATTGAATCGTAATTTTAATTTAAACATCAATTGAAACAAAACCAGAAGCGATTTAGTTCAGCATCGCGATCTAAATCCAGCTATCAAAAGGGAAAAAGAGGAGGAATAAGAAGAAGCAGCAGCATACCTATTGATTTATGTTTCTGATTATTTTTCCCTCTACTGATTTCTGAGTTTTTTCTAGTATTATGAACCCAGATTTACGAGGAAGAGATTCCTCGGGGTTGGAGTGGTGGACTAAATGCACCCGTTTCAACGTGAGGAAAAAAAGTTGCACTTGCAATAGTGTTTAGAAAAATGCTGTCCTAGCCTAAACTAGCCCCGTAATCATATATCGAATATCCATATCAGCAGATGCGGACGGATATCAGATATTTATCGAATATTCTTCGATCAGTTCACAACCGATAAATCTAAACAAATACATAAAATATTTTGATTTATTATAAAATCATTTTTGTACTAAATATACAGAAATAATAAATACAGTAAGAAAATAATTTTAAGGAGTAAAAATTGATTTTTATATACATATTAATTTTTTAACGGGATATAATAGTAAACGACAATCATTTTATGCACTAAAATACATTAAAAAAAATTTATAATCTTGATAAAGACCGAACGGATAATTATCGGATACGGATATGGCCATATCTGAACCCGTATCTATTTTTCTGATGTCGGATAAGTTTTCATATTTCGGATACGAATACGGACGAATTTCAGATTTTTCGATTTCTCGTTGACAGCCCTAGCCGAAACACATTTTGTTAAGTTCTATGAATGGAAACCGAAAATTCTAATAAACCCATTAAAACTATGAAATTATCCTGCATTCATTCTCTACTGATTTGCAAAAGTGAAAATTAAGTTCAATGGCTTTCATTAAAATTATGAAATTTCCCTGCATTTTGCATTCTACATTCTACATCCATTGAAATTTGTCAAATCCTATGCTTTCATTAAATTGGAGGACATAGTCTTCAAGTCATATAAATGATAAAATATAAAAGATAAATATGTTAACATCTTTCTGTTAGCATTCTGATTTTTTTTTAGTTCTAAGTAGAATAGAAATAAGCCGAGTTGAACAAATAAATAGATAAATATAGTATTTATAAAAAAAGATAAATAATTTTATCTTTTTTCGATACGATTTTATTTTGTTTATTCTTTATCATTAAATGTGCATTTAATCATTTTGTCTAAGATTAGCTTTAAAAAAATAAAAATAAAAAGATAAGTAAACTAAACTTCGAACAAAAACTATTAACTTAAGTTTTGAACAAATGGTAAATAAATTCATCTTTTAAACAAAAAGTTAAAATATTTTTATCTTTTTGTTAAGTGCTTTCATTGAAATCACGAAATTATCCTGAGTCCGCGTTTCGTATTCTTTACCCACTGAAATTTGTCAAATCCTACGCTTTCATTAAATTGCAGGACATAGCCTTCAAGTTATGTAAATGATAAAATATGAAAGATAAATACGGTAACATCTTTCTGTTAGCATTCCGATTAAAAAAAGGTTCTAAATAGAATAGAAATAAGTCAAGCTTAACAAATAAATAAATAAATATAGCATTTGAACAAAAGATAAATAAATTTATATTTTTCAACACAATTTTATTTTGTTTATTCTTTTATAATGAAATGTGCACTTGATCATTTTGTCTAAGATTAGCTTTAAAAAAAAAGATAAGTAAATTAAACTTTGAATAAAAACTAAATAAGTTAAGTTTTGGACAAATGATAAATAAATTTATCTTTTGAACAAAAAGTTAAAATACATTTATCTTTTTGTTAAAGATATTATTTTGCATTTATCTTTTTTTATATATAGGCATTTTATCCCTTTGTTTGCATCTAGCTATTGAACTAAAAAACAAATATATTAAGCTTTAAACAAATGGTAAATAAATCTTATTTTTAAACAAAAAGAAAAATAATTTATCATTTTTGTCAAAATTACCTCACTTATTATTTTATATTACTTTTAAAAAGGGTATATTCATTTAATATTTCTATGCTTTTATGTTTTATTTTATTATAGTATATAAGATATAGACACGTATTTTTTTGTTTATACAAAATACGTTAAATGATATCATCATTATTATAATATAATTTAACATGCATATTCTCTTTAGTAGTCAAATTTGTTCCTTTACCAATTTTAAAATGTTATTTGTTTATTATTGTTTAAACTATTTTAACATTTAAAATAATAATGACAAACTATTTTATAATACAATGATAAATATTTTATCTTTTAAAACACGATGATATTTTCTTATCATTTATAATTCATAAAATAATTAAAAATAAAAGATAACTGATAAAAGATAAATTAGTTGGTAAAAAGTTATCATTTATGTAAATAACGTTATTTTTTAATATGAAAATATATTTTTTAAATATAATGATATATTTTTGCGGTAAAATAATAAAAGAAAAATTAGTCGGTAAAATGTTATATCTTTTCCTATTTAAAACGGTAACTTTCCATTACGAAATGTGCTTCCTAATACCATAATTGAAATTACTAGACCTAATTAGATTACTGCACTTCCTAATACCATAATCTATTTCTTCGCTCAACATACAATCACCGGACCACCAATTCCCATCTTTTTAGATTTCATGTGACTCATCAGCGACCGTTTCACGTGACCATATATCGTCGACCGCCACCTTTTGCCTTCACATCATCTCCAACACTCTTTTTTAGTGCTCTTCTCATCTTCTTCTTCTTTCCGAAAAATCTCCAATAAATATATAAATCAAAATAAAATTAATAATTGAATGGAGAAGAATAACTCCATGGAAGGGTGAGAGAAATGTTAATCAATTCTTATTTTTACCCAACAGTGCACAAGTAGTTTAAGAAATAACAGTTGGCCGACTATTAAATGCCGCCACATTATACAATTTTAGTTATTGATGATGGTATGGTAAGTAACCACCACCATAATCAGATTGTCACAGCCAGTGAATGCCATACGGCTTTTAAAATAACTACTCAAAAACACTTGGTAAGTCTATCCATTGGATGATGATGTACAACCATTCAACTATTTACACACTCGATGGTTGCAAGGCATGTCTTCATGACATATTCAATCAGTAAACACCGTGATGATTTGTAAATCATACCATGCATTGGTAGTTTAATCGATTGTTACTGACGTGACTATTCAAATGATACATTGTTTAGGCATCGTACAACCATCAGGGTTTATTGAATGATAGCCCCTTTGAATCATGTTATTGGTATTGAGAAGTAAGTAGTATTAAATTGAATTGTTTGGTAGTTTTTAGTACTGGTACTAGAAAGCACATTTCATAATGTCCTTAGAACCACGCATTTTTTTATATACATTGGCAGATATACTTATCCTAATAATAGTGTATAGATGACAAAATAATAAAATCTTTTATCATTTTAAATACTACCATATAATGATAAAATTGTAAATTCTTTTATCATTTCAATTGCAATCATAAAATGATTAATTATAAACATTTCAAATACAAGATAAAATGATACATTTTTGTATTATTTAAATAAAATTATAATTTTATGTTTTTATATGATACCTTTTTATTTTATATATACATATATACACTTATTTTAGTTTTTACTTTTTGCAAAAAAAAAATGCGAAATATTTTCATCTTTTGATGCGAAGCACGAATTACCATCTCTTGATACAACCTAAAACTAGGTCAAAACCATGCTCAAAATTGGATAGGGCAATGTTTTATAGTCTGGGGCTTTAGTTTCTAGTGAATTTTCTAAGTGGTTTCGTGCAACTTTCGTTTGAGTTTTTAGAGCTATGATTCTTGCGTTTCCTTTGGTTTATTTCTATAATGAAGAAGCTAAAATTATCACCAAACTGTAAATTAGATTTGGTGAATTTCTGTGTAAATTTTTATGTGTCGTTTTCATGAGTTTCTGTGATTTAGTGTACACATTACACGTGTTTTAGAAATTGATTTTTAAAATAGTTTCAAATATAAACAAGTATCATTTTAAGAAGATATTTTTCTATATTATTATAAATATTTCTGAATCATTAAAATACAAATATTGCTTATTACAAAGAGATTTTCAAAATCAGTGATTTCCAAATATTTTTCGAAATCATCTAAAAACCCGATTTTCTAAAAGTATGTTATATATATAAAACTACATATTTTTACACTATTCAAGCGTATGAAAAGGAGAATTAAACGATTGGGTAAAACATGTGGTATGGGACACGTGCGTTTATCTTTTCAGTTAATTCCTGACTTGTCTGTTTGATCGTTTGGAACTTCGGGATATTTGTCTAAGAGAAGTATTTTTCCTTCGGGATGTTTGTCCATTAAGACGTATTTGTCCTTCGTGATGTTTGTCTAAGAGACGTATTTGTCCTTCGGGATGTTTTCCTTGGGGACGTTTGTCTAAGGGACGTGGCGCCTTAATTTGAGAGAACGGTACTTAGCGGGCTTCAGCCATAAGCACGTGCTATATCTTTGAGATGATTCCATTGATTCTTTGTGATTTTCCAAGTATATCGCCTTTTTACATTATTGGTCATTTGAGTCGTTCGAGATATTATATATATATGGTGATTACATCTTTGGAAATTTGAACTTTTTTCGAGTTGTGTATTTGAGATTTGGGTTTACCAACACTTGGCGTTTATTTGAGATTTATTTTCTCCTTTTTAAGAGATATTTGTGATTGCCATTATGGCGTATTTTCGAGATTTGAGATTTCTCTATTTTGAGAATATATTTGAGATTGCCATTTATGCCGAGTTTTAAGTTTTGGGATTTTTCCTATTTAGGAGTTATGGTTTCTATAAACCATTATAGTTGTTTTGGGATTATGCAGATGATATGAGGCATGTTTATACTTAGTTGCTTTTAATATTGAGTTATCTCTTTCAAGACTATATATGCTTAGTGAATTAACTCATTTGAAATAGTGACATGTTTTTACTATTGTTTCTTCTCATTTGAGAAGAATTATCACCATATACCTTATGCTTCGCATTATCACTTATCTTACTAAATCGATGTTTTAGCTAGACTGACTCGTGTATTTTATACTTGGGTCAGACCGAATTGTTTCATATTAGATACATGCTTTTGGACTTAGCTTTGATGCTTCTACTTGGATATCATCTTATCCTTTTTGTGTAGGCTTGTAGCCTTTTTGTTTGACTCTGATATGTGTATATCTTTGACTCATTGTATATACTATGGTCTTCGAATCACTTGTGATGTATCATTTTTTATTGTACTGGGAATGTATCAGTGTAGGTGTGTGTGTGTCTATAAATATGTTTTTCTATTATTCTGTGATGTGATGTACATTTAGTTGTTGTATTTTGTTCTGATAAATCCGTTAGCCACTTGTAGTTTTGTATTAAGCATTTATTGAATATGTTGATTCACTTGAGATAGAAAAAAAATTAGAGCACTAATCGACGTATTTAATAGATGTTTAAGGCAAAGCTATAGATGGTTGCTCCTAACCAGGCATATTCTCCGCATTAGCAGACAGTATTACCTAGTAATACTCTTTGTTAATGGAGGCCTCGAGATGGGGCATCATAGCTTGGTATTTTGAGTATGTGATATTTAAGTTCTTTAAAACAGTTTAAACTTAAACTAAGTTTAATGCAAACAACTAATTTTGATTTCACTTATAAAGATAGTAATGATAAACAAGCAAGAAATTTACTTGTATACGATTAATTTTGTCCTTGTATAGTTTAGTCATAATGATAAATGAGTTTATAATTATGTAAGGATATAAACTCTGGAATAAAATGCTACGTTAAGTTATACATGCAATATTGATTAGTAATTAAAATCATTTCAGGCACTACCATTAGGTTAAAGTACAGTAACCAATATCATTAGCTTCAAGCGTTGGACAATATCATAACAGATAATAGAAAAATTAGATGTAACCTTTGTCACAAAACAAATTGAACCATTTGCATTATTATTAGGTTTAAAGCATAAACAATCTAGGTGTAATAACCAGGCTATGGATGCATTGGTTGAGAAGATGCAAAATAGCTGCTCATGTCTAGGAAAAAAGGAAAAAATACCCTGCCCTGGCCAAGCTCACTAGAGAACCACCACCAGATCGCCAGAGGAGGAAGCTAGGGGTGTCATAAGTGGATTACTAGCCTGACATGGAGCTAGCAGGGCAAGGGATTGAAGAGATAGGCATGTGTGAATGCATGTAGGTGTGTGCAAGCATGTGCATGTATACACTGACACATGTTTTCTGCAGTAATACAGGATGTTTTGAGTTTGCTTTTGCTAGGTGTTTGAGTGAGTTCTATTGCTTAAGTGTAGTTAAATGTTTGTGGGCTTGTACTAAGGTTGAACTAGTGTGGGTTAAGGACTGGTTGAGTCAAGTTAGCATGTGCATGGGTTGTGTGTGTGTATGGTTGTACATGCATTGTAATAAGTATGTGATCAAATGAAATCGGTTTTTCTTCATTTCTAGCTTTTATATCTTTCTCTTCATTCTTAGTTTGCAAATTCTTGTTCGGTTCTTATCTTTACAGTTTGATCTTGCCATTTTAGTTACATTTTCCTTTTCCGGTTGCAATTTGATACCAGTTCTTTTTCTTGTTGATTCTTGCTTTATATTGCCTGTTCTTTTTTCCTGCAAATCTAAATACAAAATCATCTTCCTTTTTCATTTCAGTTTACAAGTTTTAGTTCAATCCTTTTGCCATTTGATCTTGTTACTTAGCTTATTCTTGTTAGTTACAATCTTATTTCATTTTCAGTTTATTATTTGACAATCTTTGCAATTATAATTCCTTGTTTGTTACATTTCCCATCATACTTCAATTACAATTTTGTTAAATCTTGTATTCCATCATTTGTTCATATTTCTTGCAACCAATTTCAGTTTATTTTCTACATAAATCCTCAGTTTATATCTTCATTCTCATTCAAATCTACCAATTTCTTGCTGTATTTCACCACCTGCACACATAAACTGACACCATATCATCTTCTTCATCATCAAAACACCACAAAACTTCACTAGAAATTCATGCCAGCTCCATAACAATGGCTTCAGACCCACCAACGCCTTACATATTGGTATCAGAGCCATTGACTGGGGCAACCTTTGACAACCAGTCAGGATCTAACCTGACCACCACCTCTTCCCAAATCTTCCCTCAAAATCAAGATCTTTGGGCATGGTAGGATGCCATTAATAACAGAATTACTCCCCCTTTGTGGAATTTGGATCTTACTACCCAAAGATTGGGTAATCTCATAGGAATTTGGAGTGGTTAAATCAAGATTTGAATACAAAATTCAAAGGTATACACATTCTACTCACCACTTTAGTTCAAGAAGTCTAGCAAATCAAGAATCAATGCTTCCATCCTCTTCCACAACTACTTATTTACTATCAAGATCCTCATTTGTCAAACCCATATTCTACATTTCATATGCCAGTAGTTCCTCAACCAGTATCTCCTCCACCACCAAGAATTCCTGCAACTACTTCAATTAATCATCAAGATCCCCTTCTACATGTTCCACACGCCACCTATCATGCACCATCCATGCCTATAATTCCTTAATCAAGCCCAAGAATCTCCACTTATTCATCAAGAGCCAACCTGCCACTACCAAGAAATGCTCAAGGCTTCAAGAACCCCCCTTTATTCTTTCAAGAACATACATAAGTACCTAGAAATCCTTATCCAAACTACCTCAACCAAGAACCACTTCTACTTAGCCCATTTACCACCCATGCTGATATCCTACAGCAAATCAAGAATCTAACTACTGCTAAACCCCAGCCACCCCTAGTATACCATTGTGAATCTCTCCTATCTAGCCTATATACCACTAATGTAATGAACCGGATTTTCGACCCTCGAAAATCGACACTAATACATCCATTATATCACATGCCGAACATTCAAGTGCTGAAAATATCGATTTGTTAGGGTGAAAGAAGCTAGTAGAAGATAGAAGAAAATTAAACAATACATAATCTCACAACGTAGCAAATAATATATAATACAATAATGATCTTTATAAAAAGAAAACACCGTTATTCATATATACAACATCAGAGTACACTAGAAGTTATCCTAAATTTGGACAGTTATATAAACATGTCCTTACATTAACAAACATACAGACTCTATAATACAACAGAAGAAAAACATACGTGAATACGTCTTGACTATCCAGCTCCTCTCCAACTCCAAAGTATCTAGCTAATCCTGGGAAAACATGCTCGGTCTGACCCTAGCATTAAATGGAATAACATCCGGGTCAGTCTGGTAAACCAACATGAGTAAAACTCGATAATAAGCAACAACCAAACTGATTTTTACATTTGAAAACTTTTTAAACAAAGGGTATCTCGTAAGACCACACCGCATATAAAAATGTATGAGTTTTTACCTTACGATAACCAAAACATTTTATATCAATATCTAGTGATATTATCATAATGTCTAGTTTTAAAGTATATAGATAAAATAGCTAAAATGATTGCATCTCACATTCCAACGTACTAGGTTCTACAATTGAAAATGTAAGGCATGTATTAGAGATTGGATCTCAACAATGGCAAGGTAAGGGACTACCTTCCGATGATATACCTCTAAAAAATGCATTGATGCTAACACAGAGCTAGTTTCCCCTTTAACATGGCAAACCGGATTACCCCACCCCCTTGACACTGAAGCCTTATACTACCACGGTGTTTGTGCACAAACCAACTTTGAAAGGGACATCTAGAATGGGGTGACCGCTCCTAATGGTAGCTAACCACATAGCTATGCCGCATGCCATGTTTTTGTCATTCCTCCCGGTTGTGAGGCTTGAGGTTGTGCTTTACCTGTCTAAATAGCAATCCATATTAGAATGCTAACACTACCCTCTAGGCGTCAATGCAATGCCAGCATTCATCCATACTAGTTGTCTGGGATAAGGAAAAACTGAAGGCACTACTTCTACTACATCCATTTTGGAATCACTCTCAGAATTAGTAGCAAGTAGCCCTTGCACTTCAATGGCTCCATTTTCGGTCCCATGCTTCAAGATGTCTTCATTTCAAAATGCTTGAGTTGGATCGAAGTGGTTTTCAAATAACATATCCGATCTAGATCTCTTCGAAACAACTTTCGATATTTTTGTTAACAACCCCAGTTCTTTAGGAAATAAATAGACAAAGGAAAAGTGCAGAGTTCATTTCCTAACCGTTTGTGGATGGATTTTCTTATCATTCGTTCTAGAAGAACGAAACGAGTTTATATGTGTAGTACAGCACCTTCGACGGTAACTGTACCATATAGTTCTTGTGTTTCTCGTAGATATTTTCAAAGTTACATTTTGGGACCAACTTTGATAGTTGGTTATTTAACTATCAAATAAATAAATATTCAATCATGGTTTAATTTCCATATGGGATCCACTAAGCCTTTATTAGTTCTCTTTAATTAATAAAACCACCCTATAAAATCTGATCAAAAGATCTTTTCAGAACACTATTCACAAACCCCTTAATTTCCTTTATACTCGAAAACCTTTATATACATCTCAACGGCATAAGTATATTACCAAAATATTTTACTTTTCATACCTTGAAACAAAATCGTATACTTATCTTATTGGTATAAGTGTATTTACAAACTTTTTAAAGTTACCTTCTTCCCAAATCCAAACGTTTCTTCCAAATAAAACATTCTGCTTATCCTCTATCAAAAATTCCCTTTTTAAAAGCCCATCTCATATTTCAATTAACTTATAACTTTCAAAATAAAGTTACAACCCACTTTTATAAACCTTTAAATTAATTTATAAATCTTTTTCCAAATCTCTGAAATAATTTATAAACCATTTCCCTATTTTTAAAACTCTTTATATAAACCTTTATATGCTCCTTTATAAAATAACCTTTATAAATATCATTTACAAAACATCATTTATAAAACACCTTCAATAAACCTTTTCGTTAGAAAAACCCCTTTTTGTAAATAAGTTATCATTTATAAATACCTTTATAAGAATTATGTAACTTGAAAAACCATTTATAAACCCTTAGCCTCATATTGATTAAAAAATTAAAGTAAATTCAAACAATACTTTATAAATTTCAAATGAGGCTTAGTAGTCCCAATGATATTAATCTAAGTTACCATTTAATTTCAATTCGATTTCCAAATCACATAACAACTATTACATAAGCTACCATATATGTAAATACATTTCATATCCAATCATGGAATAACACGTCAATACAACCAGTTGGCATATACAAGTCCAAATAACATAACAAAAGGATGGTGATTTATCCTGCTAAATAGATGTTCAAACAATTCAATCAATTTATAGTAGAACTGAAATTTATTCTGCTTAGTATATGTCCACACAATCAAATCACTTACACTATAGCGAAATGGTGTTTTGTTCTGCTAATGGATATCATTTAATTCTCCTAATCATATGGGTTACTTAAGGGTCCGGACAAGAGATCCTTTGATATGGAATTGATTTACTGTGTAAAAGAAAATTGATTAAAACACATTCAATTTAGTTTAAAATCACCTTTGAAAAGTTAAAAATATATTTAATTAGCTTAAATCCTAACTAATCTTAATTAATCCAATTTAAATCAATATTAAATCATAATTATACTCTAATTAGGCTTAATGAATTTGATTGTACTAATTAACTTCCTAATGCAACTTGGTTAAGGTTAAACCAAATTGTTTAAGAGTTAAACCCTAACTAATTAAATAACTCATTAATTAAACAATTAAATAATTAACCATTAATCTTAATTATTAATTACTTAATTACTTATTAACCCATCAATCACTAATAAAACTTTATAAATAAATTAATAGTCATTAACTTAACTTAAATGATGCTTAATCTCTAATCACCTTCTTAATTACCAATTTAGTGCTAATTACCTTTTAATTAATTAATTAATTATATTACAACTTAATTACATTTTAATATTACTAATTAAGTTTGAAAAACTTTGTAAACTATTTCAAAATAAAACAAATTTTAAAAAGATATTCAAATCTTTACCGAACTGCATCCATAGCGATCGTCGTTATGTGTGCAGTTTGCTCTAACCAACCTTTAAGCGAAGCCACTTTACTAAAACCATAATATTTCATGGTTGAAACATACTTTAGTTAATTTTCACACTTTGAAACAAATTATGCAAATTTTAACCAAAATCTAAACTTTAAACTCTTGAAATGAGTTTGATTTCAAATCCATCGCAACTACATACAAAGTTTCAACTTTGTTTCCAACCCATCATGACTATAGTCAAGTTCATCATCAACCCTTTATGTGCATACATTACATTCATACAACAAACTGTATACACATACCAATATATATATATATATATATATATATATAATTAGTAACTTTGCAATAACACATCTATTCGAGTGCTAACGCTTACCCATACATTAGCACTTATCATCACATTTCACAAATGCCAAGATCAAACATATATAGAACATACATATATCTAAGGATCAACACAACATATGAAGAAAGTTCTTTCCAAAAGATTAAGAATTTACTCACCGAAAGCTATCTAAACTCTCGCTAAATTAGAGTATGACATATCACTTCCATTTCTAAGCTACAAGAAGGAGTCTTGAACCTTAAATGCACTAGGTGGGCTCAGCCTTGAAGGGAAGAGGAAGAGAGACTTGGCTAGGTAAGGTGGAGCGACCTCGGGTAAACATCAAATTCTCAATAATAAACCCAAAAATAGGTCATTTTGCAATTGTGTAACGATCCGTAATTTTCGATAATTAAATTTATTAATTAAATAGGTTTGGAATTTAATGTTGTGGAAAAAAATTAAAAATTTAAGATTTAATAATAAGAAAATAACTAGAATGAAATGTAATAGTGTTAATATAAGGTCATTGATAACCACTTTAATGCAATTTCAATTAACTAAGATGATTGTAGTTATAAAATTTGGTTATAAATTGTAAATGAGGTAATAGATTAAATGTTGTATCAAATGATGAAATAAATATGCAATTAATTGGAATCGGATGAAAATCAGCATTATGTAAGTAGTTATAACATTTGATGGTAGATAATAAACTTATAAATGCGATTAAATTCAGTAAAAGGTGACAATTGTCATCAGTTACCTATTTATTTAATCTATTGAACTAAATTGGATATTAATTGCAATTAAATTAATAAAATATTGTGTTAATATGAATTAAGATAATATTTGAAGAATATAAATGTAATAAATAATAAACCAATGTTAAATATATACATGGAGTGATGAATGATTGAATAAAAAGGATTGAAATCAAGTTTAATCAATTTATTTAAATTTAAATTATAATTAAGAATTTATTGCTATTGAAATTAAACACTGTAATTAGTAAAATGATTAACATTGAAGTGATATGGAAATTCGTTTTAAAAGATTTTAAATGTCTAGGTAATCAAAAATGATAAAAATTGTTAGTTATTAAATATGAAGTCGAATGTGATTTAATTAATTTAATATTGATTTATTCAATCATCGTGAAAATAGCCATTTTGGCCACTGCCTTGGATTTCAACAAAACTAGTCTCATCAGATCCATAATGGTGAATTATTGTAAGATTTCAAGTTTCGAAGCGATCAGGCTTGTTGTTGATCGTACGGACTCGAAACGCGTGGAAATCAATTTAATTGAATTCAATTTGAAATAAGATAATTTTAAAGTTAACTTCTTTATACGATGGAATTAGGACTTGAAAGATGTTCCATTGAGTTTAAAAATATCAAAAACATCTATTTTGATATATGGGATGACTCACTTTCGTTTCGGAGGCAGAACGAGCTTTTTGGGTCGCTATTCGTCTTTCGTACAAATTCGATATGTGTTTATTTCCTTATCGGGCTTTGTTAATATAAATAGTCATGTTTTTAAAACTCTACCAGTCATTTTTCTTATTCTGTACGTACATCAACTTCTGTCTATC
The DNA here is from genome assembly GCA_030765085.1 of Allium cepa. Taxonomy (NCBI): domain Eukaryota; kingdom Viridiplantae; phylum Streptophyta; class Magnoliopsida; order Asparagales; family Amaryllidaceae; genus Allium; species Allium cepa. The sequence continues at coordinate 460,237,309 of CM060938.1, read as the reverse complement.
TCCTTCTTTCCGATAACAGAAACATATTCAAATTTCAAATCAATTTCAAACTTTAAACTCCTCCAAACGCTAACATATTATATACCGTTTTGAAGCTCTCGACGAGCGTATTCCACTGGTGCAATTCGTTTTTGCAGTGAATCACCGTTTGTCTAGAAATTGGCGATTTTTTTCGGCCGTTCATATGTGGTCGTTGTGATCCAATGGCGGATCATCGTCTGATCAACGATCGGAGGGTGAGGTATTATAGAGGAGGAGGTGCGGCACTCATCCATGGTATTCATTCAACTCAGATGTGCCTGGAGATCGCCATAAATGGCCATGAACCTCCACAGCGGCGGTGTTGGGTAAGTTGTGCGTCATCACGCTGGCATAGAGGTGGTCGGGGGGAGATGGCTGCGATGTCAGATCGAGACGGTTGTTGGCGTAGGCGGCGGCGTTTGAAGGATTTGGGTGGTGGCGGCTCTCGGTTAGGGCTTCGATCGAGCCTGTAGATGTTAGGGTTGACTTCTGATAGGTGATGTGGCAGTCTATTATTTGTCTTGTGATTATTTAATTTTAATTTTTTAATCTTCTAACTCGAATAACTTTCTCACACAAAATCAGTTTTGGACGCGGTTTCATCCACTGCGATTGAATCAAAATTCCGGACATTGGCAATGTTTTGGACTAATTCCGAAACTGTTCAATTTTGTGCCTTATTTTGGATTTTAAATCGATTTGAAATCAAAGGTGAGTGTTTGGACCCACTCACGACTACTAGATTTTCTTATGTTAGTTAAATAAATTTTTTGATGTGATTAGAAGTTGATTGACTACTGCTTGATATATTTAAATCATCATTCCAGTTAAATATGAATTTATTGAATATAATTGCCATTTAATTTAATATTGAATTTTCATTTTCTAGTTTATACCTGTTAATGATCATCAGTTATCTATTGATGTTGATTGGTTGATTTGAATGATGATTGGGATGGATGTTTAATTGTTGATATTGGATGACTAGATGTTATGTTAGTTTATATATATTGATATCACACTGCAAGTTCCCTTAGTTTATTATTAGAAAAAAATCCTTATGAGTTGGAATGATACATACCCCAATGATGTTATAGAATAGGAGAAAATCGTTATGGGATGAAATGATAAACCCAAGCGATTTTCATTGACTTTTGAAATTTGGGATTGCGGGTTGAAATGATATATACTCGTAAATTTAAATTTATTGCAAATTGAAATGATAAATATCCATATCACTTGACCATAAGGTAGAAAATTATATACGGACACCGGATTGGTTAAATTAATCGACATTTAAATCTTTAATTTTTGAATTTAGTTAAATGATATTTTGAAGTAGAACTGGATTTATATAAACCGAATTACTTTCGTAAATTCAAGCATTAGTGCTAAAATTGGAATTGATTTAATGAAATGTTTGAAGGATTAAATTGGAATTTCAAAGTTGAATTGCCCAATATAAATGAATTTTATCAAAATTGAGTTATTGAAAAATGTTTGAATATAAATTTGAAAAGTATTTAATTTGAAGTGGTTTAAATATATAATTCAAACATGGATTGAAATTGATATTGATTAAATGGTTTTAAATGAGAATTTGAATTGAATGAAAAAAATTAGTTGTTGATTTGGATGCTGGACATGGTCCAAATGTGTTGAAATGAAAGAAATAGTTCAATTTGATATTATTTTCAAATTTATTATAGTTAATATAAACTGTTTTAAAATATACTATTTTCAAATCCTAATTATTAAGATTTTCAAACTATAAAACTAAATTAAGCTATTTTAAACTATTTGAACTATTTTAATCAATTTAAACTGATTTAATTTATTTTAATCTACTTAATACAATTTAATCTATTTTAACCTAATTAACCCATTTTAAACTATTTTAAATCTATCTAATCTATTTTAAATCTATCTAATCTATTTTAAATCTATTTATCTATTTTAGATCTGTTTAATCTAATTTACATCTATTTAATCTATCTTAAATAAAATTTAAACTACCTTAAATCCACCTGTAACGACCTGGTATTTCGAACCATTCAAATCGACAATCATCCACATATGTCAGACTTGAATTGCTCAAAACAACAGATTGTTAATTTATATTTGGAAAAACTCAATATATATGGTAAATAAATCAATCATAGAATCATAGACACAGAGTAATATAACAGTAAGCAGCGGAATAGATAAATATTAGTTCATGAAGCTACTATGGAACATCAGAGTTTTAAACAAAACACAATAGAAATCTCAAATACAAGTTGTCTCGAATGCATAAACAGATGACAAGTCTGAACAAAAATAATTGGCAATAGCTGAAAGCTGAATAGGTAACTCATAGCAAATCTCCAAGCTCTAAAGGTGAGTCTCAAATGCTATGACACTCAGTCTGACCCGAGCATAAAACAAAACACAAAACACTCAAGTTAGGATTAACATTCTTATACCAGTAAATTTAACTCGGGTGGAATGTAAAGTGAAACACAAAGTAATTAAAGGACGTTTAGGATTTCCATCCTCTAAGGATCCGTTAAACTATCTACATACATAGTACAATAAACTACATATATAATGTCTATAATAAAGTAAACTATTAAAATAGCGTTAAGGTGTTACCTATATCCCCTTTAACGCATTTTATATAATGTCGTGGTCTATACAGTACTGTAAACTCCATCAAATCGGTGGGCTATCAGGGAGCACTCCATAGGTATGACACAAACCAAACCCGTAGAAAGCATGATAAGGCATGTGACAAGGCACGTGAGGCAATGCCTAGGGTAGGATTCTACCATTTTGTGGATCCAGACCGGTGGTAACGCATAGCAACTACTACCACCCACCTCGAGACACGCTCCCAAAATCAAAAGGTGTACCCAATCAAATCATAAAGTAACAGAATGGTATCGAAGAAATGTGCCCGATAGGGGATGCGACCCCACTTGGCCGAGCATGTATCATGTTTTAGCCACATTAAGCTGACTCGCAGGAGTCAGGGCTGCATTAATACCTCATACAGAATCGTCGCCAAACCATCCTACTTCGTTCTGGAATCTCCACAACGTACACAGTTGTTAAAGTGGTTTTCGGTATTGGCAGGGAGTATGACAATATCCGATCTCGGTCTCTTTAACAACCAAACGCTTATTTCATACCGTGGTCATTTTTATTTCAAACCGTTTATACTTTATATCAAAATATCATATTCCTTTCAAAATCATATCACTTTCAAAATCATATTCACTTTCTAAATCATAATCACAAAATAATTTAAACCATCATATCAAAATATTCACATTTTAATCCATGAAATCTAAATCATAATAGTTCCAACTTAAATAGTTTAAATATTTTATATATTTAGAAATAGTTATAAATTAAAAATAGTTGATGTATTAAAAATAGGTCATAGATTAAAATATTTTATGTATTAAAAATATTTTATATATAAAAAAATGTATGTATATATATGAATATGCATAAGTAGTTTCAAAGTTGAATTGTTTCTCCTAATTTCACAAATCAATTCAAATCAACTTAAGTTTCAAAATTCAAATTTAAATCAATCTCAGTTAGACCATTCCAATTAGAAAGGTTAAAGGTTCAATTCAAATTCTCCTCATAACCATTTCAATTTATACTGATTTCAAATCCATGTTTGAACTACAATTTAAATTACTTTCAAATTCAATAGATTTCAAAGTTTAAATATACAAACTATTACAATAACCCAACTTGATAAATTTCATTTATATTTCAAAGTTCAACTTTAAATTTATTTAAACTTGAATTATTCACTTAATCATTTTAGCAACCATTTAAATAAAATCCCAGATTACAAATTTAAATCAAACTTCAATATTCAAATTCAATTTTTATTTAAATTTAAATATTCATTTAATCCTCTTTAACCAAAATCAAGTTATCAAGTTATAAAATCATGTTTTTAAATTATTAAATTAATAAGTTGCAAATCAATTTTATTTAAATTCAATTCTTTAATAAATAAAATTTCAAGTCCACTTTAACTTATCTTTCCAATCTTTATTTACTTAAGTTATTACAAAATCTATTTTAAAAATATCAATATAAATTGTAAATAAATATTTGAAAACATATTATATATATATATATATATTAGTTAAATTAAATTTTTATTAAATTAAACATTTTTATTAAATTTATTTAAATCTTGGCTTATATATTTTAAAAATAAATTAAATATAAGTAAAATCTTAAAATTTACATTTTCATAATTTAACTTATAATTTTACAATTTCCAATTTAGTTTAAAATCTAAAATTTTACACATATTAAAAATAAAAATCTTTATATTATATATATATATATATATATATATATATATATCGAAACACATATATTTTCTTTCAAACTTTGTAAATCATTTTTCAAAAATAGACCAACGGTATCCGTATATACTTTTCTATCCTATGGTCAAGTGATACGGGTATTTATCATTTCAATACGCAATTTAAATATAATATTTACGGGTATATATCATTTCAACCCGCAATTCCAAAATTTCAAAATCAATGAAAATCGATTGGGTTTATCATTTCAACTCATAACGATTTTCCCCTAATCTTAATATCGTTCGGGTATGTATCATTTCAACCCATAGGAAATTTCTAAACTAACAGGGAACTTATAGAGTGAGAACAAATATGATAATAATATAACATATCGACAACATGCATATATCATCATTAACAAATTTAAATATAATATATACAACAGGTTATGGTGTCATATGTCATAAGTGAACAATCGCAGATAATGGCATATCATATTTAATAATTAAACAACATAATAATTCAAATTTAATAGCATATTTCAATCGTTATTTCATGTGAATTAAATTTACTGAATATAAGAATGTTAATCGTGAGTGATTGCTCACCTTTCGAGGCTAGAGAAATCAACAGGAATGAGAAGCAACGGACACGGATACATACAAGCTAGAGTTAAGGAAATTTTTTCGAACAGAAAGGAAACAAGCAAAACAAGGTGGATGAACTTGGATTTGATGAAAATAGAATATGTATATATATTATATCCTTTTTCAAAAATCAATATTCAATTTAAACCACAAATCAAAATAAAATCTATAAATATAGATATACTTTAAAATCACTCTTATTATAAATATATATAAAAAGCAAGACAACCCTATGCAAAAATTTCGAAAACATATTTATATATATATATATAACATACTTTGTTGTTATTATTATTGTAACATATATATACACACACATTCATACATACATACATATATAATTTTGAAAAAAAAATCAATACCTTAAAAGTAAATGCTTATTAAATCGCTTATATGCAAAATCAATGTCTATCTATCATCATTTTTCAAAAGAGGAGGCTGCAGCTTGAATATGCATGCAGACTTATATTTGTAACATATATCTCTCTATAGAACAGAATACATGACATACAATATAAATATAGACTATACAGTACTATAATATAGACCATATGTGTGTGTATATGAAATCAAAATATACGACGTACATATAAATAAACTTAAGAAAAGAAGGCTTGCCCGGTTAAGGAAGTAAGGGTGATGTAGATGGTTGCTTACTTGCTCAGGTGGCTGCACAAGTATGGTCGACTGATGGCGGGTCAGAGCTTGGGGCGAGCTGGGTATGGAGGATGACGTGGCATTGAGGATGGGAAGAGGTAAAATGGAATGACAGTGTTTAGATGAGGTGAGGGAGGAAAACGTCGATGGACACGTGGAGTTTGCAATGGAACAACAGCGGAGAAGAGGGAGGCTAGGGGAACGGGTCGGGTTTGGATCTGCGGCACAGGCTGTTGGAGTGAGGGATGGGTTGGAGTTGAAGTGAGAATGGGTTCGAGTGTTTTGGCTGTGTGGTCGTGGAGGTCATAGGATAGAAGACGGCTACCATGGGTGCTTGGCGGTCGGGTGCGGCAGTTGGATCTGTGATGGCGTGCAGGTGGTTGCGGCGGACTTAGAGTCGATGGGAGAGGATGCGGTAGTTTGATGGGTTTCAGTGGTGTGGATATGGTGGAGCGGGAGGTCAGTGGGAAAAACGCGGGACACGTGTGAATTCAGATCTGGACATGGAGGCTATTCGCGTTCAAAGGCGGTGATGGCTGTGGTGGTGGATCGGTGATGGAGGGTTGGCTAAAAGGAAATCAAAATGGGTTCGGTGGTGAAAGGCACGAGCTCGAGCAGGTGGAAGAAACGAACGGGTTGCAGATATAATATATGCGAACTGTCTTTTTTTTTTCAAAAACGAAAGAGAGGAGAGAGATGGGGAGAGATGAACGAACCCAAAATGAAAGTGTACCTGGGGAATAGAAAATGTAGGATATTAATTTTTGGTAATATGAATGGCTAGTGTTCATTTGTAGCGTACCGGACATCGAAACACAAAGGTGTAAATATACTGTGGAGATCGACAAGGCAAGACAAATAGAATGATACATACATATCAGCGATATGACCAAGCTATCAAAACTCGATTTTTCTGCTGTCGAACTGCTGCTAAAACGCAGCTAATAAGATAAACGGAGCTATAGCAGTCCAAATGTGGCAAAATGAAATATGATATCTCACTCAGAAGATGTTAAACATTTTTACTATGTAAATTATTCAAATTTCAAAAATATTTTATTTCCATCTATTATTAACTGATTTAAATTTAAATAAAATTACACAACAAAATAAACTTCCATATTCTCTGATGAAAATCTGACATTTGCTATGTCTAAATAGACGTATTTCAAATATCAAAATTTTTTTGTTAAATTTAATCAGTTAATTATTTCATTTCAAGCAAAATTCCAGTTAATTATGTTATAAAAATAATTAAAATTTCTGGGCCGTTACACCACCTAAACTATTTTAATCTATTTTAAACTATTAAAAACTATTTTAATATGTTTTAAACTATCTAAACTATTTTCTACATCTCGGGTTTTGTAAAGTGGAGGTTTTATATTTAAATCCTTGATTTTTACGTAGAATACAATTAAATGATGTTATAACCTAAGTTGGAATTTGAATGACTATTTGATTGAATATGATGATTTTGAAATGAGATTCAACCAATTTTATAAGTATGATTTCGAAACTAAATATGATTTAGGAATGTGATATGATTTCAAATGTGATATGTTTTCGAAAGCGAACATGTTTACGAAAGTGAATACGATTTTGAAAGGGGTTTTGAGAATATGATATTATAAATTAAGAATCGGTTTTGGAAATTTAAAAGAACCATCTGGTATGAAATAAACGTTAGGTTGTTAAAGAGACCGAGATCAGATATTGTCATACTCTCTACCAATACCGAGACTGCTTTAACAACTATGTACTAGTGGAGACTCCAGAATGAAGTAGGATGGTTTGATGTACAGTTCTGTATGAGGTATTTACATAGCCTTGAATCTCGTGAGTCAACTTAGATGTGACTAAAACAAGAGCCATATCGGGCCAAGTGAGGTCATTCCTTCTATCGGACACATTTCTTCGATGTCATTCTATTACTTTGTGATTTGATTGGGTGCACCTTTGATTTGAGAGTGTGTCTTAAGGCGGATGGTAGTAGCTGCTATATGTTACCACCAGTTCAGATCCGCAAAACGATAGAATCCTATCATGGTATTGCCTCGCTTGTCGGGTTCACATGCCTTACCGTGCATTTTACGAGTTTCTTTTATACCATACCCATGGAGTGCCCTTTGGGTAACCCTCCAGTTTACGGAGGAGCGTACGGTATTGTATAAACTATGAGAATATATAAATGTGTTAAGGGGGATATGAGTAACGCCTTGACACTATTTTAATACTTTACTGTAGACACTGTTATAATAGCGTATTGTATTATGTATGTAGATAGTTTAGCGGATCCTTAGGAGATGTAGTCTCGAACATCTCTTAAGTTATTGCACTCATGTTTGACACTGGATAGGAGGTGTCAAAACCCGTAAACATCTCCGACGTCGTTACACTCATATTTACTTACTATTGGTTTAACTTACATAAAATCTTTTAGTTCTGACTCGAGTGTTTGTCTTTTCAATTCGCTCGGGTCAGTCTGAGCTTTTCAGTATATCGAAGATGCTTCCTGAAGGTCGAAGACGGAGATTCGTATACTACTATTATTCATTCTATTCATTCCACTACATCATGTTGTTCCGCTGCATTATTTATTTATTACTCTTGTATGTACTCTGATTTTGTATTGCAAAAGTGTAATCAAATGTTATTTGTTAAACAACTTCATCAACTGTTTATTTGATTATTATATTATGTCATTCCTCTATGAGATTCTGTGTTTGTTTTTTCTTTCTATGCTTTTTCTTATTTATCCCATAACAATCCTCCATTTTGAAGGGTTTGAGTTTGGCATGTGTGGTTTATTATCGATTTAAGCCGTCCAAAAGTTGGGTCGTTACATTTGGTATCAGAGCTTTGGTTTAGCGATAATCTTTGCTTTGTGGGGTCTGACTCATTAGATATAGGGTAGTGATACCCTAGAATGAGTCGTTGAGTGTGTGTGTGTGTATGAGAGAGCGTATTTGTTAGTGTTATTAAATCTTTTATATTGTGTTATTTTGTTCTGTTTAGTATTTACAAATTCTGGTCGGTACATGGGACACTATGACACTGATAGGGATTTCTAAACATCAAATAGGGCAGATCGACATAGTATTGTTTTGAAATATAGGTAAATGAAATAATTTTGCCTATTATTATATTGTGTATATAAAAGAATAATCTTTATAAATGTATATAAATTGTATGTGTCATGTTGTTTGTTTGTTAGGTGGTGAAAATTTATAAATATTGGTTGCAAAATGGGATTATAAATAAAAACGAATATAGATTGAAATTTTGAGAACTTAATTCTAGGATTTTTTACATTGTTTTCAAAAGACTTTGGAATGTAATATTAGTATTATTTGGAAGTATTTTCTGATATAAATATTTCGATGTGATTTGAAAGAAATGTTTTAAAGGAATTTTAAAAGTTAAATAAGTTCTATACCCCCCCCCTCTGTCGTTGGAAAATAATTTCGGTGATGAGTGCATGCATCATCGACGTACATTTTTGAGTTTCAAAGTGGGAAGACCGCTGTAGTAGTTTTATTACACATTTATTTTGATAAATAAATCTAAATTTTGAATTCCTAAATATGATTTGATCTATAATGGATATTAATCTATATTATATTAAAATCACCTAAATTGAAACTCGAAGTTTAGTTCTTAAACTTTTCGATAATTAATAGCTTTCAATTATTATAAGGAAATGAAATCTTGACTAATTAATAATTGGAAACTACTGAAATGAGAAAATAAGAAATTGGATGCTAAGTGATTAATGAAATAGATAAGAAATTGAAAACTTGTAAATTAAAGAATAATAAAAATTTAAAAGATGTAATTATTAAACATTTTGGTAACTAAAGTGAATAAGATAAACTTGTGAGAAATGCGGAATACAGACCTTAAGGCTAGGATTAACACTAGAGGGGGGTGAGTAGTATTTTATGGAATTATTAAATATTTTTGAGCTTTTATTAATTTGAACACAAATGTATGCAATATTCAGACACAGATATGATCACAGAATCAAACATAGATGCAGAAATAAAGTAAAAGCAGTAAAGGAAAAAACACACCGGATTTAATACTGGTTCGGAGTTACCCTACATCCAGTCCCACACACAAGTACGGATTTCCTTTCAAAAGCAATTGTACAATTACACCCTCGATTTCAAGGCTACGAGGTACACCCTCCAGATTCACAATCCTTTGGGTAGAGATACTTGATTTCACGGGCAACAAGTTCACCCAATTGATTTCCTAGGCTACAATCACACATTTTCTAGCTTGATTGATTTCCAAGGCTACAATCATACCTTTTCTCACAGAAATGATTACATAGAAGCCTATAACTCTGAATAGCACCGAAGATCTTGTTGAGATAGTGATAGAGAATCAAACCGGAGATAATCTAGTTAGATTCAATGTTGATTTCGACAGAGTAATGGTAGGAATATGTATAAAGAAATATGGAAGAAGAAGAGAAATGAAAACCAGAAAATATGATTAAAAATTCGTTGAAAACAGCCCATATTTATAGAAGAACAACAGCCTTGTCTATTCGTGAAGGGATATGACGAATAGACACTTCTTTTGAAATTCAAAATTTTGAAATCAACTGACACTATGTCGACATGGGTACCTTGGGTATGTCGACATCCCAAAGGAAATTTTGATGTTTTGTTTTTCTTTGAAAATAACTTTTATCTTGTATTAAAACTATTTTAAACTTTTATAAATATACTTAACTATAGTTAAAATACATAAATATAGAGAATAATATTTTGGTATATATAAAATTTTACTATAATTTTATATTTAAATCTAAATTAAATATATTTTTATTAAAAGATAGTTAAAACTAAGGATAATTTGATTTTGAAGATAAAGATTGTTTTGAGGCTAAAAATATTTAAAATCAGGATAGATGTTTTTTATTCCTTTAGAAAGAAGGTTTGAAAACATTTTGAAAACAAGATATAGTTTTGTAAAATCATTTTGAATAAATGGTTAGTGGATACAAAACGAAGTTCCACTAGATTTTTCGTAGGTTCCATCCTTCTTAGGGTTCCATCCCTTTAACAGGCTCGAAGTGAATTCCATTCCATGAATAAATTGGATTTTAAGATGTCAGTGCTTTTCTAGGAGTTTTAACAAAATTCCTAATTAAATTACTTATTCTTAAAATCTTAAACTCTTGATAATCTTGATATTCTTGATACTCATGAGTCTTCATTCTTGATATGTTGAATCTCTATATTGTACAGTCCTCATTCTTAGTACCTGCATGGTTAAATCCTGCATGTACATATATTTCTAAACTATAATGTTAGTATTTATATTTTATAATCCTATTCTAAGGTTGTTGTCATCAAAACTATCATCTCAGGGACTAACAAAACTTTTGTAACACTTAATTACATTCTGATAGACATATATATAACTTACCAAATATTAAAGGTTGAAATGTTAAATAAGAATGAAATGTAGTAGAATATTATACAAGAAAAACTTCGGTAATGGAGATGTTCAATGAAATAACTAAATAAGAATTCTGATGTTATAAATTGTTATAAACTTAAGTTAATAATTTGAAATGTTACTAATTAAATTTATAGAAAGAGTGAACACTGTAAGTAAATGATTATAAACTTAAGTTAGTGCTTAAAGTCATTTATAATTAAATTGAGTAGCAAAGGTGAATACTATATTAATTGGATGATTATAACTTTATAAAATGCTGAAAGGATTAGAAATAGATTTAATATCCAGTAATGTTATATATGAAGGAAATGAATAGGAAGGAAAAGAATTGAAAATTTTAAGTATGATTTGCTTCACAAATGTATATGGAGATAAAAAGGAAATCAAAGTAAATAATGAATGTGAATTAAACCGAAAGAAAATATATGCAATACTCTAATAATGAATCCGTTGATTATTTTAAATAATTGAATGGAAATAACTTATGTAAGTAAATGAATTTAAGCTAATGGAAACATTGCACTGTATGAATGAAATGGGAAATGAATTTTTGTAAGTAATAAGTGTAAATTAAGGAAAATAATCATTGTATGGATGAATGAAACTGATGAACAGTAAATGATGTCAAAAGAAGTTAATAAGAATGAACTTGAATAATCCTTGGAAATCATTGTTTGTTTTGTCTTATGGATGTTTGAGAAAGAACACTTCTAACTGGATAAGGATGTATAAATAACCTATTAAGTTTTATCTAAGACAGTGGAGTGTATGGTATACTTGCTAGTTACTTATCATTCTGTACGATTTAAAAGTTTCTAAACCCGAACAAACCATTTACTTTGGTTGTTATGATGGATGGTTGATTTCTTTGATTTGCATATAATGATTGTATGCTTTTGATTACAAGTGAGTGTTGATATGTTGTGTTGATTTGTTTATTATTAATTTGAAACAACGTAAATATTTCTGTTTTACATAATTATTAACTTCTTTGGAGTGTATAAGTGAAATACAGGTTTATGGAAGCAATAGCTACTGCTTTTAGTTTCATAAAATAAGCGTTATTTGCCCAATAAATAGGTACGTTCTCGGATTACGGTTTTATAGTGATATTATATTGTTTTTCCTATGGTTTGAGATATTTTATTTTGAAATATGATAAATATATTGTTATTATTAATATTATCATTTCTTTCGGACATCTCCGTACAAAGGAGACTCTTTCGAAATTTTCCGTGAATTTTGGACTTAATTTTTTTTGTGAAAATATAAATGTTTTCAAACTTTTGCTAACTTGAATATAAAAGGATTAATTATTCTAGTTGCATTTAAATTATTTAATTATGTAAATTAACTGCTTATAAGTTGAATGCTTTGAATAATATATATTGATTTCTTAATTCCAACTTTTCCCTTCTTTTCCCTTTCTAAGGACGAAAAGTTTTGAGTGGGGAAGAATGTAACGATCCGTAATTTCGATAATTAAATTTGTTAATTAAATAGGTTTGGAATTTAATGTTGTGGAAAAAAATTAAAAAATTAAGATTTAACAATAAGAAAATAACTAGAATGAAATGTAATAGTGTTAATATAAGGTCATTGATAACCACTTTAACGCAATTTCAATTAATTAAGATGATTGTAATTATAAAATTTGGTTATAAACTGTAAATGAGGCAATGGATTAAATGTTGTATTAATTGATGAAATAGTGTGCAATTAATTGGAATTGGATGAAAATCAATGTTATATAAGTAGTTATAACATTTGATGGAAGATAATAAACTTATAAACGAGATTAAATTAAGTCAAAGGTGACAATTGTCATTGATTACCTATTTATTTAATCTGTTGAACTAAATTGGAAATTAATTGCAATTAGATGTAATAAAATATTGCGTTAATATGAATTAAGTTAATAATTGAAGAATATTAATTTAATAAATCATAAACCAATGTTAAATATATACATAGAGTAATGAAAGATTGAATAAAAAGGATTGAAATCAAGTTTGTTCAATTTATTTGAATTTAAATTATAATTAATGAATTTATTGCTATTGAAATTAACACTGTAATTAGTAAAGTGATTAACATTCGACTGGTATGGAAATTTGCTTTAAAAGATTTTAAATGTCTAGGTAATCAAAATGATGAAAATTGTTATTTATTAAATTTGAAGTCGAAAATGATTTAATTAATTTATTTAATTAACGTGAAAATAGTCATTTTGGCCACTGCCTTGGATTTCGATGAATTTAGTCTCATCGGATCCATAACGGTGAATTATTGTAAGATTTCAAGTTTCGTAGCGATCGGGCTTGTCGTTTGATCATACGGACTCGAAACGCGTAGAAATCAATTTAATTGAATTCAATTTGAAATAAACCGATTTTAAAGCTAACTTCTTTATACAATAGAATTAAGACTTGAAACCTATTCCATTGAGTTTAAAAATATCAAAAACATCTATTTTGATATATGGGATGACCCACTTTCGTTTTGGGGCAGAACGGGCTTTTTGGGTCGCTATTCGTCGTTCGTACAAATTCGATATGTGTTTTTTTTCTTATCGTGCTTTGTTAATATAAATTGTCATGTTTCCCAAACCCTTGCAGTCATTTTTCTTATTTTGTACATACATTAACTTTTGTCTATCTCCTTCTTTTCAATGGCAGAAACAAATTCAATTTTCAAATCAATTTCAAAATTTAAACTCCTCCAAACCTTAAAGTATTATATCCCATTTCGAAGCTCTCGACGAGCGTAATCTACTAGTGCAATTTCTTTTTGCAATCGAATCACTACTTGTCCAAAATTGGTGATTTTGTTTTGGCCGTTCATATGTGGTCGTTGTGATCCAACGGCGGATCGTCGTACGATCAACGACCGGAGGGTGCGGTATTGTAGAGGAGGAGGTGCAACACTCATCCATGGTATTCGTTCAACCCAGATGTGCCTGGAGATCGCTAGAAATGGCCACGAACCCTGACGGCAGCGGTGGTGTCGGGTGAGTCGCGCGTCATCACTCTGGCATTGGGGTGGTCGGCTCGGAGAGGGGGAGATGGTGGTAATGTCACATCGAGAAGATTGTAGGCATAGGCGGCAGCGTTTGGAGGACTTGGGCGGCGGCATCTATCGATTAGGGCTTCGATCGAGCTTGTAGATATTAGGGTTGACTTTTGATACGTGATGTGGCAGTTTATTATTCGTCTTGTAATTATTTAATTTTAATTTTAATTTTTTAATCTTCTAACCCGAATAACTTTCTCATACGATATCGCTTTTGGACGTGGTTTCTTCCGCTGCGATCGTATTGAAATTCCGAACATTTTGACACCGGTTTGGATGAATTTTGAAACTGTTCAATTTTGAGCCTTATTTTTTATTTCAAATCGGTGAGTGTTTGAACCCACTCACGACTACTAGGTTTTCTTATGTTAGTTAACTTAAATTTTTGATATGATTAAAAGTAGATTGACTGCTGCTTAATATATTTAAATCGTCATTCCAGTTAAATATGAATATAATTTACATTTAATTTAATATTAAATTTTAATTTGAAAGTTTATACCTGTTAATGGTCATCAGTTATCTATTGATGTCGTTTGGTTGATTTGAATGATTATTGGGATGGGTGTTTAATTGTTGATATTAGATGACTGGATGTTATGTTAGTTTATATATATTGATATCACACTTCAAGTTCCCTTAGTTTATTATTAGAAAAAATCCCTATGGGTTGAAATGACACATACACGAACGATCTTATAGAATATGAGAAAAGCGTTATGAGTTGAAATGATAAACTCAAGCGATTTTTTATTGATTTTTGAAATTTGGGACTGTGGGTTGAAATGATATATACCCGTAAATTTAAATTTATTGCGGATTGGAATGATAAATATCTGTATCACTTGACTATAGGGTAGAAAACTATATATGGACACCGGATCGGTTAAATTAAACGACTTTTAAATCTTTAAATTTTGAATTCAGTTAAATGATATTTTGAAATAGAATTGGATTTATATAAACCGAATTACTTTTGAAAATCCAAGCATTAACGTTGAAATTGGAATTGATTTAATGAATTGTTTGAAGGATTTAAATTGAATTTCAAAGTTGAATTGTCCAATATAAATGAACTTTATCGAAATTGAGTTATTGAAAAATATTTGAATATAACTTTGAAAAGTATTTAATTTGAAGTGGTTTAAATCGATAATTCAAACATGGATTGAAATTGATATTGACTAAAAGGTTTTAAATGAGAATATGAACTAAAAGACAAAAATTAGTTGGTGATTTGGAAGCTGGACATAGTCTAGATGTGTTGAAATGAAAGAAATAGTTCGATATGATATTAATTTCAAATTTATTATAGATAATATAAATTGTTTTAAAATATATTATTTTCAATTCCTAAGATTTTCAAACTATTAAACTAATTTAAGCTATTTTGAACTATTTAAACTATTTTAATTAGTTTAAACTAATTTAATTTATTTTAATCTATTTAATACAATTTAATCTATTTTATCTATTTTAACCTAATTAACCCATTTTAAATCTATATAATCTATTTTAAATCTATTTAATCTATTTTAAAACTATTTACTTTTTTAAATCCATTTAATCTAATTTAAATCTATTTAATCTATCTTAAATAAAATTTAAACTATCTTAAGTCCACCTAAACTATTTTAATCTATTTTAAACTATTAAAAACTATTTCAATCCGTTTTAAACTATCTAAACTATTTTCCAAATCTCAAGTTTTGTAATGTGGAAGTTTTATATTTATATCCTTGATTTTTAAGGAGAATACGTTTAAATAATGTTAAAACCTAAGTTGGAATTTAAATGACATATTCGATTGAATATGATGATTTTGAAATGAGATTTAACCTATTTTGTAAGTATGATTTCGAAAGTAAATATGATTTCGGAATGTGATATGATTTCAAATGAGATACGTTTTCGAAAGTGAATGTGTTTTCCAAAATGAATACGATTTCAAAAGGGGTTTTGAGAATATGATATTTTGATATAAATTAAGAATCGGTTTTGGAAATTTAAAAGAACCACCCGGTGTGAAATAAGTTTGGGAGTGTGTCTCGAGGCGGGCGGTAGTAGCTGCTATGCGTTACCACCAGTCCGGATCCGCAAAACGGTAGAATCCTACCCTGGTATTGCCTCGCGTGCCGTGTTCACATGCCTTATCGCACCTTTTACGAGTTTATTTTGTACCATACCTATGGAGTGCCCTCTGGGTAACCCTCCAGTTTACGGAGGAGCGTACGTTACTGTATTGACTATGGGAATATATAAATGAGTTAAGGGCGATATGGGCAACGCCTTAACGCTATTTTAATACTTTACTAGAGACACTATGTAACGACCCAGGATTTTGAACAATTAAAAAATGAAATATTTAATTAATTTTAAATATTTGAATGATGGTTTGGATTGAATATTCAATATAACTTTGAAAATGGCGATTAAATTATAAAAATTTAATCTATTGAAAGTGAATAAAAATTTGAATCTTCAATTTTAAGCTGATTAAAAATATTTCAAAGGCTTGTAAAGTTCATATTGATAATACTAAAGATAATAGAAGCTTCAGAATTGAAATTAACAGTAAATTGTTCAGTTTTGAAATTTTATCGTTTAAATTGAATTTAAAAATAGTCATTTTTCATACAGTCTCGAAATTCGACGAAACCAGTTCCATTGGGTCCGCAATATTAAATTATTATCGGATTTCAAATTTCGAATTTTTCGGAGTCGTTATGTGAGCACACAGTGAGTAAACGCATTGAAATTGAATCGAATTCAATTTCAATTTAATATTTAAACTTAGTCAACATCAGCCACCCTAGGTTTTCTTAAGCAGACCTACCCTCTGAAGCATTGTCTCCTTCGTACCCTTCTTTTCTTTTTTCTTTTACGCTACTTCCCAAATCATACAGATTCCAACAGAGAAAAAAAAAAGGCAGAAGAAAAATCATCTCGTTCAAATGAAAACTATGGCCGCTCATTTATAATTTTCATTCAAAACAAAATCGTTTCTTTTCTACTCATACGAATGAAAACTCAAAAGAAATGGCGACCTAGGGTGCGTACGAAAGCCACCTTCCTCAATTTATATCGTGCGTCCCTACTTCTCTTCTCCTCAGATTGAAATCAGAAGTCAGGCGAAAAAAAAAAATCAATGGCGGCGCACTCGGTGGCGAAGTGAATCGCGTACGCATGTTAGGGCTTTCGTGAAATTGGCATTGCTATGCCATGAAGTGATTGAAGCAATCGAGAACGAGCATCAGCGGTGACATCGTCTGCAGGGGGTGTGTGTGTCGTTCGAATCTGTGGGCTAGGGCTTTATCTGTTCTGGGGCCGATGTCAGGGAGGATTGACAATTTGGGGGATTTGTCGATCTCGAGCAGTGGTCGTTCTTGGCCAGTTTCGGCAGTGAAGGTATAATTTGAATAATTTAATTTAAATTATTTAGTTAAATTTTATAATATATGCATTGTGTGTATATGGATATATATTAACAGTAAAGTATATGCGAAATTTTTAATTTAATTTAGATTTGAAAATGTACAGAACAGTCAAGAAGAAGTTATTTTGCTATTTACTGAAATTTAATATTTATAAATTTTGTTACGAACGGTTAAAAGAATTTATAAAATGAAGAATATAATGATGGGAATTTTGAAAAGCATCTATAAGTTTAGTAAAAATCTATTTTAATAACTAAAAATAATTTGTAAAAGAATTTGTTAAAATAAATTTATTAAAGGAATTCTAGTTTAAGATTTAATTCTTCGATTAGATAATTTTAAAGAAGAAAATTAGTTTAAAACAAAATCATTGGTTAATTAAACAATCAAAAACGGAAATTTGTTATTTAAATTGGTTCGAATGTTAATTAATTTGCATAATATTTATACAAGGCATAAAACAAGGAAATCGAGTCAAGATGGAAAATGGATTGCAAATAAAAGCTAAGGTGAGAACTTCTCACTCAAAAGGGTATTTAAATTTTAAATAGTTATATTTAAAATTTGCTGATTGATTGATTGTTTGCTTGATTGTGATATTAGATATTGTAAGGTATATCTATATATAGCAATATATATATATATTGGCATATGTATATATTGCAGTTGATTGAGTTCCCGCCTTGTATAGCGGATGAGACCCTATTGCGCCGTCAATTAAGCGGATATATATTTTATAAATTCCATATACCGCGATATTCCACCTTGAAGTGGAATTGGTATTGTGCTAACGTCTGTGGATGCAGGGAAACAGGTTGGAGGGATCCAACTGGATTCCTCACAAATATTTATATGATTATAGATATCGTGTGATTATTGATTATCATATCGATATATGATATTTGTGCCATGATTGACTATTGGATGCTGTTGCATCATCGGATTCATTTTTAAAGTTAAAAATAACGATTTTGAATTTAAAAGAGTTTTTAAAGTGATTTTTCAAAGAATATGTTTTATTAAATTTTTGTATTGATTCATTTTAAAATAAATAACCTTATAAATTTTTATGTTATAAAAATTAACATTTTTATGAAATATGACAGAAAGGTAATTTTTAAAATACATAGATCTTTATAAAATAGTTAAATTTGGATTTTGGATAAATTTTATTATCGGTTTATATAAAAGATTTTATAAATGGATATTTATGAATTAAATTTATTGGAATTCTGAAACGGGTTTATAAAGTGTTGAGTTGATGTATAAAATGAATTTCATTAAAATTTATAGATTTATAAGTTGTGAAAGTTATCAAATGAATAGATGTTGAAAATAAAAGTTTTATAGAAAATTAACTTATAAACTGGCTTTTGGGCATTTAAATGGGATACTGATAGAAACAGTTAATAAAAGAAATTTTTTATAAGTTGAAATTGAAAGAAAATATATAAAGAAATCTTATGAGTAATAAGATTTAAAAATTTGTGAAGTTCAAAGGAACGATTTGGTAAATAAATAATATTATAAGTATTCAACTTATAATATAGATTTTGGTTTATAATTGGGTCATATAAATTGAATTGGATTTAATAAAAGAGATTAGTAAATTGAAGTTTATAAATAGAGATGGAATTTATAAACATTGTTATAAATTAGGAAATAAATGGAATTTGATAAATTGAATATAGAATTTGTTAAAGGAGTTATATTCACGTTTTTGAACAGTGAATATATCGTTAAATAAAAGGGATATCTTTTGGGAAAAGGATGTTTTAAATAGAATTTAAAACGATTTAAAGATGTTTTAAATTGCATCAAGTATCGAAAACATAGATTTCAACATTCATTGTTGAAATAGACGTTTTCGAGAAATAGAAGGAAAGGAAAACATAGATTTCAACATTCATTGTTGAAATAGACGTTTTCGAGAAATAGAAGGAAAGGAAAACATAGATTTCAACATTCATTGTTGAAATAGACGTTTTCGAGAAAATAAGGAAATAATGGACTATAACACTGTTGTTATGGTAAATGATTTCCGAAAGGAAATATTTTTGTATAGTATTGGGATTTATATATCTATTTAATTTCGAATCCCTATACTAGTGATTTTGGGTCGTCGTAACGATGTTTTACGCAACATTCGTTTAAAAGTGAATAAAAAAACGTTTTCCTTAAAGAATGAAATATATACTTAACTATGGTTTAAGTATATTGAATATTTTCAAATTGTTGAAAATAAATAAGATTTTTGAATTACTTATTATTAAATAAGTATGGAAATTCTTTTCCAATATGAAATGGAATGTTTTTAAGAATTATCTTTTTGAAGATAAATTAGAATTGAATATTTGGAATTTATTGAAAACCGTAGATCAATAGATATTTTGAAATATAAATTCACTATAGCATTTATAAATGGAAAGGGGAAAATTGGTTTCAAAAATAAACGTTGATTTATTTTTGAAGTGTGGAAATTATATATATCTATCTAGTAAAGATATTTTGGAAGATAAATAATTTGGAAAATTATTTGGAATCTGGTGATGTTGCGCATCTTTATTGATAGTTAAATAACCGACTATCAATATTTACCTTTAAATAGGTATTTGTTGTGATTGTTTGAATTGGATGCCACACTTATTTTAAAATAAGCGCTCACTATTCGGGTTAACCGGGAAAGGACCATGGGGTCGTATAACCCACTCCGAATATGTGATACGTCATTATGAATTGCATTTGAAGACCGGTGTTGAAGACCAGATATTTGTGAAAACGAATGGATTACCGTCGAGTTACTCTGCATCGGCTGATCTCCGATATAGAGGTTTTATCACCCTTAGTGACGGGTTGTCCGGACGTGATTAGTGAATATCCGGATTGCAAGGGCTTCTTTGGAAGTGCCTTCGGTTCTGTTCGATCCCGGAACAGACTTGTATGGATTGTATGTCTGACGTTACAATTTGAGATGTAAAGCTGGTTTCTATCAAATATATTTCTGTTGGTGGCGGAGGATTTATTCTCTTAGCTTAACACCCTTCTCTGAGACGTACGAGCTCAGAGGTTATATAGTTGATGGTCACTAGTGATACATTCCCAAATTGGTAATGTGGCATGCCGAGTGTTGCTGTGAAATGATCGTTGAATGATCATTTGTGATAGGATCATTTGTTTGATCGTTTATCTTGATGATCATTGCTTTGATCATTTGTTGACCCAAAGCACGACTTTTGTTTAAAAGCGTGGCTTTGTGGACGAGACTTCATCGAGCCTCACACCCCGGAAATGGTCAAAACAGGAAAGATGCGGCAAGGTTATTAGGGGTAGCACCCCTTTAGTATATGTCATTCCTTCTGGATAGAGGTGGTATCATGGTATGGAGCCCAGATATTTAACCTATGTGGTTACTGCAAATTTATTACTTTGTGGTTGTTGGAAATCGGGGATCCTCGGATAGATCGGTTACGATCGGGGAATGACATATTCGTGTCAGTAGTTACCCAGTTAGGGGTAACCCGGCCTTGTGTTGGCAGAGATCCGGTTAGGGTCTCGGGACGTCATTCCAGAGGCGTTTCCATGTGGCAATGGGAAGTTCCTTGGCCTGACCATTTGTTGGAAATCCAAAGAAACAATACGAGCCTTGTACGGTTTTAGTTGTATTACCTGCTATGGAATGTGGCGGTAACATGCTATTGAACATAGTAGCTATAGTAGGCATACGATAATGGTCGTATGTTGGCTAAGATTTATATTCTACTTTCGAAATTGTTTTCTACACTATGCACTAATAATAATATCAAAAATGATTTGATTTTATGCGTATCAAGCATCTTTGACTATCATAAGGAGAAACCTCCTCCAAGTCTGCGTTTGCATTATGTGTGTGGCGGGAGACCCTATGGTAGTCTCATTTTTCAAAAAGCATTGCGAATTTTCTTTTAAAATTTCTCTTGTTCCTTGTTTAAAAGATAAATAACTGTTTTAAGTTCTCACACCAGTCTTGCTTGTCTTAGTGAAATGTGATGGAGGATTCTCGCTTCGCGGTTTGGTGGCGAACGGGAGACTCTTACCCCCACACGGCCTCTTTACGGGGTTGGTTAGGCGTAAGCCGTGACAGTCGATAGGCTGGCCGTAAAAGCAAGTCTGGGGTACCATTGTTATGCCACGGTGGGTCTGGGATGGTTGAAAAGCCTACCGGTCGCCACTGCCGCGGGCCCTGACAATGTGGTATCAGAGCATATGGTTAAGTGACAACCTGCTCTGTTGGGTATTACTCATTAGAGATAGAGTCAGCAGTACTCTAGAATGAGTTTGAGTGTAATAATAGATATGAGCGCGTATTTGTTAGTGAATATAAAAATTTTGTTTTATTTTGTGTTGGTTGATTTATTGAGTGGCATATGAACCTTCGTCAGCGCGGTCTGCACAACTGTGCCGAAAGGGTTTCTAAACGCTTGAGTAGAGCAATTCGATACAATATTGTTTTAAAAATAGGGTAAATGAAATAATTTTGCCCAAAACTATTTTTGTATATAAAAGAAATAATTTTCTGTAGATTATTATAGTATATGGATGCATGGTTGTTAGGAAGTAATAATATTAAGCTATTACTATTGAAATTGAATAAGAATTGAAATCAATGTTATATGAAAAAAAAATTGAGATAAAGATAAGAAAATAAAATCCATATACAAATGAAATTTGAGAATGTAAATTATAAATGTGATTTGTAATTGGAAATAGAATTCCAAGGAAGTTTCTGGAAATGTTTTTGAAAAAGTTTGGAAAGTTTAAATTCCTTTTTGATTTGAAAATGAATTTCAAAGGTTTTGAAAAGCATTTTAAAGGAATGAAAAGCTCTAAACTCTTTTGGTCGCTGGAAAATAATTCCGATGGTGATCGCGACATCATCGGTGTTCATTTTCGGGTTTCCAAAAGAGGAATTGCTGCCAAATTGTTTTAAATGGAAGTTGTTTGGAAAATTTGGGGTTTGGTTTTGAAATTCAAAGAATAATTTGAATTGTTTTCAAAAAAATAGTTTTGAAAGGTTGAAAAGACTCTGGAATGCTATATAAAAATATTTATGGAATATTATTAAGTTGAAAATAAATTTGGAGTAATTAAAATGAATTGGAATTGAATTTGATTTAAGTAAAGCGAAGTATTGAAATGAAAATTAGTAAGCTAAACTAATTGAAGGAATGAAAGTAAATATGATTTGTAAATGAATTGAATTAAATGAAAATGGAAATGAAATTGAAGATTGTTTACAAGGAAATGAACTTGAGTTTGAAGTGAACCAGCTTAAGTAAATTCGAGATGAATATGAATATGGAATGTAAACAAAATTGAATGAAAATGAATGTATAACTCCAATAGTAAAGTAAAGATGATATAAGAAGTATATATCGAAATTTCGTAAAGGAAATATGCAAAATGGTTTGAATATTGTAATTGGATACTACTACTAGCAGGTTATACAGGTGTTATAAAGGAATTGGGATTTTGATTTCAAAGATAAAAATTGAATTGCTCGACAAAAAGGTACGTATTTCAATTTCAGTATGGGATTTGATGATTTTCTTCTCCAGCCACTTGGCTTTCTCTTTTCTTTTTGATTCCGAGGGGCCGTGGTGCCATTTTGTAGTCGTACCGATCGAGCCGCGTAAAGGAGATGCTGGCGAAATTTTTCGAAAATTTAGGGTGTTAGAAAATTTTTGAGAAAATTTTGAAAGTTTGAAATTTAAATTTAAATTTAAATTTTGAAGTAAACAATGTTGTTTGAAACTTATAATTGAAGTTGGAAAGCTAGTTGGAATGATAATGGATCTTTAATAAAAAGATTTAGGTTAGTAAGTTGATAAAACTATTTAGATTGTGAAAGATAGTAGACGAGTTAAGGACCATTCTTCCTAACTTGTAATTTCGGGACGAAATTCTTTTAAGGGGGGAAGGTTGTAACGACCCTGGATTTTGAACAATTAAAAAATGAAATATTTAATTAATTTTAAATATTTGAATGATGGTTTGGGTTGAATATTCAATATAACTTTGAAAATGGCGATTAAATTATAAAAATTTAATCTATTGAAAGTGAATAAAAATTTGAATCTTCAATTTTAAGCTGATTAAAAATATTTCAAAGGCTTGTAAAGTTCATATTGATAATACTAAAGATAATAGAAGCTTCAGAATTGAAATTAACAGTAAATTGTTCAGTTTTGAAATTTTATCGTTTAAATTGAATTTAAAAATAGTCATTTTTCATACAGTCTCGGAATTCGACGAAACCAGTTCCATTGGGTCCACAATATTAAATTATTATCGGATTTCAAATTTCGTATTTTTCGGAGTCGTTATGTTAGCACACCGTGAGTAAACGCATTGAAATTGAATCAAATTCAATTTGAATTTAATATTTAAACTTAGTCAACATCAGCCACCCTAGGTTTTCTTAAGCAGACCTACCCTCTGAAGCATTGTCTCCTTCGTACCCTTCTTTTCTTTTTTCTTTTACGCTACTTCCCAAATCATACAGATTCCAACAGAGAAAAAAAAATATGGCAGAAGAAAAATCATCTCGTTCAAATGAAAACTATGGCCGCTCGTTTATAATTTTCATTCAAAACAAAATCGTTTCTTTTCTACTCATACGAACGAAAACTCAAAAGAAATGGCGACCTAGGGTGCGTACGAAAGCCACCTTCCTCAATTTATATCGTGCGTCCCTACTTCTCTTCTCCTCAGATTGAAATCAGAAGTCAGGCGAAAAAAAAAATCAATGGCGGCGCACTCGGTGGCGAAGTGAATCGCGTACGCATGTTAGGGCTTTCGTGAAATTGGCATTGCTATGCCATGAAGTGATTGAAGCAATCGAGAACGAGCATCAGCGGTGACATCGTCTGCAGGGGGTGTGTGTGTCGTTCGAATCTGTGGGCTAGGGCTTTATCTGTTCTGGGGCCGATGTCAGGGAGGATTGACAATTTGGGGGATTTGTCGATCTCGAGCAGTGGTCGTTCTTGGCCAGTTTCGGCAGTGAAGGTATAATTTGAATAATTTAATTTAAATTATTTAGTTAAATTTTATAATATATGCATTGTGTGTATATGGATATATATTAACAGTAAAGTATATGCGAAATTTTTAATTTAATTTAGATTTGAAAATGTACAGAACAGTCAAGAAGAAGTTATTTTGCTATTTACTGAAATTTAATATTTATAAATTTTGTTACGAACGGTTAAAAGAATTTATAAAATGAAGAATATAATGATGGGAATTTTGAAAAGCATCTGTAAGTTTAGTAAAAATCTATTTTAATAACTAAAAATAATTTGTAAAAGAATTTGTTAAAATAAATTTATTAAAGGAATTCTAGTTTAAGATTTAATTCTTCGATTAGATAATTTTAAAGAAGAAAATTAGTTTAAAACAAAATCATTGGTTAATTAAACAATCAAAAACGGAAATTTGTTATTTAAATTGGTTCGAATGTTAATTAATTTGCATAATATTTATACAAGGCATAAAACAAGGAAATCGAGTCAAGATGGAAAATGGATTGCAAATAAAAGCTAAGGTGAGAACTTCTCACTCAAAAGGGTATTTAAATTTTAAATAGTTATATTTAAAATTTGCTGATTGATTGATTGTTTGCTTGATTGTGATATTAGATATTGTAAGGTATATCTATATATAGCAATATATATATATTGGCATATGTATATATTGCAGTTGATTGATTTCCCGCCTTGTATAGCGGATGAGACCCTATTGCGCCGTCAATTAAGCGGATATATATTTTATAAATCCCATATACCGCGATATTCCACCTTGAAGTGGAATTGGTATTGTGCTAACGTCTGTGGATGCAGGGAAACAGGTTGGAGGGATCCAACTGGATTCCTCACAAATATTTATATGATTATAGATATCGTGTGATTATTGATTATCATATCGATATATGATATTTGTGCCATGATTGACTATTGGATGCTGTTGCATCATCGGATTCATTTTTAAAGTTAAAAATAACGATTTTGAATTTAAAAGGGTTTTTAAAGTGATTTTTCAAAGAATATGTTTTATTAAATTTTTGTATTGATTCATTTTAAAATAAATAACCTTATAAATTTTTATGTTATAAAAATTAACATTTTTATGAAATATGACAGAAAGGTAATTTTTAAAATACATAGATCTTTATAAAATAGTTAAATTTGGATTTTGGATAAATTTTATTATCGGTTTATATAAAAGATTTTATAAATGGATATTTGTGAATTAAATTTATTGGAATTCTGAAACGGGTTTATAAAGTGTTGAGTTGATGTATAAAATGAATTTCATTAAAATTTATAGATTTATAAGTTGTGAAAGTTATCAAATGAATAGATGTTGAAAATAAAAGTTTTATAGGAAATTAACTTATAAACTGGCTTTTGGGCATTTAAATGGGATACTGATAGAAACAGTTAATAAAAGAAATTTTTTATAAGTTGAAATTGAAAGAAAATATATAAAGAAATCTTATGAGTAATAAGATTTAAAAATTTGTGAAGTTCAAAGGAACGATTTGGTAAATAAATAATATTATGAGTATTCAACTTATAATATAGATTTTGGTTTATAATTGGGTCATATAAATTGAATTGGATTTAATAAAAGAGATTAGTAAATTGAAGTTTATAAATAGAGATGGAATTTATAAACATTGTTATAAATTCGGAAATAAATGGAATTTGATAAATTGAATATAGAATTTGTTAAAGGAGTTATATTCACGTTTTTGAACAGTGAATATATCGTTAAATAAAAGGGATATCTTTTGGGAAAAGGATGTTTTAAATAGAATTTAAAACGATTTAAAGATGTTTTAAAATGCATCAAGTATCGGAAACATAGATTTCAACATTCATTGTTGAAATAGACGTTTTCGAGAAATAGAAGGAAAGGAAAACATAGATTTCAACATTCATTGTTGAAATAGACGTTTTCGAGAAATAGAAGGAAAGGAAAACATAGATTTCAACATTCATTGTTGAAATAGACGTTTTCGAGAAAATAAGGAAATAATAGACTATAACACTGTTGTTATAGTAAATGATTTCCGAAAGGATATATTTTTGTATAGTATTGGGATTTATATATCTATTTAATTTCGAATCCCGATACTAGTGATTTTGGGTCGTCGTAACGATGTTTTACGCAACATTCGTTTCGACCCAAATAAAAGTGAATAAAAGAACGTTTTCCTTAAAGAATGAAATATATACTTAACTATGGTTTAAGTATATTGAATATTTTCAAATTGTTGAAAATAAATAAGATTTTTGAATTACTTATTATTAAATAAGTATGGAAATGATTTTCCAATATGAAATGGAATGTTTTTAAGAATTATCTTTTTGAAGATATATTAGAATTGAATATTTGGAATCTATTGAAAACCGTGGATCAATAGAATTTTGAAATATAAATTCACTATAGAATTTATAAATGGAAAGGGGAAAATTGGTTTCAAAAATAAACGTTGATTTATTTTTGAAGTGTGGAAATTATATATATCTATCTAGTAAAGATATTTTGGAAGATAAATAATTTGAAAAATTATTTGGAATCTGGTGATGTTGCGCATCTTTATTGATAGTTAAATAACCGACTATCAATATTTACCTTTAAATAGGTATTTGTTGTGATTGTTTGAATTGGATGCCACACTTATTTTAAAATAAGCGCTCACTATTCGGGTTAACCGGGAAAGGACCATGGGGTCGTATAATCCACTCTGAATATGTGATACGTTATTATGAATTGCATTTGAAGACCGGTGTTGAAGACCGGATATTTGTGAAAACGAATGGATTACCGTCGAGTTACTCTGCATCGGCTGATATTCGATATAGAGGTTTTATCACCCTTAGTGACGGGTTGTCCGGACGTGATTAGTGAATATCCGGATTGCAAGGGCTTCTTTGGAAGTGCCTTCGGTTCTGTTCGATCCCGGAACAGACTTGTATGGATTGTATGTCTGACGTTACAATTTGAGATGTAAAGCTGGTTTCTATCAAATATATTTCTGTTGGTGGCGGAGGATTTATTCTCTTAGCTTAACACCCTTCTCTGAGACGTACGAGCTCAGAGGTTATATAGTTGATGGTCACTAGTGATACATTCCCAAATTGGTAATGTGGCATGCCAAGTGTTGCTGTGAAATGATCGTTGAATGATCATTTGTGATAGGATCATTTGTTTGATCGTTTATCTTGATGATCATTGCTTTGATCATTTGTTGACCCAAAGCACGACTTTTGTTTAAAAGCGTGGCTTTGTGGACGAGACTTCATCGAGCCTCACACCCCGGAAATGGTCAAAACAGGAAAGAATGCGGCAAGGTTATTAGGGGGTAGCGCCCCTTTAGTGTATGTCATTCCTTCTGGATAGAGGTGGTATCATGGTATGGAGCCCAGATATTTAACCTATGTGGTTACTGCAAATTTATTACTTTGTGGTTGTTGGAAATCGGGGATCCTCGGATAGATCGATTACGATCGGGGAATGACATATTCGTGTCAGTAGTTACCCAGTTAGGGGTAACCCGGCCTTGTGTTGGCAGAGATCCGGTTAGGTTCTCGGGACGTCATTCCAGAGGCGTTCCATGTGGCAATGGGAAGTTCCTTGGCCTGACCATTTGTTGGAAATCCAAAGAAACAATACGAGCCTTGTACGGTTTTAGTTGTATTACCTGCTATGGAATGTGGCGGTAACCTGCTATTGAACATAGTTGCTATAGTAGGCATACGATAATGGTCGTATGTTGGCTAAGATTTATATTCTACTTTCGAAATTGTTTTCTACACTATGCACTAATAATAATATCAAAAATGATTTGATTTTATGCGTATCAAGCATCTTTGACTATCATAAGGAGAAACCTCCTCCAAGTCTGCGTTTGCATTGTGTGTGTGGCGGGAGACCTTATGGTAGTCTCATTTTTCAAAAAGCATTGCGAATTTTCTTTTAAAATTTCTCATGTTCCTTGTTTAAAAGATAAATAACTTTTTTAAGTTCTCACACCAGTCACATGACTGACCTGGAGTTTATTGTTCCCTTCCTAAACTCTGGGTGCCCACCAATTTCCACACGGGCAGTCTAGAGTTAGGATATCAGGTCATTCTGGATTCAGGTGTTGCTACAGATATCTGGAGGCGAGCTGGATGGCGTAACATATTATCTATTGTATATAGTATTTCTTTTCCGCTGTTTGTTGCTGTACACTCTGATGATGAAATGTAATGTAATATGATGTATTGTATAAAATGTATAGTTCTTTTGTTTTAATGAATATTCATTTACCTATTATATGTTGTTCCGCTGCGATTGTGAGATTCTGCTTTTGTTCTGTTGTTGTTTTGCTGTTCTGTTTTCTTACTTTTCTCTTCTTCTACCTCTTTCTTCTTTCTTAAACCCTCATGGTTCGATTTTCCGGCCTTCGATTAGGCGGCATTTGATACAGTGGGCGTATTAATATCGATTTTCGAAAGTCGAAGAATCGGGTCCTGACACACTATTATAATAGCGTATTGTATTATGTATGTAGATAGTTTAACTAGTCCTTTGGAGATGTAATCTCGAACATCTCTTAAGTTATTGCACTCACGTTTAACACTGGATAGGAGGTGTCAAAACCCATAAACATCTCCGACGTTGTTACACTCATATTTATTTACCGTTGATTTAACATACATAAAATCTTTTAGTTCTGACTCGAGTGTTTTGTCTTTTCAATTCGCTCGGGTCAGTCTGGGCTTTTCAGTATATCAAAGACTGCTTTTTGAAGGATGAAGATGGAGATTATAAGGAACGCGGTGTTCGGTCCACGGATGCCGACATCAATACGTCCACTGTATCAACTGTCAAGCAATCGAAGGCCGGAAAACCATGCCCTTAGGGTTAAAGAAGAGGTAGAAGATAGAAGAAGAAAGAAAGAAAGAAGAAAAGGCAACAGAAACAATATCAGAATCCCACAATCGCAGCGGAACAAATATAATAGATAAATGAATAATCTTTTAAACAAAGAACTATATCAGTAATTACATTACATCACATTTTCATTACATTATCAGAGTTTATAACAACAAACAGCGGAAAAGAAATACTATATACTAGTTGATACGCCAAGCCATCCAGCCTTCCTCCAAATCTCTACCGCAACTCTTGAATTCCTGAATACCTGATAACCTAACTCTAGACAGCCCGTGTAGAAATTGGT
Source organism: Allium cepa (assembly GCA_030765085.1). Lineage (NCBI taxonomy): Eukaryota > Viridiplantae > Streptophyta > Magnoliopsida > Asparagales > Amaryllidaceae > Allium > Allium cepa. The sequence goes on along the minus strand of CM060938.1, from coordinate 460,207,386 downwards.
GGGCACCCAAAGTTTAGGAAGAGAACAATAAACTCCAAGTCAGTCATGGGACTGATGTGAGAACTTAAAACAGTTTATCTTTAAAAGAAACAAAGAAATATTTAAAGTCAATTCGTAATGATTTTAAAAATGTAACTACCATAAGGCCTCCCGCCACACACACAATGCAAACGCAGAACTTGGAGGAGATTTCTCCTTATGATAGTCAAAGATGCTTACTACGCAGAATCATTTGATTATTATTATTACTAGTGCAAAGTGTGGAAAACCATTTCGAAAGTAGAATATAAATCTTATCCAGCATAGGTACCATTATAGTATGCCTACTATAGCTACCATATTAGATGGCAGGTTCTACAACTAAAACCGTACAGGGTTTCGTATTGTTTCTTTGGATTTCCAACAAATGGTCAGGCCAAGGAACTTTCCATTGCCACATGGAAACGCCTCTGCAAGGACGTCCCGAGAACCTAACCGGATCTCTGCCAACACAAGGCCGGGTTACCCCTAACTGGGTAACTACTAACACGAGTATGCCATCCCCCGATCGTAAACGACCTTTATCCGAGGCCCCAGCAACAAGTCACAAAGTAATATATATATATATATATATATATATATATATATATATATATATATATATATCTGCGATATCAACATAAGTTAAGTATCTGGGCTCCATACCATGATACCACTTTTATCCAGAAGGAAATGCACATACCCAAAAGGGCGCTACCCCCAATAACCTTGCCGTATCTTTCCTGTTTCGACCATTCCGGGGTGTGAGGTTCGACGAAGTCTCACCCACAAAGCTACGCTTTTCACAAAGCCATGCTTCGATCAACAATGATCGGCAACATTCAGAATGTCACACCACCAAATTGGGAATATATCACTGATAGCCTTCAACTACATAACCTCTGAGCTTGTACGTCTCTGAGAAGGGTGTTAAGCTAAAAGAATAAATTCTCCGCCACCAACAGAAATGTATTTGAAAGAAATCTGCTTTATATCTCAATTTTTAATGTCAGACATACAATCCATTCAAGTCTTTTTTGGGTTCGAACAGAACCGAAGGCACTTCCAAAGAAGCCCTTGCAATCCGGGTATTCACAATCTCGACCGGACTTCCCATCGCATAGGGAATCTCTATACCGACGCGACTCGGTGCAGAGACAATCAACGAGTTATCCTCTCGTTCTCGAAAATACCTGGTCTTCATCACCGGCCTTCAATGCTATCCATATACGTCGTATCACTATTCGAAATGGGTTATATGATACAAAGGTCCTCTCCCGGCTAAACCGAATTACGAGCGAAATATTTTAAAATAAGTGTAGCATTCAAATTCAAGCAATCACAACAAATACCCATTTAAATGTAAAGATAGATAGTCGGTTATTTAACTATCAAAGCAAACCAATAAATATTCAACACCATAACAATCACTAGGCCTTTTTTTATTAATCTTCCATCAATTAAATAACTTGCCAAATATTCATTTCAATTTATCTTTGAAAATATATATTCTCTAAACCATTTTAATTTCTACATTGGAAAACATTTCCAAATACTTATTTAACAATAAGTAGTTCACAAATCCATTTATTTTCAATACTTAGAAAATATTCGATATACTTAAAACACGATTAAGTATATATTTTATTCTTTTAAGGAAAACATTCTCTTTAACACATTCATTTGAGTCAAAACGAATGTTGCATAAAACATCGTTACGACAACCCAAAATCACTAGTATAGGGATTCGAAATTAAAATAGATATATAAATCCCAATACTATACAAAACATTTTCTTTCGAAATCATTTACTATAACAACAGTGTTATAGTCCATTATTTCCTTTTATTCCTCGAAAACATCTATTTCAACAATGAATGTTGAAATCTATGGTTTCGACACTTAATACATTTTAAAACAACTTCAAATCGTTTTAATTCCTATTTAAATATCACTTCCTAAAACATTTCTTTAATATATTATTCACTTGTTCAAAATTGTGACTATATCTCCTTTTATAAGCCATAATAATTAACTTATCAAATAAGTCGATTTCGGATTTATAAAACAACGTTTATAAATTCCATTTATATTTTATAACAACTTCAACTTATAAAATCACTTTAATTTACAATTTCTATTTCTATCTCATTTAAATGCCAAAATCCAATTTATAAGTAAATTACTTATAAATCTTTTATTTTACAAAATCTAGTCATTTTATAACTTCACAATTTATGAATTTATAAATTCCATTCACTTATGAAATCCATTTATACTTCATTTTTAACACTTATGAAAACTCGTTTTATAATTCCAATATTTTTAATTTATAAATATCAATCTTATAGTTCTTTTATATAAACCGTTTATAATAATTCCAAAATCTCAATTTAAACTATTTTATAAAATTCATTAACTCCATATTTCAAAAATCACATTTTAACTATATTCCTCAAAAATCATAATTTTTATGACATAAAAATTATAACGTTTATTTATTTAAAAATGAATCAATTTCAAAACTTAATAAAACGTATACTTTCAAAAATCACTTAAAAATCCTTTTAAATTCGAAATCGTTACTTTAACATTTTTAAAACTCCAAAAAAAGGCCAAATGCTGCAACATCACCAAATATAATAATCACGGCATTCAAAACATCATATATCATATGATAACAGAATATATGACAATATCCGTAAATAAATCAATACGGTTGAGGAATCCAGTTGGATCCCTCTAACTTGTTTCCCTGCATCCACAGATGTTAGCACAATACCAATTCCGTTTCAATACAGAATATCGCGGTATATAGGATTTATAAAATATTATCCGCTATTATGCGGCGCAATAGGGTCTCATCCGCTATATAATGCGCGAAAATCAACTCCAAGTACATATATAATACCAATTCCATATCAATACGGAATTATCGCGATATATGTTTTTAATAAATAACATCCGCTTAATATACGGCGTATAGGGTCGATTTACTGCACAACATATAATAATTTATCATTCAAACATACAATCAAGCAATTTTAAATTTAACTATTCAAAATTTAAATCGAAACAATTCGATTGAGTGAGAAGTTCTCACCTTGCTTTCATTTCGAATAAAATTAAACGAGTGTTTAATTTTACCCAAAAATTTCACTAACTCCAATCAACTCCAATCCAACTCCATTGCGTAGTGCTCATCAAAACAATTGCAACGCAATTCGTTTCGTCCAAAACGGTCCTCGCATCAACAAGTTATGATAGTTTAAAGATTATACAAATTTTAAATATAATTAATTTACAAATTTCTTTTAATTTTTAAACCTAATTCACATCTGCCGTTAGATTTCTAGCTCCTTCAATCAGGGCCGTGTGCGCCTTCTTCCCATCGCGTATCTCTTCCAGGTCGAAAATCGCGTGCGTGAACCCAACGTGGCCGCCCTTCAAACCTAATATCGCAACCACCTACGATCGCCGAGTGCCCATCATACCACTGCCAATCGGAAGGCCTTCCCCTACTCTACCTTCACCGAAGACGAAGTTGAACGCGCGGTATTCAAGCTTGATTTGCCATTGATTCACTTCGAATATTTCGATCATGACCGTTGAATACGAAGATCACTCGATGCTCTACATTTTCCATGTTGAAAGTTTCTTGAATTGATGCTTGGATTAGAAGAAATCGAGGGAAGAAGAAGGGTGTTTCTCGGCCATTGAAATAGGGAGAGGCGGCGGCTCTATTGAAACCCTAGGGTTTTATTTTTGTTTGCAAATGTGAAATTAGAGGTGCTTATATAGAAAATTTCACAAAACACTATTCATCCCAAATTTTACGGACTCCAAACGAAGCGTGCCGGCTGGCGTTTCTAGGGTTTACCCCGCGTTCCGGACACAATGGAATAGGTATCGAGAGCCAATTCGATCATCTGTGTGAGTTACAGCAATAAACGATCAAATTTAAATTAAACCGATTAAACTAATTTCTATGCGTTTTGGCTTGTCCCGGACAAACCGTAAGTCCGATTGACACGAAATTTGAAACCATACAATAATATAACATTTACGGATCCAATGAAACCAGTTTCGTCAAAATCCAAGACTGTTTGAAAAATGGCTATTTTAACTCGTCAATTAAATATTAAAATATTCAATTTCTGCAAATTAACTTTTAATTCAATTTTAAAAAGTTCCATAACATCATTCTAACTCCAATATGATATAATATAACTTTACGAATCATTTTTAATCATTTTAAACCCAATTCCCAATTATTTCTGTAATTTCATTTATTAAATTATCGATTTAATTACCCAATTAAATCCAGATATTCGAATTTTAATTTATTCGACTTGCAAATTTTACTTGTTAATATTTAAAAATCAATCAAATATATGAATTTCAATTGACAGAAATTCTGCATCGTTACAAACTTCCCCCCTTAAAAGAATTCATCCTCGAAATTACCAAGTAAGAAAAAATTACAGAATCCATTAACTTTTCAAAAACAACCGTTCAAATTTAGATTTTAATTCATTTAAACAATTTAACTTTCCCAAAATCCATAGTTAAATTTCTTACGATAACTTTACTAAGTTTTTCAAATCATACTTAGTTATCTTTTCAAAATTTTCCAATTTTCTCGAAAATATTCTAATGCTTTAAATTTTCAGAAAAATTCGCCATAGTCTCCTTTGCGTGGCTCGATCCGAAAAAAAATGGCAATATATATATCACAAATATACATCTCATCAAGTAGTGAGGCATCCCGTAGGAAAAAAGTGTAAAAGTACAATATGTAATCCGAGATATGTACCTTATATATTATTAACAAGCATATACGGGTAATATAGCGCGAAAGCGAGCTCCAAATGCGAAGCAATGCGCAATCCGCACCTACCAAATACTCAACAAACAAATGAGAACATGTATATATGAAAGTAATATCAATATACAACTTATACCAACAGCTATATATGTCCATATAACAAATGCAACAAAAGCAATAATTTCAACCATCAACCAACTATCATCCAACTAACATCCATAACCAAATCAATATTCATGCACTTCTCATTAATATTCAATGAATTGGTTTTCCAATTTAAATCACATTTGATTTATTAACATTGGATGTTTTTACTAACATTCGTTCATATTTAATTTCAATTAGTGTACATTCACTAATTCACATTCAAGTTGGTTCACTTCCAAATCAAATTCAATTCTGTTTAAGATTCACTTAACTTCCAATTTGATTTCAATTACTTTAGCTTTCAATTTCATTAATTCAATTTCATATGGATTTTCTATTCAATCAACTAACAATCAATCTAACAATCAATGTATATCCAATACAACCAAATTCATTTTACTTTGCTTATATTAAATTTGGTTCATCACTTTTAATTAGCTTTAATGAATTAACACTTACATCCATTATTTCATATCAATTTATTTACATTTAATTGATTTACATTAAATTCGTTTATTAATTTCTAATTCATTTAACCATAAAAGTTGAATTTCATTACATAACTCAAGTTCATATTCATCACTTCACTTTATTAATTTACTTTGATACCAAAGTCAACTTCATTCAACATTCCTTAAGTTATATTCCATTTAAACATCATTTGTTTAACTTAACTTAAATTCCAACTCCAATTCAGATTCTGATTCTAAAGTAAATTCTATTTTACTTTTATTTACAACTCATATTTATACATATATTCATATAGTTTCACTTCTCTTATATATAAGATTATTTCACAATTGTAAATCATAATAATTAAAATTCTATACTTAATAATTCATTTACTTATACAATAATTATTTTACAATATGTTTTATTTAACATATTCAAACATCCTTTAATTACTCATATATATTCTTATATTTTCAACGATTAACCAATCAATTTCTATACACTTTAATAATTCTGAAAAATTATTCCCTTTTATATATAAAATATAATCAACTTTATATTCACTAACAAATACGCTCTCATAGCTATTATTACACTCACACTCATTCTAGAGTATTGCTGACTCTATCTCTAATGAGTAATTCCCAACAGAGCCAAGGTTGTCACTTAACCATATGCTTTGATACCACGTTGTAAGGAACGCGGTGTTCGGTCCACGGATGCTAACATCAATACATCCACTGTATCAACTGCCGAGCAATCGAAGGCCAGAAAACCGTGCCCTTAGGTTTAAAGAAGAGGTACAGGATGGAAGAAAGCAACAGAAACAATATCAGAATCTCACAATCGCAGCGGAACAAATATAATAGATAAATGAATAATCTTTTAAACAAAGAAGTATATCAGTTATTACATTACATCACATTATCAGAGTTTACAACAACAAAAAGCAGAAAAGAAATACTATATACAAGTTGATATGCCAAGCCATCCAGCCTGCCTCCAAATCTCTACAGCAACTCCTGAATTCCTGAATATCCTGATAACCTAACTCTAGATTGCCCGTGTAGAAATTGGTGGGCACCCAAAGTTTAGGAAGAGAACAATAAACTCCAAGTCGGTCATGGGACTGGCGTGAGAACTTAAAATAGTTTATCTTTAAATGAAACAAAGAAATATTTAAGGTCAATTCGCAATGCTTTTAAAAATGTAACTACCATAAGGCCTCCCGCCACACACACAATACAAACGTAGAACTTGGAGGAGATTTCTCCTTATGATAGTCAAAGATGCTTACTACGCAGAATCATTTGATTATTATTATTACTAGTGCAAAGTGTGGAAAACCATTTCGAAAGTAGAATATAAATCTTATCTAGCATAGGTACCATTATAGTATGCCTACTATAGCTACCATATTAGATGGCAGGTTCTACAACTAAAACCGTACAGGGTTTCGTATTGTTTCTTTGGATTTCCAACAAATGGTCAGGCCAAGGAACTTTCCATTGCCACATGGAAACGCCTCTGCAAGGACGTCCCGAGAACCTAACCGGATCTCTGCCAACACAAGGCCGGGTTACCCCTAACTGGGTAACTACTAACACGAGTATGCCATCCCCCGATCGTAAACGACCTTTATCCGGGGCCCCAGCAACAAATCACAAAGTAATATATATATATATATATATATATATATATATATATATATATCTACGATATCAACGTAAGTTAAGTATCTGGGCTCCGTACCATGATACCACTTCCATCCAGAAGGAAATGCACATACCCTAAAGGGCGCCCCAATAACCTTGCCGCATCTTCCCTGTTTCGACCATTCCAGGGTGTGAGGTTCGACGAAGTATCGTCCATAAAGCTACGCTTTTCACAAAGCCATGCTTCGATCAACAATGATCAGCAACACTTAGCATGTCACACCACCAAATTGGGAATATATCACTGGTAACCTTCAACTACATAACCTCTGAGCTCGTACGTCTCTGAGAAGGGTGTTAAGCTAAAAGAATAAATTCTCCGCCACCAACAGAAATGTATTTGAAAGAAATCTGCTTTATATCCCAATTTGTAATGTCAGACATACAATCCATTCAAGTCTATTCTGGGTTCGAACAGAACCGAAGGCACTTCCAAAGAAGCCCTTGCAATCCGGGTATTCACAATCCCGATCGGACTTCCGATCACTTAGGGAATCTCTATACCGACGCAACTCGGTGCAGAGACAATCAACGAGTTATCCGCTCGTTCTCGAAAATACCCGGTCTTCATCACCGGTCTTCAATGCTATCCATATACGTCGTATCACTATTCGGAATGGGTTATATGACACAAAGGTCCTCTCCCGGCTAAACCGAATAACGAGCGAAATATTTTAAAATAAGTGTAGCATTCAAATTCAAGCAATCACAACAAATACCCATTAAAAGGTAAAGATAAATAGTCGGTTATTTAACTATCAAAGCAAACCAATAAATATTCAGCACCATAACAATCACTAGGCCCTTTTTTATTAATCTTCCATCAATTAAATAACTTGCCAAATATTCACTTCAATTTATCTTTGAAAATATATATTCTCTAAACCATTTCAATTTCTACATTGGAAAACATTTCCAAATACTTATTTAACAATAAGTAATTCACAAATCCATTTATTTTCAATACTTAGAAAATATTCGATATACTTAAAACACGATTAAGTATATATTTTATTCTTTTAAGGAAAACATTCTCTTTAACACATTCATTTGAGTCAAAACGAATGTTGTGTAAGACATCGTTACGACAACCCAAAATCACTAGTATAGGGATTCGAAATTAAAATAGATATATAAATCCCAATACTATACAAAACATTTTCTTTCGAAAATCATTTACTATAACAACAGTGTTATAGTCCATTATTTCCTTTTATTCCTCGAAAACGTCTATTTCAACAATGAATGTTGAAATCTATGGTTTCGACACTTAATACATTTTAAAACAACTTCGAATCGTTTTAATTCCTATTTAAATATCACTTCCTAAAACATTTCTTTAATATATTATTCACTTGTTCAAAATTGTGACTATATCTCCTTTTATATGCCATAATAATTAACTTATCAAATAAGTCGATTTTGGATTTATAAAACAACGTTTATAAATTCCATTTATATTTATAACAACTTCAACTTATAAAATCACTTTAATTTACAATTTCTATTTCTAATCCCATTTAAATGCCAAAATCCAATTTATAAGTAAATTACTTATAAATCTTTTATTTTACAAAATCTAGTCATTTTATAACTTCACAGTTTATAAATTTATAAATTCCATTCACTTATGAAATCCATTTATACTTCATTTTTAACACTTATGAAAACTCGTCTTATAATTTCAATATTTTTAATTTATAAATATCAATCTTATAGTTCTTTTATATAAACCGTTTATAATAATTCCAAAATCTCAATTTAAACTATTTTATAAAATTCATTAACTCCATATTTCAAAAATCACATTTTAACTATATTCCTCAAAAATCATAATTTTTATCACATAAAAATTATAACGTTTATTTATTTAAAAATGAATCAATTCCAAAATTTAATAAAACGTATACTTTTAAAAATCACTTAAAAATCCTTTTAAATTCGAAATCGTTACTTTAACATTTTTAAAACTCCAAAAATAGGCCCAATGCTGCAAGAGCACCAAATATAACAATCACGGCATCCAAAACATCATATATCATATGATAACAAAATATATGACAATATCCGTAAATAAATCAATACGGTTGAGGAATCCAGTTGGATCCCTCCAGCCTGTTTCCCTGCATCCACAGATGTTAGCACAATACCAATTCCGTTTCAATACAGAATATCGCGGTATATAGGATTTATAAAATATTATCCGCTATTATGCGGCGCAATAGGGTCTCATCCGCTATATAATACGCGAAAATCAACTCCAAATACATATATAATACCAATTCCATATCAATACGGAATTATCGCGGTATATGTTTTTAATAAATAACACCCGCTTAATATACGGCGTATAGGGTCTATTTACTGCACAACATATAATAATTTATCATTCAAACATACAATCAAGCAATTTTAAATTTAACTATTCAAAATTTAAATCGAAACAATTCGATTGAGTGAGAAGTTCTCACCTTGCTTTCATTTCGAATAAAATTAAACGAGCGTTTAATTTTATCCAAAAATTTCACTAACTTCAATCAACTCCAATCCAGCTCCAATGCGTAGTGCTCGTCAAAACGATTGCAATGCATTTCGTTTCGTCTAAAACGGACCTTGCATCAACAAGTTATGATAGTTTAAAGATTATACAAATTTTAAATATAATTAATTTACAAATTTCTTTTAATTTTTAAACCTAATTCACATCTGCCGTTATATTTCCAGCTCCTTCAATCAGGGCCGTGCATGCCTTCTTTCCATCGCGTATCTCTTCCAGGTCGAAAATCGCGTGCGTGAACCCAACGTGACGCCCTTCAAACCTAATATCGCAACCACCTACGATCGCCGAGTGCCCATCATACCACTGCCAATCGGAAGGCCTTCCCCTACTCTACCTTCACCGAAGACGGCGTGAAGCTCGGTTGTATGATGGCCGAAAAAAACGAAGTTGAACGCGCGGTATTCAAGCTTGATTTGCCGTTGATTCACTTCGAATATTCCGATCATGACCGTTGAATACGAAGATCACTCGATGCTATACATTTTCCATGTTGAAAGTTTCTTGAATTGATGCTTGGATTAGAAGAAATCGAGGGAAGAAGAAGGGTGTCTGCAAATATGAAATTAGAGGTGCTTATATAGAAAATTTCACAAAACACTATTCATCCCAAATTTTCCGAACTCTAAATGAAGCATGTCGGCTGGCGTTTCTAGGGTTTACACTGCATTCCGGACACAATGGAATAGGTATCGAGAGCCAATTCGATCATTTGTGCTAGTTACAGCAATAATCGATCAAATTTAAATAAACCGATTAAACTAATTTCTATGCGTTTTAGCTTGCTCCGGACAAACCGTAAGTCCGATTGACACGAAATTTGAAACCATACAATAATATAACATTATGGATCCGATGAAACTTGTTTCATCAAAATCCGAGACTGTTTGAAAAATGGCTATTTTAACTCGTCAATTAAATATTAAAATATTCAATTTTTGCAAATTAACTTTTAATTCAATTTTATAAAGTTCTATAACATCATTATAACTCCAATATAATATAATATAACTTTACGAATCATTTTTAATCATTTTAAACCCAATTCCTAATTATTTCTGTAATTTCATTTATTAAATTATCGATTTAATTACCCAATTAAATCCATATATTCGAATTTTAATTTATTCGACTTACAAATTTTACTTGTTAATATTTAAAAATCAATCAAATGTATGAATTTCAATTGACAAAAATTCTGGGTCGTTACAAAGAGATTCATATACTACTATTATTCATTCTATTCATTCCACTACATCATGTTGTTCCGCTGCATTATTTATTTTTTACTGCTATATGTACTCTGATTATGTATTGTAAAAGTGTAATCAAATGTTATTTGTAAAACAGCTTCATGAACTGTTTATTTGATTATTACTTTTTGTCATTCCGCTGTGAGATTCTATGTTTGTTTTTTCTTTTTTGATTTTTCTTATTTACCCCATAACAATCCTCCTTTTTGAATGGTATTAGTTTGACATGTGTGGTTTATTGTCGATTTAAACCGTCCAAAAAGGTAGGTCATTACAAACTGATTTTTAGGCTACCTACTCACGGAAATTCCAAAAGTACTCAAAGAGAAAGTAATTAGAACTTCTTTTCTCTATCATTTCAAAAAAAGAATCACTCATTTTCGATTTGTTTTTAAGAAGTTATGATCAAAAGAAGAATGATAATTTTCGTACTTGAAATTCTAAGTGAAAAATTGTTTTGCAAAGATAAGGTATGTTGGCATAGCTATGTTAGAAATTTGAAAAAATGGTCAATTAGAATGTTGTAGCCATTAAAATTTCACACGATTTCAAGAAAAGAAGAACTCCATTTGATTTTGAAACAAGGAAGAAAAGGTTGGTGGAAAGAGGAGGAAAAATGGTGAAACATATGGTTATTTATAAGCAAAATTTCACACTTAATCACTTTGTCAAGTCACGTCGCAAATCTTTACAATATATATATATATATATATATATATATATATATATATAACTATGTTTAATCACATCACTCTTTTATATGTATGTGTGTGTGTGTGTGTATTATTATGTTTAGTCACGTCACTTTCTTTTATATGTATAATTATTATGTTTAGTCATATCACTTTCTTATATATAATAAACATATACATAACTTTAGTTATTAATTAACTAAGATGTGATAAGAGATAATTGTGGTTAATGATTATAAATCTAAGATGTGACAATACTTAATATATATATATATATATATATATATATATATATATATTTCTATAAATTGTTTATTATTTTTAAAACTATGTCTTGTCATATCACTTACTAATCCAAATTAACATAAGATAATTTATTTCTAAGCGTATTATTATCTAGTTAATTAACTCTTATATATATGTACATATAGTGCACAAAGACGAACAATATTCTCGACAATTTTCTGGTGTTGAAGGGTCGAAATTTCAGAAAACGTTCTTCGATCACATTTTCTGTTTTTCTACGAACTATTTAATTTGTTAAACAAATTTTGAAACGAGTTTACCATCATAATCAATTAATTAAAATGGGTTTATTTTCATTATAAAATCTATATATTGAATATTTCAAATTAATTAAATATTCACTAATCAAAGCAGTGAAATTCCGGTCGTTACAACTAACATTTCAGTTCCTAAGTCAATAATTCATCATTCAGGGCCAATTCCTTCGGCTATTGATTTTGATGATAAGAATGATAAGGTCGATTTTGACACCGAACATTATATAGGCAAAGGAAATGTTCTTTAGTTAAGTTCAGGCAATGATGACAGTAAGTTTAACGTTGAAGGTAAGCATGTTGTTTCAGAAATTGATGAATCAAATGAGAATCAATTTAGTTATGATGAATTGGAAGGAATAGGCAAAAATGATGAAAATATATCCAAAGAAACGGTAAATGAGGATAACAATGCAACTAATGATTTTGACAGGCCAACTCAAATCATTGAATGCGTTTTTGGTTCAGATTCAACCATAAATGGGATGATCAATACTAGTTGTGCTTTTTAATGACATGTGTGTTATAGAATGCCTTATAATGAAGAAACTATATTCATATTCGATTCAGATGGTGGTCCATTGAAAGATGTAAGAGAGTTAGAGTATTAGGTTGTCAATCGACCTTGAGGACACGATCTTTTTTAAGGGGAAAGGAGATGTAACAACCAAGCTATGGTTGCATTGGTTGAGAAGGTGCAAAACAGCTGCTCATGTATAGAAAAAAGGAAAAAAATACCCTACTCCGGCCAAGTTCACCAGAGAACCACCACCAAATCGCCAGAAGAGGAAGCTGAGGGTGTCATAAGTGGATTACTAGCCTGACATGGAGGTAGCAAGGCAAGGGATGGAAGAGATAGGCGTGTGTTGAATGTGTACAGGTGTGTGCAAGCATGTGCATGTATACACTGACACATGTTTTCTACAGTGATACATAGTGTTTTGAGTTTACTTTTGTTGGGCGTTTGAGTGAGTTGTATTGCTTAAGTGTAGTGAAATGTTTGTGGGCTTGTACTAGGGTTGAACCAGTGTAGGTTAAAGACGGGTTGAGTCAAGTTAGCATGTGCGTGGGTTGTGTGTGTGTATGGTTGTACATGCATCGTAATGAGTGTGTGATCAAATGAAATCAGTTCTTCTTCATTTCTAGCACAAGTATCTTTCTCTTCATTCTTAGTTTGCAAATTCTTGTTCAGTTCTTATCTTTATAGTTTGATCTTGTCATTTTAGTTACATTTTCCTTTTCCAGTTGCAATTTGATGCCAGTTACATTTCTTTTTCTTGTTGATTCTTGCTTTATATTGCCTGTTCTTCTTTCCTGCAAATCTAAATACAAAATCATCTTCCTTTTCATTTCAGTTTACAAGTTTTAGTTCAATTCTTTTTCCATTTGATCTTGTTACTTAGCTTATTCTTGTTAGTTACAATCTTATTTCATTTTTAGTTTATTATTTGATCATCTTTGCAATTATAATTCCTTGTTCTTTACATTTCCCGTCATTCTTCGATTACAAACTTGTTAAATCTTGTATTCCATCATTCGTTCATATTTCTTGAATTCAATTTCGGTTCATTTACTACATAAATCCTCAATTTATATCTCCATTCTCATTCAACTCTGCCAATTTCTTGCTGTATTTCACCACCTGCACACATAAACTGCCACAATATCATCTTCTTTATCATCAAAACATCATACAACTTCACCAGAAATTGTTGTCATCTCCATAACAATGGCTTCAGACCCACCAGCGCCTTACACTAGGATTCAATTTATTGGATTTAAACTAGTTAAGGTAAAAAAGTTGAAAATTACCTTGTTTGCAGTTTCGAAATTTGTTTGAAAGATTATGCACTTTGATGTACTAATCCACTTGAATATGAATTTTTTTATTTAAATTGGTTATACTTTGATGGATTGTGGAGCAATTAGGGATTTGGATCGAGATTTAAAGAAAGGGAGAATGAGTCGGCCGTTTGATTTTGCTATTAGCAAGGGCGACGTTGTAATTTCTTTTCTTCATGTCCTGAAAACTTATATTTCTTTTTTGCCTGGGCCCCAAACATACTGTATTGACTTGTTAGACCGTTCTAGTAAAAAAGTAGCATTGCTTTGTTTAGCTACTAGTGGAATTGAACCGATGGAGTTCAACGTGTGGCGTTCAATGCGTCGGATGCATCTGATGCCATCAGTAGTTAATCATAATTAACATTTGGTTTTAGTATATTTAATATTTTAATTCATTTGGTCTCAAGTGTCATAACCATTTATCGTTTGAATTCAAATTCAAACATGAACGAAATGCAGTATTTTTCGAACGGAATGCTGTCTTACACCCCATCAAAGAAAGTTAACTTCCATGACCTGATCGGTCAGGTCGATCGTCGTCATTATGAACATTACCTCTGGACCATCTCTTCGTAGTGACAATCAATTTAGATACTCTTGTGTGAAAACTTTCAACAACTTCTAGTTTTAAAGCATCAATTATACATCGTACGACGTACATCATGTTCTTAAAGTTTTACTGTGTTATATAAAAACATACAACTATACTTGATATTTTTGATAACCGATTAGATGTTTTAAATTATAAAATTGTTATATAAAAACATACAAACTAAACCTATGTGGTATAAAAAAATTCCAGTTCTATCTATAATTCGATCTTCAAAAGTATGTTTATTAATACATTGATCCTACCTTTTTCAATAAAAAATAATTACCGATTTGAACCATAATTAACAGTAACATAACAATTAATTTCCTTTTCAACCGCCTTTTGTTTGTATCCCCCGTTTGGTCATGGCAGGAGAACCCAATGTGTCACTATACCCCACTCGGTCTGACTCATAAACCTCACATCCTCCCCATTTGTCTCTGCCCCACTTTTAATATTTATCCAAAAAAAAAAACTTCTGGAGGAAATGGAGAAATCAGAAGAGAAGAGAGTTTGCGTAACTGGAGCAGGTGGATTTCTGGCCTCGTGGCTTGTTAAGGTATTACTCACCAAAGGTTACAAAGTCCATGGAACAGTCAGAGATCCAGGTGCTTTTCCACCCTTTTTTTAGCTTCTCTTTACTATATTCATATCAAATGTAACGATGATGTTTAAATTTTCCATTCATGTAGATTGGTTTTTTTGATGCAACTAGGGTTGTTAATGGATTGGATTGAGTCCTGTCAAGCAAATTTTAGACTATCTGTGAAATAATGAAATCCTTCCATTTACCAAAGGGATCATATAACTGGATCCCTGACAGTTTTATAAACAGTTCAAACCCATTTGTCTGTGGGCGAAAAAATAGAAATAAAGACGCATAAAACATTATTTTGGACTGATACCCGTAAAATCCACAACCCATATTTTGTTTTGTTTTGTCTTTTTGATTTTTTTTAAAGGACAAAATAAAAAGAAATTGCTTAGTATGCATACGTAGGACATCAAACCCAAGACCTCTAGCATGTCTCAACAAGCGGTTACTGGCAATCTTAGTAAAATCTGTAACTCAGTTGAAACAAAAATAAAGTTATTGGTTCGATCATGCAAATATGAAGAAAAGGAAAATGAAGTAAATTTTATTAGTAAGAACGTATTTGAAGCTTATAAATGCCTATGAATTTAGGTGTTGATGAAGGTACATACTTGGTTTATTTGTGTAATTTGTAATGGCTTTGGTTTGGATTTAGACATTTGGATATGTGATGCTATGTGGAATAAATCTGATGAGTATCAGTAGGGTCTGTGTCTGACCCAAACACTTTGACAACTCATAATAAGGGGAAAATATATGTTTTTTCTACAGTATATATGAATAAATATTGCTCATTATATTTCTGTTGTTGCAAATTGATTGCAGATGATGAAAAGAATGCTCATTTGATGAAGTTTGAAAATGCATCAGAAAACCTGAAACTTTTTAAAGCAGACGTTCTTGATTATGAATCGGTAGCTGCTGCTATTGAAGGCTGCGTTGGCGTTTTCCATGTTGCTAGTCCTGTTCCTTCTACCAAATCAGCCAACCCAGAGGTAGAAGTAATCAACCCTGCTGTAAATGGGACACTAAATGTACTGAAAGCATGCTCAGCAGCTAATGTTAAAAGGGTGGTGGTTGTCTCTTCTAATGCTGCAGTTTCAATGGTACCAAGCTGGCCTCAACAAAAGCTAATGGATGAGGATTGCTGGTCCGATTGTGAATATTGCAAGACAACTGAGGTATTATTATTTTTCTTGCTTGCAAGTGAACCAGGTCCTTTTAATCTACACGTTTAGAATATGATAGGGTAATTACCGAATAACTTTGGTGTGATATCTTCTTCGCATCAACATATCTGTTGGGGCGGGATTCCTACTTGAGACCACTCAAATCGAAATCCCATAAGCACAGCGGAAGAAGGGATCGTGATAAGAGGTGTAAAAACAACCAATCAATAGCTCAATTCAATCTCAACCAATCCAAAAGCAATCACAATTCTAAACAAGCAATATAGAAATAAAAGCAATAGCGAAAAATAAATCACACAGCGATTTATAGTAGTTTCACTAACGTTGTGTTAGTTTACATCCACTTTAAGAGAAAACTTTTATTAATATTAATGAGAAGAGTACAAGAGATTGAATACAATGATCAAAATTCTAATTAGAATTTGATTTGTGGAGAAGAGAATTGAAGAAAATTAGGTATTGATAAACCCTAATTAGTGGAGACTGCTCTTACAGTTGCTTGTACGCACTCATAGATCTGGAACCTGAAGTTAGCTTATATAGGAGAATAGAAACCCTAGACAATTTCTGAAATTGCCCTTGCAGATATCACAAATCTTCACGCCAAGTCCACACGTGAAAAACAGGCAGAAGTCGCCTCAGATGTCTGACCAAAATGATCAGATGTCTGACTTTAGTCTCTGAAAGAAGCTTACTTTCAGCTCAGACGTCTGACCAACCATTTGGTCAGACGTCTGACTAAAGTCTCTCTGGATGCAATTTGCACAGACTCAGACGTCTGACCCTTTTGGTCAGACGTCTGACCTCTGTCAATTCAGCACACCTCACTATTTCCCTTATAACTTCCACATTCGAACTCCGATTTGCGAACCGTTTTCTACATCACGAAGCTACTTCCAACCTCTACAGATCTCCATATAGTGTCGTCAAAATTTAACACTCCACCTCGATACTATATCTATCTCTAACTCAAATGGTAGCATACCATCAACGACAACCGATAACACCAACTATCACTTCTTCTACCTTCAGTCAAACACGAATGCTTTCCCAATGAGCTCCGGCAAAGCCACCGCCCATTGCACTCTACCAACAAGCTCAAGTAAAGCCCCCGCCCGCTAAGGAAATGTTGAAAACATCCAAATCCTAAGCTATCTCACCAAAGACTAGCACTTATCAAGAAAATAGAACCTCAATCTCTCACCGATACTCTTCCTCGTCTACCACCAAGCTCCTCCCTTAACCGTGCCACTCCGTGGCACCTAGTATTTCTCCAAGCGAATCAAGTTCGAGCAATGCTCGAACTTTCCAGCCGGCAATGCCTTAATGAACATATCCGTCGTGGTATCTTTTGCATGCACTTTCCAAAGATATACTTGCTTATCTTCATCCATGACTAATAGAAATGACTCTCTCACCTCAATATGCTTAGTCCGTGAGCTAAACGTCAAATTCTCTACTAAGTGAATAGCACTCTGGCTATCACATCGAACATCAATACTATTATGTCCGAATCCCAAGTCACACAATAATCGCTTCAAATAGAGTGCCTCATTTGCTGCCTTCATCGCGGCTATTAACTCCGCCTCCGTAGTGGATAAAGCAATCACGGTTTGCAATCTAGATCTTCAACTTATGGTTGTACCACCAAGTGTGAAGGCATATCTGGAAGTTGATTTTCTTCGATCCCTATCATCGACGTAGTCCGAATCACAATAAACAATCAACTTGCAATCCATCGCCTTACTACCAAAAAAAATAAGACCATGAGATGATGTGCCTCTAAGGTGTTTCAATATAAGCTTCACAGCTTCCCAATGCGATTTTCGCGGATTAGCCATATATCGGCTAACCATCCCGATGACATTTGCAATATCAGGCCTTATACACACCATTGCATACATTAGACTTCCAACCGCACTAGCATATGACACCTTGGCCATATAAGCCTTGTCTTCCTCCAAGTAGGTGATCCTTTACTCGAAAGCTTCATATGCAAAGGTAAAGGTGTATTTGACGCCTTTGCATTCTCCATGCTAAACCAACAAAGCACTTTCTCAATGTATTCCCTTTGAGTTAGTTTCAATTCAAAATGATTTCGATCCCTTACAATTTCCATGCCCAATATCTGTAACATCCGCCTTTTCGCACGATTTAAACAGACACACGTGCCGATTCAAACCATACGTAAGGGCGGATGTTACAGTTGGTATCAGAGCTTCGGTTTAGCGATAAACCTTAGCTTTGTGGGGTTTGACTCTTTACTAATAGGGTAGTAATATCCTATGAGAGTCACTGAGTGTATATATATGAGAGAGCGTATTTGTTAGTGTTATAAAAAGGTTTTAATATTGTGTTAATCTGTTCCGTTTTGTATTTATAAATTCTAGTTGGTGCATGAGACGCTGTGACATCAATAGGGATTTCTAAACACTTAATAGGACAGACCGACATAATATTTGTGAATGAAATAATTTTACCTATTATATTTTCTATAAAATAATTTTTCAAAATAATATATATATTTGGTTGTAATAGATTGGTTGTTAGGTAATGAAGGTTTTGAATAATGATAGTAATAAGATTTAAAAATAAGATAAATGAAATTTGGAAATTTAGGACTCAAGATCCGGGGTTTTGGAATTTTTCGTAAATTTTTTGGAATATAATTGTTATAAGTATTTTCTGATATGAATATTTAATATAATTTAAGAGAAATTGTTTTAAAGAAGGTTTTTGGAGAAAATAAGTTTTGTACTTTCCTCTCTGTCGCTGGAAAATAATTTCGGTGATGAGTGCACGCATCATCGACATTCATTTTCGAGTTTCGAAGTGGGAAGGCCACTGTAGTAATTTACTGCATAATTGTTAAGAAAATTTTATCGTTTTAATTATAATTGGATATATATGTTAAGTGTAGATATCTATCTATTATTTTAAATGATTTAAAATTTAACCCGGTATTTGGTTCTTAAGTTCCAGATTTATTAATAGTACAATTAAGTGTAGCAAATTTGAACCTTAAAAAATAAAATAAAAAAATAGGAAGAGAAGTAATGTAAATAAACGGTTGTAAACCTTAGTAAATGGATAAAGGAAATTCTTTATTTATTAGAATTGATGTTATAAGGTTACAAATTAGGTGTAATTAAAATGTTACTATTATTAAATATTAGCATTAAATAAATGAATGAAAGTAAAAGTAAGTTGAAATTGTAACTTATAAAACGAATATATAATTAATGAACCACTAAAAAAATAAAAGGAATTGAGAAGAAACTTGTATAAATTTTCACTTACATTCTTAAAGCATATATATAACTTGCCATATAATAAAAGTTACAGTGTTAGTAAGGAAATGTAAGAGGGAAATCTTACAAGTAAAGCTTGAGATAATGAAAGTATTCAATGAATTTGCTGTTATAAATGGGAATTTATTGTTATAAACTTAAGTTGTAAATTTAAATTTTACCATAATTAAAGGTAAGTATTATAATTAGATGATTTTAAAACTTAAGTAAATAGAATGAAATTCTATAATAAATGAAACTGTGAGAAATAAATAAATAAAATTTAGAAATACATAAATGGAATGCAATAAAAAGAAACTTACATGACATTTAAAATGGAAGATGAATATTGTAAGTAATAAATGAAAATAAATGAGGTAATCACTCATTAATGAAAGAAAAGAAATCAAACAACTAAAGTATGAAATAAAGATTTATAATAAGTTAAATTGATTGTTGGGTTGAATGGTTATTGTTTGATTTATGTTTGGTTGGGTAAGGAAATTTGAAGTTGTTGGATGAATAAATAATTTATTCCATCTAAGACTGTTGAGTAAATGATGCACTTGATAGTTATTTTTCATTCCGTACAATTTCAAGTTTGAACCCAAACAACTATTTGATTTGTGTGATTGTATGGTTGTTTTGTAATTGTATGTATGCTGTTCGAGGAAATTGATGGTTGTTGTATTAATTTGGATGATTAGTGATTGGAACTACTTAGATATTTAAATTTTGGACTTAGAAATATTTTGAAATGTTCTCCAAACTCTAATAAATTTAAGTATAAAAAGATAATGTTGTAAATTTGTATATTTTAAGAAAAGTAACAGATACTGTAAATTTAATTGTTTATAAGGTAATGTTTTGCATAAGATATGTAGATTCTAAATCCTTCTTTTCCCTTCTTTTTCCTTTTCGGGGACGAAAAGTTTTGAGCAGGGGAGAATGTAACGACCCGTAAATTTCGACAATTTAAGTTGGTTAATTTAATTAAGATTTTGTAATTTAATTTAAAAAGAGATGAAATATAAAGGGTAAATAAAACTAAATATTAGTATAGGGAATAAATCCTAATAAAGGTAGTAGTGAGAGCGTACACTTTGAATTTATTTTATATATATGAAAGGTAAGCAGTAAAATTATCCAATGCAATATTCGATTTATTAAAAGTAACTGCATGAAAATCTAGACAGTAAAGTTAATCTAGCTGAATTTGTATGAATTGAATGAAATAGGTTTAATATGAATGATATATTAGGTTATAAAATCAAATGAGAAAAGCAAGCGTAATTATTTGATTTATCTAATGAATTAAACATGTTGAATAGTAACTGAATGTTAATAAATGGAAAATTATACAATTTTGTTAGATGATTTGGTCATAATGTTTAATAATTGATTAAATAATAACGGAAGTATGTATGCAAGTTTAATAGAAACATGAATAGCATGAATATAATTAAATGAAACCATGCAATAATGTGGTAAATGATGGCATTTATGAATGAAATAAGATTTGTAGGTAATTTGAATTTAATTCTAAAATATGTAAACTGAATGTAATTTAATGTAATAAGGAGTGCAATAACAATTGATTGGGATTCAAATTCATCTTAAATAAAATTTCTATAGTAATTGAAATTTACTATTTTGCGATATAGGTGAGAAATAAAGTTTTAATGAAATTAAGGAATGTAATCTAATTCCATGTAAAGAGTCAATATGTATAATAGCAAGGTTTTAATTAAATAAATGGTTTTATGTAGATTTCAACTGATAATTTATGAAGTCTAATGTGAGATCATATTTGCAATTAATTTTCTTAAGTTGTGCAGTAAGGTAGGTTAATTTGTCAATAAAGATAGTTGATTCTATAAGATGAAATAAAAGTTAGTATTAATTATAATATGAAGATTTTTGATAACGTTATTTGGGGTTGAGGGATAAGTTGAAATTTGATAATTAAGATATTTAGAGGTACAGTATATAAAGAAAGATATATTGATTCCATTTAATAAATTGGGGATTTAATATTATCAAAGAGAATTAAATATTGTCCTAATGTAATTTAGATAAATTGTGTAATTAAATGCTGGCTCCATTCAGAATATGACAATGGGTGTAATAATTTGGATTGTAAGAAATAGTTATAAGTTACATGTTTAATTTGGTTGATGAAATTTAAATAGAAATAAATGTTAATACACTAAATAAAAGTTACATTTAATATGAGAAGTAATACCATGTTAGAAGTGGTCAAATTTAGGGTGTTAAGACTTATAAATGGAAATTAAGAGGCAGTTGAAATTTAGTGGACTTTAATGTGCATTAATGAGAAATTTACGCTATGACTAAAGAGGTAAATGGAATAAATACAAACCAATGTGGATTGTATACATGGGATGACAATTTTAGTGAATAATAGGATTTAAAACCTAAATAAATAAATTCCTTAAAATTTAAGTTGTAATCGCTGTATAAATTGGAATTGTACGTTAATTTTGAATTATTCTATAATAAATTTATGTAGGAAGTTGTTTAAGGGATTCTAAATTTACCAAGTAATCCAAACTGACAAAATTTGCAAATATTTAAAGTTGAGTTGTAAATCTGATTCAATTAACCTATTAATAATTTATTCATTTGGAATATAAATGACAATGATAGGATTTATTGCAATTAAAGGTAATGTAATTTGTACGCTATTTTAAATTAAGTCAAAACGGGTGGATATTAGGAACCAAGACCTAAAAATAGGGTAGATACATTTTATTTCAATAAGACTTGTATGACTAGAGTGGAGGATTTTATTTTGGAGTCTATGTTATAATTTCAAAGTTTAGTAGATATTGAAATAAAGTAAACATTTGAATCTATGAATCTATCAACTCAAATTTTCATTTAAATTTGTTTAATCATTGTAATTTGTTTGAGAAAATAAAGAGGTATAATAAGTTTAGGTGTAAATGGAAGTATGTATGGGAAAATGAATTATTTGTAGGGAAATATTTGGTAAAAAGGGTGGGACTAAGGAAAGGTTATTGTTGTTGGAAACATTAATTAATATGGGAATATAATTAGACAAGCATAACCCATGCAAGTGTATAATTAAGAAATGAAGCAATAATTAATAATTATTAACCAATCCAAAATTTGGTAACCCATTTAATTAGTGATTGGTATAGGCTATTTATTTAAGTAACAGTGCAATACCAATTTATGTATTTGTGAAATGTTAATAAAATATTTATAGTATGGAATTCAAAACTATATATACATAGGAATGTGGATTTTATAGTATGTAAACTTAGTCGATTTACAATAGTTAAATCTATTGGGAATGAATAAGAATCTAAGATAATTATTACGGTAATTTGAAATTTAGTTAAAAATGGAAATTATTTATGAATTTGAAATTTAATGAAATTATATTGAAATTTAAATAAAGCGTCTAAATTTATATTTGTAAATACGTTTAAAATTCAATGTAAATGTTTGAGGAAGAAATTTATTTATTTACTAATCCGTAACGTATCCAATTAATATGAAATATTCTGGTGGGCCAACAACCGTTTTGCGCGTTTATAATTCGTGCCTACCTATTCGTTTTCACTTTGTCTATAAATAGGCTGTGTAAACCCTAGCCTCCATCTATCTTCATTTCTCTGTGTGTTCTTTTCTTCAACTTCTTCTTTTCCAATGGATGCAAAATTCTAGATCCAATTACAGTCCAAAATATAAATAAAAATTCAAACTCCTTTAAAAATTCCAGAAAAATTTATATGTCATAGTTCTCGAAGAGAGGTATTCTTTATTTTAGTTTATTTGATTTTCAATACAATTTCTTTAACGTTTAACTTGTGTAATTTTCACATACCGTGTCCGATTCACGCGAGATTATTTTTGTTAGGATCGTATTGAAATTTCAGATCTGTTGACGCTGGTTTGGATGAATTTGGAGACTGCGAAATTTTGGGTTTAAATTGGATTTAAATCCAATTTAAATTCAAAAGGTGAGTGTTTTAACCCACTCACAATTTCTAAAATTTCTTATGTTTGTTAATTTGACTTTAGATAAGAGTAGAAATTTATTCATGACTGTTTGGCATGTTTTATTCATTATTTCTGTTCAAACGCATTTATTTAATATAACTGTTAATTAATTTGATTATTGCATATAAATTGACAGTAAAAATTTATTTATTTGCATATAAACTGATAGTTAAACAGTTAATAAATTTATTTTGAATATAAACTGTAAGTTAATAACTGTCTTTTATTTCCTGTTATATTGTATATGTCATATATTGATGTTTGTTAAATTGATGATGATTGAAATAAATTGGTTGATGTTTGATATTGGTTGAATGGATGATGTGTTCTATCTTATGTAAACTGCAAGTTATCATGCATTTTCATTTCATTCGGGATTGCGGTTTGAAATGATATACGACCTCATTTTATTTTAAATTGCGGATTGAAATGATAAATATCCGTATCACTTGACCATAGGATAGAAAATTATATATAGGCACCGCGGTATATATATATAAAAATATTTTGAAATGATTTTCTATGGTTTTGCAAAGCTATATATATGGTTTATGGGATATTGATTTGGTTCTTGATAAATGTTATTTATACATATAGTAATTTCCGGTTTTTAAACTTTGTATAAACTTGATTTGAAGTATAAAATAAAGTTTGATTTTTTTTTATATCAAATACGATTAAGCATTTATTTAAAATTTAATTTCTGGAAGTTTATTGACTTAAATGAGAATAAGGTTGGAAGATGAATATTAAGTTAAATTGGAATTAAATAAAAAGTTAGAATTTCTAAAGGATATGATTTTTATAACTTGATTTTGTGTAGAGTGATTTAAATGAATATCAGGTTGATTTAAATAAATATATAATAAATTGAAAGATTTTCCAGTTATGTGAAGTTAATGGTTTTCTTAAATTATATTGAATTCATTAAGTAGACATTTCAAGTCTAAATAATAAGTAATTGAATTTGATATATACGGGTTTGTCAAATGAGTTTGTTTTTGAAATGGTGAAATATTTAAAGCTTTGAAACATAAGAATTAAGAATGGTATTTGGAAGTTTAAATCGATATTTGGAATTGATTTGTGAAATGTAAAGAAGATATTTTGTTTTATAAAAACAATTTAATATTTAACCATTTAAGAGATGGAAATTTGTTTCAAAGCTATGTTTTTTCAAGGTAGTATAAGTTGGAAATATTATATTCAAGAGTTTTGATTTCTAAATATTTTACTTTGGAAACCCTATGATTTTGGAAATAATATATATTGGAAAATAAAATGATATCGTATTGATTTGGGGTTTTAAAAATAAAAATGATATCGTTTTTATATGGGTTTTAAATGATATTTTATTTTGGTTTTAAAAATATAATTATTTTTAAATGACCGCGGTGTTATAATAACGATTGGTTGGCAAAGAGATCGGGATCGGATATGGACATACTCTCTGTCGATACCGAAAACCACTTTGACTAACCGTGTACGCGGTGGAGATTCCAGAATGAAGTAGGTTGGTGGCGGCGTTTCCTGCAAGGTAAATACGTGGACCCGACTCCCGTGAGTTGGCATAAGGTGGCTAAAACAGGAGCGATTCTCGGGCCAATGAGGTCATTCCTCTGATCGAACGCACTCCTTCGATACTATACTCTGACTTTGGATTGATTCGGTGGCCACTATTGATTTCTTTGATTTTGGGGGTGTTTGTTCGAGGTGGGCGGTAGCTGCGCGCTGCGCGTTTCCATCAGCCCGGATAGCAATTGGTATATCTACCCTGGCATTGCCAAGTTGTGCCGTGTCACCTACCCTAGCGCGCCTTCTACGAGTTTCTATTTGTGTCGTACCTATGGAGTATCCTCTGGTAGCTTCCCGATCAGGAGGTATTACGGTATTGTATAGACTATTGACATTATTTGTGTTAAGGGCTATATGGGTAACCCCTTAACGCTATTAAAAAGTAAGTTTATTTTACAATTAGACACTATTATAATAGCGCAATATACTATATAGTAAATAGTTTAACGGATCCTTAGGAGATGTAAATCCCGAGCATCTCTTGAGTTACCGCACTCATATTTATTTATGTTAATTTGACTCACATAAGATCTTTTAGTTCTGACTCGAGTGTTTTTGTCTTTTCAAATTCGCTCGGGTCAGTCCGAGCGTTTCAGGATTGAAGTTTTAGCTCTAGAGGACGAAGACGAAGATTCGTATTACTATTATTTATATTATTGTACCACACTCATATTGTTCCGCTGCATTGTTATATGGTATGTGTACTCTGATATGTATGGTATAAATAAAATCAAAGGTTTTGTAAACAGATTTATGAACTGTATATTTATTATTATATTTTATCCTTCCGCTGTGAGATTCTGTTTAGTTTTTTCTTTCTCTGTATTCTTATTTATCCCATAACAATCCGCCCTTACGTATGGTTTGAATCGGCACGTGTGTCTGTTTAAATCGTGCGAAAAGGCGGATGTTACAATATCCCTCTTGCTTCTCCAAGATCCTTCATTTCGAACCCCGATTTCAAACTCAGTTTTGGATTGTTGATTTCATTATCCTTAGAAGCAATGAGCATGTCGTCCACATACAAGAGTAAATACACCCAACAACCGTTTTTCAACTTCTTGAAATAAACACAAGCATCTTTGATGCTTCTATCAAAATCATTTTTAAGCATAAAATGATCAAACCTCTTGTACCATTGTCTAGGTGATTGCTTTAAACCATATATTGATTTCTTCAACTTGCAAACCAAATTTGACTTACCATCCACAACAAAACCTTTCGGTTGCTCCGTGTAGGTGTCTTCATCCAAGTTCCCACGCAAGAAGGCGGTCTTTACATCAAGTTGCTCCAACTCCAAGTCGTGAATAACAACTATAGCAAGTAATATCTGGATAGAAGTATGACGTATAACCGGTGCGAATATCTCATCATACTCCTTTCAATTCCTTTGTGCAAACCTCTTAGCCACTAGCTTAGCTTTGTATCTTCCATCGTCCTTCACCTTGTATATCCATTTGCACGCAATAGCACGGTTTTATTTAGGAAGTGAAACCAAATTCCAAGTTCGATTCTTCAACAATGATTGCATCTCTTCCTCCATGACACAAATCCATTTCGAGCTATCACTCGATTCCATGACATCATCAAGGTCCATCGGCTCATCTTGGACTACATGAAGAGCATAGTCCAAATTATCACAAAAACTAAGATAGTTTCAATCACCATATCTTTCGGGTGGTCTTATAGTACGACGACCAACCCGAGTAGCAATACCATCACCCAGACTCCCTTCGGCTCCACTTTGAACCGAATCTTCTCAAGAATCATGTACATCACCAACACTACTAGAGACATCATGTGGACTATGTGATGTAACATCAACCGCCACTTTCTCACAAGCATCGCCTACTCTACTTGTAACGACTCAGAATTTCTGTCATTTGAAATTCGTATATTTAATTGATTTTAAATATTAACAAGTAAAATTTGTAAGTCGAATAAATTATATTTCGAATATCTAGATTTAATTAGATAATTAAATCGATAATTTAATATTTGAAATTACAGAAATAATTGAAAATTGGGTTTAATGTGATTAAAAATTAATTTGTAAAGTTGTATTAAATCATATTAGAGTTAGAATGATGTTATAGAATTTTTAGAAATTGAATTAAAAGTTAATTTGTGGAAATTGAATATTTTAATATTTAATTGACGAGTAAAAATAGTCATTTTTCAAGCAGTTTCGGATTTCGACAAAACCAGTTTCATCGGATCCGTAATGTTAAATTATTGTAAGATTTCAAATTTCGTGTCAATCGGATTTACGGTTTGTTCGGGTCAAGCTAAAACGCGTAGAAATCGGTTTAATTGAATTTTTAAATTTAAATAGTCGATTTGAAAACCAATCTTTCAAATACGATTGAATTGGCTTTCGATACATATTCCATTGCGTTCGGAATAGAGGTAAAACATTATAAACGCCAGGCGGCACGCTTCGTTTGGAGTTCGAAAAAATTTCGGGTGAATAGTGCGCGGAAATTTTCTATAAAAGGACATTCATTTTTCACATCTGCAAACCAATCTAGGGTTTCTGACGCAGCTTATAAGTAGGCTCGAACAGTTTGGATTCAAACTTTCGCAACCTATCCAGGATCTTCCCACGAAATGATGATTTCGTGTCAAATAAACCGATAAAACGATAAATGCCCAATTCCGTTGACCGTGACGATGCCAGAATCTAGCTATCTCCAACCCGTTGATCTCGCAAGATACCGTGTTGAAAGATCTACAATTCGATCGTTGATTACTCGCAAGTGATACCGAGAATTGGCTTCTACTTCGTTGATTCGCGCACGAATAACCCGAAGAAGGAGATCACACTCAACTTCAACAATGGTGGCAAAAGCTCACATAATTTTTTTATTCAAAATCAACTCCCTTTACAAATGACTTCACGTCCCTATTTATAGGAATTTATAACACATGCAGGCGACTCACGACCTAACATCACACGTCTTAACGACCTACGAGTTACAACATCCATGCGACTTAACAGCACACATCACACGCGACTTAACAAATCAACACACAGACAACTTAACAATATACAAGTTACAACATCACACGACCTAATGACATAAGGAATTTACAACATACGACTTAACTCAACATACGAGTTACAACATGCGACATAACATCACAACACTCATACGCGACTTAAGAACAATGCGACATATAGCAAGCGACTTAAGAAACCAGCGACCTATCATGGCGCGACATAAGAAGATAGCGGCATAGGGGAACGACTTTGATTTCTTGAACGGTAGAAGTGAACGACTTAAGGAATGAGTGACATAAGATAGTAGCACAACTTCAGGCGACTTAGCGGCTTAAGAATTCAGCGACTTAGCGACATAAGGAAGCAGCGACCTAAAGAAGTGCGTCGACTTAAAACAATGCGGTATAAAGAACTGCGGCATAAGATTCAAAACGACAAGAAAAAGCGGCATAAGATGCAGTTGGTGTAACTCGCTAGGCCGTTCCGCTTGACATAAGAACTTGTGTCATAATTCGCTATGTCGCTCAGGCGACTCAAGGTTCAGGAACGAACGAGAACGACTTAAGAGATGCGAGCGACTTAAGGCACATGAGTCATAGTCATCATGGTGTGCTGCATCATCCTCCCCTGGTTGAAAAGAATTCGTCCCCGAATTTACATTTTCCTCTTCTTCGACATACTTATTCTCAAGATATGGAATCAAGTGTTTGACGTTGAAAACGTCAGCAGTATGGATATGATCCGACAATCTTAACTGATAAGCATTCTCATTAATCTTCTTTACGATTTCCAAAGGATCAATCTTTCTAGCAGCTAGTTTGTTGTAAATACCAACAGGAAATCGTTTCTTAGTCAATACTGCATACACAAAATCTCATTCTTTGAATTCAATATGTCGTCGTTTGATATCTGCGGATTGCTTATATTTCTCATTCGCTTTAAGCAATCGTTCCTGCACAACCTTGTGGCATTCTTGCAATTCATTCACAAAATCACTAGCTCGCTTGATCACTCCTTTCTGCCGTGGTACGATAGATAAATCCAATGGTCCCTTAGGAATTGTCGAGTATACGACCTGTAATGGACTGAATCGAGTGCTACGATTAACTGCATGGTTGTGTGCAAACTCAGCTTGACACAGTTTGGAATCCCAACTCTTCAATTTGTCATTAACAAGGGATCTATTCACAACTTCCGTCTGTCCATCCGTTTGTGGATGATAAGCACTGCTAAATTTCAGCTTTGTCCCGACCATTTTCCGTAGACTCATCCAAAAATGACTCAGAAAACGAGTGTCTCTATCCGATACGATAGATTCAGGCAACCCGTGAAGACGATGAATCTCTCTGAAGTATAACTGTGCGACATTAACTGCATCTGCAGTCTTCTTGCATGCGATAAAATGTACCATTTTTGAAAACCAATCAACCACCACATAGATAGAATCATTGCCACGTTGCGTTCTCGGCAAACCCAATACAAAGTCCATACTAACATCCACCCATGGTTTAGTAGGTATAGGCAACGGCATATGTAAACCTGCATTTGTCGCGGTCCCCTTTGAAACTTGACAAATATGGCACCTCTGAACAAACTTTTCAACTTCTTTCCTCATCGACGGCCAAAAATAAGACATTGAGATCAACTGCATAGTACGGTCGTGACCCGTGTCCTTCTTCATGTAATTCTTTGATGATCTTCATTCGTAAACTACAATCTGGAATACACAACTGATTTCCTTTGAACAGAAAACCTTCAACGAGCATATATCCATCCATGCTTCCCTGCTTGACTTTGTCTAGGATTCCGGAAAAATATGAATCTGATGTCAGCAAATATGGAAGTAAGTCAAAACCCATCACCTCTACTCGCATGGTTGTTAGTAAATTCTCCCTCCGACTCAATGCATCGGCGACGCGATTAGCTACTCCGGACTTGTGTTTTACGACGAATGTAAATTGCTGCAAATAAGCTATCCACGATGCATGCCTAGCTGCAATTTTATTCTGCCCTTGCAAATGTTTCAACGCTTCATGGTCCGTATACAAAACAAATTCTTTGTGGAACAAGTAATGTCTCTAATGCTTCACAGCCTGCACAATAGCATAAAACTCCACATCATAAGTATTGTATCTCATTTTTGCTCCAGAAAGTTTTTCACTAAAATAGGCAATTGGACGACCCTTCTGACTCAACACTCCTCCAATTTCAACTTTCGATGCATCTGTATGTAACTCAAATAGTAACTGGAAATCTGGCAACACTAGAATCGGTGCTGAGGTTAAAAGTTCCTTGATTTGATCAAAAGCAAATCCTGCCTCTTCCGTCCACGAAAACTTCTTTCCTTTCATACAATCAGTAACAAGAGCCATTACACTACTAAAGTGCGGTATAAATCTTCGATAAAATGAAGCTAACCCATGAAAACTTCTGACTTCGGTTATAGTTTTGGGCTGTGACCAATTTCTGATTGCGGCTACTTTATTTTGGTCCACTTGTATCCCTTCCTCAGGCACAACATGACCCAGAAATAAACACTTGGCGTCATGAACACGCATTTCTTCGTTGCTGCATAGAACTGTTCTTGACGAAGAATAGTTAACACCTTTCGCAAGTGTTGAATATGCTCCTCTGTGCTTGCACTATAGATCAAGATATCATCAAAGTAGACTACCACAAACTTCCCAATGTAAGGTCTGAAAATTTGATTCATCACCCTCGTAAATGTACCTGGGGGCATTAGATAGACCAAATGGCATGACCAGCCATTCATACAATCCTTCCGGAGTCTTGAATGCTGTTTTCCATTAATCGCCTGGTCTAATGCGAATCTGATGATAACCACTCTTAAGATCGATCTTCGAAAAGATTACAGACCCACTAAGTTGATCCAATAGATCATCAAGTCTTGACATAGGAAATCTGTATCTGACAGTTATTTTGTTGAGCGCCCTGCTGTCGGTACACATTCTCCATGAACCATCTTTCTTCGGTACCAACAGAGCTGGTACAGCACAAGGACTGAGACTCTCTCGTACACGCCCTTGCTCAAGCAACTCCTCAACCTGTCTCCTCAACTCTTCATGCTCTTTCGGACTCATGCGATAATGCGGCCTATGCGGTAAAACAGCACCTGAGCACCTGACATTAGATCAATTTGATGTTGTATATCTCTCAGCGGCGGTAATTTCTTGGGCAATTCCGCAGAAAAGACATCTTCAAATTCATTCAACAATGGTCTGACCTCCGCAGGAATTTCAACATCTTCACTTGTTTCATACCCAATCAACATAAACAATTCAACACTATCTTTCACTTCTTTAACAAATTCTCTCGTAGATAATAGACTAGTTGATTCCACTTTCTTCTCTGACTTGCTTTCACTTTGTTCACGCTTCTTAGGAACTAAGGTAATTTGAGTTCCTTCGAACATGAAACTGTAGTTGTTGGTGCGACCATTATGTTGTACAGCTCTATCATATTGTCACGGTCTTCCCAACAGTAGATGACACACATCCATATCCACAGCATCACATCAAATATCATCTTTGTACTTCTTCCCAATAGAAAATATAGCAAATGCTCGTCTCCCTACTGTCACTTCTCCACCTTTCTTTAGCCATGCCAGTTTATAAGGTCTAGTGTGTTTTTCAGTCTTCAACCCTAACTTCGTGACGGCTTCTTCAGAAATAATGTTATCGTAGCTTCCCACATCAATAACAAATCGACCAACCTTTCCCAAGATAGTACATGTAGACTGAAAGATATTGCTTCTCAGCCAACTAGAATCATTCTCATGCTTTGGCACTAAACAAGACCTTATCATCAAGTTACACTCTTCATCTCCTGACACAACTTCTTCTTCATCAAACTTCGATGGTTGAGAATAATCAACTTCAGCTTCCACATCCTCATACTTACATTCCTCTGCAACTAATGCTCTCTTCTTTGGCTTTGTACATTCATTACTTTTATGGCCAAACTCCTGACAATTATAACACTTGATACTGTTATTGACCTTTGCTTTAGCGGCTAAATTGACAATTAGTTTACTGACTGCATTGGAAACATTAGCACTGCTACTAGCACTCTTATTCTGGTTGTTAGAACTCGTAAACACACCACTTCCTCGTCTTCCTTGTTTCTCCCAAGCTAGAGCTTTCTGATGTGCTTTAGCAACAGACATTGGATTAAACATATTCACCATGTCTTGAATTTGCATTCGTAACCCTCCAATATATCTAGCTGTTAGCTGTTCCTCGGTCTCTATAATATCATTCCTTGCAATCAACTGATAGAATTCATCTGCATAATCATTCACTGTCTTCGTCCCTTGTCTCAAATTCTGCAAACTACAACTGTATTAGAAGCAAGGTGAGAACTTCTCACTCAATCGAATTTGTTTCGATTTAAATTTTAGATAGTTAAATTTAAAATTGCTTGATTGTGTGGTTGAATGATGATTGCTATCTGTTGTATTGGAATAGACCCTATACGCCGCATAAGAGGAGGTTATTATATTAAACACATATACCGCGATATTCCACCGCGAAGTGGAATTGGTATTATATATGTACTTAGAGTTGATTTTCCGCATTATATAGCGGATGAGACCCTATTGCGCCGCATAATAGCGGATGATATTTTATATAAACCCATGTACCGCGATATTCCGTCTTGAAACGTGATTGGTATTGTGCTAACATCTGTGGATGCAGAGAAACAGGTTGGAGGGATCCAACTGGATTCCTCAAATAATTGAATTTGTATTAATGTTGTGTGGTATTTATAATCTCTGTGTGATTATCTTTGTGATTGAAATCGTTGAAGGCTAAAATTTAGCCGAATATAATTTTGGTATCATTGGATACCGGAAATAAATAAAAATTTGATTTTTGAAAATTTAGGTTGAAAGTTTATATTAAAATTTATTTTTGAGAATTGGATAAATTTAAAAGAAGGAATTCTAAAATAATAAAGTTTTATTTTTAATCTTATTGAATGAAATTTCAAAATATGGGAAAAACTTTAATAAATGGATTTCAGGTAATATTATTTAAAGGTTGAAGAATTTATTCAAAATACGGATTTTAAAGAGTTTAAAAAAATAAAAGAATTGGTTTTCTTTAAAAGGAATTTATTTTTAAAAGGAAATAAAATTTGAAACTCGTTTGGGAATTGATTTTTGGCGATTGAATCTAAAGTATTTTGAAAATCCATTTGGAAATTTATTAGGTGTTTTAAAAAGAATTTAGAATCAAATTGAAAATTGATTTGGGGTTTAGTAGAAATTGATTCCAATTTGAGATTTGAATGAAATTCACTTGGTATTTAATTTCTGGGGAAATCAATATGGAATTTGATTTGGTTGTTTTTGAAATCAATTGTAAAATTGAATTGTTTTTGAAAGTGAATATTTGAAATCGATTTGAAAATCGTATATCAGTGGATATTTGGAAATTTAAATTCACCATGGGATTTATAAAGGAAAGAGAAATTTGTTTAAAAATAAACATTGATTTATTTTTGAAGTGTGGAAATAAATTTACGGATTTGGAACGTAAAATTTAAAGTAAATCGGTAAGGATTTATTTATTTGGTTTAAATG
The DNA here is from genome assembly GCA_030765085.1 of Allium cepa. Lineage (NCBI taxonomy): Eukaryota > Viridiplantae > Streptophyta > Magnoliopsida > Asparagales > Amaryllidaceae > Allium > Allium cepa. The sequence goes on along the minus strand of CM060938.1, from coordinate 460,173,408 downwards.
AATCATTTTGAAATGAAAGTGTATTCTCCCTGGAAAGCCGAATAAAATTTCCGAATAACTTTGAAAAATGTATACATATATATGTATATAATTCTAGAATTGGTTTAGAAAAGGATACTTTGGAGAAATTAACTTCTTAAATTGTTTTAAAACCTTTAAGTAAAGATTTATTAAGTTGATATAGAAATGATTATTTCTAAGATTTAATCAATAATTGTTTTAGAAAATAGTTATTTAAATAGTTATACCTTATCTACTAATTTTATTTTGAAAATTAGTTCGGACTTAAGTTATATGTAGTATTGGTATAATATTTTTATAACTAATATTTTAAGTAAAGTGTTTAAAGAAAAATAGTTTTATTTCAAAGTATTTTCCCGATATATTTTGGATAGGTGTTATAAATTATTTTAAAGTATTTGAACTCGGCAGATTTCCAGTGAAAATGAATAAATATTTGGAAGTGTTTCCGCGTAAGGAAAATGATTTGAAATTTGTTTTCAAAAGTTGTAAAGATGAAAAGTGATTTGAAATTTGTTTAAATGGTTGAAGTGTGGAAAAATATATCTTGTAAAGATATTTTTGGAAAAATAAATAATTTGGGAAATTATTTGGAATCTGGTGATGTTGTGCATATCTATTGATAGTTAAATAACCGACTATCAATATTACCTTTAAATGAGTATTTGTTGTGATTTGCTTGAATTTGAATGCTACACTTATTTTAAAATAAGCGCTCGTTATTCGGTTTAGCCGGGAGAGGACATTTGGATCATAAATCCCATACCGAATAGTGATACGTCGTAATGGATAGCATTTGAAAACCGGTGTTGAAGACCGGATATTTTCAAAAAGGAAGGATTACCATCGAATGTCTCTGCATCGGCTGATCTTCGATATAGAGATTTTATCACCCTTTGTGATGGAAGTCCGAACGTGATTAGGGAATATCCGGATTGCAAAAGCTTCTTTGAAAGTGCATTCGGTTCCGTTCGATCCCGGAACGGACTTGTATGGATGTGTTACATTTGAGATGTAAAGCTGGTTTCTATCAAATACATTTCTGTTTGTGGCGGAGAATTTATTCTCTTAGCTTAACACCCTTCTCTGAGACGTACGAGCTCAGAGGTTATGTAGTGGATGGTTACTAGTGATACATTCTCAATTTGGTAATGTGGCATACGAAGTGCTGCTGATCATTTGTTGATCAAAGCGTAGCTTTGTGGACGAGACTTCGTCGGACCTTACAACCCGGTAATGGTCAAAATAGGAAAGATGCAACAAGGTTATATGGAGTAGCGCCCCTTAGGGTATGTGCATTTCCTTCTGGATAGAAGTGATATCATGGTATGAAACCCAGATACTTAACTTATGTGGATATCGCAAATATATATGACTTTGTGATTGTTGTTGGTTGAGGATCCTTGGATAAAGGTTGTGTACAACCGGTGGATGACATACTCGTGTCAGTAGTTGCCTACTTTTGCAGAGGTAACCCGGTCTTGTGTTGGCAGAGATCCGGTTAGGTTCTCGGGGCGTCCTTCCAGCGGCGCACCCATGTGGTAATGGGAAGTTTCTTGGCCTGACCATTTGTTAGAAATTCAAAGAAACAATACGACTCCTTTACGATTGCAAATTGTATAATCTGCCTCCTCAGGAGGTAGCTATAGCAGGCATAATATAATGGTACCTATGCTGGCTAAGATTAATATTGTACTTTCGAAATATTTTCCTACACTTTGCACTTATAGTAATAATATCAAAGAAATTTGCGTATTAAGCATGTTTGACTATCATAAGGAGAAATCTACTCCAATTCTGCGTTTGCATTGTGTGTGGCGGGAGGCCTTATGGTAGTTTCATTTTCTAAAAGCATTGCAGATCTATTTTAAAAATATTTCTTTGTTTGTTTTTTTAAGGATAAACTGTTTTAAGTTTTCACACCAGTCGCATGACTGACCTGTAGTTGCTTGCACACACTCATAGATCTGGAACCTGAAGCTAGCTTATATAGGAGAACAAAAATCCTAGACAATGTTCCGAAATCGTCCGTGCAGATGTCACAAATCTTCATGCCGAGTCCACACGTGAAAATCAGACAGAAATCGACTCAGATTTCTGACCAAAATGGTCAGACGTCTGACTTTAGTCTCTGAAAGAAGTTTACTTTCAACTCAGACGTTTGACCATTTGGTCAGACGTCTGACTAAAGTCTCTGACGTCTGACCTCTGTTAATTCTGCACGTTTCACAATTTCCCTTATAACTTCCATCTTCGAACTCCGATTTGCGAACCGTTTTCTTAGTTTCGAAGCTACTTCCGACCTCTACAAATCTCCATATAGGGTCGCCAAAATTTAACAGTATCGTCTCAAATATCTTGTTAACGGAGATCTTTATCGACATTATCTGCAATAGCGAAGTGTCCTTTATTTGGCAAATGTTACAACTGGGGGATCCACGAACATAGAAAACTTTGTATCATTCAAGATATCCACATTGAAAATTGATAACATTTTAGCAACATTACCGTTACTATTATTATATGATCGGCAGCTATTGCAACTTGATGCAGTTGTCGCCTAAGTACACATTCTATCCCCGCTTGGTATAAACTTAAAAATGATATAAATATAAATATAAATTTTGGATATCAGTTATTTGTCTATCATTATGCCATATTTTTTTACATAAAAATAACAATATTATAAATACCAGCTGGCTTTTTTTTCCAGAACTGGTACTGCCTTTCCAAGACATTGGCTGAGAAGGAAGCTCTTGAATATGGTAAAAAGCATGGACTTGATGTTGTGACATTTTGTCCGCCTCTGGTTCTAGGTCCGCTTCTTCAATCTACTATCAATGCTAGCAGCCTTTATCTCATCAACACCATAAATGGTGTGTCTGCAACTCTACTTTGAAATTATGATTTATTATTATTGTCATTTCAAACAGTGAAGTAAGTATTCACACGACTGTAAATTCATTTCCCATCTTCAGTTCATTTTAAGGTCTTTTGAGGAGTAAAGTTACAAGGCCTATAGTAATATTTAGAAGCAAGAAATTTAGCAACCACTAATTACTACGAAACATGTTTATATGTACATGTTGCGGTGATATTATATGAGATCCAAATATGAAGAAATAGTTGATATTGTTACTCGTCAAAGTTTGAAACTTGAGAGAGGACTGGAGTATCACTATTTCTGTTTGTGATGCAATATCATCTCTTATATTTGGAATATCAAACAGTGCAATCAGCAAACTACTATCGTATCCTAATCACTTAAACTAACAGGGAAGCGCGAGTCCATGGAAAATAGAACAACCCATATTGTTGATGTAAGAGATGCAGTTGATGCTCTGATTCTTTTATATGAGAGCCCCGAAGCATCTGGGCGGTATATTGGTGCATCTCATGCAATTAAAAGCCGTGATTTGGTGGACATGCTGAAGGACATGTATCCTAACTATAAATATCCAACCAAGTAAGCATCAAATCACCCTTTATGTTTAGAATCTTTGGATATTGTTTGCTTTCTCTTTTATCCATCCATCTGCTTATGCTTTTATTTCATCATCAATCCATCCATTAAATGCATGCATAATAAGGTTCGGAAGATTAGTATAGCATCTAGCATAGAATCCCTGTCAAAACTAACAGACTTCTTGTTTTGTGTTCCAATGCTATGGCATTGTGCAGGTTTACTGAGGTAGACAGAGACTTTTTGCTAACTTCTGAAAAGCTAAAGAAATTGGGTTGGAAAAGCAGGCCGCTGAAGGAGACGATTGTCGACACGGTTCAGTATTATGAAAAAGCTGGTTTGCTGAATGCACAATAGAACCTTACTGTGTTTGCATGAGTGCTTGAAGCATGTTGTCTGTTTTGAAGGGTTTACTTTGTCAATAATGTGTACTGCAATTATCATCAACGGTTTATTCCACCAGTGTGCTGCTTTTAACCCTTCTTTGCAATAAACTTATTTTCAATCTGCAAGTGATATTTAAAAAATAATTTTAAATGTGAGTGTATTGACATGGTAATAATTTGTGAACAAGAAGGTTAAGTTTTGGGAACATTTTGGTTAAGGCCGTGTTGGAGGGAAAAAAAAAAAAACATTTGTTTTATGTTTCTTTATTATTTGTTTTGTTGTGTAAAAAGTAGAATGTTTGCATTGTAGAATACAGAAGGGTATGCATGAATGTTAATGTTTATTGATATCCATTTTTCTCAAAAAAAATTGAAGTGAAAATAATTGCATTATTTGTTTTATCCTCTTGGATTTTGCTTTTGAATGGACTATAGAGCCGCTGCAGCTACATTAAAAACCACGTCCAATGTTATTTGCCTCAACTCTTTGATAATTTCAAGTGCCGTTGATCATAAATCAAGTTTCAATCATGAAAGGTGAACCTACGATCAAACTCCATCATCAATCAACTCCTTCCATCCAGCTGCATCCATCCACACAAATATTACCACCTTATGTTATTCAGAAATAATTGTTTTTCGTCCATTCAACAAATTTGTAACTAATTGATTTTCCATAAGCACTTCAAAAATCTTATGCCATAATCAGATATAGTTATTATTTAGTTATCGTTTTCTTATTAAATAATTTCATTTTTTTTAACACTATCAAATTTTATGGAACTAGAAAAGTGTAAAGTTGCTCGCCTTACGTTATTCAGAAATAACACTCCATTTACATATGCATTCCTACGTGATCTTTTCATCTAACATATATTTGTAGTAAATTGTGTGGAAAAAAAAAAAAATCAGAAAATCAAACAAAAAACATCAGTTGGAAGTTCTCAAAGCCAAACTTTGAGAGTTCTGTAAAACCCAAGCCCTCAGTAACACTCCAAACCGTTATTTAGAGAAGATATTACTTGGAAACTCGGAAGCCATGAAGATTGAAAATTTAAGATTCATTGTGATACTTGTTTTGCACACAAAAGTTGAACACAAAACTCGAGACCGTATTTGAAAGCGGTCTTCAAAATTTCAAAGAAACTCGACCATTCTGCTCAGGTAGTGTATAATGGTCGAGGAAAGTCGACAACAGTTTCATAAAGAAGCTACCTTTTAAAAATCGAGTTAAAACGTTTGATGATAAGTAATACATCGCAATTATACTTCCTCGTGTATCCAAAGTGGTCAAATCAGTTACAATGTTTGCTATAATCAGATCTCATGTGCTGCATTCTTTTGCCAATGAGAAGTTGGACTAGTTTGAATAAATAGTTTTGAAGAATTTATGAAATACATAGGAAAATGCAAATCTACGGTATATAGCTAACATATTTCGTTCATAACTAAAATTACATGACATGCACGTGTACAAACTACGAAATAAATTAGTAGAACGTATATTTTAACCTCCACTAACTGTACAATTTTCGTTAAGAAAGTCATCTTCAAATTCTGTCTGGTAAATGATCAAGTCGAAGTCTATGTTCGACTTTGTCTTTAGATGACCTCTCATCTTCGTCTCCTCTCTTTCCCGCTTGTTCTTTCCAGTAAGCAATTAACTTCTTCAGCCTTGCATCTTCTTAGTTTTCTACATTTTTGCTAAGGTCATTCACAATACAAAGAACCCTTGATGCATACCTACAATTTATAACACATTAAAAAGCCGTCAAACCCAAACATAACGTAGTTATGTGAACATTCATGTCGCCCGCGACGTGGAACTTTTATCAAGTTTGCATATGGAGAGTTAACTAAACCTTGATGGGTATTTTGTTTGCATTAAACATGAAGTGAGCGTATGAAGCTCGTATTTCACAATTAAAAATATTGACAAAGAAAAAAGATGAGAGGTATAAAGAGAAACATACATCAAAGAATTATACGGTTCATCCAAATTTGACTCTGCAAGCGACAAGTTAACAAACATCAATGCCTTTAGGTTGCCACCAAGAGAATCACTCATGACACTACAACAAAAATTCCATGTTATAACGTCGTTTTTACAAAGGTTTCTAAATGCCCGTTGTAATAGAAACCTATTACAATAGTTTTTTCAGACCTGTTGTAATAGATACTACTTTTCAACAACCCTTTTACCTTGCAGGTTGTGATAGACATCTATTACAACATTTTTAATTTGACCGTCGTAATATATGGCTATTACAACGGCTTTTTTTCGTTGTAATAAATACCGGTTTTTATTCCTGTTTGTCCATTGTAATAAATGCCTATTACAACTATTTTCTTTTGCTTGTTGTAATAGGTGTCCATTTTACAACGGCCACAGAATGCTTGTTGTAATTAGTGTCCGTTGCCGATTTTTAACAACTACAATCCTTTCTTCAAACATATTAATAATACTAATATTAATCATCATTATCTTCGATTATTTATACACACTTACCTAATAATTTATAAATGGTAATTAATAATTATAAATGATGACGTACATTGGTCATTATGTATAATTTATCACAATTAATGTTTACTAATAAATAATTTATAATTACTAATTGTTATATGCAACCAACATTTATTTTTATATTAATAATTTATTATAGTTAATTATTAATAATTAGTAAATTATAGCTAATATTTATGACTTATAATTAATAAATATTATTAGTACTTAGTAAAATAATTAATAGTTAATATTAAATAATTAATAATTAACTTTTAATAATTGATATTTTGCAATTAATACTTATTATTATTTCATATTTAACTAATTTACAATTTTAATAATTAATATTAAATTATTTACTATATTTTAATAATCTAGAAATATATTTTTTCTAAAATTTAAAAAGACCATAAATTTATAAATAATTACATTAAATAACTAATGCTAAATAACTAATAATTAATATTAAATAATTAATGCTAGATTACTAATAATTAATGTTAAATAACTAATAATTAATATTAAATAACTAATAAATAACTAATGTTAAATAAATAATAATTAATATTAAATAACTAATAATTAATTAATAAGAACTAATTTTAATAATTAACAAGTAATAAATAAGAAGTAACAATTAATAATTAACATTTAATTATTAATATTAAATATATAATAGTTAGCCATTGATAATTCTATTAGAATTTAATAATTAATAAAATATACATAATAAGTAACACTTTATAATTAATATTCAATTATGATTAAGAAGTAATAAGTAAGAATTAATATTTAGTACTTAATAATTACTATTGAATAATTAATTATTAACAACCAAGACTTGTGGGAAGTTTTTCATAAAATTGTTTAACTTGATTGCCACTAAGAAGGAGAGTCTAGGGGTGGCAACCCCTCTAGGTGGAGTGCGGAGACAACGTCCCCTCTAACGGCGGTCGACCCGTCTGAAAACGATACATTTCGTTTACTGTTTGAATTTGAATTCAAACAGTAAACGGGTATGACTATTGGAAAGACATCTGTTCATTTCAAACGATCACCACCAATAGACGCCTTCCTTCTATATATACTTAGTAGCCTTATTTTCGAAAATAATATAACTTTTTTGTTTTCTGAAATCAACAGATCTATTAACATAATCTGATCAAATATTTAATCTTTCAAAAAAAGTAAAACTTTTAAATTTTCTAAAATAAACTTAGAAATACTTATAAAATTTAATTTATTTTTGAGATTTTCCTAAAATTCAAAAGCAAAAGTTTATGATAATATTTATTTTTGTACTTATTTTGGTTAAGAAACTACTTTCGCTCCGTTGCCTCCAAAAAATTTATTTCGCGCTCCTTCATTTTTCTTAACCCAATATTCCAATTTCCACCAACGATATGCCAAAACAAAATATCGATCCTTATTCCTCCACACATCTTCACTGCCTCCTTCATCGAGATCCTCCTCTGCACCATCCCAAAACTTTCTAGAAATCTTTGTAATTGAGTTTTATCTTTTATTTCACTCGGGGATTTGTCAGTAAATATAATTGCTCTATCTATTGGAAGTTTCGTTCCATCTTTTATAATATGCCCTAGAAATCTTATTTCTGTTTGCAAAAGTTTAATTTTCTTGGCTGACACAACTAGACCATCCCTTTTTGTAACATTTATAAAAATATTTTGTAACATTTATAAAAATATTTAGATGTTTAAAATGTTGTTCAATTGAATTTGAAAAGTATAAAACATCATCAATGTAAACTATTGTAAAGGTTGTATAAAGACTAAAAATATCATTCATTATCTTTTGAAATTTTGATGGTGCATTTTTAGTTCGAATGACATTGCATTCCATTCATAGTGTCCGAATGGCACTGTAATTGCTGTTTTGTAGCTATCTTTTTCAGCAATTTGAATTTGTCAAAATTCGGATTTCATGTCGAAATTTGACATTATTTTGGCTGAATAAAGCCTTGCTAATAAGTCCTTTTTATTTGGAATTGGATATCCAATCCATCTCAAAGATTTATTTAAAGGTTTATAGTTTATAACTAATCTAGGAACCCTACAATCTAATTCAGTAGCATTTTCAATATAAAACGTTGGGCACCATGGGCTCTTAGAAAGTCTAATAAGTCCCTTTTTTTATTAATTCATCAACTTCTTTTTTACATATTTCAATGTGTCTTGGGCTCATTGCAATTGGACGGGCCTTAGTTGAAATTTGACTTTCTTTAAAGTCAGGTTCATAAGTAGGTTTACCCTATGTTTCTTTCTTTCCCAAAATGCATTAGGAATATCTGAACATATTGTGTTTTCTATATGATTTTGCAAGTCTTCTATTTTCTTTTGAAAGTGAGGCAGGGATAAATTTTCTCTCATTTTTCTATAATTTATTTCTTGGGATCAAGAATTCAAAAAAATTTCTTTCCTTATTATAGTTTTTTTGTATAATATCAATTTCATGATATTTTGGTTATGAAACAAAATTGAATGTTAATTCTTGATTATTTATGGCACTTGTCATACCCTTTTCAGATATTTTTGTTATTGGATATAGCATATGTACAAATGGATTTCCTAGTATAACATCACATGATAAATTTTTTACCATTATAAATGGCATTTCAAGGCAAATCCCTTTGTTACAAACCGCTGAGTTTTGTAATTTATATTTTACTAATAATTTTCTGCCATCTGCAGCATTCAGAATTTCTGTTGTTTTGGTAAAATATTTTGAAAGTACTATTCCTTCATTGATGCAATTTAAATCAGCACCTGAGTCTATCATTGCAATTGCTTGAAAAGAATATTCGTTGTGTACAACTATAGTGACTTTGGTATGCCATTTATTTGTAATAACACGATCTAACATATTTACAAATGTTAAATTATTTAATTCCTTTTCTTGTAATGTGTTTTCATTATCATCACTATTTTTCTTCAATTAAAATTATTTTAGCCCTTAATTATTTAATTTCTTGTTTAAGTATTTTTATTTCATGTTTTAGTCTGATATTGTTGCTTCAGTACGCAAATTAACTGAATTGTTTTAGGTTTTGAACTTCTTACCCTATTAAAAAATTATTTTATATTATAAGTTTCTGGTTGTTCTGATCTTGAATTTTTCTCATAGATTTTATCTTGATAAGATTCTAAATAATTATTTAATATATTCTTTTTTTCCTCTGGGTCTGATATTTTGTCTACCATATCTAGGATGAAGTTATCTTCTTTTGATAGGACAAATAATCCATTAAATAAAGTTTTATAGTAACCATAATTATTATCAGCTTCTAAATCATCATCTAGTGATTCTTCTTCTAATTCCGTTTCTGAAGGTTCTTCCGCAATAACTTTTGTTTAAAATTTCAGCTTTTGAATCAGAGCTTTTTAAAAGCAATTTTTGAGTGAATCTTTTAATTCATCATCTATTTCAAGATTATTTATTTTCTTCTTCATTTTACATTTATTTGCATAGTATCCTGCCTTTTTGCATTTCCAACATATTAGAATTTTCTTATTATTTTCTTTATCTTTATTCCTTTTACCTCCAGTTTTGTAATATTTTCTGTTTGTAGTTTTACTACATTCACATCTTTCATTCTAATTTTTTTATTTTTGTAAGGTTTTCTTTTAAATGGTTTTTTAGATTTTCTATAACTTTTGTCAGCTCTAATGGGTTCAACTCCTACTTGGTCGCAAAAGTCTCCCAAGACTTGTTTTCCATACAGGTTTCCCTTTTGTATTTGTTTACGCAATTTAATTTAATTACATAGATTAATTTCTTCTGCTACTATCTTCGATTCTAATTAACCGTTTGAATATTCATCATAAGGAATTATTCCATCATTCTGACCTTTTATTCTTTCTTTAACCCTTGCTGAAAATAAGGGTGGTAATCCTGATATGAATTTCTCTTTCCAAAAGCCTTGATTGCAATCATGCATTATAAATACTTTAAAGAAATAAACATCTTTATACCACTTAAATTGTGATAAATTTTCACATCTTAATTTCATTAATTGTTCTCTTGTTTTATCATTTAATAATGATGTCGTTCCTACAAAATAACTGGCTATTGTATAAAGAAGTGTATTAACTACATCGATTCCTCTATCATTCACTACTTTTGCTACCTTGATTACATGATATTTAGGTTCGCTAGTCATATAATATTTCCACCAATGTCTTAATTGGTCTGTAAATCCATGGATTATTGCAGTTGTTACATCTTCATCTTTATTGCCTTTAGCTCTACTGGCTATGGCATACATTTCCATATAATGTAGCTTTAGTTGAATTTGATATTCTGAGCGACCATCGATGTTCCATTCAACTATTGATGAGCCATCATATGATGCTTGCATATAAAGTGTGAGAAATACAGATTATGGATCTTAAGGCTAGGATTAACACTAGAGGTGGGGTGAATAGTGGTAATAAAGAATTACTAAATCTTTTTGAGTTTATGTTAATTTAGACACCGACGTATGCAATATACAGACACAGATATGATCACAGAAACGAGCACAGATGCAGAAATAAAATAAAAGAAGTAAAGGAAAAGGCACACTGGATTTTATTCTGGTTCGAAGTTACCCTATATCCAGTCCCGCAACAAAAGTACGGATTTCTTTTCAAAAGCAATTATACAATTACACCTTCGGTTTCAAGGCTACGAGGTACACCCTCCAGAATTTCTATCATCTGGGTAGAGATACTTGATTTTTGGGCCATAAGTTTACCCAATTGATTTACCAAGGCTACAATCACACCTTTTCTCTTTTGATTGATTTCCAAGGCTACAATCACACATTTTCTCGCTTAATAGATTACAAAGAAGTTTATAACTCTGAATAGCACTGAGAACCTTGTAGAGATAGTGATAGAGAATCAATCTAGAAGTAATCGAGTTTGATTCAATGTTGATTTCGGCAGAGTAATGGTAAAAATATGTATTAAGAAATGTGGAAGAAGAAGAGGAGTGAAAAACAATAAAATATGATATAAAATTCGTTGAAACTAACCCCTATTTATAGAAGAACAACAACCATGTCCATTGATGAAAAGTTATGGCGAATAGACACTTCTTTCGAAATTTAAATTTTGAATTCAACTAACACCATGTCGACATGGTTACCCTTGTGTAGCGGACCTGACTCGACCTTTGAAAATCAGCACCAAATATAACACTCATATTCAAATGCCGCAGATCCAAACATCGAATCTGGTTCGCCGGAGCTTATAACACCATTAAGTACAACACAGCGGAAGAAAAAGAATATCAATATATATAACATTGATACAATGAAAGATATAATATCTGATATAATATGATACAATAGATATCAATACTATCAGAGATACAAGACACAACGGAAAGAATATCTTCAAAAGAATTCATCCCCAAATCCAATGCTCCAATCCAAAGCTAGCTCGAACTCCCAATAACGATGCATCAAGATAAGCAAGTGCAGTCGTGATCCAAAGACTGAACTAACTCCAGATAATCTACTAAACCTGACTATCTGAAAAACCCAACTCTAGACTGCCTGTGTGAAAAAATTGTGGGCACCTAGAGTTTAGGAAAGGAACAATAAACTCCGAGTCAGTCATGAGACTGGTGTGAGTAAAAAAAACAGTTTATCTTATGAACAAAAGAAATAAAATGAAATCCGTAATGCTTTTTGAAAAATGAAACGACCATAAGGCCTCCCGCCACACACACATTGCAAACGCAAAATTGGAGGAGATTTCTCCTTATGAAAGTCAAATATGCTTGATATGAGAAAATTTCTTTTGAATATTATTATTAGTGCATAGTGTAGAAAACCTTTCGAAAGTATAATATTAATCGTAGCCAGCATAGACATTCCAAACTATGCCTACTATAACTACCATCTAAACAGTGGTGACCACCATAAGTAAATGGCAGGTTGTACAACTAAAACCGTACAAGGCGCGTATTGTTTTGGTTGGATTTCCAACAAATGGTCGGGCTAAGGAACTTCCTACTGTCAATGGGTACGCCTCTGGCGGGACGTCCCGAGAACCTAACCGAATCTCTTCCAACACAAGGCCGAGTTACCTTTATAACTAGGTAACTACTACTCGAGCATGCCATCCCTCGGTCCTTTGGGACCTTTATCTGAGGCGCCTCTAAAGCACAAAGCAACAACGACACAGTAAATGAGATTGAAGCCCACCACATAGGTAAATATCTAGGCTCCATACCATGATACCACCCTTTACCAGAAGGGAATGACACACCCTAAAGGGCGCGACCCTCATAACCTTGCCGCATCTTTCCTGTTTCGACCATTTTCGGAGTGTGAGGTCCTACTGCAGTTTCGTCCACAAAGCTACGCTTTACACAAAAGCCATGCTTTGATCACAAATGATCAACCAATGATCATCAACACACAACATCACTTAGCATGCCACACTACCAAATTGGGAATATATCACAGATAATCTTCAACTACATAACCTTTGAGCTCGTACGTCTCAAAGAAGGGTGTTAAGATAAGAGAATAAATTCTCCGCCATCAATATATATGTATTTGAAAGAAATCTGCTTTATATCTCAACGTGTAGTGTCAGACATACAACCATACATGTCTGTCCCGGGTTCGAACAGAACCGAAGGCACTTCCGAAGAAGCCCTTGCAAATCTGGATATTCACAATCCCGATCGGACTTCCCATCACTTAGGAAATTTCTATACCGTAGCTACTCGGTGCAGAGACAATAGATTGATTATCCTATCGTTCTTACGAATACTAGGTCTTCAACACCGGTCTTCAAATGCAATCTATAACGTCGTATCACTATTCGAAATGGGTGATATGACACAAGGTCCTCTCCTGGCTAAACCGAATAATGAGCACCATATTTAAAATATATGGATATGGGATTTTAGTTAAGTCACAACTCCTAAAATCCAAAACTTTTCTTCAAATGGTTAAACAAATTACCATTTCAAATCTTTTTAAATAAAAAGATTTATTTTACCAAGTTCACCTAGTTTCACAAAGATCCATTTATGCATTTCAAAAAACAATTCCCATTTCGATTGGGTTCACTCAATAAATCTTTATAACAAGGATTTAACTTATAGATTTCAAACCGTTTCCATAACTTGAAAATCATTTTCATTTTAGACTTGAAATTCTTTTAACACCAATTGGAAATCCATTACTTATGTGAAAGCCTTTATTATTTGAAAACAAATAGTTTTCGTTTCGGAGGAATTCAATTATATTTGCACGAGTTAACGTCCTTTGAATTAAATTCAAATTCCCAAATAAATACATTTAAAATGGTTTAACCTATATATAACTTATATAACATATTTAATCCCTAGTTTCAAATCATAGAATTCAGTTTCAAATTTTTAAATTTAAATTTAAATTTAAATCAAATTATTTCAGTTCCAAGGCGTAATCAAGTTATTCAAAAGTAAATTTTATCTTTGAAACTCCTATTCAAAAACTTTTTATTTTAATCCCAATCTATTTCCAAAACTATTTGGATCTAAATTTTAAATTCAAAACTATTTCAAAAATCTACGACTTAACCCATTTCCACGTGCAATCCATATTGGTGTGTATATAAGTGTGGTCCAGGGGTTCAACACAATAGTGCAACATCATTAGTCATCACAGATTCACAGATAAAGTAAATTAATCAATCATAAAAATTTATCATTACGATTCGATGTGGGTTTCGAATAACCAACTGGAATCCGAGTACTCCCTGTCGCGTCGAAATTTAAATGTCGTTTTATGGGAAAATAGGGTTTTAACATACACATAGAAACAAAATCACAAATCACAGTTCAGCACAAAGCGATTCACATTACATAGCATCACAAGCACATATCAGAAATATTAATCCAATACACAATATTTGATAATTAATTTAAATTGATTAAATTAAACTCAATTAATTACAAATGAGCAATTAACTTCTTAATTACTTCCACGAAGTAATTAACCTTATACAATTCCATAAATGATTATCATTAATTATTTCATCTAATTAATTGTTAAGATTAATCACATTAATAAATTATTTAAATAATCTTAGTTAATGACTTTCATTAACTAATAACAATTCTTTAATTACTTTGTTAAAGAAATTACTTGCATTAATCATCATTAATTAAAATTGATTAACCATTAATAACTCATTAATTAATCCTAATTATTTAATTAATTAAGTGTTAATTGTAACTTAATTAGTTCTTAATTACAATTTAATTATTCCTTAATTAAATTAACTTTAAATAAATAAATTCAAACTTTTAATTACTAAGTTAATTAATACAAAACATTCATTCTACTTAACTTAGTAGTTAATGAATTACAAATCATTCAATCTTTGTTTACTTTAAAAAAATAAAACTCATATTAATTAATGATTTAATTAACACTCACAAATATATTGAAAACATTGATTTTCATCTTGCTTTCAAATTCACGTGTTTAAGTATCACTTTTGTTATGAAAGAAATTTAAAAGAGTTAAAATCAAATTCTCCTTAAGTTCACATATTAAAGTATACTTAACCATTTTAAACTTATTTAAACATTTAAATTTATAAAACTTATTTTATTTCAAAATCTTAATTTCAGATTTAAACTTCGTTTTAAGCTTCCCTTTACAAAAAAACACTTAATTGATTAACACCTTTTAGTTATTAAAACAATTTAAATTTGAAACTTATTTATTCCAAACCTCAGTTTCAAACTGATTTGAATTTATTTTTAAACTTTGATTTTAAAACTCGATTCAATCTTTGCTTTGAAATTTAATAGTTAAATTTCCAAATTCCAAAACAAAATAGGTTTTACAATCTGTACAACATGCTACCTGAGCCCAACTATACTTGCTTCAAGACCAACCACCAAAAACTTCGAGCCACCCAACCCATCACTTCGAGTAAAACTCGAGACAAATACGCACGCACCCTGCTTCATCTCAACTACCCAATATTCCAGATTACCAGAGCTCATGCACGGTGCACGTGCACTTCGCCGTCGATCAACTCCAGTCGCCACCACTTCATCGAGCACGTCGACAATCACCTATAACCCATCTTCCGACCATCAGAACACCCATACTCCTCGCGAATTCGAATTCGAGTATAAACTCGAAAACTGGAAACTTGAATTGGCCTCATCACCAAAACCTGGAAATCACGTCGTTCGCACAACCTCGACGACCAGAAACTCTGGAACTCCGGCCATCTACTCATCATCGCTCCTCCTTCCATCACCCAAAAGCATGAGCAACTCGATCACACGTGGACGACGATCGAATCAAAACTTCCCGACCTTACAAAACTAGGTTTAGAAACTTTAAGCGTTCGCCGCCGCCACCACGTCCATCTACAAGCCCAACCAGTATTTTTTCTAGAACCATCATTCGCTCCTCCATCACCACGCAAAACCCCGACCTCTACAACTAAGTAGATCACAGAGATTTCTAAAATTAAGAAATTTCGTCAATCCCAAACTTCTCTTAAATCCTAACTCTAAAAATTGTGATTTTAGCTTTAAAATTCATGTTTAAATATATGAATTCAAATTGTCTATCTGAATTTGTAAATTAAGAAACTTAATTTCTAACTACTTTAGAGTTTTTCTCAGTTACCCTGTTTTCCAGAGACATTAATAAGTTGTTTCAACTTAAATAAATTTTTAAAACTTAGTTCATGATCAAACAAACAACTTTTGTTTATATTTTAAGTTCTAACAGTGATTAGATCAAGAGATGGGGGTTTGTTTGCAAATATGGTCTGGGGAAAACAAGAACAGAAGTAACTCAATTTATACAGGCATGCATATATTTAAACATTAAATGCATACATAGGAAATTAGTTCTATATTCACACCTACACATTTTCAGATATACATAAGCAACTAATTCAGATATTTAAGTTTTAGAAAGGTGATGTTACTCACTTTGCTCAGAAATAAACAGAGTTCTTCTTTTTGACACAGACTTGAAATTGCTTGCTGAAAACTTCTTCTTGATTCTATGGTTTTAATGAAATTGGTATTGTTTAAAGTTGAATTCTCGTTTTAGTTTTAGATGATGTTTACTTTAGATTTGCTTAGTTTTTTTTATGAACGAAACTGAAATGAAGGTGATATATAGGAAGGGGTTTACAGGTTGATTATTATTTGTTTGGTACAAAACGTCAGAGATTTTTTTCTCCTGTTTTATGTTGACTAAAGATTTTCTTTTCTTACTTTAGCCAAACAAGATTTCGGCTGAGAGATAAATATGGTGTGCTAAGATACTTTTGCGTTAATTGTTGTTGTCTTGTTTTACAAGCTCATGCTTATCTCCTTTTACTTATTTGTACATAGATATTTGTTTTGTAATACTTCATATACATGTTTATTTGTTTTATATTCGAGCATATATTCCTTTGCTGGTTTGTTTGCTTTTGATTTCAACTTGGTTGTGTTGCTGAGTAGTTGTTTCAGGTTTGCATTTTTATTTAGATTTAAATTAATCTTGTTTTCAAATTTGAAAAGTGAGGGGAAACTCCCAGATTTGCTGTTTTTTTTCTTTTCTTAAATTCTTGTTTTATATACATTCTATTTTATTATTTTTTTCTTGCCAAATTTACATACAATGTTATTTATAATTTGATTTTCAAACATTTAATTTATGACACATATTTTGTTTTATACTTTACACTTATATTTAATATTGACAGAATAAATTTTATTTTAAACATTAATATCTGTATTACATTCATTTTGAATATTCTAAATCAAAATTTTATTTATAATCCTATTCAACTGAAAATATTTATTTTGAATTTCAAACCCAAATAAGTATATATCTCTTATTAAATTTGAAAATTTCAAACAAATCCACAATTTAACCCAAAATTTTAATTTAATTACAAATTTAAATTCATTTTTAAACTGGGATCGTTACAGATTTCCCCCTTAAGAAATTTCGTCCCCGAAATTTGCAGGCACGAAAACAACAAAGATAGATACACAAAGACAGAGAAATAGTTTTTCAGGTCAAATTGGATATCTATTATGTATTTGGCTTACCAAATCAGAATATCATCAATATGAGAACAAACTCATACAATTATTTCACAAGATACTCGGGATATCCGGATCTACAAATATGCAGGGGCACTGGTTAGTTCGAAGGGATAACTAACCATTCGTAGAATATATCTGGGCCCAACAGAAGAATAGATAGATGGATTCGATCTACCACAATTCTCAAACACTAGATATGGATTCCCACTTAGGTCGGAACACCCAATAGTATATACCAACTTGTCCCTCTTCGGACCTCGATCAACACAAGAAATTACAATAGAATTTCAAATTTGGTTTTATACGATATCGTTTTATCGATTTAATTCAAATTCAGCTTTATATTTGTTAGCCAATTTATTTAGAATTTTCAATTTCAAATTTCAAATTCATTAAAGTTTAGATCGAAAAGCTGATAAGAAACCGATGAAGATACGAAGTAAGGATTTCCTGCAACGATTCGTCGGGCCACCATCACACCGAAACTTCTTTCTGGAGCTGTCACGAAGCAATTAAAGAATTGAAATCGAATCAAAGGAGATTGAGAGGAAAATCGTTTCTACTGTTGCAGGGTATTGACCATTTGTAGTGGTACTCCCCTGTCCCCCATCTCGTCCTCTTCTTGCACTCATACTTACTATCAGTGAATAGCAAGAGATTTTACTGAGGCATTCGAACGGATATCTTAGAGATTACTCATTCTAGAGTATACTTCACCCTATCTCTAATGAGCTACTTAATGTGTTATACTCCTGAGCTAAAGTTTCAACCCTCGGCTCTGATACCAAATGTAGCGGCCCTGACTCGACCTTCGAAAATTGGCACCGAATACAACACTCATATTCAAATGCCGCAGATCCAAACGTTGAATCTGGTTCGCCGGAGCTTATAACACCATTAAGTACAACATAGCGGAAGAAAAAGAATATCAATATATATAACATTGATACAATGACAGATACAATATCTGATATAATATGATAGAACAGAATAATACAATAGACATCAATACTATCAGAGATACAAGACACAGCGGAAAGAATATCTTCAAAAGAATGCATCCCCAAATCCAATGCTCCAATCCAAAGCTAGCTCGAGCTCCCAATAACGATGCACCAAGATAAGCAAGTGCAGGCGTGATCCAAAGACTGAACTAACTCCAGATAATCTACTAAACCTGACTATTTGAAAAATCCAACTCTAGACTGCCCGTGTGGAAAAATTGTGGGCACCCAGAGTTTAGGAAAGGAACAGTAAACTCCGAGTTAGTCATGGGACTGGTGTGAGTAACAAAAACAGTTTATCTTTTGAACAAAAGAAATAAAATGAAATCCGTAATGCTTTTTGGAAAATGAAACTACCATAAGGCCTCCCGCCACACACACAATGCAAACGCAGAATTAGAGGAGATTTCTCCTTATGATAGTCAAATATGCTTGATATGAGAAAATTTCTTTTGAATATTATTATTAGTGCATAGTGTAGAAAACCTTTCGAAAGTATAATATTAATCTTAGCCAGCATAGACATTCCAAACTATGCCTACTATAACTACCATCTAAACAGTGGTGACCACCATAAGTAAATGGCAGGTTCTACAACTAAAACTATACAAGGCGCGTATTGTTTTGATTGGATTTCCAACAAATGGTCAGGCTAAGGAACTTCCTATTGTCAATGGGTACGCCTCTGGCGGGACGTCCCGAAAACCTAACCGAATCTCCGCCAACACAAAGCCGGGTTACCTCTGCAACTAGGTAACTACTACTCGAGCATGCCATCCCCCGGTCCTTTGGGACCTTTATCCGAGGCGCCTCTAAAGCACAAAGCAACAACCACACAGTAAATGAGATTGAAGCCCACCACATAGGTAAATATCTGGTCTCCATACCATGATACCACCCTTTACCAGAAGGGAATGGCACACCCTGAAGGGCGTGACCCTCATAACCTTGCCACATCTTTCCTGCTTCAACCATTTTTGGAGTGTGAGGTCCTGATGCAGTTTCGTCCACAAAGCTACGCTTTACACAAAAGCCATGCTTTGATCACAAATGATCGACCAATGATCATCAACACACAGCAGCACTTAGCATGCCACACTACCAAATTGGGAATATATCACAGATAACCTTCAACTACATAACCTCTGAGCTCGTACGTCTCAGAGAAGGGTGTTAAGCTAAGAGAATAAATTCTCCGCCACCAACATATATGTATTTTAAAGAAATCTGCTTTATATCTCAAAGTGTAGTGTCGACATACAACCATACAAGTCTGTCCTGGGTTCGAACAGAACCGAAGGCACTTCCGAAGAAGCCCTTGCAAATCCGGATATTCACAATCCTGATCGGACTGCCCATCACCTAGGAAATATCTATATCGTAGCTACTCGGTGTAGAGACAATCGATAGGTTATCCTATCATTCTCACAAATACTCGGTCTTCAACACCGGTCTTCAGATGCAATCCACAATGTCGTATCACTTTTCGGAATGGGTTATATGACACAAGGTCCTCTCCCGGCTAAACCGAATAATGAGCGCCATATTTAAAATATATGGATATGGGATTTCAGTTAAGTCACAACTCCTAAAATCCAAAACTTTTCTTCAAATGGTTAAACAAATTACCATTTCAAATCTTTTTAAATAAAAAGATTTATTTCGCAAAGTTCACCCAGTTTCACAAAGATCCATTTATGGATTTCAAAAAACAATTCCCATTTCGATTGGGTTCACTCATTAAATCTTTATAACAAGGATTTAACTTATAGCTTTCAAACCGTTTCCATAACTTGGAAATCATTTTCATTTTATACTTGAAATTCTTTTAACACCAATTGGAAATCCATTACTTATGTGAAAGCCTTTATTATTTGAAAACAAATAGTTTTCGTTTCGGAAGAATTCAATCATATTTGCACAAGTTAAAGTCCTTTGAATTAAATTCAAATTCCCAAATCAATACATTTAAAATGGTTTAACCCATATATAACTTATATAACATCTTTAATCCCTAGTTTCAAATCATAGAATCCAGTTTCAAATTTTTAAATTTAAATTTAAATTTAAATCAAATTATTTAAATTCCAAGGCGTAATCAAGTTATTCAAAAGTAAATTTTATCTTTGAAACTCCTTTTCAAAAACTTTTTATTTTAATCCCAATCTATTTCCAAAACTATTTGGATTTAAAATTTAAATTCAAAACTATTTCAAAAATCAGCGACTTAACCCATTTCCACGTGCAATCCATATTGGTGTGTGTATAAGTGTGGTCCAAGGGTTCAACACAATAGTGCAACATCATCAATCATCACAGATTCACAGATAAAGTAAATTAATCAATCATAAAAATTTATCATTACGATTCGATGTGGGTTTCGGATAACCAACTGGAATCCGACTCCCTGTCGCATCGAAATTTAAATGCCGTTTTACGGGCAAATAGGGTTTTCACATACGCATAGAAACAAAATCACAAATCACAGTTCAACATAAAGCGATTCACATTATATAGCATCACAAGCACATATCAGAAATGTCAATCCAATACACAATATTTGATAATTAATTTAAATTTATTAAATTAAACTCAATTAATTACAAATAAGCAATTAACTTCTTAATTACTTCCACAAAGTAATTACACTTATACAATTCCATAAATGAATGTCATTAATTAATTAATCTAATTAATTATTAAGATTAATCACATTAATAAATTATTTAAATAATCTTAGTTAATGACTTTCATTAACTAATAACAATTCTTTAATTACTTTGTTAAAGAAATTACTTACATTAATCATCATTAATTAAAATTGATTAACCATTAATAACTCATTAATTAATCCTAATTATTTAATTAATTAAGTGTTAATTGTAACTTAATTAGTTCTTAATTACAATTTAATTATTCCTTAATTAAATTAACTTAACTTTAAATAAATAAATTCAAACTTTTAATTACTAAGTTAATTAATACAAAACATTCATTCTGTTTAACTTTGTAGTTAATGAATTGCAAATCATTCAACCTTTGTTTACTTTAAAAAAAATAAAAATCATATTAATTAATGATTTAATTAACACTCACAAATATATTGAAAACATTGATTTTCAACTTGTTTTCAAATTCACGTGTTAAAGTATCACTTTTGTCATGTAAGAAATTTTAAAGAGTTAAAATCAAATTCTCCTTAAGTTCACATATTAAAGTATACTTAACCATTTTAAACTTATTTAAACATTTAAATTTATAAAACTTGTTTTATTTCAAAATCTTAATTTCAGATTTAAACTTTGTTTTAAGCTTCCCTTTATAAAAAAACACTTAATTGCTTAACACCTTTTAGTTATTAAAACAATTTAAATTTAAAACTTATTTATTCCAAACCTAAGTTCAAACTGATTTGAATTTATTTTTAAACTTCGATTTTAAAACTCGATTCAATCTTTGCTTTGAATTTAAAAGTTAAATTTCCAAATTCCCAAACAAAACAGGTTTTACAACCTGTACAACATGCTACCCTAGCCACACCTACACTTGCTTCGAGACCAACCACCAATAACTTCGAGCCACCCAACCCACCACTTCGAGTAAAACTCGAGACAAATACGCACACACCCTGCTTCATCCCAACTACCCAATATTCCAGATTACCAGAGCTCGTGCACGGTGCACGTGCATTTCGCCGCCGATCAACTCCAGTCGCCACCACTTCATCGAGCACGTCGACAATCACCTATAACCCATCTTTCGACCATCAGAATACCCATCCTCCTTGCGAATTCGAATTCGGGTATAAACTCGAAACCTGGAAACTTGAATTGGCCTCATCACCAAAACTTGGAAATCACGTCGTTCGCGCAACCTCGACGACCAGAAACTCTGGAACTCCGTCCATCTACTCATCATCGCTCCTCCTTCCATCACCCAAAAGCACGAGCAACTCGATCACACGTGGATGACGATCAAATCAAAACTTCCCGACCTTACAAAACTAGGTTTAGAAACTTTAAGCGTTCGCCGCCGTCGCCACGTCCATCTACAAGCTCAACCAGTATTTTTTCTAGAACCATCGTTCGCTCCTCCATCACCACGCAAAGCTCCGACCTCTACAACTAAGTAGATCATCAGGGATTTCTAAAATTAAGAAATTTCATCAATCCCAATCTACTCTTAAATCCTAACTCTAAAAATTGTGATTTTAGCTTTAAAATTCATGTTTAAATATATGAATTCAAATTGTCTATCTGAATTTGTAAATTAAGAAACTTAAATTCTAACTACTTTAGAGTTTTGCTCAGTTACCCTGTTTTCCAGAGACATTAATAAGTTGTTTCAACTTAAATAAATTTTTAAAACTTAGTTCATGATCAAACAAAAAATTTTTGTTTATATTTTAAGTTCTAACAGTGACTAGATCTAGAGATGGGGGTTTATTTGCAAATCTGGTCTGGGGAAAACAAGAACAGAAGTAACTCAATTTATACAGGCATGCATATATTTAAACATTAACATACATAGGAAATTAGTTCTATATTCACACCTACACATTTTCAGATATACATAAGCAACTAATTCAGATATTTAAGTTTTAGAAAGGTGATGTTACTCACTTTGCTCAGAAATAAACAGAGTTCTTCTTTTTGACACAGACTTGAAATTGCTTGCTGAAAACTTCTTCTTGATTCTTTGGTTTTAATGAAATTGGTATTGTTTAAAGTTGAATTTTTGTTTTAGTTTTAGATGATGTTTACTTTAGATTTGCTTAGCTTTTTTTTTTTATGAACGAAATTGAAATGAAGGTGATATATAAGGAGTTTACAGGTTGATTATTATTTGTTTGGTACAAAACATCGGAGATTTTTTCTCTTGTTTTATGTTGACTAAAGATTTTCTTTTCTTTTCTTACTTTAGCCAAACAAGATTTCGGCTGAGAGATAAATATGGTGTGCTAAGATACTTTTGCGTTAATTGTTGTTGTCTTGTTTTACAAGCTCATGCTTATCTCCTTTTACTTATTTGTACATAGATATTTGTTTAGTAATACTTTATATACATGTTTATTTGTTTTATATTTGAGCATATATTCCTTTGCTGATTTGTTTGCTTTTGATTTCAACTTGGTTGTAGTGCTGAGTAGTTGTTTCAGGTTTGCATTTTTATTCAGCTTTAAATTAATTTTGTTTTCAAATTTGAAAAGTGAGGGGAAACTCCAAGATTTGCTGGTTTTTTTTTCTTTTTTCTTCTTCTTAAATTCTTGTTTTATATACCTTCTGTTTTATTATTTCTTGCTTGCCAAATTTACATACAATGCTATTTATAGTTTGATTTTCAAACATTTAATTTATAGCACATATTTTATTTTATACTTTACACTTATATTTAATATTGATAGAATAAATTTTATTTTAAACATTAAAATCTATATTACATTCACTTAAAATATTCATTTTGAATATTCTAAATCAAAATTTTATTTATAATCTTATTCAACTGAAAATATTTATTTTGATTTTCAAACCCAAATAAGTATATACCTCTTATTGAATTTAAAAATTTCAAACAAATCCACAATTTAACCCAAAATTTTAATTTAATTACAAATTTAAAATTCGTTTTAAACCGGGATCGTTACACTAGGCATGTCGACATCCCAAAGCAATTTTTGGTGATTTTATTTTCTTTGAAAATAACTTTTATCTTATATTAAAACTATTTTAAACTTTACAACTATACTTGACTATAGTTAAAATTCATAAGTAAATATAGAAAATAATATATATATATATATTTTAACTATAATTTTATATTTAAATCTAAGTATAAAAGTTTAATATATAATTCAAAAAGATAGTTTAAAATCAGGAGTAATTTGACTTTGAAATTAAAGATAATTTTGAGGCTAAATTATTTAAAATCAGGATAGAGGGTTTTGATGTTTTAAAAGGAAAGTTTTTAAATCATTTTGAAAACAAGATAATTTCGTAAAATCATTTGAATTAAAATTAGTGGATACAAAACAATGTTCTACTAGATTTTCGTAGGTTCCATCCCTTTAACAGGCTCAAAGTGGATTCCATTCCACGAATAAATTGGATTTTAAGATGTTAGTGCTTTTCTATGAGTTTTAACAAAAAATCCTAATAAAAATACTTATGCTTGAAATCTTGAACTCTTGATAATCTTGATACTCATGAGTCTTCTATCTCGATATCTTGAATCTCTATACTGTACAGTCTTCATTCTTGGTATCTGCATGGTTAAATCCTTCATATACATATATATCTAAACTTATAATGTCAGTATTTATATTTCATAATCTATTCTATGGTTGTTGTCATCAAAACCATCATCTCACGGACTAACAATCTCCCTCCTTTTGATGATGACAATATTTGTTTATAAAATATTACTTCTATCCTAATAACTCCCCCTTTATTTATGCCTAACTACCCTATTTTATATTTCTCCCCCTTTGTCATCAACAAAAACTCACTCCAAACTAAGATAACTCCCCATAAAACTAACATTCTATGACATGTGATTATAATGATAATGTTATTATAAGTATTCATCACTTAAATCTAATACTAAAACATAGTCATAAACAATTAACTATCATACACGATAGTACTTATAATTAAAACGCGTATAAGAACACGAGTTATTTATTACGTATGAAGTTGTATATACATGAGCGTATAGAAAACATAAAGAAACAAAAACAACATTGGAGAAGAAAGAAAAGAAACTATTATGTGTTTTTAAACATAGGAGATTTATGAATCGAACAGTTTGGATAGTGGAAACAGAAATTTTCACGTTATTCGACAAGATTCCCATTTTTTTCAAAACACACTTCTCCAGCACACACGACTTAGTCATCATCTTTCGTTTGCGCTTCTTCTTCCATGGGTTCTTCTTCTTCTTCACTGGCCTCTTATTCTTGATTGAGTGAAGAGTCTTCATCAATCAAGATAGGATTGGCCTGGTTATCCATTAGAAATTTTGGAAAATTACTAAGAATCTTGCCTTGCCTCTCTTGTTCCTTTGCCATACGAAGTTGAGTCACTTGAATTTCAGTGATCATCTGAAGTGCATCCTTCAGAGAGTCCTCTATTTTAGTCACATGAGCGAGAGTAGTCCGTTGAAATGGACCAGACGTAGGAGAGGGGAATGAAAAGGTTGATTTTATTTTTGATTTGGAAGAGGAGGCCATTGATTATTTGATTTCAGAGAGAAGAACAGAGAGATAACAGAAAGGATGAATAAAATTTCGAAAATGTGAAGAATTTATAACCAATTATTTTGAATTTTGGTGGGAAAAATTTCAAAATTTAAAAACGTTGCATGTCGACATGGGTATATGGGGGATGTCGGCATGGTCTTTTATATTTTAACTCTTTGAATTATTTTAATATTAATTATTAATTATACTTGTTATTTATATAGAACAAATACCTAATTCTATTCTTAATTTAGTAAATATTGATTCATTTAAGGGTTTTGTTAAGATATCAGCAATTTGATTCTCAGAATTGATATAATCAAGAGTAGCTACTTCCTTACTTATATTATCTCTGAGAAAATGATGTCTAATATCAATATGTTTAGTTCGAGCATGTTGAGTAGTATTTTTGGATAAATTTATCGCACTCGTATTGTCACAATAAATTGGTGATTTTGAAAATTTTAAACCAAAATCTTTTAAGGTTTGTTGCTTATATATTACTTGAGAGCAAGCCAAAGCAGCATAAATATATTCTGCTTCAGTTGTTGATAAAGAAACCATGTTTTGCTTTTTACTAAGCCAAGAAACCAGAGAATGCCTCAAAAAGTGACAAGTCCACTTGTACATTTTTGGTCTGATTTACAACTAGTATAGTCAGAATCACAGTAAGATATTAAGTCAAAAGAATCATTTTTAGAGTAGAATAAACCATAATCAGATGTGTTTTTAACATATCTTATGATTCGTTTTATAGCTTTTAAATGGGTCTCTTTAGGTGGGGATTGATATCTGGCACAGAGACAAACACTATGCATGAGATCAAGTCTACTGGCAGTAATATAGAGTAGTGATCCAATCATTCCTCTATATAGTTTTTGATCTACATCTTTCGAGAGATCTTCTTTAGTAAGGTACTCATTGGTTGGGTTTTCCACTCGCAGTAGTCAAACCAAATTTACTAATTAGGTCTTTAGCATATTTTTTTGACTAATAAAGATACCATTATCTAATTGTTTTATTTGTAATCCTAAAAAGAAATTTAATTCACCCATATGACTCATCTCAAACTCTTTTGTCATTATTTCAGAAAATTCTTTATTCATTCCAAAATTAGTTGAACCAAAAATGATATCATCTACGTAAACTTTTACTAGTTGAATATCATTTTTATTTCTTTTAATAAAAAGAGTATTATCTACTTTACCAATTTCAAAATTAGATTGCACTAAATAAGATCTTAGTCTATCATACCAGGCTCTAGGAGCTTGTTTTAGACCATATAATGCTTTCTTAAGTTTGCAAACATGATTTGGTAAATTATCATTTTCAAAACGTGGTGGTCTGACAGTAGACTGACCCTCTATAAATGAACTAGTGACAGGGATACTAGTGTTAGTAACAGTACCAGTGTTGGTAGCCATTTTGAAAACTTTTCGAAAATCAGATTATGAAACTTTGAAAACCTTGCTCTGATACCAATTGTGAGAAATGCGGATTATGGATCTTAAGGCTAGGATTAACACTAGAGGGGGAGGGGGGTGAATAGTGTTAATAAAGAATTACTAAATCTTTTTGAGTTTATGTTAATTTAGACACTGATGTATGCAATATACAGACATAGATATGATTACAGAAACAAGCATAGATGCAGAAATAAAATAAAAGCAGTAAAGGAAAGAACATACCGGATTTTATACTGGTTCGGAGTTACCCTATATCAAGTCCCGCAACACAAGTACGGATTTCCTTTCAAAAGCAATTTTACAATTACACCCTCGGTTTCAAGGCTACGAGGTACACCCTCCAGAATTTTTATCCTCTGGGTAGAGATACTTGATTTCCGAGCCACAAGTTTACCCAATTGATTTACCAAGGCTACAATCACACCTTTTCTCTCTTGATGGATTTCCAAGGCTACAATCACACCTTTTCTTGCTTAATAGATTACAAAGAAGTCTATAACTCTGAATAGCACTGAAAACATTGTAGAGATAGTGATAGAGAATCAAACTAGAAGTAATCGAGTTTGATTCAATGTTGATTTAGGCAGAGTAATGGTAAGAATATGTAATAAGAAATGTGGAAGAAGAAAAGGAGTGAAAAACAAGAAAATCTGATATAAAATTCGTTGAAACTAACCCCTATTTATAGAAGAACAACAGCCATGTCCATTCATGAAGAGTTATGGCGAATAGACGCTTCTTTTGAAATTTAAATTTTGAATTCAACTGACAACATGTCGACGTGGTTACCCTAGGCATATCGACATCCCAAAGCAATTTTTGGTGATTTTCTTTAAAAATAACCTTTATCTTATATTAAAACTATTTTAAACTTTACAAATATACTTGACTATAGTTAAAATTCATAAGTAAATATAGAGAATAATATATATAGATTTTAACTATAATTTTATATTTAAATCTAAGTATAAAAGTTAAATATATAATTCAAAAAGATAGTTTAAAATCAAAAGGAATTTGACTTTGAAATTAAAGATAATTTTAAGGCTAAAATTATTTAAAATCAGGATAGAGGGTTTTGATGTTTTTAAAAGGAAAGTTTTGAAATCATTTTGAAAACAAGATAATTTTGTAAAATCATTTGAATTAAAATTAGTGGAAACAAAACAATGTTCCACTAGATTTTCATAAGTTCCATCCTACTTAGGGTTCCATCCCTTTAACAGGCTCGAAGAGGATTCCATTCCACGAATAAATTGGATTTTAAGATGCCAGTGCTTTTCTACGAGTTTTAACAAAAATACCTAATAAAAATACTTATGCTTGAAATCTTGAACTCTTGATAATCTTGATACTCATGAGTCTTCTATCTCGATATCTTGAATCTCTATACTTTACAGTCTTCATTCTTGGTACCTACATATACATATAAATCTAAACTTATAATGTCAGTATTTATATTTTATAATCTATTCTAAGGTTGTTGTCATCAAAACCATCATCTCACGGACTAACATAAAAATCCATTTCCTCTATTAGAAGATCGACTGGAGTCGGTTTATCATAATAAGGTTTTTTATTTGGAAAATTTTTGTAATTTATTTTGTAGATTTCAAACGAATTTTCTTGTTGCTTTTGTTTTGATAAACACATTTCTTGAAGTCAATCAATTTCATCATCTGCATTTTGATTAGATTCTTCATCAAAGGTTACTTTTGGGTTATAAATTTTCTCTATAGTAGGTGTCACTTCCTTCTCTTTTACTTCTAGTTTTTTAATCTTTTTATGATTTCTTCTAACATCTCAGTATTTTCTCCATGCCTGTTTAGGTTAAGATTTAGTTTTTCGGAAGGTAAAGGTTTGAATAAAGCTTTATCTATGGTAGATCGCCCTTTATAATTTTTATTTCTTTCTTGTTCTGGATTTTTATTAACTTCTTGTTCTATCCTATTGAGTTCCTTACCCATTGATTGCAATGTTAAATTTGTAAAATTATTTTGTTCAATAATGGCTTCAATATTGCATTTTTCCTATAAGGAGTTGCAGTTAATTCTTCATTTTCAATTTCAAATGATAAATTGGATTTTGAAGGGTGTATACTCTTTATTACTTTTTCCTTTTTTGTCGTATATTCTTGATATGCCGTATTTATATTAGCAACTATTAAAAAATCATCAAAATTGGGAAGGTATCTCTAAGGATTCTATTCTATAGTATCCTTCTACCATTTTGAAGAAATCATAGTTTTCTGGTAAATTGTCTCCTATTTATTAGAGATATGATTTAATCTTTTGAACCATTTTTCTTGAATTTCAACGTTTTCATAATAAACCATTTTCTTCTAATTATATTTTCATCTGAATAAAAATTTTGCGGTTCTATTTTCGAAAAAGGAAATCTTATTTCTTCATTAAGTGTTAAGGTATTTAAACCAAATACACTCTTGTCTTCATCGTAACCCATATCAGAAGGGGTTGGGGATGAAGATTTTTCAAGTCTGTACTCAGGTTGGCTTACTACATCTAGTGTATTTCTACTAATTACACTTTCTTCTTTTGATTTTAAAGTAGTTGGGTTCTTATGAAGGAATGGTTCCTCTAATTTGGAGGTAGTACCTAGTTTGAGGTGTGTAATTTTATTTTTTGAAAACCTTATTTCTACGTCACATTCTGGATATCCAATGATTTTTTCTAGGGTTTTATTTTCTATTTTAACTGGATCATTAGCTTCTTCTAAAAGCCATTTTTCTGGTAAATTTGTTTCATTCCATTTTATGGTTTTACGGATTTCAACGTTCCTTTTACTTATATCAGTTATAAACATCGTTGTTGTTCCTTCGTTTTTAATTGGTATGTTTTTAATGTCCGCTATAACAGTATTCATAGCTTTATAACATATTCCAGACATTCTGCATTCCAGGTTTCATATTAAAACCTACTGTTTTTATATCTAAACAGATTGTTTGCATTACATTTGTGTCTATTATAGAAACAGTGAAATTAGAAAAACATGAAAAATATATAGATCCATCACATAGAATCGATTCAATGATTTCTATTAAAGAATCATGAAATTTATTGTGCCTTTTATCACGCACTGCAATAGTGGCTGATGTATTTAATCCTAGACGAGTTGTTGGTTTTAGGGCGACTTGAACCATGCCTATATGAATAAATTTATATTTTTCTTTCTGCAGATTTAAAAGCCCTTTTAGGAGTAAGCTAAAAGTATTATAACCTTCTGTAAGAGGAATTACTTGTTCAACGGTTTTAATTATATAGTCTGATTTCATAATGAAACTACCTGTTTTCTTATAAATTTTCGATGGTGAATAAACCGGTATTTTCCACTTAGTTAGATCTGTTCTAAATCTTCATTGATAATAATTTCTTCATTTTGTTATTAATTTCTATTTGTAGGTTATCTAAGCTGTTTTCGCTATTGTCTCTATATGATAATGCTCTGGTTAATCGATTCATTATCTTTTCCTTATCACTGTCAACGATTTACTCCTAAAGTCTCAAAGTACCTTAACACTTAAATGGCTAACCGAGACATATAACGGATACGCAACTTAAGGACTAATTCCGGTTTCAAAGCTAAGATGAAGATCGGTCTTCCAGATAATTATCAATAGTTACAATACAAAAATAGTAGACAATCAGATATAGTGATAAAACAAATTTATTAAATTTTTTCGGTGAATATTGTTACATCGGTGCTACAGTAACCTTGTTGCGGTAAACTTTTTGATATGTTTTGATATTTAATAGATTGGCTGATAACAATTTTCTTTAATAAGTTTTGAGTTGTAATTACCACTGTTGAT
This sequence comes from Allium cepa, assembly GCA_030765085.1. Taxonomy (NCBI): domain Eukaryota; kingdom Viridiplantae; phylum Streptophyta; class Magnoliopsida; order Asparagales; family Amaryllidaceae; genus Allium; species Allium cepa. The sequence goes on along the minus strand of CM060938.1, from coordinate 460,142,396 downwards.
TATTAAAGAATAAAACTTTTTTCCATTTTTTCTAACCGCAGTCAGAAGCAGATCGTTAGCATATTGATCAGCATAAATAGGCCATTTTTTTTTACTTTCTGAAAGTATAACTTTGTTTCATACAGTTACAAGTGCAGTTTAAGCAAAATATCTATTAAATTCTCAGATGATGCATCAAGGAACCACGTTCGATAAATTGTCTTCTCAAGGTCGGCAACATTAAATTAATTACAATATTTTATCAATTTTCTATATAGCTATAAAATCACCATGAGTTTTACTTTATTGCTATGAATTTTCCTAATTCGTTTATTTTCCACTCATTGTCATAATGGCAATGGTAAAAAGTATTTCACTTGCTAACATTTCAGTATGCATATGTTTTTTTAACTGTTTGTGTATTCCAGTGTATTGAAAAATTTGTGATTTGTATGAACAGATTGTTGCCGAAAGAGATGATGCGGTGGTTCAAGCTGCTAAAGTTCAAGGGCCAAGGCATACAAGTTAGATGAAACATATATCCATTATATTTCCATTATTTTGATAGATATATATTTCTTCTGTAGGATTTGTATTATAAAAGACTAAGAATACATGAATCATTTTGGCATCTAGAAATATAAATCTTTTTTAAAAAAAAAAGATATGAATGAATATGTTTGTTATTGGTACAATATTTTGGTTTCAATGACAAATTTATTTTAAATTTGTGAGTGTAATGTAATAGTATTTACATATTTTTTTATTTCCTTATTTGAATTTTTTTAACAACGGACAAAAACTATTTCAAAAGACCTTATTGCAACGGAAAAAAACAGTTGTAAATCATACTACTGTAACGGGAAAAAATAGTTGTGTTTAATCTTCAAATCCGAAGCCTATAACATTCAACCTAGTAATGTTGCCTTGCATAAGTAACAACTTCCAGGGTGTTAAGATTTGATATTCAAGTGATTAATTACCCCAGACATTTTATTATAGCAATTAATTCAAGACTTTAAGTTTATCACCTTTGAATCCTTTTATATCTAGCTTCAAAGGTTTTGCATTTTTTGGCAACGACAGATCCACAAGATTATCTTGGCACAACTCCACCATATATACCTGCAAAATAAATATAATGTTGAGAACATTCTACATCAAAATGCAAATACTTGAAACTAGTACAAAATGAATTATATTTGTGAAACAAGTAAATATGAGAAGTAGATGAGACAAAAGATTTTTTTTTCATTTATTATAATCAACAGTTACCTTGAGGAAAAATGAATATTTACCATGATCACGCTTCATTATTTAAATAACTCGGCAGTCGCCCTGGATGTAAGCCCTGGATTATTGTCGAAACCATAAATAGTAAAGTTTTTCCAGACCCAGTTTGGCCGTATGCAAATACACAAACGTTGTATCCATCCACTGCTGATTGTATTAAATACTACATAACAAAAGAGATAAAAAAAGTTTAGATCTAATATATTAGAAAAATATGAGAAAAGTAAGGATGCTTAAAAAGCAACGTTTGTTACACAATATATCTAGTTCATTAGGTTCGACTCATTTTCCTAAAACCCTCCAAAATTAACTATAATAGCCTATGAACACAGACATGTTTAGTGAACAATGTTCCCCACGATGCAAGTGCAATGTATGATGACAAATCACCTTAATAACAGGCCTTTCCTTACATTATATATTTCCAAAGGCCATGTTGAGGAGTGTACACACAAACCAGAAAATAATATGTGTGTGTGTGTGTCTATATTGCCTAACCAAAGCAATTATATCCACAATAAATACATTTGGACCGATTTTCAAATGTAATTCTTAATAGAAAAAATAATTGGACCTTACTACCTACTAAAAAACAATTATGTTACGGTACATTATATATAAACACCACGAGAGTTTATTTAAGAATAAGAAGTAAAATTATTTCGCATTTTACTGAAAACATTTTTGCTTTCAAAAAGTCAAAAGACCAAGATTAGTTTAGCAAAATATTCACAAATAAGTTATAAAGATGTTTCAAAAGAACATTAACAAATTTGCTTATAAAGACCAAAAGAAAACAAACATACTCTTAAATAAATCGGAAAAGAACTTTAAAAGTCATGTATTTTCACAATCCAAGTTGACTTATGGCTTACGTTGGTAAAAAGAGTTGATTTCAAAATAATATCCAAAGGAACCCCACGTTAGAGGTATAATATGTTAAGTCTGTGAAGCTAGGAAGTCACTGGACAATCTTTTCACACACCACTCAATTGTATGCTAAGTTGTTAAGATCTAGACCTTTGTATCCTCAAACACGTCAACTTGAGAGGCAGATGCTTCAAAAACCTGATCACACACATGCTGTTTTGACTTATCATCTTTCCATGGATGTGCAACTGTAAACTCATCCACAGAAGAAAATACATTTTTATCCTTCTTTGAAATCTCCTTTTCTTTGAAGGACGTAATCTGCAATAGACTCTGATTTTTTTCTTTCATATCTGTAATGCAATTGTTAGTAGAACGTATAAAAGAATTTCACATTATTGACCTAAGATAAGTATAAAGAGGCAATAAACAAAATCCAATGCACAATGTTCATCAACAAGGATCAAAGAGTCATCATCTTGAAAACATATATATATATATATATATATATATATATATATATATATATATATATATATATATATAGCAACCTTGAAAAATATTATATTTGTTCACACACTGATATATTTGTGTGTCTTTATGGAGTTGAATTAGTGGCTGGCACGACTAGCAGAACCAAATAGGTTCACGCTATTATGAAAAATTTGAATGAGCGAAAGCGTATTTGATTAGGATCTAATATTGCCTATTTAAATATCAATGCAACTTAAAATCAACTACAAAATCACACAAGAACAAACAATGAAAAAAAAGCCACAGAACATTGAACATGGTTCGGATATAAGTATCCTATGTCCATGGAGACTCGACAACCCTTTATTATTTCTTCACTTCGAGAGAGTACAACATGAGAAGAGTATGAATCACTCAATAAATCTCACTCACCCTAAAAATTACAGAAATATGGATCTTATTGAAGATATTTTGATAGAGAACACTTTTATTGGTTTGTGATGAAAAGATGAGCAAATGTCTTCAATTTATAGGTGCAAAGATGAAGACTGCCTCGGAGATAAGAATGAAATGTTTTTGGATTTGCTTGATTTGATTTCAACGCAAATTGAGCATTTTTATGTTTGCTTCCACATATATCCTTATTTAATTGATTTCTCAAATCAATTCATATCTCTTCTGATTCTAATTGGTTATCTTTCCAATTTATTTTTCATATTTGATTGATTACGGAATTAATTAATATCTTCTCCCTTATAAATTTGGAATAGATTTAAATCATCCAAATTGAACACTCTACCTTGATTTAAATATATTCATCAATTAACAAAATTGGTTGTTCGGTCAGCGCAATGTAACACTCAAGCAGCTGAAATCAAACTGATCAAACTTGTCCTTAGGAAGTGACTTTGTCATCATATCTGAAGGATTGTTCATAATACTCACCTTCGCCAACTTGATCTTGTGAAAAAACTCTCTGACATCAACGTGCTTCATTCGAGAACTATAAGCTTGATTCTCTATAAGATGAATCGCACTTTGACTGTCTGAATATAAATCTACTGTCTGCTGCACAATAAAAAGATCATCCAATCCAATGGCTAAAGTAAATACAATCCCTCCTTAGTCGCTTCCACAATCGATATCGACTCGGCCTCTGTAGTTGACATAACTATTATAGACTGCAACTTTGATTCCCACGAAATCGAGCATATACCAAGTGTAAAAAAATAGCTCGACACCGACTTCCATGCGTTTCTATCCCCAGCATAATCTGAATCACATTAAACTCGAAGGAAAATGTCGCCACCTTCTCCACCATATAAAAAATCAACTGAAGATGTGCTACGAAGATATTAGTATTCACTTCACTACTTGCCAATGCTCTTTGCCTGGGTTAGACACATATCGACCCACAACACATACTCCATGGACCAAATCTGGTCTCATGCACACCATATCATATATGAGACTATCAAAAGCACTAGAATAAGGTATATCAGCCATATACCTCTTGTCTTCATCTGATATAGGAGATAAGTCTTTCGACAACTTAAAATGAGATCTTAATGGAGTAAAAACCATTTTAGCTTTTTCCATATTAAATTGAGCGAGGACCTTCTCGATGTACTGTGTCTGAATGAGTCCCAACTCTCTCTACTTTCTATTTCTGAATATCTCCATCTCCAAAATTCTTTTTGCTTTTTTCATATCCTTCGTATTAAACTCCTTGCCGAGCTTTGCTTTTCTGAACTCGTTATGGACAACATTCAATGCGTATATTGTCATGTCATCAAAGTCAATGTCTTTGATGTTCAATCCAACAAAATCTTCAAACTACTTAGGCTTCCTTCTCTGTCTAACAAGCATAGTATCTGAATAAGCTCCACCTTGAGTCTGATCCTTTGTATCAATACCTGTACCGTCTTCATCAATCATGGTACCATCGAAAACATCATTTGTACCTCCATGGAAAGAATCTGAAGATGACTTGCTCTGTGATTGGTATTCTGAATTCGTCATCATACTGTTATCAAATAAGGAAGGCTCCGCCTTCAACATAGCTTTCTCATCAAAATTCACATGTCTGATGATAATGATCTTGTAGCAATCCTGTATTTTGTAATTATTTTAATTGAATTTTGACTTAACTTTATTATATTTAATTTAGATAATTTTGTTATTTTAAAATATAAAATTTGATTTTGATATGAATTATCATTCCAAACATGACTGGATAGAATAATTTCCAAAACAATGAATTTTGGTCAACTTGACCTAGGTTAGAAAACTCTATACAGGCCCGTGGTTATATTTTATAAAGTATTTTGAATATTTTAAATATTTTAAAAATGAAAAATTATTAAATTTGATTCAAGTTGGATTTTTAATGTTTAAATAACGAAATTTTGGATTTTTCTAGAAGTTAAAAATGTAATTCAAATGAATGGTAAAAAGTGAATTTTTGAAATATAACTTAAAATCTGCAAATTTGGGTTTTGGTTTAAAAAGGAGTTTTAAGTTATATAAATAAAATGGAAATTTAATTATATTTGGAAAGTGGTAAATATGATGATTTGATTAAATTTGAGTTTAAATGAATTAATAAAGTATTATTGATTTTTCTATGTATTGAAATGGTTAAATGAATGAATGCTTAAAAGTGTAATCTTAAAATGAACTTGACTTGGAAATGTGAATTTGGTTTTAATTAAGAGTTTAAGTTAATTAAATAAATTGGAAATTTAGTTTAATCTGTGAAATGATAATTTAAAAATGTAAATGTTAATAAAGTGTTAAATGTAAAAATGGGAAAGTTTACACTTGAATCTATTAAGGTGATTTGTGAAATTTGATTTAATTATAAAATGTTGCTTTATAAAAATCATTAATTAAAAGATTATTTTAATGAACATCGTTGAATGTTAAAATATGATTTTTATAATGTTTAAATGGTTTAAATTGAAATGTTTTCAAGTATAACTTACAGCAGCATTTTCTGAATGCTGTGAAAGATTGAAATTTTCAATGTTTATGGTTTTAACTTAGTAAATGAACTCAGAATGGTTTAAAACTTTGAAAATTGAATACTTGATTTGAAAGTATATAAACTTAAATTTTAAATGGTTTAAATGAATTGTTTTGATTAAAATATAAGCTATTTAAAAGGTTATTTGGAATGAAAATAAATGAATGATATCTTTGAATTTAAAAGGTATTTAAAGTTGAATATTTGGATTTGAACTTATATGATGATTTGAAATTGAAGCTTTGGAAAGATACGATATTTTGATATATATTAAATGTTTCGAAATGAAGTTTTTTTAAAGATATGATATTTTGATATTAAAAATGTTTTGAAATGAAGTTTGGAAAGATATGATATTTTGATATATATTAAATGTTTTGAAATGAAGTTTTGAAAGATACGATATTTGATATATATTAAATGTTTTGAAATGAATTTTGAAAGATATGATATTTTATATATATTAAATGTTTTGAAATGAAGTTTTAGAAGATATGATATTTTGATATTAAAATAATTTAAAAATGAAGTTTGAAAGATATGAGATTTTGATATTAAAATTATTTGAAAAATGAAGTTTGAAAGATATGATATTTATGTATTAAAAATGATTTGAAAGGATATATATTGAAATGATTTGAAATGACTTGATATTTATTTTGGTAAATATTTGAATTCGAAAGATACAGTATGTTGATATGTTGAAATGGTTTAGAAATGATTAAATCTTTATTTTGATAAAGATTTGGATTGAAATGATATTTTATTTTGAAGTATAAAAATATTATTTTAAAGTTATAACCATGAGTTATAATAACGATTGGTTGGCAAAGAGATCGGGATCGAATATGGGCATACTCTCTGTCGATACCGAAAACCACTTTGACAACCGTGTACACGGTGGAGATTGCAGAATGAAGTAGGATGGTGGCGACGTTCTTATGGTATGTTACGTGGACCCAACTCCCATGAGTTGGCATAAGGTGGCTAAAACAGGAGCGATCTCGGGTCAGTTGAGGTCGCACCTCGTAGCGGACGCATTTCTTCGATACCATACTATTACTGGTGATTGTTTGGACGCCCCTCCGATTTTGTGGGAATGTGTTCCACGGTGGGCGTATGTGGCTGCTGCGTTACCACCAGCCCGAGTGTCGTAATTGGTATATCTACCCTGACATTGCCTTGTGTGCCGTGTCACCTACCATGTCGAGCCTTTACTACGAGTTTCTATTTGTGTCGTACCTATGCAGTATCTTATCGTAGTCTCCCGATCAGGAGATATGCAGGTATTGTATAGACTATTAGCGTTATTTGTGTTAAGGGGAATATTGGGTCACTCCTTATTGCTATTTAAAAGTAAGTTTATTTTACTATTAGACATTATTATAATAGCGCAATATACTATATAGTAAATAGTTTAACATATCCTTAGAGGATGGGCGGTCCCAAGCATCCTTTAAGTTACTTGTACTTTTACTACAGTTCACTTGAGTTGGTTTACATTGTATAATTATGTATGTCCTGACTCGAGTGTTTGTATTGTTATTTACGCTCGGGTCAGCCTGAGTATTCACATATTTGGATTTTCTCTTTCTGGAGATTGGAATCACTGGAGATTATTTGCTTGTCTAGTTTTATCTGTTTCACTTCCAGTTATCCTGTTGATCTCAGTGTTGTATTCATTTTGTACTTGGTTATCATACTTAGACTTCTGGTGTACTTTATTTCTTCTGTTTTATCTTATTTAACTCTGATATATTTATATAGTAACTTCATGAACTACTATTTCTTTTACTTCTGCTGCACTATTATTACTCTGTGTCTGTGATTCGTGATTATTATTTACTGTATATTCTGATATTTGCCAAATTTTATTTACAACGCGGTATTTTGAGCAATTCAAGTCCAACATGTGCGGATGCGAATGGTTGAAAATACCTGGTTGTTACATTTGGTATCAGAGCTTTGCTTTGAGGCAAAACTTAGAATGTTTGGCAAATTTAGTTACAGAATCACTTTCATCCAAACTTGAATCTCTTCCTCTTTGATTCAAATTTCATTTGAATTTTGGAATGTTCCCTATGGTTCCAAAAATTCATTTGTGTCCCTTACTTTTCATCTCCTTTTGATTCTGGAGTATCCCAAAACTCCACTTCGAATGAGCATTATAGTGAATTGGCGGTCCCGCCAATCTAAAAAAAAATTCATTTGTAAAGGGGGAAACTCCGTTACAGTTAGCACCGATTAACCGGAGATTAATATCTATCCTTGGTTTATATGCTAATATCTTTTTTTATTCCAAACTCTATCTATTGAGATCGAATGTAGATTTACCCTAGAAAATCCACATTGATCTTATTCTTTAAGTCACGGTTGACCCGATTAAGGTTGCCCGCGATTTACTTAAGCTTACCCATCTCCCTACTCCGTTATTTAATCATCTTGTCTTTTGTTTCCAATCTATTTTTCCAAACATTTTGAATTGTACTTGTAAATCTATATTTTGTTTTATATATTGTGTTGTTTGGATTGTTGATGTTGATTTGAGTTTCCGATCGATTCGTCTGATCAACATTATCGATAGGATTTCTAAAACACTTTGACAGAACAAACTGACACAATATTATTTTTAAATTTGGTTAATCAAATAAATTTTGATATATAAGTAAATTTATGTAACTTAATAAATTGATTTAAATTGATTATTTGGAAAGATAATACTTGATTTACCATTTATAGTTCTATAAATGAATTTATAAATAGTTGTTTATAAATTGATTTGGGAACTGAAATGAATTTAAAGCAAGAAATTTGAGATTTAATTTCCGATGGTTTCAAACCTCGTGTTTAAGTTTTGAAGTATATTATTTAAAGCATTTTCGAATAAGAATATGTTTCCAAAGAACTTTAAAGTTTAAAAATCAGTGCTCTTCTCTTTGTCGCTAGGAAATAATTTCGGTGATGACTGTAGCATCATCGACATTCATTTTCGAGTTTCGAAGTGAAGAGACCGCTCTGAGTCTTGCTACAGCTTTGTTTTGGGAAATCAAATTGATTTGAATTTCTAAAATATGACTTGATTTATAATATATATAGATATATGATTTAAATTTGATTTGATAAATTATGTACATACATTTATTTATCCCTAAAATGTTTGAAGAAATCGAAAATTTAATTCTTAAATATTATTTCAAAGAATGATTTCAATTATAAAAAGACACTACAAGAAAAAGGCAGAATACCGACAGCCAAGACCGACGGCTTCCGACGGCCATTTTCCGACGGCTTTCGACGGGCCGTCGGCGGCCGTCGGAAGCCGTCGCAAATTTGCGATTATACCAGCCAGCCGAGCCCTTTCTTCCTCCTCCATTTCATACGAAAAAAACCCAAAAAACCCCCCAAATTCAACCCCTAAGCTTCCAATCCCTAATTTTTAGCTTCCGGATCTTCCAACGCACTCTAATCAAGCTTCAGTACTCTTAATCTCAGGTATAATCTCTTATTTTTATGAAAAATTCAGTTTTTACCCTAATTATAGATTTGCATAAATTGATAAATTAGGGCGAATTAATGATTGCAATTGTTTCCACTAGCGTAATAACGGTTTATAGCATCACATGGTATACCAATTTCATCTTTTATCGTGAAATTGTGATAAACACGTATAATTTGTGCATGTTCATGTATATGTATTTTGTTGTGTATGCCTTGATTCGACGATTGTATACGTTATTTGGAATAAGATAAAATGATTGAATGAACTAGGAGTATTATATTGTGCACGTTTTTACTTATGACACAAAAAAAATGCATTACTCTAAATTATAATTGTGTGTATTGAAAAATGACAAAATGTTAAACCAGCCCTAAGTTGATGCGTAATACGTCGAATAAATGTGTGAAATTAATATATAAATGTGAATAGTGAGTAAAACTGTATTTTTGAGTAAAATGCGCGCATGTTAACCGACAAATGTCCCTTAGAGAGTTTTTGGCCCCGTCTGACGAGTGTTGTACATGATCGTTGTATAAATAGTCGTTTTTTTCGAAAAACGACCATTTATATTCATCTGGTACAATGTTTGTCGGATTTGTCCCTGTATTGGACAAGTTATGAACACAGTAAGAATTTACATTTTGTATACTACTTCGTCTCAAACGGTTCATAAAATTTCGCCCTAACTTTTCTTTTTTGTTTCCTGCGTACACGCATTTGTGTACAATGCAGGGAACAAAAGGGAAATGCTGCCGAAATTTTATTGAATCGTTTGGGACGAAGTAATATACGAAATGTAAATGCTTACTGTGTTTGTAATGGGAGGTAGGATGTCTGACCAATGAAAAAAAATTATATATTTTTAATCGTTACGTACGTTAAAAAATGAAATGTGCCCTATTTGAAAATATTTTTAAATTTGTGAAGTTGTTCTTTAAATTCAAAATATTATACGAACATGAAAATAATCTTTTTCGAATGTGTATTCTTCAAAATAAATATTAAATTTTGAACTTCTCATTTTGTCAAATAGGAAAAATGATTGATTATTTTGTTGATCGAAGGAGATGGATGTACCAAAGAAAAGGAATGAGGGGCTCAATAAAAGAAGATTTTTATAACGGTATAAACGTGTTTGTTGAATTCGCCTTAAGTAATAACGGAAACGATCCAGAAATTCGTTGTCCGTGTAGTAGGTGTAGACATTTGAAGTTTTTGTTACCAGATATTGTGAAAGTTCATTTGTGCCAACACGGTTTCACACCCGAATATTATGTTTGGGATCGGCATGGAGAAGTTGTAGCAAATACTTCTGTAGAGTCTGAAAGTGTCGTTAACGAAATAGTTTCAACGACCCGTATAGAAAATATGGTCGAAGATGCAGCACGATCAATGTTTCCTATGGTTGAAGTTGACGACGATGATGTAAATGTTGAAGAACCAAATATTGAAGCTAAGAAAATTTATGATTTACTAGATGCAGCTAAAAAACCTATTTGGGATGGTTGTAAAAGCGGCACGCAGCTGTCAGTAATCGCAGAATACATTGCGATGAAGTCAAAATACAACATCACTGAAGCTGGGTTTACGGCTGTTGTACAAGCTGCAAAAAGACATATGCCGCCCGATAATCTAATGTGTGAAAATCACTACGAAGTTAAAAAACTTATGTCGGCTTTTGGTTTACCGTATCAGAAAATAGATACATGTTTAAAAGGATGCATGTTGTTTTGGAAAGAAGACGCAAACCTTAGAAATTGTAAAGTTTGTAACCAGGAGAGATACAAACCAAGAAAAAAGAAGGGTAAGGAAGTTCCGTACAAGCGTATGCACTACTTACCCATAACTCCAAGACTTCAAAGATTATACGCATCTTCTGTAACTGCGTCTAATATGAGGTGGCATAGCGTGAGAACGGAGGAAGAGGGTACGTTGACACATCCGGCCGATGGAGAAGCATGGAAGCATTTCGATAAAACGTATCCAAATTTTGCAGCGGAGAGTCGAAATGTTAGATTAGGATTATGTACGGACGGTTTTTCTCCATTTTCTCAATTTGGTTCTAAATATTCATCCTGGCCCATTATCGTCACACCGTATAATTTACCTCCATGGATGTGCATGAAAACGCAATATATGTTTCTTACTGTTGTCGTTCCTGGCCCCGACGATCCGACACAAGGAATCGATGTATATTTACAACCGTTGATTGAGGAGTTAAAAATACTGTGGAACGAAGGAGTAGAAACATACGATGTGTCAAAGAAGAAAAATTTTCGTATGTTTGCTTCTTTGTTGTGGACTATAAGTGATTTTCCTGCCTATGCAATGCTTTCGGGATGGAGTACTGCCGGTCGTCTAGCATGTCCATATTGCATGGATGAAACACGAGCGTTTTCTTTACCTCATGGTAAGAAAATTTCATGGTTTGACTGTCATCGATATTTTCTCCATGTAAATCATCCCTTCAGAGGAGACAAGAAAAACTTTTTAGCTAATAGAGTAGAAAATAGACAACCACCGACGATATGGTCAAGCGAAGACATATATGAACTTGTTAAGGACTATCCAAAGATATATGAAACGGGGGAGCAAACAGAAATTGAAGGCAAATCAATGAGAAAAATGAGAAAAATGTATTTGATAATGTGTTTAACACAATTTTGAATGTGAAAGGGAAGACGAAGGATGATTTGAAATCAAGACGTGATATAGAAGAATTATGCAAACGTCCCGAGCTTCATATGAAACCAAATGACAGTAAAAAACCAAAAGCTTGTTACGAATTAGATAATAATCAAGTTTACTATTGTTTTATGTTATTTCAATTTGAACTTTATTTCAATTTGAATGTACAGGCAGAGTCAGATAGAAACTCTGCAAATAGAAATAAGAATCCCGTTACTCATCGCGGAGGATCGAAGTCGTTTCAGCAGTATCGGCAGGAGTTGGTAAATTTAATTACTGAATAATAAATGTAAATAGTTTATGCTATATGATTTTAAATGTATAATAATTGTATGTAACAATCAACTTCAGGAAGCCGAGGCACATGGTCCTGTCAGCTATATGGACGTGTTCACCCGTACGCATGCTGTTGAGCATGTTAATCCAGACGGGACTGTTTCGTACACATGGCAGGACGATAAATCCAGTAAAAGCCATGTAAGCATATTTCATTTTATTCAGTATTAGTAATTGTTTTAGTTGTCAAATTATTATGAAATAAGATATGATATTATTAATTTGTCAATGCAGGAGATGTTTATGGAGCAGCGACAGAAACTCCTTTCTGATACGGGTCGAGAGCAGCTGACGACCGATGAAGAGGACATTATTTTTGAGTCCGTTATGAGTCCACCAGAGCATGGTCGACGATACGGATTTGGCAATTTAGCGGTAAATAATTTAATTTTTCTTAAAATACTTAAAATATGATATTCTTACCTTTTCAAAACAATAAACTTTGATTTTATTTATTTTTCAATTATTGCAGTCCAGTAGTCAGAGTAGGAGACGGCGGAGTAGACCTCAGAGCGAGCTAGCAAGTATAGAAGAATTACAGACTAGAGTTCAGCAGTTGGAGGAGCAGAACCGCCAACAGGCCATGCAGACGGCACAGTTATTTGAGTACATGCAGCAGTTTGGTGGCCGCTTCCCTTCATCGGCTGGCTCTGGATCTGGGGCAGATTGATTCATTGCTTTCTAATTCGTTCGTGCAGGTATGTTTAGTTTTAGTTTACAATGATTTGGTAGAAGGAACAATTAATTGTTGATATGTATAATTATGTATAATACACTTGGTTCTGTAGCTGTATCAGGATATGCATGATTAGAACAGTTATTGTTAGTATTATTGTTAATGTTGGAATGTTATGTATATTTTGTATTTTATTTTTATTCTAATTTAGTTTATTTCTGTGTCTATTGAATATTTTGGAGTATTGGTTTGCATGTTTGGTTGGATTATTGTTTATTTGATTGTGCAGTATTGATATTGTAGTGTTTGGAAGAGAAATGTGGTTGGAAGGCTCTATTTGCAGCAGATTTTAAAAAAAAACAACAGGTTTCCGACGGCTTCCGACGGCTCTCGACGGCTTATTGGTCGAAATTTTCCGGCGGTTTCCGACGGGTTCCGACGGCTTATTGGCCTGATTTCCGACGGTTTCCGACGGTTTCCGACGGCCGTCGGAAGCCGTCGGAAACCGTCGGAAACCGTCGGAAACCGTCGATAATGTATACGGCATCACCCGTCGGTAGCCGTCGGAAATACTGCTCCCCGACGCCTTCATTTCCGACGGCTTTTTCCGACGGCCGCCGACGGTTTTCAGCCGTCGGAAATCCCCCCTCCCCTTGTAGTGAGAAATTCAAAATTTTGGATGAATATTCAAGCATGAATTATTTAATTGGAAAGTTTTATTTGTATAAAACAATTCCAATCAGACCTTAATTTTAGAAGTTAACAATGTAATTGGATAATATACAATATAAAAAGATTTTATAAATAAGATTTGAGTGGTTATAATAAATGTTGTACACTTAAATTTTAGTTATAAAATGATTAACGGAGGTAAATATAATAAAGAGTAATTGAATAACTTACAATAAAATAATGTTAAAAGAACTAAGAATAAAATAAAGCAGTTATAATAAGTGTAAGTATATTTAACAAAAGGGATAAATATATTAAGAGGAATAATTTTAATTTTAATTAGGAATAAAAAAGAATTAAGTTTATTAAGTACACTATGAGTATAATAAATGATTATTTTTCAAAACCATAGTTTTAAAATTGTTAATTTAAGATGATTGGATAATAAGATAATGAAATTTAAGATAGTTGAGATTTATTTAACTTGTGTAAAAAAAATTATTTTCTATTTAAGTTGAAATTTCCATGGTTTCAAACTTATTTCCTTATTTTGTTTTTCAAACTATTTTTGGCTGTCCTTATTATTCTTATCTTGCTACAGACCGGTATAGACATCTTTTTATAATCTTTCTGTTTAGAAATCTTTCTATAATATTTGGTGCTCATTTTGAATCCACCTTTTCGTACTTGTGTTCTTGATTCTAGAGGATCTTGGAAAGAACATCTCCACCTTGTTAACCTTACCTATAACGACAGTTATCAGGTATAATCTCAATCTTCTTGTCACCTTGTCTTAATCTTATTTCATTTCTATCTTTTTTGTGCTTTCCCGTACCTCATTCCTTTTCGGGAATGAAAAGTTTTGAGTGAGGGAGAGTGTAACAATCAAGTATTTTGTAATTATTTTAATTGAATTTTGATTTAACTTTATTATATTTAATTTAGATAATTTTTTTATTTTAAAATATAAACTTTGATTTTGATATGAATTATCATTCCAAACATGACTAGATAGAATAATTTCCAAAATAATGAATTTTGGTCAACTTTGACTTTTAAATTAAAAATTTGAGAATTTAAATTTTATCTTTTATTATGAAAGTAAATAAAATTTTAAGATCACTACTTTTCTATTCGTTGAAATCTGATTTATTATGTGAAAGTTATGCCTTTTTAACCATTGTGTGAAATTTGCTGTATTTGACAAATTGTTTATTTTAAATTATATAAATAATATTTTATTTGGTCATGTAATGTTCTAATTATATTTATATGAGTAAAATAACATGTTATGTGTATCTTTTTGGTTTTCAAACATTTTTTTAAGTGTAATTGACATTTTCCAGTGTCAGTTGTATATTTTGTTTACAATTTCTAATTTCCAGCTTCAATTAATTTAAGTAATTCCTTATTTATTTTTATATTTTTCTTAAAATCTTATTTTCTTCTCATTACCATTTTATTTTTTTTCCTCATTTATTTATTTAATTTCCTTTTTATTTGTTTTAAAGTGAAATATAAATTTTCTAAAAGCTTGTGATGTTTTATTTGTAATTTTCATGTCTTGTTTGCCCTTTTTAAACAATTCCTCTAATTATCTTCTATTTTCTCTACATATAATTATTTATTTCATTTTAGAAATGATAAATGAAGTATTTTATTTCAAAATTTTGCTTTAGAATATTTTTAAAATGAATTAGATATTTTTCCAAAGCCAGTGTTGTTTTAATTGTAATTTTTGAACCCTGTTTTGAATTTTTAAGCAATTTCTTTTATTCTTTTTCTATTTTCTTTAAATTTTATTATTTATTTTCATTTTATTTCACTTTGTTTCGGTTTTTAAAAATATTTGCTAAATTATATTTTGTTTTATTTGATTTTAAAGAAAAGGAAATATGAAAGGTTTTAAAAGCTTTTGAAACTTAAGTCTTTTCACCTCCTAAAGCACTTTCATTTGCCATAACCTCTCCATTACTCCTCTTGGCCGTGCATTTTTTTCATTTTCTGTGTATTCCCTTCAATTTTCACGTGAAAAAAACTCATATCTCACTTCTCTTTTACGGCTAAGAAGTTTGGTAATGGCTTCACTTCTTTTTTTCTATTTTTTCTTCTTATTTTCTATGAATTATGCCTTGCTTTCTCATGCTATTTGCTAGGCCTCTCCTCCATAGCCGTAGCCACCACTCTCTACACCTCTTTGTTGCCATCACCTCCACCTATTCTTCCAGCCATGACCAAGGTCGAGCCCTCCATGATGACCAAATCCCTCAAAAATGCAACCAAAGGCTTAAAACTATGCTTATTTGACCACTACTTGTTCATCTCCTTCAACCACCACCCTAACCATCACCATAGCCGCCACCACTCCTCTGACCTAACCTCTACACACCCCTTTCCACCACTGACCAGTCATGGTGCACCTAGGTCGAGCCATAACCCCAAGGTCAAGCCTTTGTTTTGACCAAAAATCACACTATTTGCCTTAAAACTCTTCACATCCTTATATACAAACTTCTCCACCATATTCCACTACCTAGGCCGTGCATACACATGACCAAACCTGAGCCAAAACTTGTTCAAACTAGAGCCAAACACATCCCTAGGCCGTACCAAATAGTAGAGAAGGCAAGGCAAAAGACTGTGTATTCGTATCTCTTTTTATTTCAAAGTTATTTAAATTGAATGTTGTATTGAACTTTAAATTTATTTGGTTTTGTTTTAGGTTGTAACACAAGATCTATAGCTTGGATCTCGCTCTCCATTCAAAGTCCATAGTCTTGTCTGTTTTCTTTTGATTTCGTGTGTTCTTGGTTTGCAATCTCCAGCATTTAGAGGTGAGCAAAGCTCACACGACATTTATACTTATGTAGCTGTGAAACAACAACAACTGAATGTGTAGAAAAAATATATATGATGTTATAACTGCCATGTGATTATATATATATATATATGATGTTCAACCTGTTAAATTTCATGTCATATCATCTATTACTGCTATATGTTGTTAACTGTTCATTTATATCTGTTTATCACACTGCAAGTTCCCTGTAGTTTAGGTTCACTATGGGTTGAAATGGTACATACCCAAACGAACTTTAGAATAGGGAAAAATCATTATGGGCTGAAATGATAGGCCTGAACGGTTTTATTAATTTCATTTTAACTTGGAATTGCGGGTTTGAAATGATAGAACCCGGTTTTTTTTTAAACTGTGGATTGAAATGATATACATCCGTATCACTTGACCTAGGTTAGAAAACTATATACAGGCCCGTAGTTATATTTTATAAAATATTTTGAATATTTTAAATATTTTAAAAGTGAAAAATTATGAAATTTGATTTAAATTGTATTTTTAATGTTTAAATAAAGAAATTTTGGATTTTTCTAGAAGTTAAAAATGTAATTCAAATGAATAGTAAAAAATGAATTTTTGAAATATTACTTGAAGTCTGGAAATTTGGGTTTTGATTTAAAAAGGGAGTTTTAAGTTATATAAATAAAATGGAAATTTAATTATATTTGGAGAATGGTAAATATGATGATTTGATTAAATTTGAGTTTAAATGAATTAATAAAGTATTATTTATTTTTCTATGTATTGAAATGGTTAAATGAATGAATGCTTAAAAGTGTAATCTTAAAATGAACTTGACCTGGAAATGTGAATTTGGTTTTAATTAAGGGTTTAAGTTAATTAAATAAATTGGAAATTTAGTTTAATTTGTGAAATGATAATTTGAAAATATAAATGTTAATAAAGTGTTAAATGTAAAAATGGGAAAGTTTACACTTGAATTTATTAAGGTGATTTGTGAAATTTGATTTAATCATAAAATGTTGCTTTATAAAAATCATTAATTAAAAGAGTATTTTAATGAGCATCGTTGAATGTTAAAATATGATTTTTATAATGTTTAAATGGTTTAAATTGAAATGTTTTCAAGTATAACTTACAGCAGCTTTTTTGAATGCTGTGAAAGGCTGAAATTTTCAATGTTTATGGTTTTAACTTAGTAAATGAACTCAGAATGGTTTAAAATTTTGGAAATTGAATACTTGATTTGAAAATATATAAACTTAAATTTTAAATGGTTTAAATGAATTATTTTGATTAAAATATAAGCTATTTAAAAGGTGATTTGGAATGAAAATAAATGAATGATATCTTTGAATTTAAAAGGTATTTAAAGTTGAATATTTGGATTTGAACTTATATGATGATTTGAAATTGAAGCTTTGGAAAGATACGATATTTTGATATATATTAAATGTTTTTAAATGAAGTTTTTTTTAAAGATATGATATTTTGATATTAAAAATGTTTTGAAATGAAGTTTGGAAAGATATGACATTTTGATATATATTAAATGTTTTGAAATGAAGTTTTGAAAGATATGATATTTGATATATATTAAATGTTTTGAAATGATGTTTTGAAAGATATGATATTTGATATATATTAAATGTTTTGAAATGAAGTTTTGGAAAATATGATATTTTGGTATTAAAATAATTTAAAAATGAAGTTTGAAAGATATAAGATTTTGATATTAAAATGATTTGAAAAATGAAGTTTGAAAGATATAAGATTTTGATATTAAAATGATTTGAAAGGGAGTTTTGAAAGGATATATATTGAAATGATTTGAAATGACTCGATATTTATTTTGGTAAATATTTGAATTTGAAAGGTACTGTATGTTGATATGTTGAAATGGTTTAGAAATGATTATATCTTTATTTTGATAAAGATTTGGATTGAAATGATATTTTATTTTGAAGTATAAAAATATTATTTTAAAGTTATAACCACGGGTTATAATAACGATTGGTTGGCAAAGAGACCGGGATTGGATATGGGCATACTCTCTGTCGATACCAAAAATCACTTTGACAACCGTGTACGCGGTGGAGATTCCAGAATGAAGTGGGATGGTGGAGACGTTCTTATCGTATGTTACATGGACCCAACTCCCGTGAGTTGGCATAAGGTGGCTAAAATAGGAGCGGTTTCGGGCCAGTTGAGGTCCCACCTTGTAGCGGAAGCATTTCTTCGATACCATACTATTACTTGTGATTGTTTGGGCGCCTCTCCGATTTTGTGGGAATGTGTTCCGCGATGGGCGTATGTGGCTGCTGCGTTACCACCAGCCCGAGTGTCGTAATTGGTATATCTACCCTCACATTGCCTTGTTTGCCATATCACCTACCATATCGAGGCTTTACTATGAGTTTCTATTTGTGTCGTACCAATGCAGTATCTTCTCATAGTCTCCCGATCAGGAGATATGCAGGTATTGTATAGACTATTGGCATTATTTGTGTTAAGGGGAATATTGGGTCACTCCATAACGCTATTTAAAAGCAAGTTTATTTTACTATTAGACATTATTATAATAGCGCAATATACTATATAGTAAATAGTTTAACGGATCCTTAGAGGATGGGTGGTCCCAAGCATCCTTCAAGTTACTTGTACTTTTACGACAGTTCACTTGAGTTGATTTACATTGTATAAGTATGTATGTCCTAACTCGAGTGTTTGTATATTTATTTACGCTCGGGTCAGCCTGAGTATTCACAGATTTGGATTTCCTCTTTTTGAAGATTGGAATCGCTGGAGATTATCTGCTTGTCTAGTTTTATCTGTTTCACTTCCAGTAATCTTGTTGATCCCAGTGTTGTATTCATTTTGTACTTGGTTATCATACTTAGACTTATGTTGTACTTTATTTCTTCTGTTTTATCTTATTTAACTCTGATATATTTATATAGTAGCTTCATGACCTACTATTTCTTTTACTTCCGCTGCACTATTATTACTCTATGTCTGTGATCTGTGATTATTATTTACTGTATATTCTGAGATTTGCCAAATTTTATTTACAACGTGATATTTTGAGCAATTCAAGTCCAACATGTGCGGATGCGAATGGTTGAAAATACCTGATTGTTACAGATCTTCTTACTAATAGGACACCATATCCTCACTCATCTCCCATAACTTAGAAATATACACTTGTGAGCTTTAAATTCCAACTTTTCTATGCTCTCATGTACATAAGCTGGACATCTAAACACTTTGAGAAATGAATAGTGTGATAACCCACCTTGGAACATGCTTAAATTTCAATGCAGAAAAGACCCATCGAAACTTAGATCCATTCTAAGAGAGGCTGTTGGTCGTAAAAAGAAATAAAATTACAGAGCCATAAGTAAACTTTCAGAACTTACAGCAGATGAAACAAAATATAATAGTAAAGTGTATCCATTTATTCATAACCATAAAAAATGTCATAACACAAAATCTCGTAAAAACCATAGCAAAATATCTGTTATAACAAATGTCTAAACTCATGGGCACTCCTAAAAGCAAATAATAATAAGTATTGCCATTAGCTAAACTATAACGACCCGTAAAATTTGATGATTTTTTTAAATGAGTTAATGTAATAGGATTTCTAATTTAATTTAGAAAGAAATAAAGGTCTTAAAGTTATATTGGAGCGAATGTAGAAATTAGATGAAGCAATTGTACTTAAATGTTAACAACTTAAAATTATATGGAAATAAATCGAAATAATGTAAATTGGCATACTTAGTTATAAGTTTAATATAAGAAACCAATAGAAATGTTGAATTTGTGAAATATTAAGTAGAATGGAATTCATTAATATAATAATGAATAGTGAAATTTGTTACATTTGGTTTAAAATAGGCTTAATTAAAAAAAGATTGAATTGAATAAATCCTATTTGTTGGAACCTTGTTTATTTATATGCAAAGGTATAATAAATGAGTTATTGCAAGAAATGGAAAGTTGAATAGAATTCTAATGAATGTTAATAGTGGAAAGATCATGCCTGTGTATAAATTGAATATAAGAGGACTAATATAAATATTGAATAAATTTTGGAATAGTTTGTAATAAATGTTAATTGAGTAAAACCAGTGTTATGTAAGTAATTACAATATTGGGGTGTAAATAATGAACCTCTAAAAGTGTGATTAAGAGTTAATGACAATATTTATTGTACGTTACTTATTTTATTAGGTTGTTAAATTTAATTTGTAATCAATTTCAATTAATTCACTAAATTATTGCAATTAATGTAGAATAAATTGGTAAGTGAGAAATGTTGGATTCAATAAGATGTGACCAAGGTAAAATTCCATTCATAATAGGATAATTATTGAAATAAAAAGGCGTGAAACCAAGTGAATCAATTTATTTAGAATAGTTAATCGTAATTAATGGATATAATTTGCTAACATATAATAAATGGAAATAGGAAGGTTATTAACTGAGGAAGAAATATGTAGTAATTGCATTCAATTGTAATGGATGAAATTTATTTTTATATTAATTGAATATTGGAATAAGATGATAATTGTAAATGTAATAAGAGTAGGCCAATAATAATTCTTTCCATAAATTGATAATCGATTCAATAATGTAATACTATCCATAATAGGGCAATTAGATTTATGATAGAATGGAAAGTCTATTGAATGGAAATATTGAAAATAAAATTTGTAATTTCTAAATTTTGGAAATTTGAAGCAAAGGTAGTAATTATTGTAATAATTAAATGGGAGTCAATAAGAATTTAATAAACGTTAATGTATATTAATGAGAATTGTGGAAATAGTACAAAACTTTAATCATTTACCCATTCATTAATTCATTGAATTAGGTCTCAATCAAATAGCAACATTTGGCTTGTTATTAATAGCTTTTAAGGGGAAATAAAACGTTAATGATAACAAGTAATTTAAGATTAACCATCTATTTAGTATATTAAATTATAACTGATAATCAATTGCAATTAAATGGAAACTTAATATTTGAAATATTGCATAAATGGAAATGTAGATGAAATATAAGAAAATAAATTTAATTGTCAATGCAATACCAATTAATGGTTTGAATGTGATTACGAAATTGGAATTTGATAAATGCAGTAAATAATTCAAGGCAAATAAATTTATGGAACAAATGTTAAGATCTTAACTGATGGTAATTAATAATTGAAGATAATGTAAATTCCATTTATAATATGACTATGGGTAAATGAAAAGATTGTAAATCAAGATTTGTTTATTTATTTGAATATAAAGAATAAGATAATTGAGTTTTTGCAATTAAGTAAAAATTAAACATTTATTTTTACGTTAATTGAATATTTAGTTGAAACTGAAAAATATTCATGTATGTTAATT
Organism: Allium cepa; assembly: GCA_030765085.1. Classification (NCBI taxonomy): domain Eukaryota; kingdom Viridiplantae; phylum Streptophyta; class Magnoliopsida; order Asparagales; family Amaryllidaceae; genus Allium; species Allium cepa. The sequence continues at coordinate 460,120,655 of CM060938.1, read as the reverse complement.
TCATCCATTTGGCTATAATGGATTGAATAATAAGAATGAAGATTTAATTCAATGAAATTTTTGGAAACTTAATTGATAATTTCTAAATTTAATAAAAATGAAAATTTGACACTGAAATGGGAAGTTAATCAACTTTAAATTGACTTTTAAATTGTTTAAAACATTGTAATTTGATTGAGGAATATAAAGGTAATAAAATTTATCAAATTTAGGATTTTAAAAAATGGATTTTATTAATGAATTTTAAATTTATTTAATCAATATAAAATTAGCCATTTTGGCCACTGACTCGGATTTCGACGAAATCAGTTTTATCGGATCCGTAACGGTGAATTATAATAGTGTTTCAAGTTTCATAACGATCGGATTTGTCGTTTGATCGTACGGACTCGAAACGCCTTAAAATTTATGCAATTTAAATCAATTGAAATCAATTTGAAAAATTTGAATTTAGCATAACTTCTTCATACGATGGAATTTGGACGTGAAGCTTTTTCCATCGCGTTTAAAATATTTTTAAACATATATTTTGACATATGGGTTGACCCTTTTCCGTTCTGGAATCGAAACGGGCTTTTCGGGTCAATTATCGTTCAAAACCCAAATCCAACCTAACCCATTCTTTCTATTCTGGTTGCCAATATATATGGTTATAAACCTTAGGTCATTGCTTATTCCTCATTCTGAACGTATGCTCTTCCTCATTCCACTACAAACCCAAATCTTCCCAATCCAATTTCAATTTCAAAAAAAAAAAATTTGCGGATCTGCAGCCACTTCGAGTCACGCTTCGAGTCTCACAGGCAAAAACGCTGTACCTACTTCGGGTCAGGAAGAAAATGACTTGGGTCGCTCCGGGTCGTTTTGGAAAAAACTCCAAGAAAGCACCGGGGATTTGAGGTGGCGCACCGAAATCGAAGTCGACACAGGACCAGAATTTTCCATTTTTCAAATTTTCATAACTTTTGCATACGAGCTCGAATTCACGCGCGGTTTTTTTGCTGGGATCGTATCGGAATTTCTGACGTTTTGGCACTGGTTGGATGAATTTGGAGACTGTCTAATTTTTGGGTTTAAATTGGATTTGAATTCAATTTAAATTCAAAAAAGTGAGTGTTTTAACCCACTCACAACTTCTAAGATTTCTTATGTTGGTTGAATTGATTAATGACGTGTTTAAAATTTTTATTTATAGCTGTTTGGCATATATTTCATCATTTTCTCAGTTAAATTGCATTCATTTAATTTACGCGTTATTTAATTCATTATTGCATTTAAAATTGCCAGTTAATTGTTAAATTAATTTATTCATTGCATTTAGAACTTCCAGTTAACAGTTATTTAATTCATTATTGAAAATTTAATTATCAGTAATTAATTATTATTTATTGATGTGATTGTTTGAATTGGATGATAAATTGATGATTGTTATGATGGATGAATGGATACTGTATTTATATTGTATAAACTGCCAGTTATTATGCATTTTCATTTCATTCGGGATTGCGGTTTGAAATGATATACAACCGCATTTTTATTTTTAAATTGCGGATTGAAATGATAAATATCCATATCACTTGACCATAGGATAGAAAATTATATACAGGCACCGCGGTATATATATAAAATTATTTTTGAAATGGTTTTCTATGGTTTTCGAAAGAATACAGTTTAATAAATATTAAATTTTGATATATATATATATATATATATAGTAAAATTCTTGAATTTAGCTATGTATAAATTTGTTTTGAATTTTAAATAAGCTAAATAATGAAGTTGATTTCGTTTATATAATATGGTTAAGTATTTGTTTTAAAAAAATCTATTGTATATAGAGTTTATAATAACTCAAATAAAAGTAAGGTTGAAGATAAATGTGAATATGATTTGAATTAAAGTATTTAAGAAATATCGTTGAAAAATTTGTTATGAAATGTAAATAAATTAAGATATAAAGGGTAAAATTTTATAACTTGATTTTGGTTTGAGAATTTAAATGAATATCAAATTGATTTAAGAATATTATCAAGTAAATTTAATTAAAAGAATATCCTGTTATTGAAGTTTAAGGGTTATACTTAAATAATATTTGTTTTATTAAGTAAACATTTCAAATTTAAATTATAGAATTGGATATTGATATATATTAAATTATCTAAGAATCCGTTTTGAAGTATGGAATATTTAAGCTTTGAAATATATGGGGATTGAAATGGTTTATTTGGAGGTTCAAATTGATATTGAGAATTTATTGGGAAATTTAAAGAAGCTGTTTTATTTTATAAAGTAATATAGTAGTTGAACTGTTAAGTATTAAAAGTTATGTTTCAAAGTTACGGTTTCAAGGTGTATATATTTGAAAATACTATGATTTTGGGAAATGGATATTTATAAAATAAAAATGATATCATATTGATTTGGGATTTTAAAAATATAAATGATATCGTATTTATATGGTTCTGAAATAGATATTTTATTCTGGTTTTGAAAGTATAATTATTTTTAAATGATCGCGGTGTTATAATAACGTTTGGTCGTTGAAGAGACCGGGATCGGAAGTTGTCATACTCTCTGCCAACTTCGAAAACCACTTTAACAACCATGTACGCGGTGGAGATTCCAGAATGAAGTAGGTTGGTGGCGGCGATTCCTTTGAGGTAAATACATGGACCCAACTCCCGTGAGTTGGCATAAGGTGGCTAAAACAGGAGCGATCGACGGGCTAAGGGGGTTAGCGCCATTTATTGGATACTTCTCTTCGATACTATACTCTGACTTTGGATTGATTCGGTGGCCACTTTTACTTTTGATTTAGGGGGGAGTTTGTCCGAGGTGGGTAGCTGCGGCTACGCGCTACCACCGGTCCGGAAGCGTAATTGGTATATCTACTCTGGCATTGCCTAGTTGTGCCATGTCACCTACCCTAGTGCGCCTTATACGATTTTGTTTTGTACCATACCTATGGAGTGCCCTCTGACGACGCCCATTACGGGGGAGATTACGGTACTGTATAGACTATGGGAATATATTATGTGTTAAGGGGAATATTCGGTCACTCCTTAACGCTATTTTAAAGCAAGTTTATTTTACAATTAGACATTATTATAATAGAGAAATATACTACATAGTAAATAGTTTAACGGATCCTTAAGAGATGTAAATCCCGAGCATCTTTTGAGTTACTGCCTCATATTTATTTCTGTTCATTTAACATACATAAGATCTTTTAGTTCTGACTCAAGTGTTTTGTCTTTTCAATTCGCTCGGGTCAGTCCGAGCATTTTAGGATTTGAAGACTTTATCTCTGGAGGAAGAAGACGAAGATTTTATTATTATTATTATTATTATTATTATTATTATTATTATTATTATTATATGGTTCCACTAGACATTGTATTCCGCTGCATTGATATTTATTGGTATGTGAACTCTGATATTTATTGTATAAAGAAGAATCCACTGTTTGTAAACATTTTATGAACTGTATATTGATTATTATATATTATCCTTCCGCTGTGAGATTCTATTTTTTTCTCCTCTGTTTTCTTATTTACCCCAAAGCAATCCATCATTTCGTATGATTTGAATTGGCACGTGTGTCGATTTAAAGCGTGCGAAAAGGTGGGACGTTACATAAACTTCTCCATCTCTAAGCATCATCACTGCCTTCACTCCATCCTTAATCTGTGTTGTAATGAGAAGAGAGTCGAAACAAGTGTTCGATGATAAAAACCTCGATTCTTACCTTTTCAGTACTTGGATAGTATGTTTCAAAATAAGAATATGTCTATCAACATAAAACCATTATAGTCATTTAATACTTCTTTATAAGGAAAGAAGGCGGGTCCAACCACTTAGCACCTTCCATTTTAGAAGCAGGTTTCTAGAATCTCATATCCCAATCATACGTCATAAATAGATCATAATGTGTGAGACGGTACACAAGCCACTTAATACTTCCAAGTGGAAAATAGGCAGACTCTGGTCATTTAAAACCTTAATTAAGGCATACCCCATCATTTAAGATCTATTTTCAGAAGCATTCTCCTCAATGGTACTATCTAGCTGACATCATATGTGATCTCATAGGTCACTTAATACTTTCAAGTGGAAAATGAGCAGAATCTGACCATTTAAGATCTTAATTACAGCAGACTCCATCATTTAAGACTTATTTTCAGAAGCGTGCTCCACTATCTAGCTGACACCATATGGAATCTCATAGGCCATGTAGTACTTCCACGTGGAAAATAGAAAGACTCTGATCATTCAGACCTTAATTAAGACGAACCCTATCATTTAATACCTGTTTCCAGAAGCGCATCCCCACAAAGATACCACTTAATGTCTCCCCTTGGCCACTTAATACTTCATTCGGGGAAAAGAGATAGGTCCAACCACTTAATACCTCAAAACCCCGAAGTAGGCCCTTCATCTTAGAGGCTCATACTCATAACGACGTCTCGCATTAGTCCGCTATTCGTAGGAATTGGTAGTCAAATTTGCTGGGCAGATTATGGCAAGCCAATCGATTAGGCTTCCTAGACAGAGAACTGAAATTACTTCGACCTCCATCATTATTTGACTTGCTTTGGCTTCTACTTCTTTGAACAGATAATCCCTCTATATCACTATCCGAATTAGTGCTCACCAATTTACCTCTCAACACTTCATTATGAAGACCAACCGTTACATTTGATAGACTAATCTTACCGCGATCATATATCGTTAAATCAACAAAAGCAGTACACTCGTTAAGGAAGGAACACAAGAGGATCGCTGCTTGAACCTCATCAGTAATATCAACATCCGCTGCCTTCAAATTCATAATCAAAGTGGTCAAAACATCTATATGCTCTATAAGATCGGCTCTAGGCTTCGTCTTAAATGAATAAAGTTGTGCTGAAGAATAATCTGATTGGTGAGAGACTTGTCTTGATATGCACTAGATAATGCATCTCATAATTCCTTCGTCGCCTTCTTCTGAGAGAATTTTCTAAGAACTTCATCTGAAAGACTCAATTGGACTGTTGTAAGAGCTTCGTTTTCCATCTCTTTCAAAACAGTTGCCTTAATATTTTTTAATTTCTCAGGCGCAAAAACAATCTTAAAAATCTTCTCCTACTTCAACGCTGCCTCCACCTTCATCTTCCAAGTTTCAAAATCTTCCTTTTCATCAAAACGTGTAACGACATAATTGACATCGAATTTACTAATAGACTTTCAAGAACTAACCATTAATATCCAAATAGAACAATAATGCTAGCTCTGATACCAAATTGTTGTGAAAATTTTGAATGAGCAAATGCGTATTTGATTAGGATCTAGTATTGCCTATTCGAATAGCAATGCAACTTAAAATCAACTATGAAATCACACAAGAACAAATAATGAAAGAAAAGAAGAAAGAGACATAGAAAATTTAGCATAGTTCAGATATAAGTATCCTACGTCCACGGAGATCCAACAATCCTTCATTATTTTTTTCACTTCGAGAGAGAGTACAACAAGAGAAGAGAATGAATCACTTAATAAATTTCACTCATCCTGAAAATTACATAAATATGGATCTTATTGAGGATATTTTGTTGGAGAATATTCTTGTTGGTTCGTGACGAAAAGATGAGCAAATGTCTTCATATTTATATGTGCAAGGATGAAGATTGCCTTGGAGATAATGATGAAATGTTTTTGGATTTACTTGATTTGATTTCAACACAAATTTAGTATATTTGTATTTGTTTCCACATATATCATTATTTGTTTGATTTCTCAAATCAATTCATCTCTTCTAATACTAATTAATTACCATCTCTTCCTGAAAACTTGTTCTTCCTTATAAAATGCTTCAAATTCAACTAACTGCATTGCTTGCTTTTTCAAATTTGCAGCTGTTTGCTCATTTCTCCTATCAATATCCTAATAGAAATTGAAAATGTATTATTAGTTTAAATATGCATATTAAAAAAATTATATGGCATACACAGGAAAACTAAAGATTAAAAATGTTTAAATTCATCATATCAAATAACACTCGCGGATACATGGTACCTCTTTCATTTCCCGCTATTCTTCCAATTCCTTCTTATTAATTTATAATGCCTCTAATTCAACATCTTTTTCTGCAATCATGGCTTCAGCACCTTTTAACTCACGATTTGTGTTTTCTAATTTGTGATCCAGTTCTTTGATGCATTTTTGTGGGGCTTTGGGTCCTCAAACATTTTCTCCACAGCACTTTTCTGAAAGCCAGTGAAGTAAATAAACATATGAACCACCATATATACACAAGTACACACCCATACGCAAATAATAGAAGAAAAATTAATCTACCTCATCATTCTTGTTTTTCTCAAGACTTTGAATCTTCTGTTCCAAAGCAGTTTTTCCTTCAGTAATGCCTTAGAATAATTGTTTGATGCATACAACTCCTTACAACACGCAGTCAACTTTTCTTGAAGTGTTCTTGTGGTCTCTTTTGACGCATGCAACTCCACTTGAAGTTTACTTTGTGTCTTTAGAGGATAAAAAAATGAATTGAGAATAATATTACAAGTGATATGGTGAATGATAGACCACTGCTTGTTTTTATAATGTTAAGCATATACCTGACTATCATTGGATGCACTTCCAATGCTCCTGGATGAAGAAGCATCCCGTTCAATTTGATTACTTTGTAATAGCACAAGTTCTCGACTGCTTACCTCTGCGAGCTTAGACTCAATGGATTTTTTGTCGAATATAACAGCCTAATAAATTACATTTTTTTTCTGCATGTAAGAAACACACATGTATGTGTATATACACGTAAATATGTATACACACACGTGTGTGTACACACAAAAAAATGATCTGTTAATAAATGATGTCCAAGGAGATGCAATACGCTTATCACAACAGTACAAACAGGTAAAAGAAAATATTATGGATGTGAAAACGGTGTTCTGTGTTATTCTTAAATCTTTCAGCTTAAGCAGTTGTGAATTAATGATGTAAATTAGTATTGATAACCACATATGGTCTCAAGCAGGCCCGGCCCAATAGAAATTGGGGCCCTGGGTAAAAACAATGAATATTTTTAAAACTAATAATTTTTCTGTTTTCAAAGCACAATGGCTAGGACTTGAACTCCAGTTACTAAACCTGCAAACCACCAACATTAACCGAGAATACATTTTATCACAGCACATGCATTATTATTATTATTATTGAAGTTCATATATACAAACTTTTTTATTTATTGGGCCCTGACCTAGGATTGTGCCCTGGGTGGTAGCCCAAGCAGCCCAGTGCCAGGGCCGGCTATGGTCTCAAGTACAATAAGAATCTAAATAAACTGTTTAATCACCTGCAAGGAGGAATCTTTTGTTATAGATCTAGTATACTAAAACAGATAGCACGCTACAATAAACTCGTCGTACAAGTTTATAAATTAGATTTTCACTACGTTGGAATTCCGTATTAGATAATTTTGCACCTATAAGTTACGTTGTAAATAATTACAACAACAACGTTGTAGTTTTATTAAAAAAACAATACAACGTAGAAACCAAAAAGATTAAGAATAGAGCAGAATCTGACCAGTTAACGTAGGAATTTTTGTCTGAGGCTTGTCGTAACAATTTCCTTAAGAATTTTTATTCAAAATTCTCCCAAGATACAACAGACGTAATCTGCATGAGATTGTAACGAGTATGTATTAGAACTGGAATTGAATTAGAATGTGATCATGATTCTCTTCTATTTATAATTTCGTCTGCATCCTTTCAAACAGCTGCGTCCGCTCGACTGGTCGCACCCGCTGCCTTTTGAAGGCTGTTGTTCGTTAACGGATCACACCTGCTTGCTGCTCGTATCTGTTCGGCCACGCCTCCTCATTCGGGCCGCATCCGCTTCTGTTCGCCCGCGCTTATTCAGTCAGGTCGCTTCCGCTCACGTCTAACAAGCCCTGTTTTGCAGTAAAATTACGATCATATTAGACCCAAACCCGAGCCAGATCAGACGGCGGCGGCACGCGTGTGTGGTGGAGATGCATGATCTTCCTCCGCACAACGGAGCATACATTTGGGTGCTCCTAGGTCCCAACCCCTTCATTTCAAAGCCATATATAGCTTAGCAATTTTTGCGATATGGGAATTATGTATTTTCATTCAATCTTATATTAGGAATTCCAACATCTTTTTCATCATATAATTGACTTAATTTATCCCGATCAGCGACAATTTAAAGGTGAAACCCAGTGCACAAGGCTCCCGCACAAAAGCGGGCTCTGCATGATCGATAATGTACGCAACATTTCCTTCGCAAAGCGAAGATGCTATTTCCAAACTCGAACGTGGACGTTCATATCAACACGGGGGTGACATAACTGATCACTGACAAATTCTTCCAAAAATTTCCCTTCAGACTATAAAGTATTTTTTAGTACTTCTAATTCTTCATGCATCTTTGTTTCTTGTCTCTCCTTTGCAGCTAATTCCTCCAGTAACTACAAAAGCAAATAATTAGTTGGATGACCTTATATGAAAAAAAGAGTACAATTATAGATTACTAACATGTTTTCACCTTAACCAAAACTCAAAATTGCAGCAAGAAATTTGTGAATGTAATACTCAAAGCGGCAAGCTGATATATATGCTTTCGTTATTTACTTATGTATTGATTAATATAGCTAGGTTGTATCACGCTTAGATGAAATTAAATAAGTTAGTTTTCTGTTTTTTGAAAACCGAAACCAATTCATTTTGGCTTTCAAAAAACAAAAAAGTAACATATTTAAGCTGATCCAAACCGGGCCTAAATCTACCAGCTACTGTGTTTGTGTTGTATGATCATGAATTTACTTAAGCCGCTGGGTATGAAATTTATTACAAAGCACCAAAAATTTGTTAAATCCATTAGATGTATGGTAGCGTATAACTTTCAATGGTGTGTATGCTGGTGGTCAGGGTGGTTTTTGTTTTGGGTTTGTAGATGATCTTTATAGTTGTGGTAATTTGGTTTATGATATTAATGGCTGTGAACTTCCCTCGTTCTTTTTCCGAAAAATGTAAAATAGAGAAGTGCATGATAGGAATCGAAGCTGGATCTTTTTACCAGAACTCAAGTCATTTATCCACTGCACCGCACCCGCAGACTTTGAACACAGAATTTGAACGCGGACTTTGAAGATGTGTTTTGGAATTTGGATGGTTGGGTGATAAATGTACATTGGGAGTTCCCTTTTTCTATGTTAAACGACAAATATATATGTTAAAATAACCGTTAACACGTATCCTTCCATTCAAATGCTGCTTTTTCTATATATAAAAGGTGTCACTGGCCATAAAAATATGCCTTTAATTTGGATGTACAACCTAATAATTTTCTTTAGTTAAGGACTAAGTAAACGTTTTTTTCTTCCATGCAAAAGTAAGTTGCAAATTTTATGATGCAACTCCACAAGCTTGGACTTCGTAATATCATCTAGATATGACAAGCTCGACTTATTTCACACATGCATGCGGTGTTAAGAGTTACACTAGTCTACATCACACACACGTGTGTGTGCATAAGCTAGGTATAATAATACCCTAAACCTTTAATCTAATTTTGTACCTATATGTTGCATTTAACTGCAAACGTCATGCAAGATTGTAAGGATGGCACTCAATTTAACAATAATTAGAGAATAAAAAAACATTACTTGTTCTACCTTTTTCTGTGATTCCTCAACAGCATGTGTTTACTCTCGCACATGTTTGTCATTATCAACATTTTGAGGCTTAGGATTTTGAGGAAATCGCCTTGAATAGATACTTCCGATGTGCGAGCTTTTGTATATTGACGGAGCACAACGTCGTTTATATGTGTTTGGAGTGCAACACATATTTCTTCTCCCTGCAAAATGTTAATTAGATACGATGGCCAATGCAAAGTTTATATATATATATATATACACACACATGCGTGTGTGTGTGTATTAATCAAAGATAGAATCAATATTGGAATGGTTCAATGTAACGGTTCATTTACCGTTGAATACAACATCGATGGTTATACCGAATATCAAATACAAACAAAATTAAAATATATGACTATGTATGTTACTGCCTTTCAAGTAAAAAGAAATGCAAATGATAAGATAGCCAAAGCTATTTTTCAAGGTTTTACAAGCCAACTAAAAGGTTGGTGGGAATTTTATTTATCTAACGAAGCCAAAGATATATTTACTGCAACCAAAATAGAAAATAATGTTCCGGTAACAGACTGTGTTAATACCCTTTTATAAACAATTGTAAAACATTTTATTGGAGCAACATCACTTTAAGCTGATAAATCGCAAGAACAATTAATGAATTTAAAATGTCAAAACTTACCACAATTTAAATGGTATAAAAATGTATATTTTTCTAAAATATTCACCAGAACTGATAGCAATCATTAGTTTTGGAAGGAAAAGTTTATATATGGACTTCCACCTTTCTTTGCTAAAAGAATTAAAAATCGAATAAAACAGAAAAATCAAGGATTGATTCCATATGATAACTATACTTATGGTGAATTAGCATCAGAAGTTATCGCAGAAGGAATACAACTCCATAGTGAAATAAAATTACATAAAAGAATACATAAAGAAATGATTGATGAAAAAAGAATTTTAGGAGACTTTTGTGATCAAGTAGGATTATTACCCCTTGCAACGACCCGATTTTTCAACGTACGAAAATCGACATCAATACGTCCACTTTATCAAATGCCGAACAATCGAACGCCAAAAACTGAACATCAGTACGTCTTACATTTATTCTAATCGCAAAATAAGTCAAATAAACGAAGTAAAAAGACTTGTAAATGAAATGTAATTAAATTTGGAAATAAATATTTAAGTGTAAAATATTTATCTTGAACTTAAGAAATGGAGGTAAATTCTTAAGTAAAATTGGAATTGAGAAATGTACCAAGTAAAACAAAAATTTGGTATTGGAAAATATTCTAAGTTAATAAATGTAGGTTTAATAAGGGTGTGTAAAAGGATAATTGTAATAAGTGAATAGAGATCAAAGCGAATGTGAATAAAAGGATAATGGACAAAGCTAATAATCAATTGAGATAAATACGTAGGATGTACGTATATTATTTTATTCACATAGCTGTTTGATCCAGATTCGAGCACATAATTTCGAGATAATTGTATCGATCCGAGTTGAATTTTTTCACTCGATTTTCAACGGCGAACCCTGGGTATGGATTTTTGATGGATTTTGGAAATTCTCTATCATAGTTGTAGCTATGCACGGAGAACGACGGTTTCTAATCAAGAAACCAGGTTTGAGTCTGCACTAGGAAGTCGGATGGACGATACTAGTTCGAAAATGAAATTGTGTGATCGAGTGAGCGATCGGATTCAATATTGCGTACGGATGATATGTGTAAATCGTACGGCTTGAATAAAGTAAATATTGAAATTTTGTACAGAAATGAATAGAACGATGTTGGATTTAGTAAAAAAAAATCTAGGGTTTTCCTCAGCTATGGAAAAAATCTTTCTCCTCATAGAAACCAATCACATCTTTCATTTTCAAGGTATCAAAGCAGGCCACCTGAATCTCACATCAGAGAATCCAACAATGGTATCATCATAGATAACGACGGATTTCAACTGGTTCAGTCAAGATCACAAAAGAAACGTCTACCCAATTTGCCCGTCAATCAGAGAATTTCACGGATCAACTATAGTGAAATAAAGAAGAAAGATGGTCAGAATCCGACCGTCCCTCCTCAGAATATGAGAAATCAATCATACCAATCGCATAAACCCATGAATTTTTCTCTGAATAGAGAACAGGGGCAAAAATCATGGACAGACATTGTTTCTGAGCAATCCAAAGAACCAAAAGATGATGAATACAATCTTGAAACTATTGCTCCCATCAAAATTAACAGTAAGAAATACGGTTTGATAAAGGAATCTGTCTGTAAAAGTGCACTTGATTGTTCGAATAATTCGATCTTGGTTTATGTTGTGCCAAACCATATTATATGTTTTTTAAAGCTTACATTCAACGTGTATGGAAGCCTGTTGGAGAATTTGAAATATTTAACAAAGAGAATGGGTTCTTTCTTGTTAAATTCAAGGAATTTCAAGATTGCAATTCAATCATTTAGAATGGTCCATACTTCTATAATGGAAAGCTCATCATAATGTGAAGATGGTTTGAGTCCCTGAAAATTGATAGAGATCTCCTCGGTACGATGCAGATATGGGTTAAATTACCCAATGTTAATCTCAAATTATGGGATCGTGAAGCTTTTAGCGTGATGACCAGCATTATTGGAGAACCCTTAAAAATGGATGCAGCTACTACCTTGAAAATGAGATTAAATTACGCTCATCTTCAGGTGGAGGTATCTACAGATGATGAACTTCCTCAAGAAATCAATCTTACATTATACAATGGAGAAAACATTACTCAAAAGATTGAATGTGAATGGGTTCCACCGAAGTGTAGTATCTGTAAATGCTTCGGACACATTAGAGAACAACGTGTCTCAAAACAAAAGTGGATACCAAGAGCTCATAATCAAAACGAAGAAATCGCTGCAGATCAAGAAAATGTCACAGATGCGACATTTCAAGAATTGCATCTCAATGAAGAGACACCAAATAAATCAAGAATTCAAAAGAACAAGGACCGAATCAGCCATAAAGGTATCATCTTCAATCAAGAAACAACATCAAATTCGCTCACTGATTAAGATGACCAGATCCCTGCTTCGGAAGTTCATTATTTAGAAAGTATAAAAGAGAATTCAAAAGATATTTCACAACACGGCTCAAAGGAGGGTATCAATAATGAAATGGTCTTTAACTCTGAAATCCCTCCCATTTCAGAGTTATGTTTAATTACAAAAAATTATGATACAGTCATAAACAACACCCCTCATATGAGTTGTAGCCAGAGTCAAGAATATAATATGGAGAGTGAACCTCCATCAGAAAATGCTGTAGAAGTCGAGGACAATGTTGGCATCCACTCAACTTTGCCTTACAATGCTGAGGAGTTTGACATCTCTTGCATCTGAATCCCAGATAGCAATACTGCATCAACATCTGATAATGTTATGGAGGAATCTGAAACGCAATTTGATATATCAGAATTGCATATACCCAAGACTAAAGCAATTGGCAAATATAAGAGCAAAGATAAAAAGAAGAAAGCTTTTAGGCAAAAATACATATCAATCAATCCAGACTGGAATGAAATGACCACAAGACTTAAAGCTAAAGGCACGGAGAAAAAAAAGAAGGGTAAGGGTAGTAGTGTATCAGGTTCAATATGAAACCCTGTTTAATTCTTTATTTTACATACCTTTAACATTTTTATTATGTCTATGATTGCCTGGAATGTTAGGGGTATGAATTCCCTTGCTAAAAAAACTGATATTTTAAATATGGTCAGAATATTCAAACCATCAGTGGTTGCCCTCATTGAAAACAAGATGGATGATTCTAGTATTGAGAAATTCTGTTTTAAACCCTCCAATAATTGAAAACCCATCAACAATAATGACTGTGGTAGTAAGGGTAGAATCCTAGTTATTTGGGACTCTAATATCTGGAATATGGTTAATTGCAATAAGGATATTCAATTTATTGATTGCAATTTTAGAAATGTTGGTGGTTTCTCCCTTCAAATCACTAATATCTATGGAAGTAATTTTGAAAATGAAAGGAACAGTTTATGGTACAGATAAAAAGCTCTTAGTCAAAGTTATGATTTTCCTTGGATTATTTTAGGAGATTTTAACACTGTTTTTCATGCAAATGAAAATTATGGTAGTAATAAAATCCCCTACAGTAAGCTAGAAAAAATCAATAAATTTTTACTTGAATCTGGGCTAATTGAACCTAAGATGAAAGGTAATAAGTACACTTGGAAATCTGGTAAGGAAAAAATATCCATTGCAAGCTTGACAGAGTATTAATTAATAAAAAAATTGTGAAACTTTCCCAGATTTCAGTTGTTACCCTATTGAGCAAAATACTAGCGATCATACCGCTTTACTTATTAACTTTTTTTCATAATCAAATTAATAAAAACTTTAAAGCTGCTCCTTTCAGATTTAAAAATGGTTGGGTTATGAACAATGAGTATAATGAGATAATTAAAGAATGTTTTAATTTTTCAAGTAATGGTTCTTACCAATTCCAGTTCAACATGTTTCTTAAAAACACAAAAATAAAATTAAACACTGGAATAAGGTTAACTTCGGTAAGAATGACATTTTAAATAAATTAAGAGAAGAAGGAATTTTTTTGCAAAAGCTTGCTGATGATAACCCTGGCAATACTAATATCATTGATAAATTCTTTTCTAATCAAGCTAAACTTTCTCAAGAACTTTATATCAACATAGTCAATTATAAACAAAAAGCTAAAGTAGACTGGCATAATATGGGAGATGACTGCGCCAAATTTTTTCATGCTAAAATGAGCTGCATAAAACACATCAACAATATAGGAAAAATTATTGACAATAGAAGTGTGTGCATAAATGACTATGATAAGATTGTCAGTGAAGCTATCAATATCTATTCTCAGTTATATTTTTCAGACTCAAATGAAACTAATTTTCCTAACATTGTATGTAAGAACGTGTTAAATGATAATGCTGTAGATATCTTATTAGCTCCTGTAAATTTGGATGAAATCAAATCAATTATTTTTAGTGCCGGTGATAATAAAAGTCCTCGTCCAGATGGTTTCAATGCTAAATTTTTCAAAACTCATTGGGAAAATACCAAAGAGCAAAATTTTAAAGTATCAATGAATTTATGGATGAAGGAAAGCTGCTTAAAAGTTTTAATCATACTTTTATTATCTTAATTCCAAAAAACAAAAATCCAACTTATATTGGGGATTACAGACCAATATCTTGTTTCAATTTCGTTTATAAAATCATTGCTACCATTTTAAGTAATAGAATTAAATTGTTTCTTCCTTTTTTAATCTCAGGAAATCAATTAGCTTATATTCCTGGCAGATTAATATATGAAAACTCTTTGTTAGCACATGAAATGGTCAAGAATTTCAATAATAAAAAAGGGGATAAAATATGTCTTAAAGTTGACCTTCAAAAGCATATGACAAAGTTAACAGAAATTTATAATTCATATCATGCATGAAATTTCCTGCTAAATTTTGTAAGTTAATTTTTGAATGCATTAATACACTCACCTTCTCAATCTTATTTCAAGGTAAACCTGAAGATTTCATCAAGAGTAACAGGGAAATTAGACAGGGAGATCCACTTTCTCCTTATCCTTTTACTTTGGCTATGGAATATTTTTCTATTCTTATTGACACTGAAACTATCAAAAACAACATTTCTCCAATAAATAGAGTTCAACCATCCAGTACTCACCTAATTTATGCTGATGATCTTATGTTGTTCTCTAAAGCTAACAAAGATAATGCAGAGGCTATTAGTCAGGTTTTTGAGAATATGTACAAATATGCTGGTCTTAAAATTAATCAATTTAAAACAAAGGTACGTTTCAGCAAATATTGCAGGTATAAAAAAGAAGTTCTGGATGTTCTTAAAGTGAGTGAAGGTAATCTCCCTATCAAATACTTAGGTCTACCTTTATCGGTCAATCAGATCAAAGATAGTGATTGCTCCAATCTGGTTGAAAAAAATTCAAAGCAGAATGGAAACTTGGTCATGCAAGCTTCTATCTATTGCTGGTAGAATTGAGTTAATAAAGACTGTTGTTTATGCCATTATTCTATACTGGTTTCAAACATACCATATCCCTGTTGCTACAATTTAAAAAATTGAAAGTAGATGTGCTGAATTTCTATGGAGAGGTAAATACCATAAAATTAGTTGGGATAGAGCATGCAAACCTAAAAAAGAAGGTGGCCTTGGTATTAGAAATCTGAATGATTTGTGTTTAACTTGTCAATTAAAACTTTTTTGGAGATTTGTAAGTGGTGATTCATTATGAAAAAAATGGATGACTTGCAAATATCTCAAAAATGGCAACTTCTGGACTGCTTTACCAAAAAAAAATCAATCCAATGCTTGGAATCAAATTTTAAAATGCAGAGATTTAGGAAAATCTTTAATTGAAAGAAAATTTAAAGCTGGTAATGAAACTAGTCTTTGGTTTGACCCTTGGTTTCAAAATGATTATTTTATAGATAGGGTTGGATGGGATAATCTTATTATTTGTGGTGAAACTAATGCTAATGTTAATGTCATTATTAAAAATAATCACTGGAAAACTCATATTCATCCAATCACAAATCCACATAAAAATTTAATTATTAATATCCCCTCAGATCCTGATGCAGAATGTGACTACTGGGAATGGTTAGCTAACAGTAAAGGTAAGTTTTCTTTCGAGAAAACTTGGGAGCATATCAGAAATAAACAACCCACCGTAGATTGGCATAAATGCATATGGAACAAGGTGAATAATCCTAAGATGGCTATCTGCACATATTTTGCTATTAAAAATAGATTGCCAACTTTGAAGATTAATAATAAATGAGGAAGAAATACTTCTTCACTTTGTTCCTTATGCAATTTAACTAACGAGACAGTGACTCATTTATTTTTTGAATGCAGTTACAGTTACTATATATGGAGCCAAATCAGAATTAAACTGAGCATGAGCAATAAAAGCAGCATGGAGCTTAATCGAATTATAACAGATATCAACAATCAATTCAGAAACAAATCCCTCAAAAGAGATCTCGCGCACATTTTACCGACTTCCGCGGTTTATCATATATGAAAAGAGAGAAATAATCGTACTCACAACAAATCAAAGTTGTCCAAAGAGCAAAGATGGATTATAATTGAGAATGACAGCAAAATCATTCTCCAGAAGTCTAAGAAAAAAATCAGAGACCAAACCAGATTTGACTTCCTTGCGGATTGTTCGAGCAAAGAGGCTGGCAGTAAGCATATCGAACATTATCTCCACAATCTGAAGGCTTATCAAAATGATTCTAGCATTCATCAGCGAATCAATCGTGTCAACCACGAGCCTCTAAGCAGCATTCATCCTGAAAATGGCGACATCAGCTGCAGATCCACAGATCTGAGTCGCAATGACACCAGATCTGTAGATCTTAGCCTTATGAACCAAAACTCTGACTTGAGAAACCACATCAGCTCAATTAAAGCTGATAGTAGCATGAGAAACAAGTTTAACCCGTGTCTTTCGTTCTGGGAAAGGGGTGAGAGCAGCAGAAACGAGAAGACGAGAGAGATTTGATTTATCGCTTTTGTAATTTTATCGTCGCCATTGTTTCTGCTTGTGTTTAGTTGGTGTTGTATGTCGGCAACCCTAAGTTTGTTTAGGGTTTTACTTTCGTGTATCGGGTTTCCCTTTGGTTACCCGCTCATTTGTATTGGGCTGGGCCCTTTAACTGTTTCAAATTTTTTTTTGGATTCAGTAATTGGATATTATTGCTAAGTAGTATACACGTAACTAAAAGCAAAAAGGAAATTGATGAATTTGATTTCAGAAGATAAATTGAATTGCTCGACGAAAGGTATGTGTTTAAATTTCTGTATGAAATTTGATGATTTTCTGATCTAGCCACTTGGCTTTTGTTTTTCTTTTGAAATCTGGAGGCCCATAGAGGCATTTTGTAGTTTACCGGGCTAGCCGCGCAAAGGAGACGCTACCGAAATTTTTCAAAAATTTAGGGAGTTATAAAAATTTTAAGAAAATTTTGATAATTTAAAATTTGATTTTAGAATTATAATTTGAATGGTTGAGTAAGTAATGTTGTTTGGAAACTTTGGATGAGTTCGGAAAGTTAGTAAGAATGATAGTGTTTTAATAAAAATTGTTTCAAAAATTTGAAACTGTTAGGTTTTGGGAAAGTTATTAAAAACTTTTTGAATTGGGAAGGTAGTGAATGGGTTATGGATCATTCTTCTTAATTGGTAATTTCGGGGACGAAATTCTTTTAAGGAGGGAAGAATGTGACGATCCGAAATTTTTGGATATTTGAAAATTGAAATATTTAATTGATTTTAAATATTTGAGAGTTTGTTTAAACTTGAATTTCAAATATCACTGTTTATTGGGCAATTAAATTATTAAATTTAATAATTTGAAATTGGGTAAAATTGTTGAATCTGGATGTTCCAGGCTTGTTAAAAATATTTTAGAGACTTAGAAAATTAATATTGATAATACTGATGATAATAGAACTTTTAAAATTGGATTTGGAAGTGTTTTGTTAATTTTTGAAATTTATATCGTTTAATCGATATTTAAAATAGCCTTCCGAGGCACAGTCTCAGAATTTATCGAAACCAGTTTCATTGGATCCATAATTATTATCGGATTTTAATTTTTGCAGTATTTAGAGTGATCGTTTGGCCGTACGATTGATAAACGCGCTGAAATTTATACCGAAAATTCAGTTCAATAACTGGTTCAAAAGGCTATCTTCTTTATGCGACCGAATTAAGGCTCGAAACCTTTTTTAGTGCGTTCGAAAAAGAGGTATAACATTATAAACACCCAGCGACACGTCTCGATTGGAGATCGAGATTATGGATTGCAAAAATCGAGACGATTTGAATTTGAATTTATAAATAAATAACATTTGTTGCATTAGAATATTGTGTCAAAACTTTGCATACACGTGCAGAAAATTGAAGCATGCGTTCATCTGGTCTTTTTTTTCTCTCTCCATAACCGGGCATTTGTTTAAGAAAAAAAAGAAGAGAAAATGAAATTCAAAATCAAATGACCGGATCATTTTTCCCCTTCAAACAGAACGAAATCAGAATTGATTTTGTTAGAAATCATGGCCGATACTAAAAAAAAAAGATAGAGTCGATTTTGTTCGAAATGGGACATGTATCGCAATCGAGTCGCGTCATAGGTTCAGAGGAGCGACGCTTGGGTTCGCATTCGAGCACGACGATGGAATCACGTTCAAGTGGCAGCCGCATTCGAGCATGTGGCTAGGGTTTCGATTCGAAGCAAGATGGGAGATCGTAGGCAATTAGGTCGAGATGCTCGCGATAGCGTTGGACGAGAAGGGTGGTGTGGAGATGCTTGCGCGCATGAAGGTGAGCGCCACTCGCGGGGGTTTGGATGGAGGCCGTAGGCGAAGTCGAGGTCGACGTGGTTCGCGAATGGAGGAGTTGCCGTCAGGAGATCATGCGCGTGTGTGGAGGCTCGCGAAAGGTCGTGCGGTACTCGAGCTTGGGTGGCAATGATGGAAGTTGCTGGCGAATTGATGGTTGAGTCTGGGTTTGCTCGATTTGCTGCAAGGTATATGATATTTTTAGATTTTCATTAATTTAATTTATGTGTATCAGTATATGAAATCAAAAATAAAAATATATATAGGAATTTGATTTTAATCTACATCAATATATGTAAGAAATAAAACAAATATACATAAACTTGTTTAATTACTTTAGTCACTAAAAATATTTTATTAAAGAAAATTTGTTTAAAGAATAAATTATTAGTTTAAATCCAAATTATTAGCTAAATTAAACGAATAAATAGTGATAAATTGTTTGACTAATTCAAATATGAATAAACTGTACAAATGTTTGTACAAGGTCTAAAATTGTGAAGAAACAAGCCGGAAGGGGAATGAATTGCAAAACAAAAGCAAATGTGAGATCTTCTCACTCAATCAAATTACTTAGTTTAATTTGAATAGTTAGAATTTAAATTATTGATTGATTGTTTGGATATTATATATATATATATATATATATATATATATATATATATAGGAGTGATTGATTTCCCGCATTATATAGCGGATGAGACCCTATTGCGTCCCGTATAATAGCGGATGACCCCATATACCGCGATATTCCATCTCAAAGTGGAATTGGTATTTTATATTATGTTAACATCTGTGGATGCAGGGAAACATGTTGGAGGGATCCAACTGGATACTATAATTTTATATTTAAATCTAAGTTAAATATATTTGTATTAAAAGATAGTTTAAAACTAAGGATAATTTGATTATGAAGATAAAGATTATTTTGAGGCTAAAAATATTTAAAATCAGGATAGATGTTTTTGATTCTTTTAAAAGGAAGGTTTGAAAACATTTTGAAAACAAGATATAGTTTTGTAAAATCATTTTGAATAAAAAGGTTAGTGGATACAAAACGATGTTCCACTAAATTTTTCATAGGTTCCATCCTACTTAGGGTTCCATTTCTTTAACAGGTTGAAGTGGATTCCATTCCACGAATAAATTGGATTTTAAGATGCCAGTGCTTTTCTAGGAGTTTTAACAAAATTCCTAATTAAATTACTTATTCTTGAAATCTTGAACTCTTGATAATCTTGATATTCTTGATACCCATGAGTCTTCATTCTTGATATCTTGAATCTCTATACTGTACAGTCTTCATTCTTGGTACCTGCATGGTTAAATCCTGCATATACATATATTTCTAAACTATAATGTTAGTATTTATATTTTATAATCCTATTCTAAGGTTGTTGTCATCAAAACTATCATCTCAAGGACTAACAAAATTTTTGTAACACTTAATTACTTTCTGATAGACATATATGCAACTTACCAAACATTAAAGGTTGAAACATTAAAGGTTGTGGTCCCTTGTGATGCCTCTGCAATTCTCTTAGCTGCTCCAGAGTCTGCACTGCCGCTTTTGCCTGTTGTTTGGGATGAGTCCGAGCGGTGTTGGATTGATCACAATTCTGATGTGCGATTTAACCCAGTGAATGATTCCTATTTCAGATTTGTTTCCGATGATCAACAGGGTCTTAGATGTCTTTATTACACACTGTCTGTGGATTCCTTAGTTCTTGATTTGGATGGTTTGTATGCGAGTTCGAATTCTGTTATGCTAACTTATACTATTTGAGATCGATCTTTTATTTACTCTTCTGATGTTATGGGTTACGACCCTTATCTTGCTATCCGTTTCCGCCCCTTTGCTGGTCTTTGTGGGAATGTTTCTTTGGTTTCTTCCCGGGTGTCTGCGGAAGATGACGATTCTTCCTCTTTGAAAGAAACTTAGTCTTGGTGATTTATACAGTTACTGTGGCATGTCTGTCACATACCTGTGTTGTATTTTCATTTATTCTTAGTAGTTAAGGTGATTTTACCTTTCTCATGTACTTCAATTTTATTACGTTCGTAATAAAAGTGGACGGTCCACTATAAAATCGGCTGGCCTTGCCAAATGTAGTAGAATATTATACAAGAAAAAATTCGGTAATGGAGATGTTCAATGAAATAACTAAATAAGAATTCTGATGTTATAAATTGTTATAAACTTAAGTTAATAATTTGAAATGTTACTAATTAAATTTATAGAAAGAGTGAACACTGTAAGTAAATGATTATAAACTTAAGTTAGTGCTTAAAGTCATTTATAATTAAATTTAGTAGCAAAGGTGAATACTATATTAATTGGATGATTATAACTTTATAAAATGCTGAAAGGATTAGAAATAGATTTAATATCTAGTAATGTTATATATGAAGGAAATGAATAGGAAGGAAAAGAATTGAAAATTTTAAGTATGATTTGCTTCACAAATGTATATCGAGATAAAAAGAAAATCAAAGTAAATAATGAATGTGAATTAAACTGAAAGAAAATATATGCAATACTCTAATAATGAGTCCATTGATTATTTTAAATAATTGAATGGAACTTATGTAAGTAAATGAATGTAAGCTAATGGAAACATTGCAATGTATGAATGAAATGGGAAATGAATTTTTGTAAGTAATAAGTGTAAATTAAGGAAAATAATCATTGTATGGATGAATGAAACTGATGAACAGTAAATGATGTGAAAAGAAGTTAATAAGAATGAACTTGAATAACACTTGGAAATCATTGTTTGTTTTGGCTTATGGACGTTTGAGAAAGAACACTTCTAACTGTATAAGGATGTATAAATAACCTATTAAGTTTTACCGTAGACTGTGGAGTGTATGGCATACTTGCTAGTTACTTATCATTCTGTACGATTTAAAAGTTTCTAAACCCGCACAAACCATTTACTTTGGTTGTTATGATGGATGGTTGATTTTTTTGATTTGCATGTAATGATTGTATGCTTTTAATTACAAGTGAGTGTTGATATGTTGTGTTGATTTGTTTATTATTAATTTGAAACAACGCAAATATTTCTCTTTTATATAATTATTAACTTCTCTGGAGGGTGTATAAGTGAAGTACAGGTTTATGGAAGCAATAGCTACTGCTTTTAGTTTCATAAAATAAATGTTATTTGCCCAATAAATATGTATGTTCTCGGATTACGGTTTTATAGCGATATTATATTTTGTTTTTCCCATGGTTTGAGATATTTTATTTTGAAATATGATAAATATATTGTTATTATTATCATTTCTCCCGGACATCTCCGTACAAAGGAGACTCTGTCGAAATTTTCCGTGAATTTTGGACTTGGAAATTTTTGTGAAAATATAAATGTTTTCAAACTTTTGCTAACTTGAATATATAAGGATTAATTGTTCTAGTTGCAATTAAATCATTTTATTATGTAAATTAACTGTTTATAAATTGAATATTTTGAATAAGATATATCGATTTCTTAATTCCTACTTTTCCCTTCTTTTCCCTTTTCGAGGATGAAAAGTTTTGAGTGTGGAAGAGTGTAACGACCGTAATTTTCGATAATTAAATTAATTAATTAAATAGGTTTGGAATTTAATGTCGTGGAAAAAAATTAAAAATTTAAGATTTAACAATAAGAAAATAACTAGAATGAAATGTAATAGTGTTAATATAAGATCATTGATAACCACTTTAACGCAATTTCAATTAATTAAGATGATTGTAATTATAAAATTTGGTTATAAACTGTAAATGATGTAATAGATTAAATGTTGTATTAATTGATGAAATAAGGTGCAATTAATTGGAATCGGATGAAAATCAATGTTATGTAAGTAGTTATAACATTTGATGGTAGATAATAAACTTATAAATGACTTATAAATGAGATTAAATTAAGTCAAAGGTGACAATTGTCATTGGTTACCTATTTATTTAATCTGTTGAACTAAATTGAAAATTAATTGCAATTAGATGTAATAAAATATTGCGTTAATATGAATTAAGTTAATAATTGAAGAATATTAATTTAATAAATCATAAACCAATGTTAAATATATATACATGGAGTAATGAATGATTGAATAAAAAGGATTGAAATCAAGTTTATTCAATTTATTTGGATTTAAATTATAATTAATGAATTTATTGCTATTGAAATTAACACTGTAATTAGTAAAGTGATTAACATTCGACTGGTATGGAAATTTGTTTTAAAAGATTTTAAATGTCTAGGTAATCAAAATGATGAAAACTGTTAGTTATTAAATTTGAAGTCGAAAATGATTTAATTAATTTAATTTTAATTTATTTAATTAATGTGAAAATAGTCATTTTGGCCACTGCCTTGGATTTCGACGAAACTAGTCTCATCGGATCCATAGCGGTGAATTATTGTAATATTTTAAGTTTCTTAGCGATCAGGCTTGTTGTTTGATCGTACGGACTCGAAGCGCGTAGAAATCAATTTAATTGAATTCAATTAGAAATAAACTGATTTTAAAGCTAACTTCTTTATACAATAGAATTAGGACTTGAAACCTATTCCATTGAGTTTAGAAATATCAAAAACATCTATTTTGATATATGAGATGACCCACTTTCGTTTCGGGGGGCAGAACGGGCTTTTTGGGTCGCTATTCGTCGTTCGTACAAATTCGATATGTGTTTTTTTTTCTTATCGTGCTTTGTTAATATAAATAGTCATGTCTCCCAAACCCTTGCAGTCATTTTTCTTATTTTGTACATACATTAACTTTTGTCTATCTCCTTCTTTTCAATGGCAGAAACAAATTCAATTTTCAAATCAATTTCAAAATTTAAACTCCTCCAAACCCTAGCATATTATATACCATTTCGAAGCTCTCGACGAGCGTAATCTACTAGTGCAATTCGTTTTTGCAATCGAATCACTACTTGTCCAAAATTGGTGATTTTGTTTCGGCCGTTCACATGTGGTCGTTGTGACCCAATGGCGGATCGTCGTACGATCAACGATCGGAGGCTGCGGTATTGTAGAGGAGGAGGTGCAACACTCATCCATGGTATTCGTTCAACCCAGATGTGCCTGGAGATCGCTAGAAATGGCCACGAACCTCGACGGCGGCGGTGGTGTTGGGTGAGTCGCGCGTCATCACGCTGGCATTGGGGTGGTCGGCTCGGAAAGGGGGAGATGGTGGTAATGTCACATCGAGAAGATTATAGGCATAGGCGGCGGCGTTTGGAGGATTTGGGTGGCGGCGTCTATCGGTTAGGGCTTCGATCGAGCTTGTAGATATTAGGATTGACTTTTGATACGTGATGTGGCAGTCTATTATTCGTCTTGTAATTATTTAATTTTAATTTTAATTTTTTAATCTTCTAACCCGAATAACTTTCTCATACGAGATCGGTTTTGGACGCGGTTTCCTCCGCTGTGATCGTATTGAAATTCCGAACATTTTGGCGCCGATTTGGATGAATTTTGAAACCATTCAATTTTGAGCCTTATTTTTGATTTCAAATCGGTGAGTGTTTGAACCCACTCACGATTACTAGATTTTCTTATGTTAGTTAACTTAAAATTTTGATATGATTATAAGTAGATTGACTGCTGCTTAATATATTTAAATCGTCATTCCAGTTAAATATGAATTTATTGAATATAATTTCCATTTGATTTAATATTAAATTTTAATTTGAAAGTTTATACCTGTTAATGATCATCAGTTATCTATTGATGTCGATAGGTTGATTTCAATGATTATTGGGATGGATGTTTAATTGTTGATATTGGATGACTGGATGTTATGTTAGTTTATATATATTGATATCACACTTCAAGTTATCTTAGTTTATTATTAGAAAAAATCCCTACGGGTTGAAATGATACATACTCGAACGATCTTATAGAATATGAGAAAATCGTTATGTGTTGAAATGATAAAGCGATTTTTGTTGATTTTCGAAATTTGGGACTGTGGGTTGAAATGATATATATCCGTAAATTTAAATTTATTGCAGATCGAAATGATAAATATCTGTATCACTTGACTATAGGGTACAAAACGATATATGGACACCGGATTGGTTAAATTAAACGACTTTTAAATCTTTAAATTTTGAATTCAGTTAAATGATATTTTGAAATAGAATTGGATTTATATAAACCGAATTACTTTCGAAAATCCAAGCATTCACGTTGAAATTGGAATTGATTTAATGAATTGTTTGAAGGATTTAAATTGGAATTTCAAAGTTGAATTGTCCAATATAAATGAATTTTATCGAAATTGAGTTATTGAAAAATATTTGAATATAACTTTGAAAAGTATTTAATTTGAAGTGATTTAAATCGATAATTCAAACATGGATTGAAATTGATATTGATTAAAATGGTTTTAAATGAGAATTTGAATTGAAAGACAAAAATTAGTAGTTCATTTGGAAGCTGGACATGGTCTAGACGTGTTGAAATGAAAGAAATAGTTAGATATGATATTAATTTCAAATTTATTATAGTTAATATAAATTGTTTTAAAATATATTATTTTCAATTCCTAAGATTTTCAAACTATTAAACTAATTTAAGCTATTTTGAACTATTTAAACTATTTTAATTAGTTTAAACTAATTTAATTTATTTTAATCTATTTAATACAATTTAATCTATTTTAACCTAATTAACCCATTTTAAATCTATATAATCTATTTTAAATCTATTTAATCTATTTTAAAACTATTTACTTTTTTAAATCTATTTAATCTAATTTAAATCTATTTAATCTATCTTAAATAAAATTTAAACTATCTTAAGTCCACCTAAACTATTTTAATCTATTTTAAACTATTAAAAACTATTTTAATCCGTTTTAAACTATCTAAACTATTTTTCAAATCTCAAGTCTTGTAATGTGGAAGTTTTATATTTATATCCTTGATTTTTAAGGAGAATACGTTTAAATAATGTTATAACCTAAGTTGGAATTTAAATGACATATTCGATTGAATATGATGATTTTGAAATGAGATTTAACCTATTTTGTAAGTATGATTTCGAAAGTAAATATGATTTCGGAATGTGATACGATTTCAAATGAGATACGTTTTCGAAAGTGAACATGTTTTCGAAAATGAATACGATTTCTAAAGGGGTTTTGAGAATATGATATTTTGATATAAATTAAGAATCGGTTATGGAAATTTAAAAGAACCACCTGGTGTGAAATAAGCGTTTGGTTGTTAAAGAGACTGGGATCAGATTTTGTCACTCTCTGCTAATACCGAAACCGCTTTAACAACTGTGTACGTGGTGGAGATTCCAAAATGAGGTAGGATGGTTCGGTGTACGATTCTGTATGAGGTATTTACGTAGCCTTGACTCCCGTGAGTCAGCTTAGATGTGATTAAAACAGGAGCCATGCTGGGCCAAGTGAGTTCATTCCTCGTATCAGGCATATTTCTTCGATACCATTCTATTACTTTATGATTTGATTGGGTGCACCTTTTATTTGGGAATGTGTCTCGAGGTGGACGGTAGTAGCTGCTATGCGTTACCATCAGTCCGCATCCGCAAAACGGTAGAATCCTACCCTGGTATTGCCTCGCGTGCCGTGTTCACACGCCTTATTGCACCTTCTACGAGTTTGTTTTGTACCATACCTATGTAGTGCCATCTGGGTAACCCTCCAGTTTACGGAGGAGCGTACGTATAGACTATGATAATATATAAATGAGTTACGGGCGATATGGGTAACGTCTTAATGCTATTTTAATACTTTACTGGAGACACTATTATAATAGCGTATTGTATTATGTATGTAGATAGTTTAATTGATCCTTTAGAGATGCAATCCCGAACATCTCTTAAGTTATTGCACTCACGTTTAACACTGAATAAGAGGTGTCAAAACCCATAAACATCTCCGATGTCGTTACACGCATATTTATTTACTGTTGATTTAACATACATAAGATCTTTTAGTTCTGACTCGAGTGTTTTGTCTTTTCAATTCGCTCGGGTCAGTCTGGACTTTTCAGTATATCAGAGACTACTATTATTCATTCTATTCATTCCACTACATCATGTTGTTCCGCTGCATTATTTATTTATAACTGCTGTATGTACTCTGATTCTGTATTGTAAAAGTGCAACCAAATGTTATTTGTAAAACAGCTTCATGAACTGTTTATTTAATTATTACCTTTTGTCATTCCGCTGTGAGATTCTATGTTTGTTTTTTTCTTTCTTGATTTTTCTTATTTACCCCATAACGATCCTCCCTTTTGAATGGTATGAGTTTGACATGTATGGTTTATTGCCGATTTAAACCGTCCAAAAAGATAAGGTCATTACAAACTGATTTTTGGGCTACCTACTCATGGAAATTCCAAAAGTACTCAAAGAGAAAGTTATTGGAACTTCTTTTCTCTATCATTTCAAAAAGAGAATCACTCATTTTCGATTTTTGTTTTGAAGAAGTTATGATCAAAAGAAGAATGATAATTTTCGTACTTGAAATTCTAAGTGAAAAATTGTTTTGCAAAGATTGGGTATGCTGACATAGCTATGTTAGAAATTTGAAAAAGTGGTCAATTAGAATGTTGTAGCCATTAAAATTCACACGATTTCAAGAAAAGAAAAACTCCATTTGATTTCGAAACGAGGAAGAAAAGGTTGGTGGAAAGAGGAGAAAAAATGGTGAAACATATGGTTATTTATAAGCAAAATTTCACACTTAATCACTTTGTCAAGACACATCACAAATCTTTATAATATATATATATATATATATATATATATATAATTATTATGTTTAGTCACGTCCCTTTCTTTTATATGTATAATTATTATGTTTAGTCATATCACTTTCTTATATATAATATACATATACATAACTTTAGTTATTAATTAACCAAGATGCGATAAGAGATAATTATGGTTAATGATTATAAATTTAAGATGTGACAATACTTATAAATATATATATATATATATATAAATTGTTTATTATTTTTAAAACTATGTCTTGTCACATCACTTACTAATCCAAATTAACATAAGATAATTTATTTTTAAGCGTATTATTATCTAGTTAATTAACTCTTATATATATATGTACATATAGTGCACAAAGACGAACAATATTCCCGATAATTTTCCGGTGTTGAAGGGTCGAAATTTCAGAAAACGTTGTTCGATCACATTTTCTGTTTTTCTACGAACTATTTAATTTGTTAAACAAATTTTGAAACGAGTTTACCATCATAATCAATTAATTAAAATGAGCTTATTTTTATTATAAAATCTATATATTGAATATTTCAAATTAATTAAATATTCACTAACCAAAGCAGTGAAATTCCGGTCGTTACAACTAACATTTCAGTTCCTAAGTCAATAATTCATCATTCAGGGCCAATTCCTTCGGCTATTGAATTTGATGATAAGAATGATAAGGTCGATTTTGACATTGAACATTATATAGGCAAAGGAAATGTTCTTTAGTTAAGTTCGGGCAATGATGAAAGTAAGTTTAATGTTGAAGGTAAGCATGCTGTTTCAGAAATTGATGAATCAAATGAGAACCAATTTAGTTATGATGAATTGGAAGGAATTGGCAAAATTGATGAAAATATATCCAAAGAAATGGTAAATGAGGATTTGAATGCAACCAATGATTTTGACAGGCCAACTCAAATCATTGAATGCGTTTTTGGTTCAGATTCAACCATAAATGGGATGATCAATACTCGTTGTGCTTTTTAATGACATGTGTGTTATAGAATGCCTTGTAATGAAGAAACTATATTCATATTTGATCCAGATGGTGGTCCATTGAAAGGTGCAAGAGACATGTGTGTTATAGAATGACATGTATTAGGTTGTCAATCGACCTTGAGGACACGATCTTTTTTAAGGGGAAATGAGATGTAACAACCAAGCTATGGTTGCATTGGTTGAGAAGGTGCAAAACAGCTGCTCATGTCCAGAAAAAAAGGGAAAAAATACCCTGCTCCGGCCAAGTTCACCAGAGAACCACCACCAGATCGCCAGAAGAGGAAGCTGAGGGTGTCATAAGTAGATTACTAGCCTGACATGGAGGTAGCAAGGCAAGGGATGGAAGAGATAGGCGTGTGTTGAATGTGTACAGGTGTGTGCAAGAATGTGCATGTATACACTGACACATGTTTTCTACAGTAATACATGGTGTTTTGAGTTTACTTTTGTTGGGCGTTGGAGTGAGTTGTATTGCTTAAGTGTAGTGAAATGTTTGTGGGCTTGTACTAGGGTTGAACCAGTGTAGGTTAAAGATGGGTTGAGTCAAGTTAGCATGTGCATGGGTTGTGTGTGTGTATGGTTGTACATGCATTGTAATGAGTGTGTGATCAAATGAAATCAGTTCTTCTTCATTTCTAGCATAAGTATTTTTCTCTTCATTCTTAGTTTGCAAATTCTTGTTCAGTTCTTATCTTTATAGTTTGATCTTGTCATTTTAGTTACATTTTCCTTTTCCAGTTGCAATTTGATGCCAGTTACATTTCTTTTTCTTGTTGATTCTTGCTTTATATTGCCTGTTCTTCTTTCCTGCAAATCTAAATACAAAATCATCTTCCTTTTCATTTCAGTTTACAAGTTTTAGTTCAATTCTTTTTCCATTTGATCTTGTTACTTAGCTTATTCTTGTTAGTTACAATCTTATTCATTTTCAGTTTATTATTTGATCATCTTTGCAATTATAATTCCTTGTTCTTTACATTTCCCGTCATTCTTCAATTAAATCTTGTATTCCATCATCTGTTCATATTTCTTGAATTCAATTTCGGTTCATTTACTACATAAATCCTCAGTTTATATCTTCATTCTCATTCAACTCTACCAATTTCTTGCTGTATTTCACCACCTGCACACATAAACTGCCACATTATCATCTTCTTCATCATCAAAACATCATACAACTTCACCAGAAATTTCTGTCATCTCCATAACAATGGCTTCAGACCCACCATCGCCTTACACTAGGATTCGATTTATTGGATTTAAACTAGGTTAGGTAAAAAAGTTGAAAATTACCTTGTTTGCAGTTTCAAACTTTGTTTGAAAGATTGTGCACTTTGATGCACTAATCCACTTGAATATGAAGAATTTTATTTAAATTGGTTATACTTTGATGGATTGTGGAGCAATTAAGGATTTGGATCGAGCTTTACAGAAAGGGAGAATGAGTCGGCCGTTTGATTTTTCCTAAAAGCAAGGGCAACGCTGTAATATCTTTTCTTCATGTCCTGAAAACTTTTTTTTTTTTTTTTTGCCTGGGCCGGAAACATATTGTATTGACTTGTTAGACTGTTCTAGTAAAAAAGTAGCATTGCTCTGTTTAGCTACTATTGGAATTGAACCGATGGAGTTCGATGGAGTTCAACGCGTGACGTTCAATGCGTCGGATGCATCCGTTGCCATCAGTAATTAATCACAATTAACATTTCGTTTTAGTATATTTAATATTTTAATTCATCTCAGAATTTAAAGTCATGCGATAAACTCATTTGGCCTCGACTGTCATAACCATTTATCGTTTGAATTCAAATTCAAATTCAAACATGAACGAAATGCAGTATTTTTCGAACGGAATGCTGTCTTACACCCCATTAAAGGAAGCTAACTTCCATGACCTGATCGGTCAGGCCGATCGTTGTCAATGTGGACATTGCCTCTGGACCATCTCTTCGTAGTGACAATCAATTTAAATACTCTTGTGAAAAAACTTTCAACAACTTCTAGTTTTAAAGCATCAATTATACATCGTACGACGTACATCATGGTCTTAAAGTTTTACTGTGTTATATAAAAGCATACAACTATACTTGATATTTTTGATAACAGATTAGATGTTTTAAATTATAAAATTGTTATATAAAAACATACAAACTAAACCTATGTGGTATAAAAAAATTCCAGTTCTATCTATAATTCGATCTTCAAAAGTATGTTTATTAATACATTGATCCTACCTTTTTCAATAAAAAATAATTACCGATCTGAACCATAATTAACAGCAACATAACAATTAATTTCCTTTTCAACCGCCTTTTGTTTGTATCCCCCGTTTGGTCATGGCAGGAGAACCCAATGTGTCACTATACCCCACTCGGTCTGACTCATAAACCTCACATCCTCCCCATTTGTCTTCTGCCCCACTTTTAATATTTATCCACAAAAAAAAAAAAAAACTTCTGGAGGAAATGGAGAAATCAGAAGAGAAGAGAGTTTGCGTAACTGGAGCAGGTGGATTTCTGGCCTCGTGGCTTGTTAAGGTATTACTCACCAAAGGTTACAAAGTCCATGGAACAGTCAGAGATCCAGGTGCTTTTCCACCCTTTTTTAGCTTCTCTTTACTATATTCATATCAAAATGTAACGATGATGTTTAAATTTTCCATTCATGTAGGTTGGTTTTTTTGATGCAACTAGGGTTGTTAATGGATTGGATTGAGTCCTGTCAAGCAGAGTTTAGACTATCTGTGAAATCATGAAATCCTTCCATTTACCAAAGGGACCATATAACTGGATCCCTGACAGTTCTATAAACAGTTCAAACCCATTTGTCTGTGGGCGAAAATAAAAAGAAATAAAGACGCATAAAACATTATTTTGGGCTGATTCCCGTAAAATCCACAACCCATATTTTGTTTTGTTTTGTCTTTTTGATTTTTTTGAAGGAAAAAATAAAAAGAAATTGCTTAGTATGTATACGTAGGACATCAAACCCAAGACCTCTAGCATGTCTCAACAAGCGGTTGCTGGCAATCTTAGTAAAATCTGCAACTCAGTTGAAACAAAAAAAAAGTTATTGGTTCGATCATGCAGATATGAAGAAAAGGAAAATGAAGTAAATTTTATTAGTAAGAACGTATTTGAAGCTTATAAATGCCAATGAGTTTAGGTGTTGATGAAGGTACATACTTGGTTTATTTGTGTAATTTGCAATGGCTTTGGTTTGGATTTAGACATTTTGGATATGTGATGCTATGTGGAAAAAATATGATGAGTATCAGTAGGGTCTGTGTCTGACCCAAACACTTTGACAACTCATAACAAGGGGAACATATATGTTTTTTCTAAGTATATATGAATAAATATTGCTCATTATATTTCTGTTGTTGCAAATTGATTGCAGATGATGAAAAGAATGCTCATTTGATGAAGTTTGAAAATGCATCAGAATACCTGAAACTTTTTAAAGCAGACGTACTTGATTATGAATCGGTAGCTGCTGCTATTGAAGGCTGCGTTGGCGTTTTCCATGTTGCTAGTCCTGTTCCTTCTACCAAATCAGCCAACCCAGAGGTAGAAGTAATCAACCCTGCTGTAAATGGGACACTAAACGTACTGAAAGCATGCTCAGCAGCTAATGTTAAAAGGGTGGTGGTTGTCTCTTCTAGTGCTGCAGTTTCAATGGTAGCAAGCTGGCCTCAACAAAAGCTAATGGATGAGGATTGCTGGTCCGATTGTGAATATTGCAAGACAACTGAGGTATTATTATTTTTCTTGCTTGCAAGTGAACCAGGTTCTTTTAATCTACACGTTTGGAATATGATAGGGTAATTACCAAATGACTCTGGTGTGAAATCTTCTTCACATCAACGTATCGTCTCAAATATATTGTTAACGAAGATCTTTATCGACATTATCCGCAGTAGCGAAGTGTCCTTTATTTGGCAAATGTTACAACTGGGGGATCCACGGACATAGAAAACTTGATATCATTCAAGATATCCACATTGAAAATTGATAACATTTTAGCAACATTACCGTTACTAATATTATATGATCTGTAGCTATTGCAACTTGATGCAGTTGTCGCTTAAGTACACATTCCATCCCCGCTTGGTATAAACTTAAAAATGATATAAATATAAATTTTGGATATCAGTTTATTTGTCCATCATTATGCCATATTTTTTTATATAAAAATAACAATATTATAAATCCAACCGGCTTTTTTTCCAGAACTGGTACTGCCTTTCCAAAACATTGGCTGAGAAGGAAGCTCTTGAATATGGTAAAAAGCATGGACTTGATGTTGTGACATTTTGTCCGCCTCTGGTTCTGGGTCCGCTTCTTCAATCTACTGTCAATGCTAGCAGCCTTTATCTCATCAACATCATAAATGGTGTGTCTGCAACTCTACTTTGAAATTATGATTTATTATTATTGTCATTTCAAACAGTGATGTATTCACACGACTGTAAATTCATTTCCCATCTTCAATTCATTTTAAGGTCTTTTGAGGAGTAAAGTTACAAGGCCTATAGTAATATTTAGAAGCAAGAAATTTAGAAACCACTAATCACTACGGAACATGTTTATATATACATGTTGCAGTGATATTATATGAGATCCAAATATGAAGAAATAGTTGATATTGTTACTCGTGAAAGTCTGAAACTTGAGAGAGGACTGGAGTATCACTATTTCTGTTTGTGATTCAATATCATCTCTTATATTTGTGGAATATCAAACAGTGCAATCAGCGAACTATTATCGTATCCTAATCACTTAAACTAACAGGGAGGCGTGAGTCCATGGAAAATAGAACAACCCATATTATTGATGTAAGAGATGCAGTTGATGCTCCGATTCTTTTATATGAGAGCCCCGAAGCATCTGGGCGGTATATTGGTGCATCTCATGCAATTAAAAGCCGTGATTTGGTGGACATGCTGAAGGACATGTATCCTAACTATAAATATCCAACCAAGTAAGCATCGAATCACCCTTTATGTTTAGAATCTTTGGATATTGTGTGCTTTCTCTTTTATCCATCCATCTGCTTATGCTTTTATTTCATCATCAATCCATCCATTAAATGCATGCATAATAAGGTTCGGAAGATTGGTATAGCATCTAGCATAGAATCCCTGTCAAAACTACAACGTGTTGTGGGAATATTTAGTAGAGCCTTGATATTTCTATATGCTTATCAAACCATGCATGATGAAGATTTTTCAATGCCCTGGGAAAAAAAATTAAGAAAATTTGCAACTCATGAACTCCTTCCTGGTTGAAACTTTTGATTATGTGGTAATATTTATACAATGTATCTACGTGTAAAGTTACTTTTATTTACATATATGATAGCTTCATTTCGATGATGAATTCTCAGTTACAAACTTTATTTTCATTTCTCATAAAGTATACTATAGCAAGTGACGTAGTCTATCCAATTAACAGACTTCTTGTTTTGTGTTCGAATGCCATGGCATTGTGCAGGTTTACTGAGGTAGACAGAGACTTTTTGCTAATTTCTGAAAAGCTAAATAAATTGGGTTGGAAAAGCAGGCCACTGATGGAGACGATTGTCGACACGGTTCAGTATTATGAAAAAGCTGGTTTGCTGAATGCACAATAGAACCTTACTGTGTTTGCATGAATGCTTGAAGCATGTAGTCTGTTTTGAAGGGTTTGCTTTGTCAATAATGTGTTCTGCAATTATCATCAACGGTTTATTCCACCAGTGTACTGCTTTTAACCCTTCTATGCAGTAAACTTATTTTCAATCTGCAAGTGATATTTAAAAAATAATTTTAAATGTGAGTGTATTGACATGGTAATAATTTGTGAACAAGCCGGTTAAGTTTTGGGAACATTTTGGTTAAGGCCGTGTTGGAGGGCAAAAAAAAAACATTTGTTTTATGTTTCTTTATTATTTGTTTTGTTGTGTAAAAAGTAGAATGTTTGCATTGTAGAATACAGAAGGGTATGCATGAATGTTAATGTTTAATGATGTCCATTTTTCTCAAAAAAAATTGAAGTGAAAATAATTGCATTATTTGTTTTATCCTCTTGTATTTTGCTTTTGAATGGCTATAGAGCCGCTGTAACTACATTAAAAACCACGTCCAATGTTATTTGCCTCAGCTCTTTGATAATTTCAAGTGCCCTTGATCATAAATCAAGTTTCAATCATGAAAGGTGAACCTACGATCAAACGCCATCATCAATCAACTCCTTCCATCCAGCTGCATCCATCGACACAAATATTACCACCTTACGTTATTTAGAAATAATTGATTTTCCTCTATTGAACAATTTGTAACTAATTGATTTTCGATAAGCACTTCAAAAATCTTTTGCCATAATTAGATATAGTTATTATTTAGTTATCGTTTTCTTATTAAATAATTTCATTTTTTTTAACACTATCAAATTTTATGGAACTAGAAAAGTGTAAAGTTGCTCACCTTACGTTATTCAGAAATAACACTCCATTTACATATGCATTCCTACGTGATCTTTTCTTATAACATATATTTGTAGTAAATTGTGTGAGGAAAAAAAAAAAACAGAAAATCAAACAAAAAACATCAGTTGGAAGTTCTCAAAGCCAAATTTTGAGAGTTCTGTAAAACCCAAGCCCTCAGTAACACTCCAAACCGTTATTTAGAGAAGATATTACTTGGAAACTCGGAAGCCATGAAGATTGAAAATTTAAGATTCATTGTGATACTTGTTTTGCACACAAAAGTTGAACACAAAACTTGAGACCATATTTGAAAGTGGTCTTCAAAATTTCAAAGAAACTCGACCATTCTGCTCAGGTAGTGTATAATGGTCAAGGAAAGTCACAACAGTTTCATAAAGAAGTTACCTTCTAAAAATCGAGTTAAAACGTTTGATGAAAAGTAATACATCACAATTATACTTCCTCGTGTATCCAAAGTGGTCAAATCAGTTACAATGTTTGCTACAATCAGATCTGCCAATGGGAAGTCGGGCTAGTTTGAATAAATGGTTTTGAAGAATATATGAAATACATAGGAAAATGCAAATCTACGGTATATAGCTAACATATTTTGCTCTTAACTAAAATTACATGACATGCACGTGTACAAACTACAAAAATCAATTAGTAGAACGTATATTTTAACCTCCACTAACTGTACAATTTTCGTTAAGAAAGTCATCTTCAAATTCTGTCTGGTAAATGATCAAGTAGAAAGTCTAGTTCGACTTTGTCTTTAGATGGCCTCTGATCTTGAAATTCTTCAAGCTCATCTTCATCTCCTCTCTTTCCCGCTTGTTCTTTCCGGTAAGCGATTAACTTCTTCAGCCTTGCATCTTCTTAGTTTTTGCTAAGGTCATTCACAATACAAAGAACCCTTGATGCATACCTACAATTTATGACACATTAAAACGCCATCAAACCCAAACATAACGTAGTTATGTGAACATTCATGTGGCCTGCCACGTGGAACTTCTATCAAGTTTGCATATGGAGAGTTAACTAAACCTTGATGGGTATTTTGTTTGCATTAAACATGAAGTGAGCGTATGAAGCTCGTATTTCACAATTAAAAATATTGACAAAGAATAAAGATGAGAGGTACAAAGAGAAACATAGATCAAAGAATTATACGTTTCATCCAAATTTGACTCTGCAAGCCACAAAACCCCGAAGTAGGCCCTTCATCTTAGAGGCTCATACTCATAACGACGTCTCGCATTAGTCCGCTATTCGTAGGAATTGGTAGTCAAATTTGCTGGGCAGATTATGGCAAGCCAATCGATTAGGCTTCCTAGACAGAGAACTGAAATTACTTCGACCTCCATCATTATTTGACTTGCTTTGGCTTCTACTTCTTTGAACAGATAATCCCTCTATATCACTATCCGAATTAGTGCTCACCAATTTACCTCTCAACACTTCATTATGAAGACCAACCGTTACATCTGATAGACTAATCTTACCGCGATCATATATCGTTAAATCAACAAAAGCAGTACACTCGTTAAGGAAGGAACACAAGAGGATCGCTGCTTGAACCTCATCAGTAATATCAACATCCGCTGCCTTCAAATTCATAATCAAAGTGGTCAAAACATCTATATGCTCTATAAGATCGGCTCTAGGCTTCGTCTTAAATGAATAAAGTTGTGCTGAAGAATAATCTGATTGGTGAGAGACTTGTCTTGATATGCACTAGATAATGCATCTCATAATTCCTTCGTCGCCTTCTTCTGAGAGAATTTTCTAAGAACTTCATCTGAAAGACTCAATTGGACTGTTGTAAGAGCTTCGTTTTCCATCTCTTTCAAAATAGTTGCCTTAATATTTTTTAATTTCTCAGGCGCAAAAACAATCTTAAAAATCTTCTCCTACTTCAACGCTGCCTCCACCTTCATCTTCCAAGTTTCAAAATCTTCCTTTTCATCAAAACGTGTAACGACATAATTGACATCGAATTTACTAATAGACTTTCAAGAACTAGCCATTAATATCCAAATAGAACAATAATGCTAGCTCTGATACCAAATTGTTGTGAAAATTTTGAATGAGCAAATGCGTATTTGATTAGGATCTAATATTGGCTATTCGAATAGCAATGCAACTTAAAATCAACTATGAAATCACACAAGAACAAATAATGAAAGAAAAGAAGAAAGAGACATAGAAAATTTAGCATAGTTCAGATATAAGTATCCTACGTCCACGGAGATCCAACAATCCTTCATTATTTTTTTCACTTCGAGAGAGAGTACAACAAGAGAAGAGAATGAATCACTTAATAAATTTCACTCATCCTGAAAATTACATAAATATGGATCTTATTGAGGATATTTTGTTGGAGAATATTCTTGTTGGTTCGTGACGAAAAGATGAGCAAATGTCTTCATATTTATATGTGCAAGGATGAAGATTGCCTTGGAGATAATGATGAAATGTTTTTGAATTTACTTGATTTGATTTCAACACAAATTTAGTATATTTGTATTTGTTTCCACATATATCATTATTTGTTTGATTTCTCAAATCAATTCATCTCTTCTAATACTAATTAATTACCATCTCTTCCTGAAAACTTGTTCTTCCTTATAAAATGCTTCAAATTCAACTAACTGCATTGCTTGCTTTTTCAAATTTGCAGCTGTTTGCTCATTTCTCCTATCAATATCCTAATAGAAATTGAAAATGTATTATTAGTTTAAATATGCATATTAAAAAAATTATATGGCATACACAGGAAAACTAAAGATTAAAAATGTTTAAATTCATCATATCAAATAACACTCGCGGATACATGGTACCTCTTTCATTTCCCGCTATTCTTCCAATTCCTTCATATTAATTTATAATGCCTCTAATTCAACATCTTTTTCTGCAATCATGGCTTCAGCACCTTTTAACTCACGATTTGTGTTTTCTAATTTGTGATCCAGTTCTTTGATGCATTTTTGTGGGGCTTTGGGTCCTCAAACATTTTCTCCACAGCACTTTTCTGAAAGCCAGTGAAGTAAATAAACATATGAACCACCATATATACACAAGTACACACCCATACGCAAATAATAGAAGAAAAATTAATCTACCTCATCATTCTTGTTTTTCTCAAGACTTTGAATCTTCTGTTCCAAAGCAGTTTTTCCTTCAGTAATGCCTTAGAATAATTGTTTGATGCATACAACTCCTTACAACACGCAGTCAACTTTTCTTGAAGTGTTCTTGTGGTCTCTTTTGACGCATGCAACTCCACTTGAAGTTTACTTTGTGTCTTCAGAGGATAAAAAAATGAATTGAGAATAATATTACAAGTGATATGGTGAATGATAGACCACTGCTTGTTTTTATAATGTTAAGCATATACCTGACTATCATTGGATGCACTTCCAATGCTCCTGGATGAAGAAGCATCCCGTTCAATTTGATTACTTTGTAATAGCACAAGTTCTCGACTGCTTACCTCTGCGAGCTTAGACTCAATGGATTTTTTGTCGAATATAACAGCCTAATAAATTACATTTTTTTTCTGCATGTAAGAAACACACATGTATGTGTATATACACGTAAATATGTATACACACACGTGTGTGTACACACAAAAAAATGATCTGTTAATAAATGATGTCCAAGGAGATGCAATACGCTTATCACAACAGTACAAACAGGTAAAAGAAAATATTATGGATGTGAAAACGGTGTTCTGTGTTATTCTTAAATCTTTCAGCTTAAGCAGTTGTGAATTAATGATGTAAATTAGTATTGATAACCACATATGGTCTCAAGCAGGCCCGGCCCAATAGAAATTGGGGCCCTGGGTAAAAACAATGAATATTTTTAAAACTAATAATTTTTCTGTTTTCAAAGCACAATGGCTAGGACTTGAACTCCAGTTACTAAACCTGCAAACCACCAACATTAACCGAGAATACATTTTATCACAGCACATGCATTATTATTATTATTATTGAAGTTCATATATACAAACTTTTTTATTTATTGGGCCCTGACCTAGGATTGTGCCCTGGGTGGTAGCCCAAGCAGCCCAGTGCCAGGGCCGGCTATGGTCTCAAGTACAATAAGAATCTAAATAAACTGTTTAATCACCTGCAAGGAGGAATCTTTTGTTATAGATCTAGTATACTAAAACAGATAGCACGCTACAATAAACTCGTCGTACAAGTTTATAAATTAGATTTTCACTACGTTGGAATTCCGTATTAGATAATTTTGCACCTATAAGTTACGTTGTAAATAATTACAACAACAACGTTGTAGTTTTATTAAAAAACAATACAACGTAGAAACCAAAAAGATTAAGAATAGAGCATAATCTGACCAGTTAACGTAGGAATTTTCGTCTGAGGCTTGTCGTAACAATTTCCTTAAGAATTTTTATTCAAAATTCTCCCAAGATACAACAGACGTAATCTGCACGAGATTGTAACGAGTATGTATTAGAACTGGAATTGAATTAGAATGTGATCATGATTCTCTTCTATTTATAATTTCGTCTGCATCCTTTCAAACAGCTGCGTCCGCTCGACTGGTCGCACCCGCTGCCTTTTGAAGGCTGTTGTTCGTTAACGGATCGCACCTGCTTGCTGCTCGTATCTGTTCGGCCACGCCTCCTCATTCGGGCCGCATCCGCTTCTGTTCGCCCGCGCTTATTCAGTCAGGTCGCTTCCGCTCACGTCTAACAAGCCCTGTTTTGCAGTAAAATTACGATCATATTAGACCCAAACCCGAGCCAGATCAGACGGCGGCGGCGCGCGTGTGTGGTGGAGATGCATGATCTTCCTCCGCACAACGGAGCATACATTTGGGTGCTCCTAGGTCCCAACCCCTTCATTTCAAAGCCATATATAGCTTAGCAATTTTTGCGATATGGGAATTATGTATTTTCATTCAATCTTATATTAGGAATTCCAACATCTTTTTCATCACATAATTGACTTAATTTATCCCGATCAGCGACAATTTAAAGGTGAAACCCAGTGCACAAGGCTCCCGCACAAAAGCGGGCTCTGCATGATCGATAATGTACGCAACATTTCCTTCGCAAAGCGAAGATGCTATTTCCAAACTCGAACGTGGACGTTCATATCAACACGGGGGTGACATAACTGATCACTGACAAATTCTTCCAAAAATTTCCCTTCAGACTATAAAGTATTTTTTAGTACTTCTAATTCTTCATGCATCTTTGTTTCTTGTCTCTCCTTTGCAGCTAATTCCTCCAGTAACTACAAAAGCAAATAATTAGTTGGATGACCTTATATGAAAAAAAGAGTACAATTATAGATTACTAACATGTTTTCACCTTAACCAAAACTCAAAATTGCAGCAAGAAATTTGTGAATGTAATACTCAAAGCGGCAAGCTGATATATATGCTTTCGTTATTTACTTATGTATTGATTAATATAGCTAGGTTGTATCACGCTTAGATGAAATTAAATAAGTTAGTTTTCTGTTTTTTGAAAACCGAAACCAATTCATTTTGGCTTTCAAAAAACAAAAAAGTAACATATTTAAGCTGATCCAAACCGGGCCTAAATCTACCAGCTACTGTGTTTGTGTTGTATGATCATGAATTTACTTAAGCCGCTGGGTATGAAATTTATTACAAAGCACCAAAAATTTGTTAAATCCATTAGATGTATGGTAGCGTATAACTTTCAATGGTGTGTATGCTGGTGGTCAGGGTGGTTTTTGTTTTGGGTTTGTAGATGATCTTTATAGTTGTGGTAATTAATTGGTTTATGATATTAATGGCTGTGAACTTCCCTCGTTCTTTTTCCGAAAAATGTAAAATAGAGAAGTGCATGATAGGAATCGAAGCTGGATCTTTTTACCAGAACTCAAGTCATTTATCCACTGCACCGCACCCGCAGACTTTGAACACAGAATTTGAACGCGGACTTTGAAGATGTGTTTTGGAATTTGGATGGTTGGGTGATAAATGTACATTGGGAGTTCCCTTTTTCTATGTTAAACGACAAATATATATGTTAAAATAACCGTTAACACGTATCCTTCCATTCAAATGCTGCTTTTTCTATATATAAAAGGTGTCACTGGCCATAAAAATATGCCTTTAATTTGGATGTACAACCTAATAATTTTCTTTAGTTAAGGACTAAGTAAACGTTTTTTTCTTCCATGCAAAAGTAAGTTGCAAATTTTATGATGCAACTCCACAAGCTTGGACTTCGTAATATCATCTAGATATGACAAGCTCGACTTATTTCACACATGCATGCGGTGTTAAGAGTTACACTAGTCTACATCACACACACGTGTGTGTGCATAAGCTAGGTATAATAATACCCCTAAACCTTTAATCTAATTTTGCACCTATATGTTGCATTTAACTGCAAACGTCATGCAAGATTGTAAGGATGGCACTCAATTTAACAATAATTAGAGAATAAAAAAACATTACTTGTTCTACCTTTTTCTGTGATTCCTCAACAGCATGTGTTTACTCTCGCACATGTTTGTCATTATCAACATTTTGAGGCTTAGGATTTTGAGGAAATCGCCTTGAATAGATACTTCCGATGTGCAAGCTTTTGTATATTGACGGAGCACAACGTCGTTTATATGTGTTTGGAGTGCAACACATATTTCTTCTCCCTGCAAAATGTTAATTAGATACGATGGCCAATGCAAAGTTTATATATATATATATACACACACATGCGTGTGTGTGTATTAATCAAAGATAGAATCAATATTGGAATGGTTCAATGTAACGGTTCATTTACCGTTGAATACAACATCGATGGTTATACCGAATATCAAATACAAACAAAATTAAAATATATGACTATGTATGTTACTGCCTTTCAAGTAAAAAGAAATGCAAATGATAAGATAGCCAAAGCTATTTTTCAAGGTTTTACAAGCCAACTAAAAGGTTGGTGGGAATTTTATTTATCTAACGAAGCCAAAGATATATTTACTGCAACCAAAATAGAAAATAATGTTCCAGTAACAGACTGTGTTAATACCCTTTTATAAACAATTGTAAAACATTTTATTGGAGCAACATCACTTTAAGCTGATAAATCGCAAGAACAATTAATGAATTTAAAATGTCAAAACTTACCACAATTTAAATGGTATAAAAATGTATATTTTTCTAAAATATTCACCAGAACTGATAGCAATCATTAGTTTTGGAAGGAAAAGTTTATATATGGACTTCCACCTTTCTTTGCTAAAAGAATTAAAAATCGAATAAAACAGAAAAATCAAGGATTGATTCCATATGATAACTATACTTATGGTGAATTAGCATCAGAAGTTATCGCAGAAGGAATACAACTCCATAGTGAAATAAAATTACATAAAAGAATACATAAAGAAATGATTGATGAAAAAAGAATTTTAGGAGACTTTTGTGATCAAGTAGGATTATTACCCCTTGCAACGACCCGATTTTTCAACGTACGAAAATCGACATCAATACGTCCACTTTATCAAATGCCGAACAATCGAACGCCAAAAACTGAACATCAGTACGTCTTACATTTATTCTAATCGCAAAATAAGTCAAATAAACGAAGTAAAAAGACTTGTAAATGAAATGTAATTAAATTTGGAAATAAATATTTAAGTGTAAAATATTTATCTTGAACTTAAGAAATGGAGGTAAATTCTTAAGTAAAATTGGAATTGAGAAATGTACCAAGTAAAACAAAAATTTGGTATTGGAAAATATTCTAAGTTAATAAATGTAGGTTTAATAAGGGTGTGTAAAAGGATAATTGTAATAAGTGAATAGAGATCAAAGCGAATGTGAATAAAAGGATAATGGACAAAGCTAATAATCAATTGAGATAAATACGTAGGATGTACGTATATTATTTTATTCACATAGCTGTTTGATCCAGATTCGAGCATATAATTTCGAGATAATTGTATCGATCCGAGTTGAATTTTTTCACTCGATTTTCAACGGCGAACCCTGGGTATGGATTTTTGATGGATTTTGGAAATTCTCTATCATAGTTGTAGCTATGCACGGAGAACGACGGTTTCTAATCAAGAAACCAGGTTTGAGTCTGCACTAGGAAGTCGGATGGACGATACTAGTTCGAAAATGAAATTGTGTGATCGAGTGAGCGATCGGATTCAATATTGCGTACGGATGATATGTGTAAATCGTACGGCTTGAATAAAGTAAATATTGAAATTTTGTACAGAAATGAATAGAACGATGTTGGATTTAGTAAAAAAAATCTAGGGTTTTCCTCAGCTATGAAAAAAATCTTTCTCCTCA
Source organism: Allium cepa (assembly GCA_030765085.1). Lineage (NCBI taxonomy): Eukaryota > Viridiplantae > Streptophyta > Magnoliopsida > Asparagales > Amaryllidaceae > Allium > Allium cepa. The sequence goes on along the minus strand of CM060938.1, from coordinate 460,076,969 downwards.
TAGAAACCAATCACATCTTTCATTTTCAAGGTATCAAAGCAGGCCACCTGAATCTCACATCAGAGAATCCAACAATGGTATCATCATAGATAACGACGGGTTTCAACTGGTTCAGTCAAGATCACAAAAGAAACGTCTACCCAATTTGCCCGGCAATCAGAGAATTTCACGGATCAACTATAGTGAAATAAAGAAGAAAGATGGTCAGAATCCGACCGTCCCTCCTCAGAATATGAGAAATCAATCATACCAGTCGCATAAACCCATGAATTTTTCTCTGAATAGAGAACAGGGGCAAAAATCATGGACATACATTGTTTCTGAGCAATCCAAAGAACCAAAAGATGATGAATACAATCTTGAAACTATTGCTCCCATCAAATTTAACAGTAAGAAATACGGTTTGATAAAGGAATCTGTCTGTAAAAGTGCACTTGATTGTTCGAATAATTCGATCTTGGTTTATGTTGTGCCAAACCATATTATATGTTTTTTAAAGCTTACATTCAACGTGTATGGAAGCCTGTTGGAGAATTTGAAATATTTAACAAAGAGAATGGGTTCTTTCTTGTTAAATTCAAGGAATTTCAAGATTGCAATTCAATCATTCAGAATGGTCCATACTTCTATAATGGAAAGCTCATCATAATGTGAAGATGGTTTGAGTCCCTGAAAATTAATAGAGATCTCCTCGGTACGATGTAGATATGGGTTAAATTACCCAATGTTAATCTCAAATTATGGGATCGTGAAGCTTTTAGCGTGATGACCAGCATTATTGGAGAACCCATAAAAATGGATGCAGCTACTACCTTGAAAATGAGATTAAATTACGCTCATCTTCTGGTGGAGGTATCTACAGATGATGAACTTCCTCAAGAAATCAATCTTACATTATACAATGGAGAAAACATTACTCAAAAGATTGAATGTGAATGGGTTCCACCGAAGTGTAGTATCTGTAAATGCTTCGGACACATTAGAGAACAACGTGTCTCAAAACAAAAGTGGATACCAAGAGCTCATAATCAAAACGAAGAAATCGCTGCAGATCAAGAAAATGTCACAGATGCGACATTTCAAGAATTGCATCTCAATGAAGAGACACCAAATAAATCAAGAATTCAAAAGAACAAGGACCGAATCAGCCATAAAGGTATCATCTTCAATCAAGAAACAACATCAAATTCGCTCACTGATTAAGATGACCAGATCCCTGCTTCGGAAGTTCATTATTTAGAAAGTATAAAAGAGAATTCAAAAGATATTTCACAACACGGCTCAAAGGAGGGTATCAATAATGAAATGGTCTTTAACTCTGAAATCCCTCCCATTTCAGAGTTATGTTTAATTACAAAAAATTATGATACAGTCATAAACAAAACCCCTCATATGAGTTGTAGCCAGAGTCAAGAATATAATATGGAGAGTGAACCTCCATCAGAAAATGCTGTAGAAGTCGAGGACAATGTTGGCATCCACTCAACTTTGCCTTACAATGCTGAGGAGTTTGACATCTCTTGCATCTGAATCCCAGATAGCAATACTGCATCAACATCTGATAATGTTATGGAGGAATCTGAAACGCAATTTGATATATCAGAATTGCATATACCCAAGACTAAAGCAATTGGCAAATATAAGAGCAAAGATAAAAAGAAGAAAGCTTTTAGGCAAAAATACATATCAATCAATCCAGACTGGAATGAAATGACCACAAGACTTAAAGCTAAAGGCACGGAGAAAAAAAAGAAGGGTAAGGGTAGTAGTGTATCAGGTTCAATATGAAACCCTGTTTAATTCTTTATTTTACATACCTTTAACATTTTTATTATGTCTATGATTGCCTGGAATGTTAGGGGTATGAATTCCCTTGCTAAACAAACTGATATTTTAAATATGGTCAGAATATTCAAACCATCAGTGGTTGCCCTCATTGAAAACAAGATGGATGATTCTAGTATTGAGAAATTCTGTTTTAAACCCTCCAATAATTGAAAACCCATCAACAATAATGACTGTGGTAGTAAGGGTAGAATCCTAGTTATTTGGGACTCTAATATCTGGAATATGGTTAATTGCAATAAGGATATTCAATTTATTGATTGCAATTTTAGAAATGTTGGTGGTTTCTCCCTTCAAATCACTAATATCTATGGAAGTAATTTTGAAAATGAAAGGAACAGTTTATGGTACAGATAAAAAGCTCTTAGTCAAAGTTATGATTTTCCTTGGATTATTTTAGGAGATTTTAACACTGTTTTTCATGCAAATGAAAATTATGGTAGTAATAAAATCCCCTACAGTAAGCTAGAAAAAGTCAATAAATTTTTACTTGAATCTGGGCTAATTGAACCTAAGATGAAAGGTAATAAGTACACTTGGAAATCTGGTAAGGAAAAAATATCCATTGCAAGCTTGACAGAGTATTAATTAATAAAAAAATTGTGAAACTTTCCCAGATTTCAGTTGTTACCCTATTGAGCAAAATACTAGCGATCATACCCCTTTACTTATTAACTTTTTTTCATAATCAAATTAATAAAAACTTTAAAGCTGCTCCTTTCAGATTTAAAAATGGTTGGGTTATGAACAATGAGTATAATGAGATAATTAAAGAATGTTTTAATTTTTCAAGTAATGGTTCTTACCAATTCCAGTTCAACATGTTTCTTAAAAACACAAAAATAAAATTAAACACTGGAATAAGGTTAACTTCGGTAAGAATGACATTTTAAATAAATTAAGAGAAGAAGGAATTTTTTTGCAAAAGCTTGCTGATGATAACCCTGGCAATACTAATATCATTGATAAATTCTTTTCTAATCAAGCTAAACTTTCTCAAGAACTTTATATCAACATAGTCAATTATAAACAAAAAGCTAAAGTAGACTGGCATAATATGGGAGATGACTGCGCCAAATTTTTTCATGCTAAAATGAGCTGCATAAAACACATCAACAATATAGGAAAAATTATTGACAATAGAAGTGTGTGCATAAATGACTATGATAAGATTGTCAGTGAAGCTATCAATATCTATTCTCAGTTATATTTTTCAGACTCAAATGAAACTAATTTTCCTAACATTGTATGTAAGAACGTGTTAAATGATAATGCTGTAGATATCTTATTAGCTCCTGTAAATTTGGATGAAATCAAATCAATTATTTTTAGTGCCGGTGATAATAAAAGTCCTCGTCCAGATGGTTTCAATGCTAAATTTTTCAAAACTCATTGGGAAAATACCAAAGAGCAAAATTTTAAAGTATCAATGAATTTATGGATGAAGGAAAGCTGCTTAAAAGTTTTAATCATACTTTTATTATCTTAATTCCAAAAAACAAAAATCCAACTTATATTGGGGATTACAGACCAATATCTTGTTTCAATTTCGTTTATAAAATCATTGCTACCATTTTAAGTAATAGAATTAAATTGTTTCTTCCTTTTTTAATCTCAGGAAATCAATTAGCTTATATTCCTGGCAGATTAATATATGAAAACTCTTTGTTAGCACATGAAATGGTCAAGAATTTCAATAATAAAAAAGGGGATAAAATATGTCTTAAACTTGACCTTCAAAAGCATATGACAAAGTTAACAGAAATTTATAATTCATATCATGAAATGCATGAAATTTCCTGCTAAATTTTGTAAGTTAATTTTTGAGTGCATTAATACACTCACCTTCTCAATCTTATTTCAAGGTAAACCTGAAGATTTCATCAAGAGTAACAGGGAAATTAGACAGGGAGATCCACTTTCTCCTTATCCTTTTACTTTGGCTATGGAATATTTTTCTATTCTTATTGACACTGAAACTATCAAAAACAACATTTCTCCAATAAATAGAGTTCAACCATCCAGTACTCACCTAATTTATGCTGATGACCTTATGTTGTTCTCTAAAGCTAACAAAGATAATGCAGAGGCTATTAGTCAGGTTTTTGAGAATATGTACAAATATGCTGGTCTTAAAATTAATCAATTTAAAACAAAGGTACGTTTCAGCAAATATTGCAGGTATAAAAAAGAAGTTCTGGATGTTCTTAAAGTGAGTGAAGGTAATCTCCCTATCAAATACTTAGGTCTACCTTTATCGGTCAATCAGATCAAAGATAGTGATTGCTCCAATCTGGTTGAAAAAAATTCAAAGCAGAATGGAAACTTGGTCATGCAAGCTTCTATCTATTGCTGGTAGAATTGAGTTAATAAAGACTGTTGTTTATGCCATTATTCTATACTGGTTTCAAACATACCATATCCCTGTTGCTACAATTTAAAAAATTGAAAGTAGATGTGCTGAATTTCTATGGAGAGGTAAATACCATAAAATTAGTTGGGATAGAGCATGCAAACCTAAAAAAGAAGGTGGCCTTGGTATTAGAAATCTGAATGATTTGTGTTTAACTTGTCAATTAAAACTTTTTTGGAGATTTGTAAGTGGTGATTCATTATGAAAAAAATGGATGACTTGCAAATATCTCAAAAATGGCAACTTCTGGACTGCTTTACCAAAAAAAAATCAATCCAATGCTTGGAATCAAATTTTAAAATGCAGAGATTTAGGAAAATCTTTAATTGAAAGAAAATTTAAAGCTGGTAATGAAACTAGTCTTTGGTTTGACCCTTGGTTTCAAAATGATTATTTTATAGATAGGGTTGGATGGGATAATCTTATTATTTGTGGTGAAGCTAATGCTAATGTTAATGTCATTATTAAAAATAATCACTGGAAAACTCATATTCATCCAATCACAAATCCACATAAAAATTTAATTATTAATATCCCCTCAGATCCTGATGCAGAATGTGACTACTGGGAATGGTTAGCTAACAGTAAAGGTAAGTTTTCTTTCGAGAAAACTTGGGAGCATATCAGAAATAAACAACCCACCGTAGATTGGCATAAATGCATATGGAACAAGGTGAATAATCCTAAGATGGCTATCTGCACATATTTTGCTATTAAAAATAGATTGCCAACTTCGGAGATTAATAATAAATGAGGAAGAAATACTTCTTCACTTTGTTCCTTATGCAATTTAACTAACGAGACAGTGACTCATTTATTTTTTGAATGCAGTTACAGTTACTATATATGGAGCCAAATCAGAACTAAACTGAGCATGAGCAATAAAAGCAGCATGGAGCTTAATCGAATTATAACAGATATCAACAATCAATACAGAAACAAATCCCTCAAAAGAGATCTCGCGCACATTTTACCGACTTCCGCAGTTTATCATATATGAAAAGAGAGAAATAATCGTACTCACAACAAATCAAAGTTGTCCAAAGAGCAAAGATGGATTATAATTGAGAATGACAGCAAAATCATTCTCCAGAAGTCTAAGAAAAAAATCAGAGACCAAACCAGATTTGACTTCCTTGCGGATTGTTCGAGCAAAGAGGCTGGCAGTAAGCATATCGAACATTATCTCCACAATCTGAAGGCTTATCAAAATGATTCTAGCATTCATCAGCGAATCAATCGTGTCAACCACGAGCCTCTAACCAGCATTCATCCTGAAAATGGCGACATCAGCTGCAGATCCACAGATCTTAGTCGCAATGACACCAGATCTGTAGATCTTAGCCTTATGAACCAAAACTCTGACTTGAGAAACCACATCAGCTCAATTAAAGCTGATAGTAGCATGAGAAACAAGTTTAACCCGTGTCTTTCGTTCTGGGAAAGGGGTGAGAGCAGCAGAAACGAGAAGACGAGAGAGATTTGATTTATCGCTTTTGTAATTTTATCGTCGCCATTGTTTCTGCTTGTGTTTAGTTGGTGTTGTATGTCGGCAACCCTAAGTTTGTTTAGGGTTTTACTTTCGTGTATCGGGTTTTCCTTTGGTTACCCGCTCATTTGTATTGGGCTGGGCCCTTTAACTGTTTCAAATTTTTTTTTGGATTCAGTAATTGGATATTATTGCTAAGTAGTATACATGTAACTAAAAGCAAAAAGGAAATTGATGAATTTGATTTCAGAAGATAAATTGAATTGCTCGACGAAAGGTATGTGTTTAAATTTCTGTATGAAATTTGATGATTTTCTGATCTAGCCACTTGGCTTTTGTTTTTCTTTTGAAATCTGGAGGCCCATAGAGGCATTTTGTAGTTTACCGGGCTAGCCGCGCAAAGGAGACGCTGCCGAAATTTTTCAAAAATTTAGGGAGTTATAAAAATTTTAAGAAAATTTTGATAATTTAAAATTTGATTTTAGAATTATAATTTGAATGGTTGAGTAAGTAATGTTGTTTGGAAACTTTGGATGAGTTCGGAAAGTTAGTAAGAATGATAGTGTTTTAATAAAAATTGTTTCAAAAATTTGAAACTGTTAGGTTTTGGGAAAGTTATTAAAAACTTTTTGAATTGGGAAGGTAGTGAATGGGTTATGGATCATTCTTCTTAATTGGTAATTTCGGGGACGAAATTCTTTTAAGGAGGGAAGAATGTGACGATCCGAAATTTTTGGATATTTGAAAATTGAAATATTTAATTGATTTTAAATATTTGAGAGTTTGTTTAAACTTGAATTTCAAATATCACTGTTTATTGGGCAATTAAATTATTAAATTTAATAATTTGAAATTGGGTAAAATTGTTGAATCTGGATGTTCCAGGCTTGTTAAAAATATTTTAGAGCCTTAGAAAATTAATATTGACAATACTGATGATAATAGAACTTTTAAAATTGGATTTGGAAGTGTTTTGTTAATTTTTGAAATTTATATCGTTTAATCGATATTTAAAATAGCCTTCCGAGGCACAGTCTCAGAATTTATCGAAACCAGTTTCATTGGATCCATAATTATTATCGGATTTTAATTTTTGCAGTATTTAGAGTGATCGTTTGGCCGTACGATTGATAAACGCGCTGAAATTTATACCGAAAATTCAGTTCAATAACTGGTTCAAAAGGCTATCTTCTTTATGCGACCGAATTAAGGCTCGAAACCTTTTCCAGTGCGTTCGAAAAAGAGGTATAACATTATAAACACCCAACGACACGTCTCGATTGGAGATCGAGATTATGGATTGCAAAAATCGAGACGGTTTGAATTTGAATTTAAAAATAAATAACATTTGTTGCATTAGAATATTGTGTCAAAACTTTGCATACACGTGCAGAAAATTGAAGCATGCGTTCATCTGGTCTTTTTTTTCTCTCTCCATAACCGAGCATTTGTTTAAGAAAAAAAAAAGAGAAAATGAAATTCAAAATCAAATGACCGGATCATTTTTCCCCTTCAAACAGAACGAAATCAGAATTGATTTTGTTAGAAATCATGGCCGATACTAAAAAAAAAAGATATAGTCGATTTTGTTCGAAATGGGACATGTATCGCAATCGAGTCGCGTCATAGGTTCAGAGGAGCGACGCTTGGGTTCGCATTCGAGCACGACGATGGAATCACGTTCAAGTGGCAGCCGCATTCGAGCATGTGGCTAGGGTTTCGATTCGAAGCAAGATGGGAGATCGTAGGCAATTAGGTCGAGATGCTCGCGATAGCGTTGGACGAGAAGGGTGGTGTGGAGATGCTTGCGCGCATGAAGGTGAGCGCCACTCGCGGGGGTTTGGATGGAGGCCGTAGGCGAAGTCGAGGTCGACGTGGTTCGCGAATGGAGGAGTTGCCGTCAGGAGATCATGCGCGTGTGTGGAGGCTCGCGAAAGGTCGTGCGGTACTCGAGCTTGGGTGGCAATGATGGAAGTTGCTGGCGAATTGATGGTTGAGTCTGGGTTTGCTCGATTTGCTGCAAGGTATATGATATTTTTAGATTTTCATTAATTTAATTTATGTGTATCAGTATATGAAATCAAAAATAAAAATATATATAGGAATTTGATTTTAATCTACATCAATATATGTAAGAAATAAAACAAATATACATAAACTTGTTTAATTACTTTAGTCACTAAAAATATTTTATTAAAGAAAATTTGTTTAAAGAATAAATTATTAGTTTAAATCCAAATTATTAGCTAAATTAAACGAATAAATAGTGATAAATTGTTTGACTAATTCAAATATGAATAAACTGTACAAATGTTTGTACAAGGTCTAAAATTGTGAAGAAACAAGCCGGAAGGGGAATGAATTGCAAAACAAAAGCAAATGTGAGATCTTTTCACTCAATCAAATTACTTAGTTTAATTTGAATAGTTAGAATTTAAATTATTGATTGATTGTTTGGATATTATATATATATATATATATATATATATATATATATATAGGAGTGATTGATTTCCCGCATTATATAGCGGATGAGACCCTATTGCGTCCCGTATAATAGCGGATGACCCCATATACCGCGATATTCCATCTCAAAGTGGAATTGGTATTTTATATTATGCTAACATCTGTGGATGCAGGGAAACATGTTGGAGGGATCCAACTGGATACTATAATTTTATATTTAAATCTAAGTTAAATATATTTGTATTAAAAGATAGTTTAAAACTAAGGATAATTTGATTATGAAGATAAAGATTATTTTGAGGCTAAAAATATTTAAAATCAGGATAGATGTTTTTGATTCTTTTAAAAGGAAGGTTTGAAAACATTTTGAAAACAAGATATAGTTTTGTAAAATCATTTTGAATAAAAAGGTTAGTGGATACAAAACGATGTTCCACTAAATTTTTCATAGGTTCCATCCTACTTAGGGTTCCATTTCTTTAACAGGTTGAAGTGGATTCCATTCCACGAATAAATTGGATTTTAAGATGCCAGTGCTTTTCTAGGAGTTTTAACAAAATTCATAATTAAATTACTTATTCTTGAAATCTTGAACTCTTGATAATCTTGATATTCTTGATACCCATGAGTCTTCATTCTTGATATCTTGAATCTCTATACTGTACAGTCTTCATTCTTAGTACCTGCATGGTTAAATCCTGCATATACATATATTTCTAAACTATAATGTTAGTATTTATATTTTATAATCCTATTTTAAGGTTGTTGTCATCAAAACTATCATCTCAAGGACTAACAAAATTTTTGTAACACTTAATTACTTTCTGATAGACATATATGCAACTTACCAAACATTAAAGGTTGAAACATTAAAGGTTGTGGTCCCTTGTGATGCCTCTGCAATTCTCTTAGCTGCTCCAGAGTCTGCACTGCCGCTTTTGCCTGTTGTTTGGGATGAGTCCGAGCGGTGTTGGATTGATCACAATTCTGATGTGCGATTTAACCCAGTGAATGATTCCTATTTCAGATTTGTTTCCGATGATCAACAGGGTCTTAGATGTCTTTATTACACACTGTCTGTGGATTCCTTAGTTCTTGATTTGGATGGTTTGTATGCGAGTTCGAATTCTGTTATGCTAACTGATACTATTTGAGATCGATCTTTTATTTACTCTTCTGATGTTATGGGTTACGACCCTTATCTTGCTATCCGTTTCCGCCCCTTTGCTGGTCTTTGTGGGAATGTTTCTTTGGTTTCTTCCCGGGTGTCTGCGGAAGATGACGATTCTTTCTCTTTGGAAGAAACTTAGTCTTGGTGATTTATACAGTTACTGTGGCGTGTCTGTCACATACCTGTGTTGTATTTTCATTTATTCTTAGTAGTTAAGGTGATTTTACCTTTCTCATGTACTTCAATTTTATTACGTTCGTAATAAAAGTGGACGGTACACTATAAAATCGGCTGGCCTTGCCAAATGTAGTAGAATATTATACAAGAAAAAATTCGGTAATGGAGATGTTCAATGAAATAACTAAATAAGAATTCTGATGTTATAAATTGTTATAAACTTAAGTTAATAATTTGAAATGTTACTAATTAAATTTATAGAAAGAGTGAACACTGTAAGTAAATGATTATAAACTTAAGTTAGTGCTTAAAGTCATTTATAATTAAATTTAGTAGCAAAGGTGAATACTATATTAATTGGATGATTATAACTTTATAAAATGCTGAAAGGATTAGAAATAGATTTAATATCTAGTAATGTTATATATGAAGGAAATGAATAGGAAGGAAAAGAATTGAAAATTTTAAGTATGATTTGCTTCACAAATGTATATCGAGATAAAAAGAAAATCAAAGTAAATAATGAATGTGAATTAAACTGAAAGAAAATATATGCAATACTCTAATAATGAGTCCATTGATTATTTTAAATAATTGAATGGAACTTATGTAAGTAAATGAATGTAAGCTAATGGAAACATTGCAATGTATGAATGAAATGGGAAATGAATTTTTGTAAGTAATAAGTGTAAATTAAGGAAAATAATCATTGTATGGATGAATGAAACTGATGAACAGTAAATGATGTGAAAAGAAGTTAATAAGAATGAACTTGAATAACACTTGGAAATCATTGTTTGTTTTGGCTTATGGACGTTTGAGAAAGAACACTTCTAACTGTATAAGGATGTATAAATAACCTATTAAGTTTTACCTTAGACTGTGGAGTGTATGGCATACTTGCTAGTTACTTATCATTCTGTACGATTTAAAAGTTTCTAAACCCGCACAAACCATTTACTTTGGTTGTTATGATGGATGGTTGATTTTTTTGATTTGCATGTAATGATTGTATGCTTTTAATTACAAGTGAGTGTTGATATGTTGTGTTGATTTGTTTATTATTAATTTGAAACAACGCAAATATTTCTCTTTTATATAATTATTAACTTCTCTGGAGTGTATAAGTGAAGTACAGGTTTATGGAAGCAATAGCTACTGCTTTTAGTTTCATAAAATAAATGTTATTTGCCCAATAAATATGTATGTTCTCGGATTACGGTTTTATAGCGATATTATATTTTGTTTTTCCCATGGTTTGAGATATTTTATTTTGAAATATGATAAATATATTGTTATTATTAATATTATCATTTCTCCCGGACATCTCCGTACAAAGGAGACTCTGTCGAAATTTTCCGTGAATTTTGGACTTGGAAATTTTTGTGAAAATATAAATGTTTTCAAACTTTTGCTAACTTGAATATATAAGGATTAATTGTTCTAGTTGCAATTAAATCATTTTATTATGTAAATTAACTGTTTATAAGTTGAATATTTTGAATAAGATATATCGATTTCTTAATTCCTACTTTTCCTTCTTTTCCCTTTTCGAGGATGAAAAGTTTTGAGTGTGGAAGAGTGTAACGACCGTAATTTTCGATAATTAAATTAATTAATTAAATAGGTTTGGAATTTAATGTCGTGGAAAAAAAATTAAAAATTTAAGATTTAACAATAAGAAAATAACTAGAATGAAATGTAATAGTGTTAATATAAGATCATTGATAACCACTTTAACGCAATTTCAATTAATTAAGATGATTGTAATTATAAAATTTGGTTATAAACTGTAAATGATGTAATAGATTAAATGTTGTATTAATTGATGAAATAATGTGCAATTAATTGGAATCGGATGAAAATCAATGTTATGTAAGTAGTTATAACATTTGATGGTAGATAATAAACTTATAAATGACTTATAAATGAGATTAAATTAAGTCAAAGGTGACAATTGTCATTGGTTACCTATTTATTTAATCTGTTGAACTAAATTGAAAATTAATTGCAATTAGATGTAATAAAATATTGCGTTAATATGAATTAAGTTAATAATTGAAGAATATTAATTTAATAAATCATAAACCAATGTTAAATATATATACATGGAGTAATGAATGATTGAATAAAAAGGATTGAAATCAAGTTTATTCAATTTATTTGGATTTAAATTATAATTAATGAATTTATTGCTATTGAAATTAACACTGTAATTAGTAAAGTGATTAACATTCGACTGGTATGGAAATTTGTTTTAAAAGATTTTAAATGTCTAGGTAATCAAAATGATGAAAACTGTTAGGTATTAAATTTGAAGTCGAAAATGATTTAATTAATTTAATTTTAATTTATTTAATTAATGTGAAAATAGTCATTTTGGCCACTGCCTTGGATTTCGACGAAACTAGTCTCATCGGATCCATAGCGGTGAATTATTGTAATATTTTAAGTTTCTTAGCGATCAGGCTTGTTGTTTGATCGTACGGACTCGAAGCGCGTAGAAATCAATTTAATTGAATTCAATTAGAAATAAACTGATTTTAAAGCTAACTTCTTTATACAATAGAATTAGGACTTGAAACCTATTTCATTGAGTTTAGAAATATCAAAAACATCTATTTTGATATATGAGATGACCCACTTTCGTTTCGGGGGGCAGAACGGGCTTTTTGGGTCGCTATTCGTCGTTCGTACAAATTCGATATGTGTTTTGTTATCCCATTTTTTGGTCAAAACTGGAATATCAATGTTGAGCGCGTCTCCACCACGATCGAGCTAAGAAGGAGCAACCAGCAAGCGTACCTAAGTCCAGAGTTCCCGAATACCAAGTCCATTCGGCCTCATACCCTCATGTTCATTCGGCTATGCAAGTATACGAGTCATTCGGCACTAAGGCCTAAAGCTCGTTCGGCATTCCTAGTCGTCTCATTCGGCGTTCCCATCCGGCGTTCCCAACACAACTCCATTCGGCATACCGGTCCAAGCAATGCCGAACCAAGCCTCTCCACCTCAATACCGAACCAACCTGCCTCCTCCATCACCGGACCAATCCACCGGCCCACTCATCCTACACCGAACCAACACTCCATCCACTAACATACTACCACCGGATCATACTCCTATCACCGAACGAACTCCACTCAACCCATGCTCCACCGGACCAACCAACCACCGGTCCAACCATCCTTCTCTCCAAGCTCCATGCCGAATGAAGCCTCGCCGAACCAGAAAGTTGCCAGTCCAAACTGCATCAGCCCAGGCCCACCAACAGCTATAAGCATCCAAGACCCCTGCCCCCAGCCTCACTCTATAAATAGAGGGGCAGGGGTACAACAATGGAAGACAAGTTTGAGAGCTCAAGCCTGGAAGGAACTCTCAAACAACTTTAGATACTTGTAATCAAAGCTTTGTACTTGTAATCTGAAGAGAAAAAGGAGAATAACATATAAAGTGGACGTAGGCACGTTCTGGCCGAACCACTATAAATCTGTGTGTCTTTTACAGTTTAGTCCCTGTTTTTCATATATTTGCATAAATCACCCAAATCACTAAGAACAACATAAAATCAATCAACTCATACGACTTTGGGTGTTTGCGGCCATTTTTCACGCAAACATTTTGGTGCTTTCATTGAGAGGAACCAGCTTCCGCTACACGGACAGAAGTTGAATTTGAAAATCTAAGAGTTCAGATCTAAGAGTTATGACGAGACAAACAAGTAAAAGGCAAAGGCCAGAGAGAAGTGAACACCAAGGAAGTCAAGAGGCTTCCTCAGGAGGGAATCAAGCGTCGATCTTCATCACTAGGGATGAGATGGAGGTCATGATGAGAAGACAAGAAGAGATGATCCAGAACTTACTTCAACAAATTGGGCAAATTGGAGCACAGATCCAAGGAGCGACTGGAGTTCAGAATGGAGCAGGACCATCTGGCGCAGCACCAGAGCTAGGGGGCACTCACGTAGAGCATGTTGATCCGACCCCGGGAAGTGAGATGGGGGCATCCGAGCCACCTGGTAGCAATAGAGGAATGAACGTTCAGCCAGGGAGGCATACACATGGAAACTCCCGCGGACTTGGGGGGCAGGTCGAAGGCAGTGAACGAGAACTACAGCTTGGAGACAATGACAGATTAGCAGAGATGGTTAGAAGAGCTATGAGAGGCGGTTTAGTAAACAGAGACTTGGAAGATGTAAACAGGAGTCCTTTTTCTTCTGCGATTAGGATGGCTAGGAACCCACCAGAATTCAAGCTACCATCATTGGACATGTACAACGGGAAAACGGACCCCACGGTCCATCTAACGAAGTATATGAGACATATGGAAGTGCTGGGGGCATCAGAGGAGGTTATGGCCCGGTGCTTTCCACTGTATTTGACGGACATTGCAGCGTTATGGTTTAGGCAACTGGAGAGCGGCTCCATAGGAACATGGGCAGATTTAACTGAGAGATTCATGAGGCAATTCAGGGTTCATATTGCGCGACCCAAGAATGTGATGACTTTGGCAACCTTGAAACAGAAAACTGGAGAGACTTTGAGGAGCTTTCTAACGCGATTTAATGCGGCGGCAGCATCAGTGGATCGACCAGATCCATCTATGGTCATGATGGCGGCTGTATCTGGAATAGCTGGTAATACAGAGTTCAAGAATTCATTAACCAAGGACCCGCCTATGAATCTGGGAGAGTTCTATCATGAGGCTGAAAAGTTTCTGCGTTTGGAAGATGCTAGTGCAGAAAGAGAGGAAGAAGATGACGTTTACACAATCAAGAACGGAAACCTACCTGGAAAGGGTGCGGAGACTAGCAAAGGAAAAAGAAAGGCTGAGGATAATGATGACAGGGCGAAGTGGCTACGAAGAGAGCCACGATTCACCACCTATTCAGAGCTGAATGAGAATTTGGAACGGATTTATCAGGATACCAAGGGGCAGGTTCCGTATCGTAGACCAATGCGAAGGGATCCAACCTCTGACGAAAGAAAATCAGATAAGTTTTGTGTATTTCATGAATTGAATGGTCATAACACTAATGATTGTAGGCATTTGAAGGACGAGGTGGAAGGGCTTATCAGGAACGGCATGCTCCTTCAGTATGTAAGGAGGCGAACTCCAGCAGTGGAGCCAGAGCGACCACCCTCTACATCAGCTAGAGGTGACCCTGGATCAGGGCACCATTTGATTATCCATTGATTGCTTGATTAAGATAACGATGAACAAGTCGTAAGCTTCCACTAAAGCAATTAAATCATTTACACATGTACGAGATCGCGAACGATCTCCAGGCATGCTCTGAATAATCAATGACTGCTTCGGGGTGGGAACTTACACTTTGACATCCTTGCTTTGCTTTTGTTTCGATTTGAACATTTGAATTCTTCCTGTTTGGACATTTCTGCTGTAAGGTACTATTGCTTTAACATTTACAATTCTATGAAAAAATTATTTACTTGTATGCCCGTTGGATCGCGAACGGTCCACGAGCACCTATTGCATGGCAACGAACTGCCGAAGTCTTTGATTCGAAAAATTCCCCCAAACAATGACCCCAACACTGATAATATTAAGTCCCCCCGGGCACACTCACAATTCGCCACGAACGGCACCCGACTTCGAACAGTCACAATTCGCCTCGAACGGCACCCGACTTCGAACAGTCACAACTCGCCTCGAACGGCCTCCGATCGCGAACGATCATAACTCGCCTCGAACGGCACAACTCGCCTCGAACGGCACAACTCGCCTCGAACGGCACAACTCACCTTACCTCAAATGGCTCGATCGCGAACGGTCGTCATTTGAGGTCCGCCACCTGATCGCTGACTGTTACACCTTACCTCAAATGGCTTGATCGCGAACGGTCGTCATTTGAGGACCGCCACTTGACCGCACACTGTCGCACCTTACCTCGAATGACTTGATCACGAACGGTCGTCATTTGAAGTTAGGCGCTTGACCTTGAACGGTCACATTTCATCACAAATGGCTCGGTCTCGAACGATCGACGCGTGGATTTACAAGCTCGACCGCGCACTGTCGCACTTTACCTCGAATGGCTCGATCGCGAACGATCGTCATTTGAAGTTAAGCGCTTGACCTTGAACGGTCCCCACTCGACCGCGCACTGTCGCACTTTACCTCGAATGACTCGATCCCGAACGGTCGTCACTTGAAGTAAAGCGCTTGACCTTGAACGGTCACATTTCACTGCAGATGACTCGATCCCGAACGATCGACGCACGGATTTATGCGCTTGACCGCACACGGTCGCACTTCACCTCGAATGACTTGATCCCGAACGATCGTCATTTGAAGTTAAGCGCTTGACCATGAACGGCCGCGTTTCATCCCTAATAGCTCGATCCCGAACGGTCGTCATTTGGGGCCATATAAACTATCAAGTTCTTTACAGGTTGATGACAGGATATGAACATCCAGCTCATGGCATTACAAAACACGCCTTCCTACCGCAAGGCATATTTTGGGGGGCAAAGTGTTATCCCATTTTTTGGTCAAAACTGGAATATCAATGTTGAGCGCGTCTCCACCACGATCGAGCTAAGAAGGAGCAACCGGCAAGCGTACCTAAGTCCAGAGTTCCCGAATACCAAGTCCATTCGGCCTCATACCCTCATGTTCATTCGGCTATGCAAGTATACGAGTCATTCGGCACTAAGGCCTAAAGCTCGTTCGGCATTCCTAGTCGTCTCATTCGGCGTTCCCATCCGGCGTTCCCAACACAACTCCATTCAGCATACCGGTCCAAGCAATGCCGAACCAAGCCTCTCCACCTCAATACCGAACCAACCTGCCTCCTCCATCACCGGACCAATCCACCGGCCCACTCATCCTACACCGAACCAACACTCCATCCACTAACATACTACCACCGGATCATACCCCTATCACCGAACGAACTCCACTCAACCCATGCTCCACCGGACCAACCAACCACCGGTCCAACCATCCTTCTCTCCAAGCTCCATGCCGAATGAAGCCTCGCCGAACCAGAAAGTTGCCAGTCCAAACTGCATCAGCCCAGGCCCACCAACAGCTATAAGCATCCAAGACCCCTGCCCCCAGCCTCACTCTATAAATAGAGGGGCAGGGGTACAACAATGGAAGACAAGTTTGAGAGCTCAAGCCTGGAAGGAACTCTCAAACAACTTTAGATACTTGTAATCAAAGCTTTGTACTTGTAATCTGAAGAGAAAAAGGAGAATAACATATAAAGTGGACGTAGGCACGTTCTGGCCGAACCACTATAAATCTGTGTGTCTTTTACAGTTTAGTCCCTGCTTTTCATATATTTGCATAAATCACCCAAATCACTAAGAACAACATAAAATCAATCAACTCATACGACTTTGGGTGTTTGCGGCCATTTTTCACGCAAACATGTTTTTTTTTCTTATCGTGCTTTGTTAATATAAATAGTCATGTTTCCCAAACCCTTGCAGTCATTTTTCTTATTTTGTACATACATTAACTTTTGTCTATCTCCTTCTTTTCAATGGCAGAAACAAATTCAATTTTCAAATCAATTTCAAAATTTAAACTCCTCCAAACCCTAGCATATTATATACCATTTCGAAGCTCTCGACGAGCGTAATCTACTAGTGCAATTCGTTTTTGCAATCGAATCACTACTTGTCCAAAATTGGTGATTTTGTTTCGGCCGTTCACATGTGGTCGTTGTGACCTAATGGCGGATCGTCGTACGATCAACGATCGGAGGCTGCGGTATTGTAGAGGAGGAGGTGCAACACTCATCCATGGTATTCGTTCAACCCAGATGTGCCTGGAGATCGCTAGAAATGGCCACGAACCTCGACGGCGGCGGTGGTGTTGGGTGAGTCGCGCGTCATCACGCTGGCATTGGGGTGGTCGGCTCGGAAAGGGGGAGATGGTGGTAATGTCACATCGAGAAGATTATAGGCATAGGCGGCGGCGTTTGGAGGATTTGGGTGGCGGCGTCTATCGGTTAGGGCTTCGATCGAGCTTGTAGATATTAGGATTGACTTTTGATACGTGATGTGGCAGTCTATTATTCGTCTTGTAATTATTTAATTTTAATTTTAATTTTTTAATCTTCTAACCCGAATAACTTTCTCATACGAGATCGGTTTTGGACGCGGTTTCCTCCGCTGCGATCGTATTGAAATTCCGAACATTTTGGCGCCGATTTGGATGAATTTTGAAACCATTCAATTTTGAGCCTTATTTTTGATTTCAAATCGGTGAGTGTTTGAACCCACTCACGATTACTAGATTTTCTTATGTTAGTTAACTTAAAATTTTGATATGATTATAAGTAGATTGACTGCTGCTTAATATATTTAAATCGTCATTCCAGTTAAATATGAATTTATTGAATATAATTTCCATTTGATTTAATATTAAATTTTAATTTGAAAGTTTATACCTGTTAATGATCATCAGTTATCTATTGATGTCGATAGGTTGATTTCAATGATTATTGGGATGGATGTTTAATTGTTGATATTGGATGACTGGATGTTATGTTAGTTTATATATATTGATATCACACTTCAAGTTATCTTAGTTTATTATTAGAAAAAATCCCTACGGGTTGAAATGATACATACTCGAACGATCTTATAGAATAGGAGAAAATCGTTATGTGTTGAAATGATAAAGCGATTTTTGTTGATTTTCGAAATTTGAGACTGTGGGTTGAAATGATATATATCCGTAAATTTAAATTTATTGCGGATCGAAATGATAAATATCTGTATCACTTGACTATAGGGTACAAAACGATATATGGACACCGGATTGGTTAAATTAAACGACTTTTAAATCTTTAAATTTTGAATTCAGTTAAATGATATTTTGAAATAGAATTGGATTTATATAAACCGAATTACTTTCGAAAATCCAAGCATTCACGTTGAAATTGGAATTGATTTAATGAATTGTTTGAAGGATTTAAATTGGAATTTCAAAGTTGAATTGTCCAATATAAATGAATTTTATCGAAATTGAGTTATTGAAAAATATTTGAATATAACTTTGAAAAGTATTTAATTTGAAGTGGTTTAAATCGATAATTCAAACATGGATTGAAATTGATATTGATTAAAATGGTTTTAAATGAGAATTTGAATTGAAAGACAAAAATTAGTAGTTCATTTGGAAGCTGGACATGGTCTAGACGTGTTGAAATGAAAGAAATAGTTAGATATGATATTAATTTCAAATTTATTATAGTTAATATAAATTGTTTTAAAATATATTATTTTCAATTCCTAAGATTTTCAAACTATTAAACTAATTTAAGCTATTTTGAACTATTTAAACTATTTTAATTAGTTTAAACTAATTTAATTTATTTTAATCTATTTAATACAATTTAATCTATTTTAACCTAATTAACCCATTTTAAATCTATATAATCTATTTTAAATCTATTTAATCTATTTTAAAACTATTTACTTTTTTAAATCTATTTAATCTAATTTAAATCTATTTAATCTATCTTAAATAAAATTTAAACTATCTTAAGTCCACCTAAACTATTTTAATCTATTTTAAACTATTAAAAACTATTTTAATCCGTTTTAAACTATCTAAACTATTTTTCAAATCTCAAGTCTTGTAATGTGGAAGTTTTATATTTATATCCTTGATTTTTAAGGAGAATACGTTTAAATAATGTTATAACCTAAGTTGGAATTTAAATGACATATTCGATTGAATATGATGATTTTGAAATGAGATTTAACCTATTTTGTAAGTATGATTTCGAAAGTAAATATGATTTCGGAATGTGATACGATTTCAAATGAGATACGTTTTCGAAAGTGAACATGTTTTCGAAAATGAATACGATTTCTAAAGGGGTTTTGAGAATATGATATTTTGATATAAATTAAGAATCGGTTATGGAAATTTAAAAGAACCACCTGGTGTGAAATAAGCGTTTGGTTGTTAAAGAGACTGGGATCAGATTTTGTCACTCTCTGCTAATACCGAAACCGCTTTAACAACTGTGTACGTGGTGGAGATTCCAAAATGAGGTAGGATGGTTCGGTGTACGATTCTGTATGAGGTATTTACGTAGCCTTGACTCCCGTGAGTCAGCTTAGATGTGATTAAAACAGGAGCCATGCTGGGCCAAGTGAGTTCATTCCTCGTATCAGGCATATTTCTTCGATACCATTCTATTACTTTATGATTTGATTGGGTGCACCTTTTATTTGGGAATGTGTCTCGAGGTGGACGGTAGTAGCTGCTATGCGTTACCATCAGTCCGCATCCGCAAAACGGTAGAATCCTACCCTGGTATTGCCTCGCGTGCCGTGTTCACACGCCTTATTGCACCTTGTACGAGTTTGTTTTGTACCATACCTATGGAGTGCCATCTGGGTAACCCTCCAGTTTACGGAGGAGCGTACGTATAGACTATGAGAATATATAAATGAGTTACGGACGATATGGGTAACGCCTTAATGCTATTTTAATACTTTACTGGAGACACTATTATAATAGCGTATTGTATTATGTATGTAGATAGTTTAATTGATCCTTTAGAGATGCAATCCCGAACATCTCTTAAGTTATTGCACTCACGTTTAACACTGAATAAGAGGTGTCAAAACCCATAAACATCTCCGATGTCGTTACACGCATATTTATTTACTGTTGATTTAACATACATAAGATCTTTTAGTTCTGACTCGAGTGTTTTGTCTTTTCAATTCGCTCGGGTCAGTCTGGACTTTTCAGTATATCAGAGACTACTACTATTCATTCTATTCATTCCACTACATCATGTTGTTCCGCTGCATTATTTATTTATAACTGCTGTATGTACTCTGATTCTGTATTGTAAAAGTGCAACCAAATGTTATTTGTAAAATAGCTTCATGAACTGTTTATTTAATTATTACCTTTTGTCATTCCGCTGTGAGATTCTATGTTTGTTTTTTTCTTTCTTGATTTTTCTTATTTACCCCATAACGATCCTCCCTTTTGAATGGTATGAGTTTGACATGTATGGTTTATTGTCGATTTAAACCGTCCAAAAAGATAAGGTCATTACAAACTGATTTTTGGGCTACCTACTCATGGAAATTCCAAAAGTACTCAAAGAGAAAGTTATTGGAACTTCTTTTCTCTATCATTTCAAAAAGAGAATCACTCATTTTCGATTTTTGTTTTGAAGAAGTTATGATCAAAAGAAGAATGATAATTTTCGTACTTGAAATTCTAAGTGAAAAATTGTTTTGCAAAGATTGGGTATGCTGACATAGCTATGTTAGAAATTTGAAAAAGTGGTCAATTAGAATGTTGTAGCCATTAAAATTCACACGATTTCAAGAAAAGAAAAACTCCATTTGATTTCGAAACGAGGAAGAAAAGGTTGGTGGAAAGAGGAGAAAAAATGGTGAAACATATGGTTATTTATAAGCAAAATTTCACACTTAATCACTTTGTCAAGACACATCACAAATCTTTATAATATATATATATATATATATAATTATTATGTTTAGTCACGTCCCTTTCTTTTATATGTATAATTATTATGTTTAGTCATATCACTTTCTTATATATAATATACATATACATAACTTTAGTTATTAATCAACCAAGATGCGATAAGAGATAATTATGGTTAATGATTATAAATTTAAGATGTGACAATACTTATAAATATATATATATATATATATATATATATATATATAAAAATTGTTTATTATTTTTAAAACTATGTCTTGTCACATCACTTACTAATCCAAATTAACATAAGATAATTTATTTTTAAGCGTATTATTATCTAGTTAATTAACTCTTATATATATGTACATATAGTGCACAAAGACGAACAATATTCCCGATAATTTTCCGGTGTTGAAGGGTCGAAATTTCAGAAAACGTTGTTCGATCACATTTTCTGTTTTTCTACGAACTATTTAATTTGTTAAACAAATTTTGAAACGAGTCTACCATCATAATCAATTAATTAAAATGAGCTTATTTTTATTATAAAATCTATATATTGAATATTTCAAATTAATTAAATATTCACTAACCAAAGCAGTGAAATTCCGGTCGTTACAACTAACATTTCAGTTCCTAAGTCAATAATTCATCATTCAGGGCCAATTCCTTCGGCTATTGAATTTGATGATAAGAATGATAAGGTCGATTTTGACATTGAACATTATATAGGCAAAGGAAATGTTCTTTAGTTAAGTTCGGGCAATGATGAAAGTAAGTTTAATGTTGAAGGTAAGCATGCTGTTTCAGAAATTGATGAATCAAATGAGAACCAATTTAGTTATGATGAATTGGAAGGAATTGGCAAAATTGATGAAAATATATCCAAAGAAATGGTAAATGAGGATTTGAATGCAACCAATGATTTTGACAGGCCAACTCAAATCATTGAATGCGTTTTTGGTTCAGATTCAACCATAAATGGGATGATCAATACTCGTTGTGCTTTTTAATGACATGTGTGTTATAGAATGCCTTGTAATGAAGAAACTATATTCATATTTGATCCAGATGGTGGTCCATTGAAAGGTGCAAGAGACATGTGTGTTATAGAATGACATGTATTAGGTTGTCAATCGACCTTGAGGGCACGATCTTTTTTAAGGGGAAATGAGATGTAACAACCAAGCTATGGTTGCATTGGTTGAGAAGGTGCAAAACAGCTGCTCATGTCCAGAAAAAAAGGGAAAAAATACCCTGCTCCGGCCAAGTTCACCAGAGAACCACCACCAGATCGCCAGAAGAGGAAGCTGAGGGTGTCATAAGTGGATTACTAGCCTGACATGGAGGTAGCAAGGCAAGGGATGGAAGAGATAGGCGTGTGTTGAATGTGTACAGGTGTGTGCAAGAATGTGCATGTATACACTGACACATGTTTTCTACAGTAATACATGGTGTTTTGAGTTTACTTTTGTTGGGCGTTGGAGTGAGTTGTATTGCTTAAGTGTAGTGAAATGTTTGTGGGCTTGTACTAGGGTTGAACCAGTGTAGGTTAAAGATGGGTTGAGTCAAGTTAGCATGTGCATGGGTTGTGTGTGTGTATGGTTGTACATGCATTGTAATGAGTGTGTGATCAAATGAAATCAGTTCTTCTTCATTTCTAGCATAAGTATTTTTCTCTTCATTCTTAGTTTGCAAATTCTTGTTCAGTTCTTATCTTTATAGTTTGATCTTGTCATTTTAGTTACATTTTCCTTTTCCAGTTGCAATTTGATGCCAGTTACATTTCTTTTTCTTGTTGATTCTTGCTTTATATTGCCTGTTCTTCTTTCCTGCAAATCTAAATACAAAATTATCTTCCTTTTCAGTTCAGTTTACAAGTTTTAGTTCAATTCTTTTTCCATTTGATCTTGTTACTTAGCTTATTCTTGTTAGTTACAATCTTATTCATTTTCAGTTTATTATTTGATCATCTTTGCAATTATAATTCCTTGTTCTTTACATTTCCCGTCATTCTTCAATTAAATCTTGTATTCCATCATCTGTTCATATTTCTTGAATTCAATTTCGGTTCATTTACTACATAAATCCTCAGTTTATATCTTCATTCTCATTCAACTCTACCAATTTCTTGCTGTATTTCACCACCTGCACACATAAACTGCCACATTATCATCTTCTTCATCATCAAAACATCATACAACTTCACCAGAAATTTCTGTCATCTCCATAACAATGGCTTCAGACCCACCATCGCCTTACACTAGGATTCAATTTATTGGATTTAAACTAGGTTAGGTAAAAAAGTTGAAAATTACCTTGTTTGCAGTTTCAAACTTTGTTTGAAAGATTGTGCACTTTGATGCACTAATCCACTTGAATATGAAGAATTTTATTTAAATTGGTTATACTTTGATGGATTGTGGAGCAATTAAGGATTTGGATCGAGCTTTACAGAAAGGGAGAATGAGTCGGCCGTTTGATTTTTCCTAAAAGCAAGGGCAACGCTGTAATATCTTTTCTTCATGTCCTGAAAACTTTTTTTTTTTTTTTGCCTGGGCCGGAAACATATTGTATTGACTTGTTACACTGTTCTAGTAAAAAAGTAGCATTGCTCTGTTTAGCTACTATTGGAATTGAACCGATGGAGTTCGATGGAGTTCAACGCGTGACGTTCAATGCGTCGGATGCATCCGTTGCCATCAGTAATTAATCACAATTAACATTTCGTTTTAGTATATTTAATATTTTAATTCATCTCAGAATTTAAAGTCATGCGATAAACTCATTTGGCCTCGACTGTCATAACCATTTATCGTTTGAATTCAAATTCAAATTCAAACATGAACGAAATGCAGTATTTTTCGAACGGAATGCTGTCTTACACCCCATTAAAGGAAGCTAACTTCCATGACCTGATCGGTCAGGCCAATCGTTGTCAATGTGGACATTGCCTCTGGACCATCTCTTCGTAGTGACAATCAATTTAAATACTCTTGTGAAAAAACTTTCAACAACTTCTAGTTTTAAAGCATCAATTATACATCGTACGACGTACATCATGGTCTTAAAGTTTTACTGTGTTATATAAAAGCATACAACTATACTTGATATTTTTGATAACAGATTAGATGTTTTAAATTATAAAATTGTTATATAAAAACATACAAACTAAACCTATGTGGTATAAAAAAATTCCAGTTCTATCTATAATTCGATCTTCAAAAGTATGTTTATTAATACATTGATCCTACCTTTTTCAATAAAAAATAATTACCGATCTGAACCATAATTAACAGCAACATAACAATTAATTTCCTTTTCAACCGCCTTTTGTTTGTATCCCCCGTTTGGTCATGGCAGGAGAACCCAATGTGTCACTATACCCCACTCGGTCTGACTCATAAACCTCACATCCTCCCCATTTGTCTTCTGCCCCACTTTTAATATTTATCCACAAAAAAAAAAAAAAACTTCTGGAGGAAATGGAGAAATCAGAAGAGAAGAGAGTTTGCGTAACTGGAGCAGGTGGATTTCTGGCCTCGTGGCTTGTTAAGGTATTACTCACCAAAGGTTACAAAGTCCATGGAACAGTCAGAGATCCAGGTGCTTTTCCACCCTTTTTTAGCTTCTCTTTACTATATTCATATCAAAATGTAACGATGATGTTTAAATTTTCCATTCATGTAGGTTGGTTTTTTTGATGCAACTAGGGTTGTTAATGGATTGGATTGAGTCCTGTCAAGCAGAGTTTAGACTATCTGTGAAATCATGAAATCCTTCCATTTACCAAAGGGACCATATAACTGGATCCCTGACAGTTCTATAAACAGTTCAAACCCATTTGTCTGTGGGCGAAAATAAAAAGAAATAAAGACGCATAAAACATTATTTTGGGCTGATTCCCGTAAAATCCACAACCCATATTTTGTTTTGTTTTGTCTTTTTGATTTTTTTGAAGGAAAAAATAAAAAGAAATTGCTTAGTATGTATACGTAGGACATCAAACCCAAGACCTCTAGCATGTCTCAACAAGCGGTTGCTGGCAATCTTAGTAAAATCTGCAACTCAGTTGAAACAAAAAAAAAGTTATTGGTTCGATCATGCAAATATGAAGAAAAGGAAAATGAAGTAAATTTTATTAGTAAGAACGTATTTGAAGCTTATAAATGCCAATGAGTTTAGGTGTTGATGAAGGTACATACTTGGTTTATTTGTGTAATTTGCAATGGCTTTGGTTTGGATTTAGACATTTTGGATATGTGATGCTATGTGGAAAAAATATGATGAGTATCAGTAGGGTCTGTGTCTGACCCAAACACTTTGACAACTCATAACAAGGGGAACATATATGTTTTTTCTAAGTATATATGAATAAATATTGCTCATTATATTTCTGTTGTTGCAAATTGATTGCAGATGATGAAAAGAATGCTCATTTGATGAAGTTTGAAAATGCATCAGAATACCTGAAACTTTTTAAAGCAGACGTACTTGATTATGAATCGGTAGCTGCTGCTATTGAAGGCTGCGTTGGCGTTTTCCATGTTGCTAGTCCTGTTCCTTCTACCAAATCAGCCAACCCAGAGGTAGAAGTAATCAACCCTGCTGTAAATGGGACACTAAACGTACTGAAAGCATGCTCAGCAGCTAATGTTAAAAGGGTGGTGGTTGTCTCTTCTAGTGCTGCAGTTTCAATGGTAGCAAGCTGGCCTCAACAAAAGCTAATGGATGAGGATTGCTGGTCCGATTGTGAATATTGCAAGACAACTGAGGTATTATTATTTTTCTTGCTTGCAAGTGAACCAGGTTCTTTTAATCTACACGTTTGGAATATGATAGGGTAATTACCAAATGACTCTGGTGTGAAATCTTCTTCACATCAACGTATCGTCTCAAATATCTTGTTAACGAAGATCTTTATCGACATTATCCGCAGTAGCGAAGTGTCCTTTATTTGGCAAATGTTACAACTGGGGGATCCACGAACATAGAAAACTTTATATCATTCAAGATATCCACATTGAAAATTGATAACATTTTAGCAACATTACCGTTACTAATATTATATGATCTGTAGCTATTGCAACTTGATGCAGTTGTCGCTTAAGTACACATTCCATCCCCGCTTGGTATAAACTTAAAAATGATATAAATATAAATTTTGGATATCAGTTTATTTGTCCATCATTATGCCATATTTTTTTATATAAAAATAACAATATTATAAATCCAACCGGCTTTTTTTCCAGAACTGGTACTGCCTTTCCAAAACATTGGCTGAGAAGGAAGCTCTTGAATATGGTAAAAAGCATGGACTTGATGTTGTGACATTTTGTCCGCCTCTGGTTCTGGGTCCGCTTCTTCAATCTACTGTCAATGCTAGCAGCCTTTATCTCATCAACATCATAAATGGTGTGTCTGCAACTCTACTTTGAAATTATGATTTATTATTATTGTCATTTCAAACAGTGATGTATTCACACGACTGTAAATTCATTTCCCATCTTCAATTCATTTTAAGGTCTTTTGAGGAGTAAAGTTACAAGGCCTATAGTAATATTTAGAAGCAAGAAATTTAGAAACCACTAATCACTACGGAACATGTTTATATATACATGTTGCAGTGATATTATATGAGATCCAAATATGAAGAAATAGTTGATATTGTTACTCGTGAAAGTCTGAAACTTGAGAGAGGACTGGAGTATCACTATTTCTGTTTGTGATTCAATATCATCTCTTATATTTGTGGAATATCAAACAGTGCAATCAGCGAACTATTATCGTATCCTAATCACTTAAACTAACAGGGAGGCGTGAGTCCATGGAAAATAGAACAACCCATATTATTGATGTAAGAGATGCAGTTGATGCTCCGATTCTTTTATATGAGAGCCCCGAAGCATCTGGGCGGTATATTGGTGCATCTCATGCAATTAAAAGCCGTGATTTGGTGGACATGCTGAAGGACATGTATCCTAACTATAAATATCCAACCAAGTAAGCATCGAATCACCCTTTATGTTTAGAATCTTTGGATATTGTGTGCTTTCTCTTTTATCCATCCATCTGCTTATGCTTTTATTTCATCATCAATCCATCCATTAAATGCATGCATAATAAGGTTCGGAAGATTGGTATAGCATCTAGCATAGAATCCCTGTCAAAACTACAACGTGTTGTGGGAATATTTAGTAGAGCCTTGATATTTCTATATGCTTATCAAACCATGCATGATGAAGATTTTTCAATGCCCTGGGAAAAAAAATTAAGAAAATTTGCAACTCATGAACTCCTTCCTGGTTGAAACTTTTGATTATGTGGTAATATTTATACAATGTATCTACGTGTAAAGTTACTTTTATTTACATATATGATAGCTTCATTTCGATGATGAATTCTCAGTTACAAACTTTATTTTCATTTCTCATAAAGTATACTATAGCAAGTGACGTAGTCTATCCAATTAACAGACTTCTTGTTTTGTGTTCGAATGCCATGGCATTGTGCAGGTTTACTGAGGTAGACAGAGACTTTTTGCTAATTTCTGAAAAGCTAAATAAATTGGGTTGGAAAAGCAGGCCACTGATGGAGACGATTGTCGACACGGTTCAGTATTATGAAAAAGCTGGTTTGCTGAATGCACAATAGAACCTTACTGTGTTTGCATGAATGCTTGAAGCATGTAGTCTGTTTTGAAGGGTTTGCTTTGTCAATAATGTGTTCTGCAATTATCATCAACGGTTTATTCCACCAGTGTACTGCTTTTAACCCTTCTATGCAGTAAACTTATTTTCAATCTGCAAGTGATATTTAAAAAATAATTTTAAATGTGAGTGTATTGACATGGTAATAATTTGTGAACAAGCCGGTTAAGTTTTGGGAACATTTTGGTTAAGGCCGTGTTGGAGGGCAAAAAAAAAACATTTGTTTTATGTTTCTTTATTATTTGTTTTGTTGTGTAAAAAGTAGAATGTTTGCATTGTAGAATACAGAAGGGTATGCATGAATGTTAATGTTTAATGATGTCCATTTTTCTCAAAAAAAATTGAAGTGAAAATAATTGCATTATTTGTTTTATCCTCTTGTATTTTGCTTTTGAATGGCTATAGAGCCGCTGTAACTACATTAAAAACCACGTCCAATGTTATTTGCCTCAGCTCTTTGATAATTTCAAGTGCCCTTGATCATAAATCAAGTTTCAATCATGAAAGGTGAACCTACGATCAAACGCCATCATCAATCAACTCCTTCCATCCAGCTGCATCCATCGACACAAATATTACCACCTTACGTTATTTAGAAATAATTGATTTTCCTCTATTGAACAATTTGTAACTAATTGATTTTCGATAAGCACTTCAAAAATCTTTTGCCATAATTAGATATAGTTATTATTTAGTTATCGTTTTCTTATTAAATAATTTCATTTTTTTTAACACTATCAAATTTTATGGAACTAGAAAAGTGTAAAGTTGCTCACCTTACGTTATTCAGAAATAACACTCCATTTACATATGCATTCCTACGTGATCTTTTCTTATAACATATATTTGTAGTAAATTGTGTGAGGAAAAAAAAAAAACAGAAAATCAAACAAAAAACATCAGTTGGAAGTTCTCAAAGCCAAATTTTGAGAGTTCTGTAAAACCCAAGCCCTCAGTAACACTCCAAACCGTTATTTAGAGAAGATATTACTTGGAAACTCGGAAGCCATGAAGATTGAAAATTTAAGATTCATTGTGATACTTGTTTTGCACACAAAAGTTGAACACAAAACTTGAGACCATATTTGAAAGTGGTCTTCAAAATTTCAAAGAAACTCGACCATTCTGCTCAGGTAGTGTATAATGGTCAAGGAAAGTCACAACAGTTTCATAAAGAAGTTACCTTCTAAAAATCGAGTTAAAACGTTTGATGAAAAGTAATACATCACAATTATACTTCCTCGTGTATCCAAAGTGGTCAAATCAGTTACAATGTTTGCTACAATCAGATCTGCCAATGGGAAGTCGGGCTAGTTTGAATAAATGGTTTTGAAGAATATATGAAATACATAGGAAAATGCAAATCTACGGTATATAGCTAACATATTTTGCTCTTAACTAAAATTACATGACATGCACGTGTACAAACTACAAAAATCAATTAGTAGAACGTATATTTTAACCTCCACTAACTGTACAATTTTCGTTAAGAAAGTCATCTTCAAATTCTGTCTGGTAAATGATCAAGTAGAAAGTCTAGTTCGACTTTGTCTTTAGATGGCCTCTGATCTTGAAATTCTTCAAGCTCATCTTCATCTCCTCTCTTTCCCGCTTGTTCTTTCCGGTAAGCGATTAACTTCTTCAGCCTTGCATCTTCTTAGTTTTTGCTAAGGTCATTCACAATACAAAGAACCCTTGATGCATACCTACAATTTATGACACATTAAAACGCCATCAAACCCAAACATAACGTAGTTATGTGAACATTCATGTGGCCTGCCACGTGGAACTTCTATCAAGTTTGCATATGGAGAGTTAACTAAACCTTGATGGGTATTTTGTTTGCATTAAACATGAAGTGAGCGTATGAAGCTCGTATTTCACAATTAAAAATATTGACAAAGAATAAAGATGAGAGGTACAAAGAGAAACATAGATCAAAGAATTATACGTTTCATCCAAATTTGACTCTGCAAGCCACAAGTTAACAAACATCAATGCCTTCAGGTTGCCACCAAGAGAATCACTCATGACACTACAACAAAAATACCATGTTATAACGTCGTTTTTACAAAGGTTTTTAAATGACCGTTGTAATAGAAACCTATTACAATAGTTTTTTCAAACCTGTTGTAATAGATACTACTTTTCAACTATTTTTTTACCTTACAGGTTGCGATAGATATCTATTACAACGTTTTTAATTTGACCGTCGTAATATATGCCTATTACAACGATTTTTTTCCGTTGTAATAAATACCAGTTTTTATTTCTGTTTGTCCGTTGTAATAGATGCATATTACAACTATTTTCTTTTGCTTGTTGTAATAGGTGTCCATTTTACAACGGCTACAGAATGCTTGCTGTAATAAATGTCCGTTGCCCATTTTTAACAATTACAATGCTTTCTTCAAACATATCAATAATATTAATATTAATCATCATTATCTTCGATTATTTACACACACTTACCTAATAATTTATAAATGGTAATTAATAATTATAAATGATAACGTACATTGGTCATTATGTATAATTTATCACAATTAATGTTTACTAATAAATAATTTATAATTACTAATTATTATCTGTAAGCAACATTTATTTTTATATTAATAATAATTATAGTTAATTATTAATAATTAGTAAATTATAGCTAATATTTATGACTTATAAGTAATAAATATTATTAGTACTTGGTAAAATAATTAATAGTTAATATTAAATAATTAATAGTTAACTTTTAATAATTGATATTTTGTAATTAATGTTTATTATTTCATATTTAACTAATTTACAATTTTAATAATTAACAGTAAATTATTTACTATAGTTTAATAATCTAGAAATATATTTTTTCTAAAATTTAGAAAGATCCATAAAATTTAGAAATAATTAACACTGAATAACTAATGCTAAATGACTAATAATTAATGCTAGATTACTAATAATTAATGTTAAATAACTAATAATTAATATTAAATAACTAATAAATAACCAATGTTAAATAAATAATAATTAATATTAAATAACTAATAATTAATTAATAAGAATTAATTTTAATAATTAATAAGTAATAAATAAGAAGTAACAATTAATAATTAACATTTAATTATTAATATTAAATATATAATAGTTAGCCATTGATAATTCTATTAGAATTTTATAATTAATAAAATATACATAATAAGTAACACTTTATAATTAATATTCAATTGTGATTAAGAAGTAATAAGTAAGAATTAATATTTAGTACTTAATAATTACTATTGAATAATTAATTATTAACAACCAAGACTTGTGGGAAGTTTTTCATAAAATTGTTTAACTTGATTGCCACTAAGAAGGAGGGTCTAGGGGTGGCAACCCCTCTAGGTGGGGTGTGGGGACACCGTCCCCTCTAACGGCGGTCAACCCGTCTGAAAACGATACATTTCGTTTACTGTTTGAAATTGAATTCAAACAGTAAATGGGTATGACTATTGGGAAGACATCTGTTCATTTCAAACGATCACCACCAATAGACGCCTTCTTTCTATATATACTTGGTAGCCTTATTTTCGAAAATAATATAACTATTTTGTTTTCTGAAATCAACAAATCTATTAACATAATCTGATCAAATATTTAACCTTTCATAAAAAGTAAATCTTTTAAATTTTCTAAAATAAACTTAGAAATACTTATAAAATTTAATTTTTTTTTGGAGATTTTCTTAAAATTCAAAAGTAAAAGTTTATGATAATATTTTTTTTGTACTTATTTTGGTTAAGAAACTACTTTCGCTCCGTTGCCTCCAAAAAATTTATTTCGCGCTCCTCCATTTTTCTTAACCCAAAATTCCAATTTCCACCAACGATATGCCAAAATAAAATATTGATCCCTATTCCTCCACACATCTTCACCACCTCCTTCATCGTGATCCTCCTCTTCACCATCCCAAAACTTTATAGAAATCTTTGTAATTGAGTTTTATCTTTTATTTCACTCGGGGATTTGTCAGCAAATATAATTGCTCTATCTATTGGAAGTATCGTTCCATCTTCTATAACATGCCCTAGAAATCTTATTTCTGTTTGCAAAAGTTTAATTTTCTTGGCTGACACAGCTAGACCGGCCCTTTTTGTAACATTTATAAAAATATTTAGATGTTTAAAATGTTGTTCAATTGAATTTAATAAAAGTATAAAGCATCATCAATATAAACTATTGTAAAGGTTGTATAAGGACTAAAAATATCATTCATTATCTTTTGAAATTTTGATGGTGCATTTTAAGTCCGAATGACATTACATTCCATTCATAGTGTCCGAATGGCACTGTAATTGCTGTTTTGTAGCTATCTTTTTCAGCAATTTGAATTTTTCAAAATTCGAATTTCATGTCGAAATTTGACATTATTTTGGCTGAATAAAGCCTTGCTAATAAGTCCTTTTTATTTGGAATTGGATATCTAATCCATCGTAAAGCTTTATTTAAAGATTTATAGTTTATAACTAATCTAGGAACCCTACGTTCTAATTCAGTTGCATTTTCAATATAAAACGCTGGGCACTATGCGCTCTTAGAGGTCTAATAAGTCACTTTTTTTATTAATTCATCAATTTCTTTTTTGCATATTTCAATGTGTCTTGGGCTCATTGCAATTGGATGGGCCTTAGTTGGAATTTGACTTTCTTTAAAGTCAAGTTCATAAGTAGGTTTACCTTATGTTTCTTTCTTTCCCAAAATGCATTAGGAATATCTGAACATATTATGTTTCTATATGATTTTGCAAGTCATATATTTTCTTTTGAAAGTGAGGAAGAGATAAATTTTCTCTAATTTTTCTATAATTTATTTCTTGGGATAAGGAATTCAAAAAATTTCTTTCCTAATTATAGTTTTTTGTATAATATCGATTTCATGACATTTTTGTTCACTACAAGAAAAAGGCAGAATACCGACAGCCAAGACCGACGGCTTCCGACGGCCATTTTCCGACGGCTTTCGACGGGCCGTCGGCGGCCGTCGGAAGCCGTCGCAAATTTGCGATTATACCAGCCAGCCGAGCCCTTTCTTCCTCCTCCATTTCATACGAAAAAAACCCAAAAAACCCCCCAAATTCAACCCCTAAGCTTCCAATCCCTAATTTTTAGCTTCCGGATCTTCCAACGCACTCTAATCAAGCTTCAGTACTCTTAATCTCAGGTATAATCTCTTATTTTTATGAAAAATTCAGTTTTTACCCTAATTATAGATTTGCATAAATTGATAAATTAGGGCGAATTAATGATTGCAATTGTTTCCACTAGCGTAATAACGGTTTATAGCATCACATGGTATACCAATTTCATCTTTTATCGTGAAATTGTGATAAACACGTATAATTTGTGCATGTTCATGTATATGTATTTTGTTGTGTATGCCTTGATTCGACGATTGTATACGTTATTTGGAATAAGATAAAATGATTGAATGAACTAGGAGTATTATATTGTGCACGTTTTTACTTATGACACAAAAAAAATGCATTACTCTAAATTATAATTGTGTGTATTGAAAAATGACAAAATGTTAAACCAGCCCTAAGTTGATGCGTAATACGTCGAATAAATGTGTGAAATTAATATATAAATGTGAACAGTGAGTAAAACTGTATTTTTGAGTAAAATGCGCGCATGTTAACCGACAAATGTCCCTTAGAGAGTTTTTGGCCCCGTCTGACGAGTGTTGTACATGATCGTTGTATAAATAGTCGTTTTTTTCGAAAAACGACCATTTATATTCATCTGGTACAATGTTTGTCGGATTTGTCCCTGTATTGGACAAGTTATGAACACAGTAAGAATTTACATTTTGTATACTACTTCGTCTCAAACGGTTCATAAAATT
Organism: Allium cepa; assembly: GCA_030765085.1. NCBI lineage: Eukaryota > Viridiplantae > Streptophyta > Magnoliopsida > Asparagales > Amaryllidaceae > Allium > Allium cepa. The sequence continues at coordinate 460,043,349 of CM060938.1, read as the reverse complement.
TCGCCCTAACTTTTCTTTTTTGTTTCCTGCGTACACGCATTTGTGTACAATGCAGGGAACAAAAGGGAAATGCTGCCGAAATTTTATTGAATCGTTTGGGACGAAGTAATATACGAAATGTAAATGCTTACTGTGTTTGTAATGGGAGGTAGGATGTCTGACCAATGAAAAAAAATTATATATTTTTAATCGTTACGTACGTTAAAAAATGAAATGTGCCCTATTTGAAAATATTTTTAAATTTGTGAAGTTGTTCTTTAAATTCAAAATATTATACGAACATGAAAATAATCTTTTTCGAATGTGTATTCTTCAAAATAAATATTAAATTTTGAACTTCTCATTTTGTCAAATAGGAAAAATGATTGATTATTTTGTTGATCGAAGGAGATGGATGTACCAAAGAAAAGGAATGAGGGGCTCAATAAAAGAAGATTTTTATAACGGTATAAACGTGTTTGTTGAATTCGCCTTAAGTAATAACGGAAACGATCCAGAAATTCGTTGTCCGTGTAGTAGGTGTAGACATTTGAAGTTTTTGTTACCAGATATTGTGAAAGTTCATTTGTGCCAACACGGTTTCACACCCGAATATTATGTTTGGGATCGGCATGGAGAAGTTGTAGCAAATACTTCTGTAGAGTCTGAAAGTGTCGTTAACGAAATAGTTTCAACGACCCGTATAGAAAATATGGTCGAAGATGCAGCACGATCAATGTTTCCTATGGTTGAAGTTGACGACGATGATGTAAATGTTGAAGAACCAAATATTGAAGCTAAGAAAATTTATGATTTACTAGATGCAGCTAAAAAACCTATTTGGGATGGTTGTAAAAGCGGCACGCAGCTGTCAGTAATCGCAGAATACATTGCGATGAAGTCAAAATACAACATCACTGAAGCTGGGTTTACGGCTGTTGTACAAGCTGCAAAAAGACATATGCCGCCCGATAATCTAATGTGTGAAAATCACTACGAAGTTAAAAAACTTATGTCGGCTTTTGGTTTACCGTATCAGAAAATAGATACATGTTTAAAAGGATGCATGTTGTTTTGGAAAGAAGACGCAAACCTTAGAAATTGTAAAGTTTGTAACCAGGAGAGATACAAACCAAGAAAAAAGAAGGGTAAGGAAGTTCCGTACAAGCGTATGCACTACTTACCCATAACTCCAAGACTTCAAAGATTATACGCATCTTCTGTAACTGCGTCTAATATGAGGTGGCATAGCGTGAGAACGGAGGAAGAGGGTACGTTGACACATCCGGCCGATGGAGAAGCATGGAAGCATTTCGATAAAACGTATCCAAATTTTGCAGCGGAGAGTCGAAATGTTAGATTAGGATTATGTACGGACGGTTTTTCTCCATTTTCTCAATTTGGTTCTAAATATTCATCCTGGCCCATTATCGTCACACCGTATAATTTACCTCCATGGATGTGCATGAAAACGCAATATATGTTTCTTACTGTTGTCGTTCCTGGCCCCGACGATCCGACACAAGGAATCGATGTATATTTACAACCGTTGATTGAGGAGTTAAAAATACTGTGGAACGAAGGAGTAGAAACATACGATGTGTCAAAGAAGAAAAATTTTCGTATGTTTGCTTCTTTGTTGTGGACTATAAGTGATTTTCCTGCCTATGCAATGCTTTCGGGATGGAGTACTGCCGGTCGTCTAGCATGTCCATATTGCATGGATGAAACACGAGCGTTTTCTTTACCTCATGGTAAGAAAATTTCATGGTTTGACTGTCATCGATATTTTCTCCATGTAAATCATCCCTTCAGAGGAGACAAGAAAAACTTTTTAGCTAATAGAGTAGAAAATAGACAACCACCGACGATATGGTCAAGCGAAGACATATATGAACTTGTTAAGGACTATCCAAAGATATATGAAACGGGGGAGCAAACAGAAATTGAAGGCAAATCAGTTGTTCATAACTGGTGCAAACAAACTATTTTTTGGGAGTTGCCGTATTGGAAACATCTTCTGCTTCGCCATAACATAGATGTGATGCACAATGAGAAAAATGTATTTGATAATGTGTTTAACACAATTTTGAATGTGAAAGGGAAGACGAAGGATGATTTGAAATCAAGACGTGATATAGAAGAATTATGCAAACGTCCCGAGCTTCATATGAAACCAAATGACAGTAAAAAACCAAAAGCTTGTTACGAATTAGATAATAATCAAGTTAAAGCTGTGTTAAAATGGGTGGAAGGGTTAAGATTTCCTGATGGGATATCATCAAATCTTCGTAGATGTGTTGACTTTAAAAATAGTAGATTGAGCGGAATGAAAACTCACGACTGTCACATAATGATGGAAAATTTATTTCCCGTTATGTTTAAAGAACTACTGCCGTTAAAAGTTTGGAAGGTAGTAACGGAGCTTAGTATGTTTTACAAAGAGCTTTGTTCGACTACTTTAAAAGTGCAACGTTTACGTAAACTTGAAGTGGACATTCCTATATTGCTTTGCAAATTAGAGAAAATATTTCCGCCAGGTTTTTTTAATGTGATGGAACATTTACCTGTTCATCTTCCATCTGAAGCACGACTTCGAGGTCCTGTCCAATACGGATGGATGTATCCATTTGAGAGGTATGTAATATGTTATAACGTAATTTAATTGCATTTGAAAGATGAAGTTAATATAAATTAATGTTGCATAGATATTTGAATCATCTGAAGAAAAAAGTGAGACAAAAAGCACGAGTTGAAGGTTCGATATGTAAATCTTACATCGAAGAAGAAGCTTCGTTCTTTTTCTCTCACTATTTCAGTGACCATGTGAATATTTCATTTCAAAGTGTTCCTCGTAATGATGAAGGCGACGAACAAGAGTCCTCTCAAGCAATGTTATCTATTTTTAGACAACATGGTCGGCCTTCTGGAAAATGTGTGGAAATATGGCTAGACGATAGAGATCTTCGTGTAGCACACACTTATATTCTTCTAAATTGTGCCGAGGTTGCACCGTTTGTTAGGTAATCTGAAATAATAATTTTTGTTTTATTCTTTTCTGTAATGCATGCGCGTGTATAACCTAATGTAATAATTTGTTTATATAAACAGTGTTTATGAACGGGAACATCCGAACGGAGATCTCAGTAAAGAATTTTCCCGTTGGTTTTCAAATTACGTTTATGAGCCGAAAAATTGTGTTGTTGACGAAGGGTTGAAACATCTTGCAATGGGACCAAAAAGAGTGGTCAAGACATATCCAATATATTTCGTCAATGGATACAAATTTAACACTAAAGAATACGGTGCAGAAAAATTAACAAATAATACTGGTGTATTTGTTAAAGGTAGTGACGATCCAGAAAACCATTTAAATGATTTTTATGGCGTTCTAACACAAATTTTGCAACTGACATATTTCTCAAGACCCGCGGAGGAGGTGTTTCTATTTAGATGCAATTGGTTTAGCAATGTTCCAGGTTCTGGAATTAATGTGCATAAGGATTATAATCTTATCGAAATAAAGCATACATCGCACTATCACAAGTATGATCCTTTTGTACTAGCCAAACAAGCATTGCAAGTTTATTACGCTCCTTATCCGTCTCTAAAAAGAGATAAAGCAGATTGGTCTGCAGTTTTTAAAACAAAGGCCAGATTCACATTCGATGGGAAGAATATTCCGGACGAACAAGCTTATCAGGCAGATCTTGAGCAAAATAACGAAATAATAATTACAGACGATCATACAGATTTTGGTCCTTTGATCGATGAATCAAATGTTTTGGTAGAAGCGTTTGACAGTGCAGAGGAAAATATCGTCGAAAACGAGACCGAATCTGAATCAGAAGACGATGATGACTGATATAAATTTGAATCTGTTTTTTTGCAATTGATGTAACTATGTTGAATTCTTGATGTATTATGAAATTGATGTAACTATGAAACTAAATCCGTTTACTATTGTTTTATGTTATTTCAATTTGTCATTTATTTACTATGGTAAGAAAAATTAACAAACTTACATGTCTATTTACATTTCAGTCATTATAATTAAGCAATTTATACCATTGATGTCATGTTCATATGAAATATATTTCATTATCATGTTTTTATTCTCTTATATAATGATGTGTAAACGTCACAGGTTTATCATTATGTCACATAGAGGGAGGAGCTCTTCCCGTTCTTCAGGAGGCGATGGCAGTGGCCCATCGCAAGCGCCACACCGTCCAGTTGTTACGTTAGCCCCCAAAGCAGATGGGTAAAAATTAAATCTTATTCATCATCTTATTTTTTCTATACTATACGTATGTACTTATCTGTATCGTACTTAAAAACAGGGGGTTCGAGCTACTACCCACTAAGGTAGTGTTGGACGTCTCCAGAGCAGCATATCGTAGTAGGATGAGTGCGTGCTGGCCAAAGTGGGATACCATCCCTCCGCACATCATAGAGTGCATATGGCAGGATGTCCTAGTATGTGTAATTTTTATGTTTTCCATTTTTAATTCGTTTTTGTCGTTTTTCTACCGTTTATCGTTTAAAGTGTAATCTTTTTTTAACACAGGCTGAGATAGACATCCAGACAGATGATATGCAGCTGGCACGAGCATACTGGATGAGGAAGATGCGAAAGAACTACAGAGACACGATATCTGAGGTTAAGAAATCCGGGAAGAGACCACGGTGGATGGGGGAGAGCGTGTGGCAAGCTTGGTTGAGCTACTGGGAGACGGACGAGGCGAAGGCAAGTATACTAATTTTTTTTCAATTATTAATTTAACGTGATTGAAAAATAATGTATCAAATTTTGAATGTACAGGCAGAGTCAGATAGAAACTCTGCAAATAGAAATAAGAATCCCGTTACTCATCGCGGAGGATCGAAGTCGTTTCAGCAGTATCGGCAGGAGTTGGTAAATTTAATTACTGAATAATAAATGTAAATAGTTTATGCTATATGATTTTAAATGTATAATAATTGTATGTAACAATCAACTTCAGGAAGCCGAGGCACATGGTCCTGTCAGCTATATGGACGTGTTCACCCGTACGCATGCTGTTGAGCATGTTAATCCAGACGGGACTGTTTCGTACACATGGCAGGACGATAAATCCAGTAAAAGCCATGTAAGCATATTTCATTTTATTCAGTATTAGTAATTGTTTTAGTTGTCAAATTATTATGAAATAAGATATGATATTATTAATTTGTCAATGCAGGAGATGTTTATGGAGCAGCGACAGAAACTCCTTTCTGATACGGGTCGAGAGCAGCTGACGACCGATGAAGAGGACATTATTTTTGAGTCCGTTATGAGTCCACCAGAGCATGGTCGACGATACGGATTTGGCAATTTAGCGGTAAATAATTTAATTTTTCTTAAAATACTTAAAATATGATATTCTTACCTTTTCAAAACAATAAACTTTGATTTTATTTATTTTTCAATTATTGCAGTCCAGTAGTCAGAGTAGGAGACGGCGGAGTAGACCTCAGAGCGAGCTAGCAAGTATAGAAGAATTACAGACTAGAGTTCAGCAGTTGGAGGAGCAGAACCGCCAACAGGCCATGCAGACGGCACAGTTATTTGAGTACATGCAGCAGTTTGGTGGCCGCTTCCCTTCATCGGCTGGCTCTGGATCTGGGGCAGATTGATTCATTGCTTTCTAATTCGTTCGTGCAGGTATGTTTAGTTTTAGTTTACAATGATTTGGTAGAAGGAACAATTAATTGTTGATATGTATAATTATGTATAATACACTTGGTTCTGTAGCTGTATCAGGATATGCATGATTAGAACAGTTATTGTTAGTATTATTGTTAATGTTGGAATGTTATGTATATTTTGTATTTTATTTTTATTCTAATTTAGTTTATTTCTGTGTCTATTGAATATTTTGGAGTATTGGTTTGCATGTTTGGTTGGATTATTGTTTATTTGATTGTGCAGTATTGATATTGTAGTGTTTGGAAGAGAAATGTGGTTGGAAGGCTCTATTTGCAGCAGATTTTAAAAAAAAACAACAGGTTTCCGACGGCTTCCGACGGCTCTCGACGGCTTATTGGTCGAAATTTTCCGGCGGTTTCCGACGGGTTCCGACGGCTTATTGGCCTGATTTCCGACGGTTTCCGACGGTTTCCGACGGCCGTCGGAAGCCGTCGGAAACCGCCGGAAACCGCCGGAAACCGTCGATAATGTATACGGCATCACCCGTCGGTAGCCGTCGGAAATACTGCTTCCCGACGCCTTCATTTCCGACGGCTTTTTCCGACGGCCGCCGACGGCTTCCGACGGCCGCCGACGGTTTTCAGCCGTCGGAAATCCCCCCTCCCCTTGTAGTGGTTGTGAAACAAAATTGAATGTTAATTCTTGATTATTTATGGCACTTGTCATACCCTTTTCAGATATTTTTGTTATTGGATATAACATATGTACAAATGGATTTTCTAGTATGACATCATGTGATAAAAATTTTACCATTATAGATGGCATTTCAAGCCAAATCCCTTTGTTACAAACTGCTGAGTTTTGTAATTTATATTTTACTAATAATTTTCTACCGTCTGCAGCATTCAGAATTTCTGTTGTTTTGGTAAAATATTTTGAAGGTACTATTCCTTCATTGATGCAATTTAAATCAGCACCCGAGTCTATCATTGCAATTGCTTGAAAAGAATATTCATTGTATACAACTATAGTGACTTTGGTATGCCATTTATGTGTAATAACACGATCTAACATATTTACAAATGTTAAATTATTTAATTCCTTTTATTGTAATGTGTTTTCGTTATCATCACTATTTTCATGATATTTTTCTTCAATTAAAATTATTTTAGCCCTTAATTATTTAATTTCTTGTTTAAGTATTTTTATTTCATGTTTTAGTTCTGATATTGTTGCTTCAGTACTCAAATTAACTGAATTGCTTTAGGTTTTGAATTTCTTACCCTATTAAAAATTTATTTTATAGTAGAAGTTTCTGGTTATTCTGATCTTGAATTTTTCTCATTGATTTTATCTTGATAAGATTCTAAATAATTATTTAATATATTCTTTTTTTCCTCTGGGTCTGATATTTTGTCTACCATATCTATGATGAAGTTGTCTTCTTTCGATAGGACAAATAATCCATTAAATAAAGTTTTATAGTAACCATAATTATTATCAGCTTCTGAATCATCTAGTGATTCTTCTTCTGATTCTGTTTCTGAAGGTTCTTCCGCAATAACTTTTGTTTAAAATTTCAACTTTTGAATCAGAGCTTTTTAAAAGCAATTTTTGAGTGAATCTTTTAATTCATCATCTGTTTCAAGATTATTTATTTTCTTCTTCATTTTACATTTATTTGCATAGTATCCTGCCTTTTTGCATTTCCAGCATGTTAGAATTTTCTTATTATTTTCTTTATCTTTATTCCTTTTACCTCTAGTTTTGTAATATTTTCTGTTTGTAGTTTTACTGCATTCACATCTTTCATTTCATTTTATTTTATTTTTGTAAGGTTTTCTTTTAAATGGTTTTTTCGATTTTCTATAACTATTCTCAGGTCTAATGGGTTTAACTCCTACTTGGTCGCAAAAGTCTCCTAAGACTTGTTTTCCATATAGGTTTCCCTTTTGTATTTGTTTACGCAATTTAATTTAATTACATTAATTAATTCCTTCTGCTACTATTTCCGATGTTAATTCACCATTTGAATATTCATCATAAGGAATTATTCCATCATTCTGACCTTTTATTCTTTCTTTAACCCTTGCTGAAAATAAGGGTGGTAATCCTGATATGAATTTCTCTTTCCAAAAGCCTTGATTGCAATCATGCATTATAAATACTTTAAAGAAATAAACATCTTTATACCACTTAAATTGTAATAAATTCTCACATCTTAATTTCATTAATTGTTCTCTTGTTTTATCATTTAATAATGATGTTGTTCCTACAAAATAATTGGCTATTGTATAAAGAAGTGTATTAACTACATCGACTCCTTCTCTATCATTCACTACTTTTACTGCCTTGATTACACGATATTTAGGTTCGCCAGTCATATAATATTTCCACCAATGCCTTAATAGGTCTGTAAATCCATGGATTATTGCAGTTGCTATATCTTTATCTTTATTGCCTTTAGCTCTACTGGCTATGGCATACATTGCCATACAATGTAGCTTTATTTGAATTTGATATTCTGAGCGACCATCGATGTTCCATTCAACTATTGATGAGCCATCATATGATGCTTGCATATAACGATCCATTTCCTCTATTAGGAGATCGACTGGAGTCGGTTTATCATAATAAGGTTTTTTATTTGGAAAATTTTTGTAATTTATTTTGTTGATTTCAAACGAATTTTCTTGTTGCTTTGGTTCTGATAAAAACATTTCTTGAAGTCAATCAATTTCATCATCTGAATTTTGATTAGATTCTTCATCAAAGGTTACTTTTGGGTTATAAATTTTCTCTGTAATAGGTGTCACTTCCTTCTCTTTTACTTCTAGTTTTTTAATCTTTTTATGATTTCTTCTAAATCTCAGTATTTTCTCCATGCCTGTTTAGGTTAAGATTTTGTTTTTGGAAGGTAAAGGTTTGAATAAAGCCTTATCTATGGTAGATCGCTCTTTATTGTTTTTATTTCTTTCTTGTTCTGGATTTTAATTAACTTCTTGTTCTATCCTAGCGAGTTGCTTACCCATTGATTGCAATGTTAAATTTGTAAAATTATTTTGTTCAATAATGGCTTCAATATTGCCATTTTTCCCATAAGGAGTTGCAGTTAATTCTTCATTTTCAATTTTAAATAATAAATTGGATTTGTATACTCTTTATTATTTTTTCCTTTTTTGTCGTATATTCTTGATATGCCATATTTATATCGACAACTATTAAAAAATCTTCAAAATTGGGAAGGTATCTCTATGTTTTTCTATTCTATAATATCCATCTACCATTTTGAAGAAATCATAATTTTCTGGTAAATTGTCTCCTATTTATTAGAGATACGATTTAATCTTTTGAACCATTTTTCTTGAATTTCTTTGGTTTTCATAATAAACCATTTTCTTTTGGTTATATTTTCATCTGAATAAAATTTTTGCAGTTCTATTTTTGAAAAAGGAAATCTTATTTCTTCATTAAGTGTTGAGGTATTTAAACCAAATACACTCTTGTCTTCATCGTAGCCCATATCAGAAGGGGTTGGGGATGAAGATTTATCAAGTCTGTACTCAGGTTGGCTTACTACATATGGTGTACTTCTACTAATTACACTTTCTTCTTTTGATTTTAACGTAGTTGGCTTCTGTAACGACCCGCTATTTTGGACTATTCGTATCCGCTCATGTCGGACTTGAATAATTCAAAATACCGAATTGTTAATTTAAATTTGGCAAAACTGAACATATACAGTAAATAAATAATCACAGAATCACATACACAGGGTAATAATATGCAGCGGAAGCAAAAGATAGTAGTTCATGAAGCTACTATATATATAATAGAGTTAAATAAATTACAACAGAAGTCTCGAATACAATAGTCAAATACAAGAATCAGAATACATCACTGGAATCAACTGAATATCTGAAAGCTGATAGATAGTTGGATCTCCAGGCGAAGCTCCAACTCCAAAGGTGGGTCTCAAAAGTTGAACCACTCAGTCTGACCCGAGCGTAAAGCAAAACACAAAACACTCGAGTCAGGATTAACATTCTTATATCAATAAATCCAACTCAAGTGAAATAACAATTGAAATACAAATAACTCAAAGGACGTTGGAATTACCGTCCTCTAAGGATCCGTTAAACTATCTACTATGTAGTAATATACGCTAAATAGATAATGTCTATCAGTAATATAAATATCAAAATAGTGTTAAGGCGCTACCATTATCCCCTTAACACATTTTATATAAGCTTATAGTCTATACCGCACTGTAAACTCCACTGTAAACTAGTGGGATATCAGGGAGTACTCCATAGGTATAACACAAAACAAATTCGTAGTGCTCGCGTATATAGGGGTACAAGTATAACAAGGCACATGAGGCAATACCCAAGGTAGTGAAACTACCGTTTGCCTGATCCGGACTGGTGAGAATGCACCGCCGCAACAATCGCAACACCGCGAAACAACACTCCCAAAAGTACGAGGGTGCACCAATCAATAACAAGTAATGAGTAGTTTTCGAAGAAGTGTGTTCGATCGAGGTGGCTAACCCCATTTGGCCCATTTGGCCCTGCACGGCTCCTGTTTTAGTCATTTCCAATTTTGACACAAGTGTCAAAGCTATCCATTATCGTTCTCTTTCTTCAGTCATCACGTACATCATTCCAACCACTTCATTCTGGATCACACTCCGCGAATAGTTATTAAAGTGGTTTTCGTTTAGACAGTGAGTATGTCCCTAACCGATTCCGGTTTCTTTAATAACTTTCGTAATTATTACACCGATTGGTCGTTTAATAAATTTCAAAACCAAATCAAATTCAATTTCAATTCGTAAACCAACATTTCATTTGTCTTTCTAAATCAATTTCCAATATTTACGTTTCAAAACTTCCAAATTACCATTTCAAAATCCTATAATTCGATTTCAACTTTTATTTGAACAATTCAAATATTGATTCAAATTCATATATAAATTTCATTCTGTAATCATTTAAATAAATTAATTTAACACTCAAATCAATTTCAAATTCATTTATCGATTTCATTCAATATTCGTTAAGTTAAATTATTATTCAAAACGATTTCAATTAGATTTCCAATTCATTAAATCAATTACTTAAGTTCAACTCCATTATATCAAAACTTCAAATTCAATTAGATTAAATTCGTCAAATCAAATTCTTAAATTCAAGTCTTATATTTATTTCAATAAAACCCATTTTGTTTCTTGTTAAGAGATTCAATCCCATTTATTTATTTACTTAATTACAAATTTCAAACTCAGTTAATAAAGAAACTAACTTTCACATATTCGAGAAGTTCAATTTCACTTATTTACTTATTTAAATAATTGTTCACACTTAATAAATAAAGAAACCCCATTTCATTTATTAACGAAGATCAAATTCATCTAATCAAAAGTTTAATTTTCTTTTATCAAAGAATTCAAATTTTATTTAATTATCAATTGATTCAATCTTATTCAATTATTGCATAATTTCAAAACTTAGTAATTAAATAATTTCAAAACCTAATAATTTCAACTAAATTATTACATAATTTCCAACTTAATTATTAAATAATTTCAAACTTAGTTATTAATAACTCTAAATTTAGTTATTAAATAATAAATTTTTAAACACGTTCTTTCAATCAATTACTACGCTAATATTTTGTTTCAAATTTCAAATATTCACATTTCTTTCATTAAAATTTTAAATTCCAATTTTATTTTAAAACCTTATTATTATTCAAATAAAATCTTTATTTATTTTAATCAAATTATTGACCAATCGGGTTTACTTTAATTCTCTATCCTAAGTTAAGTTCATTTTGGGTATTTATCATTTCAACCCGATTCCAATTCAATTCAAAAATCATAGCATAGCAAAGGGAACTTGCAGTGTGATAACTGGGATCGTGTCAAAGTAAATAAACAAGCAATAACAACGATCAATACCAATCCAATAATTAACTCAAATAATCCCGAAACAATCGTATTAATTTATATTGTTGTTTGTGCAAATTAATATAATTATTTCTATAATCTACATCATCATTTCATGCAGATTAAAGATTATTATGCTATTATTTTATGCGGTTCTACAGTTGACATTTATTATTTGATTCAATACTACATCAATTTATACAACATAAATTTAAATGGTTCAATGTTTAATTAACCATATTTCTACATGTCAAGTAATTAAACGTTTAAAGGGGTCATATCATACAATTTAACTAATCAAATTCAACACATATTTTACTTTTAAATTTGTTAATTCCTACGTCAATTTCAATTGTAAATTATTTGTCACTTCATACATTAACAATTTAACGTCCAATATCAACATCAAACAATCATCATTATCAATCAAACTGGATTATCATCAATAACATATAATGGTGTCAGATGTCACAGGTGAACTGATATAGGTAATAACACATATTTAACAGTGAAAATAACTAGCAGTCGCATATTTCAATTGTCGTTTCAATTGAAATCAAATTTAATAAATAAAAGAACATTAATCGTGAGTGATTTCTCACCTTTCGAGGATAGAAAGGATAGACAACACCGCAAACTATGATTTGAATCACGAAATCGACTGATCCAAACAAGATTCACAACGAAGTAGGTTGAACACGAATTTGCCGGATAAAATTTCAAACGCAAACATGCGTAAGATCCAAAACTATACCCTTTATAATAAAAATACATATAAAATAAATGTAAATTTGCAGGCCTTTCCGAAACCCAAACCAATAGTAAATAAACTCATACATTTAAACAGCAAATGCCGATAGTGCATAAACTCAACATATCATATGTATAGAAAAACACCAATATAACTTCCATAAAATAAAATATACCTTATACACACACTACTCAGTTTAATATAACTGTACAAACCTTATATGTTACAAATTTTGTTTTCTATCTGATATGATAACCGAACGTATTGTACTTATATAAATATAAGTATATTTAAACTGACAAAAATCAAAACTATGTATATACTTAAAGATAACCTTGAGATCTTAACTTAGTATACAAATATATCTATACAACCGACTATAGTATAAATTGATTTATGTGGTATGCAAAATATATACTGACAGATCGCTTGCGTATACCACTACAATAACTAATCACTTTGAATACAACAATGATTTGCAAAAATCCATATATATAGAACATACGTAACTATAGATACTTACTGTAAAATAAATAACTTATATAAACTTGAACATATTATACTTCAATGGAAATTTACAAAATCAGAACCCAATGTATATAAATGTTTTTTTATCACATACATAAATATAAAACTCAATAGAATATAAAAAATACAAATATACACATACCCAGAAGGAACGACAATGAGGTGAAGGGAAGGAATATGATGGCCGAAGCATGAAAAATGGAGGAAGGCAGAATTTCTGGGTGTAGGCAGTGGTGAACGAGTGCGTGACCTGCGTGGTGTTTGCTGGGTGACGTGGAGGAGGAAGTACGGGCAAAGGTGGCGAGCATGGTTGTCCAGAGGAGGTGTAACAGCGGCCTTGAGTGAGGTTACTGGATGGTGAGGCCGATAGTTGGTGCTCGGGTTCAACCAAGCGGAGGGTGGTGACAGGCCGTGCGTCTGCTGAGGGGGTTGGATGTGGAGCTTTTGGAAGGGTGGTGTTGCAAGTGAGGTCTGCTCGGCTATAGGCAGCGACAATGGGAGGTGGATGCTGGCGTAGGGTAGAAGAGGGTTACTGGGTGATGAAAAAAATGGAGCCGGCTTCCTTCATACAAAAAATGCAACGTATTATATATCTCGATATAATAATATATTTTTTATAAAACGAGGAGAAGGCGGGTGGAAGGCTAGGAAGATGGAGCACGTTGCTCAGTTGTGTGGTGCATGCACGGTGAGGAGGGGAGAAAGAATGAATTTCATGAGAAAAATAAATGAAATAGAAAAGAGAGAGGCAATAACCGTAGTTCAGAAGAATATAAATATAGTTCAGAAGAATATAAATGTACTATAATGTAAATGCTAAAATGAAAGGTCAGAGAGAGAGGTCAGGAAAAGCAAAAGTCTCAATCAACAGTCGGTTGAAACTTTAATATTGCATTTCAATTAATGCTGGGCTGCACGTTCACATCAGGAAAGGAAAGAACTAAAGGGTCAAAATTTTCAGCACCGATACGACGCACCGTTTTATTGTTTCCGTCGCGTATCAGATTCCAAAATGCAGAAATAAATATACCATGGAGATCAGCACGACGAGACGATCAAAGCGGTATATAGATATCAATGATACGATTGAATTATAAAAATTCGAATTTATACTGGCGGAAAATGCATGAAAAACACAGAAAAATAAGATCGACGGAGCTAAAGATGTCCGAATTTGGAAAAACAAAAAATGACGTTTGCTCAGAAGATGATTTAGAATTTTTCTATGTAAAAATATTTAGGTTCCAAAAACATTTTATTTTCATCGCTTTTTAACTGATTAAAGTGAAATAAAATTACGCACGAAAATAAACTTCATTTTTTTGGACGAAAATTTACCAGTTGCTATGTTTAACTAGACGCATTCCAAATATTAAATTTTTATTTCAAAATTTTATTTTTAAAATTTCATGAAAATTCAATTAATTAAATAAATAAACGGCTATAATTTACGGGTCGTTACACTCTCCCCCACTCAAAACATTTCGTCCTCGAAAAGGAAGGAGGTGGGAGAATAGAAACAACTAGAAAGAAATAGGTTGAAATCAAAATTAAACAATTAATTCAAACCATACAAATTTCAATTTAAATTGATTAATACTTAATAATTGATTTCAAATTCAAGTATTTCATTAAGTTGATTTAATTTCAAATTATTTGTATTTGATACCAAGAGATTCCTTCAAAACAAACTTTATTTTATATGTCTCATTTTCATTGTTTTTGTTATATCCAATTATCCTTTATTTACAATTTCCTAAAATCATAAAATTGTATAATCATTTATTAAAATTATATTTTATTTAACAGATTTAATTTTCTTGATTCCAAATTTTTTTATTATATTTCTTCCACTTAATATATCTTATCACATATATTGAATAGATTGTCTTTTATTATAACCAGTCAAACTATTAATGAATTCCATCAATATCATTTTATATTGTATAATATTCAATTACATAGTTAACTTTTGAAAATTTGGGTAAGTTATTTTATAATGCAATTAAGTATTATCCAAATAAAATTCTATTCACTTATTTCAAGTTAAGTATTTGGTCAAAAAATTTGGCTTCATTGAAAATCATCCTTAAATCCAATTTTAAGAATTAATTTCCGATTAATTTCAACCATTTTATAACTAAAATAAATAAATATATATATACACACACACACATAATATCAAATCAAATTTAAAACCTTCATTATATATTATAAATCAAGTCACGTTTAGAAATTCAAATCAAATTTCAAACAAATGTGTAGCATGGCTACAAAATAGTCTCTCCACTTCGAAACCCGAAAATGACTATCAATGATGCGGCCGTCATCACCAAAATTATTTCCCAGTGACAAAAGAGAAGAGCTCTAATTTAATCATTTAAAATTCTTTGAAAACCATTCCTATTCAAAAATATTTTAAACAATATACATTTTAAACTTTAGAACCATAACTCGAAATTATCGGAAATTAAATTCTCAAATTTCTAATATATATTCACTTCAAATTCCAAATCAAATTATAACTAAGTTTTATAAATTCATTTATTTATATTATTCAATAGTCACTGGTTTACATCAATAAATGAAAATCAAAAATTATTATTTTCAACAACCAATTCATTAACTATTTAATTTTATAAAATTTATGCTTATGTATATACTATAATCATACAAAATTATTTTATTTACCAAATTTGAAAATAATATCGTGTTAGTTTGTTCTATTTAAGTGTTTTGGAAATCCTATCGATAGCGTTGATCAGAAGAATCGATCGAAAACCCAAATCAACATCAACAACTCAAACAACACATATATAACATTTTAAATATAGATTTACAAATACACTTTCTCAACGATACAAGGATGGATTTCAAAATAAGTATAGAGATTCAAATTGATGGAAATCAATTCAATGGGAATTTTGGTTCGAATACGAGTTCGAAAGAAGAGATAGGATGATTCAATTAACAGAATCGGGGAATGTATAAGCTTATTTAATTTAGGGCAACCTTAACCGGGTCAATCGTGACTTCAAGAATAAGATCGATGCTGTTCCGAGTTAAATCAACATTTGATATCAAGAAATCTAATTCAGGTATAGCAGGAGATAACTAGCATCGTAAACTGAAGATTCAAAAATCTCCGGTAAATCGATGCTATTGTAAAGGAGTTTCACCCATTTACAAATCATTTGAAATTTTGGCGAGACCGCCGATTTATTATAAGGATCATTCGAAGTGGAGTTATGGATACTCCAGAATTCAGACGAATACGAATAGTGAGGGACAGGAATGAATTTCGAAACTGCAGGGAACATTCCAAAATTCAAAAGAATTGAGTCAAAAGGAAGAGATTGAAACTCGAATGAGAGTGATTCTGTAAATACATTTACCCTGTATGCTAAGTTTTGCCTAGAGCTACCAAAAGCTCTGATATCAACTGTAACGAACCGCTATTTTGGACTATTCACAACCGCTCATGTCGGACTTGAATAATTCAAAATACCGAATTGTTAATTTAAATTTGGCAAAACTGAACATATACAGTAAATAAATAATCACAGAATCACAAACACAGAGTAATAATATGCAGCAGAAGCAAAAGATAGTAGTTCATGAATCTACTATATATAACAGAGTTAAATAAGTTACAACCGAAGTCTCGAATACAATAGTCAAATACAAGAATCAGAATACATCACTGGAATCAACTGAATATCTGAAAGCTGATAAATAGCTGGATCTCCAGGCGAAGCTCCAACTCCAAAGGTGAGTCTCAAAAGCTGAGCCACTCAGTCTTACCCGAGCTTAAAGCAAAAAACAAAACACTCGAGTCAGGATTAACATTCTTATATCAATAAATCCAACTCACGTGAAATAACAATTGAAATACAAATAACTCAAACGACATTGGAATTACCATCCTCTAAGGATCCGTTAAACTATCTACTATGTAGTAATATACGCTAAATAGATAATGTCTATCAGTAATATAAATATCAAAATAGCGTTAAGGCGTTTACCATTATCCCCTTAACACATTTTATATAAGCGTTATAGTCTATACAACACTGTAAACTCCATCGTAAACTAGTGGGATATCAGGGAGTACTCCATAGGTATAACACAAAACAAATTAGTAGTGGTCGCGTATATAGGGATACAAGTATAACAAGGCACATGAGGCAATACCCAAGGTAATGAAACTACCGTTTGCCTGATCCGTACTGGTGAGAATGCATCGCCGCAACGATCGCAACACCGCGAAACAACACTCCTAAAAGTACGAGGGTGCACCAATCAATAACAAGTAATGAGTAGTTTTCGAAGAAGCGTGTTCGATCGAGGTGGCTAACCCCATTTGGCCCGGCACGGCTCCTGTTTTAGTCATTTTCAATTTTGACACAAGTGTCAAGGCTATCCATTATCGTTCTCTTTCTTCAGTCATCACGTACATCATTCCAACAACTTCATTCTGGGTCACACTCCGCGTATAGTTATTAAAGTGGTTTTCGGTTTAGACAGTGAGTATGTCCCTAACCGATTCCAGTTTCTTTAATAACTTTCGTAATTATTATACCGATTTGGTCGTTTAATAAATTTCAAAACCAAATCAAATTCAATTTCAATTTTCAATTCGTAAACCAACATTTCATTTGTCTTTCTAAATCAATTTCCAAAATTTACGTTTCAAAACTTTCAAATTACCATTTCAAAATCCTATAATTCGATTTCAACTTTTATTTGAACAATTCAAATATTGATTCAAATTCATATATAAATTTCATTCCGTAATCATTTAAATAAATTAATTTAACACTCAAATCAATTTCAAATTCATTTATCGATTTCATTCAATATTCGTTAAGTTAAATTATAATTCAAAATGATTTCAATTAGATTTCCAATTCATTAAATCAATTACTTAAGTTCAACTCCATTATATCAAAACTTCAAATTCAATTAGATTAAATTCGTCAAATCAAATTCTTAAATTCAAATCTTATATTTATTTCAATAAAACGCATTTTGTTTCTTGTTAAGAGATCCAATCCCATATATTTATTTACTTAGCTACAAATTTCAAACTCAATTAATAAAGAAACTAACTTTCACATATTCGAGAAGTTCAATTTCACTTATTTATTTATATAATTTTTCACACTTAATAAATAAAGAAACCCCATTTCATTTATTAACGAAGATCAAATTCACCTAATCAAAAGTTCAATTTTCTTTTATCAAAGAATTCAAATTTTATTTAGTTATCAATTAATTCAATCTTATTCAATTATTACATAATTTCAAAACTTAGTAATTAAATAATTTCAAAACTTAATAATTTCAACTAAATTATTACATAATTTCCAACTTAATTATTAAATAATTTCAAACTTAATTATTAATAATTCTAAATTTAGTTATTAAATAATAAATTTTTAAACACGTTCTTTCAATCAATTACTACGTTAATATTTTGTTTCAAATTTCAAATATTCACATTTCTTTCATTAAAATTTTAAATTCCAATTTTATTTCAAACCTTGAAAGTGTACGTGCAGTACTAAGGATCGTGTAATATGATATATAAATGCGGAAACTGATAATAGCAGTAAAATAAAAATTAAAGTAAGCACACTAGGAATTTTATACTGGTTCGAACTTCCCGTTCTACTTCCAGTCCCAGAATATCTTCTGGATTTAGACTAAACCCCTCACTTAACCCGAAGGAATAGGTATATCACACCTGAGCAACCGAATAGGAATTTTTCTGCCTCAACAGCCGAAGAGGACTTCAATTTAATACAAATATTTTGTTGACGAGTGTGTTCTAAATAACACGGATTGTCTTTTGATAGTACAATTTCCTATAATCAAATCCTCAAGAATATGTAGTGTATGTGAAGATTTAGAAGGAAGATAATCTCGTAGAATCGAAGTATATAAATTTATTCAGAGATTCTAGAGATATTGAATTAGAATGAAAGCTTTTATTTGCAGAAATATATAGATAATAGATTGCTGAATTATAAACAAGGATCGGTGATTGTAGAAGTGATTTGAACATGTTTATATAGTTGTAGAATAGTTATAATCTTTCATGAAGAGTTTCAATCAAAAGTTGTGTCCGTATCTCTTGGATTGAGAGACATTCCTTTTCATGATCAATGGCAACTCTTCGGGAAAACTAGCCGTTATGTTCAGGTCGGTCGACCTAAGAAACTGGTCGGTCAGCTGAATTTTAAAAACGTATACAAAATAATGTGTATCTGTGCATTTTACACAGGGTCGGTCGACCGAGATTTCTGGTCGGTCAGCCGACCTGTAGTCAATTGCACAATATACACTAGTTTATGTATAGTCTTAATATAAATCAATTCGGGTATGTGTGTGACTACTTGAGGAATGATTTTAAAAATATTCTAAGACTCAATATATTAAAATATTCATACTAATCTCTGGATTGTAGTCTTGTCTCCTTTGTAGTGCATAATATATACTTATTTTCTTTTTGTCGCTTTGGTATAGTATTCTTGTAGTATGATCTCTGAAGTTTGTGTCATGAATCAAAACTCATGAATCAACATTCTCCCCTTTTTGATTGATGACAATACTTATGTGACGAAGTAGTATATAAAATTTCCCCCTGAATATATGGCGATTTTTATGACTTTTCTGCAAGAATTTGTTAACTTTCATATATTTCTCCCCCTTTGTCATCGACAAAAAGGAATACTTAAAAAATATGGAACATGTAACATAACATAAGAAAACATCGGCTTTTAAAGAGTACATTTCAAAACAAATAGGAATATTAATAATGTTTACTTAGTACACAATATTGAAAAAAAAACAGAACACTGAAATTTTAAGATAGCAAGTTGTAGAATAACATGATCACTCCTCATCATCATCGGAATCCCAACATTCTGGACAGATATTTTCTTCCGAAGGAGCATGTTCCTTACCACGTCTTTGAGCGGTAGAAGTGTGAGTTCCTGATGTACCGGAGCTTGTATTCTCCGAAGTGGAAAAAGAGAAGTTTGGTGCTGGCCTTTTTCCGGGAGCTACATAAGAGGCACCAGCTTCGGAAGTACATGATAAGGCATCCCATAAGTTCATGAAGAATCCCTTGATTTTTTTGAAACGACCATCAATTTTTCGTAGCCGGGCATCCAAGGCTAGTTGATTTTGAGCCAAAATATCAATGGCCGCCTCTGTACTAATTTCGGGAGTTGGTCTTTGAATTGAATGTTGGCGTGTTAGACGTTCCGTAGCATGAGTTGATGGTTGAGGTGTAGAGAAGCTACATCGTAGTTGTTCTCGAGGAGTAGTACTCCATTGGTTAAATGGTATGAATCTAGGAGGTGCATTGGGCAACTTCATTAGTTTTATGGTCCTTGAATCAAAAGTACGAACTTTGGAGGTTTCGGATTCGGGAACATGTGGGACAAAGGTATTGATCAATCTCATTATGTATTCTCCATAGTAAATATGAAGCATTTTACCTTGATTAAATGAGAGAAACTCATCCATGAGTAATTGTGCCCAACTGACGTGTGTATTCGAACATATAGCATATAGAGCTTTAAAATTTTCAGGATATACTAAGTGGTAGGAACCGCCTCTTGGTATAATGGATTTCATCATAAAACGATGAAAAAGTCTAGCTCTAGGTCTAAGTGACGATGTTTGTCTAAAATCCGTAGCATCATCTTCAAAAAATAAATGACTTATGTGGTCACGACTTGATAAATTACAATCTACATCGTGTAAGGAGATTCCACCCGGTCTAGCACCTAAAATGTGGTTAATTTGATCTATGGAAAGGAAAATTGAGGTGCCACATACCGATGTCCAAACACAATTTTCAGTGTTTCTAGGAGGGTTAACTAGATTTAGGTTAGGAAGGAACAATTTGACCATAATGTGATTAATCTTCAAATTATTCTTTCTATAGCCTAGAAAAGTATCGAGTCCACTTTTAATTGCGGCATTTTCAATACGGTAGGCGGCGAAATCAGGTTAACTTACAAATGATTCTTCAAAGATTTTGGCATCTTGAAGTTGTATCCATCTTTGAAGTGCTACGTCATTGACAAGCCATGAGGCGATTTGAGTATCTACGGGAGTTGATGAAGATGAGCCACCGGTAGTCTTTGATTTCTTCTTTGGAGCCATTGTTTTTGAAGTTAAAATAGAAATTTGAGAAATTTTTTAATGGGGGCTAGAGCAAAAATCGAAATTTGAAAATCAAGATTGAAGAGGTAGGTTGAAAAGGTGAATGGATGGGATACTAAATATGAGGTAAAAAATAAAATTAACCAGCTGGCTACACGTTCGGTCGGCCGAAATACTGGGTCGGCCGACCGAGAGAGTTGCTGAAACTCTCGGGAAGGGTTCGGCTGACCGGTGCTGGTCCTTCGGTCGACCGACCCTATTTAAAATATGCGTATTTGATACTTTCGGTCGACCGACTCAGGGTCTTCGGTCGGCGGATGCTGTTAGATATGCACATTTTTTGCTGTTTATTATAAAAAATAGATTTTTTAAATTTTATTATTATTTCATTATATTTATACATCTTTATTGAAAACAACAACATATATATATATATATATATATATATATATATATAAATTTAGCCAACGATTGTTTAAACTTTACGTTCCCATGAGTTTGGGGACGGAACATCTTCTATAGGGTGACCATCTTGGAGCTATTGGAGTTTGAATAGGATTTGAAGAGGATGGGGTTCTATAAGAAGGTTCAACAACATCATCCTTATTTGATGAACAAACTTTCATGGCAATCTTTTCTAGAAAACTTAAACGTCTTGCCGTGACTTTTTGTTCATAGTAGAGTTCCCGTTGCATATTCATTTGCTGTTGTTGGTAGTGATGTATTTCATCAATTTTTTGTTTGGTGGATGGAGATATTACCATTGTATTCTTCCCTTTTTTCTTTCCAGGTGTATAGCCTATATGAGATTCATCCCATGGTTTCCACCCGTGTCGGGGGTCTTTATCAGGAGAAGAGAAGTCAAGGGTACGTTTAGGCATGGGAAAGGTAGGATAGGGGCCATTTTCAGGAATTTGATCGGAAACATCATCGTCTGGAGATGAGTATGATAGATGGGAGTTTTCGGAATTATAGGTGTCATCGTTTGAAGACATTTTTCAGGATTTATTTTTCTTAGTTTATGTTTTGAAGGATAAGCATAGTGTATATATATAATCATCTGTTTGCTGAAAAACTAGTGGATAGAAAACTAGTTTTAAAAATAATCATAAAAGTTTAACAACAAGCCCTTTGTAAATGCATGATTTATATGTTTTAGAACTAAAAATAGTTATTTCTGAAAAAAACAAAACAGATAAAACAAATGTTAAGGTAAACTGGAACAAGAAACATCCATTGCCCAAGTGGCTATAACATAACACTTATCAAACAAGTCAGAGATCCTGAGTTCAAGTTTTGCTTTAGTCAGAAATAAAACAATTTTTGTTTTTCAAATTTTTTGCATATTTTTATCTATAAATCTTTTAAAGACATTATTCCTAAATCTCGTCTAAGTTTGATGAAACTATTTTCATTTAAAGGTTTAGTAAAAATATCAGCAATTTGATTTTCAGTATTAATAAATTCTAAATTTATCAATCCTTTTTCCAAACAATCACGAAGAAAGTGATGACGAATATCAATGTGTTTTGTTCGTGAGTGATTTACTGGATTTTTAGAGAGATTTATTGCACTAGTATTATCACAATAAATTATAGAATTTTCAAGATAACAGTTAAAATCTTGTAGTGTTTGTTGCACGTATACGACTTGTGCACATGCTAAAGCAGCAGATATATATTCTGCTTCACATGTTGATAAAGAAACACAGTTTTGTTTCTTACTAAACCAAGAAACTAAGGAATGTCCAATGAAATGACACGTTCCACTTGTAGTTTTTCGATCCGTCCGACTTCCTCCAAAATCAGCATCGCTATATGAGACTAATTCGAAAGAACATTCTTTTGGATAGAATAGTTCGAAATCTTTGGTTTTAGTTAGATAACGAATAATACGTTTAACTGCTCGCATATGTGATTCTTTGGGATTTGCTTGAAACGAGCACATAAACAAACACTCATCATAATATCGGGTCGACTCGCTGTTAAATATAATAACGATCCAATCATACTACGATATAGTTTTTGATCAACACTTTTGCCTTCTTCGTCTCTGTCGAGATGAATCCTTGTGCTCATCGGAGTTGGTTTGGCAGAAGTGTTTTCTAGACCAAATCGTTTAATTAAATTATAAAAATATTTTTCTTGATTAATAAAATTCCATTTTCTATTTGTTTTATTTGTAAACCAAGAAAATAGTTTAACTCACCCATGTGAGACATTTCAAATTCATTTGTCATTATTTTAGAAAATTCTTGACAAAGCTTTTCATTTGTAGATCCAAAAATTATATCGTCAATATATATTTGGATAATTAAGATATCATGCTTGTTTCTTTTAATAAAAAGTGTTCGATCAACCTTTCCAATTTCAAAACCAGAATTTAGTAAATAACTTTTAAGACGATCATACCAAGCACGAGGTGCTTGTTTTAAACCGTATAACGCCTTTTTGAGTTTATAGACATGCTCAGGAAATTGTTCATGTATAAATAATGGAGGTTGTTCAACATAAACATTTTCTTTTATAAAACCATTTAAAAAAGCACTTTTAACATCCATTTGATAGAGTTTAAAATTATGAAAACATGCAAAAGCTAATAAGATTCGTATTGCTTCAAGTCGGGCGACTGGAGCAAACGTTTCTTCATAGTCTATTCCCTCTTCTTGATTATATCCTTGTGCAACTAATCTAGCTTTATTCCTATTTATATTTCCTAGTTCATCTGCTTTATTTTTAAAGACCCATTTACTACCGATAACTGATTGATCACTTGGTCTAGGAACAAGTCCCCAAACTTCGTTTCGTTCAAATTGATTTAGTTCTTCTTGCATAGCAAGAATCCAATAGTCATTAGTTGAGGCTTCTTTTATATTCTTTGGTTCTATGTTAGAGAGAAAAGCTACATGACCAACTTGATTTAACTGATGTCTGGTTTTTACATTCGTATTTACTTCTCCAATTATATTTTGCACAGGACGATGTCGTAAAATTTTAGGTGGAGATTTTATTATATTTGTAGTAGTATTCTCATTTTCAGTAATATCATGATCATTATTGGCAATATATTCAGTATTACTATTTTCATTCTGAGTAGCTTCATCATCAGAATCGATAGTAATATTTGGATTTATATATTTAAAATTTTCGTCAAATGAAACATGTAAACTTTCTTCAATAATTTGAGTTCTTTTATTAAAAATTGATAAGCTTTACTTCATTCCGAATATCCAATGAATATTCCTTCATCGGATTTTGGATCGAATTTGCCTAGTTGATCTTTAGTATTTAAAATAAAACATTTAGAGCCAAAAACTTTAAGATATGAAATATTTGGTTTTCTTCCATTTAGAAGTTCATATGGAGTATTCTTAGTTAACGGTCGAATGGAAACACGATTCAATACATAACAAGCAGTAGCTACAGCTTCTGTCCAAAAATATTTTGATAAATTGGTTCCATTTAATAAAGTTCTTGCACATTCTTGTAATGTTCTATTTTTTCTTTCTACAACGC
Source organism: Allium cepa (assembly GCA_030765085.1). Taxonomy (NCBI): domain Eukaryota; kingdom Viridiplantae; phylum Streptophyta; class Magnoliopsida; order Asparagales; family Amaryllidaceae; genus Allium; species Allium cepa. Next base: position 460,018,765 of record CM060938.1, on the reverse strand, counting down.
CATTTTGCTGTGGTGTTCTAGGAAATGAAAAATTATGGTTAATACCTTTCTTGTTACAAAATTGTTCAAAAACTTCATTTTCAAATTCTCCTCCATGATCACTTCTGATATTTTTAATTTTCAAACTCTTAATATTTTGAATTCTTTTAACAAACACTTTAAAATTATAAAAAGTGTCGCTTTTATTTTTTAAAAAGAAAATCCAAGTGTATCAAGAAAAATCATCTACAATAACAAACACATATCTATTATGATTAATAGATTGAACTTGAGTTGGACCAAAAAGATCCATGTGTAAAAGTTCAAGTGGTTGTTCTGTAGAAATTAACTTTTTTGATTTAAAAGAAGATTTTGTTAATTTTCCTAATTTACATGCATCACAAAATATATTCGTTTTGAATTTCATGTCAGGTAAACCTTTAACTAATTTATTTTTCGCTAATTTGTTGATGGTTTTAAAATTGATATGACAAAATCTTTTGTGCCAAAGCAGGAATCATTTTCCTTAGCTATTAAACACAAATTTGAATTATTTTTAATGTTCATATTTAAAATATAAATGTTTTTATCTCTTATTCCTTCAAAAATAGTGTTATGATTTTTATCGAAAATATTACATTTATTTTCTGAAAAAGTTATATTAAAACCTTTATCACATAACTGACTAATACTCAATAAATTATGTTTTAAATTTTTGACTAATAAAACATCAGTAATGAGAGGTAAATTAGTGGTACCGTTGCTGCCGACATCGCCTTTACCGATGATATAACCTTTAGAGTTATCTCCAAAAGTAACTGATCCTCCATTTGAGTAGATAATATTTGATAACATTTCTTTGTTTTCAGTCATATGTTTTGAGCAACTGCTGTCTAAAATCCATTTTCCTCTCCTTTTATGTGGTACCTGAATTTTTTATTATATAAAATGTTGGTACCCTTTTCTTTTTAGGGTCCTAAGAGTTAGATCTTAGGAAGCCAAACCCATACGGGTTCAGAATTCCCTTTATAAACATAGTTTTTATTATTATGAATAGTTTCCATGAACGTTTTGATATGTTTATTTCTTATTAAAACATTATTTGTTTTTGGAATCCATATCTTAATGGTTTTAGTGTTTGACCAAACTGTTTTCTTAATATCCTTATTAATATTATTATTAATTCTACTTTTAGCAAACTTATTTTGTTTTTTAAATCCTAGTCCAGATTTGTTGTTAGTGGATTGAGAATTTTCTAGTATTTTAGAAAGATTTTCTCTTCCTTTATTTAAATTGGAAATATTGTTAGAGATGTTATCAAATTTTATTTTTAGACTAGATTTTTCTAAATATAAATCTTTAATTTTAGAATTTGAACCATTATTTTCAGAAAATAAAACATCATTTTCACTTTTCTGAATTTCTAGTTCTTCAGTTATTGAAGAAATTTGAGAAGATAAGTTAGAATTTGATTGTTGAGAAATTTCAAGTTCTTCTTCTAATATTTTCTTTTCATCTTTCAGCATATCTACTTCTAAGACTGTTCTATCTAATTTTCTTTGTAAATCTTTGTTTTTCTTTTTAAGTTGTTTTGCTAAATCTACTAATTCAGAATTAATTTCAATTAAATCTTCAAAACTAAGATCACTTGCATCGTCTGATGAAGACATGAAGCACACATTTGCTTGTTCATTTTCATTGTCACTTTCACTTTCTGATGAAGATGATGAGTCTGTGTCGTCCCAAGTGACTGAAAAAGCTCTTTGTTTGGTTCTGTCCTTCTTAAAATTGGTCTTTTTACATTCAGGACAATCTTTCTTCATGTGACCTTTCTTCTGACATTCATAACATTCCATTGCTGAAGATGATGGTTTGCTACTGTTGATATTGTTGTTGGAATTATTTTTGTTTCTCCTGATTTTATTTCATTTGAATTTCAGAAACTTTTTGAAATTTTTAGCAATCATTGCCATATATTCATTCTCTGAGTCGGAATCATCTTTTTCTGCTTGAAATGCCACATTCTTCTTTTCTTGTACTATATTTCTCTTTGCCTGTAAATTTACTTCGTAGGACATTAAATTACCTATCAATTCTACTGGTTTTAATGTTGACAAATCACTTGCTTCTTCAATGGCTAGAACTTTTCTTTCCCATTTGTCAGTTAAAGAATTTAAGATTTTGGTGACAACATCAAAATTAGTAAATATTTGTTCTAATGATAGTAGAGCATGATGAATATCCTGAAATCTAGAGTACATATCATTTATAGATTCGTTTGGCCTCATTTTGAAATTTTGAAATTGATTTTTCAACATAGAAATTTTGCTTAATTTAACTTTGTTCGTTCCCTCATGTGTTATCTTAAGTGTTCTCCATATTTCATAACCAGAAGTGCACATGCTAACTCTATTGAATTCATTTCTATCTAATGCACAAAATAAAATATTCATAGCCTTTGCATTTGATGTAGCGTCTAGTTTTTGTGTGTTACTCCAAGTTGAGTATTCTCCAGCAGGAGTTATGTACTCTCTTTGTATAATATTCCAGATATCAAAACCACTAGATTGCATATAGATTCTCATTTTAGTTGACAAATAATTATAATTTAACCCATTAAAAAGTGGAGGTCGTGAAGTTGATTGACCCTCTGTGAAACTAGTATTAGTGTTAGTGCTAACATTGTTAGCTTGTGTCGTTGCCATATTACTGGAAATAAATATCAAATAACTTTGTGACGGTTATAGGAATCCTTGCTCCGATACCAAATGAAAGTGTACGTGTAGTACTAAGGATTGCGTAATATGATATATAAATGCGGAAACTGATAATAGCAGTAAAATAAAAATTAAAGTAAGCACACCAGGAATTTTCATACTGGTTCGAACTTTCCGTTCTACGTCCAGTCCCAGAATATCCTCTGGATTTAGACTAAACCCCTCACTTAACCCGGAGGAATAGGTATATCACACCTGAGCAGCCGAACAGGAATTTTTCCGCCTCAACAGCCGAAGAGGACTTCAATTTAATACAAATATTTTGTTGATGAGTGTGTTCTAAATAACACGGATTGTCTTTTGATAGTACAATTTCCTATAATCAAATCCTCAAGAATATGTAGTGTATGTGAAGTTTAGAAGGAAGATAATCTCGTAGAATCGAAGTATATAAATTTATTCAGAGATTCTAGAGATATTGAATTAGAATGAAAGCTTTTATTTGTAGAAATAAATAGATAATAGATTACAGAATTATAAACAAGAATCGGTGATTGTAGAAGTGATTTGAACATGTTTATATAGTTGTAGAATAGTTATAATCTTTCATGAAGAGTTTGAATCAAAAGTTGTGTCCGTATCTCTTGGATTGAGAGACATTCCTTTTCATGATCAATGACAACTCTTCAGGAAAACTAGCGTTATGTTCAGGTCGGTCGACCTAAGAAACTGGTCGGTCAGCTGAATTTTAAAACGTATACAAAATAATGTGTATCTGTGCATTTGACACAGGGTCGGTCGACCAGAATTTCTGGTCGGTCAGCCGACCTGTAGTCAATTGCACAGTATACACTAATTTATGTATAGTCTTAATATAAATCAATTTGGGTATGAGTGTGACTACTTGAGTAATGATTTTAACAATATTCTAAGACTCAATACATTAAAATATTCATACTAATCTCTGGATTGTAGTTTTGTCTCCTTTGTAGTGCATAATATATACTTATTTTCTTTTTGTCGCTTTGGTATAGTATTCTTGTAGTATGATCTCTGAAGTTTGTGTCATGAATCAAAACTCATGAATCAACAAACCTTATTATTATTCAAATAAAATCTTTGTTTATTTAAATCAAATTATTGGCCAGTCGGGTTTACTTTAATTCTCTATCCTAAGTTAAGTTCATTTTGGGTATTTATCATTTCAACCCGATTCCAATTCAATTCAAAAATCATAGCATAGCAAAGGGAACTTGCAGTGTGATAACTGGGATGGTGTCAAAGTAAATAAACAAGCAATAACAAAGATCAATACCAATCCAATAATTAAGTCAAATAATCCCGAAACAATCGTATTAATTTACATTGTTGTTTGTGCAAATCAATATAATTATTTCTAGAATCTACACTATCATTTCATGTAGATTAAAGATTGTTACGCTATTATTTTATGCGGTTCTACAGTTGACATTTATTATTCGAGTCAATACTATATCAATTTATACAACATAAATTTAAATGGTTCAATGTGTAATTAACCATATTTCTACATGTCAAGTAATTAAACGTTTAAAGTGGTCATATCATACAATTTAACTAATCAAATTCAACATATATTTAATTTAAATTTGTTAATTCCTACGTCAATTTCAATTGTAAATTATTTGCCACTTCATACATTAACAATTTAACGTCCAATATCAACATCAAACAATCATCATTATCAATCAAACTGGATTATCATCAATTACAGATAATGGTGTCAGATGTCACAGGTGAACTGATACAGGTAATAACACATATTTAACAGTGAAAATAACTAGCAGTCGCATATTTCAATTGTCGTTTCAATTGAAATCAAATTTAATAAATAAAAGAACATTAATCGTGAGTGATTGCTCACCTTTCGAGGATAGAGAGGATAGACAACACTGCAAACTATGATTTGAATCACGAAATCGACCGATCCAAACAAGATTCACAACGAAGTAGGTTGAACACGAATTTGCCGGATAAAACTGAATGATGAGAATTTAATGAGAACAAATTAGAATCCGCTAGATATAATAGAATTAAGAGTGTACTGTATCATTATTTTATATTCTTTTATTCAAAACAATTGTTTAAATAAAGACACGAATTTTAAAACAAAATCCACATATATTTAAAAATTAATAAAATTTAAAACGCAAACATGCGCAAGATCCAAAACTATACCCTTTACAATAAAATACATATAAAATAAATGTAAATTTGTAGGCCTTTTCGAAACCCAAACCAACAGTAAATAAACTCATACATTTAAACAGCAAATGCCGATAGTGCATAAACTCAACATATCATATGTATAGGAAAACATCAATATAACTTCCATAAATAAAATATACCTTATACACACACTACTCAGTTTAATATAACTGTACAAACCTTATATATTCAATCTGATATGATAACCGAACGTATTGTACTTATATAAATATAAGTATATTTAAACTGACAAAAATCAAAACTATGTATATACTCAAAGATAACCTTGAGATCTTAACTAAGTATACAAATATATCTATATAACCGACTAAAGTATAAATTGATTTATGTGGTATGCAAAATATATACTGACAGATCGCTTGCGTATACCACTACAATAATTAATCACTTTGAATACAACAATGATTTTCAAAAATCCATATATATAGAACATACGTAACTACAAATACTTATTGTAAAATAAATAACTTATATAAACTTGAACATATTATACTTCAATGGAAATTTACAAAATCAGAACCCAATGTATATAAATGTTTTTTTATATCACATACATAAATATAAAACTCAACAGAATATAAAAAAATACAAATATACACATACCCAGAAGGAACGGCAATGAGGTGAAGGGAAGGAATATGATGGCCGAGGCATGAAAAATGGAGGAAGGCGGAATTTCTGGGTGTAGACGGTGGTGACCGTGTGCGTGACCTACGTGGAGTTTGCTGGTTGACGTGAAGGAGGAAGCACGGGCAAAGGTGGCGAGCATGGTCGGTCATAGGAGGTGTAACGGCGGCCTTGAGTGCGGTTACTGGATGGTGAGGCCGGTAGTTGGTGCTCGGGTTCAACCAAGCGAAGGGTGATGACAGGCCGTGCGGCTGCTGAGGGGGTTGGATGTGGAGCTTTTGAAAGGGTGGTGTTGCAAGTGAGGTCTGCTCAGCTATAGGCAGCGACAATAGGAGGCGGATGCTGGCGAAGGGTAGAACAGTGTTACTGGGTGATGAAACAAATGGAGCCGGCTTCCTTCATACAAATAAACGCAACGTATTATATATCTCGATATAATAATAATTTTTTTATAAAATGAGGAGAAGGCGGGTGGAAGGCTAGGAAGATGGAGCACGTTGCTCAGTTGTGTGGTGCATGCACGGCGAGGAGGGGAGAAAGAATGAATTTCATGAAAAAAATAAATGAAATAGAAAAGGGAGAGGCAATAACCGTAGTTCAGAAGAATATAAATATAGTTCTGAAGAATATAAATGTACTATAATGTAAATGCTAAAATGAAAGGTCCGAGACAGAGGTCAGGAAAAGCAAAAGTCTCAATCAACAGCCGGCTGAAACTTTAATATTGCGTTTCAATTAATGCTGGGTTGCACGTTCACATTAGGAAAGGAAAGAACTAAAGGGTCAAAATTTTCAGTACCGATACGACACACCGTTTTATTGTTTCCGTCGTGTATCGGATTTCAAAATACAGAAATAAATATACCATGGAGATCAGCACGACGAGACAATCAAAACGGTATATGGATATCAGTGGTACGATTGAATTATAAAAATTCGAATTTTTACTGGCGGAAAATGCATGTAAAACACTGAAAAATAAGATCGACGGAGCTAAAAATGTCCGAATTTGAAAAAATGAAAAATGACGTTTGCTCAGAAGATGGTTTAGAATTTTTCTATGTAAAAATATTTAGGTTTCGAAAACATTTTATTTTCATCGCTTTTTAACTGATTAAATTGAAATAAAGTTACGCACGAAAATAAACTTCATATTTTCGAACGAAAATTTACTAATTGCTATGTTTAATTAGACGCATTCCAAATATTAAATTTTCATTTCAAAATTTTATTTTTAAAATTTCACGAAAATTCAATTAATTAAATAAATAAACGGCTATAATTTACGGGTCGTTGTAGGTTCTTATGAATGAATGGTTCCTCCAATTTGGAGGTAGTACCTAGTTTGAGGTGTGTAATTTTATTTTTTGAAAACCTTATTTCCACGTCACATTCTGGATATTCACTGATTTTTTCTAGGGTTTTATTTTCTATTTTAACCGGATCATTAGCTTCTTCTAAAAGCCATTTTTATGGTAAATTTATTTCATTCCATTTTATGGTTTTAGGGATAACAACGTTACTTTTACTTATATCAGTTATAAACATCTTTGTTGTTCCTTCGTTTTTAATTGGTATGTTTTTAATGTCCATTATAACAGTATTCATAGCTTTATAACATATTCCAGACATTCTGCATTCCACGTTTCATATTAAAACCTTCTGTTTTTATATCTAAACAGATTGTTTGTGATACATTTGTGTCTGTTATAGAAACAGTGAAATTAGAAAAACATGAAAAATATATTCACATAGAATTGATTCAATGATTTCTATTAAAGAATCACGAAATTTATTGTGCCTTTTATCACGCACTGCAATAGTGGCTGATGTAGTTAATCCTAGACGAGTTGTTGGTTTTAGCACGACTTGAACCATGCCTATATGAATAAATATATAATTTTCTTTTCTGCAGATTTAAAAGCCCTTTTGGGAGTAAACTAAAAGTATTATAACCTTCTGTAAGAGAAATAGTTTGTTCAACAGTTTTAATTATATAGTCTGATTTCATAATGAAACTACCTGTTTTCTTATAAATTTTCGATGGTGAATAAACCCGTATTTTCCACTTTGTTAGATTCTGTTTTAAATCTTCATTGATAATAATTTCTTCATTTTTGTTATTAATTTCTATTTGCAGGTTATCTAAACTGTTTTCGCTATTGTCTCTATATGATAATGCTCTGGTTAATCAATTCATTATCTTTTCCTTATCAGTGTCAACGATTTACTCCTAAGATCTCAAAGTACCTTAACACTTAAATGGCTAACCGAGGCTTATAACGGATTCGCAACTTAAGGATGAATCCCGGTTTCAAAGCTAAGATAAAGATCGGTCTTCCAGATAATTATCAATAGTTACAATACAAAAATAGTAGACAATTGATAAAACAAATTTATTAATTTTTTTTCCGGTGAATATTGTTACATCGGTGCTACAGTAACCTTATTGCAATAAACTTTTTGATATGTTTTGATATTTGATATTTAATAGATTTGCTGATAACAATTTTTTTTTAATAAGTTTTGAGCTGTAATTGCCAAGGTTGGTTATTAAAGATTAAAACCTTTTTCCAGTTTTTCTAACCGTAGTCAGAAGCAGATCGTTAGCATATTGATCAGCACAAATAGGCCAATTTTTTTACTTTCTGAAAGTATAACTTTGTTTCATAGAGTTACAAGTGCATTTTAAGCAAAATATCTATTAAATTCTCATGATGCATCAAGGAACCAGGTTCTATAAATTGTCTTCTCAAGGTCGGCAACATTAAATTAATTACAATATTTTATCAATTTTCTATAAAATCACCATGAGTTTTACTTTATTGCTATGAATTTTCCTAATTCGTTTATTTTCCACTCATTATCATAATGACAATGATAAAAAGTATTTCACTTGCTAACATTTCAGTTTGCATATGTTTTTTTAATTGTTTGTGTATTCCAATGTATTGAAAAATTTGTGATGTGTATGAACAGATTGTTGCCGAAAGAGATGATGCGGGGGTTCAAGCTGCTAAAGTTCAAGGGCTAAGGCATATAAGTTAGATGAAACATATATTCATTATATTTCCATTGTTTTGATAGATATATATATTTCTTCTATAGGATTTGTATTATAAAAGACTAAGAATATATGAATCATTTTGGCATTTAAAAATATAAATCATTTTTGTTATTTTCAAAAGATATGAATGAATATGTTTATTATTGGTACAATATTTTGGTTTCAATGACAAATTTATTTTAAATTTGTGAGTGTAATGTAATAGTATTTACATATAATTTTTTTCTTATTTGAATTTTTTTTAACAACGGACAAAAGCTATTTTAAAAGACTCTATTGCAACGGACAAAAACAGTTGTAAATCATACTGCTGCAACGGACAAAAACAGTTGTAAATGATCTATTGCAATGGCTAGAGACCGTTGTAAAAAAATCTATTGCAATGGGCATTGCTCGTTGTTCGTTGTAAAATCTTCTAGGTCTATTATAATAACGTCTAATAAGATGAGCGTTGGTCCGTTGCAAACCTCTATTATAGCGGGCATGTGTGAGCATTGTTAGCCTATGATTTCTGTAAGGAATATGTTGTCCATACGAGGACAAAGCTCTAATCACATCTACAAGAGCTGAAAGTAATTTTTTTATGCTTTGTGCTTCTTTAAGCTGTTTTCCAGCAGATCCTGATTTTTTTATTCTTTCTGAACCAGCAAGATCGACCAAACTAAGCTTTAAAAAGTTCATAAGTGATATTTGGAACTTTCAGTATAACGGAAGATTAGGTTGGAAAAATGGATTACTCAACCATAATATAACCTCGGTTTGATTTCATATGATGTGCGTGTGTGTATTGAAAAACATTTTTCTTTCAGTTCGACAATGGGACAACACCCAGATGATGTGCTGCTAATGAAATAAACCACCATATGATTTATGATATGAGAATAGAGTCGATGCTGACAGTAAATCACACAAAATGTACAAAACACACAAAAAATGCATGTCCCTAACTTTTTTTCAAAAATGTGAATGCAAATGCAAGCAGCCTAAAAGTTACGAGTGACACAATATACAATAGCCGAACTATACAGCCCCTTTCCTTTTGCTAGTGCTTGTGTTTGGAGATTGGTGCTTTCAATTGTTATTGAGAAAATAAGGTGAGATCTTGAACTTTCTTCATTCATATGAGTACCCACAATATGACGCCTTTCAGATCCTCTCGTTCTAATGTCTTGCAGTTCTTTGCGGCTTGATATATGCTTTATGGTCACATTCTCTATTGAAACCACACCCTGGAAGTTTTTTTTTTTAAAATTTTTTAAAAAAAAAACAAGAATTAAGTTATTGTAAATAAGAGGATGATATGATCTATGGTAAGTAAGGTATATTAAATCAAAAAACATGATGGCACTTGTGTTTAATCTTAAAATCCGAAGGCTGTAACATTCAACCTGGTAATGTTGCCTTGTATAAGTAACAACTTCCAGGGTGTTAAGATTTGATGTTCAAGTAATTAATCACCCCATACATTTTATTACAGCAATTAATTCAAGACTTTAAGTTTATCACCTTTGAATCTTTTTTATATCTAGCTTCAAACGTTTTGCATTTTTTGGTAACGATAGATCCACAAGATTATCTTGGCACAACTCCACCATATATACCTGCAAAATAAATATAATGTTGAGAACATTCTACGTCAAAATACAAATACTTGAAACTAGTACAAAATGAATTATATTTGTGAAACAAGTAAATATGAGAAGTAGATGAGACAAAAGATTTTTTTTGCATTTATTATAATCAACAGTTACCTTCAAGATAAATGAATATTTACCATGATCACGCTTCATTATTTTAAATATATAACTCGGCAGTCGCCCTGGGTGTAAGCCTTGGACTATTGTCGGAACCATAAATAGTAAAAGTTTTTCCAGAGCCGGTTTGGCTGTATGCAAATACAAAACGTTGTATCCATCCACTGCTGATTGTATTAAATACTACATCACAAAGGAGATAAAAAAGGTTAGATCTAATGTATTAAAAAAAATGAGAAAAGTAAGGATGCTTAAAAAACAACGTTTGTTACACAATATATCTAGTTCACTAGGTTCAACTCATTTTCCTAAAACCCTCCAAAATTAACTATTATAGCCTATGAACACAGACATGTTTAGTGAACAATGTTCCCCACGATGCAAGTGAAAGTACTTAGATTATTTCATAGGCCTTTGGAAATATACAATGAAAGTACATGTTTTAAGAAGAGTAGTCATAGCTTTCTGAAAGTACTTAGATTATGTCATAAGTAGAAAGGCTTTTTTTTAAAGAAAAAAACTAATCACCGAAATTTGCAAATCATTTTCACTAGAACACTTTTTCTTTAGCAATTAAAGATTTCAGCAAGTCATGTTATTATTATTTTAATTCCTCACTTTGTTACCCTAAAGAGTTTCTTCCCCTAAACGCCTAACGACTCCTTGTCTAAATGGCTTCAATGGATACTTATCTCTATCAAACGGATGTACGTCTGTTGGAATTAAAAAAAATTCTAACCTTTTTTTTAAAAAACTTTAACAAGCCTTTCCTTACATTATATATTTCCAAAGGCCATGTTGAGAAGGCCTTTCCTTACATTATAACCTTTTTTATAAAAAACTTTAACAGGACTTTCCTTACATTCATTTTCACTAAAACTTTAACCTGGCTCTGATACCAAAATAAAAGAGGGGGTACTATAAAGATTTACGAAATTATAAAGATTTACGAAAAATAACTAAAATGTTTTGTACAATGTCTTGGATATATATGCTAAAAGCAAATCCAGAGATGAACTTTATCGTGTATGTCAAAATTTCTATTATACTTTGTAAAATAGTTTGTTTTTTATTCATCTTGGTTACCTTACTGGCAACTTGAAAGATAACTAAATCCCAAAGGTGCAGTAAGTAGATTAGTAAAATAGGAATTAGGAACCCATTTTATTTTATTTTGGTATCAGAGCCTAAAGATTACTAGGCCCAATTAAAATGAATTATAAAAATTCAATTAATTAAATTTAGAAATTAATAATCCAACAAAAAGGATTATTACTCTAGACAAACAAAAACACATATGTTATATTAGTAATTCTGAATATAAACATAAGATTCATTCAGAAATTGAACACATGAATTCATTAACAGATTTAATTATAGAACTAAGTGAGAACTTAAATCTCTATAATGAAAAACATTATAACTTAATGCAATTAGTCCTTGATGGGATAATTGAAAAAAATAAATTACTAAAACAAATTTCAAACAACCAAGAATATTTGAAAACAAATCTATATAAAATAGATAATTTTGAATTAACCCTGAAAAAACTTTCGAAAAAATTCAAAGTGATAAAATTAAAAGAATTCCCTAACAAAAAAGACATAATCCAATTAAAAAATCTAATTGAAGAAAATAAACCAAAAGACATAGAAATACATTCTAAAGAATTAATAATAAAATTAAAAGAACAAACGGAAAAGGATAAAAATCATTTTGATAAACAAATACAACAAATTGAAGAAATGTTAAAGGAAGTCAAACTTCTAATTTTAAGTTAATGAGTTTTGAAAATAAATATTTCCAAGAAGCAACTAAATACGTAGAGTCAAACTATAGATTTAGTGATGCTACTATAAATGTTGGATATAATAAAGACGACTTCTCAGGAAAAAGTGATAGAATACAAATACTACAAAATAATACAATAATAGCTATGTTAACACAAATACAAAACAAAATTGATAATATTCAAAACAAGATGTTTGACACAGATCACACAGGTAAAGGCCAAGAACTTGAAATAAATAAATTAGCTGAAAGTTTACAAAAAATGAATTTAGGACCAAATGATCCTACAACAACAACAATAAGTAAAATATCAAAAATGAACTTTCTTATGTACAAGAAACTTGATAAAATATGAATAGAAGACTATCTTTTAGTGGCCCCTCTAGAACCTTAACAGATGAAAGATCTAACAGGACTAATTAAACAAATTCTATCTCATCATCGGGGTGGATAGATAATGTACTTAGAAGAAGTACAAACCCACAAACTCAATTAGAAGAAATAATTGATCTTAACATAGATATTGAAATATTTTCAAATAACCAACTAAATACATTAAATCCTAGAGAAATATACAGGACTGGGTATTTACGGTAATAACAGGATTATACAGACACCAAAGAGAACAGATGTTTGCTGTTCTAGATGGAAACCAACAGATAATAAATCTTATGACTCCAGAAGCCATAAACCAACTTAAAATACAAAAATATAAAATGATCCACCTAGGACTTATTGTCATAGGAGTAGGAGGTTTAACAAGACAAAAAATAGGAGCAAAACTTCTATTAATACTAATAGATGACATACATCAAGACTTAGATAGAGCTATATTTGGAACCATGGAAGTTGGTATGAACAACAACATTGGTATTGTTTATATTGCCCCAAACTTTACAATGGACATAAATGATTTCTACAAACATGTAAAATTAGTCATACAAACTAAAGGATATGAAAATTTCCAAGGAAAAAACATATTACTAGATATAACATTTTTGGGAAAATGTATGTCCAGACATGCCCCTAAAATAAAAATAAAATCAGACAAGATCATTGAAACATTAAACTCCACTGGAATAAATTTCATAAAACCTATGGAAATTGATTCCTCTGTTCTTGCTGGTCATGAATGGAATATAACAAATCCAAATGAAACAACTGCAACAATAAGACCAAACAATGTTGTAACATATAATAATCTAAACAAATCTATGTCCATAAGATTTAAAGATTATCGTCCATCAAACCAACAAGAAGTTGAAACAGATGATGAAAGTGAAGAATTAAGCAAAAGAATAAGTGGATAAAATCATTTATCCAAAGGAACTTGGGATGGTTCTTGAACCATCTGACATATCTAATCTTGAACAAAGTTTAAAATCATCAAGACAAATAAACCAAGACACTTTTATTTATATTGATGATGAAAACAATGTAAGAATGAGGGAAATACAAAATATTAGTAATTACCTAAACGATTCGGTTCTATCTACAGAAATTCATAAAAATGATATTCTTGACGGTATCATTTCAGAATTTACAGAACATATGGATTTAGCTGATCCTAAAACAAGTGCTGAATCAGGAATTAGTCACAAATATCCAGATAGAAATAAAGACCAAACAATGCCATATGAAATAGGACAACCTCTTAGGAGGGCATACAATACATATACAGATAAAAATCCAAATTTAAGTACAATAGGAAAAAGATTACCTGATGAGAAATCTTATTTCCAAAACAATTCAGTAATTTTAAACATAACTGAATGTCATCCCTAGTTTCTAGATACATATCTAGAACAATGAACTGCCGCAATAGCCAGAGACTATTCAGCAAGACATCTAAACATCAACTCTGGTGAAGAAATGGTCAGAATTGCTGAAAATTACTGAGGTGATAATGCCAAAGCAATATGGGAATCATACAAAAAAAAAATTTCCAGGAGATATTGCAAACCTTATCGCCCAAGGAAACAATATCTATAACTTTTCTTATTCCATACACACTATATTATCTGGAAGAGATGTGAACACAGGAATAACAATAAAACAACAAGAAGCAATGCGCGATCTTGAACAAATACAACTCCTAGACTGGAAATACATAATAAAATTCCTAAAAAAATATTTTCACTATGCTACAATTTCAGGAAATTATTATAATACTGAAGTAGGCAACAGACTTTTTTCTAAATTACCAGGTCATTTGGGAAAAGAAATACATAGATCTTGGATAACAGATTATCAAGATAAGCCTGAAAACTTACCTCCAAGTTATAATAACATTGGGATAAGAATTATACATATCATCTCAGAATTGAAAAAGAAATGTACTTACATAAAAATACAAAAGGAACTAAAACAAAAAAATTATGGGTTTTGTGAACAAATATATACACCACAACAATATGGTTCTCATAAGATTGAGAATAAACCAAAATTCAAAAAGAAATATACGAAAAAATATTACCTAAGAAGATCAAATGCTAGAAAACCATACTTAAATAAAGGTAGACATGTTAGGAAATATAATGCAAAAAAAAAACATACGCAAATACAATTACATGTTTTGCATGTAATGAAAAAGGACATTTATCATCCTCGTGTCCGAAAAAACAAAACCTGTATACAAGAGAATCAAACCTCGTTGATTCAGTCAAAGAAGACCTAATAGAAATTGCTTCTGATGTTTCAGAAACATCAACAATCTACTCCATAATCTCTCTTGAAGGATTAGAAGAACATGAACAAGTAAGTTCGTCGGATTATGATCTAATCAATGAACTAACAACATTTGAAGAAGATTTAATAAATGAATCCTTTTTCAACGTAATGAATAAAGAAATTTGTACCCATAATTTCAAGTATAAAATGGGTGCTGACACAAAAAATGTGAGTTTTGTCTTTGGTACCCTGCCTTTGACAAACGATATAAATGTACAACTTGCACAATCGAGATTTGCCAAATCTGTGCTACAAACAAATTTTCTATACAAGTTCCAAAAGAAATAAAACTTATTTACACTGATAAAAATAAAATAAACGAAGACAGAATAAAAATTCTTGAAGAAAGAACAAACAATATAGAAATAGAATTAGAAGATTTAAAAAATAAACTACTAACTCTTGACAAAGGAAAAGGTATAATCACCCATAACAATGATTTATTAAACGAACAAGTTTATAACCAAGAACAAATGAACTTAAACAATATTTACCCAAGTAATGACCATGAACATCATGCTCATTTAAATAGTATTGATAAACCAATACAGATTCCACTAATTTGTAATACTGGAAGTTTAAAAGAACTACGTATTCCAACAAAACTAAATATAAAAGGAATCAATATACAAGTTCTAGCTTTTATTGACACTGGTGCAACTAGTTCTACTATTTGCTCTAGCCTTATTCCATACAAACACGTTACAAAAGCAGATAAACCTAAACAAAGTATCCAGTTTGATGGAACAACAACTATAATAACAGATATTGTCAAAAATATAAATATATGTTTTACAAATACATGTGGAGAATGGTCCCCATATTATAATATAAATTTTTTTTGGATTTTAGAATTAAACCTACAGGATATCAAGTTAATCCTTGGTTTAGATTTTTTATTAAATGATAATGGGAGCTTTTCATTTAATAAAGATTATATACAAATTTCTAAGAAAACAACACTCACACCCATATTATCAGAGTTTGCGCTTGAAAAGCATGGTGGGAATAAACCAACATCATCAACACCACCAATATATCTAGACAAATTGGAAAATTGCAATTGCCCAAATCCTAGCCAGTGCAAAAACTTCAATCATACAAATAAAACAACCATTGAACTTGAGCAGAATGATTATGATTTTCTTCCAACAAAGAATTATATTTATAAAAGAAAAGACTTAACAAAAGATTTATAGATGATAAATCCACAAGATATGAGTAAACTATTACTAACAAAAGATGATATTGACTAAATGATTTCTAAATTAGAAAAATAGAGATCATAGGAGAAAAACCATTAAAATTTTGGGATAAAGAGAAATACAATGTAAGTTGAACATAATAATCCAGACTTAACAATAAAAACTGGTTCGCCTAATTATGATAATTGGATCATGGACGAATTTAAAATGCATATCAAAATACTTACTGAACTAAATATCATAAGAAAAACAGATTCAAGACGTAGAACCGCATCATTTATCGTACAAAAAGAATCTGAAAGAAAAACGTGGCCAGTCTAGAATGGTCATGAATTATACAAGACTTAATGACAATACCCATGAAGATGGATATTGTATACCAAACAAAGATGTTCTCATCAATGAAATACAAGGTCCAAACTGGTTCTCTAAGTTTGATCTTAAATCAGGATTCTGGCAAGTAAAAATGCACCCAGATTCCATACCTTGGACGACATTCACATGTAGTGAAGGTCATTATGAATGGCTTGTCATGCCATTCGGATTAAAAAATGCACAACAAATTTTCCAAAGAAAAATGGATAATGTTTTTCAACATTGTAATAAATACACTTGTGTTTACATTGATGATATTCTTGTTTTTTTCTAAAACAAAACAGGAACATATATCACACTCATACACAGTTTTAAAACTAACTGAAGCACATGGACTAATCATATCAAAAAAGAAATTAGAATTAATAAAAAATACTATAGGATTTCTTGGAGTCAGAATTAGTAAAGGAACTATAGAATTACAGCCCTATATAACAAGAAAAATATTAGAATTTCCAGACAAAATAGAAAACTTAAAACAATTACAGGCCTTTCTTGGACTTGTTAATTATGCAAGACCATATATAAAAAACCTTTCAAAATATACCGGGCCTTTATATAACAAAGCTAGCCCAAAAGGAAACAGAGACTTTAATTTTGAAGACATAAAACAAATACAGAAAATAAAAGAAATAGCAAGCAAATTACAGCCTTTAAGTTTACCTTTACAAATATTTGATAATAGAAATAGATGGATCATCCTTAGGATGGGGTGGTATTTTGTTGGTATTTTATTAAGCAAAAAGAAAAAAAAATATGAAAAAAAAATGACAGAAAAATTTTGCTGATACACCTCTGGTATATACAGACAAATAGGATATATGACATCCCTAGATTATGAAATTCTAGCCATAATCAATGTCCTAGAATCCTTCAAACTTTTCATAATTTCAAAGAAAGAAATAACAATTAGAATCGACTGTGAATCCATAGTCAAATATACAGAAAATAAAAAGGACAAAGGAACATTAAACAATAGGTGGCTTAAATTCAAGAATGCTGTAACAAATTATGGAACAAATATAATTTGGGAACATATAAAAGGTAAAGACAATTTTTTACCAGATAAACTTTCTAGGTTATTAAGATAAACTCTACCCTTTGCTTTCTACTAACATTCCATATGCAGATTGCAGAAAGATAGAAACCAAAGATGAACATGGGAGAGCAAGATCCTTCTATGCATCTCAAAACATACTCAAAACAAAATAAGTTCCAAACAAAGACAAAAGTCACAGAGGAACAACAAATGGTTCTAGATAATATTTGGAACATGAAGACTCCTCAGGAATCTAACAAACGAAAGTTGAGTGTCCTATACACACTCTTACAGATTTTTTCAAAATCACAAGACAAAAAATATCTTTGTTATGGTCTTTTTACAGGTCCTGATGCAGCCCTATATGCCTCATGGGAATAGATCACAGTAAAAATAAAATTTCTAAAACAAAATCCTAGATATGGGAACCCACTTTACAAAGGCTTCAATACTTATGATGAAGCAATTACAGAATTACAAAAAAACTTTGGAGATGATTTTATTATTTCCGATGACATACAAAGTATACAAAAAATCTCTATGGGGAAATTTGTAAAGGAAGAAGTTCCTGAAACTTCTTCTTCTTCGATAAACCTAAGGCCACAAGCATCTTATGCATTAGCAACAAAAACTGCTAATACAAAAATGACAAATCTAGGACAACCCAAAACAAATCTCCAACCTCCGTCTCCTCAAACCAAATCTCCATAAAAAATTACCTTACCAAACTTCCCTGAACAAATGACTAAGGAATTACAATTCATATACCATATCCAGGAACAATCTCCAAGTATGTTCAACAATATTTGCGAATTCTTCTCACAAATATCTCACATTCTGAATGAAGGCCTACAAATTCATTGGGAAATAATGAGGAACTCTAACATACCTTGTACAAAAAAGTATTCCCAGTGTTTACAAACAAACATAAATTGTCCTTGCACAATTACATGTGCAATCCCACAAATTACACTGAACCTCAACAAATATAAATATCTAATCCACAAAAATATAGTTTTAGATCCCATGGTACTAATAAATTTTGGATTTGTTAAGAGAATTTATGCAGAAGAATGGATCCAAGATGACATCCCCGAGCCATTTGGAACCACCATAGAATAACTTACAAACATATTGGCCACAAATATATACATGGATTTCAAATCAATACCTCTTCACTTTGGCAAACATATTTTTGAACCAACAAAACATGCGGTATAGGTTAAAGCAAAGTTTCTTGACCCAGATTACACAAACTGGGATGAAGATTATAAACCAGAAATTATCCAATACAAAGAAATCAAGGAACAGGCATATGAAAGGTATAGGGCCACAAAAATCGTCGAAGAAGATGAGTGGGATACAAAGAATAAATTCCTTTATACACAAACCCCCACTACAAAAATATTTGTCACAAATATATTAAGAAGTCAAGGAATCCACCACAGAAGTTTTGACATATTCCCTCCTAAACCATCCTTGATACAAAGCTACAAAAAAGGAAGACAAAGAAAGAAAAGAAATGAAGACAAAGATGACGTGGAATCAACTACCATGTCTATAAATGATTGACGTTGAGAGATTATTCTCCACACTCTTAGTGGAATACAGAAGACAAAGCACAAAGATTTCTTTATGAAAAAGAAAGAATCAACTTTATAGAAAGATGTAGTGTGCTGGCCATCTTTTTACAAAAAAATGTAAATTACGTATCTCTTTTTACCTTTTTAAGTACTTTTTAGATAATGGAGAATATCTTTATCTCCACTAGATATTAACAGACAGCTGTCTGGTTCTTGTATCCTTTCTCCATCTATATAAGGAGAAGTAGTATGGTCTATAAGGAGAGTAAGAAATATCATAAGCCATTGTACCATAAGCTTCCATTGTAAACCTTCTATCATAAATAAAATTTTCTTTTCGAAATTTTTAATGGCCACAGCTCAGATGATATCTAGCTAAACCCCACAGGTCAAAGCTCAAGAAAGGAACAGGTTAATCTTCATAAGCGATGTAAGCTCTTTTAATTTTTCTTTTTAGCTTTCATACTTATATTAGAAATTGTTCAACTAATTATGGAACTTCAAAGTTATTTGACACTATGACACCTTAAATCTTTGTTGTATTAAAGTTTTTTATAAAAAAGGTTATAATCATTTTTAGTTCCAGCAGATGTACATCCGTTTGACAGAGATATGTACCCATTGAAGCCGTTTAGACAAGGAGTCGTTAGGCGTTTAGGGGAAGAAACTCTTTAGGGTAACAAGGTGAGGAATTAAAATAATAACACGATTTGTTAAAACCTTTAATTGCTAAAGAAGGAGTGTTCTAGTGAAAATGATTTGCAAATTTCGGTGTTAGTTTAAAAAAAGAAAAAAAAGAAAACAATGTATATATATATATATATATATATATATATATATATATATATATATCCAATTTGTCTAGATATCGTTTATTCGTGTCGTAACTTTATTTGTATTGTACTTGAGTTGAACCCGGCTTTTCATTTGGGTTTGACCTATGCTCACCTGTCCTTGTAATTTCATCAAGTGTATATCGGTGTGCACGGCCTTGTGGCATACACAGTGATACACTGTGTATGTCACAAGCTGTTCGTGTATGATGAATTCAAAAATTAAATGATGATGAACAATCCAAATCACTGAGGCAAATAATATTTTCAAAATACATTTTATTTTATACTGTAAAAATATTTTATTTTCAATTTTACTGTGTCAATATTTATTTCTGCAGATTGCTCAGATGCTGGATTCAATCTGGAATGGAGTTGAAGATCAATACGAGTGAATGAGCGATATGTAGTGAGGACATTTGTAAATGAAAATTTATTGTAATTGCAAATTGTATATATATAGTGAGAGATCAAATTTGTACTATTCAAAATTGTAATAAATATTTGTTTGAATAAAATATTCGTTTGTATTTAAATACCGTGTCATTTATTTTATTCAGCAAATATTTATTTAATTATGTAAAAAAATAAAATAGTAGATTAACAAATACATTTAAATGAATATATATATATATATATGTTTATTATCATCGAATAAAAATCGTATACTTGTATATTCAACAGGTGGCGACTAGAGGGTGGAGGTAGGTGGAGGTTTGTGGTGGAGAAGTGATGACGTCTAGTATGGCAGTCAAGAGCTAACAAATACAATGGGTACTTATGGCAGTCAAACGGTTTGTGGTGGCGACTTGAACATGTTTTTTATAATCTAAGTAATTTATATATATATAAATTTAGGTAATAACAGGCCTTTCCTTACATTGTATATTTCTAAAGGCCATGTTGAGGAGTGTTGACTCAAACCAGAAAACAATGTGTGTGTGTGTGTGTGTATTGCCCAACCAAAGCAATTATATCCACAATAATTACATTTGGACCGATTTTCAAATGTAATTCTTAGTAGAAAAAATAATTGGACTTTACTACCTACTAAAAAAACAATTATGTTTCGGTACATTATATATAAACACCATGAGAGTTTATTTAAGAATAAGAAGTAAAATATTTTGCATTTTACTGAAAACATTTTTGCTTTCAAAAAGTCAAAAGAACAAGATTAGTTTAGCAAAATATTCACAAATAAGTTATGAAGATGTTTCAAAAGAACATTAACAAATTTGCTTACCAAGACCAAAAGGAAACAAACGAACTCTTAAATAAGTCAGAAAAGAACTTTAAAAGTCATGTATTTTCACTATCCAAGTTGACTTGTTGACTTATGGCTTATGCTAGTAAAAAGAGTTGATTTCAAAATAATATCCAAAGGAACCCCACATTAGAGGTATAATATGTTAAGTCTATGAAGCTAGGAAGTCACTGGACAATCTTTTCACACACCAATCAATTGTATGCTAAGTTGTTAAGATCTAGACCTTTGTATCCTCAAACACGTCAACTTGAGAGGCAGATGCTTCAAAAACCTGATCACACACATGCTGTTTTGACTTATCATCTTTCCATGGATGTGCAACTGTAAACTCATCCACAGTTTAAAATACATTTTTATCCTTCTTTGAAATCTCCTTTCCTTTGGAGGACGTAATCTGCAATAGACTCTGATTTTTTCTTTCATATCTGTAAATGCAATTGTTAGTAGAACGTATAAAAGAATTTCACATTATTGACCTAAGATAAGTATAAAGAGGCAATAAACAAAATCCAATGCACAATGTTCATCAACAAGGATCAATGAGTCATCATCTTGAAAACAAATATATATATATATATATATATCAACCTTGAAAAATATTATATTCATTCACACACTGATATATTTGTGTGTATGTATGTGTCTTTATGGAGTTGAATTAGTGGATGGCACGACTGGCAGATTCAAATAGGTTCACACTATTATGAAAAATTTGAATGAGCGAAAACGTATTTGATTAGGATCTAGTATTGCCTATTTGAATATCAATGCAACTTAAAATCAACTACGAAATCACACAAGAACAAACAATGAAAAAAAAGAGACACGGAACATTTAACGTGGTTCAGATATAAGTATCCTATATCCATGGAGACTCGACAACCCTTTATTATTTCTTCACTTCGAGAGAGTACAACATGAGAAGAGTATGAATCACTCAATAAATTTCACTCACCCTAAAAATTACAGAAATATGGATCTTATTGAAGATATTTTGGTAGAGAACACTCTTATTGGTTTGTGATGAAAAGATGAGCAAATGTCTTCAATTTATAGGTGCAAAGATGAAAACTGCCTCGGAGATATGAATGAAATGTTTTTGGATTTGCTTGATTTGATTTCAACACAAATTGAGCATATTTATGTTTGCTTCCACATATATCCTTATTTAATTGATTTCTTAAATCAATTCATATCTCTTCTGATTCTAATTGATTATCTTTCCAGTTTATTTTCATATTTGATTAATTACGGGAATTAATTAATATCTTCTCCCTTATAACTTTGGATTATATTTAAATCATCCAAATTTAACACTCTACCTCGATTTAAAAATATTCATCAATTAACAAAATTGGTTGTTGGGTCAGCGCACTGTAGCGCTCAAGCAGCTGAAATCAAACCGATCAAACTTGTCCTTAGAAAGTGACTTTGTCATCATATCTAAAGGATTGTTCATAATACTAACCTTCACCAACTTGATCTCGCGAAAAAACTCTCTGACATCAATGTGCTTCATCCGAAAACTTTAAGCTTGATTCTCTATAAGATGAATCGCACTCTGACTATCTGAATATAGATCTACTGTCTGCTGCACAATAAAAAGATCATCCAATCCAATGGATAAATTAAATACAGTCCCTCCTTAGTCGCTTCCACAATCGATATCGACTCGGCCTCTGTACTCAACATAGCTATTATAGACTGCAACTTTGATTTCCACGAAATCGAGCATATACCAAGTGTAAAAACATAGCTCGACACCGACTTTCGTGCGTTTCTGTCCCCAGCATAATCTGAATCACAGTAAATTCTAAGAGAAATGTCGCCACCTACTCCACCATATAACAAATCTACTGAAGATATGCTACGAAGATATCAGTATCCACTTCACTACTTGCCAATGCTCTTTGCCTGGGTTAAACATATATCGACCCACAACACATACTCCATTTACCAAATCTGGTCTCATGCACACCTTATCATATACGAGACTATCAAAAGCACTAGAATAAGGTACATCAGCCATATACCTTTTGCCTTCATCCGATGTAGGAGATAAGTCTTTCGACAACTTAAAATGAGAGCTTAATGGAGTAAAAACCATTTTAGCTTTTTCCATATTAAATTGAGCAAGGACCTTCTCGATGTACTGTGTTTGAATGAGTCTCAACTCTCTCTGCTTTCTATTTCTGAATATCTCCATCTCCAAAATTCTTTTTGCTTTTTTCATATCCTTCGTATTAAACTCCTTGCCGAGCTTTGCTTTTCTGGACTCGTTGTGGACAACATTCAATGCGTATATTGTCATGTCATCAAAGTCAATGTCTTCGACGTTCAATCCAACAAAATCTAAAAACTATTTAGGCTTCCTTCTCTGTCTAACAAGCATAGTATCTGAATAAGCTCCACCTTGAGTCTGATCCTTTGTACCAATATATGTACCATCTTCATCAACCATGGTACCATCGAAAACACCATTTGTACCTCCATGGAAAGAATCTGAAGATGACTTGCTTTGTGTTTGATATTCTAAATTCATCATCATACTGTCATCAAATGAGGAAGGCTCCACCTTCAACATTGCTTTCTCATCAAAATTCACATGTCTGCTGATAATGATCTTCTTACCAATAGGGCACCATATTCTCACTCATCTCCTCTAACTTAGAAATATACACTTGCGAGCTCTAAATTCCAACTTTTCTACGCTCTCATGTACATAAGATGGACATCTAAACACTTTGAGAAATGAACAGTGTGATAACCCACCTTGGAACATGCTTAAATTTCAATGCAGAAAAGACCCATCCAAACTTAGATCCATTCTAAGACAGGCTGTTGGTCGTAAAAAGAAATAACATTACAGAGCCATAAGTAAACTTTCAGAACTTACAGCGGATGAAACAAAATATAATAGTAAAGTGTATCCATTTATTCATAGCCATAAAAAATGTCATAACACAAAATCTCATAAAAACCATAGCATAATATCTGTTACAACAATTGTCTAAACCCATGGATACTCCTAAAAGAAAATAATAATAAGTATTGCCATTAGCTAAACTTATCCATCTCTAAGCATCATCACTACCATCCCTCCATCCTTAATCTGTGTTGTAATGAGAAGGGAACCGAAACAAGTGTTCGATGATAAAAGCCTCGATTCTTACCTTTTCAGTACTTGGATAGTATGTTTCAAAATAAGAATATGTCTACGAACATAAAACCATTATAGTCATTTAATACTTTTTTATAAGGAAAGAAGGCGGGTCCAACCACTTAGCACCTTCCATTTCAGAAGCAGGTTTCTAGAATCTCATATTCCAATCATACGTCATAAATAGCTCATAATGTGTGAGACGGTACACAAGCCACTTAATACTTCCAAGTGGAAAATAGGCAGACTTTGGTCATTTAAAATCTTAATTAAGGCATACCCCATCATTTAAGATCTATTTTCAGAAGCATTCTCCTCAACGGTACTATCTAGCTGACATCATATGTGGTCTCATAGGTCACTTGATATTTTCAAGTGGAAAATGAGCAGATTCTGACCATTTAAGATCTTAATTAAAGTAGACCCTATCATTTAAGACTTATTTTCAGAAGCATGCTCCACTATCTAGCTGACACCATATGGAATCTCATAGGCCATGTAATACTTCCAAGTGGAAAATAGAAAGGCTCTGATCATTCATACCTTAATTAAGACAAACCCTATCATTTAATACCTGTTTCTAGAAGCGCATCCCCACAAAGATACCACTTAATATGTCCCATTGGCCACTTAATACTTTGTTCGGGGAAAAGAGATGGGTCCAACCACTTAATACCTCAAAACCCCGAAGTAGGCCCTTCGTCTTAGAGGCTCATACTCATAGCGACGTCTCGCACTAGTCCGCTAATCGTAGGAACTGGTAGCCAAATTAGCTGGGCAGATTATGGCAAGTCAATCGATTAGGCTTCCTAGACTAAGAACTTAAATAGCTTCGACCTCCATCATTCTTTGACTTGCTTTGGCTTCTACTTCCCTGAACAGATAATCCCTGTATATCACTATCCAAATTAGTGCTCATCAATCTATCTCTCAACACTTCATTATGAAGATCAACCTTTACATTTGATAGACTAATCTTACCGCGACCATATATCATTAAATCAACAAAAGCAGTATACTCCTTAGGGAAGGAACACAAGAGGATCGCTGCTTGAGCCTCATTAGTAATATTAACATCCGCTGCCTTCAGGTTCATAGTCAAAGTGGTCAAAACATCTATATGCTCTATAGGATCGGCTCTAGGCTTCGTCTTAAATGAATAAAGTTGCGCCGAAGAATAATCCGATTGGTGAGAGACTTGTCTTGATATGTACTAGATAATGCATCTCATAATTTCTTCGTCGCCTTCTTCTGAGAGAATTTTCTAAGAACTTCATCTGAAAGACTCAACTGGACTGTTGTAAGAGCTTCATTTATTATCTCTTTTAAAACAGTTGCCTCAATATCTTTTAATTTCTCAGGCGCAAAAACAATCTTAAAAATCTTCTCCTACTTCAACGCTGCCTCCATCTTCATCTTTCAAGTTTCAAAATCTTCATTTTAATCAAAACATGTAACGACATAATTGACATCGGATTTACTAATAGACTTTCCAGAACTAGCCATTAATATCCAAATAGAACAATAATGCTAGCTCCGATATCAAATTGTTGTGAAAATTTTGAATGAGCAAATGTGTATTTGATTAGGATCTAGTATTGCCTATTCGAATAGCAATGCAACTTAAATCAACTATGAAATCGCACAAGAACAAATAATGAAAAGAAAAGAAGAAAGAGACATGGAAAATTTAGCGTGGTTCCAGTATAAGTATCCTACGTCCATGGAGACCCAACAATCCTTTATTATTTTTTTCACTTCGAGAGAGAGAGAGTACAACAAGAGAAGAGAATGAATCACTTAATAAATTTCACTCATCCTAAAAATTACATAAATATGGATCTTATTGAGGATATTTTGTTGGAGAATACTCTTGTTAGTTTGTGACGAAAAGATGAGCAAATGTCTTCATATTTATATGTGCAAGGATGAAGATTGCCTTGGAGATAATGATGAAATATTTTCGGATTTACTTTATTTGATTTCAACACAAATTTAGCATATTTGTATTTGTTTCCACATATATCCTTATTTGTTTGATTTCTCAAATCAATTCATCTCTTCTAATACTAATTAATTATTATCTCTTCCGGAAAACTCGTTCTTCCTTATAAAATGCTTCAAATTCAACTAACTGCATTGCTTGCTTTTTCAAATTTGCAGCTGTTTGCTCATTTCTCCTATCAATATCCTAACAGAAATTTAAAATGTATTATTAGTTTAAATATGCATATTAAAAAAATTATATGGCATACACAGGAAAAGTAAAGATTAAAAATGTTTAAATTCATCATATCAAATAACACACGCGGATACATGGTACCTCTTTCATTTCCCGCTATTCTTCCAATTCCTTCATATTAATTTGTAATGCATCTAATTGAACATCTTTTTCTGCAATCATGGCTTTAGAACCTTTTAACTCACGAGCTGTGTTTTCTAATTTTTGTGATCCAGTTCTTTGATGCATTTTTGTAGGGCTTTGGGTCCTTAAACATTTTCTCCACACCACTTTTTTGAAAGCCGGTGAAGTTAATAAACATATGAACCACTATATATACACAAGTACACACCCATACGCAAATAGAAGAAAAATTAATCTACCTCATCATTCTTGTTCTTCTCAAGACTTTGAATATTCTGTTCCAAAAGCAGTTTTTCCTTCAGTAATGCCTTAGAATAATTGTTTGATGCATCCAACTCCTTACAACACGCAATCAACTTTTCTTGAAGTGTTCTTGTGGTCTCTTTTGACGCATGCAACTCCACTTGAAGTTTACTTTGTGTCTTCAGAGGATAAAAAAATGAATTAAGAATAATATTACAAGTGATATGGTGAATGATAGACCACTGCTTGTTTTTATAATGTTAAGCATATACCTGACTATCATTGGATGCACTTCTAATGCTCCTGGATGAAGAAGCATCCCGTTCAATTTGATTACTTTGTAATAGCATAAGTTCTCGACTGCTTACCTCTGCGAGCTTAGACTCAATGGATTTTTTGTCAAATATAACAGCCTAATAAATTACATTTATTTTTCTGCATGTAAGAAACACACATGTATGTGTACATACACGTAAATATGTATATACACAAAAAAAATGATCTGTTAATAAATGATGTCCAAGGAGATGCAATACGCTTATCACAACAATACAAACAGGCAAAAGAAAATATTATGGATGTGAAAACGGTGTTATGTGTTATTCCTAAATCTTTCAGCTTAAGCAGCTGTGAATTAATGATGTAAATTAGTATTGATATCCACATATGGTCTCAAGCAGGCCCGACCCAATAGAAATTGGGGCCCTGGGTAAAAACAATGAATATTTTTAAAACTAATAATTTTTCTATTTTCAAAACACAATGGCTAGGACTTGAACTCCAGTTGCTAAACCTGCAAACCACCAACATTAGCTGAGAATACATTTTATTACAGTACATGCATTATTATTTTTGAAGTTCATATATACAAACTTTTTTATTTATTGGCATATGCATTATTATTATTTTTGAAGTTCATATATACAAACTTTTTTATTTATTGGGCCCTGACCTAGGATTGTGCCCTGGGTGGTAGCCCAATCAGCCCAGTGCCAGGGCCGGCTATGGTCTCAAGTACGATAAGAATCTAAATAAACTGTTTAATCACCTGTAAGAAGGAATCTTTTGTTATAGATCTAGTATACTAAAACAGATAGCACATTACAATAAACTCGTCGCACAAATTTATAAATTAGATTTCCACTACGCTGGAATTCTATATTAGATAATTTTGCAACCATAAGTTACGTTATAAATAACTGTAACAACAACGTTGTAGTTTTATTAAAAAACAATAAAACGTAGAAACCGGAAAGATTAAGAATAGAGCAGAATCATACCAGTTAACGTAGGAATTTTCGTTTGAGGCTTGTCGTAACAATTTCCTTAAGAATTTTTATTCAAAATTCTCGCAAGATACAACAGACGTAATCTGCACGAGATTGTAATGAGTATGTCAGCTCTGTGATATATTATTTAGGACAGTAGAGAAGAAGCAGAAGAAATTAGAACTGGAATCGAATTAGAATGTGATCAGGATTCTCTTCTATTTATAATTTCGTCCGCATCTCTTCAAACAGTCCCGTCCGCTCGACGGGTCGCATCCGTTGCCTTTTGAACGCTGCTGTTCGTTAACGGGTCGCACCCGCCTGCTGCTCGTATCTATTCGGCTGCGCCTCCTCAGTCGGGCCGCATCCGCTTATGTTCGCCCGTGCTTCTTCAGTCAGGTCGCTTCCGCTCGCGTCTAATGGTTTGCACCCGCTTCAGAAGTCGCACCTCCTCAGTCAATCCGCGTCCGCTCTGAACAGTCGCGTTTGTTCATATATCCTGCAACTGTTATAAAACCCGTCCCAGTTTTGCAGTAAAATTAGGACCAAACCCAAGACCGGTCCGGCCCAGTTCGGTCGAACGGCGGTGGCGGCACGCGCGCGCGCGTGTGGTGGAGATGCATGATCTCCCTCCTCACAACGAAGCATACATTTGGGTGCCTCTAGGCCCCAACCCCTTCATTTCAAAGTCATATATAAACTAGTATAGCTTAGCAATTTTTGCAATGTGGGACTTATGTATTTTCATTCAATCTTGTATTAGGAATCCCAACAATCCCTCACATGATTGATAATATACATATCCCCCACACAAAGCGAAATATCACATAATGCATATGGAATAATGCTTTATCGTGGATAAGTAGATATTTCACTTTGAACTTTCCCTAGTTAAAACTTATCGGATTTACTTGGCTAATCAATGAATTATTTCATCTTGAACCGTCGGCCTTTATTATATATCCAGACAATAAATTTTACGAAGCAATGATTCCCTTCTCATCCAATCTCTTGGTTATGTTCATTTTGGTCCTGAACAGTTTTTTATTCTACGAGTGTTTTTAGAGAATAAAAGCGTTTTAATATTCTCATAGAACCGACCCAGCTCACACTAACATAGATGATCGCAACCGTTAAGAGTATTCTACATATACAACACTTGTTATTTCCAAGATATGGTAATCATTAAAAAACATAGTTTTAACCTTTAAATACTTCTGTAGGCATGCATTTATATTGTGCACCATAGGAATAGAGTTGGACTATGTCCACGCAAATGCATTACGTCTTGAGTAACTCAGAACTGATTTGCCTATTGATCATATTTCGTGGAATCTCCAATCGCTAGGATAGGTTTTCGTACAAGATAACTCTTGGTGGTTTAGGCTTTTAAACCCATTGCCCTTAATACGCAGTCACTTTTCTCTCTTGATAAACCTTTAGTGAATGGATCCGCTAGGTTATCATTTGTTCTCACATAATCTATGGAAATAGTTCCATTTGAGAGTAACGGCCTAACTATGTTATGGCGTCGATGAATATGTCATGACTTTCCATTATACACAAAGTTGTGCGCTCTGCTTAGCGCGGCTTGGTTATCACAGTGTATGCATATGGCCGGTACAGGTTTAGGCCAAAATGGACTATCTTCTAAAAAATGATGAAGCCATTCTACTTCTTCGCCTGCTTTATCTAAAGCGATGAACTCCGATTCCATAGTGGATCGAGCTATGCATGTTTGTTTAGTAGATTTCTAAGACACTGCTGCCCCTGTTAAGGTAAATACGTAACCACTTGTTGATTTTGATTCCTCTGAATCAGCAATCTAGTTTGCATCATTATATCCTTCTAAGACGGCATGATATTTTCCATAATGTAAGGAATAATTTGTGGTATTTTTTAAATATCCAAGCACTCTCATTAGTGCTTTCCAGTATTCCTTTCCTGGATTGCTTGTATACCGGCTCAGTCGACTTACTGCATAAGCTATATCTGGTCTTGTGAAATTCATGAGATACACGAGTCATCCTATTACACGAGAGTATTCCAGTTGCATTACACTCTCATTAGTATTTTTATGCAGTACTTCTAATGGATTAAAAGGTGTTCTCACTCCTTTAATTCCATAGTCTTGGAATTATTCAATCACTTTGTCTAAATAGTGTGACTGAGATAATTCAATTCCATTAGGTGTTCTTATTATTTTGATTCCCAAAATAACGTCTGCAACTCCTAAGTCTTTCATATCGAAAGTGCTAATTAACATCTTCTTTATGGTCTCTATTACCTGAGTATTTGGACCAAATATTAACATATCATCTACATATAAACAAATCATCACATATGATTGTCCAATTTGTTTATAATAAACACATTTATCGCATTCATTTATACGAAAACCATTTCTCATCATGACACTATCAAATTTTGCGTGCCATTGTTTTGGAGCTTGTTTTAGTCCGTATAATGATTTTACTAATCTACAGACTTTGTTTTCATTCCTTTGGAAATAAAACCTTCAGGTTGCTCCATGTAGATCTCCTCATCGAGATCTCCATTTAAGAATGCTGTTTTTACATCCATTTGATGAATCTCTAGATTATAGATTGATGCAATAGCTATTAGCATTCTTATAGAGGTTGTTCGTGTTACTGGCGAATATGTATCAAAGAAGTCTACTCCTTCTTTTTGACGATACCCTTTGGCTACTAATCTGGCTTTATACTTGTCGATAGAGCCATCTGCTTTCATTTTCTTCTTGAAAATCCATTTACAGCCAATAAGTTTTATTCCAGGTGGAACATCAACAATTTCCCTAGTTTTATTACTTAGAATTGAATCAATCTCACTTTGGTTTGCTTCTTTCCAACATGAAGATTCAGAAGATGACATTACTTCCTTGTATGTTTGAGGTTCGTGTTCTAACACATATTTGAAAAAATACGAACCAAATATTTTGGAAGTCCTATCCCTTACGCTTCTTCTTGGTTCAACTTCATCAATCTCATGATGAGTTTTATCTTCATGTAAATTGCTTGATTCTTCTCTTGTCCTTTTAGGGACATTATTCCCTTCATTCCTTTTGTGCGGAAAAACGTCTTCAAAAAATGAGGCATCTCTAGATTACATGATTGTATTTACATGAAGCTATATCAGAATTGAATACCAAAAATCTGTATGCACTACTATTTTGGGATGGCCCTAAGTAGTAACAATCTACTGTTTTTGGTCCAAGATTGACTTTCTTGGGAGGCGGAACTGGGACTTTTGCCAAGCACCCCCACACTTTGAGGTATTTAAAACTTGGTTTGTGTCCTTTCCATACCTCATATGGAATTGTTCCTCTTTTATTGTGAGGGACTTTGTTTAATATATGATTAGACATAGGTAAGGCTTCCCTCCACAAGTTCGTCGGTAGACCAGAAGTTAAAAGCATGGCATTAATCATGTCTTTTAACGTTCTATTCTTCCTTTCGGCTACACCATTTTGTTGCGGTGAATATGGAGCTGTTGTTTGATGAATTATACCATTTTGGCACAGAACTGTTCAAATGGTGATTCATATTCTCCACCTCGATCAGATCTCAATATCTTGATCTTTTTATTTAACTGATTTTGTACCTCAACCTTGTACTTTATAAATGATGTAATTGCTTCATCTTTACTATTCAAAAGATATACATAACAATATCGTGTATAGTCATCAATAAAAGTGATAAAGTACTTTTTCCCACCTCTTGTAGGCAATGATTTAAAATCACATAAATCTGTATGAACCAAACCTAGTGGTTCGGTGCTTCTATCAACAGATTGAAATGGTTTTTTAACCATTTTTACTTCTACACATGTCTCACATTTGTAGTTCTTATCTACTTGGAATTTCGGAATTAACCCCAATTTTGATAATATTTTCATTTTTCGAAAATTTATGTGTCCCAATCTATCATGTCATAGTAAAATTTCATGCTCAAGCAAGCAAGAAACTTCAATTTTATTAATAGCACAATCAGAATACAAAATTTTATTGCCAATAACGGCTACATTTGCCTTAAATAGGCCATCACATAAATAACCCCTTCCGATATACATTCCAGCTTTGGACAGAACCATCTTGTCTGACTCGAACACCATTCTGAATCCTTTCTTTGATAGTACTGCACCAGAGATGAGATTCTTGCGTATGTCTGGAAGGTGGAGCACGTCATTCAACTTGACAGTTTTTCCAGAAGTAAACTTGAAGATTACTGTGCCACTGCCTTCGATCATAGATACTGCATTGATCGAATTTCTGGTATGTAGAAAACATGGATTTGTCAGAGCAGACATGACGAGTAGCGCCTGTGTCTACCCACCATTGGTTAGGATTCTGAACCATATTGCATTCAAATACAACTTCCAAGAAGTTGGACTCGTCCACTTCCATGTTGTCTACTATATTTTCCTCTTTGTTGAGGTTTTCTTGAGTCTGCAATCTCTAACAGCATGTCCAACCTTTCTACAAACCCAACACTCACCATTGAACTTTTTGGTTCGTTTGTTGTATTTTGGTTTGTTGTCTGGAGATTTCCTTTTCTTTTGGAAATTCTTCTTTTTGTTTTTGGTCTTTGAACATTCAGCCACAAATGCCTCCTCGCTTTATTTTGTAATTCCACGGTTATCTGCCTCAATTTTTAGTCGGACTATGAGATCTTGTAAAAAGATTTCCTTCTTCTTATGCTTTAGATAATTGCGGTAATCTCTCCATGACGGCAGAAATTTTCCCATGATGGCTTCAACCAAAAACGATTCTCCAACCTTATGACCTTCCGCTTCGATTTCATGAATGATGGTTTGCAGTTCATGCAGTTGAGCAGTCAACGGTTTGGAGTCAACCATCTTGTAGTCCATGAATTTGTCTACAATGAATTTCTTAAGACTGATATTATGCGTCTTATACTTCATGACAAGTGCATTCCAGAGTGCTTTTGCTGTCTTTAGAGGCTGATAAACTTTGTATAGCACCTTGTCGAGATAGTTCAGAATATAGTTTCTGTATGGAAAATCGGAATGCTTCCACATATCAACATCGGATTCCTTTCTTGTTGCAGGAATCGGTTCCTCCTCCTCGAGACACTGTTATAGAACGAGTGTGGTGAGATAAAATAACATTTGATTATGCCATGTTAGAAAATCATCACCATCTCCTTTAAAAGGATCGGGCCTGTTGTGTGTAGTAGCCTTTGTTGATAGTTCAATTATTTCCATCTCTGTTTTAGCGAAACAAAAAAATTCTTAAGATGTTATAGATCTAGTATACTAAAACAGATAGCACGCTACAATAAACTCGTCGCACAAGTTTATAAATTAGATTTCCACTACGTCGTAATTCTGTATTAGATAAGTTTGCAACTACGTTGTAAATAATTACAACAACAATGTTGTAGTTTTATTAAAAACAATACAATGTAGAAACCGGAAAGATTAAGAATAGAGCAGAATCTGACCAGTTAACGTAGGAATTTTCGTCTGAGGCTTTTCGTAACAATTTTCTTAAGAATTTTTATTCAAAATTCTCCCAAGATACAACAGACGTAATCTGCACGAGATTGTAATGACTATGCCGGCTCTGTGATATATTATTTAGAGCAGCAGAGAAGAAGCAGAAGAAATTAGAACTGGAATTGAATTAGAATGTGATCAGGATGCTCTTCTATTTATAATTTCGTCCGCATCCCTTCAAACAGCCGCGTCCGCTCGACGGGTCGCACCCGCTGCCTTTTGAACGCTGCTGTTCGTTAATGGGTCGCACCTTCCTTCTGCTCGTATCTGTTCGGCCACGCCTCCTCAGTCAGGCCGCATCCGCTTCTGTTCGCTCATGCTTCTTCAGTCAGGTCGCTTCCGCTCGCGTCTAACGGTTCGCACCCACTTCAGAAGTCGCACCTCCTCATTCAATCCGCGTCCGCTTCTGAACAGTCGCATCTGTTCGTATAGCCTGCAACTGTTAAAAAACCCGGTCTAGTTTTGCAGTAAAATTAGGATCATATTAGACCAACCCGAGCCCGGCCTGGCCCGGTTCGGTTCGGTCGGACGGTGGCGGCTGCGCGCGCGTGTGTGTGGTGGAGATGCATGATCTCCCTCCTCACAACGAAGCATACATTTGGATGCCTCTAGGCCTCAACCCCTTCATTTCAAAGCCATATATAAACTAGTATAGCTTAGAAATTTTTGCGATGTGGGACTTATGTATTTTCATTCAATCTTGTATTAGGAATTCCAACATCTTTTTCATCACATAATTGACTTAATTTATCCCGATCAGCGACAATTTAAAGGTGAAACCCAGTGCACAAGGCTCCCGCACAATAGCGGGCTCTGCGGGATCGATAATGTACGCAACATTTCCTTCGCAAAGCGAAGATGCTATTTCCATACTCGAATGTAGGCATTCATATCAACACGCGAGTGACATCACTGATCACTGACTTCTTCCAAAAATTTCCTTTTAGACTGTGAAGTATTTTTTAGTACTCTAATTCTTCATGCATCTTTGTTTCTTGTCTCTCCTTTGCAGCTAATTCCTCCAGTAACCACAAAAGCAAATAATTAGTTGGATGACCTTGTATGAAAAAAAGAGTACAATTATAGATTACTAACATGTTTTCATCTTAACCAAAACTCAAACATGCAGCAAGACATTTGTGAATGAAATACTCAAAGCGGCAAGCTCATATATATGCTTTCGTTATTTACTTATATATTGATTAATATAGCAAGGTTGTATATTATAACGTACCGTTTAGATGAACTTAAATAAGTTATTTTTCTGTTTTTGAAAACCGAAACCAATTCATTTTGGCTTTCAAAAAACCAAAAAATAACATTTTAAGTCGATCCAAACCAGGCCTAAATCTACCAGCTACTGTGTTTGTGTTGTATGATCATGAATTTACTTAAGCCACTGGGTATGAAATTTATTACAAAGCACCAAAAATTTGTTAAACCATTAGATGTATGGTAGCGTATAACTTTCAATGGTGTGTATGCTGGTGGTCAGGGTGGTTTTTGTTTTGGGTTTGTAGATGATCTTTATAATGTGCTAATTTGGTTTATGATATTAATGGCTGTGAACTTCCCTCATTCTTTTCCTGAAAAATGTAGTATAACAAGTGCATGATAGGAATCGAACTTTGATCTTTTTACCAGAACTCAAGTCTTTTATCCACTTCACCGCACCCGTAGACTTTGAACGCGGATTTTGAAGATGTGTTTTGGAATTTGGATGATTGGGTGATAAATATGCATTGGGAGTTCTCTTTTTTTATGTTAAACGACAAATATATGTGTTAAAATAACCGTTAACACCGTATCCTTCCATTCAAATGCTTCTTTCTCTATATATAAAAGGTTTCACTGGTCATAAAAATATGCCTTTAATTTGGATGTACAACCTAATAATTTACTTTAGTTAAGGACTAAATAAATGTTTTTTCTCCATGCAAAAGTAAGTTGCAAATTTTATGATGCAACTCCACAAGCTTGGACTTCGTAATATCATCTAGATATGAAAAGGCTCAACTTTTTTCACACATGCATGCGGTGTTAAGAGTTACAGTAGTCTACATCACACACACATGTGTGTGTGCATAAGCTAGGTATAATAATACCCCTAAACCTTTAATCTAAGTTTGCACCTATATGTTGCATTTAACTACAAACGTCATGTAAGATTTTAAGGATGGCACTCAATTTAACAATAATTAGAGAATAAAAAAACATTACTTGTTTTTCCTTTTTCTGTGATTCCTCAACAACATGTGTTCAACCTCGCACATGTCTGTCATTATCAACATTTTGAGGCTTAGGATTTTGAGGAAATCACCTTGAATAGATACTTCCGATGTGCGAGCTTTTGTATATCGATGGAGCACAACGTCGTTTATATGTGTTTGGAGTGCAACACATATTTCTTCTCCCTACAAAATGTTAATTAGATACGATGGCCAAAGCAAAATATATATATATATATATGTGTGTATATATATATGTGTGTATATATATGTATATGTATATATGTATATATATATATATATACATATATATTAATCAAAGATAGAATCAATATTGGAATGGTTCAATGTAACGGTTCATCTATCGTTGAATACAACATCGATGGTTATACCGAATATCAAATACAAACAAAATTAAAATATATGACTATGTATGTTACTGCCTTTCAAGTTAAAAGAAATGCAGATGATAAGATAGCCAAATCTATTTTTCAAGGTTTTGTAAGCCAACTAAAAGGTTGGTGGGAATTTTATTTATCTAACGAAGCCAAAGATATATTTACTGCAACCAAAATAGAAAATAATGGCCCAGTAACAAACTGTGTTAATACCCTTTTATATACAATTGCAATACATTTTTTTGGAGCAACATCACTTTAAGCTGATAAATCGCAAGAACAATTAATGAATTTAAAATGTCAAAACTTACCACAATTTAAATGGTACAAAAATGTATATTTTTCTAAAATATTCACCAGAACTGATAGCAATCATCAGTTTTGGAAGGAAAAGTTTATATCTGGGCTTCCACCTTTCTTTGCTGAAAGAACTAAAAATCGAATAAAACAGAAAAATCAGGGATTGATTCCATATGATAACTATACTTATGGTGAATTAGCATTAGAAGTTATCGCAAAGGAATACAACTCCATAGTGAAATAAAATTACACAAAAGAATACATAAAGAAATGATTGATGAAAAAAGAATTTTAGGAGACTTTTGTGATCAAGTAGGATTATTACCCCTTGCAACGACCCGATTTTTCAACGTATGAAAATCGACATCAATACATCCACTTTATCAAATGCCGAACAATCTAACGCCGAAAAACCAAACATTAATATGTCTATGTTTATTCTAATCGCAAAATAAGTCAAATAAACGAAGTAAAAAAACTAGTAAATGAAATGTAATTAAATTTGGAAATAAATATTAAATGTAAAATATTTATCTTGAACTTAAAAAATGGATGGTAAATTCTTAAATAAAATTGGAATTGAGAAATGTACCAAGTAAAACAAAAATTTGGTATTGGAAAATATTCTAAGTTAATAAATGAAGGTTTAATATGGGTGTGTAAAAGGATAACTGTAGTAAGTGAATAGAAATCAAAATGAATGTGAATTAAATAATGATGGACAAAGCTAATAATCAATTGAGATAAATACGTAGGATGCACGTATATTATTTTATTCGCATACCGGTTTGATCCAGATTCGAGCACATAATTTCGAGATAATTATATCGATCTGAGTTGAGATTTTTCACTCGATTTTCGACGGCGAACCCTGGATATGGATTTTTGATGGATTCTGGAAATTCTCTATCATAGTTGTAGCTATGCACGGAGAACGACGGTTTCTAATCAAGAAATCAGGTTTGAGTCTGCACTAGGAAGTCGGATGGACGATACTAGTTCGAAAATGAAATTGTGTGATCGAGTGAGCGATCAGATTCAATATTGCGGATGGATGATATGTGTATATCGTACGGCTTGAGTAACGTAAAATATTGAAATTTTATATAGAAATGAATAGAATGATGTTGGATTTAGTAAAAAAATAAATCTAGGGTTTTCCTCAGCCATGGAGGAAAATCTTTCTCCTCACAGAAACCAATCACATCTTTCATTTTCACGGCATCAAAGCAGGCCACCTGAATCTCACATCAGAGAATCAAACAATGGTATCATCATAGATAACGACGGGATTCAACTGGTTCAATCAAGATCACAAAAGAAACGTCTACCCAATTTGCCCAGCAATCAGAGAATTTCTCGGATCAACTATAGAGAAATAAAAAAGAAAGATGGTCAGAATCCGACCGTCCCTCCTCAAAATATGAGAAATCAATCATACCAGTCGTGTAAACCCATGAATTTTTCTCGGAATAGAGAACAAGGGCAAAAATCATGGTCAGACATTGTTTCTGAGCAATCCAAAGACCAAAAGATGATGAATGCAATCTTGAAACTATTGCTCCCATCAAAATTAACAGTAAGAAATATGGTTTGATAAAGGAATCTGTCTGTAAATGAGCAATTGATTGCTGGAATAATTCGATCTTGGTTTATGTCGTGGGTACCAAACCATATTATATGTTTTTTAAAGCTTACATTCAACGTGTATGGAAGCCTGTTGGAGAATTCGAAATATTTACCAGAGAGAATGGGTTCTTTCTTGTTAAATTCAAGGAATTTCAAGATTGCAATTCAATCATTCAGAATGGTCCATACTTCTATAATGGAAAGCTCATCATAATCAGAAGACGGTTTGAGTCTCTGAAAATGGATAGAGATCTCCTCAGTACGATGTCGATATGGGTTAAATTACCCAATGTCAATCTCAAATTATGGGATCGTGAAGCTTTTAGCGTGATGGCCAACATTATTGGAAAACCCATAAAAATGGATGTAGCTACAACCTTAAAAACAAGATTAAATTACGCTCGTCTTCTGGTGGAGGTATCTGCAGATGATGAACTTCCTCAAGAAATCAATCTTACATTATACAATGGAGAAAACATTACTCAAAAGATTTAATATGAATGGGTTCCATCGAAGTATAATATCTGTAAATGCTTCATACACATTTGAGAACAATGTGTCTCAAAACAAAAGTGGATACCCAGAGCTCATAATCAAAACAAAGAAATCGCTACAGATCAAGAAAATGTCACAGATGCGACATTTCAAGAATTGCATCTTAATGAAGAGACACCAAATAAATCAAGAATTCAAAAGAACAATGATCGAATCAACCATAAAGGTATCATCTTCAATAAAGAAACAACATCAAATTCGCTCACTGATCAAGATGACCAGATCCCTGCTTCGGAAGTTCATTATTTAGAAAGTATAAAAGAGAATTCAAAAGATATTTCACAACACGGCTCAAAGGAGGGTATCAATAATGAAATTGCCTATAATTCTGAAATCCCTCCCATTTCAGAGTTATGTTTAATTACAAAAAATTATGATACAGTCACAAACAACACCCCTCATATGGGTTGCAGCCAGAGTCAAGAATATAATATGGAGAGTGAACCTCCATCAGAAAATGCTGCAGAAGTTGAGGACAATGTTGGCATCCACTCAACTTTGCCTTGCAATGCTGAGGAGTTTGACATCTCTCGCATCCGAATCCCAGATAGCAATATTGCATCAACATCTGATAATGTTATGGAGGAATCTGAAAAGCAATTTGATATATGAGAATTACATATACCCAAGACTGAAGCAATTGGCAAATATAAGAGAAAAGATAAAGAGAAGAAAGCTTTTAGGAAAAAATACATATCAATCAATCCATACTGGAATGAAATGACCACAAGACTTAAAGCTAAAGGCTCAGTGAAAAAGAAGAAGGGTAAGGGTAGCAGTGTATCAGGTTCAATCTGAAACCCTATTTAATTCTTTACTTTACATACCTTTAACATTTTTATTACGTCTATCATTGCCTGGAATATTAGCGGTATGAATTCCCCTGCTAAACAAACTGATATTTTAAATATGGTCAGAATTTACAAACCATCAGTGGTTGCCTTCATTGAAAACAAGATGGATGATTCTAATATTGCGAAATTCTGTTTTAAACCCTCCAATAACCGGAAATCTATCAACAATAATGACTGTGGTAGTAAGGGTAGAATCCTAGTTATTTGGGACTCTAATATCTGGAATATGGTTAATTACAATAAGGGTATTCAATTTATTGATTGCAATTTTAGAAATGCTGATGGTCTCTCCCTTCAAATCACTAATATCTATGGAAGTAATTTTGAAAATGAAAGGAACAGTTTGTGGTAAAGATTAAAAGCTCTTAGTCAAAGTTATGATTTTCCTTGGATTATTTTGGAAGATTTTAATACTATTTTTCATACAAATGAAAAATATGGTGGTAATAAAATCCCCTACAGTAAGCTGGAAAAATCAACAAATTTTTACTTGAATCTGGGCTAATTGAACCTAATATGAAAGGTAACAAGTACACTTGGAAATCTGGTAAGGAAAAAATATTCATTGCAAGCTTGACAGAGTATTAATTAATAAAAAAATTCGTGAAACTTTCCCAGATTTTAGTTGTTGCTCTATTGGGCAAAATACTAGCGATCATACCCTTTTACTTATTAACTTTTTTCAGAATCAAATTAATAAAAACTTTAAATCTGTAGAAAACACATCAACAATATAGGAAAAATTATTGACAATAAAGGTGTGTGCATAAATGACTATGATAAGATTGTCAGTGAAGCTATCAATTTCTATTCTCAGTTATATTTTTCAGACTCAAATGAAACTAATTTTCCTAACATTGTATGTAAGAGTGTGTTAAATGATAATGCTGTAGATATCTTATTAGCTCCTGTAAATTTGGATGAAATCAAATCAATTATTTTTAGTGCTGGTGATAATAAAGTCCTGGTCCAGATGGTTTCAATGCTAAATTTTTCAAAACTCATTTGGAAAATATCAAAGAGCAAAATTTTAAAGTAGTCAATGAATTTATGGATGAAGGAAAGCTGCTTCAAAGTTTTAATCATACTTTTATTATCTTAATTCCAAAAAACAAAAATCGTGTCAACAACGAGCCTCTAACCAGCAATCATCCTGAAAATGGTGATATCAGCTGTAGATCCACAGATCTGAGCCGCAATGACACCAGATCGGTAGATCTTAGCCTTATGAACCAAAAATCTGACTTGAGAAACCACATCAGCTCAATCAAAGCCGATAGTAGCATGAGAAACAAGTTTAACCAGTGTCTTTCGTACTAGGAAAAGGGTGAGAGCAGCAGAAACGAGAAGACGAGAGAGATTTGATTTATCGCTTTTGTAATTTTGTCGTGCCATTGTTTCTGCTTGTGTTTAGTTGGTGTTCTATGTCGACGACCCTAAGTTTGTTTAGGGTTTTACTTTCGTGTATCGGGCTTTCCTTTGGTTACCCGCTCATTTGTATTGGGCTGGGCTCTTTAACTGTTTTCAAAAAAATGTTGGATTTAGTAATTGGATATTATTGCTAAGTAGTATACACGTAACTAAAAGAAAAAGGAAAATTGATGAATTTGATTTCAAAAGATAAATTGAATTGCTCGAGAAAAGGTATGTGTTTTAATTTCTGTATGAAATTTGATGATTTTCTAATGTAGCCACTTGGCTTTTGTTTTTCTTTTGAAATCTGGAGGCCCATAGAGGCATTTTGTAGTGGTACCGAGCTAGCCACGCAAAGGAGACGCTGGCGAAATTTTTCAAAAATTTTGGGAGTTAGAAAAATTTTAAGAAAATTTTGATAATTTAAAATTTGATTTTAGAATTATAATTTGAATAGTTGAGTAAGTAATGTTCTTTGGAAACTTTGGACGAGTTCGGAAAGTTAGTAGGAACGATAGTGTTTTAATAAAAATTGTTTTGGAAATTTGAAACTGTTGGGTTTTGGGAAAGTTATTAAAAACTATTTGAATTGGGAAGGTAGTGAATGAGTTATGAATCATTCTTTTTAACTAGTAATTTCGGGGACGAAATTCTTTTAAGGAGGGAAGAATGTGGCGACCCAATTTTTTTGGATATTTGAAAATTGAAATATTTAATTGATTTTAAATATTTGAGAGTTAGTTTAAACTTGAATTCCAAATATCACTGTTTATTGGGCAATTAAATTATTAAATTTAATAATTTGAAATTGGGTAAAATTGTTGAATCTAGATGTTCCAGGCTTGTTTAAAATATTTTAAAGCCTTAGAAAATTAATATTGATAATACTGATGGTAATAGAACTTTTAAAATTGGATTTGTAAGTATTTTGTTAATTTTTGAAATTTATATCGTTTAATCGATATTTAAAATAGCCTTCTGAGGCACAGTCTTAGAATTGAGCGAAACCAGTTTCATTAGATCCGTAATAGTGTATTATTATCGGATTTTAATTTTCATAGTATTTAGATTGATCGATTGGCCGTATGATTGATAAACGCGCTGAAATTTATATCGAAAATTCAGTTCAATAACTGGTTCAAAAAGCTATCTTATTTATACGATCGAATTAAGGCTTGAAAACTTTTCCAGTGCGTTCGAAATAGGGGTATAACATTATAAACTCCTAGCGACATGTCTCGATTAGAGAACGAGATTGTGAATTGCAAAAATCGAGATGATTTGAATCTGAATTTAAATTTAAAAATAAATAACATTTGTTGCACTAGAATATTGTGTCAAAAATTTGCATGTACATGTAGAAAATTGAAGCATGTGTTCATCTGATTATACACGCGTCTTTTTTTTCCATAACCGAGCATTTGTTTTAAAAAAAGAGAAAATGAAATTCAAAATCAAATGACCAGATCTTTTTTCCTCTTCTAACAGAACAAAATCAGAATCGATTTTGTTAGAAATCATGGCCGATACTAAAAAAAATAGATAGAGTTGATTTCGTTTGAAATGGGATATGTACCGCAATCGAGTCACGTCATAGGTTCAGAGGAGCGGCGCTTAGATTCACATTCGAGTACGACGATGGAATCACGTCCAAGTGGCAGCCGCGTTCGAGTATGTGGCTTCGATTCGAAGCAAGATGGGAGATCGTAGGCAATTAGGTCGAGATGCTCGCGATGGCGTTGGACGAGAAGGGTGGTGTGGAGATGCTTGCGCGCATGAAGGTGAGCGCCACTCACGAAGGCTTGGATGGAGGCCGTAGGCGAAGTCGAGGTCGACGTGGTTCACGAATGAAGGAGTTGCTGGCAGGAGATCATGCGTGCGTGTAGAGGGATCCAACTGAATTCCTTAAAATGTTAAATTTATTTGTGGATGCAGAGAAACAGGTTGGAGGGATCCAACTGAATTCCTCAAAATGTTAAATTTATTTTATATTCAGTAATATGATTTATGTGATAATCTATGATGGATTATATTGATTATATTGGAAAATTTAATTATTGAATGCTATGGCTTGGTTGAATATATATATTGGTATTTG
Source organism: Allium cepa (assembly GCA_030765085.1). Lineage (NCBI taxonomy): Eukaryota > Viridiplantae > Streptophyta > Magnoliopsida > Asparagales > Amaryllidaceae > Allium > Allium cepa. The sequence goes on along the minus strand of CM060938.1, from coordinate 459,975,478 downwards.
AAAGAATGGAAAATATATAAAGTTTGGATTTTTAATGGAAATATAAAAGGAAATTTTTAAGTAAAATAATTATGGATTTGGATAAATTTAAGATTGAATTTGGAAAAGTATAAAGTTTGATTTTTAAATTCTATCAAATAAATTTTGAGCATGGAAATGGAGATAGAGATTTTAAATAAATGGAAATAAAAGAGTTAGAGACTTAAATGATATTATTTTTAAATTTAAGGGAATTTATTTTCAAATTAAGATTTTAAATGTTGGAAGAAATAAAAGGGTAGAATTCTGAATGAAATATGAAATGGATATTTCAGTTTAAAATAAGATTTTAAAATTTAAATATAGAAGTAAATATGGAAATTTATGGGTTTAAAATAAGTTTGTATAAGTAAAGGAATTGGTTTAAAAAATGGAGTTAGTTTTGAAACTCGATTTGAAAACTGATTAAGTGTTTGAAACTGTGACTTAAAGGGAGTATGAGACTATGGAATTTATAAACTGGGTTTATAAAGTGAAATAAGATATCAGTGGATATTTGAAAGTGTAAAATCACGGTAGGAATTTATAAGGAATGGGTAATTTGTTTTAAAAAAAATAATGATTTATTTTTAAAGGTGAGGAAAGGAAAGTGTATTTCCTGAAAGGCCAAGTATATTTTCAAAGTAAGATTTTCAAGTATAAATTAGAGATTTTAAAGTGGTTTTTAAAAGAATGTTTGTGAGAAGATTATAATTTAAGTTGTTAAACATTTTAAAGGTAAATATTTATTAAATTAGTTATAGTATTAATTATTTTAAAGAGGTTAATTGGTATTATGGTTTAAAAAGATAGTTATTAATATTTATATTTTATAAAGAAGTTTTATTTTAAGATAGTTCGGCTAAAGTTTTTATTTGAAAAACTTGTGTAGAATTTCATACCTTTATTTAAAAAATTTGTTTTGGCTTAAGTTTGCACGAGAAGTTATTATAAAATTTCATAAATAGTAATTTAAATAAAGTCTTTAAGTGGTTTTCATTTTGAATATTTTAAAATATATATTTTTGGGTAAAGCGATTTTAAATTATTTTAAATCTAAATTATTTAGACTTGGTAATTTCAGTGGAAATAAACAATATTTGGAAATTTATTCGCCAAGAGGAAAGTGATTTGAAACTATTTTCAAAGGGTTGAAGTATGGAAAATAGCTTCGAAGATTTTGAAATAAATAATTTCGGAAATTATTTGAAGTCTGACGGTTATTTGTGATTGTTATTTGATAGTTAAATCACCGACTATCAATATTGGCCAATGCGCTGATCGTTTCGAAGAGACCGGGATTGGATTAATTTTCCGAAAACCACTTCGATCCAGTTTGAACGTTTTCTGAGGAAGACAAGAGCTTGGAGTCGAAGATGGAGCAGTGAAGTGCAAGGGCTATTCGTTACTAATCCTGAGGGTGATTCCAAAATGGATGTAGTAGGAGTAGTGCCTTCGATTCTGTTTGGACCCCAAACGGACTTGTATGGACGAATGCCATCAGAACATCGTCAGGAGGGTGGTAAGCATACTAAGTGAATTGTGCTAAAAAGGTAACGCATAGCCTCGAGCCTCATCAACCGGGAATGGCTAAAATAGGAGAGGTGCACACAAGGCTAAGTGGCTAGCAACCAATTAGGGTAAGGTCACCCCTGTCTAAATGTCCCTTTATTTCGGCTGTGTAGGCGGTTGCTGATCCCAACGGTGGGGTAAACTTATTCATACTATCCAGTAAAGGGTAGCTCCGGTGTTGTGATGTAGGGGATCGGGGTGGATCCTCGGTATGGTGATCTAGACCACGTACTGTGATGGACGGTACCCCAGTAACCGTTCCATTGATGGAAATCCGTTCTCCCTACGTGCCTTTACAGTTTTGTTTATATACCTATTATGCTGGAATTTAATGAGTGTAACAATTTCAGCTATTTGAATAAGTATTTGTATATGGACACTATTATAATATCAGAGGATTTTGTAAGAAATGTTTTGGTTATCATAAGGTAAAAACCAGGCATGTTTATTTGTGGCATAGACTTACGAGATACATTTGATTTCAAATGATTTTGAAAACTTTAATAGTCCAATTGATTGTGTTTTCTCATGCTGGTTTTCCAGTCTGACTCGAGTATTATTTAACTATAATGCATGGGTTAGACCTAGTATTATAGAATACAGGAAAGGATACCGTGAAACTCAGAAGACGAGCTAGATGGCGAGACGTATAACACGTATTTGATGTATATTCCGCTATGCAGTTAGTTTTGTGAGGACAAGTTAATATAACTGTCCAGTTGTGTGCTATAGATTTTGCTGTACTCTGATGGTGTAATGTATGAACAGATATAGTTCTTTTTGTTTAACGATTAGTCATTTATCTATTATATATTGTTCTGCTACGATTGTGAGATTCTGATATTGTTTCTATTTCTTTTTCTACCTCCTTCTTATTTAACACTAATAGTTTGGTTTTTCTGCATTTGATTGTTCGACATTTGATACAGTGGACGTATTGATACCGATTTCGGACGTCGAAAAACCGGGTCGTTACACTCCTTAAGCCAGAAACCGAAAGGATTGAAAAAATTTAAATAAAAGAAACTATAAAGGTAAAGTTTCCTTAGAAAATAAATGTGAATGCAGTAAAATACAGAGGGGAAAACCTTATAAATATTATAAAAAAAAGGAAAAGGGAAAAATAAAAGGAATCCAAAAAAATCTCAATATGCTGGAAATGCAAAAAACCAGGATATTACACGAATAAATGTAAAATGAAAAAGAAAATAAGCATTCTTGATATTGATAATGAATTGAAAGATTCCCTTAAAGGCTAATTTTAGAAAGCTCTGATTCAGAACAAGAAAATTTAAAATTGTCCGTAATAATAGAAGAACAAATGAAATCAGAAAGTAACAAATTAGAAAATGGTTCAGATAGTTATTCAGAAGGTGAATGTGAAGGAAATTGTGATCAATGCAAAGTTTTATGTAAAGCCAATGGATTATTTGTCCTAACCAAGAAGAAAATTTCATTGACATCATAGATAAAATTTCTGATCTAGAAGAAAAGAAAATAACGTGAAAGAAATATTTAGAGTCTAATGAAAAGGGAATGAAATTAAAAGAACCAAAAAGATACAATCTAAAAGATATTTTGAATAGGGTGAAGAATTAAAATATAAATACGACTAACTCATAATCTTTGATATTTGAGTTGAGACATGAAGTTATGATACTAAAACAAGAAATACAAGAATTAAAGTCAAGAGTACTATTGTTAGAATCAAAATTTGCAAATAATGATACCGAAGATGAGAATATTCTCCAAGATGAATTGATAAATTCTCTAACGCTTATAAATCTAATAGATCGTGTTATAACACACAAATGACACACAATTTTTTTTTATAATAGTACATAAAGAGTATTATTTTGCTGCTGTTGCTATGACAGATTCCGGTGCAGATATAAACTGTATTAATGATGGAATAGTACCATCGAAATACTTTTCTAAAACAACGGAAATTTTAAATGCAGCAAACAACAATTTTGTTAGTAAATTATAAATTGCAAAACACAGTTGTTGGATCGGCTTTCCAGCAAACAAAGAGAAAGGGAAGCGGAAGCAAACGAAGGCTTGAAAGATAGAACTGTTTGACCAGATGTTTGGTTCGGCATCCACTGAAATGTCAAACCAAACATTTAGTCCGACATCCTCTGATATGCTGGACCAAACATTTGGTCCGGCATCCTCTGATTTTCCGCACCAAATATTTGGTGTGGAAAAATATGTCCAACGCCGACCAAACATTTGGTCCGATACACAAGCGCGTCGATCCAGATAAGGAAAAATACCCAAGCTAGGCAAGCTCCATGATCCATATGCCGATCCAAATGCTCTTGCTCAAGTGCCAAAGCTGATTCAGAAAGTTGTAGCTTCCTCCTCCAAACTTCATAACTCCACTCTACAAATACTAGAGTTTCTCAACAACAATGGGGATGGATTTTAGGAGAAAAGAGGGAAAAATTTGCTAAGACTCAGTCACTCTAGCTACTTCAAGTTTTTACTCTTTTCGAAAAAAACTTGTATTTGTAACCAAATCAAAGTAAGAATAATAAGATGGACAGTGGATGTATGCACATTTTGGCCGAACCACTATAAAACCCTGTGTGATTTACTTTCCTTAACTGCTTTTCGATTTATGAGAAATTGTTCTATGATTGCAAAAATTATTCTTTAACGTGTTAGAACATATAAAACTCCAAATCAATCAACCTAAATGTGATCTAGCCAAAATCAAACTTAGAGGTGCTTGCCAAATTTTTGGTGCTTTCATTGAGAACCACGTGGAGAGCCGAACTCTTCTGTCCACCCTCCTTCCAAACCTGAACTCAATATTAGAACATGGTTCCCTCTAGGCGCAGTAACGATAATGCTAAGAGCACGACCATTGCCAGTACACTCAACCCCATCCAAGAAGATCAAGAAAACACAGCTACCCACTCTCAACCTCCAAACTCAGCTGTCATCCGAAAAGACTTAGATAAGGTCGTGAATGAGATGACTGACCGCTTCGCTGCCTAACAAAAAGCTTTAGTGGACCAACTCATGACACACTTTAGAGGCATGGAGGAATCCACTCACAACGCTGAATCTCGAAGTGAGTCTCAATCTGGAGAGTCGCGTAGACAGAATAGATTTCCCTACAAATGAATAATTCAATCAAAAAGATACAAAAACTAGAAGCTGAGCCAAGACTTAACCCGAAGACGGTCCAGAAAGAGCATCAAGAGCTAGGCCCAGTCAAGAGGACACCATGCAAGGACTGACTGTGGCTGACCCTATCATGCTTTGAGCCAATCATCGCTAATCCAACCTTAACCAAAGTTCCAAACACCATCAAAGGGAATCCCCCACTTCTCCTAGAGCTGCTCAAGAATCCGAGGAGAGGATGACATGCCTCTTCAGAGAATATCTTAGACGCGAACAACGCGAAAAAGGAATAGGAGCAAGGGTGTCTAGCCCCTTCACCAAGGACATAGAAGCAACAGCCGCTCGTAGAGAATAGAAGATGCCTACTTTGAATCCCTACAAAGGCATATACGACTCAATCATCCACTTGCAGCGCTATACCCAACATATGCTCATGAATGGAACAACAGAGTGTGTGCTGTGTAATTGTTTTTTGATGTTCCTGTCAGACTTAGCAACCACATGGTTTTGTTTCCTGCCTCATGGCTCCCTTAGCTTTTGAGAAATGTTGAAGGAAAAATTCACAAGTCAATTTTGAATCCATATGGAATAGCCCAGAGATGCTTATTCCTTATCGGACGTAAAACAGAAAGCTGGAGAACCACCACAGCAATATCTTACCCATTTTAACACTGCCGTGGTGGTAGTACAAAATGCAGATGAAAGACTTACACTGATGGCACTGTGCGGAAGCATCCATCCAGATTCAAAGCTTGCAAGAAGATTAACGAAGGAAAAATCTCTAACTCTTCAAGATTTCTTTCATGAAGCTGGAAAATATATGAGGTTGGAGGACGCGACAGCTCACCGACATAGCGAGCAACCCACAAAGGCTTCTAGCGTCTAAGGAAACCTAAGTGCCCCACCTTGAGGGGGGAGGGAGTAAACCGAGTAACGAAGGAAAAAATGCCCACCAAGGTAACTCTGGAACTGAAAGGGGGCAATAAACGACGATACAGACGTAGACCAAGGTTCGATTCATACAGTCCTCTGAATGATACCGAGGAGAATATTTACATGGCCACCCAACACGAGATGAAATACAAACGCCCTCCTTGCAAAAAGAGTCAGAACCACAAGTAGAACCAGAAAATATTTTCGCTTCCACGAGTCTCATGGGTATAACACCGAAGATTTCCAACATTTGCGTGATCTCATTGAGGAATATATCCGAAAAACAAACTAGAACGATATGTGAAAAAAGGATACAACTCTCCCGCTCTGATCCACGAGGGACCTGGGTAGCCCCCAAACGGGAACAATAAGGAATAGGCAGGTATGAGCCGCTCCAACCAGGAGAAGATAGTTGTCCATACCATGTCTGGAGGCTCGGATGTAGCCGATGAAAGTTGAGCCGAAATGGAAAGGTATGGGAAATCGTGGAAAGATAGGAAAGCATATGTTCATTCCGTTACTGAAGGGCATAATGAAAAATGGAGAGAAAAAAATGACATAACCTTCAACGATGAAGATTTGGTTGGAAAACAATGTCCGCACACTGATCCCATGGTTATCTCCACCTGGATTGGCCTGGTAGAGGTGTTTTGCATTCTAGTCCATACAGGAAGCTCAGTGAATATTTTGTTCAAACATGCATTCAACAAAATTAAACTATCAATGAAAGATGTATCCCCATGCCACAAACCCTTATATGGGTTCACCAGGGAAGCCATGACGCTGCTTGGATAGCTAGACTTGTTCGTTGAGCTGGGAAGTCACCCATGATCGGTTGTCCGAAAGCAAACATTTGTACTAGTGAATGGACACTCTGCCTACAATGCATTTTTGGAAAGGCCTGCATTGTTAGATTTCCAAATAGTCTTGGCACCATGGCATTTGAAGTTGAAATTCCTAACTGATAACGAAATAGAAGAAGTAGAAGGCGACCAAAACGCGGCCCGTAAGTAATACAACTCGACTAAAATAAGAAGAAGGAAGAAGGGAAAGGCGTAGAGGCCCTCTGCACCAAAAATACGGAATCATAGCAATCAAAGAAGGCCCCTCCTCACGGATACACTAGTGACCCATTTAACGAGTTGGACCCCAGAGATAGAGAGGAGGAGGTCAAACCCGAACCCGAACCCGTAGAGGCTATGGAACATGTGATGGTAGACGAACACGACAAAACAAACTTTGAAAGATAGGTTCTTAGTTGAACCAAAACCTAAAAATTCAGTTGATAGGATTTCTATGCAAGAACTTAGATGTATTTGCATGGACCCACGAAGACATGGTGGGAATATCTCCAAAAGTAGCTTGTCATTCCCTCAATATTGACCCAGCCAAGATCCTGATCAAACAAAAGAAAAGAAGCATGGGGATGGAACGATCAACTGCACTCAATAAAGAGGTGAAGAACTTGCTCGCCAATGGTTTTATCCGCGAAGCCATTTACCCAAAATGAATCTCCAACCGGGTTTTAGTGAAAAAGCCTAATGGGAAATGGCAGACCTGCATTGACTTCTCGAACCTCAATGATGCTTACCCTAAACACTATTTTCCTTTGCTTTGAATCGGCCTACCGGTAGAAGGAACCGCAGGACATGAGTTGTTGTCATTAATGGACGCATATTATGGATATAACCAGATCCCCATACATGTGCCGAATCAAGAACATACTAGCTTCATCATGGATCTCGGTCTATATTGATATAAGGTCATGCCCTTCGGGCTTAAGAATGTCAACGCTACCTATCAATGTCTAGTTAATAAGATGTTTGAGCAACAAATTGGTCACTCCATGGAAGTCTATGTCGACGATATGCCTGTCAAATCAAGAAGAGCAACAGATAACTTGAGCCACCTAGACGAGATGTTGCCAATATTACGCAAATACCAAATGACGCCGAATCCTCTGAGATGCTTTTTTGGGGTGACTTCGGGTAAATTCTTAGGTTTTATTGTGCACGCTAGAGGAATAGAGGCAAATCCTAAACAGGTACAAGCTTTGAAAGATGTAAAAATCCCAGCCACGCGAAGGAACTGTAGAGCCTAAACGGGAAGGTAGTTGCTCTGAGTAGGTTTATATCCAAGGCAACGGACAAGTTCATCCCATTCTTCGAAGCCCTTAAAAAGGACAAAGTAAAATTTAAATGGATCGATGAATGCTACTTAGCCTTCTGGAGTCTGCTAGAACACCTACGTAAGCCTCAAAGGCTCTCCACTCCGATAGATGGAGAGAGCCTATACCTAGCTGTATCCTCCCACGCGCTAAGTGTCGCATTAGTATGAGAAGATGATCGTATCCAAAGACCGGTATACTTCATTAGCAAATGATTCATCGGGGTAGGAGCTAGATACCCAAAGATCGAAAAATTGGCTTACTGTCTGCTTATAGCATCCAAGAAATTATGACACTACCTTTAATCATACTATATTAGAGTTCTAATAGATCAACCTTTGAGGCAAGTCCTACATAAATCAGACACGTTAGGGCGCCCATTAAAATGGTGCATTGAGCTGAGCCAGTGCGACATTACCTACCACTCGCGCACCATAATTAAGGGACAAGCCTTGGCTGATTTCATAGCTGACTTCACAATGTGAGACAAGGAGGTTGCGAAAAGGTTTGAGGAAGCTGTCAAATGAAATATTTTCGTTGATGGAGCATCGAACGAGCTTAGCTCGGGGGCAGGTGTCATAAAAGTCACACCCCGAGGAAGGAAATTAAGCTATGCACTGAGACCAAAGTTCGCTGCAACCAATAACAAAGCTGAATACGAGGCAATAATAGTCGGCTTAGATTTGTGAACTCCAGACTCGCAGACAATATGTATGCATAGCGATTCGCAGCTAATTGTTAACCAGATCCTTGGAGAATTTCATACTCATGGACAAAAGCTTGTGTCCTACCTCAAAAAGGCCAAAACCCTGCTTGATGAGCTGACTACTATATAATAAAACACATCATGCGAGGAGAAAATCAAGAAGTGGATTCCCTCGCCAAAGGGGCTAGCATAAGAACCGAACCAATGTTGGGGGAAGCCCTTATCATGAGACAATCCATACCGAGTTTTGAGTGTCTGCAAATCACAACGATCGCAGACAAGGAGGAGACGTGGATGACCCCTATCGTAAGATACTTACAAAAAGGAACCATATTAGCAGATCGAAATGAAGTCAGAAGAATCTTAAGGAAGGCATCCCACTACCCTATCCGAGACGACATGTTGTACCGTCGCGGCTTTTCCAATCCACTACTAAGGTGTGTCGCCAAGAACGAAGCAAAGGATATCCTTGACAATAATCATCAAGGGAGTTGCGACGACCATACCGGAGGGCAGACTCTGGCCAGAAAGAGCCCGCGCTATGGATACTTTTGGCCAACACTAAACAAGGACGTAGCTGAGTTCGCTAAGAAGTGTGCTAAATGCCAAAGATTTGCCAAAATCTCGAGATTACTACCTACCTGTTTAATCCATAGCCTCTGGCCCTTGGCCATCTGGAGCATTGATATAATCAGGGAACTCCTCATGGGTCGAGGAGGAGCACAATACGGTATATTGGCAGAAGATTATTTCACCAAATGGGTAGAAGTGGAGCCTTTAAACAAAATTTCATCTGCCAAAGTGATAAACTTCCTAATACAGAATATCCTATGTGGTATGGAGTTCCATAGAAGATCATATCAGATAATGGACTTCAATTTGACAATGAAGAATTCTCCAGTTGGTGCCATGAACATAGGATTGCATGAAGTTTCTCGGCTATGGCATATCCCTAGGTAAATGGACAGGTTGAAGCAGTAAACAAAGTGTTGAAAACATTAATCCAGAAGAAGTCAGAAAAGTCCAAGGGAGCATGGGTCGACGAACTACCCACTACTATGGGCCTACCAAAGTTCTTACAAAACCACAACAGGGAACATGCCATTCGCATTGGCATACAGAACCGAAGCCATGCTTCTTGTCGAAACAGTCATCCCTTCACACCGTAGGATGAACTATAATTCGAAAGAAAACGAGGAGCTTTTAAACATGTCACTCGACTTGATCGAGGAAAAAAGAAATTACATCGTCCTCAAAGCTACCGCTCATAGGCAGAAGGTGGCAAGGCAATACAACTCTAAGGTGAAGCCCTGAGCGCTGCAAGAAGGAGACGTGGTACTCAAATGAGTCTTCCCACGACCAAGAGCACTAGATCCAATTTGGGAAGGGTCGTTTGTTTTTCATAAGGATCTTCATAATGGAGCTTACATCTTGTCAACGGTAGATGGAGAGGTGTTTGGGAAAGCATAGAATCACCGACATCTCCACCACTATTTCTCTTGAGTTGTAAAGAAACATGTACTGAATGAAGCAATAAAAGGAAAACAGTGGACGTAGACATATTTCGGCCAAACCACTATAAAAATTTGGTGTCTTGCGTTACATACCTTATTCGAACGTTTTTTGTTTAATTATTTTATCTGATGACTATTTTTATTGTGAGCAATCGTAGACACTTGCCGACAGCATTGAAAATAAGATAGCCACGATAAGGCGCACGAAATAAGCCTTGGCAATTAACTACTGATAATCGGCACCCATAAGCCGGTAATGATGAAATGATCATAAGACACAGATTAGGCATGATTTATAGCTTAGGCAGTTCATCATTTGCATTCGGCTTGCTGGTAGCTGCGAACCGATTGTAAACCCCACGATTAAGGCGTAGCTATAGCCAGGGGTAGTTCGCACTTGACAATCAGCATTGCGCATGTCGGCAACGATAAATCGGATAATACCCACAACATGGGCATTAACCCGAGTAGTTATCGTTTGTGATTGACCTTGAATATAACAACGCGTTCATGATTTTTTGCGTCTCTAAACACAATCACAATTAACCGATTCGTAACAGTTCACAAAGACAAAACAGACTACGAAAATCACATATCGCAAAAGTCATTCTAGTTAAACATGACATAAATCAAACATTACACATTAGAAATCTTTATGTACAAAGCTTTTTGTCTATTTATACATAAATGCTAAACAAGCCATACATCCTTCTAAATCACATAAAGAAAGTAAAGAGAAAATTTCCTCAACTAGGGAGGAAGAACATCCTTTCCATTCGTCCCGCTCCCTCCCGCCATGTCCTTCAAGAGCTCAGATTGCTCAAGAGACTAGCCTTCATTTCACAAAGTTCGGCTTGCTCCGAAGACGTTTCTACATGATGTAGTATGAAGAATCATAGGTTTTGCAATCCAGAATAGCTAATAATGGAGTTAAAGTTATAAGACGAGATACCTATGGAGATGTGACGTGGATCATCAAGCCCCTCGAGATCCGATCCATCCTCATCATCCTCGTCCTCCGCTAGCAGCTCATACCCCTTGGCAATGACCTTGGTCACCTCTATTGAGAACTAGTTGTTCACCATCCCAATGTCATACATGGCTCCTTCCTCCCACACGACTGTAGCCTTGGTCTCGAGTAAAAAACAATATCTTTTCCTGCAAGTTTAGTTAGTTCTAAATGATACATTTATTTGTATAGTTGTCATCAAAACTCCAAAATTCGAGGTTCTAACACAGTCATCTATAGTATTAATTTCTGATGACAAAATGGGGTAATGTTAATTGTATTAATAACATCAAAAGCATAAGAAAATCAAATTTATTAAAATAATTTCAGAACAAACTTTCACATTTTATTTCAAAGATAATATTTCATATTAATTACATAATCCTGAACGTTTCCCAAGTTCAGATAAAATATAATTATTACAAAATACTCCAAGAGCGATATATGAAGATGCCCCATTGGTTGATCAGAGTTAACTACTAGACAGTTATAACATCTATCAATACATACATTCCAACTAAATAAAACTTCAACACAATAGATATTAAATAGACAGACCCCTACATAGCTAGATCTACCTCTTGCACGTCCCCGAAAAATTTATTTATCCAACCTAAATAACCTGGAAACCTTACTCTCAAACTACTCAAATGAGCACCTGAGAGTTAAAATGGAAAAGAAAAACTTCGGGTCAAACAAGAAGACTGGTATGAATAATAATATGCCATCTCAGTAAATAGATATCTAGTGGGACCATGCCATTGAGCGGAACGGGTTTTCCCCTCATTAGTATCCTATAAAATATGTCTTTCGGAAACCAAGCACTTGCAACCATAATGGTTAAACTAAACAATATAAACAATCGTATGCATGCATGCATGTTACCTAGGTAATTATGACCAATCTATCTAAATAAATGGACTATCTGTCCCAACATCATCGTTTTCATAGGGTAACTATAAACCTATATAGCTGACTCATGCCTAATAAGTATATAAAACTTTCTAATTTACCATTAGGGAAATTTGGATGATCTTCCTGGAACTTACTTGTAATGACCCATAATTTTAGTTATTTGAAATTAGAATATTTAATTAATTTTAAATATTGAGAAGTAAAATTTACAAGTTAAATAACTTGAATTTCAAAAATAGTGATTTATCAGATAATTTAATTGCTGGATTTAATAATTGAAATTGTGTAAATAATTGAATCTTGAATCTTTAAGTTATATAAAAATAATTTAAAAGCCTATTTAAAATTTATTAATAGGAATGAAGGTAATAAAACTTCTAAATTGGGGCAAAAAGTGATTTAACTGATTTTTGAAATATCTCGTTTTAATTAATGAGTGGAAATAGCCTTTCGGGGCATAGTCTCGAATTTCGATAAAACAAGTGTCATTGGATCCGTAATAATGAATTATAATACATCGTCAAATTTCATAGCGATCAGATGTATCGTTTAGTCATGCGAGATTGAAACGCGTTGAAACTAATATCGAAAATTTAATTTTATAATTGGATTTAAAAAGCTATCTTCTGCATATGATCGAATTAGGTCTTAAAACTTGTTCCATTGCATTCAGAATAATGGTATAACATTAGGAACGCCAAGCGACATGCCTTGATTGGAATACGTAATTGTACAGCTAGATATTTTGTAGTTTTAAATAATATATTTCTATTTAGATTTGACCATAGCAGTTGTTCCGTCTCTATCAACCACCCTACCCTATACAAGCCGCATACCATCATGTGTCTTACCTATTATCTTTTGTCTTTTCCCTCTTCCTCATTATTTAAACTCGGCCAGAGGGGAGAAATAAAATAAAAATAAAAATATACCTAACCATTAAGTACAGAACTGAAATATCTAAAGATATAGGGATCAGATCCTTCCTATGCGTGAGTATAGGAGGGTACGCGATAGTTCAGGGTGTGGTCGGTGGGTAGTTGAATGGGTTTCATGAGCTAGGGTTTAGCCTAGGGGTGGATTTAGGAAATGGTAGGCTATGGGGTTTGGAGCATCAGGTTTGTGACGTCGAAGAGCAGCTCCGAGCAAGTTTTTGGCTTGTGCGGTTCTAGTCAGGGGATCACGACTTTTACTGTAGCATGGAAGGAGGGCCGTGTTACGATTTTAGAGGGAGCTTCAGAAGATTAATAGTGGGTATGAATGTGTAGAGAACGACGAGGGATGATCATTGGTGAAGACGGTGATTGATATCGTTGATAAACGAGGAGGGAAGGTGGATTGGAACATGCAGCCATAGTGACGCACTGGAGGGAGAGCGTGTTTGAATTTGGGAAGAAGGGTATGGTTCTAAATAAGTTAATTATTTTATTAATTTGTAATTATAAAAATATATTGATAAATTATACAATTTATAACTCCTGCATATGAGGCCCGATTAGAACGAACATTTTGCGTTGTGCTCGTGACGATGAATGCTTCGCGATGGAACTGGTTCAGATGAATTTGGAGACTATTGAAAATTAGGCTAAAATCAGACGTCGTTCGGTTTTAATTCCAAACCAGAAAGTGTAACGAACGCGATTTTCAACTTTCGAAAATCCACATTAATACGTCCATTGTATCAACTGCCGAGCAATCGAAGGCCGGAAAACCGTACCGTTAGGGTTAAAGAAGAGGTAGAAGATAGAAGAAGAAAGAAAAACAACAGAAACAATATCAGAATCTCACAATCGCAGCGGAACAACATATAATAGATAAATGAATAATCTTTAAATCAAAAGAACTGTACATTTTATACATTCCATCACATTACATTACATTATCAGTTTACAACAACAAACAGCGGAAAAGGAATACTATATACTAGTTGATACGCCAAGCCATCCAGCCTGCCTTCAGATCTCTACAGCAACTCCTGAATTCCAGAATGACCTGATAACCTGACTCTAGACTGTCCCTGTGGAAATTGGTGGGCACCCAAAGTTTAGGAAGGAAACAATAAACTCCAGGTCAGTCATGGGACTGGTGTGAGAACTTAAAACAGTTTATCTTTAAAAACAAAAAAAGAAATATTTTAAATAGATCCGCAATGCTTTTAGAAAATGTAACTACCATAAGGCCTCCTGCACACACACAATGCAAACAAAGAATCGGAGGAGATTTCTTCTTATGATAGTCAAACATGCTTGATACGAGAAATTTTCTTTGATATTATTACTATAAGTGCAAAGTGCAGGAAAACCATTTCGAAGCTATAATATAGATCTTAGCCAACATACGACCATTATCGTATGCTTACTATAGCAACCATGTTCAATAGCAGGTTACCGCCACATTCCATGGCAGATTATACAACTAAAACCGTACAAGGTTCGTATTGTTTCTTTGGATTTTCCAACAAATGGTCAGGCCAAGGAACTTTCCATTGCCACATGGGTACGCCTCTAGAAAGACTCCCCGAGAACCTAACCGGATCTCTGCCAACACAAGGCCGGGTTACCCCTAGCTGGGTAACAACTGACACGAGTATGCCATCCCCCGGTCGTAACCGACCTAAATCCCGGGATTCACCAACAACCACAAAATAATAATTTTGCAGCAACAACATATGTTAAGTATCTGGGCTCCATACCATGATACCACCTCTATCCAGAAGGAAATGACGTACACTAAGGGGGCGCTATCCCCTAATAACCTTGCTGCATCTTTCCTGTTTTGACCATTACCGGGGTGTGAGGTCCGAGGAAGTCTCGTCCATAAAGCTACACTTTATACAAAAGCTGTGCGTTGATCAACAATTGATCAACAGCACTTCGTATGCCACATTACCAAATTAGGAATGTATCACTAGTAACCATCAACTACATAACCTCTAAGCTCGTACGTCTTAGAGAAGGGTGTTAAGCTAAGAGAATAAATTCTCCACCACCAACAGAAACGTATTTGATAGAAACCAGCTTTACATCTCAAATTGTAACGTCAGACACACATCCATACAAGTCCGTTCCGGGATCGAACGGAACTGAAGGCACTTCCAAAGAAGCCCTTGCAAATCCAGATATTCACTAATCACGTCCAGAATTCCCATCACAAAGGGTGATAAAATCTCTATATCGGGGATCAGCCGTTGCAGAGACATTCGACGGTAATCCTTCCGTTTTCGAAAACATCCGGTCTTCAACACCGGTCTTCAAATGCTATCCATTACGACGTATCACTATTCGGAATGGGATTTATGACCCAAAGGTCCTCTCCCGGCTAAACCGAATAACGAGCGCTTATTTTAAAATAAGTGTAACATTCAAATTCAAGCAAATCCCAACAAATACCCATTTAAAGATAAATATTGATAGTCGGTTATTTAACTATCAATATATATGCACAACATCACCAGATTCCAAATAATTTCCCAATTATTTATTTTCCAAAAACATCTTTCCAAGATAAAATTTCTTCTACACTTCAACCGTTTGAAAACAAATTTCAAATAACTTTTCAATTTATCTTATAAATTTTTTTCTACACTTCAACCGTTTGAAAACAAATTTCAAATCAATTTTCAATTTATCTTATAAAATTTATTCTACACTTCAATCGTTTGAAAACAAATTCCAAATCACTTTTCAATTTATCTTTAAAAGATATAATCTCAGAACATTTCACTTCATATTGGAAAAACATTTCCATACTTATTTAATAATAAGTAATTTACAAATCTATTTATTTTCAACATTTGAGAAATATTCAATATACTTAAATCATAATTTAGTATATATTTTATTCTTTAAGGAAAACATTCTCTTAAACACATCCATTTGAGTCAAAACGAAGGTTGCGTAAAACATCGTTACGACAACCCAAAATCACTAGTATAGGGATTCGAAATTAAGATAGATATATAAATCCCAATACTATATAAAACATTTCTTTTCGAAAATCATTTACTATAACAACAGTGTTATAGAACATCTTTTTCTTATTTCTCGAAAACGTCTATTTCAACAACGAATGTTGAAATCTATGGTTTCGATCCTTAACACATTTTAAAACAACTTCAAATCGTTTTAATTCCATTTAAAAGATCACTTCCTAAAACATTTCTTTAATATATTATTCACCGTCCAAAATCGTGAATATAAATCGTTTACCCAATTCAACACTTCTATATATTTAATTTAAAGGATTATCCACTGTCCAAAATCGTGGATATATCTCCTTTAATGAGCTTTCATATTTACTTATCAAATTAAATTGGTTTCGGATTTATAAAACAACGTTTATAAATTCAAATTTATATATTTTATAAAAATTTCAACTTATAAAAATCACTTTATTAACAAATTCTATTTATATCTCATTTAAATGCCAAAATCCAATTTATAAGTTAATTACTTACAAATCTTTTATTTTACAAAATCTATTCATTTTATAATTTCACAATTTATAAATCTATAAATTTCATTCACTTATGAAATCCATTTGTACTTCATTTTAACACTTATAAAAACTCGTTTTATAATTCCAATATTTTAATTTATAAATCAATTTTATAATTTTTTTTATATAAACCGTTTATAACAATTCAAAAATCCCAATTTAAACCATTTTACAAATTATTTATCTACTTATTTCAAAAATCACATTTCGGTTATATTTCACAAAAATCGTAACTTTTATAACATAAAAATTATAACGTTTATTTATTTAAAATGAATCAATTCCAAAATTCAAAAAATGTATACTTTCAAAAATCACTTGAAAATCCTTTTCAATTCAAATCGTTATTTTAACATTTTTTTAAAACTCTAAAAATAGGCCCAATGCTGCAACAGCACCAATAAATCAACCACGACATCCAAAACATCATATATCAATATGATAACAAAATATATCGTAAAATATCTATTAATAAATCAATACTGTTGAGGAATTTAGTTGGATCCCTCCAACCCGTTTCCCTGCATCCTCAGATGTTAGCACAATACCAATTCCGTTTCAAGACGGAATATCGTGGTATATGGGTTTATTTAAAATATTATCCGCTATTATGCGGCGAAATAGGGTCTCATCCGCTATATAATGCGGGAAAATCAACTCCAAGTACATATATAATACCAATTTCACTTCAAGGTGGAATATCGCGGTATATGTGTTTAATAAATAACCTCCGCTTAATATGCGGCGTATAGGGTCTATTTCAATAAAACAGATAGCAATTTATCATCTAAGCATACAATCAACTCAATCAAGCAATTTTAAATCTAACTATTTAAAATTTAAATCGAAACAATTCTATTGAGTGAGAAGTTCTCACCTTGCTTCCAATAGTGGTTTCAACGTTTTATTTCGAATAAAATTAAACACGCGTTTAATTTTACCCAAAATTCATACTAGCTCCAATCAACTCCAATCCAGCTCCATCGCGTAGTATTCGACAATACGATTCCAACGCAAGTCGTTTCGTCAAAATCCGACCTCGTATGAACAAGTTATGACATTTTAAAGTTTAAACGAATTATTATAAAATTAATTTACAACTTTTATTTTAAATTTTAAACCCTACTTCACTCTGAGCCGTTGATTTCGTGCATAGCAGATCTGGGCCGCCCCTTCTTTCTTCCTTCATACATGATACCCAGGTTTTCTCACGAACGAACAAACCCACGGCCGTCAATATACATCCAATTTTCGCGACCACCACCATCACTTTTGCATCGATCAATTAGCGCCACATCGAAGCATGCACTCCGCCGCACCAACACCCTCAGACCGGTGCAACTCGGCCACCCCCAGGCCTCGAAAAACGTGCACGACCGTGGTGCATTCTAGCTCGATTTGCCTTTGATTCGTTGCTCCAAATTTGATCATCACCGTTGAGAATATAGATTTCGTCGTGCTCTTCAACTTTCATTAGGAAGTTTGTCGAATTGATTTACGGATTTGAAGAAAATTGAGGGAGAAGAAGATGAATTTTCGGCCATTAGTTTATAGGGTGGCGGCTGACCAGAAACCCTAGGGTTTTGTGAAAATAACAAAGAATGAGGTCCTTTTATAGAAAATTACGCGACACTATTCACCCGAAATTTTTCCGAACTCCAAACGAAGCGTGCCACCTGGCGTTTATAATGTTTTACCCTATTTTGAACGCAATGGAATATATATCGGGAGCCAATTCGATCAAATTTGAAAGATAAGTTTTCGAATCGAATATTTAAGTTTAAAATTCACTCAAACCGATTTTTACGCGTTTTAGCTTGCCCCGGACAAACCGTAAATCCGATTGACACGAAATTTGAAATCTTACAATAATATAACATTATGGATTCGACGAAACTGGTTTCGTCGAAATCCGAGACTGTTTGAAAAATGGCTATTTTTACTCGTCAATTAAATATTAAAATATTCAATTTCCACAAATTAACTTTTAATTAAATTTTGAAAGTTCTAAAACATCATTCTAACTCCAATATGATTTAATACAACTTTACAAATCAATTCTAATCACTTTAAACCCAATTTTCAATTATTTCTGTAATTTCAAATATTAAATTATCGATTTAATTATCCAATTAAATCCAGATATTCGAAATAAAATTTATTCGAGTTATAAATTTTAATTGTTAATATTTAAAATCAATTAAATATACGAATTTCAAATGACCAAAATTCTGGGTCGTTACAGAAAGCCTCGGCGACAATAGGAAATTTCGTTTAGTTAAACTCACCTTTTTGGATAACTAGCATGATTTATAGTTGATAAAAATGGTTGGATGATTGTTTGGATAAATTATTATATTTATTACTTAGTTTGAATGTATTTCCGCCTATTGGAGCGGATGTGACCTTTTACGTTCCCGTGTAAGAGCGGATGACAATTTTTATACGAATCCCGCCTCGAAGCGGTTGATTTATATTTTATGATTATATAACATTTTTAATGCAGGTGAAAACAGGTTGGAGGGATCTAATTGGATTTCTCGTTATTATTGTATTATTGCAATAATAATTCTTTCGTATGGATTATTGAAAAGAACCTGATGTAGTCATTATAGTTATAACATTGTTATATGTTAAAATATCAAACCTGGTAGTGACAGAAAACCAATATTGATATTGGTTAAGTGTTGGGTAGTTATTAGCCTCAAGTTAGCATTTTGAAAATACTATAAATTGTTGATTAAGTCGGAATTGGTTATTTTTGAGACAAGAAGCAATTTTTAAATCCGAAATTGGATTTCGAAAATATTTTAAGGATTTCCTAATTAAATATATTAATATCGTTTTAAAGTTAATTAATTATATTAATAATGTTTTAAGTTATTTAATTATAATATTAATTTAGGTTGTTTAATTATAATATTATTCTTTAAAAGATATTTAGTTATATTAATTTTTTTAAAGTTATATAAACATATTAATATTTTAAAGTTATTTAATTATTTTAATACTATTAAAAGTTATTTTTTATAATTAATATGTTTTTAAGAAATTATGAAGGTTAAGAAATCGAAAGATTAATTATGGTTTGAAACTTATAATAAGGATTATTAATAAGTTTTAAATTAAATTATTATTACTTATAAAATTGTAAGATTAATTTTTGATATTATTTCCTAAAAAATATTTTGGAATGACTAATATTCTTTTAGAATATTTAGAGTTAATGATCTCCATTTATTTATAATGTTTTTTTGGGCATAGCTGACGGGGTTAAGTGGATCCCTACCACTTTATCAATACACGAAGATAAACCACAAAAGAACTAAAACAACAAGCAGGCTAAAACAGGACCCGAGAACAAGAGAAGATAAAAAAAATAAAAAGAAGACAGTAAAGAACTAGGTGCACCAATGCATGGGGAAAAAACGGCGACTAAAAGAAAAGACACGAACAAAAATTTTGCATGCAGACACCTACGTGAAGGAATATATTATTCCAGGGTCGAAAGCAAACCTAGCAACCTTGAATATCTTACGAATAGTATGAACTGTCATCTTTCTCAACTGGTGATCAGATTTGCTTTCGCTTGGTTGAATTTTTTTTCCTATTTCTCTTGAGCCACACTTCCCTAAAAAAATCTTAAGAATGAAGTTATAAGCCCTCGATTTTGTTGAAAATTAAACTTGACTTTAGGCTAGATTATTGGACTTAATTTGGGCCACAAACAAAGAAGTAAAGCTAAAAGAGAATTCTAGAGAAAGTTAGAAAGAAACATTTAGATAGAATTATCTGGATATATGTTGTCATGGTAGAAGAGGTTCTAGAATTTTCCATTCTCAAATTGTAATAAAATAACTAGAATCTAGAGTTTTCTTATCTAAAGATATTTTGTATGAAAGTTAGAGAAAACTTTAGAGAATAGTTGTATACCGTAGGATCAAACACATCTCCACCGTTCATTTGAGATGTGAATTACTATAAATAGTAGTGGTGTATCTCAATTACAAGCAAGCAAAAAATTATAAGCAAAAGTTTGTAATAAAGTACAACTTTCTCCTTTAAAATCAATCTCTCATTTCACACTTGCTATCCAGTTAATCTTCAACTTGAAAAATTTCTAACATTGGTATCAGAGCCAGCTTGATCCTTCTAAAATTTTCCAATAGTAGTACGGGAGCCAGTCGCTAATTCAAGTTGATAGCAAGGAAGAATGTCAACTGGATTGAGTTTTATAAAAATTCCCTTACTCAAAAAAGGATTTTATGATAATTGGAGAATTCACATGGAGAAGGTGCTTGAATCACAAGGTGTGTGGGATATCGTAGAAAATGGGTATGAAGAACCCATCGATGTCACCACTTTATCCCAACGTAAAAGGGATAAATTGAAGAGTTTGAAGATGAAGGATTTACAAGCCCTAGTTATCATTCATCAAGGTTTGGATGATGATATGTTTGAGAAGGTAGCAACCGCGTCTACTAGTAAGGAAGCATGGGAGAATTTGGAGAATGTATTTATTGGAATTGATAAAGCAAAGAAAAGTCGATTACAAAATATGCGAGATAATGATGCAAAAGCAATAGAAGAAAGACAACCAAATTAATGAGGAAGAAGAAAAAAAGAATAGTGAAAAGGAAGAAAATAAAAACTACGAGTTGAGAGGGGAAGATGCGAAAGAAGAGAAAGAGACAATGAAGACTGACATGGAGGAGAATATTGCAGAAGATTCGCCAAAGATAACCAAAGAGCAAGTCATAGATGTTACAAGTGAAGAACGTACAAAAACCAATGAAGTAAAGAAGGAAACTGCTAGGGAATTAAATATGAAAGAGAATAAAGAAGGCAAAGACGAAGATAAAGACAACAAAGATGATGCAGGTGGTAAAAGGTGAGAAAGTAAGGAAGAAAAAAATGAAGAAATCGTCGATCAAGGTGAAGAAATTCAAGATATTGGAGGAGATTTAAAATACAAGCAAACATTTAAAAAAAATGAAAATGGAGAATACTAAAGAAGTAAAAAAGGAAATGATCAAAGCGGATGTCAAAGAGACCAACGATGAATTTTATGAAGACATTAGATTGGTCAAAGATTGTAAGAGTGAAATTAAGAAAGGATGGAAAGATATCATATATGATTCATTCAAAATTTATGACACTGGACCAAGGTGGAAGTTAGAGTGCATACTTTTTGGAATATTCTATGGCAATGAAGGAGAACGAAATGAATGGTGCATCAATGAAATTGCCTCA
The DNA here is from genome assembly GCA_030765085.1 of Allium cepa. Taxonomy (NCBI): domain Eukaryota; kingdom Viridiplantae; phylum Streptophyta; class Magnoliopsida; order Asparagales; family Amaryllidaceae; genus Allium; species Allium cepa. The sequence goes on along the minus strand of CM060938.1, from coordinate 459,953,756 downwards.
AAGATTTTGATAACGGGAAAGAATAAGAAAAGAAAAAGGAAAGTTTTGATAATTTCTTTATTACTACCGAAACGCATAAAATACAAAGATTGGAAATTATGTTTGGAGCTACAAAATCAAGTTTAAGGGGATGTTGGAAACAAACTTGATTTTTGGTAATTTTAGAAAACGAATTATTCTTGATAATATTAATTTTGGTATTAATGGATATGCCAAATCAAGTATGAAAGAAAGATCTAGAGCTTTTTTTAAAGAATTTGAGAAAAAGCCCACTTGTGAAATAAAGAACCAATTGTGACGCTTTTCACTTGTGAAGCTGAGTATGTTGCTGCTTCAACTTGTGTTCGTCATGCTATTTGGCTTCGAGATCTATTGATGGAGTTGCATATACCACAACACAATGCAACAGAAATTTACATGGATAATAAGTCAGCTATCGCTCTAGCCAAGAATCCCGTCTTCCATGAACGAAGTTCACACATCGATACACGTTATCACTTTATTCGAGCATTGCAAAAAAGGAAGCACAAGCAAAGTTTATTAACTCAAAAGAACAAATAGCAGACATTTTTACAAAGGCATTAAAAAATGAAGACTTTCAAAGACCGCGGAAGATGCTTGGATTGACAAAGTCAAGTTTACGGGAGGATGTTGAAAATTAAACTTGACTTCAGGCTAGATTATTGGACTTAATTTGGGCCACAAACAAACAAGTAAAGCTAAAAGAGAATTCTAGAGAAAGTTAGAAAGAAACATTTAGATAGAATTATCTAGATATATGTTGTCATGGTAGAAGAGGTTCTAGAATTTTCCATTCTCAAATTGTAATAAAATAACTAGAATCTAGAGTTTTCTTATCTAAAGATATTTTGTATGTGTTAACGGTAAAAATAGCTTTAACGCTAACACCCGGTGTATCTCGTGATGAAGTGAAAGCACCACCGGTTTATACGGGAAACAAAGTAAAAAGAAAAGTCGCAGAAAAGTAAAAGAGATAGAGATTTTTATAGTGGTTTGGCTTCTAGTAAGCCTACATCCACTTTACATTCTTCATTATCTTCTTTGTACATACTTTTACAAAATTACAACACTTTTGCAGCATGATCTCTCGATTACAACACCTTTACAACACGATCTTACAATTACAATATGAATGGAGAAAGAAGTTAGAACGTTGATGGTGAATTGCTCTTCGAATCTCTCTTGGATGAAGTAGATCTCTTGATGAAGAATATTCGATGGTTGAGGTGCTCGGAGAGTCCAGAAATCAGTAGAGTGTAGGCGCCTTGAAATCCAGAAAAAGTCCCCCCCGAATGTGGAGTTGATGGAATATTTATAGGTGAAATCGGAGTTAGGTCGACGGGGACGACTTAAGGAGTTAGATCGACGGGGACGACTTAAGGAGTTTGGTCGGCGGGGACGACTTAAGGAGTTAGGTCGGCGGGAATGACCTAAGACTTAAGGAGTTAGGTCGGCGGGGACGACTTAAGGAGTTAGGTCGGCGGAGACGACTTAAGAAGTTAGGTCGGCAGGGACGACTTAAGAAGTTAGGTCGTGTGGACGACCTAAGATAAGTCGTAGGTCGTGCCACATAGTTAAGTCGTTAGGCCGTGAACTCCTTTAAGCCCTGGACTCTGTTAGGTCGGACCTTTTGGTGAGTTGCTAACTCGTTTAGCCTTAGGTCGTTGAGCCGCTTCTCCTGTTAGCTCGTTAACTCGGTTGAGCCGCTTTATGCCTTAAGTCGCTGATAGGTTAACCCGTTAAGTCGTTGACCCTTGGTCCAGCTTAGGTCGCTCCACGTGTTAAGCCGCTAGGTCGCTTAACTTGGTCACGTCTTAGGTCGCGAGGTCTTCTTAGGTTATAGGCGCTGGCCTCGAGTAGAAGATAGGTCGCTTCATTTTTTAAGTCGTATACCGTTTTGGACGGGGCGCTGCCCCCTGGACCCCTGCGACCTGACCGGTCAGGTCGAACACCGTCGCGGTGGCGTTGCCTCCGCACCGCCACCTTGGGGGGTTGGCACCCCTCTGGACCCCCCATCCGTGGAGGATATTAGATGAAAAAATATTCAACAGAACTTGCTTTGTTGAGATGTTGAGTTGACCAATCTTTGAGACGAGCTATCTCTTTTGATATCACGGCCTTGCTGAAAAAGGCGGGATAACACTATGAAAGTTATAGAAAACTCTAGAGAATTGTTGTATACCGTGGGATCAAACACATCTCCACCGTTCATTTGAGATGTGAATTACTATAAATAGGAGTGGTGTATCTCAATTGCAAGCAAGCAAAAAATTATAAGCAAAAGTTTGTAATAAAGTACAACTTTCTCTTTTAAAATCAATCTCTCATTTCACACTTGCTATCCAGTTAATCTTCAACTTGAAAAATTTCTAACAGATTTATCTTCGTTAATATTTGTCACCTTGTAGATGCGTTCCCATTCTGAATTGTTGTTAATAGAAATACTCCCCGCTCTTGCTGAAACATCAGTCCATATGCCACTAACAACGGGACATTCAAAAAATAAATGATTGCGAGTTTCAGGAACATTACCGCAGAAAACATAACTTATTGGAATATTCATACCCCTACAAACGAGCTTCACTCTGGTAAGTAGTGCAATGTTAACCACTTTCCACAATATAAAATTCTCCTTAGCACTATTGTCAGGTTTCCATATTCTTTTATTCCATTTGTAGCTGCTAGAGACATTTGAATTAGAGAATATAGCATACGTGTCTCTAATAGTAAAGCTTTTATTTTTGACCGACCATGTTATGTTATCTTCAATGTTTGAGACCATTATAAATGCCTGAATTTGATTCCAAATTCCTCTATTTCTTTGATTAGATGTGGAAGGGAGAGCAAACCTACCTCTGTACATCAGGTTGGAGACGAAGGAATTGGCAGGGATACAAGTTTGCTGCTTTTTTTGATAACTGAGATTCTTTCTTAAAATAAAACCATGTTTTAACCAAGATTCTTCCCAAAAACTGGCTGAACAGTTCGGTGTAACAGTGTACTTAATATTGGGGAGGATATATTCATGCATGTTAAGTATACTTCTCCATGTCCAACTCATATTCTGGGTAGTTGTCATTTTCCAGAAACATCTACCTTTGACAATGTAATTCTTAGACCATTTCACCCATATGCTTTCTCTGTCATTCAAGTGGCTATCAATGTGAAAAGTTCTGGCTAACTTATTCCATAGCACCATATTAATTATTCCTAAACCGCCTCTATTAATGGCTCTCTCAGTTTGCTTGAAGGAAATAGGAGCTATGTAGTTACTATGAAATCTCATGAATGCAGTTTTGATCATACTGAGCAACTTTTGAGGGATAATAAAAGTCCAAGCCCAATACACTTGCATAGAAAATATAACAGATTTGATCAACGTTAGTCTACCAGCTTGGCTTAAGAATTTATTGGTCCAGCTATCAAGTTTTGCCAAAAAAATTTCATAAAGAGGAGCGCATTGCACTGTGGTGATTCTAGATGTAGCTATGGGAAGACCAAGGTAAGAGGCAGAGCTTACACTATGTTTCAAAGCAGTAGCATTGAGATAGAAGTACTATGACTAACATTGATTCTAGCAGCAAAGATTTTAGATTTATCCAGGTTAACCTTAAGACCACTATGCAATAGAAATGTTTTAGAGTACTAAATATGGAATGAATCATAGGGAGATCGGGTTTACAAAATATAATTAAGTCATCAGCATACATCAGCGAAGTAATTTGGGGTTCCTTACATTTTGGGTGAAGCTTATAGTGTCCTTGGCTAACCTATTTCTTGAGCATTTGAGTGAGGAGCTCCATAACAAGGGTAAAGAGATATGAAGACATCGGATCCCCCTACCTAATTCCTTGCCTGCTCTGAAAGTACCCAACTATTGATCCGTTGATATTATTGAGAAGTTAATTGTTGATAGACAAGCATAAACCTACGAAGTAAAATGACTAGGGAAGTTCATGTATGCAAACAATAGAGTCCCACTGTATTGTATGGAAAGCCTTCATAATGTCCAGCTTTAACATAGCTCTAGGGGAGAAATGAGAGGAGTTATATCCTTGTAACAATTCATGCATGAGGAGAACTTTGTCAAGTATGCTTTTTCCATGAAGGAAAGCAGCTTGGTTCGATGAGATGACAGAGGGTAGCATAACTTTCATTCGAGAGGCCAAAATTTTAGAAGTGCGCTTATAAATAGCATTGCAATAGGAAATTGGCTTGAATGAGTGCACAACGTTTGCATTTTTGGTTTTGGGGATAAGACCAATGTTAGTACTGTTGAAGTTTCTCATCATTTCTGAATATTTGAAGAAGTTACTGATTGCTCTACAAACATCAGCACCCACGATAGACCGGTAGGAAGTATAGAAGAAGTATTAAAACCATAGGATTCGCCACACGACTTCCTGTTCAGAGAAAATATAGTTTGTTTAATTTCATCATTAGAGATGTCTATGCTGAGGCTGTTATGTTCTAGATGGCTGATATGAAGTAGAACGTTAGGGTCTATGTCGTCAGCGTTAGGCCTAAAGTTAGTAACATTACCAAATACGCCAGAGAAATAGGATATAAAAGCTTCCTGTATTTTATTATGTTCTGTTTGAGTATTCTCGTCCTTATCAATGACAGAGGTAATGTTGTCCCTGGTTTGTTTTGCTTTGAGAGCTACGTGGAAGAATGCAGAGTTACGATCCCCATCTTCAAACCATTTTGTTCTTGCCTTTTGCGTGATAATTGCATTCTCCTTGTTCAGGGCTTCAAAATAGTGCATATTGATGAGAGTTTCAATTACAACATAGTTTGGGTTATGAACGTTGATTTCCATCTTCTTTTGGATGTCCATCTTCTTTTGGATGCCTACAAGCTGTTGCGTCTAGTATTCTGAGCGCTTGCTATTTCTACCAGATTTTTTCGTAGACCACACTTTTAACACTTCCTTTGTTTCTTTAGTTTTTTCTGCAAAATAAACATAGGGTTACCAAAGATAGTTCTAGACCATACTTCACTAACAATACCGTAGAATTCTGGCTCTTTAGCCCACACATCAAAAAAATTAAAATTTGTTTTTCCTCTTATGGCGGAGCCCCCAAGAGAAAGGATTTGAGGCGAGTGGACAGATAGGAGAGGAGTGAGGATGTGATTGTGGATGGTAGGCCAAGTTGAGAGAGTATGGTGATTACAGAAAGCAAAGTCAATTTTAGAGAATGTATGACAACTAAGTCTTTTCTTGTTATTTCATGTATACTTAGCTTTAGTTGCTTTTATTTCAATTATTAAGTTGGAGTCATAAATAACCAAGTTTAGGGGCTTAATGTCATTGAGAGTCAAATTGTTGCCTACAGTTCCGTCAGTAAGATTAAGAGAGCAACTGAAATCACCACATAGTATCTAGGGATGTGTTTCTTGTCTTAGGAATGGAAGTTTGTAAAAAAGTAGGGTTCTGGCGTTGGAGGAGTTTTCAGCATAGACGAAGGTGAGGTAGGAGGATGTGGAAGAGAGAAAATGAAAGTTATGGCAATGTATGTGTTGCCTGGAAGCATTGATGGTGGTGCGGAGGAAGATGTTAGGATCGTAGATAATCATAATACGACCAAAAGGAGCTTCATCATGATTACGTACGAGCTTCCATGAGGGATTTATATATTTGGCAGCTCTCATAGTAAGTTGAATGTTTAACTTTGTTTCCAGAATGGCTAGAAGATTGAGATTATGTTTTGATGAGGTTTTTGCATTATTCAAGTTTTCTATCAAGATGAGCACCTCTTATATTCCAAACTTCGAGTTTTTGCATCATTGATTAAACTCTTTGGAGTTCATGATTTCCACTTTCATGCTCCTAGTTAGAGGTCCTGATCTCTTCATATCGTCTGGGATGGATTTCGACAAAGGGATGTCTGAATTGACCGAGTATAGAATATTAGTTTTATTTGACTTGAGGTTTAGAAGGGGTAGAAACAGATGAAGAAAGGGTGCAAGCTTGGTTCTGGGAGGAGAGATTGCCCGAGGAGGGTGGTGTAGAGGCCAGGAGAGGAGCTCTATAGGAAGAAGGGGGGTTTAATGTGAGAGTAGGAGTGTTTTGAGGAGGTGAGAGAAACTAGATTGCTGACAAAGGAGGTAGGGAGTAGGGAAGAACAAGGAACTTGAATAGACTGGTTGTGCACCTGCACAAAGGAGACAATGTGCATGTTTGCATGTGGAGAAACTGTAAGGCATTTAGCTTCAAGCATCAGTTGCATAAGAGAGAGAAAAGATGGTAAAGAGTTCAGTTGCACTAGGTAGAGGAGGGGAGTGGGCTTGTGGGCCGGGTCAAGATGGAGAAAGAGACAGAGGCTGTTGGGAGATGAGAAGTCTCTGTTTCCTGGACTTGTGCTTTAACACACTTTGGCGTACTTCCATTTCTTTGAGCAAAGTTTTTAATGCATGGTCCATGGATGCAGTCAGTACTGTTCTTCGTTCACTTTGAGCTTTTGCCTGATCTGTCGTTGGGTTCAACTTTTTCTTTGGTCAGTTTGAGCTATTGGCTTGTTTTTGCCAGCACTGAAAACTGTGTATATATTGTCAGTTTTTATAGCAAGTTGAACTTCTGTTTTTTCCATTTTATCCTTTATTTTTGGATTAGTTGAGTTAGTTGTTGCATCATTTCCAAAGCTTGTTGATTCCATGGTTCAAAGGCTCTGAAGGATTCCACATCTATTACTAATTTCAATTGGATTATCTTTTTGTTTCACCATTTTTTCTTTAATCACTGCATTGTCATTGTTTTCAAGTGAAAAATCATGATGTTGCGCTTTGACTCCTTCAATGTTTTCTATTGTATGTGAATTTTTTTTCGTCGAGCACTTCAAAATCTCTGGTAGTTACATCGAGTAAATTCTCACTTTGCTTCGTGTACTAAGGCACTGCAAAAACTTTGGGGATTCCTTCGAGTTCCATGCTACTGTGCTTCGGGTTTTTCCTTTTGTCTGTTGAGAGAGGGCAATCTCCTGCATAATTTTGTTTTCTTCATTTATTATTGTACAGATCTCTCCTTCTTCTATAACTTCATCTGGTTCTATACCATTTAACATTTCATGACGAGTGTCTTCTTTTTCACCTTCTCCCCTTTTATCTCAATTTCTACCATGATTTGTTTGTTTTCCTTGAGTTCTCTTCTACTTTTTCCTAACCTTTTGCCATTTGTGTATTCTAACATTCCTGCCTTCATTTGTCTATTTTTTTTTTATTATTTGCTTGTTTATGACTCAAAAATTTGTTTGCATTTTCTATCTGTTCACCAGTTAAGCTAGCAGTTATATCACATATATCACCAGTATGCCCAAAAGTCTTGCATTTGATGCATCTGTCCGGTTTCCATAAGTATCTAACCGTTATTTTTTGCATGCCCCCATCCACTAACCAACCATAAATTCATTAATCAGTTCAAACATCCGGTTTGACCTTAGTGAGAAACTTAGCATACGCTAACCTATCTAATTTTTCTATCATCTCATCCATACAGAGCAGCCTACCAATTCTACTAGAAAGCCAGTTGTCCCGACATGTGACCAGGGAAAAAGTGGTATGTTATGAAGTTGAACCCACACCGGAATAGAATGCACACTACCACATATATTACTAGCAGTGGAGTCATATGGTTTAATGATAAAAATTTGTTCCTCATTATAATCGGGTCATCACGAAGGATTCTTTGCCTGTCCTCATCGCAAGAGAGAAGAAATAGAAATAGAACACCGTCAGATTTTACCTTAATTATTCCTTTCAGTGTCCATATGGACTTCAGTTTCTAAATAACTATTGTGTAGGATAGCGGCTAGTCCAAAAAGAAACCGACTAAGTAATCGTTCCATACTTCAAAACCTGCTTTAACAACCGTGTCAGTCAACACTATAACGTCACCGTCGAAGGTCAGTTTCATGTCAACCTAGTTGTACTTGCCTGCATTTCGAGACCTCTGCTTGAATAAGGAAGTCCAAACAGGTTGATTAAATTCACTGACAAGAGGAGAAGGGTTGATTTTAAAGGTGGAGGGGAAAGATAAGGTAGGAGAAGAGGGGCCGGGACACAAGGAAGAAGGTTGAGCCGAAGAGGGAGGCAGGTCAGGTGAAGTGGGGAGCGGTATGGGCTGGGGAGAGGGTGTAATTAATGGGATAGGCAGTTGTTTCAAGGCACAGGAAGGTAAGGGGGGAGAGGGTACAAGCATGGGATCTTCTGCCATGAGAGGTATGAAAGGGTGTATTGTCTTCAATTTTTTGAATAATTTTAATGTTCATTGTTAATAATTATTATCATATAGTGATGTTTGAGGTAAATGATTAAAACCATTTATAAATGCTTCCAAGACGCAAAAATGGAGTCGAAAGATTTAGATTTTATAAAGGAATTATAAAATGGTTCGAAGAATTAAGAATTATTTGCAAGGTGAAAGAGTTTATAAATGGCTAGATATTTACAAACAAAATTTTAGAAGCGGGGTTATAAATTTATAAAAGAAGTCATAAATGGTATATGGATTCATTAGGAGTTATAAATGATTTTGAAAGGTACAAAAAATTTATAAGTGACTAAATTCTTGGTAAAGGAATTATTAATGTTTTTCAAGATTTATAAAATGGTTTATAGCAATCTTGGGGAATTACAAGGGGAATTATAAACGATTTGAGAATCGAATAAAAAGGAAACTTTTCTAAGTTTGTAGATATACTTATACTGTTGGAATAAGTATATGGCTATTTCTAAATATGGAAACACAGGGATTTGTGAGTATATCTTTTAAAAGTGTTTATGTACAAGTAATTTACAAAGTAATTGTATGTATGAAGAATTATTAAAGGAGTCTAGTGATTGTTTATGTACTGAACCAATGTTGGTTTTTCCCTATAAAATAAATACCTGATTGAATGTTTGTTATTCAATAGTTAAATAACCGACTATCGAAATTGAACCCAAGCATAACTTTGGAAATATCTAGGAGAAAAACATGAGTTATATTTCCGATGATGCTGTACTATGCGTATAAATCTCATTTCATTCTTCTAGGATGATGATAAGGAAATCTGTCCACTAACAGTTAGGAGGCGATCTTCGATCTTATCCTTTTCTATTTGTTTCGTAGAGAACCGAGGTTGAGTTTATCGAAAATTATCGAACGTTGTTTGGAAGAGACCGGGATCGGATATGTTATCCGAAAACCACTTCGATCCAACGAATGCGTTCAAAGTGAAGATATCGTGAAGAGCATGGAATCAAAGATAGAGATGTGAAGTGCAAAGGCTAATCGCTACTAATCCCTAGGGTGATTCCAAAATGGATGTAGTTGGAATAGTGCCTTCGGTTTTATTCAGAACCAGAATGGACTTGTATGGAAGAATGCTATTAGCACGTTGTCATTGGAGGGCAATGAGCATTCTAAATGTGAATTTTCTTGAAAGGTAATCGTAGCCTCAAGCATCATCAACCGGGAATGACAAGAAATCAGGGGAGATGCAGTAAGGCTAAGTGGGTTGCAGCCATTAGGGTATGTTGTCACCCTTCTAGATACATCTACATATTTATGGATTGGTTGTGTATGAGATCTCGAATAAAAAGGGTTGTAAACCAACTGGAGTGAAGACATATTCAGTACTATCCAGTAAGGGGTAGGCCGGTCTTATATTGGCACAGGATTCAGGCGAGGTACATTTTCTAGATGTGTACCATAATAGATGGTACCCCAGTGCCTAGTCATTGTATGTAATCCATTCTCCAATAAGCGCCGTACGATTTTGATTATGCCCAACTATGTTGAAATGGAGATGCAAGCATTTCAGCTATTTTCATATTTTACTTTAACCTCTAGACCTTATTATAATATCACTGGATTTTCTATAAAAATGTTTTGGTTATCGTAAGGTAAAAACCCATCCATGTTTATGTGCGGCATGGTCTTACGAGATACCGTTTGATTTCAAAGATTTTCTTATAACTTTAAAATCCAGTTGGGTGTATTTTCTCACGATATTTTTCCAAACTGAATTGGATGTTATTTTATTATAATGCTTAGGTCAAACCTAACATATTACAGATTAGATTAGATGCTTGAAGCTTCAGGAGACAAGTTGGAGGCCCGAGACATATTTACATAAATGGTTATTTTCCGTTGAATTCATTTTTGTGTTATCAGCAATTGTGAGCACAGGCTGCTATAACTGTCAAGGCTGAAATAGGTTAGTATACTCTAATGTTTGTATACGCACACATTACAGTTTTGCTTTTGTGTAAAGATTTGTGGTATATTATAGTTTATTCGTTCCGCTGTGAGATTCTGTGTTGTTTAGTTTTCTTCTTATCTTCTTCCTTCTTTCTTTTTCCCCTAACAATCAGAATTTTCGGTATTCGATTTCTCGACATGAAAATAGTGCACTTATTAGTGTCGATTTTCGAAGGTCAAAAATCTGGTTCGTTACAATACTATTTCTAGGGTCATACTGATCCTAATGGAATTGCAAGCCAACCGATAACTTAACTCGTTTATGTTTATTGCTTTCTATGTGTAAATCTACTTTTAGTCTTACCCACGACAAATCCCTGCGCACTTGAATTTTGGACCAATATGAGCTAGAGGCTAACAACTAAAGTATAGGGAGCAACCCTTCACTAGTCCCCCTTGGTTTCTTTTATCTCTGAGTCAATTCTTCCTATTATAATTTATCAAAGGGTAATAAGAACAATAAATCTTTATTAAAACGTTAGGCTAAATACCGTTTTCTATTTCCTTGAAAATAAAATCTTTATAAATGATTTAACCCTTAAAATCATAATAAAACAAGGAAAATTATAGCCCTTTACTTTATCAAAAATACTTATGTCAAGATATACACTTTTATCAAATAATAATGATGAATTTTGGAACCACATAGAGGTTGTCGCCCCTCAAAACTATAGGCTATAAAACCAAACTTAATAAAACTATCATATTGATGAAACTCGAAGCCAATATTGCCACCAGGGATTATCTCCCCCTTCTAAAATAAATCATGTTAAAGCCTTTGATATACAAAGTATAAGGCCATAGGGCTAATTACTTACATCACAAATATAGGTTACTGACTATAAGAGACATCGTTATTGGTTTACATAGTATAAAGCTTTAAAATTTAGAGTTATAGGAATAACGATATTGATGACTTTTGGCATCAATGTCTTAAAGAAAAGCACAACTTCATTACAGCCATTATAAAACAAGCAGCATCACTAGGGTCGAAGTTGATAGCACATGGCAACGTTATAGCCGATATGAAAATATGCAACATCATTTCCTTATAGAGACGGGGAAGTTATAGGAAATATGCAACATCATGCCCTTTTATATAAAATTCGACATCAAAATATTAAGGGATTGCTATGGAGAATGTAACGACCCGGAATTTTCGACCCCGAAAATTCGAGATAGTTAGGAAAAGAAGAAAGAGATAGAAGAAGAAACAGAAATGAAACACATCTCACATTCACAGCAAATCAAAATATAATAACAAATAATAGCATTTATACAAAGAAAAAGCTGTAATTGTTACTTTACATTCAATACATCAGAGTTACAACCATATACACATAACTGGACAGTTATATCAACCTGTCCAGACTATTATCAATACGACTCTATTACACAGCGGTAAACTCCAAACGTTTCTACCATCCAGCTCGCCTCCTGAGCTCCAGAACATCCTCACCCAAAAATCTGTAATACTCAGTCTGACCCGAGCATTACATCAAAGTAACACCCGGGTCAGGCTAGAAACCAACGTGAGTAAACCCATATAATATGAAATACCAAGCTATATAACTTATTTGCAAACCAGGGTAACTCGTACCTCCTACGAATTCTCAACTTATTTAAGTCAATTATTTATTTCAAACAATATCTAAGAATCACTACTCAGTTTAAATATCCATGATTTTTTAACCTTTTCATTCCAGCCCGTTTACTTCTAAAAACAAATTTATAGTGAATTTAGATTACAAAACAAAGTGGTTCCGGGTAATTGCTGATACCCGATCTCAGTCTCTTCGATTTCAATGTCATCTTAATCCCAATTGTTTAAGTGGATACAAATCCATTTTCAAATACAGGTTCTCATATTCTCATAGCAAATCAATTATCAATAGATAACTCACCATATCACAGTTCAACCCATCGTAGCTTACCACAATATTACAAATTATCAGACAGATATTAATCTAATCATCCAATACAACTTATCCATTCATAAGAAAGATTTACGAATTGGACAATTAATTTAATCAATTTTCTAATTACCTCTAAATCTTGCTTACTCAACATTAGTTAATTACAAATCAATAAATAACTCAACCATTAACTATCCATCTTAATTAATCTTCCTTAGTTAATTATTTTTTAGTTACATTAAGTAATTAGCCATAGATTAATTATCCTTTACCATTCACATTAATCAACCTTTAATTACTCTCATTAATTAATTAACTATAATTAATTACATTAATTATTTGCGTAAATTAATTAATCTTTAATCAATCATATTCATTAACTTACTTTAATTAATCACATTCAGTAATTAATTATACTAATAAATTACACTAAGTAATTAAAGACTCTTAAATTAATCACACTAATTAATGATCCTTTAATTAAATTAATTATCATTTAATTACTTAAATTAATTAATTAATCTTCAATGAAGTAATTATTAATTAACTAATCATTCTTTAATTAATTACTTTAAGTAATTATCCTTATTCAAAACCATTCAAACAAATTTAATTTCAAACCTTTGTTAAATAAACAATTTATTTATTTTTATATAAGCTTTGGAAACCGGGAACAAAGCTTCTTTTAAAATCAAAAATCTAGTTATTCAAACAGAACAAAATTCGAGCCTTAACCAAAATTTTCCCGAGCCACTAATGAAAATACCCGAGATTTCCCACCATTTTCTCGATCCACTCATGCTTCTATTACCATACAAAACTCGAAGATGACATCGAGATAACCCATCGTCTTTGTTGAAGCGAAACTCACAGCTATGCTTCAGATACTCATTGACATACGTGCATGTGCACGCATCACTGTCATTACTCCGATCATCGTCACCCTCGCCGTGAGTCAACCCAAAGCTCCCTACTCTATTACGACCATCCATGCTTTAATTCAAACACGAAACAAGATCGGGGCCGAGTGAACCCAAACCAGTCACAAACCATCACCCAAAAATCTCCCTTTGCTGCCACCTCTGGACACCAGGAGTTCCGATACTCCGACCAATTCTCCTCCAAAGGCCCATGCACCCGTTCCCCTGCTCGGGATCAAGCCGGAAGCTTCCACGTTGGAGAAATCGGCTCAAACATGTCGACAAACCCAACAGGCGATAAAACCTTACAACCCCATCACGTCGCAGCCACGATGATCTTTTAACCCTCCCGCCATTTTTCCTATGTAACTCCACCCTCGAGCTATCCCCAGCTTCGATCACGACTTACTGTCGATCGCCAAATTTTACCAAAAATACAATCTCCATTCAACCCCAAAATTCCCATCAAATACACACTTAAAAATCTAGATACGATCACTAAAATTCATCTCTTTAAAGCTCAAATCCAGATACATAATCCGTACTTGAAATCTAAACACTTGATTTTTTGATTGGAAATAGTTTTCATTGTGTTTTCCTGATTTCTGTAAACTTATTTGATAATCAAACCTGAAAATATTTTTAGACATCTAACTTATTTGTTACTAACAATTTACTTTTAAGTATCATAACCTAAAATTAAACATATGGGGAGGAATTGAATTGATTTGTATATGCATGTGACTGTTATTCATACAGAGACTTATCTATATACATTTTCACAGCAAGCACGGAATAAACCATATCTATATACACAAAAACCACTTTAATTTATGCTTGTAAACACTACTTCAACTGTTGATCACAAGCACAATCTTTTAACAGATTAAGTTTAGATTATTTACTCATTGTAACAATATTTGACAGAGAACAGAGTAAATCAACTTGTACAGGTGGATACTGCATAACTTCTGTTGTTTATAATCTTCACTTACTCACAGATTTAGATAAGATTTTAAATTTAAAGATGAAGTTTACTCACATTCATTTAAGAACAGAGGTTGCATGCATTCACTCAATCATGTATATAGTATTTCCATCCATATATGCCAGATTGACACATTCATACGTCCAGGCAAAACAATTTCACGACATCATTACTAAAATTCATCACATTCATCAAAGCATAAAACAGACTCAACTTAAAAGGAGTAGTTTACTCACAGTATATGCTGAGCGGAGGAAACCAGGTTTGGAAATTCGAAACTGCACTTGATTTGAATTTGATTGATGTTATGAGATTTGAAATTCTTGAGTTTGATCCTTGAATTTTCACTTTGCTAACTCAGTTGAAATTGTTGTTTAGTTGAACTTGAAATTGGAATTCTTGTTTGATTATCTTCTTTGGTTTTGTTTTCAAAAGGGAAAATGTTGAGGAAAGAAAGTATTTAACCTGTACACAGCCTTTCTTAAAAAAAATTCATATATATTAAAAATAAAATCAATGCATGCCACTCGTTATTTTAAGTCATATTAAAATTACAAATTTTAAATATAAGATTACGAAGCCCACAAATGTTCTTATGCATGTTTAAATTTTTTATAAAATATTATATCTTGTTTCTATGTAGTGATTTGTATATATATATACACTAATTTGTGTATTATGTTTTCAAATCTTTTTTTATGTATATATACAAAGTGCATAAATTTTCAAGGCTTACAAATATCAAACTTCTCAAAATATATTTTCTTATGTTATATAAATTTTTGTTTTAGGTTTAATACCATTATATACATATATCTTAAATTTTGTTACATGTATATTTAAAGAAAATATGTTAACCTCTTATTAAATCCTAATTTGAACTTAAATTATTATCTTTAATGTTTTAAAATGATAGAGTTTAACATTAACTAACCCTTTGAAACTTATTGAATCCAAATCAATGTCTCCTAATTACTATACACACACATATATATACTTGTATGTATTTATATATATATTTGAAATTTCTAACATTAAAAAGTTTCCCTAAACTTATATATATATATATATATATATATATATATAAATTTCCTATATGATTTATTATTTCCAAATTTTAAATTCAACATTATAGGAACAAATTCATTTATGTGTCCAGATATGCTTTATTATCAAAATTTTTATCTTTTCTGTTCAATTGAATAAACCAGTTCATTATCCAATTATCAGATGTCCAAAATCCGGGTTATCACATTCCTGCTCCCTTTGAATCTTTTCGTCCTCGTAAAGGAACGAAGCCAGAATTTATTACAATGCTTATTATCAGAAATATTACTCTTTGATCACTTTTTAAAACCCTTTAAAATACATATAATATTACTTAGAATAATTTTTATAAAAATAATTTTTATAACTCGATGTTTCAACAAGCCCATCCTTGTTCTTATAGAAATTCGGTCATAGGTTGATCAGGCGTAGAACGGAAAATCTATAAGTACTTGGTAAACCCTTTTTAAACCCAGTGAAAATACTTGGAAAATAATTTATTGAAAATATAGAAAACATTTTTGAAAATAGAGGAAACATTTTTGGTGAGAATGCTCTGGAAATCATCACCCCCATCCATGGTCCCAGTTAACCCGATGGTTACGTTGCCATCCCAGCAAAATCCATAGATAACTACAGGCATTCCGTGCCCCTCGATTACGCCATGGAACCCTCTACAGATCGCAGCTATATCAGGGGTTACGTTGCTATCACAGCACAAACCCATATAACTACAGGCACCAGCACCCTCGAATTCCGCTGCTAAAAAAATGAAACTTCTCCACTCCACTCGACCATAGATCGCAGTCTACCGACGTTACGTTGCCTTCCCGACAAAAATCAATTGTAGACCGTTGACACTCACCTCCACACGATTTCCACTATGGTCCACAGTAGATCGCAGCAACATCGAGTTACACTGTCGTCAAAGCATAACCCAAATGCCTCTGTAGGCATCAGCGCCTTCGACTTTCGCTACCCAATAATCCCCAGGAACTTCAGTTTGTCCGGACTTCCTCACAAGATCCACTTTAGAGCCTCCCCCTTGGGGCTCAAGACAGTACCAACCTATGGTACTCCTGAGAAGTTCATTTCAAGGGAGCGCCTTTTTCTCCAGAGCCATTTTCAAAACACTTTATGCTATACACATATAGGATCTTCCAAATCATACATCTAGTATGAATCTTATATATATCTCCTTTTCTCAAAATCGATTATTTCAAAATCGATAATTTTCAAACCAGGCTTTCTAAATTTCCAAAATTTATTTTTTCCCAAAATTCAAAAGCCTTTCCAAAGTCCATAGGTTTCTAAAACCTTTTTCCCAAAATCATTCTCATAAGATCCTTTATATATATATATAACCTTAAAAAATCTTTGGATCGTTTCATACTTGTATAAAGTCCCTTTTTATACAATAAATACTTTTAAAAACCTTTTCTTCAGGCTATAGATTCAACAAGGGGAGTTTTATCATATATATAACAAATATACATAACTTTGTTTATTCCAAATCAAATATTCAAATTTGATTTTTCATTACTTTTCTTTGAAAAGTGAACCTTTAATCATAGAAATTTCCAATTTTCATTTTACTTCATCATATATTTCACAAAATATACTTTTCAATTCAAAAACATTTTAAAGTTCTTATCCATAAATTTTCAATATCAATTTCATTCAAACCCGTACATGTACACATATCATCCGTACGCTATATCAATCTGATCGCTCGCTCGATCATACAATTTCACTTCCGAACTAGTATCGTCCATTCGACTTTCTAGTGCGGACTCAGATCTGGTTTCTTGATAAGAAACTGTCATTCTCCTTGCATAGTCATAATTATGATAGTGAATTCCCAGAACCAATCAAAAATCCATATCTAGCTTCGCTGTCAAAAATCGAGTGAAAAAATCCCAATCGAATCGATATACTATCTCGAAATTCTGTGCCTCAATCCCCATTTGGATTCACAGCTCAATTCTTGTCTCAAATGGATATTTAATCACAAACAGTTTGCACTCTGACTAGCTTAAATTTAGAAAATAGCTTGAAAAGTTAAAAATAGATAAGTAGTTGAAAAATAATTATTAGTTTGTAAAATAGATGTAAAATAGTTAAGTAGTTATAAAATAGTCAAATGGTTAAAAAATAGTTAGATAATTGCAAAATAGTTGTAAAATAGTAATTAGTTATAAAGTAACAAAAATAGTAATTAGTTTATAAAATAGTTGTAAAATAGTTAAATAGTTCCAAAAATAATTGTAAAATAAGTATAAAATAGTTTGGCTTTAAAAAGAAAGATTGTATAGTGAATAACTTGGAAAAATAGGTTTATATTAAAACAACTTATTTTGAAAATAGCCCAGAGCCAAACTGTACAATTTTCCAATCTCCATTTCCAATCAATTTCTCAATCTCCATTTCCAATCAATTTCCCATCCCATTAAAATTGATCCAATCCCAATTCAAGTTGAATTAACCATATTTTCTTGTCTAAATTCAAATCAAATTCCATTTGAATTTACTTATTCAACTTTAATCACAATTTCAATTAATTCAAATAAATTTAAAATTGAAACATTTTCAATTCTAGTTTGAATTAACCCCCATTTCAATCTCTACTTTTAAATCATCTCGAATTATATAAATTCGAGTTAAATTTTCAATTGTTGATTTAATTCCTCTAAATCAAATTAACCTTTACTTCTTCACACACTTATTTCTAGGTTCAAATCATAGTTCAAATCCTTCTTAAACAATTTAATCTTTGAAATTCAATTGATTACCCAATTTCAATCTTGAAACCAATCCTTAACTATTTCAGTTTACATGTTCATTTCAAATCTAAAAGTGATCTCATTTTCACAAGTTCAATTTTTATCATTAAAGTCAAAATTACTTAAGTAATTTCAAATTAAAGTATAATTCCATTAAATTCCAATAATGGAGTAGATATTATCTCAAGCTACTTCTTAACTTATTTTAAACAAAGCAATTCACAGTTCCATAGATTATTGATAACAGCAGGATGATATTAGGATAAGTTGAAGTAAATAAACATCCAATTTATTTAAAACATCCACCAATATCAACTTTTACCCATTCCCAGAACTCAAACCCGTTTGAGATCTTATATATCTCCTTTCTAAATCAACTCGTTTGACTTCCCTAAGTTAAATCCCAATTTCATCTTGAAATTCTAAGCTCGGGTTGTTTGTTCTAAACTTATTTAACTTTCCTTAAGTTAAATTCACTTCAATGTAATCCTATCAATTTTACCCAATTTGAATTTTTATTTCAAATTTTAAACTTCATATTAATAATATTCCCACTTATAAGTTCAAAACTTATATCACTTTGGGTTTATACATCACATTCCAAGTAAAAATTTAAAACTCAACACTTAGAGTTTATTACAAATCATCTTTGGTATTATGCATATCCTCATTTATACAAATTTATTTCCTTTAGACACCAAGTTATACCTTAAATATTTCAACCACCTTTGGTTTTAATTCAAAACAAATTCCAAATTTTCAGGACTTAGATTTAAAACTTCACAACTTAAATTATTCTCTATTCCAATTTATAAGTCATACTCATCTAAATTTTTATTTCCTTAAAATATTTCATTTTTCTTACTCATTAACACACATTTCAGTATTAAATACGACAACCATTTATGATAAATAACCAAGACTATAATATCTGGAAACCAATTCATTATCATCTTATTCTGAAAATACTTTTACAAATTCAGGATTTTAGTTTCGGTTTGGATCCACTTCAAACTTATCTTCATTCAATTTCAATCTGGTTGTATCACTTAATTCTCATTATTTTATTTTATTCCAATAATCAATAACCAATTTCTTTATCTACTAGAAAAACTGTTGCTTTATATATTCAAAATATAAACTTATATAAAAATCATTTTTAGAATCATTTTATAAGAAAATAACAAGTACGCTCTCTCATATATACTACACTCAACTCATTCTAGGGTACTACTTGCCCTATCCTTAATGAGTAAACCTACCAAAGCCAAGGTTCTGCTTAACCTTCTGCTCTGATACCAAATGTAACGAACCGGAATTTTTGACCTCGAAAATTCGAGATAGTTAGGAAAAGAAGAAATTGATAGAAGAAGAAACAGAAATGAAACACATCTCACATTCGCAGCGGATCAAAATATAACCGTGACGAACCGAAAATTCGTACCCTTTGAATTGACAATAATCTACACATGTCCAACCCGAAAAGCACAAACTGACGGAAAGTCAAGAGAAAGTAATGAAGAGAGGAAAAGAGAAGAGAAAAAAGAGAGAAGATAGAACCAAACAGAACAATACAGAATCGCACATCGCAGCAGAAAATATATAATATCATATCAATGATCTTTACAAAACAGAAACTGTATATATATACACATCAATTAGAGTTCAACAATCAATCAATAGTTATCAGCCTGAACAGTTAAAATAACCTGTCCTTACAAATGCCGATAATTTAAAACAACTAAGCAATGCAGTAGATAGTCAAGCAAATACCGATGTATGAAAATGAAGATCCTCAGCTCTCCGACTGAAGCTCCAAAAGCATCAAATCTGAACCTGTAAATATACTCGGTCTGACCCGAGCATTGAAAGGGAGGAACGCCTGGAACAGTATGGTAAACCAGCGTGAGAAACACACTTAATTGAATTTATTAAGTTACCAAAGCTTTTCCATTATCAAAATAAAAGTATCTAGTAAGACAAGTCCACACATAAACATGGACATGTTTTTATCTTACGGTAGCTAAAACATTTCTTTCATATCAAATCCTCTTATATTAGACTAGTGTCTAGTATATAGAAATAATATTAATCATAGTCGAAATGGTTACACATATAGCATTTCGAGGCTATTCATTATGCCTTTACAAACAAAGTCGCAACTCGTAGTGGGGTTTGGATTTCCATACAAATGACCAGGTGAAGGGACTACCTTCCGGCAGTACATATCTAGAAGAATGTACCAAGAAATCATCACAAAGTTTCTCTACCAACACAAGACCAGCCCACCTTTATAACTAGGTGGCACCGAATATGTCATCCTTTGGTCGTTACCGACCTTTACCGAGGTCCCTATGCATACAAACCACAATAAGCAGATACACAACGTCATAGCATGCAAGGATATATCTAGAAGAGGATGATCATATTCTATTTGGGAATGACCCACTTAGCCCTGCTGCATCTAACCCTGTTTTGATCATTTCCGGTTGATGAGGCCTGATGAGGTAACGATTACCTTTCACATTCAATATCACATACTTTGAATGCCACACGGCCATTTCCGTTGACTACTAGTTGTCTTTCACAAAAATACAATCCTTAAGCTCATACGTCTCAAGGAGGGTGTTAAGCTAAGAGAAGTTTCCTTCTCCGCCACCATTGATGTACGTTTGTAAAAACCAATGCACGTAATCATTAGAAATGCAATGTCAGACAAACATCCATACAAGTTGTCCAGGAACGGGACAAACCGAATGTACTTTCCTGCCACATCATGTCGGGAAATCCCTAAGATTAGTAGCGAATAGTCCGCTCATTGGATATTTCATAATGAAGAGACCACTGCTACTGGATGTATATTGGAATTTTAACCCCAAACAATCAACAAGCAGTCCTCCACTATGAAAATCCATAATAACAATATCATCACAAGCAACCTGCACAATCCTCGTATATATGTTGGTCCGAAGTGGTTTTCGGATAAATTTTATCCTGGTCTCTTCGCACCAACAGCGCAAAAGCGTTTCTCAACTTCACACAGAAACTAAGTCTCATAGACTTATCATGTCTCCGACTTTCAACTTGCTATCCTTCGGGCCAAGAAGGAAGCTAGATAGATTGGAGTAATAATTCGCACTATACGAATCAACATCCTCAACAAAAATGATAATCAAGCCTACACAAAAAGCAACGTACTAAGTGTACGACTAAATAGTTCCCACGTTAAGTTGGGGAACTAAAATTTGGCTAAGTTTGATAGTCGGTTATTTAACTATCAAAAAAAAAAAAAATTATTCAACACTATAACAATCACTCAGCCCTTTTAATAAATTTTTTATTAATTAAATCACTTGCCAAATATCCACTTCAAATTATTTAAAAAAAAATATATCTTCAAAACCATTTCAACTTCTATATTGGAAAACATTTCCATATACTTATTTAATAAAGTAATTCACTAATCAATTTATTTTTATATATACCTAAATCACGACTAAGTATATATTTTATTATATAAGGAAAACATTCTTATTAAACACATTTATTTGGGTTAAAACGAATGTTGCGTAAAACATCATTACGACAACACAAAATCACTGGTATATGGATTTGAAAATAAGATAGATATACAAACCCTAATACTATACAAAAACATTTCTTTTTGAATATCATTTACAATAACAACAATGTTATAGTCCATCATTTCCTTTACTTCTCGAAAACGTATATTTCAACAGTGAATGTTGAAATCTATGGTTTCGATACCGAACACATTTTAAAACATCTTTAAACCATTGAACTTCATTTAAAATATAACTTTCCAAAACATCTATTTAATATATTATTCACTATCCAAAATCGTAAATATAGTTCATTTACCAAATCCAATATTTCTACACATTTATCAAAGGATAATCCACTGTCCAAAATCGTGGATATATCTCCTTTAATAAGCTTTCATATTTACTTATCTAATTCAATTGATTTCGGATTTATAAACAATGTCTATATATTCACATTTTTATTTTATAAGAACTTCAATTTATAAATCTCCTTTATTAACCAATTCCAATTTATCTCATTTATATGCCAAATCCAATATATAAGTTAATTACTTATGAATCATTTATCTTACAAATTCATTTATTTTATAACTTCACAATTATAAATCTTATTCACTTATAAACTCCATTTATAACTTCATTTCGACACTTATAAAAACTCCTTTATAATTCCGTTATTTCGATTTATAAAATATCAATTTTATAAATCTTATATATATACACCATTTATAATAATTCAAAAATATCAATTTATATCACAAAAAAGTTAACTTCATATTTCAAAAATCACATTTCAATTATATTTCCCAAAACATCATAATTTTTATAACATAAAAATTATAACATTTATTCATTTAAAGTAAATTCATCCTTTTAACAAATCAAAATTAATAAAATATCTGTTTTCAAAATCACTTAAAAATCCTTTTAATTTGGAAATCGTCACTTTAACATTTTAAATTTCCAAAATATGGCCCAATGCTGCAACAACACCAAATACATCAATCACGACATCCAAAACATCATATATCATATGATAACATAATATATAACAATATCCGTAAATAAATCAATACCAGTGAGGAATCCAGTTGGATCCCTCCAACCCGTCACCTGCAACAAATATACATATTAGAATATGTGTACAATGTCCGCTTCAAGGCAGATGCGCGTACAAAGGGTTATCCGCTCATACACGGGAACGTATAGGGTCATCTGCTCCACAAGGTAGGTATATATCCAAATATTAATCAATATATCATATATCATCCAAACAATCATCAATCATCATAAAATAAATTATGTCTCACTTATATAAAAATATCAGTGAGTCAGAAAGAGTGAGTTGTACTCACATTGATTGTAGTCGCGATTTCAGCGTTTTAACCCGAATAAAATTAAACGATCATTTAATTTTATGTAAAATTCACACTAGCTCCAGTCAACTCCAAACCAGCTCCATCGTGTAGTATTCGTCCATACGAACCCAAAGCAATTTGTTTCGTGCGAAATGGACCTCGTATGAAAAGTTATAGCGTTTTAAAGATTATACGATTTATTATATATATAAATTTACAAATATTTTTATTTTTTTAAAACCTACATCAAAATCTGGCCGTATGTTTTTCTCAAGTAAATCCAGGTCATTGCTTCTTTCTTCCTCCCCCCAGCATCATCACACGTGAAACCCACTCGGCCGCCTTCTTTGTTCGAATTTTCGCGACCACCAATGACGTCGAGACGACGATCAGCCATCACCACTTGAACGTGCATCCTGAGCTCCATCATCATCGAGAAAGATGTGAAACTCGACCTCCCTGATGCCTCGAAAAATGCATGCAAATGGCATATGTTCGAATGACGATTGTCGTTGATCCGTTGCCTGAAATCCAATCGTAGTCGTTGGATTGAACGATCTAGTCATGCTCCACGAATTTGCAGTTGGAAGTTTCTTGAGTCGATTTGTGGATTGGAAGAAAATTGAAGTAGATTGAAATGAAATTCTGGCCGTTAACAGTAAGGTGGCGGCTAGCCCTAGCTAAATTAGGATTTCAGCAAAATGAAGATAAAGGTGGCCTTTCATAGAAAATTTACACGCACTATTCATCTGAAAATTTTTCGAACTCGAAACGAAGCATGCCGCCTGGCGTTTATAATGTTTACCCCTGTTCCGAATGCAATGGAATATATATTGAAAGCCAATTCGATCGTATTTGAAAGATATGTTTTCAAATCGACTATTTAAATTTAAAATTCACTTAAACCAATTTCCTACGCGTTTTATCTTGCCCCGGACAAACCGTAAATCCGATTGACACGAAATTTGAAATCATACAATAATATAACATTACGGATCTAATGAAACTTGTTACGTCGAAATCCAAGAATGATTGATAAATGACTATTTTTACACATCAATTAAATATTAAAATATTCAATTTCTACAATTTAACTTTTAATTCGATTTTACTGTAACATTATTCTAATTCAAATATGATTTAAAACAACTTTATAGTCATTTTCATCCATTTTAAAACTCAATTTTCTATTATTTCTACAATTTCAAATATTAAATCAACAATTTAATTATCCAATTAAATCCAAATATTCGAAATATACTTTATTCTGCTATAATCAATTAAACATACGCATTTCAAATGATAGAAATTCTAGGTCATTACAATCTCCCCTACTTAAAAGGATTTCGTCCCTGAAATTACCAAGTAAGAAAAAGTCACAAAATCAATTAACTTTTCAAAATAATCTATTCAAATTAGAAATCAAATCTATTTAAGCATTTTAACTTTTCCAAAATCTATTAGTTAAACTCTTACAAAAACTTTACTAAGTTTTCAAATCTATTTATAGTTATCTTTTCAAAACCCACTATATCGTTTAACTTTTAACTCAAACCAAAATTTTGTTTTCACAAATTTTCCAAAGTCTCAAAAAAATTCTAACGCCTTAAATTTTCAAAAAAATTTGCCAGCGTCTCCTTTACGTCGTTCGATCATAGTAGGATCACAACATATATATATCATAAATATACATCTCATCATTGAGGATGAGGCATCCCGAAGGGAAAAAAAGTATAAAAGTACAATATATAATCCGAGATATGACCTTATATATTATTAGCGTGCATATACGGCTAATATAGCGCCAAAGCGAGCTCCAAATGCGAAGCAAGCGCAATCCGCACCTACTATACACTCAACCAACAATGAGAAACATGTATATATGAAAGTAATATCAATATACAAAATATATCAACACGACTACTACATATGCCAATATAGCAAATGCAACAAAAGGCAACAAATCCAACCATCAACCAACTATCATCCAACTGACATCCATAACCAAATCAATACACTTTCACTTATCATTAATATTTACTGAATTGATTTTCAGTTTAATCACATTTGATTCATTAACATTGGATTTACTAACATTCATTCATTCATTTTAAATTAGTTTACATTCACTAATTCATATTCCAGTTAGTTCACTTTCAAATTCAAATCAAATAAAATTTCAATTCTATTTACTTCCACTTCCATTTTGGATTCAGTGATTTATAGCTTTCATTTTCATTAATTTAATTTCATTAACACTTAATGAATTCCTATGCAATCAATTAACATATCAATGTATAACCAACATATCCAAATTTATTTACTTTTCTTACATTCAATTTGGTTCCACACTTTCAATTTCAAATTGGTTTAACATTCAATTCTTAACAACAACATTTTCTAATCCATGTTTATTCCGTAATTCACTTTTACAATTAAAGTTGAATTTCATAATATAACACAAATTTATATTCATTTAATTCATTTTATCAATTTACTTCGATACCAAAATCAACTTTATTCAACATTACTTAAGTTATCTTCCATTTCAATTTCATTTACCTTCACTTCAACTATACAACTTAAGTTCATCTCTAATTCATTTCAAATTCTATTTTATTTAACTTTACTTAAGTCAAATTTCATTCTGCTATTCAAATTCAGATATTGTTTTTCTTAACAAAATAGTTTAACCATTTTTAATGTTTGGTTTTACTTACATTTTCTCTCATTTTATAAGTTATACAACTTAATTATCTAAACATCCAAATTCATATTATATAATCATTCATCTAATCCAATTAAAATTCTATTCAATTTAACCTTCCTTAGTTAAATTTCAAATCATATAATTCACTTACTAACTCAAATTTCTTTCAACTTTACTAAAGTAAATTCTTATTCATATTATAAGTCCAAAACTTATTTTACTTATATTTATCAATTGCAGCCTGGATTTTAAATCAAATTTGTTTATCAAAACAAAACTAAAATTTTCAATTTACTATTGGTAGCAAATCCATCACCTAGAAACTCAAAAATGATACGGATGATGTTGTAGTCATCACCCTTATTATTTTCCAGCAACAACAATGAATTCAGTGCTTTATTTTCTTTCAAAAATTTCTTTTTATTCATTACTCACATTTATAAATCCTTTTACTTATATAATTTCCCTATATTACTTTACTTATCGATTTGGAGGCCAAAAGCTAACAACTACGGATAATCATCCATAATTATTTCTTCGGCAATCAAATATGGTGGTGTTAGACTCGTTGATACATAGAAACACATGAATATAGAAAAAATTTAGAACTCCAAACAAGATCACATTCCATTTCAAAACATTTCCAATTCAATACATAATCCTATAATTTTCAACCACGTTCTGAGAAAATATATTTATTACAACACATGCTAAAAGCGATATATGAATATGCCCCCTTGGATTATCAGAGTATATACAGACAATACAACAACTTTGGCATTACAAACAACATAATGGAATCAAATAAAAGAGAACTCTAAATAGCTATCATGCCTCTTGCACGTCTTCGGAATATTTATTCGTCTAATGAGGTACTTGAAAACCTCAGCTCCTAAACTACTCAAAATATAATGAGTACCCGCGGGTTTAACAGAAAAACATAAAATTTGAGTCAGACATAAAGCTTGGTATGTATAATTATCCACCATCTCAAATCATTTAAATATTTACTGAGACCATGCCACTTAGTGGAACGGGTTTTCCCCTCACTAGCATCTCAAAACCTATAAAAAACCATATACTGTGCTTCTACATCCACAGTGGTTAAAACATAGTCATTTTAAAATACTATGATGATATGCAAACTAGTTAAAACGTTCTGGATTTCCCATCCTCTGTTTAATTGACTCCCTGTCATATTCATAGTTTCTAGGGTTACAATTAACCTATTAGTTTTCATGGGCTTACTAATAACCTTTATATAATATATGGACTCCCTATCCTAATTCATAGTTTTCATGGGTGTACTATGAACCCATTGGTCCCTGCCAATTAACTTAACACTACCACTCCTGTGGGTTTAATTGATCATGGGTTCACTTGAACCTATTGGTTCCTCCAACAACTTCTCTCTTACCCTAGTTTTCAAGAGTTGACTAGGAATCTATTGACAACTACCACTAACTTAATCTGGATAACGTTTTCATGGGTGCATTACAAACCGATTGGCCCCTACCAACCACTCTTTATAACATAATTTTCATGAGATCATTATGAACCTATTGGTAACTCTAGTAACTTCTTAATCATAGTTTTCATAGGTGCACTATGAATCTGTCTCCGGAAAACTTCTATATTTAGGCATTTTATATATTGGTCTCCTGACCTACTAGATGCAATTCTATTCATTCAAGAGTTTAATAAATTTATATTCACTATTGGATCAACTTAGCTGGTTCTCCTGCCTTTTTTCCTAAAATGCAGTTATGGGTCCTTTATAATATGAATATATTTATATTTGAAGAAGCAGCAACATAGCATAATAATACTACTCCTGTGGGTTTAATATAAAACATAGTTAATCCATTTAACCTATTATTTTATAAAGGAAAGCTTCTTCTCAAAGGCATTACAAAAAATACTTAACTTAGCCATGGGTTTTTCCTTTAAAAATTTAGTTTGGGTTTACTTGTTTTGAAAAACCAAAGCTTTCGAACCCTTCCAAACATTGCTTTCAACTTCACTGGATGACCTCCTTTGAAAGCTTACAAATTAAATTTCAATGCATTAGGCCCCTTCCTTTCGAATACTTTAAAACCTTTCTTTCGAAACCATTCAATTGTATTAAAGTATTAACATTAACGTTAGAAGTATAGCTTCGAAACCAATTGAAAGTACCCCTTTTGAAACCATTAGAAATAGCCCTTTCGAAACCATTGAAAGTCCCCCTTTCGAAACCATTGTGTTTTAAAAATATTATTTGGGTCAAAGTGAATGTAGGCGAAAGCAACTCTTTCGAAACCCTCCTTTATCATATAAAATATTAGGGAAAACATGATGGCGTCGGCACCATCTCTTTCGAAAGCTTCAAACCATCTAAACAAACATTTCCTCGAAACCCCATTCAAATCCATTGCCTTCAAACCCTTAGACCCTTTTGAAAGCATTTAGGAGGAGGCTTGAACTATCTTTAAAAACAAACAACATGTTTCAAAAGCATTAATTACTTCAATGCCATCGAAAGGCTAAAGAATGGCAGCAAGGCTTCGACTAGGTCAGAACCCTTTCTTTCAAAAGCATGATTTCCTAATTAAGGAACCCATTCGAAAGCAATCATGAGTTGATTGAAACCCTTTCGAAAGCTTTTAAAATCTTCTTTCAAAAATATGCGCTTCGACTCCTTCGAAGGCTTAAATAAAATAAAGGCGGGTGCTTCTCTTTTTAAAACAAACCAAGGTATCGACCCCTTCGGAAGCCATACTTTCGACACCTAACCATCCACCTTTCTCCAGTCCACTACGTGCCATCTTTATGATATCTTGTGTATTGGTTTCGGCTTAGTTGGTTTCGGCTTAGTTGAAGGCGGAAGCTCTGAGTCGAAGGGTGTGACGACCCGAAATCGATGCTCGACAAACGACATCGAATCCGTTTCACCGGAGCTTGCAACAATATTAGATGATAAATAACACAGCGGAAACAAAAGATAATTACATTGATGTACACAATATAGATACAATGTGATATACATCATGATACAACAACCCAACACCATCAGAGAATATACAACACAACACCACAGCGGAATATCAACAACATGAGAAAAGTCTTCAAGAGAATCCAAAACTGCAACTCCAATCCAAAACCCCAAAGTAGAGCTCCAAAAACATCAAGCCGAACCACCATCAACTAAACTTGTAGCAAATGTGATCCTAAACGCGATTGCCAAACCAAGACTTCTAAGATCGAAAAGGCTGAAGAAAATCTCCAAGTGCTACTGAATTTATACCTATTATTGATTATCTGAAAAACCCAACTCTAGACCGCCCTGTAGGATCTAGATTAACCCTAGAGGGGGGGGGGTGAATAGGGTTATAGCAAATTTTCTCGAATTAAACACAGAAATATAATTGCAGAAATAAATATGCTGAAAAGTAAATCACACACAAAATTTACCCAGCGTCGGCAACCCCTTCCTACTGCTGCATTCCCAGATTTCTATTAGAATTAAACAGTATCACGCTTACAAACACTCTACTAGACTCGCAGACCCTTTTGCTCCCGCTCACAAACACTCTACTAGACTCGCACACCCTGCTCCCGCCTATAGAGTTTCGCTTACTCGCAAACACTGCTCCCGCCTATAGAGCTTTGCAAACTCGCACACCCTGCTCACTGAACTAATTCTAAATAGACAATCTGACACTACCTAATCCCTAGGTGGTGATTTACAAATTCTTCGACTCGAAAAGAAAAACAAACTTCAAAATTAAAACCGGAGCAAAAAATTAAAATACAACTTGAATGCGTAATTTTTTGCTCAAAATAAAAAAAACTAAAACACCCCTTTATAATTAAACCCTAAAAAATAACTTTAGCCCCTTTATAATTAACAAGACCGGCCCCTTTATCTTTCAACCGATCCACTATCTTCCCTTGTTCTTTGATCCGGTCCACTCTTTTGCTCAGTGAAGAGAAATGCGGCCGATTCTCTTTGCCACTAATTTAGGGCTTCTGTCTTTGATTCAAAATTGGGGCTTTCTGATGTTCGGTGTTCTGACTTGCGTTGCTCTTGCTCACGCTTGTTCTCTGATGATTTACGCTTTGTTGCTCGTTCGATCGAGTTATTGATAATTTCGGTATGTAGTTTCTTTTGTTGCTCGTTTGATTGCTTGCTTCGATTGGACTCGATTTTAACTCAATAGCCGATGATGTAAATTGGGATTGCGATTGATAGTTCGATTGTGAATTGAAGCACTTGCCTGATGATGATACCTTCGGGTTGAATTTATATGAATTCACGACTTCATCACTTTCCTAATTTTCTAATGCCTGTTGCGCACGTCTTTCCTGATTTTGTGACACCTTGATACACACGGCTTTCCTGATATTTTTTTTAACTTGATAATCACGGTTTTGAATTGAGAGCGTTCGATCCTTCTTGTATAAAAAGGCAGAAACTTTCCCTTTTTCATTGCTGACTTTTTCAAAGACACGAATTTGATACTGTCATGAATTCGAATTCTCTGTACTGTTGAACTTTAGCATCCTATTTTCGAAAATTCTGACTTGACACTGCTTCGACCATCTTGTGTTTGTCCCTGTCTTCATCTCTGGCCATCTTCACTAGTCTCCTTTTGAACATTGCACCGTTGTTCACTGTTTACATCACTGGACTTGATATCATTGATCTGCATTTCTTTATTTCTTGTGGCTCCACTGTTGCACTCGAGTGGTTTCAAACATGTGAGTTGTTGTTTGCTTTTGATGTAGCTGTTAGTCTGCATTTTTTTCGATTCACTGTGTCACTTGATCTATCACACTGTTGCATACATGAGCTTGATACTGTTGGTCGACTATCTCCTTGAGTTGCAGTGAGCTCGACATTGTTGTTTACTTCACTTGTGGTCTTCATTTTTGATTCAGAACTTCTGTACTGGCTGTAGTTGAGTTGATACATTTGTCAGTTCTACATTTGTTTCACTTGGTATTGCTGCATCCATTGTAGCTTGCTACTGTATCATTGAGTAGCTGTCGTCTGCACTTTTAGTCGAACTTGTATTCAATTCAATGCTGAGTTGTTTCTTTAATATTGAGACCTGTAGTTGTATACTTGTGTACATGCTTTGTTTCTGTTGGTCGTGGCTTGGTATATGAGAACCCATTTGTGTTGCATTGCATTGATGATTTTGTATGCTTGTAACTTTGGTTTTATACTGCTTCACCATGTCACTTGAGGTCTTGCAGTTTGGTTTATTGATGCATTCATGTACATTGCATTCATGTTCAAAGACTGCTACTTGTTTTTGTACCCTTTGCATTCAGTTTATTGCATTGACATGTTGTAGCTGGTCTTTGTATTGCTTGGTGGCATTGTGCATCTCAACTTGTTCTTGTATTCACTGTCATATTTGGGCTTCACTGAATCTTTTATTGCATACTGGTGCGGTGTTGTTACTGCATTCATGATAGTTTGTATATGCATTTGCCTGTTGTTTCATTTGTCTGCACTTGATCATGTTGCTGTTGCTATGCAGTTGCTATGCCTTGCTTGGTCTCTGATCTCTGTTGCTTACTGTTACTTACTTTGTGCATTGCCTTACTGACTCGATTCCTTTCATGTTTGTTGCCACTTTACTTTGTATTACTGCCCTTGTGTCTGCACTTGTGAACT
The DNA here is from genome assembly GCA_030765085.1 of Allium cepa. Lineage (NCBI taxonomy): Eukaryota > Viridiplantae > Streptophyta > Magnoliopsida > Asparagales > Amaryllidaceae > Allium > Allium cepa. The sequence goes on along the minus strand of CM060938.1, from coordinate 459,922,533 downwards.
TTGTTGCATTCATATCTTCGACTGTTTGGTCTGAACTTGACGTTGCAGTTTGTAGCTGTTGACTGCATCACCATATATCAATTTCTCGGCCTTTGGTTTCATGTGCATTGAGTTTTGACCCTTTGTTGTTCATTTGGGCTGTTGGACTTGTTGTACATTGCATAGTGCATTGCCTTGTTTGTTGTGATTGTGCTTGCACACTTGCTATTTTTGGCTGCGCACACGAGTTGGCGAGGAAGTGCACACGTGTATGAATGTACACGTGTGTATTGCAGCCACTTATGGTTACATGTCCCTATAATATCTATATGCATGACTTTGTGATGAAAACAAGTGTGAATTATGACGAACAACCCAAATAACTGAGGCAAACCATATTTTCAAAAATCGTATTTTATTTTATATTGCAAAAATATTTCTTTTTCAATTTTACTGCGTTAGTGAATATTTTTGCAGATTGCTCAGATGTTGGATTCAAACTGGAATGCAGTTGAAGACAAAATACGAGTGTGAGTGATATGTAGTGAGGTTATCAATGTAAAAATATTTGTGATGTAATCGTGATGTAATCAAAAATGTATATGTATAGTGAGAGCATGAATTTGTACTATTCAAGATTGTAATAAATATTTGTTTGAATAAAATTTCTGTTTGAATTCAAAATCTATGTAACTTGTTCTGTTTGAATTCAACTTCAAATTCTGTGTAATTTATTTTATTCAACAAATATTTATTTAATCTATAAAAAACAAAATAGTACATTACCAAATACATTTAAATGAATATATATGTTTATTATCATCAAACAAAAACATATAAGCGCATATTCAACAATCTCCCCCTTTTGATGATAACAAACATATATTTAAGATTTTGTACATGTGTTAAATGTATTTGATCAATGATATACTTTAATTGCAACATATAAGTGCATATTCAACAATCTCCCCCTTTTGATGATAACAAACATATATTTAAGATTTTGTACATGTGTTAAATGTATTTGATCAATGATATACTTTAATTGCTCCCCCTATTTAAATGCTTCCTCTCTACATGATGCTCCCCCTACATATATGCATACAAATAGAAATATATTTAAATGAGCCTAGATGCATATGGAAAATTATTTGACCTTTGCTTGATTCTATTTGACAAAATCTTAACTTTTCTCTCCCCCTTTTGTTATCAGCAAAAGAATAATAGTGTTAGAGAAAAATAGAGATTAAGTGATCAATATTAATCTAACATTAAACTCAAATTGAATATAAATAGTAAACTTCAATAAGAATCAAACAAAAACCATAGCTACCCTTGTTAGGCGCATATTCCACTTTTAGAAATGATGGATATGATGTTCATATAAAATCATACAGTTGAATCAACTTGTGGTACATTTCTATCAGGAATTTGAATATCTACTAATCATGCATAACCGTTAGGACTTTTAAATGAGATTAGTAGTATTCGATTTTAATTTTAAAAATGAAATCAAGTATCTTCTAACCACGCATGACCGTAAGGACTTTTAAATGGGATTAGAATCAACTTGTCTATTTAATCAATTAATTTTGATATGCGTTCCATACATGCATAACCGTAAGGACTTTTAAATGAGCATGGAAGCACATAATAAAAAAAATCAAGTAATTCACCCATGCATAACCGTGAGGACTTTTAAATGAGAGTGAATACTTTGGATATTTATTTATTTAAAAAATATGACATGAAAAACAAATGATTCCTGATTATAGTACCACATATCGACAAACTATATTGAATATTTGATAAACCATGGTCGATAGAAATAATGATAGATATAGAAATGGTCATGGAATCTTTACCCAACAAAAAGTTTTATAATTCTTGTTTTAATTCCTAAAGAAATTTTCCAAATATACTCTCTTGAGTAATGTATGTTAAATATCAACACTCGTCACTTTTTCAATCACTATTTATCTCTTTGATAATTAGTAGGGAGTCGGATCAGTCAAAATTTGTCATTTAAAATCAAATAAAAATGACTAATCTGAAAATATGGTCAAACAATTATTTTCTCGAAGGGGTTATACGAAAAAAAATTCTGCTAAATGGAAAAATTATTTCAAGTGAAAAATATGCAGATATTTTCTTTGAAAAAACGATGCAGCAAATGAATGTTTCAAAAATTAATCACGTTACACTAGTAATTTCTCTATCAACTATATTACCAGTATAATATGCATCTGAATTTAAATTTCACTCAATATTCACTCGTTGGATGTCAAAGACCAGATTGTGAAATTTCAACAAACTATTTCAGAATGAAATTTGAAATGAAGCCATGTTCACACTCAAACAAATATCATAGTTTTAAACTTAGAAACCATAGGATGAACAACTATCAACAGTCATTAAAACTTCATTAGTTTCAACAATTTCTTAAAATCCTTTTCAACAGCTTTCACATGAAATTTGAAATCGTGCAAATTTACAAGCAGTGATCAAAATGTCAAAATATATCTACGTGTAGCATGAGTAGACAGTAATCAATCAACATCATAATTTAACCAAACAGATTAAGTTCAATGATGAAAGGATGGTTGGTCTACTTTTAAGCACAAATCAAAGTAAGAACAAGTCAAAAAGAAATCATATCAATTGAGAATAAGTCAGAATTAAAGTCATCATCACATCATTATCACAATTTTGGCTGATTTAATTCAGAATATGGTGCAGATTATACCTTCACCTTTTTTACCTTTACGATAATTTCTCGTGATTGCCCATTGTGATTCTGTCACCTTTATACAAGGCTAAGGAACTTTGCTTTGTTGCCCATTGTGTTTCTGGAACAGCAAAATCCAGAGAACACCGTTGTTGTTCCTTAGCCTGCCACCACACCTACACGATGAAAGATTTTTGTGACCTATTTCTAGGTCCATGATTGTTAGTGGCAGAAACATTATGAATAAACAAACCCTTTGGAGCCCAAACTTGTTTAGTCCTTTTATTCTTGTTCCAATAGACATGAAATTTGTTTGTAGAATTCTTAGGAACCCAAACTTGTATAAATTTTGTGTTCTTGTTCCTATGACTACAATTTTCAACATGATATCCAATTATTTCACATCTATCAAAGACACTTTTCTCTTTTGCATTATCCTCAGCTTGTGTTTTCCCAAAACCAAGTCCTTTTCTGTTGTTAGCAAAAATTTGATTTCACAATAGCATGTTGAAAGATTTTTCGCCTCTTGAGAAGTTATTCAAAGATTTCTCAAGATTTTGGACTTTGGTTTTTAGTGTTGTGTTTTCAGTGACAAGTGAGGTGCATCGATTTATAAAATCCTTTTTCCTAGTGTCAATGGTTTCCTTAAGATTCAAGTTTTCTTTTTCAAGATTCTCAAAGCTATTCTTAAGTCTTGTCAATTCTGAATCTAAAATTTGACATTTTTCACATTCTAGGTTTTGAATATTTTCATTTTCAGTTTTTAACCTAAAATTTTCACGAGCAAGTTCTCTCCTATCAGATTTCAGTTTTTCAAGTTTAGATTCAAGAGCATCAACTACTTTAGTGAGATCAAGACACATAAAAACAAGATCTCTATAGGAATACTCACCTTCCTCACTAGATTCCTCTGAGCTTGAATCTGAATCTAATTTCGCCATAAGACACAAGTTAGCCTCCTCTGAGCTGCTATCCGAAACTTCTTCTCCTTCTTCATCATCCCAAGTTGCTGCAAATACCTTCTTCGTCTTTTTCTTTCCTTTGTTGTTTTTGAGAAGTGGGCATTTTTGTATGAAGTGTCCGGGCTTCTTGCAGTTAAAGCACGTCGGTTCATTATCGGTATTGTCAGAATCTTTTAGCCTATTACGATTTGTTTTCTTCTTGCGTGGCTTGAATCTCGACCATTTTCTAAGATTATTGACAGCCATTGCAAGCTCTTCAATTGGATCTTCTCCTTCTTCATCGCTTTCTTCTTTGCTCTTTAAGGCAATCGTCTTCTTCTTTGGTTCGGAGTTGTTGCGCTCTTCCTTTGCTTTTAGCTCAAGCTCGTATGTCATCAAGTTACCAATCAACTCCTCCATGCTTAATTTACTCAAATCTTTCGATTCTTGCTTAAAGTTCATCGGTAAGACTCGTAGTATCTTCCGCACAAGCTCTACCTTAGTGAATACCTTCCCAAGTGCTCTAGCGTTGTACACCAAAGTTGAAAAGCGTCCAAACATGTCCTTTATGCTCTCGCCTTTGTCCATCACAAAGTTCTCGTATTCATTGCTGAATAGGGCTAGACGAGACTCCTTGACTTGAGAAGTTCCTTCGTGTGTCACCTCCAAAGTGTGCCAAATTTCCTGTGCTGTTGTACAATGAGAAATTCTATTAAATTCATTTTTATCAAGAGCACATATCAAAGCATTCATGGCTTTAGCATTTGTCGTTTTCAATTTCTTATCGTTAGCATCCCACCTATCCTTAGGTTTAGGAATCTCAGTACCACCAACGATTATAGTGGGAGGTTTATAGCCAGTTTCAATAATATCCCAAACATCATAATCAACGGAACTAAGATAAATACTCATCCTAACTTTCCAATAAGCATAATCGTTCCCGTTAAACATGGGTGGCCTAACGATAGATTGCCCCTCAGAAAAAGCATTATTTGACGGATTCATGACTCTAGAGTTAAATAAAAATACCAGGCTCTGATACCACTTGTAGGATCTAGATTAACCCTAGAGGGGGGGGGGATGAATAGGGTTATAGCAAATTTTCTCGAATTAAACACAGAAATATAATTGCAGAAATAAATATGCTGAAAAGTAAATCACACACAAAATTTACCCAGCTTCGGCAACCCCTGCCTACTGCTGCATTTCCAGATTTCTATTAGAATTAAACAGTATCACGCTTACAAACACTCTACTAGACTCGCAGACCCTTTTGCTCCCGCTCACAAACACTCTACTAGACTCGCACACCCTGCTCCCGCCTATAGAGTTTCGCTTACTCGCAAACACTGCTCCCGCCTATAGAGCTTTGCAAACTCGCACACCCTGCTCACTGAACTAATTCTAAATAGACAATCTGACACTACCTAATCCCTAGGTGGTGATTTACAAATTCTTCGACTCGAAAAGAAAAACAAACTTCAAAATTAAAACCGGAGCAAAAATTAAAATACAACTTGAATGCGTAATTTTTTGCTCAAAATAAAAAAAACTAAAACACCCCTTTATAAATAAACCCTAAAAAATAACTTTAGCCCCTTTATAATTAACAAGGCCGGCCCCTTTATCTTTCAACCGATCCACTATCTTCCCTTATTCTTTGACCCGGTCCACTCTTTTGCTCAGTGAAGAGAAATGCGGCCGATTCTCTTTGCCACTAATTTAGGGCTTCTGTCTTTGATTCAAAATTGGGCTTTCTGATGTTCGGTGTTCTGACTTGCGTTGCTCTTGCTCACGCTTGTTCTCTGATGATTTACGCTTCGTTGCTCGTTCGATCGAGTTATTGATAATTTCGGTATGTAGTTTCTTTTGTTGCTTGTTTGATTGCTTGCTTCGATTGGACTCGATTTTAACTCAATAGCCGATGATGTAAATTGGGATTGCGATTGATAGTTCGATTGTGAATTGAAGCACTTGCCTGATGATGATACCTTCGGGTTGAATTTATATGAATTCACGACTTCATCATTTTCCTAAATTTCTAATGCCTGTTGCGCACGTCTTTCCTGATTTTGTGACACCTTGATACACACGGCTTTCCTGATATTTTTTTTTAACTTGATAATCACGGTTTTGAATTGAGAGCGTTTGATCCTTCTTGTATAAAAAGGCAGAAACTTTCCCTTTTTCATTGCTGACTTTTTCAAAGACACGAATTTGATACTGTCATGAATTCGAATTCTCTGTACTGTTGAACTTTAGCATCCTATTTTCGAAAATTCTGACTTGACACTGCTTCGACCATCTTGTGTTTGTCCCTGTCTTCATCTCTGGCCATCTTCACTAGCCTCCTTTTGAACATTGCACCGTTTTTCACTGTTTACATCACTGGACTTGATATCATTGATCTGCATTTCTTTATTTCTTATGGCTCCACTGTTGCACTCGAGTGGTTTCAAACATGTGAGTTGTTGTTTGCTTTTGATGTAGCTGTTAGTCTGCATTTTTTTTGATTCACTGTGTCACTTGATCTATCACACTGTTGCATACATGAGCTTGATACTGTTGGTCGACTATCTCCTTGAGTTGCAGTGAGCTCGACATTGTTGTTTACTTCACTTGTGATCTTCATTTTTGATTCAGAACTTCTGTACTGGCTGTAGTTGAGTTGATACATTTGTCAGTTCTACATTTGTTTCACTTGGTATTGCTGCATCCATTGTAGCTTGCTAATGTATCATTGAGTAGCTGTCGTCTGCACTTTTAGTCGAACTTGTATTCAATTCAATGCTGAGTTGTTTCTTTAATATTGAGACCCGTAGTTGTATACTTGTGTACATGCTTTGCTTCTGTTGGTCGTGGCTTGGTATATGAGAACCCATTTGTGTTGCATTGCATTGATGATTTTGTATGCTTGTAACTTTGGTTTTATACTGCTTCACCATGTCACTTGAGGTCTTGCAGTTTGGTTTATTGATGCATTCATGTACACTGCATTCATGTTCAAAGACTGCTACTTGATTTGTACCCTTTGCATTCAGTTTATTGCATTGACATGTTGTAGCTGGTTTTTGTATTGCTTGGTGGCATTGTGCATCTCAACTTGTTCTTGTATTCACTGTCATATTTGGGCTTCACTGAATCTTTTATTGCATACTGGTGCGGGGTTGTTACTGCATTCATGATAGTTTGTATATGCATTTGCCTGTTGTTTCATTTGTCTGCACATGATCATGTTGCTGTTGCTATGCAGTTGCTATGCCTTGCTTGGTCTCTGATCTCTGTTGCTTACTGTTACTTACTTTGTGCATTGCCTTACTGACTCGATTCCTTTCATGTTTGTTGCCACTTTACTTTGTATTACTGCCCTTGTGTCTGCACTTGTGAACTTTGTTGCATTCATGTCTTCGACTGTTTGGTCTGAACTTGACGTTGCAGTTTGTAGATGTTGACTGCATCACCATATATCAATTTCTCGGCCTTTGGTTTCATGTGCATTGAGTTTTGACCATTTGTTGTTCATTTGGGCTGTTGGACTTGTTGTACATTGCATAGTGCATTGCCTTGTTTGTTGTGATTGTGATTGTGCTTGCACACTTGCTATTTTTGGCTGCGCACACGAGTTGGCGAGGCAGTGCACACGTGTATGAATGTACACGTGTGTATTGCAGCCACTTATGGTTACATGTCCCTGTAATATCTATATGCACGACTTTGTGATGAAAACAAGTGTGAATTATGACGAACAACCCAAATAACTGAGGCAAACCATATTTTCAAAAATCGTATTTTATTTTATATTGCAAAAATATTTCTTTTTCAATTTTACTGCGTTAGTGAATATTTTTGCAGATTGCTCAGATGCTGGATTCAAACTGGAATGCAGTTGAAGACAAAATACGAGTATGAGTGATATGTAGTGAGGTTATCAATGTAAAAATATTTGTGATGTAATCGTGATGTAATCAAAAATGTATATGTATAGTGAGAGCATGAATTTGTACTATTCAAGATTGTAATAAATATTTGTTTGAATAAAATTTCTGTTTGAATTCAAAATCTGTGTAACTTGTTCTGTTTGAATTCAAATTCAAATTCTGTGTAATTTATTTTATTCAACAAATATTTATTTAATCTATGAAAAACAAAATAGTACATTACCAAATACATTTAAATGAATATATATGTTTATTATCATCAAACAAAAACATATAAGCGCATATTCAATCCAAAACCCTAAAGTAGAGCTCCAAAAACATCAAGCCGAACCACCATCAACTGAACTTGTAGCAAATGTGATCCTAAACGCGATTGCCAAACCAAGACTTCTAAGATCGAAAAGGCTGAAGAAAATCTCCAAGTGCTATTGAATTTATACCTATTATTGATTATCTGAAAAACCCAACTCTAGACCGCCCGTATGGAAAATTGTAGGCACCCAGAGTTTAAGAATGGAACAATACACTCCACATTAGTTATGGGACTGGTATGAGAAAACAAAAACATTTTGTCTTTAAAACAAGCAAAAGATTTTAAAACATTGAAATACGGAATTCTTTTTGGAAAATGAAACTACCATAAGGCCTCCCGCCACACACACCATGCAAACGCAGAATTGGAGGAGATTTCTCCTTATGATAGTCAAAAATGCTTGATACGCGAAAACCATTTTGATATTATTGTTAGTGCAAAATGGAAAACATTTCGAAAGTATAATATTAATCTTAGCCAGCATACGAAATTTCATCGTATGCGTACTACAACTACCATGTTCAATAGCAGGTTACCACCACATTCCATAGCAGGTTATACAACTAAAACCGTACAAGGTGCGTATTGGAGATTGGATTTTCCAACAAATGGTCAGGCCAAGGAACTTCCTATTGCCACATGGGTACGCCACTGGAGGGACGCCCCGAGAACCTACCCGGATCTCTGCTAACACAAGGCCGGTCTACTCCCTTTCCGGGAGTAAAACCTAAGATATGCCACCACCTGTCGTTTGCGACCTTTATCCGAGGATCCTCAACCACAAAGCAACATCACACAGTAACAAATATACAATGTCCACACGAGCAAGTATCTAGGCTCCATACCATGATACCACCCTTTTCCAAAAGGAATGCACATACCCTAGGGGTGCGACCCCTGAAACCTCGCTGCATCTTTCCTGTTTCGACCATTACCGAGTTGTGAGGTCCTGTGCAGTCTCGTCCACAAAGCTATGCTTTTTGACAAAGCCATGCTTTGATCAACAAATGATCAACATCACTTTGTATGCCATATTACCAAATTGGGAATGTATCACTAGTAACCATCAACTACATAACCTCTGAGCTCGTACGTCTCAGAGAAGGGTGTTAAGCTAAGAGAATAAATTCTACGCCACCAAACAGAAATGTATTTGATAGAAACCAGCTTTACATCTCAAAGTGTAACGTTAGACACACATCCATACAGGTCTGTTCCGGGTTCGAACAGAACCGAAGGCACTTCCTAAGAAGCCCTTGCAATCCGGGTATTCATAATCTCGACCGGACTTCCCATCACTTAAAGAATCTCTATACCGTAGCCACTTAGTGCAGAGACAATCTCTATATCGTATACAAACCTTTAAACACTTGATGAAATTATCTTTAATCATAAATTATCAATCAAAATTAATAAAAGTAATTAATCACTTCTTAAATTAATTATGCATTAATTACTTTATTAATCAAACTTAAGTTATTAACAAATTTACCTTAATTACTTTTATAAAGTAATTCACTTCAACTAATTAATTCCTTTAACAAATATATTAACTTAAACTTTAAAAGTTAATTAACCATCAAAACATTCACTTTAACATTTAAACTTACTTTTAAAACTTGTGATGATTTCCATTTACCATTAAACTTGAATTTTCTTTGTTTTTAAAACCTGTACAAAGTTTACTCTTAAATTTTAAAACCTGTCCCTGATTTATTTTCAAATTTAAAACCTGGAAAACATGTTTCTTTTACAATTTGAAAACCTGGTAACCTTAATATAAAAACCCGAGCCCAAAGCAAATTTACTCGAACCAAAACATCATCTATCCGAGCTAAACCCTTCTCCACCCAGAGTTGACTTCTTCTTCTTCCTAAACACAAACCATTGACACAACCCATCGTCGAGCACGTGCATGGTCATCAGAACGGCCGCCGACCATCACCGAGACCTCCAACCAGTCACCAATGTCAGACTGTTCAAACGCATCCACTCAGATTCGCGAAAGTTCGTACAACTCGAAATCGAGCTACACGAGCTCCTGTAACCCAAAATTTTGACCATCGAAGAACGCCTCGTGCCGATTACCTCGATCACCAGGATTTACACAACTTCGACCAGAGTCTCGTCACTACCCTACACCACGTTTCCCCTCGGTCCGGTCCACCTCAAACCACCACCGATGATGAAATCAACACTTCAAAAACCTCGACCAAAAAGCACACCTAAACCCTAAATCATCAATCTTTGGCCAACGTAGTGATCTAAAAATTCACCTAGTATTTTTCCTAGGTTTTCCTAAATTCCAGCTTCCCTCAGTAATGATTTTGCTGCTCACCACTTCACCGTTGATCGGAATTTTCCTAAAACCCATTCGACGATCAACTTGCACTTCCACTCGAAATACTCACTTAAAAATCATAAAACTTCTTTCAAAAATCATTATTTGCTAATACGAATTCGATTATGAAACCTAGAAACAAATTCGTGACCATCGAATTTTTAATTTATAATTCATTTCTACTGTAATCTATCATTTTTGAGATAATTAATAAATTTAAACATTTAAGTTTATTTTTAAAAATGAATTCACATTCATTCGATCATTTTTCATTCAAAAGTTATAACCTACAATCATTTGGGTGGAGTGATTTGAAATCTTTTAAGAGGTTTAGAAACCTGTACACAATGTTCAGAGGCAATATACAGGGGTGCATTCGTGTATTCACACATATATACACAAGCATGCAAGTTTATTTAACCACTAAACAAACATTTCTCACATTATACTTTCAGTATCAATTCAAACATCAAGGCATAGAAATGAAATTAAGTGGGTTTGCTCACCTTGCTTTCCTGAAAGAACAGAGGCTTGACAGTTGAATTTTTTTCTGAGTTTTGAAAATCCTGCTTTTGATTTTCCTGGGTTGTTCTACTTGATGATGAATTGCTTTAACTTTGCTTGCTGAGTTAATTTGATCTTACTTTTGTTTGACTCCAGAACTTGATCTTGTATTTGTTTTTGATGCTGTTGTTTAAGATCTGAAGCTTGATCTTTTGTTTTTCAAATCTGTATTGTTTGATTTGTTGTTCTTGAACTTCTCTGCTTGATGATTTTCCTTAATAATTTCAGATTCAGACTTTGATTTGCTTCAGGCCTTGGTTACTTGATTTTGAATCTGTTTTGATTTAGTATTTTGTTTTGCTTGCTGTCCAGATTTGTTTGATTACTGAAGCTTGTTTGAAGATTGAAGATAGTCTTTGATTTTTGGTTTTGATCTTTGTTTTATTTTAGTATTGAAATGATTTTGTTTTCTCTTTTTTTTTCTTCTGATTCCAGTTTTGCTTTGGTGTTGAAAATGCGAGAAAAAAAATGAATTTAGTTTATAAAATTTTAATTTATTTCAAGAAGAGATTAATGCCACTTGTTATCACATGAGAATTCTTACTTAACACTTATACAATTATTCCTTTTCATGTTTTACACTTGTTACATGTAATAAAAATTGTGTTTAAAACCTTAATTTTAATTAATTGTATTTTAACCCTTAAGTGCTTATGTTCAACATATGTATATTATTTCAAATGTTTATGTTTTTATGTATATAAATTTTATTGTTTAATAAATGCATTCACCTTTATAAAATCTTAAGAAAATTGAATTTTAAAACAAATTATACTTTAATAAATAACACACATATGTATAATATAGAATTTAACTTTTAAACAACATTCAGACTTTTACTATATATTAAACACCATAAATAATATTTTAAATATAAATTAATATCATACTTCTTATTTAAATATGTAACGGCCCATAATTTCTGTCATTTGAAATTCAGATATTTAATTGATTTTAAATATCAACAAGTGAATTTTGTAAGTCGAATAAATTATTTTTCGAATATTTAAATTTAATTGGATAATTAAATCGATAATTTAATATTTGAAATTACAGAAATAATTGGAAATTGGGTTTAATATGATTAAAAATGGTTTATAAAGTTATATTAAATCATATTGGAGTTATAGTGATGTTATAGAACTTTTAAAATTGAATTAAAAGTTAATTTGTGAAAATTGAATATTTTAATATTTAATTGACGAGTTAAAATAGCCATTTTTCAAACAGTCTCGGATTTCGACAAAACTAGTTTCATCGGATCCGTAATGTGATATTATTGTAAGATTTCAAATTTCAAGTCAATCGGATTTATCGTTTGTCCGGGGCGAGCCAAAACGCATAGGAAACTAGTTTAATCGGTTTAATTTAATTTTGATCGTTTATTTTCGTAACTCGCACATACGGTGGAATTAGCCTCCGAAACATGTTCCGTTGTGTTCGAAACGTGGGGTAAACCCTAGAAACGCCAGCCGGTACGCTTTGTTTGGAGTTCGGAAAATTTTGGGTGAATAGTGTTTTGGCCATTTTTCTATAAAAGCACCTCTATTTCTTCATTTGCAGACAAAAGCCCAAAACCCTAATCTAAAGCTTCAGCCGCCAGTAACTCTTCAATGGCTAAAATTTCGCATCGTTCTTCCTCAATTTTCTCTCGATCCCTTGACTTTTAGCGAAAGCTTCCAACTGCAAAGATGAAGAACAAGATGAGAGCTATACATCCAACGGTGGAATCTCGAATCATCGACCATAGGCAGAGATATTTGCCCCCGTTCATGCTCGCTTCTTGTACATTTTTCAAGTGCTATGGGGGACCGAGCTTCGCCTCCTTCCAGGCATTGGTGGTGTCGGCAATGGGCTTCGAAACCCATGTCTTCGATCATCTTCAAAGCAAGTGTAGTAGGTGCGATAATTCAAAGATTGAAGGCGGCATGGGTTCTTGTTCGTGCATTTTACCTGTAGATGGACGTGCGTGAGGAAGAAAGGGATTACAACCTTGATTGGTTTGACTTGAAATGGATGGCCAGATTCATTTAGGTTGAAATTATAAAAAGAAAATTGTAAATTATTATATTTAAAATTCGTATAAACTTTGTAAAATCATATCTTTTTGTTAGGAGGTCAAAAACGCACGAAACAAATTGCATTGGCTTCATTTTGTCGAGCACTACGCAATGGAACTGGATTGGATTCGTTTGGAGTTAGCTTGAATTTTGGGTAAAATTAAACGTGTGTTTAATTTTATTCGAAATAAAACGCTACAACTGTTATCGGAAACTCAAGGTGAGAACTTCTCACTCAATCGAATTGTTTCGATTTAAATTTTAAGTAGTTAAATTTAAAATTTGCTTGATTGTATGCCTGGATGATAAATTATTATCTATTTATTGTTAAAATAGACATTATACGCCGTATATTAAGCGGATGTTATTTATTAAAAACATATACCGCGATAAATTCCAACCTGTATGGAATTGGTATTATATATGTATTTGGAGTTGATTTTCCCGCATTATATAGCGGATGAGACCCTATTGCACCGCATAATAGCGGATAATATTTTATAAATCCCATATACCGCGATATTCCGTCTCGAAGTGGAATTGGTATTGTGCTAACGTCTTTGGATGCAGGAAAACAGGTTGGAGGGATCCAACTGGATTACTCAAATGATTGAATTGGTTTCAATGTTGTGTGTTGATCTATTTATTGATCTATTTATTATCTGTGTGATTATCTTTGTGATTGAAATTGTTAAAGGCTAAATTTTAGCCGAATATATTTTTGGCATCGTTAGATGCCGAAAATAAATAAAAATTGATTTTTGAAAATTTAAGTTGAGAATTCATAATAAAATTTAATTTTGGAATTTATTCATTTTAAATAAATAAACGTTGTAATTTTTATGTTATAAAAATTATGATTTTTGTGAAATATAACCGGAATGTGATTTTCGAAATAAGTAGTTGATTAATTTATAAAATGGTTTAAATTGGGATTTTTGAATTATTATAAAAAAGGTTTATGTAAAAGATTTATAAAATTGATATTTATAAATTAAAATATTGGAATGGTAAAACGAGCTATTATAAGTGTTAAAATAAAGTTTGCACTTGGATTTATAAGTAAAAAAAGAATTTTAGATTTATAGATTAATAATGATATAAAAGAATGGATTGCTGAATAAATGGGTTATAAGTGATTTACTTATAAATTGGATTTCGACATGTAAATGAAAAATAAATAGAATTGGTTAATAAAGGAAATTTATAAATCGGAGTTTTTATAGATAGAAATGGAATTTATAAACATTGTTTTATAAATTCGAAATCGATTGAATTTGATAAATTAAACATAGAAGTTTAGTAAAGGAGTTATATTCGTGATTTTGGACAGCGAATTATCCTTTAGGTTAAATGTTGTAATAATAGGAGTTTGGTTGGGAATTATATCCACGATTTTGGACAGTGGATAATCCTTTGATAAAAGTGTAGAAATACTGAATTGGGTAAATAAAGTATATTCACGATTTTGGACAGTGAATATATTATTGAATAAAATGGGTATGTTTTGAAGAAGTGATATTATAAAATGAAGTTAATTGTTTTAAAAGATGTTTTAAAATGTGTTAAATATCGAACCATAGATTTCAACATTCATTGTTGAAATAGATGTTTTCGAGAAATAAGGAAATGGTGGACTATAACACATTGTTATAGTAAATGATTTCCGAAAGGAAATGTTTTATATAGTTTTGAGATTTATATATATCTATCTTAATTTTGAATCCCTATACTAGTGTTTTTGGGTCGTCGTAACGATGTTTTACGCAACATTCGTTTTGACGCAAATAAATGTGTTTAAGAGAATGATTTCTTAAAGAATGAAATATATACCTAATTTTGATTTAAGCATATCGATTGTTTTCAAATGTTGAAAATAAATAGATTTGAGAATTACTTATTTTTAAATAAGTATGGAAATGTTTTCCAATATGAAATGAAACATTTGGAGAATTTATCCTTTTAAAGATAAATTGAAAATGAATATTAGAAATCGATTTGAAAATCGTATATCAGTAGATATTTTGAAAATATAAATTCACTATGGAATTTATAAAGGAAAGGGGGAATTTGTTTAAAAATAAACATTGATTTATTTTTGAAGTGTGGAAATAAATTTACGGATTTGGAACGTAAGTTTAAAATAAATCGGTAAGGATTTATTTGATTGTTTTAAATGAATCATTTTAAATTGAAAATGGATAAATATTTGGAAGTTTTTTCCGTTTAAGGAAATTGATTTGAAATTTGTTTTCAAAGATTGAAAGGTGAAAAATGATTTGAATTTTGTTTTCAAATGGTTGAAGTGTGGAAAATATATCTTATAAGATATTTTTGGAAAATAAATAATTTGGGAAATTATTTGAAATCGGGTGATGTTGTGAATATTGTTTGATAGTTAAATAACCGACTATCAATATTGACCTTTAAATAGGTATTTGTGGGAATTGGTTGAAATTGAATGCCACACTTATTTTTAAATTATTGCGCTCGTTATTCGGATTATCCATTCCAAATAGTGATACGACGTAATATATAGCATTGAAGATCGGTGATGAAGACCGGGTATTTGTGAAAACGATAGGATGACCTATCGATTGTCTCTACACCGTTAGCTACGGTATGGAGATTTCCTTTGTGATGGGAAATTCGATCGAGATTGTGAATACCCGGATGCAAGGGCTTCTTTTGAAGTGCCTCCAGTTCTGTTCGAACCCGGAACAGACTTGTATGGTTACATGTCTGACATTACATTTTGAGATATAAAGCAGATTTCTTTCAAATACATTTCCGTTGGTGGCGGAGAATTTATTCTCTTAGCTTAACACCCTTAGAGGTTATGTAGTTGAAGGTTATCAACGATATATTCCCAATTTGGTAATGTGGCATGCTGAGTGTTGCTGTGTGATGACTATTTATTGATCATTTGTTGATCAAAGCGAGGCTTTGTAAAAAAGCGTAGCTTTGTGGACGAGGCTTCGTCAGACCTCACTCCCCGGAAATGGTCAAAACTGGAATATGCGGGAAGGTTATGAGGGTCGCGCCCTTTAGGGTATGTCATTTCCTTCTGGAAAGGGTGGTATCATGGTATGGAGCCTAGATACTTACTCATGTTGACACACTATATTTATTACTGTGTGATGTTGGTTATCGAGCGCTCGGATAAAGGTCTAAAGGGACCGGGGGATGGCATATTTGTGTAGTAGTTACCTAGTTACAAAGGTAACCCGGCCTTGTGTTGGCAGAGATCTAACCGTAACGTTAGGTTCTCGGGACGTCCCGCCAGAGGCGATCCCATTGACAGTAGGAAGTTCCTTAGCCTGACCATTTGTTGGAAATCCAAATAAAACAATACGCATCTTGTATGGTTTTAGTTGTATTACCTGCCATGGAATGTGGCGGTAACCTGCTATTGAACATGGTAGCTATAGTAGGCATACGATAATGGTCGTATGTTGGCTAAGATTTATATCTTTACTTTCGAAATGATTTTTCCTACACTATGCACTAGTAATAATATCAAATGTTTCTTTTTAATGCGTATCAAGCACCTTTGACTATCATAAGGAGAAATCTCCTCTGATTCTGTGTTTGCATTATGCGTGTGTGCGGGAGGCCTTATGGTAGTCTCTTTTTCCAAAAAGCATTGCGAATCTATTTTAAAATTATCCTGTTGTTTGTTTTTAAAGATAAACTATTTTAAGTTCTCACACCAGTCCCATGACTGACCTGGAGTTTATTATTTTCCTTCCTAAACTCTGGGTGCCTAAATTTTCCTCACGGGCAGTCTAGAGTCAGGTTATCAGGTCATTTTGGATTCAGAAGTGCTTTGGAGCTCAAGTGGCGAGCTGGATGGCGAGACATATTACTTGTATATGATATTATCTTTCCGCTGTAAATTCACTTGTAAGGACATGTTGTATAATTGTCCATTGCCCAGTTGTGTTGTATATTGTTGTTGTACACTCTGATGATAAAGTAATGTAATAACTGAGATAGTCCTTTGTTTTTTTTGATATTTATTTATCTATTATATGCTGTTCCGCTACGAATGTGAGATTCTGATATTGTTTCTGTTCTGTTGCTTTTCTTTCTTCTTCTTCTACCTTTTTCTTCTTCTTAAACCATAATGGTTCGTATATTCCATTCATCTTGAGTTAATCAATGGAGATTAGTGTCTATTCAAGGAGTATGGATTTGCGGACTATTACATTTGGTATCAGAGCATTTGGTTAAGTGACAACCATGGCTCTGTTGGGTGTTACTTATTAGAGATAGAGTCAGTAGTACAATAGAATGAGTTTGAGTGTAATCATAGATATGAGCGCGTATTTGCTTGTGAGTATAAAATTGTTTTATGTTGTGATGATTGGTTTGTTGAGTGGTATATGGAATCTGGTCGGTATAGTCTGTACAACTCTATCGATAGGGGTCTCTAAAAACTTGTACAAAACAATTCGACACGATGTTGTTTTAAAATAGGGTAAATGAAATAATTTTACCCAAAACTATTTTCGTAGATAAAGGAAATAATCTTTGTAAATTATTATAGTATATGGATACTTGTTTGTTAGGAATTGATAATATTAAATTATTACCATTGATTATTGAGTAGGAAATTGAAATCGTAACTCCAAAGTTAAGAAATAAATTCACATACAAATGGAATTTATGAATATGAATTATAAATGTGATTTGTAATTTAAAGTAAAATTCCAGGGAAGTGTTTGGAAACGTTTAGAAAAGAATTTAAATTTTTTGAAGATTTGGAAAATTTAAATCCCTTTTAATTTTTAAAAATGAATTTCAAAGATTTTGGAGAAATGTTTTTGGAGGGATAAAAGCTCAAAATTCTTTTCGGTCGCTGGAAAATAATTCTGATGATGATCGCGACATCATTGGTGTTCATTTTCGGGTTTTCGGAAGAGAAATTGCTGCCAGATTGTTTTAAATTATAGTTGTTTGGAAAATTTGGGTTTGGTTTTGGAAATGCAAAAGATAATTTGAATTGATTTCAAAATTGGTTTTGAAAGGTTGAAAAGACTCCGGAATCCTATTTAAAATATTTGTGGCAATAATAAATGAGTTGATAACTTATACAATTTGAATTTTGATAGAATAAATTTAACTTAAAGAATGAAGTTAAATTAAAGTAAGTATAAGTGAATCAATTAAATAAAGTGAATTTAAAGAAAGGTCTAAGGAGGCTAAGTGAAATGAATAAATAAATTTACAATTGCAAGTAAATGTAATTGAATTTGAATGTTGAATGAAGTTGATTTTGGTATCAAAGTAAATTAATAAAGTGAAGTGATGAATATGAACTTGAGTTAAGTAATGAAATTCAACTCTATATGGTAAGATGAATTAGCAATTGAATTAATAAATAAATTGAATGTAAATAAATTGATATGGAGTAATGGATGTAAGGGTTAATTCATTAGAGTTAATTAAAGTGATGAACCAAATTGAATGTAAATGAAGTAAACACTACACCAAAATAGTGATTTTGCAACATTTCATATTTGTTAATTTCTAACACTTATAAGTGTTACAGCCTAGTGACAATAAAAAACGTTAGGATACCTGAAAAAGTGTTGGGAAATATAAATAATGTTTTTATAGACTTTCCAACACATCAGTTATAATTTACAACACAAAAAAAATGTTAGAACAGCTGGTAAATTTGTAAATAACTCACTAAAAATTGGTTTATTTTATAATATATTTTTCTAACGCTTTCCTTTCAATCTCCCCCTATCGGCCGCCTAATTTTTAATTTAATTAGGGTTCCCGCGTTTCCATTCGCACCTCCAGTTCTTCTCGCAACTCTCCAGTTCTTCTCTCGTCCAGTTCTTCTCGCAACTCTCCGCTTCTTCTCGCAACTCATTTCTTCTCGCAACTCTCTTATTCGGGTATTTTCTTTTAGTTATGATGATTTATGATGCTGGTAAATTTATATTTGTTCGATTAGTTATGATTGTCTCTGGTGAGGAGTTTTTGTTCCTTCGACGTGAATGTGGTTTCTGTTATTTCAAATATTGTTCAAAGAGATGAGTATAATTTCTTCGTTCCATTATTATTAGACCCTACCGCGATAACAAATCAAAACAAAAGACTTTCTCGTTCGTTCCCATAACAAACTGAAATTCCCTAAAACTCAAATTAATTTCTGATGCGATTCGGTTTTCGTGGGTTCACGGTTGATTTGGAGTCGTGCGTCGATTTGATGACGGATGGTCTAAAGGTGATTGTTGATGTGAGGTTTTGGCAATGGGATATTAAAGGAGATGTTGTATTGTTGAGGTGGTGTTTTGGTTGATGATCGACTGAACTGCAGAGGATGGTGACGTGAATTGGGAATTTGGGTTGTTTGATGAGGAATTGTGGATGGGTTGGGTATGAAGGGGAAGTTGGGTTTCTTGGTTGAGGGTTTGAAGTGGATAGTTGAGGCAGTACTGGGTGAAGATGAACATCGGTAAGGAACAGAAGGGGATGATGATGGCTTGACAGCAGCAGTTTGAAGGGGCAGTTATGTGGTGGTCTGGTAGAAGAGAGGTAGAGGAGCAGACAGTGGTTGGTTGGATGGTGTAGCAATGAAGTAGTGAAGGCAAGGGCAATGGAGTAGTGGCGATTGGAGTTGTCAGAGAATGATATGCAGATAAGGTTTACAATCATATATGATACGAATAAGGTTTACAATCAAGTTAATAAATAAATAATGGTTGCAAATAAGAAATGTCTTGATAAATAATTTTCTGATATGACAATACAATGAAGGGTGTCGGCTTATAGTAAATAACCTGTATGAACAATATTTGATGCTGCTAGCACAAGTCTATCCACAGGTTTTTCCAAAACAAATTACCAGAGATAATTCATCTGGTTTTCAAATTAACAATTTTAAGAAATGAGTCATTTCGACCGGTTTGTGCATATATGAAGGCTTATTATTTTAAAAAACAGAAGAAGAAGCAACAACAACATTTGTCGGCATTTCAAATGAAGGTTTTCAAAACAGGATTTAAATCACAGATCATAAAGTTCAAGTAGTAAACCTAAGCTGGATTTAAATTGTTAAATGCCAGAACCGAAATAATTAGAATACGCTCGAAATTTTAATTTAAATATGTTACTGATTAACATTCAAGTACGGGAAAGCATATGACCTTCTTTTCAGAGTAATAATTTATATATTTGAAATTGATTTTCATATTTGAGATTCTATCTCGAACCTAAAACTTAATTTTCTTTTCTTAGGCAAGAATAGATTTTGAATTATTGATCCAAGCAAGTACCTTGATATTTCTTTCTTAAGCATAAACTGAACCATTTTGCTCAATTAAGGTTTAAACCGAGTTTTGAATCAAATCATGACCGGGAAGAATCAATCTGAAACTTCTTTTTTATGCTGGTAATTGATTGTCAAGGGAATGCAATCACAGGTATAATTGATGTCAGCGGAGAATTCAATTTGTGATACTTCAAGATTTTTTATATTAACAACGATTCAAGTTATGATGCCAAAAAAAAAAAGGAAAAAAAAGGAAAAAAAAAGAAAAGAAAGAAAACAAAAATGAAACGTACTTTTGACGCCAAAATTTGAGAATATGCGGGAAATAAAGTGGACAAATCACAAACATAAACGTAATCCACATGGGCCCAAATTAGTTGGAGTCCATTAGCTTGCAAGTAAAGGAAACAACCAATTAAGTAGTACCCAACTTTTCGATTTTAAACCTTTTAAGTTCATATTTAAAATGTTAGGCTTATCACTGTTGTTGTGATGGGAAGAGACTGTAGTAGGTAGTATTGACGAAGGTGGATTATCACTGTTGTTGCTTGGGGTAGGCTTGAACTCTGTGGTTGTTCGTATGCACCGTAGTAGTGAGCAAACAGTAGTATGAAGTTAAGGAGATGGTGTTGGTGTGGTGAGGGAGGGGTAGTGCACAACAGGGGGGTTTTGGATTCGAGGTTGGCAGTTGTAGCTGGCGATGGGATTGGGTAGTTGTTTTCTGTAGTGGTAGACTGTTGTATGAAGTCTGGTTTTGCTTGTGGATCTGTAGTGATAGTCTATTGTATGAAGTTGTATGAATGGCTTGTTTTGAGACAGCAGTGAGAAATGGTGAGCTGAATGTAGGTGAAGGTTGAAGAAATGGAATTGTTGTTGTGGACATTTTTCCGGGTTTCTCTGGCAAATGTGCAATGTGTTGAAATGGCAATAGGAAGTCTTGCTGTGATGTTATGGAGGGATGTTGCAGCAGTATTAAATTGTTGTATGAGCAGTTGAGTGGATGTTGGATGGGAAGATGGTGGCAGTTAGAAGAGGGATTTGCAGTTTTGAGATGTCCTGTGCAATGTTGTGCACTGTGGTGAGCACTGTGAGGAGCATAGGGAGAACATTAAAATGTCTTTGGGTATGGCAAAGTAAGTAATATATGGTGAAGTGTTTTGTCAGCAAATAATGAGCCAAAGTTGCCTGAATTAATATGAACTTGTGGTTGATATAAAGAGGCTACAAAATGATGCTAAATATAGAGGGCAGTTAATCTTAGCTTTTGTGTGTGCCCCCATTTCTAGATTTTATTAAAAAGATAACAGATTAATGTTAAAAGGTAAGAACAAAAAAATGTAAAAGATTTGGCCTAACAAGAAGAGCGCTTAAACAATTTAATGTCACATAGAATGGAGTATGTTATAACCTTAACTACAAGCAGATTCTTCTTCATTTACTCTGTGATGTTTCTAGATAATGCAAGAGAAATAGTTTGTATATGACTGAAAATTCAGTTGTTTTTCTTTACCCTTACGTCCTTAATGTTTTTTTAGAAGACTGATCAGAATTACGTATTCGTTGGAGTGCCATCTAGATGTCAATGCCTCATGAGAATTATGTTTATGGGAGTTAAAGTTAGCAAAGAGCAGCAGAAGTTACAAAATGAGTGTTTAATTCTTGCTCAACCTCAGAAAGCGCGAATGTATCATGTCAATTCTTGCTCAACTTTTCGATAAAACCGTCTTTTTGGTTTTAAGTTCATATTTTTTTTCTCTCCTTTTGACATGATAGCAACCGAAACTATTTATTTTGCACATTTTGTCCCTTTGCTGGTAAGAACCGAAACGTGATATTAGATTATCTAACGTAATACGAATGATATTTAAGATCATTTATGTATAAACCGATATGTTATTAGATTATCTAACGTAATATTATATTTTTTTCTTTGCAAATCTATATGGCACTAACGTAATATTATATATTATTTAGTTATGACAGAACAAACGTCAAGAGGGTGGATTAAAAATCCACGTAGAAATGAGGATGAATATAAGCAAGGTGTTCAGAACTTCATCAACTTTGTAAAGCAACACTCACCACAAGATATCCAGTTATGTGTGTGTCCCTGTAAGAAGTGTAAAAACTCCAAAAAAATCTCAATAGAAACAGTTGAGAAACACTTGATAGTTTTTGGTATGCTTTCGACATATGATGTGTGGTTCTTTCATGGAGAGAGAAACAATGCTACAGTACAAAAGACTCGTGCATCAGATTCCGCCGAAGAGTTACCTATTCAAGACCAAATGCAAGTAGAAGAGACTATTGAGGGCGCTTTTGGAAATCTCGTTAATGATGCATTTAGAGTGCATGATATGCCACAGGCTAGCGGTGAAGTGAACTTTGAAGAGATACATGTTCAGAAAATGTACCATGAATACAGAAGCAAAGCAAATGAGAAAATATATCCTTCTTGTGAAGATGGACTTACAACTTTAGGTGTAATGGTTGAGCTTCAGAACTTGAAAAAAGAATTTAACTGGTCAGGAAATAGCATGACGGAATTGTTGAAATTATTTAAAAAATGTCTTCCAAAAGAAAATACATTACTCGACAAGGATCCCACCATGAAAAAAATGTTAAAAGATTTGTGAATGAAGGTAAAAAGCATTCATTCATGCGAAAACGATTGCATGTTATTTTGGAAAGAGAACGCTAACATAGTAGAATGTCCTCATTGTCATACACCAAGATTTAAAGATAAGGCAAATGCGTTAGGCATAAAAAAATGACAAGCCAACCGAGGAAAGTTCTAAGACATTTCCCTATAATTCCAAGGCTGATTAGATTGTACACTATACCGTGGATAGCTCGTAAAATGCAGTGGCATAAGCATGCCGATCCTTCTTGGAATTTCATGCGTCATCCCGTTGACTCAGCCGAATGGAGATCAATCAAATATAAGTGGCCAGAATTTGCTAATGAAGGACGTAATATATGGCTTGGTATCGCTAGTGATGGATTTAATCCGAATGGGGTTCTCTCCAATAGTTACAGTTGTTGGCCCATATATATGATTCCTTATAACCTACCCCCTTCGTTATGTATGAAATCACAATTTCAAATGCTAAGTTTATTAATTCCTGGACCGAAAGCACCAAGTCAAGACATTGATGTATACTTAGAACCTCTTGTTGATGAGTTGAAGAAACTTTGGACGGAAGGAGTGACTTCTTTTGACATGGACAGGGGAGAAATGTTTACAATGAAGGTAATACTATTATGGGGAATCCATGACTTACCAGCGTTGGGAAATTTATCTGGTTCGTGACACATGGTTATAAAGCATGTCCAGTTTGTGCTATGGAGACTGAGTCAGAGTACATTGGTAACGAGGTTGTTTATCCAAAGTATAGAAGATTTTTGAAGGATGACCATCCATATAGATTAATAAAACATGGATGGTATACGGATACCGAAGATAAAGAACCGCCAACAAGGTTAAGTGGACCATCCCTTTTGGAAAAGCTTAATTGTATAAAATATTTTCCTGGAAAATTACTAAAGAATAAGAAGCGAACGATATATGAAGCTACCGATAAAAGTTTCTTTACAGTTGGAGATGGTGACATAGAAAAATTGTCTTGGTATAAGAAGTCAATTTTCTATGACTTAATTTATTGGAGTAGTCATAAAGTGCGACATACTATTGATGTAATGCATACAGAGAAGAATGTTGCAGAGCATCTTATCAACTTAGTGTTTGACAAGGGAAATCAATCATCTAAGTTTGCATGGGACAAGATTCATAAAATGAAATGTTGTCAAGTTCTAAAAGATGCCAAACTTCCATCGTGTCTTGGGACAAGATTTGGTAGCCTTGTTACTATTCAACCGCCTACTTTGCACATGAAAAAAACATACGAGTATCATATTTTTATGCAATACTTGCTTCCTATAATGGTTCAACATGCATATCCAAAGCTTCGTGAGTTACGACGAGCTATTTTACAAGTTAGTTTGTATTTTAACATAATATGCTCGAAAATTTTAGTTCGAGAACATGTTCAAGCTGCCAAAGATATGATTTCCGAGGCATTGTGTGTGCTAGCACATTATTTTCCTATAGACTTCTTTGACATAAGTGTTCATCTTATGGTGCATCTAGCTGACCAAGCTTTGCTATGCGGACCTACAAACTATATATGGATGTATCCATTTGAAAGGTGAGATATTATTTTTTACAATGTTTGTAAACATTATTTCAAAATGACAATTTCTAAATATATGTGCATGTGTAAATGTGTGTAGGGCTATGAAAGAATGCAAAAATATACCTAGTAATAAACGCTATATAGAAGGATCAATCGCTGAAGCATATCTTGTTTCAGAATCAGTTAGATATGCAATGGAATATATGCTGAACCCACGTGATGGAAATCATAGTTCAATACAAGCATCCTTTTTAGATGATGGTGATGATATATATGAACGCCCTATCATTGAAGGCAAATATGTTAAGCTAACTAGGATGCAACGTGTTCAAATTCGAAGGTGGATACTTTTTAGAATCGATGTTCCCGAGAGAGATGAATATTATAGGTATGAATTTTCTCCATATTATGATAAATACCGATGACATAAAATAGCGAATGTATTCACATTATAATATCTAATTTGTAGTGCATATCGCTCCTCTTTAGAAGATGTGTCTCGTGGTAAAAGAAAAGTTACCACAATGGCAGAAGTAGTTGTACAAACTGAATTTATTGATTGGTTGCACAAAAAAGTAAGTTATTTCAATATGAAAATTGTAGGTTTTGTTCCTTTTATGCTAGTCATGCAAATTTGTTTGTTCCTGACAGCTACTAGAAGAAAAATGGATGAACACAATGTTGTGGCAATATGTTAGTGGTCCAAAGTGGGAAGCCAAAAGCTATCTCAAGTATAGAGTGAATGGATATATATTCTCTCCTCAACATTACGACGACACTCTTTTGACCCAAGATAGCGGTGTTTGCATGGATGCAATCACCACATTTGTTGCAAGTGCAAAAGATATAAATCCTACAGACGATGACACTACTTGGTATGGTATCATTAAAGATATCATAGAAGTCGATTATTATGATTCTCAACATGTAGTATTCTATTATGATTAGATAAACATCGCGGATAAGACAAATGTTCGTAAGATTTGTACCGATTCACATTTGTTGATGGTGAACTTGAAAAAGCTCAAAAATTCTAATTGAGAGTATGATGAGCCAGCTACTCTAGCAACCGAAGCAGGTCAAGTTTTCTATGTAAAAGACACTCAAAATCCTGACCGGTCCGTTGTTCGACGTTCTCCTAAGCGCATGACAGACAAAATATATGACTACACAGTACCGACCGATTTTCAGTCTGTTATGAAAGAACAAGCCAACTTAGGACCATTATTGAAATGTGTTGAAATGAAATAGATATCATTTTAAAATGAATATTTGTGTTGTTTGATATACTTGGTATTTGGTAAATTAGCATACGAGTTTATGAACGTACATGCTCATGTTATTTGATATATTTTTGGATATGAGTTTATGAACGTACATGCTCATGTTATTTGATATATTTTTGGATGCTTTCAGATTGATTTGTGAGCTTTGCTACTTCGGTAGGAACCTGCACATTGTGGAGATTATCAACAAAATTAAAAGAAGTTATATTTATTTTATTTGTTGTAACATCTTGTAATTTGCACATTATGGAGATTCATTTACGTTTTATTTTTCTAGGTTTATAAAATAAATTAATGTAGCTGGACTTTATCTTAGTGCCTCATAATGAAAATGTTAAAACTAATTTATGCTCTTTCTTTCTAACCTACGCAGGAATTTAATAGTGAGAACATTTTGTTTAACAATATATACTCCTTTGTGTGGTTTGTGAAAGATGTTACTAACCTAAATAAGGTTTAACTTAACAACTCCGATCCATTTGGGAAGCAACATGCTCAAGAGAAATCCCATAGACAACCACCTCATTCTTCACTTTTATACTGAACAACAATCTTGTGTTTGTTCCCTAGGCCTGCAATTACTTTGAATGGCCATAGTTTCATGT
Source organism: Allium cepa (assembly GCA_030765085.1). Classification (NCBI taxonomy): domain Eukaryota; kingdom Viridiplantae; phylum Streptophyta; class Magnoliopsida; order Asparagales; family Amaryllidaceae; genus Allium; species Allium cepa. The sequence continues at coordinate 459,896,288 of CM060938.1, read as the reverse complement.
CATAGTTTCATGTCACTTTGGACTAATGAGTCGTTGAATCGCCTTAAAACAAGCCTCTTTGCATCTACACAATAATGGATAATAAAAATAAATGAAAAAGATACTGACGCCACTGTTGTCTAACCATGGAAAAAACATTAAAAATGACATAAAGCCGGAAGAGCTATTTAATTGTAATTACATAGGAATTTTTCTCTGTTGTATCACTAAATGACATTCATTAGATATTGATTGTTACTTGCTCTATATTGAATGTTACTTAGTCTTTCTACAACTTAATGGGGACTGATAATAGCCATTTCTTAGCAAGCAGGCATGCACACATCTCTTTGTTAAACTATTTTATTAATTCAGTTAAAAGTTATAAAGTGCTAATGAATCTAAAATTTAAAGATTTGGCAAAAAATTTATTTTGCAGTTTAGCATACTATATTAGCGACATGTGTAGCTATTCCACATAAATAATGGGATGAACGGGTTTAAGTTAGAAATGATGTAAGAATTGCATGCTTTTCGCTTTACATTTGACTATTTGGTCTTACTTCCCAATATTTATAGCATGCAAGTACATATAATTTATTAAATTAAGAATCTATTAAATCTATAATTCAGAACCAAAATCCAAATTTGATTTAATGTTTGGACAGTAAGATTTACCTTTTCAATCTTGTTTAGAATACCTTGCTTCCAAACAGCAAGTAAAATGTTCACAAACAATGTTCTACCTTTAAGTTGAGGAGAGCCAAGAAAGCTATATCATTGACTTTGTCCTTATCATCCTCATCACCCAATACATCAAGATTAAAGATAGAGAAAGGAACCACAATGTTAGTTGAAAATAGCCAGAAGCCTATAAAGTACAACAAAACTATATACTTATACAAAAAATAGAGGCCATGGCTTACGAACAAGAAACATTCGACAACATATTCCCATAAAAATCTCAACCTGATAGCCTTGCATCACTTTGAAATCATTAAAAACGACTAATAAGGCTCGTAAACATGTATTGCAATTGTCGTTAACACTTACAGCAAGTGCGCTTGGATGATTAGGAAACAGAAAATACAAAAATTACTAGTTGATGGTTACAATCCATGATTAAGTCGTAAAAGAAAACCTCACTAATCACTTGCGACCCCATTAAAGCTTGACTGCGACCATACGTGAATAATATAGTGTTATCAAGGGAAAAAGTGTTATAAATCATGGAAGTTTCTTATGATATGGATTTATGCACAAATTCAAAAACATATAAGCATATAAATCTGCAGTTTAATTTCTTATCTAATTCTGATTATTCTTTTTAGTTCCATTTTTTCTTCTTCTTGAACTCCTTCTTAAAATTCTGCAGTTTAGTTTCATGAATATAATACATATAAATTGTGAACAAAGTGATAATAAATATGTTGATCTTATGTTGTTGTTTTCATGGGGTTATAGTTTGTTCATTTTTGGATACACTCAAAGAAAAGGAATAGGTTTTTGCAAGAAAAATTGAACGATACCATCTTCATTCACTATATGAAATTGAAGTGTCGATATATGCAAAAATATAAGCATAACCTTGACCGTGAGAAATCCAATTTTCTGGAAGGGGTTGATGAAAATGATGAAGGGTGATTCCAATGGACCATGATGATCTAACATGGGTGCAATTTAGAGAGGCAAGGACAATTGTTAATCATGCACCAAGATCTTGGAGTAGAAGTCAAATAGCAAATCCACCTTCCATGTCTAATGAAGATGGAAATGAAGAAACAATGGAGATCGATGCAGGTTTAGAAAATGCTAGGGATGATTTTGAAAACCATGTAATAGAAGGTGGAGAAAAAGAAAGCACCGAATATGTAGATTTTTGGCGCATGATATAACGTTGTATATTATTTTAGATTTGTAGTAATAATATGTAATATCATCTAAGTACCAAATTTCAAAACAAGTCAATATTTAATACAATGGATTTTCCTTCCTTAGGAGCGCCTATAACTTTATAGTGGATGGATTTGCTACAACCTATTTAACTTGAAATACTGGCAATATTCACTATAGTTATCCCTCATAACTATAATATATTTACTATGTTAAATATTTTAATATAAATATTACATATGTATCTCATACAAATGGTTGTTGTTGCCATTTAACTGAAAATGACGAAAGGTGATTCCAATGGACCGTGATGATCTAACATGGAAACAATTTAGAGAGGCAAGGACAATTGTTGATCATGCACCAAGATCTTGGAGTAGAAGTCCAAATCAACCTTCCTCATCTAATGAAGAAACAATACAGATAGATGTAGGTTTAGAAAATGCTACGGATGATTTCGAAAATGTAGATTATTTTTAGTTTTATACTTTAGGTTTCATGAACTTATTTTGTACTACTGATCTAAGAATGAACGGTCATTAATTATGGACAATTTGATATTATGAATTTAGTATTTATTATGTTGTTTACTTTTCTTTTTTTGCATTTATGGTTCATGTTAACATGATCATTATTTTCTCCATTATTATCCGATATTTTTAAATAATACATGTTCGATATTTAGCTGATATTGATATTATAACATGTCCGATATTTTAATGATGTCATAAGATATTGTCTCCGATATTTCAATGCATATCGACACTTGAGTGATGTACGGCCGATACCGATATTAACTAAATGGCATATACCTGAGATATCTAAGATTAGCGAACACATCTTCCAAGAAACTTCGTAACATAGATTCAACGCATTTTTTTTTAAGAAATACACCTTATCATGGGCAGCAGAATCACCATATTGCAAAGCAAGTGTGCCGCCAATATTCTCATAGATCGTTTGAATGTTGGTTCTCCTCCTCATGCTCATATACCTCTTGAGGTCATACACAATTTCCAGCCATCACCTATATCATTTCATCCGGGTTCAAGATTCGTATAGATTATAATACAAAAATTACCCATGGTCACTTTCTTAGCTGTATGGGTGTTGTTTGGCACCCGGAATTTTTCCTTCTTCATACCTGCAATCATCCAATATCTGACTAGGAGGTTATTTATATTAATGTATAGTGTAGAAATAGAGGTATATGCGTATATTTGAGTTTGAACTTGCAAATCTACTCATGTTTTTCTATGTCTAGGAACTACCCATACGACTTAGAAAATCATATTAACCATATCATAATTATAACATAAGAGTGTAATTGAAATATATAACCTCAACAAAAACACATATTAATGTGTGTAAGCTGTAGTTACTTACTTGTAGGTACTAAAAGCAACTATTCATGTCCTGTAGACACAAAATGAAATATTATTAATATAAGGAAGTCTATATATAGAGTATCTATAAATTTATGTTTCCATGTAACAATTGAATTTGATGATTTTTAATTACAAATCATGGTCTTCATATTACCATAAAATTCTGTATTAGCAGGCCATCGCTTATACAATGAAATCTTCACACATTTACTCTCCAGCTCAATTTGATTCTGTTGTTTAATTAATCCTACATAACTCCTTGAACACATTACATGTACTAATTCATCAACTTTTATCACTTATATTACAAAAGAAAAATAACTTGGTTTTTCAAATATAGCTTTAGGGAATAGTTTTATAAAGACAAAAACTTCTAACTAAATTACTACTCATATTTATTCAAGTAAGTAAGTAATTAAAAGCATTATCTTTCTATTCCATGAACACTAAATAAGAAAATATAAAACCATTTTACTATATTTCCTAAAACTATGATTAGATTTCCTATGAGCATAAATACTTTGATTATACTTAACTGAGAAGAATGCATGTGTGCTTAAAGAGAATATCAGGCATGTAAGATCTAACTTTAGAAGCATAAAATTCGAAGGGGTAAAACTATCACCCATATCATACAATTTTCAACACAATACGTGCACAGAAACCATAAATAGAACTGGTCATGATCATCATCCCAAGTCTAGATCGAAGAATTTTGTTCTAAATACAATCCAATTCAATTCATGTTGAATTTCAATTGTAGATTCATGATAATATAGCAAAAAGAATGATAAAATTATTGAAATTGGGATTTTCATGTCAACATACAAAATGTAGATTAATAATGAAAATTACCTCTGAAAGACTGTTTTGGGAAGCCATTTTGGAAGACCAACAGTAACAATTATGAAAAATTGATAATTAAAGGAGCAGGTGTTTATAACAGAAGTTTCTTGTTATTCATTCAGCTAACCAGTGAAAATTTTGATGCCTGCTGTTGTGATAAGCATTGAAGTTGGAGCGGAGGCACCACGGGGTTTGGGGATGAGGTCGATATGAATGTCGAGTGGTGCCATAAGAGTTTAGAATTTTTCTAGATAAGTGAAATTGAGTAAAGAGGGAAATGTTATTACGAACTGATGAATGTCCAATGGTGGCCAAAAGATTAGGTGTGATGTCTAGAGGAGCATTGCAGGAGCTAACACGGTGTCGTCACCGACCACTTGGTATGATTTGGATGAAGCAGTTGAGCAAGTCACGATTTGTAATCAAGGCCTTCTTTGCACTGACGTTGTCCCATAGAGGGTGATTTCCCAAAAACCGACCTTGTATAAGGTTAAAATAAAGGCCGAGGTGGAGGTGATGGAGGTGTTATGAGTGGAGCAGATGTTGTTAAACGAATAAACATGTTAAGAACTTAGGTTAGGGTTATGGAAGAGGGAAATCAATTTTTTTGGAAAAGGTAAGTTATGAAATGGGCGGCCAATAAAAAATAATCAAGAAAAGAGTCACAGGTTCCTGTTTTTGATATTGTTATAGGAAAAGTCCCTGCAGAAATGAATATGTAAATTTGGTCCCTACAAGGTGCCTTGCACTTATTTGTTGCACTTTTCTATTTCTGAAATCTTTTTTCACTTATTTGTTGCTCTTTTCTATTTCTGAAATCTTTTTTGAAATTTTCAAAATTTTGAAAAACGCAAGTTATCTTGCACTTTCTACCAGGAAAGAGAGAGCTAGTTTGCGCTTTCTGAAATTTTTGAGAATTTTGAAAAGCTATTAGGAAAGCGCAAGCTAGTTTGTGCTTTTTTATTTTTAAAAGTTTCTAAACTTTTTGAAATTTTTAGAAAGCGCAAACTAATTTGCAATTTCTGATTTAGAAAAAACAGAGACATAATTTACATACTTATTTCTATAAAGACTTTTCTTGTAATAACATCAGAAATAGGGACCTTTGCAAATCCCCAAAAATAAATGATTCGCATGCCTTTGGACTAAAATAATAATCTAACAGCGTTTGCTAAAAGAGGAGGAAAGGAAAAATAATAAACATTAGCAGTCACACGCTGTATCATTTTGCTATAAATGATTACTTTTCTTGTAGTGACTAATAACCTTTATATAATATATGGACTAGCTTTCCTAATTCATAGTTTTCATGGGTGCACTTTGAACCTATTGGTCCTTACCATTTAACTTAACACTACCACTCATGTGGATTTGATTGATTCATGGGTTCCCCTGAACCTATTGGTTGCTCCAACAAATTCTTCCTTATTCTAGTTTTTATGGGTTGACTAGGAACCTATTGATAGCTATCAATAAGTTAATTAGGATATAGTTTTCATGGGTGCACTACAAATCAATTGGCCCCTGCCAACCACTCTTTATAACATAGTTTTCATGAGATCACTATGAACCTATTGGTAACTCCAATATCTTCCTAATCATAGTTTTTACGGGTGCACTATGAACCTGTCTCCAGGCAAATTTTATATTTATGCATCTTATATGTTGGTCTCCTGACCTCCTATATGCAATTCTAATCATTCAAGGTTTTAATCAATTTATATTCATTGCTGGGTCAACCTAGCCTATCCTCTTGCTCTTTTTCGCCGACTACGCTCCTCAGCGCCCTACTATTCAACTCATAAAAGAGATTGGTTTATGAAAGCCCGCTCCGTCCAATCCAATTGATATAGGGTTGGTTGTCTTCGCAATTAATATGGTCCTTTATAATGTGAATATATTTATATTTGAAGAAGCAACAACATAGCATAATAATACCACTCATGTGGCTTTAATATAAAACATGGTTAATGCCTTTAACCTATTATTTTATCAAGGAAAGCTTCTTCTCAAAATCATTAAAAAAAAATCCTTTAACTTAGCCATGGTTTTTTATTTAAAAATTGTGTTTGGGTTTACTTGTTTTGAAAAACCAAAGCTTTCGAACCCTTAGAAACATTGCTTTCAACTTCACTGGATGACCTCCTTCGAAAGCTTAAAACTTAAATTTCAAAACATTAGGCCCCTTCTTTTCTAATACTTTAAAAACTTTCTTTCGAAACTTTTCGATTGTATTAAAGTATTAACATTAACTTTAGAAGCATACCTTTGAAACCAATTGAAAGTACCCCTTTCAAAACCATTGGAAACAACCCTTTTGAAACCATTGAAAGTCCCCTTTTCGAAACCATTAGGTTTATACTTAAAATATTATTTGGTTCAAAGTGAATATAGGCAAACACAACTCTTTTGAAACCCTCCTTTATGGTATAAAAAATCCTAAGGAACACATGATGGCGTTGGCATCATCGCTTTCGAAAGCTTCACCCCAGTTAGACAAAACATTGAAAGGTAGCGTCAAAACCTTTTTTGAAGCCATTGCCTTCGAAACCCTTGGAACCTTTCGAAGGCATTTAGGAAGAGGCTTGAAACAGCTTTAAAAACAAACACTACCTGTTGAAATCAATGATGACTTCAATACCATCGAAAGGCTAAAGAATGGCAGCAAGGCTTCGACTAAATCGGAACCACTTCTTTCAAAAGCATTATTTCCTAAGTAAGGGACCCATTTGAAAGCAATCATAAGTTGATGGCAACCCTTTTGAAAGCTTTTAAAATTCTCTTTCGAAAACATATGCTTCGACTCCTTTGAAGGCTTAAATAAATCAAAGGTAGGCGCTTCTCTTTTTAAAACAAACCAAGGTATCGACCCCTTTGGATGCCATACGTTCGACACCTAACCTTCCGCCTTTCTCCAATCCACTTCGTACTATCTTTGTGGTACCCTATGTAATGGTTTCGGTTTAGTTGGTTTCAGATGGGTTGAAGGCGGAAGCTCTAGGTCGAAAGGTACTTCTAAAGTAGGCGAAACCAACTTTTCTGGGTAAACCCGTTTTACTACTAATTAAAGCAAACCTTTTTCTGACTAACTTACCATGTGTAAACACTAGAATGGTTGCCTTAATTTTTAAATTCTTTACTAAAATAACTACCGCTAATTTCAGATCTAAACCATAGTTAAGTTAATCAAATAAGCCCTTCCATTAGGCAAAATCAATATTGCAAAGAAGTCCCTTTTCTAAAATAATTTAATTTGCATAGTAAATCACTTTGGAAAAGTTCTCAGAAATTCCAAAAATTTAATTAAATCATGTTATCTAACATATCAAAATTACAGACCCAAATTCTTAATATACTTTCTGAAATAAATTTATAAACCCAAATAACCATATTTTTCTTTGAAAATTCATAACAATCTTTCCATAGCTTGGAAAATTATCAAAATTAAAAATCAACTCCAAAATCATGTTTTAAATAACATAAAATTTTTCAGTGGCATTTAAACATTAACATAAACCAATTTTACCCTAAAACCATGTACAATCTCATTCAAACAATCTTGTTTAAATTAAACAAATCATTATTCAAGCATTTCATCATCCATTTCATCATAAAAACTAATTTACCTTAAACCTAAAAACATATGATTTAAACCAAAAATAGAGATGGAATTTTATTCACCTTGATTTAGATAAGGAGATGGGATTGAGATTGATTTCCCCTGAGCTTGATAATCTACCTTTTGATTTGATTTCTCTTCTCTTTGATTATGGTCGTCCCCTTTTAATATTTTTTCTTATGTTTTCAAAATAAGGTGAATGGGAGTGAAATGGCAGGAATGAAAATATATAAGGGTTAATGGTTATGGGCGGCAAATACCTAATATACCTTTATGTAGATTACTTAACCTAATACCCATTCTTAAGCCCATTTAATTATTTATTAAGCACAAGCTTTATTAGATTTATTCAAATCTTAATCCCCTTACTACTTAACATTTACATTATTCTATTCATTTATCTAATTAAATCTTTTGAATAATATTATGAAAAATTTGGGGTGTTACACTTTAATTCCATACTCTTCCATACTCTTCAAGACGTATTTAGTTCGAAAAACTTGAGTTGGATGAAAGTGGTTTCAGATAACATATCTGATCCCGGTATCTTCGAAACAACTTTCGATAATTTCCAGAAAACTCAACCCCGGTTCTTTAGGAAATAAATAGTCAAAGATAAGAGCGGAGTTCACCTCCTAACCTTTAATGGATGGGTTTCCTTATTATTTATCCTAGAAGAACGAAACGAGATTTATACGCGTAATACAACATCTTTGGGGATGACTGTGCCATATAACTCACGTGTTTCTCCTATATATTTCCAAAGTTACGTTTTGATCTAGGTTTTGATAGTCAGTTATTTACCTATCAAATAAATAAACATTCAACATTGATTTGATTCCATATGGGATTCATTAAGCCTTTATTAATTTATCTTTAATTATTAAAATCACTTTATAAAACTTGATCAAAATATCCTTACACAACACTATTTCCAAAACTCTTGCTTTCCCTTTATACTTGGGAAACATTTATACTTATCTTAGCGGTACTAGTATATTATCGAAACATTTGGAAAATTTTCTCTATTCAAATTCCTTTTGAAAAACATTATTTACTATAACCTAATCCACTTATCCTTTATAATAATTTCTTTTCAAATGCTTACTTTATGATTGAAATAACTTATAAATTTCCAAAGTCAATTTGTAAAAACACTTTTATAAGTCTACAAGTCAAGTTACAAAACATCTTTACAAGCCTCTAAAATAATTTATAAAACATTTCCTCATTTAAAACTCCTTTGACAAATCTTCTTTAAGAAAAATCCTTCATAAAATATCTTTTACAACTCATCCATTTAAATCACTTTAAATAAACCATTTTACTGAACAAAACCCATTTTTATAAACAAGTTATTATTTATGAATACCAGTATAAGAAAATAATATAACTTGAAAAATCATTTATAAACCTTAAACCCTAAATGGATTAAAGAATTGAATTTAATTCAAAATCATACTTTATAAATTCAAAAAGAGCTTATCAATCCCATATGTACTTATTTAAGTTACCATTTAACGTCATTTTCACTTTTAAGTCACCTAACCATTTATTTATATAAGTTAACACATACGTAAATGCATTTCAAATCCAAAACAGGGAATAACATGTCAATACAACTTAACTAGCATATACATGTCCAAATAACATAATAGAAAGATGGTGATTTGGCCTGCTAAATAGATGTCCAAACAGTTTAGTACTTATAGCAAAATGAGAATTTATTATACTAAACATATGTCCACATAATAAACAATTACATTATAGCAGAAAGGAGATTTATTCTGCTAACAGATGTCCAAAAAATCAAACCATTTACATATCACATTCACAATTCTTTGTCTACTTAAGGGTATCAACATTTGAATCTCTTGTGTGCAAAACCATCTTTGAAAAAGAAGCACCTTTACAATTTGATTCTTGGAAAACAAGGATTAATACTTAAAACTCGATTTAAAATGATTAATTACATGTTAAATTCTTATTAAATCATAATTAATTTTTATTAAATTTTAACTTAACTTAATTATAAATTAAAAAATAATTAAACCTTTAATAAATAATTTGTTTATAAATCAAACTCTTAACTAATCCTTTATTAATTATTAAATAATAATCTAAAACCTTTATTAATAATTAACTATTCATTAATCTCAATTAATAAATTGTATAATATTTGATTAAAACTTAAATAATAAATTAAACCTTTATTACATATAATTAATCATAATTAAGTTTTTAATTTAAACTTTAACCTAAATTTAAATTGATAAGTAATTAATTAATAATTAAACTCTTTATTTTTAGTAACTAATTAAAAATAAATCATACACTGAACTCATGATTAGTTAAAAATTAATTCTTACTTAATCAATAATTAATTAATTAATCCTAACTTTAAAAGATAATTAATTAATAATTAATCTTTACTTAGTTAAAGTTAACTAACCTTATTTAATATTTAATTAATTATTAATTATTAAATTTAATTAATTAATAATTAAAACCTAACTAGCTTTCTAAAACATCTTTAACAAGTTTATTAAATATTTTTAAATTCTTTAAATGTATTAAAAACCAAATTTTCAAATGTCGAATTTTTTTTATTGAAACTACATTCATAACGACTATCGCTGTAGATGCCGTTTTCTTGGAATTTTCTCTTGCTTTCTTCTTTAAACCCATCCACCTGGAAAGTTACTAACTTTTTGAATACCCAATTAAGTATTTGAAAACTAAAATTAAGTTACTAACTTTTTTAATTGACTTTGGTTTGTAAACCAAAGCTCGTATTTCCATATAAGAATTCTTCGTCGATAAACCAAAACAAAGTGCTAACTTACTTAGAAAACCTACACAATACCATGTCTACATCATCCATAACCAAAGAAAAATCATAACCATAAGCAAAAAATTAAACTTTACCATCATTCACAAAATTAAATCCAAGTAATCATACTGCATACAATAATTCACATACATAAGCAACATCAAAACATGATTTAAACCCAACACTCATCATCATAAGCAAGCACATGTAATGCCACAAATTTATGAAATATACTAAAGTTTAAACTTTGATTTTTAAAACCAATAGATTACTCATCAAAATCTTTGAAAACTTGAAATGTTTAGAACATGTAAAGCTTGGAAACCACAAAAATCCTCTCGAAAATATGTCATCTTCTTACCGATTTTTGATCATGTTACTCTTGAAATTTGGAAAAGTGGTGAAAAGAGAAGTTTTAGGATCTCTATCATTCCAAAAAAAGAATTACTAAATTTCATTTTTTTTGAGAGAGTTATGGTCAAAAGAAGGAGTGGTATTTTCAATCTTGATAATATGGGTCCAAAAAATGAGTCAAGAAATATATATTTTTGACCAAAATATATTTGAAATTTGAAAAAGTAGTGTAAATAAAAGTGGTAGCCACTGAAATTCTATATGGTTTGAAAGATAGAAAATCTTGATTTAGAGTAGTGTGGAAGAAGTTATGGCCGAATGAAGTGGAAGTAAAAATAGAAAAGTGGAGTATTGAATGTAGAAGTATTTTAGTAAGTTTTTAAATAGATTCAAGTAAAAAAACTATGGTTTTTATAACTTAGGAAAGTATTTGAGAATCCATGGAAGTGTGTTCAAGAGCTTAGGTGGTTTGCAAATGAAGGGAAACAGAACGAGGAAGTGAATAAAATTAGAAAAATGGGTTTACGTACTAAGGCACAAGTTGAATTACCATTTTACCCTTTGTCTTTAACCTCCATACACTTGCTTCCACCTCATCATGCAACCTCACCCTTGTCTCCTACTTGAAAATTTCAAAATTTCCTTGTTCCCCCTCTTTATAAACATACAAAACTGATTTGATGTTATTATGTACTTTATGTTTCCATATGATGTGACGTTTACATTTTTATTTTATTTTCCTAACTTATATTTTAAACTTTATATACTTAAGCATATATACATGCATACATATATTATATAAGCCTAATGCAACAACCCACCAATTCAGACAATTCAAGCTGATAATAAACCCCACATGTCTGATCCAAATTGAACGGGAAGACGGAAAGTTATGGAAAAGAAAGAAAAAAAGAAGAGAAGAAGAAGAAAAAGTGAAAAAAAAACTAGAAAAAACAACACAGAATCTCACCATCGCGGCTGAACAATATATAATAATATCAATGATCTTTACAAATGAGAGACAGTTATATACATACATAAATCAGAGGACAACAACACATCACAATCATCAGCCTGGACAGTTATAACAGCCTGTCCTCACAATGCTGATGATTTCACAATAAAACATTGGAAAATAAACATAAACGTGAATATGACTTGTAGGCCTCCATTGTAACATCCCGCCTTTTTGTATGCTTTAAATCGACAATAAACCACACATATCCGACTCAAACCATACAAAAGGGAGAATTGTTATTGAGCTAAATAAGAAAAGGGAGAAAGAAATAAAACAAAACAGACTCTCATAGCGAAATGACAAAATATAATAATCAAATAAGCAGTTCATGAAGCTGTTTACAAATTATCAATCATCAAACAATATCAATGATCAAACATTTATCAAATAAGCTGTTTACAAAATATAAACTGCCAGTTGATACCTGTCTACATCCTTCAGAAATAAAGTCTTCGAATCCTGAAATGCTCAGACTGACCCGAGCGAATTGAAAAGACAAAACACTCGAGTCAGAACTAAAAGATCTTATGTAAGTTTAATCAACAGTAAATAATATGAGTGGAACGGTGTCAGAGAAGTTTACGGGATTTGACACCTCCTATCCAGTGTCTAACGTGAGTGCAGTACTTAAGAGATGCTCGGGATTCACATCTCATAAGGACCCGTTAAACTATTTACTATGTAGTAATATTTCGCTACTATAATAATGTCTATTAGTAAAATAAACTAACTTTTAAATAGCGTTAAGGCTTTACATTTTCCACCTTAACACGTAATAGTGCCAATAGTCTATACACTACCGTAATACCTCGTAATCGGGAGGCTACCAGAGGATAGGTAAGACACAAATCAAACTCGTTTAAGAAACGTTAGGGTAGGTGACACGACACAACAAGGGAATGACAAGGTAGATATACCAATTACACATCCGGGCTGGTGGTAACGCGTAGCAGCTACTATCGCCCACCTCGAGCCATACCCCCGAAATCAAAAATCAAAAGTGGCCACCGAATCAATCCAAAAGTCAGAGTATAATATCGAAGGAGTGTGTCCGATAAGAGGGGCTACCTCCTTGGCCCGAGAATCGCTTCTGTTTTAGCCACCTTATGCCAACTCATAGGAGTCGGGTCCACGTCTTTACCTCAAAGGAAACGCCGCTACCATCCTACTTCATTCTGGAATCTCTACCGCATACACGGTTGTTAAAGTGGTTTTCGGAGTTGGCAGAGAGTATGACAACTTTCGATCCTGGTCATTTTAACAACCAAACGTTATTATAACACCGCGGTCATTTCAAAGTAATTATACTTTTAAAACTAGAATTTATTATCCATTCTAAACCATATAAATACGATATCATTTCCGTTTTAAAACCCAAATCAATCTGATATCATTTTTATAAACCCAAATCAATATAATATCTTTTTTATTTCAAATATATCCTCCTTCCAAAATCATAGCACTTTAAATATTATAACACTTCAAAACCAAACACTTGAAATTATAACATTTTCAAATCATAATACTTTGAAAGTCGTAGCTTTGAAACATAACTTCCATCACTCAAATGGTTCAAATATTATAATACTTTATATAATTAATAGCTTCTTCAATTTTCACGACTCAAATCCAACCCAATTCAATTTTCTACATTTTTATTTAAGCAAATCCCAAATCTTAAATTCCAATTCAATTTAGTTTCCAAATAAATTATCCCACATTTATATTGATTTCAAAACAGATTTGATCCACAAAATAAACCACTTCAAATTCAATATATTTCAAACTTTAAGTATTCAACAATTCAAAACTAAGTTTGGAAATTTCTTTCAACAATTCAATTTTCTATTATTTAGTTTCAAAATACTTTACATAATAAATCCATTATAATTTAAATAAAGCTCAAATTTCAAATAACTAAATATTTCCTTAAATTCATTTATACTTGAAATGTTCATTTAATTTCCCCCTAAATCAAAATCAAGTTATAAAATGATACCTTTGAAATTTCAAATTTAATAAATTTCACATCAAATTATTTGGGTTTAGTTCTTAAATAAATTCAATTCCAAATAAATTTCAAATTTATCTCCCAAAATTAATTTATTTTAACCATTATACACTCTATTTTAAAATATAATTTAAATACTTACCCACATTATATTTTAATAAAATCAAACTCTATTATTAAACTTATTTTTTTATTTAACAAATTTATATATAGCTTGAAATCAAGAATTTAACTATATATAAAATAATATTGATATAAAAATATGTATTTCTTTCCAAAATCATTGAAATAAATTTCAAAATAGTTTTTATATATAGACCACGATGTTTGTATATAATTTTCTATCCTATGGTCAAGTGATACAGATATTTATCATTTCAATCCGTAATTTAAAACACAAATACGATTATATATCATTTCAAACCGCAATCTCGTATGAAATAAAATCCATAACAACTTGCAGTTTATAACAATATTGAAATACAACATCCATTCATCCAATATCAATCATCAAACATTTGTCAAAATCATCATCCAATTCAATCAATAGCATCAATGTATAACAAATAATAAATAACAGGTATCAACTGGCAGTTTATATTCAATAATAAATTAAATAACTGTTATCCAATTAAATCCAAATAAACTGAGATGATGATTCAAAATACGCCAAACAAACAGAAATAAATTTCTAACCACATCATAAATAAATTTAACAAACACAAGAAACTTTAGAAGTTGTGAGTGGTTTAAAACACTCACCTTTTGAATTTAAATTGAATTTAAATCCAATATAAACCCAAAATTAAACAGTCTTAGAATTCACTCAAACTCACGCCAAAATATTTGGAATTCCGATATGATCCTAACAAAAAAAACCGCGTGCCAATCAGGCATTGTATGAGAACTTTATTAAGTTTTGAAGTTATACGATTTTAAAATTAATAAATAATAAAAAAACGTTACCTCCAAACTGGCCACGTCATCACCCTTCATACGCACAGTAAAACAATCAAACCAGATTTGAACGAGGCTAACCTACCTCTGCCTCCATGCGTCGACTGTCCCCACCGCGCCAAGCACAAGGACACCGTGGCCACGCCCCCACTTCAGCCAGCGCCTACCTCGCCACAGCACTTTCTTTGAACCCCGATGTGACACCGATCGACCGAAAATGCAAGCCAAGCTGTCGAAAATTGTAACCCTATTCGAATTTATCCCGACGATCCGGCCATCAACACGTCAAGCAACTCACTCCGATGGACTGTGCACGGTCCTCTCCACCCAACGGTAGCATCGAATCGACGATCCGTTGCAGTCGAACATAACAAAAGGAATGGCTGATATTTGTTCTCAAATTTCTGGATAGATAGAGGTTTAAATAGAAAAAGCATTACAGATCTGAGATTCGCTCGTTGAGAGCTTCAGATCGATATAAAATTTGATGTTATTTGAGGAGTT
Source organism: Allium cepa (assembly GCA_030765085.1). Classification (NCBI taxonomy): domain Eukaryota; kingdom Viridiplantae; phylum Streptophyta; class Magnoliopsida; order Asparagales; family Amaryllidaceae; genus Allium; species Allium cepa. Next base: position 459,880,886 of record CM060938.1, on the reverse strand, counting down.
TGATTTTTTTGATTTGATGTTGATTTCAAATAGCAATTGAAAATTCTTGTTTTTGTCTGCCATTGAAATGAGGAAGAGGAGCAATTGGAATTGTACATACAAAAAAATGAATATAAAAAATAAGGTAGGGTTTATAACATGATATATATAGGTAGAGCTGAGAAATAGAGGAACGGATACAATTGGTTTGGACCGTTGAATGATAAATGACCCGAAAAGCCCGTTTTGACTCTCAAACTAAATTGGGTCAACCCATATATTAAATTAGGTGTTTTTGAATATTTTAAATGCAATGGAATAGGTTTCAAGTCCAAATTCAATAGTATGAAGAAGTTATGCTAAAATCAAGTTATTTCAAATTGATTTCAATTGATTTCAATTTAATTGATTTCAAGGCGTTTCGAGTCCGTACGATAAAACGACAAGTTCGATCGCTACGAAACTTGAAATCCCACAATAATTCACTATTGCGGATCTGATGAAACTAGTTTCATCGAAATCTGAGTCAGTGGCCAAAATGGCTATTTTCTAGTTAATTAAATTAGACTAATATTTAATTAATTAAATCCAATTTTCATTTCCAATTTTATAATTAGCAACCTTTATCATTTTTGATTTCTTGAACAATTTCATTAATTTAAACAAATTTAGATGTCATATTAAAGTTGATAAACCTATCAATTTTAGTGTTTGATTTCAATTTCATTAAATTCAGAAATTAAAATTTAAAATTCCAAAAAGCCTTTATTAATGTTGTGACGACCTGGAATTTTTGAGCATTTAAAATTGGAATATCTAATTGATTTTAAATATTCAAAAGAGTAATTTTAACTTGAATTACGAATATCACAATTTATATGATAATTGAATTATTGAATTAAATAATTTGAAATTGAGTAAAATGTTGAATCTGGAGTTTTAAGCCTGTTGGAAATAAATTGAAGGCTTATGAAACTTATATTGATAATACTGAGACAATAGAAGTGTTAAAATTGAAATTAATAGTGATCTGTGCAGTTCTGAAATTTATATCGTTTAAATTGAATTTAAAAATAGTCTTCCGAGGCACAGTCTCAGAATTAGACGAAACCAGTTTCATTGGGTCCGTAATATTGAATTATTACCGGATTGCAAATTTCGTATTGATCGGAGTTGGTGTGTGAGCGTACGACATATAAACGCGCTGGAATTTGAATCGAAAATTTGAATTAATGTATATATTTGCATAGTTGGTCAACCATCAGCAAAATTCTACTCATGTCACTGTTTTTCGATCACTTCAGCATGCAGCCTTCCTCTCAAATCATGTTTCCCCTTTTTGAAACAGCACGCAAATGTCAAAGCAAGTTATCGAAAGGTAATAATAAATAAGTATCATCGTTTTCTTTTTCCTTTATAAAATCAATTTCAGAATCGAAAGTTTCAAATAAATAAATTAATGGCGACTGCACCTAATTCAGTAAGGGGTAGTCCCGGTCTTGTGTTGCAGGGTAGCGGGCGTACTCCTCGGTACTGTGATCTAGGTCACGTACTGTGACAGGTGGTACCCTAGCGCCTAGTCATTAGTTGGAAATCCATTCTCCCTACGAGCCTTGTACGAGTTTTGTTTGTATTATCCACTCTATGGCTAGTGGCTGGAATTTAATAGATGTAACAACTTCGGCTATTTTATAAGTATTTGTATATAGACCCTATTATAATATCAGAGGATTTCTATAAAAACTGTTTTAGCTATCGTAAGGTAAAAACCCGACATGTTTATTTGTGGCGTGGTCTTACGAGATGCTTTTGTTTTCAAAGGATTTTTGAAACTTAATAATCAATTGAGTGTGATTTTCTCACGCTGCTATTCCAGACTGACTCGGGTGTTATTTAACTATAATGCTCGGGTCAGACCGAGTATTATAGGATACAGGATATGATGCTATGGAGCTCAGGAGATGAGCTGGATGACGATGCGTATTTTCGTATATGTTATATATATTCCGCTGTGTTGAGTAGCTGTGTATCCAGTTGTATGTTATTGATGTTGAACTGTGATTGATGTACTCTGATGATGTAATATGTAAACAGATATATTTGATTTTGTGTAAAGATTATTTATTATCTATTATATTTAATTCCGCTGCGATGGTTAGATTCTGTTGTTGTTTTCTATTTTCTTCTTCTGCCTCTTCTTCTTTAACCCAAATGGTTCGTATTTCTGTACCACTTGAGTTGATTTAGGTAGAATAGTGTTGACTCAAGGGGTATGGATTTGCGGGCTGTCCAGTGGTATCTGAGCATAGGTTGGTGATAACCTTGGCTCTGGTGGGAATTACTCATTTAAAATAGAGTCCGTAGTACTCTATAACGAGTTTGAGCGAATTAATAATGTGAGCGCGTATTTGTTAGTGAATATAAATCGTTTTAATATTATGTTGATTGGTTTATTGAGTGGCATACGAACCTTCGTCGGCACAGTCTGGACAACTGTGTCGAAGGGGTTTCTAAACACTTGAATAGAACAATTGACACGATATTGTTTTAAATGTGGGTAAATGAAATAATTTTACCCAAAAATATATTTCGATATAAAGAAAAGTTTTTTAAAACTATTTTAGCTAATATATGGTTGCTTGGATGTTAGAAATGATAATATTAAATTATTATCATCGTTGTGTAAAAATCTAACTAGAAATTGAAAATATAACCAAAGTATCAGGAAATAAATTCATTATAAAATGAAATTTATAAATATGAATTATAAATGTAATTTATGAATTGAATTATAATCAAATGGGAGACTATACAAATGAATTATAGTTAAAATTTGATTTAAATTAAAATTGAAAAAAAACATATATGTGAGGAATATTTTTGAATCGGATGTGAAATCTAGAAAGATTTGGAATTCAAAAATACTTGAAAGGTTTTAAAAGAAAGAAAAGCATTGAACTCTTTACGGTCGTTGAAAAATAATTCTGATGATGATCGCGACATCATCGGCGTTCATTTTCGAGTTTCCAAAAGAGGGATTGCTACCAGGACGTTTTTGATTAAAGTTTGTTGGAGAAATTTGGTTGATTTTGAAAATGCAAGGAATTTTGGATATAGGTGATTTCAAAGGAAATTTGTTGGGGAATAAAGCCAGGATTGGTTTAACTTTTGAGAAATGTGATTTGAGATGTTGGAGATTTCAAAATGATTTGAAACCAAGAGCCGGGTGCTTAATCCCGTTGAGATAGGTTGTAAGCTTATAAATTGAGTTGATTTTTAAATCAGGAAGGGAATATAAGTTTTGAATGTTGGAAATTTAGATTTAAAATGAAAAAGTTAAAAATGAAATTAACTTGGCTTGGGAAATAAAATTAAACTGGATTGAAATTAATTGAATAGGCTGAATTAATATCCAGTTGTATTCGAATTGAAATTGAATTGAGTTAAATAAATAAAAAAATCTTATTTAAAATAAAATTGAATTGGAATAAAATTCAATTGAGTTATTGAATAAGATTTGATTCTTACCTGAATAAATGGAAATTAAGCGGATAAGGATTGGAATTGGAATAAATAAATAAGAATAACTTATAAAAGAATCAAAATTAGGAATCTATGGAATAAAATATGCTTGGAGTTTAAATAAATGTAAAACTCAAGTTAAAAATAAAGGAAAAATATATTCAAGCCTATAATGAATGGAATTGTGTAAATAATAAGTTGCGACTTATAAAAATGGAAAGTGGAATAGAAAACCCAAATTAAATATTGTTTGATGAATTGGAAATAAAACAAAAAAAATCAAAACTTGAATTATAAAATAAATTGAACTTAATAAAATTTAATGAAGAAATTTTGAGATTTAAAATCAATTTTTGGATTATAAATTGGGGAAAGACTATTTAGATAATAAAGTAGATAATGAAATATGTAATGAGAACCCAATGTAGTTAAATAAAAGCTGAATTGTGATAATAATGAAGTTTGAAGATAAAACTTAGGTTATAAATCAAATTCGACCTGGACTGTTAGTGAAGTAAATGAAATTGAATTGTGAGTTCATGAAATTGGGTGGTAAATTGAAAAATGGATAGTGGATTTAGAACTTGAGTTATAAATTAAATTTAACTTGAAGTATTAACAAATTAAATATAATTGCGAATAAAAGAAAAATGAAATTGGATTAAAATAGTAATGGTTTGAATTGCAAATAAAATCCAAATAAGTGGAAATAAATTGGAAATGGCCATGTAATCAATTGAATGAGTTGAATCTGAAAATTTAAATTTTGTAATAACTAATCAAATGAAATTGTAGATTTAAAATGAGATTTAATTGAGATAGAATTAAGTTGAATAGAAAAGAAAATTTACTTGTAAAATGAAAATGATCTTAAGAATAAAATTTGAATAAATTGAAGTAAATTAACTTAAGCTGAAAGGATGGAAAGAAATTGAACTGAATTCAACTTAAAACTAAATTTAATGATATTGGATTGGATTTGAATCAAGTGAAAATAAAGTTTTAATCGAAATTAAATTCGGTGAGTTACAGATAATATTTAATGGAATGAAGTTCTTAATTAACTAATTATAAACCATTTAAAATGTTAAAGAATTGAAATAACTTGGAGGCAATATGAACAATTGAATGTTTTCAAGTTTAGAGAATGGTTTTAAGTGAAACGCAAATGAATGGGTTATAAACATAAATACTTATTTATCATAGATCTCGTCAAATTGCATGGAATAAATTGTCATTTGATGTAAATGGAAGTAACTAAGATGCTATGAATTGATAGGAATAAAATAAATTGATTTTGAGATCAGTTGAATTAAATATGAGTTCGTTTGCTTAAAAATAAATTAAATGTAAGCTTGTGAGTTGTTAACCATTCGGATTAAGTGAAACGATATGTGATTGGTTGTAAGCAATTAAAATTAATGTTGGAATATTTGAATTGCTTATAAAAAGTGTTTAATGGGCATTTCTTTTAGAATTCATATGTTTTAACTATTGCAAGTAAGTGAATTGTCGTTAAACTTCATATACTTGGCACTTACATGTTTAAATTGAGTAAGTACAGGTACCTGGGAGCCGTGTGGCTGGATTTGGTTGCGCTAATTGCTTAAAATGATAAGCGGCTTGCTTAAAATGCAAAATAAGGTACGCCTACGCAATAAAATAGGAAATATGAACTGTTTTTGTTTTTTCCGACCAGGTGAGTCGATGTATATATATTTATATATTTTGTCAAATTGCAAAAGCTCCTCCGTACAAAGGAGACTCTGCCAAAACTTTTTGAAAATTTTGGGAGTTAGAAATTTTGGAAAATTTTGTTAACGATAAAACGATTCCCAACTGGGAATTTAAATAAATTAGTAAATGAGACTAATATAAGATAATGATATAAATTGGTTATAAATGGAAAATAAAATTCAAATATTCAAAGTTGAAGATAAATTAAATTCATATGGAAACGAAAAAATCAATTTGAATAGAAATAGATAAACTAGAATGGTGAAGTAAAAATAAATATAAGAAGCATATAAAATGCTTATACTAACTTAAGAAGGGAATGGTGAATTCTTGATTGGAAATTGATATTACAAATATATTCTGAATTAATATTTGAATGAATAAATATTGACATTTGGAAGGAAGTCGATAAAATGTTTTTGAATATTGTGATTGGATATTAGTGCTAAACAGGATATGCAGGTATTACAAAGAGAAAGGAAAATTGGTTTTGATTTCAGATGATAAAAATTGAATTGCCCGACCAAAAAGGCATGTGTTTAAATTTCTATGGAATTTGATTGGGTTTTTGGATCGAGCCACTTGGCCTTTTGTTTTCTTTGGGATTTGGGAGCCCGAAGAGGCCTTTTGTAGTTGTACCGAGCTAGCCGCGCAAAGGAGACGCTGGTAAAATTTTCGAAAATTTAGAGAGGTAGAAAATTTTTAGAAAATTTTGATAATTCAAAATTGGTTTTAAAATTAAAACTTGAATGATTGGGCAAATAGGATTGTTTGTAAACTATGGAAAAGTTTGGGAAGTTAATAAGAATAGTAACGGGTATTGGACCATTCTTCCAAATTAGTAATTTCGGGGACGAAATTCTTTTAAGGGGGAGGAATGTGACGACCCAGAATTTTTGAGCATTTAAAATTGAATATTTAATTGATTTTAAATATTCAAAAGAGTAATTTTAACTTGAATTACGAATATCACAATTTATATGATAATTGAATTATTGAATTAAATAATTTGAAGTTGAGTAAAATGTTGAATCTGGAGTTTTAAGCCTGTTGGGAATAAATTAAAGGCTTATGAAACTTATATTGATAATACTGAAGACAATAGAAGTGTCAAAATTGAAATTAATAGTGATCTGTGCAATTCTGAAATTTATATCGTTTAAATTGAATTTAAAAATAGCCTTCCAAGGCACAGTCTCGGAATTAGACAAAACATGTTCCATTGAGTCCGTAATATTGAATTATTATCGGATTTCAAATTTCGTATTGATCGGAGTTGTTGTGTGAGCGTACGACTTATAAACGCGCTGGAATTTGAATCGAAAATTTGAATTTATGTATATATTTGCATAGTTGGACAACCATCAGCTAAATTCTACTCATGTCACTGTTTTTCGATCACTTCAGCACGCAGCCTTCCTCTCAAATCATGTTTCCCCCTTTTGAAACAGCAAGCAACTGTCAAAGCGTGTTATCGAAAGGTAATAATAAATAAGAATCATCGTTTTCTTTTTCCTTTATAAAATCAATTTCAGAGTCGAAAATTTCAAATAAATAAATTAATGGCGACTACACCTAATTCAAATCGCGTCGTCCTCCTTCGCTTCCTTCTCCCCTCTATTCAATTCGAATTACTCTCATCTAAACACAATGAAGGCAAGCTAATCGAATTTCCCTTCAGTTAATTTTCGAGCACGAGATAATGCTTTGCGAGTGGGAGGGATGAGAGGCGTTCGTTCACGGCAGCGACGAGCTCGTTGGGTTAGGGCACGCGATGCTGCGCGATAGGTCGAGGCGGTTACGTACGCGAGCACGACGATGTTCCGGTCGATGTTTTCGAGTTGCTATTGGAGTCGCGTTCGCGCGCGAGGTGCTTTGGCAGGGTTTCGATGGTGGCGGCTTCGTTAGTGAGCAGCAGGGACGACGTGGGTGTCGATCGCAGGGGCTGGAAGTTGGGCATCGCAGCTCTATTCGCAAAGGCATAAGGAGGTTAGGGCTTTGGGTTTTTGGGTAGTGGCGGTCGATGTTTGCTGCGAGGTATCTCCTTTAGTTTGATTTTTATTTGTATAGTTACAGCAAAGAAAAATATAGTGTAAACATTTCACAGAATTTTTTTTCCTGTTTTACAAATATATATATATATATATATAAAGTGAAAAAAAGAAAGTAAACATGAATTTTTAAAATAAAATAAAATAGTTTATAAAAGGGAAATTAATTTAAATGAAATTTGTTGGATTAAATTAAATTTGTTAAATGAAATTAATTGATTGATTAGTTCAAATAGTAATAAATTAATAAACCATAAATTGTTTATACAAGGTCAATATCATGAAGGAATCAAGCCGGGTTAGGGTGGATTGCAAGCTAAAATCAAAGGTGCGTTAATCTCACTAAGCTGCATTTAAAATTTAAACGATTAAATTTAAATAATTGTTTGAATGCTTGAATTGATTGATGTGATATAGTATGATATAATTTGAAATTGGCATATTATGTTGTGCTAACGTTTGTGGATGCAGGAAAAACAGGTTGGAGGGATTCAACTGAACCCCTCAACATTTATTTAAATTATTTAATACCCTCTGTTATGATTATTTGATATTCTATGATGAATATATTGGAACATTGAATGCTATGGTTTGATTGACTATATTTGGGTATAATGGCTTACCAAAAATATATAAATTAGATTTTTGAAAGAAAATAAAAGAAGTGAATTTGTAAGCGAAATAATTATATAAAATTTGAATAAATTAAGAATGAATAGAATGAAATGGAAGTGACATCACAATACTAATAAATAACTTCGTGTATGAAAAGATTTTGAATAATCGAAAATTAATGAATTGTAAAATCAAGTGATATTATTTCAAAGGAATAAAGAATTATTTAAAAATTTAAAGTTCAAATTTATTTAAAGGAATAAAGAAGTAATTTGAGGAATTTAAATTGGTATTTCAGTTAAAAATATTTTAAATCATAATTAAGGAAATAAATCCGAAATTAATGGATTTTGGAATTAAAAAGAAAGTAAACTGGGAATCAATTTGGAAATTGATTCAAGTGTTGGATTGGAGATTTAAAGATGAATGTGAAGAGAGGTATATTTCTCTGGATAGCCAAGTACGTTTAAAAGAAATTTTTAAATATAAGATAAAAAGTTTTAATGTTGTTTTAAAAAGTATGTTTTAAGAACTTATTATTTTCTAAATATCAAAATTCTAAATAAATATTTTCAAATCTATTATCGTAGTAATTATTTAAAAGGTACTAGTGTTTTGTTTTAAAGATTTGGACCTAGTTTATATTTTATAAAGTAACCTAATTTTTAACTATTCATATAGTATGTATTTTAGCTAATTATTGAAGTAGTCTTAACTTAAATGTTTTGAAGTAAATTCCAAGGTAAGTGTTTTTTTTAATCTATTATCGTAATAATTATTTAAAGAATGATTTGGTATTTTGTTTAAGAAGAAAATCTAGTTATATTTATAAAGTAAACTTATTTTAATCATTTCTAAAGTATTATTTTAAATTAAGTACTAAAGTAAAATTTTCTAAATTAAATGTTAAACATATTTTACAATAAAGTGATTTAAAATTATTTTAAAAATCTAAAATCTTGTGCTTGGTGATTCCAGTGGAAATAGAAAATATTTGAAATTTATTCTGAGAAAGGAAGATAGTTTGAAAACTGTTTTCAAAGTGGTTTGAAATTGGAAATATATCTTGCAAGGAAATTTTGAAATTAATAAATAATTTGGGAAATTATTTATTGGTTGATGGCTGTTTGTGAATATAAATTGATAGTTAAATCACCGACTATCAAAATTGGACAAATGCGTTGATCGTTTCGAAGAGACCGGGATTGAGATTTATTTCTCGAAAACCACTTCGATCTGGTTTGTACGTTTTCGTGGAAAACGATTGTGGATTCGAAGATGGAGCAGTGAAGTGCAAGGGATAGTCGCTACTAATCCTGAGGATATTTCCAAAAGGATGTAGTAGGAATAGTGCCTTTGGTTCCGTTCGAACTCAGGACCGACTTGTATGGATGAATGCTTGCGAAACATCGTTAGGTGGACGATGGGCATTCCAAGGGATATGTTCTAAAAAGGTAACGCTTAGCCTCATGCCTCATCAAATAGGAATGACTGAAAATCAGGGATTATGCAGCAAGGCTAGGTGGGTAGCATCCAAGCAGGGTGAGGTCATCCCTGTCTACATGTCCCTTTTATTTCGGCTTAGTGGACGGTTGCTGATCCCAACCTTGAGGTGATCTCACTCGCGATTATCCAGTAAGGGGTAGTCCTGGTCTTGTGTTGCAGAGGAGTAGGCGTACTCCTCTTTATTGTGATCTAGGCCACGTACTGTGACAGGCGGTACCCCAGTGCCTAGTCATTAGTTGGAATCCATTTTCCCTGCGAGCCTTGTACGAGTTTTGTTTGTATTACCCACTCTGTGGCTAGTAGCTGGAATTTAATAGATGTAACAATTTCGGCTATTTTCTAAGTATTTGTATATAGACACTATTATAATATCAAAGGATTTCTATAAAAATTGTTTTAGCTATCATAAGGTAAAAACCCGACATGTTTATTTGTTGCGTGGTCTTACGAGATGCTTTTGTTTTCAAAGGATTTTTGAAACTTAATAATCAATTGAGTGTGATTTTCTCACGCTAGTATTCCAGACTGACTCGGGTGTTATTTAACTATAATGCTCGGGTCAGACCGAGTATTACAGGATACAGGATATGATGCCGTGGAGCTCAGGAGATGAGCTGGATGACGATGCATATTTTCGTATATGTTATATATATTCTGCTGTGTTGAGTAGCTGTGTATCCAGTTGTATGTTATTGATGTTGAACTGTGATTGATGTACTCTGATGATGTAATGTGTAAACTGATATATTTGATTTTGTGTAAAGATCATTTATTAACTATTATATTTAATTCCGCTGCGATGGTTAGACTCTGTTGTTGTTTTCTATTTTCTTCTTCCACTCTTCTTCTTTAACCCAAATGGTTCGTATTTCTGTACCACTTGAGTTGATTTAGGTAGAATAGTGTTAACTCAAGGGGTACGGATTTGCGGGCTGTCCAGTGGTATCAGAGCATAGGTTGGTGACAACCTTGGCTCTGGTGGGAATTACTCATTTAAAATAGAGTCTGTAGTACTCTATAATGAGTTTGAGCGAATTAATAATATGAGCGCGTATTTGTTAGTGAATATAAATCGTTTTAATATTGTGTTGATTGGTATATTGAGTGGCATATGAACCTTCGTCGGCACAGTCTGGACGACGGTATCGAAGGGGTTTCTAAACACTTGAACAGAATAATTGACACGATATTGTTTTAAATGTGGGTAAATGAAATAATTTTACCCAAAATAATATTTTGATATAAAGAAAAGTTTTTATAAACTATTTTAGCTAATATATGGTTGCTTGGATGTTAGAAATGAAAATATTAAATTATTATCATCGTTGTGTAAAAATCTAACTAAAAATAGAAAATATAACCAAAGTATCAGGAAATAAATTCATTATAAAATGAAATTTATAAATATGAATTATAAATGTAATTTATGAATTGAATTATAATCAAATGGGAGACTATACAAATGAATTATAGTTAAAATTTGATTTAAATTAAAATTGAAAAAAAAAATATGTGAGGAATATTTTTGAATCGAATGTGAAATCTAGAGAGATTTGGAATTCAAAAATACTTGAAGGGTTTTAAAAGAAAGAAAAGCATTGAACTCTTTACGGTCGCTGGAAAATAATTCCGATGATGATCGCGACATCATCGGTGTTCATTTTCGAGTTTCCAAAAGAGGGATTGCTACCAGGACGTTTTGGATTAAAGTTTGTTGGAGAAATTTGGTTGATTTTGAAAATGCAAGGAATTTTGGATATAGGTGATTTCAAAGGAAATTTGTTGGGGAATAAAGCCAGGATTAGTTTAACTTTTGAGAAATGTGATTTGAGATGTTGGAGATTTCAAAATGATTTGAAACCAAGAGCCGTATGTTTAATCCTATTGAGATAGGTTGTAAGCTTGTAAATTGAGATGATTTTTAAATCAGGAAGGGAATATAATTTCTGAATGTTGGAAATTTAAATTTAAAATGAAAAAGTTAAAAATGAAATTAACTTGGATTGGGAAATAAAATTTAACTAGATTGAAATGAATTGAATAAGCTGAATTAATATCCAGTTGTATTCGAATTGAAATTGAATTGAGTTAAATAAATAAAAAAATCCGATTTAAAATAAAATTGAATTGGAATAAAATTCAATTGAGTTATTGAGTAGGATTTGATTCTTACCTGAATAAATGGAAAATAAGTGGATAAGGATTGGAATTGGAATAAATAAATAAGAATAACTTATAAAAGAATCAGAATTAAGAATCTATGGAATAAAATATGCTTGGAGTTTAAATAAATGTAAAACTCAAGTTAAAAATAAAGGAAAAATATATTCAAGCCTATAATGAATGGAATTGTGTAAATAATAAGTTGCGACTTATAAAAATGGAAAATGGAATAGAAAACCCAAATTAAATATTGTTTGATGAATTGGGAAATAAAACAAAAAAAATCAAAACTTGAATTATAAAATAAATTGAACTTAAGAAAATTTAATGAAGAAATTTTGAGATTTAAAATCAAGTTTTGGATTATAAATTGGGGAAAGACTATTTAGATAATAAAGTAGATAATGAAATATGTAATGAGAACCCAATGCAGTTAAATAAAAGCTGAATTGTGATAATAATGAAGTTTGAAGATAAAACTTAGGTTATAAATCAAATTCGACCTGGATTGTTAGTGAAGTAAATGAAATTGAATTGTGAGTTCATGAAATTGGGTGGTAAATTGAAAAATGGATAGTGGATTCAGAACTTGAGTTATAAATTAAATTTAACTTGAAGTATTAACAAAGTAAATATAATTGCGAATAAAAGAAAAATGAAATTGGATTAAAATGTAATGGTTTGAATTGCAAATAAAATCCAAATAAGTGGAAATAAATTGGAAATGGCCATGTAATCAATTGAATGAGTTAAATCTGAAAATTTAAATTTTGTAATAACTAATCAAATGAAATTGTAGATTTTAAATGTGATTTAATTGAGATAGAATTAAGTTGAATAGAAAAGAAAATTTACTTTTAAAATGAAAATGAGCTTAAGAATAAAATTTGAATAAAGTGAAGTAAATTAACTTAAGTTGAAAGGATGGAAAGAAATTGAATTGAATTCAACTTAAAACTAAGTTTAATGATATTGGATTGGATTTAAATCAAGTGAAAATAAATTTTTAATCGAAATTAAATTCGGTGAGTTACAAATAATATTTAATGGAACGAAGTTCTTAATTAACTAATTGTAAACCATTTAAAATGTTAAAGAATTGAAATAACTTGGTGGAAATATGAACAATTGAATGTTTTCAAGTTTAGTAGAATGGTTTTAAGTGAAACGCAAATAAATGGGATATAAACATAAATACTTATTTATCATAGATCTTGTCAAATTGCATGGAATAAATTGTCATTTGATGTAAATGGAAGTAATTAAGATGCTACGAATTGATAGGAATATAATAAATTGATTTTGAGATCTTTTGAATTAAATATGAGTCCGTTTGCTTAAAAATAAATTAAATGTAAGCTTGTGAGTTGTTAACCATTCGGATTAAGTGAAACGATATGTGATTGGTTGTAAGCAATTAAAATTAATGTTGGAATATTTAAATTGCTTATAAAAAGTGTTTAATAGGCATTTCTTCTAGAATTTATATGTTTTAACTATTGCAAGTAAGTGAAATGTTGTTAAACTTCATATATTTGGCACTTAAATGTTCAAATTGAGTAAGTACAGGTACCTGGGAGCCGTGTGGCTGGATTTGGTTGCGCTAATTGCTTAAAATTATAAGCCGCTTGCTAAAAATGCTAAATAAGGTACGCCTACGCAATAAAAATAGGAAATATGAATTGTTTTTGTTTTTTCCGACCGAGTGGGTCGATGTATATATATTTATATATTTTGTCAAATTGCAAAAGCTCCTCCGTACAAAGGAGAGTCTGCCAAAATTTTCCGGAAATTTTTGAAAATTTTGTTAACGTTAAAACGATTCCCTACTGGGAATTTAAATAAATTAGTAAATGAGACTAATATAAGATAATGACATAAATTGGTTATAAATGGAAAATAAAATTCAAATATTCAAAGTTGAAGATAAATTAAATTCATATGGAAACGAAAAAATCAATTTGAATAGAAATAGATAAACTAGAATGGTGAAGTGAAAATAAATATAAGAAGCATATAAAATGCTTATACTAACTTAAGAAGGGAATGGTGAATTCTTGATTGGAAATTGATATTACAAATATATTCTGAATTAATATTTGAATGAATAAATATTGACATTTGGAAGGAAGTCGATAAAATGTTTTTGAATATTGTGATTGGATATTAGTGCTAAGCAGGATATGCAGGTATTATAAAGAGAAAGGAAAATTGATTTTGATTTCAGATGATAAAAATTGAACTGCCCGACCAAAAAGGCATGTGTTTAAATTTCTTTGGAATTTGATTGGGTTTTTGGATCGAGCCACTTGGCCTTTTATTTTCTTTGGGATTTGGGAGCCCGAAGAGGCCTTTTGTAGTTGTACCGAGCTAGCCGCGCAAAGGAGACGCTGGTAAAAATTTTCGGAAATTTAGAGGGTTAGAAAATTTTTGAGAAATTTTGATAATTCAAATATGGTTTTAAAATTAAAACTTGAAAGATTAGGAAAATAGGATTGTTTGTAAACTATGGAAAAGTTTGGGAAGTTAATAAGAATAGTAACGGGTATTGGACCATTCTTCCAAATTAGTAATTTCGGGGACGAAATTCTTTTAAAGGGGGAGGAATGCGACGACCCAGAATTTTTGAGCATTTAAAATTGGAATATTTAATTGATTTTAAATATTCAAAAGAGTAATTTTAACTTGAACTACGAATATCACAATTTATATGATAATTGAATTAAATAATTTGAAGTTGAGTAAAATGTTGAATCTGAAGTTTTAAGCCTGTTGGGAATAAATTGAAGGCTTATGAAACTTATATTGATAATACTGAAGACAATAGAAGTGTCAAAATTGAAATTAATAGTGATCTGTGCAGTTTTGAAATTTATATCGTTTAAATTGAATTTAAAAATAGCCTTCCGAGGCACAGTCTCGGAATTAGACGAAACTTGTTCCTATTGAGTCCGTAATATTGAATTATTATCGGATTTCAAATTTCGTATTGATTGGAGTTGTTGTGTGAGCGTACGACATATAAACGCGCTGGAATTTGAATCGAAAATTTGAATTAATGTATATATTTGCATAGTTGGTCAACCATCAACTAAATTCTACTCATGTCACTGTTTTTCAATCACTTCAGCACGCAGCCTTCCTCTCAAATCATGTTTCCCTTTTTGAAACAACACGCAACTGTCAAAGCATGTCATCGAAAGGTAATAATAAATAAGAATCATCGTTTTCTTTTTCCTTTATAAAATCAATTTCAGAGTCGAAAATTTCAAATAAATAAATTAATGGCGACTGCACCTAATTCAAATCGCGTCGTCCTCCTTCGCTTCCTTCTCCCCTCTATTCAATTCGAATTACTCTCAGCTAAACACAATGAAGGCAAGCTAATCGAATTTCCCTTCAGTTAATTTTCGAGCATGAGATAATGTTTCGTGAGTGGGAGGGAGGAGAGGCGTTCGTTCACGGCAGCGACGAGCTCGTTAGGGCTCGCGATACTGCGCGATAGGTCGAGGCGGTTACATACGCGAGCACGACGATGTTCTGGTCGATGTTTTCGAGTTGCTATTGGAGTCGCGTTCGCACGCGAGGAGCTTAGGCAGGGTTTCGATGGTGGCGGCTTCGTTAGTGAGCAGTAGCGACGGCGTGGGTTTCGATCGAAGGGGCTGGAAGTTGGGCATCGCAGCTCTATTCGCGAAGGCAGAAGGAGATTAGGGCTTCGGGGTTTTGGGTAGTGGCGGCCGATGTTTGCTGCGAGGTATCTCCTTTAATTTGATTTTTATTTGTGTAGTTACAGCAAAGAAAAATATAGTGTAAACATTTCACAGAAATTTTTTTTCCCGTTTTACAGATTTATATATATATATATATATATATATATATATATATATAAAAGTGAAAAAAAAGAAAATAAATCGAAATTTTAAAAATAAAATAAAATATTTTATAAAAGGGAAATTAATTTAAATGAAATTTGTTGGATTAAATTAAATTTGTTAAATGAAATTAATCGACCGATTAGTTCAAATGTTAATAAATTAATAAACCATAAATTGTTTATACAAGGTCAATATCATGAAGGAATCAAGCCGGGTTAGGGTGGATTGCAATCTAAAATCAAAGGTGAGTTAATCTCACTCAGCTGCATTTAAAATTTAAATGATTAAATTTAGATAATTGTTTGAATGCTTGAATTGATTGATGTGATATAGTATGATATAATTTGAAATTGGCATATTATGTTGTGCTAACGTTTGTGGATGCAGGAAAAACAGGTTGGAGGGATCCAACTGGACCCCTCAACATTTATTTAAATTATTTAATACCCTCTGTTGTGATTATTTGATATTCTATGATGAATATATAGGAACATTGAATGCTATGATTTGATTGACTATATTTGGGTATAATGGGTTACCAAAAATATATAAATTGAATTTTTGAAATAAAATAAAAGAAGTGAATTTGTAAGAGAAATAATTATATAAAATTTGAATAAATTAAGAATGAATAGAATGAAATGGAAGTGATATCACAATATTAATAAATAACTTCGTGTATGAAAAGATTTTGAATAATCGGAAATTAATGAATTGTAAAATCAAGTGATATTATTTCAAAGGAATAAAGAATTATTTAAAAATTTAAAGTTCAAATTTATTTAAAGGAATAAAGAAGTAATTTGAGGAATTTAAATTGGTATTTCAGTTAAAAATATTTTAAATCATAATTAAGGAAATAAATCTGAAATTAATGGATTTTGGAATTAAAAAGAAAGTAAACTGGGAATCAATTTGGAAATTGATTCAAGTGTTGGATTGGAGATTTAAAGATGAATGTGAAGAGAGGTATATTTCTCTGGATAGCCAAGTACGTTTAAAGGAAATTTTTAAATATAAGATAAAAAGTTTTAATGTTGTTTTAAAAAGTATGTTTTAAGAACTTATTATTTTCTAAATATCAAAATTCTAAATTAAATATTTTCAAATCTATTATCGTAGTAATTATTTAAAAGGTACTTAGTGTTTTGTTTTAAAGATTTGAACCTAGTTTATATTTTATAAAGTAACCTAATTTTTAACTATTCATATAGTATGTATTTTAGCTAATTATTGAAGTAGTCTTAACTTAAATGTTTTAAAGTAAATTCCAAGGTAAGTGTTTTGTTTAATCTATTATCGTAATAATTATTTAAAGAATGATTTGGTATTTTGTTTAAGAAGAAAATCTAGTTATATTTATAAAGTAAACTTATTTTAATCATTTCTAAAGTATTATTTTAAATTAAGCACTAATGTTAAATTTTCTAAATTAAATGTTAAACATATTTTACAATAAAGTGATTTAAAATTATTTTAAAAATCTAAAATCTTATGCTTGATGATTCCAGTGGAAATAGAAAATATTTGAAATTTATTCTGAGAAAGGAAGATAGTTTGAAAACTGTTTTCAAAGGGGGTTTGAAATTGGAAATATATCTTGCAAGGATATTTTGAAATTAATGAATAATTTGGGAAATTATTTATTGGTTGATGGTTGTTTGTGAATATAAATTGATAATTAAATCACCAACTATCAAAATTGGACAAATGCGTTGATCGTTTCGAAGAGACCGGGATCGAGATATATTTCTCGAAAACCACTTCGATCTGATTTGTACGTTTTCGTGGAAAACGATTGTGGATTCGAAGATGGAGCAGTGAAGTGCAAGGGCTAGTCGCTACTAATTCTGAGGATATTTCCAAAAGGATGTAGTAGGAATAGTGCCTTTGGTTCCGTTCGAACCCAGGACCGACTTGTATGGATGAATGCTTGCGAAACATCGTCAGGTGGACGATGGGCATTCTAAGGGATATGTTCTAAAAAGGTAACGCTTAGCCTTAAGCCTCATTAAATGGGAATGACTGAAAATCAAGGATTATGCAGCAAGGCTAGGTGGGTAGCACCCAAGCAGGGTGAGGTCATCCCTGTCTAGATGTCCCTTTTATTTCGGCTTAGTGGGCGGTTGTTGATCCCAACCGCGGGGTGATCTCACTCGGGATTATCCAGTAAGGGGTAGTCCTGGTCTTGTGTTACAGGGGAGCGGGCGTACTCCTCGGTACTGTGATCTAGGCCACGTACTGTGACAGGTGGTACCCCAGTGCCTAGTCATTAGTTGGAAATCCATTCTCCCTACGAGCCTTGTACGAGTTTTGTTTGTATTACCCACTCTGTGGCTAGTATTTGGAATTTGATAGGTGTAACAATTTCGGTTATTTTATAAGTATTTGTATATAGACCCTATTATAATATCAGAGGATTTCTATAAAACTTGTTTTAGCTATCGTAAGGTAAAAACCCGACATGTTTATTTGTAGCGTGGTCTTACGAGATGCTTTTGTTTTCAAAGGATTTTTGAAACTTAATAATCAATTGAGTGTGATTTTTTCATGCTGGTATTCCAGACTGATTCGAGTGTTATTTAACTATAATGCTCGGGTCAGACCGAGTATTATAGGATACAGGATATGATGCTGTGGAGCTCAGGAGACAAGCTGGATGACGATGCGTATTTTTGTTTATGTTATATATATATTCCA
The DNA here is from genome assembly GCA_030765085.1 of Allium cepa. Classification (NCBI taxonomy): domain Eukaryota; kingdom Viridiplantae; phylum Streptophyta; class Magnoliopsida; order Asparagales; family Amaryllidaceae; genus Allium; species Allium cepa. The sequence continues at coordinate 459,862,738 of CM060938.1, read as the reverse complement.
CTATGTTGAGTAGCTGTGTATCCAGTTGTATGTTATTGATGGTGAACTATGATTGATGTACTCTGATGATGTAATATGTAAACACATATATTTGATTTTGTGTAAAGATCATTTATTATCTATTTTATTTTATTCCGCTGCGATGGTTAGATTCTATTGTTGTTTTCTATTTTCTTCTTCTACCTCTTCTTCTTTAACCCAAATGGTTCGTATTTCTGTAGCACTTGAGTTGATTTAGGTAGAATAGTGTTAACTCAAGGGGCACGGATTTTCGGTCTGTTACAAAAGTTCAAACCTTATCATCGAAGTCTTTCATTACAATAAGAATATAATTAAGTTTTGGCTATACCTTGGTGCATTAACATTTCCCAGTTTCATCTCAATTCCTATTTACATAATATTTAAATATTAAATTTCATTTAATTTCACTTAATCGAATTTATTAAATTTAAATTAAAATCTTGATTCCCATTCTTACTTTTTTGTCAAACAACAGTTTTTATAATTACTTTCTAGCATTGATCCTGTCAAATTATAATTTATTACGTATTATTTTATCAATCAATATAACTTTGAATCTATTTCCCAATTTACTAATTGCAATCAATCAAAACCTTACAATTGTTTCAATTAATTGGGATTGCACTAAATTTGTTATTTAGTAACTTGCATCAACATTCTTACATTTCATTCCCGTTATAAATTCATTGACGAATTACACATTTTTATTTATTCTAGATTTAATTACTAAAACCTTATTAAATTCACAAATTTTAAACATCGAAAATTACAAGTCGTTACATCCGACTTATTTTCTGAGCACCAACGTATCCAAAGAAATTTGTAAATATATTCGGTCAGACTCGAGCATTATAGTAAAATAAAACCCAAATCATTTTGGAAAACCAGCATGAGAAAATACACCCAACTGGATTTTAAGTTTTAAAACAGTTGAAATCAAATTATCTTATAAGATCACACTGCACATAATCACGGATAAGTTTTTACCTTATGATAACCAAAACAAATTCTATAAAAAATCAATTTATAGTATAATAATGTCTAGGGGTCAAAGTAAAATATCACTATAGCTGAAATGCTTACATCTCACATTTCAGCATAATTGGAAACAACTAAGTCCGCTCAACGCTTATTGGAGAATGGATTCCAGATAATAACTGGGTTACTGCGGTACTGCCCATCACGGTGCATCCCTAGATAAAATAACACCAAGGACCTCGCCTAGATCCCCTGCCAACACAGAACCGGTCTACCCCTTGCTGGATAGTACCGAAAACGAACATCCCTCCATTAATGGGTCTTAAGTATACAAATGAGAGATATTATCAACTCTAAATAAATATGATCATACCCTATTTGGGAGGACCCACTTATCCCTATTGCATCTCCCTTATTTTTGTCATTCCCCGTTGATGAGGCTTGAGGCTACATTTTACATTTTATAAAGAACTTCCAACTTAGAATGCTAACACTGTCTTCCAAACAACAATACAATATCATTATTCATCCTATAAGTTCATTTTGGGACTGATCGAAACACTTGACAGCTCCGTCTTCAATTTCCATTCAAGATGTATTCACTTTGAAACGCTTGAGTTGGGTCAAAGTGATTTTTAGATAACATGTCCGATCTCGATCTCGTTAAAAAAAACTTTCGATAATTCTCGGTAAACTCAACCCTGGTTCTTTAGGAAATGAACTATCAAAGATAAGAGTGGAGATCATCTCCTAACCATTAGTTGTTGGATTTCCTTATCATTGTCCTAAGAGAATGAAACAGGATTTATACACTCAGTATAGCATCATCAGAGAAGATCGTGCCGTATAAGTCATGTGTTTCTCCTAGATATTTTCAAAGTTACTTTTGGGTCCAAATTCGATAGTCAGTTATTTAACTATCGAATAACAAACATTCAATCAGGGATTTAATTCCACAGGGAAAACTAACAATGGTTAAGCATATAGGCAATTGCTAACCATCTTTTTACAAATCCTTTCATTTACTAATTTCATTATGTGAATATTGTATCAAAATTCCTTTTTAATATATATATATCCATAATTCCCTATATTTCAATACTTGGAAAAATATTCATATACTTACCTCAACGACATAAGCATATTCACTAAACACCAAGAAAGATTTTCTTTTTATACAATTCTAAATCAATTATAAAATTCATTATAAATTTATAAAACCATTTATAAACTATTTTATAGATCTTAGGAAATCATTTATAATCTCTTTTGTAAATTTCCGTTACTTAAAATTTCTTTTTATACATTTCTAAAACTCCTTTACAAATTCATTGTAAATCCTCAAACCATTTACAAAACTCTTGTATAACTCTAAAAACCATTTATTAAATTATTTTATATATGTAAACCATTTATGAAGCTCTTTTATTTTTTTTAACAAATCTTCCTTTACGTTTTTCAAAACATGCTATAAGATTCCCCTTATAATCCACCTCTGTTTATAAAACCCTATTTATAAATCTTGAAAACATTTAATATAAATTCTAATCATTTACTTAAAAACACTATTATATAATAGTAAAAATTATAAATAAATAAATATTAACTTTAAAATATTAAGATAATAAATAAATAAATTCCAAAACATCCTATATAAAACAATAATGATTTATCTTCAACATTTTTATAAATACTATTAATTAATTTCCAAAACCTTATTGATAAATAATTAAAACTTATTTCAAGCCATATTAATAATTTAAACAATTAACTTTTCAAAACATTAAGATATTTATAAACAACTTTAAAACAAAATTAATACAAATAAATGACTTTTAAAACATAATTATATTTCCTCGATAGAATTCCATACTTAATTTCCAACATGATCATTTCCATATTTGTAAAATTATATTTATAAATCTTATGCTCTTTTATAAAGCTTCCTTTCATAAAATCCCTTTATTTATGAACTCCATTTATAACTCTATTCCCTTTATAAATCTCACTTATTCACAAATCCCGTTTAAAACATAATTTCAACTTCTTTTTGAACGTTGCTCCCATATTTATGAACTTCTTTTTATTTATAAAAATATCATTTGATATCTCCCAATTTACCCTCACCTTAAATTTCCAAAATAGAATCAACTATTTTCTACAACACCATTCCACATCTTATAATAAATCCACAATTATGATTTATTTCTCAAATTTATCCAATGATAAAGTTTCGCTTGATTTTTCATAATTTTATCAATAAAATACAATTTTACAAATCTTCACTTCATTTAAAAAATATCTCCTTTATAAATTGTCACACTTATAAATCTCACATTTGTAAATAATCTTTAATATATCGGGCTGGCTATTTGAACACAAAATTAAACACAAAATGGTGACACAAAAGATCCGGACCATTGGATTATTTTGTCTTTATGGGGAAGATGGAATCCAGGGGACAATCTAATGGTTAAAATTCTTCGTGTCACCAATTATGTCTATATTTTGTGTCTAAACAGACTTTCCATTAATATATATATATATATATATATATATATCTGTGTGTGTGTGTGTTACTTCCTATAAAATGGTTAAATATTTATATCAAAACATTTCGATTTTCCTTTAGAAACATATCCCTTTATTATAAAAGGCGGGCTTATTTTAAGATTTTAAAAATCTTTATTTTACAGTTCTAAAATCTCTATTTGAATATTTTATAAATTATTAAATTATAATATCCAAAAATCATACCTTTGATTTTAAGATAAATTACTTCTTCACATAATTCAAGAATAATTATTTAAAACATATAAAACTTCCAATATCACTTTTAAATCCGGTTGTTAAATCAATCACTATTTTATGGCATTTTAAAATGCCAAAATATAAGTTCAGTGTCTAAAGCACTAAATAAGTAAAATCATGTCCATGTTATCAATATAACATCCACCACATCATATCTCAATTTATATAAAAAATAGAATCAATAGTGTAAGGAATCCTGTTGGACCCCTCCAACCTATTCCCCTACATCACACACAATATATCTCTACTACTAATAAAGAAAATTCATTGAATTAATTTACTCAGCGTCTTTTTTAAATTTCGAAAATGCCCTTTCTTTCCATTTACATACATAAACAACCCGTGTGCGAAGCATGGGCCAATTCTAGTAATAAATAATATAAATCAACAACTTCGAGGCGGGATTCGTATACAAAGGGTCATCCGCTCTTAGACGGGAAAGTAACAGGGTCTCATCCGCTCTGCGGCGGGAATATATCCAAACCAACTAATAAATATAATCATCATCCAAATGATCACTCAACAATTTTTATCAATAGCATATCATACTAGTTAACCAAAAAGGCGAATTCAACTCACATCGATTTTCATTTCGTCGAAACGTTCCAGTTTGGACTAAAACCGAACGACCTTCGATTTTAGCATAAATTCCAACAAGCTCTAATCTCGTTCAATCCAACTCCATAGAGTAGCCTTCATTGATAAGATCACAACTCAACTAGTCATGTTCAATTTGGACCTTGTATGAGTTTAATATGTATTAATGGACATTTGAATGATTAAATAAAAATTAACTTAATATAATTAAATGTTTAAAATAAAAACCTTCCTTCTCACCTTCATTCACCTACGGGCATGCGCATAACCCACTCGACATTGCGCTAATCATTACCACGTCGCCTCTACAGCCCTCGGGACGCCATTGCACAACCACCATTGTGAGCGCCAGCCTCTCCCTTGCCATCATTCCCAGCGCCAACCCCCGTAGCCTCTCCACGAGCCAAAAGCGATCACCTAAGCCATTGTCAACGCGATCGAAATTCGGCCACCACAACACAAATCACGGTAATCCACTATCCAACTTCATCAACACCTCAAGTTGTTCATCTTCCTAGTTAAGATCGAACCCTAATTCGGTCTCTCGTGGCTTGAGATGATGAGGGCAGTTAGATTTGGTCATTTTGAAATTGGAAAAATGCGAACTTCTTTTTTACCTGATGTTAGGAGGCATGATTTTATTTTATATAAGGCAGATGGTATGGGTAGGCATGCTTGGGTATGGGATGGAGTGTTAAGCATGGCTAAAGCATGGTTGACTATATATATATATATATATATATATATATATATATATATATATATATATATATATATATATCTGTGTGTGTGTGTGAGAGTGCGCGCGCGCGTGTGTGATTGTGTGTGTGTGATATATATAGCAAAATATCCATCTTTTAAATGTCCGAAATTCTTGAACTCCAAACGAAGCATACCGCCTAGCGTTCTATATGTTATACCCATATTTCGAACGCAATAGAACTAATCTCGAGGCTTAATTCGATCATATATAGAAGATTGCTTTTCAAATCCAATTATTATATAAATTTCTGAAATTAATTTCTACGCATTTCAATCCCGCACCATCAAATGATACGTTCAATCATCATGAAATTCGACAGCATACTGTAACTCACTAATATGGATCTAATAACACTGGTTTCATTGAAATTCGAGACTGTGCCCTGAAAGGATATTTTTATACGTTGATTAAAATGAATTATTATAAAAACCAAATCAACCACTTTTAAATCTAATTTAAAAGTTTTCTATCTTCATTCTTGTTTAAACAAAATTTTAATCAGCTTTCGAAATCATTTTCATCCATATTAAATTCTGGATTTAATTTTTAAACAACTCCAGGTGTTAAATTTAACAATTTAATTATCAAATAAATCATTATGTTTGAAATATAAGTTATTTACTTATAAAATTAACTTTTCAATATTTAAAACCAATTAAAAATTTCAAATTCGAGTGATAGAATTTCTAGGTCGTTTCACCTAACTTATTTAAATGTATATGTTTGATTAATACAAATAGTTCAAAATATTTCCGATAACTTTCATCCGACGAAAATTCGAAAAACGAATTTTGGTCACATTTTTGATTTTTCTTCGAGTTAAATATGTAAAAAAAATTTGAAAACTATTTCACCATCAATAACTGTTATCTAAAAGAGTTTTATTTTGATTATAAAATCTATTATTTGAATATTTAAAATTAATTAAATGTTCACAAATCAAAGCAATGAAATTTCGAGTCGTTACATACAAAATCGCTAACATCTCATCAAGCAGTTTCACTCTAAGGACAAGGTAGCTACCACCTCACTAAGCAGTTTCGTTGGAAGGACAAGGTCGCTACCACCTCATTAAGCAGTTTCGTCTAGCAAAGTCGCTAGCACCTCACTAAGCAGTCTCATCAAGTGCTACTCAAATATCTACTCGTAGATTGATGAAAAATGAGTCATTTTGTCTCGTGAACCTATTGGCCACTACAAGAAAATATATTATTGGATGCATTATATAGCAGTGTTTAATCAAAAAATGCATCCGTTGATGTAAAAATAAAACAAATTAGTAAAAGCAACGTTGTTGAACTAATCCCTCCCAACATTTTAGAGGGCGGCAAATCTTTTTTTTCATCCCCTCACGTCTTTTGCTCCAAACATCGAAAACCCTAAATTAAGCTTCTGTCAAATCCAAAACAAAAAGTAAATTCTCTTAATCATATTTCGTAAAACAAGATACCTTGTTTTGTCTTCAGCTTGGAACCTGTGCAGCTAATGCACTCGGCAGATTCAAAGCGGTGGAGGTGCAAAAAGTCAAAGCATGGATACATCGAGGATATAGCGGGATATAGCGAATGGCTCTAAAATAGCATGTAAAACTCATACTTAATGTTTTTACAAATATATAAATGGTAATTAAATGAAAAATTATCATTCAATTGAATTATAATTAATACATAAATAGTTTTTAAATAAAAACGTGTGCGAATATACTATAAATAAATGTAAAACTGTTATATATAACATGATTAAATTTGGTAGAATATTAGAGTATTTTCATTTCTGAAAATATATTAAAAATTAAATCGAATAAATTAGTTTCATAATTTTTATAATGTATAAATGCAATTTTTCAATTCATTTTATTAAAGAAGATATAGCGGAAATAGCGGAATATAGCGGAAATAACGGGATATAGCGGAAATAGCGGGGATTAAAGCGGAAAGGCTATATTTTGGGGCTATATGGAAAAATCGTAGCGGTAGAAATCCGCCATGAGATATAGCGGGGTTATAGCGGGGTAGCAGCGGGGCATTAACTACACAGCTTGGAACCTCCTCCCATTACCACTTTAGTATCTAGCCAACCTACCGCCTCCACAACATCGCTTCAGTCATTAACCTCTCATGCCACGCCATGTCGTTAAGCTTCTTATTTATTTATTGAGTTTTCAAATTTTTTCACATTCGAACGAAATTTCAATTCAGAATTCGAATTGATGCTTATTTGATTGCTATAAGATTTGGATCTACCACCGAGTTCAATGATTCATCTGCTAGGATATTACACCTATGTAGCATGATACCGGCTGACTCATGTCGATCAATTCTACCCTATGAAGTCATAATGTTTTTGTAACACCCTTAATTTTTGATAACATTATTCGAGCGATTTAATTAGATAAATTAAATAGAATAATGATGATAAGGGAATTGAGATTTGAATAAAACTATAAGAAGGCTATGCGTAATTTACCTTAAATGGGTTTAAAATGGCTTTTAAATTATTTGTTAAGACATGGGCATATTGGTAAATATAGCCGCACCTTATTATTCATAGCCATACACTTTTATTTTTCCATTCACGTTCATTTTCTCAAAAACTCAAAAAACACAAATTTAACCTAAGAAGAGCTGGCCATTAACATGGAAGAAGAGGAATTAAATCAAGTTAAGGAATTGAAGCTAGGGGATTAATTTCAAATTAAATCTCAAAGCCCTTATCCTATTTACGGTGAATAATAATTCATTCTATCTCTATTTTGTTTTTATAATCATATGTTTTTGAATTTAAGATTAAATTCGTTTTTATGATGTTTTGGATGATGATATGCTTGAATTATCATATGTTCGATTTAAATCAATTCATTAACATATGAATTTGCATGATTTTAGAGCAAAACCGATTCTTATTGAATTTAGAATGGATGAAATTTTTTTATGTTAGGTAAAACATGATTTTAGAGATGGGTTTCAATTTTCATAATTTTCCACACCATAGAAAATTTATTATGAGTTTCTAAAGGAAAACATGATATATTTGGGTCTAAAATTTATTTCAATTATTTCAGGAAGAAATTGGGTCTGAAATTTTAGTACGTCTGGTAATATGATGAAAGTGATTTTTTTTTATTTTTGGGGATTTTTCCTAATTAATCATCTATGGAAAATAAATTATGTTAAAAGAACGACTTATTTGCAAAATTGGTTTTGCTTAATGGAAGGGATTAAATGTTACTTTTTCCCTTGATTTAGATCTAATAAATGCAGCAATTATTTTGTAAAGTATCTGAAATTTTTTAAGGCAACCAATCAGGCGTTTACAAATGGGCAGGTTAATTACAAAGCAGTTACTAAACTTAGCATTAATTCAGCCTTTTTAATAAAAAGTTGATTCCACCTCTTTTGGAAGTGGCCTTCATCCCAAGCTTTAACCTCGACCCGATCGAAACCAACCCTACCGAAACCCACCTAGTCGAAGCCAATACACAAGTCAACACTAGATGGCACGTAGTGGATTGGAGGAAAGGCAGAAGCCAGGGTGTCGAAAGCAATACTTTCGATGGGGTCGAAACCTTAGTTCTATTTTCAAATGTTAAGCGCTCGCTTCGTTTTACCTATAGATTCTGACGTAGTCGAAACCTATGTTTATGAAACGGGTTTTTCTAAATAGCTTTTTAATTAGATTGCCATATCGTGTTTTAAAATGGAGCTTTCGAATGAGTTCCTTTGTTTTTATATAATGCTTTCGATAGAGGTGGTTCCGACCTGGTTGAAACCCAACCGCTATTCTTTTACCTTTCGGATGTATTGCGGCTATCACTGCTTCCAAAGGGTTCTCTTTGTTTAAAACTTAAGCTAAGTCATTACCTAAATGCTTTCAAAAGAGTTCAGAGGTTTTGAAGGTAATGGTGTCGAAAGGGGGTTTCGATGCTATTCTTCAAAGTTTTACTCCAAGGTTTTGAGCTTTCAAATAGATGGTTCAACACCATCAAAATTTCCCCTGAAAATATTTTATTAAAAGTTTCGAAAGAGATACTTTCATGTGCAACTAGTTTGACCAAAAAGCTGTTTTTAAAGAGTAAAACCAGTGTTTTCGAAAAGGGTACTTTTATTAATTTCGAAGCTCTATTTCTAAAGATTATTAAGCATAGTTTTGACACATTTGAAAGGTATTGTTTGGTTTCGAAAGGATTGATTTATAAAGCTTCGAAAGGTATATACTTTGAGTTTTGAAATGAGGTTTTCTATGCTTTCAATGGAGGTCATCCAGTGGTTTCGAATGTGATGTTTTAAGGTTTCAAAACAAATAACCCATTCTCCTTTTAAAGGTAAAACCATAGCATAAATAAAGATTTTTGAGGGTATTACTTTGTTGTATTGATTGCTTCTTCATATATTTATTCACAATTTAATTAACCCATAATGACACTTTGGGGAAGGGTACAATAACCAACTAGGTTGATCCAATAGTGAATATAACTTAAGAAATGTTAAAATTTTAATTAAAGATATTGGCAGGAGCCAATGGGTTCACAGTAATCCTATGAAAACTGTATAAAGGAAAAGATATTGGTAGGAGCCAATACGTTCATAGTCATCCCATGAAAACTATGATTTGATATTGGCAGGGGTCAATAGATTTATAGTTAGCCCATGAAAACTATATCCGAATTTTGACAGCTAGTCAATAGGTTCCTAGTCAGCCATGATAACTAGGATAAGAGCAAAGATATTGAAGTTACCAATAGGTTCTTAGCGATCTCATGAAAATTATGTAACTGGACAGGGAGTCCATAATCACTTTCTAGTTAACAGTCTGCCCATGAATACTACTAGGTTAATAGTAACCTTAGAAACTATAACTGTGACAGATCTTCAAAATATATGGGACGGATAATCCAGCATATCATCATATTATACTGTTTTGAATTGTTTTAACCATTGTGGATGCAGGAGCACAGTATATGGTTTTATAAAGGTTTTAAGATACTAGTAAAGAGAAAACCCATTCCATTAAGCGGTGTGGTCTCACTAGATATCTAAATGATTTGAGATAGTAGATTATTATTCATACCAGGCTTTATGTCTGACTCGAAGTTTTTGTTTTCCCCTTAAAGTCTTGGGTGCTGAATTGAATTTTAATAGTTTGAGGTTTAGGGTTTTCAAGTGTTCTTTTAGATGAATTAATCTTCTGATGATGTGTAGAAGGCATGTTGGCTACTTAGAGTTCTTTTATTTCGGTTGTGTTTGGTTGTAAAGGCAAACTTGTTTTATTGCCATATTATATACTCTGATCATCCAAGGAGGCATCTTCATATGTAGCTCTTGGTATATTTTGAAATAAGTATATTTTATGTGAACGCGGTCTACGCTCTGGGATTATATAATGAATTTGAAATATTTTGAAATGAAACGTGACTTTGTTCACTGTTTTAAATTTTGTCCATATTCATATGTTTCTGTGTATCAATGTACTTAACATTGCCGTATTTGGTCATTAAGGATTAATAATCATGGATGACTGCAACATCCCTAGTCGTTAGTTTTGGACCTCCAATAGGGGATGTTACAGTTTTGTTGGTTTTCTAGTGGTTTTCTCACTACTATTACACTATTTTGGATGACCACTCCTGCCGCACCAAATATGAAGTTGAATATCCTATCGATTTTCAATTTTTTTGATTTACAAGATAGACAGTAGACCACCTATAGGGTAAGTTAATTTTGGTAAGCTTTTCTCTATGAAAATGGATTCATTTTTAAACTAGATTTAGCACCCACTTGGTGTTATTCGACGGAAGTAGGTCATAGAGACTATTTTTGATGTTATTTTATATAAGCCTGAATATATGGGAAATCTAATTATAAGTAGTTGAAGTTGTGACTATTTTTGATGTTATTTTGTTACACGGGAGTAAGTCACATAGATACATGATAAAACTTTATATGAGTTTGAGCATAAAGAGTATCTAGGTAACTTTTGAGGTTACATGAGAGCAAGATTGAATGGTCAGATTGAACATATAAATATTCTGGTAATAAGAGTATAATGCATAAAGTTTAGAGAAGCCATTTGTAAATTTGTAATACTAATACTTGAAAAAGTGTGTGCATTCTGATGAGGTCATCCCACCTGCAAATCAATTCACCCAAATACAATCACTCGAACTTATACTAGCATCGGTACTATGCTAGCATTTAAGCATCACTAATACTATGTAATGTTAAATAGCTAACATTTCTATCAGATCCAAGACATCAATAGCTCTTCAATAATCGCTAATACTATGTGATGCTAAATAGTTAACATTTCTATCAGATCTAAGAAATCAATAGCATTTTAATGGTTATACATTATTTTTATGTTTTTAGTTTTACAAGTAGATCTTAGTGCACCAATATAAAAAAAAGTCAGCATGCAGTCTTAGGAGGCTAGAGATTCTTCTAAGTTGCATGTAAAAGCATGCTATGGCTTTCCATAGTGGCTATAGGTAGATAAATGTATAGTTCTAGAATTTTGCATTGATTTAAATATTGTTCAATTGGTATGCTTGCTTTGATTCACTACGAAAATACTATATTATTTTACTATAGGTAGAGTTTCTTTGCAACCTAGCTATCAAATCTAATTTTCTGGAAAGACGCTATTAGAAACTGCAAATTATGAAATAAAGCATGAAATTATAATAAAGGTATCTTCTTAGTATAATTACACATTTATTTCTTTCCAGAGTCGTGTATGTTCCTTTTTCTTTATTGCATGAAATGCGTCCATGTTCTTTGAATACCAGATAAAGGGATATATTATGCCTTCACATAATTTTTAAGGTTAAAGGATTTCTCTTTAACTTCACATAACTTTAGTTTTGATGCATTGTAGGCTTTGGTTTATATTAATATGTTGAAAATCTTGGTAATTTTTTGACATAAACCAAAATTATGAAATGACAGTTGTATTTTAGATACCTGAATTGCATACATAATTTACGTTATCACTTCCTAATTTCTCAAGGGAGCTGCTAGTGCATGTTCTCGACTCTATGGACCTCAAGGAATAATTTTCATTTCTGTCTATCTTTGGCCAGATTAGTGTTTTTCAATTTTTAGAGTATTATATTTAACTACTAAAAGTAAAATTGCTTTTACATTTGTATAAAAAATCTTCTAATTTTAAAAAGCTTATATCATATATGAACTTGTTAAAATATTAGCTAGTAGTCTTGAAATGGATGCAGTCCTATACAAATAGTGAAGTATCCGTATCCGTATCCGAAATTGGAAGTCCATATCCTAATCGATATTTGATATCCATGGATATTAAAGTAACAAATATGGATATCAGATATGTAAGAGAATGAGATAAGATACGTTATAGATAAGTATATAAAAGACACAGCTGATCTCAAGCAAATCTCAACCGTTCAATCAAATCTCAACGGCTCTCATTCAAGCTCTTATTTACAAAGGAAACATAATGGATAGGGGCTGTTGATCTACAAGCCCACTTTATTATATAACACTGCATATATATATATATATATATATATATATATAGCAAGCATTGTATAACGAAGATTATCTTCTTTCTGTATTAAACTGTTTTATTAATCAATAAAGTTTTCATTTCAGCATTTTGTTTCAAAATCTTTCATGGTAACAGAGCCAAAACTCGCTTAACAACGTTGTGCCTTACCATACCCTCATCAGAGACTATCTCATCATCTGAGAATAGGCTGCATGTTTGGATCTCATCAGATCAGATATTATCGTCTAAGATTCAAGAATTCATCATTGTTCTTATCATCTGATCACCTTGTCGTGCCAAGTTAGGAGGTGTCAACGCTCATCATTCACAACCCAACTGGCTGCATCAGCGCTCATCAAAGAAGTTCGTCAATCACAGAAATTACCTGATATGTACCAGACAGAAAGGTGAATTAGAGAAATCTATTCATCATTTTCACCTGCATACCCTACTTATCCCCGTTCTTGATTCTTGATTCAATCTGATCATTATGGCTGAAGAGGATTCTACTGCATCATCAACCTCTATACCAAGAACCACTCCAAGAACGGCTCAGACTCAATTTAACATCACTCAAGAACTCATGAATTCCATCATTAATCCATAGAGTCAAGCATTCACTATCCAATTAGAAGAATCAAATTACTTGCTGTGGAAATTCCAAATGAAAACTGCAATGAGAGGATATGGAATTGAAGGTTATGTTCTTGGAATCATAAGTGTTCCACCCAAGTTCACTGCGGGTCAAGATGGAAAACTCATATGTAATAAAGATTACATAACACATCAGAGACAAGATAGCTTGATTAATTCATGGCTATTATCATTTATCAGTGCAAATCTGTTACCACAACTTGTTGGATGCAAAACAACACATGAGATATGGCATACTATTGAACAAGTGTTTAGTTCTCATTCTGCTGCAAGAATCATGCAGTACAAAAGATAGTTGCATCACTTAAAGAAAGACAATCTAAACATGAGGGAATATCTATCAAGGGCTAAAACAATATGCGATCAACTTACTTCTACTGGACACAAAGTCTCTGACACAAAGCAAGTCCTATCTATATTAAATGGTCTTGATGAAGAATATGAGTCAATGGTGGTAGTAATATCTTCTAATGAAGTATTACCATCACTACAATATGTAACTCATTACTTCTTTATCATGAGGGCAGATTAGAGCAAAAGAAGTCAACCAACTCAGAATATTCGATCAATTACATTGCTAACAGAAGAAATAGAAATCAAGAAGGTAATAATGCAGCAAGAAATCAACATAACAATAATCAAAGGGGTGGCCATTCCAATAGGCCCAAAGGCAGAGGAAGCAGGCAGAGTTATAACAACAGACCAAGATGCCAAATATGTGAAAAATATGGACACACAACAAATAAATGTTATTTCAAATTTGATGTTAATTTCATTCCATCTCAACAAAGCAGTAACAATTCAAAAGCTTCAAATCCTAGTGTAAACTTGGTCAATGCCCAAACAGAAGTCAAGGCTGAAAAAGGAAATGATGGCAGAGCCAAGATTGAAGACATACATGATGATAGTTGGTCCTGACTCAGGAGCTACCAATCATGTAACTAACAACCTGAGCAACCTAAATCTTGACAACAGGGAATACAAAGGTACACAATTACTATACTTAGGAAATGGTAAACCAATTCACATTTCTCACACTGGTAATGCAAGCTTAAGAGGTATAAGACAACTTTATCTCAATAATTCATTGAGAGTCGCACTTATTAAAAAGAATTTAATGAGTGTGTCACAGTTTGCCAAAGATAATAAGGTTTACTTTGAATTATACCCAAATCATTGCTTTGTAAAAGACATACTAACATGGGAAACTCTCTTGCAGGGTAAAGAATTTAAGGGAGCGTACAAATTTGATGCTGCAAATTCAAGACATGATGATCATAAGAAAATTGGTGCCATGTTACAGAATTGAAAACTGACGACGGTAGTAAAGTCTTGATACTTGGCACTGTAAACTGGGTCACCCCAGTTTAAATATTTTAAAGCATGTTGTAAATAACTGCAGTGACATCTCTGTTGATAAAATTCCAAATTCTTATAATTTTAAATTTTATCAAATGTGTAAAAGTCATAAGCTTGCATTTCCAGACTCTGAGACTGTTTATATAAACCATTGGAACTAATTGCTACTGATCTATGGGGACCAGCCCCAATATGTAGTGATTATGGTTATAAATATTATATCTCATTCATTGACGCATACTCTAGACATGTATGGATATATTTTTTAAAGGCAAAATCTGAAACTAACAATGCAGTATTACAGTTTGTAGCCAATGCAGAAACACAGACAGGCTGCCAGGTAAAAATTATTCAAACAAATGGTGGAAAAGAATTTCTATCACTGAAAGATCATTTTCAAAAAAAGGGAATCACACAAAGAACCACATGTGCATATACCTCTGAACAAAATGGTCTTATAGAAAGAAAACATGGGCATACTGTAGAAACTGGCTTGACTTTGTTGGCTCAGGCATCACTACCATTAAAATTTTGGCCTGATGCTTTCTTCAGAGCAGGCCACCTGATAAATAGACTACCCACAAAGGTACTAAATTACAAAAGTCCATTGGAAATACTAACTAAAGTCAAGCCAGACTATCAAAACTTAAAGGTATTGGATGCTATGTTTTCCCTACTTAAGACCTTATAATAAGCATAAGTTAGAATTTAGATCTCAACCTTGCACATTCTTAGGTTATGCATCAAATAAAAAGGGGTTCAAGTGTCTTGATAGCAAAGGAATGATATACATATCAAGACATGTAATCTTTAATGAACAAGAATTTCCTTTTAGTAATGTAGCAATCAAGACATCTGATAAAAAATATATTGTGCTTGATACCCATTACGTCCAATAAGATTCTTTTCTGAAGAGTTAGCTTCTGGTCACACTACTGGTAGTAAGGGGAGAGATAGTCTCAGTACTGATCATTTAAGTCAACAAGTGAAACAGGGCAAGAGCAAGGCAACATTTCTGAAAGATCAAGTGATCTTTCTCTATCCAGCACCAGTCAACATTTTGACACATATCAAATATTGAATGATACTCCATCACTCAATACTCAACAAGGTGTCACTGAAGACATCTGTTGTAACAACCCTAGATTTTTTTATATTATTTAAATTGGTCTTTCTTTTGTTTTTAAATTAATTTAAATTTATTTTATTTCAAACATTTCATTTTTAAATATAAATGTTGATTATTGAGTGATTTCTAGTTCAAACTAGTATAATTTGAATATTTTACTGTAAAGTGAATTTCTGATCAAACTGTTCCAACTTTGACTCTTAAACTTCAAATTTAAATTATTTTAAATCTTAAATTTTATATTTTATTATGAAAGTAGATGAAATAACTTGAACACTGCTTTTTTTTCCATTGAAAATGGAGTTAAACTGCAAAAGTTTTGTACATTTCAATTTTGAGTATAATTTGTTTTATTTTGCAATTTTTTCTATTTTAAATTATATAAATTATATTTTCGTTGTCATACTTTATTTTAATTTGTGTTAATGTGTTATTTTGGGTATATTTTCATATTTTAATATTTTTAGAATAATAATATAAATTTTCTAAAGTACACTTGAATTTATTCAAATTTATAAAGCCTAGTTTGGTATTTACTGCATTTTCTTTATTTAATTGATACTGTTTAAATTTATTTATTTTCTTTTCTTATTTATTCTATTTTTTGAGATCTTTCATCTTTGTTTTCAGCCATTGATATATAAAAATAAAAATAAAAAGAATATAGGAAATTCGAAGAGTTTTAAACTTTTGAAATTCCTATGTCTCTTTGCATTTCCGACCTTTCATTTCCCCAACTCTTCTCTTAATTGTTTTGGCCGTGTAATCTACTCGTTTTAGCTGCATTTTTTTTCACTTTCATGAAAATCATTTCTCTTTCTCTCACAAAAAAATCATGGCTGTTCCCCTTGTGAAGCTTTGGTAACAAATTTTATCTTCTTCTTGTCTTTTTATTGATTTTCTACTTGAATTTGCACATGCTCTCCACCTTCATAGCTGTATTCCCCCTCCTCCAAGCTGTGGCCGACCAACACCACCACTTTTTTCTGACCATCACACATCCTAACACCACTCCCCCTCAGGCCAAGCCAAGCCATGGTGAAGATCATCACAAAAATCCATCCAAACTCACACTAGCCATCTCCTGTACCAAACCTAGTCTAAGATTGCCATCTCCTTCTTCCTCCACCTTTTACCGCCACCACCAACACCTCTGACCTGACCTCCACCCCTACCACATCACCCACCACCACTTGCACCACTTGTTGGGCCCACATAACCCATGGTCGAACCTAGTTGTAGCCTAGAAAATGATGAACTTTTCTTTGTAGTGGTAGATTGATGCACCTATACCTCTTCACCATTTAACACCATGTAGGCCGACCTCTTGCACACCCAAACCAGACCCATGCCTGTGTTATCTGAGCCTAATCAGTTCCTAACTGAAGTACATGAGGTTGAGAACATGTGCAATTCATTCGATGTTGTTTTGGGCTTTGAATTCCAATGTTATTTGATGTTTAAATCGTGTTGAAACTTACATATATTTGTATTGTTTTGTGTAAATGTTTGAACAAGGCTATTAGCTTTGGCTCTCCACTCTCTTGTTGTATCCGTGTTGTCGTGCCATAGTGCTTTTGAAGATCTCAATTTGTGCTTTTGATCGTTGTCTCCAGCTTATAAAGGTGAGTAAATCTCACCAGACTAATATGTACTTAAATAGTTGATAAACGGACATCATTTGAATCTGTAACTTATATCATCTTGTTATAACTGCTATATTATTATCACATTATGTTCACACCTGTTATTACACCTGTTATATCATATGTTACTGTTATTTCATGCTATTTCAGTTATTTATATCAGTTATCACCATTGCAAGTTCCCTATAGACTAGAATCACTATGGGTTGAAATGATACATACCCGAACAGACTTTAGAATAAGGGAAAATCGTTATGGGATGAAATGATAGGCCTGAGAAGTTTTCAAAATCATTCATTTTACTTGGGACTGCGGGTTTGAAATGATAGAACCCGGGTTTCTTTGTAAACTGCGGATTGAAATGATATACTTCCGTATCACTTGACTTAGGCTAGAAAACTATATACAGACCCGTGGGTTATAATTATTTTCTGAAATGTTTTAAAATTATTTTTAAAAGTAAAAGTATAATATTTTGAATTAAAATGAATAAAATGATTTTTATAAAAATAAAGGTGATTTTTGAATAAATGAAAATGTGAATAAATGAATGTTTTAAGTCAAAATTTTGAAATATAACTTATTGTGAGAAATTTTGAACTTTGTTAAAATGACATTTTATTAAGTAAAATAAATATAAATAAGTTATAATTTGGTAATTTAAAACTTAATGGTTAAGTAATAAAATTAATTAAAGAAATGGGATTTAATACTTTAATTTAAATAAGAAATTATGTTAAAATTTGATTTTTGGATGAAATTTAATTTTATAAAAATCATAAAAATGAGAGTATTGAAATGATGATTTTAAAATGTGAAATTTTATGATTTTATAAGTTAAAATGGTTTAAATTAAAATTAACTGTTGGTTAAATTTGTATTGAAGCCTTGAATTTGAGTTAACAGCATTTTTGAAATGTAATGTAAGGGTATTGCAGCATTTTGTAAATGCTGTAGTTGTTTTGAATGAACTAAAAAGTTAAATTGAAATAAAGGCTATTATAGCACTTTGTAAATGTTATAGTGGTTAAAACTTAACATTTAAGTTTATTTGAAATTTAAAGGAAATCTATTACAGCACTTAAACGCCGTCTTTTGTCAAATGAACTGTTTTAAACTATAACTTTACGTAGCATTTTTAAGTGCTACGGAAACTATATTTTTGTTGTTTTAATAACTTTTATGGAAAAAATAATCTTTGGAAAATGATAAAATTTTGGAAATTAAATGTTAAATTTCCAAAGATAATGAAGAGACATTCATATGGCTTTAAATAGAAGGATTTAAGTTTTGGAAATTTAATATTTAATTAATAAATATAAGGAATTGAAATTAAATGATTTAAATGGATAGATTTAATTCTTGATATAAAATCTTTTGAAACGTAAGTTTGAAATGGTAATTAATTCCTAAATAAAATGAAGAGATTTAAAAGTTATTTAAATAAATAAAAATGAATGATGTTTTGAATAATATTTTGACATTTTGATATTTTGAAAGGATATTTGATTTCTGATTTATTTAATTTATTTGATAAATGAATATTTGAAGTATATATTATTTGAGTTTATTTAAATGATATTGGATTTATGAAAGGTGGGATATTCAAACCTTGAAATATACTAAAGATTGAACATTGTATTTTGTAGATTAAACCTATATTTGAATTTGATAAGATTTGAAATGGTTTATTAGTAAACTGAATTTGAATTGTAAATGATGGTTTGAATTAAATTAAATTTAAATTTAAATTTGGCTCTAATTTAATAAATTTGTAAATGTATAGAACTAAGAATGATTGCAAATTTATGATTTCAAAATGTTCTGATTTTTAAAGTGTAATGATTTCAATGTTTTGGTTTCGAAAGAGTTATAACTTTGAAAGTATAAACTATTTTGAAAAGTGAATATATGTTTGGAATGGAAATGATATTGTTTTTGAAATAAATATAGTTTTGAAATAAAAATGATTTCGGGTTTTCGAAGTATAAACTATCTTTGAAATGATATTTTGATATTAAAATGATTTGTAGTGAAGTTTTGAAAGGATATTATATTTCGATATATTGAAATGATTTGAAAAGGAAGTTTTGAAAGGATATGCTATTTTGATATATTGAAATGGTTTGGAAATGATTTAATCTTTATTTTGATAAAGATTTGGATTTGAAATGATATTTTATTTCGAAGTATAAAATATTATATTTTAAAATCATAACCATGGGTTATAATAATGATTGGTTATTAAAGAGACCGAGATCGGATATCTGGCATACTCTCTGTCGATACTGAAAACCACTTTAACAACAGTGTACGCGGTGGAGATTCCAGAATGAAGTAGGATGGTGGCGACGTTCTTGAGGTATATTACGTGGACCCAACTCCCGTGAGTTGGCATAAGGTGGCTAAAACAGGAGCGATCTCGGGCCAAGTGAGGTCATTCCTCCGATCGGACACATTCCTTCGATATACTCTTACCGGTGATTGATTAGATGGCCATCCTCCGATTTTGATTGGGAGTGTGTTCCGAGGTGGGTGTATGTGGCTGCTGCGTTACCACCAGCCCGTTTGCGTAATTGGTATATCTACCCTGGCATTGCCTTGTGTGCGGTGTCACCTACCATACCGAGCCTTTACTACGAGTTTGTTTTTCTCCCGTAGCCCATGGAGTATTTAGGGTAGTCTCCTAATCTGGAGATATACTAATACTGGATGGACTACTGGGACTATTATGTGTGAAGTGTGATATGGGTAGCCCGGAGCGCTCTTTAAAAGTAAGTTTATTTTACTGTAGACATTATCATAATAGCGCAATATCACTATATAGTAAATAGTTTAATGGATCCTTAGAGGATGGGCGGTCCCAGGCATCCTTTAAGTTACTTGTACCTTATTACAGTTCACTTGAGTTGGTTTACGTTATATAAGTATATATTGTCCTGACTCGAGTGTTTGTATTTTTATTTACGCTCGGGTCAGCCTGAGTTATTCACAGATTTGGATTCCACTTTCTGGAGATTGGAATCGCTGGAGATTATCTGCTTATCTAGTTTTATCTATTCCAGTTCTGTTGTTCTATTTAGCTTGTACTTGGTTATCATCTTGAGACTTCTGTTGTACTTTATTTATTCTGTTGTACTTTATTTAACTCTGATATATTTACATAGTAGCTTCATGAACTACTATTTCTTTTACTTCCGCTGCACTGTTATTACTCTGTCTGTGATCTGTGATTATTATTTACTATATGTTTTGAGATTTGCCATATTTTATTTACAATGCGGTATTTTGAGCAATTCAAGTCCAACATGTGCGGATGCGAAGGGTTGAAAATATCGGGTTGTTGCAGTTGGTATCAGAGCTTTGATAGCTCTAGGCAAAACTCAGCATATATGGTAAATGTATTTACAGAATCACTTTCATTCGAGTTTAAATCTCTTCCTTTTTTACTTGATCCCTTTGAATTTTGGAACGTTCCTTGCGGTTCCAAAATCCATTCGTGTCCCTTACTATTCATCTTCCTTCGATTCTGGAGTATCCCATAACTCCACTTCGAATGAGCTTTATAGTGAATTGGCGGTCCCGCCAATCTCAAAAATTCATTTGTAAAGGGGGAAACTCCTTTACAATAAGCATCAATTCACCATGAGTTTTATATCTATCCTTGGTTTAGATGCTAATATCTTTTGTTCTTCCAAACTCTATCTATTGAGATTGAATGTAGATTTACCCTAGAAAATCCACATCGATCTTATTCTTTAAGTCACGGTTGACCCGGTTTAGGTTGCCCGTGATTTATTTAAGCTTATCCACCTACCTATTTTGTTATTCAATCATCTTGTCTTTTGTTTCCAATCTATCTTCCAAACATTTTGAATTGTACTTTTAAATCAATATTAATTATTTGTTTATATTGTGTTGTTTGAGTTGTTGATGTTGATTTGGGTTTCCGATTGATTCGTCTGATCAACGCTATCAATAGGATTTCTAAAACACTTTGACAGAACAAACTGACACAATATTATTTTATAATTTGGTTAATAAAATAAATTTTTATATAAGTAAATTTATGGAACTTAATAAATTGATTTAAATTAATCATTTGAAATGATAATACTTGATTTATCATTTATTGTTCTATAAATGATTTTTTTTCAAATTCATGATTTTTGAAATTTTTAGTTTAAGATGATTAGATGATAAGATAATGAATTAAATATATTTAAGATTCATGTAACTTGTGTAAAAATTAATTATCAATATTAAGTTGAAACCATGGAAATTTCAAACCTATTATCTTATTTTGTTTTTCAAACTTATTATCCTATTTTGTTTTCAAATTGTCTTTAGTTGTCCTTATTTTCCTCATCTTACTATAGACTGGTATAGGCATCTTTCTATAATCTTTCTGCTTAGAAATCTTTCTATAATCTTTAATAATCTTTGGTACTCATTATGAATCTGAGCACTGCATTCCATCCGCAGACCGTCGGTCAAGCGGGAAGAGTGAATCAGATTCTAAAGGATCTTTTCGTGCTTGTGTTCCTAATTCTGGAGAATCTTGGGAAGATCATCTCCACCTTGTGAAACTTACCTAAAACAATAGTTATCAGGTATAATTTCAATCTCCTTGTCATCTTGTCTTAATCTTATTTCACTCTATTTTTTTTCTCTGTGCTTTCCCTTTCCTCATTCCTTTTCGGGGACGAAAAGTTTTGAGTGGGGGAGAGTGTAACAACCCTAGATTTTTGTATATTATTTAAATTGGAATTTCTTTTATTTTTAAATTAATTTAAATTTGTTTTATTTCAAACATTTCATTTTTAAATATAAATGTTGATTATTAAGTGATTTATAGTTCAAACTAGTATAATTTGAATATTTTACTGTAAAGTGAATTTCTGGTCAAACTGTTCAAACTTTGACTTTTAAATTCAAATTTAAATTATTTAAATCTTAAATTTTATCTTTTATTATGAAAATAGATGAAATAACTTGAACACTGCTTTTTGTTTCGTTGAAAGCGGAGTTAAACTGCAAAAGTTATGTATATTTCAATTTTGAGTATAATTTGTTTAATTTTGCAATTTTTTCTATTTTAAATTATATAAATTATATTTTCTTTGTCATATTTTATTTTAATTTGTGTTAATGTTTTATTTTGGGTATATTTTCATATTTTAATGTTTTTAGAATAATAATACAAATTTTCTAAAGTACACTTGAATTTATTCAAATTTATAAAGCCTAGTTTGGTATTTACCGCATTTTCTTTATTTAATTGATATTGTTTAAATTTATTTATTTTATTTTCTAATTTATTTTATTTTCTGAGATCTTTCATCTTTGTTTTCATCCATTGATATATAAAAATAAAAATAAAAAGAATTAGGAAATTCGAAGAGTTTTAAACTTTTGAAATTCCTATGTCTCTTTGCATTTCCGACCTTTCATTTTCCCAACTCTTCTCTTAATTGTTTTGGCCGTGTAATATACTCATTTTAGCTGCATTTTTTTTCACTTTCACAAAAATCATTTCTCTTTCTCTCACGAAAAAATCACGGCTATTCCCCTTATGAAGCTTTGGTAAAAAATTCTATCTTCTTCTTGTCTTTTTATTGATTTTCTACTTGAATTTGCACATGCTCTCCACCTTCATAGCTATATTCCCCCTCCTCCAAGCTGTGGCCTACCACCACCACCACTTTTTTCTCACCATCACATATCCTAACACCTCTCCCCCTCAGGCCAAGCCAAGCCATGGTGAAGATCATCACAAAAATATATCTAAACTAACACTAGCCATCACCTGTACCAAACCTAGTCTAGGATTGCCATCTCCTTCTTCCTCCACCTTTTGCCGCCGCCGCCACCACCACCACCACCTCTGTACTGACCTACACCCCCTGCCACATCACCCACCACCACCTGCACCTATGTTTGGGCCCACATAACTCATGGTCGAACCTAGTTGTAGCGTAGAAAATGATGAACTTTGCTTTGTAGTGGTAGATTGATGCACCTATACCTCTTCACCATTTAACACCATGTAGGCCGACCTCTTGCACACCCAAACCAGACCCATGCCTGTGCTAGCTGAGCCTAATTAGTGCCTAACTGAAGTACATGAGGTTGAGAACATGTGCAATTCATTCGATGTTGTTTTGGGCTTTGAATTCTAATGTTATTTGATGTTTAAATCGTGTTGAAACTTACATATGTTTGTATTGTTTTGTGTAAATGTTTGAACAAGGCTATTACCTTTGGCTCTCCACTCTCTTATCGCATCCATGTTTTCATGCTATAGTGCTTTTGAAGATCTTAGTTTGTGCTTTTGATCGTTGTCTCCAGCTTATACAGGTGAGTAAATCTCACCAGACTAATATGTACTTATATAGTTGATGAACGGACATCATTTGAATCTGTAACTTATATCATCTTGTTATAACTGCTATATTATTATCACATGATGTTCACACCTATTATTACACCTGTTATATCGTATGTTACTGTTATTTCATGCTATTTCAGTTATTTATATCAGTCATCACCATTGCAAGTTCCCTGTAGACTAGAATCACTATGGGTTGAAATGATACATACCCGAACGGACTTTAGAATAAGGGAAAATCGTTATGGGATGAAATGATAGGCCTGAGCAGTTTTCGAAATCATTCATTTTACTTGGGACTGCGGGTTTGAAATGATAGAACCCGGGTTTTCTTTGTAAACTACGGATTGAAATGATATACTTCCGTATCACTTGACCTAGGCTAGAAAACTATATACAGACCCGTGGGTTATAAATTATTTTCTGAAATGTTTTAAAATTATTTTTAAAAGTAAAAGTATAATATTTTGAATTAAAATGAATAAAATGATTTTTATAAAAATAAAAGTGATTTTTGAATAAATAAAAATGTGAATAAATGAATGTTTTAAGTCAAAATTTTGAAATATAACTTATTGTGGGAAGTTTTGAACTTTTGTTAAAATGACATTTTGTTAAGTAAAATAAACAGAAATAAGTTATAATTTGGTAATTTAAAACTTAATGGTTAAGTAATAAAATTAATTAAAGAAATGGGATTTAATACTTTAATTTAAATAAGAAATTATGTTAAAATTTGATTTTTGGATGAAATTTAACTTTATAAAAATCATAAAAATAAGAGTATTGAAATGATGATTTTAAAATGTGAAATTTTATGATTTTATAAGTTAAAATGGTTTAAATTAAAATTAACTGTTGGTTAAATTTGTATTGAAGCCTTGAATTTGATTTAACAGTATTTTTGAAATGTAATGTAAGGGTATTGCAGCATTTTGTAAATGTTGTAGTTGTTTTAAATGAACTAAAACGTTAAATTGAAATAAAGACTATTATAACACTTTGTAAATGTTATAGTGGTTAAAACTTAACATTTAAGTTTATTTGAAATTTAAAGGAAATCTATTACAGCACTTAAACGCTGTCTTTTGTCAAATGAACTGTTTTAAACTATAACTTTACGTAGCATTTTTAAGTGCTACGGAAACTATATTTTTGTTGTTTTAATAACTTTTATGGAAAAAATAATCTTTGGAAAAATGATAAAATTTTGGAAATTAAATTTTAAATTTCTAAAGATAATGAAGAGACATTTATATGGCTTTAAAGGGAAGGATTTAAGTTTTGGAAATTTAATATTTAATTAATAAATATAAGGAATTGACTTTAAATGATTTAAATGGAGAGATTTAATTTTTGATATGAAATCTTTCGAAACGTAAGTTTGAAATGGTAATTAATTCCTAAATAAAATGAAGAGATTTAAAATTTATTTAAATAAATAAAAATGAATGATGTTTTGAATAATATTTTGACATTTTAATATTTTGAAAGGATATTTGATTTTTGATTAACTTAATTATTTGATAAATGAATATTTGAAGTATATATTATTTGAGTTTATTTAAATGATATTGGATTTATGAAAGGTGGGATATTCAAACCTTGAAATATACTAAAGATTGAACATTGTATTTTGTAGATTAAACCTATATTTGAATTTGATAAGATTTGAAATGGTTTATTAGTAAACTGAATTTGAATTGTAAATGATGGTTTGAATTAAATTAAATTGAAATTTAAATTTGGCTTTAATTTAATAAATTTGTAAATGTATAGAACTAAGAATGATTGCAAATGTATGATTTCAAAATGTTCTGATTTTTAAAGTGTAATGATTTCAATGTTTTGGTTTCGAAAGAGTTATAACTTTGAAAGTATAAACTATTTTGAAAAGTGAATATATGTTTGGAATGGAAATGATATTGTTTTTGAAATAAATATAGTTTTGAAATAAAAATGATTTTGGGTTTTCGAAGTATAAACTATCTTTGAAATGATTTGTAGTGAAGTTTTGAAAGGATATGATATTTCAATATATTGAAATGATTTGAAAAGGAAGTTTTGAAAGGATATGCTATTTTGATATATTGAAATGGTTTGAAATGATTTAATCTTTATTTTGATAAAGATTTGGATTTGACATGATATTTTATTTCGAAGTATAAAATATTATATTTTAAAATTATAACCATGGGTTATAATAACGATTGGTTGTTAAAGAGACCGGGATCGGATATCTGGCATACTCTCTGTCGATACCGAAAACCACTTTAACAACTGTGTACGCGGTTGTTAAAGTGGTTTTCGGTATCGACAGAGAGTATGCCAGATATCCAGAATGAAGTAGGATGGTGGCGACGTTCTTGAGGTATATTACGTGGACCCAACTCCCGTGAGTCGGCATAAGGTGGCTAAAATAGGAGCGATCTCGGGCCAAGTGAGGTTATTTCTCCGATCGGACACATTCCTTCGATACTATACTCTTACTGGTGATTGATTAGATGGCCATCCTCCGATTTTGATTGGGAGTGTGTTCCGAGGTGGGCGTATGTGGCTGCTGCGTTACCACCAGCCCGTGTGCGTAATTGGTATATCTACCCTGGCATTGCCTTGTATGCCGTGTTACCTACCATACCGAGCCTTTACTACGAGTTTGTTTTTCTCCCATAGCCCATGGAGTATTTAGGGTAGTCTCCCGATCTGGAGATATGCTGATACTGGATGGACTACTGGGACTATTATGTGTGAAGGGTGATATGGGTAGCCTGGAACACTATTTAAAAGTAAGTTTACTTTAGTATAGACATTATCATAATAGCGCAATATTACTATATAGTAAATAGTTTAACGGATTCTTAGAGGATGGGTGGTCTCAGGCATCCTTTAAGTTACTTGTACCTTATTACAGTTCACTTGAGTTGGT
The DNA here is from genome assembly GCA_030765085.1 of Allium cepa. Taxonomy (NCBI): domain Eukaryota; kingdom Viridiplantae; phylum Streptophyta; class Magnoliopsida; order Asparagales; family Amaryllidaceae; genus Allium; species Allium cepa. Next base: position 459,835,945 of record CM060938.1, on the reverse strand, counting down.
TTACGTTATATAAGTATATATTGTCCTGACTCGAGTGTTTGTATTTTTATTTACGATCGGGTCAGCCTGAGTTATTCATAAATTTGGATTCCACTTTCTGGAGATTGGAATCACTGGAGATTATCTGCTTATCTAGTTTTATCTATTCCAGTTCTGTTGTTCTATTTAGCTTGTACTTGGTATCATCTTGAGACTTCTGTTGTACTTTATTTATTCTGTTGTACTTTATTTAACTCTGATATATTTACATAGTAGCTTCATGAACTATTCTTTTACTTCCGCTGCACTATTATTACTCTGTCTGTGATCTGTGATTATTATTTACTGTATGTTCTGAGATTTGCCAAATTTTATTTACAACGCGGTATTTTGAGCAATTCAAGTCCGACATGTGCGGATGCGAAGGGTTGAAATATCGGGTTGTTACATCTGTGATCAATCTGCTCAACCTATAAGCACTGGACATCACATGATAATAAGATCCAAGAGTGGCATATTTAAACCAAAAATCTATAGTGTTGTGTCAGACTGCACTAGGCCTAGTACTTTTAAACAAGCAGTACAGGATATTAATTGGAAAGCAGCCATGAAGGAAGAGTACAATACATTAATGAAGAACAAAACCTGGGATCATGTACCCTTAGTAATACATAAAAACATGACTGGATGCAAGTGGACATACAGAATTAAAAAGAATTCTGATGGTTCAGTTCTTAAGTACAAAGCAAGATTAGTGGCAAAAGGTATTCACAACAGAATGGATTTGACTTTAATGAAACATTTTCTCCTGTTGTAAAACCCTCAACCATTAGATTTATTTTAACTATTGCTTTGCACAAGAAGTGGACTATCAGATAACTAGATGTTAATAAGCTTTTCTCAATGGTATCTTGTAGGAGGAGGTATACATGGAACAGCCACAAGGCTTCATTGAGAAAGGCAATGAAAATCTTGTGTGCAGACTAAACGAAGTTATTTATGGACTCAAGCAAGCACCAAGAGTGTGGTTCGAAAAGCTAAAATCAACACTTGCCAAGCTTGGATACAATTCAAAAAAATCAGACAACTCTTTATTTCTTAGATTATCCAATGATATTATTATATATGTACCGATCTATGTTGATGATTTTATTTATTACAGGCAATAACAAGTTAGAAATTGAAAAGACTGTGCAATATCTGCACAGGGAATTTACGATCAAACATTTGGGAAATCTGAACTACTTACTCGTAATTGAAGTTAAAAGACTACCAAACAATGAAATGCAGTTGAATCAAAAAAAATATCACAGAGATCTTAGTAAGAGCCAACATGGATAAAGCAAATCCACTGCCTACACCTATGACAAGTAACTTGCATCTATCAAAGCACAAAGGTGAATTCATATCCAATGAAAAATAGTACAGAAGCATAGTTGGTGCACTATAGTATGCCACCATAACAAGACCAGACATTTCTTTTAGTGTGAATAAAGTCAGTCAATTTATGCAAAGACCATTAGACGAACACTAGAAAGCAGTCAAACGTATTCTAAGATATCTCAAGGGTACACTGGATCAATGTTTAATTATGCAATCAAGCAAATCACTGAATATCGATGCCTATGCAGACTCATATTGGGCCACTGATCATGATGATAGGAAATCTACAACTGGTTATTGCATTTTTCTAGGGAAGAATCCTGTATCTTGGTGTGCAAAAAAACAATCAACTGTTTCTAGATCAAGTACTGAAGCTGAGTACAGAAGCATTGCCAGCACAACATCAGAAATCATGTGGATACAATCGCTAGTAAATGAATTACAGATTAATACTAACAATAATGCAACAATTTGGTGTGACAACATTAGTGTGATATAACTTACTGCCAATCCGGTTCTACATTCTTGAACCAAACATATGGAACTTGATTTTTATTTTATCAGAGAACAGGTCATGAAAGATAAAATTAGGGTAAGCTACACACCTTCAACTTACCAAAAGGCCGATCTGCTCACTAAGCCTCTTTCAAGACAAAGTTTCATGAAATTCAGACGCAGACTAAACGTTGATGTTGCCGACATCAATCAAAGATCTCAAGTTCCAGTGTACATATCGGTGGCTATCAAGAGCATAATGAAGATAAACATCTCAAAAAGACTTTAACTTGAAAATATTCGCAACATCTCCTTCAGTTTCTCCTTATTCTCGGGTCAAGTCGCTGCCTTCAACTCATCTGAAGACAGATAAGCGAAAGAGAAAGCTATTGTATCGTAGATCGACCCTGATCTGTCAAGCCCCTTTCATGAATTTTCGGAGGAAACAAATCTCATTTCTCTTAAGCAAACCCCAGCCGACATTGGTTTTGAGGGGGATGTGAGAGAATGAGATATGATACGGTATATATAAGTATATAAGGACACAACTGATCTCAAGCAAATCTCAACTGTTCAATCAAATCTCAACGGCTCTCTTACAGCTCTTATTTACAAAAGAAACATAATGGATATGGGCTGTTGATCTGCAAGCCCACTTCAGCATATAACACCGCATATATATATATATATATATATATATATATATATATATATATATATATGTATATATATATATATAGCAAGCATTGTATAACGAAGATTATCTTCTTTCTGTATCAAACTGTTCTATTAATCAATAAAGTTTTCCATAAAAAGACAAAAAATAGCTCAATACATGATAACAACAATATGTCTATATCACTCAAACCCCATATAATCTATATTTCAACAATATCACCGAAAGATGACAACCACATAACAAGAAAACAAATACATGCAGTCCACATGAAATTCCATATAACAAAGTCTCCAAGAGTATTCCATCATAAAAAAACATAGAATATAAAACATAGAAGCATATTCATGTTTTAAATTACAAATAACAACGAAAAATACAAATATCATTAGAGATAGTTGTTGCATTCTTTTTCCATAAAGCAGTTAAGTACCTTTTTTCCACAAATCTACCTCTACAAAAGAAACATAATTATACATCGGTGATGAGAATAAGAAATATTTGCATAATTAAAAAACCTCAAATGATACAACAAGCTTGCAGTAATGCAACCTGCAAGCAACTTATGCAAACTTGTAGGCTTGCAAGTTGCAAGCTTGCAGGCTCGCAACTTGCAAGCCTGAGCTTGCATACCTTGCAAGTAAGCTTGTTGTTGCAAGCAAGCTTGGCTAGCAAGCTTGAGCTTGCACCAACAAGCTGTAAGCTAGCAATCTTGCAGCAAGCAATAACCTCATTATATATTGAAGCATGTTGTTTATGAATTTAATGGATATAGTCAAGCTAGAAGGACAATATTATGTGGTTTATGCATGTAGTGAAGCATTATATAGTGAAGCATGTTGTTTATGAATTTAGTGAAGCAAGAAAAACATTATATTATCCGTATATTGTTTATGATTATAATTATATAAATACTTAGGCAATTGAAGAAAACATAGAATTCATTTTGTACATCTGAAGTTTGAACTATTGAAATGCAAAATACAGTCAAGTAATTTTACTAATATTGTTAAGACTTTGACTAGAAATGAAAAATACAATATAGTCATGTAAGTTTACTAATATTGTAGATACTTTGACTAGAAATGCAAAATACAAGCAAATACTTTTACTAATATTGTAGAGAACCTCTACTAAAAAGATTCAGAATTGTTTCGATATAAAACTTCTTGATGGATTATAAAGGAGCCACGTCTGGTTAAAGGCTTAAAGCATTGAAGCAGACTAGTGGCAATGAAAGTTGAGTGCGATAAATCATTTTGTTGATTGTTCAAAATGGAGAGATTTCAGCATAGTAGAGCTCCCTTAGATGTTACTTGGATATTCAAAAAATCTTTAACAAGACCAAGGACCCTACATAAACATACATCTTAATATATTATTAAATTTATATTTCATGATATATTACTATGATATAAACATACTAATTGACCCTTACTTTCTGTAGTTGATATGCAAGTGGATGAAATGGAATGAAATAAGATCCCTCTTTGATTGGTGGTATTCCAGGAGTGCAGGTATGGTTGTATTTTTGAAATACTTAGGATTTCTTGTGCTTAAGCAAACTAGACTTTGATGAAAAAGTTAACTGTAAAGATGTAAAGTTAACAGGTATGGTAGTGAGCTATTGAAATTGTTATTTCTATAATCTTAGAGTTAGAGCATCTCCAATAGAATATAAGCGTAGAACTTACAAGTAATACTATGCTTTGTTGAAATATTAAACTTGATTTGCTAATTTCTAGAAGTTTCTTATTATTAAAGTTTCTAGAGTCTTCTTGTATTTGATAGAATTTGGTGAGAGCTCTAGAATTTATATTAGTTGCTAAAAATAAGAATTATATAATAGTTATGTTTCTAGAGTTGTCTAAAGAGAAAGTTCTAGAGTTGTCAAATGAGTCATGTTTCTAGAATATTCTATATCTAGAATGTTCTATTGAATCATATAAATAAAGGAGCTCTCCCCTCATTTTGTAATCATTCAATCAAGCAAAAAATAAATCATTAATAAAGAAATTTTTTCTACAATAAAATAAATTAAAAACTCCTCTTTCTTATATCCTCTCCCTCTTTCTCCAAAAATATTCAACAAAGTGGTATCAGAGCGATGATGTTTTAAAAGATAGAGATGGCGAATAATGGCATTCCCCTACAAGTTCCAATGCTTATCAAGAACAATTATGATAATTGGAGTTTAAGGATGATGGCTCTTCTTGGAGCACACGACGTGCGGGAGATAGTTGAAAATGGCTATACCGAACATGAGAATGAAGATGATTTATCTCAAATTCAAAGAGATGGTTTGAGAAAATCAAGGACAATGGACAAGAAGGCTCTTTGTCTAATTTATCAAGCATTGGACGATGATGTCTTTGAAAAAATTTCTGGATCAAAGACGTCCAAAGAAGCATGGGAGAAGCTTCGAACGTCTTACAAGGGAGCTGATCAAGTCAAAAAGGAACGTCTTCAAACTTTAAGAGGAGAGTTTGAAACTTTGCATATGAAAGAAGGTGAACTTGTTTCTGATTACTTCTCAAGAGTTCTAGTGGTTAGTAATAATCTTAAAAGAAATAGTGAGAAGTTAGATGATGTAAGAATTATGGAGAAGATTCTTAGATCATTAGATCCAAAGTTCGAACATATTGTCGCCATCATTGAAGAAACAAAATACTTGGAGACCATATCAATAGAGGAACTTCTAGGCTCATTGCAAGCTTATGAAGAAAAGAAAAGGAAGAAGGAAGAGACTGTGGAGTAAGTCCTTAAGACACGGATTGATTCAAAAAAGGAAGAAAGTAATCGAAGCCAACAAAGATGGGGTGGTGACCAAGAAAGAGGAAGAGGTCGTGCATATGGACATGGACGAGGTTGGAGGCCCAACTATGAAAACAACAACAGTAACAACAATAAAAGAGGAGAAAGCTCAATAAGAGGTCGTGGGAGAGGAAATTCAAGGTATGGCAAGTCACGTGTTAAATGCTACAATTGTGAGAAATTTGGACATTATGCTTCTGAATGTAGACTTCAAAGCATAATAAAATTGAAAAGAAGGCCAATTACATTGAAGAAACAAGTCAAAAAGATGGTATTTTGCTAATGGCTTATAAGAAAAAGAAAGAGGAGTTAATCTCCGAAGGATTATAGGAGATTGTCGAAAATGGTTATGAATGGCCGAATGATTTGGAGAACATATCGGAAATGGACAAGAAAGATTATGCGAAATTACGATGGAATGACCATCATTCTCATGTTGTGATAAGTGAGAACGTTGATGAAGTAGCTTATGATCATATACATGGAGAAGATTTCATAAAAGAATCGTTGAATTTATTGAAAGAAGTATATGGAAAGAATGATGCAAAAATAATAGAAAAGGACAATCTGATTCATGAAAAAGAGAAAACGAAGAATAATGACCATGAGAAAGATGTTGAAAAATTATTAAAATTTTGAGGAGTTAGAGAATGATAAATTGGAAGAAGAAGGGAAACGTGTAGATGACGAAAAATAAGAAGATGGAGAAAATAAAGGAAGCGAAGATGACACCGATGATGAAAAGTATGAAAGTAAAGGAGATGACAATGAAGAAGGCTTGAATCAAGGAGATAAAATTCAAAAGCGTAGAGGAAATTTGGTATACGAGCAAGAATCTAAAGACATGGAAAACGAGAATGAAGCCAAAGTGGAAAGCGATTATTTTCATCATGAAAATAAGAAAGTGAGCAAAGCTTACATAATTTTGAACAAACCAAATTTTCAAGAAATGTTTTCAGAAATAACAGACGAAAGTGAAATTTGGAAAGCATACATAGAAATTGGATTGATCAAAAACCGTAAGTGCGAAGTTATGAAAGAATGCAAAAGTAGAATATATGACTCATGCAAAATTTATGCTACTGAAACAAGGCAGATGTTAGAGGAATATTCTATTGTGGTGAAGAAGGACGAAAAGAAAGACGTAAAACAAGAATATGTGAACTTGCATTGAAGATCTCAACGTTTGGCAAGAAGGTCAATGCTATGAAGAAAGTTTGGATGATATCTCTATTCTTACCGAAGCATGTGAAATATAAAGATTACAAGTACTGCTTAGAGTCACAAATCAAGTTTAAAAGGGGGTGTTGAAATATTAAACTTGATTTGTTAATTTCTAGAAGTTTCTTATTACTAAAGTTTCTAGTGTCTTCTTGTATTTGATAGAATTTGGTGAGAGCTCTAGAATTTATATTAGTTGCTAGAAATAAGAATTATATAATAGTTATGTTTCTAGAGTTTCTAAAGAGAAAGTTCTAGAGTTGTCAAATGAGTCATGTTTCTATAATATTCTATATCTAGAATGTTCTATTGAGTCATATAAATAAAGGAGCTCTCCCCTCATTTTGTAATCATTCAATCAAGCAAGCAAAAAATAAATCATCAATAAAGAAAAATTTTCTACAATAAAATAAAATAAAAACTCCTCTTTCTTATTTTCTCTCCCTCTTTCTCCAAAAATATTCAACATGCTTTTTGTTAGTAAGTTTTCACAAAGGAAAAACTGAAGTAAGATCTTGTTAAATAATAGCAAGGGTATAGACAACAGAAAAATAATCTACATTACGTCGTATGCACTTGCTTCTTAAAATAATTTGACTCTCACGAGTTTTGTAGGTGGCTTTCGATAAAACAGTAGAAGTGCCTGTGGCGAATAGAGAAAAGAGAAGACGAGTACTCTGAGCAGGATATTTTACATATTTCAGCATTGTTGATGGGGAGGTTAAAACTCGATGGTGAAGAATGAGCATACGCATGGTTCCTATACATAGGAACTATTAGTATGGTATGACATTTTCAATTTTGAATTTTCTTTTTATCTTTATCATATCATTTTTTACTTCATGTAAAATGGACTGGTGAATTATTACTGTATGAAATTTTCAGCTTTGAAGTTTCTTTTACATAGGAATGCATACATAGATGCCGTGGGAATTTAAGTAATATAATAAACTATATCATTTAGGGGAATTTTTTCATATAGTATGTCATTTTATATTTATCTGGACTAATTTCATATTGATTGATTAGTTTATTTTATTGAGAAATATATTAGGATTTAGGAGTTGATGGTATTTGATTGTAACTTGGTCTTGGAGTGATGTGATGGGGAGATGTTGTACATGACGTTTGAAGTTTATTGTCTTGAATACAATGCATTGTCTTCGGTGAAGCATCAAGATTGATATTCATGGAAATCTTCATGAAAAGGAAAGGTGTACCCTTGAACTCACAATATTCATGATGTGCTATGTTAGTCCATGTAGGTAAAATATCACCTTGGTTAATACAATAATTCATTTATGATATTTTCTTGCATGTCATCGTTTTATTTTCGGTGATTAAAATTCATATTCACGATTTCTCCTACTGATTTTTGTACTACTTATATATAAGCAATTGTTAACCTTGTACGCAAACAGATTGGGAGGTGGCTTTCGTCTATTCTAGTGAAATATTCATATGTATAAAGTTTAGACATTTTCACTTTCATTATTTTCGATTCTGGATTTAGCATATATTTTTGTAAGTGGGACATAGGATATGAACAAATACATGTCTAGTTTTACTAAATGCTATTTTTTAATAAACTATTTAACAAATATATGTAGGAAGGAATTTGAGTGCTGCCAGAATATGAAGTGTAGATACAAACACTGGAGTGCAAACTGAAGCTGGAATATAGGCACAATATCTGTGGTGTTATTGAATGGTGACTAAATAGTGATGCAGGTAGGAGTAGATAATTGAATTGTGTCTGAGTGGAAATTGAATATGAAGTGAATCATAATGAATGAATATGCAGACAGTGAGATGCTATGCGACTAAAGCCAGGTGAGATATTTTTGGGTGGTTGCTGTGTGGTAGTATGATATAGTAGTATTACTAAAATGTGTGATAGAGGCTAGTGTATCGTGGTAGAGTCTGAACTGGAACCATAATTGCTGGTATGAATACACAGGAATTGAGATTCTAAGTGATTGCTAGTATATGCTTATATTGAAGAAGTGAAACTAGAGCTGAAAACGCTCGGGGGTGTAAGGTAGGGAACTGTACGAAGTTGAGCTGCATGTATATGACTGGGATGAAATCAATGGACGTGAAGCTGTTGCAATGGCTGCATTGGAGTTGAAATAACATGCACATGAGTAGAGAAAAGACAAGGCTGCTACGTGGAGTGTGATAGAAGCATTTGATAAGCTCATATGAAATAGTTATAGAATAGGCTAGGCAGTAACTGGGGCATCATAGCAAGGCATCAAGATAGACTTGGCATGGCAGCAACAAAGTGACATCAAACTATGGCAAGAACATCATCACACAAAACTGCATGTAATCAACTTATTCTTAATTAATTCAGTTTGCCAAAAAGGTGTGTGATTTGTGTTTGTTCGAAGGTTAGTTCTAGTTGGTTATTTATATTAGACAAAACTCAACCTTTTCTTATGCTGTAATCAATGAAGGTTCTGCTATAACCAACTAAGTATTACAAAAAATAATAAGTTTATAATAATAATAAACTAAGTTTGGTAAAAAAATTAACTAAGTTTAAAATAATAATAATAATAAACTATAGTTTGATAAAATTAACTAAGTTTATAATAATAATAAATTAACTAAGTAAACTAAGTTTATATATAATAATAATAACAATAATAACAAAAACTAAGTTTATAAAAATTAATGAAGTTTCTAAAAATTAATTAAATTTATGATATTAATAATAATAAATCAACTAATATACAATAATAATAAATTAACTAAGTTTATGAGAAATTTATAAGTTCGAGATAATTTCTAAAAATTAACTAAGTTAGTAAAGTTTAAATTTGAGATAATTTATAAATTTAAATTGAAATATAAGTTATGACATTTTAACTAAGTTTTATAAAAATTAAATAAGTTTATTATAAAAATTAACTATGTTTTATAAAAGTTTAACTTACTTAACAAAGTTTTATAAAAATTATTCATACCTAATAAATTTTAACCTTGGAGACGTACCTTAAATATGTAAAGCACTTCCATAATCATTTGTCTACATGTAATTTGGGTTTTTGGAGTGAAACCGGCTGCAGCAAAGAATTATGGGTAATCAAGTAATGAACATGGCTTTAATTGTTATATATATCATAACATTTTATTAGTACTAGTTGTGTAAACTTGTTTATGAATGTTTATGGATTTTATGTGAATTTGCTCATTTTGTTGAAAAACTATTATCAAAATGATTATGGATATCATATTTAATAATGCGATTGATGTGTTTCTTTAGTCGTTTGAATATGGCAATTATATTATTGATTGTTGGTTTGAATACGACAATTATGTGATTGATTGCCGGTTTTAATATAACTATTATGTGAGTGATTGTCAGAAATGGTACAATCCATTAATGGAAAATGGTAGCACGTAAAGTACGCTATAAAATAGTCAATAATTTTTAGCAGTGTTTTATAAACGTTGCGGAAATAAATGTAAACTGTTCAAAAATATACCTAGAAAGGTATAAACCATACGAAAAATGTATAGTAGCAGAATAACCTACTACAGAAAACCAAAGATTGACGAAATAAAAATTAACTTTGATAGCAGTTGATAAACGCTATAGAAATAAACTTTCGTAGCATTCCTAAAGTGCTACAATATGCCATGTTTTGGTAGCAATTTCTACAATGCAACAAAAAATTTCATACATTTAGTTGCATGTCATATCACAACGTTTACCGTAACGCTACTAAAAGTTTTGGTAGTGTTTTTTCATTGCTTCGAAAGGCCTTTTCTGGTGTAGTGGGCCTAAAATCCGATCATTCTAAGATAATACAACTCTAAAGTGTAGATCAGTTTCACTTTAGTAATCACTAGAATTTAACTAATTGTCCTATACCAGAAAGTAAGTTCAAGTATTTACTGAAAGCTAGCAATTTCCACTGAAACTCTATTCAACAAATTTTAATAATAACTCAAACAATTGAACGAAATACCCCATACTAATCCGATAATTCGATTGCTTATTAAAATTCTTTGTTTCATAGAAACATGAAATCTCAATGAAATCTCAAATCCATAATAAATAAAATAAAAGGTTCTAAATTAATTTTATATACAAAGAAATAAATTTCCAAAATCACTTTTAAATTCATAAACTCATTTTAAAGAAGAGTTACTTATTTACAAAAGCTTTGGAATTCTTAGAAAACCATTTAAACCTCTTTTATAACTAACATCACTTGAAACTAAAATTATTACTTTCATAACAGCTTTTATAAAATAATAATATATTTTATCTTTTGCCTCTAAAACATTTTCAAAATTTTAATATGCTTATGATAGTAAATTTCAAAAGGTTTTATGAATAAATATTACTCATCTTAAATAGTTTTGAATCGAAATTTTGAGTTAAGAAATAAGTTTAGAAATATAGTTCAACAATATTTTATAAACTAAATTCCTATAAGAATCAAAATTGATAAAATCTCAGTTCTTTTGAATTTCTTTTAAAAACATCTAAACAATAATAAACCCATCGAAAATTCACCATCTAAAGCCAACATCGCTTTATAAAATATAATTCCATAATATGGAATTATTTAGCAGCCTAACTTGCTTTCCGACAACTTCGGTCACATAAACATTGTATGTACTTCTACATAGGTCAGAAGAATTAAATTTGCAAATAAATGGAACTATATTTGCAATTTAGCCTCTTTTAATCCATATACAAACCAATTGAATCCATAGCATGCAAATTTGAATAATCTATATCATTCGATGAATTAGATAATCACAACATGCAACCAATTGAATTCATAGAATGCAATTTCAATAATTTCATTCAATCATTACCAGTAATTTATGTAATTCATAACACAAACAAGGCACACAAAAAAGATATAATTATATAGGTATAGATATGTGAGTTAATACAATAACTGACTTTAACAAATTGCTGCTTTAAGCCTACAACTGCCATGACCAAAACACTACCGCCTTTACTTCTACCTCGAAGTTCGCATATGACAGCAGCTCCACCTCAATGTCATTCACTTGAAATCCTCCCTAACGGCTGCCAGCTCGCCGTCATGTCTCTGATTTGAGGCATCAGTTATCGCTCACGACATCAACGTTGCAGCCCAACCTAGCATACGCACGCTACCATCGAAGCACCATCTCACGGCTGGCCCAGGCGAACACCATGCCTATTGCTCCGCTCCTCTACCTAAACCTTACACTCCAGCAGCCACACACCCAAGCCTCATCATCGTTTCTTCTTCTTCTTGTGTTTGATTGGGGATTTCATGACTGGAGCAAAAAGAATGAGAATAAGGTCGGGTTTGAGGAGTGTGTGGTACGAGCTTTGACCTAGAAATGAAAAGTAAGGGAAGATGTTTATGGGCTTGGGAGTGCTTTTGAATTTGGTTTCAAGTTTAATTTAGTTCATAATCATTTTCCTTTTGTATTTAATTTAATTATTAATATCTGTCATTTATTCATTTGTAACTATAATTCAGTCTAGTTAAAATCGATAGACAGTTCATTTTCTAAAATATTTTTTAATAACTAGACAATTCAATATAGTTTCACTCTATTTAAATATCCATTGAACCGATATAAATAAATTTATTTAGCTTTGTCAATTTATTGATTTTAGTGAATACCAAATAAAACTTCTTTTCATCTATTTCAATTATACAGAACTATTTATACTTTTAAAATATTTCATATTTATTAACACATTTTATTTTGAATTAAAATATATTATCAAAAATGAAATTTATTAATTAATTAAATTTTACTATAATAAAATCCTTTACCAAATGGATTTCATTTAGTAACAATTTGATTCCAAAAATAAGAATTATCAAAATTTGAATTCAAATACTTCTATTTAATAAATTAATTTAATATTACATTTTTAGAATAGGGTTTTTACATCGATGGTCGATGTTAAAGATCATAAAAGCGGCGTAATAACGGCGACATCATTGACTTCGACATGGAAATGCTTTGATTATTATGAATACTGTTTTCTTGCTATTAAAAGTATATTATTTTCACCAACTCCTATTCTTTGTTAAAATCTCATTGGATAATAAATTTCCTTATCAAGCTCTTTTCAAGAAAACTGCTATAAAGTATTTGTCATTCCCAAGCTAATTTTACAAACCATCATTTTATAATAATATTTTAATATAATTATTAGGTGTTTATAGCCTTATAAATTCATGATAATTCATAAATACTTGGGGAAAAATCTCCAAAAATCACAATAAATCAATTTTTTTATATGATCTTTAACAAAATTTCAGGGCCAAAATATTATTTAATTACTTTTAATAATTAAAACCCCAAATGAACCATTTTCTTCACTTAAGAAAACATAAATATTCATACTAAATTAGAAATTATGAACTTAAAAACCCACTTCCAAACTAATGTTTCTAACATCATATCAAAATTTCGAGTCATTTGGGTGTCATGTGAAAGGATTTCACACTTAAACCTATTTAGGAATTTCATAATTAAATTCAATAATTCGTCACAAAGCATATAATTATCTAAACAATGTCAAACGTGGCAGAATATCAATAATAGAGTTTCGGGTTTAATCCAAAAGCCGATATTAAACAAGCACATTAGAGATGGGTGTCATTATTCGCCTTAATTTAAATGAAGGAACTTGAGGTTTGAGTTTGAATTTGTTTTCCCTAAGATCTAATCCTGTTCCGTAGCTATTTTTCTTGTTAATGCCCTCAACAATGTTCGACCTTGATTTATTTTAGGTTTGTATGAATGAAAGTGAACGAGGGAGAAGGAATGCAAGGGTTTATGTTTTGGAATTAGAGCCTATTCTTATTTTTCCCTTAGCATGAATTCCTCCTTCTTATCTAAGTTATAATCCATTTTTAATAACTCATTTGTTAAGGCATAGCTTATTTTAGTTATCAATTCTCATTTCCTTATCGTTTTTCATTATTTTATTTTATTTATTTAATTAAATATCCTAAAAAAATATTAACCAAAATTTAGGGTATTACACATATACTTAACTACTAAAACCAAAAGTAGCGCTTTTTGTATGTATAGTCCACATATGTACTGAGGTATGGTGAACGCTACTTTCTGTAGCTTATATGCGTAGTTTGTGATTAGGTTGTAATGTAAGTTATGTGCATTTAAAATGTGAATTAAAGTAATAACTGATCAATTTCCATATGTACATAAATTTTCCATTTAAAATTTAAATGAAGTCAAATGTGAATTAAAATATATATTAAACTATGAGTTAATTTACATTTAAGTTATCTATATTCTAAACTTACATTTAATTTTTTCATTTATTCTAAATTTACATTTAATTTAGCGGTTTTATCTATATTGAACTTTGAGTTAATTTTCATTTAACTTACAATCAATAAAATTGTGTATTGCATATGAACTAGATTATCTCTTCCTAAGTTTTCTTTGTGACATGTTCATAGTTATCTCCTTTTTAGTTTTGTAAATTCCTAGTTCTCTTTTGTTTTATTTATTATATTTATAACCTATGAATTAAATGTGTTTAATGTATTAAAATGTGTATGCAAGTTTAGAATACATAAACATTTGCTCCGGGTCATTGAAAATGATATATGTTATAAGTGAACTCACTGCATACATAGGTTGCAATATATTCAGTTTATGAGCAAGAGATTCCATGTATATATGTATGTATGTATGATTGTATGGAAGGGGGGAGAGGGAGGTTGTGTCTCTTTCAAATTGCAATACACACACCCATACACACACATATATTTTGTATGTGGGTGTGTGTGTATTTCAAGTTGGCCAATACATGTGTGCGCGGGCTATTGTGCCACTGTGTGTGTGTGTGTAAAATATATTCAAATACACACATATATTGCCTTATAATTTGTAATTGTATCGGTTCACGACTTAATGTAATATCAGTTCATGTATTAATATATTGCGTATATAGTTGATCCTATTTAGATTGTATAATATCAACTAAACTATATATCAATTCCTAAACTGTATAGCGGTTCATGTATTGCTATATTTCATATATTTTGAGTTGCCCTACATTATTTTATCAGTTCTAGTATCACTAAATTACTATATTGCATATATAATTGATATTATATTGAATATAATTTAGGTTGCCCTATATTGGTTCATGTAACATCTGTTCATGTATTACTACATTGCATATATAGCTGATACTAGAGTGCAATTGTGTATGGTTGATATTAGATAACAGTTTGAATAATAAGTTTAATGTAACAATATCTGTTAATATATCATATGTAGTTGATACAAGATTGCAGTTATGTATTGAACTGTATAGTATCAACTAAACTCATATAATATAAATTTCGAATATACATTTACAACTAATATATGCAACTGATATACACACAGGCACACACACACCCTAACTGACACGTTCACAACTAATATATGCAACTTATATATATATATTTGTTATACTTATAAATACAGTTACGCATATGCAACCGACACACACACACACACATAAACATATGCAACTGATACATAGTCAAAATATGTATAATATAGACTAATATTGTATTAAACTGTATATCATCAACTAATAAAGTATTAAATTGTATAATAGCCACAAATAGGTAGATCTTCTAGAAAAATAAGAGATGATGATGAGTTTGTGGAAGAAGCAGATGATCAGGAAACTAGTGACAAAGACATCAATGCTAGAAAACCTCCTCTACACCCGAAGCACAAGCCTTCTTCTAGAAAGCCTTCTCTCGTATGGTAATATTTTTGTAACGACCCATAATTTTCGATAATTAAAAAATAGTTAATTTAATAAGATTTTGTAAGTTAATATTGGAAGAAATGAAAATTTATGATTTAGAATGAAATTTAATAATGCTAATTTTTTGAGGCAATTGATAATTAGTTTAATTAAACTTCAATTAACTAAAATGATTGTAAACATAAAATGTGATTATAATTGAAATTAAAAGAAATAAACCAAATGTTATATTAATGAGTGAAATAATATGTAATTATTGAAATTAGGTAAAATTAGCGTTGTATAAATAGTTTGAACATTTGTTAGTAGATAATAAAATTTATAAACGTGACTAAATTAAGTAAAGGTGACAATTGTGATTATAAATTTGATTTTTAAATAGAATAAGATTTAATGATGTTATAACATAAGTAGGGATTTAAATGACATATTTGAGAAATATGATGATTTTAACCGAGGATTTAATCTATTTTGGAAATATGAATTCGAAAGAGATATGATTTCAAATGTGCTATAATTTTGAAAGTAAATATGATTACGAAAATGATACGGTTTTGAGAATATGATATTTTGATATAAATTATAAATTAGCTTTTGAAATGTAAAAGAACCATCCGGTGTGAAATAAGTGTTTGGCTGTTAAAGAGACCGGAATCAGATATTGTCATACTCTCTGCCAATACCAAAAACCACTTTAATAACTATCTACGTGGTAGAGATTCCAGAATGATGTAGGATGGTTGGCAAACGATTCTATATGAGGTATTTACGTGACCCTTACTCCCATGAGTCGGCTTAAATATGACTAAAGCTGGAGCTATACTGGGCCAAGTGAGGTCGCACCTTCGATCAGGCACATTTCTTCGATACCATACTATTACTTTGCGATTGATTTAGTAGCCACCCCTCGATTTAATTATGGAAGTGTTTTCCCTGATGGACGGTAGTAGCTGCTACGCGTTACCAACAGTCCGGAAGTGCAAATGGTAGAATCCTACACTGGCATTGCCTCGAGTGCCGTGTTCACGTGTCGTATCATGCCTTCTACGAGTTTGGTATGTACTATAACCATGGAATGCCCTCTGAGTAAACCTTACAGAGGAGCTTGGGGTACTATATAGACTATGGGAATATATAAAATGTGTTTAGGGGGATATGGGTAACACCTTAGCGCTATTTTAATACTTTACTTTAATATAGATACTATTATTATAGCGTATTGTACTATGTAATGTAGATAGTTTAACAGATCCTTAGGAGATGGAAATCTTGAACATCTCTTAAGTTATTCCAGTCACGTTTGACACTGGACAGGAGATGTCAAATCCCGTAAACATCTCCGATACCGTTACACTCATATTTATTTGCTATTGATTTAACTTACATAAGCTCTTTTAATTCTAACTTGAGTGTGTTGTCTTTTCAATTCGCTCGGGTCAGTCTGAGCTTTTTAGTATATTGAAGACCGCTTTTCTGGAGGACTATGATGGAGATTTGTATGATGTTGTTACCACTGCATTATGTTGTTCCGCTACAGTTATTTATTTATTCCTGTTATATGTAACTCTGATTTTTTGTTGTAAAAGAATAGTTAAATGTATTTGTAAAATAGATTCATAAACTGCTATTTGATTATTATATTTTGTCATTCCGCTGTGAGAATCTGTGCTTGTTTTATTTCTTTCTCTTCTTTTCTTATTTACCTAATAACAATCCTTTCTTTTGAATGGTTTGTGTCTGACGTGTGTAGTTTATCGTCGATTTAAACTGTCTAAAATGGTGGGTCATTACATTTAGTATTAGGGTTAGGTTTAGCAATAAACTTAGCTTTATAAGGTCTCACTCATTAGAAAATAGGGTAGCAATACTCTAGAGTGAATCGTTGAGTGTGTGTGTGTGTGTGCGTATATATATATGAGAGTGCATATTTGAAATTGTTATAAAGGGTTTTGTATTGTGTTAATTTACTCTGGTTGGTATTTATAAATTCCAATCGGTACATAGGACGTTATGGCATTGATAGGGATTTCTAAACACTGAATAGGGCAGATCGACACAATATTGTTTTGAAATATAGGTAAATGATTTTTGAATGAATCCTGTCTGAAATAAGAACAGTAAACAGAGAGTTACATATATACACAGGATTTTACTCCTATATAAACATCACTATAAATTCAGTAACATACATACTGAATGTTTTCCATTAAACACCAATATCAATTCAAAGATTCACACATGCATTAAGATCAGAATTCAACCAATCTGTTTTTAAAAATATTTACTCATCTTTTTAAATGTTGCAGAGCAGTTTTTAGACTTTTCCAGCTTGAACTTTTATCTGAATAATGCTTTGATGTTGGAAATCTTACCGCATGTCTTCAATTGTTATTTTAAAATGTTGATACTGCTGTAGATCATCCAATTGAATTGCAGGTTGATTTGAATGTTGCAGATTTCCAATTTTGCAGTTTTGAAGTTGTAGATCTGCTTTGTAAATTACAGATTTGTTGTTACTTTAGATTTGATTTTAGTTTTCAGTTTTTTTTGAGAAAAGTTTCAGTTTTGAGAATAGAAAATGATTGAAGAAAAAAAATGAAAGAGATACAAAGTTTATTTTTAATTGAATTAGGTTATGTTTATAAAAATTAAAGAAGGTAAGATTTAAAAAAAAAAAACACTTGTACAACTTTTAACTAACACTTGTCGTTTTAGTACTTAATTAACTTACATGTGTTGTTAATATGACTTAAGATAGTTATACATGTTTTTTTAAGTCTTTTTAATTAATTTTTACTTAACTTAAATGTAAATATAACTTACTTTCTTAAGTTAATTAATAAATATTAGTTTACCTTTTAAAAGAAATATGCTAAAACTAATTATAAAATAAATTCCTTTTACATGTATTTACAATCTAAAACATTTATTTTTATAACCATTTAAAATTCAAGCATTTTAAAGAAAACAAAATGTTTAAATCCTTTTAAAATTATCATTTTTTTAAAATAAACAATCATCTTATATTTTGAAAACAAATGAATTATCTTTAAATTAGCTTTTGAAAATATAAATTAAGACAAAGCTTTAAATTACAATTTATACATATATAAATTATCGATAGATTTAAATTAAATTTCAAAACAATATCAAATTATAACATATACATACATATATATTACAATTTGAAAATTCATTTTTATTTAAAACAAAAATATTCCATTCACAATATATATCAAATATATATATTATAAACAGAATAAAATTTCATTAGCTTTGACAAATAATTCTTATCAAATTTAAATTGTTAGAAAGATACTAATCAAAATTACCAGATTAAATATTTATTAACCATTAAAAGGTTAAATTTACCGATTTAAATTAAAATTATAAAGAAAAATTATCAAACCAATTTAATTATAAATACAGATTATCAAATTCATATTGCCTAAAATTTTGGGTTGTTACAATCCTCCCCCTTAAAAGAATTTCGTCCCCAAAATTTTAAAAGCAAAGGTAATTTAATAGCCTAACAAAGATTTTAATTTCAAACAGCAAAGCATTCCTATCAACCAGTTACTAACAACCAAAGTAACCAAACAAACAAACATACCTAATTAATTATCCTGACACAAATCAGAATAAATCTTCTAACTATCTTGAGTTTCCCAAGTACAAATCACCAGGAGACTCGCTCCACAGAAACTAAACAAACTACACCACTAAAATCTAGAGCTCCTCTCATCTCTAGATCCATCAATCTGAACAGAACATCAGACTATACTCAAGTCTAGCTCAACTTCCAAATCCAACTGAACTGCAGATTCAACAACCAACAATGAATCGTACACGTACTCCCTCAGAGATACGTGAAATTCAATGAAATCCAGCTACCCAAACTGGCAATTCAATCTTATCCTATCAAAACACAAATAAGAAATCCCAAATGCCTCAGAACTAACCATCCAATCTTACCCAAAAACTGTTCTCTTAACCAGAGAAATATTAACAACAATGAAGTCCCCAACTTCGAATTCCAACTCCTTATCTCATATCAACATAACTCAATAGAAAATCCTGGGCTGCCAATCTTCTCCCTAATCAGCTCAACCTATGCTGATGCTACCAGAAACAACTAGACCAAAGCAAACCAGTTTCTGGATCCTATCCAACAGAAAAATCTTCCAAAATCCGACGAAATCCAGAACTCAAGTTTCCCTGAGTAGGAGTTATTTTAGAACGGTCAGTAGGGTGCCTGATCTCAAGCTCTACTTCTCAAGAAAAAGAAAACTGAACTTGCTTCCTTTCTTGTATAGCTACTACTTCACTTCCGCTGCACAACTCTGATTCTGAAATGGATGAGAATACTACTGATGAACACGAGTACAAGCTTATCCAATATATCAGGAAAACTTTGTTCATCAAATCCATAATATCTGAGTGACTCATCTAACTTGTTCACACAATCTTACTACAGAATCCAATTCAAAAGCTAGATCTAACCAAATCCAAATTCCAAAATAAAAATTTCTGAGTTGCTACACCAACTCTTCCTACTAGGCCGACTACCAAAATCGCTTCTGGAACCAAAACAACATGGAACTCAACTCCAGATGCAGACAAACTTCCGATTACATCAATAGCTCCTACTTCCATATGAGAACTCTCAGCCTCAAACAAAAGATTGCTGAAGAAATTTTTTCAAACTAATCGCAAGTCACTTTTGCGATTCAACCTAATTCGAATTCCAAAGAAATTGTCCTCTCTTTACCAATTAAAACAGCTTTAAGCTTTTCCAAACAAGGTTAACCCTTCAAGAAAACTTTCACCAACTGCCCGGATTGCTGATTGAAGAACCACCAAGATTCCTGAATCATCGGAGAAACGAGCACACTGCTGCTTCCAAACTCTACTTCGATGATACTGCAAAGCTGAAAGACCTCCTTGACAGCACACCGAACACTTCGAACTGAACTTCTACCACAGCTAACCAAAGACTTCTAATCCAAAGGCTCCTCGAAAACCAAAACCATCAACAAACCACACAAAAGACCTTCAAGATGGCATACATTCCCTCAAGATATTAGGGCTCCAAACCAAGCATCAACATCTCGCTCTCCTTAAGGAATGACAAATGAGACCATGCCGAAGCGAAGCAACTCATAGGCCTTAGTCTCATATTCCAGAACAGACAACCCCTTGCTAAAGATCCAAATAACATCTATACAGACGGATCTTCTCTGCGGCAGGTAAGGACTGCTCCTCAACCACTTCTAAAACTGCTTCAAGAGAATACATCTTCTGAAAATATCCAAGGATACTGCATCTCATCATGCGGCTATCAAGATATCATCACTTACTTCTGCACTTCCGACAAATCCAAACTTACACATCAAAGATAAACTCTAAATCTTTGAAAAGATTTCCTTCGGAATTCAGATAAATTCTTACTCCAAATTACAAATCTTACACGGGATGGTACTAGATCTACAATCTCGACAAATACTTCCAACCTCAAATACATGGACCTCTTCCATTAGTGGTAGTCATGTTACACACCATTATTCCATCTACCTCTAAAATTTATATTGGAAATCCGAACAGATAATCCAACTGATCAGGTGTGTGTGTATATATATATATATATATATATATATATATATAGTTTATATAAAAATTACAAGTACGCTCTCTCAAGAAAGACACCACTACAGAGCCTAGGTATTCACTCAACCTAATGCTCTGATACCAACAGTCACGACCCGTCTTCCACTAACCAAAAAGACAGATCATGAATTAAGAAAGAAAGGGATAGAAAGAGAAGAAAGAAGAAACAACAACAGAATCTCAATAGCGGAATGAATAAATTATATTAATATCAAAAGTATTACATAGATATACAACAATTATCAGAGTTACACAGATTATACATCACATACTTGACAGATATAAACACCTGTCTAATTATTACAACATAGTACAAAACAACTCAAACAAACAACTCAGAGATACCAACACAGCGGAATACTAGATAACTATAACGCAGAAGCCTCCTGCTCCATTTGCTCCTCCATAATTCGTCAAAGCTAACCTGAATCCCTTGGCTACTCGTAAAAATTTGAGTACCCAAGAGTTTAAGAAAAACAGAACTATACTCTGGGTTAGACATGGGTCTGGTGTGAGTAACTGGTTAAAGTTGCTTAACTTTTGAAAAAAAAACCTTTTGAAAAGAAAGGTATCACGTAAGACTTCCCATACATAAACATGGAAAAGTTTTTACCTTACGCTAACCAAAACATTTGATAGGAAATCCGGTGATATTATAATAGTGTCTAGGGTTTTCAAGTAAATAAGAAATAGCCGAAATTGTTACATTCATTAAATTCCAGCTACTAGCCACAAAAGTGGGTAATACAATAAAAACTGTTGGCACTTATTGGATTTTGGATTCCATACAATGGCGGGGCTACTGGGGTACCGCTCGTTACAGTACGTGGCCTAAATCAACGTACCAAGGAGTACGCCTGCTCCTTTGCAACACAAGGCCGGAACCATCCCTTACTGGACAGTCCCGAACAAGACAACTCCGGCAGTTGTCGCGAATCAACCGCCCCATGAAGCCGAATAAAAAGGGACCTCTAGACAGGGGAAAATCTCGTCCTACTTAGGCATGACCCACTTAGCCTTGCTGCACCTCCCCTGTTTTAGCCATTCCCGGTTGATGAGGCTTGAGGCTACGATTACCTTTAGAGAACACATCTCTTAGAATGCTCATCATCCACCTGACGATGTTCTGTAAGCATTCAATCCATACAAGTTCATTCCGGGTTCGAACGAAACCGAAGGCATTATCTCGTTACACTCATTTTGGAATCACCCTCAGAGTTAACGACGATAACCCTTGCACTTTGAATCTTCATCTTCACTTGAGATTCACGACCTATCGTTTAATTGGAATCGATGTGGTTTTCGGATTCCAAATATGGAAACCCGATCCCAGTCTCACCGAAACCAAACGCCATTTTAATGTCCAAGTTGTACTTAAGGGTTTAAACAATTAACTCATATTTAGGATGATATAAACAGATAGATGAATAACATTATCACAACAGATAATTCATATCAAACATTCATCTCACAAAGCAGCATATCACATAACAGAGATATCCAAATCATCCAGTATCAACCAAACACCCAATATCAATTGATCATCCAATATCAATTTATAATCCAATATCGATCACCAAATATCAATTAATCATCCAACAGCAGAATTGATTAACTCCAAATCAATTGGATTAACCTTAAATCCTTCTTCATTTATTTATCCCAAATAAATAAGTTAATCATTCTTAATGATCTCCCTTAATTAATCTTCCTTGATTAATCATTTTTTAATTACATTCAAGTAATTTGCCTTAACCATATACAGTATTTAACTTTTAATTACTATCATTAATTACAATAATTAATGATCATACATTTGCTTCCATTAATTAATCAATTATAATCAATTATATTAAACCTCAATTAGTTACAATTAATTAATCACACTTAAATTAATTACTTCTATTAATCAACCTTGATTAATTAGCTAATTATCCTTATTAATTAATAATTCTTAAATTAATTGAATAATTAACTTGTAATTAATCATCTCATTAATCATAAACAGTAATTAACAATTTGTAATTACTCATCTAAATTAATTAACTTCTTAATTAATTATACTAACCCTTTGATTGATTAATCTAATTAATTAATCTTTAATTACTTTATTAAGTAATCATTAATCAATTTAAATTAACAATTAATCCTTAATTAATTACTTTATTAATTAATTACATTTTAATGAATTTCCCTTAGTAATTAATCTTAAATTAATCACATTTATTAATTAACTAATCACATTAATTAATTAACTGCAATAATTAAGCAATTAACTCTTAATTACTTGCATAAGTAATTATCTCTAATTACTTGGTTACTTCTTAATTAATTACTTAACAAATAAATAAATTCCATCATTAAATAATCCTTAATTCTTTAATTAATTAATTACCCCGTAATTAATTAACTTTAAAACAAATAAATTAATCAGTTTCCTCAATTGATAATATTAAGTGATTATCCATTAATCATTTCCATTAATTACTCCCATGAGTAAATTCTACTAATTACTTCAACAAGTAATTATCATTCAATTACATTCAATAATTCATCATTAATTACTTCATTAAGTAATTACAATTAATTTAATCCATAATTAAATGATTATTTAAAATTAAATAAACAATTAACTAATTATTTAAAATTAATTAAACAATTAATTAATTAACTTACTATATTTCAAAATCTTTAATTAATTAAGAAAACATAAATCTTAATTAATCCTTTTACTTATATACAAATCATATTGTTAAGTATTCTTAAGTTCACATCAAAATAAATTAACCATATTTATTTACATAAATTAATTATTTGAATTTAAATCAAATTTTAACAATTTAACAATAAACTATTCAATTTGGTTTACAAAATTATAACTTAAAATTTATTTGAAAATAAAGCATTTAGAAATCAAATTTAAAACACTTTAAACATCTAATTTTAAACTTACAAATTTTCAAAATAAATTTGAAAGCTTACTTAACAATTTACTTAAAACTTTGATTAATATTTAAATTCAACATTTCCTTTTAAAATTAACGTTCACAATTAAATGAAGTTAATTACTTCAAAAAGAAATCATTTTAAACAATTTTAAAACTAAAAATAAATTCAATCAATACTTTTTTTTTTAAAGTTTGATTTACAATTTAATTCAAAACAACAAGTTTTAACTTGTTTTCTTTTATAAAACTCAAACTTGGTAAATTTGCAACTTTGTTATATTAACAGCACTTAACAAAACACAATAACCTATACCTGGGTAAAACACTACAAAATCACGAGACATCCCCCGAGTCAACCCAGCCACCCCTCAACTTCGAGACAACATGCGAAAAACACGAGAACCCGCTCGAGTCTTCATCTCGTCTTCCCCAATATGATTTCCATTGTACACGCAATTGCACGGTGCACGTGCCCAACCACTTCCAGCCACCCACGATCATCACGTCCACCAATGACGGTCACTCCTTGACACGCGAACACGATAATGCACCCAGAACCAACGATTATCTTCGAATCGAAATTTGAACTTTCGGACCCAAAAGTTTCGAACAACAGCAGCTGCCACAATCCAAAAATCCACCCACGGCCGATCACCACGTCGCCGTTTCACCTTGTCGACCCTACCACGCCCTGAACTTCGTCATCTCCAAATGCTAATGATTCCAGTCACTACTCCAAATCGCGAACGCCTCAGTAATCAAGCCGTAGCAAAAACAAACAAAGACCCTAGTTTGCTCGATTACAAACTCCTCGGTCACCAGAAAAATTCTTGAACAATTTTTCCTCTAACATCAACTCATAAACATGCTTCGACCAGGGTTTCGAATTAAATTATTTTATAGATCGACGACAATTCACCCAAATGCCGAAACCTTTCAACATCAAATTCCAAATTGAATATCAATTTAAAAATTACGAATTTAATGTTAAAATTCGTGATTTTCCAACACGAATTCATTTATACAATCTAAACTATAAATTGAATTCATTGATTTTTTTTACATGCATTAGTGGTTATTGTGTTATCCACTTTTAAAATTATTTGTAAATTACAAACTATAGAAACTATTTTTAAAATTTCCTTCAACCAATAACTAACAACTTTTGTATAATCATCAAAGTCAAATATTTATGCTAGTGGGAGATTTAGATTTTTAAATGAATCCTGTCTAAAATAAGAACAGTAAACAGAGAGTTACATATATACACAGGATTTTACTCCTATATAAACATCACTATAAATTCAATAACATACATACTGAATGTTTTCCATGCAACACCAATATCAATTCAAAGATTCACACATGCATTAAGATCAGAATTCAACCAATCTATTTTTAAAAATATTTACTCACCTTTTTAAATGTTGCAGAGCAGTTTTTAGACTTTTCTAGCTTGAACTTTTATCTGAATAATGCTTTGATGTTGAAAATCTTACTGCATGTCTTCAATTGTTATTTTAAAATGTTGATACTGCTGTAGATCATCCAATTGAATTGCAGGTTGATTTGAACGTTGCAGATTTCCAATTTTGCAGTTTTGAAGTTGTAGATCTGCTTTGTAAATTGCAGATTTGTTGTTACTTCAGATTTGATTTTAGTTTTCAGTTTTTTTGGGGAAAAGTTTCAGTTTTGAGAATAGAAAATGATTGAAGAAAAAATGAAAGAGATACAAAGTTTATTTTTAAATTGAATTAGGTTATGTTTATAAAAATTAAAGAAGGTAAGATTTAAAAAAAAACACTTGTACAACTTTTAACTAACACTTGTCATTTTAGCACTTAATTAACTTACATGTGTTGTTAATTTGACTTAAGATAGTTACACATGTTTTTTTTAAAGTCTTTTTAGTTAATTTTTACTTAACCTAAATGTAAATATAACTTACTTTCTTAAGTTACTTAATTAATAAATATTTGTTTACCTTTTAAAAGAAATATGCTAAAACTAATTATAAAATAAATTCCTTATACATGTATTTACAATCTAAATCATTTATTTTTATAACCATTTAAAATTCAAGCATTTTAAAGAAAACAAAACAAAATGTTTAAATCCTTTTAAAACTATCATTTTAAAAAAATAAACAATCATCTTATATTTTGAAAACAAATGAATTAATCTTTAAATTAGCTTTTGAAAATATAAATTAAGACAAAGCTTTAAATTACAATTTATACATATATAAATTATCAATAGATTTAAATTAAATTTCAAAACAATATCAAATTATAACATATACATATATATATATATTACAATTTGAAAATTCATTTTTATTTAAAACAAAAATATTCCATTCACAATATATATCAAATATATATATTATAAACAAAATAAAATTTCATTAGCTTTGACAAATAATTCTTATCAAATTTAAATTGTTAGAAAGATACTGATCAAAATTACCAGATTAAATATTTATTAGCCATTAAAAGGTTAAATTTACCGATTTAAATTAAAATTATAAAGAAAAATTATCAAACCAATTTAATTATTAATCCAGATTATTAAATTCATATTGCCCAAAATTCCAGGTTGTTACAGAAATGAAGGGCTCAATGGAATTTTTCTTATAAGTGAAGAATTGAAATGTATAAAAATGTTATGAACTTTAGTTAATAATTTGAAAATACTAGTTGTTATAATTTAATAAAAAGGAGGAATATTGCAAGTAAATGATTATAAACTTAGGTAATGTTTGAAGCTAATTATAATTAGAGAAAATAGTAAAAGTGGATACTATATGTGAAAGAAATAAAAGTTAAAGGTGAAAATCTTTTATAAGTATGAGTTGTTTCACAAATGAATATTTATTTTAATGAAACTTCAATTAGTTGAAATGATTGTAAACGTAAAATGTGATTATAAATTGAAATTAAAAGAAATAAACCAAATGTTATATTAATGGGCGAAATAATATGTAATTATTTTAATTGGTTAAAATTAATGTTGTGTAAATAGTTAGGATATTTGTTCATAGATAATAAAAGTTATAAATGTGATTAAATTAAGTAAAGGTGACAATTGTGATATTTACCTATTTATTTAATCCGTTGAATTAAATTGAAAATCAATTGCAATTAAATGTAATTAACTATTACGTTAATGGAAATTAAGATAATTTGCAGAATATTGGTGTAATAAGATATAAACAAATGTTAACTATTTCCATAGAGTAATGAATGATTGAATAAAAAGACTGAACTCAAATTAAATCAGTTCATTTGAATTAGATATAATTAAGTGGATTTAATTGCAGTTGAAATTGAACATTATAATTTGTGTAATATTTAACACTGAATTGATAAGTAAATTTGGTTTCAATTATTGTAAATGTTCAAGTAAATAAAAATGATGGAAGTGTTAATTATAAAATTTGAAATTAAAAAGTGATTTAATCAATTTAATAATTATTTATTTAATTAACATGAAAATAGCTATTTTGGCCGCCGTCATGGATTTGGATGAAACCAGTTTCATCAGACCCATAACGGCGAATTATTGTAGGATTTCAAGTTTCGTAGCAATCAGACTTGTCGTTTGATCGTACTTTCTTGAAACGCGTAGAAATCAATTTAATTGAAATCAATTTGAAATAAGCTGATTTTTAAAGCTAACTTCTTTATACGATGGAATTTGACTTGAAACCTATTCCATTGAGTTTAAAAATATCAAAAAACATCTATTTTGCTATATGGAATGACTCACTTCCGTTTTGGATTCACAACGGGCTTTTTGGGTCGCTATTCGTTATTCGTACAAATTCGATTTGTGTTTATTTTCTTACTGGGCCGTGTTCATATAATAGTCTTGTTTTTCAAAACCCTATCAGTCATTTTCTCATTTCAGTACGTACAACCCCATCTGTATGTTCTGCCTTTTCAAATGGCAGAATACCAAATTTCTAGATTCAATTGCAAATCAAAATCAAATCGAAAAATTAAAACTCCTCAAACAATATCATATTATATATCTATTCGAAGCACTCGACGAACGCAATCTACTGCAATGATTTATTTCTGGAATCGGGTCATCATTCCAAAAATCGATGAATTAATCTCATTCGTTCATCATGTCGAGATCAACTTCGTCGGATCGTTGAATGGAGCGTACCGGTTTGTGGAAAGCGATGAGTCGAGCGCATTCGTGTGGTTTGTTTGGCGAGTTGACGGCTGGATCGAGCTTGATAATTCGCCTAGGGTTTAGGCTATGGCGGCGGCTAAAATTTTTTGAGACGATGATCTCGAGGTGGCCGCGAGTGGACATGGAGGTGGCACGGCGATCGGAGCGGTCTAGCAAGCCACAGCTACGTTGGTGAGGCGCAATCATGGGTAATATGGGCGGCTTCAGGATTTTTGCTAGAGTTTTTCTTCTGCGTGTTGTCGATGGTGACGTGGTATGATATTTTTATTATTTTATTTAATTTTATTCAAACTTTAATTTTCTAACAATCATAAATTATGCATACAAACTCGGATTCTTGTGCGGTTTATTCCATTGAAATCATATTGAAGTTCCGGACATTATAGGACCGGTCTGGATGAATTCTGTGACTACTAAATTTTGGGCCTTATTTTGTATTTCAAATCGATTTGAAATTAAAAGGTGAGTGTTTTGATCCACTCACAACTACTAGATTATCTTACGTTAGTTAAATTGAATTTATGATGTGATTTGGAATTGATTGGTTGATGTTTGGTATATTTAAATTTTCGCTCTAGTTAAATTTAACTTTTATGCATTTAATCATCGTTTAATTCAATATTGAATTTAACTATCAATTTAATACGTTTTAATGATTATCGGTTATCTATCAATGTTTATTGGTTGATTTGGATGATAATTGTGATGTATGTTTAATTGTTGATATTGGATGATTTGATGTTATATTTATATTTTTCTAGCACTGCAAGTTCCCTTAGTTATTGTTAGAACATCCCTATGGGTTGAAAGGGTACATACCCGAACGATCATATAGAATAGAAGAAAATCATTATGGGCTGAAATGATAAACCCAAGCGATTTTCATTGATTTGGAATTTCGGATTGCTGGTTGAAATAATATATACCCGTAAATTTAAATTTTTACGGATTGAAGTGATAAATATCCGTATCACTTGACCATAGAGTAGAAAATTCTATACGAACACCAGATTGGTTAAATTAAATGATTTTTAAACACTTAATCTTGAATTGGATTAAATGATATTTTGAAGGAAATTGATTTATATAAATTGAATTACTTTGAAAATCCAAGTTTGAAAGTTGGAATTGAAAATTGGTTTAAATCATAATTCTAAAGTATTTTAATCTATTTAAAGTATTTTAACCCATTTTAATTTATTTCAAATTATGTTAATCTATTTTAATATATTTAAACTATATTAAACTATTTTAATCTATTTTAATATATTTAAACTATATTAATCTATTTTAAATTATATTAATCTATTTAATCTATATTAATCCATTTTAATCTATTTTAAACTATATTAATCCGTTTTAATCTATTTTAAACTATCTTAAAATATTTTATAAACTATTTTAAACTATCTAAACTATTTTTTGAATTTCAGGTTTTGTAAAGTGGAAGTTTTATATTTGAATCCTTGATTTTTAGGTAGAATATGATTAAATGATGTTATAACACAGGAAGGGATTTAAATGACATATTTGAGGAATATAATGATTTTAAAAGAGGATTTAATTTATTTTGGAAATATGAATTCGAAAGTGATATGATTTCAAATGTGGTATAATTCTGAAAGTAAATATGATTTCAAAAATGATATGGTATTGAGAATATGATATATTAACATAAATTATAAATCAATTTTGGAAATGTAAAAGAATCATCCGGTGTGAAATAAGCGTTTGGTTGTTAAAGAGATCAGGATCGGATATTGTCATACTCTCTGCCAAAACCGAAAACCACTTTAACAACTGTTTATGCGGCGGAGATTCCAGAATGAAGTAGTATGGTTGGCGAACGATTCTTTATGAGGTATTTACGTGACCCTTACTCCCATGAGTTAGCTTAGATGTGACTAAAGCAGGAGCTACACCGAACCATGTGAGGTCGCACCTCCGATCGGGCACATTTCTTCGGTACCGTGCTATTACTTCGTGATTGATTTGGTGTCCACCCCTCGATTTGATTACGGGAGTGTGTTTTGAGGTATGCGGTAGTTGCTGCTATGCATTACCACCAGTCCGTGAGTGCATATGGTAGAATCCTACCTTGGAACTGCCTTGAGTGATGTGTTCACATGCCGTATCGCTGCTTCTACGAGTTTGGTTTGTACCATACCTATGGAGTGCCCTCTGAGTAAGCCTCACGGAGGAGCTTGCGGTACTTTATAGACTATGGGAATATATAAAATGTGTTAAGGGGGATATGGGTAATGCCTTAACGCTATTTTAATACTTTACTTTATTGTAGATATTTTTATAGTAGCCATTGTACTATGTATGTAGATAGTTTAACGGATCCTTAGGAGATGGAAATCTCGAACATCTCTTAAGTTATTGCACTCACGTTTGACACTGGACAGGAGATGTCAAATCTCGTAAACATCTCCGACGCCGTTACACTCATATTTGTTGTTGATTTAACTTACATAAGATCTTTTAGTACTGACTCGAGTGTTTTGTCTTTTTAATTGCTCGGGGTCAGTCTGAGCTTTTCAGTATATCGAAATTGTTTTTTAGGAGGACGAAGATGGATATTTGTATACTATTGTTATTTATTGTATTTATTCCACTACATCATGTTGTTCCGCTGCATTTGTTTATTATTCCTGTTATATGCAACTCTGATTTTGTGTTGTAAAAGAATAATCAAATGTATTTGTAAAACAGATTCATGAACTGTTATTTGATTATTATATTTTGTTATTCCGCTGTGAGTGTCTATGTTTGTTTTATTTCTTTCTCTTCTTTTCTTATTTACCCCATAACAATCCTCCCTTTTGAATGGGTTGAGTCTGATGTGTATGGTTTATCGTTGATTTAGACTTTCCATATGGGTGGGTCTTTACAATTTTACTAAAGAAACAATTTCTAATTTTCAAAAATGTATTTGCAACTACTATAGCCAATAATTTGCTTGCGATTCTAAACCAAATGGCACCACATATTTTTATTATCATATAGAAAAATCAAGTAGGTCAGTTCCATATGAGAGTGATTAGAGATAGAAAAACTTTAGCTTTTGGAAAAAGTAGCGACAGTGAAGGTAGATACAATCTCATCGCATGGTCATTTAATAAAGAGGAACGTAGAAAATCATTAGCTTGAATGCTGATTATTTATGAACATCCTTAGTTTTGTAGAGGGTGAAGGCTTTTTTGAATTTTATCAAGAAGTATGTTTAATTTTGCCTTAATGTATAAAAATTTGCAAGGATCTACTTCAATTATGTTGAGACTTGATAGATTCTCTTAAAAATGGTTCTCATAATCATTCCAAATACTGGTACATGGACTTCTATTCAAAATATGAATTGTATAGTTTTAACTGTACACTTTACTGATGGAGATTGGAATTTACGTAAAAGGATTATAATTTTTTTGTGTGATTACTATTGATAAAAGAGAGAATAATGGAAAACTTGTTCTCCGTTATTTAAAAAATTGGAAGTTAAAAGAATAATGTCTATCACAGTCGACAATGCTAGCGCAAATTAAGTGGCAATTAATTATGTGAAAAATAAATTAAATGATTATAATGGTGGTTGTGTTTTGAATGGTGAATTCATTCATATACATTTTTGAGCTCATACAATCAATTTAATTGTTTATGATGTGCTAAAAGAAACAATAAGAACTATAGCTAGATTTCCTATTGTGATTAGATTTATGAGATCGTCTCCAGCATGATTGGCTGAATTTAGGGAGAAGAGTTTAGTTTGGGAAGTGGGAATAAATCTATGCTTATTTTAGGTGTACCCACTAGGTGGAATTTAGTATATATGATGTTGGAAGCGGTTTTAAATACAAAAGGATTTTTGATGATGAATGAAAATAACGGTACTTTTGTTGGCTATTTTGATGATGAAATTTGTCCTTTCGGTTCTATAGATTGGAAAAACGAAGAAATATTTGTTAAATTCTTAAAGAATTTTTTGTGATGTTATTAAAATTTAGCTAAACTTTATCTATTACCACAAATGTTTGTTTTGTCAAGCTAAATGGAATTCCAAAAGAAGTTCGAGTATTGATTGCAAAAGTGAATCCTTATCTTACAAAAATGGTGGTTAGTATGAAAGTTAATTTTGATAAATATTGTGGAAGCATAGGTAATATTTTTTTTTTTTTACTTATTACGCATGTACTTGACCTAAGGTATAAATTTCAATTTTTGAAGTTCTTTGTCGTAGACATGTATGAAAAAGAATTTGCAGAAGACGTACTAAAAAATGTGAAAGATGTTTTGATAAGATAGTTTAACTAATATGTCAATGATTTTACATTTGGAAATAATATACGTAATGATCCATAACCTAGTATGTCCATTACTAGTGAAAGTGTTGAGAATGTCAGTGACGTTCTTTCTAGAAGAATGGATACTTTCCTATGACAAGTTCGACAACAAGATAATAAAGGCAATGATCTAGAAAAGTATTTTAATGCATTGATGGAGGTTCAACCAAATAATGTTGATGTTTTATAATGATGGAAAGTAAATAGTTCCGTAATCGCATTTTATCTTTAGCCACTCGATATTTTCTTGCTATTCCATTGTCCACGATTGCTTTCGAATTCGCTTTTAGCACTGGATAATTTTTTGCCGATCACCGGATTGAGGTTCCTCTCGATGATGTTTATCATTATGATGAAGCCTTCTTAGGCGAAATTATCATTTGTAATCATTTATAAAATAGTCTAGTTCCTCATATGTTTGATTTTACCTACAATGCTTTAAATAACTTGTTTGCTATGTAGAGTTTGTATATGGGCCCCAACGTGAGTCATCGTCATCTTTTATTTTCACCATGGATAGCCCATCTCCATCATCACTTTTTTCACCATAGCTAGATCATCTTGTGAACATTCAATGTTTCTATAATTTGCTAGCTTAAATATATTAAAATAATATGTTAGAAACCGATAGTTAAATTTACTCTTATATTTACAAAATGATAAATATATGTATGTATGATAACTGGCAGATATATACAACTTATATAATAGTTACACGTACTATAAACTAATATATAATTAATACTCAGCCGATATATATACTATGAAATAATATATGGTTATATATTTACAAACTGATATATATATATATATATATATTAAAATAGTCATATACACTGTAAACTCATATAACTATATGAATTCTCTGTAAATTAATATATAGTTATCTATATTCAAATTTAACTATATGAATTATTTGGCACGTTTTTTTATTTTGATGTAAACATTTTGTTCATTTTTATGAATTTATTGTTAATGAGTCAGTTCCTAGTTCAATTTTTATGAGCATATACAAGCTTGTTCATTTTCTCTGGGCATGTACATAATATATATATATATATATATATATATATTATGTGCTTGAATTCTTATGAATTCACTATAAACTATATGTTATGCAGATATTACAGTAAGCTTGTATGAATTATGCTTGTAAGAATTAAGGTTTGAGCATATACATGATACATAGAACTAAGCTTGTATATGCATATACTATGCACTCTTGTATATGAATTTACTGTAAAATGAAATATTAGTTATCATAAACTAAGTTTAATTCATTTTCATGCATATATAAGCTTAGTTCATTTTTATGCACTCTTGGTTCATAAACTAAGCTTAGTTCCTGCATGCCTGACAATTATACGCAACCATAAAATATATCAAAACAATAGTCATGCAATCAATAGTATAAATAAATATATCCTAGCATGCGAGATATTAAACTATCCTATATGATGTCAAAAGAGAAAGTAAATATGGCAAAAAATAGGCCTTACCATGCATAAAGGTCCGAATATGCAACTCTCCCTGGCTTCCCACGTGCAATCGCTTTCACATTCACCCCGTTAAACCTTCACTAACTCCACCATCTTCCTCCTAAGCTATTTCGTATCACATCCGGCAATATAAATTGGTCTATAAGGTCTTGAAAGCTTCTGGTTTAGTTTAAATATCATCAAGTTGATATGGTGCAATCATCATACCTGATTCATGTACAAGCGTCTGAAAGTTAAAGACGTGGAATACATTATGCATGCCCGACATCTTATGAGATAAGTCAACCATGTATTCTAGGTTATCAATCCTCTCTATTACGAGAAAATGAACTACAAATATCAATGCCAACTTCCACTTACCATTGAAACGAACAATAGTTCTCAATGGATAAATGTTCACAAACACCATATTGTTGAGAGAGAACTCCAAATCTTTACATCTCTTATAGCGTAGCTCTTCTGCCTATCCTGAGTAGCTTTCATTCATTGTCCAACGATCTCAATAGTCCCTCTATTCATATCTAGCCCCATTAATAATTTCTCTCCTACTTTCAGCAACAATAAAGGAGCATTACATAGTTCGCCATACAAAGCTTCGAATGGTGCCCTATCGATACTTGGTTAATAACTGTTGTTGTATGTGAAATCTACCAGATAAAAGTGATAGTCCCATAAGCCCTAGAAATCCAATATGCACGCCCATAAGAGATCCTTTAATATACAATTCACTTTCTTGGTTTGCCCATCGATTTGTGGGTGATAAGCTAACTAAGATGCAACTCCATCTCCAATGCCTCTTGTAAGTTCTTCCAAAATCCACTTATTAGCATGTGAAATTTACGCCATAAACTAGCGTAAAAATGTCAACTCGTTCAATAATTATAGAAGTCAAATTCCATATTATCAGAATGCCAAAATTTCAGTATTCATATCTGAAAATTCCAATCAATAGACTTATATACCATTAAAATTTAAACTTAACTTATTACATCAAAATAATAGAATATATCAATAACTTACGATTTCAATTTTATGCTCCATTCAACTCATTTTTCACATAAAAATAAATAAAAGAATTTCTATTTGATTCATGGAAATAAGTGGTGCAAACTACGAATAGAATTCACATCTTACACACTATTTCCAAATCAAACCCTTTAATTAAATTGAAAAAATAATAATATAAGAAGTGGAGTAGAAGGTAAAATTATAAAAAGTGCAAATCTGCACGATTCCTTTTATTTGATATAAACAATTGACATTTTAACCGAGAATTGATATTTTGCGAGTTTTTAGGGATTATAATACGATGTTTTAACAAACCAGAACTCCCCATGGCATATTTTCTATTTTTTTACACACACACATATGGCAAGGGATTTGTATATATATGTTAGATTCGGAAAATTGGAGAAGAATAAGTTGGGAGAATAAATAGAAAATAAAATCGATATATTACATTTCTTATCTAAAACCCTAATGGATTTTTTTTTTGAATCTACAAAGAGACGAACTGACGGAGCTTTGCTAGAGTCCCAAATTATTTTGTGAATAAAAGTGAAGGAGCTAGGCTCCTATTTATAGCAGTTGAAATGCACCAGAACCATCAGATTTAAGTCAGTTTAATGTTATATAATCCTGTACCTTCGTGGTGCAAAAATCCTAGCCGCCACCAGTCACAACCAGTTAAGTGTCTCCTCCCACTGGTTGACCGATATGTGCTATTTTAGGAAGATTTTGTGCAGCTATTTTTAAATTTATTTTATTCCTTAATTGCAATTTAACGTTAACATTAGTATTAACGTTTACTTAAGCCCAATTATAATTACTATAAACTTTTGTTAAAAATTATTTAATTATTTGAATTTGAATTCTATTTAAATTATTTTAAATTCAAAAACTTCAAACTTCTATACCTTTTTCGTTTGAGATCCATTTTTAGAACATTATAAAAAAAATTAACCAGAATTTCGCCATGAGTACAACATCACAACTTTCGTGGTTAAATTTTGACTTTTGCGAAATTTCCATTTTTAGACTTATCTTATTTAATTAATTTATCCATTTTATTATTTCTTATTAATTTTTACGGAGTGTTACATTTTCCCCTTAGATGGATTTCGTCCCCAAAAAGTGTAAAAGGATTGAGCTAACCAATAGGATTATGTAAGCTAAAATTTATTTTTCCCCAAATGCTAAAATTTTGGGATTAAAGCATCCTTTATTCCTAGTTACCAACCTAATTTCCTCATTAACTTCCAGCCTTACCTACAGTTTATCACTAGTTAAGCATCCTTACAGAATTTCCTTATGCCATTTTTTAATATGTATATATTTATCTAGTGGTCCAGTCCCATTCATAAAATCATCACAGCGATAAAACATGAATATATCTTATACGATGTCATACGCTTTTCCAATAACCTAAGTGAGATAAGTAGTGACAACAATCTCAAAAACTCTAAAAGAAAATTTTGCTAGAAGCTACCATTTATCGTTAACTGATGTATATTGTAGTCCTAACACCCCTTACTCAATTAAGATAGACATTTCTAATATGTCATTCCACTATCACCTACCATCCTTAATTTTTCTTCTTGATTTGTAATAAATGTGGTCCATTAATTACTTCAATTAATATACCTTTAATAATTGATCATTAATGTCAAAGTTTAACCATTCTGATTAATCAATCCCTTTAATCTTTTTACCGGTTTCAAAATCCATTTATTATGCCGGTTCATTTCCACCATTAGTGCCATATCAAATTCCTTATTCAGTCCATTTTTAGCTCTTTTTAACTTCCATTAGTTACAAATTTATTGCCCGCTAAATTTGTAATTAACGTCCATAAATCCTAATCCGTAAATTACTGACTAATGTGTATATAGTCGTAAATTATGCTACTTATATATTTCTATTTAAATGTTAAGGTGGTTATACGTGTGTCTATATATTAATTTCTAAACTAGAACATTCCTTTCCACATTTTAATTTACCAAATATCCTTATAAAAAGGATTACCGTTATAATTCTTTTCCATAAATTAACCAAATTGAGATCTTGGCTTTATTTGGAACTATAAGGAATTATTTCTTTTCTTTTTAATGAAATAGATAGTGTAAATTATGGAAAAGAATATCTATATCTTACATATCACTTTTCCTTTTGGCATATCCCTTGTGAATACAAACGACAAACTTTTGTACATATTTTGGAGTTGGATAATTTATGGGATTTACATGGAACTCACTCTAAATAAATCAAAATATAGAAATTCACATTCTAAGTCAACTAGGGCAACCTAACTTACAACACAATTAATATCTTCATAACTTTACCAGTACTTTATAATTAAATATTCGAGACTAATTTTCAAATCAGGTTTTACACACTATTCTTATTTTATTCATATCTTAAATCTTTATACTGCTTGACCTAAATAGTGGTCCCTATCTACTCCATAAAAAAATTTGTGTTTAGTTCTCACCATTTTTAAAATTGAAATTTCACAATTATAAATTAACTTATTCGAAACCTTTGTATTTAAAAGTGAAAACTTGGAAAAAAAAATTTATCAGTTTTCAAAAATCACATAATTCCAAAAGTAACCATAAAAAACCTACATTTTTGTAACCAACTTTTCCCTTTTATGGCCTCTTGATCCCAATGATTTATTTATTTAAAAGTTGAACTTTTGGTTCAAAACATTTTAAATTTAATTATTAAACCAAACTATTACTAAATCGAAAATTCAAAAACTGCTTCATTCCATAAAGGAGCAAAATAATTTCCCTTCTCAAAAACCTTCTATAACATACAAAATAATTTTCAATAAATTGTTTTCATACAAATAAACTTATTGCATTAAATTCAAAATCAACATTTATTACTCTATGAAATTATGACACGTAAAAAGCTCATTGGCTACCAATTTAAGTATATATTGTTATTATTTTCCAAATTTGGCTCCTTGTAAATCTATTACAAAGACTATAACTTCAATAACATTTCAATATAACAGATTTTCCTTTATTGAGCATTCATTATTTTAAAGATATTTCTAGTTATAAGACAACTATTTTAATAAACCACATGCATGCAAAAATTTTAATTTCAAGTTGTTATATTATCCCAAAAATACATCAACATCCATTGCTTTATTGCTCAAAATGTTTAGTTAATTAACCAAATACTTTATATATCTTTGTTTAAGTCTTACTCAAACTCCTATAATCTTTCGCAATCCTTTTCGTATCAATCGTAATAGATTTCTCTTTTCTTACCATTTTAATTTCGATAATATTTTATTCTTATTCAAAAAAATACTAAATAGAAAAATGTATATATAAAGTTCTCGTTCTCGCATAAACTATTTTCCTTATAACATTCACAAAATTATCCCCACTCATTTATTAATTATCTTCATTTAATTCCATCCAATTGTTATTTTTCTTAGCAACATCTTCTATAACTTTAAATAATGAAACACGGAGTAGACAAGGATACCTTCTATCCTACTAATTTCAAATTAGAATGCCGATCTTATTTCTATCCAAATCTCCCAACATTGCCTGTATCTAATTTCTCCTAACTAATTGGCTCTTACTTCAACTGTTATTCCCCATATTTTCTTTATACGGAAATGTTCCTTCTATCCTAGTTATTTTTATCCTTCTATTCTCTATTCCTCAATTTAATTAAGTTTCATTTCCATTTATTTCCTTTTTTAGAAAGAGTTCAAAAAAGAATTTCCAAATTTATGAAATAGGGGAAAAACATCAATTCCAACCTACGGTCTATTTTACATATATTTTTTGAAAATGAAGAATATATTTCTCTAAAAATCGAAAACCTTTTGACTTAAACCAATTTTAAACTAGTATTTCAAAAATGAAAAATCCTTTTAACACAAACAATTTTAATCAGAAATTTTTGACTCGCCAAAATTTTAAATTATGAATTTCCTTATTTTTTCAAAATAACTTCCAAATAAATTTTTCGAAAAACTTATGCCAAACATTTCAAGGAATTTTCCAAAAATCTTTTGCCGATTCTTTTTTATGGGGTTGAATTTAGAAATTGACTTTGGTTATCCTTTCTTATGAACTTTCTTTCTTCTCTACTCAATCTTTATAAAAATTTGATTATCTCCTTACGGTGATTAATGTACATCTTGTTGTAGGAACTTGCTCCATTTCTTCTTTACATCTTGCTTCATTCCTTACTTCTGGTTGTTTACAACACACAGATTCTTATCTCCAATCTATTATTATGTGTTGGGCTAGACCCACTAATCTTCGTTTCCCAATAACAATTATACCGCCTTAAATATTTAATTACTATCTAACATGTTTATTTTCTATTTCTATAAATGACAATTGTCCGTAATAAACAATTATTTTTCTAACGAACAATTTTTAATGGTACTTATTTATTCATTCCAATTTTACCTATTACGCCCTCCTTAGCTCTCTATAATTACACTAATAACCTCTTTAATTGGTCCATTTATACCGTTTTAAAATTCTTGTAACTCCCTATTTATTTCCTTATTAACTTTAGAGTTACAATCTTTTCCATCTACATTTCCTAAGATAGAATTATGTGTTAAAGTAAAGATTTTACTATTGTTTTTGCATACATTTAAAATAAGCGTACGCGCTCGCACATATATCTATAATAGGATTTTTGAAAAACATTTTTGAAAATAACAAGCATGCCTCTCATATGTATACCTACCTTTGTTGATCAGGTAACATAAGCTTTGATACCAAATGTAATAACCTACTATGAAATGGACCTAAATTCCAACCCAAAAAAGGCCCAGGAACTTAGACCCATCTTAAAGTTGGTTGTTGGTTGGTATAAGAACAATACAAAACTATTTATCTATGCATTCAAAATCTCACAAGGGAAGGATAAGATATAATAATAATAACAGTATCTATTTTATTCAAACTTCAAAATGTCATTGAAATCATAACAAAGTATCCATAATTCACCGTCACATATCCATTGTACAATACTCCAAAATTAAAACATCATTTTTATTTAATGGGTACATGAGAAACTAAAAAAAGTAACAAGTAAAAAATAGACTACTTCCACAAATCTCATCAACATTTCCGCCTTCATCATCGCCCTCTTAAACCATGTTGCTATGAGGGGGAAGTTAGAACAACATATGTCTGGTGAATAAGAATCTCGACCTTATACATTAATACTTGGGTAGTATAATTTAAATAGGAATATATCTTACATATTCTACCTACAATATAAGTCTTTACAGATATAAGCCCAAAGGCTTTTCTTAAACATAAATAAAAAGTCTGTCCAAATATAAGCCCATAGCCAATTTCTATGAACCCAATAACCCGTATCTATCAACCATAATGTCCTATCAATGTAAGGGTTAGTGCTCAAGTCACTTAATACCTTTTAATGGGAATTAGACAGACTCCGACCATTTAATACCTTATTTAAGGTAGGTCCATGTCACTTACTACCTATCCCAAGGCGGACTCCTCACTAGTAACCATATAACTGACATTGCACGGAATCTCTTCAGCCACTTAATATTTCCTATTGAAGAAGGACCTTTCCCTAAATATCCTCTATCATTCCTAACCCATAATCCCAACCATTTACTATTTCCTACATAGAGAACAAGAAGGCTCTCACACAACCACTTAACACATTCAATCTCTAAAGCAGGTCCTTTGTATTATGACCCGTATACCACATCGAAGAATCACATTAGTACGACTATTCATAGGTACTGGTTGCTAGATTAGTTAGGCAGATTTACCATATATAATTTGGGACTAACCTTGTGTTATCGTAGTTACTTATTATATACGATGTCTCACATTAGCCTAAAGTCACATTGCCATAAACAGATTAGCTGGGCAGACTTTTATGTGCTTTTGACTAACCCTGCATCCCTATAACTTAATCATAATCTATATCACACTCTACAGATATTATACAAATCAAAAAATAAGGCCTTACTTATTTCGCCTTTAACATTATTTACTTCCTAATGGTGGGGTTTAATAAAATTTAGTAACCTATTTAACTACGTTATTATACGTTATCATCATACATTAATTACACTAATACACACACACACATTCTCATGCCTAACAATTTCTTAGCGTGCGGAATTTAAGCCCTAAACTAGCATTTAAATGTCAATTTGTAACGTCCCGCCTTTTTGCATGCTTTAAATCGACACACGTGCCAATTCAAAACATACGGAAGAGCGGATTGTTATGAGGTAAATAAGAAAAACAAGAAAGAAATAAAAAGAAAACAGAATCTCACAGCGGAAGGATAAAATATAATAATCAATATACAATTCATAAAACTGTTTACAAAACATTTGATTCTTCTTTATACAATAAATATCAGAGTTCACATACCAATAAATATCTATGCAGCGGAATATAGTGTGTAGTGAAACCCTATAATATATAATAATAATAATAATAATAATAATGAAATCTTCGTCTTCTTCCTCCAGAAATAAAGTCTTCAAATCCTGAAACGGTCGGACTGACCCGAGCGAATTTGAAAAAACAAAAACACTCGAGTCATAACTAAAAGATCTTATGTGAGTTAAATTAACAGAAATAAATATGAGTGCAGTAACTCAAGAGATGCTCGGGATTTACATCTCCTAAGGATCCGTTAAACTATTTACTATGTAGTATATTGCGCTATTATAATAGTGTCTAATTGTAAAATAAACTTACTTTAAAATAGCGTTAAGGCTTTACATTTTCCACCTTAACACATAATATATTCCCATAGTCTATACAGTACCGTAATCTCCCCCGTACTGGGCGTCGTCAGAGGGCACTCCATAGGTATGGTACAAAACCAAAATCGTATAAGGCGCGCTAGGGTAGGTGACACGGCACAACTAGGCAATGCTAGGGTAGATATACCAATTACGCTTCCGGGTCGGTGGTAACGCGTAGCCGCAGCTACCGCCCACCTCGAGCCACACCCCCAATAAAAAATCAAAAGTGGCCACCGAATCAATCCAAGAGTCAAAGTATAATATCGAAGGGATGTGTCCGATCAAAGGTGCTACCTTATTAACCCGTCAATCGCTCCTGTTTTAGCCACCTTATGCCAACTCACGGGAGTTGGGTCCACGTATTTACCTTACAAGAAACGCCGCCCCCAACCTACTTCGTTCTGGAATCTCCACCGCGTACATGGTTGTTAAAGTGGTTTTCGGAGTTGGCAGAGAGTATGACAACTTCCGATCCCAGTCTCTTCAACAACCAAACGTTATTATAACACCGCGGTCTTTTAAAAATAGTTTATACTTTAAAACCAGAGTAAAATTATCCATTTCAAAACCCATAAATACGATATCATTTTCTTTTAAAAACACAATTCAATATGATATCATTTTTTATTTCAAATATATTTCTTTCAAAATCATACCACTTTTAAAATTTATAATACCTCGAAACCAAATATTTGAATTTTAACTTTCAAACATAATACTTCGAAATCCATAGTTTTAAAACCATAACTTTCAAACTTAAATGGTTTGGATATTCAACAGTATATAAAATAAAACAATTGAATTTAAAATTTCTTTAAAAGAAAAAAAATTCCACATCTTCATAAATTTTTATTCACTTTAAATTCAATCTAAACTCATACCTTTTAGATTCACTTTCAGTTTGAATAAAACACTTCGATTTCAATATTCTCAAACTTTGAGTATTTAATGAATTTCAAAACTAAGGTTGGGAATTTCGAATCAACGATTCATTTTCCTATTATTTAGTTTGAAAGGTTTACATGATAAATCCATAACCATCTAAAATAAACTAAATTTATTAACACTAATTATTTCCTTCCATTTATTTATACTAGAATTATTCATTAAATCCAGTTATAAATATCATACCATAAATTTCCAATTTCAATAAGTTAACCTCAACTTATGGAGTTAAAATTTCAAATAAGCTCAATTCTAATTAAATTTCCAATTTATCTTTCAATCTTAATTGATTTGAATCATTCAAAACTCTATATATATATATATACACAAGATCTTAAACCTGTACTTAATCATATAATATAAATTATCAGATTCCATTTTTCAACTTATTCATTTTTATTTAACAGATTTATGCATAGCTTAAATTCAAAATTTTAACTATATATGTATATATAAAATATATTTATATCATATCCAAATTTAATATTTATCAAACCGTATCATATCCAAACCATAAAAAACTCATTTCAATTTTTTTTATATATATACCGCGGTGCCTGTATATAATTTTCTATCCTATGGTCAAGTGATACGGATATTTATCATTTCAATCCGCAATTTAAAAATAAAAATACGGTTGTATATCATTTCAAACCGCAATCCCGAATGAAATGAAAATGCATAATAACTTGCAGTTTATATAATATAGAACACATCATCCATTCACCCAATATCAATCATCAACCAATTTATTTCAATCATCATCAATTTAACCAATCATCAATATAGAGCATATAAAATATAACAGGCAATAAATAACAGGTATTAACTAACAGTTTATATTCAATAATAAATTTAATAACTGTTTAACTAGCAGTTTATATGCAAATAATAAATTTTAACTGCCAAATTATATGCAATAATAAAATTAATTAACAGTTAAATTAAATAAATGCGATTTAACTGAGAAGATTAATAAAACATGCCAAACAGTCATAAATAAATTTCTACTCATATCTTAAGTCAATTTAATAAACATAAGAAATTTTAGAAGTTGTGAGTGGGTTAAAACACTCACGTTTTGAATTTAAATCGAATTTAAATCCGATTTAAACCCAAAAATTTAACGGTCTCAGAATTTGTCCAAACCAGCGTCATCAAGTCCGGAATTTCAATACGATCCTAACAAAAAAAATCGCGTGTGAATTGGAGTTCGTATGTGAAAGATATAGCGATAAATGCGTTTTAATTTCAATAAAAAAAATAACAAAAAAGAACACATTAAAGATTTAGCCACGTCATCGCCTCTTTAACTCAACGCACTGCTACAGGAGACCGCGCACCTTCTCCTACAGGTCACGCATGCAATCAGAACGCGTTCAAAAACCTAGCCGATTTAAACATCAATGTTAACGACGACGGCCGCTGCTAGGCCAACGCGGCCACTCCTTCACACCTACTCCACTTCGGAACTCCCCCACCTCCTCGCGACCAACAAAATTTGCAGCCGCCGCTGTTCTTTTTAGAACCTAATTGAATTTTATAGCACAATCTAGCCGTTGATTTTCGAAACAAAGCATACCGATCGACTCCCCTCGGTCTCCTCTATAATACCCAGAAAGGAATTGACGATCCGACAACGTTCATCGACGAGCGATGAACGACCATGAATGTTTCCACTGATTCCGGATGCACAGAAATTCCAATCGAAAAATAGACAGTGGATCTGGATTGTGCTCTTCAAGAGCTTCGAATTGATATATAATTTGCTATATATTGTGGAGTTTGAAATTTTAGCTTTTGATTTGGTTTGGAACTGTATTTGGATCTAGG
Source organism: Allium cepa (assembly GCA_030765085.1). Classification (NCBI taxonomy): domain Eukaryota; kingdom Viridiplantae; phylum Streptophyta; class Magnoliopsida; order Asparagales; family Amaryllidaceae; genus Allium; species Allium cepa. The sequence continues at coordinate 459,791,332 of CM060938.1, read as the reverse complement.
ATTTGTTTGTCTGCCATTGAGGAGGAGAAGGAGAGATAGTTGAAATATACGTACAGACAAATATGAGAAATAAGGAAGATAGGGTTTATAGTAGGATATTTATAGGCAAAATTGAAATAAAATAGATGGATCGAGTTGATAGATATACGCGCTAACGACAAAGTGGCCCAAAAAGCCCGTTTTGACCACGGAACGAAATTGGGTCAACCCATATATCAAAACAGATGTTTTTAAATATTTTAAACCCAATGGAAAAGGTTTCAAGTCCAAATTCCATCGCATGAAGAAGTTATGCTAAAAACAATATTTTCCAAATTGATTACAATTGATTTCAATTGCATAAATTTCAAGACGTTTCGAGTCTGTACGATCAAACGACAAGTCCGATTGCTACGAAACTTGAAACACTATTATAATTCACCATTACGGATCCGATGAAACTGGTTTCGTTGAAATCCGAGTCAGTGGCCAAAATGGCTATTTTTATATTAATTAAATAAATTAAAATAAATCAATTAAATTCAATTTTTAAATTTCACTTCTATAACTGGAAATGTTATCGCTTTTATTTTCTTAATCATTCACGTTAATTAAACCAAATTTAGATGTAAATTTAGAGTTAATTAATTTATACGTTTCAGCGTTAAATTTTCAATTTCACTATATTCACAAATTATAGATTAAATTTGCAAAAATTTCCTTTAATTGACTTTTCATTCAATTATTCAATCTATTAGTATCCAATAGATGAGACTACCATTGGATTCATACTCTATTACGTGAATATCTCCAAATTTCATCTAAATTTATATTACATAATATCTAAATATTAAATTTCATTTTAAGGCAATTAAATCCAATTATTATAGTTCGAATCTCAACAAATTATAAATCTTTCTTTCAACCAATTTTCATAAAATAAATAGGCTTAGCATAAATTACATCTTATAAATTAGCCATCTTTAATGACAAATCAAATCTTCCCTAACCGCATAATTTAAGTAAATTAATTGTAATTGATTCCACATTAAATGTTATTAATTATAATTTGAAACCTCAATAAATTCGTTTATTTATTTAAAAATCTAGCTATTCAATAAATAGACATTTTATGGGTATAAACAACATTGAATTATATTACACTTCATTAATGTATTTATTAATTTATTTCCGATTAACGTGCTACATAATTTCTCTTGATTTCAAATGGATTTCCAAAATTTATTTAATAGACTAAATAAATATGTAGCCCGTAAAATTTGATACTATTAACTTTTTATTTTATTAAAAAGTTTATTGCTTACGACAAATGTTACCCTTTTTATTAATTATTGTTTCCGAATATATTGAAGTTGTCAACTATATACATTTGTTAAAATTAGAAACCCAATTAATTCATATATTCATATAATACTTACCTTTATTTACTAAAATAAAATCTCATTCCCAAATATAACAGTTACAACAAATAAATAGAAAAATTAAATAGTAATTTACGACCGTTATTATTTCTTTGATTCATTAATTATAATTAATATCCTCAGTAGATTCATTTACTTGATCTCATGCATTCTATTACACAAATTTCCACCTTATACATAAATTTTACGTTACTATTTAAATTTTGCATTCACTCTTTCCGTTATTATATTAATTAAATTCCATTCTAGTTAATATTTTTTATTAATGATTCACTAATTCAACATTTCCATTTGTTGCTTATATTAAGCTTATAACCAAGTAAGACAGTTTACATTATTTTCAAATAATTTCAATTTTATTCTAAATTGTAAATTTTAATTACAATTGCTACGTCTAATTTCTAACATTATATCACATCCCCATAAATGTAACATTTATTTATTTTCACCAAAATTTATTTCCAATTTCATCCACAAATTAAACATGTAACTTATAGTAATTATAACATTTGTACCCAAGTGCACAATTTACGCTATTTCACTTTAATTGATTTTACTTCAATCCTCAACAATTGGTTGCTACAATTCATCCTCAAACTTTTATTTTGATATAAATTATAACATTTTATTTCTTTTCTAAGATTAAATTTCAAAATATAATTTAATTAACAAATTTAATTATCGAAATTTACGGGTCGTTACACTCTCCCCCACTCAAAACTTTTCGTCCCCGAAAAGGAAAAGAAGGGAAAAGAAAGAACTAAGGAAATAATATATCCTATTTAAAATATTAAACCTATAAAAATTTATTTACATAATCAATTAATTTAAACAAAATATATCAATTTATCATTCTTAAATCATTTTATATTCAAGTAAATAATATTTGGAAAAACCTTTCAAAATTTTCTAAGTCCAAAATTTTCGAAATTTTTTGGCAGAGTCTCCTTTGTACGGAGAGGCTCGGGAGAAAATATAATATCAAAAATAACAATATATAACATATATTTTCCAAAATAATATATATCCCAACACGGGAAAACAATATAATAGCGCTATAAAACGTAATCCGAAAACGTACCTATTTGCCGGGCAATTTACGCTAAATTATGAAACCAAAAGCAGTAGCAATTGCTTCCATAACCTGTATTTCACTTATAATATCCAAGAGAGTTAATAATTATATAGAATGAAATATTTAAGTTGTTTTAATTACAACCAACCAAACTAATACAACAACAATCTCATGCAACAAGCAAACAAAACAATAGTTGTTCGGGTTCACCTTAAATTGCTTAGAATGAAAAATAAACTACTAAGCGCATCAATTACTCAACAGTCGTAGATGAAACTAAATAGATTATTTATACATCCAAACAATCTTAAAGTATCCTCACCCAAACAACCATAAATCAAACAACAACAATTTCAAACAACAAATCAAATTTATTTATTATTTATTTCATTTCCTACATTTGTTATTTGATTTTTTTTTCTTTTTTTCCTTCATAAATTGATTTCTTATAATTCACATTTATTTGCATTACATTCATTTCTCAAATTTCATTTACTTATTTAGCGCTTACATTTCTATTATATTAAATTTTAGAAATACTTCAATTTCAACTTAAGTATATAACTCTATAACATCAATTTCTTATTTATTAAGGCGATTCATTTTTTTTCCACTCTTAATATTATTTATTTATCGTATTCATCTTTCCATTTAATTTATTATAAATAACTTCGATCCTTCTTAAACTTATTTTCATTTCTTTATAACTGTTCTATTATATTTAATAAGTGGCCTTTCAGTCATAACTTAGATTTATGACAATTATAACATTAGATTCTTATTAATAACAGCAATTTATTGAACACTTCATTACATACTTTTACTTGTACAATTTCCATTACATTTCTTATTAAACATTTCAACTTTTTATATTTGGTAAGTTATATATGTTAAAGAAAATGCAAATGAACTTATACAAGTTTTATCTCATCCTTTAATTAAATTTAATGTTCAATAATATTATTCTTTGTTTCATAGGGTACAGTTCAAATTACCTTTAATTTAATTCATAACCTAGCATTAAATTCCTTATTTTAATTTATTAATTACCTATGCTCCAATTCACTCCAGTAACTGAAACTATTAATTAATGGAAACTTAAGAATTAAATACCGGGTTTTATTTAAAATCATTTAAAATAACATATAAATTTATATAGTTACACTTTATATATCCAATTATATTTATAACAATTAAAAATTTATATTTGTTATATCAAACAACGCTGCAGTAAACTACTACAGTGGCCTTCCCACTTCGAAACTCGAAAATGAATTCGATGATGCGTGCACTCATCACCGAAATTATTTTCCAGCGACAAAATGGGAAGTACATAACTTATATTGTAACAACCCGCATATTTATCGATTTTATATTTAAATATTTTATTTAAATATCGTTCGTCGGATTTTGGTCCGAAAAGCTACTTTTTGCAAACAGTCGAATTGGGACTCGAGACCACCCCCATTGAGTTCAAAATGACGTTTGCGACCTTTTTGAGTATAAACTTCGATATGTTTGGAGATAGTAGAATTTTGACCTTTTTCACTTAGGGCTTTGGTTTGGGCTGAACCCATTAGCCACTTACTAACTCAGTCCCAACCCTTTCCAACTCTTCATTACTTCATTTCTAATTCCTAACTCTTCAAGCTTTAGCAACAATGGTAGAAGAGAGTGGAAATTAAAACTCCAAGCCCTAGTTCCTCTTGCTAGCTCAAGTTCTTGCTCCAAATTAAAAGGGAACCCATTGGTAAGCTTCCTCTTCTTCTTCTCCAACTCATTCTCTCTGTGATTCAGAAATTTCCTAAACCTAATTTAGGGAATGTTTCTCTTTTTAGCTTAGATTCAAGCTTGTTGAGTTGGAATTGAAGAGTGCTTGTTCTTGCCATCGCTTCATAGCTCCTCATTCATTGTTTTTGGGTTCAAAGGTGAGATTTTTAATCTCACATCTAAGTCTATGAATTACCTTCGATTGTTAGGTATGAATTCCTAACACTTATTCATGTGCATATGATTTTGATTTGGATTTCTTTTGTGAATATTCCAATTTTTAGTGTTTTGAGTTCAATTCGTTAAAAATCCTAACTTTGATGTTTGAACATGTTTTTGGTGATGCATCGAGGAGCATATAGGGCTGGGTAGTCGATTGGCATAAACCCTTAGCGCCGTTGCTCGTGCGATTGCAATTTGATCGAGAGTTGCACCTCTTTTGAAATAGGGTAGGAAGTGCAAGCATACAGGTTCGGCCGACCGAGCCCCCTGGGCCGGTCGACCGACCTGTAGTCCAGGCACTTCCTGCCTCTGTTTGGAAGTGCTGGTTATAGGCTTTGGCCAACCGAGCCCCCTGGGCCGGTCGACCGACCTGGTGCCCCGAGCACTTCCAACCTCTGGTTCGGTCGACCGACTCAGGGAGTCCGGTCGACCGACCTGCTACTATTTGCCAGATTAGCCTATATTGCTAATCCGTTTGAATATCCAACTTTAATCGATTCGTGTTGTCTCCCTTTTGTTGTTGTCATTTATTATCGACTTTGATGACCTTTTCTTTGGGAATTTTAGATATATCCACTTTGATGGATTTGATATCGATTTCTTTGGATTTTATTCACGTCTTCGAATGTGAATTTTTATGCCCGATTGTTTCTACAATCACTTCTATGATTTGTCACTTTAAAATATAAAGGTTTTCTATACTAGTAGTAAATACCAAAACTCTTTCTTCAAATGATTTCAACACTATTTTATTACAAAGCTCGTTTTCTCAAACCGATTTCCAATCTATTAGTATATACAAACCTTTACCTCACTCGTATGAGAAATCTAATTAAACGACTTAGTAGAACAAGTGGTATGAAACGCTTGCGTTTACTTCGTTGGTTAATTTTTGGACTTGTTCGATTGAACCACTTGTGACATTTTTCTAGTGGAGATTTACAGTTTGTTCGTAAATGTTTAAGTTAAGCAAGTGGTTATGGGACATGAAGCTAAACTTTTATATTTACTAGCTTAGTGTAATTGACACTTCTCGTTGATCATGACGATTATCTTTGTGGTTTAGACTAGCAATGTGCGATGTCTCTTTGTTTGCGAGGTTAGGCTAGACACCACTTGTGCGATTCCATTCGCACATACCTTTTCGGTTAGCCTAGACACCACTTGTGTGATTCCGTTCACACATACCTTTTTGCTTTTTGGTTAGGCTAGACACCACTTGTGCGATTCCATTCGCACATACCTTTTCGGTTAGCCTAGACACCACTTGTGTGATTCCACTCACACATACCTTTTTGTGATTTCTGGATTTCGTGTGTTGATTTCTGGAATTTATGTTTCACCAACTTTTACGATGGGCATTGATATATATGTCATTTATTGTGGCTTGGTGAATGAAATTAGGAGTATGACATTCCTTTTTATCTTGAGTAGATTATTGTGATATTGATTAATCTCTTGTTGATTTTCAATTACTTATTTATCACAGCTTGACATTGTGATTATTATATGTTTATGTCATATCTCTTATTATATATCACTTCATCTGATATTTATAGCTAGGCTGATCCGTTTATTATTTTCTTCTTAAATAATACTCGGGTCAGACTGAGATTTTACAGGTGCTTCTTCTTGACTCCTTATCGGACGTTCATCTGATCTTTTGGCTAACTACTTAAGTTTAGTAGTTTTTGTTGTATACATTTGAGATACAGACTCTATGATGTATACTTATTCTTTTGTCTAGCACTTGTATCTATTCTTTTTGATATTGTGGATCTTGTTTGGCCACTACTCTGATGTACACTTTCATGTGTTATTTTCATATCTATTTCCGCCTTTGTGATATGAATTATCTGTGACTGATTTGTGTTATGTTTATTTCTATATTTGTTTCCGAAGACCTTTATAGCCACTGTGTAGTAGCTTTGAGTTTGTGTCGGTATGTCGGATTCCCTCTTGAGATGAAAAGTTATATTTTTATCTGCCATATCGGTACTCGCACAAAGCAATTATACAGATGGTCGCTCCTCAACAGCCTTATTCTCCGTGCTAGTTGACAGCATTACACCGTAGTGTTCTTGGCTAGCGTGGGTATAGAGGTGGGGCGTCACAGCTTGGTATCAGAGCCAAACTTCGGAACAATATGAAATATTATAACAAGGATCAACGTCCTAAGTCTTTCTTAGGAGTCACGCTTTTGGATTTATTCGAGTCTTCGTACCGATTCATCCTATTTTCTTTATGATTCCTTGTTTTATCTATCAAGATTGCTTGATATTCATTTTGTGAATAACCTTCTTCTTCTTCCTTCTTTCTTTCTTAAGGAAGAGAAATGGTTAGACCAGGCCGTCCCAGCGCCGGTCAATCTAGTGCTACTCCCCTGGATGGAGTATTCATGTCTGCTCAACAACTTTTGGATCTTGTAAAGAATCAAGAGTTTATCTATGCTTTGAGTAAGAACCCCGAAATGGTTCTACCTTTGAAACTTGAAGTTTCTTTCAATTAGCTTGTGGATGTTACCCTTCTTCATGGAGAGATTGGTAAAGGAAGTGTTTGTGATATTGGGACTTCCAAGAAGAGGCATATTAAGTTCAAGAGCCTTAATCCCAATAAGAGAGTGAAGCAAACTACTTTTGTAGCAAAGACTCCAATCCCTAATTGTGGAGGATGCTACAATTGTAATTCTATGGAACACTATGCGAATATTTGTCCAAAACCCCATTCTTGTCGCTATTGCAAGAAACCGGGTCATCTTTTATCTGCGTGTCCCAAACTTTTGAACAAGGACATGAGAAAGCTAAATATTGTGCAAGCCCCTAGCAACTCTTCTCTTGGTCAAGGTACTTTTCACTCAATCCTTGATGGCATTGTTTTATTTTGTGATCTTCTTATTTGAGTTCTTTTTGATATGGGTTCCATCTCACTATTTTATATCAAAAGAACTTGTCGATTCTTTTTCTTTGAATATTTTGGGCTTGATGACTTCTTTGAGGATTGTGAATCCGGATGGTAGATCCGCAACACTCAATTTGCTTTTTATTGATGTCGAAATTATTTTATGAGACTTTTCTTTCCGAGCCGATATTTTTACTTAGGCTTGGGAATTTACTTTTGTAAGGATTGGCTTAATTATTATGAGGCCATATCCTTTGTCCCGTGTGGACTATTCATCTTTGACATTTTCAATCTGTTAAGCAGATTTCTATTTTCCTTTATGATTTTGATTCCAACTTGATGGCATCATTTTCTTCCTTAAGCCCACTTATAAGGAAAGTGTTATTTCTCTCATTCATGTAGTTTGAGAAATTTTTCGGTATTTTTGAGTTTGTCTTAGGATTATCACCTAAGAAATCTTTTGTGTGGTGTTAAGGTCTTTTCAGTTTGACTTTACCACCGGTTTTCGTTTGCTACGAGTTGCAGAAATTAGCATTCCAATTACCGCATTCCGCACTCGTTATGATTCTTATGAATGACTTATTTTGTCATTCAAATTGTCCAGCTTATTTCATCCATTTTATAAATCGAATATTCTATGAATATTTCGATGAGACTATTCTTGTATTTACTGATTTTTGATGAAAATAGTAATTTAAAATTTTGCAAATCTTTTTCATAAGATTTATCTATAAGTAAAACTGGATTTTGTTCTTGAAACGAACAAATAATATTCTTAAAACTTTTTAAGAGATTTATTTATCCTATAAAAGATGATTTTGTGATTGTATTGCCCGTTGAGTGCTTTAAGAATTTTGGTCGATGCGCTTGATCAACGTTATCGATAGGAATTTCCTAAACGCTTTGATGAGACAATCAGACACAGTATATTAACTTGAAAACAATAAATTTTTCTAGAATGATAATTACATAAAGATAAGTGTAATTTTGAAAGTTTTAACTTCATGGGAAAGAAGATTATTTAAAAGAAATTCTTTCTTTTCGAAACTCTTATTCTTGTGATTCCTGAAGGGGAACCAAGACTTTGCTATTTGTACCGATACTAGTCGTATTGGTTTGTGTGTCGTTCTCTTGCAAAAGAGAATGTGCTATCACTTGTGCTTCTAAATCATTTTAGCTTATCGAGACTAGATATGCCACTCATGATCTAGTGCTCTCGGCTATTGTTTTTACTTTTGGAATTTGGCATCATCATATTTGGATGAGAAATTGTTCTCTACCTCGATCATAAATCTTTGGAATAATTATTTTCTCATATGGAACTCCATATTGACTCGAGTTCCTGACATCTTATGATCTTGATATTCTTTTCATTCCTGGAAGGGAAATCGTGTTGCCAATGCGCTTTGTCGTAAGCAACAAGTGGTTGATTCATTGGATGTACCGTTTGTACTACATCAGTGTCTTTGATTCATTGGATGTACCGTTTGTACTACATCAATGACTTTGCTGTTTAATTCATTGGATGTACCGTTTGTACTACATCAATGTCTTTGCTTTTGATTCATTGGATGTACCGTTTGTACTACATCAATGTCTTTGCTTTTGATTCATTGGATGTACCGTTTGTACTACACCAATGTCTTTGCTTTTGATTCATTGGATGTACCGTTTGTACTACATCAGTGTCTTTGATTCATTGGATGTATTGTTTGTACTACATCAATGACTTTGCTGTTTGATTCATTGGATGTACCGTTTGTACTACATCAATGTCTTTGCTTTTGATTCATTGGATGTACCGTTTGTACTACATCAATGTCTTTGCTTTTGATTCATTGGATGTACCGTTTGTACTACATCAGTGTCTTTGATTCATTGGATGTACCGTTCGTACTACATCAATGTCTTTGCTTTTGATTCATTGGATGTACCATTTGTACTACATCAGTGTCTTTGATTCGTTGGATGTACCATTTGTACTACATCAATGACTTTGCTGTTTGATTCATTGGATGTACCGTTTGTACTACATCAATGTCTTTGCTTTTGATTCATTGGATGTACCGTTTGTACTACATCAATGTCTTTTCTTTTGATTCATTGGATGTACCGTTTGTACTACATCAATGTCTTTGCTTTTGATTCATTGGATGTACCGTTTATACTACATCATTGTCTTTGATTCATTGGATGTACCGTTTGTACTACATCAATGACTTTGCTGTTTGATTCATTGGATGTACCGTTTGTACTACATCAATGTCTTTGCTTTTGATTCATTGGATGTACCGTTTGTACTACATCAATGTCTTTGCTTTTGATTCATTGGATGTACCGTTTGTACTACATCAGTGTCTTTGATTCATTGGATGTACCGTTTGTACTACATCAATGACTTTGCTTTTGATTCATTGGATGTACCGTTTGTACTACATCAATGTCTTTGCTTTTGATTCATTGGATGTACCGTTTGTACTACATCAGTGTCTTTGATTCATTGGATGTACCGTTTGTACTACATCAATGACTTTGCTGTTTGATTCATTGGATGTACCGTTTGTACTACATCAATGTCTTCGCTTTTTGATTCATTGGATGTACCATTTGCACTACATCAATGACCTGGCTTTTTGGTTCATTGGACGTACCGTCTTTGTAATACGTCGGTGTTCCAAATTATTCGAGTTTCTTGTTTATCGGGCGTACCGTTTTTGTACTATGCCGTTGCACCGGCTCAATTTTATGCTATTCTTGACGTTCCCCACGTCTTTCATCTACAGAAATGCCTTAGGGATTCTGGTTTTCATTCTTGAGCCCGGTGATATTATGGAAATTGAAGTTTCACCAAATTTGATTTTTGAGCAACATCCTATTCGAATTATTGCTTCGAAGCTCATACGACTTCGAAATAAAGATGTTCTTCTTGTGAGAGTTCAATGGTTCTCAAATCCTAGGGATTACTCATGGGAATCTAGAGAATTCATTGAGCGATCCCGTTCTTGCTAACTCTTTCGTGCTCGTTATGGTGAACTTCTTATTTCAATTTTCTTTTGTGTTGATATGCTTTTATGGTTGTTACTTCTTATTTTCTTCTTAAGTATTGCGAGGATGCAATTTCTTTAAGGAGGGGAGTCTGTAACAACCCGCATATTTATCGATTTTATATTTAAATATTTTATTTAAATATTTTATCGTTCGTCGGATTTTGGTCCGAAAAGCTACTTTTTGCAAACAGTCGAATTGGGACTCGAGACCACCCCCATTGAGTTCCAAATGACGTTTGCGACCTTTTTGAGTATAAACTTCGATATGTTTGGAGATAGTAGAATTTTGACCTTTTTCACTTAGGGCTTTGGTTTGGGCTGAACCCATTAGCCACTTACTAACTCAGTCCCAACCCTTTCCAACTCTTCATTACTTCATTTCTAATTCCTAACTCTTCAAGCTTTAGCAACAATGGTAGAAGAGAGTGGAAATTAAAACTCCAAGCCCTAGTTCCTCTTGCTAGCTCAAGTTCTTGCTCCAAATTCAAAGAGAACCCATTGGTAAGCTTCCTCTTCTTCTTCCCCAACTCATTCTCTCTTTGATTCAGAAATTTCCTAAACCTAATTTAGGGAATGTTTCTCTTTTTAGCTTAGATTCAAGCTTGTTGAGTTGGAATTGAAGAGTGCTTGTTCTTGCCATCGCTTCATAGCTCCTCATTCATTGTTTTTGGGTTCAAAGGTGAGATTTTTAATCTCACAACTAAGTCTATGAATTACCTTCGATTGTTAGGTATGAATTCCTAACACTTATTCATGTGCATATGATTTTGATTTGGATTGCTTTTGTGAATATTCCAATTTTTAGTGTTTTGAGTTCAATTCGTTAAAACTCCTAACTTTGATGTTTGAACATGTTTTTGGTGATGCATCGAGGAGCATATAGGGCTGGGTAGTCGATTGGCATAAACCCTTAGCGCCGTTGCTCGTGCGATTGCAATTTGATCGAGAGTTGCACCTCTTTTGAAATAGGGTAGGAAGTGCAAGCATACAGGTTCGGCCGACCGAGCCCCTTGGGCCGGTCGACCGACCTGTAGTCCAGGCACTTCCTGCCTCTGTTTGGAAGTACTGGTTACAGGCTTTGGCCGACCGAGCCCCCTGGGCCGGTCGACCGACCTGGTTCCCCCGAGCACTTCCAACCTCTGGTTCGGTCGACCGACTCAGGGAGTCCGGTCGACCGACCTGCTACTATTTGCCAGATTAGCCTATATTGCTAATCCGTTTGAATATCCAACTTTAATCGATTCGTGTTGTCTCCCTTTTGTTGTTTTCATTTATTATCGACTTTGATGACCTTTTCTTTGGGAATTTTAGATATATCCACTTTGATGGATTTGATATCGATTTCTTTGGATTTTATTCACGTCTTCGAATGTGAATTTTTATGCCCGATTGTTTCTACAATCACTTCTATGATTTGTCACTTTAAAATATAAAGGTTTTCTATACTAGTAGTAAATATCAAAACTCTTTCTTCAAATGATTTCAACACTATTTTATTACAAAGCTCGTTTTCTCAAACCGATTTCCAATCTATTAGTATATACAAACCTTTACCTCACTCGTATGAGAAATCTAATTAAACAACTTAGTAAAACAAGTGGTATGAAACACTTGCGTTTACTTCGTTGGTTAATTTTTGGACTTGTTCGATTGAACCACTTGTGACATTTTTCTAGTGGAGATTTACAGTTTGTTCGTAAATGTTTAAGTTAAGCAAGTGGTTATGGGACATGAAGCTAAACTTTTATATTTACTAGCTTAGTGTAATTGACACTTCTCGTTGATCATGACGATCATCTTTGTGGTTTAGACTAGCAATGTGCGATGTCTCTTTGTTTGCGAGGTTAGGCTAGACACCACTTGTGCGATTCCATTCGCACATACCTTTTCGGTTAGCCTTGACACCGCTTGTGTGATTCCGTTCACACATACCTTTTTGCTTTTTGGTTAGGCTAGACACCACTTGTGCGATTCCATTCGCACATACCTTTTCGGTTAGCCCAGACACCACTTGTGTGATTCCACTTAGATATACCTTTTTGTGATTTCTGGATTTCGTGTGTTGATTTCTGGAATTTATGTTTCACCAACTTTTACGATGGGCATTGATATATATGTCATTTATTGTGGCTTGGTGAATGAAATTAGGAGTATGACATTCCTCTTTATCTTGAGTAGATTATTATGATATTGATTAATCTCTTGTTGATTTTCAATTACTTATTTATCACAGCTTGACATTATGATTATTATATGTTTATGTCATATCTCTTATTATATATCACTTCATCTGATATTTATAGCTAGACTGATCCGTTTATTATTTTCTTCTTAAATAATACTCGGGTCAGACTGAGATTTTACAGGTGCTTCTGCTTGACTCCTTATCGGACGTTCATCTGATCTTTTGGCTAACTACTTAAGTTTAGTAGTTTTTGTTGTGTACATTTGAGATACAGACTCTATGATGTATACTTATTCTTTTGTCTAGCACTTGTATCTATTCTTTTTGATATCGTGGATCTTGTTTGACCACTAATCTGATGTACACTTTCATGTGTTATATTCATATCTATTTCCGCCTTTGTGATATGAATTATCTGTGACTGATTTGTGTTATGTTTATTTCTATATTTGTTTCCGAAGATCTTTATAGCCACTGTGTAGTAGCTTTGAGTTTGTGTCGGTATTTCGGATTCCCTCTTGAGATGAAAAGTTATATTTTTATCTGGCATATCGGTACTCGCACAAAGCAATTATACAGATGGTCGCTCCTCAACAGACTTATTCTCCGTGCTAGTTGACAGCATTACACCGTAGTGTTCTTGGCTAGCGTGGGTATAGAGGTGGGGCGTCACATATATCTTTTCCAAAATTTCTTTAAAACAATTCTTTCAATTTATATTGAAATATTTATATCAGAAAATACTTATAAACAATACTATTATATTCCAAAATTATTCGAAAGAAATTTTCAAAAATCCCGAAACTAAAGCTCTAGTTTCTGATTTCATTTAACTTCTTTTCAATCTTATTTCGACTGTTAATTATAAATTTATTACCTAACAACCAATATATAGCAACCAAATATATATCTTATTTTTTAAAAATTTATTTCATATATAGAAAATATAATAGGCAAAATTATTTCATTCGCCTATATTAAAACCAATATTATGTCGGTCTGCCCTATCAAGTGTTTAGAAACCCCTATTGATGTCACGGCGTCCCATGCACCAACCAGAATTTATAAATACAAAACGGAACAAATTAACACAATATTAAAACCCTTTTTATAACACTAACAAATACGCTCTCTCGTATATATACACTCAGCGACTCCCATAGGGTATTACTACCCTATTAGTAAAGAGTCGAACCCCACAAAGCTAAGGTTTATCGCTAAACCAAAGCTCTGATACCAGATGTAACGTCCCGCCTTTTTGCATGCTTTAAATCGACACACATGCCAATTCAAAACATACGGAAGAGCGGATTGTTATGAGGTAAATAAGAAAAACAAGAAAGAAATAAAAAGAAAACAGAATCTCACAGCGGAAGGATAAAATATAATAATCAATATACAGTTCATAAAACTGTTTACAAAACATTTGATTCTTCTTTATACAATAAATATCAGAGTTCACATACCAATAAATATCTATGCAGTGGAATATAGAGTGTAGTGAAACCCTATAATATATAATAATAATAATAATAATAATAGTAATAATAATGAAATCTTCATCTTCTTCCTCCAGAAATAAAGTCTTCAAATCCTGAAACGCTCGGACTGACCCGAGCGAATTTGAAAAAACAAAAACACTCGAGTCAGAACTAAAAGATCTTATGTGAGTTAAATTAACAGAAATAAATATGAGTGCAGTAACTCAAGAGATGCTCGGGATTTACATCTCCTAAGGATCCGTTAAACTATTTACTATGTAGTATATTGCGCTATTATAATAGTGTCTAATTGTAAAATAAACTTACTTTAAAATAGCGTTAAGGCTTTACATTTTCCACCTTAACACATAATATATTCCCATAGTCTATACAGTACCGTAATCTCCCCTGTATTGGGCGTCGTCAGAGGGCACTCCATAGGTATGGTACAAAACCAAAATCGTATAAGGCGCGCTAGGGTAGATGACACGGCACAACTAGGCAATGCCAGGGTAGATATACCAATTACGCTTCCGGGTCGGTGGTAACGCGTAGCCGCAGCTACTGCCCACCTCGAGCCACATCCCCAATAAAAAATCAAAAGTGGCCACCGAATCAATCCAAGAGTCAAAGTATAATATCGAAGGGATTTGTCCGATCAAAGGTGCTACCTTATTAACCCGTCAATCGCTCCTGTTTTAGCCACCTTATGCCAACTCACGGGAGTTGGGTCCACGTATTTACCTTACAAGAAATGCCACCACCAACCTACTTCGTTCTGGAATCTCCACCGCGTACGCGGTTGTTAAAGTGGTTTTCGGAGTTGGCAGAGAGTATGACAACTTCCGATCCCGGTCTTTTCAACAACCAAACGTTATTATAACACCGCGGTCTTTTAAAAATAGTTTATACTTTAAAACCAGAGTAAAATTATCCATTTCAAAACCCATAAATACGATATCATATTCTTTTAAAAACCCAATTCAATATGATATCATTTTTTATTTCAAATATATTTCTTTCAAAATCATACCACTTTTAAAATTTATAATACCTCAAAACCAAATATTTGAATTTTAACTTTCAAACACAATACTTCGAAATCCATAGTTTTAAAACCATAACTTTCAAACTTAAATGGTTTGGATATTCAACAGTATATAAAATAAAACATTTGAATTTAAAATTTCTTTAAAAGAAATTTTTTTTCCACATCTTCATAAATTTTTATTCACTTTAAATTCAGTCTAAACTCATACCTTTTAGATTCACTTTCAGTTTGAATAAAACACTTCGATTTCAATATTCTCAAACTTTGAGTATTTAATGAATTTCAAAACTAAGGTTGGGAATTTCAAATCAACGATTCATATTCCTATTATTTAGTTTGAAAGGTTTACATGATAAATCCATAACCATCTAAAATAAACTAAATTTATTAACACTAATTATTTCCTTCCATTTATTTATACTAGAATTATTCATTAAATCCAGTTATAAATATAATACCATAAATTTCCAATTTCAATAAGTTAACCTCAACTTATGGAGTTAAAATTTCAAATAAGCTCAATTCTAATTAAATTTCCAATTTATCTTTCAATCTTAATTGATTTGAATCATTCAAAACTCTATATATATATATATATATATACAAGATCTTAAACCTGTGCTTAATCATATAATATAAATTATCAGATTCCATTTTTCAACTTATTCATTTTTATTTAACAGATTTATGCGTAGCTTAAATTCAAAATTTTAACTATATATGTATATATAAAATATATTTATATCATATCAAAATTTAATATTTATCAAACCGTATCATATCCAAACCATAAAAAAATCATTTCAATTTTTTTTATATATATACCGCGGTGCCTGTATATAATTTTCTATCCTATGGTCAAGTGATACGGATATTTATCATTTCAATCCGCAATTTAAAAATAAAATGCGGTTGTATATCATTTCAAACCGCAATCCCGAATGAAATGAAAATGCATAATAACTTGCAGTTTATATAATATAGAACACATCATCCATTCACCCAATATCAATCATCAACCAATTTATTTCAATCATCATCAATTTAACCAATCATCAATATAGATCATATAAAATATAACAGGTAATAAATAACAGGTATTAACTAACAGTTTATATTCAATAATAAATTTAATAACTGTTTAACTAGCAGTTTATATGTAAATAATAAATTTTAACTGTCAAATTATATGCAATAATAAAATTAATTAACAGTTAAATTAAGTAAATGCGATTTAACTGAGAAGATGAATAAAACACGCCAAACAGTCATAAATAAATTTCTACTCATATCTTAAGTCAATTTAATAAACATAAGAAATTTTAGAAGTTGTGAGTGGGTTAAAACACTCACTTTTTGAATTTAAATCGAATTTAAATCCGATTTAAACCCAAAAATTTAACGGTCTCAGAATTTGTCCAAACCAGCGTCATCAAGTCCGGAATTTCAATACGATCCTAACAAAAAAAATCGCGTGTGAATTGGAGTTCGTATGTGAAAGATATAGCGATAAATGCGTTTTAATTTCAATAAAAAAAATAACAAAAAAGAACACATTAAAGATTTAGCCACGTCATCACCTCTTTAACTCAACGCACTGCTACAGGAGACCGCGCACCTTCTCTGACAGGTCACGCATGCAATCAGAACGCGTTCAAAAACGTAGCCGATTTAAACATTAACGTTAACGACGACGGCCGCTGCTAGGCCAACGCGGCCACTCCTTCACACCTACTCCACTTCGGAACTCCCCCACCTCCTCGCGACCAATAAAATTTGCAGCCGCCGCCGTTCTTTTTAGAACCTAATTGAATTTTATAGCACAATCTAGCCGTTGATTCTCGAAACAAAGCATACCGATCGACTCCCCTCGGTCTCCTCTATAATCCCCAGAAAGGAATTGACGATCCGACAACGTTCATCGACGAGCGATGAACGGCCATGAATGTTTCCACTGATTCCGGATGCACAGAAATTCCAATCGAAAAACAGACAGTGGATCCGGATTGTGCTCTTCAAGAGCTTCGAATTGATATTTAATTTGCTATATATTGTGGAGTTTGAAATTTTAGCTTTTGATTTGGTTTGGAACTGTATTTGGATCTAGGATTTGTTTGTCTGCCATTGAGGAGGAGAGATAGTTGAAATATACGTACAGAAAAAAATGAGAAATAGGGAAGATAGGGTTTATAGCAGGATATTTATAGGAAAAATTGAAATAAAATAGATGGATCGAGTTGATAGATATACGCGCTAACGACAAAGTGGCCCAAAAAGCCCGTTCTGACCACGGAACGAAATTGGGTCAACCCATATATCAAAACAGATGTTTTTAAATATTTTAAACCCAATGGAAAAGGTTTCAAGTCCAAATTACATCGTATGAAGAAGTTATGGTAAAAACAATATTTTCCAAATTGATTACAATTGATTTCAATTGCATAAATTTCAAGACGTTTCGAGTCCGTACAATCAAACGACAAGTCCAATCGCTACGAAACTTGAAACACTATTATAATTCACCGTTACGGATCCGATGAAACTGGTTTCGTCGAAATCCGAGTCAGTGGCCAAAATGGCTATTTTTATATTAATTAAATAAATTAAAATAAATCAATTAAATCCAATTTTTAAATTTCACTTCTATAACTGGAAATGTTATCGCTTTTATTTTCTTAATTATTCACATTAACTAAACCAAATTTAGATGTAAATTTAGAGTTAATTAATTTATACGTTTCAGCGTTAAATTTTCAATTTCACTATATTCACAAATTATAAATTAAATTTGCAAAAATTTCGTTTAATTGACTTCTCATTCAATTATTCAATCTATTAGTATCCAATAGATGAGACTACCATTGGATTCATACTCTATTACGTGAATATCTCCAAATTTCATCTAAATTTATATTTACATAATATCTAAATATTAAATTTCCTTTTAAGGCAATAAATCCAATTATCATATTTCGAATCTCAACAAATTATAAATCTTTCTTTCAACCAATTTTCATAAAATAAATAGGCTTAGCATAAATTACATCTTATAAATTAGCCATCTTTAATGACAAATCAAACCTACCCTAACCGCATAATTTAAGTCAATTAATTGTAATTGATTCCACATTAAATGTTATTAATTATAATTTG
This sequence comes from Allium cepa, assembly GCA_030765085.1. Taxonomy (NCBI): domain Eukaryota; kingdom Viridiplantae; phylum Streptophyta; class Magnoliopsida; order Asparagales; family Amaryllidaceae; genus Allium; species Allium cepa. The sequence continues at coordinate 459,773,029 of CM060938.1, read as the reverse complement.
AAACCTCAATAAATTCGTTTATTTATTTAAAAATCTAGCTATTCAATAAATAGACATTTTATGGGTATAAACAACATTGAATTATATTACACTTCATTAATGTATTTATTAATTTATTTCCGATTAACGTGCTACATAATTTCTCTTGATTTCAAATGGATTTCCAAAATTTATTTAATAGACTAAATAAATATGTAGCCCGTAAAATTTGATACTATTAACTTTTTATTTTATTAAAAAGTTTATTGCTTACGACAAATGTTACCCTTTTTGTTAATTATTATTTCCGAATATATTGAAGTTGTCAACTATATACATTTGTTAAAATTAGAAACCCAATTAATTCATATATTCATACAATACTTACCTTTATTTACTAAAATAAAATCTCATTCCCAAATATAATAGTTACAACAAATAAATAGAAAAGTTAAATAGTAATTTACGACCGTTATTATTTCTTTGATTCATTAATTATAATTAATATCCTCAGTAGATTCATTTACTTGATCCCATGCATTCTATTACACAAATTTCCACCTTATACATAAATTTTACGTTACTATTTAAATTTTGCATTCACTCTTTCCGTTATTATATTAATTGAATTCCATTCTAGTTAATATTTTTTATTAATGATTCACTAATTCAACATTTCCATTTGTTGCTTATATTAAGCTTATAACCAAGTAAGACAATTTACATTATTTTCAAATAATTTCAATTTTATTGTAAATTGTAAATTTTAATTACAATTGCTACGTCTAATTTCTAACATTATATCACATCCCCATAAATGTAACATTTATTTATTTTCACCAAAATTTATTTCCAATTTCATCCACAAATTAAACATGTAACTTATAGTAATTATAACATTTGTACCCAAGTGCACAATTTACGCTATTTCACTTTAATTGATTTTACTTCAATCGTCAACAATTGGTTGCTACAATTCATCCTCAAACTTTTATTTTGATATAAATTATAACATTTTATTTCTTTTCTAAGATTAAATTTCAAAATTCAATTTAATTAACAAATTTAATTATCGAAATTTACGGGTCGTTACACAATTCTTTCAATAATTATACAAATCTCATTCTATATTATCAATAATGCAAAAATTCCAATATTCATATCCAAAAATTCCAATCAATAAACCTGTATATCATTAAAATTTAAACTCAACTTATTACATCAATATAATGGAATATATTGATAATAGAAACTTAAAATTTCAATTTTACCTCAACTCAACTCCTTTTTCATGTAAAAATAAAAAGAAAATTTCTATTTAATTTATGGAAATAAGCGGTACAAACTATGAACTATTCTCAAATCAAACCCTTTAATCAAATTCAAAGAAAAAGAATAAGAAGCGGAATATAAGGTAATTATCAAAACTGTAAATCAACTTAATTCCTATTATTTCGACAAAAATAATTGAGATTTCAACCTAGAATTGACATTTCACATTATATAAGTTTTGGTGGTTTATAATATGATGTTTCTACAAACCAAAATTCCCCAAGGCATATTTAAACCTAAACTATACTAATCAACTACTAAAGTAAAAAGCTAAAATTTCCAATCATGGTATATCCTTAGCTTTGCCTCCTTTGGATTTGGCATGTCTTTAACATTCTCCATAGATCTCTTCTTTTAGATACACACACACATACAACAAGGGATTTGTATATATAAGTTAGATTCAGAAAATTGGAGAAGAAAAGGTTGGGTAAATAAATAGAAAACCAAATAGATATACAGGATTTCTTACGTGAAACCCCTAGTGGAGTTTTCCTGAATCTATGAAGAAACGAACTTATGGAGCTTCGCTAGAATTCAAAAAATTTTTGTGAATTAAAATGAGGGGGCTAGGCTCGTATTTATAGTGGTTAAAATGAACCAGAACCGTAGATTTAAGTCGGTTTAATGTTATATAATCAGGTACGTTCATTGTGCAAAAACCCTAGCCGCCATCATTTAAAACCGGTCGACCAGCACAAGGGAAGCAATCGACCGATAAATGCTATTTTGGAAAGATTTTGTGTCGATGTTTTTTAATTTATTTTAATTTTTGATTGCAATTTAACGTTAACTTTTATTTTAATGTTTACTTAACCTCTAAGTCTAATTACTGTTAACTTTTGAATTTCAAAATTTAAGAATTACTTTATTATTTGAATTTGAACTCTCATGAATTATTTTAAACCCGAAAATTTCAAATGTTCATAACATTTTTGTTTGAACTTCGTTTTCAGAACATTATATATGGAAATTGATCAGAATTTTGCCACGAAGACAGTGACATAACTTCCACAGTCAATTTTTGATTTTTGCAAAATTTTCATTTTTAACCTTATCTTATTTAATTAATTTATCCATTTTATTTACTTCTTATTAGTTTTTACATGATGTTACATAAACATTCAACATTCAACCTAGGGTCACCCTTTGTAGAATCCGCCATTGTAGATGATCATCCTCACAACTTCATTCATCATTGAGTCGTCATCATAGGATCACAACTTCATTGCCATCAGGTTACAGTCATCAATGTTTTAAAGCCTTCATCCTTCATCATGCTATCACATTGTAATAGGACATTAAGTGTATAGACGGACACCTTTAGTATGACCATGAGGACATACTCTCTACCTCCTAGAAGTTTTACCCAAGTCGGCCTTATCAATTCATGTCGGTGCCAATCAAAAGAGATCGACACCGATATGAATTGCTTAGCCACAATATATTTAAATCTTTGCTAAATACTTCTCTCCCCAATTACTTCCCTTTTTTTCTTTCTGGAACCCCCTTTCTTCATTCCTCAAGTCCCCAAGCCTTGCTGCCAACTTTCTTGCATGGAAAAGATGTCGATACCGATCAAAAATGATGAGCATGGAGTTGTGTACTTGGCTTATTTTTCAAACTAAATTTCCTGAACACCTTCATAACCTTGTCCTAAAGTCTTCCCTAAAGCTTTGTATCCCAAGTTCTCAAGCAACTACTTCTACTAACCAGTTCTGCAACTCTACCTTCCCCTATGTGAATAGTTTTTGGGTTGGTATCGAGAGCTAGTTAACCACCCAAACCAACTCCAATTGTAGCCTTCTCTCCATCTCTAGGATCCATCCACTATGTTTCATAAAATTTTGAGCATTTTTGACTTGGTTTTGCCCAAATCGTCAACCACGCCCTAACTTCACTCAAAAAGCTAACAAAATATATCAAAGAAAAACATGAACAACAACTAGCATCCATAAGCATGCGTTTAGTATATACAATCCATCCAATATGATTAACACGCTGTTAACCCGCCTTTTTATCAGGCCATGGACATGCGGGATTAACATAATCGGTTGCACGTTCGCCAAGGCTGGTGTACGATGGATTCAGTCGACTGGATGGATGGATGACGCAACGTTCTTAGGAGATGGAAATATGATTGGATAAAGATGAATCAACTATGGTTTGGGTCTAGGAAATATGGTTCGGCATTGGCAATCATTCGGCATAAAATGATTAGGCAGAAGACCAGTTATGAAATTGGGCAAGGAGAGTATGTTCGGCATTTGTATATGTCCGGAATTTATGTGTGCTCGGCACTTAATTATGCTCGGCATGCTAACTATGTTCGACATGAAGAAAGGTCCGGTATTTATGTATGATCGGCATGTTAAGTATTGTAACATCCAGCCTTTTCGCACACTTTAAACCGACACACGTGCCAATTCAAAGCATACGCAAGGGCGGATTGTTATGGGGTAAATAAGAAAAAAACAGAGAAGAAATAAAACAAAATAGAATCTCACAGCGGAAGGATAAAATATAATAATCAATATACAGTTCATGATAACTGTTTACAAAATATTTATTTTACTTATACAATGAATATCAGAGTTACACATACCAATACAATCAATGCAGCGGAAATTTAGAGTGTGGTGCAATACTATAAATAATATAATACGGATTCTTCGTCTTCGTCCTCCAAAGCTAAAATCTTCGATCCTGAAACGCTCGGACTGACCCGAGCGAATTTGAAAAGACAAAAACACTCGAGTCAGACTAAAAGATCTTATGTGAGTTAAATTAACAGAAATAAATATGAGTACAGTAACTCAAGAGATGTTCGGGATTTACATCTCCTAAGGATCCGTTAAACTATTTACTATGTAGTATATTGCGCTATTATAATAGTGTCTATTTATAAAATAAACTTACTTTTTAATAGCGTTAAGGGGTTACCCATATAGCCCTTAACACAAATAATGCCAATAGTCTATACAGTACCGTAATACCTCCTGATCGGGAAGCTACCAGAGGATACTCCATAGGTACGACACAAATAGAAACTCGTAGTAAAGGCTCGGTATGGTAGGTGACACGGCACAACTAGGCAATGCCAGGGTAGATATACCAATTGCTATCCAGGCTGGTGGAAACGCGTAGCCGCAGTTACCGCCCACCTCGGACTAACTCCCCAAAATCAAAATATAGAAGTGGCCACTGAATCAATCCAAAATCAAAGTATAATATCGAAGAGGAGGGTCCGATCATAGGAATGACCTCATTGGCCTGAGAATCGCTCCTGTTTTAGCCACCTTATGCCAACTCACGGGAGTCGGGTCCACGTATTTACCTTACAGGAAACGTCGCCACCACCTACTTCATTCTGGAATCTCCACCGCGTAGACGGTTAGTCAAAGTGGTTTTCGGTATCGACAGAGAGTATGTCAGATATCCGATCCCGGTCTCTTTGCCAACCCATCGTTATTATAACATGGCGGTCATTTAAAAATAGGTTATACTTTAAAAATCAGAATAAACATTCCATTTCATAACCATGAATACGATATCATTTCAAAACCCAAAACCATATTTTATCACTTATCCCAAATATAATTCTTTTCCAAAATCAAAATGCTTTAACTTCATATCGTCTGAAAATCAAATATTTTCAAAGCATAGTATTTTGAAAATCATAATTTAAAACCATAACTTCTAAAACTTGAATGGTTTGGACATTCAACGGTGTATGAATTAAATGGTTTAACTTAAATGTTACTTTGTAAAGAAAATAGTTCTCATGGCTTTACAAATACATTTCTTTATTAAAGTCTAAACCAAAATTTATATTATCTCTCTCAAGTTCCAAAACCACTTCAATTTATTTATATATACGTATATCCATTTTGAGTATCAATATTTCAAACTAAAGTCGGATTTTATGCTTTCAACAAATCAATTGTTCTATTAATTAGTCTTGAATATTCATATAAAATCCATAAATAATAAGACTTCAATTTCTAGTAATAAAATATATATATTTCCCAATTCAAATTATACTAGAATATTCATTTCAATTTATTTTGGGAAAAATCCAATTATAAATATCATATCTTAAAATTTCCAAACTTAACATTTAAACATATGATATAAATTATTAAACTCCATTTTCTTAATTTTCTTCCATTTTTAATAAAGATTTTTATACACCTTTTAATTTCAAAATTTTCAACTTCATATGTATATATATATGGAAGAAAAATATTTATACAATATAAAATTTAAGATTATTATAAACCGTATTCCATCCAAACCATAGAAATCACATAAAAATAGTTATATATAGACCGCGGTGCCTGTATAAAATTTTCTATCCTATGGTCAAGTGATACGGATATTTATCATTTCAATCCGCAATTTAAAAGATATAAAAATTTGCGGTTATATATCATTTCAAACCACAACCCCGAATGAAATGAAATATGCATGATAATTTGCAATTTTATGAAATACAATAAAACATCCATCAACATCACCCATCATCCAATCACAATCATCAAGCAATATCAATCAATAACAATTTATATTTGATAATATATAACAGGTAATAACTGGCAATTTTATTCAGATTAAATTTAACAACTATTAATCTAACAGTTTATATTCAGTAATAATCTATATAACTGTTAACTATCAGTTTATAGGCAAATAAATATATTCTAACTATCAATTAATACGCAATAAATAAATTAAATTAACAGTTAAATTTAATAAATGCAATTCAACAAATATGAGTGAAAAAAACATGCCAAATACTCATAAATAAATTTCTATTCATTTCTAAAATTAATTTAACAAACATAAAAGCTTATAATAGTTGTGAGTGGGTTAAAACACTCACCTTTTGAATTTAAATTGAATTCAAATCCAATTTAAACCCAAAATTTTGACGGTCTCAAAATTTGTCCAAACCAGCGTCAAAACGTCAGAAATTCCGATATGATCCCATCAAAACAAACCGCGCGCGAATCCGAGCTCGTATGCAAAAGTTATGAAAATTTGAAAAATGAAAAATTCTGGTCCTGGGTCGACTTCGGGTTCGACTTCGGTGCGCCGCCTCAATTCCCCGGTGTTTGCTTGGAGTTTTCGCCAAAACGACCCGGAGCGACCCGAGTCATTTTCTTCCTGACCCGAAGTTGCTCTAGGGTTTTCTCCCCTGAAACCCGAAGCGCGACCAGAAGCTGCTGCAGATCCAAATTTTTTTTATTTTTTTTAAATTTGAATTTTTTTTTTTTGAACTGAATGGATCTAGGGTTAGCCCCCATTGAAGAAGAAGAGGAGCTTGAAGAAAGTATACGCGCAGATGAAAAGAAATTAGGTGGAGGCTAGGGCTTGTAGCTAGGTTTATATAGAGGGTTAGAGGTAGCGTAGATAGACCGTAGAATGAACGTGCGGAATAAACTATGGCCCAAAAAGCCCGCTATGCCTCCGGAACGAAATTTCGTAAATCTATATATCCAAATAGGTAATTTAAAATATTTTGAACGCGATGGAAGAAGTTTCACGTCCAAATACGATCGTATGAAGAAGTTATGCTGAAACAAAATTTCCAAATTGATTTTAAAAAAATTGATTTTCAAGGCGTTTCGCGTCCGTACGATCAAACGACAGGTCCGATCGATACGAAACTTGAAACCCTATAATAATTCACCGATACGGATCCGATGAAACTAGTTTCGTCGAAATCCGAGTCCGTGGCCAAAATGGCTATTTTTGATATTCATTAAATAAATTAAATAAATTATAAAAATCCAATTTTATATTAAAGCTCTATAATTGCCCAAATTTTATTGCTTATATAATTTATAGTCAATTTAAATGATTTAATAAGCCTGGCTGTGAATTAAGATTGATAAGTCTACCAACTTTCAGTATACATTTCTACGCTTCCTTATATTAAGGAATTATAAACTTAATTCTCAAAATCCAATTATTTAATCTTTTACCTTTATACTCACAACTTAAATCCAAAACAAAGATGCCCTTTAACATGTCTATGTTTTCACTTTAAAATCTACAATTTCCTTTTTAATTCAATAACGTAATAATTTACGTTTAATTTCATTTTATTTGAATAAATACCCTTTGTTGAATTTAATACTCCAATTATAAATATAAATCTTGCTTTCTAAAGCCTATATCAACAAATGGTTCAATTAAAATAAAATTAGTATTAACCTCACTTTATAGAATTAACTACTGCAATTACAAAACCAAAACTACGCTAACTGCAATAATTTTGTGAATAAATTTGAGATTGATTTCAAAATAACTTGACAACAAATAAGATAGGTAACGAACAATAATTATTGTTATTAAATCTATTTCAAAAGGTCTACACTCAAATATTACCTTAAAGTAAGTCTTATGTTTCTATAAATTTATTCATACTTCTGTTACTATATTAATAATTAAAGTAACGTTCATTCTTAATAACAACATTATAACTATTCACATATAAAAGAACTCTATTCCCAAATACATTCATTTATATTTTATTTCCTTAAAGTTCTCCTTTATTAACTGGACACATTAACAACCAAAATAATTAATTCAGATCTATTTCAAACTATTTCCATTCTTAACAAAATAAAATAAATGGTTAACCTACACTTGTCATTCTTTTATATTCAAATTCACTAACAACATTATTAACAACAATGTTGCTATAGACTTTAATTAGATAAATTATATGAATGGTAAAATTTGGTAATTATGACAAACGCCCAAATATATGCATAAATTTACTACTTGTTATTATGAATTCCATCTATTACTTTCTAAATGCCTTTGTCTTCTCATATCCCATTTACTACCAAACTGCAAATTTAGTTATAGCTTATCGATACATAATCACCTAAACAAGACAAATTTTTATTACCCTTTTAAGTGCGTTTATTATTGACCATTTATGAAAATTACTTACCTTCACATATTGCATTGGTTTATTCAACGGTCACTTTTTATTTAGTCACTATTTATTTTATATTAATTGAATTCCATTCTAGTAAATATTTTTATTAATATTCACTGATTCAACATTTGTATGTTTCTTAAAATTAACTTTCAACAAAATGTGACAATTTACATTATACAAATCTATTGTCATAAATTTTACTGTTACTTTAAATTCCAATTACTATAACAAATTTCTATTCAATATATATTCATTTTATTCCGTTCATTCGGGTACTGCATTGAAATATATTTATTCTCTAATACTAACATTATTATCATTAAATTATGATTGGATTCCAAGTTTTTATTCAATACCTTGAACAATAACTTACATATTAACCAAGTCCTTCTTCTACTTAATTCAAATTGGATTATGTTCCAATTCCTATAACCTAGGTCTTGAGTCACCATTTACATAATTAAATTTATCGTTTATTTCAATCTTCGTTTATAATTTAAAGTTCTACTAAACTAAATTACAAAACTTATGAACTTTAACAAATTTAATCCACCAATTAAATTTTTCTGATGTTTATATATTGCAATTAAATTCACTTATTATTTCATTAATACCATTTTAATCAACTAATTATGACTTATAACCACAAACACAAATTTTCGTTATTTCAATCTACGTCATATAAACATTTTAAATTATTTACTTTTAATTACAGTTACTAGCTAACCCCTACATTTACTCCATTAAAAATCCTAAGACTTCCATTTCAATTTAAATTAGATTAGAAAACATATCAAATTGATTCATTTAATATCATTGAATTTAACGGGTCGTTACACTCTCCCCCACTCAAAACTTTTCGTCCCCGAAAAGGAAAAAGAAGGGAGAAGGAAGAATAAACAGTACATCTTATTTCAAATATTAACTTATAAACAATAATTTACTGGATTAACTTCCTTTAATGAAATATACCCGTTTATAATCGTTACAACCTTTTATACTTAAATCATTAAAGTTTGGAAAATATTCAACAAAATTCTAAGTCCAAAATTTACAGAAAATTTTGGCAGAGTCCCCTTTGTACGGAGAGACTCTGGAGAAAATATAATATCAAAATATAACAAATATATACGAATATTATCAAAATATTATATCCCAACACGGGAAAAATAGCGCTTTAAACGTAATCCGAAAACGTACCTATTTGTCGGGCAATATACGCTTATTATTTTGGAACCAAAAGCAGTAGCAGTTGCTTCCATCACCTGTATTCACTTATATAATCTAAAAGGTTAAATATTTATTTTAAAGTGAACTATTCAAGTGGATTCAATCATTAATCAACCAAACAATTCAACAACCATCAACCTTGCAAACAACATACATACAAAAACAAAGCAACCATTTAATCCATCAAACAAATAGTTGTTTGGGTCCAAACTTGAAATTTGTATGAAATGAAACTAACTATCAAGTGCATCCCTTACTCAACAGTCTTAGATGGAACAAAGATAGATTATTTATTCATCCAACAACTTCAAAATTCCTTACCCAACAAACATAAATCAACAATAACAATTCAACCAACAACCAAATTAGCTTATTACACATTTATTTCATGCTTCAGTGGTTTGATTTTCTTTCTATCATTTATGGAGGGATTTCTTTATTTCTTAAAATTTTTCATTTTCCATTTATTACAAAATTCATTATATTTGTATTCCAATTTATTTACTAAAGTTTCTATCATCTATTTATACTTCTTACTTTTACTTATAGTAAAATTTCCAATTTCTTACGCTTATACAATTAATTCTCATTAACAATAGCAAATTAATAGAATACCTTTATTACCTTACTCTTCACTTGTAAGATTTCCCCTTACATTTTCCTACTAACATTGCAACTTTTTATTATATGGTAAGTTATGTATGTTTTAAGAATGTAAGTGAAAATTTACAAGTTCCTTTTCATTCCTTTAATTAATATATATTTGTTTTATAACCTACAATTTCAACTTACCTTTAATCTCATTTATTTATTTAATGTGGAAGTTTCCATTATATTTAATAGTAGTAACAGTTTAATTACCCACTTTCTATAATATTTAATTACAGTAACCCTTTTTAATTACACTTAAATTATTAACCCTTTAACCTTCATTCTTAAAAATAAGGAATTTTATTAATTAATTGCTTAGGGTTTACAGTCATTTATATATTACTTACTTTCTATTATATTAGAATAGGGGGAATTAAAGCATACTTAAGTTAATAACCCTACAATCAAACTTTATAAATTAAGGAATTTCATTTTTACTTTCTTAAGGTTAAAATCACCTATTAATAATACAACCTTTAATTTTAGTAAAATTCCAATCATCACTTAAGTTAATACCATTAAATTCTTATTTATAACAGTAATTTATTGAATACTTCATTATTTCCAAAAATTCTACTTGTATAATATTCTAATCCAATTTCTTAATTAACATTTCAACTTTTATATTTGGTAAGTTATTTATGTCAAAGAAAAATGCAATTAAACTTATACAAGCTTTATCTCATCTTTTAATTAAATTTAATGTTAATCAATATTACTCTTTGTAACAATTTCAAATTTCTCTTTATAACTTTTCATTAATTCTCTTACCTACATTAGAGGTTTCAATTAATTACTTACCTTTTATTTCACTAAAATAATTTAAAACAATTAATTAATGGAAATTTAAGAATTAAATACCGGGTCAAACCTCAAAATTACTTTAAAAATAATAGATAATTAATTTCTTACAACTTTTATATCTCTAATTATCCTTTAAAACAATTAAAATTTTAAATAATTTCAAAACAAATCTGCAGTAGAATTTACTACAGTGGCCTTTCTCCTTCGAAACTCGAAAATGAAAGTCGATGATGCGGCCACCATCACCGAAATTATTTTCCAGCGACAGAGAGGAAGTACAAACTTATTTTCTTCAAAATCCTCTTAAACCAATTCTTTCGAATTATACTAAATATTTATATAAGAAAATATTTATAAACCAAATCATTATATTTCATAAATCCTTTGAAAGCAGATTTTCAAAATCCCGGACTTAAGTTCTAAAATTTTTGATTTATTATAATTTCAACTTAGCTTCAATTGTTATAAATATTTTTATTTCCTAACACCCAATCTAAAGCAACCAAATATATATATATATATCTTTATAAAAATATTTTTATATATAGAAAATATAATAGGCAAAATTATTTCATTCACCCATGTTAAAAACAAATATTATGTCGGTCTGTCCTATTAAGTGTTTAGAAATCCCTATTGATGTCATAGCGTCCCATGCATCAACCAGAATTTATAAATACAAAGCGGAACAGATTAACACAATATCAAAATCCTTTATTAATACTAACAAATACGCTCTCTCATATATATACACACTCAGTGACTCCCATAGGGTATTACTACCCTATTAACAAAGAGTCAAACCCCACAAAGCCAAGGTTTGTCGCTAAACCAAAGCTCTGATACCAACTGTAACATCCAGCCTTTTCGCACACTTTAAACCGACACACGTGCCAATTCAAAGCATACGCAAGGGCGGATTGTTATGGGGTAAATAAGAAAAAAACAGAGAAGAAATAAAACAAAATAGAATCTCACAGCGGAAGGATAAAATATAATAATCAATATACAGTTCATGATAACTGTTTACAAAATATTTATTTTACTTATACAATGAATATCAGAGTTACACATACCAATACAATCAATGCAGCGGAAATTTAGAGTGTGGTGCAATACTATAAATAATATAATACGGATTCTTCGTCTTCGTAGGGTAAATAAGAAAAAAACAGAGAAGAAATAAAACAAAATAGAATCTCACAGCGGAAGGATAAAATATAATAATCAATATACAGTTCATGATAACTGTTTACAAAATATTTATTTTACTTATACAATGAATATCAGAGTTACACATACCAATACAATCAATGCAGCGGAAATTTAGAGTGTGGTGCAATACTATAAATAATATAATACGGATTCTTCGTCTTCGTCCTCCAAAGCTAAAATCTTCGATCCTGAAACGCTCGGACTGACCCGAGCGAATTTGAAAAGACAAATACACTCGAGTCAGACTAAAAGATCTTATGTGAGTTAAATTAACAGAAATAAATATGAGTACAGTAACTCAAGAGATGTTCGGGATTTACATCTCCTAAGGATCCGTTAAACTATTTACTATGTAGTATATTGCGCTATTATAATAGTGTCTATTTATAAAATAAACTTACTTTTTAATAGCGTTAAGGGGTTACCCATATAGCCCTTAACACAAATAATGCCAATAGTCTATACAGTACCGTAATACCTCCTGATCGGGAAGCTACCAGAGGATACTCCATAGGTACGACACAAATAGAAACTCGTAGTAAAGGCTCGGTATGGTAGGTGACACGGCACAACTAGGCAATGCCAGGGTAGATATACCAATTGCTATCCAGGCTGGTGGAAACGCGTAGCCGCAGTTACCGCCCACCTCGGACTAACTCCCCAAAATCAAAATATAGAAGTGGCCACTGAATCAATCCAAAATCAAAGTATAATATCGAAGAGGAGGGTCCGATCATAGGAATGACCTCATTGGCCTGAGAATCGCTCCTGTTTTAGCCACCTTATGCCAACTCACGGGAGTCGGGTCCACGTATTTACCTTACAGGAAATGTCGCCACCACCTACTTCATTCTGGAATCTCCACCGCGTAGACGGTTAGTCAAAGTGGTTTTCGGTATCGACAGAGAGTATGTCAGATATCCGATCCCGGTCTCTTTGCCAACCCATCGTTATTATAACATGGCGGTCATTTAAAAATAGGTTATACTTTAAAAATCAGAATAAACATTCCATTTCATAACCATGAATACGATATCATTTCAAAACCCAAAACCATATTTTATCACTTATCCCAAATATAATTCTTTTCCAAAATCAAAATGCTTTAACTTCATATCGTCTGAAAATCAAATATTTTCAAAGCATAGTATTTTGAAAATCATAATTTAAAACCATAACTTCTAAAACTTGAATGGTTTGGACATTCAACGGTGTATGAATTAAATGGTTTAACTTAAATGTTACTTTGTAAAGAAAATAGTTCTCATGGCTTTACAAATACATTTCTTTATTAAAGTCTAAACCAAAATTTATATTATCTCTCTCAAGTTCCAAAACCACTTCAATTTATTTATATATACGTATATCCATTTTGAGTATCAATATTTCAAACTAAAGTCGGATTTTATGCTTTCAACAAATCAATTGTTCTATTAATTAGTCTTGAATATTCATATAAAATCCATAAATAATAAGACTTTAATTTCTAGTAATAAAATATATATATTTCCCAATTCAAATTATACTAGAATATTCATTTCAATTTATTTTGGGAAAAATCCAATTATAAATATCATATCTTAAAATTTCCAAACTTAACATTTAAACATATGATATAAATTATTAAACTCCATTTTCTTAATTTTCTTCCATTTTTAATAAAGATTTTTATACACCTTTTAATTTCAAAATTTTCAACTTCATATGTATATATATATGGAAGAAAAATATTTATACAATATAAAATTTAAGATTATTATAAACCGTATTCCATCCAAACCATAGAAATCACATAAAAATAGTTATATATAGACCGCGGTGCCTGTATAAAATTTTCTATCCTATGGTCAAGTGATACGGATATTTATCATTTCAATCCGCAATTTAAAAGATATAAAAATTTGCGGTTATATATCATTTCAAACCGCAATCCCGAATGAAATGAAATATGCATGATAATTTGCAATTTTATGAAATACAATAAAACATCCATCAACATCACCCATCATCCAATCACAATCATCAAGCAATATCAATCAATAACAATTTATATTTGATAATATATAACAGGTAATAACTGGCAATTTTATTCAGATTAAATTTAACAACTATTAATCTAACAGTTTATATTCAGTAATAATCTATATAACTGTTAACTATCAGTTTATAGGCAAACAAATATATTCTAACTATCAATTAATACGCAATAAATAAATTAAATTAACAGTTAAATTTAATAAATGCAATTCAACAAATATGAGTGAAAAAAACATGCCAAATACTCATAAATAAATTTCTATTCATTTCTAAAATTAATTTAACAAACATAAAAGCTTCTAATAGTTGTGAGTGGGTTAAAAACTCACCTTTTGAATTTAAATTGAATTCAAATCCAATTTAAACCCAAAATTTTGACGGTCTCAAAATTTGTCCAAACCAGCGTCAAAACGTCAGAAATTCCGATATGATCCCATCAAAACAAACCGCGCGCGAATCCGAGCTCGTATGCAAAAGTTATGAAAATTTGAAAAATGAAAAATTCTGGTCCTGGGTCGACTTCGGGTTCGACTTCGGTGCGCCGCCTCAATTCCCCGGTGTTTGCTTGGAGTTTTCGCCAAAACGACCCGGAGCGACCCGAGTCATTTTCTTCCTGACCCGAAGTTGCTCTAGGGTTTTCTCCCCTGAAACCCGAAGCGCGACCAGAAGCTGCTGCAGATCCAATTTTTTTTTATTTTTTTATTTTTTTTAAATTTGAAATTTTTTTTTTTGAACTGACTGGATCTAGGGTTAGCCCCCATTGAAGAAGAAGAGGAGCTTGAAGAAAGTATACGCGCAGATGAAAAGAAATTAGGTGGAGGCTAGGGCTTGTAGCTAGGTTTATATAGAGGGTTAGAGGTAGCGTAGATAGACCGTAGAATGAACGTGCAGAATAAACTATGGCCCAAAAAGCCCGCTATGCCTCCGGAACGAAATTTCGTAAATCTATATATCCAAATAGGTAATTTAAAATATTTTGAAAGCGATGGAAGAAGTTTCACGTCCAAATACAATCGTATGAAGAAGTTATGCTGAAAACAAAATTTTCAAATTGATTTCAAATTGATTTTAAAAAAATTGATTTTCAAGGCGTTTCGCGTCCGTACGATCAAACGACAGGTCCGATCGATACGAAACTTGAAACCCTATAATAATTCACCGATACGGATCCGATGAAACTAGTTTCGTCGAAATCCGAGTCCGTGGCCAAAATGGCTATTTTTGATATTCATTAAATAAATTAAATAAATTATAAAAATCCAATTTTATATTAAAGCTCTATAATTGCCCAAATTTTATTGCTTATATAATTTATAGTCAATTTAAATGATTTAATAAGCCTGGCTGTGAATTAAGATTGACAAGTCTACCAAATTTCAGTATACATTTCTACGCTTCCTTATATTAAGGAATTATAAACTTAATTCTCAAAATCCAATTATTTAATCTTTTACCTTTATACTCACAACTTAAATCCAAAACAAAGATGCCCTTTAACATGTCTATGTTTTCACTTTAAAATCTATAATTTCCTTTTTAATTCAATAACGTAATAATTTACGTTTAATTTCATTTTATTTGAATAAATACCCTTTGTTGAATTTAATACTCCAATTATAAATATAAATCTTGCTTTCTAAAGCCTATATCAACAAATGGTCCAATTAAAATAAAATTAGTATTAACCTCACTTTATAGAATTAACTACTGCAATTACAAAACCAAAACTACGCTAACTGCAATAATTTTGTGAATAAATTTGAGATTGATTTCAAAATAACTTGACAACAAATAAGATAGGTAACGAACAATAATTATTGTTATTAAATCTATTTCAAAAGGTCTACACTCAAATATTACCTTAAAGTAAGTCTTATGTTTCTATAAATTTATTCATACTTCTGTTACTATATTAATAATTAAAGTAACGTTCATTCTTAATAACAACATTATAACTATTCACATATAAAAGAACTCTATTCCCAAATACATTCATTTATATTTTATTTCCTTAAAGTTCTCCTTTATTAACTGGACACATTAACAACCAAAATAATTAATTCAGATCTATTTCAAACTATTTCCATTCTTAACAAAATAAAATAAATGGTTAACCTACACTTGTCATTCTTTTATATTCAAATTCACTAACAACATTATTAACAACAATGTTGCTATAGACTTTAATTAGATAAATTATATGAATGGTAAAATTTGGTAATTATGACAAACGCCCAAATATATGCATAAATTTACTACTTGTTATTATGAATTCCATCTATTACTTTCTAAATGCCTTTGTCTTCTCATATCCCATTTACTACCAAACTGCAAATTTAGTTATAGCTTATCGATACATAATCACCTAAACAAGACAAATTTTTATTACCCTTTTAAGTGCGTTTATTATTGACCATTTATGAAAATTACTTACCTTCACATATTGCATTGGTTTATTCAACGGTCACTTTTTATTTAGTCACTATTTATTTTATATTAATTGAATTCCATTCTAGTAAATATTTTTATTAATATTCACTGATTCAACATTTGTATGTTTCTTAAAATTAACTTTCAACAAAATGTGACAATTTACATTATACAAATCTATTGTCATAAATTTTACTGTTACTTTAAATTCCAATTACTATAACAAATTTCTATTCAATATATATTCATTTTATTCCGTTCATTCGGGTACTGCATTGAAATATATTTATTCTCTAATACTAACATTATTATCATTAAATTATGATTGGATTCCAAGTTTTTATTCAATACCTTGAACAATAACTTACATATTAACCAAGTCCTTCTTCTACTTAATTCAAATTGGATTATGTTCCAATTCCTATAACCTAGGTCTTGAGTCACCATTTACATAATTAAATTTATCGTTTATTTCAATCTTCGTTTATAATTTAAAGTTCTACTAAACTAAATTACAAAACTTATGAACTTTAACAAATTTAATCCACCAATTAAATTTTTCTGATGTTTATATATTGCAATTAAATTCACTTATTATTTCATTAATACCATTTTAATCAACCAATTATGACTTATAACCACAAACACAAATTTTCGTTATTTCAATCTACGTCATATAAACATTTTAAATTATTTACTTTTAATTACAGTTACTAGCTAACCCCTACATTTACTCCATTAAAAATCCTAAGACTTCCATTTCAATTTAAATTAGATTAGAAAACATATCAAATTGATTCATTTAATATCATTGAATTTAACGGGTCGTTACACTCTCCCCCACTCAAAACTTTTCGTCCCCGAAAAGGAAAAAGAAGGGAGAAGGAAGAATAAACAGTACATCTTATTTCAAATATTAACTTATAAACAATAATTTACTGGATTAACTTCCTTTAATGAAATATACCCGTTTATAATCGTTACAACCTTTTATACTTAAATCATTAAAGTTTGGAAAATATTCAACAAAATTCTAAGTCCAAAATTTACAGAAAATTTTGGCAGAGTCTCCTTTGTACGGAGAGACTCTGGAGAAAATATAATATCAAAATATAACAAATATATACGAATATTATCAAAATATCATATCCCAACACGGGGAAAATAGCGCTTTAAACGTAATCCGAAAACGTACCTATTTGTCGGGCAATATACGCTTATTATTTTGGAACCAAAAGCAGTAGCAGTTGCTTCCATCACCTGTATTCACTTATATAATCTAAAAGGTTAAATATTTATTTTAAAGTGAACTATTCAAGTGGATTCAATCATTAATCAACCAAACAATTCAACAACCATCAACCTTGCAAACAACATACATACAAAAACAAAGCAACCATTTAATCCATCAAACAAATAGTTGTTTGGGTCCAAACTTGAAATTTGTATGAAATGAAACTAACTATCAAGTGCATCCCTTACTCAACAGTCTTAGATGGAACAAAGATAGATTATTTATTCATCCAACAACTTCAAAATTCCTTACCCAACAAACATAAATCAACAATAACAATTCAACCAACAACCAAATTAGCTTATTACACATTTATTTCATGCTTCAGTGGTTTGATTTTCTTTCTATCATTTATGGAGGGATTTCTTTATTTCTTAAAATTTTTCATTTTCCATTTATTACAAAATTCATTATATTTGTATTCCAATTTATTTACTAAAGTTTCTATCATCTATTTATACTTCTTACTTTTACTTATAGTAAAATTTCCAATTTCTTACGCTTATACAATTAATTCTCATTAACAATAGCAAATTAATAGAATACCTTTATTACCTTACTCTTCACTTGTAAGATTTCCCCTTACATTTTCCTACTAACATTGCAACTTTTTATTATATGGTAAGTTATGTATGTTTTAAGAATGTAAGTGAAAATTTACAAGTTCCTTTTCATTCCTTTAATTAATATATATTTGTTTTATAACCTACAATTTCAACTTACCTTTAATCTCATTTATTTATTTAATGTGGAAGTTTCCATTATATTTAATAGTAGTAACAGTTTAATTACCCACTTTCTATAATATTTAATTACAGTAACCCTTTTTAATTACACTTAAATTATTAACCCTTTAACCTTCATTCTTAAAAATAAGGAATTTTATTAATTAATTGCTTAGGGTTTACAGTCATTTATATATTACTTACTTTCTATTATATTAGAATAGGGGGAATTAAAGCATACTTAAGTTAATAACCCTACAATCAAACTTTATAAATTAAGGAATTTCATTTTTACTTTCTTAAGGTTAAAATCACCTATTAATAATACAACCTTTAATTTTAGTAAAATTCCAATCATCACTTAAGTTAATACCATTAAATTCTTATTTATAACAGTAATTTATTGAATACTTCATTATTTCCAAAAATTCTACTTGTATAATATTCTAATCCAATTTCTTAATTAACATTTCAACTTTTATATTTGGTAAGTTATTTATGTCAAAGAAAAATGCAATTAAACTTATACAAGCTTTATCTCATCTTTTAATTAAATTTAATGTTAATCAATATTACTCTTTGTAACAATTTCAAATTTCTCTTTATAACTTTTCATTAATTCTCTTACCTACATTAGAGGTTTCAATTAATTACTTACCTTTTATTTCACTAAAATAATTTAAAACAATTAATTAATGGAAATTTAAGAATTAAATACCGGGTCAAACCTCAAAATTACTTTAAAAATAATAGATAATTAATTTCTTACAACTTTTATATCTCTAATTATCCTTTAAAACAATTAAAATTTTAAATAATTTCAAAACAAATCTGCAGTAGAATTTACTACAGTGGCCTTTCCCCTTCGAAACTCGAAAATGAAAGTCGATGATGCGGCCACCATCACCGAAATTATTTTCCAGCGACAGAGAGGAAGTACAAACTTATTTTCTTCAAAATCCTCTTAAACCAATTCTTTCGAATTATACTAAATATTTATATAAGAAAATATTTATAAACCAAATCATTATATTTCATAAATCCTTTGAAAGCAGATTTTCAAAATCCCGGACTTAAGTTCTAAAATTTTTGATTTATTATAATTTCAACTTAGCTTCAATTGTTATAAATATTTTTATTTCCTAACACCCAATCTAAAGCAACCAAATATATATATATATATCTTTATAAAAATATTTTTATATATAGAAAATATAATAGGCAAAATTATTTCATTCACCCATGTTAAAAACAAATATTATGTCGGTCTGTCCTATTAAGTGTTTAGAAATCCCTATTGATGTCATAGCGTCCCATGCATCAACCAGAATTTATAAATACAAAGCGGAACAGATTAACACAATATCAAAATCCTTTATTAATACTAACAAATACGCTCTCTCATATATATACACACTCAGTGACTCCCATAGGGTATTACTACCCTATTAACAAAGAGTCAAACCCCACAAAGCCAAGGTTTGTCGCTAAACCAAAGCTCTGATACCAACTGTAACATCCAGCCTTTTCGCACACTTTAAACCGACACACGTGCCAATTCAAAGCATACGCAAGGGCGGATTGTTATGGGGTAAATAAGAAAAAAACAGAGAAGAAATAAAACAAAATAGAATCTCACAGCGGAAGGATAAAATATAATAATCAATATACAGTTCATGATAACTGTTTACAAAATATTTATTTTACTTATACAATGAATATCAGAGTTACACATACCAATACAATCAATGCAGCGGAAATTTAGAGTGTGGTGCAATACTATAAATAATATAATACGGATTCTTCGTCTTCGTAGGGTAAATAAGAAAAAAACAGAGAAGAAATAAAACAAAATAGAATCTCACAGCGGAAGGATAAAATATAATAATCAATATACAGTTCATGATAACTGTTTACAAAATATTTATTTTACTTATACAATGAATATCAGAGTTACACATACCAATACAATCAATGCGGCGGAAATTTAGAGTGTGGTGCAATACTATAAATAATATAATACGGATTCTTCGTCTTCGTCCTCCAAAGCTAAAATCTTCGATCCTGAAACGCTCGGACTGACCCGAGCGAATTTGAAAAGACAAATACACTCGAGTCAGACTAAAAGATCTTATGTGAGTTAAATTAACAGAAATAAATATGAGTACAGTAACTCAAGAGATGTTCGGGATTTACATCTCCTAAGGATCCGTTAAACTATTTACTATGTAGTATATTGCGCTATTATAATAGTGTCTATTTATAAAATAAACTTACTTTTTAATAGCGTTAAGGGGTTACCCATATAGCCCTTAACACAAATAATGCCAATAGTCTATACAGTACCGTAATACCTCCTGATCGGGAAGCTACCAGAGGATACTCCATAGGTACGACACAAATAGAAACTCGTAGTAAAGGCTCGGTATGGTAGGTGACACGGCACAACTAGGCAATGCCAGGGTAGATATACCAATTGCTATCCAGGCTGGTGGAAACGCGTAGCCGCAGTTACCGCCCACCTCGGACTAACTCCCCAAAATCAAAATATAGAAGTGGCCACTGAATCAATCCAAAATCAAAGTATAATATCGAAGAGGAGGGTCCGATCATAGGAATGACCTCATTGGCCTGAGAATCGCTCCTGTTTTAGCCACCTTATGCCAACTCACGGGAGTCGGGTCCACGTATTTACCTTACAGGAAACGTCGCCACCACCTACTTCATTCTGGAATCTCCACCGCGTAGACGGTTAGTCAAAGTGGTTTTCGGTATCGACAGAGAGTATGTCAGATATCCGATCCCGGTCTCTTTGCCAACCCATCGTTATTATAACATGGCGGTCATTTAAAAATAGGTTATACTTTAAAAATCAGAATAAACATTCCATTTCATAACCATGAATACGATATCATTTCAAAACCCAAAACCATATTTTATCACTTATCCCAAATATAATTCTTTTCCAAAATCAAAATGCTTTAACTTCATATCGTCTGAAAATCAAATATTTTCAAAGCATAGTATTTTGAAAATCATAATTTAAAACCATAACTTCTAAAACTTGAATGGTTTGGACATTCAACGGTGTATGAATTAAATGGTTTAACTTAAATGTTACTTTGTAAAGAAAATAGTTCTCATGGCTTTACAAATACATTTCTTTATTAAAGTCTAAACCAAAATTTATATTATCTCTCTCAAGTTCCAAAACCACTTCAATTTATTTATATATACGTATATCCATTTTGAGTATCAATATTTCAAACTAAAGTCGGATTTTATGCTTTCAACAAATCAATTGTTCTATTAATTAGTCTTGAATATTCATATAAAATCCATAAATCATAAGACTTCAATTTCTAGTAATAAAATATATATATTTCCCAATTCAAATTATACTAGAATATTCATTTCAATTTATTTTGGGAAAAATCCAATTATAAATATCATATCTTAAAATTTCCAAACTTAACATTTAAACATATGATATAAATTATTAAACTCCATTTTCTTAATTTTCTTCCATTTTTAATAAAGATTTTTATACACCTTTTAATTTCAAAATTTTCAACTTCATATGTATATATATATGGAAGAAAAATATTTATACAATATAAAATTTAAGATTATTATAAACCGTATTCCATCCAAACCATAGAAATCACATAAAAATAGTTATATATAGACCGCGGTGCCTGTATAAAATTTTCTATCCTATGGTCAAGTGATACGGATATTTATCATTTCAATCCGCAATTTAAAAGATATAAAAATTTGCGGTTATATATCATTTCAAACCGCAATCCCGAATGAAATGAAATATGCATGATAATTTGCAATTTTATGAAATACAATAAAACATCCATCAACATCACCCATCATCCAATCACAATCATCAAGCAATATCAATCAATAACAATTTATATTTGATAATATATAACAGGTAATAACTGGCAATTTTATTCAGATTAAATTTAACAACTATTAATCTAACAGTTTATATTCAGTAATAATCTATATAACTGTTAACTATCAGTTTATAGGCAAACAAATATATTCTAACTATCAATTAATACGCAATAAATAAATTAAATTAACAGTTAAATTTAATAAATGCAATTCAACAAATATGAGTGAAAAAAACATGCCAAATACTCATAAATAAATTTCTATTCATTTCTAAAATTAATTTAACAAACATAAAAGCTTCTAATAGTTGTGAGTGGGTTAAAACACTCACCTTTTGAATTTAAATTGAATTCAAATCCAATTTAAACCCAAAATTTTGACGGTCTCAAAATTTGTCCAAACCAGCGTCAAAACGTCAGAAATTCCGATATGATCCCATCAAAACAAACCGCGCACGAATCCGAGCTCGTATGCAAAAGTTATGAAAATTTGAAAAATGAAAAATTCTGGTCCTGGGTCGACTTCGGGTTCGACTTCGGTGCGCCGCCTCAATTCCCCGGTGTTTGCTTGGAGTTTTCGCCAAAACGACCCGGAGCGACCCGAGTCATTTTCTTCCTGACCCGAAGTTGCTCTAGGGTTTTCTCCCCTGAAACCCGAAGCGCGACCAGAAGCTGCTGCAGATCCAATTTTTTTTTATTTTTTTATTTTTTTTAAATTTGAAATTTTTTTTTTTTGAACTGACTGGATCTAGGGTTAGCCCCCATTGAAGAAGAAGAGGAGCTTGAAGAAAGTATACGCGCAGATGAAAAGAAATTAGGTGGAGGCTAGGGCTTGTAGCTAGGTTTATATAGAGGGTTAGAGGTAGCGTAGATAGACCGTAGAATGAACGTGCAGAATAAACTATGGCCCAAAAAGCCCGCTATGCCTCCGGAACGAAATTTCGTAAATCTATATATCCAAATAGGTAATTTAAAATATTTTGAAAGCGATGGAAGAAGTTTCACGTCCAAATACAATCGTATGAAGAAGTTATGCTGAAAACAAAATTTTCAAATTGATTTCAAATTGATTTTAAAAAAATTGATTTTCAAGGCGTTTCGCGTCCGTACGATCAAACGACAGGTCCGATCGATACGAAACTTGAAACCCTATAATAATTCACCGATACGGATCCGATGAAACTAGTTTCGTCGAAATCCGAGTCCGTGGCCAAAATGGCTATTTTTGATATTCATTAAATAAATTAAATAAATTATAAAAATCCAATTTTATATTAAAGCTCTATAATTGCCCAAATTTTATTGCTTATATAATTTATAGTCAATTTAAATGATTTAATAAGCCTGGCTGTGAATTAAGATTGACAAGTCTACCAAATTTCAGTATACATTTCTACGCTTCCTTATATTAAGGAATTATAAACTTAATTCTCAAAATCCAATTATTTAATCTTTTACCTTTATACTCACAACTTAAATCCAAAACAAAGATGCCCTTTAACATGTCTATGTTTTCACTTTAAAATCTATAATTTCCTTTTTAATTCAATAACGTAATAATTTACGTTTAATTTCATTTTATTTGAATAAATACCCTTTGTTGAATTTAATACTCCAATTATAAATATAAATCTTGCTTTCTAAAGCCTATATCAACAAATGGTCCAATTAAAATAAAATTAGTATTAACCTCACTTTATAGAATTAACTACTGCAATTACAAAACCAAAACTACGCTAACTGCAATAATTTTGTGAATAAATTTGAGATTGATTTCAAAATAACTTGACAACAAATAAGATAGGTAACGAACAATAATTATTGTTATTAAATCTATTTCAAAAGGTCTACACTCAAATATTACCTTAAAGTAAGTCTTATGTTTCTATAAATTTATTCATACTTCTGTTACTATATTAATAATTAAAGTAACGTTCATTCTTAATAACAACATTATAACTATTCACATATAAAAGAACTCTATTCCCAAATACATTCATTTATATTTTATTTCCTTAAAGTTCTCCTTTATTAACTGGACACATTAACAACCAAAATAATTAATTCAGATCTATTTCAAACTATTTCCATTCTTAACAAAATAAAATAAATGGTTAACCTACACTTGTCATTCTTTTATATTCAAATTCACTAACAACATTATTAACAACAATGTTGCTATAGACTTTAATTAGATAAATTATATGAATGGTAAAATTTGGTAATTATGACAAACGCCCAAATATATGCATAAATTTACTACTTGTTATTATGAATTCCATCTATTACTTTCTAAATGCCTTTGTCTTCTCATATCCCATTTACTACCAAACTGCAAATTTAGTTATAGCTTATCGATACATAATCACCTAAACAAGACAAATTTTTATTACCCTTTTAAGTGCGTTTATTATTGACCATTTATGAAAATTACTTACCTTCACATATTGCATTGGTTTATTCAACGGTCACTTTTTATTTAGTCACTATTTATTTTATATTAATTGAATTCCATTCTAGTAAATATTTTTATTAATATTCACTGATTCAACATTTGTATGTTTCTTAAAATTAACTTTCAACAAAATGTGACAATTTACATTATACAAATCTATTGTCATAAATTTTACTGTTACTTTAAATTCCAATTACTATAACAAATTTCTATTCAATATATATTCATTTTATTCCGTTCATTCGGGTACTGCATTGAAATATATTTATTCTCTAATACTAACATTATTATCATTAAATTATGATTGGATTCCAAGTTTTTATTCAATACCTTGAACAATAACTTACATATTAACCAAGTCCTTCTTCTACTTAATTCAAATTGGATTATGTTCCAATTCCTATAACTTAGGTCTTGAGTCACCATTTACATAATTAAATTTATCGTTTATTTCAATCTTCGTTTATAATTTAAAGTTCTACTAAACTAAATTACAAAACTTATGAACTTTAACAAATTTAATCCACCAATTAAATTTTTTTGATGTTTATATATTGCAATTAAATTCACTTATTATTTCATTAATACCATTTTAATCAACTAATTATGACTTATAACCACAAACACAAATTTTCGTTATTTCAATCTACGTCATATAAACATTTTAAATTATTTACTTTTAATTACAGTTACTAGCTAACCCCTACATTTACTCCATTAAAAATCCTAAGACTTCCATTTCAATTTAAATTAGATTAGAAAACATATCAAATTGATTCATTTAATATCATTGAATTTAACGGGTCGTTACAAGTATATTCGGCATTTGCTTGTGTTCGGCATTTAGGTCTGTTCGGCACCTAGTTATGTTCGGCATGATAGTTTGTTCGGCATATTCGGCATTGAAGTACGTCCGGCATTCCTTCACTCGGCATCCTCCACTCGACATTTGTACTCGGCATTGAAGTACGTCCGACATTCCTTCACTCGGTATCCTCCACTCGGCATTTGTACTCGGCATTGAAGTACGTCCGGCATTCTTTCACTCGACATCTTCCACTCAGCATTTGAACTCAGCATTAAAGTGCGCTTGGCACACCTCACCCCAGCATCGATCGGCATACATCACTCAAATGCCTCGTCCGACATTATTCTATCAGACTTCGTTCGGCATTCTTCCTCCAGACGCTTCGTTCGGCATGGAACGCTCGGCATTGATGGCTCGGCATTACATGGCTCGACATATGTGGACCGGCCATAAACTCAGTGGGCCTGAATCACGCAAAGGCCCAACAACTCAGGATTTGCCTATAAATACAGCATGTGGGGGTTCAGAAAAGGGATCCTGATTCTCTCTCCTGCTCTCTAACTTTCTATCCCCTAAGGCTAAGGCTAGCCTATCACTTTGTAACTGTAATCGATTGTTACAGCAATAAAAAAGAAATTGCTAGAGTGGACGTAGGCCAGAGTTAGCCGAACCACTATAAACTCCGTGTCTTTACCGCTTTCATTTTAATTTTTGTTATTCTTCATATTAAATATCCTCTACATACATCCTACCCGTGAACTGTGAATTGTTGTTTGGTACTTTCACTTGGATTTGGGTGTTAGTGACCAATTTTGGCGCTAACATTTTGGTGCTTTCACTGAGAATTGAACTCAGGAATTTTGGAGTTAGAAACTTGGATTTAAAAGAGCAATGGCTAGACCATCAGCAAGGAAACAAGTAATGGAAAGGAGCAATCAGGAGGGAAGTCAAGAGGCTTCCTCTGGAGATGGAGCAGGTGGAGCATCCATTTACATCACTAGAGAGGAAATGGAGGCGATGATGAAAAGACAAGAGGAGATGATGCAGACTCTTCTCAGACAATTTGCATAAACAGAAAATGCAGGAGCTCAGATCTGTGGAGCTGGATCAGAAGCACTCAACCAACAAGCAGAGGGAATAGCTCGGCAGGGGGCAACCCCTAATCAGCAAACAACTATCAATCCAAATGGATCTAGACTTGGGGGCATACCACCAGGAAATGTTGGACCAACCCATGGAGGGATACCATACGATGTTGTGCAACCCGACACCAACAGGAGTGCAGGAGTGCGAGATGAGGAGTATGTGCCAGAATTCCCTCATAAACTCGGGGGGCAGACCAGAGGCGATGGACAAGGATTACATCTTGGGGGCAACGACAGACTAGCGGAGATGGTTAGACGGGCTATGAGAGGTGGATTGGTAAATAGAGACTTGGAGGATGTAAATAAGAGTCCCTTTACTCCTACTATCAGGCAAGCTACGAACCCACCCGAATTTAAGCTACCAAATTTGGAAATGTATAATGGGAAGGCGGATCCAACGGTTCATCTGACGAAATACATAAGGCATATGGAGGTACTGGGGGCATCGGATGAGGTCATGGCTTGATGCTTCCCATTGTATTTGACAGATATCGCAGCTATGTGGTTTAGACAGCTGGAGAATGGTTCTATCGGCACATGGACGGAGCTAATTGAGTGGTTTATGAGACAGTTTCGGGTCCACATAGTTAGACCCAAGAACGTGATGACTCTGACATCTATGAAACAATGGAAAGGGGAATCGCTCAGGGACTTCTTAACCAGATTCAACGCAGCGGTAGCCTCAGTGGATCGACCCGATCCGTCAATGGTTTTGATGGCAGCCATCTCGGGAATCGCGGATAACTCGGATTTCAAAATATCATTGGAACGGGACTCACCAAGGGATCTCGGGGAGTTCTATCATGAGGCGGAAAGGTTCTTAAGACAGGAGGATGCGCAGGCTGAGAGAGTAGGGAGAGAGGCTGAAGCTTATGCAGTGAGGGGTGGAGGTCCATCCAGGGAGGATCTAAGTAAAGATGATAAAGGAAAAAGGAAAACGAATGGAAATGGTGGCACTTCGAAGAAACCTCGGAGGGAGTCAAAGTTTTCTTCTTACACAGATTTAACTGAGACTCTAGAAAGGATTTACTTGGACACTCGAGGGCGGCTCCAATACCGAAGGCCAGCAAAGAGAGAGCCTTCAGAATACCGACGGACATCGGGAAAGCATTGCCTATTACATGAGCTGGATGGGCACAACACAAACGACTGTAGGCATTTGAGGGATATCATTGAGGAGCATGTAAGGAATGGTCACCTACAGCAATATGTCAGGAATCGAACTACGGCAGGGGAACAAGAGCAGCCACCACCTACCTCTAGCAATGGCGGCATTGGGTCTGGTCAACGCCGGTTTACTATCAACTAAACAGGTTCATGGTTTTGAATAAGTAATAAAACTCAAAGTAATACGGCTAGGTCACTTACACACGTACGGGATTGAGGACGGTCCCTAGGCGTGCTCTGAGATGACTGAAAACCGTACTACTTGAGTCTATGAAATCCCGCTTTCTTTCTATTTTTCTGCAAACTTTGGTTTCCTCTTTCGTGTTTTGGACATTTACTTTTCTTTGGTATGGTTTTGGAGTTTGGATTGAACTCCCGATTTGGTTGGTTTTTTCTTGGTTTCCCATTCTGGTTTGGATGTTTGATTTTTGATACGGATTTCTGGTTTTATATTTGGTTTTGGATCAATGTAATAAACAGTTCAGGTTTTATAATTACTGCCCCGACCGGAGAGACGGGGCAATGGTCACAAGTTACGAGTCCCTTCGTCGGAGAGCGAAAAAATGGACTCGGACAGAATATAAAAAGTCCTTGCCCGGAGAGTCGAGGCCGGAGAATATAAAAAGTCCTTGACCGGAGAGTCGAGGCCGGAGAATATAAAAAGTCCTTGACCGGAGAGTCGAGGCCGGAGAATATAAAAAGTCCTTGACCGGAGAGTCGAGGCCGGAGAATATAAAAAGTCCTTCACCGGAGAGTCGAGGCCGGAGAATATCAAAATCCTTAGCCGGTTTGCTGAGGCCGGTGAATATCAAAGTCTTTGACCGGAGAGTCGAGGCCGGAGAACATACAAGCCCGTGATGGAAAAGTCAAGGCTGGAACAGGATAACACGACCCGACGAGGTCTACAAAATCAAGATTAAGCCCGGAGAGGTTGTGGATTTGATGATATGGTTACAAAAAGGATGTGCACTTTGGATATCAGATTTGAGGCTATTCAAAACACACCCTCCAATAGCAAGGCATGTTTTGGGGGGCAAGTGTTAACCCGCCTTTTTACCAGGCCATGGACATGCAGGATTAACATAATCGGTTGCACGTTCGCCAAGGCTGGTGTACAATGGATTCAGTTGACTAGATGGATGGATGGATGACGCAACGTGCTTAGGAGATGGAAATATGATTGGATAAAGATGAATCAACTATGGTTTGGGTCTAGGAAATATGGTTCGGCATTGGCAATCATTCGACATAAATTGATTAGGCAGAAGACCAGTTATGAAATTGGGCAAGGAGAGTATGTTCGGCATTTGTATATGTCCGGCATTTATGTGTGCTCAGCACTTAATTATGCTCGGCATGCTAACTATGTTCGACATGAAGATAGGTCCGGTATTTATGTATGATCGGCATGTTAAGTATATTCGGCATTTGCTTGTGTTCGGCATTTAGGTCTGTTCGGCACCTAGTTATGTTCGGCATGATAGTTTGTTCGGCATATTCGGCATTGAAGTACGTCCGACATTCCTTCACTCGGCATCCTCCACTTGGCATTTGTACTCGGCATTGAAGTACGTCCGGCATTCCTTCACTCGGCATCCTCCACTCGGCATTTGTACTAGGCATTGAAGTACGTCCCGCATTCTTTCACTCGGCATTTTCCACTCGGCATTTGAAATCAGCATTAAAGTGCGCTTGGCACACCTCACCCCAGCATCGATCGGCATGCATCACTCAAATGCCTCGTCCAACATTATTCTATCAGACTTCGTTCGGCATTGTTCCTCCAAACGCTTCGTTCGGCATGGAACGCTCGACATTGATGGATCGGCATTACATGGCTCGTCATATGTGGACCGGCCATAAACTCGGTGGGCCTGAATCACGCAAAGGCCCAACAACTCAGGATTTGCCTATAAATACAGCATGTGGGGGTTCAGAAAAGGGATCCTGATTCTCTCTCCTGCTCTCTAACTTTCTATCCCCTAAGGCTAAGGCTAGCCTATCACTTTGTAACTGTAATCGATTGTTACGACAATAAAAAAGAAATTACTGGAGTGGACGTAGGCCAGAGTTAGCCGAACCACTATAAATTCCGTGTCTTTACCGCTTTCATTTTAATTTCTGTTATTCTTCATATTAAATATCCTCTACATACATCCTACCCGTGAACTGTGAATTGTTGTTTGGTACTTTCACTTGGATTTGGGTGTTAGTGACCAATTTTGGCGCTAACACCCGCAAGATTGTCTCTCTGTCTAATTTTATATTAAAATGATAAGATGGTCTCAAAGAGGTGTAAGGCCATTTAAAATCCATTTATATCATTTTAAATTCAACCATAAACATATATGATGGTTAAATTATAGTATAAATTTATTATAACATTTAAATCATATTGAAAACACCAAATTTAACTACATGAACAAGCTTAAGATAGTGAGAGATCAATAATCACTCATCTAATACCAATATTACCAATCTAATCTCAAAACCTCAAATGAACAGCAAGAATCCAAACCCAAAGCAACCAAAATGATAGATCTTCAATCTCCTTTGCTAAAATGGATGTGTATTTTAAGAAAATTAGTAAGCAACATGAATTGATTAGTAATTTGAAATGATTTATAATGATTCAAGCAGTTAGCATGGTAAAGAGATGATAGTCGCTTAGTGGTTTTAAAACTATTTAAATATCATTTGGATGGATGAAAATAAGGAGTTATTTTGTAAAATAAGATTGTTTTCGAAATGATTTGGAGAAAGAAAAATTAGTTTAATGTGGTTAAAGTAAGCAAAATTTTTATGAGTTGTTGTAAATTAATTCAATAGTGTAAAAGTAATCTAATTGATGAAGCATGGGCGTTGGAAAGACTTTGCTTTATTAATAATATACACATCAGTGTGTACTCAAAGGATATTTTTAAATGTATAATTAGATATCTAAATGGTTAAAGGCTCTTAAAAGATAGGAAAGAGAGTTAAGAAATCTTTTTACAAAGCCTAACAGATAATTGCCATTTGATAAATTGGTTTTTGAGATTATTTGTATATATGTGCAGGAGCATGTGTACGTGTGTATGCATGCATATATACATGGAGTTAAGTGGTTATAGGATTTATTAGATTAATTGAAGTTGAATTTATCGTGCTATTTAATAATTGAATATATGGTTTACTTTGTTTGACTTATTTTTGTACATGTGATTAGTTGAATTTTATTGGATGTTGTTGTGTAAATTGTTGAATGGTTTGGCGTTGAATTAGTTGAGTTTGTGTTGTCGAATGGGTTGCTAGTGATAGCATGTGTAAAAGAGATTATACACATTTGTATATGTGCATATAAGAGTGGCATGGGTTGAACCTTGCTTCTATCTTGGTCGGAGAATGATGACCCCATGGATTTGGTTTGGGGAAAATCAAGGCAGAAGGGATAAGCTTGATGGAGTCTAGAGAAATCAAAGGAGTTCAAGGAAATTTAAGGAACTTCCAATGATTCACATCGGAATAGCAAAAATTAGCCGTTTGTGCATATGTGTGAGGAAGTGTATACATGGATATTGGTAATTACGCATAGTTTCGGTTTGACTGGTTATAAGCACTCCGAGAGATTTTATGCTAGTGGATGAAACTATTATACCACAAGTGATGGCACGACTTGCAGACGTGATCCTAAAGCAAGAGCAGAGAGAGATTGGGTTGTCATTCTAGAGCAGCTCATATATTATTCACAGCACACTTAACTGTTGCGACAAGGTTTACAAGTCAACATCCCAAGGTGTTGAATCAATGTCATTGGATATTTGTTGGCTCCATGGCATGCCTATCATGATAATTAATAGGAATTCATCACATATATCAGTTGTAGATATTCAAGTAGAGTTAGCATAGGGTGTTACTCGTATAGGATTCATATCGAGGTCTTTGGGTATAAATATGCTTGGAAATAGTATTGTTGTGTAGTCGTGTTACTTTACATTGCAGGCTTGACTAAGAGGGACTATGACACCATTGACATGTAATGTAGTATTATCCATGCATGTCTATTAATGTTTATACCCTATATTGTTCGTGCATATGTTGTTTTAACTTATGACATTTGTATATAGATCCATTACATGCAAGGATGTATGCTAATATTTAACTACAGTATTATCCATACACGTCTAAGTGATAGGTTTAATTGGGATGAGCAAGCTAGATAGCTGGACTATTGGAGATATGGTACATTGTATATTTACATATTCTTGCCCGTATATGACTAAATTTATCAGATATTACTATGTTGTATAAGTAATGTATTTGTTTAGTACTCTTTTTGTACGAGTCAATGTAAATAGATTTATTTTTGTTATGAGTTTATTGGATTGATATCTATGACCTATCCTACACACACACTCTTACATACATCCATCCATCCATCCATCCATCCATCCATACATACATACATACATAGATACATACGTACATGCATACATACATACATATACATATGTCACGCCTTCGAGCATTTGACAATCATATCATGCTTTTGTGCATTGATCGTGCACTAATATACTTATCATATTATATATTGTCTTCCCATTATGAGTTATGCATAGAGGTCAAAATTTAGAGTTTATTTTTATTTAAATGTATCTAACGGTATGCTTAATATGGTATTCTGCATATATGTGTTGACTAACATACATTAATGGTATCATAAAAGACGGATTATTATAGTGATTTTAAATTAAATCGTTGATTAGAGTGTAACATACAATAATGTTGAATCTGGTAGATGTGTTTAAGTTCATCTGTAATGACCCGCCTTTCATTCCACAGAAAGACGTATATTATTAAGAAAGAAAGAGGTGGAAATAGAATAGATAGAAGAAAGAACTCAACAATATCAGTATCTCACAGTGGAATGAAACAAAATATAATATATATATAACATAACTATTACATAGTCATTTACATATCAGAGTTACACAAATACAACAGCAGAAAATAGACAGTTATAAAAGTCTATCTATTATACAACTCTAATACAATACATACATCATCGTAGAGATATAACACAGCGGAAATACAATATATCTACAAACGCTGAAGTCCCCTGCTCCATCTCTCCTCCAGAATTCGTCAAAGCTAACCTGAATCTCTTGGCTACTCCTAAAAATTTGAGTACCCAAGAGTTTAAGAAAAATAGAATAAACTCCGGGTCAAACATGGGTCTGGTGTGAGCAAACGGGTTAAAGTTGCTTAATTTGAAAAACCTTTGAAAACAAAAGATATCACGTAAGACTTCCCACACATAAACATGGGTAAGTTTTTATATTACGCTAACCAAAACATTTGATAGGAAATCTGGCGATATTATAATAGGGTCTAGGGTTTTCAAATAAATATTCACATGGCCGAAATTGTTACATTTATTAAATTCCAGCATACATAGGTATACAATCAAATCCGAGGGCAATTATTGGAGATTGGAATTCCGTACAATGGCAGGGCTACTGGGGTACCGCCCGTCATAGTACGTGGCCTAGATCAACGTACCGAGGATCACTCCCGACCCCTTGAAACATAAGGCCAGAACCATCCCTTACTGGACAGACACGAATAAGACAACCTCGCGGTTGTAGCTAGCAACCGCCCACACAGCAGAATAAAAAGGGACTCTAGATAGGGGAAGATCTTATCCTACTTGAGCGTGACTCACTTAGCCTTGCTACACCTCCCTTGTTTTGGCCATTCCTGGTTAATGAGACTTGAGGCTATGATTACCTTTATAGAACATATCTATCCTAGAATGCTCATCGTCCACCTGACAATGTTCTGAAAGCATTCAATCCATATAAGTTCATTCTGGGTTCGAATGAAACCGAAGGCATTATCTCATCACACTCATTTTGGAATCACCCTCAAAGTTAATGACAATAACCCTTTCATTCTGAAACTCCATCTCGAACCTGAAAGCATAATCTCCGTTATACTCGTATTGGAATCACCCTCATAGTTTTACGATGGATAGTTCTTACACTTCGAGTCTTCAACTTGATCTTCACTTGAATTCACAACCTAACGTTTAACTTGGATCGATGTGGTTTTCCGATAATCAAATTTGATACCCGATCCCGGTCTCATCGAAATCTAAACGTATCTTAAAGGTCAAGTTGTTTAAAGAGTTAAACAATTTAATTCAATTTAATTCAGTACTTTGAATTCGCACAGCATTAACACAGATAAATATGACACATTTATCACTAATATATCCAATATCATATCATAGAATATCATAGCTTATCATCCACTAGATATTATCCAATTCAGATATTCTATACAAACAATCATCCACAAACAGGAATTATTAATCCATGTCATAATTAATTTAATTAACTTAAATTAAATTAATTACTTAAGAATTAATCGTCTAATCCTACTTAATCAACCATTAATTAATTATATCCCATTTAATTAATTAATCACTTCTTAATTACTTTATCGATCAATCAATTAATCTCTAATCATAGATTAATTATCCTTTAACTATTAATTAATAAACCTAAATTATTAATAAATATCTCTTAATACAAATTAATTAATCTATAATTATTCTTATAATTAATTAATTAATCATTAATTAAATAATTAATTATCCCTTAATTATTAATTAATAAACCTTAATTATTAATTAACAAACTTAATTACAAATTAATTACTCCCTAATCACTCGTTGATTAACCATTTGATTAATCCTTAATTAACAGTTAACCCATCCTTAATTAACAGTTAATCAGTTCTTAATTTCCATTTGATTAATCAATTAATTACCACTTAACAACTTCTTAATTAATCTTTAATTACAGATTAATTATCCTTTAATTATTAATTAATAAGACTTAATTATTAATTAATAAAACTTCATTATGAATTAAGCACTTCTTAATTACTAGTTAAGCAACCTTTAATTACTTAATTAACTACTCATTAATCACTTAATTAAT
Organism: Allium cepa; assembly: GCA_030765085.1. Lineage (NCBI taxonomy): Eukaryota > Viridiplantae > Streptophyta > Magnoliopsida > Asparagales > Amaryllidaceae > Allium > Allium cepa. The sequence continues at coordinate 459,737,896 of CM060938.1, read as the reverse complement.
CAATCCTAATTACTTGATTAATTAAGTCTTAATTAAACTTAATTACTTAATTAATTAATCTCTAATCATTGATCAATAATATTTAATTATCTAATTAACGATCTTTAATTACGAATTAAATACCCCTTAAATTAATTACTTTTAATCCTTAGTAATTTATTAATCAAGTAAATTAATTACCCTTAATTAATTTCTTAGTTAATCCTTTATAATTAATTAAATTAATTAATTATACTTAATTTCCTTTAATTAATTTAATTAATATCAAGGCATTTAACCTTAATTATCTTAAGATAAATTATTGTCTTATAAATGCTTTAATACTGTTAGTAAAGGGTTTCACTTGACCAGTAGGAGGAGAACTGGCGGCTTCCTATAGTTTCTTTCTTATTTCTGATTTTGGGCTAATTATCAAATCAACATATTTAAACCATTTATCTTTAAAAATTAACTTTACTTAATTAATCATTAATTAAGTTTTTAAAATAAAAAAATATTTTAAATTGATAAATTAAAGTTATCAAAACATAACTTTTTTTTGGCAAGGCCAGCCGGTTTTATAGTGGGCCGTCCACTTTTTATTACGAATGTAATAAAAGTTGAAGTGTAACGTATGCGGATTTTCGTTGCCGAAAAACCGAATAGTTATGGGTTTAAGAAAAAGAAAAAGAGAGAAGAAGATAAGAAGATAGAAAATAGAGAGGAAAGAGGATAGAAAACTTTTAAATATAGAATAGAAAGAAAACAGAGAATAGAAAATAGAAATCTTTAAAATAGAAGAAGAAGAGAATAGAACGGGACAGAAAACAACGGAACAACATCAGAATCTCACAATTCGCAGCGGAACAACATATAATAATAAATGAATAATCTTTAAACAAAGAACTATATCAGTTATTACATTACAACATATTTCATTACATCATATCATCAGAGTGTACAACAACAACAACAAACAGTGCAGCGGAAAAAGAAATACTATATAAGTAATATGCCATGCCATCCAGCTTGCCTCCAGCAACTCCAGAATATCCAGAATATCCTGATAAACCTTAACTCTTGACTGCCCGTGTGGAAAATTGGTGGGCACCCAGAGTTTAGGAAGGAAAACAATAAACTCCGAGTCAGTCATGTGACTGGTGTGAGAACTCAAAACAGTTTATTTACTTTAAAATCAAAATAGAAGAATATTTTAAATTCAATTCGCAATGCTTTTAAAAATGAGACTAGCATAAGGCCTCCCGCACACACACACATGCAAACGCAGAATCGGAGGAGATTTCTCCTTATGATAGTCAAAGATGCTTGATACGCATTTAAAATAACATTTGATATTATTATTAGTGCATAGTGTAGAGGAAAATCATTTCGAAAATAAAGATATAAATCTTAGCCAGCATAGACATTCCGCACTTATGCCTACTATAGCTACTATGTTCAATAGCAGGTTACCGCCACATTCCATAGCAGGTTATACAACTAATACCGTACAAGTCCCGTATTGTTTCTTTGGATTTCCAACAAATGGTCAGGCCAAGGAACTTCCTATTGCCACATGGAAACGCCTCTGGCGGGACGTCCCGAGAACTTAACCAGCTCTCTGCCAACACAAGCCCGGGTTACCTTTATCACTAGGTAACTACTACACGAATATGGCATCCCCCGGTCCCATTAGACCTTTAACCGAGCGCTCGTCACCAACAACACCACACAGTAATAAATATAGTGTATCAACATGAGTAAGTATCTGGGCTCCATACCATGATACCACCCTTTCCAGAAGGAAATGCACATACCCTAAAGGGAGCTACCCCTCATAACCTTGCCGCATCTTTCCTGTTTTGACCATTCCGGGATGTGAGGCTCGACGAAGTTTCGTCCACAAAAACATACTTTATACAAAAGCCATGCTTTGGGTCAACAAATGATCAACACAATGATCACAAGGATAGACGATCAAATAAACGATCCTATCACAAATAATCAACACAATGATCATTTCAGCATCACTCAGCATGTCACATTACCAAATTGGGAATATATCGCTGATAACATTCAACTACATAACCTCTGAGCACGTACGTCTCAGAGAAGGGTGTTAAGCTAAAAGAATAAATTCTCCGCCACCAACAGAAATATATTTGAATGAAATCGGCTTTATATCTCAACTTGTAATGTCAGACATATAATCCATACAAGTCTGTTCCGGGCTCGAACAAAACCGAAGGCACTTACAAAGAAGTCCTTGCAATCTGGATATTCACAATCCTGATCGGATTTACCATCACATATGGAGAACTCTATACCGGAGCAACTCGGTGCAGAGTCAATCGACAGGTCATCCTATCGCTTTTGCAAATATCCGGTCTTCAACACCGATCTTCAAATGCAATTCATAACGACGTATCACATATTCGGAATGGGTTATACGACCCCATGATCCTTTCCCGGTTAACCCGAATAGTGAGCGCTTATTCAAAAATAAGTGTGGCATTCAGATTCAATCAAATCACATCAAATACCCATTCAAAGGAAAATATTGATAGTCGACTATTGAACTATCAATGGATATGCACACATCACCAGATTCCAAATAATTTTCCAAATTATTTATTTTCCAAAATATCTTTACAAGATATATAATTTCAACACTTTAAAAATAAATCAATATTTATTTTTAAACAAATTCCACTTTCTCATATAAATTCCATAATGAATTTATATTCAAAAATATTCATGCATATACGATTTCAACTATCCATTTTCAATTTATCTTCAAAAGATAAATTCTAAATATTCACTTCATATTGGAAAACATTTCCATACTTATTTATTCATAAGTAATTCACAAATCTTTTTATTTCCAACCTTGGAAAATATTCAATATACTTAAATCGAATTAAGTATATATTTCATTCTATTAAGGAAATCATTCTCTTAAACATATTTATTTGGGCCAAAACGAATGTTGCGTAAAACATCGTTACAACAACCCAAAATCACTAGTATAGGGATTCGAATTTAAAATAGATATATAAATCCCAATACTATACAAAACATTTCCTTTCGGAAATCATTTACTATAACAACAGTGTTATAGTCCACCATTTCCTTTTATTTCTCGAAAACGTCTATTTCAACAATAAATGTTGAAATCTATGGTTTCGAATCTCAACACCTTTAAAACATCGTTAGATCGTTTTAATTCTATTTAAAACATCACATTCAAAACAATTTCTTTAACATATTATTCACTATTCAAAAACGTGAATAAACTTCGTTAACAATTTCATCCTTTTATTCATTTTAATTCAAAGGATTATTCACTATTCAAAAATGTGAATATAACTCCATTAATAGGTTTCAACAATTTTCTTATCAAAATAAGTCGTTTGCGAATTTATAAAACAATGTTTATAAATTCCATTTCTATTTATTTATAAAAACTTCCTTTTTATAAATTCTTTTATTAACCTATTCCAGTTTATAACTCAATTTTAAAACAAAGGTTCATATTATAAGTTAAATACCTATAGTTTATTCATTCACAAAAATCGTTCCTTTAACTTCATAATTTTAAATCTTATAACTTATAAGATTCAATTATTTATCCAAAATTCATTCTTTCAATAACTTTATAAATTTTATAAACCTACTGTTTATAAAATTCCATTTATAACTTCACTGTTTAAAATTCTATAATTTCATTCATTTATGAAATTCATTTTCACTTCATTCAAACACTTATAAAAACTCGTTTTATAATGTCCATATTTCAATTTATAAATATCCATTTATAAATCTCTTAATATAAATCAATTTATATTATTCTTTTAAAACGTCTTTAATCTCCTTTATTATTTCACCATTTTGATTCATAAAATAATTAAATTTTATAAATCCTATATTTAACTTTTCATAATAAATTCAAAAATTCCGATTTAACTATTTTATAAAATCATTAGCATCATATTCTCAAAAATCAGTTTTTAACTGTATTTCACAAAAATCATAATTTTTATAACATTAAAAATTATAACGTTTATTTATTTAAAATGGATCAATTCCAAAAATATTTTATAAACGTATACTTTCAAAAATCACTTTGAAATCATTTTAAAATCCCAAAATCTGGGTCCAATGATGCTACACACCAAATAGTCAATCACGACTACAACGATATCATATATCAATATGAAAATCCATCAAATATCAAAATATCTGAAATCAAATAAAAACTGTTGAGGAATCCAGTTGGATCCCTCCAACCTGTTTTCCTGCATCCAAAAACATTAGCACAATACCAATTTCGCTCCAGTACAAAATTATCGCGGTATATGTTTTTAATAAATATTATCCGCTTAATAACGGCGTAATAGGGTCTCATCCGCTAAAAAATACGGGAAATCAATCAACTGCAATATATACATATGCCAATATATATATTGATATTATATATAATACCAATTTCACTGTTTATGAAATATTCGCGGTATATGTTTTTATTAAATAACATCCGCTTACTAACGGCGTATAATGTCTATTTTAACAATCAATAGATATTAATCAACATTCAAACATGCATTCAAATATTTTAAATCTAACTATTTAAAATAAAATCGAAACTGATTCGATTGAGTGAGAAGTTCTCACCTTGATTTTATTTCCGTTTTAGCGATTTATTTCGAATAAAATTAAACGGACGTTTAATTTTACCCAAAATTCTCACTAACTCCAAACGACTCCAAACCAACTCCATCGCGTAGTGCTCGTCCATACGATTCCAACGCAACTGAGTTTGCATTTTTTCGACCTCGTATGAAAAAGTTATGATTTTTATAAGATTACACGATTTTAATTAACTAAATTACAACATAACTTATAACTTTTCAACCTTCTCCAAATCACAGCCACAAGATCTATCTCCATTGCATCTCCACCGTCCCTTAATATCATCTTCTCCTACGTTTCCATCTCCAGGCAACTCATCATAGAACCGAACCCAACAATGAAAACTAGGGTTAAATAGTTCTCCACCAATACTCGACTATACTCGATCAAACTACAGCCATCGCGAAGCACTCGACCACCACAATACTCGCCCCCAACCACCTGAAGTTCGGCCCCCCCATTCTCATCGAATTGCGTGCGCAAGTCTTGACCAACGGCCTCATTTATCTCCCCCTCCGATGCTCCAAACTCCATCATCACCGTATAGATCGAAAGCTCTCATCACCCTCTACATCTTTCATGTTGAAAGTTTCGTCTAATTGCTGATGGATTGGAAGAAATCGAGGGGGAGAGGAGAGACAATTCTGGCCGTTCATAGATGTGGGTGGCGGCTAGAGTTACATGTTTTATTTTTATTTTTTTTTAATGAAGAGAGAGAGGTGTTGGTCTATTTATAGAAGAACGAACGACACTATTCATCCGTAAATTCCGAACTCCGATTTACGCGCCGAAACTGACGTACCTAGGGTTTATCCCGCGTTCCGGACACAATGGAACAGGTTTCGGAAGCTAATTCGGACATCTGTGCGAGTTATGGCTACAAACGCTCAATTTAAATTAAACCGATTTAACTCGATTTCTAGGCGTTCTAATTTGTACCGGACAAACGGTAAGTCCAATTGACTTGAAATTTGAAACCTTACAATAATATCACATTACGGATCCGATGAAACTGGTTTCGTCGAAATCCGAGACTTTTTGAAAAATGGCTATTTTAACTCGCCAAATTTAAATTAAAAATAATTCGATGCGTTTCGAGCTGCCACGCTCAAACGATAACTCCGATTGACACGAAATTTGAAATCCGATAATAACTAACTATTACGGATCCAATGGAACTAGTTTCGTTCAATTCTGAGACTGTTCAAAAATTGACTATTTTACAGTCGATTATTAAATATTAAAATATTCAATTTTCACAAATTAACTTTTAATTCGATTTTAAAAGTTCTAAGATATTGTTCTAACTTCAATATGATAAAATAAAATTTTTCAAATCATTTTCAATCATATTTAACCCTATTTTCAATTATTTCCATAATTTAACTTATTAAATTATCGATTTAATTATTCAATTAAATCCAATAAATCAAATAAAAATTTATTCGACTTATTAATTCACTTATTAATATTTAAAATTAATTAAATATTCAAATTTAAATTTATAAAAATCCTGGGTCGTTACATGAAGTACAGGAGTAAGGTAGAGGCACCTTAAATACTAAAAAAAGTAAGAAGAAAATACAGCACAGGAGTGTGAAAGCCAGTCACAACTACAAAAAGTAACTAACAAGACTAGGTCTCCTTCGAAGAGGTAGAGACACCAGCAACATCAACCACCTGGGAAGAGACATTCCCAAGTAACCCAACGTAAGGGCGAAACAGGACTGCAAGTGAAGGATCATAAATCTCAGCGTCAGAAGAGTAAACAAAAGATCGATCCCAGGAAGTATCAGCTAACACGACGGAATTAACCCCAGCGTACGATCCATCCAAGTCAAGAACCAAGGATTCTCCAGAAGGAATATAATATAGGCATCGAAGGTCCAATAGATTGTCAGAAACAAATCTAAAATAAGAATTATCCACCGGTTGTATCACATGTCAGATCGGAGATCAACCCAACAACGCTCAGACTTAGCCCAAACAACATGAGGCAGAAAAGGGTCCGGCACATCAAGGGCATAAGAAGTAATATCACCAGGAACAAAAGATGAAGGGCGAGCAAGAGAAGGCGGCAGATCAGTGTCAGATAATGGATCAGCTGAGGGAGGAGCAACCTGAACTTTGGGAACCCATTTCCTGAGCGGTGGCTGAGGAAGAGGGATCTTAGGTGGTGCAGAGGAAACAACAGAATGCGAGCAGGAAGTATCCAAGTGGCCAAAGGAGTGACAGATGGTACAAATGTCAGGGACCCATCCATAACGAACACGAACATCCACCACATGGCCCACAGCAAGCTGAACAGGAATGGTGGATGGGAGAGGCTTAAAGGGAGTAATCTCAATCAGAGCTTTAGAGTACACAAGCTTATCACGGGCAACAGTATTAGAATCAAAACATTTTAATTTACCAACATTGCAAGCGAGCCAGTTCAAACCAAGAAGCGGTTGGAGAGTAGAAGGAATATGAGAAAAATAAACCCAAACAGGGATAGAGAGAACTTGCTCACAGGCACATGCAACAGTAGGAGTCCAGGGTGTAATAATAAATGGTTTCCCATCGAAAAAGGAAGGCTCAGCCTCAAGAACTCGACTGCGATCCTCAGGGGAGGAGAACAACAAGAAGTACATGGAATCAACTAACTTAACTCGAAGGTTACCACGCAGCCGCCAGGCCTTACGACAAACAGCAGACGCGTCAAGAAGGCGATGCTTAGGGTCCAAAATGAAACCAACCAAATATTCTGACCAAAAGTCAATACCAGCTTGCATAACATTTGGAGGAGGGATCATCACTCCATTTTCCTCAATGATATCAAACTCAACTGGTTCGTAAACACCAGCATTACGGGGTAACGATGTAAAAAGTGATGATCAAGTTTGGGAACCAATTGTGGCAGGAGCAGCTGGACAACCCTCTAAACTAACAGTGGTCGCAAGAATGGGACCAGGATGGGGAGAGGCAGCAGACAAAGTACCACCAGAACATAACACAGTGAGACCGGGAACATCTTTCTCAAGAGCATTCAGACGAACAACTGGTGTGCAACGAGCACAACACGAAATATCAGCAATAGAACGATGCATAAACTCACAACCCAACTCTACAGAGACACTACCATTGGCAACAATAACATCTCCTAAGTCAACATCAGTAGCACCACAAACTGCATCGACATTATTCACACCTATAGGAACTGGAACGCATGAAATTGCATTGGACCTCAACTCAACAGGTCGCAAACCAGGGCCAACAACAGGAGCAAAGTACAAAGACTGCACAGAAGGCAGAGGAGGATACTCATCATCAGTAATCGAAGGAGGCATCGAAACAGAATGCTTGAAAACTCTTCCAGATCTAGTTGCTGAGAGCGAAGAGGGAGGAGCATCGGGGAGGATAGGAATGCGAGGGGAAAGGCTATGCATAGGAGAGAAGGTGCGGCGGGAGAAGAAGGCGAAGGAAGAAGAAGACCAACCGAGAAGTGGAAGACGAAGTCGAGCACTTGTGCATACAAAGGGAGGCCATTTTTGTAAAGATGAGCTTGAGCAAGTGTGATGGTATTTGATCAAAACATAACTTTAAAATAAGTTAAAACTTTTATCAATTAATAGTTTTGAAACTAGTTTCAATTTGAATTTAAAAACTTGCTTTTTATATAAACTTTTAAAATTCAACCTTAATTTAAATTTTAAAATCACTTTAAATTTACTTAATAGAATTTAAATTTAACAAACTTAAAACTTATTAACCAAATGCCACTCGGGTTTAAACCCGAGTTCTTTCTCTACTTCCCCTTTTTTTTGAACGTAGATTTATATTTTAAGTTTAAAAACTTTCAGGCTATTCATACAAAACCTATTCGAGTTTCAACTCGAGTCACTCAACCTACTACCCGAGTACCACTTGAAGGTAATGACCAAACCCAAACAACTGACACGAAGCCACGTCGCGCACATGCACCGACCACCGTCGGAGCTCCAACCCTCCACGACTCCCTTGCCACACCACCTAATGATGCTACAACCCATTCCTACCACCAGAATACAATCATGAGCTCTGAAGAAAGATCGAGCAACAAAAATGAATCTGCAACCAAACCACCTCCAGCAAATCCCTTCGACCACACTGCTCCGACCACCAGAAGTCAGACTACTCTGGCCACACCCTACTGATCACCCATGCCACCATTTCCCTGAGTATCAAGCAAATTGCATCACCAGAGACGATGCAATGACCACAAACTCCAGTTTCAACAAAACTAGGGTTTAAAACCCTTTTGACCTACCACCGACGCTATTGCCTACGATCATCACATCCACCATTTTTGCCAAACACTTCAATCGTCAATCTAGCTCCAGACGAAATCCCGACCACTCGAGATCCTCTGACCATCAGAAAATGTTCAAGAACCATTTTCCAGTTATCCCCAAAATTCACATTCCTTTCAATATTAATTTTTTTGATGTTTATGATAAAAATCATAGCTTTTAAAATGGATTCAAGTTATAATCTTAAAACAGTAAATTAAGATGAATGATTTTACAAGTTTTTAAGGATCTCTACTGTATTTTCGGATTTTAACATGGTTTCAATCTTAAATACTTGAATCTATTATTAAATCCTGCATTAAGCTTAAACTAAACTATCTTGTTTAAATTTCAAAGTCTAACAAAGAACACATGCAAAGATTTTGAACTTTGATCAAAATCATAGGCTTTGAACTAAGAATAGAGGAGTTAGAATCAACAGATATGCATATATCATATACACACAGAGGCTTACTTATATATATACATACAGAACAATTATCATCATAGAACTCACATGCAACAGATAATTATCTACTTGAATTTTAATTTAAAAATGTTTACTCACCTTAGAAAATGCAAAGAGTTTTTGAAATTGGATTGAAAACTGAAGCTTTTGGTAATTGAGATGTCTAATGCCTTGAAACAGAGATGATTTGAAGACTGTAAGTGTTGAAGAAATGCTTGAAAACTGGGAACTTGAAAGCTTTAAGATCTTGATTTCTTTAAAACTGAAAAGCTTAGAAGAACTGGAACATGATGATGAGATGATCCAGACTTTGATTCCAGGTTGCAGTGCTTATAAAAAATGCTTAAAGGGTTTGTAAAAAATGTTCAAGCTTTGATAAAAGAGGTTTTCAGGCTTTTAAAATGCTTTGGGGTTTGATTTCAGATTTGAAAGTTGTTTGTAGAGTTTTATTTGAGTTTGAGAAGTGTTACAGGTTTTTGAACTTGAGGATTACTGGATTGATAAATTGTTACAACTTTCGTTTGGGTTTTGAAGAGTGTTTACAGGTTAATATCTTTGGTTTGTTAAATACTTACAAGTTGAGTTTTTCTTGAGGAAATGTTTAGGGTTGAGGCCATTGATTCCTTGCTTGAATTGAAAGGATAAGAAACAGAATGAAGAAAGAAAATGGAAGTTTTATATGATGTAATTTATGGTTTTTGAAAATTAAAGAAAAAGAAAATTAGAGAAAGACACTTGTTAAATTTGTCACATTTGTCACAAACCATTATTAAATTCATAACACATGTTAACAATGAGCTTATAAATTAACCATTTGTCGTTTCTTATTTTAAAATTATTATTAAATGATTTTAAAAGCTTTATTATTAATTTTCCTAATTAATAAGTACTTTTATTAATTTATAAATGCTTTTTCTTATTTTATAAAAATAAAACTTTTAAAAGAAAAAAAAACAATTAGATTCTAAATAAAATCATATAAAATTATTTAATCCATTTTAAATGCTAATTTAAAAGCTTTTGTATTTATTTACTATTAAATAAATATTTTCTAAATTTATAAAAATTTCTTTGTCAAATTAATATAAAACAAATTTTATTTTAAATAAAAAAATTTGTTCATATATTCTTTTATATCCTAAATAATTTCAAGATATACATAAATTCTTTTTAAATTTCAAATTCAAATTCAATTTAAAACTTCAATTTAAAATCAAATCAAACATATCTATATTAATTTAAACAACCACATTACTAAATCTAGAAATATTAAATTCTAATTTTAAATCTAATTTAAAGAAATATATATTTAAACAACGTTTATTAAATTTGAAAACAATAAGTCTATTTAAAATCGAATTTATAAAATAACACAAATTAAATAATTATTCTATTTAAAAATCAATCTATATCTATATTTAAAAACATTACATTATTATTATTTTTGTTATTTTATTTGAAAATAACAATTTTATCAATTTTAAATAATTTAAATAAGGAGATTATCACATTTTAAATTCCTTGAAATTCCGGGATATCATGTTCCTCCCCCTTAAAAGAATTTCATCCTCGAAATTTAAAACAAAGATAATCCAAAATCTTTTATTTCATTTTAACCATTTCAAGCATACAAATCAACCATACACTATCAACCAAACAATAATTCACCCAAATAAATAGTTTATTCAAACAAACAATTCATTTAAATAAACAACACTAGCTATCCGGACACAGATCCAGATAAGCCTTCTTAAAACTATCAGAGTTCCTCAAGACGAACTCTGAAATCCTAACTCCACAACAAGAGATATATCGTTCATGTATTTCCTTAGATGAGATAAGTGAAAAACATTGTGAATTCCAGCCATCCGAACCAGCAATTCAATCCTATAAGCCACATTGCTATCCTTTCTTAATAAGCTCAACCACGCAGATGCCTCACGGATCAAAACTGAACCAAGAACAACACAATCTCTCAACTCTACCCATAGAATGGAAATCTATAAGGTCCTTCATAAAAAGCTTCATAGGGTTCCGTCTAAATACTCGCCTGATAACAGTACGAGAATTTCATTCAATGCAGATAGTCCTCCCAACATTCACCCAAAATCCAAAATACAAGCCTTCACAAATCTTTAGAATTTGTTCAGCCTTTCCGTTGGTCTGGGATTGATAAGCTATACCCAAACTCAATCGAACACAAAGCAAACCCTCCCAAAAATTTTTCTAGAGAAGATAGGATCACGATCGCTGACAATGCTGACTGGAACACCAAGCAGTCGGACAAACTCTTCAAGAAAAACTCAGCAAAGATGCTGCAGTATGGATTTCCTTAACTAGAATAAGATGGGTGCTCTTGGTTACCTAATCCACAATCACCCGTATTCCTTCAATTCCCTCTTTGGTCCTTGGCAAACCATCGATGAAATCTAAAGAAATCATTTCCTACTTCCACTTTGGAACTTCCAAAGGCTACAACAAATTGGCGGTCTTCTGTAGATCACCAACACTTGCTGACAGATCGTATATCCAAAGACGAAAGCACCTACATCCCTCATCATGCTCGGCCACTAGAAGCCTCCCTCTTCACATCCTTATACATCCTTAAATCCCTGGGAGGATACTCAACCTGGAGCGATGACTCTCTGCCAAAACTTCTTGCTTCAAATCCTTGAAATTCGAAACACAAATCATACCGATGATCCTTAATGTTCCATGGCCATCAAAACACAAAACTGGAACACTGACCATTCTTGACTCAATCCATCTATCTTTGGTACACACAAACGTCCGAGTAGACCTCAAACTTATTCTAGCTATTAGGAATAACTAGAATGGGCACACTAGTCAGCCTTGCCTTGAAATCCGAGAAAGCTTCTTCACACTCAGGTCCACCTAAAATTTTCTCCTTTCCGAGTCAACTTGGTTGAGTGCGAAGAAATCCTAAAAATATTCTTGATAAACTTCCTGTAGAACTCTGCCAAAGCAGAAGACTGCGGTTGCTTCCACTCCTGAATAGTAGCTATCGAGGCTGGATCTATAGAAATACCATCACCAAATACAAAAAGCCTCCTCAAAGTCTCTAAAACTAACTCAAATGCCACTTGCGCTCCTCTTCAGACTTGGAGTAGACAAGAAAAACATTGATGAACATAAGAATAAATTTACTCAACATATCACGAAAAACTTGGTTCAACATACCCACACAGAATCTCAACAGACTCATCCAACTAGGCCACAAAGACAACAGCTGAACCCCAACTGGGAAAAACTAGGATGAACAACAGGCACTGCTCCCGGAACCAAAGGCGATCCAAATCTCTATCTCCTGATGAGGACAAACCTTCACTCCTCTAAAAACATCCAGAAAATCTCTAACCACCTCAATGGACTCCACGCCTTCTGGAGATGCCTCGACTCCGTGTAGAAAATTTCTTAAAAGAACCCCAGCATCATCACAAGTCACTTTTGCATTTCTTCCCAACTCAGTCTCCAAAGATACAATCCTTGCTTCACCGTCAAAACATTCCAATACTATCCAACCAATCCAAATCCAAAACAAGATCAAAACCCTCTACAGATCTTATCTAATTTGGTTACTCCGCCTATAGGATTAGATACAAAGATAGGACGGTCAACCAAACAAAGAAAGAGATAAAACTCCTCTAGAACACATGTTGGAAATCCGAACAGATGCCCAACAATTTAGATAGGTATATTGTTATATAAAAATTACAAATACGCGCTCTCAAGATAGACACCACTCCAAAGCCTAGGTAATTTTGTCAACCTATGTTGATACCAAGTGTAATGACCCACCTTTCATTCCATGGAGAGACATATCACTATTAAGAAAGAAAGAGGTAGAAATAGAATAGATAGAAGAAAAAACTCAACAATATCAGAATCTCATAGCGGAACGGAACAAAATATAATATATAACATAACTATTACATAGTCATATACATATCAGAGTTACACAGATACAACAACACAAAATAGACACTTATAAAAGTCTGTCTATTATACAACTCTAATACAACACATACATCTTCACAGAAATGTAACACAACGGAAACACTATATATCTACAAACACTGAAGCCTCCTTCTCCATCTCTCCTCCAGAATTCGTCAAAGCTAACCTGAATCCCTTGGCTACTTGTAAAAATTTGAGTACCTAAGAGTTTAAGAAAAATAGAATAAACTCCGGGTCAGACATTGGTCTGGCGTGAGTAAACGGGTTAAAGTTGCTTAACTTTGAAAAACCTTTGAAAACAAAAGGTATCACGTAAGACTTCCCACACATAAGCATGGGTAAGTTTTTACCTTACGCTAACCAAAACATTTGATAAGAAATCTGGTGATATTATAATAGAGTCTAGGTTTTTCAAATAAATATTCACATAGCCAAAATTGTTACATTTATTAAATTCCAGCATACATAGGTATACAATCAAATCCGAGGGCACTTATTGGAGATTGGATTTCCATACAATGGCAGGGCTATTGGGGTATCGCCCGTCACAGTACGTGGTCTAGATCAACGTATCGAGGATCACTCCCGACCCCCTGCAACACAAGACCGGAACAATCCCTTACTAGACAGCCCCGAATAAGACAACCCCATGGTTGTAGCTAGCAATCGCCCACACAGCCGAATAAAAAGGGACTCTAGACAGGGGAAGATCTTATCCTACTTGAGCGCGACTCACTTAGCCTTGCTACACCTCCCCTGTTTTAGCCATTCCCGGTTGATGAGGCTTGAGGCTACGATTACCTTTATAGAACACATCTACTTTAGAATGCTCACCGTCCACTTAACGATGTTCTGAAAGCATTCAATCCATACAAGTTCGTTCCGAGTACGAACGAAAACGAAGGCATTATCTCGTCACACTCATTTTGGAATCACCCTCAGAGTTAACGATAGTAACTCTTGCATTCTGAAACTCCATCTCGACCCTGAAAGCACTGTCTCCGTTATACTCGTATTGGAATCACCCTCAGAGTTTTACGATAGATAGTTTTTACACTTCGAGTCTTCAACTTGATCTTCACTTGAATTCACGATCTAGCATTTAACTTGGATCGATGTGGTTTTCGGATAATCAAATTTGATACCCGATCCTAGTCTCATCGAAATCCAAACGTATCTTAAAGGCCAAGTTGTTTAAAGAGTTAAACAATTTCATTCGGTTAAATTCAATTCAAGACTTTGAATTCACACAACATTAACACAGGTAAATATCACACATTTATCACTGATATATCCAATATCATATCACAAAATATCATAGCTTATCATCCAATAGATATCATTCAGTTCAGATATTCTATACAAGCAATCATCCACAAACAGGAATTATTAATCCATGTCATAATTAATTTAATTAACTTAAATTAAATTAATTACTTAAGAATTAATCATCTAATCCTGCTTAATAAACCATTAATTAATTACATCCCATTCAATTAATTAATCACTTCTTAATTACCTTATCGATCAATAATTAATCTCTAATCACGGATGAATTATCCTTTAACTATTAATCAATAAAACTTAATTATTAATCAGTATCTCTCAATACAAATTAATTAATCCATAATTATTCTTAAAATTAATTAATCATTAATTAAATAATTAATTATCCCTTAATTATTAATTAATAAACCTTAATTATTAATTAACAAACTTAATTACAAATTAATTACTGCTTAATCACCATTTGATTAATCCTTAATTAACAGTTAACCCATCCTTAATTAACACTTAATCAATCCTTAATTACCATTTGATTAATCAATTAATTACCACTTAACAGCTTCTTAATTAATCTTTAATTACAGATTAATTATCCTTTAATTATTAATTAATAAGAGTTAATTATTAATTAATAAAACTTCTTTACAAATTAAGCACTTCTTAATTACTAGTTAAGTAACCTTTAATTACTTAATTAACTACTTATTAATCACTTAATTAATCAATCCTAATTACTTGATTAATTAAGTCTCAATTACTTAATTGATTAATCTCTAATCATTGATCAGTAATCTTTAATTATCTAATTAATGATCTTTAATTACAAATTAAATACCCCTTATATTAATTAACTTTCAATCCTTAATCATTTATTAATCAAGTAAATTAATTACCTTAATTAATTTCTTAATTAATCCTTTATAATTAATTAAATTAATTAATTATACTTAATTTCCTTTAATTAATTTAATTAATATCAAGACATTTAACCTTAATTATCTTAAGATAAATTATTATCTTATAAATGCTTTAATACTATTAACATATTTAAAACATTTATCATTAGAAATTAACTTTACTTAATTAAATTATTAATTAAGTTTTTAAAATAAAACAATTATTTTAACTTGATAATTTAAAGTTATCATAACTTTAAAATAACTTAAAACATTTATCAATTAATAGTTTTAAAACTAGTTTCAATTTGAATTTAAAAACTTGCTTTTTATATAAACTTTTAAAATTTCAACCCTTACTTAAATTTTAAAATCACTTTAAATTGTCTTACTATAATTTAAATTTAACAAACTTCAAACTTCTTAACCAAAAATGTTAAAGTAAAATTTATTATATAAAAAGTAATTTATATAAAAAGGTTTAAACTAGATTTATTTTTAAATTTCAAAAAAAACCATTGTTTTAAAACTCTTTTAAAACTACACAGCATATTGCTTCGGGTCATACCCGAATGCCACTCGAGTTTAAACCCGAGTTCTTCCTCTACTTCCCATTTTTTTAAACTTAGATTTATATTTTAAGTTTAAAAACTTTTAGGCTATTCATACAGAACCTACTCGAGTTTCAACTTGAGTCACTCAACCTAATACCCGAGTACCACTTCGAGGCAGCGACCAAATCCAAACAACTGACACGAAGCCACCTCATGCACATGCACCGACCACCGCCGGAGCTTCGACCCTCCATAGCTCTTTTTTCATACCACCCAACGATGCTACAACCCATTCCTATCACCAGAACACAATCACGAGCTCTCAAGCAAGATCGAGCAACACAGACGAATCTACAACCAAACCACCTCCAGCAAATCCCTTCGACCACACTGCTCCGACCACCAGAAGTCAGACTACTCTGGCCACACCCTACCGATCATCCACGCCACCATTTCCCTGAGTATCAAGCAACTCGCATCACCAGAGATGATGCAACAACCACAAACTCCAGCTTCAACAAAACTAGGATTTAAAACCCTTTTGACCTACCGCCGACACAACTGCCCACGATCACCACATCCGCCATTTTTGCCAAACACTCTAATCGTCAATCTAGCTCCAGACGGAATCCCGACCACTCGAGATCCACTGACAATCAGAAAATGCTCAAGAACCATTTTCCAGTCATCCCCAAAATTCACATTCATTTCAATGTTAAAAAATTTTATATTTGTTTTAAAAATCATAACATTAAAATGGATTCAAGTTATAATCTTAAAATAGTAAATTAAGATGATTGATTTTACATGTTTTTAAGGATCTCTACTGTATTTTCAGATTTTAACATAGTTTCAACTTTAAATACTTGAATCTATTTTTAACTCTTGAATTAATCTTAAACTAAACTATCTTGTTTAAATTTCAAAGTCTAACAGAGAAAACATGCAAAGATTTTAAACTTTGATCAAAATCATAGGCTTTGAACTAAGAACAGAGGAGTTAAAATCAACAGATATGCATACATCATACATACGCAGAGGCTTACTTACATACATACATACAGAACAGTTATCATCACAGAACTCACATGCAACAGATAATTATCTACTTAAATTTTAATTTAAAAATGTTTACTCACCTTAGAAAATGCAGAGAGTTTTTGAAACTGGATTGAAAACTGAAGCTTTTGGTAACTGAGATGTCTAATGCCTTGAAACGGAGATGATTTTGAAGACTGGAAATGTAAAAGAAATGCTTGAAAACTAGAAATTTGAAAGCTTTAAGATCATGATTTATTTAACATTGGAAAGCTTAGTTGAACTGGAACATGATGATGAGATGATCCAGAATTTGATTCCAGGTTGCACTGCATATAGAAAACGCTTACAGGGTATGTAAAAAATGTTTAAGGCTTTGATAAAAGAGATTGTCAGGATTTTAAAATGCTTTTGGGTTTGGTTTCAGATTTGAAAGTTGTTTGTAGTGTTTTATTTGAGTTTGAGAAGTGTTACAGGTTTTTGAACTTGAGGATTACTTGATCGATAAATTGTTACAAACTTTTGTTTGGGTTTTGAAGAGTGTTTACAGGTTAATATATTTGGTTTGTAAAATACTTACAGGTTGAGTATTTCTCAAGGAAATGTTTCAGGTTAAGGCCATTGATTCCTTGCTTAAATTGAAAGGATAAGAAAAAGAATGAAGAAAGAAAATGGAAGTTTTATATGATGTAATTTATGGTTTATTAAAATTAAAAAAAAGAAAATTAGAGAAAGACACTTGTTAAATTTGTCATATTTGTCACAAACCAATATTAAATTCATAACACATGTTAACAATGAGCTTATAAATTAACCACTTGTCATTTCTTATTTTAAAATTATTTTTAAATGATTTTAGAAGCTTTATTATTAATTTTCCTAATTAATAAGTACTTTTATTAATTTATAAATTCTTTTTCTTATTTTATAAAAATAAAATTTTTAAAAGAAATAAAATAAAAACCAATTAGATTCTAAATAAAATCATATAAAATTATTTAATCCATTTTAAATGCTAATTTAGAAGATTTTGTATTTATTTACTATTAAATAAGTATTTTCTAAATTTATAAAAATTTCTTTATCAAATTAATAAAAAACAAATTTTATTTTAATTAAAAAACTTTATTCATATATTCTTTTATTTCAATATTAATTTCAAGATATATGTAAATTCTTTTTAAATTTCAGATTCAAATTCAATTTAAAAGTTCAATTTAAAATCAAATCAAATATATCTTTTTTAATTTAAACAACCACATTATTAAATCTAGAAATATTAAATTCTAATTTTAAAGTTAATTGAAATAAATATATTTTAAAAAACACTTATTAAATTTAAAAACAATAAGTCTATTTAAAATCAAATTTATAAAATAACATAAATTAAATAATTATTTTATTTAAAAATCAACCTATATCTATATTCAAAATCATTACATTATTATTAATTTTGTTATTTATATTTGAAAATAATAACTTTATCAATTTTAAATAATTTAAATAAGGAGATTATCACATTTTAAATTCCTTGAAATTCTGGGATATCACATCATCTATAGCTAGTTCAGCCGAAAGAATCAAAGAAAAGATCTAATTAGTTGAGTAGTACCAACTTTTGCTCGAAAAATTTGAAAAGAATGTAATAACAGATTTCTTAACAATAAAAAACATAATAGGAGATTCTTGGTGATCAATCTATTAAATAATAGTAAGCCGAAGAATTTCTGGCTCTCTTATTTATTCTACCAGTTTTCTCTATTCTCTTTAATTTTCTTTGTAGATGTTTTATTTTCAAGTCCTTTAATTTATCACTTTACACTAATTTTAGTAATTCTCTCCCATCATTTTACATTCTTTTATGAAAATTTAAAAGGTTGTACAATTATTTACAAATAAATCATCATTTAACTCTTAACATTTATATTAAAGTTCATTTAGGTTAATTACTTAATTCAAATTTTGATCGTTTAAATAAATTCAATTTATTAGTATTTATTAATGTTATTAATAAACACTGAAGAATGAAAATTTCAATATATATATATATATATATATCACTATTATACTAACCAAAAAGGATTAATTAATTTTTCATTCAATTACGGTATGTAAAAAACAAAAAACAACAATAACAATTTTAATTTATAACTCATACATCTCAATAAATTTATCATACGTTGCATTATAAAATTCTAGTTTTAACTTCAAATACATTCATCTAAAATTATTACAATTATTTATAACATCCACCTTCCCCTGTTTAACATTTCAGTATATATATATATATAATTAAATTAATTATGCAATCTTAAATTTAAACTACACGAATAAATCCAATTGATTAAAATTCGTTAGTTTGTCCAAAATATGAAAATTTCAATATGGACACCATATTAATATTAATGAAAAAAGTAAAACTGCTTTCTCATTAAAGAAAAGATACACAAGTCATACGACATAGAGTATACACAAAAACAAATTCAATCTACTATTCATTCGTCTCAATAAATTTATGATATATCACAATATAAAATTATGTCATTTTACTTCAAATACATGTGTTTTGAACTTTCAACGACCATTTACAAAACCTCCCTCGATTCCCTTTTAATGCATTACATTTAAGTCCATATATTAGAATTAACAATGTAATAGTACAACTACTTAAAAATTCAATAAACTATTATTTGTTGATTTTTCTAATAAATCGTAAAAATATGAAAATTTCAATATTTATATAATAATCGTATTAACAAAAATGGTACAAAAAATTTGTTCAGATATATAATTACATCAGTCACATAAGATAAATTATGTACATAAATAATAACTACAAAGTTAATTTATGATAAAATAATCATGCAATGCACTACAAAATTCTTTATTTAACATCAAGTACACACACATTGGATTTTCCGCACTTTACAAAACCCTCTTCAATATCGCCTAATATTGTACGTTTAAGTCAATTTATTTTAATCAGTTATGCGATCTTGAATTTAAATTATCCAAATAAATGTAATTAACAAATATTCGTTTATTTAGCTAATAAATCCTAAAATATGATAGTTTCAATATGTATACTTCATATTAACAAAAGTGGTAAAATTGTTTTTTCAACCAAATTTAATGATATATGAATTAAATAACATAAATAATATACATAAAAAATACTAACAAGTTCAATTTATTATTCATTTATCGTAATAAATTTATCATACACTACACTGCAAAATTATGTTTTTAGTTTCGAATACCTATATTTTAACATTCCTTTGGTTATTTAAACTGCCCCTTAACTCCTTCCTGATGTTTCATTTCTAAATCCCTATATTTACACTACTAATGAAATCTTAGATTCAAACAATTTAAATGACCTAGTAAATAGCTAATCCATTTTTCTAATCAATGCTAAAAATATATATCAACTTATATATACCAATATGCATGTATACATATATACAAACGTACGTACATATATATATATATATATTTGTGTGTGTGTGAACAAAAATAGTAATGTTTTTTCCATACAACTATAAAGATACATAGATTAATTATAATTTAATTATCTCGATATCATACATTGCAGTATAAAATTTTGTATTTAACTTTCAATAACTTCACATTAAAATATACACAATTTTTACAAACCATTCTTAATTCTTCCCTACCATTTACCTTTCCATATATTTAAACTAATTATGCAATTTTTAGTTTGTACAGTTCTAAAAAAATTCAGTTAAATAATACTTGTTAATTCAACTAATAAATCATTAAAATATGATGGTTTTAACATGCATACCATATTCCTTTTTTTGAATAGGTACTTTTTTTACTGAAATGAAATAGGGGTACAAACTATAGGGGTTTTAGAAATAAATATGGTGGGAGCATTACATCAGAATCAGACTCAAAAACCACTATGCATATTGTAACACCCCGTAAAATGAACCATGAATAAATAAAGTAGATTAAAATAAATATAACAAGAGTTGGGTATGATAATTTTATATAAGTTTGAATTTGACCATAAAAGTTATTTCATTGCCGTCATGGCGAAATTGTGATCTGTTTGCATATATAATATGCTGAAAATGGAGCTCAAACAAAGAAGTTCTGTAACAACCTGCATGTTTTACGATTGAATATTTAAATATTTTATTTAAATATTTTGTCGTTAGTCGGATTTTAGTCCGAAAAGTTACTTTCTGTATACGGTTGAATTAGTACTCGGAACCACTTCCACTGGGTCCAAAACACCATTTGCGATCTTTTTGAGTTTAAACTTTGATATGTTTGGAGTTAGTGGAATTTTGCTACTTTTTCACTTTGGGTTTTGGGTTTGGTTTAGCTCATTTGCCTAAACTATTAATTCTAACTCAACCCCCTTCTCTTCATAACTTTACTTTCATTTCCCAACTCTCAAGCTTCATCAAAAATGTGAGGAAGGAATGGGAAATTAAAACTCCAAACTCAATTTCATTTGCAAATCCAACATCTAACTCCAAATTCAAAGAGAAGCCATTGATTCTTCCATTGATTTCAATCTTCTTCTTAATTGATTTTGTGTAAAGGTGAGATTTTTATCTCACATCTTTGTCTATAACTATCTTTGATTGTTGGGTATGAATTCCTAACACTTATTCATGTGCATTTGCTTTTGGGTTGGATTGAATTGGTGAAAATCCCAATATTTAGTGTTTTGGGTTCAAATATTTAAAATCCTAACTTTGATGCTTGAACACGATTTTGGTGACGCATCGAGGAGCCAATACGACCGGGTAGCCTATAGGCATAATCCCCTAGCGTCTGTGCTCGATCGGTTGCAAATTGGAAGAGTTTTTGCACTTCAAACCCTTAGGTCGCTCGGCCTGCACAAGAATCATGCTTGGCCTGCAGTTAGGTCGGCCTGCACATTAGGTCGCTCCCCTATAGGTCGCGCCGTGCTAGGTCGTTGCTCGACCTTGTATTCATTAGGTCGTTAGGTCGATCGGCCATATGCCGTATCTCTTAGGTCGCGCCCATTTGACCACTTAGGTCGCTCGGCCTTCTCATTCGTCCTAGGTCGTTGCAACCACTAAGTCGATCGGACTTTCTACAGTTAGGTCGCTCCGTGTTAGCTCGCAACCGCTAGGTTGCGCCATGTTCTTAGGTCGCTTGCGCCTTAGGTCGTACTCCTTAGGCCGTAGGATACTCCTATGTCGTTACCTCCTTAGGTCGTATGTATCTTAGGTCGTTAGCCTCGGCCATGTTAGATCGCTCGGCATTGCTTAGGTCGCTTCACTAGGTCGCACGGCCTATTCTCTAACTTAGGTCGTTTTCGGCCTGCACTACGTCGCTCGCCCATGTGTTAGGTCGCGCCATACTTTGGGTCGTACCATGTTAGGTCGCTCGCCTATTTTATGCCGCTACCAACTTAGGTCGCTCGACAGTTAGCTCGCACCACTTCCTTAAGTCGCTCGTCCCTGCACTTATGCCGTTACCTCTTAGGTCGCATATCTGCTAGGTCGCGCTGTGTCGTGTCGCAGGGGTATTTCCACTTTGATGAATTTGGAATCGAATTCTTTGGATTTCATTCACGTCTTCGTATGTGAATTTTTGTGATTTATTGTTTCTATAATCATTTTTGTGATCTGTCACTTCATTTCACTCGTACAAGAAATCTAATTAAAGGGCTTCGTAAAACAAATGGTATAAAACGCTTGCGTTTACTTCGTCGGTAAATTCTTGGACTTGTTCGACTAAATCTCTTATGACAATTTTCGAGTGGAGATCTACAATTTGTTCGTAAATATTTAAGTTAAGCTAGTGGTTATGGGACATGAGGCTAAGCTTATATATTTACTAGCTTACTGTAAATGACACTTCTTGATGATCGTTTTTGTGATTTAGACTAGCAAATGTGCGACGTCTCTTTGTCTACGAGGGAGACTAAACCCCGTTTCTGTGGAGCTTCGGCTCAGTTTGGTGGGGTAGAGACCCATGGTCTTCGGGCTGTTTTGTGGAGCTTCGGCTCAAAATTAATGGTTAGCAACCATGTACACGTGTTGGTGAGTTTTCATGCTCCCGTTTTATGATAGGCCTGGAATTTGTGTTTTCACCAATTTTCATGATCTACATTGATAAGTTTTATCAATATTTGTGCATTGGTGAATTTGTGTGTCATTAACTTTTGTGATTGGCATTGGTATTATTGTTAATACTTATAGTTTGGTGGTTCGGTAAATAAAGAGTGTGACATTCCTTTTGACCTTTGAGAAGATTCTCGTGATATTGATTAATCCCTAGTTGATTTTCAATTGCACACTTATCACAGTATGACTTTATGGTTATCATATATTTATGTCATATCTCTTATTCTATATCATTTTATCTGATATTTATAGCTAGACTGATCCGTTTATTATTTTCTTATTAAATAATACTCGGGTCAGACCGAGATGTTACAGGTGCTTCTGCTTGACTTCACATATGGGATTATCACCCTGACTTTTGGCTAACTACTTAGATTAGTAGTTTTTGTTGTATACATTTGAGATATAGACTCATAGATGTATCCATATTCTTTTGTCTAGCACTTGTAGCTATTCTTTTGTGACATTGTGGATCGTGTTTGACCACTACTCTGATGTACACTTTCATGTGTTATTTATTCATATCTATTTTCGCCTTTATGATATGGATGTCTGTGACTGATTTGTGTTATGTTTATTTCTATATTTTTTTTCGAAGAATATATATAGCCACCAGGTTGTAGCTTTGAGGTTGTATCAGTATGTCGGATTTCCGTTGTACTATTTGACATATCGGTGCTCGCACAAAGTAATTACACGGATGGTCGCTGTGACGCCCCACCTCTATACCCACGCTAGCCAAGGACACTACAGGGTAATGCCGTCAAATAACACGGAGAATAAGGATGGTTAGGAGTGACCATGGGAAACATGTGTTTTATTATTAGATTGAAGCTAGTAGAGTTGAAGTGAAGAGTAGTTTGTCTCCTTCTTGTGTTTGAGCTTCTTCTTCTTTGTTTTGGGATAAAAGGTGAGTTTTGAACTCATATCTACTTCTCTTGATTATTGATGTAGGGTGAGATTTTTATCTCACATTTAAGTTTACAACTATGTTGGATTGTTAGGTATGAGTTCCTAACACTTATTCATGTGCATTTGCCTTTGGTTTGAATTGAATCGGTGAACATTTCACTTTTTGGTGTTTCAGAGTCAATGGTGTTGGGTTATCGATTGGGAAAAGCCCCTTTAAGTCCATTGCTCGATAGGTTGCAAATGGGGTGAGTTTGCTCCTCCATTTGCTAGGCTGGAAAACATTTCCAGCTACAGCCAGTCGACTGACCCCTGCAGTCAGTCGACTGACTGCAGAGTTTAAAAACTCTCGGGTTATGGTTCAGTCGACTGACTGCAGTAGGCCAGTCGACTGACCTGCTTCATTTTGTTCAATGTGCCTATTTGTTTGTGATTTCCACTTTTATCGATTTAAATTGATTCCAATTAGTTGTTTATGCATATGTGTATATGATGATATTCTGTTCTGTGATATAAATTACATTTGAGTTGTTATATTCTGTTCTGATAGATCATTCAACCACTTATGGTTTTGTTTTAAGTATTCATTGGATATGTCAATCTGTTTGGTGTGATTATTGTCGATGTATTCAATTGATAGTTAAAGCAAGGCTATAGATGGTCGCTCCTAACCAGCCTTATTCTCCGTGTTAGTTGACGGCATTACCCTGTAGTGTTCTTGGCTAGCGTGGGTATAGAGGTGGGGCATCACAGTCGCTCCTCAACAGCCTTATCCTCCATGCTAGTTGACGACATTACCCCGTAGTGCCCTTGGCTAGCGTGGGTATAGAGATGGGGCGTCACAGCTTGGTATCAAAGCCAATCTTCGGAACAATGTAGAATAATCAGCAAGGATCATCGTCCTAAGTCCATCTTAGGAGTCGTGCTTTAGGATTTAATTCGAGTCTTCGTACCGATTCATCCTATTTTCTTTATGATTCCTTATTTATCTATCAAGATTGCTTGATATTCATTTGGTGAATAATCTTATCCTTCTTCTTTCTTTCTTTCAAAAGGAAGAGAAATGGTTAGACCTGGCCGTCCCAGCGTCGGTCAATCTCGTGCTACTCCCCAAGATGGAATATTTATGTCTTCCCAGCAGCTTCTTGATCTATTAAGGAATGCTCAGGCAGCCGGATCTAATCCGGAGTCTACTCACCCTAGGTCTGGATTTGCACGTTTGTGCAGCGATTATACCAATTTGGGTGGAAAGCCATTCAAAGGTTCTGAAACTATTATTGAAGTCCAGGCTTGGCTGAGATCGTGCGACCGAATCTTTTCTCGCATGAATCTTATTGATCTTCACCGTGTTCAGGTGGCCTCTAGTATGCTTCAAGAAAGAGCATTGGATTGGTATGAGCTTCTGATTTCTGAAATAAATGAAGCGGATCTTACTTGGGAGAAATTCCAGGAGCACTTCGAATTAAAATTTGTGCCAGAAGCTGAGAAGGTGACTTTGGCTCGCCGATTCATTGACCTTGTTCAAGGTGAATCTTCCGTGACAGATTATGTCGCATCCTTCGAGTCACTTTCTAAATATGGGGTCGAGTACATAAACACCCCATTGAAGAAAAACCAAAGATTTGTCTATGGCTTTAGTAAAAATCTCAAGAAGCCATTACTTCTAAAATTAGAAGTTTCTTTTGATCAACTCGTTGATATCGCTCTTCTTCTTGAAGAGGCAGATAGGGAGAGTGATGTTGAAGTTATGAGTGCCAAACCAAAATTCAACAACAAGAAAAGGCCTAATAAGTTCAAAGGTCCTTATCCCAACAATAAGAAAGGGAAGAAATCCTCTCCGGCAACTAAGACTTCTACTCCAAGTGGTGGGCAATGCTACAACTGTGGTTCTAAGGACCATATGCGAACAAGTGTTCAATGCCTCGTACTTGTCGCTATTGCAAAAGCCTGGATCATTATTTATCTTCTAGTCCCAAACTTCAAAATAGGAAGGAGGGAAAGCTTAATGTTGCTCAAGCCCCTGGCAACATATCTCATGGTAAAGGTATTTCTCATTCTATCCTTGATGGCATTATTTTATTTCGTGATCATCCTATTCGAGTTCTTTTTGATACAGGTGCGTCCCATTCTTTTATTTCAAAAGAACTTGTTGATACTTTTTCTTTGGATGTTTTGTATTTAATGACTTCTTTGAGAATTGCGAATCCGGTTGGTGGATCCGCATCAATCAGTTTATTGTGTAAAGATGTCGAGATTATTTTGTGTGATTTTTCTTTCCGAGCCGATTTGCATGTTATGCGCTACTTAGGCTTTGGGATGATTTTGGGAATGGATTGGCTTAACCGCTTTGAAGCCCAAATATTATGTCCTGAGCGGACTATTCATCTTCGACATCCCCAATCTGTTAAGCAGATTTCTATTGATCTTAAAGATTCGGATTCCAGCTTGGTTGCATCCCTATATTCTTTAAATCCTCATGATGACGATAATGATGATGAGGAGGATATTATTTCTCTTATTCACGTTGTTCATGAATTTTCCGACATATTTGAGCCCATTTTAGGATTGCCACCTAAGCGAGCAATTGAGTTCAGAATTAATCTCATCCCTGGAGCTCAACCTATTACTCGTCCTCCTTATCATATGTCCAATAAAGAAAATGAGGAGATGCGTAAACAGTTATCCGAATTGGAGACGAAGCAATTTATTCGCTCTAGTTCCTCGCCTTGGGGAGCTTCGGCTATTTTTGTGAAGAAATCCGATGGTACACTTAGGCTTTGCATTGACTACCGCAAGCTTAATGATCTTACTATCAAGAATAAATATCCTTTACCTCGGATTAATGATCTATTCGATCAACTTAGTGGTGCTAGAGTCTTTTCACAATTAGACTTGGCTACCGGTTTTCATCAGCTTCGTATTTCAGAGGATAGTATTCTTTTGACATCGTTCCGTACTCGTTATGGATCTTATGAATGGCTTGTTATGCCATTTGGTTTAATGAATGCTACGGCTTATTTCGTTGACCTTATGAATAGAGTTTTCAAAGACTTCCTCGATCGGTTTGTCCTCATCTTTATTGATGATATTCTTATGTATTTTAAAAACCGAGGAGGAGCATGAAAAACATCTTCGGATTATGTTGGAAACTCTTAGGAGCAATCAATTAAAAGCAAAATTTTCTAAATGCCACTTTTGGCAATCTTGTGTAAAGTTTCTCGGTCATATTATTTTCGAATTCGGAATTTCCGTGGAACCTTCAAAGATTGAAGCGATTCAAAATTGGAAGAGACCGGAGAGTGTGACGAAAATTCGTAGTTTCCTTGGATTGGCAGGTTATTACCGCCGTTTAATAAAGGACTTTTCCAAAATTTCTGTGCCTCTTACTAGCTTGAAAAAGAAGGGAGTTAAATACATTTGGTCGGACAAATGTGAAGCTTCTTTTCAGAAATTAAAAGAACTCCTTTCCGATGCTCCTATTCTTGTGATTCCCGAGCGAAACCAAGATTTTATTGTGTATAACGATGCTAATCGCGTTGGTTTGGGTGCCGTTCTTATGCAAAGAGAACGTGTTATTGCTTATGCTTCTAGGCAATTGAAGCCAGCCGAGACTAGATATGCCGCTCATGATTTAGAACTCGCGGCTATTATTTTCGCCCTTTGTATTTGGCGTCATTACCTTTTGGGAGAAAAATTATTCTTTACACTGATCATAAATCCTCGAAGTATCTATTTTCTCAAAAGGAACTTAATTTGCGTCAACAACGTTGGCTCGAATTTCTAGCAGCTTATGATCTTGATATTCTTTATACCCCCGGAAAGGGAAATCGTGTTGTGGACGCACTTAGTCGTAAGCAACAAGCGGTTGTTTCTGTGATGATATCCGAATGGAATGATCTTGGAATTCTGTCCACTTGTGAGATTCGAGATCGTGTTTTCGATTTATGTTCATCTCTTGTTTTAAGTAGCCTTGAGGCTCATCCTTCTCTTTTAGATCGCATTCTTGAAGCTCAAAAGCTAGATCCCGAATTGGCTCTTTTTGGCCAAAATCTTAGGGATAAAATTGATATTGAAGGTTTGGAAGGCTTTGATATTGATTCTCGTGGCGGTATTCGAAAAATTGGTAGACTTATCGTGCCAAATATTAGTAATCTTCGTAAAGACATTTTAGAAGATTCTCATCGTGCTAAATTTACCATTCATCCCGGTAGTAGTAAAATGTACGCAGGTATGAAGCGACTTTATTATTGGGAGGGAATGAAATCTGATATTGCTAACTTTGTTAAGTGTTGCATGACTTGCTAACTTGTCAAGGCCGAACATCAAAGGCTCGGTGGGTTATTGCAACCTTTAGAAATTCCAATTTAGAAGTGGGACCAAATCTCCATGGATTTTATAGACGGCCTTCCCCGTTCTCGTTCGGGTCATGATAGCTTATGGGTGATAGTAGATAGACTTACTAAATCCGCCCATTTTATCCCCGTTCGGTCTAATCGAACCGTTCTTCTCTTGGCCAAACTCTTTATTAAAGAAATTGTAAAATTGCATGGAGTTCCTTCTTCTATTGTTAGTGATCGTGATCCATTGTTTACTAGTGGATTTTGGAAGAGTCTTCAAAAAGCTTTGGGAACGAAGCTTAATTTTAGCACCGCTTATCATCCCCAGTCTGATGGACAAACTGAGCGTGTGAATCAAACTCTTGAAGATCTTCTTCGTGCATGTGTTCTTGATTTTGGTGGAAGTTGGGAAGATCATATTTCTCTTGTTGAGTTTTCCTATAATAATAACTTCAAATCTAGTATTGGTATGGCACCTTTTAAGGCACTCTATGGAAGGCCATGCCGATCTCCTTCTTGTTGGCTTGAGGCCGGTGAGAAGCTGGTTTTAGGTCCAGATTTTATTCATGATTCCATAGAAAAGATTGACCTTATTCGTCATAGGATGAAAGAAGCCCAGAGTAGGCAAAGATCCTATGCCGATAACCGGAGAAGGAAATTAGAATTTGTTGTGGGAGATCTTGTGTTTATTCGTGTTTCACCTATGAAGAGTGTTGTACGTTTCAGTCGATCGAGAAAATTAGCGTCTCGATATATTGGGCCATTTCCAATCACCGAACGTGTTGGTTCCGTGGCTTATCGCCTTTTATTACTGGCTCATTTTTCTGCTATTCATGATGTGTTTCACGTTTCTCAATTACGGAAATGCCTTCGAGATTCCGATTCTATTATTGAGCCCGGTGTTATGGAAGAAATTGAAGTTTCACCTAATTTGATTTATGAGCAACATCCTATTCGTATTATTGCTTCGGAGGTCAAACGCCTTCGAAATAAAGATGTTCCTCTTGTTAAAGTCCAATGGTCCTCAAATCCTAAGGATTGCTCTTGGGAATCTAGAGAGTTCATCGAGCGAACACATCCGGACTTACTTTCTCGTGCTCCATGAGGTGAATTTCACATTTCAAATTTCTTTTGTGTTGATATGCTTTCATGATCGTTACCTTATATTTTCTTCTTAAATATTACGAGGACGCAATTTCTTTAAGGAGGGGAGTCTGTAACAACCCACATGTTTTACGATTGAATATTTAAATATTTTATTTTAATATTTTATTGTTGGTCGGATTTTAGTCCGAAAAGTTACTTTCTGCATACGGTCGAATTAGGACTCGTAACCACTTCCATTGGGTCCAAAACACCGTTTGCGATCTTTTTGAGTATAAACTTTGATATGTTTGGAGTTAGTGGAATTTTGCTACTTTTTCACTTTGGGTTTTGGGTTTGGTTTATCCCATTTTCCTAAACTATTAATTCTAACTCAACCCCTTTCTCTTCATAACTTTACTTTCATTTCCTAACACTCAAGCTTCATCAAAAATGGAGGAAGGAATGAGAAATTAAAACTCCAAACTCAAGTTCATTTGCAAATCCAACATCTAACTCCAAATTCAAAGAGAAGCCATTGATTCTTCCATTGATTTCAAGCTTCTTCTTCATTGATTTTGTGTAAAGGTGAGATTTTTATCTCACATCTTTGTCTATAATTATCTTTGATTGTTGGGAATGGATTCCTAACACTTATTCATGTGCATTTGCTTTTGGATTGGATTGAATTGGTGAAAATCCCAATTTTTAGTGTTTTGGGTTCAAATCTTTAAAACACTAATTTTGATGCTTGAACACGATTTTGGTGACGCATCGAGGAGCAAATACGACCGGGTAGCCTATAGGCATAATCCCCTAGCGTCCGTGCTCGATCGGTTGCAAATTGGGAGAGCTTTTGCACTTCAAACCCTTAGGTCGCTCGGCCTGCACAAGAATCATGCTCGGCCTGCAGTTAGGTCGGCCTGCACATTAGGTCGCTCCCCGATAGGTCGCGCCGTGCTAGGTCGTTGCTCGGCCTTGTATTCATTAGGTCGTTAGGTCGCTCGATCATATGCTGTATCTCTTAGGTCGCGCCCATTTGACTACTTAGGTCGCCATGCCTTCTCATTCTCCCTAGATCGTTGCAACCACTAAGTCGCTCGGACTTTCTGTAGTTAGGTCGCTCCGTGTTAGTTCGCAACCACTGGGTCATGCCATGTTCTTAGGTCGCTTGCGCCTTAGGTCGCACTCCTTAGGCTACAGGATACTCCTATGCTATTACCTCCTTAGGTCGTATGTATCTTAGGTCGTTAGCCTCGGCCATGTTAAATCGCTCGACATTGCTTAGGTCGCTTCACTAGGTCGCACGACCTATTCTCTAACTTAGGTCATTTTCGGCCTGCACTACGTTGCTCGCCCATGTGTTAGGTTGCGCCATACTTTGGGTCGTACCATGTTAGGTCGCTCGCCTGTTATATGCCGCTACCAACTTAGGTCGCTCGGCAGTTAGGTCGCACCACTTCCTTAAGTCGCTCGCCCATGCACTTATGATGTTACCTCTTAGGTCGCTCATCTTCTAGGTCGCGCCGTGTCGTGTCGCAGGGGTATTTCCACTTTGATGAATTTGGAATCGAATTCTTTGATTTCATTCACGTCTTCGTATGTGAATTTTTGTGACTTACTGTTTCTATAATCATTTTTGTGATTTGTCACTTCATTTCATTCGTACAAGAAATCTAATTAAACGGCTTCGTAAAAACAAATGGTATGAAACGCTTGCGTTTACTTCATCGGTTAATTCGTGGACTTGTTTGACTGAATCTCTTGTGACAAATTTCGAGTGGAGATCTACAATTCGTTCGTAAATATTTAAGTTAAGCTAGTGGTTATGGGACATGAGGCTAAGCTTATATATTTACTAGCTTACTTTAATTGACACTTCTTGATGATCGTTGATGACGTTTTTGTGATTTAGACTAGCAAATGCGCGATGTCCCTTTGTCTACGAGGGAGACTAAACCCCGTTTCTATTGAGCTTTGGCTCAATTTGGTGGGGTAGCGACCCATGGTCTGCGGGCCGTTTTGCGGAGCTTTGGCTCACAATTAATGGTTAGCAACCATAGAATAGCGTTCCATATTGTGATACACGTGTTAGTGAGTTTTCATGCTCCCGTTTTGTGATAGGCCTCCCCCTTTTTGTGATTTCTGGATTTCCATTGATGATTTCTGGAATTTGTGTTTTCACCAATTTTCGTGATTTACATTGATAAGTTTTATCAATATTTGTGCATTGGTGAATTTGTGTGTCATTAACTTTTGTGATTGGCATTGGTATTATTGTCAATAGTTATAGTTTGGTGGTTCGGTAAATAAAGAGTATGACATTCCTTTTGATCTTTGAGAAGATTCTCGTGATATTGATTAATCCCTAGTTGATTTTCAATTGCACACTTATCACAGTATGGCTTTATGGTTATCATATATTTATGTCATATCTCTTATTCTATATTATTTTATCTGATATTTATAGCTAGACTGATCCGTTTATTATTTTCTTATTAAATAATACTCGGGTCAGACCGAGATGTTACAGGTGCTTCTGCTTGACTTCACATCTGGGATTATCACACTGACTTTTGGCTAACTATTTAGATTAGTAGTTTTTGTTGTATAAATTTGAGATATAGACTCATAGATGTATCCATATTCTTTTGTCTAGCACTTGTACCTATTCTTTTGTGACATTGTGGATCTTGTTTGACCACTACTCTGATGTACACTTTCATGTGTTATTTATTCATATCTATTTCCGCCCTTGTGATATGGATGTCTGTGACTGATTTGTATTATGTTTATTTCTATGTTTGTTTTTTGAAGAATATATATAGCCACCGGGTAGTAGCTTTGAGGTTGTATTAGTATGTCGGATTTCTGTTGTACTATTCGACATATCGGTGCTCGCACAAAGTAATTACACGGATGGTCGCTCCTCAACAGCCTTATCCTCCATGCTAGTTGACGGCATTACCCCATAGTGTCCTTGGCTAGCGTGGGTATAGATTTGGGGCGTCACAAGTTATGAGCATGCGAAGTTCTTGGATTTAATTAATTTAGTTTAAATTCAAATTCAAGTGAGAGATCAAATTTAGGATACAAATTTCAAAAATTATCTTAGGGGCTGAGTAAATGATTAATTAAAGCTTAACATTAAAAATTTAATTAGGTAATAAAATAATTAGGCAATGGAAACAAAAATATATGCCCTGAATGAAAGAGCGGTCAATCGCTTGACAATGATAGTTGCCAGTGGCGGCTAGGGTTTTATGTTATGCTCTATTCAGTTGTGCGCTCCAGATTTACCCATTTCCTACCTACTTTCATCCTACATTTTTGGTGCATTTCAACTTCTATAAATTTGACCCTACCCATTCCACTTTTAGTCATATTATTTTGGAGAATATGAAGAAACTCTTCCATTGCTACCTCTTTAAGAAGATTCAAAAACTCCGTAGAAAATTCAGGTAAGGATTCAACTTATTTCCAAATTTGTTTCTTCTTCTTCTTCTATTCTATTCTTATTCTATTCTTCTCCAATTATTATGAATCTAATGAATATATATACCTCTTTTCTATTGTGTGTGTATATCAAAAGAGAGAGATTCTGGAAGAGATCGGAAGGCTGCAAATCCATTTGAATAAAGTTAAGGCTAATATGTGAGTGTAAACCTTAGTATTTCTTTTTAGCAATTGTTTACTGTATTTCTTTTGAATTTTAACATGCCTTGATGATTTTCATATTTTGAAAATATGATAGACAAAATCCCCCAAAATTACTTTTTTTTCCGAAGTGTTAATTCTATGTTGAAATTCTCAGTTATTTACATTAATTTGACGGAATTTGTTTCATTAATGCAATTTTTGATAATTTCATGCTCTATTCCACTTCTCCTTCTTCTTTGGGTCAAATTTTGATCCTTCAATAAAATAAATGTCTTATATTATGAATTCTATTGTAGTTTACACCACTTATTATTACCAATTTCTTTGTAAAAGAGGAGTTGAATATAATATGGGATTTAGATTGCAATCCTTATTGTTTAAGATATTCTAGATTGGTATAATAAATTAAGTTTCAATTTTATTGACAAGTCTATTATTGTAGCTTAGATTATGAATATTTATTTCCTGTTTTGGACATTAGAATTCCATAACATCTTGGGAAAGAGAAGAAAAAGATTTGTAATAATAATTGGTTAGGACTTATTAAGCATGGATATTTATTTATTTCTATTTAATAATTAACATATAACCATTGCGTATATGGCATAGTTAATTAGATATTTATTTACATTTATTTTCCCCCATTAGGAAGGTAATTGATTTTGAGGTGAAAATAAGAGGAAACTCTTATATAGCCTAATTATTATTTTAAGGCATAATAATGAAGATTCCTTATAAGGCTTTATTTATGAAACAGTGAGATGAGTATATGTGTTAGACATAATACATAATTTGTGGCTAAGTCATAGGGTTACGAGGTCAGTAGAGTTACAGGATGGAGGTTTTCCCTTTACTTTGAGGCAGCAGTAGTGTACACTTTTATTGATGTGAGATATCCTTATGATAAATATCTGTAATAATGCGAGGTTAGTTCTAAATCATGTAGGGAAATCTTCGCAAAAAATATGGCTAGCAGTTTCTACGAACAAAGGAATAATGTGAGACGTCATTATAGGTATGGGCCATTAGACGAAGGGCTTATGGGCCATTAGACGAAGGGCTTGCTTTGGGGTTTGACGTATTAAGTGGTTGGACTCGCCTTTTCCCCCCAGATGAAGTATTAAATAGCCAAGGGGTTATCTTAGATGGTATCTCTACAAGGGTCCGCTTTTGGAATTAGGCCTTAAGTGATGGGGTCTGCCAACACGATCCGGAATCCATCGTTCGAAAATCGACATCCAATACCTCACTTGTATTTGTACGTATTATTAACTTACACTTGTGATTGGAATATATAATTAACTTACATTTTAAAGTTTATTTAAAAATAAACTTTAAAATGTAAGTTAATTATATATACCATTCACAAGTGTAAGTTAATAATACATACAAATACAAGTGAGGTACTGGATGTCGATTTTCGAATGATGGATTCCGGGTCGTGACAAGTGGTATCAGAGATATTTACCAACCCAAGGCATTAAATACTAATAAATCATCTATAAGCAAGATTAATTAATCATGTGATTATAATTAATTAATCACATAATTATTTTCATTAATTATGCTTAACTAATGATTAATTATCCTTAATTATTAGTTAATTAATCCTTAGTTATTAATTAATAAATTTTCCACTTGGAAGTATTAATTGGCCAATGAAATTCCATATGATGTCAACTAGATAATAACATTGAGGAGCACGCTTCTAGAATTTGGCCTTAAATGATGGGGTCTGCCAATTTCCCAATTGGAATTATTAAGTGGCTTGGGTACCGTCTCTTATATTATTGGCTATTTATGATGTATGATTGGGATATAAGATTTACTTCTTGAATAGAAGGTGTTAAGTGGTTGGACTTGCCTTATTTCCTTATAAAGAAATATTAAATGATTTTATATTCGTAGACATATTTTTATTTTGAAATATACTATCCAAGTACTTAAAAGTTAAGACTCGAGGTTTTTATTCACCAGGCACTTGTTATTTCGACTCCCTCCTCAATACAACATAAGTTAAAGACGGAGTGATGGCAGTGACGATGCATAAAGGTGAAGAAGCTTGGCTAGTGGCAGTATTTATTATTATTTTCTTTTATGTGTACCCATGGATTTTAATAATTATTGTAATGGATATTATATTAGGGCTTTTATAGGATTTTTGCGTTATGTTATTTTTATGGTTTTGAAACAAATGGGTAAACTTTACTATTATATTTCGTTCCATCCGCTGTGAAGTCTAAAAGTTTAGTTATGACTCTGCAATGTTACTTCTTTTCACGACCAAAAGCTTTCCTTAGAATGGATTTAAGTTTCGATGGGCCTTTTCTGGGTCGAAATTTAGGTTTGTTTTGGGGTAGGTTGTTATATTTGGTATCAGAGCTCTAGGTAACCAAATCAATAGGGAAAACTATACGTCTAGTAGACGTATTTGTTATTTTGAAAAAGGTTTTTCAAATGGATTTTTCAAAAGAATTCTAACTATATATATACACATATACCACCTCTTCTTGAATATATGCACATACATTATGCAAACTATTCTTTCCTTTCAGCATTAAATACTATCTTAGGAAATTTTCACTAACAGTTTAACCTACAAATGGTTGATATGGCTGATAAACAGTCTTCTTTCGAACAAGGGAACTCAACTCATGGAAGACCACCCATTCATGGAATGCACGAATGGTTTAAACAATATCTTAGCGCCGTCAGGCAGATTCCTATTCCTCCGGCTACACCAGTAGCATCCACTGCTCCGACCGTTGATGTAGAACCCCATCCTATCGACTTTCTTAAGCTATGTAAGGACTTTGTTAATATGTGAGGGAAGACAATATACTCTAGAACTGAAGGATATTCAAAAGCTAAAGCATGGATTTGTAACTGTGAGAAGATATTTAGAGAGCTTAGTTGGGGTGATCAATTAAGAAGAATGGCAGATTGGCACCTCAGGGAAGAAGCTTTAATTGGCGAAACTTTTCGACTGATGAGCACCCAGGCAGGATATTCTCTTGGGATGAATTCATGGACTGATTTGAGATGAGATTCATGTCTAAAGCAGAGGTTATTTTGCAATTGAAAAAGTTCATTCAACCGAGACAAAAAGATTCTACCCTTAAGGAGTACATAGCTAAGTGTACTGAATTGGCTAAACTTAGGATGAACCTGATAGACACACCTATGAAAAAAAGTTCATAAAGGGTTTAAATTCTCCATTAAGAGAAATGTATTTGACTTAAGTACCTATGTGGGCCATATACGAGATGTTGGTAGAAACAGCATTGCTGCACATAGACAATAAAGAAGATAAAATAGAGAATGAGAAGTCTGCGTGGACTCAAAAGTAAGGAGGCTCAAAGAAAGGGAGTTTTTGGGGGCAACAAGAAGTCGAAGCGGAAGTTTAAGAAGGAAGTAAATGTATGTAAGAGATGCCAAAGGAGGGATCGCGAAATAAAGATTGTAAGGTGAGTCCAATGAAGGAAGCCTTTAAAGGAAAGTGCTTTAACTTCCATGAAGAAGGGCATCACAAGAATCAATTTTCCAAGATGGCTAAGGAAGTGCCAAAAAGATAAGCCTACGCTATTGAAGTTGTCTCTATTTCTAGTAACCCACCAAGGGACCAAGGAAAACCAGCTCTAGAAGGTATAACTCTTATTTTTGGGGTTATCTTTCGTACCCTATTTGATTCTGGGGCATAAATTTATTTTGTAGCTAGGGATGTAGTAAATTTTTTAAACCTTAAAATCCAAATGGTCAATAGAACAGTAGAGGTTTCCAATCCCATTAGAGGTTCGACCCATCTTTCACTTATTTACAAAGACCTTGTGTTAAACATATGTGACGTTGATTTCATATATACTACGTATGTTTTAAATTTTGAGTGGTATGGATTTATCTTGGGTAAGGATTGGTTGTCATATTATGTAGCCACTCTTGACTGTAACAAAAAGGTAGTACGATTAAGGAGTCATCGAAGTCGTGACCTAGAAGTTCTTTGTACACACAAAGCTTTAGTTGAGTTAACCCATTTGTACTCACAAAATCTATTTGTTGATTGAGAATCATAATCTGTACTTGTGGTTTGTGAATTTCTTGATGCCTTCGAGTTGGTCTCGGGTCTCCCACCCCATAGGGAGATTGAGTTTCGGATCAATTTGGAGAAGGACGTAAGACCCATCGCTCTACCTTTAAGACATATGGACCCTAAAGAAATAAGGAAATTGGATAAGAAAATCACAGAGCTATCGGAGAAAGGATTCATAAGTATGAGTACTTCTGAGTGGAGAGCGCTTGTTGTTTTTGCTACTAAGGGAGATGGTTCTTTAAGACTTTGCATCGATTATAGGGAGTTGCATAAGTTTACAAGGAAAAATAGGTACTCTCTACCTAGAATAGTTGACTTGTTCGACCAACTTGTAGGAGCTAAAGTCTTTTCCCAATTAGACTTAGCAAGAGGATTCCATCGGTTAAGGATTGTTAAGGAACGCAAGCCAAAGACCTCTTTTCGTACACCGAATGACTCTGTGAGTGGGAAGTAATGGCTTTTGGACTGACAAATGCCCCAACATACTTAGTGGATTTGATGAGTAGAATATTTAGAGGGCAACTTAATAAATTTATCATGGTGTTTGTTAATGATATCTTGGTTTTCTCTAAAGACAAGAAGGAGCATGAGGACCACCTTAGGGAGGTGTTAGAGACCTTTAGAAGAAATTAACTTAAAGCCAAGTTTTCAAAATGCTACTTTTAGAAAAATGAAGTTAGGTTCCTTAGCTATATTGTTTCGAAGAAAGGATTAGTGGTGGACCCTACTAATGTGGAAGCTGTCTAAGGATGGAAGGTTCCTAGTAATGCGTCGGAGCTTAGAAGTTTTTTCTAGGGTTGGCAGACTATTATAGGAAGTTCATTAAGAGCTTTGCTGATGTGCACGTAAAAGTCTAAATTTTTACTTCTGTATTTAATTTACTTTTATTTATATAAAAGAGCATGTTAGGGTATTTTACATGTTTAAAGCAAAACATAAGTATTTTCAAATCATCATTTATTCATCTTCGTATGGGGGCAAAACGGTCATTTTTATATGTGTTAATTTTTGATAAAATTTACTTGCGCATTTTAATGTTGTTTTGTAGGAATTTGAGTGATTATTGGAAGTGGTTTCATATTGTATGCATGCACAAGTGAAGGAAGACAAAGGAATGAAGAAATAAAAGAATCCTTGCAATATGGAGGAGCCCACCTTCCCACTAACCCATGGACCACAATTAAAATCTAATGGAAATTAAAATGCACAAGCAAATATTAACGGGAGATTAGCTAATTCTCTAATGATTAATTGCAGGTTACACTACCTAAGGAGCATTTTAGGCAGTCCCCTAAAATATGAATTAGGGTTTCAAGCATGTATAAATACCCCTTATGTCTCATGTAATTGTCTTCTTACCTTTCATGTAAGTTGTAGCCACAAAATCAAAGATAAAATAAAAGTTTCTTTCATGGCTTCTCAACCTTTTCTATATGCAATTAATTTATATGTAATTTTAATTCATGCATTTTAATTCATGTTCCTTTCTTTTATTTTTCTTTCTATGATAGTAGGTTAGATCTCTTTCTTTAATGCGAGTAGTTTAGATTTATTTATATGCAAATAGTTAGTTATTTTTATTTAATTAACTTGCACTTTCCTTTTTTGTTCTATGTTGAAACTTACATGGGTTGAAATGATAACATAAATGAGAAGCCAAATCCCTTTAATTTAGGGGTAATGAAGCTCTCTCAAATTATGTGGATTCAACATATTTTATTATTTATGATCTCTTTTTAGTGCCAATGAAAGGTTGGATTATGATGTAAGTTTATTAGAGAATTTGATAGCCTATGTTGTGTTTCTAATCACAAATAGGCTACGCTTAATCCAACATAAACACAATTTACATCATCATCTTACTTATTGATTTTGATAATGAAATTAAAGTAGAATCAAAATTTGATGATCTCCATTACTAAACAAAAGAGAAAATAGATCATGCTTAAAATAGCTTTTGCTTTGACTTCATGCTCATTTTCATTACAATTAATAAGTTGTTTTAGTTGTTGTATTAAAGTTTGATGGTTTAAGTTGTGTTAATTAATAACACAAATAGACCATACTTATGATAAATACATCACTATTTCTACTTAGATTTAAATGAGAGATCACAGATTGATTTTGTGTTGATTTATGTGAGAGTCTGGGAGTGGATATTCTTCCAAATTGTCTCTTAATCTCGTATTTTTATTCACTTTTATTTTATTTAGTTTTTACATTTTTTAGCATAAAATGGTTTTAAACTCTTTGGCTAATTTGATTGAAGAGTTTTGAAATTAATTCTTTCCTCGCGGATCGATCCGTACTGACTACATTCTGCAATTGTACGTTGTGCGCTTGTGGTTATTTTTATTGCATTTTTAACAGTGGTTTTCTAATCGATAGAAATTTCCATTGTTATTAGCATTTTCGCAAATAGAAGCCCCTTTAACCTAATTTTCTAAGAAGAATCTAGTCTTTGTTTTGGATGATAAGTGCACCAAGGAATTTGAGAAGCTTAAGGAGTTATTGACTAGCGCAGCCATGCTCACTATTGAAAATGGAACCAAGCCATTTAAGGTTTTTGTGGATGCATGTGGCACATGATTAGAATCAGTTCTTATGCAAGAAGGGAAGGTAGTTGCCTATGTTGGTAGACGGCTCAAAAATCATGAGAAAAGTTATCCAATGCATGATTTATAATCGACAACCATTGTTTTTTTCCTTGAACATATGTTGGAATTATCTCTTAGGTTAAAGTTTGAGCTATTCACTATCATAAATCACTCAAATACCTATTTTTCCAAAAAAAATTGAATCTTAGATAATAGAGGTGGATGGAGTATATAGCATCCTTTGACTTTGGTACTCAATATACCCTTGAAAAAGGGAACGTAGTCTCCAAAGCCCTTAGTAGGAGACACGCTACCCTAGGTTCTATATATGAATGGATATAGTTGGAGTTTCTCTCGAATTTTAACCTTCGATCATCCCCATCTAGGTTTTCTTTCAGTTATGGAGGTTGGATCATCCTTGATGGATCGCATAGGGCACAAGTAAGTAAAAGACAAGGAGTTATTAAAGATTTTGGGAAAATTAAGGAAAGGAGAGCATTTTCACCATGCTATGAGATACTTAGTTGATGAGAAGGGATATTTGAGAAGAGATGAACATCTTTGCATCCTAATGGTTGATGACATGATGAGAGATGTGCTTATGGAGTGCCACCACTCAAGGATGACCATTCATCCTAGAAGAGATAAGATGTACAAGGACATGAAGAGAAGTTCTTTTGGAATGGAATGAAGAGGAACGTTGCTGGGTTTGTTGATAGATGTTTGGCATGTCAAAATATAAAAGCTGAGCAAGGGAAGCCTGCTGGATTATTATTACCTTTGGAAATTTCAACTTGGAAGTAAGAGCATATTTTAATGAATTTATGAAAGGGTTGCCTAAAACTCAGAAGGGTAATGAAGCTATTTGGGTTGTTGTAGATTGATTCACCAAGAATGCTCATTTTTTCCGATTATGAGAAGTAAGACTAGTGCCCCTCTTGTCCAGATTTATGTTAAAGAGGTAGTTCATCTGCATGGAATTCCTAGGCGTAGTCAATAATAGGAACCCCTTGTTTACTAGCGAGTTTTGGAGGAGCCTACAAATAGCTTTGGGAACTTCTTTGAACCCTAGCACGATGCATCACTCACAAACTGACGGACAAACAGAGAGGGTGAATAGAGCCTTGAAAGATTTGTTAAGATCATGTGTCTTGGATTTCGAAGCAGCATTTACCTTTCGTTGAGGTTGCATGTAATAATAGCTATCAAACTACGATTGGTATGGCCACTTTGAACACTTTATGGTCGGTTATGATGACCCACATTTCAGAAGGTTTAAATCGACAATAATCCGCACATGTCTAACTCAAACAATCCGAAACACAAATAATCAATGGGATAATTAAGAATAGAAGAAAACAAACACAAAATCTCGCAGCGGAATGACAAAATATAATAGTCAAATAAACAGTTCATGAAGCTGTTAATACTATACATTTGATTATACTTTTTACAACATCTATCAGAGTTATATATATATATATATATATATACACACACACACACACACACACACACACACATCAAAACAATAGATGATGCAGCAAAACAACATGATGCAGGGAATAATACTTGTAATCATAATATACCAAATCTTCGTCTTTGTCCTTCAGAAAATAATCCTCAATGCATTGAAAACTCAGAGCTGACCTGAACGTAATGAAAAGATAAAACACTTGAGTCAGGACAAAAATATCCTTATGTAAGTCAAATCAATATCACACATAACATGAGTATCATAGCATCAGAGATGTTTACAGGGTTTTACATCTCTTATCCAGTATATAAAGTGCAAGCAATAACTTAAGGAATGTTATAGGATTTTCCATCTCTTAAGGATCCTTTAAAATATCTATATATAGTAGAATACGCTATACATATAATGTCTATTCAGTAAAATTAATATTTTTCTTAGTGTTAGGGCTTTACATTAATCCCCCTTAACGCGTTTTTAAGACTTACAATACATTTTGCATATAACGCCCCAGTAGCACGTCGGGGGATAGGGATGTGACGTGATACGATAACACTAAACCAAACTCGTAGTGGTCTCGTATGAGGATAATAGTATGACAAGGCATGTGAGGCAATGCCCAAGGGAGGATACCACCAGTTCGGGTCACAGGACTGGTAGTAATGCATCGAAGCCGCGATCTCTATCGTATCCATCCATCCTATATTGAGTTAAATGGAGATCATCTAAAATCAAGGTGAATCAATTGAAAACAACATTAAATGTAATAGTGCAGACCAAGTCCAAGAAGAAAATCGAAGAATGGATGTCCGCTAAGGGTATCTAGCACACTTGGCCCAGTCAAGTCATTCTATTTTAGTTATTTCAAATTGGCACGAGTGCCGGGGCCTATCCACCATCGTTCTCTTTCTTTAAATCCAACAAATTTACACCAAATCAAACCACTTCGTTTTAGAGTCTCCTTCACGTACACAATTGTTAATGTGGTTCCAATATTAGCAGAGAGTATGCCAATAAGAAGCCCCGGTCTCTTAAAAATCAAACTTCATTTTACACACCGGTTGGTACTTTTAAATTTCGAAAATGATTCATATTTGATATGAAATATCATACTCACTTCAAAATGCTATTCGTTTATCATATTTACTTCAGATATGCTATTTCATTTGAAATCATTTCGCTGCAATATTTCAATTTCACTTCCCAAATCATTTCGAATTCCAACTTATGTTATAACTTCATTTTAACCCATTCGCATATAAATCCATGATTTAAATGTAAACATTCCACCCTTGCACAGTTTGAATTTTTTTAGAAGATAGTTTGAAATCTTTTAAGTAGTTTAAAAAGTTAAAATAGTTTGATATAAAATGGTTTGAGTA
This sequence comes from Allium cepa, assembly GCA_030765085.1. Lineage (NCBI taxonomy): Eukaryota > Viridiplantae > Streptophyta > Magnoliopsida > Asparagales > Amaryllidaceae > Allium > Allium cepa. The sequence goes on along the minus strand of CM060938.1, from coordinate 459,695,024 downwards.
TTAAAATGGTTTATATAGTAAAATAGCTTGGAAAATCAAAATAATTTGAATATTTTAAAAGACAGATTTTAAAGAGTTTATATCAAAATTATTTATTTGAAATTAGTATCAACCCAAAATGTCTCTTTCCATTTTAACAAATCTAGACCTAGGTCCAAATTTCAATCAGATTGATTCAATTTTAAATCTTTCAATTCGAATCATCTTCAATCTCAAATCAATTTTAATCGACTCAATTCCAATTTCAATTTAAATCAATTTCAATTTCAATTTAAATTAATTTCGATTTGGATTTCAATTTGAATTAATTTCAATTTTGATTTTCGCTGATTCGATTAAAATAGTTTAAATTTCACTTCACTTCTTAATTTTAAACCATTTCTTTTTATATAAAGTTTTGGTTCAATTTTAGAATATCGATTTAAATCATTTAAATTAAAGTTAACTTCAATGTTCAATTTAATGTTCAAATCTTTAAAAAAATTAATTCCAAGTTCAAATTTGAAATATCCATTTAAATTACTTATGCTTGGATTTCTTTCAAAATTTGAATAAAAGTTCAAATCTTTTAAACAAATCTATTCCCAAAATTTAAACCATATTTCAATTATAACTTCAAATTTTGAATTCAATTCTTTAAACAATTCCTATTAATAGTTTAAATTTCAACATTTTGAGCTCAAGTTCAAAAATAATTCAATTTCCACAAATTCAATTTTTATTTCTTTAAATCCAAATCATTTAGTAAACCAAAAATTTAAAATCATTTAATTTAACCAATTCGATGTTTGTATATAATTTTCTATTCTATGGCCAAGTGATCAGTAATTTCAATTTTTAATTCCAAGGATGGATATATATCAAAATGTCATAGGTATATATTCTTAATTTATTCGAAATAATTCAGATAACAGTTTATATACTGTCAAATAATTTACAAGGTGATAATGGGGATATATAAAATAAAAAAACACCAAATCATCCAATACATCAACCAATAAACATCCATCATGAACAACATCCAAATCAGTCAACATATCACAACCATTAACTAGTTATCAATATCGAGTGTTTGACTAGAAATTCAATTTCTACTTCAAATTGAACCGTCAAATTAAATACCTATCAGTTTAATTTCATATGCCAATTTAAATGTCATTTAAATCACCAAACATTAGTCAATAAAATTAACTCATTTCACAATATCAATTTTACGAACATCAAAATTATTTTAGTACTTGGTGAGCATTTTAAAACACTAAACTTTATCTGAAACTGATTGTAATGACCTACTTTTTCATACAATTTAAACTGACAATAAACCACACAAGTCCAGCCCAAATCGAACGAAAAAAGGGATTGTTAGGGAAAAGAAATAAGAAAGAAGACGAAAGAACTAAACAACACAGAATCTCATGGTGGAACGAATAATTTATAGTAGATAATAAATCATTACACAAAAGAAACACTCTAATTTATATATATATATATATATATATATATATATTGACATCAATCAGAGTATGCTAACCAATTCAGCATGGAAAATTATAGCAACCTGTCCTCATAATCGTTGAATAATATACAACAATGTAAGCAATGGAAAATATAATCATCTATGTGAACACGTCTCTAGGCCTCCAGCTCCTCTCCTAAAGCTCTAAATATCCAAGTAAACCTGGAAAATATGCTCGGCATGACCCAAGCATATAGGAAAAACCACGCTCGGGTCAGTCTGGTTAAACCAGCGTGAAAAACACAATCAACTTGATTCTTAAAGTATAATAACCTTTTCAAAACAAAGGTATCTCGTAAGACCTTACCGCAAATAAACTTGGACGGGTTTTTACCTCACAATAACCAGACTCTTTTATAGAAAATCATCTGATATTATAATTATGTCTAATTACCAAAGTAAAATAACAAGTAGATGTGATGCATGTGCTGTGTACATCACAACGATACTAGTTATAAAATCAAAATCTGATAAGGCTCATTTGCTAATTGTGTAGGATTTCCACCGAGGTGCCTTCAGTACTTTAAGAAGGATCCTCCTGCACAAGGATCAGAGTTTTCTTTCCGAAGCATCATACCCGTCTAGCCGGGGTAATATAGGAAAAATATAACTGGTCTCGCTAAGACCGAGTGCATCACTCAGACATTCCAAAAATAACCAAAGGTATCAGTATTGCTAGAAAAGAAGTCGAAAACAACCTATGGGTTTGCCAACCCTACTGACCATGCCTCCTATCTTTGGTGTTAATCATTTCCGTTGATGAGGCTACGTTCGGTGTTCCAGCTTACGCACTGCTCTTAAAATAGATCATGAAATCTCATATGAATTCCCACACCATAATGGCATCGGAATCACATATAGATTTTCACATCTCAACAGATCTTGGAATCTCACATAGATTCCTACACTCAAACGAGTCATGGAACCACTTATGGATTTCGACATCCCAAATTATAACTCATATCCTCCATTTAATTGTATATGGTTTCGAAGTAGGTCATTGGTTCAGAGTCATCTCATACGAGTACACTCTCCATTTCCTGGGTGCTTCAAAAACCATTGGTCGATTTTCGGTATGCTCAAGACAGGTTCTTTAGGAATTGACAAGACAATATATAAGATTAGGGATCACCCCCTAACTGTTTAAGTGGATGGATCTCCTTATCATTTGTTCTAGAAGATCCACAAATATAGCACCCCGATGGTAACCGTACTATACAATTCTCACATTTCTCCTAGATATTTCTAGAGTTAAAATCCTTCAGTGTTAAGTAGGGAATAATTCCATGCCACCAAAATTAAGAAGGATTACATATTTGGGCCAAGATTTGATAGTCGGTTATTTATCTATCAAATAAACAAATATTAAACAAAGATTTCATTTCCCACTGATATCACTAAGCCTCATTTAATTTAATTTCAATAAATTAAATCTCTTTATCAAAAACCATCATATACTTAAATCATATCTTCAAAAAATACTTGAAACCCTTTAAAATAAATATGGAAAGCACCCTTTGGTATCGACCATGGATTGTAGCTCAATGTTTACATCTTTATCCCAGAGAAATCCAAACTTAACTTAAGCAATCTTTGCCTCCCGATTTCCCCCATGCAATCAATCACAAGTCGCGGTTTGTACGATGGTTACGTCGATTTCCCAGCGAAAACATCCCCAACTATAGGTAATCTCTGCCTTCAAATTACGCGAAAATATACCATTACTTCCCAAAATCTTTTATTTTAATACTTATAAAGTTTCTATATAAATTTCCAAGTTTAATTTAGGAAATTACTCTTTAGTAACAATTTACTATATAGTATATTATTTTTAAAACAATATTAATATTTGAATAAATTATCTTTGAAATACTAATATTTTAATACTAACTAATTCTTAAATAATAAATAAATTTTAAATCTAATCATTATAAAATAACTTAAATTTATAATTAAAATATACTCTCAAACATTTTAAATAATTAAATAACTTTGAAACAATAATTAAATACTTTGAAATAACCTTTAAGAATAATAAAATAATTAACTTTAATTCATTATCAAATAATTATTAATTAGCTCTAAAATATCATTAATAAATAATAATCATTCTCAAAATAACTTTAGTTCAAAAATCAATTTCCAAATTGGGAAAGGAGCTTAGTAACTCTAATGGTATTTAATCAAGCCACCATTTATTTCAATAACCATCTAAGTTATTATTCCAGTATTTACATAACACCACATATGTAAATTAACTCACAATTAGCAATTAATCATTAATACAACATTTGTCCAATACATGTCGACTGGAATGTAATTAAGTGTCCACACAAATGTAATAGCAGAACGTGGTTTATGTCTGCTAAATAAATGTCCAAATTAACTTATCCAATTAATATCAGCAGAACGGTGATTTAATCTCCTAAACATGGTCCAATTAACCACATTCAATTCAATTTAACTCAATGGTATTCATTTGGCTACTTAATTGCACGGACAATAGATAATTGAAATCCATATTTAAGAACAATATCAGTCAAAACATAGATCATTAATCAATCGATTAATAATCAATATTAACCCCTTTTACCAATCAGAATTGAATTGGTTCCAATTAACCGAGTCAAGCTATTTAAATCCAGATTATTTGTCAATTTAAGAAACCATATAAATAATTTACTTTTAGTTATTTAAAAATCAAGCCGTCCATTTAATAATCAATTTATTAATTTAATTAATAGTTAAGACATTACTTATTTATCCACTTCAACGTTATAAAACATTAATTTTCAACATTGCAGAAGACTTGACGATATTAGCTCGTATGAAAGTACTTGATGATAGAGACTCGACGTAAAAACCCTCACATCAATTAGATTTAGAATGGAAAAGAAATAGAGTTTCGAGTTTTATAGGTTATTAAATATAAAACTAATTTAATTCACTCTTTAAAATCAAACACAACCCACATCAAACTAGGCCTGGCCCACCCAACAAAGCCCGACCCACCCTACAAAATCCAAACCAAACTTTCCTCCAGATTTCCTCTCCTCCCTCTTTCATTTGAACTTACCCAAGTGTGAACGAATTTGTGCACAGAACCGTGCACATGCAACCAAACTCCAGACGACACCCCTTACCACTGACCATCCTCGCGAGTCACCTTTTCTCTCTGCCTCGCACCCATCCACCTTGAAACCACGGCAACGTTCTAGTTCAAAATTCAAACTGCCACTGAATCCTAGAAAAATACCGCACCCCACCCAAACGCCTCGCCTCGCCACCACGATCCACCATCCCCTGCCAGAATTCGTCCAGAGCATTGTCACAACCTCCACCACATATTCCCCCTAGTGCACACGCCTATCTTGTCCTCACGTCATCGTCGTTTCCACAAACCCGAGCCCAAAAAAAACCCACCTTAAACCCTATTTCCACCTCATCAATCGAATACACACCACGATAAATCACCGTGCCGTTTTTCTAGGATACACCATCATCTACTCCTTCACGGCCAACTCCATCACCTGAAATCGCCTTGATCGTCCGAAATTTGCCAAAACCCCAAAACCAATTAACTCTAAAATCCTCCTTCGTCGTGCCACAAAAAATTCTCATACCACTCTTACAAATCATAGTTTCCTATCATGATTCTAACAGTATGATCTATTGTAAAAATTGCAATAGTCGAATCTCGACTATACCTGACACCTTCACTGTAATATGGTGATTTCTCTCTCACTACTTAATGGAAATGAATGAAGTAAATTTTAAAATATTCTATGTTAAAAAGCAAATAACTTTCACTTTGAAATCAAAGTTTAGAACTCAATAGATGTTGAGATATCTATTTTCAAAGTTTAAAGTTTAACAGTTTCTAGCTAAAAACAATAACCGAGAAGAAAACAGAGATGTTGAACCCATATATACATGTACATGTTCACGGAACGACACATATACAACTATCATATATCATTGCTTCATCCAAAAACAACTTTATGCATATATATATTATAACCAATAGACAAACAAAGTGTTTTACTCACAGGTTTTGAAACTGGTGAAAACTGCTGTTAAATTTTATTCCCTCCAAGCTCTGAAACAACTTGATTTTTTATTTTTAATGATAGAGATATTTTTATAAGTGTATGAATAAGTAAACAATCCCAACCATAAACATAGAGGATGGAAGTGGAATAGTACAAGCAATAAGGTGGCTGGAGTACACACTACATAGGGTGGATGAGAATTTGTACATGTATTGGTTTCCATCTTATTTTTTTTCTTTTTCTATTTCTTATATGTAGGCTAATTTGATTTTCTTGTATGCTGATTTTATCTTTTCAGTGATTTGATTTATTATATGTTTGATTCGATTTTATAAGTGATTTGATTTTTTGTGGGCTTGATTTGATTTTTTCATCATGAAGCTTGCATATTTATATTTATACATGTATACACATTTACATATACAATTTAGATATTCACTATTTTATTCATATATATACACTTATATATATTTTGTCACTATACACATATTTACTTTTTTTACCCATTTACATATACATTTAGTGATATACGTATCTACATATACACTATTTTATATAACCAAATATAGTTTCTAAAATTTATATAATCGGATATTTCCAATATCAGAAAATTTTATTTATTCGACTTATAAAAAATCAATATTTCCATATTTAAAGTTAGTTAATTTTTTCAATACAAAAGGCTAAAAACCGGATCGTTACGCTGAAATATTTTCCAATTTAAAATAAATTCCAACGAGATATTCTGTCATAGCCTCCGTCGATATGAATGCAATGCAACTTGTTTCGTTTGAATCGGACCTCGTACGAAAAAGTTACGATTTAATTAATATAACAATATAATTAAAAGTTTAATTAATATAATTAATTAACGGTTAAAACACTGTTACCTAATCCTCATCTTCCTCTACGCAAATATTACTAGGCCGAAACCAAAACATGACTAATCACAATCGATGCACGCATGCTTGTCAACGACCAAACCATCATCAGAGCACGCCACCACGAACGCCTGCTTCAGAGCCACTAATGGCGGCAACGCACACGCGCACCACGTGCGATGCAAACCTTAAAAACCCAAAACTCGATCGGTGAACACGGGTGAATCCAGCGATCTTGGGTCCTTCCAGGTTGATCCAACTGCCTAGATTGTAGAGCTCATCGAGTTCTTCAATTTTCCTTTTGGAGTCATGCGAATTCGTGGAGTGGATTGAGAGATATCGAGGAAGAAATGAAAGCAATATTCGATCATTAATAGGAAAGAGAGCGGCCGTGTTCTTTTTAGGGTTTGCGTGAACGAAAATGATACGCGGCCAATTGTATAAATTTCCGACCCGATTGACTCGTGAAATTCCCGAACTCCAAACGAAGCATGCCGCCTGGCATTCTATATGTTATACCACATTCCGAACACAATGGAATAGGTACCGGAAGCAAATTTCACCATATTCAGATGATAGCTTTTTAAAATCAAATTATTTTAATTAAAGTTTTGAAAATAAATTTTACGCATTTCAAGCTCGCACGGCCAAATGTTAAGTTCGATTGTTATGAAACTTGAAATCTTATAATAATTCTCTATTGCTGATCCGATGAAACATGCTTCATTGAAATCAAAGACAGTACCCAAAAATACTATTTTTACACGTTCATTGAAACAAGAAATTTCCAAAAATTAATATATTCACTTTAAATTAAATTTTAAAATTTAACAATCTTCATTTTTGTTTAAATAAAATTTAAATCAACTTTCGACATTATTTTCATTCATACCAAATTCAGAATTAAGTTACTCAAATAATTTTGAACATTAAATTTAAACAATTTAATTATCCAATAAATCACATTAACAAACCATTAAATTTCAGAAGAATTTTAATTATCAACAATTACTTTACTTTCATCTAAATAATTCAACATTTATTATTCAATTCCAACTATTGATTATAATTACATTTCAATACTTGTTATCGCCAAAAGCTTCGAAATTGATTGTTTTAAAATTTTATTCAAGTTCATATTAAACAAATTGCATTAATAAATCATTAGTTTTTTCTATCCATTTTTATTCAATAGTTATATTCAATTTAATAATTTAAAATAGTTAAAAATACGAGTCTTTCCAATCTCCCTCACTCTAAATTTTTCGTCCTCGAAAAGGGGTAAAGTAAGGAATCTTACAGACGATATATTTTACTCAAAATAATCAACATATAAAACTTAAAAATCTTATTTGAAAACATTTACTAAGATTTCTCTAAGCCACTCCAATATCGGCTTTGTGGAAATTACAACTTATTTATCAAAAAGTTATAAAAATTTTAAAATCTCAATTTTTTTTAAAATCCAGATTTAAGGAAAATTTCAATAGCGTCTCCTTTGTGCAGCTCGATCGTAAATTTTTTACAATACAAATATATATATATATATATCACATATACAAACAAATATACATCTTATCTCAATCATAAGGCATCTCCTGGGGAAACAATATAAATATGCGATATGTAATCTGAGATATTTACCTTATTATTAATAATATGAGCGAGTTCGCTCATATTAAACAAGCAAAAGCAAATCAAATCCATGTATACGACCAAAGGGTCTTTGCATGTACCCATCTCAACTCAATTTTGAATATTAGTTGCATATAAAAGATATAGAAACATGTATGAGTTTAATAGAACCATATAATATGAATTTTGAATCCAAATCATAAGCATGAGCACAAATACACAGCATAACAATCATATGCAATCATAACAGTTATAACAATGATTTACAACCAATGAAACCATCCAACAATTAATATTCATCCAATTAATTCATCACTACATTATCTAATGCCCACAGTTAATTTATACAATATCATTTCTTATTAACATCCAATTTTTAGTAACATTTAATTGGTTTACTTCCAATTTATTCACATCTATTTCATTTACATTCAATTTACTCAAATTTTAATTATTTCACTTTTTTTCTTAACACATTTCATATCAATTTATTTGTGAACCATTTTATAAAATCATTTCATTTAACCTTATTTAAGTTAAATTTTATTTCATTACTACTTATACTTAAGTGTATCAACACTTCTTTAATTGACCTTCACTTATTTCATATTCAATTAGTTAACATTCAATTTGTTGAAACTCATTCCATTTGTATCTAATTTGTTTACATCCAATTTTAATCAAATTCGATTACTCACATAAATTTTACTCACACCCATTTATTCTCATTCAATTTCTTTCACACCTAAATTGCATTTCATTTTATAATTCAAGTTCATATTCATTCTATTAATTCATTTTATAGCTTAAGTGGACTTAATTCACTTGACTATTTCATCTAGTTCCATTCAAATCCAATTCAATTCATTTAATCTTCATTAAGTTAAACTTTATTTCATTTAATCCACTACTTAGTTTATTTAACTTTATTTAAGCTATTTTTTTCTTTTATTATCATTCACATTCAATAAATTTTAATTTTTTTAGCTTAACATTACTCAAATCTATAAGTTATACAACTTATTCATTTAAAATTTCATTTCATTATTTTATCTAATTCATTTCATATACAATTCACTTTCATTTAAGCTTTTTTTCTTAAACTTCAGTTTATTTACTTCATTTCACTAACTCAATTTATTTAACATTACTTAGATTAATTCTTTTATTTTATATCTCAAATTCAAATTTTCTTTTGTTTACTTAACCAAAATGCTCAAACATTTTAAAATTCGGTTTTATTTTCCTATTCAAATTTATAAGTTATAAACTTATTTTTTATCTATTCAATTTGTATATTTAAAACTATTTTCATATATTTATCAAATCATACTTGGAATATTTTTTTTCTCACAATCAAAACTTGTTTGAATCTAAAAATAAATTTCTTTTGGTAGCAATTCTCACTCAGAAACTCAAAAGTGAATACTGCGATGATGCAGTCATTTTCAGAATTATTTCTCAACGACTAAAGCAAGTTCAATGCTTTTGTTTCTTTCAAAAATATTTTCAAAATATATTTATAGTCAAAACACTTTCAAATAATATTATTAATTCTTAAGACTCTGAAAACAGTTTTGAAAATCAAGAGAATTTTAAATTCTAAAATTCCTAGCTTTTATATCCTTTCTATTTATAAGCGATATTATAAATATACTTATACAATTCCACTGCCTTATTATGAAAACATTTCGTTAATTTACATCTTGGCTACTACAAACAATTCTTATTGTAATTAGATTTAATTCAATTTAATTATCAAACGCTTCATAAAGTAGAGTTCACAAAGTATTATTTTTTAGTTTAATTCCAACAATAGCCGATGATAACTAATATTATCATCTCCTAACAAACAACATTAATTAATAATCATACAGGTTTACGAAAGTTATGATTTTATACATATAAAATATAATTTAGATAAAATTATTTTACTCGATTTCAAAGCAATACTATGTCGACTTGCCTCGTTTATGTGTTTAGAAACCCTATCGATAACATGGAATTCCACCCACCGACCAGAATTCATAAACAATTCAATGGGTAAGCAAACACAATATAAAACATTTTATAACACTAACAACTACACACACACATACACACACACACACACATGCTCAAACAAACTCATTCTAGGGTATTACTACCCTATCTCTAATGAGTCAAACTTCACAATGCTAAGGTTATCACTAAACAAAAGCTCCAATACCAACAGTGACGATCCATATTTCGAAAGGTTTAAATCGACAATAATCCACACATGTCCAAATCAAATAGTCGAAACATAGATAATTAATGAGGTAATTAAGAAAATAAGAAAAGAAGAAAACAGACATAGAATCTCACAGTGGAATGCCAAAATATAATAATCAAATAAACAGTTCATGAAGCTATTTATACTATACATTTGATTATACTTTTTACAAAATCTATCAGAGTTATATATATACATCAGAACAATATTATAATGTAGTAGAACAAGATGATGTAGGGAAAAATAATAGTAATAATAATATACCAAATCTTCCTCTTCATCCTCTAAAAAATAATCTTCAATGCGCTGAAAACTCAAAGCTGACTCGAGCGTAATGAAAAAACAAAACACTCGAATCAAGACTAAAATATCCTTATGCGAGTCAAATCAACATCACATATATCATGAGTGTATAGCATCGGAGATGTTTACGAGGTTTTACATCTCCTATCCAGTGTATAACGTGCATGCAATAAATCAAGAGATGTTACAGGATTTTCTATCTCTTAAGGATCTGTCAAAATATCTATATATAATAGAATATGCTATATATAATGTCTAATCAGTAAAATAAATATTTTTCTTAGCGTTAAGGCTTTACATTAATCTCCATTAACCCGTTTTTAAGCATTGTCATACAGTTTGCATATAACACCCAAGTAGTACATAAAGGGATAGGGATGCGCCATAATACGACAACACTAAACCAAACTCATAGTGGTCTCATATAGGGAAAAAAGTATGACAAGACACGTGAGGCAATGCCTAAAGTAGGATACTACCAATTCAGATCGTAGTGCTGGAGGTAATGCATCATAGCCACGATCGCCCACCATGCCATCCAGCCCATATCGAGTCAAAGGAAGGTCATCCCAAATCAAGGTGCACCAATTGAAACCAACATCAAATGTAATAGTATGGACCAATTCCAAGAAGAAAATCAAAGATCGGATGTCCGCTAGGGGTAGCTAGCCCACTTGGCCCTTTCAAGCCGTTCTATTTTAGTCATTTCAAATTGGCCCAAGTGCAAGGGTCTATCCATCAACGCTCTCTTTCTTCAAATCTATCAAATGTAGACCAAATTCAACCACTTCGTTCTGGAGTGCCCTCCGCATACACAATTTTTAAATTTGTTCCAATATTGACAGTGCGTATGACACTAAGAGGCCCTGATCTCTTTAACAACCAAACATCGTTTTACACAACGATTATTACTTTTACATTTTGAAAATGATTCATAATTGATATCAAAATATCGTATTCGCTACAAAATATTATTCACTTCAAAATATCATATTTACTTCAAAATATGCTATTTCACTTGAAATAATTTCGCTCCAATATTTAAATTTCACTTGCAAAATCTTCTCGAATTTCAACTTAGGTTATAACTTCATTTTAACCCAGTTCTCATTTAAATCCATGATTTAAATATAAACATTCCACTCTTGCACAGTTTAAATTTTTTAGAAAATAGTTTGATAATTTTTAAATAGTTTGCAAAAGTTAAAATAGTTTGATATAAATGTTTTGACTATTAAAATGGTTTATATAGTAAAATTGCATGGAAAATAAAAATAATTTGAATATTATAAAAGATAGATTTTAGACAGTTTATTTTAAAATAATTTGAAAATAGTTTGAACTCAAACTGTCTCTTTCCATTTCAACAAATCTAGACCTAGGTCCAAATTTAAATCAAATTGATTCAATTGCAAATCTTTCAATTCGAATCATCTTCAATCTCAAATCAATTTAAATCGACCAAATTCAGATTTCGATTTAAATCAATTTCAGTTTCAATTTAAATTAATTTTGATTTCAATTCGAATCAATTTCAATTTCGATTTTCACTGATTCTATTCAAATAGTTTGAATTTCAATTCAATTCTCAATTTTAAACCACTTCTATTTCTATAAAGTTCGAGCGCAATTTTAGAATATCGATTTAAACCATTTAAACTAAACTTAACTTCGATGCTCATATTTAATGTTTAAATCTTTAAAATAGCTCAATCCAAGTTTAAATTTGAAATATCCATTTAGATTACTTTTTCTTAGATTTTTTTTCAAAGTTCGAATAAAAGTTCAAATCTTTTTAAAAAATCTATTTCCATAATTTAAATCATATTTCAATTACAACTTCAAATTTCAAATTTGATTCTTGAAACAATTCCTGTTAATAATTTCAATTTCAACATTTCGAGCTCAAGTTTGAAAATAATTCAATTTCGATAAATTCAATTTTTATTTCTTTAAATCAAAATCATTTAAATAATTTCAAACCAAAAATTTTAAAATCATTTAATTTTACAAATTCAGTGTCCGTTTATAATTTTCTATCATATGATTAAGTGATCAGTAATTTCAATTTTTAATTCCAAGATTGGATATATATCATTTCAATCCAAATCAAAGTGTCATAGGTTTATATCATTTCAACCTATTTCTTAATTTATTCAAAATAATTCAAAAAGCGGTTTATATACTGTCAAATAATTTACAAGGTGGTAACAAGGATATATGAAATAAATAAACACCCAAATCATCCAATGCATCAACCAATAAACATCCATCACAAACAACATCTAAATCAGTCATAACCATTAACTAGTTATCAATATCGAGTGTTTAATTAGTAATTCAATTTTAATTTCAAATTAAAGTGTCAAATTAAATTCCTATCAGTTCAATTCATAAGCGAATTTAAATGTCAGTTAAATCACCAAACAACAGTCAATAAAATTAGGTCACTTCATAATATCAATTTTACGAACATCAGAAATATTTTAGTACTTCATGAGCGTTTTAAAACACTCACCTTTATTTGAAAATGAATATTTTTCAGTTTCAAATAAATTTCAATTCAATTTCCTATCGTAGCCTCTATCGATACGAATCCAACACAAATTGTGTCGCTGAACAGGACATCGTTCGAAAAAGTTACGATTTAATTAATATAACGATATAATTAAAAGTTTAATTAATATAATTAATTAACGGTTAAAGCATTGTTACCTAATCCTCATCTTCCTCTATGCAAATATTACCAGGTTAAAACCCAATCGTGACCAATCACCATCGATGCACGCGTGCTTGTTAACGACCAGACCACTATCAGAGCACGCTACCTCAACAACATTCTTCAATGCAACCATCAGTAGTAGCGCATGCATGCGCCACGTGCGAGCGAACAACAAAAACATGGAACTCGATCTACGAATGTGGGTGAATCCTGGCAATCTCAGGTCCTTCTTACTTGATCCAACCGTCCAGATTGTAGAGCTTGTCGAGTTCTTCTACTTTCCTTTTAAAATCTTGCGAATTCATTGAGAGAAATTGAAGAAGAAATGAAGGTGATTTTCGACCATTGATTGGGTAGAGAGTGGCCGGTGTTCTTTTTTGGGTTTGCGTGAATGAAAACAAGACGAGACCTATTATATAAATTTTCAACCCGATTAACCCGCGAAATTCCCGAACTCCAAACGAAGCATTGTAACGACCTAGAATTTTGATTAATTGAAATTGGATTATTTAATTGATTTTAAATATTTAAAATTTAATTTTTAACTTGAATTTCAAATATAACGATTTATTGAATAATTATTTATTATTAGATTTAGTAAAATATGGAATCTTGATTTTTAAGTTGGATAAAAATAATTCAAGTCTTGTTAAATTTATATTGACTAGAGTGAAGAAAATAAATCCTTTTAAATTGAATTTAAAAGTGATTTTGTTCGAATTTAAAAATAAATCGTTTAAATTGACGAGTAAAAATAGCCATTTAAGGCACATTCTCGGATTTTGACAAAACCAGTTCCATTAGATCCGTAATAGTGTATTATTATCGGGTTTCAAATTTTATAGCGTTTGGAGTTATCGTTTGGTCATACGGGATATAAACGCACTAAGAATTTACATCGAAAATTCAATATAATAATTGGGTTTAAAAATCTATCTTCTCCATACAATCGAATTGAAATTTAATTGAAAGGAAAGGTCAAGGCCAAACCCGCTCCATCTTTCCCCTATTCATTTTTACATTTCTAGCTTTTGAAAAATGAAGACCGATCAATAAAATCAATACACGTTGGAGCATATCTCAAAAACGAAAGAAAAGTAAGCTCCAAAAATTAATTTCTTCTCTTTACTTAATATAAAAATTCCAAGCAACTTCCTCAATTCATAGCTCGATAATGGCTTCGATCTGGTATAGATGTTGTTAGGTGTGGCCGCTAATTTTCGTGCTTAACAATTGATTTTAGGCTAGGGTTAACTATTTCATGGAGTATGGGCAACGAGAGGCCATAAGGATGGAAGAAATGGGTTCATGGAGGGAAGTGGAGCACGTGGCCAGAATTTAGTGGACTTCGGTCAACATTTGGGTGTCGCGATTTGAAGTAGGACTAGGAGGAACCGGTTTGTCGTGTTTCGTTGGGGAAGCCTAACGAGGCCGCATGGGGTCGAGCGCGTGGAGATTTTGATTAGAGGCTTGTTAGTAAGGTCAAGGGTTGTTTTCATGGGGAAGTATCATGTATTAGTGTCATGCACAAGGTTTCCATGCATATGGGTTCTTATAATTATTAATTAAACAGTATAAATTTGGATTTTAGAACAAATCAACAAAGTTAAGTTTTGTTAAAAATAAATAAAGGTTTAAATAAATAGGTTTAAATATTTATTTAAAAATATAAATCTTATTTAAAAAATTTTAATAAAGATAATAAAAATATGTTAATAATCCTTTTACAAAAATAACTAAATTTTATCGCATTTTATCAATTTGCATACATTATAAAAATAGAGATTTTGATATTATTTAAATATGATATTAAAATATGAATAGACATGTTTTAATTTATTTAAAATAAGAAAAAAATTCATTTTAAATTTGGTTTACATAAATAAATTGTTTAACTAAAACGTCAAAATGTGACCGTAAAACATTTTGTCGAAAAACAACGTTTTGTCAATTAAAAGTTGTTGCAACATTGTTGCACCTTTATTTTCTTATATATGAACATATATCTATACAAATAATAAAGAAAATTCATTGAACTAATTTACTCGGTGTCTTTTTGAAATTCAAAAATGCCTTTGCCTTCCATTTACATATTTATGCTCAAACAAAATATCAACGTATACAATAACACAAACAGCCCGTATGCGAAGCATGGGCCCATACTAGTGCAAATAGTATAAGTATTATTTAATTCACTAATCAAGTTTACTTTTACTAAACAAGTTAGAAACAATTAGCAAAAGTAAACACAAAAGGACAAAACATGTCACATCAAATCCAGCCAAATCTTTACTTTTTTTTACTTAAATATTAAGTGATTAAGACATAAAGTGATGATGTGACAAGGTGATGAAGGGTAGAAAAAGTAAGATAAAGTAAGAATATTTTGGTAATTTTATAAAAGGTTAGTTTCATAATTCACCACTCCTTACTTTTTCTATAAATACCTATCTATTCTTCTCATTTTTCACACTTCTCATTCTTCATTTAAGCTATTTTAATGACTTCTCTCTTTAAGAGAGGTAGGAGGATTAAAAATAGTGGAGTGATTAAGCACTAAACCACTTGTTACTCTCTAACCACTTCTTAATTCACTTCTTCTTCTTCTCTTCTTAAAAATGGCTTTAGGCCATGAGTTTGGGAATTCATAAGGGAAGGACGTGAGCAATATAGAAGGGGAAGGCTGTAGCCAAGAGCAAGAAGGAATATGGGATGTTGGCCAAGCACTTGGAAAAGATGGAAGAACATTTAGGTCGTGGTTTAGTGAAGCATTGAATTAAATGAATGTTGGTAGGAAGTTAAACATTTTGGTTAGAGTTGAGAAAATTCTAACCGCTTTTAAAAGATTGTATTTTGATTTTGTTATAATAAATATCTTATGACATATGCAAGTATACACCCTTTTAAAATGTTTCTATGGATGTTTGGTTATGTTTGTGTTATGTTTGAATTGTTGCAAGCGTTTATGGTTGTGATTATTTATCATATTATTTTGTGTATGGACCATAATTATTTAGTGATAAATGTAAAACTTGGTTATGCTCGTTTTGATTAAGTGATCCTTTTGTTAAATAAGACCCAATTTGGTGATATGATATACTCTGGAAAAAAAAGTCTCTTTTTAATTGGAATTGAAATTAAAGTGGAAATAAAAGAGAATATGAAATTAGAAGTGGAATTGGTTTTCAAATGGAAAGTTAAATTGAAATTGAGATGAATAGTGAAATTGAAATCGCTTTTGAAAATAGAAAGTGAAATTAAGGTCAAAATTTAAATAAGAATTGAAATTAGCTTTGAAATTTAAGTTTTAATTTAGTTTTATTTGAAGTTAGAATTCAAATTAAATTGAAATTGGAATTTAAAATTTAATATTAAAATAATAGGAATAAAATAATATTATAATATGGGAATATAGAAAATATATTTTAAACACTTTAAAAAGTAAAATGTTGATTTAAAATGATTTGTAATGGTTTTATAAGTAATAAAATTCAATTTTTATACATTATTTAAACTATTGAAAAATAAGTTAAAGCTAGATTCGTTGCGTAACGGTACTTTGTGATTTCACGCCGATAAGTTCAAATGAATGTGTAGAGTGAAGCATAGCTTGGACTTCTTCGAGAAAAGAGAATTCTAGACAATTATATCCATATCTTCTAAACGAAGAAAGAAGTTTGATATTTGTCATGTAGATTTGGAATTAAGTCCAAATCAGTTTTCTAGAAAAATCACGCTGGTACAGTTAAGTGACCATAATAGGAAATCTATTTAAATGAACATTTTTAATTATAGAAAAATGTGGAATAAATTTGATAAATCTATTTAAATGGTTTAAAATAGATTTGAATTGGAAAATATGAATTATAAAATGTTTAAAAGTTACTTAAATCAAATTAGCTTATATAGCACTTTCCGTAGCACTTTTACGCTACAAATGGTATAACCTCTTGAATATGACTTTAAACGTAACGATTTTTCCTTGAATCAATTGTGAATGTTTTAAAAAGGAAAAATAAGTGTTTAAAGGATAATCTGGAATCTTTATAATCAATTCCAAAATAAATTTGATAACTAAGTTTGCGGAAACGACTAGTACATTTTATCCCGCCTATGAGATCTGGAAAGATAAAACAAGGTGTTTAACTAAGGTTAGGGATGGAGCAACCAGTACCCTGAACTTACCTGGCCTATGTTTTCTTTTCTAAAGCGAGGGGTGGAACAGATCAAAAGGAAAGCCCGGATGCTCGAAAAATATTATATTAAGTTTTTGAAATAAAAGAAGATCAGTATTATCCAAAATATAAGAAATCTCTAAAATGAATGATTTCTATGATTCTATTTACTTAAAAATGTTTGCTAAGATTAATTTTAGGGTTTATCGTAAACAATGTCACAAATAACATCATTTTTGGGCCGCTTAAAAGTTAAGGAATTTAGATCGAGAGTTGAGTGAGGAAATGCGAGATATTTTCCAAAGAAAAAGGATGACTATTTTGAATTATTCTAAGTCAAATGAAAGAGATTTCGAAATCATCTGAAAAAATTAAACTAAAAAGAGACTTAATAAATCTCGTATACTCATATTCACTTTTTTTTATCAATAACTGGATTTCGAAGGAACCGGGATCAGATTTGGATGATTCCTATTCGTTCGAATGTGAAGATATGTTAAAGATGATGATTATTGAAGACCATTGATCTTCATAGCATGAGGATTTCTTGTTGTCATGCTCTAGGTAGCTCCCATTGTAGAGTTATTTATAGTAGTGATCTCCTCATTGTGGAGATTTTTCGAATTACAAGGACTACTCGCTACTAGTGGTAGTAAGAGAGTGCCTTTGGTTTGTCCTGTTCCTAGACAACTTGTATGGATGTTTGTCTGACGTTGCATTTCTGAAGATTACGTACATTTCTTTTTACAAACATACATCTATGGCGGTGGAGAAGGCAACTTCTCTTAGCTTAATAGCCTCCTCGAGACATACGAGCTTAAGGGTTGTATTTTTGTGGAAGGCAATTAGTAGTCAATGGAAATGATAATGTGGCATTCAGAGATGTGATATATGCTACGTGAAAAGGTAATAATTGCATCAGGCCTCATCAATCGGAAATCACCGAAACATAGTAGATGCAGCAAGGCTAAGTGGGTCATTCCCAATTAGGGTATGATCATCCTCTTCTAGATATCTTTCTTCCAGCTATAACGTTCGGGATGTAAATTAATGTGGTTTGTATGCTAGAGCGCGCTCGGTTAAAGATCGGTAACGACCGGGGTATGATATATTCGGTACTATCTAGTTACAGAGATAGGCCGATCTTATGTTGGTAGAGGTTCCTTTGTGATGTTCCTTGGTACATTCCTCTAGATATATACTGTCGAAGATAGTCCCTTCACCTGGTCATTTGTATGGAAATCCATTCTCCAATAGGAACCTACGGTTTTCTTTGTATTGGCGTAATGAATAGCCTCAAAATTCTATATGGGTAACCATTTCGGATAAGATTAATAAGTTTATTTGCGAATGTTTTTAAAGTGATGTCATAAGAAATAATATCAAATGTTTTGATATAAAAGTGTTCTAATTATCACAAGGTCAAAACAGGTATGTATTTATGTGTGGGCGTGGTCTTATAAGATACTCTTTCTTTTCAAAGGATTTTATTCAAAGGCTGATGTATGACATTGTCATTTATTATTGAGTTTTTCTCACGCTGATTTATCAAGCCTGATCCGAGTATTTTCAATACTCAGGTCAGATCCGAGTATTTTTAGGTTTAGTCGAAGACTGTTGGAGTTTTCAAAGGAGAGCTGGAGATATTCATCTACGTATAGACATATTCTATTATCCGATGTGCTTAGTTAGTTTGTTTTAGTTTGATGCTATCAGCAATTGTAAGGACAGATGTTTATAACTATCCAGGCTGAATTAGTTTAGACTTTGATATATGTGTTTGAAAGTTTTTCGCTGTAAAGATATTTGTTCAATAATATATATTATTCCATTCGTGTGAGATTATGTTCTGTTTATTTTTTTTATTACCCTTGATCATCCATACTTCCATGCAACTTGGGTCGGACTTGTGCGGTTTATTGTCAATTCAAAGGGTACGAGAAAATGGATTATGACATTTGGTATCAAAGCTTTTGGTTGAGTGAAAACCGAAGCCTGATAGGGGTAAGTCTCATCAGAGATAGGATTAGTAATATCCTAGGATTAGTAACTCATTAGAGATGGGGTTAGTAACACCCTAGAATGAGTTATGAGAGTGTTATATATACGAGCGTGTATTTGTTAATTATATAAAAATGGCTTTCTTTTAAAAAGCTGGTAAATAAAATAATTTTACGTAAGTATATATTTTGAAAGTATAAAGGGGATATTATTATCTACGGGTTAGAAATTAAGGATTGTTTTTAATTTTGCTTAGTAAAACTAAAATATGAATATCTTGTGATTAGAATTGCATGATTTAACTATGAGATATACCATATAGAATCAATTAGTTGAAAGCTAGAATTTAGAACTTTAGTTATATACCCTTAGATATTTAGTATTAAGAAATAATAATGATTAAGTGATTACCATAATTGATGGATTTAAAAGCTAAATACAAATACCTTGTGAAGTAAAATTAACAATTTGACTATAAGATCTTTGATGATAATATTGAAGCTAGAAGTTGTAATTGGAGAAAGTAAAAAGAAAATGCATACTTAGAAAAATTCTTTTCTACAAGATAGAAAAAAGATAAACCTAAATTGAGACTTTTTGTAAATATAATATAAAATGGTAAGTTCTATAACTTATAAAGGAGATAAGGTAATTTAAAATTTAGATCATTTGATTAGATTAAAAATCAAAGTGAAATTTAGGAATAAGAGATATATGAAATATCATCCTAATATAAAATTTGGAATTAGTGATACATTTAGGGTAACATTTGTAATTCAAAATTAAGTAAGACTAGAAGTAAATAGTTTTGAATAATACGGTTAGTAGGATAATTATTGGATGAAAATGTTTAAATAACAAATACCATGTGAATTAAGTTTCACAATTTGATATAAGGTATTTGATGGATTTAAGGTTAAGAAATTTGATATAGAAAATGGATAGGTAAATAAGTTAAGTTGATAATTACAAGATTAGTAAAAAAAAAGATGTACATTTAGTAAAGTTGTCTTATTAATATATGGATATATAAATTATGTTAGCTAAATTAAGATCTTAGGTAAATAAAACTAAGGATTAAGTTTTATAACTTATTAATTTGAGATAATAGTAGAATTCTGCATGGTTGAACACCCTAATTGAAATAATAATGATTTGAAGTTCGGGGATAAGTATATATACTCCTAGGAAGTAAATGCATATTATACAAGTATACATGTTTAAGTCATATTTGTAAGCTTAAGTAATAATGGATTTAGTAGAAAGTAAATGGTTGTGAAATAAAATTGGATTAATAAGAAATATATTAGGTACAAAATGAATGTAATACATAAGTTATACATAGATCATTTTGGCACATAAATTTTTGATTTAAGATCTGAGTACATAACTTTAAGGTGTTTATACCAACCCGAAAAAGGATTTACCACTCGATTCTTAATGGCGAACATTGATAAGGGTTTGTGATTATGTACTCAAGTTTTCTATCATAGTTGAGAGCTATGCAAGGAAAGCAAGGGTTTGTGATTAGGAAGTCTGATCAAAGTCTGCTCTAGAAAATCAGGGAATCGATGCTGGTTCGAAAGTAAAGTTGTGGATTCAAATAATAGATTGAATCAACTATCACATATAGTATGATGTTTTGGGTCTGTCTACATAGTAGTTAGATAGTTATCTTAAATAGTAGGCACTGAGATATAGGGGTTGGACTTATGTTTTAGTATGTATGTTTATAGACCTCAGGTATAGTACACGCTCAGGTTAGTGAATGAGTTATGTAGGTGTATTCATTTATGTTGATATAGTATCGGTTTGGTTATTTTTGGATGCAGGATGTATAGTCTTGTTTGGTTGTTGTATATACTTTCTTAAGTGTGCAGTACGCACTAGGATGGATATGAAGATGTCTAATTTGATGTATGTATATATAGCCTTAATTACGTGATAAGTACTCAGGTTAGTGTGGGGAGTCTCTGTTCCAGGTATGTATGTTTACTGTTATTTGTTCACTGTTGTTATGGTATCAACCTTCTTTTTATATATGTATTTTTTTTCTATTATCAGTATAAGTAAGTCAAAATACTTGAGGATATGAGTATGAGATAGATTCCTTTATCTAACTTTCATTTCGAGGATGAAATGCTTTTAAGTAGGGGAGAATGTAACGACCCGTAATTTCGCTACTTCAAAAATGAGAGTTTTTTTATTTTTATATTAAAAAGATTTAAAACTTAAATAAATAGGTTATATATAATAAATAATAATAGAGAAATTATTTTTTCTTATAATTACTAATTAAAAAGTATAAATTTGGATTTTAGAACAAATCAACAAAAGTTAAGTTTTGTTAAAAATAAATAAAGGCTTAAATAAATAGGTTTAAATATTTATTTAAAAAGATAAATCTTATTTAAAACATCTAATAAAGATAATTAACGCATGTTAAAAGATTTAAAAATTTGTTAATAATCGTTTTACAAAAATAACCAAATTTTGTCACATTTTGTCAGTTTTACATACACTGTAAAAATAGAGATTTTGATATTATTTAAAATATGATTTTAAAATATGAATAGACATGTTTTAATTTATTTAAAATAAGGAAAAAGTTCATTTTAAATTTGGTTTACATAAATGAATAGTTAAACTAAAATGTCAAAATGTGATCGTAAAACATTTTGTCGAAAATCAACGTTTTGTCGATTAAAAATTGTCGTAAGGTTTTTGCACCTTTATTTTCTTATATATGAACATATATTCAAATTGTATAAGGATTATTTAATTCACTAATCAAGTTTACTTTTACTAAACAAGTTAGAAACAATTAGCAAAAGTAAACATAAATGGGCAAAACATGTCACATCAAATCCAATCAAATCTTTACTTTTCTTTACTTAAATATTAAGTGATTAAGATATAAAGTGATGATGTGACAAGATGATGGTAAGAGTTGAAAAAGTAAAATAAAATAAGGATATTTTGGTAATTTTATAAAGGGTTAGTTTTGTAATTCACCATTCCTTACTTTTCTATAGATACCCATCCATTCTTCTCTTTTTCACACTTCTCATTCTTCTTCTTCCTTTAAACTGTTTTAACGGCTTCTCTCTTTAAGAGAGATAGTAGGGTTAAAATAGTAAAGTGCTTAAGCACTATCCACTTATTACTCTCTAACATGTTCTTAATTCACTTATTCTTCTTTTCTTCTTAAAAATGGCTTTAGGCCGTGAGTTTAGGAGTTCATTGGGGAAGGACATGAGCAATATGGAAGGGGAAGGATGTAGCCAAGAGCAAGAAGGGATATGGGATGATGGTCGAGCACTTGGAAAAGGTGAAAGAATATTTAGGTGGTGGTTTAGTGAAGCGTTGAATTAAAAGGTGAGAAAATTCTAACCGCTTTTAAAAGATTGTATTTTGATTTTGTTATAATAATTATCTTCTGACATATGCAAGTACACTCCCCTTTAAAATGTTGCTATGGATATTTGGTTATGTTTGTGTTATGTTTGAATAGTTGCAAGTATTTATGGTTGTGATTATTTATCGTATTAGTTTGTGTGTGGACCATAATTACGTTAGTGATAAATGTTAAACTTAATTATGCTCATTTCGATTAAGTGATCCCTTTGCTAAATAAGACCCAATTTTGATGATATGATATACTTTGAAAAAAAATAAGTCTCTTTTTAATTGGATTTGAAATTAAATTGGAAATAAAAGAGATTTGAAATTAGAAGTGGAATCGATTTTGAAATGGAAAGCTAAATTGAAATTTAGATGAACAGTGAAATTGAAATTTAAATCGATTTTGAAAATTGAAAGTGAGATTAAGGTTAAAATTTAAATTAGATTTGAAATCTAAGTTTCTATTGAGTTTAGTTTGAAGTTAGAATTGAAATTGAATTGTTGGAATTTAAATTTTAATATCAATAATAGTAATAAAATAATATTATAATATGGGAATATTGAACGTACGTTTTAAATACTTTAAAAAGTGAAATATTGATTTAAAATGATTTGCAATGGTTTTATAAGTAATAATATTCGATTTGAATAGATTATTTCAAATATCGAAAAATGAGTTAAAACTAGGTGCGTCGCGTGACGGTAGTTCGCGATTTCGCGCCAAAAGGTTCAAATGAATGTGTAGAGTGGAGTATAGCTCGAAATTCTTCGAGATAAGAAAATTTCGGACTACTATATCCATATCTTCTAAACGAAGAAATAAAAACTAGATTTCGTGTTGTAAATTTTTAAATTAAGTCCAAATCAATTTTCTAGAAAAATCGCGCAAGTACAGTTAAGTGACCATAAAAGAAAATCTGTTTAAATGAACACTTTTAATCCTAGAAAAATGTGGAATAAATGTGATAAATCTATTTAAATAGTTTAAAAGAGATTTGAATGGGAAATATGAGTTAACAAATGTTTAAAAGTTGTTTAAATCAAATAAGCTTATATAGCACTTTCCGTATCACTTTTACGCTGCAAATGGTATAACTTTTTGAATATGAGTTTAAACGTAACGATTTTTCCTGGAATCAATTATGAATGTTTTAAAAGGAAAACTAGTACATTTTTCCCACTTGTGACTTTTGGGAAGATAAAACAAGGTGTTTAACTAAAGTTAGGGATGAAGCAACCAATGCTCTGAACTTACTTGGCCTATGTTTTCTTTTCTTAGGCAAGGGGTAGAACAAATCGAAAGGAAAGACTGGATGCTCGAAAAAGACTGGATTAAGTTTCTATACTATAAGAAGATCGGTATTATCCAAAATTTAAGAAATCTTCAAAATGAATGATTTATATGATCCTATTTACTAAAAAATATTTGCTAAGATTAATTTTAGGGTTTACCGTAAACGATATCTTAAGTAACATTATTTATGATCCATCTAAAAGTTAAGGAATTAATAAACCTTATATACTTAATTACTTAGAATGAGGAAATGTGAGATATTTTCCAGAGAAAAAGGATTAATTACTTAGAATTATTCTTAAGTCAAAAGAAAGAGATTTCGAAATCATGTGGAAAGAGTTAAACTGAAAAGTGACTTAATAAACCTTGTATACTCATATTCACTTTTTTTTATCGATAATTGGATTTTGAAGGAACTGGATTGGATTTGGGTGATTCCTATCCGAAAAACCATTTCGAACTAACGTATACGTTCGGATGTGAAGACATGTTAAATATGACGACTATTGAAGACCATGGATCTTCATAGCCTGAGGACTGCTTGTTGACGTGCTCTGGGTAGCTCCCATTATAGTGTTATTTATCGTAGGGGTCTTCTTGTTTTGGAGATTTTTCGGATTGAAAGAACTACTCACTACTAGTTGTAGTAGGAGAGCACCTTCGGTTTGTCCAGTTCTTGGACAACTTGTATGGGCATTTGTCTGACTTTGCATTTCTAAAGGTTATACACATTGGTTTTTACAAACATACATCTGTGGTGGCGGAGAAGGCAATTTCTCTTAGCATAACACCCTACTTGATACATACGAGCTTAAGGGTTGTAATTTTATGGATAGTAGTCAATGGAAATGGCAGTATGGCATTCAGAGATGTGATATGTGCTATGTGAAAAGGTAATCATTGCCTCAAGTCTCATCAACCGAAAACGACCGAAACATGATTAGGTACAACAAGGCTAAACGGGTCATTCCTAGTTAGGGTATGATCATCCCCTTCTAGATATTTTTGTTCGGGATGTAAATTAATGTGGTTTGTATGCTAGAGTGCGCTGGGTTAAAGGTCGGTAATGGCCTGAGGATGATATATTAGGTTTTATCTACTTATAGAGATATGCCAGTCTTGTGTTGGTATAGGTTCCTTTGTGATGTTCCTCGTCACATTCCTCTAGAGATGTATTGCCGAAAGGTAGTCCCTTCACCTGTCATTTCTATGGAAATCCATTCTCGAATAAGAACCTGCAGTTTTTTTGTATAATGAATAGCCTTGAAATGCTATATGGGTAACTATTTCGGATAAGGTTAATAAGTTTATTAGCAAATATGAACATATTTGGTTTTAGTACTAAATAAATTCACTTAGGCTAATTAATTTCTCTTTTAATTAAAGGGTCCAAAGCCTATTACCACTTAGCTTGTAACAACCCTAGATTTTTAATATATTTTAATATTTGACTTTATTTTATTTTGAAATTATTTTTAAACTTGTTTTATTTCAAACATTTCACATTTTTAAATATAAGTGTTGATTAATATGTGAATTATAATTTCAAACAGGTATAAATTGGATATTTTACTGAAAGATGAATTTCTGTTCAAACTGGTCAAACTTTGACTTTTATATTTCAAATTTAAATATTTAAACTCCTAAATTTTATCTTTTATTATGAAAATATATTCAACAACTTGAATACTGCTTTTTGTTTCGTTGAAAACGGACTTAAACTATGAAAGTTATGCACATTTCAATTTTGAGTATAATTTGTTTTAATTTGCAATTTTGCCTATTTTAAATTATATAAATCATATTTTCTTTGTTATATTTTATTTTAATATGTGTTGATATTTTATTTTATTTATATTTTTATCTTTTAATATTTTTAAAGTGATAATAAAAAAAAATTCCAAAATATATTGCATTTATTTTCTATTTTTAATGGCTAGTTTCCATTTTTCTGCTATTTTCCTCATTTAAATTATATTTCATTAAAATTTATTTATTTATTTTTATGAATGCATTTTATTTTTATGTTACAATCTTTATTTTTAAATATTTTTTTAGTCCATATAAATCTTTCGAAGTTTATTCTGTTTATTTTCAAATTTTCTAGACTAGTTTTCATTTTATACTATTTTCTTATTTTAATCATATAAAATTAATATTTATTTATTTATATTTTTTTATTTGTTATATTTTCTTATTTTAACTGAAATTATATTTATTTTCATATATTTAAACTTATAAAAGAAAATGGATGGTAATTTGAAAGGTTTTTGGACTCTTTATATTTCCAAAGTCTTTTTACATTCCGCCTTTTCATTTTCTCAAGCTACTCCTTTATTTTATTTTTTCCGTACCATTCCTCCTTCTTTCCAGCCACATTTAATTTCATTTTCACGAGCAAAAACATTCTCAAACTCAAAAAAAAAACATACGGCCATTTGTTGTAGAAGTTTGGGTAAAAATCTCTTCTCTTTTCCTTTGTTTTTCATTGTTTTAATGGTTTTGCACTTGTCTCTTCATGCTTTGCTTGGCCATACTCCTCCACCGCCTCCTCCGACCAACCCCACCACTTTCCATGGACACTCCACCATCCTTTCCCTCTGACTTGACCAGGCCGTGAGCCGCCTTGAAGCTATCATCACCAAATGTGGCAAAATCACCTTGAAACTAGCCTAGCCGAACCATTTATGCACATACCCTTCATTTTTCACCTAAACCATCTCCTTGGCCGCCACCACCAGTCCCTCCACCACCTTTGGCCGACACTCCAGACCCCACCTAACCTTCACCTTGTAGGGGCCGAGCCCAATGGTCCTTTGGTTGAGCCATGGTTGCACAAAAGCCACTTATTTGCCTTAAACCCTTTGTATTCACACCTTGTAACTTCCACCACTTCACCACACCCTTAGCCGCCCTTTGCACCACCTTCTCCAGCCCATACCTGAACCAAAACCACTGCCACACCATCTCCTAGTCTCCAACAGGTCTGGCCATGCCATTTGTAGCCTTGCCCGAAGCTTGAAATTGCACAAAAATCCACTTGTTTGCCTTGTACTTGTATTTTCATACATAGCAACTTCCATACCTTCACTACCCTTGCTAGGCCGACCATATATGACCCATACCTGACCAAATACACCCCATGGCAGTACCTTATCACCTATAGGCTGAGCATAGTGATGGTGGAAGCAAGTGCAAGTGTTTGATTAATTGTTGTTCCTTAATTTCTAGCATCGTTTATCGTATTTTTGGTCTGAAACCTTATAATTGTTATATTGTTTGTTTAATTTGTATTCAAGGGAATTAATCCTTGGCTCCTCCATTTCGTATCTGTATCGTGCTTTTGTGCTTGTGTAGATCCTGTTGTGCAATTCGTCGTTGTGTCATCAGCTCAAAACAGTGAGTAAATCTCATCAGACTAATATGTACTTATATAGTGATAAACTGTCATCACCTGAATCTGTAAATGCATATCATCCTGTTATAACTGCTATATTTTATTCATATGAAGTTCACACCTATATTTACACTTGTTATACCATATGTTACTGTTATTTCATGTTATTCTGTTATTTTCATCAGTTTATCACACTGCAAGTTCCCTGTAGACTAGAATCACTATGGGTTGAAATGATACATACCCGAACGGACTTTAGAATAGGAGAAAATCGTTATGGGCTGAAATGATAGGCCTGAATGATTTTCAATTATTTTCATTTACTTGGGATTGCGGGTTTGAAATGATCAAACCCGGGTTTTCTTTGTAAATTACGGGTTGAAATGTTATATTACCCGTATCACTTTATTTAGGTTAGAAAATGAAATACAGACCCGTTGTTAAAATATGTTTTTCTAAAAAAAAATTAAAATATTTTCAAAATGTAAATATTATAATATTTTGATTTAAACTTAATAAAAAAATTATTTAGGTAAAGCATTATTGATTTTCTGAAAATTTATAAGTGAAATAAATAAATGGTAAAGTTAGAAAATCTGAAATGTAAGTTATTTTGGAAATTATAATTGGTGATAAATGGAATTTAAATTAAATATGAAAATATGATAAATTTATGATATTTTGAATTAAACGAATTTAAAATGATTTTATAATATATTAATGATTTTTGAATAAAGTTAAAATGTGAAATGAATGAATATTTAGGTTGAAATTTGGAAATATAACTAAAATTGGAAATTTGTGAATTTGGCTTAAAAGTGAATTTTAAGTTAAGTAAATAAAAATGAAATTAAATTATATTTGAAAATTTTAAACATAAATGTTAAGTTAAATTTAATTTAATGAATTTAAAATTTAATTTTGGAATTTAATAAGTGAATTATTATTAAATTTTGATTTTTGAATGGAGATTTAACTTTATAAAATCATGAATATAAGGGTATTTGAATGACTCTTTTAAAAGTGAAATTATATGATTTTATAAGCTAAAAATGATTTAAATAAAAATATAATTGTTTGTGAAATTATATTGAATACTTGAAGTTAATTAACTGCATTTCTGAAATGCTATTAATTCTAATGTAAATGATAATACAGCATTTGTAAATGCTGTAGTTGATAATAATGAACCAAATGGCTAAGTTTAATTAAAGGCTATTATAGCATTTTATAAATGTTATAATTGTTGAATTTAACTAAGTTTTATTTGAAACTAATGTAACCCTATTACAGCATTTTAAATGCTATCTTTTGTTAAATTGAACTGTTTTGAATGTAACTTCTTGTAGCAATTTCTAAATGCTGCGAAAGTTGAATTTTCATCTGTTTTATTAAATTAAGTGAATAAATGAATTTTGAAAGACTAAATTTTTGTAAATTTAATAATTTAATTATTAAATATAATAACTTCATTTTATGATTTAAAATGAAGTAATTTGTTTCGAAATATAAACTATTTTGAAATGTGTTTTGTAATGGTATTTAAATTAAATAAAAATGAATGTGGTTTGGAAGATATTATATTTTTGATATTTTGAAATGGATTTTGAATGATATTAAATTTTGAAATGATATTTGATTTTGAAGTATAAAATACCATTTTGATATTTTAACCACGGAATGTAATTAATTTATAGTTTAACTGATTCTTAAAGGATGGGCGATCCTAAGCATCCTTTAAGTTATTGTGTACTTCTACTACAGTTCACTTGAGTTGGTTTACATTATATAAGTATATATTGTCCTGACTCGAGTGTTTTGTGTTTTACCTTACGCTCGGGTCAGCCTGAGTATTCACAGCTTTGGATTCTCTTTATGGAGCTGGTCTTTGCTGGAGTTTCTGCTTATCTACATTTATATCTACTCTCTGTTTCAGCTGTTCTAGTGTATCTCATGTATTAGTGAACTTCTATGTAATTGGGATTTCTATTATGTTGTTTTCAGACTGTATTTTATGTTTGGTTTGAGACTCTGCCGTAGTAGCTTCATGAACTACTATGTATTTTATTTCCGCTGCGAGTTATTCTGATATTTCTGTGTCTGTGATTCTGTGATTGTATTTCAATTGCTCGAAATTTATTTACAACGCGGTATTTTGAGCAATTGAAGTCCGACATGTGCGGATGCGAATGGATGAAAATATCGGGTTGTTACAGTTGGTATCAAAGCTTTGGTTTTTAGGCAAACCTTAGCCTGTAGAGCAAAAACTCATTAGAGATAGGGTAGAAATACCCTAGAATGAGTGAAATCAATCTCAGAATCCTTTCTTTGTGAGAGAACGTATTTTCAAAGTATAAAATGATTTCCAAATGATTTTTAAAGTATTTTCAAAGATTATTTTGAAACCATGATTTTCTAAGCTTCTTTCCTTCTGTATCCACCTTGTTTGAAATCTCTCGGTTAGGATTCTTATCGATTAGGATTTCTTGAACTTTGGAACGCTCCCACTTGTTCTGGAATCCAGTCTTGTTTTCCCCATTTTTTCCTTTTGATTTTGGAGCATTCCGTAACTCTACTTTGGAATGACCTCTCTAAAGAGCGGCGATTCCGTAAATCTTTAATGATTTGTAAAGGGGTGAAACTCCTTTACAATTGGCATTGATTCACTAGAGAATTTTGTATCCTCGGATGTCGATGCTATCTATCTCCTGCTCTACCCGGATTCTATCTCTGGCGATCGAAGGTCGATTTGCCTTAGATTTCCGTATTGATTATATTCCTAAAGTCTCGGTTGACCGGTTAAGTTCGCCTGCGATTTATATAGGCTTATTTATCCTCTATTTGGTAATTAAATTATCTCATCTTCGTTTGAGTTTATCTTCGAACTAGAATTCTATTTGATTAGAGTTCCTCTAATTTTGAATCTTTGTTTGTTTGAAGTCCTATCCTTGAATCATCCTTTGGAAATTTGTGTTTGGTTGTAGTTTGAAATTGTGCATACATCGGAATTATTAAGGATGACCATATTTTGCATATAAAAGTAAAATGTTTTCGATGAAGATATTATATCTTTTAAAAAAAATGAAAATTTGAAGCTTTGAAAGGATTTGAAATTTTGAAAATTTATGAGAAATTTAAATTTATATAAAAGATTTATAACTAAAAGGTTTTGAATTTGAATTTCAAGGAATCGAACTCCGGTGTTTTGAAATCGGTTTTAAGATTTTGGAAAATATATAATAATAATATGATTTAAAGATATTTTCTGAACAAGAAATATTTCAAATGTATTTGAATGAATTCCAAAGATTTTGAAGAGATTTTAAAGAAGTTTCAAGAAAGTAAAAGTCCAGAACCCACTTATGTCGCTGGAAAATAATTTCGGTGATGAATGCATGCATCATCGACATTGATTTTCGAGTTTCTGAGTGGGGAGAGGCCACTCTAGTAGCTTTGCTATGCGAGTGATTTTGTGAAACCAATTTTGATTTTTGGTTTTGAAGTATGGTTTGATATTTGAAAGATATATATATACACATTTGAAATGATTTAAAGTAAGCCGATGTTCAGTCCTCGAGATTCAGATTTGTTTTGGTATAACCCTATCTTTTGAAATTGGTTCACTGATTTAGTGTTGATTTCCAACTTTTGGATTTGAAAATATGATTTCTTCAACTATTTTTAAGATTCGAGCACTTCCAAATCAGGGTTAACTTTTCAAAGCTAATATATTTGAAAGGTATAAGTTATTTGATAAAGAATATAAATGTAGTTTGTATGTTTCAAGTATGAAACAATATGATTTGTATAAGTTGAAACTGTTTTGTTAAGTAAATAAATAGGACTATCTTGAATTATACTAATATGAAATTTAGTTTTGAAATGTTTTGGATAAAAATTAGTCTTCAAATGTTTGATAAAAATTTGATTTTAAATGTTTTAACTTAGTAACATCTTTATGAAACTATTTATTTAACAAGTTGGAATAGGTACATAAGTTGTACGTATGCTGTTTTATTCGCATAATTAATCTGATCCAAGTTTGAGTACACAAGTTCGAGGTGAATTGCACCATTTCGTGTTAGGATTTTTCATTTGATTCTTTATGGCGAATATTTGATATGGATTTTGGGCTTGATTCTAGAATTCTCTATCATAGTATATAGCTATGCAAGGAAACTGATGGCTTCTAGTCGAGAAACCATATCGAAGTCCTCATTAGGGAAGTCGAATGGACAATACTAGTTTGAAAGCGAACTTGTGTGATCGAGCGAGCGATCGAAATGTAATGTTGCGAAATGATGACATATGTACATCTTATATCCTAATATCATTGGTATACTTGACGCTGAAATTGAAAGTTGTTGGGTTGGATATCTTTGTAATTTAATTGGAATTTTTCTTTTATGAAAAACCACTATCAAATTTAAAACCATTTTTCAAAACTATTTTTCTTTTTCTTAAACTAACTGTTTTATTCTATTTTTCATAAAAACTATTTTATATACAAAACTATTCTTAATTAAAAATCTTTTAGTAAGCAAAGATGTTCGATCCCATATGGCTTTTCATGCAGCGAAATTTATTTTTTTGAAAATTTTGATCCTTATATAAGATAAACTTTACGTAAGTATAAAATGATTTCGAAAACCATTGATTTTGATAAATCAATAATTGAAGCTTGTATTAGTATGAAAGGATATTTGGTTTACCTGTAATTTGAGTTTATTTAAAAATAATGGATTTATGAAATAAATATTTCAACACTAGGTAATAATGAAGTAAAATTTGAGATATATGAAATTATGAAATTTAGTTTTGAAATATTGTATATTTAAGCCTTGAAACATATTTAAGATTTAATAGTTTATTTTGTAAATCAAATCTATATTTGAAATTTGATAATATTTGAAATTGTTTTGTTGGAAAACTAAATGGAATTGAAACCGCTGGTTTGAATTTAATTAAAATTGGAATTTTAGATTTGGGTTTAATTGAATTAATTTGTGAAATGTAAAGAACTAAAGGGATGTTTTATGATTTCAAATGTATGATTTCGAAATGTTACGATTTTTCAAAGTGTAATGATTTCAAGTATTGTGAGTTCAAAGATTTATAACTTTGAAAGTATTATGATTTTTGAAAGTGAATATATGTTTGAAATGGAAATGAATTTGTTTGACCTAAATTTTGTTGATTTGGAAATTTGGATTATTTTCTAAATCTATTGTTTATGAAACTTTGAAACTAAATTTATGTAATTTGGAAGAAATGATTTGGTGAAATCATATATGATTTTGAAGCTGAACTGATATTGAAATGGTTTGAAATTGAGAACCTTGTTTATTTAAATATTTTGATTTGGGAGCTATCGAACTTATATAAAAATGATTTGTATAAGTAAACTATTGATTTAAAAACTGTTGAATTGAAAAGGTACTCAATTTTGAAAAGTGAAATGTTATATAATCGAAATCTATATAAGTGTGATTTGATATACTATTGTTCTGAAAAGTATTTGATTTGAAATGAAATCTTATATAAAATGAACTTTATATAAGTATGATATTTGGAAGTGATTTTGAAAGGTACTATATGATACATATTTTCGAAGTAAAGATATGGAAAGTGCATTCTGCTTGATATCCGCTTTGTGGCCACACTGTGGATTCATTCTATCGATATTATTCTCTCTCTTTGATTTGGGTTTTCCGGATATGATACTCGAGTGTCCATAGAATTCCATGGCGATCTCCATGGTCTTATGATCGCGACTGCATAGCGCAACTGCCTGGCTGAGTTGGCCTAGGGGTACAGATTGTTTCCTAGGGGATCCAGGCGTAACCATTGTGTATCCTGCAATCTGTGTAGGTCGCGAATAGTAGCGCAAGTGCCTGGCTGAGTCTTTCCTAGGGGTACGGATTGTTTCCTAGGGGATCCAGGCGTAACCATTGTGTATCCTACATTCTACTCGTCATCATGGCGTAACTCGCAGGGCTGAGAAAGCTTACGGATACAGATTGTTTTCTGGGGGATCCAGGCGTAACCATTGTGTATCTGCGATCCATGGTTAGACAACTGTTTCGGTTTGGTTGATTTGTTTGGATTGTACTTTCCATATCTATTTTTAAAAGAGTTTTCCAGTATTTTCACTGGGTGCTGAAACAAGTCTATTACGTACCTGAAGAATCCTAGCTTTGCGCCTAATCAACGCATGGCCAGAGTCTGCAGGAACGAAAGTAAACTTGTTAAGACATCGAGTTATAAAAGTATTTGATAAAAGTATCTTGATAAAGTACTATACAAAGAATATTTTGATCAGTTATTTTCCCTTCTAAAAATTTAAAATGTTTAAATATTGTTTACCTTGAACCATCAGATTTGAATCAAATGACTATTCATCATATTATAAATGTTTTAAATGGTATAAAATTTTAATTGAAATGTATAATGGTTTAATCAATGGTTCATCCTTGTCTTTCAACCTGCTTTCCCTCCTAGCTACTTTTTCCCTACCTTCTTTCAGGATATCTTCCAACCAATTGTTCTTTCTTGTTGTTTCTCCGATTCCTTCCTTTTCGAGGACGAAAAGATTTGAGTGGGGGAGAGTGTAACAACCCTAGATTTTTAATATATTTTAATATTTGACTTTATTTTGTTTTGAAATTATTTTTAAACTTTTTTTATTTCAAACATTTCACATTTTTAAATATAAGTGTTGATTATTATGTGAATTATAATTTCAAACAGGTATAAATTGGATATTTTACTGAAAGATGAATTTCTGTTCAAACTGGTCAAACTTTGACTTTTATATTTCAAATTTAAATATTTAAACTCATAAATTTTATCTTTTATTATGAAAATATATTCAACAACTTGAATACTGCTTTTTGTTTCGTTGAAAACGGACTTAAACTGTGAAAGTTATGCACATTTCAATTTTGAGTATAATTTGTTTTAATTTGCAATTTTGCCTATTTTAAATTATATAAATCATATTTTCTTTGTTATATTTTATTTTAATATGTGTTGATATTTTATTTTATTTATATTTTTATCTTTTAATATTTTTAAAGTGATAATAAAAAAAAAATTCCAAAATATATTGCATTTATTTTCTATTTTTAAAGGCTAGTTTCCATTTTTCTGCTATTTTCCTCATGTAAATTATATTTCATTAAAATTTATTTATTTATTTTTGTGAATGCATTTTATTTTTATGTTACAATCCTTATTTTTAAATATTTTTTTAGTCCATATAAATCTTCCGAAGTTTATTCTGTTTATTTTCAAATTTTCTAGACTAGTTTTCATTTTATACCATTTTCTTATTTTAATCATATATAATTAATATTTATTTATTTATATTTTTTTATTTGTTATATTTTCTTATTTTAACTGAAATTATATTTATTTTCATATATTTAAACTTATAAAAGAAAATGGATGGTAATTTGAAAGGTTTTTGGACTCTTTATATTTCCAAAGTCTTTTTACATTCCGGCTTTTCATTTTCTCAAGCTACTCCTTTATTTTATTTTTGCCGTACCATTCCTCCTTCTTTCCAGCCACATTTAATTTCATTTTCACGAGCAAAAACATTCTCAAACTCAAAAAAAAATATACGGCCATTTGTTGTAGAAGTTTGGGTAAAAATCTCTTCTCTTTTCCTTTGTTTTTCATTGTTTTAATGGTTTTGCACTTGTCTCTTCATGCTTTGCTTGGCCATACTCCTACACCGCCTCCTCCGACCAACCCCACCACTGTCCATGGACACTCCACCATTCTTTCCCTCTGACTTGACCAGGCCGTGAGCCCCCTTGAAGCTATCATCACCAAATGTGGCAAAATCACCTTGAAACTAGCCTAGCCGAACCATTTATGCACATACCCTTCATTTTTCACCTAAACTACCTCCTTGGCCGCCGCCACCAGTCCCTCCACCACCTTTGGCCGACACTCCAGACCCCACCTGACCTTCACCTTGTAGGGGCCAAGCCCAATGGTCCTTTGGTTGAGCCATGGTTGCACAAAAGCCACTCATTTGCCTTAAACCCTTTGTATTCACACCTTGTAACTTCCACCACTTCACCACACCCTTAGCCGCCCTTTGCACCACCTTCTCCAGCCCATACCTGAACCAAAACCACTGCCACACCATCTCCTAGCCTCCAACAGGTCTGGCCATGCCATTTGTAGCCTTGCCCGAAGCTTGAAATTGCACAAAAATCCACTTGTTTGCCTTGTACTTGTATTTTTATACATAGCAACTTCCATACCTTCACTACCCTTGCTAGGCCGACCATATATGACCCATACCTGACCAAATACACCCCATGGCAGTACCTTATCACCCTATAGGCTGAGCATAGTGATGGTGGAAGCAAGTACAAGTGTTTGATTAATTGTTGTTCCTTAATTTCTAGCATCGTTTATCGTATTTTTGGTCTGAAACCTTATAATTGTTATATTGTTTGTTTGATTTGTATTCAAGGGAATTAATCCTTGGCTCCTCCATTTCGTATCTGTATCATGCTTTTGTGCTTGTGTAGATCCCGTTGTGCAATTCGTCGTTGTGTCATCAGCTCAAAACAGTGAGTAAATCTCACCAGACTAATATGTACTTATATAGTGATAAACTGCCATCACATGAATCTGTAAATGCATATCATCCTGTTATAACTGCTATATTTTATTCATATGAAGTTCACACCTATATTTACACTTGTTATACCATATGTTACTGTTATTTCATGTTATTCTGTTATTTTCATCAGTTTATCACACTGCAAGTTCCCTGTAGACTAGAATCACTATGGGTTGAAATGATACATACCTGAACGGACTTTAGAATAGGAGAAAATCGTTATGGGCTGAAATAATAGGCCTGAATGATTTTCAATTATTTTCATTTACTTGGGATTGCGGGTTTGAAATGATCAAACCCGGGTTTTCTTTGTAAATTACGGGTTGAAATGATATATTACCCGTATCACTTTATTTAGGCTAGAAAATGAAATACAGACCCGTTGTTAAAATATGTTTTTCTAAAAAAAAAAAATTAAAATATTTTCAAAATGTAAATATTATAATATTTTGATTTAAACTTAATAAAAAATGATTTAGGTAAAGCATTATTGATTTTCTGTAAATTTATAAGTGAAATAAATAAATGGTAAAGTTAGAAAATCTGAAATGTAAGTTATTTTGGAAATTATAATTGGT
Organism: Allium cepa; assembly: GCA_030765085.1. NCBI lineage: Eukaryota > Viridiplantae > Streptophyta > Magnoliopsida > Asparagales > Amaryllidaceae > Allium > Allium cepa. Next base: position 459,658,161 of record CM060938.1, on the reverse strand, counting down.
GATAAATGGAATTTAAATTAAATATGAAAATATGATAAATTTATGATATTTTGAATTAAATTAATTTAAAATGATTTTATAATATATTAATGATTTTTGAATAAAGTTAAAATGTGAAATGAATGAATATTTAGGTTGAAATTTGGAAATATAACTAAAATTGGAAATTTGTGAATTTGGCTTAAAAGTGAATTTTAAGTTAAGTAAATAAAAATGAAATTAAGTTATATTTGAAAATTTTAAACTTAAATGTTAAGTTAAATTTAATTTAATGAATTTAAAATTTAATGTTGGAATTTAATAAGTGAATTATTATTAAATTTTGATTTTTGAATGGAGATTTAACTTTATAAAATCATGAATATAAGGGTATTTGAATGACTCTTTTAAAAGTGAAATTATATGATTTTATAAGCTAAAAATGATTTAAATAAAAATATAATTGTTTGTGAAATTATATTGAATACTTGAAGTTAATTAACTGCATTTCTGAAATGCTATTAATTCTAATGTAAATGATAATACAGCATTTGTAAATGCTGTAGTTGATAATAATGAACCAAATGGTTAAGTTTAATTAAAGGTTATTATAGCATTTTATAAATGTTATAATTGTTGAATTTAACTAAGTTTTATTTGAAACTAATGTAACCCTATTACAGCATTTTTAAATGCTATCTTTTTTTAAATTGAACTGTTTTGAATGTAACTTCTTCTAGCAATTTCTAAATGCTGCGAAAGTTGAATTTTCATCTGTTTTATTAAATTAAGTGAATAAATGAATTTTGAAAGACTAAATTTTTGTAAATTTAATAATTTAGTTATTAAATATAATAACTTCATTTTATGATTTAAAATGAAGTAATTTGTTTCGAAATAAAACTATTTTGAAATGTGTTTTGTAATGGTATTTAAATTAAATAAAAATGAATGTGGTTTGGAAGATATTATATTTTTGATATTTTGAAATGGATTTTGAATTATATTAAATTTTGAAATGATATTTGATTTTGAAGTATAAAATACCATTTTGAATTTTAACCACGGGATGTAATTAATTTATAGTTTAACTGATTCTTAAAGGATGGGCGATCCCAAGCATCTTTTAAGTTATTGTGTACTTCTACTACAGTTCACTTGAGTTGGTTTACATTATATAAGTATATATTGTCCTGACTCGAGTGTTTTGTGTTTTACTTTACGCTCGGGCCAGCCTGAGTATTCACAGCTTTGGATTCTCTTTCTGGAGCTGGTCTTTGCTGGAGTTTCTGCTTATCTACATTTATATCTACTCTCTGTTTCAGCTGTTCTAGTGTATCTCATGTATTAATGAACTTCTATGTAATTGAGATTTCTATTATGTTGTTTTCAGACTGTATTTTGTATTTGGTTTGAGACTCTGCCGTAGTAGCTTCATGAACTACTATGTATTTTATTTCCGCTGCGAGTTATTCTGATATTTCTGTGTCTGTGATTCTGTGATTGTATTTCAATTGCTCTAAATTTATTTACAACGCGGTATTTTGAGCAATTCAAGTCCGACATGCGCGGATGCGAATGGCTGAAAATATCGGGTTGTTACATAGCTAGCAAATGAGAAAGTGAGAAAAGAGTTTATCTGTATGTTCATAACTCATTCTCATCTTTTTATCCTTTTGGCAAGAGAATACAGTAAAAAAAAAACCATACCATTTCTCAGTTCAAAGCCTCCAAACTCAAAATCAATTCAAGCAAACTGTAATTTCTTCAATCTAAGGTGTAAATCAAAAAGTAATCAACTCCAAAACCCGATAATTTCATCAAAATCCTAATTTCAGATATGGGATTTCTAATTTACTATTGAATTCCTCTTGCATGCCTTTTTCTTTTGTTCTACATGTTCCTAGAGGCTAGAATCAAGCAAAAAGCTTCAATCTTTCTTCATTAATCTAGATTTTTGACTCCATACAGCAACGGGAGTTCGATAACTCAAAAATCTAGTTAAGCTAAAGTCTAAAATGCTTGAATCTGTACAAAATGAGCTTCTATAATCGGTTTTCTATTGATAGTTTTCTTTTCTGTGAATCTGTACATAACTCTTTGATTTCTTACTGAAATTCATCGATTCTTTTTTTGTCTGAAAGATAAAGTTTTCTACTATATGCATACCTATTTTCAGATTAATCTGAGGTAATTTGGTGCTCTATTTCATGCCTGGAAGTTGAACCCAAGATGGTTTTCAGGTCTGTACATTTTTTTTGTTTTTCGAACCGTTGCAAACATGGCCTGAGTCCATGTTTGAGACAGTGTAACTTTTTCATTACCAGCCGAAATTCATTGATTCTTTTTTCGTTTGAAATATGAAGTTTTCGACTATGTGCACATTTATTTTCAACTCAATATGAGTTCATTTGGTCCTCTATTTCAGCTTGTAATTTGGACCAAAGATGGTTTTCAGGCCTGGGTATATTTTTGTTTTTGAACTGTTGCAAACATGGCCCGAGTCCATGTATGAGACAGCGTAACCTTTTCATTTCTAGTTGGAATTCATTGATTCTTTTTTGTTTGAAAGTCAAAGTTTTCTATTTTGTTCACACAAATTTTTAGTTCAATCAAAGGTCGTTCGACCACCTGTTTCATGTCTGAAATTTGAATCCTGAGAAGATCTCAGACCTGGGTATTGTTGCCGATGCATTTTCTATGTTCCTTTTCCATCTGACTTTTGACTTTTGACTTTTACTTCATATTTTTATAATATTTCTGAAATGTTTTCAGGCCATGACGTCTATTAGTAGACTAGCTAAATTTTAAAGTTTTGAAATTCAAATTTTGGACTAAAATTAAATTAAATTTGAAATGAATTCGAATATCGATTTAAGTGATTTTTTTGGGTTTTAATTCATTTTCGAGCACGAATTTTTCCAAACCATTTTGAAATAATTTTTAAAATAAATGAGCATTTTAAATTGTTATTATATGATAATTTTGAAGTATTTTCAAATGTAGAATCTATTTATTCTCGATAGTAAGGGAATTTTCAAATATGGCTTTCAAAATTGGTATTAAAAGCTTGTTTTCTCAAGTAAATTATTTTATATATAAAATACATGTTTTTGCACTACTCAAATGAATGAGAAGGAGAATCAAACGATTTGGTAAAACATGTGTATGCGACACTTGCATTTATCTTATCGGTTAATTTCTGACTTGCTCTTTTGATCATTTTGACCTGCGGGTCGAGTTTACCGATGAGATGAGGTAAATTTGTACTGCTTTGAGTGTGAAATTTACTAGCGGTTAGTAAAACGTTTAGTATAAACGTGTGGTATGGAAAACACGTTAACACTGTTCGGGTTTCTATCCGAGAGTTTGTGAAACATTTGCCTAAGCGACGTATTTGCCAATACTGGACCTTCGGGTCATTTGTCCTTCAAGGTGTTTGTCTAAGAGATGTTTGTCATTGCGACGTATTTTTCCTTTGGGATGTTGCCTTGGGGATGTTTGTCTAAGTGACATATTTATTTCTCCTTTGGGACGTTTGTCTAAGAGACGTAACGCCTTATTTTAGGAGAAAAGTACTTGGCGGGCTTCGATCATAAGCACGTACTATATCTTTGAGATGATTTCATTGATTTTCTTATGATTTTTCAAGTGTATCGTCTCTTTACATTATTGGCCATTTGAGCCGTTTGAGATATTATATATGGCGATTACATCTTTGAAAATTAAACTCCTTATCGAGTTCTATATTTGAGATTTGGATTTGCCAACACTTGGCGTTTATTTGAGATTTATACTCTATTATTTGGAGATATATGAGATTGCCATTTTTGGTGTATTTTATGTTTGAGACTTCTCTGTTTAGAGAATATTTTTGTGATTTCCATTATGGAGTGTTTTGAGTTTGAGATTTAGGATTCTCCTTTTTTGGATATACGGTTCATAGAAACCATTTTAGTGGCTTTTGGGATTTCGCCAATGATATGAGGCATTTATTATACCTATTGTTATTTGGTGAGTTTACCTAATTCGAGGACATACACTTAATGTAATTACATTATTTGAAGTAGAGGCATGCTCTTATTATTGTTTCTTCTCATTCGAGAGGATATCTTACCCTTTAACTTATGCTTATATTATCACTTATCCTTATAAATTGATTTGTTTAGCTAGACTGATACGTGTATTTTATACTTGGGTCAGAACGAGGTGTTTTAGGTTAAGTACCTTTATGGACTTAGCCTATTCTACTTCCGCATGGACTTATCTGCTAGCCCTTTTTTGTTGTAGTCCTTTTTCACTGGTCTGATATGTATATTTTTTTGACTCATGTGTATATTATGGTCGTTATACCACTTATGATGTATTATTTGTATTGTATTGGGATGTATCCGTATATATATGTATATATATCTGTTTCTTGTTCTGTGATGTGTTATCATTTGAGTTTTTGTATTTTGTTTTGATAGATCCTATAGCCACCTGTAGTTTGGTCTTAAGCATTTGTTGGGTATGTCGATCCACTTGAGAAAGGAAAAATAGGATCACTAATCGACGTATTCGATAGATATTTAAGACAAGACTACGATGGTAGCCCTTAACCAGCCATAGTCTCCGCATTAGCAGACAATATTGCCCAATAATACTCTTTGTTAATGTGGGTCTCGGGGTGGGTATCACAGCTTGGTATCAAAGCTGAGTTCAGAATAAAATATGATAAATACAGAACAGAAGTATATATTATGATATATCCGACTATAGTACGAGTGTACGAATCCCTTAATCATCGTATCATATACCTTATCGTGTCTTTTAGTATAGAATTTTGGGATATGTCTAGGAATATATTTTGTTCCGTAGTACTCCATAATAGAGTTTATAATATCTTATCTTAGGATAATCCTAATTGTGATTGTTCTGTTCACGCCATCTTAGATACGGGTGCTTGACACTCATCCGTATCGGAGGAATTGATGCTTTTTGATGTTCTTATCTTGTGATTTCTTTCAGGATTACGAATCCTATTGAGGGGTTCCGCAACATTTGGTATGATGTTCAAGGATTCTGGGATTGTTCCTTGTAGCTTATCTTTTCATGTGATTTAGCACGCTATTTTTCAATCTAGAGTTTGGAATGGTTTGAGATGGAGTGACTTGCATATTAACAAGCCACATTCTGTGATTTGAAGGATCCTATATTTGGTTATCCTAATTTGGCTGATTCGTTGTTTCTTGTTCTTCGAAATGTTAATGATGATTCCAAAGTCTCTATATTCACTCTTGAGTTTCAATATGTTGATGATATGTTTCGAATTCCAGTCATTTTGACTTTGTTGATTTCTATGAGTCCGTTCGAGTATGACACCCAATCGAGCAATTGAATATTGTATTAACTTCATTCCCGGTTCTTACATTTCGGTCATCTTCCCACGAGGATGTCCACTAGGGAAATGAGGTGATTCATTGAATTTATTTGATATTGTTGTTCTTGTTTCCTTTTGAGATATCCTTTTTAGATACTCAATTGTTGATATACCTTGTAAAATTACTTCACTCTAAGTAATGATATGTTGTTAATGTTCTTCTTCTCATTCGAGAAGATATCTTAACCTTACTCTTATATCTCATTTCTCTCTAATCTATCGTGTGGTGCTAGGTCATTCCTTAGCTTGACCTTACAATGAATTTTCATGATCTACGAGTAGCGGAGGATAACGTTACTCTTACCGCATTCCGCATTCGTTATGAGTCTTATGACTGGTTCATTATACCCATAGGAATAATGAACACTCCAGTTTATTCCATCAATCTTAGGGATCGAGTATTGTAGGAATATCTTGACGATTCTATTTGTATTCCATGATTTTGAAAATAAGTAATAAATTGCGTTTTCAAATTTTTCAAAAACTGAAGATATGTTTCGAAGAGAAAATGGATTTTTTTGGGGAAAAACAAAGAATATTTTGAGTATTATGTATGAGATATTTCTTTTAAAAAAATGAATTTTGGCCTTGGGTTGTCCTTCTAGTGCTTTAAGAATTCTGGTCGATGCATTTGGCAAACGTTATCGAAAGGAATTTTCTAAACGCTGTGATGAGACAGCCAGACAAAGTAAATTGAGTTTTAATAAGTAAAGTTTGAAAATAATTAATATGATGGAGTATTATTTTTTATTTTAAATGTTTAATGAAACCATTGAACCATAGTGAGTGTTGGATGTGTGACGAGGTGGTTTTGATCATTTGATCAACTCTGCAGCTAATCGATGGGATCATTCACTGTAAATCAATGGCAAGGCAATACCCTTATATTATTTAAAATTTGAGAAACTAAATATGGTAATTTGGGTAAGTAAAAGTGAATAATTCTAATTAAGGGGATATCTTAATTAGAAGAAAATATCATTTGATGCTTTGATTAATAAAATGATTTATTTAAGGTAAAAAATACTTTGGTTTGAAAAATTAAAACATTAATTGAATAGTAGAGTTCAAGTTATTAATGATGACTATAAAAAAATTTGTTTTGACACTTAGTTATTTGAGTAATAGTAGAGGATAGATATAAAATTCTATCTTGAGAGAAAATAAAGAAGTGTTAATTTAGAACATTTAGTATGAATTTGTGAGCCAGTCTCTGTTTTAAACTTAAATGGTATTAAAACTTATGGGTTTGAAATTGCAAAATTCTTTTGAAAAAAGTTTGAATTAATTATCAACTTTAATAAGTTTTATATTGTAGTTAGATGTAAATTTAATTTTGTGACAAATGGAAATGTGAATTCGGATTGTTTTAATAAATGAACAATTCATGTAGTATAATCATTTTAAATTGTAAGAATAATTTTAAACTTTATATATATATATATCCCAAAAATTTATTTGATGGACAATTAATAATCATCTCTTGATATGAAAGAGATTAGTTATCTTTTCCAAAATGAGTTTTCATAGTTAATTGTTTTAAAGCTATATTTTGGAAAGTAATGAAAGTATTTCCACTTAATGAATTGTTTTTTGATGATTACATAAAGTTGATCATAATTTTGTATGTATTAGATTTCTAGGGCAAAAAGATCATTTAATAAATGATATAGCAAAAAGCTTATTAGAAAATGTAGTTTAAGATTAAAATAGTTTGGGGAAAATTTCAAATTTTGAATTGATTTAAAAATTGAAATTTTATTTGGAAAAGTGTTGTGATAAAACAACTATAACTTGATATTTATATCTCCAAATGAGTTCAATCTTTTTGTAAATGAAAGAGCTTTTAGTAAGCTATAAGGTTTCTTTTACACTTTAAAATATTTTTCCTTTTAGTGGGTCTAAAATGGGTTTGAAAGTAGATGGTCATTTTTGTCCTATAAGATATTTTCTAAGATTTAAGCTAAAAATAAATTTAGCATAACTTTCAAACTGCGAGTCTTATTTTTATGATCTTTGTATCCCTAGAAAGCTTAGACTTAGTAAATTTTTTAAGTGTTTTCATATTTTGAGTTTGATGGGTCAATATTTAAGATTTTAAAGCAGGTTTTTAATTGAAACAACTTGTTTTCTTATTAGTTAAGTGCATTCTACCTATTTTGTGACTATAATTTGGTTGATGTTTTGTATGACAATATATTTTCAAACTAAAATATACTGTTGAGAAAAACATTTTATTCACTTTAAATAAAGAGTTTAGAGAATAAATTGGATTTTTGTAAGAAGTCTCAAAAAATTTCAGAATATTGAAGTTTGAGAATTTGAATATAAAGAAATTAGGTTTTTGGAACATTAAATATATTTGTTTTGTAAAATAAGAGTATAGAAATCCATTCCTTGAGTTTGTTTTGTCTTTGAGCCATTATCTAGCATCATGCATTATGCGGTCATTTGAGTCTGGTGGCCTTTGAAGAAACCACCTTGCATCGAATTCTCTTACCTCTCTTGTTTTCAAACTTATGTTGGTGTGGTTCTTTCCGTAATGACACATGAAAAGTTGTGTCGATAATTATCTCATTGATCAGAGTTCGGAATAAAAGTTGAGCTAAATCCCAACTCTACTCGAGAAATTTCCGAGAAATCAATCTCACTTGATTGATCCTTTGGGTAACATTCTGTTGCGTTATTGTTTCGAAGGTGAGAAGCCTTCGAAATCATGAGGTATTGCCCATAAAAATTCTATAGTCTGCTAATCTCGATGATTATATTCGGGAAATTATATAATTTAGCGAGCAATTTTATCTTGGTCTTCTATCAATTTGAGTTGGGTGGAAATTTTTTAAACTCGAGCTTATCTATCTTTCTTTTGATTGATGAAATTAACGTGTTGAACACAAACTCTTCTCTAGAAATCAATTCAAGCAAACTGTAATTTCTTTAATCCAAGGTGTAAATCAAAAGGTAATTAACTCCAAAACCCTATAATTTCATCAAAATCCTAATTTTAGAAATGGGTTTTCTAATTTACTGTTGAATTCCACTTGCATGCCATTTTCTTTTGTTCTACAGGTTCATAGAGGCTAGAATCAAGAAAAAAGCTTCAATCTTTCTTCATTAATTCGAATTTTTGCCTACCTACAACAAGGTGAGTTGAATAACTCACAAAATCTAGCTAAGCCGAAGTCTCAAATGCTTGAATCTGTATAAAATGAGCTTTTGTAATTGATTTTCTGTTGATAATTTTTTTCTATGAATCTAGTTTGGGTTGCTTCTTTGCATGGTTATATTTTTTGATTCCGACATTGAAATGCTGCTGGTTTTCTTGAATTTGGTAGCACGCATGTTGAACTTCATTTATGCAAATTTTTGTTGAAAAATATTGTCATTTGGATGTTCAAAACAGTGGTAGAAAATCAACTCAAACGCAGATTTTTGCTTGTAGAAATTTTGTTTTGAGTTGCTGCAAACTTTGCCTGAGTCCATATTTGAGAGAGCATAACTCTTTCATTTCTTATTGAAATTCATCAATTCTCTTTTTGTTTGAAAGAACTAGTTTTCTACTATATACATAAATTTTTTTAGCTCAACCCGAGTTAATTTGATCCTCTATTTCATGCCTGGAACTTGAACCCGAGATGGTTTTCATCCCTGTACATTTTTTGTTTTTTGAACTGTTGCAAACATGGCCCGAATCCATGTTTGAGACAGTGTAAAATTTTCATTTCTAGTCAGAATTCATTGATTTTTTTTGTTTAAAGATGAAGTTTTCTACTATGTGCATACCAATTTTCAGTTCAATATGAGGTAGTTTGGTCCTCTGTTTCGAGCCTTAAGTTGGATCCAAGATGGTTTTCAGGCCTGGGTATATTTTTATTTTTGAACTGTTGTAAACATGGTCTAAGTCCATGTTTGAGACGGCGTAACCTTTTTATTTCCAGTCGGACTTTATCGATTCTTTTTTTGTTTGAAATTCAAAGTTTTCTACTTTGTGCACACCAACTTTTAGCTTAATCAAAGGTCGTTTGGCCACCTGTTTCATGTCCGAAAGTTGAATGCAGAAAAGATTTCAAACCTGGGTATGTGTTGCCGATGCATTTCTATGTTCTTTTTCCATTCGACTTTTGACTTTTACTTCATGTTTTTGTGATATTTCTGAAATGTTTTGAGGCCATGATGCCTATCGGTAGACTGGACAAATTTGGTATTTTGAAATTCAAATTTTGGATTAAATTTGAATTTAATTTGAGTTGAATTCAAATATCGATTTGAGTGATTTTTTGGATTTTTATTCGTTTTCGAGCATGGATTTTTCCAAAGCTTTTGAAATAATTTTTAAAATAAATGGGCATTTTAAATTATTATTATATGATATTTTTAAAGTATTTTTAAATATAGATCTATTTATCCTCAATAATAAGGGAATTTTCAAATATGGCTTTCAATTGGTATTAAAAGCTTGTTTTCTCAAGTAAATTATTTTATATATAAAATACACGTTTTTGCACTATTTGAGCGAATGATGAAGGAGATTTGAAGGGTTTGGTAAAACACATAGTATGGGACACGTGCGTTTATCTTATCGGTTAGTTTCTGACTTGTCTGTTTGATTGTTTTGACCTAAGGGTCAAGTTTATCGATGAGATGAGGTAAACTTTTAACTGCATTGAGTGTGAAATTTACTATCAGTTAGTAAACCGTTTGGTGCGAACGTGTGGTATGGGAAACACGTTAACACTGTTCGGGTTCCTATCCGAGAGTTTGCGAACATTTATCCAAGTGATGTATTTGCCAGTACTGGACCTTCGGGTCATTTGTCCTTCGAGATGTTTGTCTAAGAGACGTTTGTCACTACGATGTATTTGTCGTTTAGCATGTTGCCTTCGGGATGTTTGTGTAAAAGATGTATTTATTTGTCCTTCGGGACGTTTTTCTAAGAGATGTGACGCCTTATTTTAGGAAAAAAGTACTTGGCAGGCTTTGGTCATAAGCACATGCTATATCTTTCAGATGATTTCATTGATTTTCTTGTGATTTTCCAAGTGTATCGCCTCTTTACATTATTGGCCGTTTGAGCTGTTCGAGATATTATATATGGAGATTACATCTTTGAAAATTGAACTCCTTATCGAGTTCTATATTTGAGATTTGGGTTTGCCAACAATTGGCATTTATTTGAGATTTATACTCTTCTGTTCATAGATATATAAGATTGCTATTTTTGGCATATTTTATGTTTGAGACTTCTCTATTTAGAGAATATTTTTGTGACACCATTTATGGTGAGTTTTGAGTTTGAGATTTGGGATTCTCCTATTTTGGGGATATGGTTCAAAGAAACCATTTTACTGGCTTTTGGGATTTTGCCGATGATATAAGGCATTTATTATACTTAGTGTTATTTGCTAAGTTTACCTATTTCGAGGACATACACTTAGTGCAATTACATTATTTGAAGTAGAGGCATGCTCTTATTATTGTTTTTTCTCATTCGAGAGGATATCTTACCCTTTATCTTATGCTCATATTATCACTTATCCTTATAAACTGATTTGTTTAGCTAGATTAATCCATGTATTATATACTCGGGTCAGACCGAGGTGTTTCAAGTTAGGTACCCTTATGGAATTAGCCTATTCTACTTCAACATGGACTTATCTTCTCGACCTTTTTGTTGTAGTCTTTTTTTTGCTGCTCTAATATGTATATTGTTTTGACTCGTGTGTATATTATGGTCATCATACTTATGATGTATTATTTGCATATTGTATTGGGATGTATCGGTACATATATATGTGTGTGTGTGTGTGTGTGTGTCTGTTTGTTGTTCTGTGATGTGTTATGCATTTGTGTTGTTGTGTTTTGTTCTAATAGATCCTATACCACTTGTAGTTTTGTATTAAACATTTATTGGGTATGTGATCCACTTGAGAAAGGAAAAAAATTATAAATCTCTAATTGACGTATTCAATAGATATTTAAGACAAGACTATAAATAGTCTCCCCTAACCAGCCCTATTCTCCGCATTAGCACATAATATTACCCAGTAATACTCTTTGTTAATATGGATCTCAAGGTGGGGTGTCACAATGAGACCCTATGCACCCCGCATAATAGCGGATGATCCTATATACCACGATATCCCCCTCGAAGTGGGATTGGTATTTTTATGTCGTATTAACATCAGTGGTTGTAGGGAAATAGGTTGGAGGGATCCAATTGGATTCCTCTAAAATGTTTAATTAAATTTCATTTATATATATATATATATTGATATATTGATATATGATCCATTTGAGAAATCTGTGGAAGACTACAGTATGATTTGAATTTATTGAATGCTATGGTAGTTTTGCCCTAGATTTTGGTATTTTAAAGGTATCATAAATATATGTTTTTAATTTGGAACGGAATTAAAAATAAATTAGAAGTGAAATATTTATAGTGAATTTTGGACTAATTAAAAGGAATGAATTCGGGAGAAATAAATAGTTTAATTCTAAATTAGCACTTAAATATTTTGGAATAGTGTAAATAGAGATTTGGAATCAAGTGTACAAAAGATTTTTTAATAATAATTCTTAAGTTGTGCTTGTTAAAATATAAAATGTTTTAAAAATCGAGATTTAAAATAGTTTGGGAGAATAAAAAAGGAATTTGAAAATAAAATATAAAATTGTTGTATGAGATCTTAAATAAGATTTTAAATTATAAAATGGAAGTGGAAATCGGAATTTAGTTAGGTTTTGGAATATAGTTGGGTTATTTAAGAAATTAACTTAAAAATGGAATTCAAATTAGAAATCGATTTATAATCGATTAAGTATTGTGAAACCGTTATAAATGCGAAATGAGATTATGAGATTCATAAACAATGTTTTTAAGTAAAGTGGAAATGCTTATCAGTGGATAAATTGAAGATATAAATTCACAGTGATGGTTTATAATGAAGTGGGTAAATCATTTAAAAAAAAAGATAGATTTTCCTTATGGAAATGTGGAAAGGGAATTTATGAAATTGGAAACGTAAATCGTTTGGTTATAAACCGATAGATTTATATTAAATTGGTTATACTAGAATCGGGTAAAAGTATATTTTTATCAAGAAGTTGGGTTAATTAAAAAAGGAGGATTTTTAATTATTCAACTTGGTAATTTAAAAATGTTTTAGCATAAGAAATATTCTAGAAAGTTAGGTGTTTAAATATTTTTAAATTGTCAAAATAAATTATAAGTTTATAAATAAGTCTTGTAAATCGATTAGAATTTTATTAAGAAATCTAAATTAATTATTGTTTCAAAGCTATGAAATTATTTTAAATTGTTTAAAGTATATTTAATTATTAATTAAGTTAGTTTATAATGAGTAGATATTTAGTTAATTATTATTAAGAATTAATCAGTATTATTATTTTAAAAGATAAATGACTCAATATTAATATTATTTATTATAATAACTTTTATTTAAAGAGTATTTGCCTAAATTAAAATTGGAATTTATATAGAAATTTTGTAAATATTATTTTGAGAAATTTTTTATATAAAAGTTTTGGAAAGTAATGGTATACTTTCATAGTGAAATCGGAGGCAGAGATTGCCTGAAGTTTAGTTTTGGATTTCTCTAGGATAAAGAAGTAATTATTGAGCTATGCATCCATGGTGGATACTGCATGGTTCTTTTCATATTTATTTTAAAATGTTTTAAAACATTTTCAAAAAGAATAGCCAGTGGACGCACTTACCGATAAGATACGTATGTACCTTTTGATAAAGAGATTTAATTTAAAAAAAAATAAATAAAATGAGACTTGTTGTTTTCGATGGAAAATGAAATATTTGGTTGAATGATTGTTTATTTGATAGTTATATAACCGACTATCAAATCTGGACCCAAAATATAATTTTGGGAATATCTAGAGGAAACGCGAGAATTATGTGGTACGATTCCCGTTCGAGGTGTCATACTGTACGTATTAACTCATTTCGTTCTTCTAGGATGTTTATAAGGAAATCCATACACTAATGGTTAGGAGATGATCCCCGATCTTATTTTCATATATTTATTTCCTAAAGAACCGGGGTTGATTTTACCAGAAATATAGAACATTGTTTCAAAGACACCGGAATCGGATATGTTATCCGAAAACCACTTCGATCCAACAAACACATTTTCGAAGTGAAGACAAGAACATGGAATCGAAGATGGAGCAGTGAAGTGCAGGGGCTAATTGCTACTCCTGAGGATTATTCGATAATGGATGTAGTAGGAATAGTGCCTTCGTTTCGCTCAGACCCAAAACGGACTTGTATGGATGAATGCTATTAGCAAATTGTCATTAAAGGACAGTGAGCATTCTAAGTGAATTCCTTAAAAAGGTAATTGTAGCCTTAAGCCTCATCAACCGGGAATGACTTAAAATCAGGGGAGATGCAGCATGGCTATGTGGGTCGCACCCAAGTAAGGTATGTTTATCACCTTTCTAAATACCTTCAGATATTATTACTACGGTGCGTGGAAGGACTAGGAAAGGGTGGGAACACCGGGGGTGATAGCATATTCGGTCTATCCAAGTTAGGGGTAGTTCAGTCTTGTATTGCAGAGGACCTCGGTATGGTCCTCGGTACATTTTTCTAGATGTGTTAGTGACAGATGGTACCCCAATGCCTATTCATTCATACGGAATCCATCCGTCAATACATACCTTTACGATTTTGGTTGTAGAGCCTAGTATGCTGGAAATTAATTAATGTAACAATTTCAGCTATTTGAATAATTATTTGTACTTAGACACTATTATAATATAAGAGGATTTTGATATATAATGTTTTGGTTGTCGTAAGGTAAAAACCCGTCATGTTTATGTGCAGCGTGGTCTTACTAGATACCTTTGTTTTCAAAGGATTTTGCTAACTTTAATAATTCAAATTGAGCGTGTTTACTTATGCTGGTTTTCCAGACCGAGTCGGGTGCTATTTATTTATAATACTCGGGTCTGACCGAGTATTACATATACATGATAGGATGTTATGGAGCTCAGGAGACGAGCTGAGTGGTGAAGACGCATCACATGTACTTAATTATATTCCGCTATGTATTGTATGCTGTATATTCAGCACTTGTGAGGACTAGTTATTATAACTGTCAGTATTGAGTTATTAATTTATAAGTACTCTGATGATGTAATGTATAAATAATGTTTTATAGCTCTTTTTATATAAAGAATTGTTATTATCTATTGTATATTGCTCCGCTGTGATTGTGAGATTCTGTGTTTTTATTTCTATTTTCTTCTTCTACCTCTTTCTTCTTTTCTCTGACGATCTGGTATTTTTGGCACTCGATTGCTCGACATGTAATACAGTGAATGTATTGATGTCAATTTTCGAGGGCCGAAAATCCGAGCCATCACAAGCGTGCCACCTAGCATTCTATAAGTTATAACACCATTCGAAACATAATGGAATAAGTATTGGTAGTCAATTCTATCATATTCAAAAGGTAGCTTTTCAAATCAAATTATTTTAATTAAAACTATGAAAATAAACTCTACGTATTTCAAGCTTGTGCGGCCATACGATAAGTTTGATTGCTACGAAGCTTGAAATTCTATAATAATTCTCTATTACGGATTCGATGGAACTGGCTTCGTCGAAATATGAGACAGTGCCAAAAAGACTATTTTACACGTAAATTAAAACAAGAAATTTTCAAAAATTAATTTAATCACTTTAAATTCAATTTTAAAAGTTAACAATATTCATTCTTTTTTAAATAAAATTTAAATCAACTTTTGACATCATTTTCATTCATATAAAATTTAGTATTCAATTAATCAAATAATTTCCAATAATAAATTTAAATAATTTAATTATCCAATAAATCACATTGATAAATCATTTAATTTCAAATGAATTTTAGGTATCAACAATTATTTTACTTCCATATAAATAATTCAACATTTATTATTCAATTCCAGCTATTGATTATAAAACATTCAATACATAGAATACCATTTCAATACTTATTATCGCCTATAGCTTCGAAATTGATTATTTCAAAATTTTATTCAAGTTCATATTAAATAAATTACATTAATAAATCATTAAAATTTTAATTGTAACCAATTTTATTCAATAATAATATTAAATTTAATAATTTTAAATAGTTAAAAATATGGATCATTACACCGGCTATGCAAATCGCCTAGTTGTTGGTGTGAAACCACCAATAAAGTGTCGCTCGGACCCAATTTGATCCGTAATACCACGGAAAAGGTTGAGTTAATCAAGCAGAGGATGAAATCAGTACAAGATGGTCAGAAATCTTATGCGGATAAAAGAAAGAAAGAGATTTAATTTGAGGTTGGAGATATGGTATTTGTTAAAATCTCCACTGTTAGGAAAGTTGTTAGATTTGGCAAGTCTGGAAAATTGGCACCTACATTTACTGGGCCATTCAAAATTCTAGAAAGAATAGGAAAATTGGCATATCGTGTAGAGCATCTTGACAAGTTGGTTGGAATCCACAATATTTTCCATGTTTCTCACTATAGGAAATACCTTCATGGCACTGCTAGTAGAGTAGAACCTGATCAATTGGGGGATTTTGAAATGTAGCCGACAGTGCCTCGTGCCACTGCATGTTTTGTGGAGTATGGTACTAGGAGTCTCCACAGTAAAAAATTAAGTTGGTCCGAGTACAATGGGGGGATAATCCGGTGGAAAGCACATGGGAGACCGAGGAGAAGATGAAGAACACTTACCCAAAGCTTTTCACTGGTAATTTTTCTCTCCAAAATTAGAATTTTGGTTGCATCACGGTTGCTAGATTGGATGGTAGGAGATGGTTATTACACTTTTTCACAATCACTTTGCACTCATATAGAAATTTTTAGGATATTTGCATACATACTTACATGACATGATAACATGCTCACGCTTGGATTGAGTTCATTTTAGCATGTGTGCAATACATAATCATATTGCACTAATGGTTGAGTAGATGGTTGTGTAGAGAACTTGATTATATAACCTGGATGTATTGCGAGTTACGCTATTCCCCTCTCGGAAGATTTCGGGATGAAATCCTTTTTAAGGAGGGAAGAATGTAACACCCCACAAAATAAACCATAAACAAATAAAGTAAATTCAATTAAATATGATAATGGTTGGATATGAGAATTTATAAAAGTTGGAATTTTACCACGAAAGTTATTCCATTGCGTTCGTGGAAATTTTTTAATTTGTTTCATATATAATATGCTAAAAACGGAGCTCAAACAAAGAAGTTATGAGCATTTGAAGTTCTCAGATTTAAATTAATTTAGTTTAATTCAAATTCAAATAAAAAAATCAAATTTAGGATTTAAATTTCTAAAAATTTCTTGGGGGCTAAGTAAATGATTAATTAAGGCTTAACGTTGAAAAATTAATTGGGGAATAAAATAATTTAGAAACGGAAACAAAAATAAACGCCCTGAATAAAAGAGCGGCTGACCTAAATAGGTCAACCGATCGACTGAAGTGGTTGAACGATCATCCAAGGACGGTCGACCACTTGGCAATGATAGTTGCCAGTGGCGGTTAGGGTTTATGTTATGTTTCGCTCGGTTATCACTCCAAATTTACCTATTTTGTACCCACTTCCATCCTACGATTTTGGTGCATTTCAGCTCCTATAAATAGGGCCCTGTCCTCTCCATTTTTACTCATATTATTTCAGGGAATACGATGAATTTCTGCTGTTGCTATCTCTCTAATGAGATTCAGAATCTCCATAAAAAATTCAAGTAAGGATTCAACTTATTTCCTATTTGTTTCTTCTTCCTCCAATATATTGTTATCATATTCTTCTCCTATTATTCTAAATCTAATGGATATATATACCTCTTCCCTATTGTATGTACAAATTGAAAAAGAGATATTCCGAAAGAGATTGGAAGGCTATAAATCCACTTGAGTAAAGCTAAGGCTAATATGTCAATGGAAACCTTAATATTTCTTTTCAGGAGCTATTTAGTTTATTTCTTTTGGATTAGAATACGCCTTAGGGATTTTGGAATTTCGAAAAATATGATAGAAAAAATCCTCTAAAATTCCTTTTTATTTCGAGATGTTAATTCTATGTTGATATTCTCAATTATTTACATTAATTTGATGGAATTTGTATCATTTATGCAATTTCCGATAATTTCATAGTCCATTCCACTTCTCCTTCTTCTTTGGGTCAAATTATGATCTTTCAATAAAATAAGGGGTTTAGATTATTAATTCTATTTATAGTTTACACTATTTATGTTTATCTATTTCTTTGTAAAAGAGGAGTTGAATATAATATGTGGTATAGATTGCAATTCTTACTGTTTAAGATATTCCATTGAATTGGTGTATTAAATTGAGTTTATATTTTATTTACAAGTCTATTATTGCAGTTTTAATTAGGAATATTTATTCCCTATTTTGGACATTAGAATTCCATGAAACCTTTGAAAAAATTGAAAAAAAAGACTTGTACTGATAATAGGTGAGGGAATTGACATTTAACGCTAGTTTAAGCATAAAATCTATGCGTTTAGAACTTATTAAGCGTGAATATTTATTTATTTCTATTTACATAATTAACGTATAACCATTGCATGTATGACGTAGTTAATTAGGCGTTTATTTATATTTATTTTCCTCCATTTGGAAGGTAATTGATTTTGAGGGGAAAATATAAGGAAACTTATATAACCTAATTATTATTTTAAGGCGTAATAAGAAAAATTCCTTATATGGCCTTATTTATGAAAATGTGAGAAGAGTATGTATGTATATATAGAGCAATTAATTTATGGCTAAGTCATAGGGATGCAACGTCAATAGAGTTACATGACAGAAGTCTGCCCGTCATTTTGAGGCTACCAGCAGTTGTGTACACATTTGTTGATGTGAGATATCCTTATGATAAATATTTGTAGTGATGCGAGTTTAGTTTCAAATTCTGTAGTGGAAATCTACTTAGCTAGTCTGGCTAACAGTTCCTATAGGCAGAGAACTAATGCAAGATGTCACTATCGGTATGGGCCATATGATGAAGGGCCTGCTTAGGGTTTGAGGTATCAAGTGGTTCGCCCTGCCTTTTTCCACAGATGAAGTACTAAATGGCCAAGGGGTTGTGTTAGATGTTATCTCTATAGGGGTCCATTTCTGCAATTAGGCATTAAATGACCGTGTCTTCCTATTTTCCACTTGGAAGTAATTCTGGAATGGAAGGTATTAAGCGGTTGGACTCGCCTCCTTTCTTTATAAAGAAGTATCAAATGATTTTATGTTCGTAGACATATTTTTATTTTGAAATATACTACCCAAGTACTAAAAAGGTAAGACTCGAGGTTTTTATTTACCAAACACTTGTTGTTCTAACTCCCTATTCATTACAACACGGGTTAAAGGCGTAGTGATGGCGGTGACGGTGCTTAAATGTGAAGAAATATAGCAAGTGGAAGTATTTATTATTATTTCCTTTCATGTGTAGCTATGGATTTAAATAACTGTTGTAACGAATATTATATTACAGTTTTTATGGGATTTTGTGTTATGACATTTTTATGGTTTTGAAATAAAAGGTACATTTTACTATTATATTTTGTCCCATTCGCTGTGAGTTCTAAAAGTTTAGTTATGGCTTTGTAATGTTATTTATTTTTACACT
This sequence comes from Allium cepa, assembly GCA_030765085.1. Lineage (NCBI taxonomy): Eukaryota > Viridiplantae > Streptophyta > Magnoliopsida > Asparagales > Amaryllidaceae > Allium > Allium cepa. The sequence goes on along the minus strand of CM060938.1, from coordinate 459,639,069 downwards.
CAACAGCTTTCCTTAGAATGGATCTAATTTTCGATGAGCCTTTTCTGGGTTGAAATTTAGGCATGTTTCAGGGTGGGTTATTACATGTACCTAATCACCCCTGATCGTCGAAAAGTGCAAAAAAAAAAGCTCCTTATAAAAATACGTCGATACTACATGTAGCTTTTACACTGTAAAATGGAAGAAGTTTTCTTTGATCCACTCCTCCTTTAATTAAACTTGCTTTAAGTTTTATTCCACATCCCATCTAAGAGAGTCCAGAAAGCTTGACTTCTTCCTTCCCTTCTATAAGATGAGCCAAATTCCTCCCATGGTGATTAGGCTACTGTACTCTTAATTCTCTCATCCACATTATGGTGGTCTCATCTTCTTTTACTCTACTTCAAAGTCACTAGCATCCGAGTGCTGGGTTAGTATGCCAAGATCTGATGTCAGTTCTATTACTGGGTTGTGGTTTAGCTCCAAATCAGAAGAATATAAGTTCTTTGTTTCTAATGTATGTTGTTTGAATGTTTGCTTATTTCATTAATAGTTTGATATCAACAATTATTAGTTCAAGTTGCACATGAATTAGAGTTTCGATACTGCAATACTCTCTATAGTTATGCTTCGCCCATATGTGCTCTATGATAATAGTGAGAATGGTATTCTTAAGCTTCTGAAATAATTTGTTGCCATTGTTAGTACATAATACCTGGTCAAATACATTATCAATTCCAATGTTTCCTAGTTTGAACTTAAAGAGGATAGCGTGTAGATTCATTTTGATATAATGGCACTGAGAAAATTGATGTTATGAAGATTTGATCGCTTGATTGCACATTTTGCGTGTGGTGTCTATATCGCTTTTCCACTTGGAATTTTTTTTCCTTTGTGTATAGTTTTCCAGTTCCCTCAATAATGTACAAACCGATATTTTAGGTGCGCTTGTGTTACTCAGAATGTGTACGCACCACTACAGTTCATTATGTTTTTTACAGACTTGGTTCCATGCTGATCTGATTGAAAATTTCCCCTTTTTTGTGTCTTCCAAACCCAAAATTCTTCACCTAAATTCGTTTTGTGACCATTGACAAATTTTCCTTTCAGTAAGTTCTCTAGACTGTGCTCTGGTCTTAAGAAGTAGTTTCCACATGTATAAGGAATTACAATCTGCAGTGACTGTCCTATTGTATTTTTGCAATACCTACCCTCCACTCATTTAGCCCCCTAAGTAATCCTTTTGTAAATACCGCCATGTAAGTTTTAACAAAACAACATTCATGATATCTTCTATTCTCCTCAAGCCCGCACCTCGTTCATATTTCGTACGACACATATCTCTCCAGCTCATATTGCGATGTTTGTGTTTCCATACAAAAATGGAACATACTGAGTTTATTTTGGTGACAATAGATGGTGGTAACTGATGGAATTGATCCCAAAACACGATCATTGGATAAATCACTATTTTAATCACTACAATTCTACCACCTACATTCAACATCCTATTTTTCTAGTTACTAATTTTTTCTTTATTTTATCTAGCAGTATACCAAAATCTCTACATTTTAGTTTACTATGAGATAATGGAATTCCCAAATAGGTGATTGTTAAGTTCCTAGATTGGACCTTCATAATATTCATGATTTGATCCTTATCTCTAGCCCCACAAACACATTATTATATGAATAACTTTGGCAACACTCTCTGCATTTTTAGTGCTAGCTTTCGATAACACTAAAATATCATCCATATATAATAAATGAGTAAGAGTAGGTTCTAAAGAGAATATGAGTAGTATTTCCTTCATAATATTCCATAAGATCATGAAATATTCCATTATAGTGTTGAAAAGAAAAGTAGATAGAGGGTCTCCCTGCCTTATACCCTTATTGCTATTAAAGTAACCCATGGGGCAGCCATCCAATAGAATTGGAAAAGTGGTAGTAGATATACATTCATATATCATATTTGCAAAAAAATTGGGCAAACCCATACAAAGCAGCATATGGTATATGAATTCCATACTTATTTTATCACATGCTTTTTGTAAGTCCACCCCAAGCAATGGTTGTTTGAAGTCTTTCTATTGAACCCTCTCATCAATTCATGTCTGTGATGAGTCTACTTGCAATGAATGCATGTTGATTAATTGAAATTAAATTATTAAGGAAATGCTCCATTCTATTACATACGAAGTTTGCTAATATTTTATAGATCATATTGCATAATGCAATTGGTTTATAGTCTGAAAGGGTCTATGGGTTTTCCTTTTTCTAGAATTAAGCAGATTTCTTTGATTATTTTACATGACTGTTGGATACCCACCATAACTTCAAAAACGTTTTTTTCAATAAGTTCCTAGTGTAGTTTAAATTTTGCGTTGAATCCATCCAACCCTAGAGAGCTATTATCATCTATTTGAAATAGTACTTCCATCACTTTAATACGTTCAAAAGGCATGTCCAATTCTCTTCCTGCATCATCTAAAATAATTTTTGTACAAATGATATGCGGAAGAAAAAATGTAATAAAAGGGGAATTAAATAAATTAGAAAAGTATTATACCGCTTCCTTTTTTAGATTTCCATCGATGTCTATCCGGTTCCCCTGAGCACTCATCATCATTTTGTTTATTGAGTTAGTTTTAGTATGTGCAAATTTTCCATGAAAAAAGTGTGATTCTTTATGTCCTTTTGTTAGCTACAGCTGCAGATTTATTGTAGCATGTTTGTTGTAGCATCTTCGAAAGTTGATCTGTATCAATCCAGAATTTCAAACACTTCGTATTTAAATAACTGAATACTTTAAATATTTATGTCCAAGATTTAATATGATTAGATATGATTTTATAACCTTATTAAACACTTTTTAATTAATAACTAATGTTAGAAGATTTATTTTTGAAATGTGTTTACAAAAATTTACAATTTGGTTAAGTACTGAAAATGTGACAGGAAAACGTTTTGTTGAAAATCAACTTTTATAACAAAATAAGTTGTGTAAATATTTTGCAACGTGAATAGTTATCATGTGCAAACATACAATAAGAATTAAAATACATCTTTAGTAATTAATAATTAATTAAACTAAATGTATTAGCAAAAAGTAAGCATGGACAAGAGCACAAAAAGGACCCTTAAATCACTCCTCGATTATGGGAAAGCATGCTTATGTAAGAACATGGTCTTACATGCTTAACTTCATGGCTGAGGAGGGATTTTTTGAATATTTTCTATCCATTTCCTAAGGCTATAGATAAGCATGCAAGGCCTCTTCATTTTCTACAACATATCCACTTCTAAACACATGTCTACACTCTCTCTTCTCCTCTTCTTTTTGGCCTGAGGTCATGTATGATCTAGTAGGGGAGGTTATGGACTTTGGCCGTGGGTTCTAAGGTGGTGAAGGAGGTGGTGATTAGGCCTTAAGGCTGTGAGTTAGAGGTGGTAGAAAGAGGAGGTCGTGAGCAATGGTGACGGTGGAAGGCTTGGCCGTAAGAGTAGGAGGAGGGAATGGTCTTGGACGTGTGGTTTAAGAAGGTAGAAGATGGATTTCAACAATGTTTTGATGAAGTAGGATTTGTTAGTTAAAGTATGGTTGTGATCGAAAGTTGGTAGAAAGATATTTAGATTGATAAAAATGAGTTAATCTCACTTAGTTTGAAGGTAATAATCTTGCTAATTGCTAGTTGAATTGCTTGCTATTATCTATGATAATATTCCCAAACTACTTAAAAGTAATGACCGTAATTCTATGCTTCTAAAAGTATGTGATTTGGAGAAATATTACCTCCTAAATAATTAAGATTTGTAGTTTAAAAATTAAGTGCGTTCGAATGCTAAAAATGGATATGTTAACTTGTACATATGTTAATACAAGTTTAGTAGTGATATGGTTTGAATTTGAAATCACATATGAGTATAAAATAGAATCACACTTAATATTGAATTGAATACGAAATTGTCCGTATAGCGATAGTCGCTATAAACGCACTTTGAATCCCTTAAACTATAACTTATGAAAATGAAGACTTATTGACATATCTTAATAATAAATTATTCGGTTATTATTTACACTTCCATAAGTGTTGATAAAAATAAAGAATATGTTTTGGAAATTTATTGAAATAAATCAAAGTAACAAAATATTGAAGTAAAAAGGTCGCTATAAAGATTCTTTTTATTTAAAAAAATAATGATATTTTTCTACAAACTTCTTTGGAGGTTTATTTTTATTTAAAGAGTAAATAATATATTATTCTTAATGGGAAATTTTTGAAGCCTAATTCATTTGATAACAAGTTGAATGAAATGCAAAATGTCATAGCGAAATAGTCGCTATAAGCGTAGTTCGGTAAAATACCCTATTTTTGGAAAATTCTCTAAGATAATTGGAAGAAATTCTTTAGCATTTTTCTTCATGATTTTTAGGTACTCAAAGTATACTAACTAATGTAAAAAGAGTGAATCAGAAATCATTGGCTTATGTGTTGAAATCTAGGCTCAAAGTTGTATCAAAACAATGTTGATGTGGTAACAAAACTTTAGATGGCACTTCTTAAATGCTACATTTTCTATCTTGAACTATAATTGTTTAAAAATGATATTTAAATTTCATATGTTTCTCTAATATTTTTAAGGATGTTTTCTTATAAAAGAGTGTTTTAAAATTGGTTTCAAGTTTAAATATATTTTCAACAATAAATTATGAATTTTTAAACTAAGTACTTTTTAAAATAAAGACTAGATTTTCTATTTATTTCAAAATTCTTTTTTTTACCTAATATTCTATATAAATAATTATCATATATTTTAAGTAGTTTTAAAAATGTTTTAACATATTAATAAGTATTTTAAAGATATTTATATATATAAGTTTTAATATAAAATTAAGTATTTTATAAATGTAATAAAGGAAGTTTGGGTTTTAATACCTGATATAAAATAAATGGTTTTGAGGAATTACGTAAAAGTGTATTGTCTTAATTATTAAGTGTGGATATGCTTTGGCCTTTAAATAAATGTTTAAAGTTATTAATGGATAAGTAAATAGTTTTGGGTTATTGTAAACTGTATTTTTAGCAATACTTGTTTTTAACCCTTGTTATTAATTATACTTGTGAATATAATTAGATATTTACTAATGGATATTTAGTCGAAAAATACAAGTATAAAATTTTTGGGTTTGTTATGACAAACGATCTGAACAACACTTGTCCTTAACCCTTATGAATAAATCTTTTAAGAAGGGAGTTCTAAAGGGGAATGTTTTCAAAGTACAAAATTTTGGGTTTGTTGTGATAACTGTTTTTAGCAACAACTATCTTTAACCCTTAAATGAAATTAAACCTTTAAAAGGAGATTTTTAAAGATAATGATTAATTGAATAGGTTTGGCTTTGTAGTAAACAATGTTTTAGCAACATTTGTTTTTAAACCCTTGAATTATATTTTGGAAGAATTATTATAAATCTTTAACGATGAAATTTTAAAGATAATAACAACTACTGAAATCTTTGATAAAGGGATAGAAAATGTTATACGTTTTATTTAAAAAGAAAAGGAGTTTATCATAACAATGTATTGGTAATAACTGCTTTAATCTCTTTAATTATATTTCAAGGAAGTAAAACTTGTTAAACAGTTTGTGAATACATTTATACCATTGGAATAAGTATATAATACTTTTTAAGTATTAAAAGAATAAATGTAGTTAAATTTATAAAGACAAGTATACATCTTTTATAAAATGAAATTCAATATGTTTATACAAGTATATAAAGGAAATTTTAATTAGTAAAAGAGTGTTTATTAGTGAAGGAATTCTTGAGTTATAAAAGTCATTTTATTAGATAAAAAGATGCTTTATTAATAAAAAGGGTATTAATTAAGGTTAAATTAATTATAAAAGGAATTAAAGTCGTTTATATGACTTGATTATACATGGATGATAAGTAACAACTATGTAATGACCTTATTTTGATTATTAATGGGACGTTAATACTAATTTGCGTAACACTAAGAGTCGAACGAGTAAGCTTCTCTATTTGTGAGAGTCAAGATTAATGCTTAGGTAGGGATGGAGGAAAAGAGCTCTAACCTATCGGCATTCTTCTAAGCCGAGGAATAGTTAAGCAAAAAGTTGGAAACGTGTTAAGTGTGGAACCTTGATTCCCATAAGCAAATGTTCAAGGCTCGATAGTCGATTAGTCAACTACCAATCTTGACCAAACTTAACTTAGGAAGTATAAGGAATGCTTCGCGGATTATACCAATAAGAACCCTTGGGAAGGAGTATTGGTACGAAAAGCCTCTAGCTTTTGAGTACTTATAAAGGAACTGGAATTGAGTTTACTGGAAATTCATCGATTGGTTTTGAAGAGTCTGGGATCGGTAAGTATTTAACTTACCGAACACCAATTCAAAACTACTACGGGTTCCATGTTTTGGGAGCGAGTGATGGAAACCATGTGAGGTTTCAGAAATTTGTTAAGTTGATGGAATCCATGTGGGATTCATTATTTGATACAGTTTTGTTGAAAATTCGTGTGAAAATGCAGAACATAGTCTCAACAAAAAAGAATAAAGACAGAGTAAGATGCATGATCCAGGGTTCAGCGAACCCAAATAGGGGGTATATCAACTCCGTTATCTAGAGTATGCTCATTGATATGTTGCGCATGAGGAGTTGATGGTACTCTATTCACGTGTTAGGACATGGGCTGATTGTGTTTACCTTATGGTATATTTTATCTAGAGAAATACAGCGCACAAAAGGTAGTTTCTAACCCTTGTCATAGATGATTGGTCTCAGTATGGCTTATGAGTATACTGGAGAGGTCTACGTGGAAAATCCATTTATACGAATGTGCCTTAGCAGTTTTGTTTGTATACCTAAATATGCTGTCAAATGTAATAAATGCAACCATTTCAGCTATGATTTATATTTATATTGAACACCCTAGACATATTATAATATCTTTAAATTATCCTATAAAGTGGTTCGGTTATCGTAAGGTAAAATCCCATCCGTGTTTATTTGCAACGTGGTCTTACGAGATACCTTTATTCTTTAAAGGGTTTTACAAATATTGTAATTCAAATTACTTGAGTTTTCTCACACTGGTTTACCAGACTGATCTAGGCGTTATTCTTCTTATAATGCTCGGGTCATGCCTGTGTATTTCCAAATTTCATTGATGATCATTGGAGCTCTTGGAGAAAGGAGCTAAATAGTTCCCTATCGTAGATTTTATTTCCGTAACATTACTTTGTTTATTTTTACAACAACTGTAAGGACAAGTTGTTATAACTATCCAACTTGATGACAGATTAGTTTTGATCATTGTATCTTTACAATTTTCCTTTGTAAAAGTATCATTTTGATGTTATATGTTATCATTCCGTTATGAGATTCTGATATTGTGTTTTCTTTTCTATTACTCTTCTTTTATTCTTTTATTTTACCCTTACATTCTGCTTTTCCGGCACTTGGGTGCTCGGCACACGAATACCTGGATGTATTAGCGTCGATATTTGGGGGTCGAAAAGGCGTATCGTTACATGATCCACTTTGTTTCTACGTGAAACGATAGCCCAGGCCTCATTTAGATGATTAATTAGATATGAATATGCCACATCAAGATCCTTCTTTAGCGATAATATAGAATTCTGCTTGGAAGTGATTTCTTTGTTCCACCTTATGAGGTTTTCTTTTATATTATTTAACTTCGAAAGAAGTTGAAAAGGGGGATTACCTATAAAGGAGCTTTCTATACTGCATTAAAAAGCTCATGATATTCTAGGTAGAAATGCCATGCATTGCTATATTTGAAGGGATATTTCCTCCTAGCCATTCAATTCGGGGCAAAGGTAATGATGAACAGAGTGATCACTTGTAGAGTTGTTGGCAAAATGGGTAGAAAAGTGGGGAATTTGTCGAAGCTATATTTATTATGAATAGCATGTCAATTTTACCGTGAATGGTCAGGTTATCTCCTTCCCTCCAAGTGCAGTATTTTCCTAAACATGGGGTTTATAGAGATTTGAAATTCCTACACATTCAATGAAGTTTGCATCTGGGTAAAGATTGTAAGATCCATTGTTGATTCTATTGTGAAAACATATAGTAGCATTAAAATTTCCAGCAGTTACCCAAGGCAAGTTCATAATATTGGCTTGCTCTTTTATATAATCCCACAATATGGTTCTCCTTTCCGCTTGATCATGTAAATAAATGAAATCACACCGGAGGACCAAATCTAGTTTATTGCATATGCAACAAGTGACGTATTGATCACTTCTATGAGTAACTGACATATCCTATGCTCCTCTGTCCAATAAGATCAAGATATGTCCTTTACATTGTTGATCATTATTACGAGTAACGTCCCAGTCTTTATTAAGAAAATTAGCAATAGCAAGTTGTTTAATAAAGGAATTTACTCCTAACATTACATACTAACATATTCATAAGGCTAAATTGAAAGTTTTGCTTCATAATTCAATATGAGAAGGAGTGCATAGGTTTGACTTAGAACATTTCATTTTTTTACCTTTTGAGTTAATTGTGACACCATGTAGCCATGTAGGATTATCTATTACATCGGTTGTCTTTTAAGCCGAGAATTCGGATAGGGTTTCATCCCGTCGTTGCTTCCTACATTGTTTTGACTTAGTGTGGGGGCCAACATTACCCTTTAAAGTAGTAATACCATCCATAGGAGCATTATTAAGCTCAAGTTAAGCATCAATTTCCTGCATATCTTCGTTAGAGTCTTCTAAATCTCATGGATCATCTGACTTAAAGTTTAATTATTTATTTGTTCTATTACTTTCTCCTTGTACACTTATTGCATATATCATATTGGAATTGTATCGAGCCTCTGAAAATGACCTTGGACAGTTTTGTGTTTGTACAGAGCTAATGTAAGTGAGATTTTTCTGGTTAGAAACTTCACAATCCTAAGTTGAGTCGTCGAAACTGGAAAGTACCTCTGAGCACTCCAATATACTGTCGTTATTGAGTTTACTAATTTCTGATGCTATGTTGACCTATTGATTTTATGCTTCTCTTTGCATTTCATTGGGTTTGTCGTGCTATTCATAACGAACCTCTGTTTGCATAATAACATCGACTGTTGTGTGTTTTGCATGGCATGGGCTATATGTTGTTACACAATTTTGCACATAATGGTTCAAATTATCCCTTTCCTGTACACTTTTCTCTTGACTATTTTTCTTCTCACTTGAGGAAGGAAATAAATTTTAAGGTCCTTGTTATTATTTGTAGCATAATAAGTAATTAGGTCATTTTCTTCCCTGTTTGTGCTATGATGTTTACCGTCCATGCACTATCAGTATCCATGAAATCAGACTTGTTTCTTTGATTTTTCGTCTCTTTGGGTAATTTTTTCAAACACACAAACTTCATCGGATGACGAAAATAGTTATAATTTTGGCATATATTGGGCTTCCATTCATATTCAACCGGTTGTAAGAATATATCTTTATTTTCAGTTACAATAGGGACCTTATTAGGAAACTTAAAATCATTACTAATTTCTATGACGACACGGACGAAAGAGATTTTAATCATATCTTTCATATACTGGTCCATCTTAATGAGGTTGCCTAATATAGTGGAAATTCTACGGATACCTTCCTCTGACCAAAATCTAATTTCAAAACTGGAAAGCACACCTAAACTAGAATTGATTGTAGTAATTCTCTGATTCATGATCCGAAATCCATCTCTTAATCATCATAAGTCTTCTATCATAGAAATAATGCCCTCCTTCCAAAATTCTTTCACAATCTTCCTTATTGTCGTATTTAATCACATAGAAGATGTTGTCTTTTGCGTGAATGAAAACTTCACCTATAGGCTTCCACGCTCTTTCAATGTATGCGCTAAAATAGTGATAATATAGTCAGGATCCACCACATAAATAACAATCGAATTATCCCATTATTTTTTCGCTAAACCAATTATAGAGTTAGTCATACTAGTGCACATCTTTTGGTTAAAATCAACAAGGTTATAAAAACTAAGGGACGTGGAGACCGAAATATTCTCCCAACCAATCACCCTTTCCATGTTCTATATCGAGTTTTTAAGGTAGATTTGCTATTCACTTGTTCATTGTTTGGAATTCTTGATGAGGCATCAGAGAAGACATGTTATTGCTTCATGTATAAAGAGGGAAATTCTTGGGTAGAAGTTACAGTAAATTGAGTTCTAGGAGAAATAGGGATAGTGTTTTTCAATGCATGGCTTGTATGTAATCTGGGAGCCGCAACTTTAACTTTTATCCAAAGCTATTTCTATGAGCTCCTAGAGATTACCTCAGTATCTTGCGGTGTTCTAGGAAGAAGAGGCTAATTTAAATCTAGGGGAGCAAGTGGTGGCGAAGGTGGCGTTGTGAAAGAATTGGGAGGCTAGAGTTAAGGTTTTGTGCCATAGAAATGACTTGTTAGTATCATGTAAACCATATTCATGTTAACAAAAATGATAAAAAAATTACTCAAATATAGTAATACATGAGCTACATGATGTAAATTATACATAAGCAATAATAACAATTTTTATTTATAGTAGGCTTGTTTCATTGAATTTATTGTATTTTGCATAACATAGTTCTAGTTTTAACATCAAAAGCATAAATACCATATTTTGCAATATTATCACATACAACGCAGGTGTTACATGCTAGTGGTAAGTTATAATAAAATTCTTATGTCCAACTTTGGCAAAACGGCAGGACGTAGTAACAGAGATATTACTTTAATGACAATGGAATTTAGTATCACTTAAGCCTTGCACGCATGAATCTCAATGCTCATGTCCATCATACTAATAGGAGTAGGTCGGCAGCATATTTGAGAAGAAAAAGAAATAATCATAACACAAGCTAAATTATAAATGACAGTTGAAGAATAAAAAAGGATAATTATCACCTATATGGTTGCAAGGATAGAGAGGATGTTAGGTTGAATGCTTTGGTTCTTTTAGGCTTCATTTGTCTAAAATGTTGAATTTTGGATGCTGCTTGCTGAACTATGAGTGTTGATTGCTTGATTCTAAATTATCATTTATATGTTTTTTTCATTTTAAAATTTCTAATTAGAAGTAAAAGATATGTTTGTTTTAATAATAGTACCCCTCTATGTTAATTGATATTTTTTTGACAAAAATGAGCGATTCTCGGTGAGGAGAACACTCATGTAATTTTTATTCCATCCCTAAAAGGGAGTATTACTTTTCCAAACGAATTTTAATATATTTGGCTTTATACTTGAAATGAAGAAATTTATAAAATAAAAAAAGCGAGACATATATTTCTTAGTATCCCAACACCATAATTTAGCATTTTTTTTATTATCAATGTTATATATTTCTAATTTAGCATAAAGTAAGGCAAACTTAGATAATGTATTTCCAATTAAAGTACGATTAAAACCAAATATTCATGGTAAATTTAAATTTGGTTTATATATTTCTTAAATCAACATATTTTTAAAATTACAAATTTCATATAGTTTGTTTAATTCTACTTTAAGGGGAATTACTGATATGCAACCATCATGCCAAAAAGAGGTATTATTCCTCGAATGTACCGCATCATTAATTCCTAATTTATAGATACCATGACATTTTATTATACATGTCTTAAAATAAAAAATATTATTTGTGTTATTAGTAGAAATATGATATAGATTTATACACCATTAACCATTGATTCGATAATATTTTTTCCAAATTAAATTCTCTTTATTATCTGTAAATTTCCATATCCATTTTTCCAATAGAGATGTGTTTAAATTATGTAAATTTATAATACTTAATCCTCTCTCATTTTTTATTTACATACAATTTTCCAATTAACTGAACATTTTGAATGATTATCACCACTCCACAAAAAGTCTCTCATTTCTCATTCTAAAAAGCGATAAACTGACATCTAGTATATGGGTAAAGCGAATAAAACAGAACTAATAAGGACTATCCTACCCACCTTTGATAAAAATCTACCATTCCATTTAATTAATCTTTTACTAATTTTATCTATTATTATTAACCAGTCATCATGTTTGAGTTTAGTTAGCCTTATTAAAAATCTTAAATATTATACGGGAAATTTCAAAATTATACAATTTAATGCATAAACTACTTTATTCTCTATCTTATCTATATCATTCAAAACTGAGACGAAACTCTAATCAAAATTAATCTTTAATCCAGACAGCAACTTAAAATTATTTAATATAAACTTAAATGCTATAATATGTCCAGGTAAGTGAGATGTAAAAGGCATAGTAACATCTACAAACTAAAGAATGGAAATGGCATTACTCATAATTTCATTTCCAACATTATTTAAAACCCCATTACTTGTGGATAATTTGATAATCCTAGAAAAAACCACAACTAAATTAAACAAAAAAGATGTGACGATCCACCTTTTTGGACGATTTAAGTGACAATAAACCACAGCTGTCTAACTCAAACCATTTGTCACGACCCGCATTTTTCCAATAATTAAAATTTTGAATTAAATAACATTTTTGAAATTCAATATTGGAAGAAATTAAATTTGTGGTTTATTAATAAGAAATGACTAGAATGTAATATTGAAAAGTTAATTCAAGACAACTGATAACTACTTTAACGTATGTCCAATTAATTGAAATGATTATCAAGTTAAAATTGGATATAGGTTGTAAATAAATAAATAAATAAATAGAGTTTAGTAATGTAATTTAATATAATAAATGATTAATTGAATATAATCTCAAATAATTGTAATAAATTGTAAAGTTACATTGGTTAGAAATTATAAATAAGAAGATAAAATCAATGTAAAGATAATTGTTTTGTTTGTTAACAATAAACTTGGAAATGTGTTTGAATTGGCAAATTGTAACAATGGTTAATTAATCCACTGAAATTTAATTTGTTATAAACAGTAAATAAGGGAATAAATTAATTGTTGTAATTAGTTGGTGCAATAATATGTAATTTATTGTAATTGGAAAAAATCAGGGTAATGTAAGTAGTTATAACATTTGTTTGAAGATAATAAACTTATAAGTGTGATTAAAGAAGGAAAAGGTAACAATTGTTATATGTTACCTACTTAATCAATATGTTGAATTTAATTTGGAAAAAAATGTGACTAAATGTAATCAAATATTACATTATTGTAAACTAAGATGAAATTGGTGAGTATTAATGTAATAAGATATAAACCAATGCTAACTATGCTCATAGGGTAATGATTGATTATAATAATAAATGTTAATATAAGAATGGGATAATTTAAGAAATAAATGTTGGAATATGAAATGAACAGTAAATAGTTATGGTATAATGAGAATTCGTTTAGAATCTAATATTGAACATAAACTGCAATAATAGTTGTTGGAATCCTTTAATTGAAAAAAAAAGACAAATGCATTGTAATTAATAAGTTCAACATAAGAACTTAGGTTTTAAATTAAATTAAGATAAAGATTTTAATCAAACTTAAGCTTTGACTCGAAAAGAATAAATGTATGTTTTCTTCTAACCGGAATAACAAATGTTCAATCTGAACAAATGATGGAGTGAATGTTTTGATGAAAGAATAACATAATTTGTTATTTGAAATGCATCTTGGAGAAGTTGATTTTCAATAAGATAAAAACATTTACTTTGTAAAAAGCGTATAAATTTTGTTGTATATGAAATTTTATAAAACATGTTTGAATTAGTATAAATGAAAAGAAAACAGTGTTTACAATTAGAATCTGTTCAAATTAGTAATGAAATGAATTGGAATTAGATTAATTGAAATGTTTCAATTAAAAGGAAACATAAATGAAATTGTAATGAATGTGTTAATATAGAAACTTGCATTTTATGTAAATATGGAATAAACATTTTGATTACAATAATTGCATGTTTTGGGATGTATAAAAATAAAAATTTCGTTTTGAATAAGTATGATTTTGGAAGAAAAATTGAATTTTAGGATAAAACACACACACATTAATATCCAAATTTCTAAATATATCAGAGGGTTCGTGGTTGTGTAAATGTTGTGTAATCAATTAGAATTACCATTAATTAACAATTGTACATTAATTACATATGTTCACGTATATTTATTTTTCCATTTCATATATGGTTAAAACTTGTAAATTTGTTACATTAATGTGACCGTTACGGTAATTAAAAAAAGGTAAAGTAAATCATTTTACAATGTATAGATAGATAGATATATATATTCATTAATTAATAAAATTGGTTTGAGTAACATAAATAAATGAATGGATTAATTGATTGTTAACTGATTGATTGCGCTAATGGAGTATGCACATATATTAACGTAAAATGAATGTTTTAATAAGAATTAAATGATAAATATGTGTATATTTGGGTTTATTGAAGTAAATTAATAGGAGTAAGTTTTGGAATTTGGATCCCAAGGTTTGTTTATAGTACATAAGTGGTTGCTTTATTTACTTTTCATTCATTATCACATCCACATTCTCTTTCTTTTCATTTTCAAGTTCTCCATGTAGGTTTCATTTGAGCATCCATTTAATTATTAGACCACTCATTCGTTTCTTATTAGTTAATAATTGCCTTATTATTTTCATTTGTTTCTCATTTGTTCATTTGCTCCTTTCAAGTGCTTTACCTGAAGTTTTTTTTTTCCTTTTTCCTTTTCCATTTTTAATGTGAACATCCAAGTTAATTTTCATGCCATCTACTTAGCATTTACTATTCTCCATTTTGAAGTTTATTTCGTTCATGTGTTATTAGTTCTTGCAGTTTCATTTCATTAACGACCCTTTATTCTGAAGCTTCATATTAAAGAACATAAGATTTATTTTTATCTTTATTCAAACAATTCCTTTACTTTACCTCTTTCGATACTATCGTTTTAAGGTTGTTCATATTCTTACTTTATTTCAATTATTAGTTTTTTTACATATACTTTATTAGATTTTCATTTGTTTTCATCTTCATCCCTGTAGTCTTATTTCAATTTTCAAATCTCATCTTCTGTAGCTTCATTTCTTCAAACAAACTTCCATCTCATTTTCTCTCTCTCTCTCTCTCCCTCTCTCTCTCTCTCTCTTCATTTTCCTCCTCCTTCATTTTTTTCTTCCTCAAATCTCCTTCTTCTCTTTTTTCTTTTCTTTCAAGCTTCCCTTTTCTTATTTTTATTCTTATTCTTCAAATCATCTTCTTCTTTTTCAAAGCTCCCTTTTCTTTTTCAATTCTTCATCTTCTTTAAATTTTCTTCTTCTTTTCCAAATATTCTTCCTTTTTTAAATTCTTCTCTTCAAATCCATATCTATACAGACTTCTCTGTCTCTTTTCAAACTTTCTATAAAAAATAGAAGATTAAGATAGCAAGGAAACAAATCAAAAAGGAGTAAGTAGTAGCGGTTCCAAATCCGATTGAGAAGGGAAATCCATAAAGTGAGTGTTTTGACACACTCACAACTATTAAATTATCCTATGTTAGTTGAATTGAATTTATGATGTGATTTTGAATTGGTTGGTTGATGTTTGGAATATTTAAATTATAATTCTAGTTAAATTTAACTTTTATTGCATTTAGTCATCATTTAATTTAATATTGAATTTAATTGTAAATTTAATACCTGTTAAGGATAATTAGTTAATGATTGATGTTTATTGGTTGATTTGGGTAATGATTACGATGTATGTTTAATTGTTGATATTGGATGATTTGATGTTATACTTATATAGTTATAACACTGGAAGTTCCCTTAGTTATTGTTAGAAAATCCCTATGGGTTAAAATAATACATACCCGAACGATCATATATAATATAAGAAAATCGTTATGGGTTAAAATGATAAACCCAAGAAATTTTCAATGATTTGAAATTTGGGATTGCTGGTTGAAGTAACACAAACCCTTAAATTTAAATTTTGCGGATTGAAATGGTAAATATCTGTATCACTTGACCATAGGGTAGAAAATTATATACGGACACCGGATTGGTTTAATTAAACGATTTAAAACTTTAAATCTTGAGCTGGATTCAATGATATTTTGAAGAAATTGATTTATATAAACTAAATTACTTTGAAAGTCCAACTTTGAAGGTTGGAATCGAAAATTGGTTTAAATCAAATTTTCTAAAGTATTTTAATCTACTTCAAATATATTTGAAGTGTATTAACCCATTTTAATCTATTTTATATCTATTTAATCTATTTTAAATTATATTAATCAATTTTAATCTACTTTAAACTATATTAAACTATTTTCATCTATTTTAAAACTATATTAATCTATTTTAATCTATTTAAGCTATATTAATCCATTTTAATCTATTTTAAACTATGTTAATCTATTTTAATTGTCTTAAACTATTTTTAAAACTATTTCAAACTATCTAAACTATTTTTTGAATTTCAGGTTTGTAAAGTGGAAGTTATATATTAAAGCCTTGATTTTAAACGAATAAGATATAATGATGTTATAACATAAGTAGGGATCTAAATGACATATTTGAGGAATATGATGATTTTAAATGAAGATTTAATCAATTTTTTGGAAATATGAATGCGAAAGCGATATGATTTCAAATGTGATATAATTTGGGAAGTAAATGTGATTTCGAAAATGACATGGTTTTGAGAATATAATATTTTGAAATCAATTATGAATTGACTTTTGAAATGTAAAAGAACTATCCGGTGTGAAATAAGCATTTGGTTGTTAAAGATACCAGATTGGATATTGTCATACTCTTTGCCAATACCGAAAACCACTTGAACAACTATGTACGTGGTGAAGATTTCAGAAATGAAGTAGGATTGTTTGGTGAACGATTCTATATGAGGTATTTATGTGATCCTGACTCCCGTGAGTCGGCTTAGGTGTGACTAAAACAGGAGCCATGCCAGGCCAAGTAAGGTCATTCCTCCAATTGGACCCATTTCTTGGATATAATATTATGACTTTGTGATGATTTGGTGGCCACCTTTTGATTTTGATTATGGGAGTATGTTTCGAGATGGGTGGTAGTAGCTGCTAGCATTACCACTAGTCCAGATCCGCAATCAGTATATCTAACCTAGAATTGCCTCGAGTGCCGTATTCACATGCCCGATCGCTCCTTCTACGAGTTTGGTTTGTACCATACCTATGGAATTCCCTTTGAGTAAACCTCACGGAGGAGCTTACGATATTGTATAGACTATGAGAATATATAAAATGTGTTAAGAGGGATATGGATAATGCCTTAACGCTATTTTAATACTTTGTTGTAGACACTATTATAATAGCGTATAATACTATGTATACAGATAGTTTAACGAATCCATAGTAGACGTAAATCTTGAACATCTCTTAAATTATCACACTCACGTTGATACTGGATAGGAGATTTCAAACCCCGTAAACATCTCCGTCGCCATTATGCTCATATTTATTTACTATTGGTTTAACTTACATAAGATCTTCTAGTTCTGACTCGAGTGTTTTGTTTTTTCAATTCGCTCGGGTCAGCTTGAGCTTTTCATTTATCGAAAACTGCTTTCTGGAGGATGAAGACGAATATTTTGTACTATTACTATGTACTATATTTATTCCACTGCATCATGTTGTTCCGTTGTAATTATTTATTTTTTATTCTTTTTTTATGTAACTATGATCTGTATTATAAAGGTTTAACCAATGTTATTTGTAAACAGCTACATGAACTGTTTATTTGAGTATTATATTTTGTCATTCCGCTATGAGATTCTGTATTTTTTTCTTTCTTTCTTTGCTTTTTTTATTTACCCCATGACAATCTACCCTTTTGAATGGTTTGAGTTTGGCGTGTGTGTCTTCTTATGCACTTGGCGGGTGCAGCATGGTAGAGGGTTCTCGCATTTCGGTTTGGTAGCGAGCAGATGACTCTTACTCCTACATGTCCTGTAGGGTTAGTGCAGTCGAGAGGTTGGCCGTAAAAGCAAAACACAGTTACCATTGTATGCTACGGTGGGCGTTACCCCACTGGCATTGTCCTATTACAGTTGGTATCAAAGCTTCGGTTTAGCGATGACCTTAGCTTTGTGGGGTCCGACTCACTAGAAATAGGGTAGTAATACCCTGTAGTGAGTTGTTGAGTGTGTATATATATGAGAGAGCGTATTTGTTAGTGTTATAGAGGGTTTTGTATTCTGTTAATTTGTATAGTTCTATATTTATAAATTCCAGTCGGTACATAGGACGCTATGGCATCGTAGGGGTTCTTAAACACTTAATAGAGCAACCCAACACAATGTTGTTTTGAAATATAGGCAAACGAAATAATTTTACCTAGTATTAAATTTTGTATATAAAGGATAATTTTATAAATTATACAATTGGAGTTGATATAATTGTTTGTAGGATGTGAAATTCCATGAATAATTGGTTGTGAAATAAGATTTACAAATAAAATGAATATAAATCGAAATTTGAGAACTGAAGTTCCGGGATTTTGAAAATTTCTTTCGAAAGATTTTGAAATATAATACTAGTAGTATTTAGAAGTATTTTTAGATATGAATATTTCAAGATGATTGAAAGAAATGTTTTAAAGGAATTTTGGAAGGAAATAAATTCTTTACTCCCCTCTCCGTCATTGGATAATAATTTCGGTAATGAGTGCACACATCATTGCCGTTCATTTTCGAGTTTCAAGGTAGGAAGTGTCACGGCCGAGATTTTTGACCTTTGAAAGTTGACATCAATACCCCCACTGTATTACATGCCAAACAATCCAATGCCGGAAACACCGGATCATTAGGGAAAAGAAGAAAGAGGTAGAAGAAGGAAACATAAATAATAACACAGAATCTCACAATCGCAGCGGAACAATATATAATAGATAACAACTGGTCTTTATACAAAAAGGACTTAACTATGTTTATACATTACATCATCAGAGTATAACACAACATCTGACAGTTATAATAACTTGTCCTCACAAAAACTGAATATACAGCCTACAATACATAGCGGAATATAAATCAGATACGGGTAATACGTCTTCACCATCCAACTCCTCTCCTGAGCTCCATAGCATCCCATCCTAAATCTGTAGTTCTCGGTCTGACCCAAGCATTATAACAAAATAACACCCGAGTCATTTTGGAAAACCTGCGTGAGTAAAAACACTCAATTTGAATTATTAAAGTTTCAAAATCCTTTGAAAATCAAAGGTATCTCGTAAGAACACCCCACAAATAAACATGATGGGTTTTTACCTTACGATAACCAAAACATTTCGTATCAAATCCTCTGATATTATAATAATGTCTAACTACAAATACTTACTCAAATAGCTGAAATTATTACATTACTTAAATTCCAGCATATTAGGCTCTACAATCAAAACCGTAAAGGGCACGTATTGGAGAATGGATTTCGTACGAATGACTAGGTGCTGAGGTATCACCTGTCACAGTACATGTCTAGAATAGCATACCGAGAACCATGCCGAGATCCCATGTAACACAAGACTGGTCTACCCCTAACCTAGATAGACCGAATATGCTATCACCCCGGGTGTTCCTACCCTTTTCCGACTCCTTCCACATATCGTAGTAATAATATCCGAAGGTATCTAGAAAGGTGGTAAACATACCTTAATTGGATGCTACCCACTTAGCATTGCTGCATCTCCCCTACTTTTTAGTCATTTCCGGCTGATGAGGCTAGAGGCCATGATTACCTTTTAGGAATTTTCACTTAGAATGCCCATTGTCCTCCAATGACAATGTACTGGTAGCATTCGTCCATACTAGTCCATTCTGGGTCTGACCGGAATCGAATGAACTACTCCTACTACATCTATTTTGGAATAATCTTTAGTATTAGTGGTTATTAGCCCTTGCACTTCACTGTTCCATCTTCGACTCCATACTCTTGTTTTCATATCGAAAACGTACTTATTGGATCGAAGTGGTTTTCGGATAACAAATCCGATCCCGGTCTCTTCGAAACAATGTTCGACATTTTTCGGTAAACTCAACCCCAGTTCTTTAGGAAATAAATAGAAGAAAATAAGATCGGAGATCACCTCCTAACCATTAATGGATGGATTTTCTTATCAACATCCTAGAAGAACGAAATGAGTTTATACATACAGTATAGCACCTCGAAAGGTAACTGTACCATATAAATCCCGTATATCTCCTAGATATTCGCAAAGTTGTATTTTGGATCCAGATTTTGATAGTCGGTTATTTAACTATCAAATAAACAATCATTCAACCAAATATTCCATTTCCCATTGAAAAATCCAAATCTCTTTCTAATTAAATTTTAATAAATCAAATCTCTTTATCCAAAATATATGTACTTAACTTATCAAATTTAGTAAATTCACCAACTATCCCTTATCAAATGAATATTTGAAACCCCTTTTTAAAAATAATATGGAAAGTACCACTATGGTATCAAACTATGGATTCACAACTTAATGGTTCTGTTTCTATCCTAGGAAATCTAAGACTTAACTGCAGGCACTCACTGCCAATGATTTCGCCATACGAGTATACCAGTACTTCCCCAAAACTTTGTTTAAAAAATTTCAAAATAATACTTATGAAATTTCTATAATAATTTTCCAAGTTATACTCTAGGAAAACTACTTTTTTATAATAAAAGTTATTATAAAATATTAATATTGAATATTTTATCCCTTTAAAATAATAATACTGATTAATTTTTTGTATAAAGATTGATTTACTATAAACTAGCTGAACTAGTATTTAAATATACTTTAAACAATTTTTAAACAACTAAATAATTAATTTCTTTCTAAAGTATTCTTTAAATACTTTTAAATTATACCAAGTTAAATAATTTAAAATCCTTCCTCTTAAAAAACAACTTAACCTCTCAATAAAGTATACCTTCCAATTTCAATTTCACTATAGCCAGTAAACATTTAAAAATCTCTCTCGATTTATTCCATATTTGATTTACTTCCCAATTCTGTAAATTCCCTTCGATATTTCTAAAAATAAATCTACCGTTTATTTTTAGTTTTAAACCAGTTTACCCATCTCCTTATAAATCCTCACCGTGACTTTATATTTTCAATTTATCCACTGATAGTTACTTCACTTTATTTATAAACTTCCTTTATAAATTCCATATCCTCATGTACTATTTAAATAAGTTTCATAACATTTAATCGATTTAAATTAGAAATTTCAATTTTAAATCAATTTCTCCAAAATAACTCAGTTGTAAATCCCCTTTTCATCCTTTCAACTTTTTAAATATCGATTTAAAAATAAATCCTTTTATGCTTAAACAATATCACTTCAGTTCTATTACTTAAAAAAATCCTTTTATTCACATTTATTCAAAATCCCTATTTTTCCATATTCGGGAATTATTAAATAGAGTTTTAAAATCAATAATTTTTTCCCAAATTCATTTCCTTAATTCAATCCAAATTTCACTCTAAATTTTTACTTCAAATACTCCTTTTTAATTTCTTTCCCAGTTTTATACATTTATCATTGGTACTTAAAAATATCAAAGTCTAACCAGTAATTCCATTACATCCAATAAATCAAATCCCACTATAATCTATCATAGATTATTCTAACAAATCGTATCACTGAATATGAAAATAATTTTAATATTTTTGAGGAATCTAGTTGGATCCCTCCAACCTGTTTTCCTGCATCCACAGATGTTAATACAATGTAAAAATACTAATCCCATTTCGAGGGGGATAACGCGGTATATAGGGTCATCCGCTATTATGCGACGCGCATAGGGTCTGATCCGCTATATATATGCGGGAATATTAATCACTCCAATATATATACTACTATATATAATATCTCGATCAACTGATAAAAATATATCAATTCAACTAATCAATCAATAATTAATTTTAACTATTTAAAATTAATTGCGGTAATCCAAAATTTAGCGAGATTAACTCACTATGCTTGCAGTCGTCGCGATAGCAATTTATTTCAGTTGAAATTAAACAGGTATTTAATTTTTAACAAAAAATTCACTCACTCAAATCAACTCCGATCCAGTCTAAAATTTAGTGCTCGACAATACGGACCCAACGCAATTTATTTCGTGCTATTTCGACCTTGTATCCACAAATTAGAGCATTTATAAGTTACACGAATTCTAAATATATAATTTACAATTTTCTCTCTATTTTTAAAAAAATAGAGAAGGCTCGTACCCCAAAATAAAAAAAGTGGCCCGTCTTAACCTTTCTTCCACAATTTTGCTTGAAGTCTGTACACGATACGCATAGTAAACCCACTCCCAAGCTTGCACGCACAGCCACCGCAACCTCCACCTACGGTGAAAATCGAATCCGCCATCACCAAACACCTCTACGTCACCTGAGCTTCGCGACCATCATCATGACGTCCCTTGCCTTATCCCAAAACGCGACATTTAGATGCTCCAACCCTAATTATCGCACTGCCAAGATCATAACCGATCGCTCCAAAAACTTGACTGTAGCTGCTCCTCGATAATTCAAACACGTCCACGACCTCCAATCCATCCATCCATCTCCTCTTCTATTTCCAGTTACGCCAAACCCTAGTTCAACTGCCTCAATGTCGAACTCGATACAATATAGCTGCACCCACCATCGAGCATACCGAATTGAAGAGAAGAATGAAATATGATTTTTTAAACTTGTTAGATTTTTTTATCGACTGGATTATGAGATATAAATTTTGTAATTTCTTTTATGTGGTTTGGCCTTTTTTTTTGTGAACTATAGCCTTTTTTTTCACCATCGTGCCCTATTTTCAAAAAGGGGAAAGACGTGACTTTTGCGTGCTTGAGTAGGTTAGTTCAAATTTTAGGTTGTAGCAAAAAAGACTAGTTTGAAATATATATATATATATATATATATATATATATATTAAATCGTCTCCATTTATGTAGCTTAAAATCTCGACCTCCTATTGAGGCATGCCACTTGGCATTTATAATATTATACCCCTATTCTGGACACAATGGAAAAGGTTTCGTGTCCTTATTCGATCGTATGGAGAAGATAACTTTTTGGGCTCCAAATATTATTTGATATATAGAAGGTATGGATATACGTATATATTTTGAAATAGTTTAAAAGGAAAACCTGGAGTTTAGTTCTTAAGTTTCTGCAAATTTGAAATTTCAACTATTATAATGAAATGAAATCTTGACTATATTAATAATTGGAAACTTTTAAAATAGAAAATAATAGAAATTAAGAGTTAAGTGATGATGAAATGGAAAGAAGCTGAAGGTTGTCACATATAAATTAAAAAGATATGAAATTTAGAAAATGTAATTATCGAACATTTTCTTAACTAAAAATGGACAAGGTAAACTTGTGTAACTTTCAATTGCATTCTTAAGACATATATATAACTTACCAAAATGTTAAAAGTTGTAATGTTAATAATAATATGTAATGGAAGATTATACAAGTAAAACTTAAATAGTGAAAATGTTCAATGTAATTGTGTTTTAAAGGGAGAATTAAGATGTATAAGCTTATTGCAAACCTCAGTAAACAATTTGAATGCTACTAATTAAAGTGATAAAAAGGTGAACATTGTAAGTAAATAATTTTAAACTTAATCTAATGTTGAAGCCATATATAATTAAAATGAGTATTACGTTAATTGGATGGTTATAACTTCAAAAAGCATTGAAATGATTTAGAAATGGATTTAATATTCAATAATACTATATATGGAAGAATGAATGTGAAAAAGAAATAATCTGTTAATGGTGAATTAAATTGCAAAGAGATTTACATAATAATGGATAATCAAATAGTTGAATGGAAAGAACATATGTAAGAAAATGAATATAAAGTAATGGATATGAAACTGTGACGATCCGGGTTTTCTGACGTTTATAATTAGGTAATTAACTGGTTTAAATCATTGGAATATTGAATTTTATTAGACGAATAGATAAATTTTCAGAAAGTTAAAAGTATTTGTATCCATAAATTGATTTGAGAACTAAAATAAATATTGTATCATAAAATCTCTGGATATGAAAAATCCTATAGAAATAAATAATATATATATTTGTATGTATGTATGTATGTAACCCACCAATTAATATTAAGATATAATATCTAGTAATGTATAAATATGTACAAATTTTTATGATGCAAGATAATATATATGTATATAAGTATATAAATATGCAAGTATTTGAATGTATGCCATATGAAATAATATATATGAAAGTTTGCATAAGTGTGAATATATAAACATACCATGGCAAAATATACATAGACAATGTATATTAAAGTATGTATATACTCAGGCCTTGGTAAAGATTTAAAATAAAAGCATATGGTTAAAAATAGGAATAAATTTATATAAGTGGCTAAGAGTTGTTATAGGTAACATGAGTGAAACGTTTACAAATGGCTATAATTAGTATGTGTGTGTGTGTGTGTGTGTGTGTGTGTGTGTGTGTGTGTGTAGGTGTATAAGGCAAACAAAAAAAAATATTTTGTATACATATGTATGGAATATATATATATACGTACATAAGAACTAAAGTATGTATAATGTGTGTGCTTAGGAGTATATAGAAACATGTAAATATATAGATGTACATGGGACAATTGAAGTAAAATAATATATATATATATATATATATATATATATATATATATATATATATATATATATCTCAATTCATATGTATGTACATTTAACACACAGGGAGACAAGCATTTAATGCACATTGCAACTCTAGCATACAAAACATCTTATCAATGTCAAAATAAAAATCAAAATCACGCTTTTATGAAATATCAATTCACCTATATTCAAATCAAGTCAACATGTGCTCAAACCAACAAAATAGAAAAGAAATAAATAAATGCAAAAGCATGTAAACTAGGTCAGCCTGCTCCTTCCCATCCTCTTCTATTTATATCTCTGCCTTGTTGCTACAAGGTTAGCATCCTCAAAATCAAAATATACGTATATACACAAATGCAAGTACCTGCCATTAAAAAGTATGGAAATCAAGATAGCAAAAAGGAAGAAAGAGAAAAGCAAACAAGTAAAGTTCAAGCTACAACAAATCCTTTGTAAACAGTGAGTAAATACTTAAGATTTGTTAATTGGTTGTTTCTTACAACTGTGCTGAATTATGAATCATTTAAATATGACATATAGATATGCGTCTGATGTGAATATATGGGTATATATGCGTGTATTCAACATGGTCACCACCATGTACTATATATCTTCCTTTAAGCTCCTCTGTTTCATAGTTTTGTTTTAAACAGTGTTAACTTTCAACTTTAAAAATGGATATCTTTATATCCATGTAGTTTTAAAGTATGATTCCAAAACAAAAATTGCTTATTTTTTAGTATAGAAATCTTTAAAATTTGTTTCATTTAATTTCATCAAGTAAGGATAGAGGAAACAATAATTAACAGTGTATGGTTCGAGTATGGTTGAAATTCGACTGCCTGAAATTTTAAAATGGATCATAGGTCATAATTTTTGTTAGAAACATGATTTTTAAGACGAGTCTGGGAATTTTTAGGGACGTGTAAGAGAAAGCTTATGGGAAAAATCAGGTTTGGGAAAAAGGCCAAATCCTAGTGATCGAGACGATTTCACGCCTCGGCGTTCGGTGAGGAGGAAGATGGTTTGATGGAGCATCCATGAAAATCATGCGATAATTTTTAGATGCAAGAGTGGACCATACAAATTAAAACTAGGGTTTTATAGGAATTTTGTATAGTGTCAGAGTTGGGTGAACTGTGCCTGGATGGTGGCGTCGAGTCAGGCCATGAGTTTCCTAGTGATAGAGTAAGACATGGCGGTCGCATTGATACGGGTGGCAGCATCTCTGGTCAACAGAGGTGAGGGCATGAGGGGATTGACGAAGTCTTATGCATTATATGGTATGGTTTCCAGGTTCGTTGGGTCGCCTGAGCAAATTTTGATCCAAGGAGGAAGAGTCCATGGTGGTGGTGCAGTGTGGCGAGATGGGGAAATTGGACTTGTAGGCGTTGTTGGTTGGTTGGTCAGCGATGGAAGACTGGTGTGCACGTGCATGTGTATTCATGCACAAACTGTCATTACTGGAAGAAAAGAAAAGGGGGAAAGAAATGAGAGGGAACGGAGGAACTGGGTTGGGATTGGGCCAAGTGGAAAATAAACGAATAAAAGAAAAGAAAAGGAAATAGAAAAAAAATAAAGAAAGAGAATAGAAAAAAGAAAGAAAAAGGTAAAAGGAAAAAGGAAGATGAAAATGAAAGAAAAGAGAAGAAAACGAAATAAAGAAAAGAATAAGAATAAAAGAGAAGAAAAGAAGAGAAGTGGAATTTTACATATACACTTATAAGCAAATTTATATTTTCTTCTTTGCTAAAAAAGGCTATTGGAATTTTAAATCCATGATGTTAAGTTCAAGGGTATTTATTACTTAGTGGTTAACTAATTATACTATTACTATTTGACTTAAACCTTTGAGAAATTAATGATATTTTATAATTTCTTTTAGTTAATAAATTCGTTTAATTTGTAATTAAATTGAGAAAAAAAAATAAATGAAAAATCGGCTTAGAAATTGAGTTGAACTGAATTAATTGGAACCATAATCGAGGTTGAATTAGTTCAAATTCAAAATGGGAATTGATTTAAATTAGAACGGGAATCGAAGTTGACTTGGGTGGGAATCTAGATTGAATCTGTCTAAAAGGAAATGGAAATTGAAGTTGATTTGAGTTGGAGATTCGGAGATTAAACCAGTTTGAGTATGAAACTATTTTCAAATAAATTATTTTTATATAAACCGTCTAAAAACTACTTCTTAAATATTCATATTATTTGGATTTTTCCAAGCTAGTTACTATACAGACCATTCTTTTTAACTCAAACTGTCTTATACTTACTATTTTACATTTAACTATTTTAAACCTTTTGAGCTACTTTCTAAATTCAAACTGGTCAGAGTGGAAATTACTTATATTTAAATCATAGATTTAAATACCAATTGGGACGAAATTGAAGTATTAATCCAAATGGAAATGGAAGCATAAATTTGAAGTTGGAACCGAAAAAGGAAATTGAAGTAGAACTGATTTTAAAGAAAAATAATATATTTTGAGAAAATATGATGATATAAGATAAAAATTTAATAGTACTACAACTGAAACTCACTTTATAAGAAGTAAATAATGCTACAAACAACTTTGAAAAAAAAGAAATCGAACTTGAAACCTGGATTTGGCGTTAATGATATTTATAACCAAAAAGAAAAGATCTTGAAGTATATTTGAAATATAAAGAGGAATTTATATAAGTATGAAGTGACCCGAAAATTATTTAAATTGAAAGAATGAACTTATATATATATATATATGTGTGTGTGTGTGTGTGTGTGTGTAAGAATGATTTTATGAGAGTTTAACTGAAAAGGGTTTTGAACTCTTTGATTTTGGAAGACTTTGGTTTTGGCAAAAAGCAAATTTTAGCAATCTGGAAAGCCAAATTTGAGAGCTATCGATTTCGAGATATCGATTTTGAAGTTTATATGTGATACATATAAAGAGTATGTTTTGAAAGGTACTATATGTGTATAATATGATATGTTTTGAGGATGCTATGGGGAAAAAGGTGCTCCCATTTAGAGTTGAAACTTATAGTAGGAGATCCACTGGGTGGTTCTGCCTTGAGCCCTAAGGGGGTTTTAAATTTTGAGCCCAAAGGACGTCCGGACTAAACTGTAGTTCCTGGTGATTGTGGTTGGGGTAGCTTATGTCGAGGGTGCTGATGCCTACAGGGACATTGGGGTTTTGCTACGACGGCAATGTAACTCTGGTGTAACCGCTATCTACTACGTTCCATGGCGAAAGTCAAGGGGGCAGTGATTGCCTAAAGTCTACATTTGATTTCACTGGGAGAGCGATGTAACATCGGTAGATTGCGATCTACGTGGTCCGTGGCGAAAGTCGTGTGGTAGTGAGTGCCTACAGGCTACATTGGGACTCGATTGATGTAGTTTGTGATCTATAGGTAAAATTAGTTTGGCAGCGAAATTCAAGGGTACTGATGCCTACAGTTACATGGTTTTTGACGTGATGGCAATGTAAATCAAGGTGTAGCTGCGATCTGTGGCAATTCCATGGCAAAATCGAGGGGTACGGATGCCTAAAGTTTTCTATGGATTTCACCAAGATGGCAATGTAATTATCGTGCTAACTGCGACCATGGAGGAAGTGATGATTTCTAGAGCAGTCTCAAAATTTCCAAGTATTTCTACTGGGTGTTGAAAGCGGGTCTACTAAGTACTTATAGATTTTCAGTTCTACGGCTGATCAACGTATGACTGAATTCCTATGAGAACAAGGATGGACTCGTTGAGTCATCGAGTATAAAAAATATTTTTATATAAAGCTAGTTTGGAATGTATGTAGTTTTAAAAGTGTTTTAAATTGTATAAATAAAAGAGTAAAGGGTTAATTGTTTAAAGAACGATTAAATTGATAATAAACATAAAAATTAAAATTTTCGCTTCATTCCTTTTGGAGGACGAAAAATTCTAAAGGGGAAGGAATGTGATGACTCGGGTTTTCTGACGTTTGTAATTGGATAATTAAATGGTTTAAATCATTTAAATATTGAATTTTACTAATTGAATAGATAAATTTTCCTAGAGTTAAAAATATTTGTATCCATGATTTGAAAACTAAAATAAATATTGAATCATAAAATCTCTAGATATGAAAAATCTTGTAGAAAATAAATAATATATATATGTATGTACACACACCCCACCAATTAAAATTAAGAAATGATATCCAGTAATGTATAAATATGTACAAAGTTTTATGATGAAAGATAATATATCTATATGTATATAAGTATATAAATATGCAAGTATTTGAATGTATGCCATATGAAACAATATATATTAAGGTTTGCATAAGTGCAAATATATATACACATATCATGACAAAATATACATAGACAATGTATATTAAAGTATGTATATACTCAAACCTTGGTAAAGATTTAAAATAAAAGCATATGGTCAAAAATAGGAATAAATTTATATAAGTGGCTAAGAGTTGTTGTAGGTAACATAAGTGAAACTTATACAAATGGCTATGATAAGTATATATGTATATATATTGATATATAAGGCAAACAAAACAAAATATTTTGTATACATATGCATGGAATATATATGTATATGAGAATTAAGGTATGTATCATGTGTGTGCTTAGGAATATATAGAAACGTGTAAATATATATATATATATATATATATATATATATATGTATGTATAGATGTATATGGGACAATTGAAGTAAAATAAAATATATATTTCAGTTCATATGTATGTACATGTAACACATAGGGAGAGAAGCATTTAATGCACATTGTAACTCTAGCATACAAAATATCTTATCAATGTCAAAAAAAAAATCAAGATTTTGTGAAATATCAATTCACCTACTTTCAAATCAAGTCAACATATGCTCAAAAAAATTTCATTTAATTTCATCAAGTAAGGATAGAGGAAACAATAATTAACAGCGTATGGTTTGAGTATGGTCGAAATTCGACTACCTAAAATTTTAAAATGGGTCTACGATCATAATTGTTGTTAGAAATGATTTTTAAGAAGAGTGGGAATTTTTAGGGACGTGTAAGAGAATAATTATGGGAAAAATTAGATTTGGAAAAAAGGCCATATCCTGGCGATCGAGACCATTTCAAGCGTCGGGGTTCGGTGAGGAGGAAGATGGTTCGGCGGCGTGTCCATGAAATTCATGCGATAATTTTTAGATGCAAGAGCAGGCCGTATGAATTAAAACTAGGGTATTAGGGGAATTTTCTGAAGTGTCAGAGTTGGTCGAACTACGCATGGATAGTGGCGTCGAGCAGGGCCGCGAGTTGCCTGGTGATAGAGTAAGACATGGCGTTCGCATTGTTATGGGTGGCAGCATCTCTGGTCAATGGTGGTGAGGGAACGAGGGGATTGACGAAGTCGTATGCACTATGTAGTATGGGATCCAGGTTCGTTGGGTCGTCTGGGCGAATTTTAACTGGGGGAGGAAGAGGCCATGGTGGTGGTGCAGTGTGGCGAGATGGGGAAATTGGACTTGTGGGCGTTGTTGGTTGGTTGGTTAGCGATGAAAGACTGGTGTTCACGTGCATGTGTATTCACGCACAAACTGTCATTACTGGAAGAAAAGAAAGGCGGAAAGAAAGGAGAGGGAAGGGAGGAACTGGGTCGGGTTTGGGCCAAGTGGAAAATTAACGAATAAAAGAAAAGAAAAGGAAATAGAAAAAAAATAAAGAATGAGAATAGAAAGAAGAAAGAAAAAGGTAAAAGGAAAAAGGAAGATGAAAATGAAAGAAAAGAGAAGAAAAAGAAATCAAGAAAAGAATAAGAACAAAAGAATAAAAGAGAAGAAAAGAAGAGAAGTGGAATTTTACATATACACTTATAAGCAAATTTATATTTTCTTCTTTGCTAAAAAGGGCTATTGGAATTTTGAATCCGTGATGTTAAGTTCAAGGGTATCTATAAGTTAGTGGGTAACCAATTATACTATTACTAGTTGACTTAAACCTATGAGAAATTAATGATATTTTATAATTTACCGTTAGTTAATAAATTTGTTTAATTGGTAAATAAACTGAGAAAAAAAATATAAATGAAAAAACGGCTTAGAAAGTTAATAGTAGATTAAGTGATGATATGGGTTATTGAGAATAAACGTCTGAAATTAATTGCCATATTTGGATATGGTCACCTTAATAATAAGTTTGTTTATTTTTAAACAATTTACCCTTTTAAATTCATTATTTGAATTCTAAGAGGCCGGGATCGGATATCAGCAATATCCGGGACCACTTTGATTTAATAAGAACTACAGAATCTTTACGGGTTGATTATAGAGTCTAATAGGCTGGAGTTGGATAAATAAGTAAATCTGCCTATGTTTAAATGAGTAACTGTATTTTGATATCAGCAATGGATTTTGGTAACAAGTGTCGGTTATAATCAGATAGAAACTCATCGTGTCGTACGAGTTACCCTTGTTTTTCAAAAGATTTGTATAACACAAGTATTTTATATCATATCGGTTTACTCACACTTGTTTCCAGCCTGACTCGGGTACTACTTTATTGTAGCTCGGCTCAGACCGAGTATTACAGAATTTCAAGTTTGGACGTTTGGAGCTCAGGAGACGAGCTGGATGGCAGAGATGTATTGATTAGATTCCGCTGTGTATTATAGACTACATAGTCCGTATATTAGGACAAGTTATTATAACTGTCCAGATTTGTTGTACTCTGATATCTTCTATGTATATTGACATTCTTTGTATAAATGCTGTTATTTTATATTATATTTTGTTCTACTGCGATTGTGAGATTCTGTGATGTTGTTTCTGTTTCTTTTTCTACATCTTTTTCTTCTTAACCCTAATAGTTTGGGATTTCCGGCACACTATTGTTTAGCACTCTATACAGTGGACGTATTAGTATCGATTTGGGGGGCCGAAAATATTTCAGGCCATTACAGAAACTGATGAACAGTAAATAGTATGAAAAGAAATTAGTAAGAATGAACTTGAATAATATTTGAAATTATTGTATGTTTTGGCTTATGGATGTTTGGGAAGTGATGCATTAAGTTGTTTAGGATGTATAAATTATTTATTAAGCCTTTTCTAAGACAGTTGAGTGTTTTGTATGCTTAGTAGTTGTTTATAATTCTATACTATTAAAAGTGTCTGAACCCGAACAAACAATTTGTTTGGATCCTATGGATGTATGATTGATTACAATGATTTCATGTGATGACTGTATGCTTTTGGTTGCAAGTGATTGTTGTTATGTTATATTGATTTGTTTTGTTATTAATTGAGATAACTTAAAATTTTCACTTTTATATAATTATTAACCTCTTTAGATTATATAAGTGAAATGCAGGTTTATGGAAGCAATAGCTACTACTTTTGGTTTCATAAAATAAGCGTTGTTTGCCCGACAAATAGGTATGTTCTCGGATTACGGTTTTTTAGCGATATTATATTGTTTTCCATGGGTTTGGGATATATGATTTCAAAAAATATTTTTAGCACCAAAATTGGTCACTAACACCCGAAGAAGGATTTGTGTAGGGAGATTAATGAAGAAGGTAAATTAAAACTGAGGAATAATGCCATGGAATGCAGTAATAACTATAAGAAACAGCAACACTAAATTTAGAGTGGTTTGACGTAACTGCTTACGTCCACTTTGAGTTTAATCTTTATTTCTCTCATAGATAACTGAATATAGATACAACCCGTACACCAACGACTTGAATACAAATGCTAACTGAAAAAGAATGAGCCTTGAAAGTGGCAGAGTCTCCCTAGTGTTCCCGAAAAAAGGCCTCTTTCACTGTGCCCCTGCCCTTCTATTTATAGACGAAGATAGGCCGAACTCCTCAGCCTACAGTAGGTGACTTCTGTGCACTGGGCCAGGCATGCCGAACGACCTTGCTGTGTAATCTTTGATAAACGACATTGTCAAAGAAAGTTGCCGAACGGTAGGTGCCGAACCAGAAAATGTCGAGCGATTGAGTAATGACTCAAGAATGCCGGGCGATGAAGCAATGTCGAACGGTACCTAGGCTGAACAAGATAACCATGCTGAATAACATTCAAATGTTGAGCGAGGTGTTAGTGTCGAATGAGGCCTGTATGCCAAGCGAGGCATCTATGTCGAGCGAGGCTCTGTGCGGAGCGAGGCTTTGTGCCGACCGAGGTATCTATGCCGAGCGAGGCTCTGTGCCGAACGAGGCTTTGCACCAACCGAGGTATCTATGCCGAGCGAGACTCTGTGCCGAATGAGGCTTTGTGTCGACCGAGGTATCTATGCCGAGCGAGGCTTTGTGCCGACCAAGGATTTATGCCGACCAAGGTATCTATGCCGAGCGAAGATTTGTGCCGACCGAGGCTTTGTGCCGAACGAGGCATCTATTCCAAGCGAGGCTTTGTGTTGACCGAGGCTTTGTGCCGAACAAGGTGTCGACCGAGATATTTATGCCAAGCGAGGATTTATGACAAACCAGGCTTCCATACCGGACGAGGTGTTAGTTCCGAACGAGGCCTGCATCCGAGCCTCTCGTTACCGGGTCAAACAACTGGGTAGAACTTGCCCCCCCAAATTGTGTCGTGTGAGGCAACACGACACACTTTGAATCAACAATCAATTCTTATTGCTAGAAGTCAAACGTGTTCAATGAAAGCCGAAACATGGCAGTTCTTCCTAGTATCTTGTATAACCTCGAGTTTATTCTCTCCCTTTCATTGACACATAAACAATGAGCTATTCAACATATGGATGCCGAACCGCTCGTTCAGCAAGTCTCATAACGCCCGGCATATGGATGTCGAACCATCGAGATATCTTGACCGACTCCACTGGTTGATTTCTGTTCACCTATCCTCTTTCATATGTAAACCAATACTTCTCCTTTTTCTCCCTTTCACTTTTACTTCCCTTCTATAAGACTTTCAAACTCGTCTTTCCCCAAACTCCTGCTAACACCTCAACCTTCCCTTTTCTTCCCGAGTCCAATATGTTGCCTCTCAACCTCTCCTAACAACGAACCTAAATGGGTTTCGGTTCCAAATCCAGTATTTCCCTAAGCTTCAAGCTATTTCTTTAGGTATGAATTTTTCACTTGTCCTATATCTTGATTAGGGGTTTTTTACGAGATTCGAATTAATAACTTTCTTTCAAATTACAAACTGTAGAAGTTGTCCAGATAAAGAAGTTGAATCGAAGGCTTAGACATGCCTTAGGGTTAGGCAGAGGGAGGAAGGAAAAAGATACCGAAAGCAGTTGAGACGTAGGCTCCTATTGGGTCACTGAGTGAGGGAGGAGGAAGTTATGATGGATCGATAAGTGTCAGTGAGTTTAAAAGGTGTTGGTTGATCATTAGTGTTGACCCGTTAGGATGTGTAAGTGGAACTAAACTGGTGATCGAGGTTGTTCGATAAATAAAGGGCTTAGGTGAAGTGTATGAACGGGTCGACCTTTTCTTTATGGGTGGAAGCCGAGTGACTATGAAACAGGTGGCTCGTTAGTCTCCATGTGAGAGTAATGTTAGGGAGGTAAAGGGATAGGGTGCCGTTTGGTCTAAAGAGAGAGAGAGAGAGTGTGGGTCTAGTTTGGTGATTTTAGGAAGTGAGACGGAGGTGAGCGAGTGGGTCATCGTGTCTGGCTTACGCGATCGAACAAGAGAATGTCGAGCGAAGGTGTCTTATCCTAGGATGCCAAGCGACATTGGTCGAAACATTCATTCAAGTGTCGAACGATGGACTTAGGCCGAGTGGCATTTAAATCGAGCGGTATTTAGGAAGTCTGTTTTAGGTGTCGCTCGGCCTTGAGCCTTGAATTAGACAGCAACGGTCGAAAACATTCCAACTTGAACATAACTCACGTCGAACTCACTTACCTTGCATGCCTAATCACATGACATTAAATAAGGACAAGGACTTAAAAAAAATAAGCATATCAAACTAATCCGGACTGATAACTCCCCAATCTCAACAACTATAAACCTGAGTTTAACTTTATTTCATCAGCTTCACGACTTTTAATTCTTTGCACTTATCTTTGAATGATTGCACTAGTTCACACACCACATGGGGGAGCGGTTCTGTCGTTATGTCTAATATTGATTGTCTTTCAAGTATAGTTCAAACAGGTGTTTATCTAACCTTTGGCGCTCATTGAAGATGTCTAGAAAGTCGAGCTCTGTTATAATCTCAAACAAACCCAAGCCAACTTCACAACGGGAAGTGGTTGGAACTTTGAATCCATCGGCAGCTCCGGTACAACATATTCCAAGCCCCATGATCGCATCCGTTGATCTGACTCCCGATGCCCTAGATGCAGCAATCTTTCTAGAATATCCAGTTGATTCTCAAGATTCGAGAATTAATAAAAGCGCTCTTCGTCGAATATTCCCAATCCATGGAATTCCTTTTGACGACATGCTAGTCCTATTAGGACAAGATCGTCCTCACTTGCCTACAGCCAGATATATAACCTGCAACAAATTTATGTGCTGGGTTGGTAGAGTGCCACCATTCAACTCCTTCCTTCATGATTTGTTACAGTATATTGAGATCGCTCCATCACAATTACATCCCAACAGTCACACATTCGTGTATGGCATGTATATTCTTTTCATGAGTATTCTATTCAGGATCCCTACTCCCGACGACATTCGTTATATTTATCGTTTCAAGAGGCGGCCAAAAAGCTCATTTTTCGTATTCTGAAACCACATAACAAGTGCCAAATATTTACGGGAGCATGGAGCAAATTCGCCCAATATAAGCAAGAATGGTTTTATGTGCGCTGCCCCCTAGGCTTTGCGAGGAGATGGCTAAAAGGAAGTGAGTTTCTCTTCTGGATCAATACTTGTACGTGGTGGAAATTGCATCTTTTCTAAACTCTTTTTCTACTTTTACAGGTATTAGCCCACGTCTCGAAGGCTCCGGGTACTATGAGGCCGTTGAAGCTATTCGAGCTGTTCCCACGGAAGATCGGGATATCAGATCTATCATTTCTAACGAATCGCTCTCCAAATTTGTGCTGTTTGCAGAAGGTCGTCGAATAATCTTCCTTGTGATGTCACTATAACTGGGTCTGCCTTGATCAAAGGCAAAGGGCAAGCTGGGCCTTTAACACGCGATGCCCCCGACACACCCTAGGAGGGCGAGATTAGAGAGATTGAGGTGTCAGACACACCGAGTGAGAATACAAGTCCTGCTCGAGAACCGGTGGTTGAGGCATAGGGCACCAATGTAGCGCTTCCCCCTTCGAAGGGAAAAAAGAAAATGGCGTACAAATTGAGGAAGAAGATTGTTGGTGGAAACACAAAGGTCACAATCACTCCAGTGGAAAAAGAGTCATCTCCTCAACACTTAGAGGGTTCATTGAAAGGCTTATATGACCTCACCATTCCCGACGACTTGCTCAACTATGGCTTCAATGATCCAGAAGCCCTAAAACTTCATTCGCCCATGAGGGGCAGTGAAGGCGCTCATGCCCATAATCATGGAGAAAAAACTCCGATAAGTAAAGCCAAAGAAATTGGTTCATAGGTTGGAAACACTAGGACACACACAATGACACTCACACTTCATATCGCACTTAAATTTCAATCATCATATGTTTCTGGCTAACTCATGTTTACTTAATTTTTGTGCAAGTGATATGGGCCGCTCCCACGGATTTGACCGCCTTCGAGGTCATCTATTTTCCATCACTCTGGCTGGGATTCGGACATTGGCAGACACCAGGATCGAGATGACGACAGTGATAGGGACTATCACTCTCGGGACTCACCATCTCGAGGGAAAACTTACCATCAGTCTTCATACTATCACGATCCTCCCTCTCATCCGAAGAAAGGCAAGGAGAAATATGGTCACAAGGGGTCTCAGTCTGATACCTCCCGCGACCAACACTCGGGTTCATCCAACACAGGCAATCCTGGAAATCCATCAAAAAACCCGTAGTCCCTAGGAAAACTCCTTCTGCTCCCACACATGATCCATCGATTGCAGAAAGGCTAAATGAGCTTAAGGCCACCTTCCCAAAAATATGCTTTAACGGTTTGGAGTTTCTTCCCGCGATTCATCACATTTTGAGGCACGTCAAACAAAGTGTCGTCGCTTGCAACAATGATGTCTACGTTCAACATGACGCATTTGTTCATTTGGCAGAGAAAGTGTCAGAAGTCTATCGAACGTCGACATGAAATTGATTGTATGAAGCTCGAAGCCATCCACGACAAGAACATCATTAAAACCCAGGATGAAGAGCTTTTCTCATACAAGTCCCAGCTTGGAACTGCTCAGAAAAATGCCAAAGACACAACTGAGGCAGTTAGTCGTCTAGAAGTTATGCATAAAAAAGAGATTGACGAAGCGGTTCAATACTGTAGTGCCTTAGCATTAAAGAAAGACTCCGTTCGGAAGGAGAGGGATGCATTCGCTCAGTGAGTCAAAGAGTTGAAGAGCTACTTCTCAAAGAAAGAGGAAAAGAATGCTGCTCAGGAGGAGTCGCAACGATATTGCAATGAGCTTGTTGCTACGTGACTCCTGAAGATAAAACTCGACGATGAACTCTCCAAAGTTGAGATGCTGAAGGATGAAGCCTGTGAGGAGGACAAAAGAATAGCATGCACGGAGATTGATTCTCGCCTTGAGGTGGCTATGGATGTTTGAAGGGAGGAAATCAAATGCATGTTTGATCCGCTTATTGTCGAGTACAACGCTCGAATTCTCATGCATCGCGACCTAACATTTCTTGGCGAGGGTTACCTCGAATCTCTGGCCGAAGCATGGGAAACTTTGATAAAGACCAAAAAGGTTGAATCAGACACCGAAGAGGTTAACGAGGAGGCTTTAGGAATTTCCCAGGGGGAATGAGCCTTCAGACTTGTCTACAGCGAAGGCTCTCTATAGCAAAGATTCCACATCGTCAAAAGGAAAGAATGACATTTTTGGTCCGTCTGGAACCGAGTCTCCAGTTCCTTCCCTTACTCAACTGACTGGTCGGCCAGTACTTGATCCCTTCGAGCAGCATGTTGGTTACGACCTAGAAGACCCTGGCCTTGACATTCCTGTTTTATCTTCCATTCCAAAGGGTGAGACTCCCCGGACAGTTGAGAGCCAGCCAGAAACCGGTACATAACTTTTCTTCTTAAAGTTCAAAGAGTCGTCGTTTTCGGTGAGAGGTTATTGTATTCTAACATTTGTCTCTTATGATTTTGCATAGGCCGTTCTGATCCTAAGCCAACTCTAAGGAGCGAGGACGCCATAGAGAAGAAGGAGTAGACAAGTGATGCTATTCAAGCGGGATAGACTCCCGGTCCTGATGCTCAAGTTATCGAGGCGCTTGATGAGGACAGGTCTGAAACTTTGTCATCCGTCGAAGAAAGTTACAAAATTGAGATTATAGGCTCCTCTGGACATACTTCAAAAGTGAGCATGAAGGAGAAACTTGCGGAAAATAAAAAGAAGAAAGTTGAGATCAAGGTCGAGCCCTAAGTATTAGAGCAAGATGACCCTTTGAACAGGCCTTTGAAGGTCATTCTCCCCGGTGCTTCTAGGCCACTAAAAGTCCCTCTTCCTTCCTCGGATATTACTTCCCCATCAAGCAAAGCATCCAAGCGAAAACACTTGTGGGAGGTGTCATTTGAGAGAATGAGGAAGGAAAAGAAACCAAAGAAGTAGTTGTCACGCTCGTTCAACGAGAGTTAGCTTGGATTATGTAATTATTTCTATTTATTTTCATAGACAATGTAGATAGACTTTTGACTCTAAGTTTTGGATGGATTGTAGTGGAACCTCATTTTGGATTAATAAACAAAATTTAGTTCAAACGACTTTTATCGTTCAGTTTACTGTATAACTGTGGTCGAGATCCAAAATCTTGTGAGTTACATAAATCCCTGTTCACTCCCATATGACTAGAAGATTTTTTGAAAATTGTAAATCCTCTATTTCATGCTTTGGGTACTTAGAATATTTTTAGTCCGCACTCTGGGGACTCAGAGTACTCCAGTCCACACTCCGGTGACTTGAAGATTTCAAGTCGTTTATACTCTAGTCCGCACTCCAGGGACTTGGAGATTTTAAGTTGTTTACACTCTAGTCCACACTCTGGGGACTTAGAGTACTCACTCCGTGTTTTGGGGACTTGGAGTACTCCATTCCGCACTCTGGGCCAGTCCGCACTCTGGAGACTCAAAGTACTCCAGTCCACGCTCTGGGGACTTGGAGATTTTAAGTCGTTTGTACTCTAGTCCACACTCTGGGGACACAGAGTACTCCAGTCCGCGCTTTGAGGACTTAGAGATTTTAAGTCATTTATACTCTAGTCCGCACTCTAAGGACTTACAGTACTCCAGTCCGCACTACGGGGACTTGGAGATTTAAAATTGTTTATACTCTAGGCTGCACTTTAGGGACTTAGAGTACTCTACTCCGCACTCTGGGGGCTTGAAGATTTTTAAGTCGTTTATACTCTAGTCCGCACTCTAGGGACTCATAG
The DNA here is from genome assembly GCA_030765085.1 of Allium cepa. Taxonomy (NCBI): domain Eukaryota; kingdom Viridiplantae; phylum Streptophyta; class Magnoliopsida; order Asparagales; family Amaryllidaceae; genus Allium; species Allium cepa. The sequence goes on along the minus strand of CM060938.1, from coordinate 459,599,921 downwards.
TACTCAGTCCACACTCTGGGGGCTTAGACAATTTTTAATTGTTTGTGCGCGTTCATACGTCGGACGGAATAATGTAAATCTAGTTTTTTTGCCATAGAATTATCATACACAGAAACATCAATAATTCATGGAAAAAATGGCTTCAAGCCTTTATTAATGCAAACAAACTAAATTGTTTTATTACTTGCCGAAAACTAAGAATCAACGAAATAAGAATATATTGGAAATAATTGCAATAAAGATACAAAAGAAATAGACTAAGCATAATAATGCCGTAGATGCTCGCTATTCGATGCTCGGGGGAGTGTCGCACCATCAACGGTCGCTAGCTTGAAAGTTCCCTCTCCAAGCCTCCGTTCAATGACGTATGGACCTTCCCATGTGGGATTCATATGCAATGGAACCCAGAAAACTCATTTCAAAACGATATCACCCACATCAAAGGTTCTTGGTCGGAATTTTTCATTATAATATCGAGCGACACGATGTCTATATGCAGCCGCCTTTAAATTAGCTTCTTCACATTTTTCATCAACGAAGTCAGCGATTCCTGTAAAAGATCCCTATTCGTCTTAGGGTCATAATGAGTTACTCGATGTGAAGGAACTTCAAGTTCCATAGGTATAACAGCTTCCTTGCCATATGCCATGCGAATGGAGTGTGGCCAATTGCGGACTTGTGGGTGGTTCTGTAAGCCCAAAGTGTTGTTGGAAGTTCATCCACTCACTTGCCTCTAGCCTTTTCTAGATGCTTTTTCAGTATGGACTTGATTATTTTGTTCATGGCTTCTACTTGTCCACTGGCTTTTGGATGCGCAACTGCTGCAAACCTTTTTTTAATGCCATACTTTGACAAAATTCTTTGAACTTCCTACTTTCGAACTGAGTTCCGTTGTCTGTAATGATAGTCCATGGGAGGCCAAAACGACATATATGTTTCGTACAATGAAATTAATGACATTCTTAGTAGTGGTTGTGGCTAAGGTTCTGCTTCTACCCACTTGGTAATGTAATCGACCGCCACTATTGCGTATTTTGCACCACCTTTGGATATGTGTAAAGAACCAATTATATCGAACCTCCACATTGCAAATGGCCAGGGACTAACCATTTGTATGAATTCCGTCGGTGGAGCTCTTAGGATTTTTTCATATTTTTGGCATTTTTCACATCTCATTACGTAGTCTGCAGCATCCCGGTTTACAGTTGGCCAATAGTATCCATAGCGGAGGATTCTCTTTGCTAACGTCTGCCCTCCATTATAGTCACCACATTCTCCTTCATGGACTTCCTTCAGGACTCGTTTTATCTCTTTATGGGCAATGCACCGGTGTAAGGGGGCTGAAAATCCCTTTCAATACATTATTCCGTCCTGCATTACATATCGTGAAGCTTTACGAATGACTTGGCTTCTTTCATTCATTCTTTTGGGCAAGACCCCGAGTAGCAAATATTGCTTAAATGGGGTCATCCATGATTCTTTCCATATTCTGTTTCTAATATGAAATCTACCTCCATCACATTTATACTCGAGCATGTAAGGATTCGATGGGAACCAATCCCATTTGTTGTGCATCGCCGGTACTTGCAAATTTGGCTAATAAATCGGCTTCTCTGTTTTGTTCACGCGGGACATGCGACACATCATAATACTCTGATCTACTAATAGCTCTTGAACCCGGGCAAGGTATGGGGAAGTCTCTGCCCTTTGCTTGATAGTCCCCGCGCTCCTGGTACACCACCAATTGTGAGTCACAAAAGATTTCAACCAATTTTTTTCCCAATTCCCTGATGAGTCTCAAGCCAGCAATCAATGCTTTATACTCAGCTTCGTTATTTGTAGTTGGGAAATTGAGCTTCAAAGCGTAACAAATTGATCGGTTTTTGCAAGCTACAAGAACTATACCAGCTCCAGAGCAACGGTCGTTACATGCTCCATAGGTGTACAATTTCCATTGAGTGGGGGGAATGACATCGTAATTGTTTCGTTCGTCTGACACGGTGAATTCAGCGATGAAGTCTGCTAGCGGTTCCCCTTGTATAGCCCTTCTTGTCAGGTAGGTAATATCGAACCGACTCAAGTCGGTATTCCATTTTAACATTCTTCTAGAGGTTTTTGGTCGTTGGAGTACCTGATGCAAGGGTTGATCGTTATAAACATTGATCGAGTATGCCTGAAAGTACGGACGAAGTTCTCAATCTTAGGATAATTTATTTCTGCCCCCGTTAAACGTCTACTGACATAGTAAATAGGCTTTTGTACTCAGTCCTCCTCACGAACCAAAGTCGTACTGATAGCATGCTGGGATACAGCCAAGTACACATACAATACTTCATGGTCTATAGGCTTCGACAGCACCGGGGACTTTCCAAATGACTTACCAAAGCTCGTAACGCGTCCTCACAGTCAAGCATCCATTTAAAATTTATCTTTCCTTTCTTTATTACATCAAAGAAGGAAATACAATTATCCGTGGCTCTGGATATGAATCGACTCAATGCGGCTACCTTTCCATTCAGGCTTTGTACTTGCTTTATTGTTTTGGGCACTTGTATGTCCCGAATAGCTTGAATCTTTTCAGGTTAACTTCAATTCCCTGCGCATTAACAATGAAACCTAAAAACTTCCCTGACGCAACGCCAAAGGAACACTTCAAAGGATTGATTTTCATTCCATAATATCTGAGTATATCAAACATTCTCGCTAAGTCTCGAATGTGGACGTTTGACTGCCATGACCTCATGAGCATGTCATCCATATAGAATTCCATTTTTCTACCTATTTGTTCTTTAAACATTCAATTCACCAGACATTGATAAGTCGCTTCCGCATTTTTTAATCCAAAAGGCATCACTACATAGCAATAAAGCCCAACATTTGTGACAAAACTTGTGTGTTTTTGGTCTGGAATGTGCATCGAGATTTGATTATATCCCGAGTATGCATCCATAAATGATAGTAACTCGTGCCCTGCTTTTGAGTCGACCAGCCGGTCAATCCTGGGTAAAGGAAAACTATCCTTAGGGCATGCTTTGTTCAGATCAGAGTAATCTACGCAGGTTCTCCATTTTCTGTTTTCTTTTCTCACTAGCACGGAGTTAGACACCCATTTAGGGTAGAGGGCGCTGTGGACGAACCATTGGCTTTGAGTTTGTCCATCTCCTCTCTGAGAGCAACGGACCTCTCCGGGTCAATGCCTCTCCTTTTCTGTTATATCGGTATGTACATCGGGTCTATGTTCAACATATAACCCGCAATAGTGGGAGAAATCTTGCACATATCAGAATGTGTCCAAGCAAAAACATCCAGATTCGCTCGGAGGAAGTCGGTGAGATCCTCGATCATCGAGGGGCCAAGTTATGATCCAATCTTAACTACTCGCAATGGATCATCTAGGATGACTGGAATGTCAATCGTCAGTTCGGTCGGTGTTGTTCTTGCTTCCCTGGGTTCCTCATCATCGTCTCTTAGATCTATGTCTCTATAGATCCGATCGTATTGCCCGAGCCATGGCTCGGGCACTAGTTGTCAATTTTCAGTGACTCGGGTGCGGACGAAGCTATCTGCAACCTTCCTTTCTCTCTCCGCCGGGCCTCTCTCAGCTCAGCCACATAACATGCACGACCGGTCGCCTGATCGCCATGCATCACACCAACTCCTTTGTCTGTCGGAAATTTTAAAGTTAAACACCAAGGGGCCAAAGCTTCCCTAAACTCTGCCAGGGCCGGTCGACCTAGAAAAACATTGTACAGAGAATCGACATCAAAAACAATGAAAGGCAGGATTCGCACCCTCCTACGTTCGTCTTGTCCTAGTTCAACTAGAAATTCTACATAACCCACCGCATCAGTTGTTGCACTATTAAAACCATGGATATGGGCTTTAAATGTTTTTAAATATTTGGACTCCATCTTCATTTGGTCATATTCCTTTTTGAAGATGATGTTAACAGAACTTCCACAATCAGTTAAAATTCTTTTCACAAATGCTGGCCTAGTTTTCATGGAGATAACTATCGGGTCAACATTAGGAGCCTCCACCTGATCAGCATCTCTGCTCCTGAAAACTATATTGTCCATCATCGTTCGATGCTGCTTCGCTGGGGACCCGTTCTCCGTATTTGAACAACACTTAAAATCTACATGCCTTAGGGAGTTGGCATACCGCTCCATTTCCTACCAACTCTTATCCGTAGGGTGAGGTCCACCGACTATCATGTTTATAACTAGTCTACCTACAGTTCGAGCAAGTTCCTCTGAATGGCATGGAGCTTGCCCATGTCCGGGATCAGATGTTCCTTGTCTACCTTCTTGTGCGTTCTTGACAAACCCTTGCAACTTTTTCTATCTAATCAGCTTCTCTATGGCATCATGGAGGTGTCTACACTGCTCGGTATTGCGCCCGTAAGTCTTATGGAAGCGGCAGTACTTCCCGGTTCGCCTTTGCTCCTCCGTGGACTCCTTTGGGCATGGCTTGCGGTATTGAAAAGTATTACAAGTTAACAGGTAAATATTTTCTAGAGAAGTATTCAGAGGAGTGTATTCATTATAGGTTGAAACCTTGGCTTCCATTTTTCCTGCTTCTCTTTTCTTTTCGTGATTTCCTCCTCCGAACCCTTTAGATTGCCAGGCTTGTTCTGGACATAGACCTGAAACTTCCCTGAATTGTCTCCGGATTGTTTTATAGCAATGTTGCTCTTTACAGTCTCCTAACAAGGCCCTGGTGCCTTATCTCGCCTTGTCTACCTGGCTTCCTCTCTCCTTATGAATTGATAAGCCTTTGAATAAAAACGCTCTAATGTGGTCGGAGGCTTTCCTGCCAACCAATCTCCAAACTCCAAATCTGCATCCACTCCTCTCATCATAGCCATCTGAATTGCATGATCATTTGGGTTGCTAACTTCAATAGCCACAACACGAAATCTCTGTAAGTACTCCTTCAATGATTACCCTGGACCTTGGATTACACTGCATGAGGACATCACGTCCTTGGGACGAGTGGCATGCATCATGAACTGTTCTACAAATTTCATCGCCGATTCGTCAAAGTTGGATATAAACCGTGGTGGAAGTCAAGTGAACCACATGGTCGGAATTCCGGATAAAGTTATCGGGAATCACCTACACTTAGTTGCATCATTTGCTCTAGCTGAATCTATCATCCATTCATATCTCATCACATGCTGTCCGGGATCAACCTTCCCTTCGTAAGCCGGGATAGTTGGCATGCTAAACTTCCTGGGGTACTTGGCCTGTAGAATAATATTTGTGAATGGAGTATGACTCCTGGATATCTCCCAATCTTCATTGGTCAAGCCTTGATTTTCTCTCATCAGCTATCTGACCATAGCCGATGGGTCCGAGGTTTGTATGGAGGATGGCAGGTTGGAATCTGTTCTACGAGATCGTTCGGGTTGACGTCTTCTCTACTAGCGGTCTTCCAAATGTTTATCCTAGGGACCAGCTTCATTAGGACCTTGGTCTTCCACTCGCACTCCAGATCCTAATTTTCTTGCTCCAGCTTGGGTGTGGTTTCCAAGGTGTAAGTGATCTCTAGTTGGTCGATCAGCAGCACCTGCTTGTATTATTTCTATTTTGCGGCGTCTACGCCTGGAAGGTTCATCGAACGAAGTCGAGCTATCAGATGAAGAGTAAGCAGAGGGGCTACCTCCAGATTCAGATGTGGTTTTTGAGTAAGTTGAGTCATAAGGTTAGCGTTAGCTTGGATCTATTCTCTAAGTTGTCTCCTGCTTTCCATGAGTTCTCTCATCAGGTCATTGAACTCCGCTCTGGTGACAACTTCCATCTGGTTTTGGGCAGCGACAGTCCCTGCACCCGAATTAACTTGCTGATTGCAGGGTCCTACTTGTGGACATTAGCAGTCTCGTTGACATCTACGTTGTGCGAGGCTGATCGGGTACGGAGTCTTCCCATTATAGGTTATTAGCAGAAACTCTGGGTAGAATCAACGGTCTTCCTGTGAATAATCTAGATCTCCTTCGGGGGATTTCTTCAATCCAATAGCTCCAAAGTAGATCCTAATAATATGAGAATATTTTCTCGATGAAAGCACCAAAATGTTAGCACCAAAATTGGTCACTAACACGCAAAGAAGGATTTGTGTAGAGAGACTAATGAAGAAGGTAAATTAAAATAGAGGAACAACGCAGTGGAATGCAGTAATAACTATAAGAAACAAGAACACCCAATTTATAGTGGTTCGGCATAACTACCTACGTCCATTTTGAGTTTAATCTTTATTGCTCTTACAGATAACTGAATAAGATGCAATCCGCACACCAGCAACTTGAATACAAATGCTAACTAAAAAAGAATGAGCCTTGAAAGCGATAGAGTCTCCCTAATGTTCCCGAAAAAAGGTCCCTTTCACTGTGCCCATGCCCTTCTATTTATAGACAAAGATAGGCCAGACATCCCTCATGGGCCCAGGAACAAAGTACCTCGGCCCACAGTAGGTGACTTCTGCGCACCAGGCCAGGCATGCCTAACGACAGTTGCCGAACGACCTTGCTGTGTAGTCTTTGATAAACGACGTTGTCAAAGAAGGTTGTCAAGTAGTTGGTGCCAAACCAGAGAATGCCGACCCATTGAGTAATGACTCAAGAATGCCGAGCGACGAAGCAATGCCGAAAGGTACCTAGGATGAAGGAGATAACCCTACTGAATAACATTCGAATCCAGCAAGGCGTTAGTGCCGAATGAGGCATGTATGCCAAGCGAGGCATCTTTGCCGAGCGAGGCTCTGTGCTGAACGAGGCTTTGTGCCGAATGAGGCTTTGTGCCGACCGAGGTATCTATGCCCAGCAAGGTATGTGCCAAACGAGGCTTTGTGCCGACCGAGGTATCTATGCCGAGCGAGGCTCTGTGCCGAACGAGGCTTTGTGCCGACCGAAGTATCTATGCCGAGCGAGGCTTTGTGTCAACTACAGCTTTATGTCGAATGAGGCGTCTGCGAGGCTTTGTGCCGACCAAGGCTTTATGCCGAACGAGGCGCCGACCGAGGTATTTATGCCCAGCGAGGCATTGTGCTGGACGAGGCTTCCATGCCGAACGAGGTGTTAGTGTCGAGCGAGGCCTGCATGTCGAGCCTCTCGTTACTGGGTCAAACAACTAGGTAAAAATATGCTTTCTATTTTTATTATTGATATTATTATTTCTTCCAGATCTCTCTATACAAAGGGACTCGATCGAAATTTTTCGTGAATTTTGGACTTAAAAATCTTTTATGAAAAATAGAAATGTTTTCCAACTTTTATTGAACTTGAATATAAAAGGATTTAATTGTTTATAAATTGATATATTTTATTTAAATTATTTAATTATGTAAATTAATTGTTTATAAATTTAATATTTTGAAAGATATATTGATTACTTAATTCCTCCTTTTCCTTCTTTTCATTTTCGAGGATGAAAAGTTTCGAATGGTAGAGAGTGTAACGACCCGTATTTTTCCGATAATTAAAATTTTGAATTAAATAATATTTTTGTAATTTAATATTGGAAGGAATTAAAATATACTATCACTATATTTTTTCCTTTTCCGACTTCTTCTTCCAAGCGCGGGATGGTTTATTGATAAGAAATGACTAGAATGTAATGTCAAAAATGTTAATTCAAGACAATTGATAACTACTTTAATGTACGTCTAATTAATTGAAATGATTCTAAAGTAAAAATTGGTTATAGGTTGTAAAAAAATAAATAGGGTTTAATAATATGAATTTTATATAATAAATGACTAGTTGAATGGAATCTCAAATAATTGTAATAAATTATGAAGTTACATTGGTCAGAAATTGTAAATAAGAAGATAAAATCAATGTGAAGTTATTTGTTTTGTTAGTTAACAATAAACTTGGAAATGTATTTGAATTTGCAAATTGTAACAATAGTTAATTAATCCATTGAAAAATAATTAGTTATAAATGGTAAATAAGGGAATAAATTAAATGTTATAATTAATTAGTGAAATAATATGTAATTCATTGTAATTTGGAAAAATCAGGGTGGTGTAAATAGTTATAACATTTACTTAAAGATAATAAACTTATAAGTGTGATTAAAGTAGGAAAAGTTGACAATTGTTATATGTTACCTATTTAATCAATATGTTGAATTTAATTTGGAATAAATTGCGACTAAACGTAATCAAATCTTACATTAATGTAAATTAAGATGAAATTGGAGAATATTTATGTAACAAGATATAAACCAATGCTAACTATGCCCATAGGGTAATGATTGATAGTAATAATAGATGTTAATATAAGAATGGAATAATTTAAGAAATAAATGTTGGAATATGAACTGAACAGTAAATAGTTGTGGTATAATGAGAATTCTTTTGAAATCTAATATTGAATATAAACTGCAATAATAGTTGTTGGAATCCTTTAATGGAAAAGAAAAAACAAATGCATTGTAATTAATAAGTTCAACATAAGAACTTACATTGTAAATTAAATTAAGACAAGGATTTAAATGTAATTTAAGCTTTGACTTGAAAAGAATAAATTGTATGTTTTCATTTAACCAGAATAATAAATGTTCAATTTGAATAAAGGATGGGGTTAATGTTTTAATGAAAGAATAACATAATGTGTTATTTGAAATGCATCTTGGAGAAGTTGATTTTCAATAAGATAAAAACATTAATTTGTAAATAGTGTATAAATTATGTTGTATATGAAATTTTATAAAACATATTTGAATTGGTATAAATGAAAAGAAAACAATGTTTATAATTAGAATTTTTTGAAATTAGCAATGAAATGAATTAGAATTGGATTAATTAAAATGTTTCAATTAAAAGGAAACATAAATGAAATTGTAATGAATGAGTTAATATAGAAACTTGCATTTTATGTCAATATGAAATGAGTATTTTAATTAAGATAACTGCACGTTTTGAGATGTATAAAAATAAAATTTTCATTTTGAATAAGTATGATTTTGGAAGAAAAATTGAATTTTAGGATAATATATAAACACACACATTAATATCCAAATTTTTAAATATATTAGAGGGTTCATTGTTGTGGGATCAATTAGAATTACGTTTAATTAACAATTGTACATTAATCACATACGTTCACGTATATTTATTTTCCATTTCATATATGGTTAAAACTTGTAAATTTGTAACATTAATGTGACCATTAAAGTAATTAAAAAGGTAAAGTAAATCATTTTATAATGCATAGATAGATATATATTCATTAATTAATAAAATTGGTTTGAGTAACATAAATAAATGAATAGATTAAATGATTGTTAATTGATTGATTGCGCTAATGGAGTGTGCACATATATTAACGTAAAATGAATGTTTTATTAATAAAGAATTAAATGATAAATATGTGTATATTTGGGTTTGTTGAAGAAAATTAATCGGAGTAAGTTTTGGAATTTGGATCCCAAAGGTTTGTTTATATTATATAAGTGGTCCCTTCATTTACTTTGCATTTATTATCACATCCACATTCTCTTCCTTTTCATTTTCAAGTTTTCCGTGTAGGTTTAATTTAAGCATCCATTTAATTATTAGACTAATCATTCGTTTCTTATTAATTAATAATTGCCTCATTTTTTTCATTTGTTTCTCGTTTGTTCGTTTTCTCCTTTCAAGCGCTTTACTTGTAGTTTTTTTACTTTTTCCTTTTGCATTTTTAATGTGAACATCCAAATAAATTTTCATGCCATCTAATTAGCATTTATTATTCTTTGTTTTTGAAGTTTATTTCCTTTATGTGTTATTAGTTCTCGTAGTTTCCTTTCATTAGAGACTCTTTCTTCTAAAGCTTCATATTAAAGTACGGAAGATTTATTTTTATCTTTATTCACATAATTCCTTTACTTTACCTCTTTCGATACTATCGTTTTAAGACTGTTCATATTCTTACTTTATTTCAATTACTAGTTTGTTTACATATAATTTATTAGCTTTTCATTTGTTTCCATCTTCATCCCTGTAGTCTCATTTCAGTTTTCAAATCTCGTCTTCTGTAACTTCATTCCTCCAAACAAACTTCTGTCTCATTTTTTTTTTCTCTCTCTCTCTCTCTCTCTTCATTTTCCTCCTCCTTCGTTTTTTTCTTTCTCAAATCTCCATCTTCACTTTTTTCTTTTCTTTCAAAGCTTCACTTTTCTTATTCTTATTTTTCAAATCTTCTTCTTCCTTTTCAATTCTTCGTCTTCTTTAAATTTTCCTCTTCTTTTCCAGACATTCTTCCTTTTCCAAATCCTTTTCTTCAAATCCACATCTATACAAACTTTTCTGTCTCTTCCAAAAATTTCTATTAAAAAATAGAAGATTAAGATAGTAAGAAAACAAATCAAAATGGAGGAAGTAGTAGCAGATTCAAATCCGACTAGAAAAGGGAAATCCATATGTTTTGACCCACTAACAACTACAAAATTATCATATGTTAGTTAAATTGAATTTATGATGTGAATTGGAATTGATTGGTTGATGTTTAGTATATTTATCATTCTAGTCAATTTAACTTTTATTGCATTTAATCAACGTTTAATTTAATATTGAATTTAATTGTAAATTTAATACCTGCTAATGATAATTAGTTATCAATTGATGTTTATTGGTTGATTTGGGTGATGATTGATATGTATGTTTAATTGTTGATATTGGATGATTTGATGTTATATTTATCATCATAACACTGCAAGGTCCCTTAGTTATTGTTGGAAAATCTCTATTGGATGATACATACCCGAACAATCATATAGAATAGGGAAAAATCGTTATGGGTTGAAATGATAAACCCAAGCGATTTTTATTGATTTGAAATTTGGGATTGCGGGTTGAAATAATATATACCTGTAAATTTAAATTTTGCAGATTGAAATGGTAAATATCTGTATCACTTGACCATAGGGTAGAAAATTATATACGGACACTAGATTAGTTAAATTAAACGGCTTAAAACCCTTAAATGTTGAAGTGGATTAAATGATATTTTGAACAAAATTGATTTATATAAATTGAATTACTTTGAAAATCCAAGTTTGAAGGTTGGAATTGAAAATTGGTTTAAATCGAAATTCTAAAGTACTTCAGTCTATTTTAAATCTATTTAAAGTATTTTAACCCATTTTAATCTACTTTAAATATGTTTAATCTATTTTAAATTATATTAATCCATTTTAATCTATTTTAAACTATATTAAACTATTTTAATCTATATTAAAATTATATTAATCTATTTAAACTATATTGATCCATTTTAGTCCATTTTAAACTATATTAATTTGTTTTAATCTATTTTAACTATCTTTAATTATTTTCAAAACTACATTAAACTATCTAAACTATTTTTTGAATTTCAATTTTTGTAAAGTGAAAGTTTTATATTAAAGCCTTGATTTTAAAGCGAATAAGGTTTAGTTATGTTATAACATAAGCAGGGATTTAAATGACATATTTGAGGAACATGATGATTTTAAATGAAGATTTAATCTATTTTTTTAGAAATATGAATGTGAAAGTGACATTGTGACGACCCGAAAATTTTTTGAGCAGTTGAAATCGAATTATTTAATTGATTTTAAATATTTAAAAGTTGATTTTTAACTTGAATTCAAATATCACTATTTATTTGATAATTAAATTATTGAATTAAATAATTTCGAATTGGGTAAAATGTTGAATCTGGAATTTTAAGCCTGTTAAAAATAATTTGAAGGCTTGTAAAATTTATATTGATAATACTGAAGAGAATAGAAGTGATGAAATCAAATTTAAAATGGTTTGTTAAGTTTTGAAATTTATGTAGTTTAAATTGAATTGAAAAATAGCCTTCCGAGGCACAGTCTTGGAATTTGATGAAACTAGTTCCATTGGGTCCGTAATATGGAATTATTATCGGATTTCAAATTTTGTATTGTTTGAAGTTGGTGTGTGAGTGTACGATATATAAACGCGCTGAAAATTTAATTGGTCAAGCTTCTTGTATACGCCATCTCATATTCGTTTTAACATGCTACTCTTATATTCCATCACACACTTCTCGTTCCTTCTAAAATTTGCCAGTTCCTTCCTCGTTTATTCAATTCAATTCCAGTCATTATCAAACGAGAAGAAAAAAAATTCATGGCCGCATCCTCATTTACTTGTTCCAAATTGAAGCATCCCTCTCTCCCTCAAATTCTTTTCACGAAATCGATTTTTATTTTCATATTATGGTCGCCTCCTCCCCTTCGATTCAATCTTTTATCGCGACCCAATCAAGTCGGCGTCGGCCCACGAGTTCGAGCACAGCCGCAATATTGAATGTGTACGGCGACGTTTCAGGGTAGGGCAGCGATTTGGGAATTTCGTGCTCGCGCTCGCGAGGATTAGGGCTCGCGATGAGGGCGGGGTGGATGAATTCTGGTCGCGTGAAGGAGCCTCGACCTACGGTTTCTCGTGGTGAAGCTTGACATAGTCGACGTCGCGATGACGCTGTTGTGATGGGTGTTTGAGGCATCTCGTCTTGGTGGCTGCGTTGTGAGTGCCGCATGTGAGGCTGGTAATCAGAAGGTGGAGTTGAAGCCGGTTTCAGTGGCGCAACGGTTACTGGCATCGATGATGTTAGAGCAAGCTATTCGTCGCAGCGAGTTTATCAGTGAGGTATTCTGTTTTTAATCTAGTTAATAAATGTTATATGCATATTTTAGTTTTCTACAGAGAAAAGTTTTGAACTACAACAAAGTATATAGATATATACAGATTATATATTTCAAAATTTAATAATAAAACATATATAGATAAATATATGGATGTAGTAAAAGAAGAAAAAAAAACTTATATAAGATTTTAATTAACTTATTTAAATTATTGGGTTACTAAAGATAATGTGTTAACGAAAATTATTAGTTTAAAGATGCTAAATTAAATCAAAGGTTAAAATTTAATCATTAGTTAAATAAATAAATGATGAATAATTGTTTGATTGGTTCAAATAATAATAAACTATGAAATGTTTATACAAGGTCGGAAAACCGTGAAGCCAAGTCAAGATTAGATCGGATTGCAAAACAAAAATCGAAGGTGAGTTAATCTCACTCAGCTGAATTTAAATTTGAATTTAAAAGATTAAATTTAAATAATTGTTTGAATGGTTGAATTGATTGATGTGCTATAGTATGGCATATTTTGGAAATGGGCATTTTATATTGTGCTAACGTCTATGGATGCAGGGAAAACATTTATTTAAATTATTTAATGCCTTCTGTTGTGATTATTTGATATTCTATGATGAATTATATTGGAATATTGAATGCTATGGTTCGATTGGATATAATTGGGTATGATGAATTACCAAAAATATATAAATTGGATTTGGAAAGATAATAAAAGAAGTGAAATTGTAAGTAAAATAATTATAGGAAATTTGAATAAATTTAAGAATGAATTGGAAAAGTAATAAAGTAACGTTAAAATTCTAATAAATAAATCTTGAGTATAAAAAGGGTAATTTTGGATAATTCGAACATTAATGAATTTTAAACTTCAGTATTATTATTTTAAAAGAATAAAACATTTATTTAAAATTTAAGATTTAAATTTTGAAAAGAACAAAGAAGAAATTGGGAAAAGCTGAAATTTGTATATTTCAGTTAAAAGATTTAAAATCAAATGGAAAATAATAACAATAATAATTAACTCCATAATTAATGAATTTTGAAATGAATTGAGTAATTAAAGAAACTTATTTCAAATGGAATAAATTGGAAATCAATTTGGGAAATTGATTGAAGTGATTGAAGTTGGAATTCTCTCTGGATAACCAAGTACGTTTTCAAAGTAAATTTTTAAATATAAGTTAAAAAATTTTAAAGTTGTTTTAAAAAGCAAGTTTTGTAAAATTTATTATTTCTAATATTTAAAGTCTAAAGTAAGTATTTCCTTTTAATCTATTATAGCAGTAATTATTTAAAAAGTGACTTAGTATTTTTCTTTTAAAGGTGAAAATCTAGTTTTATATTTTATTAAGTAACCTTATTTTTGAATATTCATATAGTATGTATTTTTAACAAATTATTGAAGTAGTTTAACTTAAATGTTTTAAAGTATATTTCAAAGTAAAGTGTTTTAAATTATTTTAAGAATCTAGTTTTGTGCTTGGTGATTTCAGTAGAGATAGAAAATATTTGGGAAAGTTTATTCTGGAAAAGAAAGAATGGTTTGAAACTGTTTTCAAAGGGTTGAAAATAGAATATATCTTGTAAAGATATTTTGAGATTAATAAATAATTTGGGAAATTATTTATTTTTGGATGGATGTTTGTGAATGTTAATTGATAGTTAAATAACCGACTATCAATATTGGACAAATGCGCTGATCGTTTCGAAGAGACCGGGATCGGGATTTATTTCTCGAAAACCACTTCGATCCGGTTTGTACCTTTCATGGGAACGAGTTTGGATTCGAAAATGGAGCAGTGAAGTGCAAGGGCTAGTCGCTACTAATCCTGAGGATATTTCCAAAATGGATGTTGTAGGAATAATGCCTTCGGTTCCGTTCGAACCCGGGACGGACTTGTATGGATGAATGCTTTCGGAACATCGTCAGGTGGATGATAGGCATTCTAAGGGATGTGTTCTAAAAAGGTAACGCTTAGCCTCAAGCCTCATCAACCGGGAATGACTGAAAATCAGTGGTTATGCAGTAAGGCTAGGTGGGTAGCACCTAAGCAGGAGGAGGTCATCCCTTCCCATATGTCCCTTTTATTTCGGCTTAGTGGGCGGTTGCTGATCCCAACCGCGAGGTGATCTCACTCGGGATTATCCAGTAAGGGGTAGTTCTCGTCTTGTGTTGCAGGGGAGCGGGCGTACTCCTCGGTATTGTGATCTAGGCCACATACTGTGACAGGTGGTACCCCAGTGCCTAGTCATTAGTTGGAAATCCATTCTCCGTACGAGCCTTGTACGATTTTTGTTTGTATTACCCACGCCGTGGTCACGTGAAGGAGCCTCGACCTAGGGTTTCTCATGGCGGAGCTGGGCACAGTCGACGTCGCGATGACGCTGTTGCAATGGGGGTTTGAGGCATCTCGTCTTGGTGGCTGCGTTGTGAGTGCCGCATGTGAGGCTAGTAACCAGAAGATGGAGTTAAAGCCAGTTTCAATAGCGCAGCAGTTACTGGCAACGATGATGTTAGAGCAAGTTATTCGTGGCAGCGAGTTTATCAGTGAGGTATTCTGTTTTTAATCTAGTTAATAAATGTTATATGCAGATTTTTTTTTCTACAGAGAAAAATTTTGAACTACAACAAAGTATATAAATATATACAGATTATGTATTTCAAAATTTAATAATAAAACATATATAGATAAATATATGGATGTAGTAAAAGAAAAAAAAACTTATATAAGATTTTAATTAACTTATTTAAATTATTGGGTTACTAAAGATAATGCGTTAAAGAAAATTATTAGTTAAAGATGTTATATTAAATCAAACGTTAAAATTTAATCATTTGTTAAATAAATAAATGATGAATAATTGTTTGATTGGTTCAAATAATAATAAACCGTGAATTGTTTATACAAGGTCAAAAAATCATGAAGCCAAGTCAAGATTGGATCGGATTGCAAAAACAAAAATCGAAGATGAGTTAATCTCACTCAGCTGAATTTAAATTTAAATTTAAAAGATTAAATTTAAATAATTGTTTGAATGGTTGAATTGATTGATGTGCTATAGTATAGTATATTTTGGAAATGGGCATTTTATACTGTGCTAACGTCTGTGGATGCAGGGAAAACAGGTTGGAGGGATCCAATTGGATCCCTCAACATTTATTTAAATTATTTAGTTCCCTCTGTTGTGATTATTTGATATTCTATGATGAATTATATTGGAATATTGAATGCTATGGTTCGATTGGATATAATTGGGTATGATGAAATACCAAAAATATATAAATTGGATTTGGAAAGATAATAAAAGAAGTGAAATTGTAAGTAAAATAATTATAGGAAATTTGAATAAATTTAAGAATGAATTGGAAAAGAAATAAAGTGACTTTAAAGTTCTAATAAATAAATCTTGAGTATAAAAAGGGTAATTTTGGATAATTCGAAGATTAATGAATTTTAAACTTCAGTGCTATTATTTTAAAAGAATAAAACATTTATTTAAAATTTAAGATTTAAATCTTGAAAAGAACAAAGAAGAAATTGGGAAAAGCTGAAATTTGTTTATTTCAGTTAAAAGATTTAAAATCAAATGGAAAATAATAACAATAATAATTAAGTCCATAATTAATGAACTTTGAAATGAATTAAGTAATTAAAGAAACTTATTTCAAATGGAATAAATTGGAAATCAATTTGGGAAATTGATTTAAGTGATTGAAGTTGGAATTCTCCCTAGATAACCAAGTACGTTTTGAAAGTAAATTTTTAAATATAAGTTAAAAGATTTTAAAGTTGTTTTAAAAAGCAAGTTTTGTAAAATTTATTATTTCTAATATTTAAAGTCTAAAGTAAGTATTTCCTTTTGATCTATTATAGCAGTAATTATTTAAAAAGTGACTTAGTATTTTGTTTTTAAAGGTGAAAATCTAGTTTTATATTTTATTAAGTAACCTTATTTTTAAATATTCATATAGTATGTAATTATTGAAGTAGTTTAACTTAAATGTTTTAAAGTATATTTCAAAGTAAAGTGTTTTAAATTATTTTAAGAATCTAGTTTTGTGCTTGGTGATTTCAGTAGAGATAGAAAATATTTGGGAAAGTTTATTCTGGAAAAGAAAGAATGGTTTGAAACTATTTTCAAAGGGTTGAAAATAGAATATATCTTGTGAAGATATTTTGAGATTAATAAATAATTTGGGAAATTATTTATTTTTGGATGGATGTTTGTGAATGTTAATTGATAATTAAATAACCGACTATCAATATTGGACAAATGCGCTGATCGTTTCGAAGAGACCGGGATCGGGATTTATTTCTCGAAAACCACTTCGATCCGGTTTGTACCTTTCATGGGAACGAGTTTGGATTCGAAAATGGAGCAGTGAAGTGCAAGGGCTAGTCGCTACTAATTCTGAGGATATTTCCAAAATGGATGTTGTAGGAATAATGCCTTCGGTTCCGTTCGAACCCGGGACGGACTTGTATGGATGTATGCTTTCGGAACATCGTCAGGTGGATGATGGGCATTCTAAGGGATGTGTTCTAAAAAGGTAACGCTTAGCCTCAAGCCTCATCAACCGGGAATGACTGAAAATCAGGGGTTATGCAGCAAGGCTAGGTAGGTAGCACCTAAGTAGGGTGAGGTCATCCCTTCCTAGATGTCCCTTTTATTTTGGCTTAGTGGGCAGTTGCTGATCCCAACCGCGGGGTGATCTCACTCGGGATTATCCAGTAAGGTGTAGTTCTCGTCTTGTGTTGCAGGGAAGCGGGCGTACTCCTCGGTATTGTGATCTAGGCCACGTACTGTGGTGGGTGGTACCCCAGTGCCTAGTCATTAGTTGGAAATCCATTCTCCCTACGAGCCTTGTACGAGTTTTGTTTGTATTACCCACTCTGTGGCTGGTGGTTGGAATTTAATAGATATAACAATTTCGGCTATTTTATAAGTATTTGTATATAGACCCTATCATAATATCAGAGGATTTTTATAAAAAGTGTTTTAGCTATCGTAAGGTAAAAACCCGACATGTTCATTTATAGCGTGGTCTTACGAGATGCTTTTGTTTTCAAAGGATTTTTGAAACTTTAATAATCAATTGAGTGTCACTTCTCACGCTGGTATTCCAGACTGACTCGGGTGTTATTTAACTATAATGCTCGGGTCAGACCGAATATTGTAGGATACAGGATATGATAATGTGGAGTTCAGGAGACGAACTGGATGACGATCGTACTTTCGTACTTGTTTTATATATGCATCCCGCTGTGTTGATTAGCTATATATCCAGATGTATGCTATTGATGTTGAGCTGTGATTGATGTACTCTGATTATGTAATATATAAACTCATTGATTTGTTTTGGTGTAAAGATATGTTAATATCTGTTATATTTTATTCCGCTGCGATTGTAAGATTCGGTTGTTGTTTTTTTCTATTTTCTTCTTCTTCCTCTTCTTCTTTAACCCAAATGGTTCGTATTTCTGTACAACTTGAGTTGAATTAGGTAGAATAGTGTTGATTCAAGGGGTACGGATTTGCGGGTCGTTACAGTTGGTATCATTGGTGATAACCTTGGCTCTGGTGGGAATTACTCATTTAAATAGAGTCCGTAGTACTCTAGAATGAGTTTGAGCGTATTAATAAATATGAATGCGTATTTGTTAGTGAATATAAATTGTTTTAATATTGTGCTGATTGGTTTATTGAGTCGTATATGAACCTTCGTTGGCACAGTCTGGACAACTGTATCGAAGGGGTTTCTAAACACTTAAATAGAACAGTTTGACACGGTATTGTTTTAAATGTGGGTGAATGAAATAATTTTACCCAAAAATATATTTTTGATATAAAAGAAAGGTTTTTGTAAACTATTTTAGCTAATATATGGTTGATTGGATGTTAGGAAGAATAATATTAAATTATTATCATTGTTGAGTACAAATTTAACTAGAAATTTAAAACATAACCAAAGGTTAAGGAAATAAATTCATTATAAAATGAAATTTATAAATACGAATTATAAACGTAAATTATAAATTGAAATATAATCAAATGGAAATTTGTATAAGCATAAACTATACCAATGAATTATAGTTAAAATTGATTTAAGCAGGATTTGGAAATTTAAATCCCAGAGATTTGGAAGTATTTTGAAAATAAATAATAGTATTGTTATTTTGGAGGTATTTCTGAAAGGAAATTTGTTTTAAATGGATTTTGAAAGTGATATATCATTGAAATCACTTGGATTATTGGGAAATAATTCGATGATGGCGGCCGCATCATCAGTATTCATTTTCGAATATCTAAGTGACGGATTGCTGCCAAATTGATTGTTCAGAAAAGCTAGTTGTTTTTGAAAATTTCAAAGAAAATTTGGTGGGAATAAAACCAGGATTGGTTTGACTTTTGAGAAATGTGATTTGTGATGTTGAAGATTTCAAAATAATTTGAAACCAAAAGTCGGGTGTTTGAAAAAATCCTGATGAGATAGGTTGTAAGCTTATAAATTGAGATGATAGATGTTAAACTATAACAAAACATCATGATCACCCATTTTTATAAGCATGAATTAATCACAACAATAAACTCATGATAAGTTTCTTGCTAAATCAGTATTAGATTTCATAGAACATTTCTTGAAATTCTGTTTGAAAAGAGCAAAGAAATAAAAGTTGAATGGTTGCTTCAATAACTAAAGGTCCTGAAAGCCGTCAACCAACGGTCAAGTGCTAGGCTTTTGACAATGTGAATAAAGGGTTTGCTTGGGTATGGAACTTTGTTACCAATTACCTATTTATGAAAGAAAAGGTGGAAAAACTTGCTATCATAAGTCATAAATACATCTCTCTTATATAAAAAAACTGCTACATCATAGAACATCCAAAGTATTGTTTTTTTATAATTTTTTGGTTCATTCATCTCAGCAACGCTTCTTAGAATTTCACTTGATTAGACTGTAAGCATTGTCGTTTTTCCAATATTAGTAGTTTTAAACATTTAAAAGAAGCAATATTAAAACCATACATAACAGAAAATGAAAGTAACATAGATTAACATCAATTGCAAATCTTGTAATTTTATATGATTTGTAACAAATGCAAGTGCGAATAACAGCAGTGGTTATTCTTATCCGACATTAGTTAGCAACATTGATTCCAGTTGCAATAAAAAAGAGCGTTAAAAATTAACATTTCAATAAGTAAAAATTCACCGAACAAAAGTAAACATTGTACAAATCTTAGAATGAGCTAAGCTCCAAACCAAGAACAGATCCCAATAAAAAGGAGGAATAAATTGGATTTTCAAATGTTTGAGAATTTTTAGGAAATAGACCATTGCAACAACAAAAACACATTATGCAGTATAAATGATAGCTACCATAGTAGGACAAAGAGGGGAAAAAACCTTGAATATTTGACCAAAAATTGGCTCTTGACTTCATCATTTGTAAGTATACTTTTTCCCATTAGCTCCCTTATACTCTTAGATGTCACATATGCCAATAGGAAAAAAAATACCAATGGATTTTTGAAATTTTAATTTATGTAGGAGGTAGTTAATTAACCATGTTGGAATAAAAATACCACTTGCTTACGTGCTACAACTTAAAAATGATGAGTTGATAAATCAAATAAGCAAGACTCCACAATGTGGATGCAGTACTATAACGTGAATGTATTACATCTACTACTAAATTAACTTATTTATTAGATTAAGTAAGAGAGACGTGTGATGATGCAATTTTTTTAGTGGTAAGCCTTTAGCTTTAAAGGAATGGATAAGCGAATAATGAAGCCAATGACACAAAGACAAAGCTCATGTCTTATTTCTTTACAGTAATAAATTTATACATAACTACAGTTTTAATCTCATTTTTTTAATCCTTATTTTCATGTATTTTAGTAAATATTAGCTTTAACTGTGACGCCCCACCTCTATACCCACGCTAGCTAAGGACACTACGAGGTAATGCCATCAACTAACGCAGAGAATAAGGCTGGTTAGGAGCAACCATCTATAGCCTTGCTCTAACTATCCATCGAATACATCGACAATTGTCATACCATGCAGATCGACATATCCAATGAATACTTAAAACAAAACCACAGGTGGCTGAAGGATCTATCAGAACAGAATATAACAACTCAAATGTAATATACATCACAGAACAGCAGATCATCATATACACATATATAGATACATAACAGAGTATACAAACTGATACAAGTCAAGTGGTATAGCAAACCACAATATACAGGCGAATCTAAAAGAATATATACATATATATATATATATCAGTGTTACAACAAAATGGGACTACGCAAAAATCCATAACAAAAAGAAGCTAGCGGAATAGTCCATGTGGAAGCAAAAGCGGCTAAGTCCAAAAGCACCTAACTTGAAACAACTCGGTCTGACCTGAGTATAGAATACACGGGTCAGTCTAGTTAAACAAATCAGTTCGATAAACTGAACAACAATAAACCTGCAAGGTCATAAAGTATAACAAATATCTCTAAAAGAAATAACACAATCATCTAACAAACGATGAATCATAACAAGACAAGCCTCATATCATCGGCAACACAATAAACAAAGGATATGAATATCCCAAAGCAAGCTAAAAAGGCAAATAACAAATACCAATGAAGGTAACACAAGTTCCACAAGGTAATCGCTATACAACATGTGGCTCAAAAAGACCAATACCGAAGGGCGATACCTAGGGAATATACATATCAATGAAGCATCAGAAAATTGCACGTGCTTCGTACTGTATAAACAAGGATCCATAAGCCCGAAGACTCCAAACCCAATATCACTCGAGCGGTGACGAATGACCAACTCCAAAAGCGATACAATAGGACAACAAACCCGAAGACACAAACTCGAAGGCACAAACCCGAAGGCAACAAACCTGAAGCAGACAGTCCGAAGACACTATCCCAAAGGCAACAAGCCGTAGTGGTGAAGGTCCGGAGGCCCAGTACTGGACACCACTAACTAGCAGAATATGTCACAACTCTCGAAGAGGAATCCAAAACGTGGTAACGTGAGTCCCATAACCACTCGTTCGCACTAAACGGTTTACTATCCGTTAGTTATTTACACACTCAAAGCAGTACAAAGTTTACCTCATCTCATCGGTACACCAGACCAAAAGGTCAAAACAGTCAATCGAATAGGTTGGGGATTAATCGAAAAGATAAACACATGGATTCATGGTCCGTGTTTTACCTCACCATTTAATCTCCTTTCCACTTCGCTCGAAGTGCGAAGTTGTGTGTGTGTGTTTTAAATACAATTTATAAATTAGAGAAGTGAGCTTTTAATACGATTTGAAGAGATCATTTTATAAAAATCTGTGTATGAAATCAAAAAGGAATCATCAAAGTCAAATATGCATAAATAGCTAATTCGAATCAACATGCGTCGATTAAAATTGGAAAACCAAACAAAATAGGCAAATAGGCAAAAGACAGCAGATTCAGACGTCTGAAATAGGTGGTTCAGACGTATGAATTTGGAAAATTAGAAGTTTTCCATAACGTAATTCAGACGTCTGAACCAAATGTTTCAGACGTCTGAAATAGGTTTTTTTAGCCTATTTCCTTTCTGTTTGAAATTGAACCAATTCAGACGTCTGGAATTTTGATTCAGACGTCTGAATACTGGGGAATAAAATTTCCCAGTATAATATTCAGACGTCTGAAAATGAGGATTCAGACGTCTGGATCCTGTTGTTTAGGCATTTCCTTAACCTGGGCCATTGATGGCCAAAACAAATCGAAAGCGATCAGATGAGCAATGATTACGGACTTACGTCAATGATTGCCAACCTTAACGACTCACCCAAACACTTCGAACAACATAAACATCAACCATATGAGGATTTCATAGATTTGGCTTCAAAAATCATAAATTGGAAATTTCACCGAATCAATCCAAATCGAAAGCAAATGTACATTCAAATATGTTAAGGACTCATTCCTAACAATCCAACATAGTTGCAAACATAGATGTGAGATAAAAGTCTCACTTTTTAACTCAAAACAAGGATGAGAAGCCCAATAGCAAAGAAAAGACCAACCACTCTCCACTTCAACTCTACAAGCTTTAATCTAAGATCAAAACAAGTATTTCCTAAGTTAGGTTTAGGAAACTCTCTGAAATTGAAAAGGAAAAGAGTTGGAGAAGATGAAGAGAGGACTTACCAATATCTTCACTTTGATTTTGGAGCAAGAATTCAAGTTTGCAAAGTAAATTAGGGCTTGGAGTTTCTAATTCCTATTCTCTTGCCCCATTTTCAGTTGTGCTAGAGTTAAAGAATTGAAAATGAGTGAATGGAGAAGAGAGGGGACTGGGTTAAGGATATTAAGCTAAGCTAATGGGCTGAACCCA
Organism: Allium cepa; assembly: GCA_030765085.1. Classification (NCBI taxonomy): domain Eukaryota; kingdom Viridiplantae; phylum Streptophyta; class Magnoliopsida; order Asparagales; family Amaryllidaceae; genus Allium; species Allium cepa. The sequence continues at coordinate 459,576,852 of CM060938.1, read as the reverse complement.
AACCCAAAACCCAAAATAGAAAAAGTAGCATAATTCTACTTACTCCAAACATACCAAAGCTTATACTTAAAAAGATCGCAAATGCCATTTTGGACTCAATGGAGGTGGTTTCGAGTCCTAATTCGGCCGTTTGCAAAAAGTAACATTTCGGACCTAAATCCGACTAACGACGCTATATTTAAATAAGACATTTAAATATATAATCGTTAAATATGCGGGTTATTACAGATCTCCCCTCCTTACAAAATTGAATCCACGCAATTCCCAGAGACGATATTTGTAACAACTACATACATACATCATCCAAAAGGAAAAGAAAACAAGCCTGAGATAAAGAGATATTCTCACCGTTGCCAAGTAAAGATAGAAAACCTGGATAGGATCGCTCGATAAACTCTCTGGTTTTCCAAGTACAGTCATTGGGATTAGCGGACCATTGAACTTTAATGAGCGGCACGTCCTTGTTTCGAAGGTGTCGCACCACCGTGGCAAGCACACGAATAGGTTGCTGTACAATAGATAAGTCCGGTGAGATCTCAAGCTCTTGCAAATCAGGAGAATCGATAACATAATCTGACTCTCGAAGACACTTCCGAAGTTGAGAGACGTGAAACACGTCGTGAATGCCAGATAAATGAGCTGGAAGTGAAACTCTATAAGCCACGGGGACAATACGTTCAGTAATAGAAAATGGTCCTATAAAGCGATAAGCCAATTTCCCATTCGTACTGAAGCGCATAACCCCTTTCAAAGGAGAAACACGAATAAAAACAAGATCACCGTCTGAGAATTCGAGAGGCTTCCTACGGCTGTCCGCGTAGGATTTCTAGTGGCTCTGTGCCTCTTTCATTCTCAAACGAATCAAATCAATCTTCTCAGAAGAGTCACGAACAAAATCTGGGCCAAGAATAAGCTTCTCCCCAGATTCCAACCAACAAGAAGGTGATCGACATGGCCTTCCTATAAGGCTTCGAAAGGAGCCATACCGATACTAGACCAAAAACTATTGTTGTAGGAGAATTCTACAAAAGGTAGGTGATCCTCCCAACTACCACCAAAATCAAAAATACAAATACGAAGGAGATCTTCCAAGATACGATTCACCCGTTCAGTCTGTCTGTCAGACTGTGGATGATAAGCTGTGCTAAAATTAAGCTTTGTTCCCAAAGCTTGCTGAAGACTCAACCAAAAATGACTCGTGAATAAAGGATCACGGTCACTCACAATAGAACTAGGAACACCGTGAAGTCTCACGATTTCCTTGACATACAACTTAGTCAAATGCGGAGCAGTCCTATTAGACTTAATAGGAATAAAATGAGCAGACTTGGTGAGGAGATCAACAATAACCCAGATGCTAGAATGGCCCGATCTCGAACGAGGTAGGCCGTCAATGAAATCCATAGAAATCTGATCCCATTTCCACAATGGAATCTCTAGAGGCTGAAGAAGACCCGAAGGACGCTGATGTTCGGCCTTAATACGCTGACAGGTTATGCAATTACTCACATAACTCACCACTTCGCGCTTCATGCCTTCCCAATAATAAAGACGACGCATATCGGCATACATCTTATTACTATCAGGATGAATAGTATACTTAGAACGGTGACAATCATCTAGAATGTCATGCCTAAGTGCAAAATCAGAAGGCACAAAAAGATGGTTCTTCTCGCGAAGACACCCATGAGAATCAATGTTGAAATCCCGCAACACCTCATCACATGATCCAGACTGACAAAGCTGAATAAGTTACAACAAATCAGGATCACGCCACTGAGCACCGGCAATACGATCCAGTAAAATGGGTCGAGCTCCCAAACTAAATAATAGAATAGGAGAATCAAAAGATGAAGCTCGATCGCGAATTTCACAAAAAGATAGAGTCTCAAGAATATCCCATTCGGCAAGCATCATAGAAACTACAGCCGAATGTTTGCGACTAAGCGCATCAGCAACACGATTACCCTTACCCGGGGTATACTGGATATCAAAGTCATAGGAGGCAAGAAACTCAAGCCAACGTTGTTGTCTCATATTGAGTTCCTTCTGAGTGAACAAATACTTCAACGATTTATGATCGGTATAAAGAATGAAGCGCTCGCCTAATAAGTAGTGTTGCCAAATCTTCAAGGCAAAGACAATGGTGGCTAACTAAATATCATGAGTGGCATAGCGAACTTCATTCGGACGCAGTTGCCTAGAAGCATAAGCAACTACCCGATCCTTCTGCATAAGAACAGCACCGAGACCACTACCACAAGCATCGATGTAGACAACAAGATCATGATTCCCCTCGGGAACCATAAGGATAGGAGCATTAGTGAGAAGTTCCTTTAATGTTTGAAAGGAAGCTTCACACTTGTCGGACCAGATATAACGAATGCCTTTCCGAGTAAGGCTGGTGAGAGGAAGTACAACACGGGAAAAATCATTAATGAACCGACGGTAATAACCTGCCAATCCAAGGAAACTACGAATCTCATGTACATTCTCAGGCTTCTTCCAATTCTGGATGGCTTTGATCTTTGGGGGATCGACTGAAATGCCTTCGGAAGATACAACGTGGCCTAAGAACTTAACCTTATTCTCCCAAAAATGGCACTTGGAGAATTTGGCTCTAAGATGATGATGACGGAGAGTACTTAAGACAATTCTCAAGTGATTAGCATGCTCAGCTTCAGACTTAGAATAAATAAGGATGTAATCAATAAACACAAGGACGAACTTATCGAGATATTCTCGGAATACTTGATTCATGAGATCAAAAAAGAAAGTAGGAGCATTCGTCAAACCGAACGGCATAACGAGCCACTCAAAAGAACTATATCGAGTGCGGAAAGCTATAAGAGGTATGCTATCCTCCGCGACTCGTAACTGATGAAAACTTGTGGCAAGGTCGAGCTGAGAAAAAACCTTAGCACCACACAATAGATCGAACATATCATCGATCCTAGGCAATGGATACCTATTCCTGATGGTTAACTCCTTAAGCTTGCGCTAGTCAATGCAAAGCCTAAGAGTTCTATGACGACCCGGAATTTTCGAACATTTAAAACCGGAATATTTGATTGACTTTAAATATTCAATAGAACAAAACTTAACTTGAATTACGAATATCACAAATTATTTGATAATTTAACTATTGAATTAAATAATTTGAAGTTGGGTGAAATGTTGAATTTGGAGTCTTAAGCCGGTTTAAAATAATTTGTAGGCATATAAAAGTTATATCGATAATATGGAAACTAGTAAAAGTGTTAAAAATTAAATTTCGAAGTGTTTTGTTCAGTTTTGAATTTTATATCGTTTAAATAGAATTTAAAAATAGCCTTCCGGGGCGTTGTCTCGGAATTTGACGAAACCAGTTCCATTGGATCCGTAATATTGAATTATTATCGAATTTCAAATTTCGTTTTGATTGGAGTTAGTGTGTGGGTGTACGATATGTAAACGGGCTGGACATTTAATTGAAAACAATCTAACGAAATTTTATTTAATAAATCAAGCTTCTTGGGTACGCCAAGTCTTCCTTTATCTTCCCGTGTACTTCAACACTCGTTTGTTTTATCAAAGCCCTTCTTTATGTTAAAAAAAATTCAAGACAGTTTGTTTATAAAAAAAAATTTCAATGGCCGAATATACAACTCCCACTTCAAAATTCATTCAGAAAAAAAAACATTTTTTGATTCAAATTTGTTCAGGCCAAAGCCACTTTTTTAAAACGAAAATTTCCATAAGTTAAAAACAAATCGCGTGCCATCTTCCCATCACCCATGGCCGCGCGGTCCCTTCAAGTCTGGAGTTTTGCAAATCGAGTCGCGATCTGGTAGTAGAAGGTGGAGGCCGTCTCTGGCAAGGGGGGAATTAGATGTATCTAGGGTTTGAAGATGGTTTTGTTTGCGTGTTTTGGGGCTGCGGCGATTTCGTGGGTTGGTGATGGATTTAGGGCGTCGCGTGAGAGGGCTTGAGATTGTTTTGGCTATGGCGGCGTGGAGGTAGTGGCGTGAAGGGAGAACGACTGTAGTTGCTTACAGTAGCTCGGGGTGTTGGGGTATGGTGTCAGCGAGCTCCTTTTCGATAGATAAGGGCAAGGTAAACTCGATTTATTTTTTTCTATTAAATTTAACACAATAGCATAATGCTGTATATTCGTAGCGAACGGATTTTAAACCCGGATTTCTTATTTGACCAATTAATAAAAAATAGAAGAAGTAAATATATATGTGAGATTTTAGGAAAATATATATAAAGAGAAAAAAATATATAAGGGTATATAAAGATAACATGCTTAAAGCCTATATAAATTATTATTTTTATGCAGTTTGGAAAATGGAAAATATATTTATATGCAGTCTAAAAATGAAATCTGCAAGGTTACTTAATAATGTGTATTAGTGATTTAGACGATTAATAAACTTATTTAAAATTATTTAGTTACTAAAAGAAATTGTAAAAGAAAAAATTGGTTTAACTAAATTATTAGTTGAGTTATTCATTTAATGGCAAGTAATTTGTTAATAAAACTCATTTATTTGTTTTAGTTACCAAAGAATATTTTATTGAAGGAAAAGTAATTTAAATAAATAATTAGCTAAGTAAAATTATCAGAGAGAAGAAATTGTTCAATAAGCTCAAATATTAATAAAATGTAAAATGGTTTATACAAGGTTAATTGTGAAGAATTGGGACGAAACAAGCTGGTTTGGAAATGGGTTGCAAACGGAATGAGGTGAGTCAATCTCACTCAGATGATTATAAATTTAAATTAAATGATTAAATTTTAAATAATTGTTTGAATGTTTGGATTGATTGATGTGATATAGTATGATATATTCTGGAATTGGCATACTGTTGTGCTAACATCTGTGGATGCAGGGAAACAGGTTGGAGGGATCCAACTGGACACCTCAACTTTATTTAATTGTTTAATATTCTCTGTTATGAATATTTGATATTCTGTGTTGAATTATGTGGAAATATTGAATGCTATGGATTGATTGTTATAATCGGGCAATAATGAATTACCATAATATAATTTGAGTTTGGGAATGAAAATAAAAGAAGTGAAGTTGTAAGTAAAATAATTTTAGAAAAGTTGAATAAATTTATGAATGAACTGGAAAGAAAATAAAGTGACTTTAAAATTTTAATGAGAAGAAAAATTTAAATAAACGGAAGGCTAATGAAACTTAAACTTCAATGTTATTATATAAAAGAACTAAACATTTATTTTAAATTTAGGATTTAAATTATTCAATAAGAATGAAGAAGAAATTGGGAATAACCTGAAATTTGTATATTTCAGCTAAAGGATTCAAAATCAAACTGAAGATAATAATAAAAGTCCATAATTAATGAAATTTCGAAATGAACTGATAAGTAAAGAAATTTATTTCAGATAGAGTAAATTGGAAATCAATTTGGGGAAGTGATTTAAGTAATTGAGATTGGGAATTTCTCCCTGAATAACCAAGTACGTTTTCAAAATAAATTTTGTAAATGTAAATTAAAAGTTCAAAGTTGTTTTAAGAAGTATGTTTTGAAAAATTTGTCGTTTCTAAATATTTAAATTCTTAAGCAAGTATTCCTTTTTAATCTATTATAGCAATAATTATATAAAGAGTGACTTAGTATTTTATTTTTAAAGGTGAAATTTAGTTTTATATTTTATTTAGTAACATTATTTTCAAATATTCATATAGTCTGTATTTTTAACAAATCATTGAAATAGTTTTATCTTAAATGTTATAAAGTATATTTCTAAGTAAAATGTTTTAAATTATTTAAAGATCTAGTTTTGTGCTTGGTAATTTCAGAGAAGAGAAATAAATATTTGGGGAAGTTTATTCTGAAGGAAATATGGTTTTGAAACTGTTTTCAAGGGATTGAAAATAGAAATATATCTTTGAGGATATTTTGAGATAAATAAATAATTTGGAAAATTATTTATTGTTTGATGGATGTTTGTGAATATTAATTGATAGTTAAATCACCGACTATCAATATTGGACAAATGCGTTGATCGTTTCGAAGAGACCGGGATCGAGATTAATTTCTCGAAAACCACTTCGATCCGGTTTGTACGTTTCGTGAAAACGATTTTGAATTCAAAGATGGAGCGGTGAAGTGCAAGGGCTAGTCGCTACTAATCCTGAGGATATTTCCAAAATGGATGTAGTAGGAATAGTGCCTTCGGTTCCGTTCGAGCCCGGGACGGACTTGTATGGATGAATGCTTGCGAAACATCGTCAGGTGGGCGATGGGCATTCTAAGTGAAACGTTCTAAAAGGTAACGCTTAGCCTCAAGCCTCATCAAATGGGAATGACTGAAAATCAGGGGACATGCAGCAAGGTTAGGTGGGTCATGCCCAAGTAGGACAAGATAATTCCCCTGTCTAGATGTCCCTTATATATTGCGGCTTAGTGGGTGGTTGGTCGCACCAACCACGGGGTTTATCTTGTTCGGGATTGTTCAGTAAGGAATGGTTCCGGCCTTGTGTTGCAGGGGATGAAGGGAGTAATCCTCGGTACGGTGATCTAGGCCCCGTATTGTGATAGGTGGAACCCCAGTGCCTAGTCATCGGTTGGAAATCCATTCTCCCTACGAGCCTTGTACGAGTTTTGTTTGTATTACCCACTCTGTGGCTAGTAGCTGGAATTTAATCATGTAACAATTTCGGCTATTTTATAAGTACTTGTATATAGACCCTATTATGATATCAGAGAATTTCTATAAAAATTGTTTTAGCTATCGTAAGGTAAAAACCCGACATGTTTATTTGTGGCGTGGTCTTACGAGATGCTTTTGTTTTCAAGGGATTTTTGAAACTTTAATAATCAATTGGGTGTGATTTTCTCACGCTGGTATTCTAGACTGACTCGGGTGTTATTTAACTGTAATGCTCGGGTCAGACCGAGTATTATAGAATACAGGATATGATGCTGTGGAGCTCAGGAGACGAGCTGGATGACGATACGTATTCTTGTACTTGTATATATATATTTCCGCTGTGTTGAGTTGTTGTGTATCCATTGTATGACATTGATGTGAGCTGTGACTGATGTAATGTACGTAAAAAGATATATTTGATTTTGAGTAAAGATTATTTACTATCTATTATATCTTATTCCGCTGCGATGGTTAGATTCTGATGTTGATTTTGTTTTCTCTTCTTCTACCTCTTCTTCTTTACCCCAAATGATTCGTATTTCTGTACAACTTGAGTTGATTTAGGTAGAATAGTGTTGACTCAAGGGGTACGGATTTGCGGGCTGTTACAGTTGGTATCAGAGCTTAGGTTGGAGATAACCTTGGCTCTGGTGGGAATTACTCATTTAAAATAGAGTCTATAGTACTCTAAAATGAGTTTGAGCGTATTAATATATATGAGCGCGTATTTGTTAATGGATATAAATTGTTTTAATATTGTGTTGATTGATTTATTGAGTGGCATATGAACCTTCGTCGACACAGTCTGCGCAACTGTATCGAAGGGGTTTCTAAACACTTGAATAGAACAATTGACACGGTATTGTTTTAAATGTGGGTAAATGAAATAATTTTACCCAAAATATATTTTGATATAAATAAAAGTTTTGTAAACTATTTAGCTAATATATGGTTGCTTGGATGTTAGGAATGATAATATTAAAGTATTATCATTTTTAAGTCAAAATTTAACTAGAAATTGTAAATATAATCAAAGATTGAGAAGATAAATTCAATGATGAAATGAAATTTATAAATGTGAATTATAAATGTAAATTATCAATTGAAATATAATCACATGAGAATTTGTATGAACATAAGCTATGCAAATGAATTATAGAAGAAAAAAAATTGATTTAAGCAGGATTTGGAAATTTAAATCCCGAAAATTTGGAAGTGTTTCGAAGATAAATGATAGCATTGTTTTAGAGATATTTCTGAAAGGGAATTGTTATAAATGGATTTTGGAAGTAATATAGCATTGAAATCACTTGGATTATTGGAAAATAATTCTGATGATGACGGCCGCATCATCAGTATTCATTTTCGAATTTCTAAGTGAAGAATTGCTACCAAATTGATTTGTTTAGGAAAGCAAGATGTTTTTGAAAATTTCAAAGGAAATTTGTTGGGAATAAAAGCCAGGATAGGATTAAATTTTTTGAGAAATGTGGTTTGAGATATTGGAGATTTCAAAATGATTTGAAGCCAAAAGCCGGGAGTTTAAAAATCCTGATAAGATAAATTGTAAGCTTATAAAATTGAGATGAGTTTTAAATCAGGAAGGAAATATAGGCTTTGAATGTTGGAATTAAAATTTAAAGAGAAAATTTGAAAATGAAATTAACTTGGTTTTGAAAATAAAAATTTGACTGGATTGAAATTAATTGAATAAGCTGAAAGAATATCCAGTTGTATTCAAATTGAGTTGAAATCGAATTGAGTTAAATAAATCCGAGTTAAAGTAAAATTGAGTTGGGATGAGAATTCAATTGAATTAATTAATGAAATTAAATTCTTACCTGAATAAATGAGAAATAAGTTGGATAAGGATTAGATTGAAATAAATAAACCAGAATAACTTATAAAAGAAGAATATATTCAAGCTTATGATGAATGGAATTGTATGAAAAATAAGTTGTGACTTATAAAATTGAAAAAGGAATGCAAAGCCCAAAAATTAATATTGTTTGATGAATTGAAAAATAAAATGAAGATCAGAACCTAAATTATAAACTAAATTGAACGAAGAAAGTTAAATGGAGTGATATTTGGGATTAAAAATTCAAGTGTTGGATTATACATAAGGGAAGAATTAATTAGATAATAAATTAGTTAATGAAATTAAATTGTGAGTTTATGATGAAGTTGGAAATAAACTCAAGTTATAAATAAAAAATTGATTCAAATTGTTGATGAAGTGAAAGTAATTGAGAATGAAGCTGAATTGTGAGTTAATAAATTGGATGGTAAATTAAAGGTGAATAATAGAATCAGAACTTGAGTTCTTAATTAAAATTAGACTTGAAGTGTTAACAAAATAAATATAATTGAAAATGTATAGAATAAAAATGAGAGTAGATTAAAATAGTGATGGTTTGAATTGCGAATAAAAATCCAAATAAGCGGAAATAAATTGGGAATGGTCATGTAATCAATTAAATGAGTTGAATCTGAAAAGTTAAATTTTATAATAACTAATCAAATAAATTTGTAGTTTGAAATGAGATTGGATTGAGATAGAATCAAATTGAATTCAAAAGAGAAATTTATTTGCAAAAAGGAAATGAGCTTAAGAATAGAAAAAAAGGGAGATTTACTGGAAAATAAAATGGGCTTAAGTATAAAATTGGAGTGAATAAACTTAAGCTAAAAAATAAAAATGGAAATGAGTTGAATTGCATTCAACTTAAAATTAAGTTTAATAATAGTGGATTGGATTTAAATCAAGTAAGAATAAATTTTAATTGAAATAAAGTTCGGTGTGATGCCGATAATATTTAATGGAGTGAAAATGCTTAAATAAATAATTGTAAACCAGTTAAATTATTAAGAGATTGAAATAACTTGAGACAATAAGGAAAATAGAATGTTTTGAGTTTATTAGAATGGTTTAAGTGAATGTGGATAAACTAATTATGTTGAATAAATACATGGATAGAATAAATAAGAATTAAAATGAAGTGTGGTTTAAATAAGTTGAGAAATGGTTATGGAATGAAATAGCTTGGATTGTTTCTGAGCTAAATAAAATAGTTTGGAATAAACTAACATGGAATGAAATTTAAATGGAATGTGTCGGGCTAAATAAATGGTCGTGAATGGATTAAAATAAAAAGGAAATTTAATTACTGATAAGGATGCCCCTAAGTTGTTAATGGTTTGAATGAACTAGTTTGGTTAATAAAATGAAATGCAAGTGAATGGATTCAAATCTGAAATGTAATAAAAATGAGAATATATGGATTGTGAATAAATTTAAAAATGGAATAGAATTAAGAGTAAGTTGAGCCGGAATCAATTTAAATTGATTATAAAACTCAAGTGCTTAATTATTCACATAAATATTGTCAAATTGTATAGTAATAAAATTGTCGTTGGACGAACCGAGATTAAATAAATGCTATGAATTGTTATGAGTAAAATAAATTGAGTTGGAGAACAACTGGATTAAAAATGAGCTCGGTTTGATTAGAAATGAATTAAATGTAAGCAATTGAGTTTTAAACCATTCAAATTGATGAAGTGGTATACGAATGGATTGAAAACCATTCAAATCAAATGAAAATGGTTATAAATTAATTGGAACAGTTGAATTAGCATGGAAACTATATAAATTGCTTACGGAAAACAAAAATGTTTGGAATGAGCTTCTTTTAGGATTCATATGTTTTAACTATTGCAACTAAGTGTAATATTGTTAAATTGCATATATATGGCACTTACATGTTTAAATTGAGTAAGTACAGGTACATGGAAGCCGTGTGGCTGGATTCGGGTTGCATTAATTGCTAAGAATATAAGCCGCATGCTTAAAAATGCTAAATAAGGTACGCCTACGTAATAAAAATAGGAAATATGAATTGTTTTTGGTTTTTCCGACCGTGTGGGTCGATGTATATATATTTATCTCTTTTGTCAAATTGCAAAGGCTCCTCCGTACAAAGGGGACTCTGTCAAAAAATTTCAGAAATTTTGGGAGTTAGAAAATTTTTAAAAATTTTGGAGAATTTTGTTAACAACAAACAAATTCAAATTGGAAACTAAAATAAATTAGTAAAGGAAACCAACTTAAAGTAATGATATGAATTAGTTATTAATAGGAAATAAAGTCTTAAAATTTAGAGTTTAAGGTGAATTGAACACATATGTAAATGAGGAATCAACTTGAATAGAATTAGAGAATTAGATATAAACTAAGATGGTAAGATGAAAAGAAATATAATAAACATATAAAATGCTTATGTTATAAATTGGAAGTTGATAATATAAATATATTCCAAGTTTATATTTGGATGAATAGATATTGGCATTTTGTGAAAAGTCGATGAATTGTTTAGGAATATTGTGTTTGGATATTGGTGCTAAGCAGGTATGCAGGTATTATAAAGGAAAAAGAAAATTGGGTTTGATATCAAAAGATAAAATTTGAATTGCCCGACAAAAGGTATGTATTTAAATTTGGTATGAAATTTGATCGGGATTTGGATTTGGATTGAGCCACTTGGCTTTTTGTTTTCTTTTTGGATTTGGGAGGCCGTAGAGCCATTTTGTAGTTGTACCGAGTCAGCCGCGCAAAGGAGACGCTGGCGAAATTTTTCGGGAATTTAGGGAGTTAGAAAAATTTTGAGAAAATTTTAATAATTCAAAATTTGGTTTTGAATTGAAACTTGAATGGTTAAACAAATGGTATAGTTTGAAACTAGGGAAAGGTTTGGAAAGTTAATGAGAATGATAGTGGATCTTTTAATAAAAAGATAGTTGGATGGATGTTGTACTGTTTGATTTTAGGGAAATAGTAAACGGGTATTGGATCATTCATCCAAATTAGTAATTTCGGGGACGAAATTCTTTTAAGGGGGAAGGAATGTGACGACCCGGAATTTTCGAACATTTAAAACCGGAATATTTGATTGACTTTAAATATTCAATAGAACAAAACTTAACTTGAATTACGAATATCACAAATTATTTGATAATTTAACTATTGAATTAAATAATTTGAAGTTGGGTGAAATGTTGAATTTGGAGTCTTAAGCCGGTTTAAAATAATTTGTAGGCTTATAACAGTTATACCGATAATATGGAAACTAGTAAAAGTGTTAAAAATTAAATTTGGAAGTGTTTTGTTCAGTTTTGAATTTTATATCGTTTAAATAGAATTTAAAAATAGCCTTCCGGGGCGCTGTCTCGGAATTTGACGAAACCAGTTCCATTGGATCCGTAATATTGAATTATTATCGAATTTCAAATTTCGTTTTGATTGGAGTTAGTGTGTGGGTGTACGATATGTAAACGGGCTGGACATTTAATTGAAAACAATCTAACGAAATTTTATTTAATAAATCAAGCTTCTTGGGTACGCCAAGTCTTCCTTTATCTTCCCGTGTACTTCAACACTCGTTTGTTTTATCAAAGCCCTTCTTCATGTTAAAAAAAAAATTTCAAGACAGTTTGTTTATAAATTTTTTTTCAATGGCCGAATATACAACTCCCACTTCAAAATTCATTCAGAAGAAAAAAACATTTTTTGATTCAAATTTGTTCAGGCCGAAGCCACTTTTTCAAAACGAAAATTTCCATAAGTCAAAAACAAATCGCGTGCCATCTTCCCATCACCCATGGTCGCGCGGTCCCTTCAAGTCCGGAGTTTTGAAAATCGAGTCGCGATCTGGTAGTAGAAGGTGGAGGCCGTCTCTGGCAAGGGGGGAATTCGATGTATCTAGGGTTTGAAGATGGTTTTGTTTGCGTGTTTTGGGGCTGCGGCGATTTCGTGGGTTGGTGATGGATTTAGGGCGTCGCGTGAGAGGGCTTGAGATTGTTTTGGCTATGGCAGCGTTGAGGTAGTGGCGTGAAGGGAGAACGACTGTAGTTGCTTACAGTAGCTCGGGGTGTTGGGGTATGGTGTCAGCGAGCTCCTTTTCGATAGATAAGGGCAAGGTAAACTCGATTTATTTTTTTCTATTAAATTTAACACGATAACATGATGCTGTATATTCGTAGAGAACGGATTTTAAACCCGGATTTCTTATTTGACCAATTTAAAAAAAAATAGAAGAAGTAAATATATATATGAGATTTTAGGAAAATATATATAAAGAGAAAAAATATATAAGGGTATATAAAGATAACATGCTTAAAGCCCATATAAATTATTATTTTTATGCAGTTTGGAAAATGGAAAATATATTTATATGCAGTCTAAAAATGAAATCTGCAAGGTTACTTAATAATGTGTATTAGTGATTTAGACGATTAATAAACTTATTTAAAATTATTTAGTTACTAAAAGAAATTGTAAAAGAAAAAATTGGTTTAACTAAATTATTAGTTGAGTTATTTATTTAATGGCAAGTAATTTTTTAATAAAACTCATTTATTTGTTTTAGTTACCAAAGAATATTTTATTGAAGGAAAAGTAATTTAAATAAATAATTAGCTAAGTAAAATTATCAGAGAGAAGAATTTGTTCAATAAGCTCAAATATTAATAAAATGTAAAATGGTTTATACAAGGTTAATTGTGAAGAATTGGGACGAAACAAGCTGGTTTGGAAATGGGTTGCAAACGGAATGAGGGTGAGTCAATCTCACTCAGCTGATTATAAATTTAAATTTAAATGATTAAATTTTAAATAATTGTTTGAATGTTTGGATTGGTTGATGTGATATAGTATGATATATTCTGGAATTGGCATACTGTTGTGCTAACATCTGTGCATGCAGGGAAACAGGTTGGAGGGATCCAACTGGACCCCTCAACTTTATTTAATTGTTTAATATTCTCTGTTATGAATATTTGATATTCTGTATTGAATTATTTGGAAATATTGAATGCTATGGCTTGATTGTTATAATCGGGCAATAATGAATTACCATAATATAATTTGAGTTTGGGAATGAAAATAAAAGAAGTGAAGTTGTACTAATTTTAGAAAAGTTGAATAAATTTATGAATGAATTGGAAAGAAAATAAAGTGACTTTAAAATTTTAATGAGAAGAAAAATTTAAATAAACAGAAGGCTAATGAAACTTAAACTTCATTGTTATTATATAAAAGAACTAAACATTTATTTAAATCTTAGGATTTAAATTATTTAATAAGAATAAAGAAGAAATTGGGAATAACCTGAAATTTGTATATTTCAGCTAAAGGATTCAAAATCAAACTGAAGATAATAATAAAAGTCCATAATTAATGAAATTTCGAAATGAATTGATAAGTAAAGAAATTTATTTCAGATAGAGTAAATTGGAAATCAATTTGGGGAAGTGATTTAAGTAATTGAGATTGGGAATTTCTCCCTGAATAACCAAGTACGTTTTCAAAATAAATTTTGTAAATGTAAATTAAAAGTTGTTTTAAGAAGTATGTTTTGAAAAATTTGTCGTTTCTAAATATTTAAATTCTTAAGCAAGTATTCCTTTTTAATCTATTATAGCAATAATTATATAAAGAGTGACTTAGTATTTTATTTTTAAAGGTGAAATTTAATTTTATATTTTATTTAGTAACATTATTTTCAAATATTCATATAGTCTGTATTTTTGACAAATCATTGAAATAGTTTTATCTTAAATGTTATAAAGTATATTTCTAAGTAAAATGTTTTAAATTATTTAAAGATCTAGTTTTGTGCTTGGTAATTTCAGAGAAGAGAAATAAATATTTGGGGAAGTTTATTCTGAAGGAAAGATGGTTTTGAAACGGTTTTCAAGGGATTGGAAATAGAAATATATCTTTGAGGATATTTTGAGATAAATAAATAATTTGGAAAATTATTTATTGTTTGATGGATGTTTGTGAATATTAATTGATAGTTAAATCACTGACTATCAATATTGGACAAATGCGTTGATCGTTTCGAAGAGACCGGGATGGAGATTAATTTCTCGAAAACCACTTCGATCCGGTTTGTACGTTTCGTGAAAACGATTTTGGATTCGAAGATGGAGCGGTGAAGTGCAAGGGCTAGTCGCTACTAATCCTGAGGATATTTCCAAAATGGATGTAGTAGGAATAGTGCCTTCGGTTCCGTTCGAACCCGGGACGGGCTTGTATGGATGAATGCTTGCGAAACATCGTCAGGTGGGCGATGTGCATTCTAAGTGAAACGTTCTAAAAGGTAACGCTTAGCCTCAAGCCTCATCAAATGGGAATGACTGAAAATCAGGGGATATGCAGCAAGGTTAGGTGAGTCATGCCCAAGCAGGACAAGATAATTCCCCTGTCTAGATGTCCCTTATATATTGCGGCTTAGTGGGTGGTTGGTCGCGCCAACCACGGGGTTTATCTTGTTCGGGACTGTTCAGTAAGGAATGGTTCCGGCCTTGTGCTGCAGGGGATGAAGGGAGTAATCCTCGGTACGGTGATCTAGGCCCCGTACTGTGACAGGTGGTACCCAGTGCCTAGTCATTGGTTGGAAATCCATTCTCCCTACGAGACTTGTACGAATTTTGTTTGTATTACCCACTCTGTGGCTAGTAGCTGGAATTTAATCATGTAACAATTTCGGCTATTTTATAAGTACTTGTATATAGACCCTATTATAATATCAGAGAATTTCTATAAAAATTGTTTTAGCTATCGTAAAGTAAAAACCCGACATGTTTATTTGTGGCGTGGTCTTACGAGATGCTTTTGTTTTCAAAGGATTTTTGAAACTTTAATAATCAATTGGGTGTGATTTTCTCACGCTGGTATTCCAGACTGACTCGGGTGTTATTTAACTGTAATGCTCGGGTCAGACCGAGTATTATAGAATACAGGATATGATGCTGTGGAGCTCAGGAGACGAGCTGGATGACAATACGTATTCTCGTACTTGTATATATATATATTTCTGCTGTGTTGAGTTGTTGTGTATCCATTGTATGACATTGATGTGAGCTATGAATTATGTACTCTGATGATGTAATGTATGTAAACAGATATATTTGATTTTGAGTAAAGATTATTTACTATCTATTATTTTTTATTCCGCTGCGATGGTTAGATTCTGATGTTGATTTTGTTTTCTCTTCTTCTACCTCTTCTTCTTTACCCCAAATGGTTCGTATTTCTGTACAACTTGAGTTGATTTAGGTAGAATAGTGTTGACTCAAGGGGCACGGATTTGCGGGCTGTTACAAGTTCCATCGGACTTCTTCACGAAGACGATGGCGGATCCCCATGGAGAAAAACTGGACTGAATCAACTGCTTGGACTCAAGCTCTAAAATCTACTTCTTGAGTTCCTCATTTTCCCTTGTAGACATCCTCGTGGGAGGACGACTAACTGGCTGCGCGTATGGAATGAGATCAATGCGGAACTCGATTGCTCGCTTGGGTGGCAAATCCAAAACAGGCTCAAAAACATCAAGAAAGTCACAAGCAATGGGAATATGAGATATATCATCATCATCTCACTAGTCAAGAGAATATAAAGCCATTTCGAAATTATCCACATTCCGAAGATCAAGTGATAACTGAGTAAATGAATCTGGATGTCGTAGATATAAAATCCTCTCAGAACAATTAATCCTGGCATTGTATCTCACTAGCCAGTCCATTCCAAAAATCATATCAAATCCTAGACAAGAAATAACGTGCAGATTCGCACGAAAGGAAAAGCCACATAAAAAATCTCAACATCATCACAAAGCATGCTAAGGGTCGTGGATCCCCCAATAGGATTCGCAATCCATAAAGAAGTAACCAAACAAGAAACATCCAAAGATAAATCATCGACGAGCTTTTTCGATACGAAAGAATGTGAAGCACGTGTATCGAAAAGAACTCGAATACTATGGTCATGAAATAAAATAGAACCTTCCAAAATAGATGAAGATATACCTTTGGGTTGAGAAGAACCTTCAGAAGCCTTAGCAGTATAAAGCTTGCTAGACTTGGCACCAGCAGGGATAGCAGGGCAAGTGGAAACATGATGACCTTCGTTCTTGCAATAACGGCAGAAAAGAGGCTTAAGACAAGCTCGAATCATATGATCAGGAGAACCACAATTGAAACACTTCCGAATGAAAGGTCTTCCAGCAGACTGAGACTGAGAACTAGAACCACCATTCTTCTTCTTCTTAGAAGGAAAAGACCTGGACTTCTGAAATGGAAACTGCCTCTTGTTGGGGTTCTTGAAAACCTCAACATCATCACCACTATCACACTCCTTCTCGATAGCTTCCAGATGAAGTGTAGAATCTACCAACTCCTCAAAAGAAAGCTTAAGCTGGAGCAACAAAGACTTCTTAAGATATTTCTTAAGGCCAGAGACAAACTTCAGATTCTTCTTATAAGAAGTGCTAATGAATTAAAGACCATACTTAGGTAAAGTCTCGAATGATGCAACATACTCAGAAGCAGAAGACTTCCCTTACTTCAACTCAAGGAAGCGATGGGTCAATAAAAAAAATTCAGATTTAGGAACGAACTTGAGTTCGAATCGTCCCTGAAACTGAGTCCAAGAAAGAGTAGACTCATCAATTTCGGCAATAAGAAGCTCGTACCAATCAAGGGCACGCCCTTGTAATAAGCTAGAAGTTACGAGAACTCTATCATAATCAGAAAGATCCATGCGAGAGAAAATACGCTCGCACGTGCGAAGCCAAGCTTAGACTTCAAGAACAGACTCGGAGCCTTTAAACGGCTTTCCCCCAAGATGAGTAAAATCACTGCACAGACTTGCAAGGTGGAGATACTGGAGGAGGAACTGGAGGCTGAGTGCTCCTAAACAATTCCAAAAACTGATCGGCAGACATATAAACGCCATCCGGATGTGAGCCACTGGATTGCCCAGCATCCGAACGTCGTCCCCTGCCTCTTCCAGCCATACGCTGAAAGTATGATAAGAACAAGATTATTCACAAGGTAGATGTCAATAATTCAAATGTGGAATACTATGGAACAAATTGCATTCCTAGACGTATTCCCACATTCTATCTACCACCAAAGGCACAAGGGGAATATAGAGGCACGATGGTTCAAGGGTTTGTATCACTTATTACACTTTGATGTATCGGAATATGTGCTTCTATTCTGTGTTTATCATATTTTGTTCTGAACCTGCTCTGATACCAAGCTGTGGCGCCCCACCTCTATACCCACGCTAGCTAAGGACACTACGAGGTAATGCCGTCAACTAACGCGGAGAATAATGCTGGTTAGGAGCGACCATCTATAGCCTTGCTCCAACTATCTATCGAATACATCGACAATTGTCATACCATGTAGATCGACATATCCAATGAATACTTAAAACAAAACCATAGGTGGCTGGAGAATCTATCAGAACAGAGTATAACAACTCAAATGTAATATACATCATAGAACAGTAGATCATCATATACACATATATAGATACATAACAAAGTATACAAACTGATACAAGTCCAGTGATCGACAAACCACAATATACAAGCGAATCTAAAAGAATACATATACATATACATATATATATATATATATGTGTGTGTGTATGTATATATATGTGTGTGTATATATATCAGAGTTGCAACAAAATGGGACTACGCAAAAAGCCATAATAAAAAGAAGCTAGCAGAATAGTCCATGCAGAAGCAAAAGAGGCTAAGTCCAAAAGCACCTAACCTGAAACAACTCGGTCTGACCCGAGTATAGAATACACGGGTCAGTCTAGCTAAACAAATCAGTTAGATAAACTGAACACCAATAAACCTGCAAGGTCATAAAGTATAACAAATATCTCTAAAAGAGATAACACAATCATCTAACAAAAGATGAATCATAACAAGACAAGCCTCATATCATCGGCAACACAATAAACAAAGGATATGAATATCCCAAAACAAGCCAAAAAGGCAAATACAAATAACAATGAAGGTAACACAAGTTCCACAAGGTAATCCCTATACAACATGTGGCTCAAAAAGACCAACACCGAAGGGCGATACCTAGGGAATATACATATCAATGAAACATCAGAAAATTGCACGTGCTTGGTACTGTATAAACAAGGATCCATGAGCCCGAAGACTCCAAACCCAATATCACTCGAGCGGTGACGAATGACCAACTCCAAAAGCGATACAATAGGGCAACAAACCCGAAGGCACAAACCCAAAGGCACAAACCTAAAGGCAACATACCCGAAGGCAACAAACCTGAAGGATACAGTCCGACGACACTATCCCAAAGGCAACAAACCGTAGTGGTGAAGGTCCGGAGGACCAATATTGGAAACCACTAATTGGCAGAATGTGTCACAACTCTCGAAGAAGAATCCGAAAAGTGGTAACGTGAGTCCCATAACCACTCGTTCGCACTAAACGGTTTACTATCCGTTAGTTATTTTCACACTCAAAGCAGTACAAAGTTTACCTCATCTCATCGGTAAACCAGACCAAAAGGTAAAAACAGTCAATCGAATAGGTTGGGGATTAATCGAAAAGATAAATTCATGGATTCATGGTCCTTGTTTTACCTCACCATTTAATCTCCTTTCTACTTCGCTCGAAGTGCGAAATTGTGTGTGTGTTTTAAATAGAATTTATAAATTAGAGAAGTGAGCTTTTAATACGATTTAAAGAGATCATTTTATAAAAACCTGTGTATGAAATCAAAAAGAAATCATCAAAGTCAAATATGCATAAATTGCTAATTGGAATCAACAATCGTCGATTAAAATTGGAAAACCAAACAAAATAGGCAAATAAGCAAAAGACAGCAGATTTAGACGTCTTAAATAGGTGGTTCAGACGTCTGAATCTAGAAAATTAGAAGTTTTCCAAAACGTAATTCAGACGTCTGAACCAAATGTTCTAGACGTCTGAAATAGGTGTTTTTAGCCTATTTCCTTTCTGTTTGAAATTGAACCAATTCAGACGTCTGGAATTTTGATTCAGACGTCTGAATACTGGGGAATAAAATTTCCCACTATAATATTCAGACGTCTGAAAATGAGGATTCAGACGTCTGGATCCTGTTGTTTAGGCATTTCCTGAACCTGGGCCATTGATGGCCAAAACAAATCGAAGGCCATCAGATGAGCGATGATTACGGAATTACGTCAACGACTGCCCAACCTTAACGACTCACTCAAACACTCTAAACAACATAAACATCAGCCATATGAGGATTTCATAGATTTGGCTTCAAAAATCATAAATTGGCAATTTCACCGAATCAATTCAAATCGAAAGCAAACGAACATGCAAATATGTTAAGAACTCATTCGTAACAATCCAACATTGTTGTAAACATAGATGTGAGATAGAAATCTCACTTTTTAACTCAAAACAAGGATGAGAAGCCCAATAGCAAAGAAAAGACCAACCACTCTCCACTTCAACTCTACAAGCTTCAGTCTAAGGTCAAAACAAGTATTTCCTAAGTTAGGTTTAGGAAACTCTCTGAAATTGAAGAGGAAAAGAGTTGGAGAAGATGAAGAGAGGGCTTACCAATTCTTCACTTTGATTTTGGAGAAAGAATTCAAGTTTGCAAAGTAAACTAGGGCTTGGAATTTCTAATTCCTATTCTCTTCCCTAATTTTCAGTTGTGCTAGAGTTAAAGAATTTAAAATGAGTGAATGGAGAAGAGAGAGGACTGAGTTAAGGGTATTAAGCTAAGCTAATAGGCTGAACCCAAACCCAAAACCCAAAATAGAAAAAGTAGCAAAATTCTACTTACTCCAAACATACCAAAGCTTATACTTAAAAAGATCGCAAACGCCATTTTGGACTCAATGGAGGTGGTTTCGAGTCCTAATTCGGCCGTTTGCAAAAAGTAACATTTCGGACCTAAATCCGACTAACGACGCTATATTTAAATAAGACATTTAAATATATAATCGTTAAATATGCGGGTTGTTACATTAACAAACCATCCTTATTTCATTATACATAAATATATGAATCAAGCTTTCATAACTTTTAAAACGACAAATCCAAATATATAATTCTTCGAAGTTAGCAATCATAGTTTTCCAAATAAAAAACCCACTGGCTCCAATCAAATGTAAAATAATTATGGAGAAATTTCCATTCAAAATTCTAACCTAAAGTATTTCCTCTAAGCATACATCTTATCTTTTTACTTTTGAAGTACAGTCTCACCAATATTGGTAAGCATAACTTCAGCCTTTTATAATATTGGTAAACATAAGATTTCACATGTTTTCATGAGTTATTTTAAACTTTACAGTAACTATACATAATATAAGCTTGATATATCAAAATGCAAGCCTGTATGCAACGGCAACTCCTTCAATAATAAACCAAAGAGTTGAATTTCACATAAAAATAAAGAAACGAAGAGGTTAAACTCATATAGAAGAACAACTAAAAATATTATGCGTGTATTCCAAAAATCCAAAAAATAAGTGCAAAATATGAACACACCTGAAAGGTCTTTGTGGCAGGTAAGGAAAACTCCATTCAAACAAGAATGATAATTGTAATATGAAGGAAGACCGTGAAGTGAATAAAGCTTCGATATCAAACAGTATACATGAGGACCACAATCCAAGCAGTAGTATTGAAGCACCAAAGCATTAAAACACATAAATTAAACCTAAAATGAAACAGGTGGAGAAAATAATTTCCCAATTTTGACATAGCAGATGATTCGATAGATGGGGAAAGGGAAAATGAGATTGGATTTAAATTTATGGGTAGAAGCGGTTGGATTTCTGATACAAAGTGCCGATAGGGTTTCAAAGAGGTAAGATGTGAATTTTTTTTTGAAAAGGTCATGGGTTAGTGGTGAGCAATCATGGTGGATGAGGAAGTTAGAGGTATTTAACAAAGTATTTAACAGAGTTAACTATTGAAATCATTGACTTGGATTATTTAGGTACATTTGATGTCTTTTCCAGTATACAATCAGTATCCTTCTTGGTCTTGAAGTAAGACCAATTTTATTATATATATTGTACTTTAAACGGACAATGAGAGCTGCAACAACATTAAACATATTCAAATTGTTTTAATTAGTCCCACATCATACAAAATATGTTAATTGTTGTTGTATATAAGCTAAGGGATGAAGAAGGAATTAATTCCAATATCATCTAATTGATATAAGATGCTGTTGTAAAGTTTAATAATATGGCCTATAAACAAATGACATGCAAACCGAGAGATAGTTCATACAATTTTAGCTAATACAATTGTACTACAATTTGCAGCCTGGTTAACGATCCAATTATCATCTATATTTCTTTATGGAGATGTAAGGGGTATTTTGGAAAATTCAAAAGATGTGGTTGAATTATATTCATGGAATTCTCATTATTAATAGTAGAGACTAATAACCCTATCTCTAACGAGTTTACCCCAACAGGCTAAGGTATCTCTAAACCAGAGCTCTGATTCCAACTGTGACGACCCATCTTTTTGGACGATTTAAGTCGACAATAACCATATATGTCTAACTCAAACCATTCAAAAGGGAGGATTGTGAATGGGGTTTAATAAGAAAATAAGAGAAGGAAAGCAAAAACACAGAATCTCATAGCAGAATGACAAAATATAATAATCAAATAAATAGTTCATGAAATTGTTTTACAATACACATTTGATTGCATAATTTTTACAACATAATCGGAGTACAATCAACAAACATACCAAAATAATGTAGTGGAATAATAATAGTAAATACGGTCTAACAAACTCCATCTTCATCTTCAAATAATAGTGTCTTCAAATACAATAATACTCAGGCTAACATGAGCATAATGAAAAGACGAAACACTCAAGTCAGAACTAATAGTTCTTATGTAAGTTAAATCAACAATAAGTAAACATGAGTGTGATAGCTTCAAAGATGTTACGTGGTTTTCCATCTCATATCCACCGTACAACGTGAGTGCAATAATTTAAAAGATGTTACGGAATTTTTCATCTCCTGAGGATCTGTTAAACTGCCCATATATAGTAAGATAAGCTATATATGTAGTGTCTAATCAATAAAATAAATATTTTTTTCGAGCGTTAAGGATTTACATTAATCACCTTAATGGTTTTAAGCATTACCCTACAATTTGGCTTGTAACACCACCGGTGATGCCGGTAGTCAGGGAGGGGCCGTGATAAGACAACACTAAAACAAAATCATAGTGGTCGCGAATAAGGATAAAGAATATGACAAGGAACGTGAGACGATGCCCAAGGTAGGATATTACTGTTTTGCGTTTCCTGACTAGTGGTAACCCCTAACGGCCCACTGCAAACAGCCATCCTATAGTTAAATCAAGTGCACCAGTCATGTCAAAATCAATACAGTAGTATGAAGAATAGATGTCGCTAAAAGTAGTTAGCCTCATTGGTCAGGTATGCCTCCTGTTTTAGTCATTTCAAATTGACACAAGTATCAGGGTCATCCATCATCGTTCTCTTTCTTCAAATCCAGCAAATGCCTCTAATTCAACCTCTACATTCTGGATAACATCCACCGCGCACACGGTTGTTAAAGTCATTCCTTTATTGACAGTGAGTATGCCAATATTTGGACCTTGTCTCTTTAATAACCACATGTCATTTTTTACACCAGTTGGTTCTTTTAAATTTCGAGAACAAGTCATATTTCATATCAAAATATCAGATTTGCTTCAAAGAGCATTTTGAATCCAAAATAGGTTATACTTTCATACCAAAACATTCGTATTTAAATACGATTTAAATCTAAATAGTTCCCCTTTAAAACATTTTGAATATTAAAATGGTTTTGGATAATTAAAATATTTTGAATATTGAAATGAGTTTGGATAAATAAAAATAGTTATAATATTGAATAATAGTTTGGAATAATAAAAATAGTTTATAATTGAAAATAGTTTGAATACAAAATAGTCTTAATATATAAAATAGTTTCGATAATTAAAATAGTTTATTTATTAAAATAATTTTATTATTAGAAAGTTTATGTATTAAAATAGTTTATATTAAAACTGTTTCTTTCTTTCACACCAAGGTTCACATTCCAAATCATAACGAATTTTATTTTTTGACTTCCAATTCAAGTCAAATTAACATTCGAAAATCCATTTACATCAACCTTAATTTAACGATTTTAAACTTTACCTAAAATTTAATTTAAATAGTTCTATTCAAAGGTTGAATGTTCCAATTCATGTTCTTATTTTAATTTAAATCTGCTTCACATCAAAACTAGGAGATACCAATTTAAACCATTTTAATTAAGGTAAACTCAAAGTTTAACTAAAATTTAAACCTTTAAATTAATTCATTTTCAATAAATTCAAATCATATCTAAATTTCAACTTTAAGATTTCAGATTAAATCATTAAACAATTTCATTTAACGGTTTCAACTTCAACATTTCAAAGATCAAATTTAGGAAATAATTTAATTCAAATAAATAAAAAAATTATTTTATTTAAAATAATATCATTTAAAGCAATTTAAATTCAAGATTTTGAAACCATTTAATTTAACCAATACGGTCTCTATATATAATTTTCTAAACTATGACCAAATGATCAGTTAATTCAAGTTTAGTTACTTGGATGGATACGTATTTTAGTTACATGGATGAATATATATCATTTCAACCCAAAATTTCAACATATTTCTTAGTTTATTTGAAATAATTCAAACAACAATTTATAGGATTTTATATAATAAATAGGGTAATAACATGGATATATCAAAAGAAATTACAACCAAACATACAACATATCAATCAACAGGCATCTAATTAAAATCAACATCCAAATCAACCAATATTTTACAACAGTTACTAATTATTAATTGTCGGTGTTTAACTAGAAATTAAATTCAATATTAATTTAAACGTTAATTTAATTTAATTTAAAATTCAAATTAATTTAAATGTCAATTTAAACAACTAAACACAACCAATAAAAATTTATCACCTTATAATTTTAATTTAACTAACATCAGAAAGTTTAGTATTACGTGATTGGGTTAAATCACTCACCTTCAATTTTAAGCCCATTAAAAATCCAATTAATTCCAAAAATCTGAACAGTCTTCAAATTCAACCAAACCAGTTCCATATTTTTTGGAATTTTAATATGAACCAAACGGAAGAAACCGTGCGTCAATCAGAGCTTGTATGTAATAGCAACGTAGTTTGAATTTAAAATTTATATTAAAATAAAGAAGGGAAAATTCATAATTAACTCTACCTCCCCAAACCATTGCGAATCAACACGAATAGATACATGCCCAGTTGCCAATGTTCATCGACCAAATGCCATGCCTGGAGACTGCCCCGCCCAGATCGGCTATCGCCAACATGCTCCACACCTCGCGCCACTCACCCTTGATCCCATGCATGACGCCACGCGTGCTAGGCAACTCTACCACCATTCGCCTTTCATCCCCATATCTGGAAATCTCATGCATCTCTGACATGATCCAATCGTATGGATGAACTCATCTTGGCTGCCTCTTCGCTGCAGCGCTTCCTGATCGTCAATTGGTCGACAATCTACCATTAAACCAAACCTAGTTGATGAATGGCGGAGAATAAATCATGGATTTCAAGACAAATGGAACATCCAATCAAAATACGAATTGCAAACATAGATTCCATTCATCGAGAGCTTCGCAGTGATATATTATATAATAGGAATGGAATAGTTTGAATTTTTTTGATTTGATTTGAAATTGTAATTAGGGTTTCAGGCTAATGACCATTGAGGAGGAGCAGATTAATACTGAAATGTGCATACATAAAATAAAATAGAAGGCTGCTAGGGTTTCATAATAGCGTATATATAGACAAATATGGACAAGAATGGATGGAATAGATCGATTGTGCCAACGTGATAACTAAGGCTCGAAAAGTCCATTTCATTCCCAAAACGAAAATAGGTCATCACATATATCGAAATATAGGTTTTCAATACTTATAAAGCCAATGAAACTAGTTTCAAACCCAAATTCTATTATCTTCAAAAGTTAAAATTTTATTTTTCGATAAATTTAAATTAAATTATATTCAATCAGCTTACCAATTCACAATTATGGACAAATACAATATTTCTAATTTATAAATATGTTATTACAAACTAAAATGTTCATTAATAATTCGATTCTATAACTATTAGGCATTTGAATAAAATTTTAATAATAACATTCCAAAAATAATATTTTACATTTGAGTATAAATCGATTGTTAATTAAATTTGAAATTAAAATAGATTTCCAATTTTACAACAACTGATTTTGTTTAACATCACCTTTGAATTCTAAATTAAAAGTTTTCTATCATCATTCTGGATTAAACTGGAATAATCATTTTTTTAAATTAAATTTTTTATATTAAATCCAAGATTTAAATATTAACTTAATTTTAGTGTTTAATTACAACTGTAATAAAATTAATTCATTATAATTAAAATTCCAAACAAATTCTTTTATTTCCATTTAAATTCTTATTATTAAATCAACAAACACCTTGTGTATTTATCAAATATAAGTTTTCATTTATTACACTCGTTACTCTATAATTAACGTATTTTCTTATATTAACTGCAATATTTCAATTACATTTAATTTCCAATGATTTCCAAATTAATTTCAAATGGATTAAATAATAAGATGAGAAATAAAACAATATTTATGTTTAAGTAATTTAAACGCATTAATAAATTTATTTTTTATAAAATAGCTAATAAATTTTCGTATAAAATAATTGATTTCATATTCTATATTAAATCTAATTTTAATTAAATAACATATAATTTCACCATTAGTACATCATTTATTTTATTTCTTATTAAACCTTATTATTATAATTGATTGGGATTATCTTAAAACGGTTATTAATTACATTCAATCAATGATGTTAAATTATATTATAATATGCATTACTATCTAATTTACTGTCTTCCATTTCATTAATATTTGTTGCTTTTAAGATTTTATCCCTAACTCAAAATTTATAATTTAACAAAATTCACGTTAATAAATCATAAATTTTATTTTCAGACAATATTAAACTCCAAAGTCTTATTTAATCGAATATTTTTAATTACCAAAAATATGGGTCGTTACAAAAGGTGATAATGGATCACCTTGGCTTAGTCCATGTTACAATTGAATTTTATTTCCAAATATGTCATTAACCATAATTCTTGAATTTTCAGTTTTAAGTAAAGACATATTGTAACCCATTAATCTAACACCGAAGCCCCTAGCTAATAATAAATCTTTAGAGAATCTTAATCAATTGAATCAAACGATTTTCCATAATCAAGTTTTAAACGTGTAGAAGTGAAATTTTAAACACATTGAACCATAAGAAGTTTGAAATAAGAAAATTACGATTATTAGAAAAGTTTAAAAATGTTATATTTGGAAGTTTAACTAAATTTGTAAAGTTTGTAAATTTATATCGCTTAAATTTACAATTTTTATAAATAATGAACTTTTAATTTTTAATTTTCTAAAACTTTAAACTAGAAAAAATTATTCATAAATTTTCTCTCAAAAAATCAATAATATTGAATTTTTGGATTTGGAATTCCAATAGTGTGCATTTCAAAAATATACTAGATTTTGAAATTTCAAACCTGTTTAAATTGGGAATTTAATATTAAAATTTTGAATTTGAGTTAGTTTTGTTGATTTTATTAAAGGGTATAAATGGAATAAACTATTGTTCAACATTTAGAATTAAGAATAAGAAAAAAAGTGCCAAATGCATTTTATCTGAATAAGTGATTTTAGTTTGAAAATTGTACAAAAACAAACAACAAAAATGTTCTGATTTAGTAATTAGAACTTTTATTTGGAAATTCTTAATGAAAACAAAACACAGAGGTGGTTTACGAATCATAGCCCATGATTTGGAATATGATTTGTTGTGGTGATTAACAAATCATAGCCCAAATCTTTGTTAATCACCAGTGTAAGTTATGGACTGGAGCATCTCAAGGCATGAAACAAAGTGTTTAGCCCGTACTGGGTTGGATCCGTGTTTTGTTTTTTAACAAGAAATAACTTTGTTTGTACAATGCAACAATAAAATCATTAACTTGTAAGAAAAAACAAGCAAGCATACATTGAGGCTCAAAGATAATTTCAAGTTAGCCCACAAACAGCAGGGAAAGTAGTTTATCCCCCATACAAAAGCAGTACATGATCCATGCCATACTAAGACACAACAATATCATTCATCATGTCCGATGAAATGTGCTGTGCAAGTTAATCACACTACATGTTATAATTTTCACTCAAATTTTGCAAGCCTAGTAATTTATTTATGTACAAAACATTATATACAGTATAAGACTTGAATAATACCTACAAATTGCGTAGTCAGTACTACAAAATAGGAAGAAGGATAAACACAATGATGAAGATTCTTATCTATAAGGTAACGTTTACAACTCCAACAACACATTATAAAAAGGGATACATTATAGGCTGGCATGAACCAAAATCTATTCTCTTACTAGATGGATGGGTCACCAAAGCTATTCTTAATTCGATATTGCTTGTGCTTGTAGATCGAAATTGCAATAATGATGATGTGAAATTGCTCATGATGCGAAAAATGTATAAAAAGTTGACATGTTCATAATAATGATGATGATGATGAAGATGATGAATAATTATCAGGTAGTAATGCTCTAATGTATTTATGGAAAATAATATTCTAAAGTTAGACATGGTTGCATATAACAGCTAGGTGTAATTATGTAAAAACACAACCTTATAACATTGATTGGACAGAATTTAAAACATATTGTTCGATTTATGGAGGAGAAATCAACTGAGAAGACTTGGCATATTATGCACTCAATGGCCTTTATTACATCCTACACGTCACTCAAGATAAAGCTTTAAGTTCGTAATGGTAGATAGATAATGCCTCAAATCCTTTAGTCCTATTTTCACATATCATTACATTCCTCATGACTCTCAAATGACCACCCTTTTATTTTTGTGTTCCACTTAATCAAAATTATCATTAATTGATTTGAGCTTAATAAACTATATAAACACAACCAACAAGCACAAACCGAAACCGAGACTAAAACCCTATTCTTCTGGTTTGTTTTGTAATTTCTTAACAATCATTTCCCCAAAAAATGTAATAACAAAACAATATTTTATTGCTTTTTGGCACTTTATTTAAAAGATACATTTCATCCATATATAATAGACATTTCAAAAGCATATCTGGAAGAAAAAAGGAGAATTTAGAAAGCGAAAACGTTTAAAAATTTAAAGAAAATAGAAATAAAAAAATTTCTTAATTTTTTTTAGAGGTTGAACGTTAAAAAATAAACCTTTGAAGAAATCCAAATGATTCACAGAACATTAATAAGCTAGAAATTCAATGAATTTCAAAAGGTTAAAAATATTTAAACTCAAAAAAAATAACTTCCTGAAAATTGCATAACTTAAATGAATTTGAAGAACTCCAAATAATTCATTACATATATGTATGTGCGTGTGTATGTATGTATATATGTGTGTGTATATATATATAGGATCGGCTACACCTTGCTTTTTCTACACCTAAATTCCCTCCAATTTCAACCAGATGTTTCGAATTGAATAATATCTCTTCTTTCTTCCAAAGTGAAAAGAGAGAGAAAATATATTATTTTATTCGAAACATGTGGTTGAAATCAGAAGGATTTGAGGTGTAGCGAAATTAAGGTATAGCCTATTCTTTCCCATACGTATACATATATACACACACATATACATACATATATATACCTCTCTTTTCAAGCAACTTTTTATCACCCTTATCATTTTTTGAGTTACAAGATTTAAATGCTATGAAATTTTGTGGATTTTTAATATACATTACGAATACTATCTGTTCTAACCTTGTCAAAATAATTAATCGATATCAACCGTTAAAACATTCATTTTATCCGTTGGTTTAAAAATTCAAGTTTATCATGTTATGTAGACTTAAACAAGCTCAAATTTTATAGAGATAAACTTGAGTATGATATTAACATATCCATAAAATTTCATAACATTTTAAAGCGTGCAATTCAAAATATGATAGGGTATGCTGAAGTGGTGTTCTAAAAGAACGGTGTCATTTAAGCTTCCATTGTGTATAAAAGTATGTGTATGTGTATGTGTATGTGTATGTGTATGTGTATGTGTATGTGTATGTGTATGTGTATATATGTGTATTTCTGTGTATCCGTGTGCGCATGTGCATGAGCATGTGTATTTGTGTGCATATTTAACTAATCCAAAAGAATAGAACAAAACAGTCCATGAACTTAAAAAAAATATCAAAATAATTGGGCAGATGTATAGGATCTAAAGAAGAAAAATCAAAGAACTTCTCTAAAAACTCCAAAAAGTTTGGGTTAACTATAATAACTTTAAAAATGAACTGTAAATTTTTTGGAAATAAACAATAAATCCAAAAAAATATAATATACTATAGAAATTTAAGAAAAAATGAGAAACGTTAAATTACTTCAAAAATAAAGAACTTCAATCAATTTGGGAAATTTTTGTCAAGAATAACAAATCCCAAAAATTAAAACACTTGGAAAACATCTAAGAACATGAAAAGGAACAAAACCGTTTATAATATTCAAGAAAAGACGAAAATGTTGAATATTAACAAGTTTAAATTTTTGGAAATTTTGAAACTCAAATTTGGCTTTTTTAGTTTGATTTTATGAAAAAAATTATATTTGAATTTTCATTAGTTTTTTTTATATAATTCAGAATTTTGATTTTCTATATTCAGTATAAAACAGAATAGTTGAGAATTTCAAAATGTAGATTTTTTCAAAACTTTAGTAGTTACTTCGAACATTTGAATATTCTTTTCTAATTCCTTTTGGTCATTTCAAACTTATTCAACTTTTACAAAAAAAATTAATACTAGAGATTTAAATATAGTTTCTTTCAAATGGTGTCCTAAATCTAAAAAAGTTTGATTAAAGAAACTTTATCCAAAGGCAATTTTTGACCTTTGAAACTAAGAATTACAACTAAAATTCCAAAAACAATCAAAATTTAATAGCCCATTTAGTTTCACTGGGACTTATGATTTGCATTTTTGACATTTGCTATAAAATACGAGGAAGAAGATTTGAAATTCTAAGTCATATTCACGATGATGGAGGAATGCCAAAAGGGATGGAGGAAACAGAAAGGGGGATGGAAGTAAATTTAATTTCTATTTGTAGTAAACTTCATTTTCCAAGTTGGTTATCTTTCGAAAAATATATGCGCCATATGCAAAACCATATGGACCTAATTGTCCATTTGGTTTCATTTTAAATTTTTTAGTTTGCATTTTCAACATGCACAAAAAAATAAGAGGAGAGCAAAGAAAAATATTTAAAAATACAAACCATTACGATGATGGAGGATGGTGGATGGAATAGACTGTTTTTCATGGTTTTGTTTTTCCCATTACATGGAAATCAAAATAAATTAATTTTCTACTTTATATGTTAACTTCGTTTTCCAAATTGGTTGCTCGCAAAAATATATGTGTCTTGTGCATTTTTGTTTGGATGGAAACCCAAAACAAAAAATGACAAACTATACGGAGCCTAAAATGTGTATCGTTTTCTAAGGTATGTAAGAATAGTATGCATATATGTATGTGTACACACAAAGATATATGTGTATATATATAATGTGCATATATGTTTGTTTTTAATTATTTGAAATAGTTCTGGTTAAAGGTTGGCATTGATATTAAATTATAAAATAAAATAAAATGCAAAGGCTTATACCATGGGACAAACTAGTGGTACATTTGATTAAGAAAATGCATTAAAAATAAAGGTGTATCATATCTGTTTCGATCTAAATAGTTGGACAAAATAATTCAATATACATCTAAGATCAATTTTGTTATTCAACATAGAAAGAACAAGTTGTTAATGTTTTACTCGTTTATTGGTATTACTGCAAGCTTCCACTCTCCACAATCGTCCAGAGATGATTGGACTTTAAGAAAATGTTTCCATAGTTTGTTTGAACATGTTAAAATTTAGATCTTATGATTGAATATTACAGTATAATTGGATGTAGAATTGGGTTGGATGTGTAGGAGAATGTTGTAAACACACTTCTAATTCTTTATTACACCATCGTACATCTCATCTATGTAACACCTCGTAGATTTAACGGGCATCGATTACTAATTACTAAGGCTCAAAAGTAGAATTTGAGCAAATGTTGGAATTTGGCCACGAAACTTGTACAATTGTGTTTGTGACGGTTTTCTAAGCAACTTTCATATATGCTGTTTTGCAATCGAAGTTCAGAAGAAGAAGTTATTGGCATTATAATTCATGGTCAAATCAGCTCCAACCACTTGGTTGAAAACTTTTCGACTAATTACCCTTCATTAAGGGTAAATATAAGTCATGAAACTGATTTGCTATTGTCAACATCACTTTGAAAACTTGAGTCCAATTACCCTATTTATAAGGAGTCTGTTGTTTCCATATATAAGAAACAAATCCTTTGTGTTTCTTAAATACTTTAGGAAGGTCTTAACCATTGTCCAATGACTTTCATTATGATTTGATCAGTATCGGCTAACTGCATCCAGTGCAAAAGTGACATTTAAGCTATTACATAACAAAGCATACATGATGGAACCCATTGTTGAAGTATAAGAAATCCTACTCATATGCTTTCTCTCCTCATCCATGGATGGTGAGTCTTTCTAAGAAATAACAATTTCATATGCGT
Source organism: Allium cepa (assembly GCA_030765085.1). NCBI lineage: Eukaryota > Viridiplantae > Streptophyta > Magnoliopsida > Asparagales > Amaryllidaceae > Allium > Allium cepa. The sequence goes on along the minus strand of CM060938.1, from coordinate 459,544,461 downwards.
AACATTCCCACGCTTGGAATTTTCCATACTAGAACTTTTTAGTACGATATCTATGCACACTGATTGGGACAATCTTAATCACCTTTCAGATCTATCTCTATGGATATTTACACCAAGTATAAAAGTTTCCTCTCCCAAATATATCAATGAAAAAATACTGGACAACAAAACTTCTATTGGTCATAATATTGGTATATCTTTACTAATTAGTAGTAAGTCATCAACCTATAAAAGTAAGAACGTAATGATACCTTTTTGTTCTTTCTTGTATATGCATGCTTTCTATATGTTTTGATTTAAAGCAAGTCTATTTGATTACTTTGTCAAAACATATATTCCAACTTCTTAATGCTTGCTTAATACGATAAATTGATCTTAAGAGTCTACACACCTTGTTGCCACTTCCACTGACTTCAAAACCCTCTGATTGTGAATATAAATAGAATCTTCTATACACCATTTGGAAATGTTGTTTTTATGTTCAAATACTACATTTTGTGGCTATAAGAAGCAGCTATTGCAATGGAATCCAAATTGATTAAAGCATGGTGTCTAGAGAAAACATTTCATCATAATCAACACCTTGAATGCGCCAAAAATCTTTTTCTATCAACCTTTCTCTATAGATCTCAACCTTCATATACACACACATCCTTTTCCTAAATATCCATTTATAATCGATATAATTTACCCTATATGGTACATTTTCCATAGTCCAAACTTTATTATGTACATAGAAAAATATAAGATTTCATCGCATCAAGCCATAAGCTAAATTCTTTTTTCTCCAAAGCTTATCGGGGTGTGAGTGGTCATTGTCATGGATGACACAATCCTCTTTCTCACGGTCGAAAGGAAACTCATAGTATATTTATAATGTCACGAGGTACCCAACTAGACCTTCTAATTAGTTGTGAATATTCGAAATTAAATTACTATACAGATATTCAATTTCTGTGGTAGTTTATTTGATCTCATCCAAGTCTCTCCCACTTCCACATTTCTCGAGATAGAAATTACTTCCAAAAAACTTGGAATGTGTTAAAATAAAAAATATTCCTCGTTATGATATAAAATAAATTAGTGAGAATTTATAGCATACCCTATAAACGTGCGTAAAACTGATCTTGCTTTAAGTTTTTTAGGGTTTTCATTCTTAACATAAGCTGGACAACCTTGCCTTAAGGAAATTAAGGTGTAGTTTATTACCAATCCATAACCAGTATGAGGTCTTAGGCGTAGATTGATGGTATGGACTAGAATATATGTGCCATAATTTCAAGCACATATCCTCAAAAGAAAAGAGGAAACTCAGTTCACTCATCATTGACCAAACCATGTCTAATGAAGTTAGATTTATCCTTTCTGAAACATGTTTGTGTTGAGGAATATATGGAGGAATGACTAGAGGGTGAATCTCGTTCTCCTTTAAATATAATTGGATTTCATTCGATGTACTCACCGCCTCGGTTAGAACGAAGTATTTTGATTTTCTTATATGTATGATTTTCAACAGCATTTTTATATTTTATGAAATTACCATAGATCTCTGAAATATGTTTCGTAAGATATACATATCCATATATATAAAAATCATTAATGAATGTAACAAAGTACAAGGATCTGCCTTAGGTAGCTAAAAACGTAATACTACATATACTAGTCTTATGAGTTCTAATCGTTTCATTGCTCTCTTCGAGTGGTTGTTTGGCCATTTTGTCTTTATGGAGAAAATGTACAAATGTCAAATGATTCAGAATTAGATGAAGGTAAAATCCATGGTTTCTTAACTTGTACAATCGTTTCTTACTTATAACATAGTTTGCAATGTCAAAGGCAACGGTTATTTATTTTAGATGCATTTTTTTGAAAAAGCCATTTTTAATATATGCAAATTCATATATTCATAAAAACCTTGCAACCCTCCAACCTAAATGGGTATCCTGTGAGGAAAAATAGTACATATTATTTTCATATATTAACTTACAAAGAAAGACAGAAAAGAAAACAGAAAAGCTAAGGGGCTAAAATTTCAAATAAGCAGAGGAGATTTAAAAAATATAATTTCTCAAAACCACTCATACGAAATTTGGGGCCTTAGAAACAAAAACAAAAAATAAAACATAAAAAACACAAAACTTGACAACAATCAAAATAGAATACGCATTACTTTCGATAACAAATACATAATTGTAGTTAAGTATATAAATGTCATCCTTATGAGTACCGAGGTAAACATTTTTATTATCATAACTATTACATACAATTTTGTCTTGTAAGCATGTGCAACATAGGTCAACAAAATGAGCACAATAGAACTGTTGGACCAAAAAGAAAAAGCATTTCGATCATAACTTCATCAAAATAAGGTAATTGCAAAAGCCGAGTATCATTGGGCCTTGGAAACAAGCATCCACGGGCAACTAGACAAACAAACAACCCATTTATAGTCAACAAAGCAGCAAAGAAATCAAAATAATCACTACAACAGTTAAGCCGAATCAAAGAAAGATCGTGCAATCTCTAAAAGCGAATTAAACTGATACTGCAGCAACATACGTTGGGAAGCTAATAAGGAAGTCACTCATTCGAAAAAGAAAAATGAGTAAATAAGTGCTGCTTGGAAGCAAAAGCAAACGCAAAGAATCCATCTACCAGCAGAAGGTAAAGATTGTACCAACCCTCCTAAGAAACCACATCATGTTCTCCTTGAAGACTACGCCAACTTCTCCTAAGAGACTACGTCGTCATCTCCTCAAAGATTACGTCGTCCTTCCTCAAAGACTTGGTTGCCATCCCTATTAAGTCTAGTTCACTACCCATTTGAAGACCATGCCACCTTTCCTTCAAAAGTAAACTTTACCAACTTCTTAAATCCACGTTACCATATCATGTTCTAGAGAAGTCGGCTAGAATATGTGAGCAGAGCAATAAGGAGGGAGGGAAGGAAGAGTGTTCATCCCAATTTAGCAAAGTAATCATCAAGGAAGATTTCCCTGATTGCTTCTAGGCATTGACAATCGAAAAATACGATGGATCATCAAAACCAGACGACCGTCTATGTACATTTTAAAGGTATGGAGGTTGGCTCGCTATAAGCTATTCCCTGTATATCTTATAGGATCAGCCTCCAGATGGTTTCGAAGATATTCATCTGGAGAAATCCACTCCTAGGCACTGTTTCTGCAGACTTCCATAGACAGTTCGATGTGGGAAGAGAAAGCTCCCCAAATCCATGTAACTTATCCTCGGTTAAGTAGAGGGACGATGCAAGCTTGTGCAACTTCGTCAAACGCTTTAAAGAAGAAACAAAGAAGATTGGGGTCACCGGGAAGGAGGCATTACCAATGGCAGCCCATTACCGAATAGGAAGAAACACAAACATGTTGAAAGCCTCTACGGGAGAGCCAGTGGGTACACATACATCGAAGAAGCAAAAGCAATAGGATGAATGTCTGTTTAAAGAACTACTCCAGCAAAAAGTGGTAGAAAGCTAGGGGTAAAAACATACAGCAACCCACCTGCAAAAAGACCAAGAGAATTTAACTTTGCAATGAAGACCCCACTCACTCATACTCCTGGCCAGATCTACAAACTGACCATGATAGAATTAGCGTAATGTCCCAAATAAAGGGGAAAAAGCTGAGCCGAATAAAGGCGACACATAATACAGATTCCACTGAGTGAATAGACACCATATAGATAATTGTTGCCATTCGAAGAATGTAATTAAAAGGCTCATATAGAAAGGCTGTTTGGGAACTTACTGAAAATATACTCCAATCAATCCTATGCGTAACCCGTCTTTGGACCTCATGAGGATCTGGTGGGAAATCCCAATACCGTCATTGCTTTAATTTATGTGGGACTTCACCTTGCAGGCCAAAGTAGAAGGGCACAAGAAAAGTATGTTCCAGAAGCTCGTACTGAACAACAAATTTTGTTCCATGTCAAGCAGAAACCAATGCCAACATCACTTTTACTTCTAGACTTTGTTCAGGTCAAATTCCTACATCAGGACCCTCTGGTAATACCCATGCAGATCTCCAATTGCACATTAGAAAGATTTGTTGTGAATTCAAATAGTTGCGTGAATGTTATCTTTAAAACAGTATATGACAAAATTAGATTTCCAACTAAAACCCTGAATCCAATTCCGGAGCCAATATACAGCATCAATAATATAACACCTATTCTAGTAAGAATGGATCAATTTCATATTAACATGAGAATGGCGGCTTGCATAAATCTTTTTAAGCAAGCTTCCTTATTATAAACCATCAATCTTCATACAATGCCTTTCTGGGGAGACCTGCACTCATAGAGATGGGAGTGATTATCTCCTAGAAAGACCTACTTACAAAGTTTCACATCTCCGCATCAGTTGGGAGTATGACGGGAGAGCAATTATTAGCTTGGGAATTATACACTATAACCATGAATTCTAGCAATAAAATTTTCAAAATTGTACTGCAATGCCCATTAAGTTATATAAAAGGAAAATAACAAGCCAATTCAAAGAACTGCATTAGAAATAAGTTCCAAGGAAAATACCGAAACAAGTTATACCATATTCAAAATATCTATGATAAAATCGAAATGCTATTATTTGCAAATAGTTGGAACAGATGGGTAAGATTATGTGTCTGCCTAGTATCTGGCAAATACTTCATCACTCCAAAATGATGAAGTCTCATCAAAACCACATGAAATATAAGATGAGGCAGACCCCCGCTTGGTAATGAAAAGTAAAGACTTAGAGACAATTGATGACTTGGAGCTCCAAATTGATCCTTCAGATCCAAAAAAATCATGAATATTGAACAATAATTTAAGTGGCGAACTGCATATTGAATTGATCAATTTTGTAAAGAAATCTAATGATGTTTTCTCTTGGACCTTTTCAGATTTGAAAGGAATCGACCGCGTAATAATCTGCCACTTTATAAATATATATCTCGATGCACACCCAGTCAAACAAAAGTGGCATAGGCTAGACCAAGAAAGATACAATGCCCTTCGTGAAGAAGTTAAAAGAAAATAGATTCATTCAAGAAGTGCATTACCTGAAGTGGATAATGGATCTGGTTCAGTTGAAAAAATCCAATGGAAAATGAAGGACTTGCATAGATTTTATGAACCTCAACAAAGTCTGTGACAAAGACAGCTTTCCATTACCACAAATAGATCAATTAGTTAATGCAATCACTGGGCATGAACTGCTGACATTTATGGATGCATACTCCGGATATAATCAAATAGCCATGTTTGAATCAAATTAGGAACACACAAATTTCGTTACTGAAGGGTTGTATTGTTATAAGGTGATGCCATCTGGATTAAAGAACGTCGGGGCAACATATCAAAGGCTAGTCAACATGATGTTCGAAGAACAAATTTGGCAAGAACGCCAAAGTTTACGTCGATGATATGTTACTCAAGTCCAAAACTTCTTTGGCCCCATGTACAAGATTTAGAGAAAAACTTCGCAACCCAAAGGCGGTATGGGTTGAATCCCTTGAAGTACACTTTTCAATCCAGTTTGGAAATTTTTTATGATACATTATGAGAGCTAGCGGAATAGAAGTCAATCTGGAGAAGAATGAAGCTATTAGAATATGGAGGTCCTAAAAAATCGCAAAAGATGTGACGAGTTTGAATGAGAAAGTGCTAGATCTAACTAGAATTATTTCTAAGGCCATGGACAAATGCATTCCTTTCTTCGATCAAGTCAAAAAGAGTAGGAATTTCAAATGGAAGGAAGAATGCAACTAAAGTTTTGAATGAATCTGAAATTTTGAACTTTTGAATTGATATCAAAACGATGTTACAAAAGACTGTAAACCAAATGTTGTATTACATTCTGTATTTATAAAAGAGATACTGGGCCTGATATGTATATGGGCTTGTATATACTTCTGCCCTCTATTTGATTACTAAAGATTTGAGTCGGGTCTGCTTGTAACCGCTCTCTTTAACAAAATAACGATACTCTGTGTGTATCCTTTAATTTGCCCCTCAAGCCCTACATTAGCTAGGGTTTGTTAGAGATAAAGTAATGGCGCTGCCGACTCAAAATTTTGAGAAATTCTTCATGGCTAATGGCGATGTTCCATTTGCATATGCCTTCTGCTCTCTTTTATGTTGCTACGATTCTCTGCGTAACCTTTGATTGATGAGTTTTTTGAGATGTTGAATACGTGCTTTCAGATAGACTGCAGATAAGTTACCGAAGCTTCTATTCTCTTGATTTTCTAGAGATATATCTTCGGATGATAACTAATTTTGATGAAAATCTTTGTTCGAGCCTAGATCGAGATGAATATGTGGTTGAAGGTTGAGAAGTCTTCAAGTGTTTGTCAGATCTGGTGAGTCTTCTCTTCCAGTTTTTTTAATTATTGAGTTCATCCTGAGATACTAACTTCAGTTCTTATTTGCTGTTCGAGGTGTTGATCTGATGAACTTTGAGATCTTACTCTGAAAATGATGCTCGAAGTATTGATCTTTACTTTCTGCTTGAACGACAGAAAGTAAAGTTTTGATCTTTCGCTCAGAACCGCTTTACAGATGATGTTCATTGTCGACAGTATGAACTTTGAGCTTCTGCTTGAAAAGAAGAAAAAATTTCTTGGATAATGGCTTTGTCAGAATGTCGGCAATTTGGTAAGGTGCAGGTATATGGCTTACATTTAATCTATTGCCGGTGACTTGTTCTCTAACAAAATAAAGATCAATCTCCATATGCTTAGTTCTGCTGTGTAGAACTGGGTTTGCACTAAGTAGAACTGTGCTAAGATTATCACACCAAATTGTAGGCTTACTGTCAGTTTTGACTTTAAGTTCACTCAAAAGTGATTTTACCCATAGTAACTCTGTTGTGGCATTTGCTACACTTATGTACTCTGCTTCAGTACTAGACCTAAAAACAGTTGGTTGCTTCTTTGAACTCCATGATATAGGATTTGTGCCTAAAAATATACAGTATCCTGTTGTAGATCTTCTATCATCTGAATCTGTGGCCCAATCTGCATCTGCATAACCATTAATGTTCAAGTTTTTGCATAATTCTAAGATCAATCCATGTTTCAGTGTGCCCTTTAAGTATCTTAGAATTCTTTTTGCTGCTTTTCAATGCTCATCCAGTGGATTTTGCATAAATTGACTAACTTTATTTACATTGTAAGCAATTTCTGGTCTTGTGATTGTTGCATATTGTAATGCTCCAACAATGCTTCTGTAATGTCTGTTGTTCTGTATTGCCTCACCTCTATTTCTGGATAGATGTAAATTGCTTGCCATGAGTGTGGATAGTGCACTTGCCTTGTCCATTTTTGCTTTGACAAGAATCTATGAAATATATTTCTCTTGACTTAGTTGAATCATTGATGTAGACATTCTTTTGACTTCTATTCCCAAGAAATAATTTAAGCACCCTAGATCTTTGATTGAGAATTCTTTATTAAGATATTCAGTAAGTTTGTTGATTTCTGCATCACTATTGCATGTCACAATAAAATCATCAATATATATTAGTACATATGTAATTTCAAGTTTATTGAATTTTGTAAATAAGGAATTTTCAGATTTAGTTGATGAATAGCCAAGACTAATCAGTGTTGACTTTAGTTTGTCAAACCAAACTCTGGATGCTTGCTTGAGTCCATAAATTGCTTTGTTTAGCTTGCACACAAGTTTTTCATTGCCTTTTTGTTTAAATCCTTGTGGTTGCTCCATGTATACTTCTTCCTGCAAAATACCATTCAAAAAGGCATTATTTACATCAAGTTTCTTGATGGCCCAGTCTCTACTTAAGGCAATGGTAAGAACTATTCTGATAGTAGAAGGTTTCACAACAGGTGAAAAGGTCTCATTGAAGTCAAAACTATTTTATTGTGAATAACCTTTTGCTACGAGTCTTGACTTATACTTAGAGATTGAACCATCAGGATTCTTCTTAATTTTGTATGTCCATTTACATCCAACAATGTTTTTGTTGGATGGTAGAGAGACCAAAGTCCAGGTCCTATTTCGAATCAGTGCATTATATTCTTCCTGCATTGCAGTTTTCCATTTTTCATCCTGCACTGCTTCGAAATAAGTATCTGGTTCTCTGATTTCAATGACAGCATTATAAGTCTTTGGCTTGAAAATTCGACTTTTAGCCCTTGTTATCATGTGATGACCAGTTGTTGCAGGTTGTTGATAATTGCTTTCAACCGTGGCTTCATTGTCATTAGATGATTGTGAATCATCTAATGATTGATGGTTGCCTGATTATATATCAGAATCATGCTGTGCATCTTGAACTTGAACTTTAGACTCCAACTGCTCATGACCTGGTTCATCTCTGATCACTGTGTGTTGTGAGCCACTACTACCCTCAACTGGGATAGTGAATTGAGTATCTTGTCTTGCTCTTGTATAAGATTGATTATCAATCTCTGAGTATTCTGGTAGCTCAGGTATTGATACTCTTGGATTGTAAATTTTTTGTGATGTTTTCACATCTGTTTTACTAAAGGGAAAGACATTTTCATTGAACACAACGTGTCTTGATATAAAGATTTTTCCTTTGTTATCTAGACATTTATACCCCTTTTTGTCTGTGGCATACCCTAGAAATGTGCACGGTGATGATCTGAAACTTAACTTATGTTGGTTGTAGGGTCTTAGATAAAGCATAGACAACCAAAAATTATCAAAGCTTGATAATTTGGTTTGATTCCCTGTAACTTTTCTATGGGGCTTTTGAAACCTATAGCCTTAGTAGGCAATCTGTTGATTAAGTACACAATTGTAGAGAAAGCATCATGCCAGAATTTTAGTGGTAGTGATGCTTGAGCAAGTAAAGTGAGACCACTCTCAACTATTTGTCTACGTTTTCTTTCAACTAGACCATTTTGCTCAGACGTATATGGACAAGTTGTTCTATGAATTATTCCCTTTTTTGAGAAAAATTCTTTTAGAGGGTGAAACTCTGTTCCACCATCTGTTTCTATGATTTTTACATCGCAACCCAGTTGATTTTCCACTTGAACTATGAATTGTTGCACTGCTTTGTAAGTTTCAGATTTTGATTTCAGAAAGTAAATCCATACATATCTAGTGTAAGCATCAACAAATGAAACATAGTATTTGTACCCATAATCAGTGTTGATGGGTGCTGGTCCCCATAAATCTATAGCAATTAGTTCTAGGGGTTTACTATATTCTGTTTGTGAATCTGGAAATGCAAGTTTGTGGCTTTTTCCCAGTTGATAGTGTGTACAAACATATGGTAAAGAGATCTTTTCAAAAGGAATTGAATTATTGTTCAATACATGTTTAACAATGTTAACATTTGGGTGGCCTAGTTTATAATGCCACATATCAAAAATCTTACAATCATCTTTACATTTGATTTCAGAAACATTACAGCATTTACCCTTAAGTCCAGAGTTTCTTGATTTAGCTACATCAAATTTGTACAATCCTCTAAATTCTCTACCCTGCAACAGAATTTCTCTTGTTAGAATATCTTTAACTGGACAATACTGTGGATAAAATTCAAAGAACACATTATTATCTTTTGCAAACTGGGACACACTTAGTAAATTTTTTCTTATCAATGGAACTCTTAAAAGATTATTGAGATAAAGTTGTTTCTTTCCAATAAAACTTGCATTTCCAATTTGTGTAATTTTAATGGATTTACCATCCCCCATATGCAAAGATATGTGTACCTTTGTACTCTTTGCTCCCAAGTTTAGCTTGCTTAGGTCATTTGTCACATGATTTATAGCCCCTGAATCTGGGTACCAGCATTCATCATGTATGTCTTCTAATTTTGCTGTGTCATAGTCTGTATTTTCTGACTGACCTCTCTGATTTGATTGAGTTTTGACCATGTTAGCATTTGGTTGATAATTCTTTGCATTACTTTGTTGTTGCGGCACATAATTGCTATCATATCTGAAATAGCATATGCTTGCTATATGGCCATATTTCTCACATATCTGACATCGAATTCTACTATTGTTGTTGTTCTGTCTACCACCTCTACCTCTTGCTCTGTTTGTCTGACTGTTTGACTGTTAAATTGATTTCTTCTGTTGTTGTTGTTCTTTCCTTGATTCCTGATTCTACTGTTACTAATAAAATTGGCTGTGAACTCTGAACTAGTAGATTTGTTTTGCTATATTCTACCTTCATAGGCAAGGAGGGTAGCATGAACATACTGAATTGTAGGAGTTGTTTCTTTAGAAGAAATTACTGCTACAACTGCTTCATACTCCTCATCTAGGCCATTTAGAATTGACAGTATTTGTTCATAATCAGAGATTTTGTGCCCTGCTGAGGCCAGTTGATCACATAGCATCTTGATTTTGGACAAATAATCTCTCATTGGTAGAGTGTCTTTCGTTAAACTTTGCATTTGTCTTTTATAGAACATGACTTTTGCAGCAGATTGAGTATTGAAAACTTGCTCAATAGTAGACCAGATTTCGTTTGCAGATTTGCAACCAATTAATTGTGGTAAGAGATTAGAACCGATCGTAGAAAGTAACCAAGAACTTACTAGACTATCTTGTCTTTGACGTGATATGAAATCTTGGTTTCTTATTAGTTTTCCATCTTTATCTGTTACAAATCTGGGTGGTGTGATCAATGTTCCATGAACATAGTCCTCCAGACCATAGCCTTTAATTGTTGTTTCAATCTGAAATTTACAGAGTAAATTTTTTGATTCATCCAGTTGTACATTGATGATTTGACTTTGTGCTTTAACCAATGCCTTAATCAGATCATGTGTTGCAGATCTCTGAGTGGTTGAATCTGTGTTTCTTGCGGTGGATGAGGGTGATGACTCTTCTTCGACCATTGAAACAAAACTGTGTAAGTCAGATGGGTTTTTGAATCTGCAGTGAGGTGATCTTGATATCAAGAAAACTGCAGGGATTAAAGATATCAAATCACTGATGCAGCCCGAAGTTAACTGGATGATGAAGCAACTTCTAACAGTTACTTCTGGCATGGCACAGAATAGGAAGAAATCAGAAGAACTGATGAGATTTTTGATATCAACACAGGTATGTCCGAACTTTTAAGTATCATATGATGAGAATCTTGGTTCTCTGATGATCTTGGGTGCGCAGCCTTATCTCTGTGATGATATCAACTCTGAGAGATCAATGGCAAGGCGCTAACCTTGTTACTGCTGTTAAGCAATTTGGTTCTGTGCTCTGATAACAAACTAAAGTTTTGAATGAATCTGAAATATTAAACTTTTGAATTGATATCAAAAAGATGTTACAAAAGACTGTAAACTAAATGTTGTATTACATTCTGTATTTACAAAAGAGATACTGGGCCTGGTATGTATATGGGCTTGTATATACTTCTGCTCTCTATTTGATTACTAAATATTTGAGTCGGGTCTGCTTGTAACCGCTCTCTTTAACAAAATAACGATACTCTGTGTGTATCCTTTAATTAATGCGAAGTAGCTTTTGAAGTATTAAAAGACCAGCTGGCCTCCCTGCCCATACTTTTAAAACCAGTCTTAGTTGAGAATCTATTTGTATACTTAGCTATTACAAACCAGGCTATGAGTATAGTATTAATACAAGAAGAGGTAGGTGTATATATACTTCATCAGCAAGAGCTTAAGTGGAGCTGAACTAAATTATTCAACTATAGTTTAGTAAGCTTACAATTTACTGCTTGCAACCCAAAAGCCATGGCCATATTTCCAGCTTCATCCCATTAAAGTACTAACAGACATCCCATTAAAGCAAATATCATGGAACCTCAAAAATCAGGTCACCTTCTGAAGTGTGCCATTAAACCCAGTCAATATGATATCTTCTACTGCCCATGCAATGTCATCAATGGCCAAGCTTTTGTATATTTCATTGTAGAACGCGTTACCTCAATAATGCAGTCTAGCAACAAAACAGAGAACCCTTCATAGATTTGGAAACTTTATGTAGATGGGGCATCAAATGTGCTCGTGGTAGGAATATGATACATGCTCATAAGTCCAGATAAGCAAAATCTATATGGGGCAGTCCGGCTAGAATCAAAGCAAAAAATAATGTCGTGGAATATGAAGCACTCGTTGTAAGCTAAAAATGGAACATGTAATGAAAGCAACTCACATTAAAGTTCATGGTGATTCACAGCTTGTTGCGAATCGAGTGTAGGGAAGTTACCAAGCCAAGGAACCCACTCTTGTCAAATATGTAGAATTGTCTGAAGAATTATTAGCTCACTTCGAATAGTTTGAAATAGAGATAATCCCTAGAAAGCTGAATTCTTCCTCAAATTCCTTGGCCAGTTATTGAGCACTAAGATTGCGCAAGAAATGAAAGCACTTTCCGTGAAACTAGTTAAACCATGCATTTCTAAAATGCATCGGATTCTTGTGATAACATGAAGGGGGATGCAAATCAAGGATAAACAGGTGGACACAAAGTAATCTTGCCTTATAAATAATAAACCAAGAAAAAATAGAATGGATGACTCCCATCAAACATTTCCTGCTGGCAGTAGCCTTGCCAACGTATAGAAGCGCAGCAAAGAAATTAGATAGCGCAACAAAGAAATTAGATATTAGGTTCCTTACGTTACATTTTCCTATGGAATACTTTATAATAGAGGTTATTTAACTCTCTATTTAGGATACATGATGAAAGAGGAAGGAGTTAGAGTCTTGATAGAAGTTCATGAATGATGTCGTGGAGATCATTAAAGTAGGATGAAGTTAGGTAAAAAGATGCAACGACCTGGAATTTTATCGCTTAAATTTTTGAATATTTAATTTATGATTTTAATAATTAAATAACCCTCATTTAGTTTATAACTAATGATAGAAAATTCATTATTGAATTCTGGTCATAAAAATAGGTAGTTCGATGAAAAACATAAAATGTAATTGAAATCCGCTTTTTGGGTTTCAGCTTTTTATCAAGCGACAAGTTGTATAAAGTTGTTTAACCTTGATTTACATTTTAAAACAACATTGGAATGTTTAAACATTTTAATGAAAAGTTAGAAAATAAATTCATAATAAAAATAAGAATTAATTATTATAAAATATTTTTGAATTTGAAAACTGAAAAGATGGATTTGAAGTTGAGTTTACATTTCATAATGCTTTAAGTAAATAAGTGAATAAAGGTACAAGCGCCACCTTGATGTCCAACATGTTTTCTAATGGTGGGTACTTGGATGGTTTAAGTAATGATGGAAGGGTTGAAAAATTAATTCAAGGGCATTTTGATCTTTAGTTTATTATGTTTTTATTTATTATTTTTCATCTTATATATATATATATATACATATACATACATTCCTCATTTATTATTTTTCATGATACTTAATCTCATCTTCTTAACTTTTCCTTCTTCCTGACCTTATTTTAACTTTTTGAATATTTGAAAAACAACTAAACAACCCCTCTTTCAAATCTTCTAAAATCAACATCTTCAAATTTATTTGCTTTTACCAAAATGTTCCAACATAAAAATTATTTTTTTCACTTGTAATATTTTTAAAAAATGAGAGCTCGAAGTTTTGTTGACCAAAGTGGTGGGATTTTCCCAAAAATGGTAAATAGACGAAGATGGTAGTTCTTTGTTGAGTAGGGAATGGCTAATGAAGAGCATGGGTAGGTCCTTATCGAAACATAGTTTTTAGTGGTGATTTTGAGATTTTAGGGATGTAGATCGCCGAGGGGCAGGAGATGTTTATTTTTCGGTCATAAATTGATTTTTGACGAGGTGATGGTCGAGGGGGTCAATGGTATGGTTGGAAGCATCGTTGGGTGATGACGGAGGCGTGGCTGCGGTCGTAGATGGTGTGGTGGTTGGGGATGGCAAGGTAAAGTCAAAGTAAGGTTTTTAGGTTTATTTTATTGGATTCGATTTTGGGGTTTGCGTCGAGGACACAGTACTTCGGGCCGGCGAAGTCTTGGGTGAACGGGTAAAGGAGGATACTGGAGCTAGTGGTGGTGACCATGCTGGCTTTAGAGGGACGAGGCAGTGGGGCAAGTTCGATTTACATGCCTGGATGTGTTTCATTGTTTGGGTGGGCTTGGTCGTAAATTGGTCGGAAGGGCCAAAAGCATAGTGATGGGGTGCATTTGAATATGATTTAGGGATTTTAGTTTTCAGGGAAGAAGGTACGCAATTTGGGTAGATGTCCCAAGCAGTCCTTGGGCCATGGGTTTATGGTGAGAAGCTAATTTATCTATTTTTTTTAAATTTATATAATTTAAGCCTTATGTTTAAATTGATATATATCATATTTTTAAATCCGAATAAATTGCGGATCTTTGCGTTAGACTCGTGTTGACAAGTACAATGCTAAGGTATAACTTATTGAACCTTTGGATAAAGTAAAAATTTATGATGTTATAATAGTGATTGAATTTAATTACATTGTTTAAGCAATAACGTAGTTAAATTAAATATAACTTCATTGGTGTTATCTGTTTGGCCAAATAACACACTATTTTGCTATTATAAATAGAATAGATTACTTGAATGTTGTTGAAGTGGTGCCTTCAGTTTGTTTCTATCCTGAACAACTTATATGGATGAATGCTGACATTGCATCATGTTTGGAAGGCAATGTTTGCGTTCCAAGTGGGAAGTGCTATGAGAGGAAAATAGTAATTGTGGCCTCACAAGCCTCACAACCTGGAAGGCAGAGCTATGTGGTTCGCTACCATTAAGAGCAATCATTCCAAGATTTAGAATCAATACTTATGGATTTTGTATGCACGCGAAGAGGGAGGCTAGGGTTGGTGCACATTGTTTTGTGGAGCCTAGGTACCCGGGGAATGATGTAGTCCGATATGCCATGTTAAAGGGGCAGCCGGCTCTGTGTTGGTAGGGGGTCCATGTGAGGCCTTCGATACATTTTTCTAGAGGTGTACTATGGCATGCGGTACCCCAGTAGCTTCGCCATTGATGGAAATTCAATCTCGAATACGTGCCTTTATGGACTTAGATGTGCCCAACTATGTTAAAGTGTGAGATGCAAGCATTTTAGCTATTTTATATATTTATTTTCCCCTAGACATTATTATAATATCATTGAATTTTATAATAAAAATGATTTGGTTATTGTAAGGTAAAAAAATCATCTGTGTTTATGTGTGGTGAGATCTTACGAGATACCTTTATTTTTGAATGGTTTTAAATTACATTTAGTAATTCGGTTGATTGTGTTTCTTAGGTTGGTTTTACCAGACCGATCCTATGGTTATTTTCTTACAATGCTCATGTCAGCCTGAGCATATTTTCCAGATTTAGATGGACACTTTGGAACTTCAAGGGATGAACTAGATCCCCCAAGGCGTATTCACGTATTTTATCTTACGCTTTTTTGTTCTTATTGAATTTATTAAAAATTGTAAGGATAGGTTGTTACAACTGTCTACGGTCTAATGATAGGATAATTGTACCCTGATTGATGTAGGTATATAAAAGTTTTTTTTGTAAAATTCATTGATATATTATAGATTACTCATCATGTTGTGAGATTTTATTTTGTCTTTTATTTCCTTTCACCCTAACGATTTTTCTTTCCGATACTTCGATGTTCGGCATGTGAATACCATGGATGTATTGGTGTCGACCTATGAAGATCAAAAAGGTAGGTTGTTACCAAAGATATTAAAACAAGGATATTTATGGCCAACTGCATTAGGCGATACATAGGAGTTTGTTCGAAGATGTTGTAGCTACTAGAGGTTTGCCAGTATTGCAAGTTGGCTATCACATGAACTTACACCATGACCATCCCATGGCCATTTAACCCATAGGGAATCAATTGAGAGGACCATTTTTGATGTCTAAAGGGGCGCAACGTTCACAGTAGTGGCAGTGGGTTACTTTACCAAATGGGTAGCAGCAAACCCCTTGCAACTATAACTTCCAAGGATATGGTCACTTTTGTTGTTTGAAATATCATCATTAAGTTTGGGATACACCATAAGGTAATCCATGACAACCCGTGCCTTTATGGACCTAAATTTTAATTAAATCAAAACCAAAGTCCATTAAGGTACAAGCTGTTGGTTTTGGTAACCTATAATAAACATAAACATATCAAAGAGAAAACTCATAATAGAATAGTAAAATATAATAGAACATATATACTGACTAAAACTACTACCTTGGAATCAATACAATTCCTTGAGTTTCTAGTTGCCTTGCCAGCGTCGAGCATAAATGAGAAGTCTTTACAATCCATTATTCTAGTCTTACACTAATAGCTTATCCCTCTAAATCTATCCTATATGTGGTTAATAAGGAGGAGGTTAGAATAACGTTCCGATGACTAAAAATTTCTTTCTTTACCCATAACACTAGTTTATGCTGATCGATTTCCATTCAAGTGTTATGTCTATTATTCATAGCTACTCCGTTCAATCCTCTATGCACGTACGTTATACCCATACTAATCTTCTCTAAGGTATAACAATATATATGTATATGTATATGTATATAAGCTTACTCTACCCCAAAATAACCCGACCACTTAATATTTCTTAAATATAGAGGAGGTAGACCCAACGTCCATTTAATATGTCAATTTCGAAGCAGGCATTTCATAATGTATTCCTTAGTCAATTGACCTTAGCTACAAAGTCGATGACCCCTTGATACATGCCTTATAATTTAATTTGTCGTACTACTAATGCATCTCAAAGACTTAACAAAGGGTTAACTAGCCTACCTTCGACAAACAAACAATAAGTAAAACTCGGGTTTCATTGTGTATCCTATGTGGATTTTACACTACTAGGAAGTGAAATCCGTCAGGGCATAACCCGATTCTTTGCCAATGACTGCCAACCTTACCACTAAATACAATCTACTAACAATACTTACATAGCTCACCGATATCCCATAGTCGAATCTCCATTTAGACTTATGTTTCCTGGAGACTTGACCAGGCAACTTAGTACTCGGCTAAAGACTTCGTTCGGTCAAGATATCACTCCGCATCCAGGAGCGATCGGCCAAAGGCATCATTTAGCTAAAGACTCCGTTCGGTCAAGATATCACTCGGCATCCAGGAGCGATCGGCCAAAGGCATCGTTCGGCTAAAGACTCCATCCGGTCAAGATATCGTTCGGCATCCAAGAGCTTGCGGCTAAAGGCTTCGTTCGGTCAAGATATCGCTCGGCATCTAGGAGCGTTCGGCCAAACGCCTCGTTCGGCATACCAAGGACATTCGGCATTCAAAGATGGCTCGACATTCTTCCTAGAATGACCGGCTTTGATTGTTTCTCGGTCTACTCTTCCTACGCAACAAACGCACCGTTCGGCATGAAGAGGATGGTTTGGCATTTGGTCGTTCGGCCTGCTCAGTTCGGCACACTAAAACCGGATCTTTTTCCGAGAACACCGGGGAGACTCTGCCATTTTTATACTCTCTTCTTCTTTATTCAAACTTGTATTCAAGCGATTGATTTACGGATTGTATCTGTACTCAAGTAATGGAGAAAGTAATAAAGATTAACCTGTGGACATAGGCAATTACGCCGAACCACTATAAATTTGGTGTTCTTGTTCTCTGCATTTAAATTTATACTCTGTTCTCTATTTTAATTTACTTTCTTCATTAATCTCTCTACACAATCTTTCTAAGGGTGTTAGTGACCAATTTTGGTGCTAACATTTTGATGCTTTCACTGAGAATTGAATTCTCAGGCTGTTAGGATCTGCTTTGTAGCTAATGGATTGCATAAATTTCCCAAAGGAAATCCAAAATCATTGACAAGGCATCTGTTGATTCTACTCAGAGTTACAACCAACAACTCTACCATGGGGAGACCACGAACCAAATCGGCCTCTCATAATGCAGATGTCCATGAAACTGCTAGCGTACAACAAGTTGGACCTGGAAATCAGCAGACAACTAGAGGTGCAGGGCCATCCACCCAAATCCAAGCGGAAGTCGTTTCCCGAACGGAGTTCAATGACTTGATAAGAGAACTCAAGGAAAGTAGAAGACAACTTGCTGAACAGATTCAAGCCAACACTAACCTCATGACTCAGCTCGCTCAATAGCAGCGCCAGAATGCTAGTGGTAACCTTGCCCCTTATTTTGAATCTGATAGCTCAACCTCGGCTGACAAACCTCCTAGGCATAGACGCCGTAAGGATGAAGGTGCACAAGCAGGCGTTGGGAATCAAGCCCGCGAAGAGACCGGACACCCGAATATCCAAGACCCAAATCAGGCGGGACATCAACCTGCACGGTCCCGTGGAACGGAACCCAACTATCCATCCTCCATACAAACTCCGGACTTAATAGCTATGGCCAAGCAGTTGATGAGAGAAAACCAAGGCTTGACCAATGAAGATTGGGGAGTGACCAGAAGCCATACCCCCTTTACGGATGGTATCCTGCAGGCTGAGTACCCCAAGAAGTTCAATATGCCAACTATCATAGCCTATGAGGGGAAGACTGATCCCAGGCAGCATGTGATGAGGTATGGATGGATGATGGATTCTGCAAGAGCCAATGATGCAACCAAGTGTAGGTGCTTCCCAATCACTCTGTCTGGAATCGCCACCATGTGGTTTACTCGACTCCCCCGCGATCTATATCCAGCTTTGACGAATTGGCAATGAAATTTATAAAGCAGTTCAGAATACACACCACTCGTCCAAAGGATGTGATGTCCTTATCAAGCGTAATCCAAGCTCCGGGAGAGTCGTTGAAAGCATACTTGCAGAGATTTCATGTTGCTGCCACTGAGGTAAGCAATCAAAACGACCATGCAATTTTGATGGCGGTAATGCGTGGAGTGGATCCGGATTCTGAATTTGGAGATTGGTTGGCGGGAAGGCCCCCAGCTACGCTGGAACGTTTTTATTCGAAAGCTCATCAGTTCATAAGGAGGGAGGAAGCTCGGTGGACAAGGCGAGACAAGGCATTAGGGCCCATTTAGGAGTCCGTGAAAGGTAATATCGCCATGAAGAAAATCGACGATAATTCTGGAAAAACCCAAGTTAACATCCAGAACAAGCCTGGGCAGTCTAAAGGATCCGGAGGTAGGAATCTCGAAAAGAAAAAAGAAACAGGGAGATGGAAGTCAAGGATCCCGACCTACAATGAATACACCCCGTTGAACGCATCTCTTAAGAACATCTATTTATCAACTTGCAACTCTTTCCAGTATAGAAAACCACGCCCAAAGGAATCTACAGAGGAACAAAGGCGGACCGGTAAATACTGCCGCTTTCACGCGTCTTATGGACACAACATAGAGGAGTGTAGACACCTCCATGACGTAATAGAAAAGCTGATTAAACAGAAGAAGCTGCACGAATTTGTCAAAGACCCACAAGACGGAAGGCAAGAAACATCGGACCCTGGACATGGGTCGGCCCCACACCAACCAGAACAACCTGCTCGAACTGTGGGTAGATTGCTTATTAATACGATCGCTGGCGGACCTCATCCAGCGGATAAGAATTGACAAGAGATGGAGAGATATGCGAACTCTTTAAGACATGCGGAGTATGAGTGTTGTTCGAATATGGAGGATGGGACTCCTGCAAAGCAGCAGCGCACGATGAATGATGATATCGTATTTCAGAGCAGAGACGCGAACAAGGTAGAGGCTTCTACTATCGACCCAATGGTCATATCTGCGACAATCGGGTTGGCATTCGTGAGGAGAATTCTGATTGATTACGGAAGTTCCGTTAACATCATCTTCAAGAAGGCATATGACCAAATGAAGCTGGAGATCAAGGATTTGAAACCATCTAAAGCCAGAATCTATGGCTTTAACGGCGCGGCAACAGATGCAGTGGGGTATGTGGAGTTACCAGTTGAATTGGGTCAAGGCGAGTGTAGAAGGGTGCGAATCCTACCATTTATAGTGTTGGACGTTGACTCTCCATATAACGTATTATTAGGACGTCCAGCCTTGGCAGAATTTAGGGCAGCATTGGCCCCTTGGTGTCTGACATTAAAATTTCCCTCAGACAGCGGTGTTGGAGTAGTGCACGCCGATCAGGCGACCGAACGTGCCTGCTATATGGCTGAGCTGAGAGAGGCTCAACTTAGAGAGAAAGGAAAGGTTGCGGACCGCTCCGTCCGCAGATGAAATGCTGATGATTGACAAGTAGCTATAGAGACATAGGTCCGAGAGACGGTGATGGGGAACCCAGGGAAAAAATGCAGCATCGGCTGAACTAACCATTGACATCCTAGTTAGCCGGAGCGACCCATCACGAGTCCTTAAAATTGGGTCACAATTCGACTCTTTGGCCGCTGAGAGCCTTACTGATTTCCTCCAAGCGAATCTTGATGTTTTCGCCTGAACACATTCTGATATGTGCGGGATTTCTCCTGCGATTGCGAGTCATATGTTGAACATAGACCCGCGACATGTACCTGTGAAACAAAAAAGGAGAGGCATGGACCCGGAGAGGTCTACGGCTCTCAAAGAGGAGGTGGACAAACTCAAAGCCAACGGGTTCGTCCGCGACGCCCTCTACCCTGAATGGGTATCTAACCCGGTGCTAGTAAAGAAGGCAAATGGAAAATGGAGGACCTGTGCTGATTATTCTGATTTAAACAAAGCATGCCCTAAGTATAGTTTCCCGTTGCCTAGGATTGATCAGGTGGTCAACTCAACTGCCGGACATGAGCTATTATCATTCATGGATGCGTACTCTAGATATAATCAAATCCCAATGCACCTCCTAGACCAAGAACACACCAGTTTCGTCACGAACATGGGACTATACTTTTATGTAGTGATGCCATTTGGATGGAAGAACGCAGGAGTGATTTATCAACGCCTGGTGAATCGAATGTTCAAAGATCAGATTGGTAAAACAATGGAAGCCTATGTGGATGACATGCTCGTGAAGTCACGGCAGTAAAACGACCTCATCCGAGACTTGGCGGAGATGTTTGACATACTCAGGCATTATGGAATGAAGATCAACCCGTTAAAGTGTTCATTCGGCGTAGCGCCAGGAAAGTTTCTAGGATTCATTGTGAATGCCCAGGGAATCGAGGCTAACCCAGAGAAGATTCAGGCTATCCGAGATATATAAGTGCCCAGAACCATAAAACAGGTACAAAGCTTGAATGGAAAGGTGGCCGCGCTGAGTCGATTCATATCCAGGGCCACAGACAAGTGTATTCCTTTCTTCGATGTCATAAAGAGAGGAAAGAGAAATTTCGAGTGGACATCCGACTATGAGGAAGCATTCCGGGATCTTGTAAGGCACTTGGAAAGTCCCCCGATATTGTCGAAACCAATAGACCACGAAATGTTGTACATATACTTGGATGTATCCCAGCATGCTATCAGCACAGCCCTGGTTCGCGAGGAAGACCGGGTCCAGAAGCCCATTTACTATGTTAGTAAATGCTTGACGGGCGCAGAAAGAAATTATCCGAAGATTGAAAAACTAGACTATTGCTTGGTGATTGCAGTATGCAAGCTTCGCCCGTATTTTCAAGCACACTCAATCAGTGTTTATACTGATTAGCCTTTGTGACAGATACTCCAACGACCAGAAACTTCCGGAAGGATGTTAAAATGGAATATTGAGCTAAGTCAGTTCGACATCACCTACCTGCCGCGAAGGGCCATACAAGGATAGGCACTAGCTGACTTCATTGCTGAATTCACTACGACAGACGAATTAAACGATCATAATGTCATACCTCTCGTTCGATGGAAGATGTACACAGATGGGGCATCTAACGACCGTTGTTCGGGGGTTCATTGTTCTGGTAACTCATGAAAACTGATCGGTCTGCTACGCTTTTAATCTTGAATTCATAACAACGAATAACGAAGCCAAATATGAAGCGTTGATCGCCGGCTTGAAACTTATCAAAGAACTGGGAGTAAAATCGGTTGAAATCTTCAGCGACTCCCAACTGGTGGTGTACCAAGTGCGAGGTGACTACCAAGCAAGGGGGCAGAGACTTGCCGTATATTTGGTTCGAGTTCAGGAACTGTTAGCGAATCTCGAGTACTACGATATTTCACATGTCCCGCGTGAGCAAAACAGGGCAGCCGACTCGTTGGTAAAATTCGCAAGCACAGGCGACGCACAACAAATGTGATTATTTCCTGTTGAGACCCTCCATGCTCCGAGTATAGATATGATGGAGGTAGATTTCGTGCTGGAAACAGAAATCGAGAAGGAATCATGCATGACCTCAATCAAGCAGTACTTGCTATTCGAGATCTTGCACAAAGAAAGGAGCGAAAGACGACAAGTCCTTCGTAAGGCTTCTTGTTATGTAATACAGGATGGAATAATGTATCGAAGGGGATTCTCGACCCCACTACTCCGATGCATTGCCTATGATGAGATAAAATGAGTCCTGGTGGAAGTCCATGAAGGAGAGTGCGGCGACCATACTGGGGGGCAAACATTAGCAAAGAAGATCCTCCGTTATGGATACTACTGGCCAACTGTGAATCGGGATGCTGCAGACTATGTGAGAAGATGTGATAAATGCTAGATATATGCAAAAATCCCGAGAGCTCCGCCGATGGAACTCACACAAATGGTTAGTCCCTGGCCATTTGCAATGTGGGGAATTGACTTAGTTGGTTCTTTACCTATAGCCAAAGGTGGAGCGAAATATGCAATAGTTGCGGTCGACTACTTCACCAAATAGGCAGAAGCAGAGCCTCTGGCCATGATAACCACCAAGAAGGTTATTAACTTCATCGTACAAAATATCATATGCCGCTTCGGCCTTCCACGAACCATCATTACATACAATAGGACTCAATTCGAAAGCAAGGAGTTCAAAGAATTTTTTCAGAAATATGGCATTGAAAAGAAGTTTGCAGCGGTTGCTCACCTGAAGGCCAATGGACAAGTGGAATCCGTAAACAAGATAATCAAGTCCATATTGAAAAAACGTCTGGAAAAGGCTAGAGGCAGGTGGGTGGATGAACTTCCAATAGCACTTTGGGCCTACAGGACCACCCACAAGACCGCGACTGGCCACACTCCATTCGCGTTGGCATATGGCACAGAAGCTGTCATACCCGTGAACTTGAAGTCCCATCACATCGGGTAACTTATTACGACCCCGAGTCGAACCAGAATCTTTTAATGGAATCGTTGGACTTCATTGATGAAAATCGCGAAGAAAACAATTTAAGAGCGGCCGCATACAGACATAGAGTCGCTAAATATTATAACGAGAAGGTCCGACCAAGAATTTCTAGTGTGGGAGGCCTCGTTTTGAAACGAGTTTTCCCAATCCTGTCTCATATGAATCCCGCATGGGAAGGTCCATACGTCATCGAACGGAAGCTTGGAGAAGGAACTTTCAAGCTAGCGACCGTCGATGGTGCGACACTCCCCCGAGCATGGAACAACGAGCACTTGCGGCATTATTATACTTAGTCTATTTCTTTCATGTATTAGTTGCACTTATTTCCAGTATGCTTTTATTTCTAATTCTTGGCATGTAATAAGGCAGTTTAGCTTGCTCTCATTATTAAAGGCTTGAAGCCATCTTTTCCATGAATTACTAATGTCTCTACAAATGATGATCCAGTGACGGGCAAATAAAATTATGTTATTCCGGCCAACGTACAAACGCGCACGGACACTTAAAATCTCCAAGTCCTCGGAGTGCGGACTGGAGTACTCTATGTCCTCGGAGCGCGGACTCGAGTATAAACGATTTAAAATCTCCAAGTCCCTGTAGCGCGGACTGGAGTACTCTAAGTCCCCGGAGCGTAGACTCAAGTATAAACGACTTAAAATCTTCAAGTCCCCGGAGTGTGGACTGGAGTACTCTAAGTCCCCGTAGCACGGACTCGAGTATGAACAATTTAAAATCTTCAAGTCCCTGGAGTGCGGACTGGAGTACTCTAAGTCCCCGGAGCGCGGACTCGAGTATAAATGATTTAAAATCTCCAAGTCCTCGGAGCGCGGACTCGAGTACTCTAAGTCCCCGGAGCGCGGACTCGAGTATAAACGATTTAAAATCTCCAAGTCCCCGGAGCGTGGACTGGATTACTCTAAGTCCCCGCAGCGCTTACTCGAGTATAAACGATTTAAAATCTTCAACTCCACGGAGTGCGGACTGGAGTACTCTATGTCCCCAGAGCGCGGACTCGAGTATAAATGATTTAAAATCTTCAAGTCCCCGGAGTGCGGACTGGAGTACTCTAAGTCCCTGGAGCACTCTAAGTCCCTGGAGTGTGGACTCGAGTATAAACGATTTAAAATCTCCAAGTCCCCAGAGCGGGACTGAAGTACTCTAAGTCCCCGGAGCGCGGACTCGAGTATAAACGACTTAAAATCTCCATGTCCCCGGAGTGTGGACTGGAGTACTCTAAGTCCCCGGAGCACGGACTTGAGTATAAACAATTTAAAATCTTCAAGTCCCCGGAGCGCGGACTCGAGTATAAACGACTTAAAATCTCCAAGTCCCCGGAGCGCGGACTGGAGTACTCTAAGTCCCCGGAGCGCGGACTCGGGTATAAACGACTTAAAATCTCCAAGTCCCCGAAGCGCGGACTAGAGTACTCTAAGTCCCCGGAGCGCGGACTCAAGTATAAACGACTTAAAACCTCTACGTCCCTAGAGTGCAGACTACGGTACTCTAAGTCCCTGGAGCGCGGACTCGAGTATAGACGACTTAAAATCTCCAAGTCCCCGCAGTGCGGACTGGAGTACTCTAAGCCCACGTAGCGCGGACTCAAGTATAAACGATTTAAATGACCAGGTCCGCTGAAGACGAACTGGGTATAAATGACTTGAAGAAATCGAGCCTTTAGTGTGCGTATTAGAAAATATTCTAAGTGCTCGGGCGCGGAAGAAAAAACAGATAGTTCTCAAAGAATTTTCGAGCTATATGAAGATGAACCGAGAGGTCTATTATATTCACAACAGCTTGGATTTGAATCACAATCGCAAAGAAAATTGAAGGACAAGAGCCATGGAAAGACAGAAAAACTAAGTTTATTCATCAAAGACAAGTTTCCATTACAACTCCTTTGAAGCTTGGAGTCAAAAGTATATTCACACAAACTAAGAAAACAAAAGTACTTGCCTAATCTAAACTGACTCTCTTTGAATGACAGTAATGATTACTTCTTATGCTTCTTCGCCTTCTTCACCTCCGTTGTCTTCTCAGACGACCCCTCTCCTTCGCGTTTATCCTTGGTACCCTTCTTTGATGGAGGAGTGACGGCCGGAGAAGTATGAGGGACATCCACGGGTTTAGACCTGCCAGGGAGAATGATCTTCAGCGGCTTATTCAAAGGATCGTCGGGGTCCACGGCTTGAGGTTCGACCTTGATCTTGGTCATTTCTCTCTTCTCTTTCTCCAGCCTCTCCTTCATACTCAGCTCAGACATGTGTTCGGAGGCGCCTGTGATCTCTACTTCATAACTCGCCTCGATGGGAGAAGAAGTCTCAGATTTGTCTTCATCTAGCACCCCAATCACCTAAGCATCTGGCCCGGGAGCTTCTCCTGCCTGACTAGCCTCACCTATCTTCTCCTCCACCTCCTTGGCGACATCGCTCCTTGGAGTAGGCTCGGGATCAGAACGACCTACGTGAAAGCATGAAAAACAAGC
Source organism: Allium cepa (assembly GCA_030765085.1). NCBI lineage: Eukaryota > Viridiplantae > Streptophyta > Magnoliopsida > Asparagales > Amaryllidaceae > Allium > Allium cepa. The sequence continues at coordinate 459,518,852 of CM060938.1, read as the reverse complement.
ATTAGAATACAATAGTCCCAGGATGTCGACATTTGGAATCTCAAAGTGAAGAGTTATCTACCAGCTTCCGGCAGGCTCTCAGCCGTCAAGGGGGTCTCACCCTCCGGAATGGGAGACAGAATATGGACACCAAGGTCAGGGTCCTCCGGATTGTAACCAATATACTGCTCGAATGGATCGAATATCGGCCGATCGAATAGGCGCATGAGCTGGAGGCACGACCCCGGATGGACCAGTAATAACTTCTTTCCCTTTCTGTGAGGGGGAGCCTTTGCAATAGATAGCTTTGGCCGTCGACAAGTCCAAAGGTTCATTTCCCTTAAGATATTCTTTTATCAATGCCCCCTCATCAATCTCTTCGGTGCCGTGCTCGGCCTTCCTGATTTCTATCAAAGCCTCCCATGCCTCCGCTAAAGATTCAAGGTAGCCCTCGCCCAAAAAAGTCAGGTCTCGATGCATGAGAAGCGGGCGTTGAACTCAGTGATTAGCGGGTCAAACATGCTTTTGACCTCTTCCCTTCCCTCTTCTCTAGCCGCTTCAAGACGTGAATCGATATCCACGAATGCTATCTTCTTGCCCTCTTCTCGGGCTTCACTCTTTATCGCCTCAACCTGGGAAAGCTCGGCCTCAAGTTTTTCCTTTAAGAGTCAAGTAGTAATGATTTCATCACAGTACTGTTGTGACTCCTCTTGAGCGGCCGTTTTCTCTTCCCTCTCCCTCCGGAGCTGCTCCTCAAGTTCTTTGACGCGGAGGCTGAGTGCGTCCCTCTCCTTCTGAACTGAGTCCTTCTCTAGAGCCAAGGCCCCACATCGTTGAACCGCCTCGTCAAGTTCTTTCTTATGAGTTGACTCCAGACGAGAAACGGCCTCAGCAGTGTCCTTAGCGCTCTGATGGGCGACCTCGTGCTTAGACTTGTAAGTGGCAATTTCTTCATCCTGAGCTTTAATGATATCCTTGTCATGGATTGCCTCAAGGTTCAGGCAGTCGATTTCATGCTGGCGCTCCATGGAAACTTCAGAAAGTTTTTCAGCTAGATGAACAAACACGTCATGTTGAACATAGACGTCATTCGTACAGGCAAGGGCGCTCTGTTTGGCATGTCCGGGAATAGGGTGAATCGTCGAGAGGAATTTAAAGCCATCGAAGCAGATTTTCGGAAATTTATCTTTAAGCTCGGCCAGCCTCTCTGATACTGTTGGGTCTGTTGCAGGAGCGGGAGGAGACAACTTTGAAAGTTTGCCCCTCCTCTAAGAATCTCAGGACTGTCGAGTGGAAGAGGAGTCGGAGTGCTGGTCCCGAGGAGCATCAGGTTGCGACCTCTTATGGCCGCGCTTGTCTTTACTTTGCTCCGCGTGAGAAGAGGTATCCTGTTGGTATTTTGGCTGATAATAAGTTTTCCTTCGAGATGACAAGTCCCGGGAATGATAGTCTTTATCGCCGTTACCATCCCTATCTCGACGTCTTTCGGAACCCGAGTGTCGTCCAGAGTGGTGAAGAACAGATGAGCCACGAAGGCAATCGAATCCATGTGAACTCCCCATACCACCTGTACAGAATTCAAATAACAGCGAATTAGCAAAGGGTAGTGTGACGACAAAAGTCTAAGCGAGAATTGAAGTGCAAGTGTTCGTGTGTGTCCTAGTGTTTCCCCCCCAACGGACCAGTCGCTTTGCTAATAGCAGTTTTCTCTCCCTGACTCTGGGTTGGAGCGCCTGCGTCGTCTCTGATGGGCGAATGAAGTTTGAATACCTTCGGATCGTCAAATTCATAATTGTGCAGATCATCCGAAATGGAGAGGTTCGATAAGCCCATTAAAGAACTTTCTACGTGCTACGAAGAAGCCTCTTTCTTCGTCGGAATAAGCGTAACTTTCGAAGTTCCACAAACCTTCTCCATTCTGATCTTGTACGTCAATCCCTTTTCCTCTGTGAAGGAGAAGATGACGTTTCGATATTGCGCACTTCAACTATAGGATCTTGGGCTGGACCCAAATTCTCACCTTGTGCTTCGGGTGTTTCACCCTCCTTGATTTCCCCCTCTTCTTGTACATCAGGGGTGTGGCGTGCTGACGACTCAGCTAATTTTTTCCCTTTGCCAGAGACTGGCTTGGGTACAGTAACGCCTTCGGGAAGACTTACCCGGCGACCTTCTGCTAACAATCCGAACCTCGATAGTGACTCATTTTAGATAAGAGTTCGGATGTCTCGTTCTTCGACGGGAAGAGTTTTAATAGCTTCAACGGCCTCAGAATATCCACGGCCGTCGGGACGTGGATTGATACCTAAGAAGATGAAACAAGAGTTAGAATGGGCATAGCTTCGACCAAAACATGAGTATCGTTCCAAGAAGAAGACTTACTTCCTTCGACCCATCTCCTTGCGAAACCAGGGGGCAACACACATAGAACCATTCCTGTTTGTACAGAGAAAACTTGCTCCATGCCCCGGTTAAAATTTGGCATTTGTGGTGCGGCTCGAGGAACACAAAGGATGGGCTATCTCTCAGCTTCTTGATCATACAAATATATCTGATGTCGCCAGGAGTGGGAGGCCTAGAGAAGACGGTTATGAAGAGTATGTAAGTGCCATAGATAAAGGCGTGACCGTTCGGGTGCAACTGCGGCGGGGCGATGTCGATGTATTGCAGCACATCCCGAAGAAACAAATTAAACGGTGGCACACTGCCAACCCAGCACATGAATTTATTGCATGCTGTGTATCCGACTGGGGGCAAGTGTGGCCGGTCCTGCCCCGATGGAACCAGCACGTCGTCAAAAGGTATTCCATGGATGGAGCATATTCGTCGGAGCGCAACTTCATTGATTTTTGAAGCCTGTGAATCAATAGGGTTGTCCAAGAAAATCGATGCCTCCAGGGCATCGGGGGCTAAGTTATGTGTAGGGGAGGTTGATGGATTTGAAACATTCGCAACTTCCTGTCGAGAGGATGGTCCCGGTCTGTCAGAGATCGTGGCGGAGCTGGATTTTTTAGACATCTTCAATAAATAGTGAATTCGGCTAAGCACCTGTGTGAACTATACTTGAAAAACGTTCAACGTTAGAATTAACAACACAAATATTCCCCCATGTGGTGTGTGAACTAGGGCGGTCAATCGTATATAAGTGCTGAAAAATTGAAAGTCACAAAGTTAATAACATAAAATTGAGCTTCGAGTCATCGCCTTCGAAGACCATCATCGCTGACTGTCTCTAAAAGCCTGCCTTATGGTGTTTACAGTTTCGGATTCAGAAAATGTTAGAAGAAGTTATCTGGTTGTGTCAATTTAAGTTCAGGTTTATGTCTGCTGAAATTAGGGGGTTACCAGTCCAAATCAGTTCGATATACTAGTATGCTGGAGTTTCTGTCCCTGTCTTGTTATGTGATTAGGCAAGGTAATTGTTTGATCGGCCTAAGTATGGTTCGGCACTTATGATTGTTCGACCTAAGTATGTTTCGACATTTATGTTTATTCGACCTAAGTATGGTTCGGCATTTATGTTTATTCGGCCTAAGTATTGTTCGGTTGAAATATGGGTCGGCATCCATTGTCGTTCGGCCTAAAGATTGTTCGGCCTAACTGTCGACCGGGCAAACTATCGTTCGGCCTAAATAACGTCTGGCCTAAGTTTTTCCCGGACAAAGTAACGTTCGGCATCCCAACTAACCCATGCTTCCTCCCTAACCTTCCATCCCACCGTTCGGCATGTGATGAGTCACGCCGAACCAGAATTACGCCGAACTCCAATGCTCGGCACTTACTCTCTTCCACCGTCCATGCCGAACAACGAGGGACGAGCACTCGGCAAATCATGCCAGACCATGCCGCTCAGCATCCCAACTATCTCCTGCTCCTCCTCTATTCTTTCTTCCTCCTATCTCATTCGGCACAAGGTAACTGTGCCAAACCACAACATGTCTCCCCACAGCATCTTAATAAGCTCGTCTCTAATCACTCCTCCTTTCCCCTTCATCATTTAACTCTAAAAACTCTTAAACCACCTCAATCAAGACTCGACTCAATCTACGAACTTGAGCATAAAAACTTTTTTAGTTATGGGAAAGGAGTTAGGTAGAAGAATCGGTACCTAGTTAGAAGGTCGAAACTTGGAAAGGGTTTGATAGATCTGCGAAGGCTGTTAGCTGTGAGGTTGGCAAGTACAAGGTAGCGGAGGTAGAAAGTGGAAAGAGAAGGAGGAAGAAGACACTGGCCTTTATAGGGAAGAAGAAGGCGAAACGATGATAACCGGTAGAACCGGTCAAAGCCACCCCGTTTGGAATCAGCTTGTTCGACATACGAAGGATGTTCGGCTTCGGTTATATCGTTCGTCCTTGGCTACACTATTCGGCACACACCTCCACCACTGGTATTCACAAGAGAGCAGTCCCCAAGAGTGATGGGCCAAGGTTCGAAGCGGAGCATGGGGGATACGTAATTCAAAGCGTACTACGTTCGGTCACGTAATACACTTTCGGGGGCAAGTGTTTCCTGGAGACTTGACCAGGCAACTTAGTACTCGGCTAAAGACTTCGTTCGGTCAAGATATCACTCAGCATCCAGGAGTGATCTGCCAAAGGCATCGTTCGGCTAAAGACTCCGATCGGTCAAGATATCACTCGGCATCCAGGATCGATCGTCCAAAGGCATCGTTCGGCTAAAGACTCCGTTCGGTCAAGATATCGTTCGACATCCAAGAGCGTTCGGCTAAAGGCTTTGTTCGGTCAAGATATCGCTCGGCATCTAGGAGCGTTCGGCCAAACGCCTCGTTCGGCATACCAAGGACATTCGGTATTCAAAGATGGCTTGGTATTTTCCCCAGCATGACCGGCTTCGATTGTTGCTCGGTCTACTCTTCCCACGCAACAAACGCACCATTCGACATGAAGAGGATGGTTCGGCATTCGGCCATTCGGCCTGCTCAGTTCGGCACACTAAAACAGGATCTTTTTCCGAGAACACTGAGGAGACTCTGCCCTTTTTTATACTCTCTTCTTCTTCATTCAAACTTGTATTCAAGCGATTGATTTACGGATTGTATCTGTACTCAAGTAATGGAGAAAGCAATAAAGATTAACCTCAAAGTGGGCGTAGGCAATTACGCCGAACCACTATAAATTTGGTGTTCTTGTTCTCTGCATTTAAATTTATACTCTGTTCTCTATTTTAATTTACTTTCTTCATTAATCTTTCTACATAATCTTTCTAAGGGTGTTAGTGACCAATTTTGGTGCTAACAACTTACCTAATATAAGTCATGAAAAATATCCATTTCAGATACTTAATACCTCTTATTAGAAATGAAGCAGACCCCATTTCACTACAGGCTCATGTCATAGGTTATTTAAGACCTCTGATATAGGGAGGAGGTAGGCCTGATGACCTTCAGTAACTTCCATCCTAATGTAAACCCCTTGTCATCCCTAAAGGTATTGAGCTATTTAGTACTTCAAATCCAAGACAAACCTTTGGTGTATTTTCTCACACCTACACGCCAACGTATATCCCTTCCCCATAGGTCAAATGGTTGGACATGTCCTATATTAGTAATATGTATACACAACTGCTAGAAGTCTCTAGATGAAGGGTAGGTTTCTGTTATGTAACTCTACCGACCTTGCATCCCAACCCACTAAACAAACGAATCATCCCAAGCCTACATATTGGGCTAGATCTACTAATTCACACTTGTTCTAAACAAATAATTAGGGCTATAGAATTTCCCTCTATGAAAATTATATTACCTCCTAAGTTTATTTGCTAGTATCAAATTTACTTATCCATTGCTTACCTATGCCTATTTTATATGCTTATTTCAAATACTCCTCATTTCCTTCTTATATCCCATAAATGTCAATTGCCAGTAATAAATGGTCATTATTACTCAAATTGGATAATTCCTAATGAAATTTATTTACTCGTTTCAAATTCAACATATTATACTTGTTTCATTTTCCAATAAATATCATATTAAATTCTTTAATCGGTCTCATTAATGAATCTATATATCCATTTAATTCCTGTAACTCCCTTTAACTGAAAAATTGTTGCATATTAAATTTATAGTCCTTGTCCATAAATTTTTGGAGTTACTATCTCTTTTTCCTTTCAACCTCCTAGTTTTAGGATTTATTATGCTATTAATAACTAGTCATCCTAATTATAGCTAATATGAATACCTATATTTATTTATTTATTACATATGTGTATATAAATCAACAGGCATGGTTTTATATATATGTATGTATGTATGTATTCCTATTCCTAACTCATTAATTCCTACGCTTAGGAATTTCAAAACATACACTTTTATATACATTCTGTAATGAACATTCATTTCGACACTTCAACATATTAGAGTTATCCTTCCCAAAAAGAATTATCATTATAACTTTTCATAAATTACCCAAAAGTGGGACTTTGCTTCCTTTGAAATTACAAGATATTATCTCTTTCCTTTTTTGAAATAGACTGTGCAAACTATGAGGAAAAATATCTGTATTTTACATTTCTCTTTCATTTTTGGTATAATCCTTATTATTTCAAACGACATACTTTTTATAAATTTGTGGAGTCAGATAATTTATGAAAATTGCACGAAAATAGATACAACTAAATTGTACCCTCTTGCTCCCAGTAGATTAAAACGTAGAAATTCATATTCCAAGTCAAACTAGGGCAATCCTAGTCAATAATAACATTTTACAACTCAATTATCATAAATCTAGAATAACATTTCAACTTTATCAACATTCCACTTTAACAAATTTTAAGGACTAACTTCAAATTTTTAGAATCTAGGATGTAAATACCATTCCATTCCAATTATCTAACTAGTAGAATATGTAGGTGATATTTTAACTAAGTATATTTGTTTTAAGCCTAAAACAGAATAGATCTTACACAGGTATTTAATTAAATAAAGCTCAACGATGTAAAATTTAGTGTTATATAAAATCATATAATTTGCCACTCACCTTTCTAGCTTTCCATATCTCCCAAATATGAATTCATTCCTTTAATTTAACTCCTTTTCCTTTCCAATCCAAATATATAGAACAAAATATACACATACCTTTAGAATTACGGTTCTGAAAAGGGATTCTTGTTAAGTGGAATATCAATATATAATTATAAAAATTACCTTTTTCTTTCGCAACATTGATCCACTCTTTCTTTTCCTCTCTTTTATTCTCCTTCCTTCTTCGATTATATATATATATATATATATATATATATATATATATATATATATATATATAACATTTTATAATTTCCAGAAATAGCGGAGAAGGGAAAATTTAGGATGGGTGTGGGAATTAGTGAGATTCAAGGTGTTACAGTAATTCTAAAGAAAATGCACATAAATTTCACAGGAGAGGGCAATTTCCTTCCTTCTAGCGTCAAAGAAGTTAATGAGATTTTTGGTCTCAGTAGTACTCTAATATAAAACATTTGATAATTACAAATAAAAATACCCAGAGCCAGTTCCAATTGACTAAATCTATATATGTTCTATAAAAAAATATACACAGTTGACTAACCGTTAATAAAATAGTCGATTAAACTCATACTTAGGCTCTGGAACCAAAATTGACCACTTCAGTCGACTAAAAAATGTCCCTCGGTCGACTAAACAATGGTAATTTAGATTACTACACCTATATATTTTAGTCGATTAAAAATTGTAGTTTACTCTAGGGAAACCACTCTACATAGATTTAGTCGAATGATTGGGTTTGCCAGTCGACTGAAATAGAAGTTGCCTGTTTTTAAAAGGAAAAGTCGTGCCTTTTCACCCTTATGGTATCTTTTCAAATTTTAAACCCTAATCTTTCAAAATCTTTCTCCAACATTTTATCACACTAAAGCAAAAACACCAGAAACTTCCAGTTTCATAGAAAAGACCACAATAAAACAAAGCTCTGGCTTCCTCATCTAATCCCTCTCATCCTAAATTTGCATCCGACGACCGAATCCTACAACGATTAATAGCAAGAAGATCACATTGAAGCACTTCAATGAGTTGAATGATAAGAGGGTATTTCAAAAAACATTATACAAGATGTCAGATTCAAAGATTTTGGAATAAAAGCAATTTCTAGGGAACATTAGTTTCTTTCTTTGATTAATGCAAACTATAACAAGGTAAAAATCTGTCCATTTCTAGTGAGAATATTTTATGCGAATCTTTATGGAGGTTTTGACAAACACGAATATAATGAAATTACTTTGTTGAGTGAAGTCCTAGGAGTGGATATAGTTTTATGAATCAAAGATATGGGTATTCTTGATTTCTGTAATCTTGGACTTGAATTGGAAGACATTGATCATAATAAATTTGCATACAACTCTACTAGTTACCAATTTCGTCTTGAACGACAAACACTTTGGCAAATCTTCGACCCCAAGCTCGAATTTTAAAAAAAATGATAATTTATATGATCTTGTCTCGCACTTGTAGTTACAAGAAAATTTATTATAATAACTATAAGATATTGTATGCTATCTAATCGAATAGAAAGATTAATTGGGCTAAGAGTATACATGATGAGATTAAAAGCTTCCATGCACATGCTCGACACATGATGTACTTTGCCTCTTAGTTAACTAAAATATTCATGTACTATGGAATCATTATCGATAGTATGCAAGATTTCATTTTGCCAAAGGTGATGGATCAAAAATCCATCTCTCTTATGAAGCTACCATCAAAAATGGAACCTCTTGTACTCATACAATATCCACTTAGCTAGTATGGTTTTACAAGACTTAGCTCAATCATCTTCTCAAGATCCACCGGTTGAACAACAACCTGTTCAATAAGAGATTGCCGAAGAGATTAATTAGAGCTCCAATAGTGATAAAGAACTTGCATTCGTTGAGCCATCCAAGACCATTTCTTCCAATGACGTTATTCCCAAAAACCAAGAAATTCTCTACAAACAATATTAAAAATGATTAACCACCAAAAGAGGTTTGAGAAGACAATGCTTGGTTTTTTGAAAAAGATATGGAACAAGCTCTCCTCATGCTCATGACCATCCTCACCTGCTGACTCAAAGTCGGAGAGTTAGACACACTTCTTAGGTTGGTAAGCTTTTACATAGTCTTATTTGATGATAGCCTTATTCTCTTTGGTTGCTTGCGTCTTATGTTGGAACTGTGACACTTGTGTTTTATTGTCTGAATCTTCGATTGAACTTGAAGTACTTGTGTTGTTGAACTTGTACCACTTAATTTGTAATTTAACTTATGCTGTTTACGTTTTCGTTTGTGTTTGATGTTAAATTTGTGATGTAATAACTTTCAAACTAGTGTGTTGGTCCTATGATCATTTGTGATTAAACTCATGTGTTTGTTTTTAAAAAATGTGATGTTTGCAATTTGTTTAACATATGAATTCTTATTGTTATGTCCATCATAAATGTGTTTATAGTCCCTGTGTTGATATTTGTCAAGTTATGTTTGCATTGTTGTTATAATCATATATTTTTTAAAATATGTATTTGTGTTTTTGCTTATGTACATCACATTGTATTTCACCATCATCCTATGATATATCTTTGTATACTGTAATCTCTGTTGTATTCTCACCTTTTTATTGATGCCAAAGGGGAAAAGAATATTGATAGGGGGAGCACGTATTAAGGGATATATATATGTATGTATGTATGTATTGTATGTATGTATGTATGTAGGTATGTATGTTTTAAATCAATAATTCATGTAGTTGTCATCATCAAAAAGGGGAAGTTGTTAGAACCCCAATTTTATGTTTTAATGATGACACCTTTATCTATGTATATGTCTAGTGTACAATATTATGCAGGCATAATGAGCTATTAAATCAAAGAATCAAGGAGAGAGCAAGATGGATAGTCTACATTTCAAAATCTAGAAAAATATGGGTCAAGTCGAATGTATGTATTTGGTCCTAGATACACTTGTAAAATCTCCTTGGTAGTTCATATGTGCACAGGAACATGCGCACACACCCCATACAATTTTTTTTAATTATTAAAGGTTAAATAAATTTTGAAAAGAAATATTATATAAAAATCGTTTTTACATTATTCAGTCAGTCGAGATTGATTTCAATTGACTGAGGGCAATCGATAGAAAATAATCTCTATCGAATGAACTTCAATATTTAATTATACAAGCTTATTTTTGAATTTTGCAACATAATTCTTATTCGGTAGACTGAATTTTACACTCAGTCGACGGAGTACCCTATAATGACTAATTCTAAAAAGTCATCTCTAATATTTGCATTCGTCCATGAGCATCTCCACGAATGGTAATGGCTGCAATTGAATGATTATAACTATTTAGTGTAACTCTTCGATATATATATATATATATATATATATATATAAATCATCATCTAAAATCATTTTTAACTTTCTCAATCTATCTTTCTTCGTTTCTATTCTCTTGAGCATTCTTAGACATTCTTGCATTTAATCTTATTCTTTACTCAAGAATCACTTGCTACACTACTACAATTATGGAGCACGCGTCATGAATCATAAAGGAGATTATAGGATATTTGTACTAGCAATTAAAATCTGTGTTGTGTGAACACAATCCTGTCTACTCAAAAAACTCTATTGTATTTCATGTTCCTTCGGGCAAAGTGAGGGTATTTGGTTAAACGAAATTTCAAATGGGGAGCCTTGGGATTGGATGTAGGACGGGAGGTCTGAACCAGTATAAAAATCCTGGTGTGATTACTTTTATTTATTCTATTTTCATACTCTACTAGTTAGTTTTGCTTTGTTTAGACTACATTAGTATATACATAAGCCATATTATACAAGATCCGTGTGTACTTTTAAGCATGCAGTTCCAAGACCATCTCCTCCTTAGGAGGTAGTCACTGGGGTTGAATCTAATAAGATAATGCAGGAGCTAAAATAGAAGTTGGTGGATAGTCAAAAGGCTCTATTGGATAAGATGGATGCCTGCATAGCTCGGTTGACCCAGCGAACAAAGAGGCCAAGGAGGAGGAAGGAAGGTTCACCAGTCGGATATGAGGAAGAAAACTCATTTGTTTCAAGTCAAAACAAGCAAAATGGAAAGTAAAAATAGAAGGAACGATTTATGGGGATAGCAGGAGCTAATGGAGGAGGTTGGAGTGCTCCCCCTAGGAAGAGTTAACTTGGTACCAACCAAAATTAGGTCAGTATCGAGAAGAATATTGAAGAACTAGGGGGACAAGGAGTTGAGGCCATGGAGTTGTCTGACTAAGAGGATGATCTGCAGCATGAACGGAGATGGTTACAAGCTTGATATTGGAGTTAATAGAACTGGAGTTTAAACTATTGCTATGGATTATAGTAGACATTAGCACGAAAACCGAGACCGTTTGCAGACTCAAATACTCGGTGCAACTCCTGACAATTGACCTACATAGTTACAGGGTAGCGAAGAGTGTATAGCTGATATGATTAAACGACTAGTTAAGGAAAGAAAATAAAGATAGAATGTGGATTGGGGTTCCGCTGCAAGCAAAACCCCATTCATGGAGAACATTCTAAGGGAGAAGTATCCTAGGAAGGTTACGATGTCGACAATGCCATCATATAACGGGACTACCAATCTAAGGGAACACATATTCAAGTATAAATGACATATGGGTGGTGCGAGGGCAAGTGATGATATTCGGTTTGGTGTCTTCATATTTTCTATGAAGGAATTGTGTCGATGTAGTTCACTAGACTAGCATCTAGATCCATATTAATGTTCGATGAGTTAGCTAAGATGTTTTAAGAGCAGTTCTGGTTCTACCCTACTTGGTCCAAGGACATAATGCCCTTATTAAGTCTTTCTCAGGGAAATAAGGAGTCATTAAATGGGTTCTTGAATAGATCTAGCATTGTTGTTACGGAGATAAGAAATCTAAAGGAAGATTTAGTGTTTATGGCATTAGTCCGGGGCATACATTCAGACATGGATTTTTCCAAATGGTTGAAGATAAAATAACTAATAACTATAGAGCAATTCCACCGAAAGGCCAATCAATTCTTGCAATTAGAAGAAGCAAGTTAGGCGGTTAGACAAACTGATGATGGATAGTCAAATGAAGTAATACAAAGTAATGTTGCGATTAAACAGACTGGAGAAAGTTCTAATAACATGGCGGTTATTGTTGGAAATTCCAATAACCAAAAGAAAAGGAATTAGACCTGGTGATAGGCGGAATAAAACTAAGAAACACCTAACGAATATGAGGCCTGACAAATACGTCTCTAAATCATATGCAGGAGAATATATATCTTGCCATGCAGGGTAGGAAGAAGTATAGAAGGCCTCCTAGGAGAGAGGCGGCCGAGGAGGAATGATTCCCAGGAAAGTACTGTTGTTTCCATCAAAATCATGGATGCAACAAGAACGAGTGATGGCATTTAAAGGAAATTATCGAAGAATTGATAAGAAAGAAGAAAATTCAACAATATATGAGAGAACCTTAGGATAACGGTCAGAATGCAAGACCCTAAGAGCAACTTGCCCAAGGAAATCAACTTGGACCTAGCGGATAAGGGCCCAAAAGAAATGATGGATGGTTGGTTATCAAAACTATAACGGAAGGACCCCATCCTGTGGAGAAGAGCTGAAGGGAAATGGAGCGATACATGAGTTCGTTGGAGCATATACTACATGAGAGTTGCTTTATCGTAGAAGACAATGCTCCAGTTAAGCAACAAAGGATGATAACGGATGATATCGTGTTCAGGAATAGGGATGATGGTGGAGTCAATGCCCCAACACTCAAGCCCCTGATGATAATGATTAGAATCGGTCTAGCAATAGTACGTCGAGTCCTAGTGGATAATGGAAGTTTTGTGAACATGCTATTTAGGAGAACGTTTGAGCAGATGAAGATCAGATGAAAATTAATAATGAAGCTCCCCATGGAGAATGAGGTTAGATTAGTAAGGGGAGACAAGAGCACTGGAAGGGAATGTTACATCGTGGAACCAAAGGAAGCAAAGAGATGAGAGAAAGATAAGAACGTAGAGAGGTCTCTCTGCATTCAGAACTTGCAAGCATAGAAATTAAATCCAAAGCTCTAGCCCGGGAACCATAACAGGTTCGATAAGTTGATGGATCCAAGAAGAAGTTAGAGGAAGAAGGCAGCACAACTGAGTTGACGGTAAATGTTTCCATCGATATGGACGATCCTACTTTGGTTCTAAAGATTGAATTTCAACTCGACGCTGGACTAGTGAAGGAATTGGTTAATTTCGTTTGAGGGAATTTGGACGTACACATTTAGATATGTGTGGGATATCACCGTATATTTCATGTCGTGCACTACGTATAGATCCAAGGTTTACATTCACGAAGCAGAATCCACCGCGCTAAAGGGAGAAGTGGATAGCTGATGGCAAATGGCTTATCCATGATGCTCTATACTCGAATGCGTGTTGAACCCCGTGTTAGCCAGGAAACCAAATGGAAAGTAGTGGACATGTATTATCTATTCAGATTTGCCTTAAGGATAGTTTTCCTTTGCCCAGGATGACCAACCAGTAGATAGGACTATAAGAAATGAGTTACTCTCATTCATGAATGCTTATTCAGGTTATAAACTTATGCTAATGCATATACCAGATCAAGAGAATACTGGATTTATAATGAATTTAGGACTATACAATTATCGGGTGATGCCGTTTGCTTTGAAGAAAGCTAGAGCCACATACCAAAATTGGTAGGTTCTATGTTTAGGAGTCAAATCTGATGGACGATGGAAGTATACGTAGATGATATGCTTGTGAAGTCACGAGTATCATAGAACCATTTGGATGACCTTTCAGATATGTTTGAAGGTTTTGGAAGCATGGAATAAATTTAAAACTGTTAAAATGTTCTTTTGGATTCGTATTGGGAAAATTTCTAGGATTAATCGTGAATGTGATAGCATTGAAGCCATCTAGAAAAGATTGACGCCTTGAGGAATCTGAAGGTCCCAACCATGAAAAAGGAGTTGTACAGTTTGAGTTGTAGAGTTTTAATCGAAAGATTGCCACCTTGAGTCAATTCGTCTTAAAGGCAATATATAAGTGCATAACCTTCTTTGATGCCCTCAAAAAGGGTAAGAAGAATTTTGAATGAAAACAAGACTGTCAGAACGCCTTCAAGGAGTTGTTGAGGCACATGGAGATGCCATCATTCTTATACAAATCGTTGGGTGGAGAGGATTTGTTCGTTTATTTGGTAGTGTCTGCTCATGCACTAAGTGAAGCACTAATACATGAGGCGGCAAGGATTCACCGACCGGTTTATTGTATTAGCAAGTAATTTACTAAAGCTGAAAAGAACCATCTAAAGTTGGAAAAACTCGTGTATTGCTTGCTGATCGCATTAAGGAAGCTACGACCATAATTCTAGGCTTATATGATCAAAGTGCTGACAGATCGTCCCTTGAAGCAGTGCTATACCGACTTGAGATTTCAAGAAGGATGTTTAAGTAGAAAATAGAGTTTAATCAATATGATATTACATACCATCCAAGGAGAACGATAAACAGCCAGGCATGGGTAAATTTCATCATTGAGTTTACTGCATGAGACAATATAGAGGAAGATATATGGTCACACCTTCACATTGGAAACTATTTGTGGATGGAGCTTCGAACGAACATAGTTCAGGTATAGGAGTAGTATTGTTAATCCTGGAAGGATAGTTGATTTGTTATGCATTAAAGCTATAATTTCCTCGACTAACAATAAGACTATGCATGAGGCATTAATAGTTGGATTGAGGATAACGAAGGAACCATGGACAAGAATGTTATAGACGTTCAATGATTCCAATTTGGTAGTTTGTCAAATGAGTAAGGAGTATCATGTTAAGGGTGCGAGACCGATCCTTATCTAACAATAGCGCTGGAACTATTGGATGATATATAGCATTAAACAATTACGTATATACCTGGAAAGGGGAGCGCAAAGGCTAATTCATTGGTTAAACTGGCTACTCCTAAGGAAGTACATATGATGGGATTGGTTCCAATGGAGGTTTTGAAAACTCTAAGTATCGATCACATGGACATCGAGTGGATTTTGGGCACCATGGAGGAGGAAGAGTACAAACGATTTTGGTCAAAATTATTTGCTCAAGGGAATTCTCCTTAGGGACAAGAACGAATGTAAGAAATTCCTTCAGAAAGCATCCCAACTCATGATGCAAGGTGTGATATACATAAGAGGATTCTCCACCTTTACTTTGGTGTGTAACCAAGGATGAAGCTAGGAAAATCCTCATGGAATCCATGAGGGTAGCTGTTGTGACCATATTGGGGGTAGACTTTGGTAAAGGAGGTGCTTCGCTACAGATATTTATAGCTAACAATAAATCGAGATGCATCTAACTACACCTAAGCTACAATCTTTGCGAGAGATTTGCGATTTCCTAGAGCCTCATCTACAAATATACACAAATGGTTAGCTCTTGGCCATTTGCGGTTTAGGGATATGATATCATCGACATGCCACCGATGACAAGAGAAGGAGCTAAGTATGCGATAACTATGGTTAATTACTTCATGAAGTGGGCAAAATCAGAACCTTCGGCTATGATCATGATGAAAAAGGTAATCAACTTCGTAACGAAAAACAACACCCGCAGGTTCGAATTACCTCAGAAGATCATAATTGATAACATAACTCAGTATGAAAGTGCAAAGTTCAAGGATTTCTTTAATCAGTATAGGATCAAGAAGAGTTTTTTGGCGGTAGCACATCCACAATCGAAAAGACAAGTAAAGGCGGTAAATAAAATCGTTAAGTACTCTTTAAAGAAGCGATTAACTAAGGTCAAAGGAAATTGTATTGAGGAGCTCCCATTGGTATTATAGGCTTATAGGATGACCCATAAGTCTACAACTAGATATCACCGTTAGCTTTGGCTTATGGGTCCGGAGCAATGATCTCAGTAGGGTTGGAAGTCCCTTGTCAATGCAAAAGGTTTTACAATCCAATGATAAAATGAGGTACTCATACTTGAGTCCCTCGATTTGGTTGATGAGAAAAGGGAGGAAGCTGAATTAAGGGTAGTTGTTCACTAGAAAAAAGTAGCATTACACTTTAGCGCCTAGGTCCGAAACTGTACTTTTTAGGTAGGGGTCTCTAAAATAGTTCTCTCGGTATTGGGGCACTTGGTCCAACCTGGGAAGGACATTATGCAATCAATCAAAAGAATGGAGATGGAACATTCAAACTAGCAACCGTCAATGGAATCCGGATTCCACGGGCATGGAATAGCGACTTGCTATGATGCTACTATACTTAGTTTTGTTTTGTTTAGTTTATATTTGCAACTTAGCCACCCAAGGATTCTGGAAGCAATATAATAAGGCAAGACTTTCCATGTTTTTTGTTTACAAGTTAGTTTTAACATCCCCTATCTGGAGGCCCGAAGCAAAGCGCTACAAATGCTGCAGTCATCCACGGTATTACCTTACAGTGACCAAATACGATAATGTTAATGGTATCCATAATATCAGAAGCACATGAATATGAAACAAAATCACAGTTTCATAATACAACTTTTCTGATTACATTTCACAAAACATGTTTCATATTCTATTACATAATCCTATAATCATTTTCTAGGTAAAGATCAAATATAATTATTACATAAATATGCTAAGAGCAAGATATGATGATGCCTCCTCGGTTGACAAGAGTACTATATTGTCATAACCGACGTAATACAACACAACGGAAATAAAAAAAATGAAACTGCAACTCCTAAATAGCTACCCGTTAACCAACCGCTTATCTCTGGAAGCTTTATTCGCCAACCTACTAAAAATATGAAAATCCTCAACCCTCAGTCTTCTCAAGTCTGTTTTGAGCATCCGAGAGTTTAGGGCGAAAAACATAAACTTCGAGTCAGATATAAAGCCTGGTGTGAATAATACTATACGTCTCGGTTATTTGATATTATGTGATACCATGCCGCTTAGAGAAAGGGTTTCCCCTCACTAATACCCTTTTAAAACATATCTTTTGCAAATCATTTACTACAACCAAAATTGGTTAAAACTGTAAAGCAATATCATGTAAACATATATGTCAGGTAACAGATGAACTATCTGTCAGAACACTAAATTTTGTTTAGCTAAGTACTAACCTTTGGCTGACTCGGCCCTACCGGACAATATAAACAAATAATCTAACACCTGTTAGACACTATTCTTCTGGACGGTTTGCAACTAATTTATCTTCTTCCAAGGTCACCTGATCCTAATGGTTAGGAAATGATAATATTAAATTATTATCATTGTATATGGGAATTGAATAAGAAATTAAGGTAATAACCAAAGGTTAAGGAAATAAATTCATTAATAGAATGAAATTTGTAAATGTAAATTATAAATGTAATTTATAATTGAAATGAGATAAAATTCCAAAGTAATATTTGAGTATAGATTGGAAGGATTTGAGATTTGAAATTTTGGAAAAAAAATTTAAATTCCTTTGAGTTTGAAAATGATTTTCAAAGGTTTTGGAGAAATAATAGTGATATTATTTTGGAAATATTTTTGAATTGCATTTGAAATCTGGTGAAATTTGGAATTAAAAATATTTGAAATGTTTTGAAAAGAGATAAAAGCACTAAAATCTTTTCGGTCTTTGGAAAATAACTTCAGTGATGACTACAACATCATTGATATTCATTTTCGAGTTTCCAAGAGAGGGATTGCTACCTAAATGTTTTAAATTGAAGTTGTTTGCAAAACCGGGTTTGGTTTTGAAATTCAAAGAGATAATTTTGTATACCAAAGTATTTTGAAATGCAAGGAATATTTTGGTTTGGGTATATATGATTTCAAAAATATTTTTGAATATTTAAGAAATTGTTTAAACTCGAAAAGTTTAATTAAAATGATTATGGATTATAAATGGGTTTGATAACTTATAAAACTTTTGAAATTTGTTAGAATAAAATCTAACTTGAAGAAGAGTTAAATTAAAATAAGTGTGGAAACGAGATAAGTTAGAAAAGTGAGCCAATTAAATGAAGTAAGTTGAAAAGAGATTAGTGAATGGAATGGAGATAAGTTGGAAAACTTATAGAAGTTAAAATTTTGAATTAAATTGGAATGTAACTAAACTAACTTAGATAAAAGTGAATATTGAGGGAAAAGTCTAAGTTGGTTAAATGAAATGACACATGTACATATATAAAGTAGGGTAAAACTGCTATTGTTATTTACAAAAGCAGAAAACAATTATTTTTAGTAAAATATACATATATATATACATATATAAACACACACACATATTTTAATATGTATAGGAAAACAGTAAATAAGAATATATGTATAAGATTTCGAAAATATAGAAATTTTAAAATGTGAAATTTTATAAAATTAGATTTTTGAAATCTACAAATTATTTTTATACATGTAGTTTCAAAAGAGAATAAATATACATATATAACTATTTTCATTTACTAGTTTATTTTTAAATAATATATGACAGAGATTAAAAAAATTAATAAATTTATTTAATTATTTTAGTTACTAAAAGATTTTTTAAAAGGGAAATTATCAGTTAAATTAAATTATCAGTTGATTGAATTTATTAAATGGTGATTGACTATTTGATTAGTTCAAATATTGATAAATCATATAATGTTATACAAGATGTAAAATCGTGAAGAAAACAAGTCGAGATGGAAATCATTTGCAAACAAAACAAAGGTGAGTTAATCTCACCCATTTGGATTACTATTAAATTTAAATAGTTAAATTTAAATTATTGGTTGATTGATTGAATTGTCTTGATGTGATATTATATATAATAGTTTATATATATATATATATATATATATATATATTGGGGTGATTGATATTCCCGCATTATATAGCGGATGAGACCCTATGTACCCCTCATAATAGTGGATGACCCTTTATACCGCGATATCCCCCTCGAAGTGGGATTGGTATCATTTATTGTGCTAACATCTATGGATGCAAGGAAATAGGTTGGAGGGATCCAACTAGACTCCTCAAAAGTGTTGAATTTATTTCATATTCTGCGATATGATTTATTTGGTAATCTATGATTGATTATATTGGTTATTGAAATTATTGAATGCTAGGGTGGGCTGAATATATTTTGGAATTTTAAGTTACCGAAAATATAAAAATTGGATTTTTGAAGGAAAATAAAAGAGAGAATTTTAAGTAATTTTTTTTAGGGAATTGGATAAATTAAAAGAGTGAAATTGGAAAACAATAAAAAGTTGATTTTTAAATCCTATCGAACAAATTCCAAGTATGGGAAAAAGATTTTGAATAAATAGGGAATAAATAAATTTTGAGAACTTAAGTTATATTGTTTAAAAATTGAAGAATTTAAAACGATTTGGGAGAAATAAAGGGAGAATTTTTGAATTAAGTATGGAATGAATATTTCAGATTAAATAAGATTTTAAATCTAAATAGAGGAGGTAATATGGAAATAATGGCTTTTGAAATAAATTTGGATAAGTAAAGGAATTTATTTTAAAATGGAGTTGGTTTTGGAAATCGATTTGAAAATCCACTAAGTGTTGAAACTGTGATTAAAGGGGAATGAGATTGTGAAATTTATAAACTGGTTTTATAAATAAAGCGAAATATTTATCAGTGGATAAATTTGAAAGTATAAATTCATAGTGGGAATATATAAGTAGATGGGAAATGTGTTTTAAAATAAAAAGTGGTTTTATTTTTAAAGTGTTAAAGGAAATTTATAGGATTGGGACGAAAATTAATTAGGATAAATCGAGCAGGATTTATAAAGGATTAGATGGAATAAATTGGAATGGGCAGTGTATTTTCTTGAAAAAGCCAAGTATATTTTCAAAGCAGATTTTTAAGTAGAAGTTAAAAGTTTTAAAGTTGTTTAAAAAAGAATGTTTTTGAGAAATTTATTAATTAAGTTGTTTAAAATTTTTGAAAGTAAATATTTGTTAAATTATATAAGTAAATTATTTTAAAGGCCTAACTAGTATTTTGATTTAAAAGATAATTATTTAATATTTATACCTTATAGAATAACTTTTATTTTAAATTTAGTTTTGGCTTAAGTTTTATGTGATAAATTATTATAAATTTCATAGCTGATATTTCAAATAAAGTGTTTTAAGTATTTTTTACTTTAAATGTTTTAAAGTAAATATTTTGGGATAAAGTGATTTAAATTATTTAAAAACCTAAAGTATTAAGACTTGGTGATTTTTAGTGGAAATAAAACAATTAGGTGGAAATTTATTCCGCGAGAGAAAAGGTGATTTGAAAACTATTTTCAAAAGGTTGAAATGTAGAAAAATATCTTGCGAAGATATTTTGAAATAAATAATTTGGGAAATTATTAAGGCCCGATGGTTGTTTGTGGATGTTATTTGATAGTTAAATAACCGACTATCAATATTGGCCAATGTTGTGATCGTTTCGAAGAGACCGGGATCGAGATTAATTTCCCAAAAAGCACTTCGATCCAGTTTGAACGTTTTCATAAGGAAGACAAGAGCTTGGAGTCGAAGATGGAGCAATGAAGTGCAAGGGCTAATCGCTACTAATCCTGAGGGTGATTCCAAAATGGATGTAGTAGGAATAGTGCCTTCGGTTTCGTACGGACCGATAACGGACTTGTATGGACGAATGCTATCAGAACATCGTCTGGGGGATGGTGAGCATTCTAAGTGAATGAGTGCTAAAAGGTAATGGATAGCCTCGAGCCTCATTAACCGGAAGGCCATCCCTGTCTAGATGTCCCTTTTTATTCGGCTATGGGGGGGGTTGTTGATCACAACCACAGGGTGATCTTATTTGGACTATCCAGTAAGGGGTAGCTCCGGTCTTGTGTGGCAGGGGATCAGTGTGGATCCTTGGTACGGTGTTCTAGAACACGTATTATGACGGCAGGGACCCCAGTAGCCCTGCCATTAATGGAATCTCAATCCCCAATAAGTGCCTTTGGACTTGTTTGTATACCTATTATGTTGGAATTTAATGAATGTAACAATTTCGGTTATTTGAATAAGTATTTGTATATGGACACTATTATAATATCAGATGTTTTGATAAGAAATGTTTTGGTTATCGTAAGGTAAAAACCCGACATGTTTATTTGTGGCTTGGTCTTACGAGATACCTTTGATTTTTAAAGGATTTTGGAAACTTTAATAATCCAATTGAGTGTGTTTTCTCACGCTAATTTTTCAAACTGACTCGGGTGTTATTTTACTATAATGCTCGGATCAGACCGAGTATTATAAATCAATGACAAGATGCTATGGAGCTCAGGAGACGAGTTGGATGGCGGGATGTATCACACGTACTTGATATATATTCTGATGTGCAGTATAAGCTGTATAGTCTGCTTTTGGGTAAGGTTAAGTTGTTACAATTGTCCAGTATCTGGTTATTGTTGTAGGTACTCTGATGATGTAATGTGTTATTCGGTTACAGATTCTTTTGTATAAAAATATGTTGTTGTATATTATATGTTATTCCGCTGCGATTGTGAGATTCTGATATTGTTTTCTATTTCTTCTTCTATCTCTTTCTTCTTTACCCTTACAGTTTGGTATTTCCAGCATTCGATCATTTGGCTTGTAATACCATAGACGTATTGATGTCGAATATCGAAGGTGAAAAATCCGGGTCGTGACAGTTGGTATCAAAGCAGAAGGTTAAGAGAGAACCTTGGCTCTGGTGGGGATTACTCATTAAAGGTGGAGTCGGTAGTACTCTAAGAATGAGTTCGAGTGTATTAATAGATATGAGCATGTATTTGTTAGTTAATATAAAAATTGTTTTATATTTGTTGATTGGTTTGTTGAGTGGCTTATGGAATCTGGTCAATACGAGTAATTAACGTCACTGATAGGGATCTCTAAACACTTGTACAGAACAATTTGGCACGGTATTGTTTTAAATAGGATAACTGAAATAATTTTCCCCAAAGTTTTTACATAAAATAAATACTTTTTCATAAATTATTATAGTTAAATATATGGTTGCTTGGTTGTTAGGAAATGATAATATTAAATTATTATCCTTGTATATGGGAGTTGAATAAGAAATTAAGGTAATAACCAAAGGTTAAGGAAATAAATTCATTAACAGAATGAGATTTGTAAATGTAAATTATAAAATTCCGAAGTAATGTTTGAATATAGATTGGAAGGACTTGAGATTTGAAATTTTGGGGAAAAAGTTTGAATTCCTTTGAGTTTGAAATTGATTTTCAAAGATTTTGGAGAAATGATAGTGATATTATTTCGAAAATATTTTTGAATTGGATTTGAAATCTGATGAGATTTGGAATTAAAAATATTTGAATTGTTTTGAAAAGAGATAAAAGCACTAAACTCTTTTCGGTCGCTGGAAAATAGCTTTGGTGATGACTACAACATCATCGATATTCATTTTCGAGTTTCCAAGAGAGGGATTGCTACCTAAATGTTTTAAATTGAAGTTGTTTGCAAAACCGGGTTTGGTTTTTAAATTCAAAGAGATAATTTGGTATACCAAAGGATTATGGAATGCAAGGAATATTTTGATTTGGGTATATATGATTTTAAAAATATTTTTGAATATTTAAGAAATTGTTTAAACTCGGGAAGTTTAATTAAAATGATTGTGGATTATAAATGGGTTTGATAACTTATAAAACTTTTTGAAATTTGTTTGAATAAAATCTAACTTGAAGAAGAGTTAAATTAAAATAAATGTGGAAATGAGATAAGTTAGAAAAGTGAGCCAATTAAATGAAGTAAGTTGAAAAGAGATTCGTGGATGGAATGGAGATAAATTGGAAAACTTATAGAAGTTAAAAATTTGAATTAAATTGGAATGTAACTGAACTAACTTAGATAAAAGTGAATATTAAGGGAAAAGTCTAAGTTGGTTAAATGAAATGACCAATGAAATAAAATTTATTAGTTGGAAATAAATTTATAAATGAACAAATGAATTTACATTTGTAAGTAAATGAAATTGAAACCGAATATTGGAATTAAGTTTGAATTGAGTTTATTAAAGTGAAGTTATAGAAATTAATTCGAAGGGGAACTAATTAAAGAAGTGATTAACTAAATATGGTTTGAGATGAGATAAATAGAATTCATATGGAATAGAAGATCCAATTTGAATAAAAATAGATATAAACCAAAGTGATAAAGAGGAAACAAATATAAGCGATTGTATAAAATATTTATAGTGAACTTAAGAAATGGATGGTAGAATTCTTAAGTAAATTTGGAATTTAGAAATATAATCTAAGTTAGTATTTGAATGAAGGTTAAGTAAAGCCGTGAAAAGGGTAGGTGTGGATAAGTGAATGGAAATCAAATTAAATGTGATTAAAAAGAAATTGATATAGTGAATAATCAACTGGGATAAACACATAGGATGTATGTATATTATTTTATTCGCTAACGATTTAATCCAGATTCGAGCATAGAATTTCGAGATAGTTGTATCGATCTGAGTTGGGATTTTTCACTCGATTTTCGACGGCGAACCCTAGATATGGATTTTTGATTAATTTTGGAAATTCTCTATCATAGTATTTGACTATGCAAGGAAAATAACGGTTTCTGATCAAGAAACCAGATCTGAGTCCTCAATAGAGAGTCGGGCGAACGATACTAGTTGGGAAGTGAAATTGTGTGATCGAGTGAGCGATCAGATTTGATATTGTGTACGAATCATACGGGCTTGAATGAATAAAATGATTTTGAATTCTGTGATTGCATATTATTGCTTAGTAGGATATACATATGTTTTAAAAGCTAAGGAAAATAGGGATTTTTGATTGCAGAAAATAAAATTTGAATTATAAAAAGGTATGTATTTAAAATTCTGTATGAAATTTGATAGTTTTCTGGTCTAGCCACTTGGCCTTTTGTTTTCTTTTGAAATCTGGGGCCCATAGAGGCATTTTTTAGTCGTACTGAGCTAGCCGCGTATAGGAGACGCCGGCGAAAATTTTCGAAAATTTAGGGAGTTAGAAAATTTTAAGAAAATTTGATTATTTAAACTTTGAATTTTTAGTTATAATTTGAACTGGTTGAGTTAATAATATTGTTTGGAAGTTATGGATGAGTTTGGAAAGTTAATAAGAGTAATATTGTGTCTTAATAAAAAAGATTGTTTTGAGAAGTTGTTAAAACTATTTGGATTGGGAAATAGTTAACGGGTTCAGGATCATTCTTCTAAACTAGTAATTTCGGAAGGAAATTCTTCTAAGGGGGGAGGAATGTGACAACCCAGGATTTTTGGATACTTGAAATTGGAATATTTAATTAATTTTAAATATTAGAAAGTTAGTTTAACTTGAATTTCAAATGACAATTAAATTATTGAATTTAGTAATTGGAAATTGGTTAGAATAGTGGATCTTTGTTTTTATGCTGGGTAAAAATATTTCAAAGGCTTGGAAAATTTATATTTATAATACTCCAATAGAAGTTTTAAATTTGAGTTTTAAAGTGTTTTGTTCAGTTTTAAAAGTATATCGTTTAAATTGATATTTAAAAATAGCCTTTCGAGACACAGTCTTGGAATTCGACGAAACCTGTTCCTTTGTTCCGTAATATTGTATTATTATCGGATTTACATTTTTGTAGCGTTTGGAGTTGTCGTGTGATCGTACGATAGGTAAACGCGCTGAAATTTATATCGAAAATTTAATAAATAACTGGGTCCAAAAAGCTATCCTCTCCATACGATCGAATTAGGACTTGAAACCTTTTCCATTGCGATCAGAATAGGGGTATAACTTTACGAATGCCTAGCGGCACGCCTCGATGGGAGGTCGAGATTTTTAGCTCGATTTCGAGACATTTGAATTCAAATTTAAACCAAATTGTATCTAGTTACCAGTCAAAAACAAATCATATCTTTATCAATAACCACTGAAGCTTTTCCTTCCACGTTGTGCAGTTAATGCGCTCGGTAGATTCAAAGCTGTGGAGGTGCAACAAGTCATAACGGGGATACAGCGAGGATATAGCGGGATATAGCGGATGGCTCTAAAATAACATATAAAACTCGTACTTAATGTTTTTACAAATATATAAATAGTAATTAAATGAAAAATTATCATTCAATTGAATTATAAAAAATGCATAAATAATTTTAGATAAAAACATGTGTGAATATACTTTAAATAAACGAAAAACTGTTATATAACATAATTGAATTTGGTAGAATATTAGAGTATTTTCATTTCTGAAAATATATTAAAAATTAAATCAAATAAATTAGTTTCATAATTTTATAATGTACAAATGCAATTTTTCAATTCATTTTATTAAAAAAGATATAGCGGAAATAGTGGAATATAGCGGAAATAACGGGATATAGTGGAAATAGGGGGGATTAAAGCGGAAGGGCTATATTCTGGGGCTATATGGAAAAATCATAGCGGTAGAAATCCGCTACGAGATATAGCGGGGTTGTAACGGTGCAATAGCGGGGCATTAACTGCACAGCTTCCACGTTCCAGAATCACATACCAGATGTCGCTCTCATTTAAAAAAAACCAAATCAGATAACAAACGAAAAAAGAAAGAAAATCCATTCTTTCCCTTCTTCCAGTATCACGCAACCTCCCCTCTTTAACTCATAAATTATAATTGAATTCATCATTCGAAATAGAAAAAATTGAACGACCTTATGGAATAATTGCCGAATTTCGAATTCCGGTCTCAGACCTCGCTCGACATTCCTAATTCATGAAACCATATATCGAGTACCCATCTCAACATCAAGTGAGAGCGAAGTTGCGACTTCGTCTGCCGCATGCAAGGCTAGGCACGACACCTCGTGGGGTTGGTAGGCGGAGGAGGCGAGTCGATGTAGGGGTCGCGGGGTTTAGCAGCTGGACCGAGGTGGAAGTACTCAAGCGAGGTGATTTGGGGATGGCGTCGATTTAGTTGATAGGCTCGTGTTGGATTTGGGGGTCTCGTATGTGCACGATCGCACACGTTTGCATGAAGGAGGGGGTGGTCTAAGCTAGATGGCATCGCTGGCGAAGACTTGGCAGTTGTCTGGGGTGCATTAAGTGCTTTCGAGGGAGGGTCGACAGTGAGGTATTGGCCAATTTTAATTTTTATACATATAGGTCAGTGAAAATATAATAATACACTAAGTTATATAACAATTTGTTTTCTTAAATTTATGAATTTATGCACGTATATATATAAAGTAGGGTAAAACTGCTATTGTTATTTACAGAAACAGAAAACAATTTTTTTTAAGTAAAATATACATACATATATATACATATACAAACATACACATATTTTAATATGTATAGGAAAATAGTAAATAAGTATATATGCATAAGATTTTCAAAATATAGAAATTTTAAAATGTGAAATTTTATATAAAATTAGATTTTTGAAATCTATAAATTATTTTTATACATGTAGTTTCAAAAGAGAATAAATATACATATATACATATTTTCATTTACTAGTTTATTTTTAAATAATAAATGATAGAGATAATTTTTTTACAAATAGTTACTAAAAGATTTTTTTAAAAGGGAAATTACCAGTTAAATTAAATTATCAGTTGATTAAATTTATTAAATGGTAATTGACTATTCGATTAGTTCAGATATTGATAAATCATATAATGTTGTACAAGGTCTAAAATCATGAAGAAAACAAGTCGAGATGAAAATCAGTTGCAAACGAAACAAAGGTGAGTTAATCTCACTCATTTGGATTACCATTAAATTTGAATAGTTAAATTTAAATTATTGGTTGTTGATTGAATTGTCTACATGTGATATTAAATATAACAGTGTGTGTGTGTGTGTGTATATTGGAGTGATTGATGTTCCCGCATTATATAGGGGATGAGACCCTATGTGCCCTGTAAAATAGCGGATGACCCTTTATACCGCGATATCCCCTTTGAAGTGGGATTGGTATCATTATATTGTGCTAACATCTATGGATGCAGGGAAACAAGTTGGTGGGATCCAATTGGATTCGTCAAAAGTGTTGAATTTATTTCATATTTTGTGATATGATTTATTTGGTAATCTGTGATTGATTATATTGGTAATTGAAATTATTAAATGTTAGGGTGGGCTGAATATATTTTGGAATTTTAAAATATCGAAAATATAAAAATTGGATCTTTGAAGGAAAATAAAAGAGAGAATTTTAAGTAATATAATATTAGGGAATTGGATAAATTAAAAGAGTGAATTTGGAAAAGAATATAAAGTTGATTTTTAAAATCCCATCGAATAAATTCCAAGTATGGGAAAAATATTTTGAATAAATAGGGAATAAATAAATTTTGAGAACTTAAGTTATATTGTTTAAAAAAGTGAAGAATTTAAAAGGATTTGGGAGAAATAAAGAGAGAATTTTTTTTGGCTAGGCCGACCGGTTTTTTATAGTTGACCGTGCCACTTTTATTATAACAAATAATAATACATCAAAGGACAGGTGCTAGTCACAACGACTAACAGCTAATACAAAGTTGCTCTGAACAAACACAGAACAACAACGCATGCATGGCAGACCACACAGAAAAAGGTAAAAACACGGGAGATAGGCAAGATGCCTATACTACTATGTTATGTGACTATCTCCTAGAGGAGGAAGTCATAACAGCATCATCCAAGGAGACAGGACCTATGACATTAGCATACCTAGAGAAAAGACTAGCAAGATCAGAGACATTACCAACAGATTCTGGAGAGTATACAAATTTCCTATCCCAAGTATTTTCAAAGAAGATACTTTTATTCGTCTCACCTACAACCCCCTCCCTAGTCAATATTAGACCCTCGCCAACAACGTGATAAAAAAGATACCTGCTCTCACCTCTAGTGTCACTGACATATGTATAATATAAACCTCCTACAGGAGAGTACCGCATGCCGGATGGACTGTGAACCGACGCTTTCTATTCGGAGACTCAAAGGATAGAGTCAGGAGTTACATCGGCTTCCATAGAGGAAGGAGGCACTGGGCATGAAACATCCAGGGGATCCAAATCTGCACTGGGAACATCATCACCGAGAGAAGGGTCAACCGATGGGACAATCAGATCCAAAACAACGGGAGGGGCAACAGACTTAGGAACCAATTTTTTGATAGGGGGACGAGGGAGGGGAACCCAATCCGGGAGAGGTAGAGGGCCTTGACCTTTCCCACGAGAACATGACTCCTGAAGGTGTCCAAAGGACTGACAAAGTGAACATATGTTCGGTTTCCAACTGTAGCGCACAAAGACCTCTATAACATGACCCTCGTCTAATCGGACCTTAAGAGAAGAAGGCAATAGCTTGGAGGGTGTCATTTCGATGAGAGCTTTAGCATAGACTGATCTCTTCCTTGCTTTTGTGTTGGAGTCATAACAGATAACTCCACCTACTTGGCTACCAACCCAGTCAAGCCCAAGCATTGGCTGAAGCACAGACGAGATGGAAGAAAATGGACCCAGACTGGGATAGAAAGAACCTGATCCTTAGCCCGATCAACGGATGGGCTCCACGTGATGATGATGAAAGGCTTACCAGCAATCATAATAGGGTCAGCTTCAAGAATACGTCGCCTTTCGTCACTCCGCGAGAATTCGAAGATGAACATCTCATTATCAAAATGAACACTAAGACTGCCTCTTGGTTTCCAAACCTGATTGCATCGCGCTTTCACTAGATGATAAGCCGGATTTTCATCTAAGGAAAAACCTACCAGATAATCAGACCAATAGTCAATACCGGCTTGAAACACAACTTGCGGAGGGACCATGTGCCCATCACATTCTGCATGCTCAAAAGAACGTGGAGAATAAGTCCCAGCGTTATTCGGCAACCTGGTGAACAAAGACTTCCATTTGGGAGGATCAGCTGGACCTGGCATCTGAATAGGAACAGCAGCAGAAACTGGCACTTGCTGTTTATTTGGAGCAGGTACCTCGAAGGCATTAATGAAAACACCATGCGTGCCATTTTTTTTCCTTAAGAGGATTACCTCCTGAAGCATCACAGTCGGTCAAACACGCTCCTTTGGGACTAGCATTATCATCAGTTCGAGCTTCAACCAACTCATCCACTTTACCATCCACCGCTTCCACAACAGAAGGAGGGTTATCACCAAATACAGACAGTTCAGATTGTGAACAAAGATTACTCGGCTGAGAAGCAACTTCCATGAACAGTGGCGAGGCGGATTGGCCAAATTCAACAGAGAGACCTGGCGCGTCAGGATTAACGAGCGCCAAAGGGGCAGATGGCAAGGCTGATGGGTTGACAATATCAGATAGAAGCAAGGACATTTCAGAGGCAGGTATTGAAGTTGACACAGGGACGAGAACGTTAAGCACGGAAGCACATTGAGAATCAGGAGGGGAAAGGGCATTTACAGTGGCAAAGGGTTTGCCAGATTTGGTAACCGACCGAGGCTTCTCCTTAGCTTGCTTCGGGGAGACATAATATTGAAGGGAACCGGGAGCAAGAAGGAAGACGGAGTTACGCAGAGGCAAGGAGCAGGAACTGGGTCCCATTGAGAAACAGATATGTCGCCATTAAAAGATTGCTTTTAAGAAAATTGACATTCTATAAATAAATTAAGTATGGAACGAATATTTCAGATTATATAAGATTTTAAATCTAAATAAAGGAGGGAATATGGAATTAATGGGTTTTGAAATAAATTTGGATAAGTAAAGGAATTTATTTTAAAATGAAGTTAGTTTTGGAAATCGATTTAAAAACCCATTAAGTGTTGAAACTGTGATTAAAGGAGAATGAGACAGTGAAATTTATAAACTGGGTTTATAAATAAAGCGAAATATTTATCAGTGGATAAATTTGAAAATATAAATTCACGGTGGGAATTTATAAGGAGATGGGAAATGTGTTTTAAAAATAAAAAGTGGCTTTATTTTTAAAGTGTTAAAGGAAATTTATGGGATTGGGATGTAAATTAATTAGGGTAAATCGAGCAGGATTTATAAAGGATTAGATGGACTATATTGGAATGGGAAGTGTATTTTCCTGAAAAAGCCAAGTATATTTTCAAAGCATACTTTTAAGCAGTAGTTAAAAGTTTTAAAGTTGTTTAAAAAAGAATGTTTTTGAGAAATTTGTTATTTAAGTTGTTTAAAATTTTTAAAAGTAAATATTTATTAAGTTAATTGTATAAGTAAATTATTTTAAAGGTTCAACTAGTATTTTGATATAAAAGATAATTATTTAATATTTATACCTTATAGAATAACTTTTATTTTAAATTTAGTTTTGGCTTAAGTTTTACATGAGAAATTACTATAAATTTCATAACTAGTATTTTAATTAAAGTGTTTTAAGTAGTTTTTATGTTTAACGTTTTAAAGTATATAATTTTGGATAAAGTGACTTAAATTATTTAAAAACCTAAAGTATTAAGACTTGGTGATTTTCAGTGGAAACAAAACAATTGGGTGGAAATTTATTCCGCGAGAGAAAAAGTGATTTGAAACTATTTTCAAAGGGTTGAAATGTAGAAAAATATCTTGCGAAGATTTTTTAAAATAACTAATTTGGGAAATTATTAAGGACTTATAGTTGTTTGTGGATGTTATTTGATAGTTAAATAACCGACTATCAATATTGGCCAATGCGCTGATCATTTCGAAGAGACCGGGATCGGGATTAATTTTTCGAAAACCATTTCGATCTGGTTTGAACGTTTTCATGAGGAAGACAAGAGCTAGGAGTCGAAGATGGAGCAGTGATGCGCAAGGGATAATCGCTACTAATCCTAAGGGTGATTCCAAAATGAATATAGTAGAAATAGTGCCTTCGGCTAAGCGGCTAAGTGGCTAGCAACCAATTAGGGTAAGGTCATCCCTATCTAGATCTCCCTTTTTATTCGGCTGTGTGGGCGGTTGCTGATCCCAACCGCGGGGTGATCTTATTCGGACTATCCAATAAGGGGTAGCTCCATTCTTGTGTAGCATGGGATCAGGGTGGATCCTCAGTACGGTGATCTAGACCATGTACTGTGATGGGCGATACCCTAGTAGCCCTGCCATTGATGGAAACCCAATCTCCAATAAGTGCCTTTGGACTTGTTTGTATACATATTATGCTGGAATTTAATTAATGTAACAATTTTGGCTATTTGACTAAGTATTTGTATATAGACACTATTATAATATCAGAGGATTTGATAAGAAATATTTTGGTTATCGTAAGGTAAAAATCCGACATGTTTATTTGTGGCATGGTCTTACGAGATGCCTTTGATTTTTAAAGGATTTTAGAAACTTTAATAATCCAATTGACTGTTTTTTCTCATGCTGGTTTCCAGACTGACTCGGGTGTTATTTTACTATAATGCTCGGGTCAAATTGAGTATTATAAATTCATGAAAGGATGTTGTGGAGCTCAGGAGATGAGCTGGATGGTGAGACATATCACACGTACTTGATATATATTCTGATATGCAGTATAAGCTGTATAGACTGCTTTTGGGTGAGGACAAGTTGTTACAATTGTCCAATATTTGGCTGTTGTTGTATGTACTCTGATGATGTAATGTATTATTCAGTTACTGATTCTTTTATATAAAAATCTATTGCTATTTATTATATATTATTCCGCTGCGATTGTGAGATTCTGATATTGTTTTCTATTTCTTTTTCTACCTCTTTCTTCTTTACCCTTACGGTTTGATATTTCTGGCATTCGATCGTTCAGCATGTAATACCATGGTTGTATTAAAGTTGACTTTCGAAGGTCTAAAATCTGGGCCGTGATAGTAATCTTCCCTTAAATTTTCCTTGGAAACCTTTTCATCTAAAACTAAAAACCTTTAAATCAATCTTAAATAAGGAATATATATATATATATATCCATGCTTCACTCAAAATCACCATGCCATTGTTAACCCGCCTTTTTACAAGGCCATGGAGAGGCGGATTTAACCAATCAAATGCTCATTTGTCGAAACCAGAATACGATTGGTTGGAGCCAGCTGGATGGATAGTCGGTCGATCAGGGATGGTTCAATATGCATGGCTTGACCTAGGCAAGTTGGCATATGTCGGTCGGCATTGGCGGCTTGGCATGGGTTGCTCGGCATGGTGACTCAGTCAGGGTCGCTCGGTGTTGACGGCTCAGCATGGGTCACTCGGCATTGCAGAGAAGTCAGGGTCCCTCGGCATAAGGTAGTGGTTCGGTAGATGCCGCTCGGCATCATACCTCGCTCGGCATTGGACGTCGCTCGGCATTGGATGTGGCTCGGCATCGTATCTCGCTCGGCATCATACCTCGCTCGCCATTGGACGTCGCTCGGCATTGGGTGTGGCTCGGTATGGTTTAGGTCGGCTTTGATGGACTTTGTGGTTCGGTAATGGGGAGTGCTTCCCTTCGACATTTGGGTGGAAGTTACTTCGACCGGGGCCTGACCCAGGCCACAGGTCTGATTACTTTGAGTCAGTACCATGGTTGCTTTGGGTCAACGCCCAGGTTACTCCCGTTCGGCATGTTAACTGCTCAAGGTCGATCACAATGATGAGTATGGCTCGGTTATAGCCTTAATGGGCTCGGATTACTCAGGAAGCCCAACAACCCAGTTTTTGTCTATAAATACAGCATGAGGGGGTTCAGAAAAGAGGATCTTCTTTCTGCTCTCTAGTTTTCTACTTCCTAAGGCTAGGAAAACCCTACCGTCTTGTAACTGTAATCGATTATAACAGCAATAAAAAGGAAACTTCTGGAGTGGACGTAGGCCGGTGTTAGCAGAACCACTATAAAATCTGTTGTTTTTTTACTGCTTTCGTTTTAATTTTCACTGTTCTTCATGTTTATATTCTCTACATACACTCTATCAGTGAGCTATGACTTGTGTGCTTTCATTTGGATTTGGGTGTTAGTGACCAATTTTAGCGTTAACATTTTGGTGCTTTCACTAAGAAGGGCAAGCACTCAGGAATTTTGAAGCAAGGAACTCAGATTCTAGGAGGTATTGGCTAGGCCATTAGCAAGGAAGCAGGTGATAGAAAGGAGCAATCGGGAGGAAAGTCAAGAGGCTTCCTCTAGAGCTGGAACAGGTCAAGCATCCATCTACATCACCAGAGATGAATGGAAGCGATGATGAAAAAGCAAGAGGAGATGATGCAGAACCTCCTAAGATAGTTTGGACAGGCAGGGACAACCGGAGTTGATGGAGTTCAAATCCATGGAGCTGGAATAGAAGGACCCAACATGCAATCAAGTGAAGCAACTCAACAGGGAGCAGCCCCTAATCAGCACACAACTACTAATCTGGATGGATCCAAGCTAGGGGCATACCACTTGGCAATGGTGGACCGATCCCTGGAGGAACTCTAGGCGATACCACACAACTAGATGCTGGCAGGAATACTAGAGCGCGTGATGAGGAGTACGTACCAAAATTCCCTCGGGAACTCGGGGGGCAATCCTTGGCGGATAACGCTGGATTGGCTGAGATTATCAAGCGAACTATGCGTGGAGGTTTGACCAATAGAGATTTGGAAGGAGTAAACAGGAGTCCGTTTACCCATGAAATCAGAATGGCCCGGAACCCATCAGAGTTCAAGCTACCTACTCTGGAAGGGTACAACGGCAAGGCAGATCCTACTGAAAACTTGATGAGATACATAAGACATATGGAAGTGCTGGGGGCATCGGAGGAATTGATGGCCCAATATTTCCCACTGTACTTGACACATATAGCGGTTATGTGGTTCAAGCAGTTGGAAGAGGGATCTATTAGGACATGGACAGAAATGGTAGTCAGGTTTCTGAGGCAGTTTCGGGATCATATCAAAATACAA
Organism: Allium cepa; assembly: GCA_030765085.1. NCBI lineage: Eukaryota > Viridiplantae > Streptophyta > Magnoliopsida > Asparagales > Amaryllidaceae > Allium > Allium cepa. The sequence goes on along the minus strand of CM060938.1, from coordinate 459,485,017 downwards.
AAAACATAATGATGCTAACATTGGTAAAACAAAGGACAGAGAAATCACTCAGAGCTTTCTTAACTCGGTTCAACGCTGTAGTTGCTTCAGTGGATCGACCCGATCCATCAATGGTTTTGATGGTAGTAGTCTCAGGAATCGCGGATAATTCGGATTTCAAGATATCATTGGAATGAGACCCACCGAGGGATCTCGGGGAGTTCTACCATAAGGCAGAAAGGTTCCTGAGACAAGAGGATGCACATGCTGAGAGAGTAGGGAGAGAGGCTCATGCTTATGCAGTGAGGGGTGGATGTCCACCCAGGGAGGATCCAAGTAAAGATGATAAAGGAAAAAGGAAAACAAATGGCAACGGTGGCACTTTGAAGAGGCCTCGAAGGGAGTCAAAGTTTTCTTAGTACACAGATTTAACTGAGACTCTTGAAAGGATTTACTTGGATACTCGAGGGCACCTCTGGTACCGAAAGCCGGCAAGTAGGGAACTTTCTGAATACGAGCGGGTATCGAGAAAGCATTGCATATTCCATGAGTTGGATGGGAACAACACAAACGATTGTAGGAATTTGAAAGTTATCATGGAGGAGCATGTGAGGAAATGGTTACCTCCAATAGTACATAAGGAATCGAGCTGTAGCAGCAGAACGGGAGCGGCCACTGCCTACCTCTAGCGATAGTCGCACTGGATCTGATCAACGCCGGCTTGTTATAAACTAAATGGTTTGATGGTTCTGAATAAGTAATAGTGCCCAAATTAATATGGCTAGGTCACTTACACACATACAGGATCGAGGATGGTCCCTAGGTGTGCTCTGACCTAGCGAAAAACCGTACTGCTCGGGTCTATGAAATCCTGTTTTCCTTCTGTTTCTCTGCAAACTTTGGTTTTCTCTTTGGTACTTTGGACATTTACTTTTCTTTGGTATGGTTTGGAGTTTGGATTGAACTCCCGGTTTAGTTGGTAGTTTGGTTTTCTATTTTGGTTTGGATGTTTGATTTTTGATGTGGATTTCTGATTTTCTAATTGAATTCGGATCAATGTATTAAATAATTCAGGTTTTGCGGTTGCTGTCCCGACCGGAGAGTCGGGGCAATGATCGCAAGTTACGAGTCCCTTCACTGGAGAGTGATGGAATGTGCTCGAACAGAATATAAAAGTCCTTGGCTGGAGTGCGGAGGCCAGAGAATAGAGAAGTCATTGGCCGGAGTGCCGAGGCTGGAGAATATAAAATTCCTTAGCTGGATTGCTATGGCCGAAGAATATAAAAGTCCTTGGCCGGAGTGCCGAGGCCGGAGAATATAAAAGTCCTTGGCCGGACTGCCGAGGCCGGAGAATATAAAAGACCTTGGCCGGAGTGCCGAGGCTGGAGAATATAAAAGTCCTTGTCCAGAGTGTCGAGGCCGGAGATCATAAAAGTCCTGGGCCGGAGAATATAGAAATCCTTGGCCAGAGTGCCAAGGCCGGAGAATATAGAAGTCCTTAGCCGGAGTGTCGAGGCTGAAGAACATATAAGCCCTTGACTGGAGAGTCGAGGCTGGAACGGGATAACACGACCCGACGAGATCTACAGATTCAAAGACTAACCAGGAGAGGCAAGGGATTCGAATTTTGCCTTTGGATAGATGAACCCGGTAAGGTTCTTGGATTTGGCAAAGGACTCGGAGCGGTCCCAGATTTGGATATCAACCAAGAGAGGTGGTGGACAAGGACTTGGATAAAATGGATTGGATTATAAAATGGAAGGTATGGCTATGGATAACGTATGGACTTCGGATATTGTAATTGGGGCTATTCAAAACACACCTTCCGATAGCAAGGCATGTTTTGAGTAAAGTATATATAACAGCCATGTTATATATGCTTTATTCAAATCTTTGTTGATGAAAACATTTAAACCTTTGAAAGTACACCTTTCGAATCCATTGAAAGTATCCCTTTCAAAACCAAGTAAACCCCTTTCTTCACCTAGGTCGAATGGCGAAAACATTCCTTTCGAAACCATTTATATAAACCTTTCGAAACCATTGAAAAATCTTTCCTTCGAAAGCGATAAAACCTTAGACATCCTATCTTTAAAACACTTAAACATTGCCTTTCAAAAACATTAGAAAATCTTTCCTTTCAAACCTTTCGAAACCATTAGGAAACCACCCCTTCGAAACCATTATTAAAACCTTTCGAAAGCATTAAAACATCAAACCTATCGAAAGCCTCTGGATTCAAGTAAAACATGTGGAAAACATTTCGAAATCATTTACAACTATCTTCTTTGAAACCTTTGGGTTCTACCTTCAACGGAGAAAAAAGGATTATAAAACATTTAAGTCGAGAGCACTCTTTCGAAAGCAATTCCTAAGTAAAGAAGCGATGGTGTCCAAACCAACCCTTCCGAAAGCATTGGAGATGTGGATTAGATATTAAACAAAGTATAATTTCTAAAACTATTTACATCGAAAGGTAGAAGAGCAGTAGCTAGCGGTTTCGACCCTGATAAAATCATTTACTTAAAATAATGGCGCAACCCATTTCAAAACCAATCCTTAAATAAATTTGAGCCAGTCGGAAGCCAACCAAGTCGAAAGCATATCCTTCGAAAGCAAAGCAAGCGCATTTTCATTTGAAACCAAAGTAGCACTTCGACCCCTTTGGAACCCCTTCTTTCGACCTAATACCTACCGCCTATATCCAATTTATTGCGCATGAAGTCTTTGATGTCATGCATATTGGTTTCGATGGTGATGGAGACAGAACTACTAGGTCAGAACCTAGTTGCCAAAAGTGGCGAAACGTGCTAAAAGCATATAAAAACATATTTTAATTTTAAAAAGAAATCCTTTCCAACTAACCTGCTCTGTTTGTCAAAATATTATTAGTTGCTAATTTTCTTTTCTAAAAGTGCTACCAAAATTTAAGAATTAACAATTTAAAAAATTTACAAAATACCCCTTCTTCTTTTATAAATGTATAAAACGTTTAAGTCTCATACCTTAAATAATTTTATATATCTATTAAACCACTTAGGAATATTCTAAAAAAATTCTAGAAAATCATTTTTAATATGTTTTCTAACATATAATAATTTCAAACCCAAAACATAAATAATTTAGACATAAATTATTTGAAACCTAAATAATAAGTTTCCTTACTAGAAAATTAACATAAAATCCACATTAATTCATAAAATTATGAAAATTGAAATCATCTCTAAAATATCATTTCTGATCTAAATCAAAAATCGTAAGGCATTTGGATGTCATTAAATAAGATTTTCACATTAAATATATGAATAAGCATAAATCATCAACAAGCATATATAAACATTTTATCCTTCAAAATGATAGCATCAATTGAATGATCCCGGTTTTAGATTTAATTTAATTTGGTAATTAATATAAAATTTTGGATAAAATTGTGGATTAATTTGAATTTTTCCAAATTAAATAAAACATTTGTTTGTTTAATTATATATATATGTATTTATTTTAAATAGAAATTAAATTTGAAAATCTAAAAATATTTATTTTAAAATTGTATTGGATTTGAAAACATTATATTTTTAAATTTAATGTACATATTAAATATATATATATATAGTTTGAAAGTTATATTTTGGAATTAATATAGTAAATTTTCAAAAGTTGTTTAAAACTAAATTCTATACTTTATAATATACATATGTGTGTTTATTTATTTATGTATAATTAATTTTTATATCATTTTCTTTATAAGATATACAAGTATAAAAAAAGGGAAATTGTATAAACATAAACATATGTAAATATATAAAAAATTAAGTAATTTATAAAAGAGGAAATTAGTTTAAAGGAAAAAATTTATGCTAATTTTTAAATGTAGGACAGAACTTTTAAAATTTAGGCTCAAGGACAGTAGCGCATTCTATTCAACCACCTTCAACTGTTTCCTCCATCGTTCGAAGCCATAGTCTGAAGCTTGCCATAGCTACCACCACCATAGTCCTAACCTGCTGTAGCACCCTAGCCTAAACCTATCGTAGCCGCTGTCACTCAAGCTGCCGTCATCCAAGCCGCCGCCATCGTCGAAGCTTCCGTCTCCATTCCAAATTTGAAAAAAAACCTAATTCGACACTCCAATGCAAGCGTAAACCAAAAATTTTGTGAACTGCTCTTGAATCACTTACATAAAAATCATCGTATTGCCTTTAAAAATCATAACTTGATATGTTTATTCAAATTATGTGATCAAATCCATGATTTAAAATAGTTGAATTCATCAAAGAATTTTATTTTTACTGTAATTTACCAGTTGCATAGACAACCCTCCTTGTTCAAGCTTGAAACAAACTTTTTTACTGTGATTCAAGTGGAAACAAACTTGTTTTGTAAAAAAAACTAAGCTAAAAAGATTGTGTGAGTTTATTTGAATTTTCTTCAATTTACTTTTGTTCTGAAACTATATATTAAGAACAAACTGTATGAATACTCCCAGTAATTCAGAAACATACCCAATAACATTTTCTTTTCCATATACAACTAAAAACACAAGATCCATGAAATAAATACTTAGATTTCAAAAACAAATAAGTTTACTCACTTAGTATGTTGATGAACAGAGTTGTTGTTGTGGTTTTGAAGAACTGCAGTTTGATCTTCTTTTAATTTTTTTTCTATTTTACTCACTTGAATGATCTTTAATTTGTAAAATATGATGTTTACTTTTATTTTCTTTCAAGCTTTGCTGTGTTTTTGTTTGAATGAAATAAAATGAATATGGATGTGTTTATATAAAGAAGGCTTGTACCAGGGGGAGGTTTTTACTGGTGCATGATTCACTTTGATCAGATTTTTTTTTGCTTGTTAACTAAACCATGATTTATTTTGGCTGAAATGATCTTTGATTTAATCTTAAGAAGAAAGCATTAAATCCTTGTTTCCATCCTAGTTTACATATAATCTTATTTTGATTTCTATAAGTACAAAGTTCTGTTTTTATTTGGCAGATTTTTCCTTCTTTTGTAATCAAATTTTTGTTTTTTTTTACATACCACTTTTTTCTTATTTCCTGGTTTATATAATTCTTATGCAACTTGTATGAATTTCCTATGTCATTTTATAACTATAAAATCTTGTTACAATATAAACCTTGAATTTTATTTCGATTTAGTGTTGACTATCAACATCAAATTTTATCATATATATTTTATTTATGGTTTAAGACAGTCTCTTGTTTATTATATGATTTATTCATTGTTATTATTATTATTTATTTAAAGCTTAACTATCAAATATTTATTTATATCCGTATATCTTTCTTTTATTTAATATTATTAATATTTTATTTCCCTTGAAACTATTCAATTTAAATTTTAAAAGTTCAAACAATTTACTGAATTTAAAATTCAAAATTTTGGGATCCTACAAATATCCCCTCTTAAGAAAATTTCGTCCTCGAAATTTGAAAGAGAGAGAAAAGCAAACAAAGAATATACGAATTCAGAAAAATAAGGAAATGGCTTACCAGTTTAAGCCGAGATGTCTACTCTGTAGTTGGGATATGATTTTTGCATATTATCTTCAGTTTCCCAAGTACAGTCCATTGGATCGTCGCTCCATTGAACTTTAACGAGTTTCACCACTTTGTTTCTCAATCGCTTTTCATCACGATCTATAATCTTTATCGGTTCTCTTCTAACTGTCAAGTTGGGAGTGATCTCAAAGTCCTGCTGAGCGGCCTCCTCAATAATACTATTTGGGTCATGCACATACTTCCGAAGACTAGAAACGTGGAACACATTATGCACACTAGACAACCAGCTGGGTAGGTGCACTCGATATGCTAGAGGACCGATCCTCTCTAGAATAGGAAAAGGACCAATATAACGCGGTGCTAGCTTTCCAGTTTTCCCAAAACTCAATACACCCCGCATCAGAGATACTTTTAGAAATACAGAATCTCTCACTTGAAATTCCAAATCTCTTCTTCGACGGTCATAATAACTCTTCTGGCGACTTTGAGCTGCTTTCAATTTCTTTCGAATAAAGTCAACCTTCTCCATGGCTTCTTTAATCATATCTGGTCCAAGGACGAGTCTATCACCTGATTCGATCCAGCATGCAGGTGATCGATACGGACGACCATATAAAGCTTCGAAAGGAGCCATTTCTATACTGGCTGTTGTTATAAGAGAATTCGACCAGATGCAAATGGTCCTCCCAAGAACCACCAAAATCGAGAATGCAAGCACGCAAAAGGTCTTCTAGAATTCGGTTAATCCTCTCAGTCTGCCCATCAGATTGTGGGTGATAAGCAGTGCTGAGATTCAATTTTGTTCCCAAAGCGGCTTGGAATGCCTCCCAAAATCTACTAGTGAAGATCGGATCACGATCACTCACTATGCTGCTGGGAATACCATGGAGACGAACAATTTCCTTTATATATAGCTCTGCTAAGCTTGCTGCGGTCCAAGTGGATTTCATTGGAATGAATCGAGCAGTTTTGGTTAGACGGTCTACTGTAACCCAAATTGCTTCATTTCCCTTTCTGGTTCGTGGTAATCCGTCGATGAAATCCATCGATACCTGATCTCATTTCCATTTTGGTACTTCCAAAGGCTGAAGTAAACCGGCTACTTTCTTTTGGTCGGTTTTAATTTGTTGACAAGTAGCATAGCGACTCACATATATGGATATGTCTCTTTTCATTGTCATCCACCAAAAAGTTCTTTTAATATCTCGATACATTTTATTAACTCCTGGGTGGATGCTGAGCTTAGATTTGTGGCATTCATCCAAAACTTCACGTTTCAGCTCCGGAATGTCAGGGACGCAAATTCTACCTTTCATCCTTATAACTCCATGATCATCAATTGCAAAACTAGAATTTTCACCTCGACATATTTTTCTATGAATTTCTCGAAGAAACTTATCTTCAGTTTGCTTGCTGGCGATCTTCTCAAGGAGAGTAGGAGTGACAACAAGATATGCAAAAACAGCATGTCTCTTACTTAAATCATCGGCAAGTACATTGGCTTTTCCCGGCGTATATTGGATATCTAGGTCATAAGATGCCAGAAATTCTAACCAACGTTGTTGTCGCAGATTTAGATCCTTCTGGGTAAAGAGATATTTCAAGGATTTATGGTCGATGAATAATTCAAATTTCTCACCTAGAGAAAGAGAGTTCATTAAGTATATTGTTTAAGTTAAGTTAATTTCGTAAATTGTTAAGAAAGCTGAAAAGATTATTACCCAGAAGATAATGTCGCCATATTTTCAAAGCGAAAACAACAGCCAAAAGCTCCAAATCATGTGTTGGGTGGTTTCTCTCGTGTGGACATAATTGTCTACTCGCGTAGGCAATTACCATCCCATTTTGCATCATACTGCACCTACCCCATCACCGCAAGCGTCGGTATAAACAGATAGTCCCTGATTCCCGTTTATAATAGCAAGAACAGGAGCAGTGGTTAATCTCTTCTTCAATTCCTGAAAAGCTTCATCACATTTCGGAGTCCAATTGAACTTTACATCCTTCATTGTTAACTTAGTCAATGGACTAGCAATCTTAGAAAAATCCTGAACGAACTTCCGGTAATAGCCTGCTAAACCCAAAAAGCTTCGAACTTCCTTTGGAGTAGTGGGTTTTCTCCAATCAAGAATAGCTTAAATTTTGCTAGGATCAACAGAATTTCCTTCTTCATTAACAATATGGCCAAGGAATTTAACTTCTTTGACCTAGAAGTGGCATTTAGAAAATTTGGCAAATAGAATATTTCTCCTAAATATCTCCAAAACGATTCTAAGGTGCTCGGCATGCTCCTCTTCGGTCTTGGAATGAATCAAAATATCATCAATAAACACGAGCACAAATTTATTCAATACTTCCCGGAATACACGGGTCATAAGGTTTACGAAGTATGCTGGAGCATTGGTTAGCCCGAAAGGCATGACTAACCATTCGTAGAACATATTAGGACCTCTGAAATCTGTTAAATGAACACAATCTTCGGTGATTCGTAATTGATGGAATCCTTGGGCTAGATCCATCTTTGAAAAGAAATGAGCGCCGTGCAATTGATCAAATAGATCATCAATTCTGGGCAGTGGAAATTTATTCTTGAGAGTCAGCTTATTGAGATCACGGTAATCTATACACAATCTCAAAGATCCGTCTGATTTAGCAACAAATACGACGGCGGAACCCCATTCCGAAACACTGGGCCGAATTAATCCTTTTGCTCATAGATCATCGGTTTGCTGAACTAATTCAACCTTTTCCCTGGGTTCCATCCTGCGACTTGCGTGAACGACAGGACGAGCATTAGGTACTAGGTCAATTCTGAATTCTATTTCTCGATGTGGAGGTAAAGATTTCACTTCTCCGAACACGTCCGGAAAATCTCTAACAATTGGTATAGACTCCAAACTGGGTTCGGGATAACCCAAATTATACATCAATCCTTCTCTTTTCGGACTAGCGTCCTTACAAGAAATCTCGATGAAATCTCTGAATTCGGTTTTAATTGAAACCAATAGATTAATGCAATCCAATTTGGTTTCGTATTTTGCTATCCAATCCATTCCGAGTAAGACTTCAAACTTGTTAAAATCAAGAACAAAGAGACCGATAGGAAATTTATAACAAGAATACGAGATAGGAACGTTTCTACATCGAAGACAAAGATTCGCGGGACCTCCAACTAGATTCTTTACGCATATAGGCTCATCAACAAAATCAGTTTCAAGATTTAATTCATTTATAGCTTGCTGGGAGATAAAACTATGTGTAGCACCCGTGTCAAATAGAACTCTAACAATGCTATCATAAATAATGAGATTACCTTCCAAAACTCCTTTTCCTTTCTCTGCTTTGGAAGATGCAGGTTGGTCTTTGACTGCGTACACCTTTGCCGTTTGAGCTTGCTTCATAATTGGACAGTATTTAACTTCATGCCCCCACTTTCTGACAATAATAGCACTTCTTGGGCATCGCTTGAACGGATTGACTGACTTGTTTCTTAGGATTCGTACATCTGATCGAATAGTGGCCCTTCTGCAAGCAATTATAACAAGTGACATTCTCTGCCGCGCTTCCCTAAATGCTCTTCTTTTTCTCCTTGCTTTGCCATGGTTTCTTGCCTCCAAATTTCCGCTTCTTCCAATATTGATTACTCAAATTTCCTTTCTCAGCCGGGACTTCTTGCATATCAAGTGTGGCATATCTCTATCCCATATCAACTAAATCTGAAAAGAATTCTTTAACATGGCCGGTCATTCTTTCGTGGAATTTCTTATTCATCCCACGAATGAACCTTTCGTTCTTCTTTAAAGGCGTGTTCACCAATTCGGGACCAAAACGAGATAATTCATTGAATTTGTTTAAATATTCTTCGAATGACAAACTCCCCTGCTTTAAGTCCATGAATTCCTGGTACATTCGAGAAATTCCAGGAGATGGCAGATAGCGCTTCTCAAACACTTCCTTCAATTTCTCCCAAGTAAACTCGTCTTCTGGCTTATCTACAATAACGGTCTCCCACCAGGCTAAGGCTTCTTCTTGAAGTTGCCAAGAAGCTATGAGTCGCTTCTGATCGTCTTGCATCTTTAGCCCTCTAAAGATTTTCTCACATGATCTGATCCATGCTTGAGCCTCAACAATTGACTCCTTGTCGGTGAACGGCTTACCACCCATCCTTGAGAAATTCTTATATAAGTCAGCCATATTTGGCTGTTGCTGAATTGGTACTGCTGTTACTGCTGTTGGAGGATCTTGGTTAGTTGTTGTGGCACTTCCTTGACCCCTAACTCTTCCTCTTCGTCCGCTCATTCTTACTATCTGTAATTAGTAAGAAAACTGGTTTAGATATTCGGACGAAATATCTTAAGGAATATCGGCAGTAAAAGAAAATAGACTAAAAAAATTTGGAGTTTCAGCCTCAATTATACTCATTCTAGGGTATACTTCACCCTATCTCTAATGAGCCATCTGATGTGTTATACTCCGTAGCTAATGTTCTTACTCAACCTTCAGCTCTGATACCAAATGTGACGGCCCTGACTCGACTTCCGAAAATTCGGTACCGAATACGACACTCGTATTCAAATGCCATAGATCCAAACATCGAATCTAGTTCGCCGGAGCTTATAACAACTTCAGATAAATATAATACAGCGGAACAAATTGAATATCATGCATACATCACAGATACAACATCATAATATCCATTACTACATCAGAGTATTTAATATATACACCACAACTCCAAATAAACATCATAATAGTACAACAGTGATCATAAATCCAAAAAGTCTTCAAAGGATTGAAGTGATAACGAACTCCCAAAACTAAACACCCGAGATCCAAAAAGCTCCTAAAATATCTTCAAAGCAAAAACTCTAAAATACTGCTACACCAGAACACGTAAACCTGCTACTAGGCTGGCCGTGTAGAAATTATGGGAACCCAGAGTTTAGAAAAGAAACAATAAACTCCGGGTCAGTCATGGGACTGGTATGAGTAAACAAAAAAAGTTGCTTTTAAATAAACTAAATTTATAAAGGAAAAAATCGTTATGCTTTTGGAAAATGAAACTACCATAAGACCTCCCGCCACACACACAATGCAATCGCATAATTGGAGGAGATTTCTTCTAATGATAGTCAAATATGCTTGATACGAGGAAAATTCTTTGATATTATTACTAGTGTATATTGTAGAAAGCATTTCGAAAGTACAATATTAATCTTAGCCAGCATAAAACCATTATTGTATGCCTACTATAGATACCATGTTTTGTGGCAGGTTACCGCCATGCTGCATGGCAGGTTATACAACTAAAACCGTACAGGGCTCGTATTGTTTCTTTGGATTTCTAACAAATGGTCAGCTAAGGAACTTCCTACTGCCACATGGATACGCCTCTGGCGGGACGTCCCGAGAACCTACCCGGCTCTCTGCCAACACAAGGCCGGATTAGCTCTGTAACTAGGTAACTACTACTCGAGTATGCCACTCTCCGGTCCTTTGGGACCTTTATCCGAGGGCCCTCTATCACAAAGCAACAACCACACAGTAAATTTGATTGGAGCTACCACATAGGTAAATATCTGGGATCCATACCATGACATCACCTTTTTCCAGAAGGAAATGATATACCCTAAAGGGCGCGACCCTCATAACCTTGTCGCATCTTTCCTGTTTCGACCATTTCCGGGTTGTGAGGTCCGATGAGGTCTCGTCCACAAAGCTACGCTTTACACGAAAGCCATGCTTTGATCACAAATGATCATCAACACACAGCAGCACTTAGCATGCCACACTACCAAATTGGGAGTATAATACTGATAACCTTCAATTACATAACCTCCGAGCTCGTACGTCTCAGAGAAGGGTGTTAAGCTAAGAGAATAAATTCTCCGCCACCAACAGATACATATTTGAAAGGAATCTGCTTTATACCTCAAAGTATAGTGTCAGACATACGACCATACAAGTCTGTTTCAGGTTCGAACAGAACCGAAGGCACTTCGTCCAATAAAGGAAGAAGCCCTTGCAAATCCCGGTATCCACAATCCCGATCGGACTTCCCATCACTTAGGTAATCTTTATACCGGAGCAACTCAGTGCAGACACAATCGATAGGTTATCCTATCGTTTTCGAAGACACCCGATCTTTACCACCGGTATTCAAATGCTATCCATTTCGACGTATCGTTATTGGGAATGGGTTATGTGACACCAAGTCCTCTCCCGGCTAAACCGAATAGTGAGCGTTTAATTTTAAAACACGTGGATATATCAATCACAAAGATTCACATTCAGGGTTCGATGTGGGTTTCAGATAACTAACTGAAATCCGACTCCCTGTCGCATCGAAGTTTAAATGCCGTTTTACGGGCAAAGGGGTTTTCACATCAATACAGAACAAATCACGGATCACAGTGCAGTACATGACAATCTACATCACACAGTATTACAACCAGAACAGAAATATCAATCTAGTGCATAGCAATAGTTATTATTTTCCAATGTGGTTTAAATAAATTAACCACACAATTATTCGTAGTGATGTTTAAAATCAATGATTAAATTTAATTAAATCTTAATTAACTCGATTAATTGTTTCTTAATTAGTTATTTTAATTAACTGCCAATTATAATTAATTAACTTAATTTATCTAATTAACAAATTCTTAATTACATATTAATTTAAATACTTAATTTTTTATTAATCAATTTTAATTACAAATTATAAATCATTCTTAATTTCTTTTCAAAACTATTAATTAATAAAAATTATTTACCTTAATTACCATTTAAGAATCTTCTTTACACTTTAAAAAATCAATTTATTGTTACACCGAAAGTTTTAATGTTAATTAACTTCAATATTTAACTTAAATTAATTACTTAATTAAAACATTAATTAAGGTTTTATAAAGCATTGACACACACACACACACACACACACTCACTTAGTCGATAACTTAAACAAATTCTCAACTTAAAAATAGTTAACATTGTTCAATTTAACATTATAAACCGTAATAATTTGGGCTTAACCCATTTTTAAGGCAACCCGAGTAAACTCAGATGTTTACTCGAGTTCAACTCGAATTTATTTCCATTATTTCCCGAGTCTCTCTCTCTTTCCCCCACTCTCTTCTTCTTCCTGTTCTTTTTTTTCACTTTAACTTAAGTGTCTAAACTAAGATAGCAGAAAGCATACTCACGTACGCGAGTTCCTCCCCGAAGCCAAGCGTCACTTTCCTCGAGTCCATTTCCTTTCTTCCCATGCTTCCTTCTTCTTCTTCTTTTTTTCTGAAGCTAATTTTTAAACTTAACCACTGCTAAATCGATCCATTCGAACGCGAGAGAGAACTTGAGTCTTAACCCCTTTTTCTCGAACGTCCCCTCGAGTTCTCCCTAGGCCCAAACCCGTTGACACGAAAACGACGTCGTGCACGTGCACGACGTCGCGCCGCCGTTCTGGTGGTCGTCGGAACCCTTGGCAAGTCACAATTTACCCCTACACTCGAAATCGAGCTTCGATTTGACGCAAAAAAACTCGAAATCGAATTTGACCTCTTCGTTGAAACTGAAGCTCGACATACCCCACCAAATTGCCTTGTCCTCCTCGCATAGTTCAACAGAAAATTCACGATTTCGGCCATATCACGTCAACACTTCGCACTATCATTCCCCAAAAGCATATGCAGCTCGATCGCTCCTAGGTGATGAAATCACATTGTTTACAGACATGCAAACAACCTTGGCTACAACCCTAATTTAACCTCGACACATCAATTTACACAATTGAAAAATTCTTCGACAATTTTCCTGAAGTCCTAGATCAACACGCTAGCTTCACACCAATTTTTATCAATTATCATTCGATCGATCATCGGTAATTTGAAAACGAACAAAATTGGTTCAAACGTGAACTGCTCTTGAACCACTTACATAAAAATCATCGTATTGCCTTTAAAAATCATAACTTGATATGTTTATTCAAATTATGTGATCAAATCCATGATTTAAAATAGTTGAATTCATCAAAGAATTTTATTTTTACTGTAATTTACCTGTTGCACAGACAACCCTCCTTGTTCAAGCTTGAAACAAATTTTTTTACTGTGATTCAAGTGGAAACAAACTTGTTTTGTAAAAAAAACTAAGCTAAAAATGATTGTGTGAGTTTATTTGAATTTTCTTCAATTTACTTTTGTTCTAAAACTATATATTAAGAACAAACTGTATGAATACTCCTAGTAATTCAGAAACATACCCAATAACATTTTCTTTTCCATATACAACTAAAAACACAAGATCCATGAAATAAATACTTAGATTTCAAAAACAAATAAGTTTACTCACTTAGTATGTTAATGAACAGAGTTGTTGCTGTGTTTTTGAAGAACCGCAGTTTGATCTGCTTTTAATTTTTTTCTCTTTTACTCACTTAAATGATCTTTAATTTGTAAAATATGATGTTTTCTTTTTATTTTCTTTCAGGCTTTGCTATGTTTTTGTTTGAATGAAATAAAATGAATATGGATGTGTTTATATAAAGAAGGCTTGTACCAAGGGGAGGTTTTTACTAGTGCATGATTCACTTTGATCGGATTTTTTTTTTGCTTATTGACTTAGCCATGATTTATTTCGGCTGAAATGATCTTTGATTTAATCTTAAGAAGAAGGCATTTAATGCTTGTTTCCATCCTAGTTTACATATAATCTTATTTTGGTTTCTATAAGTACAAAGTTCTGTTTTTATTTGGCAGATTTTTCCTTCTTTTGTAATCAAATTTTTGTTTTTTTTTACATACCACTTTTTTCTTATTTCCGGGTTTATATAGTTCTTATGCAGCTTGTATGAATTTCCTATGTCATTTTATAACTATAAAATCTTGTTACAATATAAACCTTGAATTTTATTTCTATTTAGTGTTGACTATCAACATCAAATTTTATCACATATATTTTATTTATGGTTTAAGACAATCTCTTGTTTATTATATGATTTATTCATTGTTGTTATTATTATTTATCTAAAGCTTAAATATCAAATATTTATTTATATCCATATATCTTTCTTTTTTTTAATATTAATAATATTTTATTTCACTTGAAACTTTTCAATTTAAATTTTAAAAGTTCAAACAATTTACTGAATTTAAAATTCAAAATTTTGGGATGTTACAGCATGTGTATAAAGAAAGAAAATATCTTTGTATGCATACAATCTACTCTTGACATGTGCACATATACAAGAGAATTCTACACTTATCTTGTGGCTAAATGTTAAATTCATCTCATTTTAATACATACAAGCTTCCACCGTATACATATCTTGGTCTAATTTTTATTTTTCACTTTGTCAACTATGAAGCTCTTTTTACAAAGAACCATGATCTTCAAAAATTCATATAAAATCATATAAAATAGATAAAAATAAACTAATTGTTTGAGAGTGCTCATTAATCCCTCAATAAGGTTTAGTGGTAGGGAAAAGCAAGAAAAACAAGTGGTTAAAGAAAGAAAAGATAGTGAAAGAAGAGGAAAAAACTACTGCAGAAGTTCAAAATAGAAGAAGTGAAAAAGTGATCTAGTTGCTACGTTAAGAGCTTCAAAGGTGAGCGAAACTTTATAATTTTCGTTTTTAATCTTTTTATTTGGAAAATTGGTGTATTGTTCTTGAAATCTCAATTTGATTTGGTGACGCTTGATGTTCATAACGTAGAGAAATTTGTTGCTAAAATTTGACAAAAAATTGCTGAAACTAAGTTTTAAAACAAGATTTTGTTGATTTAATGCGAGATTGAGAGAGAGCTACATGTGCCGGAAGGGATAGAGGTTGCGGAAGAGGAGGGAGGTGTTGCTGGTCCATCGTAGCAGTTGGCCCGGGTAGTCGTCATGGGGCAGCAGCCCCTGCTATTGCGCATGGCAGCAGCAATTGCTTTTGCAGCTGCCCAAAGGCCAGGCCTCTGGCCTAACCTCTGGCAGGTCCGACCTGACCGGACCTGGTCCGATCAAGTACAGCCGAGCAAGGCCTCCACAGGCCCAGCCATAGCCCAAATGGGTTGTGCACGCACAGCCCATATACATGAAAAAAATTAATTTAAAACAAAATAAAAGGAAGAATAAAAAGAATGAAAAGAAGAAAGTTTTAGTCGGGTCATTTGAGTGTATGTGTGAAGTGCGCATGGGAGTGTGTGCGTAGCATGGACTTTTGAGCTTTTTACACGGAAAGTAGTCTAAAAATCAAAGTTTTGAAATATAATGAACTTTGAAATGAAATTCTCAATAGTTTAATAAAATAGTTGATACGGTTAATTGAGAAAATTAATGTTTAAAAATAATGATAATAATAATAATAAAAGAAGCATTTTGTCGTTAAGTTAAATTGCAATGTTTTATAAAAAGATGAAAAATAAAGTGGAATCTATTTAAATAAAAATTCTTTATTTCGATAATTATTAATTAAATAACATACATTGATGTGTGAATGTATGGTTGTTGATTGTTTATTGTGAATGAGATGAAGTAAAATTCACCGTTGTGCTAAAATATGAAATAATGGAAGAATAAAGAAAAATACTGTATTAGGAAAATAATTACAAGCAGATTGAATTAATAAATAAATTAGAAACTTATCTAATAATGATGAATTACAGGTAAGATGTGTTATTTTATTTTAACTTTATTTCAGCTGGAAATATAATTATCTCCTCTTTTGAGTGTGTCGAGAGAAAAAAGACTCCTTACATGAATGCAATGGCTAGAAGTTTTCTAGCCCCATCCTAGCCTGATCGAACGTGGGGTTTCACCCTGATGGTTGTGAAGATTTGGCCTTATTGTCATAATCTACTACACGGGCCAATGAAATGAGGAATACAAAACGAAATGAGATGCTTATTGATGAGAGACGAGGTACGAAATGAAGAAGTGAGGAGATGATGTGCATTTTGTGTAGCTAAAGATTGGTGAGGACGCTCACAAAATTTACGAGTAGGGTTTCCCTTTGCATCTGAAAAATGATGAGGCTTAGATTAGATTTAGCTTCTGGTAGTGGCATTAATTAAGGCAAAAATAAAAGATAAACTAAATTCAAGGAATATATTTGAATAAATATATATGAATGGATGTGTGATGTTTGATGTGTATGAAGGATGTTTGTTGTGATATGGGTTTTTTGTACTGTATATTTTGATGGCATTCTCCTAACGTACCATTATAAGTTTATTTTTCATGTTTCACTCACACTAGACCCATTTTTATAATACTCGGGTCATTTGCATTGAGCTCTACAGGTTAGCAGGCATGGAGACACTTCTATCATTACGTCTTAGTTCTTCAGTTCGATCTTATCTATTTATCTATATTATAGCACCACCATGTAGCTTATATCGTGACATGTATATGTTATAGTAAGTGTGGTTGTAGCTAATATATCAACAGTTATAAAATATGGATTGTACTTGTTGGGTTTGTCGTATGGTGGTGATGTACATCCGGTCATGTAATATATGTGATATATGATGTATACTATATTTTATCATGTTCGACCCTGCATTATAGTTATAATTATCTCTGATTGTGATTGTATTATTCTTTCCTTGGGAAACACACATGTTTATTGCTTTATGCCGAGACCGTTTCCATCATGATGAGTTGTGTTTATATTTTGAGACGTATTCAGTGTTGGTCCAAGGGAATATTCACGTGTGTATCACCCACATCACCTCATTCTTCATATTATTTGATAGTTTTATTTGGTGGTATTCTTGGATAATATGGGTATAGAGGTCGGATGTTACACTTCTCTTCTATTTCAACAAGTTGACGTTTTGCCGATCGACGTCATTAATCTATCTCTTTATATCTCTTAATTTTCTGGTCGACACTAAATTGCTCCTCTTCCTGATAAGGACTCTTGGTAGAGAAAACAAGTGTCTGCAATGAAATCAATAACCATTACAAATTCAACAACTATTCCACCCATAACGGTTGAAGAAACTCCCGGCCTTGATAAAAGCGAATGATGCTTTGCTTGATGAGGGGAATGGTGGAACCCAAAAAGCTTGGATCGATGAAGATGTTATGATAATCAGAGTTTCTGAGTCCATATCGGGTCGCACCATGAGTCAACATGTACGTAACTTAGCCTTGCCAAAGAGGCTAAGCTAGATAATATTGAGAGAAAAATTCTCCATGCTACAGAGATTAAGAAGGAGAAGTTTGAGGCCATTTCTCCTCCTTCAGCAATCGTCTTTCCCGGGCAGACTATCTTTGCTCTGGTCCATATTCCTCCGCCTAGTAGCACTCAAAGAATACATGTGGGATCTTCGCAAGGCACTCCAGTCTTCATTCCTCCACTTGGGAGCACTCAAAATGTGCCTGCTGGATCATCGTAGAGCACTCCACCCAAAGGCAAAGGAAGTAGGGGAAAGTAAGGAAGCAACTGGAAGGATCCACGCGCCTTCTTCTATGGAGAAGAAGGAGAAGAAAGAAAGAAATAAGAAACCCAAGAAGTGATCGTCTATCTTCTTTGTGCCTTTTGGTTGTATAATAATACTAATGCTTTTTTTATAGTTCCTCTGCTTTTGGATTTTTGGCTAGTGTTATGCGGATCTACCTCCGCTTTTATTTTCTCGCTTAGGTGCACTTAGCTTTCCAACTTTCATTTTGAATGTTAATAACAGAGACTTTTTTGTTTTTCCAAATGTTTATATGAATTTGCCTAAGCTGTTTCAGAAACGCACTTTCAATTCAATGTAACTGTGATCCATTCCTTTTAGTTATTATCATCGGACTAAATCCTTAGCCCACTATGTAATTTACCGGCCTTTCGTCGCTCTTGCAAACGTAAGTAATTGTCGAAGTGCCAAACTCTAGGCATTAGTTGAGATTTATTACTTCGAATAGTGGTCCAAATATCATTTTAAAGGATAACAGCATCTGATTGCGTCGAACTCTGGGCGCTAGTTTAAATTAACAACTTAATAACGTAGTTTGCACATCCTCATCCAGGATGTTTATTTCCTATCGTGTCTAACTCCGGGCATCAATTCGAAGTTCATATAGGTAAGATCTATAACATCCTAGATTCTAAGGCTCACAACTAACTACTGCGGATGTTGCAGCCATCGATAGTTATTAATTCCCAGCTACAAAATGTGGCTAAGTAATCATACCAATAATCAGAAGCACATGAATATGAAAAAAAATTCAACACAATTTAATAACAAATTTTCACATCTCATTTCACAGATGATATCATATTCATGACGTAATCCCATTTGTAAATCCACATTCAGAGAAATATAATTATTACAAAATACTCCAAGAGCGACATATGAAGATGCTCCCTTGGTTGATCAGAGTCACATATTTGGCAATTATATAACTTGCCATTACATCCATACAGACAAACTTAAATAAGACAGAGGATTAGAACAGAACTCATACATAGTTATATTGTCTCACACACATCTCCAGAGCTTATTTGTCCTACTAGGAAACCTGAAAAGCCCTTACTCTCAACCTACTCTTCAGCACTCGAGAGTTTAAGGGGAAAACATAAACTTCGATTCAAACAAAAAGTTTGATTGAATAATAACCTACCATCTCGAACCAAATAGATATCTAATGATACCACGCCAGTGAAACAGGTTTTCCCCTCACTAGTATCTTAACCATGCTCCTGCATCCACAATGGTTAAAGCATAATAATATAGTATGCTATGTAAGAATGCAATATACCCTGGATTACCCATCCTAAATTTATCTGACTATCTGTCCAAAGTTATAGTTTTTCTAAAGTCGCTATAAACCTATTAGTTTTCATGGATAGGGACAACCTACCCAACTTCATAGTTTTCAAGATAACACTAAGAACCTATTATTTTCTACCAATAACCTTCCAAAAATAGTTTTCATTGGCTTATTAAGAACCTATTGGATTCTCCAATAAGTTCTCTCAAATCATAGTTTTTCATGGGATCACTATGAACCTGTTAATTTCTATCAATAACATCATCCGAACATAGTTTTCATCAGATCATTAGGACCCTATTGGACCCTTTTAATAACATTTCTCATGTCATATTTTTATGGGATGACTGTGAACCTATTAAACCCTTTCAATAACCTATCTAAATTAATAATCTTTTGATCAGTTCTGCGCATCCTATACATTTGATCTATTTGATATATAGATGCAATTCTACTCACTTAGGAGGTGATTCTATTTATACTCACTACTTGATCAACCTAAGTGGTTATTCTGCCCTCTAACGCCCCCAAAATGATATTATAGGTCACAAATGATGTGAGTATGATAATAACAACATGCATAATAACTGACTAAATAAACATAAGAATATATAACATTCATCCTTCAATTATGTTCAACAAATAATCTTTCATGTTTCATAATTAGTTAAGTAATATCTTCTTTGGAAGTTTTAACTCAAAACTTAGGTTGTTTCATAATTAAAATCCTTGAAGCCATTTTCATAATGATAGATGATTGATCCCCTTTAAATCATATTCAAAATAAGGAAATACATAGCCCTTTAATTAATTTAAACGGATCAATGAAGACGGCGTTGACGATGCCGACATAGAAATTTAAGGCTCACCGCCTTTAATAGAATAAACCATATTACACACGGCATTAAACAATGTCGACCTGCATCTAGGTCGAAGAAAAACTTAAAACCTTTATAAGTTATATGGCTCATTGCCAAAGATATAGGGTCATCGACCCTCTAAAACATAGGCCTCTTCAACCAGTTGATATAAAAATAAGACTCTTCGGCCTTAAAAGATAAAGTGCGACATCGTGGCCAAGCAACATCGACACTAATATATAAAGTCATCATCCTTGATGCACATCAACCCCCAAGACCCACCATGACATTATAAAACTTTTACACTTAAGTTACTTCGACACTATGCCACATTTTATATAGCATCGAAGACATAATAGGTGATGTCAACGCCTTCATTTGGAAATTAAACAAAGAGATGAGATGTAGCATCATTTAAAATAGTGATGAAGACATGCGATGTCGTCAACATCGACATTTAGCTTTTAAACTCTTAGTTAAATTATGAGGAGACAATGTCGTCGTTTATGGGTTGCCACCATTGTCGACTTCGAAGCGATTGGAATCACTCCATAACTACTTAAGTAGCTATCCTGTGCTTCCCACCTCATCGAAATCAACATTCATGGAGGCATTATTCCTTTAGGCTCGATGAGGATATAAGCGACATGGCATTAATGTAATTATAAAGAAAACTGATTTATTTAATAAAGGGAACTAATTTTTACCAAATCTTAACCTTTTGTCCAATTTCTATTAGATATATAAAAAAAATCAATTTCTTTTTCATAAAATACTGACATATAACAACTAATTAATTAATAATCCTTTTAAATACTCATCTATCGTAATATTTTCATAATAAATCATGATTATTTGGAAAAAAATCCCAAAAATTCATAGAAATTGCAGAATATCCTTCTCTTTATCATATAAATATTTCGAAGCCAAAAACCATATTAAACTATTTTAAATAATCAAAACTCGAAATTAAGTTATTTCCTTCTTAGCAAATTCATAAAATAATCTAAATATCTTGGAAAATTATGAAATTGAAAAATCATTTCCTAAACAATGTTTCATACAACATATTAGAAAATCAAAGCATTTGGAGATTAAAATATTACGTTTTACCCTTAAACCCCAGTTAAACAATTCCATAAAATTCCATTAAATCATTATTCTATCCATACAATGATAAGGTCAACATGGCATATCATATTAACATAAACGAATCAAAGACACATAGGATTCGAAATCAAACAAGCAAAAATGATATGGTTTCATTATTATTCACCTTGATTTTGATAACAGAGTTGAGATCTGATGAGTGCTTTAGTTTCCTTAACTTTGCTTTTGAATCTCCTTTAGATTTTTCATAATGTCCATCTTAGGAATGGTCGGCCTCCTTATATTCTTTTGGATGCTTATGTTTTTTTAAAGTGATAATGATAAGAGAGAGGGAGCGTTTAAGGTATGAAGGGTTTTTTATACCTAAATTACCCTTCTTGTATGTCTATTATTCTAAAGTCGTAAAACAATCTTATTAACCATTTAGTTATTTAATTAAGGCTCGACCATGTTGATTAATGATTCTCAATTCCTTATCACACTATACATCACATTATTCTATTTAATTTATCTAACTAAATCTCATGAATAATGTTAATTAAAATCAAGGGTGTTATAGGCTCCCCTCCTTAAAGAATTTCGTCCTCTACATTCAATAAGGACTATATAACAAGCATATCAAACATGCAAACAATGCTAGTATATCCTACCAAAATACTAAGTCTATATAAAACAAATATAGAACATACCATCATAACAGCTCAGAATAAGTATCCCTAATCAAGTCCTTAGTCTCCCAAAGTACTGTCTTTCTCATTGTCACTCCATTGGATCTTCACTTATCAGACTGTCTTGTTCCTTAACTTCTTCTCATCTCTCTCTACAACCCGAACTGGTCGTCTTACGAAATTCAGATTTGTGCAGTTAATGCCCCACTATTACCCCACTATAACCCTGCTATATCTCATAGCGGATTTCTACCGCTATGATTTTTTCATATAGCCTTAAATATAGCCTTTCCGCTTTAAGCCCCACTATTTCCGCTATTTCCACTATATCTTCTTTAAAAGAAATGAATTGGAAAATGACATTTATCCATTATAAAAATTTTAAAATTAATTCATTTAATTAACTTTTTTAATATATTTTTTGAAATAAAAATAAAAATATTATATTAAATTCAATTATGTTATGTTATATTATAGTTTTACGTTTATTTATAGTATATTCGCACATGTTTTTATGTAAAATTATTTATGTATTAATTATAATTTAATTAAATGTTAATCTTTCATTTAACTACCATTTATATATTTATGAAAATATTAAATACGAGTTTTATATGCTATTTAAGAGTCATCCGCTATATCCCGCTATATGTTCGCTGTATCATCGCTATGAATTTTTGCACCTCCGGCACATTGAATCTACCGAACGCTTTAACTGCACAGATTTAGATTCAATTCTATGACTAAATCTTTCAGTGTCATCAAAGCAATAGCAGTCTCTGGATCACGCATATACTTCCTAAGATGAGAAACATGAAATACATTATGGACTACGGCCAAACTGCTCAGCAACTCTACTTGATACGCGAGCTTTTCGATCCTCTCCACAATAGGGAAAAGTCCAACATTTCTTAGTGCTAACTTTCCTATCTTTCTGAATCGCAGCACACCTTCCATCGGCGATACTTTGATAAAAACCTTATCTCCAACTGAGAACTCTAGATCTTTATGCCTCTTATTTGTGTGACTCTTCTGTCTAAACTGAGCTTCTCTCATCCATCCCAGATTAAATCAATCTTCTTTGTGGCTTCTCTTACCGTATTTGGACCAAGGACAAATGTTTTCGGTCTCTAACTAACATGCTGAACATTTGCATGGCCTTTCATACGATGCTTCGAAAGGCACTATTGCTATATTAGTCTGATAACTATTGTTATAGGAAAACTCAACTAGATGCAAATGATCTTCCCATGACCCACCAAAATCTAGTACATAAGCTCTTAACAAATCTTCGGGTACCTTATTGACTCACTCTGTCTGCCCATTTGTATGAAGGTGATAAGAGGTACTCGTCTTAAGCTGGGTACCTAACATTTCTTGTAGATTTTTCAAAAATTCACTAGTAAACAATGTATCACTGTCACCGGTTATACTACTAGGAATCCCATGTAGTCTAACTATGTTCTTCTTAAACAACTTAGCTAATACAAGCGCAGTCCTAGTAGACCTACCTAGAATGAAATGGGCACTTTTAGTTAATTAATCTACCACAATCCGTATGCTTTCATTTCGCCTATTAGACCTTGGCATCCCGTCAATAAAATCCATGGATATCGAATCTCGTTTTCAAACATGTATATCTAAAGGCTGAAGCAATCCACTTGGCTTCTAATGTTCGGCTTTCACTTGTTGGAAATTTGTGCATTGCTTCACCCATAAGCCAACATCCCTCTTCATACCTTCCCAAAAGAAACTGTTCCTCATATCCTAATGCATCTTGGTTCCACGAGGATGAATCGTAAACTTTGATCGATGATACTCCCTAAGAACTTCTTTCTTAGGTCACCAACATCTGGAACACACAATCGTCCCTTCTTCATTAACCAACCTCTCTGGTCAAAAATAAAATATTTTAGATCATCGATCTCGATTTCACCTTTTAATCTTCTAATTCTTTCAGCTAGCAATGGCTCATCTCTTTGCTTAGAAGAAATTCTTTCAATCAATCCTAGTAGAACTTCCTAGCAAGATCACAAGGCTGTATTTTGACTAGAACTAGTGATCGATCTTAACTTCACACTACAAGTAATCAATGCCTCTAAATCCTTCCATTCTGCCAACATAACTGACACCAAATTATGATGTTTCCTATAACGGCATATGCAACTTTATTTCCTTTCCTAGGTGTATGCTCAATACCAAAAATCATAAGCTGCTAAAAACTCCAGCCATCGTTGCTATCTCATATTCAACTCATTCAAAGAGAATAAATACCTTAAAGACTTATTATCCATATACAACTCGAATCTTTCTCCTAAGACGTTATGTCTCCACACTTTCAATGTGAAAATCATCGCTGCCAACTCCAATCATGAGTCGGATATCTAACTTTATGTGGTCTGAGCTATCAAGAAGCATTGGGAATCACCTTACCCATTTGCGTTAATACAGCTCCTAGCTTTGTTCCACATGCATCTATATACACCACTAGATCCTGATTCTCATCTGGAACAACTAAAATGCAAGCATTGAACAACAAATGCTTTAACTTAAGGAATGCTTCCTCACATTTGTTTGACCAAATGGATTTCACGTCCGTTTTGGTTAGCTTAATTAAAGGAGCTGCTAGCCATGATAAAATCTTGATAAATCTCCAGTAATGGCTAGCTAATCCAAGAAAACTTCATATCGTGGTTACCGTCTTGGGCCTCTTCCAACTCTTAACAGCTTTAATCTTAGCCAGAGCGACTGACAGCCCATTTTCGAAAATTACATGACCAAGAAACTTCACCTCTTTCTTCCAAAATAGACACTTTGAAAAGCTCGATTTAAGTTGATACTGACTCAACATCTCAAGCACTATTCTGAGATGAATCTTTTGATTTTTTCTTCCTTCGAATATATCAAAATGTTGTCTACGAATACCAATATGAACAAATCCAAGTGCTCTTGAAAAAATCAATTCATTAAGTTTACAAAGAAAGTTGGCACATTAGTTAATCTGAATGCAATTACTAACCACTCGTACAAACTGTACCTTGTTTAAAATGCCGTAAAATGAATAATGTTCTCCACCACTCTTGATTGATGGAACCCTATTTCCAAATCAAGCTAGGAAAATTCTTTCGCTTCGCTTAACTGATCAAATAAATTATCAATTCTCAACAAAGGATATCGATTCTTTATCATCTTCTCATTCAACTTACAATAATCGATACACAATCTTAACGACCCATCCAATTTATTTACGAACACCATGGCCACTCCCTAAGGTGAACTACTTGGTCTAATAAAAACTCTTGCCTTCTAAGTCCACTAGCTACACCGTTAACACCTTCATCGGTGGTGTGATTCTGTTATGTGGTCTGCTTATGGGTTCAGCTCCAGTCACAAGATATATTCAAAAAGAAATAGCTCGTTTTGGTGGTAGTTAACCAGCTCAAAAACATCTGCAATTTCTCTTACAATAAATCCCGGCTAACTTCATTTTCCACTTTTATGCCTCCCAATAAAGCACAAATTCTTGGAATCGAATTCTGAATTGAGTGTACTATTCGGTCACTACTACCAAGATGCCTCGATGATATTTTCCTATCCTACCATCATATTTGGTCAACCAATCCATATCCAAAATAATTCCAAAACCAATGAAATCAAATACATACAAACTGATTGAAAAATTAAAACTTAGCAACTCAAACTCTAGATGGTCATATCTCATTCCAAGAGTAGCGTACCCTCCTAATTAGCTACCCTTAAGGAAGTAATATGACATGATGGTTCTTAGTCTAACTTATCTACCAAACACTGAGAGATAAACGAATTGGATGAACCAGATCAAACAATACTTTAACTGGTATGCCATGAATCAAAAGCATACCTTCCATATCATACATTACTTTCTTAGTAGCAGTTGGTCTGGAAGATGATGACTCTAAAGCAAAAAAAATTTCTTTGTCGTCACTGACCGGCTCTGGACATTAATTCTTGCAGTGCCCTATCTGGTCAAAGTTGAAGCACTTCACATTTTTATTTTATGCAACCTTCTTCCCTTTACCTGTCCGGCACTCATGAGCATATTTTCCTTTCTTATCGCATTTAAAGCAAACAACATCAGCATTCCTTCTCTTGGTAGCTCCGGCCTACTTTGCTCCCTTCTTCTAAAATAACTTCCGCTTCTTTCCCTAGGAACCTTAAGTCTCTATTGAATTCTCCTTCTCAAAAGTAGAAAGCATTTCTTCGCTCTGGATATCCATTTTCATCACTACACTCAAATGGATCTCTGAGATATGGCATTATGGCCTTAATGATCTCCGGCCTCAACCCCCGGTTAAACTTGTCATTTTTCTTAATCACGGTGTCAATTGTTGCATATCCACATCTAGGTAGCCCATCAAACTTGGTAGAATATTCCAATACCATCATATCCCCTTGCTTCAATTCCACAAACAACCTAAGCAAAGATGACTTAGCTACTTCAGACAAAAATCTTTCCTCGATTCTGCTTCGAAAATCCACCCAAATAACCTTCTCCTTGGGCACTCTTATGGAAACTCTATTCCATTAGAATAAAGCGGCTCCCTACAATTGTCTAGAAGCCAACCTCATTTTATGTTAATCATTTAATCCCAAACTGGCAAAATTCTCTCGTAGCGCAACAACTAGTTTTCCACTTTAATTGCATCTTTAGTTCCCAGCAAAGGCTTCCCACCCAAACTGGTGTAATCTCGAATCAACTTAGCATACTTATTACCAAATGGCACCACAGGATTGACTCCTCCCGAATCAACAGTATTTCCTCCAACTACTCCTATAGCTGCTCTAGCTTGCATCAAATTAACGAAGAGACTGGTGGGCTCACAACACCTACATTAGCATTTGTATTTTGATTAACATTTTCTTGTCAACCTGGATTCATTCTAGTAGTGGGTCAAAAATTTATGTTAGTTATGGTGCTTCCTCTACCTAGATTCACTCTTCCATTTCTTACCTCCATATATTTCTTGCTTGTTAATCTGCATACGTGAACTTAGTAAGATAAAGAAGAACGGTCTGAGAGAGATAAGAGAATAGAGATGGAAGGCATACTTATATATAGCAAATACAAGTACGTTATCATAGTGTTATCTCATACTCCAATCTTATTCTCTGATTCATTAGGATTATGTTTTCAAAAACTCTTTAGGTTTAAGATTCTTTTAATCATAAACCTATGCTCCAACACCAACTTGTAACATCCCATATTTTGAGGCCCAAAACAAATTGCCATGGATGCTGCAGTCATGCATAGTTATTAATTATCAACGAAAAAAATGCGGCTATGTTAATCATATCAACAATCAGAAGCATAGAATATAAAAAAATTCAACATAATTTAATAACAAGTTTTCACGTCTCATTTCATAGATGATATTTCATATTCATTGCATAATCTCAATCGTAAACCCACATTCATAGAAAATGCAATTATTATAAAATATTCTAAGAGTGACATATAAAGATGCCCCCTTGGTTGATCAGAGTCATGTATTTGGCAATTATATAACTTGCCATTACATCCACTCAGACAAAATTAAAAAACACAGTGGACTAGAATAGAACTCTTACATAGCTAGATTGCCTCCTACACGTCTTCGGAAGCTTATTCATCCTACTATGAAAACTGAAAACTCATACTCTCACCTTACTAAAATTAATTTTGAGCACCCATGAGTTTAAGGAGAAAAAATAAACTTTGAGTCAGACAAAAACTCTAATGTGAATAATAACCTACCAGCTCGAACCAAATAAATATCTAGTGAAACTATGCTGCTAAGTGGAAAGGGTTTTCCCCTCACTAGTATCCTGAACAAAATATATTAACCATATATTGTGCTCATGCATCCATAATGGTTAAAACATAATAATATATGATGATATGCAAGAACGAAATATACCCTTGATTACCCATCCTAAATTTATATGACTATCTATCCAAATTCATGCTTTTCTAGATTCCCCTTTCTAATAGAGAGTTTACTTGGACTAACGCTGGAGAGTTTACATCCATGGCTCTTCTAGATAGATTTTTTGTTAGTGATGAAATTGAAGACAAATTTTCGATTTGTAGAGTAACTGATTTACCTTATACCTACTCTGATCATTGTCCTATTATAACTTACTTGTGAGTATCATAGAGTTAATATAAACAATTTTAAATTTGAAAAGATGTGGCTTTTGGATGGTTTGGTGAACGAAATAAAGGGTATGACATTCCCTTTGATCCTTGAGTATATTTTTGTGATATTTATTAATCTCTTGTTGATTTTCAATTACTTATATATATCACAGCTTGGCATTGTGATTATTATGTGTTTAGTCGTACCTCTTATTCTATATCGCTTCATCTAATATTTATAGCTAGACTGATCCGTTTATTATTTTCTTATTAAATAATACTCGGGTCAGACCGAGATGTTACAGGTGCTTCAGCTTGACTTCTCACTTGGGATTGATTTCTCTGACTTTTGGCTAACTACTTAGATTAGTAGTTTATTTTGTTGTATACACTTGAGATATGGACTCATAGTTGTATTCTTTTGTATAGCACGTGTTGCTATTCTTTTCTATTATTGTGGATCTTTTTGACCACTACTCTGATATACACTTTCATGTGTTAGTTATATATTCATATCTTCTTCCTCCTTTGTGATATGAATTATCTGTGACTGATTTGTGTTATGTTTATTTCTATATTTGTTTTCAAAGATTATTATAGCCACTGTGTAGTAGCTTTGTGTTTGTATCGGTATGTCGGATTTCCTCTTGAAATAAAATGCATGTTATAATATCTGACATATCGGTGCTCGCGCAAAGCAATTACACGGATGGTCGCTCCTCAACAGCCTTATTCTCCGTGCTAGTTGACAGCATTACACTGTAGTGTTCTTGGCTAGCGTGGGTATAGAGGTGGGGCATCACAATTACTGTTGTAAGAATAACATAGCCTGTGCGATTTTAAAACTTGATTTTGTTAAAGATTTTGATTCAGTTGATTGGGATTTTATGGTTGATATTTTTCATGCTAGAGGTTTTGGTCATAGATGGATCAATTGGATTATGACTTTGCTTAGAACTGGAAACTCTAGTATTATGATTAATGGTATATTAGGTAATAGAATTCAATCTAAGAGAGGTTTAAGGTAAGGAGATCCTTTATCGCCTTTATTATTTAACTTAACTGCTGATGTTTTTGCTAAAATTATTAAAAGAGCGGTGGATAATGGATCTCTAGGATGTGTAGGCAACGACATATCGCGTAATGGTATATCGGTTCTTCAATTTGCCGATGATACCTTACTTTTTTCTTCCCATCTTCCTAGATACATTATAACCCTCAAGTTTATTCTTTACAGTTTTGAACTTTTATCAGGTTTAAAAATAAATTTTAACAAAAGTTCCGTGTTAGTTTTAAATGATTTTGAAAAAGTTGAAAAATTAGTTGCTAATACTCTAAATTGCAAAACTATGAACTTTCCTTTTGACTACCTTAGTTTTGTGATTAGACCCACCAAACTCAAATATGACGATTGGATTATTATCATTGATAAAATCAAAAATAAGATTTCTAACTGGAATGAGAGATTTTTACCTAAAGCAGGTAGTTTTAATTAATTCGGTTTTATCAGCCCTTTCGATTTATTGGATGCCCATGCATCTGTTTCCAGATTGGGTTATTGATAAATTGATAAAATTAGAAGAGATTTCCTTTGGAGTGGGGAAAATCCTAATAATAATATAAAATGTCTAGTAAATTGGGAAACCATTTGTAAAGCCAAAAAGGAATGTGGTTTAGGGGTTATTAATTTGTGTAATATGAATTTGTCCTTACTAGGTAAATGGTTATGGAAGTTTAAGGATATAAATGATAATGCTATTTGGAAAGAGATCATTTCTAAATATTACTACAATGGAAATAGCAATTTATATCAAATCGCTTCTCCAGCCACTCA
This sequence comes from Allium cepa, assembly GCA_030765085.1. NCBI lineage: Eukaryota > Viridiplantae > Streptophyta > Magnoliopsida > Asparagales > Amaryllidaceae > Allium > Allium cepa. The sequence goes on along the minus strand of CM060938.1, from coordinate 459,455,136 downwards.
AAATATTTCTAATTTTTGGAAAAACATTTCAAAATGTCTTGAGACTTTTAACTTAGGAATAAATACAATAGTTCATTCCGATAATTGTACTTCTTTTTGGCATGACCAATGGATTTCGGTCTTATCTCTTAAATTGGAATTTAAATAGCTTTATGAAATCTGTAGTTTTATGTTTGCTTTAATTAATGAAGTTTATTCTCCTGAAAATGATCCTCCTTGGAATTTTAGTTTTAATAGAATTTTAGTAGGTTCAACTCTTAGGCAACTTTATTTGCTTTATGCAAGGTTAAATCTTTATAATATTGATAATGATAATAATATATTTTGTTGGGAATGGGATAAGAGTAAGAAATGTACTTCTAATTCTTTTTACAGATTCATTAATTTTTCGGGTACTTTAAACAACTCATTTAAATTTATTTGGAAATTAAATGATCCTCCTAAATCTAAAATTCACACGTGGTTAATACTGCATGGAAAACTTAATACAATAGAATTCTTAAAAAGGAAAAACATTCATAATGATAATAAATGTTATTTTCGTAATCTGCATCTTGAAGATATTAAACATATATACTATGGTTGCATGGATTCCTATTACATTCTAAATAATATTCTTAAAATTTTTAATTTTAATATAATAACTAAAATTTTGGATTGTGACTTCTACTGGAATAATTTTAGATTTAGGTTTAAAAAGAATATTAGATTTTTACTTGACACTTTATTCATTATTATTAGTTGGTGTATATGGTTTGAAAGAAATCAAAGAATTTTTAATAATAATAATAGTCATTTTAACAAATTGATTTTTACAATTTCTTCATTCTGTTTTAATTGGATTTCTAATCCCAAATATAAATTAGCTAAAAATAATCTATTTAAAGGGTATCTTAATAAGGTTAGTTATAATATTAACTTATTTAAACACAACAATTATATATTTAACACCAACAGTATTAATATTAATATTTTTTCAAATTCATATGATGATCTAAATGTTAATCATAACTTACTTATGATTAAAGATTCATAATTATCTTTTAAGTTTGGTTTTAATTTCTGTTCTTATCTTTGGTATTATTAGTTTATAGATATCTTAATTATATTGTTTTTGTCGTGTTTAGTCTTATTTAGGTTTTATTTCCAACCTCGTATATATATATATATATATATTAATTATATAAATATACATATATAAGTATAATTCTTACTTTTTTCTTAGTCATCCTTCAGATACAGGTATGGGTGATAGGATGTCAGGCTCTTCTCGTAGGTTCTCATGTCTTTAGATTGCAGGATTACGGATTATAGAGAGGCTATCAGAGTAAAGTTTTCCACTCAAGATTTCTTTCAGTTCCACCACTGATGTAGGATACTTTCATCTCTATTGTGGCATATTATCTTCAGGAGGATCCATGCTTCAGCTTAGCACTTCTTCCTTTTTTACAGAGTCTCCAGAGTTGGTTTCCCATTCAGCATCATATTCATTTACACTTCAGAGTTGATGCTTCTTCATTCCTTCCGATCCAGATGCATGGAGCTTTCTTCTTAGTTTGTGATGCATAGAGCTCCTGAGACGCATGGAGCATCATTTTCTTTTGATTCTAGGTACTTATAACACCTTAACATCAGGTAGTGGCCATGCTGGAACTCGATATCGGAGTGTGATTGGTGGTGGCCTTGCCGGAACTCATCTTAGGGGTACCTGATTTTTCTTTGTTACTTGTATTTAGTTTTGTTACCTGCCAGGGATGTTGGCAGAACCTTATTATTGTGGTATATATATTTGCATGTGTGCTCTCCTCTATTTATGGAGGATCACACATTTTTCTCAAAAAATAATTTTCTAGGGTCACTATGAATCTATTACTTTTCATGAACTAACTAATAACCTGGGTCAATCTGTAGGGACAATCTATCCAACTTCATAGTTTTCATGGAATCACCAAGAACCTATTAGTTTCTACCAAAAACCTTCCAATCATAGTTTTTCATTGGATTATTAGGAACCTATTGGATTCTATAATAACATATATCAAGTCATAGTTCTTCATGGGATCACTATGAACTTATTAATTTCTATTAGTAACATCATCCAAATATAGTTTGCGTGGGATCACTATGAATATATTGGACCCTTCCAATAACATTTCTCATGTCATAATTATTATCGGACAACTATAAATCTATTGAACTCTTCCAATAACCTGTCTAAATCAATAATCTTTTGATAATTTCTGAGCATCATATACTTCTGAGCTACCTAATCTCCTAGATGAAATTCTACTCACTCAAGAGTTAATTCTGTTTATACTCACTACTGGGTCATAAATGATGTGAGTATGATAATAACAATATGCATAATAACTGACCAAATAAACACATGAACATATAACAACCATCTTCATTTATGTTCAATAAATAATCTTTTATGTCTTATAATTACTTATTCTTAAATAATATCTTCTTTGGAGATTTCAATTCAAAATTGGGGCTATTTTATGATAAAAAACGTTGAAGCCATTTTTTGTAATGATGGTACCCTTTAAATCATATTCAAAATAAGGAAATACATAGCCCTTTAATTAGTTTAAAATGGATCGACATCGACAGCATTGACAATGCCGACATAGAAGTTAAATGCTCTCCGCCTTTAGTAGAATAAACCATATTCAACGCGGCGTTAAACAATGTCTACCTGCATCTGGGTTAAAGACAAAACTTAAAACCTTTATAAGTTATACTGCTCACTGCCAAAGATATAGGGCCATCGAACCTCTAAAACATAGACCTCTTCGCCCCTTTTAAAAAAAAATAGTTGACATAAAAACAAGCATCTTCTACGTTAAAATATAAAGTGCAATGTCATTGCCAAGCGCATCGACACTGAAACATAAGGTCACCGATCTTAATGCATATCAACCCCCAAGACCCATGAAGACGTTATAAAGCTTTTACACTTAACTTACTTTGGATACTATGCGACATTTTATAAATAGAGTTGAAGACACGATAGGCAACGTCATTGTCTTGATTTGGAAAACAAATGAAAAGATGAGATGCGGCATCATTTAAAATAGTGATCAAGACATGTGACGTCATCGACGTTGACTTTTAGCTTTTAAACTCTTAATTAAATTACGAAGAGGCAATGCCGCCATTTATGGGTTGCTGTGATTGTTTACTATGAAGCGGTTGGAATCACTCCGTAACTACTTAAGTAGTTTCCTATTCTTCCTACCTCGTCGACTCGATATTCATGGAGGCACTATTCCTTTAGGCTCGATGAGGATATATGCAGCATGACATTAACATAATTATACTGATTTATTTCTAATAAAAGAAAATACATTTTACCAAATCTTAATCTTTTCTCCAGTTTATATTAAATAACAAAACCATTTTCAATTTCTTTTTCAGAAAATACTGTCGCATATCATTTACAAGTTCCAAAACATATAACAACTAATTAATTAATACCCTTAATTATTTATATTTTTAAATGCTCACTGGCATAATAATTTCATAGTAAATCATAATTACTTGGGAAAAAACCCAAAAACTCATAGAGATTCAAAATATCCTTCTCTTTATCATATAAACGTTTTAAAGCCAAAAAACATATTTAATTTTTTTAAATAATTAAAACTCGAAATTAACTTATTTCCTCCTTAGGAAATTCATAAAATAATCAATATAACTTGGAAAATTATGAAATTAAAAAATCATCTCCAAAATAATGTTTTATACGACATATCAGAAAATTAAAGCGTTTGGAGATTAAAATCTTAGGTATTACTCTTAAAACCCATTTAAAAAATTATGAAACTCCAATAAATCATTAGTCTATCCAAACAATGATAAGTTCAACATGGCATATCATATCAACATAAACGAATCAAAGACCTATTGAATTCTAAATCAAACAAGAATAAATGAGACGGTTTCATTATTATCACATTGATTTTGATAATAGAGTTGAGATTTGATGAGTTCTTTAGTTTTCTTAACTTTACTCTTGAATCTCCTTTAGATTGTTTGTGATTACCTCCTTAGCAAGGGCCGCCTCCTTATATTCTTTTGATTGCTTATATTTTGTGAAAGTGAGAATGATAGGGGAGAGGAAGGGTTTAAGGTATGAAGTGTTTTCTATTCCTAAATTACCCCTCGCGTATGTTTATTATTCCTAAGTCACAAAACAATCTTATCAACCAATTAGTTCGTTAGTTATAGCTCGAACATGTTGATTATCAAATCCCAACTTCTCATCACACTACACATCACATTATTCTATTTAATTTATCTAATAAAATCTTCCAAATAATGTTAATTAAAATTAAGGGTGTTGCAAGAACCTACTTTATGTCAGGTATGGACCTTTCATTTTGCCTACTACGGGAAAAATGCTGAGGATTGAACGGTCTCATCACGTCCATTCTAGTTTATACTCATGCCCCCAATTCGAGGACAAGGGTTGAGCGAGTGAATGCTCTTATCACATTCGTTTAGGTTTATACTCATGCCCCTACATCAATGGAGAGAATTAGTGTATGGATGGTCATGTCACATCCAGTTTGAGTTTGTACTCCTGCCCTCAATCCTAGAAAAAGAGTTTGATAATGGATGGTTGGACCGCATCCATTTAGTTCATAATCCTACCCCCAGTCCTAGGTCAAGAGTTGGCTGGTATTTTTCTCTGGTTACCGAGAAGAACTTCAATGGTTCGATAATCGTAGAAGTTTTGGTTGGCACCTATCTCTGGGTACCTACATCCTGCAATATTCATATGCAGATTTATTTAAGTTGGTCAAGTCACAACTCTTAAGTGATGGAAAGACAGAGTCTTGGACTTGAAAAGCCATTTTATTCCATAAAAGACAGAAAATGATGGGTTCGGCCTTATTACATGGCTTTTATCTCTAAGTGAAATAGCATCGTATATGCTTGTTATTCCGCACCCTTGGGAGTGAAATCTCGTCAATCATCGTAAGCCTGAAAATCCATCTCTAAGCTTTTACTCTATTGCGTACGGACTGTCCTAAGTCGGGCCCAAGTTTCCGGTGCCCGGAAAGATTCTTTTGAGAACTAGGTCTCTTATTTCAAAGGTTCGAATCCTGACCTAAACTTGGTAATTTCGTGCAACTTGGTGTTAGCGTACAGCTACCTTCAACCCATCTGCATCACGCTTCTCATTAATCATATCAAGAGACTCTAGCAGGAGTTGCTCATTAGTCCATGGTTTGTAGTGAATCACTCGATGAGAAGGCACTTCCAGTTCAACCGGAATCATAGCCTCTGATCTGTAGGCTAGGACGAATGGAGAGTTGCAAGTCACTAGCTTGTGGGTTATTCGATAAGCCCATGGTACTAATGGAAATACATCGACCAATTTTCCCCTGGCCTTTTCCAGTTGCTTCTTAATAACGGACTTGATAATCGTGTTTATAGCTTAAACATGTCCATTCACCTAGGTATGTGCCGTCATGGCAAATCTCTTCTCCATGTGATGTCGATGGAAGAAATCTTTGAATTTCGCATTGTTAAATTGGGTCCCATTATCGGTAATGATTGTCTGTGGAACTCCAAAGTGATGGATGATACCCCAAACAATAAAGTTGATTACTTTTTTTGCAGTGATCATGGCTAACGGTTCTGCTTTAGTCCATTTGATGAAGTAATCAGTTGCGATGATGGCGTACTTCGCACCACCTTTAGCTATCGGCAACACGTTGATGACACCAATCCTCCAGAATACAAACAACCAAGGACTGACCACTTGAGTAATCCTTATCGGCGGGGCTCTCAGAGTTTTAGCAAATCTCTGGCACTTGCTACACTTTTTGGTGTAACCGGTTGTATCTTGGTTGATAGTTGGCCAGAAGTCTCTATAGAGAAGGATCTTATTCGCTAGGGGTTTAACTCCTAGTTTGGTCACTACAGGTCCCTTCATGAACTTCATTTAGAACTCGCTTGGCCTCATCGTGTGTAACACACCGAATCATAGGGACAAGGAAACCCTTTCTATAAAGTACTTCTTCGTGTATAATATAACTCGAAGCTTGTCGAAGGAGCTTTCGTCATTCATTCCTTCTCTCTGGAAGGATTCCTCTACAAATAATCTCTTATTGAAGTCATCCATGACTCCCTTTTAGGTTCAACCTTCGAGATCCAATCGACATCCATTTGGTCAATGCTCAAAGTTGATAGTACTTCCACCGAGACTATGCTCATGAGCCGCGCATCTCCAAAACTAGCTAACCTAACCAGTGAGTCGGCCTTCTCAGTTTCCTCTTCGGAAATATGAGCGATCATGTAATATCTGATGTCACTAAGTAGCTAAAGGACCCAGTTTAGATAAGGAGCTAGTCTCTCCCCTTTTGATTGAAATTATTTCCGAACTTGGCAAACCACCAGCTTTATTGTTTGTTATCGGAAAGTTGAGTCTCATGGCATAACAAATCAGGAGTTCCTCGGGGGTGACAAGCACAACTCTAGCACTGAAACACCATTCATTAGATGCACCATCCATGTACATCTTTCACCCAATATCTTTTCCACCACTGCTTTCCAGAGGATCATCTCATGTAGTGAATTCAGCCATGAAATCTGCCAAAGCTTGACCATGGATTTCTCTTCGAGGGTGATAGGTTATGTCATATTGGCTCAATTCAATGTTCGATTTCAATAGTCTTCTAGAAGTTTCAGGTCGCTACAAGACTTGTCGCAAAGGCTGATCGGTGAGAACTTTGATTGGATGAGCCTGAAAGTAAGGTGGGTTTTCCTGAAGCGATTAATAGACAGTATACGAGCTTCTCCAGGTTTGGGTAATTTCTTTCTGCTATCGTCAATCTTTTACTGATATAATAGATCGATTGCTGGATGCGGGATTATTCTCGTACGATTGGGGCACTCAAAGCATGCACCGACACTACAAGGTATATAAACAGGTCCTCGTCGTCCATCGGCTTCGAGAGAATTAGGGGGTCTCTCTAAGTGACCCCCAGAGCTTGGAATGTATCTTTACATTCACGATTCTACTCAAAACTCCTTTTTCCTTACTTGACATCAAAGAAAGGATGCATTTGTCTATGGCTCTAGAGACGAACCGACTCAGCGCAGCGACCTTCCCATTCAAGCTTTGGACCTCCTTGATCATCTTTGGGGCCTTAATCTTTCCCAATGCCTCGATCTTTTCAAAATTGTCTTCAATCCCACGAAAGTTCATAATGAAGCATAATAATTTCCCTGATGTAATGCCAAAAGAGCATTTCAAGGGATTGAGCTTCATCCCGTATTTTTGGAGGACGCTAAACATATCTGCCAGATCATCAATGTTGTTCGTCGTACGCTACAACTTAACAAGCATGTCATCCACATAGTCTTCCATCGAATGTCCAACCTGGTCTTTGAACATCTAGTTTACGAGCCTTTGGTAACTCGCTTTGCATTCTTTAATCCAAAAGGCATGACTAGATAATAATATAGTCCAAGGTCAGTTATGAAGCTGGTTTGTTCCTAATCGAAAATGTGCACAGGGATTTTGTTATATCCAGAGTACGCCTCTACGAATGAGAGTATCTCAGCTGTTGAATCCACCATCTGATCTGTCCTTGGTAGTGGAAAGCTATTTTCGAGCATGCCCTATTCAAAGCAGAATAGTCAATGCTTGTCGTCTACTTTTCGTTCACTTTCTCACTAAAACAGGATTAGATACCAACTCCGAGTATAATGCATCGCAGATGAAGCCATTATCTTTCAGCTTATCCACCTCTTCTTTAAGTGCAATAGATCTGTCCAGAGCTAGGCTGCTGCATTTCTATTTCATGGGAACGCATTTGGAATTTATTCTTAATGCATGGCTCGCTATCTCGGGTGAGATCATACACATGTTCAAGTTTGTCCAGGAAAACACAACAAGGTTTGCCCGGAGAAAACCAACCAACTCCTTTATCACTTTTGCGCGAAGCTATGATCCAGCCGTTAGGATCCTATTCAGATCATCCTAGCAAAGCAGAACAACAATCGTTAACTCCGTTGGAGCTGCTCTTCCACCTTCTGGCTCTTTATATCGGTCTATGTCCTTTTGGAACAGGTTAGGCTACCCGGGCCAGAGCTCAGACTATAGTTGCTATGCATCCAAAGCCTTAATGTAGAGGATCCCCTCTACATTTCTACATCTCTCCTATCGCATCACCTCTCTTAACTCAACGACATAGAATTCGCGACTGGTCACCTGATCTTCCTGGACAATACCAATGCCATTCTCTGTAGGAAACTTCATTGTCAAGCACCAAGGAGCTATAGCCGCTACGAATTCAGCCAAGGCTGGTCGGCCTAGAAATGCATTATAGGCTGAGTAAATATCTGACACCAAAAAAAGCATGAACCCACACTCGCTTGCGGTCGCCCTCGCCAAGTACCATTGGTAATTGAACATATCCTATAGCTTCAGTAGCCGTCCCAATAGACCTTTTTATTCGAGATTTACAAGGTTTCAAGTCCTTCTGTTCCAACATCATTTGATCATAAGCTTTCTTAAACAAGATATTGATTGAACTCCTACAATCAACCCACACCTTCCAAATAATAGCAGGACTAATCATGGTTGTGGTCACGAGTGGATCATTCGTTAGAGCTTCCACTCCATAAGCATCTCTATTGGGGAAAACAATATCGTTCTGCATTGTTTTCCCAAAGCCTTGTCTTCAAAAGTGAAGCAACTTTCACTATCCGCATGTTTTATTACACGAACATATTTGTCCATCTCAGCTAGACTTTTATCGGCTAGGTATGGCCCACTGATAATTGTATTAATCACCAATCATTTTTTTGGTCACTTGAATGCATCAACACCAGGCTTGGCTAGCCCCCGTTGGGAAGACAACCAAAGGTCGTAAGAGTTTCCTTGCCTGCCATCCTACAGGCTTTCACATATTGCTGTAATTTTTTCTTATAAATCAACTCCTCAATCATATCTCGCAAGTATCTGCACTCGTTGGTATTCTGACCATGAGTTTCATGGAATCTGCAGAACTTGCCTGACTTCCTCTCCTTCTTAATTAACTCTCTTGGAGCCGGCTTTTTGTGTTGCTTAGTATTTTGAGTTGCTAGATAGATATTCTCTATTGAATTGTTCAGTTCAGTATAGCTATCGTACTTAGGAGTCCTAATATGATACTTATTATCTTGATTTTTCTTCGTGGCCCCATTATCATTCCATTTTCGATTATTGTTTTGGCTACCAACATTCACATCTACATTTCTAGAGCTTCCTCCTGACTACTTTACAAAAATATTACTTTGTATAACTTTGTTCGAATTCCCAACACCAGTCCTTTATGAATGCTTACATGCTTCCGCCAAGGGTAAGTACTCGATATCTTTTCTATAAAAAGCATCCACTATCGATGGGGGCTCCCTTCCCAACCATTCCTCAAAATCCATATCGGGAAGAATCCCATTAATCAACGCCATCAACACTATGTCATCCTTGGGATCTGTAACTTTTGTCATGGCTGTATGGAATCGAATCAAGAAATCCTTCAATGACTCTCCATCAGCTTTGAGGGGGGTTGACTAAGACATGACATGTTTTGGACATAAAGTATGTAAGCGAAATCGCCGTATAAACTTCTTCGGCAGCTCAGCGAATGATGATACGGAACTTAGCGAAAGTCGAATGAACCACATCGTAGCTACTCCTTCTAGGAAAATTGAAAAACAATGGCATTTCACAACATCGGAAGCTTTGGCAGAATCCTTATGCCATTTATATCTCGTTAAGTGCAGCCTGGGAGTTCCTCCATACAACGACATAGTTGGCATTGCAAATCTCGAGGGGTATCTCTCGTGTAGAACGCTCTATGTTAATGGATTTCGACAAGGAAAGGTATCCCTTTCATCATTGCTTCTAAAATGATTTTTGTTGACAAGTCTCCTGATCATATCCTCTAGGTGGTTCGGGTTAACAGGTTCGACTAAACGATGGTAATTGGGTTATTCGGCCTTGCGAACGCTCTCAATTTAGCTCTCAATGCCTAGATTCTCTAGTCTCTAGGAGATCCATTCGTCTAATAGTCCCCCTTGTTTGATTCCCATAGATAGTCCCATTAGTAACAACACGAATTTCCAAATTCTGATCATCGACTGTGCATCCAGAAGTCAAATCCATGCTTCCTTCCATATGGCGAGCTTTGGGCCCACCATTGGATGGGTCGATATTGACCCCTAACCTTAGGTCAATACCAATCCCTAAATTTGAGCATAGAGCTGTCCTCTTCCTTGGTGAGATGGTTCAGCAGCGTTTTGAGTCCTCTTTTGCTTCCTATCCCACTATCGCTGCTCGGACAATGAAGAACTTTTAGACTCTGAGCTGGAATGTCTTCTGCTCCTCCTACGAGTATTCTAAGTTAGCTCATTTAGCAAGCTCAAACTCCGCTGCATCATTTGATTCAACTTATTCTGACTAGCCTGGAATCTACCTTCCATCTATTTTAGTATCCTACCCATCTCCATTCTGGTCATGACTTTAGCTGGATTCTGGATCTCCAATGGAGTAGGTTGGCAACTCCATCTACATGTTGGGCATTTTGGTTCTCAACTTCAGTAGTAGCTCTGGAATTGGTAGAACGGTCTCTACTTGATGGGGCCATTGCAAATAGCTTCTCTTAGATTATAGAAAATCTGAAGAGTATAAAATAAGGTCGAAAAATTGGATCTATCTCTTGGAATTAAGAAATCCAATAGTATATGATGGATCCAAGAAGCTTGAGATTATGTTTTTTTCTCAGTGAAAGCACCAAAATGTTTGAACCAAAAATGGCACAAATACCCAAAAGTTGAAGTAGAGAATAAAAAGTAAAGAATTAAATGAAAAATGATCAAGAAAGAGAACACAATAATTTATAGTGGTTCGCTAAATAAAGGCCTACGTCCACCTTATAATTTTTTTTCTTATATTCTAACTTAGGGGCAGAAGTCCTTATGGGTCGGTACAACTCCGATGCTTGATTACAAGAATTAAAAATAAGTAGAACAAGAGTTAAAAGATCCTTAAAAAATGAGCCAGACTTTCCTATTTAAAGAGGTAGGGGCCTAAAATCTCGTACAAAATATCTCCATGTCATTTTCCACACTAGTAGTTCCCCTTGAAAATAAATTGCCACCTCATCAGATTGTATTGGTCGGTACAACTCCAAGGGTAGGGTTCGGTACCGACCCATAACATTGCTGAAATGGCTGCTTTCAACTCTTCGTGTTGGATCATCTTGTAGTTAGCTTTATGATTTCATAGTTGTTTGCACCAATATTAGCTTGTTTTGGAGTCCAAATGACAGAGTCATGGAAAAACAGAGTTGCTTATTCAAGAGCTCATGGAAATCGATAGAGAATTGCATTAGATTAACAAAATAACACGTGGGATAGGCTTCTAACATCAAGTAGCACATGTAAGTAAAAGATGGCCCCTATAGTGGACGAATGTAGGATCGGCACCAATCCATGGGTAGGGGTCGGTACCGACCCATAACGTAGGTGGACCCATGTTGCTTTGGTCTTGAGTTGTTATCGCGTTGGCCATATGACTTTGTTTATGTTTGGTTTTTCGACTCTTGGACTATCTCTCTAGGCTTCATGCCTATGTTCGACTCATCTAATCTATTCGAATATTGCCTGGTCAAAAGCAATATAACACGTATAATTAAAATTGCTAATTGAAAATTACTGGTTGCTATAATATGGTACATTAAATAGATGTAAAGTGTATCAATCTAATAAAGGTAAAATAGTTGGGATATGTTGATACTGTAAAGAATACCAATAAAATTGATATGTTAAATAAATGTGAAACATCTTGACGGAAAGATAAAATTGCAAGGGTACATTAATGCTGCAAAGCTTATTAGGGTTAAAATGAGGGTATATAACACAACAATAATTGTAAAGCATATCAATCTCGATGTTATATGATTCTACTTGTGTGACATAGTCATCAAAAATGATACAGTTGGAATGCTTTGATTAGCAGACAAAATGAAGAACGTTTAAGGTTATTTTTATTTGAAACACAACTTTTTTATTTATGATGTATAAAGAACATAATCGAACTTGCCTACTTAAAACATTACCAAAGTAGTAAGGAAAAAGAGTGCAAGGACCAACGATAGTATAATGTATCACGCATTTTGATCACATATGCAATATAATACAGAACAAAATAAAGAAAATATAACCCCTATGCTCCTTCAAAATCCCACCAGTTCTAGCTTATGTAATCCAAGTACAAACCCTAATCCATAAGTCAAACCGCCTTCACCCAAAGATATTCATCTCCTCAGCTCACCTCCTCATCATCTCCTTTTTTTTCTTCGTTGTAATACCTCTTTTAGATGATCTAACCACCAAACACGCCACCTACTTCTCTATCGTCTTTGCTCTTTGCAGCCTCGAACTCTTCTTCTTCTCAAAGATGCGCTTAATTCTCTTCGACCATATATTATAAATTATTTTTAGAAGAGAAACATACTCCATTGCTTAGCTGAGATTCTTCTGCTCGAATAAGTAGTGATTTCTTGAAATTCATCAAAAAAATTGTCAAGCTTTTTTGTCTGAGACCAATCTTAATAGAGTGCATGCGAGGAGGTATTTGTTGCATTCGCATCTAAAAAACAGATCTTCATGATTTTGTTCTTTCTCACATAGTATCCATCGAATTTGCATTTGCATTCCCTAATTACCATTTGATCCATAGTAGGAAGTCCCTTATTTATTGCCTTCTTTGCACACATGGACGTTTTCCAACCATTAAATTTTTGCCAAATTACATTATATCGGTCTACTATAGAAACCAGACATCAGACAAAATATATGATTGTTTCCCTTTATCGTCTAGTAATCAGCAGGCATATTTGAAGGGAGTGAAATTTGAGTAATATGCTATCGAATTTCTCTTTTTTTAGGCAATGCATCAAGTACCAACTGATTATTTTATGTGACTACATAGACCATATGTCCAGTAGTTGTAAAATTTGCCACTCTATTCCATCAAAGAATATCTACCAATGATTTATGGTTGATCCAAGAATCAAATCGTAATGAGTTAGTAGCTCCATCTACTAGTGCTCTATGAAATAATTAAACATCAATTCTTCTATTCTTAATATATATCCCATAGTAACTAAGAAATTGTTATGCAGAAACTAATATATTTTATCACTTAGGTACTTGCCCATCATCCATCTAGCCCACAAGCACTCTTTGGTCTATAAAATCCATGATGATTTGAGAATGGCTATCTTTTTTGAGTTAGAAAGCCTTATCAAACCAATTCCCCCTTCCTTTTTTAGTGTACACTGTGTTGATCTACAAAGTTTTCTAGATTAAAAATAGTTAGCACATAGTGATTCTATTTTATTAAGCATAGAAGTAGGTAGATAATATATGAGTAGGCTAAAAAAGGACTATGGGCATTATTGTACTTTGAATCTGTTGTGCCTAACCAATACTTAATAGTAAATTACTACCCCAACTTTCTAACTGTAACGACCCAAAATTTGACCACTTTAAAATATACTATTTAAAGTGATTTTAAATATAATTAGGAAAGTTTATATGATACAAACAATATTAGATAGAATTTGAAAAGAAAAATACACAAAAATAGTAACATTTGCCTATATCGACAAAAGTGACAAAATGCTGATTTCAGACAAGTAAGTTTCAATGGTTAAATAAATTATTTTAATTTATTTATAAGTGTTTATATTTTTAAATATAAATATACAAATTTATTTTTAAATATAGTTTACATAAATAAACAGTTTAAATAAAATGTCAAAATGTGATCGTAAAACATTTTGTCGAAAATCAACGTTTTGTCAATTAAAAGTTGTCGCAATGTTGTCGCACCTTTATTAACATGCTTTAACATGTATATTACACATTTTAATTGCTAAACATGTTTATTTTTACTAAATATAATTATAAAACTTCTAGAAGTCATTAGTAAAAGTAAGTAAGAATTAACAAAAGTAAGAAAAAGTAAACATCAAATCAATATCACATCACAAACCAACATAATTATTATTTTACTTAGCTTAGTTCTTAAGGGATTAAGACATAAATAAGAAGTGAAAGAATGATGTTAAGTGTTGAAAAAGTGGAGGTTGCTTTAGATTGAAGTAAGGTTAGTTTGGTAATTTGGTAAGAAGTTATTTTGGTAAATTTACCACTTCTTTCTTTTTCTATAAATACCCACCTCCTTCTTCACATTCATTCACATTTCTTCTTCTTCTTTTCTCAAGATTCTTCATCTTATTCCACTTCTCTTTAATGGCTTCTAAGCCAAAGAAAAAAATTAGAAAGAAATAATGTAAAATATATACAAAATATTAAAAAGAAATCAATGTTCATTCTCTTCAAATCAAACTAATCTTTTTTCATATTTTACCTCTTTTTCTCTCGACCATAAATTCTTAAAAACATAATCAAAATGCAAAATTATTTTACTCAAATCATGTATTTTTCCAGTGGCTACAATTTTCACGATGTTCACTTTGTCTCATTCTAAACTTAACTATATCAAAAATCCACTTATTTCCAGAGCATTTTCTGGCCCAGTTTCTGACACAGAGAATAGCTTATATTTTTTTGATCATGACTTGATCATAACTGATCCAAATTAATCAATTCTTTTCCTCAAATTATGTATTTTTCCAGTGGCTACAACTTTCATGTTGAGCACTTTTTCCAGTTTTGAGGTTTGCTAACCTGAAACTCAATTCTTTGAAGTGCATTTTCGGGCTTCATTTTTGTCAATCCGACAATACCTCTTCTTCATTCTGTCATATCTCCGTCAAAACTACTTGTATAAAATTACACTTTTTTCAAATTTAAGAGAAAATAATTTTCAACAACTTTTCAGTTAATAACTTTTTCTAATTTGGAGATTTAGAGGACCTAAAATCAGATACAAGATAACATTTTTTTGATCTGATTTTAAGAATTCAAGTCAAAGCTCCAAGACTTCTACTCTATACATTCGGCTAACCTCCATCTCAAGCTTTTCTAAGGTATTGGAAGGAAGAGGGTGTTGTTTTCTAGTGTTTAATGGAGTAGGAAGTAGTTAGTGAAGTGTTTGTTGATTAGAATTTTGGTCGGAAGTTTATCGCTTTAGTTTATGATGAGAAACTCTATTTAATATCTATATTTACATTTATATATATATACACACATACATGTTTGATGATGTGTTATGATTGCTATGGATGTGTATATATTCTTTGATCAACAAGAATTTATTGTTTGATATGATTATTAAATTGTTTTACAAAGTCATGTTAATACACGTCGATAAGCGCAAAGGAAATCACTTTCCTTTTGAAAATGAAATGGTGTATATATAATGCTTAAACCATTCAAAAATAGTTTTAGAATGAGTTATAAATGTTTTATAAACATTTAAATATGTTTAAAGAAATAAAGAAAGAAAATCAGGATTCCATCTTGTATATTTTTCAATAAGTCCAAAACAATATTTCAGGAAATTCATGGTTTTGCGGTTTAAAATCCGAATTTGAAATTGACATAAAAGTAATATTTTTAAATGTTTAAAAAAATGAAGTAAATTATAAAAATATTTTAAAATGTATTAAAAAGATTAAGTTGATAATATGGATTTCTAAATGATATAAAATTTATTTTGACGAATATAGCTTTTAAAACACTATTTGTAACACTTTTCGCAAAGCTTTTCACGGCAATTTTAAATAACTTTTGAAATGTAGTTTTACATTAAATAATTCTTTCCTAATTATTTTGTGAATAATTATAAAATAATAATTAAGTAACTTGAAGATGATTTGCAAGTTTTAATAAGAGTTTGAATAAACGGTTAAGAGGAATTGTATATACCACTTAAACAAAAAGTAAAGAATATTGAACGTATTAACAAACTGAGTATTTGGAAACGACTATTACATTTAACCTGCCTGTGAGATCTGGGAAGATAAAATAATGTGTTTAACTAAGGTTAGGAATGAATCAACCAGTGCCCTGAACTTACCTGGCCTATGTTTTCACTTTTTAGACGAGGGGTGGAACAGATCGAAAGGAAAGTCCGAATGCTCTAAAAGATCATATTTAAGTTTTTCCAAGTTAAGAGAAAAAAATTCTTTAAATGTTAATTAATTATTTAACATCTTTTATTCGATGATCGGTACGAAGGAACCGGGATCGGATTTGGACGATTCCTATCTGAAAATCCCTTCAAACTATTTTTTAAAATAAAACATATTGAAGACAAAGATCATTAAGGACAAAGATCATTAAATACAAACATCTGCATGATGTAGGATTACTTGCCACTAGCCCGTGGAGGTGAAATTTACCATATTTAAAGTGCAGTATTGGTCTGTTATGAAAAATCTTCGATTTGAAAGAATATGATTTGAAGTTAAGAAAGAAATTTTTGATTAAGATTTAATAAATAATTTGGGAATATTTTTCCTAAGTTAAAAGTTATAACTTGAATATAAGAAATCTTTGATTAAGATTTAATGAATGATTTGGAAAGGTTTTCCAAAGTAAAAGAGAAAATTATTTGGAATTATTCCAGGATTTAAGAAAGGTTTGAATAAATCAAATGATTTAATAAATGAGGCTTAATGATTCCATATACTCTTGAAAAGAAAATGGAATAAATTGAAAAGAATATATCAAAGAAAGATATTTGATTTAAATAAAAGATGAAGTAATTGATTGATGATTGATATCCATGTATAAACTTAACATCTTTTTATCGATAATTAGCTTCGAAGGAACCAGGGTCAAATTTGGGTGATCCCTATCTGAAAACCACTTCGAACCAAAGTATACATTTGAAAGTGAAGACATGTTGAAGATGATGATTATTGAAGACCGATGATTTTCATAGCATGAGGACTGCTTGTTGGCATTCTCTGGGTTGCTCCCATTATAGAGTTATTTATAGCAGTGGCCTCCTTGCTGTGGAGATTTTTTTGGATTTCATGGGCTTCTCGCCTAGTAATGGCCGAGGAAAGTGCCTACGGTTTCGTTCACTCCCAAAATGAACTTGTATGGACGTTTGTTTGACATTGTATTCTAAATTACATTTGAGTGGTTTCTATAAATGTATCAGTTAGTCTCGGAGAAGGCAACTTCTTTTAGCTTAACACCCTTTCCCGAGACATACTAGCTCAGGAAGTTATACTTAGAAATCGGTTATGTAACGTGGAATGACAATGTGGCATTCAAAGTGGAACCTGTTACAATTAAAGCGTGGTTTTGTATGAAAAGCGTGGCTTTGAAGAAGTTGAGCGAGCGTATTCTTTCTAGCCTTACATCCCGAAAGGTGATATGGGATGCTATGTGGTCTGACAAACACAAATTCGAAATAAGTGAGTATGTATAATACGTTGGGCCCTTTAGGGGAAAACATCCCTCAAGGAAAAAATTGCTCCATTTTGATAAAGTGGTTAGCTTGAGAAAAGTAGGGAACTACCGATTATCGGTAGTATGGAAAGTACAGTTCCAATCAACTTGCTTGATAAACGCAATTAAGGCACCGTGAGAACTATGTTTTATGTGTGGATCGAAGAAAAAGGCCACTAGTCCCTTATCATGTAGGAAATTCAATTCCAATATGATATTTATGATTTTGATTATAGTCCCAAAATAGCTGGAATGCTTTGCAAACTTTTAAGTTACCCCTTTTCGTATCATATATTCCGTCTGGTATATTCCATTGTCCCAGTCCGGATATATTACCTTAGACTTAGTCCGAGTATTGATACCTTATTTGAAAAGTGTTTTCAAAGGAATATCCTTAAAAATAATATCAAATGTAATTTGGTATAAAAGTGTTTTGGTTATCATAAAGTAAAAACCCATCCGTGTTTATGTATCGGCGTGGTCTTATGAGATACCCTTCTTTTCAAAGGTTTTGATAGCATCGTCATGATGTATGCATTTAAAATTTTGAGTATCTCACGCTCGTTTATAAAGCCTGATCCGGGTATTTTTAATTCTCGAGTCATATCCGAGTAGTTTCGTGTTTAATTGAAGATGGTTGGAGTTTTCAAAGGAGAGCTGGAGACCTTCATCATCGTATGGATGAATTCGATTATCCGCTACATCAATTGCATTTGTTTTGTTGTTTTCAACATTTGTAAGGACAGGGGTTTATAACTATCCAGCTGAATTTAGGTTAGACTCTGATATTATATTTTAAAATTTTCCACTGTAAAGATTATTGTTGAAATATTATATGTTATTCCATTCATTGAGATTCTTTTCTATCTTTATTTTCTTTCTACCCTTAATGATATGTTTATTTGTGCAATTTGAGTTGGACATGTGTGGTTTATTGTTGATTCAAAAGATATGGAAAAATGGACCATTACATTTAGTATCAGAGCTGAAGGTTAAGCAAGAACCTTGGCTTTGGTAGGGTAAAGGCTCATTAGAGATAGGGTTATTAATACCCTAGTATGAGTGAATCATTATAGATAGGGTTAGAACACCCTAGAATGAGTTTGAGTGTATTATATATGAATGCGTATTTGTTAGTGACTAATAAATTGTTTTGTGTTGATTTATCTGTTGAGTGATTTATTGATTCTAATCGATACGCCTGATCACCGTTATCGATGAGGGTTCCTAAACATTTGAATAAGATGAATTGACACACTGATTTTGAAAAACTAGTAAATAAAATTGTTTTACCTAGGATTATATTTTAAATATGAACCGTATATTTTGAAATGTTGTATAGTTAGAAATCAGGATTAGTGAAATTTATATATGAACATCTTGTTATTAGAGTTTCACTGTTTAACTATAAGAAGTTTCATAAAGATAATCGATAAGTAAGAAATCTGATAAGGTAATTAAGATCTTTAATAGTTATTCCAAAATAATAAATTTACAAATGATAATGTTAAGTTACTACCATAAAGTGATCAATTGTTTGATTTAAAAGTTTAAGTACAAATATCTTGTGAATTAAGTTTCACGATTTGACTATAAGGTGTTTGATAATAAGATTTGTTTAAGGAAGGAACGTATAAGATAAAAAGTATTTAAATAATAGAAAATAATTATGTAAAAGGAAAAAATATATAAAAGAAATGAGAATTTAAATTCGAGTAAAAGAATTGTGTAAATTTAAATCAAGTTAATTAATATAAGATAAATTTATAAAATGAATTCATAAAATAGGTTTTATAAACAAAAGTAATCTCTAAAGGATTTGAAAAATGTATTATTTCAAACAATTCGATTGGCTCAAAAAAATAAATTAAAAGTGGGCAAGAGATGTGTTCGGATGGTAAACACTTCCCTTAAGTATTAGTCTTCTTGCTAAGAGGATATATGATACTATAGGTAGTACCAGTTCCTTGGTATTGTTTTAGAGTTACTTGATATAATTTTCTCAAATTATAGATATAATGTGAATCATTAATTGATAGATAGATTAGTACTATTTATAAAAGTGTTTAAACCAAAGATAAATTTGGAATCGCTAACTGATAAGATAAAGCGGGATTCTTGACGATTTTGGATAGTCGAAAATATCTGAATCGTACCTAACTAAGAGCTAAGAAATTTATGTAAACTTTTGGTAAAAGATTGTGAAATACTTTGAGTAAATGAAATAAGATAAGGATAATTTATAAATTTGATTTATAAAGAAAAAGATACTTAAGAGTTAAGAGTATAAGGATTTAAATACGAGAGGTTTTAAAAAAAAAATTCAAAGCTAGAAAATTAATAATAGTATTAAATAAGAAATAAGTTTTATAACTTATGAATTTGAGATAATAGTAACTTACAACAAAGTTTAAATTTTTAGACAGACGGATTTAAGTAAAATCAATTTGAAATTTAGGATTTATATACTCTTAGGATGTAAAGGTATACGATACAAATATAGATTAAGTCATGAACTATCTATACACTTAAGTAAAATAATGACTCTTTAAAAAGGTAATTATAACCTAGAAAATGTTTTATTAATGAATTCTAGCACAAATTAAGAATTTGGACTCAAGTCTAAAAGTGATTGATTTGCATAAGTTATAAGATGAAATAGACTTAAATAATAGTTTTACAAAATGATTCATAAATAATATTAGTGTTAAATGAAATATACTGAGCTAAAGGATTATGGGAAAAATAAAGATAAATTATCTTTTGAGTGAAAAATGATTTCTTTAGAATATTTTCCTTTAATAAAAATATTTGGAAATAAATAATCAAAGGGATTATATAAAGAAGCACCTTTTTAAATGTTTGAACTTAAGATAAAAGTTTTATGAAAGTTTTTCTGAGGGAAGCAAAGGTTCTGATCTAAAAGCCTAATCAGAGTCCATACTAGAGGATCGAAGGATCAATAATAGTTCGAAAATAAAGTTGTGCATCCGAATAGGAGATCGAATAAGATATTTCATATGGATGATCTATGTATATTATATGGAATTAAGTTTAAACATAAATGTTTTGGGAAAACTTTTGTCTGGGGTAATTTCGAGGACGAAATTCTTTTTAAGTAGAGAAAAATGTAAAGACTCAGAATTTGACTACTTTAAAATATACTATTTAAAGTGATTTTAAATATAAATTAAGCAAGGTTATATGATACAAACAATATTAGATAGAATTTGGAAAGAGAAATACAAAAAATAGTAACATTTGCTTATATCGACGAAAGTGATGAAATGCTGATTTTAGATAAGTAAGTTTCAATGGTTAAATAAATTATTTTAATTTATTTATAAGTGATTATGTTTTTAAATAGAAATATACAAATTTATTTTTAAATTTGGTTTACATAAATAAATAGTTTAAATAAAACGTCAAAACGTGACCATAAAACATTTTGTCGAAAATTAAAGTTTTTGTCAAATAAAAGTTATCGCAATATTGTCGCACCTTTGTTAACATGTTTTAACGTATATATTACACATTATAATAACTAAACATGTTTAGTTTTACTAAATATAATTAGAGAACTTCTAGAAGTCATTAGTAAAAGTAAGTAAGAATTAATAAATGTAAGAAAAAGTAAACATCAAATCAATATCACATTACAAACCAACATAATTACTATTTTACTTAGCTTAGTTCTTAAGAGAGTAAGACATAAAGTAAGAAGTAAAGGATTATGTTAAGTGTTGAAAATGTGGACGTTGTTTTAGATTGAAGTAAGGTTAGTTTGGTAATTTGGTAAGAGGTTATTTTAGTAATTTTCCACTTCATTCTTTTTCTATAAATACCCACCTCCTTCTTCACTTTCATTCACATTTCTTCTACTTCTTTTCTCAAACTTCTTCATCTTCTTCCTCTCCTCTTTAATGGATTCTAAGCCATATAAAAAAATTAGAAATAAATAATTTTGAAATATTTACAAAATATTCAAAAGAAATTAGTGTTCATTCTCTTCAAATCAAACTCATCTTTTTTCCATATTTTTTCTCTTTTTCTCTTGGCAATAACTTCTTAAAAATAGAATCAAAATGTAAAATTATTTTCTTCAAATCATTATTTTTCTAGTAGCTACAACTTTCATGTTGACCATTTTGTCTCATTCTTAACTTAACTATATCAAAAATCCACATATTCCCAATGCATTCTCTGGACCAGTTTTTTAGACACAGAATGGCTTATTTTGTTTTTATCATGACTTAATCATAATTGATCCAAATTAAGAAATTATTTTTTAAAAATCATGTATTTTTCCGGTGGCTAGAACTTTATTCTTGAGCACTTTTTCCACTTTTGAGCTTTTCTATACATTAAACTCAATACTTTAAAGTGCATTTTCGGGTTTCATTTTTGTTAATCCGACAATACCTCTTTTTCATTCTACCGTATATTCCTTAAAACTACTTAGATTCAAATGATTCTTTTTTTCAAATTTAAGAGAAAAGAACTTCCAACAACTTTCTATTTAATAACTTTCCAAATTTTGGAGGTTTAGAGGGCCTAAGATAAGATACAAGATAACGTATTTTTTTTTGGATCTAGTTTTAAGAATTCAAGTCAAAGCTCCAAGACTTCTTCTATATACTTTCGGGCAACCTCCATCTCGAGCTTTGTCTAAGCTATTGGAAGGAAGAGGGTGTTGTTTGCTAGTGTTTAATGCAGTAGGAAGTAGTTAGTGAAGTGTTGGTTGATTAGAATGTTGGTAGAAAGTTTATCGCTTTGGTTTATGGTGAGAAACTCTGTTTAATATCTATATATATACATATATACATGTTTGATGATGTGTTATGATTGTTATGGATGCTCGTATATACTTTGATCGTCAAGTATTTATTGTTTATGATTGTCAAATTGTTTTACCAAGTCACATTAATACACGTCGATAAGCACAAAGGAAATCACTTTCCTATTGAAAATGAAATGTTGTATATGGAATTCTTAAATCTTTTACAAATAGTTTTAAAATGAGTTAGAAACGTTTATATATTTTTAAAGAAATAAAGAAATAAAATCAATATTTCATCACGTATATTTTTCAATAAGTCCAAAATAATATTTCAAAAAAATCACGGTTGTGCGGTTTAAAATTCGAATTTGAAATTAACATAAAATTAATATTTTTAAATGTTTAAAAATATGAAATAAATTCTAAAAATATTTTAAAATGTTTTAAAGGAGATTTAAGTTGAAAAGATCGATTTCTAAATGATATTAAAGTCATTTTTGAAGAACATCGCTTTAAAAATATAATTTGCAACACTTTTCGCAATGCTTTTCGCAACAGTTTTAAATAACTTCTGAAATGTAGTTTAAACTTAACAATTCTTTTTTCAATATTTTGTGAATAATTTTAAAAGAATAATTAAATAACTTGAAGATGATTTGCAAGTTTTAATAAGAGTTTGAATAAACGGTTAAGAGGAATTGTATATACCACTTAAACAAAAAGTAAAGAATATTGAATGTATTAACAAACTGCGTATATGAAAACGACTAATACATTTATACGGCCTGTGAGATCTTGGAAGATAAAACAAGGCATTTAACTAAGGCTAGAAATGGAGCAACCAGTGCCTTGAACTTACCTAGCCTATATTTTCTCATCTGAGACGAGGGGTGGAATAGATCGAAAGGAAAGCCTAAATCTCTAAAAGATCATATTTAAGTTTTTCCAAGATAAGAGAAAAAAATTCTTTGAATGTTAATTAATCACTTAACGTGTTTTATTCGATGATTGGTACGAAAGAAATAAAATCAGATTTGGGTGATTCCTATCTGAAAAACCGAGATCGGATTTAGGCGATTCCTATCCGAAAACCCCTTCAAACTAATTTTCGAAATAAAACATATTGAAGACAAAGATCATTGAAGACAAAAATCTTCATGATGTAGGATTACTTGCCACTATTCTCTGGAGGTGAAATTTAACATATTTAAAATTGCAGTAATGCTCTGTGATGAAAAATCTTCGATTTGTAAGAATATGATTCGAAGTTAGGAAAGAAATCTTTGATTAAGATTTAATAAATGATTTGGGAATATTTTCCTTAAGTTAAAAGTTATAACTTGAATATAAGAAATCTTTCGTTAAGATTTAATGAATGATTTGGAAAAAAATTCCTAAGTAAAAGAGAAAATAATTTTGAATTATTCTAGGATTTAAGAATGGTTTAAATAAACCAAATAATTTAATAAATGAGGCTAAATGATTCCATACACTATTGAAAAGAAAATGGTATAAATTGAAAAGAATATATCTAAGAAAGATATTTGATTTAAATAAGAGATGAAGTAATTGATTGATGGTTGATATCCACATATGAACTTAACATCTTTTTATCGATAATTGGCTTCGAAGGAACCGGGGTCGGATCTGGGTGATCCCTATTTGAAAACCACTTCGAACCAATGTATATGTTCAAAAGTGAAGACATTTGAAGATGATGATTATTGAAGACCGAGGATATTCAAAGCATGATGACTGCTTGTTGACACGCTCTGGGTCGCTCCCATTATAGAGTTATTTATAGCTGTAGCCTCCTCGTTGTGGAGATTTTCTCGGATTGTAATGGCTTCTCGCCTAGTTATGGCCGAGGAAAGTGCCTTCAGTTTCATTCGGTCTCTTAACGAACTTGTATGGATGTTTGTCTGACAATGTATTTTAAATCGCACTTAAGAGGTTTTTATAAATGTATATCAGTTGGTGACGGAGAAGGCAACTTCTTTTAGCTTAACTCCCATTCTCGAGACATACGAGCTCAGGAAGTTATACTTTTCTAGAAATCAGTCATGTGATGTGGAATGACAATGTGGCATTCAAAGTGTAACATGTTATGATCAAAGCGTGGTTTTGAATGAAAAGCATGGCTTTGAAGAAATTGAGTGCAGCCTCACTAGCCTCACATCCCGGTAGATGATATGGGATATTATGTGGTCTGATAGAGAAAAATTCAGAATAAGTGAGTATGTATGGTGGTGTCTAATATGTTGGGCCCTTTGGGGGAAACATCCCTTAAGGAAATTATTGCCTCATTCTGATAAAGTGGTTAGCTTCAGAAAAAAAGAGAACTACCAGTTATCAGTAGTAGTATGGCAAGTACAGTTCCAAGTGGCTTGCTGAGAAAAGCGATTAAGGCACCGTGGGAACTATGTTTGTTATGCGTGGATCGGAGAAAAAGGCCACTAGTACCCTATCATGTTGAAAATACAATTCCAATATGAGATTTATGGTTTTGATTGTAGTCCCAAAATAGTTGTAATGCTTTACAAACATTTCAGCTACCCTTTTTTGTATCATATATTCCGTCTGATATATTCCATTGACCAGTCCAGGTATATTACCTTAGACTTAGTTCGGATATTAATATCTTACTTGAATAAGTTTGTTTGAAAAGTGTTTTCAAAGGAATGTCATTAAAAATAATATCAAGTGAATTTTGGTATAAAAATGTTTTGGTTATCATAAGGTAAAAACCCATCCGTGTTTATGTGTAGACATGGTCTTATGAGCTACCATTCTTTTCAAAGGTTTTGATAGCATCATCATGATCTATGCATTTAAAATTTCAAGTATCTCACGCTGGTTTATTAAGCCTGATCCAGGTATTTTTAATACTCGGGTCAGATCCGAGTGGTTTTGGGTTTAGTTGAAGATGGTTGGAGTTTCCAGAGGAGAGCTGGAGATCTTCATCATCATATCGACGAATTTTATTATCCACTACATCTATTGCATTTGCTTTTTTGTTTTCCGCATTTGTAAGGGCAGGGGTTTATAACTGTCCAGGCCGAATCTAGATTAGACTCTGATATTGTATTTTAAACATTTCCGCTGGAAAGATTATTATTGAAATAATATATGTTATTCCATTTGTGCGAGATTCTGTTCTATCTTTATTTTCTTTCTACCTATAATGATCCATTTATTCGTGTGATTTGAGTTGGACTTGTGTGGTTTATTGTCGATTCAATGGGTACGGAAAAACGGGCCGTTACACTAACTTTATTGTTCTTCATTTTATCAATGGAATACATTAGGAGGCGTTAACACACTCCAAGGATAAAGGTACTTCTAAGCAATTAATATGCATATTCTCATCATCTTCATCCACTCTAAGTGCTTGCATAATTTTTTGCTTGTTTTGAAATGATTTATTGAAGCACACTTTTGATATCATTTGGTTGATTTTAAACAAGTTGTCTTTTAGTCCATCAAGTATTTTTCTAATAGCTTATGCATTACCCAAATTAGCTTCTAAGAAGATCATACATAAACATAATATAGGAAGTATAAAATGGTAGGATGATTTCTATTAAGATGGTTTAATAACCCATGAGAAAGTCCATCTTGCATTCTTAAGGAGAAGCATTCCTTTGCCAAATAAAACAAATAAGAGAATAAAGGGTCACCCTACATCAATCTTCTATTTAAATCAGTAAAACCAAGTGTTGTGCCCTCAAATAAGACGGAGAAAATTGGGATACAATTGCACTCATAAATAAGAAGAATAAATGATGATGGGAAACCCATAGCTTAAAGCATATGGTATATGTATCCTCTACTCATAATGTCATATTCTTTCTCCAAGTTTATTTTGATATACATTTCAGCTTTGCATGGTCTTTTGAAGTCTCTAAACACTTCATGTGCTAGCAAAATGTTCTCCCCAATACTTCTTCCAGGAATTAACGCATAATGGTTTTCTAAAATAAAAAAAGAAAGAAAATGTTTTCCCCTGCTACATATAAATTTTGCAACTATTTTATACATAACATTACACAAATAATATGGGCTTATAGTGAGAAATAATTCAATGCTTATCATTCTTTGGGATCGATGGTATGAAGGTATGATTTAGACCCTTTATAGGAATTCCATGTTGAAATATCTATGTAATAACCATAAACAAGTCATCTTTTAGCAGGTCCTGATGTAATTTGAATAATTCACTTAGAATCCATTGGATCCTAGGCTCCTTGCTTCATGAATTAAATCAATGTTGTTTTAATCCTTGAAATATCCACAGTTATAGATAAGTATTGTTTTCCTATAGCATTGGTCTTCATTCTTGTCTTTACTATGGGAAAATAATATTTATTAAAGCCATTAAACAAGTTATGATGATAGTGCAGAGAATCCTGACCTATGGCCTCCTCAGCATAGATATAATCCTAATTCACTTTTATCAAAGCTCGAATTACTATTTTTATTATTTCTCATTGACATTTTAGCATAGAATAATTTAGAATTACTATCTCGCTTGTAGCCATAATATTTTTCTTTTATATACCAATCGCTCATATTACAACTTAATTTCCTCTTTTATAGCCAAATTAATTTTCATCATGTTGTCTTACAAATGTGTTTCTTCTAGTCGTTCATCTGTTTTCAGAAAAGCTTGATTATATTTTTCTTGCAAACTTTTGACAACATTATTTTTGTGAATAGTCTTATACCACTACATGAGTTTTTTTTTTAACTTATTGTAGTTTAACAATGAAATTATATGTGTAATGTCCCCATGCAGTGGCTTTTAGTCCCTATGACACATTGAATATATCCATCAATGTTGCACCAAGTATTTACATATTTGAATGGCTATTTTTCACTCTTTTCATTAGTTTTTAAACTTTAGAAGCATTGTGTGTGATCACTGGGTGCAGTAGGTAGGGCAATAGTTGTGGAATTTGGAAAAATATGCACGCAGTCATGATTCACTAGTACTTTTTCATTACTGCTTGCCATTTCTCTTCTTCTTTAAGTGTATTTACACCATTGCAAACAAGACTCAACATGTCCACGCTATAATATATAATTTTTAAAACCATTAAGATAAAAGAAAGGAATATGTAATTCTCCCTTATTGTCTTTAGAGTTTGAAGCACTATTGAAATCCCCACAAGCTAGCTAAGGATCTGAATAGATGAAGCTTTAAGTATGAGACCACTCTATAATTATTCCCTCTCTGTGTAAGATTTTGTTGCATAAAAAAAGGTCATAGTGCACTGATATCCTCCATTTTAGGTAAGTAGCAAAAATATTTTATGGACTTTTGTATAAAATGCACATATACTAAATATTAGCATCAATGATGACAACTATTCTTCCTTTAGTTCATACATCATTATTGTGATAGGAATTCCAATCTGTTGGGAATTTTGACATACATTATTAAATACCTCTTATAGTTGATTTAATTTCAAGTAGACTTATAATAGTTAGCCTATATGGCTGGAAAAGTGTGAATCCAGGTTCCATTTTACTATTTGTATTCATACCCCTCACATTCAATGAGATAATATTCATATACCCCTCGATGTGCTCGTTGTTGGCCTCTAAGAAGGAGCTATTGGGGGTTATTTTGTCTCATATTTCATCTGATATGTCCCATTAGTCTCAACCATCTGATACTTCATCCAACTTGCCAATCTTGTTAACACATTATGCCATTTCCACAAAGAAATTGGTGTTGATCATCAAGTGTTTCATGTGCTAATGTTAATTCCTCCGATGCGTCAGAAAAATATACTTTAGTTTCCTGCTTTGTTCCTGGTTATGAAAGTATCTTAGTGGGAGGTATTTAAAGGGAAGTACGATGTGGTTCTTTCATTGGAATAGTCTCAATATTAGAAGGGCACCTATTTTCAGTTGTTAAATGTTCAAACTTGTTTAGCAGTAGCTTTGCCTTTATCTATATTTGGTTTGTTCCCTTTTTTTATATTATATTCTCCATTACCACTAGCATTGTATGTATATTTATTCATATCTACATGTCTAGGGGAAAATGTAGACTTCCTGGGGATTTGGTGCCTCTATTGTGTTAAAATCTAGACTTTTTGAACTTACTGATTTGCGCTCTTTATATTGACATTTTTGGTGAAATTTTTTACTTTGCACTTGCTTGGACTACGAATAAATACATGACAACTATCACATGGTTTTGGTTTGTACTTATATGCAACTTGAACTTAGAAAACTTATGGATCGTCAGTCATGCATTATATAGATTTTAGATATTTGAAACCGAGATCAACATAACCAGAACTCTTGCAAAGTTTAGTCTAATTCCTAAAATTCGTTTTCCCAGCATATTTGATATAATACTTATTGCATTTTTTTCTAAAGTTCCAAATTAAATCCAATAGTTTGATCTATATTGGAATGGCGAAAAAATATTCTTAAGTGACCGACGTACCTGGTTTCCATATCTTTAATAAGATGATTAATGAGTTGGGGGCACATGGACCAGTTTTAATAATTTTGGTGCAACCTCCTTATTTACAAATTTGATAATGACAAAACCATTATTTAGAAGTAAACTTTAAAAGATCCTATTAGTTGCCATATTTTTTAACATATTTACAAAAGTGTACACATTGATCTACATCCGAACACATATGTGACTAAGGAGTTCTTTCATTTTGACTGTGCTAGATCTCGTCTTGATTTAGGAATGAGAAGAACCTATTTACCATCTTTATAAGTAGTTTTAACAAACTATAAATCTGCATCATTCTCTTGACAGTTATCTTCCTTGACCCCCTTGATTTCCTCTACCCAAGATCAACTCCACATAGATGATGAAGTATAAGATGTTTGAAAAGTCAATGGATGAGGTCCTAGATCTTGTCATTTTGGGGAGAGGGTATCTCATCCCTTGTAACTTTTTCCATACTATTCACCTTATCCGCCATTTATTATTATTAATAACGCTTTAGATGATAATTATAGAAGTAGCCTATAAAAATGTTTTGTTAGCAAGTTTGTATCATATACTTAGAGATATTTTCAAATTCACCAAGCTTATGTCTTAGCCTCTCTATATCTCTCTTTTTGTACCTATCTACAATAGGTTGATACGTCTAGGAAGCACATGAGGTGAGAATAGGAGATGGAGACTCTATAGAGTCGTATTATTTATATTATTTTTTCATTTATCTACTATTCAAGTATTGTATAAAGACTATCTATATCTTTCTGAACTAAATCAAATATCACTTTACTTCATAGCAATAAATTTAATGTATACAAGTAATCAGATATAACCAAATCCAATCCAAATATAATACACACAATATCAATGCCATGTGATTATTTATATATAGATCTATATAAAACAGTAACGCTTTCATCTGCACCATCCAGCATCATATGGTATAACACTCGTGTCTCCATCAACCTAAAAATGAAACAAAAAGGAAAAAGAACATAGGGAGGGGGTCAGACTACAGTCTAGTGAGTGATGTACGTCTACTCTACAATATACTCTAAAGATTCCTAAATAATACCTTGATAATTATGGTAACCATTCATACCTTAATCTTTTTTCACATACATACAACAAGTTAGTCAAACAGTACAATAATACATGGCTAACTTCATGAAACAAGGTCCTAATCCAATACATTTACAATGATCAATGGTCTAGCCCATACTCAAATCCAATACATTACAATGGTCGATGGTAAGGTTTAACCCATACTCAAAGGCAATCATACTTTGCTGCATTAACACATGACTAAATCACCTAATGGACATAGTTCGATACATGGCTTACATATCCATTTTTCATACAATAACAAGCACCACGTATTTTCTATACGTACTTAGTGATCGTGTTACCATGATAACCAATAGAGGTCTCATAATCAATAGTCAAACAAAAATGTCAATAATGATCCACTATCCATACGTATATATTCGTATATATATCACATGTATACACATAAATTCATCCATATATACATCTAAATCATTTCAATTAAATAAGGTCATAAGATCACTTCATAACATCACCTAATCGAGTCCCAACCCTAAAGGAAAAATCCCCAATTGATGTAATTTAGTATATTCCTTAAACTTGGCCTAATAGCCTTAGTTTATTGTGTAGTTTTTCTCCACACTGGTGGAACAATGTGCTACTCACAGGAGGACCAACGTACATGGAACTTACAAAATCTTGACAATTTAAACTTATATATATATATATATATATATATATATATATATATATATATATCCAAATGTTCATTTGATCATATCTTCTTTGTTTTTCACTTGTTTTCAAAATTGTTTAATCAGAATTCAAAAGTTTTTACTATCCGTCTACTACAAATTCATTAGAAGTTTTAGTTGAAACGATTTCACAAATCACTTTAAAAGTCAATGAATAGAAAACTAGTTTTTGGGTTATATAAATATACTTTCTTTTGTGTGTGTGTCAAAATATAATTTAAAATCAAGATAACTTATATTAAAAATCATACTACTACCTTAAATAACATTTCGTGTGTCGCCAACATTGTTATATAATTTTTGTATATTTTTTACACAAATATTTCACTATATTCCATTTGTAGTGCAAAAAGTGAATTTCTTTCATATATCTTTAAATATAGCATAATAATTAATACAAATACATTTATAATTTATATACTTTTTGGGACATATAAGGATTTGAAATCATTTTATAAACTTTTTATTTGATTTAAACAAACATTTTTAAATATACTATATACATATATTTGTCAAAAGTTGATTTTCAATGCTCCTCTTTGCTATATATATGTATGTAGTATGTTTGTATATGTGTATGTGTGTGCATGTATGTGTATATATATGTGTGTGCATGTGTGTACGTGTATAAATATATGTATATATGTGTGCGTGTGTGTGTGTATGCGTGTGTATACACACTTGTACATATACATATAATCATCGTAATTTGGAATTTTCATTCTCTTGTTTATGAAGCTATCAATAGTAAACTAAAATTTGCATTAACCCTTATATTCCATATTGATTATTTATTGTACATAAACCATATCCAATCTTCAATGTACATTGTTTTGCATTGTTTGGCCAAACACGGTCTACTCATCTTTTTACATTGATTTCATAACTAAATTGCATTTAATTTTAGATTATATTTCTTTTAATTTTTGTAACATATCGGTAATTATCATCATAATCCATATTTTCGATTCCTAAGCCATGGTTAGCTGGAACTAGACGATATTGAAAAGAGCATATTGCAAATTAGGCATAAACCACTCATAATAAAACATAATTGCTTCAAATTGTTCCTCCAAATCTAAAAATTTGTGACTGCAGTTGGTGTTAGAGTATAAGACTCAACCCACTCTTCGATTCGACACATGAGTTATTGAATGAGATGAAAATTTTGGGGAGAAATTTGACTTTGAATTGAAAGAGGATTTCTGGAATGTGTAAGGAAGAAGAA
This sequence comes from Allium cepa, assembly GCA_030765085.1. Classification (NCBI taxonomy): domain Eukaryota; kingdom Viridiplantae; phylum Streptophyta; class Magnoliopsida; order Asparagales; family Amaryllidaceae; genus Allium; species Allium cepa. The sequence goes on along the minus strand of CM060938.1, from coordinate 459,423,391 downwards.
GAATGCATACATAGAAAATGAGTTCTAAAAATTTTAAATGGAATAACTAACCATTATAAATAGATAAGATAGGTTGTCCATTCAAATTTGCTTAGTTAGCATATTTTAATTTTTAAATTTGCAATACATGAAAATCATGATATCTCTCATATGTAGACTTCGATTTAAACAAATGAATATACAACACGCATCAGGAAAATGAGACAGTCTTAATTGTATTAGTTTCATTTTCTAAAGTTTGAAAATAATGATTTTTTCCCTTTGGTCAAAATTATTTAATTTATTTCATTATTTTTAATTATTGAAAAGTATGGGTTATTACACTCTCTCCCTTCAAATAGAAATCTGTCTTCGAAATTACAGACACAACATCCAAGTGAGTTCACACCAATTCAACTGTACTCAAATCAATACATAAATTATATAGATGAACAAATAGGAATGCATGATCGTGTCCTATAATACTCGACTAAATGCAAGAATGTAGTTCGGTAGTCAGCCTCCTAAGCCCATATAGTCAATGAAGCCTAATTAGCCAACATCAGGGACCAACAGACAAACTTTTCTATTTTATAGTTATCCAAAATAGTAGTCACTATGCTTGGGGTCCGATAAAAAGTAATCCCCTCTCCCTGGCTATTTGACTCGCCAATAAGTGGAGTAAGTCTAATAGGTTGGTTAAAATGCAAGGCTCGGATTTGTTTTGTTCTTTAGGCTAATTTTCAAATTAAGATCTAAAAATTAAAAATATAATTTAGATTCAAATGGTAGGTTTAAATATAAAAAGAAATTTTATAAAAATTATAAAATAAATTTAAAACTTTTCAAAAGTATTTTGAGAAATTAATTTAATATTTTTGAAATCATTATAGATACATAATAAATATGAATAATTGAATTAGTAGTTAATTAAAACTTATATATATATATATATATATATTGTAATATGTATATATAACTATAAAGGTTATAATTGGAAATTTAAGATAATTTTCATAAAATTTTGGAAATTTAAGATAATTTTAATTAAAATGTTAAATTAAATAAAATGATGTTTGATAAATAATTAACAATTAGTTCATACACACGTGTGTGTGTGTGTGTGTGTGTAAAAACTTTAAAGGGAATAGTATAATAGTAAAAATGTTATAATATCATTAAAATTGTAAAAATTAAAGTACATAAATTTTCTAAATTTATTAAATATTTAATTGAAATAACTAATTAAGTAGTTAATTAATTAAGATCTGAATATATTTACATACGCATAACGTGTATACATATACATGTATATATAAGATATATATAAGTATAAAGTAATTGCCAAATATTCTTCTTAAATAGTTTAAGATGAATAGAGTAAAATTTATAAAATTTTAAAATATAATTTAATTAAAAAGTGAATTAACTATGAATTAAAATTATTGAATTTTACTTAGTTAATAAGATACATATAAATATTATATAAGTTAATTAAATTATAATAATTATAAATAAATTGAACTTATATAATTACATGTATAATTAAAGTATAGTGAAGTTGAAATTAGCTCAATAGAATTTCGGGATAAATACATATTTTTAATATGTCATGATTTCAAATGTGTCTAACACTTGAATCACGAGGGTATTTTATAAGAAATACATTATTCCTTAAGTTGATATCACTCAAAGTTTCTTAAAGATAAAAGATCTTTAATATAGTTGCCCTCTATCGTTTATATATTAATTGGCTACTTGATATGCACTAGTTATGGAGCAAGCCCAAGCTAAATTTGTTATGTGTAGTACCATTAATATATTCCTTAGTCATGGTAAGATACATACATATATTTGTTGAGCAAACTCAAGATATGTGCATTATACTTAGGCCATCAAGAAATGATACATAAGAGTGAATAATGTCACAAGATTTGTTGAGAAAACTCAAGGTCTGGATCGAGATTAGGGAAAAAGACCATGGTTAGGAGTTGTATATGGTATAACAGATAATTATTTACACATCACTTGCGGTCCTATGAATTTATTAAGAAAATTCAGGGTTAGAATCCAAGGGAAAGCGATTCCTAATACTCTCTAGAAATCAAATGATTTCTACATTTCTCTTATGGTTTTGAGTAATATAAAAATTTAAGGGGTGCCTTGTTAGAAAAATGAAGTGATTAAATTTAACCTTTCTAACCTTGTAAAAACACATGGTATACAAAATTAGAATCATCCACTTAAATGAACTGTGCAACTCATCTAATTGAGAAAATTACTTATCAATTGAAACTATACCAATGAATTAAATTGTGTGCGATAAAGAAATATAATATATATATATATATATATATATATATATATATATATATATATATATCTAGCAATAAATATTTTTGCATGTTTTCGCTTTAAGACTTTTGTAAGAGCTAAATCATGCGACTATTAAATACATTCGCACCTTGGTCATTTAAGTTTTTGTTAGCTCGAGACAGCGTATTGTTTTCTGTAAGTTTCAAGCTCTAAAGTAATACAAGAATATAGATGTTTGATCCAATACATACAAATGTTGTATGGTGACAGTTACATTTGTAATATATGAAATTTGAATGAACTAAGTTCATTTAGAATGGGCAAGAAAACCATAGTGCAAGATCGTGCATTCGATACGACTGAATGCAATAAGAACCTTGTTATGATGAAAACAACGAAAACTGAGGACTGGAGACCAACTTAGGTATTCGATCATTGATGTGTTAACTTCGATTAGTTCACTTTAGTGCAGTCTATTCAATATCCTTAACATGTTAAGGTTGTCCAAATGTAATTTTGTAAAAAGTTCAGTCCACTTTTTGTAGGATCTAGATTAACCCTAGAGGGGGGTGAATAGGGTTATAGCAAATTTTCTCGAATTAAACACAGAAATAAACTGCAGAAATAAATATGCTGAAAAGTAAATCACACACAAAATTTACCCAGCTTCGGCAACCCCTGCCTACTGCTGCATTCCCATATTTCTATTAGAATTGAACAGTATCCCGCTTACAAACACTCTACTAGACTCGCAAACCCTTTTGCTCCCGCTCACAAACACTCTCATAGACTCGCACACCCTGCTCCGCCTATAGAGTTTCGCTTACTCGCAAACTCTGCTCCGCCTATAGAGTTTTGCAAACTCGCACACCCTGCTCACTGAACTAATTCTAACTAGACAATCTGACACTACCTACAACCTAGGTGGTGATTTACAAATTCTTTGACTCGAAAAGAAAAAAACAACTTCAAAAATAAAAACAGGAGCAAAAATTAAAATATAAACTTTAATCCCTAATTTTTGCTCAAAATAAAAAACCCCTTTTTAATAAAACCCTAAACAAAATAATCCCCTTTTAACAAATAAGGCCGGCCCCTTATTCTTTAACCCGATCCACTGTCTTTTGTTTGTGAAGAAAAATGGCGGCCTCTGTTGTTTTGTTCGTTCTGAAATTAGGGCTTGCAATCCAAATTGGGGCTTTTCAATATTCGCTTCCTCTGATTTGTGTTGCTCGTTGCTCGCGGCTTTTCTGATGATCGATTCTGGTTGCTTTGCTCTTGCTCATTCTCTGATGATCGAGTTGTTGATTCGGTATGTAACTTCTCTGTTTGTGATTTTTATACTCAAACTCGATGCCGATGATGATGATTGGGGTTTGGTATTTATATGAATTTGAATACACTTGCTTTCGTTCGTATCAATTCTATACTTTCCCAATTTGTTCTTTCCTTGATGCGCACGGCTTTCCTGATTTACTTTAGACTTGTTACTCACGGCCTTGATTTTTAATCGTTTGATTTTCCTTGATTCACACGGCAACAACTTTCCCTTTTTCATTGCTGACTTTTTCAAAGATACGAATTTGATTTTCGTTGAATTCTCTGACTAGACTTTAGCATCCTATTTTCGAAAATTCTGACTTCGGCTTTTACTGTGAATTACTTCGGCCATTGAATTCGTTCAACTTGAAATTGGTTTGTGACGTGAATTTCTGGACGTTGATTATTGTTTGCTGCTTGTCGAACTTGCTTGCTTTGTATTGAACACTGCACTTGTACATATTCACTATCACTTGCATTTTTATCACTGCACTGTTTATTTGCATATAAAGTTAGATTTGCTTCATTTGAAATTCTGTTGCATACTCGCTGTGCTTTGAGTCTTCTGTGCACTGTGGTGTCACTTGTACGGTTGTAATGCGTTGTTTACCCTTGTTTCTGGTTGCTTTCCACATTGAACTGGCTTTGATGTTGTACACTGTTTACTGTTAGTCAAGTTGCAACTGCTTGTAGTTGATGCATATGCTCTCTGATACATGTTTATGTGTGTCTGCCATTCCAGGAATTTCTTGTATCATTGCAGTGATTGGTCTGACCTGAACTTGATTATTGAAGTATGTTGCACTTTGGTCTTGCATGTCTTGTGTCTCACTTCATTGATCCTTGTACCTGTTGGCACTGGATTTTGCGGTAATCTTTATTACTTCGAATTGCATATACTTCATGTTGACATTTTCTATGCTTTGACACAGATGCTTCACTTGTTCATATTGCCTTTGTAAACTTGTTACTTTCGTTGTTGTGCACATTGTTGCATTGTTGATGTTCTTTGTTTTCATTGGGCTGTAGTTGTTCAGGCATTTTTGATTGCCATGTGCATCACTTGTTCATTCCACTGTAGCAACTTTGTGCATTTCTCTGGCCTTGTTTTTGCATGTTGCCATTCTCTGTTGCACTTGCTTTTGATGTAGCTGTTGGTCTGCACTTGTACCTCTGGTTGGCACTTGCATGCATTGTTGTAACTATGTTGGACTTTGAATGCATTCATGTTGATTTTTGAAATTTCACTTGAGTTGAATCCAGTTTCAAAAAACTCAGGATTGACCTTGTGCTCGTGTCGTGATTTTAAATATATTGCACGTGAGTTGAACCCGGCTTTTCATTTGGGTTTGACCTGTGCTCACCTATCCCTGTAAATTATCAAGTGTATATCGATGTGCACGGTCTTGTGGCGTGTACAGTGATACACTGTGCATGTCACACTGTTCGTGTGTGATGAATTCAAGTGTGAATGATGACGAACAACCCAAATAACTGAGGCAAATATTATTTTCAAAAACCATATTTTATTTTATATTGCAAAAATATTTCTTTTTCAATTTTACTGCGTTAGTGAATATTTTTGCAGATTGCTCAGATGCTGGATTCAAACTGGAATGCAGTTGAAGTCAAAATAGGAGTGTGAGTGATATGTAGTGAGGTCATTAATGTAAAAACAATTGTGATGTAATTGTGATGTAATCAAGAATGTATATGTATAGTGAGAGCTTGAATTTGTACTATTCAAGATTGTAATAAATATTTGTTTGAATAAAATTTCTGTTTGAATTCAAATTCTGTGTAATTTATTTTATTCAACAAATATTTATTTAATCTACGAAAAACAAAATATTACATTACCAAATACATTTAAATGAATATATATGTTTATTATCATCAAACAAAAACATATAAGCTCATATTCATACAATCTCCCCCTTTTGATGATAACAAACATATATTTAAGATTTTGACCGTGTTAAACGTATTTGACCAATGATATACTCTAATTGCTCCCCCTATTTAAATGCTTCCTCTCTACATGATGCTCCCCCTACATATATGCATGCAAATAGAAGTATTCAAATAAGCCTAGATGCAAATGGAAAATTATTTGACCTTTGCTTGATTCTATTTGACAAAATCTTAACTTTTTTCTCCCTCTTTTGTTATCAGCAAAAGAATAATAGTGTTAGAGAAAAATAGAGATTAAGTGATCAATATTAATCCAACATTAAACTCAAATTGAATATAAATATTAAACTTCAATAAGAATCAAACAAAAACCATAACTACCCTTGTTAGGCGCATATTCCACTTTTAGAAATGATGGATATGATGTTCATATAAAATCATACAGTTGAATCTTCTTGTGGTACATTTATATCAGGAATTTGAATATCTACTAATCATGCATAACCGTTAGGACTTTTAAATGAGATTAGTAGTATTCCAATTTAATTTTAAAAATGAAATCAAGTATCTTCTAACCACGCATGACCTTGAGGACTTTTAAATGGGATTAGAATCAACTTGTCTGTTTAATCAATTAATTTTGATATGCGTTCCATACATGCATAACCGTAAGTACTTTTAAATGAGCATGGAAGCACATAATCAAAAATCCAAGTAATTCACCCATGCATAACCGTGAGGACTTTTAAATGAGAGCGAATACTTTGGATATTTATTTATTTTTACAAAAAAATGTGAAATGAAAAACAAATGATCCCTGATTATAGTACCACATATCGACAAACTATATTTAAGTTTTGATAAACAATGGTCGATAGAAATATGATAGATATATGAATGATCATGGAATCTTTACCCAACAAAAAGTTTTATAACTCTTGTTTAAATTCCTAAAGAAATTTTCCAAATATATTCTCTTGAGTAATGTATGTTAATTATCAACACTTATCATCTTTTCAATCACTATTTATCTTTTCGATAATCAGCAGGGAGTCGGATTAGTCAAAATTTGTCATTTAAAATCAAATAAGAATGACTAATCTGAAAATATGGTCAATAGTGATTTTCTCGAAGGGGTTATATGAGAAAAATTCTGCTATTTGAAAAATTATTTCAAGTGAAAAATATGCAGAGATTTTCTTTGAGAAACGATGCAGCAAATGAATGTTTCAAAAATTAATCACGTTCAACTAGTAATTTTTCTATCAACTAGATTACCAGTGTAATCTGCATCTGAGTTTCTCTTTCAATCCAAAATATCACTAACTAAAATTGATAAACCAAACCATGAAGTGTGCACAAAAACTCAAACTCAAATTTTACAGCATTCTCGAATTAGAATTGAAGTCGTGTGAATAATCAAAAAAAAACCGTGAATATAGAGTTAGCATGTTGAACAAGTCAGAAAAAAAATCATCTTTGCAACATCTTAATATTGGCTGATTTTATTCAGAATACGGTGCAGATTATCACATTTAAAATATCGATATATATACCTTCACCTGTTTTACCTTTACGATAATTTTACATGATTGCCCATTGTGATTCTGTCACCTTTGAACTAGGCTAAGGAACTTTGCTTTGTTGCCCGTTATGTTTCTGGAACAGCCAAAATCCAGAGAACATCGTTGTTGTTCCTTAGCCTGCCACCATACCTACACGGTGAAAGATTTTTGTGACCTATTTATAGGTCCATGATTGTTAGTGGAAGAAGCATTGTGAATAAACAAACCTTTTGGAACCCAAACTTGTTTTGTCCTTTTATTCTTGTTCCAATAGACGTGAAATTTGTTTGTAGAATTCTTAGGAACCCAAACTTGTATAAATTTTGTTTTCTTGTTCCTATGACTACAATTTTCAACATGATGTCCAATTATTTCACATCTACCAAAGACACTCTTACCTTTTGTATTATCCTCAACTTGTGTTTTCCCAAAACCAAGTCCTTTTCTATTGTTAGCAAAAATTTGATTTTCCAATAACATGTTGAATGATTTTTCTCCTCTTGAAAATTTATTCAGAGATTTCTCAATATTTTGGACTTTGGTTTTTAGTGTCGTGTTTTCAGTTACAAGTGAGGTGCATCTATTTATGAAATCCTTTTTCCTAGTGTCAATGGTTTCCATAAGACTCAAGTTTTCTTTTTCAAGATTCTCAAAGCTATTCTTGAGTCTTGATAATTCCGAATCTAAAATTTTACATTTTTTACATTCTAGGTTATGAATATTTTCAAGTTCAGTTTCTAACCTAAAATTTTCATGAGCAAGTTCTCTCCTATCAGCTTTCAGTTTTTCAATTTTAAATTCAAGAGCATTAACTACTTTAGTAAGATCAGAACACATAAAAACAAGGTCTCTATAAAAATAGTCACCTCCCTCACTAGATTCCTCCGAGCTCGCTTCTGAATCTGATTTTGCCATAAGACACAAGTTAGCCTCCTCTGAGCTGCTATCTGAAACTTCCTCTCCTTCTTCATCATCCCAAGTCGCTGCAAAAGCCTTCTTCTTCTTTTTCTTTCCTTTGTTGTATTTGAGAAGTGGGAATTCTTGTTTGAAGTGGCCAGGCTTGTTGTAGTTATAACACGTCAGTTCATTATCGGAATTGTCAGAATCTTTTGACCTATTACCCTTTGCTTTCTTCTTGCATGGCTTGAATCTTGACCATTTTCTAAGATTATTGACTGCCATTGCAAGCTCTTCAATTGGATCTTCTTCTTCTTCATCGCTCTCTTGTTTGCTCTTTAAGGCAATCGTCTTCTTCTTTGGTTCGGAGTTGTTGCGTTCTTCTTTTGCTTTTAGCTCAAGCTCATATGTCATCAAGTTGCCAATCAACTCCTCCATGCTTAGTTTACTCAAATCTTTCGATTCTTGGATTGTCGTGACTTTTGCCTCAAAGCTCATCGGTAAGATTCGTAGCACCTTCCTCACAATCTACCTCAGTGAATACCTTCCCAAGTGCTCTAGCGTTGTACACCAAAGTTGAAAAGCGTCTAAACATGTCTTTTATGCTCTCGCCTTTGTCCATCACAAAGTTCTCATATTCATTGCTGAATAGGGCTAGACGAGACTCCTTGACTTGAGAAGTTCCTTCATGTGTCACCTCCAAGGTATGCCAAATTTCCTGTGCAGTTTTACAGTGAGAAATTCTATTAAATTCATTCTTATCAAGAGCACAGATCAAAGCATTCGTGGCTTTAGCATTTGTAGTTTTTAATCTCTTATCGTTAGCATCCCACCTATCTTTAGGTTTAGGAATCTCAGTATCACCGACGATTATAGTGGGAGATTTATAGCCAGTTTCAATAATATCCCAGACATCATAATCAACAGAACTAAGATAAATGCCCATCCTAACTTTCCAATAAGCGTAATCACTCCCATTAAACATGGGTGGCCTAACAATAGATTGCCCCTCAGAAAAAGCATTATTTGATGGATTCATGACTCTAGAGTTAAAGAAAAATACCGTGCTCTGATACCACTTGTAGGATCTAGATTAACCCTAGAGGGGGGGTGAATAGGGTTATAGCAAATTTTCTCGAATTAAACACAGAAACAAACTGCAGAAATAAATATGCTGAAAAGTAAATCACACACAAAATTTACCCAGCTTCGGCAACCCCTGCCTACTGCTGCATTCCCATATTTCTATTAGAATTGAACAGTATCCCGCTTACAAACACTCTACTAGACTCGCAAACCCTTTTGCTCCCGCTCACAAACACTCTCATAGACTCGCACACCCTGCTCCGCCTATAGAGTTTTGCTTACTCGCAAACTCTGCTCCGCCTATAGAGTTTTGCAAACTCGCACACCATGCTCACTGAACTAATTCTAACTAGACAATCTGACACTACCTACAACCTAGGTGGTGATTTACAAATTCTTTGACTCGAAAAGAAAAAACAACTTCAAAAATAAAAACAGGAGCAAAAATTAAAATATAAACTTTAATCCCTAATTTTTGCTCAAAATAAAAAACCCCTTTTTAATAAAACCCTAAACAAAATAATCCCCTTTTAACAAATAAGGCCGGCCCCTTATTCTTTAACCCGATCCACTGTCTTTTGTTTGTGAAGAAAAATGGCGGCCTCTGTTGTTTTGTTCGTTCTGAAATTAGGGCTTGCAATCCAAATTGGGGCTTTTCAATATTCGCTTCCTCTGATTTGTGTTGCTCGTTGCTCGCGGCTTTTCTGATGATCGATTCTGGTTGCTTTGCTCTTGCTCATTCTCTGATGGTCGAGTTGTTGATTCGGTATGTAACTTCTCTGTTTGTGCTATTGTGATTTTTGTACTCAAACTCGATGCCGATGATGATGATTGGGCTTTGGTATTTATATGAATTCGAATACACTTGCTTTCGTTCGTATCAATTCGATACTTTCCCAATTTGTTCTTTCCTTGATGCGCATGGCTTTCCTGATTTACTTTAGACTTGTTACTCACGGCCTTGATTTTCAATCGTTTGATTTTCCTTGATTCAAACGGCAACAACTTTCCCTTTTTCATTGCTGAATTTTTCAAAGACATGAATTTGATTTTCGTTGAATTCTCTGACTTGACTTTAGCATCCTATTTTCGAAAATTCTGACTTCGGCTTTTACTGTGAATTACTTCGGCCATTGAATTCGTTCAACTTGAAATTGGTTTGTGACATGAATTTCTGGACGTTGATTATTGTTTGTTGCTTGTCGAACTTGCTTGCTTTGTCTTGAACACTGCACTTGTACATATTCACTATCACTTGCATTTTTATCACTGCACTGTTTATTTGCATATAAAGTTGGATTTGCTTCATTTGAAATTCTATTGCATACTTGTTGTGCTTTGAGTCTTCTGTGCACTGTGGTGTCACTTGTACTGTTGTAATGCGTTGTTTACCCTTGTTTCTGGTTTCTTTCCACATTGAACTGGCTTTGATGTTGTACACTGTTTACTGTTAGTCGAGTTGCAACTGCTTGTAGTTGATGCATATGCTCTCTGATACATGTTTATGTGTGTGTGCCATTCCATGAATTTCTTGTATCATTGCAGTGATTGGTCTGACCTGAACTTGATTATTGAAGTATGTTGCACTTTGGTCTTGCATGTCTTGTGTCTCACTTCATTGATCCTTGTACCTGTTGGCACTGGATTTTGCTGTAATCTTTATTACTTCAAATTGCATATACTTCATGTTGACATTTGCTATGCTTTGACACAGATGCTTCACTTGTTCATATTGCCTTTGTAAACTTGTTGCTTTCATTGTTGTGCACATTGTTGCATTGTTGATGTTCTTTGTTTTCATTGGGCTGTAGTTGTTCAGGCATTTTTGATTGCCATGTGCATCACTTGTTCATTCCACTGTAGCAACTTTGTGCATTTCTCTGGCCTTGTTTTTGCATGTTTCCATTCTCTGTTGCACTTGCTTTTGATGTAGCTGTTGGTCTGCACTTGTACCTCTGGTTGGCACTTGCATGCATTGTTGTAACTGTGTTGGACTTTGAATGCATTCATGTTGATTTTTGAAATTTCACTTGAGTTGAATCCAGTTTCAAAAAACTCGGGTTTGACCTTGTGCTCGTGTCGTGATTTTAAATATATTGCACGTGAGTTGAACCCGGCTTTTCATTTGGGTTTGACCTGTGCTCACCTGTCCCTGTAAATTATCAAGTGTATATCGATGTGCACGGCCTTGTGGCATGTACAGTGATGCACTGTGCATGTCACACTGTTCGTGTGTGATGAATTCAAGTGTGAATGATGATGAACAACCCAAATAACTAAGGCAAATATTATTTTTAAAAACCATATTTTATTTTATATTGCAAAAATATTTCTTTTTCAATTTTACTGCGTTAGTGAATATTTTTGCAGATTGCTCAGATGCTGGATTCAAACTGGAATGCAGTTGAAGTCAAAATAGGAGTGTGAGTGATATGTAGTGAGGTCATTAATGTAAAAACAATTGTGATGTAATTGTGATGTAATCAAGAATGTATATGTATAGTGAGAGCTTGAATTTGTACAATTCAAGATTATAATAAATATTTGTTTGAATAAAATTTCTATTTGAATTCAAATTCTGTGTAATTTATTTTATTCAACAAATATTTATTTAATCTATGAAAAACAGAATAGTACATTACCAAATATATTTAAATGAATATATATGTTTATTATCATCAAACAAAAACATATAAGCGCATATTCATACACTTTTGTAATGAATGTTTCCTTTTAGAAAGGAAAACAAATGTTTGATAATGGATTTAATATAGGCATAGTTGGTATGAAGAGAGTGAATGGTTACTTCTGCCTTATGAAAATACATTTGAAATTGTAATTCTATAAAATGCCAAGTAGATACATAATATGGAATGATAAATGTAATTTATATTCCAAATATAATTTTATTACAGAAAATTGTTTTCTATATGAGTTATTTCTTTGATTTTAAGATATTTGATATAAAATACTAGATTTTAAACTAGTTACGGTGGATGAAATAAATAGCCTATAATAGGTTGTTGAACAGAGCTTCATGTTCCATGCATCATTATAATGCTGGTAGAAATAGTTTGAGCATACTATATGAGACTTGCTGATGGATGCAATAAGTTACGAAAGGTTGATTTCGTTTGTATACCAAATATAATTTATGGAATTATAGCAGTTTTTAATATTAACTAAAAATAAATCTAGTTTTATTTTAATATGGGTATAATGTATATTCATTACAAAATAATACTATCATAACGATGGTATTTGTTTTTATAACAATAATGATGCTTTGGCTATGGAAAATACATAAGTATTAAAAAAAATTATTTTGGAATTATGGACTAAGCCATATCCTTGAGAAATAATTCTTTAATTAAATGATTATGAATCAAATGATGCTGGTGAATTATATCTCAAAAGACAAAGGGAAAGTCACTCGATAGGAGTGACAAAAGAGTTAGTGAACTATTCGGATACACACACATAAATACATGAACATGTACAATCCACAATATATTTGATACTAAAATGGATCCACTTACTTTTATTAAATTCACAAGTTGAATTATCGTAGACTTGGCATGTGTATGTGATGCATAAGTACTGTGTCTGTGGTGAATTCATTGAATATAAAATGAAAGTGGGAAAAATAACGTCTAAAGGAGATTAAACAATTCGATCTGACCGAATATGTGAGTATATCATAAAGAGTTCCAAGAGTACCTAAAATGAATAATATTCAATCCTAAAGTCACTCCTCCTAATGATCATAATGATGCATCGATAAGGAGTAATCGTATTTTGTTTGACAAAGACTGATTGATAATGAAGGAAGTTGAGTTAGCTACTTTATATAAGGACATATACTTTAAGAGTAAATGCATATATTTAATTTAATTTTATCTATAGCATAGTTTTTGAAATCATATAAGATTTGAGTTGATAAGAAATCATTGCACGTTCTAGGCCAAGTGTGGACAGGTTGTGTGAGTTGAGAGGCTGCATATAAAATTCAGGTGTGGGTAATCTATTGTGGATCGCCCCAAAGGAGTTTGGGAGCAGCAAAGTCTAGTCGATTAATTTAGGTTATATATAAGTTTATGAACTCAAAATTGATTTATTTTTATGGTATTATTAGATCCAATCAAGCTCTAACATAGAAACTAATTATATAAAATGAAATGAAATTAACTAAGCCTAAAATGGACACAACTCATTTGAATGTCTAATAAGAATTCTCATAGCTAAAGAGAAACTATGAGTTTCTTATCAGTGTCAAGAAAAAGAATCATTAGCATATCCTTGATTTGCAAAAAGACATGAAGAGTATAGACTCTACAATATGGTAGAATGCCTGAATCCGAAAGAGATTCTAAGTACATTATCCAAATATGATTTTAATAGTTGCACTAAAGGGATATGATCCACCGGTCCTAGATTTGCCTTGGGAAGGAAGACCAATGCAGATGGAATATAGAAAGCAAAATTGATGAAGAATAACCTGATAGATTTTAATTGTTGAAATTAGTGTAGTAGATTCATCAGTCAACGTGCTTGAAATAATTCGAATTCTACTCACAAAATTATCGTCTAACATGACTTTGAAATTGAGTACATCATTGTTGACACAAAAATTAGAAATAATGATTTAGAATAGAGTGTTTTCACATGGTAACGAATATGTCACGTCATCAATGGGAGTGGCAATTGAGTTTGCAAGTATTGGATAAGATCCAAGAAACAAAGTGGTAGTATCGTTTGACAAGCATCTTAAATGAGTAAACATTTTGATAATAAACTCATAGTTTCGTTATCAATCAAAATGAAGAGGAAACATGTTTCTGTAAGAAAGAATAATAAGAAACTCCAAAATATTTCTAAACTATAAGTAAGGATGTTTGGATTGTTCCAAATGATATACATAGACACAAAATAATTAAAATGGTTAAAATGGTCATATGAGATGGACGTCTTTTTTATCGATGGTATGATGTACCATGTATGCAATGTTGTCTACTATATCACTATTGGCTGATGTAATAGATGCACTGAGCAAAAATCAAATCCAAATCAAGACCACTAAATGGTATTTCTGATTATTCTCATGTATTTGTGAAATGTTAGATGATTTTTTATGGAAACAATGAACTCCTTATAAAGCAATATTCAGACTCGAACTTCATAAATGATATAGAATAGGTTATGTCAATCTTAAATTAATATCCAGTCTTTTTTAAGGAGCCTTGAGTTAGAAATGTTCCCAATGAGAGGTGGTTGTTGATTCAACCAAAGGTCAAGTACATCTCCTAGAATAACATTGCAGTAAAAGTAACGTACATAAATGCACAAATTTATAACTAAACAATGTGTGATACCAAATGTTGAGATCCCATGACACTATTTCATGAAAACAGTGTCGCAATGCTATTGCAAAAGAACCTATGGCACACAGGATATCTAGACACATGCTCTAGAAAGTTCCATATGGTAAAGGCAGTTTATCAATGATGGAGAAATGTTTATTGATAGAGCAGATAGTAATACAACATAGCAGATTTTCTCACTAAAGGACTAGCTTGATCAATTCAGAACTATTTGGAAGAATGGGATTATGAATCCATAGTGCAAGTAAGGGATTAAATGAGTTACTGTTATGACCTAGGGGTTTTTAGTAATTTTTTATGTATATCTAACTCTATAGTCAATCTTGTTCGTAGTGATGATATTTGATTTCAAGTATATACTTTGTTATAATAAAATATTGTTAATTAAGTAATTAATTTAAAGAATATTAACAAGCCCTAAATAAAATTTAAATGATTATAGTTGCATATAGTTGCAACCATGGGTGATTAATCATAAAATAAAATAATATGTTGTTTTAAATATTCATAGTCAAGATGTTTCGAGGATATCGATACATCCATCGAGACTAGCACGCATAATTCTCTTCAAAGGTTGGGCGTTATATTACTCATGGATGCAAGGGGAACCAAGTGGTATTATTCATAATTATTTGGAAACTATGGAATGAATCGACCGTGAGTTTCATGTTGGTTAATAATAATTAGGTCAAACAGGAAATCTTAGTATGACGATGTTACATAATTCCCTCGACCAGAGAATACTATGAAACTTTAACGTGAATACCCCACTTTAACTATACTAAATCATGGCATGACGATCCATTGAACGATTATAGTTGGCTCTGAGTTCAAGCATTGGAAGTGACGCATAGTTCAATAGAGAGTTCATCTCCTCAGGTATAAAGTTGGTATCATGGTCAATTGTAGTCAATTCAAAGTCAAAATCTTTCACCAGAGTAGAACGATTAATAATAAATACTATTATTGAACCAATGACATTTTTTATCGATTGACAGAGTTGAATGTGGATAATACTACTGTAATGACCCGCATTTTCGAACCCCAGAAGTTGACATTAATACATCCATGTTATTTACATGTCAAACAACTAAGTGCTGGAAAGACAAATTATTATGGAAAATAAAGGTGATAGAAGATAGAAGAAACAAAAACAATCACAGAATCTCAAAATGCAACGGAATAACATATATTAATCAACATAATAATTTACAATGTCATTTCAAAAATGATACATCAGAGTCATACTAATACTATTCTAACCTTGGACAGCTATAACAGTCTGTCCCTGCCTAACTGATACAAGATACATACAATACAGTGGAAAACAAGAAAATAACTAGTTGTCGATGAATCCACCTGCTCCAAGCTCCTCTGATATTCATCCGAGGAAAACATGAACTACTTCGCTGCATACAAAAATTTGTGCACCCAAGATTTTTAGGAATAGAAAATAAAACTCCGGGTCAAACATGGATCTCATGTGAGCAAACTCAAAACAACTGAATTATTATGTTTAAAACTCCTTTAAAATCAAAGGTATCTCGTAAGACCACGCCGCACATAAACACGGATGGGTTTTTACCTTTATGATAACCTAAACATTTTTAGATTAAAATCCACTGATATTATAATAAGGTCAAAGTAAAATATGAAAACAGCTAAAATGCTTGCATCTCACTTTTCAACATAATTGGGCACAATCAAAACTGCACATCACATATTAGAGAATGGATTCCACACTATGATAAGGTAAGGAACTATCTACCGATGGTACATCTCTTGATAAAATGCACCGGGGTCTGACAATAACATCTTGTACCCCTAACGCACAGGACTGGTCTACTACTTGACTAGTAGTACCGAATATGACCACCCTACTTTGGTCCCCGAAGCATACATGAGTAGATAGTAATCGATCTAGATTTTGGGATGGCCATACCCTAATGGGAGCGACCAACAAGGCCCTGCTGCATGCCCGATTTCTATCTTTTCCCGGTTAATGAGGCTTGTGGCTATGATTGCCTTTATTTAGTACTTCCCACTTAAAATGCTACACTTCCCTCCGGGCATCAATGCAATGCTAGCATTCATCCATACAAGTTCGTTCTGGGACTAAAGAAACCAAGGCACTACCTTTACTATATCCATTTTGGAATCACCCTCAGGATTAGTAGCAACTAGCCCTTGCGCTTCAAAACTCCATCTTCGATTCCATACTCTTCAAGATGTCTTCAGTTTGAAACGCTTGAGTTGGATTAAAATGGTTTTCAAATAACATATCTGATCCTAGTCTCTTTAAAACAACTTTTGATAATATTTGGTAAACTCAACTTTAGTTCATGGGGAAATAAGCAGATAAAGATCGGAGTGGAGTTCACCTCCTAACTGTTAGTGACGAATATCCTTATAATTTGACCTATAAGATCAAAATGAATTTATACGCACAGTATAACACCACCGACAGTAACTGTACCATACAATTTCCGTGTTTCTCCTAGAAATTTTCAAAGTTATGTTTTGGTATAGATTTTGATAGTCACAATAAACAAACATTCTAATATGGATTTAATTCCATATGGAATCCACTAAGCCTTATTTAATTAATTTTTAATTAATTAAAATCACTTTATGAACACTGGATCAAAAGATCTTTACAAAACACTATTCATAAACCCCTTACATCCATTTTATACTTGGAAAAACATTTATATACTTATCTCAAGGGTATATGAATATTTACCAAACTTTACAAAAAAAATTCTTTTCAAATTCCATGTTAAATGGCCAAAAATTCCATTTAAAAAATTACTTCCCTTAATCGATCCACTTATCCTTTATAAAAAATTTCCTTTCTAAAAAGTTCACTTCATATATCAAATAACTTATAACGTCCAAATAAATTATACCTCACTTTAATAAATCTCAAAGTTAATTTATAAAACCACTTTACAAATTTCTAAAATGATTTATTGATCTTTTTTGTACTTTTTATAAATCATCCTTTATAACTTCTTTATAGAATTCACTTTATAAAATATCATATAAATTGTAAAACACTTTAAATAAACTCTTTTATTTAATAAAACCCACTTTTAAACAAGTTATTATTTTTAAATACCTTTATTACATAATTATATAACTTGAAAATCATTTATATACTTTTAACCCTATATTGACTAAAAAATTAAAGTTAATTCAAACGACACTTTATCATTCCCAAAAGAGGCTTAGCAATTACAGTGGTATTAGTTTAAGTTACCATTTTAATTCAATTTGATTTCCAAGTCACTTAACAATATATTTACGTAAGTCAACATATATGTAAATATAATCCATATCCAAATTAGGGAATAACATGTCAATATGAACTAACTAGCATATACTTGTCTAAATAACAATGATAGCAGGATGGTGATTGTTCTGCTATACAGGTGTCCAAACAAAACAATAAAATTATAACAGAATGGCGATTTATTCTGCTATCAAATGTCCGCACAATTAAACAATCAATTTACAGTAGAATGGGATTTTATTCTGCTATCAGATGTCCAAACAAACAAACAATTTACATTTTAGCAGAACGGGGTGTTATTCTGCTAATAGATGTCCATATAATCACAAACAATTACATTATAACTCATTCACAATCATTTATCTACTTAATAGTACCAACATTTGAATTCCTTGAGTTTAAACCATCTTTGAAAAAGATGCACCTTTAAAACAATATGATTTTTTGAAAACACAGAATTTAATATTTAAAGCTCCTTTAAAAAATTATTTACAAGTTAAACCCTCATTTAAATCATATCAATCTTAATTAATTCTTAATTTTAATTATAAATCAATAATTAATTAAACCTTTAATAAATAATTAAACAATAATTAATAAGTAATTAATAATCCTTTATTAATTATTAAATAATAATTTAAAACCTTCATTAATAATTAAATGTTAATTAGTCTCAATTAATAAATTTAATCATCTTTAATTTAAAGTTAAATAATAAATTAAATGTTTATTACACATAATTAAATCATAACTAAGTTTTAATTAAATCCTTAATTTAAATTTAACTTGATTAGTAATTAGATAATAATTAAACCCTTTATTTAACTAATAATTAATTAAAATAAACTATATACTTAACTTATAACTAATATAAAATTTTAATTAATTTAATAATTAATTAAAATTAATCTAAACCATAAATATAATTTATTAGCACTAATCTTCACTTAATTAAAATTAATAAACCCTGTTTAATCTTAATTATTAATTGCTAAACTTAATCAATTAATAATTAATTGCTTAAAAATTAATTAGCTTTCTAAGAAATTTCTATTAAGTTTATAAAACATTTTAAAATGTTTTTAATTATTAAAAAATAATTTTTGTAAAAATTGAATTTTCAAGCGAACTGCATCCATAGCGACTATTTAAAGTGGGCAACCTGGGGCGCAACCATAGGCAACATAGTACGGGGTGGGGTGTGCAGTGAACTGGTTTTCTGAAAAGTTTGGAAGATCTGGCCAATAAAGGTGATAGCCCAGTGAATTCGTTCCCATAGAAAGATCCTTTCCAGTAAAACGCAGCGTGTTCGAATGATGTATGGATGTCATTACTAGAAATTTTGTCCTTAGCATTCCATTTTAAAGCTTAACACCATAATGCTTACTAACATTTCAAAACATATGTATGTGTTTGAAAATTGAAACCAAGTTTGAAACTTTTTGAAAATGATTTTGAATTTAAACTAAACCCATGGTTTTTCACATAAGGATTTTTTTATCGCTAACCCAAACCAAGATGCTAACTTTTCTTTAGTATAGAACATATACTCTATCCATCCATAAACACACATACCACACCGTATACATGAAGCAAATTCATAACTTTACATACAATAACAACATCCAAACTTCAAACTCAAATCAAATATAATATATCATCCAAGCATCCAAATATGTAACAACACCACAACATTCGTTTAAACTAAACATTTAACAAGATTAAAAACGCATATAATACTACAAATTTTCAACTTAAATAAATTTTAAATCTTTAATTCAAACCAAGAAATTTATTCACTAGAAATCTTTGAAAATTTGAAACACTTTAGAACTCGTGAAGCTTGGAAAACCACCCAAAAATGGGTCATTTTATCCTTGATTTTTGGCCATCGTACTTTCATAATTTGGACAAGTGGTAAAAAGAAAAGTTTTTGAAATCCTTTTGTCTATGATTTCAAAAAAAGAATCACTCAATTTTGATTAAATATTCAAAAATTGAAAAAATGGTGTGAATAAAAGTTGTAGCCACTAGAATTCAACATGGTTTGAATAAATGAAAATCTTAATATGGTGTAGTCTAGAGGAAGTTATGTCTGAATGAAGTAGGAGTAAAAATGGAGAACTTAGAGATGAAAACAAGTGATTTAAAACTAAGTTTTTGAAAGTTTTGAAGTAATAATTTGATTTTAAAAACTTAGGATTTTTAAATTAGAAGCCATGGAAGTATGTTCAAGAGCTTAGGAGGTTTTGTAAATAAAGAAAAAGAGAATGAAAAAATGAAAAAATATTAGGAAAATTAGTTGTATATTATGTTAACACGTTGAATTACCAAAATACCCTAAGTCCTTTACCCTTCATTCTTTCTTTGCCGCCTCACTTTCCTTCCACCTCACCATGAAATCCACGCCCCCCTCCCAGGCATCCTTCCATCATGTCCATGCCAACATGCCAATAATGCCTTAGTCCTTTATGTTTCTAATTGTATCTTTATATATTAAAATATGTTTAACTTTTTTATAAAATAATAATCTAATATTATATCATTTGTATATCTAAGTGTTCATACATATGCTCATGTGCATTTTCATGTCTGAATAATTGTAAATGTGTGTGTGCATGTGTATGTGTGTGTGTCTATGTACGTACGTATGTATGTATACACAAGTGTTACGACATTTCTGGCAACTTTTAGCCGACAAAAAAAATCAAAAATTCGAAAAACAAATTTCGGTAACATTTACAATCTTTCTACGAACTAAATATTTTTGTAAAAAAAATTTAAAACTATTTCACCACCATTATTTATTACTTCAAAGAGTTATATTTTAATTATAAACCTGTTATCTAAATATTCAAAATTAATTAAATATTCACAAATCAAAGCAGTGAAATTCTGGATCGTTGCATTTTTCCCCCCTTAAAAGACTTTCGTCCCCAAAATTGCACCTCAACCTATGCTAAAAACACTTAACATTATACATCGGTTCGTAAGATGTACATAGATCATTCTTGTGCAAAATCTAATTTGATCTCAACTCGAATATATAGCTTCATTTCCAAACTAGTATCGCTCACCCGATTATCTAGTGTAGACTCCTATTAGCTCCTTGATTTGGAACCTCTGTTCTCCTTACATAACTGTAAATATGATAGAAAATATTTGTCCCATACCAAAAACCATCATCAAGTGCTCGCCATCAAAAATCGAGTAATAGATCCTTATTTGGAATGGTGTGAACCACCTCAAAGCCATGTACTCGAATCTTAGATCAAGACTATATAGAAGGAGAAATGATCTACATCAACCTTACGCACTTACTTAATTGGTTCTCCCTAATACCAATTTTATTTCCACTAAACTATTTATGGAAACATTTTCATAAAAATTAAAGTAAGATTCAACTTGTATAATACTCCACTACATCCTAAGAGTATATACTCCTATTTGATTCAACTATTCCATTTTGCATTTTTTTTCCCAAAGAAAACTCAAGATCCAAATACCCGGTCTTAGTTTAAAATCTTTTTTTTGAATTGAAACAATATATTTTAATCATAGAAAATATAAGTGTGTGTGACGACCCGCAAATCCATACCCTTTGAATCGACAATAAACCACACATGCCTGACCCAAAAAGCGCAAACTGACGGAAAGTCAAGAAAAAGAAAAGGGAAGAAAAGAATAGAAGAGAAGAAAGAGAGAAGAGAGAACAAAACAGAACAATACAGAATCTTACATCATGGTGGAAAAAATATATATCATATCAATGATCTTTACAAAATATAAACTCTGCATACATACATTAATCAGAGTACAACAATCAATCACTAGTCATCAACCTGGACAATTATAATAACCTGTCCTAACAATTGCTGATAATATAAAACAATAAAGCGCAAAGCGGATAATCAAAGCAGAAACATGTATACGAAAATGAAGATCTCCAGCTCTCCTGCTGAAGCTCCATAAGCATCAAATTTGAACCTGTAAATATACTCGGTCTGACCCGAGCATGGAAACGGAAGAACGCCCGAATCAGTCTGGTAAACCAGCGTGAGAAACACACTCGAAATGTAACGACTCAGAATTTTGGTCGCTAGATTTGAACATTTAATTCAATTTAAATGTTGAATATGTCTTATAATTTGAATTTTAAAATACAAGACTTTGGTTAAATTAATAAAATTGGTTAAAATTTCAAGTACGGGAATTTAATTGGAATTTAAATCATAATAATCTGATGATTGGTGGTTCTGGGTGTAAATAGATATAAAATTAGATTCTAAAATTTATTTTAAGTCTATTTGTGTTTGAATTATAATATTGGACTGTTGGATGGAATTGAAAGTAGATAGGTTGAATTTGGAATTTTATATTAATTTAATAATGGAATTTAATAATATAATAACGCACATAACCAAATTTTGGTTAAAACTGAATCAGAATGATTTCTAATGGGAATATAAATTTTATACGAGTTATAATAGAGTTAATAAAAAATTTAAAAGTGAAATTTTACATGATTTCGACGATTTTGAAATTCGTTCGAATTTATCGACGAGTTAAAATAGCCTTCCGGGGCACGGTCTCGGAATTCGACGAAACTAGTTCCATTGGATCCATAATAGTTAGTTATTATCGGATTTCAATTTTCGTAGCAATCGGAGTTGTCATTTGACCCTGGCAGCTCAAAACGCATAGAAACTATTTTAATCGATTTAATTTAAAATTGATCGTTTAATTCCGTAACTCGCGCATATGATCGAATTAGCTTCCAAAACATGTTCCATTGTGTTCGGAACGTAGGTAAAACCTTAGAAATGCCTGTCGGCACGCGTTGTTTGGAGATCGTTTGAGAATGTTGCTTTAAAGTGAATTAAATAATTGAATATTCGATTATACGTATATATATGCGCGTTTATACGCCTAACCCTAGCCCTATTTCACCGGCCGCCACTTCTTATACTCCAATGGCCGAAAATCATCCACCTTCGCCTTCAATTTGCGATCAATCCATCAAGTAATCGCGAATTCTTCCAACTGGAAGATCGAAGAGTCCATCGAGACAATCAAATCCATACGGTCGAGATCGTAGTTGAGGTGACGAGATGGCCGGAAATTGCTCGTGTAGGGTTAGCATTCGAGTGCGAATCTCGAGATGAAGAGGCTGCCGAGCTTCGTGAAATCTGGGACGTAGGTCGTGACGGCGAAAGGCTTCGTCGTGGTGGGTGTTGATCGTGTTCAAGAGGAGGTTGGGGGGTGCGTTTCGAACCCTAAATCATCAGTTTTGGGTTCGGCTGAGCTGTGTATTCACGTGGGGAAGAAGGAATTGCGTGTGGCCTGATTTCTGTGGGACGAACGTTCATGATTTGTTTGGTATTATAAAAAAAAATTGTTTATAAATTTTCTTCAAACTTTAAAAATTCACATCTCATGCGTTTGTTATCAGATTTCGATGAAACGAGAAACGCCGGAATCGCAGAGACGCGTACTACGCAGTGATGCAATTATGGATTCATTCGGAGAAAGTAAAAATTTAGGTTAAGTCGAATGTCGTTCGATTTAATTTAAATTTGAACGCTCGTCGAAAACCCAAGGTGAGTTATTCTCACTCACATCTGGATACTAGTAATTTAAATAGCTGATATTTAAATGGTTGATTGGTTGTTTAGCTGAGTGTGATAATTTTTATCAGATTGCATCGATATTTATTTGTTGTGCTAATATCTGTGGATGCAGGGAAATAGGTTGGAGGGATCCAACTGGATCCCTCACAAATAGAAATTTATTTATATTCTATGATATATCTCATTTGTATTATGTGATAAATTGATTTAGATCGTGTTATGTTGTGTTCTATTTATATACTGTAATGGATTAAATTGAAAATTTAAATTTTGTTGTGTTGTGATTGGGTGACTACAACCTAGGAATTTAAATAAATAAATAAATTGGGTTTACAGGAAATAAAGGAAAATTCTTAAGTAAAAAAATTCTAAAAGAGATTAAATTCAAGGAATGGGTTGAAAATTTTGAAGTGTTTGAAATTGTGATTTCAAAGGAAATGTGAATTGTTTAAAATAATAGCGAGATAAAGAATGGGAAGCGTGCTTTCTCCTGGAAACTTTAGTATATTTTTAAGGAAAGTTTCCAATATAAATTTGCAGTTTAAATATGTTTAGAATATTTTAGAAAGAAATATTATTTTTAATTGTTTTTAAGTAAAAGCAAATATTTGATTAAGTAATTATGGTATTTAATTATTTTTAAAAGTAAAGTAGTATTAAGTTTTTAAAAGGAAATTATAATATAAATATTTGATTTAATAACTTTATTTTAAAGGTTAAATTTGACTTAAAATACTTAGGAAACCCCTATATATTTCCTTAAGTATTATTTTCAATTAAATAATTTCTAGAAGCTTTATTTTAAATATTTTAAACATATGTTTGGAAATGATTTCCAAGAAATAGTAATGTGTTTAAAAATAAAAGGAGCTATTTTTAAAAGTATGAAAAGGATTTTATGGGATGAACGTAAAATTGAATTGGGATAAATCGTGTAAGATTGATAAAAAGAATTCTTTGGGTTATCCTAAAATGGAAGTGTATTTCCCTGAAGGCCAAGTACGTTTTTAAAGTTGATTTTTGAAATGTTAGAATTTAAAGTTATATTAAGAATGGTTTCAGGGAAATTATTAAAGTTGTAAGAATTTTAAAAGTGAACATATATCAAAGTAGTTATAGAAGTAATTATTTTAAAAAGGGTAATTAGAATTAAGTTTTAAAGAATATTATTATTATTATTTATACTTTATAAAATGGTTCTATTTTAAAGACAATCAATCAAATTATTATTTAAAAATTGTATAGAGTTTCATAACTTATTTTAAATTTAATATGACTTAACTTTACTTTGAAGAAAATAGTTTATATTTTATAAAGCAGTTTGATTCGAGATATTTTTAAAGGTATATATATATATATACTAAATTAAGTATGGAAGTAGTTTTAATACAAATGTTTAAATGTATTTTCAAGAATAAAGTATTTAAATTAATTTTAAATCTTAAGTATTGGTGCTTGGATGTTTTCAAGGGAAGTAACAAATTTAGGGGATTTATGCCTTGAGAAAAGTGGGTTTGAAAAGTGTTTCAAAGGGATTTTGAAAATGGAATTATATATCGCAAAGATATTTTGTGAGGAAAATAAATAATGTGGGAATTATTTATTGTGTGATGGATGTTTGTGAATATTAATTGATAGTTAAATCACCGACTATCAATATTGGACAAATGCGTTGATCGTTTCGAAGAGACCGGGATCGAGATTAATTTCTCGAAAACCACTTCGATCCGGTTTGTACGTTTTCGTGGAAAAACGAGTTCGGAGTCGAAGATGGAGCAGTGAAGTGCAAGGGCTATTCGCTACTACTCCTGAGGATATTTCCAAAATGGATGTAGTAGGAGTGGTGCCTTCGGTTCCGTTCAAACCCGGAACGGACTTGTATGGACGAATGCTTTCGGAACATCGTCAGGCGGGCGATGGGCATTCTAAGTGAAACGTTCTTAAAGGTAACGCTTAGCCTCATGCCTTATCAACCGGGAATGACTGAAAATCATGGGATATACAGCAAGGCTTGGTGGGCAGCACCCATTTCCGGGTAAGGTCATTCATGTCTAGATGTCCCTTTTATTTCGGCTTAGCGGTGCGGTTGTTGATCCCAACCGTGAGGTGATCTTACTCGGGATTATCCAGTAAGGGATAATCCGGGTCTTGTGTTGTAGGGGATCGGGCGTGGTCCTCGATACACTGATCTAGACTAGGTACTGTGATAGGTGGTACCCCAGTGCCTAGTCATTGTTGGAAATCCATTCTCCCTACGCGCCTTTTACAAGTTTTGTTTCTATTACCCACTTTGTGGCTAGTAAATGGAATTTAATCATGTAACAATTTCGGCTATTTTATAAGTATTTGTATATAGACCCTATTATAATATCAGAGGATTTCTATAAAAAGTGATTTAGCTATCGTAAGGTAAAAACCCGACATGTTTATTTGTGGCGTGGTCTTAATAGATGCTTTTGTTTTCAAAAGGATTTTTGAAACTTTAATAATCAATTTGGGTGCATTATTATCAGCTGGTATTCCAGACTGACTCGGGTATTATTTCATTATAATGCTCGGGTCAAACCGAGTATTATATGTTCAGGACAGGATGCTTTGGAGCAGGAGAGGAGCTCGAGTCCGAGAGGTATTATTCGTACTTGTATATTTATCCGCTGCTGTGATTGTATGAAATTGTCTCACTGATAAATGTTGTTGTTTGAGATACTCTGATGGTATATTGTATAAAACAGATATAGTTTTCATTTGTGTAAAGATCTGATATTATATATTATATTTTATTCCGCTGCGACTATGAGATTCTGATTTTGTTTAGTTTCTTCTCTCTTCTATCTCCTTTCTTTTCCCTTAACAATCTATCTTTTTTGGCACTTGATCGTCGGCATATTATACTGTGGAGTATTTTGTGTTGATTTTCGAGGGTCGAGAAGGGCAGGTTGTTACACTTGGTATCAAAGCTTAGGTTGGCGACAACCTTTTCTTTGGTGGGGAAATTACTCATTAAACAGAGTCAATAGTACTCTATAATGAGTTGAGTGTATTAATAAATATGAGAGCGTACTTGTTAGTGAATATAAAATTCTTTTTTACTGTGTTGACTTATCGGTTGAGTGTTTATGAATTCTGGTCGGTACGGGAAGTACAACCGTATCGATAGGGGTTTTTAAACTCTTAAATAAGATAAACCGACATAGTATTGTTTTTAAAGTGGGTAGATGAAATAATTTCACCCAAAATTATATTTTGATATAAAAGGAATAATTTTCTGAAATTATTATATATATTAGGATGATTGGTTGTTAAAACTATAATTAAATAAGAATCTAACATTTAATCTAAATTTGAAATGGTTATAATCAAATAAAATTCTATAAGTATAAATTATACAAAAGAAGAATAACTAAATTTAAAATTAAACCAGAATTTAAATCCCGGAGATTTTGAAAAGTGTTTTAAAATGTATTGAATACAAAAGTTTGGAAATTTAAAATCTTGGGAATGTATGGAATGTTTTCCATAGTGTTTGAAGGCAATGACAGAGAATTATTTTGGAAAGTATTTTTGAATGGAAATTGTTTTGGAATGAATTTGGGAAAGTAAGGAAGCACTGAACTCACTTCAGTCGCTGGAAAATAATCCTGATGATGATGGCCACATCATTAGAATTCATTTTCGAGTTTCTAAAGTGATGGATTGCTACCAAAGTGGTTGGTTATGATATTGTTTGGACTTGTTGGGTATACCAGTTGTTTTGGAAATTTCAAAGGGAAAATTTGTTTGGTAAAAACAAGTTGTTTGGATATCCGAAGATTTGATTTAATATACCAAGTAGGTATGAGTTGATTATTATTTCAAAATGGTTTTGAGATAAAACCAGGTAATTGAATTCTGGAAAATTCTATTTAAATAATGTGAAGGCTAAAATGGATCAACTATTGAACTTACTAAGTGAAGTTGATATTAATAAGGAAGAAATGAAAATTTAATCTTGGAATTAAAAATTAATTTGAGTAAATGGAAGTGAGTGAAATATATTGAAGTGAATAGAAAATTTGAATTTAACTTGGATAAGTTAAATAAATTGGGCTTAGAATTAAATAGATTTGGCTTAAATTGAAATGTGAAATGACTTTGTAATTGTGGGTTATTGTGTAATAAATTGTACTCATAAGCTAGTAAGTGTTATACTTATAATTTGAAATTGTGGATTTAAAATTTACAAAGGATTAAGGTGAAAGAAAATTTGTATCCTTAAGAATTCAGTGATACAAATATATATATATATATATATATATATATAGAATTTGGAATTGTGATTATAAGATGAAAATAACTCAAATGAGCAATACAAACTTTGAAGTAAATAATTGGGTGAACTTATAAATAAGGAAATGGAATTATAAACATAAATGGGAAATAGTTGAATGGTATGGTGAATTAAAACTTAATTTCAAATGAAATGTAAATTGAAATAAGGAGAAGAAAATATAAAATATGTGAATGAACCTAAGTTAGTAACTAAGTTTTGAACTTGTATATGGAGAATTAAAATTGGATTGAATTGGATTTAACTTCGATTAATGGAATGGAGTTAAATTTGGATTGAATTAAAATCAAAATTCAGTTGTGTTATGAATAAAAATGAATGTAATTAAATTCTTATTTAAAATAGTAAAAGAAATGGAATGAACTCAAGTTGGCTAAATAAAGATTAGTTAAACTTGAATTAAATTTGGAAAATAATTAAATTGAAAGGAAATTTAATTTATATTAAGTAAGAATGATATTGTATGAATAAAATTTTAACTCAACTAAATTCAAAGAAATTGTTTGAGAATGAATTTAGCGTAAGCTAAATTAAATTAAGAAGAGTCTTGAAAATGAATTTAGTGTAAATTAAATTAAATGGAATTTGTATTGGCAAGGATGAAATTTTGGTGGTTTGTTAAGAAAATTTTGAAAATAAAAATAAAAACCCGGTTCTGGTATGGAATTTAATTTTGGCAATAAAAAGCTGAGAGTGTGAATGAATAATGGAATTAGATTATAATAGTGATGGTTTGAATTATAAATAAATTCAAAATTTGTGAAATGATTTAAAGTGATCTCATTGTTAACAAAATAAATTTAAATGGATTGAGTAAGTAAACAAATTGAATCAAAATTTGTAAATAAATTGAAATTTGATTTAATGAGAATCAAATAAAATAAAATAAAATTGATATAAGAAGATAATGAAAATATTGTGAAAGAACGTAAGAAAATTGAATAATAATTATGATCGAGCTTTATAATGCTGTCTTGGATAAATTTGTTTAGATAATAAAATTGAAGGCAAGTGAAAAGAATTTTAATTAATTGTCGTGATGAAATAAGAATGTGTGAGTTGTAAATAATATAGAATGGCATGATATTAATTTAAACTTAAGCTGAATGAGGAACTTGAAGTGAGAATATGGATTTGATTTGAAATTGCAAGAAATAAGAGTGCTTGGATTGTGAACCATGCAGAATTGAATAAAATCAATATAAATCTAAGTTGGAATTAATTTTAAATGGTTATAGGCTTAAGTAATGGTTATTTGCTTGAATGACATGAAATTTGCATAAAAATTGGTCGTTTTGTTGTATTTGAAATTGAGTTGGTTTAAAGAAGCAAATGAAATTGGTTTTGAATTAATTGGAATGGATTGAAATTTTATTAAGTGATTTTTGCATATGAATGAAAGTGAATCATAAAGGAAATGCAAGTACATCAAATTTAAAATAAAAAATTCAATTGTAAATCAAAGTGGAATTAAATTGAAGAAAATCAATGCAAGTAATACACATGTTAAACCAAAATGATGTGAATATGTGCTTAATTGGTACAAAAATGAATTGGTTATAATAAATATGAATTGTATATAGTGAACTTGAATGTAAATTATTCGAGTGAGATAAAATGAAGTTTGGACTTGTATAAGGAATTTAAAAAGGTGATTGAAATCTTTGAATTGCTGATAAAATATGGTTAACATTGTTAAACTATGAAGTTTGCTTGTTTAAACCATGTAATTGATGTGTTTGGCTAGTTTAATGAATAAAATTGTATTAAAATTCTCATATTATTAAAAATTGATGTGTTTGTCTAAGTAAGTACAGGTACGGGAGGCAGTAGATAGAGTTGGAGCGCGTATATGCAATATAAATTAGTTGCTTGCTTTTAAAATGCTAATAAAGGTACGCCTACGCAATAAAAATAGGAAATATTAACTGTTTTTGGTTACTCCGACCGTGTGGGTCGATGTATATATATTTATATCTATTGTGATATTGCAAAAGCTCCTCCGTACAGGGGAGACTCTGCCAAAAAATTTCGAAAATTTTGGGAGTTAGAAATTTTTTTGAAATGTTTTGTTAACGACAAATTGATTTCAAGTTAAAATAAATTAAAAAGGGATTTTGGGATAGGAATTGAAGCTAGTAGTTTTGATTCGAAACTAAAGAATTTAGGGAAAGTGAAACTGATATTTTCACTAAGTAAGTTTTGCTATTGGGTTTGGAACATTCTTCTACCTTAGCAAATTTCGGGGACGAAATTTTTATAAGGGGGGAGGAATGTAACGACCCGGAATTTTGGGTCGCTAGATTTGAACATTTAATTCATTTTAAATGTTGAATATGTATTATAATTTGAATTTTAAAATAAAAGGCTTTGTTTAAATTAATAAAGTTGGTTAAAATTTCAAGTACGGTAATTTAATTGGAATTTGAATCATAATAATCTGATATTGGAATTGGAATGATTGGTGGTTCTGGGTGTAAATAGATATAAAATTAGATTCTAAAATTTATTTTAAGTCTGTGTGGGTTTGAATTATAATATTGGACTGTTGGATGGAATTGAAAGTAGATAGGTTGAATTTGGAATTTTATATTAATTTAATAATGGAATTTAATAATATAATAACGCACATAATCAAATTTTGATTTAAACTGAATCGGAATGATTTCTAATGGGAATATAAATTTTATACGAGTTATAATAGAGTTAATAAAAAATTTAAAAGTGAAATTTTACGTCATTTCGACGATTTTTAAATTTGTTCGAATTTATCGACGAGTTAAAATAGCCTTCCGGGGCAGAGTCTCGGAATTCGACGAAACCAGTTCCATTGGATCCGTAATAGTTAGTTAATATCGAATTTCAATTTTCGTAACAAATGGAGTTGTCGTTTGACCCTGGAAGCTCAAGACGCATGGAAACTATTTTAATCAATTTAATTTAAAATTGATCGTTTAATTCCGTAACTCGCGCATATGATCGAATTAGCTTCCAAAACATGTTCCATTGCGTTCGAAACGTAGGTAAAACCTTAGAAACGCCTGTCGGAACGCGTTGTTTGGAGATCGTTTGAGAAAGTTGCTTTAAAGTGAATTAAATAATTAAATAATCGGTTATACGTATATATATACGCGTTTATACGCCTAACCCTAGCCCTATTTCACCGGCCTCCACTTCTTATACTCCAATGGTTGAAAATCATCCACCTTCGCCTTCAATTTGCGATCAATCCATCAAGTAATCATGAATTCGTCCAACTGGAAGATCGAAGAGCCCATCGAGATGATCAAATCCATACGGTCTAGATCGTAGTTGAGCTGACGAGATGGCCGAAAATTGCTCGTGTAGGGTTAGCGTTCGAGTGCGAATCTCGAGATGAGGAGACTGCCGAGCTTTGTGAAATCTGGGACGTAGGTCGTGACGGCGAAAGGCTTCGTCGTGGTGGGTGTTGATCGTGTTCAAGAGGAGGTTGGGGGTGCGGGTGCGTTTCGAACCCTAAATCGTGAGTTTTGGGTTCGGCTGATCTGTGTATTCGCGTGGGGAAGAAGGACTTGCGTGCGGCCTGATTTCTGTGGGACGAACATTCGTGATTAGTTTGGTATTATAAAAAAAATTGTTTATAAATTTTATTCAAACTTTAAAAATTCACATCTCATGCGTTTGTTATCAGATTTCGACGAAACGAGAAATGCATAAATCGCAGAGACGCATACTACGTAGTGGTGCAATTCTATATTCATTTGGAGCAAGTAAAAATTTAGGTTAAATCGAACGTCGTTTGATTTAATTTAAATTTGAACGCTCGCCGAAAACCCAAGGTGAGTTGTTCTCACTCACATCTAAATACTAGTAATTTAAATAGCTGATATTTAAATGTTTGATTGGTTGTTTAGCTGAGTGTGATAATTTTTATTAGATTGCATCGATATTTATTTGTTGTGCTAATATCTGTATATGTAGGGAAACAAGTTGGAGGGATCCAACTGGATCCCTCACAAATAGAAATTTATTTATATTCTATGATATATCTCATTTGTATTCTATGATAAATTGATTTAGATCGTGTTATGTTGTGTTCTATTTATATATTGTGATGGATTAAATTGAAAATTTAAATTTTGTTGTGCTGTGATTGGGTGATTACAACCTGGGAATTTAAATAAATAAATAAATTGGGTTTATAGGTAATAAAGGAAAATTCTTAAGTAAAAAAAATTCTAAAAGAGATTAAATTCAAGGAATGGGTTGAAAAATTTGAAGTGTTTGAAATTGTGATTTCAAAGGGAAATGTGAATTGTTTAATTAGGGAGATTTATTTTTTAAAGAATGGAAAGCATGCTTTCTCCTGGAAACTTTAGTATATTTTTAAGGAAAGTTTCCAATATAAATTTGCAATTTAAATATGTTTAGAATATTTTAGAAAGAAATATTATTTTTAATTGTTTTTAAGTGCAAGCAAATATTGGATTAAGTAATTATGGTATTTAATTATTTTTAAAAAGTAAAGTAGTATTAAGTTTTCAAAAGGAAATTATAATATAAATATTTGATTTAATAACTTTATTTTAAAGGTTAAATTTGACTTAAAATACTTAGGAAACCCCTATATATTTCCTTAACTATTATTTTCAATTAAATAATTTCTAGAAGCTTTATTTTAAATATTTTAAACATATGTTTGGAAATGATTTCCTGGAAACAACAACGTGTTTAAAAATAAAAGGAGCTATTTTTAAAAGTATGGAAAGGATTTTACGGGATGAACGTAACATTGAATTGGGATAAATCGTGTAAGATTGATAAAAAGAATTCTTTGGGTTATCCTAAAATGGAAGTATATTTACCTAAAGGCCAACTACGTTTTTAAAGTTGATTTTTGAAACGTTAGAATT
The DNA here is from genome assembly GCA_030765085.1 of Allium cepa. NCBI lineage: Eukaryota > Viridiplantae > Streptophyta > Magnoliopsida > Asparagales > Amaryllidaceae > Allium > Allium cepa. The sequence continues at coordinate 459,390,789 of CM060938.1, read as the reverse complement.
TGAAGTTATATTAAGAATGGTTTCAAGGAAATTATTTAAGTTGTAAGAATTGTAAAAGTGAACATATATCAAAGTAGTTATAGAAGTAATTATTTTAAAAAGGGTAATTAGAATTAAGTTTTGAAGAATATTATTTTTATTATTTATACTTTATAAAATGGTTCTATTTTAAAGATAATCAATCAAAGTATTATTTAAAAATTGTATAGAGTTTCATAACTTATTTTAAATTTAGTATGACTTAACATTACTTTGAAGAAAATAGTTTATATTTTATAAAGCAGTTTGATTCGAGATATTTTTAAAGGTGTATATATATATATATATATATATTAAATTAAGTATGTAAGTTGTTTTAATACAAATGTTTAAATGTATTTTCAAGAATAAAGTATTTAAATTAATTTTAAATCTTAAGTATTGGTGCTTGGATGTTTTCAAGGGAAGTAACAAATTTAGGGGATTTATGCCTTGAGAAAAGTGGGTTTGAAAAGTGTTTCAAAGGGATTTTGAAAATGGAATTATATATCGCAAAGATATTTTATGAGGAAAATAAATAATGTGGGAATTATTTATTGTGTGATGGGTGTTTGTGAATATTAATTGATAGTTAAATCACCGGCTATCAATATTGGACAAATGCGTTGATCGTTTCGAATAGACCAGGATCGAGATTTATTTCTCGAAAACCACTTCGATCTGGTTTGTACGTTTTCATGGGAAAATGAGTTAGGAGTCAAAGATGGAGTAGTGAAGTGCAAGGGCTAGTCGCTACTAATCCTGAGGATATTTCCAAAATGGATGTAGTAGGAGTAGTGCCTTCGGTTCCGTTCGAACCCGGAACGGACTTTTATGGACGAATGCTTTCGGAACATCGTCAGGTGGGCGATGGGTATTCTAAGTGAAACGTTCTTAAAGGTAACGCTTAGCCTCAAGCCTCATCAACCGGGAATGACTGAAAATCAGGGGATGTGCAGCAAGGCTTGGTGGGCAGCACCCATTTCCGGGTAAGGTCATTCCTGTCTAGATGTCCCTTTTATTTTGGCTTAGTGTTGCGGTTGCCGATCCCAACCGTGGGGTGGTCTTACTCGGGATTATCCAGTAAGGGATAATCCAGGCCTTGTGTTGCAGAGGATCGGGCGTGGTCCTCGGTACACTGATCTAGACCAGGTACTGTGACAGGTGGTACCCCAGTGCCTAATCATTGTTGGAAATCCATTCTCCCTACGCGCCTTTTACGAATTTTGTTTCTATTACCCACTCTATGGCTAGTAGCTGGAATTTAATCATGTAACAATTTCGGCTATTTTATAAGTATTTGTATATAGACCCTATTATAATATCAGAGGATTTCTATAAAAAGTGATTTAGCTATCGTAAGGTAAAAACCCGACATGTTTATTTGTGGCGTGGTCTTACGAGATGCTTTTGTTTTCAAAAGGATTTTTGAAACTTTAATAATCAATTTGGGTGCATTATTATCAGCTGATATTCCAGACTGACTCGGGTATTATTTCATTATAATGCTCGGGTCAGACCGAGTATTATATGTTCAGGGCAGGATGCTTTAGAGCAGGAGAGGAGCTGGAGTCCGAGACGTATTATCCGTACTTGTATATTTATCCGCTGCTGTGATTGTATAAAGTTGTCTGACTGGTAAATGTTGTTGTTTGAGATACTATGATGATATATTGTATAAAACAGATATAGTTTTCATTTGTGTAAAGATCTGATATTATATATTATATTTTATTCCGCTGCGACTGTGAGATTCTGATATTGTTTAGTTTCTTCTCTCTTCTATCTTATTTCTTTTCCCTTAACAATCTGTCTTTTCCGGCACTTGATCGTCGGCATATTATACTGTGCAGTATTTTGTGTTGATTTTCGAGGGTCGAGAAGGGCGGGTCCTTACACAATTGAATTAATTAAATTACCAAACTTTTCCTTCCAAAACAAAAGTATCTCGTAAGACACGCCCACACATAAACACGGACATGTTTTTACCTTACGGTAACTAAAACATCTCATATCAAATCCTCTTATATTATATATTATAATAGTGTCTCTTATACAAATAATAATCAAAATAGCCGAAATGGTTACCATTATTAAATTCGAGCATACTAGGCTCTACAAACAAAATGGCAGGTACTTAGTGGAATTTGAATTTCCATACAAATGACCTGGTGAAGGGACTACCTTCTGGTGGGTACACCTCTAGATGGATGTCCCAAGAAACCATAACAAAGTTCCACTACCAACACAAGACAGGTCTATCTCTATAACTAGATAGTACCGAATACGTCATCCTCCGGTCGTTACCAACCTTTTCCGAGGGCCCTCATAACATACAAACTATAATAATTTACATCTCGAACGTCATAAAGGGAAGAAATAAATCTAGAAGAGGATGATCATACCTTGATGGGAGCGACACACTTAGCCTTACTGTATCCAACCTTGTTTCGGTCATTTTTGATTGATGAGGCCTATGGTAACGATAACCTTTCACATATCACATCACTTTGAATGCCACATGGCCATTTCCGTTGATTACTAATTGCCTTCCACAAAAATATCCATTTTATTTAAATTATTATTCACAGTCCAAAATCATGAATATAATTCTCTAACCAAATTCATAATTCTACACATTTATTTCAAAAGAATTATCCACTGTCCAAAATCATGAATGTAATTCCTTTAATAAACTTTCATATTTAACTTATCAAAATAAGTTGATTTCGGATTTATAAACAATGTTTATAAATCACATTTATATTTTATACAAAACTTCCATCTATAAATTCCTTTGCTAACGAATTCCATTTATAATTCAATTACATGCCAAAATCCAAATTATAAGTTAATTACTTGTAAATCTCTTTATTTACAAATTCATTCTTTCTAGAACTTCACCAATTCATAAATCTACAAATCTTATTGACTTATAAAATCCAATTATAGCTTCATTTTAACACTTATAAAAACTCCTTAGTAATTCCATTATTTTGATTTATAAAAATTCAATTTTATAAATCTTATATATATACCCTTTATATAAATCCAAAATCTTAATTTAAACCATTATAGAAAATAGTTAACTCCATATTTCAAAGATCACGTTCTGATTATATTTCACAAAAATCATAATTTTTTATAACATAAAAATTATAACATTTATTTATTTAAAATAAATTCATTCCTTAACAATTCAAAAATTAATAAAACATATATTTTCAAAATCAGTTTGAAAATACTTTCAATTTGAAATCATCACTTTAATATTTTTAAAATTCCAAAAATAGGCCCAATACTGCAACAGCACTAAATACATCAATCACTGCATCCGAAACATCATATATCACATGATAACTGCATATATATATATATATATATATCAATATCTGTAAATAAAAATCAACACTGTTGAGGAATCCAGTTGGATCCTTCCAACCTGTCACCTGTAACAAATATACTATTAGAATATATGTACAATATCTGCTTTGAGGCAGACGCACGTACAAGAGGTCATCCACTCATAACGGGAACGTATAGGATCTCATCTGCTCCAATAGGCAAGAATATATCCAAATACCAATCAATATATATAATATATCATATCGTACCCAAATAATCATCAATCAATAGAAAATAAATTTATTCTCACTTATATAAAAATATCAGCAAGACAAGAAGAGTGAGTTGTACTACATTGGTTCCAATAGCAGTTGCAGTGTTTTATTCTGAATAAAATTAAACAAGCTTTTAATTTTATCCAAAATTTACACTAGCATCAATCAACTCCAAACCAGCTCTATAAGGTAGTGCTCTTCAATACATATCCAACGTAACTTGTTTCATCAAAAACGGACCTCGTATGATAAAGTTACGACATTTAGAAGTTTATATGATTTATATATAAATTAATTTACTATTTTTATTCTATTTTTAAAACCAAGCTTTAACGCAGGCCATTCGATTCAAAAAATAGAGATCGTGGCCTTGACTTACATCTTCTTCCCTCACAAGAATGCCCAGGCAATGAAACCCATACATCGATCACTTCCATCGATTTCTACGGCCACTACACTTGTTTTGACGACGATCGTAAGACCACGCCGCATATAAACACGGATGGGTTTTTACCTTACGATGACCAAAACATTTTTAGATTAAAATCCACTGATATAATAATAATGTCTAGAGGTCAATGTAAAATATGAAAATAGTTGAAATGCTTATATCTCATATTTCAACATAGATGGGCTCAATCGAAATCATACAACACATATTGGAGAATGGATTTCGTACTATAACAAGGTAAGGAACTACCTTTCGATGGTACATCTCTAGATAAAAAGCACTGGGTCCTGACAAGAACATCTTATACCCTTGCCACACAGGACTGGCTTACCACTCGACTAGCAATACCGAATATGATCACCCAACCTTGGGTCCTGAAGCATACATTAGTAGATAATAATGATCTAGATTTTGGGATGACCATATCCTGATAGGAGCGACCCATATGGCCTTACTACATGCTCGATTTTTTTCATTTTGTGATTGCTGAGACTTGAGGCTATGGTTGCCTTTATTTAGCAAATCCCACTTGAAATGCTACACTGTCCTCCAAGCATCATTGCAGTGCTAGCATTCATCCATACAAGCTCATTCTGAGACTGAACAAAACCGAAGGCACTACCTCTACTATGCCCACTTTGGAATCACCCTCGGGATTAGTAGCAATTAGCCTTTGCACTTTAAAACTCCATCTTCCATTCCATACTCTTCAAGATGTCTTTAGTTCCAAACGCTTGAGTTGGATCGAAGTGGTTTTCAGATAATATACTTGATCCTAGTCTCTTTAAAACAACTTTCAATATTTTTTTGGTAAACTCAACCCTAGTTCTTTAGGAAATAAGCAGACAAGGATAAGAGCGGAGTTCACTTTCTTACCGTTAGTGAACAAATTTCCTTATCATTTTTTCTAGAAGAACGAAATGAATTTATATGTACAGTATAGTACCACCGACGATAACTATACCATATAATTTTGGTTTTTCTCCTAAGTATTTCCAAATTTACGGTTTGGTCCAGATTATGATAGTCGGTTATTTAACTATCAAATCAACAAACATTCAAACATGGATTTAAATCCATATGGAATCCACTAAGCCTTATTTAATTAATTTTTAATTAATTAAAATCACTTTATCAACACTCGATCAAAAGATCTATACAAAAAACTATTCTTAAACCCCTTACATCCCTTTTATACTTGGAAAAACATTTATATACTTATCTCAACGGTATAAGTATATTTAACAAACTTTACAAAAATTTCCTTCTTTTCAAATTCCATATTAAATGACCAACAAATTTTGTTTAAAACATTACTTCCCTAAAAAATCAATCCACTTATCCTTTATAAAAAAATTCCATTCTTAAAAATTCACTTCATATTTCAAATAACTTATAACATCCATATATATTTATAACTCACTTTAATAAATCTTGAAGTTAAATTTATAAAACCACTTTACAAATTTCTAAAATAATTTATATACCGGTTTTTCTTATTTGTAAAACTTTTTATAAATCATCCATTATAACTTCTTTATAGAATTTACTTTAAAAATATCATATACAAAATATCATTTGTAAAACACTTTAAATAAACTCTTTTATTTAATAAAACCCTTTTTTAAATAAATTATTATTTTAAAATACCTTATTACGTAATTATATAACTTAAAAATCATTCATAAACTTTTAAACTAAATTTATTAAAGAATTCAATTTAATTCATATACCACGTTATCATTCCCAAAAGAGGCTTAGCAATTCTGATGATTAATTTAAGTTGCCATCTTACTTCAATTTGATTTCCATATCACTTAACAATTCATTGACATATGTCAACATATATGTAAATATAATTCATATCTAAATTAGGAAATAACATGTCAATATGAACTACTTAGCATATACATGTCTAAATAACAATAGTAGTAGGATGGTGATTTTTCATGCTAAATAGGTGTCCAAACAGAACAATAAATTTATGGTAGAACGGGAATTATTTTTCTATCAAATGTCCATACAGTCAAACGATCAATTTATAGCAGAATGGAGTTTTATTCTGCTAATAGATGCCCAAACAATCACATCATAGCTCATTCACAATCATTTGTCTATTTAATAATACCAACATTTGAATTCCTTGAGTTCAAAACAATCTTTGAAAAAGAAGTACCTTTAAAATAATTTGAATTTTTGAAAACAGGAAATTTAATACTTAAAACTTCTTCTTTTTTTAAATTTACAAGTTAAACTGTAACGACCCAATTTTTCGACTTTCGAAAGTCAACATCAATACGTCCACTGTATCAAATGCCGCACAATCGAATACCGGAAAACCGAACCAATAGGGTTAAAGAAGAAGAAGATAGAAGAAGAAACAGAAACAACAACAAAATCTCACATTTCGCAGCGGAACAACATATAATAGATAAATTAATATCTTTAAAACAAAGAACTATATTAGTTTATACATACATCATCAGAGTTTACAACAACACAATAGCGGAAAAGAAATATTATATACTAGTGATACGCCCCGCCATCCAGCTTGCCTTCAGATCTCCACAGCATATTTTTTTCTAACTTCGCTCTAGAGCACTGATAACCTGACTCTAGGATGCCCGTGTGGAAAATTGTGGGCACCCAGAGTTTAGATTAGGAACAATAAACTCCAGGTCAGTCATGGGACTGGTGTGTGATCTTAAAAACAGTTATTTTCACAAAGAAAGGAAAATAAATCCGCTATTCTTTTGGAAAATGAAACTACCATAAGGTCTCCCGCCACACACACAATGCAAACGCAGAATTGGAGGCGATTTCTCCTTATGATAGTCAAACATGCTTGATACGCGAAATCTTTTTAATATTATTATTTGTGCATAGTGCATAAAACCTTTCGAAAGTATATATTAATCTTAACCAGCATACAACCATTATTGTATGCCTAATATAGCTACCATCTAAACAGTGGTGACCACCATAAGTAAATGGCAGGTAATACAACTAAAACCGTACAAGGCGCATAATGGAGAATGGATTTCCAACAAATGGTCAGGCTAAGGAACTTCCTACGCCACATAGGTACGCCTCTGGAGGGACGCCCCTAGAACTTAACCAGCTCTCTGCCAACATAAGGTCGGGTTACCTCTGTAACTAGGTAACCACTACACGAGTATGTCATCTCCCGATCGTTAGCGACCTTTATCCGAGGATCCTCAACCACAAAGCAACAACAATGAAGTAATAAATTTGCTGCAACCACATAGGTTAAATATCTAGACTCCATACCATGATACCACCCTTTTCCAGAAGGAAATGACATACCATAAAGGGTGCGACCCTCATAACCTTGCCGCATTCTTCCTGTTTCGACCATTTCCTGAGTGTGAGGTCCGATGAAGTCTCATCTACAAAGCTACGCTTCTCATAAAGCCATGCTTCGATCAACAAATGATCAGTAGCACCTAGCATGCCACACTACCAAATTGGGACTATATCACTAATAACCATTAACTATATAACCTCTGACTCGTACGTCTCAGAGAAGGGTGTTAAGTTAAAAGAATAAATTCTCCGCTACCAACAGAAATATATTTGATAGAAATCAGCTTTATATCTCAAAGTGTAATGTCATACATACAACCATACAAGTCCGTTCCAGGAACGAACGGAACCGAAGGCACTTCAAAGAGCACTTGCAAATCCGAATATTCACTAGTCACATCTGGAATCCCCATCACAAAGGGTGATCAAATCTCTATACCGGAGCAACCCAGTGTAGAGACATTCGACAGGTAATCCTTTCGCTTTCGAAAATACTCGGTCTTCAACACCATCTTCAAATGCAATCCCATTTCGTCGTATCATTATTCGGAATAGGTTTTATGACACAAAGTCCTCTCCTAGCTAATTCGAATAATGAGCGCTTATTTTTTAAAAATAAGTGTTCATTCATATTTCAGACAAATCACAACAAATTTCACTTTGATCTTTTAAACAAAAGATCCAACACAAAGATTCGATGCGGTTTTCGAATATCCATTTGGAATTCGATCTCCGGTCGCAACGAAATTCAAACGCCGTTTAAAGGTCAATATTTATAGTCGGTTATTTAACTATCAATCAATATTCACAACAATCCCCAGATTTCAAATAATTTTCCCCAATTATTCATTTTCAAAATATCTTCACAAGATATATTTTTCACACTTCAACACTTTGAAAACAAATTTCAAATTACTTTCCACATTTTAATCCTTTGAAAACAAATTTCAAATCATTTTCCTTACGTGGAATATATTTTCAAATATTTATTCATTTCCACTTAAAATCTACCAAGTTCAAATACTTTAACATAATTTTAATTACTTATCCTAACATATATACTTGGAAATATTTAAAATAAAACTATTTTAAACACTTTATTTAAATATTAGTTATGAAAACATTATACTAATATCTTATATAAACTTCAAGCCCAAACTAATTTAATGATAAAATTATTAAATGGAATATAACTATTTAAATAACTATTTTCTAAATCAAATATCAATGTAAATATTTAAATAATCACTTCTATAATTAATTAAACAAATCTTTACTTTAAAGATTTTCAAAACAACTTAAGAAAATAATTTCTCCAAAACATCTTTTTAAAATCAACTTTAGAATTTTTAATCATATTTGAAAGCTATTTTAAAAAAAACATGCTCGGCTTTCCAGGGAGAATACACTTTCCATTATAAAATGGTGCATTTAAATCAATTAATAAATCCTCTTCGATTTATTTTAATTTACATTCCAAATCTGTAAATTTCTTTCCACTCTTTTAAAAATAAACCAATATTTATTTTTAAAACAAAATTCCCTTTCTTTATAAAATTACCATTGTGAATTTAAATTTTTCAAATATCCACTGATATACGATTTTCAAATCGATTTCCAAATATCCATTTTCAAACAACAAATCAGATTCCAAATTTATTTTCCAAATATTTATTTCAACACCAAATCGATTCCAATTCAATTTCCCAAAGATTTATTTTAAAACACTAAATCAATTTCAAATCGATTTCCCAATTTATTTTCAAAACACCAAATCAAATTTCAAATCGATTTCCCAAAGATTAATTTTCAAACATCAATAAATTTTCATTCAAACACCAAATTTAGTGTGTTTTAAAACAAATTCCTTTATTTCTTCCAAACTACTTAAAATATGAATTTTAAATAAATTCTTCATCTATTAAACAATATCACTCGAAATCCATTTATTAAAATCTTTTCCATAATTTGGAATTAATTCGATAAGATTTCAAAAATCAACCTTTATACTTTTAAACTTTCTTCTTTTAAATTTATCCAATTCTCTAAGATAAATTTACTTCAAGTTTTCTGCTTTAATTTCCAAAAATCCAATTTTTTATTTCTGGTATCCTTTAATACCAAAATATATTCAGCTAAGCCATAGCCTTCAACGATTTCAATAACAAATATAATCATACACAGATTATAAATAAATCAACACATAATATTGAAACAAATTCAAATATTTGAGGAATCCAGTTGGATCCCTCCAACCTGTTTTCCTGCATCCACAGATGTTAGCACAACAATTAAATACCAATTCCACTTCGAGGTGGAATATCGCGATACATGGGATTAAATAATATCATCCGCTATTATGCGGCGCATAGGGTCTCATCCGCTGTATAATGCAGGAAATCAATCACTCCAAATATATATATATACATATAATACCATCAATAGATAAATTATCAAATTCATCCAAACACATCCAGAATTTAAATTTAACTATTTGAATTCAACAAACAAACCAAGTGAATGAGAAGATCTCACCTTTAACTTTGCATGCATCCCATTTCAAATCCATCTAGACTCGTTTTCATGTCTCTTGACCTTGTATAAATATTTTTACAATTCATTAATATTCGAAATAATCGAATAACAAATTTTCATTTGGTAATTTTAATTATCCAATGATTGTATTTTAAACCAATTTCTTTTAATAAATTTATTTTAACTAAAAATAAAATTTAAAACTAAATTTCTTTTTAAATAATCTTTGGTAACCAAAATAATTAAATAAATTAGTTATTATAATACTTTATTTCAAAATAGAATGATAAATAAAAATGTATTTGTATATTTATTCTCTTTTGAAACTACATGTATAAAAATAATTTATACATTTCAAAAATCTAATTTCATATAAACCTCTATATTTTAAAATTTCTATATTTCAAAACCTTATCTAAATAAAATAATTTCTGGTTTCCTATATATATATATATATATATATATATGTATATATATTAAAAATCTATCTGTATATAATTTTTTAATATATATATATATATTGTACTTTCCTTCGTGTACAAACATAGATGTATGTTTGAACTTTGAATTAAATACATAAATAAAACACACCTAACTGCCAAGCAGAAGATTGAACAAAAACCCTAGCTTCGACCACTTCTGCCCTAGACATCGTCGACGAAGAAGCCCTCATCGCCTCCACCCCTAAGTTAATCGAACAACTCCACCTTGCTGCCATCGACATCATTTTGCTACTGCACTTCGCCCGAACTAATACGGAACCCGTGTCCAACCTGAATTTGCTAGCACATGCTGCTTTATCCAAAGCTCGTTGCACTGCATGTGCCGGCCACGACAACCATGTCACGCCTCCCTGACGTCATCGCGTGCCTTAAACGAACGACTAGTCGGTGATGCCAAACCGAGTCGCCCCATACACTTGCATCGATCGGCTATCTTCATCATTCGCGATTTCGTTGAATCGATCTGGAAGGGAGATTCGACTACGATAATTGGACACGAATCGATTCGCAATTGAATTCGTTTGATTTTAAATCAAGAGGGATGGAACGAGAAAAGAAAGAACGGCGACCTCCCATTTTATCAAACTGCCGTAATTTTCGTTCGAATGGAATCAAGGAAAAAGACTCGGCATTCCCTTTATTTTTATTTACTCGATTTGAAATTGAAGGAGAGGGGAGCACAGCCATGGATTAAATTTGAAGCTTACTTGTGCTTTCAATTTTGAACGAAAATGACTTCGTTTGTTTGAACCAAAGATGCATCATATTTTTTTATTTTAAACTAACGCGTGTACAATAAGAGAAGACACTTGTCCAAAATTCCTCTACGTGTTAAATTGTCCAATGCATGTGATTATATATATATATACATATATATATATATATATTCAATTTAAATTCAAATCATCTTGATTACGCAACCTAAATTTTCAAACTCCTATCGATTCGTGCCGCCAGGCGTTTATAATGTTATATGCCCACTCCGAACGCAATGGAAAAGGTTCCGAGTCAAAATTTGATCGTATGGAGAAGATAGCTTTTTGGATAAGTTATTAAATTAAATTTCGATTCAATTTTCAGCGTGTTTGCTTATCGTACGGCCAGGCGATCACTCTGAATGCTATGAAAATTGAAATCCGATAATAATACAACATTATGGATCCAATGGAACTGGTTTCGTTGAATTCCGAGAATGTTCCCCGAAACTCTATTTTTAAATATCGATTTAAATGATAAAATTCAAAACTGAATAAAACATTTCCAAATTAAATTCTGAAGCTTCCATTACCTTCAGTATTATCATTGTAGATTTTTCAAGCCTTACAAATATTTTTAATCAGCTTAAAAGTCAAGATTCAACATTTTACCCACCTTTAATAAATTAAATTCAATAATTTAATTGCCCATTTCATAGTTATATTTGAAATTCAAGTTAAAATAGCTTACAAATATTAAAAATAAATTTAAATATTACAATTTCGAATGTTCAAAATTCTACGTCGTCACATTCTTCCCCCCTTAAAAGAATTTCGTCTCAAAATTACTAATTAAGAAGAATGATCCTTAACCCGTTTATCATTTTCCCAAAACAAAACAGTTTTCAACAATTTGCCAAACAAATCTTTTTATTAAGATCCATTATCATTTAACTAACTTTCCAAAATCTTCCATGGTTTCCAAACAACATTGTTCTCTCAACAATTCAAATTTAAATTCAAATTTAAATTTCAAATTATCGAAAAAATTCTCAAAATTTTTCTAACTCCCTAAATTTTCAAAAAATTTCGCCAGCGTCTCCTTTGCGCGGCTAGCTCAGTATGACTACAAAATGGCACCACGGGCCCCCAGATTCAAAAAGAAAACAAAAGGCCAAGCGGTTAGACAAGAAAGTCATCAAATTTCATACTGAAATTCAAATACATACATTTTTCGAGCAAATTAAGTTAGCTTCCAAATCAAATCCCAATTTATCTTTTACCTTTTAACACACATGTATATCCTGCTTATCAATTTGCACATTTCTTTACAAAAGTTTGAATATTTATTTAAATCCATACGATGCACTTAAGTCATTCGTAAGCAATATCAAATTTGATCGCTCACTCGACCACACAATTCCACTTTCGAACTAGTATCGTCCACCCGACTTCCTAGTGCGGACTCAGATCTGGTTTCTTGATCAGAAACTGTCATTCTCCTTGCATGGCCGTAAACTATGATAAAGAATTTCCACAAACAACCAAAAATCCATATCCAGGTTCACCGTCGAAAATCGAGTGCAAAATCCCAACTCGGATCGATATAACTATCTCGAAATTCTATGCTCGAATTCTGGATTTAATCGCTATGCGATTAAAATACTATTCGTACATCCCACGTATTAATTTCAATTGATTATTAGCTATATCAATTTTCTTTTATTCATATTGATTATTTTCATTCCCTTATTCACAATTTTTCCAATTCACAACTTCCAGTTTTACCTTCACTCAATTACTAACTTTGTATACTTCCAATATCAAATTTACTTAAGAATTGCACCATTCATTTTCTTAAGTTCGAAACAAATATTTTACATACTTCCCGTATTTATTTTCCATTTGCCACTTCGGTTAATATCTACTTATATTTAAACTGGATTTCAAATTCCATATGAATTCAACATTTATAATTATTGAATTCAATTCATTTTCAAACCAAATTTATTTTTGTTATTCCTTCAATTAGTTTTACTTACTAATTTCATTTTAATACTTCGCTTTGTTTATCACAAATCAAATTCAATTCCAATTCATGTTTTATTTACTTACAAATCCGGAATGAATTTCAACATTCAATTTCATTTTCATTTATTTGCAATTATAAATTCATTTATTCATTCACAATTTTATTTTTCACTTTAATAAATTCTATTCCATAACTATTTTTATCAGACTCCAGAGTCCTTCCAACGTTTCCAAATCATTTTTGAAATCAATTCAAATTATCTTTTGAATTTCTAAAACGAACCCAGTTTTCCAAACAACTTCAATTTAAAATACTTTTGCAGCAATTCCTCTCTTGGAAACTCAAAAATGAACATCGATGATGTTGCAGTCATCACCGAAATTATTTTCCAGCAGCCGAAAAGAGTTTAGTGCTTTTATCCCTTCAAAAGATTTTTTCCAACTTTTGAAACCCATTTTCAAACTAAAAAGGGATTTCCAAAATTTTCTAAATTTCAAATCATTTCAAAAACATTACCAAATATTCCTCGGGCATTCTATTTCAAATCATAAATCACATTTACAATTCATATTTACAAATCCCATTTGTATTTGAATTTATTAGTTAGTTATGATTTCTTATTCAATAACGATAATAGTTTAATGTTACCATTCTCTAACAACCAAGCAACCATATACTATAACAATTTACGGAAAATAATTTCCTTTTATATATGAAAATAGTTTGGGTAAAATTATTTCATTTACCCTATTTTAAACAATATTATGTCAGTTTACCTTGTTTAAGAGTTTAGACACCCCTATCGATACAGTTGGCCAAATTGCACCAACCATAATCTATAAACAATCAACCGATAAGTCAACACAATATAAAACAATTTTAATATTCACTAACATATACGCGCTCATATCTATTATTACACTCAAACTCATTCTAGAGTACTACAGACTCTATCTCTAATGAGTAACACCCACAAAAGCCAAGGTTGTCACTTAACCAAATGCTCTGATACCAAATTTGTAACGGTCTAGGCTTTTCAACCATCGACAGCGGCCACTCTCGACTGGTAGGCTTTTCAACCGTCACAGCCCCGCCGTGGCATACAATGGTACCCTGCCCTTACTTTTACGGCCAACCTTTCGACTTCTTCACCTACCCGGTTAACCAACCCCTACCCGGAGACATGTAGGGGTAAGAGTCTCCCGTTCGCCACCAAACGCAAAGCGAGAACCCCCTATCACGTTGTATTAAGCAAGATCAGTCATGAGACTGGTGTGAGATCTTAAAAACAGTTATTTTCACAAAGAAAGGAAAAGAAATCCGCTATGCTTTTGGAAAATGAAACTACCATAAGGCCTCCCACCACACACATAATGCAAACGCAGAATTAGAGGAGATTTCTCCTTATCATAGTCAAACAGGCTTGTGCGAAATCTTTTTAATATTATTATTTGTGCATAGTGTAGAAAACCTTTCGAAAGTATAATATTAGTCTTAGTCAGCATACAACTATTATTGTATGCGTACTATAGCTACCATCTAAACAGTGGTGACCACCATAAGTAAATGGCAGGTTATACAACTAAAACCGTATAAGGTGTGTATTGGAGATTGGATTTCCAACAAATGGTCGGGCTAAGGAACTTCCTACGCCACATGGGTACGCCTCTAGAGGGACGCCTCGAGAATTTAACCAACTCTCTGCCAACACAAGGCCGGGTTACCTCTTTAACTAGGTAACTACTACACGAGTATGCCATCCCCCGGAAGTTAGTGACATTTATCCGAGGATCCTCAACCACAAAGCAACAACCACAAAGTAATAAATTTGTAGCAACCACATATTTTACATATTTAGGCTCCATACCATGATAGCACCCTTTTCCAGAAGGAAATGACATACCCTAAAGGGCGCGACCCTCATAACCATGACGCATTCTTCCTGTTTCTACCATTTTCGGGGTGTGAGGTCTAATAAAGTCTCATCCACAAAGCTACGCTTTTCACAAAGCCATGCTTCGATCAACAAATGATCAGCAGAACTCAGCATGCCACACAACCAAATTGGGAGTATATCACTAATAACCATCAACTACGTAACCTCTGAGCTCATACATCTCAGAGAATGATGTTAAGCTAAGAGAATAAATTCTCCGCCACCAACTGAAATGTATTTGATAAAAATCAGCTTTATATCTCAAAGTGTAATGTCAGACATACAACCATACAAGTCCGTTCCGGGATTGAACGGAACCGAAGGCACTTCAAAGAAGCCCTTGCAAATCCCGATATTCACTAATCACTTCCGGAATCCTCATCACAAAGGGTGATCAAATCTCTACACCAGAGCAACCCAGTGCAGAGACATTCGACAGGTAATCCTTTCGCTTTCGAAAATACCCAGTCTTCAACGCCATCTTCAAGCACAATCTCATTTCGTCGTATCATTATTCGGAATGGGTTTTATGACACAAAGTCCTCTTCCGGCTAATCCAAATGATGAGCGCTTACTTTTTAAAAATAAGTGTTCATTCACATTTCAAATAAGTCACAATAAATTTCACTTTGATCTTTTAAAATAAAAGATCCAATACAAAGATTCGATGTGGTTTTCGAACATCCATTTGGAATCCGACCCTCGGTCGCATCAAAATTCAAACACAGTTTAAAGGCCAATATTGATAGTCTGTTATTTAACTATCAATAAATATTCACAACAATCCCCAGATTTCAAATAATTTTCCCCAATTATTTATTTTCAAAATATCTTCGCAGGATATATTTTTCACACTTCAACATTTTGAAAACAAATTTCAAATTACTTCCACCTTTCAATCCTTTGAAAACAAATTTCAAATCGGTTTCCTTACGTGGAATATATTTTCAAATATTTATGCATTTCCACTGAAAATCTGCTGAGTTCAAATACTTTAAAATAATTTAAATTACTTATCCAAACATATATACATGGTAATATTTAAAATAAAACTATTTTAAACACTTTATTTAAATATTAGTTATGAAAACATTATACTAATATCTTATATAAACTTCAAGCCCAAACTAATTTTA
The DNA here is from genome assembly GCA_030765085.1 of Allium cepa. Taxonomy (NCBI): domain Eukaryota; kingdom Viridiplantae; phylum Streptophyta; class Magnoliopsida; order Asparagales; family Amaryllidaceae; genus Allium; species Allium cepa. The sequence goes on along the minus strand of CM060938.1, from coordinate 459,374,536 downwards.
AAGATAAATTTATTAAATAGAATATAACTATTTAAATAATTATTTTCTATATTAAATATCAATTTAAATCTTTAAATAATCACTTCTATAATTAATTATACAAATCATTACTTTAAAGATTTCCAAAACAACTTAAGAAAATAATTTCAACCAAACATCCTTTTAAAATCAACTTTAGAATTTTTAATTCATATTTGAAAGCTATTTTTAAAAAAAACATACTCGGCTTTCCAGGGAGAATACACTTTCCATTCTAAAATGGTTAATTTAAATCAATTAATAAATCCTCTTCGATTTATTTTAATTTGCATTCCAAATCTACAAATTTCTTTCCACACTTTCAAAAATAAACCAATATTTATTTTTAAAACAATATTCCCTTTCCTTTATAAAATTCCCATTGTGAATTTAAATTTTTCAAATATCCGCTGATATACGATTTTCAAATCAATTTCCAGATATTCGTTTTCAAACACCAAATCAGATTCCAAATTAATTTTCCAAACATTTATTTCAACACCAAATCGATTTTCAAATCAATTTCCTAAAGATTTATTTTAAAACACCAAATCGATTTCAAATCGATTTCCCAATTTATTTTCAAAACACCAAATCAAATTTCAAATCGATTTCCAAAGATTTATTTTCAAACATCAATAAATTTTCATTCAAACACCAAATTTATTATCTTTTAAAACAAATTCCTTTATTTCTTCCAAACTATTTAAAATATGAATTTTAAATAAATTCTTTGTCTATTAAACAATATCACTTGAAATCCATTTATTAAAATCTTTTTCATATTTTGGAATTAATTCGATAAGATTTCAAAAATCAACCTTTATACTTTTAAAATTTCTTCTTTTAAATTTATCCAATTCTCTAAGATAAATTTACTAAAAGTTTTCTACTTTAATTTCCAAAAATCCAATTTTTTATTTCTCGTATCTTACGATACCAAAAATATATTCGGCTAAACCATAGCCTTCAACGATCTCAATCACAAATATAATCATACATAGATTATAAATATTTGAGGAATCCAGTTGGTTCCCTCCAACCTATTTTCCTCCATCCATAGATGTTAGCACAACAATTAAATACCAATTCCACTTCGAGGTAGAATATCGCGGTATATGGGATTAAATAATATCATCCGCTATTATGCGGCGCATAGGGTCTCATCCGCTATATAATGCGGGAAATCAATCACTCCAAATATATATATATATATACACACACACACACCATCAATAGATAAATTATCAAATTCATCCAAATTTAACTATTTAAATTCAATAAACAAACCAAGTGAGTGAGAAGATCTCACCTCTAACTTTACATGCATCCCATTTCCAATCCATCTTAACTCATTTTCATGCCTTTTTACCTTGTATAAATATTTTTACAATTCATTAATATTCGAAATAATCGAATAACAAATTTTCGTTTGGTAATTTTAATTATCCAATGATTGTATTTTAAACCAAATTTATTTTAATAAATTTATTTTAACTAAAAATAAATTTTAAAACTAAATTTCTTTTAAAATAATCTTTGGTAACCAAATAATTAATTAAGCTAGTTAATATAATACTTTATTTTAAAATAGACTGATAAATAAAAATGTATTTGTATATTTATTCTTGTTTGAAACTACATGTATAAAAATAATTTATACATTTCAAAAATCTAATTTCATATAAACCTCCATATTTTAAAATTTCTATATTTCAAAACCTTATCTAAATAAAATAATTTCTGATTTCCTATATATATATATATATTAAAAATCAATCTGTATATAAAAAAATTCTCCGTTTAAACTAAAATTAAAATAGGCAGGCATATATATATTATACTTTCCTTTGTGTACGAACACAGATGTATATTTGAATTAAATACATAAATAAATCACACCTAACCACCGAGCAAAAGATTGAACGAAAACCCTAGGTTCGACCACTTCTGCCCTAGACACCGTCGACGAAGATGCCCTCATCGCCTCTACCCCTAAGTTAATCGAACAACTCCACCTTGCAACCATCGACATCTTTTTTCTACCGCACTTCGCTTGAACAATTACGAACCCGTGTCCAACCTGAATTTGCGAGCACACGCCGCTTTAGCCAAAGCTCGTTGCACTGCGTGTGCCGGCTTCGACAACCATGTCGCGCCTCCCTGAGTCATCACTGCCTTAAACGAACGACTGGTCGTTGATGCCAAACCGAGTCGCCCCATTCACTTGCATCGGTCGGCGATCTGCATCTTTCGCGATTTCATTGAATCGATCTGGAAGGGAGATTCGACTACGATAATTGGACGCGAATTGATTCGCAATTGAATTTGATTGATTTTAAATTGAGAGGGATGGAACGAGAAAAGAAAGAACGGTGACCTCCCATATTATCGAACGACTATAATTTTCATTCGAATGGAATTGAGGAACAAGGCTCGGCATTCCCTTTATTTTTATTTACTCGATTTGAAATTGAAGGAGAGTGGAGCACGGCCATGGATTAAATTTGAAGCTTACTTGTGCTTTCAATTTTGAACGAAAATGATTTCGTTTGTTTGAACGAGAGATGCTTCATATATTTTTTATTTTAAACAAACACGTGTACCATTAGAGAAGACACTTGTCCAAAATTCCTCTACGTGTTAAATTGTCCAATGCCTTTTGATTTTATACACACACACACACACACACACACATATGTGTATATATATTCAATTTAAGTTTAAGTTCAAATCATCTTGATTACGCAACTTAGATTTTCAAACTCCTATCGACAAGTGCCGCCAGGCGTTTATAATGTTGTATGCCCACTTCGAACGTAATGGAAAAGGTTCCGAGTCAAAATTTGATCGTATGGAGAAGATAGCTATTTGGATCAGTTATTAAATTAAATTTCGATTTAATTTTCAGCGCGTTTGCTTATCGTACGGCCAGACGATCACTCCGAATGCGACGAAAATTGAAATCCAATAATAATTCAATATTATGGATCCAATGGAACTAGTTTCGTTGAATTCCGAGACTGTGCCTCAGAACGCTATTTTCAAATATCAATTTAAACGGTAAAATTCAAAACTGAATAAAACATTTCCAAATTAAATTCCGAAGCTTCTATTACCTTCAGTATTATCATTATAGATTTTTCAAGCCTTAAAAATATTTTCAATCAGCTTAAAAGTAAAGATTCAACATTTTACCCAACTTCAATAAATAAAATTCAATAATTTAATTGCCCATTTCATAGTTATATTTGAAATTCAAGTTAAAATAACTTCCAAATATTAAAAATAAATTTAAATATTTCAATTTCGAATGTTTAAAATTCTGGGTCGTCACATAAACCCTTATTTAAATCATAATATATCGTAATTAATTCTTAACTAAATTTAATTACAAATCAAGAATTAATTAAACCTTTAATAAATAATTAAACAATAATTAATAAGTAATGAAACCCTAATTAATCCTTTATTAATTATTAAATAATAATTTAATACCTTCAATAATAGTTAAATATTAATTAGTCTTAATTAATAAATTAAATAATCGTTAATTAAAACTTAAATAGTAAATTAAACCTTTATTACAAATAATTAAATCATAATTAAGTTTTAATGAAATCCCTAACTTAAATTTAATTTTATTAGTAATAAATTAATAACTAAACCCTTTATTTAACTAATAATTAATTAAAATAAATTATATGCTTAAGTCATTATTAATTTAAAATTTTAATTGACTTAACCATTAATTAAAATTAATCTTAACCTTAAAAGATAATTAATTAGTACTAATCTTCACTTAATTAAAATTAATAAACATTGTTTAATCTTAATAAATTATTAATTAATAAACTTAATTAGTTAATAATTAATTACTTAAACCTTAAAAAGCTTTCTAAATATTTTTTATTAAGTTTATAAAATATTTTAAAACATTTTCAATCATGAAAAAACAATTTTTGTAAAAATTGGATTTTTAAGCGAACTACATCCGTAGCGACAATCGCTATGCATGCCATTACTAGAAAAATTTTCCTTAGCTTTCCTTTTTTAAGCTTAACACCTTAATGCTTACTAACTTTCCAAAACATAAGTTAGTGTTTGAATACTAAAACAAGTTTGAAACTTTTTGCAAATGATTTTGAATTTACCATGGTTTTTCACATAAGGATTTTTTGTCGCTAATCCAAAATAAGATGCTAAGTTTTCTTTAGTATACAACGTATACTCTATCAATTGACAACACATACCACCATATACATGAAGCAAATTCATAACTTCACATACAATAACAACATCCAAACTTCAAACTCAAATCAAATATAATATATCATCCAAGCATCCAAATACATAACAACACCATAACATTTGTTTAAACCAAACATTTAACAAGATTAACAACAAATATAGTACTACAAATTTTCAAATTAAATAAATTTTAAATCTTCAATTTAAACCAAGAAGTTACTCATCAGAAATCTTTGAAAACTTGAAATGCTTTAGAACTTGTAAAGCTTGGAAAACCACACAAAAACCACTCAAATGGGTCGTTCTCTCCTTGAATTTTGGCCATCTTACATTCAGAATTTCGACAAGTGGTAAAAATAAAACCTTTATGAAAATATTTTCTCTATCATTTCAAAAAAATGAATCGTTTAATTTTGAATTGTTTTGAGGGAGATATGGTCAAATGAAGGAGTGGTATTTTCGGCCTTGATACAGATCCGAAAAAGAGGTAGAAAGAAATGAAATTTTGAACCAAAAATATTTGGAATTTGCAAAGGTAATGTAAATAAAAGTTTTTGCCACTGGAATTCTACATAGTTTGGAAAAAGAAAAATCTTGATTTAGAGTAGCCTAGAGGAAGGTAGGGTTGAATGAATTGGGAGTAAAAATGGAGAACTTGAAATGAAAACAAGTGATTTTACAACTAAATTTTTAAAAGTTTTAAAGTAAGAAGGTGATTTTTAGAAACTTAGGAAAATTAGAAGCCCTGGAAGTGTGTTCAAGAGCTTAGATGGTTTTACAAATGAAGGAAAAGAGAATGAGAAAGTGAAATAAAATTAGGAAAATTAGTTTATGTACCATGTTAACACATTGAACTACGAAAATACCCAAATTCCTTTACCCTTCATTCTTTCTAGCCACCTCACCATGAAATATGTCCCTTAGCCACTCTTCCATCAAGCCCATGCCAACATGCCATTAATGCCTTAGTCCTTAATGTTTCTAATGGTATCTTTATATATTAACATATGTTTAACTTTTTCTTATAAAATAATAAATCTTATATTATATCATTTGTATATCTATGTGTACACACATATACTCATATGCATTTTCATGTCTAAATATTTTTAAATGTATATATATGTGTATACACAAGTGTTACGACATTTCCGATAAATTTTGGCTCACGAAAATTCGAAAATTTGAAAAACGAATTCCGGTCACATTTACAATCTTTCTTCGAACTAAATATTTTTGTAAACAATTTTTATAACTATTTCATCACACTATTGATTATTTAAAAGAGTTATATTTATAAACATATTATTTGAGTATTCAAAATTAATTAAATATTCACAAATCAAAGCAATGAAATTCCGAGTCGTTACAACTATAGTTTTGACCAATACACAACGTCATACAAATAAGAGAATATGTGTATATATACTGTCACCACAGGTACAGTGTAACGACCGCCCATGACTCCTGCACTAAACAAGGAAATAGTGTGCTGTAAAGTGTGCCAGGAAGCCATGGATGATCATCAAGGTAAGGTAAAAATAGCGGAGTCTATCGTATTACTTACAGCGCATGGGTAAAATACAAAAGAAAATATATATATATATATATATATATATATATAGTAAAGCTCCACAAAACAGAATCTCGTCAAATAAGCCTCATAGTAATTTGATACAAAAATCTGAATAGTCAATACATCAAGCCTCACTATATATCACTCAGAGAATATACAAGCAGCGGAACATCCAGTACATATAGTAAGAAAATAATATGCAAGCCTCTAGCTCGTTTTCGTCATCAGCATCGTTGGTCACTAAGAACAGCACCTGTCACCTGCTCCCTAGTCTGCCCATCCCAAAACGGACGAACAGCCCAAGGTAATAAGAGTTGAACATAAAACCTTAAGTCAGACAACAGTCTTAGTGAGTGGTAAATTAACTAACAACATACCAAAAGAGCAGAAAGGTAAAAGGAATAGGAACCCAACCCTCCCACTCCACCTCTTTTTACAGTGATAGCCCCCAGACACACTAAGCAGAAATAAACATAGCAAATCATACATTTAAAGTAAAGCAATTATCACTCGAGTCAAGGTCGATGTTTTCCAAGTACAAACCCCCAAGGCCTAAACCAAGATCAGATAAGCACCCAGAAAGCACCGCTCTTGAGACCGAATGATGATACAACCAAACATCCATGACTCTGGCTATCACTGTTATCATTGCTTCGATACCACCGTTAATTGAATGACCGGCACATTCTTTCAGCCGTCCGTCAAGGGCTAATGGCAACCCCGGTTCTAGACAGAACTCCGCACGTCGTCGCAGCCCGTGCCTAGGACTATCGAATCTGCCCAGAGTACTCGACCACCAACTATAGTCTTTTAGGACTATCGAATCTTCCCAGCGTACTCTTGCTTTGAGTCTGCTAGAACCTTCAATAACGATGAAATCTTAGCCTTCTAGTCATCCTCCTCGACGACTATTGTCATACTAGCTCAAGCGCCTCTCGAGCCAACCATTATCCACAAACTCGAACCATCCCTCGAGTTATCAACATGCTTGGAATAATCCCGTCTGGATTATACCAAAGCTACCTCACATCATGCCTCGCCTCATCTCATTCATAGCAAAGCTCCATCTTAACATCATCATCAAATCCGTCCATATGAGCTTTATCATCCACTACATATGCCATGTGCAGCTTTTCTATTCAAGAGCTTCCCCCTTAGCCTTTGAATCATCTCCGACCAACTTGTCCAAATCCAACCACTAATCAACTAATTTATAACAACCAATCAAGTCAATCATTAATCCAAGTAATTAAGCATTCAAACATGACCTAAAAGCAATTATAACAAAAATGGTAATCTTGTAAATAAAGAGTCTAAATCTAACAAGCATGAATCATAAGTATTATCTTTACAACTTGATGAATGAACTTGCATACGTTAACGTGTATAAAAATGGATGCCAAATCTTCATGAACAATGGATCTACACTTATGTTTAAGAAAATGCATGGAAATCACTATTTTAACACAAAATCAAACCACCAATCCAATATACTCTTCTGGGTCCGTGTGAGAGATAACCACCACTCACCGAATCACCTAAACACCTCAAAAACAACACACTTCAGATCTGGACAGCGAAGGATCTAGCTTGATCCGCCAAAATTCCGCTTTTAACGATGAAATCCCTCTTCGATGGATGGAGATATTCAATTTAGCTCTTGGATCTTCGATTTGATCTTCGGTTTGGATGGAAGGAAGCACAAGATTAAAGAAGAGATAAGAAGTGAAGAGGTGTAGTACTCGAGCTCTCAAAATGGCAGAACTTCGTCGCTTCAAAATCCGGCCCAAAAATGAAACTAACCCGTGTATTTATAGGCTGAAAAACCCCTTAGGTCGTTCGCTCTTAAGTCGTTCACGACCTAAAAATCCCAGACCTACGACCTAACGGTTCCCCCGACCTACGACCTAACGACTCGAGCCTATGCGCGACTTAACAAACCCTACGACCTAACAAACACGACTTATCCCAACATAGTCGCGTTCCTACTTAGGTCGTTTGGACGACTTAACGACCTAACATAGGCGCGACTTAACGATACTCACAATCTAATGGCTTAAGTTCTCACACGACCTAACTAAACACGGCTTAGCGACTTAACAGCATTGCCGACCTAGCGACTTAACCCTTAAGCCCTTACACGATCTAACTACGTACACGGTCTAAAACGTGCACGACCTACAGAGACACGCAACTTAACTAAACACAGGGTCTCTCGACCAAACACCTAAGTCGTCTGGACGACCTAACTACTCATAGTTACTAAACTTAGGTCGCTCACGACCTAACTATACACAGAACCTATCTTAGGTCGTTAACTCGCTCAACCATCCTATCTCCTTAGGTCGTAAACTCCTTAAGTCGCCTAAGCCCTTAAGTCATCCAAACCCTAAGCTGCTAACTTCCATAGGTTGCTATCTCCCTTACTAATGCTACAAACTTCCCTAGGTCGCTCGTCCGACCTAAACTATAACATGATCTAACTGTTACACGACCTAACTCCTTAGGTCGTTCAAATCTTTAGGTCGCTCACTCTCCTTAGGTCGCTCCTCTTCACTAAGTCTCTCAACCGACCCAGACTTCTACATGACCTAAGCTACTACAGTTCTACGATCCTTCGATACATAGAAATATGGGTCGTTACATACAGCTTAATATAAAATATTATTTTACGTAAAATATATATAAGCGATGAATTTGGCCAAACTGTCACACCACTAGTTAAGACAACATGTGAATGTTAATATTCGAATTATTCCACATTATCACTGACTGAGTTCGCACCTCTAAGTCACACAATTACATTTGTGAATTCTCCGTAAAACCATAAGGTTTAATTACTTTATGAAATTTTAATATTTAAGAAATGTTAATTATTAATTTATTTTTTGTTTCAGGTGTTTTGTTAATTATTTTATGGGTACATAAAACACATATAATATACGATATCGGTATATATCTGAACGGGGTTTAAGTATAGATTGTTAACTACTTAATTTTTACAAATATTAATCTGTTTGATGTAAAGATATGACCTATCATGCTAAAGAGGGAGAGGAAGGGATTTGGATAGGATCTAAATGATAACTCGTTATAGAAATAAAAGAGGCAATTTTAAACAGAGAATGAGAAAGGTTTTGTTCCTTCTTAAAACAAAATCACCACATTTATTTCATTTTTAATTCTCTTTTCTCCTTCATACTCATTCTTTCATTACTGCCACCTCCTTTATTCCATGACTAAAATTTATTGATTCAAATAAAAGGAAAAAATATTAAATGAAATAAAACAAGATGGTTCAGTCGATTCTACCAAGATTGGTGGTGAATCAAGCGTTTTATGAGAAGATTTGCAAATCATAATGTGACAAAGGACATGACTCTCTCATGTTTCATTATGTATTTTTTTATATTCATTCATGGTGTTTAACCTAACCCAAATTCATATATATGTATATTGTGTTGCCACTTATTGGATTCGACCTAAAACTATTTGTGTATTGTCATTTAAAACATAAAACCAATTTTATGCATGTGGATAAAAGAAGTGGATTGTTAATGTATATTTGATTTTTCTATATTAAAATGTACACATGTTTTCACAAATTTAATACACTCAAAATTATGGGTTTGACAATTAAAGAGAGAGAGAGAGAGAGAGAGAGAGAGTGTGTGTGTGTGTGTGTGTGTGTGTGTTCATTTTTATGTTATTCAAATTGTAAAACAATGTTGCATAAATTAATTGGTTAGGTTAATTTTAATTTCAAATTAATATATTCCATGTTTAATTTTCTAGTCAAATATATATATATATATATATATATATATTAAATTTCAAATTATAATATATGCATGTGTATGGGATGTTTAATTAATTAATAATGTTGTTGGAGCAATATATTAATTATGATAATGCTTTAAAGGTAATCGCATTTATACATATATACATACATACATGTGTGTGTGTGTGATATTGCAGATCTGAAATCCTAAAGCTAAAATAATTTTGATTATGAATGTGTATAGAATCATTTTTCATGTAGAGATTGGATATAGTATTAATTAGGTTTTTGAAAAAGAGAAAGATTAAATCAATTAAATATGACATTTTTTATCTTTCCTCTTTAGATCTTGATTTGCTTAGATCTGGGTTAAACATACATTTTTTATTTCCATCTTTTCTTAAATACTAATCATTCACCTATTTTGAAGTTATCTGATTTTTATTATATTGATTTACTTATCACACACGCGCACACACACACACACACACACACACACACACACATATACGCGCGCACACACACACACACACACACACACACACACACATATATATATATATAAGTGGCAGTATAAATATCACATATGTGTATATATGTGTCTACACTATATATATATATATATATATATATATATATATATGTTACTATAAATATCTATATACAAGTAATATACACATATTATTGTATATTTAAATATACATATACTTAGGCATTTATATTTTATATATTCATATGGAATTATCATATGCTTATGTAAATGTAATATACATGTATATACAATAGTTTTAGTTGAAATATCTATATGTATATGTGTGTATGCATGTGTCTATATATGTGTGAGCGTGCGCATGCGTTAGTGTAGTAATACACATGTTTATACTTCGTTATGCTACAATGTGTATTTCAAATGTTTAAATGTTGAATATGAATATTGGTTTTGAATTTTTGTTTTCAGCTATTATTGTTTCAATGGTGATTTAAGTTCCAAATTTTTGTATAATATTTTAAAATATAAAAGTTCAATACTAAACATATTCTTTTGTAGATATTTGAAGTTATATTCCCTATTTACCTAAAGATTAGACTAGTTTAATTCAGAAACATTATGTGAGAAAGATGTTTTTTTCACTTTTTTGTTCAATCGCCAAATCTTCAATGCCTAAAATTTATGTGGTATTAATTTCAAACTATTTTTTGGTAAAAAAATTCCAGACTATGTTCATATACAAATAATTGGCAATACATGATATAAGAATATAAATGCCAATATATATTTATGGTGCTATCAATAGGTGCATATAAACCATATATGTGTATAATTGTATATTTAAACATACGTATATATTTAGGCATTTATATTCTCGATTTGCATTTGAATTTATCATATGCAAATGTTGATAGAGTTAGAGGTATGCCCTAGGTGCAATGTTGTAACTTGTTACATATGTCTAACTTGATAACCAATCTTGTTCATAGTAAAGGATTTTGATTTCTATAATATACTTTCTTTTATGATGAGGTAGTTAATTTAATGCTTAATTTAAAGTATGTTGAATAGAAAATCTTTAAATGATGTGTTGTAATCAACGTAAATTTATCACATTAAAAATAATATATTATTTTAAATGTTCCTGGCTAAGATGTTTGGAAAAAGGAAATCAATTCATCCTTTAAGACTAAAATGTGTAACGCCTCTAAATGTGGGGCAGTGTAGTATATGGTTATGAATCATATGATACTGGTTAATTATATCTAAAACAAATGAGGCAAAGCTCCCATTCAACGGGAGCGTCAAAAGAGTTGAACTCTTTGGATTAATACATATGACGTATGCAATCATGATTCTATTAATACTAAAAAACTATTCCACGTACTTAACCAAATTTAGTGATAGTTATCACAGACATGAACATTTTTATTTGACATGCATGTATAAGTCTGTGATAAGATCATAGAATATAATACAGAAGTAAATAATATAATATGTGATAAAAATGATTCGATTTGATCGAATGGGTGAGTATTTTGAAAAAAGTTCCATATTTACGTAATATGAATAAAGATTTAGTCTCAAATGTCACTCCTTCCTATAATTCATTATGATAAATTGATAAGGAGTAATCGAACTTTGTTGGACAAAACATGATTAATGATGAGTAAAATTGAAATAAATTCTTTCTATAAGGTGCGCACTTAATAGTAGTACATGAGGTTAAAATTAAGATTATCCAAAGAATATTTCACGTAAGTGACCTTCTATGAATCATCTCAAGAAAATTTTAGGAACGATAGTCATTAGATGACTAATTTATGCCATGAACATAAAAATATTGTGAACTAATGCAAAATCAATTTTATATATGGTAATTCATAAAACGTTCATAAATGCCCATTTAATTGCACTAAAAAATAACTGTTATTTCAAGAAATAGCAACTTCATAACGAAGTAATTTCTTTAAGAAATTATTGGTATAAAATGAATTCGTATATGATCCAAGGATAAAACTAATTGCAAGGATGAAATAAAATTGACCAAAGCTAAATGAACACAATACATTAGAATGCCTAATGAGTATTCTTATATATTAAAGAAAAACTATAAGTTTCTTATCAATGTCAATAATAAATAATCTTTGGTAGTTTATTAAACCATTAAGAGTACTGACTCTATGATATGGTACGATGCATAGATCTGAAATAGATTCCAAATACCGTATCAAAATTTGATCTTGATAGTTGAACCCGAAGGGATGTGATCCGTTGGTCGCAAATGTGTCTTTAAGAGAAAGACAAATGCAGTTGGAATATAGTGAGCCATATGGATAAGAATAACAACATGAACATCAATTGTTGAAAGTAACGTAACATATTCACCATTTGATGTGCTCAAGTTGGTTTGGATTTTACTCACAAAGTAATCGCATGGAATGACTTTATGTTTTGGTACGTATACATTGAAACAGAAAATTCTAAATACTGATTTAGAATAAACTATTTACACATAATAACCAAAGAGTCTCAAAGTCAATGGAAGCAATATTGTGTTTGTTAGATTTTTGATATGATCCAAGAACGGATATGAAAGTGTCATTCAACAAGCATCAAAATTGAACAATTGTTTTGATAGAAAAATTAAATAGTTTGATTGCCAATTAAAATGCAATGGAAGCATGTTCTCACAAGAAAGAAATTTAAAAGGTACATCGATATTTATAAACCATAATTATAAATCATAAGTAAACAACACGCTGCTGATTGTTAAAGATGTATTTGTGTTAAAATCGGCTTAAGTTGTTTTAATACTCGACGATGGATTTTTTTAATGATGTTTTTTATAGTAAGTATAAAAGATATTGGGATCCCAAACGATATGCTAGGACACTTTATTAAATTGTTTAATGCAAAACATGTCAGATGGATTCCTTATGTATTGACGGTAGAAATTATCACACATGTTATGTTGTCTATAATATCATGGTTTGTTTATGTATTTGATATTTGTAGCAAATATCAAATTCAAATTGATATCACTAAATAGTTGTTTGAAGTTTTCTCGTGTATTTATGAAATTCTAGAGAATTGTGTATAGAAGCAACAAACTCCTAATGATGGAGTGTTCGAACACAAACTTCATGAGTGATATTGAATATAATGTGCCAATAATAAACTCAAGTTAAGAATTCTTAAGTTTGACATGTTCCAAATGAAAGACTATGGTTGATTCAATGAAAAAGGCTAAGTACATCGCATCGAATAGCACCGTGATAAAAGCTATATATATATATATATATATATATATATATATATGATAAATGCATAAATTTTATAACTAAATTAAAGGCGATTCCAAATGTTGAGAGTCATATAACATTATTATATGATAACAATGTCATGATATAGTTTATAATAAAACTTAGATCTTACTAGAAGTCGAGAGATATACGCTGAATTATTGACATAGTAGATAATTGAAACACAACAATATAACCGCTCACTGAGGGATTGACCCGATTGATTTTTGAGGAACTCAATTGGAGAAATTGGAATAAGATTCCATGATTGACCTCAAATGTAAGTGGATGATTGATAGAGTTAAGGGTATGTCCTAGGGGCAATTATGTAATTTGTTACATATATCTAACTAGATAACCGAACTTTTTTGAAATAAAAGGTATTTTCTTTCTATTATATACTCGGTGTAATGTGTTATATTAGTCAATTAATTTAATTAAAATTATATTTAATAGAAAATTCATAAATGGTATGTTTTGTGATAATAGTTACAAAATGTTGTAACCATGAGTAATTTATCACAATGAAAATAAATATACCATTTTAAATATTCTTGGTTAAGATGTATCGTGACTGGATATCAATACATCCGTTGAGATTAAAATACGTAATGCTCTTCAAATGTTGGGCAGTGTATTACTCATGGCTGTCAGGGGTACCTACGGGATTATGTACTGATATTTATTGGATATGTATGGAGTGACTCACTTGATAGTTTTCTATTGGTTAATACAACTAAGGTCAAACGGAAAATATCAATGTAACAAAATTACATAGTTATCTTGACAAGAGAATACTGTTGATCTTCAATGTGTAAGCTCCACTTTGATTATAGTTTAATCGTGACACGACATCCATCGAATGACTATAGTTGGATCGTGTGAAAGCATTGGAAGTAAAATATTATTTAAGAGAGGATTTTTTCCCCTTAATTATATGAGGTTAGTATAACGGTCAACTGAAGTCAACTCAAAGTCGAAGTCAACTTAAAGTCAAATTCTATGGCCGGAGACATTTGGTTAATAATAATTGTTATTATTAAACCAAGGACTTTGTGTTTGAAAAATAAAGTTGAATATGGGTGATATTGAAATTTTAACCATTACCAAAATCCGTAAGTCCAAACAAATATAGTTTTGATGAAGATAATTGATGTAAATAATAGTCATGATCGGGTAACGTTAACAAAGTAATAATTGATTTTTATCAAAACCAAATAAGCGATAAATTTGGTCAAAATGTCACACCATCCACTAGGTGACGTTTAAACTTTAATATTTGAATATTTCGGTATTAATCGCTGACCAAATTTACACCTAATGGGTCACACAATCGAAAAGATGAATACTCCTTTGACCAAATGATTTAATTAGTTTGTAATAGTTATAATTAATTAATATTTATGAAATATTAATTGCAAAAATTTTATTTTATATGATGAATAGATATTACTAAATGTGTTTATAATAGTTAAATATATTAACCGATATACAGTACCAATAGCTTTTAAATTGGATTTAAATGCAAAATATTTTGTTTGGCCTTTAAATGCGTTTAAAGCCCATATGGGCACTGAATGGATTGGCTATCATAAAGCATAGGGGCGGCCATATGATAGGTTAGATAGGCTAAGGTTGAGTGGATAAGAGGAAAGAAAGAGTAAGAGAGAAATATGGATTTTGATCCTAATTTTTCTCTTCATTCCTCCTCTATATAAACATCTCAACCCACTCACATTATTCACTCTTTTGAGAGCCTCCATCTACTTCTGCTTCTGGCCAAGCTCTCCACCTCCTTATTTCTCCATTTCCAAAGTTAAATCAAAGTAATTCAAATCATAGTTGATAGTTGGTGGTCATCGATTCGGATTAGAAATCAATTCGAGGAGCAAACTTCATCGTTTCAAGATATGCGTACAGACATTGGATCTAAGGTATATTCCAAATCTATTTATGAATTTTAATATAATTATGTAATATTTATATATCATGTGTATGTACATATATATATATATATGTGTGTGTGTGTGTGTGTTTATATATATATATATATATATATATCTATGTATGTATGTATGTATGTATGTATGTATTATTGTTGCTTAGGTGATAATTCCAACATAAATATATTGTCATAATCAGATTGGCTGTATATTTTCATATATATTTTTTTTTAAAAACTTCATGTATATACCTTAAGATAGCAGGGCTTAAAAAAAAAATTAATATACAACATTTAAATAAATAAATAAATAGTTTATAATTTAAACACTACATCATACTTATACAGAATCTGGTTATATAATTTTATATAAAGTTCCATAGATATAGTAATTTAAAAAAAAAAAATATACACACACATTATTTAAATATTATTTAAATCCATTAATTATAAAATGATCATACCAATATATATACATATATACATATTATATAAATTATGTTTTATCTTTTACAAAATTAAATTGATACTTAACATACTATGGGTGGAACATTTTTTTATATTTTAAAATATTTATTTAATAGCTAAGAATTAAAAATAGGTTTTAATATCCAAAACTATAGAATATCAACTCGAATTTTACTAAGATTCAAAATTCAAATTTAATTTTGAAAATAAATTTCGTTTTATTATTTTCAATTATAATCCATTTAGATGTTTATTTCAAGATATATTTTTAAAAAATTTAAAAAATATCTGAGCCATGTGCATGACTCGGTATATATAATTATTTAAAATATAAATTTTGTATATTTTGAAATATTAGTGTATTTATATATGTATATATATTTAAAATATCAAATTTGTATATTTTAAAATATTTGTATATATTTATATTATATATTACTAGAATTAGTCGTACTTCGCACATGGGCTGTTTATATTATTATAAACGAAAAGCAAAGGCATTTTCGGAATTTCAAAAGGACGTCGAGTAAATTAATTGAATGAATTTTCTTTATTAGCAGTAGAGATATTATTTATACATACATATAAGTATTTAATTTTTATATATATGATTTTTTTAAATAACATGTGTGTATATATATATATATATTACTTCTGGTTTTATAGAAAATAAATAAATTTAATATAATTGATAAATGATTTAAATATACTTATATAATTATAAATATGTACAATGTTCTCCAAAATAGAAGCATTGTATACTTAAATATAGTTATACTTATGTAGTCAAATATACTTATTGTCCTATATCTTGTTGCAATGTGATCTACCAGAGTATATCCAAAGTTATCTCCACCAGACTTCAAAAAGTTCTACAAAATATTATATCAGTCAATCAAGCTTCCTTTCTTCCTAACAGAAGAATATTAGATAATGTTCTTCTATCTCATGAATTGCTCAAGGATACAATAGAGCTCAGGTTATCCCTAGGGCTATGCTAAAGCTGGATATAAGAAAAGCTTATGATACCATTTAGTGGGAATCTTTTGTCAGAATCATTTCCTTGATGCACTTCCCTAAACATTTTGTAGCTTGGGTTTCTCTATATTTCTACTCCAAGATTCTCCCTGAATTTTAATGGTAAGGCAATTGGATTCTTTAGGAGTAGGTAGGGAATTTGTCAAGGTGACCTTATGTTTTCCTTCTTATTCCTTTTAGTTATGGAAGTTTTTACCCAAACGGTAAATCATCATGTACTTTCTAGAGAAACAAAGATCCATCCCAAATGCAAGATGTCTTTGGTCACTTCACCTATGTTTGTTGATGATGTCATCATTTTCACTAAGCCAAAAATTGCTTCTATTTAGTGCATTCTTAATTCTCTTGACACCTTTTTCCTGATGACATGCTTGAAAATAAACTTGTAAAAATCTCATATTCTAACTGGTGGAGTAACTCAATATCACTTTGAAAGTATCCTCCATGTGTCTTGGTTTCAATCTACCGCAGCAAACATGAACTATTTTGGTACCCTCTCTCTACTTCCATGTTAACATCGGCTCAGTGTCAACCTCCGTTTGTCAAAATAATTGAAGCTTTGGACTGTTGGGCCAATAGGCTTTTGAGTTAGGCGGGTAAGCTTGTTTTATCAAGTCTATGACCTCTTCTAAGATGGTATATTAGGCTAGAAATTTTGTGCTACCTACCAAACTCATGAATATGATTAGTAGTGCTATATATAAATATCTTTGGTCTGGAAGTATTCATTCTAGAAAAGTTATACCTTGTGCATATAGCAAAATTGAACTGTCTAAGCAAAAAGGAAGTCTAGGGTTGAAAAATATTGCGCAATGGAATATTGTGGCCTTCAGTAAATATTTTGACCATATCTTGAATAGAAATGATAATATATGGGTCAAGTGGACAGGGGCTCATAACATAAGGAAGAAAAATTTCTAGTTGATGGAAGTTCCTCAAGACTATAGTTGGACATGGCATAAGATTTTGAAGCTGAAGCCTTCTTTCCTTCCTCTGATCAAAGTTAATATAACCCAAGATGGAACAAGTAGATTTTGGAATGAACTATGGCCTATGCATGGTATGCTACTCTCCAAAAAAATGACCTAGCATCAAATAATACAAATTGGTATAAGAAGATATGTCAAGCTTAGAGATTATATGCATGACGGTGTTCTTTTCCTCCCCTACTTTAGCAATTAGGAAATCATATCAATATGGAATATCTTATATGATAAAAAAAAATATCCTATATCTACTAAGGATGATATTTTTTGGACTGCTAAAGATAAGAAGTATTCTATTAATATGGTACAGAAATCTATTATAGATCAGCACCTATGTCCTATTTTTGTATGGCATAAGAGAATTTGGTTAGACCACCCTCAAACTGGTGAAATTTTTTGTTTTGGAAAGTTTTTAGGAATGCTCTTTTTACATAATCCAAGTTGAATACGTTGGGGATGGATGTTAACCCTAGCTGTGTCTTTTGTAATGCATTAGGTGAGGACAGTTCGCATCTTTTTTTCCAATTGCGCACTTACTTATAATATATGGTTTAGCTTAATGTCTTTTATGGGTAGAGTAAATATGGAGAAGCATGAGCAATGTTGGGTTCATATTCACTTTGAAAAAGTTTGTCAATATCATCTAGAGTGAGAGGAATAACAATTTCAACAACACTTCCAAAGTAAAATTTGCTTTGAAGCATGAAGCTTGCAACTAAATTCTAATAGGAATGAAGGAATCTCTCTATCCTTTTGTTAGGGCAACTGTATTTTAGTTGTGGCCTTGCTGTCTATTAGGTAGTTCCTTGTGTTTGTTTGTGTTGTTTTTCCTTTTCTTTATTTTCTTTTTGTTTTGTTACCCTCCTTTAGGTCCATGGCCAGTTATGAGCTAGTATGTATTGGTTGTAACCTTTATTGTGTTTGCAATAAAACTGGTAGGGGTCCAATCAAACTTACTAGCTTTGTTATATAAAAAATACAATGTTAAAATTTCAAACATATGTTTATAAATATATATATACACACACACACACACAAAATTATTTAAATAAAATATGGTTTATGTATACATGCATATAAGTATTTGTAACATTATATAAAATTATTATGTACAAACATGCATTTGGACAATATATTTGTATATTGGATGAGCAAACATGTCTGTTGTGGTGTAAATCCCAACACCTATATACGGACATGTTATAACTTATACGGATTGATACGTTACACATGCACGCACATATATACGCGTATATGATGCACTTATATATATAACATTAACTATATAATATAAAAATATTTTATAAATTTAAATAAAATAAAGATCTTATTTAAAATAAAATTAGAGATGTTTTAAATATATTAAACTTCATAGGACCAAAACAGATCCAAAATGGTCAAAAAAAATTAAAATTCACCCATTACTTTCGCCACAGGCTGGCCCCATACCTGTACCATATTGATTACAATCTACTACCTTCCAAACGAAGGGACCCAACGACCGAGCAAGTCCATCCACTCACTCTCCAGTGAGGGGACTAAGTAACATGTACAAATTCCAATCTACTTACTCTTTAGCAATGGGTCTCGAACTTTACGATTCGTTGCCCTGTCTCTCCAGTCAGGAGAACCATGTTAAATCGGTTCAAAAATCAATATCAAGTGGTAACCAATATTCGTTGGTGTCTCGCATTAAATATCAGCCATTATATTTAAATGATTGTCAAATTTTAACATCCATTCATAAAATCTATAATATAGCAACTAATATATATTTAATACTTCTATCCTATTAAGCATTATTCCAAACATCCAATTCAGAGCGTGTTTAGAGACCGATCGAGGTCTTATACATGAGTTAGTGGCCTAATAGTAATACTACATAATTTATTTTGCAAACAAATGTAAAGTTTTGAAATCAAACCTGACTCCTTATTGTCACGATCATATGATAGCCATTCTTGGACTAGGTCTAATGTTTCTTCCAGATACATTCACTGCAAATGGTGGTTGCTCCATTTACACCACCACGGTTTGGTTTCTCACGTATTCTAGGCACATTCCTCATAGACGATGGTTGTTTCTGCTATGTACTACCGCAATTTGGTTTCTCACATATTATTGTTGCTGGTTGTTCCAAACCTGCTCTTCAATCAGGTCTCGTAGGTGCCTGCATTCATTTTGTTTCATGCGTATCCAACTCATGGAGCAGGTAAAACTTTTCGGACCTCTTTTTCTGATCCATAGGCTCTCTTTTTATTGGTTTTTGGTAGGAAATTTGCCTTCAGGTATCTAAGTAAATCCTCTTTAGAGTTTCGGTTAGATCAGTGTAGGAGAAAATTTTTGGTTCCCTCCCCTATCACTTCGATCCTGTAAGGCTATCATCAGTTTTCCACTTTCCTTTATCCTTTCCATATCCTGCTCCAGACAGTCCTCCATTATCCACAATGCTAACTTTAGCATTTTTAGCTTTAGCATCTTCCTGACGTAATTTATCTCATCTTCATGGTAAAACTTTGCAAGATCCATTGGTGGATCCATTTCAAAAGCAGTCTTAAAATCTGTTTTATTCGCAACTCCAAACACTACCCCATCAATACTATTGATGGATCCAGCTTATGAATTGCAATGGCTACTGCATTAAATCTAGTTAGGGAGCTCCTTAGAGTCTCTCCAGCCCTTTGTTTTACGCTTGAATGCGTCATCACGTTCTTTGATCGTGAAATGTTCACTCTAAACTGCCTCATGAATTTATACACCAAGTCCACGTGCTGATGGACTTGTTTTCCAGTTGTTTGAACCACATCATAGCCAATACAATCAAGTACAATGGGAAGCACCGATAGAATTAGAGATATTCTCAAGGGAAAATTATGTAATTTGTCACACATATCTAATTCGATAACCATTATTGTTTGAAAAAAGAGTTTTCTTTCTATTATATACTTGATATAATGTGTTATATTATTGATTAATTTAATTAATCAATAGAAAATCCATAAACGATATGTTTTGCGACAGTAGCTACAAAGTGTTGTAACCATGAGTAATTTATCATAATGAAATTAAACATACCGTTTTAAATATTCCTAGTCAATATGTATCAAAACTGGATATCGATGCATCCGTTGAGATAGAGTATGTAACGTTGTTCAGATATTGGGCATTGTATTGCCCATGACTACTGGAGGCACCAAAAGGTTATGTATTGACAGTTATTGGATAACTATGGAATGATTCACTCTATAGTTTTTCTTAATTAATATAACTAAGGTCAAACAAAAAATATCGATGTGAAAAAATTACACGGTTCTCTTGGCTTGAGAATATTGTTAATTTTTAATGTAGAAGCTCCACTGTAATTATAGTTAAATCATGGCATAGTATCCATTGAACGACTATAGTTGGCTTGAGTGGAAGAATTGGAAGTGAAACACTACTCAAGATAGGATCCGTCTTCTCGGTTATATGAGGTTAGTATCACGGTCAAGTGTAGTCAACTCAAAGTCAAAGTCTTTGACCGGAGCAATTAGGTTAATAAGAATTGTTATAATTGAACCAAGGACTTTATGTTAGAATTGTAGAGTTGAATATAGAAGATATTGGAATTTTGGCCATTACCAAATTCCATAAATCCAAAGTGATATAGCTTTGGCGAAGAGAATTGATGTAAATAATTGTCACCACTGGGTAACTCTTAATAAAGTAAATTGGATTTTACCGAAATCAAATAACCGATAATTTGACCATAATGTCACACCTCCTTCGAAGTGAAATGTGAATGTTAATACTCGAATTGTTCGATATTAATCACTGACCAGATTTATACCAAAGAGTCATACAACCGAAGTGTTGAACTCTCATTTTACCATTGATTTAACTAGTTTGTAATTATTATAAATTTATTAAATTAATTAATATTTATGAAATATTATATAAAATTTCATTTGATGTACGTTAAACAATATTAAACAGTGTATTTACAATAGTTAGAAATATATTGATCCATATAAAATATAGGTATGCATTTAATTTGGATTTAAGTGTAATAAATATTTTTTGGTTTTGAAATATTTTAAGTCCCAAAAGAGGGCATGGTTTCGCCGGCTATAGGCAAGCATATAAAGCAGGCCATTTGATGGCTTGTATGGGGGTTTTGAATATTTAAGAGGAAAGAAATTGGTAAGAGAAAAATATGGATCAGATCCACTTTTCACTCTCTTGCATCTCCTTTATATAAACTCTCTTAACCCTCACTTAACCTTTTTCCTTTTTCTGGATCTCCTATTGCTACACATATAGGCAGTTACCTCCTTCCTACTTCTCAAAAATTCATAAACTAAAACACATGAAATTAATTCAATTTAATAGTCAGTGGTAAAATGATTCGAGAAGTAGCAGCTTTAGAATTGGTATTGCATTCAAGGAGTTTGTTCTTCATTTCAACGTGTACGTATTAAGCATTGGTGAAAGGTACACTTCTGATTTACTAATGTCTAATTCAATTATTATATCACAATTTTGGTAGTTAGTAATTATTGCGAATCTGTATACCGATATGTTGTCACATAGTTTGGATGGTGGTTTATATGTGTATGTGTGTGTATACATAAATTTTTTTTATATATAATACTTAATATGCTTACGGCCTGCTAATTGAAAAAAATATTATCATTTTTAAAATTAAAATCTTATGCATATTTAATCAATTTCTAATTTAGTTAAAACACTTATACATTAAATATAATACTTTAATATATATATATATATATGATCTATATTTTATAAATTTTAATAACATTCATGTGCTCATGGTTTTGACAAAAAATATTTTTCCCCCATACATATAATTTAAATACATTTATTTACTTTAAAATTATTTTACGTAATTAATAAATATGTATATATAAATTATAAATAATATAAAATACAAATATAAAATTTTATGCAAAGCACGTTGTCATTTTAATTTTGGATTTTAAAAAAATTAATTTTAGTTTTAATTGATTTTCCATAAGAAAAATTCGATAGAAAGTAAACAAATTGTTTAATTTTTTCAAAACCCAGAAAAAATTATTTGTGGGCCAACTGCAACATACATAAATTTAAATGTTATTATATAATTTATAGTATTTTACAAGTATTTATGTATATAAGTAAAATATACATACATGGTTAAATATTTAAAAAAAATTTACAACTTTCAATATATACACACATAATTATATATATATATATATATATATATATATAATTAAAAAAATTTGTAATATTACTATATTTTTACATACACACACACACACTATACTTTCATATATATGCATATATACATTTAAACAACATATTTGTTTACGAGAGGGACTAACATGTCTGTTGTGATATAAATCTCAATGCTTATGCACAGACATATAAAACCATGTATACATTATCCTATTGTAAATCACATACATAAATTTGTGTATATGATATACACACACACATATATAATACAGATTATATAAAATATAACTTTATTAATTTAAATAAAATATTGATTTTATTTAAAGAAAATTTAGAAAAGTTCTAAGTGGATTTAAACGGCCAATCAAAGATCGAATAATGGAATTTTTTTGAAATTTTCCCATTTATACCATTGCAGACTGGCCTAGATCCAAAAAAAGTTTTAGAGCCAAATAGCATATCTGGTTCAAATTAGCAGTATTAGGACTGAATTATTAAAACTCACCCATATAGTAGGATGTCTTGTAAAGTAGTGTCGTTGAGGTTAGGTTATCACGTACTATATACTACCTGGCTACTGACCTGACACAAAAGGATGGGTTAAGCCTGATGGTTATCCTAATAGAAAAGGCACAATTTAAATTAGGCCTTGGGATAATTTCAAAATTATTTTGATATTAAAATAAAAAAATTTAATTTAAAATAATAAAGATGTTATAATATAGATTTTCAAATTGTTTTGAAAATTAAAATAAAATTTTTAAATTTAAAAGTTAAATTTAAAATAAAACACATATTATAAAATCTATATACAATTCTCAAAATGTTATAAAATTTATTTTTAAAATACTACTTATTAATAAGATTAGTAAAATAAATGAATTAATTAAACAGGTTAACTAATTAAATATATATGTACAATATATATAATTATATGTGTTATGTTTGTCTTGAATGATTTAAGACAATATGAGTATACATGTGTGTATGAAAGAATTTTTAAAATTAATTTAATTTAATTTAATTAATTAAAAATTAATAAATTAATTAATAAATTAAAATACATACATATATATATATAAAGACTTTTTCTAATCCTATGTTGGCCTTTATTCTTAGAATTTACTGCATAGTTGATGGATAGATCATTATCTAAAGACTTTTCTAATCTAACCTGCCTTCATGTGCAAAAGTGTGGAATGCACATATTACATTGATGGCAGTGTATTTTTAGATGATATTACTGCTATTACTGCCTCATATTCATCACTTAAGCCACTTAAGATAGTTAAAACTTGTTTAGTGTCAGATATTTTGTGACATGCGGCTTCAAGTAGATCGCATATTGTATTTTTATTAGACAGGTACTCTCTCATGGTTAAACTATCTTTCCTGATATTTTGCAGTTGCCTTTTGTAATGCATAATCTTGGCAGTGAGCTGTGAGTTGAAAATCTGCTCAATGGTTGTCCATATTTCATTGGATGATTTGCATCCTATTATTTGTGGTAATAAGTTGGTGCTGATAGACGATAGTAGCCAAGAACTTATTAAGCTATCTTGCCTTTGATGCTTTGTGAATTTTGAATTTCTAACAACTTTATTGTCTTGATCAGCGATAAATCTTGGAGGGACTACCAATATTCCAAGAACAAATCCTTCAAGCACATATCCTCTTATTGTTGTTTCAACTTGGAACTTCCAGAGAAGATAATTATTTTCAACAAAATGGGCTATGATCAATTGGGTCTGAGGGCTTACAACAGTTTTGATCAACTCTTCAGTTGCCGATGCACTGTGATGACCGGAGTTTTCAGTATTATTAGAGCTTGCTGAGTTTTGATCACCTTCAACCATGATGATAGAACTCTGAAGCTAAAGAAAATGAAGACTTGGGAAACAGACAGATGCAAGAAATGCTTCAAAAAGCAGGATATCCAGGTTTGATGCAGCCAAACCCAGATGATGATGATGATCTGATGGGTTTTGGCATGGCACTTGCTTTCTTGCTGTTGTTGATGATTTTCTTGATTTCAGATTCTAGTATTCTGAGTTTTCTTGAATTGAAGTTGCTGCTTTTGAAAGAAAGCTCACCGCAGTCAATGAACTCTGTGAGTTCCTTGGCAGGGTACTTGTTTTCTTGCAGCAAATTCATCCAGATGATGAGATAATCTCCGATGTGTAATTTGATTATCAAATGATGAGATTTCTCTGATGATAATTCAGATTAATTCTCTTCACTTTTGTTGAGCAACTTGAATTGCTTTAGTATACAAACCTATTGTTGTTAAGCTTTGAGCTCTGATACCATAGTAGATTTTGATTATAATTATATGATACAATAGTATATGATACCATAGTAGATATGATACAATATCCGTCTATCTCATTTATCATTATATGTGTGTGTGTACGTATATGTAAATATATAATGATAAATAGCCTCATATATTTAGCATCATTTTGTAGCTCTATAATATAAGCTAGGACCGGCTGGATCTCATTTTGGTCACGTCTTAAATCTCTTTGACTTCAACCATAAATGATAAGAGAGAGAAACTATGGTTATTTAAGAAACTACGGTTATTTAAATGGAAACATGTGGTTGAAATATAACATGTACAATTATTATTTATTTATAGTTTTTTATCAAACAATTTCAAGTTTTTTTTAACACTACCAAACATTATAGAATTAGAAAAGCATAAGTAGGTTTTTCAAAAATAAGAATCAATTTATATGTTCATTCCTAAATGAGCTTTTCTTGCAACATTATTGAAA
Organism: Allium cepa; assembly: GCA_030765085.1. Classification (NCBI taxonomy): domain Eukaryota; kingdom Viridiplantae; phylum Streptophyta; class Magnoliopsida; order Asparagales; family Amaryllidaceae; genus Allium; species Allium cepa. Next base: position 459,348,681 of record CM060938.1, on the reverse strand, counting down.
AAAAGAATATATTGCTTTTTCCTACCCATATGTGCATAAATTTGTGGTAAATTTTGAGGAAAAAAAAATAAAAAAAATTAGAAAGTCAAATAAAACAGGTCAGTTGGAAGTTCTCGAAGTCAATTTTTAACAGTGAAAATAAGTTTTAAGGACAACAATTCTGAATAATTAGTTTTAAAGATAATTAAAAAAATGATAAATTCATTTATCTTTTTTAAGTTATAAAAGTAAATGATAAATTCATTTATCATTAATTCTATATAACTGAAAATGATAAATTAATTTGTCTTTTTTTCTAAAATTTGTCCTTGAAACTAATTTTTCAAAAGTATTATCCTTAAAACTTATTACTCTACACAAAGAAACTCTTTAAGTGAAAATCCAATTTTTGAAAATTCTATAAAACCCAAGTCCTCGATAACACTATAAACCGTTATTTAGAGAAAATAATACTTGGAAACTCATTAAGCCATGAAGATTAAAAACTTGAGATTCATTGTGATACTAGTTTTGCACACAAAAGTTTAACACATTCATCCCAAACTCGACCGTTCTGCTCAAGCAGTGTAATATGGTCAAGGAAAGACAAAAGCTTAAAAAAGAAGCTACCTTCAAAAATTGGGTTAAAACGTTTGATGATAAATATCACAACACAATTATACTTCCTCATGTACTCAACGTGGTCAAATCAGTTACCATGTTTGCTATAATCAGACCTCATATGCTGGATCTTTTGCCAATGGGAAGTTGGACTAGTTTGAATAAATAGTTTTGAAGAATTTACGAAGTACATAAAATACATAGTAAAATACAAATCTACGGTATATAGCTAACATATTTCGCTCTTAACTAAAATTACATGACATACACGTGTACAAACTACAAAATCAATTAGTAGAACATACATTTTAACCTCCTCTAACTGTACAATCTTCGTTAAGAAAGTCATCTTCAAATTCTGTCTGGTAAATGATCAAGTAGAAAGTCTATGTTCAACTTTGTCTTTAGATGGCCTCTCATCTTGAATTTCTTCAAGTTCATCTTCATCTCCTCTCTTTCCCGCTTGTTCTTTCCAGTAAGCAATTAACTTCTTCAGTCTTGCAACTTCTTTATTTGCTACATTTTTGCTAGGGTCATTCACAATACAACGAACCCTTGATGCATACCTATAATTTATAACACATTAAAACGTCATCAAATTCCAAACATAACGAACATTCATGTCATTTGTGACGTAGAACTTTATCAATTTTGCATATGGAGAGTTAACTAAACCTTGATAGGTATTTGTTTGCATTAAACATGAAGTGAACGTATGAAGGAAGCTCGTATTTTACAATTAAAAATATTGATAAAGAAAAAAGATGAGAGGCATAAAGAGAAACTTACATCAAAGAATTATAAGTTTCATCCAAATTTGACTCTGCAGGCGACAAATTAACAAACATCAATGTCTTTGCATTGCCACCAAGAGAATCGCTCATGAGCATTGTTAGTTTGTGATTTCTGTAAGGAATATGTTGTCCATCTGAGGACAAAGCACTGATCACGTCTACAAGAGCTGAAAGTGATTTATTTATGCTTTGTGCTTCTTTAAGTTGCTTTCCAGCAGATCCTGATTTTTTTATTCTTTCTGAACCAGCAAGATCGACGAAACTAAGCTGTAAAAAGTTCATAAGTGATATTTGGAACTTTCATTATAACAGAAGATTAGGTTGGAAAAAATGGATTACTCAACCATAATATAACCTCGGTTTGATTTCATATGATGTGCGTGTGTGTATTGAAAAACATTTTTCTTTCAGTTAGACAATGGGATAGCACCCAGATGATGTGTTGCTAATGTATTAAACCACCATATGATTTATGATATGAGAATAGAGTTGATGCTGACAGTAAATTACACAAAATGTACAAAACACACAAAAAATGCATGTCCCTAACTTTTTTTCAAAAATGTGAATGCAAATGCAAGCAGCCTAAAAGTTACGAGTGACACAAAATACAATAGCCGAACTATACAGTACCTTTCCTTTTGCAAGTGCTTGTGTTTGGAGATTGGTGCTTTCAATTATTATTGAGAAAATAAGGTGAGATCTTGAACTTTCTTCATTCATATGAGTACCCCCAATATGACGCCTTTCGGATCCTCTGGCTATAATGTCTTGCAGTTCTTCATGGCTTGATATATGCTTTATGGTCACATTCTCTATTGAAACCATACCCTGGAAGGTTTTTTTAATTTTTTAATTTTTTTTAAAAAAAGAAGAAGAATTAAGTTATTGTAAATAAGAGGATGATATCTATGACACGTAAGGTATACTAAATCAAAAAACATGATGACACTTGTGCTTAAATCTTCAAATCCGAAGGCTGTAACATTCAACCTGGTAATGTTGCCTTGTATAAGTAACAACTTCCAGGGTGTCAACATTTGATATTCAAGTAATTAATCACCCCAGACATTTTATTACAGCAATTAATTTAAGACTTTTAAGTTTATCACCTTTGAATCTTTTTTTATATCTAGCTTCAAAGGTTTTGCATTTTTTGGTAACAATAGATCCACAAGATTATCTTGGTACAGCTCCACCATATATACCTGCAAAATAATTATAATGTTGAGACCATTCTACATGAAAATGCAAATACTTGAAATTAGTACAAAATGAATTGTATTTGTGAAACAAGTAAATATGAGAAGTAGATGAAACAAAGCATTTTTTCCATTTATTATAATCAACAGTTACCTTCAAAGAAAATGAATATTTACTATGATCACGCTTCATTATTTTAAATAACTCGGCAGTCGCTCTGGGTGTAAGCCCTGGACTATTGTCGGAACCATAAATAGTAAAAGTTTTTCCAGAGCCAGTTTGGCCATATGCAAATACACAAACATTGTATCCATCCACCGCTGATTGTATTAAATACTACATCACAAAGGGGATAAAAAAGGTTAGATCTAATATATTAGAAAAATATAAGAAAAGCAAGGATGCTTAAAAAACAACATTTGTTCCACAATATATCTAGTTCACTAGGTCCAATCTCATTTTCCTAATACCCTCTAAAATTAACTATTATAACCTATTAGCACAGACATGTTCAGCAAACAAGGTTCAAACTCATGCAAGTGCTAGGTATGATGACAAGTCACCTTAATAACAGGCCTTTCCCTACACTATATATTTCCAAAGGCCATGTCATGGAGTATTGACTCAAACCAGAAAACAGTATAAATGCATTGCCCTACCAAAGCGATTATATCCACAATAAATACATTTGGACTGATTTTCAAATGCAACTCTTATTAGAAAAAATAATTGGACCTTACTGCCTTCTTAAAAAAACAATTCATGTTTTGGTACATTATAAACACCATGAGAGTTAATTTAAGAGGACGAAGTAAAGGTATTTTTCATTTTACCGAAAGCATTTTTGCTTTCAAAAATCAAAATGACAATACATTGATTTGGCAAAATATTAACAAATAAGTTATGTAGATGTTTCAAAAGAACATTATCAAATTTGCTTATCTAGGTCAAAGGGAAACAAATAAACTCTTAAATAAGTCGGATAAGAACTTTAGAAGTCATCTATTTTCACTATCCAAGTTAACTTGTTGAGCTATGGCTTATACCAATAAAAAGAGTTAATTTCAAAATAATATCCAAAGGATCCCACGTTAGAGGTATAATATGTTATGTATGTGAGGCTAGGAAGTCACTGGACAATCTTTACACACATAAATCAATTGTATGCTAAGTTGTTAAGATTTAGACCTTTGTATCCTCGAATACGTCATCTTGAGAGGCAGATGCTTCAAAAACCCGATCATACACATGCTGTTTTGACTTATCATCTTTCCATGGATGTGCAACTGTAAACTCATCCACAGAAGAAACTACATTTCTATCCTTTTTTGACATCTCTTTTTCATTTAAAGGACGTAATCTGCAATAGACTCTGATTTTTCCTTTCATATCTGTAAATGCAATTGTCAGCAGAATGTATATAAGATTTTCGTATTATTGACCTAAGATAAATATAAAGAGGTAATTAACAAAGTCCAATGAACAATGTTCGTCAACATGTAAGGATAAAAGAGTCGTCATCTCGAAAACATATTACATATGAATATATATAGTACCCTTGAAAAATATTATATGCATACACACACAGATACACTTGTGTGTGTCTTTATGGAGTGATACACTTGTGTGTGTGTCTTTATGGAGTTGAACTAGTGGCTGGCGCGACTGGCAGAAACAAATAGGTTCGCACTAACATGATGCAAAGCATGCCCTTCAGTGTAAGATAAAGTACTGAATAGAAAAAGATGAAAGTTTTGAACCTTCAATCATATTATAGTATCTCTTCCGTAAAACTTGTTCTTCCTTATAAAGCGCTTCAATTTCAATTAACTGCATTGCTTGCTTTTTCAAAATTGCAGCTGTTTGCTCATTTCTCCTATCAATATCCTAACAGAAATTTAAAATGTATTATTAGTTTAAATATGCATATTAGAAAAATTATATGGCAAAATAAAAATATTTAAATTCATCATATCAAATAACACACAGATTGATGATACCTCTTTCATTTCTCGCAATTCTTCCAACTCCTTCGTATTAATTTGTAATGCATCTAATTCAGCATCTTTTGCTGCAATCGTGGCTTCAGCACCTTTTAACGCACGAGCTGTGTTTTCTAATTTATGATCCAATTCTTTGATGCATTTTTGTAGGGCTTTATGTTGGTCCTCAAACATTTTCTCCACAGCACTTCTCTGAAAGCCAGTGAAGTAAATAAACATATTAATCGTCATATATACACAAATACACACACATACGCAAGTAGAAAAAAATATTAATTTACCTCATCGTTCTTGTTCTTCTCAAGACTTTGAATCTTTTGTTCCAGAAGCAGTTTTTCCTTCAGTAATGCCTTAGAATAATTGTTTGACGCATCCAACTCCTTTCTACACGCACTCAACTCTTCTTGAAGTATTCTTGTGGTCTCTTTTGATGCATGCAACTCCTCTTGAAGTTTACTTTGTGTCTTCAGAGGGTAAAAAATGAATTGAGAATAATATTACAAGTGATATGGTGAATGATAGATCACTGCTTGTTTTTATGATGTTTAAGCATATACCTGAATATCATTGGATGCACTTCTAATGCTCCTTGCTGAAGAAGCATCCCGTTCAACTTGATTACTTTGTAACAGCACAAGTTCTCGACTGCTAACCTCTGCGAGCTTAGACTCAACGGATTTTTTGTCGGATATAACAGCCTAATAAATTATATTTTTGATGCATGTAAGAAACACACAGATGTATGTGTGTGCATGTACATGTAAATATGTATATATACATGTGTGCGTGTGTACACACACACCAAAAAATTTAACCTGATCTGTTAATAAATGATGATGCCCAAGGGAATGCAATACGCTTGTCACAACAATATAAAGAGGGGAAAGAAAATATTATGGCAGTGAAAAAAGGTGTTATCCATTATTCCTAAATCTTTCAGCTTAAGCAGTTGTGAAATAATGATGTAAATTAGTATTATTATCTACATATGGTCTTAAGTACAATAAGAATCTAAATAAACTGTTTAATCACCTGCAAGGAAGAATCTTTTTCATCACATAATTGCTTTAATTTATCCCGATCAGCGACGGCTTCTTCCAAAAATTTCCTTTGAGACTGTAAAGTATTTTTTAGTACTTCTAATTCTTCTTGCATCTTTGTTTCTTGTCTCTCCTTTGCAGCTAATTCCTCCAGTAACTACAAAAGCAAGTAATTAGTTAGATGACCTTATACAAAAAAACGTACAACTGTAGATTGCTAACATGTTTTCACCTTATACAACACTCAAACATGCAGCCAGACATTGTGAATGAAATACTCAAAGCGTTTTTTGTTATTTACTTACTAGTGTAGATCGCACGTGCATGCATCCATAGAAATATTTCATTTTTATTTAATAAAAACTAAATGGACGGACGCGTATTAAAGTGCGAAAACTTCGGTGGTTACAACACTATTATTTCAAATGGTTTTGTTGGTTCCAAATTAACAGTGGAATTCCGTTGATGGGTTATCGAAAAAAGTATGGTTGTTGAGGTTGCAAATGGATGATAAGATTTCATTAATGGATGAAGGGTATTTTTGAAATTTCAAAAAGACACCGTGGAAATCATATTCATTGAATTCTTTTTATTATTAATAGTAGAGATATATTGATTAATATAGCTAGGTTGTATATTCTAACGGCCCATTTGGATGGACTTGAATAAGTTACTTTTTGTTTTTTGAAAGCCAAAACCAAGTCATTTTGACTTTTAAAAAGACAAAAAGTAGCTTATTTAAATCGATCCAAACGGAACCTAAATCTCTATCAGCTACAGTGTTTGTGTTGTATGATCATAAATTTACTTAAGCCACCGGGTATGGAATTTAGTACAAAGCACCAGAAATTTGGACATCCATTAGGATGATAGTTCGATGAACTTTGCAAATTATTCACATTTTTGTTGAATATGAACTCTTTGAAAACGTGTTTAGGAATTCAGATGCGTGGGTGATAAATATGCATTAGGAGTTTTCTTTTTTATGTTAAATGACCAATATATATGTTAAAATAACCGTTAGCACCATATCCTTCGATTCAAGTGCTGCTTTTTCTATATAATAAAGGTGTCATTGGTCATAAGGACATGGCTTTAATTTGGATGTATAACTTAATAATTTACTTCAGTTAAGGACTATGTAAATGTTTCTTTTCTCCATACAAAAGTAGGTTGCAAATTTTATGATGCAACTCCACAAGCTTGGACTTTGTAATATCCAAGGTAGTTAAGGCGCCAAGGCTCAAAAAGGCACCAAGCTTGTGCCTTGGGCTTTTTTGCATCATGAGCCTTTTTATACACGCCTTTCATACAACTTTGCGCTTTTTTTTTTTGCGCTTTGTACGCACTGCGCTATAATTTAACATTAAAAATGATAATTTCATCATTAAAATACGTTTGTAAACAATCTTTTTGTACATAAGAAAGCACTAGCTACTAGATACGAAATCACAAATGATAATCTTGACCAAAAAGATGTCAAATTCAAGTCTACAACCTCGAAAATAAAGATATTGCAACAAAACGCTGGAATCTAAAGATGTTCAAGTTCAAGTGTTTAACACAACACCTAAAATTTAATTCAACTTCAAATCACTAATATCCACTTTTAATTTAACTAAACTCAAATTCAAACTAAAATAAAAATTAAATTAACAATACATAAACTTTAAATTAAAATTAACAAAATTAAAATTAAAATTAAAATTAAAATTAACTAAACTATAAATTCAAATTCAAATTAACTAAATTTAAAATCAAAATCAAATTAGTATTAACTAAACTTTAAATTATACTTAATTTACAATCAATAAAACTTCAAACTAAATTAAAAAAATGTATTACCTAAACTTTAAATTCAAATTAAAATTAACTAAATTAAAATCAAAATTAAATTAACATCAACTAAACATTAAAAAAATTAATTAAACTTTAAATTAAATTTAAAATGAGAGTAAAAATCAAAATAAATAATTTTTGTCACTAACTTAAGTTTAGCTTAATTTAAAGTTTAAATAACTTAACTTTTATTTAACTTAATTTTAATTTAACCTTTGTCTAACTTAAGTTAAATTTAACCTGGTTAAATTCATAAGAAAAAAAACTGTATCTGAGCTGAGAAGAAAAGGCAGACAGAGCTACAAGCATGATGGGGACGTCGGGCAGGAGTTTATGGCGTGGTGGCTTGAGATTGCGGCATCGGCTTGGAGCCGGATTTTTGGTAGACTTTTTTTTACTGCATTCTAAGTTGAAATTACTAAAGTTTCGACTTAATTTAGGATTGAGAATAAGTTTGAAATTAATTGGACTGAAGGAAGTATTCATTTCCAACCAACAAACCCAAGTTGAGGCACGCTTTTTGGGCGTGCTGAATAGCTTGAGTGCCTCAAGTTCTAAAAAGGAACAATTGATGCACCTGAGCCTTGTTACACCTTAGACGCGCCTTAATAACACTGGTAATATCATCCAGAAATCACATGCTCAATTTTTCACGCATGCATGGGGTGTTAAAAGTTACATGTAGTCTACACGACACACACACACACACATGTATATGTACATAACCTAGGTATAATAGTACCCCTAAACCTTTAATCTAATTTTCAACCTATATGTTGCATTCTGCAAATGTCATGTAAGATTTTAGGGATGCCACTCAATTTAGCAATAATTGAAGAATTTATCTTCTTTTTTTTTTTGAAAAAAAAAACATTACTTGTTCTGCCTTTTTCTGTGATTCCTCAACAGCTTGTGTTAACTCTTGCACATGTTTTTCATTATCGACATTTTGAGGCTTAGGATTTTGAGGAAAATCGCCTTGAACAGGTCCTCCCGATGTGCGAGCTTTTGTATATCGACGGAGCATAACGTCGTTTATATGTGTTTGGAGTGCAACACATATTTCTTCTCCCTGCAAAATGTTAATTAGATACAATGGCCTTTATAAGCACGTTAGTGTGTGTGTGTGTGTGTGTGTGTGTGTGTGTGTGTAGAATAGAGGATTGACTAGGAATTTTATCCGATAAAAAACAATATATCATCTGCTCATGATCCTTTTTTGAGTTTTAGAACATCCATGTCTCATAGATGCTTCCAAATTGATGCAAAACAACAATATATAACATAAAGAAAACCATAATTTTTGACATAATGCAGTGGTGATTAAGATACTTAATTTTAACTATAAGAACTGCATTTTAGATTTGCTGTGCGAGAAAACCCACTATAGAGTTTGGGGGAAATCAAGGTGTTCTGACATATATTCTAATCAACCAACTAAACAGAAATGCCAAATAAAACTTTTTTGTTAAACCTGCTTAGTTTCAAACTGAAAAATATGTAGGACTCCAGCAACTCTCATCTTAAAAAACACTGCAGTATTACTGCTACCAAACTGCATGATATCTCTTAACTCTGCAGAGTGCAAGTACTCTTTTGGAACAGGTCGAAAAAAGTGAACCTGCATCAAAAATTAATATTTCAAGATCAGAAGCATTAAAGCAACCTAAAGGTAATAAAGTAGCCCATTAAGTCATAATTTCATGCAGTAAATAATATTCAAAAATGTTTTTTTTTTTTTTCAATACATACACACGTGTGCGTGTGTCTGCAGTATAAGGACTTAATCCTTAGATTTCACTTAGTAGAATTTATACAATAAACAAATGCTTCTCCATCTACTTTTTTGTAAACAGCGAATAAAAAAAATCAATAGAGAAGTGGGCAGGACTGTAAAGTTGAAAGGGTCGGAACAGGAGAAGTCTTTTTAAATTTTGATCTACAGTACTGTAATCCAATAGATATTTATAGTTCATTTTTTTTTTGAATGAAAAATCTGTAGACTAATTTTACTTTAACATGAAACATGGGGTAACCATGGAAAATAAATTGTGAAACTTTGGAAATTTTTGAAGTAGATTCACAATTCTGCATAATCTGCTAAAATTGTAAGTAGGTCTTCAAGTTTATATATTATTCATTGTATATAAAATACTGTAGACATAAAATGTATCACACGCATTAATAATTAGCCTTTTCATATACCATAATAATTTGTTAACATTTACTCGACTGACGTATACTGTGGTATAAACTAAAAATATTATTGCTCAAAAGATCTAGACAGGTCAAAGGCTTGACAATTCAGCTATTAGTATTAAATTAGCATTAAATAATTTCTTTATGAGAGTATGAATCATAAAATAATTGCGTATTTTCTTATAGTTTAACACCAAAATTTACCATATTTAAGAATCTGTGATAACTTCCTAGAATGTATTTTAACTGACATTTAGTCCTTATTTAAGTCCATTAATTTGACAAAACAGAACTGTGCATGGATATACGTATACATAACTCAATTCAAAGCATCCAAAGAATATACAAGTATTAGACAAGTTTGAGTAGACAATAGTGCCTATGATTTGATTAGCTGGGGGTATTTTGTTACCTGCCTGGCTACTAGGAGAAATCACGTGTTTAGTTCAAAAATGTAGTCATGTACAACACAAAGTGAAAATCAGGGAATATGCTACTGCTATTTTGTGGCTTAAAGTTTACTGGAATTTGTAAAACAGAAACAGGGACTTACTCCACGTTTATTGATGCCTAAAATGATCCGCCCAGGTAGAAGACCAATTGGATCATCAATTTTCCTAACACTAAAAAATATTGAATTTCCATAAGGAAGAATCTTTAATATTCGGAGAAATTGTTGCCTGGCATCATCTTTTGACATGTGTTCCTACATTGATCAGTGAATCATGAAAATAAATTAACTTCCGTTGATAAGTAAAAAAAGTACAAGTTGGCAAACTGGATATGCCAAAAAATAAGGAAATGTTAAGCAACAAATGTAATCACGTTTAATGCATGCTTTTAAGGTTAATCATTCAACATCTTATTGTTAGCCCAGAAGAATACTTATATACTGGAGATCTTATGAACATACATTAATAATTAAGTTGAATATTCTAAAAAATGCAATATAACAATTAATACTAACAAGAATATAAAAATACAGCAACAATTAAAAAACAAAGGATATCATGAATGTATCATCGAGGATGCACTACAATTACATTCTGTTGGAGACTACATAAATAGTATTATAAAAAATATTGCAGAAAATGCTGTGAATCTTGGGATGTCAAGTTACAAACTACTCTAGCGTAAATATTGTATTTGACTAGTTTGAGACTTTTACCATTAGTAGGAACCTAGACATTATCTCAAGCTCCCAATCCCTTTTTGCTCTGGTAACTGCAATTTGTCTTGGTAAATATCTCTCAAGATACGTTGTCCAGTCACTGTAATGATAATAATAATAGTAATAATAACAACAACAACAACAACAACAACAACAACAATAATAAACAACATTTTAGATAGAATAATGTCAAAAAAGAGGAGCCCAATGACATCATATTCATCTTCTAGGGTTAATTGCTTATAGCCTCTCTGAAGTTATCTCAAAACTTTGTGTACACCATTGCATGTCATTCAATGGTGCAGGTAAACCTACTCCAACGGTTAACTTTTACATATAGCCTAGACTTCTAGTAAGAATATGTGAATACAAACTTGAGAGGTTATAAGTGCAATTCAAGGTAAATTGCAGGGGAGTTCTATAATATATTATATTATATAGTCTGTATATGTTTGATACTTACACACATGATTCAGGATGTTCAACATATCCAATCTCCACTAGAATTTGTAAAGCAGAGAGCTGAGCAGCATCATCACGACCCACGGGATAACTTCCCAATATATAATCATGTTGCAACTGGAACACATTGAAGAATTAGAGCTAGGCACATTAAATTGTTTATCACGAAATAATACTATTCAAAATTTCGTTCAGTCACGTCACTGAATCTATATATTGAAAGTAAGTATGGAGATATGCGAGAAAACATATATGATAATATTATGGGCTAGTGCGCAGATTAGATCAGAAATACTGGAAGCGGCTAAGAAGAAAATTATTTCAAGTATAGCTTTCAAGAATCAAAAGGCATAACAAAAACAAGATAAAGATTTCATTGTATATGTTTAGGAATTTCCAAAATCATAATGAGTTAGCTACCAGTTTTTGTTATATAGCAGTAGAGATGATTAGATTACTCACTTGCACATATGAAAGTTGTATAAACATTGGATCAGTTACAGCTTCATCAGATTCGCGAAATAACCGTTTTTTAAATGTAAGTTTACATTGTAATATCTCCCCTTTACTGCGATCTTTAGCTGCCTTGAATTCAGCAAGAATATCGCCAATATATTTATTATCATCTAATCCGATGAATTCTTCTGTATGCCAAAAGGGGAAATAATCAGTCTTAGTGATAACTAGAGAGTGAGTGAGTGAGTAACACGCGTGTGTGTGTAACTGAGTTCAATTGCACACATATAATCTAGTACCATATTTGCACCAAAATATAGTCGTTATATGATTAAATTTTATTCTGTGGTGATTTCCCTTTTCATTTTTTGTGTTGCACACAGTGTGCTGGCTGAGATATTAAGGCCAAGTAGATGGTGCATATGTAGTATTTCTCTGTAACACACACGCACGCACGCACACGATTGAGAATTACCATTTCCCATTTCAGCAGCTTTGGAATTATTAGCAACTTTTCTGCACTCAAAAAGAGTGAAAGTTGAGTAGACCGAAAGTTTGATGATCCCTGCCAACTCCTGAAGGAACAATATATATTTTGAATTCATAATAATAATAATAATGATTAGTGAAAGATGTATAATAGAAGTAACGTTATGCACTCATTATCTGTGAAACAAAGAAAAATAATTAGATAATATACCATGCACACGCACACAAAAAAAAGGATGAGGATGCAAATAAGCACACTCGCCTGACTGGTATGTGTGCATTATAATATATGGATCAAACCAACTATCAGAATCATGAAAACTTACAGCTGTCCATAAGTTTTTTGGATGATCTGTTGAATAATTTGTTCATGCACATATATGGAGAAAGTAACAAGACAAACTCATTCATCTCTTGTGCATGCATGAGGACATGGCAAGCACCCCATTTTTTTTTTTTTTTTTTTTTTTGCAAAATATGATAAAACTTCCAGTCAAATGGTTAACATACTGAAAACATACATAATTAGAAAGACAAACGGTAATATGAGAATGCTATGCGCTTGCTAAACATGATCATAATGAGCAATAATAATAGGATAATGGGATGCTCCTATATACCTCTACAGCATCAGCAACCGTTGTTGCCATGTCATATGTTATTTCTTCAAAAGTCTCATCAAGGAAAAACACAATTGTTGTAAGCTTTTTACCCGTCAACTGTGCCTCTATTTCTTCTCGAGCAGGACTTATAGCCCTGGATCCTGCCTTAACTGAACGCTTCAATGCATTCAGCGTATTCAATGCAAGTACTTGGATTTCTGCATCAGTATTTGTTCCATGAGCTACACTATGAACATATTCAGATAAATATGCTCCAATATCCTTGCTTGGAGGCATTGAAGATGCACACAAATACATGAGTTCCCATGCTTTTATCGAAGAGCTCCTGCATGGAAAAAAGAAATGAAAGCATGTCCATGTACAACTTGTATAAGCTTCTTACCATCTGCACTAATATGACAACACCAAAAAGGTTCCAGATTAAAGTGTTGATATCAAACATGTTAAACAAGTTAATATACAAGAAATAGTAAACCCAAGGAATAATGAAAACAAAAAGTAGGTCTAGTATAAAAAATTAATCACTAACAAAATGAATTAAACATCAAGACAAGTTTAAACAAAATGGAGTAAAGATCAACGCAGGTTTGATATTATCTTTTATCCATAATCACAGAGCCAAGTCCCAATATGATGAATATAAAATGCATAAAATTAAGTACCTGTCTGGATTATTCCGTGTTTGTTTCGATAACTGTACAAAAAGTTCATCTCGAAGCTCTGCACGTTTTAGAGTGTGCTTATAAATCTTTCCAACAAGCTCAATTTGTTCATCAAGGTCCATATGGTTTGGTCTATCTGATGAATCAAGTCCCATATATTTCAGCACTAATTGAAACAGTTTGACTGATCGGCTAATCATGTCGCTATTCATTTTAAGAAGTGAGGTTGGAATAGGCTCCTACCAAACACAAACAATACAAAAGTATAATAAGACACTTAGCAACCCACCTATTCAGATCTACCAATGACGTATGAGAATGATTAGATGGTTATGTAGAATGGTATATAAAATGCTTACTCTCTGATAGCATAGCATGTCCTCAACAGTAAAATTTTCATGAGCATGAGGGCCAACCGACCTTTTTGAAAAAAATCCACGTTTTCCAGCAGATTGGATTTGCTTCTTCATAGCTCTCAAAAATACTTCAACCTGGAAAGCTTTTGAGATACTTTTAGTGTAATTAAATAGCCTTTTCAGGAGATAAAGAAACTATTTTGAGGGTTACAAAATTAAAATGACATACATATAGCTCACTATGTAAAACATAAAGAAGAATGTAGAACTGTTAGTGCTCTTCTTGAATGATTTAATTTGGACATAATCATCTGTAATGTAGCTTAATCTAGAGTTAGTCTCTAGCATAAATTTGATTAATTAACAGACAACATAAAAGATTAGTTGAGGAGACACTCGGGTTTTAAGCTAGTCATTTAATATTTCACTTTCCCTATGATTGTTGACATATGATACATTTAACTTTTCATGTAAGATAATATTAATAAGGCAAACTGTGCATTACATTGTCAAGATAAAAGATACCAATGATTATTAGCATAATTGTCATTATAAATTCAGTATGCCCATTTAGTACTGAACATTAAAAGAAAAGACATCCTGCCAGCATACAAACTTAAAGTGTTTCATTACAGTATCATCAATGCAAATGACAACGGTTGTTACTATATTTTTCTACAGTACATCAGAATATTATGCAACAACCACTTAGAGAGATGAAAAATGCAACCGTGTGTGTTCATGAATAAGTAATGATATTTCATTTATCGATTACATATACCTGAAATCTATCCATCAAAGGTATAGCCCCTGCAAGCTCTGGAGGCATAGACATAGACAAAGTCATTGGAGTGCTGCAAAAGAATAGCATGGTAGAATAAAATTATGCACCACATACTATACCATTTACATGGTATGCATTACTACGTATGATTGCATGAGACTTTCAAAATATATCAAGTTATTGAGTAACACTAATATAATTATTAAAGGATTCATTAAGGAGAGTGACTAAATTTGTGAAGACATAACTATAGAAAGTCTAGATTTTTCTTGTATCTGCAAATTTAAATTCACAATTTGCTTCTCAATGGAATATTTCTTGCCACCTTTCGAAATTCAATTTCATTTTGAGGCGACCAAGCAGTCATCAGTTGGAAACAATTGTCCCTTAAACTCGTTTTAGAATTTACTCTAAGTTAGTAAAATATGGGGTTCCAGTTCTTCATTACTATTGCCAACCATTATGTACCAGATCAAAAAACTAATATATATTATATACGTACGGAGGAGCAAAATTGGAGCCATCACTGTCATAACCATCTCCATTCACACTTGCAAAAGAAGAGCTCAAAGGAGTTGCATTGCCATTGCTAGAACCAAAAGATGATCGGCTCATCCTGCGACTTCTGCCTGGAACTGGTGAATCTTCAAATATCATTTCTTTATCTATGGTTCCCAGTTGCACGGTTATCCTTCCGATATTCTTCTATCTGAATAATTACAAGTATCCTAGCAAAAGTGATGGAAAGTAAATAGATGATCTACAGTTATGCACATAACGATGTTCACTGCTATTAGTTTGATTTATAGTTACGGCTTACTTCAACCTTGTCTGGAAACAGAATCATTTCCATATATAAATAATTAAATAAATAAATAAATAATCCAATCAATCGAAAATGGTGGTTTGCAACCTATTTTAGCGACGTGACTATTATAATGGAGCTATATTGATCCAATATCACAATTTTCGAAATTCACCAAGCTAATTCAGTTCAAACACAAATAATTCAACAAACTGGAGCATCAGTCCTATTAAAACCAAATATAATCAGCCAACAAGTGCTCCCATCATGCTAAATTCTTACAAAATAAATAAATAAAATTCAAACAATGCTTACTTAGATCACAACAGTTACATATGCTATAAAGAAAAGTAATGCGACTAAGAGCAAATCTAAGAAACTCAAATCGTAGAAAACACTCGAGTGAAAAGCCATACCTTCAAAGTGTGAGCAAAAAGGAATTGGTGCAAGAAAGAAGATAATAAAGAGAGAAATGCGAAAATTGTATTGTTGCGCCTTGTTGCTTTTGATGCCGGCTTCTCCTTCCTTCTTTATTTATTATTTATGCAATTTCTCTCTCCTCAAATTAGTTTTGAAAATTTAATATGTTTGGAGAGAGCGAGTGAGATCTATTCGTAACTTTGAAGAAGATGGTTTCACGGGAAATATTAAAATAAAAAGTTATCGGCTCGTTAGTTTGTTTTCTTGTTTCTATTTTTTCAGGGAAATTTAACGTTTTTCGGCTTATAAATCAGGTGTTTTGGCCCATGAAACAAGCCAGGAAGACAACTCCTGAAGCTAGATGCTAAGGGAAGGACGTCTACTTCATTTTATGGTCATCACGGGTATCATATTAGACAATATGAAACCACCCTTTCAAAAACCAGACGTCCACATCGGTGCTCTATTGCACTAACACCGTCTATACGGCCACACAATGTCAATGTCCAATACAGTGATGTCTTGTCTAGTTTCGTATTCTATCGTGGTGTTAAGCTCTGATGTCACTTGTTATGAAACAAAACTAGAAAGAACATATCCTCGAAAGCTAGCTTGAAAAAGGAGGTTGCCTAGTTGGTTATATAGCCATCACACGTATCATATTAGACGATGTGAGACATCAAACTCATTGATTCGGAGAACGGTGCATGTTCTGATGCATACTCTATATATTATCTATATCTATATATAACGAGAATACATTCGGTTTTCAGTTGAAGCTTTGGAAATTACGTTAATATCATTGTCATACATTAATTAAAAATAAGGCAAATGAAAGATGATTTTGTCCTTGCTAAAAATAAAATTAATGCATTTCTTCTTTTATACGTCCAATCGGACGTGCCATACGTACTGGTCCAATATAAAAGAAAATTTATCCAGTTGAATCGTGGCAATCACATAGGCAGAATTTCGATCTTAAACCATCGTAGTTTTAATTTTTCGATCGATTACATATTATCGTCGATTATATATTAGTGACCGATAGATATTGTCGATCGACTAGGTAAAACATGTAAAAAATACACATTCGGTGCATATAACAAAATACAAAAATTAATCATTTGCTCGCAACTATTTAACCAGACCACCCAAAAACTTGCTCAAAAATTCTCATGTCACTCCGAATAACGAAAACATTGTTAATGAATTCGTCAACCATGTCACATATGAAGATAAGTGAAAACTTGCAAGTGATGAAACCAACGTAAGATAACAAATTAGCAAATAATTCTCCAATCAAGAATACTCAAACAAGAATCACAAGTCATGAAGAACCAGATAATTGAAATCATCATTGGTTTAACCAAAAGCGAATATTGCGAAGATTCAAAATTAACTTAAATCACCTTGTAGATCTTGGAAGGAATTTAGGCAAAGAACTCTACAATAAACAAGACTTTGCTTATGAGCAGATAGGTGAATCTAAATCTTAAGAAATGTGAATCAATTGAAGAGCATCCTAATGACTTTCAATAAATTGTAAATCAAATGGCAGTTACGAATTACAAGGTTGATGATGAGATACAACCTTTGACATTGACAAGTTTATTGCTGAAGATTTAGAAAAGACTTGTGGTTCCATTAAACAACTCTAATTCGGATGGAGTTGTTTTGATGAATTAGGTGGTAGTAGTCTTCTTAAAAATAAGATGTGGAGGATGAACTTAATGGAGGGAAAGGTCAGCAAAGAAAGAGAAAATTGTAACCGTGTAACAACCCACATTTCTAACGCTTAGCAATTAATTTTATCTAATCTTTTTAATTGAATTAAATGGATTAACGGTCTTAAAAGAAGAATTTTTAAAGATGAATGAATTATGACTTTAGTTTTATTCCATTGTGTTTGTGACGTTGTCTGCATATGAAAAACATAAAAAGTTTTTTAAATTTGGATAAGATTGCTAAAATGAGAGAAAAGAAAAGATAGGGAAAAATGGTCGTTTGGTCCAAATTGTCATTATCTATTCATCATGCAACAATTGAAATTAATTTTAAAATAAGAATTAAATTACAACTCATTTGAGGTTATGTATGTAAATATTATAAATATAATTAACTAAAAATTAGTTTATAACTATCATAATGTAAAAGATAACAAATGTAGATCTGAATGTAATGAACATAATAGACATACTTTTAATTGAGGACGGAGTTATCAATTTTCAAGTTAAATCACAGTCGATATAAAATAAATAAATGACACAAATCAAGCATATGAATATAGAGAATATGTAAATAAATTAATTAGAAATTACCTTAAGAAGTTGTCATCAAATCACACCTCGAATGACGAATCAAAATCTTTTAGATTCCGTGAATTGATCTTATTACCCAAAGCTTGAAGCATACCCAGAAAATGTATTCCCTTCGAATGTTGCTAAGAAGTCACACCTTAAATGATGATATCTCCTCGGATCTTTAAGATCCTCATCCTATCCTTACAAGAAATGGATGAACCACTTTTTTTTTATTTGATATTTCATGTGGAGTTGAAAGGTTTTTGAAAATTTGATATTTTTTTGCCATAAAAATTTGGAGGAAATAGAAAAAAAAAGAGAAATAATGAATTGTACGTACAAAATGAATTAGAGAAAACATTTTATTTAAAAGAATGAAATCTTTACCATTCTTTAATCAAAACTTCCCTAATTAATTCCTTTGATTGTTTCTCTGTCTCTAATCCATTCTTCTCACATGATATATCATCAAATGACGTAAAATTTCAACAAATCATGTTATCAAGTGACATCAAATTTCCATAAATCATTTCATGCAATTATCTTTCAATTACATCGATATCATCTATCGATGCACGCAAATATAACTTTTGTAAATGCATTAACATAATTACAATTAACTTCTAAACATCAAATAAATTAAATAGTAATTAATATTTCTCAAATACCAATTAATTTAATCAATTTACAACATTTTATAAACTAATTAAACCATGTAGTTTTTTAGAGAATTCATCATTACGATTGTGTGACTCAAAGATATAAATTCAATCAGCGGCTAATACTGGATTATTTGAATATTAACGTTCACACGTCACTTAGCAAGTGGTGTGACATTTTGGATGAATTTATCGCTTACACATTTTTTAGTAAAATCCAATTTTACTTATTATAAGCGGTACCCACTAGTGATAATTATTTACACCAATTTTCTTCATCAAAACTATATCACGTTAGGACTTATGTAATTTGGTAATGGTTAAAATTCTAATATCGTCAACATTCAACTTTATAGTCCAAACACAAAGTCTTTGGTTCAATAATAACAATTATTATTAACCGAACTACTCTGGCCAGAGACATTGACTTTGAGTTGACCTTAATTGACCATGATATTAACCTCATATAACCAAGGAGGCGAATCGTCTCTTGAATAGTGTTTCACTTTCAATGTTTTCACTCGACCCAACTATAGTCGTTGGATGGACGTCATGTCATGCTTTAACTATAATCAAAGCGGGGCTTTCATATAAGATCAATAATATTCTCAAGTCGAGAAAACTATGTAATTTAGTCACGTCGATGTTTTATATTGGACCTTAGTTATATTAACCAATAGAAAATCATCGAGTGAGTCATCCTATAGTTATTCAATAACTATTAGGTGGTAACCCTGGTGCCCCAAGTAGTCATGAGTAATACACTACCCAACATTTAGAGAACGTTACGTACTCTAATCTCAACGGATGTATTGATAACCAGTCTCGATACAACTTGACTAGGAATATTTAAAATAGTATATTTATTTTCATTGTGATAAATTACTCACGGTTATAACACTTTGTAACTACTATCACAAAACATACAATTTATGAATTTTCTATTAAATCTACTTTTAATTAAATTAATCAATCAATATAACACATTATATCAAGTACATAATAAAAAGAAAACACCTTTTATGTTTTGAATAATATTGGTTATCAAGTTAGATATAGGTAGAAAATTACATAATTGCCCCTAGGGAATACCTCGAACTCTATCAATCTTTCACTTGCACTTGGGGTCAATTATGAAATTGTAACGATCCGTAATTTTCGATAATTAAAAATATTTATTTAATAAAGTTTTATGGTTTAACGTTGGAAGAAATAAAAACTTGTGATTTAATAATAAGAATATAACGGGAATGCAATGTAATAGTATAAATTTAAGAAAATTTATAGTTGCCTTGAATGTAATTCCAATTAATTGAAATGATTAAAAAATTATAATTGATTAAATTGTAAATTAATTGTAATAATGCATGTGTTAATTTATAATTGGAGTTAAAGAGTAATTGATAATTTAAATGTTGTATTAATTAAATAGTATGTAACTAATTAAATTGATAAGAATTATACAGTGTAAGTGGTTATAACTTTTGTTGTAAATAATAAACTAACAAATGTGATTAAATATAGAAATGGTGACAATTATTATTTGTTACCAATTCAATTAATCAACTGCAATTAAATGCAATTTAGTGTTACTTTAATATGAGTCAAGTCAATAATTATAAAAGGTGAATGTTATAAAATGTATGAAAATGTTAATTATATTTACAAGACAACAATTGATGTAATAAAAGAGTGAAACAAAGATAAATTAATTTGTTGAGATTCTAAATTACCATATAATTGACAAAAAATTCAATATAATTGAAATATAGTAGCTAATACAAATAAAAGATGGAAATTGTAGTATATTAGTAAAATAAGATATAAACAAATATTAATTATGTTATTAGAGTAATAATTGATTGAATATAAAAATTGAAATCAAATTAAATCAATTTATTGGAATTAAATTATAATTAATTGGATTAATTGAGGTTGAAACTGAACACTGTATTTTGGAAAATAATTACACTAAAATTTTCGGTAAACTTGTTCTAAGTGATTGCAAATGTCTAAGAAATCAAAAATGATGAAATTCGTTAGTTTATAAATATTGAATTAAAAAGTGATCAATTAATTTAATATTAATTTATTTAATTAACGTGAGAATAGCCATTTTGACCACTATCTTGGATTTCGACGAAACTAGTTTCATCGGATCTGTAACAGTGAATTATTGTAAGGTTTTAAGTTTCGTAGCGATCGGACTTGTCGTTTGATCGTACGGACCCAAAACGCAAGAATTCAATTTAATTAAAATCAAATTGAAATAAGTTAATTATAAGCTAACTTCTTCATACGATGGAATTAGGACCTGAAACGTGTTCCATTAAGTTTAGAAATATTGAAAACACCTATTTTGATATATGAGATGACCTATTTCCATTTTGGGAACGAGACAGGCTTTTCAAGTCATTTATCGTTCAACTTTTAAATCAATCTATTTTATTCATTTCTATTTCTGATCTACCCACTATAGCCTGTAATAAACCCTAGTTATATTCTTATTCCATTTTTCAGTACGTATATTTCATCTTTCTACTTCTCCTTCTCAATGGCATAACCAAATCCAATTACAAAACCCTAATTCCCAAATTGCAAATTCGATTTCAAATTCAATTCCAAAATTTAAACTCCTCAAAACATATCGAACTATATACTAATTCGAAGCTCTCGATGAGAGCAAGTCAAATTTGCAGTTTTTTTTTCGATCTGGGTTGCTGTGTGGTCGGATTTGGTGATTGATTCTCGACCGTTCATCGTGCGTCGATTAACTTCGACCGATCGTCGAATCGCGGGTACCGTGTTGTGGAGAGTGTTGAGAGAAGTTCATCTAGGTGTGTCGCACGTCGTTTCAACGGCTAGAGGGCGTGAAAAATTCGATTAGGTCATCATGTTGTAGGCGGCGACGGAGGAACTTCACCGTCGATCGTCGTCGTGGTGCCTTGGGGGGAGGTCGCGGGCCATGGGGGAGCGTCGCTGGTGGTGATCGGTGGTCGCAACAACCATGTGGGCGGCACGATGATCATTCTCGTGGTGGTGGTATATGATGGTCATAATGAATAGTTAGCAGGCTAGGGTTGTCTGAGTGGAACGATGACGTGGCCATGGTATTTGGGTTTGTTTGGTTTTAGTTTATTTAATTTAAATTTAAGTTTGTAGTCTTCTAACTATCATAACTTTTCATACGATGTCCGATTCATGTGCGATTGTTTCATTGGGAGCGTATCGAAATTTCAGACGTTTTAACGCTTGTTTGGACGAATTCTGAAAATATTTGAATTTGGACCCTAAATTGGATTTTGAATCGATTTAAAATCAAAGTTGAGTGTTTTGACCCACTCACAACTACTAGATTATCATATGTTAGTTAAATTAAATTTATGATGTGATTAGAAATTTATTGATCGATGTTTGGTATATTTAAATAGTCATTCTAGTTAAATTTGGCTTTTAGTTCATTTAATCATCATTTAATTTAATATTAAATTTAATATCTGTTATTGATAATCAGTTATTTGTTGAAGTTTATCAATTGATTTGCATGATGATTTTGATGGATGTTTGATTGTTGATATTGGATGATTGGATGTTGTATTTTATATTGCTATAACACTAAAAGTTCCATATGGTTTGAAATGATATATACCCGGATGATCTATAGATTAGGGAAAAATCGTTATGGGTTGAAATGATAGACTCGAGCGATTTTATGGATTTTAATATTAATTAGGATTGCAGATTGAAATAATATATATCTGTAAATATAAAATAATTACGGATTGAAATGATAAATATCTGTATCACTTGACCATAGGGTAGAGAATTATATACGGACACCAGATTGGTTAAATTAAATGGTTTTTAAAATCCTTAATTTGTTTCGACTTTAGTTAAATGATATTTTGAACTAAAAATTTGATTTATATAAATTGAATTATCATCGAAATTAAAGTTTTATGTTGAAATTGGAATTGGTAAAGGAATTTCTTTAAGGAATTAAATTGAAGTTTAAAGTAAATTTGAAATATAATTGAATTGGAATTGAGTTATTGGAATTGTTCGGAATATAACTTTGAAATGTGTTGAAATTGGAATAATTTAAATTGATATTTCAAACATGGATTGAAATCGATATGGAATTAAATAGTTTGCTGAGAATTTGAATCGAAAGTTTGAAATTAGGTTTTGTAAATTTGGAAATTGAAATGGTTCGGATGTGTTAAAATGAAATGAATAGTTGAATAGATATTAATTTCAAATTCATATTTTTAATATAAACAAAAATATATTATTCTAAAGATTATAATTATTAAGATTTTTAAACTATTGAATTATCTTAACCTATAATAACTATATTTAATTATTTTAACCTATTTTAAACCATGTTAATTTATTTTTATCTATTTTAAATCTACTGGACCCAATTTAATTTATTTCAAATTGATTAACCTATTTTAATTTATTTCAAACTGATTAGCCCATTTTAATTTATTTTAAATCTATTAAATCTATTTTAAAGCTATTTAACCTATTATTTTAAAATCTATTTAACTATCTTAAATCAGTGTCCTTGAGATTTGCGTTCGGGCTTGACCTTTGCAATAATCCTTGAGATTTAATCAATGTCTGACCTTGTGATATTCATAGTGATACATTGTGCATATCATAAGTTGTCTGTGCACATATATATATTTGTCTGGCCATGTCTAAAACATGAAGAGAAAACAAACCCATAAACTGAGGCAATACTAATATTCAAATTTAATTTAATTTTTTCAATTTAGGTTTGTTTCCTTTTCCATTTTACTGCGTTATTTATTTGATAGGTTTAAGAGATGACTGGACACAAGCTAGAGTAAGCAAATGAAGATCAATATCAAAAATAAACTCGAGTGAGTGTAAGTGAGTGCTAGTAATAAAAATGTTATATATGAGTGTAGAGAAAAGTTGAATAGATGAGAGTGATAGTGAAAGCTGTATTGTATTTGAAAATGTAAGAAATAGTGAAAGTTATACTGTATTTGAAAATGTAAGTATAGTGTAGGTTGTATTGTATTTGAATTTGATCTGAAATAAAATATATGTTTAAATAAAATTTCGATTCATATATTTCGTTCTTTAAATATATAATATAATTGTAATTGGTATGCATATCAGTCTATATTAATGTGTTGTCTAATAGAAAATTCCAGAAATGATACTATAACATCAGACAATGTATGGTTTTTTCGTATTGTGTGTTAGTGCATATCAAACGACGGGGCATACCTGTTGTCTGATGTGTGATGAGACGACATGAAAATAGACGATAGAAAGGTATTCATTCAGATAACGGAGCATATCTGTCTTCTGATTCGTTTTTTCTCATAGTGAGGGCTAAGTGGGTCGCTCTCAATTAGGGTATGATCATCCCTATCTATAGTCGATATTATCTCTCATTTGTATGCTTCAGGTCCTATTAACAGAGGGGTGATCCTATTTGGTACTATCTAAGTTCAGGAGTAGGCATGTCCTGTGTTGGCAGGGAATCCCGACGAGGTCCTCGGTGTTATTTTATCTAGAGATGCACCATGACAGACAGTACCACAATCTTTGTATGAAATCCATTCTCCAATATGTGCTTTTATGGTCATAGTTGTACCTATTATGTTGGAATTTAATTAATGTAAAAATTTCGGCTATGATTAATAGGTATTTATATCTTAGATACTATTATAATATCAGATAATTTTATATGAAATGGTTTGGTTATCATAAGTTAAAAACCCGTCAAGTGTTTATGTGCGATGTGGTATTATGAGATACCTTTGATTTTAAAAGGGTTTTAAACATAGTAATTTTGTTGTTTGAGTTTACTCATACTAAACGCATATTCGACCCAGAGTTTTATTTTATTTTCCTAAAACTCTTGGGTGCTCAAATTTTTATGGGCAGCCGAGTAGTTTAGGTTTTCCCACATATGCATTTTGGAGGAGCTTGGAGTAGGGGACTTCATCGATAGCTAGTTATTATCTTATTTCCACTATATGTATCTTGTATCAATTAGGTGGGACGGGCTCTTGTAATTGTCCAAGGGTAGAATTGTATTAGTATGACTTTGATGTATCATTTTTGAAATTACTTTGTAATGTATTATGTTTATTAATATAAGTTATTTCATTGCGTTATGAGATTCTGTGATTGTTTAGTTTCTTCTTTCCTTCTATCTCCTTTTTTTCCCCTAACAATCTGTCTTTCTGGCACTTAGTAGTTTAGTATGTGAATACCGTGGGTGTATTAATGTCGACTTCTAGGGTTCGAAAAGGCGGGTCGTTACAGCGTGGTATCAAAGCGCAAGGTTAAGCGAGAACCTTGGTTTTGGTGGGACAAATAATTAAGGGATAAGGTAATGTAATGCCTTATTATGAGTTTGAGTGTTTATATATAAGAGCCTATGTTTATTAGTGATATAAAAATGCTTTATATTGTGTTGATTGATCTGTTGAGTGGATTATAGATTCTGGTCAATATGAGTAGATAATCTTATTGATAGGGATCTCTAAACACTTAAACAAGGCCATCTGACACAATATTGTTTTGAAATTTGGTAAACGAAATAATTTTACCTAGGATATATTATATATATGGAAAAACTGGTTTTCAAAATAGTATAATATAACATGGTATAGTTAGTCGAGGTATTTTTTGCCAAGATATAATAATATTCTATTATTATCAATTAGGATTTTGTTAGTCATGCTTGTCCAGTTGAGCATTGACTATTGTTAGTCTATGTAGGTATCTTCCCTTTTTAAGATTTGGGCTAGGTAGGTATGAATAGGGGAAAATGTTGAAGCAAACTTTTCCTTGCGGTTTAAAATGAAACAAAGCTAGAGTGGAGAATTGGAAAGTTAGTAACTCGAAAAAACAAACTCAAGTTACTACTCCATAATGATAGTCGCAATGGA
Source organism: Allium cepa (assembly GCA_030765085.1). Lineage (NCBI taxonomy): Eukaryota > Viridiplantae > Streptophyta > Magnoliopsida > Asparagales > Amaryllidaceae > Allium > Allium cepa. The sequence goes on along the minus strand of CM060938.1, from coordinate 459,322,866 downwards.
TGCAGTTTTGATTAAAAAAAGCGGATTTTTGAAAATTTAGTTTTCAGACTTAAAAGTGTTTTAAAAATGTTTTATAAACTTAATAATGGTGTTTTAGAAAATTAATTTAAAAATAAATTTTTAGTTAGTTAAGTTTTGATAATTATTAATTAACTATGTATTAAATAGGTTTATTAATTATAATCAAATGAAGTTTAACTACTAATTAATTGTATTTATAAAGTTAGATTAATTTTAATTAACTATTGATTAAGTGGGATTAATATTTAATTAATTATGGATTAATTATAGGATTTATTTTTGATCAATTAAGTATAAGGTTAATTATTAAATAAATTATTAGTCAAGTGTTTAATTATTTTAATTATAAGTTAATTAAGGTTTTAATTTCAAATAAATTGTTAATTTGCGGTTTAATTTATTATTTAAGTTTTAATTAAAAAAGTATTTAATTAATTAATTGAGATTAATTAATAGTTAATTATTAATAAAGGTTTTAAATATTGGTTAATAATTAATAAAGACCAATTAAAGGTTTAATTTATAAATAAATTGTTTATTAAAGGTTTAATTAATTATTAATTTATAATAAGTTCAAATTTAATAAGGACTAATTATGATTTAATAAGAGTTTATCTTATAATTAATCATTTTAAAGGGTGTTTTAAGTTTTAAATCCTTTGTCTCTAGGAATCAAATTAGTTTAAAGGTACTTCTTTTTCAGAGATAGTGTTGAACTCAAGAAATTCAAATGTGGGTACTATTAAGTAGACAAATGCCTGTGAATGAGTTATGATTGATTGTTTGATTTTGTGGACATTTGATAGCAGAATAAATCACTATTCTACTATAAATTTATTATTTGATTTTGTGGATATTCGAAAGCTGAATAAATCTCCATTTTGCTATAAATTGATAATTTCATTTTTTTCACATTTGATAGCAGAATAAATCTCCATTCTACTTTAAATCGATTATTTGATTGTGTGGACATCTATTAGCAAAATAAATTCTAGTTCTGCTATACTGTAATTATTTGATGGTTGTGGACATATATTAGCAGAATAAATCGTCGTTCTGATATAGATTGATTGTTGATTGTGTAGACATAAAGATAAGTTCCCATTCAACTATAAGTAAATTGTTTGATTATTGGACATCTATTTAGCAGGACAAATCACCATCTGCTATTATATTATTTAGACATATATATGCTAGTCGAGTTGTATTGATATGTTATTCCCTAATTTGGATATGGAGTGTATTTACATAAATATTGACTTATGTAAATAAATGGTTAAGTGATTTGAAAGTGAAATTGATGTTAAATGGTAACTTAAATTACTACCCTTGGGTTTGCTAAGCCTCTTTTTGAAATTATAAAATATGGTTTTAAATTAGCTCTTATTCCTTAATCAGTTTGGGGTTATGGTTTATTAATGATTTTTCTTATTAACGTCTAAAGATATTTATAAATAGTAACTTGTTTATAAAAATGAGTTTTTCTACGTCAAAGGATGAGTTGCATATGGTATTTTGTAAAGGAATTTTTTTAACGAAGATTTATCAAAGGAGTTTTAAATGGGGAAATGTTTTATAAATGATTTTAGAGGTTTGTAAAGAGGTTTTGTAAATTGACTTGTAAACTTAGAAAAGTATATTTATAAATTGACTTTGGTAAATTTATAAGTTGTTTGAATCATGAAGCGAGCTTTAAAAAAGGAAATTGTTATAAAGGATAAGTGGATCAGGCTTTATTAAGTAATGTTTTTCATATGGAATTTGAAAAGAGAGAATTTTCCAAATGTTTCAATAATATACTTATACCACTAAGATAAGTATAAATGTTTCCCAAGTTAAAGGGTAAGTAAAGGTTTTGGAAATAGTGCCGTGTAAAGATCTTTCGATCAAGTTTTAAAAAGTGATTTTATTAATTAAAGATTAATTAATAAAGGCTTAGTGGATCCTATATAGAATCAAATCAATGTTGAATATTTGTTTATTAATAGTTAAATAACCGACTATCAAAATTTGGGCCAAAAAGTAACTTTGGAAATATTTAAGAGAAACAAGGAAATTATATTGTACAATTACCGTTGGCGGTGCTATACTGTACATGTAAATTTGTTTCATTCTTCTAGGATAAATGATAAGAAAATCCATCCAGTAACAGTTAGGAGGTGATCTTTGTTCTTATCTTTGTCTATTTATTTCCTAAAGAACAGGGGGTTGAGTTTACGAAAAATTATGAAAGTTGTTTCGAAGAGACCGGTATTGGATATGTTATCTGAAAACAACTTCGATCCAACTCAAGCGTTTCAAACTGAAGACGTCCTGAAGAGTATGGAATCGAAGATGGAGTTTTGAAGTGCAAGGGCTATTTGTTACTAACCCTGAGGGTGATTCCAAATAGGTGTAGTGGAGGTACTGCCTTCGGATTCGTTCAGTCTAGAACGAACTTGTAAGGATGAATGCTAGCATTCCATTGATGCCTAGAGGCAGTGTAGCATTTCAAGTGAGAAGTACTATATAAAAGGTAAAATGTAGCCTCATGCCTCATCAATCGAGAATGACTAAAACAAGAGAGAAGCAGTAGGGCTAAGTGGGTAACTCCTAAACAGGATATGATCATCCCTATCTAGAGTCAACATTATCTCTCATTTGTATGCTTAGTTTCCCATTAACGGAGGGGTGATCATATTTGGTACTATCCAAGTTTAGAAGTAGGCCGGTCCTGTGTTGGCAGGAGATTCTGGCAATGTCCTTGGTGTTATTTTATCTAGAGATGCACCATGATAGGCCGTAACCAGTAACCCAGTCATTGTATGGAATCCATTCTCGAATACGAGGTTTTACGGTCTTAGTTGTATACCTATTTTGTTGGAATTTAATTAATGTAACAATTTTGGCTATGATTAATAAGTATTTGTATATTAGACACTATTATAATATCATAGAATTTTATATGAAATGGTTTGGTTATCTTAAGGTAAAAACCCATCAAGTGTTTATGTGCGGTGAGGTCTTACGAGATACCTTTGGTTTTGAACATAACAATTCAAACGTTTGAGTTTACTCACACTAAACCCATATCTGATTCGGAGTTTTATTTTATTTTCCTAAAACACTTAGGTGCTCAAATTTTTATGAGCAACCAAGTAGTTCAAGTTTTTCCACGGATGCATTTTGGAGGAGCTTGGAGTAGGAGGCTTCATCGATAGCTAGTTATTATCTTATTTCTGTCGTATATATCTTGTATCAATTAGGTTGGGACATGCTGCTATAACTAGGCCTGTCAATGGCACGGGTTTCGGCCTGAGCCCAGCCCTAACCTGCCCATTAATGAGGGTACGGGTTTTGCGTCTTACTTCCCAAGCCTGACTCGGGCCCGACCCAAGTAGGGTACGGTTTTATAAAAACCGGCCCAGCTAGGGCTCGAACCGACTATTAGTTTTCCGTCATATCAAAATATGAGTGTGTATGTTATTTATTTACCATTTTCTTTGTTTACATGTACATATTTTTGCATACTTTTGTTGTGAACTTGACTACATCACCGTCCAATTTATATGTTAACATTGTGTATATACAAATTTTACCATAGTTGCAGTTTTAAAATATGAATTTAACATAAATATTCCGAGCTAGGTATACAGTTATTACTCAACAGGCCTAAAAAGCCTGATGGGCCGAGCTCGAATATTGGGTTGAAATGCCCTATGGATTCAGGTTGGGCTTAGGTTTTAATTATTGTAATTGGACTCATGTACGACTTTTATAATACCCGGATCGAATCCGGCCCATGACAGACCTTATTATAACTGTCCATGCGTGGAATTGTATTAGTATGACTTTGATGTATCATTTTGAAAAGACTTTGTAATGTATTATGTTGATTAATATATGTTATTCTGCTGCGTTATGAGATTTTGTGATTGTTAAGTTTCTTTTTATCTTCTATCTTCTTCCTTTCCCTTAACAATCTGTCTCTCCAGCACTTGGTAGTTCGGTATGTGAATACCATGGATGTATTAATGTCGACTTTTGGGATTCAGAAAGGCGGGTCATTACAGTGTGGTATCAGAGCGCAAGATTAAGCGAGAACCATGGCTTTGGTGGGATAACTCATTAAGAGATAAGATAATGGAATGCCTTATTATGAGTTTTCAAAATTTAGTCTATAAAAGTATTTAGTTCAAAAGGAAATCAAAAATGTGATAGGAATTCGTTTTCCAAATTTTCGATTTCGTCGGCTAAAAGCTGTCACAGATGTTGTGAAATTAGGGCAAGACATACATATGTATATACATACTTAGGTTATATATGCGTGTATTATTATATGTGTACATGTATGTGTATATATACTTAGGGTAAGATATGCGTATTTTATAATTAAGTGGAAAAAAGTGAATGTCATGTCATTTGAAACATGTTTAGATAGTAAGTACACTTTACATAAATGCATGTTGGAAGCAAGTGAATTTGGGGCCACTTAATTTTGTGTTTTCAAAAGGAAGGGGGACAAAAATGTTATGATGGAGGAAAAGGAGTGGAGGGTATTTGCATAAGGGTAAAGTGGTAATTTTCTTTATTTATTTTGTATATAACTAAACTCTTTCCCACTTTCCTTCTTTGTTTGATTTTTCCTTTACTTTTCAAACCTTTTTCTCTTTATATAAGCTTTATGAAACCTTGTTAATGGCTTCCTATTTTAAAATTATAAAATTTAAATTCAATATTTTATTTTATTTTATTTTCAATGTTCTCAAACCTTGTTTTAAAACTCTTTCTTCTCTATTTTCCTCCCATTTCATTCGGGCGTGACTTCCTTCATACCACTCTAAATCAGGATTCTCATTTTTTAAACCATATAGAATTCCAATGACTACAATTTTCATTTGAATGACTTTTTCAAATTTCACATATTTTTCAATCAAAATTGCATTTCGTTCTGACTCATTTTCGGACTTATATTAGCAAGGCCGAAAATACCACTCCTTCTTTTGACCATATATCCCTTAAATATTTTTTAATTAAGTGATATCTTTTTTCAAATTATAGAGAAACGAATTTCTAAAACTTCTCTTTTTACAACTTGTCCAAATTTTGAGAGTAACATGATCAAAAATTAGTGAGCGGATGACCTATTTTTGAGTGATTTTATATGGTTTTCCAAGCTTTTGGTGAGTAAACGTTAGTTTTAATTTTCAAAGTTATTAACTTGATATATGTTCATAAATTGCTTTATGATGTGTGTGAAATATGCTTGAGTTATTATATATGTTTGGTTATTTGTGGATATGAATGATTTGAGGTGGAAAAAGTGGACTTGAAATGAAGTGTACCTTAGTATTGTTGTAAATTTGTAAACTTCGGTTATGATATAGTTTATAAACTTTGGATTTGATGTTAGTTATAAGTTGGGATATGGTATGAATGTGAACTTGGTTATGATGTGGTATGTTTATAAGCTAACAATGAGATGTTAAAAGGAGATTTGGTTTCTTTGGAAGGAAATGGTTTTAAAGTATTTAAGTTTTTAAAACATTAGAGTTAAACTTTATTTTAGTTTCCAAACTTTTCCTTATGGTTTAAAACGAAAAAAAGGTACAAGTGGAGAATTGAAAAATTAGAAACTTGAAAAACAAATTCAAGTTACTGCATCCATAGCGACAGTCGCAATGGATGTAGTTTCGATAAAAAAAATCGAATTTTTGAAAATTTAGTTATCATAATTAAAAGTGTTTTGAAAATGTTTTATAAACTTAGTAATGGTGATTTAGAAAATAATTAATAATTTAATATAAAATTTTAATTAATTAAGTTTTGATAATTAATGTTAACCCAAAAATTGTACCAACACCATGGTTTGGATTTGAATGCACCACCCCTGTCCTGACAGAGCAATATCACTGATCATAGATATAAAAGAAAGTAAACAGGATTTTTATAGTGGCTCGACTGTTAATGAAGCCTACGTCCACTTTATAGTATTAATATAGACTGATTGCTATTACAATTGATGTTTGATTACAAGGCTTTGATTATCTTTTATCTAGATTGAATCTCCAGAGTTGGAATCCACTGGAGAATCATAGTGTATTCCTTTGAAGATTGTTGTGAGGGAGGTAGAGACTGAAGAATAATTCTAGCAGATCTTTTGCAACCAGTGCAGAAAAGATCCTCTTTATGTTGCAGGTAGGATGATATTTATACGGATTGGAGAGCTTCTGGGCCAGGTCACATCATCTCCAGCTCGCAGGCAGGTAGGAGATGACCCATAGAGGATTTGGCTCGCAATACAAGGCAGAACCATGGGTCGCTTGTGACCCATGGCTTATGGGTCGCAGGCAACGGCAACCTATAGACTTGGCTTATTTGCGAGCCAATGTCTTGGCCTCTTTCGTAGTATTCTTTGGTTGTCTGATTTGAATGATTGAGGGGAGGCATGGATCGCTGATGATCCAACCACTTAGGATTTTTCTGGAGTTTGGAATTAGAGATATTTCATTAGCCTTTTATCATAGCTGTTACTTTTCGATGGCAGTTCACTAGCTGTTTACGTTTAACTACTGATTGGACTAAAAGAATATTGATCTCTCGGCTTCGTTGATCCTAGTCGTTGTCTTAGCCTTATAGCTTGGCTCTTGTTCACTCCTTACCTTAGCCTTTCTGGTTAAGTTCTAAACCATTCTGATAATATGAGATTGTTCCGTCTCTTGTTGGATCCTCCTAGGTTAAAAACCTGGATAAAATTTGCTCCCAAGAGTAGGCTTTCGTTGAAAATAAGGTGTGCTTTGGAAGTATCTGTAACAACCCAAACTCCAGTGGTCCAGATTTTTTGCAAAAATGCTAAAACTCAAGCCCACTGAAGTCCAAGTTGGGTATCTGGTATCCTGCAAATAGGTAAAGATAAATATCGGAGCTCAATTAATTATCTCACTGTGGAATTGATTAAAGCATAATAGTAAGTAAATACTCATCCAAATAATAAAAATTCCTAAGTAAGTGTCACATAGCCGAGAAATCTCTACCATCTACCTAACCTGTAGGATGTTATGAGGAGGGTGTCAGGACAAAAGTTCTAGTGAATGGATAAATATATACTTCTAGGATTAATTTTGCGTATATCGTTTTATTTCCATTTACTCTTATATTAGGTTCATTAGGTTACAATATTCTCACCTCTATTCTTGAATTGTGCCCATCTACTCCATAGTAGATTAAAACCTAATAACTAATATATACATATATGTAGCTATATGCCCAATGACCATATTGGCCCTAGCTGCCACCCATGGTACCTTCCGTATCCTCCTCGAAAAGGGCTCCATTTTCTTGCTTTAAGAGCGTTCCGTAACTACATCTGTAAAGGACTGCTTCGTAAGGCCTACAATACAAATGCTCCATCGTCTTTCTCCATAGTTATATTTGTAAAGAACTGCTCTGTAAGGCCTACAATACAGATATTCCATCGTTTTGCTCCACGAGCGTTTCGTAGCTACATATGTAAAGGACTGCTTCGTAAGGCCTACAATACAAACCCTCCACTACTTACTATGAAAATGTAAATCGCGTCCGCATTAGTCTATGCCAGTGCTCAGACATCCACAATGTGCCATCCAATGCGTACGTTGAGGACTGCTTCGTTAGGACTTGTATGGAACTCAATCGGAGATTTTCTATATATGTAAAGTACTACTTCGTTAGACCTACAATAAGATATTCTAGTTGGTCTATCTCTTTCTCATCGTGGCTATGGACCCATGCAGCCACCCCTTAACTAATCGAAGACTTCTAAAGAGTTAAATGGTTGCGCCCTACTACAAACAATTTAACATCCAATTGGCGGTGCCCCCATCCAATGTCTCAATAGTGAAAGAATCATTGGCTTGTTGGTTTAAGTCTGGTCTTTCCCGAAATTGCTCTTGGTCTTGATGCTGGCTGATATCCACATGCAACTATCCTTAAACTTACTTGCAAGTACTAGACATATGAATACCCTACTCTGAACACCAAGCCCTTCTAACTGCCTACAAAGGTCTACTTCGTTAGGCCTACAACGCAATTGCAGTCAAGACATACTCTCTTGATGGAACACCTACAGACCTGCCTCTGGGGATACAGCTTCGTTACGCCTACCCAAAGGGTCATCCTAGAGTATCCTCACGTCCCGTTGAAGTCTCGTACTTCCTTGAAGCCCAAAAATACTAAGTTGGACGTGCTTCTCCATTGCTAAAATTCGTGATGAACTGCTTCATTAGGCGCTTCATCCTTTGGGCTACTCCGAACGTATTTCGATTCTTCTACTAGACCCTAAGTCTAATCTTTTAATTTGCATTTAGTTTACTTTCTTATTCTATTGGCTACCTATTTTAGTTTAATTAGAATATTCTTGCCCTCCTCTCACTTCTAACTATTGTGAGATAACCATAGGTGTAATAGGAAATGCTATTAGTATGAGCCATATTCATTATCTTGCTTATTTAACTTAATATATGAATCCTTAAGTTCAATAAAATAAGCCTCTTTTATTATTTTTGTTCTCTTTACTTATCGACTTAATATAAGTTGTTTAAATAAGTTTCTGTCATTATTCTCTACTATCATTTCCTACCAATTTACTATAAGTCTCACGATAAGCTTTTTCATTTTTATTTCATAATTATAACCTATGTTATAATTCTATTTGCAATTGTTACTTTTTCTTCTTTTATAATCCGTTATATAATTATAAGCTTTTCTTGTCTGCTCTAGTCTGCCTTCTTTTATTATGATATAGAATTTTCTTTAATTCTCTAATATCACATAATTCACTTATCATAATAATTGCCTAGTTAAATAGCTTGTGCAGTAAATGCAGACTTAGGCTCATTAATTATTCTATAGCCTCAAATTCTTAAATTAATAATTTTCTTATTTCAAATCATACTTTACTTTATTGTTTGCTATTTTAGGAAGTAATCCTATTTTATTTGGTTGGTTATGAAAACTATGTAATCCATTTCCATATCTTAATATTGGATAATATTATAAACAATAATTCGTAACTGCAAGATATCTCTTTTACTATTTTAGAGTAGTGTAAAATACAGTGGTTTCTCTATTTTACACCAATTACCCCTTTTTATTTCTTTTATTCTGGCAGTTACGTTTATCGTTATCTTTTAAATATTAAGTTATGGAAATGTGTCCTATTTTCTAAACCAACAAATTAATCTAATAATTACTCCCAAATTAACCTTTTTCGTTTTAATGCAATTTATTATAGTAATTCTATTCCTCAAATTTATTATTTTACATCTAATTTTCTTCGTTTCAGTATTCTTAATTATTTAATGCATATTTGCGTTTAACCTATTCTTATCCATATGCGAAGAAAAAGGAAAGGATAGAAGAAAACCGATGCTTGCATAAAAATCCAAAATGTAGAAAAAGATGTAAATAAGGCAAAGAAAACACTGTATAAACATCAATACTATAAATAAACTGCAAGTTTTCTTACATTTCAACATAATTTAATTAATATGATTAATTGCTAAATAAAATTTTCTAAATGGAAATCTAACGATAATATATCTTAATCTTAGAAGATATATAAATAAATCCGCTTATCTATCGTCCTTAACTTTGCTTGTGCTCAGCTTGACTCCACAGTCCTTTTGGATTCCCTCCTTCCAAGGTGTACAATATTTTAATTTAGAAGATCTTCTCCCTAGAAAGTGTTTTCTTTTTAGTGTTCAACCTTAGGCCAAGAACCCAAAGAAATATTTTCTATTTAGGGTTCAACTCTGGGCAATGAACCCATGGGAGAAAATCTAATTGTGAGAAAATAGTAGGCCTAGGGTCCTATTTATATTGGAGCTTGTGGATCTTAGACCATCAGATTCTTAGATTGAGCCTGGAGCCACCACGTCACAGGGTCGTTCGAAGCTGTAGGATCGAAGAACGTATAACTCGGATCGCGCAAAAACGAGAAACACGTCACTGTACGTACCTGGATGAAAATTCGTCCAGATCGTACGCGGATCGACCTAGCGGTCGATCGCCTCTAAGCACCGGTCGACCGTGCTGTCATCCTACGTCCCCACTGGGTCGACCTACCGTCGGCCCATATGCGTATATTTATTATTATTATTATTCGTTTTGTTTCTTGTCTTTGCTTCGTTTATAATTTCTTCATATTCGTTCAGATTTTGACAAGTTATATATAGAAACTGATCAGAAAATCGCCCCGGACGCAATGGTATAAGTTTCGGAGCCATTTTTCGATAATTTCAAAATTATTTATTTTCGCTACTTATCATTATACGTTACATTTTCACTATATAAATATATATGCGTGGTGTTACATTCTTCCACCCTTAGGAAATTTCGTCCTCGAAATTTGACAAGGGTAAAATTTATGTAATCTCTTGCATTACCTACAACCATTTTGTATACATCTAATTTTTCAACCATCCGTGCTTTTGTGCGAAAGTAATTTTCAAGATAAAGCATATGCATGTACATAAATTTCTATATGGTACCTCCTATATGAATGCTTTTTTTTAATGTTTAATTTTAATACATGATGCACACAACCTAAATATACTTGCAATTTCTATATGAATGCAATTTTTCGAAAAATTAAAATATTTTTCACCCAATTTTTCTCACACTCCTGTTAAATAGCGGTATAGTTCAACTAATTTTTCATCTAAATCCTAACACACAACTTTTAATATTCAAATTTCGGAAAAAACTAATTTTTTGAATTCGAGTTCTTATGTTAGAAAGAAGACAGAAAACGGAAGGAATTCATTTTTCTTCGAATTTCTTTTTCGCATGTCTTTCCCCTACTTGGATTTTTGGGTTGCTACACTATAATATCCCTTTTTTATCTTCCCAAGCATAATTTACATAAGAAAATAGCTTTTTAAATCTTTAGTTGACGCTTCCATCGCCTCTTTAGTTTGCTGTTTTCCTTTTTGTTATTCTTATTTCGGCTCTTACTTTTTATAATAACGTTCTTATGTCCTTATTCTCCATTTGTGAACATTACAAAAATAAAGAAAAAAAAGCATCGGTACTGATATACTACCATAGAATTTTAAATGCATACATAAGAGTACAATTTTACAACTAAAAAGAGAAAACAAACCCTACTACAATAAGATACTAGATAGATGACATACGTAGGCTAACGTAGCCATCATCTCGAGCTAGGAGGCCTATGACCCTTCCGCACACAGGAAGGCTCTAATAAAGGAATCCAAATAGCTAAGGTGCCCCTTTTACCGCCTAGTGCTCGCCTCAACCTCATGCTGAGACCTAGCTAACTCATCTTGTCTCCTAATCACCTCCTGCTGTCCCTGTAGAATCTCTACGTGCTCCCTAGCGAGCCACTCTTGCCTCTCGGCAAGGGCCCTATACTGATCCTTGTAGCTTATAGGTGGAGGGGGCTGAGAGGGTCCTGCCCCCTCCCCCAAAGGTCCATATCTATGTCTATATCCCCAGGTACTTTGCATCGTGGGCTCAGATGGCTAAGCTGGCCATGGCGACTTGGTATGTCCGACGCCACCTCTAAACGGTGGCGAGGGAAAGTGCTGATGCTCATGAAGTACTGGGGTGCCTGCCCATGTGGTGAGGGCTATGGTGATGACTGCTGCTCGTGCTCCTACTCCTCCCGTGGAGCCTGAATCTGGGCCAACCCTATATGCATCCTCGTCAGAGTGGATGAATCTGTCATGGGGTGGGCTTGCTCACTGTAAGTCCCTCTCTCCATCTCAACCATGGCCCACCTAAAGACCCATATCCAAAGGTGACAGTAAATCATAGTAGATCTATGAAGTTCGGTCGTTGTCATATAATGGGCCATAATCGTCCTAGCCCAGTTCACCTTCAATCCTCCGATATGGCGTAGGTGGCCTACCTCACAATTGAGTATATCTGATCAAAACTCTCCGTCTTAGAAAAAAGGTTATGTTACAGAATGCGGATAATAACCTAGCTAACGGGGTCAACTGCCCAGCGCTCCAATGTGTGTGCTGGGGTCTAAAACAATCTGCTGCAAAACAGTCATCTCCGTCATCTCAATCCTCCTTATTTCTAAGCCATACCCTCTGATATCTAAAATACTAGCCAACCGAGACTCGGGAAAAACTATCCTAACTCCCTTGGCCTCCGACTGGAAGGCCAACTCCTCATCCTCATTACTAGTACGTAAGTTAGCATCAAAAAGACGTACTAACATGAGATATGCTCACTGCTTGAATGTCTCATGGCTAAGAATCTATCGCAACCCTGTGTCCAAGAAGACCTGCTCTAAACGTGTGTCTGGAAAATCAGTAAACTTCACCACCCTACCCTGCAAAAACTGGTACGCGGCTGTATTGGAGTAAGACTGCACTATCCGCCTTTCAGTCTGGCACTAGGCTATCTCCTGTAGTGTAAGATGGGGAAAAAGGTGGACTAGAGAGGGTCTTGGGGGCATGGTGAAAAACTCTCAGATCTGTGGAAATGGAGTATGGATCCATGTAGATCTCACGACATGATTTGATTTGATACTAACTACAAGCGAAACGGTGGAGTTTTGGAGGAGTTTGGGTTGATGGAAATGGGGGAAGATGGGTTTCGGCTGCTGTTTGGAGAGGGGGAAGTGAAAATGATGCAAGGGAGGGGAAAGCATGCATATGCGTCTGCAAACGAACCGCACCGGTCGACTGGCCCGTCGACTGCCTGATCGACCATTAGGTCGACCTGGCCCCTCCTTTCCACTTCTATGGCATGCTTGCCTTATCTGTCTCCTTCCTAACTAATTCAAGCCTAAGTAAATGCTATCTATTATCGGCTGTCTGAGTCGTGGTTACGACTTTGGCTAAGTATCCTTATTCGCTCTCCACCCTCTGAGTAGAGTCTTGATGTCTTCCATACTTCAATTGAATCTATATTAATGTCCATAAACTTGCTTCAGCCACTTAATTTGCCCTACTCATAAAAATTCTTTTTCAAATCTAGCTTTAATTTCTTTACAGCTAGAATTTTTTTACGTACTTATAAACCTTTTCTTACTTAAATATGCATTTCAAAAATACGTTTCTACTTGGCTAAGACAGATGTTGCATAAAACATCATCACTATAGCCCAAAATACTAGTTTTAATTAAAGTTAATAATACCTATATTTTCTAAAATGTATATTTCACTATCTTCAAATTCAAACATGCTTTAAAGTTGTTTCTCTCCAACTTTCCACATTTAAACTAATACAATTATAAAGTTGTAAACTTCTAGACTTCCATTCTAAGTCTTATTGCTTCTGGAATTTCCTTACTCCAAGTTTTGATACACTAGATTGTTTTCCAAACCTTCTACAAATATTGATTTACTCGAAAGAATGGACTTCTCTTTGGGGTTTTAAGAGTGTGTATATATATATATATTTATTAAAAATACAAATACGTTCACTCATTATTTACCTAGGGATCTAAACCGAGTCTTTGATACCAAATGTAACAATCCAAACTCCAGTGGTCCGGATTTTTCGCAAAAATGATAAAACCCGAGCCCACTAAAGTCCGATTGGTTATCTGGTATCCAACAAACAGGCAAAGATAAACATCAGAGCTTAATTAATTATCTTACAATGGAATTGATTAAAATATAACAGTAAGTAAATACTCACCCAAATAATAACACTTCCTAAGGAAGTGTCACGTAGATGAGAAGTCTCTGCCATCTACCTAACCTGTAGGATGTTATGAGGAGGGGATCAGAACAAAAGTTATGGTGAATGGATAAATTATACACTTCTAGGCTTAATTCTACATATATCGTTTTATTTCCATTTACTCTTATGTTAGGTTCACTAGATTACAATATTCTCACCTCTGTTCGTGAATCGTGCCCATCTACTCCGTAGTAGATTAAAACCTAATAACTAATATATACGTGCATATATGTCGAATGACCATATTGGTCCTAGGTACCACCCATGGTACCTTCCGTATCCTCCTCGAAAAGGGCTCCATCGTCTTGCCTCAAGAGCGTTTCGTAACTACATCTGTAGAAGACTACTTTGTAAGGCATACAATATAGATGCTTCATCGTCTTGCTCTGTAGTTATATCTATAAAGGGTTACTTCGTAAGGCCTGCAATACAGATATTCCGTCGTTTTGCTCCACAAGCGTTTCGTAGCAACATCTGTAAAGGACTGCTTCATAAGGCCTACAATACAAACGCTCCACTACTTACTATGAAAACGTAAATCGCGTCTGCACTAGTCTATACCCATGCTCGAACATCCATAACGTAGCACCCAGTGCGTACATTGAGGACAATGTAATCGTTTGTCTGCTATCTGAATCCTGCCAACAAGGTGTACCTTGTATGGAACAAAGTCGGGGATTTTCTATATCTGTAAAGGACTGCTTCTTCAGGCCTACAATATAGATATTCTAGTTGGTCTGTCTCTTTCTCATCGCGGCTATGGCCCCACGCCGCCGCCCCTCAGCTAACCGAAAGACTTCTAGAGAGTTAAGTGGCCGTGCCCTACTGCAAACAATCAAACATCCAATTGGCGGTGCCCCCCATCCAATGTCTCGATAGTGAAAGAATCATTGTCCTATTGGTTTAACTTTAGTATTTCCTAAAATCTCTCTTGGTCTTGATGTTGGGCGATATCTGTATGTGACTTTCCTTAAACTTGCTTGCAAGTATTGGACATACGAATACCCTACTCCGAACACCAAGCTCTTCTGACTGCCTACAAAGGTCTAATTTGTTAGACCTACAATGGAAATGCAATCAAGGCATTCTCTCTTGATGGAACACCTATAGACCTGCCTCAGGGGATACAACTTCATTACGCCTACCTAGAGGGCCATCCTATAGTATCCTTATGTCTCATTGAAGTCTCGTACTTACTTGAAACCTAAAAATACTAAGTTGGACATGCTTCTCCATTGCTGAAATCCATGATGAACTGCTTCGTTACGCGCTTCATCCTTTGGGCTGCTCCAAATGCATTTCGATTCTTCTATTAGGCCCTAAGTCCAATATTTTAATTTGCATTTAGTTTGCTTTCTTATTCTGTTGGCTACTTATTTTGATTTAATTATCATATTCTTTCCCTCGTCTCACTTCTAACTATTGTGAGATAGCAATGGTCTAACAGGGAATGCTGTTAGTATGATCCACATTCATAATCTTGCTCATTTAACTTAATATGTAAATAAACTAAAAGTTTTCTTATAGTTCAACACAATTTAATTATATGATTAATTACTGAATAAATTTTTTTGAATGGGAGTCTAATGATAATATATCTTAAACTTAAAAGATATGTTAATAAATCCACTCACCCGTCGTCCTTATCTTTGCTTGTGCTCAGCTTGGCTCCACAGCCCTTCTGGATTCCCTCCTTCCAAGGTGTATAATATTTTAAATTAGAAGATATTCTTCCTAGAAAGTGTTTTATTTTTAGGGTTCAACCTTAGCTTAACCCAAAGAAATATTTTCTATTTAGGGTTTAGCCTTAGGCAATGAATCCATGGGAGAAAATCTAATTGTGAGAAGATAGCTAGGCCTAGGGTTTTATTTATATTGGAGCTTGGGGACCTCAGACCGTCGGGTTCTTGGAAGCTTGGAGCCAGCACGTCTCAGGTCGTTTGGAGCTATAGGATCGAAGAACGTATGCTTCAGATCGTGCAAAAACGAGAAAATATGTCACTGTACGTACCTAGACGAAAATTCGTCTAGGTCATATGCTGGTCGACCGCCTCTAAGCACAGGTCGACCGTGCGGTCGTCTTGTGTGCCCACTGGGTCGACCTACGGTTAGCCCATATGCGTATATATTTATTTTATTTTTTCATTTTGTTTCTTGTTTTTTCTTCATTCATAACTTCTTCATATTGGTTCAGATTTTGACAAGTTATATATGGAAACTAATTAGAAAATCATCCTGGACGCAATGGTACAAGTTCCGAAGCCATATTCCAATAATTCCAAAATTATTTATTTTCATTACTTATCGTTATACGTTACATTTTGACTATATAAAAATGCGGGGTGTTACAGTAACTTCTTTTGAGTGTTCATTTTGTGAGTTCTAGTTTATCATGTCGAGGTTACCATGTAAATTAGGCTTTGATTGTTGAATTTTCGGTGTGAATCGTCAAAGTCCACCTGAAGATGTTATTCTCAATTAACTGACATCCGACAGCCATTCGTTTTTTGATTTCAATATGAGTTTCCTGGTATTTATAATGCAATCTTTGCTTCGTAGTTTATGCAAGGGTTTAGGACGGTAAGAGGATGCATGATGTAGGTTTGGAGTTGTCCTATATAGTTTTGATTCGACCGATAATGAAGCTATGTTTTGTCTTGAAAGATTGTACGCCATTCTAGAGCAAAGTCTTGCTTTTGGCCTTTAAATTCTTCCATTCAAGAACTTGATTAAGATCCCATCAATGTTTTTGAATTCCAATGCGATGATTTATTCCAAAATCAGATATAGTAGATGATTCGATTGCATCCTTTTCCTATTTCTTTATTCCAGTGATCCTTAAAAAAAAGCTTGCCGCGTTGCTTCGAACAATGACTCCATTATCAATTGTTGATCGATAACAGGTAAGTGTAGAAGATATAATTTCAAAGGGCGATATGGATAGTTTTTCAAATGTAAGAAAGCTATCTACACTAGATTGTTTGTTTGCAGTATTCAGAATACTGGACTCTTCTCATGTAGATAGCACACTACATCTGCCTCGGCCAACACTCAGGACCCGATTGGTCAACATACGTCGACATCCCTTGGATTTTGGGTGTTGGTTACATGAGGATATTATTTAACGTAAAACATAACGGACATGGTTTAATGCCAGGTTTTGTAGTTGAAAATGACTTTTCGGTCATCCAATCTTTAGTCTAGCGGAGGTACTCCCACTCCTTCAGAAGTTGGATCCTTCACAACTTAGGCTTCGCTTATTATCCCTATCATATTAGGATGATTTATTATAGTTAAATTACTGGGCATAGTTGCTTTTGTAGAGTTGTAATTAAAGTTCGATCAGGCATAGCTTTAGTCTTCGGAAACTAGTGCATGAGTTGTCCGAGTGCAATTGTCCTTCCTTTTTGGTTTTTAGACTTCGATCTGCACGCTAGCTTCTATCTCAGGGGACTATTGGCTTAATTACTTGGCTTCGAGAATGGCTTTTTATTGACCTATGAGGTAGCTTGGTTTAGCCAGTTCTGTAGCTAATCCCTACTTATGCCCAATGGAGTTCGTTTCAACAAAGTGTTGATGTAAATGCCTTAGTCCGTAGAGCTGATTACTTTGACTGCTTAACCAACATGTTTTGGGAGACTAGGTCTCGTAAGCAATAAGTTCGATTGCACTAGTTTGATTGACATGGTAGCTCCTATCTTCGGGAATTAGGGACTTTTTTGCTTGATCCCAAGATTTGAGTTTTGTAATGATGTCGGCATGCATTAGAAAGATGCGTTTCTGGCATCTTTTGCTAAAGTAAATTCTTTCGAGACTAATGTTGAGATCCTAGTCATGTGTTGGTTCCTATCTCCAAAAACTCATACACGAATGACTCAACTCTATGGATTTTTCCTTGATGTTGTGAATCTTTAGATAGCATGAGATGCCAAAAGGTAGGGCTGAAGATTCAATCAAACTCTTGCTTCTGTTTTTGAAAGCCGATGCATCGATAGTTTCATTTTGGGCTTTCTTCCTAGCATCGCCAAACTTCGGGTAATGGCATATTCCTGTATTTGCGCCAAAATTGGTCACAAACACCCAATTGTCGATGAAAGCTCCAGTTCACAATCACAGACCACAGATAACAAGTGTGCAGAGAATTAAAAATGAAGAACACTCAAAAAATTAGGAAAAAAGCAGTAAAGAACACCGAGTTTATAGTGGTTTGGCAATTCGGCCTACGTCCACTTTGAAGTTGATCACTTTATTGATGTTACCTTGCTGATTACAAATGATTAAAGCGGATTACAGTGATGAATATCGAGTACAACAGTAGCCTTGAAGTGCAAAAATGAATTCAGCAGAGTCTAGACGTAGAAGAATCAAAAGTCCCTTTTTCTGTAGACCCTGTGATGCTATATATAGGCGTAGGCTGCAACTATATCACTCAGATCTCGGGAGACCTCTTCTGCCACATGAGTCGGCCCACGTGATCGATCCTACGTGATTTCGACTCGATTCGTGATCAATGCGAACGAATTTCATATCGATCAAGATTTGATCCAATCGAGTCGAAACTTGGCATAAACAATCCATAGGTCGTACGTAAGCTCCCGTGAAAATTTGGTAGCATTTGGAGCCGTAGATTGCAAGTTATGATCAATGCAATTTAGGGTTTTTGGTAGTCTATACAATTTGTATCCATCCCCTTCGCGTCGCTCTTGTTCATATCGATCAGGGCACATGTCTGTGAGTTGACGTGACACTTGTTTTTAGGATCGATCCACTCTTGACGTCGAATCGACCGAGTCCTTCCAATGTTTATGCCTCGTTCATATCGATCTAATGGACTCCATTCTTTGTATCGATCCTAGGATGCTTATTTTGTATCGATGATTCAATAGCCTTCTCATATCGGTCGAAAAGTGGTGGCATTCGTATCGATCATTATACGCTTTTCGTATCGATCAGTGGCCGACTGTACGAAATACGTGGAGGGTGGATCGATATGAAGAACACGGAATGATTGATACTAAGTGACAATTACCCATGGATACAAATTAGCTGGTGGTGATGGATGCAAAGTGGGATGAGCTTGGAGCGATACAAAGTGGGGCATGCTTGATGGATACGAACAGTGTATGCGTTGTGGATACGAACAAGGTTCACGAATCGATGGATACGAAGTGCACTAAACCCGATGGATATGAACGAGAACAATGTTAAATTTTTCATCGATCATATCTTGAGCATACGAACTTGGATTGACTTGAAATTTGGAAGGTTGGCTTTCATGGCTTTGCTTGTCTCGTCATATCAATTGTATCCCGATCCGTACTCGGATAAAATTTACCGACATCCATAGCTGACCTATACATAACCGGCAATCGAGGAGAACTGTCTTTGGTTTCCAGTTAATCTTTTGCTATCACGGCCTTGCTAAAAGGCGGGATAACGTCCTGCAAGTTGGAACCAAATGATCTATTTAGACTGTAAGTGGGTCATCGATCCTTCTCATCATCACCAGACTGTGAACGACTATTGTTTTCTGAATGTTAAATCCTTCATTTACTTCGTTGGCGATTTTATTACCAGAATGTTCTTTTTTGTGATACATAACTATTATCTAACCAACCTCATGGTTATTCATGTTTGGACTTTTGAACACATTTATTTCAATCAGGTATCGTGTTTTGATCCCTTCTTAAAGTACTAGCTATTTCGAATGACTGTATTTGGGCGATTGAGGGAGATTGAAATCCATGGGGCGAATTGCTCAATTGCCCCCAATCTGGCTCTCAATCCTATTCTGGAATTGAGGAAGTGCGAGGATTTTATTTCCAACCTTCCATGATTGCTCCCGCTTGTCATTGGCTATGTATGCTCTTCTTGGTTGTCGACATTATCATGAAAGTTCTGTTCATATGCCAACTTCTGTCGTTTATAAATATCTAAAAATCATTTATAAAACTCTTTTATAAATATCCAAAGCCATTTATAAAACTTCTTTTATAGATCCCAATATCATTTATAAAACTTCTTTTATAAATCTCCAAAATCATTTATAAAATTCTTTTATAAATTTCTAAAATCATTTACAACTTTTTTTTTTATAATTCTTAATTTATATTTCCCTTTTCTTAAGATATCATTTACAAATATCATTTGTAAATCTCCTTTAAGTAAATCCTTTATAAATTATTATTTACAAAATATAATTTGTAAATACCTTTATCAAATAATTGGATAACTTACATTGTCATTAAAACATTTATCCTCATAGTGATATAGAATTAAAGTCAATTAAAAAACCATAATTTTACAAATTTGAAACGAGCCTTAGTGACCATAATGGTACTAAATCAAGTTACCATTTTAACTAAATTTTGACTCCCAAATCACATAACAATTGTTTACACAAGCCAAAAAATAGGTAAATAAAATCCATAACCAAATCAAAGAATAGAATGTCAATATAAACTAACCGGCAAATGCATATCCAAGCAACATAATAACAGGATGGTGGTTTGTGCTGCTAAATAGATATCCAAGCAATCTACTGAGTTCAGTTTTAGCAAAAAAGGGATTTATTCTGCTAAAAGATGTTTACGTAATTAAACAATTGAGTTATAGAACAACGAAGATTTATTCTACTAAACAGATGTCCACATAATCAAATAATTGAGTTATAGCCGTACAGGGATTTATTCTGTTAAACGGATGTCAGGTTTAGTTTACCTAATTACATTTGTATGGTTACTTAATGGTATTGGTAATCGAATCCCTTGTACTCAAACTATTTTTTGGAAAGAAAGTTGCATTTAAACAAATTTATCTTTGGAAAACAAAGTAATTAAGAACTTAAACTGATTTAACAATCATTAATTACAAGTTAAGACCTTTATTAAATCATAATTAAGTCCGAACCGAACTTAATTATTAATTAAGAAATAATTACCAATAACAGATAATATATTTATAAATTAAAACCCTTAATTAATTTATAATTAGAATAATTAAAATACTTAATAATTGCTTAATTAATAACTAACCCTATACTTAATTAATAGTTAATTAAAAATAAATCATATACTTATTAATAATTAATTAAAATTTATCTCACTTTTAGAAGATAATTAATTAGTAATTTATCTCCGCTTAATTATAATTAATAAATCATGTTTAATACTTTTAAATTATTAATTACCAAACTTGATTAATAAATAAATAATTAATAAATCCTTAATTAACTTCTTAATCATTATTAATTAAGTTTTCTAAAACATTTCCAAAGTGTTTTCTGTATAAAAATGCAATTTGCAAAAATGGACTTTTAAGCGAAACTGCATATATAGCGAGTACGTTATGAATGCCAAAATTAGAAATGTTACTTAGCTTTCTCTTTTGAAAACCGAACATTGGAAAGCTTACTAACTTTTCCAAAACATAAGTAAGTGTTTGTAAAGGGAAAAAGTTTGAAATTTTGAAAAACGATTTGATTTTAAAACTAAAAACCATAGTTTTCACACAAAGATCCCAAATCGCCAATACCATACAAAGGTGCTAACTTTCCTGAACATATACACATATCTATGTCCATATCATACAAAACATATTACGAGCCATATCATAAACAAAGATCACATCTTTACCATATTAACATCACCTTTAGACTTTATTTTCAAGTCCAAACTACATATCACATCTAACACATATAACCACATATATTCATTTACAAAGCATGTAAATAACCAATAACCAAGAAATATCACATGGCAACAAAAAAAAAATCAAGATGTAATTTTCAGAAAGGGATGTGAGTTTTTACTCGCCAAATTTTAGCAAATCTTTTTAGAACTTGAAAAGGGCCTAGATCTTTAGACCTTGAAAACATGCTTTTTGGCTCGACCATGGCCAACATAGGCTTAGCCATGGTTATCACGGGCTCGACCATGGGTTGATGAGGGTGTAAGGGCTTGAAACTAAAAGGATAAGAGGAGTAGGAAAAAAGGAAGGATTTTAAGTGAGTTTAAGGTGTTAAAGTGGAAAAACTTGATTTTTTAAAAATTTAAAACCAAGCAAGCCATTATAGTGGCTTTGTGTGACGACGCACCTTTCTGATCCCTGGAAACGACACTTTACACATCCTCGATATTCATGTGTCGTTGCTAAAGCACCCGAAAGATAAGTTGTCTTAGGTTAAAATAAAAAACAGAACAAGACAAAATAGAAGAACCTCACATCAAAGTGGTTACATATAATATAAAATGATATAGTACAAAAGGTTACTCCTTAAGGAGTTATCATAATTATAAAAAAACATTACATCTTACATATTGGTAGATATACATTCCAACTTTTCATTTTAAGATACAAAATGCACTTACATAATCATACAACAGAAATAAATAACTAGATAACTAAGGAGCCGCCTGCTCGATCACCGTCTTTAAAGAACTCCAAAGAAAACATGCTGTTCTCGGACTACCCAAATTGATTGAGTACCTGAGAGTTTAGGGAAAATAAACAACTCGGGTCAGAAAAAATGTCTGGTTTGAGTTAAAATATGAAACAGATGGGGCGTATTTAAACAATAATATGTGGGACCACGCTGCTAACGCGGAGCAGGTTTTCTCCCACATAAACAACAACCAAACATAACAAAAAATGGAAATGAATAACAGGGTACAAATCCAAACATAGATGATTGGAATAATTCGTATAATATTCATATTTGAATAAATGGAAATAGCATGAATAAAAATCCAAACTGGTTAGAATAGATAAAACAAGACAAGAGTCCAAACTCGATAGAATGGACTAAAGAAGATAACCGTCCAAACTCGCTAGAATGGAAAAACAAATAATTGCATACCGCAAAGAGTAGTTGACTCTTCCCGTTGCAATCAAAGAAAACAGATTCAAAGGTTTGAATCAAATAAAAAAAGAAAATTTCCAGCAATGACTAGGAAGGTGCACCCCCTTGAAGTATACCTCTAGTAATATACTTCTGAGAAGCTCATATACTCCATGACACCTCTCGGACAATACCAAGCCAGACCCCGCCAGACCGTATCAAGTATCCGAATGTTTCACATCTAAATCTTAATCGTTTTTCATGTGACGGTACACAAAAATCTAGATGAGATATGAAAATACCCTAATGGGAGCAACCCCGCATAACTTGGCTTCCTCTTGTGCTTTTGGATTAGTCATTTCGGACAAAGGATAACAAAGCTTAGCGAAGCAACACATCATCTTCGAATGACAATAATAAAGAAGCCGAGGTAACCGATAGTTGGGTAACCAACTATCGAGGATATAAAACAATCTTATATGGAAATTAAGCTTGTGTACTTATCACCACTCATCGAATTCCAACTCGTACTATTTCTTGGTTAATAATAATACCGAACAAGTCAAGATAGTGTTACC
The DNA here is from genome assembly GCA_030765085.1 of Allium cepa. Lineage (NCBI taxonomy): Eukaryota > Viridiplantae > Streptophyta > Magnoliopsida > Asparagales > Amaryllidaceae > Allium > Allium cepa. The sequence goes on along the minus strand of CM060938.1, from coordinate 459,299,739 downwards.
TCAAGTTATGTCTCATGATTATTCTAAACTTTCGAAATAGCGACGAGTCTACTTCTTCAACGTTTAGTGCTAAGTATACAAATAAATCGTTCCCATATAAGTGAATCACTTTACAGAAATTAATTCATTTTCATAAACGAATCAAATGTTTTCTTTTCAAAAACCCAAATCCCTGCTTAGGCTCACATTACAAGCATTATCTTTAAAACAATTTGTTAAAAGAGTTTACTAGCTTCGAAACTTCAATTTAAAAAGGATTTAATAACTTAAAACATCATTAATACATTGGTTAATTATCTTTAAACTTCATCACACAAATTTGATTTTTTTGAACTTCAAATGTCTTTAAATAATGATAAGAGTAAACCACTTTTAAACTTTATTAATTCAATTAATTGGTAATAATTAATTAACTTAATTAATAATTAATTATCATTTCTTAAAATGAATAAAAAAGCCATAATATCCTTGTTATTTTGATAAATACACTTTGAAACTTTATAAATTAAGTTGATTAATTAACTTCAATAACCTTTAATTAAATGGGTAAATCACCTTTAAAACATCATTAATTTAATTAATTAAATATTTAAATATGATTAATTATATTAATTAATTAATAATTGAATATTATTATTTTAAAATGATTAATTAATTTGAACCATCATTAAGGAAAGATTAATTAAAGTTAAAACAAGTTGATTTCCTATTAAAAGTCAATTACTAAAAAGATTAATTAATTTTAAAAACATCATTAATTAATTGATTAATTAACTTTAATCCATCATTTTCAAAATATTAATTAGCCTTAAATATCTTAAAATAGAATGATTAATTAAATTTAAAACATCATTAACCAAGTAATTAGTTAAATTTAAATACATCATTAATAAGTGAATTTGTTAACTAAACCCTTATTAGTTAAATAATTAATTAAATTAAATAATCGTTATTAAAATAATTAATTATTTTTGAAAACATCATTAATCAAAATCTTGCTTAACTTGTAAAACAGATTCAAGCACGAAGATGGAACCAAATGGTTTGATAAGAAGTGATTTTTTCGAAAGTGGCGATATAGCGATTATCGCTATACAGGTAGTACGACAAATGATTTTATAATATTATCAACACAAATAAATATCACATAGCAATGGTTTAGCATACATACAACAAGAATTCATAGGAAATAAATATGAACATGAATATACTTTTAACGCTTTGGTTTTTTAGGGTAAAATTTTACTTACTAACTAGTTTGCTAACTAACATTTACTTAACATATATGCATCCATCACATATAGATTTCCAAAACAAACATGAAAAAATTCACATCATATCTAAACCAAGCAAGCAATATATATCACAATATAACTAAAGAAAAATATTTCCAAAAAAAGTTAAGCGTTTTACTCACCGAAAGCTATCCAAACTCTAGCTAACTTAGGGTAAGACCTAGTACTTCCATTTCTAAGCACAAGATGGAGTCTTGGACCCTTAATACACTAGGTAGGCTTTACCTTGTAAAAAAAAGGAAGTGAAACTTAATTTGGTAAGGTGGAGTGACTTTGGATAATCATTGAACTCTCAAAAATGAACCCAAAAGTAGGTCATTTTCCAACTGGTTTTTGGGCTAGTTTCTCTGGGATTTTATAAAAAGCGGTAAAGAGAAAAATCTTAGAAAATTATTTTATCTAAAATTTAAAAATAAATACTCAATTAAAATTACTTTTGAAGAATATATGGTTAAAAGAAGAAGGACTATTTTCAAACTTCAAATTCTGGGTCCAAAAACACTCTGTAAACAATTGATATTTTGACATAGCTATACTCGAAATTTGAAGAAGTGATCAAGATAAAAGTTGTAGCCACTGAAATTTGCTACAATATGAAAAAAGAAATGCTCTATTCGATTATGTTATTGGAAAGATATGGAAAAAGTAAAAGAGGTGAAATTGAAGAAGTGAAAGGGTATTTATAAGCAAGTGAAAAATTAAATTACCTAAATGCCCTTCTCTTTTACCCTCCACAACCCTCTTGCCACCGCACCTAGCCTCCTCCACGTCATGTCCTTGAGCCACCTTCTTGTCCCCCTCCCTTTATTTTATGAGAAAACATGTTTAAACATGTTTTGTACTTAGTTGCCAAAATGTCAAATCATGTCTCTTAAGGCATCTTTTAGTATATTCATGTATATACTTAAGTATACATACCATGTATATACCAATATGCCCTAACTATTTTACATTCTTAACCATTTAAATGTTGTATCAAATATAAACAAGGCTCACAACATTTCAAACAACTTTTATATGATGAAACATCGAAAATTCGAAAAACAATTTCCGGTCACATTTTCGATTTTTCTTCGAACTAAATATTTTTGTAAAATAATTTTGAAAACTATTTTATCTTAATTATTTACTATTTTAAAGAGTTTTTTATCTTAATTATAAAACATATTATTTGAATATTTCAAATTAATTAAATATTCATAAATTAACATGGTAAATTCCGGGTCATTACACTGTCCCTCCTTAAAAGAATTTCATCCTCGAAATTTACCATAATCCCATCCCAGAAAACAGACAACCCTAGAATTACCTAACACATTAATCAGATGTAACTTATCCAGCAAAAATTAGTATGCTATAACTCTATATGCTACCAAATTCAGAGAATACCTTGAAATAAAATACTACGCATCCAATTATATGAAAAGCTAAATTTAGAACCAAATGCCCGGGCTCTTGTATTCAAAAATTTATTTTAAAATTTCTTCAAAAAGGAATATATTAAAACCAAAAACAAAAATAACTTGGAGGGGGTCCTTCTAGCAAAACATAAACTCTAAAATCAAAACAACATGGACCATCTAGTGGTATTCTGATTCCTCCAAATACAACAACTAGAGTGAACAATTATTATCTCTTTCGCAATTTTTTTTCCAAAATCACATTTTAAAAAGCACCGAGATTTAAGTCCTCATAAACAATAATTAAAAAACCTTAGTTTAAACTTTTTTTAACTTTATAAACTATGGTACATTAGACCACACAATCAATCAATAAAATTCAATTAAATCCAATCAACCGAATTCCTAAAAGGAATACACTAACACTATCAACCATTCGAATTCAATAAGGGAAAAAAAATCTAAAACTCAACACTATTTAAAATGTCCAAAGATTAGCAACAAACTCCAAACTTAGGTCCAAAACTTTCATTGTTGTCCAAAATATAGATAATTATCTAAGTGTACCATTCTTTTCTCATTAGCCTTTGGTTATTGCTTAAAAGATTATTCAAACTTATTTGGAAAAAATTGAAAGTTATACTATAAAATTATTGGTTTCTTGACTGCACCAATCTTTCTAAACCACATAAATTTGCATTTAATATTTTATTCAACACCAAAATTGTTTATAAATTATTTTATAAATTTTCATCTAAGTTTAAAAATATTTTATAAAGTCATTTCTTTAGAAAATACGAAATAGTAACTTATATTACACTTTATTTACTTGTATGATACCCTTCTAAATCCTAAGAGTATATACAAAACATAAAATTTATTTTGCTTTTCACAATTTAGGTGAAGATCAAATCAAAATTTAGGTCTTTTAAAACTGAGTCAACCTCTCGACCTCATTAACTTAGAGTGTTAAAATGGATGATGTTTATGGGGTTGACCCAAACAACAAATAGTTTTACAACCTATATTTTTTAAACAAAATCTATGGTTTTAATAAAACAATGTCTATTAAAACCTTCATACCTTTTCACATTTAGGTGTTATAATGAATCATGTTTATGGACTGAACCAATAACACCAATTAGCTTACACTACTTAGATATTTAAATAATATCTATGGTTTTGATAAAACAATGTTATCAAAGCATTCATATCTAATCTAACCCATTTTAAATCAGTGTCAAATTACCTCGTATATTATTTAAGGGTAAAATTTATTTATCAAAACAATTTCTTATCAAAAATATTTTTTATTTCTGAAATCGATTCCCTTTTAGGGAACTTAAAGATTTAATACCCAGCTATAAATTTCAAAACACATCTTTGAAAGCATACTACACAAACATATACGTACATACATACATACATATATGTTGAAATGACCTCAAACAATTTGTTTATTAAAACTTAATTTTGGTTCCTTCAGGTTTGAATTAATTTCGATCGCACAATGATAAAGAGAATAATTTACTAAGTACTCCACGGCATTCACCTAAGCAACATCCGATCATCACTTAAAAGATTATTTAGATTACCACAAAACTAACCTAAATGTTTTCCTCTGAATTATTCGAAGAAAAAGCATTCTACCTAAAATTTCTTTTCCGAGATATTTACAATTCAGATATATTTCTAAATAATAACGCTATTACTTTTCCCAAAATCTTTTGAAATCATTTTAAACAATTATGGGATTTAAATTTTCCAAAAACTCTTTCAATCTCATTTGGAAAGACAAATTTATAATACTAATTGTATTAAAACAAGGGTCAAAACAAAGTGAATACTAGTCACGCATCCCTAAAACCAAAGTTAATTCAAACGACATCCTCTGTAAAAATGTTATAAAGCGGGTCCCTATAATTATTTTACTGTAGCGGTATGTATTTTTCATATTTTTTTGCGCCAGTGCTTAAAAGATATTTGAAAAATTGTAAATATTATAACCAGGTTTCTGCCTAAAAAAATTTGCAGACATAGCGGCAATTATTCCATATAATTGTAGATATATCTGCAATTATTCATTGAATTATTGCATTAGATAAACATCTGAATAATTACATATATGGATGCAATTATTCCATATAATTACAGACATGTCTGCAAATATTCACTGAATAATTGCGTTGAATAAGAATCTATATAATTGCAGACATATCTACAATTATTCCATATATTTACAGACCTGTACGCAATTATTCACCGAATAACAACACCTTGATTTAGCAATCAGGATATTTACGTAAATATCTGCACATATTCCTTAAAATTGCAGACATGTATGCAATTTTTAGTTGCAAAGGCATGCTATCTAGAATAAGTGCAGACATGTCTGCAATTATTCTCTAAAATTGTATATATGTCTGCAAGTATTCCTAAAACATGCAGTGTGTTATTTTTTTCACTTTTCATCCTTGTTTTTTGATTTTTTGACATGAATACGAAGGTAAATATTGGTTGAAATAAATTTTAAAATTTGGAAGTTATTTTTTGTTTTTTTATATGTTTTTTGATGATTTTCGAAAAATAAGAACTTAATTTATATACTTTTTCCACTGATGTTTTTGTGAATTTTAAAACCTATCAAGGACCTGTGCCAAAAGCACCCCAAACAAATGTCATTTTAAACATCGTTTACTAAAATCCCAAAACAATTTACACTTAGCTTTTTTTAATAAACAATTCTATTTAAAAGTTCTCATTTAAAAACCATCATTCATTAATTTAAAGCAATATTTATTATCTCAAAGGATAATAAAACAATTTAATTACCTTTTATAAATTCCAAACATTGTTAATTGTCCTAGGGAATGATTTATAATATTCTTTTTAAATCCTTAGAACCATATAAATTTTCCAAAGAAAATAAACAAATAAAATTTAAATTATTTTATTTTTGAAATAAAATTAATTATCCTAAAAGATAATAAATCACATTTATTATCTCTCTTTTAAATCTAAAACAATATTAACTATCCCAAAAGATAATTAATCAAATCTATAATTTTCTTTGATAAACAAATCAACTATCTCTAATAAAATAGTTAACTACTTTTAAAACACTTTCATCAAATCAATTAATTTATTTTAAACTCACTTTTTGAATAAATTAACCAACTTAAGATATAGTTTATCAAATGATTTATTAAATTCAAACAATAATTAATTAAAATGAATAATTATTTTTAAATATCATTAATTAAAATGATTATAATTTTAAAATATCATTAATTAAAATAATTAATTAAACTCAAATATCATTACTTAAAATGATTAATTAAATCCAAATCTCATTAATAAAAAAGATTAATTAGTTTTAAACATCTCTAGTTAAAATGATTAATTAATTTAAAATATTATTAATTAAAATGATTAAAGAATTTTAAATATCAACTTTTGGGAAAATACAAACTCAAGTTCAAACACACACAAGGGTTTAAGGGATGATATTAATAAATGACGGTATAGCAGAAATTGCTATAATGACACTTAAACAGTTTAAACTGAATATCCAGATTAATTTCAATTAATCACTTAAACAAATCTAATTGTCATCCAAGAAATCAAAAATAGTTTATTGCATCATAGATATGATATAGCAAATTTGGATGCGAGTTAAACTTACATTTAAATGATTCTCCTTTATTATTATTAAATTTTCCCAAATATTTATCCTCTAAATTTTTATTTGCTTATTTTATTATATTATTATTATTATTATTTCTTTACTACCATTTAGATTATATTAAAAAACTTTTTATTACAAGTTTACTTTTAGCCTAACTTTATTAGAAGATGACTTTTAACTTAACACTTTCGCCGAACACCTTATAATCAAACTGTGAAACTTAATTCACAAGGAGTTCCTTCCAAGAATCCCTAATTCCCATCTACTCGACCTATATCTTACTAGGAAAAATTCTTTATGTACTATTCAACAATAGTTAATGCTCAAACCGGATGAGCATAACTAAACAAATCCCAAATGATAGCAATAAAGTATTATCATTTTTAAACAATCAACTCAACTATACAACTATATTAATTTTGAAAATCATTCTTATATATAAAATATACTCCTAGGTAAAAGTATTTCGTTCACCATTTAAAAATAATTCTGTATTGGTAGATCTGTACAAGTGTTTAGGAATCCCTATCGATAACACTGATCAGACGCATCGACCAGAATTCATATACCACTCAATGATCAAAACAACACAATATAAAATATTTTTATAACATTAACAAATACGCACTCAATATATATTTATACTCTCAGACTTATCCTAGAATATTTCTAATCCTATCCTTAGAGAGTTTACCCCAACAGGGCTTAGGGGTTCGATAAACCTATGCACTGATACCATCTGTGGCGACCCATCTTTCTTATCCCTGGGAACGACACATAATACATGCTTGGTATTCGTTTGCCATTGCCCAATCATTCAAACGATAAGTTGTCTTGGGGTAAAATATAAAATAGAACAAGACAGAATAGATGAACCTCACATTGGAATGGTTACATATAATATAAAATGATATAGTACAAAAGGTTACTCCTTATAAGGAGTTATCATAGTTATGAAAAAAAATACTACATCTCAAAGATTAATAGCTATACATTACGACTTTTTATTTTTATGATACCGAATACACCTACATAATCATATGGTGGAAATAAATAACTAGATAACTAAAGAGCCGCCTGCTCGATCACTGTCTTTAAAGAGCTCTAAAGAAAACCTGCTATTCTCGGACTACCCAAATTGATTGAGTGTTTTCTCGCTTTTTGATCAAAGCCAGGGTATCAAAAGATTGGCTAAAAAAAGATGGATATCAGGACTGGAGATCGATTGCAAACAAGGCTACGATCGATACCATCAAAGTTGGACCGAGCTCCAATCGAGGCGAGATTGTTAAGGAATGATAAACAAGGCCCGGTAAGGCTACGTTTCAAATTCCAGATCAAACAGAGTTCATATACCCAAGTTATGGATGGGTCAATATTCATGGGAAACCTGTTTGTATCGATACTTTCGTATCGATTAAGATGGACGTGGCTATTTACTTCGGATTGATACATTCGCATCGATACAGGAGTAACGATTGGATAGATACGGAAGACAAATAGGGAGCTCGATGATGTGTAGCTCAACATTATACTCAGGATGGATACGAAGCAATGGTTACAGAGGTTTTGAGGTGTATTTCGTACCGATCACTTATCGATTGGTACGAAGGACACATACAGAGGAAGATATGCTGTATGGATATGGAAGTATTGAGCAGCAATGGAAGTATTGAGCAGCACATCTCAAACCCAGAATGAAGTAATTGCAGTAAGAACCGTGTTTCGTATTGATCGATATGAAAGAAGCAGTCAAGATGGAGCATAAAGCATGGATCACAACGCGAGATTCGAGGTTATCTATGGATACGAGATGATGGATACGAACATCAACTTGACTTGCAAATACAATTTTGGATCGATCATATCTCACAATCTACATGTTGGAACTTCATTTAATTTGGAGAGCAAAGACTTTGCACTATGATCTTTCACCATGATCGATCTCAGCTCGATCTAACATGGAGATCATCCGATACAAAGGACTTATTGATCGATCCCAAAGCATGGAGGTGGGCCCCACCGATCTGCATACGGGCCCATTTGGACCAAGAGACTTCACTGCCTAATTTTCAGCAAGATCTTTACGGATCTCCACATATAAATAGAGAGAGCATGGCTCAAGAAAATGGATCTTCTTCTCTCTGCTCTCCTTTATCTTCAAGTTTGGATTAACTCTGCAATTTTAGCTATTGCATAACACTCCGTTGTAACTTTAATCATAGTATAAAGGAATATAAAGAAAACTCTTGAAGTGGATGTAGGCCGGAGATAGCCGAACCACTATAATTCTCTTGTGTTCTTTACTTGCTTTCATTTTTCATTTACTATTTCTACACTTTATTACTCTCTACATATAACTATCATAAGATCCGTGATTGGATCTACCTGGATATCGGTGCTTTTACAGATTTGGGGTTAGTGACCAATTTTAGCACTAACATTTTGGTGCTTTCACTGAGAGCTCTAGCACCCGCTACTTTGGAAAAGGATTGGACCTGAAGCAATGGTTAGACGATTGACTAGAAGGACTTTACCAAAAAGGAGCCATCAAGAGGGAAGTCAGGAGGCTTCCTCTGGAGCTGAAGTAGATCAGGCATCCATCTACATCACAAGGGATGAGATGTAGACTATGATGGATTCCACGTAGGAACGATTGCTAAAAAGGTAGGAGGAGATGATGCAGAATCTTCTCAAACTATCTGGACAGTCAGGAGCAGTAGGAGCTGTCGGAGCACGAATCAACGGAGCTGGTTCAGAAGGACTCAATAGATAATCAGATGGAGCGGTCTAACAAGAGGCAGCTCCCAATCAGCAAATAACTACCAATTTGGATAGATCTAGACTTGAGGGGCATACCCCCATGTAATGCTGGACCTGCCATGGAGGCAGCAAACATGTAGAGTATGTGCCAGATTTCCATCGAGTACCTGAGGGGCAAGCTGAAGGAAATCGGGGACTGCCCCTGAATGATAATAACATATTAGCAGAGATCATCAGACAAACCACAGGTGGAGGATTGAAGAATAAGGTTCTAGAGGATGTGAAAAGAAGACCGTTCACCCCTGCCTGCACCATTAGAAAACTGGAACAACCCTGGATCAGGGTCACGCCTCGTCATTAGTTGAATGTGATGGTAAGGGGCAGGTTTAGGACTTGAACCTTAACCACATAACATGTTTTTTTCATTATGCTTCTCCAATAAAATGGTTATGTCACTTAAACATGTACGGGATTACGAACAGTCTATAGGCATGCTCCGAGGTGATGACAAACCATCACGCCCTGTAAGTTGCACACATTGCATTGTTTGGACATTTTTTTCTTTATTTTCTATGGATATTTTGAACTCTATTTATTTATTTGATTGTGAACCACTCGAACATGGAATTTGATAATGATAATCCCAAAATCTCACCCTGAGAGGAGAGACAGAATAATGTAAGCAAGCCCCCTCATCAGAAACAACGAGTGGATTGGTCATATCTAAAGCCATGAACGACACTCGATCTCGAACGATCACATTCTGCTTTGAACAAGCATTCAATCTCGAATGATCACCATCCACCGTGAATGGTACTCGATCTTGAATGATCACCCTCTGCTTTGAACAACACTCGATCATGAACGATCATCATCTACTTTGAACAATACTCGATCTCGAACGATCATTTTACATCTCGAACGACATACGATCTCGGACGATCATATTGTGCTTCAAACAACATTTGATCTTAAACGATTATGTCACGCCTTGAACGGTGTGTAATCTTGAGATATCTCACCTCGTCTTGAATGACACTCGACCATGCACGACCCTCGTGCATCGTAGACGACTAGCGGTCGCGAACAATGACCGCTCATGTTGTAATAAAAACTCTGCCTTGAACGACCTCACTTTTAACTAACGGTCTTGAAGGGCCAAGAATGATGATCTTGAGAATCAATGAATAGAATTGCAGGTTATAGGTTTACAGCTATTCAAAACACGCCTTCTTACCACAAGGCAAGGTTTGGGGGCCAAATGTTATCCCGCTTTTTGGTCAAAGCCAGGATATCAACAAATTGGCTAAAAAGGATGGATATAAGGATTGGAGATCGATTGAAAATAAGGCTATGATCGATACCATCAAAGTTGGACCAAGCTCCAATCAAGGTGAGATCGATAAGGAATAATAAACAAGGCCTGATAAGGCGATGATTTGAATTCCAGGTCAAACAAAGTTCATATGCTCAAGTTATGGATGGATCAATATTCATAGGAAACCAGTTTGTATTGATACTTTCGTATCGATCAAGATGGACACATCTGTTTACCTTGGATCGATACATTCATATCGACACAGGCGTATCGGCTGGATGGATACGAAAGACAAATATGGAGCTTGATGATGTGCAACTCAACATTATACTTAGGATGGATATGAAGCAATGGTTACGGAGATTTGGAGGTGTATTTCGCATCGATCACTTATCGATCGAAACGAAGGACACATAGGACGAAGCTATGTTGGATGGATATGAAATTATCAAGCAGCACATCTCAAACCGAAAAGGAAGCAATTGTAGTAAGAATCGTATTTCATATCGATCATGTTCGTATCGATCGATCCAAAAGAAGTGGTCAAGATGGAGCGTAAAGCATGGATCACAGTGCAAGATTCCAAGTTCTCTAATGGATATGAGATGATGGATATGAAATCATCAACTTGTGTTGCAAGTACAATTTTGGATCGATCATATCTCATAATCTACATGTCGGAACTTAATGAAATTTTGAAAGCAAGGACTTTGCACTATGATCTTTCACCATGATCGATTTCAGCTCAATCTAAAAGAGGATTATCCGATACAAAGGATTTATTGATCGATCCCAAAGCATGGAGGTAGGCCCCACCGATATGCATACGGGCCCACATGGATCAATAGACTTCCCTGTCTAATTTTCAGCAAGATCTTTGCAGATCACCACCTGTAAATGGAGAGAGCATGGCTCAAGAAAAGGGACCTTCTTCTCTCTACTCTCCTTTATCTTCTAGCTTGGCTAAACTCTTCCATTTTAGCTATTGAATAGCACTCCATTGTAACTATAATCACAGTACAAAGGAATATATAGAAAACTCTTGAAGTGGACGTAGGCCGAAGATAGCCGAACCCTATAACCCTCTTGTGTTATTTACTTGCTTGAATTTTTCATTTATTATTTCTTCACTTTATTACTCTCTACATATAGCTATCATAAGATCTGTGATTGGTTCAATGTGGATATCAGTGCTTTTACACATTTGGGGTTAGTGATCAATTTTGGAACTAACATTGAGTACCCAAGAGTTTAGGGAAAATTAACAACTCGGGTTAGACAAAATGTCTGGTATGAGTAAAACTATGAAAAAAATGAGATGCACTTAAACAATAATATGTGGGACCATGCCGCTAACACGGAACATGTTTTCTCCCGCATAAACAACAATCAAACATAACAAAAATGAGAATGAACAATAGGGAACAAATCCAAACATTGATGATGGGTACAATTAGTATAACATTCATACTTGAGAGAATGAAAATAGTTGAATAAAAATCCAAATCGGATAGAATGGATAAGATAAGACAGCAGTCCAAACTCGATAGAATGGACAAAACAAGACAACTGTCCAAACTCGATAGAATGGACAAACCAATAATTGAACACCGTAAAGAGTGGTTGACTCTTCCCGTTGTAATTAAAGAAAACATATACAAAGGTTCGAATCAAATAAAGAAAGGAAATTTTTCAATAATGACTAGGAAGGTGCACCCCCTTGAAGTATACCTCTAGCAATATACTTCTGAGAAGCTCATATACTCTGTCACACTTCTCGGACAATACCAAGCCAGAACCCGCAAAACCTTACCGATCCGAATATTTCACATCTAAATCTTATCTGTTTTTCATGTGACGGTACACAAAAATCTCGATGAGATGTGAAAATACCCTAATGGGAACAACCCCATATAACTTGGCTTCCTCTCACGTTTTTGGTTTAGTCATTTTCGACAAAGGATAACAAAGCTTAACTGTAACAACCCATAATTTTGTAAATATTTTTAATTAAATTTTTATTTGAAAACTTTATTTTTTAAATTATTTAAAATTGAATTTTTGGAATTTTCCAATGAAACTTTGGAATTTGTTTGCAATTTATTTTCCAAATACAATAAAATAAACATTTTCTGGAAATTTTATATTTTGGTCAACTCTATTCAAATTTTGAATTTCAGTTAAATTTTTTTAAATTTAAAGATTTTATTTTTAAATATTTTTCTTTGAAGCAGAATATAATTTTAATATTAGTTCTACTTTTTGTTTCATAAAATTCTGCTTTATACTTTTTAAATTAGCTAAAGCACACCGTGTACACGCAGTTATTTTCTGTATTTCAATTTCTATTTTTCTATGTTCATTTCTATATTTTTATTTTCTATGTTGTGTTATTTTATTTTAGTTTGCACTTTGATCAATTATTGGATTTTTATTTGTTTATATCTTTCTTTAAATGGTTGGAGAAAATCAAAGGGATACACGCTACCTTGTTTAAATGCTTGCCATTTATTCACCTACCCTCTTTATTAATTTTCTAGCCGTTTCCTCCTCATTCCTAGCCATGAATTACTCTACTCACATCCATGCATATCAAGTTGAAAATTCACGTAAAAAATTTATTTCCCATCCCTCATTTTTTCATCTGCATTTAAAAATAAAAAAAACATGTTGTACATTCCTTTCTCCTTAACTTATGCCTTTCCGTTTCCCTAGCATTCAAAACTCCTTAGCTCTTCCCTTTTTCTTCTATAGCCGTGTATTTCCTTTTTCCATTCACATATAAAATTTATTTCCCATTATGTTCTCATTTTTCATTTGCATTTAAGAATAAAAAATACATATAAGTTTCTTTCTCTTTAATTCTTGTCGTTTTGTTTTCTTAGCATTTACTCCTTTTCTAGCCAATTACTTCCCACATTCATAGCCGTGATTTTCTCCTATCATTCACATACATATTGTTCCTCAAACTCCTCTTTTCATTGCGTGCAAACAAAGGAAAAAAAAATTAAATTCATCAAGTTATTTGTTTTTATAGTGTTGCCTTTTTATTTTTCAAACCATTCAAACTCTTGCCTTTTATTGCCTAGCCTCTTTATTTCTTACCTTAGCCGTTCATTCCTTTAACCTAGCCTCCATATCATTTGTAATTCACGTACAAAGAAAACTTCTCATCTCCAATTCATTTGCGTTCAAAAAAAATATACGAGCTCTATATCTAATTCATGGCCTCTCCTTCCTCTTCTTCTTTTTACATTTTCTTTTCTCTTTTCTTTTGTTATTCTTCAAGCATGGCTTGGTCTCCAACTATTGCCGACCACTCTACCTCCTCCTCACCACCAAAGCCTTACCGTGACCACCATGGAAGCATACATCACCAAAGTTTGATAACAAACCCTAACTAAGCCAAGTATTGATCCCCTTGCTTTGTTTTATCAAAAGGTTATGTCCTCTTTAATTCATATTTTCATTTGTTTAATCCATCTTTGTTTGTATTGAAATCTTCTTTTTATGTTTATTCTATTTGTTTATGTATAAGATTTGGATTTCATTCACTCAAAAATATAATCGTGCTTTGTCGTGCCTTTTCATGCTTTGTGGATTTAGATTTGGGTTTGAATTTCTATTCTAGCTTTTAAAAGGTGAGTTAATCACTCTAGTCATTACATACTTATATGATTGTGAAATGGTGACAAGTGAATTGTATAAATTATTATGCTATGTTCATACCTGCCTGTGATATGTTTATATGATGTTAAATGTTGTTTATATATCTGTTACGTCATATGTTATGGTACTATATGCTATTATGTTATTTTATTTCCTGTTTATCACACTGCAAGTTCCCTATCACCATGGGTTGAAATGATACATACCCGAATGGAATTAGAATAAGGAAAAAATCATTATGAGCTGAAATGACAGGCTCGAGTGATTTTTATTGTATTTATTTTACTTGGGATTGCGGGTATGAAATGATAGAACTCGGATTTTTCTTTTTAAATTACGGATTGAAATGGTATATATTCGTATCACTTGACCTAGGTTAGAAATTATTATACAGGCCTATGGTTATATTTTTAAATAATATTTTCCTAAAAATTTATTAATTATTTTTAAATAATATTTTCCTAAAAATTTATTAATTATTTTTAAATAATATCTTTCTAAAAGATTATTAAGTAATTTTGAGTTTATAAATATATGAAAGTTTAACTTAAAATTTGATTTAATGCTTTAAATTTTAAGGTATATTGGTTTTTTCTGTAAGTTAAAATTTATAAGTTAATAATTGGTTTTAAGTTGAATTAAAGATCACTATTGATGATAAATAACTTAATAATTGAGTTTGACCTAATATGGAAGTTGTAAATCTAACCTAGAAATTGTTTTGAATTTTACATCATGAAATGGACATGTTTTGTATAATAAATAATGTATTTTGAACTGGAAAAATGGAATACAGTTTTAATTAGACAATTGGTAATAAAATTTATTTAACTAGAAAATCATAGTTAGTTGATGTCTAAATGAATAGATCTATGAAGAAAATTTGATTGTTATGTTAACAAAGATTAAATATTCTTTTGTGAAATGTTATGTTTTGTAAGATAAATAGCTATGACTTTAAAAATGGAAAAATGTAAGTTAAACATACATGTGAGATGTAAGTTTAATTAATATTTTAATTGATTAATATAATAAACGTTCTTTACTGTAATAACAAAAACGAAAGAAACATGTAAAGTTTTAATTAATGCAAGAAACATGTAGAGTTTTAATTAATGAAAGAAACGTGTAAAGTTCTAAGTAATGAAAGAAACATGTAAAGTTTTAATTAATGTAATATTGATTAAAATGATAAATTCTCTTTACTGTAATCAAAAAGTGAATTAAAACATACATTTGATAATATAAGCTTTAATTAGTATAATATTGATTAAAATGATAAATGCTCTTTATTGTAATAAAAATTGTAAGTTAAAATATACATGTGACATGTAAGTTTAATTAATGTGATATTGATTAAAATAATAAATGCTTTTTACTATGATAAAAATATAAATAAAAACGTACATTTGATAATGTAAGTTTTTAGACTTGCGCTTTCTCATACATCTCCGTGAATGTTTTCTCCTATCAGTTCCCCCTTCCCAATTCATGTCCCCTTCTCCTCCTCCTTCCAAACGTATCCCCTCCCCCTCTTCTACTCGTTCTGGCCGTCGTTTTAGGAGTATGGCTGCTGATGACAGCGTTCTTCCTGACCTTCGCTCGCCCCAAGATTTCCCCCCTCTTCGTGCTTCTGATCGGTCTCCCTCTGTTCCATTTTCTCGCCCTGCTCCGAACGAAGCTACAGCTGATGCTTCCTGTTCAACTGATGTGGCTTCGACGTCGTTTTTTTCTGGTGCGCCTCTCTCCCTACCTAAGTCTGGTTCCATTGTAAGTAACGACGTTATCTCCGGTTGCGTTTTGGGTGAACAAGTCTTGGGTGCTTTAGTTAGGGACAGTGATTTACATGGTCTGGAAGGTTTTGACAATGGCAAGGTGGACTCTGTTGTGCCAGTCAGATGCACTTCAAGTGTTTGTTATAATGCTGCAGTTGATTGTAGCACGCCATGTGTTTGTTACAATGCTTCTGTGGGAACTGGAACTATAATCAGTGTGAAAAGTTCGGCCCCCCTAATGTGTGATGCAACTCCTGTTCTACCATCAGTTTTAGTGTGTCCAGGTCCTTCCCTTGCCTGTCCCAAAGCTGGTAATGCTAGTGGCTCGTTGCAGTCTATTGTCAATGTTGTTGATGTTCCTGCGAACAAAGATATCATGCACACAGTTTCCTCTCCCGTTAATGCACAATGCCCCAAACCTGATGTCTCTTCTGTTGTTGTTGGATGTCGGCCTGCTGCTCCTTGCCCGGCTATACCCAAAACATGGTCTTCGCTTTTTAAATCCATGCCATGTAATGCGGGTGTTTATGAACCAGTTGAGTTTGACATCGTTGAAGAAAATGGAGTAATGATCCCTCCCCCCTGTGTTATGCAAGCCGGTCTGGACTTTTGGTCTGGATATGTGGTTGGATTCTTTTTGGATCCTAATCATCGTCTACATGATGCAGCAGCTGTTTGTCGTAGGGCTTGGAGACTACAGGGTGGGCTTAAAGTTAAGATGGTTGATTCCTTGTACTACCTATTGTTCTCCTCCGCGGAGGAACGTTGTCGGGTTCTTGAGTCTGAGCCTTCCTTCTTTGACGGACAGCCTTTTATTATCACCCCCTGGTCTCCGACGGTAGCTTCTGTTCGTGATCAAGTATTTTCTATCCCTGTATGGGTTTATTTCTCCCAAATTCCATCTGCTTTACAACCGTTGCTTGGCTTGAATTGGCTTGCGTGCAATATTGGTAAATTGAAGTGTTTTGACTCTAATACTGTTGCGCGTGATAGGCTTGTTTACGCCAAGGCCCTGATTGAGATATCTCCCGACAAGCCTCTTCCTACCTCTATTCCTGTCCAGCTAGCTGTTGGTCACGTGGTGGATGTTCGTGTTCGTTATGGATGGGTCCCTGATATTTGTTCCACCTGTCATTCTTTTGGTCATATTGCCTCTGCCTGCGTGCGCTCTGTTGATCCATATGCTGCTCCTAAGATCCCTCTGCCTCGGCCTCCGCTTAGAAAATGGGTTCCCAAAGCCTCTTCGGTTGCTACTGCCTCTGGACCATCACTTTCCTTAGTGAGTCCTGCTTCCCCAGATCCTGGTGATGTTCCTTCAGTTCTTCCTGCTATTCCAGATTTCTCTCTGCCGCACGTTGTTTGGGCTGAGTCTGAACATAGTTGGGTTGACCTTCGTTCTGATATGAGATTCAACCCTGTGGATGACACCTATTTTAGATATATATCTGATGATTTATTGGATCTGCGTAGCCTTTATTATTGTATTTCTGGTGACTCCTTGGTTCTTGACATCGATGGTAAGTTTGCTGAGATTAATGCCACTCTTCTAGCTGATTCTGCCTGGGACAGATCTTATGTTTACTCTTCTGACACTGACTGTTATGATCCCTCTCTTGCTGTTCTGTTTCGCCCCTTTTTTGGTCTTCTTGGGGGTGGATCTTCCGTGGTGGGCAAGGGAGATGGTGATTCTTCCTCTGCGGAGGAGAACTAGCCTTGATATATATTTCTAGTAGTAGTGACATGTCTGTCATGCTCCTGTGCTGTATTATTTTATTTCTCATTCATAGTAGCTAAGGTGTCTTTACCTTACTCCTGTACTTCAACCTTATTACGTTCGTAATAAAAGTGGTCGGTCCACTATAAAACCGTCGGCCATGCCAAAAAAAAAAAAAAAAAAAAGATAATGTAAGTTTTAATTAGTATAATATTGATTAAAATGATAAATGCTCTTTATTGTAATAAAAATGTAAGTTAAAACATACATGTGACATGTAAGTTTAATTAATGTGATATTGATTAAAATAATAAATGCTCTTTCCTATGGTAAAAATGTAAATTAAAACGTACATTTGATAATGTAAGTTTTAATTAGTATAATATTGATTAAATGATAAATGCTCTTTACTGTAAAAGAAATGTAAATTAAAACGTACATTTGATAGTGTAAGTTTTATTAGTGTAATATTGATTAAAATGATAAATGCTCTTTATTGTAATAAAAATGTAAGTTAAAACATACATGTGACATGTAAGTTTAATTAATGTGATATTGGTTAAAATAATAAATGCTCTTTACTCTGATAAAAATGTAAATTAAAACGTACATTTGATAATGTAAGTTTTAATCAGTGTAATATTGATTAAAATGATAAATTCTCTTTATTGTAATAAAAATGTAAGTTAAAACATACATGTGACATGTAAGTTTAATTAATGTGATATTGATTAAAATAATAAATGCTCTTTACTCTGATAAAAATGTAAATTAAAACATACATTTGATAATGTAAGTTTTAATTAGTGTAATATTGATTAAATGATAAACGCTCTTTACTGTAATAGAAATGTAAATTAAAACGTACATTTGATAATGTAAGTTTTAATCAGTGTAATATTGATTAAAATGATAAATGCTCGTAATAATTTTAAGTTAAAACGTACAATTGACATGTAAGTTTTTATTAATGTAGTGGTGTATTTTAAACTGATTAAAATGATAAATGTTCCTTACTATAATAATAAAATGTAAGTTGATAATATACATTTGATATGTAAGTTTTAATTAATGTAAATGACATATTTTAAATGATTAAATAATAAAGTTTCTTTATTGTAATAATAAATGTAAGTTAATAATGTACTTTTGACTTAACATAAGAATTTCAGCTTTAAATTGGATATTACAGTAACAAAGTTTATTTAACTATAAGGCTTTGATAAAATGACCATGTTAAAATTTGTAAGTATATAAATACTTTGATTATATAAAATGTTAAAGTGGAAAGTATTACATTCCAAAAATGCTATGATTCCTTAAGGTCACATTTCCAAAATGCTATGATTTTCTTAAGTATTATTTTTCCAAAATGCTATGATGTCTTAAGGTTATGTTTTTGAAATGCTATTATTTCTAAAATGTAATGTTTCAAAATGCTATGATTATAGAGGTTACATTTTAAAGTGCTATGGCTTCTAAATTATTATGATTTTAATGTGTTATAATTGAATGTATAAATTTTGGGAGTGTTACAACTTTGAAAATGAATATTACTTTTCTAAAAGAATAATGAATTTGGGTTTATTTAAATAATATTTTGATTTGGTTTTAGGATTTAAATGATATATTATTACTTTGGTTTTGAGATGGAAATGATATATTGATTTGGTTTTGAAATGTAATAATATAGTATTTAGTTTGAAATGGATATTATTTTGGAAAGCAATAGTATTTGATTTTTCATTGGTTTTGGAATAGAAAGGTTCTGAAATGAATATCCATGGGTTATAATAACGTTTGGTTGTTAAAGAGACCAGGATCGGAAGTTGTCATACTCTCTGCCAACTCCGAAAAACACTTTAATAACCGTGTACGCGATGGAGATTCCAGAAGGAAGTAGGATAGCGGCGGCGTTCCTTTGAGGTATATACGTGGACCCAACTCCCGTGAGTTGGCATAAGGTGGCTAAAACAGGAGCACTAACGGGTTGGTGAGGTAGCCCCTCTTATCGGACACACTCCTACGATACCATTCTATTACTTTGTGATTGATTGGGGCCCTTTGATTTTGGGGGTATGGCTCGAGGTGGGCGGTAGCTGCGCGCTATGCATCACCACCAGCTCGGATGCGTAATTGGTATATCTACCCTGGCATCGCCTAGTTGTGCTGTGTCACCTACACTAGCGAGCCTTGTACGAGTTTGATTTGTGTCGTACCTATGGAGTATCTTCTCGTAGCATCCCGATCAGGAGGTACGTAGTTACTATATAGACTATTGACACTATTACGTGTTAAGTTGGAAAATGTAAAGCCTAAAACGCTATTTAAAAGTAAGTTTACTTTACTATAGACATTATTATAATAGCCAAATATTACTACATAGTAAATAGTTTAACGGATCATTAGAGGATGGGCGGTCCCAAGCATCCTTTAAGTTACTTGTACCTTTTATATTACAGTTCACTTGAGTTGGTTTACATTGTATAAGTATGTATGTCCTGACTAGAGTGTTTGGTGTTTTGCTTTACGCTCGGGTCAGACTGAGTTATATAACATTCGGGACCCACATCTGGAGTTGGAGCTTCACTTGGAGATCCAACTATCTATTTTGCTTTTAGTTATTCAAATGATTCCAGGGATGTATTCAACTTGTGCTTGTTTATCATATTGAAACTTCTGCTGTATCTTGTTTAACTCTGACGTATATTTATATAGTAGCTTCATGAACTACTATCTCTTGTCTTCCATTGCATTATATTACTCTGTGTCTGTGATCTGTGATTTATTTGCTGTATATTCTGAATTTTGCCAAATTTAAATTAACAATTCAGTATTTTGAGCTATTAAGTCAGACATGTGTGGTTTTATTGTCGATTTGAATGGTCCAAAATAGCGGGTCATTATAGTTGGTATTAGAGCTTTGGCTCTATGCAAAACTTAGCATATATGGTAAATTTATTTACAGAATCACTTTCATTTGAGCTTGAATCTCTTTCTCTTTAACTCAGTTTCTTTTGAATTTTGGAACGTTCCCTCGGTTTCGAAATTCATTCTTGTCCCTCACTATTCGTGTTCTTCTGAATTCTGGAGCATCCCATAGCTCCACTGAATGACCTGTAAAGGGGTGGAACTTCTTTATAATTGGCATCGATTCACCAGAGATTTCTATATATCCTCGGTTAGATGCTGGTATCTCTTGTTATCCCGAACTCTTCCTCTTGAGATCGAACGTAGATTTGCCTTGGAATTCTACATCGATCTAATTCTTGAAGTCACGGTTGACCCGGTTAAGGTTGCTCGTGATTTATATAAGCCTATGCATTTTTCTTATTCGGTTAGTTAATCATCTTATCTTTTGTTCCAACTTATCCTCAAATCAAAATTTTCTTTGTTCTGAGTTAATCAAATTTGAACCCCTATTCTTGCTTTGTAAAGCTATATTTAAATGTTTTATATATTGTGTTGTTTATGTTGTTGATGTTGATTTGGGTTTTCGATCGATTCGTCTGATCATCCCTATCGATAGGATCTTCAAAACACTTGAATAGAGCAAACCGACATAATATGGTTTTCAAATTTAGTGATGAATAAATTTTGTATAATTATATTGTATATGTATATAAGTATGAATTTCTGAATTTTGATAGTTAATTGAATTGGATGTTGAGAAATAATATTTGACTTTTTGTATAGCTTGTAACTATTAGATTTTGTTTCACATATGAATAATTGAGCTATTAAACATGGCTATAAATTAATTTGGAAATTTAAATGAATTTAAAACAAGAAACTAAGAATTCAATTTCCGATGGTGTCAAACTAAGTGTTTAAAGTTTTAAAGGGTCTATTATTTAAAGCATTTCAAGTAGAAATTGTTTCAAAGAAATTTTAATTTCTAAATCAGTGCTCTTCTTGTTGTCGTTGAAAAATAATTTCGGTGATGACTACAGCATCATCGACATTCATTTTCGAGTTTCGAAGTGAAGAGACCATTCTGTAGTTTTGCTACAGTCTTACTTTGGAGAATTAAATTTATTTGCATTTCTAAAATATGACTTGATTTATAACATATGTGATATATGATTTAGAATTTGATTTGATATACATTGTGTATATTTATTTATCTCTAAAATGGTTTGAAGTTAATCGAAAATTTAATTCTTAAATCTTTCTTAAAGGACAATTTCAATTATAAAATGAAGCAATTTTTTTTTGAATAAGTACCTAAGCTTGAATAATTGAGTTTGAAAGTTTTAATTGTATAATACTCAATTGCATTCAAATTTAACTTACCTAAATTACTTAGAAGTTAATTATGTAATTGGATAATATACAATATAAAATGGATTTTATGAATAAAATTTGAGTGGCTATAAAAAAAAGGTTATACACTTAAATTTTAGTCATAAAAAGGTTAATAGAGGTAAATAGAATGAAATATTAATTGAATAAAATACAATATAAATGATGTTAAGGGAATTTATAAATAAATTGGAGTAATTACAATAAAATGTAAATATACTTAACTTATGTGATTAGATATATTAAGTGGAATAAATCAAATAATAATTTAGAATAAAGAAGGATTAAATTTATTGAATAAATTATGAATATAATAAAAGATTTTCAAATGCATGATTTAGAAATTTGTTAATGTAAGATGATTGGATGATAAGATGATGAAATTAGAAATAGTTAAGATTTATTTAACTTAGGTGAAATCAAGCATTAACGTAAGTTGAAATTTTCATGGTTTAAAGTTTATTATCTTATCTTCTTTTCCAATCCCTTTTCTTTCTGGATGTTTCTATTCTTCCACTTCCTTACTTTTCGGGGACGAAAAGTTTTGAGTGGGGAAGAGTGTAATAACCCATAATTTTATAAATATTTTTAATTAATTTTTTATTTGAAAACTTTATTTTTTAAATTATTTAAAATTAAATTTCTTGAATTTTCCAATGTAAGTTTGGAATTTGTTTGCAATTTATTTTCCAAATACAATAAAATAAACGTTTTCTGGAAATTTTATATTTTGGTCAACTCTGGTCAAATTTTGAATTTCAGCTTAAAATTTTTAAATTTTAAATTTTTATTTTTAAATATTTTTCTTTGAAGCAGAATATAATTTTAATATTAGTTCTACATTCGTAAAATTCTGCTTTATACTTTTTAAATTAGCTAAAGCACAGCGTTTACATGCAGTTATTTTCCGTATTTCAATTTCTATTTTTTTATGTTCGTTTCTATATTTTTATTTCCTATGTTATGTTATTTTATTTTAGTTTGCACTTGGATCAATTATTGAATTTTTTTTATATCTTTCTTTAAATGGTTGGAGAAAATCAAGGGGACACACGTTATCTTGTTTAAATGCTTGCCTTTTATTCACCTACCCTCTTTATTAATTTTCTACGCGTTTCCTTCTCATTCCTAGCCATGAATTACTCTACTCATAGCCGTGTATATCAAGTTGAAAATTCAAATATATAAATTTATTTCCCATCCCTCATTTTTTCATCTACATTTAAAAATAAAAAAAATATTGTACATTTCTTTCTCTTTAACTTATGCCTTTTCGTTTCCCTAGCATTCATAACTCCTTAGCTGTTTCCTTTTTCTTCTATAGCCGTGTACTTCCTTTTTCCATTCATTATAAAATTTATTTCCCATTATGTTCTCATTTTCCATTTGCATTTGAGAATAAAATATATATAAGTTTCTTTCTCTTTAATTCTTGCCCTTTTGTTTTCCTAGCATTTACTCCTTTTCTAGTCAATTACTTCCCACATTCATAGCCGTGATTTTCTCCTATCAATCACGTACATATTGTTCCTCAAACTCCTCTTTTCATTGCGTGCAAACAAAGGAAATTTTTTAACTAAATTCATCAAGTTATTTTTTTTATAGTGTTGCCTTTTTATTTTCCAAACCATTCAAACTCTTGCCTTTTATTGCCTAGCCTCTTTATTTCTTACCTTAGCCGTTCATTCCTTTAACCTAGGCTCCATATCATTTGTAATTCATGTACAAAGAAAACTTCTCATCTCCAATTCATTTGCGTTAAAAAAAAACGAGCTCTAGATCTAATTCATGGCTTCTCCTTCCTCTTTGTCCTTTTCCATTTTCTTTTCTCTTTTCTTTTGTTCTTCTTCAAGTATGGCTTGGTCTCCACCTATTGCCGACCAGACTACCTCCTCCTCACCGCCAAAGCCTAGCCGTGACCACCATGGAAGCATACATCACCAAAGTTTGATAACAAACCCTAACCAAGCCATGTATTGATCCCCTTGCTTTGTTTTATCAAAAGGTTATGTCCTCTTTAATTCATATTTTTAATCCATCTTTGTTTGTATTGAAATCTTATTCTTATGTTTGTTGTATTAATTATGTATAAGATTTGGATCTGACACTTCATTCACTCAAAAATATAGTCGTGCCTTTTCGTGCTTTGTGGATTTAGTTTGGGTTTGAATTTCTATTCTAGCTTTTAAAAGGTGAGTTAATCACTCTAGACATTACATACTTATATGATTGTGAAATGATGACAAGTGAATTGTATAAATTATTATGCTATGTTCATACCTGCCTGTGATATATTTATATGATGTTACATGTTGTTTATATATCTGTTACGTCATCTGTTATGGTATTATATGCTATTATGTTATTTTATTTCTTGTTTATCACACTGCAAGTTCCCTATCACCATGGGTTGAAATGATACATACCCGAACGGATATTAGAATAAGGAAAAAATCATTATGAGCTGAAATGACAGGCTCGAGTGATTTTTATTGTATTTATTTTACTTGGGATTGCGGGTTTGAAATGATAAAACCCGGATTTTTCTTTTTAAATTACGGACTGAAATGATATATATCCATTTCACTTGACCTAGGTTATAAAATATTATACAGGCCTATGGTTATATTTTTAAATAATATTTTCCTAAAAGATTATTAAGTAATTTTGAGTTTATAAATATATAAAGTTTAACTTAAAATTTGATTTAATGCTTTAAATTTTAAAGGTATAATGGTTTTTCTACAAGTTAAAATTTATAAGTTAATAATTGGTTTTAAGTTGAATTAAAGATCTTTATTGATGATAAATAAATTAATAATTGAGTTTGACCTAATATGGAAGTTGTAAATCTAACCTAGAAATTGTTATGAATTTTATTTTATGAAATGGACATGTTTTGTATAATAAATAATGTATTTTGAACTGGTAAAATGGAATACAGTTTTAATTGGACAATTGGTAATAAAATTTATTTAACTAGAAAATCATAGTTAATTGATGTCCAAATGAATAGATCTATGAAGAAAATTTGATTGTTATATTAACTATGATAATATATTCTTTTATGAAATGTTATGTTTTGTAAGATAAATAGCTATGACTTTAAAATGGAAAAATATAAGTTAAACATAGACGTGAGATGTAAATTTAATTAATATTTTAATTGATTAATATAATAAATGTTCTTTACGGTGAT
Source organism: Allium cepa (assembly GCA_030765085.1). Classification (NCBI taxonomy): domain Eukaryota; kingdom Viridiplantae; phylum Streptophyta; class Magnoliopsida; order Asparagales; family Amaryllidaceae; genus Allium; species Allium cepa. The sequence goes on along the minus strand of CM060938.1, from coordinate 459,274,613 downwards.
AATAAAAACGAAAGAAACATGTAAAGTTTTAATTAATACAAGAAACTTGCAAAGTTTTAATTAATGAAAGAAACGTGTAAAGTTCTAATTGATGAAAGAAACGTGCAAAGTATTAATTAATGTAATATTGATTAAAATGGTAAATGCTCTTTATTGTAATCAAAACGTGAATTAAAACGTACGTTTGATAATGTAAGTTTTAATTAGTGTAATATTGATTAAAATGATAAATGCTCTTTATTGTAATAAAAATGTAAGTTAAAACATACATCTGACATGTAAGTTCAATTAATGTGACATTGGTTAAAATAATAAATGATCTTTACTATGATAAAAATGTAAATTAAAACGTACATTTGATAATGTAAGTTTTAATTAGTGTAATAGTGATTAAAATGATAAATGCTCTTTATTGTAATAAAAATGTTTATTAAAACATACATGTGACATGTTAATGTGATATTGATTAAAATAATAAGTGCTCTTTACTATGATAAAAATGTAAATTAGAATGTAAATTTGATAATCTAAGTTTTAATTAGTGTAATATTGATTAAAATGATAAATGCACTTTATTGTAATAAAAATGTAAGTTAAAACATACATGTGACATGTAAGTTTAATTAATATGATATTGATTAAAATAATAAATGCTCTTTACTATGATAAAAATATAAATTAAAACGTACATTTGATAATGTAAGTTTTAATTAGTGTAATATTGATTAAATGATAAATTTTCTTTACTGTAATAAAAATGTAAATTAAAACGTACATTTGATAATGTAAATTTTAATTAGTGTAATATTGATTAAATTGATAAATTCTCTTTATTGTAATAAAAACGTAAGTTAAAACATACATGTGACATGTAAGTTTAATGAATGTGATATTGATTAAAATAATAAATGCTCTTTACTATGATAAAAATGTAAATTAAAACGTATATTTGATGATGTAGGTTTTAATTAGTGTAATATTGATTAAAATGATAAATTCTCTTTATTGTAATAAAAATGTAAGTTAAAACATACATGTGACATGTAAGTTTAATTAATGTGATATTGATTAAAATAATAAATGCTCTTTACTATGATAAAAATGTAAATTAAAACGTACATTTGATAATGTAAGTTTTAATTAGTGTAATATTGATTAAATGATAAATGCTCTTTACTGTAATAGAAATGTAAATTAAAACGCACGTTTGATAATGTAAGTTTTAGTTAGTGTAATATTGATTGAAATGATAAATGCGCTTTATTATAATAATTATAAGTTAAAACGTACATTTGACATGTAAGTTTTAATTAATGTATTGGTGTATTTTAAATTGATTAAAATGATAAATGTTCCTTACTGTAATAATAAAATGTAAGTTGATAATGTACATTTGATATGTAAGTTTTAATTATTGTAAATGGCATATTTTAAATGATTAAATAATAAAGTTTCTTTATTGTAATAATAAATGTAAGTTAATAATGTACTATTAACTTAACATAAGAATTTCAGCTTTAAATTGGATATTGCAGTAATGAAGTTTATTTAACTATAAGGCTATGATAAAATGACCCTGTTAAAATTTGTAAGTATATAAATACTTTGATTATATAAAAGGTTAAAGTGGAAAGTATCACATTCCAAAAATGCTATGATTCCTTATGGTTACATTTCCAAAATGCTATGATTTTCTTAAGTATTACTTTTCCAAAATGCTATGATGTCTTAAGGTTATGTTTTCGAAATGCTGTTATTTCTAAAATGTAATGTCTCGAAATGCTATGATTATAGAGGTTATATTTTTAAAGTGCTATGGCTTCTAAATTATTATGATTTTAATGTGTTATAATTGAATGTATAAATTTTGGGAGTGTTACAACTTTGAAAATGAATATTACTTTTCAAAAAGAATAATGAATTTGGGTTTATTTAAATAATATATTGATTTTGTTTTGGGATTCAAATGATATATTATTACTTTGGTTTTGAGATGGAAATGATATATTGATTTGGTTTTGAAATGTAATAATATAGTATTTAGTTTGAAATGGATATTATTTTGGAAAGCAATAGTATTTGATTTTTCAATGGTTTTGGAATAGAAAGGTTCTGAAATGAATATCCATGGGTTATAATAACGTTTGGTTGTTAAAGAGACCAGGATCGGAAGTTGTCATACTCTCTGCCAACTCCGAAAAACACTTTAACAACCGCATGCATGGTGGAGATTCCAGAATGGAGTAGGATGGCGGCGGCGTTCCTTTGAGGTATATACGTGGACCCGACTCCCGTGAGTTGGCATATGGTGGCTAAAATAGGAGCGCTAACGGGCCAGTGAGGTAGCCCCTCTTATCGGACACACTCCTTCGATACCATTCTATTACTCTATGGTTGATTGGGGACCTTTGATTTTGGGGGTGTGGCTCGAGGTGGGCGGTAGCTGCGTGCTATGCGTCACCACCAGCCCGGATGCGTAATTGGTATAACTAACCTGACATTGCCTAGTTGTGCTGTGTTACCTACCCTAGTGAGCCTTGTACAAGTTTGATTTGTGTCGTACCAATGGTGTGACGACCCGTTAAATTTAATAATATTAAATGAATTAATTTAATATAATCGCTAATCTAATTTAGAAGGAGATATAAGTCTTAAGATTTTTATTTGAGTAAATATAGGAATTTGATATAGTGATTGTAATTCAATGTTAACAATTAAATATTTATATGGCATAGGTTGAATTAATGTAATTTGGTGTTGGTGGTTATTAGTTATTATTAGTTGATTAAAATGGTATTAATGAAATAATAACTGAATTGGACTGCAACTATAAGTTGAAAGTAAATTTTATTTAGTGGATGTCAACATTGAATAAATTTATATAAAAATAAAGGATTTGAATGCGTGTTCGGATTGAATATATATTTGATGGATTATATAGTGAGAATGTAAATATAAACATTGATTCAATTAAGGGAATCAAATTTTAATAAATGGTCATTTAATAAATTCAACGTTTTGTGAGAAATCATAATGGTTGGGTAAAATGTGTACAAACTTCGATTCGGAAATTATTGGATTTATAACAGTTTTGGTATTACGTATATGAGTTTAAAAGTTATTCCATTTTGTAAAGTAATAGAAGAATGCATAAAGATATAGACAGGGCTAAATAGAATTGATACTTAATGGATTGAATGAATTACCCATTAATGTAGATATGTATAGTGTACTATAAATGGCCTAAGCAAATTTAAAATGGAATAATTTTTGAGATTTGTACTATGAAAATAAATAGCAACATTTATTTGCAAGTAATAAAAGCCTGTTTAGGTGACTAGAATTTAGAGTAACGACTACTGTATGTTACCTATTCTTGTTTCTTGTTAATTTAAACATTGGGAATTCAATTATAATTAATGATAATAACGTTAGTATTAGTTAATAAATAATTTCAATGCAGTACCCAAATGAATGGAATAAAATGAATATATATATTGAATAGAAATGAAATGTAAGGTAAATGACGATTGTGTAAAATCAGTACAAGTTGGAAATGTATAAACCTTAATAAACATTCCAATTTAATAAATTTATAAAAAAATGTGGGACTTAGTGATAGGTGTGTAATTATGGGTATGATAACAATTAGTATAATATTCCTATTTCAGTGGCATGTTGCAACGGGTGATTTAGTTTGGGATTTTTATTAAATTTAGATGAAATTATTTAAGGTTTACAATAACAGAAGTTTAGGAGTAAAGTGAGATAATTGAAAATTTTAAATCATTCATATAAGTCATTTGTTTATTTATATGAGTTAGCTAATAAATTTAATTTGGGCAATACCTATATATATTGGAAACACATTTGTAAAGTATAATAAATTGAATTTGGGTGAATTGGGAATGAAATCCAAGGTTATAGAAATTTGTGTAATTCTACGCAAATAAAAGGTAACTGCAAAAAATCAATGTTTCGAAAAAAAATTGTAATTGATAATTAAGCAGGAATGGGTTTGAATTTGACAAAAAGGAAAATTATTATTTGCTTACCCATCTATTCAATCTATTAAATTTGATTAGATCCATTGCAATTAAACGAATTTATTTACAAGTAATAAATAATTAATACGTTAACGTTGAATGAAGTAATAGTTGAAATGTAATATTTAGGAACTATGTAAATATAAGTGCAGATGAAATTGGAGATATTTACATATTGAAGTATGAATCCAAAGATAAATCAATCTAATTGACAATAAATAATGGAAAGAAAATTTAATTAAATTTTGGAAATTTCATATATATATATATATATATATATATCTGGTGAAATTAATGAAATTTGAGGATTTCTAAATTTAATTAGACAAGTTAAATTTTGCTTAAATTAGCATAGGTGATTGAAAAATTTATAATAATAAGGATCATCAATTATCAAAGAGAAATGGGAAATTGGATTTAATTGACTTATTTTAATTTATTTAATGAATATTAAAAATAACCATTTTGGTCACGGACTCGGATTTCGACAAAACCAGTTTCATCGGATCCGTATCGGTGAATTATTATAGGGTTTCAATTTTCGTATCGATCGGACTTGTCGTTTGATCGTACGGATGCGAAACGCCTTGGAAATCAATTTTATTAAAATCAATTTGAAATCAATTTGGAAATCTTGTTTTTAGCATAACTTCTTCATACGATCGAATTTGGTCGCGAAACTTTTTCCATCGCGTTCAGAATATTTTAAAACACCTATCTGGATATATAGTTTTAACAAATTCGGTTCCGGAGGCATAGCGGGCTTTTTGGGCCATAGTTTATTCTGTACGTTCGCGTATCCTGTCTAGCTACCCTACCTCTAGCCTATCTATAAGTATACCGTGATAAACCCTAGCCTCCTTTCTTCTGTCAATTGAATATACGTACATTTCCTTCATCTCTTTCTCCTCTCCAATGGTTGCAAAACCTAGATCTATCCATAGTTCAAAATCAAAAGTCAAAACTCAAAAATTTCGGAAAATTCCAGAAAAAATATATGTTGGTGTTTTCGATACGCGTAATCTACTGGTGCAATTCGTTTTTCAAATGGAGTTAGCGTTTGCCCAGAATAAATTCAAACAGTTCGTGGCCATTCATCAGCGCCGTAACAAACCTCGTCAGATCGTCAAACGGTTTCTGGGTATTGGAGAGGGGACTGAGGGGAGTCGATCTGTGTGGTTCGCTTGCCAAATCGACGGCTAGATCATCGGCAAATCGCGACTAGGGTTTCCTTTTTTTGGGCGGCTGCTGTCCGGAGTCTCGAGCACGGTCGAGATGCATGCACGCTGGTGGAGGCAGCGCTTCAAGCTGAAAGGGTGGAGTTCATCTCGAGGTGAGGCGCGATACGAGGAGGCGTGGTTCTCGGAAACGCGAGTATCTGGGTCTAGTTCTGTTCGCGTGTGAGGATGGGGCTCCTGTAGCTCGCGCTGGGAAGAACTTGTAAATGCTGACGTGGCTAATAATGTGAGTATGTTTGTTTTATTCTAAGTTTGTTTTCAAATCGATTTTTCAACGTAAAATTTTCATACGGACTCCGTTTCACGCGAGATTTTTTTTGTTAGGTTCGTAATTTAATTCCGGACTCGATGACACTGGTTTGGACGAATTTTGAGACGGGCGAATTTTTGGGTTTAAATCAGATTTAAATTCGATTTAAATTCCAAAGGTGAGTGTTTTAACCCACTCACAATTACTAGAAGCTTTTATGTTTGTTAAATAAATTTTAGAAATGAATAGAAATTTATTTATGAGCTTTTGGCATGTTATTTCATCCATATCTGTTGAATTGCATTTTATCGAATTTAGCTGTTAAATTAAATTGATTGATTGCGTATTAATTGGCTGTTAGAAATTATTGTTGCATATGAACTGCTAGTTAACAGTTATATAAATTATTGGGGAATATAAACTGTTGGACAAATAGTTGATAAATATAATTTGAGATAAAACTGCAAATTATTACCTGTTGTATATTAACCTAACATAAATTGTTATTGATTGATATTGCTTGATGTTTGTGATTGGATGATGGATGTGTTGCTGAATGGATGTTTTATTTGATATCATTAAACTGCAAGTTAGTATGCATTTTTTTTTTCATTTCATTCGGGATTGTGGTTTGAAATGATAAAACCGCAAAGTTTTATTTTTTTAAATTGCGGATTGAAATGATAAATATCCGTATCACTTGACCATAGGATAGAAAATTATATACAGGCACCGCGGTCTATATATAACTATATTATATGATTTCTATGGTTTGGATTGAATACGGTTTATAAATCTTAAATTTTATATTGTATAAATATTTTATTCCATATTTATATACCTATGAAGTTAAAATTTTGGAATTAAAAGGGTGAATAAATTTCTTTATTGAAAATGGAAGAAAATTGAGAAAATGGAGTTTGATGATTTATATCCTATGTTTAAATATTTAGTTGGAAATTTGAAAGATATGATATTTATAATTGGATTTTTCCCAAAATATATTGAAATGAATATTCTAGTAAAATTTGAATTTGGAAATATATATATATATATTTTACTAGAAATTGAAGTCTTATTATTTTGGATTTTATGTGAGTATTCAAGGCTAATTAATAGAACATTTGATTTGAAAGAATAAAATCCAACTTTAGTTGAAATATTTATACTCAAAATGGATATACGTATATATATGAATTTATTGAAATGGTTTTGGAACTTGAGGCAATATTTAATTTTGGTTTTAACTTTAAATAAAGAAATGTATTTGTAAAGCCACAAGAAATATTTCTTTTCAAAGTAACATTTAAGTTAAACTACTTATTTTATATACTGTTGAATATCCAAACCATTTAGTTTGAAGGTAATGGTTTTAAATTCTATGATTTTCAAAGTATTATATTAAGAGTTAAATTTCCAAATATTTGGTTCAAGGAATTTTATTAATAAAAGGTGACAAAATTTTGGAAAGGAAAATATTTGGGAAACGATATCATTGATTTGGGGTTTTATAAAGATAATATCAAAATGAATTGTTTGGGTTTAAAGGAAGAAATGATATCGTAATATTATGGTTTTGAAAGGGATTATATTCTGGTTTTAAAGTATAAACTATTTTTAAATGACCGCGGTGTTATAATAACGATTGGTTGGCAAAGAGACCGGGATCGGATATGGACATACTCTCTGTCGATACCGAAAACCACTTTGACTAACCGTGTACGCGGTGGAGATTCCAGAATGAAGTAGGTTGGTGGCGACGATTCCTGTAAGGTAAATACGTGGACCCGACTCCCGTGAGTTGGCATAAGGTGGCTAAAACAGGAGCAATTCTCAGGCCAATGAGGTCATTCCTCTGATCGGACGCTCCTCTTCGATATTATACTTTGACTTGGATTGATTCAGTGGCCACTTCTATATTTTGATTTTGGGGAGTTAGTCCGAGGTGGGCGGTAACTGCGGCTACGCGTTTCCACCAGCCTGGATAGCAATTGGTATATCTACCCTGGCATTGCCTAGTTGTGCCGTGTCACCTACCATACCGAGCCTTTACTACGAGTTTCTATTTGTGTCGTACCTATGGAGTATCCTCTGGTAGCCTCCCGATCAGGAGGTATTACGGTACTGTATAGACTATTGGCATTTTACGTGTTAAGGTGGAAAATGTAAAGCCTTAACGCTATTTAAAAGTAAGTTTATTTTATAAATAGACACTATTATAATAGCGCAATATACTACATAGTAAATAGTTTAACGGATCCTTAGGAGATGTAAATCCCGAGCATCTCTTGAGTTACTGTACTCATATTTATTTCTGTTTATTTAACTCACATAAGATTTTCTAGTCTGACTCGAGTGTTTTTGTCTTTTCAAATTCGCTTGGGTCAGTCCGAGCGTTTCAGGATAGCAGATTTTAGCATTGGAGGACGAAGACGAAGAATCAGTATTATTTTACATATAGTATTGCACCACACTCTTTCTATTCCGCTGCATTGCTTGTATTGGTATGTGTAACTCTGATATTTATTGTAAAAGAAGAATCAAGCTTTTGTAAACTGTTTATGAAACTGTATATTTGTTATTATATTTTATCCTTCCGCTGTGAGATTCTATTTTCGTTTTATTTCTTCTCTATTTTTCTCATAACAATCCGCCCTTGCGTATGCTTTGAATTGGGACAAGTGTCGGTTTAAAGTGTGCGAAAAGAGTGGACGTTACAGTTGGTATCAGAGCTTTGGTTTAGCGATAAACCTTGGTTTTGTGGGGTTTGACTCTTTGTTAATAGGGTAGTAATATCCTATGGGAGTCGCTGAGTGCATATATATGAGAGAGCGTACTTGTTAGTATTAATAAAAAGATTTTGATATTGTGTTAATCTGTTCCGCTTTGTATTTATAGATTCTGGTTGATGCATGGGACGCTATGCCATCAATAGGGATTTCTAAACACTTAATAGGACAGACCGACATAATATTTGTTTTTAATATAGGTGAATGAAATAATTTTGCCTATTATATTTTCTATATATAAAAATATTTTTATAAAGATATATATATATATATATATATATATATATATATATATATATTTGGTTGCTATAGATTGGGTGTTAGGAAGTAAAATATTTATAATAACTGAAGCTAAGCTGAAATTAGGATAAACCAAATTGGAGTTTTTAGAACTTAAGACCGGGAGTTTTGAAAAAATCTGTTTTCAAAGGGTTTTATGAAATATATGTTTGGTTTATAAGTATTTTCTCATACAAATATTTAGTATAATTCGAAAGGATTGGTTTAAAGAGGATTTTGGAAAAAATTAAATTCTGTACTTTCCTCTCTGTCGCTGGAAAATAAATTCGGTGATGACGGCCGCATCATCGACTTTCATTTTCGAGTTTTGAAGGGAAAGGCCACTGTAGTAAATTCTACTGCAGATTTATTTTGAAATTTTCTAAAGATTTTCTTTTATTGTTCTAACTATAATTAGAGATGTTGAGTTGTAAGAACTTATTTATCTATTATTTTGAAATAAATTGAATTTTAACCCGGTATTTAAATTCTAAATTTTTCCGTTAATTAATTGTTTAAAAATTTGTTAGTGAAATAAAAGTTAAGTAATAAATGAATTGAAACCTCTAATTTTAATAAGAGAATAATTGCAAAGCTATAAGGGGAATTTGCTTACATATGAGACAAAGAGTAATACGGATAAACATTAAATTTAATTAAAGAATGGAGATTTAACTTGTATAAGTTCAATTTCATTTTCTTTAACATAAATAACTTACCCAAATATAAAAGTTGAAATGTTAAATAAGAAACTAGAATTGAATATTTGACAAGTAGGGATTTAGGAAAATTGAAGTATGCAAGAAATGACTGTTATAAATGAGAATTAGTAGTATAAACTGAAGTTATAATTGGAATTTTATTGAAAATAAAGTTAAGAATTATTAATAAATGATATGAACCTGAGTATATAACATGAAATTCAAAATAAGAATTTATTATATGATTATTCACTTAAGTATGTTTTGTTCTCCCCTATTCTAATACAATAGAAGTAGGAAGAATTGAAATGACTGTAATTCATAGTTGATGAATAAATAAAAACTTCCACTTATAAGAATGAATGTTAGCAGATTTAGAAATTAAGGGAAATCTTACAAGTATAGGTATTCAAAATATTTGTTGTTATTAATGAGAATTTATTTTATAAACTTAAGTAATAAAAGGAAACCTAAGTAATAAAAAGGAAATACAAATGTAATGAATCTAGTGATAATTGGAAAATAAACTCGTAAGAAACAAAGAAATCCCTCATAAATGAAAAAAAAGAGATCAAACCACTGAATTATGAAATAAATGTATAATAAGCTATTTTGGTGTTGGTTTGAATTGTTTTGGTTGGATGTATGGTTGTTGGGTAAGGAATTTTGAAGTTGTTGGATGGATAGATAACTATCAAGTGCATCCTTTACTCAACAGTCTTGGATGTTTTATTTTTTGTTTTAAAGTTATTTTTCATTCAGACAATTTCAGAACTTGAACCCGAACAACTAATTGTTTGTTTGATTAAATGATTGTTTGTTTGTGGTGTGTGCTGTTTGCTAAAATCTATGGTTGTTGCATTTGATTGGATATGAATGATTGAATCCACCTAAACATTCACTGTAAAATAATTATTTAACCTTTTAGATTATATAAGTGAATACAGGTGTTGGAAGCAACTGCTACTGCTTTTGGTTCCAAAATAATAAGCGTATATTGCCCGACAAATAGGTACGTTTTCGGATTACGTTTAAAGCGCTATTTTATATATTTTCCCGTGTTGGGATATTTTATTTTGGATATATATGTAATATATTTGTATATTTGGATATTATATTTTCTCCAGAGTCCCTCCGTACAAAGAAGACTCTGCCAAAATTTTCTGTAAATTTTGGACTTAGAAATTTTGTTAAAATATTTTTCCAACTTTAATAATTCAAGTATTAAAGGATATGATGATTAGAAAACAAGTATATTTCATTAAAGGAAATTAATCCAGAAAAATATAAGTTAATATTGAAATAAGATGTACTGTTTTATTCTTCCTTCTCCCTTCTTTTTCCTTTTCGGGGACGAAAAGTTTTGAGTGGGGGAGATTGTGACGACCCGTTAAATTTAATAATATTAAATGAATTAATTTAATATAATCGCTAATCTAATTTAGAAGGAGATATAAGTCTTAAGATTTTTATTTGAGTAAATATAGGAATTTGATATAGTGATTGTAATTCAATGTTAACAATTAAATATTTATATGGCATAGGTTGAATTAATGTAATTTGGTGTTGGTGGTTATTAGTTATTATTAGTTGATTAAAATGGTATTAATGAAATAATAACTGAATTGGACTGCAACTATAAGTTGAAAGTAAATTTTATTTAGTGGATGTCAACATTGAATAAATTTATATAAAAATAAAGGATTTGAATGCGTGTTCGGATTGAATATATATTTGATGGATTATATAGTGAGAATGTAAATATAAACATTGATTCAATTAAGGGAATCAAATTTTAATAAATGGTCATTTAATAAATTCAACGTTTTGTGAGAAATCATAATAGTTGGGTAAAATGTGTACAAACTTCGATTCGGAAATTATTGGATTTATAACAGTTTTGGTATTACGTATATGAGTTTAAAAGTTATTCCATTTTGTAAAGTAATAGAAGAATGCATAAAGATATAGACAGGGCTAAATAGAATTGATACTTAATGGATTGAATGAATTACCCATTAATGTAGATATGTATAGTGTACTATAAATGGCCTAAGCAAATTTAAAATGGAATAATTTTTGAGATTTGTACTATGAAAATAAATAGCAACATTTATTTGCAAGTAATAAAAGCCTGTTTAGGTGACTAGAATTTAGAGTAACGACTACTGTATGTTACCTATTCTTGTTTCTTGTTAATTTAAACATTGGGAATTCAATTATAATTAATGATAATAACGTTAGTATTAGTTAATAAATAATTTCAATGCAGTACCCAAATGAATGGAATAAAATGAATATATATATTGAATAGAAATGAAATGTAAGGTAAATGACGATTGTGTAAAATCAGTACAAGTTGGAAATGTATAAACCTTAATAAACATTCCAATTTAATAAATTTATAAAAAAATGTGGGACTTAGTGATAGGTGTGTAATTATGGGTATGATAACAATTAGTATAATATTCCTATTTCAGTGGCATGTTGCAATGGGTGATTTAGTTTGGGATTTTTATTAAATTTAGATGAAATTATTTAAGGTTTACAATAACAGAAGTTTAGGAGTAAAGTGAGATAATTGAAAATTTTAAATCATTCATATAAGTCATTTGTTTATTTATATGAGTTAGCTAATAAATTTAATTTGGGCAATACCTATATATATTGGAAACACATTTGTAAAGTATAATAAATTGAATTTGGGTGAATTGGGAATGAAATCCAAGGTTATAGAAATTTGTGTAATTCTACGCAAATAAAAGGTAACTGCAAAAAATCAATGTTTCGAAAAAAAATTGTAATTGATAATTAAGTAGGAATGGGTTTGAATTTGACAAAAAGGAAAATTATTATTTGCTTACCCATCTATTCAATCTATTAAATTTGATTAGATCCATTGCAATTAAACGAATTTATTTACAAGTAATAAATAATTAATACGTTAACGTTGAATGAAGTAATAGTTGAAATGTAATATTTAGGAACTATGTAAATATAAGTGCAGATGAAATTGGAGATATTTACATATTGAAGTATGAATCCAAAGATAAATCAATCTAATTGACAATAAATAATGGAAAGAAAATTTAATTAAATTTTGGAAATTTCATATATATATATATATATATATTTGGTGAAATTAATGAAATTTGAGGATTTCTAAATTTAATTAGACAAGTTAAATTTTGCTTAAATTAGCATAGGTGATTGAAAAATTTATAATAATAAGGATCATCAATTATCAAAGAGAAATGGGAAATTGGATTTAATTGACTTATTTTAATTTATTTAATGAATATTAAAAATAACCATTTTGGTCACGGACTCGGATTTCGACGAAACCAGTTTCATCGGATCCGTATCGGTGAATTATTATAGGGTTTCAATTTTCGTATCGATCGGACTTGTCGTTTGATCGTACGGATGCGAAACGCCTTGGAAATCAATTTTATTAAAATCAATTTGAAATCAATTTGGAAATCTTGTTTTTAGCATAACTTCTTCATACGATCGAATTTGGTCGCGAAACTTTTTCCATCGCGTTCAGAATATTTTAAAACACCTATCTGGATATATAGTTTTAACAAATTCGGTTCCGGAGGCATAGCGGGCTTTTTGGGCCATAGTTTATTCCGTACGTTCGCGTATCCTGTCTAGCTACCCTACCTCTAGCCTATCTATAAGTATACCGTGATAAACCCTAGCCTCCTTTCTTCTGTCAATTGAATATACGTACATTTCCTTCATCTCTTTCTCCTCTCCAATGGTTGCAAAACCTAGATCTATCCACAGTCCAAAATCAAAAGTCAAAACTCAAAAATTTCGGAAAATTCCAGAAAAAATATATGTTGATGTTTTCGATACGCGTAATCTACTGGTGCAATTCGTTTTTCAAATGGAGTTAGCGTTTGCCCAGAATAAATTCAAACAGTTCGTGGCCATTCATCAGCGCCGTAACAAACCTCGTCAGATCGTCAAACGGTTTCTGGGTATTGGAGAGGGGACTGAGGGGAGTCGATCTGTGTGGTTCGCTTGCCAAATCGACGGCTAGATCATCGGCAAATCGCGACTAGGGTTTCCTTTTTTTGGGCGGCTGCTGTCCGGAGCCTCGAGCACGGTCGAGATGCATGCACGCTGGTGGAGGCAGCGCTTCAAGCTGAAAGGGTGGAGTTCATCTCGAGGTGAGGCGCGATACGAGGAGGCGTGGTTCCTGGAAACGCGAGTATCTGGGTCTAGTTCTGTTCGCGTGTGAGGATGGGGCTCCTGTAGCTCGCGCTGGGAAGAACTTGTAAATGCTGACGTGGCTAATAATGTGAGTATGTTTGTTTTATTCTAAGTTTGTTTTCAAATCGATTTTTCAACGTAAAATTTTCATACGGACTCCGTTTCACGCGAGATTTTTTATGTTAGGTTCGTAATTTAATTCCGGACTCGATGACGCTGGTTTGGACGAATTTTGAGACGGGCGAATTTTTGGGTTTAAATCGGATTTAAATTCGATTTAAATTCCAAAGGTGAGTGTTTTAACCCACTCACAATTACTAGAAGCTTTTATGTTTGTTAAATAAATTTTAGAAATGAATAGAAATTTATTTATGAGCTTTTGGCATGTTATTTCATCCATATCTGTTGAATTGCATTTTATCGAATTTAGCTGTTAAATTAAATTGATTGATTGCGTATTAATTGGCTGTTAGAAATTATTGTTGCATATGAACTGCTAGTTAACAGTTATATAAATTATTGGGGAATATAAACTGTTAGATAAATAGTTGATAAATATAATTTGAGATAAAACTGCAAATTATTACCTGTTGTATATTAACCTAACATAAATTGTTATTGATTGATATTGCTTGATGTTTGTGATTGGATGATGGATGTGTTGTTGAATGGATGTTTTATTTGATATCATTAAACTGCAAGTTAGTATGCATTTTTTTTCATTTCATTCGGGATTGTGGTTTGAAATGATAAAACCGCAAAGTTTTATTTTTTTAAATTGCGGATTGAAATGATAAATATCCGTATCACTTGACCATAGGATAGAAAATTATATACAGGCACCGCGGTCTATATATAACTATATTATATGATTTCTATGGTTTTGATTGAATACGGTTTATAAATCTTAAATTTTATATTGTATAAATATTTTATTCCATATTTATATACCTATGAAGTTAAAATTTTGGAATTAAAAGGGTGAATAAATTTCTTTATTGAAAATGGAAGAAAATTAAGAAAATGGAGTTTGATGATTTATATCCTATGTTTAAATATTTAGTTGGAAATTTGAAAGATATGATATTTATAATTGGATTTTTCCCAAAATATATTGAAATGAATATTCTAGTAAAATTTGAATTTGGAAATATATATATATATATATATTTTACTAGAAATTGAAGTCTTATTATTTTGGATTTTATGTGAGTATTCAAGGCTAATTAATAGAACATTTGATTTGAAAGAATAAAATCCAACTTTAGTTGAAATATTTATAATCAAAATGGATATATGTATATATATGAATTTATTGAAATGGTTTTGGAACTTGAGGCAATATTTAATTTTGGTTTTAACTTTAAATAAAGAAATGTATTTGTAAAGCCACAAGAAATATTTCTTTTCAAAGTAACATTTAAGTTAAACTACTTATTTTATATACTGTTGAATATCCAAACCATTTAGTTCGAAGGTAATGGTTTTAAATTCTATGATTTTCAAAGTATTATATTAAGAGTTAAATTTCCAAATATTTGGTTCAAGGAATTTTATTAATAAAAGGTGACAAAATTTTGGAAAGGAAAATATTTGGGAAACGATATCATTGATTTGGGGTTTTATCAAGATAATATCAAAATGAATTGTTTGGGTTTAAAGGAAGAAATGATATCGTAATATTATGGTTTTGAAAGGGATTATATTCTGGTTTTAAAGTATAAACTATTTTTAAATGACCGCGGTGTTATAATAACGATTGGTTGGCAAAGAGACCGGGATCGGATATGGACATACTCTCTGTCGATACCGAAAACCACTTTGACTAACCGTGTACGCGGTGGAGATTCCAGAATGAAGTAGGTTGGTGGCGACGATTCCTGTAAGGTAAATACGTGGACCCGACTCCCGTGAGTTGGCATAAGGTGGCTAAAACAGGAGCGATTCTCAGGCCAATGAGGTCATTCCTCTGATCGGACGCTCCTCTTCGATATTATACTTTGACTTGGATTGATTCAGTGGCCACTTCTATATTTTGATTTTGGGGAGTTAGTCCGAGGTGGGCGGTAACTGCGGCTACGCGTTTCCACCAGCCTGGATAGCAATTGGTATATCTATCCTGGCATTGCCTAGTTGTGCCGTGTCACCTACCATACCGAGCCTTTACTACGAGTTTCTATTTGTGTCGTACCTATGGAGTATCCTCTGGTAGCCTCCCGATCAGGAGGTATTACGGTACTGTATAGACTATTGGCATTTTACGTGTTAAGGTGGAAAATGTAAAGCCTTAACGCTATTTAAAAGTAAGTTTATTTTATAAATAGACACTATTATAATAGCGCAATATACTACATAGTAAATAGTTTAACGGATCCTTAGGAGATGTAAATCCCGAGCATCTCTTGAGTTACTGTACTCATATTTATTTCTGTTTATTTAACTCACATAAGATTTTCTAGTCTGACTCGAGTGTTTTTGTCTTTTCAAATTCGCTTGGGTCAGTCCGAGCGTTTCAGGATAGCAGATTTTAGCATTGGAGGACGAAGACGAAGAATCAGTATTATTTTACATATAGTATTGCACCACACTCTTTCTATTCCGCTGCATTGCTTGTATTGGTATGTGTAACTCTGATATTTATTGTAAAAGAAGAATCAAGCTTTTGTAAACTGTTTATGAAACTGTATATTTGTTATTATATTTTATCCTTCCGCTGTGAGATTCTATTTTCGTTTTATTTCTTCTCTATTTTTCTCATAACAATCCGCCCTTGCGTATGCTTTGAATTGGGACAAGTGTCGGTTTAAAGTGTGCGAAAAGAGTGGACGTTACAAATGGAGTATATTCTCGTAGTCTCCCGATCAGGAGGTACGCAGGTACTGTATAGATTATTGGCACTATTACATGTTAAGATGGAAAATGTAAAGCCTTAACGCTATTTAAAAATAAGTTTACTTTACTATAGGCATTATTATAATAGCCAAATATTACTACATAGTAAATAGTTTAACGGATCATTAGAGGATGGGCGGTCCCAAGCATCCTTTAAGTTACTTGTACCTTTTATATTACAGTTCACTTGAGTTGGTTTACATTGTATAAGTATGTATGTCATGATTCGAGTGTTTTGTGTTTTGCTTTACGCTCGGGTTAGACCGAGTTATACAACATTCGAGACTCACCTCTGGAGTTGGAGCTTCACTTGGAGATCCAGCTATCTATTTTGCTTTCAGTTATTCAGTTGATTCCAGTGATGTATTCACCTTGTGCTTGTTTGTCATATTGAAACTTCTATTGTATCTTGTTTAACTCTGATGTATATTTATATAGTGGCTTCATGAACTACTATCTCTTTTCTTCCGCTGCATTATATTACTCCATGTCTGTGATCTATGATTTATTTACTATATATTCTGAGTTTTGCCAAATTTAAATTAGCAATTTGGTATTTTGAGCTATTCAAGTCAGACATGTGTGGTTTTGTTCTTGATTTGAATGGTCCAAAATAGCGCATCGTTACATTAACGGAGCTAAACATCGTCTTAAAATGATGATAACAAAAGAAGCCGAGGTAATCGATAGTTGGGAAACCAACTATCGAGGATATAAAACGATCGTATATGGAAATTAAGTCTTGTGTACTTGTCACCACTCATTGGATTCCAACTTGTACTATTTCTTGGTTAACAATAATATTGGACAAGTCAAGATAGTGTTATCTCAAAGTCATGTCCCATGATTATTCTTAACTTTCGGAATCATGATGAGCCTATTTCTTCGACGTTTACTGCTAAGTATACAAATAAATCATTCCCATATAAGTGAACCACTTTATGAAAATTAATTCATTTCCATAAATGAATAAAACTTTTTTTCAAAAACCTGATTTCGTGCTTGGCCTGACATTACAAGAATTAGCTTTAAAAAACTTTTTAAAAGAGTTTACTAACTTCAAAATTTCAATTAAAAAAGGATTTAATTACTTAAAATATCCCTATTACATTGATTAATTAACTTTAAACTTCATCACACAAATTTGATTCTTTTGAACTTCAAATGTCTTTAAATAATGAAAAGGGTAAACCACTTTTAAACCTTATTCATTCAATTAATTAGTAATAATTACCAAAATAAATAAATAAATAAATAATTATCATTATTTTAAATGAATAACAAAGTCACAACATCCTTGTTACTTTGATAAATACACTTTGAAATTTCATAAATTAAGTTGATTAATTAACTCCAATAACCTTTAATTAAAAAGGGTAAATCACCTTTAAAACATCATTAATTTAATTATTTAAATATATAAATATTATTAATTAAATTAATTAATTAATAATTGAATATCACTATATTAAAATGGTTAATCAATTTAAACCATCATTAAGGAAAGATTAACTAAAGTTAAAACAAGTTGATTTCCTTTTAAAAGTCATTAATTAAAAAGATTAATTATTTTTAAAAACATCATTAATTAATTGATTAATTAACTTTAATCCATCATTTTCAAAAGATTAATTATCCTTAAACATCATTAAATAAAATGATTAATCAAATTTAAAACATCATTAACTAAGTAATTAATTAAATTTAAACATAAGTTAATTAGTTAACCTAAATCCTTATTAATTAAATAATTAAATAAATTAAATAATTAATTAAATTAAATAATCATTATTAAAATAATTAATTATTTTTGAAAACATCATTAATCAAAATCTTGCTTAACTTGTAAAACAATTTCAAGCACTAAGATGAGACCAAATGGTTTGACAAGAAGTGATATTCCGAAAGTGCCGATATAGTGACTATCACTATACGGGTAGTTCGACAAACAAGTTTATAATATTATCAACACAACCTAATATCACATAGCAATGGTTTAAGCATACATACAACAAGCATTCATAAGCAATAAATATAAACATGAATATAGTTTTAAAGCTTTGGTTTTTTAGGGTAAAATTTTACTTACTAACTATTTACTGATTAACATTTACTTAACATTTTTGCATCCATCATACATATACATTTCCATATCCAAACCAAGCAAGCAATATATATCACAGTATACTTAAAGAAAAATATTTCCAAAAAGAAGTTAAGTGTTTTACTCACCGAAAGCTATCCAAACTCTAGCTAACTTAGGTTATGACCTAGTACTTCCATTCCTAAGCACAAGATGGAGTCTTGGACCCTTAATACACTAGGTATGATAAACCTAGAAAGAAGAAGGAAGTGAAACTTGTTTTGGTAAGGTGGAGTGACTTTGGATTATCATCAAACTATTAAAAATGAACTCGAAAATAGGTCATTTTCCAACTGGTTTTTGGACTAGTTTCTTTGGGATTTTGTAAAAGTAGTAAAGAGAAAAGTTTTAGAAAATTCTTTTTTATACAATTTCAAAAAAGAATCACTCAATTACAACTATTTTTGAAGAATATATGGTTAAAAATTAACGGACCATTTTCGGATATGAAAATCTGGGTCCAAAAACACTCTGTAAACAATTGATATTTTGACTTAGATATACTTCAAATTTGAAGAAGTGATCAAGATACAAGTTGTAGCCATTGGAATTTTCTATGGTATGAAAAAAGAAATGCTCCATTTGACTAATTTATGAGAAAGATACGGAAAAAGTAAAAGAGGTGAAAATGAAGAAGTGAAAGGGGTATTTATAAGCAAGTGAAAATGTAAATTACCTAAACGCCCTTATCCTTTACCCTCCACAAACCCTCTTGCCACCTCTTCTAGACTCCTCCACCTCATATCCTTAAAACACCTTCTTGTCCCCTTCCCTTTATTTCAGGAGAAAACGTGTTTAAACATGTTTTGTACTTAGTTGCCCAAATGTCAAATCATGTCTCTTAAGGCATTTTTTGGCATATACATGTATATACTTAAGTATACATACCATGTATATACCAATATGTACTCACTAATTTACATTCTTAACCATTTAAATGTTGTTTCAAATATAAACAAGGCTTTCAACATTTCATACAACTTTTATACGATGAAACATTGAAAATTCGAAAAATAGTTTTCGTTCATAATTTCGATTTTTCTTCGAACTAAATATTTTTGTAAGCTAACTTTGAAAACTATTTTATCTTCACTATTTATTATTTAAAAGAGTTTTTTATCTTAATTATAAAACCAATTATTTGTATATTTCAAATCAATTAAATATTTTGAAATTAATGTGGCAAAATTCCAGGTCGTTACACTTTGAAAATCCTAAAAAGAAAATAATCTTTTTGAAATAAAATAAGAAAATGAAGTGGAATGGGAGAGAGAGAGAGTTTGGAATTATTTTTATATAAAAATGATTTAGTAAATTACCAAAATAGCCCTTAAATTACCTACCCTCCACTAATAAGTTGCTACATCACAACATACCCCCTCTCTTTCTTATCATACACATTAGCACAAGGGTTCACCCATTTTAACCAATGTGTAATGCATGGAATTGTACTATGGTGTAAGAGATGTGAGTAATAAGAGACTATTCATAATTTATTTTAATTTTTAATTTAGAAAATTATCCTATCTTTCATACTTAAGTACATATATGTTGTTTATCTTTATTTTTATTACTAATCCATGTTAAAATTATTTGAAATGTGTAAATGTGTTAACTAAGGTGCTTACAACATTTTAAACAACTTTTTGATGGTGAAAAAATTCAAAATTTTGAAAAAGCTTTTCGGTCATATTTTCTAATTTCCTTTTAACTAATTATTTTTTGTAAACCAAATTCAAAAATGAATTCTCTATCATTGGTTATAAATTAAAAGAGGGCTATTTTAACTATTAAAACCATTAATTTAAATATGTAAAATTAATTAAACATTCATAAACTAAAGCGAAAAATTTCTGGATCGTTATATTCTTCCCCTCTTAAGAGAATTTTTTTCTTGAAATTTCACTATATGAACAACTAATACTATTCATAAGTACGTATGATGTTCATAGATCATCTGTATAAAAAATATGATTCGTTCACTATTCAAATACATAACTTCATTTCCAAACTATTATCGCTTACCCAATTCCCTAGTGGGGACTCCGACAAGCTTTTTGACTAGAAATTTTCATTCCCCTTACATAGCCATATACGATGATAGAAAACTTTGGTTCTATACCAAGAATCCTCTCTAAGTATTTTTTGCCAAAAATCGAGTGATAAATTCTTATTTGGAATGGTGTGAAACACCGAAAACCATGCACTCAAATGTTAGAGCACAACTATATGGAAAGAAGAAACGATCTATGTTCAACTTACGCACTTATATTGTTGGTTCTCACAAATACCAATTATGTTTCCACTAAAATTATTTTTGAAACCATATCATAAAACTAAACTTAGGTTTAACTTGTATAATACTCTATTACAACCTGAGAGTATATACGACTATTTAATTCAAACCTTTTCATTTTGAATTATTTCCCTAAGAAAATTTAAGATCCCAATACCCGATTTTATTTCAAAACCCTGTTTGAAATGGAAGTGCATATTGTAACTATAGTTAATTATATATATAGCCTGAGTAACTCTGAAATGATACTAAGGAACTAGGTACTACCAACAAAGTATCATACATTCGCTTACCGAGAAGGGAATACTCAAGAGAAGTGTTTTCTACCCGAACACATCTCCTTTCCATTTTTAGTTATTTTTGGGCCACTCGGACTAGTTAACAATACTTTCTCTCTTTCAAATACCATTTGAAATAATATTGTTTATATTTTCAAAATAGATATTACCATCTTGCTTTGGGTGTGTTCGGATTTGAACTTGTTTCGATCATACAATGGTAAAGAGAATAATTTACTAAATGCCCTACAATATTTGCCTAAGCAAACATCTGATCATCACTTAGAAAATGATTTAGATCGTTATGAAACAAATCGAGACTCATTACCCGAACCAATCCAAAGAAAATACCTCTCACTTAAAATTTCCCTTCCCAAATTTTATACTTAAACCATAATACTTTTAAGTAATATTATTATTACTTTCCAAAACCTTGAAAATCAATTTTCAAAAACACCAAGATTTAAGTCCCCAAGTTTTCTATTTAAATTGTTTCTTCTTATAAGAAATATCTTATAAACCAATTTTATAAATTCATTTTCTTATATAAAATCATTTCTAATATTTTAACTTTCCTCTTTTATTGAATCAAGTTTTAACCCGACATTAACATCGAACGCCTTATAATCAAATTATAAAACTTAATTCATAAGATGTTAATCTCAAGTTTCCAATTTTCTATTTACCAAAAACCATATTTTAAAAGGGGAAGCTACCTATACCACCCAACACAATCAATGCTCAAACTAGATGAGCATGACTAAACCAATTCCTAAATGATGATAATAGAATATTATCATCCCTTAACAAATAGCCCATCAAAAATAACTATACCATTTTTGAAAATCATTCTTTTATATATAAAATATAATCCTAGGTAAAATTATTTCATTTACTTAATTTAAAATAATACCGTGTCGGTTAGCCTTGTTTAAGTGTTTAGAAATCCCTATCAGTAACGTTAGCTGCTCGTATTGACCAGAATACATAAGCCACTCAACAGATCAATTAACACAATATAAAATATTTTATATCGCTAACAAAAACGCGCTCTAATATATAATACACTCAAAATCATAATAAGGCATTCCATTACCTTATCTCTTAATGTGTTTACCCTACAGATCCATGGTTCTCGCTTAACCTTCCGCTCTGATACCAAATGTAACGACCCGCCTTTTCAATCCTCAGAAGTCGACACTAATGCGTCCACGTTATTCATGTGTCGAGCATCCAAGTGTCGGAAAGAAATATTATTAGGGGTAAAAGAAAAGAAAGACAAGAAAAAACTAAAGAATACATAATCTCACAATGCAAAGGAATAATATATAATAACCAATACAAAATTTTACATAATCATTTCCAAAATGATACATCAGAGTTATCATAGTACAACTTCCAATATGGGATAGTTATACCTGTCCCTACATTACTGATACAAATTTCATCCAAAACAACCAAACTAAGGAAATATACGAGGGTTACATCTTGGACCTCCATCTCATTTCTTGAGCTTCAAAGCATCCAAAGCTAATCTGAAAACATGCTCGGTTTGACTTGAGCATTATAAGAAAACAATGCTTGGTTCAGTCTGGTAAATCTAGCTTGAGAAACTCAAATCACAAGGAATTTTATAATAACTTATAAAATCCTTTAAAATCAAAGGTATCTCGTAAGACCACACGATACGTAAATAGAATGGATTTTTACCTTACGACAACCAAAACATTTTATATGAAAATCTAGCGATATTATCATAATGTACGAAGTTTAAAATATTTATAATTAAGTAGTTATAATGCGTGTACATCACAACAATATTAGGTATAAAATCCAAAACCGCTAAGCACGTATGTGGAAAATGGATTCCAACAAATGGCAAGGTAAAAGACTACCTTTCAAAATAGTACACCTCTAGATAAAATGTACGATAGACTGCAGTTACATATGCAACCAACTAATAAGACCGGCCTACCCTAAATGGGTAGTACTGAATATGTTCACCCCTAGGTTGTGTTCAACAACCAAAATGGGCCCTGAAGCATACATATAGATACTGACTCTAGATAAGGAGATGATCATACCCTAATAGGAGCGACTTACATAGCCTTGCAGCACACCCTGTTTTAGCCATTACCAGAATGTAAGGCTTGAGAGGCCACAATTACCTTTTCCCTCATAGCATACCATCTTGGAATGCTAACACCGCCTTCCAAGAAGAAATGCAATGCCAGTATTCATCCATTCAAGTTGTTCCGGGATTAAACAGACATTCAACATTTACTATCTTCCAATTTGGAATCATCCTCAAGAAGAATAATATAGCTCCATAACATATTTCATAACGATCCATCACGAAAGTTATTAGTTTGGAGTGGTTCGGATAAATACTTATCCAAAACCGACGTCTCCAAAACTAAGTGGTAATTTCCGGCTAACCAAATTCCTGTTTTTCTGGAAGTATGCAATAAGTATTCGAATCCTCACCAAGGAATTTAAATATACGCAACATACTTCCCAAGTTAAAACAGGTAAAGGTTTGACATCGGTTATTTAACTATCAAGTACATAATCAAATAACAATATAAGGACTTAATTTTCCTATAGAAACCACTAAGCTTCAAAATAAGTTTTATTTATTTAAAATCCTTTCGGAACATTTATCAAAATATTCATATACTTATCACACTTGAATAAGTTTATTCACAAAACATTATGTAAGACTTATCATTTCAAAATCATATTATAAAGATCAAACAAATGTTATTTAAATTAGAGATAAGGATAACCCCAAAAATTATTCCTTCGGTATTAAGCATGTATCAAATGTCCACAACACTATAATTAAGAAGGTCAGTGAAGGGAAATCCCATCTCCAATTATTTTATAAATTTTCTTCAATATACTCTTTTAATAAATCGTTCCAATTATGAAATCTCCTTTGCTTAAATTCTACATCTATTTATAAAACTCTTTTTATAAATATGCAAAAATCATTTATAAAACTCTTTTATAAATATCCAAAGTCATTTATAAAACTTCTTTTATAATTCTCGAAATTCGTTTATAAAACTCTTTTATAAATCTTCGAAATCATTTATAAAACTCTTTTGTAATTCACCATTTATAGTTCACTTTTCTTAAAATATTATTTACAAATATCATTTGTAAATCACCTTTAAATAAATCCTTTATGAAATATTATTTACAAAATATCATTTGTTAATACCTTTATCAAAATAATTGGATAACTTACAAAGTCATTTAAAACACTAATCCTAAAACTGATGTAGAACTAAAGTCGGTCAAAAATAACATAATTTTACAAATTTGAAAGGAGGCTTAGTGACCACAATGATACTAAATCAAGTTACCATTTTAATTAAAATTTGACTCCTTAATCACATAACAGTTATTTGCATAAGCCAATAAATATGTTAATAAAGTCCATAACCAAACGGGGAATAACATGTCAATATAAACCAACTGGCAAATACACATCCAAGAAACATAATAGTAGGATGGTGATTTGTCTTGCTAAATAGGTATCCAAGTAATCTACTGAGTTCAGTTTTAGCAAAAAGGGGATTTATTCTGCTAAAAGATGTCCACATAATTAAACAGTTGAGTTATAAAAGAATGTGGATTTATTCTGCTAAACAGATGTCCACATATTCAAATAATCGAGTTATTGTAGAACATAGATTTATTCTGCTAAAAAGATGTCAGGTTTAGTATACATAATCACATTTGTATGGTTACTTAATGGCATCAACCACCGAATCCCTTGTGCTCAAACTATACTTTAGAAAGAAAGTTGCATTTACACAAATTTATCTTTGGAAACCAAAGTAATTAAAAACTTAAACCCTTGAAAATACTTTAATTACAAGTTAAACCCTTTATTAAATCTTAATTAAGTCTTAACTTAACTTAATTATTAATTAAGAAATAATTAACCTATAATAGATAGTTTATTTATGAATTATATCCCCTAATTAATTTATAATTAGAATAATTAAACACTTACTTAATAATTAATTAATCAATAATTAACACTATATTTAATTAATAATTAACTAAAAATAAATCATATACTTAATTCATAATTAGTTAAATTTTATCTCACTTTTAAATTTAATTAGTAATTTATCTCTACTTAATTATAATTAATAAACCATGTTTAATACTTAATAAATTATTAATTACCAAACTTGATCAATAAATAAATAATTAAGAAATCCTTGATTAGTTTCTTAATCATTATTAAGTAAGTTCCATAAAACATTTTCAAAGTGTTTTAAGTTTAAAAACTTAAATCGCAAAAAGTGGACTTTTAGCTAAACGACATCCATACGACTATCGCTGTGGATGCCATAAGTAGAAAATGCTACTTATCTTTCTCTTTTGAAAATTCAATATTGGAAAGCTTACTAACTTTTCCAATACATAAGTAAGTGTTTATAAAGGAAAAACAAAGCTTCAAACTTTGAAAACCGATTTGATTTTAAAACTAAAAACCATAGTTTTCACACAAAGATTCTAATTCGCCAGTACCATAAAAAAGTGCTTACTTTCCTTAATGTATACACATATCCAAGTCCATATCATACAAAAAATATTACAAGCCATATCGTACACAAAAATCACATTTTTACCATATTAACATCACCTTTAGACTTATTTTCAAGTCTAAACTACATATCACATTTTATTTTTATTTTTTGGCATAGCCGACGGGGTTGGATGGACCCCTACCACTTTATTAATGCACCGTAGATAAAAACCATACAAAACAGAAATAGATCACACACACACAGATGAGCAACAAAGCAAGCAAAGAGGCAACAAAGTGCACCAATACGTAAAAAAAGAGAAAAGCAACGAAAAGAACAAGCAACCGGGGGAGAAGAACAGATAGGAAACGGGAGAAGATGCAGCCCAATCAGAGAGCGGCAAGTGTCCTCGATTCAAATACAAAGTTTTCATTGTTCAACCACACTTTTATTTCATAGGAGACATGACAAAAGATTAGCTCTTCATTCCGCAAATTCTCCGGCTGGAAGATACGCCTATTTCTTTCCTTCCAGATAACAGATAGGAATTTCTTTACAACGATGAATAGAATCCTATTCCTACTAACTGTCATGTCAGTAATTTTGAGAAGAGTACTCCAAATATCACCATTCCAAAGCTGTGCATCCAAGAAACCTAACTTGTTTAATAGTTTTTTCCATAGCCGTAAGACGATGCCGCAGTCGAAGAAGATATGATCTCTAGTTCCTGGTTCAGAGTTGCAGAAAGTGTAGTGAATCGGCACTTCCATCCCACGGCTAAAGAGCTTAACACGCGTGTGTAAAGTGTTATTGATTACTTTCCAAAACATGAGATTTTCTCTTGAATTGTTATCCCTGTTCCAGACTCTTTTGTGCCATTTGCACTCATCCAGGTTGTCATGGCCAGTTAGATACTTGTACACACTACAAGAAAAACCATTTATAATTGCAAAAATTGGTGGCGTTTCTTTCTAAATGCAACCAAAAAGTATTTCTCTAAAAAATATAAATGCGGCTAAAAATATTTCACGTTCCCACTTTGCACCCGCGTAAAGTAAAAAATATTTCACGAAATTTTTTTATTTACTGTCACGTTTCCCTCCTCTCATTATTTAGAAACTTTTCTCCTCACGCTTTCCTTTTCGCTCCAGCAAAATCTATCTCACCCTCCAACAAAATCCCCCTTGCTTCGTTATCATTGTTGCGGTAGACGTCCTTCATTTTACTCCTCTCCACATCGTCGCGGTAGCCCTTCACAGATCTCTCCTCGCGGATTAGGTATGAAATTTTATAAACCGATTTTACGAGTCTACTGGATTTTATATGATTATGTATGGATACTCCATACAAATTTCTACGTAAACTCTAATTGGAATAGTCGATTATGCATGGATGGATTTGATTACCATTTAATTTTAGGGCAATGCTGCGAACTTCCAATTGGGTTCGTGCAATTACCGATTGGGGTTGCTGGTCCTTTGATTTTGGATGGTGTTTCTTACTACGTGCCTATGGCAACAACTGAAGGATGTCTAGTGGCGAGTACTAACAGGGGTTGTAAGGCGATTGTAGAAAGTGGAGGTGCGAACAGTGTTGTGCTGAGAGATGGAATGTCTCAGGCGCCCGTTGTTAGGTTTCGTACTGCTGCTAGGGCAGCGGAATTGAACTTCTTCCTAGAAGATCCGACTAATTTTGATACACTTGCACTCGTGTTTAATAGGTACATCTTCCTTTTATTATCATATACAAAAAAGGACTGTCCGGATGCTTGCAGAGCCCTATTGGCAATAACTTACTTTAAATTTTCATTTTAAATACCAACTTCTGAGTAGTAGTTCGAATTTAAGATTTTATGTTAAAATGAGTAGTACATCTTAGTGGTCTTTTTTTTCGTTTTCTTTGGTCTGCAGAACTAGCAGATTTGGAAGGCTTCAAAAAATACAATGCACACTTGCAGGTAGAAATTTGTACATGAGATTTAACTGCAGAACCGGAGATGCCATGGGAATGAACATGATATCAAAAGGTGTACAGAAATGTATTGGTGTATCTCCAAAGCTATTTTCCTAACATGGATGTTATCAGCATTTCTGGTAACTTTTTAATATAGCTTTTGATTGACAATTAAAAGTTCAGGTATCTCTTACAATAACATACAATAAAATATTAGCAAAGAATTCTTGTTATTTTTGACCCACGGCATTAGGATATGTCTTTACCAACTTGTAATGTCATTCCATAATTTTGATTAGTCATGTTAGTTTCATGGATATTTGATTGCACTATTCTCCCATGTGCTTATTTCATTGCAACATTGATATTTAAGAAAACTTTAGCTGGACATCAAAGAATCGTATTCATTTCCCATTTGTCTTACCACCTTTTGTATCTTGCCAGGCAACTTTTGTTCAGATAAAAAGGCAGCTACAGTAAATTGGATTGAAGGACGAGGAAAATCAGTTGTATGTGAAGCAATTATTAAAGAGAAGATAGTGAAGAAAGTGATCAAAACAAATGTACAAGCCTTAGTTGATCTTAATGTTACTAAAAATTTAGTGGGATCTGCAATAGCTGGAGCACTTGGTGGGTTCAATGCTCATGCAAGTAATATTGTGGCAGCTGTCTTCATTGCTACCGGACAAGACCCTGCACAAAATGTTGAGAGCTCTCATTGTATCACTATGATGGAAGCTGTGAATGATGGCAAGGATCTTCATATATCAGTTACAATGCCATCTATTGAGGTAAATTATATTAACCATTTACATTCTGGAAATTTCATATTTACTTATAGTTATACTGCCCACTTGTTCACAATTCCTATACGAATTCAAACTATAACTAAGCTCACCATCAACTCTAGGTTAAATATTTAGCTACTACATAAGTAAACAGGACGAGGGTCGAATACAGTGTTAAGAAGGTAATTTGTGTTTGCTGGATGATGATTACTAAATTGATGTTTTCTTCATTCAAGTTGACTGGCAGTTGTTAGCTGTTTTTCAATAATAATATCCAATCTACAGATATCAAGCAATTTCTAGTTTCTTCTTGCTTGTGGTGGTGGTTCTTTACCTCTCATTGTCTGTTTTAGCTGATAATTATACATTAGTCGTGTCAATATTCTTTGTGCCAATAGGATTTGCATATAGTTGCTTTAAAAAAGTGCATGACTGGACCGGGAGTAGTTCATTTTAGTTCTAGCTATGTCAAGCAACATATTATTTTGGTGGGAGCTATTTTCTCAATAGCTGTACTAAAAACATTTTTTTGATAACATTGTAGCTGTTCTAAAAACATAAAGGGTTATTTGGATTAGGTAAAGCAGTGGGTTTGGTTCTATATTTAGGATTCGATAGGAAAATCATTCAACATGAATAAAGAGTGGTTACTATAGGTTTTTAGACCTAGCATGCGGAAAAATCACTTACATTCTCAAAGTTAAATATAACAATTGGTTTGTAAGAGTCTTTGAGCAGATATTTTCATGTTATAATAATATTTTGGTTTTATGTTTTACTTTGGGTGGCTGAACCTTAAATGAGTACATGTTGAATTTTCAAATATTAGACTAAGCAGAACTCTCTGTGGCAGGTTAAATTTGCATTTTGATGCATAAACAAATTATGTTGGTCATATTTTGTCTTGTAGAATTTTCGTTTGCTTTCATTATGCATTCATTTAGTTTTAAAGAGCATTCCATTCTTGCAGATCAAGTAAATTCATTCATTATGAAAGTAGGTGAATGAGTTTAATGTTAAAAAAATTAATCTTTGAAATTTATTTCGCATCTTAATACGTATGATTCAAAATGCATTTAGCAGATAATATTACCAAGTAACTTTAAAAACTTTTTATGCTTCCTATTTAAACATACAAGTATCTTTCTTCCCAGTTTGGAAGATCGTTTGTTGATTTAATTGATTGGTTAGTGTTTGATATTCCTTATAGGTTATTTGCCCATGCTATTGAAAACTTAAATTAACATTTCATTCTAAAGGTTGCTAAAAAGAACTATACAGAACAGTGGTTGCATATGATATACAATACGTTCGATACTGGCTTTATTAACTGGTCTTTGCATAATCCAGTGGTTGCATATGTCCCGTGACTACATTTTACCCTTTGCTGAATTCAGTTATTCATTTGAATAAAGGTGAATGCATTGAAAGTTAACTACCATTTTGCAAAAATAATGTGAATTGTAATGGTTTATAGATTCACCACAGATTCTAATAATGAACTTAATTATGTAGATCCAAATTTGAAATCTTTAAGCAATTTCACATATATATGTAAGCAAATTTAGTTTGTATCTTATCTACCGCAAGGTATCGCCAAATTGTAATGGGAGATTTACTGGTCAGCGAAATATTTCTTGATTTTGAAATTAATTATACATAGCTAATAAGACAGTAACTTTCTTAGTAAAGTATTGATATCTACTGTTTTTATTTCCTTTTAAACTAATTGAGCTTAGGAAGTAATACGAACTCCTCTCCGTGCCATTCATTCTTTTTTATATCAATGAATCAGAGCATATTAAAGAAGATTCAGAAGACTATGGAGGAGACAGTACTATGGCTGAATTAGATCAAGCGGCAATTAAGTTGATTACTGTAAGTAGTAGGAACTTAAAACAAATTATGTAATTGCTTATGCATCAAAATGTTTACTTATGTACTTATGTAATTGCTCAAGCGGCAATTGAGTTGATTACTGTAAGTAGTAGGAACCATGCAAATTATGTAATTGCTTATGCATCAAATTGAGTTGATTACTGTAAGTAGCAGGTCAGTTGTTTATGTTAGTTTGGTTCTGTAAACGTATGGTTAACCTTTTGTCTTAACACTAATGTTATGATATAGTGGTGATTATGTAATTGCTTTTGTTTGTGTTATTGCGGTTCATTGAATGTGTTATTTTTGAATGTGTATGTGTTTATATATTACGTTATTGTATAAGTTTTGAAGTACTTGAATTGGAGGCGAAATCAGATGTAGTCGTGGAACATCAGGCAATAAAATCGAAGCATACTGTGGCGGAGGAAAAAACGCCACCAAAAATATTTTTTTGTAGCGTTTAAAAAGCGTTACAGAATCAGCAATTATAGTAACTCAGATAATCTCCGTGGCGTTCAAAAAACGCTGCAAAAAATAATAATAAGTGCAACAAAAAATAAGATAGTAAACGGCACCTTTTCGGTGGCGTTTCTTAAACGCTGTAAAAAAGATCTTTAGTAACGTTTAAAAAACGCTGCCAAAAATTCATTTATAGTGGCGTTAAAATAAATGCAACAAAAAATCATGGATTTTTAGTCGCATGTTTTCTAGCGGCCTTTATCAAAACGCTACCAAAACTTTTTGTAGCGTTTTTTGAGCGCCACCAAAAATCAAATTTCTTGTAGTGACATAGACTTGATTTTGAAGATGCTACCTATCCTTTTCCAGTTAGTAATGTGGTTGCGATTCAGGGATACCTTAGAGGCTTTGATCTGGTTCCATATCAGACGAATAGCCTAATTCGATGTGTTAGGGAGCACGAAAACACCATTGCTAATCACATCCGTGACCATAGATTATGGGAGAATGCCAGTTTGGGAGATGTCGCTGTAGGTAAGCTTCGTACGAAGAATACATCCATGGTCTAACCACGGGTCATTCCAGAATTGGATGTTGCTCGATAATCCGTATTGGACAAAAGGAAGGATGCAATCACACAAGTTTAAGAGAGAGCGCCTAATCCAGTTAATGTTTTGAGGGGCTTGCATGCTCCATAAATCCCTCTTTTTAATAACATTGTTTTTCGACAATAGGACCCAAATGATGTTTCTGTTGTTTATGAAGTTATCGAAATATTTGATTAGCGCTACCCTATTCCAGGCTGCGACATTGTAGATACCAAGACCTCCCTTGCGCAGGGGTTTCTCAACCAGCTTGAATGAAACAAGGGCAGTGAAACGACCATGAATGGAGCCTTTCCAAATGAATTTCATAGCAGCAGTTCTGATCATGTTGATTAGTTTAGCATGTATATTCATTTATAAAGCATGTAAATAACCAATAACCAAGAAATATAACATAATAACAACAAATATAAACCAAAGATGTAATTTTCAAAAAGGAATGAGAGTTTTTACTCACCAAACTTTAGCAAATCTTTTTAAAACTTGAAAAGAGCCTAGATCTTGGATTTTTCAAAACAAAACTCAAATTTTAGACCTTGAAACATGCTTTTTGACTCAGCCATTACCAACATGGGATTGGCCATGGTCATCATGGGATCGGCCTTGGTGTGATGTGGGTGTAAGGGCTTGAAACTAAAAGGAGAAGAGGAGCAGGAAGAAAAGGAAGGATGTTTGAGTGATTTTAAAGAGTTAAAAAGTGGAAAATCTTGATTCTTTAAAAATTTAAAACGAAGGAAGCCATTAGAATCTCTTTCAAAAGCTCAAAAAGAAAGTAAACGTTTTGAAATATAATGAAAAAATGAAGTGGAAGGGGGGAGAGAGAGAGTTTGGAATTAGTTTTATACAAAAAGGATTTTGTAAATTACCAAAATAGCCTTTAAAGTACCTACCCTCCACTAATATGTTGTCACATCACCACATACCCCATCTCTTCCTTATCATACATGTTAGCACTAGGGTTGACCCCTTTTATCCAATGTGTAATGCATGTACTTGTACTACGGTGTAAGGTATATGAGCGATAAGAGACATTTCGTAATTTATTTTAATATTAAATCTTGAAAATTGTCTTATCATTCATACTTAAAGTACATATATGTTATCAACCTTTAGTTTTGTTACTAATCCATGTTAATATTATTTAAAATGTGTAAATGTGTTAAGTAAGGTGTTTACAACTTTTTGATGATGAAAATTTGAAAATTTTGAAAAAGCTTTTCGGTCACAGTTTCTAATTTTCTTTAACTAATTATTTTTGTAAACCAAATTCAAAAATAAATTTTCTATCATTAGTCATAATTTAAAATGGGTTGTTTTAGTTATTAAAACCGTTAATTTAAATATTGAAAATTAATTAAATATTCATAAATTAAAGCGATAAAATTCTGGGTCCTTACACACATCCATTGCAAATGTATTATTGAGGCCATAAATTTCACTATGGAGATTATTATGCCTTCTAAGTTCATTTATTAGTATTCACTTATTTTCTTCCTGTGAACTTCCCTTTTTATTTTATATGCTTGCTATCTTTAACTTCTTATTTCATTAATGTTATTAAATGTCGTTTACTTCTTCTTTTACATCTAATTAATACCTTTTATAAATGGACTTTTATATTCAAATTGAACAAGTGTTAATGACATTTATTTGTATGTTTCATAATTAATTTACCTAGCCTATTTAATTTCATTCAATAATGTCATAATTGGTCTTTGCAGTAAAATTCATTAAATGGTTTACTACCCGAATTGACTTGATTGTAGTAAACATCCCTTTTCTCCCAGATTTATTACCTTATTCATATTTAACATTATGTTTGTAATTAATACGATAATATGCCATTAATTGCATGTTCCCATGCATATATGTATTTATGATGTAACTGACTTTTGTTTATTTATTTCTTAAAACTATACTATACTTTAAATATACACATTTAATTGGTAAACATAATTATTTATATTTTTTTGTAACTTGTTAGTTTCTGCACTTAGGGATTTTTGGATATACGCTTATGTGCAACTTTCACAAAATATTTATTTTCACATTTTAATGCATTGGAACCATGTCTTTTCCAAAAAGGAAATGTTACCTCTGCAACTTTCCATAAACTACCAAAAGTTGGATTGTGTTATGTTTGCAATTACAAGGAATTATCTCTTTTTGTTTTGTTAGAATTGATAATACAAACTACGGAAAATATCTCACTTTTCACATCTCTTTCCTTTGGTTATATAAATATTCCTTGCTATTTCGAATGATGTATATTCCATATATAACTCCGAAGTTGGACCATTTCTGGAAAATACACATGATAATCAATACAATTAGATTATACATTCAAGAATTCCAATGAATTAAACATAAAAATTAAAATCTCAAAATCAAAATTAAAACAATCCCAAATCATGATTATTAAATTTAACCCTTTACAATCCAAATATATATATATAAAATCTGGAAATGACTTCACAATTCTATTAACAATATATTTAACAAGTTTTAAGGATTATTTTCCTAACTTTCAAATAGATCTAGGATGTATACATATTATTTCATTAAGGTTGAATAATGCTGAATATGTAGGCAACGTTTCAAACTAGTTTAAACCTACAATTCAATGGTTTTTACTTAGGCATAATAACAAAAATAGAATTTCAATGGTACAAATTAATATTATGTAACTCATGTAATCTCCCGCTCACGTTATGGATTTCAAATCTCCAAATTCAAATCCATTCCTTTATTACGCTCCTTTTCTTCTCCAACCAAAAATATGTATACATGCCCATTGAAATTTTAGATTTGACAGGAGATTTGAGGTTTAAGTGATCTAAATTACAATTTTTAAATTTACCTCTTTCATAGAATTGGTTCACCCCTTTTCTTCCTCTTTTTTATTTTTCATCCTTTTTCAATATATATATATATATATATACATAATACTTTTATAATTTCTAAAAATAGTGGAAAAGGAGAAATGACAAAGTTCTGCTACAGAAAGTATAAGAAGAAAAGCAAGAGACTAGGCCTGAATTTATAGGCATTCGAATTAATTCTATCCGTTAGATTAAAATATAGGAAATTTCGTTCATATTGGTCAGTTTTCAAAAAAATAACAAGAATGTACCTATTTCAAAAGTATTTACATGAATATGCCTATTTTGGCAACGTCGGCTGTTGTTTAGGAAATTGTTGAAAGAGACTTTTGAAATTTCGCCCAAAGGAGATTTTCAAAATTTGCCTTTGGGCGGCTTTTCAAAAGTCGTTTTCAATTATTTTCTGCATCCAATGTTCTTCTATATGATTATTACCTAACTATTGATCAGGCAATTTTTGTAAAATCGCCTGTGGGTGAAATTTGAAAAATCGCCTTCATCGGTAAACCCATTCAGCCTGAGATAGCCAAAACAGGCTTATTTCTATAATTATTCAAAACAAGCCTATTTATGTTATTTAAATAAACCATTCTAAATTGGTAAAATTTCCTAAAATATATTCAATCTGGCCGTTAGACCGAGGTTCAGATAGTTGCCATCCCTAACCGACAAGTCGATAGGAGTGGTCGACGGGTCTTATTTGGTTATTAACCAGTGGTCCTATGCTATTTATTTCTACTTAAACATTGTACTTAGCGTTTATATTATTTATTAGTATTCATTCCCTTATTTCTCTATTTTAGACTATTTTCGATCCAAAATTTTCAAACTCGATGATTTCTCCATTTGAACTCTGATCGTGAAGCTTTATATATGAAAGTTGCTCAAAAAATTGTCACGAATACAATGATGCAAGTTCCGTAGTCAAATTCTTACGATTTCTCAAATTTCTTTTTAAGCCTCGTAAATTATTTATTAATTCATTTTATTTAACTATATTTATTTTATAGGGTGTTACACTCTTACCCCATTAAAAGAATTTCGCTTTGAAATTTCCCAAGAACTGAATAATGTAACATAACGTACAACCATTTTAAACTATTCAACCAATTAGTATACAACGAATTTTGTAGCCAATCGCGTACAAGAGCATGGTATATCATAATACATATAATATGTGTAACAATCCGAGGAGAAATTAATAAATAATTATAAGTAAAAAATAGTGTTTATAATTAGAATTCGTTTGAAATTAGTATTGAAATTAATTGGTAGAAGATTTATTGAAATATTTCAATTAGAAAGGGAAAGAGGAATTAAATTTTAATGATTGAGTTTAATATAAGAACTTGCATTTGTGTCAAAATGGAATGAACATTTTAAACAAAAATAAACGCATGTTTTGAGATAAATAAAATAAAAATCTCATTTTTGAATATACGTATGATTTTATAAACATGGATTTTTTTGGCAATGCCAGCCTGTTTTTATAGTGGCCAGTCCACTCTTTATTAACCAAAAACAACAAACAACATTAAAAATTACATAGCATTATTACAGAGGAACAACCCGCCTCCATAAACTTATACAGCGACAACAACAGGGCAAATTTTAAAAATAAGATCAGAAACAGAAGACGAAGACCGCGCAAATCTTCTCGAATTCCTTTCCTCCCAAATCACTGCTATCGAAAGCTTGAGGTAACGGAGAAGGCGACTTGTCGACGTGGATTTCCACCCGGTTAACTGGAAGATACGTACCCATTCAAGCTTGTAATCACGTTGCGGAGGCCTCTCATGAATTCGATGAAGAACTTCTTTCCAAATATGGTAAGAAAAAAGGCAATTGAAAAACAAATGGCCAACATTTTCGGCAGCCCGATTGCACAAGATGCACACAGAATGATCGATTAATTGCCTTTTGACGAGATTATCTTGAGTATGAATAGCATTCATCAGACATTTCCATAGCAGAAGATTATGCTTTTGTTTCGATCCAGACTTCCAGATTCAAGCGTGCCAAGGAAAGGTAGAAGTGCATTGATTTTGAATTATTGATTTGTATACCATGGAAATGCTGTGAAGATTGCCATTCCATCTTTGCCCATCATTGTCCACATGCTTAAAAGAAGCAGTAATGAAAGACCAGAGGTTGTTCAACAAAGGCGAACTGACTTGAGGCAATTGCAGAACCTCATTGACAAGAAAAGCATTGGCATTAGCGTTTATAGGAATACCAGAGTTAAATAAAAGATTATAATCAGTATAGTGAGACAGAATCATTCCTGGAGCACACCAGGGGGAGTACCAAAATGAGTTCATAGTGTTGCATTGAACCATAGGCAGGTAATATCTTCTATTCGCCATAAGTCTTTTCCATAGAAAGCTAGCAGCTGTGTTAACATCCATAGTCCAAAAGTTACCACCCTTAAGATTGTACTGTCTATTCCAGACCTCCCACATCCCTATACTATTACTGAGCAATCTGTTAACGAGATGGGATGCAAAGGCAATGTTCCAAATTTTAGATTAATGATACCCAACCCTCCCATATTAAAAGGAAAAATAATTTTCTTATAAGCAATCGGTATGAGTTTAGTGGAGTAAATATTTCCATGCCAAAGGAAATGATTAAATGCACGATTTAACATGTTAATAAGCTTATAAGGAATGATGAAAAGTTTAAAATAGTATGCACACATAGCAGTGGCAATACTTTGTATGATGACAAGCCTACCAGCTTGAGATATTTTTGTACCATTATAATTTTTGAGTCTATTAGTTATTTTTTCATATAAAGGAAGGCATTGCGCATTGGTTATTCTAGACTTACACATAGGAGCACCAAGGTACATAGCATTTTGATCAATGACCTGAAGGCCAGCAACCAGAAGAATATTCCGGTAGATATTATCTTTTACCCCAGCAATATTAATTTGCGATTTACTTTTATTTATGTATAGACCTGTCGTTTGTTTAAATTTTTGAAGAGTAGAAAACACATTAGTGATGGATTTAACATTTGGTTTAGTGAAAAGGAGGAGATCATCTGCAAACATTAAAGATGAAATTTGCTGTTTTTGGCACTTAGGATGATAATCAATATTTTTATTATGGCATTCAACACTAATCAAGCGAGTAAGAACTTCCATAACTAAAATGAATAATGAAGAGGAGATAGGATCCCCTTGCCTAATACCTTTTTGAGTGTTGAAATATCCAAATGACTCACCATTGAGAGATAAAGAAACATAAACAGTAGATATGCACGTATATATCCAAGCTAAGAATGGTAAGGGAAAGTTCATCTTGGACATAATGGATATGATAGCCTCCCAACTAACAGAGTCATAAGCTTTATGAATATCCAATTTCAGAAAACATCTAGGAGAAATGTTTTTCCTATTGTAGCCTTTAATTAGTTCTTGGGAGAGTAAAATGTTATCAATAATAGATCTCCCAGAAATGAAACCATTTTGGTTAGAAGAAATTAAATCAGTAAGGCAAGTTTTCATTCTAGAGGAGATAATTTTTGCTATACATTTGTAAATGACATTGCAACAAGCAATGGGCCTGAACTCCGAAACGGATTGAGGTAGATTAACTTTAGGGATAAGGGCAAGTTTAGTATGATTTATGCCTTTCAGCAAAGTATTGGTTTTGAAAAAGTGTTGAATGGCTTTACAGAAATCATGTTTAACAATATGCCAGCATTTTTGAAAAAACATAGTAGAAAACCCATCAGGTCCAGGAGAGCTAGTGGATTTCATTTTTAAAATGGTATCATGAATTTCAGCAGGAGTAATAATCTTGATTAAATTATTAGCTTGATCATTAGTGATATTATTAATAGGTAAGTCATTTAGGACATGAATATTAGCTACAGAGTCTGTATGAGCAAAAAGAAATTTATAATAATTAAGAAAGGACTGCTTTATATTGGAATGAGTGTTAACTTCAAAACCATGCCTATCTTTAATCCTATGTATTAAGGCAGAAGTCTTCTTTAGTTTCCAGGAGTTGTGAAAATTTTTAGTGTTTCTATCTCCTCCTATATCCCAGTTTAGTTTATTTTTTTCACGGAGAATTTGAAGTTCAGCGTTGATAGCTATTTTCAATCTTTTGGTAAGCTCATTAGCTTTATTAGACAGCGTTAAATTACTGGGATCATTCTGCAATTGAATATGTATATCATTAAGTTCAGAGCTTAATTTGGTGGAAAGAAGGTTTCCCGTACCATACTTATTTAAAGACCAAGCTTTAATGGAAGCTTTACTATCTTTAAGCTTCGAT
This sequence comes from Allium cepa, assembly GCA_030765085.1. Taxonomy (NCBI): domain Eukaryota; kingdom Viridiplantae; phylum Streptophyta; class Magnoliopsida; order Asparagales; family Amaryllidaceae; genus Allium; species Allium cepa. The sequence goes on along the minus strand of CM060938.1, from coordinate 459,236,058 downwards.
TGAAGAATAAACATGGGATTGCCATATTTGGGAATGCCCCAAACATGCTCAATCAAAGGAAAAAATTCAGGATCAGAAAACCAACTATTAAAAAAATTAAAAGAAGAAGGACCTTTAATACTTCTATTTCCCCAATCCATAATGATAGGACTATGATCAGATAGAGATGGAGTAAGGAAAATAGAAAGCAAAGAAGGCCAAGCATTGAAAGCAGAAGAATTAAAATAAGAACGATCCAATTTGCAAAAGGTTCTATTACCAGATTTGCTACAGTTATTCCATGTGTAAAAAACACCTGATTTTGGAACTTCCTGAAGTTGAGAAAGAAGGATTGTATTATTAAGAGGAGCAACATCCACCAGAGCCAAAGGTAACCCACCCACCTTATCCTCAGATTTTTGCATACAATTAATGTCACCTAGGCAAATCCAAGGGATAGCAGTGTGCAAAGTAGGAAGAATGTCAAGAAAGACCTGCCTATTAGCTTTTATATTATCTGCATACACAAAGGTAGAGTTAAATTTGAAATTTGTAGGCAAGTGATCAATAGTGCAATGGATGAATTGTCTATGAGTTTCAGAAGCATTAATTGAATACACTTGGGGATTCCACATTATCAACAGCCTCCCAAAAGAGGCAGCAATATGATTGTGAATAAAGGCCCAACCAAGGGCTATACGATTTGCAAATATGTTAGTTTCTGCTTCAGAATATTTAGTTTCACTGATGCATATAATTCCCATTTTTTTGCCTTTGATAAGAAGTTTGATTTCATATACTTTGGCATCATCATGCCCACCACGTATATTCCAATATCCAATGTTATCTAACATCACAACTTTTTGTGTTTATTGGCAAATTGCCGAGTAAATCTTTATGGCCCTTGTAGTTTAACAGAGGCATGCTTTTTTTTTTTTGAATTATTTGTAGTGAGCTTGGCCATAATATGCTCTTGATTGTATTCATAGCCTTCATTCATGTCATCTTCCGAACAAAATTCAGCATCTGATGATGATCCTATATTGGCTTCAATTGAGTTATCCTTTATTGGAGTAAAAAGAGGAATTTCTTGGGGTGGTTTTAAATTAGCATATGGGCTGTCTGATGTGTTAACATTAGTGTTCATAGAAGATGTAGCTACTGTTGTAAGATTATTATACTGAGTAATAGGAGAGCAATTAAGAGCTGGTGTCTCCTTTTCATTGTGCTTACTTCGATTAGTATCTTGCTGGTGTTTACTTACTTCATTTTCAGTTTGAACATGCTTCTTTTGAGAACTACTGTAAGTAACAGGGTGTCCCACACACTGCTGATTTACATTAATGTCAGGTTCCACTTGTAAATAACCTAATGTTCCCCTGTTCTCTTCTATTAATTCTCCTTCCTCTATATTAGTAAGAATGGCAAAGGCGTTACATGTTTCAATTGGATTTTGAGTTACACCCTGTATCTGAATATCTTTGGTAACCTGTAATGAATCTGAATTATTTAAAATACTTAAGTCCTCCTCTGTGATCTTTTTACCTATGTTTGGTTCCACCAATTTATGATTCACTTGATTAGCTTTAGGCTTCCATCTTTGTTGCATATTCTTCATATTGTCACCAAGAGGGTTCCTATGCACTGTAGTTTTACTTTTAATTGTAGGAACTGTTTCATTAGCCAATCCTTCATTTTCACTGCTAACTTTCCCTTCCACTATACTTTTGTCCATATCACAATTTTCAGTCAAGTGACCAAAGACTTTACAGGCAGTGCATATAAGAGGCCTCCAAGAGTACTCAATGTAAACTTTTTGACATGTCTCAACTCCATCTCCTATTAATAAAAATTCAGGTAACTCTTTGTCAGGAGATATTTCAACTAAACATTTAGCATATTCCATTCTTTCACGCTTTTCAGTAGCTTCATTGAAGCAAACCAGTTTCCCCAGATGACAGGCAATCCAATTAATACCATTTAGGGTCCAAGCAATATGGGGAATGTTATAGAGTTGGATCCATATGGGAACTGATCTAACTTGAGATTGAACTGAACCAAACGCTGGTTTCCAAGTAGTAATGACAAACATTTGACCTCGTATAAAGGCAGGATCTGCACGAAGAACAAATTGCTTGTCCTCAGGACAAGAAAACTTGAAAAAATAATTAGCACCATCAGATTTTATGTCATATGAACCTTTCAGTTTCCAAGTTTTTTTAAAATGAGAAACCACTGCCATGTAATTCACTGGCACACCCAGGAAGAAGCCCACAAGATATCCTTCCCAATAACTCTTACCTTCTGACACCAACACTTCAGGGGGAGTAAGCGGTGGACCTTGATAGTCAAGATTGAACTCCGTTGGAGTATATGAGCCAGCATTCCTAGGCTTAGATACAAACAAAGAGGACCATGAAAGAGGAGAGGTAGAAGAAGAAGGCTTCGGGGTAGGTCCTGGTAGCACAAGAGAGGGTGGTGCTGGGAGCGGAGATGAATCAGGGTCCGGAGGATCTGAAGGTATAGGTGGAGGAGGGATGAGAGCAGGAGGGATAATGTCAGGTAGCGGTGAGGAACTTAGAGAGAGGCATGGAGAAGAAGAAGAAGGAATGGTTATGTCAGATATAGCCGTTGCAATGGTCGCCATTTTTTTTGCTATTTTTTTTCGAATTGATTTGACAGGGAGTTTTTTTAGTAACAAAAGAAAAAAAAGATATAATAGTATATTTTTTAAAAAAAGGCATCTACTTTTTAAAGTTTGAAAAAAGAAGACGACGATGTTCAAATGAGATGGATTATTATAAATAAGAGAAAATGTAACCATATATCTATAAAAAGAAGGCATTTAATAAAATAAACGTTATATTTTGAAAAGAAAAGACAAGAGTGTATTATGAAAGGATTGCATTTCTTACAGAAATTATAAGGTATATTATTTCTTTTTCAGTTAAAAATAAGGGTAAATTTGATTTTTGAACATAGAAACATCAATACCGATCAATTAATGTAATTGAGTGCTCAATTTAAAATGTAAAGAACAAGGGTACTAATTAATACTCAACATATATACATGTTTGTTGACACATGTTATTTATCTAATTACGACAGATGTAAATATGGAAAAATATTAATGTGTTGTTTATTTATTTATTTCAGATGTAAACATAAATGGGATGTTGAAAACTGAAGTGAAACATGCGAATAAAGAGAGACGCATGAAAATTTAATCTAAAATAAAATGTCAGAAATTAAAAATTAATGGAGGAGAAGAAAATGTTATTTATAGTTTGTATATTATTGAGGATGTAATTAATTAAATTAAATATAAGATAAGGTGCTGACAAGGTGCATTGTAAGATTTGACACAACAGCGAGTCAGCAGAAGTTTCTAGAGATTCTAATCTACGGTTGCAAGCACAACTAAAACACTATAAATAGAACCTAAACTAACCTAGGTTTTGACTCTAAAATCAAAACCTAGCCTCCATTTCTCTCTCCCAAATATTTACCTACATTTTTCATTTATAAAATAAAATTATATTATATATACATTCAAGTAAGAGATGGAGATTGTACAAATTAGAGGGGATTTCTAGAGAATTTTGGCCGCTATAAAAGGGATTCTAGCTTTTATCTCAGGTGGGTGTATAGTAATTATTTAGATTCTTAAGTAATTTAAAACATTAGGATTTCGAATAGCTGTAGTTTTTCTACAATTTTGGGATAACCTTTTTACCAGTTTATTTTCAGTTTTAGACTTGTTTTTCAGTTTATTTTCTTTTAGCTATTTTTTAGTTATTTACAATTATTTACTGGTAATTATAGCTTTTCCAGTTATTTACATTTATTTACAGTATTTATAGTTATTTACTGTTATTTACGTTTTATTTACATATATTCTACGTTTGGGATTTCCTCCCAAATTGTCAGTTTCTTTTTAATTTCCTTTTTACACAAAATGGAATATATATAATAAATAGCAAATATGGACTAATTAATAAGAACACTGATTTTGCAAAAAACGGGATGTAAAATAAGAAGATTGTAATAAATTAGACTTGGACCGAAATAGGAAAATTTAAGATATTTGCAAGATTGATTATAACGTATAATTATGATTAAAAAGAGTAAATAGAGGAAGTAGCTTATTTCTATGCTTAGAACTTGGGTTAAGTTAATAAGCACAATTATAAATAGGTTATAGTTAGAGAGAGAACAGAAAAGGCTTATTCTTAAGACTTAGAATAAATTTATAAGAAAAAGATAGCAAGAATAACAGTAAAGGCTTATTTAAACAAATCTATACTAAGTTAATAAGCAAAGATAGTAGCAAGACCCATACCAACATCATTCCCTTTTACAGTTAGGTCTCACAATAGATTAGGTGAGGCTAGGGCATGCTTATGCTGGAGTAGTGGTAACTAAGAGGTCAATAACTAAAAGTTCAAATCATGGGGATTTGGACAGGGCACAACTAGATTTTGTTTGGCAAGGACCAGTACCAACAACATTCCTTTTTTTTACATAGACACAAGTGATCTTACAATAGCACGGGTGAGGCAAAGGCACGCTTGTGCTGGAGTAGTGGTAAATAAGAAGTCCATAGGGGAGCAACAAATAGCGCGAACCTAACGGTGGTCGAACGTGCGATCTCAGTGTGGGGATATAATTCGCTATTGAGTTCCAAAGCGTGGTAAATAAGAGGTCCATAGGGGAAGAAACAGATAAAGCGATCCTAATGGTGGTCGAGTACGTGACCTCGGTGCGAGGATATAATTCGCTATTGAGTTCCAAAGCGCTTAGTAGGTGTCTTCCGTAGGCACTACTATATTTTGCCGTGGGACCCACATGATGAGACTAGCCTGTAGTAGGCACATCAGAGTAGAAGGCCGATCAAAGGGTAGAATTAGGACTTTATCCTAATTGAAGTAGAATTGGAAATTCAGCCCAACCAAAGCAGTATTTAAAGACAAGTGCAAACAATCAAGATAATCTAATCGAACTATCTAAGTAAAGCAAACAGTTAATATCGTATTTTATTCCAGCTTTGTCTTTTCTTCTACTTCCTTTATTTCCTTCTTACACTGGAACTGTTGCAAAGTCTATTACCTTTACCTTGCTCAAGAATACTTGTAATTACTTCCACTCACTAGACTTTTTGTCTGACCCACTCCTCTATTTTTCCTTTTCCCCCCATAGGCCAGCAGAGGTAGAGATAGTATCCTTCGGATTCTTTTGGAGGTTCAGATACGAAGATATTTCCTCATGTATTCTACTTCTTCTTTTTTAGTTTCTATTCCATTTGATGTACTGTTACTTTTATTTGAAAGGGATGTTCGTTTTTATGTACTATGATATTAGACTAAGATTATGGTTTTTTATAAGACATGTATTTGGTATTTTGAGACACCTTGTATTTGGTTTTATGACTCTACTTTATGAAGTTGGTTTTGAATAATAAGTTATTGTTTTTACATGTTTCCGCTGTTTTTTCTTCTTCTATGAATCTTAAACTCTATAAGTTTTTAGCTATACCTACAACACACCACACCTTTTAGTGTGCTCTTTTGGGTATACTAAGGGCTGTGGGGTGTTACAATATGTATATTGGATAATATTAAATTAGTGCCTCCTATATGAATGCATTCTTTAAAACAATTTTGAAAATATGGTACAAACAACCATATATACTAGCAGTTCTATATGTATGCAAATTTTCAAAAACCAATTTTTTTTTATTTTCATGTGCTAATTTCCTCATTTATACAAATAGGAGTATGGTTCAACCAATTTTGCATCCAATCCATGCCATCCAATACCTAAAGTGTAATTTCTAGCATCCAAAAATTTGAAAATCCAATTTTCCAAAATCTATACTTTTATGCCGAAAAAGGAATTTAGATGGAGAATTTTATATTTCCACCTTTCTTTTGTATACCAATTCCATTGTACTTTGGAACATTCTTTTGCTCATTAATCTTTTCTACCTTTTCCAAGTATAATTCACATAAGGAGATTCGTTTTTAAATTTAAAACAGAATTGTTTTAAAAACAAGTTTTGCTTACTACCAATAAGGTATGAAAATAAAATTTTCAAATCTAAAACAACTTTATTCCTTTTTCTTATTTGTGTTTTGTATACCAACATGATTACTGAACAGTAAACTTCATAGTCGCTAACATATCAACCCTCCCTATGCTAAACATATAACATTTGAAAATAATTTTTTTTCTCACTTTTCGTTAAAAGTCTTTTCCTTTTTCAATTGAATTTGTAAAATAGTTTGAATTTTTTAAGATAATTTTTCAAAAGCATTTGATTTTACACCCTTAAAACTAAACAAGCCACATAGAAGACATTTATCCATGAGTTAATGCATTTGATTGACCCTCGCATTACATAGTTAATATTAAAAACATTTTCTTTTTATGTCAGAACAACAAACAATGTACAAATATATTTAAATTTAGCTTTTAAGACATAGGGATAGTGACCCATAAGTTTCGTAACAACCCTTTTCCATCCTTCGCTTGTAAATTTTTTACTTTCCCAAAATTTCAATGTTTTAAGGATTTAAACATTCTTTATTTTTAGTTGTTAATTCAATTAATTTTCTAATTTATTTTATAAACTTCCAGCCTTACTTCACATTCATTGCTAGTTAAGTGTCCTTATGAGGTTTCCTTATTTGTATCGTTTTCCAACATATATAATGGTCAATGCACATCCAGAAAAATCAACATATCTCATATCATATCTTACACAATTCCAATGCTCGAAAGGAGACAACTAGCAATTACAACCCAACTAACCTAAAAAACAAATTTTGGAAGCTGCCTTTCAACATTAACTAGTGTTAATGATGTTGTGGCCCTCTCACTTCTTACTTGAATAAAATAGACATTTTTAGTGTGTCACTCTATTATGACCGACATGTCTTAACTTATCTTTTTTTATTCCTAAAATATGTTCCATCCGTTACTTCAATTATTATAACCAATTGTAGAATAAACTATGCATTGCCACACTGCAGTAGGCGTGAAATAGAAATTTTGCACATTTAGAATAACCCATATGAAAATTGGCTTTACGAAATAACTTTCATACCACCTATCTTGCCTTCTTTAATCCTAAGTCAACCAATATCTTCTATGTGTGTTCACCTTCTCATTACCCACTTCTCCAATTATATTACTACCTTCTTTTAATCCAATTTTTTTATAGTATTCGAATTTCGATAGTTATTTTCTTTATCTTTGATCTTTTGTGTGAGTATAATCTTGAACTCATAGAAGTGTACTTTGATACCATTCCCTATTCCCATGTGGGTTTTTCTCATGACTTTTACACATGTCTATTAAATCATGCTTGGATTCATACCAATATTTCATATATTCACTGGGGATTTCTTGTTGCTACCCTTCGAGCATTCGTAGCTATTTTATTTATAACCTTAACTTTTACTCTATCTCACCTAGACAGTCATCCCTATCTACTCTATATCAGAATTAGTTTGATTTTCTCCATTCTTCATAAAATTATCAAACTTCAAAGTCATGAATTTTTATTTTTTAAAATATAAACTTAGAAACTTTTTATTAAATTCAATAGTTGTTTGGTTTTCAAAAAGGAACCACGAAGAACTTCCAATTTTAACCAACCTTAACTGTAGGTGTCATAACTTTTAAAACTATAGTTTAAAGTTTATGATGTAAGTTTATTTATTAAGTTCAAAAGTCAATGTTAGTAATTTAATTAAAAAAGATCATTTCCGTTCACGCCAAAATTGGTCATTAACGTCCAAATCCAGATGAGAGCACCAAATCACAGTTGCAGATAGCAGATAGAGCGTACGTAGAGAGTATAAATATGAAGAACAACAAAAATTAAAATGAAAGCAGTAAAGAACAACAGATTTTATAGTGGTTTGGCTAACTCTGTTCTACGTCCACTCTAGAAGTTTCTTTTTTATTGATGTAATAACCAATTACAGTTACAAAATGGTAGAGTAGCCTTAGCCTTAGAAGAGAGAAAACCAGAGAGTAGAAAGAAGATCCCTTTTTTGAACCCCCACATGCTGTATTTATAGCAAATCCCAAGTTAATGGGCTTCCTGAGTTGTCCGGGCCCATCAGGACCATAGCCAGGCCAACATCCTTCATTATGACCGACCCACACTGCCGTGCCGACTGGCCTATGCCGAACCACTCCACAATGCCAAGCCACCCTGGCCTCACCACATGCCGAGCGACCCTGACCGAACCATAATGCCGAGCCACCCTAGCCTCACCACAATGTCGAGCGAACCTGGCCTCACCACAACGCGGAGCGACCCTGACCGAGCCACAATGCCGAGCGATGTCCTATGCCGAGCGACGTCATATGCCGGGCATTTTTTATGCCGAGCGACCCATGACTTCCAGACCGAGCGGTCGATGCCAACCGACATGTGACTTCCTCTCCACTCCTCGATCGATCCATGCCTCCAAGGCCGAACCACATCATCAAGGCCGGACGAGCCCTCCAAGACCGAGCCACATCACCAATGCCGAACCACACCATTATGCCAACCCACCTTCCAAATGTAATGCATTACCTATCCATCCAGCCGACTCAAACCTATCGCAATCTATCCTCGAAAACTGGGAAGTCGACTTAGTTAAATCCTCCTGTCTGTGGCCTTACCAAAAGGCGGGTTAACATTTTCCCCCGAAAACATGCCTTGCTATTGGAAGGTGTGTTTTGAATAGCCTCAAATCCAATATCCGAAATGTTATCCATAGCCATATCTACGACTGCTCCGAGTCGATATCGATTCCTATCCAGTAACCAAATCCTTATCCAATTCCACATCCATCCGAACCCAACAACCAAGTTCTAAACCATCCAAATTTAATAACCAATACCCACATTCATGACCTCTCCGGTTCGATATCCAAAACCGGGACCGCTCTGGGTCCGTGCCCAAATCCTCAGCTGTTCAAAACCAATATTCAAATCCGTAACCTCTCTGAGTTCTTGTTAAGCGCAACCTACACCTGGCGACCTATGTCAAGTAATGCCTTGGCCTGATTCATAGAGTGATGGTAACCCTGGTTCAGTGTCCCTGAATGCTGAACATCATTGTGGCTTAAGTCCTAAGCAGAATCCTGGTCACTCCAGACCCTTACCGAGCATAATCCATACTCGATGACCAGAAATAGTAACCGATAGATAATATTGGGTTTGAGTTCTAGAGCGAATCCTAGTCTCTCCGGACCCTTGCCGAGCATAGTCCATACTCGATGACCTTTTAATCTAAAACTAGACAAAAAGTCAACTAAATCCAAAAATCCAAAATCCAGATTCAAGCCAAAAAACAGGAAATCCATATCAAAAGTCCAAATCAAAAACCAAATCAAGAATCAAGCATCCAAACCAAAATCCAAACCAAGAAACCAAAAAACCGGGAGTTCAAAACGAACTCCAAAACCAAAGTAGAAAAAGCACATGTCCAAGTCAAAAGGAAAAAATAGATTTCACAAACCGGAGCGTCTCGGCAAACTATTATCTCAGAGCATGCCTAAGGGTTATCTCCGACCCCGTACATGAGTAAGTTATTTAGCCATTTTCCCAGAGTTTGTTACTTATTCCAAACCATCACGATTAGTTGATGACCAACAGGCCACCATTCCTGGGCCTCGGGCCTTCGTCGTTCAAGGTTGGCGATGGCCGCTCCTATTCCACCGCCGCATTCCGAGTTTCGACATATTGTCGAAACTGACCATTCCTTACATGTTCCTTGGTTATATCCTTTAGATGACTGCAGCTGTTAGTATCATGTCCATCCAAGTTATGAAAGAGACAGTGCCTTCCTAATGATCTTTCACGTTCTTAGGGTTCCCTCCTTGCCGGCCTTCGATAAGGAAGGCGATCCCGAGTACCCAAGGATAACCGCTTCAGTGTTGCATTCAATCCTGTGCAAGTGGAGAATTTTGGTTCTCCCCCGCGCTTCCTCTTCCCTTTATCCTTGTCCTTACCCGAGCTTTCACCAAGCAGTCCTCCATCCATGACCATGTTTACTTCCTTTGATTTCACGTTCAAGCATGCATCCTCTTATCAAAGAAATCTCTCAGCTTCATGACAGAATTCCCCGAGATCCATTGGTGGGTCCCGTATCAACGATACTTTAAAATCCGAATTATCATTGACTCCCGATACCGCAGCCATCAGAACCATTGATGGATCTAGCCAATCCATCGAAGAAACTGCTTCATTAAACCGAGTTAAGAATGCGCTGAGTGATTCATCTTCCCCTTGTTTAACTGCGTCAGCGTGATCACGTTCTTTGGACTTTTTATGTGAACTCGAAACTGACTTAAGAATTTTCTACCAATTCTGTCCATGTTCTGATGGATCCATCCTCCAGCTATCTGAACCACATAGCAGCTATATCGGTCAAGTACAGAGGGAAACATTGAGTCATGACCTCCTTTGACGTCTCCAGCACTTCTAAATGCCTTGTGTACCTCATCATGTGGTCAGTGGGATTCGTCTTACCGTTGTATACTTCCAAAGTGGGTAGCTTGAAGTCGGATGGATTCCTAGCTATCCTGGTGTTCTGGGTAAACGGACTTTTGTTGACTCCCTCCAAATCTCTATTTGCCAGACCTCTGTGAATAGTCCGCCTAATATTGTCGGCCAATCCAGCATTTCCAACCAAGGGTTTCCCCCATCCATATTTCCTAGTTGCTCTCCAACACAGCATGGAAATTCTGGCACATATTCCTCGTCACGTACTCCTTTGTTCCAGTTGATATCGGGTTGCATAGCATCACCTGATATCCCTCCATGGGTTGGTTCAACATTGTCTGGCGGTATGCCCCCAAGTCTTGGTCCATCCGGGTTAATAGTTGTTTGTTGATTAGGAGTTGCCCCCTGTTGGATCACTCCATCTGCCTGCTGGTTGAGTCCCTCTAGTCCAGCTCCAAGAACATGAGCATTTGCAGTTCCTGGTTGTCCAAATTGCCTAAGAAGAGCCTGCATCATCGCCTCTTGCCATTTCATCATCTGCTCCTGCATAGAATTAATCATATCTTGCATCTCGTCCCGAATTATGTAGATGGATGCATGATCTGCTCCAACTCTTGAAGTGGTCGCTTGACTTCCCTCCTGGTTGCTCGTCTCCGCTACTTGCTTTCTTGTTGGTCATCTAGCCATTGCTTTCTAGAATCCAAGTTTCCAAATCCCTAAGTGCTAGCTTTCTTGGTGAAAGCACCAGAATGTTCATGCCAAAATTGGTCACTAGCACCCAAATCCAGATGAAAGCACCAAATCAAGTCGCAGATTGCACATAGAGCGTATGTAGAGAATATAAATATGAAGAACAACAAAAATTAAAATAAAAGCAGTAATGAACAACAAATTTTATAGTGGTTTGGCTAACTTCGACCTACGTCCACTCCAGAAGTTTTCTTTTTATTGATGTAATAACCGATTACAGTTACAAAATGGTAGAGTAGCCTTAGCCTTGGAAAAGAAAAAATCAGAGAGCAGAAAGAAGATCCCTTTTCTAAACCCCCACATGCTGTATTTATAGGCAAATCCCGAGTTACTGGGCTTCCTGAGTTGTCCGGGCCCATCAGGACCATAGCCAAGCCAACATGCTTCATCATAACCGACCCACACTGCCGTGCCGACCGGCGTATGTCAAACCACTCCGCAATGCCAAGCCACCCTGGCCTCACCACAATGCCGAGCGACCCTGACCGAACCACAATGCCAAGCACCCTAGCCTCACCACAATGCCGAGCGAACCTGACCTTACCACATTGCCGAGAGACCCTGACCGAGCCAAAATGCCGAGCGATGTCCTTTGCCGAGCGATGTCATATGCCGAGCGACGTCATATGCCAAGCGATGTCCTATGCCGAGCGACCCATGACTTCTAGATCGAGCGACCGATGCCAACAGACATGTGACTTCCTCTCCACTCCTCGGCCAATCCATGCCTCCAACGCCGAACTACATCATCAAGGCCAAACGACCCCTCTAAGATCGAGCCACATCACCAATGCCAAACCACACCATTATGCCAACCCACCTTCCAAACGTGATGCATTACCTATCCATCCAGCCGACTTAAACCTATCGCAATCCATCCTCGATAACTAGGAAGTCGACTTAGTTAAATCCACCTGTCCGTGGCCTTACCAAAAGGCGGGTTAACAATTTCATCAAACAAAACATTGTTTCCTTCTTTTTACATAGTAAAAGTCAAGCTTTTATGACATGAATCGTCATTAAATCAACATTACCTTTAAAGCCTTCTCACAACAATTATTTTACTTCATAAAAAATAGGATTTTTAACTAAAACCATTTATTAAGTTTTTCATTTGAAAACTAAATTTCTATACCAAACCATTTTTCAAAAATGCACTATTACAGTGTTTTTAAAGCATCTTTTATAACTTTAAACAATAAAGACTGGAGTAGACAAGGATAACTTCCATTCTATTATTTTCCTAATACTCGTGCTATTTCCACTTTCAACCTTAGTGGAGACTCTAACAGCCTGCGAGGGAGAATTTTAAACGATATGTGCAATTACTACACATATTTATGAAAATTATTCATTTTCCTTTGTTTTTTCCTGTGTTGTTTCTAATTAGGTTACCAACATATTTTAATACAAATTCCTAACGTTGTTTCTATTTATATTTCCTAATATTACTATTATTTAAATTTCTTCTACCTAAATTACTCTTATTTAAATGGCTTCTCCTTGTATAACTTCCTTTCTCTTTGATTATTTTCTTTATTATGGTGTGTTCGCCTACTACTTTATCCATTGGGCGTTTCTTAATAACATGTAACTGTTTACTTTTTGTGTGTAAATCTATGTAAGTTGTTTTTCTATGTATTTTCCTTATATGAGAATACTCTTCCTATGTTCACTATTGGGTGTTCTCACTCTTCTATTCTCTTTACCCCATTTAAACCAAGTATCAATTTCCATTTCTCCACCAATTTAAAAAGAATTTTAAACCTTAGAATTTATAAAAATAGAAAAATCATTGAGCCAAACATTTGCTTTATTTTCCATTTATTTCAAAGAAGGTAGCGTCTTTATCAAAACCTTTTCAATCTAGCTAGTTTTAGTTTAACTAAAAAAAATTTAATTAGCTCATTTAATTAAAAAAATTCTAATTTTTTAAGAATCCAATTGTGATGGAAATCTTATATGGCAAAAAAATTAGTATTTACTTACTTTTCAAAAATAAAAACATTATAGGGGTCAAGTTTTTTTATTTATTTCTAAATTCTTTAAAAGTCATCTCAAATTTTTTAAGAAAATTTAACTCTTTTATTAAATCCTTTCACATAGGGTTGGACGGAAATGGATTTTTGTTTATCCTTTATTTTGAACTTTCATTCTTTTCTAATTATTCTTAGCTTATCTTTATTAAGAATGATTTAAAATATGGTTATCATCGTGTGGTTGTTAACTCACACCTTCTTGTGGGAACTTATTCAATTTTTATACCATATTTTTGGATATTTGCAATATATATGTTCTTAGTTTTCATCTTTCTAGATGAAATATAAGTCGTCAATTGGCAGTACAGTGAAATCCATAATTATAGGGCGGTCTGGGCTTAATAAAAAGAGTCAAGTACCATCGAACTTCAAGGACCCTTCTATATGTCGTGCTTATGCTCTTCTTAAATCATTGCCTTTTGGCACATCTTATATCGGCTAAGTGTATAAATTTAACTCAATTTATTGTTCCAACTAATAGATGCCTTGTCCATCTTTCTAGAATATGGTCGCAACTATTTCTACAGTTGGAATTTATAGGATTTAGTATGTAATATATATATATATATATATATATATATATATATATATAATTATAGGAAAATAGCAATACATTCACTCAATATATCCTAGTTCCTATGATTAACTAACCTAAACTCTGATATCAAATGTAACAACCCGCATATTAATCAGCCTGGTTTCTCAACTAAATCAAAAGCCCAAATCCATTAGAGTATAGATCGTTGATGTTTGTAACCTATAGTAAACATAAGTATATTAGAGAGCTATCTATACGAATTCATAGCGAAATAGTAAAATATAATAAAACATACATACCGACTAAGACTGCTACATTGGAACCAATATTATTTCTTGGATATCCATTTTCCTTGTCTATGCAGACCCTGAGTGAGAAGACTCGTCCATCTACCATTCCCATATTAATAGTGTTATGTCCCTCTAAATCTATCCCATGGGTTGTAATGAGGATGGGGTTAGAACAACATTCCTGTGTTTGGTAAGTTACATACTTTTATCACAATACTAGTTTGTGCATGCTTTCCATTCAGTCATTATGTCTCCTATTTATGGATTAGACGTTTTAACTCCATGTATGCATATGATATGTCTGACTTACTCTATGATAAAGTACATATAAATGTGTGTGTGTATGAGCGTTACTGTACTCCCCAAAAAGAAACCCATGTAACGTAATCGATGGTCAATTGGCGAGTACGAAGTCATTGACTCCTAAATATGACTTAAACTAGCCGTACCACTAACGCATTTCAAAAGACTCATCTAAGTGTTAACTAGCCAACCTTCGACCAAAGAAACAAACAACAAAACTTTAAGACCAATGCTTATCCCATACGAACTCTACACTAGCAGACAGTGTAATTCGTACAGGCTTAACTCAAGCCTTTGCTACCGACCACATAGGACCGACTCATAAATTGACTAATGTTGTAACACCTTGTAAAAATTAATAAGAAATAAATAAAATGGATAAATTAATTAAATAAGATAAGGCTAAAAATTAAAATTTTGCAGAAGTTAGAATTTGACCATGTAGGTTATGCCGCTGCGTTCTTGGTGAAATTTGAAATAATTTCCATATATAATGTTCTATAATCGGAGCTCAAATGAAAAAGTTATAAGTGTTTGAATTTTTTAGATTTAAGATAATTTAAATAGATTTCAAATTCAAATAATTAAATAATTCTTAAATTTGAAATTTGAAAGTTAATAGTGATTATACTTGGGGGTTTAGTAAACATTAAAAATAACATTAAGTGATAATTAAGGAAGAAAATAAATAGAAAAACAACGACATAAAATCTTCCCAAAACAAACTTCACGGTCGACTGCTCCCTAGGATTGATCAACAGCTAATGGTCGACCGACTAGCGGTCGACCGGTAGGGTAGGGCGGTCGACTGTTGACTGTGAAGTCACAGCTAGGATGTTGGACTATTAACGTCTGGATTTTTATAATTTTAACCGACCTAAATCTAATTGTTCTAGTACATTTCAACCACTATAAATAAGAGCCTAGCCCCTTCACGTTTGTTCACAAAATAGTTTAGGACTCTAGCGAAGCTTTGTTAGCTCATCTCTTTATAGATTCAAAAAAACTCTATTAGGATTACAGGTAAGAAATCCTATATATCTGTTTTGTTTTCTATTTTTTTCCCAACTATTATTCTCCCATTTTTCTAAATCTAACATATATATTCAATTCCCTTGCTCTATGTGTGTATGTATATGTATCAAAACGAAGAGATTTGGTAGAGATTGTTAATGGTATGTCAAATCCAAAGGAGTCAAAGCTATGGATATACTATGAGTGAAAATCTTAGTTTTTATATTTTAGTAATTGATTAGTATAGTTTGGGTTTGAATATGCCTTGAGGAGTTTTGGTTTGCGAAACATCATGTTATAAACCGCTAAATCTCCTTTAATATGAAATGTTAATTCTATATTAGAATCTCAACTGTTTATGTCAAAATAACGAAAATAGTGTAGATTGCAGTTTTGATAATTTTACATTCTATTCCACTCCTTATTCTTTTTCTTTGAATTTGGTTAAAGAGTTTTGACTAAGGAATACTATGTAAGTATGAATTTTATTTGCAGTTTGCACTGCTTATTCCCCCTGAATTAAATAGAAATGCCTTTGCTTATTTTTTATGTAAAAAAGGAGTTGAATAGAGCGTAAAAATTGGAATTCTAAGTTTCTAGTATCAATATATTCTATTATTTTGACGTAAAGTTGGGTCAAAATTTTTAATTGTATACAAGTCTATTGATTGGAACCTTTAATATGAGTATAGGAATTTTAGCTTTTGGTAATATGGAACGAGACTTGTATAATTGTTTAAGGAGTTGACATTTAAATGCTAGTTTAGGACGTCTATTCCACACGCTTAGAAATTACTAGGCACGTATCTATATATATTAACATAATTAACATATAATTATAATATATGATTATGTAGTCAAATAGTTTATTAATTTTATTAAATCTCTCTTATGCAAAAAACTAATTTTCGAGGCGAAATAAGAAAGATCTCTTATAAAGTCTTGATTATGGAAAAGGTGATATATGTTATAATATCTGTAGAGTGTGATATACATTATGACCAAGTTATAAGGATGCAAGGTCAATCAAAAGCACATGGAAGTTTGCCCAGCTAATTTGGCTACCAGTAGTGTGACTTTAGGACTGTTTTGAGACATCGCCTATAATAAGTAACTACGATGACACGAGGCTAGTCCTAAATTCTGTAGGGTAAATCTACCCAACTAATTTGGCACCAATAGCTATAGATAGTTGGGCTAATGTGAGATGTCATCATGGGATACAGATCATAATATTAAAAACCTGCTTCAAAGATTTAAAATAATCAAGTGCATGTGTGAGGTCCCGCCTCTTCTATATGTATGAAGCAATAAATTGTCGGGATTATGGATTAGGCACGGTAGGGTGTATCTTAGAAAAGTGCTCGCCCACTTCAATAGGAAGTATTAAGTAGTTAAAGAGAGTCTGTACAATGTTAGCTAGATAGTTACTAGTGAGGAGTCCGCCTTGGGATTATAGGTAGTAAATGAAGTGGACCTGCCTTAAATGAAGGTATTAAGTAACTTGAGTACTATCTCCCACATTGATAAGACATTATAGACGATAAATATAGGTTTTTGGGTTAGTAGCAAGTTGGCTAAGGGCATATATTTGGAAAGCCTTTTATTTAAGTTTGAGAAAAGCCTCCAAATTTTTATTTGAAAAGACTTATGATGTAGGTAAAAAACGTGAGACATATTCCTATTTAAATTATACTGCCCAATTACTAATATAGTAAGGCTCAAGAATTTTATTCATTAGACATATGTTGTTTGACTCCTTCTTCATTACAACTAGGTTAGAAAGGACGACGTTGAAGGCGAAGAAATTCATGAGACTTGTGCCAATAGTCTATTTATTTATTGGTTATTTTCTGTAGTTTTTGATGTGCCCATGAAATAAAATACGATGTTGTAATTTTGGAATATTGTACCATGGATATGAAACGGTGATTATGGATATTTTTGTTATGGCTTTAAATGACCTTTTGATTTTATGATGGGTACTGTTGTTACTATTAAATTTTATCCTTCCCATGTGAAATTATGAATGTGTTGATAAATAGCCCTATATTATTCTTTTTACTGACCAACAGCCAGCTTTGAGATGGTTCTGTAACAACCCGCACTTTAGTGAGCTAAATTTTGACAAGAATTGAAACCCAAGTCCATCAAAGCATCGATCATTGGATTTGGTACATGCAAATAAGCATGAGCATTTGATAAAAAATATAATCTCATAGCAGAAACGATAATTGGATATAAATATTGACTATGGCAACTACCTTGGAATTAATGGTATCGCTATGATATCAGATTGCTGCATCAGCATCGAGCATAAGAGAAAAGAAGACTTCTCCAACAATCAATCACGTCCATCTCCAGTGATATGTTCCTCTAAATCAATTCTATGGGTTGTAATGAGAAGGGAGTCAGAACAATGTTTTAGTGATTGGGAAATCTATATAGTGTCCATAACGTAAATATATATCGATTGATTTCCATTTAATTGTTATGTCTACTATTGTACGATTAACAAAACTAACCTAATATTGCACACATGAATTCCTACCTAGCACAAATCACCTACCTACCCTTCCCAATGTATGAAATACCGACGTAAGTATATCAGCCACTTAATACTTCTAAATATGAAGCGGGATCCGAGCATCGCCATCGTTGGTCTATTGGTCCTAGCTACAGAGACCTTTGATCACTATTTTATTGCTTTATAATACATAATAGCCATATTACTAAAGCATCTATGGTCATTAAAGTCTTAGCCATGTGAGAGATTGTACCTAAGTCAATTAATGCCCTATTAGTAAGGATTAGGTAGACCCATGACCATTTAATACCTATATTCTAGGTAGGCCATTGTCTTTTAATACGTAACCCCAAGGCGGACTCCTCACTAGTATTATCTAGCTAACATTGCTTGTAATCTCATAGTGATAATTTATACTTGTTTATAGGAAAGAGGCAGACTCCATATCAGTCAGTTAATACCTCCAACCCTAAGCAGACCCTTCCCGAGATATCCACTACTACTCGTAATCGATAATTCGGAATATTTAATGCTTTTTAATTATGAAAGAGGCAAGCCCTCAAATAACTACTCAATACCTCTAACCCTTAAGAAGATCCTATTATTCCCATAATCGTTTCCCATGGGTCCTATGATTGATGATGTCCCACATCAATTATAAGTATACACAACTATTGGTAGCCTATGTGTGAAGGACAGACTTCCATTATGTCACTTTACTGACCTTGTATTACAATCTTCTAAGCCCAATAAATTATTCTATGGGTCCTATGATTGATGATGTCCCACATCAATTATAAGTATACACAACTACTGGTAGCCTATGAGTGAAGGATAGACTTCCATTATGTCACTTTACTGACCTCGTATCACAATCTTCTAAGCCCAATAAATTATCCCATGGGTCCTATGATTAAAGATGTCTCACATCAATAAGAATGTGCACAATCATTGGTAGCCTCAAAGTGAAGGGCAGACTTCTGTTGTGTAACTCTACCGACCTCGCATCCCAACCTACTAAGTCCAATTAATTATTCTAAGCTTTACTAACTTAAGCCATATTACACAAGGCTTATTATTATTCTTATCATCCTAGTTTGGATATTTGACTTAGCTTACTAATCTTCTTTTATTTATTTAAGGCTATATAATCTATACCATTATATTAAAGCTGGGTTCAATTTGGAGCTCACACAAGCCCCCCTCAAATTTAGAACCGAAAGGTCACACAAGCCCCCCTCAAATTTAGAACCGAAAGGTCACACAAGCCCCCCTCAAATTTAGAACCGAAAGGTCATAGGCTCTTCTTTAACACTTCATGTCACACAATTTCTTACGCTTCTCCCTCATGCCTGCTGCCTCCCAAAAAACCTTTATCTAATCTCATGTCTGCGGCCTCCCAAATAATTTGATTTGTATCCCTTCTTCCTTGCTTTTCCTTCTACACCCTAGAATTTATTCATCTTTTCTTTCAAATTACCCTAAT
This sequence comes from Allium cepa, assembly GCA_030765085.1. Lineage (NCBI taxonomy): Eukaryota > Viridiplantae > Streptophyta > Magnoliopsida > Asparagales > Amaryllidaceae > Allium > Allium cepa. The sequence goes on along the minus strand of CM060938.1, from coordinate 459,216,620 downwards.
TTTTTCCCCATTTACAGGCCGGCTTATGGAGTTCACCTCCCAATTGTCCTCCCTTTCTTCTCTCAAATCGTCGAACCTTTAACCCTATAAACATCAGTAACCGGCTGTCAAAATCCCTCTTTTTCATTCCTATTCTGCTCTACTGTCATCTTTCTCCCCTTTTACCTCTGCTTTGTAACAATCGTACTCCCCTTCCTCTGACAAATAGTTGAACCTCTAACCCATAAAGTTGCATTTTTGTAAATTATCGACGACTATTGCTTTTGTTTTGGGTATGCTCAGGTAAAGCAAATGTTAAAGCCTGTATATTGATTGAAAAAATGGCTCTGTTGGTTGCTGGAAGTTCTGTACTTACACCTACATAGGTTTTCACAGTATTGTGCTCATTTGTATTGATCCTGGGTTTACTTCATTATCGATGTTTGGGTCAGTTAATATATTTAAGCAAATCAATAATAGGTATATGCGATTTAGCTCTTCTTTTGTTAGTTGATTTATACATATTTTTTTTACAGAGTTCATATTTGTATCATAGGTTTGCAAGTAGAATTTTTATCATTTGTTGTTATGTTTTGCTAAGTTTTCTCCATTGTTTATCATATAAAGTTATAAAAGCCATTTTTGTATGTACATTGATTGTACAATCATTATTATTATCTTACAAGAGATGTAACATGGTTATTATCAACGTTATCCAAAAACATCTAATACGGTCTAATTCAACTGAACTCAACTTGGCTACATATACTCCTTTTAGGTTCAATCTGGAGTTAGCAGTTGATGATCGTACCGCTTCTGCTGCGATTGTCCTCTTTGATAAAGTGGCTGAGTACCTGCTTAAACAATGGCGGAAACTTTGTTTGATATACAATAATCTTAGGTACACATCATAAAAACTACCATGATTTCATATATAACTATTACTACAAAAATAAAACATTCACTGACTTATAGCAACAATAAAAGCATCCAAATGTAACTGTGCCAAAACTTTGTCATTCCTAAAGGTTGGAGGTGCAAAAAAAGTTGCGAGCATCCTGCAGTAGTTAATTGGTAACACCGAAATATTTCAACCAAACCTTGACAAATTTATGGGTGGCAACGGGCAGAAGAAACTTATTGCATCAAAGATTGCTACACGTGGAAATGACAACATCCAACCTACGATTTCCACGAACAATACAAAGGTCAATTTTTAAATATCATCCAATAATTCATAGCACACATGAATCTTAATTCTGTTTCAGCTATAATATTATAACTATTTTTTGAACTTTAAAATATTTGTATGATGTGCAGGATCAATTTGGGTAACTTAGGTTTTTAATCACTATTCAAACACGTACAGTCTCAACTAAATTATTACATAACTATGCACTAGCGTAAGAGCTTAAGTATTTTTAAACGTGTACCATGACCAAAGAAACAAATACATGAGCTCTAAGTGTGTATGTGTGTATTTCAACAGGTTTATAATTTAATTAGTCATTCTATTTAAGCATTGTAAATCTATGTTTATTGAGTTTAATAGCACTTATAATCGGCCATGTAAATATTGATTTAAATTTCATAAGTAGCAACGAAATCCACTTATTAATGCATGAAATACCCTTAAATATGCAACCACTATGTGAAAATAGCAATAGCTCATTTGATCCACAACTCAATCCAATTATGTTTGTTTATTAATTGCATGCTTTTTCAATATATATCATACATTCTACTGTAAATTCAAATTCATCTACTATGATCAAAGAAGAACTAACATTGTGTATACAATGTTATAATTGTTCAATCAACGATTTTTCATGCTTTTACCATTTTACACTACTAGAAAGAGTTATAATATTTAACCTTTTTCCTATATTATATATATTAATATACCAAATTTTATGTAGTTAAGTTATTATCATATTATATCATAATTGGTGTAGGAATTATATTATGCAAATTTTACAACAATCGAACATCCTTGGTTAATTTTAAATTAATAATAAATCGGTTGGTATTTCATTTCTTCCCTTATCAAAACAATTTGTCTATGTTGCTATAATCAAAACAAAATGTAACAACCTTAGATTTTTTTGCATATAATTTAAATTTGAATTTATATTATTTTGAAATTATTTTAAACTTTTTTTATTTCAAACATTTTCATTTTTAAATTTAAATTTTGATTATTATATGAATTATAATTTCAAACTGGTATAAATTGAATATTTTCCTGAAAAATGGATTTGTGGTCAAAACTGGTCAAACTTTGACTTTTGAATTTTAAATTTAAATATTTGAATTCTTGAATTTTATATTTTATTATGAAAATAGATTTAATATCATGAATATTGCTTTTCGTTTTGTTGAAATTGGATTTAAATTTATTTTATTGTGAAAGTTATATTTTATTGTTTCGTTTTCGTTTCGTTATATTTTATTGTGAAAGTTATACCCTTTACAATATTGTGTGTATAGAGGGTTATTTAACAATATTCTTTGTTTTAATTTATATAAATGATAATTTTACTTGATATATCTTATTATAATTTGTATCATTATGTTATATTGTGTATATTTTGACTTTTAAATATTTTTAAAGTGATGTTTGAATTTTTCTAAAGCTTATTGAATTTATTTTCTATTTTTAAAGCCTAGTTTCTATTTTCTTTGCTATTTTCTTCATTTAAATTATATTTTATTAAATTTATTTATTTATTTTTGTGAAGACATTTTTATTTTGTGTTCTTATCTTTATTTAAAAATATTTTTCAAGCACATATAATTTTTGCAAAATTTATTCTGTTTATTTTCAAATTTGCTCGACTAGTTTGCATTTTCTGAGCTATTTTCTTATTTTTACCTTATATAATTATTATTTATTTATTTATATTTTATATTTTGTTGAATTTTTGAAAATTTTACTGAAATTATTATTATTCTCAGTAATTTAAACTTATATAAATGAATTAAAGGTAATTTGAAAAGGTTTTGACTTTTGGTTTCCAATGGCTCTTTATCTTCCACCCTTTCACATTTAACCTTACTTTTCATTCAATCGGCCACATCTCCTCATTTCTTCAGCTGCCTATTTTTTTCTCATTCACCTAAAACATTTTTCTTTCCATCTGAAAGAAATTTCAGCCTCCATCATCTCCAAGAGTTTTGTAATTTTTTCTTTTCTTTTTCCATTGTTTTTCTTCTTGTTTTTCTACTTGTTTATGTTGATTTTTACTTGCCTTCCCTTCTACTTCCGGTTCGGCCACACCACTCCAGCCACCATGGCCGCCTCCTCCACCACCTGAACCACCCACCACCTCCTCTCAAGCCCCAAGCCACTGGTCGTTCCCAATAGTTGATCAAACTCCACCTAAATCTAGACAAACTTCACATATATGCACCATAGCCAACACCTATGCCTTCATCACCTTCAACCTTCCTTTGGCCACCACAAACTCCACCTCCACCACCCATGGATGACCTGAAACCCTATACCACACCATGCTCCAACCCACTACAGAGATGGCCGTGCCTGGTCTTGCTTGGGCCGATGCAATGTTGCCTTGAATTCATGATATTTTGCCTTGTAGTTGTAATCCTTGCACATATCTCATGCATCATTACTTTTGCTCCATCCCATACATGTTTGGCCGACCTCTTATGAACCCAAACCTGATCCTTGTCCTTGCTTTAGCCGTGCCTTTCTGACCTATATCTGAAGCATTAGTGGTAGAAGGCAAGTGCAAAGACTTTGGAGATGATTTTGCATTTATCTCTAACATTGTTTAATCATATTTTTAGTTGAAAACTTATGTTGTTTGTATTGTCTTGTTTGAATGTGTTCAAGGCAATTAATCTTTGGCTCTCGTAAATTCGAATCTTTGTCATGCTATCGTGCCTCTGAAGATCTCAGTTTGTTCTTTTGATCGTTGTCTCCAGCTTATACAAGTGAGTTATTCTCACCAGGCAATTTTGTACTTATATAACTAGTAAATCGATCACCCGTGAACCTATAAAATGCATAACCATATTATATCTGCTATTTTATGATCATATGATGTTCACCCATGCTTAAACACCTGTTATATCATATGTTACTGTTATATTATGCTGTTCTGTTGTTTATATCAGTTTATCACACTACAAGTTCCCTTTCGATTAGAATCACTATGGGTTGAAATGATACCTACCCGAACGGACTTTAGAATAAGGGAAAATCGTTATGGGCTGAAATGATAGGCCTAGGCGATTTTCAATTATTTTCATTTACTTGGGACTGCGGGTTTGAAATGATAAAACCCGTATTTTTTTCGTAAATTAAAGGTTGAAATGATATATTACCCATATCACTTTACCTAGCGTAGAAAATTATATACAGGCCCGTAGTTAAAATACATTTTCTAAATTTTTTAAAATATTTTAGAAATGTAATTATTATAATATTTTGATTTAAAATTAATTAAAAATAATTTTTGTAAAGTATTATTGATTTTCTGGAAATTTATAAGTTTAATAAATTATGGAAAAGTTAGAAAATTTGAATGTAAGTTATTTTGGAAATTTTGATTTAATTATAACTGGAAATTAAATTAAATGTGAAATTACGATAAATTTATGATAATTTGAATTTAAAATGAATTTAAAGTGATTTTATAATATATTAATGATTTTGGAATAAAGTTAATGTGAAATGAATGATTATTTAAGTTGAAATTTTTAAATATAACTAAAATGGGAATTTGTGAATTTGGCTTAAAAGTGAATTTTAAGTTAAGTAAATAAAATTGAAATTAAGTTATATTTTGAAATTTTAGACTTAAGTGTTAAGTTGAAATTTAATTCAATGAATTTAAAATTGAATGTTGAAATTGAATAAGTGAATTATTATTAAATCTTGATTTTTGAATGGAAATTTAACTTTATAAAATCATGAACTTAAGGAAAATTAAATGATGTTTATAAATATGAAAATGTATGATTTTATAAGTTAAAAATGTTTTAAATAAAAATATAACTGGTTGTGAAATTATATTGAATATTTGAAGTTAATTAACTGCACTTTTGAAATGCTATTAATTGTAATGTAAATGATATTACAACATTTGTAAATGCTGTAGTCGATGATAATGAACTAAAAAGCTAAATTGAATTAAAGGCTATTATAGCATTTTGTAAGTGCTATAATTATTGAATTTAACTAAGTTTATTTGAAAATTAAGTAAACCCTATTACATTATTTTTTTAAAATGCTGTCTTTTGTTAAATTGAACTGTTTTGAATGAAACTTTCCGTAGCGTTTTCTAAATGCTGCGAAAAGTGAATTTTCACTATTTTGATAAACTTAAGTGAATAAATGAACTTTGAAAGTTGAAAATTTTAAAAATTTAATAATTTAATTATTAAATGTAATAACTTCATTTTTGATTTAAAAGAAGTAATTTGATTTGAAATATAAACTGTTTTGAAATGTGAATTGAAATGGTATTTTAAATTGAATAAATGAATATGGTTTTGAAATGAATTTTGAAAGATATGATATTTTGATATATTAAAATGGTTTGGAAATGATTAGATCTTTATTTTGATATATTGATATTACAACGCTTTGCAAGTGTCGTGGTTGATAAAAATGAACTATGTATAAATTATAACTAAGTGGTATTACAGCACTTGGTAAGTGCTGTGATAACAGAAAGATAATTAAAATATGAAACTAAATAAAGGGCTACAGTAGCACTTGATAAATGTTGCGGTAGGCTGAAATGCATGTTTGAGGTTTTGATTTAAATAAATGAGCTCAGAATTTTTCTAAAATTTTGGGAACTAAATATTTGATTTTAAATATAATGACTTCACTTTTAATTGGTTTAAATGAATTGATTTGATTTAAATATAAAACTATTTAAAAGGTGATTTGAAATGATAATAAATGAATGATATCTTTGAATTAAAAAGGATAATAAATGAATGATATCTTTGAATTAAAAAGGATATTTAAATGTATATATTTGGATTTGAATTCAAATAATGATTTGAAACGAATTTTGAAAGATATGATATTTTGATATATTGAAATGGTTTGGAAATGATTAGATATTTATTTTGATAAAGATTTGAATTTGAAATGATACTTTATTTTGAAGTATAAACTATGACTTTTATATTATAACTACGGGTTATAATAACGATGGGTTGTTAAAGAGACCGGAATCGGATACAGACATACTCTCTGTCGATACCGAAAACCACTTTAACAACCGTGTACGCGGTGGAGTTTCCAGAATGAAGTAGGATGGTGGCGATGTTCTTGAGGTATATTACGTGGACCCAACTCCAGTGAGTTGGCTTAAGGTGGCTAAAACAGGAGCGATCTCGGGCCAAAAGGGGTAGCTCCTCTGGTCGGACACATTCCTTCGATACTATACTCTTGCTTGTGATTGATTAGATGGCCATCCTCCGATTTTGATATGGAAGTGTGTTCCGAGGTGGGCGTATGTGGCTGCTGCGTTACCACCAGCCCGTGTGTGTAATTGGTATATCTACCCTGGCATTGCCTTGTGTGCCGTGTCACCTACCATATCGAGCCTTTACTACGAGTTTGGTTTTCTCCCGTAGCCCATGCGTATCTTCTCGTAGTCTCCCGATCAGGAGATATGCAGATATTGGATGGACTACTGGGACTATTACGTGTCTGCGGCTATATGGGTAACCCCGTGATGCTATTTTAAAGTAAGTTTATTTTACTGATAGACATTATTATAATAGCGCAATATTACTACATAGTAAATAGTTTAACGGATCTTTATAGGATAGGCGGTCTCAGCCATCCTTTAAGTTACTTGTACCTTATTACAGTTCACTTGAGTTGGTTTACATTACATAAGTATATATTGTCCTGACTCGAGTGTTTGTATTTTTATTTACGCTCGGGTCAGCCTGATTTATTCACAGATTTGGATTCCACTTTCTGGAGATTGGAATCGCTGGAGATTATCTGCTTATCTAGTTTTATCTATTCCAGTTCTGTTTCTCTATTCAGCTTGTACTTGGTTATCATCTTGAGACTTCTGTTGTACTTTATTTATTCTGTTGTATTTTATTTAACTCTGATATATTTACGTAGTAGCTTCATGAACTACTATCTCTTTACTTCCGTTGCATTTCTTACTCTGTGTCTGTGTTATGTGATTATTATTTACCGTATATTCTGAGATTTGCCAAATTTTATTTACAACGCGGTATTTTGAGCAATTCAAGTCCGACATGTGCGGATGCGAATGGTTGAAAATACCGGATGTTACACAAAAGGTTTCACTTCACATGTGTAAGTCATATGACACCATGTAATAATTTTTTCTACAAAATTGGAACAGACAATCATGATATTTCAAATAATAGAAAGTATGAGTAGAAATTATATTTTACACCAGATTACATTGATGAATAGATCTTTGTTTATGGTCTTATTCTCTTTAATCATACATGTAGCAGCATTACATTATCGGGATGTTTATACAATAACTTTACATTTTTATTATCTAAGGAACATGGAGTCATAAGTTCTTACAATTTTAAAATATTAGAAAAAGAGGGATTTGATAAAAGAGGCATGTTTTCATCTGTTTGTTCAGATGTTTGATAGTGAACTGCTTATGATAACTAGACAGGTGTATACATATTAACTTAAATTGTTGTCTATTCAAGTTTAACACGAATTATTATGGTACATTTTAAGCATCTTTACTAGATAGGACTCTTTTTGCATCAAATCTGAAATAGTCCTCGCATTTTTTTAAAAACTATAGGTTCTTTTGGGTTCTGTTTGGTGGCATGAAGCGCACAGAAATTATAATCGCTTTGTTTTACTAGACCATATGTTCTTTTTCTTTTTTGATGTAAACTTCTATTGTGTTTGCTCCATATGTGAATCCGAACAAAGTTTTACAACTGTAAATTGCTAAATAATGATGAATTTGAGTTTTTTTTGGTTTGCAAGTATTTTACTAAAATTTTATTTTTCCATGCTAGAGCATAAAGGGTATTACGTTACACTTTGGTATAAAATGTAATGATCTGCATGCCGCATGTGGTAGGTCCGAATTAAAATGCCACTGATAATTATGCCTCGAGATGGATTTGTGATGAAATAAACATTGGATTTATAATAGTGACATTCAAACCGTACATGATTATGAACAAAAGGATCTTTTATTTCGTTTGTCGTTTGAATATAGTATGAGTGCTCTGTATGTAAAACTCAACTAAGTTTTTGGCTATAGATTGTTAATTGAAATGAACCCGAATATTTTAGCTTTGCAACTAATTTACTGAAACTTATTTTGTCATGCTAATGCAAAATGGGTTTCAACTTATACTTTAGCATCAAAAGATATGCATTTGTAGGCTACATGATATGGATTTGAGTTAAAATGATACTAATAGTTATGCCTCCGGCTGGCTTTGTGATGAAAATCGTTCGATTTTTAACAATGACTTTCATGTATTACATGCTTATGAACAAAAGGAACTAGTGTTTCATGTGTCCTTTGAGTATTTCCCTAATGGTGGCATTCTAATTTAATAGGGACTCACATATAAAAGTTGGAAAATTGTAAACAACAATCATAAAACATTTTTTCCCAAACATATATGTTATGAAATTTAATGTTCAAACTGATTGTTACTAAACCTTGACCTATTGTATTATCTTACTCTGGAGTATTTTGAGTTTGTTGTCTTGAATCAATATGATTGGGCACCATGTTTTTAAGGTTTTCAGTCTGTTCCCAAACTGTGTTTGCATCAGGAATGAAATTGACCAATGCAGTAATGAACATTGCTGATATCCAACTGATTTAATCTATCGCAGGGTTTGAGTGTATATTGTATGTCAATGTTAAACGGCTGCTATCTAAACCCAAATTTACACGGTTTGAAAACAAAAAATCTAGAAAGCACAATCCAAATAATCATATTTAGTTTCGGCTTGTATGGTCTTCTAACAGATTTCTGTTTACTGTGGAATTGCTAACGATACAATAGTTAAATTTATTACATGTTACTGTCTGTGAAATGAAACATGTTACTCATTTGATAGGATAAGGCAATTTCAAAATGCTTGGAGGAATAAATGGTGATTGAAACATTAAAGCAAGGGAGGTATTTACATTTTTTCCTCATGTATTTATCTCTCTAAATGTTACATACATATAAATAAATAAATAAATAAGTGTGTGTGTATGCGTGTGTGTGTGTGTGTGTGTGTGTGTGTGTGTATATATCTATGTTTGTGTTTAGAACTACCTCATGCATTTAAATAGCTACAGATTGAAAATCCACATTAGTTTTAATTTGACTAATTTTTTGTTGTTTTGTGAGCATGATTAGCATGATTTTCATGAAAATCACATTTTCAAATTTATAATTTCCTTAAGTTGTTTGAGCATGATTGTGGCCTTAATCAGTATTTTACAGTAATAATAACATATTTTATTTATCGACATTGTATTGTAATCTATTTTTCACCATTGAATTGAATGCACTTTTGAAGTCATTTATAAAAGGATCTAATTTTGTATCATATTGATTTGCAATGTTACCATAATCTATTAATTTTTTTTTTGAAAGCTTGATTTTTTAATAGTAATTTTGTGACATTAACACAACTTTATAACTACATTTGAGTACAATTAGGTTGGTGAAAGATTTTCTTTTAAAAAATTCATGTAACTATCCATGTTTAAACTTCATGGATTAATTTATAACAGATATTTTATGGACTTCAACCCCCTTGTGATGTGCACAATTTGACCAATGAAACATTAACGCAAAAAATTGGACAGTGTGCCTAGAGAAGTTGAAATTGAGGTCTGACATCTACTTACTTATATATAGGATTTAAATTCAGTCTTCTGAAAGGGTTCAACATCAACACACGTAGATGATACATATTTGTCTTGAGAAAATATGAACAAATACATAACATGCAGTGTTTCATGGAAGTAGCTATAATGACTATTTCACCACAAAAATTCATTATTGTAGACTTTTTTTCTTGCTTACTTGCTATCCATTAGTATGTGTTTCTCTGTTATCATATTGATTTTTTTATTTATAGAAAAGGGCTATATGCATAGTATGAGCTCATTTTGATATCATCACAAATTAACTTTAACAAAGTAATTTTACAAAAATAAAAGAGCAAAAAATTAACGATGATTACAACAATATGCCTACAGTTGGTGTGCGAGGCAACCTTATTACTACTTATACTATTCTCGGTATCTGTTTGAATTTGAAAATTAAGCTAGGTAATAGTTTACTGGAAAATGTGTAGCGTTTTACAAATTATTCTCCTTGCTCTATAACATAAAGTACAAAACTGCACATTTTACCACTTACTGTCAAATTATTAAAGTTGAAAAAACATTGAAAGTTCATTATCATCACTAGCTTCTTTGTACTAAACTGTAATTCAGCCTTCAACTTGTGGAAGTTTATTGGCTTTTCCCCTATTGTACATGAAACTCCACAAACAAACGTATAAAAGCAAAAGGTGCTTAGTATATCACAACATGCTCAACTCTCTCTTCTTCTTGGGAATTTGGTTTGGTCATTACGAATATGTATTTTAACTAAACTATACTTTCAATCTTTAAATGTAAATTTTTTAACATGCTTTAGAATAGTCTGCATAAACAGTGTAACTTGGTACTTCATGCTGGCTATATTAACTGGTATATATAGGCATGACATTAGATTTGTTAACTAACAGTTTTGTTATTTTTTAGCTTGCTTTTGCTATTTTTTAGACAGAATAAAGCTAATGGATATGCTTCAGATGCTTTTTAGGTGGGTGTATTGCGATGATTTCTATATCCGTTTAGTTGCTTTTGGTATTTCAATAATAAAAACTATGCAACAACAACTTTTATGCATATTATGCTACTGTGCGTGCGGTTTCATGCTTCGTTCACTGCTGTTTTAACATCTTTTATATGTTGAAGCTTATGATATTCAGATTTCAAAAAACATTCATATATTTCTTATATTGGTTATCTCATATATTGGTTCATCATAGTTATACCACACACTATTGCTACTGTTATGTTGCAAATTTTTCCATCATTTCTCAATTTTTTAATACTGTTTTTTAGCTATGACCAAATAGTGCATTTGTGATCTTGGTATCATTGGCTTCTTTCAACAAAGAAATTCTTCTTTTCGTCTTGACCAGTTGCTGACTACATATATATTTCAATATTGTATATTTTCTACTTTTTATGATATAATGTAACCCATGTCTGCACCACACTCCCTTATGAAGAGAAGAAAACAAATATCACAACTTCTATAATCCATCGCAAGGTCACTTAATCTACTCCGTTTGTTTCTATTCACACTTTTAAACGAACAATGATCTTTTTTTTAATGTACTAGGATTACATAGTTATATTGAAAATAGATAATTATTTAGTAACATGGATGCATAAAAATTATTTTTAAATTATGGTTTGGTCTACGGAGGATGTTTGATTATACTTTTTAAAGGTTAATAAATTAATGATGTATTAGTGGGTATAAACTATTCTCAACTACTACTTCTTACATTTCATTTTTATGGGGAATGCTCCATGTATTTATACTAAACACTCAAAACAAATAAAGTTACTCCAAAATTGTATTTACAATTATCGCTGTAATTACATTTATTCAAATTTGTACATCGGTTTTGGTCAGATCCTGGTGCGCAGCATCGGTTCGCATTAGTATATATAATTTCTCAAAATTAATTTTAAAATAATATTTAAATATTTTTATCATATATATTATAAATATATTTTAAATGAATTATTTACAAATACTATTTCAAAGTGTGTGTCGCATTGACATATTATATAATTTGATTTTCCTGTTTTTCAATTTTCTATGTAACCACAATATTTTCACTACGTCCGTGCACGAAGCACGGGTTCACACTAGTTTATCTTGAATATTCAGTCATCCATAAATCCCCTTTATTTACTTCTTCCATAAATGTCAATTTGTCCATGATAAAGAATATCATCTCGGCGGACATTTTTTAAGACATTTATGTATATTTACTAATTTCCAATTAGTAGACTTTTCTAACTATTCCATATTTATTTATCTAATCTACCATAATTATCAGTCCCATTAATCTATTTAGCCTATTAATAATTTGTAACTCCCAAATTCATTCCACATTTATTATCCATTAATTGGCGTTACTACCTTTCCTCATTCTCCTTCCAAATTCGTATTTGCAAATCAACATTATTACTATGTATACTAGTATCCTAAGCGAGCGTTACGCATAAATCATCGTATTTATTAGCATGTATAAATATGTATAAATATCTACTTCTACCAAATATATTTTAGTCATAAATCTTTAATTTAGAATATTCTTTTCTATATTTAATTTGCTGAAATTACATTTCTTGGGAAGATTCTGCATCATGCTTTTCATAAATTAGTTTAAACAAAATATTAAGGATAAAAGGAAAGATTTGCCTCATTTGAAATTACAAGGAATGATTATTATTTTTTATTTGAATAGACAGTGCAAACTATAGAGAATATCTCTTCCTTTTCATTTGCATATATTCCTTGTTAAATCAAATGATGCACTTTCTATGCAATTTGGAAATGCAAACAAATTTATAAAAATTAAACGGATGTTCTTCCCACAAATTAAACTACAGAAAATTCCCAATTCAACATAATTAGGTTTATTATCAAAATCATACTAATAATCTACAACCCAATTTAAAATTTAGAATAAATTTCATAGCCAATCATTATTCGTATCTATAACTTTTGGGACTGATTTCCAGATTAGAATGTAGCAATAATTCCTATTAGATATAAAACAAGAATATTGAGGCAATAGTTTTCTATGCTAATTTAAGCCTACAATTCGCAAATATTATTGATGTAGGCACAAAAATTAAATGTTTGCCAATGGAATAGATTCAAAATAATAAAAATATATCTGAAGTGAAGCCTTTGATTCAACTCCATTTCCTTCTTATTCTAAGAAATATGTATAAAAATGGTATGTACATATACTAGAATTATAGATCTGAGAAGAGATTTGAGGTTGAAGGAAAATATAATTATTAATACAAATATATACACAAACACACACATACACATATTACCTCATTATCGCATAGTGTTGATTCACTCTTCTTCTTGTCTTATTTGATTTCTATTCTTATCCAATATATACACACACGCAAATATAGATAATATAGATATTATATTTTATAACTCAAAAAACAGTGGAGCAAAGAAAACGGTAGAGCTTCACTACTGCTTTTAGAAAACTATGAGAAGAGAAGAGATGGTTAGGCTTGAACTTATAGCCACTCGAATCAACCATAGCCATACGATCAAAATATATAAAATCCAGGCTGTTCTGGCCTAAGCAAACCTTAGCCACCGGCTTGCCAACCAGTCGACTGCTCATGGACACCGGTCGATTACTAGGTGTCGATCGACCCAAGAGAAGATTGACCCATAAGCCCCAGTGGTTAATACATTAACGTCAATATATTTATTTTAATTATTTTCGTTTCGAATTCATTTTTCGTCTGTAACTTCGTCGTTTTGACTCCGACCCCAAAACTCCAAATATAAAAGTTGCTCAGAATTCGCCACTAGTGCAATGGTTCAAGTTTCATGGTCAAATTCCATCATTTGCACAAATTCCATTTTTGGAGCTTAGTTAACTAACTAGCTAGCTAACTAAATAATTAAAGCCAAATTCATAGGATGCTATAGGTTCTAAGTTTCGATGGGCCTTCTCTGGGTCAGAATTTAGGCATATTTCAGGGCGCGCTGTTACATATGCCTAGCCTTACTCTACAAATACTCGTACACAATGCAGATATATCGTCGGCCTCTTTACACGATTCCCATTTAGATTTGCCTAACACAAATCAAGGAAATACCCATTTCGGTTACCTAGGACCTTTATTTTGATTTGAAGCAGACCTCATTGCCTATTGGCATTTTCATAAGTTATTTATGACTTCTTATTTAGGAAGAAGTAGATTGGATGACCATTTAATATCTTTAACCCTAAAGAGCTCCCTTGACTACTCTGAAAGTACTCTAGCCGTTTAATACTTTAATATGAGGTAAAACCTTGGATTATTTTTCCAAACCTATATACAAATGTATATCACTTCCATAGATCCTATAGTTGGCGATGTCTCACATCAGCAGTATATATCGCAACTGCTTGTAGCCCCTTGCAGAGAGTAGACCTCTGTTATGTACCCTAACGATCTCGCATCCTAGCCCATACTAAATATAACCATTTATAATTAATCTATACATTAGGCTAGGCCCACTAATTCACACCCGTTGCAAATGTATTATTGAGGCCATATAAGTTCACTATGGAAATTATTATGCCTTCTAAGTTTATTTATTAGTATTCATTTATCTACTTTTTATGATCTTTCCTTTTATTTTATACGCTTACTATCTTTAACTTCTTATTTCATTAATGTTATTAAATCTCATTTACTTCTTCTTCTTCATCCAATTGATGCCCTTTATAAAAAAATTTATATTCAGATTGAACAAAACATTAATGACATTTATTTGTACATTTTAGAGTTAATTTACCATGTCTATTTAATTTCCTTCAACAATGTCATAACTGGTCTCTGCAATTAAATTCATTAAATGATCTACTATGCATATTGACTTGATTACATTAACTCCTTGTTTTCTCCTTGATTTTTCACCTTGTTCGTATTTAGCGTTTAATTTATGATTAATATGATAACATACAATTAATCGCACGTTACCATACATATATGTATTTATGGCATAATTGACTTTGGTTTATTTATTTCTTAAACTTATACTTTTACTGCAAATATATACATTTAATTGGTAAACTGGATTATTTTTATTTTTATTTATAACTTATTAGTTTCTACACTTAGGGTTTTTTGGATATACGCTTATCTCTAACTTTCATAAAAATATTTATTTTCGTATTTTAATGCATTGGAACCCTATCTTTTCCAATAAAGTGTTAGCGCTGCAACTTTCCATAAACTACAAAAAGTGGGGTTTTGCTGCATTTTCAATTGCAAGGAATTATCTCTTTTTAATTTTATTGAAATGGATAGTGCAAACTACAAAAAAATCCTACTTGCCTATCTCTTTCCTTTGGTTATATAAATATTTCTTGTTATTTCAAATGACATATTTTTCATACATAACTATGAAGTTGGACAGTTTATCAAAATTAACAAGACAAGCAATACAATTAGATTGTACACTCTACAATTCCAATGAATCAAAACATAGAAATTAAAATCCCAAATCAAATTAAAACATCCCCTATTTTAACCCTTTATGTTAACCCACCTTTTGGCAAGGCCGTAGACATGTGGATTCAACTAAATCGACTGCTCATTTGTCGGGGCTGGGTTACGGTGGATTTAGTCGACTGAATGGATGAACAATCAAGGATGGATAATAATCAGGGATTTACATTCGGGATTCGGCATAGTCGATGGACGAAGGTTATTGCATACTTGAAACTTGGATTTCGATGAGTCGCAAGTCGCCTTGGATTTGCATCGAGTCATATGGAGTCGAGCTTCGAGTCATATGGATGATTTCTTCAAGTCTTCTAGGTGGCTCGGCATAAGTGGCTCGACAAGGTGGCTCGACATGGGTGGCTTATCTGTGTTAGTGGCTCGAGGGTGAATTGGATCGGCATAATGGTGTTGTTCGGCCTTAGTGATGTCGTTCGGTCTAGGAAGTATGGGTCGGTCGGGCATCAAGGTGGTTCATCAGTGGATGTGGCTTGATCTAGATGATTTCGTTCGGTCTGGAAAGTATGGGTCGGTCGGGCATCATGATGGTTCGGCAGTGGATGTGGCTCGGTCAAAATGGTGTCTTTTGGCCTGGGAGGCATGCATTGATCTAGATGGTGTCGTTCGGCCTAGGAAGTCTATGTCGGTCGGGCATTAAGATGGTTTGGCAATGGATGTGGCTCGATCGAGGAGATCATGTATGGGTCGGCAAGTTGAAGTGGTTCGGTCGAGGAGAGGAGATCATGTATGGGCCAGCGAGTTGAAGTGGTTCGGTCGAAGTAGTTCGGTCAAGGTGATTCGGCGTCATGAATAGGTAGGTCAAAGGAGTTCGGCCATGTAGGTCGGTCGGCATTGATGGTCGTTCGGTCTGGGAGGAATGGTTCGGTGATGGTTTTATTGGGTCCGCATCACACAAGAAGCCCAGTAACTCAGATTTAGCCTATAAATAGCATGTAGGGCTTCAGAAAGGGGATCATACTCATTCTGCTTCCCCTCTCCTTCCCTACTAAGGCTGCTCTGCCATTTTTTTCTAAAAACTCTAGATTGTAACTATAACTGATTCGAACATCAATAAAAGGAAATTTCTAGAGGGGACGTAGGCCAGAGTCAGCCGAACTACTATAAATCCTTTGTTATTACTGCTTTCTTTTTAATTTTTACTGTTCTTCACATTACTACCTTTACATACATTCTTCTTGTGATCTGTGATTGTGATTTGTGTTTTCATCTGAATTTGGGTGTTAGTGAACAGTTTTGGCGCTAACATTTTGGTGCTTTCACTGAGAAAACTAGCACTAAGGGATTCAGAAGCTTGGAGTTTGGATTTAAAGGCTTAGGAACTTCGATTCTGGAGATTATGGCAAATCAATCAACTTGGAGACGGAGGACGGAAAGAAGTTAGCAAGAGGGAAGTCAGGAGGCTTCCTTTGGAGCTAATCAGGCATCCATCTACATCGCTAGGGATAAGATGCAGATTATGATGGTTTCTATTGAGGAGCAATTGATGAAAAGGAAGAGGAAATGATGCAGACACTTTTCAAACAATTTGGGCAAGCGGGAATAGTAGGAGCTACACGAGCTCAGATCCATGGAGCTGGATCAGAAGGAGTTAACAGGCAAGAAGATGGAGTGGCTCAGCAAGGGCAGCCTCCAAGCAGCAAACAACTATCAATGTGGATGGACCTAGACTCGGGGGCACACCACCAGGAAATGCTAGACTAATCCATAGAGGGATACTGGATGATGCTATACAGCCCGGTGCCAGCTGGAGTATAGGAATACGTGACGAGGAGTATGTGCCAGAATTCCCTTGAGGACTTGGAGGGCAGTTAGGAAATATAGATGGGAGGCAACCCTTAGTAGGTAACACTGGATTGGCTGACATCATCAGGCGAACCATTCACGGAGATGTGACAAACAAGGATTTGGAGGGAGCAAACAAAAGTTCGTTCATCCATAACATCAGGACAGCTAGGAATCGATTCGATTTCAAGTTACCCACTTTGAAAGTGTACAACAGTAATACGGATCCCACTGATCCGTTGATGAGGTACACAAGGCATATGGAGGTGCTGGGGGCATCAGAGAAGTTTATGGCCCAGTGTTTCCCCCTGTACTTGACCAATATAGCTGCTATGTGGTTCAGATAGTTGGAGGATGAACCTACTGGAACATAGACAGAACCGGTGGACAAGTTCTTAAGTCAATTTCGAGTTCACATAAAAAGACCAAAGAATGTGATGAGGTTGACGACAGTTAAGCAGAGGATGGATGAATCTATCAGGACTTTCTTAACTCGATTTAATGCAGCAGTTGCATCGGTGGATCGGCTAGATCCATCGATGGTTCTGATGGCGGCAGTGTCAAGAGTCAGGGATGATTTGGATTTCAAAGTATCATTGATACGGGATCCACCACTGGATCTTAGAGAATTATTTCATGAAGCCAAGAGGTTTCTTCGACAAGAGAATGCATGTTTGGATATAAAGTCAAAGGAAGTAAATATGGTTAAGGATGGAGGACTGACCGGTGAAAGCTCGGGTAAAGACAAGGATAAAGGGAAGAGGAAGCGCTGGGGAGAACCAAAATTCTCCACTTACACAGAACTGAATACAACATTGGACCGGATATTCTTGGATACTCGAGATCACCTTCCGTATCGAAGGCCGGCAAGGAAGGAGACCTCAGAATGCGAAAGGGCATCAGGAAGGCACTGTCTTTTTATGACCTGGACATGCATGATGCTAATATCTACCAATATCTGAAGAATATAATCGAGGAACATGTAAGGAATGGTCAGTTGCAGCAATATGCCGGAACTCGGAATGCGGCGGTGGAACAGGACCAGCCACCGCCTACCTTGAATGATGAAGAATTGAGGCCCAGGAATGGTGGCCGGTTGGTCATCAACTAATCATGATGGTTTGGAATAAGTAACAATCTCTGGGCAAACAGCTAAATCACTTACTCATGTACGGGGTCGGAGATAACCCTTAGGCATGCTCTGAGATGATGGTTTACCGAGACATTCCGGTTTGTGAAATCTGTTTTTTCCTTTTGGCTTGGACATTTGCTTTTTTCTGCTTTTGTTTTGGAGTTTGGTTTGAACTCTCGGTTTTGTTGGTTTTTTGGTTTGGATGCTTTATTTTTGATTTGGACTTTTGATATGGATTTCTGGTTTTCTGGTTTGAATCTTGCTTTCAGATTCAATTTAATTGATTTTTATCTGGTTTTTGGTTAAAAAGTCGTTAAGTATGGACTACGCTCGACAAGGGTCCAGAGAGACCAGGATACGGCCTAGGAGTTAGGCCCCATATTATCCATCAGTTATTATAACAGGTCATCGAGTATGGACTATACTCGGCAAGGGTCCGGGGTGACCAGGATTTGGCTTAGGACTTAAGCCATGGCATTACTCAACGTTTAGGGACACTGAACCAGGAACACGATGACATTACTTGACATAGGTCGTCAGGTGTAGGTTGCGCTTGGCAAGAACCCGAAGAGGTTGCCGATTTGGATATTGGATACGAATAGCTAAGGATTTGGGCATGGACCCGAAGCGGTCTCGGAAATGGATTTTAGTACCCGGTGAGGTCTCGACTTAGAATTTGGACCTGAGGAGGTCCCGAACTCGGATAAAATGATTTAAAGAGATCATGGATTCGGTAAATTGATTTCGGATGGATGTGGAATTGGATGAGGCTTTGGTTACTGGATTGGATTTGAATAGGAAGGTATGGCTATGGATAACATATAGACTTCGAATATCGGATTTGAGGCTATTCAAAACCTGCCTTCCGATAGCAAGACATGTTTTGGGGGGCAAATGTTAACACGCCTTTTAGCAAGGCCGTAGATAGGCGGATTCAACCAAATCGACTACTCATTCGTCGATGCTGGGTTTTGGTGGATTTAGTTGACTGGATGGATGGACAATCAAGGATGGATAATAATCATGGATTTACAGTCGGGATTCGGCATAGTCGATGGACGAAGGTTATTGGATACTTGAAACTTGGATTTCGATGAGTCACAAGTCGCCCTGGATTTACTTTGAGTCATATGGAGTCGAGCTTCGACTCGTATGGATGATTTATTTAAGTCTTTTAGGTGGCTTGATATAAGTGGCTCGGCAAGGTGGCTCGGCATAGGTGGCTCGACTATGTTAGTCAGTGGCTCGAAGGTGAATTGGATCGGCATAATGGTATGGTTCGGCCTTGGTTATGTCGTTCGGTCTGGGAAGTATGGGTCGGTCGGGCATCAAATTGGTTCGGCAGTGGATGTGGCTCGGTCAAGATGATGTCGTTCGGTCTAGGAAGTATGGGTTGGTCGGGCATCATGATGGTTCGGTAGTGAATGTGGCTTAGTCAAAATGGTGTCGTTCGGCCGGGGAGGCATGGATCGGCCTAGATGGTGTCGTTCGGCCTAGGAAGTATGGGTCGGTCGGGCATCAAGATTGTTCGACAGTGGATGTGGTTCAGTCGAGGAGAGGGGATCATGTATGGGTCGGCGGGTTGAAGTGGCTCGGTCAAGGTGGTTCGGCATCACGAATGGGTCGGTCAAAGGAGTTCGACCATGTAGGTCTGTCAGCATTGATGGTCGTTCTGTCTGGGAGGAACGATTCAGTGATGGTTTTAGTGGGTCCACATCACTCAGGAAGCCTGATAACTCAGGTTTAGCCTATAAATACAACATGTATAGCTTCAGAAAGGGGATCATCCTTATTCTGCTTCCCCTCTCCTTCCCTACTAAGGCTTCTCTACCATTGTTCTTCTAAAAACTCTAGATTGTAACTGTAATTGATTCAAACATCAATAAAAAGGAAATTTCTAGAGTGGACATAGGCCCGAGTTAGTCGAACCACTATAAATCCTATATTATTACTGCTTTTTTTTTTAATTTTTACTGTTCTTCACATTATTACTCTCTACATACATTCTTTTGGTGATCTTTGATTGTGATTTGATGTTTTCATCTGGATTTGAGTGCTAGTGACCAATTTTGGCGCTAATACTTTACAATCCAAATAACAAAAATCTAAAATTGGCTTTATGATTCTATTACTAATATGTTTCTAAAGTTTTATGGATTATCCTCCCTAACTTATAGATCTATGGTGTATACATATTATTTCATCAAGGTTAAATAATTTACTAAATATGTAGGCAAAGACTTCGAATTAGATTCATTTTTTAAGCCTACAATTCAATGAGTTTCACATAAGCATGATAAAAAATAGAACGACGCTGATATAAAATTAATATTATGTTAATGATGTAATCTCACTTACCTTATGGATTTCAAACCTTCATATCCAAATCCATTCCTTTTATTTGACTTTTTCTTCTTCAATCAAAAGTATGTATACAAACCAATTAAGATTTCAAATCTAATAGCATATTTGATTTTTAAGTGGAATATAAATTATATAATTTAAATTTTCCTCTTTTGTAGAATTGATTCGCCCATTTCCTTCTTCAACTTTATTTTTCATCCTTCTCCAATATATGTATATGCATATGTATATACGTGAGTGTGTGTATATATATGTGTGTGTGTATAATATTTTTATAACTTCTAGAAATAGTGGACAGGAAAAATAGTAGAGCTCCGCTGCTTAGTTCAAAAAAAATATGAAAAGAAATGTGAGTATGTTTGTATTTATAGGTGCTGAATTAATCATATCTATTAGATTAAGATATACTAAATTCAAGTCAATAGGCCGAGGTTTAAATAGCCACCGACCTGTCGATTGGTCGGTACGAGCGCTCTAGACCTATCTCGCTGCTGATCGTGGTCTAATGTTACTTATTTCCGCTTAAACATTATAGTTATCCTTTGTATTATTTATTAATATTTATTTCCTTATTTCCATTTTAAATTATTTTCGATCTAAAATCTTTAAACGTCGATAACTTCTCCATTTGAACTCCGATTGCCAAGCTTTATGTATGAAAGTTGCTTAGAAAATCAACGCGAACATAATGGTGCAAGTTTCTTGACAAAGTTTTAATGTTTGCTTAAATTCTAATTTTATGCCTTATAATTATTCATTAATTCTTTTTATTTACTTACTTTTATTTATATGTTGTTACAGTATAAGAAACTTTATAAGATTAAGTAGGTCGACTAATCATAATTAAAGCAATTAACGTTGGATTTGTTGATGAAAATAAATAATTTCAATTTTAAATGGAAAGGATTGTGTCAAGGGGAAGTATAACAGTATGACTAGGATAGAATGAGATGTTAGGCTAACCTAAAAACCCAAGCCCACTTTTGGGCTACATCCTTTTATTCCACCTTCATTTCATTTCATTTCACAAATACAAAATTCCTAAAAGCTTATATCAAGGCCAACTGCCATTTTGCTAAAGAAAAGAGGAAAATCTAGGCAAAAGATTCAAGCTATCAATTTTAAAGAAGAAAGAAGATTAAATAAGGTTTTTCTTAATCAAAGGTGAGTAAAATTTTCCCTTAAACTTTCCTAATTTATTAAGTTTGGATTTTGAGTGCAAATGAATGTTTCGGTGATGATTAATGTGTTTGGAAGCTTTAAACATTGTTTGGTTATGTTTGTAAATTTTAATAAAATGATTTTTTCATGTTTTAGAGTAAAACATGAATTAGTCTAAGTTAAGTGCCTTGAAATTGAAATATGATGTTTATAATGATGAAATAAAGATTGGCATTTGAGTTCATAATTTTTGGAATTAATTTGGAAGAATTTTCTAAGTTGAGAAAATGGTTAATTTTGAGAAATAATTATTAAAAATCATAAAATTAATTGTTTTGACCTGAAATTCTAGGATAAGATAAAATATGATAAAATTATTTTTTAGAGAATTTTTGGTATTTTTTCCATCAATTTTTGATTTTATATGGATTTATTAGTAAAGGAAAGGATTGGTTAATTAAGGATAATTAATTAATTTTATTAATTAGCCAAATCTGAAAAGTAAATGGTAAAGAAGAAAATTAACCAATAAAAACTTAACACCAAATGTGGGTTGGTGGAAAGTGAATTCTTAGCAAGGAAATGAATTAGTTTTCGACATAATCACG
Organism: Allium cepa; assembly: GCA_030765085.1. Lineage (NCBI taxonomy): Eukaryota > Viridiplantae > Streptophyta > Magnoliopsida > Asparagales > Amaryllidaceae > Allium > Allium cepa. The sequence goes on along the minus strand of CM060938.1, from coordinate 459,194,184 downwards.
AAATTACCATTATAACTCATAAAATCCTTAATGGAAAAAAGCTACGATAGCTTGGGTAGCTATCATCTCATGATGGCCCTCAACGTAGTTAGCACACGATAGCTTTGTGAGAACTAACCCACGATGACTATTAAAGTCAACATGCGAAGTTTAGTGAAACCACTAAACCTCAAAGACTATTCGGAATCTATATGCAATGACATAAGATGAGGTTACCATGCAATGACACTTAAGGAATTAGTACGTGATAGCTCCCGAGGAGTTAACATGGTGATGGCTGCCAAGGAGATTACACACGATAACTATAGAGAAGACCATACATGATGGTTGTAGGGGACACAAATCACGACCACTATTCAAAGTTTGATACATGATAGCTTGGGTAGCTATCAACCCTTGAAGCCTGTTGAGAAGCTAACATGTGATAGCTAAGGGAAGGAAATAAACTAGCGATGGCTCAGGGAGAATCGACCCACGATGGCTATGGGATGGCCAACACGCGATGACTAGCTTCAGCATTCGAAAGCTATGGGATAGATAACATGCGATAACTACGTCAGCTCGCCATAGCTTGTTAAGCTAAAATTTTCCAAGTAAAATGAAAAATACTTTGGGCACTTTGAAAGACAGTTTTCAAGTGTTAATGAACTTTTGTAGGGTGAAATAAATAGGGAATTTTAATAAGTTAAAATTGTGTTAACTTACTTTTGAAATGAAGAAAAGCTTAGAGAAGATAATAAATGATATGTATCATTTAAATTAAAGGACAAATATGTTTATCTAAAATAAAGTGTAGGGTACACTGTAAATGAATGAAACGAGTTGTGCTATGATTGTAAAGATATACATGCTTTTGGAGTTATCGGATGGTAGGGTGCCTTGACCATTAATCTTAACTCCAATGATATGTGGTAGGGTGCCACGATATGATTCAATCCTAAAAGATTTATAAACTCCAAAAGGGAATTAAGGCAGGGTGTAAAAACATCAAGATGGTGTTATTGCTAAAAAAATCGGCAGCATGAGCGAAAGCATTTAGGGACAAAGAGGGGTTACTGATTTTTAGTAAGGACGCTTACTAGAATATATTCAAGATGCTTACATTCAAACTCTTAGGAGAGTGAAGGTGGCTTTAGTCAGGCTAGCTTCCACTAGTGGAGTGAGTGGTCATTTCATCAGGTGACGTTGTTCGACAAAAGATAATTTAGTGATAGACGTGCCTAAGGAGATAATCACTAAATAAGTTAATTATAACTTAATGATGAAAAGCCTAAAATAAGAGATTAGGTGATGTTTGATTAAATGAAGATTGATTGTATGACATGGTTCATAATGGATTGATAAGCATAGGGTATACTTGATTAGAATTGATATATGACATAGTTCATAACTGGATGCTAAGTGCAAGGTACACTTCTTGTTTTAATATATGCACTTGGTTGCTTTTTAGATGATGTTACTTAGATATATAGTTTACCTTGATGATGATAAAATGAGGGGAAAAATAGTTCTTCTTTAACGGCATGGCCTCATTATGGATGGTTAGGATACAGATTTTACTCATTCTAGGCTTTTTGTTTGATCCGTGTTTTTATTATTTTCCATAAACTTACTAGTACTCATTCGAGTAGGCTGAGTTTATGGATTAGACAGGTATCCATTGGAAGGATGAATAAAGATTCCAAAGATGAAGTAGGAGGCTTATCTAAGGAATACAAACGTTTTAAAATTTCTACCGCATAAGACCAAAAATTATAACTAGTTATGTGTTGCGTTGGCATCTTCATATGTCGAACACAATACTACTCTTATTTTTTATCGTATTCACCCCTAGTAGGAACGAATTGGGTTAAAAATGATGTAATGAACTACGTAATTCAAATTGGTGTAATGAAAAAGTTGTTTAGCTGTTCTATTTACTTATGTTGTGCAAAATAATAATAAACTCACTTTGTCGTTGGAAAATGATTTCGGTGATAACTACAGCATCATCAGTGTTTATTTCTGAGTCTCGAGGGGAGGATTTATAGTATGCCTCAAATATTACCAAAGATGATAAATGGAGAAGACCTCTTTCTTTACTTAGTTGCTTTAGAACAAGCTCTAAGTTCAGTATTACTTTGAGATGATGGAGTCTAGCGTATTATATATAATTTCAACAAAAGACAAAGCCTAGCTGGGAAGCACTACCCAACCATTGAAAAACTTGCATTGTTTAATCTTTATAGCCAGAAAGCTTCAACTTTACTTTCAGGCTCATCCTATTAATGTTCTAACAGACAAGGATTTATGGCTGGTCTTCAAATAACCCAAAACTTTGGGGAGACTAATCAAATAGGCTATAAAACTTAGCCAATATGACATCCCACATATACTTAGAGCTACTATCAAGGGACCTATCCTAGTTGACTTTATTTTTTAATATACAGGTCTTAATGCCAAAGCCACAAATGATGACAAAACCAATCAACCCTCTTGCTAATTCTATGTGGATAAAGCCTTGAATGAGCAAGGGGAAGGCTATGTGCTAGTCACCTCAATAAACCATTAAATCTAATGTGCTATCAACCTCTTCCATCTCAGCAATAAAGAATATGGTTGAATACAAATCTTGAATAGTAGGACTAAAGATGGTAACCTCCATTAATGTTTCGAAGATCAAAGTATACAGTGATTCTCAGTTAATTGTCAATCAAGTTCACAACAACTATCAAATTGAGATCCAAGCCTCTCATTACCACTACTTGAAAATAAACAATATACATACGAAGAGTTACCAACAACTTGAGGTGGATCATTGGTATTTATTTGGTAAGTGGTCAAAACATATAAGTCGTCGGTATGTTGAAAAATTCAAAGACATATCAATGACTTATTTTCACTACAACCTACCCAATTCTAAATTCGTTTCCATTTTTGTTCTCTCAAATAAAGATTAAATCCCTCCATCTTCAGTATCCACTTCCTTCGGCCATGAACTTGCCTCCATCATGTACTTCATTTCGTTCAGTTGCGAACTCACATTCGATGCTGCTCCAAAGCCTCGTCGACGCATACTTTTTTGCCCACTACAACCTCCGAAACACCCACCTCCATAATTGGTGCCTTCATTGACATCTTCGTCGATGCTTATTTTGAAACAACAATTTACTGATGCCTCTAGAGCCACTGCTAAGGCTTCAAAAGCCACTATCGATGTTTCCAATGCTCTGTCAATGCTTCCTTTAGCCGACAAACCAAAACACTACCTCAGTGTTAATTTTGGCATGATCTGTTGCCTTGATTTGTCTCATATCACTGTTAATTTTTGCAATCTCAATGCTTTTGACAATTGTTCTTTCATATTCATAATATCCATTTATGATTCTCTATAGTTGATTATAACGAAAATAGTTTAGTTGAAGCGGATTGGTTAAAATCAAAATTTGTGTTGTCATAAATAGTTGATTATAAATGTATATGTATGTGATGGAATTTGGAATTACATCGTACTTTGATTTGGTAGGTTTAGTTTAGTTAATGTGAACCAATAGTTTTGTTCACCCAATCCGACGAATACATTCATTACATTGATATTCATTTTTACTACAAAAAAATCTATCTTCATCTAATACAATATTCATTAGATTTATGCCAATATCAGAAAAGTTATAAGCATATAAAAATATATTAAAGTGGTAGATCAATATTTTATCCTAGAGGGTTCGCAAAATTTTGATGGCACTTTCTATTTTATTGTTCGTGCACTTTTTGCATATGATACAAAGAATAAGGGGAAGTGCTGCCAAACTATTATGAATCGTTTGTGATAAAATATTAATTTACGAATTACATATATATTTTTGTGTTTTCAATGAGAGGTAGGATAGTCAACCAATCAAATCAAGGTTTACTCTTGTCATCATCATTTACTTAATTGTAAAATTCATGATATAATAATATAATAAAAATTATTAATGAGTAAATAGTAGCATATGATTTTATTAGAAGAAAATAATACCTTATAGTGCTAATAATTAGATAAACATTAATGGTATTATCAATAATATATTAACTAATATACTGTATAAAATAGCGATTAATAAATAGTAGTATATATATTAGTAAAATAAATTTTTATTATATATTAGTAATAATAAAATGAAATTTAACGGTATATGATATTAATACAATTTTATGGTATTAATAATAAAATAAAATTAACCATATATGATGTTGGTAATAAAAATATATAAAAGAAAACAATATTTTATGGTATCAATAATTAGATAAAAATTAATGGTTTTGTAAATAATATATTAATGAATATATTGTACAAGTTAACGATTGATAAATAATAGCATATGATATTAGTAAAAGAAAATGTTATTATATGGAACTAATAATAAAATAAAATTTAGTAGTACATGATATTAATGATATTATGTTGTATTATATTAACAATAAATATTAACTGTATATGATATTAATAATAAAAATTAGTCAAAGAAAACAATATTATACAATATTAATATTATAAAATAAAACGTAATGGTGTATGAATTTATGTTTCACCTTATTTTCATAGAGTACAAGATAAATTATTTAAAAGCTTAAAGTTTGTTGTGTAAGAATTGAAAAAAAGTAATATTGCAATTTAGCGAATGCATGGAAGCATTCTAAAGATTATATCTAATGATAAAACAAATATGAAAGAATCCAGTGTCTATGTAGTAAATGCCATAGTGTAAACCTCCAAGAATACAAAACTTAGCCTTGCATTTGCATATAAAGGTTTTTATACTAGGTTACCACATGTGGAAATATCACACTGAAGTTGAGGCAACACATGAATCGATAGTGATAGTTGAAGATGAACCCGAAAACACTGATATTGATTTTGGAAAACCTAATACAAAAGATAGAATGGCATAAATGGTTCTTAATGTGATTAGTCCAAGTTTGTGGACTAAAGACCTAAAATAGAAGTGAAACTTGACCCGAAATTGGAAAAGATTTTCGCTCCATAAGAAGTGTTAAAAGACCGTTGCATAATGAATGTAAAATGATGTATTTGTCAATGACGTCTAGGCCAATCGCTATAAAATCCACATACAACGCATCGAAAAATTTACTGAACTCGATTCTTAGTCTCTATAAGGAAATTCGTCAACTGGACAATGTCTTGGTAGAAAATTGGTATTAACTAGGAAAAAGAAGTACCTACCTTTGGTCTATTGTATAAAAAGATTAATACATGTCCAAGTGAAGGCATGATATATTGAAAGGAAGATAAAACCTTACAACTTGTAAATTTCTGCAAAATCCAAAGAAATAAATCGACAAAGAGCACCAGTAAGGGCATGCCTTTTACTCTTTTGTTAACCTGAGTATTGACAAACAGATTATGAACATTGTGCACATCTTCTGCTACTTCAAAATACATGCAATGGAACAGCGAATGACAACGAGATAAAGATGTTTTATGCAATACGTCATATGATGATGCTTGAAAGCACTTCATAACATATATCTGATTTTGCTAAAGATTCTGTAATGTAAAACTTGGTTTATGTAAGATGGATTCAAACAGTTTTCTTTGTTTAGTAATAAACCTTACTCAACATGACCGGTTATTCTAAAACCTTACAATTGCCATGCAACATAACTTAAATTATAATCGAATTTAATTAAGTTCCATGCATATAAAATAATTTTTTATAAATCAACAACAAAATGCTGTTAGGATTCAATAGTTGATGGAGCATGGTATGATGATAACTCCTAAGGTAGAAGAGAAATTTCTTTTAAAAATAAAACATTTATGATAACTTAGTATAATCACTTAGTGAATATCTACTTTGATTCTTATTTATTTGCATGTGAATTTTAAATGTCGTTTGTTAACTTGAGTTGTATTTAGTATGAACGAATCGTTTGTATGATAAATGAATCATTTTTGGTATCTAGGAATCATTTTGACTTCATATTAAATACATATAAGTTGTTGTAATTAGTCCCCTTCTGATATTTGGTAAATTAGTAAATAGTTAAAGTGGAATATATTTTTTAATACGATGCCTAAAATTTATAATAACTGATTTACATCATCAATCCAATGAGAGAGGCTCCTCCTACAATGCTACCTAGACATAGACGTAGACTTTGGTACAGACTCGGTTGGAGGAAATGTCAAGAAAGCATGTAGAGATGCTTAGGAGGTATGTGGAGGAGATGGCGGCACAAAAGGAGATGATAAAGAGGCATAAGGAAGAGATGGGCGTGCAGAGGAGCAAATAGATGTCTTGTATGAATTGTTCAGTTAGCATTTAGAAGCAGTGTCGCTGCCACCGGCACAGTCATGAATTTTTTATATGGACATGATTATGTAGGATGTATATATTTATGATGTTGTTTATTATATTGATATAACGTTGTATGAAGATGATGCTGTATATGGGGTTGTCTTGGCATACATTAGGTTTTGTGTCATTTATATGAAATATTTGTGTTTGTTATTTTTGGTTAAACATTAAATTAGATATGATATTATGTTAGTTTGGTGTTAATTTGCTTATGTTGCATTGTCAAAATGACCAATTTTTTGTTGTAGATCAAGGGGAAGAAAAGTAGCAGAATACTGGAAAATTGGTTAAGGATAATCATCGGTAAATCATCAAAAAATACAGAAATTATATTGGCGCCTATAATTTTTTGGTATGTCATTGAAATATGACATTGTCAACATGTCGTTGAAAAATATGCTGTCGCTAAGTTGTTGTCGTCGCCAAGTTGTTGGTGTGGGTCTTACAAATATCGTTGGCAAGTTGTCAGCCTTGAGTTTTCTATGAGGGTTTTACCGACAACCAAAATGTCATCAGGAAAGGGGTTACTGACAACATTTTTTCATATGTAAACCATTGTAATTCTATTAATGTATATGCAAAGAAAGTAAAATAACTCCTAGAAACCTTCAAAAAGCTACGACATCTGAAATCATCCCTCAAGACCAAAACGCAAGGGCTGATCCTTTAGCAAAATATGAAAGTTCCAGAGATGTACAAGAATATAAATTCATTTTTGTTGAAAACCTCGAAAAGCTAAGCATACAGATGCTAGAGAAAGTCCTAGTCATAACTCAAGCTCAAGCGGCTCAAAATGAAATTTCACGGCCAACAATAGCTGAAGAAAATTGGATGACTCCATACATCCGATATCTATGCGAGACAATCTACCTTCATACCTTTTCGAAGCAAGATGTATATAATATAATGCTCTAAACTTTACCTTTATCGATGGATTACTTTACTGAAGGGTTTATGCAACACCCTGTTCATGACATCTGACTGCCATTGAAGGCTAAGGTAAAACCATGATGACATATGCGAAGATCATTCCGAGGACCATAAATTGACCTAAGAGGTACTCAAACAAGGCTTCTATTGCCCTACGCTGAATCAAGATGCGTTAGACTATGCCAAGAAGTGTGACAAATGGTAATTTTATGCCAAAATTCTAAAAGCTCCACCCAACAAGCTAACTTCAATGATGAGAATATGACCATTCGATGTTTGTAGCATTGACCTTATTGGCCCTCTTCCGTCTGCTAAAGGAAGAGCAAGATTTATGATAGTTGTCTTTGATTACTTTACAAAATTGATTGAAGTCGCATCATTATTGACAATAATGGCACATTAAATTGTTAATTTTTTTATGAATAACAATATGAAAAATATGGTCTTCGATAGAAGATCATTACATATAACGACACACAATTCGAAAGTTGAGGTTTACCGCATACAGCTAAGGCGATGATATATTCATTAGCCTCTCTTCAGTGCCTCGTCCATGGGCTGATGGTGCCATGCATGAAGCTAATAAAACAATTAAAGCTTGTTTGAAGAAGCGCCTAAATCAGGTCAAGGGCAATTGGGCCAAACTACCATTCGTATTATGGGCATATAGAATAAGTTCTTAAACATCAATGGGATATATCCCTTTTCCTTAATTCATAGCTACGAAGCCATGCTCTCGATAGAGCTAAAACTAGCTTCTCATTGAAGGATTTTCTATAATACTTGGTAAAAATACAGAATTTGGAAACGAGTCACTAGACTTCCTACCCGATCTTTGAGACCAAGCTATATTAAGAATAACAAAATACATTTGCCATATGACTGGATATTACAATCAGTGTGTCAAAACCAAAAGTTCAAAAGTGGAGACCTAGTCCTCTGTAAAATCATGTTGAACACCAAATATCCCGTAGATGGACCTCTTGTTCCGAACTAGGAAGGACCCCTAATCATTTATGACATCATTCCTTTAGGAGCTTATTGATTAACCACGCGGGACAACAACATAATATTAGGAACATGGTGCCGAACACCTAAAACGTTACAACAACGCAAAGCTACTACCAGATTAAACTTTCAAACTTATCAAAGTTTCAAGTATTTTTAGATATATGATATATCTTAGCCATGATCGAGTAGTAACATGCAACCATCTGTTAAAGTTACAAGTACTTTCAAACATATCAAGTACCTTAGCCATTATCAAGTAGTGTCATGCAAGAGTGAGCCATGGCCAGATAGTCATGTAAAGAGTGAGTCATGGCCAAGCAGTGCCATGAAAGAGTAAACCATAGCCAAATAGTGTCATGCAATATAAGCACAATGCTGCCACTATTAGTTTTCCAATTAATATACATGTAAATCGATCTTATTGACCGGAGCATGTTGTTAAAATTTACCAAAACAAAATTTTGCCACTAAGCTAGCTATTTTTTGTACTTGTTCAAATATATTGTACAGTTTCCAGAACTAAGCATCAAAACCCAAAATGAGGTTGCTTTGATCTATGCAATCCTAATGAAGATGTGATCTCTTTAAACAATGGCGTTGATATTTTTGACATGACCGATTGTCCAAAAGCTCTAATCATCAAACTATTTCGGCTTCGGCCACAAATAGAAAAACTTCCAAAAGGTCATACCTTGACTTTATAGTCGATGTAGTAAGCCGATTGGTCGAACACAATGGACCATCGTAGTAAATTCAAAGGACAAGTCTATTATATATCAAATAAGAAGTTATATTTCTGGTTAATTCTGTACCTCATGCAAAATAATTCATCATATTTCCAAAATCAAAATAAGTAATTAGTAATGTTGGGATGATTAATCGATTAAAAAGGACCAGGAGCTCAGATTCTTCAAGAAAAAATCACACTTACCTTGAGATTTAGCTTGAACACAATGGACTGTCCACATAAAATCCTCATGGATGCCAACGTGTAGTGCCAGAATTTACACCACAAGTGGCTTGGATCGTTTCCCATAATTCTAGTTCGGTTAGCATGGACCGCATTACGGCTTTCCATGGTTATCCTTCCTACGGTTGTAACTGATATGTCCCATATGCTTTCAAACCCTCATAATGAGGTAAAAATCCTCTTAACATGGTAAAAAGATTTCAAAAATATAATTTTTCAATTCCTCATAATGAGGTAAAGCTTTCAAATTCGTTTTCAAATCCTTATTATTCAATGAGGTTAGATTAATTTCACCACATGGCACCTAGTATGCATAGCCTTTGACATCTAATTAATTTCACCTTCGTGCTCCTACTATACGTGGCCTTTGGCATACGATTAAATTCACCTCAGAGCAAGTACTATACATAGCCTTCGGCATACAATTGAGTTTTTCTTAGGGAACTTACTACACATAGCCTTCGACATCCAAACCCTCAAACAAGGTAAAACTTTTAATTCCTCAGTATATAATAAGGTTAGATTTTCAAAACACTCCTCACGAGGTAAAGCCTTTAAGTCCTCACTAAATAATGAGGTTAGATTTTCAAAACACTCACCACAAGGTAAAACTTTCAAATCCTTACTATATGATGAGGTTGATATTCAAAACTCACTATGAGATAAGACTTTCGAATCCTCACTGTCCGATGATGTTAGGTTTTCAAAATGTACAATGAGGTTAGATTTCAAAACCCCCACTACAAGGTAAAACTTTTAAATTCTCACCATACAACGAGGTTAGATTTTCAAATCTCTTACTGTAAAGTAAAATTTTCAAATCCTCACTATACATGTGGTTAGATTTCAAAACCATTAGTATAAGATAAAACTTCAAATCCTCACTATACATTGAGGTTCGATTTCAAGATTCTATTGGATATTGACTTAGTTAATCGTTATGAGAAACAAATATAGACTAAAGAAAGAGTAAAATAGATAAGTACAAAAGTATCATCTAACTCTTCTCAATCTAAAGTTCATTTCGTATTCATCGTACGAAGTAAACTTTGGGGTGCATGTTTTATACCATAATTTTTACTCAACTATACTTAAATATTAATTGGGAATACCGAGAGTCGTAGCTATTTGGTTTAAGCTCAAAAACTCCACTTTATTTTTTTCTTCCCGTAGGTATTAAACATCAGTGCTTAGACAATGTCCGAAGGATAATAGCCTATAGTGTGGTATTGCAATTCAAGCCCAACTACTTCGAAAAGTAATGGTCACCTAGCTGACCTTACACCAAAACCACAAGCCTCTAAATTGTCACCAATCAAAAGTATATGCTACAACGCAACATCTTATGAAAGCCCAGGCCTCAAGGTTAGCCTTCAATCGAAAGACTAAAAGCATCAAAGCATGCTACAATTTCGAGGCTATTTACTACCTTTGGATCATATACCAAGACCTTTCTATAATCATTACCTAAAGAAACGGTTTCAAGTAGCCATAACCAAGTATCCATGCTGATAGTACTTAATTTAGCATGTAAAGCCGACATTATCCCTACTTGAGCCCTAAAATGCCACAATACAAACCTGAGATCAATGGTTAAGATAGACTTCATCTACAATAATGGCTTAGATAGCCTAAATCTTACACCACATATATGGGTCACAACACCCAAAATTAAATATGAAAATGCTATGTCATTAATCCGCTTCAATCTGAAAACAATCAGATGACAATACATGTCAAAATATTAGCCTTATAAGCAGGCTAAGTCAACAATCTTAGAGAAAACCTCTACCCTAATGACATAACTGCAAATCGCCTAAATACAAGGCACATTCCCCATATAATGGTTTCTAACTATGAAAGCTGATATCATACTACGTTATCCATTTGTAATCGTTTTAATTTTTCCATACTTAAGCTTTTCCAAGGAAATATTTATGGCGGAACTAGCCTAACAGACTTTGTAAAGCCCGCTTAGGCTCAAATGACTAAAGTAACAAAGAACTTCCTAATGTTGGATGGACCTGCTCCCGAACCACTATAAATTCTTCATGTCTTTACTTCAGCACCTTTTTTTTTATCTAATTGCTTTCGATCTAGGCATCTTGCCTTTGGCTAAACGTTATTATCATAATACTACTTTTGGAATTTACTTTCGGAAATTTGGTTGTTACTTTGCGATTAAAAATCGCTCTAACAATTTTTTTTTAGAATTAAGTGATAAAAATTATATGTTTGTATGTACTAGTTTCCTTTCCCTTTAAAAAAACCTGCTTGAATTTAAAATTTAAAATAAATTGTTAACCAAATTAAAATACTGCAATTACAAGATATGTATACGTACATAAATTGAGTAAGTAAAATATGAAGTTTTTCACTCATAAATGAGAGTAAAAGTCTTTAGTTATGAGAAGGACGTAAAAAGGTGAATTTTATATTATTTGCTTTACCAAAAGGTTATGTAACAACACCTTTTCCTTTTCTCTATCTGCGTTATATAGTTATATGGTAAAAAGATGTGTATATATAAATATATGTAATATATATGTATGTGTATGGATTTAATATTTAATAATAGTATGTATACATGTAGTGTATCTAAATTTTACCTTTTATATTAATAACAATTAATATATACATAAATTAATCAAAGTTAAGTTTCAATGAATTATATATTTATTTTAAAAAGTCTAAAACCAATCATGGTAGTATGCATGTGCATGCGTGTGTACACAAGTGTATGCTACTTAAAATAATTACATAAATGTATGCATATAAATTGAGTAGGTATGAAATCAAATTTAAAGTTTTTCTTAATTTTCATGGTTGAAATCAAATGAGGAAAAAGATGATGAGAAGGTCTAACATTATATGTATATGTGTGTGTGTATATATAAACATATACTTATGATCCTGTTGGTTGTTGAGATATTAGTTGTTATTATCCTACTCCTTGTAAATTCATTGTCCTTGGATGGAGGTTGCAAGTCTGCCTTCTTTGTTTCACCAATCTTTCCTTTATTTGAGAAAGATAGTAGCTAGATTTCCTATTCCTTATTAGAGTCAGAGAGAAAGATATCAGTTTATACACTTAGGGGCATGTATAACATATGAGTTTCCATCTTCTAATCAACCATTGATCTTCACTTATTTCAAAACACTTGCCCCTTCTTTCTCATTTGTGGCAGGCCTCCCCTATATGGTTCGTTTAAAGTTCTGAATAATGATGTCAACATTTGGTTTTACTTTCTTATATATATATATATATATATATATATTTCATATAGATATAAATAATGAATTAAATAAATTAAATAAATTAAACATAAGTATAATGCATGTAGCTTGAGGAAGATCAACAAATAGTGCATGTATCTTATTCGTCTAGTTAATATATTAGTAATAATACATATAATATCCCTGGCTTAAGGAATATCATTAACTAAAGCATATGTAAGTAATCTATTAATATATAAATGGTGGAGATTTTTTTTATATTAATGATTCATAATCTTTAATATATATATATATATATATATATATATGCGTGTGTGTGTGTATCTATGTGTATGTTGAGTGACATCGATTTTGGAAATAAAGTACTTTTTATGAAATACCCTTGTAATTCAAGTGTCAAGCACAGCTGAAATCACGATATGCATACAATATGCCTGTACTTATTCCTTAAAGCTAAGTCGTGTTTCTCATAGTTCCACTCAAGGTTTATACATTCATATTACATAAGTTTATTTCATTTTGTAATGTTTTATAATTTGATTCACATATATAATGTATACATTTACCTTATTAATTACATCTTATTTAGTTAATATTTATTTTTAGTAATTAAATCATATTTAATTAATTTAATTATTTTATATAAAGTTTCTAAAATTTTATATTACTCTCTTAAACTATTTAAGATAGTTAACCAACTATAATATTTATAGTTTGTTTATGTTTATGTATCAATATACATATATATTTTAATTAATTTTATTTAATTGAAAGTAACTTGAAATTTTAATTTAGTTTATCATAAATTTTTTTGAGATAAATAAATAACTACAAAATTATAGCTATACACATATATCAATATGTATGTTTAACTTTTAATTAATTATTTTGTCTAATCTAATTATCATATTAGTTAAATATTAAATTTCAAAATTCCAAAGTTAATCATTTAATTTCTTAAAATAGTTTGAAAATGAATACATTTTATAAATTTTATAAAATTCTAGTTTCATATTTTAAATTTAACATTTAAATTTAAAATATCTTTTAAATTTTCAAACAAGTTTTGGAAATTAGCCCAAATCGATTTGAGCATTTATATTAGGAATAACCTTCGTGGTTACTTCATCCGTCAAGTTAAGCCACTAGCTACGTAGGGAAAAGTACTTGTTAACCAAACCTACCATAGACACTACCTTTTTGGACACCCTACTAACCACATAGACCATTATGGCTTTGATACCACTGAAGGAACCGAGCTAGTCGGAAGTAGGTGAAATGGATGGAAAATTTTCTTTCTATTTTGGATCTTTGTTGGGTTTATGAAGCCTATAGGTTTGTTATATCTAATCTAATAATGTTTTAAATAAAATATCATTTCATTCAATTTTAAAAAAATTGTAAGTTTAAATTAGTAAGTGTATCAAATACATTTATATATGTGTAGTGCACATGCTGCAAATATAAAGAGGACATGACTAATGTGACCATACGTAAAAGTTGGGATTTACACAGTAACGGATAATCCAATGTATGTCTGGATCGATTATTTTTCTGTTTTCTATAAATTTAAAGGATTCAAAAATTCTTTAAGGGGTGGATGATTGAAAGTGATACTGGATTTAAATGAGCCAAAGAGAGTAGCTGGGTAAAAATCCCGATAATGAAGATAGGAAAATACTCCCCTATGAGGAAAATAAGGAGAAAAATGAACAATAAGGGATTTAAGCGAGGAAGTAAGCAGGCTTAGATAGGAAGGTGATTTATAGTAGAAGCTATATTATTGTAGAAAAAAGTTTGACATCCAAGGCAACACGCTAACGTATCGTCATGGCTGGATATGAATCTTTTATAGTATAGTTACGGAATAGGTTGAAGAAGATGACATCAATAATGAAAGAAAATAAACTAATTAAAATATATCACACATCCAAATTAAGGTCTAGTTCAGCCTAGGCCTAAAAATCAGATATGATGATCTGGGTATAATCGGTCGACCGATATTGGCGACCTCTCCAGATCTAGCGATTGATCGGTCTCCGACGATTCACGTACCCTGAACCTTGAATGCGGAATAAAACCATGTCCAAATCCCCCTTCCTCACTATTTCCTTTGCCTCTTCCTCTCTATTTCCCTCCTCTCACCAACAAGCGTCGCCGCCCCACCCCTTCACTGGCACATAAGCACCGTCGATGAACACCCATGAAGTGCACGACCAAGATATGCAATATGCCCCACCAGATCTAGCCTTAAAACTCCAGACCTCCTCCTCCTCCTCTAAAATAGTCCATGGCACCTATAAGACAAGTCGTTAGACCTTCACGCCATCCAACCCTAACTCCTTAAGAGATTGCTTGGCTCCAAGGCGACAATAGGAGAATTTCTAACTATGTGGCCTTGACGAATTTCGTGTAGTTGCAAGAAGGCCAGTGAAGTTTAAGAACTTGACCGTGTATAGGTTATTATAGATATTCACGGCCTTGAGATTGGCACCAGTCCCGAGCCATGAGAATTTGGAGCGAGAATGCTACGAGTGGTGCATGAGACTGTTCGACGCCAACTTATAGTACGAATTCGATGAAGATGTCAAGCATTTCACATTAAAGACGAAAGGGACATAGATCACTCTGATGGATGAGGATTTTAGGAGTACCTTGGGCATCCCTATAGTCAGTGAAGATTTGGATGAGGCCGAGATTATCGACCCAAAGATTCTACACTAGATCTTCCATCAAGGAGCAGGCGTCTGCAGAGCAGACAATATGCAGGCCCAAGTATTCCTTTTTACCCGCATTTTCCAACACATCATCATCCCCAGGATAGGGTTCTTAAACAGATTTACCCTTTTGTGTAGAAGGCCACCTATGCCATTATAGGTGGTGTTGCGGTGAATTGGGGTAAGGCCATTATGAGCTTCCACGTAGACCTCGGATGGAACTCTTTGCTACATTTTGTACTATCATCTCTGTACTCGCATCCTTAGATAGTTCGAGGTGAACCTCCATGGGAGCAGGTCCAAAAGAAGGCCCATGCCCTATTCGATAGGTCCTCCCTAAGGAGGATGGTGAGTGTAGAGGCACCTTGAGAGGAAGGAGAACATGAGGCCATAAGGAAGGGACAAGAGGTTGCAGGGTTACAAAGCCTCAAGCTTAGGGAGATTTGAGACACTCCACTCCGTATCGAGACTGAGCTATGGGAGATCTGAGCCAAGCAGTATGCTAGGGCTGCCATCTCGGATGCCTTACTGCCATGCCGTGCCCATTTAAAAAGTCCAGTAGTGGCTCGAGTTGGGGTAGGGGAGCCGGGCCATCCCATAGCTTGTAGATTGAATTTAGCAGGCTATAGTAGCAGTAGTCGCTATTTACTTCCAGCATTTGTCTTTTTTTAAGTTATTTGGACTATGAGTGTTAGTAGTCTCCATTTGTATAAAAATCGCATATGATATAATACAAGATATTTTCTTATTTTATTAACGTGTTGATTTTCTAGAAGGGATTTGATTGCCACATATATGTATATATATAGGAAAATAATACAAATAGGAAATCTCATAAAATATTTAACTAATGATGAATTGAAAGTAAGGCTGGAAGTCTATAAAATAATTAGAAAATTAATTAAATTAGCAACTAAAACGAAAATGCTTAATCCCAAAAAATTTATGATTTTTCATACACACACACACACACACACACACACATATATAATTTTAGCAAGCGAAGGACAGGGAAGGGTTGCGAAACTCACGGGTCATTATCCCTATGCCTTAAAAGCTAAATTTATAAATGTGATTGTTTGTTGATTGTTATTGTAGAATAAAAGAAAGGTTTTTGAAAATTTAATACGCTAGGGTCAATCATATACGTTAACTCATTTACTAATCCTGATTACATTAAGATGTGATTTGATTTATTTTAAAGGTGTAAAGGCAAATGTTTTTGCAAAATTGTGTTAGTAGACAAAAATTTATAATTCAAAATTTTCAACTACTTTTACAAATTTAACTAAAAGGGAAAAGGTTTTGAATGGAAATTGAGAAAATTTATGATTTTCAAATGCCACACGCTTAGCATAGGAAGGGCTGATGTGTTAGTGGATATGAATTTTACTGTCCGATAAGTATGATAGTATACAAAACATAGATAATAATAAGGAAAAAAAGATAGAAAATTTTTCGTATATTGTTAATAGTAAACAATAACTTGTTTTTTAAAATAGTTTTGTTTCAAAATTTAAAAATAAACCTCCTTACGTGAATTTTACTTGGAAAAGTTAGAAAATATTTGGGGGCAAAAAAGGTTTCAAGGTGCAACAGAATTGGTATACATTTAAGAGTGGCAATATAAAATTCTCCATCGAAATTCCTTTTTCAGCATAAGAGTATAGATTTAGGAAAAACTTCCTTTTTAAAATTTTGGATGTTAGAAATTATGCATTAGGTATTGGATGGTAGGGATTGGACGTAAAATTAGTTGAATCATGCTCCTATTCGTAGGAGTGTGGAAACTTTTGCATGAAAACAAGGATTTTGGATTTTTGAAAACTTGCATCCGTATAGAATTGCCAGTGTATATTGGTTATTTGCACTATATTTTCACAATTGTTTTAAAGAATGCATTCATATAAGAGGCATCAATTAACTATTATCCTGCATACATATTATATGTGTTGCAATACACTATATACTTGTACACCATTGGCTGCAAAATTGGTTATATAGTAAGTGGTTGGATAATCTAGAATGGTTATGCGTTATGTTACATGGTTCAGTCCTTGGGGAATTTCAGGGACGAAATTCTTTTAAGGAAAAAAAATGTAACATCCCATAAAATAAATAATAATTAATTAAAATAATTAATAATTAAATTTATAAGGCCCAAAAATGAAATTTGAGTAATAAAATTTGGCCATGAAACTTGCACCATTGTGTTTGTGCCGATTTTCCAAGCAACTTTCACATATAAAGCTTCGCGATTGAAATTTAAATTAAAAAGTTATCGATATTTGAAAATTATGAATCGAAAATAATTTAAACTGGAAATAAAGAAACACGTATTGATAATTAATAAAAACGTTAACAATAACATGTAAAAGGAAATAAATAGCATAGGACCACCGGTCGATAGAAAGATAGGGCTGGTGGATATTTGAACCTCGGCGTAATGGTCCAGATTTTACAAATTTTAATCTAACAAATAAAATTTGTTTGAGTGCATATAAATACGGACCTTGCCCCTTGCTTTTCTTCTAATATTTTCTGAACCAAGTAGCGAGCTCTATCATTTCTCCTTCTCCACTACTTCTGGAAATCATATACATACACACACATACATATGCATATATATATACATACATATACATACATATGTATATGTATGTATATATATGTATATATATGTATATATCAGAGAAGGACAGAAAAAAAGATAAGGAATGAGCCAAATCTATGAAAAAGGTAAAATCTAGATTTATAAATTTAGACTCCACTTAAGTCAAATCTCCTGGTGTGTACAATTTTAAGTACATATTTTTGGTTAAAAAGAGAAGGAGTCAAAGTAAGAAGAATGAATTTAGATTTGGAGATTTGAAAGAAATAAGATAGGTGGAAAACTATGTAATTTACATAATTCTAGATTTATTTCATCCATTAAAACTCTATTTTTGTTATTATACTTATATGAAAACCATTGAATTATAGGCTTAACTAAATAAATCTAACCTAAATCTTTGCCTATAGGTTTAGAAATTTGTTTAGTTTGATGAAATAATATGTATACCCTAGATTTAGAAGTTAGGGAGAGCATCCCCTTAAATTTATGGAAGATTACATTAACGAAATTATGTGGTTATTTCTGGATTTTTTGTTACTTGGGTTGTAATTTGTTGAACTTGATAATCATCAATTGGAGATGCTTTAATTTGGTTTCGGGTTTTAATTCCCGTTAACAAGATTCTTGTCAACACCCCAAATTATGCTAAGAAAAGTGAAATTTCCTTTATTCAAGTAATGCAGGAAAGAAGATGCGAATCCACTTAGAATTGCCTTTCAATTAGCCCTTAAAGGGTAGAAATTATCCAGACAGACCTTTCAACTGCATCGAAAGGGTTAGATTATGTGTTTAGTGACCTTTCGACTCAGTTGGGATGGATTGATCCTCCTTTTGAAAGCCTTCCTCTTAAATTGATAGAAGTTCCCTAGAAAGTTTTTCCTTGTAAGGTTTTGACCCTATCGGAAGCCTTGTGGGTTGTGTAACTAGGACTTTTCCTAAGAATCTGATATTAAGGTTCCGACCTTGTCAAAAGCATGGTAACCTTGATGATAAAACTTGAATTATGAAAATTGGTTTGTGCTTTGACCTTGTCGAGAACCTTGGGATTTATAGTAGTTTTAGCTTTGGATTGGGATCCTAGGTGGGGGTTTTGATCTGGTCAAAAGATGTGGATATAACCTCCTTGGGTTGGAATCAATAATTTCAAGCATCAGGGTTTAGAGGATGGGCTTCGGCCTTGTCGAAGGCTTTAGCTCAGCGAGAATATTGCTTTGAATTGGTTACAGAAGTTATTAGGACTTATAAAGGTTTCGACTATGTCGATAGTAGCCATTCGATAAAGGTAAAACTTAAAATATAAAGGTAAACCTAAAAAAATATTTAATGGAACAGTAAAGTAGATTAAATTATTCAAAACTTCCCTTTATTCAGCTAAAAAGATTTTATTTCTTCATACTCCCAAATTGATTTACAAATTAAGGTTGCATGACTTTATTTTAGAGTATGTACTTTGAGAATGAGAGAAATCAGATCCCAAATATGTGACCCTTGGGTCTTATTTATAGATGCATCTTGGCAACTTTCGAACCTAATGCTTTCGACTGGGTCAGAAGGTGGCTGTTGAGAAATTTGAGCATGTTTCCTCCTTTGCCAAAAGGTATGGTGGCATTCCTCTTCTTTGAGTTTTCTTGTGAGTGCTTCTGACTCTGTCGTTAGCCTTTGTTTATTGGTTTCGATGATGTTGATTATGCCTATGCTCTTGTTTCAAATCTGACGCGGAGCCCTTCCTGGGCCACATTGGTTTCGACCAACTCAAAAGACTTAATATAGCTTTTGAAGGGGTTGCTCAAGATAATGAAGGTGAAACCATTGATTTTGAATGGTTTGACGTATAGTCAAAGATCCATTCATCATTGTTTTCGCAAGGTGTGACTTCGACTTGATCGAAAGGTCTTTATCTAATTGAAAGATTGTTAATGAAGGCGGAAGATTGCTCTCGACTCCTTTATCTTCTTTGAAAGGTAAGAACCCTCTAGATATTGATATGGAGAAACCTTGTGACACCTTCGAAAGGTCTTTAAGCTTCTAGTTTTGATGGCAGCATCCCTTTTACTTCTTCTAAGGTTTGGCTGGAACTCTTCTCACTTGTTCTATGCTTAAAGAGGTTTCGACTCAGTCGAAAGGTGATTTTAAGAGTAACATATACCCCCCACCCCCTCCTCCCTCCCCGCGTGAAGGGATTCACTTGATTTTTCAAGTCAACCTTGTCGAAACCCAAATGCTTTCCCGCCTCTTGGCCTTCCTGCATAGATTTGATCCGTCCATTCAAATCTTATACAGCGGTTGATAATTTGAGCGACTGTTTTTCTAAGTGCGAGTAAATTAGTTCCAAAAATCCTCAAATCCTCAGTTTACTTTCACAAACCCAATAAATCATCAAATCTCATTTGTAAGTTTAAATTTAACTTTATTTTACTTGTTTCTATTGAATTTCACTTAATTCAAGATTTCAAATTCGATTTTAAAAAAAGTCCGACCTTCAATTTTTTGGAGATTGATTTGGTTTGATTTGTTGAAAAGATTTTCTGAATTCTGTTTTAGGAATTAATAGAGTTTGTTTTCTTGTTTATAATCTAGAAATTAATAGTTGTGAATATTGAAATTCATCTCCTTATTGGGTTTGGATTTTCAATCATAAATTTCTATTTTTATCCACCGTTAGCAAATCTGAGTTTCCAGATTGATAATCATTTTTATACTTTTGAAATTGAGATATGTCGATTTCTCTTTAAATTAGACATACTTGATCTTTAAGAAAATTTTGAAAACCTAGAACTGCAATCAGGTTTGGGGAAATTGGTGGAACACATTTTCCTCGCTTGAAACTTACAAACGTACAGATGAAAAATTGGAGGCAAAAAATGACTTTTCTACCCCTCCGAAAGAGATTGAGGCGGCGGCATGGGTTTTTCTTCCTTAGTCCCTTTCAATGAGGTCAAAAGGTGTGGTAATGCCGATTAGATCATTCTTGTCGACAAGTTATGCCATTAAGTAGAGAATAGGAACTTTTTCGATAGAAAAACGTTTCGACTTAGTCGAAACCCTTTGTTCCGATTGCAATTCATTTTCCTTCATTAATTCTTAGAATCATTCGACCCCTTCGACACTGCCTTTACCCATTAGGTCGAAACCCCCTAAAACTACTTTTGTCCAGTTTTGTCAAAGCGTCCTAAGTGCATATGTGTTTAACTTAGAACCTTTCAACTTAAATGAGTATGCTAGGCTTCGACAACGTTAGTATCTTTCTAAAAAAACCTAGGTTATTAGTTTTGATAGTGTTGAAGGGTCTTTTTTCTTGGTTTATGAAATGTTTGCAGTGTATATCATTGTTTAAGTTTTTGAGTTGCTCCTAGCTATCCTTCCTTAACAATTTAATTCCTGTGAAGCTTTCGACATTGTTAATAAGTGATGATTGAATAAATATTTTGTATTATCCTTTAGACCTTGTTGATTTCTTAGGAAACACATTTAATTAGGTTTTTGACATGTCGAGATGTACTTTTTAAATTTTGATGTCATTTTCCTTTCGACCTTATCGAAAGCCTAATGTCTTTGATTTTTAACTTGAACTCATTCGATAGTTTGAAGTTTCAAATTTGGTTCATGTTTAAGTTATTTAAATAGGTTCTCTGTTTGATTCGTATAAGAATGTTATATCCATATCGAACTTAAAAATCCAAGCTGAAACATTTTCACATAGCAGAGTCATGAGTTCACCAAAGAAGGCTGAAGTCGTCCCCAAGCACACTCTCATTTCAACCTAAGATGAAGTCACTGTCATCCTTAATGATTTTGGCATCACTGGTATCGAAGCCATTCTTTCAAAAGAGACTGACACCATCAGCAACCCTTCTGAAGGGTTTTTTGCCCATATTTCCATCCACATATGGCATGGTGGATTCTTGACCTTCCCGGAATTTTATCTACATTCCTTTCTCATGTCGGGATTCCTCCAATCTAGTTGTCACCGAATGTCTATACTTATATCTTATCTTTAGAAATGATGTCATTGGAATTCAGCCCTCCACAATCTCAATGCCGAAGTAGAATTACTTGGCTCGGCTAGTCGAGTAATCTTAATAATCATATACGTAGCCAATCCCTATAAAAAGTTGATTTCAGATGGGGGTAAATAAATTCGGGGACTGGTAAAACCATCTCTTCTTTGTCAAGTGCTCTTCAGACATCCACGGGACTTTTTGTTCTCCCCGTAAGTCTTGATTTTTATTGCTTTTCCTTACTTGATGTTTTCTGTCGCCTAATCTCTGCTTTTATTAGGTGTGCCTGCTAAAGATCTTAATGATGATGATAAGAAAATAGTCGACTCTTTAATTGCAGCTTCAAAACAAGTTGGGAGTAGATTGACGCTGTTAACTCCCACCACTCTACAAAAACACTCTCTTCTGCTAATAGGCCAGAAGATTTTAGGAACTTCTCCATCTATCCAACACACTTCTTGCGGCAAACGCTTTCTCTCCCTAGGAGACTCATCGACTTTTTCCCCATGTCACCCATTTGGGGTGATTGCTCTGGTATGTCTTAGGTTAAGTATTTGTTTTCCATCTCTGGTGTTCTTTGAATTATTTGGCTGACTTTTAATCTGCTTGAACCTTTTTCAGCTTCTTTTCATGTCACAGTGCCCATTAGTAGCGATGTAGCTCTCCCTTCAACTTTCGAAGACTTCTCGTGGCAAACGCTTTCTCTCCCTAGAAGACTCATCGATTTTTCCCCTATGTCACCTATTTACGCGGATCGCTCTGATATATCTTAGGTCAAGTATTTTTTTTCCATTCCTGATGTTCTTTGAATTATTTAGTTGACTTTCAATTTGCTTGAACTTGTTTCGGCTTCTTCTCAAATCACAGCGCCCATTAGTAGTGATGTCCCTCTTCCTTCAACTTTTAGAGCATCGTCAATTTTAGAATCACTTGCCAAATCCAAGAGAGCTTTTAAGAGGAGGTTGATGGAACCATCTAAAGAAAAGCCTCCAAAGAAGATTTCAAAAATTGTCTATATTGATGAAGAGGAAGATCCGTCACTTGATAAAGCTCCAAAAGTCCCATCACAGATGCCTCTAAGGAACAACTGAAGCAGACTCCAACTGCAGTCGACCCTCTTTCCTAGATTTCCATTTCTGATTCTCCAGCAGCACTTTACCAAATGTAATTGGGTTTGGAGTTGTCTCCTTCTGTTAAACAAATTCCTTCAAAACCATTATCTTCTACTCCTCTTTTTGCTGATTTTAAAGAGTTAGTTGAGTCCATCCTACATTCTAAATCATTCACGCCTATCTATCCACCTTCAACTGCTTCTGATTTGGTAGGGCATTGTCACTCTTTGATCGAGTAGCAACTTCTGGTGAGTCTCATTTCGATTGAATGCATAATCATTATTTTTCTCTAAATCACTAACTTGTGTTACATTTCTCCTTTCATATTTCTAAAAGTTGGTTTGCTTTGAATGAACATGTTTCAAAGTCCTCTGAACCCTCCAAACTTAGGAGGAAAATTCTAAGCTCAAAATATAAGTGTTTTCTCTGTTTGCTACTAAATATGATGCTTCCACAGAGTTGGAATGAGTAAAAGCTTCTCTAGCCTAGGCCGAGACTGATCTAAAAGCAGAGTGATAGGCTTGTCAAGTCCTTGCTGATGAGAAACTTGCCATAGAGCTTGCTTTAAAAGATTCTGAAGACGAGAAGACTTTCTTGGTCACAAAGAACATCTCTTTGAAGGAAAAATTCAAGAAGATCGGAGCTTCATTAAAACTTGTTGTCCATACCATTACCGATGTTGAGCAACGAGTGTCCTAATTTTTCAGTGCCACTCTAGGGCAAATGATGCTGAAGACTTATGAAGATGCTCTTATGCTTGCTTATATCGACAAATACAAGAAATGCCTAGATTTTGGCTTTCCTTCGCTTGATTCTGCCATAGTTGATAGAGTGATGGGCAAAGTTAACCTAAAGGAGTAGGAGATTGAACTTGCAGTAAGGAGGAAATTAATGCTTCTAAGATTCTATCTTTTGATGTCCCCTCCTTCAAGATCGAATCAGACTCTGAGGAGGAGGGTAATAAAGATAACACCGCTGAGGAAAAAGGCGATAACCTTGTTGGAGGCAAAGGTTTTGATGGAGGTAAAAGGGATCCTTTTGGAACTTCTGATAACGATGGTGGCAACAATGTCGAACGTCCTAAAAAAGAGCCATCTCCTTAGAAGGATGTTCCACTTGCATCCCCTAAACCTTCTGCCCCTCTGGAGGATGAGCCTGCTCCTGTTCACACTAAAGATCGAAAAGGGAAAGAGCAGGCGTCCCAATCTTTTATCCCAGTTTCTCAGGTATGGGATTCTCTGTTTAAATCTTTCACTTTGAAAATAATAATCGATGAAAAATAATTTATCTTAGATGAGGAAGAATTCCACCCTTCCCAATAGGAAAAAAATTGAAAGAAAACAAGCCGAAATTAACAAGTTATATAGGGATTTAGATAAACAGATGAGGGAGCGCAATGTACTCTCCAAAAAGTATCATAACCTTGGCAGGAATGCCTCGCGTTAACCATGAAATATAAGTGAAGATAAAAGAAGGCAGCTTAGAGACCCTACGCATAGGAAAAGAACATCAGGAGAAAACACCCTCCAATGATACCAAAAGGTTTATATAACAGTAATGAAGAAAAAGCGCATGATAACCCCAGAGTGAAGCTTTGTCAAGCACAAAAGAAAAATTGCTAAGCACCTCCTGGACCAAATATGGAAGTGATTGCAAAACCGTCTAATATAATATAGAAATCAGGGAAAATAAGGTCGCCTCAAGCCTTTCTAAAAGTGTTGAAGGGATGCAGATAACAATTGGTAGCATCTTTAAACCTTTCGAAAGGGATGGAAGGTTTCATGTCTCGTCATTCGAAGAAGTCATCACCTTCCGAAAAGGATGAGGAAGTATGAGCAAAGACATCTGACTCTATAACAACCCTTCCAAAAGCATAATAAGCCTTTTGGGTCGGCCGGAGCGCATGTTTAATACCTTTCGACAATACCGAAAGGTATAAGGTAAAGGCAGCATCCATAAGTCGACTAAAGATAACCTTCCAACAATGAAAGCGTGGCTCTTGGAGGTAATCAAATAAGGGAGCTGCCTTTCCTCTGAATCAGAGGGTTTATAATACCTTATAAAAGACCAACCCTTCGGGAAAAATGAAGGGTTAATGAATACATTAGGAAGTATAAGCTCTTTGGCGACAATCAAAGGCCCTTGATGAGGAACACTGAACAAACCTCTCGACAAGACCGAAAGGTTAACAACTGTATATAAGAAGCAACCTTCTGCCCCTGACGAAGGCATAAGGTCGAAGGGTGGGCCGCTTGCATATATAAATAGAACCCAAGGGGTCCAGTTTTGGGGACCGATCTCTTCTTACTCTGCTCTCATTTGACTACTGTTACTTCTGCTTATTACTCTGTAACCCTAATATAGAAATATAATTGGGCATTGAGTTCCCGAATTTTGTATCAAATCTCATCATAAGGAAATAAAGAGAATTGTGACTTATGATCGACTCAGAATTGGGGGACAATCATGATTAGGCGTTAGTCAAATATTAACGACTGACCACATATGATTTATTTCTTATCTTCTTTGTTTATTTCAAATATATGTTGTGGGATCCTCTTTAAACATCTCTACGAGTCTTGTTACCTTTTTCTTGGTTTTAGTCAAAGAAGAGGATTTGATTCGTAAAGTAATCTACCATTGCATATTAAATAAACTCTTATTTTTGTCTAAACATGTTTGAATAGAGAACTCATCAATGTAGGTAGCCAAAAGCATCAAAAAGATGTAAAATAGAGTGAGATCACCTTTCAATAATACGAAAAGGTTTGTAACCCTTCGGCACAGACAGAAAGAGATATGAAACATTGATTGATCTCTTTTAGTTAATGAGGATGGAATTAGATAAAATAATGAGGCTAATATGCAGTCATAGCAACCTAATCGAAGGGTTTAGATGGCTTCCTGAACCTTCCGGTTAAGACGGAAGTTTTAATGATCCTACCGTCCTAATCAATCCGTATGGATTAAATAATGTCTAAACCCTTTGGCGTGGTTGGAAGGTTAATCTACTTTCCATTCAATTCCATGAAAAAGATAAACAATCTTTAAAACCTTTCGCTATTAATCGTCCAATGTCAAGATTAAAACTAGGACCTCAAAACCTTTTGGCTTAGTTATTTTTTCCGAAAAATGTGAATTCACTTGACCGCAGAGTAGAGCCCATGAAAAACAGTTCAGTATAAAGCTTGGGAATGTTGGCAATATTTATTGTTAATAATTTTGGCACTAGAAGGAGGGCCCGAACCTCCGACCTACTATATTAATACAACTAGTTGCAAAATTTGGTCTATTATAGGAAAAATGAAGTCAAAAAAGACCTTCAACTATCAGCAAGAGGAATGAGCATGCAACTACATTAGAGGAAAACGTATCACCATCTTTAACCCTAGGAACAGGGAACATGGGAAATCTTATGTCCCACCTCAATCAACTCCATGTCCAGCTCAGGTCCGGCTGTCTCCACAATTGGATCCAAATAAAAATCTCCAGCCAAAAGAACACATTGCCAAAATCGCGTATGTAGAGCGACAAATGGCAGAGATGAAAGATCTTATGAACAAAGTGTTATCGCACCAATCATCAATGAAAGCTGCTACGACGGTTGAAAAAATTGAATCTCCAAGAAGGAATCAGAAAACCAATTCAGATGCTGCAAAAGAAAAAGTTAATGTTTCTTCATCTAAGCAGAAGGATTGCCTTCCGCTGAAGGCAAATTATAAAGGAAGAGTCCAAGAGGAAGACAAAGATTATTCCGCAAGTTTAACTTAGGATGGCTACAAACCTAATAAAAGGAACTATTTGAACAATGAGGCCTACCTCGAGGATGTAGCAGAAAAGGCTGTAAAAGACCTGTTAAATATTAAGTGTAAGAGAACTGAAGATGAAAGAGTAAACGACAGTGAAAAGGTCTCCCCTTTTATCGATGAAATTATGTCAGCGCCGATACCACCTCATGGAAAGGTCCCAACCATGAAATATCATGGGACAACCGACTCGGATGACCATTTGATGGCATTTAATAGCAGGATGGATTTATACAATGCTTCCAGTGCTGTTAGGTGTTGGCTTATTCCAGTCACACTACAAGGAGCTGCCGCCAAATGGTACTGACAATATCGAGAGAACACGATGTATTCCTAGAGGTAATTCTCATACTACTTCTCTGGTCAGTTTTGCATATGAAAAGTCCCTTCGATTGATTATACTGTACTTGCTAACATCAGACAAAATCATGGAGAATCGTTAGAAGATTATCTGAAGAGGTTCAACACCAAGCTTTGAAAGCCAAAGGTATGAATGATAGAGATGAGCTCATTGCCATTCACTCCTAACAGTCAATTCCCCTTTTCAGAAAGAGTTGTTTATCCATGGATGCCTGGATCTACAAGACTTCCATTTTCAAGCTGACAAATTTATTCGAATGGACGAATTGTATTACTCAAAGAAGAAATTCAATCACACGAAAGAAAACGGTAAATTTGGCCCAAAAAGGATTCCTAAAAGAGCTAAATGGCAGAATGCTAATACTAACGTAGTGGCATTAAATCATCCAATTTCTTACATCTATGCAATGACCCAAGATTAGGTCAACTTCCCTACTTCATTCAAAGCCCGAAATTACCCTGAACAGAAGAAAGAAGACAAATATTGTGCTTCCACAAGGCGAATGGCCATAGAACCAACCAATGTAAGGTACTGGCTGGGATAATTCAGAATTTATTTCGAGAAGGGCAGTTGAAGGAGTTTGTGAAGAATCTGCAACAAACTTTCGCTTCAGACACTGAAGCAAGGAAGCCTGTCGGCAATGCCATGAATGTGATCAAGGAAGAGGACCCATTTAGTCTAAGTCCACCCTAGAATAGGATTGATGTCATGTATGGAGGACCACATCTCGTCGGTAGAAGGTAAAGTTCCTGGAATAAATACATTCAAGAGGCCAGGAAAGGTGTATTTTCAATACAGGAGGAGCCGCCACTCAAAAGTCCAATGCACAATATCAATATGCACACTGTAACGACCTGATATTTTCAACCATTCGCATCCGAACATGCCGGAATTGAATTGCTCAAAATACCAGATTGTAAGTTTATATTTGACAAAACTAAGCATATACAGTAAATAAACAATCACAGAATCGCAGACACAGAGTAATATAGCAATATGCAGTGGAAACAAAATGAATAGTAGTTCATGAAGCTACTATATATATAACAGAGTTAAATAGTTACAACAGAAGTCTCGAATACAATAGTCAGACACAAGAATCAGAATACATCACTAGAATCAACTGAATATCTGAAAGCTGGATAGATAGCTGGATCTCCAAGCGAAGCCCCAACTCCAAAGGCGAGTCTCGAATACTGGTACACTCAGTCAGACCCGAGCATAAAGCAAAACACAAAACACTCGAGTCAGGATTAACATTCTTATATCAATAAACCTAATTCAAGTGAAATGACATCTGAAAATACAAGTAACTCAAAAGATGTTAGGATAACCATCCTTTAAGGATACGTTAAACTATATACTATGTAGTAATATACGCTATTATAATAATGTCTAAAGTAAAGTAAATAATTAAAATCGTGTTAAGGCGTTACCATTATCCCCCTTAACACATTTTATATAAGCGTCATATTTATACAGCACTGTAAACTCCACCGTAAACTCATGGGCTATCAGAGAGTAATCCATATGTATAACACAAAATAAATCATAGTGGTCACACATAGAGATACGAGTATGACAAGGCGCATAAGGCAATACCTAAGGTAGTGAAACTACTGTTTGCCTGATCCAGACTGGTGAGAACGCATCACCGCAACGATCGCAACACCGTGAAACAACACTCCCAATTCAAGGGTATGCACCAATCAAAAACAAGTAATGAGTAGTTGACGAAGAAGTGTGTTCGCTAGAGGCAGCTAACCTCATTGGCCTGGCACGGCTCCTGTTTTAGTCATTTCAAACTTAGCACAAGTGTCAAGCCTATCCATTATCGTTCTCTTTCTTCAAATCTAGCAACGCCATCATTCCAACCACTTCATTCTGGATCACACTACGCGTATAATAGTTATTAAAGTGGTTTTCGATTTAGACAGAGAGTATGTCCCTAACCGATCCCGGACTCTTCAATAACTACGTAATTATTACACCGATTGGTCATTTAATACTTTCAAATAGTTTATATTTCAAAACCAAAATATCATTGCTATTTCAAATATATCCATTTACAAAATCTTAGTACTTCAAAGTTGTAACACTTTCTAAATCAAACACTTTGGAAACCATACTACTTTGGAAATCAAAATTTATAAATTATGATGCTTTGGAATCATAACACTTCCCACTTAGCTGTTTAAATATAAATAGTAGTATATATAATAAAATAGTTTATAATTTAAAATAGTTTATATAAAAATAGTTATAATTTAAAATAGTTTATATTAAAAATAATTTATATTAAAATAGTTTATATTAAAAATAATTTATATTAAAATAGTTTATATAAAATAAATTTATAAAGTAACATATATAAATAGTTTTAAATATAATTTAAAAATACTTTATATAATAAAATAGCTTCCTCAAATTTCATAAATCAATTCCAAATCAACACCAATCCCAAAATTTCAAATTTAATCAAATCTCAAATCATCAATTTCAATTCAATTCAGTTCTTAATAAACCAATATATCGATTTCAAATACAGGTTTGAACCATAAATAAACCAGTTAAATTTCTATATACTCCAAAGCTTTAAATATTTCACAATCTCAAACTAAATTTGATAATTTTATTTAAATCTTAATTTAACTTTATTATTATTAGTTTGAAGTATTCACTTAATAAATCCAATATTATTTAAATAACCCCAAATTACAAATAACTAAATATTTCCTTCAACTTATTTAAACTTGAAATATTCATTTAAATCGCCTTAACCAAAATCAAGTAATAAAATTATATCCCTTAAATCTCAAATTCAATAAGTTCCAAATCGATTTCTAATTAAATATATTTCTTAATTAAATACAATTTCGAATCAATTTCAAATCTATCATCTCAACCTTAATTTATTAAATCATTATAAACTCTATATTACCATCTAATTTAAATAAATACTTAACCATATTATATTTTAATAAAAACTAACTTTATTATTAAGCTTATTTTATATTAAAACAAATTTATGCATAGCTTAAAATCAAGAATTTAACTATATATAAAATAACATTTATATAATATCTAAAATCAATATTTATATAAAACCATATATTTCCTTCCAAAATCATAGTAATCATTACAAATTATTTATATATAGACTAACGATGTCTGTATATAATTTTCTATCCTATGGTCAAGTGATATGGATATTTATTCATTTCAATCCGCAATTTAAATATATACGAGTATATTATATCATTTCAACCCGTAATCCCAAATTCAATTCAATGAAAATCGCTTGGGTTTATCATTTCAACCCATAACAATTTTCTCCTATTCTACCAATCATTCGGGTATGTATCATTTCAACCCATAGTGATTCTATACTAATAGGGAACTTGCAGAGTGATAACAGATATGATAATAATATAACAGGCATATATCATTAATGTAAATAACAGATAATGGTGTCAGTTGTCACAGGTGAACTGGTATAGGTAATAGAATATATATAACAATGTAAATAACTAACAGCAGCATAGTTCAATTGTCCTTTCAATTGAAATCAAATTTAATAAATAAAAGAACATTAATCGTGAGTGGTTGCTCACCTTTCGAGACTAGAGAGGATAGACTATGGAATTGAGTTACGAAATGCAAGTACGACTTCCAAAGCAAATTTACATTGGCACGAATCTCAAACAAGACAGGATTGAATCGACGAACGAAGCTGATAAATATGAATTGATGAAATAAATCAGAATTTGCTTGTTATAGACTGAAAACGAAATTTATTATATTATCATTAGTTTATAAAAATTAAAATTTTTAATTTACGCTAAATAATATATATACACACTCTAAAATGATTTACTTAACATACTAACAGCTAACATATAAATTAAATTATATATACTAATCATAAAGCAAACTATAACATAGCCTTAAAACAGTTTAACAAATATATCATTATTACAAAATCTGATTAAACTGTATATATTGACATAAACAGGTTCTAAAACAAATCTAACTTTATAGCTTTAAAAAAAACAAAACGTATACATTATTATATACAAATCATTGTATACAAAAACATTATTATACTCATACTAATACATCCCAACATTATATACTAATATATATAACTGCAAGTTTTGAAAACGGCAATAGAGAAACCAAAAATATACATATATGCAAAACATACATAAACTTACTTTAGAAAACCAACAACTTATATATATATATATACACATACATATATATATATATATATATATAAACTATTATAGCATATATAATAAACCTCGAAAGAACGCACAACCATATATATACTCTTTATTACCAAATTTTTTTGAAGACTTATACATTACAGTGGCCTCTGTACCACTAAAATATTATAAACTTTATAAACAAACAAACGTATATACTGTATATATAACCCATCAGGAGTAAACTAATATATATAGCAGCACCCATTGCATACTCTCAAAACGTAAAAAAACTAACATATATAGCTTGTGTGTGTATATATAATATATATATATATATATATATATATATATATATATATATATATATATATATATATATATATATATAAGGGAACAAGTAAAACTGGTATTATATAAAGGTATATAAATATATATAAACTTTATATAGAAGATCTTATTTTCTATAATACATACAGGCAACTTAGTATATATAAACTGAATTGTAAATTATACCAATATATTCAACTAATACATATGTATCATCAGTACACACTTATGCGTGAATCAATGTTGTAACTTACACAATAAAACACATATGAAAACTTATATAATATAATGTTTGAACGTATTAAACAAATTGAACTTTACAAACAGTTCAATGTAACTTATACAAGAGTATAATATATGGTATAGCTTCGAATAGTGTAATATATACAGGTTATAACATATACAAACTACAACTAACATACTAATAAAAAAATACATATATTTAAGATACCTTAACAAGAACAGGAAGAGAAGAGCAGTCAACGCAGGCGGGGTTGATAGGCGAAGTCAAGTAGCTTGGGCGAAGGAGAGGAGAAAGGAGATGGTGCAGCCTGCGCGGAAGAGGCCGGAGAGAGTGGAGGGGTTGGCTAATCTGGGTATTAGGCTGTTGCGTGAAATAAAGGGGAGCTCGGGAAGAAGGTGTGGCGACCGAGATGACGATGGCGTGATGGGTGGAGACATTGAACAGGCCGAGAGAGGGAAGGAGGCGGATCTGGGTGTGGTTCAGCAGGGTCGAAGGCTCGGTGTTTGGTGAAGCTTGCGTGATGGATCTGGGGAGGGAAGTATGTCCTGGCAAACTTTTTCTTTCATTTTGTTTTCAATAGAAATGAGACCAAAGTTACAGCAAAGCAAAAAGAAAATGGACATTTTAAAATATGCATGGACTTATAAGTTATATTTTCCAATGAAACCAGAGAATTGAAGGAAACGAACCATCAATATAACATTGGAACTTGTGGAAAACAAAAAGTCAAGCACGAGAGTTTAGGAGATATAAATGCAGACAGCTATTGGTGAAAAATGAATAGTCACAAGAACCAAAAGGCACGAAACTAGTACCGATACGGTTACCATTTCACGGATTCTGCTACGTATCAGACTTCAAAACACAGAATTGAATATACCGTAGAGATCAGCACGGCGAGACGATCAAAACGGTATATAGACATTAGTGGTACGATTGAATTATACAAATTCAAATTTTCTACTAGTGGAAAATGCAGCAAAAATGCAGAAAAATAAGATCGACGGAGCTAAAGAAGTCCGAATTTGGAAAAACGAAAAATGACGTCTTTGTCAGAAGATGATTTGGAATTTTCTATGTTAAAATATTCAGGTTTGGAAAATATTTTATTATCAACAATTATTAACTGTCTTGAATTTAATAGAATTTCACAATGGAATAAACTTTCGTAAAATCAGTTGAAAATTTACCATCTTCTATATTTAATTATATGTATTGCAAATATAAAATTTTAATTACAAATTTTATTATTTAAAATTTCTCCAAAATTCAATTGAATACGTTAATAGAACCATTAAAATTGTACGGGTCGTTACACTCTCCCCCACTCAAAACTTTTCGTCCTCGAAAAGGAACGAGTTATGAGAATAGAAACAACCAGAAAAAAATAGACTTGAATTACAAAATCAAACAATTTATTTAAACCATATAAATTTCAATTTTGAATTAATTTATATTCAATAATTTACTTTAAATTCAAAATAATTCATTAAGTTGATTTTATTTCAATTCATTAATATTTGATCCGAAAGATTTCTTTTAAACAAAATTTTATTAATTTGTCTCATTTACTATTCAATCAACTTATTATTATATTTTTCTCTATTAACATCTTTTATAATTAAAATTTTAAGTGTATATCCCCTCAAATTTTTCTATAAAATCCTTTAACATCGTTTTACATTGTATATTATTCAATTACAAGGTCAACTTCTGAATAATTTATGTAAGCTATATAATTTGGAATGCAATTGAGTATTATACTAGCAAAATATTTCCTTACTAAATTATTTCAAAATTTAAATATTTATTCAAAATTTTAGTTTCCTTTGGAAATTAAAATCACCTTTGACATAAATTTATGAACTAAATTTCCGATTAACTTCAGTCCATTTATAGATAAATATACATATACTATATATATATCAAATCAAATCTATAATCATATACTTATAAATATAATATATTATAAATCAAGTCATTCTTAAGAATGTTCAAACAAAATTCATTTTCAAATCAAAAGAGTAGCAAAGCTACTGAATGGTCTCTCCACTTCAAAACTAAAAAATGAATGTCGATGATGCGGCCGCCATCACCGAAATTATTTTCCAGCGACAAAGAGAAGAGCACTGATTTAAATATTTTAAATTCTTTGAAATGATTTCTATTTGAAAATATCTTAAATACTATGCCCTTTAAAACTTCCAAATCAAAGTTTGAAATCACCGGAAATTAGATTCTCAAATTCTAATTTAAATCCATTTCAATTCCTAATTAAAGTTTTTGAACCATGTTCTATAATTTCATTTATTTATCATATTGGAATAGTCAATGGTTTACAAAACAATAAATAAAAAAAATCAAATATTAACATTTTCGTTGACCCATTCATTGAACAATTTAGAAAATTTACTTATATATAATATAATCACACAAAATTTATTTTATTTACCATATTTGAAAACAATATTGTATCAGTTTGCTCTGCTCAAGTGTTTTGGAAATCCTATCGATAGCGTTGATCAGACGAATCGATCGAAAACCCAAATCAACATCAACAACTTAAACAACACAATATATATATAACATTTTAATATTAATTTACCAGTACACTTCCTTGCTCAACGATACAAGAATAGATTCCAAAACAAGAATAAAGATTCAAATTTTATGGACTCAAATCAAAGAGAACTTTGATTCGAAAATAGGTTTGGAACAAAGATAAGATGATTAAACAACAAAATAAAAAGATTGATAAGTTTATATAAATCGTGGGCAACCTTAACCAGGTCGACCGTGACTTCAAGAATGAAATCGATGCAGAAATTCCGAGGCAAAATCGACATCAGATCTCAAGGAATAGAATTTAGGCATAGAAGGAGATAGATAACATCGTAAACCGAAGATACAAAAATCTCCGATAAATCGATGTCTATTGTAAAGGAGTTTCTCCCCTTTACAAATCATATCGTGGATCCATGGGATGCTCCAGAATTCAGAAGAATACGAATAGTGAGGGAAAAGAATGAATTTTGGAACCGAGGGAACATTTCGAAAATTCAAAGGAAATTCAAATCAAAGACGAAAGATTCAAGCACAAACGAATATGATTCTGTAAATAAATTACCATATGTGATAAGTTTTGCCCAGAGCTAAAGCTCTGACACCAAATGTAACGACTTGATATTTTCAACCATTCGCATCCGAACATGCCGGAAGTAAAATGCTCAAAATACCAGATTGTAAGTTTATATTTGACTAAACTCAGCATATATAGTAAATAAATAATCAAAGAATCATAGACAAAGAGTAATATAACAATATGCAGCAGAAACAAAATGAATAGTAGTTCATGAAGCTACTATATATATAGCAGAGTTAAATAAGTCACAACAGAAGTCTTGAATACAAATGTCAGATACAAGAATCAGAATACGTCACTAGAATCAACTGAATATCTGAAAGCTGGATAGATAGCTGGATCTTCAAGCGAAGCCCCAACTCCAAAGGCGAGTCTCGAATGCTGGTACACTCAGTCTGACCCGAGCGTAAAGCAAAACACAAAACACTCGAGTCGGGATTAACATTCTTATATCAATAAACCCAACTCAAGTGAAATGACATCTAAAAATACAAGTAACTCAAAAGATGTTGGGATAACCATCCTTTAAGGATCCGTTAAACTATCTACTATGTAGTAATATACGCTATTATAATAATGTATAAAGTAAAGTAAATTATTAAAATAGCGTTAAGGCATTACCATTATCCCCCTTAACTCATTTTATATAAGCGTCATAGTCTATACAGCACTGTAAACTCCACCGTAAACTAGTGGGCTATCAGGGAGTACTCCATAGGTATAACACAAAACAAATCGTACTGGTCGCGTATAGGGATACGAGTATGACAAGGCATATGAGGCAATACCCAAGGTAGTGAAACTACCATTTGCCTGATCCGGACTGGTGAGAACACATCGCCGCAACGATCGCAACACCACGAAACAACACACCCAATTCAAGGGTGTGCACCAATCAAAAACAAGTAATGAATAGTTTACGAAGAAGTGTGTTTGCTAGAGGCAGCTAACCTTATTGGCTCGGCACGGCTCCTATTTTGGTCATTTCAAATTTGACACAAGTGTCAAAGCTATCCATTATCGTTCTCTTTCTTCAAATCCAGCAACGTCATCATTCCAACCACTTCATTCTGGATCACACTCCGCGTATAATAGTTATTAAAGTGGTTTTCGGTTTAGACAGAGAGTATGTCCCTAACCGATCCCAGACTCTTCAATAACTACGTTTATTACACCGATTGGTCATTTAATACTTTCAAATAGTTTATATCTCAAAACCAAAATATCATTGCCATTTCAAATATATCCATTTATAAAATCTTAGCACTTCAAAGTTATAACACTTTCTAAATCAAACACTTTGGAAATCATACTACTTTGGAAATCAAAATTTATAAATTATGATGCTTATGAATCATAACACTTCCCACTTAGCTGTTTAAATATAAATAATAGTATATATAATAAAATAGTTTATAATTTAAAATAGTTTATGTAAAAATAGTTATAATTTAAAATAGTTTATATTAAAAATAATTTATATTAAAATAGTTTATATTAAAAATAGTTTATATTAAAATAGTTTATATAAAATAAATTTATAAAGTAACATATATAAATAGTTTTAAATATAATTTAAAAATACTT
Organism: Allium cepa; assembly: GCA_030765085.1. Classification (NCBI taxonomy): domain Eukaryota; kingdom Viridiplantae; phylum Streptophyta; class Magnoliopsida; order Asparagales; family Amaryllidaceae; genus Allium; species Allium cepa. The sequence continues at coordinate 459,157,570 of CM060938.1, read as the reverse complement.
TATATAATAAAATAGCTTCCTCAAATTTCACAAATCAATTCCAAATCAACACCAATCCCAAAATTTCAAATTTAATCAAATCTCAAATCATCAATTTCAATTCAATTCAGTTCTTAATAAACCAATATATCGATTTCAAATACAGGTTTGAACCACAAATAAACCATTTAAATTTCTATATATTCCAAAGCTTTAAATATTTCACAATCTCAAACTAAATTTGATAATTTTATTTAAATCTTAATTTAACTTTATTATTATTAGTTTGAAGTATTCACTTAATAAATCCAATATTATTTAAATAACCCCAAATTACAAATAACTAAATATTTCCTTCAACTTATTTAAACTTGAAATATTCATTTAAATCGCCTTAACCAAAATCAAGTAATAAAATTATATCCCTTAAATCTCAAATTCAATAAGTTCCAAATCGATTTCTAATTAAATATATTTCTTAATTAAATACAATTTCGAATCAATTTCAAATCTATCATCTCAACCTTAATTTATTAAGTCATTATAAACTCTATATTACCATCTAATTTAAATAAATACTTAACCATATTATATTTTAATAAAAACTAACTTTATTATTAAGCTTGTTTTATATTTAAACAAATTTATGCATAGCTTAAAATCAAGAATTTAACTATATATAAAATAACATTTATATAATATGTAAAATCAGTATTTATATAAAACCATATATTTCCTTCCAAAATCATAGTAATCATTTCAAATTATTTATATATAGACCAACGATGTCTATATATAATTTTCTATCCTATGGTCAAGTGATATAGATATTTATTCATTTCAATCCGCAATTTAAATATGCAGGTGTGTGTGTGTGTGTGTGTATCATTTCAACCCATAATCCCAAATTCAATTCAATGAAAATCGCTTGGCTTTATCATTGCAACCCATAACGATTTTCTCCTATCCTACCAATTGTTCGGGTATGTATCATTTCAACCCATAGTGATTCTATACAAACGGAAACTTGTAGAGTGATAACAGATATGATAATAATATAACAGGCATATATCATTAATGTAAATAACATATAATAGCGTCAGATGTCATAGGTGAACTGGTACAGGTAGTAACATATATATAACAATGTAAATAACTAACAACAGCATATTTCAATTTTCGTTTCAATTGAAATCAAATTTAATAAATAAAAGAACATTAATCGTGAGTGATTGCTCACCTTTCGAGGCTAGAGAGGATAGACCAATGAATTGAGTTACGAAATGCAAGCATGTCTTCCAAAGCAAAGTTACATTGGCATGAATCTCAAACAAGACAGGATTGAATCGACGAACGAAGCTGATAAATATGAATTGATGAAATAAATCAGAATTTGCTTGATATAGACTGAAAACGAAATTTATTATATTATCATTAGTTTATAAAAATTAAAAATTTGAATTTACGCTAAATATATATATATATATATACACACACACACTCTAAAATGATTTACTTAACATACTAACAGCTAACATATAAATTAAATTATATATACTAATCATAAAGCAAACTATAACATAGCCTTAAAACAGTTTCACAAATATATCATTATTACAAAATCTGATTAGACTATATATATATTGATATAAACAAGTTCTAAAATAAATCTAACTTTATAGCTTTAAAAAAACAAAACGTATACATTATTATATACAAATCATTGTATACAAAAACATTATTATACTCATACTAATACATACAACCATTATATACTAATATATATAACTGCCAGTTTTGAAAACGACAATAGAGAACCCAAAAATATACATATATGTAAAATAAACATAAACTTACTTTAGAAAACCAACAACTTATATATATAAACTATTATAGCATATATAATAAACCTCGACAGAACGCACAACCATATATATATACACACTCTTTATTACCAAATTTTTTTGAAGACTTATACATTACAGTAGCCTCTGTACCACTAAAATATTATAAACTTTATAAATAAACAAATGTATATAATGTATGTATAACCCATCATGAGTAAACTAATATATATAGCAGCACCCATTGCATACTCTCAAAACTTTAAACAACTGACATATATAACTTATATATATATATATATAAAAAGGGAACAAGTATAACTAGTTTTATATAAAGGTATATAAATATATATAAACTTTATATAACATATCTTATTTTCTATAATACATACAGGAAACTTAGTATATATATTCAAACTAAATTGTAAATTATACCAATATATTCAACTAATATATATGTATCATTAGTACACAGTTATGCATGAATCAATGTTGCAACTTACATAATAAAATACATACGAAAACTTATATAATATAATTTTTAAATTTATTAAACAAATTGAACTATACAAACAGTTCAATGTAACTTATACAAGAGTATAATATATGGTATAGCTTCGAATAGTATAATATATACAGGTTATAACATATATATACTACAACTAACATACTAATAAAAAAATACATATATTTAAGATACCTTAACAAGAAGAGGAAGAGAAGAACAGTCGACGCAGGCGGGGTTGATAGGCGAAGTCAGGTAGCTTGGGCGGAGGAGAGGAGAAAGGGGATGGTGCAGCCTGTGCGTGCTTTGCGCGGAAGAGGCCGGAGAGAGTGGAGGGGTTGGCTGATCTGGGTATTAGGCTGCCGCATGAAATAAAGGGGAGATCGAGAAGAAGGTGTGGAGGCCGAGATGAGGATGGCATAGTGGGTGGAGACATTGAACAGCCCGAGAGAGGAAAGGAGGCGGATCTGTGTGTGGTTCAGCAAGGTGGAATGCTCGGTGTTTGGTGAAGCTTGCGTGATGGATCTGGGAGGGGAAGTATGTGCTAGCAAACTTTTTCTTTCATTTTGTTTTCAATGGAAATGAGACCAAAGTTACAGCAAAGCAAAAAGAAAATGGACAGTTTAAAATATGCATGGACTTATAAGTTATATTTTCCAATGAAACCAGAGAATTGAAGGAAACAAACCATCAATATAACATTGGAACTTGTGGAAAACAAAAAGTCAAGCATGAGAGTTTAGGAGATATAAATGCAGATAGTTGTTGGTGAAAAATGATTAGTCACAAGAACCAAAAGGCACAAAACTAGTACCGATACGGTTACCATTTCGCGGATTCTGCTACGTACCGGGCTTCAAAAGATAGAATTGAATATACCACAGAGATCAACACGGCGAGACAATCAAAACGGTATACATATATTAGTGGTATGATTGAATTATAAAAATTCAAATTTTCTACTAGCGGAAAATGCAGCAAATACGCAGAAAAATAAGATCGACGGAGCTAAAGAAGTCCGAATTTGGAAAAACGAAAAATGACGTCTTAGTCAGAAGATGATTTAGAATTTTTCTATGTAAAAATATTCAGGTTTGGAAAATATCTCATTATCAATAATTATTAACTATCTTGAATTTAATAGAATTTCACAATGAAATAAACTTTCATAAAATCAGATGAAAATTTACCATCTTCTATATTTAAATATACGTATTGCAAATATAAAATTGTAATTTCAAATTTTACTATTTAAAATTTCTTCAAAATTCAATCGAATACGTTAATAGAACCATTAAAATATTACGGGTCGTTACACACACATTGGTGATCAGTCCATAGGAATTAAAAAGGGGATCCATTAATGATCACAGCTCAGATAAGGTCCTTGGTGGTCACGAAAATCTTGATTGATACAGGAAGTGCTGTGAATGTGATTTTTCGTCATGCATTTGATCAGATGGGAATATCTAAGGGCAAGCTTGAACCAAGTCCCGAGCCTATCTTTGGGTTCAACTATAATGGGACAACTCCATTTGGGTAAGTGAAGCTTTTGGTCCAACCGGGACTCCCTCTGTGCTCTCAAGTCTTTGAAACAACCTTTGTGATCATAAATGAGCCATAATTCTACAATGCCTTCTTTGGATGCCGGCATTGGATAAGGTGGATCAAAATATGTAATGCTTAAGTTTCTCGCTAAAAGCAGCTGGGGCACTATCCAAGGTGAGCAATTCGCATCACGAGAAATGCATTTTGCAATTCTAGTACAATATAACATGGAATTCACTTGTTACTTTGATCCTTCCATTACTTTACAGCCTTTGGAAGATGGATTTTTACATCCATCATTCGAAGCAAAGAAAAAATAGATAAAACTAACAAACAAATTGCTAGAAGGTGTTTTCAGTTTATGGGAAGATAAAGAGAATGGATTCCAATTTAATAGAGGAAAGTGAAATCGTTATAGAGTCAGATTGTTGAGGAGAGATGGAAAGAGTTAAGCTGGTTGAAGAAACCAAAGAATTTCTAATAGATTCTACTGATTCTACTAAAATAATCCGGGTGGGAAAGAATCTTGAAGAGCACTTAAAGTCAAGATTGACTGAATTTTTAAAAGATAATAAGGATGTTTTTGCTTGAACCCACTCTGACATGGTTGGGATTAGCCCAACGGCCATGAGCCATGCCTTGAATATTAATCCAAATATTCCTCTAATTGGGCAAAAGAAAAGACAATTTGATAACATTAGGACCAATGCCGTAAAGGAAGAAATCAACAAAATTGCAACAAAGTCGGTTTATCCGAGAAGTCTGCTGCCCCAAATGGTTGGCATATCTAGTTTTGGTAAAGATATCTAACGAGAAGTGGCGAACTTGCGTGGATTACACGGATTTGAATAAAGCTTTTCCAAAGGATTGTTACCTACTGCCAAGGATAGATCAATTGGTCGATTCCACTAGTGGACATAAAATGTTCCCCCTGATGGATGCATATTCTAGGTACAATCAGATCCCTATGTTTAAACCCGACGAGGAGCATACTAGCTTCATTACATATGAGGGAACCTATTGTAATAAAGTGATGCAATTCGGATTAAAGAATGCTGGGACAACATATCAAAGGTTGGTTAACCGAATGTTTAAAGAGCAAATTTGGAGGAATATGGAAGTTTATGTGGATGGCATGTCGGTAAAATCTCAAGAGGGGAAAAATCATCTTGAAGATTTGGACGAAATGTTTAAAGCGCTCCACAGATATCAAATGAAACTCAACCCCAAAAAATGCAACTTCGGAGTCTATTCTGGAAAATTTCCTGGCTATATTGTGAGTGCACAAGGGATTGAGGCCAGACCATAGCAGATCGATGCCATTAGGATATGGCAGAACCTAGAACAAATAAAGATGCTATGGGTTTGAATGGAAAAGTGACAGCACTAAGTAGGTTTATATCAAAGGCCACTGATAGGTGCATTCCATTCTTCAAGTAATAAAGAAGAAGAAATTTTATAAATGGAACGAAGATTGCAAAAAGTAATTCCAAGAATTGAAGCGATATTTGGAAAAGCCTCCAATCTTATCCATCCCTGAAGAAGGAGAGGATATATTCTTGTACATGGAAATTTCTGAACATGCAATGATCTTAGTATTGATCAGAAATGACAAGGGACTATAACTACTAGTTTATCATGTAAGCAGGAGATTAAAGGATGCCGAAATCCGATACGTAGTCATTATGAAGCTGGCATACTTTTTAATTTTGGCAACTCAAAAATTAAGACCTTACTTCCAAGCGCACTCGGTGAAGGTATTGACCAACTCTATTAAAACAAGTCTTTCGTAAGCCCAAGACTTCTGGGAGATTAATTCAGTGGGGCATTGAGCTAATTCAGTATGATATACCATATCAACCTAGAATGGCTATAAAAGGGCAAGCTTTAGCTGATTTCATTAACGAGTTTACAAGGTTCATCTTGGAACAATCCAAAAAGGAAAATGATGTAAAACCCAAGTGGCAATTATTTGTGGATGACACCTCAAACGAGAAAGGGGCCGGACAGGATATGTGATAATCACTCCAGATGGGCACAAATTACACTATGCTATAAAGTTAGGGTTCTCAGCAACTAACAATGTAGCAGAGTATGAATCCATGGTTGCGAGGTTAACCCTTGCTTTGCAACTTAAAATCCCGAGGATCCAGGTATTCAGCGATTCTCAATTGATGGTTAACCAAATCAAACAGGTATATCAAACCAAGGATCCTAAACTTAGTCAATATATGAAGAAAGTTTTAAAGATGCTTGCACTTCTAGAAGATTTCTCCGTACATCAAATACCAAGAGGAGACAACTCTCAAGAAGATTCACTGGCTAAGTTGGCAAGCTCAAGAGGAGCCCCCAAAACTCAAATTATATATGTAGGATTTTAGGCCAATCCCAGCATTGAGGAAAACGAATAAGAGAAAACCACATAACTATTAGTGTTGCCGATCACAAGCCTTGATACAAGAATAAAAAGGGATAGATTATGAGATACCAAATGAAGAACCTGTAGCTCCAATAGTGGAGGCATATTATGAAAACACTTGGATGGTTCCGATTATGAATTGCATTATCAATGGAACATTACCAGCAGATAAAATAGAAGAGCGGAAACTAAAATGGAAAGCTTAGAGATTTATCATCATGGATGGAATTCGCTAAAAGAAAGGATACGCCCTTCCCTATTTACGATGTGTGAAACCTGAAAGCGGATTAAGAATATTAAAGGAAGCACACGAAGGGTTTTATGGGGATCACTCTAATGGAATTAAGCTATTTAAAAAGATAATGAGGCAAGGATTTTACTGGCCATAATTGACTAACCAAGTAATTGAATATGTTAAAAGGTGTGAATAGTGTCAACGTTATTCGAAGATACCCCGTCTCCAACCAAGTCAATAAGCCCCCAGTACTACTCCATGGCCATTTGATGTTTGGGGAATTGATTTAATCGGATCACTTCCAATTTTCAAGGGAGTGCAAAATTTGTTGTAGTGACAATAGATTACTTTACAAATGGGTTGAAGTGGAATTACTCTAGAAAATTTCCAGGAAAGTACTAAGGTTTTTCATCAGACACATTGTCACAATATTTAGGATACCTTATAAGATAATATCCGACAATGGAATTCAATTCAAAAGTGAAGAGTTTTCATGATTTTGCCACAAGAATGGAATCATAAAAAGCTTCTCTTTTGTCTCTCATCCAAAGGCCAATGGAGTCGTCGAAGCTGCTAACAAAACAATAAAGACGATCTTGAAAAAGAGGCTGAACAAGGAAAAAGGGAATTGGGTAGAGGAATTACCCTTAGTTCCGTAGGCCTATAGAACGTCCACTAGAACTACAACGGGTCATACCCCGTATTCTCTAATATATGGATGTGAAGCAATGCTGCCTGTAGAAATTGAGGTACCTTCTCATAGAAGGATTGCCTACGCCTTTAATCCAAACCAAGAATTGAGAAAGAATCACTTGACCTGATTCATGGATTAAGAGATGAAGCGGCCTTGAGAACGACTAAATACCAAAGAAGGATATAAAAATATTACAACTCAAAAGTAAAAGCTAGGTCATTCAGACAAGGATATTTAGTACTTCGAAGGGTAATGGCCAATACAAGAAACCCATCAGTTGGGCCATTGGGACCTAATTGGGAAGGTCCATTGATAATCTTCAAAGAATTCCCCTGGGAGCCTACAAGCTATGCTACCTTAATGGAAATATGGTACCAAGAACATAGGATGCAGAAATTCAAGACCATATTTTCTAACTTTGAACGAATAAAGCATTTCCAAGAACGTCCCTGCTATGATTTATTAAGAAAAGTCTATATGTTCGGGAGTGAAATTCTCCTTAAAAAACTTGGACTACCTAAGATGGTAGTCTACCAATAATAGTAGAAAGCCCTTGGTCATGCCAAGAAAGCCAGGTTAAGGCACCTCTTGGAGGGAGGGCATAAGCCTATATCCACGCCAAAATCTGAGATGGCCAGGTTAAAGCAGCACAAGCCCTTATCCGCATCATGCTATGGCCAGGATATGCAACTACTGGGGGAAGGATGGGTAAATCCTTGGTCCCTCCATGCTGTGGCTTGGCCAAGGTTACGAACAAGCCCTTAACCACGTCACGCTATGGCCAGATGAAGGCGCCTCCTAGAGGGAGTTCGGGTAAGTTCTCGGGCCCTGCTTCAGAAAAAGCCAGCCAAGCGCATCGAAAACCTAGACGAAATGTCCGGTGGACTATGAATAGTCTATACCCAAAATAGGCACTGCCAGAAATCGGCATCGCCCTAAAAGGCAACCACCAAAAGGTCGATGATGTCTAAAATGACAAATAGCCTGAAATAGGCTCTGCTTAAATAAGCACAAAACTGGACTGAAGAGTCCTTGCCTGAAATAGGCTAAAACAAATAACGAATGGCAAAGAAAATTCCGACCCGAGAAAGAAAAAGCATGTAAAACTTCATCAAGGTTTGAAGATGACACATACAACAAGAAAATTAGAGAAAAGTAAATGACTTCTTCTCACGAACATTTTCCAAAAATGGTATTTTGGTCTTCTATCATTAATTACCAGAGAAGGCATTTTGGTCTTCAATCTTTAATTTCCGAAGATGGTATTCTGGACTTCTGTTGTTAATAACTAAAGATGGTATTCTGGTCGTTAATCATTAATTACCAGAGATGGTATTTATGTCTTCTGTTATCAATTACCAGATATGGTATTCTAGTCTTCTATTATTAGCTACCAGAGATGGTGTTTTGGTCTTCTATTATCAATTATCAGAAACGGTGTTCTGGTCTTCAATAACCAAAATTGGTATTCTAGGTTTCTATTATTAACTGCTGGAGGAAGTATTCTGGTCTTCTATTATTAATTACCAAAAATGGTGTTCTGGAGCTTCTGTTATTAACTGCCAAAAAATGATGTCCTGAAAGTGGCATCCTGGGCTTCAATGGTTAATCACCTAAAATGATATATTGAATGTCTACTATTAAATATCTAGAACAGAGATCGTGATCGACTATTGCCCTCTACTAGAGATGACTTTTTAGGTTTCCATTATCAATGCCAAATCGGATTTTCTAGTCTTCATTTAGTCATTATTAGCCAGAAGAATGCAGGGATAGTTTGGTGATCCTAGAACGTTTATCCTAAAGTCAAAAGCCTTCTTTATATAGGGGGCTAAATGTTAACCATAAAATATAAATGAATATAAAAGAAGGCAGTTCAAAGACCCTCCGCATAGGAAAAGTACATCAGGAGAAAACACCCTCCAGCGATTCCGAAAGGTTTATATAAAAGTAATTGTGAAAAAGCGCATGATAACTCTAGAGTGAAGCTTTCTCAAGCACGAAAAAAAATTGCTAAGCACCTCCTAGACCAAATAGGGAAGTGATTGCGAAACTATCCAGTATAATACAAAAATCAGGGAAAAGAAGGTCACCCCAGGCCTTTCTGAAAGAGTTGAAGGGACGCAGATAACAATTGGTAGCAGCTTTAAACCTTCCGAAGTGGACAAAAGGTTCATGTCTCGTCATTCGATGAAGTTATTACCTTCCAAAAAGGATAAGGAAGTCTGAGTGAAGACATCTAACTCTATAACAACCTTTCTAAAAGCATAATAAGCCTTTCGGGTCGGTCGGAGCACATGTTTAATACCTTTCGACAGTATCGAAAGGTATAAGGTAAAGGCATCGTCCATAAGTCAACTAAAGACAACCTTCCAACAACGAAAGCATGGCTCTCGGCAGTAATCTAATCAGGGAGCTACCTTCCCACAAAATCGGAGGGTTCATAATACCTCATAAAAGACCAACCCTCCGGGAAAGACGAAGGGTTCATGAATACATTAGGAAGTACAAGTTCTTTGGCGACATTCAAGGTCCCGTGATGAGGAACACTGAACAAACCTCTCGACAAGACCGAAAGGTTTAGAACTGTATATAAGAAGCAACCTTCCACCACTGATAAAGGCATAAGGACGAAGGGTGGGCCGCTTGTATCTATAAATAGGACCCAAGGGGTCCATTTTTTGGGACCGATCTCTTCTTACTCTACTCTCATTCGACTACTATTGCTTTCGCTTATTACTCTGTAACCCTAATTTAGAACTCTAATTGGGGATTGGGTTATTTTGTATCAAATCTCATCATGAGGAAATAAAGAAAATTGTGGCTTATGATCGACTCAGAATTAGGGGATAATCATGATTAGGCGTTAATCAAATATTAAAGACTAATCATATATGATCTATTTCTTTCCTTTTTTGTTTATTTCGAGCATATGTTGTAGGATCCTCTTTAAACATCTCTATGAGTCGCGTTCCCTTTTTCTTGGTTCTAGTTAAAGAAGGGAATCTGATTCGTAGAGTAATCTACAATATGATCCCATGGCATATTAAGTCAGCTCTTATTTTTGTCTAAATATGTTTGAGTGCTGAATACATCAATCTACGAAGCCGAAATCATTAAAAGGATGTAAAACAGAGTGACATCTCCTTTCGATAATACCAAAAGGTTTGTAACCTTTCGGCAAGGACGGAAAGAGATGTGAAACATTGATTGATCTCTTTCGGTTTCAAAAGTGGATGTAATTCGATGAAATAATAAGGCTAAAGGTTATGCAATTATAGCTACCTAATCGAAGGGTTTAGATGGCTTCCTGAACCTTCCGATTAAGACAGAAGGTTTAATGATCCTACCATCCTAATCAATCCATAAGTATTAGATAATGTCTAAACCCTTTGGCGTGGCTGGAAGGTTAATCTATTTTCCATCCATGAAAATGACAACAATCTTTAAACCCTTTCGGTATTAATCGTCCCATGTCAAGATTAAAACTAGGACCTCAAAACCTTCTGGCTTAGTTATTTTTTTCGAAAGATGTGAATTCACTCAAAAGTAGAGTTGAGCTCATGAAAAACAATTTAGTATAAAGCATTGGGAATGTTGACAATATTTCTTATTAACACCTCGGTAATGGCATCTTTTAAACATCAAAGGGCCACCCCTTTATTAAAGAGTGCACACCTTTGGTACGATGCTCTCTTGAAGGAGAACCGAGAGTTACTTTATTTTGGATGTTGATTGAAGAAAGAAACATCTTAGTTAACTTTTTGTATAAAGCTTATTGTAGACAATCGATTATTGACTTTTCGTACTTGTGAATTCAGTGGGGGTCTACCTAGACATTTCCACAAAAGATACTTAGATGAACTCGGATCTGACCTACATCCTAGAGCTTATTGGAATTTACCGCAGGTCAGGTCGATTCCTCAAAATCTCCCCGTTGAAAAGCTTAAGTACCACAAAGATAAATTTGTATCAGAATTATTTTCTAAATCTGTATTGTATAAACCAAACGAATAGTTGTAAAGAAATATTATGATGTATCGATTTACAAATGTTTGCTTTCGTTTTACGTTTTATTCTTAGCTCCACTTTATTATATTAGTTCAGAGTGACTGTTCATCAGGTCGCCTTGTTTCTAAAGACCATTTAAGCCAATATGTCAAACTAAGACGATTTTATCTCGAAAAGGCATCGATTTTAAAATCTTTAAAATTAGCAAGATACTACTTCCTCAGAGATTTACAAAAACTTTACTTAGAGTATCCTCAACTCCAATTTGATTTTCTTGGTGATGAGAAAGAGACTTTCCTTATAGAAATCAGGACAATTCACTCGAAATTAATTTATGACCGTGATAGTCCTCCAACTGGTATGGAAAATGTCCTCCAGTATTAAACCCAGAGGGACTAAATATTCCTTTAAATTCTAAAGTTAATCTTTATGCTAATTCATTAAACAAAGTTAAAAATGTAGTTTCTAAACTTTAGATGTAGATCAATTGTCTATTGTATTTTTTTGACTTCGTTGTTGTTTGAATTATAATCCTTTGCTGTAATTCAAAAGAAAATTTCCATTTTGGTTTTGGCTCTGTTTTATTTCTTTTGCTTAAATAGGAGCTACAGTTATATTCAACCTCTCTTTCTTATAATTTATTGTCACGCATTGATGCTCTTAGAGAGATGTTGTTGCAAAGAAGTGAAGGGATTGTGCTTAGCGATGACATCTTATTAGAAAGCTTTGGTGGTAGTATCGAGGCTGTGAAATGGCACAAAAGATATGTTATTCAGAAAACCATCACCAGCAGCCAAAAAGATCACATCACCCATCTCGAGGCTAAAACTAAAAGTAAGGACGAAATGATTACCATGCTTAAGCGACAAGTAATGACAAATCCCACAATTGACTTTGATCTCAAGATGTCGGAGCTTATTCAACAAATAATGACTTGGAGTTGAAATTAAAGGATAGTCGGCACAGTGTGTTTCTTTGGAATTCATTATGGGGGACAAAATTTCTTTGATTTGCCGGTCCCTCACTCTACTCCTACGGCACTAAACCCATAGGATCAAAGCTTCTTGTGGCCCAAAAGTTCCATACTATACTCAAACCTTCCCTGGGCTTAGACGAGAACGCCGTGGGCAACTGGTATGGGAGAGTAAAGTTTGAAATAGTCAAATATTTTGATGAGCAATAGAAAGTCAAATAATCGCAGACTATCAATGATTATGCTGTTAAAAATCAAGAGCTTGAACGCGATAGATATTCCCTTTTGAAGCACATCGCGAAGTTAGAAAAGGATAACAAAACTCTTTATCCCATTCCTTCGATCGAATGATTCATTGCTAGAGGTAGCATCCTAGGTTGGTTGAGAGTGGGAAATGGATTCTTGTGCAAATATACTAATGTGATGAAATGGATCTAGCCGAAACCTAGGATCTTTCAGGGCATCGCTTTTTCTTGTTTTGATTATGAAAAACCAGCTTTCCAGTTCTTTACTGATACATAAGCTTCGGTTCCAGGGGTTGGGAAGTCGAAGACTCCTAGCCAGTAAAGTCATATTCAACTAAGACTCTTGCGAAATAGAAAATCTATCATATCCACAAGTCAAGCCATGTATATTAATTTGGCAGCCATTATCCGTGAAAGTCTAAGATCTAAGTGAAGAGAATAGAAGAGCCAAATTTACCCCTAACTCAACATCCCTAAGCAAGATAAAGCTATCTTCGTCAGCACCGTCAGAAAGAGAAATAATTGCGGTGTATAGCTAGGTGAGATGAGATAAGGTTGCTAGGATACCTTTCTATTCTTTAACTAAAAACCCTTAATCTATATCTACCTTTGCAGTAGAAGATCTGTACAGTCCAAGGACGACAGTCATATCTTAGCTGAAACTGGAGCAATCGGTGCGGCTAGGAAGAGTTAAATTGAGAAAAGGTGGTGCTGGTAAATAATGGAAAAAACCAGGTGGTAGAACGTATAGATCAAATCATGAGAGAAAGAATTGTTATGGAACAACCCTAATGTTGTGTTGGAAAGGAAAACGGTTTGCCCCCCGGGGTCGCGGTGGGATTCTCAAACAAATGCTAGGAGCTAAACAATTATGGAGAACTCTAAAATCTTCGATACAACATTACTTAGGGGGCGGATAAATAGAATATGTAATATTGTACTGGTAGAGAAAAACATTTAGAACAATAACTAGATGACTTTAACTATATATAACAATAGGAGATGAATCTTTGGGTGGATGGGAATGATTCAGGAATTCGATAGACATGATTCCCCGAAGGTAGGACGCACGCAGTTCACTCGGCCTATTCTACTTTAGTTGCGTAGTGAATCGAAGGATTTCTTATGCTAAAACGTCTTGCTCTCATGTTCATATACCATGCCCGGGAAACTCAGTGGCTAGGAAACAGAGATCCCATGGGGAAGAAAAATGGGATTCTCTTCCTATTCAGAAAAAAGAAAAAATAGAGGCAAAGTCTACCTAATCGCTTACCTTTTTGTAAGCCACACACCCAGACCAACTGTCCCGGTTGCCATATTGGTGCCTCCCCTTATTGAGATTGAGTCCCATTCAATATTTTATACCAATGTTTTATACTCTCTTGACCATATCATCAAAATATTGAAATATCTTTCTGAGGTGAAAGAAGTAGGAAAGGCGCCTAAAGGAAGCTACAACTAAAAGCCTATTGAAAAACATAAGATTAGCACCCTAGTTTAAGTACTAGCATCCCACCCCAACATTGTTATACTTTACTAGACTCTCCCCTACGTGCTGCTTGCCTCAACCAGATGTGGCTTATGTAGTGGGCTGCGCCCCCTAAGTATACTCTCCGACTTGCCCCACTGGACGGCTTTTAAAGGTGACCCTTAGGTGATGAAGATCACCGGGGTTTATGGATAGATTATGTGGTGCCCCTCAATCAATAGAAAACACATATGTCATGACCGCTTGGTTTACTTTGTAATAAGTAGGTTGAGGAGCTTCATTAATTAGTAAACCTACGGTGCTGGTAAGGTTAGGACCATGGTCGTCCATCTCTGGTTTGCCGGTAGATAAGATCATTGTGATTGACCTGCCAGCTGGGTTAGTTTGGCTATTCCTTCCTATTGAAATGAAAAGGAGTCAGCTGTCTACGTGAGTCACCTTCTTCTAGGCTTCGAGTTGCCTTCTTCTAAGATCCACTAGACGACATGGCATTCTCATTCTATAGGCCGGCCATACTTGTGGTGGTTCCCTAGGATCCAAGAAACCCACCCAGGTCTACGTTGTTAAGATATTGTTCTATGGATGCGGGCATGTAGCCTTTTAGAAGTTTGGCCCGGTTTTTTGTTTTTTTACTAAAGAAAGGCGCCAATATAAATGGAGGATTTACCTTTCTAACACACATTCTATCGTACTGGCAAGGCCCCACATATTTTTTTTGGTCGAAGCATCAAGTAGCGCAACTCGGTTCTACTTGACTAAGCCCCATGCTCGTCCAAGGAGGAAGTTTGATTTACCCAACTCCCTGATAAAAGGGAGACCTAGTATCTTAATTAGGGTCCAATACACCCAGTATATTAATTTCGGACGCCGGTATATCAATTGTGAGGCGACCCCGATCAATTGGGGTATACCAAGTCCAGTATATTTTTGGAAGGGACGATCGATTCAGTATACTTCTAGGGAGGTGCGAAGCCAAATAGTGAAGAGTGCCTTCACCCTCTTTTTTCTTCCCTGTCGGATTTTGAAGTTGGAAAAGACCCACCCCTTGTTTAAGTCATAATGAGTCCCCAGGACACCAAGACATTGGCTTCCGCCAACAGTGAACTATTAAGGATCGCATCCCGTGCATATTCTACATTATAGCTTACAACTGATTCTGCTTCCGCTTCTGAGAGATCAGACGGAGCTCGATTAGTTTCTGCTAGACGAGGAATAAGGAACATAACCAATGCAGGGGACAAGGGAAACCAGACCATATCTACATTTGCGCTATGACAATCTCACTCGAATTATAGGGACCTACACATATTAGTACAGTATACTAGGGTCCCCGGCCAGAGCCACATGTGCAAGTTTCCCTACATATGGCTCGTCCGTGCTTTACCTTCTTACAAGGCATTGCCTATGAATCCACATGGGAAAAGGAGAGAGGGTTGAACTGAAAACTTTCATGTTCAGAGCATTACATTGTCTAAGGTACTTGCGTTGGTGAGTAAGCAGCGTCTAGCAAGCTAAGGTTTCTTTTCGTCAAAAAGGCTAGACTGGTTCCTTTTCGGTGCCCACCCTTGGTTTAGATTTTAGGAAAAAGCAAGCCCAAGGCGAACGAAGTGAGCGGGACGCGACTGCCAATATAGTTATAGGAGGGACCGATCCAAAATATTCTTAGACCGAGACGGTGTTCGATTCTCGAAGGGCCAACTTCAACTCGGCCGACATCCTGCTTTTGAGAGGGTGTGGTCCTGAATGACTCATGTGCTGTGTCATCGCAAGGGCATTTTCATTTGGTGAGGAGCTACTAGCGTAGCTATTGACAAGACACTGATCGAAGGTGACTGGAGTGCTTTCATCAAATGATGCATGTAAGCTGAGCCATTCCCATCCCAAGTGGCGACCTGATTCGGCCAGGCCAGGTCGGGAAGAGATACTAAATAGAGAATATGCGCATCGAGAATAGATATCTATCTTAGCTAGTGGGGGCGCCTTTGGTAGTCCCTCTGCTGCCTCTGCCAATTAATATACTGGCCCATCTCATCTTTCTTTGGATCTACTTGTAGCCAGCCATGCTAGCTCCTAACTTTTTCTAACAAAAAGGCACTCATCGGCCACCCCCTTTTCTATTCAGCTTTGCTAGCTGCCTATTAGATTCTAAAAATAGGTCCCGGTTCAATCAAGCGGCCCGCCTTTCATCATCTATAACAGCTGCCATGAACGACCAGAATGATTTCTATGCCCTAAGAAGCAGAACGCGCCTTCACCTACAGACCTTTCCTCTACCGAGGACTTCCATGAAATGAAAATAGGCGGCATCGTCGTATGCATGACTTTGCCCTGATGTATATCCCAGAGTACTCCTATGGCCGATCTGTCACCCATACATTCTAGGCTTCGCCCCTCCGCTTTGAAGGCATGGCTTAGTCAGTCGCAGTTCAGAGTTTAGTTATGTAAGCCGCCACTTCTCTGAAAGCATGTCGCCCTAGTATACTTAGGCCTCCTTGGAGCTTGTCTATTCATTGGGTGATCCTTTTCTCTCATGTTCGAGTGTTTTCTCATCGTTTAGCCAGGCGAGTGACATTTCTACTCATTGCAGTCATCCCCGGGTTCTTCACACCTGGGTAGTACCAGGACCCTTATGCCCCGGACTACCCACCCTATGACCCAAAACGCAAAATAAGCCTTGCGACGAGATGCAGACATTCCTCATGCTGCGGTTCCCTCCGGTCCGTTCCCGTGTTGGGTTAGGGGAACATCCGAGCGATTGCCTTTGCAGATCCAAACGTGCTTACAAGGTGCATAATAAGAGTAAGACCAATGGAGACTTCATAAGGGACCATTTGAGCTGTAGATCGTAATGCTCCTAGAAAGTAAAATTTCGAATAAATAGGACGTTTCCAACAATTCACGAGAATCTCATACCCTACTATGAACCGCATGAGCACATCCTCAATCACCCTCCATCACGCTTACGGCTCTATACCCCACCCCAACTTGCTCTGGCCCCGGGCCCTCCCGCATCTCTTCCTCGGTAAGCGGACCGTGGAAGCTGAGGATATCAAATTTGCTTGGGACTGATCGAAAGTAGCATATCCATTTTATCCTTATTGACCAAACTTGCCTAATAAAGAAAAATAGTGGAAGTCGAATTGCGTCAGAGACATCTTTCCCTCAAGTATATTGGATCAGTTGGAGTGAACATAGGAATACCTCCTGCCTATAACCATCATCTCCCAGTTAATATACTGGATCGGTCCCCAGAGAAATTTTGACTTTCAGTTAGATATGAGAAAATGGACTTTCGAGTGAGGGATCCTCCTACTAATTCGAAACAGAAAAAGTACCAACGGTCCAAGTCTGATCAAGAATATGTCAAGTCTTTCTATTCAGTAATAAATCAAAGATGACCCTCTAATAAGGTGCGTAGTGAAAGAGGCCCTATTTTCGACGTATTAGATCTCATGAACAGATTGTATCCATTGGGAAAATACAGGTTCGATCAAGATTTGTTTTTTAGGAGTACTAAAAGCGAGCATGACGTCATTATGAACATAAAGACCTAAGGCCCTAGAAAGAGATTGGCTTAACTTAAATGAAATATTATAGCTTTCTTATGGTCTAACATTCTTGCTATTACATTATCCTCATTCTGCTCTGAATTATAATCTCTAATGAAGAATATAACTCCATGAGCAACCTATCATTACGAACCCTATGGTATATTGGTGATGAGTATATAATGCAGCTTGAGTAGTATGAATGCATAAGCAGGTAAAGAGTACATGTGTTGAGCTACTAAAGAAGTAATAACCCACTAGAGCAAGGCCTAATTTAAGATAAATCGAATTGTTGATTGTATAATAAAGAGGTTGGCGTTATGCCCACGTCCTAATCGACCCCCTGTAGGAGTATGTGCTTGTAACGACCCGTATTTTTATGTGTCGATAAATCGTAGAATTTACAGGTCATTAGTGTTGTGGTGTCATCCATAGCGTAAGTCGTATGGAAGGTTATCTCGTGTGTTGTTTGGGTCGTAAGGAGGTTAAATAGGGAAGCTAACTCGTACAGGGATAAGTCGTGTACGAGTTATGAGTTAATGGGTTAGCTTAGGTCGTAGTTGACGACTTAAGGGATTACGAGTTAGCTGTTATGACCTAAGTGTTTTGAGCGACCTAAGTTAGCAAGTTATGACTTAAGAACTGGGACGAGCTAGCGTGTTGGTGGAGTTAGCGGGTTGGTGGTGAGCGACTTAGCTAGGGCTTAAGTCGTAAGCGACTTAAGTGTGTTTAGGTCGTGGAGACCTTGTTGTGAGTTAAGTCGACATATATGTTAACCCAGTTAGGTCGTAAGCCGTTGAGTCGTAACTCGTGAAGTTGTTAAGTTGTTAGACCTGGTGTCTGTGATAAGTTGTAACTCGCGCGCGTGTTAGGTCGTTAGGTCGCTGAGTCGTGTGAACGACTTAGTGGTAGGTCGTGGATGCGCATAAGCTGTTAGGTCGTAACTCGTGTATGAGTTGGGTCGCGCATCTCAGATAGGTCGCGAGTATGTTGGGTCGTGTCTGGGTTGAGTCGCGTGAGCGACTTAGCATTAGGTCGTTAGGTGGTTGGGTCGGCTATGTGTTGAGTCGTTAGGGGCTTGAGTCGTGAGTCGTGCATACCTGTTAAGTCGTTGACTCGAGTCTGTAGGCTGCTTGAAGTGTTAAGTCGCGGCCCTTGTTAGGTCGTAAGCAGTTAGGTCGCGAGTGTGCTAAGTCATAGGTCGTGGGTATTAGGTCGTGGACGACTTAGGGGATCTGTTGAGTCGTGGACGACTCATAGGGGCGACGACTTAAGGGACGTTTCAACCTATAAATATGCGTCCATATCTTCACTTTTTGGCACCGGATTTTGAAGCGACGAAGTGCTGCCATTTTGAGAGCTCGACTACAACACTTCTTCACTTCTTTTCTCCACTCTAATCTAGTGATTCCATCCATCTAAATTGAAGATCAAATCGAAGATCCAAGAGCCAAAGTTGAAGATCTTCATCCAACAAAGAGAGATTTCATCGATTGAAGTGAGATTTTGCCGGATCAAGCTTGGATCTTTGCTGTCCAGATCTGGATTTGGTTGATTTTGAGGTGTTTAGGTGATTCGGTGAGTGGTAGTTATCTCTCACACGGACCCAATGGAGTATATTGGATTGTTGGCTTGTTTATGTGTTAAAGATAGTAATTTCTTGCATTTTCCCTAAGTATGCATGTAGATCCATCATCTATGAAGTTTTGACACCTATTTTACTACATGTTAACTAATGCAAGTTCATTCATCAAGTTGTAGAGATATTGTTCACAATTCATGCTTGTTAGAATGCATGTTAGATTTGAACTCTTTATTTACGAAATTGCCATTATTGTTTTAATTGTTTATTTAGATCTTGTTTGAATGATTGATTGCTTGGATTAATGTTTGATTTGATTGATTAGTTGATCGATAACTTGATTTGGGCAAGTTGGTCGAAGATGATTCAAAAGCTAAGTGGAAAGGCTCTTGAATAAGGAAAGCTGCTTGTGGCATATGAAGCGGATGTTGAAGCTCATATGGATAGATTTGATGATGATGTTGAGATGGGACTTTGCCATAATGCAATGAGGCAAACCATGATGTTGAGATGGGACTTTGCTATGATGCGACGAAGCAAAGTATGATGTGAGAAAGCCTTGGTTTAATCCAGACGGGATCATCCCAAGCATGTTGATAACTCGGTGATGCGATTCGAGTTGGTTGATAATGGTTAGCTTGAGAGGCGCTTGAGCTAGTATGGGAATAGTCGTCGAGGAGGATGACTAGAAGGCTGAGATTTTATTGTTATTGAAGGTTCTAGCAGGCTCAAAGCAAGAGTATGTTGGAACGGGCTGCGACGACGTTCCAAGCACGGGCTGCGACGATGTGCTAGTACTCTGGGTAGTTGCGAAAATTCCTAGGCACGGGCTGCGACGACGTGTGGAGTTATTTCTAGAACCAGGGTTACCATTAGCCCTTGGCAGGCGGTCATTCAACTAACGGTGATATCGAGGCAATGATAACAGTGATATCCAGAGTCATGGATGTTTGGTTGTATCATCATTCGGTCTCAAGAGCGGTGTTGTCTGGGTGCTTATCTGATCTTGGTTTAGGCCTTGGGGGTTTGTATTTGGAAAACATCGACCTTGACTCGAGTGATAATTACTTTATTTTAAATGTCTGCTTTGCTATGCTTGTTTATGCTTAGTGGGTCTGGGGGTTATCACTGTAGAATGAGGTGGAGTGGGATGATTGAGTTCCTATTCCTTTTATCCTTTATGCTCTTTTGGTATGTTTGATAGTTAATTTACTGCTCACTAAGGCTGTTGTCTGACTCAAGGTTTTATGTTCAACTCTTATTACTTTGGGCTGTTCATCCATGTTGGGATGGGCAGACTAGGTAGCAGGTGACAGGTGCTGTTCTTGGCTACCAACGCTGTTGATGACGAAGACGAGCTGGAGGCTTTTGCATATTGTTTTCTTACTATATGTACTGGATGTTCCGCTGTTTGTTTGATACTCTGAGTGTTATGTAGTGAGGCTTGATGTATTGACTATTCAGATGATTGTATAAAACTATTATGAGTTTATATGATGAGACTTTTGTTCTATAGAGCTTCACTATGTATATTTTCTATTGTATTTTGTCCATGCGCTGTGAGTAATACGATAGACTATTCTGTTTTACCTTACCCTGACTATCGTCCATGGCCGCCTGGCACACTTTCAGCGCACTATTTCCTTGTTTTGGTGCGGGAGCCATGGGCGGTCGTCACATTTGGTATCAGAGCTTTGGTTAATCGATTTTAGCCAATGCTCGCTGACGTAACTACGTATGAGAGACGTAATTGTATTTTGATGGATGATTACTATATATAATATAGTAGTTTAGAAGTATTTGAACTCCTTATGTAGTTGTTTCTCAAGGTGTTCTTAGTCATTCTTTTTTGTAGATATTAAGGATGAGTCGAAGTGAGAGACAAGCTGCTAGGGAAAGCCGTGCTACTGGGGGAGCTACCGATTATGCTGCTATGTTTGAGGCTATGATGACTTCGATCATGAGAAGGATACCAGCCTCGGAGTCATCAGTAGATGTTGGAGTTCAAGTTCAAGCTCCAAAACCAGTGGATTTTGCTAAGTTGTGCAAGGACTATACTGCTCTTGGAGGAAAGGTTTTCTTGGGAACAGAATCAACCGTTGATGTTCAGAGATGGATTGATGCTTGTAGAAGGATCTTTGGTGACTTGGGAATTGAGGATGCAACTAAGAGGAAGCTTGCATCAAGACAGCTTCAAGGGAGAGCTTCTGATTGGTGGAATTCTATCACCATTGATACTCCGGAAGAAGAGATTACTTGGGAGCAATTCCAAGTTAGATTTGAAGCTAAGTTCATTTCTACAGCTCAGAAATCTATTCTGTTTAAGAAGTTTGTGGAGCTCAAGCAAGGTGGAAGACCGGTTCTTGAGTATGTTTCGGAATTTGAAGCTTTGTCCAAGTATGCTCGGTCGTATATTGATTCTCCCTATCAGAAGAATGAGAAGTTTGTGACAGGCTTGGACACTTATCTTGGGAGGCAGTTAGTGGATCATCTGGACGATCCATTTGAGAAGCTTGTGGAGAAAGCTCTCAGGCACGAGAGTTTGTTTCCTAAGGAAGGATCTGTTGTTGCTGTGACCAAGGAGCAAAATGGGAACAAGAAGAGGAAGCAGCAACAGAAGGATAAGGATGGCCAGAAGAAGCCGAAGGGTGAAGTGACCTGCTACAACTGTCAGCAGAAGGGTCATCTCTCCAGAGATTGTAAGAAACCGAGAGTGCCGGCGAAGTGTCACAACTATGACAAACCGGGGCATTTCAAGAGGGATTGTCCAGAACCAAGGAAGGACAAACAGATTGTGCAAGCTTATGCTTTGGGGGCTATTCCATCGTCTTCAAAAGCTCCAACCGCCGAAGAGAAGGGGAAGAGTGTGGTGGTTCAAGGTACTCTTTCCATTTGTGGTGTTCCAGTTAGAGTGTTGTTTGATACTGGAGCATCGCATTCTTTTGTTTGTAATGAACTTGTAGGCCGGTTGGGTTTGGAACCGGATATTGTTGATAGACCATTGGTGGTGACTAATCCAGTTGGGGGTTCATCTTATTTGTGTATGATATGCCGTGGTCTAGTTGTGTCGAGTCATGATTGCTCTTTAGTTTGTGATTGTTTTGTTCTGAACTTTGCGGGGTTCGGAATTATTTTGGGTATGGACTGGCTCAGGAAGTATGCGGCAAGGATTGATTGTGAGAAACTGGAGGTGACAGTCGGGAATGTGGAAGGGCGAAAGGTTGTGATACGATGTAAGCATGAAGAAGGCGTCTTCATGAGCTTCATGTATTCGCTGGTTGTTCCACGGGATGGACTGTCATCGATGCCGGTTGTGAATGGATTTAAGGACGTCTTTGACGAGGTCAAAGGGTTACTGCCGCATAGGGAGATCGAGTTTCGTATCGATCTAGTTGAGGGAGCCAGACCTGTTGTGATGCCTCTTAGACGGATGGCGCCTAGATAACAACAAGAGCTGAAGATGCAAGTTGATGACCTTTTACGGAAAGGATTCATTCGGCGTAGTGTGTCCGAATGGGGTGCACCAGTTGTATTCGCAACCAAAGCGGATGGATCGTTGAGGTTGTGTGTGGATTATCGTGAGCTGAATAAAGTGACTAGGAAGAACAAGTATCCATTGCCTAGAATAGATGACTTGTTTGATCAGCTTCACGAAGCTAAGGTGTTTTCTCAGATGGATTTGGCAACGGGATTTCACCAGTTGAGAGTGGCTAAGGATAGTGTGCCGAAGACTGCTTTTAGGACACCATCCGGTTTCTATGAGTGGCTGGTAATGCCGTTTGGATTGACCAATGCACCAGCATATTTTGTGGATCTTATGAATAGAGTGTTCAGAGATCAGTTGAACAAGTTCGTACTTGTGTTCGTGGATGATATTTTGGTTTACTCCAGAAATGAAGAAGAGCACAAGACGCACTTGCATATTGTTTTGGAAATCTTGCGGAAGCATCAGCTGAAGGCTAAGTTTTCGAAGTGTCACTTCTGGAAGAGTGAAGTGAGGTTCTTAGGCCATATTATTTCTGGAAATGGAATAGCGGTTGATCCCGCTAAGGTGGCAGCGAGCCAGGATTGGATTAGATCTAAGAATGCATCTGATGTGAGAAGTTTTCTTGGATTAGCAGGATATTATCGTCGGTTTATCAAAGACTTTTCCAAGATAGCTGCACCGTTAACAGGATTGACGAAAAAGAATCAGGTACTCATATGGGATGATAAGTGTGAGCAAGCTTTCGTAATCCTGAAAGAGCGACTGACGAGTGCTCCTATTTTTACTATTCCGAGTGGGAATGATGAGATGGTGGTTTACACCGATGCATGTGGTACTGGACTTGAAGCAGTGCTAATGCAGAAGGATAAAGTTGTTGCGTATGCAAGTCGACAACTGAAGCCGCATGAAAGGAATTATCCGACTCATGATTTGGAGTTAGCGGCGATTGTTTTTGCTCTTAAGATGTGGAGACATTATCTATTGGGAGTTCGATTTGAGTTGTTTACAGATCATAAGTCGTTGAAGTATCTTTTCTCCCAAAAGGATTTGAATCTTCGGCAGCAACGATGGCTAGAGTTTTTAGCATCATATGATTTTGGTATAGCTTATACTCCGGGAAAAGGAAACGCAGTGGCGAATGCGTTAAGTCGAAGACATGCAGGATTGGGAGCCATGTTTTCGGAATGGAAGAGTCTTGAGTATTTAGCTGGATTTGACTTCAGGCCTAGATGTGAATTGGAACCTGAGATGTTGGCAAACTTATCGATAAGACCTACTCTTGTGGAAAGAATTGGCGAGAGTCAAAAGCTAGACGATAAGATTGTCAAGATTATCTGTGATTTGGAATCTGGATTGAACCCAGAAAAGGATAAAGGATTCGAAGTCGATCGAGAGGGTTGGCTTCGGAAGCAAGGACGATTAGTTATTCCCGATATAGATGGATTGAGAGATGAGGTTCTGAGGGAAATTCATCACTCGAAGTTGACAATTCATCCAGGTGGAAATAAGATGGGGATATGAAACGGACTTACTACTGGGAAGGTATGAAGAAGGATGTTGGAAATTTTATTTCCAAATGTATAAATTGCCAGTTAGTAAAAGCCGAGCAAAAGAAGCCAAGTGGGTTGCTTCGGCCATTGGAAGTTCCTACATGGAAGTGGGAGCAGATATCGATGGATTTTATTGATGGTCTACCTAGAACCAGGGCAGGAAATGAAGGGATTTGGGTCATTGTAGATCGTTTGACTAAGAGTGCAAGATTCATTCCTGTTCGATCTACCAGGACTGCATCGAAGTTGGCTGAGTTGTATGTTAAGTGGATAGTTCGATTCCATGGTATTCCGAAGAGTATAGTGAGCGATCGAGACCCATTGTTCACTAGTGGATTTTGGAAGAGCTTCCAGGAAGTTTTGGGAACCGAGCTATGTTTGAGTACAGCTTATCACCCCCAAACAGATGGTCAGACTGAGAGAGTCAACCGAGTTTTGGAAGATCTTCTCAGAGCATGTGTTTTGGACTTCGGAGGATCATGGGAAGATCACCTTCACTTGGTGGAATTTGCGTATAATAACAGTTACCAGTCAAGTATTGGTATGGCAACGTATGAAGCATTGTATGGAAGGCCGTGTAACTCTCCGACATGTTGGTTGGAAACTGGAGAAAAGCTGATACTTGGGCCAGAGATGATTCGACAGACTTCGGAGTGTATAGAGATCATTCGGCAACGAATGAAGGCAGCCCAAGACCGTCAGAAATGTTATGCCGATAATCGTCGTAAGTATTCGGAATTCGACGTAGGTGATATGGTTTTCGTAAAGATTTCTCCTCTGAAGAATGTTATTAGATTCGGGAAGAAAGGAAAATTGACTCCGAGATTTGTTGGACCATTCCCGATTATCGAGCGAATTGGAAAGCTCTCTTATAGGTTAGAGTTACCGGAAAAGATGGCAGGTGTGCACAATGTTTTTCATGTATCTTATCTACGGAAGTATGTGCATGACTTGAATACGGTGGTTTCTGCTGATAGCTATGAAGATTTAGAGGTTGATCCAGTTGTTACGAGACCTCGTAAGCCGCTTCGTGTTGTCAAAACCGACACGAAACAGCTTAGGAGGAAGACGATTACGTTGCTCAAGGTACAATGGAGTGATGATGTTGACGACTGTACGTGGGAGGAGGAAGAGAGGATGAAGGCAGCTCATCCTTAACTCTTCAAGGTATGGCCCTAAGGTGTCGTGACATTTCACGAATTTGTAGCTTGTTCTAAGTCTTAGAATTCTGCATGCTAGGCTAGTAATTGGATGCATGGTTTATTGATTGCTATGGATGGTAGGCATGCGGAATATTTTTGTTGCTCTTGTTTGTTTGGAATTTCGGGGGCGAAATTCCTAAGGGGGAAAGAATGTAACGACCCGTATTTTTACGTGCCGATAAATCGTAGAATTTACAGGTCATTAGTGTTGTGGTGTCATCCATAGCGTAAGTCGTATGGAAGGTTAACTTGTGTGTTGTTTGGGTCATAAAAAGGTTAAATAGGGAAGCTAACTCGTAAAGGGATAGGTCGTGTACGAGTTACGAGTTAATGGGTTAGCTTAGGTCGTAGTTGACGACTTAAGGGATTACGAGTTAGCTGTTATGACCTAAGTGTTTTGAGCGACCTAAGTTAGCAAGTTATGACTTAAGAACTGGGATGAGCTAGCGTGTTGGTGGAGTTAGCGGGTTGGTGGTGAGCGACTTAGCTAGGGCTTAAGTTGTAAGCGACTTAAGTGTGTTTAGGTCGTGGAGACCCTGTTGTGAGTTAAGTCAACATATATGTTAACCCAGTTAGTTGAGTCGTAACTCGTGAAGTTGTTAAGTCGTTAGACCTGGTGTCTGTGATAAGTTGTAACTCGCGCACGTGTTAGGTCGTTAGGTCGCTGAGTCGTGTGAACGACTTAGTGGTAGGTCGTGGATGCGCATAAGCTGTTAGGTCGTAACTCGTGTATGAGTTGGGTCGCGCATCTCAGATAGGTCACGAGTATGTTGGGTCATGTCTGGGTTGAGTCGCGTGAGCGACTTAGCGTTAGGTCGTTAGGTGGTTGGGTCGGCTATGTGTTGAGTCGTTAGGGGCTTGAGTCGTGAGTAGTGCATACCTGTTAAGTCGTTGACTCGAGTCTGTAGGCTGCTTGAAGTGTTAAGTCGCGGCCCTTGTTAGGTCGTAAGCAGTTAGGTCGCGAGTGTGCTAAGTCATAGGTCATGGGTATTAGGTCGTGGACGACTTAGGGGATCTGTTGAGTCGTGGACGACTCATAGGGGCGACGACTTAAGGGACGTTTCAGCCTATAAATATGCGTCCATATCTTCACTTTTTGGCACCGGATTTTGAAGCGACGAAGTGCTGCCATTTTGAGAGCTCGACTACAACACTTCTTCACTTCTTTTCTTCACTCTAATCTAGTGATTCCATCCATCTAAATTGAAGATCAAATCGAAGATCCAAGAGCCAAAGTTGAAGATCTTCATCCAACAAAGAGAGATTTCATCGATTGAAGTGAGATTTTGTCGGATCAAGCTTGGATCTTTGCTGTCCAGATCTGGAGTTGGTTGATTTTGAGGTGTTTAGGTGATTCGGTGAGTGGTAGTTATCTCTCACATGGACCCAAGGGAGTATATTGGATTGGTGGCTTGTTTATGTGTTAAAGATAGTAATTTCTTGCATTTTCCCTAAGTATGCATGTAGATCCATCATCTATGAAGTTTTGACACCTATTTTACTACATGTTAACTAATGCAAGTTCATTCATCAAGTTGTAGAGATATTGTTCACAATTCATGCTTGTTAGAATGCATGTTAGATTTGAACTCTTTATTTACGAAATTGCCATTATTGTTTTAATTGTTTATTTAGATCTTGTTTGAATGATTGATTGCTTGGATTAATGTTTGATTTGATTGATTAGTTGATCGATAACTTGATTTGGGCAAGTTGGTCGAAGATGATTCAAAAGCTAAGTGGAAAGGCTCTTGAATAAGGAAAGCTGCTTGTGGCATATGAAGCGGATGTTGAAGTTCATATGGATAGATTTGATAATGATGTTGAGATGAGACTTTGCCATAATGCAATGAGGCAAACCATGATGTTGAGATGGGACTTTGCTATGATGCGACGAAGCAAAGTATGATGTGAGAAAGCCTTGGTTTAATCCAGACGGGATCATCCCAAGCATGTTGATAACTCGGTGATGCGATTCGAGTTGGTTGATAATGGTTAGCTTGAGAGGCGCTTGAGCTAGTATGGGAATAGTCGTCGAGGAGGATGACTAGAAGGCTGAGATTTTATCGTTATTGAAGGTTCTAGCAGGCTCAAAGCAAGAGTACGTTGGAACGGGCTGCGACGACGTTCCAAGCACGGGCTGCGACGACGTGCTAGTACTCTGGGTAGTTGCGAAAATTCCTAGGCACGGGCTGCGACGACGTGTGGAGTTATTTCTAGAACCGGGGTTACCATTAGCCCTTGGCAGGCGGTCATTCAACTAACGGTGATATCGAGGCAATGATAACAGTGATAGCCAGAGTCATGGATGTTTGGTTGTATCATCATTCGGTCTCAAGAGCGGTGTTTTCTAGGTGCTTATCTGATCTTGGTTTAGGCCTTGGGGGTTTGTATTTGGAAAACATCGACCTTGACTCGAGTGATAATTACTTTATTTTAAATGTCTGCTTTGCTATGCTTGTTTATGCTTAGTGGGTCTGGGGGTTATCACTGTAGAATGAGGTGGAGTGGGATGATTGAGTTCCTATTCCTTTTATCCTTTATGCTCTTTTGGTATGTTTGATAGTTAATTTACTGCTCACTAAGACTGTTGTCTGACTCAAGGTTTTATGTTCAACTCTTATTACCTTGGGCTGTTCATCCATGTTGAGATGGGCAGACTAGGTAGCAGGTGACAGGTGCTGTTCTTGGCTACCAACGCTGTTGATGACGAAGAAGAGCTGGAGGCTTTTGCATATCGTTTTCTTACTATATGTACTGGATGTTCCGCTGTTTGTTTGATACTCTGAGTGTTATGTAGTGAGGCTTGATGTATTGACTATTCAGATGATTGTATAAAACTATTATGAGTTTATATGATGAGACTTCTGTTCTATAGAGCTTCACTATGTATATTTTCTATTGTATTTTATCCATGCGCTGTGAGTAATACGATAGACTATTCTGTTTTACCTTACCCTGACTATCGTCTATGGCTGCCTGGCACACTTTCAGCGCACTATTTCCTTGTTTTGGTGCGGGAGCCATGGGCGGTCGTCACAGTGCTTCTAAAAGATCTTTGATACTATGTCCAATTCCAAAGTGAGGGCTGTGAATAGTGCTTTTAACCATGCTTTAAAGACTAACATAGAAGCGATTGATGACGAAAACAGAGCTAGAAAGAAAGAAAAGAAACTCAAAGAGGTTCTCAGCGCTGCGATTCGTCACGTAGTGGATCCTTCAGCCGTTTTGACTCTTGACAAGGCTGCGAAGACTTGTAATTTATTTGTATATTTGACTGAATAAACTTATTTTTTATAAAGGCGTGATTATCTTTATAGTTTTGTAAATCATCTCATGACTTATGTAAATTATTTGAATTTGGAAAATATCACATGATTTGCGATTCTTTTCTATGATGTTACTTCCAAAATGCTATTTGATAGCTCCTTCATTACTTTCAAATTTGTCGAATCTTTTATTTGTCTTTACTGTGTTGATTTCCCTTAATACTATAAAGCAAACAACAATTCTCATTATTAGCTTGAAATTGACATACCGGTCTATGTATATTATTTACTTAAATTAACAAATCATCTTGTTAACTGCATGAGAGATAATCTATATCACACATCTAAGTCCCGTCTTAAACTGTGATGAGAAATGCTTGAAAATTTAACTACATCCATTTGGCTTTAATATTTGAAATTTTTTGATAAGAAATCCTGCCTTATCTCAAGGGTATTAGATAATAATTCTTCGAGAGATAGTTAATAAGGGATTGAACCTAGAATTCATAGCCTGCATATTTGTAATAGAATCCCGGAGTCCCCTTCTTGGGACTTATTGAAATTTGAGAAATTAAAAATCCAAGATCCAGATTCTAGTATAAGGGAAGACTTATAACAATAATTTACTTGAGAATATTTTTGACCCGGATTCAGGCATTTGCGATAGACAAATAGAAATTCATTATCGAAATTTCACGCTTAAGTTAGGGCTCAAATAAGTAATTGTCTCGATAGCCAAAATCAGGTGTATTAAGATAATCAGTGGTTGATAGAGACCCAAAACCCAGATTCGGGTATTAAATAATGAAGTTCTGAAATGAATATCCCAAAACCCAGATTCGGGTATTAATTGATGTCATTTAGATATAAAAAACCCGAAACCCAGATTCGGGTATTAATGGATGAAATTCCAGTACGGGAGACTCGAAACCTTGGTTCTGGTATTCATAGATGAAGTTTAGAAATGAAAGTCCCGAAACCTAGATCCAGGTATTTATAAGCGGAGCCCTGTTCTACTCCTTTGATGTGTGAACCCTTCATGTCTTGTATAGAAGTAATTTGTCTAATTGCCTCTTAAGCTTGGACATCCTAGGCTGTAGTTTGAAATGCCTCTTTCCTGAGCTTGAACATCTTATTTCATGATCTGA
The DNA here is from genome assembly GCA_030765085.1 of Allium cepa. Lineage (NCBI taxonomy): Eukaryota > Viridiplantae > Streptophyta > Magnoliopsida > Asparagales > Amaryllidaceae > Allium > Allium cepa. The sequence continues at coordinate 459,127,842 of CM060938.1, read as the reverse complement.
TGAGCCTCTTCTCGGGCTTAGACATCTTAGTCTATTGCTGAATGTGCCTCCTCTTGGGCTTGAATGTCTCAGTCCATTATAGAATGTTCCTCTTCTTGGGCTTGGACATCTTAGTCTTTTGTTTAGTGGGCCTCTTCTTAGGTCTGGACATCTTAGTCCATTGTTGTCCGGTGCCCTTGATTAGCTCATTTTAGGGACTGGAACCAAGGACTTACCCAACCACCATTCAAGAGGCGCCCTGCCCTGGCCCTTTGCGGCACAGACAAGGGTTTGTTCGTCGTCCAACCCTGGCCATCTTATGGCGTGAATGAAGGCTTACTCCGTCCTCCTTCCAGGAGGTGCGTACTGGCCCTTTTGCGGTGCAGATAAGGGCTTGTTCGATACTTTACCCTGACCATCTTATGGTGTGGATAAAGGCTACTCCGTTCTCCTTCCAGGAGGTGCCTTGACTTGACCAAAGGCACGACCAAGGGCTTGTCCGGTGCTTTTAACTTGACCATCTTATGGCATGGCTAAACGCTTACCCGCCCTCCCTCCAAGCGGTGCTCTGCCTTGGCCATCTCGGCATGGACAGAGGCTTTTCTACCATCTTAGGTAGACTACCATAGGTAGTATCCAATTATAAGGAGCATTTCACTCCCAACCAGGTAGATTTTTCTTTGAAAAGCAACTTTTATTGATTCTTTCTCAAATTTTCATTACATATTCTTTGATCTTTCCTTGTCGAAAGAAATTTATTATCATCCCCTCTAGGGCTTTACAATGGTTAGTTTTGTGACCATTCTTCATGTGGTAATGACAATAGGATCCTCTTTGGTTTCTTTCATATTTTGGCCTCCTTTTCTGTGATGGTCAGTAGTTAAGCTCATCCTTTGCAAGTAAGTAGACATTTCCAATGGAAGTTGTCAAGTTGCATTCTTTTGGAAGTCTGGATTTGAAGCTTGATTCTTGTGGATGGCCTTTTGACTTTTTATTTCTTGGCCTTATTATTTCACACTCTTCGATTGATTTTCTTTTCCCCACCCTTTGAATTTATTGAATTGGAAGTGATTTTGCTATAGTTGGTTGCCACTTTTGTACAAAAGCATTGTAATCATTCATTATCTCTTTCACAAAGAAGGTGCCTTTGGAGTAATGCTGAATTGTTTCTCTCATCCAGTTGAAGACACTGCCACTTCCATTTGTTTTCTTTCCAAGAGCAAAGATATGGGCGAGGCCAACATGAAAGGGATTCGTGCTTCATTTCTTAGAATCATAAGATTCCGCTTTCTTCTTGTTTATAATTCTAAGAGCTTCTAGCCTCAATATTTTCTCTTCATCTTGATTGGATTTCTTGATGAACCTTAAAGGGAACCTTATCTCATTGGGCTCAAAGGATTCTTGTTCCGAACTTATGATTCTTCTAGCCATGATTTACCGATGTAGATAAACTTGAAGTAGGATTGAACTAAGCAGGGTTAGAGGGTAGCAGTGTTGGGGGATTATCTAAGTCGGAGGTTCACACGATCCTTCTAGCGCCAAAAATGTTAACAAGATTTCTTGTCGATACCCCAAAATTATGCTAAGAAAAGTAAATTTTCCTTTATCCAATTAATGCAGGAAATAAGATTTGAATCCACTTAGAATTTCCTTTCAATTAAGCCTTAATAGGTAGGAATTGTCTGGACAGACCTTTCGACTGCGCCGAATGGGTTAGATTCTATGTTTAGTGACCTTTCGACTTAGTTGAGATGGATTGATCCTCCTTTGAAGGCCTTCCTCTTAAATTGATAGAAGTTCCCTAGAAAGTTTTTCCTTGTAAGGTTTCGACACTGTCAAAAGCCTTGTGGGTTATGTAACCATGACTTTTCCCAAGAATTTGATATTAACGTTCCGACCCTAACGAAAGCGTGGTAACCTTGATGATAAAACTTGAATAAGGAAAATTGGTTGGTCTCCAACCTTGTCGAGAACCTTGGGATTTAGAGTAGTTTAAACTTTGGATTAGGATCCTAGGTGGGGGTTTCGATCTGGTCGATTGCTGTGGATATAACCTCCTCCGGTTTGAATCAGTAGGCTTCAGTGTTTAGAGGATGGGCTTCGACATTGCCAAAGACTTTAGTTCAAAGAGAAGATTGCTCTGAATTGGTTATAGAAGTTATTAAGACCTATAAGGATTTTGACTACGTTGATAGTAGCCTTTTGAGGATGGTAAAACCTAAAATATAAAGGTAAATCCAATAAATTCTTTAATGGAACAGTAAAGTAGATTAAAGCATTCAAAACTTCCCTTTATTCAGCTAAAAAAACTTTATTTCTTCATAATCCCAAATCGTTTTACAAATTAGGATTACAAGACTTTATTTTAGAGTATACAGGTTGAGAATGAGAGGAATCGGATCCCCAAAACGTGACCCCTTGGGTCTTATTTGTAGACGCGGCTTGGCATCTTTCAACCCAGATGCTTTCGACTGGGTCGGAAGGTGGTTGCTAAGAGACTAGACATGTTGACACCTTTGCCGAAAGGTATGGCGGCGCTTCTCCTCTTTGAGTTGTCTCGTGAGTGCTTCTGACTCTGCCGTTAACCTTTGTTCATTGGTTTCGATGATGTTACTTATGCCCATGCTCTTGTTTCTGATCTGATGCGGAATCCTTTCTAGACCAGATTGGTTTCGACCAATTCAAAAGACTTACTATAGCTTTCAAAGGGGTTTCTCAAGATAACAAAGGTGAAACTATTAGTTTCGAATGGTTTGGCGTATATTCAAAGAGCTATTCTTTATTGTTTTCGAAAGATGTGACTTCGACTTGATTGAAAGGTCTTTATCTAATTGAAAGGTTGCTAATGAAGGCGGAAGGTTGCTCTCGACTCCTTTATCTTCTTTGAAAGGTAAGAACTTTCTGGATATTGATTTGGAGAAACCTTGCGACACATTTGAAAGGTCTTGAAGCTTTTAGTTTCGATGGCACCATCCCTTAGACTCCTTCGAAAGGTTTGGCTTAAACTCTTCTCATTTGTATAATGCATAATGAGGTTTTCACTTAATCGAAAGGTTAGGAATAACAATTCCTATATTTTAATTCATTGGAATTGTAAATTCTCCATGGAAATTCCCATAAATTATTCAACCTCACAGTTATATATGAAAAGTACGTTGTCTAAAATAACAAGGAATATGCCCAAAATGAAAGAGATGTGCAAAGTAGGAATGTCTTTTCATAATTTGCACTGTTTATTTCAATAAAAATAGAAACTTGAAATTTCAAACGCATCACAATTCCACTTTTTGGTAGTTTGTTGAAAATTGAATGGTAATATTTCCTTCTTAGAAAAAGATATGATTCCAATGCATTAAAATATGGAAATGAATATTTTTATGGAAGTTACGCCTAAATGTATACCTAGAAATCCATAAATGTGGAGACTAAAAAGTTATAAAAAGAATATAAATAATCTCGTTTACTATATATGTAAAGTAAAGTTAAGTTTAAGAAATAAATAAACAAATGCCGATTACATTATAAGCACATATAACTATGGTGATGTCAAATTTATTTTGTTTTATCATATTAATTATAAATAGAACGCTAAATACAAAGGTAATAAATTAAGGAGAAAAATGGAAGTTATGTAATCAAGTCAATATGGGTAGTAAACAATATAATGAATGACCTTTTCGATCCTCAAAAGCCGACACTAATACATCTATGGTATTCACGTGCTGAGCATCCGAATGTCGGTAAGACAGATAGTCTAGGTGAAAGAAAATAAAAGATAGAACATAACATGATAAGTAATCTATAATATACTAATAATCTTTACAAAATAAAACTGTAATATATATACATCAATCAGAATAATACTAACCTATAATCAACCTGGGTAGTTAATAACAACATGGCTTATAAATGTTGATAAGTACAAAACAAGCAGCACAACAGAAATAAAAGAAAATATAGGAATACGTCTTGGTGGCATCTAGCTCGTCTCAAGAAGCTCCAAAGCATCCATCACTAAATTTGGCAATATGTTCGGGATGATCCAAACATTATAAAAAATAATACTCGAATCAGTTTGGTAAACCAACGTAAGAAACACACATCTTATGGATTTTTAATGTTATAATATCCTTTCAAAGTAAAGGTATCTCGTAAGACCACGCCGCACATAAACACAGATGGGTTTCTACCTTATGATGACCAAACCAATTTTTTAGAGAATCCGTTGATACTATAATAATGTCTAGGGTTTTAAAACTAATATATAACATAGCTAGAATGGTTACCTATAATTACATTCAATATTACTAGATTCTACAACAAAAACCATATGGAATGTATTGGAGAATGGATTCCCAACAATGACAAGGTAAGGGAGCGCCCTCCATATAGTACGCCTCTAGATAAAATGTATTGTGGCTGCAAACCTTGCACCTCTGCCAATACAGAGTCGGCTGCCTCTTTAACATGGCATATTAGATTACATCACCGAGGCTGCAAACATTTCCCCTTGATCACCCCACATGCATATACCAAATCCAGAAACCTCGATCTAAATCGAGGGATGATGCTCTTAATGATAGCAAACCACATAGATCTACACGCATCTACTCTGTTTTAGCCATTACCAGGTTGTGAGGGTTGTGAGGTCACGTATTTAGCTTTTCCTCATAACAATTCCCACTTGGAATGCTAACATTACCCTCCAGGAAACAATGCAATACTAGCATTCATCCATACACGTTGTTCAAAATATAAACAAATCAAAGGCACTACTTCTACTACATCTTTTTTGGAATCATACTCAGGATTAGTAGCTAGTAGCCCTTGCATTTCAAAGAACTCCATCTTCGATTTTATATCTCAAACCAATCATGAACCTTTTTCAAAGTGTTGAACATGTATATGGTTTTGGAGGGTTATGGTTTTGAGTTTTCTCATATAAATACGCTCCTCTGCTTACCAGCCGCTCAAAAATCAACTGATAGATTCTGGTAAACTCAACTCCCGTTCTTTAGAAATAAACAGACAATATATAAGAGTGGAGAACACCTCCTAGTAGTTTAAGCAGATGGACTTCCTTATTATTTGTCCTAGAAGAACATAAATTTATACGTATAGTATAACATCACCATAGATAACTATACCATATAATTCCCATGTTTTTTCTACGCGTTTCCAGAGTAATATTTGGTCAAGATTTGATTGTCAGTTATCTAACTATCAAACAAACAAACAATTAAATTAGTGGTTTAATTTCAAAAGAAAACAAGCACAGTTACATGCATCAGCAACCACTAAGCCTCTTTAATTGATCTTTTCATTAATTAAAAATCATCTTAAAAATAGTTGAAAAATATTCAAATACTTATCTCAACGGTATAATTATATTCATAAACCTTTCACGTCCAATACATAGAAAACATTTTCCATTTCCCAAAATCATATTTAACTGGGCCAAAACAATTGTCATTCAAAACATTATTACTATAAACCCAAACCACTTTTCCTTCGGTATTAAGTATGGGAAGAATGCTTTTACACCACCATGTTAAGAAGGATTATTTATCAAAATAAAATCTCATTCCTTTTATAGAATTCCCTTTTTATAAACCCATTCCATATTTATAAGTCCTTTTGTAATTCTTCAATTTAATTTATAAAACATATAATCTCTAATATTATTTATACAACTCATTTTATAAATCTCCAAAACTATTTATAAAACTCCTTTCTATATATAAAACTCCTTTCTCTTTATAAAATTCTTTTATAAATTTTCTTTTATAAAACTCCTTTATAAAATCCCGTTATAAAAATCCTTACTTTTTTTATAAATCTTATATATTTCACACAAATCTTCATTATTAAAATATCATTTATAAATCCATTCTTTTTTTATAGATTACCATTTATAAATCTCTCTTTTATTTATAAATACCATTTATAAATCTCACTTTTATCATAAAATACCATAGAAAATTCCAAATTTACTTTTAAAATCATCCTTCGAATCAAAACCATTTTTAAATCAAACAGAAAATAATAATTTTTCGTAATATTATAATGAGGCCCAAACTACCATAGCACTTAACCAATACTACTTTTACCTTTATTGCTAAAAAGTTCAACTTTTAACAAATATTAATGTCACATCCAATACTGTTAGGCTACCAAGCTTCTAGCACTCAACAATTAACAATCAATAGTTAGTTCTTCATTTATCCAATATTAATCAATCCACATATTAATTAACTTCAAAATCATCATTTTACCTTGCAAGCACAGAACTAGGATTTATTCTACTCAATAGATGTCCAAAATAATCTATTCAATTTAATTATAGCAAAACAGAGTTTTATTCTACTTAACCGATATCACAAACGAAGTATGATTAATTTAACCACGTTATTAATTAAAACAACATAATTATATCCAACTACTATTAATTTATCAATATTTTATACTTTGTTAACACCATCAACAAGTTATACCTAAGTGTTGTATTCGTCAATACGAGTCTAACACAAAAATTTGTGGGTTAACTGGATTTCAAATGAACGAGATATCTCATTTTTAAAATTAACATACTTAATTTAATTTAATCAAAACAAATAAATAAACAAGTTCTCACCTAACTCAACACAAGCCCGACCCAAACTCCACACGTCCAAACCCATACCCATTATCGACAGTTCCTCCTTCCCTCCATCTCCCAAAACAAATTCCCAATTTGTTCCAACTTCATGCACATATGCACGCTGTGCATGTGCATACCACCAACATACCGCTATTTGACGAAAAACCATCATCCCCAAACTTCTCTTACCGTGCTCGATCCAGTGGACCTCATCGCTTTTTTGGTGCCCTTTATCAATTTTTGACTACTCCTAATTCAAAAATGCTTCTAGGCAAAACAAACCAATCACGAACGCGATGTTCCTTCGCCACCTCGACCACAAACGGCCGTCGTCGCCATCACCCTTCAAGTCCTTATACCCTACTATGCCTCTGGCTAGAAACTAAACCAACTTGAAACCCTATAATTCCGTTACCACCAAGCTAACTCAAACCTAACATAAACAACCCTTAAACCCTAACTTGAGATCAAACGGCCACCTCCGACCACGGACCAGTCGCCACCGCACCTACAACTCTGCCTCGACCCCACACTGCTTCTAATCATCACCACTGCTCCTCTTGATCACCACATCATCGAAAATAAATAGATGATCGAAAAACGGTCAACAATCACCTACAGCCAACACCAACCCCCTAAAATCACGTGATAAGCTCTAAAAATCACCTCTTGCAGAGACGAACATGACCATACCCCCATTCTCCCATTTGTATTCATCAAAATTCTAACATTTCTCGACACCTACTATAATTGAATGATCGCTGTTACCACACTCAATGAAACATTGTGCGACTATTTTTAAAAAATATTAGAGATGATATCAAGCAACTTTGCAGTAGGAAGATTTGGCTAAAAGTGAATGAACTGGGAGATAATGATTTTTGAATTGAGGAGAATGTTTAAATCTCTTTGTTTTCATTTGCACAGAGAAGATGCAGAAGATAAAATAATGAAGTCGGGAAGAAGTGTTTGCATTACATAGATGAAATGGTACTAATATGTCAACCAAAATGACGACTCCTTACACCCTACACAACGTAGACGATGAAACCAAGCATAAGAAGGAAAAGAAATGTGCGTGAGGTGGAATGAGGTGTGAAGTGAAATGAATGGAGATATGGAGTAAGAATAAAGCAACACAATGCATCTAGGCAAAGTAACTCTCAAATCATAATTTGGTTAGATCTAGGTACCATACTACACAGTGTCTCGTCGCTACAGACCATGAGCGACATAAATAAAAATAATAATATGCACAAATATGCTTTACGATCCCAAAACAATAATAAAATACACTGGTTATTTTATTTTATTTTCCAAAACAAAAAAAAGTTTACCATAAAATATGTCAAATTATAATTTAAATATTTTCTCATTAAAAATTATGGAAAAATCCTATAAACTCATTTAGAAATACCCTATTAAAAATCAAGTCGTTTAATCAAAAGTTGATTTTCTTTTTGTTTATTACATTTGAATCAAATTTGAACATTTAAATAAACTGAATATTCAAATTCAAAACATTAAAGTTCTCGGTCGTTACAAAAAATTTAATGAATTTAATTATAGAGACCAACCATGACATTGATGAAGGAAATTAATTAGGCATGATGAATTAATTCTAAAATGTACAAATAAATGTTGTTAGCACTTAGTCAATTTGAATACATAAGGCCAATTATGAAGGCATTAATTGGAGGAAAAAGAAGCAGTAAATGACATTTCATGACAATAATGAAATAAGAAGTTAAAGATAGTAAACGTGTAAAGTAAATGGGAAGTTCAAAGAAATTTAATAAATGAACTTAGAAGGGGTAATAATTTCCATAGTGAAATTATATTATCTCAATAATACCTTCGCGTTGGGTGTGCATTAGTGGGTCTAGCCTAATATTTAGATTAACTATAAATGACTTGGTTTAGCATGGGTTAGGATGCAAGGTTAGTAGAGTTACACAATGAAAGTTTGCCCTCTGCAAAAGGCTACTAGTAGTTGTGTATACGTACTACTGATATGGGACATCTCTAACTATAGGACCCATGTGTAGGGTATACATTTGCTTATAGGTTTGGAAAAATATACCTAGGGTTTCCCTTCGGATTAAAAGTATTAAATGGCTAAGTACCTATAGGTGATCAAGGGGTTTACTTCGGGACAGAGGTATTAAATGGTTATTGGGTCTACCTCTGCTCTATTTAAGAAGTCGTAAATAACCCACGACATTTCCTAATTGGTCAGGCGAGGTCTACTTCATTTCCTTGATTTGTATTAGGAAAATCTAAATGGGATTTTTCGGTGGTGGTACGCTATGTGAGCATTATTTAATAAACTGGGATTCATGTAGTAGGGCGAGCATAGGTCAAGGCCACCACCGGTCCCGAGCGGTTGTTAGCAAAGACTTGGGTTAGATCTATACGGATTACACTTCCTACTGGTTTAGAATTCATATTGGATGTGCAATGATATCAAAGTTGGTTATTTGTTTGTTTGGTTGGAAATTGGCTATTTAACCCTTAGACAAGTCTTTGAGATGCAATAGTAATACAACCAGTTAAGTTATAAAGTCGTGTCTAGGAGTTAATGGCCTTCGAGCCGATTGACTATTTATTACGTTGAAAGGGTTCTTCTTTTGGAAAGAATAGCGATACACCTATATATAAACACATATATAGATACTTATACCTTGGAGTAGGTTGCAATATAGATACTTATACTTCATAGTAGGTTACACGTATAGATACTAATACCTCGAAGTAGGTTGGACTTATCGTATGTGCATAGGGAATTAAACAGCTACCCGTGGATAGTAGACATAAATCCTAAATGGAAATAAACCGGTATGGGCTAGTATTAGAGATGAAGCTTGTAATTTACCAATCAACAAAATGTTATTCTGACCCCTTCCTCATTGCAACCCACATGATAGCTTTATAAGGATATAATACTAGTGCAAGACGTGAATGGTAGTTGGACATGTCTTCTCATTCATGCTCTACGCTAACAAGGCGACCAAATATCCAAGGTAGTAGCATTAGTTGGTTTATATGTTTTACTATATTTTACTATTCCATCATGAATTCATATACATAGCTCTTTGATATACTTATGTTTATTACAGGTTACCAAAACCAATGACCAATACCCTAATGACTTGAATTTTTGATTTAGTCAAAAAATGAGGTCTATCAAGGTGTGGGTTGTTAAAAAGGTTGAAAGAAAGCCTTTATCTGTGGTAGTGATAGAGGCTAGAGAGTTCAAAAAATTAAAGTGTACAGAAATTGGTGTGGAGGCTAGAATATTTATAGCCAAGGTTAGCACCTTTCACTTCCCCTTCTCCTCTAGCCTTTAATGACCAAAGCAACTCTTCTCCATTTGAATTATATGGCCACCTTGGCTTGTACTAGGCAAGGTCAAAGGCTCTATTGACTCCTATTTGAATCATTTTTTAATTAATTAATTCAGCCTCTTTAATTAATGAACCATCGTATAACTTTTGTATATCGTTCGGTTTGATTTTAAGCTTTAAAATAATGATTTAAAATAGCCACAAAACATTAATAAAACATTTTTATTAATATTTAATAAATTTAAATAATTTATAAATTAATTTTCCCATTTTATGAATTCGAAAATAACAAACAACACGGTTTTGTTGATTCTCTGGTTTGAACTTAATGCTCAATCAATATTTAAACAATTTAAATACCGAAGCCCATATGGATTTTGCTAAAGCATAATATTTGGACAATTTCAAAATGATAAGAATAGTATCTCTCTGGCAAGTTTTTCAAAACGATAAGCACAATGTCAACTCTTTAGCAAGTTCCAACGATCTAGGTTTCATATTTAGCTTCATTATTCGTTGCAGGGAAGTTAAGTTTCAAGGCACGGTAGAACAAGCATTCCTCAAGAGTTATAGTATGACCCCGGTGTAAGAACATCAATTGTCAGATGCTCCATCCATGTACATATTCCATCGGATAGTAGGTTCTCCACTACTCTCTAAAGAGTCATCTTGTATAGTGAATTCAGCTATGAAATCTGCCGATTCTTATCCCTAGATGGCCCTTTGAGGGAGACAAGTGATATTGAACTAGCATAATTTGATGTTCCATTTAAGTAACCTTTCGGACGTCTCAGGTCATAGTATGACCTATCGTAATGGTTGGTCGATGAAGACATTGATGGGATGAGCCTAGAAATAAGGACGGAGCTTTCTTAACGCAATCAACAGGCAGTATGCGAGCTTTTCAGTTCCAAGTAATTCCTTTCAGCACCAGTCAATGCTTGCTAACATAATACACTAGCCTTTAGATCCGATCCTCTTTGGGTAGCAGTGTGACTCTTATGGCTTGTACCGACACTGCCAAGTTAATGTATAAGTCTTCATGATCCAGTAGCCTGGACAAGATGGGGGGTCTCTCTAAGTGATGCACTAGAGCCTGAAATGCATCAATACAATCCTATGTCCATTCAAAGTTTCTCTTCCTTCTCCTGATCAAGTCGCAGAAAGGAATAACCTTATCATTAGATCTGGAGATAAACCAATTTAGGGTGGTAACTTTCCCATTTAAGCTCTACACTTATCTAATCATCTTCAATACATGGATATCTCTTATTGTCTGGATCTTCTCGGGATTGGCTTTGATTACATGAGAGTTAACGATGAAACCAAAGGATTTCCTTGATGCAACGCCGAAAGAGCATTTCAGGAGGTTGAGTTTCGTTCTATGTTTTCAAAGAATACTAAACTTCTTCGCTAAACCATCGATGTGGTCATTTGATCATTATGACTTCATGAGCATATAATCTACATATACTTCCATCGGCCATTTGATTTGATCTTTGAACATTCGGTTGACCAGTCGTTGATAAGTAACATCGGCGTTCTTCAGGTCGAATGGCATTACAATGTAGTAGTACAATCCTAGGTTGGTAATGAATCCAGTACGTTCCAGGTCAGGAACGTGCATATGTATCTAGTTGTATCCAGAGTATGCGACCCTGAATGAAAGCAGTTCATGTCCAACGGTTGAGTCTACCAGCTGGTCGATCCTCGAGAATAGAAAGTTGTCCTTTGGGCTTGTTTTATTCAAGTCTGAGTAGTTGATGCATGTCACCTACTCTCCATTAGCTTTTCCCATAAGGACTGGATTGGATACCCATTTCGGGTAGATGGCATCGTGGATAAACCCATTATTTTTGAGTTTATCCACCTCCTCTTTAGTTCAGCAGATCTCTTTGAATCCATGCTGCATTGTTTTTATTTCACCGAGACATGCCTTGGGTCGATATTCAATGCATGGCTTATGATGGTCAGCAAGATAACACTCATGTTGGAATGGGTCCAAGCGAACACATTAAGATTCACTTGGAGAAAACTAGCTAATTCTTCATCGTTGCATTGAGCTGTGATACGATCTTTAGGACCCGCGATCATTGGTCGTGGCTGACCGTGATGTCGATCATCAGCTTAGCATGTGTAGCTTGCTTTCTTTAGGCTCCTTTTCTTTATCTCTTGGATCTGTATCTTTATAGAACCGACTGTAATGCCCGAGCCATGGCTCTGAAGCTAATTACTGAGTTTCATTGGTTTTGATGCAGAGAGGCTTCTCCACATCTTTTCCTTTCTCCTTTCACTGAGCGTCTCTCAACTCGGCCACGTAACTAGCATGTCCTGTTGCCTGAAGCAATAGTTTCCCTAAATTCAGCAAGGGCTATTCGGCCCAAAAAAGCATTGTATAGAGAGTTGAATCCATCACAGCAAATTGCAGCACCCACACTTTCCATTGGTTGTCTTCTCCTAACTCCACTAGTAGCTCGGCATAGCCTACCACTTCAGTTGCAATATCGTTAAATCCATAAATATAAGCTTTGCATTGTTTCAAATCTTTGACTTCCAGTAACATCAAATTGTATGCCTTCTTGAAAATGATATTCATAGAACATCCATAATCAATCAGAATCTTTCTCACTAAGGCTGGGCCAGTCATGACCGAGATTACCATTGGGTCGATCATAGGGGCCTCCACCTTTATCGCATCTCTACTTTGACTTACGATATCATCTATCATAGTTTGCTGCAGCTTTGCTGGAGCACGGTCCTCCGTGTTCAAGAAATATTCAATGTCAACGTGTCTTATAACATTCACACAACGCTCCATTTCATGCCAGCTTTTATCAACCAGATGTGGTCCTCTTACAACGGTATTAATCACTAATCTCCCTCCTATCCACCGAGTTCCTCGGCACTGGGCGGAGCTTGTCCTCGATTGGGGTCGAAGTCCCCTGCCTGCCATCCTACGCGGCTTTAACAAATTGCTGCAACTTTCTTTCTCGAATTAACTTCTCAATAACATCACGAAGGTGGCGACATTCATCTTTGGTATGTCCATAACTTTCATGAAATCAACAATACTTTTCGGACTGTTTTTGCTTCTCCATCGGTTCCTTCGAAGGTGGTTTCCTGTACTACGTAGTGTTACAAGTCAATAGATAAATATTCTATAGCAACTACTCAACGTCGTTTATGTATGGCTTCCCTCTTCCAGAATCCCGTCTTTGGTTGTGGTTTCCATCACTGCCTTTCTTCTACTCATTTGGTTTGTTCTGAACATTGATTTTAACTTTCTCGGACTATAATCGGACCTTTTCACTACAACATTACTTTATACTCCCTCAACACTTGAGCCTGTAGCATCTCTCTTCCCGGTTCGCTTTGCCTCCTCCTTCCTTAGAAATTGAGCCGCTTTTGTAAAGAAGTGGTCTAATGTTGTCGTAGAAGGAGGCTTTCCCGCTAATTAATTGCCAAACTCTGAATCAGGGTCGACCCCCTTTGTCAGTGACATGAGTATTGCATCATCATTCAGATTATTGATTTTTGTGACAATTTTATTAAACCTTTCCAAAAGATCTTTTAGTGACTCCCCCAGTGCCTAGACCTAGTTGGACAGTGACATTACATCCTTGGGGCGAGTCGTGTGCGTGCAAGTCTGCTCCAGGAGCTTTTTTGCTAACTCATCAAATGAAGAGATTAACTATGGTGGTAGCTTGGTGAACCACATGATCACAACATCTTCCAGAAAAATGGAAAAACATCTACACTTAACTGGACCGATAGAGTACATGTGCCATTCTTACTTCAAGAAGTGTTGCTTAGGGTCGATTTTTCCTACATATGCAGGAATAACAGGAAAATGGAACCTCTACGGATATTCTAAATGTAGAATGCTATCCATGAATGGAGTATGACTTTTAGAGAGCCCCCAATCATCGTTGGTCAAGCCATAACTTTATTTCACTAGCTGTCTTTGCTATAGCTGTTATGTCTTGTTTTTAGAGAGTCACTTCCAGGAAGTAGTCATGTTCCACCTCATGTAAGTGATGCAATCCATGCCTTTGGGCAGCGCCACGTTGCCTTGGCTCCTATTGCTTTTGATCCATTTCCTGAGCAGCAGTTCTAACGTCATCTCTCAACTGCAGTTCAACCATATTCTCTTGAACTCCAGCACCTTCATTGATAGTGGCACCTTCAGAGTGAGCTCCTTCACCTACATGCTGACTACCCCCATGATTCGAGCATTCAGTGTTGATTGGCCATAGCCGATTGTCTGATTCCATTCTAATGCTCCAGGTGCATGTGCATCCATTTTACGACGTTTGTTTTTGTGATAGTCTTTGGATGAGGAGGATTTCTTCAATGTTGAGTATGGAGTAGGCTCCCTCCTTGTTTTTCCATGTTGATCTTTCAATTGGTTCATCAGGTTGATGTTAGCATGGATTTGCTGGTTGAGCTCCTGACGGCTATCCATTAGTTCCTTCATTAGGACTTCACTGTCTGCTTTGGTGATGTAGTCTGTTAGATTCTAGGGATTGGCAGCAGCTAGTTTTACACTCTGGTCAACCTCTTGAATGCTGGTATCTTCATTTCCGCCAACAGCACGGGAAGTAGTAGACTTTCCTATAACCATGGCTAATAGCTTCCTTTTAGATCTTCTTTAAATCTGAGTAGAAACGAAAACTTGTTGGCGGAAATCTGGATCTATCTCGTGAATATGGGAATCCACAAGTAAATGATGAGATCCAATCAACCTGAGAATTCGCTACCGGTGAATATACCAAAATGTTGTACCAAAAGTTGGAATAAACACCCAATAGAATGAATGTAGAGAAATAAATAAAGAATTCTAAATTAAAATATAGGAAACCAACATAAAACTAGTAAAAAAACAATGACAAATAGATTTATAATGGTTTGGCATTGAATTCCTACGTCCACTTTGACAAAACATCTTTATTGATCACTTGAATTTCTAAGTTCAAGAGGGATCGGATCAGAGTCCGTAAATATAATGGAGTACAAGCAAAATAACAACACAAGGATCTCTAAAATGAACTACGAACTCTGCATTTATAGGGGCAGATGATTGAATATCTTCCTAAAAATTCGCCAGCAAAATCTCTAGATATAAATGAGGTCACCCAGAAAATTTCATGGTCCGATTCCCATTGTATAGCGATCGACTCCGATCGATGCTCCTAGAAATGTGGCATGCTGCGATAAGTTTGATGGGTCCCCCTCAATGTCAGCTTCGTATTTCTAAAATTGTTTGCATAGTTGGTTTCATTTTTTTAAAAGATATCGATCGTTTCTCGTTGGGATGAACTATCGGTTGATGTTGTTCATGATCATTGTGATGAGATCCAATCCCCTACCTAGGGGAAGGGACATGTATCGATTCCCTACCCAGGGAAGGTACTAATCCATACTTAAAATTTTATGAAGAGTCTATCTCTTGATCTTGCTTGATCGTTATTTCATATTGTTGTCTTTGCTTGATCTATGGACTCCACAATCACCTCTCTTGGCTGCTTTTCTTATTTATCATCGATTCTAACTTATCCAGTTGTCTGGATACAGCTGAGTCAAATGGCCCGATAACACTTGTCCCCTAAAGTACATCTTGTTTCAAACATGACGTGCTTTGAATCAAAGCAAGGTAGACTCGTCGGGAAGGATTTCATTCAGTTTCCCAAACGATCATTACTCTTTCATTGAATTGTATTTTTGAAGAGCCGTATCTCTCTTGGTTAGTTGCAACACTTAGTCGATGTTAGTCCGTATAAATCTGGAGTGTAATCCCTATTCTTTGTCTATGTTCAGTTCCATTGAGCTTGTTGATCGAGTTAGTAGGCCTTAGCTATCAGTAGTGACTTCTTTTTTGAGAAATCTAGGTGAGAACTCAATCCTTATGAACTCGAGAAATTGAATGTTGGGTGTGAACATATGCACGTTCATTCATGTATACACTTTTTTCATTAGGTCGTGATCACCTTTACACATTTATGAGCCATTGCAGATATCATGTAGTTAAAGTACAAGTGCATTGCAATTTTTATCATTTTTATTCATCCATTTTTCCATTTATTTTTTTAATAGTAAGGGATCAGTATAAATCCCTAGGAGGGGGATCAGATACGATCCCTCTAATTATATGGACCCGGCGGATTTTAGGCTCATGGGTTCAGCCAGCATACGGTATATATGCTAACCACTTAGCATTATTCTTCTTCGCTTGTTTCATTTTCTTCAACAACTGAACCTATCCCCTACTTTCTCTTACATCCACCATTATCAAGCTTATACGTAAGGATTCAAACCAAACCTCTTTAGCACGCTGATGATCCGATCATTCCTTCTCCTCTACCCTTGCTGCTATTCAAGACCAAACTCCTACATCCAAAGAAGTCTTTCCAATCCCAAAACTAGGGCAAGACCGCTCCAACCCTAGGCATAAATAACCCTTCAATTGCATGGTGATTGACTCTATCCATCTTTTGATCTTACATGTATTATATTTTGCGCACATAGGTGGGTTTGAACTTGTTGTAAACGATTTGCAATGAGATAACATGACGAGACAATTAGATTCACATTAATAGGTAGAAGTGAAGGTTACTGTTAGATTGGAGAAGATGAAATGGATGGAGTTGTGCAGTCTAGGAGATCGGCGCGGTGGGGATCGGCACGATAGGGATCTATGCTGGCATGCTGGAGACAAATTAAAGTGCGAGATCCATTATATGGAGAAGATGGAAAGGAGCAGTTGAAAGTGGAGGGAACAATTGATGATGTGGAGATGATATTAGCATGGTAGGATTGGTTGATTATTGAAATGGAGGGATCCTTGTGATTATTGAAATGGAGTTCTATGTGTGATTGGATTCGGGGGATCAGCTATTGGATATGGAGTTCAAAATGGCCTAAGGCATCACTGCCTTTGTGAGGGATTGGATACGATCCTTCTGGCTAGGAGGACTTAGGTGATTTTCAATCTTGTTTGAGCATAATAGAACTTTAGGACATAATTACATGAACTTGTATGCATGAACTAACCCGAACCCTTCCTTAAGGGCATGGACATGTAAAACAAACTCGAACATGAACATTTTCAAACTTTGACATTTGCATAAGATTTCAAACTTGAATTTTCCTATCACATGGACTTGAATAAACTTGAATGCAAAGATCATACTTCATTATGTCGATAACTGATCCCGAAGCTTATTTGAAATCCATAATCATCGACGTAAGAATTGATTGGGACAATTAGCAATGACGGTCACTCCGATCGAATCCCAGAGTCTCATCACAACTTAGTTTTAATTTTGAACTGTTTATTACTGTAATGCACATACACTGCCCTAGTTTACACTTTTCAAAGGGGAAACTGGTTTCTTTTTCTAACAATGATTGTCTGATAAGTTTGATAGCTATGAGTTCTAGATGCTTGGAGCGTTTAGATGCTATGGACAACCGAACGTACTTCTTTAGTGTCAATCCCGATGCTGAGTTAAACTCTATAACAATATCCACTTGAAACTCGCCAGGCCATCAACCTGCATAGCCCGAAGTTCTCAAGCGCTAGAAATTCCTTTGACATTAAAAGAAAAAATGGAGCCAGCTTCTGACACTTTAAAAGATGCCATATTATTAAATGATCTGGAGGATTCAGTGGCATCAAAGGTCGATAATGCCTCTCTCCGTAGACTATGCATCAAACATGAGATTCTGTATAAGGAAGTGCGAGTCCCTTCTCATAACAATAAAGCTCACTTACCTCTAGAGGGTGTACCATATGCAACAAGTTTATGTACTGAGTAAGTTGTGTTCCTCATTTCAATCTATTCATTCATAAAAATTTACATCATTTAAGATTGGCGCTGGCTCAACTGCATTCGAACAGCTATGCATTTATGCAATGCACGTAATTATATTCTTTGAATTCTTATATTGTGAGATGACTCCATAGACATTAAATTCATTTAAATCTTAAGCTGCAAAGGGAAGCCTCTCATACACTTTCCTCGAGCTAGTCGCTAATTGCAGGGTCGTAACTTATGCTTGGAACAAACTGAGCGCTTTTAACAATGAATGGTTCTATGTGCGCTTCCCATTTGATTTTGTATGACGTTGGCTAGAAGGACGTAAGTGTTGCTTCAAACTCAACTTT
This sequence comes from Allium cepa, assembly GCA_030765085.1. Taxonomy (NCBI): domain Eukaryota; kingdom Viridiplantae; phylum Streptophyta; class Magnoliopsida; order Asparagales; family Amaryllidaceae; genus Allium; species Allium cepa. The sequence goes on along the minus strand of CM060938.1, from coordinate 459,109,709 downwards.
AAGTGCATTTATTCAAGTTATATCCTAAAATAAACAGTCTTTTTCTTGAAAATTGCACGCAACCATCCACGATCAAATGATAATAGATTTTTAGAGGTGGCTTCAGCGCTCAAAACTATACCAGCGACGGATAGGGACATCAGATCTCTTCTTACCGATGAGCGCTTTCATCTTTGGCTTACTAGAAGAAGGCCATAGCACAAGACTTCCAAGAAACACCGAAGAGGAAGTAGTAAAAACAAGAGGCTCTATTGGTCAGGAAGGTGATGAAGTTGACCTTATCGTGCTTCCAATCTAAGGGGAACAGGATGTTGTCGAGGAAGGCGAGGTGAAGGGTAATGCTAATAAGATTGATCGTGGTGATGTGGGCTCAAGTCATGAGCCTATAGTTGGATCCTCCCAAGAACCATAGCTTTCCACCTCGAAGAAGAGAAGAAGAAAGAGGCTCGTTTATAAGCTTCAAAGACGGTAAGTCTCCAAGAAATTCAAGTCAACCTCTACAGTTACAGATCAATCTAGCTCTCTGCCTTTAGAAAATTTATTTGAGGGACTATTGGGCATTCCAATTCCAGGTGATGTTAGGAATTATGGTTTCTTCAATTTAAGTTCGAGGGCTCCGAATCTCTTATTTGATTCAGCGTTGACATTCCTCCAACTAATGTGGGAGAGATTACTCCAGTTAGAAAACTCCAATAGCTAGTCTGTCGGATGGGGAGGGGGGGACGCTAGGATACTCACGATCATGTGCACTTCACCATATGACACTTGTCTATCTTTAATTCCAGTTATTCTTATACACTTTCATTTTGTTTGCAGTCTGGATAGGATGCTCTTGCAACTATGATCGGTTGAAGAAATAATCATATTCTCAGCCATCTTATTTCAGGCCCAGTCAAGGTTCAGACTCTAGTCGACAACACGACCAGCAAAGAGAAGGTCACGATGGGAGGGAAGACCGAGACAAAAGCCACCACACTAAGGATTTGTCATAGAGACATAAGTCAAAGTATCAATCTTCACAACACAAGGGCACCGATCCATATCCTACCATCTATAATAGTAGCAAGTAGCAGCCTCGCGTACTTACTTGGGCCACTGCGTCGAGCAATATTTGGTTCTTCTAGCGTCCATCGTTCTTTGGAATACCAGTCCGAGCAATAGGTCTTAATACTTCATCCCACAAGAATGATAAACGGGCCCTCTAAGCCCAATTACTCTTGATGCCACTGCTGCCGAGAAGATGGCCGAGATCAAGGCAACATTTCCTAAGTTGTGTTTTGATGAGTTCATGTTCATTCCTTCTATGTATCCAATTTCTCCAGGTGCCGGGGAAAAAGCGCTCGCTTGTTTTAATGATGTCTACATCTAGCACAACACGACGCTTTATGTGGCTGAGACGAGTTCTAAGGTGTCTATCGAAAGGAAGCACAAAATTGATCGCTTAACCCTTAAAGCGATTGATGATAAAGACATCATCAAACACTTGGATAAAGAAGTCATGGGATGAATACAAAGCTGGCTGATGTTGAGAAAAGATCCAGCGAATCCTCTAAAGTACTGAACGTTTGATGACAGTGCATCAAGTTGAAATAGAAACCGTTATTCATTGCAGTGGCACTTTAGCCCTTGAAAAGTACATCTTGTAAAAGGAGAATGATGTGTTGAAAGAAGGCAATGATGCTTTGGTATTTCGTAATAAACAACTTGGAAGGAGCTTGAGAAGGAAAAAAAGGAGAAACTTGAGGCTCAGTTAGAGTCTCGACAATATTATGAGGAAGCCTATGAGGCTCGTGAAACTAAAATGGAAGTTGATTGATGAGTTGCATAAATAGAGGCCCTCAAGAAAGTACCTAGGGAGGCTGGTTGGATAGAAATGAAGGACGAGTTCGATCCATTGATGATATATTACAATGCATATGTCCTCATGAATCACAACCTCTGCTTCCTTGGAGAGGGGAACCCTAAGTCACTTGTTGAATCCTGGGACTATATTATAGATCTAAAGAAGAAGTCTCTCGGTGGCGCTAAAGTGGATAAAGAGTAGCTCGTGCATGAAATCTTGCATGATAAAGAGCCCAATGAACTTAGGGCTGCTCGACTCAGCTTACTCCATGACCCAAAAATCACCTAGAAGGGAAAGGATGGCGACGAAGCCTTCGGTTCTGGCTCTCAAGACCCCCTCACATGTCAGGCAACTAGTCTGTCAGCTTCTCATGCCTTTGAAAAAGACACAGGCTATAATCCAAATCAAACAGGGATACAAAAGTCTTTTGGGCCGTCTACAATCCTTAAAGGTGGCATTCCAGCTACGGCTGAAGGCTAGTTTGGTGAAGGTATATCTCTCTCACTTATCCGATGTTCGAGAAGGTTTACTTCATGCGTTCGATAGTCATGGGCTTACCGATTGATCTTAGGATGAAGGCATGCATTGAAAAGGAGGAGCTAGATTTGCAAGTCAAGAAGGAGAGTGCTGAAGTGGATATTACTCTGCTCCAAGTTATACTATCGGGTGATGTCACTCCTTAGGATGTCGAACCTTCTATATCATAAAGTGAGACTGCTTCTGCTCTTGTCTCTGAAAGCATTTATCCTAAGGGCGACAAGGGAAAAAGAGGGTCAAAGAGGAGAGGATGAGGCAGTAGCTTTGGAGAGTCCACCCCGAAGAACACCCTGAAGAAGACCAAAAAATATGAGAAATAGCCATCGAATCGTCTTGGGTCATACATAGCTAGGTATATAGCTTCTTTTTATTGGTTTTCATTATGCGGATATGACCCTTGCATTTAGTTTCTAGTTTTAGGAATAAACTTGTACTTAGCTTTCCAAGTTTTTTCTTTTGAATAAAAATTTCTTTTGTTTTAGTTTAGTTTTTATATGAATTTGTTTAAGTGTTCAAGCTATTACGTTTTCCATTCAATGTACTTGTAATTCATCGCTCATCATTTAAGATGCATTGTCTTTTGGTCACTCATTGTCGTGGGCCTCGATCCGAAAAATCCATCTCAATGCCTCCTTTTGGCCATGGCCTTAAGTTGTATCAAACACTACGTACAAGCCATAGTGTTTTCCTATCGTGTTCAATGGTTAAGTGATTATACTTCTACATCCAGTCTTGGGTTGGTAGACTTAGTTCATGAATGGTTAAGTCCTACCATAATGAGTTTATACTCCTACTGTCGGGTTCAGGCCAGAGTTGGGGAATGAATGGTCGAATCGCACTCATTCATTTTATTCACACTCTTATCCGCACTCTAGGGAATAGAGTTAGCAATGGGCGATTAATCACACCTGTTTGATGTTCATAATTTAGCCCATACTCTAGGATTAAAGTTATTCTATGAAATGGTCGAATTACATTTCCTTTGATTAATTCCCTTGTCCTCAAGTCTGGGGCAAAAGTCAAAGTGGTCGGTTGTATCATGATCACTTTTACTTAACATTCTTCCCATCGAATTAGGAAATGGAGTTAGTTAATGGATGGTCAAGCACACCTGTTCATTGTTTTATACTCAGCCCGTCGGATTGTAGGCGAGAGTTAATGGATAAATGGTAGTGTCACGTTTATTTTGTTTAATTCGATTATAGACCCAAGTATTTGGTTGGCACCAAACTCTAGGTAATTGTTAGTTTAAATTAGCCATATGTTGATGTAAGTTGGCCGCATATCACAACTATTGCATTATGCACCAATAATTCATAGGTATGGAGCAAATTTCAGATTATATTGCAAATAGAAAAAGAAGCGACAAAGTCTATCTTATTACGTGGCTTTGAATTCAAATGCAAAATCAAATTATAAATGACATACAATCGAATGAAACAAAACTAAGTGAAATAGCATCGTAAATGCTTGTTATTCTATACTCTAGGGAGTGTAATGCCTTCAATAGTTGTAAGATTAAAAGTTTAATCTCCAAACTTCTGATTGATGACATATGCCCTTTCCATCTAGGATCCATGTTTGTGGGAAAATGAAAAATCCTTTATAGGAAAAGGTTTCCAATTTCGAAGTTTCTAGCTCGGACTTTAACGTCGTAGTACCGGGTGACTCGTTGGCGATGTGCAGCTCCTCTCAAGTCAGCTTCTTCATGCTTCGCATCGATTATGCCTATAGGTTCCAAAAGGAGATCTCTCTGTTTGTTCTAGGGTCATAGTAAGTCACTTGATGAGAAAGGACTTCAAGTTCTAATGGAATCACGGCTTCAGAGCCGTAGGCAAGGGCGAATGGAGTGTGGCTAGTCTCGGACATATGGGTGGTTCTATATGCCTATAGGGCTAACGGGAGTTCATCAACCTACTTGTCTTTAGCCTTTTCCAAACACTTCTTCAGAATGGACTTTATGATTTTATTAATGTCTTCGACCTGTCCATTAGCTTGAGGATAAGAAACTACCACAAATCTTTTCTCAATTTGATGCCAACGACAAAAGTCTTTGAATTCAGCACTGTTGACTTAGGCCCGTTGTCGGTTATGATTATTTGGGGGAGACCAAAATGACAGATAATGTTTCGAACAACATAGTCGATTACTTTCTCAATAGTGATCATGGGTAGAGGTTCAGCTTCAGCCCATTTAGTAAAGTAATCGACTGCTATGATGGCATACTTTACACCACCTTTGGAATCTTTGCAAACATCTAGCTCTTGTCACATCGTCTAGCATAATTAGCTATGTCTTCTTGATTGAAAGTTGGCTGGAAATAATCGTAGCCAAGTGCCTTCTTCGCCAGGATTCGCCTCTCAGTGTGATTGCCTATGCTCCTTCATGGAATTCTCTTAATACTCGCTTGATTTCATCATTGACGATACGCTAAAGCAAGGTGACATTGAAACCCTTCCTGTACATGCCTCCTTCTTGAAGGATGTACCGTGAAGCTTTACGAAGGATCTGTCATTTTTCATTCCACTATTCGAGAAGGATTCCCTTTTGCAAATATTCTTTAATCAGATCCATCCATGACTTCTTCTTGGGCTCATTCTCTAAGACCCAATCAATCTCCGTATGGCCAATGCTCAAAGCTTTAAGTACTTCAACTGGAACCAAACCCATTTGTTGTGCATCCCCAAAACTGGCAAGCTTAGCTAGTGAATCAGCTTTCTCATTTTGTTCTCTGGGGATGTGTGTAATGGTAATGCTTGAAATCGTTTTATAGTTCATGGACCCGGTTGAGGTAAGGAGAAAGTCACGTTCCTTTAGCCTAATATTCACCCCTTACTTAGTTTACTAATAAATGGGAATCATAAAATTTTTGCAATGCCTTTACTCTCAGCTCTCTAGCAAGTTTGAGCCCAACGATCAGGGCTTCATATTCAGCTTCATTATTCATTGCAGGGAAGTCAAGTTTCAGAGCGCAGTAGGTCGATTATTCCTTTGGAGTTACCATTATGACTCCGATGCAAGAACACTAATCGTTAGATGCTCCATCCAAGTACACCTTCCATCAGATGGTAGGTTCTCCACTGCTCTTCGGGGAGTCTTCCTATGCACAAAATTCAGCTATGAAATCTACCAGTACTTGTCCCTAGATGGCCTTCCAAGCGAGATAAGTGATATCGAACTGGATCAATTCGATGTTCTGTTTAAGTAACCTTCCAGACTCTTTGGTCGCAGTTGGACTCGTCATAATGCTGGTTGGTGAAGACATTAATGGAATGAGCCCAGAAATAAGGGCGGAGCTTTCCTGATGCAATAAACAGATGGTACGCAAGCTTCTACAGTTTTGGATAGCTCTGTTCAATACCTATCAATCTCTTGCTAACATAATACACTAGCCTCTGGATTATATCCTCTTCGCCTAGTAGTGCACCACTTATGGCATGTACTGACACTACCAAGTAAATATAAGAGTCTTCATGGTCCAGTGGCATGGACAAGATGAAGGGTCCCTTTAAGTGATGTACTAAAGCTTGAAACACATCAATATAGTCTTGTGTCCATTCAAAGTTTCACTTTCCCCTCCTGATCAAGTTAAAGAAAGGAATGCACTTATCAATAGTTCTAGAGATAAACTGACTCAGGGTGGCGAATTTCGCATTTAAACACTGCACTTGTTTAATTGTCTTTGGTTCCTGGATATCTCTTATTTTGGACCTTCTCGAGATTGGCTTCAATTCCACGAGAGTTAACGATGAAACCCAAGAATATCCCTAACGCAATACCGAAAGAGGGGGTTGAGTTTCATTCAATATTTCCAATGAACGCTGAACATCTCCGTTAAATAATTGATGTGGTCATTTGATTGCCAAGACTTCATGAGCATATCATCCCCATATACTTCTGTCATCCACATATACTTCCATCGATTGCTCGATCTGATCTTTGAACATCTGGTTGACCAGTCCTTGATAAGTTGCACCGGCGTACTTCAACATGAACGAAATTACAATGTAGTTTTACAATCCAAGGTTCATAATGAAGTTGGTGAGTTCCTGGTTAGGGACATGCAGTGAGATCTGGTTGTATTTGGAGTATGCGTCCATGAATGAAAGCAGTTCATGTCTAGCGGTTGAGTCTGCCAGCTGGTCGATCCTCGAAATGGAAAGATGACCTTCAGGCATGCTTTATTCAAGTCTGAGTAGTGATGCATATCCACTATTTTCCATTTGCTTTTCTCAAAAGGACTGGATTGGGTACCCATTTCGGATAGAGGTATTGTGGAAAAACTCATTGTTTTTGAGTTTACCTGCCTCCTCTTTAAGTGCAGTTGATCTCTCCAGATTCATGCCATATCGTTTTTGTTTCACCGGGGCATGCCTCAGGTCAATATTCAATGCATGGATTGTGATGGTCGGTGAGATACCACACATGTCAGAATGGGTCTAAGGGGAATACATCAAGATTCACTCGGAGAAAACCAGCTAATTCCTTCATCGTCGCGCTGGGCTATGATCCAATCTTCAAGACAGGCGATGGGTCATCGTGGCTGACAATAATGTCGACCGTTAGCTCAGCAGGTGCTGCCTTGGTTTCTTTGGGTTCCTCTTCATCAAATCTATGTCTTTATAGAACCGACTATGGTGCTTGAGCCAAGATTAGGACGCCGATTGCTAAGTTTTATTAGTTTTGGTGCAGAGAGGCTTCTTCACATCCTTTCCTTTCTCCTTTTGCTGAGAATCCCTCAACTAAGCTACATAACAGGCACGTCTGGTCACCTGATCTCCGTGGATAGTTCCCATCCCATTCTTTGTTGGGAATTTAAGTGTAAGACACCAAGGGGTGATAGCTGCCTTAAATTCAACAAGGGTCGGTCGGCCTCAAAAGGCATTGTACGAAGAGTTCACATCCATCACAACAAATGACAACACCTGCACTTTCCTTCCGTTGTCATCTCCTAGCTCCACCCGTAGCTCTACATAGCCTACCACTTCAGTTGCAATACCGTTAAAGCCATGAATACAGGCTTTACACAATTTCAAATCTTTGACTTCCAGTAACATCTCGTCGTATGCCTTCATGAAAATGATATTCATAGAACTTCCACAATCAATCAGAATCTTTCTCACCAAGGTGGGGCTGATCATGGCCGAGATCACCCTTGAGTCGATCGTAGGGGCCTCCACCTTGTCTGCATCTCTACTTTGAAATACGATATCATATGTCAATGTTCCTTGCTGCTTTACTAGAGCACCGTCCACCATGTTTGAGCAACATTCAATGTCAATGTGTATGATAGCGTTCACATAACGCTCCAGTTCATCCTAGCTTTTGTCGGCCTGATGTGGTCCTCCAACAACGGTATTAACAACTAATTTACCTCCCGTCCACCAAGGTTCGTTAGCACTGGGTGGAGCTTGTCCTCGACTAGGGGCTGATGTCCTATGCTTGCCATCCTGTAGGGCTTTATCAAATTGTTGCAACTTTCTTTCTCGGATTAACTTCTCAATAATATCACGGAGGTGGTGACACTCATCCATGGTATGTCCATAAATTTCAGGAAATCTACAGTATTTTTCAGACTATCTCTGCTTCTCCATCGGTTCCTTCGGAGGTAGTTTCCTATACTGCATAGTGTTGCAAGTCGATACATAAACATTCTTTAGCGATATTCAACACCGTGTATGTATCAAATGATGGGATCCTCAGTTTCTCTCTCCCGGAATCTCGTCTTTGGCCTGGGTTTATATCACCACCTTTCTTCTGCTCATTTGGTTTGTTCTAAACATTGATTTGAAATTTCTCGAAACTATCACCGGACTGCTTCACTGCCATATTACTTTGTACTCCCTCGGCGCTTGGCCCTGCAATATCTCTCTTCCTAGTTCACTTTTCCTAATCCTTTTTCAGAAACCAAACCGCCTTTGCAAACAAACAGTCCAATGTAGAAGGAGGCTTATGCGCTAACAAATCACCAAACCTGGAATCGAGGTTGACTCCTCTAGTCAGTGCCATGAGTATTTCATAAATACTCGAGAATACTTAACTACCATTTAGTGAGTTTACCTAGTATTTTATATTCTCTTAACGCACCAAGTGTACAAGTAAGATCTAATATATCACATAACATATGTGATGATCCAAATTGCCAAGCCATAAAGGATTTACATCATCTGTTACATATTAAATATATTATTATAGTGTTTATGTATATAGATTGGGCAATCCAACATCCTCATATGCTGAGTATATAAGATGTCTCTTTTAAATCCTTTATTGATAGTTAATAATTACACTTAAATTGATTTTGACACTAGCGTATCATCAATAATTAATAGTAGGTTGTTTACTTAAAATATTAGAAATGATTTGGTACCTTTCTTTTCTTTCTTATAAATACACACTTCCTCTGCATTTTGATTGAGAAAACTATTTTATTTCTTTATTAAAATATTTTCTCAACTCTGAGCTTGTTGGATGTTGTAGTTGTATTAACTCTTGGATCATATCCAAAAACCTATAAACTTGCTATCTCCTCTAGTGACTTCGAGACACTTTGGCTGTTATGTGCAAATGGTCTCTTCTAAATCATGATTTATAAGTACAGTTTTAACATTAATATGGTAAAACTCAAAATAAAATTATGCGTTAATTGTATGTGGAATCCAAATGTATTTAAACATGTTGACGAATGAAATTACTTCATAATTATAACATTTTAAATTATGAAGTTAATTCCTTTCAATGCTGCTTTATACAATTCCAACTATAATGATCTTCTTCTTAAAGACTTAATTTTGACTGATGGATCATATCCTTATGCATACAACTACCAAAATCATATTTTTAACGTGCTTGTAATCCATTTCGTATTTAAAGCATCACTCCATGTCGTAGGGTCTATACTCTCCATGACCTATCAACTAAGGAGATGTTATTTCTAACGACTCATTTTCTCAACTTAGATAAGAAACTCGTAGTATCTCTTCCATGTATGAGTATGTCCTAATATGATTACATCCATTTTATGCTTGGTTAAATTTATTTCATCTATATAATCAATTATTATGTTAGAATCTTGGATCATATCCAAGTCCATCACATTATCACTAATTTCTTTTAGAAAGAAATTCCTTTGACAAGAAGGTGGTATGGCTTGAAATAATGATTCATTTCTCAATGGGAAGGAATAAGCATTCAAAATATTTTATGTCTTGCCTACAGACTTACGTAAAATAGATCTAGTTTGCGATACTTATGTTCATAACATAAATTGGAAAACTAAATACCTCAAACTATTTAGGATAAGGGTTCCTCCCTTGGTCATATCTTATATGAAATCGCAAACTATACTTTTAACAAAATTAAATTTAACATATGTACTTACTCTTATGTATATATCTTTATAAGAAGCAACTCAACTTCGCTTATTATCAATCGTACTTTTTCCAACAACATCCGATTACTCTTTACCGGTACGTCATTTGTAACATAAAGAGGAGTGAATTTGATAGTGAATCTTATTTGTTTTTTGGTATTATTGAAACTCTTGTTCAATATACTCACTTATTTGATTAAATGGAATTGTTTTATTTCTTTTACATTTTTTTTTTATTTTTCCATTTATATTCTATGAACTTATTATAGATACCTAACTTGTGTAGCAAATAGAGATTTTCATATCTTGAATGATTCAGCGGCGAATTCAATAAACTAAACAGACCTGCTTTTAGTCTTATTAGACTTCAGACTGTATACATCAATGTGTATCAATTTGAAAAGTTTGTTAACTCTTTTATTCATCCCATCAAATGGGCGCTTTGAACTTGATTATTTGAGATACAATTTAAAAATACCATTCGATTCATAATGATATGATTAAAGAATTATTTCCCAAATACACGACTTAGTATATAATTCCAAAATTAATTGTTAAATATTTGGGATGTTCCTATATTTTCTATAGTTAACACATCACTAATGTTGTGAAAATATAGACCATCATCGCAATGGCAAAACAAAATTAATTTTATAATGAACGTTCGTAATATTCATATCAAAACAATATTGCATCTTTTGCTCATAACCAATATATTTATTATCACATAATAGTAATTAGTGTACATTAAATAAATTTCCAAAATTTTATGTGTCCACTAGTAAATGTCATAAGGTATGCTCCTATTATTTTTGCTGTTATAACAACATATGAAATACAAAGCTTCATTCTATTGCTTACAATGGGATAATCGTTTCTTTTACCGCAACTTAGTCGAGAATTTTAGATCAAATATCTCAAACTTAAGAAATGAATTTTATAAAGAACTAATTTTCAATAAGAAAAATACATTTGGACTAGAAATCATATTTCTTAATTAACACTAGTAAATATTTTAACCTTTTGCATTTCTGATGTCTTTTCATGAAGCAAAAGTGATTATTCACTCCATTCATCCTAATAATTCCAATGTTACTACCACTCTCAAACTTTCACTTTCTCTTTTGAACGATCAAACCAATCAAAGAAGAAACCTTTTACTACTAGATGCACTGTACTTTTTGCAGAAATACATTCAATCGTCCTTAACATTTAAGGATATTGAATAAGTTACAGTTAAGTAAACTGATCAAATTGATCTTTCAGTAATTGAATCCCTAGCTTTTTGTGCAGTTCCTGGTCTAATGTTGTTTCCAACATAGCAAGATCCTCATTATATTCAATCATATTGAACACATGATCTTGCATTTAGTTTACTTGCTCTTTTTGAATGAAACATTTTCATTCAGATTTTGTATAATACAAATGCAACTATTCATTGTATAACTTTTATATGCAATCGAATATGTATTAAATATCCATACTCTTGCATTACTTTAGAATTTAGAGCTTATACAAGGCAATGCATAATCTTGGATAAATTAATACTCAAATGACCAAGGCACAAATATTTTTAATGGTTATAAATTTTTAACTCTTACATAGATCTCAAAGGGATGACATATCAAAAGAGTTATTGGTAGCTATGTTTTAAATTTATTCATCATTCTTTAATTCAGTTCATTCGGTATATTTTATTTGACAAACATTTTACAAATTATATTAGTTGCTTAAATTTATATTAGTGGATGATTATATTATCACATATGTCTTCATACTTATTAGATTGGTATATTATATTTATCTAATAAGGTTCCCATTGAATTTTGCATCTCTCAACAACCCTAAAAGAGATATTGCCTTAGAGTTTGTCTAGTACCACCAGTACTAAAAATGCATATTCTTCTCCCATGTGCTTATAGGCCCTTTCTTTCATATCAGCTAAGCTAGAAGTTAACTTTTTCATGGCCGCTATTCCTACCAGGTCCTAGTTATATAGCTTTTGTATTATATACTTCCAAGTGAATTCATATAGAATATCGTGCCATTATATGAACATGGTACATAGGATAAATATGATACGAGGATTTAATAAATTCTTTCAATGGATGTTAGGAATCATTTATCATGTTGCTACAAGCTTGAACTTGCTCAACAAATTGTTGCCCCCATAAATAATAACACTTCACTAATTATATCTCATATATAACTCCTAAAATATTTTTAACTACGCTCATAATCATCATCATGACCTTGAGTTTTCTTTACCAACCATAAAAGGCATTAGATACCTTAAACCTATCATTTTGAGATATCCTAAGGGGACTTATGTATACCTTGAGTCTACTTAACAAAGTTACATAACATTCTTACTTATCTAGGATAATATAAAAATCACCTTATATATTTCATAGCTAGAGTTTGCTCAACTACCATAAGTAATAAGGTACTCTATATATATTATAAATGAAGAGCCTTATTATTTTTAATTCATAATTTAAAAATAATTTTGTACAGCATTGTCGACTATTTAAGAGAGATGATTATAACTCATGATATCATATATCTTTTATATACATCCAATGTATATTCCATTAAGTCTCATGAGTATTATTTATTTATAACCTCCTGTTTTCTTTATATGTATAGGACACGCACACACATTTAATTATTATAACAATATATAGTTTATTAAGTTATATATATATATACATGTATCTTTATTAGCTAAATAATTTGATTAATTTATGAATATAACATTTATATTTACTTAAATTTCAAATAATTTTAAATTTACATTTTATAAAATTATGTAATTATTTAATTCTAAACAATTTTAAATTAATTTCATAATATTTGAAATTTCTTATCTGAATCAACCTAAGACTTAAAATAATTTTGAGTTTTCTACAAGGGCATATCCTAAAAATAGACCATTTCGAAAAGTCGAGCAAATAGCATGAGATTAGGAGGTTTTTCACTCATAAGAGTAGTCCTCAATTAGAGTAACATTTCCTTAGTTTAAACGCCTTTTCCTTAGATGCATATCTACTTTGGGTTATTCAAAATAATGCCTTACATGTTGGTTAATTATTCATATAAACACATTACAGTCTTTGATAACATTGTTGGATCAAGTGCATTGGCAGTAGGGTAAAAAGGGTGAATTTTAAAAAATCACTTTATTAAATTGCACAATATCTTATTTTATGTTTTTGCACGAATAATTTTATTTATATTAAATCAAAGTTAGTAATTAATTAATAAGTGTTGAGTAATGTTTTATTTTATTAAATTTATTAAAATATTTATTTATTACTTAATAATTATGATAATATTAATTGATAATATAATTTAAAATTAATTATTAATTTACTTTAATATTACATTTTATTATTTTATGATATTCTTATTTACAATATGAATATCACAATAATATATAAATATGTATAAGCTATCCTAATGGTATAATAGGAAATTAACTGTTATGTCCTATGTTCGAAAAAATGTCAATGTGATGAGTATTTAAATAAAATGTTAATAGGGTTAGTTTATATGTAATAATTATATTTATACTTATATAAACTGGTATTATAAATTTTATTTTCAACCATTATAAATTACAGTAAATATAAAATAAAATAAGTATTATATATACACATACAATGAAAGTTATTTATATATAAATAATACATAGTAAAAATACTATAAAATATAGTTTATACACAAATTATATCTAAATATATATATATATATACATATATAATATATATTTACATATATAATATATATTTAATATATTTAAGTTTTTAAAATTTTTAAATTTAGACTAATTTTTTTACCTTTTCAAATTTGGAATACATATATAAAACTTTTTTAAGATAAAATATCAACAATAGATAAGTAGTTTTTTTTAAAACGTTGACCCGCAAATGAATAAGGAAAATTAACTTTTTTTTTGGCTGTAAAAAAATGTATTTGAAAATTTGAAATTTGAACATATATAATATTCGAATAGTATAAAAAATATATTTATTTTATTTCAATTCAAAGAAGGCAATTGGGAAAAAAAAATCCTTTTTTCAAAATTGATTTTCGCACAAATATATATATATATATATATATATAAGTATATGTATGTATGTTGGTATATGCATGTTTGTGTGTGTGAGTGCATGTGAAAATTAATTATTTTAAACCAAAACCAAAATTATTTTCTTAATATTTAATGAAGAAACATATATAACCATATATTTATATATACATACACATATATTGTATTGTATTATAAAACAAAACTTATTCAATAAATATAAATATATTATATGTATGTAAATATAAAATCATAAAATAAAACTTATTTAATAAATATAAATATATATTTCATATATATAGGATCAGAATAAAAAGAGGTTAGAGGGTTTACAAAATTATACATAAAATGGTATGGAGGTTAGACTGTTTATAACCAAGGGTTCGCTTCTTTTCCTCCCCTATTTCCTGTAGCCTTTTACGACCAAAACAAATCTTCTCCATTTGTATTATACAGCTGAGCTAGGCCTAGACCAAGCATGGGTAAAGGCCACATCGACCCCATTTTGAATCATTGTTTAATTATTTATTTCACGCTCTTCAATCGATCGAAGCATCATATAGCCTTTATACATCATTTTATCCGATTTTAAGCTTTAAACAAATAATTAAAAAGCCATAAAAAAGCATTATATTCATGTTCAATGCTCACATACCTTTTAGATAAAATCCAATTTTTTTATCTAGAATAAGCTCACTTAGTAATGACATTTTGTATATGTATTCTTTTCTCCATCACTGTATTACTTAGATGTCTAGAGATTCATCTAAGGTCAAAAACTCTAGTAATAGCTATATTTAATGCATAGATCGCTTAAAAAAATCCTTAATTCAATCTAATACCATTTATTGATTAACCATTCTTATGACGCTCCACTCCGAGACCCATATTAACAAAGAATATTACTGGGTAATACTATCTACCAATGCGGAGAACAAGGCTGGTTAGGAGCGTCCATCTATAGCCTTGTCTTAAATGTCTATTTAATACGTCAACAAATGCCTTATAGTTTTCTATCAAGTGGATCGACATATCCAATAAATACTTAACACAAAGTCATAGGTAGCTATAGGATCTATCAGAACAAAATACAACTACTCAAATGCAAAATACATCACAGAACAACAGATCATCACACACACACATATATATATACACACACATATACATATACATCGCATAGTATACAAAATGATACATATCAAGTGGTATAGAGACCATAATATACACAACAGTCAAAACAATATACATATCAGAGTAGCGACAAAAAGACTACAACATATAGGGCTAGCAGATAAGTCCATGCGAGAGCAGAATATGCTAAGTCCATAAGGATACCTAACCTGAAACACCTCAGTCTGAACCGAGTATTAAATACATGGGTCAATCTAGCTAAACAAATTAGTTTATAAGGACAAGCAATAATATGAGCATAAGGCAAGGTGATAATCTTCTCAATTGAGAAGGAATAATTCAAGGGTATATGGTTACTTCACATGGCATAACTAATTAGGTATATTAATTTTAAGTTATATAAGGATATCACGAAATATGAAAGCAACTCAAAGGCGATAAAACTTAATAACAAATCTCACTATAAAAGCACGTCTCATCTCGACATATCACAAAACATCAAATATGGTTTAGAAGAAAAATATAACTCCAAAGAGGAGAAACCCCAAATCCACCATAGCGACAAGCTCAAAACAATCTCAAAGGAATAACCATCTCAAAATATGCATTAAGGCAACTAAATATAAATCTCCAACATAGGAGAATATAATCCCACATAAGAGTGAAAAGGAAAATCTCATATAATAACACAAATAGGCAAATCTCAAATAATACGCCAGAAGGAAAATCTCAAACAACGCCAGGTATTGGCAAACCCAAATCTCAAATATAGAATTCGATAAGAAGTTTAATTTCCAAAGATGTAATTGCCATATATAATATATCAAATGGCTCAAATGGCCAATACTGTAAAAAGGTGATACACTTGGAAAATCACAAACGGATCAATGAAATCATCTCAAAGCTATAACACGTGCTTATGGTCGAAGCCTGCCAAGTACTATTCTCTAAAAATAAGGCGCCACGTTTCTTAGACAAACGTCCCGAAGGATAACATCCCCAAGGACAAATACGTCTCAATGGACAAATACATCTCTTAGACAAACGCCTTGAAGGAGAAACGACCCAAAGATGCAGTACGGGCAAATGCGTCTCTTTGACAAATGTGTCACAAATTTTCGGATAGGAACCCCAAACAGAGTTAACGTGCGGAGTTAACATGTATCCCATACCACATTTTTCCACTAAATAGTTTACCAACCGCTAGTATATTTCACACCCAAAGTGGTAAAATGTTTACCCCACCTCGTCGGTAAACTCGACCCGAAGGTCAAAACGATCAAACGAACAAGTTAGAAATTAACTGATAAGATAAACACACGTGTCCCATACCATGTGTTTTACCAAAACATTTAATTCTCCTTTTCATTCGTTCAAATAGTGCAAAAATGTGTATTTTATTTATAAAATAATTTTCTTAAGAAAACAAGCTTTTAAAACCATATTTCGAAATCAATTTTGAAAACAATATTTGAAAATTCCCTTATTATAGAGAATAAATAGATTTTATAGCTTAAAATAATTTAAATATATATAGTAATTATTTTAAATGCTAATTTATTTAAAAATTATTTCAAAATCATTTGGAAAAATCCGTGCTCGAAATTAAAGAAATCACTCAAAACCGTCATTCAAATTCAATTCAAATTTGAATTTCGAATTCATCAAAACTGGGCTAGCCTATTCATAGGCATCGTAGCCCTCAAAACAATTCAAAAATATCATAAAGCATGAAGAAAAAGTCAAAAGTCGGACGGAAAAAGAACATAAAATGCACAAGCAAAATAATACCCAAGTTTGAAATCTTCTTTGACTTTGACTTTCGGACATGAAACAGGTGGCCAAACAACCTCTAATTAAACTAAAAATTGGTAAGCACATAGTAGAAAACTTCAGATTTCAAACAAAAAAAGAAATGATGAATTCTGACTGGAAATGAAAACATTACGCTATCTCAAACGTGGCCTCAGGCCATGTTTGCAACATGTTCAAAAACAAAAATGTACCCAGGCCTAAAAACCATCTTGGGTTCAACTTACAGGCCTGAAACAGGGGACCAAATGACCTCATATTAAGCTAAAATTTGGTATGCAGATACTATAAAACTTCATCTTTCAAATGAAAAAATAATAAATGAATTTCGATTGGAAATGAAACAGTTACATTATCTCAAACATTGACTCAGGCCATGTTTGCAACAGTTCAAAAAAAAAACATGTACAGGCCTGAAAACAATCTCGGGTTCAACTTTCAGGCATGAAACAGAGAATCAGACTATGTCTTATTGAGTTGAAAATTGGTATGCATATATTAGAGAACTTTTTTTTCAAACAAAAAAAGAATCATAGAATTCCAGTTAGAAATCAAAGAGTTACGCTGTCTCAAACATGGACTCAAGCCATGTTCCATGTTTGCAGCAACTCAAACAAAATATGCACAGACAAAAATCTGGGTTTTATTGATTTTGCAGTAAAGTTTTGAACACTTAAATGAAAATATTTTTCAACCAAATTTTGCAGAGACAAAGTTCAACAAATAAACTACTATCTGGAGGCAACCTAGCAGCATTTCGTTGTAGGAATCAAAAGTTATAAGCTTTCAAAGAAGCAACAGAAAACTGTTTATAAGATGAAATAAAATAACTACGAAGAGCAAATTATTCTCTTTTTTTGATGGTTTGAGCTTTGCTTAGATAGAACTTGTGAGTTTTTGTAACTTACCTTGCTGTAGTTGTGCAAATATCCGAATTTAAGCTAAAAGATTGAAGCTTGGCTAGAGTATTGACCTCTAGGAACATATTGAAAGAAGATATAGTACATGCAAGCAAAATATACAGTAAATAGAAACCTATTTCTCAAATCAGGAATTTGATGAAATTATTGGGGTTTAGAGTTTGATCACCTTTTGATTTACACTCTAGTTTGCTAAAAATCTTAGCTTGTTGATTTAATTCGGAGTTATGAGCTTGAAATTTGAAAATTGGAGTGGTGGGTTTCTTTTTTTTCTATTCTCTGATTTGAGAAGGAAGAAGATAATGTAATGAACGTATTGTAATTGTTTTCCTGCTTTTCTCATTAACAGGTTAAGTTTAATGGGCCAATGGACCCAAAATTAAAAGAACATAAAATGGTTAAGGTTAGATAATTCACTCTTACAACAAAATGACTTTATATTTACATTATACACAAAACCAAAAATGCATTTTCCTTCAAATTTTTACAAAAAAAATGTAAACTTGTATACTTATGAAATAAAACATTTTACATCTCATAAAGGATTATTTTGTATTTTTAAAACATTTTTATTATTAAAACCTTTTAATTTACAAAAACACACGATTTACTCAAATAAATGAATAAAACCTTGTTTTTTTACTTCTAAAATTCATGAAAAACACTTTTCTTACTTAGAAAAATATTCCAAACCATTTCTAAACATAATTTATGACCAAAAATCATTTTTAAACCAAACTTCAATTTTTATTTAAATAAAAAAGCTTTAAAAATTAAATACTTCCTTTAAAAATTATTAAAAGAAGTAATTGGCAATAATTAATAAAATTATTGCATTTTCTCCAAATAAAAGCCATTTTCCATTCATTATTAACCCAAATAAACTAAATAAATTTCGAACGTTATTTTCTCATTTTTTAATTCCAAAACTAAAAATTTATTCCAAATAAACAATATAAAATTCCTAATTTTATTTTAAATCACAATATTAAATTATAACTACTATTATAATTCAATATTGTCAAGTACTCTCCAAATCAAGGTTGTTACAATTCTACTCTGGCTAGAGATTTGAACTTCAAGTTAACTACCAATTTATGATACCAACCTCCTATAATGAAGGTTACGAATCCTCTCTTTAGTTGTGTTTCACTTCAAGTACTTCAACGTATACCCTACTATGTCATTGTAAGGTCACCGTGCCAAGTAACCTAGCTATTTATGCCTAATATGTTTCTCAAGTCTAAGGACTATCGTACGTCATTACCCAGATATCTTTTACTTTGACTTAGTAATAAACCTATATAATACTATGTTGAGCCATTCTATGATTGTTCCAAAGAACCACAAGCGCGTAAACCTTTGGTGCCTCTAATGGTCATTAGTAAATAACCATCTATCATATGGAGAGCATTACGTACACTAGTCTCAACAAATATATTGATATCATTTTCTCAATACATCATGACTAGGAACATTTAAGGAGTAAATGTGTGCATATAAACACGTGTGTGTGTGTGTATAAATGTATGTAAGATTCAGTGCTCATGGTTACGAACACATTCATAGCTACAATTGATAAAATATTTCTCTTAAGAATTATCTACTTATATATTTAATGTATTTAATAAATTATTTATATCTTTATATAATAACATATATAAAAGAAAGGTCAACCAGATGCATACATCTTGTTGAACAAAATACTTTAATAAGAGTTAAGTTATGTAATAAATTACATAATTTCTCCTAGGGTACACCCTTAACTCTATCAATTACCACATTCCTCGATTATACGTAGAACTACATGAAGTGAAACACTACTCAAGAAAGGAACTATCTCCTCTATTATAGAGGGTTAGAATCATCGTAATTGTTATTCAACTTGAAGTCAAAATCTATGACCAAAGCAAAATGGTTAGTTGATACATGTTATTGGATAGAACCTCGGACTTTAAAATGGAATGTGCAACTAATTACAGGTATTATTAGAGTTTTTGATCATTGACCAAACTCTAAATATCTCAGTGATATTGTGACGACGAAACGAAAACGTGCACAGAATATCATTACATGGTGTATCTTGATAAAAATTGGAAATTGGATTTTTCCTAAATGGTATATAAGCGACTAAACCTGTACTGAACATTGTACTTCAGCAAGGTGTGCACATATTATAGTATTTCTATTGTTTAAATATTGACCGAGGACCGATTTCACACCCTGGACTCAACACAATAGTGTTGTTAAAAAATTTCCAAGTTCAATAGATTCAAAATTAATTTATAAATGTTATAAATTAATATAAAATTAATACGAATGTTGTATTGAATTTTTATGGCATCTTAATTGTTTGCTTAAAAAATGAGCAAACACCTCCAAGTTGTTATTGTAGAACTGTGAATACATGGTATGTAACATAGATGTTTTATATATGTAATTTATGTCCCTCTAGAGAGTAAATGAACTGTAGATAACACAGAAAGTGAAGTTTAGTTAGGTAAAGAACACACAGATTTATTGTTGTAACGACCGAGAACTATTAATGTTTTGAATTTGGATATTTAATTTATTTAAATATTCGAATTTGATTCAACAATAAATAAATAATAATAAAATCAAATTTTGATAAAATGGCTTGATTTTAATAAAGTATTTTCAATAAATTTATAGGAATTTTGCATAACTTTTAATTTAGAAGACATTTAAATTTTCGTTTGACGTATTTTACGGCAAATGTTACATGTTTCAAAATAAAACAGAATAAAATAAGCAGTGTATTTTATTTTTGTTATAGGATCATATCACACTATTGTGAGCGATTATATTTTATTTTTGTTTTTCGTGGTTTATATGCAAACGGAATATTGTATAGTGTGGTGCCTAGTTTGATAGTTCAATAGAGGTGGTGGCATCAACTCCGGTGGTGGCATCAACTCCGGTGGTTGAAGATGTTGGGTTGAGGTGAAGCTAGGGTTTTGACCCTTTTTTGGGCTTTGGGTTTGCGTATGGTGAGGGTGTGGATGCAATCGAGTGTGGTGTGAGTAGGTCAGAGGTGTGGTGAGAGGCAGGCGGTCGCATTGGTGGTGGTAGCGTGGGCTTCAGGTAGTCGAGGCACAGTGGTTCTGGGAAGAAAGAGGCGGGTTTGGTTCTTGGGTGCGTATTATTTCTAGGTGCGCATTTCTTTATTTGAACAAGGGAGAAGCTCAGTAGCTAATGGAGCGGGTTGGATGTGTGGTGGGTGGGTATTGGGCTGACTTAATTTTGGGTGATAATCATTATTTTTATTGTTTTAGATATATGAAACAAGTGTTAAGTTTTAAAAAGCCATAACTCATTCACTTTAAATCAAATTAACCCATAGATTTTTGCATTAGACTTATATCGATGAGTACAATGTTTTGCAATAATTTTTTTTATAGTTTGGATGAAGTATAAATTTATGATATTACAATATTTATTGAATTTTAGTACGTTATTTAAATAATAACATAGTTAAATTGTATACGTCGTTGGTATTATCTATTTGACCAAAGAATAGCACTATTCCGCTGTTATAAATTGAACATACTATTTTGGATATCTATTTAGCGGAATAAAAAACAGTTCTACTATAATTAAATCAAATAGTTTATTGATGACATCTATTTAGTAGAATAAATCACTGTTCTGCTATTATGACGTTTATTCGTATGACGACTAATTATCATATGGGTTAATTAATATTGGATAAGTGATAGATTAGCAAGTGAACGCTAATTGTTGATATTATTTACATATAAGATTACTTATGAAAATACGGTGGTATGACATGTAACATCCCGTATTTTTGACGATCGGATATTAAATAGTTAATTTAAATATTTAATCTTTAATTGAATAAAAACACAAAATTGTGATTTTTAGCATACGGTCGAATCAGGACTCGAGACCACTTTCATTGGGTTTAGATTGACGCTGCAATTTAAAATGAATATAAGGATCGCTATATTTGAAGATCGGACAATTTGATGGCTAAGACGATCTTGAAATACACGAAATTAGCATCACGAGGTATACTTTTAGATAACGACGAGAATAGTACCATTGGATCCGAAAATATGAGCTTATATAAGCAAATGAGTTTCATGGTGGCCGGATGTGTCGTGTAATCGTATGTGTAACACCCGCCATTTCGACCATCGGAAGTCAACACCAAACACTACCACTGTGTTCAAATGCCGCTCATCCAATCGACAACAGGGTAGATTATTAGGGTAAATAAAAAAATAGAGAACAAAGAAAAACAGAATCTCATAATGGAATTGACAACATATAATATAACAAGAACAGTAGAAACTATCACTCCAAACATACGGAGCATAACAGAGTAAAAAACAAACCTTATCTGCTGGAAAATTATAAAATCCTGACCTTACAAATGCCGATAGGTATACTATATTATACAACGGAAAATAAATTAATACGATGAGTGAATCTTCAGCTCCCCTCCAAGAATACCATAATACCAAAGCCAACCTGGGAAAATACTCCGTCTGACCCGAGCGTTATAAATAAATAACACCTCAATTAGTCCGGAAACACCAGAATGAGATAACTCGAATAATGAGGAACATATATAAAAATTCTATGAGACCATGCCGCTAACGCGGAATGGGTTTTGCCTCATAAGAATAACACCCATATAGGCAAGAGTAGAAAT
Organism: Allium cepa; assembly: GCA_030765085.1. NCBI lineage: Eukaryota > Viridiplantae > Streptophyta > Magnoliopsida > Asparagales > Amaryllidaceae > Allium > Allium cepa. The sequence goes on along the minus strand of CM060938.1, from coordinate 459,087,296 downwards.
AAATATCAGGAAACAAATCCAAATATGATTGAGCATAAATAATATTTAACCAGACTTGAAAGAATGGAAATAAACCGAGCAAATTCCAAACTGGACGGAATGGATAGAACAAGGAAAACAGTCCAATTCGATAGAATGAGCTAAACAAAGTTAACAGTCCAAGCTCGATAGAATGGGCTTAATAAAGTAACATTCCAAACTCGATATAATGGGCTAAATAAAGTAACATTCCAAACTCGATAGAATGGGCTGAATAAACTAACAGTCCAAACTCGATAGAATGGACTAAATAAACACTTAAATGCTGTAATGAGGAGTTGGCTCTACTCATGTCAATTTAAAGCTAAAACAGATTCAGGATTTTCGAATCAAATAAGGAAAGGAAGTTTTCCAACAAATGACTAGGAAGGTGCACCCCCTTTGAAGTATACCTCTAGTAATATACTTCTGAGAAGCTCATATACTCCGTAACACTTCTCGGAGAATACCAAGCCGGACCTCGCCAAACCTTACTGAGTATCTGAATATTTCATATCCAAAAATCTTAACCGTTTTCACGTGACGGTACACAAAAATCTAGATGAGATGTGAAAATACCCTAATAGGAGCAACCCCACATAACTTGGCTTCCTCTCACGCTTTTGGTTTAGTCATTTATGACAAAGGATAACAAATCTCAACGGAGCAATACATCATCTTAGAATGATGATAATAAAGAAGCTGAAGTAATCGATAGCAAAGATAACAACCATCAAAGATATACAGTAATACCGGATAGGTCATGGTAGTGTTACCTCAAAGTCACGTCCAACGATTACTCTTAACTTTTGAAAAGTGACAAGTTTACTTCTTCGATGTTTAGTAATAATTTTACAAATAAATCGTTTCAATATAAGTGATTCACTTTACGGAAACAATTTAATTCCATAAAAGAATCAAATTCTACTTTTAAAAACAAATTGAACTTGTGCTTGATTTCCATATTAGTAAAACACTTTTAGAATTAGTTCATGATTGTTAAAAGGTTAAGAGGATAATTTTTCCAAGTGCACGACCCCAAAGGCCTAAACCAACACCAGATCGAACACCCAGAAGGTTATCCAACTTAACATCCCAATAGTCGTGTTCCAATTCCTTTTCATAACTTTAAACAATATTAATTATCCCAAGGGACAATTAATTACATTTAAAATCTCTTTTAAATAAAAAAATCCATTATCTAATGAAATAGGTAATTATTTCCAAACACTTTTATAACATTGGTAAATCAACTTTAAAAAATCTTTATTAAATTAGTTTATTAACTTGAAATCGGTTGACGAAAGCAATTTTATTATATTAGATAATTTACTTTAATCACCTTTATTAGATCAATTAATTAAAAAGATTCATTAGATTCAAATAATCATTAATTAAATGAATAATTAATCTCAAACATCATTAATTAAAATGATAAGGAATTCTAAATTCCATTGATTAAAACAACTAATTAAGTTCAAAATAATCATAAATTAATCGGATTAATTAAATCCAAACTTCATTAGTCAAACCTATCCTTAATTAAAATGATTTAACTAAATTCCAAAAATCATTAGTTAAAATAATTAATTAAATTTAAATTAATCATTAATTAAGATGATTAATAAAATTCAATTATCATTATTTAAAATGATTAATTATTTTTAAATATCATAAAAATAATTGTTAGTTTCAATTATCCTTAATTGAAATAATTAGTTTAATACCATCATCATTAATTACAATAATTAATTGCGTTCAACAAATTAAGTAAACTCCATTATCCTTAATTAAAAGAATTAATTAAACTCAAATTATACTTAGTTAAAATGATTAATTAAGTATAAAACAACATTAGCAAAAATGATAAATAAAATCTAAAGATAAACAAATTTTTAATCATCATTTATTAAATTGGTTAATTAGTCTCAAATTAATTAATTCAAAAGATTAATTAATTGAAACTATCATTAACCAAAATCATTAATAAATTATCAATATTCTTTTTAGCGAAAATACAAGATCAAGTTCATATGATAGGGTTTTGGGTTGAAATTTAATAAATGACGATATAGCAAAAATCGCTATAACGACATTTAAACTATTAAAGGGAATATCAGCACTTAATTTCAATAAACTATCAATAACAACATATGGAGTAAATATATAATTTATGGTCAAGAAACCCCTTTTGGGTCTTTTATAGATTTTCCCTACAGAACAATGGTTATGGATAATAAATAGATGATCATATGGGCCTATAATGATCAATTTAATATGTCATCTATTTTCCAAACGAAAATTCAACCAAACAAGAAATCAAACAATTTTAAATAACATCCAAACAATCAATAAACGACTTTAACATCATTCATACGATATATTAAATTTGAGTTAAACTCACCAAAGGTTTTGAAAACTTGAAATACTTTAGCGCTCGGAAAGCTTGAAAAACCACAGATTCTTCTCGAAAATGAGTCATTTTGCACTCAATTTTTGGACCCTTTACTCTCGGATTTTGGAAAAGTGGTCAAAAGGAAAGTTTTAGATTATTCTTCCCTCTGTCTTTTAAAAGAATAATTACTCAAAAAAGTTTAATTCTAAGGAAGTTATAGCCAAAAAACTAAGGGGTATTTTCAGACATCAAATTTTAGGTTCAAAAACACTCTTGCATACAATGAATTTTTGGAGCACCTAAGCTCGAAATAAGAAAAAGTGGTAAACTACAAAGTTGTAGCCAATGGAAATATACATTATTTAAAGAAAATAAAATTTTCATTTGGTTTAGTGTGTGCAATGTTATGACCGAATAAAGTAGGAGGAAATACAAAGAAAGTGGAGTTGAAAACAAGTGAATTAAGACTAAGTTTTTTAAAGTAAGAATTTGATTTTTAAAAACTTTGAAACCTAAAAACTAAATAGAGAATCCACTGAAGTTTTGTTTCCATGCTTAGAAAAGTTTTGAAAATGGAAAAGGGAACGAGAAAGTGAAAAAATAATTAGGAAAATTAGTTTATATATTATGTTAACATGTTGAATTACCAAACTAACCCTCGTCCTTTATCCTCCATTCCATGAATGCCACATCACCTTGTCCTCCTCCTCCCATCATACCAATGCCACCACGCCATTTAATGCTTGTATTTAAGTTGCCAATATGTTAATTCACGTCCCTCCAATGTGACATTTTCATTTATTTATTTTATTTATAGTTACCTAAGTGTCACATCATCATTTTCTTAACTTAATTAATTACACTTAACCCTAATTAAATTATTATTTTATGTTTACTGTGACGACCCACGTTTCGGGAGGTTTAAGTCGACAATAATCTATACATGTCTGACTTAAACAAACTGTAACGTAGATAATCAATTGAGATTAAATTAGAAAAATAAGAAGAGGAGAAGAAAACAAAACATAGAATCTCACAGTGGAAACGATAAAATATAATAATCAAATAAATAATTCAAAAGTTGTTTACTATACATCTGATTTTAATCTATATACATTTATCATAGTTATATCTATGCATCATGAATAAATAATCAATATAACAGAATGATGTGATCAGAGGGTAATAATAATAGTAATATACCAAAACTCCATCTTCGTCCTCCAGGAATAGTCTTCAATACACTGAAATAAACTCAGGACAGACCCGAGCATAATGAAAAGACAAGATACTCGAGTCAGGACTAAAATACTCTTATGCAAGTCAAGTCAATATCATAAATATGAGTGCAATAACTTAAGAGATATTGCGGGGTTTTCCATCTCTTAAGGATCTGTTAAACTATTTATATATAATAGTTTACGCTATAATAGATAATGCCTATCAGTAAAATAAATATCAAAATAGCATTAAGGCTTTACATTGATCCACCTTAACACATTTACACTTTTAAACCAAAATCGTAATGGGCGCATATAGGGATAAATATGACAAGGCACGTGAGGCAATGCCTAAGGTAGGATTCCACCAGTTTACCCTTTCTGGTTAGTCGTAACCCATCCGTGGCCGACCGCGACAATCAATCCAAATGACAAATAAGGTGCACCCATCGAATCCGGAACCACAATAGTAATACGAGGGATCAACGTCGGTAGAGGTAGCTAACCTAATTGGCCAGACATAGACTCCTATTTTAGTCATTTTAATTATGACACGAATGTCAAGGCTATCCATCATCGTTCTCTTGCTTCTTTCCCGTAAATGTCGCCAATTCAACCACTACATTATGGATATCATCCACTGCATACACGGTTGTCAAAGTGGTTCTAATATTGAAAGAGAGTGTTTCAATAAAAGGCCCCGGTCTCCTTAACAATCAATCGTCATTTTACACACTAGTTGGTTCTTTTACATTTTGAAAACAATTTGCACTTGATATCAAAATATCATATTCGTTTTAAAATCAAATCCATTTTGAAATCATCATATATTCATTTTAAAATCAAATCCATTTCGAAATTTATCATATATTCAAAATTATCAAATTTGTCCGATAAATCGATTTCACTTCCAAAATTTGATTCGAATTCAATTTAGGTTATAATCTTCACTTTAACCTAGTTCATATTTAAATCCAAGGTTTAAAATGTAAACAATTTATCCTTTAACCAGTTTAAATTTTAGAAAATAGTTTAAATAGTTTTAAAGTAGTTAAAATAGTATAATAGAAAATATTTAAATAGTTTAATCGAAATTAATTTGAATATAAAAATGGTCTATATATGGAAATAATTGGAAAATCAAAATAATTTTTAATATTTAAAGAATATAGATTTTAAATCATTTGTACTAAAATATTCATTAAAAAAAATTGCAAAATCAAACCGGTTAACTTCCCAATTTCCTACCCAAAACAATTCCAAACTCCATTTCGATTTAAACGATTCAATTTCGAGTCCAACTCTAATAAATTTTTATTCCATATAAATTTCGATTTCAATTCATAAATTTCTTTAAATTTCATTTTCCATTTCCAAATTAATTTAAATATATATTTCAAATTAATTTCCAATTTCAGTTCCAATTCCAATTTCGATTTCAAAATATCGATTTAAACGCTTAAATCAAATTTACTTTCAATACCAATTTTTAAATCCAAATTTCAATTCCAAACTCAAATTTGAAATATCATTTCATTTCAATTTTTCTTAGAAATATTCAAAGTTTGAATAAAGACCAATCTTTTAAAAAAAATCAGCATTCGAAAATTTACGCCGTATTTCAATTTTTTTTTTTTACTTAGAAATCTAAACTTCGATTAATTAAACAATTTCGTTTACCAAGTTTAAATTCTAACGTTTTGAGCTTTAATTCAAAGTAATTAAATTTCCTTAAATTTGATTTTATTCTAATAATCAATTCATTTAAATAATTTCAAAACAACTATTTAAATCATTAAATTTAACCTACTCGGTGTCCGTATATAATTTTCTAACTTATGGCCAAGTGGACAATTATTTTAATTTAATTCCAAGGATGGATATATATCGTTTCAATCCAAATAGATGTCATCGGTATACATCATTTCAACATATTTGTTAATTTATTCGAAATAATTCAGTTTATAGTTTTATATGTAATAACAATATACATGATGATAGCATGATATATCAAAATAATTTAAACATCAAATCATTTAAATTTCAACCAATTTTATCCATCACAATCAATCACCCAAATAATCAATAATCACAACATTCAACCAATTTTATTGTTAATCAGGAATTTTTACTAACCGTTAAATTCTAATTCGTTTTAACGATCAATTTACATCCTAATTTAATTAACCCAGATGTCAATCAAATGTCAACTTAATTTATCAAACGACCCTTAGTAATTTTAAATCACTACACGATATAAATTATACAACATAAAAATATAATAGCCAAATGTGAGCGTAAAACACTCACCTTTGCTCGATCCCATGTCGTAGAAGATATCGCTACGGTCACACCACAATTCGTTTCACTTGAAACGATCCTCGAATACAAAAAATTACGACCTTATTAATGTAACGATTTTAATAAAATAATATAAATAATAAAGTTAATCAAAATAATTAATACATACTACTTACGACGTTACCTTCTTCCAAAACGTACGCATCACACGATGCCCGGAAACCCATCTTCATGCGAACGAAGTATTCACGCGCACGACCACTATTGCTCGACTAGATCTTGATCAGAGCCTACTGTCGTGACCGCCACTTCGTGCTTCACCAGTGCCTACGAGCGCATCGCCTCCGCCATTGCCGATCGCCGCTCCAGGGATGCGTCGCCAAAATCGCGACTTCGTGCTATCGCCATCGCTAGAAATCGGCCAACCCCTAACACACCCCCTCCGCTTCGACCCCGTCTTGTCGCGGCGCCCCGCGTGCGTCAGTGCGATGCCTCCTTCTCCTTTTTTTTAATCGAGGTTTTTTTGATTTGAATCAGTCGATTTTTTCAGAGCTGCTATGGATTCGAAATAAAAAAGGGGAGAAAGAGTATGGTTAGCCGTATAAGGCTCGGGTGGTTTGAACGAGTTTGATTTTTATTATATTATTTAATTTGAAAATATCTGACGTTTAACATTCGAAATTACTCGAGCTCTAAACAAAGCGTACCGCCTAGCATTCATATTGTTTTACCCCCGTTCCAAACACAATGGAACTAGTTTCGGAAGCCTATTCGATCATATGCAGAAGATAGCTTTACAAAGTCAATTTGTTTTATCGAATTCCTTTAAATTGTTTCTATGCGTTTCAAGCTCGCAAGGCCAAACGACAAGTCCGATCGCTTCGAAACTGGAAATCCTATAATAATTCACCATTTCGGATCCGACGAAACTAGTTTCGTCAAAATCCAAGACAGTAGCCAAAATGGCTACTTTTAATCGTCAATTAAAATATGAAATTTCAAATTTCTAATTATTTGCAGTTAACTCTAATTTTAAATGTTAATTATCTTCATTCATATTTTGATGAAAAATTTAAATCAATTACCAATATATATTACAATCTTCTTAAATCTAAAACTAAATTATTCAAATAATTTCCAATATTAAATTTTAAACAATTTAATTATCCAATAAACCAATATAAACAAATCATTAAATTTTATTTCTACCCATACTTATCCAATAATTTCATTAAATTTAATAATTAAAAATTGCTAAAAATACGGGTCGTTACATACTCCCCCACTCAAAACTTTTCGTAGAGGCGTTAAGTAAAGATTTAACATCCAATAGATTTTATTCAGATAATCACTTATAACTTCAAAATCTTATTATAAAATCTTTACTACGCTTTTACTACACCACTCTGCTATCGGTCTATGCAAAATATAATACATATAGGAAACAAATTATAAAATTTTAAAAACTTCAGAATTTTTCTAACTCCCAGATTTACGGAAAATTTCGGCAGAGTCTCATTTGCGCGGCTCGATCGGAAAATTTTTACAATTCAATATATAACACAAATATAACCGATACATATCAAATATACATCTCATCTCAATGATGAGGCATCCCGAAGTGCAAAAATATAAAACCACGGTATTTAATCCGAGATACGTACCTTATTATTAATAATACGAGCGAGTTCGCTCGTATTAAGCAAGCAAAGCGTATAATATCCACATATACGTCCAACAGTCTTCGTATGTACCTATCTCAACTCAATTTGGAATGTTAGTCACTTATAATGATACCGAAACATGTATAAGTCTAACATAAGCATTTAACATGGATTTTGAATACAAACAACAAAAACAATCACAAATACACAACATACAACAACCATATGCAATCAAAACGGTAATAACAATAGTTTGCAACAAAAGGGACCATCCAACTATCAATATCCATCCAATCAATCCAATTTAATTCATAATCATGAGAATTAGTATTATCCAATGTCAACTTTTAATTTATTCCATTCATTTCTTATTATCATTCATTTCATTAAAATTTTCCATTTATTCATATTTATTTATTTTGAATCGACTTATATTCAGTTTCATTTATTTCCATTTTTTTTCATTCGTTATATGTTATTAACCTCACACTCACTTATTTACATTTATTTATTGTTGCATATTTTTCTTTTCACTTCAATTATTTCATTTCAGCAATTCATATAATTAATTACGCTTAAGTAATTTAATCCCATACCACGTTCCATATATTTTAAACTGATTCACATTCACCCATTAATTTTCTTTTCGTTAATCATAAAATAGGTTTATAAGCAATTCACTTGATTTTAATTGATTTACATTCAACCAATTTGATTTCAATTCATTTTTTTCTTCCAATCAATATTTACTTCATTCACATTTGATCTATTACAATTCAATATATATTTACATTCCATTGATTTGTTTCAATTATTTATATTTGTATTATCCACTTTTTATTGGTTTATATTCCATTGATTTCTTTCAATTTATCAACATTCATTACAAATTCATTATATTCAATTTTTATTCTATTCAATTTGTGAAATTCCAATTTGTTTCACTATTTGTTGAACCTATTTCATAAAAATTCATTGGTGGATAATTTATACAATTATTTCACTTAACGTTGCTTAGCTTGAATTTGTTTCCACTTAGTATATCCCTTTTCTATTTATATACACTAACATCATTATAAATTAGGAAAGCTTATTATAAATATTTTGTACAACTTAACTCACTTTTATTATTATTACTTCATATCTTATGTTATTATTAATTCATTGATTTACTTCATTTATTCAGATTCACATTATTAATTTACTAACGTAAATTTTATTTTATAACTCAATTAATATTAATAACTTTTTTTTTTCTTTCACAATTAATTCATTCGCCTTCTACTAAGTCCATTTTAACTTATAAATTTTTTTCAATAACTTATTCCAGATTATATTAGTTAAAATTCTGACTTTTGTTTAAACTACTCCACTTGTAAATTAAATTTTCTTTATCCAATTTAAATCAAATCCAATTACTCATGCTAATTTATCCACGTTCACTTAATATCCAATTCAATTTCATTTAATATTAAGCTAAACTTCATTTTAATTTAATCTTATTGAAGTTATTTTTTTCTTAGCATTCAAATTTAACAAATTAAAATTTGTCTTAGCTTAATATTCTCAAATCTATAAATTATACGATTTATTCATTCATCAACGTCATTTCAAATGTAATTCAATTTATTTAAGCTTTCATGAGCTAAACTACATTTTATTTACTTCATTTCACTAACTCAATTAATTAAATATTTCTTAAATCATTTATTTTGCTTGACCAAAAAATTTAACCATTTAAATTTTTTCATTTTCCTATTCAAATTTATAAATGATAACTTAAATTTTTCTACACTATTTTAAATTTATAAGTCATAAACTTATTCCTTATATACTATTTTCAATTAAGCTCAAAACTGTTTCATATATTTGTTAAATCATTTAGAATATTTTTCACAATCAAAACTTGTTTAACTGAAAAATAAATTTCTGTTGAAAGAAATTCTCACTCAGAAACTCGAAAATGAATACTGGAGATGTTGCAGTCATCCCAGTGTTTATTTTCCAGCGACCAAATGAGTTCAATGCTTTTATTCTCTTCAAAAATCTTTTCAAAATATTTTTCTAGTCAAACTCTTCCAAATATGATTAATATTAATTTTAAACTCTTCGAAGACAATTTTGGAAACAAAAAGGATTTTAAATTCTCAATTTTAAAATCATTTCTATTTATAAGCTATATTATAAATACATTTATGAAAAATTTCTTTAACTTATAATCAAAATATTCCTTTAATTTACAACCTGGTCATTTTAACCAATTCTTATTGCAATTATACTTCAATTCAATTTAACTATCAAATGCTTCATAAGCAAAATTTATGAAATTCGTTTTTACTTTAATTCAACCAATAATTGATGATAATTAAATATTATCATCTCCTAACAATAGTTTCATTTAAAAAAATATTATCATATATATAAAATACAATTTAGGTAAAATTGTTTCATTTATCCAATTTTAAAATAATATTATGTCGACTTGCCTCATTTAAAAGTTTAGAAACCCCTATCGATAACATGGCGTCCCGCACATCGACTAGAATCCATAAACAACTCAACAGATAAGTAAACACAATATAAAACAATTTATAACACTAATAAGTACGCACTCTCATATATATATATAGACACACACACACACACACGCTCAAACAGACTCATTCTAGGGTATTACTACCCTATCTCTAATGAGTCAAACCCTACAAAGCCAAGGTTATCGCTAAACCTGCGCTCTGATACCAACTGTGACGACCTACGTTTCGGGAGGTTTAAATCGACAATAACCCACACATGTCTGACTTAAACAATCCGAAACGTAGATAATCAATTGATATTAAATAATAAAAATAAGAAGAGGATAAGAAAACAAAACGTAGAATCTCACAGCAGAAACGATAAAGTATAATAATCAAATAAACAATTCAAAAGTTGTTTACTATACATCCGATTTTAATCTATACACATTTATCAGAGTTATATCTACACATCATAAATAAATAATCAATACAACAGAATAGCATGATCAGGGGGTAATGATAATAGTAATTATATACCAAAACTCCATCTTCGTCCTCCAAAGAACAGTCTTTAATACACTGAAATAAACTCAGGACTGACCCGAGCATAATGAAAAGACAAAACACTCGAGTCAGGACTAAAATACTCTTATGTAAGTCAAGTCAATATCATAAATATGAGTGCTATAACTTAAGAGATGTTGTGGGGTTTTCCATCTCCTAAGGATCTGTTAAACTATTTATATATAATAGTTTACGCTATAATAGATAATGTCTATCAGTAAAATAAATATCAAAATAGCGTTAAGGCTTTACATTGATCCATCTTAACAAATTTATAGTTTTAAACCAAGATTGTAATGGGCGCGTATAGGGATAAATATGACAAGGCACGTTAGGCAATGTCCAAGGTAGGATTCTACCAGTTTACCCTTTCTGGCTGGTCGTAATCCATCCGCACCCGATCGCGACAATCAATCCAAGACAAATAAGGTGCACCCATCGAATCCGAAACCACAATAGTCATACGAGGGATCAACGTCGCTAGATGTAGCTAACCTCAATGGCCAGACATAGGCTCATGTTTTAGTCATTTTAATTATGACACGAATGTCAAGGATATCCATCATCGTTCTCTTACTTCTTTCCAGTAAATGTCGCCAATTCAACCACTACATTCTGGATATCGTCCACCGCATACACGGTTGTCAAAGTGGTTTCAATATTGAAAAAGAGTATTTCAATAAAAGGCATCGGTCTCCTTAACAACCAATCTTCATTTTACACACCGGTTGGTTTTTTTACATTTCGAAAATAATTTGCACTTGATATCAAAATATCATATTCGTTTCAAAATCAAATCCATTTCGAAATCAGCATATATTCATTTTAAAATCAAATCCATTTCGAAATTTATCATATATTCAAAATTATCATATTTGTCCGATAAATCGATTTCACTTCCAAAATTTGATTCGAGTTCAATTTAGGTTATAATCTTCACTTTAACCTAGTTCGTATTTAAATCCAAGATTTAAAATGTAAACAATTTATCCTTTAACCAGTTTAAATTTTAGAAAAAAGTTTAAATGGTTTTAAAATAGTTAAATAGTTAAAATAGTATAATAGAAAATATTTAAATAGTTTAATCGAAATTAATTTGAATATAAAAATGGTCTATATATGGAAATAATTGGAAAATCAGAATAATTTTGAATATTTAAAGAATATAGATTTTAAATCATTTATACTAAAATATTCATTAAAAAAAATTGCAAAATCAAACCGGTTAACTTTCCAATTTCTTACCCAAAACAATGCCAAACTCCATTTCGATTTAAACGATTCAATTCCGATTCCAACTCGAATAAATTTTGATTCCATATAAATTTCAATTTCAATTCACAAATTTCTTTAAATTTCATTTTCCATTTCCAAATTAATTTAAATCTCTATTTCAAATTAATTTCTAATTTCTGTTCCAATGCCAATTTCGATTTTAAAATATCGATTTAAACACTTAAATCAAATTTACTTTCAATGTCAATTTTTAAATCCAAATTTCAATTCCAAACTCAAATTTGAAATATCATTTCATATCAATTTTTCTTAGAAATATTCAAAGTTCGAATAAAAGACCAATCTTATAAAAAAAGTCAACATTCGAAAATTTTCGCCGTATTTCAATTTTTTTTTACTTAAAAGTCTAAACTTCGATTAATTAAACAATTTCGTTTACCAAGTTTAAATTCCAACATTTCGAGCTTTAATTCAAAGTAATTGAATTTCCACAAATTTGATTTTCTTCTAAAAATCAATTCATTTAAATAATTTCAAAACAACTTTTAAAATCATTAAATTTAACCAACTCGGTGTCCATATATAATTTTATAACCTATGGCCAAGTGGACATTTATTTTAATTTAATTCCAAGGATGGATATATATCATTTCAATCCAAAAAGATGTCATAGGTATATATCATTTCAACTATTTCTTTATTAATTCGAAATAATTCAGTTTATAGTTTTATATGCAATAACAATATACAAGGTGATAGCATGATATATCCAAATAATTTGAACATCAAATCATTCAAATTTCAACCAATTTTATCCATCACAATCAATCATCCAAACAATCAATAATCACAACAATCAACCAGTTTTATTGTTAATCAGGAATTTTTACTAACCGTTAAATTCTAATTCGATTTAACGATCAATTTACATCCTATTAATTTAATTAATCCAGATGTCAATCAAATGTCAACTAAATTTATCAAACAACCCTTAATAAATTCAAAACATAAAAATATAATAGCCAAATGTGAGTGTAAAACACTCACCTTTGCTCGATCCCATGTCGTAGAAGATGTCGCTATGGTCACACCACAATTCGTTTCACTTGAAACGATCCTCGAATACAAAAATTATGACCTTACTAATATAATGATTTTAATAAAATAATATAAATAATAAAGTTAATCAAAATAATTAATACTAATTACGACGTTACCTACTTCCCAAATGTACGCATCACACGCTGCCCGAAAACCAATCTTCATGCGAACGAAGTATTCATGCGCGTGGCCATTAATGCTCGACTAGATCTCGATCAGAGCATGCTGTCGCGACCGCCACTCCGTGCTTCGTCAACACCTACGAGCGCGTTGCCTCCAACACTGCCGATCGCCGCTCCAGGGACGCGTCGCCAAAATCGCGACTTGGTAGTGTCGCCATCGCGAGAAATCGACCAACCCCTAACACGCCCCCTCCGCTTCGACCTCGCCTTGTCGCGACACTCCGCTTGCGTCGGTGTGATGCCTCCTTCTCCTTTTTTTCAATCGAGGTTTTTTTTGATTTGAATCTGTCGATTTTTTTTCCAGAGCTACTATGGATTCGAAATAAAAAAGGGGAGAAAGAGTATGGTTAGCCGTATAAGGCTCGGGTGGCTTGAACGAGTTTGATGTTTATTATATTATTTAATTTGAAAATATCTGACGTTTAACGTTCGAAATTACTCGAGCTATAAATGAAGCGTACCGCCTGGCGTTCATACTGTTTTACCCCTGTTTCGAACACAATGGAACTAGTTTCGGAAGAGAATTCGATCGTATGCTGAAGACAGCTTTACAATGTCAATTTATTTTATCGACTTCCTTTAAACTGATTTCTATGCGTTTCAAGCTCGCACGGCCAAACGACAAGTCCGATCGCTACGAAACTGAAAATCCTATAATAATTCACCACTTCGGATCCGATGAAACTAGTTTCATCGAAATCTGAGACACTGGCCAAAATAGCTACTTTTAATCGTCAATGAAAATATAAAATTTCTAATTTCTAATTATTCGCAGTTAACTCTAATTTTAAATGTTAATTCTCTTCATTCATATTTTGTTTAAAAATTTAAATCAATTACCGATATATATTACAATCTTCTTATATCTAAAACGAAATTATTCAAATAATTTCCAATATTAAATTTTAAACAATTTAATTATCCAATAAACCAATATAAACAAATCATTAAATTTTATTTCTTCCCGTACTTATCCAATAAATTCATTAAATTTAATAATTAAAAATAGCTAAAAATACGGGTCATTACATCTATAACATTTCATACATTTTAATATGTACATAAATGTGTACACTATTTCAGACAACTTTTGTATAATGAAACGTCGAAAATTCGAAAAACGATTTTCGATCACTTTTTCTGTTTTTCATTGAACTATATAATTTTTGTAAATAAAATTTGAAAACTATTTCACCGTTATTATATATTATTAAAAAGAGTTTTATTTTCATTATAAAAATATTTATTTGAATATTTAAAATTAATCAAATATTCGCAAATCAAAGTGGTAAAATTTCAGGTCGTTTTATTACAGTTTGATTTTTCTTATTATTTATTATATTTGAACCATTTGTTGTTATAATAAATTTTCAAAATGATTTACCATTATCATTTATTAATTAAAAGAAGTTTAATGACACTATTAAATCTATTTAATTTATATTTGGTCCACCATTCAAATATTTAATTCTTAATTCAAATATTTAATCGATCACTACTATTGAATTCCAAGTATTAAATTCCAAAATACAAATATTTAAATATCTAAAATTAATTAACCGTTTAAAATCAAATGAACAAATTTTTGGGTTGTTATATTCTCCACCACTTAGATGAATTTTGTCCCCAAAATTCCTATTGAAGAAAATGTTTCCAAACCCTTAAGTTTAAAACTATTAATTAGAATGGGTCATCAAACTTATTAACTTTTCAAAACAAATTAGTTAGAATAGATTCCACAACTTTCAAATCTTTTAAATCCATTCACCTATTACAACTAATTCCCTTCCACTCATTCATTCCAAATTATAACTCAAAAATCAAATTTTAGTTATTCTAGAATTTTCAAAAATTTCTTAAAAAAAATGCGAACTCTAAAAATTTTCAATTTTTTTTGCCAACGTCTTCTTTACGTGGCTCGATCGTACAACTACAAATCGCCTTAACGAGCTCCAAACTTATCAAATAAAACAAAATCCAAGCGTCCTCCCATATATGGGGCATAAAATCATTAACCAAATTAAATTTTCTAAATTCATTACGCACCGTTTTGCATTTGATTTATATTTTGGCAAGTAATTTATTATCTTTCTGCGAACGCAGGTGCACAAAAATCAAATAGCAATCTCGTGCATATCTGAACTTATGAAATCTAAAAGAAAATCATGTTAACAAAAGTAACATGATGCAACTCTACATGAAAAACTAATCTGATGTAAATATACATGCAACCAACAACCATATCTTGATCATAGGCAACATAATACAGAGTATATTTTGTAATAGATGATACGCATCCAACTATTTAAACGACAAATTTAGATCTAAATACCAAGGTTTTTCAATTCAATATATTATTTTCAAATTTCTCAGATGAGAAAAATCAATGATTAGAATCAAAATGACAAGGACAGGATTCCTCCAAATAAATGATAGTGAAACTCTAGAATCAAAACAACATGGAGTGTCCAGTGTTATTTCGGTTCCTCCAAAACATCAACTAGAGTGAATAAATATCTTTTCCTTTCCCAAAATCTTCAAAAATTTCCTTTTTCAAAATCACCGGGATTTTGGTCTTTATAACCACAATTTATAATCTTTTGTTTATAAATTTAAACTTGGTAGGCAATGGTATATGAAATTACACAGCCAATCAATTCAATTCAATCAACTCCAATCAATCAAATTCCGTAATGGAACAAACTAACACTAACAGTCAATCAAATTCCATAAAGGAAACTTATCACTTAACATCGTTTCAAAATGTCAAATGACTATTTAACAAATCTTAACTTATATTTTCACTTGGTATTTTATTCAATACTAAAATTATTTATGAATTAGTTCATATATTCTCACCCACGTTAAAGTACTTTATAAAGGCATTCCTTCATAAAACATCAAAATCATAACTTATTTCTCTTTATTTACTTGTATAATACTCTTCTGTATCCTAAGAGTATATAAAATAATTATTTTAATTTTTCAAAGATCTGGATAAAGATCAAGTCAGATTGCGGTTTCTTAAAACCGAGTCAACCAATAAAACCTTTTTTATTTAGAGTGTTAAAATGAATATTATTTATGGGTTGACCCAATCAATAAGTAGTTAATATTACTTAGACGTTTTAAAAAATTGCATCGGTTTAATAAAACAATGTTTATCGAATCTTTCTTATTTAATTTAACCTAATTTAAACCCGTATTAAATTATCCCATAAATTTTCTAAGGGAAAATTCCTATTTATCGAATTAATCTCCTAACAGAATTACTTTTTATTTTGAAACCAATTCCCCTTTAGGGGACTTAAATATTAGATACCCGGTTTTAATTTTAAAACTTACCTTTGAAAGCATACTTCATATATTTTATGTATAATAACTTTAAACAATTATTTATTAAACTCACTTTGGGTTTATTCGGATTTGAACTCATTTCGATCGCACAATGATAGTGAGAATAATTTAGTAAGTATTCCACAAGTTTGCCTAAGCAAATAGTTGATCATCACTTAGAAGATTATTCAACTTCCTCCTAATTATCCCAAAGTAAATGCATTCCTTTAAAATTTTACTTCCAAAACAATTTCATTTTCTCTATTTTTTAAAAGTACTTCTATTTAATTTCTCAAAAACCATTGTGAAATAAATTTCAAAAATCTCGATTTAGATTCAGAAATCCTTTTGAAAACATACTCCATAATTAAATCCATATAAAATTTCCTTTCAAAATTATTTCATGTTATTATAATCCTTCTTCATTATAATAAAATTATCTTAAATATATATTCTCTAAATATCTTATCCCATTAATTAGATTATAATATCAACTTTTTATAAATTTTAATTTTTAAACCACCATTATTAAAAGGTGAATTTTCAAGCTAACATTTTCTTTGAACATTATAGTCAGATTGTGAAAATTAATTCACAAAGTGTTCATTTTAAATCAAAACTATAAATGCTTCTAGATAAACCAAGTATAATTAAGCAATTAACAAACAATAACTAATGATATTATTTAAATAAACATTACGGAACAAACAATAGTGATAATATATAAATAATATCCCATTTAAACTAACACATTATATGCCTATATAGAGTTTTGAAAATTATTCCTTTATATATATAAAAAATATAATCTTAGGCAAAATATTTAATTTTCCAAAATTTCAAAAATTTCAATACCATGTCCTTTGGCCTTGGTCAAGTGTTTAGAAACCCCTAACCATACCATGGTATTCCACGTCTCGACCAGAATTCATAAAAACTCAATAGACCAATTAACATAACACTTTTTTATAAAATTAACAAATACGCTCTCGTATATATAATACTCCCAAACTCATTCTAGGGTGTCGCTTACCCTTTCTCTAATGGGCCAAACCCTACCAAAATCAAGGTTCTCACTTAACCTTGTGCTTTAATACCACTTTGTAACAACCCGCCATTTCGACCATCGGAAGTCAACACAAAGCATTACCGCTGTGTTCAAATGTTACTCATCCAATCGACTAAAGAGCATATTGTTAGGGTAAATAAAAAGAAAATAACAGAGAATAGGAAAAAATAGAATCTCACAATAGAATCGACAACATATAGTATAACAAGAATAATAGAAATTATCACTCCAAACATACAGAGTATATCAGAGTTAAAAACAAACTTTGTCAGCTGGACAGTTATAAAATCACGACCTTACAAATGACAACATGTATACTACATAACACAACGAAAAATAAAATAATTTGACGGGTGAATCATCAGATCCCTTCCAAGAATCCCATAACACCAAAGCCAACCTAGAAAAATACTCGGTCTGGCCTGAGCATTATAAATAAATAACACCCGGATTAATCTGAAAATACTAGGGGTGGGCATAAACCGCACCGCTATATGGAAACTGCCCGAACCGAACCGCAAAAATGGTAAGGAAACCCGCACCAAATCTTCTAACCAAAGCAAATACCTCAAACCGAACCGACCTGCATCGATACGTTTCCTTTGCGGTTCAGACGATTGAACCAACCATATTAAACCGGACCAAACCGAATATTTAAACTAGTAATCTTATGACAAAAATATAAGCAACTCCTATCTTATTTTAGATTCTAATGATGTATATTCTATTTTTAGCGTTTGTTGTTTCATTAATAATATTCGCTGTTATAAAGGAAGAAGTTATAGTTTTGTATAATATTTTTCATCTCATTTTTTGGGTAAATGCTAAATATAATCTTATTCTAGTCATTTTCCTTGATGATGATGTAGCGATTAATGTTGATGTTTGGTTAATCTACCAAAAAAATCTCACTTGTAACTAAATGTCAAATTGAAATAGTCAAACAGTTAAGAACTAATCTTTCATTTCAGTATAACAAGTTTAACACAGTTGCCTTCGTAAATTAATTGCTAATGGAAGTAATTCTCTTATTTTATATTTAATGTGGGTACAAACCGAATCAGACCGAAACGGAACTGTGTTACATTCAAACCGAACCGAAACCAAACCGTTTAAAAGAATAGTATAATGGTTTGTATTTTTTATTAACCGTTTGATGCGATGCGGAAGAGGTTTGGACTCCAAACCAGAACAAACCGACCCGCGCCCACCCCTAGGGAATACCAGCATGAAATAACTCGAATAATGGGGAACATATATAAAATTTCTGTGAGACCACGCTGCTAACGTGTAACGTTTCGGATTTTTCGTTGCCGAAAAACCGAAATGTTAGGGTTTAAAGAAAAAGAAAAGAAGAAGAAAGAGAGGAAAGAAGAGAAAATAGAGGGAAAAGGAAACAGAAAATAGAACGGAACAGAAAACAGCAGAACAACAATATCAGAATCTCACAATTCGCAGCGGAACAACATATAATAGATAAATGAATAATCTTTAAACAAAAAACTATATCAGTTATTACTTTACATTACATCACATTATATCATATCATCAGAGTGTACAACATCAAACAAAGGAAAAGAAATACTATATAAACTAGTAACACGCCATGCCATCCAGCTTGCCTCCAGCAACTCCAGAATATCCAGAATATCCTGATAAACCTTAACTCTTGACTGCCCGTGTGGAAATTGGTGGGCACCCAGAGTTTAGGAAGGAAAACAATAAACTCCGAGTCAGTCATGTGACTGGTGTGAGAATTCAAAACAGTTTATTTATCTTTAAAATCAAAATAGAAGAATATTTTTAAAGTCAATTCGCAATGCTTTTAAAAATGAGACTACCATAAGACCTCCCGCCACACATACAATGCAAACGCAGACTTGGAGGAGATTTCTTCTTATGTTAGTCAAAGATGCTTGATACGTATTAAAATCAAATCAATTTTGATATTATTATTAGTGCATAGTGTAGAAGATATTTCGAAAGTAGAATATAAATCTTAGCCAGCATAGGTACCATTATATTATGCCTACTATAGCTACTTCCTGAGGAAGCAGGTTCTACAACTAAAACCGTACAAGATCGTATTGTTTCTTTGGATTTCCAACGAATGATCTGGCCAAGGAACTTCCCATTGCCACATGAGAATGCCTCTGGATGGACGTCCCCGAGAACCAAACCGGATCTCTACCAACACAAGGCCGGGTTACCCCTAACTGAGTAACAACTGACCGAATATGCCATCCCCCGGTCCTTTGGGACCTTTAACCGAGCGCTCGCAATCAATTCACACAATCATAAAGTGTTTTCAACATGAGTAAGTATCTGGGCTCCATACCATGATACCACCCTTTTCCAGAAGGAAATGCACATATCCTAAAGGGCGCTACCCCTCGTAACCTTGCCGCATCTTTCCTGTTTTGACCATTCCGGGGTGTGAGGCTCGACGAAGTCACGTCCACAAAAACATACTTTATACAAAAAGCCATGCTTTGGGTCAACAAATGATCATAGAAATGATCACCAAGATAGACGATCAAACAAATGATCCTATCACAAATAATCAACACAATGATCATTTCACAGCAACACTCAGCATGTCACATTACCAAATTGGGAATATATTGCTGATAACCTTCAACTACATAACCTCTGAGCTCGTACGTCTCAGAGAAGGGTGTTAAGCTAAGAGAATAAATTCTCCACCACCAACAGAAATATATTTGAAAGAAATCGGCTTTAAATCTCAATTTGTAATGTCAGACATACAATCCATACAAGTCTGTTCCGGGCTCGAACAGAATCGAAGGCACTTACAAAGAAGTCCTTGCAATCCGGATAATCTCTAATCACGTCCGGATTTCCCATCACATATGGAGATCTCTATACCGGGGATCAGCCAGTGCAGAGACAATCAACAAGAAACCCTTTCGTTTTCGAAAATATCCGGTCTTCAACACCGATCTTCAAATGCAATTCATAACGACGTATCACATATTCGGAATGGGTTATACGACCCCAAGGTCCTTTCCCGGTTAACCCGAATAGTGAGCGCTTATTTTAAAAAAATAAGTGTGGCATTCAAATTCAAGCAATTCACAACAAATACCTATTTAAAGGTAAATATTGATAGTCGGTTATTGAACTATCAATAGATATGCCAACATCACCAGATTCCAAATAATTTTCCAAATTATTTATTTCCCAAAAATATCTTTATAAGATATTTATATATTTTCCATTCTTTAAAAATAAATCAATATTTATTTTTAAACCCAATTTCCAATTTCATTTATAAATTCCATATTGAATTTATATTTCCAAAAATATTCATGAATATACGATTTCCATTCAATTTCAAATATTCATTTTCAATTTATCTTCAAAAAGGTAAATTCCAAATATTCACTTAATATTGGAAAAGCATTTCCATACTTATTTGTTTATAAGTAATTCACAAGTCTTTTATTTTCTACACTTGGAAAATATTCAATATACTTAAATCGAAATTAAGTATATATTTCATTCTTTAAGGAAATCATTCTCTTATACATATTTATTTGGGCCAAAACGAATGTCGTAAAACATCGTTACGACAACCCAAAATCACTAGTGTAGGGATTCGAAATTAAAACAGGTATATAAATCCCAATACTATACAAAACATTTACTTTCGGAAATCATTTACTATAACAACAGTGTTATAGTCTACCATTTCCTTCTATTTCTCGAAAACGTCTATTTCAACAATGAATGTTGAAATCTATGGTTTCGATGGTTAATATATTTTAAAACATCTTTAGATCGTTTTAATTCTATTTAAAACATCACATCCAAAACAATTTCTTTAACATAATATTCACTATTCAAAAACGTGAATATACCTTGTTAATAAATTTCATCACTTCTATTCATTTTATTTTAAAGGATTATTCACTGTCTAAAACATGAATATAATTCCATTAACAAATTACAACAATTCCTTATCAAAATAAGTCGTTGCGGATTTATAAAACAACGTTTATAAATTCTATTTCTATTTATTTTATATCAACTCCTTTTTATAAATTCCTTTATTAACCTATCTCAATTCATATCACAATGATATACTAAAAATTCATATTATAAGTCAAACACTTATAATTTATTTGTTTACAAAATTGTTTCTTTAAACTCCCCAAATTTATAAATCTTATAACTTATAAGATTCTTTTATTTATCCAAAATCTATTCTTTTAAATCACTTTACAAATTTTATAAACCTACTGTTTATAAAATTCCATTTATAACTTCACCGTTATAATTCTATAATTCCAATTTATGAAATTCATTTACAATTCATTCTAATACTTGTAAAAGCTCGTTTTATAATTCCAATTTTTTTTTTAATTTACAAATATCAATTTATAAATCTTTTAATATAAATCAATTTATATTATTCTTTTAAAACGTTTTTAAACTCATTTATAATTTCACCATTCTCTTAGATTTACAAAATAACCAAATTTCATAAATCCTATTTTTAAACTTTTTATAATAAATTCAGAATCCCAGTTTAAGCTATTTTATAAAATCATTAATCTCATATCTTCAAAAATCAACTTTTAACTGTATTTCTCAAAAATCATAATTTTTATAACATTAAAATTATAACGTTTATTTATTTAAGATGAATCAATTTCAAAAATATTTTATAAACGTATATTTCCAAAAATCACTTTAGAAATCAAAATCGTTGTTTTTAAACTTCAAAAATTGGATCCGATGATGCAACACATCAATTGTCAATTACGACTTTCAAACATCATATATCATCCATGATAAACAATAAAATATCACAATATATGAAATCAAATAAATATTTGTGAGGAATCCAGTTGGATCCCTCCAACCTGTTTCCCTGCATCCACAGACATTAGCACAATACCAATTCCGTTTCAAGACGGAATATCGCGGTATATGGGATTTTATAAAATATTATCCGCTTACTAACGGCGCATAGGGTCTCATCCGCTATACAATGCGAGAAATCAATCCACTGCAATATATACATATGCCAATATATATATTGCTATATACTAATGTAATACCAATTCCACATCAAGGTGGAATATCGCGGTATATGTGTGTAATAAATAACCTCCGCTTACTAACGGCGTATAGGGTCTATTCACATCCAATATATATATATATATATATATATATAACAATCATCATACAAGCATTCAATCAACACAACTAAATTTTTTAAATCTAACTATTTAAAATTTAAATAAATCTTTTAGAGTGAGAAGTTCTCACCTTTGCTTTTATTAGCAATCCATTTCCCATCTTGACTCGATTTTCTTGATTTATACCTTGTATAAATATTTTTATACAACTGATTAATATTCGAAATAATCGAATATTAAATTTTCGTTTTGATTGTTAAATTAATCAATAGTTTTATTTAAACCAGTTTCTTCTTTAAATAAATTTATTTTAACTAAAAATTAAATTTAATTAACCAAACTCTCTTTTAATAACTAAATCAATTTTAAATTCAATTTTTAACTAAAAATTTCTTTTTAGCAACTAAAATAGATAAAACAAATTAATTATCGTAAACCATTGTTTATAACTACTTAACTAATCATTTCACTTTAAACTAATATCTTTAAATCAATTTCTTTTAAATAAATTTTATAAAAAATTAAGTTTTAATCTAAATTCCCTTTAAAAATTTATTTAACTAATTTTCCTTTTATAAATTAATTTAGATTAACCAATGATTTTCTTTTAAACTAAAATAATTTCTAACTAGAAATTTCCAATTGGACTAAATTTCCTTTTTTATTAATTAAATCAACTACTTTTAATTTTAAACTAACTCCTTTGAATTTTAAACAGATTACTCCTAACAAATTTATCTAATAAAATTTAAATTTCAACTAAATTTACTTAAATAAATTTATTTAACTACAATTTAATTTTAAAACTAAATTTTCTTCTAGTTTTAAAAATTCCTATTATTTTTATTTTCATATAACAACCTTAGTCTATCTTTCCGTATACATATTAAATCGAAAAGAATCTATACTTCCGAAATTTGTCCAAATATATATATATATATATATATATATATATATATATATATATATTTTCTGTAAATATCATAAATAGCTATTTTGTTACTGTAAACTTTTTCTACATGTATATTTGTTTTTTTTCTTCTTTTTTTCCTCCTAATTCACAGTATAAAAAAAAACATAAACTGCTACCTAACTGCAGATCGTGAGCCCCTTCCTTCACCATGAACGCCACCCTGTTGAAGCCCTCGACTTCGACGTTCGCCACCTCCAATCCCCACGCGTGCACGAGCCAGTGTCGCCTCCTCTATGTCGCAGCCGCCACGCTGTCGCGTGTACCCAAACGCGAGCGCCATCGTTGCTTCTCTGATGCTAGCGCCCTGCCCACGAACCTAGCTTATCACTGCCTCCCCTCGTCGCCTTCGCCATCGAGCGTCGCGCCCACTGCAGCGTGCTCCAAAAACTCCCAAGCTCCCCCCCAATCGATCGCGTCACCCACTGAATCGCGATTTCGATTTGGGGCTTCGGCCCTTATTATATTTTTTTTTGCGAACTGTTTGAAGAGGAAGGGGCTTCGAAGTTATAATTTGGGAACGAACCCCATTGTTTTATTTGATTTGAACGAACAGAAGAAGGAGGGGGAACGAGATATTTAAGGTTGAACGAAGCATGGTTTACACGATATGGTATCGTGATTTTAGGCGTGATTTTCTGCGTGAGAAAAGGGAGAACGTGTTGTGTTTGACTAAGTTTTAAATTTAAATTCAAATTGAATCCGATTCAATTGCAACGCGTTTACTCACCGTGTTCTCACATATCAACTCAGAAAAATACGAAATTTGAAATCCGGCAATAATTCAATATTACGGACCCAATGGAACTGGTTTCGTCGAATTCCGAGACTGTGCCTCGGACGGCTATTTTTAAATATCGATTCAAACGATTAAATTTCAAAACTGAACAATTCACTTTCAATTTCAATTCTGAAGCTTCTATAATCTTCAATATTATCAATATGAATTTTACAAGCCTTTGAAATATTTTTATTCAACTTAAAATTGAAGATTCAAATTTTTATTCAACTTTCAATAGATTAAATTCTATAATTTAATCGCTAAATTCATTCTGATGATTTGAAATTCAATTCAAACCATCATTCAAATATTTAAAATTAATTAAATATTCTCAAATTAAATTGTTCAAAATTCTGGGTCGTTACAATCTTCCCCCCTTAAAAGAATTTCGTCCCGAAATTACAAGTTAAGAAGAATGCCCTTATCCCATCTATCATTTTTCACAATCCAAATAGTTTTATCAACTTACTAGCCTAAATCTTTTTACTACAGATTTACTATCATTCCAACTAGCTTTCCAACTTCAATTATAAGTTTCAATCAACATTGTTTACCTAACAATTCAAATTTAAATTTAAATTCAAATTTCAAACTTTCAAAATTTCTCAAAATTTTTCTAACACCCTAAATTTTCGAAAAATTTCGCCAGCGTCTCCTTTGCGCGGCTAGCTCGGTACGACTACAAAATGGCACCACGGCCCCTCAGAATCAAAAAAAAAAGAGAAAGCCAAATGGCTGGAGAAAAAAATCATCAAATTTCATACTGAAATTCAAATACGTACCTTTTTGTTGAGCAATTTAAATTATCTTCAAAATCAAAATCCAATCCCTTTATAATACCTGTATATCCTGCTATTCATAATATCCAATTCCAATATACAAACCATTTTGCCAATTCATTACAAAATTTCCAATATATGCTTCCTATACATTTTTACTTCACTATTGAAGTTACATATTCATTTTCATTAAATTTTACATTTCAATTCAATTCACAATTTCAATTCTATTTGAATTCAATTCAAAATTTCCATATTCAATTCATCTCGAATTTACTTAATTAATAACAAAGGGAATTTCAATTTATTTCTTTTACTTACTTGAATTTATTACAAATTCAAATTTATCTTCAAATTTAGCTCACAACTAAACTTTAATTTAACCAATTCAAATTCCAATTCATTAGTCCATGAATTAATAATTTATCAAGTTAGTTTACTTGAATTCAATCCATTTTATTTCTTATTTAATTCCATATACTAAGGATAATAATTTAATATTATTACTTTCTAACAATCATGCAACCATATACTATAATAATTCATAGAAAATCATTTCCTTTCTATACAAAATAGTTTTGGGCAAAATTACCTTATTCACCCGATTCAAAACAATTTTATATTCACTAAAAAATACGCACTCATATCTATTATTACACTCAAACTCATTCTAGAGTACTGCTGACTCTATCTCTAATGAGTAACACCCAACAGAACCATGGTTGTCGCTTAACCATATGCTCTGATACCAAATGTAACGTTTCGGATTTTTCGTTGCCGAAAAACCGAAATGTTAGGGTTTAAAGAAAAAGAAAAGAAGAAGAAAGAGAGAAAAGAAGAGAAAATAGAGGGAAAAGGAAACAGAAAATAGAACGGAACAGAAAACAGCAGAACAACAATATCAGAATCTCACAATTCGCAGCGGAACAACATATAATAGATAAATGAATAATCTTTAAACAAAAAACTATATCAGTTATTACTTTACATTACATCACATTATATCATATCATCAGAGTGTACAACATCAAACAATGGAAAAGAAATACTATATAAACTAGTAACACGCCATGCCATCCAGCTTGCCTCCAGCAACTCCAGAATATCCAGAATATCCTGATAAACATTAACTCTTGACTGTCCGTGTGGAAATTGGTGGGCACCCAGAGTTTAGGAAGGAAAACAATAAACTCCGAGTCAGTCATGTGACTGGTGTGAGAATTCAAAACAGTTTATTTATCTTTAAAATCAAAATAGAAGAATATTTTTAAAGTCAATTCGCAATGCTTTTAAAAATGAGACTACCATAAGACCTCCCGCCACACACACAATGCAAACGCAGACTTGGAGGAGATTTCTTCTTATGTTAGTCAAAGATGCTTGATACGTATTAAAATCAAATCAATTTTGATATTATTATTAGTGCATAGTGTAGAAGATATTTCGAAAGTAGAATATAAATCTTAGCCAGCATAGGTACCATTATATTATGCCTACTATAGCTACTTCCTGAGGAAGCAGGTTCTACAACTAAAACCGTACAAGATCGTATTGTTTCTTTGGATTTCCAACGAATGATCAGGCCAAGGAACTTCCCATTGCCACATGAGAACGCCTCTGGATGGACGTCCCCGAGAACCAAACCGGATCTCTACCAACACAAGGCCGGGTTACCCCTAACTGAGTAACAACTGACCGAATATGCCATCCCCCGGTCCTTTGGGACCTTTAACCGAGCGCTCGCAATCAATTCAAACAATCATAAAGTGTTTTCAACATGAGTAAGTATCTGGGCTCCATACCATGATACCACCCTTTTCCAGAAGGAAATGCACATATCCTAAAGGGCGCTACCCCTCATAACCTTGCCGCATCTTTCCTGTTTTGACCATTCCGGGGTGTGAGGCTCGACGAAGTCACGTCCACAAAAACATACTTTATACAAAAAGCCATGCTTTGGGTCAACAAATGATCATAGAAATGATCACCAAGATAGACGATCAAACAAATGATCCTATCACAAATAATCAACACAATGATCATTTCACAACAACACTCAGCATGTCACATTACCAAATTGGGAATATATTGCTGATAACCTTCAACTACATAACCTCTGAGCTCGTACATCTCAGAGAAGGGTGTTAAGCTAAGAGAATAAATTCTCCGCCACCAACAGAAATATATTTGAAAGAAATCGGCTTTATATCTCAATTTGTAATGTCAGACATACAATCCATACAAGTCTGTTCCGGGCTCGAACAGAACCGAAGGCACTTACAAAGAAGTCCTTGCAATCCGGATAATCTCTAATCACGTCCGGATTTCCCATCACATATGGAGATCTCTATACCGGGGATCAGCCAGTGCAGAGACAATCAACAAGAAACCCTTTCGTTTTCGAAAATATCCGGTCTTCAACACCGATCTTCAAATGCAATTCATAACGACGTATCACATATTCGGAATGGGTTATACGACCCCAAGGTCCTTTCCCGGTTAACCCGAATAGTGAGCGCTTATTTAAAAAAATAAGTGTGGCATTCAAATTCAAGCAATTCACAATAAATACCTATTTAAAGGTAAATATTGATAGTCGGTTATTGAACTATCAATAGATATGCCAACATCACCAGATTCCAAATAATTTTCCAAATTATTTATTTCCCAAAAATATCTTTATAAGATATTTATATATTTTCCATTCTTTAAAAATAAATCAATATTTATTTTTAAACCCAATTTCCAATTTCATTTATAAATTCCATATTGAATTTATATTTCCAAAAATATTCATGAATATACGATTTCCATTCGATTTCAAATATTCATTTTCAATTTATCTTCAAAAAGGTAAATTCCAAATATTCACTTAATATTGGAAAAGCATTTCCATACTTATTTGTTTATAAGTAATTCACAAATCTTTTATTTTCTACACTTGGAAAATATTCAATATACTTAAATCGAAATTAAGTATATATTTCATTCTTTAAGGAAATCATTCTCTTAAACATATTTATTTGGGCCAAAACGAATGTTGCGCAAAACATCGTTACGACAACCCAAAATCACTAGTATAGGGATTCAAAATTAAAACAGATATATAAATCCCAATACTATACAAAACATTTCCTTTCGGAAATCATTTACTATAACAACAGTGTTATAGTCTACCATTTCCTTCTATTTCTCGAAAACATCTATTTCAACAATGAATTTTGAAATCTATGGTTTCGATGGTTAATATATTTTAAAACATCTTTAGATCGTTTTAATTCTATTTAAAACATCACATCCAAAACAATTTCTTTAACATAATATTCACTATTCAAAAACGTGAATATACCTTGTTAATAAATTTCATCACTTCTATTCATTTTATTTTAAAGGATTATTCACTGTTTAAAACATGAATATAATTCCATAACAAATTACAACAATTCCTTATCAAAATAAGTAGTGGCGGATTTATAAAACAACGTTTATAAATTCTATTTCTATTTATTTTATATCAACTCCTTTTTATAAATTCCTTTATTAACCTATCTCAATTCATATCACAATGATATACTAAAAATTCATATTATAAGTCAAACACTTATAATTTATTTGTTTACAAAATTGTTTCTTTAAACTCCCCAAATTTATAAATCTTATAACTTATAAGATTCTTTTATTTATCCAAAATCTATTCTTTTAAATCACTTTACAAATTTTATAAACCTACTGTTTATAAAATTCCATTTATAACTTCACCGTTATAATTCTACAATTCCAATTTATGAAATTCATTTACAATTCATTCTAATACTTGTAAAAGCTCGTTTTATAATTCCAATTTTTTTTTTAATTTATAAATATCAATTTATAAATCTTTTAATATAAATCAATTTATATTATTCTTTTAAAACGTTTTTAAACTCATTTATAATTTCACCATTCTCTTAGATTTACAAAATAATCAAATTTCATAAATCCTATTTTTAAACTTTTTATAATAAATTCAGAAATCCCAGTTTAAGCTATTTTATAAAATCATTAATCTCATATCTTCAAAAATCAACTTTTAACTGTATTTCTCAAAAATCATAATTTTTATAACATTAAAATTATAACGTTTATTTATTTAAGATGAATCAATTTCAAAAATATTTTATAAACGTATATTTCCAAAAATCACTTTAGAAATCAAAATCGTTATTTTTAAACTTCAAAAATTGGATCCGATGATGCAACACATCAATAGTCAATTACGACTTTCAAACATCATATATCATCCATGATAAACAATCAAATATCACAATATATGAAATCAAATAAATATTTGTGAGGAATCCAGTTGGATCCCTCCAACCTGTTTCCCTGCATCCACAGACATTAACACAATACCAATTCCGTTTCATGACGGAATATCGCGGTATATGGGATTTTATAAAATATTATCCGCTTACTAACGGCGCATAGGATCTCATCCGCTATACAATGCGGGAAATCAATCAACTGCAATATATACATATGCCAATATATATATATATATATATATTGCTATATACTAATATAATACCAATTCCACATCAAGGTGGAATATCGCGGTATATGTGTGTAATAAATAACCTCCGCTTACTAACGGCGTATAGGGTCTATTCACATCCAATATATATATATATATATATATATAACAATCATCATACAAGCATTCAATCAAAACAACTAAATTTTTTAAATCTAACTATTTAAAATTTAAATAAATCTTTTAGAGTGAGAAGTTCTCACCTTTGCTTTTATTAGCAATCCATTTCCCATCTTGACTCGATTTTCTTGATTTATACCTTGTATAAATATTTTTATACAACTGATTAATATTCAAAATAATCGAATAATAAATTTTCGTTTTGATTGTTAAATTAATCAATAGTTTTAATTAAACCAGTTTCTTCTTTAAATAAATTTATTTTAACTAAAAATTTAATTTAATTAACCAAACTCTCTTTTAATAACTAAATCAATTTTAAATTCAATTTTTAACTAAAAATTTCTTTTTAGTAACTAAAATAGATAAAACAAATTAATTATCGTAAACCATTGTTTATAACTACTTAGCTAATCATTTCACTTTAAATTAATATCTTTAAATCAATTTCTTTTAAATAAATTTTATAAAAAATTAAGTTTTAATCTAAATTCCCTTTAAAAATTTATTTAACTAATTTTCGTTTTATAAATTAATTTAGATTAACCAATGATTTTCTTTTAAACTAAAATAATTTCTAACTAGAAATTTCCAATTGAACTAAATTTCCTTTTTTTTTAATTAAATCAACTACTTTTAATTTTAAACTAACTCCTTTGAATTTTAAACAGATTACTCCTAACAAATTTATCTAATAAAATTTAAATTTCAACTAAATTTACTTAAATAAATTTATTTAACTACAATTTAATTTTAAAACTAAATTTTCTTCTAGTTTTAAAAATTCCTATTGTTTTTATTTTCATATAACAACCTTAGTCTATCTTTCCGTATACATATTAAATCGAAAAGAATCTATACTTCCGAAATTTGTCCAAATATATATATATATATATATATATATTCTGTAAATATCATAAATAGCTATTTTGTTACTGTAAACTTTTTCTACATGTATATTTGTTTTTTTTTTCTTTTTTTCCTCCTAATTCACAGTATAAAAAAAAAACATAAACTGCTACCTAACTGCAGATCGTGAGCCCCTTCCTTCACCATGAACGCCACCCTGTTGAAGCCCTCGACTTCGACGTTCGCCACCTCCAATCCCCACGCGTGCACGAGCCAGTGTCGCCTCCTCTATGTCGCAGGCGCCACGCTGTCGCGTGTACCCAAACGCGAGCGCCATCGTTGCTTCTCTGATGCTAGCGCCCTGCCCACGAACCCAGCTTATCACTGCCTCCCCTCGTCGCCTTCGCCATCGAGCGTCGCGCCCACTGCAGCGTGCTCCGAAAATTCCCAAGCTCCCCCCCAATCGATCGCGTCACCCACTGAATCGCGATTTCGATTTGGGGCTTCGGCCCTTATTATATTATTTTTTTGCGAACTGTTTGAAGAGGAAGGGGCTTTGAAGTTATAATTTGGGAACGAACCCCATTGTTTTATTTGATTTGAACGAACAGAAGAAGGAGGGGGAACGAGATATTTAAGGTTGAACGAAGCATGGTTTACACGATATGGTATCGTGATTTTAGGCGTGATTTTCTGCGTGAGAAAAGGGAGAACGTGTTGTGTTTGACTAAGTTTTAAATTTAAATTCAAATTGAATCCGATTCAATTGCAACGCGTTTACTCACCGTGTGCTCACAAATCAACTCAGAAAAATACGAAATTTGAAATCCGGCAATAATTCAATATTACGGACCCAATGGAACTGGTTTCGTCGAATTCCGAGACTGTGCCTCGGACGGCTATTTTTAAATATCGATTCAAACGATTAAATTTCAAAACTGAACAATTCACTTTCAATTTCAATTCTGAAGCTTCTATAATCTTCAATATTATCAATATGAATTTTACAAGCCTTTGAAATATTTTTATTCAACTTAAAATTGAAGATTCAAATTTTTATTCAACTTTCAATAGATTAAATTCTATAATTTAATCGCTAAATTCATTCTGATGATTTGAAATTCAATTCAAAACATCATTCAAATATTTAAAATTAATTAAATATTCTCAAATTAAATTGTTCAAAATTCTGGGTCGTTACATAACGCGAAACCGGTTTTTACCTTGCAAGAATAACATCCATACTGGCAAGGGCAGAAATAAATATTAGGAAACAAATCCAAATATGATTGGGCATAAATAACATTAAAGCAGACTCGAAAGAATGAAAGTAAACCAAGTAAAATCCAAACTGGAAAGAATAAATAGAACAAGGAAAATTGTCCAACTTGATAGAATGGACTAAATAAGGTAACAGCCCAAACTCGATAGAATGAGCTAAATAAAGTAACAGTCCAAACTCGATAGAATGGGCTAAATAAAGTAACAATCCACACTCGAAAGAATGAACTAAATAAACATTTAAATATCATAATAAGGAGTTGGCTCCACTCGTGGCAATTTAAAGCTAAAACAGATTCAAAGTTTTCTAATTAAATAAGGAAAGGAAATTTTCCAACAAAGGACAAGGAAGGTGCACCCCCTTGAAGTATACCTCTAGTATTATACTTATGAGAAGCTCATATACTCCATGACACTTCTCGAACAATACCAAGTCGGACATCGCCAAACCCTATCGATTATCTGAATATTTTACATCTAAATCTTAAAAAAATTCTGGAACGACCCGGGATTTCAGAAATATTATTTTAATAAGTATTTAATCTAATTTAAATAAAATACAAGCCTATCATTTTAAAAACAAATAAGACTTTGGACATTTTCCAGTTATATATATATGCATGTATGTATGTATGTATTTTGGAAGAAACTTTGATTTGAAAATTTAAAATAAAATCTTTCAAAAATATTTAAAATAAAATCTACCTTACTCCATTTAATTAATGCTCTACATTATTAACATTTAATCTAAATCTATGCATACGAAGGTAATCTAAATAATAATGTTTAAAATAAAATTAATCCTATCAGTATTAAATATAAGTATAAAATATAATTATAAAAATATATGGATATGAATTAAGTGTTTGATAGTTAAAATTAAATAGAAAAAAAATAAGCATTTATGTTAGGAATACAAAAAATAGAAATAAATATATAAGTTAAATTTTATGGTAATATGGATACATGAGATAATTCTAGAAATATATAACCTATGAAATACATATGGAAATTCATATGTATATGCAAGAAAATGAAACAAATACATACATACATACGTATATATATATATATATATATATATATATATATATATGTATGTATGTATGTATGTGTACGTACAAAATCAAAGGGGATAAGTATGTAACATGAATCAAGACAATTACATTTAATGCTATCAATTCAAGCACAAAACAAGTCATTTCAATTTCCACAAAAATCATTTCAATCCAAAGGAAAAATCTGCTTGGTCAAAGAAAGGAAGAAAAAAAATCTTGTACAACAAGCCTCCCCTATGAAACTTTTCTCTATATATGCAATACTTTTGTTCTAGTTCGTTCATAACTTAGCAAGCCTGAAAGAAAGAAAAAGTAAACATCACTATATTTACAAACTCAAATTCATTCAACAACAAAACAGGAAGGTTTAAAGGAAGATCAAAACTGCAGCTTTAAAAAAAACAAAAGTTGTTCTCTGTTCAAATATATTTCAAGTGAGTAAACATACTAATTTAAAAATTTAAATCTGGGTATTTGATTCATGAATAACTTATGCTTTATTGTATATTTTTAAGTCAGAAATTCTGTACATATATGATTGTACCGTTAATTCTTGTATGGTTTGTTCTTCCTTGTCCTTAGTTACAGAGTTGAATATTTAATCAAAATTCAAAATATTATCATCCAATCTTTGTTATGCTTAAAGTATCAAACAAAACAAGTTTGTATAAACTTTAATTATGGCCTATAATTTGTTTTAAACACAGTATTGAAGTAGTGACTCTATAAACTCAGTTTTACAGTGAAAAGGAAATCATATGATTAATTCGAGTATTTTAAATTATTGATTCGATTATATAGCTTGAAGCTACATACGAAAGTAGGATTTTTAAAACAAAAATAGGAATTTTTAGTTAAGAATACTAGGAGCAGTTCATAGATGAAATGGAAATGCATTTTGATCAATTTCTGGTGATCGAAGATTTTTTGGATGTTGAAATTCTGCATGAAGCTAGCTTGTCCATCGTTGAAGTTAGGAAAATTGTTAAAAAAATGTCTATTGCAAGAATTGAGGGAACGAGGCGAATTTAGGGTTTATGCTCGAGTTTTGGACGTGGCCAGAAGCAAGGTGATTGCGTCTCCTCGGATTGATCGAGCTGCACGAAATTGAGGGGAGGAGTAGGATGGGGGATTGACGAGGTGAGGCAGGAGTTATGGATTTTATGATGGTCAGATTTCACTTGGACGAGGTGGGTCGTCATAGTTGGTATCAGAGCCAGGTTGAGATAATATCTAGGCTCTGGAGTAATATCTATCTTGAGAGTGCGTATTTGTAATTTCATATAACTATATACCTATCTAAATTTGTTGAGTTACCTGTCCATGTGACCAATATGAGCATTGGAAGGTACATTTCCTTTAGATGTCAAGTATATTAAAGTTTTGTTTGATTCGGGTGCTTCTTTGAGTTTTATTTCTCTAGAATCTGTAGAGAAATTCTCTCTTACCCCTAGTACTGTTGGCCATCCCATTTTGTATCTAATCTTATAGGAGGGGTAACCAAATTAGATATGATCTGTAAGGACTTGAGTATTTCCTATCTATCCCATAGTTTTTCTTGTGAACCTTATGTGTTGAATTTTAAGGGATTTGATCTTATATTGGGGATGGATTAGCTTGATAAGTTTAAGGTTGTCCTGAATTGTGATGAGAGAACAGTTTCATTGGAAACCGATCTAGGTAGAATTGCCAGAGTGATGTGTGATAATTCTGTAATTCACTTGAGTATTCTTTTACATGGAGTTGAGACTTCTCAGGAGAAGGTTGAAGATATCGATGTGGTCCAAGATTTCCCTGACGTATTCGAGGAAGTCAAATGTTTACCTCCGCATCGAGAGATAGAGTTTCGCATTGATTTTATTCCAGGAGCAGTACCAGTGATTCGGCCTAGTAGGAGGATGGCTCCTAGAGAGAGGGAGGAGTTAGTTAAGCAGACTTAGGATCTTTTGGAGAAAGGATTGATCAGGCCCAGTTTTTCTTGTTGGGGCTCTGCTGCGGTATTTGTCACCAAGTCGGATGGATCATTAAGGTTCTGTGTGGATTATAGAGAATTGAACAAAGTGACCATTCGAAATAAATATCCTCTTCCTCGTATCGATGATCTCTTTGACCAGCTGCATGGAGCTTCTGTCTTTTCTCAACTGGTTTTAGCTTCAGGTTTCCATCAGTTAAGGGTAGCTGAGGACTGTATTCCCTTGACTGCATTTGGGGGACCAAATTGTTTCTATGAGTGGTTGGTTATGCCTTTTGGGTTAACCAATGCTCCTACTTACTTTGTTGACCTAATGAATCGAGTCTTTCGAGATGTATTGAATAAGTTCGTTCTGGTGTTCATTGATGATATTCTGGTCTACTCTAAGTCTGAAGAAGAGCACAAGCAGCATTTGAGAATTGTGTTGGAGACTCTGAGGAGGCATGTTTTGAAGGAGAAATTCTCTAAGTGTCATTTTTGGAAATCGGAAGTCAAATTTTTAGGGCACATTATTTCTGGAGTAGGTATCTCTGTAGATCCAGCGAAGGTTGAGACTATTCTGGAGTGGAAGCAACCGCAGACACCGACTGAAGTTTGTAGTTTTCTGGGATTAGCTGGCTACTACAGGAAGTTTATCAAGGACTATTCTAAGATTTCTTCACATCTAACCAAGCTGACAAGGAAAGGAGCTAAATTCAAATGGACACCCCAGTATGAAGGATGCTTTCCAAGAGTTGAAGACGAGGTTAACCAGTGCACCTGTGCTAGCTATTCCGGATGGGAAGAGAAAATTTGAGGTTTATACAGATGCTTGCATTGTTGGACTGGGAGCAGTTCTGATGCAAAATGGTAGAGTAATTGCATATGCGAGTCGACAATTAAAGCCACATGAAAGGAACTACGCTACGCACGATCTAGAGTTGTTAGCCATTGTTTTTGCTTTGAAGATCTGGAGACATTATCTTTTGGGAGAGAAGTTCGAGTTATTCATGGACCACAAACCGTTGAAATATCTTTTATCTCAAAAGGATCTTAATCTGAGGCAGCAACGATGGGTCGAGTTTCTGGCATCATATGATTTGGATATTCTGTATACCCCGGGAAAGGCGAATGTTGTGGCTGATGCTCTTAGTAAGAATGCAGTTCTGTCTCTTCTGGAAGTTGTTCTGTCTCTCCAGGAAAGAATCATAAGCAAACAAATGGAGGATAAGACTTTAAGAAAAATTATTCAAGGAATCAAAGAGGGACAATATTCTGATTTCAAGATTGACGATCAAGGAACTTTGAGGATTAATGGTCGTCTCTGTGTGCCGAATGTGGATGGGTTGAAGCAAGAAGTCTTATCTGAGTGTCATCGCTCCAAACTGAATATTCACCCAGGAATCTCTAAGATGTATAAGGATATGAGAAGGGTTTTCTAGTGGCCGAGCATGAAGAGGGATGTAGCTGCTTTTGTCAATAGTCGTGCCATTTGCCAACAGGTTAAAGGAGATCAACAGAAGTCATCCGGATTATTGCAGCCTTTGGAAGATCCAGAATGGAAGTGGGAGATGATTTCGATGGATTTCATTGACGGTTTGCCTAGAACCAAGAAAGGAAACAAAGGAATATGGGTGATTGTGGATCGTTTAACTAAGAGCGCCCATGTTATACCGATTAAGGCAACTCGTATTGCAGCTTCTCTAGCAGAGATCTTCTTGAGAGAGATAGTCTGATTGCATGGTATTCCTGTCAGTATAGTAAGTGATCGAGATCCTATCTTCGCTAGCAAATTCTGGGAGGCTCTGCAATCAGCTGTGGGAACGAGTTTGAGATTAAGTACACCCTATCATCCTAAGACGGACGGACAGACAGAGAAGCTTAACCGAATTCTAGAGGATATGCTTCGAGCTTGTGTTTTGGATTTTGGTGGATCGTGGGAAGAACATCTACATCTAGTAGAATTCTCATATAATAATAGTTACCAGGCGAGTATTAAGATGGCTCCTTATGAGCTTTATATGGAAGACCGT
This sequence comes from Allium cepa, assembly GCA_030765085.1. Lineage (NCBI taxonomy): Eukaryota > Viridiplantae > Streptophyta > Magnoliopsida > Asparagales > Amaryllidaceae > Allium > Allium cepa. The sequence continues at coordinate 459,050,125 of CM060938.1, read as the reverse complement.
GTAGATCCCCATCCTGTTGGATAGAGTCGAAAGATCGTCTTGTGCTTGGACCAGATTTGATTCGAGAAGCTTCTGCGAAAGTTGAGCTCATCAAGAAGAGAATGAAAGCTGCTCAGGACCGTCAGAAGAAATATGCAGATAAAAGGCGAAGACAATTGGAATTTAAGATCGAAGATTTAGTCTTTGTCAAAGTTTCCCCGATCAAAGAACTATTAGATTCGGAAAGACGGGAAAACTTGCCCCGAGAAATATTGGACCATTCTGAGTATTGGAAAGGATTGGTGTTGTAGCTTATAGAATTGAAATGCCAGAACGGATGTCTGGAATTCATAATGTATTTCACGTATCCCATCTAAGGAAATTTGTCCATGACCCATCATTAGTTGTAGAACTAGTAGTCCAGGAAGATTTGGAGGTTGAACCATACTTGACTGTGGTCAGGAACCCTGTTCGGATTATCAATCAAGACGAGAGGCAACTCATGAGCAAGGTAGTGAAGCTCGTCAAAGTGAAGTGGAGCGAGGATCCCAGAGATTGTACTTGGGAAACTCTGGATAGTTGTAGGACCTATCCGGATTTGTGTCCGGATAGCTAGTGATGTTTGTTATTATAAACTGTTTGATTGTTTGCTAATGTATGGATGATATGTATGTTGGGTAGTTGATATAAAAGCTTTTGAATTGTCTTTTGTTTTAAATTTCGGGGACGAAATTCTTTTAAGGGGGGAGGAATGTAACGACCCGGGATTTTGGCAATATTATTTTAATAAGTATTTAACCTAATTTAAATAAAGTACAAGCCTATCATTTTAAAAACAAATAAGACTTTGGACATTTCCAGTTATATATATATATATTTATATATATATATGTATGTATGTATGTATGTATGTATATGTATGTATGTATTTTGGAAGAAACTTTGATTTGAAAATTTAAAATAAAATCTTTCAAAAATATTTAAAATAAAATCTACCTTATTCGATTTAATTAATGCTCTACATTATTAACATTTAATCTAAATCTATGCATATGAAGGTAATCTAAATAATAATCTTTAAAATAAAATTAATCCTATCAATATTAAATATAAGTATAAAATATAATTATAAAAATATATGGATATGAATTAAGTGTTTGATAGTTAAACTTAAATAGAAAAAAATAAGCATTTATGTTAGGAATAAAAAAATAGAAATAAATATATAAGTTAAATTTTATGGAAATATGGATACATGAGATAATTCTAGAAATATATAACCTATGAAATACATGGAAATTCATATGTATATGCAAGGAAATGAAACAATATATATATATATATATATAAATATATATATATATATATATATATATATAGACACACACACAAAATAAAAGGAGATAAGTATGTAACATGAAACAAGACAATTACATTTAATGTTATCAATTCAAGCACAAAACAAGTCATTTCAATTTCCACAAAAATCATTTCAGTCCAAAGGAAAAATCTGCTTGGTCAAAGAAAGGAAAAAAAATATTGTGCAGCAAGCCTCCGCTATGAAACTTTTCTCTATATATGCAATACTTTTGTTCTAGTTCGTTCATAACTTAGCAAGCCTGAAAAGAAAAAAAGTAAACATCACTATATTTACAAACTCAAATTCATTAAAAAACAAAACATGAAGGTTTAAAGGAAGATCATAACTGCAGCTTTTAAAAAAAACAAAAGTTGTTCTCTGTTCAAATATTTTTCAGGTGAGTAAACATACTAATTTAAAATTTTAAATCTAGTTATTTGATTCATGAATAACTTATGCTTTGCTGTATATTTTTAAGTAAGAAATTCTGTACATATATGATTATACTGTTAATTCTTGTATGGTCTATTCTTCCTTGTCCTTAGTTACAGAGTTGAATATTTAATCAAAATTCAAAATATTATCATCCAATCTTTGTTATGCTTAAAGTATCAAACAAAACAAGTTTGTTTAAACTTTCATTATGGCCTAGAATTTGATTTAAGCACAGTATTGAAGTAGTGACTCTGTAAACTCAGTTTTACAGTGAAAAGGGAATCATATGATTAATTCGAATATTTTAAATTATTGATTCGATTATATAGTTTGAAGCTCCATACGAAAGTAGGATTTTTAAAATAAAAATGGGAATTTTTAGTGAAGAATACTAGGAGTAGTTCATAAATGAACTGGAAATGCATTTTGATCAATTTCTGGTGACCGAAGATTTTTTGGATGTTGAAATTCTGCACGAAGCTAGCTTGGCCATCGTTGAAGTTAGGAAAATTGTTAAAAAGAATTTCTATTGCAAGAATTGAGGGAACGGGGCGAATTTAGGGTTTATGCTCGAGTTTTGGACGTGGTCAGAAGCAAGGTGATTGCGTCTCCTCGGATTGATCGAGCTGCACGAAATTGAGGGGAAGCGTGGAATAGGGGATTGACGAGGTGAGGCCTGAGTTGTGGATTTTCTGATGGTTAGATTTCGCTTGGACAAGGCGGGTCGTCACATTTTTACATGATGTTACACAAAAATCTAGATGATATGCGAAAATACCCTATTGAGAGCAACCCTACATAACTTGGCTTCCTCTTACGCTTTTGGTTTAGTCATTTTCGATAAAGGATAACAAAGCTCAATGGAGCAATACATCATCTTAGAATGACGATAATAACGAAGCAGAAGTAACCGATAGTTGAGATACCAACTATCAAGGATATAAAATGATCGTATATGGAAACAAAGTCTTGTATACGTATTACCACTCATTGAATTCAAACTTGTACCTTTCTTGGTTAACAGTAATACTAGAAAAGCAAGGTAGTTTTACCCCAAAGTCATGTCCAACGATCACTCTTAACTTAAAAAATAGCGATAAGTTTACTTCTTTGATGTTTAGTGCTAATTATAAAAATAAATCATTTTCATTTAAGTGATTCACTTTAAGGAAATAATTTATTTTCATAAACGAATCAAACTTTTACTTTTAAAAACAAACCAAACTTGTGCTTGATTTCCATATTGGTAAAATACTTTTAGAATTAATTTCTGACTGTTAAAACAATAAGAGGATAATTTCCCCAAGTGCGCGACCCCGAAGGCCTAAACCAACATCAGACTGAACACCTAGAAGGTTATCCAACTTAACATCTTAATAATCGAGTTCCTATTCCTTTTAATAACTTTAAAACAATATCAATTTGCTAGAGAGATAATTAATCACATTTAAAATCTCATTTAAATAAACAAATCCAGTATCTTATAAAATAGATAGTTATTTCCTAACATTTTATAGCATTAGTAAATCATCTTTGAAAAATCTTTATTGAATTATTTTATTAAATTGAAATCGGTTGATTAAAGCAATTTTATTATATTAAATAATTTACTTTAATCACTTTATTAAATCAATTAATTAAAAATATTTATTAAATTCAAATAGTCATTAATTAAATGAAAAATTAATCCCAAACTCCATTAATTAAAATGATAAATAATTCTAAATTCCATTAATTAAAATAATAAATTAAGTTCAAAATAATCATAAATTAATCGGATTAATTAAATCCAAACTTCATTAGTCAAACCGATTAATTAAAACATCATTAATTGAAATGCTTTAACTAAATTCCAAAAATCATTAGTTAAAACAATTAATTAAATTTAAAACAATCATTAATTAAAATGATTAATAAAATTAAATCATCATTATTTAAAATTATTAATTACTTTTAAATATCATAAAAATAATTATTAGTTTCAATTATCCTTAATTGAAATAATTTGTTTAATCCGGTCATCATTAATTAAAGTAATTAATGAGTTCGATAGATTAATTAAACTCCATTATCCTTAGTTAAAATAATTAATTAAACTCAAATAATAATTAGTTGAAACGATTAATTAAATATAAAACCTCATTAGCAAAAATGATAAATAAAATCTAAAGATAAACCAATTTTTAATCACCATTTATTAAATTGGTTAATTAATCTCAAATTAATTAATTTAAAAGATTAATTAATTGAAACCATCATTAACCAAAATAATTAATAAATTTTCCATATTCTTTTTAACGGAAATACAAGCTTAAGTTCATATGACAGTGTTTTGGGTTGAAATTTAATAAATGATGATATAGGAAAAATTGTTATAACGACATTTAAACTATAGAAGGGAATATCAGTAATTAGTTTCGATAAACTATCAATAACAACATATGGGCATAAATGAACAATTTTTAGTCGAGAAAACCTTTTGGGTCTCTCTACAGATTTTTTTCCTGCAAAATAATAGTTATGGATAATAAATAGACGATCATATGGGCCTATAACGATCAATTTAATATGTCATCCATTTTTCAAACGAAAATTCAACCAAACAAGAAATTAAACAATTTTAACAAACATCCGAACAATCAATAAATGATTTTAAAATGATTAATAAATACTTTAGCGCTTGGAAAGCTTGGAGAACCATAAATTCTTATCGAAAATGAATCATTTTTCACTCGACTTTTGGACCCTTTTCTCATGAATTTTGGAAAAATGGTCAAAATGAAAGTTTTAGATTATTATTTCCTCTACCATTTAAAAAAATAATTATATCAAAAAGTTAATTTTTGAGGAATTTATCGCCAAAACAGTGAGGGATATTTTCGGACATCGAAATCTAGGTTCAAAAACACTCTTGCAAAAAATGAATTTTTGGAGCATCTAAGCTTGAAACAAATAAAAGTGATAAACAAAATAGTTGTAGCCAATGGAAATATATATGGTTTCAAAAAATTAAAATCTTGATTTGGTTTCATGTGAAGAAAGTTGTGACTGAATGAAGTAGGAGGAAAAATGGAGAAAGTGGAGATGAAAAGAAGCGAATTAAAACCAAGCTTTTTAAAGTTAGAATATATTTTTAAAAACCTTAAAACCTAAAAAACTAAATAGAGAGGCCATAGAAGTTTTGTTTCCATGCTTAGAAAAGTTATGAAAATGGAAAAGAAAATGAGAAAGTGAAATAACAATTAGAAATATCAGTTTATATATTATGTTAACATGTTGAATTACCAAACTACCCCTTATCCTTTACCCTCCATTCCATGTATGCCACATCACCATGTCCTCCTCCTCCCATCATATCAATGCCACCATGCCATTTAATGCTTATACTCAAATTGTTAATATGTCAATTCATGTCCCTACCGATGTGACATTTTCTTTTTATTTTTTTATTTATAGTCGCCAAAGTGTCACATCATCATCTTCTTAACATAATTGATTACACTTAACCCTAATTAAATTACTAATCTATGTTCATAACATTTTATATATTTGAATATATATATACACAAATGTGTACACAACATTTCAAACAACTTTTATATGATGAAACGTCGAAAATCTGAAAAATAATTTCCGGCCACATTTTCTGTTTTTCATTTAACAATATATTTTTGTAAACAAAAATTAAAAACTATTTCACTTATTATTTATTATTAAAAGAGTTTTATTTTCATTATAAAACCATTTATTTGAATGTTTAAAATTAATTAAATATTCGCAAATCAAAGCGGTGAAATTCCACGTCGTTTTATTTCAATTTGATTTTTCTTATTATTTATTATATTCAAACCATTTTTTATTGTAATAAATTTGCAAAATGATTCACCATTATCATTTATTAATTAAAAGAAGTTAAGTGACATTATGAAATCAATTTAATTCATATTTGGTTCATCATTCAAATATTTAATTCTTAATCCAAATATTTAATCGATCACTATTGTTAAATTCCAAAATCCAAATATTTAAAATTTTAAAATTAATTAAATATTTAAAATCAAATGACTAGAAATTTGGGTTGTTACAGTATGGACTCAAAATGTATTACTGTTTATTTGAGAAATCAAATAAACAAATAATTAAGTATTATTATTTAAATCCCAAAAGCAAATTTCCCTCTTCACAATTTACTTTATTTTTCCATTGAGAGAAAAATGGCCGCTATATATCGATTCAAAAATCAAAATTCCTCAATTTTCTTAATGATAATTTACGTGGTCGGATCCGTTGACATCGGAGTAAGAAGAGCTTCGAGATAGTGGTACCGATTTGGGGTGTGATCGCTGTCGATCAGTTTCGACAATTTCCAATGGATCTAGGCTTTGGTTTAGTGGATCTTGAGACACCAAGGGATGGATCGAAGGTTGCCATTGTATTGATTTCTATGAGGCGCATCTTCTTACCAGATTTGGACATGTTCGATTGTCCCTTGCGATATCAAACATTCTTGATGCCAGGTTGTGGAGGATGGTTTTGCTAGGGGCAGTGGGACGTGGTGAATCTAGATGCAGATTGAAGCTTGCGCTTTAATCATCACTTGTAGGTGGAGAAATCGGAATGTATATACACGAAGATATGGGTTCGTGCATAGCCTATAGTAATTGAGTGCGGAAGATGATAGATTAAGTAAGTAACTAGGTAATTAATTCGTTAATTAGTTAATTATTGATTTAATTAATATCGAACCTTATATTTACCATATCTTTTTCACATGAGGTCCATTTTGGATATGGTTTCTTGCATTGTTCTCATGATGGAGAATCTACATTTTGGCAGTGATTTGGACATACTTTATAAAGGTGAGTGATATTGTCTCATGCCATACTATGATCGGTTGTATTGCTAGATTGACACTTGGGAATAATTTTTGGTTTTAAAATGCAATTTTCTTATACTTATATACCTGATAGATTTTTATAAAAGAAAATAAAATTATTTTGAAATTGATTTATAAAGAATATCATTATTTCCATCGACATGCCATAGATTAGGAATTATTAGATATGAACTATTATTTATATGATTTTCCACATTCATTGATATGGATGGATTATACATGTTATATGTATGCTTACTTGGATGTATATATCGTTATTGGATGTATATTTGGCTGTTTGGATTATTTTGCTTATTTTTGCTATTTTGGCTGAAAATACTGATTAGCAGTGATCAGTTTTTAGATAGTATCTTGTGCGTTGGGGTTCCGTACATGTGAAAACCTAATGAATGAGATAAGCTATAGCGGAGTGTTAGGATATGTGCCAATGAATCTAAGGGAAATGAGGAGGCTTTAGACTTCAGTGTGGATGCCAAATGTTTTCGTTTGGTTTGTACTTATTCGTTTGGTTAATTACAAGACTAAAGTGGTTGGTATTGACCATTATAGAGTGATCAATGTCCATCAGCATTGTTGAGTGGTGATTTGGTCGATCTTTGGCTTGGACACTAATGATATTTCATAGTGCGCAACATTATGGTTTCTTCGTGCGATCGATTTAGAGCCTTGATGTGATAGCTCTAGGGTGAGTGATTTGGATAGCGAGGCGATGATGTGATGCTTTGACATGAGAGTTGGTACTTCGGATATTGGCTCGTATTGGGAGTAAGTTTTGAGGTTAATAAATCAAGACTCTGTAGACCGTGCTTGAGGTGTGGGCTCGTTCGCATCATGGGGGATGGCTATTTATAACATGATGGAATTAGTATCTTCGATTTGTGGCTCATGTGTGTAGCAGGTTCTGAAGATTAGACTCTCTGTATCTTCGGTTTGTGACTGGATTAGGGAGTTGGTATCGAAGAGGCTCATGGTAGGAATTGTGGAGTGGAAGAACATATGGGTTGATCCTCATAGATAGTGGAAATTGGATTAAGCGAGTAGATCTCAGATGGGTATGCATGTGCTAAGGGATCGTTGATGACTCAGAGAGTTTTTTGCAAGGATACTGCATATTGGGGACATCTATAGATCATATTAGGATCCGTATACCTAGAACCATGGGTGTTAAGTCTACTTCCCCGTGGGTATTGCATGGAAGAGTGCAACAGAGAACCAGGATTTCCATTAGTCATTGACTTGGTGGTCATACAGGTTATCATATATCTAGAGAACACTGGGTGATAGTTAATATTGCTTGATGGATGCTATGTTTGTTATGGTTGCTTCACTAGCCACCTGTCACCCTAGGGATGTATCATGAGGTAGATATAATGGTATGGATACCTAAACACCCCGATTTGAGTTAGTATGGAGTAGGTATTATGGATGGAAATGCCTAGACACCTGGGCAGTTTACTTAATATGGAGTAGGTACTGTAGATGGAGATACCTAGGCACCTCGACCGATACTGAGTATGGTGCACCCTTTTTATGATGTTGTAGAGTAGCATATTCTCAATGTTATGTGTTGACTTTTTGGTTGTAAAGACAAGTCAAGTAAGATTTGTTACCCTCTATTTCATATACTATATCAACTTTTATAGTATTTTGAGATTAGTTATCATTCACACTAGACTGTTGTCTGATCCAAGGTTTTATACTTTGCTTCTTATTGTCTCGGGTACTCTTAAATGAGTAAATTTGAGAGTAGGCGTGGATAACATATCTAGTTCTACAGATGGACTAGTAGGAGGCAACACTGTGTGAAACTGTAAAGCCTTGACAGTGTTTGACTTACTATTATATGAGACAATGTATCAGTTGAGTTTATTTTCCATTTGTATAAACTCTGTTACTGTATTGTATAACTCTATGGATCTTATACTCTAATGATTAGTTCACATTGTTATTACTATCTCTACTGTTATATACCTATGTTGGCTATAATATTTTCTCTGATGCAATGTGAGATATTCTACAAGTTATTCGGTTATTTGATGTTTCCTTTTTCTTGTTTTCCATTCATTCTCTTCTATTTCCTCTTCTTTACTTCTTTTCTTTCATCCAACAACTACTCTACACTGTAAGTGTAGGGCGGTCATTGCACTTGAAAAGTGAATTAAAATAAAAAGCTTATTTATGTACCATTGTGGCCGCTAAGCCTTTTTCCGAATCTGAAAGTTTATGGATTAAAATTAACTTCAATTTTGTTGTTTAATTATAAAATATTTAATTATATTATTAATCCTTTTATAAGATATTTAATTATATTATTAATGTTGTAAAAAGGTTTTTAATTATGTTATTGTTGGTTGTTAATATATTTAATTATATTATTAATGATGGTTTAGATATTAATTATATTTATAAAAGTTGTTTTAAGTTAATTAATTGGTTTAATTTCAAATTAAGTTATTTACTTATTTTATTAAAAATGTTTTAAAGTTAATTAAATATTTTATTCATGACGTTTTATAGGTAGTTAATTAATTTAATAAAGGGGTATTTTTTAAAGGATAAATTGTTTTGTAAGAAGGAATTTTTTTAAATAGAAAGGATTTATTAAAGAGTGGTTTACAAATGTTGTAAGACCCTTCCATTATACCAATATTATTAAAGAACGTTTTGATTAATGTTGTCTAATAATATGGAGAATACGGCTTGTCAAAATGGACCAAATATGAATATATCTTTAAACTAACACTAACACATCATACTTACTATTTTGACGAATATCTGGAATAAATTTTTGACGTTTATAGTCTAAGTCTAAAGTAATAAACACAATGGTTTCTCAAAATTAGAACAATATATCATATAAATGACAACCACGGATCACAACGGATAATACACATTATACACATTTCATACCTTGAGTCTATAAAATGAAATACCAGACTCACATAATATGCCTCCAAAATAAGTCATTATCTTAAATAATACATTCCATCAAATACATACACATTATATATATTACAGAAGATAAACTGAAAGGTCAAAATAGTCTATTACCTATTAGCACACCTACCAAAAAGCCTACAATTCTTGATACCTAAAAAGTCTCGGCCTGATCCGAGTATTATAAAATAAACAGGTTAGACTCTCTCTAAACATTCACAAGGGTGAGAACAATATATAACATAAGTTATATGGCATTAAAAAAGTAATCTAACTATAGAAATGATTTAAATTAGAAATTATCAAAAAAAAACAAGAACATTTAAATCTCGAATCACTCGAAAGTCATAAAAACCAAACACAATCCGTACCGATCATCTCGATCGTCCATACATTTCACAAGGTTCCCATACCATGGAAAACAAAAAAATCGAGTATCGCTCGTTTCGGTCAAATACCAAGGATCAACCTTACCATGAAACAAACCCTAGCCAATCATAAGGACCGTCTATACCGATCAAGATAATCATAGAATACATAGGACGACACAAAAGTTTTTAAGGAAATCTAGGAGTACCCATTGCAGATCTATCGGCCTTGGCCAAACAACAAAAGGAGTACACTCTAAAATGTCAGATACTATCGCTGTTAGTAATCACAAGAACTAAACTAAAATGTCCCATGATGTCCGGTGAAATTCTAGTATATATTAAAAGCTAGTAATTTCACTTATCACGAAACTAGAAAACATGAACAATATTCTTCTAAGGATCTATTAGCTCCATAAAACACCAAAAGAGAATACAACTCTAAAGTGTTTAATACTTCCTAATTGCAATCACAAGAATTTAACCAAGACATCCTATACTACCCAGTAAAATTCGAGTATTCTCTAATGGGCTAGTAAGTTTCACTCAAACATTATATTCACTAAGTTGTACCATATTCGACGAAGCGTTATTCGAAATGATTTAAACCAATCAATAACACTATCTTGATTATTAGTAATTTTCAAATTATAGAATTACGGTTCTTGAAATATATTTATTTAACGAAGTTGCACGAAAATGCCAAAAAGGCATAAAACCCAATATTAGTTTATAGTTTAAAAAAAATATAATTATTATCATATATGAAATGATTCCTAATACTTTTTTTTAGATAATTACACCTTTAAACTTCTCAATATAAAATTTATAAACTCATTTATTATTTAACTTTATATAAACATCTACTAATAGATAAATTATCTAACAGATCCACATAATTCCAAAAATGCCCTATATATATAGTTGTCCCTAGAATTCCATATAAGATATTTGATTAATAAACCATATTTCAAAAACCTTATAAGTATTCCATTCATTTCATAAATCCATAAAAACAAATAATCCAACCCTTAAAAGAATTTAAACAATCGATTATAACAACTTGGTCTATATCTCAATCATTATTAATATATATAAATAACAAATAAATATCTAAATATATATTTTTTTCATTTCAAACATTCTTAGTAAATAACCTAATTTTATACTTAAAAAGATTTAGAAGAAAATATTCAATTTGAAACCCAATCCTTTTTTTTAAAACCTTGTTGAAAACATACGATGGAAATTTAGTGTTATGTCATGAACACGAAAAAGAATGCTATGGTATTAAAACTTCAAAATGAATTCAAAATTTTCTAAACCAAAATCCGAAAATGTCATTGAAGTTGGCATGAAATAGTACATCAAATAACAAGCGATCAAACAGACAAATGAACGGGAGAACGGGATCCATCGGAGGGCAAACTGACACGTCCTGGGACTCATCCCAGGCCATGAACGGTGCACTGGTTTGGTGGGACCATTGGATCAGTGGCGCTGCCTAGATTGAATTCCAGGCAGTGCCGATGTCCCTCCGTTAGTCTGTTGGTGATGGTTTTCCTGTGTCGTTCGTCTGGACTTCTAGGGCACTTATTTAGCAGTGACGCAAACATAACATCTACAACTTGATGATTCAAAGGACCATATGAATAAAGTTTTTAGAAAATAGAGAATAATGTCGCAAGAGATGTAAACAATAGAAGAAATTGAGATCAATTCAATAATAAATTCATCCAAACAAACATACGCAACCAATATCATTCAAAGATAGATTGTGTGAGTGTCAACTCACCTTTTTCCCTTTTGCAATAGCTTTCTAAATGTAACAACCTAAAATTTTACCACCTTGATTTGATAATATTTAATAAATTTAAAATATTCAAATATTAGGTTTTATAATTAAAGTATAACTCTTTTAAATAATAACAAATAATGGTAAAATAGATTTGTAACGACCTAGGATTTTTCCACTTTCAAATAGGCTATTTAAATATATTTTATATAATCAATAAAAGGACTTTTACTAGCATATAAACCTATTTTAATTATTTAATAATGATGATAAAATAGTTTTCAAAATTTGTTTACCAATATAGATAGTTCAAATAGAAATAGAAAATATGACCGAAGAATGTTTTCTGAAATTTCGACTTTACGACATCCGAAAGTCATTGGGAACATTGTGCACACTTGGTGCAACATGCACACATTTATATATGTTAGAATTAGTATTAATTAAGAATATTTATGTATATTAACTTACATATATTTATACCTAAGCTTGGATGTGACAAATTTTGTTATAAAAGGGATATATACACACACATATAAACACACTTATACACACACAAAAATCATCTCCATAACTTTAGTACACACACATTGAAGCTCTAGCATGATTCAAGGCATGGAGGGGAAATGGGTAACATGTACAAGAGGAAGAGGAGAGGTATGGAGTGCATTCATGTGTGTATTATTTTATTAAGACCACTTTATATATTTCAATAATTTTCTAAGCCTATAAATACCCCTTCCATTTCATGTTTTTCCCTTTACAACTTCCATTCTTCATTTCTTTAGATCTTGTTCTTAATCTCCTCCATACTCTAATGGACTCAAATTCCTAGGAGAAAAAGTTAGTAAAACATTTCAAAACATAGCTTAAATCACTCTGTTTCAATTCCTGAACTCTTCTCTTCACAAAGCAACCACACATCACCTTTAAACCGCCATGGCCGAGCCCAAACTCCGCTATGGACGTGCCTATTGTTCACTAGGAGGAGCCTAAACTCCACCATGGCCATACCTATTGTTCACTAGGCCAAGCCCATTTAGCCTCTCAAGGGTCCACATCTTCACTTTGTTGAGCTACGAGCTGATGAGCTAGATCGAGAGTAAGTATAGATTGATTTAGTGAAAGTTTGTTAAGTAAAGGTTCTCTTTTTGAATCAAGTTACTAATCTTAAATTTTATGTGTATATGGTAGTAAATAATGATGCTTGGTTGTGTAGTTATGATGTGAATTAGTTATGCTTGAGTTTGTTGGAAGTGTTGACGATTTGGTTATGCATATGCATGTTCTGTATGTTGTAGTTAAACGGGCAATTTGATGTTATTTAGTGAATGGAAAGTTAGTATATTGCTTACGATTATGGATATGATGTGAATGTATGATGGATAAGGAATTTAGTAAAATTAGTTAATGTTAGAAAATTTAGCACTTACGGCTTTTAAGCGATGTGGAAATTCCTTTTATAAAAAGGGTGAAATTTGATTTTTGAAATTGTAAATATTTTATAGTTAAAATCTTTGTTTTGAGTTTAAAAAACACTTCTTTATGTTTCAGAAGTGATAAGATTTTCAAAAGTTAAAGTTTTAAAAGTTAGAAAAGCAAAGTTTCAAGTCAGAAAATTACGGGTCCATATGGCGACAGTCGTTATACGCGTAGTTTGGAAGATCTAACTATTTTTCTAATTTAAACTTGCCTGCACTTAGAAATTTTTTTGAAAATGTTTTCTAACTTTGATTAAGTAATTATAGAAGAATTTTTTATTTATTTAATGATTACTTAATTGATTTATTAATTAATAAAGGTAATTAGCACTTAATCATTTGTTCATAATGGTTTTTAAACTTAAATGTCAATCAATAAAGTTAATCGTGATTTGTTACTTAATTAAAGTTATTATTATTTAATTATTAATTAAGGTTTAATTAATTATTAATTAATTATTTAAGATAATTATTAATTAATTATTATTTTATAAAGGGGTTTTATTTAATTAAACTTTGATTAAAGTTAATTTTTTTTAATAAGGTTGAATTAAGGTCAAGTTACTTTTAGTTAGAGTTTAATTACTATTTAACAAGAATTTGATTCAAATTAATAAAATTTTAATTGTTTCAAAAATCGCTTTTAGTTTAAGTAATTAGTTATATTTTAAACCTTTTCTTTTCAAGTTTGTTTTTTTCAAGCAAGGGATTTTCGTGTTGCATACCCTAAGCAACTCCATATGATTGGGGAAACTAAATGACATCTATTAGTAGAACAAAACGCCATTTTTCTATTACATTTAACTTGGGCATTTATTTAAGTTGATTGATGGTTATGTGATGATCACTTATACACGTGTTGTTATGTGATGCCACGTTAAACTGGATAAGTAAAATCAAAATAAAAGCACCATTATGGTGGCTAAGCCTGGTCGGATTTTGTAAAGATAAATCTTCCATTTTCTTTTTGAAATGGATTCAGAGTTATTTCAATTTGAACAAGATATTTGAAAAAGGATTTGACAAATGGTTTTACTAAAGATGTTTTTAACTAATAGGAAATCTTTTCTATGTTATAAAAAGAAGTTTTTTTTAAAGGGTTGTATAAAGAATTTGGAAATTTATAAAGTGCTTTGGGTAAATGGATTTGAGTTTTTAAGCAAAGAAGATATCATAAATAAGAAGTATTTATAAAATGAATTTGCTTAATAAAGGAAGCTAAATAGATGGAAGATTATTTAGGAAGTTGTTTAAACAGGTAAGGTTTATAAAAATGTTTTATAAATGATTTGGGTATTTATAAAAGAAGTTTTAGAAAATGATTTGGATGTTCGTAAAGGAAGTTTATAATTTTTTGGATATTTATTAGAAATTTATGAAAAGTTAGATATTTACAAAAGCAATTTATATAGATGATTTTGAAAATTTATAAAAGGGTTTTATAAATGAATTTGGGAGTTTGGAAAGCATTTTGAAATGCACTTGGGTTTCAAGTAAAAGAGATTTCATAAATGATATAGATTGGACTAAAAGGGATTTAACAAAAGAAGTATAAAAAGAATTTGAGATCTAGGAATCTCTAAACCGACCTTTTAAAATGGTGGTACGGAACATCTGTTCCACATTTCACACCAAGTGGATAGTGTTGAGGGTGGTCCTTGCCTCCAATTTAAATAACATTGTTCAATCCTTTTTAACATAATTTGGATGTAAGAATTAGTTCACAAATGTTTGTGTATATACTTATGTCAGAGAGATAAGTATATGAATGTTTTAGGCAACCGTTTTTGAAAAAGATTTATTAAATAAAATTTTGTTTTGAGGCTTAGTGGTTGCTATGGATAAATAAATCTCAAATAGAACTAGTTGTTGTTTATTAGTTGTATAGTTAAATAAGCGACTATCAAGTATAGGGTCGAAATGTAACTTTGGAAATATCTAAGAGAAACACATAAGTTATATGGCACAGTCATATCTGATGATGTTGTATTGTGCGTACAAATCTCGTTGCGCTCTCCTAGGAGAAATCATAAGGAAATCCGTCCATTAATGGTTAGCAGGTGATCTTCACTCATTTAACTACTTATTTCCTAAAGAACCATGGTTGAGTTAACCCAAAACTGTTGAATGTTTTTTCGAAGAGACTGGGATCGAACGTGTTATCTGAAAACCACTTCGATCCAACTCAAGAGTTCCGAAGTGAAGACATCTTGAAGATGACGGAATTGAAGATGAGTGCAAGGGCTTCTTTCTACGAGGGTGATTCTAAAATGGATGTAGTAGAAGTAATGTCTTCGGTTTGTCCATCTCTTACAACTTGTATGAATGAATGCTGGCATTGTTTTGTTGTTTGGAGGGCAGTGCTAGCATTCCAAGTAGGAATTGTTATATGAAAGGTAAAACTGTAATGACCCATAAATTTTAACTGTTTTATAGCATAATTAACTGGAATTTAGACCGAAATTAAATAATTAATTTTTAAAATGAAATTTGATATTTGGAATACGTCTATTTTAACATAGCAAATGGAAAATTTTCATTGGAAAATATGAAAGTTAATTCTATTGTGTAATTTTCAATTTCAATTTAAAATCAATTAATTAGATGAAATTGGATATTTTCCAAATTTGAATATTTTTATGTAATAAAGATGTAAACTATTTTCTGAGTGGGACGTCATATTTCATTTTCCCAAATTTGGACTGCTTCAGCTTCGTTTATCCTATTTTCTGTATTTTAGCAGCATTTTCGGCAGCGAAAGATTGAGTTTTTATAATTCGATCATATCGCTGATATCTATGTACCGTTTTATTCGCCTCATCGTGCTGATCGCCGTAGTATATTTATTTCTGTATTTCGAGGTCCGATATGCGACGGAAACGATAAAACGATGCGTTGTATTGATAACATAAATTGTGACCTTTTGATTTTCCTTGCTTTCAAAATTTGAACCGTCACTGCCAAGCAACAATTAATTGCTTTAATTATTTTTGCCCGAATCAACGTATGGTCGTTGCCATTACATTGACTTATATATATATATATATATATATATATATATATATATATATATATATATTCCCTGGTCCATTTTAGATCTGCACGATTCTTCTTCTCAACCCATTTTCTCTTCCATTTTCTCAGCCACCGTCACTTTCTTTTCAATTTCGGCCCTGCTTCACTTTTATTCTGCCATGATTTTATATATATAAAAAGGGGAAGTGGAGGACAAACGTAATTTATATATATGGATCAATGAAATATTCATTTCCTTTGCAATACAAAGCTGCTCGTCCCTTCCTCCTTTGGAAACCGCTTGCTTCATAATAACGAACAACCCATCATCGAAATTTGCACCGCATCCCTTTGCCACTTCTAGCTCATCACCCCTCATCAAGACCCTGAACCCATGCATGATACCTCCACCCCTCAGTCCCTTCTGACCTGCCATAGCCCGTCGCTAAAACCCCTGCCGCCACCTTAACCGTCGAACTCCACCTGACTACTCCCCTTCGGCCATAGCTACTCTGCCTTATTCCTCACTCCGCCATTCCATTACCTATCACCTCTCCACTTGACAGCCCACCATATCCTACCGAACCACTAAGCCCCTCCATTGCCGTGCCACATAGCCTCCCATGCCAACTTGCCCTCCGTTAGCTTCACCGCTTCATCTCTCGAGCTCCTCATAGCAGCAGCCTATGTACATATGGTGAGTTAGTGAGTTAGCATATGTATTTTTTGATTTACTTTCGACAGTGCTTGTAAAATATGTATATAAATATTGTTTGGCTATTTTGAAAAGTTATATATACATATAGTATATATATGTATATTTTTATGTTTGTTTATTTAGTATATATTTGTCATTAGTTTACTTATTTAGATTTATATTAATATTTTAACAGATTTGGTAATAAATTATTAATATGTATATACTTTGTTTTCATTCTTGTCTGCCTAGCATTGTTTCAATTTTTTTATCCTAGCCTGATTGCATATATTTGTTTATAAGTATATATAAAAATGTGTTGAAAAGAAATATCTATTTGTTTATCAATTATTGACTTTTATATTGTGTATATATACTAATATATAAAAAAGCTGTTTTTACTGTGCAAGATATAGTAGTTTATATGTCTGATCTGTTTGTACAGGGTTCATGTATATGTATAAGTATAAGTTTGAATATATATTAGGTTTTGATAATATAGGGATTTTATTTATAGGTTTAGAGTATTGATTTCATGAATTGGTTTTAAGATATAAATTAGATATACTTTGATTTTAATATTTCAGTTTTAAGAATAATGATTTTTAATTATATTTAATTTAATATTGTAATAATAATGTATATATATTTTCCACTTATATCAAGCTGATTTGATTAGTTCTCATCGATTCCTATTTATCAGTTTTGTCCGTCAAATTCGTGTTCAGCTTACTTCGCTTTGAGATTTGTTGTTTGGATTGATCGATTTTCCAAATCGTGATTCAAATCGTATCTTATCGTGTTATCTACTTCTCTAACCTCGAAAGGTGAGCACTCCCTCACGATTAACATTCTTATATTTAGTCAATTTGATTTCACTTGAAACGAAAATTTAAATATGCCGCTAAATTGAACTGTAAATTAGCAAATTGTTATATATGATATGCTATTATTTGTAATTATTCACCTGTGACATCTGACACCGTGATCTGATATTTATTATTACTGATGATATATGCATGTTGTTGATATGTTATTTTATTATTATAACTGTTCTCACTCTGCAAGTTCCTATTAGTTTAAAATTCCCTATAGGTTGAAATGATACATACCCGAACGATATTGTTGATAAGGGAAAATCGTTATGGGTTGAAATGATAAACCCAAGCGATTTTCATTGATTTAAAATTTTAGGATTGTGGGTTGAAACGATATATACTCGTAGATATTTAAATTGCGAATTGAAATGATAATTATCCGTATTACTTGACCATAGGATAGAAAATCATATACGGACACTATTGGTCCATGTTTTGAAAATGATTTCCAAAGTTTTGAAAAGGAGATATATGGTTTTAATAAAAATTGATTTTAAAATACTATATATGTATACGTTATTTATATATATATATATATATATATATATGAAATCTTGATTTTTAAAATAATATGTTTTGGAAATTTTAAGTTATAAGTTAGTTTTGAAAAAAAATACAAATTTTAAGATTTTCTTATTGTTTTATTATTTTAAAAATATATAAAATAAGATTAAATATAAAATACAATTAATAATAAAATTTAATTTAATTATTATATAATATGTTTTAAAATATTTATATTAATATTTTAGAATAGATTTTTTAACTTTAATAATAAAAGTTGGGAAGATAAATTAATGTTGACTTAGAATTTAAATTGGTTAATAACTGAATTTAAATAAGAATTTATTTGAACCTATTGACTTTTGAAATTTTGAAAGATATGATTTATAGCTTGATTTGATAAAAGGTAATTAAATGAATATTCTCAACTTTAACTAAAAATTGAGATTGAATATTTAATATTGATTTAAATTTATAAATTGAGATTTTATTTGAATGTTATTAAAATAATTTAGTGAATATTTTTCAAATTTTAATAAAATAAAGTTAAGTGTTGAAATATAAATGAAATTTATATTGTAAATGTTGAATATTTAAACTTGAATCTTTGCAGTTTAAATTGAAATGGTTAAACTGGAGTTGATTCAAATTGAATTTGTGGAATTTAAGATGATTTGAATCGATTTGCGAAATAGGAGGGAATTATTTTATTATATAAAGTATTTTAATATATAAATTATTTTATTAAATAAACTATTTTAATTTGTAACTATTTTAATGTATATATATATGTATACACACACACACACAATTTTCAATATCTAAACTGTTTAAGTCATAAGTGTTATGATTTCAAAAGTGCTATGATTTTCAAAGTGTTATAATTTCAAAAGTGTTATGATTTCGAAAGTGTTATAATTTTAAAGTGTTACAATTCTAGAAAAGAATAATTTTTAAAGTGAATAATGATATCAAATTAACATGGTTTTGAAATGAATATGATATTTTGATATGAAGTATAAACTATTTGAAATGAAATGACCATGGTGTTAAATAAGCGTTTGGTTGTTAAAGAGACCGGGATCGGATATTGTCACTCTCTTCCAGTACCAAAAACCACTTTAACAACTATGTACGTGGTGGATAGTCCAAAATGAAGGAGGATGGTTTGGTAACGATTCTATATGGTATTTACGTAGCCCTGACTCCTGTGAGTCAGCTTGATGCGGCTAAAACAGGAGCCACGCTGGGCCAAGTGAGGTCATTCCTTCTATCAGACACATTTCTTCGATACCATTATATTGCTTTTGTGATTTGATTGGGTGCACTTTTGATTTAGGAGTGTGTCATGAGGTAGACACTAGTAGCTGCTATGTGCTACCATGAGTTCGGATCCGCAAACGGTATTATCTACCCTGGCATTGCCTTGAGTGCCTTGTCGCAGGCCCTATCACGCCTTCTATGAATTTGGTTTGTACCATACCTATGGAGTGCCCTCTGATAACGCTTCAGTTTACGGAGGAATTACGGTACTATATAGACTATGGGAATATATAAAAATGTGTCAAGAGGGATATTGGAAACTCCTTAACGCTATTTTAATACTTTTACTTTACTATAGACATATTATAATAGCGTATATTACTACATAGTAGATAGTTTCACGGATCCTTAGAGGATGGAAATCCCAAGCGTCCTTTAAGTTACTTGTATTTCATTTGACATTTAACTTGAGTTGAATTTATTAATATTAGAATGTTAATCCTGACTCGAGTGTTTCATGTTTTGCTTGATGCTCGGGTCAGACTGATTGTCACAGTATTTGAGACTCGCTTTTGGAACATTGGAGCTTTGCTTGAATCCATATATATCCATTCAGCTTTCAGCTATCCAGTTGTTTGTTCAGACTTGTCATCTATTTGTATTTGAGACTACATTGCATTTGAGATATTCTATTGTATTTTATTTCAGACTCTAATGTTCTGTAGTAGCTTCATGAACTACTATTCATCTATTTCCGCTGCATATTGTTATATTACTCTATGTCTGTGATTGATTTATTTACTATATATGCTAAGTTTTGCCAAATATAGATTAACAGTTAGTTGTTTTGAGAAATTCAAGTCCGACATGTGCGGATGCGAATGATTCGAAATACCGGATCGTTATAGTTGATATCAGAGCTTTGGTTTAGGCAAAGCTTAGCATATGAATTAAAAATTAATTGTAGAATCGCTTTCATTCGACCTTAAATTTCTTCCTTTTTGATTCGGATTTCTTTCGAGCTTTGGAACCCTACCTTGTTTTGAAATCCATTCTTGTTCTCTCATGTTCGTGTTCTTTTGTTATTGGAGCATCACATAGCTTCAACCTCAATTGGAAACCTCATCCTTGTGTGATTCATTCCATCGACGGTCCCGCCAACCTTAGTATGATTTGTAAAGGGGTGAAACTCCATTAAAACAGACGTCAATTCACTGGAGACTTCTATATCCTCGATTTCGACGCTGTCAATTCTTGAAACCTCGATCGTCTCTTAGTGGGCAACTCAGGTAATTCTCTTCTTATTGAATGTCGAATGCCTTAGAATTTTGCAGGTAGTATTATCCTTCGGTTGATACTCAGCCTAGTGGTCTTGACTCCACTCCGATAATCAGAGATTATCCTGATATTGGGTGAAGTCACATCTCTTCCCTTCAAGCGGGAAATTGAATTTCTACAGCGATTTTACTTCTGAAATCTCGTTTGACTGGTTGAGGTCGCCCACGATAAATTAAGTCTGTCAATCATTTCTCTTTTGTGACTTAATTATCTTAGCTTCCTTCCTGGTTATATTCGTATTTGAATTTTTTTGATTAGGGTCCCTCTAAATATGAATCTATATCCTTGTTTGAAATCCATTCTTGAATCATCCTATGAGGGAGTGTATTTTGTAATTTATATAAAAATATTTTATATTGTGTTGTTTGAGTTGTTAAGTTTGAATTTTGGGCTTCCATTGATTCGTCTGATCAACGCTATCGATGGGAATTCCAAAACACGTGAACAAATCAAACTGACACAATATTGTTTTCGAAATTGGTAAACGAAATGATTTTATGTATGATTATAATTTTTATATAAGTGTAATTTTTCTGAAATTAGATAGTTAAATGAATTGGTTACTAGAAATGATACTACTAAATTATCATTTATGGTTTGTTCAACATTTTTAAACCTTAAATACCGTTGGACTTTAAAGTATGATTTAAAACCAAATTTGAAAATGTGATGAATTTAAATTTAAGGATTTAAGAATGTAATTCTAGGTGTTTTTCAAAATTGGGTTTCATAGTTTTAACGAGTATATTATTTGTAAGCATTTTCGAATGGAAATTGTTTTCCATAAATTTTAGAGGAAGTAAGTCAGTGCTCTTCTATTTGTCACTAGAAAATAATTTAACGATTACTGCAGCATCATCGACATTCATTTTCGAGTCTCAAAGTGGAGAGACCGCTTAGTGGCTTTGCTACAATTTTGTTTTGTAAAATGAATTTGATTTAAACTCCTTGAGTTTGATCTAATTTATAAGACGTATATAAATGTGTGTATATATTTATTTCAAATAGTTTGAAATGAAACCTAAAATTTAACTCTTAAATTTTGTGTTAAATAATGGTTTTCAATTATTGAAAGAAAGAAAGATTTTGAATAATTAGGGAAATGAAATTGAAACAGTTGAACTAGGATGAAATTTAATTTGTACAATACTTATATGAATATTCAAAAGGTTAAAACGTTAAGGTGAATATATAATTAAAGGTAATACAAGAAGAAACTTAAGTAATAAATTATTAAAACTAAAATTTGGCTTAATATAAATGTAGTAAATAAAAGGAAAATTTATATAGTATTCAATTACATTCAGAACCTTAAAATAATTTACCTAGAAATAGTTAAATGTTAATAAGGATAGGTAATTGAATAATATACATCATAAATGTGAGAAATACGATGTCCAAAGATGATATTTTGTTAAGGGAATTTATAAATAGTGAATTGGATAATGAATTAAATAATGTAAAAGGATAAATTTGTTGACTAATATAGGGTTATAATAAGTGTTATACATGTAATATATGTTGCAAAATATACATTAAGTGAAATAAATTAAATAAATAAAGGGGAATGCTATAAATATGAGCTAAAGAATTGTTATAATTGAATTTTAAGTGGAATCAACTTAATTAAAGGTAAATGGAGTAAATAAATAAGTTAAATATATTAAATTTTGTTTTGGAGGAAATTTTTTGTAACAAATGTTAATAAATTGAAATTGAAGCAATTGAATGAAAATTTATTGATGGATGGAAACAAAATTCGTTAAATAATAATCAGTTCAAAACTAATGAAACCTATGGTTTTGAATTTATTGTGTATCTTATAATACGTATTTCAAATCTATCTTTCTTTCTTGTTACCTCTACTCTCCTACCCCGTTCCTTTTTGGGGAAGAAAAGTTTTGAGTGGGAGAGAGTGTAACGACCCATTAATTTTAATGGTTTTATAATGTAATTAACTGAAATTTTGATCGAAATTAAATAATAATTTTTTGAAATGAAAATCTGATATTTGGAATATGTCTATTTTAACATAGCAAATGGAAAATTTTCATTAGAAAATATGAAAGTTAACTCTATTGCGCAATTTTCATTTTCAATTTGAAATCAGTTAATTAGATGAAATTGGATATTTTTCAAATCTGAATATTTTTAAATAATAAAGATGTAAACTATTTTTCAAGTGAGACATCATATTTCGTTTTTCCAAATTTGGACTGCTTCAGCTCCGTTTATCTTATTTTCAGTGTTTTAGCAGCATTTTCGACAACGAAAAATCTAGTTTTTATAATTCGATCTTATTGTTGATATCTATGTATCGTTCTATTCGCCTCGTCGTGCTGATCACCGTGGTATATTTATTTCTATATTTCGAGGTCTGATATGCGATGGAAACGATAAAATAGTGCGTCGTATCGATACCATAAATTGTGACCTTTTGATTTTCCTTGCTTTCAAAATTTGAACCATGACTACCAAGTAACAATTAATTACTTTAATTATTTTTGTCTAAATCAACATATGGCCATTGCCATTACACTGACTTTTATATATATTCCCAGGTCCATTTTAGATTTTCACGATTCTTCTTCTCAACCCATTTTCTTTTCCATTTTCTCAGCCACCATCACCTTCTTTTCATTTTCAGCCCTACTTCACTTTTGTTCTACCATGATTTTATATATGTAAAAAAGGAAGTAGAGGACAAACATAAGTTATATATATGGATCTACGAAATATTCATTTCCTTTGCAATACAAAGCTGCTCGTCCCTTCCTCCTTTGGAAACCGCTTGCTCCATAGTAACGAACAACCCATCACCGAAATTCGAACCGCTCATCACCCATCATCAAGCCTTTGTGTAACGATCCGGATTTTTCAACATTCAATTTGGAATATTTAAATGGTTTTAAATATTGAAACTGAATTATAAATTGGTTTTGAATATGGAAAACTTGGGTTTATTTAATAAAATAGATTCAGGATTCAGATAAAGGTACTTATTGGACAATTCGACTTTTGAATTTAAAAGTTGAAATTTGGGTAAATTATCGAATCTTGATTTTTAAGGTTGATAAAAATAATTTAAGAGCTTATATAATTTATATTAATAATACTGAAGATGTAACGACCCGATTTTTCGACGTTCGAAAGTCGACATCGATACGTCCACTGTATCTAATGTCGCACAGTCGAATGCCGAAAAACCGAGCTATTAGGGTTTAAGAAGAAGAAGATAGAAGAAACAGAAACAACATCAGAATCTCACATTTCACAGCGGAAAAATATATAATAGATAAATGAATAACCGTTAAAACAAAAAAAACTATATCAGTTTATACATACAACATCAGAGTTTACAACAACACAAAACAAGACTGGCAGTAGGTATGACTTGACTCACATGGAAAATTTACTATGCACCAACCGTATGTAGCGGACACTACATAGTATAAGCGATACGCTTCGCCATCCAGCTTGCTCCTGATCTCCACAACATCTCTTTTCTAACTTCACTTCCAAATAAATGATAACCTGACTCTAGGCTGCCCGTGTGAAAAATTATGGGCACCCAGAGTTTAGAAAGGGAACAATAAGCTTCAGGTTAGTCATAGGACTTGTGTGAGATCTTAAAAATAGTTATTTTCATAAAGAAAATAAAAATAAATCCGCTATGCTTTTGGAAAATGAAACTACCATAAGGCCTCTCGCCACACACACAATGCAAATGCAGAATTGGAGGAGATTTCTCCTTATGATAGTCAAACATGTTTGATACGCAAAATCTCTTTTAATATTATTATTAGTGCATAGTGGAAAACATTTGCAAGTATAATATTAATCTTAGCCAGCATACGTACCATTATAGTATGCCTACTATAGCTACCATATTAAATGGCAGGTTTTATAACTAAAACCATTCAGGGCGCGTATTGGCGATTGGATTTCCAACAAATGGTTAGGCTAAGGAACTTCCTGGGCCACATGGGTACACCTCTGGAGGGACTCCCCAAGAATTTAGCCAACTTTCTGCCAACACAAGGCCGGGTTACCTATGTAACTAGGTAACTACTACATGAGTATGCCATCCCCTGATCGTTTGAGACCTTTATTCGAGGATCCTCAACCACCAAGCAATAACCACGGAGTATAATAAATTTGCAGCAACCACATAAGTTAATTATCTGGGCTCCATACCATGATACCACCCTTTTCCAGAAGGAAATGACATACCCTGGCGCGACCCTCATAACCTTACCGCATTCTTCCTGTTTCGACCATTTCCGGGGTGTGAGGTCCGACAAAGTCTCATCCACAAAGCTATACTTTTCACAAAGCCACGTTTTGATCAACAAATGATCAACAGCACTTCATATGCCACATTACCAAATTGGCAATGTATCACTAGTAACCATCAATTATATAACCTATGAGCTCGTATGTCTTAGAGAAGGGTGTTAAGCTAAGAGAATAAATTCTCCGCCACCAACAAAATGTATTTAACAGAAACCGGCTTTACATCTCAAAGTGTATCGTCAGACATACATCCATATAAGTCCATTTCGGGATCGAACAGAATCGAAGGCACTTCAAAGAAGCCCTTGCAAATCTGGATGTTCACTAATCACGTCCAAAATCCCCATCACAAAGGGTGATAAAATCTCTATACCGAAGCAACCCGGTGTAGAGACATTCGACAGGTAATCCTTTCGCTTTCGAAAATACCTGGTCTTTAATACCATCTTCAAATGCAATCCCATTTCGTCGTATCATTATTTGGAATGGGTTTTATGACACAAAGTCCTCCCTCGGCTAATCCAAATAATGAGCACTTATTTTAAGAAAAAGTGTTCATTCAGATTTCAAACAAATCACAACAAATTTCCACTTTGATCTTTTAAACAAAAGATCCATCACTATCACAAAGGTTCGATGTGTTTTTCGAATATCCATTTGGAATCCGACCCCCGGTCGCATCGAAATTCAAACGTCCTTTAAGGGCCAATATTGATAGTCAGTTATTTAACTATCAATCAACATTCACAACAATCACCAGATTTTAAATAATTTTCCCCAATTATTTATTTTCAAAACACCTTTGCAAGATATATTTTTAACACTTCAACCATTTGAAAACAAATTTCAAATCACTTTTCACCTTTCAATCTTTTGAAAACAAATTTCAAATCACTTTTCATACTTCAAACCTTTGAAAACAAATTTCAAATCACTTACCTCATGTGGAATAAATTTTTAAATATTTATTTAATTCCACTGAAAATTTTCCGAGTTCAAATACTTTAAAAATAATTTAAAATACTTATCCAAAATATACTCGAAAACATTTAAAATAAAACTATTTTTAAAATATCCTATTTTAAAACATTAGTTATGAAATTTTATACTCATATCTCGTATAGATCTTAAGCCCAAAATAATTTTAAAATAAAATTATCAGATAGAATATACTATTTGAATAACCATTTTCTAAATCAAATATCAATTAAATCTTTGAAATAATCATTTCTATAATTAACTAAATAAATCTTTACTTTAAAGATTTAAAAAAAATTCCTAAAAAAATTCCTCCAACAATATCCTCTCAAATCAATATCTAGAACTTTTAATTTCTACTTCAAAAGCTACTTTAAAAAAAACATACTCGGTTTTCCAGGGAAAATGCACCTTCCATTTCAAAATGGACCATTTAAATCAATAAATAAATTCTTCTTGATTTACCTCAATTTATATTCCAAATTCGCAAATTTCTTTCCACAATTTAGAAATAAACCAGTATTTATTTTCATAACAAATTTCCCTTTCCTTTTTAAATTCCTATTGTGGATTTAAATTTCCGAATGTCCACTGGTATACGATCTTCAAATTGATTTCAAAAATCATTTCCAAACACCAAATCAATTTCCAAATTGATTTCAAATTTTATTGTAAACACCAAATCAAATCCAAATTAATTTTCCAAATTTATTTCAGACACCAAATCGATTTTCATTCAAACACCAAATCAACTTTCATATTGATTTCCCAAAAATTTGTTGTTTTTTTTAACACCAAATCAATTTCCAAATCTATATTTAAAATAAATTCCTTTATCTCTTCCAAACTATTTAAAATCTGTATTTTAAAATAAATTCTTCAACTTTTGAATAATATTACTTGAAATTCATTTATAAAAATTATTTTCCATATTTTTGGAATTTATTTAATAGGATTCAAAAATAAAACTTTATTCTTTTAAAGTTCCTTCTTTTAAATTTATTCAATTCCCTAAAATATATTTAATATTTCTGGTATCTTGCGATACCAAAAATAAAATGGGCCAAATCATAGCCTACAATAATTTTCAATCACAAATAGAATCATACACAGATTATAATTAAATCAACACACCACATATGAAACAAATTCAAATGTTTGAGGAATTCAGTTGGATCCCTCCAACCTGTTTCCCTGCATCCACAGATTTTAGCACAACAATTAAATACCAATTCCACTTCGAGGTGGAATATCGTGGTATATCGGATTTATAAAATATCATCCGTTATTATGCGGCGCATAGGGTCTCATCCGCTATATAGTGCGGGAAATCAATCACTCCGAATACATGTATAATACCAATTCCACTTCAAGGTGGAATATCGTGGTATATGAGATTAATATAATATCATCCGCTATTGTGCGACGCATAGGGTCTAATCCAATATAACTAATAATAATTTATCATCCAAGCACACAATCAACAATTTTAAATTTAACTATTTAAATTAAACTGGGAATTCCAATTGAGTGAGAAGATCTCACCTTTGCCTACGCATGCAACCCATTTCCTTCTTGATTTGTTTCCTTTAAGATTTTGACCTTCTATAAACAATTTATACAATTTATTAATATTCGAAATAATCAAATAATCAATTTTTATTTGATAAATTTAATTAGCCAATGATTTAATTTTAAAATTAAAATTTGATTTGAAACAAAAATATTTTCTTTTCTTTTCCAAATATACATATATACATATTTATATTTACTATTTATCTATAAATATATTAAAATATGTGTTTGTGTTTTATATAGATATACCTATTTTATATTTTACCTTTCGGCAACGAAATAGAAATTCTTTACTGAGAACATTTTAAAACTCCCATATTTTTATTTTCTTAAATATATATAAATTCGAGTAAAAATAAAAAGAAACCATACCCCCAATATCGAGACAGCTGATGCCAACTTCATCGAACTCGAGTTCGAAATCCTAGCCAACTGTAATCGAATGCGACCGTCACGATCGAATCCCCTCGAGCCACCTTAGGTTTCGCTTGCTTGAAATAGGCTATCGCCATGAACGGTCCTCCCACACTCCATCACCTATGTCATGTGTACGCCCATGCGAACGCCACGCCTGAACTCATGCGTCCCGAGGTCGAAACTATCCCGCTGCTGACAATGCCGCGACTCCGAAGTGCCTTCGAGATTTCCAATCGCGATTCAATCTTAGACATCCAAGCTTGATCGATTCGATCGCCACTAATTCGAACGAATTCTCGTTCGATTATTAGCTCGGTCGCCCATTATTTGATTTCGATTTCTCCCACTCTCGATTTTGTTTAGCTGCCATTTTTTTAATTTATTTTCTGTTTGAACTTTCGATTTTGATTATTGTTTTGAAGATAAAACAAAGCTCGGCTATTTTTTTCAAAAGGAAGGAGACGCGTTGTCAGGACCCGATTCTTCGACTCCCGAAATTCGACATCAATACGTCCACTGTATCGAATGCCGATCAGTCGGATGCCGGAAAACCGAACACTGAGGGTTTTAAGAAGAAGAAAAGAAAAGGAAAGAGGTAGAAGAAGAGATAAGAAGATAGAAAATAGGGAGAAAAGAAAATAGAACGGAACAGAAAACAGCAGAACAACATCAGAATCTCACAATTCGCAGCGGAACAACATATAATAGATAAATGAATAATCTTTAAACAAAGAACTATATCAGTTATTACATTACATTACATCAGAGTGTACAACAACAAACAATGCAGCGGAAAAAGAAGTACTATATACTAGTAAATACGCCATGCCATCCAGCTTGCCTCCAGCAACTCCTGAATTCCAGAATATCATGATAAACCTTAACTCTTGACTGCCCGTGTGGAAATTGGTGGGCACCCAGAGTTTAGGAAGGAAAACAATAAACTCCGAGTCAGTCATGTGACTGGTGTGGGAACTAAAACAGATTATTTATCTTTAAAATCAAAATAGAGGAATATCTTTAAAGTCAATTCGCAATGCTTTTAAAAATGAGACTACCATAAGGCCTCCCGCACACACACACATGCAAACGCAGAATCGGAGGAGATTTCTCCTTATGATAGTCAAAGATGCTTGATACGTATTAAAAAGAACATTTGATATTATTACTAGTGCATAGTGTAGGGAAAAATCATTTCGAAAATAAAGATATAAATCTTAGCCAGCATAGACATTTCGCACTTATGCCTACTATAGCTACCATGTTCAATAGCAGGTTACCGCCACATTCCATGGCAGGTTATACAACTAAAACCGTACAAGATCGTATTGTTTCTTTGGATTTCCAACAAATGGTCAGGCCAAGGAACTTCCCATTGCCACATGAGAACGCCTCTGGAAGGACGTCCCCGAGAACCAAACCGGATCTCTGCCAACACAAGGCCGGGTTACCCCTAACTGGGTAACTACTGACACGAGTATGCCATCCCCCGGTCCTTTGGGACCTTTATCCGAGAGCTCTCTAATCAACATCACACCATAATAATAAGTGTTTCAACATGAGTAAGCATCTGGGCTCCATACCATGATACCACCCTTTTCCAGAAGGAAATGCACATATCCTAAAGGGAGCTACCCCTCATAACCTTGCCGCATCTTTCCTGTTTTGACCATTTCGGGGTGTGAGGCTCGACGAAGTCTCGTCCACAAAGCCACGCTTTGGTACAAAGCCATTCTTTGGGTCAACAAATGATCATAGAAATGATCACAAAGATAAACGATCAAACAAATGATCTTATCACAAATGATCAACACAATGATCATTTCACAGCAACACTCAGCATGTCACATTACCAAATTGGGAATATATCGCTGATAACCTTCAACTATATAACCTTTTAGCTCGTACGTCTCAGAGAAGGGTGTTAAGCTAAGAGAATAAATTCTCCGCCACCAACAGAAATATATTTGAAAGAAATCAGCTTTATATCTCAACTTGTAATGTCAGACATACAATCCATACAAGTCTGTTCCGGGATCGAACAGAAACGAAGGCACTTACAAAGAAGTCCTTGCAATCCGGATAATCTCTAATCACGTTCGAATTTCCCATCACATATGAAGATCTCTATACCGGGGATCAGCCAGTGCAGAGACAATCAACAAGAAACCCTTTCGTTTTCGAAAATGTCCGGTCTTCAACACCGATCTTCAAATGCAATTCATAACGACGTATCACATATTCGGAATGGGTTATACGACCCCAAGGTCCTTTCCCGGTTAACCCGAATAGTGAGCGCTTATTTTAAAAAAAATAAGTGTGGCATTCAAATTCAAGCAAATCACAGCAAATACCTATTCAAAGGTAAATATTGATAGTCGGTTATTGAATTATCAATGGACATAACAACATCACCAGATTCCAAATAATTTTCCAAATTATTTATTTTCCAAAAATATCTTTACAAGATATATATTTTCAATACTTCAAAAATAAATCGATATTTATTTTTAAACCCATTTTCCCAATTTCATTTATAAATCCCGTATTGAATTTACATTTCTAAAATATCTGTGAATATACGATTTCGAATCGTTTTCAAATATTCACTTTCAATTTATCTTAAAAAGATAATTCTCAAAACGTTCATTTCTTATTGGAAACCATTTCCATACTTATTTATTTATAAGTAATTCATAAGTATTTTTATTTTCTACACTTGGAAAATATTCAATATACTCTAATCGAAATTAAGTATATATTTCATTCTTTAAGGAAATCATTCTCTTAAACATATTTATTTAGGCCAAAACGAATGTTGCGTAAAACATTGTTACGACAACCCAAAATCACTAGTATAGGGATTCGAAATTAAAATAGATATATAAATCCCAATACTATACAAAAAAAATTCTTTCGGAAATCATTTACTATAACAACAGTGTTATAGTCCACCATTTCCTTTTATTTCTCAAAAACGTCTATTTCAACAATGAATGTTGAAATCTATGATTTTGATAGTTAATACATTTTAAAACATCTTTAGATCATTTTAATTCTATTTAAAACATCCCATCCGAAACAATTTCTTTAACATATTATTCACTATTCAAAAACGTGAATATACTTGTTAACCAATTTCATCACTTCTATTCATTTTGTTTTTAAAGGATTATTCACTGTCTAAAACATGAATATAACTCCATTAATAAGTTACGCAATTTACTTATCAAAATAAGTCGTTTGCGAATTTATAAAACAATGTTTATAAATTCCATTTCTATTTATTTTACAACAACTTCCTTTTATAAATTTCCTTTATTAATCTATTCAATTTCATATCTCAATGATATGCTAAAAGTTCATATTATAAGTTAAATACTTATAATTTATTTGTTTACAAAAATCGTTCTTTTAAACTTTCCAAATTTTAAATCTTATAACTTATAAGATTCATTTATTTATCCAAAATCTATTCCTTTAATAACTTTACAAATTTTATAAACCTACTGCTTATAAAATTCCATTTATAACTTCACCGTTTATAATTCTATAAATTTCATTCATTTACAAAATTCATTTACAATTCATTCTAACACTTATAAAAACTCGTTTTATAATTCCAATACTTTAACTTATAAAATATTAATTTTATAAATCTTTTATATAAATCATTTTATATTATTCTTTTTTAAACGTCTTTAAACTCCTTTATAATTTCATCATTTTGATTTATAAAATAATCAAATTTCATAAATCCTATTTTTAAACTTTTTATAATAAATTCAGAAATCCCAATTTTAACTATTTTATAAAATCATTCATCCCATATTTTTCAAAAATCAACTTTTAACTGCATTTCTCAAAAATCAAAATTTTTATAACATTAAAATTATAACGTTTATTTATTTAAGATGAATCAATTCCAAAAATATTTTATAAACGTATACTTTCAAAAATCACTTTAGAAATCCCTTAAAATCAAAATCGTTATTTTTAAACTTCAAAATTGGATCCGATGATGCAACACATCAAATGGTCAATCACGACTTTCCAATATCATATATCGATATGATAAACAATCAAATATCACAATATCTGAATCAAATAAATATTTGTGAGGAATCCAGTTGGATCCCTCCAACCTGTTTCCCTGCATCCACAGACATTAGCACAATACCCATTCCACTTCGAGGTGGAATATCGCGGTATATGGGATTTATAAAATATTATCCGCTTAATAGGCGGCGCAATAGGGTCTCATCCGCTATACAATGCGGGAAATCAATCAACTGCAATATATACATATGCCAATATATATATATTGCTATATATATAGATATATCCTACTATATCTAATATCATAACCAAATAGCAATCAATAAATAACTGCAAATCCAACTTTAAATTTTTGAGTGAGAAGTTCTCACCTTTGCTTTTATTTTGCAATCCATTTCCTTCTTGACTCGACTTTCTTGAGTTATACCTTGTATAAATATTTTTATACAACTGATTAATATTCGAAATAATCGAATAATAAAATTTCGTTTTGTAATCTTAATTATTTAAGGGTTTTGTTTTAAACCAATTCCTTTAACAAGTTTATTTAACCAAAAATTTAAATTTTATACTAATGATTTTATTTAAACGAATCATAAATTTCAAACTAATGACTTAATAAATTAGTTAAAAATCAAATTTCTTTTAATAATTTAAATCATTTTTTTTCAATCAACGATTTTATTTCAAACTAATATTTTTAACCCTTAAATTAAACTTTTCAAAACACTTCAAGATTTCTAAATAACTTCAGTTATTTGTAAATATAATAACCTCCAGTTTTAACTTAAATTTTATAATATGTGTATACCCATTTTTTTTCTCTGTTTATAAATTTTTATTTTCTGCTTAAAATTAAATTGTCAACAGTAATTTATTAATTTTCAGAACTTGAATTGTAAACTAAAGAATAACTTACTGCAAAACACCCTAGGTTCGAACATCACCACCATCGCATTGCTCGCAGTCGCCGCTTGCCCCAAAAATCGATCACGAGCCCTAGCTGCTTTGCCGAGTTCCATCACCTCTTGCGAGCACTTCCAGATGCTCGCGCTGCTGCCGAGCGCCGCCATAGCGCGACAACCCAAATGCGCGCGCCTCGCTCGAGCTCGAACTCGAGTGCGCCCCCTTTCCTTCATCGTGCTCGTCTCTACGCCCCCCCCCCCCCCCCCCCCCCCGCCTCCAAAAATCGAACGCGAATTCCCCTACTCGCGCGCCCACTCCATTTGATGCCCTAGCCTTGTGAATCATTCGAACGAAAAATCGTTTGATTTTAATAAAGGAGGGCTGTAGCCATTATTGAACGAAGCTTTTCTTTTTTTATTTATTTTTATTATAAAGTTCAATTTCGTGAATTCACAGAAGAGGGAGAAGAGTATTTAAAATTGAACGAAGCATGCTTGCGTGATTTCTTCCATGATTTTTGGCGTGATACTCGGCTGAAACAAAGCGGCGTGTTTTTAGGCGTGATTGAAGAAAGAACGTGCTGATGTTTGACTCAATTTAAATTTAAATTTAAATTGAATTCGTTGAAAATTTCAACGCGTTTACTCACCGTATGCTCACATATCAACTCCGAAAAATACGAAATTTGAAATTCGAGAATAATTCAATATTACAGACCCAATGGAACTGGTTTCGTCGAATTCCGAGACTGTGCCTCGGACGGCTATTTTTAAATATCGATTCAAACGATATAATTTCAAAACTGAACGATTCACTTTCAAATTAAATTCTGAAGCTTCTATAATCTTCAATATTATCAATATGAATTTTTCAAATTTTTAAAATATTTTTTAATCGGCTTAGAATTGAAGATTCAAATTTTTATTCAACTTTGAATAGATTAAATTCTATAATTTAATCGCCAAATTCATTCTGATAATTTGAAATTCAGGTCAAACCATCATTCAAATATTTAAAATTAATTAAATATTTTCAAATTAAATTGTTCAAAATTCTGGGTCGTTACAATCTTCTCCCCTTAAAAGAATTTCATCCCGAAATTACAAGTTAAGAAGAATGCCCTTATCACGTCTATTATTTTTCACAATCCAAATAGTTTTATCAACTTTCTAACCTAAATCTTTTTATTAGAGATTCATTATCATTTCAACTAGCTTTCCAACTTCAATTATAATTTTCAAACAACATTGTTTTCCTAACAATTCAAATTTAAATTCAAATTCAAATTTCAAACTTTCCAAAATTTCTCAAAATTTTTCTAACACCCTAAATTTTCGAAAGATTTCGCCAGCGTCTCCTTTGCGCGGCTAGCTCGGTACGACTACAAAATGGCACCATGACCCCTCAGAATCAAAAAGAAAAGAGAAAGCCAAGTGGCTGGAGAAGAAAATCACCAAATTTCATACTGAAATTCAAATACGTACCTTTTTGTCGAGCCATTTAAATTATCTTCAAAATCAAAATCCAATCCCTTTATAATACCTGTATATCCTGCTATCCATAATATCCAATTCCAACATTTAAACTATTTTGTCAATTCCATTACAAAATTTTCAATATATACTTCTTATACATTTTTACTTCACTATTGAAGTTACACATTTATTCTCATTCAATCTTGCATTTCAATTCAATTCACAGTTTCAATTTTATTTGAATTCAATTCACAATTTATATTCCATTCGAATTCAATTCTCAATTCTAAATATTGAATTCTAACGATTAACTTTCATTTACTAATTCATATTACTACTTTAAATTAGTTTCATTCACTAATTCATTTATTTACAATTTATTTTACAAATCCCAATTGTATATGAATTCATTTCCTTATATATATTTTTCATATTTATAAATTTCATTTGTTAAATGAATTTATCTCAAATCTTTGGTTATACATTTTATTTCTTATTTAATTCCATATAATAATGATAATAATTTAATATTATTACTTCCTAACAATCATGCAACCATATACTATAATAATTCATAGAAAATCATTTCTTTTCTATACAAAAATAGTTTTGGGCAAAATTATCTTATTTACCCGATTCAAAAACAATTTTATATTCACTAACAAATACGCGCTCATATCTATTATTATACTCAAACTCATTCTGGAGTACTGCTGACTCTATCTCTAATGAGTAACACCCAACAGAGCCATGGTTGTCGCTTAACCATATGCTCTGATACCACATTGTCAGGACCCGATTCTTCGACTTCTGAAATTCGACATCAA
This sequence comes from Allium cepa, assembly GCA_030765085.1. Classification (NCBI taxonomy): domain Eukaryota; kingdom Viridiplantae; phylum Streptophyta; class Magnoliopsida; order Asparagales; family Amaryllidaceae; genus Allium; species Allium cepa. The sequence goes on along the minus strand of CM060938.1, from coordinate 459,014,645 downwards.
TACGTCCACTGTATCGAATGCCGATCAGTCGGATGCCGGAAAACCGAACACTGAGGGTTTTAAGAAGAAGAAAAGAAAAACAAAGAGGTAGAAGAAGAGATAAGAAGATAGAAAATAGGGAGAAAAGAAAATAGAACGGAACAAAAAACAGCAGAACAACATCAGAATCTCACAATTCGCAGTGGAACAACATATAATAGATAAATGAATAATCTTTAAACAAAGAACTATATCAGTTATTACATTACATTACATCAGAGTGTACAACAACAAACAATGCAGCGGAAAAAGAAGTACTATATATTAGTAAATACGCCATGCCATCCAGCTTGCCTCCATCAACTCCTGAATTCCAGAATATCCTGATAAACCTTAACTCTTGATTGCCCGTGTGGAAATTGGTGGGCATCCAGAGTTTAGGAAGGAAAACAATAAAATCCGAGTCAGTCATGTGACTGGTGTGGGAACTAAAACAGATTATTTATCTTTAAAATCAAAATAGAGGAATATCGTTAAAGTCAATTCGCAATGCTTTTAAAAATGAGACTACCATAAGGCCTCCCGCACACACACACACATGCAAACGCAGAATCGGAGGAGATTTCTCCTTATGATAGTCAAAGATGCTTGATACGTATTAAAAAGAACATTTGATATTATTACTAGTGCATAGTGTAGGGAAAAATCATTTCGAAAATAAAGATATAAATCTTAGCCAGCATAGACATTTCGCACTTATGCCTACTATAGCTACCATGTTCAATAGCAGGTTACCACCACATTCCATGGCAGGTTATACAACTAAAACCGTACAAGATCGTATTGTTTCTTTGGATTTCCAACAAATGGTCAGGCCAAGGAACTTCCCATTGCCACATGAGAACGCCTCTGGAAGGACGTCCCCGAGAACCAAACCGGATCTCTGCCAACACAAGGCCGGGTTACTCCTAACTGGGTAACTACTGACACGAGTATGCCATCCCCCAGTCCTTTGGGACCTTTATCCGAGAGCTCTCTAATCAACATCACACCATAATAATAAGTGTTTCAACATGAGTAAGCATCTGGGCTCCATACCATGATACCACCCTTTTCCGAAAGGAAATGCACATACCCTAAAGGGAGCTACCCCTCATAACCTTGCCGCATATTTATATATATATGGTTTATACATAAATAGATATGTCGAAATTTTAAATATTATAGTTAAAATCAAATGAGACCTTTATATAATAAAATTCAAAATCGATAGACAAATCGATAGACAAATCGATATATACATATAACTTACAAACAAATATGCATATTACATAAAAAACAATATTATAAAGCCAATGTAAACTTAAATAAACTACTTATATATATATATATACATACATATATATATATATGTGTGTGTGTGTGTGTGTGTGTGTGAAACATTACCAGAGAAGGAAAAACAAAGATAAAATGCTCGGCTTAACAAATATATAATACTAACATATATGATATATATATATATATATATATATACATGAAAGCAAGATTCACACATACTTGCATGTATGTAAACTAATATATATAACTACAATAGCCTACATTTATTAACAGAATATATACATATAGATATAACAAACAACTTACGCATATGTTTCAACCCAAGCACAGAACATGTTTATGTAAATATATATGCTTCAAACAATAACAAACAGAATGCATATAAGCATAGATAATTCATATAAATACCAATACAATATAACTAATCACATAATATGTACACGTTGAAACATATATAACTTATTATAATATAATGTATATAAACTGAAATATAAACATTTATGTATTATAACTAAATATACAAAATATATACACGAAACTGTTATATATATTAATCTGTAAAAGGGATCTACAGTCAAAATTTATACAAACTTAATATACATATACTCACATCTATAAACCTGAGATGAATTTATACTTTATATACTTTTGTATAGCATATATATTATAAAATTAACACTTTTGTAAAACAATGGCAAAAAAAACTATGTATACTTATATATATATATAACTAATATAAAAACGGCAACCAAAAGAAAATGATACTGATATAAACAATTTATAGACTAACACATATATTTATTCATAAGCTAATAGAATAAAACTATACTATATTATTTACTGCAACTATTTGAAAACAAAACTATACAGATATAAAAATCATATAATACAATTCTGTTGTGTAATATAATATACTACATAAACTTATGGAAACTGATATATGTATCTACCATAACCTGTACCTAGTAACAAAATATATACATCTTGAAAACCAAAATTAGAAGTTTGGAAAACATACAATATATATATATATATATATATATATAATTACAACATCTAGAAACTGTATACTTTATAATATATATAAACAACAGGATAAGTACAAGCTTTATACACTTCTTTATAATATACAGACCGAACACATATATTTTAAAAATCTAAATAAGTAAACTTGTGATATATATATATACACTTGAAAATCAAAATATTAATATATCTTAATCAAGATCTCAACATACAACATAATATATGGTACACTTTCTCTTTTAGATGTACACAGAGAAGGAACAAATATAAATCAGAGAATACAGAGGGCAAGCTCACCACAACGAGGCCTACATATTTTCAATGCCTTGCATGTTGTGCTCGGCTAAGGTAGTTGATGGATGGCCTTTGCTGGACATTGGAAATGGGTGGCGGCTGGGTGTTGAGCTGCTTGTATGGTTATGACATGGCAATAAGGGCGTTGCACGGAGGTAAGCTATGCCGGAGTTGCCTGGCACTGCTCGGCTTCTAGAAGGAGAAGCGAGGGGAACGTTGCAGCCAAGCTGATTGTGTTTGGTGAGGGTGAGGAGAAGGAACAAAGGTTCTGGTCAGATTTGATTTATACGAAAAATATATAATTTAGAAAAATATAGATAGAACCAAAATAAAGAAGACCAAAAATGATAAATGAACCAACGGTTATATTGAAAAGTGGAAAAGAAGAGTCATGGCTATTACTCGAACGTTAAAACCATTTAAATTCAACTGGTGGAGGTGAATGGTCATTGCAAAACAAAAGGCGTACTGATGTGGTTAGCCTTTTCCCGAATATCACTGGGTACCGAAAATCCAAAACACAAAGCTGAATATACCGTAGAGATCGGTACGACGAGACGATCAAAACGGTACATTGATATCAATGGTACGATCATCCGATCAAAAATCGATAACCGGTATAGAAAATGTCTGAAAATTTGCCAGAAATAAGATAAACGGAGCAATAACGGTCAAAATTTGGAGAAAGGAAATATGACGTCTCATTTGGAAGATAATTTACAAATTTATTATATAATTTTATTCAGGTTTGAAAAATATTTTATTATCATCAAATATTAACTGATTTGAATTGAAATAAAATTACACAATAAAATAAACTTCCAAGTTATCTGATGAAAATTCACCATTTGCTATGTTTAATTAGACATATTCCAAGTATTAAATTTTTATTTCAAAATTCAGTTATTTAGAAAATTGGCAATATTTCAATTAATTAAATTAATAAAATGATTAAAATTTACGGGTCATTACAGTTCCTCAGTACAGCAGAACGAACACCGATCAAAGAAAAAAATAATAATGGCCTAGTTTTTATTCCGCCTCTTTCTCCCTTCTTACTTCGTTTCTTTCCTAGCAACGAAATCGAATCAGTTCGTTCCTCAATTAAAAAAATATATGGTAATTTGAGATTCAAATCGAGATAATGGAATCGTGCTCGACTTGAAAAAAAAAAGAGAGGAAGGGATTCATTATCGATGTCGCGATGGGGAGCTTGCGTGCGCGTAGGTGCTACGGGGCGAGGAGGAGTTAGGCATACGAGATTGGATCGCGACTCATCGAGTTTGGATTGAGGGGTAGTGGAACTTGATGTCGAGATGGCTACTGAGAGTTTGAGTGCAGCGTTCGCTTGTTGAAAGGAGGAGGCAAGTCGTGATGGAGATTGCACACAGAGAGGAGGTGCTACTTAGGAGAAGTCGATAATCTTTGAGATCGAGTTTGTTCTGGTGGTCCTGGTTGGAGTCTGGGCTTGCTGTTTGCGAATAGGCAGTTAGGTATAAGATTTTTTTAAATTTAATATATATATACATGCACTAGAAAATATATGTATATTATTAAATAATAATAGAAAGGTATAGGTATATATGCCATCTATTTCCAGTTTGAAGATCTATATGTATATTTGTGTGTGTATATATATATATACAGTAAAAGGAAAAGTATAGGAAATCAAAAAATAAAAATATGTGTACAAATACCCACACATATTTTAATATAGAAAAAATATTATATATAGATAAAGTTTTGGAAAATATAGGAATTTGTATAAAGATTTGATTTTTAAAATCTATATGGATTATATTTATAAATATATATATGTAGTTTCTAAATGAGAAATTATATATATATATATATATATATATATATATATATATATATAAATAAACACACGCCTATATCCATTCTAAACTTACTAGTTAATTTTAAATTAATGTGTTATGGAAATTAATTTGTTTTATTAACTTATTTAATTATTTTTAGTTACTAAAGGATTTTAAAAGGGAAGCGGTTAAAATAAAATCCTTAGTTAAGTAATTTATAAAATGAGATAAACGGTCCGATTTTTTTCAAATATTAATAAAATCATATAATGTTTGTACAAGGTCTTAAATCGTGGAACCAAGTCGAGATTGAAGTGGATTGCAAAAAAAAAGGTGAGATTTTCTCACTTATTTGGATAGCCTTATTAAAATTTAAATGTTAAATTTAAATCATTGGATGCTTGACTTGATTGATAAATTTATGATTTATCTATTGGATGACATTATATATATAGTAGTGTGTGTATATATAGGAGTGATTGATATCCCCGCATTATATAGTGGATGAGATCCTATATGCCCCGCATAATAGCAGATGAACCTATGTACCGCGATATCTCCCTCAAAGTGAGATTGGTATTTTATTTAATGACTAACATCTGTGGATGCAGGGAAAAATAGGTTGGAGGGATCTAACAGGATTCCTCAAAAATATTTATTGTTCATATATATATTGGTATATGATGTGATGGATAAATTGATACGGTATATGTGTGAATTGAATTATTAAATGTTAAATAGCCTGGGAATCGAATTTGGTAAATAATTAATTTGAAGGAATTTTAGAAAGGAAATTTGAATGATAGGAATTCATATTGTAAATTGGATTTATTTAAAAGGGATTAAGTAGAATAAAATATGTTAGCTAAAATTGGGCTAAAATTGATTCAAGTAGAGATTTTTAAAATAAATTATATAAAGAACTTTAAGGATATTTTGAAATTATGGAAAAGAACTTAAGCAATATTTAAAAATAGATTTGGAAATAAATTGGAATTTATTAAGGAAGGAAATTAAAACCATACTTATAAATAGAATCTATGTTTATAAATAGATGAAAAAAACTCAGGGGAGTTTATAAATTTGTAAACGGAGTACATAAATGAGATAGATTGATATCAGTGGATATGGGGAAAAATATAAGTTGATGGTGTGAACTTATATCGAGTTATGAAATTGTTTTGAGAGGAAATTATGGAATATATTTCGAATGCGGGGAATGGTGATATGGTCAATGTGATACGAATCAAGAGGAACCTATAAATTGAATTGGTGAATATTTGATTTTCTATAACTAGACTTCGTTGAGAAAATTGAAATTGTTTTTGAAGGGGATTTTAAATTACCATACTGTTTTAGGATATCTTGAAGTTAGTTATTTTAATAATTAATATTAATTTAAATAAATTCTAATTTTATAAATCAACTTTGTAAATTATTTACTGACTGAATATGAACTTTTAATGTCTTTAAGAAGTTGATATTTTAGTTTACCCAAAAACCATATTTTTAAAAGTAAACCATTAGTCTTATTTCATATGTAAAATTTTAAATGATTTAAATTCAATTATTAATCCTCTCTAGATGGGAAGCGAAGTTTAATGATAACGGATAAGATTTTAGGACAAAGATCTTATAGGGGTATTGTGGGAACTTAAATAAATTTTAAAGTGTAAGACAAGTGAACTTCAAAAGGTGAAATAAAATTCACAAAAGAAGTAGAAGTGAAACTGGAATTTTAAATAAATATAAACGACTTTGGAAATATTAAAGGAATTTAACTAAGGAAATATGGGATTTATAAAATTTGTGTGGAATGAGTTTGAAAATTTACAAATAATGTTTTAAATGATTTTTGGAAAAGAAATAAGAAATAGGTGAATATTTTCCATGTATTGAGTAACTAATGAAGTGGGAAAAATATTCTTAAGTATTGGGAAAAGGTTGAAATTTATTCCGTGAGAATAAAAGTGATTTGAAAACTATTTTCAACGTGTGAAATATGGAAATAATATCTTGGGTAGATACTTTGAAATGAATAATTTGATAAATTATTTAAGGCCTGATTGTTGCTTGTGGATGTTATATGATAGTTAAATAACCGACTATCAATATTGGCTAATGCGCTGATCGTTTCGAAGAGACCAGGATCAGGTTTAATTATCCAAAAACCACTTCGATCCGATTTGAAAACGTTTACAAATGAAGACCGTGAAGATGATGAAGATGGTGATTCGGTTTGTCCAGACACATGCAACTTGTATGGATGAATGCTATCAGAACATCGTCAGGAGGGCGATGTGCATCCTAAGTGAATATGTTCTAAAAAGGTAACGCATTGCCTCAAGCCTCATAGAACGAGAATGGCTAAAATAGGGGAGGTGCAGCAAGGCTAAGTGGGTAGCACCAAGTAGGGTAAGATTTCCCCTGTCTATATGTCTGTGACGCCCCACCTCTATACCCACGCTAGCCAAGAACACTACGGTGTAGTGCTGTCAACTAGCACGGAGAATGAGGTTGTTGAGGAGCGACCATCCGTGTAATTGCCTTGTGCGAGCACCGATATGCCAGATAGTAAAAACAAAACATTTCATTTCAGGAGGAAATCTGACATGCCGATGCAAACTCAAAGCTACTACACGGTGGCTATAATAGTCTAGGACAAAATATAAACTAATAACACAGATAATATGAATGCGGAACACAGATGAAACAGAAAGTCTCATATATATATATATATATAATAACTGATGTCAGTTACAATACATTTGACACGGTACATGTGATACAACTACAACAGTCGACTTAGGAAGTTATATATACAAGTACATTATCGACTAACATACATGAATACATATCAACCTATACTATGACTCGACAACTGAAAAAGATATGAAAAGTCTTCATAGCTCAAGCAGCATCCCAAAGCAGAATATCTACAACCTGAAATAACTCGGGTCTGACCCGAGTATTACATTCAAAAGAAAATAATACCCGGGTCAGTCTAATTCAAACTCAGTTATTAGTGCACAGAAGCAATAATAATTAAATAATGAATAGACGACAGTCACAGAAATAAATTTACCTATCCGATTCTTAAATAAGAAATCGGATAACGGTAAATATAACGCGAACCAATTCAAATCAATTGGAACATCAATTAAAAGGTCAACACGAGTAGGGCTGCAGTATACGCACGCGTATACTGCCTCGCCCCTACAACATATGGAATACGAAATAGATCCATAAATCAAAAGCAAAAGAAATAACAATAAAAGCAGTACCGTGTGGCTGCAGTTCACGCTTGCGTGCACTGCCTTGCCACTACAGTGATGATGTACCCAATGAATACCGTGTGGCTGCAGTTCACGCTTGCGTGCACTGCCTTGCCACTACGGTGATATGTGCACAATGAAAATTCACACGCATCGCTGTGAGTGTCATAAGGGCGAGTGTCGATTATATTGTAGAGACAAGATGCGAGGTCAAGCCCAATAAATTTTAGGCTCAACACAAGCACCCAGGCTGCACATTCTTGTGCTAGCCGAAGTGAAAGACTACAACTCCAAACCCATGTGCAAATTGAATTAGGCAGAGACAAGTGATGGTATACAATAGCAAGATTCAAAACAGTAAATGCATACACCAGTGAAACAGTGCAAGTATCATAAACAAAGTCGAAGTCAACTAGGCCTAACAACATGTAACAGCAGTTACAAATGACTCAGGCCATTGCACAGAAGCATCAACAACTACAGATGCAATTATAATGCAACAGGGGACATGGTCAAGACAGCAAGTATTGATGGTATGAAAATATAAGCTGAATAACTTAAGTGAAATTGAGAATATCACATTTTAACATACAGTGAAAAGTTCAATATCATTGCACATAACAGATACATATGTACTCAAGTGGACTGCAAACCTAAAGAGGTCGAAACTGTTGCAACTTGATGATATCAAGCCATGACAAAATCAAATGAATGCAAACTGCCTTACAAATACTCAACACTTCATAAAACAGGTAAGCAAACTATCTCAAATGGTCATGACAGCTGCCATAAATGATCAAACGTGGTGTGAACTCAAAACTGCATGTAATCAATCTGCAATGGTCCCAAAGACACAAGTGAACAACATGAAGTCTGTGTGCCAACTACAGATCAAAACAGATTATAGTGCAACAAAAACTCAAGTGGATATGCAATGAAAATCTGACTTGAAGCTACAGTGAATGGCATGTAACCTGATATACATACAGACACAGCAACACTACAGGTCAGAAATAATGGCCGAAGTAAGTATACAAAGGTGATGCACAATTTGACAAATGCAAACACTACGAATCTGACTACAAGATGATCCAAACGAGGCACAGTGCACAGAGTACAGGCAAGGTAAAACATGCCAGAGAATTCAAGTAGCAGTCTTGGAAAAAATCAAAGTAAGGTATAACCGAAGTCAAATGGAATCAACAGTAGCAAGTTTTAACATGAAGGTTGAAATCAAACAAAAGCAAGTCGATAAAGCTACGGAGATAAACATCAAAATGGCCAAAATCGAACAAGTCAAGTAATAATCAAAATCAGTCAATCGGTAAAATCAAGTCAAAGACGAGACAAAGAAATCAGAATAAGCAACCGAATTCAACTGATTCGAATTAGATGTGAGAATTCACTCACCCTAGCTTTGATGAGCACGAGATTTGATCGGCAAGCAACCCAGAACGAAGCAAACCACGAATCGAATCCCTAATTTGAAACGGAGGAGCGAAAGCCCTAATTGGTGAAGACGAGCAAGCAACAGATGAAGCCGCCATTTTATTTTATTTTTTCGTTTGGGGTTTCGAATAAAAAATGAAAATGAGAGAGGGGGATCAAGTAATTTGCTTTGTTACCCATCACGGCAACAAAAGAAAGGGGCCAAAACAATTTTTAAAGCCCATTAAAATTCTTAAACAAATTTATGAAAAGAACTTTAATTCAAATTTAAAAGCTTCAATTGGTAATTAGCGAAAATATTAATCGTTTAAATGTCGATTATAAACAGACGCGAAATACCGGGTTGTTACAGACTCCCCTCCTTAAAGAAATTGCGTCCTCGCAATCGTAAGGAATAAATGGACAAAAGGTAACAACCATAAGAGCACATCATCAAAAGATGAAGAAATTCGAAATAGGAAGTTCACCATAAAGAGCATGAAGGGGCAAGCCTGAACGTGTTTGCTCAAAGTCAAATCTGGTGAAACTTCAATTTCTTCAATAATACCGGGCTCAAGAATAAAATCGGAATCCCTAAGGCATTTTTGTAAAAGGAAGAGGCGTGAAACACGTCGAGGCGATAAGCCAAGAAACCAATACGTTCAGTGATAGGAAATGGCCCAATATATCGAGGCACTAACTTTCCCGACCGACCGAAACGCACAGCACCTTTCATAGGTGAGACACAAATAATTTGGAACAACAGTGTAGTACAATAACGATACACCAGATGAATCAAAGCTTCATTAATTCGGAATGCCGACGTAGTACAGAAACAGTACGTCCAATGAACCGATCACCATAAAAGAACATCAGACGCAAGTCCATAAAAGGAATGAGACGAAGCTCCATAAAACGAAGTACATCGAAATGTCTGATGAACTTGGTAAAAAGATGATTCCATTCGGACATCATCAAAGAAACAACCACTTGTTGCCAACGACAAGTGCATCGGCAACACGATTTCCCATACGGGAGTGGTAAAGAATATCAAGATCATAATATGTAAGGAACTCGAGTCAACCTGGTTGACGTAAATTATGTTCCTAATGAGAAAATAAAGATTCCCAAGATTCATGATCAGGGTAGAGAACAAATTTCTCACCCAAAAATAATGATGCCAAATTTTGAAGAACGAAATCAATAGCCAAGAGCACTAGATCATGAGTGACATATCTAGCCTCAATAGGCATTAATGATTTAGAAACACAAGAGACAGCACGTTCTCTTATGCAAGATAATGGCATGCAAACCAATACGATTAGCATTGGTACAAACAATAAAGTCTTGGTTCCCCCGGGAATCACAAGAATAGAAGTGTCGGAAAAGAGTTGTTTTAAATAATATTCTTTCCCGAAAAGCTAAAACTTTCGAAATTTACAATTTACTTTATGTAATTATCTTTTCAGGCAAATTTACATTTTAAAATTCAATCTACTGTGTCTGATTGTCTCATCAAAGCGTCTAGGAGATTCCTATCGATAAAGTTGATCAAGCGCATCGACCAGGATTCTTAAAGCACTCAATGGGCAATACAATCACAAAATATTCTTTTAATTTCATAAAAGGAATTCACAAATTTTCAACCTCAAACGGACAAGTCCGGAATTAAACGAATCAGTAAAAGAAAGGGGTCATAGTCCTCAATTTTGCTGAAACGTTTAAATCGCTTCCTCATTCTTTTGAAAGCGTAAACTATAAAAATTTTGAAAACGATTTTTATTTTGAAACAATTTTTAAAACACGTGATTAAAACAGCGATATCAATAGCAACTTCGATAAGTGGATTTTCATTCATCAAAAATGTCACAAGAATCTTCTCAAAGATAGAAAAAGGTATCATACCCTAAACTTGTATTCATAACAAGTCAATAACACACGAGTTCACCAATGCACAAACATTGATAAAACTTATCAATAGAAATCACGAAAATTGGTGAAGCACAAATTCTAGAAATCTACACAAGAAATCCAGAAATCACAAGATGAGAGTATGAAAACTCGAATGGGAGTATGAAAACTCGAATGAGAGTATGAAAACTCGAATGAGAGTATGAAAACTCGAATGAGAGTATGAAAACTCGAATGAGAGTATGAAAACTCGAATGGGAGTATGAAAACTCGAATGAGAGTATGAAAACTCGAATGGGAGTATGAAAACTCAGATGGGAGTATGAAAACTCGAATGAGAGTATGAAAACTCTAATGAGAGTATGAAAACTCGAATGGGAGTATGAAAACTCAGATGGGAGTATGAAAACTCACCTACACGCGAGCATGAAAACTCATCAGCACATGTAACGCAAAGCGAGAATGGGAGCATGAAAACTCACCTACACGCGAGCATGAAAACTCATCAGCACATGTAATGCAAAGCGAGAACGGGAGCATGAAAACTCACCTACACGCGAGCATGAAAACTCATCAACACGTGCAACGCAAAGCGAGAACGGGAGCACGAAAACTCACCTACATGCAAGCATGAAAATTCATCAGCACGTGCAACGCATAACGAGAACGGGAGCACGAAAACTCACCTACATGTGAGCATGAAAACTCACCAACACTTGCAATGCAAAGCGAGAACGGGAGCATGAAAACTCACCTACACGCGAGCATGAAAACTCATCAGCACATGTAACGCAAAGAGAGAACGGGAGCATGAAAACTCACCTACACGCGAGCATGAAAACTCATCAGCACATGTAACGCAAAGAGAGAACGGGAGCATGAAAACTCACCTACACGCGAGCATGAAAACTCATCAACACGTGCAACGCAAAGCGAGAACGGGAGCACGAAAACTCACCTACACGCGAGCATGAAAACTCATCAGCACATGTAACACAAAGCGAGAACGGGAGCATGAAAACTCACCTACACGCGAGCATGAAAACTCATCAACACGTGCAACGCAAAGCGAGAACGGGAGCACGAAAACTCACCTACATGCGAGCATGAAAATTCATCAGCACGTGCAACGCATAACGAGAACGGGAGCACGAAAACTCATCTACATGAGAGCATGAAAACTCACTAACACGTGCAATGCAAAGCGAGAACGGGAGCATGGAAACTCACCTACACGTGAGCATGAAAACTCATCAGCACATGTAACGCATAACGAGAACGGGAGCACGAAAACTCACCTACACGCGAGCATGAAAACTCATCAGCACATGTAACGCAAAGCGAGAACGGGAGCACGAAAACTCACCTACATGCGAGCATGAAAATTCATCAGCACGTGCAACGCATAACGAGAACGGGAGCAGGAAAACTCACCTACATGCGAGCATGAAATTCATCAGCACGTGCAACGCATAACGAGACGCTATCTCATGGTTGCAAGCCATTAATTTTGACACACGAATGGCCCGAAGACCGTGGGGCGCTACCCCACAAGTGTGAGTCGGAATCACACAGATTGAGGTCTAGACTAACCAAAAATCAAAAAGGTATGTGTGAGTGGAATCACACAAGTGGTGTCTAGTCTAACCTCGCAAACATAAGGAAAGTATGTGTGAATGAAATCACACAAATGGTGTCTAGACAATCCTCAAAGCCCAAGAGATATGTGTGAGACGAAATCACACCGATGAGGCCTAGTCTAACCGTGCAACAAGGAAATATGTGTGAGACGAAATCACACAAATGGTGTCTAGACAATCCTCAAAGCCCAAGAGATATGTGTGAGACGAAATCACACCGATGAGGCCTAGTCTAACCAAAAAGGAGACATCGCACAATTGCTAGTCTAAATCATAAGAATGATCGTCATGATCAACGAGAAGTGTCAATTACACTAAGTTAGTGAATATAAAAGTTTAGCTTCATGTCCCATAACCACTAGCTTAACTTAAATATTTACGAACAAACTGTAGATCGTCACTAGAAAATTGTCACAAGAGATTCAATCGAATAAGTCCAAGAATTAACCGGCGAAGTAAACGCAAGCGTTATATACCACTCGTTTTACTAAGTCGTTTAATTAGATTTCTCATACGAGTGAGGTAAAGGTTAGTATATACTAATAGATTGGGAAACGGTTTAGGAAAAGAGTTTTGTAGTAAAATAGTTTTGAAATTGTTTGGAGAAAAGGGTTTTGATATTTACTACTAGTATAGAAAACCTTTATATTTTTAAAGTGACAAATCACAAAAATGATTGTAGAAACAATCAATCACAATAATTCACATACAAAGATGTGAATAGAATCCAAAGAAATCGATACTATACCCATCAAAAGGTATGTTCACGAAAATCCCGAAGAAAATGTTATCAAAGTTGCCAAAAAATGATAGCAACAAATCGGGGAATTAACAAGAATCGACTAAATTTGGAAACCAAATGAATTCACTAAAATTCACATTCAAAGACGTGAATTAAAATCCAAAGAATTCGATTCTAAATCCATCAAAGTAGGAATATCCAAAAATTCCAAAAATAGAAGTTATCAAAGTCGACAAAGGTGATAACAACTAATCGGAAAAGAAGAATCGATCAACAATTGGAAAAACGAAGCAAAACGAGCATAAATGCATGAATGACTTTAACAAAAGTAAAAGTCAAGTCAATGTCGATATCGACAAGACAAAGTCAAAGACAATTTCTTTTATACCAAAGAAATTTTAAAACTATCAGAGAGAGGCACATGAAAACAAAAAACCATGGATAAGCAGACAGAGTCGACAATTGAAACTCAATTTGTCTCAAAGATTGATACCCAAAACCCAATTGTATGGAGACTGCATTAAGTACACGAATTAGAGATAAGAATGCATATATACAGCAGTTCGAATAAACAATGCGAGCTCAAATTGAAGTGGGTACGAGTTGCAGCAATATGCAACTTGGTAGAGCATATACACAATGATACTTAGCAGTGCATACTGAAATGAGAAAGTGCAACAGAGAATTGCAGCAATGCTCATGAATAAGAGTTAGGAATTCATACCTAACAAATCAAAGATGATCTTAGATAAAGATGTGAGATAAAACATCGACAAATAGTTGTAACACATGTACTATCTAAGTTATGTTTTATATTCATCCTAAACCCCAGGCTCTGATACCAAGCTGTGACGCCCCACCTCTATACCCACGCTAGCCAAGAACACTACGGTGTAGTGCTGTCAACTAGCGCGGAGAATGAGGCTGTTGAGGAGCGACCATCCGTGTAATTGCCTTGTGCGAGCACCGATATGCCAGATAGTAAAAACAAAACATTTCATTTCAGGAGGAAATCCGACATGCCGATGCAAACTCAAAGCTACTACACGGTGGCTATAATAGTCTAGGACAAAATATAAACTATAATATGAATGCGGAACACAGATGAAACAGAAAGTCTCATATATATATATATATATATATATATATAATAACTGATGTCAGTTACAATACATTTGACACGGTACATGTGATACAACTACAACAGTCGACTCAGGAAGTTATATATACAAGTACATTATCGACTAACATACATGAATACATATCAACCTATACTATGACTCGACAACTGAAAAAGATATGAAAAGTCTTCATAGCTCAAGCAGCATCCCAAAGCAGAATATCTACAACCTGAAATAACTCGGGTCTGACCCGAGTATTACATTCAAAAGAAAATAATACCCGGGTCAGTCTAATTCAAACTCAGTTATTAGTGCACAGAAGCAATAATAATTAAATAATGAATAGACGACAGTCACAGAAATAAATTTACCTATCCGATTCTTAAATAAGAAATCGGATAACGGTAAATATAACGCGAACCAATTCAAATCAATTGGAACATCAATTAAAAGGTCAACACGAGTAGGGCTGCAGTATACGCACGCGTATACTGCCTCGCCCCTACAACATATGGAATACGAAATAGATCCATAAATCAAAAGCAAAAGAAATAACAATAAAAGCAGTACCGTGTGGCTGCAGTTCACGCTTGCGTGCACTGCCTTGCCACTACAGTGATGATGTACCCAATGAATACCGTGTGGCTGCAGTTCACGCTTGCGTGCACTGCCTTGCCACTACGGTGATATGTGCACAATGAAAATTCACACGCATCGCTGTGAGTGTTATAAGGGCGAGTGTCGATTATATTGTAGAGACAAGATGCGAGGTCAAGCCCAATAAATTTTAGGCTCAACACAAGCACCCAGGCTGCACATTCTTGTGCTAGCCGAAGTGAAAGACTACAACTCCAAACCCATGTGCAAATTGAATTAGGCAGAGACAAGTGATGGTATACAATAGCAAGATTCAAAACAGTAAATGCATACACCAGTGAAACAGTGCAAGTATCATAAACAAAGTCGAAGTCAACTAGGCCTAACAACATGTAACAGCAGTTACAAATGACTCAGGCCATTGCACAGAAGCATCAACAACTACAGATGCAATTATAATGCAACAGGGGACATGGTCAAGACAGCAAGTATTGATGGTATGAAAATATAAGCTGAATAACTTAAGTGAAATTGAGAATATCACATTTTAACATACAGTGAAAAGTTCAATATCATTGCACATAACAGATACATATGTACGCAAGTGGACTGCAAACCTAAAGAGGTCGAAACTGTTGCAACTTGATGATATCAAGCCATGAAAAAATCAAATGAATGCAAACTGCCTTACAAATACTCAACATTTCATAAAACAGGTAAGCAAACTATCTCAAATGGTCATGACAGCTGCCATAAATGATCAAACGTGGTGTGAACTCAAAACTGCATGTAATCAATCTGCAATGGTCCCAAAGACACAAGTGAACAACATGAAGTCTGTGTGCCAACTACAGATCAAAACAGATTATAGTGCAACAAAAACTCAAGTGGATATGCAATGAAAATCTGACTTGAAGCTACAGTGAATGGCATGTAACCTGATATACATACAGACACAGCAACACTACATGTCAGAAATAATGGCCGAAGTAAGTATACAAAGGTGATGCACAATTTGACAAATGTAAACACTACGAATCTGACTACAAGATGATCCAAACGAGGCACAGTGCACAGAGTACAGGCAAGGTAAAACATGCCAGAGAATTCAAGTAGCAGTCTTGGCAAAAATCAAAGTAAGGTATAACCGAAGTCAAATGGAATCAACAGTAGCAAGTTTTAACATGAAGGTTGAAATCAAACAAAAAGCAAGTCGATAAAGCTACGGAGATAAACATCAAAATGGCCAAAATCGAACAAGTCAAGTCATAATCAAAATCAGTCAATCGGTAAAATCAAGTCAAAGACGAGACAAAGAAATCAGAATAAGCAATCGAATTCAACTGATTCGAATTAGATGTGAGAATTCACTCACCCTAGCTTTGATGAGCACGAGATTTGATCGGCAAGCAACCCAGAACGAAGAAAACCACGAATCGAATCCCTAATTTAAAACGGAGGAGCGAAAGCCCTAATTGGTGAAGACGAGCAAGCAGCAGATGAAGCCGCCATTTTATTTTATTTTTTCGTTTGGGGTTTCGAATAAAAAATGAAAATGAGAGAGGGGGATCAGGTAATTTGCTTTGTTACCCATCACGGCAACAAAAGAAAGGGGCCAAAACAATTTTTAAAGCCCATTAACATTCTTAAACAAATTTATGAAAAGAACTTTAATTCAAATTTAAAAACTTCAATTGGTAATTAGCGAAAATATTAATCGTTTAAATGTCGATTATAAACAGACGCGAAATACCGGGTTGTTACAATGTCCCTTTATTTCGACTGTATGGGCTGTTGTTTTCTCCAACCGCGGGGTGATCTTATTCAGACTATCCAGTAAGGGGTAGCTCCGGTCTTGTGTTGCAGGGAATCGGGAATGGTCCTCGGTACTCTGATCTAGGCCAGGTACTGTGACGGACGGTACCATAGTAGCCCTTCATTGTATGTAATCCAATCTCCAATAAGCGCCTGTACGGTTTTGATTGTGCCCAACTACTGCAGGAACGTTAGATGCAAGCATTTCAGCTATATTCTATTTTACTTTCTATAGACACCGTTATAATATCAGACGAATTTGATAAAAACGTTTTGGTTATTGTAAGGTAAAAACCGAACATATTTATTTATAGCATAGTCTTACGAGATACCTTTGTTTCAAAGGCTTTTCAAAACTTTAATTATCCAATTGAGTGTGGTTTTCTCACGCTGCTTTTCCAGACTGACTCGGGTGTTGTTTTATTGTAATGCTCGGGTCAGACCGATTTATACAGATCCAGGATAATGTGCTATGGAGCTCAGGAGGCAAGCTGGATGATAGAGACGTATCTCCATACTTGAACTACTATTTCCTCTATGTAAGGACAGATAATAAGCTTTCCAAAGTGATGGATGATTGTTGTGCTCTGATAATGGTATGTGTATATATAATGGTATATATATGTAATAGTATATATTTCTTCGTGTTTAAAAGTTGTTCTATATTATATTTTGTTCCGCTGTGATTGTGAGATTCTGATGTTTTTTCCTTTCTTCTACCTTTTTCTTCTTTCCCCCTTACGGTCGGGTTTTTTGGCATTCGATTGTTCGGCATGTAACACAGTGGACATATTGATGTCAACTTTCGTAGGTCGAAAAACCGGGTCGTGACACCCTGACCCCATGTATGATGCCTCCATATTCTTAGTCCATGCCGACCTGCGATAGCCCATCGCCAAAACCCCTACCGCCGCCCTGACCGCCGAACTCCACCTGATTACCCCCCTTCGGCCACAACATCTCCGCCTCATTCCTCACTCCGCCATTCCATTACCCATCACCTATCCACTTGACAACCCACCATATCACTACCGAACCACTAAGCCCCTCCACTGCTGTGCCACGTAGCCTTCCATGCTAACTTGCCCTCCGTTAGCTTCACCACCTCATCTCTAGAGCTCTTCATAGTAGCAGCCTATGTATATATGGTGACTTAGTGAGTTACATATGTATTTTTTCTGATTTACTTTCGGCGGTGCTTGTAAAATATGTATATAAATATTGTTTGGGTATTTTGAAAAGTTATATATATGTATATATTTATATTTTTGTGTTTATTTATTTAGTATATATATGTCATAAGTTTACTTATTTAGATTTATATTAGTATTTTAAATAGAGTTGATAATAAATTATTAATATATACACACACACATTTGTTTTCCAACAATTCTTGCCTGCCTTGCTTTGTTTCGATTTTTTTTGTCCTAGCCTAATTGCATGTATTTTTTTATAAGTATAAATAAAAATGTGTTGAAAGGAAATATCTATTTTTTTATCAATTATTAACTTTTAAATTGTGTATATATATAAATATATATAAAAGCTGTATTTATTGTGCAAGATATAATAATTTATATGTTTGATCTGTTTGTAGAGGGTTCAGGTATATGTATAAGTTTGAATATGTATCAGGTTTTGATAATATAAGGTTTTTATTTTATAAGTTTAATGTATTGATTTCATGAACTGGTTTTAAGACACAAATTATGTATACTTTGATTTCAATATTTGAGTTTTAAGAATAATGATTTTGAATTATATTTAATTTAATATTGTGTCAAATTAACATATTGATTTTTATTAAAATAATAATAATGTACATATATTTTCCATTTATATCAAGCTGATTTGATTTTACTCATCGATTCCTATTTATCAATTTTGTCCGTCAAATCCATGTTCACCTTACTTCGCTTTGATATTTGTTGTTTGGATTGATTGTGTTTTCAGACCGTGATTCAAATCGTAGCTTATCGTGTTATCTATTTCTCTAACCTCAAAAGGTAAGCAAATCACTCACGATTAACATTCTTATATTTAGTAAATTCGATTTCACTTGAAACGAAAATTGAATTATGCCGCTAAATTGAACTGTAAATTAGTAAATTGTTATATATGATATGCTATTATTTGTAATTATTCACGACATCTGACACCATGATCTAATATTTATTATTATTGATGACATATGCCTGTTGTTGATATGTTATATTATAATTATTATAATTGTTCTCACTCTGTAAGTTTCCTGTTAGTTTAAAATTCCCTATAGGTTGAAATGATACATACTCGAATAATATCGAAGAATAAGGGAAAATTGTTATGGATTGAAATGATTAACCCAAGCGATTTTCATTGATTTAAAATTTTGGAATTGAGGGTTGAAACGATCTATACCCGTAGGTATTTAAATTACGGATTGAAATGATAAATATCCGTATCACTTGGCCATAGGATAGAAAATTATATGCGGACACCGTTGGTCTATATTTTGAAAATGATTTCCAAAGTTTCGAAAGGAGATATATGGTTTTAATAAATATTGATTTTATATATATGTTATTTTTATATATGTATAAAATCTAGATTTTTAAAATAACATGTTTTTGAAATTTTAATTTATAAGTTAGTTTTGAAAAAAAATATAAATTTTAAGATTTTCTTATAGTTTTATATTATTTTAAAAATATATAAAATAAGATTAAATACAAAATATATTTGATAATAAGATTTAATTTAATAAAATTTAATTTAATTATTATATAGTATGTTTTAAAATATTTAGTTAAAAATTTATATTAATATTTTAAACTAGATTTTTATAACTTTAATAAAGGTCGGGAAGATAAATTAATGTTGACTTGAAAATTAAATTGGCTAATAATTGAATTGAAATAAGAATTTATTTGAAATTATTGATTTTTGAGATTTTAAAAGATATGATTTGTAACTTGATTTGATAAAATATGATTAAATGAATATTCTCAACTTTAAATAAAAATTGAGATCGAATATTTAATACTGATTTAAATGTATAAATTGAGATTTTATATGATTGTTATTAAAATAATTAAGTGAATATTTTTCAATTTTTAATAAAATAAAGTTAAATAGATATAAATGAAATTTATATTGGAAATGTTGAATATTTAAACATGAATCTTTGAACTTTAAATTGAAATGGTTAAACTAGAGTTGATTTAAATTGAATTTGTGGAATTCAAGATGATTTGAATCGATTTGCGAAATTGAAGGAAACTATTTTATTATATAAAGTATTGTAATATATAAATTATTATAATATATAAATTATTTCATTAAATTAACTATTTTAATTTATAACTATTTTAATATATATACACATACACACACACTATTTTCAATAACTAAACAGTTTAAGTCATAAGAGTTATGATTTCAAAAGTGCTATAATTTTCCAAAGGGTTATAATTTCAAAAGTGTTATGATTTCAAAAGTGTGATAATTTTAAAGTGTTACGATTCTAGAAATGAATAATTTTTAAAGTGAATAATGATATCAAATTGGTATAGTTTTGAAATGAATATGATATTTTGATATGAAGTATAAACTATTAGAAATGAAACGACCACGGCGTGAAATAAGCATTTGGTTGTTAAAGAGACCAGGATCGGATATTGTCATACTCTTCACTAGTACCGAAAACCACTTTAACAACTATGTACATGATGGAGATTGCAGAATGAAGCAGGATGGTTTGATGACGATTCTATATGGTATTTACATAGCCCTGACTCCCGTGAGTCAGCTTGATGCGGCTAAAACAGGAGCCACGCCGAGCCAAGTGAGGTCATTCCTCCTATCAGACACATTTTTTCGATACCATTCTATTGCTTTTGTGATTTGATTGGGTGCACCTTTGATTTGGGAGTGTATCACGAGGTGGGCAGTAGTAGCTGCTATGCGTTCCACCAGTCTGGATCCGCAAACGGTATATCAACTCTGGCATTGCCGCGAGTGCCTTATCGCATGCCCTATCGCGCCTTCTATGAGTTTGGTTTGTACAATACCTATGAAGTGCCCTCTGATAGCCTCCAATTAACGGAGGAATTACGGTACTGTATAGACTATGGAAATATTTAAAAATATGTTAAGGGGGATATGGGTAACGCCTTAACGCTATTTTAATATTTTTACTTTACTATAGACATATTATAATAGCATATATTACTACATAGTAGATAGTTCCATGGATCCTTAGAGGATGGAAATCCCAAGCATCCTTTAAGTTACTTGTATTTCATTTTACATTTCACTTGAGTTGAATTTATTAATATAAGAATAAGAATGTTATTCCTGACTCGAGTGTTTCGTGTTTTGCTTTATGCTCGGGTCAGACTGAGTGTCACAACATTTGAGACTCACCTTTGGACCTTTGGAGCTTTGCTTGAAGATCCATCTATATCCTTTCAGCTTTCATCTATCCAGTTGTTTGATCAGACTTGTCATCTGTTTGTATTTGAGAATACATTGTATTTGGGATATTCTGTTGTATTTTATTTCAGACTATGATGCTTTAAAGTAGCTTCATGAACTACTATTCATATGTTTCTGCTGCATATTGTTATATTACTCTGTGTCTGTGATTGATTTATTTACTATGTATGTTGAGATTTGCCAAACATAAATTAACAATCTGCTATTTTGAGCAATTAAAGTCCGACATGTGCGGATGAGAATGGTTCGAAATACTGGGTCGTTACAAAAATGCAGCCTCAAGCCTCATTAACTAGGAATGACTAAAATAAGGAAGATGTGGCCTGGCTAGGTGGATGGCTCCTATTAGTTTATGATTATCCCAATCAAGAGTCGATATTGACTCTCATTTGTATGCTTGGGGCCCATTAAAAAGAAAAAAAGGTGACCATAATCGGTACTATCTAGTAAAGGGTAGGCAGTTTCTGTGTTGGCAGGGGTTGATAGCTTCGACCTCGGTGTTATTTTATGTAAAGATACATCACAATGGGCAGTACCCTAGTAGTCCAGTCATTGTATGTAATCCATTCTCCAATAAGTGCAATACAGACTTAGTTGTGCCCAACTATGTTGAAATGTGAGATACATACATTTCATCTATATTCATATTTTACTTTAACCCCTAGACATTATTATATTATAAATGGATTTCTATAGAAATGTTTTGGTTATCGTAAGGTAAAAACCCAGACGTGTTTATGTGCTGCGTGGTCTTACGAGATGTCTTTGATTTAAAGGTTATTATAAAGTTAAGGACTTATGCTTCACTCATAACAGATCCATGTCTAACTCGGAATTTATTTTCTTTTCCTAAACTCTTACGTGCTAAAATTTGAATGGGCTGCCAAGTAGTTCATTTTTTTCTGCATATTCATTTTAGAGGAACTTGGAGAGAGTGGCTTCATCGTAGCTGGGTATTACCTTGTTTTCTGTTGTATTATATTTATATTATATCTGTTTGGTAGGGACATGCTGTTATAACTTTCCTAGGGTAGAATTTGTATTAGTATGACTTTGATGTAATATTTTTGAAATGACTTTGCAATATATTATATTGAGTAATATATATTGTTCCGTTGCGTTATGAGATTATATGTGTTTAGCTTTCTTCTCTTCTATATTTCCTTTTTTCTACCCTCAATGGCTCGCCTTTTGAGGTAAGAAAGGCAGATCGTTACACTAGAATCCACAACTCAACAATTTCAGCAATTCTTGAAGTTAATTTCTATATCTATTGATTGAAACTCCTTTGATTTGCACATGATTTGGGGTGATTCAGGTTATAGGGTTGAGATGCAAGAAAGGTTTGTTTACAATTAGGCTGGAAAAAAAAAATATAAGAAGTAAAATGAACATAAGTTTTGTTTTCCCTCCTCTTATTTCTCCTACATGGGCCAACTGGGTTTGTTAAGGACCCAATAAAAGAAATGTGTTATAATTCTTTAGTTTTACTTATTATAAAACACCATTTTACACTAAATAATGATTTATAAGTTATAAATTTGATTTTTACAAAATTTGACAAACACTAGTATAAGAAAATTTCATTCCTATTAATATTGAGATATTTTATAAAATTAAATATAACCAATGAGAATAAAAGTTTTTCTCATTATTTTCATTAAAACAATCAATTAAGTATAAAAATCTCATTTTAAACAATAAATCTCAATATTGACATTTTACTAAACACTTCTACATTGGTTGAAATAATTTGAGATGAAAAAATATTTTATCACAAACCTCCACTTATATTAAATAAGTAAATAAAACTTTACACTTCACATTTTTATTTAACAATTTATTTTCAGACATTTAATCAGCATAATTTCCTAAAATTATTCATAATTATCAAATATAAGAATCAAGTTTCACAAAAGGATATTCCTTGAATTTCCAGTTTATTAAATCCCAAATCAATTTCAATTTGGAAATTAAAACTAATAAAAATCCCAATTTTATCTTAAAATTGATTAAGATAAATCAAATCATCTATTTAAGTTTAATTCGAGGTAATCTCGGTCGTGTTTATTACATCCCCTTAAAGAAATTACATCCTTGCAATTTTAATTCAGAGAAAAGTCTAAAGGAAAAACATATGTATTCAAAAGTTCCTTCTTCAAATTTACCCAACACCACAAGATTAAACATTGTTTTGACTTACACTTTGATTTATACAACTTTTGCATTCTTCTTCCTTATTTTCTAATTGGAAAAAAGTTGAGACAAATATTTTTAATTTAAAATTTCAAAATTTTAATTATTACTTTCGAATAACTCTTTCCAAAATCTACATTTTCTATTACAAAACCTAAATCATCAAATTATTCCAATTCCAATTAATTTCTTATTTTGAATTTCCAAAATCTAACATTCATTTAAATCATAAAATGATACACACAACAAATCCAAATATCACACACTTTTTATCTTAGCATATATCATAAAATAATATTCACACAAATATCAAATAATAAAATAACGTTGCCTTTCCATTTATTTATAATAACTCCCTTTGTTAAACAGCTGCGATGTCGATCGTAAAATCAAATTGCCTCGCCATTAATCTCGGCTATTTTTAACGCTCGTTGGGTGCATACATCACCTTATTATTTTCCATTATAATTTTCTAAGCCAAACACATTTATATTTGAAGATAAAATTTTCTTTTAAATCTATTTCCTAAAGTATTTTTCAAAAATATTTTACTTTCAAAAATAACGGTATCAAATTCCAGATCATTTACTTAATACAATGATCAAAACTCCAATTAATATTTGGTTTCAAAATAACGATATACTCCAAATTATTCTTTTGCAAATAATATTTATATCCAAAACTTATACTTTTTCATAAAATATCCTTTCACTTCCAAAAATTTATTTATTTCTTAATTTTTGACATCTTATTAATTAAAATTCATATACAATAATTTATTTTCACTCAAACCAAAGAACTTGAGAGTGAAATTCATAAACGAAAGTAGATTTCCAATTATTCTCTATATAAAGAAAAATCTCCCCACTAACTTTAATTTAATTTTAATATACACCAATTATAAAATTCAAAACATTTTTCTAAACTTATCTTATTATATAAAATAATATTTATCCATGAAATTTTAATAGTTCATTTCGTCACTTGGCTGCAATGTTGATTACACAACATATCAACATTACCTCGCCTCGCTCTCCACTTCTTACAATTTATTTAATGACTAATATCATTTTAAATTATTTTAAGTCAAATATTTTACAAATTTTGAAATTAATTATTTCTCATATCAAAATGTCTCATTTGATGTTTAGAAACTCCTACTGATAACATGGCGTTCCATATATCGATCAGAATCCTTAAACATTTTCTAGACAAGTCAACACCACAAATTATCACAAGTTTTCCTTGGTTATATTTATTTTATTATTACTAACATCCATGCATCGAATTAAATAAATACAACCAAGCAATCAATTCCTAACAACAATAAAAAAAACTAAATAGTCGCTTTTAGTGAAACAATTATATTCCTAAAATTCCGCACTGCAACTCTGATTATTCCTAGATTATTCAAATCTTAAACTTACTTATTCAAATTTCTCAAATTCTCTGTTAAAAGAAAATTGTTCACTTAAATCAATTTACTTTGATCTTTCCCTTTTAAAATTAATTTCCTAATAATCCAAAAGTAATTTTCCAACTCTAAAAGATTTTAATACATTACTTTCCAAAAGTTTAATACCACAAATTCTAACTTATTTAATTAAAATTTTAAATCAAAATGCATACCATTTGATTATCCTGATAATCAATTCATATTCCTATCCCTATATAGATAATTAATATAACTATTAACTGTACACCCGAGGGAACATGACTCTAAGTCTCGCTATGTCTAAATCTATGACATATATGTTATAATGTTCCGACTCAACTCTGATACCAAACGGTAATGGCCCTACGCATATTATTAAAGAACATTATGATTAATGTTGTCTAATAATATGGAGAAGACGACTTGTTATGGGCGACCAAATGTGAATATATCTTTAAACTAGTACCGACACAACATATTTACTGTCTTAATGAATATCTGAAATAAAATTGCGACGTGTATAATTTCAATCTAAAGTAATGAACACATTGATTTCTCAAAATCAGAATAATATATCATATAAACAACAACCATAGATCACAGTGGATAATACACATTATATACAATACATACTGTGAGTCTACAAAATGTAATACCACACTCACATATACTCAAGATAAGTCACTATCTCGAATAATACATCCCATCGAATACATCTATACATACATACATACATACATACATATATATCATATTAAAGATAAACTAAAAGGTCAAAATAGTCCATCATCTACTAGCACACCTACCCAAAAGGCCTCAAGTCCTAATACCTAAAAAGCCTCGACATGACGTAAGTATTATAAGATAAATAGGTCAGGCTATCCTAAGTATTCAAAAGGGTGAGAACAAGATGTAAAGTAAGGTATATGACATTATAAAGGTAAACTAATTATAGAAATGACTTAACTCGGAACTTATCATAAAGTATTAGAACATTTAAATCTCGAAACACTTGAAAGTCATAAAAACCGAAACAATCCATACCGATTATCTGGATCGTCCATACCAATCACAATGACTATCCGTACCATGGAAAATAAACAAATTGGGTATCACTCGTACCGATCTGATACAAGGGGTCCTTATCGTGAAAAAACCTATCCTATCACAAGGGTTGTCCGTACCAATCAAGATGATCGTAGAATACATAGCATGATACAAAAGTTTTTAAAGAAATCCATAAGAATACTCCTTTCGGAAAAGTCGGCCCCGGGCCAAATTCAAAAAGGAATACACTCTAAAGTATAATGATGCTTTTAGTAATCACAAAAACATAACCAAAAGTCTCATACCATATGATGAAATTCAAATATTCACTAGAAGCTAGTAATCTCACTTACTACAGATATGACTGGAAAACCTGAACTATATTCTCTTAAGTATCTATTGGCCCTGCCAAACACCTAAAGAGAATATAACTCTAAAGTGTTAAATACTTCCTAATAGCAATCACAAGAATTCAGCAAAAGCATCCCATACTATCCAGTGATATTCGAGTATTGGCTAATGGGCTAGTAAGTTTCACTTAAACATTCTATTCAATAAGTTATACCATATCCGACAAAGCGTTTTTCGAAAGAATTTATACCAATCGTTAAAACTAAGTCGATTATTAGTATTTTCCAAATTATAAAATTAAAGTTCTCAAAATAATTTTATTTAAAGAAGGCGCATAAAAATGCCAAGAAGGCATAAAACCCAAAATTAGCTTATAGTTTGAGAAAAATATACTTCTCATCATATATGAAATGATTCCTAATACTTTATTAGATAATATATACCTTTATATTTCTCAATGTAAAATTTATAAACTCATCAATTATACATAAATATATACTAGTAGATAAATCATCCAATGAATCTGCATAATTCTAAAAATGCCTTTGTGTGTGTATGTTTGTGTGTAGTTGTCTTTATAATTCCATATAAGATATTTGATTAATAAACCATACTTCAAAAAACCTTATAAGTAGTCCTTTCATATTATAAATCCACAAGAACAATTTAACCCAACCCTTAGAAGTATTTAAACATTTGATTAAAACTAACTTGGTCTATATTTCAATCATTTTAATGTATAAGTAATAACTAAATATCTATCTATATATATATTCACTTTCAAATATTTTTAATAAATGATTTATACTTAAAAATATTTAGAAGAAACGATTTGATTTGAAACCCAGTTCCTTTCAAAAAAAACCTTGTTGAAAACATGCAACAGAAATTTAGTGTTCTGCCATGAACCCGAAGAATAACTCGATGGCATTAAAACTCCAAAATAAATTCATGAGTTCCTAAATCAAAATCCAAAACAAGCATTAAAGTTGGCATGAAATAATACATAAAAAACAAGCAACCAAATGAACGAACGAATGAGAGAACGCGATCCATCGGAGAGAAAACTATCATATCTTGGGACTTAGCCCAGGCCAAGATTGATGCACTGATCTGTTGGGATTGGTAGCACTACCTAGACTGAGTACCAGGTGGTTCCCGTGGCCCTCCGTCAGTCCGTTGGTGATGGTTTTTCTTGTGTCATTCATCTAGACTTCTAGAGCACTGATTTAGCAATCATGCAAACACAAATACATCTACAACATGATGATTCAAGGGACCATATTACTAGGGTTTTCAAAAAAAGAGAAAATATAGCAAGAGATGTAAACAATACCAGAAATTAAGATCAATTCAACACTAAATTCATCTAAACAAACATATGCACCCCATATGATTTTAGAGATAAATTGTGTAGGTGTAAACTCCCATTTCCCTTTTGCAATAGTTTTATATAGTCCACAATTCAACAATTTCAGCAATTCTTGAAGTTAATTTCTATATTTATTGATTAAAACCCCTTTGATTTGCACTTGATTTGGGGTGATTTAGGTTCTAGGGTTGAGAATCAAGAAGGGTTGCATGCAGGCTAAAATATAAGAAGTAAAATGAACATATGTTCTATTTTCCCTTCTCTTATTCTCCTACATGGGCGAAATGGGTTTACTATGGACCTAGTAAAATAAATGTGTTTTAATTCTTTATTTTTACTTACTATAAAATAGTATTTTATACTAAACAAAGATTTACAAGTTACAAATATGATTTTCACAAAATTTGACGAACACTAATACATCAAAAAACTTCATTCCTAATAATATTGAGATATTTTGTAAAATTAAATATAACCTTTAAGAATAAAAGTTGTTCTGATTATTTTCATTGACATGAACTATTAGTTATGAAAATCTCATTTTAAACAATAAATCTCAATATTGACATTTTGCTAAACAATACAACATTGGTTGAAATAATTTGAGACAAAAAATATTTTATCATAAATCTCCACTTATAACAAATAAGTGAATAAAGCTTTATACTTCATATTTTTATATTACAATTAATTTTAATACAAATAGTTATCACAGTTTCCCAAAATTATTCTTATTTTATTAAATATAGGAATCAAATTTCACAAAAGGATATTCCTTTAATTTCCAATTTATTAAATCCCATATCCATTTTAATTTGGAAACTATAACTAAAAAAATTCCTAATTTTATCTTAAAATTAATTAAGATAAATAAAATCATATTTTTAAGTTTAATTCTTGGTAAACTTGACTAGGGTTGTTACAAATTTTATTTTGTAAAGGAGTTTTATAGGAAATATTCTTCAAGAGAGATTTATAGATGGTGTATTATTAATAAAGAGGGATTTAGAAATGGTTATCTAAAAACAAGAAAATGGATTTATAAGTGATATTTTAAACATAATGAAGATTTATGTAAAATATATGAGATTTATCAAAATGAGTTTTGGATTCATAAAAAGGTTTTTTATATATAAAGGATTAATAAAAGATTTCTATAAAAGAGCTTATAAAGGTAGAAATAGAAAAGAGTTCTATAAATAGAAAGGAGTTTTAAAATAATTTTAGTGATTTGTAAAAGGAGCTTTATAAATAAAATTAGAGATTTATAAAAGGATTTGTAAATATGAAATGGTCTTATATAAAGAGAATTTTATATATAGAATGAGGTTTGATTTTGATAAGCAATTCTTCTTAATTTTTGTGGTACAGAAACATTCTTTTCGTACTTAACACCGAAATAAAAGTAGGTTGGGTTTAGAGTAAGCAATGTTTTAAATGATATTTTTTTGGCCTATTTAAGTTTGAATTTGGAAAAGATGAAATCTTCCTTAAGTCGTTAGTATACTTATACCGTTGAGATAAGCATATAGATATTTTCTAAGTATTGAATACAAAATGGTTTGTAATATAAGTACATGAAATTTTTCCAAGTATTGAAAGAAATATAAGAGGTTTGTGAAAGCATCTTTTGTGAATTTATTTTGAAAAAATACTTGAAAAATGATTTAATTAATGAAAATTAATTAATAGAGGCTTAATGGAATTTACATGGAGTTAAATCTAGGTTTGATTGTTATTTATTTGATCGTTAAATTACCGACTATTAAATCTTGGCCAAAAATACAACTTTATAAATATGTAGGAGAAACACGGGAGTTATATGGCACAGTCATCTTCGATGATGATATACCACATATATAATTCTCATTCTGTTCTCCTAGAACAAATAATAAGGAAATCCGTCTGCTTAAATGGTTAGGAGGTGGGCTCCACTCTTATGTACTGTCCGATTATTTCCAAAAGAACCGTAGTTGAGTTTACTGGAACTATCGATTTGGTTTTGGAGTGATCAGTAAGCAGGGGAGTGTACTTACATGAGATGAACCGTAACCACTCCAAAACCATATGTGCGTTGTATGGTTTGGAAGAGGTTCGAGATTGGTATGAGATTATGGGATCGACGATGGAGTTCTTTGAAATGCAAGGGCTAATTACTACTAATCATGAGGGTACTTCCAAAATGGATGCTGTAGAAGTAGTGCCTTTGATTAGTTCATATTCTAAACAACTTCTATGGATGAACGCTAGCATTGCATTATTTATTGGAAGGTAGTGTTAACATTCCATATGGGAATTGCTAACAGGAAAAGGTAAATGCATAAACTCACAAGCCTTACAACCCGGTAAGGGATAAAATAGGGGATGCTCGCAGAGCTATGTTGTTATCTACCTTTAGGGGCATCATTCCTTGATCTAGATTCAATTTTATGAATTTTAGTGTACGTACGAGGCGACCGTGAAGTAATGTTTGTAGCTTGGTGCCCTAAGGATGATGTAATCTAGTTTGTCATTTTAAAGTGGCAGACTATTTTTGTGTTCACAGGGTTTGATAGGTTCGACTTCGATTACATTTTATCTAGAGGTGTGTTGTAAGGAAAGTAGTCCTTTACCTTGCCATGTTGGAATCCAATCTCCAATATGTACCTTTACCGACTTAATTGTATATCTATTATGCTGGAATGTAATTAATATAATCATTTCGACTATGATTAATACTTATTTTCACCTTAGGCATTATTATAATATCGCTGGATTTTCTATATAAAAAAATTGGTTATTGTGAGGTAAATACTCTTTCGTGTTTATGTGTTGTGTAAGGTAAATATCCTTCTGTGTTTATATGTTGTGTGGTTTTACGAGATACCCTTATTTTTTAAAGAGGGTTTATAATATTAAAAATCCATATGATTGCATTTCTCACGCTTGTATTACTAGGTTGATCCGAGCATTATTTTCTTATAATGTTCGGTTTAGCCCAAGCCAGATTTAGCTGGACACCTTAAAGCTCTAGTAGATGAGCTGGATGCTTCCAAGGCATACTAATTTATTTTATCTTCACTATTTGCACTATGTTATATTTATTAGCATTTATAAGTACATGTTGTTATAACTCTCCCGACTTACGATAGGTTGGTTAATACTCTTATTGGTGCATGTATATAATGTATATAATAAATTACTCGTCACGATGTCAGATTCAGTTTTGTCTTTTCTTTCTTTCACCCTAATAATTTGTCTTTCAAACACTTGGATATTTCGCACGTGAATATCATAGACGTATTAGTGTCGACTTCTGGGGATCAAAAAGACAGATTGTTCCACATGGTGTAAGAGCTTAGGTTGAGCAAACACATAGGCTTTGGTGGGGTAAACTCATTAGAGTTAAGGTAAGTTACACCCTAGGATTAGTTTGAGTTTATTATATATAAGTGCGCATATTTGTTAGTGTTACAAAATTGTTTTGTATTGGATTGTTGAGTGTACGAATTCTGGTCGATGTATCTAATGAACTGTTATCCCGCCTTTTGGCAAGGCCGTGACACCAAGAACTCGACTAGAAACCAAGGACGGTTCGTCTTGAAGATCAGTTATACATAGGTCTACTATGGATGTCAGTAATTTTTTTTTCGAATCTGGATCGAGCTACAATTTATATGACGTGACAAGCAAAGCTGAGAAAGCCAATGTTCCAGATTTCAAATCAATCGGAGTTCGTATGCTCAAGATATTGATGGATCACGGTTGAGAAATCCAAAATTGCATCGATCATAACTTGAGATCTTCAAGTCCAAATGCCACCAAATTTGGACAGGAGCCGTCTGGCAACCTAAGGAATGTTCACGCCAAATTTCAGCTCCATCGGATGAGTTCTTGATCGATTCGAACTTGCTTCGTATCGATCACGGACCAACTTGCATCGATCATATCTTGAGATCTACAACTCCAAATGCCACCAAATTTGGACAGAAGCCAACTGACAACCTAAGGAATGCTCATGCAAAATTTCAGCTCAATCGGATGAGTTCTTGATCGATTCGAACTTGCTTCGTATCGATCACGGACCAACTTGCATCGATCATATCTCGAGATCTATAAGTCCAAATGCTATGAAATTTTCACAATAGCATACTGCCAACATGAGGAATGTTCATGCCAAATTTTAGCTCAATCTGATGAATTCTTGATCGATTCGAAATTGAGTTCGAATCCATCCCGGACCGAAAAACTCCAACTTGCATCCATCATAACTCGAGATCTACATGTCCAAATGCTATGAAATTTTCACAGTAGCTTACTGCCAACATGAGGAATGTTCATGCCAAATTTTAGCTCAATCTGATGAATTCTTGATCGATTCGAAATTGAGTTCGAATCGATCCCGGACCGAAAATCTCCAACTTGCATCCATGATAATTCGAGATCTACATGTCCAAATG
Source organism: Allium cepa (assembly GCA_030765085.1). Lineage (NCBI taxonomy): Eukaryota > Viridiplantae > Streptophyta > Magnoliopsida > Asparagales > Amaryllidaceae > Allium > Allium cepa. Next base: position 458,982,340 of record CM060938.1, on the reverse strand, counting down.
CTATGAAATTTTCACAGTAGCTTACTGCCAATATGAGGAATGTTCATGCCAAATTTCAGCTCAATCTGATCAAATCTTGATCGATTCGAAATTGAGATCGAATCGATCCCGAAACGGGCCCCAATTTCCTAAGGCCGGGCATGTGGGCCCCCTCACGTGCTAGAAGCGGTCTCCCCGGATTTTAGGCAAAATATCAGCCTCCTACACCTATAAATAGAGCCCCTGGTCATTCAGAAAGGGGGTCGGAGAATTTTGAGAGCAAAAGAGTGCCCGGACTCTGCCACGTTCACTCCAGAGCGCCATTACTGCCATTGATCTCGAATTTAAGCTTACTATCTGCTGTACTTCGTTATCAAAAACTTGTAATCTTCAAGTATCAAGCAATAATGTGATAAAACTTCATAGTGGACGTAGGCAACACGCCGAACCACTCTAAAACTCTGTGTTTCTGTGAATTTTCTTATATGTTTATTGGTGTGTTTGTTAGATCTGCTTCATTTTACACTTATTCTCTTCATTTTATCTCTTCAAACACATCCGAAGAGTGTTGTGCCCAATTTTGGTGCAAACACTTTGGTGCTTTCACTGAGAAAAACCCAGTTTTTCTCCCGTTCCTTGGATCTACTTTCGATATCGGATTGCATAAATCTAAGGAGAAGATCCAGATCTATCGTTCAATGGTTCCTTCTATTCTATTCAGATTGCTGCAGATCTAAGAGGAACCACATTCATCATGAATTTCGAACCCATGTTTTCGAACCCAGAAAATACGGTCATTTTCGAACCCATGTTTTCGAACCCAGAAAATACGGTCATTTTCGAACCCATGTTTTCGAACCCAGAAAATACGGTCATTTTCGAACCCATGTTTTCGAACCCAGAAAATACGGTCATTTTCGAACCCATGTTTTCGAACCCAGAAAATACGGTCATTTTCGAACCCAGAAAACACGGTCATTTTCGAACCCATGTTTTCGAACCCAGAAAATATGGTCATTTTCGTATCCATGTTTTCGAACCCAGAAAATATGGTCATTTTCGAACCCATGTTTTCGAGCCCAGAAAATATGGTCATTTTTGTATCCATGCTTTCGAACCCATGTTTTCGAACCCATGTTTTCGAACCCAGAAAATACAGTCATTTTCGTATCCATCCAAAGGTGGCTTCCTTCGCATCGACCTTGTTCGTAGCCCTCAGCAAGCATTCGTTCGAATCGATCAGGATGCACCACTTCGTATCCATCAGAGAGCGCTACTTCGTATCCATCATGGAGCGCTACTTCGAATCCATCAGGGAGCGCTACTTCGTATCCATCAGAGAGCGCTACTTCGTATCCATCATGGAGCGCTACTTCGAATCCATCATGGAGCGCTACTTCGTATCCATCAGGGAGCGCTACTTCGTATCCATCAGGGAGTGTACTTCGTATCCATCCATCTGCCTCCATTTCGCATCGATGTGCACATGCAGTTCGTATCCATCTATCTGCCTTTAATTCGATCCATCATTTAAGCGCTCGAAACATCGATGCGAACGAACATTTCATATCCATCATTTAAAAAAAAAAATTCGGGTACGATCCAAATTCGCGAACGAACGAGCACCCACATAGTTAATTCAAAGCTCAACTTAATCAACGAACATTCTAATCGTTCCATGACTGGACGGGACATAGGAGACTACAACAGCAATTGTTGAATTGCAATCGAGGAATGGGTATTGAAATACTATTCAACTGGTGCTCCCAGAGGCTGGAGAACCTAGCTAATATGCTAAGAACTAGAGTTGATTAATGTATCATGCTTCTAAGGTGGACTGCAACTTCCTCCAATTGACCAGATTTTAAAACTCCTAAACTAACAATTATGGTGCGTTGGCTAGTATAACGACTACTCTGCCTTGTCTACTCGGCCAACTCGAAACATAGCTAGTCACTATTGAACCATCTTCGAATGCCCGCATCTTAATCATTCCACCTCCACATGACTAAAACCATGGCATACAATCTCAGGAGGACTTCCTTAATACGTTATACGGGCCTCCTTCCTGGTGAAAATCAGAAATAATCACCAATCTATGATCCCATCTTAATCTACTCACCATCCAACCGGCATTACCAACCACTCGAACGTTAGGCAATCGTGCATACATCATTCGCTAGTATTACAGAAGCATGTAGCCATAAAATGAACTTGATAATGTTGACATTAGTATCTCTCCTAATCAGGACCCATTCATTGAAATCATCATACATGCAAAATTTGTAGCAAAAATTCAGCATGTTGACTATGTCAGTGTAATATGGAAATTCAACCTCCGACACTATCTCATGAAGGAAGAATGGTGCATGGATTCCATGAAGAATGATGAATGCCATCAAATGCAAAATCCATGCTCTAAATCAGGAAGCTCCTCTTCTTTAGATGGCTACCGTGGATGTCAATGCCATAAGGCTGCTCTGGAAAGGATAACTCTAACAATATGTTCGAGCCCTATAAAACGAAGGGCCGAGAATCCCTGATCCCTATCAGTCACAAACTTTGGTCAAACTGAGCCACTTGCATTAGACTTCCAACAGAGAAGGGCTAGACTGAAGTGCAATTGCAAGCATACGACGCTGCTTCACACATCAATGAGATTTAATCCGATCTCTTTTGAATTAATTCTATTTCAATTTCGTTTATGTTGCGAAATATGACCAACTTAAATTAAACTACTTGCAAATGATGCAGGTAACCGAGTACTTAAGGATGGGTGCAAAACAACCTCCGTGTACTATGCTCAAATCATTGAGGTATCATTATGACGAGCATGATTCAACCACTCGTCGGCTGCTATATGCACCTGACTTGGGGGCAGGGTATTAAAGCAGAAAAGACTGAAAAGGTTGGGACTCCAGTACAAAGTGGATGCAACCGACCATCCACCCATTTGCCTATGCAGTTTAATTAGGAGATTTGAGAAAGACTTGTAGTTATATGTCCCAACAATGCACTCTCCATCTCATACTTGAAGCTCGCCAAAATACTTATGCTTCTTCTGGAGCCCAGTAGAATCAGAATCATACCAAGGGTGGACGTGACCGACCATGCATCCAATCCTACGTTGGACACTTGGGGTTTTTTTTAAGAGCACATATTTATAGTGGATATGCTTTGACCATTCACTCCCCAGTTTGCATCAATGATTCGACAAAACAATCTTGCCTCAAACCGACTTTATCAAGGGCCAACCCTCAATTTATAGTCATCAACAACTGACTGCTTACTCGCTAATCATCATGAGCCATCATTCCAACTCTCTTCCTCAACTCGACTGGAAGAGCGCAAAGCGTAAAGTGGACGTAGCTCGACCGTCTACTCTCCAACTCTTGCCCCCAACTTAAGGGAAAATACACAACTCAAAGTAGATGTAGTTCAGCCATCCTCTCCTCTGCTCGAGCTCAAAGCTTGCCAGAACACTAATCTTACTCCTTAGGCTTGGCAGAAGCGGGATCCATATGAACACGGATGCGATTCATCCGTCGATAAACTAAGTCTCATCTTTCATTGATGGCAGTTAAGTGGAAAGTAATCGAGATCCCACCGATCATTTGCTAAGCGAAACCCTCAACTCGGGGGCAAGCCATCGCATCAAAGGCTGAACCGGACCGACACACGACAGTCCTGCAATCAACTCTAGGTTCCCAGAGTGCGAACTGGAGTATAAACACTAACTCCACTTTCCCAGAGTGCGAATTGGAGTATAAACATCCAATAAATCGTTTCCAGAGTGCGAATGAACTCCAACTTCCCAGAGTGTGAATTGGAGTATAAACATCTAATAAATCGTTCCCAGAGTGTGAACAGACTCCAAATTCCCAAAGTGTGAATTGGAGTATAAACATCTAATAAATCGTTCCCAGAGTGCGAACGGACTCCAAATTCCCAGAGTGTGAATTGGAGTATAAACATCCAATAAATCGTTCCCAGAGTGCGAACGGACTCCAACTTCCCAGAGTGAGAATTGGAGTATAAACATCCAATAAATCGTTCCCAGAGTGTGAACGGACTCCAAATTCCCGGAGTGCGAATTGGAGTATAATCACCAAATCCATCGTTCCCAGAGTGTGAACGAATTCCTAAAAAGCCCAAATAGGTGTGACTGACCATCTATCGGCTGACTCCAACTTCCCAGAGTGTGAATTGGAGTATAAACATCTATTCTAGGTTCCCGGAGTGCGAACCAACCCATCGATGCGGACTCCAAATTCCCAGAGTGTGAATTGGAGTATAAACATCAAATCCATCGTTCCCAGAGTGTGAACGAATTCCTAAAAAGCCCAAATAAGTGTGACTGACCTTCTATCGGCTGACTCCAACTTCCCAGAGTGTGAATTGGAGTATAAACATCTATTCCAGGTTCCCGGAGTGCGAACCAACCCATTAATGCAGACTCCAAGTTCCCAAAGCATGAATTGGAGTATAAACATAAATTACAGGTTCCCGGAGCACGAACCGAAGCATTTGTGCTAACTCCAAGTTTCCAAAGCATGAATTGGAGTATAAACATACATTATAGGTTCCAGGAGCGCAAACCGAAGCACCCATGCTAACTCCAAATTCCCAGAGCGTGAAGTGGAGTATAAACATCAACTAACTCCATATTCCCAGAGCGTGAAGTGGAGTATAAACATCAATTCCAAGTTGCTGGAGCGTGAACCAAAATATACATGCCAACTCCAGATTCTCAGAGTGCGAACTGGAGTATAAACATCAACTAACTCCAAATTGCCACAGTGTGAATTGGAGTATAAACATCAGCTCTAGGTTCCTAGAGTGCGAACCGGAGTATAAACACTAACTCCAGATTCCCAAAGTGCGAACTGGAGTGTAAACATCAAATAACTCCAGATTCCCGGAGTGCGAACTGGAGTATAAACATCAGCACTCTCCAGATTCCCAGAGTGCGAACTAGAGTATAAACATCCACAAACTCCAGATTCCCGGAGTGCGAACTGGAGTATAAACATCAACTAACTCCAGATTCCCAGAGTGCGAACTGGAGTATAAACATCAACTAAATCCAGTCCCGAGAGCGCAGACTGGAGTATAAATACCCAACGGATTTGACTGACAAACCATCAACCAACTCCAGTCCTCAAAGCTAGAATTGGAATATAAATATCAGTAGGGATGCGATTCGACTGTCCATCTATCAACTCTGATCCCGCAGCACGTCCTGTAGACAAAAAGTGGATGTGATTCGACCATCCGCTTTTCTATCGTCCCCTGACATGGGGGCATACTTATCATTAAAAATCGAATGCTCCAACCATCTAGCATAAAGCGGGCATGACATGACCGTTCATGCATCAACACTTATCCCCGGCATGGGACCTATAACATAATCTTATAGGGATGCACTCCAACCCAGCAAGACAAGATTTCTTCCTTGATTAGACAGGGAGATGTAGATTCGCAAAACGGACCTAGCTGAACGTCTTATTCCAAATGGATGTGATTACCCATCCTACCGCAAATGAACGTGACACGGCCGTTCATCCGCTAACTCTGGCCAATGATATGGCGGGTTGTGCATGCAACGTGGCCGGATATGACCCAACCATCCGCGAATTAGCTCCTTTCTCCAAAATCATAAGGAGGAATATCAAATTAAAGTTGTCGCAATGTGACCGGCTACACTTCGACATTCGCCATTGACTAGTGCCAGAGGAATTAATCGAGGAAAATGTGGTTCGACCATTTTCTGCTAAAATTATTAGTCCCCAGAGTGTGGACAGGGATGTAAATATCAAATAGGTGTGACTAATGGCCCTTCAACTAACTCTCATCTCCGGAGTACGACTACGAGTGTAGACAAATGAATGAATATGATCCGACCATTCATTCACCAACTCCGACCAAAAGTCAACGGGAGGAATATAAACTCGCTACAGGTGCAATTAGACTGTCCACAAACTAACTCTACGACTGTGGCAGAATAACAAATCATTGAAAAGAAGAGAAAGGTGACTCGCTACATCGCTAGCTTAGCGTCCTTTACAACTTAAGGCAATGACTGCAAGGAGGCCTTAATGCTAACCAAGTAAAATGATTCCCGAAGTTACGAGGAGCCAATTATATCGTACCGCGAGATCGACGGGCAATATTGATCTGCACCTTTCATATCATACCAAAGGATCGATAGACAATGAGGTCCCTACATTCTACATTGTGTCGCTAAATCGACGACCAATATTGATCCTCTTCGACTACAATTCGATGTGACCCGGGAACCCATCGAATACCTTCGACCACCAGAGCATGGATAGAACCACGAATGAGTGTGACTTGACCATTCGTCCTCCGTCTCCTTCCATCGATCCGCCAGGAAGTGCATGAGACTGGATGAGCATGACCCGACTGCATTTGAGCTGACATTGTCCCTAGATCTGAAGGGAGAACGTAAATCGAAACGGACGTAGTTGTTCACCTAACTCCAAAAGAATGCAATGCGACCATTCATTCTTTGGCTCTTAACCAAATCTGACAAAACGAGCAATTTAAAACAAGTACAACCTAAATGTCCGCGCACCGATTCTTACCCTCGGTTCGAGAAAGCATCAACCCTGCATTGGATCTTACTGGACGATTCACTCTTCAATTTTTGCCCGGAGTATGACGACATAAGCAACAAAGTGAATGTCGAAGAGGCAACGAAGTATTCTACCTAGAGGAAAGAATTAGGACAGAAAGCAGAATATGGCACGGCTCGGCCTTCCATCGGTTAACTTGATATCACGGTTCAATGGGATAGAGTGCGAAATTGAAGCGAACATTATCTACCTTGCTGCTTATCGAGATATTCCCCAGACTTGGGGGCATGCACGAGAAATGAGATGAATATAATTTGATCTTTTATCAAACAACTCTAGCTCTTACGGCTTGGACTACAGTATAAACACAGCAGAAGCTAGGCTCGATCATTCGCATAATACATCCATCAACCCGAGACTGGGGGAATGAATGTGATCATCCAAGAACTGGATACGACTACTCAATCCTATAGCTCTTGCCTAGTATTCATAACAACTTTAAGTTACGACCGAAAGGATGCTTAGAGATACAATCATAAGATCGACGCCTGGACTTATGAGAAACTAATCATCATTCTGACCCTTCCGATGAGCAATGGATTGCAAGTACATTGAATGGAAAGCACATTGCTCGGAAACACAAGTAGATTCCAACCAGCTATGCTGCAGCATGCGACACAAGGCTAAACTCTACTATGCCTTTAATTCCACATCCCTATGAGCCTGATCATTTACCATTGCAAATAAGCACATGAAGTGCCTACAACCCATCACAGGTATTGTAGATCAAATCACAACTCTTCGCAAGGATGATGCAAGAGTCAACTGCATTGCTCCAGGTGAATTTGATATGTCTTCTTGGACTCGATCTCATATATACATATGGACCCTCACCAACTATTGAGAACCTTGCATTAAATATCAACCCGAAGCATGTCTCGGTGAATAAAAACGAAGCGACACAGATTTAGAAAGATCTGCTGCACTAAAGGAGGAGGCGAATCTACTCAAAACCAATAGGTTTATCCATGATGCGCTCTACCCAAAATGAGTATCCAATCCTTTATTTACAAAAGAAACAAATGGAAAGTGGCGGACTTACGTCGACTACTCATATTTGCACGAGGCATGGCGAAGCATAGCTTTCCATATCTAATGATCAGCCAACTAATTGAATCGATCATCAGACATGAATTACTCTCATCCATGTACGCAAAATACCAAATAAAATCAGATATTGAAACATGTCCCAGACAAGGAATACAACTGTTTCGTTACTGACCCGAGCCTATAGTGCTATGCTGCAATCCATGGATTCAAACTTGAGAATGCTTATGCTACTTACCAAAAGACGATTAATAGATCATTCGAAAATCAGATCGGCCGATCAATGAAAGTATATGTGGTTAATATGCTCGTGAGATCACGACCATCAAGCGACCGCATCGATCACAACTTCCAACAAGAAGACGATAACTGTTTAACAAGTTAAATGGAACTATTCAGAGTGAAGATGGAAGTTTTCAAAGCACGTCATGTTCACACAAGACGTACTTTGGGGGGCAAATGTTATCCCGCCTTTTGGCAAGGCCGTGACACCAAGAACTCGACTAGAAACCAAGGACGGTTCGTCTTGAAGATCAGTTATACATAGGTCTACTATGGATGTCGGTAATTTTTTTTTCGAATCCGGATCGAGCTACAATTTATATGACGTGACAAGCAAAGCTGAGAAAGCCAATGTTCCAGATTTCAAGTCAATCGGAGTTCGTATGCTCAAGATATTGATGGATCACGGTTGAGAAATCCAAAATTGCATCGATCATAACTTGAGATCTATAAGTCCAAATGCCACCAAATTTGGACAGGAGCTGTCTGGCAACCTAAGTAATGTTCACGCCAAATTTCAGCTCCATCGGATGAGTTCTTGATCGATTCGAACTTGCTTCGTATCGATCACGGACCAACTTGCATCGATCATATCTTGAGATCTACAACTCCAAATGCCACCAAATTTGGACAGAAGCCAACTGACAACCTAAGGAATGCTCATGCAAAATTTCAGCTCAATCGGATGAGTTCTTGATCGATTCGAACTTGCTTCGTATCGATCACGAACCAACTTGCATCGATCATATCTCGAGATCTATAAGTCCAAATGCTATGAAATTTTCACAATAGCTTACTGCCAACATGGGGAATGTTCATGCCAAATTTTAGCTCAATCTGATGAATTCTTGATCGATTCGAAATTGAGTTCGAATCGATCCCGGACCGAAAAACTCCAACTTGCATCCATCATAACTCGAGATCTACATGTCCAAATGCTATGAAAATTTCACAGTAGCTTACTGCCAACATGAGGAATGTTCATGCCAAATTTCAGCTCAATCTGATCAAATATTGATCGATTCGAAATTGAGTTCGAATCGATCCCGAAACGGGCCCCAATTTCCTAAGGCCGGGCATGTGGGCCCCCTCACGTGCTAGAAGCGGTCTCCTCGGATTTTAGGCGAAATATCAGCCTCCTACACCTATAAATAGAGCCCCTGGTCATTCAGAAAGGGGGTCGGAGAATTTTGAGAGCAAAAGAGCGCCCGGACTCTGCCACGTTCACTCCAGAACGCCATTACTGCCATTGATCTCGAATTTAAGCTTACTATCTGCTGTACTTCGTTATCAAAAACTTGTAATCTTCAAGTATCAAGCAATAATGTGATAAAACTTCATAGTGGACGTAGGCAACATGCCGAACCACGCTAAAACTCTGTGTTTCTGTGAATTTTCTTATATGTTTATTGGTGTGTTTGTTAGATCTGCTTCATTTTACACTTATTATCTTCATTTTATCTCTTCAAACACATCCGAAGAGTGTTGTGCCCAATTTTGGTGCAAACATGAACGTTATCGATATGAGTTTCTAAACATTAAAACGAGACAAACCGACACAATATTGTTTTTGAAATTGGTAAATGAAATAGTTTTACCTAGAATTATATTTTATATACAAAAGATTAATTTCTAAAAGTTGGTGAAGATTTATGATATGTTTGTTATGAGATGATAATATTTAGTTATTTTCATTTATTGTTTGATTGATTATGCTTGACCAGTTTATGAGCAGTTTTATCTATTCACACCATGGGTGGGTAGATAGTAGTACGGGGACAATGAAAACGAACACCTTGTGCATTATCTTTCACAGTTTAACTATAAGGCATTCGATGATAATGTTGAATTAAAATTTAAATTTAACAAAAGTTGTTTATTACAATCTAACCTAAGATATAAACTCGTGAAATAATTTTATATAAGTATACTTTATTAATATAGATTATAATAAAAAGGATACAAAGATGATAATTTGACAACTAAAATCCAGGTATTGTGAAAATTGTTTTTTTCAAAGTTTTTGAGGGAATAATAATAGTATTATTTGAAAGTAATTATGAATAGAAATATTTGAAAAGAATTTAAAAAGAGATAGAAGCAATAAACTGACTCATGTCGTTGGAAAATAATTCTAGTGATGACAGCAACACCATTGGCGTTCATTTTCAAATTTATAAGTGTGGGAATGGTACCATAATGGTTTTGATTCAGAATGTTTTGGTAAAACAAATTTTGTTTTAAATTCCAAAGTAAGGATTTGATACAAAAAAGTTATCAGAATATATTATTTCAAAATAATTTGAAACCCAGTATTTAGTTCTTAAGTTTTCAGTTAAGTGATATTAAGGACTCATGTATCCTATGCATTAGGATAGTTTGGTTTGTGCCTCTCACTAGATGTATTATTTAGTAGTTTTCATTTGTTAAAATGAAAATGGAATTTTTGATGATTTTGGACAGTCGAAAACTTTCGAGTTAATTGAAAAATTGAAGCTAAGAGGTTGTGAGAATATAAGAAATAAGTTTTTTTAACTTATAAAATTGAGAAGATTGTAAGTTAAAACAAGATTTAAATTTGTTCAAAATACAGGTTAAGTAAAAAAAAATTTGATATTGTATCTATACTCTTAGGATGTAGTAAAGTACTATACATGTTAACACTTAATTTATGAAATGTTTTCATATTTAGAAGTAAAAAGAAATTATTATAAGTAAAAACCAATAAGAATAAGTACAAAAGTTGTACATAGATCATTTCTTCGCACGGTTCTTGATCCAAGATTGGAGTAAATGACTTTAAAGTGATTTACACCGATCCGAACAAGGATATATCACTCAACTCTTGATGGCAAAAACTTGGAAAGGGTTCTTGATATGTTTCTAATGATTTCTAACATGATATATGGAGTGAAAGTTTCTGATCAAGAAGCATGATCGATGTCCACACTAGGGATGTTGGGCGAATGATACTAGTTTGGAAGAGAAGTTTATGTATTCAAGTATGTGATCGAATCAGATATCACGTACGAATGATCTATGTACATCATGCGGGCTTATGGAAAAAGATAAGTTTTTGTGGGCTTATTTCCTTTTGGGTTTGATAGTGATGAAATTTCAGGGTTGAAATGCTTTTAAGGGGGGAAGAATGCAATGACCTGAAATTTTTAACCTTTCGAACTTGGATATGTAATTTATTTAAATATCCAAATTTGATTCAAAAATAATAAATAACAAGAAAATCAATTGTTGATAAAATGATTTGATTTTTAATAAAGTATATTTAAATGAATTTGTAGGATTTTTTCATAATTTTTAATTTGGAAGACAGTTAAATTTTCATTTGACATATTTTACGATAAACATTGTCTATTTAGAAACAAAAAAGAATAAAATCACCAGTGTACTTTATGCTTGTTTTGGTATCGAGTCGCATTATTGTGCATAAGCGTATTTTTATTTCTGTCATTCTCGGCTTATACGCCAATGGAATATTGTGTAGCGGGCTGGCCTGTTTGATGGTTGCAATGGAGGTTGCAGCATCAACTCTGATGGTCAGAGACTTTGGGTCGAGGTGAAGGGTTTCGACCCTAGTTTTTTTAGGCTTTGGGTTTTGCATGTGGTTAGTGCAGTGGACATGATCGAGTGTAGTGTTAGTAGGTTGGAGGTGAGGCGAGAGGTAGGCAGTTGCATTGGTGATGGCAGCGTGGGCATCACGCGGTTGAGGCTTGGTGGTTTGTTGGAAGAAGTGGGCAGGTTTAGTTCCTAGGGTGTGTTACTTCTACAAGTGCGTTTCTTTATTCGAATGTGGGAGAAGCTCTATAGCTAATGGAGCAGATGGATGTATGGTTGGTAGGTGTTATTATCAAAATTGGCTGCTAATACCTGAATAATATGAAAGCACCACCAATCTAATCACAATTTCCGGATAGACAATTATATGCGTAGATCACAGATTCCATAGCAAAAAAGTAAATGAACACATGAATTTTATAATGGTTCGGAAAGCTCTAGCCTACAACCACTTCAATAATTTTATTTATTTCACTCCATGAGTACAAATACAATTTGCTTTAGCCTTCAAAAATTAATGAAGGAAAGAGCAACAATGAAGAAGATCCATTGCAATGAGCCAATGATCCTATATTTATAAGTGAAGACATCAAAATATCCAGCTAAAAATCCACATGTAGAAGCCCAAGACCAAGACGAACCGATATAGAAAGTTTGGGACCCACCTAAGCCTTCTATGGGGATCGTGATCGATCGGTGGTGGGGGCCATATGGCACCATGCAATTAGTTGTGGTGGTCCCCCTCCACTTCCTTTTTACCTTCCATAGTTGTTTTCCTGGTTTCCTTAGTGTTCGTTGAAATATTGACTGATCTCTGTTGAGTTGAGCTGCTAAGTTAAGTGCCTTAGCCATAGTAATATGATCTGATCCCCTTAAATGATGCGATCCGATTCCTGCCTAGAGGAAGGGATTAGTACCAATCCCATGCCAAAGGCAAGTACCAATCCATACTTAGCCATTTTCGGGATATCGTTCGTATGAATCCACTTAACTATCATCCATAGCTTTGCTTATATCTGATTTTCAAACCTGATAATCATCTCTTTAGGGTTCCAGCCTTGATGATCTTAAAATCCATTTAGTCAAATCCATGGTATCTTGCATGGTCAAAAGGCGGGATAACATTTGCCCCTAAAGCATGCCATGCGATAAGAAGGTGTGTTTTGAATTACCATAAGTTTGAAATCCATAATCCATCGACAGCCAAACATTCCATTTCAAAATCCAATCCTTTGCCAAGCTGAGTTGTCATAATCCATGACTGTTCGGAATCGATTGTCAATTTTGAAACCATTCCAGATCCTTAGCCAAATCCATATCCATGATCTCACCAGATCGTTTACCAAATCTAAATCCTCGATCTCACCGGATCATTGTCCCGAATCTTCAGTCTCTTTGAATCGTCGGCTAAATCCAAGGTCTAGCCGGATTAAGAGCCTTGTTCGTGGTCTCTTCAGTCTAATCATAGCCTCTCCTTGCTCTTGCTGTAACCCATCTCATCACTCTTCGATGAAAGGGGGAATATCGATAAGTAAGTATGAATCATGGCCTCTCTGGGTCAACCACGGTCTCTCCCGATCCTTAATGGACCCCACTCACTCTCCGACAAGAAGGGCACAATGATAAGCAGGCCGATCCTGTCGCTCTCTGACGAATCAGACTACTTCTTGATTCTTGGGTTCCATCTCATTGGTCGGAGCATAACGTGATCTGTCGGGTATTATTCTCCGGTCTTGATCCTCCGGTTGAGGAGTTAATCCATGTACGTGTCCATCCTGTCGCTCTCCAACGAAGGAACTTGCACATTGCGGTTATTGCCCCATCTCTCCGGTTGGGACAATCATGAACTGTTTCATTCATTACATTAATGCAGAATTGAGCATTCCAAAATCCATTTGTAGACTGTAAAATTTAAGTTCTTACAACCAGAAAACCAGAAAACAAGGAAATAAGGAAAACCAAATATTGCTTCTACGGGCACTACGGTTTATCATCATCTTAGAGCTTACCTAAGGACCGACCTTGATCCCGTACATATGCAAGTGAGTTAGCTGTTTTACTATGAAGTTTATTATTTATTTCACGCCACCCCGATCAAGAGATGACGATCTGACACCTCGATCCAAGGCCATTGACATTTAACGTGGATGGTGGTTGTTCCTGTTCAACCACTATAGCCGACTCCTCACATGTTCCTTAAACACATCTTTCAAGTGCCTACAGTCGTTTGTAATGTGCCAATCTAGCTCATGGAATAGGCAGCATTTTCCTCATGCCTACTCGCATTCGGCGAGTTCTCTTCTTACTGGTCTTCCGTACGAAAGGCGCCCTCTAGTATCCAGGTAAATCCTCTCTAATATCTCATTTAAATCTGTATAAGAAGACAATTTTGATTCTCTCCTTTACTGCTTTGATCCGTTGAAGCCATCATCTGCTTTTCGCTTTCCATTGGCCTTGCCTAAACCTTCCTCAGACGGTGCTCCGCCCCTCTGTACATTAACCTCTTATCTACCAGCCTTAGCGTCCTCCTATTATAGGAACCTTTCAGCCTCATGATAAAATTCCGTGAAATCCATGATGGATCCTGTTCCATTGCAACCTTAAAGTCTATCTCTTCAGTTATTAATGATACCCACCATTAAGATCATCGATGGATCCTACCGATCCACCAAAGCAACTACCGCATTACCTATGTTAAGAGATTCCTTGAGGACTCCCTTTTCCTTTGTTTCGGTGTTGTCAATGTCAGCACAATCTTGGGTCTTATTATGTGGACCCAAAATTTCCTCATGAATTTATCCACCAACTCCGTCCAAGTGCCAATATAACCATTCTCCAATTGTCTAAACCACATTGTACTATATCCGCCAAGTACAAGGGAAAACATCATGCCATCACTTCCTTTGATGCACCCAACACCTCCATATGCCTCATGTTCCTTATGAAATGAACAGTAGGGTCCAATTTTCTATCATATGTCCCTAATGTTGGTAACTTAAAACTCTAGTGCATTCCTAGCACGCTTGATATTAGGAGTAAATGGAATCCTATTCACATCTTTCAGAACCCCGTTCACCAATCCTCCTCTCATAGCTCATATGATCATCTCCGAAAACCTGTCACTACCATCCAAAGGTAGCCTCTAATCATAATTTCTAGCCCACTTCCTGAATCCACGAGGGAATCCTGGAACATTCTCCTCCAAACGTGCATCCGCATTCTGATCCACACCAAACTGCACAGCATCGACCATTAGCCTACCACGAACCAATCCAGCCCGACTCAATGGCATCCCCCTTTACCATCGGCGAACAGTGTCGATCCTTATAGGGGCGTCGATGCCGATCCTTCCTTGTTAGTTGGGGACTGCCCGAGGCTGCTCTGCTCTGTTCTCCCGCCTGTTGGCTTCGATTTCATGCTCCTGGTTCTGATTTCCTAGAGCTCCTAGTGCTCCAATTCCTTGATCCAGATTGCCAGCTGCACCAAATCCTTGGTTTTTGCTCCAACTTGTCCAATTTGCTTGAGGAATCTTTGCATAGTCTCATATTATCTCTTCATTATCCGCTCATGCATTGCCTCCATTATAGTCTCCATCTCGTTCCTAGTGATATAGACGAAGGGCTTATTACCTCAAGCTCTTGAGGACGCCTTCTGACTCCCTATATGGCAAGTCCTATTTGACAATGGTCTTCTTGCAGATTTCCTAGCCATTGCTTTCAAGATCCAAGTATCCAAGCTTCCAAATTAGAGATCCAATCTTCCACATCCATGGATGCAAGTCCTTCTCGATTAAAGCACCAAAATGTTAGCATCAAAAATGGCTTCCAACACCCGAACAGTACGAAAACACCACCAATCCAATCATAATTTCCATACAGGGAATTATATGTGCAAATCACAAATTCAATAGCAAAAAAGTAAATGAATACACAAATTTTATAGTGGTTCGACAAACTTTGATCTAGTCCACTCCAATAACCTTTTTATTATGCTATAGGAGTAAAAATACAGGTTGTTTTAGCCTTAGAAAATTAGTGGAGGAAGGAAAGTGAAACAATAAAGAAGAGTGAAAGAAGATCCCCTGCAATGAGCCAATGATCTTGTATATATAAGAGAAGACGTCGAAATATCCAACTAAAAATCCACGTGTAGAAGCCCAAGATCAAGGTAAAAAGACTCAGCAAGTTCGGGGCCCACCTTGGCCTTCTATAGAGATCATCACTGATCAGTAGTGGTGGCCATGTGGCACCATGCAATTGGTTAAGGTGGTCGCCCTCCTCTTCCTCATTGTATTTCCTAGTTGTATGCCTGGTTCCCCTAGTATTTGTTGAGATATTGACAGATCTCTGTTGAGTTAAATTGCTAAGTTAAGTATCTATAGCCATAGTAATCTAATCCGATCTCCTAAAATGATATGATCTAATACCCTAGCTAGGGGAAGGGATATGGACTGAACCCTTGCCCAGGGGAAGTACCTATCCATACTTAGCCATTTCTGGGGTACCATTTGTCTAAATTCACATGACTATCATTAATCGCCTTAATTATATATGATTTTCAAACCAGATAATCATATCTTCAGGCTTCCTGCCTTGATGATCTCAGAATATGTTTACTCAAATCCATGGTATCCTACCTGGTCAAAAGGCGGGAAAATAGTGGGCCTTCGACCGATTTAAGTTTGGGTGAGAATTATTTAATTTTATTGCTTTATTTATATTAAACAAGTGTTCAGTTTTAAAAAGCCATAGCTCATTCATTTTAAATCTGATTAACCAGTGGATTTTTGCATTAGAATTATATTGACGAGCATAATCTTTTAGCATAATTTGCTAATAGTTTGGATGAAGTATAATTTTACGATATACAATAGTGATTGAATTTAATTACGTTGTTTTAATGATAACATAGTTAAATTAAGTACACTTCATTAGTATTATCTATTTGGCCAAACAAAAATACCGTTCTGCTATTATAAATGAAATAAATTATTTTGGACATTTATTTAGCAGAATAAAACAAATTCTGCTATAATTAAATCGAATAATTTATTCATGACATCTGTTAGTAGAATAAATCTGTGTACTACTATACTTATACTATTGAGATAAGTGTATGGATATTTTCTAAGTGTTGAAATATAATGGTTTGTAATATTCTTATACCGGTGAAATAAGTATATGAATGATTTCGAGTATTGAAAGGAATATAAAGGGTTTATGAAATCATCTTTTGTGAAGGTATTTTGAAAATATACTTGAAAAGGGATTTAATTAATGAAAAATTAATTAATAGAGGCTTAGCGAATTCTACATAGAGTTAAATCTATGTTAGTTATTTATCGGATAGTTAAAAAACCGACTATCAAATCTTGGCAAAAGATATAACATTGGAAATATCTAGGAGAAACAAGAGAGTTATATGGTATGGTCATCTTCGATGATGTTGCACTGTGCATATAAATCTTGTTTTGTTCTCTTAGAACAAATGATAAGAAAATCCATCTGCTTAAACAGTTAGGAGGTGATCTCTACTTTTATGTATTACCTAATTATTTTCAAATGAACCAGAGTTGAATTTACTTGAAACATCAATTTAGATTTGGAGCAAATGGTATGCGGGGGAGTGCATTATATGAGATGACTCGAAACCGTAACCACTCCAAAACCAAATGCGCGTTCTATGCTTTGGAAGAGGTTCAAGATGATGGGATCGAAGATGGAGTTCTTTGAAGTGCAAGTGCTATTTGCAACTAATCTTGAGGGTGATTCCAAAATGGGTGTAGTAGAAGTAGTGACTTCAGTTTGTTCATATCCTGAACAACTTGTATGAATAAACGTTAGCACTGCATTGTTGCTTGGAATGCAATGTTAGCATTTCAAGTGGGAACTGCTAGGAGGAAAAGGTAAATGCATAACCTCACAAGCCTCACAACAAGTAACGGCTAAAATAGGGGATGTTCGTAAAGCTATGTGGTAAGTTATCAATAGAAGCATTATCCCATCATCTAGATTCGATTTTATGGATTTTGGTGTGCGCGTGGGGTGACTGTAGGGCAATATTTACAATCTGGTGCTTGAGGGATGATGTAATCTGGTTTGTCATTTTAAAGTGGAAAACCGACTCTCTGTTCACAGGGGTCGATAGGTGCGACCTTGGGTACATTTTATCTAGAGGAGTACTGTACGATAGGTAGCCTTTTACCTTTCCATATTAGAATCCAATCTCCAATACATGCCTTTACGGACTTAGTTGTATAACTATTATGCTGGAATGTAATTAATTTAACCATTTCGGCTATGATTAATACTTATTTTCAACCTTAGACATTATTGTAATATCACTGGATTTTCTATAAAATGGTTTGATCATCACAAGGTAACGTCCGTGTTTATATATGATGTGGTCTTACAACATACCTTTATTTTTGAAAGGGGCTTTACAATATTAAAATCCATATTATTATATTTCATATGTTAGTTTTATCAGGCTGATCCAGGTGTTATTCTCTTATAATGCTTGGGTCGGCCCAAGCATATTTTCCAAATTTTGCTGGACACTTTCGAGCTTTAGGAGACGAGCTAGATGCCTCAAAGGCACATTCACATATTTTATCATCCATTTTTTTCTATGTTTTATTTATCATCATTTATAAAGATGGGTTTTCATAACTATCTAGACTGATGATAGGTTAGTACTCTGATTGGTGTATGTATATAAAATTCATCTTTTTGTAAAGATCATTAGTATATTACATATTACTTATCATGATGTGAGATTCAATTCTTTCTTTTCTTTCTTTCACTCCAACAATATGGCTTTTCGGCACTTGGGTGTTCGACATATGAATTCCATGGATATATTAGTGTCGACTTCTGAGGATCGAAGAGGCGGACTTTCACAGTAGTGGTTCGACTAACCAATGCCTGCATCCACTATCCATGGTCATTAATTTTCTTATAGATCTCAAGTTCAATGTAAGAAATACAAATATAACATTATATTACTCTAAGAAAAAGAAAACAATGCTCTACTTTATTCGGTTCGATCACTTTCTCGGTCTGGTATGGAATGGTCCAGTCGGTTTTTTCTTTCTAGATTGTCTTCCATTATTGTTCGTTCCTCAGTTTATATATAAAGGTATGATAACATATAGTGATTGGCTTGGCAATCCCACAAAAATAGATGCTTTCCATGTATAAATGGTTTGGTTCAGCAAAGTTTGGCTTGATAAGGATTTGGTACATAAGCTTGGTTTGGCATGGATGTCCCAATATATTTTTATTCTTTGGTAATTGCATGTTGAATCAATTTTCCTATTCGAGAATAGGAAACTACCATCCCATTTAGAGATGGATCTACCGGATCGTGTTCATTAAAGCATGCTGAACTATTTACTTAACTTCTTATAAAATTGTGTTTTCCTTTTAATTTTTCTCAAGCTATCTCTTGATATTCTTACCTTATTGCATTTCCTTTATGACCGAGTGATGATGCTCCAATTATGGATTTTCCAGCCATTTCTATGCTTCTTGATGTCTTTCCGTATTCACTATGCAATGGGTGAAAAATACCATAGTACTTGCCTCATAAAGTACGCTATGAATGTAGTGTGTGATTTTCTTCATTAGGATTCACTTTATTCATTTCAAAGTGTCTCATCTTTAATTCAGGATGTCCCGGTCCGACTCTAATTTATCGCAAGGTCTTTTTCACTTCTGGCAAAAATTTGTGGATCATTCCACAATGTCTTTGATTACCATAATGCTTGTAGTTGCACTTTACTCAATGGTATAAATATCTATTTCCATTGGGTCTTATCTTTGCTCGGTTTTTTATCAGATCATAGTTTCATTGGTTCAGCACCATAATGGTTCGGCACCTTATTAGCTTGGTTAGACCTTCCTAAAACGATGACTCAGGCTATATAGACCGATGAAGCTCCCATCTTACCACTTTCCGCTCTTGCTATTCTAACCTAGAAAAATCCTTGGCATTCTCCTGAGCTAAGATTTAATCTATATGAGTTTTCACCAAATCCAACAGATTTTCTTCTAGATTTCATCTGGTGATCCATACAAACTTTTTTTCATGCATAACTCAATCAATTCTACCACTAATTTATTCTTTTCTTCAAGCGATTTTGCTTTCGCCGAATATCAATTTGGTGGCTAAAAATTAGGACTTTTTGATTAGGATTATCAAATATGATTTAATAATAGAAATAAAATATTCTCATTTTGAATTTGAGATCCAGGTTAATGGTGATTGATTTTGTTTTGGTCTGGGGATTTTTGGCTAAGGTTGAGTTTTGGTCGAACTAAGAAAGGAATCAATCTAGATGTTATAGTGAATAATAGAACTAGGTAGAAAGGGTTAATTCATGGTTAGTTCTATGGGGATTAGGGAATAATTGGACTCAGATATATGGCATGTCATATAGTTGGTTCAGCTAAGTCCTTGACCGGCCAAACCCTTTGTGTTTTGTTAAAATTAGTTAGCTCCCTATCCAATCTTATTAGATGATGTATATAGCCTATGTCATATGTGTATAACTAGGTAACTTATTTATTATGGCTAGAAAAATAAGACAAGTGCTTGATATGTTAATCTATACTTTTGATCGCCGCTTGTACTATTACTTGTCCCTAATTAAAGGATTGTTTCAAACGATTCAGTTCATGTAGGATCAGTGAACACATCGATTCACATATTACTTTGACTAGTTTCACGCATTACAATACGAAGGGTGTTACATGTAGTTATTAGTGTATTTTGTATGGCATATTCATATTGCACTTATCATTACACATACATCCATCATTTTATAGCAAACTAGATAGGTTATACATTAGACAAGTATGCTTGCTCATCGCCATATTAGTACTATTGCCGAGATTCAGCTCTCTAGTACTAAGATTCCATCCTCATCTACTACCACCAGTACTTCTTCGTGGTACATGGGCATCCAACCTAGTTTTTCTTTGTCACTAGTCTCAGGTTATAGGCCATCTCAACTACTGGAGATCCTGGTAGACTTCGTTCCTACTACTTTGCAATCTTAGCACCTAGATGCGATAGCCCTAGTATATGGTCTATGCTTGCCCGAATTGTTCGTGGCGTATAATAGATACAAATGCTTGATTGGGGCTCCTCCCTCATTGCATCCTTGGATAGTAGGGGTTCTGGTCTACCTTAAAATAGCCTTGTTCGAACTCCACCCTAATGGCTATGCTATCTTGAGAAGATTATACATCATTTTTATGAGGGATTTCTAGTCTCCTCCCACTCACTGATAGCTTCATTTTCTATATGCCATGAAGAGAAAAGCTAAGAGCCCTTCCTTCTTTTATTTTGAGTGCTGCAATTGCTTCAAATGCCTAAAGGGCTTGTAATCTAAGTATAACGTGTTTAAGCATGAATTTTCTTCATCCAAGATCAATCTTCTGGTTTCCATCATGACACTCAAGATGTCAGTGATAGTCTTCTTGGAACTTCTACTATTTCATTTGTTTGGATCTTAATGCCAATTGTCCTTTTCTATTTTTCAGGTGTTGTAAAACTACCATGGAAGATGATCTGAAATGCTATAAAGGCTTAGGGATATTCCCATGAAATCTATAAGCCCACTATCTCCTAATAATGAGTTACTAAGTCAATATAGACAGCTGGTAGAGGGTTGTTCTATAGAAGGAGTCAAGGCCCCTTTGTCTGATAGTCCAACACTTAAAGGAAAGGCAAAGCTCCTACACTTGGAGAATCGAGCGAAGCTCCTATTAATCTAGTTTTTGTTTGAAAGGCCTACGATCCAAGTTGCAATTGAAGTGCCAACTGGCCTAACCCACCTTGCCAGTGCTGATGCAGATCTTCCCTCTTAGTTCAGGAGATTCCATTCCATTAGGAACTGGGATGATTATGGCTTCTAAAATACTACGGCTCCTACTCTCATTATCCTTCTAAGATACGGTGCGTCCACGATTTCTGAAACTAGTCAGACATTGGAAACATAGGAGTATTGAATTGGTTTTATAGCTAATTTCAATGTTAACCGAGTGCTTCATGAGAAGCCAGGTTCTAATGATACCATGCCCTCTGAAATGCACAATCCACTTTTTGATTACCCCAAAAGGTAAGGAAATAAGTATCGAGCCAGACAACACTATGTCCCTAGAAGATATCCAAAAGCAGCTGGGTGTTAGCGATGAGCTCAATGGCCCATCCGATAGTCTTAGTGTACACCCCACGCACATTGCATGCATGCTTGCATAACATCCAGTTATCCCTTAGCGAATGGTTCTAAAACATGTGCTCTTTTCCGTTGCATAATTTATGATTTCTCGAAGATGCTTGAGCACGGTCCGCAAATAAATAGCCTTCTATGATGACCCTAAGAAGATTTTAGAGACAAATGCTTTTTTCGAGCGAAGTAATAATGTGATCATCCTACTATAGAGCTGAAGAAAGTTGGTCACATATTTCTTAGTTGATGTCTCTGAGGTGCATTCTAAGATGTACAAACACCTATGTTCTGGCTTAGATGCTCTTAGTCATTAAGAGAAACCACAGAAGAGAAGCTTCACTATTGCAACCTTTACTGCCCTTATACAAGGGGTGATTATTACAACCTCGACGACTAAGAAGGAAAAGGCTCCCACGGTCACTGATCCAAATGACGCTGCATATAATGAGTTTGAGCAAGACTACCAACTAAGGAGTCTGATAGTTCAGCTCTTGGAGAGTGCACCAGCTAACCAATCCCCATCACTGACTAGGAATTTGATCGATTCATAGGCCAAGGTTGTTCCTTAGTAAAGATCTCTTCATAATTCTATGCCAAAGTGATTCAAGTTGGAAAACAAACAAATCAGTAAAAACTTAGGCTATGCCATATGATCTTCGCTCTCTAGAAGGAAATTCATGAACGTGACCAACAGCTTAAGAACCATAAGGAGGTAGTGGAGGTGTTGTAAAGAGAGAATTCTACTGAGTATAGGAGTTTAAGAAAGATCATGCTGGAGAGGTTCAGTGATTGAAGGAAATGCACAAAGCCTAGGTAAAGAAGGCCAATTTCATGTAAAAAAGAGAAAGAAAACATGACGTGTAAAGAGTTTGATGACATGAATACCAAGTAAAATGATAGGGTCGAAAAATTGATGGCAAGGGTTGAAAAGTGGAACGCAATGAAGGATAATTTATATATGATTGTTAGAGAATGGAAGGCGAAATGGATGTCCTCATAGGCTAAAATAACTACTTTCACCATTGAAAAGGTTGCTATGGGAATTCAACTAGCGGAGGTCTAGAAGGAAGCTAAGGCCATGGGAAAAAAGCTTGATTTATTGATGCTATATTGAACATGGTCCAAAGGTTATGACATCCATTCGTAATTACATGGTGTAAGTGGCTAAGAGGCCGACTGAAAAGGGGGTGGGGAGAAATTTGACTTAATTCCATTTACACCTACTATTCAGCTAAATAATTAGAGGCTATCCATGCAAGGCATATTATATAGACCAATCTCACTAAGGAAGAGAGGAGGAAGAGAACTGGTGAGGATCATTCTTCTACCATCACAACTCTTGATCAAACTTCTTCCCAGCCAGTTATTTATATGGAGATTCATGATGTCCCTCCTTCAGTATTCCATGTGACGTCTTCATCTACCAAGGTGGCTCATATAGATGCATTTGATACCTTGGAGGCTCTCAGGGAAGGTAGAGTCAAACTTTTAGCCTACTTGCTACTACCTTCTGGATGCATTCTTCGTTAGGGAGGTCTGTTTCGAACTTGCCTACTTGTTTCCCTATTGTAATATTTCCATGGTAGATCCAGTAGGGGGCATAGTTACTTCTGCGGATGTGGTGAGCCTGCTCCTTGGCCCTTCAAAGTTGGTAGAGATCAAAGATCAACCTAAAAGGATTACAGCTTCGGGTCAGCATATTGACCTATGAATCACTAACTCCGAGGATGCGTCCAAAGAGGATGTCAATAAGGAGGATGTTCTAGTGGGTAAGTTGCTGACAATGCACCTGGAAGATATGGCAAGAGTCCAAATTGAGGTGACCGAGGAGATCAAAATGATGAAAAAGCAACATGAGATGATGAAGTTGTTAGCTTAATCTTAAGCGAAAAAGGATAAAAAGATGCAGATTTGCCAAATCCAAAGGTCCTCAAGAAGAAAGGTCACTAGGTTGAAAAATGAGGAGAAGCCTCCTTTTAACTCCTTAGTTTGACTATGGATTTTTATGGCGTTGACTAGTATAAGTGTATTAGCTAGGATTTTCCATATCTTTACTAATTAGTTCATTAGACATGTGATGATTTTTTGCTTGTGATGCGAAATTGGTCCTCCTTCGATGTTTATACATTGTCATGTCTGATATTTATCAATGTCTATATTCTTTTTTACCTATATAAACATTTACATAAGTACATACATTCTATATTAATATGTCAGTACATTTTTCATACATGGCTAAAGCTAGTGATTGTGATATGTTCACTTGAAATGCTTGCCAATTTATTTTGTTCCATCAACCACTTTTCATTGTTACCGCACATATTTACATAGGATCAACCACCAATAAGTTTGGTAGGCAAAGCATTTTATGTTGAATCTGAAAGTAACTAATAATGCAAGTTATTACTTAGGATCGACTAATATGGAATATAACTAAACTAAATGTGGAAACATATGATAATAGAAAAGTAAATAAAAAATAAAACAAGCATACCAGGAATTTTTATACCGGTTCAAACTTCCCGTTCTACGTTCAGTCCTAGACTCCTTCTGGAATTTCAACTACAAAAACCCTCACTTAACCCAGAGGAATAGGTTTACACTACCTGAGCAATCGAACATGACTTCACCCGCCTAAGAAACCTAATAGGACTTCAATATAAATAACAAAGATATCTGACCGTAGTGTGTTCTTAAACAACATGGATAAGTCAATTGAGTACAATCTTCCTATAATCTTCTCCTAAATGATATGTAGTGATGTGGTTTGAGAATTGTGGAAGATAAAGTGATCAAAAGATCAAAGTATGTAAGTAATTTGAGTGCAATTTGAAAGTTTGAGAATAGATGAGAATTCAATTGTGCTAAAAGTAAATTCGGTGATTTATTTGTTGAATTGTACAATCTATTCGTAGTATATAAAGAGTTGCATCTTTAAATGAAAAGTTATATTGAAAAGAACGGATGCAATTGTTGATTTAAAAGAATGTTTCTCTTGGTGAAGAGAAGTGACTTTTCAAGAAAATAGCAGTTGGGGATATTCAGACGTCTGAATAAAAAAATTCAGACTTCTGAATTAGATTGAAAATGCAAACAGAAAGAAATAGTTCATTTTTGACCTCAATCAGACGTCCGAATATTTTAGTTCAGACGTCTAAATATTGTGAAAACAATATTCTTATTTCAGTACTCAGACGTCTAAATGAATGGTTTCAGACGTCTGAGTTTTCTATTTTGTGCACGTATGAGCATGTGTATGCATGTGTATATATATTTAAATATATATCATGTAAGGAGAGATTTTAACAAATTTTCTAAGTAATATACAGACTCTAGACACATAATATATAGCTATAAACATCTGTAGATGAATCTGTAATAAATCTCCTGCAAAGATGGTTTAATATAAACATAACATTTTATATAGGTGGTTATAGTCAAAATCGAGAGTCTAACATTCTCCCCCTTTTTGATGATGACAACTATATAAAATTAATTGACTAGATACTCCCCCTGTCAATATGCACAATTTAAATTTCTCCCCCTTTGTCATCGACAAAAAGAAAGAACATGAATGATAATAGATAAAACATTTCATTAAGGCAAACAGAGGAAATAGTAAATAAAGAAATAATGTTTTAGACATTTCTCATATGACTAGCCAATAAAAGCGATAAGTAAACATAAAAATAAACCAAGATAATTTAAAATTGATTTTAAAGAGATGGATCATTGTGATTAGAGATAGAGCTTGAGTAAGACCATTCAAATGGAGATGGATTGTATGCTTGAGTAGATGTAGAACCGAAACAAGAAATTTGATCCCATATCTTATTTAGAAAGCCTTTGATAGAATTGAATTTTCTTTCCGTCTTCTTCTCAAGTGCTTTTATGTCCCGATGAATCTTTGATTGATTTCGGGAGAGAGTGACGATGGCTTGTCTTGAAGAAGTATCCGAGCCAATTTCTTGAATTGTGTCATCTTCCGCCTCTTCTTCTTCATGTTGGGTTCGGGTAGAAGAAGCAATACTAGTGTCTCGAGGTTGAGTAATACCTTATTGAATATTTTGTGACCATTATTGGAAGGAAATGATTTGTTGAGAAGGAGGCCGTATAGGATGGCCCATCAACCCAAAAGTTTTAGCGCCTAACTCACTAATACTTGAAAAATCGGAGTCAAGCATTGGTATACCGATATTTAGGAGAATGCGCATAATATAGGCACCATAATGAATAGTTCTATACTTCCTTCGGATTGTGATATCTTGAATTTCATCCAAAATAATTTTCCTCCAATTTACTTGTTGATTAGAGTAGATAGAATAAAAGTGCTTGAAAGTTTTCTTTATACACTTTTTCATAGCTACCCGTTCTTGGTTGGAGAGAGCGAATAAAAGCATGGTGAATTAGCCTAGCTTGTGGCCTTAAAGGGTAGATTTTAAATTGCCCATATTTATAAGTTCATCGCATAAAAATTGATGTGAAACTTCATCACGATGTTCCATATCAACTTCAATTTCATTAATATCAATTCCTTGATAAGGGAAATTTAAAATATGACCTACTCGTTGTAAAGTAAGAAGATTCTTACGCCACAAACTAACGACCAAACACAATCTTGACGATTTTGATGATCCAAATTTAAATTTGCAAGAAAAAGTTTAATCATAAGATGATTAATCTTAACATTGTTAGGAGTATACCCAATCAAGCTGTCGAAGTGAAATTGCTCTGCTAATTCTCTAATACGATATGCTACGAAATCCAGGAATTTCATGAATGCTCCTTCGAAGATGTTGGAGTTCTTCATGGAATTGAACCGAGAAACAGCAACATCGTTCCATAGCCATTGCCGGATTTGGTCTTCGGATGGTCCAGAAGTTGATTCTCTTGTTCTATTTGATCTTGGTGCAATTGAAGAGTTAGAGAAAGGTTAAAAGCTTTGAGGGAGTTGAAAGTGGGGGCTAGGGTTCTGACGTAAGAAGTAAAGAAGTGAAAAAGTCATTATATAGATGATGAAAAGGTAGGGGTAAAAAGGTAATGAATAAGAATAAGGAAGGTGTAAAAATTGCTTCAGAAGAGATTCAGACGTCTGAACAATTCAATTCAGGCGTCTGAATTGGGTTGAATTGCAATCCGCAAGGATTTAGTTCAAAAAAGGGGTAATTCAGATGTCTGTTATTTTTGATTCAGATGCCTGAATCTAGGACAAAAAGTTTTTTATATGAATATTCGACGTCTGTTTAAACTAATTCAGACGTCTGAATTGTGTACAGAAGCATATATTGGCAATGGTGAGAATAGAAAATAATATATATTATTGAATAATTTTCAATATTACAAAATTAGAATAAGCAGAATGAAATGACATAACAACAATAAACGATTAAATAGATTTTGAAGAAGATGATGGAGTATGATAAGATTCTTCTTCAACTTTGGTGTTCTCAACATAAGGTCGAAGCGGAGACCATCTATTACCATGTTCCTAAGAATTTGGAGTAGTTGGTGGACGTTGTGGTGATGGTTCCCAAGGATTGCGACGACTTGGAGAATGAGCTGAAGATGGTTGATGAACAGTATCTTTTGATGAAGAACCACAGAACTTTAACGCTACTTGTTCCAAAAAGCTAAGCCGTTTGGCATTAACTTTTTGCTCATAGTATAATTCACGTTGTAAGTCTAATGTTTCTTTTGATAATGATGAATATCATCAATTTTCTCTTTTGTGGATGGTGATCCAAAAAAGAGAGACCATCTTGTTTTTTTAGCTGGTGGAGTATATCCAGTATGTGTAGAGGGCGGAACGATCGAAACCGGTTCATATATAGGAGTAGGAGTTGGTAGATTCTCTAATCGCGACGAAGGAGAGGTGTAAGATAGCTTAGATGACATAGAGTTATTTTGAGATGACATGATTGAACAAAATTTTTGAAAAGTTTTTAAAAGAGAATCAAATGAATTATTGGTGAAAAGGATTGTAAGAATACAAATAATATATAGGAAAAAGCTTGTTTAAAAATAGAGAGGACAATGTATGGTTAGAGAAATAATATCCATAGGAAAAGAAGGAGTGAACGGAAGGTATATATGAATTTAATGACAACCTCATATTTTAGAAAACAATAGAGAGTGAAGTGGCAGTGTAGAGGACTACCGAGTATGAGGTCTTAAGTTCGAGTGCTAGACGACACTTTTTATTTTCTTTTGAAAGAAACTATGAATTTTCCTTTTTTTTAAATATATATATATATATATATATTATAAAAAATTTGAACTTATAAATCTTTAAGAGAGACGATACCAAGTTCTCGTCTTAAATTAATGAAAGTATTTTCATTTAGCGGTTTTGTAAAGATATCTGCCAATTGTTTGTCAGAGGGCACATATTCTAAATTTGTTAAATCTTTTTCAATATTATCACGAAGAAAATGGTGACGAATGTCAATTGTTTTGTTCGTGAATGATTTACAGGATTTTTAGATAAATTTATAGCACTAGAATTATCACAATAAATAGTTGATTTACATAAATTAAAACCAAAATCTTATAATGTTTGTTGCATATAGATAACTTGAGCACATGCCAAAGCTGCAGAAATATATTCTTCCTCACATGTTGATAATGAAACACAATTTTGTTTCTTACTAAACCAAGATACTAGAGATCGTCCAATGAAGTGACAAGTCCCACTTGTACTTTTTCTATCTGTCCGACTTCCTCCAAAATCAGCATCACTATATGATACTAATTCAAAAGGACATTCCTTCGGATAGAATAGTCCAAATTCCTTGGTTTTATTAAGATACCGTAGTATGCGTTTCACTGCTCGTAAGTGTGATTCTTTGGGATCTGCTTGGAATCGTGCACACAAGCAAACACTCATCATTATGTCAGGTCTACTAGCTATTAAATATAGTAACAATCCAATCATACTTCGATATAATTTTTGGTCAATACTTTTACCATTTTCATCTTTATCAAGATGTATGGTTGTACTCATAGGAGTTGGTTTGGTAGAAGTATTTTCCATACCAAAGCGTTTAATTAGATTGTTACAATACTTTTCTTGATTAATAAAAATACCATTTTATAGTTGTTTTTTTTTGTAAGCCAAGAAAATAATTTAACTCACCCATATGTGACATTTCAAATTCTTTAGTCATTATTTTATAAAAATCTTGACAAAGTCTTTCATTTGTAGATCCAAAAATAATATCATCAACATATATTTGAACGAGTAAAATATCCTGTTTATTTCTTTTAATAAAAAGAGTTTGATCAACCTTTCCAATTTCAAAACCAGAATCTATTAAATATCTTTTATGACGATCGTACCAAGCACGGGGTGCTTGTTTCAAACCATATAAAGCCTTTTTAAGCTTATAGACATGGTTAGGAAATTGTTCGTGTATGAATAATGGAGGTTGTTCAACATAAACATTTTCTTTTATGAAACCATTTAAAAAAGCACTTTTGACATCCATTTGATATAATTTAAAGTTATGAAAACATGCAAATGCTAGTAAGATTCGTATTGCTTCTAGTCTAGCGACTGGAGCAAACGTTTCTTCATAGTCATTCCTTCTTCTAGGTTATATCCTTGAGCAACTAATCTAGATTTATTTCTAATAATATTTCCTTTTTCATCTGCTTTATTTTTGAAAACCCATTTTGTACCAATAACTGATTGATCACTAGGTCATGGAACTAAATCCCAAACGTCAATTCTTTCTAGCTCTTCTTGCATAGCGATTAACCAATTTTCATCGGTAGATGCTTCTTTAACATTTTTAGCTCAATATTAGATAGAAAAGCTACATGACCCATTTGATTTAATTGACTTCTTATTTTAACAGATGAATTGAGTTCTCCAATAACATTAACATGAGGATGATCTCTTAATATTCTAGGTGGAGATCTTAATTCATTGTTATTGTGAACAATGTTTTCATTATTTTCAATATTTGAAATTTTTGTGTTTGTGATATTATCAGGAAATTCTTCATATCTCTTATACTTGGAATTTGTTTAAAATTTTCATTGAAAGATACATGAAGTGTTTCTTCGATGATATTTGTTCTTTTATTATAAATTCAACAAGCTTTGCTTCGATCCGAATATCCTAAAAAGATTCCTTCGTCGGATTTTGGATCGAATTTACCAAGTTGATCTTTTGTGTTTAAAACAAAACACTTTGAACCAAAAACTTTAAAATAAGAAATATTTGGTTTTCGTCCATTAAGAAGTTCATAAGGAGTATTCTTAGATAGAGGTCAAATAGAAACACGATTCAAAACATAACAAGCTGTTGCAACTGCTTCAGCCCAGAAATGTTTTGGTAACATACTTCCATTTAACAAAGTCCTTGCACATTCTTGAAAGGTTCTATTTTTACGTTCTACAAGTCGATTTTGTTGTGGAGTTCTAGGAAACGAAAAATTATGAAATATTCCTTTTTTCTTACAAATATGTTCAAAGGCTTCATTTTCGAATTCACCTCCATGATCACTTCTTATGTTTTTGATTTTCAAACCTTTAAGATTTTGAATTCTTTTGACAAAAGTTTTGAAATTATCAAAGGTATCTCTTTGACTTTTCATAAAACTAGTCCAAGTATATCTAGAAAAATCATCAACAATAACAAACACATATCTACTATGATTAATGGATTGTACTTGTGTTGGTCCAAATAAATCCATATGTAGTAATTCAAGTGGTTGTAAAGTTGAAATGACCCTTTTAAATTTAAAAGATGACTTAGTTAACTTTCCTAATTGACATGTATCACAAATATGATCAATTTTAAAATTCATTTTTGGTAGACCTTTCACTAAATCATTTTTAGAAAGCTTGTTTATAGTTTTGGAGTCAATATGACAGAATCGTTTGTGCCTTAACCAAGGATCATTTTATTTGGCTATTAAACACATATCTGAATTATGATTTATTTTCATATTCAGAACATAGATATTTCTGTCTCTATTTCCTTCAAAGATAAGATTTTGATTTTGATCAAAAATACTACATTTGTTTTCAGAAAAAGTGATTTTGAATCCTTTGTCACACAATTGGCTGATACTAAGTAAATTATGTTTTAAATTTTTGACAAGTAAAACATTTGAAATAAGAGGTAAATTTGAAATATCGCTGTTGCTCACATTGCCTTTGTCGATGATATATCCTTTGGAGTTGTCTCCAAATATGACGGAGCGTCCATCTAAGTAAGTAATATTTGATAGCATATCTTTGTTTCCTGTCATATGTTTTGAGAAACCACTGTCGAGTATCCATTTTCCTCTTTTCTTGAGTGGGACCTACAAAAAATATAAGATAATATTGGTGCCAACTTTTTCAATAGGTTCCTAAGAGTTAAATCTTAGGAAAACAAACCCAAGTGGGCTTAGTATCCCATTTAAAAATGTAATCTTTATTTTATGAACAGTTTCAAAAAAGATGTTTATATATTTCTTCCTAATCAAACTGTTGTTTGTTTTAGTAACCCAAATTTTTATAATTTTTGGGTTAGAATTCCTTTTTGTATGTTCATGGTAGGATTAATATTTTTCCTAATTTTCTTTCTAGGTGATATTGCTGTTTTCTTAACATATCCTAATCCTTTTCTACTAAAAACAGATTGAGAGCTATCAATAATTTTAGATAAAGTTTATCTTCCTTTATTAAAGTTTGAAACATTTTTGGTGATGATTTCTAAATTAGTTTTTAGACTAGTATTATCCAACTCTATCAATTTTACCTTAGTTTTTAGTTCATGATTTTCGAAACAAGAGCATCATTCTTTTCCTTTTGAGTTTCAATTTCGGGACTTAAAAGAGTGAGTTGAGAATTAATATTAGAAAATGATTCTTGTAATTTTTCAAGTTCTACCTCTAGTATTTTCTTCTCATCTTTGAGCATATCTCTTTCGAATTCTTCTTTGTTTTGAAGTTCACGAGTCTCCTTATGTTTTCTTTTTAGTTTTTTAGAGTGTCAACTAGCTCTGAGTTTATCTCTATCATATCATCAAAAGTAAAATCACTAACCTCATTTTCATTAGCCATAAAGCAAACATTTGCTTGCTCGTTTTCACTGTCACTGCTGCTATCTGATGAAGAGGTATTTGAATCATCCCATGTAACAGAGAATGCTTTCTTTTTCTTATCTTTTCTGCCTTTATTGAAGTATTTTTTCTTTAATTTTGGACATTCTTTCTGCATATGACCTTTCTTATGACAATTAAAGCATTCTAGAACTGAAGATGATGGTTTGTTTTGAAAGTTCCATTTTCCATTATTTCTGTTGTTTTTTCGGAATTTCAAGAATTTTTTGAATTTTTTGGCAGTAAATGCTAGATCTTCTTCATCTGAATCTTCATCATTTTCTTCTTCAGCATGGACAGCAATGTTCTTTTTGTTTTGTGCTTGTACTCGTTTTGCCTGCAAATTCACTTCATAGGACATTAGATTTCCTATTAACTCTTCAGGTTTTATGGTAGAGAGGTCATTAGCTTCTTCAATAGCCAAGACTTTTCTTTCCTATTCATCCGTTAAAGAGTTTATGATTTTTGATACAATATCAAAATCAGTGTATTTTTCTCCTAATCCTAATAGTGAATGATAGATATCTTGAAATCTAGAGTACATATCATTGATGGATTCATTGTGTTTCATTCTAAAGTTTTGAAACTGATTTTTGGGCATGGATATTTTGCTTTGCTTAACTTTGTTAGTTCCTTCATGAGTGATTTTAAATGTCTCCAAATTTCATAAGCAGTTTGACACATGTTAATACGATTAAATTCATTTCTATCTAGTGCACAGAATAACATGTTCATAGCTTTAGCATTGGCAGTAGCATCTAATTTTTGAGTGTTTGACCAAGTGGAGTATTCTCCTATAGGAAGAGTGTATTCATTTTGTGTAATATTCCATGATTCAAAGCTATTTGATTGCATAAAGATTCTAATACGAGTTGCCCAATAATTATAGTTTAGACCATTAAAAAATGGAGGTCGTGCAGTGGATTGACCTTCAATAAAGCTAATATTATTGATAATGTTATTGGAAGTGCTGGTGTTGTTTTCCATATTAGCAAGATATCAGATAACTTTGTAACGGTTATAAGATGCCTTGCTCTGATACCAAATGAAAGTAACTAATAATGCAAGTTATTACTTAGGATCGACTAATATGGAATATAACTAAATCTAAATGCGAAAACAGATGATAATAGCAAAGTAAATAAAAAATAAAACAAACACACCAGGAATTTTTATACTGGTTCGAACTTCCCATTCTACGTCCAGTCCCAGACTGCTTCTGGAATTTCAACTACAACAACCCTCACTTAACCCGGAGGAACAGGTTTACACTTCCTGAGCAACCGAACAGGACTTCACCCGCCTAAGCAACTAAATAGGACTTCAATATAAATAACAAAGATATCTGACCGTAGTGTGTTCTTAAACTACACGGATAAGTCAATTGAGTACAATCTTCCTATAATCTTCTCCTTAATGATATGTAATGATGTGCTTTGAGTATTGTGGAAGATAGAGTGATCAAAAGATCAAAGTATGTAAGTAATTTGAGTGCAATTTGAAAGTTTGATAATAGATGAGAATTCAAGAGTGCTAAAAGTAAATTCGGCGATTTGTTTGTTGAATTCTATAATCTACTTATAGTATATAAAGAGTTGCATCTTTAAATGAAAAGTTATATTGAAAAAAATGGATTCAACTGTTGATTTAAAAGAATGTTTCTCTTGGTAAAGAGAAGTGACTTTCCAAGAAAATAGCAGTTGGGGATATTCAGACGTCTGAATAAAAAAATTCAGACTTCTGAATTAGATTGAAAACGCCAACAGCAAAGAAATAGTTCATTTTGGAGCTCAATCAGACGTCTGAATATTTTAGTTCAGACGTCTGAATATTATGAAAACAATATTCTTATTTCAGAACTCAGGCGTCTG
Source organism: Allium cepa (assembly GCA_030765085.1). NCBI lineage: Eukaryota > Viridiplantae > Streptophyta > Magnoliopsida > Asparagales > Amaryllidaceae > Allium > Allium cepa. The sequence continues at coordinate 458,948,590 of CM060938.1, read as the reverse complement.
AATGAATGGTTTCAGACGTCTGAGTTTGCTGTTTTGCGCATGTATGAGCATGTGTGTGCATGTGTGTATATATATTTATATATATATATCCTGTAAGGAGAGATTTTAAAAAAATTTCTAAGTAATATACAGACTCTAGACACATAATATACAACTATAAACATCTGTAGATGAATCTGCAATAAATCTCCTACAAAGATGGTTTAATATACACATAACATTTTATATAGGTTGTTATAGTCAAAATCGAGAGTCTAACAGAATCATACCCATGCGATCTAAAATTTTATAAGCTTACTGATTGAGTCCACGTGCATACAAACGAATACATCTTCTTTCATATATCTATAGAGATTCGATCCATCAAGTTTGTGAACACATCCCTTTTAGTACGTCCTAAGGATTCAGCTTGACGTTGGAAGCACATCCCCTTTTGTGTATCAAAAAGGGATTTGACTTCTTGATTCCCAAGAGCACATCCCTTTTTTGTTATCGAAAAGGGATTGAACTACTTGGGTTTTAGAACATATCTCCTTTTAGGTATCAAAAAGGAGATTCGATTTCTTAGTGTTTATGGCACATCTCCTTTTAACTATCAAAAAGAAGATTTAGTCTTATGATGTTTATAACAAATCTCATTTTAAGTGTTGAAAATGAGATTCGGTTCCATGATGTAAAAATATTACTTTTAATAGGTTTAAAGGAATTCACTTCATGAAATAGTGTGAAAATATCCTCTAAGAGGTTCGTTTAACAGACATAGTGTATCTAGTTCCTTGTTCTTATGTTCGAGTAAGTTTATCCACACAGTCGAGGTGGGAGCACTTATTATAACCGAACAAGGAACCTAATGGTCTAGCCATTGACAGTGAATAAGTTTATCTCAATTATGGATAAATCGGTTGCCTATCACTAGCTAAAGCTTATCCAAGTCTATCGGGGCATCAAAGTAAGATGCCCTATATTTTTGCACCATTAAAGATTGTAGAGCTCATAGTTATGAGGAATTTTAATTAGGATGGGTTACACTTAATTATTTTGATGAGGATCTACCGACCATCCATCATAGGTTTACAGAATAACTTCTCGGCATTTGGTAAAAATATGATTTTCTTAGCATCATTGAGTCATGATTCATATACTGATAACAATCAGTGCACATAATTAGAACATAATACAACTTGATTTCAGGAAAGGCACAAATGTCAATCATTGTAATAAAGCTATTTTTATTACATGATGCAAACATTCAAATAAAGATAATAGGAATTAAGAGACATTACATTCCATGGCTTCCTGAATATTTCTCCATCCACCTTGCTAAGGATATGTGCACTATTACCTAGATCCTTGTCGATGACAGATGGTCCTTGTCAAATCGGGTTAAGTGCCCTAGGTTGGTTAAAACAAGTGTTTCCCCTTTCCTGTTAAATCTCACGCGTGGAAGTAAGAGAGTAAAAATATTTTAGATAGAAAAAATAAAAGCTTGAATAAGAAAATCAAATGAACATTTGTTCGAAATCAATTTCTCCTTCATAACAATGGCCGAGTAAATCTCCTTTTCCCAAATTTTTATTCCCCCTCTCCTGTAGCAAACGAAAACCCAAATCAATTCGATCGACAGAGACTTCTCTAGTAAATTTTTGCCAAATCGAATCTTCTCGAGTTCGATACTCGAATCCAAGTTGAGTGTTCGCGATCGAACCACGATCAGTTAGGCTATGGGCGGTGGTAGTTCGAGGTCGACATCGGCGAGGGGCATGCCGAAGCAATGCAGGGTAAGGCGTGGGCTTGTGGTGTTGCTCGCAAAAGGAAAACGCATCATGGAATTTTCGTAGCTCGATGATTCAGAGAGGGGAACGTCGGTGACGATGATGCTTAAATCTTTGATTTGATTCCCAATGATTGCAGTCAGATTGAAGATCTCTTCTGTTGTAGGACGTATGCCACGATCTATGATGATTTTTTGCAGTGAGAGGTTTTTGTTGGTCAGCTTTGGCAGCGAAACGATCCGACTTTCTCACCACAGAAAATCGCATCATTTTTAAGAAAGAAAGGGATAGAAAAGAGAAAAGACAGAGAAGAAGAAAGAAACAACATCGGAATCTAAACAGCGGAACAAATAAATTATATTAATCACATAATACATTACACAGTATCATATACATCAGAGATACACAGCTAAAACAACACATACTAGACAGTTATAAACACCAGTCTAGTTATTACAACTCAATATACAAGCACAGAAAAACGACTCAAAGAACACACAACGGAATACTATAAAGCTATACGCAGAAGCCTCCTGCTCCATTGCTCGTTCAGAATTCGTCAAGCCAACCTGAATCCCCTGGCTACTCGTAAAAATTTGAGTACCCAAGAGTTAAATAAAAGCAGAATAAACTCCGGGTCATACATGGGTCTGGTATGACTAAACGGTTTAAAGTTGCTTAACTTTAAAAACCTTTTGAAAGAAAAGGAATCACGTAAGACTTCCCACACATAAACATGGAAAAGTTTTTACCTTACGCTAACCAAAACATTTGATAGGAAATTCAGTGATATTATAATAGGTCTAGGGTTTTCAAATAAATATGAAATAGCCGAAATTGTTACATTTATTAAATTCCAACTACTAGCCACAAAAGTGGGTAATACAATCAAATCCGATGACACTTATTGGATTTTGGATTCCATACAATGGAAGGGCTACTGGGGTACCGCCCATCACAGTACGTGGCCTAGATCGCCGTACCGACGAGTACGCCTGCTCCCCTGCAACACAAAGCCGGAACCATTCCTTATTGAACAATTCCGAATAAGAAAACCCCGGCGGTTGTAGCTATTCAATCACCTACACAGCCGAAATAAAAGGGACTCTAGATAGGGATTGATCTCATCCTACTTGGGCATGACCCACTTAGCCTTGCTGCATCTCCCCTGTTTTAGCCATTCCCAGTTGATGAGGCTTGAGGCTACGATTACCTTTAGTGAACGCATCACTTAGAATGCTCATCGTCCACCTGACGATGTTCTGAAAGCATTCAATCCATGCAAGTTCGTTCCGGGTTCGAACGAAACTGAAGGCATTATCTTGTTACACTCATTTTGGAATCACCCTCAGAGTTAACGACAATAACCCTTGCACTCTGAATCTCATCTTCACTTAAGATTCACGACCTATCGTTAATTTGGATCGATGTGGTTTTCGGATATCCAAATATGGAAACCCGATCCCGGTCTCATCGAAATCCAAAATGTATCGTTTAGGTCCAAGTTGTTTAAAGTTAAACAATTCAATTCAACTATCTATATACACACAGATAGATATCTCACAATATCAAAATTGATAATCACATTATCATAATAAACAGATGATCCATAACAAATTAGGTAATCCCTATCATCATCACAATAGATAATCTATATTACCATCACAATGCAACCAAGCATTCATACCACACAACTTTACTTATCTCATTTCTGAGATTACATCCATTCAAGGCAATCAATGTCACCCATCATACATAAGCAATGATTTACTTAATCACAACATAATTAATTTAAAATGAATTAAATTAACTATCTCTATCTCTAATTAATTTAAAGTGAATTAAATTAATTACTTCATCTCTTAATTAATTTAAAATTAATTAAATTAATTACCTTCATCATAATAAATCTTGCTTACTTATCCATTAATTAAACCAATTAATTAATCATCATCTTAATTAATCAACCTTGATTAATTAACTCTTAACCAAGTAATTAATCCTTAATTATTCTCATTAACCATATTAATTAATGAACCTTAATTAATTACTTCCATTAATCAGTTAACTATAATTAATTACATTATTTCTTAATTAATTACATTAATTAATCATGCTTAAATTAATTGCTTTCAATTAATCAACTTTAATAAATATAAACAGTAATCAATTATTCTTAATTACTTCTTAATTACTTTTAATTATAATTAAGAAACCTTTGATTTATTACACCAAGTAATAAACCCTTAATTACTTTACCAAGTAATTATCCATTTAAAATTACTTCCCAATAAGTAATTTCACTTATCTTAATTACCCCCTGTAATTTATTCATTAATTACTTATCTTAAGTAATTTCTCTTATCAATACTTATTAAGTAAACATACTTAATCATTTATAAAGTGACTATCTTTAATTAATTAACAAATTAATTAACTTAGCTTGATCACAAACAACTCATAATCATAGTCAAGTAATTCATCCCTTAATTACTCTTTAACCAAATTAATCATTAATTACAGATTAATTAACTTCAACTATTAATTAATAAACCATAATTATTAATCAATCCTTTAATACAAAGTAATAAATCTCTAATTACTTTTATAATTAATTAATTAACCTTAATTAACTAATTAATTATCTCTTAATCATTAATTAATAAAACTTAATTATTAATTAACAACCTTAATTACAAATTAATTAATCCATAATTATAATTAATCAATCCTTAATTACAATTAATTAACCTTTAATAACAGTTAATTAATTCTTAATTAACTTGCATTACAGATTAATAACCTTTTAATTATTAATTAAGAAAACCTAATTAAAACTTAATTTCTAGTTTAATTACTTAATTAATTAATAATTATAATTTAATTAATCATTAGTCATTAATCAAATCATCATAATTATTAGTCATCAATTAAATTAATATTTATCCTTAATTAATTACTTAATTAACCCTTTTATATTTAATTAATTAAGTTAATTAATACACTTAAACTTCTTAACTATCTTAATAAATCTCAAATTATTTAACCATAATTATCTTGAGATAAAACCTTATTTTAATTATGCTTATTAAAACAATTTACTTTAAGAAAAATTAACTTTACTTAATTAAATTATTAATTACGTTTAAAATACTTATTCAACATAATAATTTAAAGTTTACAAATCACAACTTATTTTTAAATGCTTTAAATTATTATCAAGTAATCGTTTTAAATCCATTATCAATTTAAATTAACAATCTTGCTTTTTAAATTCTTAAAATTTCATTCCTACACAAGTATAATTAATCTTAACTTAATTTAGCAAAGTTTAAAATTAAATGAAGTTTCAAACTTCATAAACAATGTTAAAGAATTAACTTATTAAATAAGTAATTTATAAAGAAGGTTTAAATTAATTTTTATTTTAAAATTTCAAAACACAAGTTTTTAAAAACCCTTTTTACTTGCTTCAGGTAATACCCGAAGTCCCCTCGGCATAACCCGAGTTCCCTTCCTTATAAAATTTTAGTTAACTAATTTTAAATTAAAATTTTTAAGCCTGTAACAAATAAAATCCGTTAACAAGTTTTAAATTTACACTCAGGCCCTACTCGAGTTTGAACTTGAGCAAACTACCCCAAATCTCGAGTTGCAACCCGAGAAAAAGAAACATCTTCCCAACTTTCACATCTCACTGACACGCTCACCTCCCTGTGCAAGTGCACCAGCGATCAACGCCGCGGCGACCCACTCCAGCCCCTCTCACATGTCAGCGACACCCACTACAAGCAATCACGACCACCACTTCATCACTATAGTACCCATATCAAAATCGAGCTCCTCAGTTGAACTCGAACCCACAACCTCTTCCTGAAAACACCCCGCTTCCACATCGCCGACCATTAGATCATCAGAAAATTTGCTCACACCATTCCCAAGCTTCCACGATCAAATTCCCAAAATCTCTTCAAGCTCGATGCAAAAATGAAGATGCGGTAGACAAATTCCCAAGTTCGAACAGAACTAGGTTTAAAAACAAAATTTAGCAAATCCAAACTTCACGATGGATTACAAACCCTTCAGCAATTTTTGCCACACTCCCCAATCCTACCTCTAGCTCCATCAAGAACCCCGAACACCCGGATGCAAAGATCATCAGATTTTAACCAAAAACCAATTTCCAGAAAACCCCCAATTACACACTCAATTTAATTTTAAAAATTGTGATTTTCTTTCTAAAATTCTTAATTCCTAGTGACAATCCAGATTTATAATTATTTCATCTAATTTTAACATTTGATTTCAAACATTGGTGATTAAATGTCACTGCATTGTTTATTTTCCAGATAATTTTCAAATACCAGAACTTAGTTTTATTTTTAGTTCTTGGTTTATACTTAAACTAACTTATTTTGTTTAAATCTAAGGCTTAATAGTTGTTTAAAATTGAGACAACTTGTAGTTCTATCTATTTCCTAAATTTTGCAGTAAGGAAAAATAAACTGAGAAGATCAAGCATGCACAGATTCAAACATGACAAACATATTGCATATCTACACAGAGGCAAACTTCTATGTATATAATTAAACATCATCTCAAACTTTCATGCAACAGAAAATTTACTACTTAAATTTTAGTAAATTGTTTACTCACCTTATAAAGAAATGCAGAGAGATTGTTCTTGGTGAAACACTGGAGAACTTGCAAAACATTTTAAACTTGAAGCTTTAGAAACAGAAATGCTTTATTCCTTTGATTAGATTTAATCTGGAATGTTTCAGGTTCACTTTTTGAAAACTTTCTATGCTTTAACTTTTTGCTTCAGATTGCACTAGAACATAAACATTGTTGCAAGCTTGCAGTTTTGAAGATGTTTTCCAGGATTTGATAACAGAATGGTTTCAGGATTAAAAAAACTTTTAGTAATTTCAGATATGATTTTGTTTTGAGGAGATGATAACAAGCTTGTATTTGTTTTTGAGGAATAGATGACAGGTTTTTGTGCATAAAACAGTTTTACAGAGAAGTGTTATAGGTTTGGGAAAAATTTACAAGAAAACAATTTTTTTGCAGATTTGAATTTGAGGAGATTTCTGATTTGATTTTGAGGATTTTCTGATTTTTTTGTTGAAGAGTAAAGATTGCATGGATATTCTAGTTTCTCTCAGGAATGAATCATAAAATTTAAAGAAAAAGAAAATGAAGAAAGATGGTGTTTATATAGGCAATTTTCAGTTTTATTAAATTTAAAGAAAACTTAAAAAAATGGACACTTGTCTTTAACTTACATAAATGTGTTAACACTTGTTATCTAAATGATTTCTAACTTAACACTTGTCAATATTAATGTATATTTATTCTAAAAGAAATTTAAAAGCATTTTTTAAATTAATTTCCTAATTAACTAATATGTTTTCTTAATTTATAAATACTTTTCTTATTAAATTCCTAATTAACAAATACATTATTTATAAATGTTTTCTAAATTTATATAAATACAATTTTTAAAAGAAAATAAAATAAAAGAAATTATAATTTAAATAAAATTATATATAATATTGCAAACTCATTTTAAAAAAATGCTATTTTAAAAGTCCATGTATTTATTTTTATTTAAATATATACAATTCCAAATTTCTATAGATAAATTTTTATAAAAAGAAACATATAAAGCAAATCTTGTTTTTAACTAAAAACATTTTCTATATAATTTAAATTCAAACTATATTATCATTTTATTTTAAGACGTATGTATATCTTCTTAAATTCAAATTTATATTCATTTTCAAAGTCAATTTAAAAATCCAAGTCTAAAATCAATTTAAATAAATATAATATCTATTTTAAATAAGCTCATTATTATTTATAAATAATTTATAGTATTTTAAAAACAATTTAAACACACAGATATAAATATTTTTAAACACACTTATTAACTTTGAAAATAATAAGTCAATTTAGAATTTATTTACACAAACAAAATAATTATTCTTATTTTAAAAACCAATCTATAACCATAATTAATACATTATATTATTATTACTTGGTTATTTATTTTTGAAAAGAATAATTTTATCAAATCAAATAATTTTAATTAAGAGATTATCATATTTTAAATTCCTGGAAATTCCGGGATATTACAGGCAGTGTCCGGTAGTCGAGTTGAGGATTGGTTTTCCTGGAACGATAAAGATAAAGGTATCTTCAGTTTGTTTATAAATTATATATATATATATATTCAATTTATTTTAGTCTGATAACGTATACATATGAGTTTTTACAGTAAAAGACATACTTTTTTGGATTATTTACAGAAAAATATATATAATAGCAAAGTGTATATATATGCAAATTTATATATATATACACACACACACACACAGAGAGAACAATAATATATTCAATAAGGTGAAAAATATTTTTGTTCTAATTTAACATATAGGTATATCTACACTTATATTTTAATCTAAACAGTTTATATATTTATATATATATATATATATATGTGGGAATAAGATTATGGAAATAGCAATTTTAAATGTTGTAAAGTTTATATAAAAGAATTTGATTTTTTTATAAACACACATATATATGTAGTTTTTAAATGAGAAATAAAGTATATATATACCTATATCCATTTTAATTTAATAGTTTAGATTAAAAATAATCTATTAAGGTGATTGATATGGTTAATAAACTTATTTAAATTGTTTAATTTCTAAAAGATATTTTAAAGAGAAAAATGGTTTAAACTAAATTACTAGTTGATTAATTTATTTAGTTATTCGATTTGTTCGAGTATTAATAAATTGTATAAATATTTATACAAGGTCTAAAATCATGGAGAAACAAGTCGAGATGGAATTGGGTTGCAAAACAAAAATAAAGGTGAGTTAATCTCACTCATTTGGATTACCCTTTAAATTTAAATTGTTGGTTGTTTGCTTGAATTAATAATTTATTATTAGCTTAGATGTGATATGTTATATATAGTATATATATTAGAGTGATTGATTTCACGCATTATATAGCGGATGAGACCCTATGCGTCCCGCATAATAGCGGGTGACCCCATATCCTCCTCGAAGAAGGATTGGTATTTATATTGTGCTAACATCTGTGGATGTAGGGAAACAAGTTGGAGGGATCTAACTGGATTCCTCAAAATGTTGAATTTATTTTATATTCAGCAATGTGATTTATGTGATAATATGTGATGATTATATTGATTATATTGGGAATTGAAATTATTGAATGTTATGGCTTGGTTGAATATATATTGGTATTTGAGAGAGCGAAAAATATATAAGTTTGGATTTTTAAAGGAAATAAAAAGGGAAATTTTTAAGTAAAATAATACAGTGAATTTGGGTAAATTCAAGATTGAATTCGAAAAAATATATATATAAGTTTGATTTTTAAATTCTATTAAATAAATCTGAGTATGGAAATAAAGATTAAGATTTAAATAAATGAAAATAAAAGAGTTTTAGAGACTTAAGTGGAATTGTCTAAAAATTTAAAAGATTTCATTTTCAAATTTAAGATTTAAATGTTTGGGCAGAAATTAAAGGGTAGAATTTTGAATGAGGTATAAAGTGAATATTTCAGTTTAAAATAAGATTTTGAAATCATAAATATAGAATAAATATGGAATTAATGGGTTTTAAAATAGATTTGGGTGCGTAAATAAATTTATTTTAAAATGGAGTTAGTTTTGGAAACTAATTTGAAAACTGATTAAGTGTTCGAAACTGGAATTAAAGGAGAATGAGATTATGGAATTTATAAACGGGGTTTATAGATAAAGTGAAATATTTATCAGAGGATAATTTGGAAGTATAAGTTTAGGATGGGAATTTATAAGGGAAGGGCGATTTGTTTAAAAATAAATAGTGGTTTATTTTCAAAGGCGTGAAAAGGAAACCGTATTTTCGCTGGAAAGCCAAGTATATTTTCAAAGAAAGATTTCCAAGTATAAGTTAGAGGTTTTAAAGTGGTTTTAAAAGAATGTATTAGAAAGAAATTATTGCTTAGTGGTTTTAAATTTTTTAAAAAGAAAATATTTATTAAGCTAATTATATAAGTAAAGTATTTTAAAGGTTTAATTAGTTTTATGATTTAAAAGATAATTATTTAATATTTATACCTTATAGAATAACTTTTAATTTTAAATTTGTTTTGGCTTAAGTTTAACCTGAAAAATTATTATTAAATTTCATAACTAGTATTTTAAAGAAAGTGTTTTAAATAATTTTTATTTTAGGTGTTTAAAAGTATATATTTTGGATTAACTTATTTAAATTATTTTGAATCTAAAGTATTTAGACTTGGTGATTTTCAGTAGAAATAAACAATATTTGGAAATTTATTCCGTAAGAGAAAGTGATTGGAAACTGTTTTCAAAAGTTTGAAGTGTAGAAAAATATATTGCGAAGATACTTGAATAAATAATTTGGAAAATGATTAAGGCCCGATGGTTGTTTGTGGATGTTGTTTGATAGTTAAATAACCAAATATCAATATTGAGCAATGCACTGATCGTTTCGAAGAGACCGGGATCGAGATTAATTTGCCGAAAACCACTTTGATCCGGTTTGAACATTTTCGTAAGAAAGACAAGAGCTTGGAGTCGAAGATGGAGCAGTGAAGTGCAAGGGCTAATTGCTACTAATCCTAAGGGTGATTCCAAAATGAATGTAGTAGGAATAGTGCCTTCGGTTCCGTTCGGACCGGGAATAGACTTGTATGGATGAATGCTATCAGAACATCGTCAGGAGGACGATGAGCATTCTAAGTGATTGTGTGCTAAAAAGGTAATGCATGCCCTGAGCCTCATAAACTGGGAGTGGCTAAAACAGGGGAGATGCACGTAAGGCCAAGTGGCTAGCAACCAATTAGGGTAAGGTCATCCCTGTCTAGATGTCCCTTTATTTTGGCTGTGTGGGCGGTAGCTAATCCCAACCGTGGGGTGATCGTATTCGGACTATCCAGTAAGGGATAGCTCCGGTCTTGTGTAGTAGGGGATCAGGGTGGATCCTCGGTATAGTGATGATCTCGACCACGTACTGTGACGGGCGGTACCCCAATAGCCCTGCCATTGATGGAAACCCAATCTTCAATAAGTGCCTTCGGACTTGTTTGTATACCTATTACGCTGGAATTTAATGAATGTAACAATGTCGGCTATTTGAATAAGTATTTGTATATAGACACTACTATAATATCAGAGAATTTGATCAGAAATGTTTTGGTTATCGTAAAGTAAAAACCCGACATGTTTATTTTTGGCGTGGTCTTACAATATACTTTGATTTCAAAGAATTTTGAAAACTTTAATGATCCAATTGAGTGTGTTTTCTCACGCTGGCTTTCCAGATTGACACGGGCATTGTTTTATTATGATGCTCGGGTCAGACCGAGTATTATAGGATACCGGATGGGATGCTATGGAGCTCAAGAAACGAGCTGGATAACGAGACGATCTCGCGTACTTGATGTTTTTTCCATTGTGTAGTATAAGCTGTATACTCAGCTTTGGGAGGACAGGTTAACGTAACCGTCCGGAATTGTGTTGTTGAATTGTGTTGTACTCTGATAATGTAATGTATGAATCAGTTGCATATTCTTTTGTATATAATCTGTCGTTATATATTATATATTGCTCCAAGGGATGGTCAAATTCTTATATTGTTTTTTTTCTATTCTTCTTCTACCTCTTTCTTTCTTTGTCCCTCGGCAATCTGTCTTTTCTCGGCACTCGATCGTTGGCATATAATACAGTGGTGTACTTGCGTCGATTTTCGAGGGTCGAGAAGGGAAGGTCATCACATGTGGTATCAGAGATGAAGCTTAAGCGAGAACCTTTACTCTGGTGGGGATTACTCATTAGGATAGAGTCAATATTACTCTAAAATGAGTTTGAGTGTATTAATAGATATGAGCGCGTGTTTATTAGTTAATATAAAATTTTGTTTTTATATCGTGTTGAGTGTTTATGGATTCTGGTTGATTTGTGGGATGCCATGTTATCGACATGGGTTTCTAAACTCTTAAACGAGATAAGCTGACACTGTATTGTTTTAAAATAGGATATATGAAATAATTTTGCCTAAATTACTTTTACATATGAAAGAAATAATTTTCGAAAATTATTGTAATTATATAAGGTTGCTTGGTTGTTAGGAAGTGATAATATTAAATTATTATCATTGCTTAATAGAAATGGAATAAGGAATTGGAATAAGATAAAATTTCAGAGTAATATGTGAATATGAATTGAAGGAATTTGAAATTCGAAAATTTGGAGATTATATCTCTCTTGGGTTTGAAAATGATTTCAAAATGGCTTTGGAGGAATAATAGTGATATTATTTCGAAAATATTTTTGAATTGGATTTGAAATCTGGTGAGATTTGGAATTTAAAAATATTTGAAGGGTTTTGAAGAGATAAAAGCATTGGACTCTTTTCGGTCGTGGGAAAATAACTTCGATAATGACTACAACATTATCGATGTTCATTTTCGAGTTTCCAAGGGGGGAACTGCTGCCAAAATGTTTTGAATCAGTGTTTGTTTACGAAATGGATTTGATTTTGGAGTGCAAGGAATAATTTGGTTTGGGTATTTATAATTTTAAAAATGTTTTGAATGTTAATCGATTGTTTAAAACTCTGAAAGTAAATTGGAAATGTTTACGCAATTATAAATGGACTTGATAACTTATAAAAATTTGAGAAATTGTTTGGGATAAAATTAAAATTAAAGAAGAGTTAAATTAAAATAAGTGTGAAAACGAAATAAGTGGGAAAGCTTATAGAAGTTAAAAATTTGAGTTGGAATGGAACATAACTAAATCTAGTTAAATAAAAATGTGAATTTGAGGAAAGGTCTAAGTAGACTGGACTGAATTGAATGGCCATTGAAATATAATTTATTAAGTTGGAAATAAATTTGTGTATGGAAAAATGAATTTATATTTGTAAGTAAATGGGAAGTTAGTCAAGATTGAACTAAATAAAACAAAGAATTGAAAATAAATTTAGTAAGTAGACTAATTGACTTAAGTGGGTAAGCAAATGAATTGAAATTGAATATTGGGATGGTAGTTTAATTTAAATTGAGCAAAGTAAAGTGAAGTTAAAGAATTAGTTCGAAGTGAACTAAAATAATAAAAGTTTGGAAATAAAATTTATTTGAGATTTAAAATAAATTAGTAAGTGGAACTAATCAAAGAAATGACTAATTAAATATGATTTGTGATAAGATGAATAAAATTCAATATTCAGAGTTTGAAGGTAGATTGAATTCAAAAAGGAATTGAAAATGTAAATTGAATAAAAATAGATATAAAAGCTTAAGTAGTGAAGTAAAAATAAATATTAAAATATATAGAATATTTACAATAAACTTAAGGAAGGTAAATGGTGAAATTTTTAAGAAAAATTAGTGTTGGGGAAAATATTCTAAGTTAAAATTTGAATGAAGGTTTAATAAAGGAGTGTGAAATGTTGAAGGCGGATAAGTGGATAGAAATCAAAATAAATGTGAATAAAAAGAGAATTGAAATAGTCAATAATCAATTGAGATTAATACGTAGGATGTACTTATATTACTTTATTCATATAGCAATTTGATCTAGTTTCGAACATAGAACTTCTAGATAGTCATATCGAAAATCGAGTGAAAAATCCCAACTCGGTTCGATACTCGAATCCAAGTTGAGTGTTCGCGATCGAATCGCGATTAGTTGGGCCGCGAGCAGTGGTGGTTCGAGGTCGACATTGGTAAGGGGCATGCCAAAGCAATGAAGGGTGAGGCGCGGGCTTGGAGTGTTGATCGCAAAGGAAAACGCATCAGGGAATTCACATAGCTCGATGATCCGGGGGGGAATGTCCATGTCGATGATGCTTAAATATTTGAGTCGATTCCTAGTGAGTGCATTTGGGTTGAAGATCTCTTCTGTGGTAAGACGTACGTCACGATCTATGATGAGTTTTTGCAGTGAGGGGTTTTTGTTGGTCGGCTTTTGAAGTGTCTCGTAGTCGAGTTGAGGTTTGATTTTCCTGGAACGATAAAGATAAAGGTATCTTCAATTTGTTTATTAAATTATATATATATTCAATTTATTTATTTTAATCTGATAACATATACATATGAGTTTTTATAGTAAAAGACTTTTTGTTTTGGGTTATTTATAGAAAAATATATATATAAGAGTGAAGTGTATATATATGTATATATGCAGATATATATATATATATATATATATATATATATATATATATATATATATATATATATGCACAGAGAACAGAAATATATTCAATAAGGTTAAAAATATTTTTGTTTCTAATTTACTATATATGTACATCCACGCTCATATTTTAATCTTAACAGTAAATATATATATGGGAATAAGATGTGGAAATAACAATTTTAAATGTTGTAAAGTTTATATAAAAGAATTTGATTTTTTTATAAACACATACATATGCAGTTTCTAAATGAGAAATAAAGTATATATTTACCTATATCCATTTTAATTTACTAGTTCAGATTAAAAATAGTCTATTAAGCTGATTAATCTGGTTAATAAACTTATTTAAATCATTTAGTTACTAAAAGATATTTTAAAGGGAAAATTGGTTTAAACTAAATTATTAGTTGATTAATTTATTTGATTATTCGATTTGTTCAAGTATTAATAAACTGTTTAAATATTTATATAAGGTAAAATCATGGAGAAACAAGTCGAGATGGAAGTGGGTTGCAAAACAAAAATAAAGGTGAGTTAATCTCACCTATTTGGATTACCCTTTAAATTAAATAGTAAAATTTAAATTATTGGTTGTTTGCTTGAATTGATAATTTATTATTTGCTTGGATGTGATATGTTATATATATTATATATATACACATTGGAGTGATTGATTTCCCGCATTTTATAACGGACGAGACCCTATGCACCTCACATAATAGCGGTTGACCCCCATATACTGCGATATCCCCCTCGAAGTAGGATTGATATTTATATCGTGCTAACATCTGTAGATGTAGGGAAACAGGTTGGAGGGATCCAACTAGATTCCTCAAAATGTTGAATTTACTTTATGTTCAGCAATGTGATTTATGCGATAATCTGTGATGATTATATTGATTATATTGGGAATTGAAATTATTGAATGTTATGGATTTGTTGAATATATATTGGTATTTGAGAGAATGAAAAATATAAAAGTTTGGATTTTTAAAGGAAATAAAAAGGGAAATTTTTAATTAAAATAATATAGTGAATTTGGGTAAATTAAAGATTGAATTTGAAAAAAATATAAAAGTTTGATTTTTAAATTCTATTAAATAAATTTGAGTACAGAAATAAAGATATAGATTTAAATAAATGAAAATAAAAGAGTTTTGGAAACTTAAGTGATATTGTCTAAAAATTTAAAGGATTTCATTTTCAAATTTAAGATTTAAATGTTTGGGAAGAAAGTAAAGAGTAGAATTTTGAATGAGGTATGAAGTGAATATTTTAGTTTAAAATAAGATTTTTAAATCATAAATATCGAATAAGTATGGAATTAATGGGTTTTAAAATAGATTTGTGTAAGTAAATAAATTTATTTTAAAATGGAGTTAGTTTTGGAAATCAATTTGAAAACTGATTAAGTGTTTGAAACTGGAATTAAAGGAAAATGATATTATGGAATTTATAAACGAGGTTTATAGATAAAGTGAAATATTTATCAGAGGATAATTTGGAAGTATAAATCCAGGATGGGAATTTATAAGGGAAGGGTGATTTGTTTAAAAATAAATAGTGGTTTATTTTTAAAGGTGCGAAAAGGAAAGTGTATTTCCCTGGAAAGCCAAGTATATTTTCAAAGAAAGATTTTCAAGTATAAGTTAGAGGTTTTAAAGTGGTTTTAAAAGAATGTTTTAGAAAGAAATTATTATTTAGTGGTTTTAAAATTGTTAAAAAGCAAATATTTATTAAGTTAATTATATAAGTAAAGTATTTTAAAGGTTTAACTAGTTTTATGATTTAAAAGATAATTATTTAATATTTATACCTTATAGAATAACTTTTAATTTTACATTTTTTTGCTTAAGTTTTGCATGAAAAATTACTATTAAATTTCACAACTAGCATTTTAAAGAAAGTGTTTTAAATAAATTTTATTTTAAGTGTTTAAAAGTATATATTTTGGATTAAGTGATTTAAATTATTTTGAATCTAAAGTATTTAGACTTGGTGATTTTCAATGGAAATAAAAAATATTTGGAAATTTATTCCGCAGGAGAAAGTGATTGGAAACTGTTTTCAAAAGGTTGAAGTGTAGAAAAATATCTTGCAAAGATATTTGAATAAATAAATTTTGAAAGCATTAAGGCCCGACGGTTGTTTGTGAATGTTGTTTAATAGCCAAATAACCGATTATCAATATTGACCAATGCGTTGATCGTTTCGAAGAGACCGGGATCGCAATTAATTTCCCGAAAACTACTTTGATCCGGTTTGAACATTTTTGTAAGGAAGACAAGAGCTTGGAGTCAAAGATGGAGCAGTGAAGTACAAGGGCTAATTACTACTAATCCTACGGGTGATTCCAAAATGGATGCAGTAGGAATAGTGTCTTCGGTTCCGTTCGGACCAGGAATGGACTTGCATGGACGAATGCTATCAGAAAATCGCCAAGAGGACGAAGAGCATTCTAAGTGATTGTATGCTAAAAAGGTAACTCATAGCCTTGAGCCTCATCAACCGAGAATGGAAAAAATAGGGGAGATGCACACAAGGATAAGTGGCTAGCAACCAATTAGGGTAAGGTCATCCCTGTCTAGATGTCCCTTTATTTCGGCTGTGTGGGCGGTTGCTGATCCCAATCGTGGGGTGATCTTATTCGGACTATCCAGTAAGGGGTAGTTCCGGTCTTGTGTAGCAAGGGATCAGTGTGGATCCTCAGTACAGTGATCTAGACCACGTACTGTGACGCGCGGTACCCCAGTAGCCCTGCCATTGATGGAAACCCAATCTCCAGTAAGTGCCTTCGGACTTGTTTGTATACCTGTTATGCTAGAATTTAATGAATGTAACAATTTATGCTATTTGAATAAGTATTTGTATATAGACACTACTATAATATCGGAGGATTTGATAAGAAATGTTTTGGTTATCGTAAGGTAAAAACCCGACATGCTTATTTGTGGCATGGTCATATGAGATACCTTTGATTTCAAAGGATTTTGAAAACTATAATAATCCAATTGAGTGTGTTTTCTAACGCTAGTTTTCTAGAATGACTCGGGTATTGTTTTATTATAATGTTCGGGTTAGACCGAGTATTATAGGATATAGGATGGGATGTTGTGGAGCTCAAGAAACGAGCTGGATGGCAAGATGTATCTGGCGCACTTGAAGTTTATTCCGTTGTGCAGTATAAGCTGTATACTCAACTTTGGGGGATAGGTTAATGTAACTGTCCGGAATGATGTTGTTGAATTGTGTTGTACTCTGATAATGTAATGTATGAATCAACTACATATTCTTTTGTATAAAATCCGTCGTTATCTATTATATATTGCTCCACCGCGATGGTAAGATTCTGATATTGTTTTTTTTTTGTATTCTTCTTCTACCTCTTTCTTTATTTTTCCCTCAGCAATCTTTCTTTTCCCGGCACTCAATCGTCGGCATATAATCCAGTGGTGTATTTGCGTCGATTTTCGAGGGTCGAGAAGGGCGTGTTGTCATAGTCTTCAAACCATTTTATAAACTCGACTTATAAAATCCAACTCTGTTTATAAAACTTTATTAATAAACCTCGAAAATAGTATGAATGAATAAAAATCATTTACTTCAAAACAGTATTATATAAAAATATTTATTAATAATAAACATGAATATAAATAATAATAATAATAATAATAATAACAACAACAACAACAACAACTAACCTTAAAACATCTTGAAAATAATAATTAATAATTTATTAACTTTATTAAATAAATAATAATAATTAATCCATGTTCTGTCAGTTGACCTCGCATCCTCAAAACTTAGCCATATTTCCATTCTCTACATTTAATTTTTGCCATATTTCCACTCTCTAGCATTTAATGAAAAATTACATCAATATGCACACACAATCCCCTTCATTCGTATTTATGCATTAAACACCTTATAAGGAAACTCTTTGGTTAGCCTTTTTATGGATTAAATTCCATAATTATTCTTGGCTTTAGTATTAGATTGTTTATTAATTTCTAATTATTATATACATTACTAGTTTACAATTATAATTGCCAATTTTAAAGTTTCAAGGAATGTGCTATTATTATATTTATGCCTAGTATTAAATTATGCCTAATTACTATTTGCACCAAAATTTGACACAAACACCCAATAGAGATTTTATAGAGAAACATAGAAGAATAATCAATGAAAATAGAGGGAACATGCAATTAAATAACATGATATAAGGAATAATGAGAAGACAACGATTTATAGTGATTGGGCATTGAAAGCCTATGTCCACTTTGGAGAAAATACCTTTATTATACACTTGAATTACTGAGTACAGAAAGATGGATCAGAGTAAAACCCTTAGTTATAAAAAAGTGCGAAGGAAAAAGCAGCGTAGAGGTCCCTCAAAATGAACAATCAAGTCTATATTTATATCAAAAGACGGTGAAATATCTTCCTGAAATTTTGGCAATGAAGTTTCCAGATCTAGAAGAAGTCATGGTATCTAAAGAAGGTCCCACATCATTTAAAATAACAATCGGTATCGATCATTATTTGTGCTATTTTGGCATTATATCGATATGATGGGCTCCACTTTTTAATATATCGATGTTTCCAAAGTTTCATAGGTATTTGACTTGTAGATTTTGAGATATCGATCGTTTTCAATTGAGTTTAACTATAATATCGATACGTTACAGTCCATAATT
Organism: Allium cepa; assembly: GCA_030765085.1. Classification (NCBI taxonomy): domain Eukaryota; kingdom Viridiplantae; phylum Streptophyta; class Magnoliopsida; order Asparagales; family Amaryllidaceae; genus Allium; species Allium cepa. The sequence goes on along the minus strand of CM060938.1, from coordinate 458,929,856 downwards.
GGCGAATATGGATCATACCCAATCCATTTTTAGTAAATGGTATATTTTCATACTTTTATCCTTTTATTGAGTCCTTCTTTTTCCTTCACTCTGCTACTACTTCATATTATTATCTGATCTATGGGCTTCGTTATTGTTAATCTAACTTGTCAACCCTAATGATAGTCGAGTTTAACCTGTCTAGTTAGTTCAAGTATGTCCAAACCAAAAGGCTGGATAACACTTGCCCTTTAAAGTACGTCTTATTTCAACATGAAGTGCTTCGAATCGATGTAAGTTAGACTCGTAAGAAAAAAATTCATTCAAATTTTTGAAAAGTTTCCATCCCTTCGATGAATTTATTTCTTTGAAGAGTAGTATCTCTCTCTGTTTGAAATGACGATCAAATGATTTCCAACAGTATAAATTCTGAATTGTAATTTACCAATTAACATCTACGCCCAATTTCATTGAGCTAGTTGGCCTCAGTTGTCTGATTTGGTTCTCTCCCTGATAACTTTAAGTGAGAAATCATTTTCTATCGATATTAAGAAATCAAAAATTTTGGGATGCATATGTGCACATTCATGTACACGTTAGTGTCGCTAGCTCCCAGATGCACTCGTAAACTTAAGGTCATTGCCAATCTAATGGAATGCTATCTAATCATTTGCATTATTTTATTATTATTATTATTATTATTATTATTATTATTATTATTACTATTATTATTATTATTATTTTGTTTTAAGATGGATCAACATGAATCCATTAGGTAAATGGATCGTACTTTGTCCATTTTTAGAATGGATCATGCCAAATCCATTTGAGGTTGGATCATTTCCGATGGTTTACCCTCCTCTCTCTCTCTCACTCTTTCTCCTTCTTTTATTATAGAGAACGATCTGCATACATCCATCATAGAACGTCGCACTTGATCATTTCTTAATTTGGCCATTTGAATAGACTTTAAGTTAAGAAGAATGGATTGGTCTAAGGCCATCATAAAACGATCGTATCCGATCGTCTATCGACCGAGCCTTTATTGAATTATGAATTTCGATGGTTCGTATTGCATCCCTCATATATATACTTGGATACTTCGATTGTTTCCTTCAGCTTGTTTCATTTTCTTATCGCTGCTGCCTAAACCAAACAAGAAAAGAAAAAAACCATCCTCATCTTCTCCTTCACCATTGATCCATTGAGCCTTTTGATCCAACTCCATAGTTATATCGCAACCATCTCCATAGATCGGTCAGACTCCTCGCTACACCAACCCTCACCATCGCCTTCTCCTACAAATCTTATTTCATACTCGAATCATGCTGCCACCGCTTCTCAACTTTCTAACATAGGTAGGTCGAACTTCTTTTGCTTGTGATTAATGACGAGATGATGTTTCTCATTTTAGTTACCATGATTAGGATCGCGGCGATTTAGTCGGTTAGAATGAGGAGGTATAAGGTGATGATCGGGTCGAGTCATTAGTATTGGTTTAAGATTAGTTGGTGGTCGAAGGTGGGAGATTGTTTTCTGTGGATCATTCTTGGAGTTCTTGGCTGATTATTTCTAACGATGTGGATGTTGTGAAGTTGTTAGCATAGGGGAATGAAATAGAGTCCGACCAATCGTTACGATGGATTAATGTTTGAAATATTAACAGAATTTAGACCGGTCCTTTTTTATTAGGATTTTTAGCCGATTACTTTTGGAACGGTGTTTCGAGTCTTGAATTGGAATGAAGTATGGAACCGAAGTCGAAGGTTGGAGAATGATCGGTTGAAAAACGATCGGTTGTTAAATGGTCATACAGAAACGATCGATTATGGGCATTGGGATCAATCGCTCATAACATTATTCTAGATCGGTTGTTGGTTTAACTCAGAAAAACATACTTAAAATCCTTAAATTTTAATTTAAACTTTGCGATGAGCTTCGATCTTGAATGCTTGAATGGTCACACATGACTTGCATATGAAATGGACGCATATTAGATGTATATGACAATCAATCCGTGGAATGAACTTGACTAATTCCATGCATATTTATGTTTATTACCAATGCCTTGGACAAGTTTTTAAAAGCTCATCTACTTTTAAATGTACAATTTGAACTTCAATATGCTAAAAACTGATCCCGATGACACGACTGACCTTTTTGCTATTGACGTAGGGAATAGGTAGAGATGGTCAGCAATGGTGGTCTACGATTGAACTTGGGAGCCAAAGTTGTAGCCTTTAATTCTAAACAGTTTTTATTACATTGCACGACTCTACACCACTATACACTAGCACATACTTTGCATGTGGGGAAACATGTTATTTTTCCTAATGATGATTGTCTGCCCAGTTTAGGAATCATGGGTTCCAGATGCTTGGAGCATTTAGCTGCCATGTCTTCTGAACATATTTTATATCATAACAGTATGAGTGACGAATCGAGCTCCGTAATTTCTTGCGATGAATTCTCCCTTGGGAATTAAGCAGAACAACCGAAAGTTCTTGTCCATTATTTGACCTTTTCTCTATCATTCTTATTCCTCCAGCAGAAGTGACAGACCCTACTCCTGATACTCTATAAGACTCTATATTTTTGGAAGATCTGGAGGATTCTGTAGCTTTATAAAATTAATGAAGCCTCTCTTCACAAAATTTATGCTAGACATGGGATTCTGTTTGATGATGTGCGAGTCTCGACTCGGGATGATAGAACTTATATGCTACTTGAAGAGTTCACTACATGCAACAAGTAAATGTGTTAGACAGGATCAAACACTTCAATTATTTATACGAGAAATGTTGCATCAAATGAGGTTAGCACCGACACAACTGTGTCCAAACACCTATGCCTTACTCAACTGTACCTATATGGCATTCATCGAGTTTTTATTTCGTCCTCCAAATCCGAATGACATTCGATTCCATTTCACCTTAAAGTGATGAAAGGGAAGCCTTTCATTCACATTTCTCAAGTTAGCCAAGAAGTGCCAGATCCTGACGGGTACTTGGAACAAGCTGAGTGGTTTTAAAAGCGAGTGGTTCTATATTCGCTGCCCGCTCGGGTTTACTAGACGATGGTTAGAAGGATGTAAGTGTTATTCGTTGCTTAATTTGTTGATTGCTTGTATCCAGCCGTTTCCTGAATTAAACAATTTATTTGTTTTATGCAAGCTCGTATCCATGAACCGATGAAGAAAATATATTGTCGCGGTCTTGGCGCTAAAAAGTGTTCCATCAAAAGATAGAGACATTGAGAATCTCCTTACCGATGAACATCTCATTACCTGCGGTTGATGGAAGAGGGTCGTAGCATAGGGCTATCGGTCAAAGCTGGAGTTATAGTGGCTAAGCTGTGGGATGCGGATGGTGAGGAAGGCCATCAAGTTGATCCTATCGTCCCCTAGTTGAGGGAGCTCAAGAAGCAATCAATAAAGATGCAGTGGAGATAAGGGTGACGACCTCAAGGCGAGAACTTAGGTTCTAGTTTTAGGGCTGCGACTAGATCTTTACAAACCTCAAAGCACCCTGCTCTCAAAAAAAAGGAAGAAGCTCGTTTGTAGGTTCCCCAATAGCCGCCTCTTTAAATAGCCCAAGCTATCCATCGACCTTCAACTTATTCCGGATCAGTCTGCTTCTCAACCTTCAGAACATTTGGATGAAACATTTGAGGAATTATCCGATCATTCGATACCGTAGGACGTTGATGTCTTTCGTTTACTAACATAAGCATTGGTGAATCGGAATCTCCTTCTAGAGTTGGGGCTGGAATCCCTTCTACCACTAGTGGAGAGGTTATTCCTGCTAGTAAGGCTTCAATAACTGGTCCGTTAGGGGGATACAAGGACACATACGTTTGCATGCACTTCACAATATTTCATTGCACCTATTTTGCATCCTTCAATTCTTACAATTAATTTATTCTTCATCCTTATTTGTATAAACAATGATGAGGAAGAAGCACATGTTTTAGTCTTACAGGAAATATCACGCCAAAATCCTGGTTCTTGTTTGGGCTCGTATCGCTAAGGTAGTGTTCATGAATATGACCTTAGCTATCGCTCTAGCTGGGATCGTGATTATCAAAATAAAGGCGATAGAGACAGGTCTTCCCGTGATAAATATCAGTCCAAATCTAGATCTCCTCCCATCTAAAGATTCTAAAAGGCAACAAGATTTCCATGATGACTTTCCTCCTATTGACACCTCTCATGGTCCCTCTTCTACTATAGTTTCTTCATAGTCCGTCGTTCCATCACATCCTCCGCGACTCAGTGATTATCGGTATCATAATATTTGCCAACAAAGGTCGGGCAAAGAAAGCGTTGACACCCAAGTTGTCACCGAAGCTCAACAAGCCGATGCCGCTAGTTGCATAGCCCAACTTAAGTTGGACATTCCTAATATACGTCTTGATGGATTTATCTTTGTTCCTAATCTTAAGAAAGTTCCTGAAAAGTCTAACAAATGACTGTGGATTGTGTGAATGATATCCATAAGCAGTATAACGAGTGGTTGAGAGCGGCGGAGAGGATTTCTAAAGTATCTTAGAAGAGAGCGGTTAAGATTGAGAAGTTGAAACGCCAAGACATCCAGGACAAATGGATTATCAAACTCTAACCAATGAGTTAGAATCTTTAAGGAGCACACGGGTAGAAGCCGAGAGAAAAGTAGAAATGGGCATCAAGGCTCTCGAATATGAAAGGCTTGGCACTTGGCCAAGCTTGAAGCGCTTCACTACCAGAATCATAAACTAGTGCAAGAAAGGGATGCGGCCCAAAGAAGCGCAGCTGAGAATAAATCTAAGTTCGAGTGCAAATCCAAAGACAAAGAGGAAAGGATGCTTGTGTGCAATTGGTTACCATCGGGTTTGAAAGAGACACGACTGTCGAGAAGGCCAGAGATATTGATGCCTTTGTTAAATGAGGAAGTGGAAGCCGCGAAAGAAAAGGTTAGGAAGGATGCTATGGAGTAATTAGACCCACTAGTAATTCTTTACAATGCTAATGTCCTGAAGCATAGAAACTTGGAATGTCTTCGAGCTGACTACCTTTACAATCAAATATGTGCTTGGGAGCATCTTGCTCAGGAGAATAAGGAGGCTCTCCGCCCTAAACCAATCAATTTGATGAGGATGGAAGGCGAAATTCTCTTGGGTGATGAACCCAAAGTTTTACATAAAATCCAGCTTATACTCGAAAAAGAACATGCCACAACCTTTCAACATAAAGTAGGTGAAGGTTCTAGATCCACGTCACACAATGTCAACCAGAATCCGGTGATCCAAGCTACTCCTAGCATCACTGTGGATTCTTCTATCGAGCTCGGTTACAACTCGAAAAAGCTGTGTATTGCTACATCTTGTGGGCTCTTCCCAATTATGGAAGGAGCTTCCGTTGGCATCTGGCTCATGTAGGGGGTTAACTTGGAAAAGGTATTTCATTAAAATCTCCCATCCTTTAGAAAGCTGGAGTGTCCCCATTCGATATATCTAATCTTTTTAGTTATGTTTCCTCGGCATTAGGTTTGCAATCTGCAGTTCCACCTCTTCCTCAAGAACCTTAACCAGGATCTCAAGTGCCAACAGTGGAGTCTGTTTCTGTCACAGCTTCGACGATAACCCAAAATGTAACAGAAGAGTAAGATTTTATGATTGAAGAGCACTTGGTGGATGTTTTGTTGAGGGAAGAAAGCGATCTGTGTCAATAAATTCTCGTTAACGACGATGTTGTGATTAATGAAACTTCCCCATCCTTATCAGGACCATCCATGCAAGAAATGGAACAGAAACTTAAAGCGGAGAATGCTCTTGAGGCAAAAGTCAAGTAGGAGAAAATGGAGATCGTTCCCCTTCCTATCTCCAACATTTGGCCTGGAGAAACCGTGGATGCCTCCACTCCTTAGTCGAAGCCTACTCAAAATGCACCTACTAGATCGACCCAGTACACTACGGTGAAAGGCCAAGGAAGCGGGAAGAGACAGGAGAAGATGAGTGGGGAAAGTTTGAGTGAACTCTCTCTCGATTCCAAGAAGAAGAAAAAGAAGCCGGGGAGGAAGTGATTCTTCACGTGCACCCATGCTCCCAATTCTTTTGGGTTTTTATTGGCCGAATTTGTACGGAATTGGCCCCTATTTTATGATTCCTTTACTATGAATGCTTGTACTTGATTTTCCAAATTAATGAAAATAATTTTCTTTTACTTTTACTGAACTCTTGTGTGAATTTACTCAAATAGTTGAGCTATTACATTTTCCATTTAATGTACTAGTAATTCGCTGCATGTTAATTTGGATAATTTTCTGTTAATTTTTACCTAAGCCCTCCATGTGGTCATGGACTCAAGTTGTACCAAACACTAGGCTTGAGCCCTAGTGTTAAGCCATTGAATTCAGCAGTTTAAGTGATTATACTCCTGCCCCCAGTCTCGTGTTAATGAAGTTAGATAGCAGATGGTCGAACTCCATCCTTAGAGAATTTATACTCCTGTCAGCTCCAGGTCGGAGCTTGTGGAATAATGAGTGGTCCAATCGCTCTCTTCTATTTGCATATACTCATATCCACACTCTTGGGATAGGAATAACCTATTAGCTTAGCGGAAATTTCTCCCATCCTCTAGTAAGTGCGCAATAAGATCAGTCTAGTTAGAATATATATATATATATATATATATATATATATATATATATATTTCTTACTTTTTCTGTAATATTCCATGTTCCAAATATTAGAATAAATATCCCATGGGTTTTCATTCTGGGGATTTGAAAGTTGTTGACCTTCATGCCCATCTGGTTGAATGCATTGCGACTTGTATCACCACCACCAAGTATTCGGTCTCCATTAATGAGGGGCTTGAGGGCCATTTAGGCATCCACTTTCCCTCCATCTATTTGTCTTGGTGGGTGGTCGGATCGAACCCTACTTGTGTTTATACTCCAGTCTATGCTTTGGGGACTTAGAGTTATTACAAAAAATAGTCGGACCATTATTTCCTTAATTAATCGGTCTACCCCCAATTCCAAGGTTTGACTTGGAAAGTGATCAGTCATGCCACAATCGCTTTTTATTCATGATTGCCCCATCGCTTGGTGGAACTAATTAATTATTGGATGATCAAGCTATATCCATCTATTGTAAGGTATTCCATTTATCTAGTTGTGAGAGAGATCATTGAATGAACGGTCAGACCACGTTTATTTTGTTTAGTTCAGTCATGAACTTATGTAATTAGCAGGCCCCGAACTCCAAGATCCTTCTCAGAAATGCCAATATTAGTTAGTTGGGTATCGCAACCAACATCTAGCGCTAATGCAATCACAGATATGAAGGAAATTTTAAACTTTATTTGCCAAATTGTAGTGACCCCAATTTTTAGTAACTTATTTAGGATATTTAATAGATAAATTAAATAAAATAATGTGACGGTTAGGCAATTGAGATTTGTGATTAATAGGGGTAGCCGTGCAATGTTAATGAGCAAATTAAAATAAGCTAACATGAATTAAAATAGATAAGGGTAATTGGGGACGCAAAGTTGGAATAAGAATATTCTTATACCCTAAACTCTTAGGAATTCATTCATACATTCATTTGCAATATTAAATTTAAGTAGAGGTCGACCACCATTAGCAAGAAAGAGGAAGATAAACAAGAAAAGCTAAGGAAGAAGATTAATCAAATCAAAGCTATTCAAATCTCAAACTCCTTAATCTCAAAGCTGGGTAGAATAATGACCACATCTCATATTTTCTATTATTCTTGGTTTTAAGGTAAAATCCGATTTATTTTGCAAGGTTATGCCATGATTTGAATGACTAAATTTTTATCTATATTGTTAATGATTTATGATTATTCATATAGATTTTATGATATGTTTTAATGTGAAAACCCTATTAAATGACATCCAAATGCCTTGTGATTTTATATTTAGGTCAGAAATAATAATTTAGAGATGAGTTTCAATTTTCATAATTTTTTGAATTAATGTGGATTTTATAATAATTTTCTGGTGAGGAAAATGATTATATGGGTTAAAAATTATTTACAACTAAATAATATAAGTTTTGGTCTGAAATTAAAATATGTTAGAAAAAATATTAAAATGATTCACTAGAATTTTTGTAGAATTTTCCTAAGTGTTTTGATGAATATATAAAATTATTTAAGGTATGGGACTTAAATCTTATATATATTTATAAAAGGAGAAGGGGTACTTTGTAAATTATTTAAATTATTTATTTCTGAAATTTTGGCGGTTCTTTTATAAAAGAAAATATGCAACCAATAATATTTTAATAGATAAGCCAGGTTAGTTGAAAACAGATTCATTTCAAAGTAAAAATTTGTTTTAACATGCTTTTGGCATGTTTTGCCATTTTCGGCATTTGATGGAGTACTTTCGCTACCACCTTTGTAACATCCCCCACTTAGAGCCCCAAAACTAACGGCTATGGATGTTGCGGTCTTCTATAGTTATTAACCCTCGACGACCAAATACGGTAATGTTAGATATATTGATACACAGAAACACGTGAATATGGAAAAAAATTAAAGCATCGAACAAGTTCCACTTTCCATATCAAAACATTTCAAATTCATCATATATACCACAATAGTTAGCCATGTTTAGAGAAAATATATTTATTACAACATACGCCAAGAGCGACATATGAAGATTCCCTCTTGGATGATCTGAGTATATATAGGCAATTTAACAACTTTACCATTACAACAAACATTAGAATCAAAATAAAGAACTCTAAGTAGCCATCGTGCCTCCTGCATGTTTCTGAAAGCTATTCGTCTAAAGAGGTACCTGAAAACCTCAACTATCAAACTACTTAAAATCAATTGAGTACCCAAGATTTAAGAGGAAAGTATAAACTTCGAGTCAGACCTAAAGCCAGGTATGAATAATAATCTACCATCTCAACCCATTTTGTAACACCCCACATCCCTTAGTATACCTAAAAAGGGAACACTAAAAGATGTGGTGCGTTGTAGGTATAGCTAAAAACTTACAAAGACTAAGATTCATAAGACAAAATAATTAAAATAGCGGAAACATTTAAAAAGAAACCTTATTATTCAAAATCAAACTTCATAAATACTTCATTAAACCAAATACCAAATATCCATGTCTAGTGAGAAACATTATCTCAGTAACATCAGAATACATAAAATAACTATCCCTCTCAAAGAAAAGTACCAGTACAACAAACGAAACAAAAGCTGAAAAAGAAGAAGTAGAATATACGAAGAAAGTCTCTACAGCCGAACCTCCAAAAACTCTAAAATCTACTATCCCCGCCTTTGGTGGCTTATGGGGTAGGAGGAAAGGGAAATAGAGGAGTGGTCAGACAAAAAGTTTGGTAAATGAAAGTAATTACTAGTATTCTTAAGGAAGATAAAGGTCATACAATTTGCAACAGTTCTAGTAAAAAAAGAAATAAAGAAAAAGATAAAGTGGAATAAAATACGATTTAACTTGCTTGCTTTGCATAGATAGTTCGATTAGATTGTTTGCACTTTTTTTAGATAGCTGCTTTCATTAGGCTGAAACCCTAATCTTACTTTAATTAGGCTAAAGTCGTAATTCTACCCTTTGATCAGCCTTTTATCCCTGATGTGCCTACTGTGGATTAGACCCATTGGCCGCTACGCAAAAGATGCAGACTAGACCCCATTGGTCCACATGCAAAAGATACGGAGTAGACCCTGTTGGTCCCTACGCAATAGACACATACTACCATGGACTAGACCCCGTTGGTCCCTACGCAATAGATACCTACTTAGTGCTTAGAACTCAATAAAAACTTATCAGCCAACACTGAGGCCGCACGCTCGACCACCATTAGGCTCGTGCTAAATGTTGCTCCCTCCTATTGACCTCTAATTTACCACTGCTCCAACATAAGCGTTCCCTTGCCACATCTGTGCTATTGTGAGACCACATGTGTCTGACTAAAAGGGAATGCCGTTGGTACGGGTCGTATCTAACAAACAAAATCTAGCTGCACCCCTTGTCCATATCCCCATGATTTAAACTTCTATTTATTTACCTCTTATTTACCACTACTCCAGCATAAGCATGCCCTAGCCTCACCTAATATACTGTGAGACCTAACTGAAAAGGGAATGCTATTGGTACGGGGCCTACTTTTATCTTTGCTTATTGAATATTCTAAGTCTTAAAAATAAGTCTTTTTTGTTCTGTCTCTAATTATAACCTGTTTGTAATAACTTTGCTTATTTACCTAACCCAAGGTCTAAGTTTAAGAATAAGCTACTTCTACTATTTATTCTATTTTCTCTTTTTAGTTATAATTATATGTTATAACTAAGCTTGCAAATATCTTAGATTTGCCTATTTCATTCTAAATCAAATTTATTACGATTCTTATTATTTTACATCTCATTTTCTGCAAATTCAGTGTTCTTATAATTTAGTTCATATTCATAATTTGTTCTATTCTATTTATTCCATTCGCGTAAAAAGGAAATTGAAAAGAAACTGACAATTATAGATGAAATCTCAACGTAGGATAGATGTAAATAACAGTAAATAACTATAAATACTATAAATAACTATAAATAATTGGAGAAGCTATAATTAACGATAAGTAATTGTAAGTGACTGAAATAGAATAGCTAAAAGAAAATACATTGAAAAACAAGTCTAAAACTTACTTAAATTAAACTGTAAATAAACTTATATAAAGGTTATCCCAAAATTGTAGAAAAACAACAACTATTGGAAACCATATTATTTTAAGTGACATAACAATCTAAAATAATTATTAAGCACTCACGTGAGGTCCTTACATTTTTCCCTTGGCCTTCCTGGATCTACTTGTAGGGTATAAAATATTTTAATCAAAAAGATCTTCTCCTTGGAAAAATAATCCTTTTAGGGTCCAGCCTCAAGCAATGAACCCAGATGGAGAAATTCTGAATGAGAAAAATAGATAAGCCTAGGGTCTTATTTATAGCGTCACTTGTGGATCTTAGACTGTTGGATTGGAGTTTAAATCTGATGCAACCACGTCATAGGCTCGATAGAAACCGTCAGATGGAAGCATGAACGCATGGGATTGGAAAAAAGTTGCAAAATGACGTGTTAAAATCATTCTGGACGAAGCAACGTTAAAAGAATGCATTTTGGGGTAGGCGGGTCGACCAACCTGTCGACCTTCACTAGCAAGGGTCAACCTTTCCTATGTTGTGAGGGTCGACCTAAGGTCGACCAAGCCCCTTATATATATATATATATATATATATATATATATATATATATTTCTCGTTTCTCGTTTATTCTGTAACTTCTTCGTCTTAGCTCGGATTTTGACGTTCTATATATGGAAATTGAATAGAAAATTACCACAGACACAATGGTGCAACTTCTTTAGCTCAATTTTGATAATTTTACAAAATTATTTTATCATTTAATGTAATAATATTCAGAGAATATAGAATTCAAATATTAAAAAGAATTAAGGATCAAAATATGAATTCATCAATCTTGGAAGCCATTGATATCTGCATATGTTTTATAGATGAAGATACACTGATATATGAAAGCATGTACATATTTTAGGCAAGTATAAACCGGGCTAAAGATTTGGGCTTTGGGCTTGATGCACTTGAACTCTAAACTGAACAGGCTTCAATCAGGACCAACAACACTAATCTTAATCAATTTAAACTTTCGAATTTAGGAATATAATTAGATTTTTATTCATAATACTCCCCCTCTAGTTGGGTTATATATATCTAGTAAACCCAACTTGCTTCCTAAATATCTAATTCTATTCCCATTCAACGTTTTAGTAAGCATGTCAGCTGGTTGATCTTCAGTCTTAATATAACGAGTAGTGATTTCACCATCTTGTATTTTATCACGAATGAAGTGACAATCAACTTCTATATGCTTCATTCTCTCATGAAATACAAGATTTGACACAATGTAAATAGCTGCCTTATTGTCACACCAGAGTTTTGTTGGTTGCTCAAATTCAAGTTTACACTCTTTCAAAAGATGCTTAATCCAAATTACTTCACAAACTGCCTTGGACATTGCTCGGTATTCAGACTCTGCGCTTGACTATGATACTATATGTTGCTTCTTGCTTTTCCAAGATTCTAAATTTCCTCCAATATATATACAAAAACCAGTAGTTGACCTTCTATCATCTTTGGATCCAGCCCAATCTGCATCAGCAAAGCTTTTCACTCTCATATGCCCATAATTTGCATACATAATGCCTTGTCCAGAAGTACCTTTCAAGTAACCTAGAATATGTTCAAGTGTAGACCATTGTTGCGTAGTGGGTGAAGCCATATATTGACTCACTATACTGACAGCAATTGAAACATCAGGCCTTGTTATAGTTATGTAATTAAGTTTACCAACCAGCCTTCTATACTTCTCAGGGTCACATAAATATTCTCCTTCTGATGTCAGATTGCTATTTGGGATGATAGGTGTACTCTGAGGCTTGGCTTAACACCAAGCTTACCAGTTTCTTTTAATAAATCCAATATGTATTTTCTTTTACATAATAAAATTCCTTTATTCCTTCGCATAACTTCCACACCAAAGAAATATTTCAATTCTCCTAGATCTTTTGTTTAAAAATGATCATGAATAAAAGTTTTGAGAGAAGCAATACCTTTGTCATCATTACCAGTTATTATTATATCATCTACGTATACTACTAACAGAATAATACCTTGTTTAGATGATTTGTGAAAGACTGATTGATCACTTATACATTTTACTATCCCAAATTTCTCAAGTGTTTGGCTAAACTTCCCGAACCAGGCCCTTGGACATTGCTTCAGGCCATATAGAGTTTTTCTAAGCTTGTATACTAATCCACTTTCCCCTTGTGCAATGAAACCATGATGTTGAACCATATATATCTCTTCATTGAGATCACCATGGAGAAATGCATTCTTTATGTCTAACTGACGAAGTTTCCAATTAAATCTTGCTGCTAAAGCAATACATATTCTGATGGATGTCATCTTGGCAACTGGAGAAAATGTTTCTGAATAGTCCATACCATATACTTGTGCATAACCCTTGGCTACAAGTCTAGCTTTAAATCTTGCCACAGTTCCATTTGGATTCATTTTAATAGAATACACCCTCTGCATCTGATGGCTTTCTTATTATTTGGTAGCTAAACTAGATCTCAAGTATTGTTTGCTTCTAAAGCATTCATTTCTTCAATCATTGCTTTTCTCCATTCTGATTTGGATAAAGCTTCAGTAACTGTTCTAGGGATATTAACTGAGTGTAGTGCAGACATAAAGGAATATGTAGAGCTAGATACATTTTCATATGACACATGGGTAGAAATAGGATAGGTGCACTATCTCCTTTCTTTGCGGAGAGCAATAGGAAGATCAAGGCTAGGATCAAGAGTGGGCCTTATTTCAGTGATGCCAGGTATTTCTAATTCTTGAGGTGATATAGTAGAATAGATTAAAAATTCGTCATTCTCCTCCTGAATTGGTACATGAGATAAAAACCCATCATTCTCCTCCTGAATTGGTATATGAGATTTCTGATAGAATGGCTTATCTTCCATAAAATTCACATCTATAGATACTAGATATTTATTTAAGCTAGGACAAAAACATTTATATCCTTTCTGTAATCTTGAATAAACAATAAATATACATTTCAAGGATTTGGGATCTAGCTTGCTCAATTGAGGATTTACATCTCTAAAAAAACATGTACACCCAAAAATTCTAGGTTTAATAGGGTATAGTTGTTTGTCAGGGCATAAGACTTTGTATGGGATATTGAAATTAAGGATCGTAGATGGCATTCGATTAATAAGAAAGCATGCAGTTAATACAGCATCTTCCCAAAACACTTTTGTGACATTCATCTGAAATAGCAATGCTCGTATGGTCTCCAAGAGGTGTCTATTCTTCCTCTTAGCAACTCCATTTTGGGGAGCAGTGTTCACACATGAAGTTTCACGCAAGATGCCATTTGGCTTAAGTAAGAGCTACAGGTGTGAGAGGTATATTCCTTAGCATTATCACTCCTTAGGGTTTGGATAGATGTTTTGAACTGATTTTGAATTTCAGCATGAAAGTCACAAAAAATAGAAAACAACTTAGATCTGTTTTTCATTAAGAATAACCAAGTAACTTGAGAGTAATCATTTAAAAATGTTACAAAGTATTTATAGCCAAATTTAGAGACAACATATGATGGTCCCCATACATCAGAGTGTACAAGTTCAAATGGTGCACTTGCACAGTTATTTATTCTTGGCTTTAAACTACTACAATGAAGTTTAGCATATTGACATGATTCACAGTCAAGTAATATGGTTACAGTATGGACAAAGTTGTTTAAACAGAGTAAGAGAGGGATGACCAAGTCGTTGATGAACCTTGATTGCTGAATCTATACTAGAACAAGCCATTGGTAAAGTATCTAGAATATAAAGACCCCCAGATTCGTAGCCTTTACCAATAATCTCCTTCGTTGTAAGATCCTGGAAAATACAAGCTTCAGGAGAGAAAGATACACTACAACTCAAGTGTTTGGTAAGTTGACTGACAGATAAAAGATTATATGATAAGGAGGGTATAAATAGTACAGACTTTAATGGTGGTGAAGTATTTATCTTACCAGATCCTTGAATGTTGGATTGAGTCCCATCTGCTAAAGTGACAGCGTGACCATGTTCATGTATTTTAAGATATGTAAACAATTTAGGGTTATCTGACATGTAATCAGTAGCCCCTGAGTCAATGATCCATTTTGATGCTTGCTTTTCCATATTAGCCATAGTAGATACGATGATGATGGATTACTAGCTGAGTTCTGTAAGGATTCTTGATACTATTTGTATTTGTCAAATTCTTCTGTGGTCATCAACACAGTCTTATTAGAAGTATTAACAACTCCTTGATTTTTGTTTTGGTTATTATATTGAAGTTTTCTACATTCAGAAATCAAATGCCCAGGCTTCTTACAATATGAACACATTTTATTACTTGGTCTCCATGCAGTCCTTTGTGGTCTTAAGGATGGGGATGATGATGGTCTCCAAGAGTTAGGTTGTTGTGACTGGTTCCATGGTGGTCTAAAATCAGTTGGTGGTCTCCATGAATTAGTATATGGAGTATGATTAGTATTAGTACTAATCAGGGCACTGCTGTTAGCATGAGAAGAGGCAGTTGAACTTTCAGTTCTAAGAACACGACTAAATACTTCCTGCAGTGAAGTTATTGATGATCTAGACAGAATTTGAGCCTTAGCAGAATCAAACTCCGATGGTAAGCCAGCCAGAAAACTCATAATTGCCATTTGCACTCTCTAATCTTATTGAACTTTCATATCTATACTCATAGGCAACAAAACATTAAACTCTTCATATGTTCTTTTAAAATTCATAAAATAAGTAGTGAGAGATTGACCTTGTTTTTCTGCTCTGTAAAAAGATTTGCACACATCAAACATTCTAGTTAGATTGCCCTTTCCAGAATATAAAAATTCGAGATATTCCATCAATTCTTTCACGAATTCGCAGTGGTTGATTAGATTGATAACTTCATTATCAATTGAATTTCATATTTGCAAGAATAGTCGAGCATCTTCTCTTAACCAGATATGATCCTCTTGCTCTGTTGATGTTGGTGGATCTTTGATTAAGTGATCATTCTTATCCATGCTCCTGAGATAGAATCGGATTGTTTTACTCCACTCTAGATAATTTGTCCCTGTTAATTTTCGATCTGTTATTTTAGGCATCATCGGCATCAAATCAATCATTGAAGAACTTTTACTTTCAGCCATTATTTCTGAATCTTAATTTGAATGAAAACCCTAGATCGATGCGCGATGCTCTGATACCATGTAATAATATTCAGAGAATATAGAATTCAAATATTAAAAAGAATTAAGGATCAAAATAAGAATTCATCAATCTCGGAAGGCATGGATATCTGTATATGTTTTATAGATGAAGATACAATGATATATGAAAGCATGTACATGTTTTAGGCAAGTATAAACTGGGCTAAAGATTTGGCTTTGGGCTTGATGCACTTGAACTCTAAACCGAACCAGGCTTCAATCAGGACCAGCAACACTAATCTTAATCAATTAAACTTTCGAATTTAGGAATAGAATTAGATTTTTATTCATAATAAATTAATTTGTTGATTAATTACTATAGATTAAATTTCAGGTTATTACATTCTCCCCTCCTTAAGTGATTTCGCCATTGAAATCTCTAAGGATAGAAGGATAAAATACATGTTTTCATCCAAGTTCTATAACCAACTGATCAACCATCATCCATTGCATTCATTGTCCTTAAGTTTTTCTAATGTGATTTATGGTACTTATGCAATTAGTGTAGTGTCAATGTCCCTAACTAATGCAAAAGATTTGGCAGTCTATTGATTCAGTCGACCTCTTTTTATGCAATCATGCTTGTGCCATGTATCGAAATGAATGCAATTTCCCTAATGATAACTGATAGTTCAATAAGCATGCTACAATAATCATCTAGATGCAACAATCATGTGATAATCATTCATTTATAACGACCATGGAAAATAAAATAAAAATGCAAATGCACACACATCCATATGCATATGCTCTAGTGTCCTATTTAGACCGATCCCTAAGAGATAATAGTGTCTAGTGTAAGTATATACGTCCATTAGCATCCACTAGCAACCACTTGCGACCACTAGGATCCATCATACATAACATTTTAGGTTGTCTCCTCTGCTTGTCTGCATAAGATTTCTGCCTATTTTAGGTTGTCTTCTTCCTCCTTCTAATCAAATTCACCTTCGTTGAGATCTCCCTAACCATGTCAGGACTAAGTAGAAACTCTCCGTAGACTCCACCCAGCATGAAGGTGACTTGCAAGGTCTCCCATAAAGAGCTTTAAATGGTGCCATACCAATGATAGCTTGAAAGTTGTTATTATATACGAACTCCACTAAAGGAAGATGTTGCTCCCAAATTCCTCTAAAATCTGGAATGCACATCCTCAAAAATCTTCAAGCACTCTATTAACTCTCTCCGTTTGGCCATCTGTCTAAGGGTGATAGGCCGTACTCAATCTAAGCCACATCCCTAAAGCTTCTTGCAAGCTTCTCGAAAAATAGCTAGTAAAAATAGGGTCTATATTGCCCACTACGCTAGAGGGAACTCCATGAAGTCAGACTATCTCATGAATATACAAGGATGCCAAATAAGATGCCATCGTCTTACTCTTGAGTGGAATGAAGTGTGCGCACTTAGTTAACCTGTCTATAATCACCCAAAGCTAGAATTCCTCTTCCTAGACCGAGGTAAACCATCTATAAAATCCATCGAAATGCTCTCCTACTCTTATTCGGGCACATCTAATGGCTGATGAAATCCACCGGGCTTCTGTTGTTCGTCCTTAACCCTTTGGCATACAAGACCCTTAGCTACAAACTCTGCCATATCCTTCTTCATGCCGCTCCAATAAAACATCCTCTTCATGTCCTTATAAATCTTACCACTACTCGGATGAATAGTCATATGAGAGTGGTGTGCTTTTTCTAGAACTGTTCGCAACAAATCACTAGCGTAGGGAACACAAAATCTTCCATCTCTTCTTAGCCACCCTTTACTATTTATGGAATAGCTTTTATGATGCCTAGAGACCTCTCCCCTGCTAATCCTATCCATAATATCCATAAGCATCGAATCCTCTCGCTGCCTTGAGCCAATCTGATCTATAAGCGTAGGCCTCACCTCAAGTGCTGCTAACAATCCCAGGGTAATGTCAATAGCGGGCTTAAAATCAAAAGTGGAAATAAACTTTAGGTTCCTCCACTTCCATGAACATCGGACTAAGGGTTTCTTTCTTCCTACTTAATGCATTTACAACCATGTTTCCCCTACAAGAGGTATAAGCCATCTCAAAGTCGTAGATGCCAAAAAATCCATCCATGGCTGTTGCCTCAAGTTCAAATCCATCTGTGAGAATAGGTATTTCAATGAGTTTTGGTCAGTGAAAAGTTCGAACCTCTCTCCTAGCAAGTAATGCTTCCAATATTTGAGTGTGAAAACTAAAGCATCTAACTCCAATTCATGAGTGGGGCAGTTTGTCTCATGAGTCCTTAATTGTCTACTACCATAACATACTAACCTCCTTCTTGCATCAACACCGCTCCTAGACCCATCCAATATGCATCAGTATATACTGTAAAAGGCTTAGCATCATTGGGTAAAACTAACACCGGTGCACTAGTAAGGGCTCTCTGTAGCGTCGTGAAGGAATTATCACAATCCACGTCCCACATGAATGCTTTATTCTTCTTAGCGAGGCGAGTAAATGGTGCTGAAATCTTGGCAAAATCCCTGATGAACTTCCTAGAATAGACAGCCAATCCTATGAAGCTTCTAACTTTGGTAAAATTCTTAGGTCCCTTCCAATCCTACACAGCAATTACCTTAGTAGGGTCAACAACCAAACCCTCTCTTGAAACGTCGTGCCCTAAGAAACGTGCCTCCTCTCGCTAAAAGTGACATTTCGAGATCTTTGCCCTCAACTGACGAACACGAAGTGTACGAAGAACCTCCACTAAATGAACAACATTCTCCTCCATACTCTTGGAAAAACCTAAAATGTCGTCCACAAACACTACTACAAACTTATTTAGGACATCTCTAAAATTATGGCTTGTCAAAACTACAAAATAAGCTAGATCATTATTAGCCCAAAAGGCATAACCAACCACTTAAAGAATCCGTTGGGTGACCTAAATGTCGTCTTATCAATGCTATCGTCAACTCTAAGCTGATTAAATCAGTGGCTAAATCAAGATGAGAAAATACTAAAAAGCCAACCAACTGGTCGGAAAGGTCGTCTATCCTAGAAGTGAATAATGGTTCTTCTTCGTGAGCTTATTCAACTCTCTACAGTCTACGCAAAGTTGAAGGGAACCATTCACCTTGGTATCGAAGACGACTGGCGCTCCCCACTCAGACATACTCTTCTTAATAAAGCCTTTCCCCAATAGCTCACGCATCTTCTTGCTTAACTCCTTCCTCTCCCTAGGTGCCATATGTCTCACGGGCAATGCTACTGGCTTAGCATCGTCGGTCAAATAGATCCTGATGTTGATCTCTCTCTTAGGGGGTAGTCCCCTAACCTCCTTAAAGACGTTCGGAAAATATTTGACGAACGGAACTGCATCTAACTTTACTGATGATGAATGGAGGGAATAAAGGAAACTCAACATGACTGACCCCTGTGGGTCGTAAGAAACCTAGAGAGTCCTACCACTACATGTCCGTAGTCTAACGACTCTCCTCACACAGTCTAATATTGATCCACATGTGGATAGCCTATCCATCCCCAAAATCGTCCCATATCCCAAAAATCCCAATACATAGGCGTCGCAATCAAACTCTTTGCCTAGGATAAAAATTTCCAAACCCCTACAAATCATAGACAAGTCTCGTATGGGGTTTGAAACAACAACGGGGTTTACAACTAAAGAGATGTCTAAGTGCAAACAATCTACCAAAGAACTTGAGATGAAAGAATGTGATGCTCCAGAATCTAAAAGAGTCCGAATGGGAAAATCAGAAATTGAAATCAAACCTTCCATGGTGACTTTCCTACCTTTCTCGAGTCCGTTGCTGGAAAGTGCTACATCCAAAGCCCGAACCTATGCTACCGATATACCTGCTCCCTGCCCCATCTTTTGAGGGAAAACCCTACTAATGTGACCGGGCTGTCCACAATTATAACACTTTCCCTTCATCTTCTCTCTCTTGCAGTCTTTCATAAAATGACCAAGCAATCCACAGTTATTGCACTTTATTCCTTTCTTTATCTGCATTTGAGGCCCTTTCCCCATTCTTCTTATCTTTATTTTTCTTCCACCATTTCTTCTTAGAAACTTCCAACTTAGACTTTGTTAGACTTTCCCTCCTTAGCTGCATCACAACTAAGTGACATCGCCACCAGTGACTCATAAGTAGCTCCCATCGGTATGTGAGTCAACAACAACCGTTGAAGGGGTTGATTCAATCCCTTTGCGAAAACTTCAAGGCCTTCTTGTGCGGTATATTCATTAACTCCATTGTAAACCATGACAAATCTTTGAATTTGTTGATATACTCCTTAACAGAAAGATTACCTTGCTTCAAGCCAATAAATCGTTCCTACTGCATACTCACTTCTTCTTGTGACAATAACTTCCTCTCAAACCTCTCTGGAATCCAAACCATCCAACATCTCTTCCTTCCAACTCAACAACCTCCCACCAGTAAGAAGCCTCTCCTTTCAGCTGCCATGATGCAACCTGAACTCTCTACTGATCCTCCAGTCCCAAAAGTTCGAATATCCTCTCTATGTTTCTTAACCAAGTTCGCGCCTCCATAAAATTCTTTGCATCAAAAAATGTCTTGCCTCCTAAACTGGCGAAATCCTTGCATATCATAGAGAAATCAGCTACTACAGGGGGTTGATGGGATTCCCACCCACTGGTGCCGGATTGGGCGCTTGCCCTTGCACCTATGGATCGTAGCTTGTAGGTATCTATGAAACCCGGCTAGGACTTGGATGCCCTCGGGAAGATTAAGGGTATCTGCCATTCTATGCAAAGAAAAAGGGAATTTAGGTAAGAAAGAATCGAAGGAAGGTTGTACTGAACTTTGAGGGAATTTTATAAAAACTCTTTTATACTCACAAAATATTTCTATGAGTTTCTTTCTAAAAAATACTTTTAAAACAAGTTATTTTGAAGCATAGTCTACGTTTTAAAACAAATTTTCAGGAATCCTATAACCTTAGGCTCTGATACCAAATGTAACACCACACACCCTTAGTATATCAAAAAATGACCTACTAAAACATATCGTGCATTGTAGGTATAGCTAAAAACTTACAGAGACTAAGATTCAAAGGACAAAATAATTAAAACAGTGGAAACATTTATATAGAAATCTTATTATTTAAAATCAAACTTCATAAATACTTCATTAAACAAAATATTAAATATCCATGTCTAGTGAAAAGTATTATCTTAGTCGTAATATAGGAGTACATAAACTAGTTATATCTCTCAAAGAAGAGTACCGGTACAACAAATGAAACTAAAACTGAAAAAGAAGAAGTAGAATAAATGAAGAAAGCCTCAACAGCTAAAATCTAAGAAACTCTAAAATCTACTATCCCTGCCTTTGGTGGCCTATGGGGGGAAGGAAATATAGGAGTGGGTCAGACTAAAAGTCCGATGAATGAAAGTAATTAGTAGTATTCTTAAGCAAAATAAAGGTAATAGACTTTGCAACAGTTTAAGTAAAAAAAGAAATAAAGTAAAAGATAAAGTTGGAATAAAATACATTTTAACTTGCTTGCTTTTCTTAGATAGTTCAATTTGATTGTTTGCACTTTTCTTAGATAACTGCTTTGATTAGGCTGAAACCGTAATCCTACTTTAATTAGGCTGCAGTCCTAGTTCTACCCTTTGATTGGCCTTCTATCTCTACTGTGCCTACTGCGGACTAGACCCATTGGCCTCTACGCAAAAGATGCATACTAGACCCCTATGCTAAAGATATAGACTAGAACCTTTTGGTCCCTATGCAATAAACACCTACTACTGTGGACTAGACCCTATTGGTCCCCATGCAATAGATACCTTTTTAGCGCTTGGAGCTCAATACCGACTTATCAACCAGCACTGAGGCCGCACGCTCGGCCACCATTAGGCTCGTGCTATCTCTTCCTCCCTCCTATTGACCTCTAATTTAACTTTGCCCCAGCATAAGCATTCCCTTGCCTTACCTATGCTACTGTGAGACCATCTATGTTTGACTAAAAGGGAATGTTGTTGGTATAGGACTTATTTAACAAATAAAATCTTGTTGCGGCCCATGTCCAAATCCCTATGATTTGAACTTATATTTATTGACCTCTTATTTAGCACTACTCCCGCATAAGCGTGCTCTAGCCTCACCTAATATACTGTGAGACCTAACTGAAAAGGGAATGCTTTTGGCATGGGTCCTACTTTTATTTTTTCTTATTGACTATTCTTAGTCTTAAAAATAAACCTTTTCTGTTCTGTCTCTAATTATAATATGTGTGTTATAACTTTGCTTATTTACTTAACCCAAGGTCTAAGTTTAAGAATATGCTACTTCTGTTATTTCTTCTATTTTCTCTTTTTAGTTATAATTATATGTCATAACTAAGCTTGCAAATATCTTAAATTTGCATATTTCAGTCTAAGTCCAAATTATTACAGTTCTTCTTATTTTACATCCCATTTTCTATAAATTCAATGTTCTTATAATTTAGTTCATATTCGCGATTTATTCTAGTCTATTTATTCCATTCGCATAAAAAGGAAATTAAAAAGAAACTGACAATTACAGTAGAAATCCTAATGTAGAATAGATGTAAATTATTATAAATAACCGCAAATAATTAGAAAAGCTATAATTAACAATGGATAATTGCAAATGAATAAAATAGAATAGCTAAACGAAAATAGACTGAATAACAAGTTTAAAACTTACTTAAGTTAAACTATAAATAACATTGTATAAAGGTTATCTCAAAATTGTAGAAAAACAACAACTATTGGAAACCCTATTATTTTAAATTACTTAAGAATCTAAAATAATTACTAAACACTCACCTGAGGTCCTTAGCTCTTTTCCTTGGCCTTCCCGGATCCACTTGTAGGGTATAAAATATTTTATTTATAAAGATCTTCTCCTTGGAAAAATATTCCTTTTAGGGTCCGCCTTAGTCAATGAACCCAGATGGAGATTATATTAATGAGAAAAATAGCTAGGCCTAGGGTCTTATTTATAGTGTCCCTTGTGGATCTTAGACCGTTGGATTTGGGGATTAAATCTAGTGCGACTATGTCATAGGCTCGATAGGGACCATCGGATGGAAGCACAAATGTATAGGATTAGAAAAAGTTGCAAAATGACATGTTAAAATCATTCTGGAGGAAGCAACATTAAAAGAATGCACTCTGGGGTAGGCCAGTCGACCTACCTGTCGACCTTCAATAGCAAGGGTCCACTTATAGGTCAACCTTGCCCATGTGAGGATCGAAACTAGGGTCGACCTAACCCCTTATACATACATACATACATACATACATACATACATACATACATACATACATACATACATATATATATATATATATATATATATCGTTTCTTGTTTATTCCGTAACTTCTTCGTCTCAGCTAGGATTTTGACGTTCTATATATGGAAACTGACCAAAAAATTACCATAGACACAATGATGCAACTCTTGTAGCTCAATTTGGATAATTTCATGAAGTTAATTTATCATTTAATTAATTCGTTAATTAATTACTATAGCTTAAAATTTTGGTTGTTACACATTTCGATATCTAATGAGACTACGCCACTTAGCAGAATTTGTTTTCCCCTCACTAGCATCCTAAAACCTTTGTAAAACAATATACTGTGCTCCTGTATCCATAATGGTTATAACAATTCAAAATAATATGATGATATGCAAAACAAGTAAATCAATTCAGGATTATTCATCCCCATTATTTTGACTATCTGTCTCATTTATAGTTTCTAGGATCACAATTAACCTATTAGTCTTCATGGGCTTACTAATTACCTGTTCAATGTTTAAGGACTTTCTATCCAGTTATATAGTTTTCATGGGATCACAAAGAACCTATTGGAACCTTCCAATATCTTTACTGTTTCATGGGTTCTCTCTAACCCTATTGGTAACTTCAATATCTTTTCTTTTATCCTATTTTTCATTGGCTGACTAGGAACCTATTGACTTCAGTCAATATCTTAATCCAGATGTAGTTTTCATGGGTTTAATATAAACCCATTGCCCCTGAAAATAACCAGTCACAGTTTTCATGGGTTAATTATGAACCTGTCATCCTTACATCTTCATTTATACATAGTTTTTATGGGATTACAATGAACCTATTGGCCGCTCAACCTACTGGTTATTCTTCCCTTCCCCAAACTACCGATATGGGTTCATTACAATATGAATATATATATATATATATATATATATATATATATATATATATATGTTTGAAGAAGCAAACATGATAAAATAAAAATACCACTCCTGTGGATTTAATATCCTTGAAATTATTTTATATGAAATATGGTTAGTCTCTTTAGCCTAGTATTTTATCAAGGAAAGCTTCTTCTTAAAACCATTTCAAAACTCCTTTACTTAGCCATGGGGTTTTCCTTTAAAATGAGATTGGGTTATTTGTTTCGAAAAACTAAGGCTTTCGAAACCTTCAAAACCTTGCTTTCGACCTCACTAGATAACCTCTTTCGAAAGCAGATAATTTCTTTTCAAAACATTAAGCCTCTACCTTTTGAAACACTTTAAAACCTCTCTTTAGAAACCTTTCGAATGTAATAAAGTATTACTTAATAACTCTTAGTAGTATAGCTTTGAAACCGTTGAAAGTACCCCTTTCGAAACCTTTGGAAGTATCCATTCCGTAACCATTGGGTTTATATTTAAAAATATCAATTGGGTCAAAGAGAATATAAACAAAAGTGTCTCCTTCGAACCATTTTTTGTCATGTAATAATATTGGGGAAAACTTGATGGCGTCGGCACCATCCTTTCAAAAGCTTCAGATCATTTAAGCAAAACACTGAAGGATAGCATCGAAACGCCCTTTCGTAGCCATTGCCTTTGAAACCCTTGGGTTTACATTTAAAAGTATCATTTGGGTCAAAGTGAATATAAACAAAAGTGTCTCTTTCGAAACCATTCTTTTTCAGGTAATAGTATTGGGGAAAACTTGATGGCGTCGCCACCATCCTTTTAAAAGCTTCAGATCATTTAAGCAAAACACTGAAGGATAGCTTCAATACCCCTTTTCGAAGCCATTGCCTTCGAAACCCTTGGACCCTTTCGAAAGAATTTAGAAAGTGGCATCATAAGTTTAAAACAAAGGTACCCTTCGAAAGCATTTATGACTTCAATACCTTCAAAAGGTACACAAACAACAGTATGGTATCGAGCAGGTCGAAACCATCATTTTCGAAAGCCTTATTTCAAAACAAAGGAACACTTTCGAAAGCTCATACTTTAAAACATAGGTTGACAACCCCTTTCGAAAGCTATTTAGAAAACTCCTTTTGAAAACATATCTTTTGACTATGTAGAAAGGTTTGGTAACAAAGGAAGGCACTTAACTTTTTAAAACAAACAAAGATATCGACCCCGTCGGAAGCAACGCTTTCGACACCATGCCTTCCGCCTTTCCCTCAATCCACTACATACCATCTAAGTAATACATTGTATTTTGGTTTTGGCCTATGCTGGTCTCGACTGAGATAGAGTGGAAGCATTGGAGTCGAAAGGTACTTCTAATGGAGGCGGAACCCACTTTTCTGGGTAAATCATTTTTAATGCCAATTAAAGCAAACACTTTATATCTAACCTGCCTTGGTGTAAACATGTGATTGGTTGCCTTCACTTTTCAAATTCTTTACCAAAATAACTACTGCCTAATTCTAGATCTAAATCAAGATTTATTTGACAAATAAGCTCTTCCATTAAGAAAAACCAATATTGCAAATAAGTCCTTCTAAAATAATTTAATCTCCATAGAAAATCATTGAGGAAAAATCCCCAAAAATTATAAAAATTCACTTTCCTTATGTTATCTAACATACAAAAATTCCAGACCCAATTTCTTCCTAAAATAATCAGAATTAAATTTAAACCCTATTTTATCATATTTTACTTTGAAAATTCATAGTAATCTTTCCATAGCTTGAAAAATTATCAAAATTAAAACCGAACTCCAAAATCATGTTTTACACATAATTTACGATCGATTTTTCTTTAAAACAACATGGATTCCCATCTAAACACTCTTGTTAAATCAAATAAATTATAATTCAAGCATATCAGCATCCGATCATAAAAACGAATTTAATCTTAAATTGAAAAACATATGGTCCTAAAAAAATATAGATGGTATAAATTATTATTCACCTTGATTAAGATAAGGAGATTGGATTAAGATTGAGATTTATTCGTCTTGATTTAATTAATTAACCTGATTTTAATTTCTCTTCTTTTCTTCCATAATAATGGTCGGCTCCTCTTTTGTGTTTGCATTTTGCATTTTTTGTGAAAATGAGAAAAAACGTGAATGGATAGCAAGTAGTGGATATATATATAAGGGTTATGGAATTAAGGTGCGGCTAATTCCCAATATACCCTTGTTTAAACTAATTTGCCTATAAGCCACTCTTAAGCCCATTTAATTAATTAATTAATCATGACCACTTAGTATTTATTCAAATCTCATCCCCTTACACTTGACATTTACATTATTTTATTTTATTTATCTAATTAAATATCCTAGTTATTGTTATCAAAAATTAGAGGTGTTACGGGCTCCCTTTCTTAAAGAATTTCGTCTTCGAAATTCAGTAAGGACTAATTACTAAACATAGCAATCATATGTAACTACTCCTAACAACCATACTAGCCTAACCGACTTGCAATTACCTATATAAATCTAATATAGACATACCCTCAAAGCAGATCAGGATAAGTATCTCGAATCCTGTCCTCTATGTCCCAAGTAGAATCCTTCTCGTTGCCGCTCCATTGAACTTTCTCCAACTTGTCTGTCTTGTTGCGCAATTTTTTCTAATCTCTCGCTACAATTCGAATTGGTTGTCTAACAAAAGTCAAATTAGGCTCTACTATCAAATATTCCAACCCTATTGGAGGAATAGTAGTTTCTGGATCATGCACAAACTTGCGAAGATGAGACACATGAAATACATTATGGACACCTGTCATACTGCTCGGCAACTCTACTCTGTATGCGAGCTTCCCGGTCCTCTTTATAATTTGGAATGGACCATCATATCTCGGTGCTAGTTTCCCTGACTTCCAAACGTACCACACCCTTCATCGGTGATACCTTAATGAAAATCCTGTCTCCAACTATATACTCTAGGTCTTTACGCATCTTATCTACGTATCTTTTCTGTCTGGACTGAGCTTCCTTCTTCCTATCTCGGATCAAATCAATCTTCTCTGATGCCTCTTTAACCAAATCTTGACTTAAGACCAATCTGTCTCCAGTTTCAAACCAACATGCTGGTGATTTGCATGGCCTTCCATACAAAGCCTCAAAAGGCGTCATTCTTATACTAGTCTGATAACTATTATTATAGGAAAACTCAATCAAATGTAGTTGATATTCCCAAGATCCACCAAAGTCCAATACACAAGCTCTTAGTAAATCCTCAAGTACCTTATTGACTCTCTCTGTCTGCCCATCCATCTAAGGGTGATATGCAGTACTCATCTTGAGCTTAATTCCTAACACATCTTGTAGACTCTTCCAAAATTTTCTAGTGAACAAAGTATCTCTATCACTGACTATGCTACTAGGAATATCATATAGTCTAACTATATTCTTCATGAACAACTTAGATAAAACAGGTGCCGTTCGGGTTGACTTAACTGGAATGAAATGGATACTCTTGGTCAATCTATCCACTATGATCCACATACTTTCATTTCCCCTATTTAACCTCGGCAACCCGTCTATAAAATCCATAGACATCGAATCCCATTTCCAAACTGGAATCTCTAGAGGTTTAAGCAATCCACTTGGCTTCTGATATTCGGCTTTCACTTGTTGACAGTTTGTACACTGCCTAACGCACAAGCCAGCATCTCTCTTCATAACTTTCCAATAGAAGCTCCTCTTCATATCTTGATACATCTTGGTCCCTCTAGGATGAATCGTACACTTGGATCGATGACATTCTCGAAGAACTTCTTTCCTTAAGTCCTCAACATTTGGAACGCATAATCATCCCTTCTTTTTAAACCATCCTCTCTGGTCAAGATCAAAATCCTTTAGATCATCGATCTCGGTTCCAACCTCAAGCCATCCAATTCTCTCGTCTGATACTAGATGCTCCTTCTACTTAGAAGAAATTCTCTCGATCAACACTGGTCGAATTTCTAAACAGGACAACATGGCGATACTCTGACTAGAACTAGCACTTGATCTTAACTGCACACTACAGGTAGTCAAAGCTTCTACATCCTTCCAATCTGCCAACATAGCTAGCACCACATTCTGAGGTCATCTGCTAAGAGCATCCACTACTTTATTACCTTTCCTCAAAGTATACTCCATACCAAAATCATAAGCAACCAAAAACTCCAACCACCTCCGCTGTCTCATATTCAACACCTTCTGAGAGAATAATTGCCTTAAAGACTTATGATCTGTGTATAGCTCAAATCTCTCCCCTAAGAGATAATGTTTCCATATCTTCAACGCGAAGATCACCATAACCAACTTAAAATCATGAGAAGGATATCTCACTTCGTGCGCTCTAAGCTGTCGTGAAGCGTAGGCAATCACTTTACCCTTCTGCATCAACACAGCTCCCAATCTAGTTCCACATGCATCAGTATGCACCAATAACCCCTAATTTCTGTTTAGAGCTACCAACACAGGTGCATTAGCCAAAAAATGCTTTAAGTTAAGGAATGCTTCCTCACATTTGTCGGACCAAACAAACTTCACCTCCTTCATGGTTAGCTTAGTCAAAGGCACTGTTATCCGTGAGAAATTCTTGATGAATCTCTAATGATAGCCAGCAAGTCCAAGAAAACTTCTAATCTCAATCACCATCTCTAGTCTCTTCCAATTATTAATAGTTTCGATCTTATCTAGATCAACTAGTAGCCCATTCTCTAAAACCACGTGACCAAGAAATTTATCCTCTTTCTTCCAGAAATGACACTTGGAAAACTTCGCCTATAGCTGATGCTGCCTTAGCGCCTGAAGCACAACTCTAAGATAATCTTCAAGCTCTCATTCATCCTTAGAGTATACCAAAATTGTAATGACCTGCTATTTTGGACAGTTTAAATCAATGATAAACCACACACATCAGACTCAAACCATATAAAAGGGCAGATTGTTATTGGGGTAAGTAAGAAAAAGCAGGGGAAGAAAAAAAAGAATCTCACAGTGGAATGAAAAAATATAACAATCAAATAACAGTTCATGAAGATGTTTTCAAATAAATTGACTATACTTACACAATAAAGATTAGAGTTACAGACAACAAGAATAAGTAAATAAATGCAGCGGAACAACATAATGCAGTGGAATAATTAATATAAATAATAATAATGCAAATCTTTGTCTCCATCCTCCAAAAATAAGGTCTTCAACCCTGAAATGCTCAGGCTGACCCGAGCGAACTGAAAAGACAAAACACTCAAGTCAGAACTAAAAGATCTTATGTAAGTTAAATCAACAGTAAATATGAGTGTGACGGTGCCAGAGATGTTTATGGGGTTTGACATCTTCTATCCAGTGTCTAACGTGAGTGCAATAACTTAAGAGATGTTCGGGATTCACATCTCCTAAGGATCCGTTAAACTATCTACTATGTACTACAATACGCTATTATAATATGTCTGTAGTAAAGTAAAATATTAAAATAGCATTAAGGCATTAAACATATCCTCCTTAACATATTTTTATATATTCCAATAGTCTATACAGTACCATAATTCCTCCGTAAACTATAGGGCTATCAGAGGGCACTCCACAGATATGGTACAAACCAAACTCGTAGAAGACGCGATAAGGCATGCTACAAGGCACTGAGGCAATGCCATGGAAGATATACCTTTTATGTATCCGGACTGGTGGTAATGCACAACAGCTACTACCACTCACCTCGGAACACACTCCCAAATCAAAATCAAGGGACGACCACCGAATCATCACAAAGTCATAATATGGTATCGAAGAAATGTGACCGATCGAAGGTGCGAACTCACTTGGCCCGGCGTGGCTCCTGTTTTAGCCACATCAAGCTGACTCACGGGAGTCGGAGCTACACAAATACCTCATACAGAATCATACACCAAACCATCCTACTTCTTTTCTGGAATCTGCACCATGTACACAGTTGTTAAAGTGGTTTTCGGTATTGGCAGAGAGTAAGACAATATCCGATCTCGGTTTCTTTAACAACCAAATTCTTATTTCACACCATATGGTTCTTTTAACATTTCAAAAGGCAATTCATACTTAATATCAAAATATCATATTCGATTTCAAACCATATCACTTTTGAAATTATATTCATCTTCAAAACCATATTCATTTTCAAATCGCCTTCACTTCCAAAATCATATTACCCAATACTTCAATTTACATAGTTTGCAATTTTAGAAAATAGTTTATATAGTCCTAAATAGTTTTAAATAGTTTAAATAAATTAAAATAGTTTAAATAAATTAAAATAGTTTAAATAGTAAAATAATTTAAATAGATTTAAATTTGATTTGGCTAGATTTGAATCAATTTAAATAGATTAAATATAAATTAAATAGATTTAATTAGATTTTAAAATGTTTCAATAAATTGTAGATTAAATAGAGTTAAATTATATTAAGTAGATTTTTGAAAAGATTAAATAAATTTAAAATAGATTAAATAGATTTAAATTATACTAAATAGATTTAAAATAGATTATATAAATTTAATTAGATTAAAATAGGTAAAGTAGATTAAATTGTATTATATAGGTTATAATAGATTAAATTAAATTAAAATGGTTTAAATTGGTTAAAATAGTTTACTTAATTAAAATAATTGACATTAGTTTAAAAATAGATTTCAAAGTAATAACCAAACATTTTCAATAACTCAATTCCAATAAATTCATTTATATTTGACACTTCAATTTTTGAAATTCCAATTTAACTTCTTTAAGCAATTCATTAAGCCAATTCAAATTTCAACATTTAACACTTGGATTAACGAAAATAGTTCAATTCATATAAATCAATTTCTATTTCAAATTACCAGTTAACTGAACTCAAAATTTAAAGATTCAAATCATTTAGTTTAACCAATCAGGTGTTTGTATATAATTCTCTACCTAGGGACAAGTGATACGAATATTTACCATTTCAATCTACAATTTAAAATTTTACGGTTATATATGATTTCAAACCTAATCCCGAATTAATTAAAATCCATAAAATCGCTCGAGTCTATCATTTCA
Source organism: Allium cepa (assembly GCA_030765085.1). Taxonomy (NCBI): domain Eukaryota; kingdom Viridiplantae; phylum Streptophyta; class Magnoliopsida; order Asparagales; family Amaryllidaceae; genus Allium; species Allium cepa. The sequence goes on along the minus strand of CM060938.1, from coordinate 458,898,724 downwards.
ACCCATAACGATTTTTCCCTATGGATCATTCGGGTATGTATCATTTCAACCCATAGGGAACTGGCAATATTACAATAATATAAAGTACAACGTCCATTCATCTAATATCAATGATCAAACATACATCACAGTCGTCACCAAATAAACCAATATATTCAATGGATAACTAATAATTAATGCAGGTATTAAATTGAAAAATAAAAATTCAATATTAAATTAAACAATAATTATGCAATAAAAGTCAAATTTAACTAGAATGACAATTTAAACATCCCAAAAGGCAATAAACTATTTTCTTATCACATCATAAATTAAATTTAACAAACGTAAGATAGTTTAGTAATTGTGAGTGGGTTAAAACACTCACCTTTGATTTGAAATTGATTTAAAAATCCTATTTGAGCCCAAAATTAAAAAAGACTTAGAATTCGTCCAACCCAGTTTCGTAAAGTCCAAAATTTCAATACAATCCTAACGAAACAAACCGCGCATGAATTGGAACTCGTATGTGAAAGTTATGTATATTAGAAGATTTGAAATCAAAAATTAAAATAAATAAATAAAATAAAATAAAATAGGCCATGTCACCTTTGCATTCTCCTTCCAGGGTCATACCAATCGAAACCCTACCTTTGCTGCCTTCTACAATTGCCGCAGCCGCCTCCTATGAGCCGTTGCGCCCAGATCAGAGTACGTCACCGAGCTCCATTCCTCCGGCCGTCCTTTCCCTCCACCTACGACCACCTCTGGCTCCCCCTACGCTCGCCGTGGCTGTACGAAATATGGCAAACCAATAGGTGAATCTGGTGAACTCTAGTGCCTATGACCCAAACGAGCCGCATGGATGTGCTCAGCTCGACGACGGCAATACCCCCATGCCCTTCGATCTGCCTAAGGTTGTAGATCCACCGTTAAAACGATACCTCACTATGAACGGTCGAAAATGAATTGATGACCTCTGTCCAAATCACGACTCAAATCGAAAAATAAACTCCTGATTTGAGTTGCGCTCGTCGAGAGCTTCAAATCGATATAATATGATGGGGTTTGAAGGAGTTTGATTTTGGAATTGAATTTGCAATTGGGAATTAGGGTTTTTGTTTGTCTGCCATTAGAAAGAGGAGATGAAAAAGAAATGTACATATAGACAATAGAAAATAAAAAGGTTGCTAGGGTTCATAACAGACTATTTATATGCAAAGCTGAAAACGGAAAGAATGGACCAGATCGATTTGGATTGAATGATAAATGACCCGAAAAGCATGTTCTGTCTCCGGAACCAAAATGGGTCATCCCATATATCAAAATAGAAGTTTTCAATACTTTTAAATTTAATGGAGTAGGTTTCAAGTCCAAATTCCATCGTATGAAGCAGTTAACTTAAAATCGGCTTATTTCAAAATGATTTAAATTAAATTGATTTCTAGGCGTATCGAGCTCGTACGATCAAACGACAAGTCCGATTGGTACGAAACTTAAGATCCTACTATAATTCACTATTACGGATCCATTGAAACTGGTTTCGTTGAAATCCAAGCTAGTGTCCAAAATGGCTATTTTCACGTTAATTAAATAAATCATTATTAAATTAATTAAATCGCTTTCAATTCAAAATTAATTACTGAAAATTTTCATCATTTTTTTTATTACTTGGACGTTTACCATAATTTAAAACAAATTTAGATATCAGTTCAAAGTTAATTATTTTACCAATTATAGTGTTTATTTTCAATTGCAATAAATTCAAAGATTATAAATTAAATTTCCAACAATTTCATTTAATTTGATTTCCATCTTGTTATTCAATCTATTATCATCTTGTGGTTATAATTAACATGGTTTATATCTTATTACACAAATATTCTCCAATTTCATCTTTGTTTACATTAACGTAATATTTAATTACATTTAATCGCAATAAACCAAATTATTATAATATAAATTCCAAAGATTTGACTAACTTGATTTCAAGCTTTCTATTCAATCCTTAATTGTTCTATGCATGCATTTAACATTGGTTTCAATCTAGTTACATTAATATTCCACAGCCATCATCTAAATCAATTTTTAACGCTATATTTTATTTCATTCATTGCAATTGATTTCCAATTAAATTTTAATGAATAAATAAATGGGTAACATATAATAATTGTTACCATTAACTTTTAATCACACTTATAAGTTCATTATTTACAAACAAATGTTACAATTTCTTACATAACATTGATTTTATCCAATTATCATTAATTATATACTAATTCATTAATTAACTCAATATTTACATTTGTTTTCTTAGATTCAATTTATAGCCAAGTATAACATTTAAATTATTTCAATTAATTGAACTTCCATTAAAATTGTTAATAATTACCTTAGATTAATATAGTTACAATTTATTCTAGTTGTTATTTTCATTAATAAATCACAATTTTTTAATTTATTCCACTATTAAATCACAAAATATTATTAAATTAACTATTTTTAACTATAAAAAATTATGGGTCGTTACAAAAATGTCATCTATAAACACCAACACGAACCTATCCGTATACTCTTGGAAAACTCAGTCCATCAAATCCTTGAAGAAAGCAAGTGCATTTGTTAACCCAAATGCCATTATTAACAATTCATACGAACCATACCTAGTCTAAAATGTAGTCAAAGGAATGTTGTCCTCTGCCACTCTTAACTGATGGAAATCTATCACCAAATCCAACTGGGAAAACATTCTGGCTCCACCTAACAGATCGAATATATCATCAATTCTTGGCAAAGGAAACTTATTCTTAATCATTCTCTTGTTCAAATTGCGATAGTCGATACTCATCCTCAACGACCCATCCAGTTTCTTTACGAATACCGTGGCTTCTCCCTAAAGCAAACTGCTTGGTTTAATAAAATTCCTTCCTTCTAGATCCACTAGCCGCACCTTCAATTCCTTCATCTCGGTCGATGTCATTATGCGAGGTGGTCTACTTACAGGTCCAACTCCTAGTACAACATTTATCCAAAACTTAACAACTCGTTTCAGTGGTAGTCCTGCGACTGGCTTAAGGATATCTGCAAACTCTGTTGCTACTCGAACCCGACTTAACTCTTCTCCCACTTCCATTGCACTTAACAAAGCATAACTACTCCGATCAGAATTCTCCCCTGAGAATATGATTCGGTTATGACCATTTAGGTGTCTCAGCGATATCTCCCCATCCTGGAAAAATATCCTAGCCTTATACCTTCTCAACCAATCCATGCCCAAAATGAATCTGAAATCTATGAGTCGAAGACATACAGACTGCATGCAAACTTATGACCTAACAAATCAGGTTTTAACTGGTGACATCTCATTCCCGGAGTTGCATACCCTCCTGTAAGATTCGCAACCCTTAAGGAAGTAACAAGTTATGTGGGTTCTAAGCATAACCTATCAACTAAACACTGGGATATAAATGAATATGATGAACCAGTATTTAGTAGTATCCTAACTGGTATAATCTGAATCAAAAACGTACCTTCCATCATAGTCTTCCCTTTTTCAGCTGCAGTTGGCTTAGTAGATGATGGTCCAACCGCAAAAACCTTTTCTTTATCTGCCCTAACCAGTTCTAGACACTGATTCTTATAATGCTCAAATTGGTCACTATTGAAGCACTTCACATTCTTCTTGTCTACAGCCTTCTTTGCCTTGCCTGACTGGCACTCATTTTCATAATGAACCTTCTTGCCACACTTATAGCAAACTAAACCGGCCTTTGCCTTCTTAGCAGCATCTCCCTTGTAGGCTCTCTTCTGTTTAAAGAACTTTCTCATCTTTCCTTGAGAACCCTGGGTTTTGAACTGGCATCTCTCTGGCGCAAACAGCAAGCATCTCCTCATGGTGGATTGCCATTTCCATAACCACATTACTAGGATCTCGGATATGTGTCAGGGTTGCCCTAGCAAGATCAGGTTTCAATCCCCAAATAAACCTCTCATTTCTCCTTATGTCAGTGTCTATGGTAGCATGTCCATTTCGGGATAGCTCATCAAACTTAGTAGCATACTCGATTACCGACATCCCTCCTTGCACCAAATCCATAAACTTTATCAGAAATGCTGACTTAGAAACTTCAAATAAAAACTGCTATTCAAATCTTCCTCTAAAATCTGCCCAAGTCAACTCCTCCTTCGGAATCCTAGCAGTAACACTATTCCACCATTGAAGTGATGCCCCTTGCAACTGCCTAGAGGCCAACCTCCTCTTCTACATATCATCCAAACCCAAATCAGTAAATATTCTCTTGTAATGTAATAGCCAATCCTTAACTTCTATAGCATCCTCCGTTCCCATAAACGATTTTCCACCAAGACTGGTGTAATCTCTGCTCAGCTTAGCATAATTATTCCCCACTGGAGCCATAGGATTAACTCCTCCAACATTTCCAACAACTCTAGTAGCCACTTCTACTTGCATTATATTGATAAAGAACTGATACATCGCCCCCATATCTATTGGTTGATCTCCAGCACCCATATTCCCATCAGAATTTTGGTTAGCATTAGCCTGTCGGCCTAGGTTCCTTTTGGTAGGTCGAGCATTTCCATTGGGGTTGGTGCTTCCTCAAGCGAGATTTCCTCTTTCGTTTCCTGCTTCCATATCCTCTTTCTCGTAAATCAGCAAACGAGCCTTAGTAAGATACAGAAGAATGGTTTAAGAGAGAGGGGATTACGTACTTATATATATGTGTGTGTGTGTGTGTGTGTGTGTGTGTGTGTGTGTATCAAATACAAGTATGTTACTATGGTGTTAAGCTAAATCCCAATCTTATTTTCAGATTCATTGGATTATGTTTCGAAAAGCTATTAGGTTTAACTTTTCTTTTAAGTTTTCATAAACGTAAGCTTCAATACCAACTTGTAACATCCCCCACTTGGAGGCCCAAAACAAACTGCTACGGATGCTGCATTCATCCATAGTAATTAATCCTCGATGACCAAATACGGTAATGTTAGATACATTAATACACATAAACACATGAATATGGAAAAAATTTAAAGCATCAAACAATTTCCATATTCCATATCAAAACATTTCAAATTCATTACATAATCCCACAATCGTTAGCCACGTTCAAGAAAATATATTTATTACAACATACGCCAAGAGCAACATATGAAGATGACTTCATGATGATTAGAGTATATATAGACAATTTAACAACTTTGCCATTACAACAACAACGCATTGGAATCAAAATAAAGGAGAACTCTAAGTAACCAACATGCCTCCTACACATCTCTGAAAGCTATTCATCTAAAGAGGAACCTGAAAACCTCAACTCTCAAACTACCCCAAATCAATAGAGTACCCGAGAGTTTAAGGGAAAAACATAAACTTCGAGTCAGACCTAAAGCCTAGCATGAAAATAACTTACCATCTCAACCCATTTAGATATCTATTGAGACCACGCCACTTAGCAGAATGGGTTTTCCCCTCACTAGTATCCAAAAAACCTTTATAAAACCATATACTATGCTCCTGCATCCACAATGGTTAAAACAATTCAAAACAATATGATGATATGAAAAACAAGTAAAACAACTCTGGATTACCTATCCTGATTCATTTTGACCATCTGTCTCAGTTATAGTTTCTAGGGTCATTATTAGCCTACTAGATTTCATGGGTTTACAAATAATCTATTCAATGTTCAGGGACTCCCTGTCGAGTTATATAGTTTTCATGGGATCACTATGAACCTAGTGGCACCTGCCAATATCTTACTGTTTTATAGGTTCTTCCTGAACCTATTAGTAACTCTAATATATTTTCCCTTATCCTAGTTTTCAAGGGTTGACTATGAACCTATTGACTTCTGTCAATATCTTAATTTGGATATAGTCATGAGTTCACTATAAACCTATTGGTCCCTGCCAATTTCCAATCATAGTTTTCATGGGCTAACTATGAACCTATCATCCTGACATCGTCATTTATACATAGTTTCCATAGGCTTATTGTGAACTTATTGGCCCCTACAAATATCTTTAATTAGTTTAATTTATATTCACTACTGGCTCAACCGAGCAGGTTGTTATGCCCATCCCCAGAATACCGTAATAATTCATTACAATGTTAACATATATATATATATATATATATATATATACACACACACACACACATATATATAGACACACACATATATTTGAAGAAGCAAACATAATAACATAACAATACCATCCACGTGGGTTTGATATCCTTGAAATTATTTTCATATGAAATATGGTTAATCCCTTTAAACTAGTATTTTATCAAGGAAAGCTTCTTCTCAAAACCATTTCAAAACTCCTTTACTTAGCCATAGGTTTTCCTTTAAAACGAGATTAGGTTACATTTTTTTGAAAAACTAAGGCTTTTGAATCCTTCTAAACCTTGCTTTCGACCTCATTGGGTAACCTCCTTCGAAAACATATAAATTTCTTTTTTAAAAATTAGGCCTCTGCCTTTTGAAACAATTTAAAACCTCTCTTTCAAAACTTTTTGAATGTAACAAAGTATATTTATTAAGTCTTAGAAGCATAGCACCGAAACCATGCAAAGTGCATCTTACGAAACCTTTGGAAGTATCCCTTCCAAAACCATTGGGTTTATATTCAAAAATATCATTTGGGTCATAGTGAATACAAATGAAAGTATCTCTTTCGAAACCATTCTTTATAATATAATAGTATTCGTGAAAACTTGATAGCATCAACACCATCCTCTCGAAAGCTTCAAATAATTTACGCAAAATACTAAAGGATAGCATCGAATCCCCCTTTCGAAGCCATTGCCTTCGAAACCCTTGGACCCTTTCAAAAGCATTTAGGAAGTGGGTTAGCATAATTTTAAAATAAAGGCACCCTTCGAAAGCATTGACTTTTTTATCTTCGTAAGGTAAACAAATGGCAACACAGTTTCGAACAGGTCTAAAACATCATTTTCGAAAGCCTTATTTTAAAACAAAGGAAAACATTTGAAAGGTCATACTTTAAAACACAGGTTGGCGACCCCTTTCGTAAGCTATTCAGAAAACTCCTTTCGAAAACATACATTTCGACTATGTCGAAAGCTTTAGTAAAACAAAGGCAGGTGCTTAACTTTTTAAAACAAACAAAGGTATCGACCCCATCGAAAGCAATGCTTTCAAAACATGTCTTTCGCCTTTCCTCCAATCCACTACGTATCATCTAATTGATACCTTGTGTATTGATTTCGACCTACGTGTAGGATCTAGATTAACCCTAGAGGGGGGGTGAATAGGGTTATAGCAAATTTTCTCGAATTAAACTGCAAAGAAGTAAATATGCTGAAAAGTAAATCATACACAAAATTTACCCAGCTTCGGCAACCCCTGCCTACTGCTGCATTCCCATATTTCTATTAGAATTAAACAGTCTCCCTCTTACAAACACTCTAACAGACTCGCAACCCCTGCTACCGCCTATAGAGTTTTGCAAACTCGCAAACCCTGCTCACTGAACTAATTCTAACTAGACAATCTGACACTACCTAAATCCTAGGTGGTGATTTACCAAGATTTGACAACCTTAAAAGAGAATTTAAATTTAAAACAAACTTAAAAAACAATTTTAAAAAAACTAAAACCCTAATTGAAAAATAAACTAAAGCCTTTATTAAAAACAAGGCCAGCCCATTTAATTTCTTCTGCCCGTTCCTTTGTGATAATGGCGGCTCTGTTGTATCTTTATTCGATCTGAATTAGGGGTTCGTTCCCTTGCGAAAATTAGGGCTTTCTTAGATTCGATTCTCTGATTTGTGTTGCTCTTTGCTCGTTGCTTCTCTTATGATCGGCTGCTATTCACTTGAGCTCGTTCGCAGCTGCTCCTCTGTTGATCAAGTTCGATAGATTGTGGTATGTAATCTCTTCTCTTTCCTTGCCGGTTCAATGCTTGCTTGAACTCGATTGATTGATTATTTTGCCGATGATGATTGTGGGTTTATATTTGGATTTGATTCGATTTTTCCACACTTTTCCGATGACGCTTTGGGTGATGTATTTATATGAATTCCGAGACCCTAGAATTTGTTCGTATCAATTCGACACTTTCCTAATTCTTGCTTTCCTGATATTGTTACAACTTGATACGCACGGCTTTGATTTTGAAGCGTTCGATTTTTCCTTGATTGATATGGCAGAAACTTTCTTAATTTAGTTTGGCTTTGATTTTTGACATTGGTCAACACGGTATTGTTGAATTTCGTGGCCATCACGTCTTTGATTGTTTTGACGATATTGATTATTTGGTCTGCATTTCCATTTCTTCTGGCTTCAAGTATAGTCTACATTGCATATAGATAATCTCGAGTTCATCCCTGTCTTCGGCTTTGACCTTTTCTGATGATGTTGATTTCATTGTGACCTTGCTTTGTTCACTGTGACTTTGGTTACACCTTGATTTGTTCACTGCATAGCATATTGGTACATATTAGAATGTTGCATCTGTTTGGTACACATCCTTGACCTGTTGCACTTGTGTACTTCTGCACTTGACATTGTCGAACTCAGTGTTGTAACTGGATTTGTGTTCTGGTTCATGTACGGTTCCATTGCATATATAATCTCGAGCTCTGTAGCATTGCTTGCATCACTGATTCATTTGAAGTTGTAACCTAGGACATTGGTTCCATGTCTGCTCTTTTGAGTTGCACTTCATGCCTTCAGTTCACTGTTTTGGTTCATGTTTATTTGATATTTTGACTGCTGAAGCAATGGCATTGATATTGAAACCTGTATTTTGATGTTCTGGTTCGAGGCTACACTTGTGTAGTTCTCTGGTCTTGCATCTGCTGATGTTGTTTCTTTTTACTGTTGCATTTCCTTTGTGGTCTTCATATTCATGTGTGTCTGTATACCTCATACTTGATTTTGGTTCAGATGTACCTGATGGTTTTACCTTAGTTTGTGTTGTTGCTTGAGTCACTTTATTGCCACTGGTTCATTGGGCTGCACATTTGGTTGTTGTAGTCCTTTGTGGTTTAAAACATGTGAGTTGCATTTGTGTCACTTGAGACTGCATGTAACTGTCTTGACCACTTGATTGCATTGGTGTCACTGGTGTTCTTGTTCAAAACTGCTGTGTCACCGCATACATGTGTACTTGTGTATTTGCTCATGTACATATGTATGTGATACTTTGTCCATACTGTGTTGATTGATCTTCATGTACCCAGTTGATGTTCTGTTGCTCTGTGTTGGTCTGGCTTGAACTTGATATTGTTGAACCTGTTAGTCGAGCTTGCATACTTCATGTTGCCTTGTCTTTGGTTGTTGCATTTGAGTTGAGTCATGATTGCAATGACTTGACCTTTGCATTCAGTTTATTGTTTGGTGCCTTCTTGAATTTCCAGTCTGTGCATTGACCTTGTGTTGAACCCAGTTTTAAAACTCGGGTTTGACCTTGTGCTGATGACAAAATTTTAAATATATTGCACCTGAGTTGAACCTGTCTTTATATTTGGGTTTGACCTTGTGCACACCTATCCCTGTAGCATTATCAAGTGTATATCGATGTGCACGGCCTTGTGGCATGTACAGTGATACACTGTGCATGTCACACTGTTCGTGTGTGATGAATTCAAATGTACATGATGATGAACAACCCAAATAACTGAGGCAAACAATATTTTCAAAAACATATTTTATTTTATATTGCAAAAATATTTCCTTTTCAATTTTACTGCGTTAGTGAATATTTTTGCAGATTGCTCAGATGCTGGATTCTAACTGGAATAAAGTTGAAGATAAACTACGAGTGTGAGTGATATGTAGTGAGAAATTTATGTAAATTGAATAGTGATGTAATTAGAATCAAAATTGTATATGTATAGTGAGAGCTTGAATTTGTACTATTCAAAATTGTAATAAATATTTGTTTAAATAAAATTTCTGTTTGAATTCAAATTCTGTGTAGTTTATTCTGTTTGAATTCAAATTCTGTGTAATTTATTTTATTCAACAAATATTTATTTAATCTATGGAAAAATAAAATAGTACATTAACAAATACATTTAAATGAATATATATATATATATATATATGTTTATTATCATCAAACAAAAATCATATAAGCGCATATTCAACAATCTCCCCCTTTTGATGATAACAAACATATATTTAAGATTTTGACTGTGTTAAATGTATTTGATCAATGATATACTCTAATTGCTCCACCTATTTAAATGCTTCCTCTCTACATGATGCTCCCCCCTACATATATGCATACAAATAGAAATATACAAATGAGCCTAGATTCAAATGGAAAATTATTTGACCTTTGCTTGATTTTATTTGACAAAATATTAACTTTTCTCTCCCCCTTTTGTTATCAGCAAAAGAATAACAGTGTTAGAGAAAATAGAGATAAAGTGATTGATATTAATCCAACATTAAAACTCAATTTGAATATAAATATTAAACTTCAATAAAAATCAAACAAAAATCATAACTACCCCGGTTAGGCGCATATTCCACTTTTAGAATGATGGGAAGTATTTCATCAAATAAAACCATATAGTTTTGTCTAATTGTGGTATATTTATTTCATGAAATTTGAATATCTACTAACCATGCATAACCGTTAGGACTTTTAAATGAGATTAGTAGTATTCTATAATTTTTTTATTTAAAAATGAAATGAAGTATCTTCTAACCACACATAACCATGAGGACTTTTAAATGGGATTAGAATCAACTTGTCTATTTAATCAATCAATTTTGATATGCCTTCCATACATGCATAACCGTGAGGACTTTTAAATGAGCATGGAAGCACATAATCAAAGATCCAAGTAATTCAGCCATGCATAACCGTGAGGACTTTTAAATGAGAGTGAATATTTTGGATATTTATTTTTTATTGCTAAAAATATAATAAATTGAATCACAAATGATTTCCCGTTTTAAATACCACATATTGGCCTACTATATTGGATTTTGATGAAAGATGGTCGATAGAAAAATGATAGAAATAGAAATGGTCATGGAATCTTTACCCAACAAAAAGTTTTATAACTCTTGTTTGAATTCCTAAAGAAATTTTCCAAATATACTGTCTTGAGTAATGTATGTTAAATATCAACACTTATCACCTTCTCAATCACTATTTATCTTTTTGATAATTAGTAGGGAGTCGGATTAGTCAAAATTTGTCATTTAAAAAAATGACTAATATGAAAATATGGTCAAAAAATGATTTTCTCGAAGGGGTTTATGAGAAATTTTTTTGTTATTTGAAAATTATTTGTAATGAAAAATATGTGGATATTTTCTTTGAAAAACAATGCAGTTACTAAATGTCTCACCATAAATCACGTTCAACTAGTAAGTTTTCTGTCAACTAGATTACCAGTATGATCTGCATCTGAATTTCTCTTTCACTCCAAAATATCACTAATTAAATTTGATAGACAGATCACGAAGTGCGCATACAAACTCAAACCCAATTTTTAACAGCATTCTTGATTTTGAATTGAAGTCGTGTAAATAATCAGAAAACCGTGAATATAGAGTTAGCCAAAAAAAATATTATCATCCAACAAAACACTATGTTTAATCCAAATGTATATGTATGAAGTAATTCAAAGAATAGTGTTTTTGGCATAAATATAATTGGCCAACTATGTCAGAATCAAAAAATCATCATCTCTTTATCATCACATTATTATTGGCTGATTTAATTCAAAATACGGTGCATATTATCACATTTAATATATCGATCAAATAAATATACCTTCACCTGTTTTACCTTTACGATGATTTTTCGTGGTTGCCCATTGTGATTCTGTCACCTTTGTACTAGGCTAAGGAACTTTGTTTTTTGGCCCGTTGTGTTTCTGGAACAGCCAAAATCCAGAGACCACTGTTGTTGTTCCTTAGCCTGCCACCATACCTACACGATGAAAGATTTTTGTGACCTATTTGTTTTTATAGGTCCATGATTGTTAGTGGCCGAAGTATTGTGAATAAACAATCCCTTTGGAACCCAAACTTGTTTTGTCCTTTTATTCTTGTTCCAATAGACATGAAATTTGTTTGTAGAATTCTTAGGAGCCCAAACTTGTATAAATTTTGTGTTCTTGTTTCTGTGACTATAATTTTCAACACGATGTCCAATTATTTCACATCTAGCAAAGACACTCTTACCTTTTGCATTATCATCAGCTTGTGTTTTCCCAAAGCCTAGTCCTTTTCTGTTGTTAGCAAAAATTTGATTTCCCAATAACATGTTGAATGATTTTTCTCCCCTTGAAAAGTTATTCAGAGATTTCTCAAGATTTTGGACTTTGGTTTTTAGTGTTGTGTTTTTAGTTACAAGTGAGGTGCATCAATTTATAAAATCCTTTTTCCTAGTGTCAATGGTTTCCTTAAGACTCATGTTTTCTTTTTCAAGATTCTCAAAGCTATTCTTAAGTCTTGATAATTCTGAATCTAAAATTTTACATTTTTTACAGTCTAGGTTTTGAATATTTTCAAGTTCAATTTCTAACCTAGAATTTTCATGGACAAGTTCTCTCCTATCAGATTTCAGTTTTTCAATTTTAGATTCAAGAGTATCAACTATTTTAGTAAGATCACAACACATCAAAGCAAGTTCTTTATAAGAATAGTCACCTCCCTCACTAGATTCCTCTGAGCTTGCTTCTGAATCTGATTTTTCCATAAGACACAAGTTAACCTCCTCTGAGCTATTATTCGAAACTTCCTCTCCTTCTTCATCATCCTAAGTCGCTGCAAAGGCCTTCTTCTTCTTTTTCTTCCCTTTGTTTTTTTTGAGAAGTGGGCATTATTGTTTGAAGTGGCCAGGCTTCTTGCAGTTAAAGCACGTCAGTTCATTATCGGAATTCTCAGAATCTTTTGGCCTATTACCACTTGTTTTCTTCTTGCGTGGCCTGAATCTTGACAATTTTCTAAGATTATTGACAGCCATTGCAAGCTCTTCAATTGGATCTTCTTCTTCTTTATCGTTCTCTTCTTTGCTCTTTAAGGCAATCGTCTTCTTCTTTGATTCGGAGTTGTTGCGTTCCTCCTTTGCTTTTAACTCAAGCTCATATGTCATCAAGTTGACGATCAACTCCTCCATGCTTAGTTTACTCAGATCTTTCGATTCTTGTATTGCCGTGACTTTTACCTCAAAGCTCATCGGTAAGACTCGTAGCACCTTCCTCACAAGCTATACCTCAGTGAATCCCTTCCCAAGCGCTCTAGCATTGTACACCAAAGTTGAAAAGTGTCCAAACATGTCTTTTATGCTCTCGCCTTTGTCCATCACAAAGTTCTCGTATTCATTGCTGAATAGGGCTAGACGAGACTCCTTGACTTGAGAAGTTCCTTCATGTGTCACCTCCAAGGTATGCCAAATTTCCTATGCAGTTTTACAATGAGAAATTCTATTAAATTCAGTCTTATCAAGAGCACAGATCAAAGCATTCATGGCTTTAGCATTTGTAGTTTTTAATTTCTTATTGTTAGCATCCCACCTATCCTTAGGTTTAGGAATCTCAGTATCACTAACAGTTATAGTAGGAGATTTATAGCCAGTTTCAATAATGTCCCAAACATCATAATCAACAGAACTAAGATAAATACCCATCCTAACTTTCCAATAAGCATAATCATTCCCATTAAACATGGGTAGCCTAACAATAGATTGCCCCTCAGAAAAAGCATTATTTGGTGGATTCATGACTCTAGAGTTAAAGAAAAATCCATGCTCTGATACCACTTGTAGGATCTAGATTAACCCTAGAGGGGGGGTGAATAGGGTTGTAGCAAATTTTCTCGAATTAAACTGCAAAGAAGTAAATATGCTGAAAAGTAAATCACACACAAAATTTACCCAGCTTCGGCAACCCCTGCCTACTGCTGCATTCCCATATTTCTATTAGAATTAAACAGTCTCCCGCTTACAAACACTCTAACAGACTCGCAACCCCTGCTACCTCCTATAGAGTTTTGCAAACTCGCAAACCCTGCTCACTGAACTAATTCTAACTAGACAATCTGACACTACCTAAATCCTAGGTGGTGACTTACCAAGATTTGACGACCTTAAAAGAGAATTTAAATTTAAAACAAACTTAAAAAACAATTTTAAAAAAACTAAAACCCTAATTGAAAAATAAACTAAAGCCTTTATTAAAAACAAGGCCAGCCCATTTAATTTCTTCTGCCCATTCCTTTGTGATAATGGCGGCTCTGTTGTATCTTTATTCGATCTGAATTAGGGCTTCGCTCACTTGCGAAAATTAGGGCTTTCTCAGATTCGATACTCTGGTTTGTGTTGCTCTTTGCTCGCTGCTTCTCTGATGATCGGCTGCTATTCACTTGAGCTCGTTCGTAGCTGCTCCTCTGTTGATCGAGTTCGATGGATTGTGGTATGTAATCTCTTCACTTTCATTGCCGGTTCAATGCTTGCTTGAACTCGATTGATTGATTATATTGCGGATGATGATTGTGGGTTTATATTTGGATTTGATTCGATTTTTCCACACTTTTCCGATGACGGTTTGGGTGATGTATTTATATGAATTCCGAGACCCTAGAATTTGTTCGTATCAATTCGACACTTTCCTAATTCTTGCTTTCCTGATATTGTTACAACTTGATACGCACGGCTTTGATTTTGAAGCGTTCGATTTTTCCTTGATTGATATGGCAGAAACTTTCCTAATTTAGTTTGGCTTTGATTTTTGACATTGGTCAACACGGTATTGTTGAATTTCGTGGCCATCACGCCTTTGATTGTTTTGACGATATTGATTCTTTGGTCTGCATTTCCATTTCTTCTGGCTTCAAGTATAGTCTACATTGCATATAGATAATCTCGAGTTCATCCCTGTCTTCGGCTTTGACCTTTTCTGATGATGTTGATTTCACTGTGACCTTGCTTTGTTCACTGTGACTTTGGTTACACCTTGCTTTGTTCACTGCATAGCATATTGGTACATATTAGAATGTTGCATCTGTTTGGTACACATCCTTGACCTGTTGCACTTGTGTACTTCTGCACTTGACATTGTCGAACTCAGTGTTGTAACTGGATTTGTGTTCTGGTTCATGTACGGTTCCATTGCATATATAATCTCGAGCTCTGTAGCATTGCTTGCATCACTGATTCATTTGCAGTTGTAACCTAGGACATTGGTTCCATGTCTGCTCTTTTGAGTTTCAGTTCATGCCTTCAGTTCACTATTTTGATTCATGTTTATTTGATATATTGACTGCTGAAGCAATGGCATTGATATTGAAACCTGTATTTTGATGTTCTGGTTTTAGGCTACACTTGTGTAGTTCTCTGGTCTTGCATCTGCTGATGTTGTTTCTTTTTACTGTTGCATTGCCTTTGTGGTCTTCATATTCATGTGTGTATGTATACTTCATACTTGATTTTGGTTCAGATATACCTGATGGTTTTACCTTGGTTTTTGTTGTTGCTTGAGTCACTTTGTTGTCACTGGTTCATTGGGCTGCACATTTGGTTGTTGTAGTCCTTTGTGGTTTCAAAAATGTGAGTTGCATTTGTGTCACTTGAGACTGCATGTAACACTTGATTGCATTGGTGTCACTGGTGTTCTTGTTCAAAACTGCTGTGTCACCGCATACATGTGTACTTCTGTATTTTCTCATGTACATATGTATGTGATACTTTGTCCGTACTGTGTTGATTGATCTTCATGTACCCAGTTGATGTTCTGTTGCTCTGTGTTGGTCTGGCTCGAACTTGATATTGTTGAACCCGTTAGTCGAGCTTGCATACTTCATGTTGCCTTGTCTTTGGTTGTTGCATTTGAGTTGAGTCATGATTGCAATGATTTGACCTTTGCATTCAGTTTATTGTTTGGTGCCTTCTTGAATTTCCAGTCTGTGCATTGACCTTGTATTGAACCCAGTTTTAAAACTCGGTTTTGACCTTGTGCTGATGACAAAATTTTAAATATATTGCACCTGAGTTGAACCTGTCTTTATATTTGGGTTTGACCTTGTGCACACCTGTCCCTATAGCATTATCAAGTGTATATCGATGTGCACGGCCTTGTGGCATGTACAGTGATATACTGTGCATGTCACACTGTTCGTGTGTGATGAATTCAAATGTACATGATGACGAACAACCCAAATAACTGAGGCAAACAATATTTTCAAAAACATATTTTATTTTATATTGCAAAAATATTTCCTTTTCAATTTTACTGCGTTAGTGAATATTTTTGCAGATTGCTCAGATGCTGGATTCTAACTGGAATGAAGTTGAAGATAAACTATGAGTGTGAGTGATATGTAGTGAGAAATTTATGTAAATTGAATTGTGATGTAATTAGAAGCAAAATTGTATATGTATAGTGAGAGCTTGAATTTGTACTATTCAAATTGTAATAAATATTTGTTTGAATAAAATTTCTGTTTGAATTCAAATTCTGTGTAGTTTATTCTGTTTGAATTCAAACTCTATGTAGTTTATTTTCTTCAACAAATATTTATTTAATCTATGAAAAATAAAATAGTACATTAACAAATACATTTAAATGAATATATATATATGTTTATTATCATCAAACAAAAATCATATAAGCGCATATTCAACACTACGTTGGTCTCGAGTAAGATGGAGTGGAAGTATTAGAGTCGAAAGGTACTTATAATGGAGGTGGAACCCATTTTTCTATGTAAATCTGTTTTAATGCCAATTAAAGTAAACACTTTCTATCTTACCTGCCCACATGTAAAAATGCGATTAGTTGCCTCAACTTTTCAAATCCTTTACCAAAATAATTGCCACCTAATTCCAGATCCAAATCAAGATATATTTAATAAATAAGCCCTTCCATAAGCAAAATCAACATTGCAAATAAGACCTAGTTCTAAAATAATTTAATTTCCATAGCAAACCACTTAGGAAAAATCACTAAAAATTACAGAAGTTCACTTTCCTCGTGTTATCTAACATACAAAAATTGCATACCCGATTTCTTCTTAAGATTATAAAAATTAAATTTAATACTAATTTTATCATATTTTCATTTGAAATTTCATAATAATCTTTCCATAGCTTGGAAAACTGTCAAAATTAAAACCCAACTCCAAAATCATGTTTTACATAACATAAATTTTTTCCATGGCATTCAAAGATCATTTACAATTGGCTTTGACCTAAAACCACATAAATCCCTATACGCAAAATCTTATATAAATCAAATAAATTATAATTCAAGCATATCATCATCCAAATCATCATAAAAATGAATTTAATCTTAAATTCGAAAACATATGATCATAAAACAAAATATCGATGGTATAAATTATTATTCACCTTGATTAAGATAAGGATATTGGATTGAGATTTATTCCCCTTGATTTAATTCCTAAGCTTGATTTGAATTTCTCTTCTTTTCTTCCTTAACAATGGTTGCCTCCTCTTTTGTGTTTGCGTTTTACTTTTTGTGAAAATGAGAAACAAATGTGAGTGGATGGAAAGCCACGTATATACGTAAGGGTTATGGAATTAAGCTGCAGCTAGTTCCCAATGCACCCTTATGTAAACTAATTAGCCTATAAGCCATTCTTAAGCCCGTTTCATTAACTAATTAAGCATGGTCATTTAGTATTTATTTAAATCACAATCCCTTTATCACTTAACATTTACATTATTCTATTAAATTTATGTTGAATAGTGGTATAAAAAATTAGGCATGTTACAACCTTGATTGAAACTAATGCACATAGTATCAATAACTAGGTACATAGTGAATTGGACATAGGCGGAAGATACTAGGTTGAGACATTAGGTTCCGATAGGGTCAAAACATTACTTTGCTTTTAAATGAAAATGCATCTGCATTGCTTTCGAAGTATTTGCTTTCGACTTGGTTGGCTTTCCACTAGGTCTAATTGTTTAAAGCAATGGTTTCGAATTTGTTGCACCTTTTGTTTTAAGTAGATGCTTTCGAAGGGGTCGAAACCCCTAGCTACCGCTTTTCTACCTTTCGAAGTCAATGTTTTTGGAAGGTATATTTTGTTTTTAATCCCAAGCTACTTCTCTAATACTTTTGAAAGGGTTGATTTCGACATCATCACTTCATTACTTAGGAATAGCTTTCGAAAGAGTGCTTTCGACTTAAATGTTTTATGACCATTTTGGTCTGTTGAAGGTAGAACCCAATGGTTTCAAAGGAGTTAATTTTAATTCGAAAGGTGTTTCCATATATTTGAATTAATCAAAATTCTTTCGGAAGGTTTGTTGTTTGTAATGTTTTGATGCTTTTGAAAGGTTTTAAAGAATGGTTTCGAAGGGGTGGCTCCCCAATGGATTCGAAAGGTTGAATAATGTTTTCGAAAGGCATTGTTTAGGTGTTTTAAGTGTAGAATGTCTAAAGTTTTAAAGCTTTCAAATGAAAGGTTTTTCAATGGTTTCAAAAGGAAGATTGAATGGTTTCGAAAGGAATGTTTTGGCCTTTCGGCCTAGGTTATAAAGAAGGGTTTACATGGTTTTGAAATGGGTACTTTCAATGGATTCAATAGGGGTACTTTCAAAGGTTTAAATGTTTTCATCAACAAAGATTATAGTAAAGTATATAGATAACATGGCAAGATGATTTGAGTAAAGCATAGAGTATATATTTTCCTTGTTTAAGTTTGATTTAAAGGTTTAAATCATTTTGAGAAGAAAATGTTTTCAAGGAAAATTTATGGGTAGTTAATCCTAAGTAAAATGACTCAGATATTTGTATACTAGATGGGACTTGTATAGACTCGTGCCCTATACATTATCTATTATCCCTAGCTAATTTAGTCCAAAATTTCAGTGTGTAGGGCTTTGTCATAGGTAAGACTGAAATGATGATTACACACAGAAGTAAATATATATATATGTATGTATATATATATATATATATATATATATATATATATATATATATTTGTACATAGCTAGGTTCTTGGTGAGCCCACAAAACCATTAGGATCGGTTGACCTGGAGAAAGTAAGTTAGGGACAGACCGTCCAGAAGAGGAGTATCTAACAGATGTTTAAATATATGGGTATATGAGTTTATATATATCATCTTATATTTGTTATATATATATTGTTGATTTCAGAGTATCTTGGTATATGAGTTTATAATAATATTGATTTGAATATATATATATATATATATATATATTATTTTAATTTTATGTTTGTCTCTAATATATGAATTTTAGTTTAAAATAATGATTTTGAAATACATACATACATATAATTTAATATATGCTTAAATTTAGAATATGACTTTTTATATATAGTTATATATACATATAAGTTAACTTATATCAATTATCTTCATCGATCCGGTTCTGATTTGATTCCGTCTATTCCTATTTATTAGCTATGGTCGTCGAATCGTGCCCATCTAGCATTGTTTTGGAATTCGTAACTCATTTCTTTGTCAAATCTGTCTAGCCTCGAAAGGTGAGCAATCACTCACGATTAACGTTCTTATATTTATTAAGTTTGATTTCAATTGAAACGACAATTGAATTATGCTGCTGTTAGTTATTTACATTGCTATATATATGCTATTATCTATATCTGTTCACATGTGACATATGACACCATTATCTGTTATTTATATTGATGATATGTGCATGTTATATTATTATTATATCTGTTATCACTCTGTAAGTTCCCTGTTAGTTTAGAATTCCCTATGGGTTGAAATGATACATACCCGAACGATCTTTAGAATAGGAGAAAATTGTTATGGCTTGAAATGATAAACCCAAGCGATTTTCATTGAATTCGGATTTAGGATTACGGGTTGAAATGATATATACCCGTATATATTTAAATTGCGGATTGAAATGATAAATATCCATACCACTTGACCATAGGATAGAAAATTATATACAGACACCGTTGGTCGATATATATATATATATATATATATATATATATATATATATATATATATATATATATATATATATATATTGAAATCATTTCCAAAGTTTTGAAATAAATATTTTGGTTGTAATAAATATTGATTTTAAGATATATGTCTTTACTACTAATAATGAAAATTCTATCTACTACCTTTAACTGCATCATTTTGAATTTCCCGAAATGCCCTTGCATATCCAATCAGACCCACTTGTGTTCCTTCCATTTCCACTCTCGCTTCATACAACTGATTGTGTTTCTCCCCAAATTCGTCCGCCTTCCTTAATCAATTTTCTTAAAACCCTTATTCCATCTATTACCATCATTTGATTCACAAAAGCTAAAAAAACCTCCCCAACAATCAGGTTCTCTTATCTGTGAATCGGTATTGGTGGTATCACTAGAGATAGATTCGACGACAGGTGATTCAATGATTGCTAAAGACAGGTTATACGTCTTATCAACTTCTTTATTCCTCCCCGACATAATTTGATTTAATATATTTTAATTAAAATGTTGCTTTGTTTGGATTTGCTTCAATTTTTGCGTCCTCACTCAATATTTTTTCCATTGATTTGAATTGTGAATGTCGAACATAATTGTTTCATTCTAACTAGAAGTTGACAAAGCAATATTTTTTCACTTGATAAAATTGTTTGAATTCACCCAGCAGGATGAATTTTTATTGGTTTCAAGTAGTTTGAACACTGCGTTTCACCCAGGACATTATTTGAAGTTCTCCAAAAAGATAATTATTAGCTGATCATTTTATTTATTTATCTTTAAACTCTGATGTTGCATAAACATTGCTTGTTTTGATTTTCTAAAATTATAATAAGAAAGGTTGTTTATTCACAGAAATACCTGCTATTAATTGCAAAATATATCCAATATCAAATATTGCAGAATCATTTTTATTGTAATTTAATCGTATAATCTAATGAAAAGCTTCTTATTCATTACAAGTATACATTTGATATTACAAAAAGTATTGGAAATTAATAACTGATTTCTTTTTGCAGCATCAATATCGGTGGATTTTTTTGTCAAAATTATCTTTTATTTTTATTAAACGCGTT
The DNA here is from genome assembly GCA_030765085.1 of Allium cepa. NCBI lineage: Eukaryota > Viridiplantae > Streptophyta > Magnoliopsida > Asparagales > Amaryllidaceae > Allium > Allium cepa. The sequence continues at coordinate 458,877,690 of CM060938.1, read as the reverse complement.
CACAGTTAGAAAAGTTTACACATAAATAAACAATATGTTCAACATGTAGTATTAAGCATTAAATATCCAACATGTCAAATAAATGCAACTAATGTCGACATGTTTGGGGAAAAAATGAATATTACGATGTAGGTTATTAAAAAGTCAGGCATTCTTATCAGTAACAGTATGATTCTCATTACAAGCTCAATCAATTTGGCTGTGATGAATTGTAACTCATTGATTATTGTATTGAAAAGACTGAATCCCTTTGTCATAGACGTTGTTGATTTGTTCATTACTAAAGTTTTTTATTTTTTTTATTTTTTTTATATGGTTGTTCTTTTAATGTACCATGTGACCTATGCTTATATGGTTTTATTGCGAAATAAAGATGTTATGAATGTTATTGAAATAAAAATTAAGAGAAATGTTTATATAATTTCAACAACAAGCATGAACAAAAGTAAAGTCGCTATACTTTTAAATTGGCTTTTAACCATCTCTTGACAAAATGCAAGTTAACTATTATTTAATTCTATTTTAAAATGTGGTAAAGGACTACAAACAATTCTCCAAAGTTCTCCGTATGACCCCATATACAGTGCACGTGGAAACTATTGCGTTTGAGGAGTAATCTATCTATATTTGTACTAAATATGAAACTAATGAATTTGATGATAGTAGTCTGCAATTAAAGGATTTGAGTAGCTAAGATATTTGCAATATTTCGTGTATGCATCCAGGATAAACTCCCTTCACGATTTCTATTATTGATCTTATTTAGAATTAAATAATCTGAATTGGATAGCGAATTTTGGCATGGGTAGCTCTATGATGTAGGAATGCTGTACATGATTAAAATCCCACTATACTGCATTTTTGGGAAAAAAAATTAGATGTTGTCGTGGTCAGATAAAAACTCAATGCAGTTGATATTGGACATATGATAAAATATGTTAAGCAAGTATTCTTAAGCATTACCATATTGTTGACCACCAACACCCCTCACCCCCCCTTCCTACTACCTCTTTTTTCTTTTGAAAATGTGAATATTATAAGGCCCATTGAATGCTCCTCTCACACACACTCTCTATTAGGATTTTAGTCATGTACATCCATGCACATATACATACGACTACAAATCCTAATGTGTGTGTATGTGTGTATTATTCCTAAAGAGTATTCATTGAATAAGAATTTCATCGTGTCTTTGAAACCGAATAATGGATCTTCACTAACTATGTCAACAAATGATATTACCTATGTTGTTAACCCCAAAAAACCCTCATATATTTATATTATATGTTACATTTTGTTGTTAAATAGGTTACTTACGGGTTTCAAGCTTACATCATGGATAAAATTGGCTTTATTATTCTACAACTTATTATTCGATAATTAGCAGTATTGTTTCATCTCCATATATAACCAAATTCTGAATTCTGACATTTAACTAAATGTTCATTTATATCAACTCCAATGCCAGAGGAGAACCATTTAGATTTTGTGTATTTACATCACGTTGCCTCTATATGTTATTGTCATAGTATTATTTGGCATAATGTATAACTCTATATATGTGTTATTTGATATAATATGTATAACCCTCTATGTCCCTATTAACTATTAGGAGTCATCCAAATGATAATGTAAAATGATTTTAGGAGTTAATGAATAAGTACTATATAGAAGCCCAACCATGGATAATGACAAGCGGCGTCATAGAGCTTGATCGACACAACCTTCTCCTCTATATGCCTCAACTTTGAAACAATAAAGTTAATTGATTTACTAAATTGGGTTTTTGACAAGAACTTTTTTCAGCTGTAATTAGTCATGTAGCTTGATAAACGGGCATTAGAATTAAAATTTGTAAACACTTATTTCAGATTAGTTAATGGCTATAAGTATGGATTATGTGTGTATATTATAAGAAGGAATGATATTTGCATGATGTACAAAAACAAAAGTCACTTAAAGCGAATCTTGGAGTAGGCATTGAAGAACCTGTACTTTTAATGTAGTGTTTCTGTGCATGATGTGTATTTTTTGCTGTCACATTTTAGAGTTATTATTTACTTTTCCTCTACAGTGAGAGCTTTGTTTAATAGGTGTTTGCTGATACTTTATACCCTTATTATCTTCTTCTTTTTTCAAGATCACTGTTATATTTTCTTAATTTTGTTGACGCATCATCGTGTCTTTTGGACCAAGTATCATTACATGTCTTCATTATTCAAACGTCATGCAATGCGTGATTTAGTTTCTTTTTTGCTATGAGTGAAATAAGTAGACCTCTTTTCTTTCTTTTAATCTTTTCTTTTTCTATTTTACAACTTGAACGACTATTTTAATATATTGCATTGTCAATTATGTTCCTTGCAATAGATTTATAAAATTATCTATGCTAATTATTTAATTTAATAGATGTTTTATTGTGTCAAGCTTTATATAGTATGCGATAACGCAACACATGCATACTATTGCATTTATGTACACATTGTGATTAGATGCATATTCATGTGGATGTGCATATATACTCGTGTATATATATATATTGATTTTAAAATGATATGTTTTCAAATTTTAAAATTATAAGTTAGTTTTGGAATTATAAATTTTAAGATTTTACTTACAATTTTACTATTTTAAGACATATATAAAATAAGCTTAATAATAAGATTTGATTTATTAAAGTTGGTTTAATAAAGTTGATTTAATTAATATATAATATGTTTAAGTATTTATTTAAAATTTATATTTTCAAATATAGAGTTTATAATAATTTTGATAAAATTCAGCTTGGAAAGAGAAATAGAAATTGGTTTGAAATTGACTTTATTTAACAATTATACTCAAATACGTTTGATTTGAAATTTATAAGATTTAGGATTTTAAAGATGTGTTTTTATAACTTGATTTTGACTAAAAGTGATTTAAATGAATATGTCAAATTTACATAAATTGAAAGGGTATATTTAGTTTTATTTACATTTGAATTTTGAAGTTTTACTTAAATTTTATTTGAATGATTAAGTAAATATTTCATAATAAATAATAGTACAGTGAATTATATATATATATATATATATATATATATATGTATGTATGAAATTGTCAAATTTTGTTTTGAAATTGTGGAATATTTAAAGCTTTTAAATACATTGAAATTGCAATGGTGTATTTTGTGGTTCGAATCAGTTTTTTTTAAATCGATATAATTTGAAATGATTTATTGAGAAACTGAATTGAATTTAAATTGATGATTTGAGATTGGATTAAATTTGAATTTTGGAATTAGAGTTTATTTGGAATCGATTTGTGAAATTTGAGGAAGCTATTTTATTATATAAAGTATTTTTAATTACATTTAAAACTATTTATATATTTTTAATATAAACTATTTTAATATACTAGCTATTTTATTATAAACTATTTTAACCTATAACTACTTTCTACAAACTATTTTATTTTATAAAATATTTTATTTTATAAAATATTTTATTTTATACACTATTTTAATATCTAAATCGTTTAAGTGGGAAGTGTTGTGGTTTTCCCAAGTATTACGATTTCCAAAGTTTTATGATTTCAAAGTGTTATGATTTCTAAATTATGATTTCCAAAGTATTATGATTTCTTAGTTATGATTTCGAAGTTATGATTTGTAAAGTGTTATGGTTTTAGAAGCTTTATAATTTCTAAAATGTTATAACTTTGTAGTGCTATGATTTTCTAGAAATGGATATATTTGTAATGGAAATGATATCGTATTTGGTTTTGAAATGGAAATGATATCGTATTAATATGGTTTTGAAATGGCAATGATATTTTGGTTTTGAAGTAAACTATTTTGAAATGACCGCGGTGTTATAATAACATTTGGTTGTTAAAGAGACCGGGATCAGATATTGTCCAACTCTTTGCCAATACCGAAACCACTTTAACAATCATGTACGCGGTGGAGATTCCAGAATGAAGTAGGATGGCGGCGACGATCCTATATGAGCAATTTACGTGGACCAGACTCCCGCGAGTTGGCATAAGGTGGCTAAAACAGGAGCAATCGATGGGCCAAGTGAGGTAGCTCCTTCGATCAGACACACTTCTTCGTATGCCATTCTATTACTTGTGATTGATTTGGTGTGCATCTTTGATTTGGGAGTGTGGCTTGAGGTGGGTGGTAGCAGTGGCTATGCGTTACCACCAGTCCAGAAGTGTAATTCGTATATCTACTCGGGCATTGCCTAGTCGTGCCGTGTCACCTACCCTATCGAGACCACTACGAGTTTGTTTTGTGTCGTATCTATGGAGTATCCTCTGGTAGCGTCTCGATCAAGAGTTATTACAGTACTGTATAGATTATTGGCACTATAAAACGTGTTAAGGGGGGAATGGGTAACGCCTTAACGCTATTTTAATAGTTTACTTTACTTTAGACGTTATTGTAATAGCGTATATTACTACATAATAGATAGTTCCACGGATCCTTAGAGGATGTTATCCCAAACATCCTTTAAATTACTTGTATTTCAGTTGATACTTCACTTAAGTTGGATTTATTGATATAAGAATGTTAATCCTAGCTCGAGTATTTTTTTTTTGCCTTACACTCAGGTCAGACTGAGTGTCACAGCATTAGAGACCCCCCTTTGGAGTTTGGAGTTTGGAGCTTCATTTGGAGATCCAACCATCTATTCAGCTTTCAGTTATTCAGATGACTCCAGTGATGTATTCATATTTTTTTATTTGACTATTTTATTGAGACTTTTTCTATCTATTTTGAGACTTCTGTTGTATCTTGTTTTGACTCTGTTATGTATCTAATAGCTTCATGAACTACTATTCTTTGGTTTCCGCTGCTTATTTTTATAATACTCTATATCTGTGACTCTGTGATTTACTTATTTACTGTATATGTTGAGTTTTGCTAAATATAAATAAACAATTCGATATTCTGAGCTATTCAAGTCCGACATGTGCGGATGCGAATGGTTGAAAATACCAGGATGTTACAATCATCGTTCTCTTTCTTCAAATCCAGAAAATGTACGCCAAATACAACCACTTTGTTCTGGATCATCTCTCCACATACACAGTTATTAAAGTGGTTCAAATATTGACAAAGAGTATGCCTATAAATAGCCCCGGTCTCTTTAACAACCAAACGTCGTTTTACACACCGGTTCGTACTTTTTCATTTTGAAAACAATTCATACTTGATATCAAAATATCATATTCGCTTCAAAATCAATTTCATTTCAAAATCATCATATTTACGCAAAATATACTATTTCATTTCAAAATCAATTTCGCCTTAATATCCCAATTTTGCTTCCAAAATTGTTTCAAATTTCAATTTAGGTTATAACTTCATTTTAACCCAATTCATAATTAAATCCAAGTTTAAACATAAAACTTCCAATCTTTCGACCAATTTTAATTTTTAGAAATTATTTTAAATATTTTTAAAATAGTTAAATATGTAAAATAGTTTAACAGAAAAAAGTTTGAGTATTGAAAATGGTTTATATAGTAAAATAGTTTGGAAAAATAAAATAATTTAAAAATTTTAAAAATTTCTTTTTAATAGTTTATACTAAAATTATTTATTTGAAAATAGTTTCAAAGTCAAACCAACTCAATTCTAAATTTCCCGATTCAAATCACTTTGAATTTCCATTTCGATTTAATCGATTCAATTCCAATTTCAAGTCGAATTTTACTTTGATTCCAAATTAATTTCGATGTCAATTCTAAATTAATTTTAATTCCAATTTCAAGATAATTTCAATTAGAATTATAAAATAATTTTAATTTCAAATTTGATCCATTTCGATTTATATCAATTCCAAGTTCGATTTTCAAGATATCGATTCAAAACACTTAAATCCAATTTACCATCAATATTCAATTTAAAATCAAAATTTTCAATTATAATTCAATTCCGAGCTCAATTTAGAAATATCGATTTATATCATTTTTACTTAGTAATATTCAAAGTTCGAATAAAAGTCTCATCCTTGAAATCAAATCAATTTCTAAACTTCAAATTATAATTTGATTATAACTTAAAAATCTCAACTTTGGTTATTTAAACATTTCGTTTAGTTTTCAACATTCCAAGCTCAAGTTCGAAAATAATTTGATTTTTATAAATTCGGTTTTTATTTCTTTAAATCAAAATAATCTAACTAAATTTCAAATCAAAAATTTTAAAATCCTTTAGTTTAACCAATCCAGTGTCCATGTGTAATTTTCTATCCTATGGCCAATTGATTAGTTATTTCGGTTTAGTTTTAGGGATACATATATATATATATATATCATATCAATCCAAATCACAGTGTTATGGGTATATATCATTTCAACCTATTTCTTAATTTATTCGAAATAACTCAATTTACAATTTTATACAATGTAAATAATTTACAAGGTGATAACAGGAAATATCGAAATAAACATCCAAATCATCCAAAACATCGATCAATAACATCCATCACAATCAACATCCAAATCATCCAATAATTCACAGGAAATTCATAGTTATGAATATCAGGTAATCAAATTACAATTTTAAATTTAACTGTCAATTTTAATACCTATAGTCAATTCATTTTCAAATAAAAATCAATAAAATTAGATAATTTTATGATTCAATTATTTAATAAACATAAAATATTATAGTACGTCGTGAGCGCTAAAACACTCACCTTTTGTTTGAAATTTAAATTTTTTTCCTGCTTCAAATAAATCTCAAACTAACTCCAAGACGTAGTCATCGTCGATACAAATCCAATGCAATTTGTTTCGTTTGATTTTGATATCGTATTAAGCCATTACGATATTTTTAAGAATAACAATTTATATAAATTAATTAATAAGCTTTAATTGCAAAGTTAGATTTGTTACCCATCCAAAAAGAAGGCCTGGCCCACTAGCATACTCGACCCGTCTCTTTCCCTTCTTCCTCATTCTCCTCTTCTCTTTTTTTCCATTGCATGTAACCCATCTCCGGTGCAAGCATCGTGTCAATGACAACCACTCCGGACTAGCATTCATCGAACTACGACCATCCTTGAACTCGCCTCGACTTCCTCTCTTGATCGCACACCACCACACCTTGTCCGAACACCTAAATTAAAACAAACTGCTCGAATTTCCAGCAACCTAAAAAAACCATCCTCCTTATATACGACCACACACCTCCAAAATCGGACCTAAGCTGTCATTCCTCACGACAAACGCGATGCCACAAACCTCATTCACTATCATTGACCAAAGCTCGAGAAACAACAAACCCTAGCTATTTCGACCACCCGACTCAATTGTCAAGCTCTATGAACAGGTGCCGCACTCTACAAACATTGTACCAGATCAAAGCTCTATGCGAAATATGAATTTTAAAGTTGATTTTAGATATTTTTATTGAGTATAAATCGATTTGTGGATTTTTGAAATTTAAGAAGTTTCTTTCCCTTTGTACTTTCTTCTTTCTATAATTTATGATGTTTAAAAAAGGGAGGGATGGGTTATACAGTAAGGTGGCTCGTAGGTGGGCTAGCATTGAAAAATAGGGTGGCTGATGGTTAGAAATGAAAGCCGATATGAATGATGATAATAATATATACATTTAAAATTCCCAAAATATCTAGTTATTTATTCTAAACCCCGATCGAGACGTGCCACCAAGCGTTCATAATGTTATATCCCTATTCCCAATGTAATGGGACTAATCTCGAGTCCCAATTCGATTGTATACAGAAGATAGCATTTTGAACCCGATTATTATATTAAATTTTGAATATTAATTTCAGTGCATTTCTATCCCGTACGACCAAATGATAGCTCCAGACGCTACGAAATTTGAAATCTGATAATAATACACTATTATGGACCCAATGGAACTTGTTTTCTCCAAATCCAAGACTGTGCCCCGGAAAGCTATTTTTATATATTAATTTAAACAAGTTATTTTTATAATCTAGTAAATCACTTATAAATCTAATTTAAATTTTTTATCATCTTCATTCTTTTGAATATAAATATAATATGCCTTTAAACTATTTTTCCCAAATAATATCCAAGATTTAAATTATTTTAACGATTTCAATTATTTAAATTAACAATTAAATTATAAACAAATTGTTATATTTGAAATTCAAACTATTAAATCTGTAAAATTAACTCTTAAATATTTAAAATCAATTAAATATTCCTATTTCAAATAACCAAAAATTCTAGGTCGTCACAATATAAATCATGGAATTGTGTGTGTGTGTGTAACGAACTTAAGATTCTGCTATGCCCAAAAAAATAACGAACTCGAGATTCTTGCCCACATATTTAGCAGATTGTTGACCATGATTAAATGCTACATACACCTAAATCTATAATGTAAGGGTGAAAATAGTTTCTAAAGGTTATAAGGTAAGTCATAAATAAGATTGTATGTTAATTTCAAATTTGTTATTTGAACATTATAAGTTGTTAAACTGGAATATAAGTGTTGAGACTTGGATTTGATTCATGACACGAAGCTATCACTACAACATGCAGATTTGACGACTGCTATGACAAAAGGAGACGAGACTTAAAAACCCGATGCATCAACTATGGTATTTTGTTTTTAGGTCTTAGGTTAATATTTGTTAAAATCTCTCCTCGATTATGTCTACACTAGCTTATATATTTAATCACTATATTTAATAAATATTTATACACATATAAGCTAACATTTAAATTATTAAAGTAATATAAAGTTACAGAAATATATATATATATATATATATATATATATATATATATATATATATATATATAAATTGTGCAAACTGTACAAAAATGATCAGGTCAGTCGACTGACCTACGGAACCAGTCGACTGAGACTGAAATTTTTATGCAGCATGCACAGTTACATAAATATATACGAATTTAAATTTCAAATTAGTTTTGAATCTTCAGTCGACTGAATTTCTATAACAACCATATTTTTGAAAGGACACGACTTTTGTGAAGAGTTGCGAACCTTTAACGAAAAGATTCGGATGTAACACTTCGATCGAAACTCTTCACCAAGAGTCGTAGCTTTCTAACTCTTATAAATACAAAATCCAACTTCATTTCAAATCGCTGAATTACAATCGATTTCTCTTATTCTTTGATCTAACTTCCTGAAATTTATTTGCTATCATACTTTCAATTATTCTGCATAAAAGCAATATATCTTTCTATTCTTCATACACTTCAAATATAAACATTTATAATCGAGGATAAGATTATAGGAAAGGTGTACTACAAGTGACAAACCAGTATTATCATAAGACACATTAATCAAACTATTTTCTGTATTAGTTGAAGTCATGTTCTGCTGCTTAGGCGAGTGAAGTCCTCTTTGGCTGTTGAGGCGAAATCCTGTTCTACTGCTTAGGTCCCTGTTCGGCTGCTCAGGGGTTGTATAGACCTGCTCCTCCGGGTTAAGTGAGGGTTGTTGTTTTAGGGAAATTCCAGAAGGAGTCTGGGACTGGACGTAGGACGGTCCTCCGAACTAGTATAAAAATCTCTGGTTTCATTTTGCTATACTACTTTTTATTCCGCACTATTTACAGTATTATCATCATCATTATACTCCACATTATCATATATCCATATTACACGATCCATAATACACTTTCATTTGGTATCAGAGCAAGGACATCATATAACCGCAACACAGTTACCTGATAATCTAACAATATGGACACTAACACCAGCACTAGCATTAACACTAGCTTTGTTGAAGGACAATCCACTGCACATCCACCACTATTTAATGACATGAATTATAACTATTGGGCAACACGAATGAGAATATATATGCAAGTAAATAGTTTTGAGTCATGGACTATAACTCAGACAAAATATACTATTCCTACTGAAGAGTATTCCACTTGGTCAAATACACAGAAATTAGATGCCACAGATAATGCAAAAGCCATGAACATATTGTTTTATGCCTCAGATAAAAATGAGTTTAACCGTGTTAGGATGTGCAATACTGCATAAGAAATATGGCGTACACTCAAAATCACACATGAAGGAACCAATAAGGTTAAACAAAGCAAAATATCCTTGCTCAAAGAGTCAATTTCAAAACTTTAGAATGAAAGAAAATGAATCCATAAATGACATGTACTCAATATTTCAGGATATCTATCATTCAGTAGTAGGACTAGGAGAAAAATATTCAGATTTTTATATCGTATCCAAAGTCCTTAATTCTTTAATAGAAGAATGGGAAAGAAAAGTTCTAGCAATTGAAGAAGCAAATAATATTTCCAAAATAATTCCAAAGAATTAATAGGAAACCTAATGTCTTATGAAGTAAATTTGCAGGCAAAAAGAGTTCAGGCAAAGAATAAAAAGAGTATAGCATTTCATGCAGTGCAAGAAGAATCGAACTCAGACAAAGACGACCTAGCTTTTATTGCAAAGAAATTCTTGAAATATAGAAAAGGAAACATAAATAATGGCAAAAGAAGCTCAACAAGCAATAAACCGCCGTCTTTATCAGTTATGGAATGTTTTAACTGTCACAAAAAGGGGCATATACAGAAAGACTATCCAGATCAAAAGAAAGAATACCGAAATAAAAGGAAGGAAAAATTCAAAAGGAAAGCCTTTTCAGTCACATGGGATGATTCAGACTCCTTATTCTCTTCATTGGGAAGTGAAAGTGGCAGCGATGACGAACAAGCTAACGTATGTTTTATGGCTAAAACTAATGAGGTCCCACTCAAGAAAAGAGGAAAATGGATACTCAACGGTGGTTGCTCAAAACATATGCCAGGGGATAAGGATATGCTGATAAATATTACATACTCAGATGGAGATTCTGTCACTTTTGGAGACAATTCCAAGGGATATATCATCGGTAAAGGCGATGTGGGCAATTACGGTACATCTAATTTACCTCTAATTACAAATGTTTTGTTAGTTAAGAATATAAAACATAATTTACTAAGTATAAGTCAGTTATGCGATAAAGGATTTAAAATACCATTTTCTAAAAATAAGTGTAGTATTCTTGATCAGAATCAAAATCTTATTTTCGAGGGATATAGAGATAAAAACATTTATGTTTTAAATATGAAAGTTAATTATAACTCAGATATATGTTTAATAGCTAAAAAAAATGATCCATGAATATGGCATAAACAATTTTGCCATATCAATTTCAAAAATATAAACAAAATTTCTAAAAATAATCTTGTAAAATGATTACCAAATATGAGTTTTAAAGTCAATGATACATGTGAATCATGTCAATTAGGCAAACTAACTAAATCCTCGTTTAAAGCTAAGAAAGTAATCTCGACATTACAACCGCTCGAATTACTTCATATGGATTTATTTGGCCCTACCCAAATTCAATCCATAAATCATAACAAATACATATTTGTAATAGTTGTTGATTTTTCTAGATATACATGGACTATTTTTATGAAAAATAAAAGTGATACCTTTGAAAATTTCAAAACTTTTGTTAAACAAATTCAAAATTTAAAAGGTATTAAAATTAAAAATATTAGAAGTGATCACAGAGGTGAATTTGAAAATATACAATTTGATAACTATTGTAAAAAGAAAGGAATATTTCATAATTTTTCATTTCCTAGAACTCCACAACAAAATGGAGTTATGGAACGAAAGAATTGAACTCTATAAGAATGTACAAGAACTTTACTAAATGATAACACATTACCAAAACAATTTTGGGCAGAAGCTGTTACAACTGCTTGTTAGGTTTTGAATCGTGTTTCTATTAGACCTCTCACCAAAAATACTCCTTACGAACTTTTTAACGGTAGAAAACCAAACATATCTTATTTTAAAATATTTGGATCAAAATGCTTTATATTAAATACTAAAGATCAGCTTGGCAAATTCGATTCAAAATATGATGAAGGGATATTTCTTGGATATTCGAAACGAAGTAAAGCTTATCGAATTTTTAATAAACGAACAAATACTATCGAAGAACACTTCATGTATCTTCTGATGAAAACGCTAAACTTTTTTCTACTATATTTAATGACAATATCTTGCTTAATAAACAAAAACAGTAATAAACAATTCGAGAAACGATGACGTTATCATTTTATCTAGAGAAGATGAAAACATTGTTTATAATTTAGAAAATAGAAATACTACTAACATGATAAGATCTCCTCGAAGAGTTTTACGAAATATCCTACAGAAAATATAACTGGAGAAATAAATTCAAATGTTCGAACTAGAAGTCAATTAAATTTAATGAGTAATGTAGCTTTTATCTCTACTATAGAACCTAAAAATACTAAAGAAGCATCATCCGATGAAAATTGGATTATTGCTATGTAGGAAGAATTAAATCAGTTTGAACGAAATGAAGTTTGGGAACTAGTACCCAGACCGACCGATCAAACGGTTATAGGAACTAAATGGGTTTATAAAAATAAAGCAGACGAATTAGAAAATATAACTAGAAATAAAGCAAGACTAGTAGCATAAGGATATAACCAGGAAGAACGAATAGACTACGAAGAAACGTTTGCTTCATTTGCTAGACTAGAAGCAATACGAATCTTATTGGCGTACGCATGTTTTAATAATTTTAAACTTTATCAAATGGATGTTAAAAGTTCTTTTTTAAATGGTTATATTAAAGAAAATGTTTATGTTGAACAGCTTCCTTTTTTTATTCATGAAAATTATCCAAATCATGTATATAAACTTAAGAAAGCTTTATATGGATTAAAGCAAGCACCATGTGCTTGGTATACGTCTTAAAGATATCTAATTAGGAAAAGTAGATCAAACATTATTTAAAAACATTCTAAAAATGATATATTAATTGTTCAAATATATGTTGATGACATTATATTTGGATCAACTAATAATGAATTATGTAAAGAATTTTCTGAAATAATGACTAAAGAATTTGAAATGTCCCATATGGGAGAATTATCATATTTTCTAGGAATGCAAATTAAACAAGTTTCAAATGGAATATTTATTAATCAAGAAAAATACTGTATTAATCTTATTAAACGTTTTGGAATGGAAAACACTTCTGCCAAACCAACTCCCATGAATACAGTAACACATCTTGATAAAGATGAAAATGGCAAAAGTGTAAATCAAAAATTATATCGTAGTATGATAGGATCACTACTTTATTTAACAGTAAGTAGACTAAATATTATGATGAGTGTATGCTTATGTGTATGATTTCTAGCAGACCCGAAAGAATCACATCTATGTGCTATAAAACGAATACTACGTTATCTTGGTAAAACTACAAATTTTGGACTTTTCCATCCAAAAGAGGGTTCGTTCGAATTAGTATCATACAACGATGCTGATTTCGAAGGATCACGAACAGATAGAAAAGGTACAAGTGGTACGTGTCACTTCAGCGGTAAATCGTTAATATCATGGTTTAGTAAGAAACAAAACTGTCTCTCTCTATCAACTTGTGAAGCATAATATATTTCTGCAGCACTAGCATGCACACAAGTAATTTATATGCAACAGACACTTAAAGATTTTGGAATCAACCTATAAAAATCAACAATTAACTGCGATAATTCTAGTGCAATTAATTTATTTAAAAATCATGTAAATCACTCGAGAACTAAACATATAGATATTAGAAATCACTTTTTACGCGATAATATTGAAAAGGATATAATAAATCTAGAGTACGTACCATCATAAAATCAGATAGCTGATATATTTACTAAACCACCATTAGAGAATACGTTTATAAAATTGCGACGTGAGCTTGGGATAATCTCAAGTAAAGATGTATAAAAATAGAATTTTAAAAAAAACGAAAAAGTAAAAAAAATTAAGTTCTGATCATGTTGTGACTCGAACTCGTGACTTGTTGTGAATAACCCAGGTGTCTTAACCACCTGAGCTATTATTGTTTTCTATTCTAGTCTCTTATGGCCGTTTTATTATTAGTAACAAGTATTTTATATAAATTATATGTCACAGTTATCTTTATAATTTACATTACTAATTTTATAAATATTATAACGGTTCAAATTAGCTCAGCCAACAGAAAATCTACATCTCTACATTCTTTTAGGCTGGAATTAATATAATCCACAAATTATATCCTATTTTCTCTAAAAATAAAACTATAAATAGGCGCATATTCCTATTCCTATGCACTCAAAACAAAATAAAATACATCATTCGATTCATTGAAGTAAAACATCAATTAACAACAGCTTTTAAAACAATGTCAACTTCCTCTACAACCGACTCTATTGAAATCATGGTTTCAATCAACTCTCCAAAAACACCTGACCATAAGGGTTCACCATCATTGGTTTACCACACCGGATACACGCCAGACAAGAAAAAAGGAAAAAAGACCGTTGATATTTCACCAAACACAAAACAAAAGATCGACGATCTCCACCATTATCAATAGGAGTCTTTAATGCTTCAACGGAAGATGTATTATTAACAGAAAATTAACTCCAAACGTATAGGTATAATCGAGCATATAGCAATGAAATTCTGCGGTGCTTCGTCACACCCGATAGACGAAAATGCCGTTTCGCCTATGAGACGCCGTTCGACTTCGTCTCCTCCACGACCACCATACTCACCAAATTCATGGGATCGCAACGAAGCTTCAAACGTTCATCGTAAACAGCTGAAAGAATTCAAGACACCAAGTCCGAAGAAATAATCATAGTGTTTAATAATTTTTTGTTGTATTTTTAAATAAATTTTCTATCTATGTGTACGTTTATATATTTGAAATAAAATTATTTCCGGTCTAATAAACGACAACTCATATATATATATAAATTATTCATATTTAACAGTAAAATAAAATTATTTATATTAGTAGAATAAACAAAATATACACAATTCATATCATATAAAAATTCATTGCGCAAAATGCTACAGGTCAGTTGACTGGATTTGAAATCAGTCGATTGACGCTGCAAAATTTTAAAATTATATACATGGCTAGTTGACTGTTGTAGGGCCTCAGTCGACTGGACTAGAAGGTTGAATATAATCAACCTTCAGCTTCAGTCGACTGGTTCAGTCGACTGACGCCCATAGCCAGTCGACTGACGTTCTAATATAGACGTTTATTTAACCGGCCCAGTCGACTGTTGCTAGGCCTCAGTCCACTGGACCAGAAGGTCGAAATTCACAACCTTCAGCTTCAGTCGACTTAAGCCCTACGCCAGTCGACTGAGCCGTAGATCTGAAAGGCTTTTTACCTTTTCACCTACCCCCTTTATCCCTTTATTTATCACTTTACCTTCTCTCCTCTTTTACAATTCAGTTTTTCAAAATCTTCAAAACCCTAAGCTCTCCAAAAATCAAAATTTTCTCCTAAAAATCAAAATTAAATGGCACAAAAACGTAAGGGTCAAGCCTCCTCCTCATCTCAACCTCCTTCTAATGAACAAATTCAACGGTGGCTATTTGACGACACTGCAATGTAGAGGTGGAGACGGATGCAAGATTCAAGAATATTCGAAGGTTCCTTCATCAAATTCGCTGATTTTTCACCCTATCATATTCAAGAATTAGCCCGATGGAGCAATTTAGAGTCGTTAATTGATATCGACGACAATAGACACAAAATCAACCAAATTATGGTTAAGTTGTTCTACGCTAATCTCAACTTGGGTCATCAAGATGTTCCAAATTAGAAAGATTGCACATGGAGTCTCGTATGTGGTAAGCCCGTCTTCTTTTCTCTAGACCGCATGGCTCATATTCTAAAAATAGGAAATTATGGAGTTGAATTGGCTACTATTGATGTTGATTTGGTTGTTCGAGACCGCGTAAGCCATTTATTTCTTAAAGACGATATGCGTCAGTTAAAATCAATATCTTTACAATGAAAGGCACGAATAATTCATCGTACCTTAATGAAAACTGTAACTCCTAGAACTGGGAGTTATGAACTTGTCTATAACATAATTTTAGAGCCGTGTATGCAATTTTTGGAAACATCAAAGTAAACTGGCTTCGTTTGATAATTGACGAGTTTTTAAGCTTTAACAATGTTAAGATGAATATAATTTATCAAGACGAATATATTATGCATCTTCTCAAAGCTTGTCAAGTTCCGGAACCGGATTCACCAGTTTCTACCGTTGGATGTTTGAATGCTCGGACCTTAGCCCTAATAAAATTACCGGTTTCCCGACCCCCTACTATAATATATTTTGAAGAATGGACCCAAAGGCAAACAACTCAAGTCCAACCTGAATAACAAGGTGAGCCTTCTCACTGACCATCTTGTCAAACATCAACTCGATATCAACAAGAAGAAATTACGATTCCAAATGAAGGTCTTCAACCACGTGAGGCCATCAATATCATGTGCCGTAATCAAAAAATCCTTCAATCAAACATCCTCAAAGTTGATAAGAAGCTCGATAAAGTCAAAGGATTTTTCACAAAATTGTGGCAAGCTATATCGTGCTCTTCCTTTACATCTACTTCTACTATAGGCGATCCGGGTAAGCAACCCGTATTTACATGGTCTTCTTCTTCTACTGGTGACGATCAAGCTAGTAGGGATGATGATGGTAATAAAAGAGATGGTGGTATGGGTAAACATCCGATGGAATAAAATGTTCATTTCTTTCATTTAAGACATTTGCTTTTAATATGGCTTGTACTAAATATCCATTCTAGTTTATTTATTTGAAAAACTCTTGTCTATGGATATTAAATGTTTGGATGATTGTTCTTGGTTTTATTTCATATCATCTTTCACATTATAATATCATATTACTTAGTCCTTTTTGTCGATGACAAAGGGGGAGAAATATTATTGCAACTAATAAAAATGCAGGATATAGAACGTCAAAGATTCAGGGGGAGTAAGTATTTATGTTAAATATTATTGCAACTAATAAAAATGCAGGATATAGAATGTCAAAGATTTAGGGGGAGTAAGTATTTATGTTATATATATATATATATATATATATATATATATATATATATATATATATATAGTCGAAATCTATATCTATTTACAGGTTGTCATCAATCAAAAAGGGGGAGAATGTTGAGACTTGGTTTTGATTCATGACACAAAGTTATCACTACAACATATAGATTTGACAACTGCTACGACAAAAAGAGACAAGGAGACGAGACTTTAAAAACCGGTGCATCAACTATGGTATTTTATTTTTAAGTCTTAGGTTGATATTTGTTAAAATCTCTCCTCGATTATGTCTACACTAGCTTATATATTTAATCACTATATTTACTAAATATTTTATACACATATAAGCTAACATTTGAATTATTAAAGTAATATAAAGTTATAGAAATAAATATATATATGTAAATTATGCAAACTACACAAAAATGATCAGGTCAGTCGACTGACCTACGGAACCAGTGGACTGACACTGAAATTTTTATGCAGCATGCACAATTACATAAATATATATGAAATTAAATTTCAAATTACTTTTGAATCTTCAGTCGACTGACTATGTAGCTCGGTCGACTGAATTTCTATAACAGCCATATTTTTGAAAGGAACCGACTTTTGTGAAGAGTTGAGAACCTTTAACGAAAAGATTCGCATGCAACACTTCGATTGAAACTCTTCAACAAGAGTCGTAGCTTTCTAACTCTTATAAATACAAACTCCAAATTCATTTCAAATCACTGAATTACAATCGATTTCTTTTATTATTTGATCTAAGTTTTTGAAATCTATTTGCTGTCATACTTTCAGTTATTCTGCATAAGAGCTATACTATACCTTTCTATTCTTCATATACTTCAAATATAAACATTTATACTCGGGGAGAAGATTTATAGGAAGGGTGTACTACAAGTGACAAATCAGTGTTATCAGAACACACATTAGTCAAACTATTTTTTGTATTAGTTGAAGTCCTGCTCTGCTTCTCAGGCGAGTGAAGTCCTCTTCGGCTGTTGAGGTGAAATCTTGTTCTGCTGCTCATGTCCCTGTTCGGCTGCTCAGGGGTTGTATAGACCTGTTCCTTCGGGTTAAGTGAGGGTTGTTGTTTAGTGAAATTCCAGAAGGAGTCTGGGACTGGACGTAGGACGGTGCTCCGAACTAGTATAAAAATCTCTGGTGTCATTTTACTCTACTGCTTTATATTCCACACTACTTACAGTATTATTATCATCATTATGCTCTGCATTATC
This sequence comes from Allium cepa, assembly GCA_030765085.1. Classification (NCBI taxonomy): domain Eukaryota; kingdom Viridiplantae; phylum Streptophyta; class Magnoliopsida; order Asparagales; family Amaryllidaceae; genus Allium; species Allium cepa. Next base: position 458,859,483 of record CM060938.1, on the reverse strand, counting down.
ATATATCCATATTACATGATCCATAGCACACTTTCAATAACGTGTTTCAAATTTGATTGTAATTTAAGTTATACATTTTAATTCATTGGAATGAAGAACGTTTCTATGTGAATTTCCATTAATTATCCCACTTTATAATTATATATGAATGTTTGGCAATTGAAATAATAAGGAATATGCCTAAAGGAAAGAGATGTTCAAAGAAGGGATGTTTACCATATTTTGTACTATTTTTTTCAATAAACACAAAAAGGAAATTTCTTGTAATTTTAAACACAACACGGTTCATTCATGTAGATAATTTATGGGAAATTACAGTGATAATATTTCCTTTTTTAGATAGATATAGTTCCAACGCATCAAAATGTAGAAATCCTAAAATGCAGAATTAAAAAGTGTTATAGATGGAAATAATAATAATTCCATTGTCGATTAAATATATGTGACTAAATATAAGTTAAGGAATGAATAATAAGCACTAATTATGAATATGACAATGAATTGAAGAGTTTGAGAGTTTACAGTAATCAAGTTAAAATGGGTATTAATTGTAAAGAGACAACAAATGATACTTAATTGCAGTAATTTGAAAAGAAGTGAATAATGATACTTAATTGCATTAATTGAAAAGAAGCGATAAATAATACTTAATTGTATTAATCAACAAGAAGCAATAAATGATGCTTATTTATATTAATTGAAAAGAAATAGTAAATGATACTTAATTGTTAACTGGAAAGAAGTGGTAAATGTTACTTAATGATAATTGTGAAATTGAAAAAATAAGTAAATTCATGGTAAGTAATTGAACACTAATAACCAAACTTAAAAGGCGTAATTTGTAACGACCCACAGATTTATCACTCTAATAATCATATTTTTTTTGAAATTTAACAAAATAAAAGGTTGATAATAGAAATAATATTATTTTGAGTGATAATATAATATTAATCTTAATTTGAATAAATATTTACAAAAATATTTTCCTCGAAATTTAAATCGATAAAATGGCCGAAAACTGTTTTATCGATAACCAGCTCTATAATAATAAAATATCACGCACAGTGCTGGATACAAACACTTGTTTTTGTAATTAAACAAGAATATGAAATAAATTCGATTGATTTTCTTTTGAAAATAAAATGTATTTATGATATTGTTAAGTAATACCCTTAATTACGATAATTGATTTATTAATTGATATTGAGATTTAATTATTTAATGATTATTTTAATTATTCAAATAATTATTATAAATGATGGAAATTCATTTTGAATATTTATAAAGTGATAATAAATCATTTATAATGATTTTATAAAGATATATATATTTATTTGAAAATATAAGGAAAAATTGATATCGCTTAATCGGTATAATAACGATTTTTGTAAATAGTTGTTAATATTAATTTATATGGTTTTATGATTCAAATATGATCATTTTAATTGGTTAAAAATGATAATAAATTTATTTTCATAGTTTCTTTAAAAAAATTGTGTATGTTAACTAAGAAGTGAAATTGTGACCGGGAATCGGTTCTCCGACTAGCAACGGTTTATAGAACTAAAGTTGTTCGGAATCAATGCAATATTGTTTATATGTCATGTACACATATATAACACATAAATGCACACTCTAACATACACATCAACATATACATGTATACATTTACACGTAAACATGTATATTACAAAATCTAAGATATTTTATACAAAACTTCACACTTAAGCATAAATAAGTCAACATATGCATACATGAGAAGATGGAAGTGATGGACACATGGAGGGAGGCTTTTCCTGGGCCATGGGAGGGGGGAGGTGTGTTTTTGAGGCCATAAAATGGTGGTGAAGATGATGATGTATGCATAGATACTTTTACACTCTTCTTTTCCTATAAATACCTTTCTACACTTTTCTTTCATCCACTTCAACGAGCCATAACTTCCTTATCCAGACTCTATGTCATAAAATTATTTCTTTGAAACCATTCAAAATTTTAGTGGCTACAACTTTCTAGTTGACTACTTCTCCCCCTTAGAAGCTTAGAAATGCTAAAAACATCATTCTTTCTAAAGTACTTTCGAGCCCAGTTTTAATGGCCGAAAATACATCTTTTTTATTCGAGTATAACTCCTCCAAAGCCAGTCCAAATGAAGTAATTATTTTTTTAAAACCATGTATAATTCCAGTAACTACAACATTGCTACTTCTTTCAATTTCGAGTCCAACTATGTCAAAATTTCACTTTTTTACAGTGCATTTTTGGGCTTCGTTTTTACGAATTCGAGAATATCTCTTCTTCTCTAGGCCATAACTTCCTCATAACTAATCCAAATTGGATGGTTCTATTTTTGAAACCGTAGAGAAAAGAATTTCCTACAACTTTTATGGTAATAACGTTTCCAAATTCAAAGAGTAAGAGGGTCGAAAATAAGAGAGAAGATGACCTATTTTCGGGTCTAATTTAGTGTATTCACGGTCGAAGCTCTACCACTTCTCTTCCATACTTTTGGCCATCCTCTTCAAGTCTTGTTTGAGCCTTGTCAAGGGTCTAAGGACTAATTCCAAAAGCTTTCATGTGATCGTAGTAGAGATATTGTCAGTTTAGTAATGTGAGGAAGCATTGATGGTGAGAACTTCTAAACTGTTATATTATATGTTGAATGATGATATGATGTTTCCAATGGATGTTTATTATGCTTTGATCATCAAGTTTGGTTGTTTAAATACGAATGTAGAATATATATATATATATGCAGGTCATGGAAATATACGTCGATAAGCACAAAGGAAATCACTTTCCTTGATTTAATGAATTGGTGTATATGGAATATTAAACCTCTTTAAAAATGGTTTAGAATGTGTTTGAAATTTTTTTAACATTAAAAAGTGTTTTGGTGAATTTTGAAAAGAAATGGGAAATTTACTCAAAAATAAGCGCGCTGCGTAACGGTAGTTCGCGATTTCGCACCTTGTAAGTCAAATGAGTGTAAAGAATGGAATATACCTCGGAATTCATCGAGATAAGAATTTTTAGAAATATTATATCCATAGTTTTCCAATGAAGAAATAAAATCAAGATTTCGAGCAGTAAATTTTGAGTTATGAGCAAAACAAGCTTTTTGAAAAATCACGGTCTTGGAGTTCGGGTTCCAAAACTTAATTTCTTAGAAAATGATGCTTCAAAATTGTTTAAAAATGTAAAATAAATATTATAAATCTTTTAAATTTTTTTACAAGTTATTTGAGTAACCAAAATGAAGTTTCAAATGATAAAAAGTCATTTTGATTAATATAGCTTATAAAAGCGCTTTCCGTGGCACTTTTCCGCAACACTTTTCTATAGCTTTTAAATTTTAGTTTTAAACCTAATGATTCTTTTTTAAATATTTTTTAAATATTTTCAAAAGGATAATTAAGTGTTTTAATAATGATTAGTGGATTTCTAGCTTATTTAAGCTGACAAGTAGACTGGATTTTTCTATTCATGAGATCCGAATGTGAGGTGCTTAAACTAAGGAGGTGTTTAGGAGCAACCAGTGCTTTGGCTCACCTGGCCTCTTCCCTGAGCTAGGGACAGATAAGATCGAAATGTCGAAAATGAGTTAAGTATAAAAGGATTTAAATTTTCCAAATTTAAATTAAATACGACTTTGATTTTATAGAGATAATCTTCATATACTTAGTGCTAAATCCCGAAGGGGGAACTCGTAAAATTCATGGAATTTAAAAGGTGATTTCGCCGTTATTTCGGCTGTAGTACTTATTGAATACTGGAATTGATATTCGGTATAATTATATGATTTCTATAGATTTTTCTCACTTAATATTTACTGGTTTTGGGATTAACATCCTAAATAATATGTTTTTAACTCAATCAAAATAATGAATTTTGAATTAAGAAATATTTGTTAGGATTTAAATGAAATGATTTGGAAATGTTTTCCTAAGTGAAAAATTGAAATGATTAATCCAAGATTTAAAAATATTTTAAGAAATCAATGGATTCAATAGGGGAGATTTAATGCTTCCATATATACCAGAAAGAAATGTTATAAAAGATATATATATATATATATATATATATATATTGAAGATATTTTTGATAAAATAAAGAAAGTAATAAATCAAAAGAATAATTCTTTATTTACGTAACATCTGTTTATCTATGATTAATTCAGAGGAACCCGGGTTGGATTTGAGCGATCCTTATCCGAAAACCACTTCTAACCAACGTATGCGTTCGAAAAATGAAGACCAGATATAGAAATAAAGGATGTAGACCTAAGATCTACGGGATGGAAGGACTGCTTGTTGATAATTCTGGTTAGCTCCCAAATACTAAAGTAGCAGTGATCCCTTCATTTCTGAAACTCTTCAGGTTGCAAGGACTTCTTGCTCCTAACCTTAGGGTTAATTTCCAATAGGATGTGGTAGAAGAGTGCCTTCAGTTTGTCCTATTCCTGGGAAACTTATATGGATGAATGTCCGATGTTGCATTTCTAGTTACATAAATTGATCTCTATGATTGTATTATCTGTTTGATGGTGGAAAATGCAACTTCTCTTAGCTTAACACCCTTTTCTAAGATGTACGATTTCAGGAGTTACATTTAAACATATAGATGACAAAATCTAAGATATTTTATACAAAACTTCACCCTTAAGCTTCCATAAATCAATATATGCATTTATGAGAAGATGAAAATGATGGGAATATGAGGGTAGGCTTTATCTATGCCTAGGGAGGGGGTGGTGTGTTGGTGAAGCCATATAATGGTGATAAAGATGATGATGTATGCATGGATACTTTTACACTCTTCTTTTCCTATAAATACCTCTCTAGTTTTTTCTTTCATCCGCTTCAACCAACCATAACTTCCTATACCAAATTTCGAATCATAAAATTATGTAGTTGAAACCATTCAAAATTTCAGTGGCTACAACTTTGCAGTTGACCACTTCTTCCTATTCGAAGCTTAGCAATGCTAAAAACACCATTCTTTCTAAAGCACTTTCGAGCCCAGATTTAACGGCCGAAAATACCTCCTTTTCATTCAAGTGTAACTCCTCCAAAAAAACCTAAATGAAGTAAATATTTATATCATACCATTTATAATTCCAATGGCTACAACTTTCTTGTTTAGCACTTCTTCCAATTTTGAATCCAACTATGTCAAAATTTTAGTTTTTTACATTACATTTTCAGGCTTCGTTTTTACGAATCCAAGAATATCTCTTCTTCTCTAGACCATAAATTCCTCATAAATAATCAAAATTGGATGGTTATTTTTTCGAAACCATAAAGAAAATAATTTCTTATAATTTTTATTTTAATAACATTTCCAAATTCAGAGAGTTAAAGTGTCAAAAATCAGAGAGAATATGACCTATTTTCGGGTCTAATTTGGTGAATTCAAGGTCGAAGAACTACCACTTCTCTTCCATACTTTTGGTCATCCTCTTTAAGTCTTGGCCGAGCCTTCTCAAGTTTCTAAGGACTAATTCCAAAAACTTTCATGTGATAATAGTCGAGATATTGTCCGTTTAATGAAGTTGGGGACCAATTCCAAATTCATGTGATCATATTATATGTTGAATGATGAGATGATGTTTGAAATGGATGTTCATTATGCTTTTATCATCAAGTTTGGTTGTTTAAATATGAATGTTGAATATACATGCTAGTCACGGAAGCATAGAGGAAATCACTTTCCTTGATTTAATGAACTTGTGTATATGGAATATTAAACCTCTTTAAAAATGGTTTAAAATGAATTTGAAATGTTTTATAAACATTCAAAAGTGTTTTGGTGAAGTTTGAAAAGAAAAGGAAAAGTTAGTCAAAAGTAGGCGCGTCGTGTAATGAAAGTTCGCGATTTCGCGCAATAAAGGTCAAATCAGTGTAATGAATGGAATACAGCTCGGAAGTCTTCGAGATAAGAATTTTTCAAACTATTCTATTCATAATTTTCCAAGAAAGAAAGAAAATAGAGATTTCGGCAAGTAGATTTTGAGTTATGAGAAAAAAGCACTTTGAAAAATCATGATTTTGCAGTTCGAGATCCAAAACTGGATTTCATAGTTAAAATTGTTTAAAAATGTGGAATAAATCTTACAAATCTGTTAAAATGTTTTAAAAGTGATTATAGTAATAAAAATGAAGATTCAAATAATAAAAGGTCGTTTTGATTAATATAGCTTATAAAAGTGCTTTCCTTAGCACTTTTCTGCAACACTTTTCTCTAAATTTTAAATTTTAGTTTTAAACTTAACTATTTTTTTCCAAATCTTTTTTAAATATTTTTAGAAGGATAACTAAGTTTTTTAATAATGATTGGAGGTTTTCTAGCTTATTTAAGAGAGTTTAAATAAATGTTTAAAGAAAAGCTATTATAAATAAGTGGTATAATCTTGGCTCTAAAAGCATATTAGTAGACTGGATTTTTCTATTCATGAGATTCGGATGTGAGACAATTAAACTAAGGAGGTGTTCAAAAGCAAGCCATGCCCTAGCTCTCCTGGCCTCTTCCCTAGTTGAGCGATAGAGAAGGTCGAAATGTCAGAAACGAGTTAAGTATAAAAGTATTTAAATTTTCAAAATTTAAATTAAAAAAAACTTTAATTGTATAAAGACGATCTTCTTATACATAATGTTAAAGCCCAAAGAGGGAATTCACATTATTCATGGAATTTAAAAGGTGATTTCACCGTTATTCCTCCCATAGTACTTCTTGAATATAAGAATTGATATTAGGTAGAATTAGATGATTTCTATAGATTCTACTCGATATTTAGTGGTTTTGGGATAACATCCTAAATAACATATTTTTAACTCAATTAACATTGTGAGTTTTGAATTAAGAAATCTTTATTAAGATTTAAATGAAATGATTTGGAAATGTTTTCCTAAGTGAAAAGTTGAAATGATTATTCCAAGATTTAAAAAGATTTTAAGAAATTAATGGATTTAATAAGAGAGATTTAATGATTCTCTATTCACCTAAAAGAAATATTTTAAAAAATATATATCCCTTGAAGATATTTTTTATAAAAAAGGAAGTAATAAATCAAAAGAAGAATTCCCTATTTACTTAACATCTTTTTATCATGATTAGTTTGGAGGAACCAAGGTCGGATTTGAGCGATTCTTATCCGAAAACCACTTAGCACAAATGTATGCATTCGAAAAATGAAGACCAAATAAAGAAAATAAAGGATAAAGACTGAAGATCTACGGGGTGGAAGAACCGCTTGTTGATAATTCTGGTTAGCTCCCAAATACCAAAGTAGCAGTGGTCCCTTCATTTTTGAAACTCTTCTGGTTGTAAGAACTTCTTGCTACTAATCCTAGGGTTAACTCTTGATAGGATGTGGTAGGAGAGTGCCTTCAGTTTGTCCTGTTCCTGGAAAACTTGTATGGACGAACTTTCGACGTTGCATTTCTAGTTACATAAATTAATGTGTATGAACATATGATCTGTTTGGTGGCGGAGAAGGCAACTTCTCTTAGCTTAATTCCCTTTCCCGAGACGTATCAGCTCAGGAGTTATACGTTTGTAGAAATCTTCTATGTAATTATGAAATGGCAATATGGAATGCAAAGTGAAAAGATGATGTGCTATGTGCAAGGCATTCGTTACATCAAGTCTCACACCCGGAAATGACCAAAACAGGGTAGATGTAGCAAGGCTATGTGGTTCGCAACCATTAGGATATGATCATCCCCTTCTAGATATATTTATTCCCGAGCTCAAGTTCTAAATTAATATGGTGTATGCTAGAGCGTGCTCAGATAGGTCGATAACGACCGGGGTGATGACATATTCGGTACCATCTAGGAAGTCGTAGGCCGGTCTTGTGTTGGTAAAGGACCATCAGTTGGGCCTCGGTATATTCCTTTAGAGATGTTCTACTAGAAGGTAGTCCCTTCAACTGGTTATTTGTATGGAAACCCATTCTGCAATAAGAGCCAGTACGAATTTAGATGTAGATGCCTTGTATTACAAGGTGCAATGTTAGAATTTAATAATGTAACAATTTCGGCTAAATTTATAAGTTTACTTGCAAATGTTTTCAAAGGATTGTCATTACAAATAATATCCCTTATTTTTACGTAATAAAGATTTGATTATTAAGTTAAAAACCCGTTCTATGTTTATGTGCGGCGTGGTCTTATGAGATACCTTTTAGTTTTCAAAATGCATGTTTTGAGTTCTCACACTAGTCCCATGACTGACCCGAAGTTTATTTTTCCCTTTCCTTAAACTCAGGGTGCCTTTATTTTCCCGGGCAGTCTTGTAGTCAAGTGTAGTAGAAGAAATACGAATGGAGCTCAAAGCATGGAGTTAGAAGATTCTTCTGAAGATCGTTATCTATTTCCACTACACTCTTATACTATAGTATTCCGCAAATTGTAAGGGTAGAAATTTATAACTCTTCATGTTTAACTCTGATAAATGTATTTTAATTTCCATTGTAAAGTTTATATTAAAATAATATAGCGAGCTTTTGTTCTGTCTTTATTTCTCTTTCTTTCCCTTGAGTATCCGCTTCTCCGGCACTTGGATTTGCAACACATGAATACCGAGGATGTATTGGTGTCGGTTTTCGAGAGTCGAAGAAATGGGTCCTCACATAATTATTTTCCATTTGAAAGTATATGGCCTCGAGAAATGTTTATGACAAGCGTGGATTATGTGGTCTAGCCCAATATTTCAATTAGTTATAAATGATGCGGTCTTTATTATGGGTTAGAATGCAATTTCTGCAATGTTATATAGTGGAAGTCTAACCTTTGCAAAGGGCTACCAGCAGTTATGTATACATTGTACTAATGTGGGACATATTCAACAGCAGGACCTGTAGGGATATACGTTCACGTATAGATTTAGGAAATGTACCGAAGTGAGTTTCCTTGATTTGCATTAGGTAATCTAAATTGGATGGTAGGCGAAAGTTTGATGTTATGTCAACATTGTTTGTATCGTATATTCGAGGAGTAGGATTGTACATATAAGGCGAAAGCATCATCGATCCTATAGCGGTCATTAGAAAGACTTAGGTTATGCCTAGAGATGGGCAACATTTCCTACTGGTGTAGATTCCTTATGGGATAAGCAATTGCTTCGAATTTTGTTTATTTGTTGTCACTAAAAGGTGGGCTACTTAACCCTTGGGTAAGTCTTTAATATGAATTAGTAATATGCCAATTAGTTGTAATGTTGTTATTAGGCACCAATAGAAGGTTCCCTTGTGCACGCAGGAAATTCGGCCTGGACACTTCTGTGAATGCCCGACGTGGTGTGTACTTACAGATACAAACTGGGAATGTATCCTTGTCTATGGGAAGGCGGTGATGCTTACACACATGCACACATATATATCTATTTCATACCTTAGGGTAGGATGGACGTATCGTATGCGTGCATGAAGTCAAAATGACTAAGCTATGAATGATATACATAACTCGTAAATGGAAACCAATTGGATTAAACTAGTGTTATGGGTAAAGTATGTAATTTACCAATCACCAAACGTTTTTTTGGCCCCCTCCTTGTTACAACACACATGATAGATTTTAGAAGGACATGTCCTGGTACAAGGTGGGAATGGTGGAAAGCCATATTTTTTCATTCATTCTCTGCACTGAAAATGGCATTAGATATCCGAGGAATGTTATTGGTTCCACGGTATTAGTGTTAGTTAGTATGTAGCTTTTTGTTATATTTTATTATTCCACGACAAGTTCATATAGATAGATCTCTGATATACTTATGTTTATTACAAGGTACCAACACAAATGATCTATACCCTAATGGACTATGTTTTTTCAATTTAGTGAAAACCAAGCCCATTAAGGTGCGAGTTGTTACATTTGGTATTAAAACTGAGGTTAGTCGATCATAGGAATTATTATATAATGAGTGAACGTTTTTACATTTTTACCTATATATATATATATATATATATTGTACACCAAACCCTACAAATTTCAATTATAAAAGAAGCTGCAACCATATTTGGAAAAGAAGGATAAGGAAACTTTGAGTTTAAATAATAAACAGAGTTAAATATATAAGCTTGTCCTGATAACCCCATAGGATGTAAGCCGTATCATAAGGCATTCACTTAAGAAGAGTGTGAGTGCGACATATAGAAGATTCCCTAAAGTTGGATGGTATTTAACTCCGTTGTTGGACTTAGATTGCCCTATGGTTGTGGATTCCCGCTGGATTGCCGATTAGTGATGTACGCTTGATCGAGATAAATGTAAAGTAAAATAATCTTTATGTTGCATATATCTGTAAGTAGGAATTGAGCAAGTTCCCAAAGGAAGGCAAGTAATAATAACTTTAAGATGATAACCAGATTTTTAATATACATATCTTGAATGAAGATAAGTCAGAACATAAGTAGGAAAGAAGAAAGGTCAAAAAGAAGGGACAAATAAAACCCACTCCGAGTCTGACCACATATAAAAGAATTTAATAAAAGGTTTTATATTTCCTCAAAAATATTTGAAATGGTGTTCAAGGGATTTATTTAATATTTTTGAAAAGTAAGTAAATATTAAAATCACCCATAAAATAAAATAACTTTTTATATTATATTTATATAGAATTTCAAGTTTCTAGTTGAAATTAAAGATGTTTAGAAAAAAAAATTAGTTAAAAGGGTTTTAATAAACAGGCATTTCCTTTGAAATAGATAGAAAGTAGACCATATATATAGCCCAATTTTTTTTGATTTTTTAAATTCAAAGTTTCAAAAATTCTTTAAAAGGTTGGACAATAGGAAGTGGTACTGCTTATAAATGAGGTAAGAAAAATAGAAGGGCATAAGCGTCCAATAGAGAAAGCGATAGAAATGTTTCAGTATAGAGAAGAAGTATGCACACTTGAGTGGAAAGGCGGTATTTCAGAACAGTTACTAATGAAGTTAGGAAGAATATTCCCGTATAAGGAAAATACAGAGAAAAATAACTGAAATAGTTTTATACATAGAAGAATTATATAACAAGAAGTAATTCAAATTAGAATAGTTTAGACTGAAGAAATTCAAATAGGAGTAACATTAGGAAATATAAACAGAACAACATTAGGAATTGATATTGAAATAATATTAGTAATATAACTAGAAACAATATACGAAATTAAAGGAAAAACAAGAAGGAATGGACATTTTCCATAATTGTGCGCATTGATTGCACATATCATTTAAAAGTCCCCCTTATATTCTATCAGAGTCTTTGATAAGGTTGAAAGTGGAAATAACATGAGAAATGAGAAAATATTAGAATGGAAGGTGTGCTTGTCTGCTCTAGTCTTTATTGTTTAAAGTTATAAAAGATGTTTTAAAAATATTGTAAAGTGCATTTTTACAAAATGATTTGGTATAAAATTGATTTTTTGGAATACGAAACTTAATAAAGAGTTAAAACCCCTACTTTTTACGAAGTAAAATCTTCGTTGTGAAAAGGCTTTAAAGGAAAGGATCTCCATAAATTGCTTATATTGACTTTTGGAACTCAATAAATAAACTTGCTTCATAAATTCTAAAATATAGTTTTAAAAGTACTAAGTTTATATTTTTAAAGATAAAAGTATTGGGATTAACTACTTCATGAATATGAAGTTTAATAATTTTTATAAAGGGTGGTGAAAACCAAACTAACTTTGATATGGAGAAGATAGGGATGATTGCCAAGGTAAGATAGGGTAAAAATTAAAGCTATGAATAAAATAGCTACAAATGCCATAGAGTAGCAAAAAGGAATCCCCATAGAATACAAGGAATATTAGTATGAACCTAGAAATGTTTTATTAGACATGTGTAAAAGCCATAAGAAGAACCCACAAAGGAATGGGAAATGGTATAAAAGAACACTTTTGTGAGTCCTAGATTATACTTGCTGAAAGATCAAAGATAAAGAAAGTATATACTAAACATGTAATAATATTATCGAGATATTTAGATCAAAAGGGGATAGTAATATAATTGGAGAAGAGGATATGAGATGGAAAACACACATAGAGGATGATGGTTGACTCAAGAAGGCAAGATAGGAGGTAGAAAAGTTATTCCGCTAAGCCAATTTTCCAATGAGTTATTCTAAATGTGCATAGCTTATATTTCTTACCTACTATAATATGGAAATGCATAATTTGTCATATAATTGGCTGTAATAATTAAAGTAATAGGTGGACCTTATTTATTAGAAGCTATAAAGGTGAATTAAGATATATGGGTTATAGCGGAATGACATACAAAAAATGTCCTTCTTATCTGAGTAAGAAGTGATAGGGCCACAACATCATTAATACTAATTGATGTTGAAAGGTAGCTTCCAACATTTTTTCTTTTAGGCTTTGGCTTATAAGCATTAGCTATTTCTATTTTATAAAAACGCGTATGATATTATATGACAAATATTTCTTTATATCACCATGTCGATTTTTATTAATTGACCGTTATATAGATTGAAAAATAGTATAAATAAGAAAATCTCATGAAGGTATTTAACTAATGCAAAGTAAGACTGAAAGTCTATAAAATAAATTTGGAAATAAATTAAATTAGCGAACAAAAGTAAAAATCCTTAAATACCAAAAACTATGAAATGTTTAGGAAATAAATTTTAACGAGCGAAGGACATGGAAAGATTATTGCAGAACCGCAGGTCGTTATCCCTATGCTTAAAATCTGAAATTTATAAATATACTTGTTTGCTAACTGTTATTTACAGAAGAAAAAGATTTTGAAATTTTAAAATTTAATGTGTAATAGGCTAAGGTCGTTCATGGAAGTTAAGCCATTGACTAAACCCCGATTATGTTGGGATGTGGCTTGGTTTGTTTTGAAAAGTAAAGATCAAATATTTTCAAAAAATTTGTTCATAGATCTTTTATTTTTAAAATATAAAATAATTTTGAAAAATTCTTAAAATGTAAGTTTTATTTTGAAATTTTCCAACTATTTCACAAATAAAAAAATTGAATGGAAAAAGAGAAAATTTCTGATTTTAGAAATGCCACATGCTTAGTATAGGGAAAGTTGACGAGTTAGAAAATATGAATTTTATTGTTCGGTAGGGTGATAGTACGTAAAACATAGGTAATGATAAGGGAAAGGGCTATTTTAGCTTTGGAGTTTCTTTTTCCATATCATGTTGACGGTAATACAAAACTTTTTAATAAAATATTTTCATTTTAAATTTTTTAAAATAAACCTCCTCACTGTACTTGGAAAAGTTGGAAAGTTTTTGGAGGCAAAAGAGAAGGTTTTAAAGTACAGCAAAGTGGGTACACAAAAGAAGGGTGAGTACATAAAAAAATTCATCTAAATTCCTTTTTCGGCATAAGAGTATAGATTTAGGAATCAAATTTTGAATGTTAGAATTTTCTGCTAGGCATTGGATGGTAGAGATTGGATGGAAAATTGGTTAGACCATACTCTTATCCATAAGAGTATGGATATTGTTGTGTGAAAAAAGATTTTTGAAACCTTACGTACGTATAGAACTGCCAGTATATTTTGGTTGTGCACAAAAATTATTTTAAAGAATGCATTCACATAAGAGGCACTGATTCAGTATTCTTCAACATATATATAAGATGTGTTGTGATACGACATGCACTTGTACATGATTTCCTGCAAACTTGGTTGCATACTAAATGGTTGGATAGTTTAGTGTTGTTGCACAATATGTTACATGATTTATTCCTTGAGGAATTTCGAGGACAAAATTCTTTTAAGGGGGGCTATAACACCCATAAATGGTATTTAATTAAAAAGAACTAATAAATAACTAGTAAAGATCAAAAATAGAAATTTTACAAACATTGGAATTTGGTAATGGAATTTTCAACATTGTGTTTAGCAATTTTCTATCAACTTTCATATATAAACTTTTACGATCGGAGTTCAAACAAAAAAGTTATAACATTTGAAGATTTCAGATCGGAAATAAGTAAAAATACATTGAGGAAATAATATCATTAACTTAACATTCAAGTAAATGTTAATTAACAAGAAATCGTTACTGTCAAGGCTAATAAATCAGCGATTATAGGAAACAAAGCAAATTAAATCAACATTTAACGTAAATCACGCCTAACCACTGATCGATCAACTCCTTTATTAGGCTCGGCCATCCACTAGCGGTCGACCACTTCTGAAGGAGCAGTCAACCGTTTGATGCTATGGTGGTGAGAATGAACCTAGGCCTAATAGATCGAATGTAATATAATTTAATTTAACGAATAGAATTGATTTGAGTGCCTATAAAAACTTTCTTAGCCTCTCATATTTCTTCTCATATTTTTTGAACCAAGAAACAGAGCTCTGCCATTTTCTCTTCTCCATTAATTCCAGGAACTGTAGAAATTATAAAATTAAACACACACACATAAGTGGATAATAGCGGAAAATAAAAGAGAGGAAGAAAATAGGCGAACCAATTCTATGGAATAAAAGGTAAATTCTAGATCTAAATTTAAACTAAGCTTAATTCAAGTCTCTTCTCAAATCTACAAGTATAATAAATATGTATGTGCTTTTGATACATATCTTCGTAGAAAGAAAGGGAGTCAAATAAAGGGAGCATATTTAGATCTGGAGAATTAGAATCCTAGAGGTGAGTGAAAAATTATGTGTTTTACATAATATTGGATTTATATTGTTGTAAATCCATTTCTTTTATACCTGGACATAAATTATGGAACTATAGGCTCAAATATATATAAGATGAACTTGAGATCTTTGCTTACATATTCACTAGATTATTAACTTTGATCAAATGTTGTATATACCTAAATCTAGAATGTTAGGTTTAAAGTAGTCCCTAATGATTATGGGATAAGTATAGGTAAGATTGTATGTTAATATCGGATTTTGTTATTTGAAAATTATAAGTTTTTAAAATTGAATATAAGGCGTTTCTAACTTGATCGGGATTTAATTTTTTTATATTTTAATCCATTGCAATGAAGAATGTTTCTATGTAAATTTTTATAAATCATCCCACTTTTTTGAGAGAAATGTGTGATCCTATCGAATTGCGTAGAGCACACATGTAAATATGTATATATCACATAAGACAAGGTGGTGCCAATATGCCTGCCAGGTAGCTAATCGTAGTACAAATAACAAAGAAAATAACTTAGGTACCCCTATAATGAACTCTGGCAAGGGCACCGCCTATTACACCCCAATATTGAGCTCCGGCAAGGTCACCGCCATGTATTAAGGTATTAGAAGTACCAAAAATCTATGGGGCATCTCAACACTAAAGATACTAGAAGCCAGCACCATTTGAGAAGGACACGCCACGTAGTAGACTTGGAAGAAATGGTAATGTGATAGATCTAGAATGGAAAGCTCCTCTCTGAAGACTCAAAAAAACTGGAGAAAGTGCCTCATTGAAAATGAATCATCCAAATAGTAGAATGCCATAATGAATATGTAGAAGAACTCCTCCTTGCAAACCGCAATCCTCCATTAGCAATCCTACGAACCTGCAAAAAGAATCTAACACAATTCTAACCAAAACCTTTATCTGAAGAAAGAAACTAAAAGATTATAAGAATAATACACAAATATGTATACATACATACATATATACATATATACGTACATACATACATACATACATACATATATATATATTAATAAAATAAAGTAAAGCTACAAAAACTAAGATAATAGGACAGAAAAAATGAAAAATAGACAAAAAAGAATGCATGATCAAAAGAAATTAAAGATCTATAAACTATAAAAAAACTTAGAATGAAACAAAAACAAAATAAACTAAATATTATGGTTCTGTGATAAAAAGGATATTATGATAAACAGAGAAATCATCATTTAGGTTTGAAAAAATGTTAATACTACAATTATTAATGTCAAAAATATTATTTTATATTTAAATAACTTAATATTATGACCAACCTTATTAAGGTATTCTTTAAAATGGTTAATTTCAGCTAATTTATATTTAGGATTTGAGATCCAATTAAAATAAAATGAAGAAATTATAAATATCAATTTATTAAAATGACTATTATTATTATTATTAGAAATTCTCCGATTTCTTTCAAACCAAATATAGCAACAAATTATAATGAATAAAGTGTCAAGTAAAAAACTATTTTCCTTTTTAAACTTAAATCTAAAATTATTCCAATAGAAATCACAATCAGAAATTTTAGTTGTAAGATTAAAGCTATAGATTTTGAGAGTATTGTTCAAAATGTAGTAAGCATCCATGCAATCAAAGTATATGGGTTTAATATATCTTCAGAATGCAGATTACAAAAATGACATTTATTATCAATTTGCATTTTTTTTCCTTTTTAAAAATTCTATAGTATTCAGTTTTCCATGCGTAATTAGCCACATATGAACTTTAGCTTTAGGAGGAGCATTGTTTTTCAAATAAATTTAAAAGAGTTATTAGCTTCACCCGAGAAGTTAAGAAATCTATAAAAAGAATTAGAAGTATATTTCTTACTCTTATTCCACTCCCAACTAATATTATCATTTTCATTATGAATACTATGCAGATTCAATCTAGCATAAAGCAAAAAAGCTACCTATGAGTAGTACCAATTAAATTATATTAAAACTAAAATTCCTATGGGGTCATTTTGGAGAAAAAACATCTATAATTAAAGCATTCTTAAAATTACAAATTTCGAAAAGCTCTTTAAATTTAATCCTAAGAGGGATAACAGAAATCCAACGGTCATGCTAAAAAAAGTACTAATTCCGAAATGAACTATTGTATCAGTACATAGGTTAAAAATCTCATGACATTTTAAAAATTGATTTCGTAAAATTAGATAATTTACATATAACTGTAAGAGAAATTAGATGAAAATTATTACTACCATTATATTAATATTTAGAAATGATTTCTTTTCGAATTGGATTATCATTAATCTCTTAAATTTCCATAACCTTTATCTAACAAAGACAAATTCATGTTATGCAAATTAATGACTCCTAAACCCCTTTTTTTGGATTTGCAAACAGTTTCCCAATTTACTAAACATTTAATACTATTGTTGGAGTTTTCCCCACTCCATTATAAGTCCCTTCTTATGTTATCAATTTTTCAATCACCAATCTGGAAAAAGATGCATAGACATCCAATAGATCGGAAGAGCTAATAAAACAGAGTTTATAAGAATTAATCTACCCGCTCTCAATAAAAATCTTCCATTCTAATTAGAAATCCTATTTTTAATTTTATCAATGATAATAAACCAATCATCATGTTTAAGTTTAGTTCATCTAATTAAAAAACCAAGATAATCAAATGGAAAATTTAGTTTTACAATTAAGCGCATTAGCAACTAAATTTTCAACCTTTTCAAAATCATTTCAAAATAAAACCAAACTTTTATCAAAATTTATTTTTAAACCTGATAGAAGTTCAAAACTATATAAAGTAAATTAAGGGTAATAATATGATTAGGCAAATGAAAGGTAAACGGCAAGGTATCATCCGCAAATTGAAAGTTCAAATCATCCTAGTTTATAATTATATACGAATGTTTGTCGATTGAAATAACAATGAATATGCCCAAAAGAAAGAGATATACAAAGTAGGGATGTTATCGTATTTTGTACCATCTATTTCAATAAACATAAAAAATGTAATTTCTTATAATTTCAAACACATCACAATTCCTCTTTTTAGATAACTTATCGGAAATTATAGTGATAATATTTCCTTTTTCGGAAAGATATAGTTCCAACACATTAAAATGTGAAATCCTTAATTGTAGAAATAAAAGTGTTATACATAGAAATAATAATAATTCCATTGTCAATTAAATATGTGCGATTAAATATAAGTTAAGGAATAAGTAATATGAGCTAAATATGAATAAGACAATAAATTGAAGAATTAGGGAGGTTATAATAATCAATTTAAAATGGACATTAATTATGAAAAGGCAGTAAATAATACTTAATCGTATTAATTTAAAAAAAGGTAATAAATGATATTTAATCGTATTAGTTGAAAAGAAGCAATAAAGGATACTTAGTTGTATTAATAGACAAGAAGTAATAAATGATGCTTATTTTACTAATTAAAAAGAAATAGTAAATGATACTTAATTGTATTAATTGGAAAGAAGTAGCAAAACATTTGCATAGCTGAAATAAGAAGTAATCCATGGTAAGTAAATGAAAACTAATAATTGAACTTAGGAAGCCTAATAATTTTCTAGTTGAAATTATATGGCCTCAAGAATATGTTTATGACAAGTGTCAATTATTGGATTTAGCCAAATATTTAAATTAATCGTAAATGACTAGGACAATAGCATAGGTTGGAATGCGAAGTCAGTAATGTTACACAATAGATGTCTGACCATTGCAAGGGGTTACCAGTAGTTGCGTATACATTGTACTGATGTGAGACATTTCCAATTGTAGGACTCGTAGGGATATACGTTCACCTACATATACTAAAGTGGGTTTGCCCTAGATTTGGAGTCTTAAATGTCAAGTCTGGTCTACTTTAATTCCAACACATGGTACTAAGTAACAAGGTGGGCATTTCCTTGATTTGCATTTGACAATCTAAATTTGACGGTGGGTGAAAGCTCTATGCTATGTCTATATTATGTGTACCGTATATTCAAGGAGTATGGCTATAAACATAGGTCGGGCATGGTCGGTTAACCGAACCGATCGGTTAATTTCAGCGGTTAACTAGTTAAAAAATGGTTCGGTCAAACGGTTCTTCGGTTAAAACCTGTTTCTTTAACCGATCGAACTTGTTAAATTAAACCATGATTGATAGGTCAAATTAACTAGTTCGGTTAACCATTCGACCATATCGGTTAACCAATCAAACAATCAATCCATATCATATCTTACTAACTTTGGTCTACAAGTACACTACTGACTGCATAATACACAAATACATTTGAAATCAACGCATTTAACTTCATACAGGCTTATACAAATGTGTTTCATATAATATAGTACCATAAATCCACTACATATAAAGTTACAATTGCAATCAGAGCATTTGTCTATACAGGCTTACACTGATAATGTCACAATGAATCCTCAATCCACTGCATAACAGACTTACCATAATTCAATAATACATTACTAAAGGCTAATACACTTGCAAGCTTGTAGCCACCAGTTGATACATAATACACTCAAAATGCAATAAATAATCAACATAAAAGACAATAGAAATAATGAAATACATTCGTTTTCCACTGAAAATGCAAAGAAAATTAAAATCTGCTTCAACTCTCTATTTGACTTTCAATCCATACTCCACTCGCTAGAGACTACATTTAAAATGGCAATGCATATATTAAATGATATATTATAAATGATATATATATTTATAATGCATTTAAAATGATTATGTGGTCTCAATGTGCTTCAATACAATTGTTGAACCAACACAAGCATAGTGAAGTTTATTAATCAATGGCAACCAAGAAGACATAATGAATGACTAAACTGAATGCATATATTCATTCCAAATAATAGTATGAAAGAAGTAACATCCATGATGAGTCATTGCACTAGGAAAAAACTATAACAAGAATTAACTATAATATGAAAGGAATATACATACCCAATAGAATATACATTGCAAATTGTGCCCTATAAAACAATTTTACATGTATTTGGGTTTCAATTTAACATCCAAATTCACTGCTTTTAATTCCATTAAAGTATGAAGGTATACCAACATACTAATCAAGTGTAAACATTAAACTATATAAACATTAAATAATAAGATTACAACTACCTTCATTATCGCTATTTGTCCCAAAAGCTAAAGTTTTTTTGTCTCTTATCACTATCACGTGAAATGGACTTATATGAATATTTTATATGGTAATTTAAATGTGTAGTGCCATTTTATTTAGAATCACATGCAAATTATTGACCACAATAGTTGCATATACATTTCTGAAAATTGAATTTAGCATCTTTAGTAAGATGTTCCCATACCGGAGAAGGCTTTTTAGAAGAAGGCTTGTGCAGCGGATGTAGAGGAGGTTTTCTAATATTGATGTCTTCTTTACCGATTTCCTCATCATCCGCTTCTTCCACAAACTCATCGTCATGTCTTATTTCTTTAGAACTACCTATTTGTACCTGTTATAGTGCATGAAAACCAAAAACTAATATACGGTTAAGTTCATACTATTAAGTTAATATACAGTTATGTTCATACTATTAAGTTAATATACAATTAAGTTCATATAGTTAATATTACTATTAAGTTCATACAGTTAAGTTCATACCATTAAGTTAATATACTATTAAGTTCATCCTATTTAAAAAATAGTTAAAATAATTCATACTACTTAAAAAAATTAAACTATTTGAATAATTTAAGTTCATACTATTTACATGTTCATACTTAAGTATTTATAAAAAAAATACTGAGTATGCTAGAATTAAACTATCTACATGTAAATAATTATACTGTAAAAATACTGTAAAATTATCTGCATGTGAGTATAATATTACTGTAAAAATAGTTCATACTATTAAGATCATACTATTTACATGTTCATACTTAATATTGAGTGTAAAATACTGAGTATAAGAAAATTAAACTATATACTATAAAAATAGTTTGTACTATTTGCTATTGTAAGTAATTTAAGTTCATAAAAAATTAAACTATCTACATGTTCATATTTAACTGTAAATTTATAAATTATTTAAGTTCTAACTATTTAAAAATTTTATAAATAGTGAATACATTAAGTTTACTATAAAAATATTAAATATAGATTGCTATATTTTCGAAAACCAATGCTTATATATTTACAGATGGAGCTAATATGCATTTCAAAACCAATGCCCGGATTTCTTTGCAAAAACTGATATATACTTTGAAACCTTTCAACTTTTAAAATCACTAAGACATTTGAAACTATATAGCATATACATCCTCAAAAACTTACGTATATGAAATTGGTATTCTTAGAACTAACATATATTCAAAGCATTCTTAGAACTAACATATATTCAAAGCTTATATATGTTTGAAACTGTATAAATTTGAAGCAATGTATATAAGGTCATGCATATTTGGAAACTGTTGTATGCATCTAAAACTTTTGTCTATTTAAAACTTTGCATTTTTGAAAACTTAGAACATTTGGAAACGCATATATGCACCCTATATGTTTAAGCTCAAAATAACAGGCATTCGGAACTTTGGAAGATATATGCTCTTACCATACATACACTAGGAATCATATATATATATGTGTATGTATATGTATATGTATATGTATATGTATATGTATATGTATATATGTACACATTTGAAATCTTGTACATTCGAAACTAATGATATGTATACTTTAAAAACTCTGATGTACTCCAAAAGCTGGTGCATATTGAAAATTTGTATACTTGAAATCCATATGTTTCCAAAGCTAATATTACTGTAAATAATATTACATATTTAATACTGTAAATCAGTAAACTATAAATTTTATTACAAATTTTACTGTAAATTTTACTGTTAATTTTAACTGGATATTAATAATGTAAATTTACTGTCAATTTTAACTAGATATTAGTATAAATCTAATATTGTAAATTAACCTATTTAGTAAACTATTAACAATATTCATACTTAACTGGATATTACTGTAAAATTTAACTATTACAAATAAATTTAATCAACTATCTATAGTTTTTCGCATGAATCGCATCGGTAAACTATAAATATTATTACAGATTTTGAATCAATAAACCAAATTTAATCAACCATCAAAAAATAATATTACTGTAAATATATTATAGTAAATCATCTATAGATTTTTGCATCAGTAAAAATATAATCAACTAATTAAAAAGTAAAAGAAAACTCACATTCTTCCTCTTTCGGCTAGTATTCACCATACCTCGACTCAATCACTCAAATCGATCGAGTTGCATTTGGAATTGTAGGCATGCAAGTCGTGGTTGGAGTCGAAGTTGACGAATCGACAATTAGGGAGATAATTATTTGATCGAGAAGATTTATAAGTGGATCCAGGGTTGTTCTTTAAATCAAATAAGGGAACATGGGTGGCAACGACATTTATTTAGTTGGTTTTTGGGGGGTAAAGAGGAATATGCTACAATCATTCAGGAAAGAGATGAATAATATTATAAAAGGAACGAATATAAAATTCATGAATAAGGGTTCAAAACTTATTCGGTTAACGGTTAACCATGGTTAACAATTGTGTTAACCGTTAATCGACCCAAAGTTAGTCGGTTAACCTAAAGTTTGGTTAATCGTTTATATCAGTTAACGAGGTTCGTTCAACGTCGGTTAAGTCGGTTAATTTGGTTAAGTCAGTTAAATGCCTACCCCTAAGTTCGAGAGTGCCATCAATCTGTAGCGGTCATTAGAAAGAATTGGGTTACGCCTAGAGACATACTACATTTCCTACCAATGAAATTCCATATAAGATATGAAATTGCCTCAAATTTTTTTTGTTTTTTTGTCATTCGGAAGTGGGATAGCTAAACCTTAAATAAATGTTTAAGACAAGTTAGTAATATGTCTAATTAGTTGTAATGCCTTTATCAGGCACCAACGAGAGGTTTCCCTATGTACATGGGCAATTTGGCCTAGATAGTGTTGTGGATGCCTAGCGCGGTGCATAGTTACGAATACCTATGGGGAATGTATCCTTGTCCATGGCGGCGGTGGTGCTTATACACATGCATGGGCACACATATCCATTTCAGACCTCTAGGTAGGTTGGATTTATCATACGCATACATGATGTCAAAATGACTAAGCTATGAATAATAGGCATAACACATAAATGGAAATCAACTGGCATAAACTAGCGTTATGGGTAAAGCATGTAATTTACCAACCATCGAAATGTTGTTCTAACCCTATCATCATTACAACCCACATGGTAGATTATGAAGGATAGGTATTGGTACAAGGTGGGAGTAGTCGAAAGCCAATTTTCTCATTCATGCTCTGCATTGACAAGGGCAGAAGATATCTGAGGAATGTTATTGGGTGCAAGATATTAGACTAAGTTAGTATGTATACGTTTTCTTATATATTATTATTTCACTGTGAATTCGAGTAGATAGCTGTCTATATATTTATGTTTTTTATAGGATACCAAGTCAAATGATCCATACCCTAAAGGACTTTGATTTTTCAATTTAGCAAAAAATCAAGTCCACTAAGATGCGGGTTGTTACAGCAAGTCTCTAACACTCATCACACCTCTCGGCGTACTCCCAGATTTTGTTGTTAAGGGCTGGCCGTAAGTACCCATATTACAAGATTTTCTTTACTAGGGTTTGCACCTTTGTGCGATCCCTGCAGTTACCTTAACACATATCATCCAATATTTCCGAAGCCCCTCTTCCTCCATGTACCTTAGCAATGAGTCAGCCAGAAGTACCCATATCATAAGATTTTCTTTACTAGGCGCCTTCCACATCACCTTCCTTCCTTTGTTATAATTCAGGGGTAGGATCCCATTAGCAAGATATTCAATAGTACTTGTCATCCATATCCCCTCTCCATCAATGGATGCAACCATGTCTATTTCCCTAATAATCGAGGTGGGTAACATCACTATCAGGACCGATTCAAGAAGTGATCCGTTCCCCGAGCATTCCAATTTCGCTAAGTTTTCCTCATCCTAATTTTCTTTTAGTGGGATGTGTCTTAACACATAGTATTCTAGTTAATTTAGCAAAGATTATGACTTCTTATAATAAGATGCTAATCGTTCTCCTCTGGCCTAAACTCCCCAAGCACTTGATTCACAACTAATTGAGAGTTGTCGTGAACACACAATGACCTAATTCCTAGCTCTTTTTCTATGTCCAATCCCACTATCAATGCCCCTACTATATCTATTGTTCGTTATTCCAAACCCTAATCTTAGGTAATAACACAACTTTTGTCCACGTAGAGTTATAAGATTACCCTAGTTCCTGAATCATGTTCATTAGAGGCTCTACCTATGAACATTCACCACATAAGGGCCACCAACTCATCATGCTCAATAGTAAATTCTGCAATGAAGAATGCTAAGATTCCCCTAATTGATGTTCAGGTGTGGAATGTAATTTCATATTGGCTAAACTTAATATTCCATTCTAGTAGCCTTCTGGGAGTGTTTGGGCAATGAAGGACTTGCCTAAGAGGTTGGTCGGTAAGTACTTTGTTAAGGCGGAAGTTAAGTAATGCCTTAGCTTCCTGGATGCAATCAATGGCAATAACCAAATTTATCCCCTTTGGGTATCTACACTCGGGCCTTGTAAAGCATTTGCTAATGTATACGCTAGTTTTTTCACCCTTTCTTCCTCTCATGTCTAAGCCGCGCTCAATTCGTGAGGTGACATAGCTTGGTATACTTATATATCTTCTTCTTTGGAAAGTGTAGATAGGATAAATGGTTTATATAAATGCCCCATAAGATTTACAAATGCGGTTAAGCACTTGCCGGTCCACAAAAAATTTCCTTGCTCCCATTTTAGTGCTTAAAAGAATGGAACACATTTATTTTCCACCTTATATGTAACGACCCGTCTTTCATTCCATAGAAAGACGCATCATTAAGAAGAAAGAATGGGATAAAAAAGAGAAAAGAAAGGAAAGAAAGAAACAGACAACATCAGAATCTCACAACGGAACGAATAAATTATATTATATCACATAAAACTTTACATAGTATCATATACATCAGAGTTAAACAGCTAATACAACACAAACTAGACAGTTATAAACATCTGTCTAGCAATTACAATTCAAGTACATCAGAGAAAACAGATACAACTTAAACACAGCGGAATCACTATATATCTACACGTCGAAGCCTCGTGCTCCATTATATCCTCCAGAACTCGTCAAAGCAATCCTGAATCACTTGACTACTCAAACATAATATGAGTACCCAAGAGTTTAATAAAACAGAAAAATAAACACTCGGGTCAGACAGGGTCTGGTGTGAGTAAACGGGGATAAAAGTTGTTTAACTTTAGAAAATCCTTTGAAAACAAAAGGTATCACGTAAGACTTCCCACACATAAACATGGAAAAGTTTTTACCTTACGCTAACCAAAACATTTGATAGGAAATCCCGTGATATTATAATAGTGTCTAGGGTTTTCAAATAAATAAGAAATAGCCGAAATTGTTACATGATTAAATTACAGCTACTAGCCAAAGTGGGTAATACAATCAAAACCGTAGGGTCTCGTAGGAAGAATGGGTTTCCATCAATGGCAGGTCTACTGGGGTACCGCACGTCACAGTACGTGGCCTAGATCACCGTACCGAGGAGTACGCCCGCTCCCCTGCAACACAAAGCCGGGACCATTCCTTACTGAACAGTCCCGAACAAGACCACCCCGCAGATTGGCCGTCGCCAACTGCCACACAGCCGAATATAAAGGGACCTCTAGACAGGGGTAAATCTTGCTCTCCAGTGGGGGCTACCCACGAAGCCTTGCTGTACCTCCCCTGTTTTAGCCATTCCCGGTTGATGAGGCTTGAGGCTACGATTACCTTTATAGGACACATCAAACTTAGAATGCTCATCGTCCACCTGACGATGTTCTGAAAGCATTCAATCCATATAAGTTCGTTCCGGGTTCGAACGAAACCGAAGGCACTATCTCGTTGCACTCATTTTGGAATCACCCTCAAGAGTCAACGACGATAACCCTTGCACTCTAAATCACCATCTCGAACCTATAAGTACTATTCTGTCAAACTCATTACGGAATCACCCACAGAGTTATACTGACGTATAGCCCTTACACCTCGAGTCTTCACTTTCTCCACTTGGATTAACGACCTAACGTTTAATTAGAATCGATGTGGTTTTCGGATATCCCAATGTGGAAACCCGATCCCGGTCTCACCGAAACCAAACGCCATTTCAATATCCAAGTTGTACTTACGGTTTTAATCAATTAACTCATTTTATTATTATCTATCCCATACAGATAGATAAACTTCATATCACAGTAGATAATCACATTCATATCATAAACGGATAACCTATATCATTATCACAAGCAGATAATCATCGCAACCAGATAATCCATCACACATCATCATACCTTAACCAAACATCCATATCATACAAATACACTCATCTCATTACTGAGATCTCAACTATCCAATCAATAACATCCATAAGCAATGTTTTATTAACCATTAATTGTAATTAATTTAAAAAGAATTAAATTAATTACTTCTATCATTAATTCATTTAAATTGAATTAAATTAATTACCACATTTAAATCCTGCTTAATATCCATTAATTAATTAACCCAGTTAATTAATCATTCACTAAGTATTTAACTTGACTAAACAGCTTGATTAATCATTTACTAATTACAATTGATTATGTTCAATTAATTAATCAAGTTAATTATCAAAATTAATTACATCAATTAATTACTTAATTATCCTTAGATAATTATTTTTATTAATTACAGTATTCTCAATAATTACTTACTTAAGAAAAATTATCTTAGATTAATTATCAACAATCATCTCTAATTAAAAATTAATCTAAACCATTATTTAAAACCAAATAATTAAGAAATTCTTAATTACCTTAATTATTTTCAAAATAATTTATTTACTTATCAAATGAGTTCATTTACATTTAAAATATATTTAAACAATACATTTCTAAAATTAAATTCAAATTCCATTTAAAATTTTAATATTTAAAATGTTTAACTATTTAAACATTAATCCAAATTTCAATAATTATAAACCTTAAAATAAAATAAATGTTAAAGAACATTCATTACCTAAAATAAAAGAAAGGTTTAAAAACTAAATTAAAATAAATCAAGCTTTGAAAATAAATTAATTATTTTAACTTTCAAATTTAAATTAACATTTCATATTTCAAATTCATATATTAAAGGAAATAAATTCTTTCAAGTTTAAACCTTATTTGAATCAAATTTCATTTTCAAATTTACTTTTAAAACATTTGAATCTGCCTATTATTTAAAAATCTACAACATTGTTTTGAATCAAAATCTGGTTTTAAAGGTAAACCTGAAAACTGTTTTTATACTTGATTTAAAACAAAATTTAAATCTTGTTTAAATTTTAAAATTTTCATTTTTAAAAACTTTGAATTCAAAACTTCATTTGAATTGAGATTCAACTTACACTTGAATCAAGTTTCAGCTTTAATATATGAATTCCATTCAAATTTAAAAAAAAAAACTGCAAAAAAACTTTAGATTTTAAACCTGCAACTACACTAACCCGAGAAACCCCTATATTTACTTCGAGCTAAAACCCCATATGCTTCGAGACAAAAGCATAAAAACCCGACAAACACTTCGAGTAAACACACTGCATTACCCCACAAGGTTCACCAGACATCCAACATGTACGGTGCACATGCACCAGAGCTCTGATCAACCCCAGACACCCTAGGCTACTCCTCCTAGTTGCCGACCATCTCCTAACATAGGTACGATCACCTAATTTCCACTGCAACTCAAACTTTGAAATCAAAGAATTTATCCAAACCTGGAAAACTTCACGGCACCATAAATCCCCAACCTGTCAACAGCCATAGTCCCTCCTCCGATCATCATCATCATTGCAACTCCGGCTAATGATCCATCTACATCCCCTCTGCAATCTCCCAAAACCCAATCTTACTCGATGCAACATAGAGCATGTGAAGAAACTAAGAACTGCAACACTCAAAGACTAGGGTTTGAAACTTGGAAATCCCAATCCCCATCTCCTCCTCTCTTTGATCGTCTATTGCAACAAAATTTCCTCCATTCTTACATCAATACCCCACCAACAGGAAGCATCTTAACACCTAAAAATCACTAGCTTAACAGTCAATTCCAAAATTCCTAATTTTGTTCAAAACAGAATTGCTAATTCCACGGTCCATTTAAAAAGGTGAAACTTGTTTTAAAATTTCTGATTTCTAACATACATTCATGCTATAATCTTGTTTTAAATAGTTAATGATGTTTGATATTTTTGTTTATTTGCAAAATGTTTACTGTAGAGTTTTTTTCAGAGGGTGACAGACTCCCAAAATAACCAAATTATGATTTAATCAAAATTTATTACTAAACAACATTATTTGTTTACACATATTAATTTCTATCAGAAATTAACAGGTTGATAAAGTTTTTTTCTATTTTTTTTCTATTAAACTTAGTTTAAACATATACTGGTAGGCAGATTCCTGACCATAACAGTCCATATGTACGTTTATACATATATACTCAGATCATCATCACAATCCAATAATTCAAGCTTGCTCAATAATATCAATTCACATGCACAGAAAGCATAAGCTTCAGTATTGTGAGGTTAATCACAAAAAGAAAGAAACAGAACAATTTTCATCTAACAGCTTTTAATTTTTGTGAAATAGTACTTAAGTTCTGGAATCTTATCTAGCTTTGATTTTAAAAAGAAAAACTGTTTTTAAATAAAGAAGCTTACTCACATGTTTAATGAAGATGCAGAAAACAAATTTAGAGAAGCATCACATATTCCATGACTCTGTTTTGAAACTACATGTTGAACTAGGATGTGCAATTGCAAGTTGAAGTTGATTTTAACTTGATGATGAAAATTGTTTGAATATGCATGCAGACCCTTATTCTCATTGCTCAGATTCAAATTGAAGTTGAACTCCAGTTTGATGTTGAAATATTGCATGCAGATCCACCTTCATATGCTATGATTTGAAGATTGAAATTGATCTCAAAGTGATGTTGTAATTTTGCTTACAGATATGCAGATTTGAAGTTGATTTTGCAGATTTTATACGGTTTTTGGGATTTGCAGAGTTTTTGATTGAATTTGCAGATATGAAGTTTGTTTGCAGAATTTGATTTGTATTTTGATTTTGCAGATTTTTAACATGCATTTTGTTTGGGTTTTGATTTTGCTTAAATCTGATTTCTTTTGAAGAAAATGTTTTAACAAATGAATTGCTATGTTTTCTTATCTAATAAATTAAATTTCAAAAATAAATAACATGCCACTTGTTAACTTATTATGTTCAAATGTTTTACAAGTGTCTTTCTATTAGTTTAAAAGCTAAACACATGTGCATTTTAATATGAAAAGAAAATTCTAAATTTATAAATGTATTAAAATTTATCCTAAAACCATTTCTAATTTATTTTAAGATGTTTTAAATGTTTATTAACATTTAGACTTTAAATAAATACATATAAACTTCCTTATAACATTTACATTTTAATGTTTGTTTAATTATTATTTTTAGAATTATTATTAATGAAATTATTAAATAAATATTGCCTAAAATTTCTGGGATATCACATTCCTCCCCCCTTAAAAGAATTTCGACCTCGAAATTTAAAAGCAAAGGTAATTTAATAATCCCATACAGATTTAAATTTTAAAATAGCAAACATATGCTATCAACCAAATACTAGCAATCATAGCAACCAATTCAAACAACAATTTTAATTATCCAGACAAAATTCTGGATAGAATTCCATAGAGTCTTCCAGGTACAAACACCGGGACACTCGCTCTACAGAATATAAACTAGCTACACCACTCAGATCTAGAGCTCCTATATATCTAGATCTACAAATCTAAACAGGATACTGGACCCCAGACAAGTCCTGATCAACTTCCAAATTTCCCGGAACTACTGAGTCTAAAACCAGAGATAGACCATACACGTACTCCCTCAGAGATACATGAAAACAAAACAAATCCCAACCATCTGAACTGGCAATTCAATCCTGTGGACCAAACACTTAACCCTTGAGAAAAACGGAAAGATTCAATCTCTTATCCACAAATCTCTCCTATCGATTCTGGGCTGCCTTCAACTTCCTACAACAAACAAATCTACCACACAAACTCTATTACACAAACATCTGAAGACTCCAAACATACTACTCTTATCCGCAAAACAAAATAGATGCACAAAACAATCGAGCCTCCAGATTAAAACGAATTTCCTGTAGAAATCCTTTGATCCAAGAAAAAACATAAATTCCTAATGAATCGGGTGTTGCTTCTATCCTGGAATAGCTGCCACCATGCTTCCACTGCGCAACTCTGATTTAAGAATGTTGTTGATGAACACAAGTATAATCTTGATCAACTTATCACGGAAACATTATTCATCAAATTCCATAAAATCTCAGTGACCTATCCGATTCGGTCACAACATTACAGCAAAAATTCAACCAGGAAACTGAATCCGATCAATCTTGCCAGTTTAAACAGATCTCATTCTCAAGAATCTCCTACAAAGCTGAACCACCGGTAAAGCTCCAAGAACCAAGTCGAAACAGAACTCAAACTCTCGATGTGGATGCAAATCTTAACTCCTTCGAAGATATCCAAAAAATCAAACCACTTCGATAACTCAAACATTCTCTAGAGATGCTTCAATCCAAACAAAGATTACTCAGAAAACTTCCAAATCATCGCAAGTCACTTTTGCGATTCTACTTAGTTCAGATCCCAAAAAATCGTTCTCACTGCAAAATCAGAACAGCTAAAATCTTCTATCCAAAAGAAGAACTAGTGGTCTACCTCTTAACCACTAACATCACTCCCAACTGAGCTTCCAGAAGAAATGGACAAACTCCACCATCTGCCCAGCCTACTGACAAAAGAATCATCAGAGATTTTTGAACCAACAAAGAATAGGCCACTCCACTGCTGCTACTACTGCCAAAGACTTCCTTATCCAGAAACTTATTGAATCACAAAGCTACACCAGCCTCTTCACAAAAGAGCCCTCAGAAGACAGATATCTCTCAGGAAACTCGCTTCAAACCAAACACAAAACACTCTGCCAAACTGAGTCTCAAACTCAAATATAGACAGAACTCCTTCCTAAGGTTGCCAAGATACCATTACTGGCTTCTGAACTCCCAGCTGATCCAAACTCAAGAAAATCCACTCAAACGAGTGCAATCCGGCTTACAATAAAAAAAAATACGAATCTTGGAAAGATTTCCTTCAGAGATCAGTAGAATCCTTCACACCAAACTGCAAAACTACTCAAGATGCCCAATACTGCCCTAGCAGATCACTTCTAATCTCAAACATTCGGATTCCAACCATTGGTAGTTGTGTTACACACACCACTACCCTATCTACCTTTAGAACTTATATTGGAAAACCTGAACAGGTAACCCAATCTAATAGGTAGAAATATATATATATATATACATATTCAAAATTACAAATACGCTCTCTCAAGGAGGACACCACTCCAGAGTCTAGGTATTCGCTCAACCTAGAGCTCTGATACCACGATGTAAGGACCCGCCTTTCATTCCATAGAAAGACACATCATTAAGAAGAAAGAATGGGATAGAAAAGAAAGGAAAGAAAGAAACAGACAACATCAGAATCTCACAGCGGAACGAATAAACTATATTATATCACATAAAACTTTACATAATATCATATACATCAGAGTTAAACAGCTAATACAACACAAACTAGACAGTTATAAACATCTGTCAAGCAATTACAATTCAAGTACATCAGAGAAAACAGATACAACTCAAACACAGCGGAATCACTATATATCTACACATCGAAGCCTCCTGCTCCATTATTTCCTCCAGAACTCGTCAAAGAAATCCTGAATCACTTGACTACTCATACGTAATATGAGTACCCAAGAGTTTAATAAAACAGAAAATAAATACTCGGGTCAGACAGGGTCTGTTGTGAGTAAACAGGGATAAAAGTTGTTTAACTTTAGAAAATCCTTTGAAAACAAAAGGTATCACGTAAGACTTCCCACACGTAAACATGGAAAAGTTTTTGCCTTACGCTAACCAAAACATTTGATAGGAAATCCAATGATATTATAATAGTGTCTAGGGTTTTCAAATAAATAAGAAATAGCCGAAATTGTTACATGATTAAATTCCAGCTAATAGCCACAAAAGTGGGTAATACAATCAAAACAGTAGGGTCACGTAGGAAGAATGGGTTTCCATCAATGGCAGGGCTACCGGGGTACCGCCCGTCACAGTACGTGGCCTAGATCACCGTACCGAGGAGTACGCCCGCTCCCTTGCAACACAAAGCCGGGACCATTCCTTACTGAACAGTCCCGAACAAGACCACCTCGCAGATTGGCCGTCGCCAACTGCCACACAGCCGAATATAAAGGGACCTCTAGACAGGGGTAAATCTTGCTCTCCAGTGGGGGCTACCCACGAAGCCTTGCTGCACCTCCCATGTTTTAGCCATTCCCGGTTGATGAGGCTTGAGGCTACGATTACCTTTATAGGACACATCAAACTTAGAATGCTCATCGTCCACCTGACAATGTTCTGAAAGCATTCAATCTATACAAGTTCGTTCCGGGTTCGAACGAAACCGAAGGCACTATCTCGTTGCACTCATTGTGGAATCACCCTCAGAGTCAACAACGATAACCCTTGCACTCTAAATCACCATCTCGAACCTATAAGTACTATTCTGTTAAACTCATTACAGAATCACCCACGGAGTTATACTGATGTATAGCCCTTACACCTCGAGTCTTCACTTGCTCCACTTGGATTAACAACCTAACGTTTAATTGGAATCGATGTGGTTTTCGAATATCCAAATATGGAAACCCGATCCCGGTCTCACCGAAACCAAACGCCATTTCAATGTCCAAGTTGTACTTAAGGTTTTAATCAATTAACTCATTTTATTATTTTCTATCCCATACAGATAGATAAACTTCATATCACAATAGATAATCACATTCATATCATAAACGGATAATCTATATCATTATCACAAATAGATAATCATCGCAACCAGATAATCCATCACACATCATCATACCTTAACCAAACATCCATATCATATAAATACACTCATCTCATTACTGAGATCTCAACTATCCAATCAATAACATCCATAAGCAATGTTTTATTAACCATTAATTGTAATTAATTTAAAAAGAATTAAATTAATTACTTCTATCATTAATTAATTTAAATTGAATTAAATTAATTACCACATTTAAATCCTGCTTAATATCCATTAATTAATTAACCCAGTTAATTAATCATTCATTAAGTATTTAACTTGACTAAACAGCTTGATTAATCATTTACTAATTACAATTGATTATATTCAATTAATTAATCAAGTTAATTATCAAAATTAATTACATCAATTAATTACTTAATTATCCTTAGATAATTATTTTTATTAATTACAATATTCTCAATAATTACTTACTTAAGAAAAATTATCTTAGATTAATTATCAATAATCATCTCTAATTAAAAATTAATCTAAACCATTATTTAAAACCAAATAATTAAGAAATTCTTAATTACCTTAATTATTTTCAAAATAATTTATTTACTTATCAAATGACTTCATTTACATTCAAAATATATTTAAACAATACATTTCTAAAATTAAATTCAAATTCCATTTAAAATTTTAATATTTAAAATGTTTAACTATTTAAACATTAATCCAAATTTCAATAATTATAAACCTTAAAATAAAATAAATGTTAAAGAACATTCATTACCTAAATATAAAAGAAAGGTTTAAAAACTAAATTAAAATAAATCAAGCTTTGAAAATAAATTGATTATTTTAACTTTCAAATTTAAATTAACATTTCATATTTCAAATTCAAATATTAAAGGAAATAAATTCTTTCAAGTTTAAACCTTATTTGAATCAAATTTCATTTTCAAATTTACTTTTAAAACATTTGAATGTGCTTATTATTTAAAAATTTACAGCACTATTTTGAATCAAAATCTGGATTTAAAGGTAAACCTGAAAACTGTTTTTAAACTTGATTTAAAACAAAATTTAAATCTTGTTTAAATTTTAAAATTTTCATTTTTAAAAACTTTGAATTCAAAACTTCATTTGAATTGAGATTCAACTTACACTTGAATCAAGTTTCAGCTTTAATATATGAATTCCATTCAAATTTTAAAAAAAAAACTGCAAAAAAACTTCAGATTTTAAACCTGCAACTACACTAACCCGAGAAACCCCTATATTTACTTCGAGCTAAAACCCCATATGCTTCGAGACAAAAGCACAAAAACCGACAAACACTTCGAGTCAACATACTACATTACCCCATAAGGTTCACCAGACATCCAACATGTACGGTGCACATGCACCAGAGCTCTGATCAACCCAGACACCCTAGGCTACTCCTCCTAGTTGCCGACCATCTCCTAACATATGTATGGTTCTAATATTTCAAGAATGGTATTTATGGATGTTTTACACATCTTTGATTTTTCTTAAATCTCTACGTGACCATTTTGGCCCTGGAGATCTTAAAGAAGCTTACTCACATGTTTATTGAAGATGCAGAAAACAAATTTAGAGAAGCATCACATATTCCAGGACTCTGTTTTGAAACTGCATGTTGAACTAGGATGTGCAATTGCAAGTTGAAGTTGCTTTTAACTAGATGATGAAAATTGTTTGAACATGCATGCAGACCCTTATTCTCATTGCTCAGATTCAAATTGAAGTTGAACTCCAGTTTGATGTTGAAATATTGCATGCAGATCCACCTTCATATGCTCATATTTGAAGATTGAAATTGATCTCAAAGTGATGTTGTAATTTTTCTTACAGATATGCAGATTTGAAGTTGATTTTGCAGATTTTATACAGTTTTTGGGATTTGCAGAGTTTTTTATTGAATTTGCAGATATGAAGTTTGTTTGCAGAATTTGATTTGTATTTTGATTTTGCAGATTTTTAACATGCATTTTGTTTGGGTTTTGATTTTGCTTAAATCTGATTTCTTTTGAAGAAAATGTTTTAACAAATGAATTGCTATGTTTTCTTATCTAATAAATTAAATTTCAAAAATAAACAACATGCCACTTGTTAACTTATTATGTTCAAATGTTTTACATGTGTCTTTCTATTAGTTTAAAAGCTAAACACATGTGCACTTTAATATGAAAAGAAAATTCTAAATTTATAAATGTATTTAAATTTATCCTAAAACCATTTCTAATTTATTTTAAGATGTTTTAAATGTTTATTAACATTTAGACTTTAAATAAATACATATAATCTTCCTTATAACATTTACATTTTAATGTTTTTTTAATTATTATTTTTTAAAATGATTATTAATGAAATTATTAAATAAATATTGCCTAAAATTTCCAGGATATCACATTATAAATGAATTGGCTTAGTGCAACCATCTTCAGATTCAAGCTTTACATCTCCTTTCGTGTCTCCTAAATTCTTGTGCCTTTTAATGCCTGAATTTGCTTTGTGTTTGCCTTTATCCCTATGAAGATCGCCCTACACTAACGACACCCAATATACCTATATAGTGCATTGTAGCAATGCCCGATCAATGCAGGATGGCCGTCAAAGGTTGTAAAGTAATCGTATATCTCACAATGCATAAAATATAATAACAAACAACTCAACATAACATATATGAGATAGTAAATAACTGAATGAATCATAGAATTAGAGTGCATATATCCATACAACATTTAATATAGGAAATAGAGTTATACATCAAGTAATAGCTCATAAATAACTATCTCTAAATAACAAAGGCACCGACAATCTCTATAGTGTTGTGCAATAGAATACCAAATAAGTAAATGTAGTAATACGAGAGTATAGCCTCCTACTCCCCACTAGTCTAGCTCCACGTGCTCACCTGACCTGATATCCCTAATCTACTCAACTAAAAGTACCTAGAGTAATAGGAAGCAGAACATAAAACTCTGGGTCAGACAACAGTCTGGTGTGAGCAGTAGTAAATCTCTAAATACTGATATACCACTAAAATAGGACAAATAGTATGAAGGATCATATTTGACCTATCCTTGCATCAATAGAGTTAGCACATATACAAAATATTTGCTACTCTACATCATAGTCATCATGGGTGTACTACACATCAAAGTACTGAGGGTTGTCCAAATATATACGTTAATAATATCGGCATCATGTGACATCCTGAGGGTGGAAAACAATCAATCAAAGATAGTGTTCATCATTCATCCTCATATTCACTCACTCAATGGGTTAGATTTACAATCACTCATCAACCTGTCAGGGTAAAGACTAGACTATCCATCATAAAATCCCACATCCTGATTCCTCAGTACTCTTATTCATGCCTCTTAGTCGGAAGTAGACTAACCATCACGTAAGTTCGAGGTAAAAAAACATCATATCTTGAAGAGGAGTCATCTGCTTCAAGAACTATCACATTCCCAGTATAACCCCACCTCACAAGTACCCTACGAACCCTCAAGTGTCCAGGATTCCTTTGCACACGTCACCATAGCAAAGCTTATCCTAGAACTGATCTCACGAATCCCATCACGAAGTCATCGTGGTCGGGGTGGTTCTCTATAGTCCTTATCAATATTAGAATACTATCATATGTCTCGTAGCTATCATCCGATAGTTTTGTAACGACCTGTATTTTACATGTCGGAGGATCGTAAAATAATTTTATTTAATTTATTTATAGTCGTATGGTTCTAATATTTCAAGAATGGTATTTATGGATGTTTTACACATCTTTGATTTTTCCTAAATCTCTACGTGACCATTTTGGCCCTGGAGATCTTAGTTCGGCTATAACTTTTCGAAGAAGCCGAATTAGATGCTCTAACCTATTTCATTGCTTCGGGATGGTAGTTTCCCATTCCATATAATGGTCACATGGGAAAATAGGAAAAGTGTTTAGGAAGTTATAGCGGTTTTGTTAAATCTACTTGCTAGAATTAGAAAGGGATTAATTGGCTGAATTAGCAAGCCCATTAGTCTAATCAGGTTTGGCTATAAATATAAGGTGAGAGAGACCATTTGAAAGTTTATCTCTTATTTCAAATCTACCCCAAACCCTGACTCCTTTCTAATTCTCCATTCATTTCATTGGATTCCATCTCAAATCATCTCTAATTGAAAATTAGAGGCCAGATCTTCAATTAGAAGCTCGTTTTCATTATTTAGATTGCATATTCATCCGATTTGTTGCTGATTTGATTGGATCTTCATCATATTTCATAGCTATTTGTTGAGTGGTTATGATCTCTCACTAGTCTAGGATGGATTATATGTTGTAGTTAGGTGATAATAGGTTAGAATTATCGAATTAAATTCATTAGACTTAGATAATTTTATATTAAGAAACCCTAGATTAACCTAATTAAACATGTTGGGATTAAATCATTGGGTAGTGTCATTTGTGTATATTTGGCTATGAAATTCTATATATAAGATTAGATCTATGCTAGAATTGTGATGATTGAACAAATTGGACGATTTGTATGTCCACATTGGATATAATTGGATGATTTGCTATATTTGATTTGCTGTTATTTTGAATTTCTAGCTATGCTTGATTCGTTTGCTAGTGTTGTGCATGTTTTAAGACATGGATTGGTGATGAAGCATTTCGGGAGCAAAGTGTGTCAGAATCACACAAAACTAGAAGGATTGGCTTTGAAGCATGGTAGTAAGACACCTTGAAAATTTCATGACAAGTGGAGCTAAGTATTTAGATCAGCACCGATCCAATTTGATCGGACTAGTATCGAATCAAAATTAGCATGCCAATTGAAGTGAGATCCACATAGGAAAATGAACATGGATTTTAAAGTTACTATATGAAGTTGGATCGAAGGATAGGCTAAGTGTTGAAGATTAGATGGATCATCTTCGTTAGATTGGATATGGTGCATGGAGGAGAAGACTTGAAGGCTAAGAGGGATGGCTAAGGGTCTATGGTATCCAGAGGGAGTGCACTAGAGACTGGAAGAGAAATGGAGTCGGAAATTGTTAAGTATTTGGATGAACGCTGATCCAATTGGACCATATCAGTACCGATCTAAATTATTGACTCTATTGGATGTGAGATCCGGGGTTGTAGTGGACCATGCTGAAAGTTGTGGCTCGCTGATTACTTTTATGGTTTAGAAGTTATAGCATGATGAATTTTCGGCTCTTCGGTTTGGGGATTGGATAAGGAGTAGGATCGTAGGAGTTGATAGACAGTTCGGGATGGAATGAGGCTGTAGTATAATGGACTGGGTTGAGTGGTAGGACGCGTGCCCTGAAATGGATTGCAGTTGTGAAATCTCTGAAGATTTGGAAGTGCTAAGGAATCGTTGATAACTCGGAGTATGCTAGTTGTGTTCATGCAGGGGAACTATATGAGGGGGCACCAGAGGGATGGTAGCGCGAGTTTTGTATCCTGGATCGCTTTAAGATGTTCTATGTTAGACGGCATAGAAGTGTAGGAGAAAACCGTGTGGGGTTTCGGACTTGAAAGTACAAGGGGCACAATCGAGAATTGAGATTTTCATTAATCTCTGGCAAGCGAGGACGGGGCCATACGAGTTATCATTTATTCAAGGCTTTAAATGATGATAGCTAGATTTTGGTTGATGGATGCTATGGTCGATATGTTTGCTATTTTTTTGGGTAGGCCATCATCTATAGGAATGATGGAGAAGAGATTGGGAATAGGGTCAATTAAGGAGGCTGCTTAGGTTCTTCTATCCTATTCTATTACAATGTTCTACTGTCATTTATTTGAGTAGTATATTATATCTTATTATTATGTCTAACTCTTTGGTTGCAGGCACAGGTCAGGTACGGGTTTTTTGTACCTATATAGTGCCATATTTTCCAGTATAGCTTGATAGTCATTTACTACTTACACTAGGCAGTTGTTTGACCCAATATTTTATGTTTGCTCTCATCATCTTGGTTACTCTTAAATGAGTAGACTAGATGACAAGTTTGAAGTCGCAGCCGCTGTACAAAGACGAACTTAGAGAAGCTATGATATATTACTCTATATTTGTAGTTTTTGATGTCTGTTTCTATTTACTCTAAGGGATGTAGCGAGGAAATATTGTACTGAGACATTATGACATTTGTACCAAATTCATGATTTAGTGGAGATGTTATTTTTATTTTCTATAGCTCGCTATTTTCTATTGTGTGTTTTCTATATTATATTTTATCCATGTGTTATGAGATATGCAACAGGTTTTCTGCTTCAAATTTCAACCTTGATGATCATTCCATATCAGCCTGACAAGGTTACAACGCTCTTGTACGTCATTGATGTGTGGGTGGTATAGGGCGAACGTCACATTTGTTATTAGAGCTTTAGTTACTAGAGCTGTGGTTACTAGTTAACCGAAGCAAGTCGAGAGTATACGCTAAAGGAGGGAATGTAACATCCCCCTACTTGGAGGCCCAATAATAACGGCTACGGTTGCTGCAGTCATCCATAATTATTAATCTGTGGTGACCACATACGACGACATTAGATACATTGATACATAGAAACACAAGAATGTGGAAAAAATTAAACAACAATAAATTCCACATTCCATTTCACAATATTCCAAGTTGATTACAAAATTCCATTACGCAGACCACGTTTAGATAACATATAATTAATACAAAATACGCTAAGAGCAACATATGAAGATGCCTCTTTGGTTAATCAGAGTATAATAATAAGGCAAAAAAACAAATTTGCCTTTACAATCAAAACCCACAGTGGAAATAAAAGAACTCTAACAACAAGCTTGCCTCCTACACATCCTCGGAAGCTTTATTAGTCTAAAAGAACACTTGGAAAGCTTAACCTCAAACTACTCAATTGAGTACCTAAGAGTTAAAGGGGAAAACAAAAACTTCGAGTCAGAACTAAAGCTTGATATGAATAATAATTTACCATGTTAAACTATTTAGATATCTTGTGAGACCTCGATACTTGGCGGAATGGATTTTCCCCTAGCTTGTATCGTAAAACATTTATAAAACCATATATTGTGCTCCTGCATCCGCAATGGTTAAACTAGTATTTCAAAAACATTATGATGATATGCAAAACAAATAAGTCAAATCTGGATTACCCATCCACATTCATTCTGACTATCTATCTTAATTATAGTTTCTAGGATTAATATTAACCTATTAAATGTTTATGTACTATCTGTCCAATATCATAGTTTTCATGGGATCACTTATCACCTATTGGTAACTCCAATATCTTGTCACTTATCCTAGTTTTCATGAGTTAACAAGGAACCTATTGACTAACTGTCAATATCTTAATCCGAATATAGTTTTCATGGGCTAACTACAAACCTACTGGCCCCTACCAGTATCAAATCATAGTTTTTATGGGCTGATTATGAACTATTGGCCCCTGCTAATATCTTTAATCAAGATTTTTAACATTTCTTAAGCTATATACATTACTGGGTCAACCTAACTGGTTATTTTTCTCTTCCCCAAAGTACTGCTATGGGTTAACTACAATGTGAATAAGTATATGAAGAAGTAATACATCTAAAATCTTTACTTATGCCATGGTATTTCCTTTTTAATAGTGAGAGTGGGTTATTTGTTTTGAAACATTAAAACATCACCTTCGAAACCTCTGGATGGCCTCTTTCGATAGCACAAGCTTCTTTTCAAAACAAAGTAAACATACCTTTCGAAGTCCTTGTTAAATATTCACTTTCGAAACCAATGGTAACTTTTGATAGTATCAAAATATTCTTTAAAACATTGCTTCTAAACAAATAAAAGTACCCTTTCGAAAGCATTGGTTTTACTCTTTAAAAACATTCTTTAGGTCAAAATAATTATATATGTAAGTACCTTTTCGAAACCAATTATAAAATTTTTTTGGGGAAAAAGTTGATGGTGTCGGAACCATCTAGTTAAAAGCAACCACCTTTTAAATTAAAACATCAAAGGATAACGTCGAAACCCGTTATCGACTCCATTGCCATCGAAACCCCCAACCATTCGAAAGCATTCAAGAAAAATCTTAGTTTAAGTTGAAACTATGAGAACCCTTCAACGGCATGGATGGCTTGAATACAGTCGAAAGGCGAAAATTTACTGCTGGATTTCGACTTGGTCAAAACCAATCCTTTCGAAAGCTCTTAATTAAGGAGAAAGGTACCCCATCGAAAGCTAATATTTCGAAATAATAAAGAAACCTTTACCAAAGGGTATTTGTATAAACCTTTTTGAAAGCATATGTTCTGACTGCGTCAGAAGCTTTAAGTAAAACAAAGCAAGAACTTAGCTTTTAAAACAGAATATGGTTTCCATCCTAACGAAAACATTGCTTTCGACATCCTACCTTCCACTACCTACCAATTCACTTCGTACCAATTCTAGTGATACCATGTGCATGGGTTCCGACTATGTTGGTTTCAACCGAGACAGTGCATAGGTAAAGGAGTCGAAAGGTACTACTATTTGAGGTGAAACCTATTTTTCTAGATTTAAGGCTGAAATATAGCAACTTTTAGTAATTAATTTTATAACTGCTTGCTTATTTGTAAGCCTTTGATTGGTTGCCGTATAACCTTTCAAATACTTTATAAAGATATCTCTCGTATTTAATGAGATCTAAATCAAGGGAATTATAACGTTTAAGCCCTTCTATTAACAAAACCAGTATTTGCAAATAAGTCCCTATCTTGAAATAATTTATTTTCCTAAGTAAATCAACTGTGAAAATTATCCAAAAATCATAGAAATTCAATTTTTACATGTAATCAAACATATTAAAATTTCAGACCCAATTTCTTCTTGAAATGCTCAAAATAAATTTTAAACCCAATTATATTATATTTTCCTCTAAAAATTCGTAGTAAATTTTCTATATCTTTATGAAAATTAAAACCCATCTCTAAAATCATGTTCTACTTAACATGAAAATTTTCCATGGCATTCTAAATTCTTAAACTTTTGGTATTTTTCACGTGCAAATTCATATCTTAATGAATTAAAATAAATCAAACATAATATTGTTCTAGGATATCTACATCTATATCATCATACAAATGAATTTAATCATAAATTCAAAAAACATATAATCATAGAATAAAATAGAGATGGTGTGAGATTACCATTCACATTAGGTATGATCATGAATTTGAGATTCGTCGTTGATTAATCCTTCCTAACTGTGATCCTTAGCTTTAGATTGAATTTTTTTCTCTTTTCCTCTTTGTTAATGGTGAAAAAAGTGATGTGCAAGTGCACGTGTACGTGCTAATATAGTACACACAGATCGTGTAATATGGAATATAATATAAATGCGGAAATAGATGATAGTAGCAAAGTAAATAAAAATAGAAAAATCACACCAGAGATTTTTATACTGGTTCGGAGCACCGTCCTACGTCCAGTCCGAGACTTCTATCTGGATTTTCACTACCAACTACCTCGCTTCACCCGGAGGAACAGGTTTACAACACCCGAGCAGACGAACGGGATTTCACGCCTCTAATACACTGAGGACTTCAACACTTTCCCTCTTACAACACCGAGGACTTCAACACTTGCCTCTTACAACACGAGGACTTCAACAAATGAAAATAATTGTTTGGTGACGGTATGTGTTCTTGCTAACACTATTTTGTCACTTATAGTACAAACTTCCTATAATCTTATCCTCAAATAGATTATTTGTATATATTAAGATTTGGAAGTGGATATCGTATTGAATCAAAAGGATGTTAAATAAATTTCAGGATTCAAAACGATATATGGTAGAATATGAGCAATTTGAACGCTTGAGAGTACAAGATAGTGATCAATAGAATAGAGATTAGAAGAATAGAAAATTAGATATTTGGAATAATGATTTCATGATGTTTATATAAGAAATAAACAGTTGTAACCTTTTGTGAAAAGGTATGAACAAAGGTCATGATCATTGGTGAAGAGAAAGAGAAGCAACCGTTGAAGAAAAGGAAGTGTCTATACGAAGGGATGCTTTCTGTTTGAAAACGGTCGACATGTCAAAAAGGACCAGTAGACAGGAATTTGAATATATATACATTATGTTCACTTGTGCACGTTATCTGTGCATTCTGGGCAGAAACGGTCGACCGCCTGGTTTTGACCAGTCGACCGGTTTTGCCCAGAGTGCACAGTTAATGTGCACTCATATGTATATTTATATATATATTCGAAGATTGAAGGTATATGCTATTTGAGGATAGATTTTAACATAAATAATCATTACTAACATACCAAAAAATCAACCTCTAATCATATGGAGCTCTTTGTGTCTGAATAACTTCTTTTTGTAGATCACGGCTTATTCCTTTGTCAGAAATCAAAACTCTATATAAAAATTCTTGACTCAACATTCTCCCCATTTTTGATTGATGACAACATAGTTATGAATCTCCCCCTGTATACGATATCTCCCAGAGATTTTGTCCTGCATATATACTGTTAGCACAATTTTCTCCCCCTTTGTCATCGACAAAAAGGAGTTGTTAAATGGAAGATATAAAAGAGATTATAAGCAACATAAAACTACTATCACAGATCAAGAGTAACATTCACACAGAATTATAATACACATAAGTCTAGTACGAATTAAAACATGACACTATTTAGTACAAGTTCCAGATAATGTATTTAAAGCAAAAGCTAAAGTCATAAGTACGCATAAAAGATAAAAAGAGATAGACTAAAAAGGACTTATTCTGACTCCGTCTCACCCTCTTCTTCTTCTTCTTCTTCAACAAGCTGAG
The DNA here is from genome assembly GCA_030765085.1 of Allium cepa. Taxonomy (NCBI): domain Eukaryota; kingdom Viridiplantae; phylum Streptophyta; class Magnoliopsida; order Asparagales; family Amaryllidaceae; genus Allium; species Allium cepa. Next base: position 458,815,834 of record CM060938.1, on the reverse strand, counting down.
ATTTCCCATGTCGACGTTCATGACTAGTTCCCGAGCTTGTGCCCTCCTCTGAAGATGTCCAAGCAAAAGTAGGAGGAGCTGGGTGCTTGCCAGGGTCTGAAGCTTGCATTGATGAAGATGATGCACCACAAGATATTGCTTCCCATAAATGAAGAAAGACTTAAGTTTGTTAAAGCGTTTATCCATTTTTGTGTCCATGCGCTTAAGTCGTGCTTCGAGAAAGAATTGATTCCGTGCAATAGTTTCAAGTGATTCTTTTGTTGAGGAAGATGATCGTAAAAGTTTGACTTCCTCAGGTTTAGGGCGAGATGGGCGAGATGAAGCTTCTTTATGTCCTTGTTCTTTCCATTGTTCGAAAGGCATAATATTAAAGTATGGAGCGGGAAGCTTCATTCTTGTAATGGTTGCTTTGTTGATGACTTTTGGTTTGGAGATTGAAGACTTGGGAGGTTCAATACCACAATCAAGCAAGAGACGCATAATATACTCGTTATAGAACAAGTGTGGTCTAGAGGAATCATTAAGCTTCAAAATCTCATCAAAGATCATACCAATCCAATTTATGCGAATACCCCCATAGATTGAGTATAATGCCTTGAAATTTTCTTTATAGACGACATCAAAATTTCCTATTCTTGGTAAAAGAGAGTGCATAAGAGTGTAGTGAAGAATTCTTGCAGATGGCCGTAAACCCATAGACTTAGTACTATCCTTGTCATCTTCAATAAATTGATGACTAATTTGATTACGGATATGAACATTGCAAAAATTACTTGAGAATTTTTCACCAATAAATGAAGAACCAAGAACGGTTGCCATCCTATCACATGAGATGAATACTTCTTTGCCACAAACAACGGACCAAAGACAATAATTGGGATTCTCGGGCTTGTTTTTCTCTAAATTTAGATTAGCATAGAATAATTTGATCATTACATGGTTAATTTCAACATTGTCTTGATCAAAATCAATGAGATTTTCAATGTCGGCTTCCTTTGCTAAACTAAGAATACGATAACTAGAGAAATCTGAAAATTTAATAAAAGAACCCGGATGGATTTTAAAATCTTTCATCTCATTCCACCTTTTGATTGCTATTGGATCTACAAGCCACTTCTTGATAGAGAGATCAATTGGTTGTGTTTCGGAGGTAGAAGCTTGCTTTGATTTCTTTTGTGGAGGAGCCATTTGTGTGGAATTGATAGAAGAGTTGAGTACTAGGGTTAGGAGAATTTTTGTTTTAGCAAAAAATAGAAGAGATGGAGAAAATGAACTGTATGTGCCTATGAAAAAAAACAACATAGCATGAAACCGGTCCACCGCCCATAAATAACCGGTCGATCGTTTTCTTCCAGAGACAAAAACGGTCGACTGGTTGTTTTTGGCCGGTCGACTTGTTTGCTAGTGTGGTGTTTTTCCTTCTTTTGCATGTATTTCTGAACGTTAACGGTCCATATAATATCAAATTTCAAGAACATGATATATATATATATATCGATTCATAAGAAATATAAAAATACAATCATAACATTAAAAAAAATTTAATGAGAGGTAGAGGAATTATGATCGGAAGTATCTTCTTTGACATCGGTAATGCGTGGTTTCCATGGCGACCATTTTTCTTTCGCTCCTTCATTCTGAGCATAGTTTTTATCCCATGAATTTGGGCTTCTAGAGGATGAAGGTGCATGAGGCATTGGCTCGTATATGCCATGTTTGTTTGAACCACAAAAGAATGATGCCATTCTTTCTAGAAGAGATAGACGTTCCGAAGTCAGTTGTTGCTCATAATGCAACTGCCTTTGAAGATCGATTTGATGTTTTTGATAATGATGAATCTCATTGATCTTTTCTCTGGTATGGGGTGAACAAAACAACACTTTCTTTTCTCATTTCGAAGTAGGCATATTGCCAGGAGTATGAATGCATTGGTGATGGCATTTTGATTTGTGTTTTGGAGTTTCAGGAGAGTAATATTCTTCTGGCTCATAACTTGTGACCGAAATATGGGACCTTTGAGCACACTCATCACAAATATGCGCCATAATGATATATACATAAACTTTTAGGCTCAGATAGGAAGTGATGAAAACAATATTTTTGTTAAGCTTATATAACAATTCCTATATATAAGCTTGTGGATGAGAATGTTATGCAAAATTTGGCCATAGAAAAAATTTGAAGCTCATATTGAATTTCCTAATATAGTAATAGAAAAATAATCTGAAAAGGACATAGGATACAGCATTAAAGACTTACTTATCAAGTTCCTTTCTAGAAATTAAACCAAGTTCTCTACGAAATTTAATGAAATTAGACTCAAGTAGAGGCTTAGTAAAAATGTCCGCTAGTTGACTATCAGTTTGGATATATTCGAGACATATATTTCCTTTTTCGATATTGTCTCTAAGGAAATGATGACGGATATCAATGTGTTTGGTTCTGGAGTGATTCACTGGATTCTTAGAAAGATTTATAGCACTTGTGTTATCACAATATATAGTAGAATTTGATAAATGAATATCAAAATCTTGAAGTGTTTGTTGCATGTATATAACTTGAGTACAAGCGAGAGCCGCTGATATATATTCAGCTTCACATGTTGATAGTGAAACACAATTTTGTTTCTTACTAAACCAAGAGACAAGTGATTTTCCAATAAAGTGGCACGTACCACTTGTACTCTTTCATCCGTTCGAGAGCCTCCAAAATCAGCATCACTATATGATACTAATTCAAATGGACATTCTTTTGGATAAAAAAGACCGAAATCTTTGGTATTATTAAGATAACGAATTATACGTTTCACTGCTCGTAGGTGTGATTCCTTTAGATCTGCTTGAAAGCGTGCACATAGACAAACACACATCATTATATCTGGATGACTTGCTGTAAGATAAAGAAGAGAACCAATCATGCTTCGATAAGGTTTCTGGTCAACATTATTAACTTTTTCATCTTTTTCAAGATGTGTAGATGTACTCATGGGAGTAGGTTTACCAGATGTGTTATTTAACCCGAAGCGATTGATAAGATTTCCGCAGTATTTTTCTTGATTAATAAAGAACCACTCGAAAGTTGTTTGATTTGAAGTCCAAGAAAATATGACAGTTCTCCCAGATGAGACATTTCGAACTCTTTGGTCATAATACTTGCAAATTCCTTGCAGAGTTTATCGTTTGTTGAACCAAAGATGATGTCGTCTACATATATCTGGATAACTAGAATATCCTTTTGAGAATGTTTAATAAACAAAGTTTGATCGACTTTGCCTATTTTAAATCCTGAGTTAATAAGATGGCTACGTAATCGTTCATACCAAGCACGAGGTGCTTGTTTAAAACCATACAGAGCTTTCTTAAGTTTGAACTCATGGTCAGGATATTTTTCATGTACGAACAAAGGAGGTTGTTCGACATATACATTCTTTTTGATAAATCCATTGGGAAATGCAATTTTGACATCCATCTGATAAAGTTTGAAATTATGGTGACAAGCAAAAGATTATAGGATTCTAATAGCTTATAGTCGAGCAACTAGTGCTAAAGTTTCTTCATAATCGATACCTTCTTCCTGATTATACCCTTGAGCTACTAATCTTGCTTTATTTTTGGTGATATTTCCTTGTTCGTCAGCCTTATTTTTATAGACCCATTTAGTACCAATAACTGACTGATCAGTTGGTCTTGGAACAAGTTCCCAAACGTCATTGCGATCGAACTGATTTAGTTCTTCCTGCAGCAATGATCCAGTAATTGTCTGTAGCAGCTTCTTTTGGATTCTTAGGTTCGATATTTGAGAGAAAAGCGACATGACCCATTTGGTTGAGTTGACTCCTTGTTCTGACATGTGATGTTACTTCACCGATTATATTTTGGGCCGGATGGTCTCTTAATATTCTTGGTGGTGATTGTAACTCACATATTTGAGGAATATTCTCAATAATTATTTCCGAGTCATAATCAACATTTGTGATGATTGGATTATCAGTGACTATTGTTTCGTCATCATCTGATATATTTTGAGGATGATGATAGAATTCATTGAAAGAGACATGAAGTGATTCTTCAATAGTTTTGGTTCGTTTATTAAATATAAGATAGGCCTTGCTTCGTTCAGAATAACCGACAAATATTCCTTCATCGGCTTTTGGATCGAATTTGTCAAGCTGGTCTTTCGTATTTAAAATAAAGCACTTGGAACCAAAGACTTTGAAGTATGAGATTTTAGGCTTTCTTTTGTTAAATAATTCATAAGGAGTATTCTTGGTAAGAGGTCTTATGGACACATGATTTAAAACATAACAGGCAGTTGCGAAGGTTTCTGCCCAGATATGTTTTGGTAAGGTGGTTCCATTCAATAATGTTCTTGCACATTCTTGTAAAGTTCGGTTCTTCCGTTCTACAACTCCGTTCTGTTGTGGAGTTCTGGAAAACGAAAAACTATGATATATACCTTTCTTTGTACAAAAATGTTCAAATTCATTATTTTCAAACTCTCCGCCATGATCACTTCTTATATTTTTAACTTTAATCCCTTTTGATTTTTGAATTCTTTTGACGAAAGATTTGAAATGATCGAAAGTGTCACTTTTATTTCTTAAGAAAATTGTCCATGTGTAACGAGAGAAATCATCAACAATTACAAGCACATATCGACTGTGATTTATTGACTGAACCCTAGTAGGTCCAAATAATCCATGTGTAGTAACTCAAGTGGTTGTAATGTTGATATGACTTTCTTGGATTTAAAAGATGATTTGGTCAATTTTCCTAATTGACATGCATCACAAATGTTGTTAACCTTAAAACTCATTTTGGGTAGTCCTCTAACTAGATTGTTTTTGGCTAGCTTGTCAATAGTTCTGAAGTTTATATGACAGAAGCGTTTGTGCCATAGCTATGGATCATTATCATTAGCCACAAGACACATATCTGAATTATGATTAATATTCATATTCAGAATATATATATTTCTGCCTCTATAACCTTCGAAAACTAAATTATGGTCTTTATCTAAAATACTACACTTATTATTCGAAAAGGAAATTGTAAAACCCTTGTCACATAACTGACTAATACTAAGTAAATTGTGTTTTAAATTTCTAACTAGCAAGACATTAGTAATAAGAGGTAAGTTAGATGTACCGCAATTGCTCACATCGCCTTTGCCGATGATATAGCCTTTTGAATTATCTCCAAAAGTGACGGAGCCACCATCTGAGTATGTAATATTTGTTAATAAGCTCTTGTCGCCAGTCATGTGCTTCGAGAAACCACTGTCCAATATCCATTTTCCTCTTTTCTTAAGTGGGACCTGCAAAAGGTAAAATTAAGTCCATGGTACCCACTTTTTATGGGGTCCTAAGAGTTAGGTCTTAGGAGTCCAAACCCATACGGGTCTGGTATCCCCTTTATATACATAATTATTATTAAGATGCACAGTATTCATGAAATTATGAATATATTTGTTCCTAATCAAATTGTTACTTGTTTTAGGAACCCATATTTTGATAGTCTTGACATTTTTCTTTTGAAATTTCACAACTGGTTTTGGTTTGGAATATAATAAACTAAGATTTTTCTTAGCTTCAGTTTTTTTGTATTTTTTTCTTCCTTTTATTACCAAGATGTTTCTTGGTTTCTTTTTTCTTATATCCCAAACCTTGTTTATTTGAAACAGATTGTGAATTTTCAATGATTTTTGTCAAATTTTCTCGACCTTTGTTAAAGTTAGAAACATTTTGAGAAATGTTATCTAACTTAGTTTGTAAACTAGCCTTTTCTAGGTCTAGAATTTTGACTTTTGCCTCAAGCTCATGATTTTTAGTAGTGAGAGCATCATTTTTCTCTTTTTGAGTTTCAATTTCTTGACTCAAAAGAACTAATTGAGAGTCAACATTAGATGATGATTCTTGAAAATTTTCAAGTTCTTCTTCTAATATTTTCTTCTCGTCTTTTAACATATCTCGTTCAAATTCTGATCTACTCAAATCTTCTTTGGCTTCTTTTAGCTTTCATTTCATGTCTTTATATTTGACTATCAATTCAGCATTAATAACAAGTACTTCATCAAATGTAGGAATTTGTACCTCATCTTCTGTTGCCATGAAACAGACATTTGCTTGTTCATCTTCCGTATCACTCTCACTTTCTGATGAGTCTGTATCATCCCATGTTACCGAGAATGCTCGTTTCTTTGATTTGTCCTTCTTATATCTTAATTTGTCATTTTCCGACTTCTTCTTTTGCTCTGGACAATCCTTGTGCATGTGCCCCTTTTTGTGACAGTTGAAGCATTCTATAGAGGATGATGTTGGTTTATTTGATCCAGATTTCTTTCTGTTATAACGACAGGCTTTTCACTGTTTTAGGAATTTTTTGAAACCTTTTGCTATGAATGCCAGATCTTCATCTTCAGACTCTGATTCATTTTCGTCTTTTTCAGCATGAAATGCCACGTTTTTCTTTTCTTCTTTTTGTTCCCTTCTTGTCTGCAAGTTAGCTTCGTAGGACATTAGATTTCCTATCATCTGGCTTCATGACAGAAAGGTCATTTGCGTCTTCAATTGCTAATACTTTTCCTTCCCATTCACTAGTCAGAGAATGTAGGACTGTTGAAACAACATCAAAATCAGAATACTTTTGTCCTAAGCCAATAAGTGCATGGTGGATAGTTTGAAACCGTGAATACATATCACTGATTGTCTCATTTGGTTTCATTTTGAAATTCTGAAATTGATTTTTCAGCATGGCTATTTTGGCTTGTTTAACCTTGTTAGTACCTTCATGAGTGATTTTTAGCGTTTGCCAAATTTAATATGCAGTAGTGCAGATACTAACACGGTTATATTCATTTTGGTCTAATGCACAAAACAACATATTTATTGCTCTTGCATTTACGACTGCTGCCGTTTTCTCAGCCGTAGTCCATTCTAAATAATCAGTTGTTGGATTCACTATTTCTTTTGGAGTAGCATTCCAGGCATCATAACTATTTGATTGCATAAAGAATGACATACGTGTTGCCCAGTAACTATAATTAAGACCATTGGAAAATGGAGGTCTTTGTGTCGATTGACCTTCCGTGTAAGTGGTGTTTTGAGTGCTAGTACTTACGTTATTTGCCATATTACAAGAATATATCAAATAACTGTGTTACGATTATATGATGGTCGTGCTCTGATACCAAATGAAAAAAGTGTTGTGCAAGTGCACGTGCTAATATAGTACACACGGATCGTGTAATATGGAATATAATATAAATGCGGAAATAGATGATAGTAGCAAAGTAAATAAAAATAGAAAAATCACACCAGAGATTTTTATACTGGTTCGGAGCACCGTCCTACGTCCAGTCCCAGACTTCTATCTGGATTTTCACTACCAACTACCTCGCTTCACCCGGAGGAACAGGTTTACAACACCCGAGCAGACGAACGGGATTTCACGCCTCTAATACACTGAGGACTTCAACACTTTCCCTCTTACAACACCGAGGACTTCAACACTTGCCTCTTACAACACGAGGACTTCAACAAATGAAAATAATTGTTTGGTGACGGTATGTGTTCTTGCTAACACTATTTTATCACTTATAGTGCAAACTTCCTATAATCTTATCCTCAAATAGATTATTTGTATATATGAAGATTTGGAAGTGGATATCGTATTGAATCAAAAGGATGTTAAATAAATTTCAGGATTCAAAATGATATATGATAGAATATGAGCAATTTGAACGCTTGAGAGTACAAGATAGTGATCAATAGAATAGAGATTAGAAGAATAGAAAATTAGATATTTGGAATAATGATTTCATGATGTTTATATAAGAAATAAACAGTTGTAACCTTTTGTGAAAAGGTATGAACAAAGGTCATGATCATTGGTGAAGAGAAAGAGAAGCAACCGTTGAAGAAAAGGAAGTGTCTATACGAAGGGTTGCTTTCTGTTTGAAAATGGTCGACAGGTCAAAAAGGACCAGTAGACAGGAATTTGAATATATATACGTTATGTTCACTTGTGCACGTTATCTGTGCATTCTGGGCAGAAACGGTCGACCACCTGGTTTTGACCAGTCGACCGGTTTTGCCCAGAGTGCACAGTTAATGTGCACTCATATATATTTATATATATATATTCGAAGATTGAAGGTATATTCTATTTGAGGATAGATTTTAACATAAATAATCATTACTAACATACCAAAAAATCAACCTCTAATCATATGGAGCTCTTTATGTCCGAATAACTTCTTTTTGTCGATCACGGGTTATCCCTTTGTCAGAAATCAAAACTATATATAAAAAATCTTGACTCAACAAATGGCTGGCTATATTTTAGTTTTTTATTTGCATTTGTGAAGGTGAGAAATGAAACATGAATGGGCAAGGGTAAGAAGTTTATAGTCGTGTATGATAAGGAGGCTATTTTACTAATATTCCCATGCGTAATTTAATTAGTTTAACCCATTTATTTTATTAATAAGCACGGCCTTATATATGGTTTGTTCAAATCTCAATCCCTTTATCATCATTATTCTTTATAATTTATCTAATTAAATTTAAATAATGTTATCAAAAATTAGGGATGTTACAGGCTCCCCTTTAAAGAATTTCGTCCTTGAAATTCAGTAAGGACGAAATACTAAACATAGCAATTGTCTGTAACAACTCCTAACAACCATACTAGTTTAACTGCCTAGCAACCATCTGTAAAATTATAATATAGACATACCCTCAAAGCAGATTAGGATAAATATCTCTAATCATGTCCTCTGTCTCCCAAGTACAGTCCTCATCATTATTGCTCCACTGAACTTTCACCGACCTGTCTTATTCCTTAATCTTTTCTCATCTCTAGCTACAAGCCAAATTGGTTGTCTAACAAAAGTCAAATTAGGCTATACTACTAAGTAGTCCAACCCTATCGGAGGAATAATAATCTCTAGATCATGTACATACTTGAGAAGATGAGATACATGAAATACGTTATGGATGTCTGCCATACTGCTCGGCAACTCTACCATGTATGCGAGCTTTCCAATCCTCGCTAATCTGGAATTGACTTACATATCTTGGGGCTAACTTCCTTGATTTTTCAAATCGTAACACACCCTTCATTGGTGATACCTTAATGAAAACCTTATCTCCAACTAAGAATTCTATGTCCATTTTCCTTTTATCTGTGTTACTCTTCTATCTTGACCGAGCTTCTGTTATCCTTTCTCGGATTAATTCAATTTTTTTGACGCCTCTCTAACCAGTTCTGGACCTAAGACTAATTTATCTCCGGTCTTCCTTATAAAGCTTCAAAAGGCGCCATTCTTATATTGTGTGATAGCTATTATTATAGGAAAACTCAACCAAATGTAGGTGATCCTCCCAAGATCCACCAAAGTCCAATACATAAGCTATCAGTAGATCCTTGTGTACTTTATTGACTCTCTCTGTCTGCCCATCTGTCTGAAGGTGATACGTGGTGCTCATGCTAAGCTTTGTACCCATTGCTTCCTGTAGACTCTTCTACAATTCACTAGTGAACAAAGCATCTCTGTCAATGACTATATTAGTAGGAACTCCATGTAGTCTAACTATGTTCTTTAGGAACAACCTAGCGAATACAGGTGCCGTCCTGCTTGACCTAACTGCAATACAATGAGCACTTTTGGTCAATCTGTTCACTATAACCCATATATCTTTATTACCCCTATTTGTCCTCGGCAACCCAACTATAAAATACATGGATATCAAATCCCATATTCAAATTGGAATCTTTAAAGGCTGAAGCAAACCACTCGGTTTTCGATGTTCGGCTTTCACTTGTTGACAGTTTGCACACTGCCTAACCCACAAGCCAGCATCCCTCTTCATGCCTTGCCAATAGTAGCTTCTCTTCATATCCTTATTATTCTTGGTCCCTCCAGGACGAATCGTAAACTTGGACCGATGACATTCTCCAGGAACGACTTTACTCAAGTCCTTAATATTCGAAACATAAAATCGTCCCTTCAATCTCAACATCCTTTCTGGTCAAGGCTAAAATCTTTTAGATCATCGATCTCAGTTCCAAACCTCAAGCTTTCTGATTTTCTTAGCCAACACTAGATCCTCCTTCTGCTTAGAAGAAATTTTCTCAATCAACACTGGTCAAACTTTGAAATAAGACAACCTAGCAGAACTCTGACTAGAACCAGCAGTTGATCTTAACTGTACATCACAACTAACTAAAGCTTCTAAATCTTTCCACTTTGCCAACATAGCTAACACCACATTCTGATGTTTTTTGCTAAGAGCATCTGCCACATTATTACGTTTTCCTGGTGTATACTCTATAACAAAATCATATGCAGCCAAAACTCCAACCACCTCTACTGCCTCATATTGAATTACTTTTTAGAGAATAAATACTGTAAAGACTTATGATCGGTATAAATCTCAAACCTCTCCCCTAAGAGATAATGTCTCCAAATCTTCAATGCGAAGATCATAGCTGCCAGCTCCAAATCATGAGCGGGATATCTAACGTCATGCATTCTACGCTATCTAGATGCGTAGGCAATGACTTTACCATTCTGCATCAACACCGCTTCTAATCTAGTTCCATATGCATCGATATACACCACCAATCCTTGATTTTCGTCTAGAACTACTAACACGGGTGCCTTGCTCAACAAATGCTTTAACTTAAGGCTTCCTCATATTTTTCGGACCAAAAAAATATCACCTCCTTCCTGGTTAGCTTAGTTAAGGGTGCTGCTATCCGCAAGAAATCCTTAATGAATCTCCGTTAATAGCCAGCATGTGCAAGAAAACTCCTGATCTGAACACTATCTTTGGTCTCTTCCAATTATTCACGGCTTCGAACTTGTCTAGATCAACTGAAATCCTTTCTCTGAAACTACTTGACCTAGAAATTTAACCTCTTTCTTCCAGAAATGACATTTGGTAAACTTCGCCTTTGGCTGATTCTGTCTCGGCGTCTCAAGCACCACTCTAAGATGAACTTCATGCTCTCTGTCATCCTTAGAGTAGACTAGAATGTCATCTATAAACAATAATACAAACCTATCCAAATGCTCTCAGAAAACTTAGTTCATCAAATCATGAAGAAAGCAGGTGCATTCGTTAATCCAAATAGCATCACCAATACCTAGTTCGAAATGTTGTCAAATGAATACTATCCTCCGTCACTCTTAACTGATGGAAACCTGTCGCCAAGTCCAACTGGGAAAACAATCTTGCACCACTCAACTGATCAAACAGATCATCTATTCTTGCCAACTGATACTTATTCTTAATCATCATTTCATTCAACTTATGATAGTCGATGCACATCCTTAACGACCCATCTGGTTTCTTTACGAACACCGCGACCGCTTCCAAAGGTGAAATGCTTGGTCTAATAAAACACCTTCCTTCTAGATCCACTAGTTGCACATTTAGTTCTTTCATCTCAGTCGGTGTCATCCTGCTAGGTGGTCTACTTACAAGTTTAGCTCTTAGCACAAGATCTATTCTAAACTCATAAGCTCTTTTCGGTGGTAGTCCAGTGACTGGTTCAAAGACATCTGCAAATTCTCTTGCTACCGTAGCTGACTTAACTCATTTCCTACCTCCATAGCATTAAGTAAAGCACTAACATTCTAGTCAGTATTCTCTACTAAGAATATCACTCTGTTTTGACTATCAGTCTGTCTGAATGATATTTTCCTATCCTGGCAAAATATTCTACCTCATACCTACCCAACAAATCCATACGCAAAATGATTCTGATATCTACGAAATCAATAACGTACAAACTTCATGCAAACATAAGACCTAATAAGTCAAGCTCTAACAGGTCACATCTCAACCCTAGAGTTGCATATTCTCCTATTGGATTTGCGACCCTTAAGGAAGTAACAAGATAGGTTGGTTCTAAGCATAATCTATCAACTAAACAATAAGATATAAATGAATGTGATGCACTAGTATTAAAAAGTACTCTAATTGGAGAGCTCTGAATCAAAAGCATACCTTCCATCATATCTTTCCTTTATCAACTGCAGTAGACCTAGTTGGACCAATAGCAAAGACCTTTCCTTTGTCCTGCCTAACTGGCTCTGGACACTGATTCTTGTAATGCCCAACTTGATTATAGTTGAAGCACTTCACATTCTTCTTGGTTGTAGCTTTCTTTCCATTTCCTGATCGACATTCACTCGCAAAGTGACCCTTCTTGTCACACTTATAGCCAACTACCTCGGCCTTTGACTTCTTAGCAGTATATCCCACTTTTGTCTCTCTTCTTTTTACATTGAGAACCCTGAGTTTCCATTAGCTTTGCTTTAGCAAAATCAGAAGTAACTCCTCATGGCGAATGGCTATCTCCACCGCTGTATTACAAGGATCACAGAAATGTGTCATAGTCATTCTAGCAAGCTCGGGCCTTAATCTCTAAATGAACTCTCATTCCTTTTAACATCAGTATCTATAGTAGCATATCCATATCGAGATAGCTCTTCAAACTTAGTAGCATACTCTACTACTGACATCTCTCCCTGAACTAGATCCATAAACTTCCTCATCGGTTTTGACTTAGCAAACTCGGACACAAACTTATGCTCAAATCTCGTTTTTATAATAAGCCCAAGTTAACTACTCTTCTGGCACTCCGGCAGTGACACCATTCCACCAATGTTGTGGTGACCCCTGCAACTGTCTAGAGGCCAACCTTCTCTTTTGCCTATCATTTAGACCCAAATCAATAAATATATGCTTGCAATGCAACATCCAATTTTGAACCTCTATGGCACTTTTTGTTGCTAAGAATGGCTTCCCACCCAATTTGGTGTAATCTCTACTCAGAAAAGCATAATTATTCCTAGCTAGAGCCACATGATTAGCCCCTCTTGCATTTCCAGCAACACTAGCAACAACTTCTGCTTGCACCAAACCAACAAAGAACTGATACATCGCCCCTATATCTACTGGTGGATTTCCAGCATTCACATTGATATCATCATTTTGATTACTAGCATTAGCCTATCGACTAGGTTCCTCCTGGTAGCGGGTCGAGCATTTCCATTAGTATTTATACTTCCTCCACCGAGATTTCCTCTTCCATTTCCTGCTTCCATATCTTCTTTCTCATAAATCTGCATACGAGCATTAGCAGGACACAGAAGAACAGTCTACGAGAGTAGGGAATACTTACTTATACATTTATATATATATATATATATATATATATATATAACTATATATAGCAAATACAAGTACGTTACTATAGCATTAGCCCAAACCCCAATCTTATTATCCAATTTATCGGATTATGTTTGGAAAATCCTTTTCGGATTTAGTTTCTTTTGAAGTTTCATAAACCTATGCTCTGATACCAACTTGTAACATCCCTCTACTTGGAGGCCCAATACTAACGGCTACGGATGATGCTGTCATCCATAGTTGTTAATCCTTGGAGATCAAATACGGCGATATTAGATACATTGATACACAGAAACAAAAGAATATGGAAAACAAATTATGGAGCAACAAATTCCACATTCCACTTCAAAATATTCCAAGTTTATTACATAATCTCATTATGCAGACCACGTTCATATAACATATAATTAATACAAAATATACCAAGAGTGACATACGAAGATGCCCTCCTGGTTGATCAGAGTATATAATAATAAGGAAATAAAACAAATTTGCCTTTACAATCTCAACACACAGTAGAAATAAAAGAACTCTAATAACAAGCTTGCCTCCTACAGGTCCTCGGAAGCTTTATTCGTCTAATAGAACACTTGAAAATCTTAACTCTCAACATACTCAAAATCAATTGAGTACCCGACAGTTTAAGGGGAAAACAAAAACTTTGAGTCAGACATAAAGCCTGGTATGAATAATAATTTACCACCTCAAACCATTTACATATCTAGTGAGAACACGCTGCTTGGCAGAATGATTTTCCCCTCACTAGTATGCTAAGGCATTTATAAAACCATATACTATGCTCCTTCTTCCACGATGGTTAAACCATAGTATTTCAAAAACATTTGATGATATGCAAAACAAGTAAATAAAATTTGGATAATCCATCCCTATTCATTCTGACTAAACCTATTAAATATTTATGGACTATCTGTCTAATATTATTCACAGGATCGCCAAGAACCAATTGGTAACTCTAATATCTTGTCTCTTATCCTAGTTTTCATTGGCTAACTAGGAATATATTGACTGACTGTCAATATCTTAATCCAAATATAGTTTTCATGGGAAACTACAAACCTACTTGCCATGCCAGTATCAAATCATAGTTTTCATAGGCTGACTATGAACCTATTGGCCATTGCCAATACCTTTAATTAAGATTTTTAACATTTCTTAAGTTATATTCATTACTGGGTCAACCCAACTAGTTATTATGCCTTTCTCCAAAGTACTGCTATAGGTTAACCAAATGTGACTAAGTACATGAAGAAGTAATACATCTAAATTCTTTAGTTATGTCATGGTATTTCCTTTTTAATAGTGAGAGTGGGTTATCTTCTTTGAAACTTTAAAACATCACCTTCAAAACCTTTGGATGGCCTCCTTCAAAAGCACAAGCTTCTTTCCAAAACAAAACAAACATAGTTCGAAGTCCTTGCTAAATATTCACTTTTGAAACCAAAGGTACGTTTCGATGGCATCAAAATATTCTTTAAAACATTACTTCGAAACAAATAGAAGTACTATTTCGAAAGCATTAGGTTTACTCCTTAAAAACATTCTTTGGGTCAAAATGATTACATAAGAAAGTACCTCTTTCGAAACCAATTATAAAATTGTTTTAGGGAAAAAGTTGATGGTGTCAGAACCATCTAGTCGAAAGAAACCACCTTTTAAAGTAAAACATCAAAGGATAATGTCAAACTGCTAGAACCTCAATTGTTGGATTTTAATGACAATAACTATGCAATTATTCCAAAGAATCTCTAAGCTAATTTGCGGGTACATGAGCATCAAAAAGAGACAAATAAATATGTTCAAAATGAAGATACATAGTACAAAAAAGGTTGAAAGTATGTATATGGAGTTACAAGAAGAGATATGCACGATAGAAACAAGATGAAGGTGAAAACAAAGTATTATTAGTTATAGAGTGTTGTGTCTAGAGTTTACAAATGTTAAAATCTTCTCAAAATGGTATACACACATATACATTCATATTTTAAATGAAAATTCAAGTTTTCAAAATATTGCATGGAGCAGGACTCGAACCCGAGTCACTAGTTTAGAAGGCAAGTGCTCTAACCAAATGAGCTATGGTAATTTTGTTACAGGCTATAATTCAACCGGCTGAATGGTGAAACAAAGCATAAATTAGTATGCATTTTCTACCGGCTGAATAGTTTCATTCAGACGGTTGAACTAGGAAAAAATTAGCCTGTTTCTTTGTTGGTTTTGAATTTAACAATTTCAAAAGGCTGAATAATTATTTCAACCAGCTGAATATTTATAACGGCTATTTTTTATGTAAAAGTCACTTCTTTTCATCAAAGAGAAACATCTTCAAATCAATAGTTGCACTTGTTTTTCCAGTGTTATCTTTAATGAATGATTGCAACTTTCAAATCTTTATAATTATATTTTAGAATTCAACAGACAATTAAGCTAACTAATTTAAGTATTCTTGAATTCTTATCTCTTACTCTATATTTTCAACTTGCACTCAAACGCATACAATCTCTGATCGTTGATCACTCTCTCTTCCACATTTCTCAAGCACATTACACAATATATCATAAAGGAGAAGATTATAGGAAGATTGTACTTAACTAACTTATCGGTGCTATTTAAAGATCATACTATAGTCAGGAACTTTTGTTTATTTGTAAAGAAGTCTTGTTCGGTTGCTCAGGCGGTAGAAATCCTATTCAGTTGCTTAGGCGGTAGAAGTCCTATTCAGTTGCTCGGCCGGTGTAAACCTATTCCTTCGGGTTAAAAGAGGGTTGCTAGTTTAAATATAGAAGGAGCCTGGACCAGGATGTAGAACGGGAGGTTGAACCAATATAAAAATCACTGGGGTCACTTGCCTTACTGCTTTAATTATTTACATACTTAATTTTTATTCTACACGAGTATTCTATCCATATTACACGATCCTATAGCACAGCCACTTCCATTTGGTACCAAAACCTAGGATTCTAGAGACCGTAACAACATCCTAGAATAAATGGCTACAAAGATATCTAGTCAAGGCAATAAGAATAGGAAGGGCAATAATGAAAAATCAAAGGAGCAAATAATCAAATGCTACATGGCTAAACTCGGATCAAAATCAGTATGCTTAGATTCTTTATATAAAGATCTTCTGTTAGCA
Source organism: Allium cepa (assembly GCA_030765085.1). Taxonomy (NCBI): domain Eukaryota; kingdom Viridiplantae; phylum Streptophyta; class Magnoliopsida; order Asparagales; family Amaryllidaceae; genus Allium; species Allium cepa. The sequence continues at coordinate 458,799,473 of CM060938.1, read as the reverse complement.
CATGATAAATTATTAAAAGATTGTAAAACTTCGAATAAAATTAATAGAATTGCTTTGGCTAAGTTAAAAGATTATGAGCAAGAAATTTCCAATTTAAAAGAGGAAAATAATTTTTTGGTAAAACAAACTAATTGTTTTGAAAATACCATAAAAGAACTTGTTTTACAAAAAAAAGAGCAGTTAGAAGATAAAACTAATGATCTTTTGGGAGGAAATCAATGTTTTGCAAAATAAAAGTATATTTTTGGAAAATGCTATAAATAATTTTGGTTCTTTAGTTTTTTCTCTTAAAAAGAGAATGAAGTTTTAATTAAAAAGAATTTAGAATTATCTAAAGAATGTGAAATTTTAAATGTTAATAATAATATTTTTCAAAAACAGGTTTGTGATTCTAAAGCAAATTTTGAAGGATTAAATACAAAAATCATATATTTTAACAAAGGTAAAGATATCTTATCTTCCTTAGTTACAAATTCGAAAGCTCACAATTGTAAAAGCGGTTTAGGCTCTAAACAAGCTAAAAGTAAAAAATAGTACTAGATTTGCATTCTTGTATACTAATTTTAGTGCTAGTACTAGTGACCAAGATAGTTTTAAAACTAGTTACAGTCATAATAGTACTTTGATTAGAAATGATAGAGATTATTCTTCAAGTATTAAGCTAATGACTAATAGCATTAAGATATGGATTCCAGCTAATATGATTGATCATGATAAACAACTTTATAGTAGCAACTATTACAAGAATGTGATTTGCAATGAAAACTATATCTATGAAGGTTCAACCACATCTAAATGGGTTTGGTTTCCTAAAAATTAGGAAATTATAAGAAACTTGGGTATCGCATGCTTTAAATGTTAATTGTTTTTCTGATACCTTAGATTATAAGTAGTAGTTATTTTAAAATTGTTTCATTATTTTTTTTGGATATAACCACACCTATTTTAGTAAGTTTTCATCCTATGATTGACCCTCGGACCCTAACATAGTAAGTGGGTACAAAAAATGATTATTATTTATTGTAGGTACTCGTAGAAACAAAAGGAAAAGAATAGATTTGGAATTTTAAAGGATGTTCCATGTGTTTAATAGAATTACGCGCTTACAATGAAAAAAGGACTTCAACAAATAGAGTAAAATCTATTTTATTTTTCTCCATAATTAATATTGAGTTTATCCCACTACTTACATGATTTTTTATAAAATTTATTATATTCCCTCATTCTTTTTTATAATGACAAAGGGGGAGAAATTCATATGCATATTGATAGATGGAGATATTATACTTAGGGGTTACTTAGGAGGAGCTTTAAACATATTAATATTGTTTTATATATAAAATGAATATTTAAAAAAAAAAAATATAGTTGTCATCATCAAAAAGCGAGAGAATGTTAGAACCTCAATTGTTGGATTTTAATGACAACAACTATACAATTATGCCAAAGAATATCTAAGCTAATTTGCAGGTACATGAGCATCAAAAAGATACAAACAAATACATTCAAAACGAAGGTACACGGTACAAAAAAGGAAAAAAGTATGCATATGGAGATACAAAAAGAGATATACATGATAGAGAAAAGACGAAGGTGGCAAATAAAGTATTATTAGTCATAGAGTATTGTGTCTAGGTTATACAAATGTTGAAATCTTCTTAAAATGGTATATACATATAAACATTCATATTTTGAATGGAAAAATTAAGTTTTCAAAAAATTGCATGGACGGGACTTGAACCCGGGTCAGTAATTTAGAAGGCAAGTTCTTTAACCAAATGAGCTATGGTAATTTTTGTTACAAGCTACAAATCAGCCAGATGAATAATACCATTCAGATGGATGAATGCTGAAACAAACCATAAATTAGTGTGCATTTTCAACTGGATGAATACTTTCAAACAGACGGCTGGATTAGGCCAAAATTAGCCTATTTCTTTGCCAGTTTCGAATTCAGAAGGCTGAATTATTATTTCAGCCGGCTGAATATTTATAATGGCTATTTTTTATGAAAAGACTTTTCTCTTCATCGAAAAGAAACATCTTCAAATCAACAGTTGCACTCATTTCTTTTCAATATTATCTTTCGTGAATGATTCTATCTTTTAAATCTCTATAAATAGATTTCAGACTTCAACAAGCAATTAATTTAACTGATTTTAATATTCTTGAATTCTTATCTCTTACACTGAATTTTCAACTTGCACTCAAACTGCATACAATCTCTGATCGTTGATCACTCTATCTTCTACATTTCTCAAGCACATTACACTATATATCCTAAAGAAGAAGATTATAGAAAGATTGTACTTAATTGACTTATTAGTTCTATTTAAAGAGCATACTACAGTCAGACACTTTTGTTTATTTGTAAAGAAGTCATGTTCGGTTGCTCAGGCGGTAGAAGTCCTTTTAGTTGCTTAGGTTGTAGAAGTCCTATTCGTTTTGCTTAGGTGGTAGAAGTCCTATTCAGTTGATCGGGCGGTGTAAACCTATTCCACCGGGTTAAGTGAGGGTTACTAGATTAATTCCAGAAGGAGTTTGGAACTGGACGTAGAACCGGAGTTCGAACCAGTATAAAAATCTCTGGTGTCATTTTCTTTACTGTTTTAATCATTTACTTACTTAATTATTACTCCATACAAGTAGTTTATCCATAGTACACGATCCAATAGCATGGTCACTTTCAGAAACCTCATTTTGACTCCATTGCCTTTGAAACCCCCAACCCTTCGAAAGCATTCAAGAAAAAGCTTGGTTTAAGTTAAAACAAAGAGAAACCTTCGATAGTGTAGACGGCTTCAATATAGTCGAAAGGAGAAAATTTGCAGCTGGATTTCGACTTGGTTGAAACCAATCCTTTCGAATGCACTTAATTAATGAGAAAGGTACCCCATCGAAAACTAATACTTCAAAATAATAAAGAAACCTTCCCCAAAGGCTATTTGTATATTACTTTTCGAAAGCATATGTTTCAACTGTGTCGAAAGCTTTCAGTAAAACAAAGCAAGAACTTAGCTTTTGAAACAGAACATGGTTTCGATCTTAATGGAAGCATTTCTTTCGATACCCTACCTTCCGTTGCCCACCAATTCGCTTCGTACCAATTCCATTGATACCATGTGCATTTTTTCTAACTATGTTGGTTTTGACTGAGATGGTGCAGAGGTAAAGTAGTCGAAAGATACTACAATTTGAGGCGAAACCTATAAGGGTGAAACACAACAACTTTTAATAATTACTTTTATAATTGCTTGCTTATTTGTAAATCTTTGATTAGTTGTTGTATAACCTTTCAAATGCTTTATAAAGATAACTGCCGCATTTAGTTAGATGGAAATCAAGGGAATTATAACATTTAAGCCCTTCTATTAACAAAACCAGTATTTGCGAATAAGTACCTATCTTTGAATAGTTTATTTTTCCTCGTAAATCAATTGGGAAAAATCCACAAAAATCACAAAAATTCAAGTATATGTAATCAAACATATTAAATTTTTAGACCCAATTTCTTCTTGGAATACTCAAAATAAATTTTATACTCATTTATATCATATTTTCCTTTATTAATTCATAATAAATTTTCTTTAACTCAGAAAATTCTGAAAATTAAAGCCCATCTCCAAAATCATGTTCTACTTAACATAAAAATTTTCCATGGCATTCTAAAATCTTAAACTCTTAGCCTTTTCATCAATACCATGCAAAGTCATATGTGAATGTGTTTATACATAAATTTGGGCACAACATTCTTCGAAAGTATTTGAAGAGATAAAATGAAGAAAGTAAGTGTAAAAAGAGGATTATCTAACAAACACTTCAAAATCAGATAAGAAAAACACGCAGAAACACTCAAATTTAGAGTTGTTCGGTGTATTTCCTACGTCCACTATGAAATTGATGATTTTATTGATGTTAGTCTGTTTATTACAAATGGTTACAGCGGATTACAGCAGTATATTTCGAGTACAACAGTGATCTTTGAGTATAAAAATGGTTTCAGCAAAGTCTGGACGTAGGAGAGCTAAAAATGTCCCTTTTCTGTAGATTTTGGGTCGCTATTTGTAGGCGTAGGATGCAAATATATCACTCAGATCTTGGGAGACCTCTTCTAGCATGTGAGTGGGCCCACACGATCGATCCTATGTCATCTGCACTTAGTCTGTGATCGATACGAACGAATTTCTTATCGATTAAGATTTGATCCAATCGAGTTGAAATTTAGCATGAACATTTTTTAAATTGTATGTAAGCTCCTGTGAAATTTTGGTGGCATTTGGATTTGTAGATTGTGAGTTATGATCGATGCAAGTTTGGGCTTTTCGGTTGCCGTTCCCTTCGTATCGATGTTGTTCGTATCGATGACTTCGACTTGATGATTTGGCACGTGATGCCAGTTGACATGGCCCTTGTTTTTTGGATTGATCCAAAGTTCATGCCAAATCGATTGAGTCTCCCAATGTTTATGCCTCGTTCATATCAATCTGACTTGGTCTTGTTCGTACCGATCGGTTATGCTTCATTTCGTGTCGATCCTGCTTGTGTTCTTCGTATTGATGCTTTGTACTCTGTTCATATCGATTGCAGTTGCTATGTTCATATAGATGACAACCACTCTGCTCTGTTCGTATCGTTGGCAACTGCTTTGTTTGTATCGATCACTGGCCGATCGATATAAAGTGGTGGCTTTGATGGACATGAAATGGAGTTGGTCGATCGATGCAAACAGGTTGGAGATTATGGATGCGAAGAAGATCGCTGTCATTGGATATGAAGTAATGCTTATTGATGGATATGAAGAGCTGAAGCCTGATGGATATAAACAGCAAATAGCTGTGGGATATGAAGGACACGACTCACATGATCGATACGAAACCGTGCACATCTGATTGATTCAAATCAAACCGATATGAAGTTGGGTTTTTCTCTGGTTGCTCGATGGATACGAACGAGGTGATTGTTTGAATTGCGTTGATCTTATCTTAAGCATACGACCTCGGATTGACTTGAAATTGGAACGTTGGCTTTCATAGCTTTGCTTGTCATGTCATATCAATCGTTGCTTGATCTGGACTCAGACAAAATTTACCGACATCCATAGTGAACCTTGTATAACCGATCTTCGAGACGAACTGTCCTTGGTTTCTAGTCAATTTTCTTATATCATAACCTTGCCAAAAGGTAGGATAACATCCCCCCCCCCAAAGTACGGCTTGTGAGAACATGACGTGCTTTGAAAAGTTACAATGTTCATCCTGAACAGTGTTATTTGACCTATCTGAACGGTTGGTGTCTTTCTATCGAAAGATGTAACCTTTGATTGAACTTCAGTAATATAAATAATGAATTGTTTATTGTCAATCGTTGACCTAAGCACTATTGTAACTGATTCTTGAATGGTGGCAAACTGTCGTTTGTTGTCGTAATTGTCATTATGTGAGCATTTAATTCCTATGATTACTTTAAAATTTTGGATGTTTGTCTATCATACTTGTACATGTGTAAACCTGACTCTCGTTATCGTTCACATGCCCATGAGTCGTCATCAGTTTTCTTTTATTGAATTCTGTATCGATCCTCTACTGAATCGATATGAAATTTGAGTTGCATCATCGCTCGATGGTTGTTTTGAAGTGTCTTTTCGTATTGATCCTCTCCTAGATCGATGTAAAAATTTGAAAATTTGATTTCGTCTCGATTGCGAACGACACGAATTTGGTCAAAGTCCCAATGCACATCACATCGATGGATATGAATCTTGAGATCTTCGAATTGAAGGATACGAAACCGGCACTTCGTATCAACAGAGTTGAGTAGGAAAAACAGGACTTCATAGTGGTGTTCGTATCGATAGGACCCAATGAATACGAATGGGTGTTGTACTAGATGGATGATGGATAGATACGAAGAAGGCCTTTTCGCATCGATGGATCAGTGACGGATACGAATAGCTATGGCTTCAGGTTGATAGTTAATGGATACGAACATGAGGGTTCGTATCGGTGATGTGCAAATTGCTTCTATCGGTCACTGGCACTGGGAGATGAATTATTTCTTCCTAGCTATATACCTATATAAATACATTTTGCAATTGGAATTTTTTCACTTGCTTATTTTTTAGCTCTCTACTTTCGTATCGCTTCGAATTAGGGGAAATTGCGACTGCTTCCGCCTTCGAACCGAATCAGCCTTTCAATCTCTTAAGTCAAATATTAAATCTAGGTAATCCATCGAACGAATCCAACATGTAATGATGAGACTCGAAATCTTTTCCATTCTCCGTGATCGATTCTGGTGAAATGGAACCCAGAGATTGGCCAAAGCAAGGTCGAGCATTGAGGAGATGGCATTTGAGTGATTTTGGAAAGGATGAAGTGAGGAAAGATGCATAGGTTCAACTTCGTATCCATGGAAAGGAAGAGAAGGCTTGGCTTCGTATCGACTCTAGGCATGGGATTCTCATCGATGATTTGTTGATCGGTGAAATAGTGAATTTCGTATCGATCCAAAGCGATAACAATTTGTATCGATTAGAGATGATCGATATGAAACCGAATAGTTATCAACAGATATAAAATTCGTGGCAATGGACCAATACAAATCTCATGGCTTGGGGGTCGATATGAAACTAGTAATCTCTGACCAAAGCGAATTATTTGTAACTTGATCGATACAAAGTCATTGAGCTTCGGTCGATACCTAGTTAATAAGTTTCTATCGATACGATACCAGAGCTCTTTGTCGATCGATCCGAGCTTGGATCTTGATCGATACGAAATTTCATGCATACTTGAACACTCGACTCCGATGAGTTTCTGCCACTGGACATAACTGCTAAACTACATATTAGACTACCATTTGAAGCACGTCGATGGAACTGTAACTTAACAAAATTGTAACAGACTTTAACTCTGATCGGTCTCCAAAGTCTGGATGGCATGGTTGTGACGGTAAGCGATGACGGTCACCCCAGTTGAATTTCGAAGTCATGTCATTTTAATATTCTTTCAAACTCTGTAGAATTTCTTAAGTAATATGTAGCACTTCACTGCACAACACACTCATGCACTTCACACTAGGGAACACGCTAGCTTATTATCATCTAACGATGGTTTTTATATAAGATGATTCGCTATGGAATCCACAAGTTCTCAACAGCAGGAAACCCGAAGTTCATCTCTTCTAATAATAGAGTTACCGACCATTGCAGCCGAGGTCATCGATCCAGCTCCGGACGAGTTGCTAGGAGCAACTTTTTTGCAAACCCACAAGATTATACGCCGTCTAATGTTTTCGAAGATATGTTGGGACAGATATGCCTAAGACATGGTTTATCGCTGGATGACGTACGTCTTATTACTGGGTCCGAACGATAGACCATATGTTCCCTCGAAAAGGTTTACTGCTTCCAACAGGCATTAATGCACAGCTGGAACACTTCCCCCATTCAATCAATACATTTGGAAAGCGTTGGCTTTTTTCGAAATTGCCTCCTCACAACTACACCCTAATGGATACGCGTTACTAAATAGCCTATTCATTGTATTCATGGAGCATCTTTTTCGAACCTCGACTGCGATCGAAATCAGATACCTATTTAATGTCAAGAGTCGGGGAGATAGTCCTTCCTTCACTTCCAAGAGGCAGTTAGGGACTGTCAAATGGTGACGGGTTCTTGCACCTGGCCCTGCTATTTTAAGACAGAATGGTTCTATGTTCGACGCCTTCCAGGATTCGCCAGTCGATGGTTAACTAGAGGTAAGTGTCACAATTTTCTTTGGTAATTCAAAATTTTATTGTAACCAATGCTAAATCTCATATCTTCTCTCCTTTTACAGTCGTAATTCCATGACCTAAAGACTCATATTTCAAATAAATAGTAGGGGTCCTTCAAGAAGTGCCGAGTGAAATAAGAGAAATAGACTCGGTGCTAACAAACAGAAACTTGAGGACCATCGGGATAATCGAGCAAAATCAGAGAATTAGGCTTGAAGGACGCCGAGGGCGGCTCTAGTGAAATGGGCTAAACTTAGAGCACCCAAGATCGTAATAACCGAAGAGGGTGAGGAAGAGAATACACCCACCATTGACGAACCTGTAACCGGGCTTTCTGACAGCTTTCAAAGTCTTGAGGGAAGGAGAAAAGGCAAGGCAGTAGCACATAAGCGTCACAAATCTTTGAGATGGAAATCCGTAATCGTATCTTTTCTAGTTCCCGGTATTAGAATTTCAGAGGCTCCTCCCTTGCAAGTGGAGGACCTTTTCGAAGGGCTTGTCAATATCCCAATCCCTGATTATGTGTCACTTCAACATGACGCCGGATTGGAGGAGCTTCAGAGTGCTTTAGACTTAAGCGAGTCTCTTCTCACAAGCGTGGCCGACATTTCCAGTTGGTCGGGGGGTTGCACATACATATACACTTCACGGCACTACACAATTTCCGATCACAAGCTGCTTACTTCAAGAGATTACTAACTCTGTTGTTCGTTCTTTTTTACAGATTCAATGAACAGACGAGATTCCATGCTTGGCAGCCTCCACTCAACACGTCAAGCATCCAGCTCATATTACGAGTCCCGTCGGAGGGAGGACGATAGAAACGACTATTGCGGTTATTCGAGCCAAGAAAGTCACAAGATAGAGGGGGATAGGGATTATAGATATCGATCCCGATCGCGTTCTCCTTCTCGAGCCCCACTACAACATTTGGGCTATGGGAAACAATCGGTGGAGCCTCCTCGCCAAAAAACATCTTCTCAAACCTCTAGGCCTGAATCACAGTGTCACAAACATGAGGCTGAAACTCCCATTATTGCTGAACAAGCTATCACTGAGCCCACTGGGGAAGGGGCTACTAGAATTGTCCAGTTGAAGAAAGATTTCCCAAATATATGCTTTGAAGGCTTCGTCTTCCCCCTCACTTAAAGGGAATTCCATCGGAGGCGGAGAACATAATGCATGATTATATTCATGATATCTATACAGAGTACAAGGAGTGGGGGAAAGCTGCAGAAAAAGCACCGAAGGTGGCCTTTGAGTGGGCGAATACCATTGTGAAATTAGAATCCGAGCTCGCTCAGAAGGACTAGATTATTCAAGTGCTTAACGACGGGACGAATCCTCTCGGAAATCAGAAATAGAGGCCACCCAGAAGGCCGATGAGGAAAACCTAGCAATGGAGAGGATGTGGTAATCACATTTTGCCTTGGTGGAGGAGATAGGGCACCGAAACAACATTGTCACAGCCGAACGGGATGCTGCTCTTAAAGAACTTAACGAGCTCAAAGCTAAATTTTCCAAAATCATCAAGGAGAGGGATGATGCAAATAGTGCAGCCCAAGAGGCATGTGAATAGGCCGTAGTGCTTAGGGGCGCATAGGATGCGGCAACAACAAAGGTCCTTGAGATAGAGACTGAGATTGAGGTAAAAGTCCAAATGGTGGAGTCCAGGATAGAGGCTAACATTGAAGATCTCCTCATTACTTATAATGCTAACGTCTTGAAGCATAGGAACCTAGCTTGGCTCGATAATTATCCGACACGTCTATACAATGCCTGGAGCCGATTAGTAGAAGATGAGAAGGCTGCCCATTAGGGCGAATTGACCGATAAATTCGAGCTTGAGAACCACATGCTCAATGAAGACGAAAGGAAAGTTCTCCATGATGCCATGATTTCATATGAGAAGGAGAAGCTTGGTGCTCAGCACTCGGAGGTCGTAGAAGGTTCTGGTGTCGAGCACCACGACAGAAGTTCTGAAACACTTGTACTGACTCAACTTGAACTGACTTCTGCGGTTGATTCTCAATCCGTTGATGCTTATAATCAGATCAGCCGCAATTATCTTAAGTTAGCGAGCAAATTTCTGAGGTCGTTCAGCCGCCAACGAGTCAAACCGAGGAAGGTACTTCGAACATTTCGTATGCTTGTTCACGATCGAAAGCTTCACTTGAAATATTTAATAACAGTTTTTCTTTGTCTCTTTCTAGTGATCGGAGCCATGACATCGGCCACTGCACCAACAGATGATGTACAAGGGAGCACACTTTCATTCGATGAATAGATGATGGAGGAATTTCTCAGTCATTATAGTGACCCTTTCTTTGACATGTCGTTTGTCATGGTGGAGTAGCGCCAGCAATCGGCTCCTCAGTTCCAATCGCAAGTATTTCAGGCGATGCACAAACACTTCATGAGGAAGAAATTATAGCCGAGATCAACGCAGAAATGGAAGCAACCGCCCAGACCAGTAGCTTTGGAGGTGGAATGACGGGCCATGGTCCGGCCCCGTTACAAATGATATCTCTTGATGGCATTGTTGTCGACGCTAGTGTGCCTGTTCCGCCTCCTGTAGTGGACCCGACCCCTCCGACTCTGCCTGATGGAAGTATTCCTACACACTTGAGTTCAGAGGAGGAAATCGATATAATTCCACCCAAAGGATATCAGCTACTGAAAGTCAAAGGCACAATGAGGAAGATCAGTGGTAGCTCCAGTGGGTCTATGTCGAAGAAGAAACAAAGAAAGAAGAAAGAGTAGATATGCTTCTTTGGCTCATTTTTGGTAGATAGATAGGAATTACTCTTTTGTTTTTCTTTCATAGGCCGTATATAGATGCGGGTTCGGCCCCTGCTAGTAGGACTTTTGGCATACTTTTGTACTTATCCTTTTTCTTCCAAAGAATGATTGAAATAAATTTCGTTTTGCCTTCTGTTCAACTTGCGTTAATTTACTTAAGTGTTTCAGCATTTGAACTTCTGTCCGGCGCACTTGTGAAGTTTTGATCTTCGGATCGGGTTTGTGTTTATTTGTCAAATCCTGAAGTCATGGATACGAGTCATGACCGGACATTAAGCTAAACTTCGATGCTGCACTGCTTTAGTCAGTGGTCGACACTTAAGTCCTGCCCCAATTTCAGGGATGAGTTGTAAAGTTCAGTTAGTGATTGCATTTCGCCTCCAATACATCGAGCTTAACGTCGTTGAATTGATGCTGAAAAAAGTGAAGGTCGAGTGGTCAAATCGCACTCACTTACTTATTGATGATCACATCCGCACTCTGGGGATGGGCATTTGTGTGTCGGCGGTCAGTCATGCCTATTTAATTTTAAGTATATGCCCATGCTCCAGTGACTAAAGTTATTTCATGGATGGTCAGTCACACCCGAGTTATGTTTATACTCCGACCACACTCTGGGGGCTCAGAGTTGCATCACGGATGATCAATTCATATCTGGTTTGCGCCTAAACTCTAATCCACTCTCTGGGGATTTAGAGTTAGTCGATGTTTATTCCCCAATCCATGCTCTAGGGACTTAAAGTTAATTGCGGTCGATACTCCAGTTTGCATTCTGAGAATTCGGAGGTAGCCGACTTTTGTACTCCAGTTCACACTTCGGGAACCTGAAGTTGGTTGATGTTGACACTCTGGCTCGCACTGTGGAAACTGGAGTTAGTTAATGTTTATACTCTAGTTCGCACTTTGAGAACTTGGAGTTGGTGTTTATACTCCAATTCTCACTTTGGGAACTTGGAGTTGGCCGATAGATAGTCAGTCACGTCCATTTAGGCGTTTGAATTTCGTCCTAGAACGATGGATTTATCAGGATCATGGATGGTCGATTCACATTCAGCCTAATTTAACAAGCAAGGTTGTTAGACGGACGGGTCCATCCTCCTCAAACTTGATCATCATACGGGCGAAGTCATTAGGTGGACGGATCCACCCTCTTCGAAACCACATTTATAAGTTAATACTCTAGCTCACACTCTGGGAGACTGGAGTTAGTTAAAGGATTGTCGTGTATCATTCCTTTTTTGGCTTCTATGTGGTGACTTTCCCCAAGCTCGGGTTTCACTTATCGAGTAACCGGTCGTATCACAGTTACTCCCTATTTGAATAAACCCCACCGGTGGAATTTAGCTCTCCGTGCACAGTCATAGTTGTATGATGCATTCAATAAATCACAGCTCTGGCTCGAAGGGATTGCATTTTATTGCTGAAAAAAGAAAATACGGCAAAGTTAGTTTCCTTATTACAAATTAAAATTTTGAAATGCATAAACTAATTACAAATGAAAATTAGACTAAACAAATAAAGCCTGTTATGTGTAGTAGCGACGAAGTCTCTTCCTGTTCCAGGCTCTTGGAAAAGTAAGACCACCAACGGTCGACAATTTAAATGTGCCATCTCCGAGCTTTCATTCAATCACATATGGCCCTTCCCATGTTGGTTTCATGTGTGAAGGAACCATATAGATTTTTTGAGGACGAGATCGCCGAGTTTGAAGGTTCGGGGTTGGACCTTGGCATTGTACAATCGGACGAATCGACTTTGATATGTGGCTGCCCTCAAGTCAGCCTCTTCTTGATTCTCATCCAATAAATCCACGGATTCAGTAAGTAATATGGCATTTGTCTTCGGATCATAATAAGTCACAAGATGAGAAGGTACTTCCTTCTTGATTGGAACAACGGCTTTTGAATAGTAAGAAAGAGAGAATGGAGTGTGGCCGATCGCGGACTTTTGGGTTATTCAGTAAACCTATAAAGCCACAGGAAGTTCATCGATCCATTTGCCCCTCGTCTTTTCCAGTCGTTTCTTCAAAATGGACTTGATAAATTTATTAACAGCTTCAAAATGTCCATTCGCTTGAGGGTGTGCAACTATAGAGATTTTATTTTGAACATGGAATAGTTGACAGAAATCCTTGAACTCAATGCTGTCAAATTGGGTTCCGTTACCGGTGATGAGTGTATGCAGGAGACCAAATCGACAAATAATGTTGCATACCGTGAAGTTGATAACTTTCTTCGTCGTAGTTGTAGTAAGAGGTTCATCTTCCACTTGCTTAGTAAAGTAATCAACTGCGACGATGGCGTACTTCGCACCACCTTTGGCCAGAGGTAGACAACCAATAATATCAATACCCCAGACTGCAAACGGCTATGGACTGACCATCTACGTTATTTCGGTAGGAGGGGCTTTAGGAATCTGAGCGTGTTTTTGACATATGTCACATTTTCTAGCATAGTCTGACGCATCACGATTCATGGTCGGCCAATTGTATTCGTATCAGAGTACTTTCTTTGCTAAAGCTTGCCTCTGGTGTGATTGCCACATTCTCCTTCATGTACATCATGTAATACCCTTTTAATTTCGTCGTGAGCGATATATCAGAGTAAAAGAACAGAGTATCCACTTCTATACATGACTCCATTCTAAATAGTGAACCGCGAGGCTTTTCGAAGAACTTGTCTTTTTTCACTCCTACACTCGGGCAGTGTTCCATGTTTGAGATAATTTCTAAACTGAGACATCCATGACTCCTTCTGGGGAACAAATTCAAATACCCCATCTGTCTCCATTCGGTCGACGCTTGGGGAAGACAATGTTTCCATAGGAATGAGTCCCATTTGTTGTGCTTCACCTGTGCTGGCTATTTTTGCCAATGAATTGGCTTTTTGATTGCGCTCTCGGGGGATGCAGTAGATAGTGTAATAATCAAACTGATTTAGTATCTCCTGGACTCGAGCTAAGTAAGCAGCGAATCTTCGATCTTTGGCCTAGTACTCCCTCCGAACTTGACATACGACCCGTTGCGAATCACAATAAATCTCCATAGCAATGACTTTTAAATCTAGGCAAGTCAGAATCCAACAAGCAGGGCTGCATACTCAGCTTCGTTTTCGGCCGCACAAAAATCAAACTTTAGGGCATAACATATAGATCGACCTTCAGGAGTTTCAAATGCAACTCCGACACTTGAGCAACGGTCGTTTGAGGCAGCATCGGTATGTAGCTTCCAAATATATTTGGGAGATTTACTAGTTTCAAGCAAGTCCTCTGGGATGGTAAATTCATTTATGAAATTTGCTAGGCCTTGTCCTTGAATGGCTCACAGTGGAGTATAGGTAATATCAAACTGACTTAGCTTGATATTCCACTTGAGTAACCTACCAAATGTCTTAGGCAGCGTAAGGACCTGTTGTAATGGCTGGTCGGTGTAAACGGTGATAGGATGAGCCTGGAAATACGGACGGAGCTTCCTTGAGGCAATAACAAGACAATTAGCCAACTTCTCTAGCTTCAGATAATTTCTCTCGGCTCCAGTTAGTCGTTTACTAATATAGTAGACCGATTTTTGTACTCGGTCTTCCTCCCAAATTAGGGCGGCACTGATCATGTTTTCTGATACCGCCTAGTAAAGGTATAATTTCTTGTGATTGATAGGCTTTGAAAAAATAGAGATGTAGAGAGGTGCTGAGTTAGTGCTCGGAATGCACCCTCACATTCCGTGGCCCATTCAAAGTTCCACTTCCCTTTTCAGATCAACTCGAAGAAGGGGATGCATTTGTCAGTGGATTTTGAAATGAAACTGCTCAGTGCTGCTACTTTCCCGTTGAAGCTCTGGACTTGCTTTATAGTTCTTGAAGTCTCAAGATTTTTAATCGCCCAGATCTTTTCGGGATTGGCTTCAATCGCTCGAGCTTTGACGATAAACCCTAGGAATTTTTCTGATGCAACCCCAAAGTGACATTTCAACGGATTGACCTTCATTCTATATTCTTGGAGTATATTAAATATTGATCCCAAATCTTTAATATGATCAGTGGAGAATTTTGATTTCCCAGCATGCCGTCCACGTATACGTCCATAGTTTTCCTAATCTGGTTGGCGAACATCCGATTAACCAATCATTGGTAAGTTGCACCAGCATTCTTGAGTCCAAAAGGAATAACTTTGTAGCAGTAGAGCCTTAGATCGGTCATAAAGCTGGTATGCTCTTGGTTAATCAAGTGCATAGGTATCTAGTTGTAGCTTGAATACGCATCCATGAAGGATAGGAGTTCATGTCCAGCCGTTGAATCTACAAGCTGATCGATTCGAGGAAGTGGAAAATTATCTTCGGGGAAAGCTTTATTCAAGTCTGAATAGTCGACACACGTTCTCCATTTCCCATTTGTTTTATGGACAAGTACAAGGTTGGATACCCATTCTGAGTATAATGCATCTCTAATAAATCCATTCTATTTAAGCTTATCTACCTCTTCGTTAAGGGTAGAAGATCTCTCTGGATCCATACCATGCCTATTCTGTTTGACCGGGATGTACCGCGGGTCAATGTTCAATGTATGGCTCGTGATGTCTAAGGAGATTTCACACATGTTAGAATGTGTCCAAGAAAACACGTCAAGGTTTGCACGGAGAAGTTCAACCAAATCCTCTTGCATTTATTGGCTTAACTGAGATCCAATCTTTATCATTCTAGAATCGTCGCTATTGTCAATTGGGACATCGATCGTCAGTTCGGCCGAAGAAGCTTGACTGTCTTTACATTCATCTTCACTTTTGTTACCTCTCGGGTCAAGATCTCTTTGGAATTGGTTAGGGTGCTTGAGGCTGGGCCTAGGCACAATTTTCAATCTTCAACAAAGCGGACAAAGAGAGATTTCTCTACGCCTGTTTCTTTCTCCTTTCGCTGCGCCTCGCGCAGCTCAGCAACATAATAGGCTCTCCCAGCAGCCTGATATCCTTGTACGACTCCAACTCCACAATCGGTGGGGAACTTTAGATTCAAACATCATGGGGCAATGGCAGCCCTAAACTCAGCTAGGACTGGTCGGCCCAAGAAAGCATTGTACGACAAGTCTATGTCCAATACAACAAATTGTAATATCCGGACTCTCCAGCATTCTCCAGTTCCTAATTCCACTGCCAATTCCACCACTCCAGTGAGTATGGTTGCACTCTCGCTGAAGCCATGCATATGGGACTGAAAAGGCTTCAAATCTTTAGCCTCCATTTTCATCTGGTCATAGGTTCGCTTAAACAGTATATTCACAAAACTTCCACTGTCGACTAAGATCCTCTTCATCCAAGCAGGACCTACTTGAGCTGATATGACAAGTGGATCAATAGTGGGGGCTTCGACCCTGTCAGCATCTCTATCTCGAAACACGATGTCATCAGTCATCGTCTTCTGTTATTTGGCTGAAGCCCCATCTTCCAAGCCACTACAACATTCGAAGTCCGCATGTCTAATAGAACTAGCATACGACTCCATTTCCTTCCGGCTTCGGTCTATTGGGATGAGGAACGCCGCTAACAGTATTTATCACTAACCTCCCACTAGTAGGGGCGAGTTCCTTCTGTCTTGCCTGATTAGGTACACGATTCTAATTTGATGGGCCCGCGCCTCCAGAATGCGGTGCCCGAACAAACTGCTCCAACTTCCTTTCTCTTATCAACTTTTCGATGAGATCCTATAAGTGACGGCACCCATTCGTGTTATGGCCATAGCTATCGTGGAATCTACAAAACTTTCCCATTTGGATTTATTTCTCTGATGATGGTATTAGGGCAGGTTTCTTATATTGAATGGTATTACAAGTCTGTATGTACCCATTCTCCAGTGATGTATTCAAAGGAGTGTAATTATCAAACATGGGAGCCCTATGTCGTGGACCACGACTCTGATCCTGTTTCTTATTTCGATATCTATTACCTCTCTTCTAATTCTGTTTATTTTGAATATTCAATTGCACTTTTTCGAAGCTCTCCCCGGATTATTTAACAGCTACATTACTTTATATTCCTTACACACTGGACCCTGCATCATCCTCTTTCCTAGACTATTTTGCATCCTTCCTTCTCGAGAATTGGGCTGCCTTGGAATAGAAATGGTCCAATGACATAGGGTTTTTTTGGCTAGCCAGTTGCTGAATTCAGAATCAGGATCAATCCCTTTAGTTAGTGCCATGATAATTGAGTTATCATTGGGATTGCTATTCTCAGCGCAGGTAGCATGAAATCATTCTAGATAACACCTAAGTGTCTCTCCAGGAGCGTGAGTGACACAAGAAAAAGTGTTAACATCCTTCGGTCTCGTTACATGCATCCAAAACTGCTCAACAAACTTTGTCGCCAACTCATCAAAACACTAGATAGATCGAGGTGTCAGACGGGTAAACTACATGGTAGCTATGCCCCCAAAAGATATTGAAAAACTTCGGCATTTAACTACATCATCTACTATTGTAGCATTCATTAACCATTCATACTTCAAAATATGCTGATTGGGATCTGAGCTTCCTTCATAGATAGGTAGAGTTGGCATCCTGAATCATTGAGGTGGTTTAGCATAAAGTATGTCGTCAGTGAAAGGGTATGACTTCGGGAGATTCCCCAGTCGTCGTTAGTGAGACCCTGACTTTCGCGGATCATTTGACGTATCATCGTCGGTTTATCCGGCATTCGGACATTTTGAGCGCATTAGAACAAGGTATGGTCGGGTTTCACAATGCAAGGCTAGGCCGGACGTGATCGACGGTCTAGGTCTCGCCTCCTTGGTTATAAGTCTTCAAGGATGTAAGGTTCAAGAGCATGTTGACGTTGCATCAGATCTGTCTGGTTCCGGGCATCAACTCCCAGCTCAGTTGGAGTGGCAGTAGTGCAGTTGTCTGTAACATGGTATGGAACAGTACCTCCTTGGGAGGAGGGTCCAATCTAATGGCTGGTGGATGGGGAAACTCTTGGTTGCCTAAGGCTCAGTTCGTGCTGATATCTTGTAGCTTGGGTATAACTCCCATCTAGCCGTGGGCGTGTAGATCTGTGATGATAGTCTGAAGAAGTCGAACTCTCAGTAGATGAATAGCAAGCCTGATCCCTCTTGGATCTCCTATGCCTTTGGCGATTCAGCTGATTGGTCAATTCTGCATTGGCACACACTTGTTGAGTAAGTTGCTGATGCGTCCATGTCAACTCTTGCATTAGCATCTGAAACTCTTCCCTGGTGACAGGGCTTGCAGATCTGATGGTCTAGTAACATTCAGATCAGTCGGAGGTAGTTGCACGGGATCCTTCCAATCCCGTCCTTCTGGATCTGCAGTAGTTGAAATGGTCCTTATGTCTACCATGATGAATAGCAAAGGTCATTCCTAGACTTGATGCAAATCTGAATAGGATGAAAGAACATTGAACTTGAGATCTAGATCTTCTCCTTAGATTTATGCAATCTGATATCGATAGTAGATCCAATGAGTAGGAGAAAAACTATGTTTTCTTAGTGAAAGCACCAAAGTGTTTGTACCAAAATAAGGCACAACACTCTTCGGAAATATTTGAAGAGATAAAATGAAGAAAGTAAGTGTAAAAAAGAGGATTACCTAACAAACACTTCAAAAACAGAGAAGACAAACACGCAAAAACAAAGAGATTTAGAATGGTTCGACGTATTGCCCATATTCACTATGAAATTGATGATTTTGTTGATGTTTGTTTGCTTATTACAACTGGTTGCAGCGGATTACAGCAGTAGATTTCGAGTACAACAGTGATCTTTGAGTAAAAAATGATTTCGGTAGAGTCTGGACGTAGGAGAGCTAAAAAGGTCCCTTTTCTGTAGACCCTGAGATGCTATTTATAGGCGTAGGATGCAAATATCTCGCTCAGATCTTCTAAGACCTCTTCTGGCATGTGAGTGGGCCTACACGGTCGATTCCATGTCATCTGCACTCGGTCCGTGATTAATACGAACGAATTTTATATCGATCAAGATTTGATCCAATCGAGTCGAAATTTAGCACGGACATTCTTTAGGTTGTACGTAAGCTCCTGTGAAAATTTGGTGGCATTTGGACTTGTATATTGTGAGTTATGATCGATGAAATTTTAGGCTTTTTGGTTATCGTTCTCTTCGTATCGATGTTGTTCGTATCGATGACTTCGAGTCGATGATTCTGCACGTGATGGCAGTTAACGTGGCTCTTGTTTTTGGGATTGATCTAAAGTCCATGCTAAAGCGATCGAGTCTTCCCAGTGTTTACGCCTTGTATGTATCGATCTGACTTGGTCTTGTTTGTACCGATTGCCTACGCTTCATTTCGTATCGATTTTGTTTGTGTTCTTCGTATCGATGCTTTATGCTCTGTCGTATCAATTGCAGTTGCTCTGTTCGTATCGATAATAAACACTTTGCTCTGTTCGTATCGATCACTGGCCGATCAATATAAAGTAGCGGCTTTGCTTGGCTTTGATGGACATGAAACGGAGTTGGTTGATCGATGCGAACATGCTGGAGATTATGGATGCGACGAAGACCGCTGTCTATGGATACGAAGTGATGCTCATTGATGGATACAAAGAGCTGAAGCTTAGTGGATACAAACAACAGGTAACCAACAGATAAAAAGGTTACGACTCTCTTGATCGATACGAAATCGTGCGCATCTGATCGATTCGAACCAAACCGATACGAAGTTGGGTTTTTCTCTGGTTGCTCGATGGATACGAACAAGGTGACTGTTTGAATTGCATCGATCATATCTTGAGCATATGACCTCGGATTGACTTGAAATTTGGGACGTTGGCTTTCATAACTTTGCTTGTCATGTCATATCAATTGTAGCTTGATCTGGATTAGAACAAGATTTACCGGCATCCATACTGAACCTGTGTATAACCAATCTTTGGGACGAACTGTCCTTGATTTCTAGTCAGTTTCTTGGTGTCACGTCCCAGCCAAAAGGTGGGATAACAGAATGAATTAAAATAAATCAAACATAATATTGTTCAAGCGTATCATCATAAAAACTAATTTAATCATAAATTAAAAAACCATATAATCATAGAATAAAATAGAGATGGTATGATATTATTATTCACCTTAGGTACGATAAGGAATTTGAGATTTGTTATTGATTAATCCTTTCTAGCTTTAATCCATAGCTTTAGATTGAATTTTTCCTCTTTTCCTCTTTGTTAATGGCTGGCTATATTTTAGTTTTTGATTTTCTTTTGTGAATGTAAGAAATGAAACATTAATGTGCAAGGGTAAGAAGTGTATAACAATGTACGATAAGGAGGCTATTTTACCAATATGCCCATATGTAATTTAATTTGTTTAATAACCCAATTATAGCCCATTTACTTTATTAATAAGGACGACCTTATATATGGTTTATTCAAATCTCAATCCCTTCATCATCATTATTCTTTTTAATTTATCTAATTAAATTTCCTGAATAATGCTATCACAAATTAAGGATGTTGCAGGGAGCATACTTTGTATTGAAGATATTATGCTATATATTAATAGTACATAGCATAGTACGGACCTGAGTACCATTACAGCATAGTCATTCTTATTATAGGTAAGAATGAATGAGAACACAAGGAATGCTGCTAGGAATAACTCTACTTCAGGAGTGGAAGAGGGAGAAGGATAGGGAGCCGCTTCGCCCAATTTTCAAGCCTTATTCGATGCATTGGTGGCTTTACTATTGAGGAGAACCCAAACTACTCTTGGTATGACTTTAGGTGGTGGTGCTGCTTTGCAAGTGCCTAGGATTGACTTTGCCAAGCTTTACAAGGATTATTTTACTCTTGGAGGGAAGCCGTTCTTGGGAACAAAATCAGCTATTGAAGTGCAATATTGGATGGATACTTGCGAATGTAATTTCAAGGATATGGATGTGGAAGATGCTATGAAGAGGAAGCTTGCTTCAAAATAGCTATAAGGTCGGGCTACGAATTGGTGGAATGCTCTTACCATTGCTACTCCAAAGGATCAGATTTCTTAGGAATAGTTTAAGGCTAGATTTGAGGAGAAGTTTATTCCTACGGCTCATAAATCCATGTTATTCAAGAAATTTACTGTGTTGAAGCAAAGGGAGATGTCTATTTTTGAGTTGTGGCTGAATTTGATGCTTTTTCAAAGTATGGAATGTCTTTTATTGTTAAACCTTTGAAGAAGAATGAGAAGTTTATCACTAGATTGGACAACCACTTGGGAGAGAATTTGTGGACCACATTGAAGTGTCTTTTGAAAAACTTATGGAGAAAACACTAAGACATGAAGGCCTGTACCCAATGAATAGGACTGTTATTGTTGCTATTGCTGAGAAATAGTAACCAAAACCAAAGCAGGGCGGTGGAGGTAAGAATAAATGGAATGGAAAGAGGAAGAAACAATAGCAAGGAAAAGGGGACAAAAAAGAGCAAGAGTGAAATTGTTTGTCATAATAGTAAGGAAAAATGCTACTATGTCAAGAAATGTAAGGCTACTAGAAAGTGCTTCTACTATGATAAGCCTAGGCATATTAAGAAGGATTGTCAAGAACCACCTAAGGATAAACAGATCAAGGTGCAAGGTATGCTTTCCATCAAAGAAGTTTCTATTCGAGTTCTTTTTGATACTGGAGCTTCGCATTCTTTCGTATGTTGTCATTTAGTATGTAAACTAGATTTGGAACTTGAGATAGTAGACCAACATTTGATTGTGAAGAACTCTATTGAAGGATCTTCTAGTCTTTGTATGATTTTTCATGGTTTAGTTTTATTGAGTCATGGATGTTCTTTTGCTTATGATTGGCTTGTTCATAATTTTGCTAGATTCAAGATTTTTTAGAAGTGGACTGGCTTGAGAGGTATGCGGCTGTTGTGGATTGCAAGAAGCTAGAGGTGACAATTGGGAATGTGGAAGGGAAAACGGTA
Source organism: Allium cepa (assembly GCA_030765085.1). Taxonomy (NCBI): domain Eukaryota; kingdom Viridiplantae; phylum Streptophyta; class Magnoliopsida; order Asparagales; family Amaryllidaceae; genus Allium; species Allium cepa. The sequence continues at coordinate 458,777,978 of CM060938.1, read as the reverse complement.
GTGATGCGCTGCTTACCAGAGGATAGGGTATTAGTCAGCTTTCTATATTCGTTTGTAACTCTACAGGAAGAGTTTCATCTGTGCCTATCACTAGAAAGTACCCCGATGTCTTCGAGGAAGTGAAAGGATTGTCGCCGCATAAAGAGATCGAGTTTTAGATCGACTTAGTTGATGGAGGCAGACACATAGTGTTTCCTTTGAGGCATATGACACTTAGAGAGCAGAAAGATTTAGAGATGCAAATGGATGGTCAACTGAAGAAAGGATTCATTTGGAGAAGCATATCCGAATGGGGCGCATCTATTGTATTGATGATTAAGGCGGATGGTTCTTTGATGTTATATGTGAATTATCGTGAGTTGAACAAGGTCGTGAAGAAGAATAAGTATCCACTTCCACAGATTGATGACTTGTTTGATCAGCTGCATGGTGCAAAAGTATTTTCTCAAATGAATTTGGTGACGAGATTTCACCAGTTGAGAGTGGCTAAAGAAAGTGTGCCTATTACTGCATTTCAGACTCTGTCGGATTTCTACGACTGGTTGGTAATGCCTTTTGGGTTGATCAATGCTCAGGCTATTATGGATCTTATGAATAGAGTCTTCAAAGGTTAGTTGAACAAGTTTGTGTTCGTGTCCATGGATGACATTCTGATTACTCTAGAACCAAGGAAGAGCAAAAGACACACTTGAGGATTGTGCTTGAATTTTGAGAAAGAACAAGTTAAGCTCTAAGTGTCACTTTTGGAAAGAAGAAGTGAGATTCTTCGATCATGTCGTGTCAGAACAAGAAACAGTAGTGGATACTGCAAATGTGGCAGTGATCCAAGATTGAAACCAGCCCAAGAATGCTACGAATGTGAGAAGTTTCCTTAGATTGGTATGATATTACAGGAGTTTCATAAAGGACTTCTCAAAGATTGCAGCACCATTAATTAACTTGATTAATAAGAATCAAACTTTTACTTGGGATGCTAGATATGAGCATGCATTTGTGGTTTTGAAGGAGAGATTGGTGAGTGCATCTGTATTGGTTATTCCAGGTGGGAATGAAGAGTTGATAGTATACACGGATGCTTGTGGTACTGATCTATGGGCCTTGTTGATGCAGAAAGGGAGAGTTGTTGCTTATGTTAGTCGACAGTAGAAACCGCATGAAATAATTATCCAACCCATGACTATAAGATGGCGATGATTGTGTTAGCTTTGAAGATGTAGAGGAACTATTTGTCGGGAGAAAGATCTGAGCTATTCATGGACCACAAATCGTTGAAGTATCTTGTTAACCTACCTTTTTCCAAGGCAATAGATAGCCGGATTTAGCCCAATGTACTTCATAATTATCAAGGCCAGTAGCCCAAAGTAATGACTGTGAGATCCAGAAATCAAGTGCATGCAGTGATATAAAGCGACGATCAACCGAGACCAAAAGATAAACTCTCTAGAATAAACTCTCTAGAATATTCTAAGTACGGATCAGTACCTCCCCCGGCAAGGGATCAGGGCTTATCCCTTCCCCTAGGGGATTGGTACATCCTCAATTTTTATCCCAAACTGGGTGAGACCAATATAAAGTGACAAGAAAATCCCTACAAGGCTACATTTCAAATCTCAAGTCGTTTGGAGTTTGTATGCCCAAGTTATGGGAAAATTACTTCGCCAAAGAAAAGGATCGGTATATAAGGGGTCATATAAAAGGGATCGACATATTTCAGCCAAACAAGTGCAACTCAATGTAAAACCATCAATATCTAAAAATCTATAAGGCCAATGCATATGAAACTTTGGAAATAGGAAGAAAGGACCCTACGAAGTCTAACCTAGGGATCGCATGTCATTTAGAGAGGTTTGGAGAGATCTTCCTCTATCCCTCATTAGGGATCAGCCCTCTTCCCTCTTAGGGATCGGCTAAACCTAACTTTATTGCATAGATTGGTCATTATCTTAACATCTACACATCGAATTTACATGAAACTTAGAGCATAAGCTAAGTACAATATATGGAACACTCTAGGTATCGCACATCATTTGGAGCAAGTTAGAGAGATCAAACCCTATCCCTCCATAGGGATCAGCTATAATGAGCCTTTACACCATATTGCAACAAAGATCGACCAATAACTCGAGTTGTATTAATCCAATTGGAACGAAACTTGGAGGCTATACATAATATAATATGGAAAAGCTTCCTGAGGGATCGCATGATATTTGGAGGAGTTTGGAGGTATCGGCTGAAATTAGAATATATGCAACACCACTTCATAAGAAACTCGATATCTAACAAACCGCAAGTCGAAATGGTACGAAATTTGAAAGGCAAGTAGCTAACATCATGGGAAACCCCCCAGGGGATTGTACCCCATTTGAACACCAAAATAGGGATCAGCACCGATCCCTATTTTTTGCCCCAATAGGCCTGAAAATTCTGGGATGGCCTCGTCATGGCTGGAGGTTCTTCTATCGAAATTTCAACCCAATTTGTGCACATCTTCCCCTATAAATACAGTACGCATATCATCAAAAAAGGGGGCTACTTTCTGCTACTCTTTATCTTTAACCAGGCTACACTCTGTCAATTTTATTCTTAGATTTTGTAACTATAAACAAACTACAATACAATAAAAAGGATTATTCTGGAGCGGATATAGGCTGTAATTAACCAAACCACTATAAATCTTGTCTCTTTTTACTTGCTTTCATTTTTAATTTGTTTGTTCTTTATAATATATTCTCAACATTAGATACAGTATGAGATCTGTGACTGGATACTAGTGCTTTCACATAACTGGATGTTGGTGCCCAATTTTGAAGCCAATATTTTGGTGCTTTCAATGAGAAGGCTTCCACCCGTGGATTTGAAATCCAAGATCTTGGATTTGTAAGTTCGGATACTTGGATCTAGAAAGAAATGGCTGGGCAATCAATATGGAGATCATTAGCAGATATGAGTCACCATAGAGGGATTAAGGAGCTAGAGCTAATTAAACCTCCGCCTACATCATTAGGGAGGAGATGGAAATAATGGTGAACGCTATGCAGGTGTGAATACTGAAAAACTAGGAGAAGATGATGTAGAATCAAGTCCGATAAATCAGACAGGATGGAGCCATAGGAGCAACTAGAATGCAAAATCAAGGTGTTAGAATGATAGGAACTACTTGAGCTATGGATCAAGGAGTTGAGGCGACATGAATCATTGGAAATCAAAACCGAAACCATGGAAAAGAAGCAAGCGGACTAGAGAATGGGACAGAGCAGGCAAGGGCAGACCCCGACCAACATATATGGATCGGCTCCCATCCCCAAAGACTTAGGGGCATGCCCCCGGGTTTGGATGGTTGCGCTACTAGAGTACCTGCGATTGATGTTGTGCAGTTTGTAGTCAATCGAGATGCCAACACTCTTCGAGAAAGGGATAATCTGGGATCCCCACATGGACTCAGGGGATAGGATGGAAATGATGACTGAAGACCACTTATGGATACTGGAATAGCTAGAAACTAGAATCTAGGACTTGGAGCAAAAATTATCTGGCTTGATACGGACTATAGAACTCCGAGGCAAACCCAGACCAAGGAATATGGATCGACACTACTCACCATGGAACCGGGGGATGGATTTGGATGGCTTTGTATGGTAGATAGAGGTAATGGAACAGGAGCAACCATCATCTGCCACAAATTGGAGAGAGCCGGGCTTAAGGGCTCAGGCCATCATATCTTGATCGAGATGGCATGAACTAAATAATTAATAATCAACTCAACGGTAAAATGGCTAAGTCACTTACATATGTATGGGATCAGGGACGATCCCTAGGCGTGCTTCGAATTGCCGATAAACCACCATAACCAATAGATATCAAAATACTTGGATCTGTAGTAATGCAATGAACAAAATAGGTCGTCGGGTGTGGATTATGCTTGGCAAGGGGTAGGTCACTTCGCCTGAACATGATGGATCGACCTACTCAGGTCATCGGGTATGGATTATGCTAGGCAAGGATCTGGAGAGATCAAGGTCATCAAGTATGGATTATGCCTGACAAGGGGTAGGTTGCTTTTCCTAAACACGATGGATCGACCTATTCAGGTTGTCGAGCTTAGATTATGCTCGGCAAGGATCTGGAGAGATCCATGTCCTCTATGGATTATACCTGCCAAGGGGTAGGTCGCTTCGCTTAAACGTGATGGATCTGCCTACTCAGGTCACTGAGTACGGATTCTGCTCGACAATGATCTGGTGAGAACAAGCATTTGGATTAGGATAACAACCCGAAGAGGTCATGGATTTGGATATCAGTTTTAAAAAATAATGGATTTGGCTTTGGATGGATATGGATTTAGATAGAATTATCTAGAGAGACCGTGGATTTGGATTGGATTTCTGATTAGAGAATACATATATATGGATTATGGATTTTAGATTTTGGATTTATAGCAATTCGAAACATACCTTCTTATCACAGGGCATGTTTTGCGGGGTAAAGTGTTAACCTACCTTTTTCCAAGGCAGTAGGCAAGCGGATTTAACCCAAAAGACTTCATGATTATCAAGGCCAATAGCCCAGAGTGATGATTTTGAGGTCTAGAAGTCAAGTGCAGGCAATGATATGAAGTGATGACAAACCGAGACTAAGAATCTCCAGATTATTCTAAGTATGATTGATACCTCCTCCAGGCAAGGGACCATCACTTATCCCTTTCCCTGGGGGATTGGTGTATATCCCCAAAACTAGGTTAGATCGGTATAAAGTAACAAGGAAAGCCCTAAGAGGCTGCTTTTCAAATCTAAACTCGTTCAGATTATGCATGTCCAATTTATGGGCAAATTAATTCGCATAAGAATGATATCGGTACAAAAGGATCATACAGAAGGGATCGCATATTTCAGATGAAAAAGTGAAAATTAATGGAAAACAATCAATATCTCAAAATCCATACGTCAAATGCATATGAAACTTTGGATACAGGAAGATAGGATCACAGGGATTCTATTCTAGGGATCTCAAGTCCTTTAGAGAGGTTTGGAGGGATTGACCCCTATATCTCAATAGGGATCGTCCCTTTTCCTCTTAAGGATCGGCTGAACCCATCATTGTAGCAAAGGTTGGTCAATATCTCAACATCTACACATCCAATTGACATGAAACTAGGATCACAAGCTAATTAGAACATGTGGAACACCTCATAGGGATTGCATATCATTTGGAGCAAGTTGGAGGGACAGGCCCCTATCCTTCTATAGGTATCGGCTATAATCAGCCTTCGCACCATATTGCAACAAAGATCGATCAATAACTCGAAATATACTAATCCATTTTGCATGAAACTTGGAGGTTATACGTAACATATTATAGAGAAGCTCCTTTGGGGATTGCATGTCATTTGGAGGTGTTTGGAGGCATCATCCCCTATTCCTTCAAAGAGATTGGATGAAATTAGAATATATGTAGCACCACTTCATGGAAAATGCAATATCTCACAAATCGTAAGTCAAAATAACATGAAATTTAGAGAGCAAGAAGCTAACATCACGGGGAACCCCAAAGGATTTCACTCCATTTAGACACTAAAATAAGGATCGGAACCGATCCTTATTGGGGGCCCAAATGGGCTTGAAAATTCTTAGGTACCCTCATCATGGCCTGGAGTTTCTTCTGTTGAAATTTCAATCCAATCTATGCACATTTTCCTCCATAAATATAGTAGATATGGCATAAGAAAAAGGGCCTACTTTTTGCTTCTTTTTATTTTCAAACTAGGCTACACTCTACTAATTTTATTCTTGGATTTCAGATTGTAACTATAAACAGACTACGGTATAATAAAAAGATTATTCTGGCGAAGTTAGCCTAAGCACTACAAATCTAGTCTCTTTTTACTTGCTTTCATTTTAAGTCTCTTTGTTTTACATATTATATTATCTACATTAGATACTATCTAAGATATGTGACTGGATATTGGTGCTCACACATAAATGACTGTTGGTGTTCAGTTTTGACGCCAACATATCTTTTCTCTCAAAAGGATCTTAATCTTTGACAGCAGTGATGGTTAGAGTTTTTGACCTCTTACGACTTTGATATTTCCTATACTCCAGGGAAAGGTAATGAAGTGGCAGATGCACTAACAAGAAGACATGCTAGATTAGTAACTATGTTTTTTTTGAATGTAAGCATATAGGGTATATAATTAGATTTGATTTCAGGCCACATTGTGAGCTCGAGCCTGAGATGTTGAAAGTCTATCGACCAGACCTACTCTCATAGAAAGGATTAGCACTAGTCAGAAGTAAGATGAAAATCTAGTAGAAATCATGAAAAAAATTGAGATAGGATTGGTATTTGAAGATTTGAGGCAGTAGAGATTGACTGAGATGGTTGGCATTGTAAGGATAAGAGAGTGGTTATTCCAGATGTTGGTGGATTACGAGATGAAGTACTAAGAGAATGCCATCATTCCAAATTGACCATTCATCCTGGTGATAACAAGATTTATGGAGACCTAAAAGGAATTATTACTGGGAATATATGAAGAAGGATGTTGGAAAATTCATCTTGAAGTACATGAATTGCTAGTTAGTGAAGGATGAGCAGAAGAAGCCTAATGGATTGCTAGAACCACAAGATATTCCCAAATGAAATTGGAACATATATGTTATCCTGCCTTTTGGCAAGGTCGTGACACCAAGAAATTAGCTGAAAATCAAAGTCAGTTCATCCCGAAAAACGGTTATAGGTAGGCTCGCTATAGATGCTGGTGAATTTTGGCCGAGTCTAGATCGAGCTACAATTGGTATGACACGTCGATCAAAACTATGAAATCTAATGTTCTAAATTTCAAGTCAATCGGAGTTCGTATGTTGAAGTTATGGGTCGATCAAATTCTGGGAGAAGAACATTTTGTTCGTATCCCTCTATTCTCATAGTTCCATTTTGTATCCATTGGTAGACAAGCTTCTCTTCGTATCCATCCAGGCAAACCCGCTTCGTATCCATCCAGGAAAACCCGCTTCGTATCCATCCAAACTCACCGACTTTACATCCATCTACAGTAACAAGTGAGTCCGCTTCGTATCGATCCACTGCCAAACATGCTTCGTATTGATCGGCTACAAATCAATACGAAATCAACGCAACCTATCGATATGAATCCAACCGGTAAGTGATACGAAATGGCCTCTGAGTTATCGATACAAAGAACATAAGTTTGTATCGATACGAATCAATTATAAAGGATCGATAAGAAGTTGAGTCCAATAAAGCGATATGAAAAGAATATCCTAGGTCGATACGAACAAGGCACATTCAAGTGGAAGACTCGGTCGCTCGGCAAAAAGAGTGGATCAATACTAAAAATTAGCGCCACGTCACCTAGAAAGCACGTGCCTAGAAGCAATGCAAACATGAAGCAATGGGAATAGGAAGCGATGCGAATTTAATAGCCTTTGAAATCCAAACTTGCATCGATCATAACTCAAAATCCACAAGTCCAAATGCCACCAAATTTTCAAAGGGTCTTAACATCATGAATATGCAGGATTGATCTCGGCTCTATTGGGCTAAATCTTGATCGAAACGAATTTCACAAATCAAGTCCAAACAACTGGGGATCGATCACATAGGCTTGCCCATGTGGGAGAAGAGATCTTTTGAGATTTGAGCGAGATATTTACTGCCTACGCCAATAAATAGCAGTCCAGGACCTACAAAAAAGAGAACTTTTGGGCTCTTCTACATCCTAACTCTGCCGGAATTACTATTGTATTCGAATTCTATAGTTGTAACTCGTTGTAACCAGCATGCAAAAGTCAATAAAAGTCATCCATTCCATAGTGGACGTAGGCCATGCGCCGAATCACTCTAAATTTGTGTGTTTCTATTCGTTTTTTCTGTTTAGCGATCGATGTTTTTGTTAGATCTTCCTCATTCTTCATTTATATTCTTCATTTTATCTCTTCAAACACACCGAAGAGTGTTGTGCCTTACAAACATTTTGGTGCTTCCACTGGGGAAACCCAGTTTTCTCCTGCTCATTGCATCTACTACCGATATCGGATTACAAGAATCTAAGGAGAAGATCCAGATTTGAAGTCCAAAAGTTCCTCCATCCTATTTAGATTTGTACCAAGTCTAGGAGAGAGCTTTGCTATCCACCATGGTCAACACTAGGACTATATCAACAACTACAGATCTATAAGGACGGGACAGACAGAACCCCATGCAACTTCCTCCTACCGACTAGAATGATGTCGGACCTTCAGATCCGTAAGGGCTTATCACTAGGTAAGAGTTTCAACCACCAATGCAAGAGCTAACTCAAAGCTTCTAGCAGCTTACTCAGAAACTCCGTGCTAATGTGGAATTGACCATTCAACTGAATCATCACAGATGAAGGAGATACAGAAGGGATCAAGCTTCCTATTCATCTACTAAGAGTTCAGCCTCTTCTGACTATCATCATAGATCCACGTGCCCACGGCTGGACCAAAGCTATACAAAGGCTACTGAGCGTCCACACACCTTGAATCTTGAGCAACCGGGAATTGGTCCGTCAATTAGCCATCAGACCGGACCCTTCTCTTGAGGAGGTACCGTTCCTTATCATCTTACTGACAATCGCACCACTACTGGTGCTATTGAGTTGGAAGTTGACACTCGGAACTGAGTAGATCTGACCTAGCATTAACATGAATATATTCTAGAACCTTATGTTCTAGAGAACCTAGAACCAAGGATGCGAGATATGGATCGTCGACCGTGACCGACCCACCCTCGCATTGGAGAACCAGACCACACCTTAGCTCAACTTGCCCAGAACATACAGATGTCGGATATCCCGACAATGATCCACGAAATTCAGGGTCTCACCAATGACGATCGGGGAATCTTCCAGAGTGATACTCCTTGCACTGATGATATACTCTACGCTGAACCCCCTCGATGATTCAGAATGCCAACTCTACCCTTTTATGAAGGAAGCTCTGATCCTAACCAGCACATATTAAAGTACGAGTGGTTAGTGAATGCTGCATGAGCCGATGATGCGGTCAAGTGCTGAAGTTTTTCGATTTCCCTAGGGGCATAGCGACTATGTGGTTTACTCATCTACCACCCGGATCTATCTAATGTTTCGACCAGTTGGCAATGAAGTTTGTTGAATAGTTCTGCATGCATGTCACAAGGCCGAAAGATGTTAACACCATGTCTAGCATCACTCAAGCTACCAGAGAGACACTTAGACGTTATCAAGAGAGGTTTCATGACGCGTGCGCTGAGATTAGTAATCCCAATGATAACTTAATTCCGATGGCACTAACTAAGGGGATCGATCTCAATTTTGAATACGGTAATTGGTTTGTCGGAAAACCCTATGTGTCATTGGACTGTTTCTGTTTCTAGGCAGCTTAGTTCTTGAGAAGTGAGGATGCAAAACAGTCTAGGAAAAAGGATGACGCAGGGCCCAGTGTGGAAGAAATCCAAAGCAATGTCACTATTAAACAAACCAGGGAGATCTTCGAAAATGTGCAGCTGAACATAAAAAATAAACAAAATCAACAGAAAGGCAATGGAAATAAAAACAGGAAATGAGATCAGAATCATGATCTATGGCATAGGGCTTCTATGTTTGACATTACACTCCTTTAAATACGTCGTTGGAAAATGTGTACTTGCAGACTTGCAATACTATTCAATATAAGAAATCTGCTTCGAAAATTAAAAAAAAAAGATCCAAACGGGGAAGTTTTGTAGATTTTACGATAGCTATGGCCATAACATGAATAAGTGCCGTCATTTATAGGATATTATTGAAAAGTTGATACGAGAGAGGAAGTTGGAGCAGTTTGTGCATGCAACGCAGTCAGGAGGTGCGGACCCATCGAATCAGAACCATATACCAAATCAGCCCAGACTAGAGGAACCTGCCCGTACCGGTGGGAGGCCAGTGATTAATACTGTTAGTGGTGGTCCTCATCCAGCAGACCGAAGCTAGAAGGAAATGAAGTCATATGCTAGATCTATTAGGCATGCAAGCTTCGAATGATGTAGTAGTTTGGAAAAGGGAGCTCCGGCCAAGCACTAGAAAACGATGACAGATGACATCATATTTCAGGGCAGGGATGTTGATAGAGTCGAATCCCCAACCATTGATCCACTTGTCATTTCAGCTCAGATATATCCTGCTTGGATGAAGATGATCTTAGTAGACAGTGGAAATTCAGTGAACATACTATTCAAGCGAGCATATGATCAAATGAAAATGGAAACAAAAGGCTTGAAACCTTATTAGTCTCGTATTCATGGCTTCAATGGGAGTGCAACTATACCCATTGGAGTGGTGGAACTACTAGTGGAATTAGGAATTGGACAACGCCGGAGAGTCCAAATATTACAGTTTGTTGTGTTGGACATAGACTCGCCATACAATGCTTCCTTGGGTCGATCAGCCCTAGCTGAATTTAGTGCTATCATTGCCCCTTGGTGTTGGATTTAAAATTCCCTACCGATAATGGAGTTGGAATCGTTCATGGAGATCAGGCCGCTGGATGAGCCTGTTATGTTATCGAGCTGCGGGAGACTCAACGAAAAGAAAAAGGAAATTGTGTAGACGGATCTCTCTGCATCCACTTTGATGAGAATTGACAGCTAAGCCCGGGCCTAGGCCTGGGGACCCCAACCAATTCCCAAGGAATGTTGACATGAGAGATACTTAAAGTGAAGACGAAAGCAAAGACAGTCAAGCTTCCACGGCTGAGTTGACGATTGATGTTCCGATCGACGATATTGACGATTCTAAAATGACAAAGGTTAGATCTCAGCTAGGCCAACAGAAGCAGAAGGAATTGGTTGAGTTTCTTTGGGCAAACCCCGACGTGTTTGCCTAGACACATTCTAACATGTGTGGAATCTCTTTAGACATCCCAAGCCATACATTGAATATTGACTCATGGCATGTTCCGGTTAAGCAAAAAGGCATGGTATGGATCCAGAGAGATCTGCGGCCCTTAAGGAAGAGATAAATAAACTCAAGTCGAACGGGTTTATTCGAGACGCATAATATCCGGAATGGGTGTCCAATCCTGTACTTGTCAGAAAGCATAACGGGAAATGAAGAACATGCGTTGATAATTTGGATTTGAATAAAGCTTTCCCTAAAGACATTTTTCCACTTCCTTAAATCAATCAACTCGTAGACTCAACGGTTGGACATGAACTCTTATCTTTCATGGATGCATACTCTGGCTACAATCAGATACCCATGCACTTTCTTGATCAAGAGGATACTAGCTTTGTCACCGATCTAGGAGTTTACTACTACAAATTCATGCCCTTTGGACTCAAGAACGCCGAGGAAACCTATCAACGGTTGGTTAATCAAATGTACGCTAACCAGATTGGAAAAACCATAGAGGTATATGTGGACGACATATTTGTGAAGTCATGGTTCTCCACTCATCATATCAGAGACCTAGAATCGATGTTCAACATCCTCCAATAATATAGAATGAGTCTCAACCCATTGAAGTGACACTTCGGAGTTGCTTCTAGAAATTTCCTTGGATTTAACGTCAATGCTCGAGGAATTGAAGCCAATCCCGAGAAGATCTAGGCAATCAGAAATCTTGAGACTCTAAGAACTATAAAGCAAGTTTAAAACCTCCACAGGAAAGTAGCAGCACTGAGTAGGTTCATTTTAAAATCCACTGAAAAATTCATTCCCTTCTTCAATCTGTTCAAGAAAGTATACGAAATTTCGAATGGACAATAGAATGTGGGGGCGCATTTCGAGCACCGGCTCAACACCTGTCCATACTGCCCATTTTGTCAAAGCCAATCAATCATGAGAAATTATACATCTACTTGTTAATATAAGAAAATGCAATCAGTGCTGCCGTAATTCGAGAGGAAGACCGGATACAACGACCAATATATTATATTAGCAAATGACTGACCGGAGTAGAGGAAAACTATCCGAAGCTAGAAAATTTGGCTTACTGTCTTATCATTGCCTCAAGGAAGCTCCGTCTGTATTTCCAGGCTTATGCTAATCACCGCCTACACCGACCAGCCATTACGACAGGTCCTTATGCGGCCTGAGATGTCAGGTAGGTGAAACGATCCGAAATTTTCGATCCCGAAAATTCCAGATTGTTAGGAAAGAAGGAAAGAGAAAGAAGAAGGAACTGAAAACCAACTCAAAATCTCATATTCGCAGCAGATAAAATATAATATCAACTAATACTTTACACAAAGAAAACTGTATTTAGTTAATTACATTTAAATACATCAGAGTTATCACATCAATATGTCCCAAATATACAACAATATATCCCAGCGGATATCACTCCATACGTTCCTGCCATCCAGCTCGCCTCCTGAGCTCCATAACGTCTTTACCTGAAAATCTGTAATACTCGGTCTGACCCGAGCATTACATCAAAGTAACACCCGTGTCAGGATGGAAACCAGCGTGAGTAAACCTATCTAACATGGAATACAACAGCATGAAACTTACATAAAACCCATGGTAACTCGTATCAATTTACAACTTTGCAATTTGTTCTAGACATCACTTATTTCACATATCATTTTCTAAGTACCAAAACTTAGATTAAATGGTCTAATTCACTTAAATCATTACATTCCAGCCTATTGATTTCACATATCAATTTATAAAGAATCGAAGTGGTATCGGGTATTAACTAATACCGGCTCCGGTCTCTTCGAATCCAATGTCATCTAAACCCAAGTTATCCCATTTAAATACAATTCAACTTTAATTGTCGGATAAAACTTTTACACAGCAATTCATAATTGATTGATAATCACATTATCATCGTCCATCCAACATATCATATCACAAAGCAATTCATATCAGAGATATCAACCAATTCAAAGCACTCATCATCATTCAATCATTAATAAGCAAGGTTGATCACTTCCATTAATTACATTAATTAATGATCCTCTAATTACTTTCATTAGTTAATTATTCTTAAAATTCATATAATAATTAACCTTTAACTTAATTATGTTCATTAATCAATCTTCATTAATCACAATCAGAAATTAACTTTCCTTAATTACTTCAATTAAACCAACTCCTTGATTAATTATATAAATTAATTCTTCAATTACACTGAGTAATCATTACTTAATTTCTTCCACCAAGTAATTATCCTTTAATTACTACCCATCAAGTAATTTCCTTTAATTAATTACATCCAGTAATTATCCATTAATTACTTCACTAAGTAATTATACCTCATTAATTACCTTAAGTAATTATACTTAACTCAACATCAAATGATTACCTTTAATTAATTAAACTTAATTAACTAACTAACATTAACCACTTTAACTTAATTAATTACACAAATTAATTAACCTTACCCATACACATTAATTACATTGATCCAAAATTATTTACTCGAATTAATTATTCTATAATTACTTACATTGATTAATTATCCTCTAATTAATCATCTTCATTAATTAACTAACCCTTTTATTAATTCCCTTAATTAATCAATCCTTTAATTACACTAAGTAAATAATACTTAATCACTTCCTTTAAGTAATTAATTAGTCACTAATTACAACTTAATTACTTAATTAACTAACCACTAACTCTTAATTAATAAATCTTAAACTATATTAAATTAAACTAATTAATTACCCTTAATTACCTTATTTAATTAATTAGTCATTAATCATCCAAATCTTAATTATCTCTTAAGATAAATCTTTATTTTTATTAATGACTTACTTATCATTAACAAAATTTAAATGCATTCCCAAAACATTCCACTTTTAAATTGAACTTTAAATTTAAAATAAATTAAAATTTGACTTAACAAATTTAAGTTAAACAAACTTCAAATCTTCTAAATCAAATGTTTCAAGAAAAACATTTATCTTACATAATAGTTTTAAAATTAAATTCAATTTCAATTTTAAAACTAGTTTTATAAAAACCTTCAAATTCCTGCATTTTGAACCTACTTCGGGTCCAACCCGAGAATAGCCCGAGTCAGACTCGAGATTCTTTAACTTCTTCCGTTTTTTTCCAAAAACTTTGCTTAAGTTTTAAAATTTGAAAACAAGTTACACTCTCGAACTACACGGAAACGAGCCCGCGCCTCCAACCTAATTTCTCGAGCTTCCCTTCGAGACTTCTTCCCGAAACAAAACCGGCACCACTGATACGTGGTGCACCTGCACTCAACGTCGACGACGATCGGACCTCCAAGTCCACCTCCTACAAGTCGCCTACGGCTACCTCCTTCGACCCCAAGCATCCAAATTCCTAAATATGCTCGAAATCGAAATCGAAGCAATCAAACCAACAGGAACAAAAATACTCCGACAAAAATCAACTCGTCCAAGCCACGCCGACCACCAGAGGCATCACCACCTCGTCCAAGGCCTCAACGAAGACTAAGCTTCGTTTTCCTCCTAGTGCGCACCCTAAAATCCCCATCATGATTCCCATCCTATCGAAAAACCCAGCACGACCCAAACCCATGCTAAAACCCTAATTCGCCTCCGATAGGCCACCATGATCAACAGAAAAATCCAAGTCCAATTTCCCTGGATTCAACCTCTCATCAGCCCCCTTCGACCAAAATCTCAACGTCGATTACCAGGCTGTTCGCTGTGAATTGATAATAAGCTCAAAAACCCATCAACTCTGATTTCTCAGAAATCACTTGGCTGAAAATTATGATTTTGTGCCTAAATTCAACATTTATAATTCCGAATCATACTATAGAATTAATTCAAGAATTCTGATCAATAAATTTTAGGCCTATATTATGACCAGACCTGTAAATTTCAAAATTTAAATAAATACTTCAAATTTTTATTTTAAACTATTTTTAAAGTTAAACTTACCTACTTACAAACATTTTTCATCAAGAGATCTAACTCTAAATTTGAATGTTGGTGAGAAAATGAATTTAATTTGAATGAAAATGGGCCTGAACATTTAACAAAGATGATTTACATTCATACATACTGACCTTTGCACAACAAAGCATATACACACACATGCATTCATATTTCTCACATACAACATAAAGCATTGCTTCAACATTTCATCACATGCATCCATTTATCCTACCAGTTTCAAGTTTTAAATTTTTTTTACTCACAGTATTTGGTTTAAACAGAGTAAACGTTTTTTATTTTCAAACATGCATACATCATTTTCAGGTGTACGTATACATGCAAGCAAATTTTTACATCCAAACTTCAATGATTGACGCATAAAGATCAAAATACAGATAGATTTGAGATGTTGAAGGGTAGTTTACTCACCTGTAAGATTTGAAAAAGAAAAATAGGGAAGAATTTAATCTGGAACTGGCTTGTCTTTGCTTGTTGATGTTGTTGTTGTTTTAAATTGAAAGTTTTAGTTTGATTTTTCCCTTGATTTGCTGAAGCTTTAATCCCTGCTTTTGATAAGGTTGCAACTTGTTGAATTTGAATCTTGCTGGGTTGATCTTGCTTATGTATATTTACTCAGGTAAAAAGTTGACATAGATTTTGATTTTGATTCTTCAGTTAATTAATTTTTTTCTCTTTGATTTCCAGATTTTGATTTTGTTTTCAGCTGGTTACCCTCTTTTTCTTTTTTTTATAGCTGAAATTGTTTTGATTTGTAATTTACTCCTATCTAATGTTTGAAATGAATGAAGGAAAATAGGAAGAGAAAAGAAAATAGACAAGTATAAACTTGAATTTATTAAATTTGAAAACAAAAGAATTAGGCGACACTTGTTTTATGCATGGCATAAGTTACTTACATTTGTTAAATACCATTTTTAATTAAACTGCACATGTTAACAACAAGCTTTAGAATTAAACACTTGTAATAATGCAATTTTATATTATTTTTAAATGACTTTAAAAGTTTTTGAAATAATTTCCTAATTAAATAAATACCTTTCTAAATTAACAAATGCTTTTCCAACTCTAAATAAATAAAACCCTTAAAAGATAATAAAATAAAAACCAATTGTATATAAATAAAATCTTGTACATATATTTTAAATCCAAATTATTTTAAAATATCTATCTTTTGAATTTTAAATTTAAATATTCAAATTCAAATTGAATAACAAATCCAATTTAAAAAATAAATTTGTTATACATATATATTATATATATTTAAACAAACACAAATCCAATTTGTATATAATAATTCTATTTAAAATCTATATAAATATATATACAACACATTATTACTATTGGTTTGAAATTAACAATTTTTGCCCAATTTTAAATAATTTATAATAGAGATTATCATAATTAAACTTGTTCAATTTATACATCAATATTTTAAAAGTTAAATCAAGTAACTATCCAATTATCTGATGCTCGAAAATCCGGGATATCACATTCCTTCCCCCTAGAATCTTTTCGTCCTCGAAAAGGAAAGAAGTCAAAATTTATTAAATACTAAAAAGCAGATAAATTTCCTTTGATCATTTTTAAAACACTTTTTAAAATCAATATAATATTGTCAAAATAGTGTTTATAAAAATATTTTTATAACTCGATGTCTCAACAGATCTATCCTTGTTCTTACAGAGATTCGGTCACACGTTGATCAGGCGTAGGACTGAAAATCTACAAGTACTTGGTAAACCCATTTTCAACATCCAGTGAAAATACTTGGAAAATAATTTATTGAAAATATAGAAATCATTTTTGAAAATAGAGAGAATATCTTTTGGTGAGAATGCTCTGGAAATCATCAACCCCATCCATGGTTGCAGTTAACCCGATGGTTACGTTGCCATCCCGACAAAATCCATAGATAACTGTAGGCCTCCGCGCCCCTCGATTACACCATGGAACGCGCTACAGATCACAGCTACAACTGGGGTTACGTTGCTATCACAGCAAAAACCCATATAACTGTAGGCCTCAGCGCCCTCGAATTCCGCTGCCAAAAGAATGAAACTTCTCCACTCCACTTGACCATAGATCGCAGCCTACCAATGTTACGTTGCCTTCCCGGCAAAATCAAGCGTAGACTGTTGACACTCACCTCCACACGATTTCCGCTATGGTCCACACTGTTGATCGCAGCGATATCGAGTTACACTATCGTCACAGCAATAACCCAAATCCTCTGTAGGCATCAGAGCCCTCGACTTTCGCTACCCAATAATCCTCAGGAACTATTTTGTCCGAACTCCTCACAGGATCAACTTTAGAACCTCCCCCTTAGAGGCTCAAGGCAGTACCAACCTATGGTACTCCTGAGAAGTTCATCTCAAGGAAGCGCCTTTTTCTCTAGAGCCATTTTCAAAACACTTTATACTATACACATATAGTATCTTCTAAATCATACACCTAGTATGAATCTCGTATAAATCTCCTTTCTCAAAATCGATTATCCCAAAATCGATAATTCTCAAACTAAGCTTTCCAAATTCCAAAATTGATTTTACCCAAAAATCAAAAGGCCCTTTTCCAAATTCATAGGTCCCCAAAACCTTTTCCAAAATCATTCTCATAAGATCCTTTATACGTATATATATAGATATATATAACTTCTTAAAACTTTGGATCTCTTCAAACTTGTATAAAACCCTTTTTATACTTCAAAAACTTTCAAAAACCCCTTTCTTTTGGCTATAGATTCAACAAGGGGAGATTTATCTTATATATAACAAAGATACATAACTTTGTTTATCCCAAATCAAAAATTCAAATTTGATTACTCTATAAAGTCACTTACCAAATTACTTACTTCCATAAAGTAAATTTCTACCATAAAAATATCAAATTTCCACTTTATTTCATCATATATTTCACAAAATATACCTTTCATTTTAAAAACCATTTCACATTTCTTATCCACAAATTCCCAGTATTAATGTCATTAAAACCCGTCTGATGTACACATATCATCCGTACGCTATACCAATCTGATCGCTCACTTGATCACACAATTTCACTTCCGAACTAGTATCGTCCACTCAGATCTGGTTTCTTGATCAGAAACCGTCATTCTCCTTGCATAGTCATAACCATGATAGAGAATATCCAGAACCAATCAACAATCCATATCCAGTTTCGTCGTCGAAAATCTAGTGAAAAATCCCAACTTGGATCGATACACTATCTCGAAATTTTGTGCTCGAATATGAATCAAATCACTATGCAAATAGAATAATATACATACATCCTACGTATTTATCTTTCATTATTAATCAAATCGATTCTCTTTCTATTCAAATTCACTTACTCACAATTGCTTAAATCCTCATTTGGATTATCACCTCAATTCTTATCTCAAATGGATATTTAATCATAAACAGTTTGAACTTTGTCAAGCTAAAATTTAGAAAATAGCTTGAAAGTTTAAAATAGATAAACAGTAGAAAAATAATTATTAGTTTGTAAAATAACTGTAAAATAGTTAAGTAGTTGCAAAATAGTTGGAAAATAGTCATATAGTGATAGAAATTTTAAATAATTGCAAAATAGTTGTAAAATAGTAATTAGTTTATAAAACAGTTGTAAAATAGTTAAATGATTTCAAAAATAATTATAAAATAAGTATAAAATAGTTTGAAATTTTAAAAGAAAGGTTGTATATATAAATAGCTTGGAAAAATAGGTTTATATTAAAACAATTTATTTTGAAAATAGTCCAGAGTCAAACTGCCAATTCCCAACCTCCATTTTCTATCAATTCAATTTAAATTTCCACTTCCAATTAAATTGACTCAATTCTAATTTAAATAACTTCAATTTCCATTGAAATTGATTTAACCCCAATTAAGTTGAATTAACCTCAATTTCTTTCCAAATTCAAATCAAATTCCATTCGATTTTAAACCTATTCAACTTTAATTTCAATTCCAAATTAATTTGGACTAATTTCAAATTTAAACCATCTCGAATTATATAAATTCGAGTTAAATTTTTAAATGTTGATTTAATCCTTTAAATTAAATCAACTTATCTCCTTAAACCATTTAATTTTGAATCCAAATTCCATTTTAAATTTCCATATCTCAAACTCATATTGAGATCACACAAACTCCCAATTCAAATTAACCATTTAACTTCTCAAGTTAAATCCCAATTTCATCTTGAAATTTTCAATTCAGGTTGCTTATTAACTAATTTAACTTCTCTTAAGTTAACTTCAATTTACTTAATCCAGTCAACCTTACACAATTTGAATTCCCATTTCAAATTTTAAACTTCAAATTATTTATCTTCCCACTTAAGTTTTAAAAACTTATTTCACTTTGGGTTTCACATCACATTCCAAATTGGAAACTCAACATTTAGAGTTTATTTCAAACCATCTTTGATATTAGGTATATCCACACATATACATATTTACTTCTTGGCCCACCAAGCCAAAATTTGAAACACCTTTGGTTTAAAAAAACAAATTTCCTTTAAAATTTTCAAACATCTCTTATTTTAAAATAAGATCATATTCAAAATAGTCCGAATAATATCATTTCTTTTAACATTTGAAAACAATTTCTGATATTTTTTTAGGCCTAAGATTCAAAACTTCACAATTCAAAACCCACCTCGATTTATAAGTTATACTTATTATAAAATATTTCATTATTAAACATAATAAACATTTATGATAATAACCAAGATTATCGTATCTGGAAAATAATTCATTATCATCTAATTTTGGAATTCTTCCCCAAATTCAAGATTTTAAATTTCAGTTTGAATCCATTTCAAACTCATCTTTATTCAATTTCAATTTGGTAGTATTTCTATTACCACTTAATTTAATTCCAATAATTTAACAACCAATTACCTTAATATTTATTAGAAAGAAATATTGCTTTATGTATCAAAATATATTCTTATATAAAATCATTTAAAATCTTTATATAAGAAAATAACAAGTACGCTCTCATATATAGACACACACACACACACACACACACACACACACACACTCTCAACTCATTTTAGGGTACCATTGACCATATCCTTAATGAGTAAACCCACAAGAGCCAAGGTTCTCGCTTAAGCTTCAGCTCTGATACCAAATGTAACGACCCGAAATTTTCGATCCCTAAATTCCAAATAGTTTGGAAAGAAGAAAAGAGAAAGAAGAAGGAACAGAAAACCAACTCAAAATCTCATACTCGCAGCAGATAAAATATAATATCAACTAATACTTTACACAAAGAAAACTGTATTCAGTTCATTACATTTAAATACATCAGAGTTATCACATCAATATGTCCCAAATATACAACAATATATCCCAGCGGATATCACTCCATACGTTCCTGCCATCCAGCTCGCCTTCTGAGCTCCAGAACATCCTTACCCGAAAATCTGTAATACTCGTTCTGAGCCGAGCATTACATCAAAGTAACACCCGGATCAGGATGGAAACCAGCGTGAGTAAACCCATCTAACATGGAATACAACAGCATGAAACTTACATAAAACCCGAGGTAAATCGTATCAATTTACAACTTTGCAATTTGTTCTAGACATCACTTATTTCACATATCATTTTCTAAGTACCAAAACTTAGATTAAATGGTCCAATTCACTTAAATCATTCCATTCCAGCCTATTGATTTCACATATCAATTTATAAAGAATCGAAGTGGTTACGGGTATTAACTAATACCCAGCTTCGGTCTTTTCGAATCCAATGTCATCTAAAGCCAAGTTATCCATTTAAATACAATTCAACTTTAATTGTCGGATAACACTTTTACACAGCAATTCATAATTGATTGATAATCACATTATCATCGTCCATCCAACATATCATATCATAAAGCAATTCATATCAGAGATATCAACCAATTCAAAGCACTCATCATCATTCAATCATTAATAAGCAAGATTGATCACTTCCATTAATTACACTAATTAATGATCCTGTAATTACTTTCATTAGTTAATTATTCTTAAATTTCATATAATAATTAACCTTTCACTTAATTACATTCATTAATCAATCTTGATTAATCACAATCAGAAATTAACTTTCCTTAATTACTTCATCAATTAAACCAACTCCTTGATTAATTATATAAATTAATTCTTCAATTACACTGAGTAATCATTACTTAATTTCTTCCACCAAGTAATTATCCTTTAATTACTACCCACCAAGTAATTTCCTTTAATTAATTACATCCGGTGATTATCCACTAATTACTTCACTAAGTAATTATACCTCATTAATTACCTTTAGTAATTATACTAAACTCAACATCAAATGATTACCTTTAATTAATTAAACTTAATTAATTAACTAGTATTAACCACCTTAACTTAATTAATTGCACAAATTAGTTAACCTTACCCATACACATTGATTACATTGATCCAAAATTAATTACTCGAATTAATTATTCTATAATTACTTACATTGATTAATTATCCTCTAGTTAATCATCTTCTTTAATTAACTAACCCTTTTATTAATTCCCTTAATTAATCAATACTTTAATTACACTAAATAAATAATCCTTAATCACTTCCTTTAAGTAATTAATTAGTCACTAATTACAAATTAATTTCTTAATTAACTAACCTCTAACTTTTAATTAATAAATCTTAAACTTTATTAAATTAAGCTAATTAATTACCCTTAATTACATTATTTAATTAATTAGTCATTAATCATCCAAATCTTAATTATCTCTTAAGATAAATCTTTATTTTTATTAATGACTTACTTATCATTAACAAAATTTAAATGCATACCCAAAACATTCCACTTTTAAATTGAACTTTAAATTTAAAATAAATTAAAATTTAACTTAACAAATTTAAGTTAAACAAACTTCAAATCTTCTAAATCAAATGTTTCAAGAGAAACATTTATCTTACATTATATTTTTAAAATTAAATTCAATTTAAATTTTAAAACTAGTTTTATAAAAACCTTCAAATTCCTGCATTTTGAACCTACTTCAGGTCCAACCCGAGAATAGCTCGAGTGTAGACTCGAGATTCTTCAACTTCTTCCATTTTTTTTCCAAAACTTTGCTTAAGTTTTTAAAACTTGAAAACAAGTTACACTCTCGAACTACACGGAAACGAGCCCGTGCCTCCAGCCTAATTTCTCGAGCTTCCCTTCGAGATTTCTTCCCAAAAAAAACTGGCACCACTGATACGCGGTGCACCTGCACTCAACGTCGACGATGATCGGACCTCCAAGTCCACCTCCTACGAGTCGCCTACGGCTACCTCCATCAACCCCAAGCATCCAAATTCCTAAGTATGCTCGAAATCGAAATCGAAGCAACCGAACCTACAGGAACAAAAATACTACGAACAAAATCAACTCGTCCAAGCCACGCCGACCACCAGAGGCATCGCCACCTCGTCCAAGGCCTCACCGAAGACTAAGCTTCATTTTCCCCCTGGTGCGCATCCTAAAATCCCCATCATGATTCCCATCCTATCGAAAAACCTAGCACGACCAAAACCCATGCTAAAACCCTAATTCTCCTTCGATAGGCCATCACGATCACTAGAAAAATCCAAGTCCAATTTCCCTAGATTCAACCTCTCATCAGCCCCCTTCGACCAAAATCTCAACGTCGATTACCACGCCGTTCGCTTTGAATTGACAATAAGCTCAAAAACCCATCAACTCTGGTTTCTCAGAAATTCCTTAGCTGAAAATTATGATTTTTGTGCCTAAATTCATCATTTATAATTCCGAATCATACTATAGAATTAATTCAAGAATTCTGATCAATAAATTTTAGGCCTATATTATGATCAGACCTGTAAATTTCAAAATTTAAATAAATACTTCAAATATTTATTTTAAACTATTTTTGAAATTAAACTTGCCTACTTACAAACATTTTTCATCAAGAGATCTAACTCTAAATTTGAATGTTTGGTGAGAAAATGAATTTAATTTGAATGAAATAGGCCTGAACATATAACAGAGATGATTTACGTTCATACATACTGACCTTTGCACAACAAAGCATATATACACACATGCATTCATATTTCTCACATACAACATAAAGCATTACTTCAACATTTCATCACATGTATCCATTTATCCTACCAATTTCAAGTTTAAATTATTTTTTTACTCACAGTATTTGGTTTAAACAGAGTAAATGTTTTTTTATTTTCAAACATGCATACATCATTTTCAGGTGTACATATACATGCAAGCAAATTTTTACATCCAAACTTCAATGTTTGACGCATAAAGATCAAAATACAGATTGATTTGAGATGTTGAAGGGTAGTTTACTCACCTGTAAGATTTGAAACAAAAAAAGGGAAGAATTTAATCTGGAACTGGCTTGTCTTTGCTTGTTGATGTTGTTGTTGTTTTAAAGTGAAAGTTTTAGTTTGATTTTTCCCTTGATTTGTTGAAGCTTTAATCCCTGCTCTTGATCAGGTTGCAACTTGTTGAATTTGAATCTTGCTGGGTTGATCTTGCTCATGTATATTTACTTAGGTTACAAGTTGACACAGATTTTGATTTTGATTCTTCAGTTAATTAATTTTTTTCTCTTTGATTTCCAGATTTGATTTTGTTTTCAGCTGGTTACCCTCTTTTTTTGTAGCTGAAACTGTTTTGATTTGTAATTTACTCCAATCTAATGTTTGAAATGAATAAAGGAAAATGGGAAGAGAAAAGAAAATAGACAAGTATATACTTGAATTTATTAAATTTGAAAACAAAAGAATTAGGTGACGCTTGTTTTATGCATGGCATAAATTACTTACATTTGTTAAATACCATTTTTAATTAAACTACACATGTTAACAACAAGCTTTAGAATTAAACACTTGTAATAATGCAATTTTATATTATTTTTAAATGACTTTAAAAGTTTTTGAAATAAATTTCCTAATTAAATAAATACCTTTCTAAATTAACAAATGCTTTTCCAACTCTAAATAAATAAAACCCTTAAAAGATAATAAAATAAAAACCAATTGTATATAAATAAAATCTTATACATATATTTTAAATCCAAACTATTTTAAAATATCTATCTTTTGAATTTTAGGTTTAAATTTTCAAACTCAAATTAAATAACATATCCAATTTAAAAAAATCAATTTGTTGTATATATTATATACATTTAAACAAACACAAATCAAATTTGTATATAATAATTCTATTTAAAATCTATATAAATATATATACAACACATTATTACTATTGGTTTGAAATTAACAATTTTTGCCCAATTTTAAATAATTTATAATGAAGATTATCACATTTAAATTTTTTCAATTTATAAATCAATATTTTAAAAGTTAAATCAAATAACTATCCAATTATCTGATGCCCAAAAATCCAGGATATCACAGTAGGTTACTCAAGTGGAATATCGAGTTGAGTTAGTTCGACATCGCTTACACACCAAGGCGAGCCATTCAAGGACAAGTCCTTGCAGATTCATCGCTGAATTTACTATTCCGAAGGACTTGCTCAAAACTAGTGATTATTCTAAACATATCTAGAAGCTACATACTGATGGTGCATCAATCGATTGCAACTCAGGCTTCGGAGTTGTGCTTGAAATTCCTGAGGGCCATTCTATATGCTATGCCTTAAAGTTCGATTTCCATGCAACCAACAATGAAGCCGAATACGAAGCTCTACTCGCTGGATTAAGGCTTACCAGAGATTTAAGAATTATTGCTGTGGAGATTTATTGTGATTCTCAATTGTCGTGTGTCAAGTTCGGGGGGAGTACCAGGCCAAAGATCGAAGACTGGCTGCTTAACTTACTCGGGTTTAAGAAATATTGAATCAGTTCGATTAATATGCCATCTATTGTATACCTCAAGAGTGCAATTTAAAAGTCGATTCGTTAGCAAAGTTAGCCAGTTCAGATGAGGCACAGCAAATTGGAATTGTTCCTATGGAAACATTATCTTCCCCGAGCATTGATCAGATGGAAACAGATTGGCTATTTGAGGCCACTCCCAATAAATAGTCATGGATGACTCCATTCAGGTACTATCTCGAGCATGGGACCCTGCTGGAACACAGGAGTGAAAAGGGACAAGTTATTCGAAAAGCTTTGCGGTTCACTATTCAGAATGAAGTCACGTACAGAAGGGGGTACCCTGTTCCTTTACTCCGGTGTATCGCTCACGATGAAATCAAATGAATATTGCATGATGTACATGAATGAAAATGTCGCGATCACACTGGGAGGAAAGCTCTTGCCAAAAAGTGCTCCGATATAGATACTATTGGCTGACTGTAAATCTCGAAGCATCGGATTACGCCAGAAAATGAGACAAATGTCAAAAACACGCTCGGATTCCTAGAGCCCCACCAAACAAAATAACTCAGATGGTCAGTCCATAGCCGTTTGCAGTATGGGGCATTGACATTATTGGTTCTCTACCTCTAGCCAAAGGTGGTGTGAAGTACGCCATCGTCGTCGCAGCTGATTACTTTACCAAGTAGGCAGAAGCTGAACTCCTTTCTACATTCACAACAAAGAAAGTGATTCACTTTATAGTACACAACATTATTTGTCGATTTGGTCTCACACATACCATCGTCACTGACAACGGAGCCCAATTCGACAGTTTTGAATTTAGGAATTTTTGCCAATGATTCCACATCCAGAAGAAATTCTCTACAGTTGCACACCCTCAAGCGAATGGACGGGTCGAAGGTGTTAATAAAGTTATAAAATCCATTCCAAAAAATGACTGGGAAAGGCCGGGGGTAAATGGGTCGATGAACTCCCTATGGTCCTATGGGCTCATCAAATAACCCACAAATTCGCAACCGGCCGCACTACATTCTCTCTTTTTTACAGTTCAGAAGCCATTATTCCAGTTAAGATGGAAGTACCTTCTCATCGTGTGACATATTATGATCCGAAGATGAATGCTATATTACTTGTCGAATCTTCGGATTTATTGGATGAGAAGCGAGAAGAGGCTGATTTGAGGGCAGCCGCATACCGAAGTCGAGTCGTCCGATTGTACAATGCCAAGGTATGACACCGAACCTTTGAACTCAACGATCTCGTCCTTAAGAGAATTTACCATATTCCGCCACATATGAAACCAATGTGGGATGGGCCATATGTTATTGAACGAAAGCTCAGAGATGGCACATTCAAATTATCAATCGTTGACGGCCTTATTCTGCCAAGTGCCTAGAACAACGAAAGTCGTCGTTGCTACTAAACATAATAGGCTTTATTTATTTATGTAGTCTATTTTTCGTTTGCAATTTTTATGCATTTCGAAATTTGAATTTGTAATAAGGAAACCGACTTTGTCGTATTTTCTTATTTCAGTAATAAAATGCAATCTCTTCGAGCCAGAGCTTTGATTTTTTGAAATGCGTCATACGACCATCACTTTGCACGGAGAGCTAAGTTCCACTATATAGTAGGATTTATT
This sequence comes from Allium cepa, assembly GCA_030765085.1. Taxonomy (NCBI): domain Eukaryota; kingdom Viridiplantae; phylum Streptophyta; class Magnoliopsida; order Asparagales; family Amaryllidaceae; genus Allium; species Allium cepa. The sequence continues at coordinate 458,751,557 of CM060938.1, read as the reverse complement.
CAAATTGGGAGTGACTGTGATACAACTGGTCACTCGCTAAGTGAGAACTGAGCTCGAGGGCAAGTCACCACACTGAAGCTAAAAAAGGATTGATACACGACAATCCTATAACTAACTCCAAATTCTCAACTGGAGTATAAACTTACAAATGCAATTTCGAAGAAGGTGGATCTGTCCACCTAATGACTTCGTCGGTATTCAAACCAAGTTCGAGGAGGAAACCCGTCTATCTAATGATCTCGCTTGTTAACTTAGGGTGGATGTGGGTCGACCATCCACGATCCTAGTGGATCCATCATTCCCAGAGTGCGAATGAAATTCTAAAGCCTAAACAGATGTGACTGACCATCTGTCGGCCAACTCCAGATTCTCAGAGTGTGAACTGGAGTGTAAACATAAATACCAAATGAGTGTGATTGACCACCCATCAACTATCTCCGGATTCCCAGAGTGCGAACCGGGGTATGAACATCAACTAATTCTGGATTCTCGGAGTGCGAACTCGAGTATAAACATTGACTAACTCTTAAATTTTGGGAGTGTAGATTGGAGCGTGAACACAAACCGGGTGTAAAGCGACTGACCATAAGACAGCTTTGAGTCCCCGAAGTGCGGCTGGAGTAAAAGAGTAAATCAGGTGTGACTGACCACCCACGAATCAATCTAAGTCCCCAGAGAGTGGGCAAAGTTCTAAACATCAAAAGAGTCTGACTGACTGCTCATGAAGTAACTTAAGTCCCCAAAGCATGGACATATCTCTAAATCTCAAGCAGGAATAATTAACCGTCGGCAAACAAGTGCAATCCCTAAAGTGTGGATGCAATTACCAATTGGTGAGCGAGTGTGGTCCGACTACTCAAATTCGCCTTGTTTCAACTTTGTTTCATAAAGCTAAGACCGATGTGTTAAAGGAAAATGACGATTGCTAACCAATCTTTTCAACTTATCCATGGAACTGGGGCAGAGCTTAAGTGAGCCACTGGTTGAGACAGTGCAGCATCAGAATTCGACTTAACGCGCGATTGCGACTCGAAGCCGCATCTCTAGAACATAGCGACTAAACCCGGGTCTGATTCAGAGACTAAAACTTCACAAGTGAATTGAATGGAAGTTCGAGCACTGAAGTACTTTAACAAATGAACACAAACGATACTAAAGACAAAATGGAATTCTATTTCAAATATCTTTGAAAGAAAACGAAAGGTACAAAATTATTCCAAAAAATCCGACTAGCAGGGGCCGAGCCTACATTTATACACGGCCTATAAAAAGCAAAAGTAGATTCCTATCTATCTAACAAAAATGAGCCAAGAAGACATGCATATTCTCTCTTCTTCCAGCTTCTTCTTCGGCGTTGACCCACTGGAGCTGCCACTTGGTTACCTCTTTGAGCCCTTGCCTTTTGGCGGTTGATCTCCAGTCAGGGGCATTATGTTAACTTCCTCCTTCGAACTTACATGGATTGGAATGCTTCCTGAAGGCGGAGTCGGAGGGATAGGATCAATGTTAGAAGGTGGAGGGGGCTTACTTATGTCAGTGACCGTCCCACCAGGAGAAATCATTAGTAAAGGGGCTGGACGAGGGACCGCCATTCCACCATCGATGCCATTGGCACGCGCAGTCACTTCTAATTCGGTGTTGATTTCAGCAATGATCTCCTCTTCATGCATTTTTTGGGCATCTCCAGGGACACTAGTAGTCGGGCACGAGGAGATGGTCATACATACGCCTCCACTTATAATAAATGGAAAATTGGCAAAGGGGTCACTATGATGATCGAGAAGTTCCTCCATCATCAGTTCATCAAAACTAAGCGTGCTTCCCTGTGCCTCGATAGTTGGAGTGGTGGCCATTTTCGTTATCGCTTCTGTTATGATGGCCTCCTGCTCATGATGCGACTCTTGAGTTGCAGGAGGCACGGTTGATGTAGCTCGTATCACTGAATAGAGGAAAGGAAAAAGAGTTAGAGATTACTTCAATTAACATTTCCGGCTTTGAATGAGCACAAGAGGTGTTCAGAATACCTTCCTCAGGTCGACTTGCGGGTGGCGGAGCAGCTTCAGAAACTTGCATGCGAACTAGAGACAACTACGGTTGATCGGGATTATATGCAGGAACGGACTAAGGATCAACCGAAGATGTAGTTTCGGGCTGGGTTGGCATAAGAGTTTCAAAACCCGCATTATGGTGCTCAATACCAGAACCTTCTCCAGCTTTCGAATGCTGAGTGCCAAGTTTCTCCTTTTTCATATGTGATCGTTATATGGTGGAGAACTTTTCTTTCATCTTCACTTAGCACCCGATTCTCTAGTTCAAATTCATCAATTACTTCGACTTGATGCTTAGCCTTCTCGTCTTCCACCAAGCGGCCCCAAGCATTATACAATTGCGACGCATAGTTATCCAGTAGGTTAGGTTTCGATGCTCCAAAAAATTGGCATTGTATATGATAAGAAGATCATCGATATCAGCCTCCAACCTGGTCTCTGCCATCCTCACTTCGCTCTCAACCTTGGCCTTGGCTTTCGAGATTTTGAGCGCTGCCGCAATCCTCTCATTCCTAAACACCATGGGCTGTACACAAGCTTCCTGAGTTTCTTTTTTTGCATCATCTTTCTCCTTGATGATTTCACCAAATTTGACCTTAAGCCCCTCAAGCTCCTTCAGTGCAGCTTCCCTTTTTGCCATAACAGTGGTGTTTCGGTGGCCCATCTCCTCAACCAAGGCAAAATGCATCAATCACATCCTTCCCATAGACTGATTTGCCATGTCGGCTTTTTTTATTGGCCTCTATTTTTGATATCCTAGAAGATTTAGTCTTATTGTTAAGCACTTGTATTATACGATCTTTTTGAGCAAGATCAGTTTCTAATTTCTCAATTGTTTTCCCTCGCTCAAAGGCGACCGCCGATCCTTCGTCCGCAGTTTTCATCCACTCCCTATATTGTGTGTAAAAATCATGGATGTAATCATGCATTTGTTTCGCCTAAACTGGAATTCTCTTTAAATGCGGAGGGAAGATGAAAACATCAAAACAAATGTTTGCAAAGTCTTTTTTCAATTAGGCGATTCTCATTGCTCCTTCCCCCGTGGACTTGGTGACATCTTGCTCAGTGATAGTGGGAGTTTCACCCACGATCCTACGGTGCTGTGAATCAGACCTTTGTATTTGAGAAGGCGACCATTGGCGTGAAGATTCCAAAGGTTGTTTGCAATGGCTGAAAGGTTGCGTTGGAGATCGAGGAGGCAGAGAACGTGATAGGGATCGATGTCTATATTATGTGTCTCTATCCCTCTCCCTTTCATGGCGCTTATGACTAGAATAACCATGATCACGGTCTCTATCGGCTTCCCTTCTGCGGGACTCATAATCTGAACTAGATGACTGGCGTGTCGATCGAAGGCTTCCTAGCATAGATTCTCGCCTTGTCATTGTATCTGTAAAGTAAAAGAGAAGCAGAATCAGTAATCTTCAGAAATGAACAACTTATGATTAGAAATTGTGTAGTGTCATGAAGTGTATGTATGCTTGTGCTAAACCCCCCGATCAACGGGTTATGTCAGCCACACTCATAGGAAGTGACTAGCTTAAATCTAAAGCGCTTTGAATCCCTTCCAATCCAGTGTCATGCTAGAGCGACACATAGTACGGGATTGGAATGTCGACGAGTCCTTCGAATAGATTTTCTATTTGTGAGGGAGGAGCCTTCGAAATTCAAACACCGGAGGCTGGTAGGGACACGACCATAGATTTTCACCTTGAAGACTTATGATTCTTATGAGCAACTGCCTTGCCTTTTCTCTTTCCCTCTAAATCCCAAGAACTCTCTGGAGGCCCGACTACGGGCTCAATTTCAGTGGGCGTATCTTCTTCGTCGTTCTCCTCAGTAGTTACAACCTTGGGCACTCTACACTTATCCTATCTTGCCAGGGATGTCCCAAGAGATCCTTCAAGTCTTATGCTATGGTTTTGATCAATTAACCCAACAATCCTCAAATTTTTATCTGTCAGCACCAAGTAAATTTCTCTCTTTTCACTAGGCATCTCTTGAAGAATCTGTATTATTTCATTAAATTGGGTACCTTAGGGTCGTGGTATTATAGTGGTAAATGAAAGAAAATATTAGTTTCAATGTGGGTTACAACTGTCTTGTTAGCCACTAGAGAAGTTGCGACACTTATGTTTAACTAACCACCATCTGGAAAACCCTATGGGCACCGAATGTAGAACCACTCCGTCTTGAAGTAGCTAAGCCTGGTTCAGGATTCGGTCACCACTTGGAAATTCCTAACTGCCTCTAGACTGTTCAGGATTCGGTCACCGAATGAACAAGAATCTGACATCATCCGGAGTCGAGGGTCGAAAGAGATGCTCCATGAAAACAATGAATAGACTGTTTAGCAATGCATATCTGTTTGGATGTAACTATGATGGATGATTTCAAAGAAAGCTAACACTTCTCAAATATATTCGTTAAATGGAGGAAGTGCTCCAACAGTGTACGAATGTCTTATAAAAGCGGTGGACCCTTCCGGGGGAGAGTGTGGCCTATCATTCGGCCCCAGTAGTAGGACATCATCCAATGATAGCTTATGCCTCCGGCAAATTCTTCCCAACATATCCTTAAAGACATTAGACGGTACAGAATTTTGTGGATTCCCTATAAAGATTGCTCCTGGCAACTTATCTGGAGATGGAATTATGATTTCGGCCACGGGATCTCTATTACCAAAGGAGGTGAACTTTGAGCCTCCTGCTGATGTGAACTTCTAGGTTACATAACTAATCAACTCAGTAAAAACAATCATTAGATGATAATAAGCTCATGTGTTCTCCAGTGTGAAGTACATGAATGTGTTGTGCAGTGCCATAAATACTTAAGAAATTCTATAGAATTTGAGAAAATTTCTAAATGACAAGACTTCGAAATTCAACCTGAGTGACCATCATCGCTGACTGTCACACCCGTGCCGTCCAGACTTTGGAGATCTATCCAAGTTAAAGTTCGTTGGTATTTTGTCAAGTTACAGTTCCATCGGCCAACTTCAAAAGGCAGTCAAATATGCAGTGTAACATTTAAGTCCAATTATGTAAGGCAGAAGCTCGTCGGAGTTAAATGTTCAAGTATGCAAAGGATTTCATCTTCATCAAGTTCAAGCTTATATTGATCCCCAAATGGATAATTCGTATCAATCACCCATAAAATCAGTTCATATCACTCGCCAATAGCATAGTTCGTATCCATCGGAGGAAGCAATGATTCGTATCGATTGTGGAACAATGCTGCGTATCGACCACATGAAAGTCATTTCATATCGATGCAAAATTCCCTCTGCTTCGTATCGTTCGCTAGACCCTAGATTTCATATTGATCGAACTAGATCAATATGAAGGCTATCATTAGTTGATCGATATGAAAGCCCACCATCTATCAATAAAAAACGCTTCTATCATTCGATACGAAGTCCCGTCGCGTCCAGATCGATCCAAATCATATCCCCTCATCCAAGATCGATATGAGAGGCTTCTACATATCAATCTACACGTCATCTTCTCTGATCGACTCAAGTAGTATGGGAACCATCCCCTCCTTCCTCGACCTTACTCCGACCATCTTCGGCCTCCTCTTCACCAAACTTGGCTTCGAATACAAATGGAATGACATTAAAGCTCAAGTCTTGTTGTTTCTAATGAGATATTATTGGCTAATTACCTAATTTAAGCAGCTAATTCGAAGAATTAAGGAGTTAAGTAATTTGAGAATGAAGACAATTTCTTTTTCTTGGTCGTGCAATCAATATGAAGAGCTGGAAGAAAAATGAACAAGTGAAAGAATTTTATAAGTACGAAAAGAATTTATATATGGTTCGGCCTAAGGTAAGTGTCGATTCATATCCCATTACAAACTGACCGGTTGAAGAGGTCTACACTATAACCGATATAAAGTGACCAGTTCGTATCCATTGGCCATCGATTGAGGAACCTCCTTCATATCCATCCACGGCTGATCTGAGATGAAGCTTTTTGTATCCATCAGGCTATCGATACGAAACACAAAGCAATGACTTAAGCAATGACTTATTTGAACCGTTCGAACCCATCAGAAATGCATCGATACAAATTATTTTAAAGGGCCAACTAATTTGCGCTGATCGCCACTAATACGAAAACAAAATTTCAAATTCCTCAAATCGATCCTAGAGATGGTTGATACGAAGTGAAACTCCAAAGAAATTATTATGCGTTGTTACAACTCGAATTTCACATCGATTTAGGAGAGGATCGATACGGAATTCGATACGAAAAAACTGACAATGACTCATGGATGTGCGACGTTAACGAGAGTCGGGTTAACATTCGTGCATGTATGTCGAACTAATATCCAATTCTCAAAATTCACAGGAGTTGAATGCTCACCTGGGGGCAATTACAACAACGAATAGCAGTTTTCTATCATTCAATACTCAGTTACAACAGTGCACAGTCCGCAGTCAGTAGTTTGTTATTTGTATTACTGAAGATCAATTGAAGGTTACATCGTTTGACGAGAAGACAACAACAGTTCAACAAGTCGGATGGAACTTTTTAGAATGAAGGATGCTGCTTTTCAAAGCACGTCATGTCCTCACAATACGTACTTTGAGGGGCAAATGTTATCCCGCCTTTTGGCAAGACCGTGACCTAAGAAATTGACTGGAAATCAAAGACAGTTCATCCCAAAAAAAGGTTATACGAAGGTTCGCTATGGATGCTGGTGAATTTTTCCCGAGTCTGAATCGAGCTACAATTGGCATGACAAAAAGATCAACACTATGAAAGCCAACGTTTCAAATTTCAAGTCGATCGGAGTTCGTATACTCAAGTTACGGGTCGATCAAATTCTAGGAGAAGAATATTCTGTTCGTATCCCTCTGTTCACATTGGTCCATTTCATATTCATCGGTAGACAAGTGTCTCTTCCTATCCATCCAGGCAAACCCTCTTCGTATCCATCCAAACTCACCCAATTCGCATCCATCTATAGTAAAACATGAGTCCACTTCGTGTTGATCCACTACCAAACATGCTTCGTATCGATTAGCCACAGATCGATATGAAATCAACACCCCCTGTCAATACGAACCCAACTAGTAAGCGATACAAAATGGCCTCTGAGTTACCGATATAAAGAACATAAGTTTGTATCGATATAAAGCAATTATAAAGGATCGATACGAAGTTGAGTGCAATAAAGCGAAAAGAAAGGAATATCCTGGGTCGATACGAACAAGGCACATTCAAGTGGAAGACTCGATCACTCGACATAATGAGTGGATCGATCCTAAAAGTTAGCGCTACATCACCTGGCAAGCACGTGCCCAAAAGCAATGCGAAAAAGAAGCTGTGTGAACAGGAAGCGATGCGAATTCAAGAGCCTTAGAAAAATCCAAACTTGCATCGATCATAACTCAAAATCTACAAGTCCAAATGCCACCAAATTTTCGTAGGAACTTGCATGCAACCTCAAGAATATTCATGATCAATCTCAGCTCGATTGGGTCATCGATATGAATTTCATTCATTTTGATCATGGATCGAGTCCAAACAATCGAGGATTGATCATGCAAGCCCACCCACGTGGGAGAAGAGGTCTTTCAAGATTTGGGCGAGATATTTGCTGCCTATGCCTATGAATAGCAGCCTAGGACCTACTGAAAAGGACTTTTGGGCTCTTCTACGTCCAGACTCTGTCGGAATTACTGTTGTACTCGAATTCTACTGTTGTACTCATTGTAACCAGCAAGAAAAAATCAACAAAAGTCAGACATTTCATAGTGGACGTAGGCCATACACCGAACCACTCTAAATTCGTGTGTTTCTGTGCGTTTTTTCTATTTATCGATCGATGTGTTTGTTAGATCTTCCTCATTCTTCATTTATATTCTTCATTTTACCTCTTTAAACACATCCGAAGATTGTTGTGCCTAATTCTAGTTTAAACAGATGGATTGCCGCGGACTAGTGCAAGATAAGATAATATTTGGGCTGTGGTAGATTGACTGACCAAGAGTGCAAGACTCATACTTATTAAGTCTAATAGAATGCCATCCAAGTTAGCAAAATTGTAGGTTAAGTTGATTGTTCGATTTAATGGTGTGCCGAAGAGTATTGTAAGTGATAGATACTCGTTGTTTACCAATGGGTTCTAGAAGAGCTTACAAGAGATTTTTGGTAACCAAGCTGCACTTGAGCATAGCTTATCACCCATAGACCGATGGCTAGACCGAGAGAGTTCAATCAGATTTTAGAAAATCTTCTTCAAGCTTGTATTATAGATTTTGGAGGATCGTGGGAAGATCATTTGGACTTGGTAGAATTTTCATATAACAAGAGTTATCAATCAATTGTTGGCATGGAACCGTATGAAGCATTATGTGGACAACCTTGTAATTCGCCTTCATGCTGGTGGGAAGCAGGTGAGCAATCGATACTTGGGCCTGAAAGGATTAGATAGACATCAGAGAAGATAGAGATCCTTTAGCAATGAATGAGGACTTCTCAAGACCAAGAGAAGAGTTATGCTAATAAGATTAGAAGAGATTTGGAACTCTCAGTCGGAGACATTGTATTTGTCAAGATTTTTCCTTTGAAGAATGTTGTTTGATTTAGTAAGAAAAGAAAGTTAGCACCCAGGTTTGTTGGACTGTTTCCATTTATCGAAAAAATTAGAAAGTTTGCTTATATAGTAGAACTACCTTCGAAGATGTTGGGTGTACAAATTATTTCATATATCCTATTTTTGTAAATTTATGCATGACTCAGGTATCATGGTAGCACCGGATCAATTAGTGGAAATAGAGGTGTAGCCAGAAGTTTCAAGACCTCCTAAGCTACTTCGAATCATTAGGAATGAGACGTGATTGCTTAGGAGGAAGGTAGTTATGCTAGTTAAGGCGCGACGGGGTGACGATGATAGCGACTGTAAATGGGAGATTGAAGAAAGTATGAGGATGGCCTATCTAGAACTCTTCTAGTAGTAAGACCCATATGTCGTATCTACTTGCACATTGTATCTTATGCTATTATAATTTTACATCCTATGATAGGTTTTGTTTGCTAATGTTTGATTTAGCTGCTTAGTTGGATTATTAGATGGTTGTTAGTGGCTGGTAGGCATGCGAGATAATCTTGTTCGCTTATGTTTGTTTAGGTATTTCGGAGGAGAAATTCCTAAAGAGGGGAGAATTTATCGACTCGTATTTTATTTGTCGAAGGATTGAAAAATAATTTTATTTATTTCATTTGTAGTCATATAATTATAATATTTTAGGTTATTGTTTTTAGGGATGTTTACACATCTATGATTTTTCCAAATTTATGTGTGACCATTTTGCCCCTAGAGATTTTATTTCATCTATAACTTTTGGTAGATGCTGAATTAGATGCTCTAACCTATTTCTTAGCATCGGGATAGTGGTTTCTTATTCCATAGAATGATCATATAGGAAAATCAAATAAGTGGTTTAGAAGTTATAGCAGTTTTAAATTTTAAAATCTGCTGGCAAGAACTAGAAGGGGATTAATGGGCCGAATTAGCAAGTCCATTAGTCTAGTCAGCTTTGACTAAATATGAGGTGATAGAGACTGTTTGAAATTTTATCCCTCATTTCAAATCATCCCTAAACCCTAAATCCTTTCTAATTCTCCATTCGTTTCATTGGATTTCATCTTATATCGTCTCTAATTGCAAATTAGAGGCTGGATCTTCAATTAGGAGCTCGATTTCATCATTTGGATTGAATCTTCATTCAATTTATTGCTGATTGGATCAGATCATGATAATTTTTCATATGTTTGATTGATATGGTAAGTGGTTATGATCTCTCACTAGTTTATGATGGATTATATGTTGTAGTTAGGTGATTATAGGTTAGAATTGTCAAATTAAATCGATTAGATTTAGGTAACTTCAAATTTATAAACCCTTGATTAACCTACTTAAACATGTAATTGGGATTAGATCATTGGCCAGTGTCATATGTATATTTAGCTATAAAATTCTGTGTTAGATTAGATCTATGCTAGAATTGTGATGGTAGATTGAATTTGATGATTTGTTTGTTTATATTAGTCGTAATCGAAAGATTTTTTATGTTTAGTTCACTGTTATGTTTGAATTGCTTGCTATGGATGATTCGTTTACTAGTGTTTTGCATGTTTTAGGACTTAGGTTGCTGATTAGAGCATATCGGTAGCAAATTTTGTTGGAATTGTAAGAAACTTAGAGGATAGGCTTTGGAGCATGCTGGGAAGACGCCCTTAAAATTTCACGACAATCGGAGCTAAGTTTTGATTAGTATCGATCCGATTGGATTAGATCGGTACCAATCCAAAATTTGCAAGCTAATTGAAGGGAGATCCACAAGGGAAAATGAGCATGGATTTTAGAGTTGCTCTATGAAGTGGATCATAGGATATGACAAGTGTTGAAGATTGGATGGATCATCTTTGTTGGATCGACTATGGTGCAAAGAAGAGAAGACCTGAAGGCTAAGAGGGATGGCTAAGGGTCCATGGCATCTAGATGGAGTGCACTAGAGGCTGGAAGAGGAATGAAGTCTAAAATGGTCAAGTATTTGGATCGACATCGGTCTAATTGGATCAGATTAGTATCGATCCAAATTATTGACTCTATTGGTTGTGTGATCCAAGGTGTAGAGTCTAGAGTTATAGTGGATTATGCTGGAAGTTGTAGCTTGTTGATTGCTTCTACGGTTTGGAAGTTATAGCATGATGAAGTTTTGGCTCTTCGGTCGGGGGCTCGAATAAGAAGTAGGATGAATGGAGTTGATAGACAGCTCTAGATGGAATAAGGCTCCGATATAATTGAATGCGTAGAGTGCCAGGACTCGCGCCTGAAAATGGATTGGAGTAGTGAAAGCTCTGAAGATTTGGTAGTGCCAAGTAATCATTGATAACTCGGAGTGTTATGGTTGTGTTCAAGCAGGGGTACTATATGCGAGAATAGCCTAGGGCTGGTAGTGCTAGTCATGTATCCTGGACCACTCCGATAGGGTCTAATGTCAAATGGTACAAAGGTACTGTAGGAGACAACTAAGCGGAGTTTTTGACCTAAAAGTACAGGGGAACACAATCAAGAACCGATATTTCCATTAGTTTCTAGCAAGCGATGGGGCCATATGAGTTTTCTTATATTCAAGGCTTTATAAGATGATAGCTAGGTATTAGTTGATGGATGCTATGGTGGCTATGATTGATATGTTTGCTATTTCTCTTAGGTAGGCTATCATCTATAGTAATGTTGGAGATGAGATTGGGAATATGGTCAATGGAGGAGGATTCTTTGGTTCTTTTATCCTATTCTGTTATAGTATCCTATTGTCATTTATTCGAGTAGCATATAATATCTTATTATTATGTGCCGACTCTTTAGTTGATGGGACAGGTCAGGTATGAGTTTTTTTTGTACCTGTCTAGTACCATATTTTCCAGAATAGCTTTTGATAGTTATATACCTCTCACACCAGACTGTTGTCTGACCCAAGATTTTATGTTTCCTCTTATCATTTTGGGTACTCTTAAAGGAGTAAACTAGATGATAGGTTTGGAGTTGGAGTTGTTGCACGAAGACGAGCTTAGAGAAACTATCATGCATTACTCTATATTTATATTTTCACTGTATGTTTCTATGTACTCTGAGGGATATAGTGGGGATATGTTGTACTGCGGTATTATGACATTTGTACCATAACGAATGATTTAATAGAGATGTTAATTTCATTTATTATGGATCATTGTATTTTTTTTATATGTTTTCTTTATTATATTTAATCCATGCACTGTAAGATATGCAGCAGGTTTTCTGCTTTAAATTTCAGCCTTGATGATCGTTCCATATCGGCCTAGCAAAGTTACATCGCTCTTTTAGTGTAACGACCCGTTTTTCCGTACCCTTTGAATCGATAATAAACCACACATGCCTAGTTCAAATTGCATGAAAAGGCAGACCGTGAAGGGTAATAAAGAAAGTAAAGACAGAACATAATCTCACACGAATGGAATAACATTTATTATTTCAATAGTAATCTTTACAACGGAAAATTTTAAAATACAATATCAGATTCTAACCTAGATTCAGCGTGGACAGTTATAAACTTCTATCCTTACAAATGCTAAAGACAAGAAAACAAATGCATTAAGTGCAGCGGATAATAGAATACGTCCATATGATGATGAAGATCCCTAGCTCTCCTTTGGAAACTCCAACTGTCTTCAACTAAACCTGAAACTACTCGGATCCGACTCGAGTATTTAAAATACCCAGATCAGGCTTGATGAACCAGTGTGAGATACTTGAAATTTTAGATTCATAGATCATGACGATGTTACCAAAACCTTTAAAAAGAAGGGTATCTCATAAGACCATGCCCACACATAAACATGGACAGGTTTTTACCTTATGATAACCAAAACACTTTTATACAAAAATTCACTTGATATTATTTTTAATAATATTCTTTTGAAAAAACATCTCAAATAAACTTATTCAAATAAGGTATCCACACCTGGACTAAGTCTAAGGTAATATATCCAGATTGGGTCAACGGAATATACTGAACGGAATATAAGATACCTGAGGGGGTAGCTGAAATGTTTACAGTCATTACAACTATTTTAGGAATACAATCAAAATCGTAAATCTCATATTAGGATGGGACTTACAACATGATAGGGAACTAGTGGTCTTTTTCTCCGATCCACGCATAACAAACATAGTTCCCATGGTGCCTTAACCTTTTCTCTCAAACTAGTCACTTGGAACTATACTTGCTACACTACTACTGATAACCGGTAGTTCCTTGCTTTTCTCAAGCTAACCACGTTATCCAAATGAGGCAATAAATGCTTTGAGGGACGTATCCCCCAAAGGGTCCAACGTATTGGACACCACCATACATACTCACTTATTCTGAATTTGTGTTTGTCAAACCTCATAGTATCCCATATCATCTTCCAGGATGTGAGGCTAGTGAGGCTACGCTCAATTTCTTCAAAGCCACGCTTTTCATACAAAACCACGCTCCGAACATAATAGGTTCCATATTGAATGCCACACTGCCATTCCTTTGGTCACTATTTGACTCCAACAAGCATATAAACTTTGAGTTCATATATCTCAGAGAAGGGTGGTAGCTAAGAGAAGTTGGCTTCTCCACCACCAAGCAGATGTACCTTTGTAAAAGTCAAATGTTGTGTCTCAGAAATGCAATGTCAGACATTCATCCATACAAGTTCGTTCTGGGACTTAACGAAACCGAAGGCACTTTGCTCGGCCATTACTAGGCGAGAAGCCATTACAATATGAAAAATATCCACAATGAGGAGACTACTTCTATAAATAACTCTATATTGGAAGCGACCCAGAGCATGTCAACAAGCAGTCCTCACGCTATGAAAATCCTTGGTCTTCAGTAATCATCATCTTCAACATATCTTCACTTTCGCATATATATATATTGGTTCGAAGTGGTTTTCGGATAGGAATCACCCAAATCTGACCCTGGTTCCTTCGAAACAATCATCTCTTTAAAAGATGTTAAGTTCATATGTGGATATCAATCATCAATCAATTACTTCCTCTTTTATTTAATCAAATATCTATCTTAGATGTATTCTTTCCAATTTATTCCACTTTCTTTCCAAGATTATATGGAATCATTAAGCCTCATTTATCAAATCATTTGGTTTATTTAACCTTTCTTAAATCATGGAATAATTCCAAATTATTTTCTCTTTTACTTAGGAAAACCTTTCCAAATCATTCTTTTAATCTTAATCAAAGATTTCATACATTTAAGTTATAACTTTTAACTTACGAAAAATATTCCCAAATCATTCATTAAAACTTAATCAAAGATTTCTAATATTCAAGCTATAAATTTTAACTTAGGGAAAATATTCCCAAATCATTTATTAAATCTTTATCAAAGATTTCCTTCTTAACTTCAAATCATATTCTTACAAATCGTAGATTTTCATTACAGAGCACAACTGCCACCTTAGATATGGTAAATTTCACCTCCAGGGATTGATGGCAAGTTATCCTACATTATGAAGATCTTTGTCTTTAATATGTTTTATTTTGAAAATTAGTTTGAAGGGGTTATCGGATAGGAATCACCCAAATCCGATCACGGTTTTTCGGATAGGAACCACCCAAATTCTATCCTGGTTCCTTCATACTAATAATCGATAAAAAGATGTTAATTAACATTCAAAGAATTTGTTTCTTTTCTTTTATCTTGAAAAAAACTTAAAAATAATCTTTTAGTGCATCCAGGCTTTCCTTTCAATCTATTCCACCCCTCGTCTTAAAAGAGAAAACATAGGCCAGGTAAATTCAAGGCACTGGTTGCTCCATCCCTAACCTTAGTTAGCACATTGTTTTATCTTTCCAGATCTCACAGATGGGACAAATGTAATAGTCGTTTTCGCATACTCAGTTTGTTATTATGTTCAATCTTCTTCACATTTTACTAAGTGTTACAAACAATTTCTCTTAACCATTTATTCAAACTCTTATGAAACTTCCAGATCATCTTTAAATTACTTAATATTTTTTTTAAAATCATTCAAAAAATATTTAGAAAAGAACTGTTAAGTTTAAATCCATAATTCATAAGTTATTGAAAAGCGCTGCAAAAGCTTTGCAAAAAGTGTTACAAAAATCTATATTCTTCAAAACAACTTTTATATCATTTAGAAATCCATCCATTCAACTTAAATCTCTTTTAAAACATTTTAATAGATTTATCAAATTTATTTCATATTTTTAATCATTTAAAAATATCATTTAAAATGAAATCGCTTTTTGGATTTTGAATTGCAAAACTGCGATGTTTTTAGAATTTTTTTTGGACATATTTCAAAATCTACTTGATGAATTGATTTTCTTTCTTCATTGGAAAACAATAGTCATTGCGGACCAAATAATTTTTATTTCGAAGAAATCGGACTCATAAATCATTCTCTACGTTAATTTGAAGATGCAGATCGAAATTTACGAACTGCCCCTACGCGACGAGCTCTATTTTGACCAAATTTGTGAATTGCTTCGAAACTTGTCCGAAACACCTCGAATTTGTTTTAAATCGTATTTAAACTATTTTAAAATAATATTTTCATCTTTTCAAACTCATTTTTCATTTATTTCATATTATAATATTATATTATTATAATATCATTTTCAATCTTTTTAGATTATTTAAAATCATTAAGAGGTTAAACCACTTCCATCCACATTTCAGTATGGATGTCATTTTCATTTAATTACTATGGTTAATTACTAAGCATTTCTCTTATCATTTGTCAAACAAGTTATCATCCAAATAAACAATCACATAATCAACTAATTGCAACCATGTTATCATCCAATATCAACCAATATTCAGCATATTAATTCTAATTTAACATGTATATTATCAACATAAGTTTTATTAAAATAAAACTAAGGTTTGAGTACTCATGATTAGTTCCACTCCACCAATCTTTTATGTAGATTCCCAAATCGATTTCGGCAATACTTTCTTCTCTTTTTCTCGCTCTGAAGCTTCCCAATCTCCTTCCTTCTTCTTAATGTGCTCGGCCTAGGCAATGCAGAGATCAGCCATGCTCCTTTGGGGGTGGTGCTCATGGCTTGAAGGTGAGGGGGTTGTGGCCATGGGTTGTGGAGGTGCAAAGGTGGAGTTTGCACTTGGTTTTGAGGTGGAATACTTTATTTTTCCTTTACTCTATTTATCTTATATTTTTATTTTATTTTTCTAAGGCATTGAAGCCATTAGAGCAGCTTTTAGAAAGCTTGAGAAAGGAAGAAGAAGATATAGAAAAAAAAGTGAGAAAGTGGATGCTTATTTATAGAAAAAGTTTTGGATTAAAATAATATTTTGAAAAAAGACCAAAATACCCTTTACTTACTTTTTAAGCAACCTTATTTTTTCAACACTTAACATCACATTTCAAAATTATTTTATGTCATTTCACTTAAGTATTGAGTAAATAAAGAAATAATTATGTTTGTTTGATTTGATGTTTTACTTTTTGACTTTTGTACTTTTTTGTTCTTTTATGCTTACTTTTTGTTAATTATATTCTAGAATTTTCTAAGTATGTTTAGAAAAAGTAAACTTTATTAGTGAATTAATTAATACTTATACTACTTGAATATATATTCGTATATAAGAAAATAAAGGTGCGACGACGTTGCGACAACTTTTAATCGACAAAACGTTGATTTTCGACAAAATGTTTTACAGTCAC
Organism: Allium cepa; assembly: GCA_030765085.1. Classification (NCBI taxonomy): domain Eukaryota; kingdom Viridiplantae; phylum Streptophyta; class Magnoliopsida; order Asparagales; family Amaryllidaceae; genus Allium; species Allium cepa. Next base: position 458,735,239 of record CM060938.1, on the reverse strand, counting down.
ATTTTGACATTTTAGTTAAACTATTTATTTATATGAACCAAATTTAAAAATAAATTTATATATTTCTATTTAAAAATATAAACACTTATACATAAAATAGAATAATTTATTTGACCATTGAAACTTACTTTTCTAAAAATAGTTTTTGTCACTTTTGTCAATATAGGCAAATGTTACTATTTTTGTGTATACTTTTCTTTTCAAATCCTATCTAATATTATTTAAATCATATAACCCTACTTATTTTACATTTAAAATCACTTTAAAATAGAATATTTTAAAGTGGTCAAATTTTGGGTCGTTACATTTAGGTCACTGATCTGCGGGTGGTATGGGGCAGTCATAACAAATTCTCTTAATATGACTTGTAGTCCTCAACTCTGCACCTCAAAGTACAGCTATCCATCCTCAAAGCGATCTCTTCCAATCATGGAACCATCATTGTCGCATCATCATCGAAAATCGCCACTGAAATAGGGTATGATACTGATCCCTATACCTAGCCATATTTGGCTAAGTATTTGTCTTGTCTCGAGCTTGTGCTATCATATAGACGAAAATCGTGTCAAACACCGAATTGTCTCAAAGAATAAGTATGGAAACCCAAAGCAAGCAGTGGAAGGTTCGAAGTCCAACTTTCCTATACCAATCACCGCTGATCCATGGTCACGTCGATCCCACACTTCACACAAACACTAGCCTATACCCCCTCATACCCCTTCATCGATCACATGTCATATTGGTCAATGGTCATGGATCGGTACCTATCCATGGGTCCCTAACTTAGCCAAAATTTTAGATCTTTACTCCACTAGTACATTTCCACTAAGCAAGCACATCCATGATTATAAGCAAGCCCTGATCCCTCCGTCTTTTGACTTGAAGCAAGCTCCATCGATCCATCACTTAGGATTTTTCTAAATATTTACGTCACCCATCAATGCAAGTGAGTGACTCGAAGCAAACACTCATACAACTTGAGTGATCCATTCATTAACTTAAGCACATTTCAAAGAAATCCTCCACCGATCCATATCTTTACAGTCACCATCGATTCATCAATATCTCAAGCATACGAACTTCAAGTGACATGAAATTTGAAATGTAGCCTTATGGGGTCTTCCTTGTCATCCCATATCGATCACATGAAATTTGGAAAAAAAACATGGAGTTATACATATCCCTACATATCAATCCCTAACTTGTTTCTAAAGCTAAATCGCCATTCAATCGACATTTTCAACCATTCAACCAATATTTATTCAAGAAAGCAGCATACATAGTCTATTCTAATACATATACATCTATACACTTCAAAACAAAGCTTATTTCTAAGGGTGGTATCCATAAGAACACATAAGATCCATAAAAATACAAATACACAAAACTTATCCAAATAACTTGAAATTTACATATGTTATTTAAAAGGGTTTAAAACATGTTTTAAAGTTTGGAAATCATTTTAAAACATCATTAAACATCTAATGGAGGCTAATTAGTGAGTAGAGGCTTAAAACGACTCAATTAAGTCCTAAGTAATCCAATCTAAACTCAAAGATGCACAAATCCAAGATTTAACAGCAGCTCCAAGGAGATCTTCGGCTGCAAATCTTCAATCCAAGGTGCTAATCGTGACAATCTCCTTCTAGTGACGCATTTAGGCTAATTGAAGTAAGGATTAATGTAAATTCTTGGGTAAGAGATTGTTCTTGGAGGGTTTCCTTCTATTTTTGGGAGGAATGAAATCATGGAAGAGAGCCTAATCCGCCTTAACCCCATGCTAATCCCAAAATGGGCTTTGGGACTACCCATCAACTTACCAATTACCCATTAAGCTGCCTAAAATCAAGTGAAACTTTAAATAGTCGTATCTGCCTAACGATACATTTAATTTCCTATTATAACCACTTTACAGAAAGAGAAACCATCATACCAATTGAATGGAAGTGGTTTTAGACCTTAATTTGGCTTCCATCAAAAGTTATAGGCCATAGAAGATTTTTAGGGACAAAATGGTCACATAGAAATCTGATAAAAACTATAGATGTGGAAAATGTCCCTAAGATTCATTTTCTAAAATTTTTGAATCATACGACCTCATATGAAAATAATATTAATATTCTACGATCCTCCGATATGTAGAATATGAGTCGTTATATTCTCCTCCACTTTAGGAATTTTGCCTCCAGAATCCCAAATAAAAATCAATAAGGTCATCCTGCATGCCCACTAACCATACACAATCATAGGCAGCCATCATACATCAAATATGCATACATAGTAATGAAATAGGAAAAAAGAAACATGCAAACCTATCTTAGCATGCAGGATCCTATACTAAGGTATATAATTTGTGATTTCATAAGTGAAAGCAAAAGCAATAATAAGAAATCTTACGAAGTAAAGAGCCCTAAATAAGCTATCCACAAGCTCTCCTCGGTCTTCCAAGTGCAATCGCCTTCACTTTTTCCCTACTGAACCTTCACCGTCTTACTTCTAAGCTGTTTTGTATCACGTCCGACAATACGGATAATCTTACGAGGTCTCAAAGAATCTGATTCAATCTCGATATCATCTAGCTGATCTGGTGCAATAGTTATGCATGAATCGTGCATAAACTTCCGCAAGTGTGAAACATGGAAGACAATATGCACTCCTGTCGTTCTTTAAGGTAAGTCGACTCTATAAGCAAGAATTCCAATCCTCTCTAGTATTGTAAAGGGACCTATAAATATTGGTGCCAACTTCACTCACTATTGAACCGAATTATGTTCTTCAATTGAGAGATCTTGACCAATACCATGTCGTCGACGGAGAAATCTAAATCTCGATGTTAGCATAACTTTCCTGTTTTTCTTGGGAAGCTTCCATTCATTGTCGAATGATCTCGATCTTCTTCGAAGTTTCTCTAATCATATCTTGCTCTAGTATCAGTTACTCGCCTGCTTTCCACCAAGATGAAGGAGCGTCGCATCACTAGTCATATAACACCTCAAATGGTGCCATATCGACAGTGAGCTGATAACTGTTGTTGTATGTGAATTCAACACGATGTAAATGATCGTACCATGATCCTCCAAAATGTAGTACAGAAGCATGCAAAAGATTATCTAAGATATGATTCACTCTCTCAGTTTGGTCGTCCGCTTGAGGGTGATAAGCTGTGCCGAGGTGCAGCTTGTCCCTAATGCCTCCTGTAAGCTCTTCCAAAACCCACTAGCGAACAACGGGTTTTGGTCACTCACAATGCACTGAACATCGTAAAATCATACTATCCACTTCACGGACAACTCGACCAGTATGGCTACCATTCTAACTGACTAAAGGGGTATAAATAAAGCGCTTTTGGTGAATAGAGTGACTATGACCCAAATATTATCGAACCCTACTCGAGTCCTCGGCAGTCCATCGATGAAATCCACAATACTTGTTCCTATTACGACTTGGGAACTTCTAGCAATTACATCAACCAACTATTCTTCTTTTTTTGCCTTGATCCACTGGCAGTTCATACACTTCAAGATGAATCTCCTAACGTCTTTTTTTATCCTTTTCCAATAGTCTCATATCATGGTACATCTTATTATCGCTAGGATGAATAGTCAATCTTGAATGATGGCACTCTCGTAGCACCTCATCCCTTAACCTACCGACATTAGGTATAAATAGTCTTACATCTTTGCAGAGCCAACCATCTCGATCGAGTCTGTACTGTCTTATATCTTCAGACTCTACTCTAGCATAAGTCTTAGCAATGATCTCAGCTAATCTGGTATCGCGCCTCTAACTAATACCAATCCACTCAATAAAAATAGGTATGATAGTCAATCTTGTCAATATCTTTGGCTCTAGCTTGCATCTTGGTCAGAAGTCATAACTGGCAATATACTCTAACTACACCTACTCTAGGAACATAGCTCCCAAGCTGGTATGTCTCTTACTCATGGCATCAACAACTACATTACATCTATCTGGAGTATAAGCAATGTCAAAGTCATAAAAGGCTAGAAACTCTACTGGTTAGTGAAGGTTAAGATCCCTCCGTAAAAAGACGTATTTCAATGATTTATGAATGGTAAACAGCTCGAACATATCTCCTAAAAGATAGCGCCTCCAAATCTTCAACACAAACATAATCGCTACTAACTCAAAATCATTGGTCGATATTTCTTCTCATGTGGCTTCAGTTATCGACAAGCATATGCAACAACTTTGCCTCTCTACATCAATACCGTTCCCAAATCCGGTACCACAAGCCTCAGTGTGTACCGTTATCTCTTTATCCCTGCTCGAACAATACTGGTGCACTCATCAACTTTTACTTCGAACTTACCAATGCTTGCTCACATCTCGTGTCCCTAGAAAATGTCTGATTCTATTTCTTCAAGTGAGTCAACAGTGCGGCTTTTTTGGAGAATTCTAGATGAATCGTCAATAATATCTAGATAACCCTAAGAAACTTCTCACATTCATAGCGTTTTTAGATCTAGTCCAATCTTAGACTGCTAAGATTTTTATAGGATCCATGGCAATGCCCTGCTCAGAAACAACATGACCCAAAAATATCACTTCCCTTCTCCAGAAGTGACACTTCGTAAATTTTGCCTTCAGTTGGTGCTCTCTCAACAATTCAAACATGATACTCAAATGTATCTTATGTTCTTCCTCTGTCCATGAGTAGAAAAGAATATCATTAAGGAACGCAAATACAAATTTGTTTAGTTGACCCCTAATGACATGGTTCATGATATCGAAAAAGTATGCCAGCACTTGGTTAGCGGACATAATCAAACACTCATAGAAATTAGAAGGCATATGAAACACTATAATCGGCACAATTTCCCTTTCTACTCTTGGTTGGTGAATCTTGCACAAGATCCAACTGGGAAAATACTCTAGCACCATGAAGCTGATCGAACAATTCATCAATACATAGGAGTGGATACTTGTTCTTCTTTGTCAGTTTATTTACACATGGTAATCAACACAAAATCTAGGGGAACCATCAGCCTTCATGGGGAATGTATAGGTGTTCCTCACTCAAAAATACTCCTGCAGATAAACCACTTTTGCAAAAGTTCCTTCACTTGCACATTAAGTTCTCTCTATCTTTATGTATCACCCTCCTCAATGGCATCACTATTGATTTGGTATCTTTAAATAAATCATTACGGAACTCAATCTCTTGGCATTGGTTAGTCCAGTCATCTGCTCATGTACATCTAGATACTCCCTAGCAATAGGTACTAATGGCAACTGGTCAGGTAGGGCTTTGAGTGAATATAGAGAACTAGCCACCATGTCATCCTTCAATAGGCACCATAACATTGCCATCCTCCCATCATCTACCCCTATCATCATTATTGAATTCTCATAATCGAATACCACTCTGTAACTATGAAGCTAATCCATTCCTAGAATAATACCAAACCCAACAAAACCCAAAGTAAAGCAGTCATAGTGAAAAGAGCATCAATGACACAACAAGACCAAAACACGACTAACCATACGTAGGCTAGTAACGACTCTAATAGGGTCCATCATAATCAAAGGTTGGTCAACAATTTCGGATCACAATTCTAACTTATCTACCTAGTCACTAGATATGAAGGAATGTGATGCCCCAATATTAAATAAAATTTGTACGGGAACATCATAAATGGAAAGAATACCTTTAATAATGATGCATTCCCCTTCTCTTTCACCGTTGGAGAATTCGATGAAGTCGAAACAACAATGATAGCATATGCTTTTAGCACCTGCTTTTGCTTCAATGGTTCTGGACTGTACTTTCTAATGTGCCCAAGCTTATTGCAGTTATAGCATTTCTTCCCTTTAGCCTTGTTGTCTCTACTAAATTGGCCCGTATCCCATAGTTGTAACAACGAGTGTGGTCTTACTCTTCTTCTAGCCGCCTTTGTTATGAAATTGGTTCCTCTTACTGTTCTACTTCTTCTTGCCTCCTTGCACACTCGTGGCTTTGGCTCATCTTTAGGAGCAATATCCCTCGACTTGGATAAAGGCTCTCATGACTTAAGGCCTTTTTGACTAACATCTCAAAAGTCTCATCAATGTAGCCTATGAGCTTCTCTCTGAAGCAATCATCCAAGCCAATGATGAACTTCTCGTTCTTCTTTGATGGAATGATAATGAAGGAGTCTTATACTTTGGCAAAGCATCAAACATGGCAACATATTCGGAGAAAATCTTATCTCTTTGCATTAGATCCTTGAACTTACGGAACAGGACCGGCTTCTGAGCTGTCCATATAAACTTCTCTTCGGATCTGGCTTTGAACTGGTCTTATGCGAACTAGTCCTTGAGAATAGTGACATTCATAGTATTCCACCAGTTCATGGCTCTCCCCTGAAGTCTTTGTTTAGCTTAGAGTAATCAGCTTTGAGCGCCTGCATTAGAGCACCACCGTCAGCAACAACATTTGGAGTGGATACTTGAGCACTCTACAACATGTTCCCCATCATGGTATTGAACATCGTCTATAGATCAGGATTAACAGCTTCCAAGCCTGCTCCTTCTTCGACTCTAGAAACAAAGTTCCTAGTAGCATTCCTTATTTGATAACTCGTCCTTCAATTTGTGACAAGGACGACCGGTCTCTCTATAAGGAATCCTACTTAAGTAGTACTCATGTGTGCAGTGCGACTAATAACTATATACTAATTTATAGTTTTGAAATCCAAAATATATAACAAATTTTCTCTCTCGTATATATACACACTCTCGAACTAGTCTAGGGTAAGAATTCCTATCCTATCTCTACTAGATCATGGTATTCCTTAAGTTAAACAGTGCAACCTAAGCTCTGATACCAAATGTGAAGACTACCCTACACCTCCAGCACCAAATATACTAGTATAGTGCACTGCAGCAGTTCTCAATTATTGCAGGACGACTATCAAGAGTTACAAAGTAAATAAAACAACATGGAACATTTCATATATCTCACAACGCATTGAAGAAAATATAATAATAATCATCTCAGATATAATATAGGCGAGACTGTAAATAACTGAAAGAATCACAGAATCAGAGTGCATAGATCCGTACAGCATACGATGTAGGAAATAGAGTAATACATCAAATAATAACTCATAAATAACCATCTTTAAGTAATAAAGGCACTAACAAGCTCCATAATGTTGTTCAGTAGAATTGCAAATAAGTAAATGTAGTAATACGAGAGTATAGCCTCTACTCACCACTTGTCTACCTCCTCCTGCTCACTTGACCTGATATCCCTAATCTACTTATTTAAGAGTACCTAGAGTAATAAGCAACAAAGCATAAAACTCTAGTTCAGATGACATTTTGGTGTGAGCACTAGTAAATATTTAAATACTAATATACCACTAAAATAGGACAGATGGTATGAAGGATCATACCTGACCTATCCCTGCATCCACAAAGTTTGCACATATACAAAATACACGTTACTTTATATCATTGTTATCATTAGTATACTACACATCAAAGTACAGAGGTGTGTCCAAATATATACATCAATAATATTGGCACCATGTGACATCCCTTGGGTAGTAAACAATCAATTAAACAAAGCATCCATCATCCATCCTCACGTTCACCATTCAACGTGTTGGACATAAAATCATTGCCGATCCATCATGGTCGAAGACTAGACTATCCATCAAGATAGCCCACATCCTAGTCCCTTGTACTCAAATCCATGCTTCTCAATCGGCTAGGAGATAGACTAACCATCATGTCATTCTGGAGTAGAGAAATGTTATGTCTAGAATAAGGAGCCATCATGCTCCAAGAATCATTATGTTCCCAATATACCCCCACCTCATGAGTACCCTACGAACCCTCGAGTATCATGATCCCTTTGAACATGTCATCATAGTAGAGCTCACGACTCCCATCCTAGAACTGATCTCACAACTCCCATTATGAAGTCATCATGGTTAGGACGGTTCTCAACAGTCATCATCAATAGTAGAATATCATCATACGTCCCATAGCCATCATCCAATGGTTCCCTTAATATGACTCGTACTCCTTATAAAGTACAAGAATCCATCACCGAAGCTGTCTCTTCCTATCACAGAATCATCATTGTCGCATCATCATCTAAAATCACCACCGAACCTAGGGTTTGCTACCGATCCCTATACTTAGCCATATTTGGCTAAGTATTTAGCTTATCTCGAGCTTAAGCTATAATATATCCAAAACTTAAGTCAAACACCAGCTTTTCTCAAAGCATACATATGGAAACCCAAACCAAGCACTTTAACGCTCAAAGTCCAACTTCCCTATGCCAATCACCACCAATCAATGCTCACCTCGATTCCACACTTCACTCGAACACTAGCCCATGCTTCCTCATGCCTCCATATCGATCTCATGTCATATTGGTCAATAATCATGGATCGGTACCAATCCATGGGTATCGATCCTTGACTTATCTAAAATTTCACCTCTTCACTCCATTAATACATTTCCCCTAACCGAATATATCCATGACTCCAAGCAAACCCCGATGCCTCTCTCTTATGACTTGAATAAAGCTCCCCTGATCCATTATTTAGTATTTTCCCCAAATCTTCATGCGACCCATCAATGCAAGTGACCGGCCTGAAGTAAACACCCATATATCTTGAGTGATCCATCCCTTAACTCAAGCATGTCTTGAAGAAATCCTCACCGATCCTTAGCTCCAAAGTGACCATCGATCCATAACTTTAAAGTCACAACTGATACATTAAAACAAAGCCTTAGTTTAAGAGTAATATCCATAAGAACCCATAAGATCCGTAAGAATACAAATTTAGAAAACTTATCCAAATTACTTGAAATTTACATATGTTGTTTGAAAGGGTTTAAAACGTGTTTCAGAATTTTAGAATCATTTAAAAACATCATTAAACATCTAATAGGCTAATTAGTGAGTAGAAGCTTAAAACCACTCATCTAAGTCCTAAGCAATCTAATCCAAGCTCAAAGGTGCATGAATCCAAGAGCGAACAGTGGCTCCAAGGTGATCTCCAGCAGCAAATCTTCAGTCCAAGGTACTAATCTCTCTAATCTCCTTCTCATGCCTTGTTTAGGCTAATTGAAGTAAAGATTAGTGTAACGTTTTTGGTAAGAGATTGTTAGTGTAGGGTTTCTCTCTAAGTTTGGGAAGTATGAAATGATGGAAGAGAGTCCTATCAGCCTTAACCCTATGATAATCTCAAAATGGGCTTTAGGCCTACCCATTAACCTACTAATTACTTATTAAGCTGCTTAAAATCAAGTGAAATTTCAGACATCCGTATCACCCTAACTATACATCTGATTTTTTATTTACCCACTCTATGGAAAGAGAAACCATCGTTCTGATCTAATGTAATATTTTTAGACCCTAATTTAGCTCCTATCAAAAGTTATAAGCCATACAAGATTTCCAAGGTCAAAATGGTCACATAGAAATCCAAAAAATCATAGATGTGGAACGTAGGAGTTATTTTCCAAAATTTTAGAATCATACGACCTCATATGAAAATAATATTAATTTTCTATGATCTTCTAATATAAAGAATAGGGTCGCTACAATTCCTCTAGTGTGCACAATAAATCCAAGGAACTTTCAAGAAGAGACCCCAAAAGAGCACGTCAATGGGTTTAATTTTATTCTATATTTTTGAAGTACTTGCAACATCTCATCTAGATGGTCAATATGATCATTTTCCCTTTTAAATTTCAATAGCATGCCATCCACATGTAGGTCCATGATTTGTCCAATCTAGTTAGCAAACATCTTGTTAGCTAAATGCTGATACATGGCTCCTACATCATTCAGAGCGAAACGCAAAACCCTAGAGCAATGTCTTCACAGATCAATAATGAAGCTAGTATGATATCGATTAGGGACATACATCACTGCTTGGTTTTATTCATAAAGGCATTCATAAAGGATAGTAGCTCATGTTCTTCCATTCCATCGACTAATTGGCCAATTCTTAGAACCAAAAAACAATCCTTAGGGAATGCATCATTCAAAATTCAGAAATGGATGCATGTCCTCCATTTCCCATTCGACTTCTTGACCAAAACCAGGTTAGCTATCCATTCTTGGTATATAATCGCCCTTATAAACCCATTTGCTGGTAAAGAATTTGTCTCTTCATTCATGGTTGTCGACTAATCATGTTCCCATGCTCCTTTTCTTTTTTCACGATAGGTACTCTTGGATCAATGTTCAACGCATGACATGCAATGTTGGGAGAAATCCCATACGTTTGGTATGTGACAATGCAAACACATCTTATTTATTCCTAAAGAAGCTTGGTTATGCTTTTAGACTCCACTCTAATTGTGATTCGATTTTCATCGCCTTAATTAAATTGTGCTCATAAACTATCCCAAATTCCATGGCCTTTATAGGCCAATTTTCACCATCTTTTCTCCATCTCTCGAGTCTAGTTCGTTGAAAGGATCAATTATTGAACTAAGAGGTGGGATTTTCTGTAATTATATGCATTGGAGTATTTAATGTTGAGAGCCTTCTTTGCATCCTTCCCATTCTCAGTGCATTTTTTCACGATGCTCTAGTACATAACATACCTTCGCGGTATCTCGATGTCCTTCAACAACCTCGACTCTATTAACCGTAGGGAATTTCATATTTAGACATCATTGAGCTAACACTACATAAAAGTCGGGAAGTGTAGGACATCCTAGGAAAGCATTGTATGCTAAGAATCCATCCTCCAAAACACAAGTCTACTTTCATATGGTGGATCAAGGACTGTTCCCAAGCTCAACAAATAGATCCAAACTTCTTAGGTAATTTTTCCTTCTCTAGTGAATCCGCGTAATTGTTTGTCGCAAGGAGTAACATCCTTTATTGACAAACCTATTTTATCAATAGCATCCTCAAACGAAATTTTAATTGAACTCCCGTTATCCACCAAAACTCGATGTACTTCCATTGGGCCAAGTATAAATGAGATCAATATTTGGTTTATGTGCATTTATCGCTTCTCATGCAGGTCTTCATCACTAAAGGTAATCTCGGTATCATTCCATCGAGGAGTTTAAGCATCATGCTTCTCCTCTACTGCATATGAAAATTCATTGTGGTTCTTCAATGACTTGACATACCGTTCCATCTCAACTTACTCCTGTCAGCAATGTGAGGTCCTCCTATTATTATGCTAACCAATATCGTTCCATTATTCATTGGGACAACATTGGTTCCTTCTCCCTGTTCTATATGGTAGTTGCCTAGGTGATTGACACATGGGGATTGGATGGGCATTTGGATCTTTAACACACCTTTGTAACTTCTTATTTATGATATATTCCTCAATAAGGTCACGTAAGTGGTGGCAATTATAGGTGGCATGTCAACCTGACTTGAGGAATGGAAATATTCCCCAAAGTTTCGATTAGCATTTATTTCTTCCCAAGGTTGAGGCCTCTTTACTTTAATACAGCTTATGTATTCAAACAAATATTTTTAAAAATATCATTTAGTTCTGTGTAGGCATTGAATCTTGATCCGCGTCTCCACCACTTCCACTCCACGTTCTTACCACCAAACCACCCCGATTGTTATCTTTTTTCTTATTAGCAAAATTCGTTCCCATTCCTTTACCACAACATTTACACTGTTGGTTGATTCTCTAATTTGAGTGTTAATAACCGGTTACCTCTTGGAGGTGGCATCTTCTAGTCTCATATACTTTATTGCCTCATAATATAAATATTATAGGTAGTCTGCTTTTCCTTAAGTGATCTTAATGCAATTCTTATGCCTAGATGTATGCTACTACATAGTTATATCGGGACCAATCTCTCATCTATATTCTGAACGCTAGTCGATGGGATGTTAAATCAAGTCAAGTATTATCACAACGACTTATAATCCCTTTTCCTGATATTTGGCAACAAGTATGTATCGTTTGGTTGCTCTATGTGCACATGAAACCGACTAATATATTTCTCCCTTTACATCAATCGTGAACACAATGTTCGTGGTGGAAAACGACAAAGCCACATGGTAGCTAGATCTATGAAGAATAGAGAGAAACAGTTGCATGAAATTCGTCGCTAGCCCAATCCACTAGCATGTGTTGGGTATAACACTACAGATGCGCTATAGGATTAATCAAACCCTTATGCAAGTCAATTGAGCTGAAATCATGTTTCTAGCGGCCTCTATTTCCAAAAAAGGACTACTCACCCTTACTTTCATACCACACTCCACCTGCTCCCTTTAGATGTAATCCTTATCATCCAACCGAACCTTTTTCTAGTTTGGTATGGTGAAATACCTTTCTTTCTATGGGGTAATACCCTCTTCCTTTTTCCATGCGATGAATCGATCTTCAATCTTTAGAACGATCTTCGTTCCTAGTCCAACCTCGATGATCTTGTTATGACTTATTTGTAACCAAAATACACATACACGCACACACACACACATATATATGAAACTTGTTTTTTGGTTTTATTGGGCATGAGACCTATATAGTACAAATGAGATTTTGGTTGGATTTACATTATTGGTTCCTTGTGGAGCATGAGGTATATATAAAAGAGATTTATCACTTAAATGGGAGAATATTACATGACCAATGCTTTAGAGACTATGTTTATGAGATTTATATTCAAACAATGTTTTAAAATTCATTAATTTATGTTTTATTTATGAATTTTTTATATAAATAGATTTTATATCTAAAGATGAGATCTTCTTGTCAGAGCTATATAATCCTTTCTAAGAATATTTAGAAGGACGACCAAAACTATATTTTATTGTTGTATTTGCTCTAATATGTATGTATGTATGTGTGTGTGTGCGAGTTTTATAACAAAATTAAGACTTTTAGATTAGAACTTTATATATATATTCATGATTTGGTATAAAGAATAAAAATGATGTTTACACTTGGGAATATTGGTGGTAAAAGCATCTTAGTAGATTTCAAAAGTCGTAAGTATCTATATTTTAAGCAATAAATATTAAATAAATACCCTTTATTGATATACACACACACACACCTCCATTAACATATAGTTATGCTCATTTGATGATGTTTTGCGTATTTTGATACTTTATTTGTGAAATATGATTGAAGTGGGCTTGATTTTATCACTTACTATTAAATAATTACATCGATTGGATGACTTTTCATTTGTTATCTATTAAAAAAATAAAAATGCATGGTTGTATATTGTGCAGTTAAAGAGCTCGGCAGATTCAATGCGACGGTGGTGTAAAAAGTCATAACGGGGATACAGCGAGGATATAGCTGGATATAGCAGATGACTCTAAAATAGCACATATAGCTCATACTTAATATTTTAAAAATACATAAATGTAATTAAATGAAAAAATAACATTCGAATGAATTATAATTAATACATAAATAATTTAAAATAAAAACATATGCGAATATACTATAAATAAAAGTAAAACTGTTATATAAAGTAATTGAATTTAGTAGAATATTAGAGTATCTACATTTCTAAAAATATATTAAAAATTCAATTAAATAAATCAACTTCATAATTTTTATAATGTATATATGTCATTTTTCAATTCATTTTTTAGAAGAAGATATAGCGAAAACAGTAGAATATAGCGGGAATAACAGGATTAGCGGAAATAGTAGGGCTTAAAGCAGAAAGACTATATTTGGGGCTATATGGAAAAATCGTAGCTGTAGAAATCTGCTATGAGATATAGCGGGGTAATAGCGGGGCATTAACTGCATAGGTTATATATGATAGTCATAATATGGTGTAGTTGGCTAGTTTGTATAGTACATTCCCTATAGGCTGAAAGTAGATTATCTACAAATAAAGCTATCACGGAAAGAAACACATATAGTTATTTATAAATAACACATAAAATAAGGATATTTAGAGAGTAAATTTTTCTAAATTTTTTTTAATTTCTAGGGAAACTCATAAATAATAGTAAATATTTATTACAAACTAAAGTTTTATGTTAAAATTTATTAAGCCAAAAAATAAAATAATCATTGAAAGGGGCTTATCTAAGAAAAGAACTATTATATATTAAATAAATAGTAGTAAAATTATGTTCAAATAGCTCAAATGAACTATTACTTCATAAATGGTTTATCTATTAAATAAAATGGATTTTAAGAGGATGGATGCCTTCAAAGGTATATTAATTTAATAACCTATAATTTTAATGATTAAAAATAAATAAAATCTATAATTTTGACTTTAGGGGAAAAATCATCATTATTCAAACAATTGAATTTTGAGATGAAATAGGCGCCATTGCAACTTCTCTTTTTTTGATGCGTGTTGTTTATTTGTTTGTTTGGATCAAAGTCCGAATGATGGAGATATCATTGTTTTTATATTTCAAAATTATGAATTTAAAATGGGCTAAGCTCAACTTAACTTGAATAGACATTCCTCTCTAGCTATAAATATCAGGTCATACACGGATTTTTAATTAAATAATTTCTCAAGTACATATCTTCTTCTTCTTACTCACATAGAAATCTCATTTTACCTAAATTGAAAGTTCTCTCTTCACTCTTAACGAAATCTAACAATTCAAGCACATAATCGAAAAATGAATCAAGGACTATACTCTAATACTAACTAGAGTTCCGGATACATGGACTTGGAGGTGAATCAAATTCCAAATAGTTAGCAATTTGGAGCATTTTGGATATTTGTGAATGATTTTCATCTTCTCTTCTATATAACCATGCAATTTTGCATAATTCTTTGATAACTATGCTTTAGGATTTAAGTTTGGGTAATTTATGATAATTACTGAGGTTAGGCAACAATAAATAGTGAAATCATATGAAATAAAGTTGTTATTTGATTTTGTCAATCAATGCGAACAATGGTTTGTTGAAATGGTTAAACCAATGAACAAATTAGTGAATATTGGACTAGATACTAGAAAACTATGGATTAAATTCATGATAGAATAAGTGAATTAAATTGAAACGTATAGTAGAATACTATGGATACCGGGTAATAAAAATTTGATATATATATATATATATATATATATATATATATATCATATATAAATTTTATTTATATTGATATGGGTAAAGGAAATGCAATAATGAGTTTTATATCGAATACAAGTATATTATATATAAGGTACCATGACAAATTATGAAAGAAGTTATAAAATGATTTGAGAAGTAAGTTTATACATCAAAGTAAATAAGAACAAAATAATGTATTTAAAATTTATTTCGAAATATAATATTTTACAGAGGTAATTTTAATTAAATATGGCGAAAAGTGATATTATTAATTTCTAAAACTAGTTTTCATAAACTTTTGCTTTCTAATTGATTTCTAAATGGTTTTGATTCAAAATATTTAATGAAAAGTAGAAATAAAGTAGATGACCATATCAATATTTGAAAGAAACCTAATTAAAAACGAATAAAATACAACAAAGAAATTTACAAAACAGAACTGAAATAAATATAAGGGGCAAAAAAAATCAATAGGAGCCTTTATGTCCCTGGTCATGGCCACCATTGGTCCACCGATAATGCAACCACTAGTGGCTATTTGTTAGGTCAACTTGGCCTTGACCCATTAAAGTTGGTTCATATGAGGTTGGCTCGATTGATGCAGGGCTTTTCTGGGGTCTCAACACGACGTTTGAACTTCGTTTTTATTTGTTTCTCACTATTTGATTGAATGGACTTTATCGATGTATACATGATGATATATATAGGTGTATATATGGTCAATTGAAATTGTTATTGATTTTTAAACTATTGATTATTGTGTCCTCTTTTGGTTATCATGGTAACATGCATGCTCTCTTATCAAAGTATTTTTTGAGGTTTGTGTTGAAGTATGAAAATGAGTTTGTAAGTCGTATATAGAACTTTGTTGGATTGGTGATTCATCCATGGGTTAGCGCAATAAAGTAGGCTTAGCCTTAATGTAAGTTAGAACATATCATTGACCATTATAATTGTAACGGAATAAGACCTTGTTTCATGAGATAGTCATAGTTATTGTATGATTTCATGTTGGTTGCAAGTGAAAGAAGGCTAAGTTGTGGTGTTTACCATCGTTATATTAGTAATATTCGAGAATGATCAAAGTATATGGTAAAGTTGATGTACATCATTCATCATATTATATTCCGACCCCCTCTATGTTTTTCCTTTTTGTTTCATTACTAGGTTGATAGAATCCGATATGCTATTTCAAATAACGTTTAAAGGCATAAGTGATGATGATATTACTTACGCATATAGATACATCTAACATGGATATTGGTTATTATGTATATGTAACTAGATTGCATTGAATATGTATATGAGTTACATATATAGTTAGATCTTTTAATTTTAAATATAAGTATATTTAGTTATATTATATGTTGTTTCCTTCTATTGTGAGTTCGAAAAGAAATAAAAAGAACATATTTTCTATTTTATCTCTTTTTTTCGATCACCAATGATGCATAGTTTTCGACTTTTGGGGATTATACATCGTGAGTTGTGTTAAATCAAAGGATAAAAATGTTGGGTTATTACACTTAGTATCAGAGCAAAAATTTCCATACATTAAGGACTAAGAACATATTGTGAGAGCGTATTTGTAATTTTTATACTATATATCGCAATTGATTACATATGTACATGCCATTTGCCATTCCAGTTCAATTCCATATCTATTAGGGAGGTGCTACTGAATCTATATTTCTTTTTAGATAGCTGAAAATGAGTAACTCCACATAAACCATAATGGTGACCAACACTTCTAACACTGATAGGGTAGAAACAAAGGTTGGTACAAGCACTAAGGTTGATGTCATGAATATTCCTGGGTTGAACATTCCTTTATGGTTCCAAAGGTACCTGCAAGTGACTAGTCATGCAAATGTCGCTAACCCTATCGACACTCATCATATTCTTAATGTTACTACCACCTAAGAGGTCACTCCCACAGAATAAGCACCATCCATGGATTTCCTAAATTTTTGTAGGTATTTCTCAATTGTCGGCAAAAAACCTTATGTTGGTACAGAACCCTATTTAATGACCAAGGTATGGTCGAATTCTCATGAAAAGATCTTTAGCTTATCGCATATAAGAGATTTCACTAGATGATAGTTAGTCACGTAGCATCTGTAGGAGGAGCAACTAATTTATGGGAAGTAATCACTTCGAAAGTGGATGAAGATACTATCATTTAGGCAGACTTCAAAAGGAGGTTCGAAGTTAAGTTCTTCTTGGAAGGAGAGAAGCACTTACTACTGGCAAAATTTATCTATTCGATACAAAGAGATTCAATTGTGGGTGAGTACTTCAATTATTTTAATGAGTTGGCTAAGTTTGAATTTGATTTGATCATCATGCATGGGAAGAACTTACTAAATTTTGTTAAGGGTCTTAATTCTCCTTTGAAAGCATTGATACTGAATGAGAAACCATCTAGAGCAACATTTAAGGTGTTGGTCGAAGCTACATTATTGAACTTAATTGATGGGAATTTCGCGGTCGTGGCTAAAGAAGATGAATCGAAGAAGGGAATGGGCAAGAATTAGAAAAGCGCAAGGATTGACCTCAAAGAAGACAAGAAATGAAGCAAGCTAGCATCTGTAGGAGGTTCCCTAAAAAATGGCATATAATGAAGCAGTGTAAGATGGACATTTCTAAGATTAAGTTCTATAGGTGTCAATAGTTTGGATATTTCAAGAATAACTATCTAGCTTAATAAAAGAAGGAATGACAAGTAGTCAAGGCATATGCATTGAAAGCAATTATGACTACTAGTGTTGTACCATCTAGCGACAAGAATGGGAAGTAGATTTTTATGGATGGTATATTATCTTATCAAGATTTCATATCAAAACTAGATTTGATATCTATGCATCGCATTCATTCATCGGTCATGAATTATGGACTAGTTAAATAGTGCACCCTAAATAATCTATAAATTTAGGTATCTAATCTTGTTGAGGGATCACCCCGTCTGTCTATGGTTTTTCAAAACCAAAAATTGGTTATACATGATATGGGTTCCTTTGTGATGCATGTGTGCTTAGTTTCTCTTGGTTATGGATTCATCTTGGGAGTAGACTGGATAAAGTGCTACGGGGTAGTTTTGGATTGTGATAGGGGAGTTGGATGATTGAGAAATAATGGAGGAAAGGCCCGATGATTGAACAATTACTTGTTACCCATGTTCTCTTAGTTTGTCATATAACTATTTACCTTTGATCCACATAGTGTAAGATTTTCTATATGTTTTCACTGATGTTTGCGGTCTTCCACCCTAAATGGAGATCAAGTTTCGAATCAATATTATAAAAGATGCAAGGCTCATAGTGATGCTACTAAGGCATATGACTCCGAAAGAAACGAGAAAATTGGATAAGCAAGTCCCGGAGTTATACCTTACCTAGTGAAGCCATATGTCTTCTTTGCCACTAAAGCTGTGACGACCCGCAAATCCATAACCATTGAATCGATAATAATCAACACATGTCCGGCCCTAAAAGCACCGAATAACGGAAAGTCAAGAGAAAGAAAAGAAGAGAGAAGAAGAGAAGAGAAAAAAGAGAGAAAATAGAAAAACCAGAACAATACAGAATCTCACATCGCAATGGAAAACATATAATATCGTATCAATGATCTTTACAAAATAGAAACTGTATATACATACTTTAACGACCCAACTTCCAAACACCAGGAAGTCGCATCGCTAATAAGAAAGAAAGGGATAGAAAAGAGAAAGAAAGAGAAGAAGAAGAAACAACACATCAGAATCTAAACAGCAGAACGAATAAATTATATTAATAACATATAATATTACATAGTTTACAACCACTATCAGAGTACACAGATATAAAACACATACTAGACAGTTATAAATGCCTGTCTAGTATTTACAACATAATACAACTCAGAGACAATCACAGATCACACAGCGGAATACTATATATCTAACGCAGAAGCCTCCTGCTCCATTTCTCCTCCAATATTCGTCAAAGCTGACCTGAATCCCTTGGCTACTCGTAAAAATTTGAGTGCCCAAGAGTTTAAGAAAACAAAGAATAAACTCCGGGTTAGACATGGATCTGGTGTGAGTAACAGTTTAAAGTTTCTTAACTTTCAAAAACCTTCTGGAAAGAAAGTTATCACGTAAGACTTCCCACACATAAACATGGAAAAGTTTTTACCTTACGCTAACCAAAACATTTGATAGGAAATCCGGTGATATTATAATAGGTCTAGGGTTTTCAAGTAAATATGAAATAGCCGAAATTGTTACATGATTAAATTCTAGCTACTAGCCACAAAAGTGGGTAATACAATCAAAACCGTTGGCACTTATTGGATTTTGGATTCCATACAATGGCTGGGCTACTGGGGTACCGCCCGTCACAGTACGTGGCCTAGATCAACGTACCGAGGAGTACGCCCTCTCCCCTGCAACACAAGGCCGGACCCATTCCTTACTGAACAGTTCCAAACAAGACAACCCTGCAGTTGGTGCGCATATCCAACTGCCCACTAAGCCGAATAAAAAGGGACCTCTAGACAGAGGAAAATCTTGCTCTCCAGTGGGAGCTACCCACGAAGCCTTGCTGCACCTCCCCTGTTTTAGCCATTCCCGGTTGATGAGGCTTGAGGCTACGATTACCTTTATAGGACACATTATCTTAGAATGCTCATCGTCCACCTGACGATGTTCTAAAAGCATTCAATCCTTACAAGTTTCGTTCCGGGTTCGAACGAAACCGAAGGCATTATCTCGTTACACTCGTTTTGGAATCACCCTCAGAGTTAGCGACTATAACCCTTGCACTCTGAATCTCCATCTCGATTCTATAAGTACTATTTCCGTCAAACTCATCACGGAATTACCCCCAGAGTTATACTGACTAATAGTCCTTACACCTCGAGTCTTCACTCTTCACATAAGATTCACGACCAATCGTTAATTTGGATCGATGTGGTTTTTGGATGTCCAAATAAGGAAACCCGATCCCATCTCATCGAAATCCAAAGCGTGTCTTTTAGGTCCAAGTTGTTTAAGAGTTTTAAAACAATTCAATTAGATTATCTATGTACACACGGATAGATAATTCACAGATTCACAACAGAAAATTATCACTATCATAACCACAGATAATTCACATTATCACTATCAAAAGATAATCCATATCATTATCACAATGCAACCAATGCATCCAAATCACTTAACATTACTAATCTCATAAGTGAGATTCAAACCATTTAAGGTAACCAACATCATCCATCTATAAGCAATGGCTTATAATCATACTATCTATAAATAATTTAAAATGAATTAAATTAAATATATCATCTCTAATTAATTTAAAATGAATTAAATTAATTTCTTACACAATATAAATCTTACTTACATCATCATTAATTAATTACAAATTAATTAATTAATCTCTAATTTATCATCTTAAGTAATCAATCCTGATTAATTATACTTTAATTAATTTCACCAAAATTAATTACTCTAAACCAAATACAGTAATTATCCTTTAATAACTTTATTAATCAATTATCTATAATTAATTACATTAAACCTTAATTAATTATAATTAATTAGTTACACCTAACCACTTATTATTGATTAATAATTAATCAATCTTAATTACATCATTAATTATATTTAATTAATTACTTAATTAAATTAATTACTTCCAGTAATTAATCTTACTTAAACCATAATCACTTTTGATTAATCTCATTCTATAATTAACTACCCAAAATTTACTTATCAAATTAATTATACCTTAATTAATTTAATTAGTCCCTTGATTAATTATACAAAATAATTTAATCCAAACTATTTTCACAATCCCAATTCATCCACTAATTACATCCAGTAATTATCTTTAATTACTTAATTGAGTAATTTTACTTTATTAATTACATTAAGTAATTACTATCAAATCCAATGTTTAAAATTAATTAAACTTAATTAATTAATTTAAACCAAACTCAATAAACTTCATTAATTACATTAAGTAATTAATGTCTTAATTACTTTTATTTAAGTAATTAAACTTAAATAAATTTCACAATTTATTAACATTAATTAATCAATCTAATTAATTATTAAAATTTATTATATTAATTAATTACTAAATAAACTTTAGTTAATGACCATCATTAACTATTATTTATTCTTTAATTACTTCCTAATTAATCTCTTATGAAAATTAACCCAAATTATTAATTATAAATTAATTAAATGAGTCTTTCCTTAATTATCTTATTTATTTTAATATCTTAATAAATTCTAAGATAAACCATTCCTTATTAATAATTTCATAAATATTAAAATGGACTTAGAACATTGCATTTTAAAATTTAAATTCAAATTCCATTTTTGAATCTAAAATTCAAAATAATATTTATTAAAGCATTACCCAATTTAAATTCATTTATATCCCTTTTTAGAATAGATATAAATAACATTTATTACTTAATTAAAACTTATATAAGATGAGTCTTAATTTACTTAATTTAATTTAAAAATTGAGTTTTAAATACATTACTATTTAAATTTCAAATTCAAGTTAACAATCATTTAACTTTCTTTATAAACCATTTATAATGATTTCATTCAAAAAGGAAAATCAAATTAAAATATTTGTTTGAAACAATTTTACTTCTAATAAATAATTTAAATTTACACTTGTTTGAAAACATTCAAATTTTAAACTTATTCAAATATCCAGATTTAAATTCAATACACTTGGACCATTCCTTATTTAAATTATTTGAATTTAAAACTTGAACTTTTGATTTAGATTTTTAAAACTTTTATTTAAAATAAAAATTCATTTTAAAAACCTGAAGATTCAAAGAATCTTAAGAAACTGAATTAAAAATTTAAATTCAACTGCTGTTTTAAAATTTGTTTTCAGATTTTCAAAATAAAATTTAATTTCCAGAAAACTGCCAGGTTTTCTTCTTTCTCTCTCTTTTTTTTAAAAAAAACTGAAAACCCTTTTAATTTTTTTTAAAAAAAAACTTATAAGATTCAAAATCATTTGAATCTATAATACAAACTAGATTTATACCTAACTCGGATTTAGAACTTAACTTCATTTAAATTCAGTTTTTAAAATTTTAGTTTTAAAAAAAAATACAAAAAAACTGCAACCTGTAAATATGATTAAACCCAAGCAAGAAGAAACTTGCTTTGAGTCAGCAAAACCCCTGCTTCGAGCCAAGTACAGCAACACTCGCGTATTACTTCGAGTTCTAAAATACTTTCAATACCCAGAAAAAGCATCAGACCAAAAATGCACGGTACACGTGCACCGTGCCTCCGGCCATTATCCTCCTTCTCCGGTGACCTCCAATCATCAACGACCATTTCCTAAGTCCAATATTACAATCACCACGCTCCTATTCAACTCTAATTTGAATTCGAGTTGCATTCCCAAAACCTGGAAACAGAAAGGGAAAACTTCACCAAAACCTGACATCTCTTCAACACCCATCCTCCGACCATCATAAGCCTTGCAACTCCGACCACAACTTCATCGTCACCAAAACTACTATCTCCCAAAGGCCCATAACACT
Source organism: Allium cepa (assembly GCA_030765085.1). Taxonomy (NCBI): domain Eukaryota; kingdom Viridiplantae; phylum Streptophyta; class Magnoliopsida; order Asparagales; family Amaryllidaceae; genus Allium; species Allium cepa. Next base: position 458,712,632 of record CM060938.1, on the reverse strand, counting down.
CGGTCATCCCTGAAGGTTGTATCGGCCACAACAGAAAGTTCAAACAAAACTAGGGCTACAGGAAGAAAATCGACATTACTGCAACCATGGTGTTTTGTATCACCATTACTCAATTTTCTCAGCTACACTGATAACTCCCCACCCACAAGAAGAATCCTGATATCCCCAAATCGTTAGATCATCAGAAATCATCACATTTCCCTTTTCTGTTCAACAGAAAACTGCACCCAAACCCCTTGATTAAAAATGCTGATTTTTATATTGAAATTCCTATTTTTTCTTTGTGTTCCATTTGTATTACTAAACATCATAATTTTCAAAATTTGATTTTCACTATGTAAATCAAACACTGCTGTTTATATTTTCTTTTTATTTCCAGAGACACTCAGATGGATTTTGGTATTAAATAGGTTCTTAAAGCATTAATCCATGGTAATTCACACATTTTGGTTTACAAACTAAGTCTTATTAACCATTGTTTGAAGAAGAATGAATTTAAATCTAAATCAGGAAAAAATAAAAGTTAAACAGATGATACTTATTTGGGAACAAAACATGCATACTGCAGATTTCATCATCAAAAATACATTCTACAGATTTAACCACAGAAATAGCAGCAACCATAATTTATACTTAAATTTTAAAAAAAAAGTTACTCACCTCAATCTTGATGGGCAGAGCAGTGAATTTGAAAAAGACTTGATGCTTTTTTTTTAAAATTTGAAACTGCAGTTTGCTCCCTTATATTAAAACTGCATACATGCACTGATTTCCTGGTTCTAAGTGAAATGCTTCAGCTTTGCTTCCAGATCTTTCAATTGCACGCATGCTACAGATTTTGAAATGCAGGCTCAAACAAACTTTGAAATTGCAGGTTGTTTTTGATGCAGGTTTACTTGAATGCAGAATTGCTTTGATGCAGGTTTGAATTCCAGAAATACAGAATTCCCTGCTTGATTTCATGCATTTTGATTCAATTTGAAAAAAAAATGATATGCATGCTTTGGTTTGAGAAGTGGATTGAAGATTTGAAGAGGTCTACAGATTTTAATCTTTGAATGGAAGTGTATATTTTTCTTTTCAGATTTGCTTGTCTTCAAATTTTTGGAAGAAGAAAAGAAAATGAAGGAAAGAAATTTTATGTAAACTGAAATTATTAAAAATAAAAACAAAAGAAAGTGTTAAAATGAATATTTGACACTTGTCTCACGATGTAACATTTGTCAAAATTTTATTTTATCATTTAACAAGTGTTATGTAAAACCTTAAGATGTTACACTTGTCTTATAAAAATAATTAGTATTTAATTAAAAGTTTACTTAGTATTTATTTAAAAGTTAACTAATATTTATTTAGTATGTTAATATAAGATGGATGTAAACTTATGTTTTAAATGAATTAGTTAATCATGTATTTATTCATATGTAGATAAATTTTAAAATGAATAAATCAAATTTAGTTTATAAAATGAAACTTATACAAATAATTCAAAATCAAAACAAATTAAAAATATTTACACTTTAGAATTTAAAAACTTTGAATTCAAGTTCAAATTAAATTTTGAAATCAAGTTTGTTTACAAATATAACTACACAATTTAAATTTTGAAAAATAATTATTTTTATTAAAAATTTATTTTTTAAAACAATGTATTATTATATTTGAAAATAACCACATTTAATAACCATAAATAACTTATTAAAAGAAATTGTCTTCTTATTAATAAATTATTTATTTTATCACATGATATTTAAAAGACAATCAAAATAACCTTACTTCTATTTATTTAAATTTTAGACTTGAGTTAAACATATTTTAAATCATTTCAATATTTTTCTTATGTATTTAAAACCATATTTTATTTATTAAATAGCTTTTAAAAAGTTTAACTTTTAAATAAAATCATAATTTCCAATTTTACTAAAGATATATAATTTTATAGAAAACAGGATTTATTTATTAATTAAATTTAAAACAAGATCTATTTACAATATATACAGTATTCTATATATATTATAAATAGTAAACAATTATTAGATTTAAAAAGATAAAATCTATCAATTAACTATTTATTTTATTGGATTATTAAATTAATTTAAATCTCATTACAAAGATTATCAATCAATTTAATTTTTATTTCAGATTATTAAATTGATATTGCTTTAAAATTCTGGGTCATCACATAAACATCAATCAAAGTTCAACAATCAATCAATATTTATCAACCTGGACAGTTATAATAAACCGTCATCACAATTGCCGATAATATACAATAACTAACCAGCGTTTAATCAAAATATATATGTGTATACGTAAATGAAGATCTCCAGCTCTTCTACTGAAGCTCCAAAAGCACCAAATCTGAACCTGTAAATATACTCGGTCTGACCCGAGCATTGAAAGGGAAGAAAGTCCGGATCGGTCTGGTAAACCAGCATGAGAAACACACTCAACTGAATTTATTAAATTACAAAACTTTTCCTTTGTCAAAAAAAAGTATCTCACAAGACACGCCCACACATAAACACGGACATGTTTTTATCTTACGATAACTAAAACCTTTCATATCAAATCATCTGATGTTATACTTGTGTCTAGTATACAAATAATAATCAAAATAACCGAAATTGTTACCAATATTAAATTCCAGCATACTATGCTCTACAAATAAAATGGCAGGTACATAGTGGAGTTTCGATTTCCATACAAATGACCAGGTGAAGGGACTACCTTCTGATGGGTACACCTCTAGATGGATGTCCTGAGAAACCATCACAAAATTCTTCTACCAACACAAGACCGACCCACCTCTGTAACTAGATGGTATCAAATATGTCATCCTTCGATCATTACCGACCTTTTCCGAGGACCATCATAGCATACAAATCACAATAATCAGATACACAATGTCATAGCATGTAAAGATATATCTAGAAGAGGATGATCATATCCTACTTGGGAGCGACCCACTTAGCCTTGCCGCATCTAACCCTGTTTTGGTCACTTCCGATTGATGAGGCCCGAGGTAACGATTACCTTTCATAAATCACAATCATATCACTTTGAATGTCACATAGCCATTTCTGTTTGACTACTAATTGCCTTCAGCAAAAATAAAACCCTTAAGCTTATACATCTTAAGAAGGGTGTTAAGCTAAGAGAAGTTTCCTTCTCCGCCACCACTGATGTACATTTGTAAAAACCAATGTACGTAATCTATAGAAATGCAATGTCAAACAAACATCCATATAAGTTTTCCAGGAACAGGACAAATCGAAGGTACTGTCCTACGACATCCTGTCGGAAAATCCATAGGATTGGTAACGAATAGTCCTTGCATTGGATATTTCATAATGATGAGACTACTGCTATAGGATGTACATTGGAATTTTAACCCCATACGATCAACAAGAAGTCCCCCGCTATGAAAGTCCTAAATGTCAATATCATCAATGACCTGTACAATCGAACGCATATACTTTGGTCCGAAGTGGTTTTCAGATAAATCTGATCTAGGTTTCGCACCAACAACACAAAAGCATTTCTCAACTCACATAGGAACTAAATCTCATAGACTTATCACGTCTCTAACTTTCAACTTGCTATCCTTCGGGCCAAGAAGGAAGCTCAATAGATTAGAGTAATACTCCACACTACACGAATCAACATCATCAACACAAACGATAATTAAGCCTACACAGAAGGCTACATACTAAGTGTACGACTAAATAGTTCCCACATCAAGTCGAGACCAAAATGTCCCAATTTTATAGTCAGTTGTTTAACTATCAAAACAAACAAACAATCACTTAGCACCATAAACAATCATTAGGCCCTTTTAATTAATCTTTTATTAATTACATCACTTGCCAAATTTTCACTTCAAATTATCTTTTTAAAGATACATTCCCAAAACCATTTCAATATTGGAAAACATTTCTATATACTTATTAATAATAAGTAATTCACAATTCTCTTTATTTTCAACACTTAGAAAATATTCCATATACTTAAATCATGATTAAGTATATATTTCATTCTTTAAGGAAAACATTCTCTTTAAAAATATTCATTAAGGTCAAAGTGAATGCTTAGTAAAACATCGTTACGACAACCCAAAATCACTAGTATAGGGATTCGAAAATTAGATAGATACATAAATCCCATATACTATACAAAACATTTCCTTTCAAAAATCATTTACTATAACAACAGTGTTATAGTCCATCATTTATTTATATCTTGAAAACGTCTATTTCAATAATGGATGTTGAAATCTATGCATTCGATGCTTACACATTTTAAAACATCTTTAAATCGTTTAACTTTATTTAAAAAAATCACTTTTCTAAATGTTTATTTAATTTAAAAGATTATACACTGTCCAAAATCGTGAATATAATTCTCTAAGAAACTTCATTCTTTCTACACTTTTAATTTAAAGGATAATTCACTGTCCAAAATCATGAATATAACTCCTTTACCAAATTCATTACTTCTACATATTTATTATTAAAGGATTATCCACTGTCCAAAATCGTAGATGAAATTTCTTTAATAAACTTCCACTATTTAACTTATCAAATTTAATTGATTTTGCATTTATAAAACAATATTTATAAATTCTATTTATATTTTATAAAAACTTCAAATTATAAAATCCCTTTATTTACCAATTCTATATATAACTCATTTACATGCCAAAATCTAATTTATAAGTTAATTACTTATAAATCGTTTATGTTACAAAATCCATTCATTTTACAACTTCATAATTTGTAAATCTTATTCACTTATAAATCCATTTATAACTTCATTTTAACACTTATAAAGCTCCTTTACAATTCCACCATTTTGATTTATAGAATATCAATTTATAAATTATATATATATATATCGTTTATAATAAATTCAAAAATCTCATTTTAAATTATTTTACAAAAATAGTTAACTCTATATTTCAGAAATCACATTTCGGTATATTTAACAAAAATCATAATTTTATAACAATAAAAATTACAACATTTATTTATTTAAAATAAATTCATTACTTAACAATTCAAATATTTATAAAACATTTATTTTCAAAATCACTTGAAAATCCTTTTAAATTTGAAAATCATCACCTTAACATTTTGAAATTATCAAAAATAGGCCCAATGCTACAATAGCACAAAATCCATCAATTACGACAACCAAATCATCATGTATCACATGATAATAGCATATATCACAATAACTGTAAAATAAAACTAATACTGTTGAGGAATCCAATCGGATCCGTCCAACCAGTCACCTGCAATAAATATACATATAAGAATATGTGTACAATGTCTGTTTCAAGGCAGACACGCGTACAAAGGGTCATGCGCTCATACATGAGAACGTATAGGGTCTCGTTTGCTCCAATACGCAGGGATATAGGAAAATATCAATCAATATATAGATAAAATATCATATATCATCCAAACAATCATCAGCCATCATAAAATAAATCACTTATATAAAAATATCAGTGAGTCAGAAAGAGTGAGTTGTACTCACTTTGGTTCCAATAGCAGTTGGAGTGTTTTACTCTAAATAAAATTAAACAGCCATTTAATTTTACCAAAAATTTACACTTTCTCTAATCGACTCCAAACTAGCTCTTAAATTTAGTACTCGTCAATACGGACCCAACGCAATTCATTTCGTCAAAAACAGACCTCGTATGAACAAGTTATGCAATTTTAAAGTTTATACGAATTAAATATAATTTACAACTTTATTTTTATTTTTAAAACTTACTCAATCTAGGCCATTGTTTTTTTTTCATCTTCTGATCTAGCCCGTTGTTTGCATCTTCTTTCACGCATGAAGATCCAGGTCGTGAAACCCATCATCGAGTTCAACCCTACGATGTCGCACCACCCACAACGCACTAGAGCTTGATCAAGCGGCGCCATTCAAACAGCCATCATGAACGGCACCACCTCCTAGAGACACGGTTAGCTCGGCTACACCATCTCATATAAAAAATTGCGTGAATGACTCCCCTTTTTTGCTTGATTTTAACCTCCACGTCGCGAATTAGACGATCATAGCCGTTAGATGGGTAGAGCTCAAGAAGCTCTACATTTTTCATGTTGAACTCGATGCCTGAAAGTAGATGGATAATGGAAGGGGAAGATTAGTTTCTCAGCTATTGAATCTGAAGGTGGAAGCTAGGGTTAGGGAAAGAGATGGTTTGCAAATGTGAAGCAAACGTAGCCTTTTATAGAAAATTTACGCGCACTATTCATCCGAAATTTTTTCGAACACCAAACAAAGCATGCCACCTCGTGTTTATAATGTTTTACCCCTATTTCAAACATAATGGAATATATATTGAGAGCCAATTTGATCGTATTTAGAAGATAGGTTTTCGAATCGACTTCTAAGATTTAAAATTCACTTAAACGAATTTTTATGCTTTTTAGCTTGCCTCGGACAAACCATAAATTTAATTAACACGAAATTTGAAATCCTATAATAATATAACATTACGAATCCAGTGAAACTTGTTTCGTCGAAATCTAAGACTGTGTGAAAAATGACCATTTTATATGTTAAATAAATATTAAATTATTCAATTTCTATAAATTAACTTTTAAATCAATTTTAAAAGTTCTTAACATCATTCTAATCCAAATAGAATTTAATCCATCTTTATAAACCATCTTCATTCACTTTAAATCAAAATTCCAATTGTTTACACAATTTCAAATATTAAATCAACAATTTAATTATCCAATTAAATCACTATATTCGAAATATGAGTTATTCAACTTCTGAAATTAACTTGTGAATATTTAAAATTAATTAAATATTTGAATTTCAAATGAGTGAAATTCTGGATCGTTACAAAAGCCATTGGATATTCAAGACATATGTCATCTTTGCCAGTAAAGCCATTGGATATTCAAGACATACGTCATATTTGTTACTAAAGTCATTGGTTCTCCTGGGATTTGCAACGACTACAAAGAGAAAAACAAACTAACAAGAAAGAACTGATATACCTTTCCATATTAAAGACTCCTTCGATTAATTAGTCAAGGCTAAAGTTTTCTCTCTACTTGATTTGGATATTGGATTCCATCAATTTAGGATAGTCGAGGATGGTATATCGAAGAATGCATTTAGAACTTTTGATGGACTATTTGAATAGGTAGTCATGCCATTTGGCTTGACTAACGCTTCGACATATTTTGTGAATTTGACGAGTAGAGTTTTCCTAAGAGCAACTCAATAAATTTGTTGTGGTGTTTGTGAATGAGATCCTAGTATCCTCCAAAAATAAAGAGAAGCATAATCATTTTGAAGGAGCTGTTAAAATATTTGAGAAGGAACCAGTTGCAGGAAAAATTCTCAAAATGTTATTGTTGGAGGAAGGAAGTGTGATTCCTTAGGCACATTACACCTGGAGAAGGATTGATTATAGATATAAAGGAAAGTGGAAACATAGTAAGATTGGAAGACATCGAAGAATGCTTTTATAGCTTCTTGGGATTGGCTTAATTTTGTTGGAAATTCACCAAAGACTTTACAAAGATCTCAAGATCCCTAACTAAGCTTACTAAGATGAATTTGGTGTTTTTTGGAAACCAAATTGTAAGAAGCCATTCGTTAAGTTGAAGGAGCTATTGACAAGTGCACTTGGCTTTACCCTCTTTGATGGAACCAAGCCATCATTTGTATCGATGCTTGTGGATTTGGTCCTGGTGCGGTCTTGATGCGAGAAGGTAGAGTGGTAGCATATGATAACGACAGGTCAATGTACGTGAGAAGAATTACTCAACGTATGACCTTGAATTAGCCATCATCGTATATGCATTGAAATCATGGAGGCATTATTTATTGGGAGAGAGATCTGAGCCATTCACAGATCACAAGTCCCTCAAGTACCTATTCTCGAAGAATGATTTAAATCTGAGGTAGCAATGGTGGATGGAGTTACTTTCACCATATGATTTGGGATTGCGTATACTCTAGAAAAGGGGAGTGTGGTTGCTGATGCATTGAATAGAAAGCACGCCACAATGAACTATACGTTATTTGGATGGAAGAGTTTGAAGTTTATCTCTGATTTTGACTTCATACCTTTGTCAGAACGTACCCTTGGCTTGTTTCTACAATGGATATTAATGGATAGAATTGGACTTAGTCTGAGACAAGATGCAGTGATAGTTTGAATTTTTGATTGGTTGGAATGGGGTGAATGGTTGAGCCATCTGGATCGTTGCTCCAAAGACTAGAAAGGATACCTAGGTGTGGTGTCCGGCTGTGTGTACCTTAGATCAAGGAGTTGATAGAGGAGTCTTAAGAGAGTGTCAATATTCTAGGATGAGCATTCATCCAAGTAGGGAAGAGATGTATTAGGGTACAAAGATGACATCTGAACGGTATGAATGAAGAGGCATATGGTGGAGTCGTAGCTAAGTGCTTGACATGCCAGAGGATAAAGGCGGAACAGAAGAAGCCAGCAAACTATTATTCCTATTAAAGGTTCTATTGTGGAAATATGAGAATATGTCAATGGTCTTTATTGAAGGATTGCCTTGAAGCAAAATAAGTAATGAGAGCATTTTGCAGTAGCAGACTGACTAACCACGAGTGCACATTTCGTCCCGGTGAAGAGCAGAAGAACTACAACGATATTGTCGACATTGTATATTAAGGGAGTAATTCAGCTACATGGAATTTCGGTTATTATGCTTAGTTATTGGGACCCACTCTTCCTGAGTGAGTTCTGGAGGAGTTCATAGGATGCTTTAGGAATGAAACTGAACCTAAGTACAATGTATCACCCTCAAATGGATGGATAGATGAAAAGGTCAAATAAGGTGCTAGAGGATCTACTCAGAGCATGCATGCATAATTTTGGAAGAGCTTGAGAGAACCATCTACTGTTGGTTAAATTAGTATATAATAACAGCTATCAGGCTAATATTGGAATGGCACCGTAAGGGGCATTGCACAAAAGGTCGTGTAAGTGTAATAACCCATATTTTTTGATAATTTAAAATGCTGAAATAAATTATATAATTTAGACCAAAAGGGAAAACATCATTTTCCAACTATGAATTTGAAAATGGAATTGGAACCAATTTAGCTATCCAATGTTTTTGATGTGTGCCATACAATCATTTGTCCGAATCAGAGTTCAGATATGAGAGACATTGTAGTTTTTGTGTTTCGAAAATTTGAATTTGAATTTGGGTCGACTCAACTTAACCTGAACGAACACCTTACCAATTCTATAAATACCTGGTCGGTTTCTCATTTTGAAAATTTATAATCATTTTTTGCTTGCGTTCTTTTATCTATCTTCTTTTTCCTCTTATCCCATCGAACCATCTTCCCTTAAATTCAAATTACCATCTCAATTCTCAAGGAAAAACAATAATTCAACCCATATGTTGAAGAGCGAGGCTAGGACTATCATCCATTACTCATTAGATTAATAGTTTATTATTTTGGAATGAAGGCCAATTCTGGACAGTGAGTATTTAGGGGAAAATCAAATCATATGAGTGGTTAACATCTAAATTACTATATAAACTGTTCAGTCTTGTCTAGTTCTAAGACAACCGTTGAACAGGACTGGAAATTAGAACTAATTGGATGATTACTAAGTTGTTACATTAACCAAAAGTGGTAAAGTCTAAAATAAGATAGAAATAAGTGTAAAATTAATACGAAATGATAATTTAACGACGTTTAGCCAAACAACGAAGTATACTAATTTTGTGCTAAGGATATAAGTTTTATATTCATATAAAATGCATGAATTATTATAAGTAAAATTTGTATAATAATTTTTGTAGACCAAAGAAATTCCAAATTAAATGAATATATGTAATATGTATATACGTGTATATTGTGTATATAATTTAATATAAAAAAGAGAGGCATTAAGAACGAATTTGAGAAATGTATGTATAAAAAATGTTAAAACCATATAAAATTCCTATAAAATATTTCTAAAGATAGGTCTATAAATTTAAGTACGTACGAATTAAAATGTATTTAATATAATTTACATTGAAATATTTTAAGAGATGTTGAAAATTTCTATTTTCACATTATGAAATGAATTTTATTGGTATATATGTATAAAATGTTAGGATCATGCAATATATCCTAGAGGGAAATGGGTGAATGGTGTATTTAAACTATTTCGTAGATAAATAGATAAATAATGCAAAAACGTAAATACGCAAAGTAAATAAAATACAGATATACCAAGCTTCGGCCTAAAGCCTACCGCTATCCTCAAAGTTACTACAAGAATATATACTCGACAATAACGATACCTGTAAACTCACACTCTCTACTAACCTGAATATACTAACCCTATGCCTCGTAACCCCACGTGAACTCAAACCCTTGAGATCAGAATCCCTGAACTACAAACAAGTATCTCTATCTTAGATAAAAGCTAGATTTCAAATTTAAACAAAAAATACAAAACAAAACACAAAAAGACAAAATACAATATAAAAAATAAACTCCCCTCTCTTAAAATCACGTGCATTCCTTTGTTTGGATTGAGGAGTTAAGATATTTGCTATTGATTGCGTACTAGCTTGTATGGGAGAAGATGATAAGATATATGGTATGATAAAGCTGGAGATTGAAGCTTGTATGGGTGATTGCCTTGTTGTGGTAGCAAGATAGAAGTGGTGTGTGATATTTAGAGACGCATGAGATGGTAATCAGATTTTTTTGGTGAAGGAGATGATATATGGTTTTTTAAGAAATTGCTCCTTGTACTTTGTATTAATATTCGATAATTCTTTTATTAATGTAATATGAAATTATATAGGCTCAAAGAGGAGATATATCAAGTATGAAAAAAGATACGAGAGAGAATATTGAGATATTTGGCAATGTATATTGTGTGATTTGGCCTGAAAAAAGTATTTCTAACATCAGATAGCTTTAAAATGATTTGGCTTGTAATTTATATAGATCTTTTTGAAATATTCTTTGTTTGAAAATCATTCTTTGAATTGTTCATATTAGATATTTCATTTATACACATACATACACAAAATGTCCAGATCCAATGTGATTCTGTGCTGGTATATTTCCTTTTGTGTCAGATCTTTATTTGTTTCTTTTTCTTTATATGTGCAGTATTTTATTGCATTAGATGGAAACTTGTTCACAACTATTCTTTCATAACAAAAACCTGTAAATATAAGAATCTAGACAAATACATTAGATATAACATATATTTATTATTATCAAACGGAAATTAATTGCAATATCTGACAATATTTCCTTTTTGATAATAATATATATATATATATATATATATATTATTTTCTAAATAAAAATGTATGTGTTTGAAATGTAATATGTGCAAAACAGGCATATGAGATATAGTAGAAGATAATCTAATTACAAATAAAATTGCGCTTTGATATTTTTTATATTGCAACACACTCTGAAAATAAAATCAAATATAAAAATATTTATTATCATCAAACAAGAAGTATGCTCCACAATCTCCATCATTTGATGATAACAAACAAGCAATTAAGATTTGACAAGTGTAACATGTATAGAGTGTGTACTCGGTGTAAAAAATAATAGCACAATGTTACGATATATACAACATGCTCCCATTATTGATATGCTCCCGCTACATACGTGGCATATTTGTTCTAGAATAAAATATTAAACAAATAGTATTTGTTTCAATATTAACAATGAATTCACAAAGTCACCAAATCTTAACTGCTCCCTCCTTTTGTCTCATCAAAAGTATAAAATCAAATTAACATGATGAGAAATTGATACTAAATGATAAAACTCGAAGAAAGTATGACAACAAATATTTAAAGAAAAATCAGCCACAAATTGTAGTATGTTATAATATATGTATATTATGAAGTGAATATGCTTGTACATTGTTTTGTTTAGTCCCACATCGTGGGATAAGTTCAGTCCTTACCTCTGAAGCCCTTATATAAAGTAGGCCATGTAATGTAAATAGATATCTATTCTTAGAAGTGAATAATATTTTTTTTGTCTCTCTCGCTCCAATGGCTTCTATTATTTTCTTTATTCTATAACACGTTATCAGCACGATCTGATCTTTTTCTCGAATGTATTGGATATTCTAATCCAGAAGATTAGATCCATTTTTTTTCATGTATGAACATCTATTTCTCTTATTCAGTTACTGAAATCAGATCTATCTCTTCCTCTTATTCAACCAATGAAATCAGGTTTGAAATTTTCTAGATCTGCTTTTCTAGATTTATTTTGCGATTAATTTAGATCTAGATTTAAATATTCTTGTTTTACAATTCTATGTCTATTTCCTAATTTTTCAGATTTGAATTTAAGTTTTAATAGATCTTATCTTTTCAAGATCTTATTTTGTTATAGATCTAAATTTATAGATCTAATTCCACTGTACATGTATTTTTGTCATTATATTTCAGATCTTATCCTACAATAGATCCGATTTTTTTTTTCTTATTTTTCCGATCTCATTATATTGTAGACCTTAAAATCACACTCAAATAATATATCGTTGAGATCTGTACATTGTTTAAAAATAAAATGTTGTGATTTTTTTTTGAATTTGACAATTTCTGTTGTTGATTCAAATAAATTTATTGATCTTGATTACGTTTTGGTTTGTGATATAGATCTAAGTAATATAAACATGTTTGATAAATGAAGTTTTCATTTTGAAAACTCTTTGATTTGGATTTGGATTTTGATTTTGGAAATTATTTTGATATATATTGTTTATATTTCCAGAAGAAATATTTTATTATTTCTTAGAGAAACATATACAAGAATAATGCATATTTAGAAGATCATATTAGTTTAGATCCAATATTAATATTGTTTAGTACACCTGAAATGAATGGAAACATTAATGAAAACATATACGGTAAACTTAATTTCTAACATTCGAAATAAAAGTTGAGTACCTGCAGTTCCTATAATGCTAAAAGCTTGAGTTTCAATAAATTATTAAATTCAAGTTTTCTTATATTAAAGAACCAGAAGTTTCAATAAAAGAGCAGAAACTTGAATTATAAAACAAAAGGATATATATGTATGTATGTTTGTATATACATATATATAAGAGTTATTTTAGTTATTTTAGAAATTTTGACTATTAAGAAATAAAGTTTCTCTTATGGTATTCATTTAATTTTATTATTGAGTATATTAAACTTAGCTTTGAGATTAAATTTTGCTAACTAAAGTTAGTTAGATTGATTTATTTGTTTGTAAAGAAATCAATTCGTTGTGATAATATTCTATATTTTATGCCACAATAATGGTAAATTGCATTCATTTTTTTAATCATAAATGCATTAAATATTGTCGTCGTGGTAATAAATTAAATTACCATATCATCATAAATGCACTGGCTACGGTAAATTAAATGATGTTGTATTTTTATGTTTGGAATAAGAATAGACATATGGTTTATTATATGGTGTATTCATTTTGGCAAACAATGCTCGATATAATGAAAGAAATAAGTTTGAACAACAACCTGAAGTTGTGCAAAGATTTTCTTTTCCAACCAGAAGTTGTATAACTCAAAGTCCAAGACCTGAAGTCTTGAATTATGAAAAGATTTCTGATAAGCTTTACAAGCTCGAATTCTAATAGACTTTTATTTTGTAACAATATGGTACAAAAAAAGGGAGAGGTTTACACAAAATTTAAGAACCTGAAGTTCATAACAAATCAATGAACTTGAAGTTCATGAATTAGAAGCCCGAAGCTCTATTGAAATTATGTAAAATGATAAGGTTGTACTTCCTGAAGAAGTTAAAGAAAATTAATAAATAATCATATGAGAAAATGATGCTGCATTCAAGAGATTACAAATATCTCCAAATGATTTATACCTTACCTTATATCTTAACATTTACACTATATTAACCAAATATCCTGAAGATACTATGTTACATGATATTTCAAACATCATTGGATGCATATGTGTGTATATTAATCTCTTGAAAAGATGATTTAAAGATTTATATATTTATATTGCAAAATATAACATCCTAGAAGAGATGTTATAGGAATTTTATCTTTGTTACATTACAATTCCTTAAAAGAAAACACTATATTCCCCGAAGGAATAACCATATTTTTTTTTGAAGCAATAACAATAATTTTTCAGAAAAAAAAAGGACATTGTATGCCAATATTACACTCCAGAAATAGTGGTTTTATCTCTTACATCTTACTTTCATTTGGTGAATCTAATTTTGTTATTGTATTTAAAGTTTGATATGTCATTTCAAAGATAGTTACAACAAAAATCTCCAGCAGAGATATTTTATGCCACTGTAAAAGGAGTAATTATGTAATTTATATAAAAGAAATATTGTATATTGATATGGCATTCCAATAATACATATATTTATCTCTTGAAGAGATAAATTCACTCCAGAAGTAGTGATAATAAAATATCCCTAAAAGAGACTAATAAATTAGGAAATGATAACATATCTCTAGAAGAGATTTGCTTATATGTTTGGTAATTTTATTAAACCAAATAAATGCATAGAAATTTGATTATAAAGGATCCTAATTTAGTTTAGATTAGATGCTAAAAGTTTGAGAGCTATACATACGGTCCTGAGAAAATCCGTATCTGTAACATTCCAAGTATCTAGAAGATACTATTATTATTTTTGCTCTAATTTTTTTACGGAACTCTCAATAGAGATGTGTAGAAATGTCTATATGCAATTAAAAATTATTCCTTGATAAGTAATCATAATTAGTGTTCGAAAACTGATATTTGAGATATAATTGACGAATAAAACTTAACAACTTGAAGTTGTGTATATTTTGTTCGAACCAGAAGTTCGATATGGTTTCAAACCAAATGTTTTGAACATTATCATGTGGTTTTGACAGGTTTGCATTGACATTGATTTATAAATAGAAATTAATAGTTTGGATCCTTGTAATAGTTTGTTCTAAAAATCACTAATCCAAATGAGAAAGAATATGAAAATTTTATAATATATATGTGATACGTGGACGCACGTATACATCCATATATGTAAATATTTAGCTAACAACCTGAAGTTTGTTATAAGCTCATCTTATAGATTACGCATAGATATTATTTAGTGATTTAAAATTCAATCAACATAAATGTTGAATGACCTGAAGTCATGTATGTATTCAAATGATCTACACAATAAGTAAATTCCTCCAATTGCTTAGATCAATGAATGAGAACAAACTCTAATAATCAATATCAATTGAATGCATCTTATCAACTAATAAAAGAATTATCCTCCTATTATTCATATGTATGATGTATTTGCTAGTAGCAATATCATAATGGATCAAAATGAGAGTCTAAAGATGATTATTATTTAATGTGGCAATGTTTGTCAACATTGAGGGGGAGGATAAAGGGATACAAGTTCATTTTGATCATCAGGGTTAAATATTTATTAAAATATACAACGATGCAAAATATTATCAATATTATCCCTAATAGACTTTCTCCAATATAGATTTGAATCCTTGAAGGATCAAAATTTGTAAACCATATCTGAAATATGGTTCAAAAGTCAGTTCAAAATATTTTTGGAGTAAGTAATAAAGATGCCAAATAAAGGAGGTGAGTGTTCTTGAAGAAACACTTAAGGATGCTCTAAAAGAGATCCATGACATGATTCTCAAATAACCCTAGAAGTGGGTTAGGTACCTAAAACATGATAATTAAAGAGATCTCAATAAATCATGTCTAGAACTGACGGGAAATAATCATCGATAATAAATTTATAAATAATAAAGCGCTTATGTTTATAAATGAATTAAAGATTCTGGATTATAGAAAAACATGATTGGCCATCATGAAATTCTCCTTAATAAGAAATCTGAACTAGTCCGCAAAGTACCAAAAGTACTTGAAATGCTTAATATACCCCGAAGGTATAAATATGGTTTAAAATCATATTAAATAATGAAAGTATACAAATTCCTGAAGAATATAAATAACTTTCATTGTTATAAAGAATGCAAAGAACAAGGAGAGTAAATTTCAACCTACTTTTAAGTATTGTTGTAATGAAAATCTTGATATAATTTATGATGAGTAGATTACTTCCTATTTTTAAGTATCATTGTAATGAAACTCTTAATATTCATTGAAGTGATAGTTGCGATATAAAAATACTTATTAAAGTATACAAATTTCTGAAGAATATATATAACTTTTGTAGTTATAAAGAATGAAAAAGACATGAAGTGTAGATTACAAATTTCTTCTAAGTATTGTTGTAATGAAAATCTTGATACATCAAGATGAGTAGATTACTTCCTGCTTTCTAGTAATGTTGTAATGAAAATTTTTAATATTCATGAAAGATGTATAGTTGCAATGCGCAAAACTAATTTGAAGCAAAATAATAATAATAATAATGAAATCAAAAGAAGTGTGTTTCATAAAAGTAGCATACAAATGCATAAAATGCAAACCATATTTGGAAGAAACAATCTTAGAAAATTTGATTGTATCGAAGGAAACTATTAATAAATTGTATTATTAATGAGATTCATATTTATAGATCCAGAAGTATCTATAAACAATTTGAGTTATCGAAAGACGAATATGAATTCAGAGGAAAATTTTAAATCAGGGGGAGCATCCATAAGTATTTTATAATGCACTTTTTTCCCTAATTAAGATTTTTCCCACTGGGTTTTTATTAGTAAGGTTTTAACGAGGCATTATCTTGATCCAGAAGTATCAACTCCCTGTAACATTTGAAATAAGCTATAATGTACTCTTTTTCCTTATTCAAGATTTTTCCCACTGGGTTTTTCTTATTAAGGTTTTAATGAGGCATTATCTTGATCTAGAAGAATCAAACGTCTTTTCAAGAAATAACATCTCAAATATGTTATTTAAGTTAAATTATATTTTTAACCTTGACTAAGGTTTTTCCCATCGGGTTTTCCTTTGTAAGGTTTTTTACTGACGTATTAAATTGATGCAGAAGTATCAAACTCTATCTGATGCAGTAAATTATTGAAATATGACATACTATATTGTACTCTTTTTCCTTCACTAAGATTTTTCCCATAGGGTTTTACTTAGTAAGGTTTTAATGAGGCATTAGTTTGATCCAGAAGTATCAAGCTTTATTTAAAGAAATAAGAAAATAAAATATGTCATTGTACTCTTTTTCCTTCACTAAGATTTTTCCCATTGGGTTTTTCTTAGTAAGGTTTTAATGAGGCATTATTTTGATCCTGAAGTATCAAACTCTTATAAGAAATATCATTTTTAGTATGCTATTTATGATTTCACAAGTTGCACTCTTTTCCTCGTTCAAGGTTTTTTCCCACTGGGTTTTTCTAATAGAGGTTTTAATGAGGAAAATCTATATCAATTGAATCGATAAATGCAAGCAAGATAATAATGAGGGGGAGCAATCATCATACACGTTTCGAAACGGAAATTTCCAAATTATCCGAGCATCAAGATTTTGAAGACGCATATTCAAGGGGGAGTGTTATAATATATGTATATTATGAAGTGAATATGTTTGTACATTGTTTTGTTTAGTCCCACATCGTGGGATAAGTTCAGTCCTTACCTCTGAAGCCCTTATATAAAGTAGGCCATGTAATGTAAATAGATATCTATTCTTAGAAGTGAATAATATTTCTTTTGTCTCTCTCTCTCCAATGGCTTCTATTATTTTCTTTATTCTATAACATAGTAGTTATATTGATTAAAGTCACATCCCATGGGTGGAAAGAGGAGATAGAAAAATGTAGTTATGTGTTGGGTTCAAATGACATAGCCCGTAATACATTTCATAATTAAATTGCTTATTTTAATTCATTATGATATCAAGTTACTTTCATCCAAGCATTGCCACAGGATCTTCTAGATGAGAATGAATGTGACAAAAAATATATATATTATTTAAGTTAAAATAAGTTATCCCTATCTCAATGTAGATGAGATCAAGAACCCTCCATCCATGCATTATCGTGAGGTCTGTTAGATGAGGATGGATGTTACTTAAAAAGTATCAGCATACCTATTTCATAAGCATGCTGGGGTTTAGGGAGTCTAATATGTCATATGTGCTATGTTTATTAATTTCAAAAAGCTTTTAATAAACAATTTTGGGCATGTCATTTAGCCAACACTAGCATAAAAATTAAAATCAATGAGTCGATAGAACATAAATATCAAATGATAGATTTAGAGATGATGTGGGATCTGCAATAATAAAAAATAAAACTGCAAGGTATGCTTGATTATTAGAGGATATAATAATGCCATTATTTAATCAAGTACAAATGCAATATCCTTAATCATCTGTGAAATCAATATAAATGGTTTTGAAAATTACATAAGAGAGTTCAATCAGTTGTATATGCTTTTAAAAGTAAATCAACTATACATATCTCAAAAATATTTCCAGTTTTGTATTTTATCCTTGAACACACAATATGAATTTGTTTTAGAGCTATTTGTGTAAAGAAAAGCACATGGTCTAAGGGTATACACATTAATATGTCAAAACAAAACTCAAATGCTTAGTCTTAAAGAATTTCATTACAAAGCTCAAAAGATTTCTCCACAATCATCTCAAGTTTTGAATACCTATAACCCATCTCAAAAAGTTCATCATAAAGTTTAAAACTTCCACTTCATAGAACTATTTGCAAAAAAAAGTCATGTCAAAAGTAGAATGTCAAAGCTTATCTTATAAGAAGCAAGTTTCAACATTTTCAAATCTAGAAATTTTATTGTCAAGACCCTCATATCAAAAGAAGTTTACATTGAAAATCCTTGTCCAAAATATAGTCAAAGTGTCTCATTTAAAAATATTCACATCATGAATAAATACGGAGAGCAAAAAATAAAATCCTAAGGAAACAAAACATATTTTTTTAGATTTTTAGATTTTATTTTTGAAAAAAATTGTGAGGGAAAAATGCTTTTGGCTTGTATAAATCATCAAAATTACCATAGTAGAGAAATCATAAATGTTTGAAGTTATACTGGATGTTTTGAAAAGAAAGAACAAATTAACTTATCATGATACCACTTGTACTCTTGATGTGTCGATGGTGGTGTATAATAATGTTACTTTCGGCTGCCTATGATGACATGCAATGGTATATGATACTGCTCGTTAACTGAGTTGCCCATGGTGGAAACATGGATATCTCAAGCACTGGTTTTACATTCGAACCTCTCGATCTCTCATTATCAAATTCAAGTATGAAAGATGAGTATCATCAACAAGCATACTGTATACTCCACAATGTTAATTGAAATGGATCCAACATGTGAATTTCCCACTAAAGTAATCTTTGTATTTGCATTTACATTCACCATTTTTATTTGAAGTTTATGAATTTCTGCTTCATTTTCCTAGGCTAAGGAATTTTAATTAGCTCTCATCAAATGTTCAGAACAAGTCAAAATCTACCTCCATCGTAGATACTCCTTAGTCAGTCTTCGTACCTACATATTAGAAGAAGAAGTGAGTCACCGAGAAGGAGATGTAAGACCACTTTTGTTTACATTTAAGATCTTTGGTACCACAATTAGTTTGTAAAGTAAGTCATTAACATTAACAATAGTACCCTTAGGAGCCTAAATTTGTTTAACTCGTTTATTCATGTCCCTAATTCGAAAATTAGCATAATTATGTCCAAAATTGCCACACTTCACACATTTAGGAAACAAACGTCTCCCCCAGTGGTGTTACTAATCATTTGCTTATAAATTTGCTCTTTTTCAAATTCAAGTCCTTTTCTTTTATTCGCAAAGATTTGATTTCCTAATAACATATTAAATAATTTTTCTCCAGCGGAAAATTTTCAAACAATCAACTCAAGTTTATTAACTTTGGATTTTAAAAGATAACTCTCATTTATTAGCTTGGAACAATGACTAATAGCAATCTCTCTCTTTTCAAAATCATTCTGCTATAAGACTATTTTTTCATTTTCGAGCACTTTTATTTTGGTCTTAACTTCAAGCATCTCGCTTTCAAAAATTTGGAGTTTTTCAAGTTTAAGTTTTTTAAAATCCTAGAGATTGTCAATCTCTTTTTCCGATTCATGGTTTATTCAAATAATTTCAGTTTTTCTATTTTTCAAAATCACATTTTCATTTTCAAGAGTTTTGAAATTTTCTTTGATGTCTTTTAATTCCTTTTCAAAGTTCTCACATTTATTGCACTCAATATTTTTTATCTTTTCAATTTAGTTTTCAAGTTCATGTAGAATCATTTCTATTTTCACCAAATTATATTTTTCAAAAATTGTAGGTTTGGAATTTTAAGACATCTTAAAATTTTCCAACTCCTTTTGTAAAATGTTGTTTTTGCAAGTCAATACACTTCTATTTTTCTTCAATAACAAGATTTTATTTTCAAGCTTTTGAAAATTTTCATTGAAGCGGACAATTTTTTTTCATATTTAAAACATTTTTCATAATAATTTTTTTTCAAATTTCTTAACGTTTTCAAGCTCTTTTTCCAAGTTAATGTTTTTCAGACATAGTTTAGATTTTTCACTCTTCATCAGGTTAATTTTCATTTCAAGATCGTTAACACTCTTAGTTAATTTATGGCATGAGAGAACTAAATCTTGAAATGAAGAATGACATGTCTCATCACATGTTGAGTCATTATCATTGTCATCTTCATTGTCATAGTCAGAAACATCTTTTGTGTATCTCACCAAACAAAGTTCTGCTCTATATCAGCTTTAGAGAGTTCTTCGCAATTGCTGACTTTTATTTCATGTTTTGTATCAAGATTGCTTCAAATTTCCTATGCATAAAACAATGAGAGATATGGTTAATTCAGATTTATCAAGTGTGAAGATAAGAATATTCATAGCATCAGCATTAAGGGAAAATTATCCTTATCTACCATATCTAATCCATTTTCAATGATATCCCAAATATGAATACCAATAAATTTTAAATAAGTTTCCATCTTATATTTCCAATATGAAATAACTCTTTTATTAAAACTATGCGGACTGTAAATGGACAGGCTCTCGCTAAATCTATGATAGCTAGGGTAAGACGTTATATCGAATTTTTACCAACAAATTGGCTCTGGTACCACTTGTTAGGATCGTGCAATATACCATAAAGGGGGTGCATAAGGTATTTAAACTATTTTATAGATAAACAAATAAATAATTCTAAAATGTAAATGAAAAAGTAAATAACACACAGATATACCCAGCTTCGGCCTAAAGCCTACTACTGCCCCCAAAGTTACTACTAGGATTATATACTCGATGCTTACAATACCTGTATACTCGCACTCTCTGCTAATCTGAATATACTAATCTATGCCTAGTAACCCTATTTAAACTCAAACCCTTGAGATCAGAATCCCAGAGCTACAAACATGTAACTCAATCTTAGATAAAAACTAGATTTCAAATTTAAACCAAACAAAACACAAAAAGAAAAAACACAACAAATAAATAAACTTCTCTATCTTAAAATCATATGCGTTCTTTTGTTAGGATTGAGGAGAGAAGATATCTGCTGTTGATTTGTGTACTTGTATTTATGAGAGAAGGTCATAAGTATAGTTTGATGAAGTTGGAGATTGAAGCTTGTGTGGTTGATTGCCTTTTTGCTATAGGAAGATAGAAGTGGTGTTTTTCTGAATCTGGCAATGGAGATGATAACATTCAAAGATGCATGAGATGTTTATCGAATTTGATTTTGGTTAAGGAGATGATATATGGTGTTTTAAAATTTAGTCCTTGTACTCAGTATTGATATCCGAAGATTTTTCTACTGATGTGATATGAACTTATGTAGGTCTATAGAGGAGATATATCAAGTATGGAAAATGATATGAGAGAGAATATTGAGAAATTTGGTAATGTATAATGCTTGATTTGGATTGAAAAAGGAATTCTTGCATCTAATACATTTAAAATGATATGGCTTGTACTTTATAAAGTTCCTTGTTGTAATATTCTTTGCTTGAAAATCTTTATTTTGAATTATTCATATTAGTATTTCCTTTTTTTATATATGCGCAAAAGATGTCTAGATCTGATGAGATTCTATGCCGATATATTTCCTTTTTCTATTAGATCTTTATTTGTTTCTTTTTCTTTTTATGTGAAACATTTTATTATACTGGAAGGAAACTTCTCCATAACCAATATTTATAACAAAAACTTCTAGATATTCAAATCTTGACAAATACATCAGATATAACATATATTCATTATTATCAAAGGGAAATTAATTACAATATCTGATAATTTTTTGATAATAATAAATATATATTGTTCTACAAATAAAAATATATGTGTTTGAAATATTATATATGTAAAACATGCGTATGAGATTAGTGGAAGAAATTTAATTAGATAAAAATTGAACCTTTGATGAATTTTTAAATTGCAACGCACTCTCAAAATAAAATCAAATATGAAAAATATTTGTTATCATCAAACAAGACGTACGCTCCATATAAAATATGTTTAAAAATTACATAAAAACATCTATATAATGCCAATTGATGTATCATATCAAAATTTCAATTCAAAATTATTTTGAATTTAAGTATATGTGTTTGTGTTTGTATATAAACACACAAAAGAAAGTTTATTTACAAAATCTGAAAACTAGTTTAATATCCACTAAATTTTGAGCAATTTATGAACTAATTTCAACATGAACCTTTAACGAATTTGAAGTAAATAGATAGTTGAGAATCATATTTGAATTTAAAAGAAACATATCAAAAGTCATATGTATAATAAAAAAATATAAGAAAAATAAAGTTCGGAAATAAGATATAACTCTCGGAAAATTTAACAAAAACCATTATTCCTATCAAAATGCAACCCACTGGTCAATCGGTGGAATATGATTGGTCGATTGGTCACACAGGTGGATGCATAGATTCCCTATGGCATCTGTATGTTCATGTGTTATGTGTGTGTTTTTACATTGATAGTTTCGGGATTTTTTCTCTTGGGCTTAAGATGATTTTTTAGTGACATTTTGGTATGGATTTTAACATGATTGATTAGATTTTTGGATGTATATATGTAATGATTTATATGTATATATGTAGATACATATGGGTATATGCATAGGGATAGTCAATGTTTGTTTGTAATTGTTTGACTATTGATATTAGGATCCTATATTAGTTATCATGGTAACATGATCGCTCAATGAATAATTGAAATACTATAATGCGTGTTGTTGGCAGAAATAAGTTCGTAAGTCATGTATGGAACTGAGTCTTTTCAGTGATTTAGCCGTACATGCTAGACCATATCGTCGATCATTGTAATTGTATTGGATTTAGACCCTGTTTCTTGGATTTAGCCATGTGTTATTGCATTGTTTGACTAACTTGTTATATGCAAGTGAAACATGACTAAGGTATGATTGTTTACCATATTTATCTTAGTTTTTTTTAGGAATGACTAGAGTTTGTAGAAAAGTAAACGCACATCATTCACAAGACTATAATCTGACCCTCTCCATATTATTTTCTCACCATGTTTTGTTATTAGGCCGATGGAAATAAGTGTGTTGTGTCAAGTGACGTTGGATGGTGCGGATGACAAAGGCATTACTTATGTATATAGATTTGTATATAAACACTCATTGGACACCGCCACTTATGGTATGTGTGTTTCGGATTGAGATTGGATTTGACTATATTTGACTATATGTATACTTTGAATTTCTCAAATTGAAGTAAAGTGATATTTAGTTATATCAAATGTTGTTACCTTTCGTCGCGAGTTCAGAAAGAGATAAATGAATTATATTTTCTTATTTTGTCTCTTGTTATCTTAACTTGACGACATGTTGTTTCAGTTTTTACAATTTTCACAATATTAGTTGTTTTAAATTAGAAGGTTGAAAATTGTGGATTGTTACATTTGGTAATAGAGAAAAACTTTCCCTAAACTAAGAATTAGGAAAATATTGAAAGAGCATTTTTTTATTTTTCCTATATATATATAGGTCAATTAAGTGCATATGTACACACCAATTTCTATTCCAGTTTCATTCATTATCTATAGGGGAGTTCTAATGAATCCCATTTTTTCTTTGTAGAGAGTTGAATATGAGAACTCGACCGAAATAAAGACCAACGCTGCTGATCTCGGTGGAGTTGAGACTAGAACTGGTACTAGTACTATAGTTGATACCATAGACTTCCAGAACAACCCAAAATTTTGACCCGTGATAATTAATTTGTTAATTAATAAAATAATAAAACAACTTTGTGACATTATTAGAATTGAGCCACGGGAGTTGCACCATTGTGTCCATGGAAATTTTATGGTCAAATTCCATTTATAGAACGTCAGAATCTAAGCTAAAATGAACGAGATATGATTAAACAAAATAAGTGGAAATATATATATATATATATATATATATATATATATATATAAGCTAGGTCGACCGACCAGTCGATCTAGGTACAACGGTGGTCGACCGCCTGGTCGGCCCGCCTTGATTTTTAGTGAATGAATGAACATTCGTCCGTTAGAAAGTTAGTACCATATTTTGCATTCTTCAACTCGACCTGGTCCTTCGGTTTCTGCATCCGATGGCCCATATTCAGCCTATGACATGGTTGCACCCCAAGTCCATCAGTCTGAGATCCACTTCTACCCCTATAAATGGAACCCTTGGCTTAACATTTTTTCTCATTCTAATATTTTCTACAATTGGGTTCACCTATTCGGGAAGGACATTAAGCAGAATAATTTTATAAGGAGGAAATCGTTTTAAATAAAAATATTTAACAACCCCAAGTGGATCCCTGAAGGCCCAAAGGGCAGAGCTAAGGACCAGAGGTGAGTGATTGTAATATTTTAAATTTCTTTAAGCAATTTAAAATAATAGGGTTTCCAATAGTTGTAGTTTTACTACGATTTTGGGATTAATGCTTTTAGTAATTTATTTACAGTTTTTAGAATTATTTTCAGTAAATTTTAGTTTATTTCTAACTTTTCCATTTATTTACAGTTTATTTACAGTATTTAAGTTTATTTACTATTATTTATGCGTTATTTACATCTTCTTCTTACGCCTTGGATTTCCTTCTATTTTCAGTTTTCTTTTATTCCTCCTTCTTCTTCACGTATGGATTATAATAGAATTAACGTGAAATTGGATTAAATTGTAAGAAATTTGAAATAATGGAATATAAGATGTAAATTATAAAAACCATAACACAAATGGAATTGGACTGAAATTATGCCTAATTATGATATGAGTCGGACTGAATTAACAAGATTGTCCTAGTTATAACTTATAATTATAACTAAAAAGAATAAAAGAAGAATAGAAGCTTATTTTCACACTTAGACCTTGGGTTAAGTAATAAGCATGATTATAACGTAGGTTATAATAAGAAATAGTGCAGAATAAGGCTTATTTTAAGACTCAGGATAAATTAATAAACACGGATAGTATGAACAAGACTAAAGGCTTATTTAAATAATTTATCTAAGTTAATAAGCAAAGAATTAAAGTAGGACCTGTACCAGATAGCATTCCCCTATTATTTTCTATAGGTACGGTGTTTCACATAAACCTGAAGCGAGATGAGGGGCACGTTTATTCTAGTAGTGGTAGTAATTGGTCAATATAGAGATGTTCAAATCACGGGGGATTTGGAAAAGGGCGATATTGAATATTGTTTGGATGACAGGTCAGTACCGACAGCATTCCCCTATATTTTCTATGGACACGGTGTTTCACATAATCTTGAAGTGAGACGAGGGGCACGCTTATGCCGAGTCGAGGTAATAATACGACCCAATAGGTGGAGCAACAAGTAGCATGGGCATAGTGGCAGTTACATGTGCGACTTCCATTTCAGCGCTCAGTAATCGCTATGAGTTTCAAGCAATTAGTATGTGTGTCTTCCATAGACACCATTTCCTTTTGTGTAGGGAGCTATGTATCGTCCAGTCCACGTTGGGTGCTTTGTATATCTTTCGTAGTTACCATTGGCTGCTATATAGGGAGTTATATAGCATCTAGTCTATAGTAAGATCTATGGAGTAGCAGGTTGTCAAAGGATAGAATTAGGATTTCAGCATGAGCATGATGGTAGTTACGCGTGCGACTTCCATTTCGGTGCTCAGTAATCGCTATGAGTTCCAAACGCTCAGTATGTCTGTCTTCCGTAGACACCGTTGTCTTCTGTGTAGGTAGCTATGTATCATCTAGTCTACAGTGGGTGCTTTGTGTATCTTTCGTAGTTACCATTTGCTATTGTGTAGGGAGTTATATAGCGTCTAGTCCGTAGTAAGATCTATGGAGTAGCAGGTTAATCAAAGGGTAGAATTAGGATTTCAGTCTAATCATAAGATTATGAATTCACCCTAATCAAGCAGTTATCAAAGACAAGTGCAAACAATCAAAGTTGACCTATCTTATCAATTGTAATAGTTTAATCGTATTTTCCAATTTATCTCTTTCCTATTTCCTTTGTTTCTTTTTGTATATACTAGAACTATTGAAGAGTCTATTACTTTTATTTTGCTTAAAGATTCTAGTTGTTACTATCATTCACCAAACTTTTAGTCTGACCCATCCCTCTATTTTCTCCTTTTCCCCCATGGGTAACCAAGGTAGAGGGCAGTAGATTGCAGTTACTCGGAGATTTCTTGAAGATGATTCTGCTCTGTATTTCCCTACTTTTATATCCGTTTTTCTTTCTTCGTACTGGCACTTGAGAGGAATATTTATACTCTAATTTTTGTTGAGACTACGGGTTTTTATTTCATTAGACATATTGGATTTTGAGACATGTATGTTATATTTGGTGTTTGACTTATTTGGTTCATGAAGAAATTATGAAGTTTTTGTTTTGAATAAGTTATTATTTTAGTTTCTGCTATTTTTACCTATTTTTGTCTTGTGAATCTTAGTCTTTGTTAGTTTCAGCTATGCTTACAATGCACCACGCCCTATATGGTGTCCTTTTTGGGTATATTAAGTGGTGTGGGGTGTTTCACTTGGTATCAGAGGCTAAGGTTACAGGATTCTAAAAATGTATTTTAAAAATAAATTATTTTCTAAAATAACTTGTTTTAAAAAGTACTTTTCTAGAAAATAACTCTTAGAAATGTTTTTGAGAATAAAAGAGTTTTTATAAAAATCACCTCATAAGTATAGTTCAGTCTCCCTTTGACTCTTTCCTAAACTATCTCTTTCTTTTCGTAGAATGGTTGATGCCCCGAACCTTCCCGAGGGCATTCCAATACCAGCTTGGTTTCATAGGTACTTATGAGCCACGACTCTAGAGGTGCACAGGCCAGCACCCAATCCTGCACTGGTGGGTGGGAACGCCATCAATCCATCTGCAACCATCAATTTCTCTAAGTTTTATAAGTATTTTACGAGTTTGGGTGGGAAGACTTTTTCTGGAAAGGAGACTTTTGTGGAGGCGAGAGCTTGGCTTAGGGACACCGAAAGGATATTTGGCTTATTAATGGAGGACCAGTAGCGGGTTTAGCTATCATCTTGGCATGTGAAAGAAGAGGCTTCGTATTGGTGGAGGTCATAGAGTTAGAAGGAAGGGAGGTGACTTGGAATGGATTCCGGGAGCGGTTTGATAGGAAGTTTTTGTCTCAAGCAAAGGAGAGTGTTCAGTTAGAATAGTTTATTAATTTGAAGCAAGGAAGTTTGTCAGTGAAGTACATCAATCAATTTAATGAATTGTCTCGATTCCAAGTGGAGTTGGTGAATACGCCACATAAGAAAGCTATAAAATTTGCAAAGGGATTGAATCAGCCCCTTTAGGGATTGTAGTTGACTCATGTACCAATAGGAGCTACTTATGAGTCTTTGGTTGAGATGGCGCTTATGTCGGATGCAGTCAAGGAAGGAGAGTCTAAAGAAGTTGTCAAGTCAGAAGGTCTAAAGAAGAAATAGTGGAGGAAAAACAAAGAGAAGAAGAAAGGCAATGGTCCTCAGAATCATATTAAGAAAGGATTGAGGTGCAATAGCTGTGGAATTATAGGACATATCGCCAAGGATTGCAAAGGGGAAAAGATAAAGGGAAAGTGCTTCTGTGCGGGCAGCTCGGTCATATGAGTAGGAGTTGTCCCAGAGAGCTGGTCAGGGAGCGGGTGCACCAGTCGCACAGATTCAGGCATTAGACGTGGCGCCTTCCAATAGCATTCCAGATAGAGGTAGGAAAGTCACAGTTGAAGGTTTGATTTCTATATCAGATTTTCCCATTCGGACTTTATTCAATTCTGGAGCATCACACTCTTTTGTTTCTAGTTCTATTGTAGATTGTTTGCACTTAGACATTTCTTTAGTAGTGGACCCCATCATTGTTTCAAAACCCATAGGTGGATCGACAAACTTATCTATGGTTTGTAGAGGTTTGAAAATTTATATCCTAGGTATAGAATTTGACTGCGATGTGTATGTTTTGGGATTCTCGGTGTATGGGATGATCTTGGTTATGGATTGGATATCCATATATAGAGATATTTTCGACTGCGAGAGGAGAGTTGTTAGATTAGAGACTTGCAGTGGTAGGACTCTTGAGGTATCTTGCGTCCCGCAAGGGTCAGTCATGTTGAGCTTTCTCTAATCCCTAGATTCATCTTCAGTAGAGTTTGATTCGGTTCCTTTCATCAAAGATTTTCTCGACGTCTTTAAGGAGGTTAGGTGACTGCCCCCTAAGAGAGAAATTGACTTTAGAATTTATTTGACTGAGACTTCTAAGCCAGTGGCATTTGAGGCACATGGCCCCTAGGGAGAGGAAAGAGTTGAGAAAACAAGTAAGTGAGCTTTTGGAGAAGGGTTTTATAAGAAGGAGCATATCGGAATGGGGAGCACCAGTCACCTTTGCTACTAAGGCAGATGGTTCTCTTTGACTTTGCGTTGATTATAGAGAATTAAATAAGCTCAATAAGAAAAATCGATGTCCACTCTCTAGGATTGATGTTCTTTTTGACCAGTTAGTGGGCTCTTCGGTTTTCCCTCAGCTTGATTTAGCCATGGGATTCCATCAGCGTAGGGTCGCCGATGACAGCATAGATAAGATTGCGTTTACGAATCTAGACGGACTTTATGAGTGGTTGGTTATGCCTTTTGGACTAACCAATGACCAAGCCTACATTGTTGACTTGATTATCCGCGTCTTTAGAGAAGTCCTAAATAAGTTCGTGGTGGTATTCGTGGATGACATCTTGGTATTTTCCAAGAATATGGAGGAGCACGTTGTTCAATTAGAGGAGGTTCTTCACACACTTTATAGTCATCATTTGAGAGCTAAGTTTTTGAAGTGTCACATTTGGAGAGAGGAGGTACGTTTCTTGGGGAACGTGGTCTCGAAGGAAGGTTTGGCTAGTGACCCTGCTAAGGTGATAGTTGTACAAGATTGGAAGGCCCCTAAGAACATCATTGAAGTTAGGAGCTTCCTAGGATTGGCTGGCTACTTTAGGAAGATCATTAGAGACTTTGCTAAGATTTCGATACCACTCACGCTCCACACTAAGAAGAATAAAGTTTTGTATGGGATGTGGATTGTGGGGATTCTTTCATAATGCTTAAGAGAGCCCTTACTAGTCCACCAATGTTAGTCTACCCAATGGAGTTATGCCTTTTATTGTATATGCTGATGCATGTGGGACAGGCCTAGGAGCAGTTGTGACGAAAGAAGGAAGGTTGGTATGCTATGGTAGTAGGCAGTTGAGGATGCATGAGAAGAACTACCCTACCCACGATTTGGAGTTGGTTGTCATAATTTTTGCTCTCAAGTCTTGAAGGCACTATTTGCTTGAAGAGAGGTTTGAGCTTTTCACCGACCACAAGTCATTGAAGTACTTGTTCTCATAGAAGGACTTGAACTTGAGGCAACAGAGATGGATGGAGTTTTAAGCCTCGTATGATTTTGAGATTGCTTATACCCTCGGCAAGGGTAATGTGGTTGCGGATGCATTGAGTAGAAAGAAAGAAACCCTTATTCCTTTGTTCATAGAGTGAAGGAGCTTGGAGTTTATTTCTACTTCTGATTTTAAGCCCTATACGGATATTACTCTCGAATTGTTGGCGACATTAGAGGTGAGGCCTATCCTTATGGGTCAGATTGGCTTGAGGAAGCAAGGAGATTCGAAACTCATGGATATTATGGATAGGATTAGCCAGGGATAGGTCTCTAGACATCTCCAACGTTATTCCATTGATACCAAAGGGTGGCTTGGGAGAGATGGAAGGCTTTGTGTTCCACGCGCTAGAGATTTGTTGAGAGCAGTTTTGGAGGAAGCCCACCATTCCCGCATGACTATTCATTCTTGTGGTGACAAAATGTATCGGGGTATGAAGGGGATGTTCTATTGGATTGGCATAAAGAAGGATGTGGTAGAGTTCGTAGCTAAGTGTCTCATACGCCAAAGGGTAAAGGCATAGTAGCAGAAGCCCGGTGGACTACTTAAGCCCTTAGATGTACTAGAGTGGAAGTGGGACAGAATTTCTATGGATTTTATAGATGATTTACCCCGTTCTAGGAAGGGAATACTAGCATTTGGTTGATTTTTGATCGATTGACCAAGAGTGCCCATTTCATCTCAGTTAAGAGCAAGCATGCAACATCATATTTGGCGTCCCTTTATGTTCGAGAGATAGATTTCATGGAGTCCCTTCTAGTGTAGTGAGTGATAGACATCCCATTTTCACTAGTGAGTTTTGGAGGAGCTTACAGGAGGCGCTAGGGACGCAACTTAGATTGAGTACGGCCTCTCACCCTCGGACAAATGGCCAAACAGAGAGAGCTAATAAAGTGCTTGAGGATTTCCTACGAATGTGCATTTTGGACTTTGGAGGAACTAGTGAGGAGCATCTTCCATTGGTTGAGCTTAAGGTTGGGGACTTTTTTTTATCAAAGTATCCCCACTTAGGAAGGTGGTAAGATTCCGACCGTATAGAAAGTTAGCCCCTAGATCCGTTGGACCATTCTCTATCAATGAAAGAGTTGGGAAGATGGCTTATCGAGTGAAGCTACCAGGGAGGTTCGTAGGCGTGCATGACATTTTCCATGTTTCGCACTTGCAAAAGTGCTTACATAACTCAACGGAGGTTGTAAAGCCCAATCAATTAGAGGAGGTGGAAGTAGAAAGGGAAGCATCTGTTCGACATATCCCCATGATGATCATTGGAAGAGACATCAAGCAACTAAAGAATTAGGAGGTTCCGCTAGTGAAGGTGCAATGGGGAGATTTATTACAGACTCCACTTGGGAAGTTGAAGAGAAGATTCGTACTTCATATCCTCATCTTTTCGATAGTAAGTTTTTAGAATTTCCTATTTCCATCTTTAGTTTTGAATAGGTTCTTTTCTTTATTATGCTTTGGGAGGGTAGAACTTAGGATTTAACCTATTGATGGTAGGATTAGATGTAAACATGTTATTAGAACATATTGTGAATAATGCATGCAAGTGAGTGAAAGTGTTTGCTAGTGGATGCTAATGGATGCAAATAGGTACACTATGCACTATTATTCTTTATGGATCGGCCTAATTAGGACATTAGAGCATATGTATAAGGATGTGTGCGCATTTTTATCCTAATTTTCATTGTTGCTATAAATGAATGATTTTCACGTGGTTGTAGCGTTTGGATGGTGTTTGTAGCACGCATATAGAATTATCAGTTATCTTAGGAAACTTTCGCATTTAACAGTGGACCACCGAATCTTTTGCATTAGTTAGGGACATTGACACTACACTAATTGCATAAGTATCATAAATAGCATTAGAAAAAAACTTAAGGACGAGAGATGTAATGGGTGATGATTAAGTATTTGGTTGTAGAACTAGGATGAAAATTTTCATTTCATTCTTCTATCCTTAGAGATTTTGGGGACGAAAAAGGTGGAGAGAATGTAACAAAACCCATGATAATTAATTCATTAATTAATTAAATAATAAAATAACTTTGTGAAATTATCAGAACTGAGCCACAAGAGTTTCACAATTGTGTCCATGGAAATTTTTTGGTCAATTTCCGTATATAGAACGTCAAAATCTAAGCTAAAATGAACGAGATATTAATTAAACAAAATAAGCAGAAAAAAGAAATATATATACACACAAGCCAGGTCGATCGGCCGGTCAATCAGGGCATAAGGGCGGTCGACCACCCAGTCCACCCACCTTGTTTTTTAGTGAACGAATGAACGTTCATTTGTTCGAACGTTAGTACCATATTTTGCATTCTTCAACTTATTCCGGTCCTTCCATTTCTGCATCTGACGGCCCCTATTCAGCCTATGACATGGTTGCATCCTATTCAATCCCCAAATCAATCGATCTGAGATCCGCTTCTACCCCTATAAATAGAACCCTAGGCCTAACAATTTTCTCATTCAAAGATATTCTCCAATTGGGCTCATCTATTCAGGAAGGACATTAAGTGAAATAATTTTCCAAGGAGGTAATCATTTTAAATAAAAATATTTAACAACCCCAAGTGGATCCGTGATGGCCCAAAGGGAAGAGCTAAGGATCAGAGGTGAGTGATTGTAATTATTTTGAATTTCTTTAAGCAATTTAAAATAATAGGGTTTCCAATGGTTGTAGTTTTACTATGATTTTTGAAGTAACCCTTTTAGTAATTATTTATAGTTTTTAGAATTATTTTCAGTAAATTTTAGTTTATTTCTAACTTTTCCATTTATTTACAGTATTTAAGTTTATTTACTATTATTTATGCGTAATTTACATCTTCTTCTTACGCTTTGGATTTCCTTCTATTTTCAGTTTTCTTTTATTCCTCCTCCTTCTTCTTCGCGTAAGGATTGGAATAGAATTAACGCGAAATTGGATTAAATTATAAGAAATCTTAAACAATGGAATATAAGTTGTAAATTATAAAGACTGCAATATTAATGGAATTGGACTAAATTTATGCATAATTATGATATTAATCGGACTGAATTAAAAAGATTGGCCTAGTTATAACTTAGAATTATAATTAAAAAGAATAAAAGAATAAAAGAAGCTTATTTTCACACTTAGACCTTGGGTTAAGTAATAATCATGATTATAACGTAGGTTATAATAAGAAATAGTGTAGAATAAGGCTTATTTTAAGACATAGGATAAATTAATAAGCACAAATAGTAAGAAAAAGACTAAAGGCTTATTGAAATAATTTATCTAAGTTAATAAGCAAAGAATTAAAGTAGGACCTGTACCAAATAGCATTCCCCTATTATTTTCTATGAGTACAGTGTTTCACATAAACCTGAAGTGAGACGAGGGGGACGTTTATGCTAGTAGTGGTAGTAATTGGTCAATATAGATATGTTCAAATCACGGGGGTTTTGGACCAGGGCGCTATTGGATATTGTTTGGATGACGGGCCAGAACCGACAGCATTCCCCTATATTTTCTACGGACACGGTGTTTCACATAATCTTGAAGTGAGACGAGGGGCACGCTTATACCGAGTTGAGGTAATAATACGACCAAATAGGTGGAGCAATAGGTAGCGTGGACATGGTGGTAGTTACACTTGCGACTTCCATTTCAGTGCTCAGTAATCGCTATGAGTTCCAAGCGATTAGTATGTGTGTCTTCCGTAGACACCATTGCCTTCTGTGTAGGGAGCTATGTATCGTCTAGTCCATAGCGGGTGCTTTGTGTATCTTTCGTAGTTACCGTTAGCTGCTATGTGGAGAGTTATATAGCGTCTATTCCGTAGTAAAGTCTATGGAGTAGCAGGCCGATCAAAGGGTAGAATTAGGATTTTAGCCTAATTATAGGATTAAGAATTCAGCCTAATCAAGCAGCTATCAAAGACAAGTGCAAACAATCAAAGTTGACCTATTTTAACAATTGTAATAGTTTAATCATATTTTCCAGTTTATTTCTTTCCTATTTCCTTTGTTTCCTTTTGTATATACTAGAACTATTGAAGATTCTATTAGTTTTACTTTGCATAAAGATTCTAGTAGTTACTATCAATCACCAGACTTTTGGTCTGACCCACTCCTCTATTTTTCCCTTATTCCGCCCATAGACAATCAAGGGAGAGAGCAATATATTGCAGCTACTTGGAGGTTTCTTGAAGAAGATTCTGCTAAGTATTTCCCCACTTTTATTTTCTTGTTCTTTGTACTGGCACTTGAGAGGGATATTTATGCTATGATTTTTGTTGAGACTATGAGTTTTTATTTCATGAGACATATTGGGTTTTGAGACATATATGTTGTATTCGGTATTTGAATTATTTGGTTTATGAAGCAATTATGAAGTTTTTGTTTTGAATAAGGAATTATTTTTGTTTTCGCTGTTTTTGCCTATTTTGTGTTGTGAACTTAGTCTCTGTTAGTTTCAATTATACCTACAACGCACCACGCTTTTTAGTGTGTACTTTTAGGTATATTAAGGGGTATGGGCTGTTTCACTTCCTTAAGCAAACATCCTTTTTGGTTCCAAGGTGCTAACTATTAATCGCTTAGATTTCTACTGAAACTCCTTCTATTCCAAATGCCACTACCACTCCAAACTCTAAAGGTATTTCCATCCAATCAGCACCGATAGTGGATTTCCCAAAGAACTGTTGGAATACTCAAGTTTGGGAAGAAAGCCTTACATGTCGATTTGAGGTTAAATTCCGAGAATCCTATTTTTGGTTCCAAGGTGCTAACAATTAATCTTTCACACTAAATAACATCACTAGGAGGTAGTTGGTCGCATGGTATATTTAGGGAGAAGCCGCAAATTTGTAAGAAGTAACCAATTCAGAAGTAGATGAGGAAATTATCTTGTGGACAAATTTCAAGGGAATATTTGAGGTTAAATTCTTCTATGGGTTGGAGAAGGGATTGCTACTATAAAAGTATATTCATCAAAGCAATGATATTCTACTATTAGTGAGTATGTTAGTCACTTTAATGAATTGGCAAGATTTGGGTTCAAGTTGATTAACATCTCAGAGAAGAAGGCACCGAAGATTGTTAAGGGTCTTAATTTTCCATTGAAAGATACGACATTGAATCAAATACCATCTGGAGTGACATTTGAAGGCCCGGTTGAAGCAACATTATTGAATTTGATTAATGGAAGATTTGTTGTTACAGTTAAGGAAGGTGAGACAAAGAAAGGAAATAATCAAAATCAGAATAAATCCAATGGCGAACCTCAAGGAGGGTAGGGGAAGAAGTGGATTATGGTTTATAAAGGTGTACTAAGAAGGGTCACATGATAAAGCAGTGCAGGATAGATATTTCTAAGTTTAAGTGTTATGAATGTCAATAGTTTAGAAACTATTGGAATAACCATCCAGCAAACCAAAAAAAGGACGGTCAAGTGGTGAACAGATATGCATTAGAGGCGGTTCTGACTACTAGTATTATACCATCTACCGACGAGAAGGGGAAGCAGATTATTATGGAAGGTTTGTTATCAATATTTGGATTTCCTAGCAAAACTCTTTTTGGTACTGGTGCATAACATTCATTCATTAGTCATCCATTAGTAGATAAGTTATGTCTTAGACCTTAAATATCTTTGATTATATCTTGGTGTCGAATCCTGTCAGGGGATCGACCTATCCATCTCTGGTTTGCCAAACCCTTAAATTGGTTATACATTGTAACGCCCTTCCTTTTTGTGCGCTTTAAATTGACGATAAACCACACACGTCAGACTTAAAACCATACATAAGGGCGGATTGTTAGGGGGAAAATAAGAAAAAGCAGAGAAAGAAAAAACAAAATAGAATCTTGCAGCCTATTACACTTTACATTCGCCTTTCCGTTATTATATTAATCATCATTAAAGTAACCTTTAATTACTTGTATGTTCATTCTTCCCAACTTATTACACCCTATTACACTATTTCACACATTAATTCAATAATTACATTTGCTTTCTCATATTCCACTTATAACCAAGTCATACATTTAAATTATTTTATTTAATTTACCTTTTATATCCCATTATAAATTAATGCACACATTAATTAAGATTTTAAATCAAATTAATCATTTTATCTTGGTAACATTCTTTTATTACAATAAGAATATAATTAACATTTACATTGTTTCACTTATTGGAATTACATCCAAGTTATTAACAATTAACTTACATTTATACTGTTACATTCAAGTGATTAAAAATTAACTTACCAATCTTATCCAAGTAATTATTTCCATTAATAATTCACTAAATTTTTATTTCCTTCAACATTAAGTTACTAAAATCTTCTTAAATTAAGAAATTTAATTACCTAATTTTACGGGTCGTTACACTCTCCCCCACTCAAAACCTTTCGTCCCCGAAAAGGAAACAGAAGGGAAACGAAGAATTAAGAAATCAATATATCTTACTTAAAATATTAGATTTATACATCAATAAATTTACAAAATCAATTAATTTAAATAAAATATACCAATTTATAATCATTAAATCTTTTATACTCAAATTAATAAAGTTTGGAAAACATTTTTCAAAATATTTTCTAAGTCCAAAAAATTTCGAAAAATTTCGACAGAGTCTCCTTTGTACGAAGAGGCTCGGGAGAAAATATAGTATCAAATATAACAATATACAACATATATTTCCCAAAATAATATAGATCCTAACCCGGGAAAAATAATATAAAAGCGTTATAAATCGTAATCCGAGAACGTACCTATTTGTCGGCAACTAACGTTTAGTTATGAAACCAAAAGAAGTAGTAATTGCTTCCATAACCTATATTTCACTTATATAATCCAAGAGGAGTTAATAATTATATAAAATGAAATATTTAAAGTGGTTTAAACCATAAACAAAAAAAATCAATACAAACAACAATCACTTGCAACCAAGCACACAACCATCACATAGAGTCATCACGAATCAATCATTCATTCATATCAAACAGAACAAATAGTTGTTCGGGTTCAAAACTTCAAATTGTATAGAATGAAAAATAAACTACTAAGCGCACCATTTACTCATCAGTCTCTGATGAAGCTAAATAGATTATTCATACATCCAAACAATTTTTAGAGTATCTATGACGATCCTAATTCTTAGACAATTTAAATTGAAAATATTTAATTTATATTAAATATTTGAATGATGGTTTAGCTTGAATTCCCAATATAACTATGAATTTGGCGATCAAATTATTGAAGTTAAATTATTAAAGCTTGGGTAAAAATTTGAATCTTTAGTTTTAAGCTGTTTAAAAATATTTTCAAGGCTTCGAAAATTTATATTAATGATACTGAAGATAATAGAAGCTTCAGAATTTGATTTGAAAGCAATTTATTCAGTTTTGAAATTTTATCATTTGAATCGATGTTTAAAAATAGCCTTCCGAGGCATAGTCTCGGAATTCGACGAGACCCATTTCATTGGATCCGTAATATTGAATTATTATCGGGTTTCAAATTTCGTAGCTTTCAGAGTTATCGTGTGATCGTATGAGATATAAACGCCTAGAAAACAATTAATCAATTTAATTTAACTATATATTTCACTTCGTAACTTTTTTCTTTCTTTTCTAACCCACTGTCGTTTTTTTTCTTCCTCACGCAACCCTTCATCTCAAAATAAAATCACGCCCCCTTTGTCTTCTGAAGCAAGCCGACAACTTCCCTTATTAATGTCGCATTTCTTTCTATTCCTCAGTTCAATCGCAGAATGAAAAATGGCCGAATAAAACACTCTCCTCGTTCAAACGAAAATCCCCTTCCTTCCAATTTAAAACGCAGAATGAACATTAATTTTTTTTCCTACAATTCGATTTCAAGTCCCCCTTTCTTCTGCTCAGTTGTTCTTGAGTCGAATTCATGGGAAAAAAATGAAGGTTGTTCGATCGATCCATCAGTTCTTAGGGTTTCGAGTTTCGCTTCTGCATTTGGGGTTCTCGAAGGGAATAGCGCTGGTGACGGTGGCTCAACATCGGTGCAATCGAGGATTTGGGGACGCGCGCGCTCGAGCTTCCGTTCGCGAATGATGCTGGATCGTTCGAGGCTGTAGTGGGCTGAGGAGGCGAAGTCGGTAGGTCGTGGCGGACGCGATCGATTGCAGTAGGCTAGGGTTTCGACTCGTATTCGACAAGGTTGGCATCGACCGTTCTCGAGTTGGGGTATGGTTTCTTTTTATTTTTTTATTTATTATTTTTTATTATTTATTCAAATTTATATGTGTAAACGTATTTATGCAGTGAAAAAAATAAAATAAAATATTTTACAGTAAAGTTAAAATCTTTCTGTTTTAAAATTTAATATATATGTTGTTTCAAAAATAAATAAATACAAGTCATTAGTTCAGTGAGGAAAAACATAAAGTAAACATACATCTACCTATTTTAACCTACTAGTTCAATTTCGAAAGTAATTTATTAAGGTAGTTAATTTTCTTAATTAACTTATTTAAATTATTTTAGTTACTAAAATTAATCTATTAAAGGAAAAATTAGGTTAAGTTAAATTTTCAGTTAAAAAAAAAATTAAAATCATTTGTTAAGTAGATTTATCAAATGAAAATTTACTTGTTCGATTGGTTCGAATATTAATAAATTGTATAATTGCTTATACAAGGTCAAAACCGTGAAATCAAGTCGGAACGAGAATGGATTGCAAAATAAAAGCAAAGGTGAGATCTTCTCACTCAAACAAAGGGTTTTGTTTAATTTTAAATAGTTAAATTTAAAATTGTTGATTGTGTGTTAGGATGATGGTTGTTACTATTTTTTTGAAATAGACCCTATTGTGGCGCATAATAGCGGATAATATTTTATAAATCCCATATACCGCGATATTCCACCGCGAAGAGGAATTGGTATTTAATTTGTTGTGCTAATATCAGTGGATGCAAGGAAACAGGTTGGAGGGATCCAACTGGATTCCTCAAACATTTGAATTTGTTTCATATGTTGTGTGTTGATTTATTTATAATCTGTGTGTGATTATACTTGTGATTGGATTGTGAAAGGCTATGATTTAGCCGAATATATTTTTGGTATCGTAGGATACTAGAAATATGAAAAATTGGATTTTTGAAAATTAAAGTAGAAAAGCCTAAACCGTTACAATTAAAGTATTAAAGTTGATTTTTATAATCCGATTGAATAAATTCCAAAAATATGGGAAAACTATTTTAATAAAGGAATTTTGAGTAATATTGTTTAATAGTTGAAGAATTTATTTAAGATACGGATTTTAAGTACTTGAAAGTGATAAAAGAATTTATTTCGAAAAGGAAATAAATTTAGAAATTAAATTGGGAATTTAATTTGGAGTTGAAATTAATTTTAGAAATCGATTTGGGAATTAATGTGGAGTTAAAATAAATCTTTGGAATCGATTTGGAAATTTGGTTTGGTGTTTTGGAAAAAATTTGGGAAATCAAATTGAAATTGATTTGATATTGGAAAATTAATTTGGGAAATCAAATTGGAATTTGATTTTGTGTTTGAAATAAATTGGAAACCAATTTGGGATTTGATTTGGTTTAAAGATGATATTTGGGAATCGATTTAAAATTCGTACATCAGTTGATATTTGGAAATGTAAATTCACAACGGGAATTTGTAAAGAAAAGGGAAATTGTTTAAAAATATATATTGGGTTATTTTTAAAGCGTGGAAAAGAATTTACAGATTTGAAATGTAAATTAAAATAAATCAAGAATATTTATTAATTTATTTGAATGGACCATTTTGTAATGGAAAAAGAATTCTTCCCTAGAACGCCGAGTATATTTTTAAAATAGCTTTTGAATAAAATTGAAAAGTTCTAGATTTGGTTTTAAAATAATATTGTTGGAAAAATTAGTTTTGGAAAATGTTTAAAGTAAAATAATTTATTTAATTAATTATATAAGGGATTATTTTAAATATTTAAATTGATATTTGATTTAGGAAATAGTTATTTAAATATTTATACTCTATCTACTATTTTTTTTAAAATTAGTTTTGGACGTGAATTTTTATATGAGATATTAGTATAATATTTTTCATATCTAATATTTAAGCAAATATTCT
Organism: Allium cepa; assembly: GCA_030765085.1. NCBI lineage: Eukaryota > Viridiplantae > Streptophyta > Magnoliopsida > Asparagales > Amaryllidaceae > Allium > Allium cepa. The sequence goes on along the minus strand of CM060938.1, from coordinate 458,672,550 downwards.
AAAATAGTTTATTTTAAATGTTTTCAAGTATACACAAAATAAGTATTTTATATTATTTCAAAGTATTTGAAAACGGTAGATTTTTAAGTGGAAATAAATGATTTCGGGAATTTTGTTCCGCGTGTGAAAAGTGATTTGAGATTTGTTTTCAAATGGTTGAAGTGTGAAATTTTATCTTGCGAAGATATGTTGAAATTAAATAATTTGGAAAATTATTTGAAATCCAGTAATTTTTGTGAATGATGATTGATAATTAAATAACCGACTATCAATATTGGCCTTTTAAATGGCATTTGAATTTCGATGTGACCGGAAGTAGAATTCCAAATGGATATTCGAAACCCACATCGAACCTTTGTGATTGTGATGGATCTTTTGTTAAAATATCAAAGTGGAATTTGTTGTGATTTGTTTGAATCTGAATGTAACACTTATTTTTAAAATAAGCGCTCGTTATTCGGATTAGCCGGGAGAGGACCTTTGTGTCATATAACTCATTCCGAATAATGATACGACGAAATGGGATTGCATTTAAAGACCAGTGGTGAAGACCGGGTATTTGCAAGAATGATAGGATGACCTATCGATTGGCTCTGCACTAAGTTGCTCCGGTATAGAGATTCCCTAAGTGATGGGAAGTCCGATCGGGATTGTGAATACCCGGATTTGCATGGACTTCTTCGGAAGTGCCTTCGGTTCTGTTCGAACCCAGAACAGACTTGTATGGATTGTATGTCTGACATTACATTTTGAGATATAAAGCAGATTTCTTTCAAATACATTTCTGTTGGTGGCGGAAAATTTATTCTCTTAGCTTAACACCCTTCTCTGAGACGTACGAGCTCAGAGGTTATGTAGTTGATGGTTATCGGTGATATACTCCCGATTTGGTAATGTAGCATGCTGAGTGCTGCTGATCATTTGTTGATCAAAGCGTAGCTTTGTGGACGAGACTTTGTGAACCCCACAACTCGGTTATGGTCGAAACAGGAATCGTAGCAGCAAGGTTATTTGAGGGTAGCGCCCTCTGAGGGTATGTCATTTCCTTCTAGATTATGAGTGGTATCATGGTATGGAGCCTAGATACTTACTTTGTGGTTGCTGCAAACTTATTACTTTGTGGTTGTTGGTTGAGAGGATCCTCGGATAAAGGTCGCAAACGACCGGGGGATGGCATGCTCGTGTCAGTAATTACCTATTATAGAGGTAGCCTGGCCTTGTCTAGCAGAGATCCGGTTAGGATCCGGGGGCGTCCCTCCGGAGGCGTTCCGTTTTACTTGGGAAGTTCCTTTGCCCGACCATTTTTTGGAAATCCAAACAAAACAATATGAGCCTTGTACGGTTTTAGTTGTAGAACCTGTCATTTAATATGGTAGCTATAGTGGGCATACTATAATGGTACGTATGCTGGCTAAGATTAATACTATACTTTCGAAATGTTTTCTACACTATGCACTAATAATAATAATCAAATGATTCTGCGTTGTAAGCATCTTTGACTATCATAAGGAGAAATCTCCTCCAATTCTGCGTTTTCATTGTGTGTGTGGCGGGAGGCCTTATGGTAGTTACATTTTCTAAAAGAATTGCGGATCTATTTTAAAATATTTCCTTGTTTGTTTTTTAAAGATAAACTGTTTTAAGTTCTCACACCAGTCCCATGACTGACCTGGAGTTTATTGTTCCCTTTCTAAACTCTGGGTGCCCATCATTTTCCACACGGGCAGCCTAGAGTCAGGTTATCAGGATATTCTGGAATTCAGGAGGTCCTGTGGAGCTCTAGAGGCGAGCTGAAGGACGAAACGTATCACTTGTATATGATATTATCTTTTCCGCTATGTATCCACTTGTAAGGACAAGTTCATATAATTGTCCAGTTGTGTTGTGTTGTAAGTTGACACTGATGATGTAATGTATAAAATGTACAGTTCTTTTGATTTAAAGATTATTCATTTTTATATTATATGTTGTTCCCCTGCGATTGTGAGATTCTGAATTGTTTCTGTTTCTTTTTCTTTCCTTCTTCTTCTACCTCTTCTTCTTTAACCCTAACAATTCGGTTTTCCGGCCTTCGATTTCTCGGCAGTTGATACAGTGGACGTATTAATGTCGATTTTCGGGAGTCGAAAATCCTAATCGTTACAATCCTTGCCCAAACAACCATAAACCAAACAAACAACGATTTCAAACAACAGATTAAGTTTATTCTTATTAATTCCATTCATACATTTGTTGTTTGATTTCTCTTTTTCATTCACATAATGGTTTATCTTTTTATTTCACATTTTTTTCCTTACTTATTTCTTACAATTATTCAATTTCTCAGCATTTAAATTTATTTACTAAAGTTTATAATCATTTATTTATAATCCTCGTCTTTCTATTATATTTACTCATAGTAACACTTTATTACAACTTAAGCTAATAACTCTATAACATCAATTCTTATAAATAAAAGCAATTTATTGAACACTTTCATCACCTACTTTTACTTGTACAATTTCCATTACAATTTCTTATTAAACATTTTGTTAGCACCAAAATTGGTCACTAACACCCTTAGAAAGATTGTGCAGAGAGAATAATGAAGAAAATAAACTGAAAAAGAGAAGAGAACATAAATTAAAATGCGGGAAGTAAGGACACCAAATTTATAGTGGTTCGACGCAGTGGCCTACGTCCACTTTGAAGCTGATCTCTATTTTCCACCTGATACTTGATTACAGATACAATCCGTTCTTAAGTATTAGAATACAATTGCAAGGTAAAAGAAATAAGTCTTGAATGAGAATTCGATGTCGCAGAGTCTCCCCAGTGCTCTCCAAAATCTGTTCTCTTTTTTCTGTGCCCCTGCCCCTCTATTTATTGATGAATGTGGGTTGGACTTTCCTGGTGGGCCAGGCGGCTGTATAACTTGGTCCAAGTAGGACATACCCTATGTGCCGAGCCAAACAGGCCGAACGATTGAAATGCCAAACGCTCTCTGCCGTACCAAACGATCTCTTCGTTGAGTGGGAGGAATAGGCCGAACGGTCTTGTCCAGCCAAACACTACACTTTAGCCGAACGAGATGAGATCGAACATACTGGCTTCAGTGGAGAGAACCTGTGCCGAACGATACTGAAGGTCGAACCCACGTCTTGGCCGAACGAACATAGTGCCGAACATATTGTTACGGACCATGCTGGAATGCCGAACCATCTAGGCTTGCCGAATGATGGCTTTGGCCGAGCGTCTTCGGGAGGCCGAGCAGCCTATAGTATTTGAACGACCCTATATCGAACGTTCTCTTTTGGCCGAGCGGTACTTAATACCGAGCGCTCTTTTGATGCCAAGCGCAACTCTGAAATGCCGAACGATCCTAGTTGCCTTGTCGAATTTCCAGGTAACATTTTGCCCCTAAAAGTACATCATGTGGTCGAACAGGGTGTGCTTTGAACCATGATTTGGTGCAATGCCGAAGCCGAACGACACTAAAATTGACAAACAAGACGTCCCATGCCGAACGATCTCTATGCCGAACGATGTTCTGTGCTTTGAAGGCTCTACCGGGCATGTTTTGTTCGAACGACATATATTTTTGACCGGCCTTACCGACAACGGCCCGTTCGTCTTCTTCTTCCTCCCTATAAAACCGTTTGTCCTTCCTCTTCCTCTCTTTTCTACTCCCATTCTCATTATCTTTTTAAGAGCTTGCAACCCTAACCTGCTAATCGGATATCTCGGGCCTGATCAATCCTTCCCGAACTTCGATCTGTTAATTAGGTATTAGCCCTTCTAACTTAATCCCTTCCATGGTTAAAACCTAGGGATTTGTACATTTGAATTGTGGTCGAGATGGTTGCATTGATGGTCAGGGCTAAACGGTGTGTGGAGAAAGGAGGTGATTGGGGATGGTCGCACATGGGAGTTGTTGGAGGTGGCTAGGATGTTGCTCGGCCTGAATCGGGATGATTCGCCAAGCGAACTGTTCTAGTTGCTTGGCCTGGATGGAGGAAAAATGGGACGAATTTTTGGTTGGAGTACCAAATGTTGGGGTTCGGCATAATCTCGGTTCGGTGTGTCTCACCACATGCCGGTTGGTAGAGGTTTGGGAGCATGAGTTATTGGAGAGGTTAGTGGGTGTGACTTCGGCCGAAGGGGATTTTGGCCAAACGATGTTTAGCTGAGCGCTATCCAGTACGGACTATAGTTAGGCTAAACAATGGTTGTAGGCCGAGCGACAACTTCGCCGAGCAACAGTTTGGCCGAACAACGAACATACCAAGGCCGAGCTTCTTTACGCCGAACGTCATATAAATGCCGAACCCATCATGCCGAACAATGCGTCACCGAACCATACGAAAATGCCGAACAAACATAGTTGCCACACTAATCAAGCCGAACAAACGATGCTTAGCCGAACCAATCATAAACGCCGAACAATGACACGCCGAATAAAACTCAAATGTCAGCCGTATTCCTATTGTCCGGACATAACTTAATCCAACCAAACAATTGCCTTGCCCAATTTTCATAACTGTCTTATGATAGGAACTTCGGCATATTTGCTTATCGAACTGATGTGGACGGATAACCTTCTTATCATATAGAAATCTGAATTTTACCTGATGTAGTCGGATAACTTCCTTTGACATTATCTGAATCTGAGACTGTAATCGCCATAAAGAAAGCTTTTGGAAACGGTCAGTGATGACGGTTTTCAGAGGCAGCGATTACAAGCTTAGTTTTATTCTAAATTCTTATACACGATTGAACGCACTAGTTCACACACCACGTGGGGGGATTATTCGTGTTGTTAACTCTAACATTGGTCATTTTTCAAGTATAGTTCACACAGGTGCTTAGTTGAATCCACTATTTATTCAAGATGTCTAAAAAGTCCAGTTCCACTAAACTAACCGACAGACCCGGGCCGTCTTCAAAGCAAACAGCCGCCGATACATCTGACCCGTCAGTTTATCCCGCTCACGACTGGGCTCCTGATACCTTGGAGTCGTCGATCTTATTGGATAGCCCGGCTGACTCACAGGCTTCGAGGGTCACCGAAGCCGCTCTTCAGCGGATAGGTTCTATTCATGGTATCCCGTTCTTCGTCGTGTTAGTTCCATCGGGGCACGACCGTCCATATCTGCCCCCAGCGGGATATACAGCGTGCAGCAAGTTCATGTGTTGGGTTGGCAGCGTACCACCGTTCAATCTATTTCTTCGAGATGTGCTGCGGTATCTTGACGTCGCCCCATCAAAGTTACATCCAAACGGTCATGCCTTCATCTATGGCACGTACGTGCATTTTATGGCCGTCTTCTCTAGGCCCCCAACCGCTGGCGATATTAGGTACATATACATTACCAAGAAACGGGGAGACAGTCCCTCTTACATGTTTCTTGAGCCACATCGGAAGTGCCAAATTTTCACCAGCGCGTGGAGCAGCAAATTCGCCCAGTACAAACAGGAATGGTTTTACGTCCGCTGCCCATAGGGTTTTGTGAGAAGATGGGTTGAAGGAAGTAAGTCTTCTTCCTGAATTGATGTCCGTTCCCAATCGGTTTTAAGCTTCTGCTAACTTATCGTTTCATCTTTTCAGATTCCATTCCACGTCCCGAGGGTCGAGGGTACTCTGATGCTGTCGAAACCATTAGAGCCCTTCCTGCTGAGGAATGAGATATCCAAGCCCTCATTTCCAATGAGTCATTATCAAGGTTCGGTCTGCTAGCTCCTGGCTGCCGGATTAGTCTTCCTGAGGGCGCCTCGCTTCCCAAACTCGTACCCGCTAGAGGGAAAAAACTGCCTGAATCATCTATTCGCCCTTCTCTAGAAGTACCGTAAGAGGGGGAAATTCCAAACGAGCCACCTCAAAAGCAAGGTGAGGATTTGGGCCCTGCGGTCGAAGTTCATGATATTGAAACGTCATCTTCCTTTCGAAGGGGAAAAAGAAGCCGGCGTGCAAGTTGAGGAAGGGGAAGGTTGGGGGGACTTCCAAAGTTACGCCTATCCAGCCAGAGAAAGAGGCTTCTTCACAGCACGTTGAAAGTTCTCTGAAGGGCTTATCGAACATCTCCATTCCCGAAGACTTGTTCAACTATGATTTAAATGACCCGGAGTTGTTTAAGTTTCGCTTGCCCGCCAGGGGCGATGCGAGTGTCCCAGCCCCGAACCGAGGGGAAAAGACTCCCATTAGCAAAGCCACTGGTCCGTCAGGGGGGAACACTAGGACACACACGGACACGTGCACTTCACTTTGAACCTACTTTTCTTTCATCATTTTGTTCTCTCGCTGATTCGCTATTGTTTGAATTCTTTGCAGGTGACATGGGGCGTTCGCACGGATATGACCACCTTCGCGGTTCGTCGACTTTACGCCAATCCGGTCGGGACTCGGGTCTCGAGAATTGTCGAGACAGAGATAGCGACAGCGACCGAGATTATCATTCCCGGGACTCGTCATTCCGGAAGAAAACTCATTATCAGCCCGAACTCCACCAGGGGACCTCTTCTCATCAGGAGCGAAGCAAAGAAAAGCGCGGTCATAAGAGGTCCCATTCCGATACTCCTCGGGACCAACACACTAACTCCTCTTCTACCCGGCATTCCCGAGACTCTCATAGGAGGGGCGAACTTTCAAAGCCGTCTCCTCCCGCTCCAGCGACAGGCCCGAAAGTGTCAGAGAAACTGACCGAAATCAAGGCCAAATTTCCGAAGATTTGTTTCGATGGGCTAAAGTTTCTCCCATCGATTCACCCTATACCCGGAGATGTTAAGCAAAATGCCATTGCCTGTACCAACGACGTCTATGTTTAACATGACGCATTCGTTCATCTGGCTGAGAAGCTTTCTGAAGTCCATGTGGAGCGCCAACACGAAATTGACCGCCTAAAGCTTGAAGCTATTCATGACAGGGATATCATTAAGGCCCAGGATGACGAGTTAGCCACTTATAGGTCTGAGCTTGAGGTCGCCCGTCAGCGCGCTAAGGACACCGCCGAGGCTGTTTCCCGCCTTGAATTAACTCATAAGAAAGAGCTTGATGAGTCAGTCCAACGGTGTGGTGCTCTAGCTTTGGAGAAGGACTCCGTTCACAAGGAGCGGGACATACTCAGCTAACGGGTCAAGGAACTCGAAGAACAACTTCATGAGGAGAAGAAAGAAAAATTGGCCGCCCAGGTTGAGGCACAACACTATTGCGATGAGATCGTCGCCACCCGGCTCCTAAAGGAGAAACTCGAGGGTGATTTCTCCAAAGTCGAGGCACTAAAGAATGAGGCTCGCGAGGAGGGCAAAAAGATGGCAGCTGCCGACATCGACTCACGCCTTGAGGCGGCCAGGGAGGAAGGTAGGGAAGAGATCAAGACTGAATTCGACCCGCTCATCGCTGACTTCAACGCCCGAGTTCTCATGCATCGAGATCTAACTTTTTTGGGCGAGGGCTACCTTGAGTCTCTGATCGAGGCGTGGGAGACCCTGATTCAAATCAGGAAGGCCGAGAGCGGCGTCGAAGAGGTCGATGAGGAAGATTTGATTAAGGAGTTCTTAAAGGTGAAAGAACCTTCAGACCTATCAGCAGCTAAGGCCTTATACAGCAAAGGTTCCCCCTCGAGGAAAGGAGAGGAAGTGGTTATTGGTCCATCTGGCATCGTGCCCCCAGTTCGTGCGCCTACTCAGCCGGCTAGCCGACCGGTACTTGATCCCTTCGAGCAGCACCTTGGCTATAACCCGGATGCCCCCGGGCTTGGCGTTCATGTTCTATCTCCCATCCCGGAGGGTGAGACCCCTCTGACAATCGAGATTCCATAGGCACCCGGTAAGCAACTTCTTTGCTTTATAGGGTTTCTGTGTTTTTCTAGAAGCTGTCGTGCTCTAACATTTGTTCTCTTGTGACTTCGTGCAGGTTGTTCTGACCCCGAGCCCACTTTGAGGAGCGATGTCGCCAAGGAGCTGGAGAAAGAAACGAGTGAGGCTACTTGAGTTGGCGAGGGTCCTGGCCCAGATGCCCAAGTAATCGGGGCACTCGATGAAGGAAAGTCCGATTCTTCTTCCGAGAGTTTTGAAATAGAAATCACGGGCGCCTCTGAGCATGCATCTGAGCCGAGCATGAAGGAGCGGCTCGATAAAGAGAAGGAAGTGACAGCCAGAGTTAAGACTGAGCCTCGGGATGTGGAACTGGACGACCCCTTGAACAAATCGTTGAAGGTCATCCTCCCTGGCGGGTCCAAGCCTATGGACGTTCCCCCTACATCTTCGGTCGTCTCCCCTCCATCCGGGAAGGATTCAAAGGGTAAGCGTTCTGGGAAGGAATCATTCGGGAAGAAGTCAAAGAAACACAAGAAGTGACCATCGTCCTCATTCAACGAGAGTTAATTTAGGTCATGTAATGATTTTTGCAGACTGTGTAGATAGGTTGTTGACTCCGGACTTCGGAGCGCTTTTGTAGCGAAAAGCTTTTCAGGAATAAAGTTCAGTTTCATTTTCTGTCTTTTCAAAAGGTTCTTGTCATTCGGTTTTCTTTGTAAGTGTGATTGTGAGTGAAATCTGAACTGTTGTGAATAACATAGACCTCCTAGTTCACCTTTACGTAGCTTGGGAATTCTTTGGAGTTGTTCAATCTCCATTCTGTGCTTCTTGTATTTAAAATATTTCCTAGCCCGCATGTCGGGGACCCGGCATATCCAAGCCATTTGTGTCATAGTTCACATTCAAGGGGCTTGGAGATCTGAATCACTTACATTCGAGTCCGCGCTCTGGGGACTTAGAGTATTCCAGCCCGCGCTCTGGGGGCTTGGGGATTCCGAATCGTTTATACCCGAATATGCACTCCGGGGACTTCGAGTAATCCAGTCCGCGTTCCGAAGACTTGGAGATTTTGGATCGTTCATACTCGAGTCCGCACTCCGGGGACTTCGAGTACTCAAGTCCGTGCTCCGGGGACTTGGAGATTTTCAATCGTTTATACTCGAGTCTGCACTCCGGGGACTTCGAGTACTCCAGTCCGCGCTCCGGGGACTCGGAGATTTTAAGTCGTTTATACTCGAGTCCGCACTCCGGGGACTTCGAGTACTCCAGTCTACACTCCAGGGGCTTGGGGATTCCGAATCGTTTATACCCGAGTCTGCACTCCGGGGACTTCGAGTAATCTAGTCCACATTCCGGGGACTTGGAGATTTTCAATCGTTTATACTCGAGTCTGCACTCCGGGGACTTCGAGTACTCCAGTCCGCGCTCCGGGGACTTGGAGAATTTAAGTCGTTTATACTCGAGTCCGCACTTCGGGGGCTTCGAGTACTCAAGTCCGCGCTCCGGGGACTTGGAGATTTTGGATCGTTTATACTCGAGTCCGCATTCCGGGGACTTCGAGTACTCCAGTCCGCGCTCCGGGGACTTGGATATTTTGAGTCGTTTATACTTGAGTCCGCACTCCGGGGACTTTCAGTACTCCAGTCTGCGCTCCGGGGACTTAGAGATTTTCAAACGTTTATACTCGAGTCCACACTCCGGGGACTTCGAGTACTCCAGTCCGCGCTCCGGGGACTTGGAGATTTTCAATCGTTTATACTCGAGTCCGCACTCCGGGGACTTTGAGTACTCCAGCCCACGCTCCGGGGACTTGGAGATTTTCAATCGTTTATACTCGAGTCCGCACTACGAGGACTTCGAGTCCTCCAGCCCGCGCTCCGAGGACTTGGAGATTTTGTGTCGTTTATACTCGAGTCCGCACTCCGAGGACTTCGAGTGCTCCAGTCCGCGCTCCGGGGACTTGGAGATTTTGAGTCGTTTATACTCGAGTCCGCACTCTGGGGACTTCGAGTGCTCCAGTCCGCGCTCCGGGGACTTGGAGATTTTGAGTCGTTTATACTCGAGTCCGCACTCCGGGAACTTCGAGTACTCAAGTCCGCGCTCCGAGGACTTGGAGATTTTGGATCGTTTATACTCAAGTCCGCATTTCGGGAACTTCGAGTACTCCAGTCCACGCTCCGGGGACTTGGAGATTTTGAGTCGTTTATACTCGAGTCCGCACTCCAGGGACTTCGAGTACTCCAGTCCGCGCTCCGGGGACTTGGAGATTTTGAGTCGTTTATACTCGAGTCCCCACTTCGGGGACTTCGAGTACTCCAGTCCGCACTCCGGGGACTTGGAGATTTTCAATCGTTTATACTCGAGTCCGCACTCCGGGGACTTCGAGTACTCCAGTCCGCGCTTCGGGGACTTGGAGATGTTAAGTTGTTTCTGAGCGTTTGTATGCTAGTCAGAATATCATAATTTTCAGCCGCTTGTCGCAGGAATATCATACGCGGAGACATTAATCATTTATGAAAAAGGTGGCTTCAAGCCTTTATTAATGAGAGCAAGCTGAATTGTCTTATTACATGCCAAGAACTGGAAATGGAAACATACTGGAAATAAGTGCAACTACTGCATAAAGGAAATAGATTAAGTGTAGTAACGCCGCAAGTGCTCGTTGTTTCATGCTCGGGGGAGTGTCACACCATCGACGGTCGCTAGCTTGAAAGTTCCTTCTCCAAGCCTCCGTTCGATGACGTATGGACCTTCCCATGCGGGGTTCATATGTGACGGGACTGGAAAAACACGTTTCAAAACGAGATCTCCCACATCAAAGATTCTTGGTCGAACTTTCTCATTATAATATTTCGCGACCCGATGTCTGTACGAGGCTGCTCTCAGATCAGCTTCTTCGCGTTTTTCATCGATAAAGTCCAATGATTCCAGTAAGAGATCCTGGTTCGACGCGGGGTCATAATGAGTCACCCGATGTGATGGAACTTCAAGTTCTACGGGTATGACGGCTTCCGTGCCGTACGCCAATGCGAATGGTGTGTGGCCGGTCGCGGTCTTGTGGGTAGTTCTATAGGCCCAAAGCGTTGTCGGGAGTTCATCTACCCACTTGCCTCTAGATTTTTCCAAACGCTTCTTCAATAAGGACTTGATTATTTTGTTTGCAGCTTCTACCTGCCCATTCGCCTTCGGGTGAGCAACTGCTGCAAACCTTTTCTCAATGCCATACTTCTGACAAAATTCTTTGAATTCTTTGCTCTCGAATTGAGTCCCGTTATCTGTTATGATGGTCCGTGGAAGACCAAAGCGGCATATGATATTTCGTACAATGAAATTAATGACTTTCTTGGTGGTGATCGTGGCCATAGGCTCTGCTTCTGCCGATTTGGTGAAATAATCGACTGCCACTATTGCGTATTTCGTGCCTCCTTTGGCTAAGGGTAAAGAACCAATCAGGTCAATTCCCCACATTGCAAATGGCCAGGGACTAACCATTTGCGTGAGTTCCGTCGACGGGGCTCTCGGAATTTTGGCGTATATCTGACATTTGTCACATTTCCTCACATAGTCTACGGCGTCGCGGTTCACGGTTGGCCAATAGTATCTGTAGCGGAGGATTTTCTTTGCCAAAGTTTGCCCCCCGTTATGATCACCACACTCTCCCTCATGGACTTCCTCCAGTACCCGTTTTATCTCGTCATGGGCCATGCACCGGAGTAAGGGGGTCGAGAATCCCCTGCGATACATTACTCCGTTCTGTATTACATAACGCGAGGTCTTACGAAGGACTTGGCGTCGTTCGCTCCTTTTCTCAGGCAAATCCCCATGTAGTAAGTACTGTTTGATCGAGGTCAACCATAATTCCTTTTCGAGTTTGGTCTCCGAGACGAAATCTATCTCCATCATGTCTATACTTGGGGCAAGTAGGGTCTCGACAGGGAACAATCCCATCTGCTGTGCATCTCCAGTGCTTGCGAACTTTGCTAACCAGTCAGCTTCTCTATTTTGTTCGCGTGGGACATGGGAAATGTCATAATACTCGAGACTTGCCAGTAGTTCTCGAGTGCGAGCAAGGTAAGGAGCCAGTCTCTGCCCCTTTTCTTGATAGTCTCCCCGCACCTGATAAACTACCAGCTCTGAGTCATAGAAGATTTCGATTGACTTCACTCCCAACTCGATAACGAGTTTCAAGCCAGCAATCAATGCCTCATATTCGGCTTCGTTATTTATTGCTGCAAATTCAAGCTTCAAAGCGTAGCAGATTGATCGGTCTTTTGGGGTTATGAGGACGATACCTGCCCCCGAGCGATGGTCGTTAGATGCCTCATCGGTGTACATCTTCCGTCGAACGGGAGGTGCGACCCTATGTCCGCTCGGTTCATCTGGCAGAGTGAACTCGGCGATGAAGTCAGCTAGTGCTTGCCCTTGTATAGCCCTTCGTGGCAGGTAGGCAATGTCGAACTGACTCAACTCAATGTTCCATTTTAGCATCCTCCGGAAGTTTCCGGTCGTTGGAGTACTTGTCGCAATGGTTGGTCAGTGTAGACACTGATCGAGTGTGCCTGGAAGTATGGACGAAGATTGCGTGATGCAATCACAAAGCAATAAGCGAGTTTCTCAATCTTTGGATAGTTCCTTTCCGCCCCCGTCAGGCATTTACCAACATAGTAAACTGGCCTTTGAACTCGGTCCTCCTCACGGACCAGGGCTGTGCTGATGGCATGTTGAGAGACCACTAAGTATACGTACAACATCTCGTGGTCTACTGGTTTCGACAGCACCGGGGGACTCTCCAGGTGTCTTACCAGAGCCCGGAACGCTTCGTCGCAGTCGGTGGTCCATTCGAAGTTTCTCTTTCCTTTCTTTATAACTTCAAAGAACGGAATACACTTGTCTGTAGCTCTGGATATGAATCGACTCAGCGCAGCCACTTTTTCGTTCAAGCTTTGCACCTGTTTGATGGTTCTGGGTACTCATATATCTCGGATGGCCTGGATCTTTTCCGGGTTAGCTTCAAATCCTCGTGCATTCACAATGAAACCCAAGAATTTTCCTGATGCCATGCCGAACGAACATTTCAAAGGATTGTTCTTCATTCCGAAGTGCCTCAGTATATCGAACATCTCTGCTAAGTCTCGGATGTGGTCATTTGATTGTCGTGACTTCACAAGCATGTCATCCACGTAAACTTCCATCATTTTTCCAATCTGATCTTTGAACATTCGATTTACCATACGTTGGTAAGTTGCTCCTGCGTTCTTCAATCCGAAGGGCATTACTACATAGCAATACAACCCGACGTTTGTGACAAAGCTGGTGTGCTCCTGGTCCGGGACGTGCATCGGAATTTGATTATAGCCAGAGTACGCGTCCATAAATGATAGTAACTCGTGTCCGGCTGTTGAATCGACCAGTTGGTCGATCCTTGGTAGCGGGAAACTGTCCTTTGGGCAGGCTTTGTTTAAATCAGAATAATCAACACAAGTTCTCCATTTCCCATTGGCTTTCTTTACCAACACTGGGTTGGACACCCATTCAGGGTAGATGGCGTCGCGGACGAACCCGTTAGTTTTGAGTTTGTCCACCTCCTCTTTGAGAGCTGCGGACCTCTATGGATCCATGCCTCGCCTTTTATGTTTCACGGGGACGTGTTTTGGGTCTATGTTCAACATATGACTTGCAATTGCAGGAAAAATCCCGCACATATCAGAATGTGTCCAAGCAAACACATCAAGGTTCGCTCGGAGGAAGTTAATAAGGTTTTCAGCTGTCACGGGGTCTAGTCGTGATCCTATTTTAAGAACTCGTGATGGGTCGCTGCGGCTAACTGAGATGTCAATAGTTAGTTCAGCCGGCGATGCATTCGTTTCCCTGGGTTCCCCATCATCGTCTCTCGGATCTAAGTCTCTATGGATCCGAGAATGTTGCCCGAGCCAGGGCTCGGGCGTTAGTTGTCAATCATCAGAATTTTGGATGCGGACAAAGCCGTCCGCGACCTTTCCTTTCTCCCTACGCTGCGCTTCTCTGAGCTCAGCCACGTAGCATGCACGTCCGATTGCCTGATCACCATGCACTACTCCTACTCCTTTGTCTGTAGGAAACTTTAACGTCAAACACCAAGGGGCCAAGGCTGCCCTGAAGTCTGCGAGGGCTGGTCGTTCTAGGAATACGTTGTATGGTGAATCAACATCCAGCACTATGAATGGCAGGATTCGCACTCTCCTGCGTTCCCCTTGTCCCAGTTCAACTGGTAACTCCACATATCCTACTGCGTCTGTTGCTGCGCCGTTAAAGCCATGGATTCGGGCTTTTGATGGTTTCAAATCCTTAGTCTCCAGCTTCATTTGGTCATATGCTTTCTTGAAGATGATGTTAACAGAACTTCCGCAATCGATTAGAATTCTTCTTACGAATGCCGGTCCGATGGTCGCGGATATGACCATCGGATCGATAGTAGGGGCTTCCACCTTATCCGCATCTCTATTCCTGAATACTATATCGTCGTTCATCGTACGCTGCTGCTTTGCGGGAGCTCCATCCTCCACATTTGAACAGCACTCATATTCCGTATGTCTCAGAGAATTAGCATATCGCTCCATCTCCTGCCAATTTTTATCCGCGGGATGAGGTCCACCAGCAATTGTGTTAATAACCAATCGTCCCACAATTCGAGCAGGTTGTTCTGGCTGGCGTGGAACTGGCCTGCGTCCGGGGTCCGATGTCTCCTGTTTACTGTCTGGCGAGTCTCTGACAAATTCCTGTAGCTTCTTCTGCCTAATCAATTTCTCAATAGCGTCATGAAGATGCCTGCACTCGTCAGTGTTGTGTCCATAGGACTCGTGAAAGCGGCAATACTTCTCAGTCCGCTTCTGCTCCTCTGTTGATTCCTTTGGGCGTGGTTTTCTGTATTGAAAAGTGTTGCAGGTCGACAAGTAGATGTTCTCAAGAGATGTATTCAGTGGAGTGTATTCGTTGTAGGTCGGGATTCTTGACTTCCATCTCCCCGTTTCCTTCTTCTTTTTTTCGGGATCTCCACCTCCAGTTGCTTTAGACTGCCCGGGCTTGTTCTGGACGTTGGCTCGAGCTTTCTCAGGGTTATCTCCGGTTGTCTTCGCAGCGATGTTACTCTTTACAGATTCCTGACCGGGCCCCGGTGCCTTGTCTTTCCTTGTCCACCGAGCTTCTTCCCTCCTTATGAATTGATGGGCTTTCGAATAAAAACGTTCCAGCGTGGCTGGGGGCTTTCCTGCCAACCAATCTCCAAATTCAGAATCTGGATCCACTCCACGCACTACTGCCATCAAAATTGCGTGATCGTTAGGATTGCTCACTTCAGTAGCGGCAACA
Organism: Allium cepa; assembly: GCA_030765085.1. Taxonomy (NCBI): domain Eukaryota; kingdom Viridiplantae; phylum Streptophyta; class Magnoliopsida; order Asparagales; family Amaryllidaceae; genus Allium; species Allium cepa. The sequence continues at coordinate 458,657,415 of CM060938.1, read as the reverse complement.
TGAAATCTCTGCAAGTATGCTTTCAGTGATTCTCCTGGAGCTTGGGTCACACTCGACAAGGACATCACATCCTTGGGACGAGTGGTGTGTATCCTGAATTGTTCTATGAATTTTCTTGCTAATTCGTTGAAGCTGGAGATTGACCGTGGAGGAAGTCGAGTGAACCACATGGTGGCGATTCCGAATAAAGTTATCGGGAAGCACCTGCACTTGGTTGCGTCGTTGGCTCTTGCTGAATCCATCATCCATCCATACCTCATTACATGCTGTCTAGGGTCAGTTTTCCCTTCATAAGCAGGAATGGTGGGCATGTTAAACTTCCTTGGGTATTCAGCCTATAGGATGGTATCTGTAAAGGGAGTATGACTCTTGGAAACTCCCCAATCTTCATTAGTCGATCCTTGGTTTTCTTTCATCAGCTGCCTAACCATAGATGTCAAGTCGGGGGTAGGTATGGAAGATGGAAGGTTGGGTTCTTTGGGATCCTGATGAGTCTGGTGTCCAGCCTCTTCGCGAGCTTGATCCCTAGTCGACCGATTGGTGGCACCTGCTTGTGCACCTTCATCCTTGCGGCGTCTACGCCTAGGTGGTTCGTCAGCTGAAGTCGAACTATCTTCTTCTGAGTAAGGGGCAGGGCTACCTCCAGCATTCCGGTGCTGCTGCTTCGTAAGCTGAATCATGAGGTTAGCATTAGTCTGCATTTGCTCAGCAAGTTGCCTCCTGCTTTCCCTAAGTTCTTTCACTAAGTCATTGAACTCTGCTCGGAAAACAACTTCTGCTTGATTTTGGTTGGAGGGTCCTACGCCTCGAATCGCTTGTTGCTTGCTAGGACCATCTTGTTGTATGCTAGCAGTTTCACGGACATCTGCACTTTGAGAGGCCGATCTGGTTCGTGGTCTTCCCATGATAGAGTTGTTGGTTGTAACTCTGAGTAGAATCAACGGATGCCTTATGAATGATTATAGATCTCCTTCGGGGGATTCACGCAATCCAGTAGCTACAAAGTAGATCCTAATAGCCTGAGAATTCAATTCTCAGTGTTAGCGCCCCAAAATGTTAGCGCCAAAATTGGTCACTAACACCCTTAGAAAGATTGTGTAGAGAGAATAATGAAGAAAATAAACTGAAAAAGAGAAGAGAACATAAATTAAAATGCGGGAAGTAAGGACACCAAATTTATAGTGGTTCGGCGCAATGGCCTACGTCCACTTTGAAGCTGATCTTTATTTTCCACCTGATACTTGATTACAGATACAATCCGTTCTTAAGTATTAGAATACAATTGCAAGGTAAAAGAAATAAGTCTTGAATGAGGATTCAATGTGGCAGAGTCTCCCCAGTGCTCTCTAAAATCTGATCCCTTTTTCTGTGCCCCTGCCCCTATATTTATAGATGAAGGTGGGTTGAACTTTCCTGGTGGGCCAGGCGGCTGTATAACTTGGTCCAAGTAGGACATACCCTATGTGCCGAGCCAAACAGGCCGAACGATTGAAATGCCGAACGCTCTCTGCCATACCAAACGATCTCTTCGTTGAGTGGGAGGAATAGGCCGAACGGTCTTGTCCAGCCAAACACTACCCTTTAGCCGAACGAGATGAGATCGAGCGTACTGGCTTCAGTGGGGAGCACCTGTGCTGAACGATACTGAAGGCCAAACTGACGTCTTGGCGGAAAAAACATAGTGCCGAACATACTGTGTCGGACCATGCTAGAATGCCGAACCATCTAGGCTTGCCGAATGATGGCTTTGGCCGAGCGTCTTCTGGAGGCCGAGCAGCCTTTAGTCTTTGAATGACCTTATGCCGAACGTTCTCTTTTGGTCGAGCGGTATTTAATACCGAGCGCTCATTTGATGCCGAGCGCAACTCTGAAATGCCGAACGATCCTAGTTGCCTGGTCGAATTTCCAGGTAACACGTTTCAACTTTTAATATTCGGTAAGTTATATATGTGTTTAAGGATGTAATTGAAAGTTATACAAGTTTATTCTATTTCCTTTAATTAATTTAATGTTCAATAATAATATCCTTTGTCTTATAGGTTACACATTTCACTTTTCTTTTAATTTCCTTTATAACCTAGCATTAAATCTTCTTATTTATTAATGGTTTCAAATACTCATTTAAACTCAAGATGTTTTACTTACTATCGATCTTTTCTACTTATTTAGTTATAAATAACTTTAACATTAACTTAGCTCTTATTTTAATTAGAGGTTCCAATTATTATTTAGTTACTTTCCATTTCACTACAATAATTGAACTATCAATTAACGGAAACTTAAGAACCAAATACCGGGTTTAGTTTCATATCATTTTAAAGTAATAGATAAATGTATATACTTACAGTTTAAATATATATATCCCATTATATTTAAAAAAATTAAAATTTATATTTTTTATCAAAAATGAATCTACAGTAAAACTACTACAGTGGACTTCCCCCTTCGAAACTCAAAAATGAATGTCGATGATGCGGCCGCCATCACCGAAATTGTTTTCCAGCGACAGAGAGGGGAGTACAGAGTTTATTTCTATTCAAACTTTCTTTAAAACATTTCTTTTCAAATTATATTGAAATATTTATATCAGAAAATACTTATAAATAATACTATTATATTCCAAAATTGTTCGAAAGAAATTTTCAAAAATCCTAGAACTCAAGCTTTAAGTTTCCAATTTCATTTATCTTATTTTCAATCTTATTTCGAACCTATGCTTATAGATTTCACTACCTAACAACCAATATATTACAACCAAATATATATCTTATTTATAAAAATTTATTTTATATATATAGAAAGTATAATAGGAAAAATTATTTCATTCACCTATATTCAAAACAAATATTGTGTCGGTCTGTCCTATTAAGTGTTTAGAAATCCCTATTGATGTCATAGCGTCCTATGCACCAACCAGAATTTATAAATACAAAACAAAACAAATTAACACAATATTAAAACTTTTTATAACACTAACAAATACGCTCTCTCATATATATACACTCAGCGACTCCCATAGGGTATTACTACCCTATTAAAAAAGAGTCAGACCCCATAAAGCTAAGGTTTATCGCAAAACCAAAGCTCTAATACCAGATGTAACGCCATGCCTTTTTGTACGGTTTAAATCGATGATAAACCACACACGTCAGACTTAAAACCATACAGAAAGGCGGATTGTTATGGGGAAAATAAGAAAAAATAGAGAAACAAAAAAACAAAATAGAATCATGCAGCGGAACGATAAAATATAATAATCAAATATACAGTTTGTGAAGCAATTTTACAAAAACTCTTGATTATTCGTATACAATATATATCAAAGTTACACATACCAAAGAATAATAACCATGCAGCGGAACAATGTGATGCAGTGGAACACTATAGTAAATAATAGTAACAATAAAATCTTCGCCTTCGTCCTCCAAAAATAAGGCCTTCAATTCCTGAAATGCTCAGGCTGACCCGAGCGAATTGAAAAGACAAAACACTCGTGTCAGAACTAAAAGATCTTATGTAAGTTAAATCAACGGTAAATAATATGAGTGTAACGGCGTCAGAGATGTTTACGGGATTCGACATCTCCTATCCAGTGTATAAAGTGAGTGCACTAACTCAAGAGATGCTCGAGATTCACATCTCCTAAGGATCAGTCAAACTATTTACTATGTAGTAATATTTCGCTATTATAATAATGTCTATTGTAAAATAAACTTACTTTTAAATAGCGTTAAGGAGTTACCCAAATCTCCCCCTTAAACAGAATAATAGTTCCAGTAGTCCATCCAATATCATAGTCCCTCCTGATCGGGAAGCCACCAGAGGATACCACACAGGCTACGGGAGAAAACCAAACTCGTACAAGGCGCGATAGGGTAGGTAACACGACACAACTAGGTAATGCTAGGGTAGATATACCAATTGCTATCCGGGCTGGTGGTAACGCATAGCACGTAGCTACCGCCTACCTCGAGCCACACCCCCAAATAAAAAAAAGAATCAAAAGTGGCTACCAAATCAATCTAAAAGTCAAAGTATAATATCGAAGGGATGTGCCCGATCAAAGGTGCTACCTCATTGGCCCAAGAATCGCTCCTGTTTTAGCCACTTTATGTCAACTCATGGGAGTCAGGTCCACGTATTTACCTCAAAGGAAACACCGCCACCATCCTACTTCATTCTAGAATCTCCACCGCGTACACGGTTGTTAAAGTGGTTTTCGGAGTTGGCAGAGAGTATGACAACTTCCGATCCCGGTCTCTTCAACAACCAAACGTTATTATAACCCCGCGGTCTTATCAAAATAGTTTATACTTTTAAAACCAGAATATAATATCCATTTCAAATCCATATAAATACGATACCATTTCCTCTTTTAAAAAAACAAATCAAATTTGATATCATTTTCCAATATATCCTTTTCTAAAACTATAACATTTCAAAGTTATATTATTTCGAAACCAAAACTTGAAATATAGCCTTTCAAAACATAAAACTTTGAATTTCATAACTTTGAAACATACTACTCCACTTAAATGGTTTAAATATTTAATTACTTTATATAGTAAAATAGCTTCTTCACCTTCGCAAATCAATTCCAATATGGATTTTATATTCCCAAATAAACCAATATAATTTCCATATATTTCAAAGCTTTAATTATTCCACCATTTCAAAACTTATTCTTCGATAATTTCATATATATCAATTTCAACTACTATTATTTAGATTTGAAATGTTTACTTAATAAATCAAATATCATTTTAGTAAAACCTGTAGACTTCAAATAACTGGATATTATTTCAATTACATTAACTTGATAGTATTCATTTAAATTAATTTGATATTCATTTAAATCCTCTAAACAAAATCAAGTTATAAAATTATACCTTTTAAATCTCAATTTATTTATATTTCAAATCAAATTTTTCGAGGGTAATCCTTAAATCTTAAATTCAAATCAAATTCACATTTATCTTCCAACATTAATTTTATTTGAGTCATTATAGACTCTATATACAATAGAATTTAAATAGATACTTAACCATATTATATGAAAGAAATCAAACTTTATTATTTGGCTTATTTTATAATTCAAAACAAATTTATACATAGCTAAATCAATAATGAAATAGCATTTATATAACATCAAAAATCAATATTTGTATAGCCCATATATTTCTTTACAAAACCATAAAAATCATTTGAAAAATAATTTTATATATATACCACGGTGCTTGTATATAATTTTCTATCCTATGGTCAAGTGATACGGATATTTATTATTTCAATCCGCAATTTCAAAATAAAAATGCGGTTGTATATCATTTAAAACCGCAATCACGAATCAAAATAAATGCATAACAACTTGTAGATTATGATGATATAAATAAAACATCCATTCATCCATCATAAAATCATACATCCATCACAATCATCATATAAAACAATAAATAAATATCAATATATAACTGATAATGTATAATAGGTAATTAACTGGCCGTTATATTCAATTATAAATTAAATAACGATTTAATTTCAATAAATGCAATTAACTGAGATGATGATTAAAAATATACGAAACAGCCATAAATAAATGCATAATCACAACATAAATTAATTTACCAAACATAAGAAATTTTAGAAGTTGTGAGTGGGTTAAAACACTCACCTTTTGAATTTAAATTGAATTTAAATCCAATTTAAACTCAAAAATTGAACAGTCACCAAATTCATCCAAACAAGCGTCAAAGTGTCCGGAATTCTAATACGAACCTAGCGGAGAAAACCGCGCGTAATTTTGACCTCGTATGTAAAAGTTATTCGAGTTAGCAAATTTGAAAATGAAATTTAGATAAATAAAAATAAAATAAAACACCGCCCGCACACGATTCCATGTCAACATCATTCACGCAATTTTCCCTCCCAGGCAAAACGCACGCACCTATCTTCCAAACGAACATAGCACGCCACCCAGGAACCCAAACCGCAGCCTTTGACCGAGCTTCCTCGTCACTACCGGCCGCCGTTGACCACGGCGCCACCTTCTTCGAGGCGCCTCGATCTCCTCTTCATGCCACATGAGTGCGGTGCCCCCTGGTGCGAGACGCCGCCGCCGTGATTTGGGTTTGCCGAAATCCAAATCTTCCGATTCCAGGCGCCACGACGAACCATATACCCTTTGACCTCCACGCGCCTAATACTCCAATACCCAGAAAGCGATCTTGCTAATTCACGTCGAAATCAAAAACCCCAATTCGCGATTTAGGTTTCATGATTTCGGCCTTTGACCACGATTTCCTGCTGACTCGATCATCACTTACAAAAACAGAAGCTACGCGTAGATTCGTATCGATGAAATCTTCGATATATATTTTTTCAAATTTTTCTGAGGAGTTTGAAATTTCAATTTGATTTTTGAATTGTGTTTGGATCTAAGAGTTTGTTTGTCTTCCATTGAGGAGGAGAGATAGTTGAATTGTACGTACAGACAAATGAGAAATAGAGGTAGGCTAGGGTTTATAACAGGGTATAAATAGGCACGCTGAAAATAGAATAGATGGATCGGGTTGATAAACGCGCTGAACGATATATGGCCCAAAAAGCCCGTTCTGACTCCGAAATGAAATTGGGTCAACCCATATATCTAAATAGATGTTTTAAAATATTTTAAACGCAATGGAAAAGGTTTCAAGTTCAAATTCCATCGTATGAAGAAGTTATGCTAAAATCAATATTTTTTTCAAATTGATTTCAATTTCATAAATTTCAAGTCGTTTCGAGTCCGTACGATCAAACGACAAGTCCCATCGCTACGAAACTTGAAATCCTACAATAATTCACCGTTACGGATCCGATGAAACTAGTTTCGTCAAAATCCGAGTCAGTGGCCAAAATGGCTATTTTTACATTAATTAAATAAATTAATATTAAATTAAATTAATTCACTTTTCAATCTCAATTCTTAAAATTAATAATCTTATCATTTTTAAATTTCTTAAACAATTACAGAACTTAAAAAAATTTAGATGTAAATCAAAGTTGATTAATTCATCACTTTCGTGCTTAATTTAGATTCCACTAAATTCAGAAATTATATATTAAATTACCAATAATTCCATTTAATTGACTTTTCATTATGTTATTCACTTCATTGCTATCAAATGGAAAATTTTCAACATTGGATTCAGACTAATACATTAATATTCTTAAATTTCATCTAAATCTCAATTAACGCCATAATTAAATTTCACTTAATTACAATAAATCCAAGTATTAATATAGTTAAAATCCAATAAATTGATAAATATTTATTCCCACTTTTATAATTCAGCAAATTTCCAATTATGAATAACATTAACATTTTTTCTAAATAATACCTTAATAAATATTAACGTAACATTACATTAGACTTATGGTAACCGATTTCCAATTTAAATTAACAAGCAACAAGAATAGGTAACATACAATAATCGTTACACTAAATTCTAGTCACATTAATAAGCTTTTATTACTTACAATAAATGTTACCATTTATTTTCATAGTACTAATCTCATCTAATATTCCATTTATTCGCTTATGTCATTTATAGTCAAGTATAACATATCTTCATTAATTGTCATTTCATTCAATCCATTAAGTATTAATCTTAATTAGCACTGGTTATATCTTGATGCATTCTTTTATTACATCATTTATTACTTTACAAAATAAAATAACATATAAACTCATCAATGTAATACCAAATTTCATTTTAAATCCAATTGATTTCCAAATCAAAGTTTGTAACCACTATTATAATTACTCCAAGAACATTGGTTTTATTAAATGACCATTTATTATAATTTAATTTCCTTAATTTAATCCAATGCTTACATTTTGTTTTCATATATTCAATTTGTAGCTAAGTATACGTCTACACTAATTCCATTGATTTGCATTTCGTTCAATTTATTAATAGTAACCTTAGTTAAGTTACCTCAGTTAACATTACGTAATATTAGATTATAATTTACAATCTTAACAAATTCATAAATTGTCAATTGCCAAATATATACATTAATTACTATTAAATGTTCTCAATAAATTTATCTACTAGGTTTCAAACTTTTTTTTATTCATCAATTACTGTCTTATAAATAAACTTCCATTTCTAATCAATTTACATTCACCTTTCCGTTATTATATTAATCATCATTAAAGTAACCTTTAATTACTTGTATGTTCATTCTTCCCAACTTATTACACCCTATTACACTATTTCACACATTGATTCAATAATTACATTTGCTTTCTCATATTCCACTTATAACCAAGTCATACATTTAAATTATTTTATTTTATTTACCTTTTATATCCTACTATAAATTAATGCACACGTTAATTAAGATTTTAAATCAAATTAATCATTTTATCTTGGTAACATTCTTTTATTACAATAAGAATATAATTAACATTTACATTGCTTCACTTATTGGAATTACATCCAAGTTATTAACAATTAACTTACATTTATACTGTTATGTAATTAAAAATTAACTTACCAATCTTATCCAAGTTATTATTTCCATCAATAATTCACTAAATTTTTATTTCCTTCAACATTAAGTTACTAAAATCTTCTTAAATTAAGAAATTTAATTACCTAATTTTACGGGTCGTTACACTCTCCCCCACTCAAAACCTTTCGTCCCCAAAAAAGAAACAGAAGGGAAAAGAAGAATTACGAAATCAATATATCTTACTTAAAATATTAGATTTATACATAAATAAATTTACAAAATCAATTAATTTAAATAAAATATACCAATTTATAACCATTAAATCTTTTATACTCAAATTAATAAAACTTGGAAAACATTTTTCAAAATATTTTCTATGTAACAACCCGCATATTTATCGATTTTTATATTTAAATATTTTATTTAAATATTTTATCGATACTCGGAATTTAGTTCGAAAAGCTACTTTTTGCATACAGTCGAATTAGGACTCGGGACCCCTCCCATTGATTTTAAAATGCCGTTTGCGACCTTTTTGAGTATAAGCTTCGATAAGTTTGGAGTAAGTTGATTTTTGCTACTTTTTACTTAGGGCTTTGGTTTGGGCTGAGCCCATTAACCCCACTTAACTCAGTTCCAACCCTCTCCTCTTCATTCACTTCCTTTCTATTTTCCTTCTACTCAAGCTTTTATAACAATGGAGAGTGGAATGAGAAATTAAAACTCCAAGCCCTAGTTTTCTTTTGCAAATCAAACTCTAGCTCCAAACTAATTGAAGAACCCATTGGTAAGCTTCTCTTCTTCTTCTCCAACTCATTTTCTTATCAATTTCAGAAATTCCTAAACCTAACTTTGGGAATGTTCTTCTTTTAAAGCTTGGAATCAAGTTTCTTGAGTTGGATTTGAAGAGTTGTTGATTCTCCTTTGCTTCCAAGCTTCTTCTTCAATCGTTTGGGTTCAAAGGTAATATTTTTATCTCACATCTTAGCCTATATTTATCTTCGATTGTTAGGTATGAATTCCTAACACTTATTCGTGTGCATTTGCTTTTGGTTTGGATTGATTTGGTGAATATTCCAATTTTAGGTGTTTTGGGTTCAATTCTTTAAAATCATAGCTTTGATGTTCAAATGTGTTTTTGGTGATGCAACGAAGAGCTCATAGGGCCGGGTAGTCGATAGGCATAAATCCTTAGTGCCGATGCTCGAGTGGTTGCAAATTGGTCGTGATTGGCCATTGCATTCGATGGGCTAGGAAGGGACTGGGAACAGGTCCGGCCGACCGAGCTCTGCCGCCGGCCGACCGACCTGCTTCCAAAGTGCAAAGCACTTCTCTGCCTCAGGGTTTGGTCGACCGACTGCAGAGCACAGTCGACCGACCTGCTTCCCGAGAATTTTTGTAGAACAGGGTCAGGTTAACCGAGCTCTGTAGCCGGCCGACCGACCTGTTGTTTTTTTGCCTATTTCGCCTATTTTGCGTGGTTACCAAATTTAATCGATTCGTGTTATTTCCCTATTTGTTGTTATCATTTGTTATTAACTATGGTGACTTCTTTTCTTTGGGAATTTTTTGGAATATCCGTTTTGATGGATTCGGTATCGATTTCTTTGGATTTTCATTCACGTCTTCGAATGTGAATTTTAGTGATTGATTGTTCCTACAATCTTCTTTGTGATTTGTCACTTTAAAAATATAAAGTTTTTCTATACTAGTAGTAAATATCAAAACTCTTTCTTCAAATGATTTCAACACTATTTTATTACAAAGCTCGTTTTCTTAAACCATTTTCCAATCTATTAGTATATACAAACCTTTACCTCACTCGGATGAGAAATCTAATTAAACGACTTAGTAAAACAAGTGGTATGAAACGCTTGCGTTTACTTCGTCGGTTAATTCTTGGACTTGTTCGATTGAATCTCTTGTGACCGATTTTTGTTATGCTTATTTCTATATTTGTTTCCGAAGATTATTATAGCCACTGTGTAGTAGCTTTGTGTTTGTATCGGTATGTCGGATTTCCTCACGAAATAAAATGCATGTTATACTATCTGACATATCGGTGCTCGCGCAAAGCAATTACACGGACGGTCGCTCCTCAACAGCCTTATTCTCCATGCTAGTTAACAGCATTACACCGTAGTGTTCTTGGCTAGCGTGGGTATAGAGGTGGGGCGTCACATTCTAAATCCAAAAAATTTCGAAAAATTTCGGTAGAGTCTCCTTTGTACAGAGAGGCTCGGGAGAAAATATAGTATGATATATAACAATATACAAAAAATATTTCCCAAAATAATATAGATCCCAACCCAGGAAAAATAATATAAAAGCGCTATAAACCGTAATCCGAGAACGTACCTATTTGTCGGCAACTAACGCTTAATTATGAAACCAAAAGCTTCCATAACCTGTATTTCACTTATATAATCCAAGAGGAGTTAATAATTATATAAAATGAAATATTTAAAGTGGTTTCAACCATAAATAAACAAATCAATACAAACAACAATCACTTGCAACCAGGCATACAACCATCACATAGAGTCATCACAAATCAATCATTCATTCATATCAAACAGAAAAAATAGTTGTTTGGGTTCAAAACTTCAAATTGTATAGAATGAAAAATAAACTACTAAGCGCGCCATTACTCAACAGTCTCTGATGAAGCTAAATAGATTATTCATACATCCAAACAATTTTTAGAGTATCCTTGCCCAAACAACCATAAACCAAACAAACAACGATTTCAAACAACAGATTAAGTTTATTCTTACTAATTCCATTCATACATTTGTTATTTGATTTCTCTTTTTCATTCATATAATGGTTTATCTTTTTATTTAACATTTTTTTCCTTACTTATTTCTTACAATTATTTAATTTCTCAGCATTTCAATTTATTTACTTAAGTTTATAATCGTATATTTACAATCCTCATCTTTCTATTATATTTACTCGTAGTAACACTTTATTACAACTTAAGTTTATAACTCTATAACAACAATTCTTATAAATAAAAGCAATTTATTGAACACTTTCATTACCTACTTTTACTTGTACAATTTTTTATTAAACATTTCAACTTTTAATATTCGGTAAGTTATATATGTGTTTAAGGATGTAATTGAAAGTTATACAAGTTTATTCTATTTCCTTTAATTAATTTGATGTTCAATAATAGTATCCTTTGTCTTATAGGTTACGCATTTCAATTTTCTTTTAATTTCCTTTATAACCTAACATTAAATCTTCTTATTTATCAATGGTTTCAAATACTCATCTCAAACACAAGATGTTTTACTTACTGTCCATCTTTTCTACTTATTTAGTTATAAATAACTTTAACATTAAATTAGCTCTTATTTTAATTAGAGGTTCCAATTATTAATTAGTTACTTTCCATTTCACTACAATAATTGAACTATCAATTAACGGAAACTTAAGAACTAAATACCGGGTTTAGTTTCATATCATTTTAAAGTAGTAGATAAATATATATACCTACAGTTAAAATATATATATCCCATTATATTTAAACAATTTAAAATTTATATTTGTTTATTGTTTATCAAAAATGAATCTACAGTAAAACTACTACAATGGGCTTCCTCTTTCGAAACTCGAAAATGAATGTCGATGATGCGGCCGCCATCACCGAAATTATTTTCCAGCGATAGAGAGGGGAGTACAGAGTTTATTTCTTTCCAAACTTTGTTTAAAGCAATTATTTTCAAATTATGTTGAAATATTTATATCATAAAATACTTATAAATAATACTATTATATTCCAAAATTATTCGAAAGAAGTTTTCAAAAATCCCGGAACTCAAGCTTTAAGTTTCCAATTTCAATTATCTTATTTTCAATCTTATTACGAACCTATGCTTATAGATTTCACTACCTAACAACCAATATATTACAACCAAATATATCTCTTATTTATAAAAATTTACTTTATATATATAGAAAATATAATAGGCAAAATTATTTCGTTCACCTATATTCAAAACAAATATTGTGTCAGTCAGTCCTATTAGTGTTTAGAAATCCCTATTGATGTCATAGCGTCCCATGCACCAACCTGAATTTATAAATACAAAACGGAACAAATTAACACAATATTAAAACTTTTTATAACACTAAATATTCGCTCTCTCGTATATATACACTCAGCGACTCCCATAGGGTATTACTACTTTATTAATAAAGAGTCAGACCCCACAAAGCTAAGGTTTATCGCTAAACCGAAGCTCTGATACCAGATGTAACGCCCCGCCTTTTTGTACGCTTTAAATCGACGATAAACCACACACATCAGACTTAAAAACATACAGAAGGGCGGATTGTTATAGGAAAAATTAGAAGAAGTAGAGAAAGAAAAAACAAATAGAATTTTGCAGCGGAACGATAAAATATAATGATCAAATATACAGTTCACGAAGCTATTTTACAAAAACCCTTGATTATTCTTATACAATATATATTAGAGTTACACATACAAAAGAATAATAACCATGCAGTGGAACAACGTGATGCAGTGGAACACTATAGTAAATAATAGTAATAATAAAATCTTCGCCTTCGTCCTCTAGAAATAAGCCCTTCAATTCCTGAAATGCTTAGGCTGACGCGAGCGAATTGAAAAGACAAAACACTCGAGTCAGAACTAAAAGATCCTATGTAAGTTAAATCAACGGTAAATAATATGAGTGTAACGGCGTCAGAGATGTTTTCGGGATTTGACATCTCTTATCTAGTGTCTAACGTGAGTGCAGTAACTCAAGAGATGCTCGGGATTCACATCTCCTAAGGATCCGTTAAATTGTTTACTATGTAGTAATATTTCGCTATTATAATAATGTCTATTATAAAATAAACTTACTTTTAAATAGCATTAAGGAGTTACCCAATCTCCCCCTTAAACACAATAATAGTCTCAATAGTCCATCCATCCCTTCTGATCAGGAAGCCACCAAAGGATACCACACGGGCTACGGGAGAAAACCAAACTCGTACAAGGCGCGATAGGGTAGGTGACACGACACAACTAGGAAATGCCAGGGTAGATATACCAATTGCTATCCGGGCTGGTGGTAACGCGTAGCGCACAGCTACTGCCCACTTCGAGCCACACCCCCAAATAAAAAAAATCAAAAGTGGCCACCGAAACAATCCAAAAGTCAAAGTATAATATCGAAGGGATGTGTCAGATCAAAGGTTCTACCTCATTGGCCCGAGAATCGCTCCTGTTTTAGCCACCTTATGCCAACTCACGGAAGTCGGGTCCACGTATTTACCTCAAAGGAAATGTCGCCACCATCCTACTTCATTCTGTCCACTGCGTACACGGTTGTTAAAGTGGTTTTCGGAGTTGGCAGAGAGTATGACAACTTCTGATCCTGGTCTCTTCAACAACCAAACGTTATAATAACACCGCAGTCTTATCAAAATAGTTTATACTTTTAAAACCAGAATATAATATCCATTTCAAATCCATGTAAATACGATACCATTTCCTCTTTTAAAAAAAAAACAAATTAAATTTGATATCATTTTCAAATATATCCTTTTCTAAAACTATAACATTTTAAAGTTATAATATTTCGAAACCAAAACTTGAAATATAGCCTTTCAAAACATAAAACTTTGAATTTCATAACTTTGTAACATACTACACCACTTAAATAGTTTAAATATTTAGTTACTTTATATAGTAAAATAGCTTCTTCACCTTCGCAAATCAATTCCAATATGGATTTTATATTCCCAAATAAACCAATATAATTTCCATATATTTCAAAGCTTTAATTATTCCACCATTTCAAAACTTACTATTTGATAATTTCATATATATCAATTTCAACTACTATTATTTAGATTTGAAATGTTTACTTAATAAATCAAATATCACTTTAGTAAAACCTTTAGACTTCAAATAACTGGATATTCTTTCAATTACATTAACTTGATAGTATTCATTTAAATTAAATTGATATTCATTTAAATCCTCTAAACAAAATCAAGTTATAAAATTATACCTTTTAAAACTCAATTTATTTATATTTCAAATCAAATTTTTCGAGGATAATCCTTAAATCTTAAATTCAAATCAAATTCACATTTATCTTCCAACCTTAATTTTATTTGAGTCATTATAAACTCTATATACAATAGAATTTAAATAGATACTTAACCATATTATATAAAAGAAATCAAACTTTATTATTTAGCTTATTTTATAATTCAAAACAAATTTATACATAGCTAAATCAATAATGAAATAGCATTTATATAACATCAAAAATCAATATCTGCATAGCCCATATATTTCTTTACAAAACCATAAAAATCATAATTTTACATATATACCGCGGTGCCTGTATATAATTTTCTATCTTATGGTCAAGTGATACGGATATTTATCATTTAAATCCTTAATTTAAAAATAAAAATGTGGTTGTCTATCATTTCAAACCGCAGTCACGAATCAAAATAATGCATAACAACTTGTAGATTATGATGATGTAAATAAAACATCCATTCATCCATCATAAAATCATACATCCATCATAATCATCATACAAAACAATAAATAAATTTCAATATATAACTGATAATATATAACAGGTAATTAACTGGCAGTTATATTTAATAATAAATTAAATAACGATTTAATTTCAATAAATGCAATTAACTGAGATGATGATTAAAAATATACGAAACAGCCATAAATAAATGCATAATCACAACATAAATTAATTTACCAAACATAAGAAATTTTAGAAGTTGTGAGTGGGTTAAAACACACACCTTTTGAATTTAAATTTAATTTAAATCCGATTTAAACCCAAAAATTGAACAGTCGCCAAATTCGTCCAAAACAGCGTCAGAGTGTCCGGAATTCCAATACGAACCAAGCGGAGAAAACCGCGTAATTTCGACCTTGTATGTAAAAGTTATTCAAGTTAGTAAATTTGAAAATGAAATTTAAATAAATAAAAATAAAATAAAAGACCGTCCACACACGATGCCACGTCAACATCATTCACGCAATTTTCCCTCCCAGGCAAAACGCACGCACTTATCTTCCAAACAAATACAGCACGCGACCCAAGAACCCAAACCGCCGCCTTTGACCAAGCTTCCTCGTCACTACCGGCCACGGCGCCACCATCTTCGAGCTCCCCTCGATCTCCTCTTCACGCCACATGAGTGTGGTGCCCCCTGGTGCGAGCCGTCGTCGCTGGGATTTGGGTTTGCCGAAATCCAAATCTGCCGATTCCGGGCGCCACGACGAACCATATACCCTTTGACCTCCACCGGACAACTCCACGCGCCCAATACTCCAATACCCAGAAAGCGATCTGGCTAATTTAAGTCGAAATCAAAAACCACAATTCGCGATTTAGGTTTCGTGATTTGGGCCTTTGACCACGATTTCCCGCTAACTCGAGCATCACTTGCAAAAACAGAAGCTATGAATAGATTCGTATCGATGAAATCTTCGATATATATTTTTTTCAAATTTTTCTAAGGAGTTTGAAATTTCAATTTGATTTTTGAATTGTGTTTGGATCTAAGAGTTTGTTTGTCTGCCATTGAGGAGGAGAGATAGTTGAATTGTACGTACAGACAAATGAGAAATAGATGTAGGCTACGGTTTATAATAGGGTATAAATAGGCAAGCTAAAAATAGAATAGATGGATCGGGTTGATAAACGCGCTGAACGATATATGGCCCGAAAAGCCCGTTCTGACCCCGGAACGAAATTGGGTCAACTCATATATCAAAATAGATGTTTTAAAATATTTTAAACGCAATGGAAAAGGTTTCCAGTTCAAATTCCATCTTATGAAGAAATTATGCTAAAATCAATATTTTTTTTCAAATTGATTTCAATTGATTTCAATTTCATAAATTTCAAGTCGTTTCGAGTCCGTATGATCAAACGACAAGTCCGATCGCTACGAAACTTGAAATCCTACAATAATTCACCGTTATGGATCCAATGAAACTGGTTTCATAGAAATCCGAGTCAGCGGTCAAAACGGCTATTTTTACATTAATTAAATAAATTAATATTAAATTGAATTAAATCACTTTTCAATCTCAATTCTTAAAATTAATAATCTTATCATTTTTACATTTATTAAATAATTACAGACCTTAAACAAATTTAGATGTAAATCAAAGTTGATTAATTCATCACTTTCCGTGCTTAATTTAGATTCCACTAAATTTAGAAATTATAAATTAAATTACCAATAATTCCATTTAATTGACTTTTCATTATGTTATTCACTTCATTGCTATCAAATGGAAAAATTTTAACATTGGGATTTAGACTATTACATTAATATTCTTAAATTTCATCTAAATCTCAATTAACACCATAATTAAATTTCACTTAATTACAATAAATCTAATTATTAATATAATTCAAATCCAATAAATCGATAAATATTTATTCCCACTTTTATAATTCAGCAAATTTCCCAATTATGAATAACATTAACATTTTTTCTAAATAATACCTTAATTAATATTAACATAGTATTACATTAGACTTATGGTAACTGATTTCCAATTTAAATTAACATGCAACAAGAATAGGTAACATAGAATAATCGTTATGCTAAATTCTAGTCACATTAATAAGCTTTTATTACTTACAATAAATGTTACCATTTATTTTATAGTACTAATCTCATCTAATATTCCATTTATTCGCTTACGCCATTTATAATCAAGTATAACATATCTTCATTAATTGTCATTTCTTTTTTTGGAATAAACAGCGAGGTTGACTAGGCCCCTACCAGATTTATTGAGACGGAATAAAAGAGAAAACACTGGGAACAATAGAAACACAACGACCAAAACTAAAAAAACACTACAAGAACAAAACACAATCACACAAACAACTACAGACACAACTCCACAAATACAATACAGAGATAAAACGAAGAACACCTAAGAAGATGAAAAAATGGGGCAAAGTACAAAACCCACCACCATAAGCATGCAATGGCCATGCGCAATGCAACCCCAGGAAAAACAGAGAACTAACACCACATATCAAACTGATGTGGGGAGAAGCTATGTCCAGAAACACATATACCGTACTTAATCTCTCTCATCAACTTCTGCCATAATTTTATATCAGGAAGAAACTCAGAGTGAAAGCATCGCTTATTCCTCTCCATCCAAACATTCCTTATGTAGATTTTCACAACATAGAATACAATATCCCATCTACTAGATCTCCAACGCGTTGCCTTGCGAAGAACAGCCCAGTCAGAAGTCGTGACACCAAGAATGCCGTCAACCCCGACCTTTTGCGTGATTGTTAGCCACAAATTGATAAGGTAACTGCGCTCAAAGAGTAAGTGATCAACTGATTCAGGTGTGATATTGCAAAAAACACAAATATTGACCACATCCATACCAACTGCCTCAAGCCTATCCCTAGTCAACAAAGCTTTGTTTACAGCCTTCCAAAACAATAGATTATCAGAGCTAGATGAATATGTAGTCCAAGCAACTTTTGCCCACGAGAATACAGGCATATCCCCAACCCTGGCAAGAAGATAATAGACTGGAAGAAGATAATAGACTGCACTGATGCTATGAGAAACACCCCTCAAGGAAAGAGCATCCTCAAGCGTAGTAACAGCAGTATGATGAGCCAAGCTTCTCCGGAGAGTATTAACAGTTTGATTACTTGTATGAGGAACGTTCATCTTCCCATGAGCAATATAATTGACGGCCCTCGCATTGAAACCAATTCCAGATTGAGCCTGATCATGAGTAGACAAGAAGGAAGATAAGACACAACCATAGTTGACCCAAGGATCCTTCCAAAAGCTCACAGAGCTGGTAGGGGACAGACTGTACTTTATAAGGGGGAGCAGCAATGTCCGTATACCCATAATCTTCCGCCATATCCAACTACTACCCTGAGTGACCTCCATAGACCAAAAATCTTTGTCCTTTATATGATATCTCCAAGTCCATTTCACCCACAGGCTATCTTTCTTAACCAAGATGGCATTGACATGTGAACTAACCGCAGCAATATTCCATAGTTTGATGTTTTTGATTCCAAGGCAACCATTTCTTTTTGGCCTCTCAAGGGTAGAGTAGTGAGCAGGGATAATCTTCCTATTATGTATAGTTCCAGTCCATAAGAATCTCATCATGGCAGCTCTTATCATGTGGAGAAGCTTGGATGGTAGAATGAAGCATCTCGCCCAGTAAACAGTCATCGAAAAGCACACAGCTTTGATAAGAATAAGTCTTCCTGCCATTGATAGAAATTTAGTTGACCACGAGTTTAACCTGTTGGTGATTCTGTTGTAAAGAGGAAGGCAAGCAGATTTAGTGACTCTCGAGGTGCATAAAGGAAGACCTAAGTATGTCATATTATTGTTCATAGTTTGGAGACCAGACATACTTTCAATCCTCAACCTATCAATATTGTCAATGCCAGCAATGAGGATCTGGGATTTAGAAGCATTTAATTTGAGGCCTGTGGCTAGGAAAAAGGTATTCAACGTATCAAGAATATGTGGAATGGATTGGTCGGTCAGCTTGGTGAAAATCATGATATCATCTGCGAAGATGAGGGATGTTATATGAAGGGGTTGGCATTTAGGATGATACAAAACACTTTTGTCATCAAACTTGATGGATAACATGTTGGAGAGAGCCTCCATGACTATTATGAATAAGTATGAAGATATTGGGTCCCCTTGCCTCACTCCTTGCTTCCCTTTGAAATACCCAGTAGTTTTCCCATTATAACAAAGAGTATAAATGGGACTGAAAATGCACACATACACCCAGGCGACAAAAACTTTGGGAAATCCCATTGTAGACATAATTCGTACAATTGTCGACCATTGTATGCTATCATAGGCTTTGCTTATATCAAGTTTCATCATTGCACGAGGGGAGATCTGACTCCTACCATAACCATTAATTAATTCATGGGCCAGCATGACATTGTCAGGAATGTTTCTTCTAGGAATGAATGCAGATTGATTTGTCGAAATAACTGAAGACAAAACAAGCATAAGCCTAGAAGCGAGGATTTTTGATATACATTTATAAACCACATTACAACACGATATAGGTCTAAAGGATGTTGAAAGTCTATATGAGTGGATCGTATGATATATATGTGCAAGTATAAGTAATCAACACTGAAACTAGATAGATAATAGTAGTAAAGTAAATTAAACTAATCACACCAGGATTTTATACTGGTTCGGACCTCCCATCCTACGTCCAGTCTCGAAGCTCCTCTTCGGAATTTCCTTTCACTAACTAACCCTCACTTGACCCGGAGGAACAGGTTTACAATAGCAGAGTTTCTTTGTCAAAGATGTGTTCTTATAACACTGATGTTGACTGTTGAATACAAGTGCTTCCAATATATTTATCTAGAAAGTGTTGAATGCGTAATCCAAAATATATGGAAGTGTAAGTAGTTGATTGCTTTGAGAACAGATGTAAGTCAGAGTATAGAAATCAATAGCATAAGTAAGTATTATTCTTTTTCTTTGCATTGCCGATGCTATTTATACTGATGAAGGGTTATCTTGTATAGTTGTATTCGTTGTAATCTCCCTAAAGTCGCTTCTGATGATGATGAAGAGTTGCGGTAAGAAGAAGCAGACATGTCCCTTCGAGTGTGACAGTTGGAGTTTGAAAATGCTATGTCGAATTCAAAATCAGACGTCTGAGAGCATGTTTCAGACGTCTGTCCTTCATATATATTTTTGTGTATGGTTGTTTTTTAGACGTCTGAGTTCAATACCAGACGTCTGATTCCTTCTGAAATATAGAACCAGAGAATATCATCAGACGTCTGGTATTTTTATCAGACGTCTGTTTTATACTATTTGCAATACAGAGGAATAATCCAGACGTCTGGTAAGTGCACCCAGACGTCTGAAAGTGTGTATTCTTGCTTTCTTTGTGTCTGTGCATTTCCATTTCAACTTCTATTGATTTGTTTGCCTTTTGATTCTTGTTTTTATCTCTTTGGTGATGCTACTTCATCAATCTACCTGTAAATATAGATATATACATACATACGATTTCCATTGTATAGTTGTTATCATCGAAACCGTAGAATAGATTTCCTAACAATCTCCCCCTTTTTGATGATGACAACTTATTCAATGTACTTATATATAGAATTGAAATCTCCCCCTGAATATATGCTTATTCATTTTGTTTTATGAGAATATCAATATTTCTCCCCCTTTGACATTATCAAAAAGAATTTATAACAATTAAGTCAATATGTCAGAAAAATATTCATTAATAAGAAAAAGTTTACATGCATTGTTCTATTACAGAAGTACACAAAAGCTACAAAAGTAAACTTAAATTTATTTCGGAGAGGATTGATTTGGGTCATCTTATTTTGGTGAAGCTAGTTTTGGATCACCTTCCTTTAGCGAAGCTTGATTTGTATCATCCTCGTTTTGATCTTCTTTTGTAGAAGTACTAGTTTTTGAAGGAGATATCATAGCTTCCTTTGGAGGTTCATCCTCAAATAATTTAGAGTGCTTTGTAGGAGGGGAAGGAACGGGAGTTGGCTAATCCTTAGAGGGTGGAGTTGGACCACGGACTCGTTGTAATACTTCTTTTAGCACTGACAAAGCAGTTGAAAGGGAATCTTCAACTGTGGCTAGGAGAGTAGCAAATGATACTTCAAGGTTGTCAATTCGCTTAGCCAAGTGTCTTTGATTTTGGGACAGTATGTGTTGATTTCGAAGAGTGAGATCTCGAATACTTTCATTTGGTTCTGTTTCTAGTCGAGTCTCCATAATATCCTCTTGTCCCGGGTAATCAAAAGGTTGAGGAGGAGGAGTTGCTTCTTTTTGTTCTTCTCCTTGAGAAGGAATCATGGGTGGTTGAGGAGGAGGCTCAACACGTCGAGATTGTTGATTGCGCGTCCAATCCTCAAATGTCATGAATTCCGGGGGAATTTCGGGCAAGTGCATCAAGGAGAAAAATTTTGTTGAAGAATATTTGGGTGAAATTTCTTCGAATGTTGATAAATACGATTGAATGTTATTAGCCCGAAGAAGCCGCATAATATAAGTCGGGTAAATAATGGAAGGTCGAGAACGATTCCAAAATTGCTTAAGCTCATCAAAAATAAATTTTGCCCAATTCACTCTTGTCCGACTAAATATAGCATACAATGCTTTATGCTCCATTTCTGTGATTTGCTCGTGACTACCTAATCATGGAATAATGGTGTTTATTATCATCCTTGTTAGTAGTCGAGCCTTCGGGCGTAAATACTTGGAAGCAAATTTTGGCATATTATCTTCCCAAATTTGATGTGTAACACTATCCCTAGGCTTAAATCTCATATCGGGAATGTTATACAGGTCTTCCCCGGTGTCAAGAAACCAAGTGTTCGACCTATTAAGCCAGGGGTTAATTGAATTGTGTTTCCATATACACTGGACCAAAGCCAATTTTCTTCATTCTCAGTATTCCAAACTTAGGTGCTATCTAAATTTGAGTAGAATAGGAAGATGGCTAATTGGTCAATTTGGATATCGTTTGCTTGAAAAGAAATCTGGGTTTCTAAACCGGTTGTTTCACATAATTCGTCTAGGTCATACATAAGAAATTTTAATAAATTGTAGAAGGGACCTATGTGAAGTTTCTTTTTTTGAATCTCTTCGTACCTTTTTAGAGAATGAGGAGCTCTATTCATCCAACATTCGATTTGATCATCCGAACAAACTTGCGGATGTGAAGATGTCATTGGTTGATCTTGCTTTCTCTTTTTAGTAGGATTTTTAGTACGAGGCGGCATTGTTGTTTATAAAATACTGTATGATTTGGAGGAAAAAATTCTATTTGAGAAGATCATCGGAAGAAGAAAAAAAACTGTTTTTGAAGTAGAAAAAAATGCCGTTATCTGATCGGTTTTATATGGTAAAGTGGAAATCAGACGTCTGAAAAAGGAATAAGACGTCTGGTTTGCCCTAATTTTTGTCCAGTAGGTAAAAACAGACGTCTGAGATCTTGAGTAAGACGTCTGGTTGTTAGTTTACGTACAATATTCTGATGCAGAGAAAAATTTCAGACGTCTGGAATTTAAAGCAGACGTCTGTTTTGGTTTGAGATTGAAACAGAGAACTTATACAGACGTCTGTTTACCATTCCAGACGTCTGAAATTGCCATAATTTTATTTTTGAGAGGGCAGAGGCATATTTCAGTCGTCTGGTAGCTGTTGGAAGACGTCTGAAGTTTGTAGATTGTCAAAGAAATGATAGAAATTTTATTTATCGAACGTAAATAATAAATTTCCTTATAAAAACACGTATACTTATAGATACATACACCAATTAATATAAATAATTTATTTAGATGGAGACGGAGTTTTAGGATTTCTTGATTCATCATCATTTCATGGTCGAAGTGGAGACCATATATTTCCACGTTCGTGTGTTCGTGGAGAGCCAGAATATCGTCTAGGTGAAGGGTCTGAAGGAGTACGATACGAAGAAGATGGATTCAATGAACTACAAGGTTTTGGAAGTGGTTCATGAACATCTTTCTTGTGTGACGAACAAAACTTCATTGCAACTTGCTCGAGAAAGTTTAACCTCCGTGCCGTAACTTTTTGTTCGAAATAAAGTTCCCGTTGAAGATCCATCTGTTGTTTTTACTAATGATGGATTTCATTGATTTTCTCCTTTGTGTTAGGAGACGTAAACAAAGATTTTTTAGCTTTCTTATTATCTGGTGTAAAACCTGTGTGATACGAAGACCACCTATGAGTTGGTTCTTGCTTTGGGGTAGGCGTTGGGAGTTGTTGTGGTGTGTCAACCGCGCTATCAATCGAGGGTGTTGATACGGAGATGGATATATAGGAATTTCGTGAAGACATTGTTATATATATTAAAAAAATTGATTGGTTGAATAAAGTTTTTCTATTTGGCTATATTTATAATTTGGAAAGTATGTAAATATAGACAAATTTTAAAAAAAATTAAAGGTGCAGAAATAAATAACCTAACTTGTGATTATTATTTTTCTGACAACCTTAGAAGTGCAGAAATCAATAATATATCTAGTGGTCAGTATTTTGGTAACTAAATGTAGCTTTAAATTTTTATATGTAATGTATTAAGGAAAAAGATCATTTAGTGAGCAAATTCCTAAACTTCATCGAAGCTTAGAAAAAGTTTGTTCGTTTAATGGTTTAGTAAAAATGTCGGCTACTTGATTTTCGGTACTAATGTATTCTAATGAAATGGTTCCTTTTTCAACATTATCTCTTAGAAAATGATGTCGTATATCTATATGTTTGGTTCTTAAGTGATTAATTGGGTTTTTGGACAAATTAATTGCACTTGTGTTTTCACAATAAATTGGAGACTTGATGATAGTTTTACCGAAATCTGTTAGTGTTTGTTGCATGTATATTACTTGAGCACATGCTAGTGCTGCGGAGATGTATTCGGCTTCGAAAGTTGATAAGGAAACGCAATTTTGTTTTTTGCTAAACCAAGAAACTAATGATTGTCCGATAAAATGACAAGTTCCACTAGTACTTTTACGATCTATTTTACATCCTCCGAAATCTGCATCACTATATGAGATAAGTTCAAATGAGGATCCTTTAGGGTAGAACAACCCATAATCTTTAGTACTAGAAAGGTAACGTAAAATTCGCTTAACTGCTCTTAGATGTGACTCTTTTGGTTTGGCTTGAAATCGAGCACAAAGACATACACTCATCATAATATCAGGTCGACTAGCCGTTAAATAGAGAAGAGAACCAATCATGCTACGATATTTCTTTTCATTAAAATCTTTTCCGTTTTCATCTTTTTCTAAGTTAGCAGTGCTACTCATTGGAGTTGGTTTACTTGAGGTTTTATTCATTTCAAAACGATTTAATAAATTATTACAATATTTTTCTTGATGAATAAAAATTCCATTATCAAGTTGTTTTATTTGTAAACCTAAGAAAAAATTTAATTCTCCCATGTGGGACATTTCAAATTCACTTTTCATAATATTTGAAAATTGGTTGCATAAATTTTCATTAGTTGAGCCAAAAATGATGTCATCGACATAGATTTGCACTACTAAAATATCATTATTTTCTTTTTTAATAAACAAAGTTGTATCAATTTTGCCTATTTGAAAACCTGATGTAATTAAATGATTTTTAAGACGTTCATACCAAGCTCGTGGGGCTTGTTTTAATGCATATAAAGCTTTGTGTAATTTAAATACGTGATTGGGATATTTTTCATGAACAAATAGTGGTGGTTGTTCTACATATACATTTTCTTTGATAAACCCATTTAAAAAAGCACTTTTGACATCCATTTGAAATAGTTTAAAATTATTATATGTTGCAAAAGCGAGTAATGTACGAATGGCCTCCAATCTTGCTACTGGAGCAAAGGTTCATCGTAATCTATTCCTTCTTCTTGATTGTAGCCTTGAGCAACTAATCGTGCTTTATTTCTAATAATATCTCCGTTTTCATCGGATTTGTTCTTAAATATCCATTTTGTTCCTATTACCGATTGATCTTTAGGTCGTGGTACTAATTCCCATACGTTATTACGTTCGAATTGATTTAATTCTTCTTGCATAACTATTATCCTAAAATTATCATTTGATGCTTCTTTATAATTTTTTGGTTCAAAGTTTGACACAAATGCTATATGGCTTATATGATTGAGATGATTTCTAGTTACTCTTGTATTAAGGTCTCCAATAATATTATCTATTGGATGATTTTTAAGAATTCTAGGAGGTGATACCAGAGTGTTATTTTCAATATTTATGTCATTATTAACTGTATTTGTTGGATTTATTAGTGGAATATTTTCTTCTTCATCGTTAGTTTTAAGATTACAAAGATTTTCATCGAACGAAACGTGTAAACTTTCTTCAACGGTATTATTTCTTTTATTAAAAATTCTATATGCTTTACTCCGATCCGAATATCCAATAAAGATACCTTCATCGGCTTTTGGATCAAATTTACCTAAGTTATCTTTTGTATTTAAAATAAAACATTTTGACCCGAAAATTTTAAAGTATGATACCTTAGGCTTTTTACCAAAAAATATTTCAAAACACGTTTGTTTAGTCATAGGACGTATTGTCACACGATTTAATACATAACAAGATGTCGCAATAGCTTCAGCCCAGTGTTTTAGTAAACCACTACTATTTAGTAATGTTCGTGCGCATTCTTGTAATGTATGATTTTTTCTTTCTACGATACCATTTTGTTGCGGTGTGCGAGGAAAAGAAAAATTGTGAGTTATTCCTTTTTTATTACAAAAATTTGTAAAAAGATCATTTTAGAATTCTCCTCCATGATCACTTCGGATATTTTTAATTTTTAAGTTCATTTGTGTTTTAATTCTTTTAGCAAAAATTTTAAACATTCCAAAATTATCACTTTTATGTTTTAAAAACAAAGTCCGTGTATATCTTGAAAAATCATCAACTATTACAAAGACATATTTGTTGTGATTTATAGACCGAATTTGTGTAGGGCCAAATAAATCTAAGTGTAACAGTTCTAATGGTTGTTTTGTAGAAATATTATTTTTAGATTTAAACGAGCTTTTCTTTAGTTTTCCAATTTGACAATCATCACATAAATTTTCTACTTTGAAATTTATTCTAGGTAATCCCCTTACTAGTTCATATTTTGCTAACTTATTAATACTTTTAAAGTTGATATGACAAAATCGTTTATGCCATAACCATGGATCATCATGTATGGCGGTTAAGCATAAGTTTGAATATATTCATGTTTAATACATAAATATTTTTGTTTCTAAATCCTTCAAAAATGAGTTGTTTGTTATTATCTAAAATATTACATTTATCTTTTTCAAAATTTATTTGAAAACCTTTATCGCATAATTGACTAATGCTTAGTAAGTTGTGTTTTAGATTTTTTACTAATAAAACATTTGTAATAATAGGAGAATTTGATATACCAGAGTTGATGACTTCTCCAATGCCCACGACGTATCCTTTTGAATTGTCTCCAAATGTTACCGTTCCACCATCAATGTATGATATATTTGATTATATCGTTGAATTTCCAGTCGTATGTTTAGAGCAGCCACTATCTAGTATCCATTTCTCTTTATTTTTTATTTTGGGTACCTGCAAAATAAAAGATGTTTCAATTGGTACCCATATATTATTAGGGTCCTATTTGTTAGGAGAAGGTAGCCATACCCAAGATGGTTTGGTACCTTTATAAATATAATTTTTATTATAGACCACATTCTCGATATAATTATTGATATACTTTTGTCTAATTAAATGATTATTTGTTTTAGGAATCCAAATTTTTATAGTTTTGGTATTAAATGTAGACTTATGTAAACTTTTAATTTTTTTACAACTAAGATTTTTTGCAACGTTTTCTTTTTGTTTAGAGGAATTTTTAAAACCTATTCCATTTTTGTTGCTTGATGGTTTTGATATTTTTATAAGGTTTTCCAAATCTTGTTTTCCTTTATTAAATTTTGACACATTATTTGTAATCTTATCTGGCTTTTCTTTTAGTTCTACATTTTCAATTTTAAACAATTCAATATTATTTTTAAGGTTGGTATTTTCTTTCAAAAAATTATTGTTTGCTTTTTTTGTGCTTTCAAGTTCTATAGTGGTAGCCTCATTCATTATCAAATTACTTTTGAATTTTTCTTGAGATAATTCAAGTTCTTCTTCTAGAATGATTTTTTCATCTTTTAACATACCTACTTCAATTTCAAATCTATTTATTTTAACTATATATTCTTTATTCAATTTTTTAACCTGTCTAAATTTATCATCCAATTCCATGCTTAGTTCAAATAATTCGTCATAGCTAAGTTCCGGACATATCTCATCGTTTTGTGCCATAAAACACACATTTGCTTGTTCTTCGTCACTATCGCTATCACTTTCTGATGATGAAGAATCTGAATCATTCCATGTTACTTTGAAAGCTTTCTTCTTCTTGAATTTTTCAAATTTATTCTTCTTTTTATCATTGTTGAGTTTTGGGCAATCTTTCTTTATGTGTCCGTATTGATCACATTCATAGCATTTGATTTGAGATTGATTTTTCGAGTTGGACTTTCCTTCTTTTTGAAATTTTGTCATCTTTCTAATTTTCTTGAATCTATTATAGTTTTTGGCAATGAATACTATCTCATCTTCATCTAAATCCGAGTCATCATTCTTTGTTGCCTGAAATGCTATGTTCTTCTTTTCCGAATTTAGTTCTTTTCGTGCCTGCAAATTTTCTTCATAGGACATCAAATTTCCTATCAACTCTTCAACTTTGACGGTAGAAAGATCATTAGCCTCTTCTATAGCCAATACCTTTCTTTCCCAGTCAGGTGTTAAAGAGTTGAGTATTCGAGAAACTAAATCAAAATCAGTAAACTTAAGTCCTAATGCCATAAGATCATGTTGAATATTTTGAAATCTAGAATACATGTCTACTATAGTTTCATTTTGTTTCATTTTGAAAGATGAGAATTGGTTTTGCAAAATTTAAATTTTAGTTTGTTTGACCTTTGTTGTACCTTCGTGTGTAATTTGTAAGGTACGCCAAATATCCAATGCAGTGGTGCATAGCATTACACGTGAAAATTCATTTTTGTCTAAAGAAAAAAATAAAACATTCATAGCTTTAGCGTTGTTTGATGCTAAGGTTTTTTGTGCATCGGTCCAAGTATTCATAGCAGTAGTGGGTGCTTCATATTTATCTTGAGTGGCTGACCAAATTTCTAGAACGTTAGCTTCCATAAAAATTCTCATACGTGTTGACCAATATGCATAGTTAGAGCCATTAAAAAGTGGGGGTCGTGCCGTGGATTGTCCTTCTTGAAAAATACTTGCCATATTTAAAAAGATTCAAAAACGTGTTATTGTTCTTTGATCAAACCTCGCTTTGATACCAATTGAAAGTCTATATGAGTGGATCGTATGATATATATGTGCTAGTATAAGTAATCAACACTGAAACTAGATAGATAATAGTAGTAAAGTAAATTAAACTAATCACATCAGGATTTTATACTGGTTCGGACCTTCCGTCCTACGTCTAGTCTCGAAGCTCCTCTTCGGAATTTCCTTTCACTAACTAACCCTCACTTGACCCGGAGGAACAGGTTTACAATAGCAGAGTTTCTTTGTCAAAGATGTGTTCTTATAACACTGATGTTGACTGTTGAATACAAGTGCTTCCAATATATTTATCTAGAAAGTGTTGAATGCATAATCCAGAATATATGGAAGTGTAAGTAGTTGATTGCTTTGAGAATAGATGTAAGTTAGAGTATAGAAATCAATAGCATAAGTAAGTATTATTCTTTTTCTTTGCATTGCAGATGCTATTTATACTGATGAAGGGTTATCTTGTATAGTTGTATCCGTTGTAATCTCCCTAAAGTCGCTTCTGATGATGATGAAGAGTTGCGGTAAGAAGAAGCAGACATGTCCCTTCGAGTGTGACAGTTGGAGTTTGAAAATGCTATGTCGAATTCAAAATCAGACGTCTGAGAGCATGTTTCAGACGTCTGTCCTTCATATATATTTTTGTGTATGGTTGTTTTTCAGACGTCTGAGTTTAATACCAGACGTCTGATTCCTTCTGAAATATAGAACCAGAGAATATCATCAGACGTCTGGTATTTTTATCAGACGTCTGTTTTATACTGATTTGCAATATAGAGGAATAATCCAAACGTCTGGTAAGTGCACCCAGACGTCTGAAAGTGTGTATTCTTGCTTTCTTTGTGTCTGTGCATTTCCATTTCAACTTCTATTGATTTGTTTGCCTTTTGATTCTTGTTTCTATCTCTTTGGTGATGCTACTTCATCAATCTACCTGTAAATATAGATATATACATACATACGATTTCCATTGTACAGTTGTTATCATCGAACCGTAGAATAGATTTCCTAACAGATGTTGCATTAATAACAGGTCTAACCTTCGGGATGAGAACTAGATTTGTTTCATTAACTTCACTCAACAACTTAAATTTGTCGAAGAAGTTATGAGCAGCAGCATAAAAGTCAGATTTAATTACATTCCAACTACTTTTATAGAACACCATGTTAAAACCGTCTGGCCCACCACAGGAGCTGGAATTCATGGAAAATAAAGCTTTTTTGATTTCATGGTTAGTCACTTTAGCAACAAGCAACTCTTTCATTTCAGCTTGCAACTTGGGGAGGGGGATATTATTAAGCTTTTCAAGATCAGGTATAAAGTTAGAGCTGTTACCAAGATGATCAAAGAAGGATTGGAGAAGATAATTATCAATCTCCTCAGTTGTATTAAGTAAATTCCCAGTTTCATCCCACAACGTGGCTATACGATCTCTAGCACGTTTGACATTGATAGAAGCATGAAAAAATTTAGTATTTCTATCGCCCTCAGTAACCCACTTCTGATGATACTACTGCTTCCTCATACTAGCTTCAGCATTAAGAGCATCATTGAGTTGTAGAAAAAGGTTGGATTCATTCTGTGAAAGGACAAGGTTGGTTAGGTCTTCATTTAGCATATCCTGAGCGTGTTTCAGCTGGGCCTTGATATTCTTGATATGTTGTGTTCCATCACCAAATTTGTCATGAGCCCATTGCCGTAATGCATTCCTAGTTGCCTTTAATTTCCTGCAAAGAACAAACATAGGATTGCCATGTATATTAATAGACTAAGCAGTAGAAATAATATTATCATACTCCAGCTCTAATACCCAAGCATTATAAAATTTAAAAGCCCTCTTTCCACTTCTAGCCAAACAAGAAAGGGAAAGAATTTGTGGGGAATGATCAGATAAGATTGGGTGAGGCATGAAAGTGTAAAGAGAAGGCCAGAGAGTGAAGGCAGCAGCATTGCAAAAGGTGTGATCAATATTTGAGAAGGTTCGTAAGCTAAAACGACTTCTGTTATTCCAAGAATAAGGAACACCAGAACGAACAACAGTGAGAAGATCAGAATCAGAAATGGAGATGTTTAATGGAGCAATATCCCTTGGCATCAGCGGCAGACCACCAAGCTTATCAGTGAGATTAATGCAGCAGTTGAAATCCCCCAAAACTAACCATGGATGGGAATTTTGACGTAAAGATGGGAGAGTATTGAGATGCGGTTGCCTCGAGGGAACAACATTATGCGCATAAATGAAGGTAATATAAAAGGAAATTTGAGAAGGCTGAAAAAGAGCATGGAAGTGAATCATTTGCGAGGAAGAAAGAATATGATTGAGAGAGAAAACTGTGGGATCATGTACTACGAGGATACGACCATAAGGGGCTTCATTCAAGTTGTGATTGTAATCCCAAGATGGATTAATATAGTTTGCAGCTCTGATAGTTAAAGGGAGGGAGAGCTTGGTTTCCAAAATGGCAAACATTTTGATGTTGTTGTCATGTATGATGGACTTAACATGATCAAGTTTCTCATTATTATGGGCACCCCTTATGTTCCAAGCAGCAATCTTATTCGTCATTAAAAAACTACAGGGAGAGATGAGACACTCCTGCCCTACTCCTTGTTGAAGGAGGATCAACTCTAACTGTCTTAAGTTTTGCAGAAAGTGAGGGAGACTTAGCAGATTTATGATTAACTGTGGGTGGATCAACTGGTGGAGAGACCCAACCAGGAATGGTGCCCTTGAAGATATATGGGGAGGAGCTGGGGATGGATTGAGATGTCAGAGGGGTGGTTTCCAGATGTGGAGTCAGATTTGGTGATGATGGTCGAAGGAGAGATGGGACAGTTTTTTCAATGGTTTGCATGAAGTCTTGCTCAATGGACAGCAGTAAGTTTGCTGTAGTTATCACCTTTGCATGGGATTCGTGTGTTTTTGATAGTGGTTGATCAGAAGAAAATCCAAATTCAGTAGCTGCTCTTTCAGAGACCAAAGTGCTTTTACTTTGATTTTCTTGACTTGATGCTTTTTCAAAAGTTGTGTGTAACTAGGTTGGTATTACTTTGTCTACCGTAAAGTCTGTAGTTTCATGATCAACTTCTGCTAATTTGGAGTTTATTTCCATGTTTGGTTCTTCACCAGCTCCAGAGCTTTGTAAAATATTAAATGGATTAGGGTTAATAACAGCTTCGGGCAAAACATCAGAATACTCGGGTCCAACACGAAGTAATTTGGGATCTGCTTCGGGCACAACAACAATATTACCAAATGAAGCTTCAGGTTTGTCCACCACTGCAATATCCCCTACCACTGATGGCACTTTTCTTTAATAAAACTATTTTCTTGATCAACCACTTTCCTTTTATCATAATTGCTTGACTTTCCCTTCCTATATGGTACCCTTCTCCACCCACTGTTTCTTCCTATATCAACTTTATTATCTACATTAGTAACCTCATACTTATACGTGTTATCACACTTTTTATCACCAGAGTTATCATTTTTGTGGGCTTCATCTTTCCTACCACTCAAACTTTTAAGGACCAAACATTCCTGTTTGTCATGCCCAAATTCCTTGCAACTCACACAGATCTTTGGTTTCCACATGTATTCAACCTTCACCACTTGCATCGAGCCATCTAACAATTTCACCGAGAATGACTCAGGTAATTCAAACTTTGCAGTAACCTCAACCATGCACTTTGCATACCCAATCCTGTCTAGCTTTTCAGTTGCTTCATCCATGCATAGACATCTACCAAGTCTTGTTGCCAGCCAGTTAACGCCTAAATGTGACCAACAGAATAGGGGAATATTGGACAACTTTATCCATACTGGAACAGATTTAATGGTGCTGACACTATTGCCAATGGTGGGATCCCATTCCTTCACGATGAAAAACTTGTTCCTCATTATTATAGGGTCTTCCTGGATTATCTTCCTTCTATCCTCATCAGAGGACAGATTGAAGAGGAACAAGTTCCCATCAGACTTTACTTGAATGGAGCCTTTGATCTTCCAATATCTCTTCAGGTGGTTCATGACAACAAGATACGGTAGAGGATTGTTAAGGAAGAAGCCAACTAGGTTCTGGCCCCACACATCATTTCCATCCTGAATAACTTCAGTAGGAGGAACAATTGCTTCCCCGTCATAGACAAGTGGAAAGTTCACCGGGATGAATTTCCCAGCATTTCGTGGTCTGGTCTTGAAAAGTGTGGACCATGGTAAGGCTTGGGAAGGTGTTGTTAGCAAGGGTGGAGAGGGGGAAGAAGAGGAAGGACGAGATATTGGGGCGGGAGTTGGTGCAGGAAGGAGAGGAGGACAGTTGACACGTTCACTCCATTAAGTATTAGTCTTAATTAGCACTGGTTATATCTTATTGCATTCTTTTATTACATCATTTATTATTTGACAAAATAAAATAACATTTAAACTCATCAATGTAATACCAAATTTCATTTTAAATCCAATTGATTTCTAAATCAAAGTTTATACATATTTCAAACCACTATTATAATTACTCCCAGAACATTGGTTTTATTAAATGACCATTTATTATAATTTAATTTCCTTAGTTTAATCTAATGCTTACATTTTGTTTTCGTATTTTCAATTTGTAGCTAAGTATACGTCTGCACTAATTCGATTGATTTGCATTTCGTTCAGTTTATTAATAGTTACCTTAGTTAAGTTACCTTAGTTAAGTTACCTTAGTTAACATTACGTAATATTATATTATAATTTTACAATCTTAACAAATTCATGAATTGTCAATTGCCAAATATATACATTAATTACTATTAAATGTTCTCAATAAATTTATCTACTTGGCTTCAAACTTTTTTATTCATCAATTACTGCCTTATAAATAAACTTCTGTTTCTAATCAATTTACATTCACCTTTCTATTATTATATTAATCATCATTAAAGTAACATTTAATTACTTGTATGTTCATTCTTCCCAACTTATCACACCCTATTACACTATTTCACACATTAATTCAATAATTACATTTGCTTTTCTCATATTCCACTTATAACTAAGTCATACATTTAAATTATTTTATTTTATTTACATTTTACATCCCATTATAAATTAATGCACACATTAATTAAGATTTCAAATCAAATTAATCATTTTATCTTGGTAACATTCTTTTATTACAATAAGAATATAATTAACATTTACATTGTTTCACTTATTGGAATTACATCCAAGTTATTAACAATTAACTTACATTTATACTGTTACATTCAAGTTATTGAAAATTAACTTACCAATCTTATCCAAGTTATTATTTCCATTAATAATTCACTAAATTTTTATTTCCTTCAACATTAAGTTACCAAAATATTCTTAAATTAAGAAATTTAATTACCTAATTTTACGGGTCGTTACATACATGGTGTGGTGTTACTTTGTGATGCATATTTACTTAGCTTCTCTGGGGTATGGATTAATTTTAGGTATGAAGTCGATAACTCACTATGGGGTAATTTTGGATTTTGATAGGAAAGCTGTTATTTTGAGGAATGGTGGGAGGAAGGACCTTATTATTTGTTGTTGGCTTGATGATTCCATAATGACTAGTTACAAATATTCCCTTAGTATATCACATAACAATCTGTCTTTAATCCCTATAGTGAAATTTTTTCTAGATATCTTTGCTAAAGATTTTGGTCTTCTCACCTAAAGAGAGATCGAGTTTATAATCAATTCTTGTTTAAGACATAGGCTCATTATATTTCCACTTAGGCACATGTATGCCAAAAAAGGAGGAAATTGCATAAGTAAGTCTCAGAGTTATTGGAGAAAGGGTTTATAAGGAGTATTATAGAGTGAGGAGCACCTGTTGTCTTTGCCACTTAAGCCGACGGTTCTATTATGTTTTGCGTCGGTTAAAGAGAGCGAAAAAAATTGACGAGAAAGAACTGATATCCATTGCTTCATATCGATGACCTATTTGATCAATTGGTTGGGGCTTATATTTTCTCTCAGTTCGATTTGGTGCTTAAGTTCCATTATTTGAGATAATAGAGGATACCATACCGAGACTACATGTAAAACTTCTATGGACTATCTGGATGGGTAGCCATGCTATTCGACTTAACTAATTCTCCTGCTCACTTTGTGAATTTGATAAGTAGAGCTTTTAGGGAATGGTTGAATAAATTTGCTATGGTGTTCGTGGATGATATCTTGATATTCTCTGGAAGTAAAGAAGAACTCATGCCTCATTTAAAGGAAGTATTAGAAGTTCTGAAAAAGAATTGATTGAGTACAAAATTCTTAAAATGTCATCTTTGGAAGAAAGAAGTCGGGTTTTAAGGCATATTGTATCTAGTGAAGGGTTAGTCGTCGACCAAGGAAAGTGGAAGCAGTAAGAAATTGGAAGACGTCAAATAATGCTTGGGAGGTTTGTAGCCCCTTAGGAATGGCTCGTTTATATCGAAAATTTGTTGAAATCTCAACACCTCTGACTAAGCTTATCAAGAAGAGTTTGATATTCGCTTGGAACCCAAATTGCGAGAAGGCGTTCATTAGGTTGAAGAATTTTTTGGCGAGCGCACATGCCCCTTCCCGATGGCACCAAACTATTTACATCTACACTAATGCTTGTGGAACTGGTCTTAGTGCTATTTTGATGCAATAAGGGAAGGTGCTAGCATATGATAACTGAAAATTCAAGGTAGATGAGAAGAATTAACTAAGGCATGCTATTGAGTTAGATGCCATTGTGTTTGCATTAGAATCCCAAAGGCTTTATTTATTGGGAAAAGGTTTGAACTATTCGCAAGTCATAAGTCTCTTATGTGTCTATTTTCATAAAGGATCTAAATTTAAGACAACAAAGATGGATGGAGTTTCTTTCGTCATATGATTTTGGGGTTGCCTCTACTCGAGAAAAGGGGAATATGATTGCAGATGTGTGCGGAGTAGGAAGCATGTCTCATTGGACTGCTTGTTGTTGGAATGGAAGAGTATAGAGTTTATTTTTGATTTTGAATTTCAACATTTGTCAAAATGTATGATAGGTTTATTGGCTGCAGTGAAAGTTACACTTACATTGAAGGGTAGAATTTAATTGAGTCAAACACAAGATGTAGGTTAGTTGAAAACTTTGGAGAAACTAGAATAGGTTGAAAGGTCAAACCATTTAGATCATTACTCTAAGGATCAAAAGAAATACTTAGACATGATGGTTTGTTTTGTACTTTAAACCAAATAATTAACAAAAGAAGTCTTAAGAGAATGTCACCATTCTAGGATGACCATTCATTCAGGTGGGTCCAAAATGTATCGAAATACAAAGTGAACATTTTACCAGACATGAATAAAGTGGCATGTAGCGGAGTTTGTGGATAAGTGTTTGATATGCCAAAGGGTAAAAGCAGAATAGAAGAATTTGAGTGGGTTATTATTCCCATTAGAGGTTCCATAGTGGAAATGAGAGAACATATCTGTGGACTCTATTGACGGATTGCCTTAGATCAGGAGAGGTAGTGGGAGTATTTGGGTAGTTGTGGATCGGTTAATCATGATTGCACATTTTACCCTAGTTGAGAGCACAAGGACAGCTACAACATTGGCAACATTGTATGTGAAGGAGATAGTTCAGCTAAATGGAGTTCTAGTTAGTGTAGTAAGTGATCAGGATCCATCTTCACAAGTGAATTATATACAGGTCTACAGGATATTTTAGGGACAAAATTGAACTTGAGTATAACATATCACCCTCAGATGGATGGGAAGACAAAAGGCATGAAAAATGTTAGAGGGTCTACTCAGGGCTTTTATACTCGATTTTGAAGGAGCTTTGGAGGACCATCTACCATTGGTTAAATTTGCATATAATAATTGTTGCCAACCTAGTATTGAGATAACACCGTATGAGGCATTGTATGAAAGTTCGTGTAAATCACCCTCATGTTGGTGAGAGTTGGCAGATAAGATAAGTCTTTGAACTAAGAAGATAAAGGATACTTAAGAGAAGGTGGAGTTGATAAGGAGAAGAATTAAGTCCATATAGGATAAACAAAAGTCATATGATGATAAGAAGAGAATTGAGTTGGACGTTGCTGTTAGAGATTTAATATTTGTGAAAGTTTCACCATTGAAAAGGGTAAAGCAGTTTGGAAATTCTAGAAAATTAGCACCGAAATTTGTTGGACCTATCGCAATATTAGAGCATAGTGGAAGTCTAGCTTATAGAATGTGTAATAACCCATATTTTATATATCAAAGGATCGTAAAATATTACTTTTAAATTCATTTGAGGTCATATGACTCTGTAATTGTGAAAAATGTATATTAGGGACATTTTCTAACCTTATAATTTTATTAGACGGATTTGATCTTGTCTTGTGAAGTCTATAACTTTTGATTGGAGCAGAATTAGGTCTAAAACCACTTTTATTGGATTGGGATGATGGTTTCTCCTTCTGTAGAGTAGTCACAATAGGAAAACGGACTTACCGTTTATGATATGGCTATTTTAAGTTTAGATTACTACTAGCCATATTAGTCGGTAATTAATTAAGCTCATACTTAAGCCACCAACCAACTTTGGGTTTGGTGCCTAATTAGGGATGATGGGATAATTTAAATAATTTTCCCACTTTCTAAAATACATCTAAACACCATCAATCCGTTTTCCATCAAAAATCTCCACTTTTTCATAATTTATTTAACCAAAAAACATAATTAAGAGGTGATTAGCAAAGGAGAATCTTAAATCTACCATTTGGCTACCTTAGGGTCCATGCCTCAACTATTTATCTTAGATTTCCATTAATTATCGCATAATTTTTGTGCTAGGTGATTGATATTTCTTTCTCATTATACTATGAAGGTAGATATGGTTAAATTGTGATTTTTAAAATAATTTTCGAATTAAATGGTTGAAAACTTAGATCTAATGTTAGTAACCCCTTATACCCATATTTAAAAAGATGGAATTGAATTTTGAGATGTTTATACCATATACCAATCTCGATTGCTATTTTCTAGAAAATTAGATCTAGAACGATCTATGCTTATAATATATGTTTGGATGACTTCAATGTGTTGCTCGGATGATATGAAACGATGTTTGATTTTTTGATGTATTTGTTAGTTATCTTGTGTAGTTAGGACAACATTTTGTGCAAATAACACAAAAGTGATTGAATGAAATTGGATATGTTATGCTGGAACCTTTAGGGAGTCTACTTGGAAAATTTTAGGTGATTTTGAGTTGATTTGATGGCCTAAAAATGATCGTCGTGAGTTATCGGTGGTGGTGATCACCCATGGGAATGGATGGGCATGCTTCAAGTTATGATGGTGATTGCTTTGGGTTTCAAGTTGTAAAATGTCAAGACATAGCTTGGGAAGGAGTGGTTAGTGGTGTCAGCTTAAGCAAAATTTGGTCGTT
Organism: Allium cepa; assembly: GCA_030765085.1. Classification (NCBI taxonomy): domain Eukaryota; kingdom Viridiplantae; phylum Streptophyta; class Magnoliopsida; order Asparagales; family Amaryllidaceae; genus Allium; species Allium cepa. The sequence goes on along the minus strand of CM060938.1, from coordinate 458,619,502 downwards.
GGAAAAATTAAGGTATTGCAAGGATACTTTAGGTCAGAAGGTCATGAACATCGAGCTTTTGTTGGTAATAGTGTGGGATGAGCACGAGTTGATGTAGGAAGTAGAAATTTGGACTTAGCTAAATTTTGGAATAGGAAGAATTTTGGGACTAACCCCTACTTACTTCGAGGAAGACCCGTTTCTTCGACTCTTGAAAATCGACACTAATACATCCTCGGTATTCACGTACTGCAAATCCAAGTGTCGGAGAAGCGGATTCTCAAGGGTAAGAAAGAAAATAAAGACAGAAAAGAATATCACATATATTATTTCAACAAATAATCTTTACAACGGAAATTTAAATACATTTATCAGAGTTAAACATAGACAGTTATAAATATCTATTCTTACAAAGGCAGGATACAATACTACACAAGTGTGGTGGAAATAGATGAAAATCATTAGCTAATCTTCCGACTCCATGCTTTGTGCTCCATCCAGCTTTTCTAAACTAATCCTGACTACTAGGCTACGCGGGAAAATTAGGTCACCTAGAGTTTAAGGAAAAGGGAAAATAAACTTCGGGTTAGTCATGAGACTAGTGTGAGAACTCAAAATACGCGTTTTGAAAACGAAACGTTATCTCATAAAAACATGCGGCACATAAACATGGAATAGGTTTTTACCTTGTGATAACCAAAACATTTTATGTCAAAATACTTGATATTATTTTAATGACATATCCTTAAAAACCTTGCACGTAAACTTATTAATCTTAGCCAAAATTGTTATATTGATTAAATTCCCATAATACTATCCAGAATGTGGGTCTACAAACAAACTGGTAGGCACTTATTGGAGAATGGATTCCATACAAATGACCAAGTGAAGGGACTACCTTTCGGCAGTACATCTCTAGTGGAATGTACCAAGGCCAACAGAACATTTGCACCTATGCCAACAAAAGACCGACCTACCTTTCTCACTAGATAGTACCGAATATGTCATCACTTGGTCGTTACCAACCTATCTGAGCGCTTGATTACCATACACCACATTAATTTACATCCCGAACATCATAGTGGGAAGAAATATATCAAGAAGAGGATGATCATATCCTAATGGTTTCGAGCCACATAGCCTTGCTGCATCTACCCTGTTTCGGCCATTTTCGGGTGTGAGGCTTGAGGTAACGATTACCATTATCATAGCACATCATCTTTCTTTGAATGCCACACTACCATTCCATCGATCCCTATTGAATTCCACAAACATACAACCTTCGATCTCATACGTCTCAGAGAAGGGTGTTAATATAAGAGAAGCTGCCTTCTCCACCACTAAACAGATGCATGTTTATAAAGTCAACGATGAAATCTCAAGAATGCAATGTCAAACATCCATCCATACAAGTTCGTTCTGAGACTGAATGAAACCGAAGACAGTCTCCCACCATATCCTATCAGGAATTAACCCTAGGATTAGTAGCGAGAAGTCCTTGCAACCCAAAGAGTTTCAAAAATGAAAGGATCACTGCTACTTTAGTATTTGGGAGCTAACCAGAATTATCAACAAGTAGTCCTCTCATCCCGAAAATCCCTGGTCTTCATTCTCTCCATCAGGACTTTATTTTCGAATGCATACATTGGTTCAAAGTGGTTTCCGGATAGATATTTCCTCAGATCTGATTCCATTTCCTTCGAACCAATCATCGATAAAAAGAGGTTCTGTGGATAACAAATCATTCTTTAATTAATTAAGTTCTCTTTTTTATCAAACTCTTATAGAGATATATAACTTTCAAAACACTTCTTTTCGAAATTATTAAACCTTACTTATAATAACCTTTGATTACATAAAAACCTTTTTAAACTTGGAATAACTCGAAATCATTTCATTTTACACTTAGGAAACATTCCCAAAATCATTTCATCTAAATCTTAACAAAGATTTTTTTTAATTCAAAACTCATAATTTTGATTGAGTTAAAATCATGATATCTAGGATGTTAACCCCAAAATCAATAAATATTAAGTGAGCAGAATCTATAGAAATAATCTAATTCTACTCAATATCAATTCCCATATTCAACAAATGCTATAGGAAGAATAATGGTGAAATCACCTTTTAAATTCCACAAATAATACACGTTCCCCCTTCATCCTTTAACACCGAGTACAAGAAGATCATCTCCATAAATACAAGTTGTTTAAATCAGGAAAATATTTCTTTATTCCTTTTAAAATTCCCATCCGAGTAAATCAAATTTACCATCCTATCCATCGGGCCAGTCCGGATAGCCAGGGAGAGCACGAAACCGGGTTTTCCAAATCCAAGCTTAGACACTATCTCTCAGACACTCATAAGGCGGTCAAGTTATTTGATCGACTCTAAATCATTAAAACATTTTAAATCATTTCCTAAATCCTTAATATTACTTGTAAAATACTTTATAAATCATTTAAAAAATTTATAAAATAATTGGAAAAGAGTGATTAAGTTTAAAACTATATTTCAAAAGTTATAGAAATGTGCTATGGAAAGTGCTTTTTAAGTTATATTGGTCAAAATGACTTTTTATTATTTGAAAATTCATTTTATTACCTAAATCACTTTTAAAATATTTTAAAATGATTTATAAGATTTATTCCATATTTTTAAACAGTTTGAAAATCATTTTCAAAGAAATCCAGTTTTGGATTTCGAACTACAAAATCGAGATATTTCCAAAATGTTTTTTTACACATATTTCAAAATCCACTTATCAAAATCTCAATTTTCTTTCTTTGTTGGAAAAATACGGATATAATAGTTTGGAAAATTCTTATCTCGAAGAATTCCGAGCTATATTCCAACTTTTACACTTGTTCAAGTTTTATAGCGCGAAATCGCGAACTGCCGTTACGCGACGCGCACAATTTTAACTAAATTTTATGTTACTTTTTAATCTTCACCAACAAATTTTTAAATTTTTATTAAAATTTCAAATACATTTTAAACCATTTTTAATAGGTTTAACAATTCCATACAAACCATTTCATTAATTTAAGAAAAGTGATTCCCTTTGTGTTTATCAACGTGTATATTCGTGACTTGCATATATTTTCAACATTCGTATTTAAACAACCAAACTTGATGATCAAAGCATATTGAACATCAATTTCCAAACATCATATCATCATCTAAAATATAGTATAATAGTTTAGGAGTTCTCACATTGATTTCCTATCGGAAAAAGGCTATAGCTTCACTAACTCGCAATCCGGGCGCACGAACACTAACAACTTGCCTACTAGTGTACTCAACCACTCCATGCCAAAATGATGCTCATCCAAGCATGTTAAATGAGGTGTAGGACTTTAGATTATTATTGAATTTACCGAAAACTAAACCTTAAAATATGTCATTTTCTCTAGGGTGTTTGGATACTCAACTTTCTAAATTTTGAATTGTGGTCAACATAAAAGTTGTCGGAAATTATTTTATCTATGGTTTTGGAAGAAGAATCATCTAATTTGGGTTAGTTATGAGGATTATGGCCAAGATAAGAAGAGTTATTCTCGGATTCGTAAAAACGAAGACTGAAAGTACACAGTAAAAAAGTGGTAGTTGGACATAGTTAGACACAACATTAGAAGAAGTGCTAGATATGAAAGTTGTAGCCACTAGAATTTCACATTGTATGAATAAAATAACTACTTCATTTGGTTCGGTTTTTGAGGATTTATACTCTAATTAAAAGGATGTATTTTCGGCCATTAAAACCGGGCTCGAAAATGCTTTGGAAAAAATGGAATTTTAAGCATAGCTAGATTTAAAATGGGAAGATGTGGTCAACTAGAATGTTTTATCCACTGAAATTTTGAATGGTTTCAAAAAAAGAATTTTCTCAATTTGGCCTGATATGAGGAAATTCGGCTAAAGTGAAGAAAGTGAAATAATGTGATGATAGGGTGGGCTATTTATAGCCAAAGGAAGAGTGTAAAAGGATCCATACACACATCATCACTTCATGGCTTCTCCAATATACCTCCCCTCCCTAGGCACAGTCATTATCACCCCTCTATGTGCCCATCACTTCCATTCACTCCACGTATGCATAAGTTGACTTATTAAGCTTAAGGAGGAAGTTTACTTGAAATATCTTTGATTTTTGTATTATGTATGTATTTTTAAGTGTATAAGTATATATGTATGTATACATATGTTTTTGTGCATGTTAGTGGATACATTTGTATGATACATATGTGTACATGACATATAAACAACGTTGTATTGATTCCGAACAACTTTCGTTCAATAAACCGTTGCCAATCGGAGAACCTATTCCCTATCACATTTTCACTTATACTTTAACGTATCTATATTTTTAATTTGAAAAACATTTTCTTATTATTTTAGATGAATTAAAATGATCATATTTTAGTTATAAAATCGTACAACATTAATATTAAAAATTATTTACAAAAATCGTTGTTACACCGATAAAGCGATATCCATTTTCCTTATATTTTCAAATCAAATATATCTTTTTATAAAACTATTATAAATGATTTATTATCACTTTATAACTATTCAAAATGAATTATCATCATTTATAATAATTATTTGAATAACTACAATAATTATTAAATCATTAAATCTTAATTTAATTTAATAAATCAATTATCATACGTAAGGGTATTATTAACAATGTTAAAAACACATTTTATTTTCAAAAACAAATCAATTGATTTTATTTTATATTTTTGTTCAATTATGAAAATAAACGTATGTAACCTGCTTTATGCCCGACGTTATATGATTATAGAGCTGGTTATTAATAAAACAGTTTTCGGCCATTTTATCGATTTACATTTCGAGGAAAATATTTTTGTAAATACTTATTCAAAATAAAATTGCCATTACTTCTCATCAATTAAACAATATTATTCGTATTATCAACCTTTTATTTAAATAAATTTAAAAATAAGTAAAACTTATCAAAGTGATAAATTTGTATGACGTTACAGACTTCTCCCCTTAAAAGAATTTCGTCCTCAAAATTACCCAAAATGAAAACTAAAAGGATTTTCCCAAAATATTTTTTTAAACTTATACCCGTACGATGTATATAGATCACATATACACAATATCTATTATTCGAATTCACAACTTTATTTCCAAACTAGCGCTGACCTCCCGATCCTCAAGTGCGGACTTTGACTAGGCTTTCTGATCAAAATTTTAGTTCTTCTTGCATAGGTTTCAACTATGATAGAAAACTCAAGCATCTAACAATAAACCCTCATCAATTTCATCGTCAAGAATCGAGTGATAAATCCTTTTTCGAATAAGTGTCAAACACATCAAAGTTCTGCACTCGAATCTTAGATTGAATTGTACGATGAAATATTCCATACACTCCATATGTATTTAATAATCTTTCAAAAAAAATTGAAAAAATTTCATAAAATTTCATCTTTATTCAAACATTTATAAATATACTGTTTTATGCATAACCATTTTACATTTTTATTTCCACAGTATTTCTACTTAAAAACACATTTCTTTTACAAAGATAAATTTCATTTTAATATAACACATCTCTAAACATATCTTAATGGTTTCCGAAAAACTAATTTTCAAAATAATTCATTAAATTGATAAGTTACCGTAAACTTCCTTTAGCTAATATCAAATGTGAAAACATTCTTTATTTAGTTAAACTCACTTAATCAATTTTACACTCCTTTGTTAATTAAAATTTCCTTTATTTATATATTCTCTTTACCTTTACCGTTTCAATATATAAAAGTATTCATATACTTATTCAGTTGCTTTAAGTATATTCATAATTTACTTAATAAGTTTTACTCAGTTTAAAATATAACCGAAGAGATAAAACAATTACTACCAAAACATTGTTATAATGAACTTCTCTTTTTTTGTAATAATTATAATATTTTTCATCATTTTATAAATGAATCTAGTTCCTATTATTATCTTTAAAATCCCATTATTAAAGATCTAAATAAGCTCATAAGATTTCTTCCAAAGTGTCATTCAAGGTTTTAGAAACAAAAGTTGCTAAAACATCGTCTACTACAAACCCAAAACCATTCATTATTAGCTTTAAATATTTATTTTAAAGATCAAATCATACCCATGCTTATCAATTAAGATAATACACTTTGATGAAAATTGACAACCATTAATTTGTCAATTAATGATTCACATTAATCCTTTTTAACTATAGAAAATTATATTGGTCGAGTAACTCAAAGGTGTTACCAAGAAACTGGGTACTACCTATAGTATCACATATTCTTTAACAAGAAAGGGAATATTTAAGAGTAGCGTTTACCATCCGAATACATCTCTTGCCCATTTTTAATTACTTTCAAGCCATTTGGATCAATTAACCATAAGATTGTTTTTCATTTTCAAAATCCCTTTTTAGAAATAATACTATTATTATTCCTTTTCCAAAACTCATTTGAAATTCCATTCAAAATACAAAAATTTAAATTATCAAAAATTCCTTTATAAAGCACGTTTTATAATCCAGTTTGTAAAATTACGTATATAAAACGTATTCAAGAAGATTTATTTATCTTAAATAAACCCCTTTAATAAACATTTATTATTTATTGAATAACCCATATAGTTTCTACAAGGCAAACAATTATACTTTTAGGCACAAGTAGTAGGTAATAGCAAACGTATTCATAGGTAGAGAGGTTTGGTCAATGCTCAGAAAGTGTTTCAAGGTTCATGTCTAAAGATAGCTTTTAAAATTCTTCGTACAATGTTTATTTATTCCAAAAAATCTTTTGAAAATTTTACCAAAATATTTTTTTCTTTTTCCAATACATATACATACATATTATATATATATATATATATATATATATATATATATTAAGGTAAAATGATTTCATATAAAACTGAATTCTTTTGTATATTTTATTACAAAATACGCGCTCATACATAATACTCTCAAACTCATTCTAGGGTGTTACTAACCCTATCTCGAATGAGTTACTTATCCTAGGGTATTACTAACCCTTTCTCTGATGAGTCTTTTACCCCTATCAAGCTCAGGTGTTCGCTCAACCTAAGTTCTGATACGACGATATGAAGGTCTAGGCTTTTCAACAATCGACAGTGACAATCAATGGGCTTTTTAACTATCCTAGCACCACCGTGGCACACACTGGTACCTCGAATGTGATTTTACGGCTAGTCATGCGACTAACAACCAACCCTTTTTCTAGGGACGTGTACGGGCAAGAGTCGCTAGCTCAGTACCAAACAAAAAGCGAGAACCCCCTCTCATGTGGAATACTCCAATTGATGGTGCATATCCCAACACGAGGGGTAGGTGCCAAATCAGATCTGATCTTGGTTCCTTCAAACCAATCATCGATAAAAAAAGGTTTTATGGATAGAAGATCATTCTTTAATTGATTAAGTTCTTTTTTTATCAAACACTCCTTTGGAGATATATATAACTTTTAAAACACTTCTTTTTGGTACATAAGGAATTATTAAACCTCGTATATCAAAACCTTTGATAACATAATTTTTTTTAAACTTGGAATAATTTGGAATCATTTCCTTTTAAACTTAGGAAACATTCCCAAAATCATTACATTTAAATCTTAACTAAAAATTCTTAATTCAAAACTCATAATTTTGATTGAGTTAAAACCATGTTATCCAGGATGTTAATCCCAAAATCAGTAAGTATCAATGAGCATAATCTACAGAAATCATCTCATTCTGCTCAATATTAATTCATGTATTCGACAAATATTATGGAAAGAATAATGGTGAAATCACCTTTTAAATTCCATGAATAGTACGAGTTCCCTCTTCAGGCTTTAATACCGAGTACAAGAAGATCATCTCTATAAAATCCAAGTTGTTTAAATCGGGAAAATATTTTTATATTCTTTTTGAAGTTTCGATCCGAGTAAATCAAATTTACTATCCAATCCATCGGGCCAGTCCAGATAGCTAGCGAGAGCAGGAAACTGGTATTTCAAACCCAAGTCTAGACACTATCTCTCTAACACCCAAAAGGCGGTCAAGTAATTTGATCGATTCTAAATCACTAAAACATTTTAAATCATTTCATAAATCCTTCAAATTTCCTTTAAATCACTTTACAAATCATTTAACACATTTATAAAATAATTGAAAAAGAGTGGTTAAGTTTAAAACTATATTTTAAAAGTTATAGAAAAGTGCCATGGAAAAGTGATACGAAAAGTGCTTTTCAAGCAAAATTGGTCAAAACGACTTTTTATTATTTGAAAAATAATTTTTATTACTTAAATCACTTTTAAAATATTTTGAAATATTTAAAAGGTTTATTCCACATTTTTAAATAATTTAAAGCATCATTTTCAAAGAAATGCAGTTTTGGATTTTGAACTACAAAATTACGATTTTTCCAAAACTTGTTTTACTCATATCTCAAAATCTAATAATCAAAATCTCAATCTTCCTTCTTCGTTGGAAAATTATGGATATAGTAGTTCGGAAAATTCTAATCTTAAAGAATTCAGAGCTATATTCCAACTTTTACACTTGTTTGATTTTAATAGCACGAAACCGCGAACTACCGTTTCGCGACGCGCTTAATTTTAACTAAATTTTCCATTTCTTTTCAAACTTCACCAAAACACTTTTAAATGTTTACAAAATATTTCAAACACATTTAAGTCATTTTTAAGAGGATTAAAAATTCTATATAAACCATTTAATTAATTCAAGGGAAGTGATTTTCGTTGTGTTTATCGACATGTATATACATGACTTTAATATATTTCCAAACATTTATATTTAAGCAACCAAACTTGATGATCAAAGCATATTAAACATCCATTTGCAAACATCATACCATCATCCAACATATAACATCATAGTTTAGGGTTTCTCACACTGATTTCCTATCCCAAAAAAGCTCGCTTCACAAACTCACGATCTGAGCTCACAAACAACAACACCATGCCTCCTAGTGTACTCGACCATTCCATGCCAAAAGTGGTGCTCGGCTAAGAATGGGAAATGAGGTGTAGGACTTTAGATTATTATTGAATTTACCGAAAACTAGACCTAAAAATAGGTCATTTTCTCTTGGGTTTTTTGATACTCAACTCTTTGAATTTCAAGATATGCTCAACACGAAATTTTTAGGAAATTCTTTTCTCTACGATTTTAAAAAATGAATCATCTAATTTTGATTAGTTATGACGAAATTATAGCCAAGAAAAGAAGAGGCATGCATAGATTCGTAAAAACGAAGCTTGAACATGCACCGTAAAAAAGTGGTTTTTGACATAGTTAGAATCAAAAGTAGAAAAAGTGCTAAACATGAAAGTTGTAGCCACTGGAATTTAACATGGTTTTAATAAAATAATTACTTCATTTGGGTCTTTTTTTGGAGGAGTAATACTCGAATGAAAAGAGGTATTTTCGGCTATTAAAACTAGGCTCCAAAATGCTTTGAAAAAATGGAGTTTTGAGCAAAGCTAACTTTAAAATAGGAAGAAGTGGTCAACTCAAAAGTTGTAGCCACTGAAATTTTGAATGGTTTCAAAGAAGTAATTTCCTCGGTTAGCTCAGATATAAGAAAGTTAGGCTAGAGTGAAGAAAGTGGAAAAATGTGATGAAATGGTGGGCTATTTATAGCCAAAAGAAGAGTGTAAAAGAATCCATGCACACATCGTCACTTCATGGTTATTCCAAGACACCTCCTCCTCCCTAGGAACAGCCATTATCACCCCTCCATGTGCCCATCATTTCCATTTACTCCATGTATACATAAGTTGACTTACGTAAGCTTGAGGAGGAAGCTTACATAAAATATCTTTGATTTTTTTTATTGTGTATGTATTTTTAAGTGCATACTATATATGTATGTATACATATGTTTATATGCATGTTAGTGGATGCATTTGTGTGTTACATGTATGCACATGACAAATAAATAATGTTGCATCGATTCCAAACAACTTTCGTTCGATAAATCGTCGCTGATCGGAGAACCGATTCCTGATCGCATTTTCACTCATACTTTAACGTACATATATGTGTAAATAAAATTTGAAAAACATTTTCCTATCATTTTAGATGACTTAAAATGATCACGTATAAATTATAAAACCATATAAATTAATATTAAAAATTATTTACAAAAACCACTATTATACCAATAAAGCGATATCGATTTTCCTTATATTTCCGAATCAAATATGTCTCTTTATAAAACTATTATAAATGATTTGTTATCTCTTTATAATTATTTAAAATGAATTATAACAATGTTAAAAACACATTTTATTTTCAAAAACAAATCAATTGATTTTATTTTATATTCTTGTTCAATTATAAAAATAAATGTATGTACCTAGCTCTGTGCACAACGTTTCACGATTATAGAGCTGGTTTTAACAAATAGTTTTCAGCCATTTTATCGATTTACATTTCGAGGAAAATAATTTTATAAATATTTATTCAAAATAAAATTACCATTACTTATTATCACTTAAAAGAATATTATTTGTATTATCAACCTTTTATTTGAATAAATTTAAAAATAAATAAAAATAATCAAAGTGATAAATTTGCGGGTTGTTATAGTTTTTGACTAGTTACTTTAGGTTTAGACCCAGAAGAACTTCAGGGCTGTTCGGCAAAGCATGCAAAGTTGGAAACTTCAAATTTTGTGAAGTTTTGGAGTAGGCCCAAATGGTTAGTGCCAACCACTTATGGTCGGAATCGGGCACTCCAAGGGATGGCCTATAGGGTTCAGTCTTGGGGAATGTGCATGTGATATCTCAATGGTTGTATACATGTATTTGTTCAATCGTTTGACGTTCATTTCCAATGGTTGCAAAGAGATGAAGATCAGTGATGAGGCAAATGCATGACATTCAAATATGATGACTTCAAAACTTTGACATGTTGATTCTACTATCGATGTAGATATTTACAAGTGTTCTGATGATCGCGAGTTGATTTTTAAAACCATGACGATGATGATCCCTTAGGGCGGATTCATTGAAGGGAACTCATGGATAGAAACTTAAAGGGTTCTATCATGGAGAATGGAACATTAAAGGTTTCCGTGATGATGAGTGGAAATAGATGGAGCGATGATGGGCTAGACTACGCGTGCGAAGGTTTGTTGATCCTCGAAATGTTTTCTGATGTACTCATGAGTAGGGAATAATGTGGATGCTCATTAGATACTTTGGTGGCTACCTCGAATCATTGAAGGGATCTGCATATCCTTGATCGTTTAAGGAATCTTGTGTTAGCTATATGGGTTTATAACAACTCGAAAAATTAAAGTAATAATAATTAATTAAAAAATTAATTGAATAATAAAATATGGTTATGAAATTGTCCGAAATGAGCTACGAAAGTTGCACCATTGGGTCCATGGTAATTTTCTGATCAATTTCCATATATTACCTCTCGAAATCCGAGTCAGTATAGAGAAGTTACGAGAGAAACAAGAAATCAGAAGTATATTATAATTGAATGAAAAAATAATAATAAGACCTGTAGGGTCGACCCTTGCTAGGGCGGGTCAACCTATAGGTTGACCCACAAATAGCTCAGGTCAAGCCGCAAATAGCATAGGTCGACTCATGCCTTCCCTGGACGATTATTGGTCTAGGTACAAGCCGAAGAGTGTAAATTCGGTTTTTGTGAAATCCTATGCGTTCATAGTTGCATCTGATGGTTCCTAGTGAGCCTACGACGTGGTTGCACCATATTAAATCTTCAAATTTGACGGCCTGAGATCCCTAAGCCACACTATAAATAGAAACCTAGGCCTAGCTATTTTTCTCATTCAAATTTTCTCCCAATTGGGTTCATTGCTTGAGGATGAACCCTAAATAGGAAATTCTTCTTGGGAGGAGATCTTTTTGATAAATATATTCTATAACCTAGAAGTGGATCTAGAAAGGCCCTGTGAGAAATGCGAAATACAGATCTTTAGGCTAGGATTAACACTAGAGGGGAGGGGTGAATAGTGTTTAAAGAAATTACTAAATCTTTTTGAGTTTTTGTTAATTTGAACACAAATGTATGTAATATTCAAACACAGATATGATCACAGTATCAAACATAGATGTAGAAATAAAGTAAAAGCAATAAAGGAAAGAACACACCAGATTTTACACTGGTTCGGAGTTACCCTACATCCAGTACCGCACACAAGTACGGATTTCCTTTCAAAAGAAATTCAACAATTACATCCTCGATTTCAAGGCCATAAGGTACACCACTCCAGATTCACAATCCTCTGGGTAGAGATACTTGATTTCATGGGCAACAAGTACACCTAATTGGTTTCCTATGCTGCAATCACACCTTTTCTAACTTGATTGATTTCCAAGGCCACAATCACACCTTTACTTGATTGATTTCCAAGGCTACAATCACACCTTTTCTCGCTAAATTGATTACAAAGAAGTCTATAACTCTGAATAGCACTTAGATCTTGTCGAGATAGTGATAGAGAATCAAACTAGAAATGATCTAGTTAGATTCAATGCTGATTTCGGCAGAGTAATGTAAGAATATGTATAAAGAAATGTGGAAGAAGAAGAGGAGAGAAAACTAGAAAAATATGATTGAAAATTCATTCAAAACCAGCTCTATTTATAGTAGAACAACAGCGATGTCCATTCGTGAAGGGATATGACGAATAGACACTTCTTTTGAAATTCAAATTTTGAAATCAACTGCTACCATGTCGACATGGGGTACTAGAGTATGTCGACATGCCAAAGGAAATTTTGGTGATTTGTTTTTCTTTGAAAATAACTTCTATCTTATATTAAAACAATTTTAAATTTTATAAATATACTTAATTATAGTTAAAATACATAAGTAAATATAGAGAATAATATTTTGGTATATATAAAATTTTACTATAATTTTATATTTAAATCTAAGTATAAATATTAAAAATTAAATATATTATTATTAAAAGATAGTTTAAAACCAAGGATAATTTGATTTTGAAAATAAAGATTATTTTGAGGCTAAAAGTATTAAAACCAGGATTGATATTTTGATTCTTTTAAAAGGAAGATTTTGAAAACATTTTGAAAACAAGATATAATTTTGTAAAACATTTTGAATAAAAGTTAGCGGATACAAAACAATGTTCCACTAGATTTTTCGTAGGTTCCATCCTACTTAGTGTTCCATCCCTTTAACAGGCTCGAAGTGGATTCCATTCCACGAATAAATTGTATTTTAAGATGCAAGTGCTTTTCTAGGAGTTTTAACAAAATTCCTAATAAATTACTTATCTTAAAATCTTGAACTCTTGATAATCTTGATACTCATGAGTCTTTAATCTTGATATCTTCCGTCTTGAATCTCTATACTATACAGTCTTCATTCTTGGTACCTACATGGTTAACTCCTGCATATACATATATATCTAAACTATAATGTTAGTGTTTATATTTTATAATCTTATTCTAAGGTTGTTATCATCAAAACCATCATCGCAAGGACTAACAATCTCCCCCTTTTTGATGATGACAACCTTTGTTTATAAAATATTACTTCTATCCTAATAACTCCCCCTAAAACTAATAACTCCCCATTAATCAATGCCTAACTATCCTAATTTATATTTCTCCCCCTTTGTCATCAACAAAAACTAACTCGAAACTATATAACTCCCCCTCATTCTTGTACTAAAGTACCTGCATTAATAAACTATACAATGGAGTATATAATAGATAGGTTAAGAGATAATGATACTAACAGACATGCTAATTAATTAAATATCATATTAATATCAATGCATATTTCTACATGTTTTGCACACCAAATATCAATCCAAACCAAATCAAGTCAAATCAAATCAGTCCACGTAAACAATTCAAATCAAACAAAGAAATCGAACATTACGAGGAACTTCCACACATCCTTCTTCTTCAAATATAGGGTCTACTTTAATGGCATCCTAATTTTCATTATCATTGGTGAGAGTGACATGAGGATGTGCTTCATTATCATACTTGTGTAGGGAGGAAATCATCCATCGTATCACATTGAAATGTTTTCTTGCTTCTTGATCATCTTCATTTGACTCAACTCTAAGTGTCACTGGTTACGAAGAATGAACGAAAGAATATTCTTGAAAGAATTAAGAGTTTCTTCAAGATTCTCAGTAAATTATGAATTGGATTGGCCATATTTGAGTTTGTGAGAAGAATGAGAGATAAAGTAGACAAAAAATAATATTGAGTGATGAATTCTGGAAGAAATAGGTATTTATAGGTGTAAAAATTCATTTGAAATGAATAGACGTAAGGTAGTTACTCAAATTTCAAATTTAAAATGAAATGTCATTTCCGACCAGTACAGGTCGACATGGTCAAGGGGGTATGTCGACATGGTTCATTGAATTGTAGTGACTTTTTGATTTTGTGAATAATTGTGTGTATGTGTGTGTGTCTGTATATATATATTTATATAATATACTAACATTTATTCTGAAGATAAGATAAGCAAGATAACAGAAAAGAGATTCAATTTCATTGCATAATATAACGATACAATGATTAAACATTAAAAACTACACAAACATTCAAATCAAAATAAACTAAAACAAATACAACGAGATATGAAAAGGTAGAACTAGTTAGAGGATGATGAAGATGAAGATAATCCAAGCTTCTTGCTGACTTTGGAGAAAAACTTGTTCATCTTCGATGACAATTTATCCAATTTCTTACTAAAGGACCGTTTAAGAATCCATTGATTCTCGACAATAATCTTTTGATTTTTGAGAAGGGTTTTGTTGGTTGGATTGGGAGGATAATCAACACTTTCCAAGGATGTTTTACCTTCTTCGTCTTCTTCTTCTATTTCCATTTCATCCCCTTCTTCTTCCTCTTCCTCCTCTTCCATCTTCTCATGAGCCAAATGCTCTTCCTTTTCGACAAAAGTCTTATAGGGTTGAAAAACAAATGGAATTTTCATAAGAGAAATGTTTGAGTGATTAAAAACCTTTCTTGAAACAAACTCTTCTCCTTTGAAATCTACTCCAAAATAGTTAAAAATCCGAGTGAGATAGATTCCATGATACAAAGTGTTTTCTCCCATTTCAAGATTTTTGGGACAAAATTCATCAAAAATAACTTGCACCCAATTAATATCATAATTTCTAAAAATAGCAAAAAAGTGCTTTGCAAACTTTTGAAGTTGGATTGTTAAAATTCCCCGATCTTGGGGTCAAAGTATGTTGCAAAAGAAGATTAACAATTCTAGCTTTTGGTCGAAAGTTTCGATTTTTGAATTCAAAATCATCATTTCCTTTGAAAATGTAATGAAATGTCTCACGATCATTTTCATCAATATTAAAACTAGAAAGATCCATTCCCGTGCTTTTGCAATTGAGAATGGTACCCAAAAGATCACAATTTAAAACGATTCTAGTGCCTTTGACAATACTCCAAATCTCATCATCATTACCATTATAAAATCCACGGTTTAAATTTGCATACAAAATTTTAACAAGACTTGGATAACAAACAAAATCATTTTGAGAAGCATCAACAAGACTAAGAACTTGATTGTTTGCAAAAAGAGAATCAATTTCATAAGAAGAAAAATCTTGAAAAAAAGCAAACTTTCCGGGATGGACTTTTCCATAGTTAGCATAATTGATGCATTCTTTTATGGCGTCCGGATCATTGAAGAGTTGCTCTTTTATCTTTCTGCAAAATTCTCATTGTGGAGGGGTTCTTGAAGAAGTCATTAGAGTAGAGAGTAGATAACTTGAAGTTTTGAAGAGAGAGTTTGAATTTGAAAATGAAAGTGAAAAGATGTGATAAAAGATAGTGAATAAATAGATTCTCAAAGGACATATTCTCTGGTCAAAAGGTAGCTTTTCAAAGAATTGAATGAATTGAAAAGGTAGAGGGAAATTCAACCATTTGAATTCAAATTTTGAATTTCAAATTATGTACCCATGTCGACCTCACGGTAGGGACCATGTCGACATGTGCCTTTGAATTTCCATAATTATTTTTCTTAAGTATTCTAACATGTATATATTTATTTATTTATTTATTTTTATTGTCATGTCTATATATATCTGGAATATTACTAGAAGTATAGAATATTCCATGAAATATTATGATACTATTAAAAAAAAGTTTTAAAATTCAAACAACATACCAATTCAAAATCAATCAATTAAGCATCTGATTCTAAGCATGCAATTTCAACCAATTGTATTGTAAATGTGTACCTTTTTCTAAGTTCGTTTCTCTGAATTCGTTGGAGTCGTGAACTGCCGTGAAACACATATTTGAATTATCTGTCATATGATCATCATCACTTGAGGATGAATCTGAGTCATCTAGAGCAGCAGTAATGCATGTTTTGGTTTCTTTACGGAATCATTGTCTATAGGAAGATTTTGCCTATCTGGATACGGACAGTCTCTTTTGATATGGCTTGGTTCGTCACGGTTGAAACATTTGATATTGTTTGGCACTATATTCCGATTTCCAGAGTTTTTATAGTTGTTTCTCTTGAGGTTATTCATCTTTCTGTATTTCAGAAATTTCCGAAAATTCTTGGTCATAAGGGCTATCTCTTCATCGTTATTGCTGCTTGAGTATGATCCATCGGTCAATGCATTGAACACCGTTGATTTCTTTTCAGATGCTTTGCTTTATCTTCTCTCAATCATTTGGACTTCAAACGACATTAGATTTCAAGTTAATTCTTCTATCTTTAAGGTACTGATGTCATTTGCCTCTTCGATCACAAGTGTCTTTTGATCCCATTCTGGAGTAAGAGAACTTATGATTTTTCTGACTTGATCTTCTTCCGAAAATTCCTTTCCCAAGGATATTAGAGAATGCATAATGTTCTAAAATCTACTATACATATTTGAACTAAACTCATTAGAATTCATTTTTTTGTGAGCATGGAAATTTTGGTCTGTTTAACTTTGGTTGTTCCTTCGTGAGTAACTTGCAAAGTTTCCAGATTTCATATGCAGACTTACAAACTGACACTTTATTAAATTGATTTCTAACAAGTGAACAAAACAGAATATTCATAGCTTTAGAGTTATTTTGTGCAACAGTCTTTTGCTCAGCAGTCCACTGTGCAAAATTAGTTGGGGGTTCAGAAAATTCAGTTTGTGTGACATTCCAAGTGTCTAGTCCTATATTGTAAATTTATTTTCATCCTACATGCTCAATATGCATATTTACTGCCATTAAAAAGTGGTGGTCTGATAGTAGACTGACCTTCTACAAATGAACTAGTGAAAGGAATAATAGAACCAGTGGCGGTAGTGTTAACTGTGCCAGTGTTGGTAGCCATTTTGAAAAATTTTCAAAAAAAACAGATTATGAAAACTTTAAAAACCTTGCTCTGATACCAAATGTGAGAAATGCAAATACGGATATTAAGGCTAGGATTAACAAAAGAGAGGGGTGAATAGTGTAACGACCTGCCTTTTTGGACAGTTTAAACCGACGATCAAATACATATGTCGATTCCAAACCATTCAAAAGGGCAGATGGTTATTGGGGTAAATAAGAAAAGAAAAGAAAGAGAAATAAAGGAAAAGAAACAACACAGAATCTCGCAGCGTAACGATAAAATATAATAGTCAAATAAACAGTTCATGAAGCTGTTTACTATACTTTGACAATTATTTATACAACATTTATCATAGTTATACATATACAACAAAACAATTAAAATAACGCAGCAGATAGCATGATGCAAGGGTAATAATAGTAATAGTATACCAAATCTTCGTCTTCATCTTCCAGAATAGATCTTCAAAAATCTGAAAAACTCAGGACTGACCCGAGCGTAATGAAAAGACAAAACACTTGAGTCAGGACTAAAATATCCTTATGAAAGTTAAATCAATCGTAAATAAATATGAGTGTAACGGCGTCAGAGATGTTTACGGGGTCTGACATCTCATATCCAGTGTCAACGTGCGTGCAATAACTCAAGAGATGTTACGGGATTTTCCATCTCTTAAGGATCCGTTAAACTATCTACTATGTAGTAATGTACGCTAAGTAGATAATGCCTATCAGTAATATAAAGTATCAAAATAGCGTTAAGGCGTTACCATAATCCCCCTTAACACATTTTTATAATGCTATAGTCTATACAGCACCGTAAGCCCCACCGTAAACTGGTGGTTATCAGAGGGTACCCCATAGGTATAACACAAAACAAAATGTAGTGGTCGCGAATAGGATAATCAGTATGACAAGGTACATGTGGCGATACCAACTAGGATACTAGTAGTTGCGTGATCCGGACTGATGTTGAGCATAGCCAGCAGCTACCCCAACACCGCGAAACAACACTCCCAAATCAAGGGGTGCACCCAAATCGCATCACAAATGTAATAGATATGGTATCGAAGAAGTGTGTCCGCTAGAGGTGGCGAACCTCAATGGCCCGGCGCGGCTCCTGTTTTAGTCATGTCAAAGGTCATCCAATAATCGTTCTCTTCCTTCAGTCAACACGTTCACCAAACCATCCACTTCATTCTGGATCAACACTCCGCGTATAATAGTTATTAAGTGGTTTTCGGTATCGACAGAGAGTATGTCCATATCTGATCCCGGTCTCTTTAATAACTACGTATTATTACACCGTTGGCTCTTTTACATTTCAAATCGATTCATAATTGATATCACAATATCATATTCGCTTCAAAATCAAATCCATTTCAAATATCATCGTATCTTTTCAAATGTAAGATTTCGTTTCAAAAATCATTTTTCGCATCAATATCTCATTTCGATTTCAAAATCATTTCAAATTTCAATTTAGGTTGTAACTTCATTTAACCCTATTCGTATTTAAATTCAAGATTAAACATAAACATTTCACCTTATTAATCAGCTTGAAATTTTTAGAAAATAGTTTAAGTAGTTCAAAAGTAGTTTTAAATAATTAAAATAGTAAAAGATACTTAAAAACTAAAACGGATTTAAAATAGATAAATTGGTTTAAAATAATTCAAATTGTGTTAAGTAGATTTAAAATAGATTAAAATAATTTAAGTATTCAAAAATGGTTTATATAACTGAGTAATTTGGAAAACGAAATAAAACAGCTTCAAAACCAATCCATTTCAATTTATAACTTCCCAATTCAAATCAATTTCAATTTCCATTCTACCGATTCAATTCCGATTTCAATTCAAATCAATGTCAACTTTGACTTCAAATTTATTCAATTTTATATTCACCTTTAATTTATTCAATTTCAATTTATATCGATTTGGAGCTTGATTTTTCAAATATCCATTTATAACACTTAACAAAATTATCCATCAATTTTCGAGTTTAAATCCAAATTTCAAATATGATTCAATTCCAAGCTCGACTTCAAAATATCATTTTTATATCACTTTTACTTAGTAATATTCAAAGCTCGAATTAAGGTTAAATCTTTAAACAAATCAATTTTCGAAATTCAATCATATCCCGATTTTAAATCCCAAAGTCTCCACTTTAATTATTTAACGATTTCTTTTAACCAAAATTTATTTCAACATTCCAAACTCAATTTTCGATAAATTCGATTTCAATAAATTGATTTCTATTATAACTTTTAAATCAAAACATTTAAATAAATTTCAAATCGACGATTCCAAAAATTATTAATTTAGCCAACTCGGTGTCCGTATATAATTTTCTATCCTATGGCCAATTTATTTCAATTAAATGTCAGGGATGCGTATATATTACTTAAACCAATCACAGTGTCATATTTCGAAAAATGGGGACCCTCCCATATTCTTCTATTCTTCCCGCTGACCCATCCCATCCTTCTTCCTCTCTGCAACCCTGTCCATCATCTCCAATTCTCGTACCTCCTGCTGTCGCGTCTCAAGCTACCCTGTCTTGTCCCCTACTTTCTTCCACTCCTCCTGACAGTGTTCCCGTCTGCCTCTCTCTTCCCAAACTTTCCTCTTCTCAGCCAGCTGCCCTGAATCCTTCAACCCTCCCATTGCTTCCCCTTCCCCAAACTCCTATTGCTTGGAACTCTCTGTTCAAAGCAAAACCAACAAACGCTGGGAAATATGTACCGCGCGACATCAAACTTGACTATTATGGTGACTCCATTGTTCCTCCAGCAGAAGTTGTGAAGGAAGGAAACAATATGTGGAAGGAATATCTGGTGGGATTTTTTCTTGATAACCCTTTACCTTACTCAACTGTGCTGTACTACCTTAAAAAAGCATGGAAATTAAGAGGATCCATCTCTGTTAAATCTGATGGTTTCCTTTTCCTGTTTAAGTTTTCGAACGAGGATGATAAGATTAGAATCTCTGAAACTGACCCTGTGATAATGAGGAACAAACTTTTTATTGTCAAACCTTGGGATGAAAATGTTGGGAATTCGTGTAGTAGCATCAAGGCAGTTCCAGTTTGGATTAAGTTATCCAACATTCCTTTGTTTGCGTGGTCGTCGTTAGGAATTAACTGGTTAGCAGCAAGGATTGGAAAACTCCTATGTATGGATGCTTCAACTGAAAAGTTTGAGAGAATCACTTATGCCAAATGTTTAGTAGAAGTCACACCAAAGAATGATTTACCAGAATGTTTCACAGTAAAACTGCTTGATGGAACTGAACAAGTTGTTAAAGTTGATTATTTGTGGAAGCCAGAAATTTGTACTTCATGTAAGGAGTTTGGGCACATGGTAACAACATGCAAGAAGACGGTAAATGAGGAAAAAGGAAAACATTGTGAAGACTTTAAACAACAAGAAAGTGGTGAAGAGAAACAAAACTTGGCTAGGAAGGGGAAACATGCAGACAAACAAGATAAGATGAAGCAAATGTGGCAAAAAGTCAATAGGAACAAAGTGAATAAAGGAGACAACAAAAAAGAAGTAGAGTGCACAACAAAGAAATTAATAGAAACAGAAAGAGAAACTAAACTTGGTGAAAGTGAGGTAAGAAGAGTTGATATTCCAGTGCAGAGCAACTTGTTTGGACAAGAATGCATTGCTGCTACTCATAATAAATTTAATGTTTTGCAAAATGAAGAGGAAGTGCAAGAAATTCTGGTGATTGCTGAGGGGGAGGAAAGGCAAATTTCAACTGATAATAATTGTGAAGTAATCAGTAATGCAGCTAAAATGTCCATATCAAATTTAAATGTTGGCAATACAGAACAAAATCCAGAACCTTCTTGCAATTCAGTACAGTACCGCAGTAGTATAAATGAAGCACTTACCAGTGACAAAAGTAATGGAGGTGGCAAAAACAATCATGAAGATAATGCACATATTGATACATATGTCACAGATTTGGACTGTACATGGTGTAAAGAACTTGAAAACAACATTATCCATTTAGTTACTTCTATGCATAAACCAAACGATGTTGTGCAATTGCCTGAAACTACTCACTACAAATTCTCTATTAACTTGCCTGGTTGGCCACCTATTCCCACATCCCCTAACCCTCTTCCAATTCCTCCTCAAAACCCTACATCCACCATTTCTAAGTCTCTCTTCACCTCCCCTCCAACTCAACATCTCAGGAACATTGAAACTCGATCTCTTTCAGCAAAGAGAAGAAACAACTCCACCTCTCAGCAATAACTTTATGTTTAGCAAAATAGCTGCCTGGAACCTCAGAGGTGCTCACAGCAATTCAAAACTTGATCAGGTGAAAAGTATCATTTCTACTTATGACATATGCCTTTTTTGTTTGCTTGAAACTAAACTCAATCTACCGTTAACCATCAAAGCAGCTGCTTACATAAATCCAAAATGGAATTACCATCATAACCTTGATATGGCTTCTTATGGTCGAATCCTTGTTATCTTTGATCCTGCAGTAATAACTCTATCCCCTATTTTAACTTCTAGACAATTTATTCACTTTCATGTCTACGATAATCAAACAAAATCCTCCTCCTATATCACTTTTGTCTATGCTGATAACTCGGTCATTTCTTGGAATTCTTTTTTCAAAACTTTGCCCCCTCTTCGTCAATCATCTCACCCCTGGATTGTTTTAGGTGACTTCAATTCATTCTTTGAACTCACTGGAAAATTTGGTGGTAATCCTCTATCTCCTAGAGACATTGCCCCATTCAATCTAGCAGTTGCTGATTCTGATCTTCTTATGGTCAATAAGACTGGAGCGAAGTATTCTTGGAATAATAGGAGTCGTAGTGGTGTTCGTACTTTCACAACCATTGATCATACCTTTTGCAATATCCAAGCTATTTCCCGCTGGTCTTCCTTGTCTGTTTTCCTTCCTCAACCAATATTGTCTGATCATTCTCCTTTGATATTATCTCTGGGTCACCATTTTCGAAATGAGAAAAGAAGTTTCAAATTTTTTAATGCTTGGCTCAAGCATGAACACTTTCTAAACTTAGTTTCACAAGTTCATACTGAATTCCATTGTTTTGGTAATCCCATGTATAAGTTTTGCAGGAAATTGAAAAGAATTAAGCAGGAGATCAAAAAGTGGGCTTCTTCCACCTTTGGAGCTGGTAGTTTGCTTTCAACATCTCTCAAGGAACAATTGCAGAAACATCAAGACTATATGATGGACCATCCATTGGATGAACAAGCAGCTGCTGATGAAGCCAGATTATTCAATGATGTCAATAATGCTCTTGGCATGGAAGCAAAAATGAAGAGGCAACAACTACATAATAAGTGGCTTGTTGAAGGAGATAGGAACACTAAGTTCTTCCACGATGCATTAAAGGTAAAGCATGCTAGAGACAATATTCACAGTATTTTAGATGAACAAGGAACCCTTTGTTCTACTACTGAAACTGTCGACCAAGCCTTTGTTGATTACTTCACTAATCTACTTGGCAATTCTTCTGGCTTCACTCCAGATCTTGAGCAAATTTCTTCTCTTGCCTTGCCTTGCATTTCCGCTCAGGAATCAAACTCTCTCATACGGCCTATCACTGATGAGGAAATCAAAATAACTCTCTTCTCTATGAACAAAGAATCTTCTGGAGGTCCTGATGGCCTAAATGTTAACTTCTTCATATCCACCTGGGGTGTTCTTGGAAATGACTTCTGTCAAGCTATCCATAATTTTTTTTCTAAATGCAAGCTTCTTGGGGAAGTTAACTGCACAAACATTGCTCTTATCCCAAAGGTAACTCCTCCGACCAGTGTATCCTCTTTCAGGCCCATCTCTTGTTGTAATGTAATATACAAATGTATTACAAAAATTCTTGCTTCTCGTCTGACAAGTGTTATTCCATCTGTTGTCTCTAAGAATCAAGCTGCATTCATCCCTTCCAGGAATATTATTGACAACGTGCTCCTAGCTCAAGAATTGCTTAAAGGTTACTGTAGAAGTAATGTTACCCCTGCTGCTGCTCTCAAAATCGATATCTCTAAAGCTTATGATTCCAGTCATTGGTCATCGATAGTTAGAATCATGGCTAAAATGGGTTTCCCTAAAACTTTTGTGTCTTGGATATACGTGTGCATCTCCTCACCTTCTTTTTCTGTAGTCATTAATGGTAGACCAGTGGGATTTTTCAGTAGTAGCAAAGGTATATGTCAGGGAGACCCTATTTCTTCTTACATATTCCTTTTGGTTATGGAAGTATTCACTGTCATACTTAACTCTAAATTCTCTTGCAATTTAATAAAGTACCATCCCAAGTGCTCTTCTCTCCAAATAAATTCTATAATGTTTGCGGATGACGTGATGGTGTTTACTAAGCCAGACATCCCTTCCCTTACTGGAATAATGGAAGCTCTGCAGTCATTTTATTGTATGACAGGCTTATCAATTAACCAAGCTAAGTCTTCTATGCTTGTAGCGGGTGTTAGTGATGTGCAGAAAGAAGCTCTTCTTCATTGCATTGGCTTCACCTGCATGGATAACGACATGAGGTACCTTGGTCTCCCACTTCTTACTAAAAGGATTTCAAATGCTGACCGTTTTCCATTATACCATAAGATCATTTCTGTAATGAATGCTTGGGTGAACAGACAATTATCTCAAAGTAGTAGACTTGTCCTAATCAAAACTGTTGTTTTCTCTTCTCTGGTCTACTGGGCACGTTCTATGATTCTCCCTATGAAGCTAATGCAACTTGTTAGGTCGGCAATGATTAGATTCTTCTGGACTGGCAGTGTTCATAATAGGAAGATGCTGCCATGCTCATTCTCTAGCATAGAAAATCCCATGAAGCTTGGTGGTCTTGGCATTATTAACCCTAGGAAGTGGAACCAAGCTGCTATTAGTTCTCATTTTAATGCCATAATTAACAACAGAGATACTATATGGGTAAAATGGATATGGTTACATTATATAAAGACTAAAAACTTCTGGTGTATGGACATTCCTCAGAACAGCAGCTGGATTTGGAGAAATATTCTTAAGCTAAGACATGTATTTCTTCCTATTATTCAATATCAAGTTAATGCTAACACTGTGGTTAGCTTCTGGCATGAACCATGGTCAAGTAAGGGTCTCATTCTATCTAAAGTTTTTGAATATCAACTGCTACTGCAATCTGGTATTCGTCAAGATGCTAAAGTAAATGACTTCTTGTATGAAGGAAAGTTGTAGTTGCCTATTACTAGTAATCAATTGCTCAAAGTCACGTGGACTGATATCCAAGCCAATTTCTGCACTACTAATCAACCTGACGCTGTTTCATGGGATTTGAAGCCTCACAGTGTCCATTGTGTTTACTTATATTGTTCTGCATTTACTCCTCTGCCAGCCACCAAGTGGTTTTCTGTTATTTGGACAAATGACTCCGTACCTTCGCAAAACTTGATGATGTGGAAAGTGATAAACCAAGCACTTCTTACTAGAAGTAAACTAAACTGCATTGGCTCGCCTTGCTCCACCTTCTGTGTGTTTTGTGACATGTATGAGGAAAGTGTGGATCATCTTTTTTTTGATTGCCCTACTCTCAAGTTCTTGTTGAACTGCATCAGTTACACTACTGGCTATAAACTATTTACTGTTAGTTCGAGAATGGTGTGGAGTATCATATATAAGGCTACGAGATGGAGATGTGATAGAAATAGGCTGTTAGTAGTTTGCATGAAAATATACATGAGAATCATATGGAAGGAAAGGAACGCGATTTTTTTTGATAAGCAAAGGAAGCAGATGGATGTTCTTTGGAATGAAGTTAAGACTACCACTCACAAACAATTGACGACTTGCAACAGAGAATTCCCAGACAGTGTGATTATTGGATGGGCTTGACCTCTTTTGTTTCGTCAATTGTTTTTCTCTTGTCCACTGCTTTGTTTTTTTGTTTTTTGTTTTTTCTCTCTGTTTCATTGTTTTTACTCTTTTATTGTGTTGCAATAAAACTGGTAGGGGCCCAGTCAACCCCGCTGGCTTTGCCAAAAAAAAAATCACAGTGTCATATGTATGCATAACAGTATATATATAAGAAAATAAACATCCAAACATTTAAATATAAACCAATAACATCCATCAAAATACATCATCCAATAGACAATACAATTCATGGCAGTTTCATAGTTATCAATGTCAGGTAATTTAATCGCAATTCAATTTTAATTTCAGTTTAACTGTCAATTTAATTTTTCAACGGTTAATTCAAATGACAAGCTATATGACAATTAAATTTTTATCAAACTACGACAAATAAAATCATAACACTTCATAATGTCAAATTTGAGTTAAATTTGCTAGTTAAATTTGCTAGTTAAATTTGCTAGATAAATTTGCCAGTTAAATTTGCTAGCTAAATTTGCTAGTTAAATTTGCTAGCTATATGACATTATGAAGTGTTATAATTTTATTTGTCGTAGTTTGATAAAAATTTAATTGTCATATAGTTTGTCATTTGAATTAACCGTTGAAAAATTAAATTGACAGCTAAACTGAAATTAAAATTGAATTGCGATTAAATTACCTGACATTGATAACTATGAAACTGCCATGAATTGTATTGTCTATTGGATGATGTATTTTGATGGATGTTATTGGTTGATATTTAAATGTTTGGATGTTTATTTTCTTATATATATACTGTTATGCATACATATGACACTGTGATTGGTTTAAGTAATATATACTCATCCCAGACATTTAATTGAAATAAATAATTACTTGGCCATAGGATAGAAAATTATATACGGACACCGAATTGGCTAAATTAATAATTTTTGGAATCGTCGATTTGAAATTTATTTAAATGTTTTGATTTAAAAGTTATAATAGAAATCAATTTATTGAAATCAAATTTATCGAAAATTGAGTTTGGAATGTTGAAATAAATTTTGGTTAAAAGAAATCGTTAAATAATTAAAGTGGAGACTTTGGGATTTAAAATGGGGATATGATTGAATTTCGAAAATTGATTTGTTTAAAGATTTAACCTTAATTCGAGCTTTGAATATTACTAAGTAAAAGTGATATAAAATTGATATTTTGAAGTCGAGCTTGGAATTGAATCATATTTGAAATTTGGATTTAAACTCGAAAATTGATGGATAATTTTGTTAAGTGTTATAAATGGATATTTTGAAAAATCAAGCTCCAAATCGATATAAATTGAAATTGAATAAATTAAAGGTGAATATAAAATTGAATAAATTTGAAGTCAAAGTTGACATTGATTTGAATTGAAATCGGAATTGAATCGGTAGAATGGAAATTGAAATTGATTTGAATTGGGAAGTTATAAATTGAAATGGATTGGTTTTGAAGCTGTTTTATTTCGTTTTCCAAATTACTCAGTTATATAAACCATTTTTGAATACTTAAATTATTTTAATCTATTCTAAATCTACTTAACCCAATTTGAATTATTTTAAACTAATTTATCTATTTTAAATCCGTTTTAGTTTTTAAGTATCTTTTACTATTTTAATTATTTAAAACTACTTTTAAACTACTTAAACTATTTTCTAAAAATTTCAAGCTGATTAATAAGGTGAAATGTTTATGTTTAATCTTGAATTTAAATACGAATAGGGTTAAATGAAGTTACAACCTAAATTGAAATTCGAAATGATTTTGAAATCGAAATGAGATATTGATGTGAAAAATGATTTTTGAAACGAAATCTTACATTTGAAAAGATACGATGATATTTGAAATGGATTTGCTTTTGAAGCGAACATGATATTGTGATATCAATTATGAATCGATTTGAAATGTAAAAGAGCCAACGGTGTAATAATACGTAGTTATTAAAGAGACCGGGATCGGATATGGACATACTCTCTGTCGATACCGAAACCACTTTAATAACTATTATACGCGGAGTGTTGATCCAGAATGAAGTGGATGGTTTGGTGAACGCGTTGACTGAAGAAAGAGAACGATTATTGGATGAACCCTGACATGACTAAAACAGGAGCCATGTCGGGCCATTGAGGTTCGCCACCTCTAGCGGACACACTTCTTCGATACCATATCTATTACATTTGTGATGCGATTTGGGTGCACCCCTTGATTTGGGAATGTTGTTTCACGGTGTTGGGGTAGCTGCTGGCTATGCTCAACATTAGTCTGGAACACACAACTACTAGTATCCTAGTTGGTATCGCCTCATGTACCTTGTCATACTGATTATCCTATTCGCGACCACTATGTTTTGTTTTGTGTTATACCTATGGGGTACCCTCTGATAACCACCAGTTTACGGTGGGGCTTATGGTGTTGTATAGACTATAGCATTATAAAAAAGTGTTAAGGGGGATTATGGTAACGCCTTAACGCTATTTTGATACTTTATATTACTGATAGGCATTATCTACTTAGCGTACATTACTACATAGTAGATAGTTTAACGGATCCTTAAGAGATGGAAAATCCTGTAACATCTCTTGAGTTATTGCACGCACGTTGACACTGGATATGAGATGTCACACCCCGTAAACATCTCTGACGCCGTTACACTCATATTTATTTACGATTGATTTAACTTTCATAAGGATATTTTAATCCTGACTCGAGTGTTTTGTCTTTTCATTACGCTCGGGTCAGTCTTGAGTTTTTCAGATTTTTGAAGATCTATTCTGGAAGATGAAGACGAAGATTTGGTATACTATTACTATTATTACCCTTGCATCATGCTGTCTGCTGCGTTATTTTAATTGTTCTGTTGTATATGTATAACTCTGATAAATGTTGTATAAATAATTGTCAAAGTATAGTAAACAGCTTCATGAACTGTTTATTTGACTATTATATTTTACCGTTCCGCTGCGAGATTCTGTGTTGTTTCTTTTCCTTTATTTATCTTTCTTTTCTTTTCTTATTTACCCCAATAACCATCTGCCCTTTTGAATGGTTTGGAATCGACATGTGTATTTGATCGTCGGTTTAAACTGTCCAAAAAGGCGGGTCGTTACAGTTGGACTCACCTTGATTTCAATGTAGTTCCAGCGTTTTATTTCGAATAAAATTAAACAAGCGTTTAATTTTACCCGAAATTTTCTCTAGCTCCAAACGATTCCAATCCAGCTCCATAGCGTAGTGCTCGTCCACACGATTCCAACGCAACTTGTTTCGTAATTTTTCGACCTCGAATCACAAAGATATCAATTTTTAAACATCGTACGATTTATAATATAATTTAACCACAATTTCTTTTATAATTTTTAACCTAAAACAATCTTGGCCGCAAGATCTGCTACTTCCAATCTCGGCCGATGCTACCTTCTTCCACATCGCGTAACAACCCAGGCATATCACGAAACCCATAGCCGCCTAATGCATTGAATTTCGCACGCCTCCCTGGTTATCTTGACGACGATCCGTGAGCGCCAAATGGAAGCCCATCACGAATGTCATCTTCGGTATGAACCACGCCAGGCTCGGCCCTATGATGGCCTCATGAATTGTGAACGAACGACGTGCGTACAAACGCAAATTGCCGCCAATCTATAACGTTAAATCCAATCATAGCCGTTGAATATCTTCGTCTCGACGAGCACAACATTTTTCTAGTTGAAAGATTCTCGAAACAATCAATGGATTGGCCAGAAATTGTGGAAGAAGAATGGAAGATTCTGGCCATTGAATGTATAAGAGGCGGCCGACAATAAGAAACCCTAGCCCTTTTTTATTTTTAATTTGTGAATAAAGGGGATATTTATAGGAAACGACGAATACTATTCATCCGGCTTTTCCAAACTCCGAATTTCGCGCGGTGACCGGCGTTTCTAGGGTTTATCCCACGTTTCAGACACAATGGAACAGGTTTCGGAAGCTAATTCTATCATCTGTGAGAGTTACAGCGATAAACGATCAATTTAAATTAAATCGATTTAAACTAATTTCTTGGCGTTTTGGCTTGCCCCGGACAAACGATAAATCCGATTGACACGAAATTTGAAACCTCACAATAATATCATATTACGGATCCGATGAAACTAGTTTCGTCGAAATCCGAGACTGTTCGAAAAATGACTATTTTAACTCGTCAAATTAATATTAAAACAATTTCGATGCATTTCGAGCTGCCACGGTCAAACGAAAACTCCAATTGCTATGAAAATTGAAATTCGATAATAACAAACTATTACGGATCCAATGGAACTAGTTTCGTCCAATTCTGAGACAGTTCGAAAATTGGCTATTTTTCAGTCGATAGTTAAATATTAAAATATTCAATTTTCACAAATTTACTTCTAATTCGATTTTAAAAGTTCTACAACATCATTCTAACTTTAATATGATAAAATAAAATTTTACAAATCATTTTTAATCATATTAAACCCGTTATTCAATTATCCCATAAATTCCAATTTTAACACTTATTAACTCTATTAAAATCCCAATATAACTTACATTCACTTTGGAAACCAATTTGAATCATATTAAATCAAATTTCAATTATTCACTCTATTTTCATATATTAAATTTCAATATCAAATTAATCATATCAAATTTGAAATTTAATTATTCAAACATTCATAATATTAAATTTAAACAAATTTTATTATTCTTGAATCACTATCTTTTGAGATATTCAAAAACGAACTTAAAAATTTAACTTTTGAAACGAATTAAAATTATAGAACAACCATTTCCATTATACGGTTATTCAATTCCCATTATTAAATTATTCAATAAATTTCAAATATTAAATTTGAACAATTTCGATTATCCAATAATTCATTATCTTTTGAAATATTGAAATTGAACTTATAAGATTCAACTTTTAAAACCAATTCACAATTTAGAACACTATTTTCATTTTACAGTTATTCAATTATTCAATAAGTTTTAAATATTTAATTTAAACAATTTACCTGTTCAATATTCAATATTTGATTTAAATAGATTTTACTTATCAATCAATTACTCTATTATACCCAATGGATTCAACATTTATTATTATTCCAAACGACTTACAATTTTTTTCTAACACTAAACCACGAAATCTTATTAAATTAGATATTTTAATTATCGAAAATTTACGGGTCGTTACAAATAGTGTTTAAAGAAATTACTAAATCTTTTTGAGTTTTTGTTAATTTAAACACAAATGTATGCAATATTCAGACACAGATATAATCACAGAATCAAACACAGATGCAGAAATAAAGTAAAATAAATAAAGGAAAGAACACACCGGATTTTATACTGGTTCGGAGTTACCCTACATCCAGTCCCACACACAAGTACGGATTTCCTTTCAAAAGTAATTGTACAATTAAACCCTCTATTTCAAGGCTACGAGATACACCACTCCAGATTCACAATCCTCTGGGTTGAGATACTTGATTTCACAGGCAACAAGTTCACCCAATGGATTTCCT
Source organism: Allium cepa (assembly GCA_030765085.1). Lineage (NCBI taxonomy): Eukaryota > Viridiplantae > Streptophyta > Magnoliopsida > Asparagales > Amaryllidaceae > Allium > Allium cepa. The sequence continues at coordinate 458,588,692 of CM060938.1, read as the reverse complement.
AGGCTACAATCACACCTTTTCTAACTTGATTGATTTCCAAGGAAACAATCACACCTTTACTTGATTGATTCCCAAGGCTATAATCACATCTTTTCTCGCTAAATTGATTACAAAGAAGTCTATAACTCTAAATAGCACTGAAATCTTGTTAAGATAGTGATAGAGAATCAAAGTAGAAATGACCTAGTTAGATTCAATGTTGATTTCAGTAGAGCAATGTAAGAATATGTATAAAGAAATGTGGAAGAAGAAGAGGAGTGAAAACCAGAAAAATATGATTGAAAATTCGTTCAAAACCACCCCTATTTATAGTAGAACAACAGCCATGTCCATTTATGAAGGGATATGATGAATAGACACTTCTTTTGAAATTCAAATTTTGAAATCAACTGCTACCATGTCGACATGGGGTACTTGAGTATGTCGGCATGCCAAAGGAAATTTTGGTGATTTGTTTTTCTTTGAAAATAACTTCTATCTCATATTAAAACTATTTTAAACTTTATAAATATACTTAATTATAGTTAAAATACATAAGTAAATATAGAGAATAAAATTTTGGCATATATAAAATTTAACTATAATTTTATATTTAAATCTATGTATAAATATTAAAAATTAAATATATTATTATTAAAAGATAGTTTAAAACCAAGGATAATTTGATTTTGAAAATAAAGATTATTTTGAGGCTAAAAGTATTAAAACTAGGATTGATGTTTTGATTCTTTTAAAAGGAAGATTTTGAAAACATTTTGAAAATAAGACATAATTTTGTAAAACATTTTGAATAAAAGTTAGCGGATACAAAACAACGTTCCACTAGATTTTTCGTAGGTTCCATCCTACTTAGGGTTTCATCCCTTTAACAGGCTCGAAGTGGATTCCATTCCACGAATAAATTAGATTTTAAGATGCCAGTGCTTTTCTAGGAGTTTTAACAAAATTACTAATTAAATTACTTATCTTGAAATCTTGAACTCTTGGTAATCTTGATACCCATGAGTCTTCAATCTTGATGTCTTTAGTCTTGAATCTCTGTACTGTACAGTCTTCATTCTTGGTACCTGCATGGTTAAATCATGCCGTATATATCTAAACTATAATGTTAGTATTTATATTTTATAATCTTATTCTAAGGTTGTTCTCATCAAAACCATCATCTCAAGGACTAACAGGCCCACGGCTATAGATAAGGACCATAAGTGAGTGTTTTGTAATTATTTTAGATTTGTAATCAGTTTAAAATAACAGGGCTTTCAATCATTGTAATTTTTTTACATTTTGTGACAGTTTTTATGTATGTTTATTTATAGTCCGTTTTAAGTACATTTCAGAAGTTCTTTTCAGTCTATTTTTTCAGCTACTTGTAGTTATTTTCAGTTATTTACATCTTTTTTAAGTTGGAATTTAGCCTATAAATGTTAGTTTATTTTTAATAAGATTTAGTCCTTTTTGACACGAATAAAATATTAAAAGGATAAAAATTCACTAATATGGATTAAAATAGAAAACATTAAATTTATAGAAATCGGATGTAAAATGAGAAAAACTGAAATAAAATAGAGATGGACTAATATAGGAAAATTTAAGATGTTTGCAGGAAAGAGAAAAATAGAAGAGTAACAGTTGCAAGAACAATTATAGCATGTAGGTTGTGATTAGAAAGAAAGAAATAACAGAAAGGGCTTATTTTAAAACTTAGAACTTGGATTAAGTTAATAAGCAAATATAGAAGTAGTGGCTCGTACAGGCAGCATTCTCTTTCAGGTCTAGGACTGATGGTCTCACATGTGGGTGAGATTGGGTAACCTTATGTTAATTAGGGTAAATAAGTGGTCAATAGATAGAGACTCAAATCTAGGGATTTTGGCAAGTGGCACAAAGTTAGATGACTTGTTTATTAGGACAAGTACCGAAAGCATTCCCTTTCAGATCGAGGAATGATGATCTCACCGTGGGTGAGGCTAGGCATGCTTATGCTGATTAGGATAAATGAAAGGTCAAATAGAGGGCAACAGTTAGTGTGCACCGACGATGGCTAAGCGTGCGGCATTGATTAGGGTAAATAATTCACCACTGCGTCCTATGCTCAAAGAGGTGTCTTTTGCTATGGGACCAATAGGATTGGCTCACAGTGACACAATAGAGAATGGAAAGGCTGATCAATGGGTAGGATTCTAGCCTAATCAAATTTTCATTTGAGATAGGATTAGGGCATCAGCCTAATCACAGTAGTTCAAGACAAGTGCAAACAATCAAAGCAAACAGTCAAACAGATCAGAAACAGTATTTTATGCAATTTTTATCTTTTCTATATCTTCCTTTCATGCTAGAATTATTGCTTATTCTATTATCTTTATCTTGCTTAGAAATTCTAGTAATTACTTTCACTCACCAGACTTATTGTCTAACTCACTCCTCTATCTTTCTTTATCCCCTAATAGGCTAGCAGAGTTGAGGATAGTTGACGCAAGTTGCTTAGAGATTCATTTTCGAATTTTCCTCATTTCAGATGTATTCTTCTTCTTTTCATCTTTTTTTATTTGGATTATGATGGATTGACACTTGTAAGAGGTATTATTATTGTTACTTTTACTCTGATTATGTGAGACTGAGATGTATTTTCATAAGACATGAGAGATTTTGGGTTTTTGAGACATGTTATATTTTTATAGCTTATTTTGTGATGGAGATTAATTCTGAATGATAAGTTATTATTTAAATGGTTTTCGCTGCTTTTACTTATTTGTCTTGTGAATCTTGGTCTCTATGATGCTTTAGCTACACCAATAATGCACCACATCCTTTGGTGTGCCCCTTTTTGGAGTACTAAGGGGTGTGGGGTGTTTTATTTGGTGTCAGAGCCTACGGTTACGAGATTCCTAAAATTGTTTTAAAAGTAAAGTATATTTCAAAGGTAACATATCTTCAAACTAAAAGTATTTTTCAGGAAGAAACTCTTATTATAGAAATAGTTTTCAAGTGTAAGAGAGTTTTTATAAAAATCCACTACAAGAAAAATACCTTTTTATAGCGTTTAAAAAACGCTATAAAAGGATACGATGGCGTTTTTATAAACGCTATATATCAACAAGTTGTAATATGTCAGGGATCTATAATAGCAACCTCAGAGTCGCTATAAAAAACATGCTATAAATGACGTTACTTATAGCGTTTTTGAATTGCTATTAAATGGACGATTCAGGACATACAAGTACCTTTCTATAGCGTTTCTGAATTGCTATCAAATGACGTCATTTATTTGCTATTTATAGCATTTGTAAACGCTGTAGATATATCATTACCTGATTATTATAGCAATTATAAATGCTATAGAAATATCATTGCCTGATTATTATAGCAACTATAAATGTTGTAAAAGCGCTATAGAATGTTTACATTAGTCTTTCATAGCATTATTTACTTGCCATGAAAAAAAATATACGGTATTTCACACAATATTAACAATTAAGCATAAAAAAATATGAATAAAAGCATTTCATGCACAATATTAAGCATATAAATATTAGTAACAATTCATACAATCATAGCTAACCAAAACAATACATAATAAAAGTAAAAATCCATGCAACCATAGCTAACCAAAACGATACATAGTAAAAGTAAAGATGTAAGAACATCGACACAAAATACATTAGAAGGAGAATGAGTGCGGCAACATATTTTTTCATGCCTTCCACCATAGCGTAAACCCAGAGCATCATACACCACCTGTCAAAAAGCACATACGTCTATTAGTCATAAAAAGTAAACATAAATTATCATGAATACCGAAATATGGAAGAAAATATGTGCGACAAACAAATAAAATACTCAAAATTTGACCAAGATGTGGCACTTGTGTGTTGATATGGATGCCAATCACTATGCAAATTTTTTCAGTGACACTACTACGCTTTCATATCTTGGAACAATGTATATTTCATATCATGTATACTGTAAGCAAGTATAAACAGCAACTGCAAACGTGATCCATGATTTGGGACTTAAAAATGGGCAAACAAATGAGATTTCACTTATATATTTATAATAATATCATGATTAACTGAACTAAACTTAATTATGAAAGTGTATTCTATTCTGATGATTTTAGCAAAGTAATTGTTGCATATTTGGTTTTAAATGAGGCGTGTTTCCTCGGTGTTAACAGAGGCATATTGCCTCAGTTAAAAGTACGACAACTACGCCTAACTGAGGCAACATGCCTTGGTTCTAACTGACGAAAACATGCCTTAGCCAAAACTGAGGTGTGTTGCCTCAGTTCAGTTTTAAAGTCCAACGCACTGAAGAAAGATTATCATCAAAGCAAATCATGTATAGGAAAATGTTTTGTTCTGATAAACTCACCCCTCTCAGACTACAATGTCCCAAGACCTGCACCAGTATTCATTCGCCTTTTGATCAACAAGTGAGTTGTAGTAACTACTTTGATGGAAACTTAACCTTATTGGATTTATTTCTATAGCATAGGTCCATCGAAATGTATTAATAGGTTATGGAAACCATGTACATTAAAGGTTAATACAGAAAAACTTACTAGTGAATTAGATGATGCAAGTAATATCGAACTCGCCTGTACCATCAAAGTATACATGAATTGATCGGTTATACAGTTCACAAAAAACCTGGAGCTCTACATTGTTACCGTATACCTAAAACACCAATATAATAGCATAAGATTTATTGTAAACAAACTGATAGTAGACAAGGCATGCTCAAATTATATGGCAAGCATGCCAATGTGCCTAAATTAAAATGTATGCTTTAATAAAAAAGTATATATTGATAGATACCAGAAGACGACACTGTGTTGACTTATGCAGATAACAGTGTCATTATTGACTGAAGCTTCACTCTTCCCTCTCTTTGGCTTTGTGTTCACAACATAACATCCTATTACTAATCATATAGAAAAGGAAAAAAACAAATGATCAGTGTACTAAGCACCATAGAAGGTAAAAAGCTTACATTTTCCAAAGAATGTAAAGTAACAGTGATCAGTAGTATAATTGTGAATCATATATATGCAGTTAAGCATAAGCCAATAACCTTGGAACCATATATCCGCATTATATTCCTTGCTTGATCCTAAATGCTCAGGTGGCTTATCGTCGGCTCTAAATCATTACCAAAGCTACATAATTCATCGGAAAAAAAATTATCTTAACTGTACGGTAGACAATTTTTGATGAAATCACCGTTATAGGAGAGGGTTTTGTATATTAGACAAACAATTATCTTTTTCACACTACATATCTGGTAGCTTGTATTTCATCAGTATCATTGTCACCTCGTAATATAAAACATGAACATCAACTTTCTCATGCTACTATAACTATGTATCATCATTTTCGTCTTACAGACTAACTTGTTATAATTTTCTCAGTTCATGAGAGACTTCTCCGGACTAGCCAGTTGTTATAATCTCTATTTGTTTCGTCTCACTACAATCACGATCTAGTTGTTTTCTGCTACGTTGGGTTTTTTATTCCCTTAGACTGACCATCTGAAGGGATTTTCCTCTAACAAATTCTCTAGTCTATATTTTTATCATTTCATTATTGACAGAAATGGACTAGAATGTGCATTGAACACTGCTAGTTCCTTCAGATTAATTCATGAATAGATGGCCAAAGATATATGGAATCACATTCAGTTCAGAAGGAAAAATACATCAGAAATGGTCTTTTTTTAGTAATAATATACAATGTGATAAGGCTGGTTACGATTTTCCTCCTGCTAGTACATTATGCTTTCATGTTTTGATGACATCTAAAAAATAGAGCGACGTTGCCTTTAATCAAAAAATAATAATCTGACTCATGATTCCAGAAGCTAAAATTACAAATAATATTGGTCTTGTCCATTTATCAAGATCGGTAAAAGAAAAAACATTTACTTTCAAACAAATCAAAAAATAAATCACATTTCCTTTCAACCATAAAATATCAACTCCAAATATATTATGCAAAATCAACCCGCTTGGCTAATATACTGAATCCAGGTTTAAACATACCATTACAGCACAGGGGAAACATCTATGATTTTAACCACTTTTCATTAACTTTTGAACTTTGAAAGAATGGGTTTTCACTGTATAAATTTAATCTAAGTACCTGTCTGTGACAAAGAAGCTTCATTATGTGAATACCACCCTAGTAAAGCCTGATCACTGGCATAACCTTCCCATTTATCATCTGTATCTTCAGCACATATGATGTCTTTCGACATCTGTGATCTTCTGAAATTCCAGGATTATATATGAAAAAAAACATTAATTTACCAGGATCGCCAGTGCTTTTGCAAACCTAAATGATCAATGAATGGGTATTTTTAGTGTTGGACTAGTTTAATTATATGAAAATAATATGTATGTACGCCCAACATTACTTAAGGAGAAAACCTCACAAGTGAAGTAAGAAGTGCAGTCCCATGAGCTCCATTGAAAGAGATCTGAGAAATATATATAATTTAGATAATAAGATCAACAAGCTATTATATGAAATCAATAATCAATCGGAGTTCAAAGAATGACCTCTGTTTTTAGCCTAACTTTTTATGCAGCTTCTATGATACTTTTCACCAGAAAAATATATGCGGCACATAGGAACCCAGTTCTTTCTTGCCATAAGGGCTGCGAACTTCTTCCCATAACTCATGTAAGGGCAAATGCGTCAATGTGTCAAGACCAATTTCGGGTTGATTGAAGTAACAAAACAATTGTAGGAAAGAAATTATCAGTCCCCATCCCCCCTCTCTCTCTCTAAAATCAAATAGAAATCTATACAAAATGGTAAAATCTCATATTCAGAGCAATCTATCTCTCACTAAAATCAATCAGGAATCTATGCAAAAAGGGAAAATCTCCTATAGGGGCAATCTGTGCAAGCAAATTCAATAGGAAATAAAATGCAAAAAATTCAGATACCACTACTAATTCAGTACATGCAGTAGATGAAAATATCTGTGATCATACTTTAGTGCTTCTGACATCAATGGTGTTTAACAAGTTCAGACACATTAACCCACTTGATTTGTTGACCAATTAGATTGCACACAAATTATCTCAAGTAAAATCAAATATTGTCGCAAGATACGCTCCTTGGGTTGATGGACTATAACAAGCTCAAATGGATTTAATAGAAATGGCAGAAATCATGCTTTGCCATTTGATATGGTTGAATTAATCTCCTACAGTTCATCAAAGAAAAAATTTTAGAAGACAAACTTGTATGCATGATGACCAAGGAAAACCATGTAACAGGGAAGAATTTTGCTTCTATGATCGTTGAATTAAATAACAAGTAATGCTTATATCAAAGCCAACATACGTGGTTGTACATAGACAAAATCTAAAGAACCGTACTGATATAAACAACTAGTCATATCAAATCGATGACAAGAGGCCTCTAAAAACTACTTTGTCAGTCTCGAGCCGATTGACAAGGAGACTTGTATTGTTTTAGGGACAAACAAAACATGCAATAGCCTTTACCACGATTATCCCAACTCCTGTAATTATCTTTCGATCTCATCTTAATTTGTTCTTCCTCTGTAAAACTCAAAAATCTCATGTATCTTGTCAAGATTTATCATCTTACTGTTGTGTAATCCCAAAATCAATTCAAGTTCTCTTAATCCTTTGCTGCATCTACACAAAAATATATATTCCATTCGTTTTCTACATCCAGACTTATTCCTTTATCTTGTCTACGAATTTAAAGATGAAGTTGCTCGATTTGTAGTATAAGCAACACGATTGATTACTGTAAGAATTATTTTCCTTTTTTTCCATTTAAATCATTCCAATATTTTTAATTTACTTCTAAAATTACTGATTTATTTGGCTTTTTAGTTGATTCAAAAGGCATCTGCTTAAAGTATGACTTTATCTAGCTACTGTTATTTTACTAATTAATTTTTCTTTTGCATGATTTAGGAATGGAAGATTTAGTTAAGCAATTCTTCCTACATAAGGTTCAAAATATTTATTTACATAAAAAGATTAATAATAACTATCAAATGAAAATTCAATTTAAACAACCATGAAAAATAATTTAATCAATGATGAAAAGTTACTAGAGATATCAACGCTTGCTAGAAATATTAAAAAACTGTCACTTGAAGTATTTACTCAAGAAAACTAAGCTAACGACATAACAATAACAACACATACAATATTCTATTTTTGAATTTATCCGAGTTGTTATCTATCAGTTTGCAGGCCTTTGAAAGTTAAGTATTGACTATATAGTGTTCATTATTTTGCATTGACTTAAAAAAAGGTAGATTCTATTAGTAATTCAGTAGATGGAGTACATGAAACAAACGGTGAACATTTTAAGTTTGGTAACAACATTTTGTTGATAAATATATCTTATAGTAACTAACTCTGAAATCGGCAAAGAAGAAAGCCCAGCATCTTTCAACTCTGCATCCAATGTCCGATGAGTGAGTTCATATAATCCTGATCACTTGAGCATTTCATCCACTGAGTCAAACACTGGCCTACTTGTGTCATCCTTATAATAAAGCATGAATCGGTCCAACATTTTCTGACCAGCATAAATATTTCATTTGATATTAATAAACCTTTTAATGAACCTACAGCTAAAAATGCCAACCATACAAATAAACTTGAACAAATCTATCCATCCGAAACAAAGAAAAACCGTATCTCCAAAAAGTTCTCAAATCATTCAAAAATCAATATAATTTTCTGTATAAATACAAGCTTTCGCCATTAGCAGGTTTCAACCCCTTCAAATTGAACTTACTCCCATCCCAAATCATAGCTCTTCTCTCATATTATATAAAATAAATAAAAGTAAAAAATTATCATTATTAGCATCGGTATGAATAAAATGGAAGAACTAACAGATCTAATTGGTACCTAGTGGGGAACAACAGGCCAGCAATCCTACTTTAATATGTCCTTTCTCCTTAAGCGCGGAAGGCGATGGACTAGAGTCACACGACTGAGCCGGTCAAGGCGATCTATGGACAATTCAAGGCCAACGGCAGAGGTGGAGCAATTGACGTCGATGGTTGCGTTGGAATGGCATTTGATTTGGTCAACTTTCGATAAGAGAAAGTTTAGTATCGAAGGATCCATTCAGCAATGTTGAGGTATGGAGCTTCAGTAAGTTGGATAAGAGAAGAAAAAGGTGATAAGAGAGCGAAGTATAAAGTGAAGATGAGAACTTGTAATTTAGGGTATGGGAAGTGAAGGGCGAAAAGAGGGATTTGGGAGGGATAGGATTAGGAGCGATGGAGAGTAAAATTTAAACCGCCAAATTTTCACGCTGATTAATAATAGCACGAATGAGAGTTATATTTTAGGCTAAATGGCTATTAAATATCTAATAATAGCAAGTCATGTTTTAATGCTATTATCACTTGCAATTAATAGACCATTTTCTTGTAGTGATCTCTTCAAAGTCCAGTTCAACCTTCTTTCGATTCTTTCGAGCCTAAATTTTTTTCTCTGTATAGAATGACGGACGCCCCAAGTATTCCAGAGGGTGTCCAGGTCCCTGGCTGCTTCCATAGATACCTCCAAGCTACGGCACCAGAGCGGCAATGGCAAGCACCCCATTCAGCACTGGTGGGTGGAGGTCTTGTTAATCCACCTACAACATCCAATTTTTCAAAGCTATGCAAGGACTTGACTAATTTAGGAGGCATGACTTTATCTGGCATGGAGGAATTCATAGAGGCACGAACTTGGTTGAGCAATACGGAGCGGATATTTGTGCTATTAGGATTGGAGGACCGATAGAGAGTTCGGCTTGCATCTTGGCAGCTGGAGGAAGAAGCTTCTTACTGGTGGGAGATCGTAGAGATGGAGGGCAGAGACATTGGCTGGGTTGGATTTTAGAAAAGGTTTGAGAGAAAGTTCTTGTCATAAGCCGAGGAAAGCACGCATTTGGAGAAGTTTATTAATCTAAAGTAGGGAATCTTTCGGTAAAAGAGTATATAAACCAGTTTAATGAGTTATCAAGATTCAGGATGGAGCTTGCTAATACATCGCATAAGAATGCCACCAAGTTTGCTAAGGGTTTGAACCAGCCCCTCCAAGGGTTGACATTGACACACGTAGCTAGGGAGTGACATATGAGTCACTTGTGGAAATGGCCCTAATATCATATGTTGCTAAGGAAGAAGAGGTTATGGAGGTTCCTAAATTAGAAAACTCTAAGAAGCAGTGGTGAAAGAATAAGAAGGATAAGGACAAGAAGAAAGAAGAAGGACCTTAAATGGAACAAATCAAAAAGGGCGAGAAGTGTCATAATTGTGGATTGGTTGGGCATTACTCAAAGGACAATAAGAAGGACTCGATGAAGTGGAGGTGTTACAGCTGTGGGCAGCCTCGACACCTTAGTAGAGCTTGTCCTCAGAGGACATGGCAGAGATCAGGCGCACCTAAGGCGCAAGTACACGCTTTGGATGCAGCACCTTCTAGTAGTGGACCAGACCGAGGTAGGAATGTCTCTGTAGAAGATTTGATCACTATTTTGGATTTTCCTATTCATATTCTTTTTCACTTCAGAGCGACGCTGTAACGACCTGATAAATTTATGATTTTTTTTATAAATTTAATTTATATGTTTGCTAATTTAATCCAGTATAAAATTAAAGTCTTAGGATTTTTAAAAGGATGAATGTAGGAGTTAGATAGTAACTGTAATTACAGGTAGAGATTTAGAAGGTTATATGATATAGATTTGAAAATAACTGAAAGTTGTGTTGTAGTTATAAGTCTTAATTTGTTGGTTTAATGGTATTAATGTAACAATAACTGAATTGGATTACATACACACAAACATTTGAAAATTTATTAGGTGGACTAAATTGGTTAAAGTTCATAAGTTGTGCATTTCAATTTAGTAGAAATTCTAAACGATAAACGAAGATTTAAATAAACGCTAAATTAAAACTATGTAAAATGGTGACTTAAGGCCTAGTTATAGGAATTGGAATATAATCCAATTTGAATTAAGTATAAAAAGGATTTGATTTATATGTAAGTTATTTTTCAGAGTATTGAATAAAAATTTGGAATCCAATTTTAATTAATGAAAATAACGTTAGTATTAGTAATAAATAGATTTCAACGCAGTAACCAAATGAATGGGATAAAATGAATATATATTGAATAGAAATGAAATAAAAATGGGTCACCTTTAGATGGAGTAAAATTTAAGAAACCTATAAATGTGGAATTAGTAAACATTTGTAAAAAAAAAAAAATATTGCCTAGAATAAAATTCATTTAATATAAGAATTCAAAGGTGGAAGATTTACATTTGGATTGAAAGGTATGATTAATTGAATTGGTGATTTGGGGAATTTAATCCAAGGGTTACTCTAAAAATAAATACGGATAAAAAGAGGTTAAACTAAGGAGGGGCATCAATTGATTTTAAGGCTTATTTAATACGTTAATAGGCAAGACTCCGCATTCATACATTTATACAAAGCTAAATAGAAGCACAAGTGTGATATAATGTAAATAGATGGGTATCAACCTTTATTTATATGTTAAAGGGGATTTAATTTCTATTGTATAAAAACCGCAATTTAATGAAGATTGAAATAGCTAATTCATACGTTAGTTGATTTAGCTGGAATATGAAGATATTTAACGGAATAGTGAAATCAAATGGGAATGGGTTTCCATTGTTCATTTGAATTCACATTCATCATAAAAAAAAAAAAACTTATTTGAAAACCAAAGGAATAATAAAGGAATCAAGACTTAATTAGTAATTTGGATTTATTGCAACATTTAATACCATAGAATTTAGTAAAGCTTATTCAAATTTCAGTTGACCATTTGTGATATAACTTTTTGAAAACAAGACTTTATTTATGAATTGAGTATTTGATTCAACGAATGGTAATTACTTCATTTAAAAATGGAATTTAACGTAAATTAGTACGTTATTAAAGTTAAATGAAAGCTGTAAACATTTGACTTAGAGAACAATTGAGTGAAATCTTAACTAATGTAAACTTCATCATATTGACATCCATAACTGTGAATCATAGGAAGAAGGTAAATAAATGAACTTAACCAAACTATTTATGTTGAATATTGAAAATTTGAATAAATAAATAGTTAAGAAAATTAAGGGAATGGGAATAAAAATTTATTTATAATTTGGAATTTTAATTACGGTGAAAAGGGTTAACTGCAATTAAAAGTAAGTTGAGATGGAAATCAAGTTATTTATTTAATTTGGTTTAAGATGAGAGTGTATAAGTATAAGATTAGGTAATTTGTGAGAATAAATTTATAATTCCCAATTAATAAGAAAGTGCAGGAATTAAAATTGCAAATTTATATACCTATAAATTTTTACTCACATCCAAGCTTGTTAAATTTATTGGGATTAATTGAACTATCTAAGTAATGAAATTTGGCCAATAATAGGAGTTGAAACATAAAAATTGATTTTTTATGATTTATTTAAATTGATTTAATAATATTAAAAATAGCCATTTTGTCACGGACTCGGATTTCGACGAAACCAGTTTCATCGGATCCGTATCGGTGAATTATTATAGGATTTCAAATTTCGTATCGATCGGACTTGTCGTTTGATCGTACGGACGATAAACGCCTTGAAATCAATTTTATTAAAATCAATTTGAAATCAATTTGGAAATCTTGTTTTCAGCATAACTTCTTCATACGACCAAATTTGGACGTGAAACTTTTTCCATCGCGTTCAGAATATTTTAAAACACCTATTTGGATATATAGTTTTAACAAATTCGATTCCGGAGGCATAGCGGGCTTTTTGGGCCGTGTTTTATTCCGTACGTTCGCTTATCCAGTCCATCTTCTCTATCTCTAGCCTACCTATATAAGCATGGCTATAAACCCTAGCCCCATTTTATTTGCTTATGCTGTACGTTCATTCTTCAACCATTCTTTCTTCCTCAATGGATGCTCCTCAGATCCAATTTCAAATTGCAAAACAAAGTGAAAATTCAAAGTCTTCAGAAAATTCCCAAAAATTTATATGTTGTAGATTTCTTCAATACGAATCTATATGTGACATCTGTTTTTGCAATCGATGCTCGAATCGTCCTGGAAACTCAGTCAAAGGTCAGAAATTCGAAAACCCTAAGGTTTGATTTAGGGGTTTTTGATTTTTCATCAAATCGGCAAAATCAAGATATGGGTTTGGTGGAGATTCTTGTGGGGAGTTCAACGACGTTGGTCTGGTGGAGTTTAGTGACCGGTGGTGGTCAAATTTGGCGTTTTAGGGTTTCGAAACCCTATTTCTAGGCGGCGGCGGCGGCCATTTCAGGCAACCGGGATGGGGGCGGCCGATAGCAGGGGTCAAGGCGGAGTCAACGGCCATGGTGCCGAGGCGAATGGCGGCCGGTGGTGGCCAGGGGAGGCGGTCAAAGGTGCGGCTGTAGGTGGTGTTGGGGTCTCGTGTTCCTGTAGCCGCGTTCTGTGAGGTAGAGAGGATGATGCAGGGATGACGTGGCAGTTTATGAGTGGTTTGTTTTGTTTTAATTTAAATTTGAATTTCGATCACGTTTTATCCAATAACTTTCTCATACGAATTCGGATTCACACGATTTTTTTTGCGTTAGGATCGTAATTTAATTCCGGACTTGATGACGCTGGTTTGGACAAATTCTGAGACGGGCGAATTTTTGGGTTTAAATCGGGTTTAAATTCAATTTAAATTCCAAAGGTGAGTGTTTTAACCCACTCACAATTACTAGAAGCTTTTATGTTTGTTAAATAAATTTAGAAATGAATAGAAATTTATTTATGAGCTTTTGGGCATGTTATTTCATCCATATCTGTTGAATTGCATTTTTTTGAATTTAGCTGTTAATTTAAATTGATTGATTGCATATTAATTGGCTGTTAGAAATTATTGTTTGCATAAGAACTGCTAGTTAACAGTTATGTAAATTATTATTGAGTAAACTGTTAGATAAATAGTTGATAAATTTAATTTGGAAAAAAAAACTGACAGTTATTACCTGTTGTATATGTTCATAGATATATACTGTTATTGATTGAAATTGGTTGATGGTTGCGATTGGATGATGGATGTTGTTGATGAATGAATGTTTATTGCATATCATTAAATTTGCAAATTTATCATGCATATTTCATTTTTCGGGATTGTGGTTTGAAATGATAAAACCGCAAAGTTTTATTTTTAAATTGCGGATTGAAATGATAAATATCCGTATCACTTGACCATAGGATAGAAAATTATATACAGGCACCGCGGTCTATATATAACTATTTTAATGTGATTTCTATGGTTTGGATGGAATACGGTTTATAATAATCTTAAATTTTATACTGTATAAATATTTTTCTTCCGTATTTATGTACATGAAAAGTTGGAAATTTTGAAATAAAAAGGTGTATAAATTCCCTTAGTAAAATGGAAGAAAATTTAGAAAATGGAGTTGGATAAATTTATATCATATGTTTAAATGTTAAGTTTGGAAATTTAAGATATGATATTTATAATTGGATTTTTCCCAAGAAAAAAATTGAAATGAATATTCTAATATGAATTTGAATTGGAAAAATATTCTAATATAAATTGGAATCGAAAAATACATATGTTTTATTACTAGAAATTGGAGTTGTTTAAGGATTTATGTGAATATTCAAACTAAATAATAAAACATTTAATTTGTTGAAAGAATATATTCCAATTTTAGTTTTTGAATATTAATACTCCAATGGATTTATATATATGGAAATTGAAATGGTTTTGGAACTTAAGAGTGATATCTAAATTATGGTCTTAACTTTAGATAAAGAAATATTTCCATAAAGCCATATAACTTATTTCTTTACAAAGTGACAGTAAAGTTAAGCCCTTGAAATTCATATACCGTTGAATATCCAAGCCATTTGAGTTTTAAAAGTTATGGTTTGAAATTATGGATTTCCAAAAATATTATGCTTTGAAAATATTCGATTTTCAGATATTATGAAGTTAAAGCCTTTTTATTATTGGAAAGAAATTATATTTGGGATAAGTGGTAAAATATGGTTTTGGGTTTTGGAATGATATCGTAATATTATGGTTTTGAAATGGATTATATTCTGGTTTTAAAAGTATAAACTGTTTTAAATAACCGCGGTGTTATAATAACGATGGGTTGGCAAAGAGACCGGGATCGGATATGGACATACTCTCTGTCGATACCGAAAACCACTTTGACTAACCGTGTACGCGGTGGAGATTCCAGAATGAAGTAGGTTGGTGGCGACGATTCCTGTAAGGTAAATACGTGGACCCGACTCCCGTGAGTTGGCATAAGGTGGCTAAAACAGGAGCGATCGACGGGTTAATGAGGTCATTCCTCTGATCGGACACTCCTCTTCGATATTATACTATGACTTTGGATTGATTCAGTGGCCACTTCTATTTTTTTGATTTGGGGAGTTGTTTCGAGGTGGGCGGTTGCTGCGGCTTCGCGTTACCATCGGCCCGGAAGCGTAATTGGTATATCTACCCTGGCATTGCCTAGTTGTGCCGTGTCACCTACCCTATCGCGCCTTGTACGAGTTTGGTTTTCTCCCGTAGCCCGTGTGGTATCCTCTAGTGGCTTCCCGATCAGGAGGGACTATGATATTGGATGGACTACTGGGACTATTACGTGTTAAGGGCTATATGGGTAACCCCTTAACGCTATTAAAAAGTAAGTTTATTTTATAAATAGACACTATTATAATAACGCAATATACTACATAGTAAATAGTTTAACGGATCCTTAGGAGATGTAAATCCCGAGCATCTCTTGAGTTACTGTACTCATATTTATTTCTGTTTATTTAACTCACATAAGATATTCTAGTCTGACTCGAGTGTTTTTGTCTTTTCAAATTCGCTCGGGTCAGTCCGAGCGTTTCAGGATAGCAGGTTTTAGCTTTGGAGGACGAAGACGAAGATTCAGTATTATTTTATATATAGTATTGCACTACACACTCTTTCTATTCCGCTGCATTGTTGTATTTGGTATGTGTAACTCTGATGTTCATTGTATAAGAAAAATCAAGCTTTTGTAAACTGTTTATGAACTGTATACGTGTTACTATATTTTATCCTTCCGCTGTGAGATTCTATTTTCGTTTTATTTCTTCTCTATTTTTCTTATTTACCCCATAACACTCCTCCCTTGCGTATGCTTTGAATCGGCACGTGTGTCGTTTAAAGTGTGCGAAAAGGCGGGATGTTACAGTTGGTATCAGAGCTTTGGTTTAGCGATAAACCTTGGCTTTGTGGGGTTTGACTCTTTGTTAATAGGGTAGAAATATCCTATGGGAGTCGCTGAGTGTATATATGAGAGAGCGTACTTGTTAGTATTAATAAAAAATTTTGATATTGTGTTAATCTGTTCCGCTTTGTATTTATAAATTCTGGTTGATGCATGGGACGCTATGCCATCAATAGGGATTTCTAAACACTTAATAGGACAGGCCGACATAATATTAGTTTTTAATATAGGTGAATGAAATAATTTTGCCTATCATATTTTCTATATATGAAAATATTTTATAAAGATATATATATTTGGTTGCTATAGATTGGATGTTAGGCAATAAAAATATTTATAATAACTGAAGCTAAGTTGAAATTATGATAAATCAAATGGGAGATTTTAGAACTTAAGTCCGGGATTTTTGAAATGTGCTTTCAAAGAATTTATGAAAAATAATGATTTGGTTTATAAGAAATTTCTTATATAAAAAGTATAATTTGGAAGTATAATAATATTGTCATATATATGTTTTCCGATATGAATATTCCGTTTTAAATTCGGGAAATTTGTTTTAAAAGAAGATTTTGGGGAAATAAATTATGTACTTTTCTCTCCGTCGCTGGAAAATAAATTCGGTGATGACGGCCGCATCATCGACTTTCATTTTCGAGTTTCGAAGGGGAAAGGCCGCTGTAGTAAATACTACTACAGAATTGTTTTGAATTTATTTGAAATTTTAATTGTTTAAAGATAATTGGAGATATAAGAGTTGTAAGAAATTATATTATCTATTATTTTAAAGTAATTTTGAAATTTGACCCGGTATTAAATTCTTAAATTTCCATTAATAAATTGTTTAAAATTATGTTAGTGAAAAAAAAGGGGTTAAGTAATAAATAAATTAAAACCTCTAATTTAATTAAGAGAATTATTGCAAGGATATAAAGAGAAAGTAAATACGTAGGAGAGAGAATAGTAATAAGGATTAACATTGAATTGAATTAAAGAATGGAGATTTAACTTGTATAAGTTCAATTGCAATTTCTTTAACATAAATAACTTACCCAAATATAAAAGTTGAAATGTTAAATAAGAAACTAGAATTGAATATTTTACAAGTAGGAATTTAGGAAAAATTGAAGTATTCAATAAACGACTGTATAAATAAGAATTTAATGGTATAAACTTAAGTTATGATTGAAATTTTACTAAAAAAAAAAAAAATAAGTTAAGAATTACTAATAGGTGATATGAACTTAAAGTAAATAAAATGAAATTCTAAATAAGAATTGATTGTAGGATTATTAACTTAAGTATGTTTTAATTTCCTCTATTCCAATATAATGGAAACCTCCACATTAAATAAATGAATGAGATTAAAGGTAAGTAACAAATATATATATATTAATTAAAGGAATTAAGAAGAAACATGTAAATTGTCACTTACATTCTTAAAATATATATAACTTACCATAAAATAAAAGTTGAAATGTTAGTAAGAATATGTAAAAGAAAATCTTGCAAGTAAAGCTTGAAGCAATAAAGGTATTCAATAAATTGCTGTTATTAATGAGAATTTATTTTATAAACTTAAGTAATAAAAGGAAACTTAAGTAATAAAAAGGAAATACAAATATAATGAATTTGGTGATAATTGGAAAATAAACTTGTAAGAAACAAAGAAATCCCTCATAAATGAAGGAAAGAAAAATCAAAACACTGAATTATGAAATAAATGTATAATGAGATATTTTGGTGTTGATTTGAATTGTTGGTTGATGTATGTTGTTGGGTAAGGAATTATGGAGTTGTTAGATTTACAAATAATCTATCTTTGTTCCATCTTAGGCTGTTGAGCAACGGATGTACTTGATAGTTATTCTTCATTCGTACAACTTCAGAATTTGAACCCGAACAACTAATTGTTGTTTGATTAAATGATTGTTTGTTGAATGTGGTGTGTGCTGTTGAGAAAAAAAATTGTGGTTGTTGCATTTGATTGGATATGAATGATTGAATCCACCTAAACCTTTCACTGTAAAATAAATATTTAACCTTTTAGATTTTATAAGTGAATACAGGTGTTGGAAGCAACTGCTACTGCTGTTGGTTCCAAAATAATAAAGCGTATATTGCCCGACAATAGGTACGTTTTCGGATTACGTTTAAAGCGATATTTTATATATTTTTCCCGTGTTGGGATATAATATTTTGATTATATATGTAATATACTTGTATATTTGGATATTATATTTTCTCCAGAGTCCCTCCGTACAAAGGAGACTCTGCCAAAAATTTTCGAAAATTTTAGACTTAGAATTTTGTTAAAATATTTTTCCAACTTTAATAACTCAAGTATTAAAGGATATAATGATTATAAAACAGGAATATTTCATTTAGGAGGATTAATCCAGGAAAATATTGTTTATAAATTAAAAATTGAAATAAAAAGTACTGTTTATTCTTCCTCCTCCCTTCTTTCCTTTTCGGGGACGAAAAGTTTTGAGTGGGGGAGATTGTAACGACCTGATAAATTTATGATTTTTTTTTATAAATTTAATTTATATGTTTGCTAATTTAATCCAGTATAAAATTAAAGTCTTAGGATTTTTAAAAGGATGAATGTAGGAGTTAGATAGTAACTGTAATTACAGGTAGAGATTTAGAAGGTTATATGATATAGATTTGAAAATAACTGAAAGTTGTGTTGTAGTTATAAGTCTTAATTTGTTGGTTTAATGGTATTAATGTAACAATAACTGAATTGGATTACATACACACAAACATTTGAAAATTTATTAGGTGGACTAAATTGGTTAAAGTTCATAAGTTGTGCATTTCAATTTAGTAGAAATTCTAAACGATAAACGAAGATTTAAATAAACGCTAAATTAAAACTATGTAAAATGGTGACTTAAGGCCTAGTTATAGGAATTGGAATATAATCCAATTTGAATTAAGTATAAAAAGGATTTGATTTATATGTAAGTTATTTTTCAGAGTATTGAATAAAAATTTGGAATCCAATTTTAATTAATGAAAATAACGTTAGTATTAGTAATAAATAGATTTCAACGCAGTAACCAAATGAATGGGATAAAATGAATATATATTGAATAGAAATGAAATAAAAATGGGTCACCTTTAGATGGAGTAAAATTTAAGAAACCTATAAATGTGGAATTAGTAAACATTTGTAAAAAAAAAAAATATTGCCTAGAATAAAATTCATTTAATATAAGAATTCAAAGGTGGAAGATTTACATTTGGATTGAAAGGTATGATTAATTGAATTGGTGATTTGGGGAATTTAATCCAAGGGTTACTCTAAAAATAAATACGGATAAAAAGAGGTTAAACTAAGGAGGGGCATCAATTGATTTTAAGGCTTATTTAATACGTTAATAGGCAAGACTCCGCATTCATACATTTATACAAAGCTAAATAGAAGCACAAGTGTGATATAATGTAAATAGATGGGTATCAACCTTTATTTATATGTTAAAGGGGATTTAATTTCTATTGTATAAAAACCGCAATTTAATGAAGATTGAAATAGCTAATTCATACGTTAGTTGATTTAGCTGGAATATGAAGATATTTAACGAAATAGTGAAATCAAATGGGAATGGGTTTCCATTGTTCATTTGAATTCACATTCATCATAAAAAAAAAAAAAACTTATTTGAAAACCAAAGGAATAATAAAGGAATCAATACTTAATTAGTAATTTGGATTTATTGCAACATTTAATACCATAGAATTTAGTAAAGCTTATTCAAATTTCAGTTGACCATTTGTGATATAACTTTTTGAAAACAAGACTTTATTTATGAATTGAGTATTTGATTCAACGAATGGTAATTACTTCATTTAAAAATGGAATTTAACGTAAATTAGTACGTTATTAAAGTTAAATGAAAGCTGTAAACATTTGACTTAGAGAACAATTGAGTGAAATCTTAACTAATGTAAACTTCATCATATTGACATCCATAACTGTGAATCATAGGAAGAAGGTAAATAAATGAACTTAACCAAACTATTTATGTTGAATATTGAAAATTTGAATAAATAAATAGTTAAGAAAATTAAGGGAATGGGAATACAAATTTATTTATAATTTGGAATTTTAATTACGGTGAAAAGGGTTAACTGCAATTAAAAGTAAGTTGAGATGGAAATCAAGTTATTTATTTAATTTGGTTTAAGATGAGAGTGTATAAGTATAAGATTAGGTAATTTGTGAGAATAAATTTATAATTCCCAATTAATAAGAAAGTGCAGGAATTAAAATTGCAAATTTATATACCTATAAATTTTTACTCACATCCAAGCTTGTTAAATTTATTGGGATTAATTGAACTATCTAAGTAATGAAATTTGGCCAATAATAGGAGTTGAAACATAAAAATTGATTTTTTATGATTTATTTAAATTGATTTAATAATATTAAAAATAGCCATTTTGTCACGGACTCGGATTTCGACGAAACCAGTTTCATCGGATCCGTATCGGTGAATTATTATAGGATTTCAAATTTCGTATCGATCGGACTTGTCGTTTGATCGTACGGACGATAAACGCCTTGAAATCAATTTTATTAAAATCAATTTGAAATCAATTTGGAAATCTTGTTTTCAGCATAACTTCTTCATACGACCAAATTTGGACGTGAAACTTTTTCCATCGCGTTCAGAATATTTTAAAACACCTATTTGGATATATAGTTTTAACAAATTCGATTCCGGAGGCATAGCGGGCTTTTTGGGCCGTGTTTTATTCCGTACGTTCGCTTATCCAGTCCATCTTCTCTATCTCTAGCCTACCTATATAAGCATGGCTATAAACCCTAGCCCCATTTTATTTGCTTATGCTGTACGTTCATTCTTCAACCATTCTTTCTTCCTCAATGGATGCTCCTCAGATCCAATTTCAAATTGCAAAACAAAGTGAAAATTCAAAGTCTTCAGAAAATTCCCAAAAATTTATATGTTGTAGATTTCTTCAATACGAATCTATATGTGACATCTGTTTTTGCAATCGATGCTCGAATCGTCCTGGAAACTCAGTCAAAGGTCAGAAATTCGAAAACCCTAAGGTTTGATTTAGGGGTTTTTGATTTTTCATCAAATCGGCAAAATCAAGATATGGGTTTGGTGGAGATTCTTGTGGGGAGTTCAACGACGTTGGTCTGGTGGAGTTTAGTGACCGGTGGTGGTCAAATTTGGCGTTTTAGGGTTTCGAAACCCTATTTCTAGGCGGCGGCGGCGGCCATTTCAGGCAACCGGGATGGGGGCGGCCGATAGCAGGGGTCAAGGCGGAGTCAACGGCCATGGTGCCGAGGCGAATGGCGGCCGGTGGTGGCCAGGGGAGGCGGTCAAAGGTGCGGCTGTAGGTGGTGTTGGGGTCTCGTGTTCCTGTAGCCGCGTTCTGTGAGGTAGAGAGGATGATGCAGGGATGACGTGGCAGTTTATGAGTGGTTTGTTTTGTTTTAATTTAAATTTGAATTTCGATCACGTTTTATCCAATAACTTTCTCATACGAATTCGGATTCACACGATTTTTTTTGCGTTAGGATCGTAATTTAATTCCGGACTTGATGACGCTGGTTTGGACAAATTCTGAGACGGGCGAATTTTTGGGTTTAAATCGGGTTTAAATTCAATTTAAATTCCAAAGGTGAGTGTTTTAACCCACTCACAATTACTAGAAGCTTTTATGTTTGTTAAATAAATTTAGAAATGAATAGAAATTTATTTATGAGCTTTTGGGCATGTTATTTCATCCATATCTGTTGAATTGCATTTTTTTGAATTTAGCTGTTAATTTAAATTGATTGATTGCATATTAATTGGCTGTTAGAAATTATTGTTTGCATAAGAACTGCTAGTTAACAGTTATGTAAATTATTATTGAGTAAACTGTTAGATAAATAGTTGATAAATTTAATTTGGAAAAAAAAACTGACAGTTATTACCTGTTGTATATGTTCATAGATATATACTGTTATTGATTGAAATTGGTTGATGGTTGCGATTGGATGATGGATGTTGTTGATGAATGAATGTTTATTGCATATCATTAAATTTGCAAATTTATCATGCATATTTCATTTTTCGGGATTGTGGTTTGAAATGATAAAACCGCAAAGTTTTATTTTTAAATTGCGGATTGAAATGATAAATATCCGTATCACTTGACCATAGGATAGAAAATTATATACAGGCACCGCGGTCTATATATAACTATTTTAATGTGATTTCTATGGTTTGGATGGAATACGGTTTATAATAATCTTAAATTTTATACTGTATAAATATTTTTCTTCCGTATTTATGTACATGAAAAGTTGGAAATTTTGAAATAAAAAGGTGTATAAATTCCCTTAGTAAAATGGAAGAAAATTTAGAAAATGGAGTTGGATAAATTTATATCATATGTTTAAATGTTAAGTTTGGAAATTTAAGATATGATATTTATAATTGGATTTTTCCCAAGAAAAAAATTGAAATGAATATTCTAATATGAATTTGAATTGGAAAAATATTCTAATATAAATTGGAATCGAAAAATACATATGTTTTATTACTAGAAATTGGAGTTGTTTAAGGATTTATGTGAATATTCAAACTAAATAATAAAACATTTAATTTGTTGAAAGAATATATTCCAATTTTAGTTTTTGAATATTAATACTCCAATGGATTTATATATATGGAAATTGAAATGGTTTTGGAACTTAAGAGTGATATCTAAATTATGGTCTTAACTTTAGATAAAGAAATATTTCCATAAAGCCATATAACTTATTTCTTTACAAAGTGACAGTAAAGTTAAGCCCTTGAAATTCATATACCGTTGAATATCCAAGCCATTTGAGTTTTAAAAGTTATGGTTTGAAATTATGGATTTCCAAAAATATTATGCTTTGAAAATATTCGATTTTCAGATATTATGAAGTTAAAGCCTTTTTATTATTGGAAAGAAATTATATTTGGGATAAGTGGTAAAATATGGTTTTGGGTTTTGGAATGATATCGTAATATTATGGTTTTGAAATGGATTATATTCTGGTTTTAAAAGTATAAACTGTTTTAAATAACCGCGGTGTTATAATAACGATGGGTTGGCAAAGAGACCGGGATCGGATATGGACATACTCTCTGTCGATACCGAAAACCACTTTGACTAACCGTGTACGCGGTGGAGATTCCAGAATGAAGTAGGTTGGTGGCGACGATTCCTGTAAGGTAAATACGTGGACCCGACTCCCGTGAGTTGGCATAAGGTGGCTAAAACAGGAGCGATCGACGGGTTAATGAGGTCATTCCTCTGATCGGACACTCCTCTTCGATATTATACTATGACTTTGGATTGATTCAGTGGCCACTTCTATTTTTTTGATTTGGGGAGTTGTTTCGAGGTGGGCGGTTGCTGCGGCTTCGCGTTACCATCGGCCCGGAAGCGTAATTGGTATATCTACCCTGGCATTGCCTAGTTGTGCCGTGTCACCTACCCTATCGCGCCTTGTACGAGTTTGGTTTTCTCCCGTAGCCCGTGTGGTATCCTCTAGTGGCTTCCCGATCAGGAGGGACTATGATATTGGATGGACTACTGGGACTATTACGTGTTAAGGGCTATATGGGTAACCCCTTAACGCTATTAAAAAGTAAGTTTATTTTATAAATAGACACTATTATAATAACGCAATATACTACATAGTAAATAGTTTAACGGATCCTTAGGAGATGTAAATCCCGAGCATCTCTTGAGTTACTGTACTCATATTTATTTCTGTTTATTTAACTCACATAAGATATTCTAGTCTGACTCGAGTGTTTTTGTCTTTTCAAATTCGCTCGGGTCAGTCCGAGCGTTTCAGGATAGCAGGTTTTAGCTTTGGAGGACGAAGACGAAGATTCAGTATTATTTTATATATAGTATTGCACTACACACTCTTTCTATTCCGCTGCATTGTTGTATTTGGTATGTGTAACTCTGATGTTCATTGTATAAGAAAAATCAAGCTTTTGTAAACTGTTTATGAACTGTATACGTGTTACTATATTTTATCCTTCCGCTGTGAGATTCTATTTTCGTTTTATTTCTTCTCTATTTTTCTTATTTACCCCATAACACTCCTCCCTTGCGTATGCTTTGAATCGGCACGTGTGTCGTTTAAAGTGTGCGAAAAGGCAGGATGTTACAGACGCATTCTTTGAGTTCTAGTTTCTTGGTTGATTATTTGCACTTAGACATTTCTCTAATTGTAGACCCTATAGTTGTTTCAAACGCCATAGGAAGATCCACACATTTATCCATGATTTGTAGGGGTTTGAAAATTTTTACACTATACGTAGAGTTTGATTATGACGCCTATGTACTGGGATTTTTAGGATATGGGATGATTTTGGGATAGACTAGTTATCCACTTATGGTGCGATGTTGGACTGCGAGAGGAGAGTCATCGGGCTAGGGACATGTAGCGGACGGGCCCTCAAGATTTCTTACGACCCACAGGGGTCAGCCATGTTGAGCTTCCTTTATTCCTTGATTCATCACTAGGAGAGTGAGATTCAATTCTAGTTGTTAGAGATTTCCTAAATGTTTGGAGGAGGTTAGGGGGCTACCCTCTAATGGAAAGATTGACTTTAGGATCTACCTGAATGACAATGCTATGCCAGTGGCATTGCCCGTGAGACATAGGGCTCCTAGGGAAAGGAAGGAGTTAAGTAAGCATATTGGTGAGCTATTGGAGAAAGGCTTCATCAAAGGAGCACATATGAGTAGGGGCGATAGTTGTCTTTTCTCCAAAGGAGGATGGTTCCCATCGACTTTGTGTAGACTATAGAGAGTTGAATAAGTTTATAAAGAAGAACCGTTATCCACTTCCTAGGATAGACAATTTTTTCAATCAGTTGGTTGGCTCTTCAAGATTTTCACAGCTTGACTTAGCTCATCAGCTTAAGGTCGCTGACGATAGCATCAACAAGACAGCATTTAGGACACCAAATGGATTCTTTGAGTGGTTGGTTATGCCATTTGGGCTGACCAATGCCCTAGCCTATTTTGTAAATCTGATCAGCCGTGTTTTTCAAGATGTCCTTAATAACTTCGTCATAGTGTTTGTGGACGATATTCTGGTGTTTTCCAAGAGTATGGAAGAGCATGATATTAATCTTGAGGAGGTTCTTCATACACTTCGTGTTCATCAGTTGAAATCAAATTTCAAATTATCACTTTTGGCGTAAGTGTAACAACCCGCAAATCCGTACCCCTTGAGTCAACACTATTCTACCTAAATCAACTCAAGTTGTACAGAAATACGAACCATTTGGGTTTAAGAAGAAGAGGTAGAAGAAGAGAAAACAAAATCATCATCAGAATCTAACCATCGCAGCGGAATAAAATATAATAGAGAATTAATAATCTTTACTCAAAATCAAATATATCAGTTTACATATATTACATCATCAGAGTACATCAGTCACAGCTCACATCAATAACATACAATGAGTACACAACAACTCAACACAGCGAAAATATATATATACAAGTACGAGAATACGTATTGTCATCCAGCTCGTCTCCTGAGCTCCACAGCATCATATCCTGTATCCTATAATACTCGGTCTGACCCGAGCATTACAGTTAAATAATACCCGAGTCAGTCTGGAATACCAGTGTGAGAAAATCACACTCAATTGGATTATTAAAGTTTCAAAAATCTTTGAAAATAAAAGCATCTCGTAAGACCACGCCACAAATAAACATGTCGGGTTTTTACCTTACGATAGCTAAAACAATTTTTATGAAAGTTCTCTGATATTATTATAGTGTCTATAGAAAGTAAATAGAATCTAGCTGAAATGCTTGCATCTCACGTTTCAGCAATAGTTGGGCACAATCAAAACCGTACAGGCGCTTATTGGAGTTTGGATCCCATACAATGGCAGGGCTACTGGGGTACCGCCCGTCACAGTACCTGGTCTAGATCAGAGTACCGAGGATTACTCCCTTCATCCCCTGCAACACAAGGCCGGAACCATTCCTTACTGAACAGTCCCGAACAAGATAAACCCCGTGGTTGACGCGACCAACCACCCACTAAGCCGAATAAAAAGGGACATCTAGACAGGGGAAATATCTTGTCCTGCTTGGGCATGACCCACCTAACCTTGCTGCACCTCCCCTGTTTTAGCCATTCCCGGTTGATGAGGCTTGAGGTTAAACGTTACCTTTTTAAGAACGCATCACTTAGAATGCTCATCGTCCACCTGACGATGTTCTGAAAGCATTCAATCCATACAAGTTGCCCTGGGTCTGGACAAACCGAATCACCGTCTTCAACTCTTCACGGTCTTCATTCGTAATCGTACAAACCGGATCGAAGTGGTTTTCGAGAAATTAATCTCGATCCCGGACTCTTCGAAACGATCAGCGCATTTGTCCAATATTGATAGTCGGTTATTTAACTATCAATTAATCACACACAAGCAACCATCAAATAATTCCTACAAATTATTTATTTCAATTATCATACAGATAATATTCCCATTTAACCACTTGAAATAGATTTTCAAAATCCTTTATTTCCATGAAATCACTTAATTGATTTCTTATATCACTCACAATTTATTTACCCTTTGGAAATATCATTTATTTCTCATTCATTTTCAAAAATCAATTTACACTTTCCTTATAATTTCTCAAATTCACTTACTCCACTTAATAAGATTTCTCCTAAATCTTATCCCATTTAAATTAATTTGCTTACCATCACAAGAGGATTTTAATTGGATTTTAAAAACATTATGAAAACATATAGATTTATAAAATAAGAAGTAATATTAAATATTTAAATTTATATCTAGTTATTTATAAGTTTCAAGCTGGTTTTAGAAAACTTAGAGTTTATAATAAATAATAGCTAAACTTTCAAAATAACTAATTCGAAAATATTTTGCATTCAAATACTAGTTTATAAAAAGGTTTATATAGTATAGTAATTTAAAACATTCTTTTTAAAATAATTTATAACTTTAGAAAACCCAATATCCATTTATAAATACCTCTTGTCCACATTCACCTTTAGAAATATCTTACTATTTCCATTCGACCAATTTCATATCTCATTTATAAATTCCATTCATGAATTTATAAAATCTCCTTGGATTTCATTTATTATAAGATAGTTTGATTTAAAAATCCCATCTTTATAATTTATTTCTTTCTATAAAGTTCTATATTGTCCCATTCAATAAATTCCATTCATTATTAAATAAACTTTCCTTTTGACTCTTAACAGAATTTTTTTTATATTCGTAATTCTTAATAGCATCTTCTTTATTTCCTAATAATTTTTCTTTTCTTTTCTTATTGATATTTCGTTTTATTTTCCTTAATAGACTTCATTTTTATTCCTTAATATAATTCCATTTTCTTTACTTCCTTATCTATTACAATATTCCTCCAAGTATAATTTATAATTTAAATTTTTCCAAACTCAACTTTATCACATTAAAGTTTAATTTAAGTAGAAAATATACTTTTATTTTCTTTTCTTCATTCTCACTTTAAGTAGATTCAAAATTTCAAATAAATATTTTCTATTTGAGTTTTATTTAGCTTATTCAAATTAATTTATCAATGGTAATAGAAATTTCAATTTTTCAACTTCTCTGTGATTCAGCAGATGATAATTCGATTATCTATAAAACCACCCAAATCAATATATCATCCTGTCACAGAACAGCATATATACGAAATAAAATAAATAGTTTTGAGGAATCCTGTTGGATCCCTCCAACCTCTTTCCCTGCATCCACAGATGTTAGCACAATAAAACAACAATTTCACTTCGATGTGAAATATTGCAGTATATGGGATTAATATTTCTAACATCCACTTATTTAATTATTCACTACTTCAGCCATCATTCAAGCAATTCAACAATTAAATTTAAATTCAACCATTCAAATTTTAAACTTAACTGAGTGAGATTAACTCACCTTTGATTTAATTGTTGCAATCCTTCCCAATCCTGACTCGTTTCCATATTTTTGACCTTGAATAACAATTTCATGGATTTTATTAATATTCGAACAAATTGAATAATTATTTATCGTTTAAATAAATTTATGTTAATCTAATAATTTAATCTTAACTAATGATTTATTTTTAGCAAATAATTAAATTTTAAACTGATTCTCCCTGTATAAAAATCTTCCAGTGACTAAAATAATTAAATAAGCTAATTAAACAAAATAATCACCTAAGTAAATTACTTTTTAAAAAGAATTAACAATAAATATATCTTTCCCCTTTGAAACTGCTTATTTCCAATTGGCATATTGATTTTATACCGAAACTATATATATATATATATATATATACACACTTATATAAATAAGTAAATAGATTTCAGGAATCAAATTGTTATGTGAACTTCGAATAGTTTTAAATTCATATTTATTCCCAAAACAAAATCTTATATATATACACATATATTTTAATTAAATTAGGTTAAATTTTTAAGAACTGGAACTATTTAACAGTAAAAATAAATTTTAAATTTTTGTTTTTCTCTACAGAATCAAAACCCAATTTACTTAAATTTAAGAATTAAATTAACCGACTAAGTACATAATAATATAAAAGTTATACCTCACTGCCTCTCGACCTACTCCTCGACCCTTCACGATTCCTAGCCTCCACGCACAAACTCCTCAGGTTGGACATGAACGAGCTGTCGCGTGCGACTCCTTGCTCGAGCTTCCTGCGTTGCACACGACTCCATCAGCACCACACGAAGATGCGCTTGTCACCTCCCCATCGCGCCGCCACGCCACCGTCATCGTGCGCCTCGCGAACGTCCCCTGCCGCTTCCCATCACTCGTCGCCTCGCGGAGCTCGACACGAGCACTCCCACCATCATAAGACAGGTCTCGACCATTAATCGCACGCGCGAGACCGAACTCGAACTGATTTAGGGTTTACACATTTTTTTTTTTAGTCGATGAATTGGGTTTGAGGTAGAAAGGGGATTGGGTTTCGTGAATACTAAGAAGATGAGGAGGCTCGGCATTTAAAAGGAGAAGAAATAGGAGATCGCGTTTGATTTTGAAATCTGCCATTTTTTTTTGAAGGAGGATGAAGACTGATTTCGTTCAAAAGAAGTTTGGTTTCATTTTTAACAAGAAGGTTGCGTACTTTAGTTAGAGGAGGAGAAGCGTGTTAGGGAAGCTGAAAGAAAAATGCGGCTATGATTTGATAAATTTTTCGGCTGAAAGGAAAACAACTTGACTAATGAAACGATGTGAGATATTTAAATTAAACAATGAACTATTCTCGAAACGTTTATATCTCGTACGCTCACATGAAGACTCCAAAAATTATGAAATTTGAAATCCAGCAAAAATTTAAATATTACGGATCCAACTGCACTGGTTTCGTCGAAATCCGAGACTGTGCCTCGAAAGGTTATTTTTAAATCGTCACTTTAAACGATGTAAATTTAAAATTGAACAAACGGCAGTTAAATTAAATTTTGATCAATTTATTATTTCCAGTATTATCAATATAAATTTATAAGCCGTTAAAATATTTCTAACAAGCTTACAATACCAGATTTTAAATAATTTACCCAATTGTCAATTGTTATTTAATTTATTCAATTAGTCGTTATATTTAAATTCTGAGTTCTTTTTATTAAATCAAACCAACTTTTCATATTGAAAACAATTTATATTTCAAATTAATTATTTAAATTCATTTTAAATGTCACAAATTAGCTGTTGAAAAAGCCGGGTCGTTACAGTAAGGAGGTGTGTTTCTTGGGGTATGTAGTCTCAAGAGAGGGTATAGCTATGGATCCCACTAAGGTAGCAGCAGTAAAGGATTAGAAGGCCTCCAAGAACGATACCGAAGTTAGAAGCTTCCAAGGTTTGGCTGGTTAATGTAGGAAGCTTATCAAAGATTTTGCTAAGATTTCAGCACTGCTTACTCGCCTTATTAAGTAGAATGCAACATTCATAGGGGAACGTGGTTGCAGATAAGTTAAGTAGGAAGATAATAGCTCTTAGTCCAATGGTTGTGGAGTGGAAAAGCCTAGAGTTTATTTCCACCTTTGATTTTAAGCCCTCAACGGACACTACTCCTGGATCATTGGCAGCGTTTGAGGTTAAGCCTACCCTCGTAGATCAGATTGGCTCAAGGAGGTGAGAGGATTCAGAGCTTGTGGACATTCTGGATAGGACTAGTAGAGGAGAGGACTCTAGACATCTCCAATGCAATTCCATCAATAGAAAAGGGTGGCAAAGGTGAGATGAAAGACTATGTGTCCCCCACACTGGTGATTTGATGAGTGTAGTTCTAGCAGAAGCATAACATTCTCGGATGACTATTCCTCCCGGTGGTGATAAGATGTATAGGGACATGAAGAGAGTGTTTTATTGGAGTGGCATAAGGAAGGATGTAGCAGAGAGTTTGTGTCTAAGTGTTTTTTTTGCCAAAGGGTTCAGGCGGAGCAGCAGAGGCCAGGCGGATTGCTTCAACCATTGGATGTAATCGAAGGGAAGTAGGATAGTGTTTTGATGGACTTCATATATGACTTACCCCGATCTAGGAAGGGATTACCAGTATTCGGGTGATTGTAGATCTTTTGACTAAGAGCGTCCACTTTATTCCGGTCAAGAGTAAGAGGACATCACCTTATGTGGCATCCATATACGTTTGTGAGATAGTCCAATTTCATGGAATTCCCTCTAGCATAGTGCGAACTAGAGACCTATCTTTACTAGCGAGTTTTGGAGGAGTTTGCAAGTGGATTTAGGGACACAGCTTAGATTGAGTATAGCCTATCACCCTCAAACGGATGGCCAAACGGAGAGAGTTGATAGAGTTCTTGAGGATTTTTTAGGATGTGCATACTTGATTTTGGAGGGACTTTGGAAGAGCATCTTCCTTTAGTGCAATTCGCTTATAATAATAGTTTTGAGGCTAGCATTGGGATGGATCCTTTTGAATCCCTTTACGGAAGAACTTACAAGCCGCCTTCGTGTTGGTTGGAGTTTACAGAAAGATTGCTACTTGGTCTCGACATGGTTAGAGAGACTTTAGAAAAGATTGACTAGATGAGAAGAATAATGAAGACGGCCAAAGAAAGACAGAAATCCTATATAGATAAGTGGAGAAGGGAAATTGAGTTCGAGGTAGGAGATATGGCTTTCATTTAGGTGTCTCCGCTAAGAAAGATAGTGAGGTTTGAATCAAGTGGGAAACTTGCTTCCAGATTCATAGGACCGTTTGCCATTGTGGAAAGGGTAGGAAAGATAGCGTATCGGATATAACTACTGGAGTGGCTTACGGGAGTTCATGATATTTTTCGTGTTTCATACTTGAAAAAGTGCTTACATGATTCGGAAGAGGTAGTGGAACCAAGCCAACTTGAGGAAGTTTTAGTAGAGGGAGAAGTATCGATACGTCGCATTCCAACCAAGATCGTTGGACACGGTATTAGAAGCTTAGGAATAAGGAAGTCCCTTTGGTTTAGGTGCAGTGGGGAGATAGTATTGAGGATGTTATGTAGGAGGTCAAGGAGAAAATACGTATCTCTTATCCGCATGTCTTAGATGGTACGTCTTGAATTTCCTATTTCCATCTTTAGTTTTGAATAGGTTCTTTCCTTTAGTATCCTTTGGGAGGGTAGACCTTTGGACTTAACCTACGGATGGTAGGACTGAATGTGGACATGTTACTAGAACATGTTACGTATGTTGGATGCAAGTGGTTGAAAGTGTTTGCTGGTATATGTTAATGGGCGCATACACACACACTAGGTACTATTATCTCATAGAGATCGGCCTAACTAGGTCATTAAAGCATATGCTTATGGATGTGTGTGTACTTGCATTTTTATTTCATGGTTCCTATGAATGGGTGACTATCATATGATTGTTGCATTTGGATGATGAATGTGGCATGCATATGGAATTATCAGTTGTCATTAGGGAATTTGCGTTCATTTTGATACATGGAACGGGCATGAGCACATAAAAAGGAGGTCGACTGAATTAGTAGACCGCCAAATCTTTTGCGTTGGTTAGGGACATTGACACTACACTATTACATATATCATAAATTGCATTAAAAATCTTAAGGACAATGGATGTAAATGATGGTTGAATATGTGCTTGTGGAATTTGGATGAAAATATTTATTTCGTTCTTCTGCCCTTGGAGATTTCGGGGACGAAATCCTTTAAGAAGGGGTGAATGTAACAACACGAAAAATTACAGTAATAATAATTAATTAACAAATTAATAGAATAATAAAATAGGTTTGGGAAATTTTCAGAATAGAGCCATGGAAGTTTCATCATTGGGTCCGTGACAATTCTCTGATCAATTTCTATATATAACTTATTGAAATCCGAGTCAGTATGGAGAAGTTACGAGAGAAATAAGAAATTAGAATCATATTATAAATAAATGAAAAAATAACAATAAGACCCATAGAGGTCGAACCCTTGCTAGGGTCTAGTCGACCTGCAAATAGCTCAGGTCAACTTGCAAATAGCTTAGGTCGACCCGTGCCTTCCCTGGACAATTTTTCGTCCAAGTACGAGCCGAAGAGTGTAAATTCGATTTTTGTGAAATCCTATGCGTTCGTAGCTGCATCTGATGGTTCCTAGTGAGCCTATGATGTGGTTACACCATATTAAATCTTCAATTTCGATGGCCTGAGATTCCTAAGCCACACTATAGATAGAACCCTAGGCCTAGCTATTTTTCTCATTTAAATTTTCTCCCAATTGGGTTCATTGCCTGAGGCTGAACCCTAAATTAAAAAAAATTATGGAAAGGAGATATTTTTGAAAAAAATATTCTACACCTTGTAAGTGGATCCAGGAAGGCCCAGGACTAGAGAAAAAGACCACAGGTGAGTGTTTTGTAATTATTTAAGATTTGTAAGCAATTTAAAATAATAGACTTCTTAATAGTTGTAGTTTTTCTACAATTTTAGGACAGTTTTTATGTAAGTTTATTTACAGTCAGTTTTTAAGTAAATTTCAAAAGTTCTTTTCAGTCTATTTTTATTCAGTTATTTACATCTTTTTAAGTTGGAATTTAGCCTGTAAATGTTAGTTTCTTTTTTATAGAGATTTAATCCTTTCTAACGCGAATAAAATAATAAAAGGAGAAGAATTCGCAAATATGGATTAAAATAGAAAAACACTAAATTTACATAAATCGTATGTAAAATGAGAAAAACTGAAATAAAATAGAGATGGACTGAAATAGGAAAATCTAAGATATTTGCAAGCATGATTATAATAAGAGATTATAACTAAAAAGAGAAAAATAGAAGATCAAAAGTTGCAAGATGTAGGTTTTAATTAAAAAGAAAGAAATAACAGAAGGGGCATTATTTTAATACTTAGATCTTGGATTAAGTTAATAAGCAAATATAGCAATAGTGGTCTGTACCAGCACATTCCCTATCAGGTCTATGACCGATGGTCTCACACATGGGTGAGGCTGAGCACGCTTATGCTGCTTAGGGTAAATAAGTGGCCAATAGATAAAGGCTCAAATTTAGGGATTTGGGTAAGAGGCGCAAAGTTAGAAGATTTGTTTGTTAGGACCGGTACCAGTAGCATTCCCTTTCAGGTCGAAGACTGATGGTCCCACACGTGGGTAAGGTTAGGCATGCTTATGCTGATTAGGGTAAATAAAGGGTCAAATAGGGGCGACAGTTAGTGTGTACCGGAGATGACCGAGCATGCAGCATCGATTAGGGTAAATAATTCGCTACTACATCCTAAGCGCTAAGCGGTGTCTTTTGCTGTAGGACCAACACAATTAGCTCATAGTGGCACAACAGAGATAGGAAAGACCGATCAATGGGTAGGCAAGTTAGCAGTTGAAATAGGATTAGGGTTCGACCTTATCACACCAGTTTAAGACAAGTGCAAACAATCAAAGCAAATAGTCAAACAGAATCAGAAACGGTATTTTATGCAAGTTTTATCTTTTCTGTATTTTTCTTTCGTGCTAGAACTATTGCTTAGTCTATTATCTTTATCTTGCTTAGAAATGCTAGTAATTACTTTCACTCACCAGACTGTTGACACTTGGTTTTGATTCATAACACAAAGCTATCACTACGACATACAGATTTGACGACTTCTATGACAAAAATAGAATATATACTACAAGAAGACAAGACTTCAAAACCGGTGCATCAATTATATTATTTTATTTTTGAGTCTTAGGTCAATTTTATTAAAATCTCTCCTCGTTTACGTATATAATAGCTTATATATTTAATCATCTTATTCCCAAATATTTTATACATATATAAGCATATAAAATATATATTATATTATAAAAGTGCTTAAAGTTATATATATTACTATACTTATGTAAACTGTGCATATTACAAAGATTTTAACAGGTCAGTCAATCGACCCAGAGGTTTAGTCGACTGACCCTGAAAATTCTGTGCAACATGCACAAGTGCATAGATATGCAGACATATATTTAAAAATTCGTTTGAATATTCAATCGATTGACCCAGAGGTTCAGTTGACTAAATTTCTATAACGGCTACTTTTTGAAAAAACATTGTGAAGAGTTACGAATCTCTATGAAAAATTTGGACGCAACGCTTCAATGGAAACTCTTCATCAATAGTCACTGCTCTTTAACCTCATTAAATACATACTCTAACTTGATTCCAACCTACCGAATTGCCTAATCTTTCTAATCTAACACTCTTGAAACTACTTGCAACTATACTTTCAAATATTCTGCATTAAAGCAATAGTATACCTTTCTATTCTTCATAAACTTCAAATATATATTTAAACTCGAGGAGAAGATTATAGGAAGGGTGTGCTAAAAGTGACAAATCCGTATTTTTAGAACACACAAAGTCAAAACAATCTTTTGTACTTGTTGAAGTCATGTTCTGCTGCTCAAGCATGTGAAGTCCTCTTCGGCTACTGAGGCAAAATCTTATTCTACTGCTCAGGTCCTTGTTCGGCTACTCAAGGGTTGTATAGACATGTCGTTCGGGTTAAGTGAGGGTTATTGTTTTATTGAAATTCCAGAAGGAGTCTGCGACTGAACGTAGGACGGAGCTCCGGACCAGTATAAAGATCTCTGGTGTCATTTTTATTATGTTACTTTTATATTCCACACTATTAACTATATAGCTATCATCACTATATTATGTATTATCATATGTCCATATTGTTCGATCCATAGAACACTTTCATTTGGTATCAGAGTCAGGTCATCATATAACCATAACACAGTTATCTGATAATCTAATAATATGGAAACTAACACTAACACTAGCACTAACACTAGCTTCATTGAAAGACAATCCATTGCACGTCCACCACTATTTAATGGCGTGAATTATAGTTATTGGGCCACACGAATGAGAATATATATGCAGGCAAATGGTTTTGATTCATGGAATATAACGCAGACAGAATATATTATTCCTTCTGAAGAGTATTCTACGTGGTCAAATACACAGAAACTAGATGCCATAGCGAATGCAAAAGCCATGAATATGTTATTTTGTTCCTTAGATAAAAATGAGTTTAACCGTGTTAGCATATGCAATACTGCATATGAAATATCGGGTACACTCAAAATTACACACGGAGGAACCAATAAGGTCAAACAAAGCAAAATGTCCATGCTCAAAAGTCAGTTTCAAAACTTTAGAATGAAAGAAAATGAATCTATAAATGATAAGTACTCAAGATTTCAGGATATCTATCATTCATTAGTAGGTCTAGGAAAAAAATATTCATACTTTGATATTGTATCCAAAATTCTTAACTCTTTAACGGAAGAATGGGAAAGAAAAGTTCTCACTATTAAAGAAGCAAACGATAATTCCAAAATAACTTCGTAAGAGTTAATAGGAAATCTAATGTCCTATGAAGTAAATTTGCAGGCTAAACGAGTTCAAGCACAAGATAAAAAGGATATAGCATTCCATGCAGAACAAGAAGAATCAGATTCAGCTCAAACAGTAATAAACCACCATCTCAACAGTTATGGAGTGCTTTAACTGTCATAAAAAGCGGCATACACAGAAGGACTGTTCAGATCAAAAGAAAGAATATCGAAATAAAATGAAGGACAAATTCAGAAGAAAAGCCTTTTCAATTACATGGGATGATTCGGATTCCTCCTCTTCTTCTGAAAGTGAGAGCGATAGCGATAATGAACAAACCAACATATGCTTTATGGCCAAAGATAATGAGGTTGGTGATTTAACTTTTGATGATATGATAGAGATAAATTCCGAATTATTAGATACTTCAAAAAGTCTCAAAAGAAAATATAAAGAGGCTATAGAAAATCAAAAAAGGCAGAATTCGAAAGACATATGCTTAAAGACGAGAAGAAAATATTGGAAGAAGAACTTGAGAAAACTCAAGGATCTCTTTCAAATGTTAATTCTCAACTTATATTATTGAGTCAAGAAATTGAAACTCAAAAAGAAAAGAATGATGTTCTTGTTTC
The DNA here is from genome assembly GCA_030765085.1 of Allium cepa. Taxonomy (NCBI): domain Eukaryota; kingdom Viridiplantae; phylum Streptophyta; class Magnoliopsida; order Asparagales; family Amaryllidaceae; genus Allium; species Allium cepa. The sequence continues at coordinate 458,551,832 of CM060938.1, read as the reverse complement.
TGAAAATCATGATTTAAAAACTAATATTAAAACGATAGAACTAGAAAATTCAAGTCTAAAGAACAAAATAGAAGGAACCGCTAAAAACATTTCAAATTTTTATAAAGGAAGAGAAAATTTATCTAGAATTATTGAGAATTCACAACCTGTTAACAATAAAAATGGTTTAGGTTATAAGAAGAAAGTCAAGAATTCAAAATCTAGTAATTTAAACAATGTTAAGTCTAATAAAACAACCACATCTTCAAAAAGAATAGTTTCTAAAACTATAAATATACGGGAACCTAAAAAAAATAACAAGTTAATAAGGAAAAAGTATATTAGTTCTTTCATAGAAAATGTTCATAATAATAAAAATTATATTTATAAAAGGGATACTAAACCCACTTGGGTTTGGTTTCCTAAGACCTAACTCTTAGGATCCTATTAAAAAGTGGGTACCAACGTTATCATATATTTTTTGCAGGTCCCACTTAAGAAAAGAGGAAAATGGATAGTCGACAGTGGTTGCTCAAAACACATAATAGGAGACAAAGATATGCTGATAAATATTACCTACTCAGATGGAGGTTCTGTCATTTTGGAGATAATTCCAGAGGCAATGTCATCGGCAAAGGCTATGTCATCGGCAAAGGCTATGTCATCGGCAAAGGCGATGTGAGCAATTATAATACATCTAATTTACCTCTTATTACAAACGTTTTATTAGTTAAGAATCTAAAACATAATCTGTTGAGTATAAGTCAATTATGGGATAAAGATTTCAAAATATCCTTTGAAAATAAATATATTATCTTTGATCAAAATCGATATCTTATTTTCGAAGGAAATAGAGATAAAAACATCTACATTTTGAATATGAAAGTTAATCATAACTCAGACATGTGTTCAATAGCCGAAGAAAATGAACCCTGGATATGGCATAAAAGATTCTGTCATATCAATTTCAAAAATATAAATAAAGTTTCTAAAAATAATCTTGTAAAAGGATTACCAAATATGAATTTAATGTTAATAATTTATCTGACTCGTGTCAATTCGGTAAATTAACTAAATCCTTGTTTAAATCTAAGAAAGTCATTTCGACATTACAACCACTTGAATTACTTCATATGGATTTATTTAGACTTACTCAAATTCAATCCTTAAATCAAAATAAATACATGTATATAATAGTTGATGATTTTTCTAGATATACATGGACTATTTTTATGAAAAATAAAAGTGATACTTTTGAAAATTTCAAAACATTTGTTAAACAAATTCAAAATTTAAAAGGTACTAGAATTAAAAATATTAGAATTGATCATGGAGGTGAATTTGAAAACATACAGTTTGATAATTATTGTAAAAAGAAAGGAATATTTCATAATTTTTCGTTTCCTAGAACTCCACAACAAATTGGAGTTGTAAAATGAAAGAATCGAACTCTACAAGAGTGTGCAAGAACTTTACTAAATGAAAACATGTTACCAGAACAATTTTGGGCAGAAGCTGTCGCAATTGCCTGTTATGTTTTAAATCGTGTTTCTGTTAGACCTCTCACTAACAGTACACCTTATAAACTTTTTAACGGTAGAAAACCAAACATATCTTATTTTAAATTATTTGGTTCAAAATGTTTTGTATTAAATACCAAAGATCAGCTTGGAAAATTTGATTCAAAATGTAATGAATGTATATTTCTTGGATATTCGAATCGAAGCAAAGCTTATCGAATTTTCAGTAAACGAACTAATACTATCGAAGAGACACTCCATGTAGCATTTGATGAGAACTCTAAACTTATTTTAAAAACAAATAATGACGATGATTTACTTAATAATAAAACAAATATAATAATAAACAATTCAAGAGATGATGATGATATTGTTTATAATTCTAGAGAAGATGAAAACATTGTTAATAATTTAGAAAATAGAAACATTACTAATACAATAAGATCTCCTCGAAGAATCTTACGAAATCATCCTACAGAAAATATAGTTGGAGAAATAAGTTCAAATGTTCGAACTAGGAATCAACTAAAATTAATGGGTAATGTAGCTTTTCTCTCTATTATAGAACCTAAAAATACTAAGGAAGCATCATTCGATGAAAATTGGAGTGTTGCTATGCAAGAAGAACTAAATCAATTTGAACGAAATGAAGTTTGGAAACTAGTACCCAAAACGATCGATCAAACTCTTATCGGAACTAAATGGGTTTTTAAATAAAGCAGACGAATTAGGAAATATAACTAGAAACAAAGCGAGACTAGTAGCACAAGGATATAACCAGGATGAAGAAATAGACTATGAAGAAACGTTTGCTCCAGTCATTAGACTAGAAGCAATACGAATCTTATTGGCGTACACATGTTTTAATAACTTTAAACTACAACAAATGGATGTTAAAAGTGCATTTTTAAATGGTTATATTAAATAAAATGTTTATGCTGAACAATCTCTTTTATTTATTCATGGAAAATACCAAGATCATGTGTATAAACTTAAGAGAGCTTATATAGTTTAAAACAAGCACCATGTGCTTGGTATGAACGCCTTAAAAGCCATTTAATTAACTCAGGATTCGAAATAGGAAAAGTAGATCAGACTTTATTTATAAAACATTCTAAAAATGATATTTTGATAGTTCAAATACATGTCGACGACATTATATTTGGCTCAACTAATAATGAATTATGTAATGAACTTTCTGAAATAATGACTAGAGAATTTGAAATGTCCCATATGGAAGAATTATCATATTTTCTAGGTCTTCAAATAAAACAAGTTTCAAATGGAATATTTATTAATCAAGAAAAATACTATAATAATCTTATCAAACGTTTCAGAATGGAAAACGCTTCTGCCAAACCAACACCTATGAGTGCAACAGCACATCTTGGTAAAGATGAAAATGGAAAGAGTGTAGACCAAAAACTATATCGTAATATGATTGGATCACTACTTTATCTAATAGTGAGTAGACCAGATGCAATGATGAGTGTGTGTTTATGTGCATGATTTCAAGCTAACCCAAAAGAATCACATTTATGAGCCGTAAAACGAATACTACGTTATCTTAGTAATACTACAGATTTCGGACTTTTTTATCCAAAAGAGTGCTCGTTCGAGTTGGTATCATACAACGATGCTGATTTCGGAGGATCACGAACAGATAGAAAAAGTACAAGTGGTACGTGTCACTTCATTGATAAATCATTAATATCATGGCTTAGCAAGAAACAAAACTATGTCTCACTATCAACTTGTGAAGCAAAATATATTTCTGCGGCATTATCTTACATACAAGTAATTTATATGCAACAGACACTTAAAGATTTCAGAATCAATATATCAAAATCAACAATTTACTACGATAATTCTAGTGCAATAAATCTATCCAAAAATCTAGTAAACCGCTTAAGAACTAAACACATAGATATTAGACATCGCTTTCTACGCGATAATATAGAAAAAGAAGTGATAAATTTAGACGACGTTTCATCAGAAAATCAATTAGCTGATATTTCTATTAAATCATTGTTCGAAAATACTTTTATAAAATTACATCGTGAACTCGGTATAATGTCAATCAAAGATATATAAATAATAAAATACTTAATTTTAACTAAAAACTCAAAAATAATTTTTTTACAAAATATCATATTTCTGACCATACTAAGACTCGAACCTATGACCTGTTGTGATAACCCAGGTGTTTTAACCACCTGAGCTATTGATTATTTCTGTTACAATCTACGATGGGGACTCTATTACATGGTGACAACAATATACTAAAATTATGTATAACACTTATCTTTATACACATGCTTTACTTCTTTTTATGCATATTACATTACATAAGATAAATCAAATAACAGAAAAATAAATGAAATAGCACAATTTTCTAACTAACAACCCTTTTATTTGGATAAATTCAAGACAAGCCATTCAATTCAACCTTCTTTTACTCAACCTTAGGCTATAAGTAGATGTGTTTATTCTATGTTTTTCATGCAATTGAACTGAAATACAAACTAAACAGAAATACCAACTATCTATCAATATGTGCACTTCTTCGTCCACTGATTCCATCGAAATTCTAGCCTCTAACGATTCACCAAAAACTCCCATTCATCATACTTCACCATCTTCTACCTATAATACCGGATATACTTCGGATAAAAAGAAAGGGAAGAAGATGATTGACATACCTCCAAACATTAAACAAAAATAGATGATTTGCATCACTATCAATAAGAATCATTGATGCTTCAACATGAAATATACTACGAGCAGAAGATCAATAAGAATCGTTTTGCCTATTCTACGACCTTCGACTTCATCCCCACCGGTATCACCAAATTCATGGGATCGGAATGAAGCATCAAATGCTCGTCGCAAACAACTACAAGGCTACAAAACTCCTAGCCCTTCAAAATAAGCGTAGTTGTTATTATTTGTTGATTTTTTATTTTCGAATAATTCTACTAAAGAATGTACGCTTTGTTTTAGAATAATTCATTTCTTCTTCATATCATCAAAGTGTATACTGGTTATAATATTCTAAAATAAACATACAATGTTCATATATGTGTAAATTTATAAAAAAAATAATCAAGAAAACATTGACGATATAAATTCACCCAGGTCGGTAGACTGAACCAGGGGGTCGGTCGACTGACACAGAAGTAAAATGTTTTTTAAAACCATGGTCAGTCGACTGTCTTAGTAACTTAGTCGACTGGACCATAAGGATGAAAATTTTCGAATTTCAGACTCAGTCGACTAATTCGTGAATCTGAGCAATATTACTTCTCCTACCCACTCACTTCTCATCTTTTAACCATTACCTTTCCCTTGTCTCTCCTCACTCTTTTCTGATTTTCAATTTCTCCAAAACCGTAGCTCTTCAAGAACTCAATTTTTAACATTCAAACTGTCAAATTAATGGCACCTAAGAGAAAAGGACAAGCATCCTCATCCTCTCAACCTCCTTTAAACGAGAAAATCCAATAATGCTATTTGATGATACCGCAATTAGGAGATGGAGAAAAATGCAAGATTCTTGCATCTTTGAAGGTCCATTTGTAAAGTTTTCCGATTTCTCTCCATACCATATACAAGAATTGGCTCGTTGGAGCAATTTGGAATCTTTATTCAATATTGATGATAATAAGCACAAAATTAATCAAATAATGGTCAAACTATTCTATGCAAATCTTAACTTGGGTCACCAAACCATTCGAAATCAAGAAGATTGTGTGTCGAGTCTAGTTTGTGGAAAATCCGTCTTTTTCTCCTTAGATCGAATGGCTCATATCTTGAGATCCAAAAATGATGGTATAGAATTGAGCACTGTTGATTTTGATATGGTCGTTCGTGACCATATAAGTCATTTATTTTAGAAGACGACATGCACCAACTAAAGTCCATGTCCTTAAGACCAAGAGCAATATTTATACATCGTGCTTGAATGAAAACCGTAACTCCGCAAACCGGGAGTTATGAACTTGTTTTGAACATAACTTTAAAGTCTTGTACGCTATCTTTGGAAACATTAAAGTCAACTGGCTATGATTAATTCTTGATGAATCCCTTTGCTTCAACAATGGTTAGATGAATGTCATCTATTATAGTGAGTATATTATGCGACTACTAAAGGCATGTGAGATTCCAGAACCTGACTTGCCAGTTTCTACTATTGGATATTTAAGATCTTGCACTTTAGCATTAATAAAGCTACCGGTTGCTCGACCACCTCCTGTCATTTCTTTCGAAGAATGGAATCAACGAAATTATCTCAAGATCAACCACAACAACATGGCGAAGCATCTCACAGTCCATCCCGCCAATGATCAACTCGACGTCAACAAAATTTTGATTCCTGATCCGGGCCTACCTCCACATGAGTCGATTTTTATGACATGCCGTAACCAATAAATTCTTCAATCCCATATCACTAAAGTTGACAAAAAACCTGATAAGGTTAAAGGACTTTTTACGAAGTTATGGCAAGCTATCTCATGTTCACCCGGCACTTCCACGGCTACAATAGGCGATCCAGGTAAGCAATTCATCTTCATTTGGTCATCCTCTTCCGATGATCAAGCTAGTAGTAGCGACGATGGTGGAGATAAAGGCTTTAGTGGGTCAAACATTGCATGATTATAGGGGTAATAAAAGGATGGCATGAGTTGTTATTTTATATTACGCAAACATTAGTCTTTATTTTATAGCTTGTATTAAAACAGTCACTACTTTTCGTATTTCAAGACTCTTGTTTATGGTTGCCTAATGTATGAATGGTTGTTTTCTTCATAATATCTATGACATTATGGCTTCATACTTTTAATACCTTATTCCTTTTTGTCGATGACAAAGGGGGAGAAATATTTATTACTAACGTTGATAATGCAGGATATAGAGTGTCAAAGATTCAGGGGAAGTAAGTATTTATATTATATATACAGTCGAAATCTATATCTATTTACAGGTAGCCATCAATCAAAAAGGGGGAGAATGTTGAGACTTGGTTTTGATTCATGACACAAAGCCATCACTACGACATATACATTTTATGACTGCTACGAAAAAAAGAGAATGTATACTACAAGGAGACAAGACTTCAAAACCGGTGCATCAATTATATTATTTTATTTTTGAGTCTTAGGTCAATTTTGTTAAAATCTCTTCTCATTTACGTATATATTAGTTTATATATTTTAACCATCTTATTCCTAAATATTTTCAACATATATAAGCATATAAATATATATTATATTATAAAAGTGTTTAAAGTTACATATATATACATATATATTACTATACCTGTGTAAACTGCGCATATTGCACAGATTTTAACAGGTCAGACGGCTGACCCAGAGGCTCAGTCGACTGACCCTGAAAATTATGTGCAACATGCCAGGTGCATAGATATACAGATATATATTTAAAATTTCGTTTGAATATTCAGTCGACTGACCCAGAGGTTCAGTTGACTGAATTTCTACAAAGGCTACTTTTTGAAAAGACACGACTAATTGTGAAAAGTTACGAGTCTCTACGAAAAGATTTGGATGCAACACTTCAATCGAAACTCTTCATCAACAGTCACTGCTCTTTAACCTCTATAAATAGACACTCAAACTTGATTCCAACCTACCTAATTGTCTTATCTTTCTAGTCTAACACTCTTGAATCTACTTGCAACTTTACTTTCAAATATTCTGCATTAAAGCAATATTATACCTTTCTATTCTTAATAAACTTCAAATATATATATATTTATACTCGAGGAGAAGATTATAGGAAGGGTGTACTTCAAGTGACAAATTTGTGTTTTTAGAACACACAAAGTCAAAACAATCTTTTGTATTTTTTGAAGTCCTGTTCCGCTGCTCAGGCGTGTGAAGTCCTCTTCGGCTACTGAGGCGAAATCATGTTCTGCTTCTCAGGTCCTTGTTTGACAACTCAAGGGTTTTATAGACATGTTCCTCCGGGTTAAGTGAGGGTTATTCTTTTAGTGAAATTCCAAAAGGAGTCTGGGACTGGACGTAGGACAGAGCTCCGAACCAGTAAAAAATATCTGGTGTCATTTATATTATATTATTTTTTTATTCTGCACTATTAACTATGTAGCTATCATCACTATATTATGTATTATCATATATCCATATTACACGATCCATAACACACTTTCACAGACTTATTGTCCGACCCACTCCTCTATCTTTCCTTTCCCCCCAAGAGGCCAACAGAGTTGAGGATAGTTGATTCAGGTTGCTTGGAGATTCGTTTTCAGAGTTTCCTCATTTCTGATGTATTCTTCTGCTTTTCATCTTTTTCATTTGGCTTATGACGGATTGGCACTTGTGAGAGGGATTATTATTGTTACTTTTACCCTGATTATGTGAGACCGAGATATATTTTCCATAAGACATGAGAGATTATGAGTTTTTGAGACATGTTATGTTTTTATGACTTATTTTGAGATGAAGATTAATTCTAAATGATAAGTTATTATTTAAATGTTTTCCGCTGCTTTTACTTATTTGTCTTGTGAATCTTAGTCCCTGTGATGCTTTAGCAATACCTATAATGCATCACATCCTTTAGTGTGCCCTTTTTGAGAATACTAAGAGGTGTGGGGTGTTTAAGGGCTGGGGATCGGGTATGCAAAAAACCTAGATTTTTCCATTAATCCCTTGCATATGATGGTCATATGAGTTATCATATATCCAAAGCACATTATGTGACATCCCGAAATTTCAAGCAATTTAAAATGTGATAATCTCCTTTATTAATTATTTAAAATTAGCAAAATTGTTATTTTCAAATAATAATAATAATGTGTTGTTTTTATATATATAGATATAAATAGATTTTAAATAGAATTATTATTTAAAAATTTAATTTGTGTTTGTTTATATATATATATATATTTGATTTGATTTTAAATTGGATTCGATTTGAATTTGAATTTAAATTTGAATTTGGATTTGAATTTGAAAATTAAAAGTTATATATCTTAAATATATTTTAGATTTAAAAATATATTACATATGATTTTATTTAGAATATAATTGGTTTTTATTTTATTTTCTTTAAAGGGTTTTATTTATATAAATTAAGAAAGTATTTATTAAATATTAAAATAAATACCAAAGCTTTATATTAACATTTACAATTAATAAAAAATGCATAATGACAAGTGTTAGTTTATAAATCATCTACATAACAAGTGTAATGTGATTAAAATATGTAAATGACAAATGTAAAGAAATTTAACAAGTTTCACTATTATTTTTTTATTTTCTTTAAATTTTTAGAACCATAATTTAAGTCTATATATTCATATATCTCTTCTCTTCATCTTTCCATATCTTCTCATTTTCAAAAGCAAAGAAAAACTCAAAAGTCTGTAACAAATACTCAAACCATAAATTAATCAAGCAACAACCCTCTTCAACTTGAAATCATCAAACTTCAGTTCTAATCAAGCAATCAAAACATAAAATCACCAAAACGAATCAAGCTTCAACCTAAAATCAAAAGCCTTGATCATCTCAGTTTTTAAAGCTAAATCATATCAAACAACCTTCTCAGATTTAAAAGAAAGATCATCTCTATTTCAAACTTAAATCTTCTCAATAACTAAGCTTCAGATTTCAAAAGATTTCTAGTAACAAGTTTCCAGTAATAAGCTTTCTGAGATCAAAAGCAATTCAAGATTTCAAAAGTACAAAACTATTTCAAGCTCTCTGTACATCAACAGGTGAGTAAACATTTTATTCAAAAAGCTTAAGTAAATAAAAGGGGCATTTCACTAGAAGTATAAACTTTGCAGTCCAATTAGTTTCTAGGACACACATCCATAGAAATTAATTTCATGGCCTAAGTCAGTAGAATAATTACTTTTAAGGACAACCTCAGTGGTCCAATTACTTTCAAGGACATAATTTCATAGGTTTTTAGGCTTTAGAAACTAATTATTTTGCATTTTGTCCTTAAAAGCAATTATTTTAGTTGTGTGTCCTAGAAACTAATTGCACTTGATAAAGAGGCCCTTGTGGCTAATTTCCACTAAATAAAATCTATTACATGTAAAATTTTGAGATGAATTATTCTTTGCATGTGTATATATATATATAAGTGTAATCACTGTATATATGTATGTGTTTGAAGTGCGCATGTATACCTGGGTATATCTCTGTTTCATAGCTTCAGAGTTTAAAAATAAATCAAAATTTAAAAATCTCTTTATCGAATCTCTGTTGGGTTTTGGGTTTCAAAAAAAATATGTTTGTTTGAACATAAATTAAGATGTAAAAATATATTTAAGAAAAAAAAGTTTATATATCTCTGTAAATCAAGAAAATCTAGTAGAAATTTAAAACCTGTTAAAATTCATGCATCAAAATTCCTTGTTTCACTTGTATAATCTTGATCGTCATTAAGATTCATGAATTTTAAGAGTAAAATCGTAATTTTTAGATTAGGATCGAGTGAGCATTTGGGGTTTGACCAGAAAATGGGTTTTGGGGGTTTTCTAGCGATCGGGAAACCTGGAAAGGACGGGGACTTCACTGGAGGAGGTCAGGGTGAAGGAGAGTTCGGCAAAAATGGTGGAAGGATGTTTAAGCCACCGTGGCGTCGACAATAGGTTGGAATAGGGTTTAAAACCTAAAATGGGTTGAGGTTTTGGAATTTGGTTGCGGAGGCGTCTCTGGATGATCGGAGCTCATCGGACCAGAGGGAAAGGCTGCGTGGATGGTCGGAGAGGGTATGGCTGGAGTTGAAGGGGTGTTAGTGGTCGGAGTCGTGGGTTCGAGGGTTTTTAGATGATGGGTTTTGATTCCAGGTAGATCGAGATTTCTCGATATCGATTTGGAATCTGTGGTGATCAATGGGTGGTCGGAATCGAAGTGGTGGGTCACCGATGACTTGTCGACGGTGGTCATGAATGCCAGAGCTCTGGCGAGCTGGCGTGCATGTGCACAGTTGGGTTTGTGTGTCAGTGATGTTGTATTTGGAGAAGGTACGGTCGACTCAAGTGAGGACTTGAAGCAGTTGCCTGGTGTCTCGAGCAGGAACGTGAGAATTTATCATGTTTCCTGGTTTTAAACTTAAATTTCTAACAAAGTTTTGTAAAAAAAGAAAGGTAAAACTCGGGGAAGGTCTCGGGTGAGGATCGGGTCAAACCCGAAGTAAAGTTTAAATAGTTTTAAGTTTAAATATAAAGCAAGTTTAAAATTTTAAATTAAATCTAGTTTAAACTATTATATGGTAAATGTTTTTAAGTAATTGATTTAAGGAAGTTATATAATTTGTTAACTTTAATTTGTTAAGTTAAATTTTTATTTTATTTTAAAAATTAAATTAAATGATTTAATTAAGTAAGTTAATTAAAGATAAATATTTTAAGTATTGTTAATGATAATTAAGAAATAAATAAAGATAATGGTTTAACATAAAAGTTAACTAAGGTTTTGATTGTTAAAGATTAATTAAATTAATTTGGTAATTAATAAAGAGTAATTAATAAATTTAATTAATTAATGATTAGGGATTAATTAATTGATAATTAAAGCTTAATTAATCAAAAAATTAAGATTAATTAATTTATAGTTAGAGATTAACTAATTAAGTAATTAAGGATTAATTAAGTTGTAATTAAGAATGAGTTAATTAAGTAATTAGAGATTAATTAACTTGTGATTAAGGGTTAATTAATTTGTTAAAGAATATTAATTAATAATTAAGGTTTATTAATTTAGCAATTAAGTATAATTAATCAGTAATTAAAGATTGGTTAATGAATATATAAGGTAATTAAGGAATGATCAATTAATTAAATGTTTCTAATCAATTAATGATTGATTAAGAAGGGATATGTGATTAATTCTGAAGCAATTAATTTAATTTGAAGTTAATTAAATTAATTATAATATGGATTAATAATTCCTGTTTATGGATGATTGATGTGTAGAATGTCTGGATTGATTGATATTTATAAGTATGATAATCGGTGATGTTCTGTTATGTGCCATTGGATATATCTGTGATAAATGTATGTTATTTATCTGTGATAAATGCTGTGTGAATTCAAAGTATTGAATTAAATTGTTTAACCTTAAATAACTTGGCCTTTAAGAGACGTTTGGATTTCGATGAGACCGGGATCGGATATCAATTTGATTATCCAAAAACCACATCGATCCAAGTTAAACGATAGGTCGTGAAATTTCAAGTGAAGATCGAGATGGAGTTTCAGAGTGCAAGGGTTATTCTCGTTAACTCTGAGGGAGAGTGTAACAAGATAATGCCTTTGGTTTCGTTCAAACCAGGAACGAACTTGTATGGATGAGTGCTATCAAACCATCGTCAATGGAGGACGATGAGCATTCCAAGATGTGTTCTCTAAAGGTAATCGTAGCCTCAAGCCTCATCAACCGAGAATGGCTAAAACAAGGGAGGTGCATGCAAGGCTAAGTAGGTAACACCCAAGTAGGTTAAGGTTTTCCTCTGTCTAGAGGTCCCTTTTATTTCGGCTGTGTGGGCGATTGAAGGACACAACCGCAGGGTTGTCTTATTCGGACTATCCAGCAAGGGGTAGCTCCGGCTTTGTGGTGCAGGGGATCAGGGTGGATCCTCGGTACGATGATCTAGGCTACGTACTGTGACGGGCGTTATCCCAGTAGCCCTGCCATTGTATGGAATCCAATCTCCAATAAGTGCCTATACGGTTTTGATTATGCCCAACTATGTTGGAACGTGAAATGTAAGCATTCCAGCTATTTCTGTTTTTTATATTGAAAACCCTAGACACTATTATAATATAACTGGATTTCCTACCAAATGTTTTGGTTATCGTAAGGGAAAAACTTGTCCGTGTTTATTCGAGGAGAGTCTTACGAGATACCTTTTATTTCAAAGGTTTTTTCAAGTTAAACAACTTAACCGTTTACTCACACCAGACCCATGTCTTACCCAGAGTTATTCTGTTTTTCTTAAACTCTTGGGTACTCAAATTTTTATGAGTAGCCAATGATCAGGTTTGGCTTGACGAACTTTGGAGAAGCCTGGAGCAGGAATCTAGACATATCTATCTATCTTCCCACTGTATAGAGTGGTTATCTGTTGTATTTTGGATGTAATGGATCGACAGGTCTTCACGACTGTCTCATATGATAATGTTGTATAACTGTGTACTCTTATGTAAAAACTATGTCATAGATATGTGAAATATTATATTTTGTTCTGTTTCCACTGTGAGATTCTGATGTTGTTGTTTCTTTCTTTCTATCTATTCTTTTTCTACCTATTTCTTTTCTTAATGATGATACGTCTTTCTGTGGAATGAAAGGCGGGTCGTCTCACATTAAGTGACAGTAGGGATTTTTGATAGATGTTATGGTTTCCATGATTGTTATGCTTACTACTATCGCTCTAGCGATGTCGCATGATGTAGGTATCAATTCGATCAATTCCTAGACACCCAATAGTATACCATGATGTTTTTTTACTTTATGGTGTTAGTAAAGTAGCATATTATTGTTGTTACTATGGGTTGCAAAATAATGGATCTAAAGGCTAATTTAACGCTTGAGGGTGTGAATACTACTTTCTAAATTATGTAAATCTTTTTAAAATTCTTTCAAGATTAATATCAAATCACAGAATAACAATGCATAATTATAATAATAATCGGTCACAGATGCAATCACAAATAAACATAAAAGCAATAATGTAAAGTAAGAGAGAAGACTTCAGGAATTTTATACTGGTTTGGATTAACTAATCTTGCATCTAGTCTCGTACATTTGCTTTTACATATATTTTTCCATAGCTAACTTTAAAACAGGTAGAAGTCAAACTAGAATAGAATCTCGATTTCATGGCTACGAGATACACCTTCATGTATCATGAGTCCGGGGTAAACTTTGTTGATGTACTAGGCTACCAAATCACTCCCGAGATTTACCGGGCTACTAAGCACACCTACTTGATTAGAATGGGCAACAAGGACACCCACTTGATTTGAACGAGCAACAAGTACATCCAAACAAATAAGCATAGAGTTGTTGATTTCCAATTACAAATGGTTGTACTTGGGATACAAGGTAACCTATAGCCCTTTTAAAATTGGTTTGATCTTTGAACGGATGAGAGAGTTCATATAGATGTTTGTTTGGTTTATAGATAGAAAAATAGAATTTATATTTGAGATAATATATAGATAGAGTTTAGAGAAAAAAGAAGTTAAAAAATTAGTTAGAAAAATGAATTTTTTTTCTAACCTTTTATATAGTGTTTGAAAAGATGTTTCTATTCATGAAAAGATGTAATAAACAATCGGAACTTTTTAAAATTAAAAAGGCATCTTTTCACTGGTTTAAACATTATTTAAAAGGAAGTGTCTATTCATGAAAGGATATGGTCAAAAATCAAAATTTAAAAATAATCTCCCTAATGGTTCATACGTCGACATATGAAAATATGTATGTCGACATATGCTAGTGAAATTTGAAAATGTTTTTGTTGTAAATTGTTTAAAATCCTATACATTGTAAAATAATATGAACATAGTTTTTAAATATTTTTGAACCATTAGAATATCTTTTATAAAGTATTTAAAATTATATTTTGAAATTATTATAATTTTGTTTAAAAATATCAAAGATCAGAAATTTCTGATAAAGAACAGAATTTGCTATCAAGGTCTTTAACAATTTATTCTAATTACTCATAATTGTACACTGAATTCTGAAGATCCTCAAATCATTGTCTTTAAACTCATGAGTCTTAATCATCTCTAAATCTTCGTTCTTTGTCTTTATACTAATCAGTCTTCAAGTTTAATCTTACTATATATATAATATAATATAATTCCCCCTGAGTAAAATAACTCCCCGTAATATATGTGTGTGTTACATTTTATATTTTTGTCCCCTTTTGTTATCAACTAAAATGGATGAAAAATTGTACTTCCCCTTAAATATGATATACTTATGAAATATGGAATGAAAATCAATATTTAAATTCTGAGCAATTTTAGGTAAGTGTTCAGTATTTAAATGGCCAAATTTTCTATGCCAAATCCAAGGGTAAATAGGTTCAGCCAAAAGACAAAGCTTGCCATTAGGCACTTTCATACTTAAGATGTAAATATTACATTTCCTAATATCTTAAAAGATAATTTGAGACCCATTGTCCTTGATGTGGAAAATATCCTTTCCAAACTTAATTTTAAAACCCTTATCACATAATTGATTGATACTAAGCAGGTCATCATTCAAGTTCCTAACTAGCAAAATATTAGAAATAAAAGGAGTTTTAAAGTTATCGATGTTGCCGATACCAATAACATATCCTTTTGAGTTGTCTCTGAAGTTAACTGATCATCCATCTTTTTAACTATATCCTTTAAGATCTCTGGTTTTCCAGTCATATATCATGGGCATCCACTATCTAGTATCCATTTGTCCTTCTTGATTTATGATGTATGAATATCGAGTATTTTTTCACCATCCATAATATAACATACTTGTTCCTGCAATTTCGCATTATACCTTTCCAAAACATAAAGTAATTTTTCAAAATAATTAGTTTCTAACATATTTAATAGTGACACATAGATTTCATAATTATATTATTTTGTGAAAGTGTTAAAAAGTGAACTACCAGTGTTGCTAGTCATTTATACAAGCTTTTGAAAACCTAATGCTTCGGTACCAAATGTGGGTTGCAGAATAATAGATCTTAAGGCTAATTTAGCACTAGAGGGGGCGAATAGTATTTTCTAACTTATGTAAATCCTTTTGGAATTCTTTCAAGATTAATATCAAATCATAGATTAGCAACACAAATTTATACTAATAATTAGTCATAGGTGCAATATAAATAAATATAAAGCAATGTAGTAAAGTAAGAGAGAAGACACTATGAATTTTATGCTGCTTCAGATTATCTAACTATATAACCAAGCTCGTACAATTATTTGTGCATATTCCTTTACAATTGTCAACTTTTAACCAGGTAGAAGGCAGACCAGAATACAATCTCGATAACAAGGCTATGAGATACGCTTTCTTGTATCACAAGTCTAGGGCATACTCATTTGATTTACCAGGCTAAAAGATCACCCACTAGATTTACCAGGCTATTCAGCTCACCCAATTGATTTAAATAGAAAACAAGCACACCAAAACAAATAAGAGTAGAGTTGTTCATTTTCAAATACAAGTAGTTGTAATTTGGATACAAGACATCTTATAGCCCTTTTGATAGTGATTTAATATTTGAATTGATGAGAGAGTACATGCAGATTTTTGAATAGAAGTAGAATTCATATTTGAGAAAATGTGTTCGAGAGAGTTTAGAGAAAGAAGAAGATAACATATTATTAAAAAAATTCATTTTCTAAACCTTTATATAGCATTTGAAAAGATGTATCTATTCATGAAAAGTTGTAATAAATAATCACAACTTTTTAAAATTAAAAAGGCATTTTTCATTGATTTAAACATTATATAAAAGGAAGTGTCTATTAGTGAAGAAATGTGATCAAAAATCAAAATTTAAAAATCATCTCCACAACAGTCCATTTATCGACATATGAAAATATATATGTCGACATCTACTAGTGAAATTCAAAATTGTTTTTATCTTAAATAGTTTTAAAAATCCTATACTTTGTAAAAAAAAATCGAACATAGTTTTTAAATATTTTTGCAGTCATAAAAAAACTTTTATAATACATTTAAAATTATATTTTGAAATTAAAGTAATTTTCTTTAAAATATCAAAGATCAAATTTTTTTGATAAAGATCGGAACCTGCTACCATGGACTTTAACAATTTATTCTAATGACTCATAAATCTTGAGCTCTTCAAATCTTTGTCTTTAAACTCATGAGTTTTGATCATCATTTCTAAATCTTCCTTCTCTGTCTTTATATCGATGACTCTTAAAGTTTAATCATTTTGTACTTGTGTAATATTTTGCAATATATACCATACAACTTGAAAAAACATTAATATCAATATTAATATGGTTGTTGTTATTTAAATCAATATATGAGGTATTAACAATTATGTTTTGGATGTACGGAAAGGTCATGTATGATTCTTATACCATCGTTCCTCTCTACATCGACTTATGTAATATTTTGAAATTGTTTATTGCTCACACCAGAGTGCTGTCTGACTCGTAGTTTTATGCTTTTCTTTTTATTATCTCGAGTACTCTTAACTGAGTAGACTAGATATCAGATTTGGGTGATAGCGGTGCTATGTGAATGGAAAAGCAGAAGATGGTGCTTTCTTGAATTTGTATGTGGCTTAATATTGCCTATTCAGTCGTGCAACATTGTGGAGCCTAGGCAGTGTTAGTTATTATACTTAAAACTGTTTATCCTTGAATTTATTTCCAGTTGTATCAACTCTACTACTATTTTGTACAACTCTGTGAACATATGTACTCTCATGTTATGGTTCATATAGTTATTACTCTCTCGCCTATTTTAAATCCATGATGACTATTATTTTTTATTTGATGCATTGTGAATTATACAACAAGTTCTATGATTGTTTTCTCTAATTTTCACCCTTAACAATCATTTTACATCAACTGGGCACAGTAATAGCACACTCTACAAATATATTAGGCGCCATAGGTTTAAGGAAGTCGTTACATTTGGTATCATAGCTTAGGTTGCATGGCTAACCTGAGTTGATACCATGGTCTAGTAGAGATGTGGTAAGATTTATCACCTTAGACTAGATCATGAGTATATATTTATACAGACGATTGAGTGTATTTGTTATATATTTTGGTTTCTAAAACTATCTATAGCGAAATATATTATACATAAGTCACATTGTACACACGAGTACCATTGATGTAGTTTTCTTTATGAGAGACTAATCATTCTTGTTATAGATTAAAAATGTGTCGACATGCAAGAAACACTATGAGAAACTCTATCTTTGAAGTCAAGGAGGAAGGAGTAGGCTCAAGGGAAGTTAATGTTGACTTGCAGGCAATATAAAGTACAATGATGGCGAACTTGCTGCAAAATGCCCAAGTGGCTACTCCAAGCGGTAATGTTCAATACATTGCTTTTGGTTGTGGTGCTCAAGTGCAGATGCCCAAGGCTAATTTTGCAAAGTTGAATAAGGCTATTTCTAGCCTTGGTGGCGAACGTTCAAAGGAATGAAATTGGCTACGGAAAAGTAAGACTGGTTGGACACTTACGACAGAAATTTTAATGAGTTATAATTGGATGATGCTATGAGAAGGAGGTTGTCCTCTAGATAGCTCTAAGGGTGAGCTATGAACTGGTGGAATGCTATTAAAGTTGATACTCCCAAGGACTACTTGACTTGGGGCCTGTTTAAAACTAGATTAGAGGAGAAGTTTACAGTAGCTGCCCAGAAGTCGATGCTAAAGAGCTAAAATAAGGGGACATGTCTGTCTTTGAGTTTGTAGCTGAATTTGATGCTTTGTTAGAGTGTGGTATGTCTTTCATCGACACTTCATTGAAGAAGAATGAAATGTGTATTATGGGTTGGAATAGCTGCTTGGGAGAGAATCTAGGGGGTCACATTAACGAGCCTATTGAGAAACATGTTGAGAAAGCGCTTCACTATGGGAGTTTGTACCTTAAGTCCAAACCAGCTGTCGTTGCTAAGGAAGAGACAAAGCTACAGCTAGGTAGTGGAGACAAGAAGAAGTGGAATAATAAGAGTAAGAAGTTCCTGGGAAGGATGCTCAAAAGCAGCAAAATGGAATCCCGTTTTCTATAACCATGGCGATCAGGGTCATCTAAGTAAGGACTACAAGTCAGAGGTGGGAAGAAGGGATATAATTGTAATATGGTAGGACGTCTATAAAATTGCCTTATGCTAGCTAAGAAGAAGCAAATGGTGAAGGCATACTCATAAGATGTCGTTCAGACTTCGTCGAGTGCTCCCTCGGTGAAAAGGAAAGGGAATGATGTCACCATTAAAAGTATTCTTTTTATTCACGGTATTCCTATATGAGTTTTGTTCGATACTGAGGCTTTATGTTCCTTTATATGCAGTGACCAAGTAGATAGGTCAAGATTGTGACCTGAAATTGTTACCCGGCCTTTAGTAGCGATGAACCCTTTTAGACATCCCACTAGTCTTTGTATGGTTCGGTCTTATCGAGTCATGGATGCACTTTTGTATGTGTTTGCTTTTTTAAGGTTTCATTGGGTTTAGAATGAGATGGACTAGCTGAGGAAGCATGTGATAGTGGTGGATTGCGAGAAGTTACTGGTGACGAATGAGGCTAAGGAGGGGAGGAAGGCAGAGATTGGCAGCCTATAGAGGATGATGTTATGGTTAGCTTTCTATATTCGCTAGATATCCTATAGGATGAGTTGTCATGTGTGCCTATCGTTAGAGGGTATCTAAAGCAATTCGAGAAGGTGACCAGATTACCACCGCATCAAGAGATTTGAGTTTCGCATAAACTTGGCGAAAGATGCCAGACTAGTAGTTATGTCTTTGAGGCGTATGACACCCAAAGAGCATAAGAAGCTAGAGATGCAAGCGAATGACCTATAAAGGAGAGGGTTCATTAGTAGAAGTATATCTGAGGGCGTGCACCCATAGTATTTGCTAGTAAGGTGGATGGGTCTCTAACGTTGTATGTTGTTTACTGTAAGCCAAATTAGTGACAAGGAATAATAAGTATCCACTCTTGTGTGTTGATGACTTATTCGATCAGCTACACAAATCGAAGGTATTCGGATATGGCAACAGGGTTTCACTAGTTGAGAGTAATAAAGGAAAGTGTATAAAACACAGTGCCCAGTATGCTATATGGATTTTACAAGTGGTTTCTTATGCCATTTGGGCCGACCAAGGCACCTACATACGTTTTTGATCTTATGAACCATGTTTTCAATGTTCAACAAAATAAGTTTGTGCTTATATCCATGGATGATATCCTGGGTTATTCAAAAGAGGAATACAAGATACATTTGAGGATTGTGCTTGAAGTTTTGAGTAAGCACAGATTGAAAGAGAAATTTTCAAAGTGTCACTTCTGGTGGAGGGAAGGCAGATTCTTGGGTCATGTCGTCTCTATGTAGGGTATTGTAGTCGATCTTGCAAAGGTGGATGTGGTTCAAGATTGGAACCAAACCAAGAACGCTATAGATGTGAGGCATTTTCTTGGACTGTTGGGATGTAACATCCCCCTACTTGGAGGCCCAAAACTAATGGCTACAGATTCTACAGTCATCCATAGTCATTAATCCTTGGCAACCGAATACGACGATGTTAGATACATTGATCCATAGAAAAACATGAATATGGAAAAAATTTAAAACATCTAACAAGATCACATTCCATTTCAAAACATTTCCAATTCATTACATAACCTCACAATCATTAGCCACGTTCTAAGAAAATATATTTATTAAAACATACACCATAAGCGGCATATGAAGATGCCCCCGTGGATGATCAAAGTATACACAGGCAGTTTAAGAACTTTGCCATTACAAACAACACGGCGGAATCAAAATAAAAGATAACTCTCACAGCTATCATTCCTCCTACATGTCTTCGAAAGCTTTATTCCTCTAAAGAGATACCTGAAAACCTCAACTCCCAAACTGCTAAAAATCAATTGAGTACCCATAAGTTTAAGAGAAAAACATAAACTTTGAGTCAGACATAAATCCTGGTGTGAGTAATAAGCTACCATCTCAAATCATTTAGATATCTAGTGAGACCACGCCGCTTAGCGAAACGTGTTCCCCCTCAATATTATCCTAAAACCTTTGTAAAACCATATAATGTGTTCCTAGATCCACAATGGTTAAAACAATTCAAAACAATATGATATGATGGTATGTAAAACAAATGAATCAATTCTTGATTACCCATCTCCATTCATTTTGACAATCTGTCATAGTTATAGTTACTATTAACCTAATAGTTTTCATGGGATGACTAATAAACGGTAAAATGACAATGGACACCCTGTCCAGTTACATAGTTTTCATGGGATCACTAAGAACCTATTGGTAACTCCAATATCTTTACTCTTATCCTAGTTTTCATGGGTTGACTAGGAACCCATTGTTAACTCCAATGTCTTTACTTCTTATCCTAGTTTTCATGCATTGACTAGGAACCTATTGGCATTTGTCAATATCTTAATCTGGGTATAGTTTTCATGAGTTCACTATAAACCTAATGCCTCCTGCCAATATCAAATCATAGTTTTCATGGGCTAACTATGAACCTATTGGCCCCTGTCAATATCTTTTCCAATACACAGTTTTCATGGGTTTACCAAGAACCTATTGGCCCCTGCTAATAACTATTTCAATACACAATTTTTGTAGGTTAGTGAGAACCTGTCTTTCATACATCTTCATTTATACATAGTTTTCATGGGTTTACTATGAACTTATTATCCCCAACCAATATCTTTTATTATACACGGTTTTCATGGGCTTACTGAGTACCTCTTGGCCCTTGCCAATATCTTTCCCTTTAACATTTAGCATCCTATATTATGATTTTCCTGACCTCCTGAATGCAATTCTACACATTCAGGAGTTAACTTAATTTATATTCACTATTGGGTCAACCTAGTTGGTTATTTTTCCTTCCCCAAAATAAAGTTATGGATCCATTACAATGTGAATATATACATATACAAAGAAGCAAACATAATAACTTGGTTAATTGTTTAACCTTATTGAAGAAAACTTCTTCAGAAACTCCTTTTCAAAACACTTCATTTCGTTATGACATGGTTTTCTTTTAAAATGAGATTAGGTTACTTGTTTTGAAAACTAAGGCATTCGAAACCTTCAAAACCTTGCTTCCGACCTCATTGGTTAACCTCCTTAAAAAGCATATAAATATCTTTTCAAAACATTAGTCCCCTTCCTTTCGAAGAACTTTAAAACCTGTCTTTCGAAACCTTTAAAATGTAAAAAAGTATTACTTATCAACTCTTAGAAGCATGGCTTTGAAACCATTGAAAGTACCCCTTTCAAAATCTTTGGAAGTATCCATTCCGTAACAATTGTAAGTCCCCTTCCAAAATAATTGGGTTTATATATAAAAATATCATTTGGGTCAAAATGAATATAAACAAAAGTATCTCTTTCGAAACCATTCTATATCACATAAAAGTATAGGGGAAAATCTTGATGTTGTCAGCACCATCTCTTTCGAAAGCTTTAAATCATTTAAACAATACATTGAAGGATAACATCAAAAAACCCTTTCGAAGCCATTACCTTTGAAACCCTTGAACCCTTTCGAAAGCATTTAGGAAGTGTCTTAGAACATCTTTAAAATAAAACTACCCTTCAAAGGCAATAATGACTTCAATATACTCAAAAGGAAAAAGAACGACAGCAAAGCTTTGACTAGGTTAGAAACCCTTCTTTCGAAAGCATTATTTTATAAGTAAAGTAACCCATTCGAAAGCTTATTCTTTATAACATAAGATGGAAACACCTTCAAAAGCCTTTAGAAAACCTCTTTCAAAAACGTATGCTTCGACTCCTTTGAAGGGTTTAATAAAAAAAGGCAGGCGCTTCACTTTTTAAAACAAACAAAGGTATAGACCCCATCGGAAGCAATGCTTTCGACACCATACCTTCCGCCTTTCCTTCATTCCACTACATAACATCTAAGTGATACATTGTGTATTGGTTTTGGCTTAGTGGAGTTTCGACTTGATTAAAGGTGGAAGCTCTGAGTTAAAAGGCACTTCCACAAGTGGCGGAACTTGCTTTTCTGAGTAAAAGCTGATTAATGCCAATTAAAGAAAATTCTATGTAACTAACCAGCCACATCTAAACAAATGATTGGCTGCCTTACCTTTTCAAATTCTTTACCAAAATGATTGCCGCTTAATTTTAGATCTAAATCACGGTTAAGTTAGCAAATAAACCCTTTCATTAAGCAAAACCAATATTCCAAATAAGTCCATCTTCGAAAATAATTTAATTTGCTTAGCAAATCACTTAGGAAAAATCCCTAAAAATTGCAGAAATTTACTTTCGTCATTTTATCTAACATGTCAAAATTTTAGACCCAAATTCCCAATATAATTTCTAAAATAAATTTCTAAACCCAATTAACCATATTTTCCTTTAAAAATTCATAATAATCTTTCCATATCCTGAAAAAATATCAAAATTAAAACCCATCTCCAAAATAAAGTTTTACATACTATAAAAAAATTTCCACTGTATTTAAACATCAATATCAATCGATTTTGCCCTAAAACCACATATATTCATATTAAAACCTTCTAGTTTAAATCAAACAAATTGTATTTCAAGCATATCATCATCCAAAGTTTAACGACCCGTAATTTTACCACTTTGAAAATGGAATATTTTATTAATTTAAATATTCAAATGTAGAATTTTTAAACACTAAACAATCAAGTTTTATATGATAAATAAGAATGATAAACTTATTTTTGATATTGAATGAAAATTTTGGATTTCCATTGTAAAATTGATAAAAATCGGATTCCGATAAAGTAGGATACATATTTGTGAAATTTGCTTAAAGGATAAATAATTATTTTTAAATATATATATAATCGGTATCAAATTCATTTAATAATTATATAAATTTAATTTATAATGGTTCGATAAATATATTAAACTTGTTCTATAAAAGTTCACAAATTTCGTCGCCTATCGATAAATCGATGTCATATTTTTATAAATAGGTTTGGATACTGTTTTATATTATTTTTGTAGTCAGATATACTTTTTTTATTATTTAAATATAATAATAAATTAAGTTTGAAGATTGGTTTACATGAATAAATAGTTTAACAAAAACCTCAAAATGTGACTGTAAAACGTTTTGTCGGTTAAAAGTTGTCGCAATGTTGTCTCACATTTATTTTCTTATATAGGAACATATATTCAAATAGTATAAATATTAATTAATTCTAATAAAGTTTACTTTTATTAAATAAGATTAGAAAACTTCTAGATGTCATTAAGAAAAGTAGGTAAGGATTAATAAAAGTAAGAAAAAGTAAACATCAAATCAATATCACATCAAAATCCAATATAATTATTATTTTACTTGGCTTAGTTCTTAAGGGATTATGACATAAAGTAAGAAGTAAAAGGACGATGTTAAGTGTTTAAAAAGTGAAGTTCGCTTTAGGTTGAAGTAAGCTTAGTTTGGTAATTTGTCAAGAGGTTATTTTGGTATGTTTAGCAATTCTATCTTTTTCTATTAATACTTACCTCCTTCTTCACTTTCATTCACATTTCTTCTTCTTATTTTCTCAAGCTTCTTCACCTTCTTGCTCTCTTCATTAATGGCTTCCAAGCCATAAAAAATTTAGAAATAAGTAACGTCAAATATTTACAGAATATTCAAAAGAAACCAATGTTCACCCTCTTCAAATCAAACTCCTTTTTTCTCCATATTTTACCTCTTCTTCAGTCGGCCATACCTTCTTCAAAACGGAACCAAAGTGCAAAAAAATAATTTCAAGTCATATATTTTTCCAATTGGCTAAAATCTTTATGTTGACCAATTCGTCTTAGTCTAAACTTAACAATGTCAAAAGTTCACTTCTTTCCAATGCATTCTTTGGCCTAGTTTTTAAGCCAGAGAATAGCCCATTTTGTTTTGATCATAACTTGATCATAACAGATCCAAATGAAGAAACTCTTTTTTTCAAACCATAGAAAATTCCATTGGCTCCAAATTTTAGGTCGATCACTTTTTCCAATTTTGAGGTTTGCTTTACCTAAAACTCAATTCTTTAAGGTGCATTTTCGGGCTTCATTTTTGTCAATCCGACAATACCTCTTCTTCATTCTATTATATCTTCCTCAAAATAGCTTGGATTCAAGTGATTTTTTTTTCAAATTCAAGAGAAATGAATTTTCATCAAATTTTTACATAAATTTTTTTCTAAATTTAGAGGGCCTTAAATCAGATAAAAAATAACCTATTTTTCGGATCAAAATCTTAGGAATTCAAGTTCAAAGCTCTACCGCTTCTTCTCTATACTTTCTGCCAACCTCCATCTCAAGCCTCAACCAAGCTAATGGAAGTGAGAGGGTGTTGTTTGCTAGTGTTTAAATGGAGTATGGAGTAGTTAGTGAAGTATTGGTTGATTAAAATGTTGGTAGGAAGTTAATCGCCTTGGTTTATGGTGAGAAATTTTATTTAACATCTATATTTATATACATGCATGTTTGATGTTGTGTTATGATTTCTATGGACGCTTATATATGATTTGATCATCAGGTATTGATTGTTTGATATGATTGTTAAATTGTTTTACTATGTCACGTTAATACACGTTAATAAGCATAAAGGAAATCACATTCCTTTTGAAAATGAAATGGTGCATATGGAATGCTTATACCTTTTGGAAATAGTTTTAAAATGAGCTAGAAATATTTTATGAACATTTAAATATGTTTAAAGAAATAAATAAATAAAATCAAGATTTCAATTCGTATATTTTAAAATACGTCCAAAACAATTTTCCACAAAAATCACGCTTTTGCAGTAAAGTGACCAAAGTTAAAAAATGATATTTCTAAATGTTTTAAAAATATGAAACAATCCTAAAAATCCTTTAAAGTGTATTATATTTAAGTTCAAAAGATGGATTTCTAAATGATATAAAAGTCGTTTTGAAGAATATAACATTTAAAATATATTCGCAACACTTTATGTAACGCTTTTTGCAGCTGATTTTAATAACTTTTGAAAGTAGTCTTAAACTTAACAATTCTTTCCTAAATCTTTTTGAATGACTTTAAAAGAATAATTAAGCAATTTGAAGATGGTTTGGAAGTTTTAATAATAGTTTGAATAAATGGTTAAGAGAAATTGTTTACACCACTTAAACAAAAAGTAAAGATATTGAATGCAATAACAAATTGAGTATGCGAAAACGACTAGTACATTTGTCCTACCTGTGAGATCTGAAAAAATAAAACAAAGTGTTTAACTAAGGTTAGGAATGGAGCAACCAATGCCCTAAACTTACATGGCCTATGTTTTCTCTACTTAGGCGAAGGGTGGAACAGATCGAAAGGAAAGCCTGGATGCTCTGAAAAGATTATATCATGTTTTTCAAATTTCAAGAAGATTAGTACTATCCAAAATTAAGCAATCTCCAAAATGAATAAACAGCAAACTAGATTGCATAGAGATAGTCTTCTTATAATTGGTATTAAATTCCAAAGAGGGAACTCGTTCAATTCGTGGAATTTAAAAGGTGATCTCATCGTTATTCCACCCATAGCACTTGTTGAATATGGAGATTGATATTGTGTAAAATTAGAATGATTTCTATGATCCAATTTACTCAACAATGTTTGCTAATATTGATTTTAGGACGTACAGTAAACAATGTCTTGAATAACATTGTTTTTGACCCTCCTAAAAGTTAAGGAATTTGGATTGAGTGTTAAGTGAGGAAATTTGAAATATAATCCAAAGCAAAAGAATGAACTAACTTAGAATTACTCAAAGACAAAAAGAAATCTTTGATTAAGATTTAGTGAATTATTTGGAAAGGTTTTCCTAAGTAAAATAAAAAATGATTTGGAATTATTGTAGCATTATAAAAAAGTTTAAATAAATTAAATGATTTAATGAATGAGGCTTAACGATTCCATATACTCTTGAGAAAAAATGGAATAAACTGAAGAGAACATATCTAAGAAAGATATTTGATTTAAATAAAAGATGAAGTAATTGATTGATGATTGATATCCACATATGAACTTAGCATCTTTTAAAGCGACGATTGGCTTTGAAGGAACCGGGGTTGGATTTGGGTGATTCCTATCTGAAAACCACTTCGAACCGACTTACGTGTTCGAAGATTGAAGATGTTTGAAGATGGGGATATTGAGATGAATAATAACGAGGGACTACTTGTTGATTAATTGGGGATAAATTCCTGATTCACTATACTTTAGCAGCGGTCTCTTTGTTATGAAAAACCTCAAAACCACAAGGACTTCTCGTCTAGTAGTGGCCAAGAAAAGTGCCTTCTGTTTCGTTCAAGTCCCAAAATGTACTTGTATGGATGGATGTCTGACAGTGCATTTTCTAAGATTACGCACATTGGTTTTTACAAACATACATCTGTGGTGGCGGGGAAGGAAACTTCACTTAGTTTAACACCTTCCTAGAGACGTACGAGCTCAAGGGTTGTATTTTTATGGAAGGCAATTCATAGTCAATGAAAATGGCAATGTGGCATTCAAAGATGATGTTATATGTGTAAAGGTAATCATAGCCTTAGGCCTCATCACCCAGAAACGACAAAAACAGAGTAGAAGCAGCAAGGCTAAGTGGTCGCTCCCAATTAGAAGATGTCATCATCCTTCTAAATTTACTCTACACGTGTCTATGTATGTGGTGAATGTATGAATCGGGTACCCGTTAATGGTCGGTAACGACCGAGGTGATGACATATTCCATGCTATCCAGCGTGAGGGGTAGCCCGGTCTTATATTGGTTTAGGCGCCCAGTATCTGGACACTAGATGCATCCCTCTAGAGGTATACTATCGGAAGGTAGTCCCTTACCTTGTCATTTGTATGGAAATCCATTCTTCAGTAAATGCATCCACCATTTTGATGTAGAAAGCCTTGTATTACAAGGCGGTATGCTGGTATTTAATAATGTAACAATTTCGGCTCAGATTAATAAGTTTATTTGCAAATGTTTTCAAAGATATGCCATTATAAATAATATCAAATGTTTTGATATATAAAATCGATTTGGTTACCATAAGGTAAAAATCAGTTCGCGTTTATGTGTGGGTGTGGTCTTATGAGATACTCCTTCTTTTTAAGGGATTTTATTCGAAGGCTAATATATGAAACTTTCATTTATATTTTGAGTTTCTCACGCTGGTTTATCAAGCCTGATCTTGGTATTTTCAATACTAGGGTCAGATCCGAGTAGTTTTAGGTTTAATGAAGACGGTTGGAGTTTCCAGAGGAGAGCTAGAAATATTCATCTATGTATGGACGTATACTATTATCTGCTTTGCGCAGTTGTTTGTTATTTGTCAGCAATTGTAAGGAAAGATGTTTATAACTGTCCAAGCTGAATTTAGGTTAGACTCTGATATATGTATCTTTAAAAAATTTCCACTATAAAGATATTATTCAATATTGTATTATTTCGTTCGTATGAGTTTCTGTCCTGTCTTTATTTTCTTTTTCACCCCTTAAAGATCTTCTTATTCGTGCAATTTGAGTTGGACATGTGTGGTTTATTGTTGGCTCAATAGGTACGAAAATTTAGGCCTTCACATTTGGTATCATAGCTGAATATTAAGCGAGAATCTTGGCTTTAGTGGGGTAAAGACTCATCATAGATAGGGCTAGTAATACCCTTGGATGAGTAACTCATTATAGATAGAGTTAGTAACACCTTAAAATGAGTTGAGAGTATTATATATGTGTAACGACCTGCTATTTTCAACCATTCGCATCCGCAGATGTCGGACTTGAATTGCTCAAAATATCAGATTGTTAATTAAAATTTGGCAAAACTCAACATATACAGTAAATAAATCAAACACAGAATCACAGATACAGAGTAGTACAAAAATACGCAGCGGAATAAATAGATAGTAGTTCATGAAGCTACTATATACCTCAGAGTTAGAAATAAAATACAACCGAATTGTTCAAATGCCATGAAGTCTCCAATGCAACAGATGGCTTCTTTGAACCAATCAACTGGATGACTGAAAGGATAGATAGCTGGATCTTCAAGCAAAGCTCCAACTTCGAAGGTGAGT
Organism: Allium cepa; assembly: GCA_030765085.1. Taxonomy (NCBI): domain Eukaryota; kingdom Viridiplantae; phylum Streptophyta; class Magnoliopsida; order Asparagales; family Amaryllidaceae; genus Allium; species Allium cepa. Next base: position 458,523,491 of record CM060938.1, on the reverse strand, counting down.
CTCAAATGCTGTATCTCTCAGTCTGACCCGAGCGTAAAGCAAAAACACAAAACACTCGAGTCAGGATTAACATTCTTATATCTATAAATCTAACTCAAGTGAAATATCAACTGAAATATAATTAACTTAAAGGACGTTTGGGATAACCATACTCTAAGGGTCCATGGAACTATCTATAAGGTAGAAATATACACTATAATACCGAGGTCATTTCAAATTAATTTATACTTCACAACAAAAATATCCTTCCATTATATATATATATATATATACACATAAATATTTAGAGTAGAATATTTGTAGTTTCCTCAACTTAACAAATCGTTTTCAAAATCAACCCGACCATCCCATTCAAATTTAATTCAATCTCAATTTATAAATTTTTATACAATTCGGTTTTTGATCAAACAAATTCAAATTATATTCATTTCAAATATAGAACTAAATCAAAATTTTACCGTTTAAATTCTACTATATTTCAACGCTTTAATATTCAACAACTCAAAGTTTGATTTAACAGTTTCATATAGATCTCGATTTAACCTTGTTATTTAGTCTTGAAATGTTCACTAAATAAATTCAATATTTATTTAATAACCAAATTTACCTTTACACTAAATTTTCCTTTCGATTTGTTTAAACTTGAAACCTCCATTTAATCATTTAAATCAAAATCAAGTTATAAATCGAATCTTAAATTTCAAATTCTTTGGTTCAAATAATCCAATTAAGTAAAATACTTAACTAAATACAATTTCAATTAATTCAACTTTATCTTCTCAACCTTAACTTATCCAAATTATTACAACAATCAATTTTGAAATATAAATTTAAATAAATACTTAAACATATTATATGGATTAAATCGATCTCCAAAATATTACTATTAAATCTATATATAAAATTTCTATTTTCATATAATATTTTAAGAATTAATATTTATTAAAACCGTATATCTATTTTCAACCCATAGAAATTATTTTCAAAATATTTATACATATGGACCAACGGTGTCTGTATATAATTTCATACCCTATGGTCAAGGGATACGGATTTCAATCCGAAATTTAAATATACGGGTAGATATTACTTCGACCCGTAATCCCAAATTCAATTTTTATTGAAAATCGCTTGGGTTTATCATTTCAACCCATAACGAAGTTCTCCTATTCTAAAGTCCGTTCGGGTATGTATCATTTCAACCCATATTGAATTCTAAACTACGGGGAACTTGCAGAGTGATAACAAGTAATAAAATAACAGACATATGTCATCAATAACAGTATAATATAACAATGGGATATGGTGTCATATCCCACAGGTGAACAAATTTGCAAACAACAAAATATATAGCAATGTAAATAACTAACAGTAGCATATTTCAATTGTCGTTTCAATTGGAATCAAATTTAATAAATAAAAGAACGTTAGTCGTGAGTGATTGCTCACCTTTCGTGGTTGGAGGGTACCGAAGGTGATACGGAAACACACACTGATACGGACATGGAAATTGATTTACAAATTCAAGCAAAGCAAAATTGGCACGAATTTGATGAACAGAATCTGGTAACAGAAAACGACGGGAACGGATCAAAATAGCTTGATATAAAGTTTTGGACGAGACGCATATTATATTAATATTTCACTTAAACCCATTATTTTAAAATACATATTCATTTGAAATAAATCTCAAATTTTTTTTTTATATATGGATAACCAAAATCAATAAAATCTTTATAGCTTGTATATGCACTTTGACCTAATCATTTATACCCATATAAACTTGACAGTTTAGATATATAAATTAACACAGGCTATATAAATTTTGTTTTTATTACTGTTAACTAAAACAACTACTAATGTATATACAACCGCTTATAAATAAAATATACTTTTTATATTAACTCACTATGCAGACTAAAAAAAATCTTGTAAACTTAAATATAAACAATTGCCTATACATATTAATATAATCTGGAAAAAATTTAGAATAGAAAACGTGGGAATTCAAAATTCATGCAGTTGCAGCCTAAATCATAAAGGTAAATTCATATACAGGTGAACCTGCAGCTATATGTATAAGTAAATTATTGTAACCTTACCCAAATGAAAAGACTCAATACCAAATTTCCATAACCTATGTATTTAAAACTGACAACGTTTATATAAGTAATATAAACAAAATACTTTCCTTCTAGCGAATAAAACAATACTTCTAACAACACTTAAAACTTTATATATTTTTCTTAAAAAGTTACTTTATACATATATTATATTTAATTTAGACATGTAAAAAAAATAAATTTTAAAGTCCAACTTTATCTCCAACAGAAACAAAATCTTACAACTTATTCATATTTTTGCTTTTACATCAATTCAAAACATAAAAAATTAAAACTACATTTAATTCGAACCCAATATACTAGTACACTTTAATATAATAATATCTGAAACCATACACTGCAAATACTACCCATAACATACGCACACCATACAAAAGTTATAACCCAAAACATACGCACACCACACAAAAGTTATACCAATATATATGTAAACTATATAACTAAAATATCTTATATAAACTATTTATAAACTTATACAACTATGCAGACAACCCATACAATCTGCCTATATACTAGACTCATATTATAACAGAAGCTAGACATATATATACAACAGTTATGAATCTATTACTTAATGTATATAAATAATTTACACAGAATACTATACTTATATTTAAGATACATATACTAACCCAAAAAGGAAGGAGAAAGGCCAGAGTCAGGGGTGGTGGGGAGCTCGGAGGGGAGCACGGCACTGCTTCATGCTTCGGCGTGGAAGAGGAGGGGAGACAAACGGGGAGGTGGATGGTGATGGCCTTGGTGGCGTGAGAGTGGATAGTGCAAGAAGAAGGAGTGATGTAACATTCGGTGAGTGGTTACGTGAAGGAGGAGGAAGTGGTTTATGAATGAGGAAGAAAGTGAAAAGGTAAAGGCAAATGGTTCAGATCCAAATATATAGGAATAAGGCAATGGATGCAACGTATCCAACATTTACATTTCAAAACTGGCGAAATTAAAGGTAGTCATCGATGCGTAGAGTGACGGGGTTTTAAGGCACGAAATAAATATGTGAGAAAATAACAGAGACGGCAACAAATCAATCAATCAAGTGAATGAAAAAGGCAACCGGGAAACGTATCAAATTAAATATTGGCAGTAACGGTTACCCATTTATTTAGCTGACAAATATTAAAGCTATAAAGGCAATTAACATATCAACCGTTCAAAATGATAAATACAACGTATACAAAATTATACGCTTAATTTTTGAAATGATGGCAACGGCTAAAATTTAGCAACTGATGAAATAATTACTAAAGTAAAGGATAGTGGCTGTTGCTTGATAATAAATTTATTATCAGCAATTTTTAGCTTGAATTTAATAGAATTTCCCAATGAAATAAACTTTGTTAAAATAAATTGAAAATTAAAAATCTGCTATATTTAAATATACGTATTCTAAATATATAAACATTTTATTTAAAAATTCAATTATTATAAGATTTCACAAATATTTAATTAAATACGTTATAGAATCAATTAAAATTGTTAAAATTTTCCGGGTCGTTACAATACGAGTGCTATTTTTTAATTATATATATAAAGGTTTTGTTTAGAAAAAATTTGTAAATGAAATAATTTTACCTAGGATTATATTTTGGTTACAAAGTATATATTTTGAAAAGTAATATAGTCAGAAATCAGGATTAGTGAAATTTAAATATGAACATCTTGTGATAAGAATTTCACAACTTGACTATAAGACGTTTCATTAAGATAATCGATAAGTGAGAAATCTGATAAGGTACTTAAGATCTTTAATACTTATTCCAAAAAAATAAATTAAGAAATGATAATGTTAAGTTACTATCATAAATTGATCAATTGTTTGATTTAAAAGTTTAAGTACAAATATCTTATGTATTAAGTTTCACGATTTGACTATAAGATGTTTGATAATAATATTGGTTTAAGAAATGAACATATAAGATTAAAAATGATATATGATATAATATAAAATGATTATGTAAAAGGAAAAATATAAAAGGAATGAAGGTTTAAAGTTCAAGGAATTTAAAAGAATTGTGGAAGTTTAAACGAAATTAAATAATATAAGTTGAACTTATAAGAAGAATTTATAAGATAAGTTTAATAAACAAAATAATCTCTAAACGATTTTAAAAAATAGATATTTTATGATAACTAGTTCGAATGGCTCGAAAATAAACTAAATATGTGAAGGAGATGTGTTCGGATGGTAAGCACTTCTCTTAAATATTACTCTTCTTATTAAGAGTATATATGATATTATTGGTAGTACCCAGTTCCTTGGTACTATTTTAGAGTTACTCTATCTATATAAGTTTCTTAAGTTAAAGAGATAATATGAATCATTAATTGGTAAATTGATTAGTAGTATTTATAAAAGTTTTTATACCAAATATAAATTTGGAATCACTAATTGGTAAGATAATCTGGAATTCTTGACGATTTTGGACAGTCGAAAATTTCTAAATCACACCAAACTCAAAGCTAAGGAATTTGTGAAATTTTTTGTTAAAAGATAAACAATTGTGAAATGTTTGGAGTAAATGAAATTGGATAAGTATAACTCATAAATTTGATTATAAATAAAAAGAATTTAAAAGTGGAGAAATTTTTAATAGCATTAAATCAGAAATAACTTTTGTAATTATGAATTTGAAATGATAGCAACTTACAACAAACTGTAATTCATCCGGATATAAAACTGATCGGGAATTTGGGATGTGTATATATATTATTAGGATGTAAAAGGGTAGTATGCAAAAATAGATTTAAGTCATGAATTATTTATACGCTTAAGTAAAATCATGACTCTTTAAAATGTAGTTATAACCAAGAAAAAGTTTTATTAATGAATTCAACCATTAATTAAGGATTTGGACTTAAGTTTTTAAAAGTGATGGATTTACATAGTTGTATTCATAAGATATAATAGACTTAAGTAATAGTTTTACGAAATGATTGTTAAACAATATTACTATTAAAGAAAATATACTAAAAAATGAATGTGAAAATTAAAGGATGTAAATAAAGAGAATTTGGTATAACTGAGAAAAACATAGGGATAAATACGTAATTTATACGTAAATCATTTCTTCACACAAATTTTGATCTAATATCCGAGTATGGAACTTTTTGGTGTTGACACCGATCCGAAAAAAATTTATCATTTGATTTCTTGATGGCGAGCATTGATGACGTTTTATGGTTAGTTACTCGAGTTTTCTATCATAATTGAGAGATATGCAAGGAAAGCAAGTGTATTTGACTAGAAGCTTGATCAGAGTCCGCACTAAAGGATCAGGGGATCGATACTAGTTCAAAAATAAAGTTGTGAATTCGAATAGAAGATCAAATCAGATATTTTATATGGATTATTTGGTACATCTTATGGTTTTAAGTTTATGAAATAATGATTTACGTAAACAAAAATTTGCGTTTAGGTTCAGGGTAATTTCGGGGACGAAATTCTTTTAAGTATAGGAGAATGTAACGACTCGTAATTTTACCACTTTGAAAATGGAATATTTAATTTATTTAAATATTCAATGTAGAATTTTCAAGCATTAAACAATCGTGTTTTATATGATAAATAAGAATGGTAAACTTATTTTTGATATTGAATAAAGATTTTGGATTTCCATTGTTAAATTAACAAAGTCGGTTTTCGATAACGTAGGATAAATATTTGTGAAAATTGTTTAAAGGATAAATAATCCTTTTTAAACATATATATATATATAATCGATATCAAACTCATTTAATAATAATAGTAATCTAATTTATAATGGACCGATAAATATCTCAAACTTGTTCTATAAAAGTTGACAAATTTCATCACCTAATGATAAATCGATCTCATATTTTTATAAATAGATTTGGATATTGTTTTATATTATTTTATAAGTCAAATATACTAACATTAATTATTTAAATATAATAACAAATCAAGTTTGAGTATTGGTTTACATGAATAAATATTTTAACAAAAACGTCAAAATGTTACACTAAAACGTTTTGTCGAAATCAGCGTTTTGTCGATTAAAAGTTGTCGCACCTTTATTTTCTTATACTGGAGCATATATTCAAATAGTATAAATATTAAATAATTCTAATTAAGTTTACTTTAATAAATAAGATAAGAAAACTTCAATATGTCATTTAGAAAAATAAGTAAGATTAACAAAAGTAAGAAAAAGTAAACATCAAATTAATATCACATCAAAAGCCAACATAATTATTATTTTACTTAGCTTAGTTTTAAGGGATTAAGACATAAAGTAAGAAGTGAAAGGATGATGTTAAGTGTCGAAAAAGTGAAGTTTTCTTTATGTTGAAGTAACGTTAGTTTGGTAATTTAGTAAGATGTTATTTTGATAAATTTACCACTTCTTTCTTTTTCTATAAATACTCACCTCCTTCTTCACTTTTATTCACATTTCTTCTTTTTCTTTTCTCAAGCTTCTTCGCCTTCTACCTCTCTTATTTAAATTCCTCCAAGCCATAGAAAAAAATTAGAAATAAATAATGTTAAAATAATTACAAAAGATTCAAAAGAAATTAACGTTCATCCTCTTCAAATCAAACTTCACTTTTCTCGATATTTTATCTCTTCTTCACTCGACAATAACTTCTTCAAAATTGCACCAAAATTCTATATTCCTTTTTTCAACTCATGTATTTTTCCAATGGCTACAACTTTTATATTGACCACTTTGTCTTATTATAAACTTACCTATGTCAGAAATCCACTTCTTTCCAGTGCATTCTCCGGTCCAGTTTTTAAGCTAGAGAATAGACCATTTTGTTTTGATCATAACTTGATCATAACATATCCAAATTAAGAAATTATTATTTTCAAACCATATAAAATTCCATTGGCTTCAACTTTTAAGCTGATCACTTTTTTCAGTTTTGAGGTTTTCTATACCTGAAACTCAATTCTTTAAGGTGCATTTTCGAGCTTCATTTTTGTCAATCTGACAATACCTCTTCTTCATTCTATTTTATCTTCCTCAAAATAACTTGGATTCAAGTGGTTCTTTTTTTCAAATTCAAGAGAAAAAAATTTCATCAACTTTTGGTTAAAAACTTTTCTGAATTTTAAGATTTAGACGGTCCAAAATCAGATACAAGATAACCTATTTTTCGGATCAAAATCTTGGGAATTCAAGTTCAAAGCTCTACCACTTCTTCTTATACTTTTGGCCAACCTCCATCTCAAGCCTCAACCAAGCTATTGGAAGGGAAAGGGTGTTGTTTGCTAGCGTTTAAATGGAGTATGGAGTAGTTAGTGAAGTGTTGGTTGATTAGAATGTTGGGAGGAAGTTAATCGCTTTGGTTGATGGTGAGAAACTTTATTTAACATCTATATTTATATATATACATGTTAGATATTGTGTTATGATTGCTATGGATGCTTATATATGATTTGATCATTAAGTATTGATTGTTTGATATGATTGTTAAATTTTTTTTACCAAGTCATGTTAACACACGTTGATAAGCACAAAGAAAATCACTTTCCTTTTGAAATTGAAATGGTGTATATTGAATGCTTAAACCTTATGGAAATTGTTTAAAACGAGCTAGAAATATTTTATAAACATTTAAATATGTTGAAAGAAATAAAGAAAGAAAATCAAGATTTCATCTTGTACACTTTAAAATATGTCCAAAACAATTTTCCATAAAAATCACGCTTTTGCAGCAAAGTGACCAAAGTTAGAAAATGATAAAATCCTTTAAAATGTATTAAAAGATATTTAAGTTGAAAAGATGGATTTCTAAATGACATAAAAGTCGTTTTGAAGAATATAACTTTTAAAATATATTCCCAACACTTTTGCAACAGTTTTTAATAACTTTTGAAATATAGTTTTAAACTTAACAATTCTTTGCTAAATCTTTTTGAATGATTTTAAAAAAATAATTAAGTAATTTAAAGATGATTAGGAAGTTTTAATAAGAATTTGAATAAATGGTTAGGAGGAATTGTTTATACCACTTAAACAAAAAGTAAAGAATATTGAATGTAATAACAAATTGAGTATGCGGAAACGACTAGTACATTTGTCCCACCTATGAGATCTGGAAAGATAAAACAAAGTGTTTAACTAAGGTTAGGAATGGAGCAACCAATGTTCTGAACTTACCTTGCCTATGTTTTCTTTATTCAGTCGAGGGATGGAACAGATCGAAAGGAAAGCCCGGATGCTCTGAAAAGATTATATCAAGTTTTCCAAAATTAAAGAAGACTATTATTATCCAAAATTTAAGCAATCTCCAAAATGAATATACTACAACTTGGATTGTATAGAGATAATCTTCTATACTTGGTATTAAATTCCGAAGAGGTAACTCGTCCAATTCGTGAAATTTAAAAGGTGATCTCATTGTTATTCCATCCATAGCACTTGTTGAATATGAAAACTGATATTGAGTAAAATTTGAATGATTTCTATGATCCTATTTACTCAATAATGTTTTCTTATATTGATTTTAGGGTATACAGTAAACCATGTCTTGAATAACATTGTTTTTGACCCGCCTAAAAGTTAAGGAATTTGGATCACGTGTTAAGTGCGGAAATTTGAAATATTATCCAAAGCAAAAGAATGAATTAACTTAAAATTACTCTAGGACAAAACAAAATCTTTGATTAAGATTTAATAGATGATTTGAAAAGGTTTTCCTAAGTAAAAGATAAAATGATTTGGAATTATTCCAGGATTTTAAGAAAGGTTTAAATAAATCAAGTGATTTAATAAATGAGACTTAATGATTCCATATACTCTTGAAAATAAATGGAATAAACTGAAGATAATATATCTAAGAAAGATATTTGATTTATATAAAAGATGAAGTAATTGATTGATGACTGATATCCACATATGAACTTAACATCTTTTAAAGCGATGATTGGCTTCCAAGGAACTTGGGTCGGATTTGGGTGATTCCTATCCGAAAACCACTTCAAACAAATTTACATGTTCGAAGATTGGAGATGTTTGAAGACGGAGATATTGAGACGAATAATAACGAGGGACTACTTGTTGATTAATTGGGAATAAACTCTCGATTCACTACATTTTAGCAGTGGTCTCTTTGCTAAGAAAAACCTCAAAACCACATGGACTTCTCGCCTAGTAATGGCCGAGGAAAGTACGTACCTTCGGTTTCGTTCAAATCCCTGAACGAACTTATATGGATGGATGTTTGACAGTGCATTTTCTGAGATTACGTACATTGGTTTTTACAAACATACATCTATGGTGATGGGGAAGGCAGCTTCTCTTAGCTTAACACCTCCTAGAGACATACAAGCTCAAAGGTTTTATTTTTGTGGAAGGCAACTAGTACTCAACAAAATGGCAATGTGGCATTCAAAGATGATGTGATATGTGAAAAGGTAATCGTAGCCTCATGCCTCATCACCCAGAAATGACAAAAACAGAGTAGAAGCACCAAGGCTAATTGGGTCGCTCCCAGTTAGGAGATGTCATCATCCTTCTAGATTTACTCTGCACATATCTAAGTATGTGGTAAATGTATGAATCGGGTACCCATTAATGGTCAGTAACGACCGGGTTGATGACATATTCAGTACTATCCAGCGTGAGGGGTAAGCTGTTCTTGTGTTGGTTTAGGCGCCTAGTATCTAAACCCTACATGCATCCCTTTAGAAGTGTATTATAGGAAGGTAGTCTCTTACCTTGTCATTTGTATGAAAATCCATTCTCCAATAAGTGCCTCTATGATTTTAGATGTAGAAAGCCTTGTATTACTAGGTGGTTTGCTGGTATTTGATAATGTAACAATTTCGGCTAAGATAAATAAGTTTATTTCAAAGATATGCTATTAGAAATAATATCAAATGTTTTGATATATAAAAGCCATTTAGTTATCATAAGGCAAAAACCCGTCCGTGTTTATATATGGGTGTGGTCTTATGAGATACTCTTTCTTTTCAAAGGATTTTATTCAAAGGCTGATATATGACACTGTCATTTATATTTTGAGTTTATCACACTGGTTTATTAAGCCTGATCTGGGTATTTTCAATACTCGGGTCAGATCCGAGTAGTTTTAGGTTTAATGAAGATGGTTTGAGTTTCCAAAGGAGAGCTGGAGATATTCATCTACGTATGGACGTATTCTATTATGCGCTTTGCGCAGTTGTTTGTTGTTGGTCGGCAATTGTTAGGACAGATGTTTATAACTGTCCAAGTTGAATTTAGGTTAAACTCCGATATATGTATCTCTAAATAATTTCCACTCTAAAGATATTGTTCGATATTATATATTAGTCCATTCGTTTGAGATTTTGTTCTTTCTTTAATTTCTTTTTCACCCCTTGAAGTTTCGCTTACTCATGTAATTTGATTTGGACATGTGTGGTTTATTGTCGCCTCAAAGGGTACGAAAATTCGGGCCTTCACAAAGTCATCATAGAAATGAATTTAATCTTAAATCCGAAAAACATATGTTCATAAAACAAAATAGAGATGGTATAAATTATTATTCACCTCGAATAAGATAAGGAGATTAGATTGAGATTGAGATTTTTTTCCCCTAACTTTAATCTTAGATATATTTTGATTTCTCTTCTCTTTTCCTTGTTAATTGTCGGCTTCTCTTTACGACTTTGTTTTGTTTTCAAAATGACATGAATGCAACGAGAATATATATAAGGCTTATGGGTTATGTGCAACAAATTCCCATTATTCCCTTATGTAAATTAATTAACTTAAAAACCATCCTTTAGCCCATTTAATTAGTTAATTGAACACGACCTTAATTATATTCATATCTCAATCCCCTTATCAATTAAAATTTGCATTATTCTATTTAATTTATCTAATTAAATATCCTGAATAATGTTATCAAATATTAGGGGTGTTACATAGGATATTATAGACGTTCTACCAAGGACTTCTTGTAAGTAGCGGCACCGTTATTTAATAAAAAAGAATAAGATTTTTATTTGGGATGCCAAGTGCAAGCATACATTTGTGTGTTCGAATGAGTGGTTTACAAGTTCACTAATGTTGACCATTCCAAGCGAGAATGAGGAGATGAAAATATATATTGATGTATGTCGTACCGGATTAGGTGCAGTACAGATGTAAGGAGGTAAGGTTGTCACGTTAGCTAGTCAACAGCTGAAACCGCATGTGAAATAATACTCAACCCATGATTTGGATTTGGGGTTATAGTGTTTGCTTTAAAGATACAGAGGCATTATCTACTTGGAGAAAGGTTTAAGCTATTTACGGATCACAAATCCTTGAAATACCTTTTCTTCTAGAATGATCTTAACCTTTGTCAACAGCGACGGTTGGAATTTATAATCTCTTATGAGTTCAGCATTTCTTATATTCCTAGCAAAGAAAATGCAATCATCGATGCCTTGAGTATAAGACATGCTAGTTTAGGAGCGAGGTTCTTAGAGTGGAAGCATCTAGAGTTTATTGTTGGCTATGACTTCCAACCTCATTGTGAATTAAAGCTAAAGATGTTGGCGAGTTTGACCATAGACCGACTTGAATTGAGAGGATTAGTACTAGTCAGAAGTGAGATGCTAGACTAGAAAAGATTATAGTAAAGATAATAGATGGGGTAGAGGCTAATGAGATGAGGCAGTATAGACTTGACCGAGATGGTTGGCTCCATAAGGATGGAAGAATTTTTGTTCCCGATATTAATCGATTATGTGATGAGGAAATACGAGAGTGATATAATTCTAGATTGACTACAAATCCAAACGATAATAAAATGTACCAAGATATGAAGCAGACATACTCTTAGGAAGGATGAAGAAGGATGTCGAGACATTTGTCTCAAAGTGTATGACAGCTAGTTGGTAAAGGCAGAGTAAAAGAAGCCAAGTGGGTTGATGCAACCACTTGAAGTTCCCGAGTGGAAGTAGGAACATATTTCAATGGACTTTGCTGATGGATTTTGAGGACTAGGGGATGGTACAATATCATCTGGGTAATAGTTGATAGATTGACGAATAGTGCTTGATTCATATCAATTAAGTAAAATAGAACGACATCTAAATTGGCTGAGTTGTATTTGAAATGATAAGTGTGATTTCATGGTGTGCCAAAGAGTATTATGAGTGATCAAGACGCTTTATTCACTTATAGGTTTTGGAAAATCTTACAAGAGGCATTAGGGATGGAGTTGCATCTCGGTACAGCTTAGCACCCATAAACGGATAGGCAGACCGAGAGGGTGAATCATGTTCGTACCAAAAATGGGCATAACACTCGTCGGATGTAATTAGAGAGATTAGAATAAAGAAGTAAAATGGAAAATGAGGCTAATCTAACAATCACACCAAGAAAAATAAGCAGTAATAGAAAGAAAACAAGAATTTATAGTGGTTCGGCATTATAGCCTACGTCCACTATGAAGGATTTGATTTTTATTACGGATTAGAAACTGAATTAAAACGGTACAACGACTAACACTCGAATTTCAATGGAGTTTAACCCGAGTAGAAGCATAAAGTCATTTTTAGTTGAAATGAGGGTGCTATTTATAGGTATAAAGTTGGAAATATCTGCCTTGAATCATGGAATACCCTTTCTCAAGCCTAGGTGGGCCCAGATAGTCGACAGGAGACATTTGGGATCGATCCACATTGCTTTCGTATCGATCGAAAGTTGCTCCAACCGAGCAGCGATCGATCATAGATGTTCTTGAGATGATATGCAATTTTCTATGAAAATCTCATTGTATTTGGATTTGTGGTTGGGAGTTATTGATCGATCAAAGTTGCAAATATGGAGTATATGAAGCTTTCGTATCGATACCTTCATATCGATCTCTTCGTGCCTATGACGTGGCATGCGCGCTTTGTCAAGATCCATATTTTGTTTATAGGGGTTGCTTCTTTTGGCTTGAACGCCTCTTTCGTAACCATCCGATACCTTGCTTCTCATATCGATGCCTTGCCACCATCTTTGTATCGGTTGTAAGCTTTGTTATTCGTATCGATCGAGTAGGTGATCGATATGAGAAATGCAATTGCTGGTAAAGTGAAGCGCGATCGATCTGTGAAGTGCCAAATTCCATCGATATGTACTTAAACCATATGGATACAAGTGACGGATGCCGAGTGATGGAGTTACGTTCATTTCGTATCGACGCTGATGGATACGAAGTGATGGATATAGATGGATGAATACGAGATGTGCGTACTTCACATGGATCTTGATCGTTCCATAACTCGAGCATACGAACTCCGACTGACCAAAAATTTGGAATGTCGACTTGCATGGCTTTGCTTGTCAAATCATGCTAACTGTGGCTCGATCGGGACTCGGACCATGTTTTCCTGTATCCATCGTGAATCTGCAGATAACTGATTTTCGAAGTGGACTGTCTTCTGTCTCTAGTCAAGAGCTTGATATCACGGCCTTGCCAAAAGGTAGAATAACATTTGCCCCCCAAAGTACGTCCTGTGTGTGACGTGGTTTGAAAAGTTGCAATCTTCATTCTGAAAAGGCTCTATTCGATTTACTAAACCGTTGTTGTCCTTTCATCAAGAGATGTAACCCTAGGTTTATTTCCAGTTGTATAAATATTGCATTGTATACTGGTAATGATCACACGATTTTTGTTGTAGTTGAAGGTCAAGTGCTAGCAATTTGTTCTTGATTATTCTGGCTGTCACCAGGTAAGCATTCAATTCCTATTAACATGTGAATCAAATGTTAGTATAGAATGCATGCATGTATTCTAAGCTGACCCCCATTCATGCTTGCACGTCCATGGTTCGTTGTCAAGTTTTGTTTCTTCTTCTTTTTTAAAAAAACAATTTTAGTGAAAAGAAGTTTTGGCCATTGATTGATGGTTCCTTTTACATCGAGTTTTGTAGCAATCCTCTCCTGGACCGATATGAAATCTGAGTTGCAACAACGATTGATGGTTGTTTTGATGTCCTATTCGTACTAATCCTCTTTTAGATAGATTTGGGGCGCATCAGAGTGGATTTCGTATCGATGGTGATAGATATGAGATGAATTTGCTAAAAGTGTGATCCATAATGATGGATACGGTTTGGCTTGAATTTTTGTACAATGTCGATTTCGTATCGATGGATACGAGAGTTATAAGCATAAACGCATGGGAATATATCGTATCGATGGATACAATATGTTAGGGTTCAGATGCGCTTCGTATCGATGGATAAGATGCGCTTTGTATCGATGGATACGAAAGATGTGCTTCGCATCATTGGGCACGTTGACCGATTCAATCAGTGAGGAAATTGGGATACGAATCATCTTTCAAGTTGGATACGAAGGAGCAAATACCTTTTGTACTTAGCATATTTTTCTACCTTGCTTCTATTGCCATTTCGTATCCATCAGAGAAAAAGAAGAAACTGTAGATCCTTCGTCTCCAAATACCGAACTGCTAATATTTAACCCAGATCCTTCGTGCTAGGTAAATAATCAATAATATTGTGCTTATAATGATGTGACTTGAGTTTCGTGCCATTTCGTTCATGGCGACGGCCATATCCAGTGTCGTTGCCACCAAAGTGTGACTAGGGTGAGGTTGAGAATGTGGCTAATGGCAAGAGATTTGGACAAGAAGGAGGGTAGCTGGGGAGAATCGATGGACATGGAGTCACTGACTCCAGGTCTGTCTAACTCAAGTGACGATCTCATATCGATGCAAGGAGATGGACGTGGAATCGATTAGAATACACGAAGTTTTGGAGATGTTGGAAAGAAGTCTTCATGATCGAGGGGAAGAGTAAGCGTCTAAAAATGATGTAGAAAAATTATCTTGTTGATCCATCCGAGGAGGAACAACTCGGATCGATATGGGTGAGATGTCTTCTGATCGATCCACAATCAAAGTCCATGAATCGATACAAAGTGATGTAATGATATATATAGGGAGCATCGATACGAATGAAGGCTATCGGTGAAGTGATCGGCATGAACAATTTACCGACCCGAAGGTTTGATCGATACGAAGAGGCTATCGATATGAATCATTGATCGACATGAACGAGTGACATGCAATCGATATGAAAGCTTGCTTTATGGGAACGATCTAAAATGAATCATGATGGATACGAATGTTATGACTTTTGCATACTCGAACACTTGACTCCGACGAGCTTTAGACTTGCATATTCCGACTCGAACGTAAAATTTCATATGTGATTACCACTCAAAGCTCGTCGATGGAACTTTAAATTGTTAAACGTAAAAAACTTGAACATGGAGCATTCTTTGAATTTGGAATGGCACGGTTGAGATGGTCAGCAATGACAGTCACTCCGGTCGAATCTCAAGGTCTTATCTCTTTACCATCTTTTAACCTTGTAGAAATTTAGAGTACCGTGTAGCATTTCATTACACAACACAATCACTCACTTTGCACCAAGGGGACATGGGTCTTTCTTACCATATAATAATGGTTTTTACTGAGTTTAATAGATATGGATCCCGGAGGCTCAAAGCAGCAAGAAGTTCAATGTCCTCCATTCCCCAGAATAGAAAGGCTGGATATCCCCATGGATACGACGGATCCTACTCCATATGAACTGCCGGATGCAATAGTGATAATGAATCCGAAAGATTCCGTTCGATCTAAGATTACAAAAGAAATGCTAGGTAGAATTCGGCTTAGACACGGACTGTCTTTGGAAGAAGTTCAGTTATTAGGATCAGAAGATAGAGCCCACAATCCCGCGGAAGGGTTCACCGCATCAACATATTCTTGTGTTGGACTGAAACAATGCCCATATTTAACTAGTTCATTAGGGATGTGTTATTTTTTCTATGCATCGCACCTTCTCAGCTTCACCTTAATGGATATCTGCTACTCAACAGCTTGTACATTATATTTATGGAACATCTCTTTCGTCCCCCAACTATCGACGAGATTAGATATTTATTTAATGTCAAGAGTCGGGTGGATAATCCATTATTCACCTTCTTATAAGCTATTAGGAATTGCCAAGTTGTGGCAAACGCATGGTGCAAGCACAGCTACTTCAAAACAGAGTGGTTTTACATGAGGTGCCCACCCGGATTCACCAGGCGGTGGCTGGCCGGATGTAAGTTCTATTACTTGTTTCATTGTTAACCATGACTGGATAATGTAGATGGATGTTGAATTCATTGCTGCGTTTATTTTGTAGCAACTATTCTATGGCCCGAAGGAGCCCGGTATAAAGAGCTAGTGAGGACACTCTAGGCGGGGCTTGTTGAATTAAGAGAAACAAATGAAGTTCTCACTGACGACAATTTGATAGCCGCCAATATTTTTGAGGAAGGATGGAGTATAAGGCTCATAGGTATACCAAGAGTGTCCCTAATAAGATAAGGTAGAAGACTAGCTCCTATCATGCCCACAGTTGAGGGAACTCAGGCCGCATACAGCATAATAATCATCAAACCTCACGATGATGAGGGTATAGAAGCTGGTGAGGAGCCTGCGGTGGTGCCTCCATAGGGCCCTCAATCATCCGTGTTAAAGAGAAAAGGAAAAATTCCCGTCCACAAAATCAAGAGGCAAAAGGGCATCGAAGTAACCCAACTTGTTACTACATCTGTAGGTCCGGAGACCTTTTCCCTATAGACAGAAAGTTGACTGAAACCGTTGTCGGATATTCCAATCCCAGAGGAGATACCATCATTCCTTAATGTTGGGCTAGAGGGGTCCACCCCCCTTTAAGTAATAGCACAGAATTGACCAAAATAGATATAGGGGAGCTGACTCCAGTAAGCAAAGCTGCTACAACCAGTCGGTTGGGGGGTTTGCATATACATGCACACTTCATGGCACTGCATGACATTCCATCATATGCTTCTCAATATTTGGCGATGACTGATTTCCTTCTTCTTTCTTGCAAACATAATGGTGAAACAAGGTTCCATGCTTGATAAACTCCACTCCTTGCGCTAGTCATCTGGATCGTATTCTGAATCACATCGTCATGAGAGTGAGACAGATTATGACCATGGCTACCATTCTAGTTGGGAATGTGACATCATGACCGGGAAAAAGAGAGATCATACCAAAGTAGGCGCTGCTCTAGGTCATGATCTCCGCCACCGAAAAGGCCTTATAAACCTTTAGGCCCCAGCAGGCCCTCTTCTAAATCCTTGCACCAAACAGCGCCTTCTCATGCTCCAAAACCAGAGAATAGTGCCATAGAATTGAAACAGATCTCCTGTTGTTGTAGAACAAACTGCCATAAAGCCACTAGGGGAAGGCGGCATCTGCATTGCTAAACTAAAGAAAGATTTCCCAAACATATACTTCGATGGTTTCCACTTTCCTCCCAACTTGAATAGGATCCCAAATGATATAGAAAACTAGTGTAAGATTATGTGCACAATGCATACAACCAATATCATGAGTGGCTTAAAACATAGAGTGGGTCTCGTTTGTGTCCTTTGAACGAGCCAAGGCGATTGAGAAACTAGAGCGCGACCTTTCTCATAAGGGCAAAATAATAGAGGTGCTCACTAATGAGCTCTAGTCCTCAAGAAAAACAGAGACGGAGGCTGACAAGAGAGCTGAGGAAGCTAGGAAATCCATGGCATAAACGAGGAAAACTCATATGGTTTTGGTGTAGTAGATGGGTCACCACAACACTGTTATTATTCGAGAAAGGGATGTTCCGCTGAAAGAAGTTTGCGAATTAAAGGCAAATCTAATCGAGGCCACCAAAGAAAAAGATGAATCTATTAAGGTTGTCGAGGAAGCAGGTGAGGAGGCGGTGAAGCTTAGGAAGGAGAGGGACATCACAAATCAAAAGGTCGAAGGAGCCGACACCAGGTTTGAAAGGGAAATAAAAGATGTTGAGGCCAAGATGGAAAGTGAATTTGAGGACCTCCTAGTCACCTATAATTCAAATGTCTTGAGGAACCGCAATTTGAACTGGGTTAGCAAGGACTATCCCTTCTAATTGTATAAGGCCTATGAATGCCTGGTTGAGGATGAAAAGGCGACACGTAAAGTAGCAACTATCAATGAGTTTGAATCTGAAACTCAAGTGTTGATCAGAGACGAGCCCAAAGTTCTTCAGGACACAACCATCTCACTTTAGAGAAAAGCCCTGGCTTCCAAATACACAGCGGATGGAGAAGGATCTGGGAGCAAAAACCATGACGCTGCTTCTGAAATGCCCCCAGCGTCTCAAACTGCGCCCACATCTTCTATCGACCGACCAGTCATCCTATAGTATGATCTTGACAGGCCACATCTCTCTCCAGTCATCAAGCATAGCTTCGAAGGTACGTCGGCTTAACCTGGACGCCAATCTGAGGAAGGTATTCTGGACACTTTTCCTATTCTTCAAAATGCAAGCACATTATCAAAAGACATTACTAACATATTCTCCTATCTTTAGTTAGCCTTAGATTTTGCATCGGCTAACTCTTTTGCAATTCAAGAAGTTCACCACGAGCATCAGGCATAACAACAGCGGCAACAACTGTGACGATTACCACTTCAGTTGGGGAGATACATGATAGCAGTTGTGTGTTTGATGATCAATCTATGGAAGCACTTCTTAGCCGCCAAAGCGACCCAAGCATTGAGATGCCCTTTAACGTGGATGAAGATGTTATTATCATGGTTTCTTCGGGTCCGACTGGCAGTATCCCTATGTTGAGCTCGTGGACCAGGAGGAACAAATAATGGAGGAAATTAAGAGTGAGAAGGAGCAGAGTTTTAGAGTCGATGGAGGTATGGCTGGCCCTGGTCCTACCACTCCGGGTGGCACCATAATTGAGACTAGTGCGCCGTATCTTCTGGTGTCGAAAGTGCAACCATTCCACCAGCTCCTCACACAGAGGATACTTCAATCCCCACGGGCTCCCAAGAGGAGACCGCATTGTTTCCCCTGGCTAGAGACAAGCCAAATGAAGCGAGCCGGGGAGGAAAGGGTTCCAAAAGAGGTCTGGGTGGTAGCTCGAGCAAGTCTATGCCAAAGAAAACTAAAAAGGATACGAAATGTATAGATGCGGGCCTCGCCTCCCACCTCTAGGAATTCTATGGACAAATTTTGTACTCCTTTTCTGAAGAATAGGGTGAATAAAATCCCTTTTTTGTTTTTGGCATAACTCTATGTTTATTTGTTTAAGTACTTAAGCATTCACATTTCCATTCAATGTACTCATGAAGCTTTAGTCTCTGAGTCAAACTTGAGTTCAGTCTTTAAGTCTTGAGGTCATGGCCTCTGGTCATAATCAAACGTTAAGTTGAGTCCCAATGTTGCACTGTCTCGATCAGCGGCTGATACTTGAGTTATGCCACCAGTTTTGGGGATAGTTGAAGTAGTTAGTTGGCAGTCGTCCTCCACATTCACTAACTTTGATTCAACTTAGTCGGAACCAAGTTAAAGTTACATGAGGGGGTCGGATCTTACTCGTTCATTTGCTAGTATTTACATCCACACTTTGGGGATAAGGTTTGTATGTCGGCAATCGATCATGCTCGCTTATTGTTTAGGATTACATTTGCACTCTGAGGACATAAGTTATATTGAGGGTAGTCAATCGCACCCGTTTAATATTAATACTCTAGTCCATATTTCGGGAATCTAGAGCCAGTTAACAAACGGTCAGTCACATCTATTTAAGGATCAGGATCTTATTCGTGCTTTGGGAATAAGGAGTTGGTCGCGGATGGTCGGATCACATCCTCCTTGATATAATAAGCGAAATCAAGATGGATGGATCCATCCTCTTCGAGCTTGGAAAGAAACAAGGTCGTGGATGGACGGATCAATCGTTCTTGAGCTTGGAAAGAGGCAAGGTCATGGATAGACGGATCCATCCTCCTCGATCTGAGAAAGAAGTGAGGTCGTGGATTGACGGATCCATCCTCCTCGAGCCAGGAAAGAGGTGAAGTCATGGATGGACAGACCCATCCTCTTCGAGCTGGACGGTCGATTCAAGTCCTAATTTTGGAGTTCGCACTTCAACTTTCACTCTAGGAGTTGGAGTTTGTTGGAGAATTGTCATTTTTCAATTCTCTTTTAATTAATTGTTGTTTGACTCCGAAGCTCGGGGTTTCATCTAGTGAGTGACCGGTTGGATCACATTCACTCTCTATTTGAATGAGTCCCATCGTAAGATGGAACTCGGCTCTTATTACATCATGGCGGTTGCATGATGCATTTATGAATCAATAATTTGGCTTGATGAGTCTGCGCTTTATTGCTGAAATAAGAAATCATGGAAAAATCAGTAGCCTTATTACAAGTACAAATTCTCGAATTGAATTAACAAACATGAAAAGGAATGCAGACTAAATGAATGAAAGCCGGTTATATGTAATAGTGATGGAGACATTCACTGTTCCATGCTCTCGGTAGAGTGAGACCATCAACGATCGATATCTTGAATGTGCCATCTCCAAGCCTCCGTTCAATGACATACAGTCCGTCTCATGTTGGTTTCATGTGTAAAGGGACCGGATAGACCAGCTTAAGCATAAGATCATCGACTACGAAGGTTCTAGGTCGGACCTTGGCATTGTATAATCGAGTGACTCGGCTAAGATGTGTGGTTGCCCTCAAATTAGCCTTTTCGCACTTCTTCTCTAATAAATCCAGAGATTCTACAGGAAGGATGACATTCGTATTCAGATCATAATAAGTCATATAGTGAGAAGGCACTTCTAGCTCAATTGGAATAACGGCTTTAGAGCTGTAAGAAAGTGCGAATGGAGTATGGTCGGTCGCAGACTTATGGGTAGTTTGATATGCCCATAAGGCTATGGGAAACTTATTGACCCACTTACCTCTAGCCTTCTCTAGTTGTTTCTTCAAAATGGACTTGATGACTTTGTTGATAGCTTTGACTTGTCTATTCGCTTGAAGGTGAGCTACCGCCGAGAATTTCTTCTAGATGAGATAGCATTGGTAGAAATTCTTAAACTCGGCACTATCGAATTGGGCCCCGTTGTCAGTTACAATCGTTTGTGGCAAGCCAAAATGACAAATAATGTTGCACACAACAAAGTTGATTACTTTCTACATCGTGATAGTAGCAAGGGGCTCAACTTCCGCCGACTTAGTAGAGTAGTCAACTGCAATGATGGCGTACTTTGCACCACCTATAGCTAGAGGCAAGGACCCTATTACATCAATACCCCATGTGGCAAACGGCTATGGATTGACTATTTGAGTGATCTCGATTGGTGGGGCGCCTCGAATTCTAGCACGTTTCTGGCACCTATCACATAACTTAGCATAATCCGATGTGGCGGTTTACTATTAGCTAGTAGCACCCGTACTTAAGTATATTCTTTGCAAGGGCTTGCCTCCCAGTGTGGTTGCCACATTATCCTTTATGCACTTCCTGCAACACTCGCTTGATTTCGTCATGGGCGATACACTGGAGTAAAGGGACATAAAATCCCTTCTGTACAAGGTTCCATCTTGGATAAAAAACCGCGAAGCCTTTCGGAGGACCTATCTCTTCTCGCTCCTTGGCTCGGGAAACGTTCCTTGTTCAAGATAGTTTCTGATTGGAGTCTTCCATGACTCCCTCTCAGGTGTTGCCTCATGAATGCAGTCTATATCCACTCAATCAATACTCAGAACAGTAAGCGTCTCCACGGGGACGAATCCCATCTGTTGTGCTTCCCCAGTGCCGGCCAGTTTTGCTAAAGAATCAGCCTTTTGATTTTGCTCTCGGGGTACACAGCGGACAGTATAATAGTCAAACTGGTTCAACACTTCTTGGACCCGCATAAGATAGGAGGCCAACCTTTGGTCTCTGGCTTGATACTCTCCTCAAACCTGGTACACCACCAGTTGTGAATCGAAGTAAATTTCCACAGTGGTGACTTCCAAATCCTTGGCAAGCCTCAGTCCAGCGAGCAAGTCTTCATACTCAGCTTTGTTGTTAATTGCACGAAAGTCAAATTCAAAGCATAGCATAAGGATCACCCCTTTGGGGTTTCGAGCACCACTCCAGTGCCTGAGCCAGTGCCTGAGCAGCAGTCGTTTGATGCACCATCAGTGTATAGCTTCCATATATAATTTGGAGGTTCACTAGTTTCGACCATGTCCTCTGGTATGGTGAATTCAGCTATGAAGTCCCGTCCTTGAATAGCTCATCTTGGCATAAAAGTGATACCAAATTGACTCAACTCGATGTTCCACTTGAGCAACCTACCAGACGTCTCTGGTTGTGTCAGGATCTGCTGTAATGGCTGGTCGGTGTAAACAATGATTGGATGAGCCTGGAAATATGGATGGAGCTTTCTTGAGGCTACAACAAGAAAATAAGCCAGCTTCAATATCTTTGTGTAGTTTCTTTCCGCCCGTGTCAATCTTTTGCTGATATAATAGATCGGTCGTTGGATTTGATCCTCATCTCGAACTAACACAACACTAATTACATTTGCCAAAACTTCCAGATAGACATACAATTTCTCATGATCAACCTACTTCGACAAGATGGGAGGTGTTGCCCGATGTTGTTCTAGTGCCCGGAAGGTGCCCTTGCACCCGTCTATCCAATCGAAATTCCGTTTCACTTTTCTGATTAGATCGAAGAAGGGAATGCACTTTTCCGTGGATTTGGAAATGAATCTGCTTAAGGCTGCCACCTTCCCACTAAGACTTTGCACTAGATTTATGGTTCTGGGAGTTTTGAGATTCTGAATCGCCCAGATCTTTTGAGGATTGGTTTCAATTCCTCCAGTATTGACAATAAACCCAAGGAACTTTTCAGATGTGACTCCAAAATGGCACTTCAATGGATTAAGCTTCATTATGTACTGTTGGAGTATGTTGAACATTATCTCTAAATCACCGATATGGTTGCTGGATAGTTGGGACTTCATGAACATGTTGTCTACATACGCCAACATAGTCTTCCCGATCTAGTTTGCAAACATTCAGTTTACGAGCCTCTAATAAGTTTCTCCAGCGTTTTTGAGTCCAAACGACATCATCTTGTAACAATAAAGTCCCAGATTATTAATAAAGCTAATGTGCACCTAGTCAGGAAGGTGCATTGGGTTTTGATTGTAGCCGGAGTTTGCATCCATAAAAGATAAAAGCTCATGTCGGGCTGTTGAATACTCCAGTTGATCGATTCTGGAAAGCAGGAAACTATCTTTGGGGCAGGCTTTGATCAATCTAAGTAGTCCACACAAGTCTGCCATTTTCCATTCCACTTTCTGATAAGCACTAGATTCGATACCCACTCTGGGTATAAAGAATCATGAATAAACATATTAACCTTGAGTTTATCCACCTCTTCCTTCAGGGCAGCAGATCTCTCTGGATCCATACTGCACCTTTTTTGTTTCACCAGGATGTGCTGTGGGCCGATATTTAGTGCATGGCTCACGATATTCGGTGAGATCCTACACATGTCGGAATGAGTCCAGGCAAACACTTCGAGGTTTGCTTGGAGAAAATCAACCATTTCCTGTCTCATCTGGAGGCTGAGCTGAGATCCGATCTCTACCAATATTGGATCATCATCATCCTTGATCGAGACATCAATTATCAACTATGTCAGGGAAGCCTGGTATTCTTTGGCTTTCTCTTCATCGTCATTGTATCTAGGATGAAGATCTTTAGGAAACTGGTCATGGCGCCCGAGCCTCGGGTCAAGCATTAGTTGTCAATCCTTCGAGATATGGATGCAGAGAGATTCCTCCATGCCTTTACCTTTTTGTTTGTGTTGCGCATCCCACAGTTCCACAACATAACAGGAACGTCTAGCCACCTGATCTTCATGGATTACCCCAACTTTATTATCAATGGGGAATTTCAGTGTCAAGCACCAGAGGGCATTCGCTGCCCTGAAGTCTGCAAGGGCCGGTCGGTCCAGAAAAGCATTGTAAGGGGAATGTATATCCAACACCACAAATAGTAACATTCAGACTCTTCGGTGATCACGAACACCCAACTCAACATGTAACTCTACCATTCCAACTAGTATGGTGGTGCTTCCATTGAAACCATGTATACGTGACTGGCACGATTTCAGATCCTTCGCTTCCATCAGCACTTGGTTATAAGTACGCTTGAAAAGTATGTTTAGAGAACTTCCAACATCAACTAAGATCCTCTTCGTCCAAGCAGGACCTATTTGGGCAGAAATAACCAACGGATCAATAGTGGAGGCCTCGAATCTATCGGCATCGCAGTTTTTAAAAACGATGTCGTCTATCATCGTCCTTTGTTACTTTGTCGGGGCCCTTTCGTCGGTAACACTACAACATTCGAAGTCCACATGCCTAATCGAACTAGCATATGATTCCATTTCCTTCCATCTCCGATCAGCCAGACAAGGACCGCAACTCATAGTTAATCATCAACCTCCCGCCAGTATGTATGGGTTCCTCATGCCTAGCCTGGTCTTGGCCCCGATTGGGGTTGGATAGGCTCACTAAATTATCCTATGGAGCCCGGAAAAACTGCTCTAACTTTCTCTCTCAAATCAACCTTTCAATAATATCCTATAAATGATGGCATTCATTTGTGTTATGACCGTAATAATCATGGAATCTATAGAACTTCCCAGTTTGAATTTGCTTCTCTAACGATGGTTTCGGAGCTGGCTTCTTGTACTGCCCTGGATTACTGGTTTGAAGATAAACATTTTCTAGCGATGTGTTCAAGGGAGTACATCAATCAAACATAGGAGCTCTCAGTCTCCATCGATGGGGGTCTCTCTTCTTTCCTTGACCTCCATTATCCTTCTGCTAGCCTTGTTTATTTTGAATATTTAACTGTACTTTATCGAAGCTCTCCCCGGCCTACTTCGTTGCAACGTTACTCTGGATACCTTCACTACTAGGCCCCATGATGTCCTGCTTCCTAGACCGTCTATCATCTTCTCTTCTAAAAAAATGGGCTGCCTTTGCATTGAAATGGTCCAATGAAGCGGGGGGTTTCCTAGCCAACCAATCACCAAACTCGAAATCAAGATCGAACCCTTTAGTCAATGCCATCAAAATAGAGTTGTCGTTGGGATTGCTAACTTCGAGACAAGTAGCGTTGAACCTTTCCAGGTAATGCCTTAGAGTCCCTCCTGGAGCTTGAGTAACATTGGACAAGGTGTTAACATCCTCTGGCCTTGTAGCGTGCATATGAAACTGCTCAACAAACTTAGTAGCCAACTGGTTGGAACATGAAATAGATCTTGGTGGTAGACGGGTAAACCATATAGTCATAATGCCTCCCAAGGAAATAGGAAACTTCTACACTTAACCACATCATCACCTCGAGTGGCATTCATAGGCCATTCATATTTCAGAATATGTTGGATGGGATCTGAATTTCCTTCATACACCGGCAAGGTCGGCATCCTGAATCGATGGGGCGGTTAAATATATAAGATATCATTAGCGAATTGGGTATGACTTCTAGAAATTCCTCAATGTTCATTAGTGAGGCCTTGAATTTCTCTTATCATCTGGCATATTATAGTTGGAATATTAAGCATCTGGAGATTCGGGACCAAGGCACGGTTGGATTCCATGTCACAAGGATGGTATGGTCGCTACCTATGGTCCGTTACATGCCTCCTTGGCTCCCGAGCATCATGGAAGTGAGGATCATGGGCATGAATGCGGTGATGAGGGGCTGGATCTAGTTTGTTCTAGATCTCGGCATCCAGATCTATAGCAACAACAGCGTTGTCGTGAGTAGTGTTGCAAGGAAGAGCCCTTCCCTAGGAGGAGGGTGCAGCTTGATGCCCTATGGAAGGACCTATCTTGGTCTATCTAGGATTTGCAGCATATGGGTGCTTGGAGTCTTCCGCGTAATTCTCACCTAATCAGTGGCATGTAGATCTGAGATTGAAGCCGGATTACGCCGAGCTTTCAGACAAGGAATTAGAGGTATGCTCCCTTCTAGATCTCCCGGCCTTTCTTTATTCAGCTGGTTCACAGGTTCCGTATTAGCACAGATCTGTTGAGTGAGATCTTGACGGCTTTGAGTGAGCTCATGCACAAGGGTCTAGAATTCCTCTCTAGTTGTTGGATGGGGTGGATATAGAGGTCTAGCCGATGTTTGGCCTATCGTAGTCGATTGTGGGGACTTTGCCTATCCATTCCTTTGGGATTAATGGCATTGGAAGCATATTTGGTAGTGCGCACTATGTTGAATTTAGTTCTTTAGATCTAAAACGATTTGAATAAAATAGAAGGAACCACTAGAAGATGGATTTTGATCTCCTCCTTAGTTTTAGCAATCAAACAACGGCAGGGGATCCACATAATTAGAGAAAAAGCAGAGTTTTCTTAGTGAAAGCACCAATGTGTTTGTACTAAATATGGGCACAACACTCGTCGGATGTAATTGGAGAGATTTGAATGAAGAAGGAAAATGAGGCTAATCTAACAATCAAACTAAGTGAAATAAGCCTTAACAGAAAGAAAACAAGAATTTATAGTGGTTCGGCGTTATAACCTATGTCCACTTTAAAGGATTTGATGTTTATTACTGATTGGAAACTGAGTTACCACATTACAATGACTAACACTCGAATTTCAATGGATTTAACCTGAGCAGCAACATAAAAGTCCTTTTCTAGTTGCAATGAGGGTGCTATTTATAGATGTGAAGATGGAAATATCAACCTTGAATCTCGAAAAACCATTTCTCAAGCCTAGGTGGTCCCACACCGTCGATCAAGAGCCCTTTGGGATCGATCCACATTGCTTTCATATCAATCGAAAGTTGCTCCAATTGTGCTGCGATTGATCATGGATGCTCTTGAGATGGTACGCAACCTTCTATGAAAATCTCATTGTATTTGGATTTGTGGTTGTGGAGTTATTAATAAATCAAAGTTGCAAATGTGGACTGGCTGAAGCTTTCGTATCGATACCATCGTATCGATCTCTTCGTGTTGATAACGTGGCGTGCGTGCTTTTTGGAGATCCATATTTTGTGCATAAGGATCGCTTCTTTTGGGTTGACAGCTTCTTTCGTATCCATCTGATACCTTGCTTCTCGTATCGATGCCTTGCTTCTCGTATCGATACCTTGCTTCTCATATCGGTACCGATCCATCAGATTAATGGTTAGAGTTTTTGAGTTTTTGGAAAGGCCTTGTTTTATCTCGTGATCTTAGTTATACTTGGTTCCTAGATTTTACGGTTGTCTCTCCGGGCCTCTCACTTTTGATAGCTTTTGAGTTCGATTTGTCAAGTTTGTCTGTACATCGGTTAGTCAAAAGGCCGCATAACATTTGCTCCCTAAAGTACATTTTGTTTCAAACACAATGTGCTTTGAATTGAGACAAATTAGATTGCCACATTGAACTCCAATCCATTCTTCGAATAGTTGTTATCCTTCCTTCGAACCTTTTAAGTAAAATGTTATGCCTTTAGCCATTCATCGTGATGCTTTTCTAGAATCTAGGACGATAAAAACGAGTGTGCTGTTATGATCTATCATTTCAAGCTTAGTAATTGTGAACCGATTCCTTTTTTGAATCATTCTGGTTTGAATCTGCTTTCATCGTGCTTTAATTCCATATACACACACATCTCAATCAAGCTGCAGATGTACATGCATACATACATGTTACATATATATATGTATGTCTATATATATATATATATATATATATATATATATATATATATATATATATATATGTATCATTCGGTATTGATCCATGTATATGGATCGGTACCGATCCATGGCCCTAAGATGAGGCTATTTATTCGCCTGGAAATATGGTATTGGGATTATATACCTATCTTTCTCATTTCCTCCCCACTTTATCTCTAATATCTAAATTCAAGCTTTGTCCTCCACTATTAACATAATTTTCCATCAATGTCGATTCAACATCATCCCTATCCTCCTGTCGCCATTGTTAGCCACCATGATGTTCTACCTTCGCTCGCTTTACTTCGGTTGAAACCAAATGACATCTCCAGATCCGATCCAACATTTGAACACGAATCAAAGCATTAAACGTTCACTGCTTTGAGCTTTGACGTTTGTAGGTAGGCGCTGGTGGTGATGGCGAGATTGGAGGGAGTTTCATGTTGACATTCACACTTAGGATTAGGGAAGGTGAAGAAGATCGTCCAAAACCCATCCAAGGGGATGGATCGGTACCAATCCAACCCTTGGTGGAATTTTGGTTATTTCATTACCTTGGAGCTTCTCAATGTTAACATCTTTGTGTTTTCTTAAGCATTATCTTTTGAGCTCTATAACATATCAAATGTGCGAACATTGATGAGAAGCCATTTGGGATGGTCAACGGTGACGGTCACTTCGGATAGATTCCAGATCTTTAAATAAACAATTGCACAATATTGGAAATCGACACTACACGGCACTAGGTTTTTACTTTAGCACATGTCATGATTTTTAATCAATCTGATATCAATTATATATTGAGTTTTGATTGGTATGGACTATAGACGTTCCAATCGTCTCTCGGCTCAAGTTGTAGGTCCATCAACTTCCAAATATGCTGAATCAGATACTGAGTCAAGCTTAACTCCATCTCCATCTGGTTGAAAAACTCCAGCACAACCTGCACCTCAACCAGAAAATTTACAAGTAGAACAACCTACTCAAGAAGTTCTAGTAGAGCTTGTAGAAGCCCTAAAGACGAACCGCCCCTAACACTCTTGATGATGCTGTTACATTAGACGATATAGTTAACTTTTCCGCTTTAAAAACCAAGGAAGGATCGCTGAGGAGAATCTATAAGAAGCACATAATCCCATTCGAGGACGCCTCGGTTTCAACATGTCACCAGAGTGCACACCATCCACTAGATGGGTATATAGCATGTGACAGGTATATGTGCTTGGGGAGAGGTGTTTCACCATTTAATTAATTTATCTGACAATTTCTGCATTTTATGCGACATGCTCTAGCCCAGCTTCATTAGAACAGCTATGTATTTCTTCATGGCTTGTTCATTATATTCGCTTTCCATTTTGATCGGGTCCAAAGTAATCAAGAAATTTGATATCTATTCAATTTTAGGAGTGACAAGGGAAATCCTTCCCTCACCTACTTAGAGCCATTTAGTGGTTGTCGAATTGTGGTCAGTACTTGGAATAAAATAAGCTATTTCAAGGAGGAATTCTTCTTCGTTCGTTGTCCTCCTAGATATGCACTGCGATGGTTATCTCTTTGTAAGTACTGTTCTTTCATACAAGCTCAGCTTCACAGTTTTGCTATCGTTGAACATCTTTTTGGTTCTTTACAGATATACCACACAGGCCCAGTAATGAGACTCTTAAAGAAACCCTCCGACAACTTAACCAAATTCCAAAGGAAGAGAGAGGGGTAAGACACTACGTACAATGAAAATTTCATGGCTATAACTTGTTGGACCCATATCAATCATCAGTCTTGCTCCGGAAGCAACTGATAGTGATGAGAATGATTCTTTGTCCAGTGATAATGACCATTCACCAGTGCTCCAGTCCAAAATCTATTAGTCGAGATCATTAACATGTAGGAGCACATCGAAGAAGGTGATATTAGAGGTGAAGGTGAGTGAGGAGGTGAAGGAGTAGGAGAAGAACATGCAGGTATTGATGCAGGCTATGATCCATCTAATGATGAAAGACGATGAAGACCGACAACCTCTCCAAAGAAGAAGCCTTAAGTTAAAATTGGCAAAAGGAAGATTTCATTTTGCTTCCTCTGGTCACAAATGCATTTGAAACTCCTGTAAAAGCTTCGAAGGATCCTTTTGCTAGTCTTGGGCCAATCCCAAATGTAATCGTCTCCATTGGCCTTACCAACATAAGCATTAGGGATGCTAGGTCCCGCATTCATTTCCAAGGAGGTATGCCTGCCACTAAAGCAAGGGAGATTGCCCCCATCAGCGAAATTCAAACCCATATTCTGTAGGAGGGACGCTAGGACACTTGCATGCACAAACTCATGCAGTGCACTCAGTACAATTTATGTCATGCTTTGTCTTGTCAAAGCCGATTTATCTTCATTTTATTTGTTGGTTCCATGGAACGACATGGATGGTGTTAAGATTTTTAAGATCGGATGGGATATAAGCCGAGGCGCAAACCAACCACGCGAACCAACATGCCCAACCACAATTCCGATTCCTCCCAGCATTTGAGTCATGATCGAGGAATTATGGCGAAGGATTATAAGCCACATGATTCATTATCGAGGCATCGATCTAGATCCAAATCACCACCATCCAGGGGCTTGAAAAAGCATTCTAGTCACCACGATGATGTTTCTTACAATGACCTTTGTCATGCTTCCCCCTCTACCAAGCAAAAATCATCGTCTCGTACCTCTTAGCACTCTCATTGTCCATCAAAATCTACCACCCCTGACTCTTTTCAACAAAGAGCTGACAAAGCGACTATTGAGCAGCCCACCAAATAGCCTGTTGTCAAAACGGACTAGCCGATCACTTCAAATCCTCAAGTCGTCAAATTACAATGTCTCTTTTTGAAGACTAATTTAAAGCCTGCAATTTTGTACCAAACTTGAAAGATACTCCTACATATATCAAGGATCATACAATAGCATATGTCAGTGATGTGTATGATCAAAACTTTACTTGAAGGAGGCTAGCTGAGATGCTCTCGAAATACACTAAGAGTTTGGAGACTGAGATTAAGGGCTAAAACTCACAATAGGTCAGAATGATGAGACCATTACACATCTTGACAAAGTAGTTGCTGAGTTTAAGAAAGAAAAGGAGGGCACTGGCTAAAAAGTCAAAGATTTAAATGCACCAATCGAGTGGGAAAGGAGAGATCACTTAAGATAAGTCAAATATTTATTACCAAAACTTCAAGCTAGCTGAAGAAGTTGAAGAGTTGAAAGCACAGATTGAAAGAGAAAATAAAGAGAAAGACAAGTCACTTCAAACAGCTCACAATTAATATAAAGAATTTCTCATCGCATGCAAGGAAAGAGATGATGTGTTATACAAGACAAAAGGAGTGGAAGAGTTGGTGGCAGCGGCTGAGAAGAAAACTGACGAAAAGTTTGTAGCTGAAGAGAGGCAGGTTAAATATAGTTTCAATCTGATCATCACCAAATACAATGTCAACTTTCTTAAGTTCCAAGACTTGGCGTCGCTTAGCAAAGGCTATTCCTGCACTTTAGCTATGGCGTAGGAGCTAATTGTATAGAAGGAGTGACAATACTTGAAAGGTGGTGAATTGGACTTGGCAGAACTGGAGAAAGAGGTTCTGAGTCCAAAGCAAATCGAGGCGCTCGGAGCAGGTGAGCTCATTATACATCCGAAGTTGTCTGGTATAATTCAAATAGATCAAGCTGAAGGTTCTGGCATTTACCCTCAGGATATTCATACCGGTCTCACCTTTGGGCCTCTTGCTACCTCTATCACTCCTTCAGATTCCGAGCACAATCCAAATGCACCGTAACTCCACAAAACAAGCGAGCTATATCCTATTCAAGAAATGAACTCAGATGGTATGCCTGCCCACACTGAGCTTTAATCTGGCGAAAGTATATCATTGACATTATCCATAATTGAGAGTGCCTACAAGACGTTGGTTAATGTAGCTAATCTCTCATTTCAACTTTCTCAAATTTCAGGTCAGCCCACGATCTTAAGTCCTCTGAAGAAGAGCTCCACATGAGGACCACATGTAATGTCGATCGATTCAACAGTCATAATTATCTCTAGGACAACCCTAAGCATCTCGGTTAATGATGCTGCAGGCCCAGGCATGGAAAAAATTAGTGTGTTACATGAAGAGGTGCCGGTAACTTCAAGGAGACACATGTGAATGATGAAGTTGAGATCACTGATACGTTCGATCTTGCATGGAGGCTTTAAATGAGCGAACTTATTGAAGAACGTCTTAAGTTAGGTGCAGAGATCAAACAAGATTCGATTGACTTTTTTCCTCCTCCTCTATCAATGTCTTTGCCCAATGAGATCGTTTTTCTTCAATTACACCACCTATGATCTAAAGAACTCAAAGCATGTCTTCCACCTCATTTCTTATCTTTCCTTTGAAGGGCAAAGGAAGTGGAGGAAAAATAAGGAAGAAACCAGAACGATCCGCTAGGCCATCTTCTGCAGAAGAGAAGAAAGGGAGGAAAGAGAAGAAGAAGAGGACCAAGAAGTATTTATTTGTCTTCTTTATATTTTTGGTTGTCTGGCAGTAGGAACCGGGTTTTGGCTTTTTCATTTTTTGGTCGGTTTGTGTGGGTTCGGCCCCTAGTTTTGGTTTTTTTTTGTTTTTAGCATTAATAAAACTTGCACTTCCTTTCAAGTCTTATTTCGACCGTGATAATAAAAAAACTTTGTTTCTTTCAAGCTTTGTGTGAAATTATCTAAGTGTTTGAGAAATGTGCTTTACATTAAATGTGATTGTGATTCGTTTCTGAATAGCGTTATTGGACTAAGTTATTAATCCATTCGACTGTTTAAGCGGACAAAGAATGATTTTTAGATCTTCTTTCCGCATATGATCATGCTTAACTCTGAAACTTGGTCAAATTCCATGCGTTTGGAAAGTTAATTTAAACATCTAATTCAAGGTTTTAAGTGCAAGCATACTTAACTCCGGACGTTGGTTGAAATTGACCGCATAAGGTAGTGATTTAGACATCCATATCCAAGATGTTTGCTTAAGTTCCCGCCCATCTCCGGGCATTAATTAAAGTTTGTATGAGATCCTGCCTATCTTCGGGCGTAGAACTATCTTCTTGCCTACTTTGGGCAAGGTGTGAATGCTTCGCCAAACTATGGGAATGAGCTCTAGAGGCAAACTATCTCGTTTGGCCTTTGAATGTTTATACTCTTTCCCCCAGGTCATGGGTTATAGGAGTTATTTGGCATCTATCTCTTGATTCTAAGTGTGGCTGAGCTTTATGCATCCGATCATGGACCGTGGAAGCTTGGTTGGCACTATCTCTAGTTACAGCACACTTGCGTTTTGCACATTCAATTTTATTCAAATATAGCACTTTCGATAGTAGAGAGTCGAGCGCGGATGGATTTATGAAGTTATTTCTTTTTATAAACACTAGAAATGATAGGTTCTATCTAGCTACACTACTTTGATTAAACATGTACAAATTTACATTCAAATGAAATAGCATATCAAGTGTTCACTTTTCCATCCCCGTGGGAGTGAGATCCCATCCACCATTGCTGGCCTTAATGTGCCATCTCCAAGCTTTTGTTCAATTGGGTTGAGACCTTCTCTACTCGGGCCCAAGTTACCAGGGCCAAGAAAGATTAAGTTGGGAACAAGATCGCAATTATCAAAGGTTTGAGCTTTGATCTTAGTGCTGTAGTATCAGGCGACTCGGTTTCGATGCACTCTGCTCTCAAGTCAGCTTCATCACACTTCTCATCGATCATATCAATGGACTCCAGCATGAGTTCCTCATTCGACCGTGAATTATAGTGAGTCACTTGATGAGAAGGGACTTCAAATTCAACCAAGATCATAGCCTCTGATCCATAAGACATTGCGAACAGAGAGTGACCAATCCTAACTTGTGGGTCTTTCAATAAGCCTAAAGTGCCAATGGAAGTTCATCGACCTACTTGTCTTTAGCCTTCTCTAGTCGCTTCTTGAGAATGGACTTAATGATTTTGTTAGCTACTTCAACCTATCCATTCACTTAGGGTGCCACTACAGCAAACCTCTTCTTGATATGGTGTCTATGGCGGAAACCTTTAAACTCGACATTGTCGAATTGGGTCCCATTATCAGAGACAGTCGTTCGTCGAACTCCAAAATGACAAATGATGTTTATGATCACAAAGTTGACTACTTTCTTTATGGTGATTGTGCTAACTACTCTATCTCAACCCATTTGGTGAAGTAATCAATCGCGATGATGGCATACTTTGCACCATTTGAGTAATCTCCGCTGGTGGGGCTCTTAGTATCTTGGCGAATCTCCAGAACTTGTCACACTTTTTGGCATAATCATCTGCATCTCGGTTGATAGTTCGGTAGAAATACCCATAATGAAGGACCTTCTTCACTAGGGCTTGCCCCCCAATGTGGTCACCAAATGCCCCTTCGTGAACTTCCCTCAAGACTAGCTCGGCCTCATCGTCGGCGACACACCGAAGCATAGGAATTAAGAATCATTTTCTATAAAGTACTCCTTCTTGCATGATGAATATTATAGCTTTAAAAAGGAGTGACTTCATTCATTCTTCCTATCACAGAGGATTCCTTTCTGTAGATAGTTCTTTATCGAAGTCATCTATGACTCCTTCTCACATTTGGCCTTCAAGATCCAATCGACATCCATCTGGTTGATGCTCAAAGCCGACGGAACTTCCACCGAAACTAGGCCTATGAGCTGTACATCTTCGGAACTGGCCAACTTAGTTATCAAGTTGTCCTTCATATTTTGCTCTCTTGGAATGTGAATTATCGTATAATATTCAATATCACTTAGTAGTTCAAGAGCTTGGTTTAAATAAGGGGCTAGTATCACTCCTTTCACCTGAAAATCTTTTCGCACTTGACATACCAACAGTTGGGAATCATAAAAGATATGCAAAGTCTTAACTCCTAGCTCATTGGCGATCTTGAGCCTAATGATCAAGGCCTCATACTCTGCTTTATTGTTTTTAATGGAAAAGTCGCATTTCAGGACGTAACAAATCAGAAGTTCCTCAGGAGTCACTAGCACAACTCCAACACTAGAACAACGTTTGTTAGATGCATCATCGGCGTACATCTTCCATTTGGCATTTTTCTCTCCATTGCTCTTTAGAGTGTGATCTCGTGCAACGTATTCAGCAATGAAATCCACCAAAGCTTGACCTTGGATCACTCTTCGGGGATGATAAGTTATGCCATGCTGGCTCAATTCAATATTCCATTTCAACAGCCTTGTCGAGGTCTTAGGTCATTGCAGGACCTATCTCAAAGGCTGATCGGTTTGAACTTTGATCAAATGAGCTTAAAAATAGGGGTGGAGTTTCCTTAAGCGGTTAATAGGCAGTATGCGAGTTTATCCAACTTCGGGTAATTCTTCTTGCTCCTATTAACTGCTTACTGATGTAGTACACTGGTCTTTGGACTTAGGACTCCTCACGTATAAGTGCAACGCTCAAAGCATGGACTGACACAGCCAGATATATAAATATGTCTTCATCATCCAGTGGCTTCGAAGAATGGGGGGTCTTCCCAAGTGTTCCAACAGAGCCTGAAATGCATCTATACATTCTTGCATCCAAGTGAAATTCCTTTTCCCCTTCTTGATCACATCAAAGAAAGGGATACATTTGTTAGTGGCTCTAGAAATGAATTGACTTAGAGTGGCAACCATCCCATTCAATCTCTGAATGTCCTTGATCGTTTTTGATGCTTTGATGTTCCTCATTACCCTGATCTTCTCTAGATTGGCTTTGATTCTATGGGAGTTCACGATGAAGCCTAAGAATTTTTCCAATGCAACGTCAAATGAGCATTTCAAAGGATTAAGCTTTATCTCATACTTTCAGAGAACGTTGAACATCTCTGCTAAGTCGTCAATGTGGTTCCTTGATCGCCATGACTTCATAAGCTATCGTCCACATAGAACTCCATCGAGTGTGTGATCTGATCTTTAAACATCTTATTCACCAACCTTTAATAAGACACCCCAGCGTTCTTCAAATCAAAAGGTATAACAAGATAGGAGTATAGCCGTGGGTCGGTGATAAAGCTGGCGTGTTCCTAATCCAGGAGGTGCATCAAGATCTGATTTTATCTAGTGTATGCATCCATGAACGAGATCAATTCATGTCCGGCTGTCGAGTTTACTAGTTGGTCAATCCTCAGGAGCAGGAAGTTGTCCTTTAGGCATGCGTTATTTAGGTCAGAATAGTTGATGCATTCCTCTATTATCTTTTTGACTTTTTTCAACAAAATTGGATTTTATACCCACTCCGAATATAAGGCATCACAGATGAAAGCATTATCTTTCTACTTCACAAGTTCCTATTTGAGTGCAGCGGGTCTCTTCAGACCCAGGCTATGGTATTTCTGTTTCATGGGAATGCGTTTAGGATTTATATTTAATGCATGGCTCGCTATCTCTGGTGGTATTCCACAGTTTTCCAAGTGAGTGCAGTCAAACACATCTTGGTTCGTCTGGAGAAAATCAACCAACTCTTTCGTCATCTTTAAGCCAAGCTATGATCCAAACTTCAGGACCCGTGTGGGATCATCTTGGCTGATCGAGATATTGATTTTCAACTCGGCTGGTGTAGCCGTTCCATCCTCTGGCACATCCTAGGGATCCATATCCTTATGGATCCGACTGTGCTTCCTGAGTTAAGGCTCTGGTGGTTGCTATGAATCTAGAGCCTTAATGCAGAGAGTCCTTTCTATAGCCTTTGCTTTTTCTCTTCGCCTCACCTCTATCAGCTCAATGACATAACACTCACAGTCAGGCCCTTGATCTCCTTAAACAATTCCCACACCATTCTTGGTCGGGAACTTCATCGTTGAGCACTACAAAGTGATGACTGCTCTAAATTCAGCGAATTCTAATCGGCCTTAAAGGCATTATAGGTAAAACAGATGTCCAATACAACAAAAGGCATGAGTCGCACCCTCTTGTGATCGCCCTGACCAAGCACCACCGGTAGTCCATGCATCTTATTGGCTCAGTAGTAGTCCCATTAAATACATAGATCTGAGATTTACACGGCTTAACGTCTTTGCCCTCCAAAATCATTTTGCAACACCCCACTTCTATGCCCATGCTATCTAAGTTTATTACAAAGTAATACTGTTAAATAATATGAAGAATGAGGTTATATTGGGTACATACGTTAATATTCCCTTGGATTAACACTAGTACGTATTAAAACATTAATAAATATTTAATCTATATGTACACAATATCGGTATAAAGTAATTAACACATGTGCCATCAGGATAGAACAATACGCAATATACAATGAACAATAGAGAACACAGAGTCAGTCGCAGCGATAACATATAATATATAATACAATTATGTTATAAAAATACAATACAACTTAAATGTCAATTATACATACACACACACATACAGCAAATCGATATCAAATAAATATCAGGTAATCATCCTAATACAATACTCCTCTAAGCCTAAAGTAAACAAATGCTGGTCGTATCATCCCTGTACATGAAATATCTCAAACTGACCCGAGTATTATAAAATAACACGGGTCAAACTTTGTCTAATCAAGTATCATAAATATAGGCAATAGTGTACACAAGAAATAACAATATGATATTACAATCAAAGATACTCAAATCATTAACTAGCATGTCAAGTTACATCAATAAGTATAGAAATGTATGTCTGAAATATTTACATAATACAATAGATATTTATCAAAGCATCACTCCTCACAAAGAATCAATTCCATATAGAGCAAACGACACTAATATCAAAAGATGTCAGCACCCATATAGAAATAAATGGAATCAAAAAATCACAGAATCAATACAAATGGGTGAATCATATTTATTCATATTTAAACGTCAAATCCAAAATAATCAGTAAGGAGACATCCTTAATGAAGTAGGGCAATACTGAAGCAATGTCCACTATCTCTCTCAATCTCAAATTATAAAATATTAATATCAAATCAATATAATAAATACGAATGATTTGAGCTAGCTCATAACAATACTACAATCTACATAATCATATATCTTGATCCATAGCCCTAGGAGGGTCAAAACTCTTGACTAAAAAGTTCTAAGAGATAGAAACAACAAATCGATAATAATTAGGCCATCTGCTTGAGAAGGATACAGGGTTAACTATATTCTATACATAGTCTTAGGTATAATTTCATCTATACATAATATATATCTATCTACCACTCACACATATGCATATACCACATATACTAGAGCTGGAAAGGGGACTAGCAGCATGTTTGCTTGCTCTAGGAGCCACCTGGCCCCAAAATGATCGGTTACCATTTCCTCTCCTTTCTTGGTATCGTGACAATGATCCACCATAGGCTCGATAACGCTTAGTCTCTTTGGTAATGACTACCTATATATTTCCCAATGGTAACTAACTATTGGCCTATGCAAAATAAGAGGCAACCAACTATTATTTCGTGATGTGCATCAAAAATCATAACAACTATGTTGTGGATCTTGGGCGTGACCCTACGATCAGACCGCCAAGGTGGATACTGACAAATTTGGTTCACTCCCGAAACATAAAAGGAGATGGATAAAGGTAGATAGACATATAATGTACACAAACTATGTGGTTAACAAGTAGCCTCTATGTGTGCTCACTAAGCAAGTCACACACACACCACATACCCCCCATGAGTGTCATCCATGTGCTAAGAATAACTTAATAAATAACACAATGATGTCTCATACCATCCCACGTTACTAGTCCATTTATTCAGTACTCATACATCACACTTGCTCCTTCGATATTCTATATAACAAGTCTAATGAAAGGTCGAAAAATTATTACCAAATGCCCCATCCTAAACGGTATTACTAATATGTTTATTCACATCCCTCAACACACAGGATAAAACATGATAAAAATACATAGAAGAATGCCATTATGGTATCATACTAAAATCAGCAACTAAATCAATATCAACCATGACTCACTCATATCTTCGAAACTAATATAAAGAAAACAAGTAGTAAGAAATCAGAAATCCAAAACTAACATAAAATAGATTATTCAAGTAGGTGTAAATAAAACAAGGAATACATGATAATAAAACACTCACAGTATATCATTTTAATAATATAATTATTACTTAGGATTACATAAACAAATATATATATATATATATATATATATTAAAAGTAAATGTACCAAATTTAGTTTGTTGTACAATATAAATAGACACTTTTATTTACTAATAACAAATATCAAGTGTTAGAGTTCACTGGAAGTTACATACAAACACATCAAGTGCGGACAATGAAGCAATTTTCATATATTTATATATCACGCAAAACAATGATAGAAAAATAAAATAATAAAATTATTCAGGCTAAAACAAAAGAAGCAACAACTAAGCAACCAAAATATAGGTTGCATATTCATTTATGTACATGCAAATATATGTAACTTGCGAGCAGCTTATACTATGTGTGTGTGTATAATCTTGGATGTAGCTTAAAAGAGAGCAAATGACCAGTCAGTTACAACACACATACAGCATACAATATATATATATATATATATATACACACACACACAAACGCATGCATTTACACACATGTAGAGATATAAAATTAAGAAACCCAGGCAAACCCAGGCAAGTATATAAATATACAAAAATAACAAGTCAAAAAGGTTTGTTCGGCTAAATATGAAGCACTAGGAAAAAGCTTTCACTATTGAAGCCATGTTAAGTCATGCATTATGACAGGTGTGTGAATATAAAATGGAAGAAAAGTGTGTGAATAATGTTGAGACTCAGCAAATTGCAACTGAAATTTGTTTAGTAAAAGATTGTACTTGCACAGGTGAAACAAAAATGTACTAACTCAAGTGCAACAACAATTTTACAAATAGCAAACTCATTATGTTAGTAGAGCCTAAAGCAAATGCATTACATAATAATGCAAACTCTAGCACCCTTATATACATTAGTGAATGTATATAATGTCTTGTAAGTATAAATAAATATATAAAAGTTTAGATATATTTGTTATAATTTATCTTAATTATTAACATATATATATATATATATATGGGTGCTAGAGTTTGCATTATTATGTAATGCACTTGATATAAGAGCATCTCCAACAGTTCCTCCAAAATGTTGGAGGCCTCATTTCTCCAACATAAAGGCGCCTGAAGATCAGGAGCCTATTCAACAGGCGCATGTTGACCATGTTGACCGGCGCCTGGATACCAGGCGCCTGTTGAATAGGCGCCTCATTGTGAAGCGCCTGTTCAACAGGCGTCTGGTATCCAGGTGTCTGTTTAACAGGCACATTGCCTGATCTCTCATTCCGGCACTTTGGCCCCCTCCCCTTTCTGCACTATGCGATTTTCTGGACCCCTGTTGGAGAGTTCTTCATTGCATATTTGAGAATTCTCAAATAGTTGGAGATGCTCTAAGAGGTCAACCATGGTAAATGAATATTTATCAATAAGAAATATAATAAGGTTAGATATAAAATAATCTAGCAATGGTTTGCAATAGAAAAAAAGACCATATAGCAAAATTAAAACTAGAAGAATACACAGCAAGTATCCAACATACATGCAACAGTGAAACATAGAATACAAGGAAATGTAAACTCTTACATAGAAGTGAACACATACATGTAAATCACTCACAACACTCACACACCACTATACTCTAACGCAGCACACAGTAATATATATGCACATACTAGGAGAACTCAAACGCACAAATGCATGATACCTCAACTCACATGAATTGAAGTGCATAAACTAATCTACATACACACTCGCACCATATACAATTCAAATGGTACACCACTGTGCATGAATCACACATACATGTGGAAGCAATATGCACACACACTTAAGATAGTGAACCCACACAAACAAACATATGCAACGCAATGCCTGAGCCACAAAGATGACAATTCGACCCAAGCACTTGAACTGTCTACCTATAGATGAACCTGGAGCCATTTTCCCTTTTTAATTATTGGATTCTTTTTTGATTGTTTTTGCACTAATACTATATGCGCATATGATAAGCATACACAAAGCATTGCAAAAACACACATTTATTCATATATAAGATCATGGTTGAACATAGGTGTTGTGAGGAAAATCACACCTGATTGTGCTTTATCTCCTCTACTCACGAATGCATATCTACCCATCATTCAATGGATCACACTCAATAAAATTCCAATACAGATGCTAATTGATGCATGGATCTCCAATTCGAATTTTATAATTTTTACTGATTTGTGTAATTAGTTCTCTAATTTAAAAGGCGAGGAAAGTTTTTTGGTTAACGGCTTCAGGAAGAAGATGATTTTTTTGCCAAAAGACTTGCGTGAATCCTATAATAAAGAGATGATAATTTTAGAGATAGAGAATTAGAATTAGGGCATAGATTATTACAATTTGGGCTTGGATCTCAAATATCACAAATAAATATATGCATATTTTTATTCTCTTTCACTTTTGAAACTGAATATAATTCAATTTAAATAAACTCAAATTGTATTCCACGGTCACTTCCTTTCCATACCGATGTTGTATTTCATTTATATTACTTTTATGAAATATTATTTTGCATTTAACTTATTTGATTTCTAAAAATTACATTCTCACAATTTAAATTCTTTTATTTGACAATCAAACCTATTTTCTAAAATAATCTACCAAATTCTAATTACCAAACAAATACTATATCTTTGATTATATTATTTCTGTAAAGTATTTTCTCCATATTTTAACATTTTAAAATTTTAATATCATTTTCACCACGTAATCCTTTTATTAAATAATTTCAAAACAAATTTATCAAATAAATCTTCAAATATCGATTTAATGAATTAAATTACAAATTTTAATTTTAATTAATTATTACTGAAAAATCGGGTTGTTACAGACATCCCCCTTAAAAGAAATTGCATCCTCGCAATTTGTCATAACGAACAATCTACAACAAACCATTTAATAAATATGAAAAGTTGCCTTCAAAATTTCCAAAAACTTTATTTAAACAATCCACTTTTCAAACATTAAGTAATAATTATTCCAAGATTCCATTTTACTTAGTTCAATCATAATTCTAATTCAAATTTTCCATCTAATTAGTTTGAATAATTCTAGTAAAAGCTCAAAACATTATTAATAATTTTCTACTAAAATTCATTCCTCAATATAATGAAATATAATTAAATATGTTTCTCAATTCTAAACATCTCATAACACAAAATTAAATTCAAGATACTACTTTGAAAAATCTTTTCCTCGATTTATATAAACATTTAACACTTTTTAACTAATATCAAAATAAAATTTAAACTTATTCTCAAAATTTTCAATATTTTTTGTTACTTATCGAAATAATATATCAGAATATAACTTACCAAATTTTAAAGCTAATGCCAAATCAAATTTAAATTATTTAATAAGCGAAAGTTTCTATTTAATATATTTCCAAATCAATACCATTTCATGATTCAACGTAGTATAACTTCATTATATGAATATTGTTAGCACCAGAATTTCTCACTAACACCCTTGAGATAGATTATGTAGAGAGATTAATGAAGAAAGTAAATTAAAACAGAGAATTGTATGTTAAATTAAATGCAAAGACAAGAACACCGGATTTATAGTGGTTCGGCGTAACTGTCTATGTCCACATTTAAGTTAATCTTTATTGCTTTACTCAACAATTGATTACAGATACAATCCGTACACCAGCTACTTGAATACAAATGCTAAGTAAAGAGAATGAGTCTTGAATGCGGCAGAGTCTCCCCAGTGTTCTCGAAAAAGGTTCCTTTCACTGTGCCACTGCCCTTCTATTTATAGACGAAGTTGGGTTGGACTTCCCTAATGGGCCTAGGAGAAAGATACCTCGGCCCGTGGTGAGTGACTTCTGTGTGCCGAGCCGCAAATGTCGAGACATATATCCAAGCCGAACGGTACCTCTATGCCGAACGAGGCAGTGTATTGGGTGAAGAGTGTTGGCTGAATGAGACCCGATGCCGGTCGAGGGGAGATGCCGAACGACTTACTTATGTCAAACGAGGCTGGAATGCCGAACGAGGCCGGAATGCCGAACGAGGCCGGAATGCCAAACGAGGCCGGAATGCCGAACGAGGCTGGAATGCCGAACGAGTCTCTATGTTGAACGGTGCCAAATTGCGGGCGAGGCTTTATGCCGGACGGCCCCTCCACACCGAGCGATGTACTTGCTAGGTGATACACGCGTTATCGGCCCAATTACCCATAGACTTCCATCGTTCACATAGAATTCCAGCGGCATTCCACCTGCGTTATCGCTCGGCGTGGAAGGGTCGTTCGGCATAAAGCCTCGCCCGGCATTTGGCCCTGTTCGGCATCCCAGCCTCGTTCGGCATAAGTAAGTCATTCGACATCTCCCCTCGACCGGCATCAGGTCTCGTTCGGCCAACACTCTTCACTCAACACACTGCCTCGTTCGGCACAGAGGTACCGTTCGGCTTGGATATGTGGCTCGGCATTTGCCGTTCGGCATTTGCGGCTCGGCACATAGAAGTCACTCACCATGGGCCGAGGTATCTTGCTCCTAGGCCCATTAGGGAAGTCCAATTCATCTTCCTCGATAAATAGAAGGGCGGGTGTACAGTGAAAGGGACCTTTTTTCGAGAACACTGGGGAGACTCTACCACATTCAAGACTCATTCTCTTTACTTAGCATTTGTATTCAAGTAGCTGTGTATGGATTGTATTTGTAATCAATTGTTGAGTAAAGCAATAAAGATTAACTTAAAAGTGGACATAGGCAGTTATGCCGAACCACTATAAATCCGGTGTTCTTGTCTTTGCATTTAATTTAACATACAATTCTCTGTTTTAATTTACTTTCTTTATTAATCTCTCTACATAATCTATCTCAAGGGTGTTAGTGACCAATTCTGGTGCTAACATTTTGGTGCTTTCACTGAGAATTGAATTCTCAGGCCACTAGGATCTGCGTTGTAGCTACTGGATTGAATAAATCCCCCGAAGGAGATCCAACTTATTCGTAGGACATCCGTTGAATCTA
Source organism: Allium cepa (assembly GCA_030765085.1). Taxonomy (NCBI): domain Eukaryota; kingdom Viridiplantae; phylum Streptophyta; class Magnoliopsida; order Asparagales; family Amaryllidaceae; genus Allium; species Allium cepa. The sequence continues at coordinate 458,479,666 of CM060938.1, read as the reverse complement.
CTCAGAGTTTCAATCAACAACTCTACTATGAGAAGACCACGTACCCGATCAGCCTCTCATAACGCGGATGTCAACGAGACTTCTAGCGTACAATAGATAGGACCTAGCAATCAGCAAGTTAATCCCAACGTAGGGACTGCCGGAGCTCATAACCAAATGGAAGTTGTCACTAGGACAGAATTCAACGACCTAAGGAGAGAACTCATGGAAAGTAGAAGGCAACTTGCTGATTAAATTCAAGCTAACGCTAACCTCATGACACAGCTTACACGGCAATAGCATCAGAATGTTGGAGGTATCCCCGTTCCTTATTCTTCATCTGATAGTTCGATTTCATCCGATGAACCTCCCATGCGTAGATGCCGCAAAACGGAAACTACACAAGCAGGCACTATTGATCGATCAACTAGAGATCACTTACATCTTGGAGACCACACTCAAACCGGAACGGGAAACTTAGGAGATGGAGCACGTGTGGAGGTTGGATGTTTGGCTCACTAAGACCCTAATGAAGCCGGTCCCCAAGATACACCTTTGGAAGACCGTCAACAGAGGAGACACCAACCTAAGCGGTCCCGTAGAACGGAGACCAACCTTCCATCCTCCATACAAACTCCAAACTTATCAACTATGGTCAGACAGTTGATAAGAGAGAATCAAGGCTTGACCAATGAAGATTGGGAGATATCTAGGAGTCATACTCCATTCACGGATACTATTCTACCCGCAGAGTACCCCAGGAAGTTTAGCATGCCAACTATCCCCGCCTACGAAGGAAAGATCGACCCCGAGCAACACGTGATGAGATATGAGTGGATGATGGATTCGGCTAGAGCGAATGATGCAACCAAGTGTAGATGCTTCCCGATCTCTTTATTCGGAATCGCCACCATGTGGTTCACTCGACTTCCCCTACGGTCTATATCCAGCTTTGATGAGTTGGCAATGAAGTTTGTAGAACATTCAGGATACACGCCACTCGTTCCAAGGATGTGATGTCCCTATCAAGTGTAATCCAGGCTCCGGGGGAGTCATTGAAAGAGTGCTTGCAAAGATTTCATGTTGCGGCTACTGAAGCTAGCAACCCTAAAAACTACGCGATTCTGATGGCGGTAATGCATGGAGTAGATCCGGATTCAAAGTTTGGAGATTGGTTGGCAGAAAATCCTCCAACTATGCTGGAGTGTTTCTACTCGAAGGCTTTCTAATTCATAAGGAGGGAGGAAGCTAGATGGACGAGGCAAGATAAGGCACCAGGGCCTGTTCAGGAGACCGTGAAAAGTAACATCGTCGTGAAACAATCCAGTGACAACTCGGGAAAAGTTCATGTCAATGTCTAGAACAAGCATGGGCAATCTAAAGGGTCCGAAGGAGGAAATCCCGAAAAGAAAAGAGAAGCAGGGAAATAGAAGCCAAGGATTCCGACCTACAATGAATACACCCCACTAAATGCATCTCTTGAGAATATTTACCTGTCAACCTGTAACACTTTTCAGTACAGAAAGCCTGGCCCAAAGGAGTCAACAGAGGAACAGAAGCGGACTGGAAAGTACTGTCACTTTCATGAAACTTACGAGCACAATACAGAGGAGTGTAGACACCTCCATGATGCCATTAAAAAGCTGATTAGACAGAAAAAATTACAGGAGTTTGTCAAGAAACCACAGGAAGGCAAGGAACATCAGACCCCGGACGCTGGCCGGCCCCATGCCATCCGGAGGAACCTGCCCGAACTGTAGGGAGGCTGGTCATAAATACTATCGTCGGTGGACCTCATCCTGCAGACAAGAACTGGCAGGAAATGGAGCGATATGCTAACTCCTTAAGGCATGTAGATTATGAGTGTTGTTCGAATATGTAGGATGGGACACCCATAAAGCAGCAACGCATGATGACAGACAATATAGTGTTTAGGAGCCGAGATGCGGATAAGGTGGAGGCTCCTACCATCGACTCGATGGTCATATCTGTGACGATTGGGCCGGCATATGTGAAGAGAAATTTAATTGATTGTAAAAGTTCCGTTAATATCATCTTGAAAAAGGCGCATGACCAAATGAAGATGGAGACAAAGGATTTGAAACCATCTAAAGCCCGAATCCATAGCTTTAATGGTGCAGCGACTGATGCAGTAGGGTATGTTGAGTTGCCAGTTGAACTGGGACAAGGTGAACGTAGGAGGGTATGAATCCTACCTTTCATAGTTTTGGATGTTGATTCTCCATACAATGTGTTCCTTGGTCGACCGGCCCTTGCAGAGTTTGGGGAAGCTTTGGCCCTGTGGTGTTTGACGTTGAAATTTTCGATAGAAAAAGGAGTCGGTGTGGTGCATGGCGATCAGGCGACCGGTCGCGCATGTTATATGGCTGAGCTGAGAGAGGCCCAATGGTCAGAGAAAGGAATGGTTGTGGATAGCTCCGTCCGCGTTTGGAATGCTGACGATTGACAAGTAGTGCCCGAGCCCTGGCTCTGGTGACATTCTCGAATCTATAGAGACTTAGATCCGAGAGATGATGATGGGGTACCCAGGGAAGCAAAAGCAGCACTGGCTGAACTAACGATTGATATTTCAGTCAGCCGAGATGACCCATCATGAGTACTCAAGATTGGATCACAACTCGACCCATCAATGGTCGAGGATCTCACTGATTTCCTCCGAGCGAACCTAGAAGTTTTCGCTCGGACACATTCTGATATGTGCGGGATTTCTCCCGCTATTGCGAGTCATATATTGAACATGGACCTGAAGTACGTTCCTATAAAACAGAAAAGGAGAGGCATGAACCCAAAGAGGTCCGATTCTCTCAGAGAGGAGGTGGACAAACCCAAAGCCAATGGGTTCGTCTGCGACGCCCTCTACCCTTAAAGGGTGTCCAATGCTAAGCTAGTAAGGAAAGCGAATGGGAAGTGGAGAACTTGTGTTGATTACTCTAATTTGAACAAAGCATGCCCGAAGGATAGTTTTCCTTTACCCAGAATCGACCAACTCGTCGACTCAACTCCTGGACATGAGTTACTGTCATTTATGGATGTGTACTCGGGATATAATCAGATCCCGATGCACATTCCAGACCAAAAACGCACTAGCTTTGCCACAAACGTTGGTTATATTGCTATGTAGTGATGCCCTTCAGATTAAAAAAAACGTGAGAGCGACTTATCAGTGTTTGGTGAGTCGAATGTTTAAAGACCAAATTGGTATAACGATGGAAGTCTATGTGGATGACATGCTCGTGAAGCCACGATAGTCAAACGACCACATCCGGGACTTAGCGGAGATGTTTAATATACTCAGACATTATGGGATGAAGATCAATCCTTTGAAGTGTTCCTTTGGCGTTGCGTCAAGAAAGTTTTTGGGCTTCATTGTGTATGCACGGGGAATCGAAGCTAACCCGAAGAAGATTCAAGCTATTCGAGACATACAGGTACCTAAAACTATAAAACAAGTACAAAGCTTGAATGGGAAAGTGGCCGCGCTGAGTCGGTTCATATCCAGAGCCACAGATAAGTGTATTCCTTTCTTCGATGTAATAAAGAAAGGAAAAGAAATTTCGACTGGACATCCGACTGTGAGGAAACATTCCGAGCTCTGGTAAGGCATTTGGAAAGTCCCCTGATACTATCGAAACCAGTAAACCATAAGATGTTGTACATGTACTTGGCTGTATCCTAGCATGCTATCAGTACGGCTCTGGTTCGTGAGGAGGACCGAGTTCAGAAGCCAGTATACTATGTTAGTAAATGTTTAACGGGGGCAGAAAGAAATTATCCTAAGATTGAGAAACTAGCTTATTGCTTGGTGATTACATCATGCAAGCTCCGGCCATACTTTCAGGCACATTCAATCAGTGTTTATATTGATCAACCCTTGTGACAGGTACTCCAACGACCGAAAACTTTTGGAAGGATGTTAAAATGGAATATTGAGTTGAGTCAGTTCGATATTGCCTATCTGCCGCGAAGGGCCATACAAGGGCAAGCGCTAGCAGACTTCATTGTTGAATTCACCATGTCAGATGAATCATACGGCAACAATGTCATACCTCATGTTCGATGAAAGATGTACACCGATGGGGCATCTAACGACCGTTGCTCGGGAGCTGGCATAGTTCTTGTGACTCCTGAAAACCGATCAGCTTGTTATGCTATGAAGCTCGAATTTCCAACAACAAATAACGAAGCCGGGTATGAAGCATTGATTGCTGGCTTGAGACTTATCAGAGAACTGAGGGTAAAATCGGTTGAAATCTTTTGTGACTCACAATTGGTGGTACAGCAGGTGCGAGGGGACTATCAAGCGAAGGAACAGAGACTTGCCCTATATCTTGCTCGAGTTCAAGAGCTGCTAACAATTCTAGAATATTATGATATTTTGCATGTCCCGCGTGAACAAAACAGAGAAGCCGATCCATTGGCAAAATTTGCGAGCATTGGTGATGCACAGCAAGTGGGATTGGTTCCCGCTGAAACCTTACATACTCCGAGTATAAATATGATGGAGTTTGATTTCGTATTAGAAACAGAAATCGAGAATGAATCATGGATGACCCCATTCAAGCAATACTTGCTACATGGGGTCTTGCCCAAAAGAAGTAGCGAAAGACGACAAGTCATTTGTAAGGCTTCGCGATATGTAATGCAGGATGGAATAATGTATCGGAAGGGATTCTCGACCCCCTTACTCTGATGCATTGCCCACGACGAGATAAAATAAGTCCTGAAGGAAGTCCATGAAGGAGAATGCGGTGACCGTACTAGGGGCAGACATTAGCAAAAGAAATCCTCCGCCATGGTTACTATTGACCAACTATAAATCGGGACGCCGTAGACTATGTAAGGAGATGCGACAAATGCCAAAAGTATGCAAAAATCTCGAAAGCTCCGCCGACCGGCCTCACGCAAATGGTTAGTCCCTGGCCATTTGCAATGTGGAGATTGACATAATCGGTTATCTACCCATTTCCAAAGCTGGTGCAAAATACACGATAGTTGCAGTTGATTACTTTATTAAGTGGGAAGAAGTAAAGCCTTTGGCCACAATCACCACCAAGAAGGTCATTAATTTCGTTGTACGAAACATTATATGCCATTTTGGCCTTCTACGGACTATCATTATAGACAACGGAACTCAATTCGAAAGCAAAGAGTTAAAAGAATTTTGTCAAAAGTATGGCATTGAAAAAAGGTTTACAGCAGTTGCTCATCCAAAAGCCAGTGGACAAGTGGAAGCCGTAAACAAAGTACTTAAGTCCATATTAAAAAAGCATTTGGAAAAGGCTAGAGGCAAGTGGGTGGATGAACTTCTAATAGCCCTTTGGGCTTATAGAACCACCCACAAGTCCGCGACTGGCCACACTCCATTCGCATTGGCATATGGCATGGAAGCTGTTATACCCATTGAACTTGAGGTTCAGTTACATCGGGTAACTCATTACGACCCCAAGATGAATTGGGAACTGTTACTGGAATCGCTAGACTTCATTGATGAAAAACGTGAAGAAGCTGATTTAAGAGCGGCCGTGTATAGACACCGAGTCGCTCAATATTATAAAGAAAAAGTCCGGCCAAGAGTCTTCGACGTGGGCGACCTCGTTTTGAAACGAGTTTTTCCAGTCCCGTTGCATCTGAATCCCACATGGGAAGGTCCGTACGTCGTCAAATGGAGGTTTGGAGAAGGAACTTTCAAGCTAGCGACCGTTGATGGCGCGACACTCCCCCGGGCATGGAATAGCGAGCATCACGACATTATTATATTTAGTCTACTTATTTTGTATCTTTGTTGCAATTATTTTCAGTATGTTTTCATTTCGTTGATTTTAGTTTTCAGCATGTAATGAGATAATTTAGCTTGCATAAAGGCTTGAAGCCATTTTTTCCATGAATTATTGATGTCTCCATGTATGATAATTTTATGACAGAAAACTAGAGTCACATTATTCCGTCTGACGTACAAACGTGCATATATGACTCAAAATCTCCAAGTCCCCTGAGTGCGGACTGGAGAACTCTGAGTCCCCTGAGTGCGGACCAGAGTATAAATGACTCAAAATCTCCAACTCCCCTGAGTGCAGACTGAAGCACTCTGAGTCCCCTGAGTGCAGACCAGAGTATAAACGACTCAAAATCTCTAAGTCCCCCGAGTGCGGACTGGAGTACGCTGAGTACCTAAAGTGCGGACCAGAGTATAAACGACTCAAAATCTCCAAGTCCACTAATTGCGGACTGGAGTACTATGATTCCCTTGAGTGCGGACCAGAGTATAAACGACTCAAAATCTCTAAGTCCCTTGAGTGCGGACTGGAGTACTCTGAGTCTCCTGAGTGCGGACCAGAGTATAAACGAATCAAAATCTCCAAGTCCCCTGGGTGCGGACTGGAGTACTCTGAGTCTCCTGAGTGCGAACTAGAGTATAAACGACTAGAAATCTCTAAGTCCCCAGAGTGCAGACTAGAGTGCAAATGACTTGAAGACATCAAGTCCCTGGCGTACAGACTGAAAAATATTCTAAGTACCTGAAGCGTGGAAATAGGGGATGTACAACTCTAAAAAATTTCCTAGTTATACCAAAATGAATTAGGTATATATAACTCACAATAGCTCGAGTTTCGACCACAGTTATACAGAAAGCTGAACAACAAAAGTCATTTGAAAGACAAAGAAACTAAACTTTATTTATTAATCCAAAATGGGGTTCCACTACAACTCCTCCAAAACTTAAGGTCGAAAGTCTATCTACATTGACTTTGAAAATAAATAAAAATAATAACATAATCTAATATGACTCTCGTTGGACGAGTGTAACAGCTACTTTTTTGATTTCTTCGATTTCTTGTTCTCCATCGTCTTCTCTGACGACTCCTCCCTCACACATTTTCCCTTGGAAGTTTTCCTTGATGCAGAGGCAATAACCGAGGAAGTATGAGGGACGTCTAGTGGCCTGGACCCACCAGGGAGGATAACCTTCAAAGGCTTGTTCAAAGGATCATCTAGGTCCACGACTCGGGGTTCAACTTTGATTTCAGCTATCCTTTTCTTTTCCTCCACGGGCTGCTCCTTCATGCTCATTTTAGAAGTGTGCTCAGAGGTGCTTATGATCTCAATTTCATAACTTCCTTCGATAGAAAACGAAGTCTCAGACTTATCCTCATCGAGTGCCTCAATCACTTGAGCATGTGGACTGGGAGTCTCCCTCGCATGAGTAGCCGTACTCGTTTTCTCCTTCTTCTTCTTGGCGTCACCGCTCTTCGGAGTGGGCTCGGGGTCAGAGCGACCTAAGCAATATCACAGAGACGATTATTAGAATATAATGAACTTATGACAAAAGAAAAGGCTCTTTGAACTTTAAGGAAAGTTATTTACCGGTTTCTTGCTGGATCTCAACCATCCATGGTGTTTCACCCTCCAGAATGGGAGATAGAACGTGAATGCCAAGGCCAGGGTCTTCCGGGTCATAACCAGCGTGTTGCTCGAATGGATCGAGTACTAGCCGATCAGTCGATTGAGTAGGAGCAAGGACTGGAGACTCGATTCTAGATGGACCGGCAATGACATCTTTTCCTTTGGATGAGGAGGAACCTTTGCAGTAGAGAGCCTTCGCCACAAACAAGTCTGAAGACTCGTTCCCTCTGAGAAATTCTTTCACCAAAGCCTCCTTGTCAACCTCTTCGGTGCCTAGCTCGACCTTCCTAATCTTTATTAAAGTCTCTCATGCCTCGGCCAGAGATTCAAGGTAGCCCTCGCCAAGAAATGTTAAGTCCCGATGCATGAGGACATGGGCGTTGAATTCTACTATCAACGGGTAAAACATGCACTTAATCTCCTCCCTACCAGCCATTTTAGCCGCCTCAAGGCGAGAGTCAATCTCCATAAAGGCTACTCTGCCCACTTCATGGGTTTCATCCTTTAGCATCCTGACCTTAGAAAGCTCGTCATCGAGCTTTGCCTTCAGAAGTCGCGTAGCAACGATCTCATCGCAATATCATTACGACTCTTCTTGGACAGCAATTTTACCCTCTCTTTCTTTGCGGAGTTGATCTTCCAGCTCTTTGACTTAGAGGGAAAATGCATCTCTTTCCTTCTGAACTGAATCTTTCTCTAAAACCAAGGCCCGGCAGCGTTGGACCACTTCGTCAAGTTCTTTCTTATGAGTTGTCTCCAAACGATTGACGGCCTCCGCAGTATCTTTAGCTCTTTGTTGGGCGGCTTCAATCTAAAATTTATATGAAGAGAGCTCTTCATCTTGAGCTTTGATAATGCCTTTATCACGAATAGCCTCAAGCTTCAAGCGATCAATTTCGTGTTGATGCTCAACAGAGACTTCTGAGACTTTTTCGACTAAGTCATAGACGTCGTTAGTGCAAGAAATAGCGCTTTGTTTGACATGTCTCGGAATCTGATGAATCGTCGGGAGAAATTTCAAGAAATCAAAGCATATCTTTAGGAATGTGGCTTTAAGCTGAGCGAGTCGTTCTACTACCGATGGATCAGATACTGGGGCGGAAGGAGTCTGCTTGGAGACTACATGTGTTATGCGGGGATCCCGGGAGTGCCTGGCACTGGATGAACCAGGGTGTTGATCCCGATGAGCCTCATGTTGGGACCCCTTATGTGCGGACTTTTCTTTGCTTTGCTCCGATTGAGGAGGAGGATCGCGAGGGTAGGAGGATTGTCTATAGGTTTTTCTTTGGTAGGACGATTCTCGGTGGTGGTAATCTCGATCACCGGTGTCATCTCTTTCTCGACATTTTCCAGAATCCGAATCCCTACCGGAGTGGTGAAAAATAGATGAACCTCGAAGACGGTCAAGTCCATGTGTATGCCCCATGTCACCTGCATAGAATTTAAATAACGACAAGTCAGAAAAGAGTAGAGTGATGGCATAAATTTAAGTGCAAGGTGAAGTACATGTGTTTGTGTATGTCCTAGTGTTCCCCCCGACAGACCAGTTTCTTTACCTTTAGTAATATGAGTTTTTTCACCCTATTTTGGGCTTGAGCGCTTATATCACCTCTCGCAGGCGAATGAAGCTTAAGGGCCTCTGTATCATCGAAACCATAGCTAAGCAGATCATCAAGTATAGTGAGGTTCAACGGGCCTTTCAAAGAACCCTCTAAGGGTTGTAAGGAGGTCTCTCTCTCCACTGGAATAAGGGTGACCTTAGAAGCTCCACCCACTGTTTTCTTCCTTAGCTTATAGGTCAATTTCTTCTTTCCCTTCGAAGGAGAAGGTGTCATTTCGATATCATGAACCTCGACTATCGAGTCCCGAGCAAGACTAACATTTTCACCCTGCACTTCGGGCGTCTCAGCTTCTTTAATCTCCCCCTCCTCTGGTGTGTCAGGGGCATTACATGCTGAAGACCCAGCCTGCTTTTTTGCTTTGCCCAAAGCAGGTCTGGTTATAATGATACCTTAAGGGAGGCTTATTCGACGACCTTCTGCCAACAGCCTAAACTTTGAGAGAGATTCATTTGAAATGAGAGATCTGATGTCCCGGTCTTCTGCAGGGATAGCTCGGATGGCTTCGACAGCTTCAGAATATTCGGAGCCTTCAGGATATGGGGTGATACCTGTAAAAATAGAAAAAGAGTTAGAAAAGGTGCAGTTCCCACCAAACTCGAGTATTGATCCAGAGAAAAGACTTACTCCCTTCCACCCATCTCCTGACAAAGCCTGGAAGACAGCGCACATAGAACCACTCCTGCTTATACTGAGCAAACTTGCTCCATGCCCGAGGATTTGACACTTGCTATGCGGCTCGAGGAATAAAAAAGATGGGCTATCTGACCATCTTTTGAAACGATAGATATAACGGATATCGCCAGGAGTCGGAAGCCTGAAAAGGACACTCATGAAGAGAATTCAAGTGTCGTATATTAACGCGTGGCTATTTGGATGTAATTGAGATGGAGCGATCTCGATATACTGTAACAAGTCGTGAAGAAAGGAGTTTAATGGCGGCACACTACCGACCCAACACATGAATCTGTTACCGGCTATATATCCGACTGGGGGCAAGTGAAGGCGATCATGTCTCGATGGAACCAACACATCGTCGAATGGAATCCTGTGTATTGATCATATACCGCGAAGCATGCTTTCATTAATCTTCTAGGCTTATGAATCGATCGGATCGTTTAGAAAGATCGCTACATCTAAGGCATCAGGAGCCAAGTCGACAGATGTGATCACGGGGCTCGGCATGTCCTGTACAGTTGATGGATTTAAAGTTCCAACTACTTCTTGTTGAGAAGTCAAATCGGGTCTGTCTGAGACCATGGCAGAACTAGGCTTTTTGGACATCTCTAGTGAGTGTTGGATCTGACAAGACACCTGTTTGAACTATACTTGAAAAGCGATCGACAATAGACTTAACAACAAAAATACTCCCCCCGTATGGTGTGTGAACTAGTGCAATCATTCGAGTGTGAGTGTCACAGAATTTATAGCCATGAAACTAATAACATAAAGTAAAGTGCACGTATCCAATGGTGGTTTTTAATTTTGAACTTGGAAGTTCATAATATATATCGAGGCCGTAGTCTATTTTTATCGAGTTAAAATTAAGATTTAGAACTCTTGAGACGAAGAGTTGTCGGTTCGGAATGGTCGATATGTTTATATGCTTTGGTCATTGTCCTTGTCTTTGTCACATGTTTAGGCATGGTAACTTAGTCAAGTCAACATGGGTTACGTTTGAGTTGGAATGGTTATGACTATTACTGTTTATTTCAAGACTTAATGTCAAGCGGCACTCGAGAAACTCGGCTAAGTGATCACCTAAACTCTCCTTACTCACCCCTCACCGTTCGGCATGAAGAAGTCATGCCGAGCCATGATCATACCGAACCGCATCGCTCATAACTTTAGGCGCAACCCTCACTTCTTTCCTTTCTCTCTCTTTCCTCGTTTAGCATGCAGGAGTCATGCCGAGCCGCGACAATGCCGAGCCACACCGCTCGGCCCTATGAGCCCAAAATTCATTCGTCTCCATCGTCCACTCTTCTCCGTTCGGCATGGCAGCACTCAGTTCTCTCCCTTATTCTCTCGATACCATTTGGCATGACTCATTGCTCCCCTCTAATCTCTCTTCGTCGTTCGGCACGCGAGAGTAATGCCGAGCCACGGCCATTTCTCTTTCGACTAGCACACCATGCTTAACTTGCACCCCTTAACTTCACTACTTTTTACTCCCTCATGTCCTAAACACTTCTAACATCTCTTTCCTTCCACCACTCCTCCTAGCCCTAAAGCATGTTCTAACCACGAATTCATTGTCTTCATCAACGTGGTTCCTACTGTCCTCAGTTTTACGAAGATTCACGAGTTCGAATCTCGTGCTAAGTTTCCTAGTCGAGACGAAGTGTTTAAAGGAAAGGTCATTACCTAAAAAATGTCTCAAAGCTTGGGGAGATTCTGGAGTAGGAAACGTGACTCTGGTCGGATTCGTTGATTGGGGAAGGAGATGAGGCAACATATTGGGTTCGAGAAGAGAAGGGAAGGGTAAATAGTTCGCAGAAGTCTGATGGAAGGCGAGTTCATAAGTTCTGTAAAGCGGAGGTAAAAGCCAAAAGGGGAAGAAGGAATAATGGCTTATATAGAGAAAAAGAGAAGTTGAACAGGCATTGACTGGTGGACTCGGTCAAGATATCTCGATGGTTCGGCACACTTATGTCGAACAACATATGACTTGTCGAACCCCTCGCTCGGCATGCTTGTGGAATGTTTCTGTGTGCATGTCACAAAGGAGAATAGGGAATTGGCTATTAACTCAAAGCGTGTCGTTTTGTTTCACATGACACATTTTGGAGGGCAAGTGTTACCTGGGTAATTGGGCCGATAACGCGTGTATCACCTAGCAAGTACATCGCTCGGCGTGGAGGGGCCGTTCGGCATCAAGCCTCACCCGGTATTTGGCCTCGTTCGACATAGAGACTCGTTCGGCATTCCAACTACGTTCGACATTCCAGCTTCGTTTAGCATTCCATCCTCGTTCGGCATTCCAACCTCGTTCGGCATCTCCCCTCGACCGGCATCGAGTCTCGTTTGGCCAACACTCTTCACACAACACACTTCCTCGTTTGTTATAGAGGTATCGTTCGTCATTTGCGGCTCGGCACATAGAAGTCACTCACCACGGGACGAGGTATCTTGCTCCTAGTCCCATTAGGGAAGTCCAACCCATCTTCGTCTATAAATAGAAGGGCAGGGACACAATGAAAGGGACCTTTTTTCGAGAACACTGGGGAGACTCTACCGCATTCAAGACTCATTCTCTTTAGTTAGCATTTGTATTCAAGTAGTTGGTGTACGGATTGTATCTGTAATCATTATTGAGTAAAACAATAAAGATTAACTTCAAAGTGGACGTAAGCAGTTATGCTAAACCACTATAAATCTGGTGTTCTTGTCTTTGCATTTAATTTAACATACAATTCTCTGTTTTAATTTACTTTCTTCATTAATCTCTCTACATAATCTATCTCAAGGGTGTTAGTGACCAATTCTGGTGCTAACAAATATATTCTCTTATCTCAAAATTCTATAACATTTCCACATCATATACATAAAAACATTATTGAATAAATATACCTATGTTCACTAATTGTATGCTCATATTCACAAATTCCCAAATACAATAAACAGAATGATATTGCCTCGCTATGTATTACAGTAATTACTAATATTAGCTGGCTACAATATTGACCCCTAATTAATACTGCCTTGCCAGTATCGTGCACCAACATCCAATAGTTGCAATTATGACTAAATACATAATAACATATAAAATATATTTTATGAACCATTTTCTAATTAATAAATACAAACTTTGGTTTTCAAATCTTTTACAAATATTAATAGCAACGATCATTTTACCAAAATAATTTACTTTGCTTAGAATTCCATTTAAACATTCAAATCCATTCCAAAATATTTTAATCTTCACAAATTATTTATATCTTTTTAAACAATCATGTCCAAATGTCTCGTTCAAGCATTTAAGAATTTATATCGAATACATGCGCAACCACATCAATCAGAATCCTTAAAACACTTAACGGACAAGTTAACACGATCGTATTCACAAAAATATCTACACAATATATAATTTATATACCTTTTTAATAAATATAAATCAATAATTGATTTCATTTTCTAAATTTTAATAAATACACAAAAATTTCAAAATTATATTCAACTCCAACAATTTCAAATAACCAAACAAACACTAATGACTAAAACAAAAGCAATTAGCGGAAAGAAATAAATAATTTTTCCACCATGTACTCTGATAAAAAATAAATCTAAATCAACTTGTAATATCAAATAAAATATCAAAATACAATATCGTACCATCTAGGATCATGAATACAAGTACAGCTAGTTGGATTAAGTCCTTTCGTCCTTGCTACTTCAACCATTTTTATATTTGATATATAAAGGAAAATAATTTACTAATGTTTAAGTACATATATTTCTAAAACCACAAATACATCCCCTAATGATTAGCCTGGCAATCATCCTATATATATATATATATATATATATATATATATATATATATATATATATATAACACACCCAAAAGAGACAGGGATTCTATGTCTCATCTAAGGTCAAGACTCGTGTCTCTTATAATCTATATTATTCTAAACTTGCTATGATACCATTTTGTAACACCCCACCTCTATACCCATGCTATCCAAAAGTATTACAGAGTAATACTATCAGATAATACGGAGAATGAGGCTATGGGGTACACACATGAATATTCCATTGGAGTAACACCGGTACGTATTAAAACATCAATAAATATTTAATCTATACATACACAGTATCGGTACAAAGTAATAGACCAGTGTGCTACCAGGACAGATCAATACAAATATACAATAAACAACGGTGAACACAGTGTCAGTCGCAGCGAACGTATAATATATAATACAATTATGTTATAAGAGTGCAATACACCTTAAATGTCAAATATACAAACACACACACATGTATAGTGAATCGGTATCAAACAAATATCCGGTAATCATCCTAATACAATACTCCTCTAAGCCCAAAGTAAAAAAAAAGTTTTGTCGTTTCATCCATGTAACTAAAATGTCTTGGAATTACCTACACACGGATCAGACTATGTCTAATCATTGGTCATAAATAAGGGAAATAGTGCATATAAGAAATAACAATATGATATCACAATCAAAGATAATCAAATCATTAACTAGCATACCAAGTTAGATCAACAAATATAGAAATGTATGTCTGAAATATTTATATAATATAATAGATATTTATCAGGGCATCATGCTTAACAAACAACTCAATTCCAAATAATTCAAACAACACCATTATCAAAAGATGTCATCACCCATATAGAAATACAAAGAATTAAAAAATCACTAAATCAATACAAATAGGTGAATCATCATTATTCAGAAATCAACGTCAAATCCAAAATAATCAGTAACGAGATATCCTCAAGTAAATTCAGGTAGTAATGAAGCAATGCCCACTATCTCTCTCAATATCATATTATAAAATACTAATATCAAATTAATAAAATCAATATGGAAGATTTAAGCCAGCTCATAACAATGCCGCAATGTGCAAAATCATATATCTCGATCCATGTCCCTCGAAGAGGCAAAACTCTCGATTGAATGGTTCTAAGAGATAGAAACAACAAATCAATAACAAGTAGGCCATCTTCCTTTGAAGGATATGGGGTTTACTATTCCATGGACATAGTCTCAGGTATAATCTCATCCATACATAATATATGTCTATCTACCATCCACACATGCATATACATACACCATATATACCAGAACCAGACGGAAGACTGACGACACATTTGATTGCTTTAGGAGCCATACGTGGTCTATATGACATGACTCCTACAGTTATTGATTACTATTTCCTCTCCCTCTTGGTACCACGACGATGATCTGCCATAGGCTCGACAACGCGTAGCCTCTTCTGCCATGACTATCGACATGTGCCCCTATTGTAACTGACTGTTGGAATACATGACAAAAAGGAAAACAACTACCTATCTTTTGATGCACATCAAATATAATAACAAGAATGGTGTCGTGGATTTGAGGCATGACCCCATGATCAAGTCACTAGGGTGGATACTGGTCAATTTAGTTCACTCCCGAAATATAAAGGGAGCCGCACAAAGGTAGACAAACATATAATGTACACAAACTATGTGGCTAACAATTGGCCTTCATACGTACTCACCGCAACGAGTCACACACATGCCACATACCCCTGTCTTAGTGTCATCCATATGCAAAGAATAAATGAATAAATAACACAATAGTGTCCTATACCATCGCCTGTTACTAGTCGATTTTTTTAGTGCTCATACATCATACTTGCTCCTTCAGTATTCTATATAATAAGTCCAATGAATAAATGAAAAAGTATTACCGAATGCCCCATCCAAAAAGATATTACTAATCCATTTATTCAGATTCCTCATCACACAGAATTGAACATCATTAAATCACATAGAAGGATGTCATTACCATATCGTATTAAAATCAACAACTAAATCAGTATCAACGGTGACTCACTCGTATCTTCGGAATTAATATAAAGAAAACAAGTAGTTAGAAATCAGAAACTAATATAAAATAGATTATTCAAATAGTGTAAATAGAAAAAGCAATACATGATAATAAAACACTCACAATATATAATTTTAAGTAATAAAATTATTACTTAGGACTACATAAACAAATATATATTAAAATTTAAATGTACTAAATTTAGTTTGTTGAACAATATAACTAGACAAATTTATTTACTAATAACAAATATAAAGTGTAAGTATTCACAAGAAGTTAGTATAAGCACAAAAAGTGCGGACACTGAAGCAATTTTCATATATTTATATATCAGGCGAAACAATGATAAAAAAATAAAATAATAAAATTATTCAGGCTAAAACAAAAGAAGCAACAACTAAGTAACCTTGATATAGGCCGCATATCCATTTACGCATATACACGCACATATATGTAACTTATGTACAATAGCTTATAATATATATACATATATATATATATATATATGTATGTATGTATGTATGTATGTATGTATGTATGTATATAAATATGTATATATATGTATATGTATGTATATATATGGATATAACTTTGATGCATGCTCAAATGATAGAACGGACCAGTCAGTACTAACATACACACTACATACAAATATATACATACATGTACAAACGTACGCATTTACACACATATGCAGAGATATAAATTAAGAAACCGAGGCATCTATATAAATATACGAAAGTAACAAGTCAAAAAGGTTGGTTCAGTTAAATATAAAGCATTAAGCAAAAGCTTTCACTATTTAAGCCATGTGTAGCCATGCATTATGTCTGGCGCGTGAATATAAAATGGAAGAAAAGTGTTTAAATAGTGTTGAGACTCAGTAAATTGCAACGAAAATTTGTTTTGTAAAAGATTGTACTAGCACATGTGAAACAAAAGTATGCCAACTCAAGTGCAACAACAATTTTACAAATAGCAAACTAATTATGTTAACAGGACCCGGAGCAAGTTAATTACATAGTAATATAAACTCTAGCGCCCATATATACATTAATGAATATATATAATGTCTTATACATATAAATATATATGAGTTTAGATATATTTGTTATAATTTATCTTAATTGTTAATATATATATATATATATATATGTATGTATGTATGTATGTATGTATGTATGTATATCCAAGTTTAAACTATTCGAGCTTGCATGTGTATATAGGAATGCACACAAATATTTATATATATAAGGTAAAAACACAGCAAATGGATATTTATTGTTTGTGCCAAAAGTGGTCACAAACCCGAATGTAATGAAAGCCCCAGTTTTACACACAAATCCTTAGTATCCAGTCACGGATCCTAGATCCAAATGATGTAGAGAGTAAAAATAAAGAAATAACAAAATTAAAATGAAAGAAAGTAAGAGAAGACACAAGATTTATTGTGGTTTGGCTATCTTCGTCCTATGTCCACTTTGAATTGATTCTTTTTTTTCCATTATACTATAATTATAGTTACAATCCTTTGAATATCAATAACCAAAATGGAAGAGTTTAGCCAAAAGAGAAGAAGAATCCCCCGTTTAGTTGCAATGGAGGTGTTATTTATAGGTGTGGAGCTGGAAATATCTTCCTTGAATCTCAGAATACCCTTTCTCATGCATAGGCGGGCCTACATGATCGATCTGGAGTGGTTTGGGACCAATCCCTGATCGATCCATATCCATTGCGTATTGATCAAGAATCGCACTAATTGAGCTTCGATCGATCATGGTTGCTTTTGAGTTGATGTGCAAGCTTCTATGAAAATTTCATGGCATTTGGATTTGTGGTTTAATAGATATGATCGATCCAAAATTGAGTTTGCTAGTAAAGATGAAGCCTTCATATCGATGGATTCGTATCCATCATCTTGTATCCATCGATTACATATCCATCAATTACGTATCCATCCCTTTTGCATCGATCTGAATCTTGTGTTCTGATCCATGTTTTATTCTCCATCTTGATCGCTTTTTTTGTATCGACCGATATGAACATGATCGATACGAAACACGCCTCCGAATCCATCCAACGTTGGTATCCTTCGTATCGATCCCATACTCTACCCTTTCTCTTGTGTCGATCTGATCCCCTATCATTCGATTGATACGTAATCTATTGATATGAATTGTAATCTATCCAAACCAAATGCACAAAAGAACGTATGTTTTGTCTATATCCATATCCATTTCGATCGATATGAAGGCATCGATACAGATGTATCGATCTAAAGTATACAGCCACGTTCATTTTGATCGATACAAACTGGTTTTCCACGAATATTGATCCATCCATGACTTGAGCATATGAACTCCGATTGACCTAAAATTTAAAGTTTAGCCTCACGAGCCTTTTTTATCATTCCCGATCAATCCCACCTTGATTGGAGCTTGGTTCAATTTTGACGGTATCGATCATAGCCTCTGTTTCCAATCGATCTCCAATCTTGATACCCTTTCTTTTTAGCCAATTTGTCGATATCCCGACCTTGACCAAAAGGCAGGGTAACATTTCCCCCCAAAAACATGCCTTCAGGTAGGAAGGCATGTTCTGAATAGCTTTAAACCCGACATCAAAAGTTCATATTCCATCCATAGTCATATCATCTGATCCATCATCCAATCCATTACTAAGCCATTCTATCCAAGTGCCATAGCCATATCCTTATCCAAATCCGCGACTGCACGGAGTCGATATCCGATTTCGAATCTAGTAATCAAATTCTTAGCTAATTCCCTATCCATCCTAACCCGACAATCGAGTTCTAATCCATCTATATCCAGCAATCAATGACTAAATCCATGGCCTCTCTGGGTCGATATCCAAATTCGGTACCGCTCCAGATTCATGCCCAAATCTTTAGCTGTTCATAGCTAATATCTAAATCCATAACCTTTCTGGGTTGTTGCCAAGCATAATCCACACTCGACGACCTACATTAAGCAATGCCTTGGTGTAAGTCCTAGATCGATGGTGATCCTGGTTCTGTGTCTCTGAACGCTGAGTAATGCCGTGGCTTAAGTCCTAGGCCGAAACATGGTCTCTCCAGACCCTTGCCGAGCATAGTCCATACTCGATGGTCTGAAGTAATAAATTATAGATAATATGGGGCCTATGTCCAAGGCTGAAACATGGACTCTCCGGACTCTTGCCGAGCATAGCCCATATTCGACGACCTGAATAAGTCGATTCTCCACGTTGAACGAAGCGACTTACCTCTTGCTAGGCATAATCCATACATGACAACCTTTTAACCAATAACCATATAAATATCCAATCAAAATCCAATCTAAAATCCAGATCGAATCATAGAAGTATAAATCCAAACCAAGATCCAAACCAAAAGACAAGCATCCAAACCAAAATGTAAACCAGAAAGTCAACAAAACCAAGAGTCCAAACCAAACTCCAAAACCAAATCGGAAAAAAGCAAATGTCCAAACCAAAAAGAAAAGGCACATTTTACAAACTAAAGCACATGGTTTGTCATCATCTTAGATCATGCCTAGGGGCTATCTTCGTCCCTTTACATGAGTAAGTGACTTAGTCGTCTGTCTAGAGTTTACTACTTATTCCATACCACCTCGATTAGTTGATGACCAACCGACCTTCATTCATGGGCCTCGTGCTGTCACTGTTTGAGGTAGACGGTGGCTGCTCCTATTCCACCGTCGCATTTTGAGTCCCGACATATTGCCGCAACTGACCACTCCTTATGTGCTCCTTGATTATATCCTTAGTTGCCTGCAGCTATTAGTATCATGCCGGTCCAGGTCATGAAAGAGACGGTGCCTTCCTGATGCTCTCTCGCGTTTTGAGGGTTCCCTCCTCACCGGCCTTCAGTAAGGAAGGCGATCCCAAGTTTCCATTTATATCCATTCCAATGTCTCATTCAGTTCAGTGTAAGTGTAGAATTTTGGTTCTCCCCGACGCTACCTTGCCTTGCCAGAATCGTCATCCGACTTCCTCTTCCCTTTTTCCTTATCCTTACATGAATTTTCACCGGATGGTCCTCCATCCTTGACCATGTTTACTTACTTTAGTTTCACATCCGAACTTGCACCCTCTTACCGAAGGAATCTTTCGGTCTCATGAAAGAATTCCACAAGATCCATTGGTGGATCCCATATCAATGATATTTTGAAATCCTAGTTGTCACTAACTCTTGACACTGCCGCCATTACAACCATTGATGGATCCGGTTGATCCACCAAAGCAATCGCCGTATTAAACCGGGTTAAGAAAGTCCTGAGCAACTCTCCTATCCTGTTCTTCACCGACGTCGGTGTCATCACATTTTTTAGCCTCTTGATATGAACCTGAATCTGCTTCAAAAATCTATCCACCAATTTTATCCATGTCCTAATAGATCCATTTTCCAACTGCTTGAACCATATAGCAACTATATCCATCGAGTACAGAGGGAATATTGGGCCATAACCTCCTCCGATGCCCCCAGTACTTCCATGTGTATTGTATACCTCATCGAATGATCGGTAGGATCCGTCTAACCATTGTATACTTCCAGAGTAGGCAGCTTAAACTCTGGTGTATTCCTAGCCATCCTGATATTACAGGTAAATGGACTTTTTTACTCCTTTGACATCTTTTTTTGTCAGACCTCCGTGCATAGTTCACCTGATAGTTCAACCAATCCAAAGTTGTTCACCAAGGGTTGCTCCCCATCTTCATTTCCTAACAGCCCCCAAGTCCTTAAGGGAATTCAGGTATGCACTCCTCGTCATGCACCCCTATATTCCTGTTGGCACCAGGCTATGCAACGTCTTTTGGCATTCTTCCACGAATTGGTCCACCATTACACGAGGGTGTGCCCTCGAGTCAAGATCCTTCCAGATTGATTGTTGTGTGCTGATTGGGGGCTGCCCCCTACTGAACCACTCTATCTAATTTCCTATTGAGTCCCTCTAATCCAACTTCTACTGCTCTTGCTTGTCCAAACTATCTGAGAAGATTCTACATCACCTCCTTCTGCCTTTTCAGTAACTATTCCTTCATGGAATCCATCATAGTTTGCATCTCATCTCCTATGATGTAGATGGATGCCTGATCTGCTCCAGCTCCGGAGGAAGCCTTTTGACTTCCCTCTTGATGGTTCCTTTCTGGCATTGTCCTCCTAATTGATTGCCTAACCATGGTTCCTCCTAGATCTAATCATTTTGCTTTCCAAGTTTGAACTCCAAATCTGATATAGGGTGCTAGTTTTCTCAGTGGAAGCAACAAATTTTTTGCGCCAAAAATGGTCCAAACCTCGAATGTAATGAAAGCACCGGTGTTTACACACAAATCCTTACTATCCAGTCATAAATCTCAGATCCAGATGACATAGAGAGTAAAAATGAAGAAATAACAAAATTAAAATGAAAGAAAGTAAGAGTAGACACAAGATTTATAATGGTTCGGCTACCTTCGGCATACGTCCACTTTGAATTGATCCTTTTATTTCATTTATACTATGATTACAGTTACAATCCTTTGAATATCAATAATCAAAATGGTAGATTTCAGCCAAAAGAAAAGAAAAGGATCCCCCGTTTAATTGCAATGGAGGTTCTATCTATAGGTATGGAGCTGGAAATATCTGCCTTGAATCTCCGAATATCCTTTCTCATGCATAGGTGGGCCCACATGATCAATATGGAGTGGTTTGGGATCGATCCCTGATCGATCCACATCGATTTCGTATTGATCAAGAATCACTCCAATTGAGCTGCGATCGATCATGGTGGCTCTTGATTGATATGCAAGCTTCTCTGAAAATTTCATGTCATTTTGATTTGTGGTTTAAGAGATGATCGATCCAAAATTGAGTTTGCTAGTGAAGCTGAAGCCTTCGTATTAATGGATTCGTATCCATCAGCTCGTGTCCATCGATTACGTATCCATCAATTACGTATCCATCCCTTTTGCATCAATCTGAATCTTGTATTGTGATCCATGTTTTAAGCTCTATCTTGATCACTTCTTTTGTATCGATCGATATGTACATTATCGATACGAAGCACACCTTCGAATCCATCCAATGTCGCTATCCTTCGTATCGAGCCCATACCCTTTCTCTCGTATCGATCTGATCCTTCATCATTCGATCGATACGAAATCTATCGATTTGAATTGTAATCAATCCAAACCAAATGCATAAAAGAATGTGTGTTGTCAATATCCATATCCATTTCGATCGACACGAACGCATCGATATGATGTATCGATCCGAAGTATATAGCCACGTCCATTTTGATTGATACGAAAGTATCGTTACGAACTGGTTTTCCATGAATATTGATCCATCCATAACTCGAGCATATGAACTCTGATTGACCTAAAATTCAAAATGTAGCCTAATCGAGCCTTTTTTATCATTCCCGATCTATTCCACGTTAATTGAAGATTGGTTCAATTTTGACGGCATTGATCATAGCCTTTGTTTCCAATCGATCTCTAATCCTGATATCCTTCTTTTTAGCCAATTTGTTGAAATCCCGACCTTGACCAAAAGGTGGGGTAACATTTATCAATAAGCAATAAAACAAGAGAAGATATAAAATAATGTAATAGTAGTGTGCAACAGCAAATAAAACCATATAACAAAACCAAAACTAGAAGAATACACAACAAAAGTCAAGTATCCAATATATATATATATATATATATATATATATATAGCAGTGAAACATAAAATATAAGGAAATGTAAACTCTTACATAAAAGTGATCACATATATGTAAATCACTCGTAGCACTAACACACCACTATGCTCAAACCCAGCGCACAGTAATATATGCGCACAGTAGGAGTACTCATGCATAAATGCATGACATGCTTAACTCATAGAAATGGAAGTGCATAAACTAAACTATACACACACGCATCATACACAATACAAACGCTACACCACTATGCATGAATCACGCATACATGCTAAAGCAATATAGACGCACACATAAGACAGTGAACCCACATAAACAAACTTACGCAACTCAATGGCCGAACCAAAAAGATGACAGGTCGACCCATGCACTTAAACTATCGACCTATAGAGACGAATCTGGAGCCATTTTCCCTTTCCAATTATTGGATTTTTTTTATTATTTTTACACTAATATTGGATGCGCATATGATAAAAAAACACAAAACATTGCAAAGACACATGTTTATTCATAAATAATATCCTTACCAAACATAGGTGTTGTGAGGAAAATCTCACCTGAATGTGCTTTATCTCCCTTGCTCATGAAGGCATATCCATGCTTCAATGGATCACACTCAATATAATTCCAATACAAATGCTAATTGATGCATAGAATCTCCTATTTGAATTTTATTAATTTTATTATTGGAATTAGTTCTCAACTTAAAAGGTGAGCAAAGCTTTGTGGTTAATGGCTTAAGGAAGAAGATGGTTTTTTTTGCCAAAAGACTTGTGTAATCCTAGAATAAAGAGAAGATAATTCTCGAGATAGAGAATTAGAACTTGGGCCTGGATTATTACATTCTGGGCTTAGACAGTTTTGGGGTTGGCCTAAAATATTGCAAATAAATATAAGCACGCTTTTATTCTCTCACTTTTGAAAGCAAATATAATTCAATTTAAATAAACAAATTATATTCCAAAGTCACCTCTTTTACATACTAATTTTGAATTTCATTTACATTACATTTATGAAATGTTATTTTTCATTTGACTTATTTGATTTCTAAATATCACTTCTCACAATTTAAGTTCTTTTATTTAACAATCAAAACCTATTTTCTAAATAAACTTCCAAAATTCTAAATTAATTTCTATACCAAACAAACACTGTATATTTGATTATATTACTTCTATAAAGTATATTCTCCACATTTTCACATTTTAAAATTTTAATATCATTTTCACCACTCAAATCCTTTTATTAAATAATTTCAAACAAATTTTTCAAATAAATCTTTGAGTTCAGATTTAATGAGTTAAATTAAAATTATTAATTTAGTTAATTACTACTCAAAAATTAGGTTTTAACACATTTGTCGTAGTCTATCTTGAACAAAATGTTAACTGAGTTTTCATAGTCCACCAACACTCTCTTCACAGCAGTAGGGCTAATCATAGTCAATAGCACAAGCAGATTAATCGTCAGGGCCTCAACCCTATCGATATCTCTATTTCAGCACATGATATCATCTATCATAGTTTTCAATTACTTTGCCGATATATCATCCTTGACGGAAAAATAACTCTCATTCACTGAATATTTCAATGCTCTCATATACCATTCCATATCGTTACAACTTTTCTCAACTGGATGCGGTCCACCGATAATAGTATTGATAACAAGATGTTTCTCAAGCGGCCTAAGCTCATCAACACAAGGCCTGGCTTGCCCCAACTGGGGTTATAAGTTCCTTGCCCACCATCCTACGGAGCTTGCACAAACTACTATAATTTCTTCTTATGAATCAACTCTTAGATCACATCATGCAAATGCCTACATTCATTGGTGTTGTGATCATGTGTTTCATGAAATCTGCAAATCTTTCCAAATTTCTTCTTTTCAATTAACTCCCTAGAAGTCGGCTTCATATACTGCTCTTTAGCCTGAGTAGCTAAGTAAATGTTCTCAATCAAGTTTTTACATGGATTATAATTGTAAAATTTTAGGATTCATGAACGTCATGTTGAATCCAATTTCTTATCTCTAACTCCGTTGTTGTTCTTGTTATGTCCACCACTTTGGTTCTCATGTTCACATCAATGTTACTGGAATTTCCATCGGATTGTTTCATGGCAACATTACTCCGTATTACCTCCACTACTGTGTGACATTAGTTTTCTTGTCGTTAGCACTTGCCTCTTCCAAGCGCAAGAAATGATTTTCCTTTCTGTAGAACATGTAAATCTCGGTGAGAGTTTCATTTTCAACCACCTCCCAAATCAATCTCAGGATGGATCCATCTAATCAGCGACATTAGCACAATATCCTCTTAGGCATTGCTAACTTATACCGTGGTTTTAAACCTATGCAAGAAATCCTTCAAAGACTCTCCTGCTTCATGGAAGATGTTAGAAAGTGACATGATGTCCTTTGGACGGGTTACGTCCATATAGAATTGCTCAACGAATTTCAATTCCAATTGCTTGAAAGACGATATGGATTTCAATGGTAGCCGAGTGAACCACATCATCGCCACTCCCTCTAGGAAAATCAAGAAACAAAGACATCGTACAGCATCAGTAGCCTTGGTAGAATCCATATGCAAGTTGTACTTCATCGATTGTTACCTTGGATCCATCTTCCTGTTATATGACAACATCCTTAAATTCACAAATCTTCTTGGGTATTCCTCATGTAGGACTTCTTATGTAAATAAATTCTGGCTTGAGGGAGAACCCTACTCATCATTAGTCCAATGCTTGCTCTCACTCGTAAGTCTGCCGACCATTTTAGTCAAATCCAGTTCAGGTGGGTCTGTTGAATAGTATTAATCATGCTCTACCCTATGTATTTGGCATGGAAAATGCTGTTGGTTTGTTTCATGATACCTGGGTTCTCTAGACTCTGGGAAAACCATTCAACTAGCAGTTCCATGCACATAATCTCTCCACGACAAATCCGCAGCACCCAGTTGATCTCCAACATTCTGGCCATCTACGGCACATCCCGAAGCCAAACTAGTGCCATCACCCAAAAGTCAACCAAGGGAACCATTGTTATCTTGTTCGGTAGCGATCCCTCTAGTCGGATCAGTATCAATCCGTAGGCCTTCGCCATGGTTTGGTCCCATCTTTTGTTTCGACCTTCTAGTGTCTTTTTGAGCCATCTTCTGATTCCTATTCCTCTGCCTTTTCTCCGACGGCGAGGAACTGTTAGATTCTGAACCAGAAGGTGTTCTGTCCCTCCTACTTCTCCTATGGATCTTTATTAGTTGATTCAACAATCCAAGCTTTGCTTCATTTGCTGATTCTGTTCACTATGGGTTTCTTAGAGCCTATCTCCCATTTGTTTCATCTTATAGTCCATCTCAACCCTATTAATCACATCTGTTGGGTTCTAACCTTCGTTAATGGTTGGCTGTGCAACCTCCTCAATATGTTGGGAACCAGCATTCTTAACATTCTCAACAACACGTGAAGTGGTAGAACAATCTCTTCTAAGTGTCATGGTAGAAAGCACTTGTGTAGTTTTTCTAAAAATCTGAGTAGTTAAAAATTTCAAAAAAGAAGAAAACATGAACTACTAGATTCAGGAAATCCAATAGTGGATGATGGGTCCAAACAGGTTTGAGAATTGGTCTCTCAATGAAAGCACCAAAATGTTAGTACCAAAATATGGCACCAGCACCAAAGAGATTAAGAAGAGGATAAAATTGAAGAAAAGTAAATGAAAACAAGTAAAAACATAACAATATACGTTTATAGTGGTTCGGCCGATCATTTCCAACATCCACTTGAGATTTTTATTAATAGTGTTATTGTTTTATAAGTGCTATTCTTATGGTTCGATACCACTCCATAGGAAACTATAAGAAAGTATTCAAAAACTGAAAGGAAGCAAAAAGATCCTCGAAATGGTGCCACTCCATTCCTATTTATAATTATAGGTCACCAGGAAAACCTCCAGCACGTCCTCCTACACATTCTCTATGGTCTCTCGGTGGTTATTCAAGAAGAAACATGGGTAGCTCAACAGATTGGATGGATCGGTACCGATCCTTAAATCTTCCTCATGGATCTATTTAAATTCTTTGAAATGGAATGATTTGTTGTTAGCTTCATGATTTCCAACTTATTTCACCATTGTTAGCTTACTTCTAAGTTTAAGTGATGGATCAGTGGAGGAGTAGAGTTGCTAGTTTCTAGTGCTTGAAATCTTCGATAATAAATAACGTGTGATCGATCTATGGAACTTATCATAAGCTTCTAGCATTAACACTTGGTTGTAGGAGGGAGTTGGAGCTCTTCTAGATAGAGTCTACCAATCCATGGTAGTGTGTTATCTGGGTTTTAAACTTAGCAGGAACTAATAGAGAATAGAACAATCTTGTAGGGATAGGGTGGTTCAGGACTTAACCAGAAAAGCTAAGACAAGGGATCAACAAGGGCTAAGCAGTACGACTAAGATAATAACTGAGATCAATGGAGCCGAGAGTGCAGCATTCCTTTAATCCAATCTGGAGCTGAATGTAATAGCTAGTGAATTACCATCAAAACATAAGGGCAACGACAAAAGGCTATGGGAATATTTGCAAGTCCAGACTCCAGAAAAATCCTAAGTGCTTAGCTCATCAGCGACCCATGCCTCTACTCAAACCATCAAACAAACTAGATATGAAACACTATCAAAAAGAGGCAAGACTTGGTCCGCAAAACGAACCAAGGCCATGGGTCGCCAGCGACCTATGGTTTTGGCTCGTTTTACGAGCCAAAGCCCCTCTAGGTTGCCTGTAACCTACTTACAAGCTGATGAAGACAGGCCTAGCCCAGAAGGTCTCCGACCCATATAAATATCGTCCTACCTGCATCATAAACCGAATCTTCTTCGAACTAGTTGCTGAAACTCCGTTGGAAATATTTTTCACTCTCTATCTACCACAAAACAGTCTCCAAAGGAATTCACTGTGATTCTCTAGTGGATTCCAACTCTGGAGATTGAACCTAGCTAAGGATAATCAAAAGTCTTGGAATAAAACATCTCTTGTAACAATAATTTGTCTATAATAAAACTATAAAGTGGAAGGCTTCATTAACAGCCGAACCGCTATAAAAATTCTCTGTCTACTTTCTATTACTATTCTTTCTTTATATCTATAATTTGTGATATTGCTCTGTCAGAACAAGGCTGGTGTTTTCAAACTCAAACCAGGATGTTGGTCCATTTTTTATGTCAACGTTATGGTGCTTTCACTGAGAATCCAACTCAAGATCCAGATCTAGCTATCTATTTGGATCCCATAAGTCTAGAAGTTATATCCCCGGCCTTTGCTCGAAGAAATCACTATTTTAGAATAAATGGCTCTTGGAAGAATAGGAACTGCCTTTGGGAGGTCTATAGGGGCAGTAGTAGCTGCAGAAGATGTTAACCCCCAATAAACTGAAGTGAATGGTGCTAACTTAGGGAATCAGGTGCCTGCCTCCTTCAGTCATCATGAAGTTGTTACTGGGGATGAGTTAAATAAAATAGTCGATGCGATCAACCAAAAACTGGAGAGTAGACAAAAAATTCTAATGGATAATTCTCTCCTAACTCTACAGTCAAATCCTGCTCCAAGAACTATGCCCGAACCCCCGGCTGTTATGGAAGAAGAGAATTCCTCTTTTTTCGGTCTACGTAGAAGAAATGGTAAACAACCATAAAAATTGGTGACAATAAGACTTAATGTGGATGGAAATGAAAGTACTCTGCATGCCACAAGGTAACCTATTCTGAATTTGAGTTAAGGGGCAAAGATCCCCGTAGAGGACATAGTTATGGATCTTTCTGACTTAGAGGATAGAGAGTCAGACAACAAATTGGAAGAAGATGCCAACGCGTTTGATAATGCATGGAATACCAAACTGCTCCAGTGAAACCAACCGCAAGCCAATAGGACCCTACGGGAGTGGCTCTCCCAAACACAGGAGAGCCTAGGCCTCAGCCCACTCACCAAGACCGTTTGCAAAGTCAAACACTTGGCACAGTGACTGATCACTGTCCTTAGGACTTCCGAACATTAGAGGCACACATGGAGGTCATGGTTAAATGATTGATGGAAGAGAGTAAAGATAGAAGAGACGATGAGTGGGGATCTGCGCCAAGTCGGACTACCTTCACCGATGAAATCCTGAACGAGAGATATCCAGAGAAGTTCACAATGCCAACAATTCCGTCCTATGATGGAACGAAGGAGCCGAAGCCTCGCTTGTACAAATACAGTTGGTTTATAGATGGAGTGAATGCCTCTGAAGCCATTCGATGCAGATGCTTACCTATCTTTCTCGAAGGGGTTGCGTCAATGTGGTTCACTAGGCTTTCACCAAGATCCATCTCTACTTTTGACTAACTAGCGACAAGGTTCCTTGATCAGTTCAGAGTCCATAATGCGCAACCAAAAGATGTCATGTCCTTATCCGGGTTATTCCAAGGGCGCAACGAACCACTGAAGTCCTTCATGAACAGGTTTAACACCAAGGTGACGGAAGTGAGCAATCCTAACGAAGACATGTTTTTTAGGCATTAGTTCGTACCATTCACCCGGAACTGAATTCGGATAATGGATTAAAATGAAGCAATCTACCACCGGAAAGATTTCAATCGCAAAGCAAGTTGGTAACTAAGGTTGGAGGAAGCAAATGAATTCGAAGGGAAGTCTACTAGTGTGCAACCAGAAAATGCAAGGTAAAGTGATGTAGCAAGAAATCAAAATGCGCACACTTCTTGAACTGCTGAAGGAACCACTGGGAAAGACGGGAATTCAAAAAGAAAAGGTCAAAAATCAAACAAGAAGAATGGTAATGGCCGCAATAAAAAGCTCAAAGGATTTAGGCCCGAAGGCTACACTCCCCTAAGCGACACACCGAAAAACATTTTTCTCGCAATTCAAGGGACCGAGGAATGCAAAAGGCAACCCAAAAAGGAGGTGACCGAGCAACAGAAGTGCTCGGGGAAGTTCTGTGGCTTCCATAAGACACACTGCCACAATACGAACGAATTCTGCCACCTAAAAAATCTCATTGAGGAACTGATCTAGAACAACAAACTCCAGTAGTACGTAAGACAACCACAAAATCTAAAACTCCTCAACACCCTAGAGAACGAAGGAATCAAGCAGGAACCAGCGAAAAAGGGTCCGAACGAACTGACCAGAGATTTATCATCAGAACAATATCTAGGTGACTACATCCCGCCAAAGAAGTTGAGGGGAAATGGAGCGATATGCAAGTTCGTTGAAGCACACTCCGAAGAAATCATGTTTGGCCGTGGAAGATGAAACTCGGGTTAAGATGCAATGGATCTTGAATGACGATATTGTGTTCCAAAATCGAGACACCGAAGGGATTGAAGCTCTGATTCTCGATCCGATGGTGGTGACAGTAGGTATTGGGTCCGATGTAGTTCAGTGGGTGTTGGTTGACAGCGGCAGCTCCAAAAACATTCTCTTTAAATGCATTTTCAATCAAATGAAGATCGGCATGAAAGGTGTGTCCACGCGCCAGAAAAAGATTCAAGGGTTTACTGGTGAACCCAGGTAACCGGTGGGAACCATTGACCTAGTCGTGGATCTCGAAGAGGGATAGTGGAGGGTCACCCTCATTCAGACTTTTGTGATCGTGGATGAAATGTCAATGCACAACGCCTTCTTGGGACGGCCCATATTAGCGAACTTTAAATAGCACTTGCCCAATGGTTCCTTATAATGAAGTTCCTAACCGAACACGGAATCAGAATTGTAAAAGGTGACCAAAGCGTCACCCGAGAATGCTACATTGTAGAATTGCACGAGTCGAGAAGAAAGGAAAAAGAAATGGATGTGGGAAAGATCCTCCACATTCATGAACCCTCTGAATAGCAATTACAGAGCCGCCCTAGTTTGGAGACCATAGCCGATTCAACAAGGCTTTGGACCATAGAAAGAAAAGCTTAGGGGAGGATCGTGCAACACCGGCAGAATTGACAATGTCTGTCCCAGTCAATATGGATGAGCCAAAACGGGTCCTGAAAATTGGGTTGCACCTTGAAAACAAGATGCGGTCAGAAATAACCAAATTCCTTCACGCCAATTTGGATGTATTTGCTTGGACACGCTCCGATATGTGTAGGGTATCACCTAAAATTTCCTACCACACTCTCAATATTGACACCAAATTCACATCGGTAAAGCAAAAAACACAGCTTGGGCCCCAAACGGTCCAAGGCACTGAGAGAGGAAGTAAATAAACTGATGGCTAACGGCTTCATTCGTGGTGCAACCTACCTTGAATGGGTATTGAACCTAGTCCTAGTCAAGAAGTCCAATGGAAAATGGCGAACTTGTAGTGATTTCTCAGACCTCAACAAAGCCTATCAGAAGGATAGCTTGCCGCTCCCTAGGATGGATCAACTGGTGGATGGAACGGCGGGACACGAACTACTGTCATTTATGGACATGTACTTGGGCTATAACCATATCCTGATGCATGAACCCAACCAAAAGAACACCAGATTCATCATCGATTTGGGAATATGGTTTAGAAACTATGATTCCTGTTGAATTAGAAGTCCCCTCACACCAAAGGCCGAATTTCAATCAAGCACAAAATGAGCAACTCCTACTCGATTCGCTAGACATGGTCGATGAAAAAAGAGAAGAAGCAGAGTTGAGAATGGCTGTCTGCCAAATAAGGGTTGCACAGTACTTCAACTCCAAAGTTCATAATCATACCTTCTAAGTTAGAGATCTTGTGCTCAAGCGAGTTTACCCTGTACCGGGAGCCTTCAAATTAAACTGGAAAGGACCGTATGTCATTAATCAAAATCCCAGCGATGGGACTTTCAAGTTGAAAACGGTCGACGGGGTCGCAATTCCAAGATCCATAAACTTCCTTATCAACGCTGACTTGGCAACCTCAGTCAAGAACCTCTCTTCAAACATCCTTCTAAAATCAGCCCATGTCAATTCTTCTTTCGATACACCGGCTGTCACACCGTTCCACCAATGAAGCGCTAACCGTTGCAACTGTCTAGAGCCTAGCCTTCTCTTCTCTCCATCATTTAATCCTAAATCTGCAAAGATCCTTTCAAAGTTCAAAATCCATTTCTCAACTTCAACGGCATCCTCTATTCTAAGAAACGGCTTTCCTCCCAAACTGATATAGTCTCTACTCAGCTTAGCATAGTTATATCCAACTGAAACTATAGGATTAGCTCCACCAACATTTCCAGCAACTCTCGCTTGCAAAAGATTTGCCAGCAATTGATACACCATCCCCACATCTACTGGCGGATTTCTGGTACCTACATTCGCCTTAAAGTTTTGATTAGCATTAGCCTGTCGACTTTGGTTTCTCCAAGTATTAGGTTGAGCGTTTCTGTTGGTTATGATGCTTCCTCCACCTACATTTCCACTTCCGTTTCCTGCCTCCATATCTTCTTTCTCATATATTTGCATACGAGCCTTAGTAAGATACAGAAGAATGGTCTAAAAGATAGGGGAATACGTACTTAGATATATAATTATATATCAAACACAAATACATTACTATAGCGTAAACACAAACCCCAATATTATTTTCAAATTCATTGGATTATGTTTCAAAAAGATTTTAGGTTTAACCTTTCTTTTGAAGTTTCATAAACCGAAACTCTGGTACCAACTTGTAACATCCCCTTACTTGAAGGCCCAAAACTAGTGGATGCAGATGCTATAGTTATCCATAGCTATTAATCTTCGACGACCAAATACAGCGGTGCTTGATACATCGATACACAGATCGTATAAATATGAAAAAGTTCTAACGATCTACAAAAACAATTCCACATCTCATTCAAAACATTTGATGTTCATTACATAATCCCAAAAACGTTAACCTCATTTAGCAAAATATAGTTATTACAAATACGCCAAGAGTGACATATGAAGATACCCCTTTAGTAGATCGGAGTATATATGGTAAGGCTAATAAATCTGCCTTTATAACAAAATAAATAACGGAAGAGAAAGAAAGCTCTAAATAACTATTTGCCTCCTGCACGTCTCCGGAAGCTTTATACGTCAAAGAAGAGAACCTGAAAACCTTAAATCTCAAACTACTCAACCCAATGGAGTACCCGAGAGTTTAAGGGGAAAACAAAAACTTCGAGTCAGACATAAAGCCTGGTATGAATAATAATCTAACATCTCGATGCTTTTAGATATCTAGTGGGACCACGCCGCCTAGCGGAACGGGTTTTCCTCTCACTAGTATCCTAAAGCCTTTATAAAACCATATGCTATACTCTTGCATCCACAATGGTTAAAACATACATTCCAAAAAATTATGATGATATGCATACTTGAAAATAATTAGGATTTCCCCATTCCCTATTGGATTTTAATTGCCTCAAAGAGGGACTATCCATCCTACATTCATTTTACTTAAGCTGATGCGGACTATCCATCCCACATCACACAGTTTTCCTAGGATAACTATAAACCCTTCATTAAACATATAGAGACTATCCATCCCCCATATGATGTTGACTATCCATCAAACATCACACGATTATGCTTATCTCATGCTATCCACATGATTAACCAATTTCCATTAGTATCCCTAATTTAGGTTATATCCCATTTATCCCCTTCTATCTACATGGTCGACCTATTTCCATTAGTGTCTTTAATTTAGGTTATATTCATTATAATTTACATTGGTATCCTCAAATGTTTGTGAAAACATATAAGTGTTGATCCCTAACTATTTTTGAACTCATTAAGCCCACCCTGATATCCCCAAGGTTAAACAACATTTATTTTGTAAGGTTAAAAGAAAACAAATTTCCAATCCCTTCGAAAGTATCCCCTTTGAAAGCTTTGCTTTCAACCCTTTCAAAAGCAATAAAACATAAGATATCCTACTTTAAAAATGCTTTAAAACATTGCCTTAGAAAACATTTGGAAAACCTTCCATTTAAAATCTTTCGAAACCATTCAAAAAATAAACCTTTCGACCTTGTTGGAAGCTACCTTTCGACCCCTTCGAAAGCTACCTTTTGACTCCATCAAAAGCTTTCCTCTCGACCCCTTCGAAAACATAGATTTCGGGCTCTTCGAAACCATTCAATAAACAAACCCTTTTGAAAGCATTAAACCTTTTAAAACACAAACCTTTCGAAGGCTTACCGTGTTTAATTTAAAACATGTGGAGAATCTACTTTAAAAACTTTCGACTTCATTGGAAGCTAACTTTCGACCTTGTCGAACGGTCTTCTTCGAAAGCTTTATAACATCTTTTTAAAACAATAAGCTCCAGCCTTTAATTACCTTCTTCGAAAACCTTGGGTTATACTTTAATTATAAAACAAGGGTAAATCATCTAAGTCAAAAGCTTTTATACCTTTCGAAAACATGGAGAACCGGCTGGTTTTAAAAATAAGTAAACCTTTCCACTTTGTCAAAAGCAATGATTTTAGAAAAGCGGAAGTAACCTTTCGACCTTGTCAGAAGGTTTAAAACCTTTATTATAAATGTTTGACCTGATCGAAAGCAAGCAAGTCGAAAGCTCTTATTTGAAAGCAAAGTAGGTGATTCTTTTGGTTTATAAATCAAACATACTCCAACCTCTTTCGCAACTAACATTTCGAGTAAGTACCCTTCGACGTTGTCCAATTCATTACGTACCAAGATATTTGGTACCATACGCATTGGACTTTGACCTTGTCGAAAGCTATAACATTTTGATTTTGCCGAAAGGTCTGGGCCGGAAGGTTTGATGCCTAAATTGGCTGAAACATGCTAAAAGCATGATTTTCTTTTTTTTAACTTAAAAGATATAACTTATCAACTAACCTGCCTTTGTTTGTCAAATTCTCATTGGTTAACAGTTACTTTTCAGAAAAATGTTGCCATTAATTTCAAAATTTAATAATGATTTCATTTTATAAAATACCTCCTCCTTAATCAAATATATAAAACATTTAAGTCTCGTACCTTAAATAATTTTATATATTCATCAAATCACCTAGGAAAAATATAAAAAAAAATTCTAGAAAATCTATTTTAATATGTTTTCAAACAAATTAAAATTTCAAACCCAAATAATTATTATTCTAGCCATAAATAATTTATAACCCAATAAATCATTTTCTTCACTAGAAAATTAATATAAAATCCATATAAATTCATAAAATTATGAAAATTTGACACCCATCTCTATAATATTATTTTTGACCTATATTTAAATTTTCAAGGCTTTTGGACGTCATTTAATAGGGTTTTCATATCAAACATGTCATAAAAACTAATATGAACATGCATAATTCACCAACACACACACACACATATATATATATAACTTTAATCATCAAAACATGGCATATACTTGCAAAAACATTTCGGATCTATTTTTAAAACTGAAAACATAAGAAAATGGGATGTGGTAATTATTCACCTTAGCTTTGAGATTAAAAGATGTGAGATTTGATATTGAATTAGTTGATTAACTTTCTTCTCTTGAATTCTAGCTTTTATATTCTCTTGAGAACAATAATGGTGGTCGGCCTTGGTATAATTTTAGTTTGAGCAAAGTGAAAGTGAACGTGTATTGCATTCCTAAGGGTTTAGGGTATAAGCCTCCTATATTGCCTTATTCATTTTCTAACACATTAGTTTATGTTATCTCATTTTAATTTGCACATTAACATGGCATGGTTACCCTTAGTTTAATCAAATCTCAACTCAATAATCTTCACATTATTTTATTTAATTTTTAGCTAATTAAATATCCTAAATAATGTTATAAAAATATGGGGTGTTACAATTTATTATTAAAAATATGTTAATAATGGGAAACATCTTGGAAGTCAGATCTAAGATATTCAATTTGAATTTCATAGCATATGATATTATGAAGAGAATCGTCAAGTTAGAATTTAATAACTTATGTAAAGATGTAAATGGCTAAGTTTAGAGAAGCTAAGAAATGATAAGTTATATAATTTAAGGATAAGGATAAAAATGTTTCATCTAAATAATTGAAGGATCTTGATCCAAACATAAAGATCGAAAATATGTAGGGTGCTTAACTAACGAATGAAAGAAATGGATTGAAACTTAGATCTTAAAATATATACATTTATGACGAAATTGAATAGCAGGGTGCCAAAGCTTAGTGAATTCCAAATTAAATAGATATGTGACAGGGTTCCTAAGACTTTGGGAGTCTATTTGGTTCAAATTAGAAATTTTAATTCAAGTGTTAGTAATA
The DNA here is from genome assembly GCA_030765085.1 of Allium cepa. Taxonomy (NCBI): domain Eukaryota; kingdom Viridiplantae; phylum Streptophyta; class Magnoliopsida; order Asparagales; family Amaryllidaceae; genus Allium; species Allium cepa. The sequence continues at coordinate 458,444,111 of CM060938.1, read as the reverse complement.
ACATCGAAATGGATGTAATTTGATGAATGAATCGGCAACATGAAATGAATGTGTTTTTGAGACTAGGAGGGACTATTGACGATTAAGAATGACGCAGCGGATAATGACGATGATGACGAAATGAAGATTTCGTGTCAAACTAATCGAGGAACGATTAGGTGAAGCAATATGAATCGATGGATTGAAAGATACCGAATGCCCAAATTCGTTGGTCTCCAAAAGATACCGAATTCTAGCTATCCCCAACACGTTGATCGCGCACGATACCGTGTTAAAAGATCTACGATTCTTCGACGTTGATCTCGCACACGAGATTCCGTGAATCGGCTTCAAATCCGTTGATTCGAGCGCACTCGAATACCGCAAATGGAGATAGGAGATAACACTCAACTACCAATTTTAAAGTGGCACAAAGCACACAAACACAAAGTTTTATTCAAATCAACCCAGTTTACAAATGACCCAACATCCCTATTTATAGGGTTACAACTCACACGAATCAGCATCTTTACCGACCCATCATAGGTCGCTAACGACCTAAACATCACGACCTACGACCTATACTCACACATCATTTGTACAGACCACACGATCTAACATAGGTCGTTGACGACCTTAACAGACACGAGTTACCACATAACAAAATACAACGACCTACAACAATGCGACTCACATATATACAACACAACATAACAGTGAATGACTTAAAAACATGACACAAGTTGCGACTTAAAATACACGGCAGTGACCTATCTTCACAGCAGCATAAGGTTGAGCGACCTAAAATAAATGCGACTTAAGCTTCGGCACAAGAGAATGGCTTAAGACAGAGCAATATAAGAAATTCCGTGACCTAACACGGGTCGTAACTCGTTCCCACGACCTAACTTAGGTCGTAACTCGTCAAAGTCGAAACTCGAAAGGTCGGAGCGACCCAAAGAACGGCTCATTGGTTTCCTTAGCGTGCTGGGTAGGTTCCCACGGCTTGCTTGCGACTTAAAATATGAGGCGCTAGGTCGTTTGAACGTTTGAAACCCCAACTCGTTAGGTCGCAGGTACACTTCATCATCCTTCTCGTTAGGTCGTGAACGACCTAGGACCTTCGAGCGAGATTGCGCTGCATCATCCTTCCCCGGTTGACAGAAATTCAACCTCGAATTTGTACCTTCCTCTTCCTCAACAGGCTCATTCCCATGAAACGGAATCAAATGTTTAACGTTGAAAACATCTGTAGTGTGAATATGATCTGGCAACCTTAACTGATATGCATTATCATTGATCTTCTTCAAGATCTTTACTGGACCAATCTTTCGAGCCTTCAACTTGTTGTAAGTTCCAACTGGAAAACGATCCTTCATCAACACCGCGTAAATAAAATCACCTTCTTTGAAGTCTACACTCCTTCGCTTCTTATCCGCTAGTTGTTTATACTTCTCGTTTGATGCAAGCAACCGTTCATGAACAGTTCTGTGACATTCCTGTAACTCATTCACGAAATCACCAGCTCGTCTAACAACTCCTTTCTGAATTGGCACTGTCGTCAAATCCAACGGACCCTTTGGAATTGCTGAATAAACAACTTGAAACGGACTGAAACCGGTACTCCGATTAACAGCGTGATTATGTGCAAACTCTACTTGACATAACTTCATATCCCAGCTCTTCAAATTATCTTTCACAAGACATCTCAACAAGTTTTCCAATGATCTGTTCACCACCTCCGTTTGCCCATCTGTTTGTGGATGATAAGCGCTACTAAAATTTAGTTTTGTTCCAACCATCTTCCACAGACTCAACCAAAAATGGCTTAAGAATCGAGTGTCCCTGTCAGAAACAATGGTCTCAGGCAACCCATGCAATCGATAAATTTCTTTAAAGAATAACTGAGCAACATGGACTGCATCAGCTGTCTTCTTAAAAGCTATTAAATGTGCCATTTTCGAAAATCTATCTACCACCACATATATGGAATCATTTCCTCGCTGAGTTCTTGGCAAACCCAAAACAAAATCCATGCTAATATCAACCCACGGTTTAGTAGGCACAGGTAGTGGCATATATAATCCCGCATTCGTAGTTGTTCCCTTCGAAATTTGACAGATATGACACCTCTCCACAAATCTTTCAACTTCTTTTCTCATTGACGGCCAAAAATAAGATTGAGAAATCAACTGCAATGTACGTTCTCTACCTACATGGCCTTCTTCATGTAACTCCTTTACAATCTTCATTCGCAAACTTCCCTCGGGTATACATAATTGATTTCCCTTGAACAGAAAACCATCCACCAAAATATACTCATCCATCTTCCCCTTCGTGACTTCATCTATAACCTTAGCGAAGTAAGGATCATTCACAAGCAATTCTGGCAACACATCAAACCCGGTCACTTCAACTTTCATTGTATTCAATAAATGATTTCTCCTACTCAATGCATCTGCCACGCGATTCGTAATTCCCGACTTATGTTTCACTACAAATGTAAATTGCTGCAAGTATGCAATCCACGATGCATGCCTAGCTGCTATCTTGTCCTGCCCTTGCAAGTGCTTTAACGCCTCATGATCGGTATAAAGAACAAACTCCTTCTGAAACAGATAATGTCTCCAGTGTTTCACGGCTTGCACAATAGTATAAAACTCCACATCATACGTATTATATGTCATCTTTGCTCCCGAAAGCTTCTCACTGAAATAAGCAATAGGACGTCCCTTCTGACTCAACACCCCTCCAATCCCAACCTTCGATGCATCAGTATGTAACTCAAACAACAACTGAAAATCCGGCAAAACTAGAATTGGTGATGTCGTCAAAAGTTTCTTGATTCGCTCAAAAGAAAATCATGCTTCCTCTGTCCATGAAAATTGCTTCCCCTTCATACAATCAGTAATTGGTGCCATCACGCTACTGAAATGTGGAATAAACCTTCGATAGAATGATGCCAACCCATGAAAGCTCCTTACTTTAGTAATTGTCTTGGGTTGTGGCCAACTCCTGACAGCTTTCACCTTGCTTTCATCCACTTGAATACCCTCCTTTGACAGAACATATCCCAGAAACAAAACACTATGCGTCATGAACACGCACTTCTTCGCTGCTGCATAGAATTGCTCCTGTCGTAGAATAAATAGCACTTCTCGCAAATGCTGGATATGCTCTTCCATACTCCCACTATAGATCAAAATATCGTCAAAGTAAACTACTACGAACTTCCCAATAAATGGTCTGAAAATCTGGTTCATCACTCTCATAAAAGTACTAGGAGCATTTGACAAGCCAAACGGCATAATCAGCCATTCGTATAGACCTTCCCTAGTTTTAAAAGCAGTCTTCCACTCATCACCCGGTCTAATACGAATCTGATGGTATCCACTCTTCAATTCAATCTTTGAGAACACAACAGCCCCACTCAATTGATCAATTAAATCATCAACCTCGGCATAGGAAACCTGTATCTCACAGTAATCTTGTTTAGAGCTCGACTGTCCGTACACATCCTCCACGAACCATCCTTCTTTGGTACCAATAAGGCTGGCACTGCACAAGGACTCAAGCTCTCCTGAACACGCCCTTGTTCTAACAACTCCTCCACCTGCCTTCTCAGTTCCTCATGCTCCTTAGGACTCATCCTGTAAAGTGGTCTATGTGGTAACACTGCTCCTGGAACAAGATCAATTTAATGTTGTATGTCTCTCAACGGTGGTAATTCTTTTGGCAACTCTTCGGGAAACACATCTTCAAATTCCTCCAACACTGGTTTGACTTCCTCTGGAACTTCAACCTCCTTACTACTTTCAAGTCCGATCAACAAAAACACTTCAGGCTCATCCTCCACTTCCTTGACAAATTCCTTCAAAGATAACAAAGTCTTTAGTTCTTCAATCTCCTCCAACTTGCTTTCTTCTTGTTGTCATTTCTTAGGAACCAAAGTGATTTTAGTGCCCTCGAACATGAAACTGTAGTTGTTAGTACGACCATCATGTTGCACAGCTCTATCATACTGCCACGGTCTCCCCAACAATAGATGACATACATCCATATCCACAACATCACACCAAATTTCATCTTTATATTTCTTCCCAATCGAAAAATTTACACAATCTCTTCGATTAACCTTCACTTCTCCACCTTTCCTCAACCATGCTAATTTGTACGGTTTAGGATGCTTCTCCGTCTTTAGCTCTAATTTCTTCACAGCTTCTGTAGAGATGATATTGTCACAACTTCCCGCATCAATAACAAACTTGCACACCCTTCCCAAGATAGTACATGTTGACTGAAAGATGTTACTCCTCAACCAACTTGAATCATCCTCTTGCTTTGGTGTAAAACAAGATCTCCTCATCATCAAATTACGTCCCTCGTCTCCCGACAATTCTTCCTCCTCAGTTTGTGGTAAATTAAAACATTCTGCTTCTGCCTCCTTATCTTCCACCTCAGCAACCATCGCTCGCTTCTTAGGCTTCAGACATTCATTGCTGACCAAACTCTTGACAATTAAAGCATTTGATACCACTATTGACCTTGGTCTTAACAACTTCATTGACAACTGGTTTCGCAACAGCCTTGGAAACATTCACATTGCTACTAGCCCCTTTCACTGGATTGTTGGAATTTGTAAACACACCACCTCCTCTTCTGCCTTGCTTCTCCCAAGCTAGCGCCTTCTGGTGTACTTCTGCAACAGATCTAGGATCAAACATATTCACCATATCTTGAATCTGCATTCTCAACCCTCCAACAAATCTAGCAATCAGCTGTTCCTCTGTCTCCATGATATCATTCCTTGCAATCAGTTGATAAAATTCATCCGCATAATCATTCACCGACTTTGTTCCCTGTATCAAGTTCTGCAATCGCTGATACATAAGAGATTGATAATTATACGGCAATAAAGTAGCTCTCATCAACTTTTTCATCTTCTCCCATGATTCAATTTTTGACTTCCTCATTCTCTCTCGTGTAAGTTTAGTTTGCTGCCACCATGCCATAGCTCTACCTCTCAAACGAGTAACAACTAACTTAACTCTGCGATGCTCAGGTATTTCCTTAAAGTCAAAAATTTCTTCAACATTAGACAACCAATCAATAAATTCTTCAGCTACCATTCCACCCTTGAATTTTGGAATTTCTGTTTTCATCCCCGACTCCCATTTACGATCGTCTTCTACCTCCCGATAGTGATTTCGTACTTGGTCTCGATCTCGATAATGAACACTACATCTATCACCATCTTCATCATAATCAAATGTACTTCGATATCGATCTCGACCATCAACATTCACACGATCACGCATATCTCTTCTACTATATCTTTCATCATCACGGTATGGTTCATTTTCAAGTCCACGTAGGGTTCTTCTCTCTTCACCTCGATACTCATGATGTTCTTGCCTCATAGAAACTGAAGTTTCCCTTCTATCTGGTAAGATTGCGGCGACACCCTCCTCGCTTCCGTAACCGATGGCGAAACTCTGTTTCCTCCATGGTTCGAGACCGATGACCTTCTCCTTTGAGCTTGATTCAAATCATTCATCAATTTCTCTAACTTTCCAATACCTTCATCAAACTTTTCATTAATACATTGTTCCATTTGCTCAGCTTCTTCTCTTCTATACCACGCTTCAACATTTTGATGACGATTAGCTTTTCTCAGAGGCATAGTCGAATGAAACAATCTTCAACAACTCGGCTTAAACTTTAACTAGCTCTCAGCCTTGATCTTCAAAATGATGCACGGCTTCAATTTGAACAAATCTCCCACAAACTTGAACAAGTTCGGCTCGGCTTTGAACAACACTTCACTTAGCTCAGCTTTGCTTGATTTAGCTCGGCCTTGACTCTTCAAACTCTTCTCTTTGGCTCCAAGAACTCGGCTTAGCTATGATTGGCTAAGTCAAGCTTTGATACCAAACTGACGCAGCGGATAATGACGATGACGACGAAATGAAGATTTCATGTCAAACTAATCGAGGAACGATTAGGTGAAGCAATATGAATCGATGGATTGAAAGATACCGAATGCCCAAATTCGTTGATCTCCAAAAGATACCGAATTCTAGCTATCCCTAATATGTTGATCGCGCATGATACCGTGTTAAAAGATCTACGATTCTTCGATGTTGATCTCGCGCACGAGATTTCGTGAATTGGCTTCAAATCCGTTGATTCGAGCGCACTCGAATACCGCAAATGGAGATAGGAGATAACACTCAACTACCAATTTTAAAGTGGCACAAAGCACACAAACACAAAGTTTTATTCAAATCAACCCAGTTTACAAATGACCCAACATCCCTATTTATAGGGTTACAACTCACACGAATCAGCATCTTTACCGACCTATACTCCCACATCTTTTGTACAGACCACACGATCTAACATTGGTCGTTGACGACCTTAACAGACACGAGTTACCACATAACAAAATACAACGACCTACAACAATGCGACTCACATATATACAACACGACATAACAATGAACGACTTAACAACATGACACAAGTTGCGACTTAAAATACACGGCAGCGACCTATCTTCACAGCAGCATAAGGTCGAGCGACCTAAAATGAATGCGACTTAAGCTTCAGCACAAGAGAACGGCTTAAGACAGAGCAATGTAAGAAATTCCGCGACCTAACAATAGGTCGTAACTCGTTCCCACGACCTAACTTAGGTCGTAACTCGTCAAAGTCGAAACTCGAAAGGTCGGAGCGACCTAAAGAACGGCTCATTGGTTTCCTTAGCGCGCTGGATAGGTTCCCACAGCTTGCTTGCAACTTAAAATTTGAGGCGCTAGGTCGTTTGAACGTTTGAAACCCCAACTCGTTAGGTCGCAGGTACACTTCATCATCCTTCTCGTTAGGTCGTGAACGACCTAGGACCTTCGAGCGAGATTGCGCTGCATCAAGGAAGGACGCTTGCTAGAATGTATTCATGGTGTTTAGATTCATCCTTGAAGGAAATTCAAGGTGGCTCTAGTCAAGGTGTCTCCCAAGCTGGATTAGTGGTCATTTCACCGGTGACGTTGTTTGAGTAAAACAGTATAATAGTTACAGATAGACCTAGAGAGGTAATCGCTAAATAAAGTTAAGGATAACTGTGAGATTAACACCTAAATAAGAGTGTAGGTAATGCATGTAAATGTGATTGATCATTATATGACATGGTTTGTAAATTGTCGATAAGTGTATGGTATACTTGTATTGAGATGGATAAATGTATGACATGACTCACAATTATATGTTAAGTAAAGGGTATACTTATATTTGAAATGATGCCCATGATATGATGATTTATTACATGATATGTCGTAAATGATGTTGTTGATGCAGTGAAGCGAATACATGTTCCATTAGACGGTATGGTCTCACTATATGTTTGTTTCGACAAATGTATTACGCATACCAAGTTTTATGTGTAATCGTTGTTTTTATTATTGTTTCATCGTTAACTCGTGGGTTTTCCTAAAAATGAATAAAAGCTATGAAGACAAAGCTTGGTGCTTACTGGATAATAAAGTTTTGTTTGGATTTCGTTGTTGTAAAACCAGGCAATGTAACTGGTTAAGTTTTTTTTGTTTGCATATTCATATGCCGGCATGACACTATCATCCATACTTTATTACATTTACTCCTACCTCGTTATGTAGTGATATCTTTACTACTAATAAAGAAAATTGGTTGAACTAATTTACTTGGTGTCCTTTTGAAATTTCAAAAATGTTCTTGCTTTCCGTTCACATGTTTTGCACTCAAACAAAATATCAACGTATATAATAATACAAACAGCCCGTGTGCGAAGAATGAGTCCATACTAGTATGAATAAGGTAAATATAACTATGTAATGAAAAGTTTATGTAGCCACGCTGTTTACTTTATATTACTGAAAAAAACGATCTCATTTTTTCGCTTCAAAATAATTGTAGTGACGACCGATGAGAAAGTACGGTAAGAAGAGATGATGATTAGTGATTATATGTTAGTGATGTAGTGAGATGAGACGATGCGAATGACATTGAAATGTGACGTTATGGTCGGTACGTGCCAGATTAGAGTTTCGAATCGATAAAAGTGGCGATAACAACGGTAGCGGGGTGGTACAGTGGAAAGCAACAACATAGAAAGTGACAATTTTAAACGAGGAAACGAGACGTGCGCTGATGCGATGAAAAATTGTTTCAAGAAGAAAATCAGTATAGCGTCCCTAGTCGTGAATGTTGAAACTTTGTGGCTTTGAATATTGATTTTGTCCTATGAAAAAAATTTATCCTTATGGAATCTAAATTGTCATAGTTAATACATGTTGACCGATTCCTTTGCATTAAGAAATACCAAATAGATATGAAGATACCGTGTGTTTGTTTCAAGCGAATCTTGTGTAGACAAATCAAACACAACATAAAAGCAAAAAATGCCACGATGTGACGTTTTTTAGTTGTGGAAATTGTCGTATAAGTTGATGATGTAATCAAACAATGAAGAACTGATTTTCATGTTGAAATGGTTGTTAATTAGAGCAACATTACGTTAATGTTAGGAATGAAGTAACTAGTTAGGCATCATTTGATTAGGAATTGATGTTATAGCAAACATGAGGATGTAACCATCAGTAGACATTACCCACCGACAAGTCCGATCAACATTTATGATTCTTAACTTGTAAGTTGAGCCAGTAACATTCAGTCGGTGTTACTGTTGCCAATTAGTAAGCAGTCTCTAGTGATATTCGGTGGGCATAAACAAATTGGCCTGCAGAATAAATAGTGAAGCGCCGACAGTTGGCAATTGGTGAAAGAAAGAATTGCAGCATATCATATAAAAATGAGGAAATGAAGAAAGAAGTGAAAATGAATAAAGGGAAACTCGGAACTGTTATTTAATTGATGGTACAATGGACAAGTAGGCAGCTACCAAGATGTTTTCTCGTGAATCTTATTAATAAAGGAAACTATGATGCTGACGCATATACATTTTGAGGGTAGGACAGCACATGTCGTTCTCATTTTACTTGTAAGAAAGGAAATAATACATGTCACCCACGACATATTTCTATTTCACATGTTTTATCATCTCTTGTAAGTCACATTTAAATCAAATCCGAAATGTTTGCTTATTATTTACTAAAATACTTAAAAACTAAAAAAGCAAAAACCTGTCTCTAAATTTACTTATTATTATTTTTTAACATAATATTGTTAATTTTTTAATTAATTAATAAATTAGTGATGGAATGCATGTGTGTAGTAGCACAGAGGAAAACAAAGATTTTAATTTGGTTCAATGGACAAATTTTAGTGTTATGCCTTGGGGGATAAATTTTGAAAACTTATTTTAAAAATAGACATGCTTTCACTTTACCAACATTTTGATAATGCATGGGTATAAACATTTTTCAAATGTGAAAATGTTTGCACACCTTTGATAATGCGCAAATACAAACTAAAAATTATGTTTAGACGCGGTAACATGTGCAAACACAAAACCGGATTTGATCAAACCAAATTATTTTTAGAATAAGTTTTGAATAGACAAGGATCACTAGCTCAAATGGTTTTATGTTTAATCTCCTGATACATCAAAGTAGTTGATTTTTTTTAAATTAAGTATTGCTCTTTGTTATAATTTTTTTTAAAGGGATCTAAAATAGGTTTTCATGGTTGGATCTAATTTTAAAAAAAAAACCTTCGTTAAAAGGGTGCACAATAAAAAAATCTTATTCAATTACTTGTCACAGCAAATGAAAAAAAAAACTTTATCTTTTTACTAGCTAGGTTAGCATTCTCATGCGTGTTGAATATGAGCTTATATGATTTTTGTTTGATGATAATAAACATATATACATTCGTTTAAATGTATTTGATAATGTACTATTTTATTTTTCACAAATTAAATAAATATTTGCTGAATAAAATAAATAACACAGATTTAGAATTCAAACGAATATTTTATTCAAACAAATATTTATTACAATTTTGAATAGTACAAATTCAAGCTCTCACTATACATATACAACTTTGATACAAATTCAATTACATCACTATTTTACATTTACAGTTGACCTCACTACATATCACTCACACTCGTATTGATTTTCAACTTCATTACAGTTAGAATCCAGCATCTGAGCAATCTGCAAAAATATTCACTAACGCAGTAAAATTGAAAAAGAAATATTTTTGCAATATAAAATAAAATATGATTTTTGAAAATATTATTTGCCTCAGTTATTTGGGTTGTTCGTCATCATTTATATTTGAATTCATCACACACGAACAATGTGACATGCACAGTGTATCACTGTACATGCCACAAGGCCGTGCACACCGATATACACTTGATAATGCTACAGGGACAGGTGAGCACAAGGTCAAACCCAAATAAAAGGACGGGTTCAACTCAGGTGCAATATAAATAGAATCTCAACTTCAACACAAGGTCAAACCCGAGTTGCGAAATTGGATTCAACACAAGGCAGTGGTACAGGCTACGACTTCAAGCAACATGTATGCAACAAGGTCCATACTAAAGAAAAACCAAATGAAGACAGCAACTAGTACAACTGAAATGCAAGCGATACACTGCAATGAAGCATGCACATGTGTGGACAGCGAAAACCAAAGCTAACAGCATCTACAACAATGCATAGTCGCATTCAAGTCTTAGAAACAAATGACACAATGTTAGAGCATACGAGCAGCAGCCTTAACAAGGCATGGACAACATGTCAGAATGACTCAGTAATACAAGTGAACTAATGAACACTGCAAGTCAGTAGAGAACCCATACTACATGAAATACATGGAGCAATGCTCAAGTGAAGTTCAGGCCAGACCAACCAGAAATATGCAAACATCTCAAGACCACGATATCAAGTTACAAACAGAGCCATCAGAAATACACAAAACCAAATGAACAAACAAGTGCACAACTAAATCAATATTGCAAATGAACGAGAGGCAACAAGAATGGCCAGAAATTGTGCAACATGGTCAGAAGCAAGGCAACAGAGACTCAAGCAACAACATGGTATGCAAGTGATGGCAGATGGAGGTTTGGACTATTATATATATGCTGCTGCAATCAGGTATGTATGCAAATGGTTGTTACTATGATCAGGTCGAATGTATGCCAGTGTGATGGGTATGAAATAGCAATATGGAGGGGATGTTCTGTTTGAACTGTTTGGCTTTTGAAGTTGATGAGGTAGCAAGACTGTGTTAGTGATACAGATAGGCAAATGATACCAAAAATATCAAGTAATGCAGACAACGATTCAATGTAACCAAACATGCAACATTTCACACCAGAATCACTTCAAACAACAACCATACTTCAAGACCACAATACCAAAGTGCATTCAATCAGACTTCAAAAGGAACCGTACAATGCAACTACACCGGACATACAACAAAAAACATTCGAATACATCAACTAATGAACAAGTCAAGGAGCAGTTTCAAAGTGTAGTAGGAAATCGAAAATTATCAGTTGAAGCCATGGTTCAGTAGCAATTCAAAAACTGCCAGTAAGTCAATGATGAATCAATCGATCAAAATGACAGTGAAGCAGTTTGAATAAAGTTACAAAGAAATTCAATGAACAAGGTATACCAGAGGGATGAACAAGACTCGGCAATCAAATAACAGTAAGAAGTGTACCAAGACCACATGCATGTAGACATCAAGCAAATAGAGGCAAAGTCACAATGCATCAACATAACAGCAAGTCATGTAAAAGAATAAGAGAAAAAGCATTTTATCTTGGTTGTTACAGATAATATTGCTAAAACAAAAGATAAACAACAAACTGCAGATACGAAGGTTATAGTGATACCGAAATTCGTGTACATAACCGTGTATCAAAGCCGTGTTTTTAACAAGTCAACAGAAGAAGGAACGGAGTGGAAGCCGTAGTCAACAACGTGATGACCAAGGAGTCGATCAATGCCGTGAATGTCAAGCAATTGAAGAATATACGATTACGAACAAGTCAGAAATAACACGAGCATTCAAGTAACATCAATCGGCTGAGAAAAGAATTTGACAAATTCAAATATAATTATGCGAACGAAAGACTAGGGGATCGAACCCTATAAATTGAAATCATCATCGGCAATTTTATCTATCGAGTTCAAGTACGAAAACACAAAAGCACAAAAGCATAAAATTACATACCGAAGCAAGGAGTCGAACTCGATCGAACAACGAAGCAGCCGAAGAGAGGAACGAGAGAAGATCAAAGATACTCGCGCATTATCCACAAGATTGATCAAGCATAAAGTCGGCAGCTTCATCAAACCCTAAATTGGATCGAAGGGACGAAGCCCTAAATTTGCAAGAAGAACGGCCGCCATTACGAACGGAGCAAATAAAAGAGACGGGTCGAACTACAAAGGGGGCCGGCCTATTTTCTAAAGAGACTTCTATTTTATAAAAGGGTTTTGTATTTTAAAATTAGGGTTATTTAATTTTTAAATTGTTTTTAACTTGTATTTTCGTTTTTAAACCGTTTTATTTTTCTAGTCGTGTGACTAGAGGACAAGCTACGTGGCGTAGCTTGAAAATTCGCAACTCAGTGGCTGAGTTGTGGCAGGGTTTTGAACGTAGAGTTAGATTTAGTCGATAGCGGGTGTCGTGAGTTTACGTGTATAAGCAAGGGACTATCTAATTTCTAGTAGAAACATTGGGGGCAGCACGTAGGCAGGGTTTTGCCGAAGCTGGGTAAATTCTGTGTCGTTCTATTTCTGCATTTATTATTCTGCTATTATCTGTGCTGCTATTGTTCTGTGATCTGTGTTGAAATTATTTTATAAGCTTCCGCAATTATTTTTATAATTTATACTATCACCCTATTCACCCCCCTCTAGGGTGAAATCGATCCTACAAGTGGTATCAGAGCTAGGAACAAAAGCCGTTTTTGTTTTTAATTTTTTTTTTTACAAAAATCGATTTTTGTTTTAAAAATTCGTGTTTTAAAAATTGGTTTTTGTTTTAAAATTTTGAATTTTTGAAATGGCTTCTTTTATTAATACTTTTGTTGAGGGTCGCTCCAATATTATTCCTTCTATTTTCGATGGAACAGATTTTTTGAATTGGAAATTAAAAATGGAATTTTATTTAAAATCTGTTAATATTAAATGTTGGGATATTATTGAAAATGGGTGTGATATAACAGATAAGAAATTTATCTCGATTAACGCTCTTGCTATGCATATATTATATTCTCATATTAATCAAGATAATTTTAATTTCATCTCTCATTGTAAAAATGCACAGGAAATCTGGAATACTTTCGATGCAATATATGGTGCAAAAGTTAACAGCAATGAGAAGTCCTCCACAACCGACTCAGTTAAAGAAATATGCTTAACAGGATTGGTAAATAGCAGTTGTGATGAGGATGATGATGATGGAGCAGCCGAGCTGGCACTAATAATGAAGAAATTCAAAAGGTGGAACCACAAATATGGAAATCCAGCTCTAAATCAAAAATTAAAAAGCAGAATAATCAAAGCTCTAAACAACTCGAAAGAACACGGGATCATTTGCAACAAACCCGGTGATATCAAGCCCAATTATCCCCGATTTCAACGCGATTTTAAAAAGAAATCAAAACGGAGAAATGCTACAGCCACGTGGAATAAAAGCGATAGCAGTGAAAGTGAGAACGCAGATATGTGCCTTCATGGGAATATAACTGATAGCGACGATGACGAGGCAAGCGAGGTATCAAAACTCACTCACTCTGAATTACTTATTTATTTCCACGAAGTAAATGGCTGTTTTGAACGACTTAGGGAGAAGTATGTCAAACTTGAATCACAAAAAGACACTTTGATAGAATTAAATAAACAACTTGACCAATTAGTTAAAACCTATCAAAGTAGGATCCCTAAGTGTGATAAGTGTCCAACATTCGAAGAAGAAATTAGAAAATCAGAAATCAGAATAAAATCACTTGAAAATGAAATTCTGATTTTAAAAGAGAATGAAAATACTAGGAGAGAAAATTCTATCAAAAAGTGCACACAATTATTGAACGAAAATGAATTTCTCAAAGCACAAGTCCAACAATTGTCAACGACTTTAGATAAATTTTCAAAAAGTGAAAAATCGTTGAATATGCTATTAGGGAAACAAACTGTTAATACAGTTAGACAAGGACTTGGATATAATTGTTCGAAAATTGTTAAAAGCGATATTAATCAAGTCAACTCAATGTGCACGATTTGTAGAAAATATGGACACAATCACAATAATTGTTGGTATAGACCCAAACATGTGAAAACTATACCGATTTGGGTTTCAAAAGGCACAAATATAAAATCTCTCAAAGTTAAACAAATTTGGTGCCGAAGGGAACAATTATAAATAGTTTTGGGTCTTTACAAAATTGTTTTTCAAAATTTTCTTCCACTAACAATCATGGACCTATAAAAACAAATAGGTCACAAAAATCTTTCAACGTGTAGGTGTGGTGGCAGGCTAAGGAACAACAACAGTGTTCTCTGGATTTTTGGCTGTTCCATAAACACAACGGGCGACAAAACAAAGTTCCTTAACCTATTATAAAGGTGACAGAATCACAATGGACAACAACGAAAAATATCGTAAAGGTAAAACAGGTATATTTATTTGAACGATATATTAAATATGATAATCTGCACCATATTCTAAATTAAAATCAGCCAATATTGAGATGATGAAAAGATGATGATTCTGACTTATTCAAAATAGTTGGCCAATTATATTCTTATGCCAAAAACACTATAAAATTCTCTAGATTCTTTGAATTACTTCTTATACATCAGTTTGGATTAAAAATAGTGTTTTGTTGAATGATGATACATTTGGTTATAATACGGCTAACTCTTTATTCACGGTTTTTGATTATTTACACGGCTTCAATTCAAATTCAAAAGAATGTCATTTAAATTGTTGTTAAAATTGAGTTTGAAATTCTTGGTGCACACTTCATGGTTTGGTCAATAAAATTCAACGAGTGATAATAGAGTGAAAGTAAAATTCAGATGCAGATTACACTGGTAATCTAGTTGATAGAAAAAATTACTAGTGGAACGTGATTAATTGTTGAAACATTTAATAACTGCATCATTCATTCAAAGGAAATATCTGCATATATTTTCAAGTCAAATAATTTTTCAAATAGCAGAAAAGTTTCTTATAAAACCCCCTCTAGAAAATCAATTTTGACCTTGCTTTTCAGATTGGTCATTTTTTAGAAAAATTGATTTATAACTATTTCTGAATTTGATTTTAAATGATTACATTGACTAATCTGACTCCCTAATGATTATCGAAAAGATGAATAGTGATTGAAAAAGTGACGAGTGTTGATATTTATCATATATTATAACTCGAGAAAGTATAATTAGAAAGTTTCTTTAGAAATTTAAACAAGAGTTATAAAACTTTTTGTTGGTAAAAATTCCATGACCATCTCTATTTCTATCATAATTCTAACAGCCATCACTCATCAAAATTCTATATAGTTTGTCAATATGTGGTACTTTAAACAGGAATCGTTCGTTTTTCATTTTCACATTTTTTTTAAATAAAAATAAAAATTAATAATAAATAAATAAATACCAAAGTATTCACTCTCATTTAAAAGTCCTCACGGTTATGCATGGGTGAATTACTTGGAATTTGTTATGTGCTTCCATGCTCATTTAAAAGTCCTCGTGATTATGCATGTATGGAACACATATCAAAAGTTGATTTTTAAAATAAACAAGTTGATTCTAATCCCATTTAAAATTCCTCACGGTTATGCGTGGTTAGAAGATACATGAATTCATTTTTTTTAAAATAAAATTGGAATACTACTAATCTCATTTAAAAGTTCTAACGGTTATGCATGGTTAGTAGATATTCAAATTCCTGATATAAATATACCACAAATAGACACAACTGTATGGTTTTATATGATGACATCATTCTAAAAGTGAATATACGCATAACAAAATATTTATGATTTTTGTTTGATTTTTTATTGAAATTTAATATTTATATTCAATTGAGTTTTAATGTTGGATTAATATCGATCACTTTATCTCTATTTTCTCTAACACTATTATTCTTTTGCTGATAACAAAATGGGGAGAGAAAAGTTAAGATTTTGTCAAATAAAATCAAGCAAAGGTCAAATAATTTTCCATTTGCATCTAGGCTCATTTGCATATTATTTAATTGTATGCATATTTGTAGGGGGGGCTTTGTGTAGAGAGGAAGCAGTTAAATAGGGGGAGCAATTAGAGCATATCAATGATCAAATACATTTAACATATTCAAAATATTAAATATATGTTTGTTATCATCAAAAGGGGGAGATTGTTGAATATGCTTTTATATGATTTTTGTTTGATGATAATAAACATATATACATTCGTTTAAATGTATTTGATAATGTACTATTTTATTTTCACAGATTAAATAAATATTTGCTGAATAAAATAAATAACACAGATTTAGAATTCAAACGAATATTTTATTCAAACAAATATTTATTACAATTTTGAATAGTACAAATTCAAGCTCTCACTATACATATACAACTTTGATACAAATTCAATTACATCACTATTTTACATTTACAGTTGACTTCACTACATATCACTCACACTCGTATTAATCTTCAACTTCATTCCAGTTAGAATCCAGCATCTGAGCAATCTGCAAAAATATTCACTAACGCAGTAAAATTGAAAAAGAAATATTTTTGCAATATAAAATAAAATATGATTTTTGAAAATATTATTTGCCTCAGTTATTTGGGTTGTTCGTCATCATTTATATTTGAATTCATCACACACGAACAATGTGACATGCACAGTGTATCACTGTACATGCCACAAGGCCGTGCATACCGATATACACTTGATAATGCTACAGGGACAGGTGAGCATAAGGTCAAACCCAAATAAAAGGACGGGTTCAACTCAGGTGCAATATAAACAGAATCTCAACTTCAACACAAGGTCAAACCCGAGTTGCGAAATCGGATTCAACACAGGGCAGTGGTACAGGCTACGACTTCAAGCAACATGTATGCAACAAGGTCCATACTAAAGAAAAACCAAATGAAGACAGCAACTAGTACAACTAAAATGCAAGCGATACACTGCAATGAAGCATGCACATGTGTGGACAGCGAAACCAAAGCTTACAGTATCTACAACAATGCATAGTCGCATTCAAGTCTTAGAAACAAATGACACAATGTTAGAGCATACGAGCAGCAGCCTTAACAAGTCATGGACAACATGTCAGAATGACTCAGTAATACAAGTGAACTAATGAACACTGCAAGTCAGTAGAGAACTCATACTACATGAAATACATGGAGCAATGCTCAAGTGAAGTTCAGGCCAGACCAACCAGAAATATGAAAACATCTCAAGACCACGATATCAAGTTACAAACAGAGCCATCAGAAATACACAAAACTAAATTAACAAACAAGTGCACAACTAAATCAATATTGCAAATGAACGAGAGGCAACAAGAATGGCCAAAAATTGTGCAACATGGTCAGAAGCAAGGCAACAGAGACTCAAGCAACAACATGGTATGCAAGTGATGGCAGATGGAGGTTTGGACTGTTATATATATGCTGCTGCAATCAGGTATGTATGCAAATGGTTGTTACTATGATCAGGTCGAATGTATGCCAGTGTGATGGGTATGAAATAGCAATATGGAGGGGATGTTCTGTTTGAACTGTTTGGCTTTTGAAGTTGATGAGGCAGTAAGACTGTATTAGTGATACAGATAGGAAAATGATACCAAAAATATCAAGTAATGCAGACAACGATCCAATGTAACCAAACATGCAACATTTCACACCAGAATCACTTCAAACAAAGCGAGAGTGCAACCATACTTCAAGACCACAATACCAAAGTGCATTCAATCAGACTTCAAAAGGAACCGTACAATGCAACTACACCAGACATACAACAGAAAACATTCGAATACATCAACTAATGAACAAGTCAAGGAGCAGTTTCAAAGTGTAGTAGGAAATCGAAAATTATCAGTTGAAGCCATGGTTCAGTAGCAATTCAAAAATTGCCAGTAAGTCAATGATGAATCAATCGATCAAAATGACAGTGAAGCAGTTTGAATAAAGTTACAAAGAAATTCAATGAACAAGGTATACCAGAGGGATGAACAAGACTCTGCAATCAAATAACAGTAAGAAGTGTACCAAGACCACATGCATGTAGACATCAAGCAAATAGAGGCAAAGGCACAATGCATCAACATAACAGCAAGTCATGTAAAAAAATAAGAGAAAAAGCATTTTATCTTGGTTGTTACAGATAATATTGTTAAAACAAAAGATAAACAACAAACTGCAGATAGGAAGGTTATAGTGATACCGAAATTCGTGTACATAGCCGTGTATCAAAGCCGTGTGTAACGACCCAGAATTTTTATTAATTTAAATTTGAATATTTAATTAATTTTAAATATTTATAAGTGAATTTATAAGTCAAATAAATTTTTATTTGAATTTATTGGATTTAATTGGATAATTAAATCGATAAATTAATATGTGAAATTATGGAAATAATTGAAAATGAGTTAAATATGATTGAAAATAATTTGGAAAATTTTATTTAATCATACTGGAGTTATAGAAATATTTTAGAACTTTTAAAATCGAATTAAAAGTTAATTTGTGAAAATTGAATATTTTAATATTAAATAATCGACTGTAAAATAGCCAATTTTTGGACAGTCTCATAATTGAACGAAACCAGTTCCATTGGATCCGTAATAGTTAGTTATTACCAGGTTTCAAATTTCGTGTCAATCGGAGCTATCGTTTGATCGTGGCAGCTCGAAACGCATCGAATCGTTTTTAATTTAAATTTGGCGAGTCAAAATAGCCATTTTTCAAAAAGTCTCGGAATTCGACGAAACTAGTTTCATCGGATCCGTAATGTGATATTATTGTAAGGTTTCAAATTTCAAGTCAATTGGATTTACGGTTTGTCCTGTACAAATTAAAACGCCTAGAAATCGGTTTAAATCGGTTTAATTTAAATTGAGCGTTTTCAGCCATAACTCGCACATACTTCCGAATTAGCTTCCGAAACTTGTTCCATTGTGTCCGGAACGCGGGATAAACCCTAGGTACGCTGGTTACGGCGCCTAAATCGGAGTTCGGAATTTCCGGATGAATAGTGTCGTTCAAAACTCTATAAATAGACCCTATACCCTTCATAAATTAGAAATAACAACCCTAACCCTAATTCTATATGCATAGCCGCCACTTTCTAATTCAATGGCCAGAAATGCTTAACACTCATCTCTCAATCTCTCTCAATCCATTAAGAATTAGCCAAAGTGCTCAACTACAACGTTGTAGAGCGAAGAGAGGGCTTTGATTTCATACGGAGTTGATCGGAAATGGTGCAACGAAGGAGGAGCTAGGGGAGGCCGACCTTGCTGCCGTGCGCACGTGTTTTCATGCTCTACAGGTGGCCGAGCTTCACCTAGGGGGGGCCGAGTGTAGTGGAGGAGGAGGCCTTCGCAATGGAGCAAGTTGATCGACCTAAAGCTCGTTGTGGTGATCGAATTTATTAACCCTAAATCTACATGTTGGGTTCGGCCTTGAAATTGTTTCCTGGAGATGATAACGTGAGGGATGGAAGAAGCAAGGGTGCGGTGGTGATGAGTTGGAGCATGATCCTAAGGCCCAGGATGCTTTGGGTATAAAATAAATTAGTTAATGTTGAAATTAAGTTATATAAATCGTGTACAATCTTGTAAAATTCATAACTTTTTCATACGAGGTCGAAAAAATGCAAATCCAGTTGCGTTGGAATCGTATGGACGAGCACTACGCGATGGAGTTGGTTTGGAGTCGTTTGGAGTTAGTGAGAATTTCGGGTAAAATTAAACGTGCGTTTAATTTTATTCGAAATAAAAGCTAAAACGGAAATTAAAACCAAGGTGAGAATTTCTCACTCAATCGAATAGATTTCGATTTTATTTTAAATAGTTAGATTTAAAATATTTGAATGCATGTTTGAATGATGACTGTAAATTATTGATTGTTAAAATAGACATTATGCGCCGTTAGTAAGCGGATGTTATTTAATATAAACATATACCGCGAATATTTCATAAACAGTGAAATTGGTATTATATATAATATCAATATATATATATTGGCATATGTATATATTGCAGTTGTTGATTTCCCGCATTTATTTGTTTAGCGGATGAGACCCTATTACGCCGTTATTAAGCGGATAATATTTATTAAGAACATATACCGCGATAATTTCGTACTGGAGCGAAATTGGTATTGTGCTAATGTTTTTGGATGTAGGAAACAGGTTGGAGGGATCCAACTGGATTCCTCAACAGTATTTATTTTATTTCAGATATTTTGATATTTGATGGATTATCATATCGATATATGATATCGTTGTTAGTCGTGATTGACTATTTGATGTGTAGCATCATTGGACCCAGATTTTGGGATTTTAAAATGATTTTTAAAGTGATTTTGAAAATATACTATATTTTTGGAATTGATCCATTATAAATAAATAAACGTTATAATTTTTAAAGTTATAAAAATTATGGTTTTTGTGAAATATAGTTAAAAAGCTGATTTTTAGAAATACGATTAAAAGTCGATTTTTGAGAAATATGAACTAATGATTTTATAAAATAATTTAGATTGGATTTTTGAATATATGATAAAAGTTTAAATATAGGATTAATAAAATTTGATTATTTTATAAATCGAAATGATGAAATTATAAAGGAAATTAAAAGATGTTTTAAAGAATAATATTAATTGATTCATATTAAGAGATTTATAAACGGATATTTATAAATCGAAATATTGACATTATAAAACGAGTCTTTATAAGTGTTTGAATGAAGTGAAAATGAAATTCATTAATGAATGAAATTTATAGAATTATGTAACGGTGAAGTTATAAATGGAATTTTATAAACAATAGGTTTATAAAATTTGTAAAGTTCAAAGGAACGATTTTTGCAAATAAATAAATTATAAGTGTTTGGCTTATAATTTGGACCTTTGGTTTATAATTAAGATTATAAATCGAATAGGTAAATAAAGAAGATTTATAAAGGAAGTTTTTATAAATAAATAGAAAAGGAATTTATAAACGTTGTTTTATAAATTCGCAAATGACTTATTTTGACAAGTTAATTGTTATAACTTAGAAATGGAGTTATATTCACATTTTTTTAATAGTGAATAATCCTTTGAATTAAAATGAATAAAAGAATGAAATTGGTTAACGCAGTTTATTCACGTTTTTGAATAGTGAATAACACGTTAAAGAAATTGTTTAGAAGGTGAATGTTTTAAATAGAATTAAAACGATCCAACGATGTTTTAAAAGGTATTGAGATTCGAAACCATAGATTTCAACATTTATTGTTGAAATAGATGTTTCGAGAAATAAAAGGAAATAGTGGACTATAACACTGTTGTTATAGTAAATGATTTCCGAATGGAAATGTTTTGGTTTAGTATTGGGATTTATATATCTATTTTAGTTTTGAATTCCTATACTAGTGATTTTGGGTTGTAGTAACGATGTTTTACGCAACATTCGTTTTGGCCCAAATAAATATGTTAAGTGAATGATTTCCTTAAAGAAAGAAATATGTACTTAATTCGGTTTAAGTATATTGAATATTTTCTAAGTGTTGAAAATAAAAGATTGTGAATTACTTATCTAATAAGTATGGGAATGTTTTCCAATATGAAGTGAAAAATTAGAATTTATCTTTTTGAAGATAAATTGAAATGAATGATTGAAATCATATATGCATGGATATTTTGAAATGTAAATTCATTATGGAATTTATGAATGAAAAGTGGAATTTGTATGAAAATAAATATTGATTTATTTTTGAAGTGTTGAAACTATATATCTAGTAAAGATATTTTGGAAAATAAATAATTTGGAAAATTATTTGGAATCTGGTGATGTATGCATATCAATTGATAGTTCAATAACCGACTATCAATATTTTCCTTTGAATGGGTATTTGATGTGAATTGATTGAATTTGAATGCACACTTATTTTTGAATAAGCGCTCACTATTCGGGTTAACCGGGAAAGGACCATGGGGTCGTATAACCCATTCCGAATATGTGATACGTCGTTGTGAATTGCAATTGAAGATCGGTGTTGAAGACCGGATATTTGTAAGAGCGATAGGATGACCTATCGATTGTTTCTGCAC
Organism: Allium cepa; assembly: GCA_030765085.1. Classification (NCBI taxonomy): domain Eukaryota; kingdom Viridiplantae; phylum Streptophyta; class Magnoliopsida; order Asparagales; family Amaryllidaceae; genus Allium; species Allium cepa. Next base: position 458,421,826 of record CM060938.1, on the reverse strand, counting down.
CGAGTCGCGCCGGTATTGAAACTCCATATGTGATGGTGAATCCGATCAGGATTGTGAATATCCGAGTTGCAAGGACTTCTTTGTAAGTGCCTTCGGTTCTGTTCGATCCCGGAACAGACTTGTATGGATTGTATGCCTGACATTACAATTTGAGATATAAAGCCGATTTCTTTCAAATATATTTCTGTTGGTGGCGGAGGATTTATTCTTTGCTTAACACCCTTCTTTGAGACGTACGAGCTCAAAGGTTATATAGTTGAAGTTATCAGCGATATATCCCATTTTGGTAATGTGACATGCTGAGTGATGCTGAAATGATCATTGTGTTGATTATTTGTGATAGGATCATTTATTTGATCGTCTATCTTAGTGATCATTGTGTTGATCATTTGTTGACCCAAAGCACGGCTTTTTGTACAAAGTGTGTTTTTGTGGACGTGACTTCGTCGAGCCTCACATCCCGGAAATGGTCAAAACAGGAAAGATGCGGCAAGGTTATTAGGGGTTGCTGTAGCTCCCCTTAGGGTATGTGCATTTCCTTCTGGAAAGGGGTGGTATCATGGTATGGAGCCCAGATACTTACTCATGTTGAAAACACTCTATTTATTATGGTGTGATGTTGGATATCGAGCGCTCGGTTGAAAAGGTCCTAAAGGACCGGGGAATGGCGTGCTCGTGTCAGTAGTTACCCAGTTAAGGGGTAACCCGGCCTTGTGTTGGCAGAGTTCCGGTTTGGTTCTCGGGGATGTCTTTCCAGAGGCATTCTCAGTGGCAATGGGAAGTTCCTTGGCCTGACCATTTGTTGGAAATCCAAAGAAACAATACGAGACTTGTACGGTTTTAGTTGTAGAACCTGCTATGGAATGTGGCGGTAACCTGCTATTGAACATAGTTAGCTATAGTAGGCATACGATAATGGTCGTATGTTGGCTAAGATTTATATTCTACTTTCGAAAGGATTTGTTATACATTATGCACTAGTAATAATATCAAATGTTATTTTAAATGCGTATCAAGCATCTTTGACTATCATAAGGAGAAATCTCCTCCGATTCTGCGTTTGCATGTGTGTGTGTGCGGGAGGCCTTATGGTAGTCTCATTTTTAAAAGCATTGCGAATTGATCTAAAAATATTCTTCGATTTTGATTTTTAAAGTAAATAAACTGTTTTGAGTTCTCACACCAGTCACATGACTGACTTGGAGTTATTGTTTTCCTTCCTAAACTCTGGGTGCCCACAAATTTCCACACGGGCAGTTAAGAGTAAGGTTTATCAGGATATTCTGGATATTCTAGAGTTGCTGGAGGCAAGCTGGATGGCATGGCGTATTATTTATATAGTATTTCTTTTCCGCTGCACTGTTGTTGTTGTATGTTGTTGTACACTCTGATGATAAGATGTAATGAAATGTGATGTAATGTAATAACTGATATAGTTCTTTGTTTAAAGATTATTCATTCATTATTATATGTTGTTCCGCTGCGAATTGTGAGATTCTGATGTTGTTCTGTTGTTTTCTGTCCCGTCCTATTTTCTTCTGTTTTTTTTTTCTTTTTCCTCTATTCTCTTTTTCTTCTATTTTTAAAATTTTCTATCTTCTTGTTTCTTCTTTTTCTCTCTTCTTCTCTTTTCTTTTCTTAAAATCTTTTTAAAACCCATAACATCTCGGTTTTCGGCCTTTGATTTCTCGGCAGTCGATAAAGTGAGTATCGATGTCGGTTTTTCGGAGAACGAAAATCTCGGGCGTTACATTTGGTATCAGAGCTCTGATGGTTAAGCGACAACCATGGTTCTGTTGGGTATAATTCATTAGAGATAGAGTCAGTAGTACTCTAGAATGAGTTTGAGTGTAATAATAGATATGAGTGCGTATTTGTTAGTGAATATGAAATTGTTTTATATTGTGATGATTGGTTTATTGAGTGGCATATGAACCTTCCTCAGCACGGTATGTACAACTTTGCCGAAGGGGTTTCTAAACACTTGAATAGAACAATTCGACATAATATTGATTTTAAAATTGGGTAAATGAAATAATTTTACCTTGATTATATTTTATATGTAAAGGAATAATTTTTCAGAATTATTAAAGTGTATATAAGTTGATTGTTAGGTTGTTTGAATAATCTAAATTAAAGAATAATTGTATAAGTAAAAGAATTATAAGAATTGAAGTATAATTAAAGTGATTTACAATTGTGAAATAAACTTATATATATAAGAAGTTAATATATATATGAATATGAGTTGTAAATAAAAGTGAATATAAAGTTAAATGAAATATAACTTAAGTGTTGTTGAATGGAATTGATTTTGGTATCGAAGTAAATAATCAAGTGGATTAAAAGAAATGTGAACTTGAGTTATGTAAATGAAATTCAACTTTGGTAATTGAATTGAATTAATGGATTGAATGATTAATCAATTAAATATGAATTAAATTGGATATGGAATAATGAATGAAAGTGTTAATTCATTAAATCTAATGTTATTGGGAGTTGAATAAATTAAATGAAATATAAGCAAAGGAATTTGGTTGTATTATATATACTTTGGTTGTTATATGATTGTTAGTTGATTGTATATAATTCATTAAGTAGTTAATGAAATGGAAAGCTATGAAATTAAATTCAAATTAGAAAGTAAATAAATTTGAATAGAATTGAAAGTGAATTGGATTTAATTAGTAATGATAACTAATTGAATTGAGAATGAAAGTTGATAAAATCCAATGTTGATAAATCGGAGTGAAAACCAATTCATTAAGTATTAATGAGAATATGAATGAATTTGTTGAATGTTAGTTGGTTGATGGTTGAATATATATTGCTATTGTTGCATTTGCTATGTGATATATATAGTTGATATGTTACTATATGTTGTATATTGAGATTATTTGCATATGTGCATGTTCTCATGTTGTTTGTTGAGTGATTAGTAGGTGCGGATCGCGTTTGCTTCGCATTTGGAGCTCGCTTTAGCGCTATATTAGCCGTATATGCGTGCTAATAAAATTTTAAGGTACATATCTCGGATTAAATATCGTACTTTTACACTTTTTTCCCTTCGGGATGCCTCATTACTTGATGAGATGTATATTTGTGATATATATACTGTCATTTTTTTTTCGGATCGAGCCGCGCAAAGGAGACTATGACGAATTTTTCCGGAAATTTAAGGCGTTAGAAAATTTTTGAGAAAATTGGGAAAATTTTGGAAAACTTTAACTTTGTTTTAGAGTTGAAAGTTAAATGATATAGATTGTTTTTGAAAACATAACTAAGTATGATTTGAAAACTTAGTAAAAGTTATCATAAGAAGTTTAATTATGAATTTTGGAAAATTAATAGATTCTGTAACTTTTCTTACTTGTAATTTCGGGGACGAAATTCTTTTAAGGGGGAAAGATTGTAACGACCCAGAATTTTTATTAATTTAAATTTGAATATTTAATTAATTTTAAATATTTATAAGTGAATTTATAAGTCAAATAAATTTTTATTTGAATTTATTGGATTTAATTGGATAATTAAATCGATAAATTAATATGTGAAATTATGGAAATAATTGAAAATGAGTTAAATATGATTGAAAATAATTTGGAAAATTTTATTTAATCATACTGGAGTTATAGAAATATTTTAGAACTTTTAAAATCGAATTAAAAGTTAATTTGTGAAAATTGAATATTTTAATATTAAATAATCGACTGTAAAATAGCCAATTTTTGGACAGTCTCAGAATTGAACGAAACCAGTTCCATTGGATCCGTAATAGTTAGTTATTACCAGGTTTCAAATTTCGTGTCAATCGGAGCTATCGTTTGATCGTGGCAGCTCGAAACGCATCGAATCGTTTTTAATTTAAATTTGGCGAGTCAAAATAGCCATTTTTCAAAAAGTCTCGGAATTCGACGAAACTAGTTTCATCGGATCCGTAATGTGATATTATTGTAAGGTTTCAAATTTCAAGTCAATTGGATTTACGGTTTGTCCTGTACAAATTAAAACGCCTAGAAATCGGTTTAAATCGGTTTAATTTAAATTGAGCGTTTTCAGCCATAACTCGCACATACTTCCGAATTAGCTTCCGAAACTTGTTCCATTGTGTCCGGAACGCGGGATAAACCCTAGGTACGCTGGTTACGGCGCCTAAATCGGAGTTCGGAATTTCCGGATGAATAGTGTCGTTCAAAACTCTATAAATAGACCCTATACCCTTCATAAATTAGAAATAACAACCCTAACCCTAATTCTATATGCATAGCCGCCACTTTCTAATTCAATGGCCAGAAATGCTTAACACTCATCTCTCAATCTCTCTCAATCCATTAAGAATTAGCCAAAGTGCTCAACTACAACGTTGTAGAGCGAAGAGAGGGCTTTGATTTCATACGGAGTTGATCGGAAATGGTGCAACGGAGGAGGAGCTAGGGGAGGCCGACCTTGCTGCCGTGCGCACGTGTTTTCATGCTCTACAGGTGGCCGAGCTTCACCTGGGGGGGCCGAGTGTAGTGGAGGAGGAGGCCTTCGCAATGGAGCAAGTTGATCGACCTAAAGCTCGTTGTGGTGATCGAATTTATTAACCCTAAATCTACATGTTGGGTTCGGCCTTGAAATTGTTTCCTGGAGATGATAACGTGAGGGATGGAAGAAGCAAGGGTGCGGTGGTGATGAGTTGGAGCATGATCCTAAGGCCCAGGATGCTTTGGGTATAAAATAAATTAGTTAATGTTGAAATTAAGTTATATAAATCGTGTACAATCTTGTAAAATTCATAACTTTTTCATACGAGGTCGAAAAAATGCAAATCCAGTTGCGTTGGAATCGTATGGACGAGCACTACGCGATGGAGTTGGTTTGGAGTCGTTTGGAGTTAGTGAGAATTTCGGGTAAAATTAAACGTGCGTTTAATTTTATTCGAAATAAAAGCTAAAACGGAAATTAAAACCAAGGTGAGAATTTCTCACTCAATCGAATAGATTTCGATTTTATTTTAAATAGTTAGATTTAAAATATTTGAATGCATGTTTGAATGATGACTGTAAATTATTGATTGTTAAAATAGACATTATGCGCCGTTAGTAAGCGGATGTTATTTAATATAAACATATACCGCGAATATTTCATAAACAGTGAAATTGGTATTATATATAATATCAATATATATATATTGGCATATGTATATATTGCAGTTGTTGATTTCCCGCATTTATTTGTTTAGCGGATGAGACCCTATTACGCCGTTATTAAGCGGATAATATTTATTAAGAACATATACCGCGATAATTTCGTACTGGAGCGAAATTGGTATTGTGCTAATGTTTTTGGATGTAGGAAACAGGTTGGAGGGATCCAACTGGATTCCTCAACAGTATTTATTTTATTTCAGATATTTTGATATTTGATGGATTATCATATCGATATATGATATCGTTGTTAGTCGTGATTGACTATTTGATGTGTAGCATCATTGGACCCAGATTTTGGGATTTTAAAATGATTTTTAAAGTGATTTTGAAAATATACTATATTTTTGGAATTGATCCATTATAAATAAATAAACGTTATAATTTTTAAAGTTATAAAAATTATGGTTTTTGTGAAATATAGTTAAAAAGCTGATTTTTAGAAATACGATTAAAAGTCGATTTTTGAGAAATATGAACTAATGATTTTATAAAATAATTTAGATTGGATTTTTGAATATATGATAAAAGTTTAAATATAGGATTAATAAAATTTGATTATTTTATAAATCGAAATGATGAAATTATAAAGGAAATTAAAAGATGTTTTAAAGAATAATATTAATTGATTCATATTAAGAGATTTATAAACGGATATTTATAAATCGAAATATTGACATTATAAAACGAGTCTTTATAAGTGTTTGAATGAAGTGAAAATGAAATTCATTAATGAATGAAATTTATAGAATTATGTAACGGTGAAGTTATAAATGGAATTTTATAAACAATAGGTTTATAAAATTTGTAAAGTTCAAAGGAACGATTTTTGCAAATAAATAAATTATAAGTGTTTGGCTTATAATTTGGACCTTTGGTTTATAATTAAGATTATAAATCGAATAGGTAAATAAAGAAGATTTATAAAGGAAGTTTTTATAAATAAATAGAAAAGGAATTTATAAACGTTGTTTTATAAATTTGCAAATGACTTATTTTGACAAGTTAATTGTTATAACTTAGAAATGGAGTTATATTCACATTTTTTTAATAGTGAATAATCCTTTGAATTAAAATGAATAAAAGAATGAAATTGGTTAACGCAGTTTATTCACGTTTTTGAATAGTGAATAACACGTTAAAGAAATTGTTTAGAAGGTGAATGTTTTAAATAGAATTAAAACGATCCAACGATGTTTTAAAAGGTATTGAGATTCGAAACCATAGATTTCAACATTTATTGTTGAAATAGATGTTTCGAGAAATAAAAGGAAATAGTGGACTATAACACTGTTGTTATAGTAAATGATTTCCGAATGGAAATGTTTTGGTTTAGTATTGGGATTTATATATCTATTTTAGTTTTGAATTCCTATACTAGTGATTTTGGGTTGTAGTAACGATGTTTTACGCAACATTCGTTTTGGCCCAAATAAATATGTTAAGTGAATGATTTCCTTAAAGAAAGAAATATGTACTTAATTCGGTTTAAGTATATTGAATATTTTCTAAGTGTTGAAAATAAAAGATTGTGAATTACTTATCTAATAAGTATGGGAATGTTTTCCAATATGAAGTGAAAAATTAGAATTTATCTTTTTGAAGATAAATTGAAATGAATGATTGAAATCATATATGCATGGATATTTTGAAATGTAAATTCATTATGGAATTTATGAATGAAAAGTGGAATTTGTATGAAAATAAATATTGATTTATTTTTGAAGTGTTGAAACTATATATCTAGTAAAGATATTTTGGAAAATAAATAATTTGGAAAATTATTTGGAATCTGGTGATGTATGCATATCAATTGATAGTTCAATAACCGACTATCAATATTTCCCTTTGAATGGGTATTTGATGTGAATTGATTGAATTTGAATGCACACTTATTTTTGAATAAGCGCTCACTATTCGGGTTAACCGGGAAAGGACCATGGGGTCGTATAACCCATTCCGAATATGTGATACGTCGTTGTGAATTGCAATTGAAGATCGGTGTTGAAGACCGGATATTTGTAAGAGCGATAGGATGACCTATCGATTGTTTCTGCACCGAGTCGCGCCGGTATTGAAACTCCATATGTGATGGTGAATCCGATCAGGATTGTGAATATCCGAGTTGCAAGGACTTCTTTGTAAGTGCCTTCGGTTCTGTTCGATCCCGGAACAGACTTGTATGGATTGTATGCCTGACATTACAATTTGAGATATAAAGCCGATTTCTTTCAAATATATTTCTGTTGGTGGCGGAGGATTTATTCTTTGCTTAACACCCTTCTTTGAGACGTACGAGCTCAAAGGTTATATAGTTGAAGTTATCAGCGATATATCCCATTTTGGTAATGTGACATGCTGAGTGATGCTGAAATGATCATTGTGTTGATTATTTGTGATAGGATCATTTATTTGATCGTCTATCTTAGTGATCATTGTGTTGATCATTTGTTGACCCAAAGCACGGCTTTTTGTACAAAGTGTGTTTTTGTGGACGTGACTTCGTCGAGCCTCACATCCCGGAAATGGTCAAAACAGGAAAGATGCGGCAAGGTTATTAGGGGTTGCTGTAGCTCCCCTTAGGGTATGTGCATTTCCTTCTGGAAAGGGGTGGTATCATGGTATGGAGCCCAGATACTTACTCATGTTGAAAACACTCTATTTATTATGGTGTGATGTTGGATATCGAGCGCTCGGTTGAAAAGGTCCTAAAGGACCGGGGAATGGCGTGCTCGTGTCAGTAGTTACCCAGTTAAGGGGTAACCCGGCCTTGTGTTGGCAGAGTTCCGGTTTGGTTCTCGGGGATGTCTTTCCAGAGGCATTCTCAGTGGCAATGGGAAGTTCCTTGGCCTGACCATTTGTTGGAAATCCAAAGAAACAATACGAGACTTGTACGGTTTTAGTTGTAGAACCTGCTATGGAATGTGGCGGTAACCTGCTATTGAACATAGTTAGCTATAGTAGGCATACGATAATGGTCGTATGTTGGCTAAGATTTATATTCTACTTTCGAAAGGATTTGTTATACATTATGCACTAGTAATAATATCAAATGTTATTTTAAATGCGTATCAAGCATCTTTGACTATCATAAGGAGAAATCTCCTCCGATTCTGCGTTTGCATGTGTGTGTGTGCGGGAGGCCTTATGGTAGTCTCATTTTTAAAAGCATTGCGAATTGATCTAAAAATATTCTTCGATTTTGATTTTTAAAGTAAATAAACTGTTTTGAGTTCTCACACCAGTCACATGACTGACTTGGAGTTATTGTTTTCCTTCCTAAACTCTGGGTGCCCACAAATTTCCACACGGGCAGTTAAGAGTAAGGTTTATCAGGATATTCTGGATATTCTGGAGTTGCTGGAGGCAAGCTGGATGGCATGGCGTATTATTTATATAGTATTTCTTTTCCGCTGCACTGTTGTTGTTGTATGTTGTTGTACACTCTGATGATAAGATGTAATGAAATGTGATGTAATGTAATAACTGATATAGTTCTTTGTTTAAAGATTATTCATTCATTATTATATGTTGTTCCGCTGCGAATTGTGAGATTCTGATGTTGTTCTGTTGTTTTCTGTCCCGTCCTATTTTCTTCTGTTTTTTTTTTCTTTTTCCTCTATTCTCTTTTTCTTCTATTTTTAAAATTTTCTATCTTCTTGTTTCTTCTTTTTCTCTCTTCTTCTCTTTTCTTTTCTTAAAATCTTTTTAAAACCCATAACATCTCGGTTTTCGGCCTTTGATTTCTCGGCAGTCGATAAAGTGAGTATCGATGTCGGTTTTTCGGAGAACGAAAATCTCGGGCGTTACACCGTGTTTTTAACAAGTCAACATAAGAAGGAACGGAGTGGAAGCCGTAGTCAACAACGTGATGACCAAGGAGTCGATCAATGCCGTGAATGTCAAGCAATTGAAGAATATACGATTACGAACAAGTCAGAAATAATCACGAGCATCCAAGTAACATCAATCGGCAGAGAAAAGAATTTGACAAATTCAAATATAATTATGCGAACGAAAGACTAGGGGATCGAACCCTATAAATTGAAATCATCATCGGCAATTTTATCTATCGAGTTCAAGTACGAAAACACAAAAGCACAAAAGCATAAAATTACATACCGAAGCAAGGAGTCGAACTCGATCGAACAACGAAGTAGCCGAAGAGAGCAACGAGAGAAGATCAAAGCTAGTCGCGCATTATCCACAAGATTGATCAAACATAAAGTCGGCAGCTTCATCAAACCCTAAATTGGATCGAAGGGACGAAGCCTTAAATTTGCAAGAGGAACGGCCGCCATTACGAACGGAGCAAATAAAAGAGACGGGTCGAATTACAAAGGGGGCCGGCCTATTTTCTAAAGAGACTTCTATTTTATAAAAGGGCTTTGTATTTTAAAATTAGGGTTATTTAATTTTTAAATTGTTTTTAACTTGTATTTTCGTTTTTAAACCGTTTTATTTTTCTAGTCGTGTGACTAGGGGACAAGCTACGTGGCGTAGCTTGAGAATTCGCAACTCAGTGGCTGAGTTGTGGCAGGGTTTTGAGCGTAGAGTTAGATTTAGTCGATAGCGGGTGTCGCGAGTTTACGTGTGTAAGCGAGGGACTATCTAATTTCTAGTGGAAACCTTGGGGACAGCACGTAGGCAGGGTTTTGCCGAAGCTGGGTAAATTCTATGTCGTTCTATTTCTGCATTTATTATTCTGCTATTATCTTTGCTGCTATTGTTCTGTGATCTGTGTTGAAATTATTTTATAAGCTTCCGCGATTATTTTTATAATTTATACTATCACCCTATTCACCCCCCCTCTAGGGTGAAATCGATCCTACAATGCGAGTAAAGCTCCCATACAAGGACTTATCAATTTTTTGATACAAGCTCCTTAAATAAGCTTTATAGATGTACCACATGTGTCTAAGAATGACAATGTGGCGGGTCAAGGGTCCAAACCCGATCGATTCATCCCTGTTTTGGCCCGTCCAGACCCGTCCCATTGGGTCATTGGGTCGGGTAAACTCGTGACCCGTTCTTGAGTGCTCCGGGTCTAAAATTGGATCGGGGCTTGGCTGACCCGTCCCAACCCGACCCGCATTACTAACATCTCATGAAACTGTTCTATTACTATAATGATTTATTATTTTTCTTAGATATAAGTGATTCTAGCATGGATGTTAAAATGTTCCAACAAACAATCAATAGAAAAAATTAGACTATTAAGTTGCGTCGTTGATAATTATACAATGATGTATGTATATATTTTCTGAATTGTTATTGTAGATATCATTTTTACCAACTTCCCTTAGACACGTTGTTATTTGTATTTCATGTACTATTTGGTGATAACGAGTATAAACAAATAAATATATGTACGTTAGTACACAAACTTGAATCAATACATGAGACTTATCGGGTCTTTGGGCGGGTCGGGTCTATCCTGACCTATACGGGTTCTGGATACGGGGAAAAATTCTAGACCCGCACCGGATCTATGGGACGGGTCTGAGACGAAGTCTAAAAAATCTAAAACGGGCATGGGACACTAAAAACCCATCACAATCCGTCCTATTGTCATTCCTACGTGTGACTTGCATGTCAAAATAGTAAGAATATCAAAAGTTAAAAATTATACAAAATCACAGCATCCCATGTACACGACGAAGCTCAAAAGTAATTTGTATCACAACTTATATCAAAAAACTTGTGTTCTCATGTAGTCAACTAGAAGACACCTGATTTAGATTGACGATATTTTTCAAAGGATAAAAATGGTGATACGTTTCAGCATGTTTAATACCTTAAAAACATTTGTTAAAATTTACTATTTAGTTGAGAAGTCTAGACCAACAGTTAACCAGTACTCCATTTTAGTATTATTATTATTTATTTATTTATTTTTATTTTTCTGCGAGATGCATGTTCTTTTGTATATTTAGATTACAGCTGTGGCGTATGATCTTATTTTTATTGTGTTCGGATACAATGGTAATCGAATTTTTGAGAGATTGGCCCAATATTCAATCAACCTATGTTCTAGGCTTTCAACCTGGATTTAAATATATTTGCAAATTCAAATCTGCAAAGAATAAAAATGTACCAAATATGAAGGCCCAACGGTACGGAAGAATGAACAGAAAAAAGACGAATACATTGCAACTAAAAACTGTACATAATACGAACTCTGTAAACACGTAATCCTTGTTCACAAAATCTCATATTTCGTATCTGCATCAAAGGACTTTTGTTTTCAGTTCATCGTTAAAAGATTTGAATAAGCCGTATGTCTCTTTGCTACATTTTAAAATGTCGTCTCCGGCATTCCGGCCCTGAGCGGTTGGAGCCCAAGCCAGGTTTTATTTGAAGTCCACTGCTACAATCAATTGCACGGACCCAAAAATAACCGAAAGTAGAACTAATCTAGGCACAAGTTAGCTTTGAACTCCGGTTGTCTACGTACCTTCACACATGCTTAATCGCTAAGCCAAACAAACTATCAATTAATTTTTGAAAACACGCATTGCACAGCAATAACTTAGGCCCCGTTTGGTTTACTATTTTAGTTTTGTGTTTTCGTCTAAACAAAAATTCGCATTTATTATGTATGATTAAAAAACACTCAATTTTAAAAAATAAAACTAACATAGAAAATAGAAAACAAATTTATTTGATTTTTCATGTTTTGAGACATAACGAAAGAATCGAAAACAATCAATCTCCTCCATTTCCCTTTCATCGTCGCGATGACTAATAATTGTAAAAAACAATTCACAATTTCTTATATTTGTAGTGTATGTTGAAAACACAAAACTCAAAACGAAACCAAACGGGACTTAAATTTTGGGGCCCTCAAATTTTGGGAGTCCTAGTCCATCTCCTACTGGACCTAGTGCCAAGACCGGACCAACGACCGAAGTATCCATGATTAGATGAAAATATCCCAACATTTTTTAGACGCTAGGACGTGCGGTTTATTTTAATGCTTGAAGGAGCGGAAGACCAAATATTTTAAGCTGGAGGACACACTACATTAGGATTAGATTTTTTTTCACACGGTGGAGTCTAGATAATAGAGGAGAAGTGCGACAGGTGTCGATGTTGGTGCATCAGACCTCTTTGGTGGCGGCGGCGAGATGGATGCAATGGTGGTCAACTATGGTTTTGAAAAGAGCGAGAAATTGGAGTGTTTTGACGATGTAGCGGTAACGAGTGTGGATGGAGAAGAGGTGAATCTGGACACAACAATGATAGCGTATGGGTGGTGTTGAGAATGAGTCGCAAATTGAGAAAGAAGAAACGGTAAACGGAAGAAGAAGAAGATATCTTGTAGTAATGATACTGTATAATCTCATTTTTTTATAAATATAAATATGTGTGTGTGTGTGTGTGTATGGTCATATTGCTATTTTATACTAGCATTTTATGAAGTGTGGTTGCAGTTTCTAAACCGTAGTGGTCTTTATAAAATTACAGTATCAATTTATATACAAATGTAAAATCTTTTTATATGTGTATAAATGATATTATGTAGTATTTTTTTAAATATAGTTACGATATTTCTGTTCATAATGTTATTTTACAGTAGCATTTTATGAATTGTAATATCAGTTTCTGAATTGTACTAGCTTTTTAAAATTGTAATAACAGATTATAAACAACTGTAGCTTCTTTTTAAACAGTGGATATATTGCATCTTACAACATTATTTTGTTGATATTTTTAGATATGTGTATTAATGATATTTGTAGTATCATTTTTTTGTTTTTTGAAATAAATATGATTATTTATGTATCTATTCATAATGTTATTTTATAGTAGCATTTTATGAATTGTAGTATTAGTTTCTGATTTGTATTAGCGTCTTTAAATTGCAGTGACAGTTTATAAATAATCGTAGCATCTTTGTAGACGTGTGTTGAATAATACTGTATGGTATCATTTTTTTTAATGAATATAATTTTATATTTCTGATCATAACGCTATTTTATAATAGCATTTTACGAACCGTGGTAGGGTTTCTAAATCGTAATATCTTTTTTAAAATCGTAGTATATTATCTTTTTAGATGTGTGTGCTAATGATATTGTGTGGTATTGTTTTTGTTTATAAACAATTGTAAAATCTTTTAATTGTGTGTAATAATGCTACCGTGTAATATAATTTTTGTTTTTTTAATAAATTACATTATGTATATTTATGTTTGTTTATAGTAGCATTTTATCAATTATAGTAGAAGTTTCTAAATTAGGTTTTGCATCTAATTAACTTTTGCATCCATACGTACCCGATTAGGTTGTGGATCCATTTAGCTTTTCCATTCGATGGTTAGCTCGATTAACCAATCTACCTCGGTTATAGATTTGTTTCCATACACACCCAATTAATAGTGCATCTGGTTAGCTTTTGCATTCATATGTACCCGATTATGTTGTGCATCCAGTTAGCATTTGCATCTGTATGTACCCGATTAGGTTGTGCATTCGGTTAGTTTTTGTATCTATATGTACCCGAATAGGTTGTGCATCTGGTTTGCTTTTCATTCGATGGTTAGCTTGGTTAACCAACCTATCTTGTTACAAATTGGTATACATACATACCTGATTAGGTAGTACATCCAGTTAGCTTTTGCATCTATACCCACCTGATTAATTTGTGCATCCGATTAGCTTCTGCATCTGTAACAACCCGCATTTTTGACCCTCGGAATTCGACACTAATATATCCACAGTATTCACGTGCGGACAACCAAGTACTAGAAAAACAGGTGGTTAGCGAAAAGAAGAAGAAAGAAGACAAGAAGAAACTAAACAACACGGAATCTCACATTGCAACAAATAATCTATAATATCACAATGATCTTTACAAAAGAAAATTTATATATATATACATCAATCAGATTACTAGCCTATCATCTACATGGACAGTTATAACTCACGTCCTTATAATTTCTGATAAATACAACAAACCATGCAGCGGAACACAAAGAAATACGTAGATACGTCTTAGCCTCCAGCTCGTCATCTGAACTCCAAAGCATCCAAAGCTAATCTGAAAACGCGCTCAGTGTGACCCGAGAATTATAAGAAAACAACGTCTGGGTCAGTCTAGTAAAACCAGCATAAGAAACTCAAATCACAAGGAATTATATTTATTATAACTTATAAAATCCTTTAAAATCAAAGGTATCTCTTAAGATCACTCCGCATATAAACACAGATGGGTTTTTACCTTACGATAACCAAAACATTTTCTATAGAAAATCCAGTGATATTGTAGTTATGTTTAGAGTTTAAAGTATTTAAGAATCAAGTAGCTGTGATGCGTGTACATGGCAGCAATAATAGGGATACAATTCAAAAACCGAAGGCGCTTATTGAAGAATGGATTCTAACAATGGCAAGGTAAGATACCACCTTTCGAATTCTGTACGCCTTTAGATAAATTACAGTTAGATCGAAAACATTTCAATCTCGGCATGACAAGACCTGCCTACCCCTTACTGGATGGTACCAAATATGATCACCCCTAAGTTGTGATCAACAACCAAAATGGGCTCCGAAGCATACATAATCGTATATGCCGATAAGGGATGACCATATGCTAATTGGAGCGACCCACATAGCTTTGCGGCCTACCTTATTTTAGTCATTCCCAGGTTACGAGGCTTGAGAGGCTAGGCTCTTACCGCTTCCTCACAGCAAACCATCTTGGAATGCCAACTCTTCCCTCCAAGCATAAATCCAATGCCAACATTCATCCATACAAGTTTGTACTGCGTCTGAACGTAACCAAAGGCACTTTAAGGAGCACCTCTTCAATCATCTTCAAGATGTCTTCCATTCAAACGCAAAATGTTGGTTCGAAGTGGTTTTCGGATACAAGATCTGATCCCGATCTCTCCAAACCAACAACCGATAATTCCCTGTTAACACATTCCCGGTTCTTTTGGAAATATGCAACAAGCATTCAAGTCCTCACTGGGAAACTCGAATATACAATCATACTTCCTGAATCAAATCCGGCCAAGATTTGATAGTCGGTTATTTAACCATCAAAAATCAAACAACAAAAAAATTTATATTTAGCTACCCATAGCAACCACTAACCCTCATTTAAATAAATCTTTCATTTATTAAATCTCATTTCAGAATACTAATTAAAATATTCATATACTTATCCCATTGGCATAAGTATATTCACAAAACATTTGTGAAAGATTTCTTATTTCGAAATTATATTAAAAGGATCTAACAAATGTTACTTAAATTAGAAATAAGAATAACCTCAAACTTTGTTCCTTCGGTGTTAAGCATGGAACAGAAGTTCCACACCACCATAATTAAGAAAGTCAGTTAAGGGAAATCTCATCTCTAATTATTTTATAAACTTTCCTCAATAAATCATTTTAATAGTCATTTCCATTTATAAATCTTCTTTCCTTAAATTCTAAATCCATTTATAAAACTCTTTTATAAATGTACAAAAATCATTTATAAATTTTTTTCTAGAAGTATCCAAAATCATTTATAAAACTTATTCTATAAATATCCAAAATCATTTATAAAACTCCTTTATAAATCTTCACTAATAATTCCCTTTTTAAAATATCATTTATAAATCTTCTTTGAATAAATCCTTTATTAATATTATTTACAAAATATCATTTGTAAATACCTTTATTAAATAATTTGACATCTTACAAAATCATTTACAAACACTTAACCTCAAATTGATATAGAATTAAAGTCAATTTAAAACTCATAACTTACAAATTTGAAAGGAGGTTTAGTGACCACAATGGTACTAAATCATGTTACCATTTTAATTAAATTTTGACTCCGAAATTACATAACAGTTATTTACATAAGCTAACATATATGTAAATAAGATCCATAACCAAATTAGGGAATAACATGTCAATATAAACCAACTGGCAGTTACATATCCAAACAACATAATAGTAGGATTTATTCTGCTAATAGACGTCCATACAATCTATTGAGTTCAATTTTAGTAGAACGGGGATTTATTCTGCTAATAGATGTCCACATAATTAAACAATTGAGTTATAGTAGAACATGGATTTATTATGCAGACTGGGGATTTATTCTACTAAACAGATGTCCACATAATTAAATAATTGAGTTATAGCAGAACATGGATTTATTCTATTAAATATATGTCTACATAATCAAGTAATTGAGTTATAGCATGTAACAACCCTGGTCGAGATTACCTGAAATTAAACATAAAAATATGGCTTAATTTATTTTAGTTAAGTTTAAGATGGAATTGGGGAATTTTGTTTGGCTTTGTTTCCAATTTGAAATAAAATTTGGAACTAAATAAATAAGAAATTTATTTAATGAGTTTTCCAAATGAGACAAATATAAATGGGAAATTTATAGTATAATGGTTAGAAATTTAAATGAATAAATTTAATAAATTTCTGGGATGAAACATAAAAGTTACAGACCTAAATATAATATTTGGGCATTTTTATATAATTTATACGAATGGATATTCATACATTTTCGTAATATGTAAAAACGGGCATGAAATTGTATTTTTAACTAATTAGACATTTAATCTTGCCAAATTGATACAAAATTACTTTTTGAATTTTAATATGATGGTAACAGGTTAAAAAGGTAATTTTTTATGGGATTTTATTTAATTTATATGAATAAGATGTGATTTCATAATATGTGAAATTCAACTCGGTTTTGTGTAAAAATGATTTAGGATATAAAATCACATCAAAATGATATAAAAATGATTTTTGAAGTTAAGATATTGTATGTATATATTGTAAATTTAATTATGGATATATAGAGATATATTCTAAGAGATATGATTTATAGTGAGAAATGGAAAATAAACAATGTTTGAGTTGTGAAATGAATTATATCAAAATAAATTTATATATATATATATTATATAAAAATATTTATAAATTGCAATTTGATATATTAGGTCTTACTATGATTTTATTTTGAATTTATAGTGATTTTTAAAGGTATTTTGAAGATATATATGTGAAAAGGCTATATTTGTTTTTTGAAAACTAGCTTGAAAACACCAATCTGTACAACAATTTTGAAATGATTTTTATTCAAACATTTTGATGAAATGAAATTACAAAGCTATTAGAGAATCATATCTATATTTAGAAGAAAATGGTTCAAGAGTCCGATTAAAAATGAGTGAGAAACAAGCAAAGAAAAAATTAGAAAAACACATATAATAGGCTGCCTGTTCAACATGCCACAATAGGTGCATCAATTGGCATAATAGATGCACCGATTGGACATACTTTGATAAGGTTTTCCGTTCATTCAAAGCCAAATCAAAGGGGGTTTGGTCCGGGGTTTTACCCTAGCGTTTGGGCAGTGGTTAGGATAAGTCTTTGAACTACAATTCCATGTTAGGTTGATTAAATTGTGCATCAAAATAGGTTAAATGGAAAGTTTTTTATAATGCAAATAGTGTTTTAAAGAGAGAAAAAAAGAAGATAAGTGCACATTCTCTTATTGAGTCTATAGTATCCACTAGACCATAGTAGTGTAAAATGAGGTAAAGAGGAACAAATACGTTCATTTTTCTCTTCTCCTTTAACCTGAAAACTAACTCCACCATTTTCAAAACCTTAGAAATCAAATTCATCCCCAAATCCAAAGGAAATCAAAGGTCTAATTGCTAAAAATTATAGGAAACAAATTCAGGTAGTCTCTTTCATATTCTATTCCAACTTTTATAGTTTTAATTTCAGTTTTAAACATGAAGCATAATCTTTTGTTGTCAATTTCTAAGTTTGACCTAGGGTTAATTGCTGATAGAGATTAGCATAAAGGAATCTGAGTTATTATCCTTTGTTCAAGCTCAAATACGTGAGTCTATCTCATGACTACTAGCCTTAGATAAATGGTTGCTGCTGTTATATGATTATCATTGAATTTAAAGTGTATACGATCTCAATATGTTGATGGATTCATTGTATAATTGAATCGAATTTGCTGTTTACTGAAAACCCCATATGAAATCATGAATTTCATCCAATTATGCATGTTTAGATGCATGCATGACTACCTGCTCAGTTCATTAGAGAAGTAAACGGGAAGAACGAGCGAAAAAAGATCGATGGAAGGTCACCGAAATCACATGGACGTCATCCCAGGCGAGCCAACCAATGAGCCGGTTGGTCAAACGAGTGCACCAATTGTATCATGAACCTGGCATCTAGACAATGTTTTGGTATTTCCCGATCGACCCATTTGTCACTTTTTTCCCCATCTAGAAGCTGATTTCTTAATTTTAATACTGCATTTCATATCAATTTCATTGATATTTTCTGGATTCGTGGCTTATAAATTATTGAATTCATTTTGATGTTTTATACCGTAAAGATTGTTTGATGGAACTTGGGAGAATTACACACTTTTAATGCATGCTTTCAGTCTGGATTTACAAATGACTGATTTCTAAACCCAATCATTTTATACAAGACTATTTATGTACCAATCTAATATATATATATATATATATATATATATATATATATCGGGAAAATAATCTCAAGGATAAAATTTCTCAGAATTTTAGCCTCAAGGACCAGCTTTCAGTATTTTAGCGTGAAGGACAACTTTTAAATTTCAATTCGAAGGCGGGATAAGAAATTAGCGACCAGGACAAACATGCAAATGAATCTGGAGCGGCGCCAAGCTTAGATAGCATTGTCGACGAGGGCGGTTGCTATGATGGCATTGGCTGCGAGGGTGGTTGGTTCGACGGTTAACGACAACGGCTAGGGTTTTGAAGTTTGAAGTCATCCGATGATGAAAAATTGACGGCTCTAATGGCAGGGACACCGAGGTGAATTGGTGTTTTAGCAGAAACAAAAATTCGAGGAAGAAGAAGAGCTATCGAGGAAGAAGAAGAGCTATCGAGGAAGAAGAGCAAGCCATGAAAGAATTAGGGGAGAAGAAGTGGAATCGGCTGTTAGATATCAGTTTTCCAGTTTGTAGGTATCATTTTCGAAAATATTTGTTACTTTTGAGTTTGTGATATTTGTTGTATAATAAAATTATTATACTATGATAAATTCACATTTTGAAGCAAATATTTTCTAATTATTATTTTCTTTTTTTGCATCCATGTTGGTTTGATTAATAATGTACTGTAATAAATTCACATAATGTATTATACTTTTTTGTTTGTTTGGTTATATAAAAAATGAAGTTGTATGATGATTATTGAGTTGGATTAGTGTTTCATTAGTATCAGGTATTTAATGAATTTTGTTTGGGTATCGGTTTTACTGTTACTTTGAGATCGATTTTAGTGGCAGTAGATATTATTTTTGTAAAAACTATTTTATTTTTTATCTAGAGTTGAACCACTGTCGTACACGTCATTGTGCACACTACCTTAGTTGAATCGAATCCATGCTTATGCTAGAATGGAACCACTCGATCTGGCTTGCATCGGAGAATGGAGATACTTGAGTCAAAGCATCGTTATATGAGA
The DNA here is from genome assembly GCA_030765085.1 of Allium cepa. Classification (NCBI taxonomy): domain Eukaryota; kingdom Viridiplantae; phylum Streptophyta; class Magnoliopsida; order Asparagales; family Amaryllidaceae; genus Allium; species Allium cepa. The sequence continues at coordinate 458,402,114 of CM060938.1, read as the reverse complement.
TAACGATGCAATTTCATGAGCTTGATAGATGTTGATTATGGTGGTCTATTTGTGCTTTATATATGATGATGAACTGATTTACTACAAGGATGATTGTTATGATTGAAATGCTTGTTCAAGAATGAACAGTAAACTTAGATGATGATGATCGAATTTGTTAAATTTGAGAACCTAAGAGATTATGTGTGGTTTGTTTGAGTATCAACTCTTAGGTACAGTTTTAGTTGTCGGTAGCCGTTTTTAGGTAGCATTATTTAGGTATCAGTTTTTAGTTATCGTTAGCAGTTTTTAAGTTAAGAGTTATCGGTAGCATGTGATGGCGGCGGCGAGGTTGGTGGTGCAGGTGATGGTGGTGGGTGATGGTGCAACGAGTGGTGGTTGATAATTTTGGCGGTTTTTCCTTATGACTAATTTTGAAAGAACGTATGTCTTTATCACTAATTTTGGAAGAATGTTTGTCCTTGTGGCTAAAATATTGAGGTTGTGTCCTTAAGGCTAAAAATATACAAATTTTGTCCTTTATACAGAAAACCCTATATACGTATATATATATATATATTCATACAAAGAATTTTAGTAATATATAAACACTATCTATTTTCATATGCAATGGTTTTAAAAAAAAAAATTGGAACGATAGTTTGAAAAGCTTACTTATATATATCCATTATAAAAATAATTTTAAAAGGGGATTTAAAAGAGAATTATTTTCATAAAAATTGCACTTTATCGATCGAATAAGAAATTGATTTAAACTGTTAAATAAAACGAGTGGTATGGAACGCTCGTGTTTGTTTTACCGATTAACTCCTGGACTTGTCTGACCGAACCATTGTTACACATGAGTAGAGTTTACTATTGTAAAATAAACGTTTAGGTAAACCTGTGTAGTATGGGACACATGGTCATTATTTATTCGATTACCAAACAAAAGTATTTAACACTTTTTGACGAGTTTATGACTCGCCTTTGATGTTTATAGGACTTGTTCCCACTTGATGTTTATAGGTTTTGTGCCTATCTTGATGTTTATAGGACTTGTTCCTGTTCGATGCTTATAGGTTTTATATCTACCTTGGATTTCATAGGTTTTATACCTATTTCGATGTTTATTGGTCTCGTACCTAACATGATGTTTATAGATTTATACGGCCATCTTGGAGTTACATTCATGTAGGTGAATTTATTTCACCAATCTTGAAATTTGGCACCGCACTCTTTTATGAGATTTCTGGATTTCTATTTGTGAGATTTCTAGATTTAACGTTGTTGGATTATCATCAATTATTTTAGAGGCTTTTGCTTATAAGAAGCTATTATGAGTTTTTGCATTTGGTGATTTGAAGTTATTGATGCATGTTTGATATTTGTCGATATATGCTTATAATTTAGAACTAGGTTGCTTTATCTATAATTCGGTTTTTCTAACACATTTATCTTAGTCTAGACTAACTTGTTTATTATCTTTATAATACTCGGGTTAGGCCGAGATGTTTCAGGTCCTTCGGCTTGAGGCTTTAGAGCGGATATCTTACCTGTTAACTAGTAGTTCTCTTTTTTCATCCTATGTAAATATTTGACATTATGTAGTATCTTGTGTTGAGATTAGACTCCTTTAATGTACATATTCATTTTGAGATGTCGCACTTTCTATATGTGCAGTCTACATCATATATCTATCATGTGTCGGTTCAGACTTGTATCTATTATATTCCGCTGTGACTGATCTGAAATTCTGTGATCTGTATATTATTATATGTTGTTTTGAATTTTTATCACAACCACTGTAATTTTATTTTAAGCCTAAATTGTATAGGTCGATTCCACTTGATTCATGAAATGTATAACATATTAATCAACATGTCTGCTCGCTTAAAGTAAAATTCATGGATGGTCGCTCCTAATCAGTCATATTCTATACACTAGCCGATAATATTACTTTATAATATTCTCTGTTGGTGTGGGTCTTAGGGTAGGGCGTCACATGGCAGAACGGGGATTTATTCTGCTAAACAGATGTCAAGTGTAACAACCCGCATATTTATCGATTATATATTTAAATATTTTATTTAAATATTTCACCGTTCATCGGATTTTGGTCCGAAAACCTACTTTTTGCAAACAGTCGAATTGGGACTCGAGACCACCCCCATTGAGTTCAAAATGACGTTTGCGACCTTTTTGAGTATAAGCTTCGATATGTTTGGAGAAAGTTGATTTTTGCTACTTTTTCCCGCTTATGACTTTGGTTTGGACTGCACTCTTACTAACTCAGTCCCAATCCCCCTCTCCTCTTCATTACTTCATTCTAACTCCTCAAACTCAAGCTCCAACTGAAAATGGTGGAGAGGAAAGGGAATTAGAAACTCCAAGCCCTAGTTCCTCTTGCTAGCTCAAGTTCTTGCTCCAAAATCAAAGAGAAACCATTGGTAAGCTCTTCTTCTTCTTCTCCAACTCATTCTCTCATTGATTTCAGAAATTTCCTAAACCTAATTTAGGAAATGTTTCTCCTTTAAGCTTAGATTCAAGTTTGTTGGGTTGGAATTGAAGAGTGATTGTTCTTACCATTGCTTTATAGCTTCTTCTTCAATCGTTTGGGTTAAAAGGTGAGATTTTTAATCTCACATCTATGCTTATAATTCTCTTCTATTGTTAGGTATGAATTCCTAACACTTATTCGTGTGCATTTGCTTTCGGTTTGGATTGATTTGGTGAATATTCCAATTTTTAGTGTTTTGAGTTCAATTCTTTAAAAATCATAATTTTGATGTTTGAACATGTTTTTGGTGATGCATCGAGGAGCTTATAGGGCCGGGTAGTCGATTGGCATAAACCCTTAGCGCCGTTGCTCGTGCGATTTCAATTTGGTCGGGATTTGCACCTCCTTTGAAATAGGGTAGGAAGTGCAAGTATACAGGTTCGGCCGACCGAGCCCCCTGGGCCAGTCGACCGACCTGTAATCCAGGCACTTCCTGCCTCTGTTTGGAAGTGCTGGTTACAGGCTTCGGCCGACCGAGCTCCCTGGGCCGATCGACCGACCTGGTGCCCCAAGCACTTCCAACCTCTGGTTCGGTCGACCGACTCAGGGAGTCCGGTCGACCGACCTGCTACTATTTGTCAGATTAGCCTATATTGCTAATCCGTTTGAATATCCAACTTTAATCGATTCGTGTTATCTCCCTTTTGTTGTTGTCATTTATTATCGACTTTGATGACCTTTTCTTTGGGAATTTTAGATATATCCACTTTGATGGATTTGATATCGATTTCTTTGGATTTTATTCACGTCTTCGTATGTGAATTTTAGTGATTGATTGTTCTTACAATCTTCTTCGTGATTTGTCACTTTAAAAATATAAAGGTTTTCTATACTAGTAGTAAATATCAAAACTCTTTCATCAAACGATTTCAATACTATTTTAATACCAAATTCGTTTATAAAACCGTTTTTCCAATCTATTAGTATATACAAACCTTTACCTCACTCGTATGAGAAATCTAATTAAACGACTTAGTAAAACAAGTGGTATGAAACGCTTGCGTTCACTTTGTTGGTTAATTCTTGGACTTGTTCGATTGAAACTCTTGTGACAATTTTCTAGTGGAGATCTACAATTTGTTCGTAAATATTTAAGTTAAGCTAGTGGTTATGGGACATGATGCTAAGCTCATATATTTACTAGCTTACTGTAATCGACACTTCTCGTTGATCATGACGATCATCTTTATGTTTTAGACTAACATTGTGCAATGTCTTTGTGATTTGGTTCATCGGACGTCCCGCTGTACGACGTCGTTATTCCCTTTGATTGTGATTTGGTTCATCGGATGTCCCGCTGTACGATGTCGTTGATCCTTTTTCTTGTGATTTCTGGATTTCGTGTATTGAATTCTGGAATTTATGTTTCACCAACTTTTACGATGGGCATTGATATATATGTTATTTATTGTGGCTTGGTGAATGAAATTAGGAGTATGACATTCCTTTTTATCTTGAGTAGATTATTGTGATATTGATTAATCTCTTGTTGATTTTCAATTACTTATATATCACAGCTTTGCATTGTGATTATTATATGTTTATGTCATATCTCTTATTATATATCACTTCATCTGATATTTATAGCTAGACTGATCCGTTTATTATTTTCTTCTTAAATAATACTCGGGCCAGACTGAGATTTTACAGGTGCTTCTGCTTGACTCCTTATCGGACTTTCATCTGATCTTTTGGCAAACTACTTAAGTTTAGTAGTTTTTGTTGTATACATTTGAGATACAGACTCTATGATGTATACTTATTCTTTTGTCTAGCACTTGTATCTATTCTTTTTGATATTGTGGATCTTGTTTGACCACTACTCTGATGTACACTTTCATGTGTAATATTCATATCTATTTCCGCCTTGTGATATGAATTATCTGTGACTGATTTGTGTTATGTTTATTTCTATATTTGTTTCCGAAGATATTATAGCCACTGTGTAGTAGCTTTGAGTTTGTGTCGGCATGTCGGATTTCCACTTGAAAAGAATTGCATGCTATACTATCTGACATATCGATGCTCGCACAAAGCAATTACACGGATGGTCGCTCCTCAACAGCCTTATTCTCCATGCTAGTTGACAGCATTCACCGTAATGTTCTTGGCTAGCATGGGTATAGAGGTGGGACGTCACATTAAGTTTAGTATAACCTAATCACATTTATATGGTTACTTAATGGTATTGACAACCGTACCCCTTGTGCTCAAACTACTCTTTTGAAAAGAAAGTTGCATTTTAATAAATTTATCTTTGGAAAACAAAGTAATTAAAGACTTAAACCCCTTTAAAATCATTAATTACAAGTTAAACCATTTATTAAACCATAATTAAAATTAAGTCTTAACTTAAATTAATTAACTATTAATTAAGAAATAATTAACCTAAATAAATAATTTATTTATAAATTAAAACCCCTAATGAGTTTATAATCAAAATAATTAAACACTTACTTATTAATTAATTAATTAATAATTAACCTATACTTAATGTAACGACCCACATTTAGGAAGGTTTAAATAAACAATAATCCACATATGTCCAACTTAAAAAATCCGAAACGTAGATAATCAATGAGGTTAATTAAGAAAAATAAGAAAAGAAGAAGAAAACAAACACAGAATAATAATCAAATAAACAGTTCATGAAGCTATTTACAATACATTTGATTATAATCTATACAACATTTATCAGAGTTATATATATATGTATATATATATATATATCAGGGATAAATAATCAATACAGCAGAATGATATGATGCAGAAAATAATAATAATAGTGATATACCAAATCTTCGTCTTCGTCCTCCAGAGAATAATCTTCAATACAATGAAAATAATAAGGACTGACCCAAGCGTAATGAAAAAAACAAAACATTCAAGTCGGGACTAAAATACACTTATGTAAGTCAAATCAGTATCACGAAATATGAGTACAATAACTTAAGAGATGTTACAGAATTTTCCATATCCTAAGGATCCATTAAACTATTTACATACAATAGTATACGCTATAATAGATAATGTCTATTAGTAAAATAAATATCAAAATAGCGTTAAGGCTTTACATTATCCCCCTTAACACATTTTCATAGCATGTAGTCTATGCAGGTCATGTAACACAACCAGTAACATCGGTAACAGTGAGTCCTCTATAGGTATAATACTAAACCAAAGTCGCAATGGGCTTATATAAAGATAAATATGACAAGGCGTGAAGCAATGCCCAAGGTAGGATTCTATCAATTTACCCTTTCTGGCTGGACGTAACCCATCCGTGGCCAACCGTGACAACCAATCCAAACGAAAAAGGTGCACTCATTGAATACGAAATCACAATAGTAATGCGGGGGATCAACGTTGCTAGACGTAGCTAACCTCATTGGCCAGACATAGGCTTCTGTTTTAGTCATTTTAATTGTGACAAGAGTGTCAAAGCTATCCATCATCGTTCTCTTACTTCATTCCAGTAAACGTCGCCAATTCAACCACTACATTCTGCATATCATCCACCGCGTACATAGTAGTTAAAGTTGTTCCAATATTGATAGAGAGTATGCCAATAAGAAGCCCCGATCTCTTTAACAACCAAACGTCGTTATATACATCGGTTGGTACTTTTATATTTCGAAAACAATTCGTACTTGATAACGAAATATCATATTCACTTCAAAAGAAAATCCATTTCGAAATCATCATATTCGCTTCAAAAATGAAATCCATTTCAAAATAATCATATTTGTTTCAAAAATCATATTTTACTTTAAAATGTCAATTCAGTTCGATATATCGATTTCATTTCGAAATTTGAATCGAATTACAATTTAGGTTATAACTTCACTTTAACCCAATTCGTATTTAAATCCAAGATTTAAATAAAAAAATTCCACCCTTTCAACCAGTTTGAATTTTAAAAATAGTTTAAAAATAGTTAAATAGTTTAAATAGTTTATAGAAAGTAGTTCGAGTAATAAAAATGGTTTATACAGTAAAATAGTTTGGAAAATCAAAATAATTTGAATATTTAAAGAATATAGATTTTAAACATTTTATACTAAAATAATCATTTAAAAATAGTTTCAAAGTCAAACCGGTTCACTTTCCAAATTTTACCAATTCAAATCAGTTCCAATTTCCATTACGATTTTAATCGATTCAATTTCAATTTCAAGTCGGACTTTACTTCAATTCTGAATTAATTTCAATTCCAGTTCCAAATTTAACTTCAACTCCAATTCCAAATTAGTTTCAATTTCAATTCCAAACTAATTTCAATTTCAATTTCAAATTAATTTCAACTCCAACTCCAAATTAATTTAAATTCCAATTTCAAATTAATTTCAACTCCAACTTCAAATTTAAACCATTTCGATTTATATCAATTCCGAGTTCGATTTCCAAAATATCGATTTCGAAACACTTAAATCAAATTTTCCTTCAATATCTAATTTAAAAATCCAAACCTTCAAATATTATTAAATTCCGAGCTCAATTTCAAAATATCGTTTTATATCACTTTTATTTAACAATATCTAAAGTTCAAATAAAAATTCGATCTTTTAAAACAAACCAATTTATTAAATTCACATCATATTCCGATTATAACTTAAAAATCTCAACTTCGATTAATTAAACATTCTTGTTTCAATTTTAAATTTCAACATTCCAAGTTCCAATTCGAAAATAAATCAATTTCCATAAATTCGATTTTTTATTTCTTAAAACCAAATCATTTAAATAATTTCAAAACAAAATTTTAAAATCATTTAACTTGACCAATCCAATGTTCATATATAATTCTCTATCATATGGCCAAGTGAATCCATTATTTCAATTTAATTCCAGAATGGATATATATCATTTTAATTCAAAATAAATGGCATAGGTATATATTATTTCAACCTATTTCTTAATTTATTCAAAATAATTGAATTTACAGTTTTGTAAACTGTAAACAACATATAGGATAATATCAGGATATATTAAACATTGATAAACATCCAAACATCTAAATATCAATAAAATTTCATCCATCATCTTCCATCATTCAAACAGTCAATAATCACAACAATCCACCAATTATCGATAAATTAGGGATTTTACTAGTAGTTAAATTCTAATTCCATTTTAACTATCAATTTAAATTCTATCAATAAATTCAGATGTCAATTTAAATTTATCCAACAATCATCAATAAATTTAAATTACTTCACGATATAAATTTTACTAACACAAAATATACTAGTCAAACAAGAACGTATAAAATACTCACCTTTTCATTTGAAACTGAAAATATTTCAGCTTCGAATAAGTGTCACTTCCACTCCAAGCTGAAGCCCTCGTCGGTACAATTCCAACGCAGCTCTTTTTGTTCCAAAACGGATCTCGTATGAAAAGATTATGAATTAATTAGCATAACGATTAATTAACATTTAAATTAACTAATTTAATTTAATAAAAAAACAAACCAACGTTATCAATGCAAGCTCGTTCAGGCTACCTCCCGTTCTTCTTTCTAGATCGCACGCGACTAACATTTTTTTTAACCAATCGATCGCCTCCACAGCAACACCGCCGTCGACGCACGCTCGCCTCGCGCGCGCGTACACGAGCAATCTCCTAGGTCTCGAACCGAAACCTTAAGCGCCATCGAACGCGATCCCCAATCGCGATGAGAATCGCGTCTCCACCAAAGCTGCCGCCATCTTGCGCATGTTTTGTTTTTTATCTTTCCGATTAATCTCTTTTCCTTTTTTCTAGATCGATTCCCCTCCCCCCCCTTTTTTTAATTTGAGATGCATACGATTTGCGATCAGAAAAGAGGGGAGGAAAAGAAGGGAATAAGTAGGTACGGCTGAACATGTGGGTGTTGAGATATTTATCTATTTTTTATATAATTATTAGAAAATATCTGATTCGATCGACCCGCTAAGTCACGAACTCCATTGAAAGCGTGTCATCGGGTGTTTATAATCTGAATACAATGGAACTAGTTTTGAGGCATAATTCGTTATAGCTTTTCAAAGTTGAATATTTTAATTAAATTCAAAATTAAATTTCTACACGTTTCAAGCTCGCATGGCCAAACGACAAGTCCGATCGCTACGAAACTTGAAACCATACAATATCTCACTATTAAGGATCCATGAAACTGGTTTCATCAAAATCCTATATAGTGGCCAAAATAGCTATTTTTACTCTTCAATTAATATATAAAATTTCCAAATTCAAATTATTCATATTTTAAAACCAATTTTTAAAGTAAATGATCTTCATTCATATTTATATAAAATTTGAATTAATTTCCGATGCCATTTTCATTCACATTAAATCCAGAATTCCATTATTTAAATAATTGCAACATAAATTTAAACAGTTTAATTACCTGATACATCAATACTAATAATTCATCAAATTTTATTTTCAACCATTTTTATTCAATAATTATATAAAATCCTATAATTTAGAACAGTTAAACATACGGGTCGTTACATACTCCCCCATTAAAAAAAATTCGTCCTCGAAAAGGCGTTAAGGAATGAATTTAACATACAATATTTTTTTAAATAGACAATTTATAAACATAAACATTTTATTTGCAAAACTATTACTACGCTTCTACTACGCCACACCGATATCGGTTTTACGGAAAAGATAATTTATATATAAAACAAGCTATAATTTTTTTAAAAAAACTTCAAAAATTTTCTAGCTTCCAGATTTACGGAAAATATCAGCAGAATCTCCTTTGTGCAGCTCGATCAGATAAATTTACAATATCAATATATATTACAAATATACCGAATAGATATCAAATATACATCGCATCTCAATGATGAGGTATCCCGAAGGATAAAAAAATCGCGGTATGTAATCCAGATACGTACCTTATTATTTTTAATACGAGCGAGTGTGCTCGTATTAAGCAAGCAAAAGCAACATAAATCCACGTATACATCTAAAAGGTCTTCGTACGTACCTTTTTCAACTCAATTTAGAATATTAGTTGCATATACGATATAGAAGTATATATAAGTCTAATATAACCATATAACGTGGATTTCAATTTCAAACAATAAAAACAAGCACAAATACGCAACATGCAACAATAATATGCAATCAAAACAGTAATAATAATGGTTTGCAACAAAAGAAACCATCCAGCCATCAATATCCGTCCAATTAATCCAATTAATTCATAACCATGTGAATTTATGTTATCAAATGTCAAATTTTAATTTATACCCTTCATTTCTTATTAACATTCATTTCATTAACATTTTGATTAATTCATTTCAATTTATTTGCATTCAACCAACTTTTATTCAATTAGATTCATGTTCAATTGATTTTTCATTCAATTTATTTACTTTCAATTGATTTGCATGCACTCATCAACATTAATGAATTCACATTCTATTAATTTACACTCGTTTATAGTTACATTCATTTTTTCTTCCATTATTTCATTTCAATAATTCATAAAATTAACATAACTTAAGCAATTTAATTCCATACCACTTCCATATTTTTTAAATTGATTCACATTCACTTATTAATATTCATTTCGTTAATCATACAATGAATTTATATTCAATTTATTCGCTTTTCATTGATTTACATTCAACTAATTTTGTTTCAGTTCATTCCCATTTGATTGATTATATCTAAATATATTTACATTCAGTCGATTTGTTTCAATTATTTACATTTGTTTTATCCACATTTAATTGGTTTACATTCCATTAAGTTCTTTCAGTTTATACATTCGTTACAAATTCATTATAGTCATTTTATTCAATTCAATTTGAGAAATTTCAATTGTTTCACTTTTTATTTAACCTATTTCATATGAATTCATTGGTGAATCATTTATAAATTTATTCCACCTAACCTTGCTTAAGTTAAATTTTGTTTCCACTTAGTTTATTCTCTCCTTTTTATTATACTAACATCATTTATAAATCATCTAAATTCATTATAATATTTTATACAACACAATCACGTTTACTATTATTACTTCATATCTTAAGTTATTATTAATTAATCAATCCACTTCATTTATTAAAATTCATATTATTAATTTACTAAAGTAATTTTTATTTTATAACTCAATTCATATTAATAAATTCTTTTTTTTCACAGTCAATTCATTCAACTTCTCTTAAATTAACTTTAATTTTAAATTTATTCTAATAACTATTCCATATTATATTAGTTAACATTCGAATTTTATTTAAACTTCTTGAGTTAAATGTATTTTATTTACTTCATTTCACTAACTTCATTTAATTTAACAATGCTAAGCCAGTTATTTTATTGTATCTCAAATTCAAACTTTTTTTCTTTGTTTGCTAAACCAAAGTTTAACCATTTTGAATTTGGTTTATTTTCCTATTCAAATTTATAAGTTATTACTTATTTCTTTTCTATACCATTTTAAATTTATAAGCTATAAACTCATTCCTTATATATTATTTTCGATTATAAGTTCAAACAATTTTCATATATATTTACTAAATCATACTTAGAATATATTTTTTTCACAATCAAAACCTGTCCTAATCGAAAATAAATTTCTTCATGTAGTAATTCTCACCCATAAACCCAAAAATAAATACCTACGATGCTGCAGTCATCCCCAAGATTATTTCCCAGCGACCAAATGAGTTTAATGCTTTTATTTTCTTTACAAGTTCTTTCAAAATATTTCTCTAGTCAAAACTCTTTCAGATAATATTAATACTGATTTTAAAATCTTCGAAAACAATTTTGAAAACAAAAGGATTTAAATTATAAAATTCTATTTTTTCAAAAACATTTCTAAATATAATGTATACTTATACAAATTTCCTTACCTTATTATCAAAAAAATTCATTAATTTACAACTTGGTCGTCTTAACCACTTCTTATTTGAATTGATTTCAATCCAATTTAATTAGCAAATGCTTCATAAAATAAAATTCATTAAGTATTCATGTTATTTTAAATCAACCAATAATCGATGATAACTAAATATTATCATCTCCTAACAAGAATTTCATTTAAAATTATCATTATATATATATAAAATAATTTAGGTAAAATTATTTCATTTACCATAATTGTAACGTCCCGCCTTTTCGCATGATTTAAACAGACACACATGCCGATTCAATCCATACGGAAGGGCAGATTGTTATGGGGTAAATAAGAAAAACAAGAAAGAAATAAAAGAAAATAGAATCTCGCAGCGGAAGGATAAAATATAATAATAAAATATACAGTTTATAAATTTGTTTACAAAACATTCATATAATACATATCAGAGTTACACATACCAACAACAATGCAGCGGAACAGTGTGTAGTGCACTAGTATAAATAATAATAATATACATCTTCGTCTTCGTCCTCCAGAGCTAAATCTTCAAATCCTGAAAGGCTCGGACTGACCCGAGCGAATTGAAAAGACAAAACACTCGAGTCAGAACTAAAAGATCTTATGTAAGTTAAATTAACAGAAATAAATATGAGTGCAGTAACTCAAGAGATGCTCGGGATTTACATCTCCTAAGGATCCGTTAAACTATTTACTATATAGTATATTGCGCTATTATAATAGTGTCTATTTGTAAAATAAACTTACTTTTAAATAGCGTTAAGGCTTTACATTTTCCACCTTAACACAGTTATATATTCGCATAGTCTATACAGTACCGTAATCTCCCCCGTACTAGGCGTCGTCAGAGGACACACCATAGGTATGGTACAAAACCAAAATCGTATAAGGCGCGCTAGGGTAGGTGACACGGCACAACTAGGCAATACCAGGGTAGATATACCAATTACGCTTCCGGGCCGATGGAAACGCGCAGCGCGCAGCTGCCGCCCACCTCGTACAAACTCCCCACATCAAAGAAATCAAAAGTGAAGGTGGCCACCGTATACAATCCAAAGTCATAGTATAATATCGAAGGGAAGTGTCCGATCAGAGGTGCTACCTCATTAACCCGTCGATCGCTCCTGTTTTAGCCACCTTATGCCAACTCACGGGAGTTGGGTCCACGTACTTACCTTACAGGAAACGCCGCCACCAACCTACTTCATTATGGAATCTCTACCGCGTACACGGTTAGTCAAAGTGGTTTTCGGTATCGACAGAGAGTATGTCCATATCCGATCCCGGTCTCTTTGCCAACCAATCGTTATTATAACACCGCGGTCATTTAAAAAAATAATTATTCTTTTAAAACCAAAATTAAGTAACCATTTAAAACCCATATAAATACGATATCATTTATTCTTAAAACCCCAAATCAATATCAAAACCATAGGGTTTTCCAAAATAAAATATTTAGAAATCAAAACTCTTGAATATAATATTTCCAAATTATACTACCTTGACAATCATAACTTTGAAACAATTTTCCATCTCTTAAGTGGTTAAATATCAAACTACTTTTATAAAACAAAATAGCTTCTTTAGATTTCACAAATCAAATTCAAATATCGATTTAAACTTCCAAATACCATTTCAATTCTTATGTTCCAAAGCTTTAATTATTTCACCATTTCAAAAAAACAAACTCATTTAAAAATCCCATATATATTAAAATTCAATTACTTATTATTTAGACTTGAAATCTTTACTTAACGAATTCAATATAATTTAAGAAAACCTTTAACTTCACATAACTGGAAAAAATCTTTCAATTTATTTTATATTCATTTAAATAAACCCGATATTCATTCATTTAAATCATTCTACACAAAAATCAAGTTATAAAATCATATCCTTTAAAAATTCTAACTTTTTATTAAATTTCCAATTTAACTTAATATTCATCTTCAAATCTTATTCTCTTTTAAGTCATTTAAAACTCCAGAAATTTAATTTTAAATAAATTCTTAATCATACTGATCTCGAAAATCAACTAAATTTTATACTTCAAATCAAATTCATACAAAGCTTAAAAAAACCGAAAATTACTATATATATATAAATAACCAAATCAACATCCCATAAACCATATATATAGCTTTACAACACCATGAAATCATATATATATATATATATATATATATATATATATATATATATATACCGCGGTGCCTGTATAAAATTTTCTACCCTATGGTCAAGTGATACGGATGTTTATCATTTCAATCCGTAATTTAAAAATAAAAATGCGGTTATATATCATTTCAAACCGCAATCCCGAATGAAATGAAAATGCATGATGACTTGCAGTGTATACAATGTAAATATAGCATCCATTCATCCAAATATCAATCATCAACCATCATTTGCATTCATCATCCAATTTTAAACAATCATCGATATAGTGCATATAAATTATACAGGTAGTAAATAACAAGTATTAACTAACAGTTTGTATTCAATAATAAATTTTATAACTGTTAATCTAGCAGTTTATATGCAAATAAAAATTTAATAACTGTTGAACTATATGCAATAAATAAAATAAATTAACAGTTAAATAAAATAAATGCGACTTAACAGAGATGATGAATAAAGCATACCAACAGTCATAAATAAATTTCTACTCATATCAAAAATCAATTTAACAAACATACGAAATTTTAGAAGTTGTGAGTGGGTTAAAACACTCACCTTTTGAATTTAAATCGAATTTAAATCCGATTTAAACCCAAAAATTCGACGGTCTCCAAATCTGTCCAAACCAGCGTCAAAGATCTGGAATTTAATTACGATCCTAACAAAAAAATCGCGCATGAAACGGAGTTCGTATGTGGAAGTTAAATGTATTAACGCGTTTGAAAAATCAAAATTAAATTAAATTCAAACAAAATAAACCTACCTATTACCACCTGCCACGTCAGCGTTTCCTGCGCACCCCTAGTGACTAATCTCACCAAACCCATGTTCCAGTTTCGCAAATAGATGAAGAAATCAAAAAGCCCCAATTCAACCTTTTGGGTTTCGAATTTTACACGTTTGACCGTGATTTCTGGTTGACTCAAGCGACTATTGCAAAAACAGAGACTGCGCTTAGATCCGTAGATGAAAACTACAACATAATTTTTGAAATTTTCTGAGAACTTTGAATTTTATTTGATTTTGAATAGAATTGGATCTGAAATTTGCATCCATTTAGGAAGAGAAAGAATTGAAGAAAATGAACGCACAAAAAAAAAAGAATAGATGGAGGCTAGGGTTTATATAGATAGGTTAGAATTAGAGTAGATGGATCTGAGAAACAAACGCGCTAAACGATAATTTAAATTAACGTAATAATTACAAATCACCATACTATGAAGACATTTACATTATCTCCCATTTATTACTTTATTTAACACAACCCTTAATTTACATCTATTGCAATGTTTTCAAATTTAATTGAATGAACTAATTATATCACTCCTAATAATTGTTGTAAGACTCTAAATCCCACATTTGTAAGTATATATTATTTCCACTCAAATATTATAGATATATACAGAGTATAGGTTTCCATTAAATCATTATTTATTATATATATTCAAATTAACTAAATTCACTATTGAAGTCCGTTTATATTTATTACCAAATATCCATTTACCTTTCCTAATAAATTTGAATCCCATTCATTTAATATAACAAATCAAATTTCCATTCACACCTTATTATCAACCCACAATTTATTGCAATTCATTATCTTAGATAGATTTTATACAATTAATATCAACTTTACATTAAATTTCTATCCAATGAATACTTATTCATTAATCAATTCAATATTTACTTTTCTTTCCCTTTATTTGATACTTAACCTATAAACATAACATTGAATTATAATGCATTTCTCATGCATGCTTCATTTCATATAAATTCCTCTTTATTAACCAAGTCACATTAACAAAACAAAATATATTTTTTTATTTCAATCGATTACCAGTCTAGACTTAATATATTAAATAAACGGTTAACCTAAAACGATTGTTACCCCTTTAGCATTCAAATTCACTTACGACTATTATTAACACAATGTTGCCATTTGATTTATATATATTTAAATAAATTATATGAATGGGTAAAACTTTAAAAATTATCTTACCTGCAAATTTACTCACAAACATCCTAAATTACCAACTTGCAATTTATTTTTAATTACTATATTTGCATTGATTATATCAAGTTGAGATTTAATACGTATTATTTCCTCAAATAAATAAATCTTTGGATTTAAATTCCTGAAACCATAAATTATGTCCTACCATAAATCTATGCTTTTATTATTTTACGTTCACACTCCCGTTACTCTATAATAAATCACCAAGTAACGATATCCTAAATCAACATTAATTTATATATCAATCCTTATAACTCAATAAATTTGTCAAATATGAGTAACCTTAACAATACTTACACATATTATCTTACTTACAATAATGTAATATTAAACGTTGAATTTCATTTGTTTTTCAATACTTCAATTTAATTAATAAATACTGCTCCTATACTTAAATCTATATTAACAAATCGTTAGATTTGGATCGATAGAAATCGGTTTACCAAAGCTTACGTACAAATTACGTAAATAAACAACTATATAAATTTGCTACCTATTAGCTCTAAATTTTATTCTTAAGTTTGTTACCTATCAATTTAGATTATACTTCCATCTATAATGCAAATCCAAATCTCCTCTAACTGTATAAATTAGGGCAATTTATTGCAATTGATTTCCCATTAAACTTCATAAATTAACAAATTGAAACCTAAATAAAAACGTTTATTTATTTAAAAATCTTGTTGTTTAATTGAATTGACCATTCACGGATATAATTTACATTGTTCTCCAATTATTACTTAAATACATCACCCAACGTTAAATCTATATTCAATACAATTTGTTACCAAAATTAATTTAACGAAAACAATTACGCCCTTAAAATTTCTCTTCATTCATTAATTGCTAATTGTTATTCAATTAAACCAATTCATTTGATTTCCCTATTATGCATCAATTATAAACCCATCATCTTAAAGGTGATGTCTACATTTTATACTATAAATTTACCCTTTTATATTCCAATATCAATGAATGCTCACATACAAATTTAGATCTTAACTCCAATTAATTATTCCATTTAATCCATTGATTTATTAACTTTAATTAATGCAATTCATTGTCTTACATAAATTTGAATCTATTTCCAAATTTTCACTATTCCAATTAATTGAAATATAAAATTAAATTTGTAAAATTTTAATTACCCTTGATCCATCAAATTTCAACATTCTCTTTCGTGTAAACAAATAAGATTTCTGTTTCTTCCTAAATTTAAATTAGAAATCCTATAATTTAATTCATTTTAAACATCGAATTTACACCGGTCGCTACAATAATTTAAAACAATATTATGTCGACTTGCCTCATTTAAGTGTTTAGAAACCCCTATGGATAACGTGACGTCCCACGCACCGACCAGAATTCATAAACAAGATCAAGGGATAAGTAAACACAACATAAAACATTTTATAACACTAAAAAGTACGCTCTCTTATATATACACACTCAAACAGACTCATTCTAGGGTATTACTATCCTATATCTAATGAGGCAAATCCCACAAAGCCAAGGTTATCGCTAAACTTGGCTCTGATACCAACTGCGACGACACACATTTTGGAATAATTAAATCAATAATAATACACACATGTCCAACTTAAACAATCCGGAACATAGATAATCAATGGGTTAATTAAGAAAAATAAGAAAAGAAGAAGAAAACAAACACAAAATCTCAAAGTGGAATGATAAAATATAATAATCAAATAAATAGTCATGAAGCTATTTACTATACATTTGATTATAATCTATACAACATTTATCAGAGTTATATATATATATATATATCAGGGATAAATAATCAATACAGCAGAATAACATGATGTAGGAAATAATAATAATAGTAATATACCAAATCTTCGTCTTCGTCCTCCAGAGAATAATCTTCAATACGCTGAAAAAACTCACGACTGACCCAAGCGTAATGAAAAAACAAAACACTCGAGTTAGGACTAAAATACTCTTATGTAAGTCAAATCAATATCACGAAATATGAGTGCAATAACTTAAGAGATGTTACAGAATTTTCCATCTCCTAAGGATCCATTAAATTATTTATATATAATAGTATACGCTATAATATATAATGTCTATTAGTAAAATAAATGTCAAAATAGCATTAAGGCTTTACATTATCCCCCCTTAACACATTTTTATAGCATGTAGTCTATGCAGGTCCTGTAACACAACCACTAACGCCGGTAGCCAGTGAGTCCCCTATAGGTACAGCACTAAACCAAAGTCGTAATGAGCTCGTATAAGGATAAATATGACAAGGCACATAAGGTAATTCCCAAGGTAGCACTCTACCAGTTTACCCTCCCTGGCTGGTCGCAACCCATCCGTGACCGACCGCAACAATCAATCCAAACGAAAAAGATACACCCATCGAATATAAAATCACAATAGTAATACAAGGGATAAACGTCGCTAGAGGTAGCTAACCTCATTGGCCAGACATAGGCTCCTGTTTTAGTCATTTTAGTTATGACACGAGTGTCAAAACTATCCATCATCGTTCTCTTACTTCATTCCAGTAAACATCGCCAATTCAACCACTACATTCTGGATATCATCCACCGCGTATACAGTTGTTAAAGTGGTTCCAATATTGATAGAGAGTATGCCAATAAGAAGCCCGGGTCTCTTTAACAACCAAATGTCATTTTACACACTGGTTGGAACTTCTATATTACGAAAACAATTCGTACTTGATATCAAAATATCATATTCTCTTCAAAATCAAATCCGTTTCGAAATCATCATATTCGCTTCATAAATGAAATCCATTTCGAAATCGTCATATTCGTTTCAAAAATCATATTTTAGTTCAAAATGTCAATTTTGTTCGAAATATCGATTTCATTTCGAAATTTGATTCGAATTACAATTTAGGTTATAACTTCACTTTAACCCAATTCGTATTAAAATCCAAGATTTAAATAAAATATTCCACCCTTTTAACCAGTTTGAATTTAGAAAATAATTTAAATAGTTTAAAATTAGTTAAATATTTAAAATAGTTTATAAAAAATAGTTTGAGCAATAAAAATGGTTTATAAAGTAAAATAATTTAGAAAATCAAAATAATTTGAATATTTAAAGAATATAGATTTTAAACCGTTTATACTAAAATTATCATATAAAAATAGTTTCAAAGTCAAACCAGTTCACTTTTCAAATTTTCCTAATTTAAATAAGTTCCAATTTCCCTTACAATTTTAATCGATTCAATTTCAATTTCAAGTCGAACTTTGCTTCGATTTCAAATTAATTTCTATTCCAATTCCAAATTTAATTTCAACTCCAATTCCAAATTACTTTCAACTCCAATTTCAAATTAATTTCAATTTTAATTTCAAATTAATTTCAACTCAACTCCAAATTTAACAATTTTGATTTATATCAATTTCGAGTTCGATTTCAAAAATAATGATTTCAAAAAACTTAAATCAATTTTCCTTCAATATCCAGTTTAAAAATTCAAACCTTCAAATATTATTAAATTCCAAGTTCAATTTCGAAATATTGTTTTATGTCACTTTTACTTAACAATATCTAAAGATCAAATAAAAGTTCGAGCTTTTAAAACAAATCAATTTCTTAAATTCACATCATATTCCGATTATAATTTAAAAATCTCAACTTTAATTATTTAAACAATTCCTGTTTCAATTTAAAATCTCAACATTCCAAGTTTCAATTCGAAAATAAATCGATTTCCATAAATTTGATTTTTATTCTTAATACCAAATCATTTAAATAATTTCAAAATAAAATTTTAAAATCATTTAATTTAACTAATCCGGTGTCCATAAATAATTCTCTATCCTATGGCCAGGTGAATCAAATGTTTCAATTTAATTCCAAGGATGGATATATACCATTCAATCCAAAATAAATGACATAGGTACATTTAATTTAAACATGTTTTTTAATTTATTCGAAATAATTCAATCTATAGTTTTATAAACTGTGAACAACATATAGGATAATAATAGGATATATTAAACATAAATAAATATCCAAATATCCAAACATCAATCAAATTTCATCCATCACCATCCATCATCCAAACAGTCAATAATCACAACAATCAACCAGTTATTGATAAATTGGGGATTTTACTAGCAGTTAAATTCTAATTCAATTTTAACTATTAATTTAAATTCTATCAATAAATTCAGATGTCAATTAAATGTCCATTTAAATTTATCCAACAACCATCAATAAATTTAAATTACTTCACGATATAAATTTTACTAACATAAAATATAATAGTTAAACGTAAGCGTATAAAACACTCATCTTTTCATTTGAAACTGAAAATATTTCAGCTTCAAATGAGTGTCACTTCCACTCCAAGCTGAAGCCCTCGTCGATACAATTCCAACGCAGCTTGTTTTGTCCAAAAACGGGTCTCGTATGCAAAGATTATGAATTAATTAGCAAAACGATTAATTAACATTTAAATTAACAAATTTAATTCATTAAAAAAAACAAACCAACATTCTCAATGCAATCTCGTTTAGGCTCCCTCCCGTCCTCATTCCCAGATCGCACGCGACTAACATTTTTTTACAGCCGATCGATCGCCTCCACAGCAGCAACACCGCTGACGCTCTCTCTTCCCTCGTGCGTGCGTACACGAACGATCTCCCAGGTCTCAAACTGAAACCTTAATCGCCATCGAATGCGATCCCCAATCGCGATGAGAATCACGCTCCACCAGAGCCGCCACCATCATGCGCACGTTTTGTTTTGTTTTTTTTCCTTATTAATCTCTTTTCTATTTTTGAGATCGATTCCCCTGTTTTTTTATTTGAGATGGATACGATTTGCGATAGGAAAGAGGGTAGGAAAAGAAGGAAAGAAGTAGATATGGCTGAACATGTGGGTGTTGCGATATTTATCTATTTTTTATATAAACATTAGAAAATATCTGATTCGATTGACCCACTAAGTCACGAACTCCAAACAAAGCGTGCCGTCAAGCGTTTATAATGCTTAACCCCTATTTCGAACACAATGAAACTAGTTCCGAGGCCTAATTCAATTGTATGTGGAAGATAGCTTTTCAAATTTGATTTTTTTAATTAAATTCGAAATTAAATTTCTAAGCGTTTCAAGCTCGCACGACCAAACGACAAGTCCGATCGCTACGAAACTTGAAACCGTGCAATAACTCACTATTACGGATCTGATGAAACTGGTTTCGTCGAAATCCGAGGCAGTGGCCAAAATGGCTATTTTTACTCGTCAATTAAAATATAAATTTCCAAATTCTAATTATTCACATTTTAAATCTAATTTTGAATGTAAATGATCTTCATTCATATTTATATAAAATTTGAATTAATTTTTAATGCCATTTTCATTCACATTAAATACAGAATTCCATTATTTAAATAATTGCAACATAAATTTAAACAATTTAGTTACCCGATACGTCAATACTAATAATTCATTAAATTTTATTTTTAACCATTTTTATTCAATAATTATATCAAATCCTATAATTTAAAATAGTTAAAAATACGGGTAGTTACACTTAATTAACAATTAATTAAAAACAAATCATATATTTAATTTATAATTACTTAAAATTTATCTCACTTTTAAAAGATAATTAATTTGCAATTTATCTCCGCTTGATTATAATTAATAAACCATGTTCATACTTAATTAATTATTAATTACCAAATTTGATTAATTAATAAATCCTTAATTAACTTCTTGATCATTATTAATTAAGTTTTATAAAAATTTCCAAAGTGCTTTAAATATAAAAACTTAATTTGCAAAAAAGTGGACTTTTTAGCGAAACTACTTCCATAGCGACTATCATTATGGATGCCATTAGTAGAAAACGTTACTTAGCTTTCTCTTTTGAAAACTTAACATTGTAAAGCTAACTAACTTTTTCAAAACATAAGTGTTTATAAAGGAAAAACAAAGTTTGAAACTCTGAAAACGATTTGATTTTTAAAACTAAAATCCATAGTTTTCACGCAAAGATTCCAAATTGCTAATACCATACAAAGGTGTTAACTTTCCTTAACATATACACATATCCAAGTCTATATCATACAAAACATATTACAAGCCATATCATAAACAAAGTTCACATCTTAACCATATTCACATCACTTTTAGACATTATTTTTAGGTCTAAACTACATATCACATTGTAACACATATAACTACACATATATTCAATTGCAGAGCATGTAATCAACCAATAACTAAGCAATATCACATAGTAACAACAAACATAAACCCAAGATATAAATTTCTAAAAGGATGTGAGTTTTTACTCACCAAGCTTAAGAAAATAATTTTAAACTTGAATTAAAACCATAAACTTTGCATTACTAAAACCAAAACTAGATTTTTGGACCAAAGTAACCAAAAATGGGCTCGCCATGAGGTCCAGGCTTGGCCTAGGGTGGCTACATGGCTCGGCCTTGCTTGAACATGGGTGTGGGGCTTGATTTTAAGTGAAGGAGCGGTTTAGGAGAAGAAAGGAGAGAAATTTAAGTTATTTAGGAATTAAAAAGTAGGAAAGAAGAGATTTTTGAATTTATAAAAATTGTTGGAAGCTATGACAAGTTTTTGAAAGTTTTAGGCTGGAGATAAACTTTTGAAAAACTTTGAGAAAATAAAATGGAATGAGAGAGAAAATTTGAAATTGTTTTTATATAAAATGGAATTACACAACTACCTTAATATCCTTTTATACCATATCCTCCACAAAATTCATGCCAGATCATCACTCAACATTTCCCTACCTTGTCATACACGTTAGTACAAGGGGAAGCCCTTATATCCATGAGGTAATACCTTAATGTGTACTCATTTTCTAATTTTCCTTTTAATTATTTTTTTTATGAAAAAGGTCGCTTCTTTCTTTTCTTAAAGTACACTTATTATTTCCACCTTTTATACACTTAATTAAATCCTTATTAATTTCATAAGTGTGTATCTAAATGTATTAAGTACTTTTACAACCTTTTTAACTACTTTTTAGTGGCGAAAAATCGAAAATTTTCAAAAAACTTTTCGGTCGCATTTTCTAATTTCTCTTGAAATAAATATTTTTGTAAACAAAATTTGAATTAGTTTTCCCTATCATTAGTTATAAATTAAAGAGGATTATTTAATTATTAAAACCATTAATTGAATATTTAAAATTAATTAAATATCACCCATCAAAGTGGTAAAATTCTAGGTCATTACATTCTTTCCCCTTAAAAGAATTTCGTCTTCGAAATTTCACCATACGAACACTTAATACTATTCATAAATCCATATGATGTTCATAGATCATCCATATAAAAAATCTTATACGATCTCCACTCGATAACATAACTTCAACTCTAAGCTAGTATCGCTCAGCCGATTCACTAGTGCAGACTCCGGTCAGGCTTCTTGACTAGAAACCTCCGTTCTCCTTATATGGCCATTACTATGATAGAAAACTTCGGTTCCCTATTAAGAATCCTCAGCAAGTGCTCGCCATCAAAATCGAGTAATAAATCCTTATCCGGAATGGTGTAAAACATCCAAATTCATGTATTAGAATTTTGGACCGAGAACTATATGAGAAAGGTGAATATCTACGTTCAACCTACGTAGTCATCTAAAAGTTCTTATATATCCATTTACCTTCTTACCCTCCCACAAATATTTAAGAAATCACTTCATAAAAATTCTAACTTAGGTTCAAACATTTTTAAATGATACAACTTATTTATGAAACCTTTCATAAAATCATCTAAATTTATCAACTTGGATCATATCCTCTTATATCCCAAGAGTGTGTGTGTGTGTGTATATATATATATAACATCTTATTTTTAATTCTATTCACTTTCAACTATTCAGATGCAGGCACAAAATAATTTTGGGTCTTTAAAACCGAGTCAACAAATTCAACCTCTTTACCCATTCGATCCGATAAGTAGCTAGAAGAGTGAGATGTTGGTATCCAAACTCCATCCTAGAGTCTACCTTTTTCTTGGACGCCTCTAAGGTAAAGATGCTTATTAGCCGGCCCAATAACATTAAATACTATTTAACCTCCTAAATGTTAAAATCCGAAAGGCACTGTTTAATAAAACCAAGTTAATTAAACCTTCTTATTAAATTAATTCAATTTTAAGACTTCATTTGTTAACCATTTTAAATCAAGGTACCTTACATCTGGAAAACTTAGGATCCAAATACCCTGGTTTTATTTCAAAAGTATTTTGAAATAATACTATATATTTTATTCGTAGAAAATATACATATAGCTCAAGTAAGCCTAAAATGATACTAAGATACTGGGTACTACCGTACATTTGCTTACCTAAAAGGGTAATACTAAAGAGAAGTGTTTACCATCCGAACACATCTCTAACCCATTTTAAGTTATTTTCGGGCCATTCAGATTGATTAACTTAAAAATACTTCTTCTATTTCAAAATCCTACGTTTTGAAACAATGCTTTTCATATTTTTAAAAAAACATTTATTGCCAACTTGCTTTGGGTTCGTTTGGATTTGAACTCGTTCCGATCGTACAATGATAAAGAGAATAAGTTACTAAGTGTCCTTCAACATTCACCTAAGAAAATATCCATTCGTCACTTAGAAATTATTCAGTTTGTCACAAAACATATCGAGACTCATTACCCGAACCAATCCAAAATACTTCTTACTCAAAATTTCCATTCCCAAAATTTTATGCTTAAACCTAAATACTTTCAAGTAATATTATTACTACTTTCGAGAACCTTGAAAATCATTTTTCAAAAACACCAAGATTTAAGTCCTCAAGTTTTCTACTTAAATATTTTTATTTATAAGTCACATCTTAGAAACCAAGTTTAAAAAAAAAATCATTTTCTTATATAAAATCATTTCCAAATAGTCTAAATTTTAATAAACTTCTTTTATTAAACCATCGAACGCCTTATAATCAAATTGTGAAACTTAATTCACAAGGTGTTCGTTTCAATGTTTCCCGATTTTCTATTTACCTAACCCATGTTTAAAAAAAGGAAGCTACCTATAACATTCAACAAAAATCAAAGCTCAAATTAGACGAGCATGACTAAACAAAATCTTAAATGATATAGAATATTATCATCACCTATTTAACAAGCATCTCAAAGATACTATATTTTTTTTTGAAAATCATTTTTGTATATAAAAAATATATTTCTAGGTAAAATTATTTCATTTACCAATTTTAAAACAATACCATATCGGTTGGTTTTGTTCAAGTGTTTAGGGACACCTATCGATAATGTTGGGCAGATAAGAATTCATAAGCCACTTAACAGATCAATTAAAACAATATAAAACATTTTTATATCACTAAAAAATACCGCTCTTATATAATACACTCAAACTCTTTCTAGGATGTCACTTACCCTATCTTCAATGAGATTATCCCACCAAAGCCAAGGTCTCGCTTAACTTTCAGCTCTTGTACCAAATATAACAACCAATAACCAAGCAATATCACATAATAACAATAAATGTAAACCCAAGATGTAAAAAGGATGTGATTTTTTACTCACCAAGCTTAAGAAAATCCTTTTAAACTTGAATTAAAACCATAGACTTTGCATTATCAAAAAAAAACTTGATTTTTGGACCAAAGCAACCCAAAATGGGCTCATCCAAGGATGGCTACATGGCTCGGCCTTGCTTGAACATAGGTGTGGGGCTTAATTTTAGGTGAGGAGGGGTTTAGAAGAAGAAATGAGATAATTTAAAGTTATTTATTAATTAAAAAGGAGGAAAGAAGAGATTTTTGAATTTATAAATATTGTTGAAAGCCATTACAAGTTTTTGAAGGCTTTAGGAAGGAGATAAACTTTTGAAAAATTCAAGAAAACGAAATGGAATGAGTGAGAGAAAATTTGAAGTTGTTTTTATATAAAATAGAATTTAAAAATTACCTTAATACCCTTTTGTACCATACTCTATATAAAATTCATGCCACATCATCACTCACCCTTTCCCTACCTTGTCATACACATTAGTACAAGGGGAAGCTATAACAATTAATTTTAAATTTTGATTTGTGAAATTTAACGGTGAAATTAAATCCATTTTTTGTGAGTAGTTGATTTGATTTATCTTAATTAATCTTAAGATAAAAATTAGAAATTTTATTAGTTATAATTTTGAAAATTAATTGGATTTGGGATTTAATAAATTGGAAATTCAATAAATATATTTTACGAACTTAATTATTATATTTGAAAATATAAGAGTAATTTTGGGAAATAGTGTAAATTTAATTAAACATTAGAATTGTGATTTATTGTTTTGGAATGAGAATTTTAATTGATAGTTAAATTTATTCTATTGAAATAAATGGAATAACTTTTATTATTAATAAGTTATATTTAATTGAATAAGATATTTTAATTTTACTAGAAATGGAAGTTTTAATGAGTTGATTAGTTTTGATAAATTGAGTAATTAATTTATCATTTGGTAAAATTTTGTTTAGTGTAAAAAAATAGTGTTTTAATAAGTGATTAAACCACATTGAAATTAGTAACACTTCACTTCTCTTAAGGATTTTGCAACACATGCTTATTGGATTCCAAACCTTCTTGGCCCAAGAAGAATGAAATATGTAGTAGGAAACAAAACATGTACTTAGCATTCTCATTTTCGTCTTCTCAAAATTGAAAATGCAAGCATCCTCTAAAAACAAAACCTTAGTTCTTTTTTAATCTTCAAATTCAAGTGCAAATCAAAGGGCTTTTGTTCTGTAATGGTAAGTAAGTATCCTAAACTCTATCTCTATCTTTTAGAACCATAATAGAGTTATTTTTATCTTGTTTTAATTAGTTATTTTCTGGTTGGTTTTTGTTTTTGGATTTTTAGACAATTTTGATGAAGTTGAATTTGTAGCAAAGCCTAGACAAAGATTAGCAAGCTATAGGAAGCATTAAAGGCGAGTTAATCACTCACACTACTATCTCTAACCCATAAGAATAATTGTTAATTGTTGTTTAGATTGAGTTGGATGGTTTGTTGATTGAATTTCTTTCAATTTGATTGTAAATTGGTTGCCTGAAATTGGTGATTATTTGATTGCTTGCTGAAAATAAATTGCGAAAATCGCTGCAGTAAAAAACCGATATCGTAGTGTAAATGTTCCATATTGATTCAATATTTTTATGGCAGAAAGTTATTTCAATAAGCTACAATTTATCTTTTAGTTGCTTTCTAAAGTTCGATAGTTCAAGAGGTCAAAATTGGGTTTGAAACTAATATACATGCTCTGCTCTGTCAATTTTCTGAGTAAAAATAAGAAATTAAAACGGCCATAACTTTTTCACTACTTATCAAAATTCGATGGTTCTTAATGTATGGAAAGCATACACTATCTTCTAAAACTTCAATTTTGAGTTTTGAAAAGTGTTGTGGTTTACATGGTCGAAAATATGTTTTAGTGTCATTGTCACGAGAATTAACAACATCGATAATGGAGTTAAAATCTGAGAGAATTCTTTAAGTCATAATGTTTTCGTTACTTATCGGAATTTGATAATTCTTGATGTTTTGGAAAGCTTAGACTTTGATTTACAACTTTCGTGCTTTAAGTTTTGTAAAATTATGAGATTTAAGTGGTCGTAACTACATATCTTTACACCCTAAATTTGAGTTAAATGAAGTAAATAGATAAGCTTCGTATACAAGTAATTTTACGAAAAAGAATTATTTATATTTATAAATCTTAAAAAATTGTTTCTAAATTAAGTAATAGATATTAAAAATAATTTTTAGCTAATTATTTTATATATTAAGCATGTTTAGTAAAATATTTATGAATTTGGAAGTATGACTTTGGAAATACAAATCTAATCTATTTTTACTTAAAAGTGATTATGGATTTGAAATATAAGTGTTACTGTTTTATTAAATAAATAATATAGGATACATGGAATTTGGAAATGTAGTTTTGAAAGCTATAAACTTAGTTTATTTTAAATAAAATGGTTATATTTTAATATGGATTTAGAAGAGTATATAAATATGGTTTTAAAAATATAGTTTCGTGAATAATACAAACATATGGAAATTTGAGACAACCTTGTGTGTATAAGTAAAATCTTGGAACAATTTAGAGTTATGGAATATTTTAGCAAATCTGTGAATATTTTTATAAAGTTAGTTAATGAACGGATTTATGGAGATTATAATAAGTGTTTTAAATAATAAACTCGAAAGAGAAAAAAAATTGAGAACCTTAATTCTATAATTTGAGGAGTACTAATAATCAACTTAGTGTCATCGATTGGTTTAAATGATTTTGAATAAAACTTTGTCGAATATGATATAACTCACTGAATATAATATTTGAGTGGAACTTACTAGCCCATTAGCAATACTTGAATTCTATCGGGTAGTATGGGGATTTCTTGGTTAAATTCATGTGATTACTATTAGGAAGTATTTTACATTTTAGAGTTGTATTCTCTTCTGGTGTGCGACAAGTGGTTGCTAGATCCTTAAGAGAATGCATTCAGGTTTTCCCGGCGGTATCCATAATAAGTGATATTTACTAGCTTTTAGTAAATACTTGGATTTCACCATATGGTATGGGACGTATTGGTTAAGCTTTAGTGATTACTAAAGGTGATAGTATTTGGTACTTTAGAGTTTACTCTCTTTTGGTGTGCGGCAAGTGGCTGCTAGATTCTTAAGAAGTTTATTCCTGGATTTCTTTTCAAACATAATAATACTAAATAAATGTAGAGTTATCGGGTCATGGTTTTTACGACCACCTTGATCAGTATGGACTATCATTGAGATCATTCTGTGATTCTGTATTCCCGATCAAAGTATGATCCTTGGTATCAGATCGGTTCGAGTGATACCAGTTTGTTTGTTTGCCTTGGGTTTTGAGTACAATCATTGCGATTGTTTGGACGATCATTACGATCGGTTGAGATTAAGATCTCTTGGATTCTGGAAACTAGGATTCTGTAACTATATTCTATGTTAGTGAAATAAATATATATTCTTATGTCCCGTGATGGATTCTAAATTAAATTATTTATATTTTTGTGCTTAGAGATGTTGTTCTTTGTTATGGGAATTCAGTATTTAATGCCTAAATGTGTAAACATGTGTCTTGTGTTGAGTTATAAGTTAAATCTCGTGACCTGTTATTTCTTGGGAATTTTTATTACCAATATATATTATTTATACTTGTGTTATATCTTGTTCTTACCCTATTGGATATTTAGAGATGGTCTGACCCGGGTGTTATTTTGCTCGGGTTAGGCAGAGACTTTTCAGATTATAGGACAAGTTGACCTTTAGATGTTTGGGCTACAAAGGAGATAAACACTTTTGACTTTTTAGTTTATCTCATTTGGAAAATTTGTGAATATGTTTATAAGATGTACAATGGAAATTAGAGAATTGTAAAACTTGTATAACAATCGAGTTTAGTATTTCATTTTGTAAACTCAAAATTTATATATGGATAAGTTGAGATTTATTTCACTGTGATACGTGACTGCTATTTATATAATATATTGATGTGATTCTGAGAAATCGATGTGCCTATTACTTTGTATTAATACTGTACACCTCAAATTCAGCTCAGATATTAAGTGAAAAAGGTATAAATGACGTGTCAGTGTTAGTATAAAGATATATTCACATTTGATCGTCCTTACCAAGTCGTATTCTTCGAATTAGCAGGCGATATTAGTTGTAACTTTCTTTACTAAAATGGGTATAGCGGTGGGGTCATTACAGAAGCCCTTATATTCACTAGGTAATACCCTAATGCATACTTAAGATGTGATGTTATATGAGTTTCCAATTTTATTTTTAATTTCTTTTCATAAAATGGCCACTTCTCTCATTTCTTAAAGTATACTTATTATTTCCACCTTTTATACACTCAATTAAATCCTTATTAATTTCATAAGCGTGTCTAAATGTATTAAGGTGTTTTACAACCTTTTTAACAACTTTTAATAGTGAAAAATTGAAAATTTTCAAAAAGTTTTTAGGTCACGTTTTCTAACTTCTCTTGAAATAAATATTTTTATAAAGAAAATTTAAAAATCTTTTTTATAGCAGTAGTTATAAATTAAAGTGGGTTATTTGATTATTAAAACCATTAATTAAATATTTAAAATTAGCTAAATATCCACTAGTCAATATAGTGAAATTCCGGACCATTACAGCATCCTTACATACCCGATTAGGTTATGAATTTGATTAGCTTTTGCATTCGATGGTAAGTTCGGTTAACTAGTTATATAATTATGTTATGGCAAATATCACTTTTGTATTTATCGAACTAAAAAACATACATCAACTATACTTCAATTTTATTTTATAATAGTTGGTCTTAACTTGTGGTATTATTTTTCGGTTAAATGATACGACTCGGTAGCATTTTTTGTTATTTATATTTATATCTTTTCATATAATGATACCATACAGTATTATTTTTTATCTATTTGTATTTTTCCAGTAATTGATGATTGACGAGCAAGATGAGGTGACCATCGATGTTGTTATGTTGTGGAACCCATAGATTGGCATAGTAGGCGGCGAGTAGATGCACGATTTTGTATTTTAAGGCTAGATTTTGAAAAGGTGGCGGCTATAAAAGGTGACGGCTATAAGCAGTGACGGAGCAAGCAGAGGCGTCAAGCGACGCGAGGAGTGCGGCAATGTGGGATGCTACAGCGTGGAATGCAATGAAGTGGAGTGTGGTGGCTTGGGAAACCATGGTCTGGCCTTCACATAAAAGTATGTTCTTATAACTAAATTTTGTAATGCATCCAAAAAGCCAAAAAAGTATGAAAATTTATCCAATAGACTAAATTTCCCTTAACTTATTTTAGAAATTTTCTATTGCTTTAAATAATTATCTCAGTTAAAAACATATTTGATTGTACTATGCACCGTGCAACTCATTTTCGAAATAGAACTGGATTTCATTATACAAAATGTAACTTAATTGTGATAAAAAATTGGATTATTGCACAATACAAAATAAAACTCATTCAAAATTGGATCCTCTGTACAAAATGCAATCCAATCAAATAAAAGAACCATGTAAATTGGCTAGTACCATATACAATGAAACTCAATCATGATAAACGACTATAGAAACTAGACTTCATAATGCATAAAGCAAACCGGTTCTAACAAGGAACCATACAACTTGACTTGCATTGTGTGTAATGCATGCTAATATTTTTAAACTACAATAGAAACCAGATTTCACATCATAAAACATTGTACTCAACATTAACTTATGAGTAATGAGTATATATGCACGTCAAGGTGGGTCTACATTTAACCACAACGTGTATGCATTTTTAGTTGCATCTTTGGGAGTAGATTTGATAGTAGCATTATCAGCATAAACTGAACCTGAGGCAACGACCGAGAAAGCTGAGACAACCAAAGAACATTCATAGAACCAATAACTTGAAAGCATTCGTAGATTTATCATTCCTTTCTTTTGTTTTAGTTTGTTTCATACTAAATGGAAATGATAATTGTACTTTTACATGCTTATGCTCTTTTAATAACGTGAGCCGTGAGCAAAAATGTATCAAAATATATCAACAATTAATTGGTTCTTAACCACTCTTTTGTAGATTTTTGTCTTTTATGCTTACAAGTTATTCTTTTGAAAACCAACGTTCAAATTACTATTTTTTCTTTTGGAAACCAGTAATATCATATTTGTCTTTCTTAAGTTTGTTTCTCTTATTTTAATAGGGTTAATTACTAGAGCAAAATTTTATATTTTGTTTCCATTTAAAGTTTTTTCTTTGTTCGTTCCGGCATTCAAGAAAGGAAATATGAACCTCAAAGAATAAACATGAAAAGAATCGGAAAATGAAGTATAAAAGAATTATTGCTTTATACATGCAAACCTGGTATTTGAACTCCGCCTCGGCCTTCATGTTTTTTTTCTTCAGACTATAGTAACTTCTTCGTACTAATTCGGAATCAAGTGATACTTCGACCAATGAACTCCCACCTAAATTATGGACGATATGAAACACTCGGATGCTTCATCTTAATAACGTATCTTGTAGATCTCCATGGTAATTAACAGTTCTACTTAAAAAATAACAGACTACATCCTCATATAGAACTCCGCCTAGACAGAAGCTGCAATTTTTTTGTATAGACTGCAATAACTATTTCATAATAACTCAGAATCAGGCGAGACTTCGACAAATGAACTCCCAATCCCATATAAATGAAGGACCATATGGAACTCTTGGATACTTCATCTTGTGAACGCGCACTGTAGTACTTCATTGTGGTTAACGGTTGTATTAACAGGCTACATCCCTATATTTGAACTCCACCTAGGAAGAAGGCGTTATTATTTTGTTCAGACTGCAATAACTTCTTCATACTAAATCAGAATGAGATGAGACTTCGATCGATGAAATCCCACCAAAATTACGAGCAATATGGAGCACTCAGATACTTCAGCTAATGAACATATACCATAGTTCTCCATGGTGATTAACAGTTATACTCAAAAAATAACATGCTACATCCCTATATTTGACCTCCGCCAAGGCAGAAGTCGCTATTTTTTTGTTCATACTGCAATAACTTCTCCATACTAACTCGTAATCAGGCGGGACTTCAAGCGATGAACTCCACCCTAAATTACGGACAATATGAAACTCTTAGATACTTCATCTTGTGAACGCGCACTGTAGTTCCCAATGGTGACTAATAGTTATACTTAAAAAACAAGAGGCTACATCCAAATATTTGAACTCCGCCTAGGTAGAAGCCGCTATTTTTTGTTCAGATTGTAGTAACTTATTCATACTAATTCGAAGTTAAACGAGACTTTGACTGATGAACACCCACCTAAATTACGGACGATATGGAACGCTCGGATAATTCATCTTATGAACTTATATCGTAGTTCTCCATAGTGATTAACAGTTATACTTAGAAAATAACATGCTACATCTCAATATCTGAATTATGTCTAGGCAGAAGCCACTAATTTTTTCAAACTGTAATAACTTCTTCATACTAACTCGGAATCAGGCGAGACTTCGACCGATGAACTCACACCTAAATTACGGACAATATGGAACACTCTGATAGTTTAGCTTATGAACGTATATTGTAGTTCTCCATGTTGATCAATAGTTATACTTAGAAAATAACATAAGTACAGGCTACATCCCTATATTTGAACTCCAGCTAGGTAGAAGCCGCTATTTTTTTGTTCAGACTGCAGTAACTTCTTCATAATATCCCGGAATCAGGCGAGACTTCGACCGATCAAATCCCACCTAAATTACGTACAATATGGAACATTCGAATACTTCAGCTTATGAACGTATACCGTAGTTCTCCATAGTGACTTAAAGTAGTACTTAGAAAACAACATGATGCATCTCCATATTTGAACTCTACTTAGGCAGAAGCCGCTATTTTTTTGTTCAAACTGCAATAGCTTCTTCATACTATTCGGAATCAGACGAGGCTTCGAACAATGAACTCCCACCTAAATTACGGACAATATGTAAAACTTGGATGCTTCATCTCTTAAACGCGCACTGTAGTTCTCTATGGTGACTAACAATTGTACTTAGAAAATAGCATGCTACATCCTCATATTTGAACTTTGCCTAGGCAGAAGCTGCTATTTTTTGTTTAGACTGCAATAACTTCTTCATGATAACTCGGTACATAGCGAGACTTTGACCAATGAACTCCAATCTAAATTACGAACAATATGTAATACTCGAATACTTCATCTTATGAACGCATATTATAGTTCTCTATGGTGGCTAACAGTTTTACTTAGAAAATAACATGTTACATCTCCATATTTGAACTCTGCCTAGGCAAAAGCCGGTATATATTTCGTTCAGACTGTTGTAACTTCTTCATAATACCTCAGAATCAGGGTAGACTTCGACCGGTGAACTCTCATCTAAATTACAGATAATATGGAACACTCAGATACTTCCGCTTATGAATGTATGCCATAGTTCTTTATGGTGATTAACTATAGCACGTAGAAATAACATGCTATATCCCATATTTGAACTCCACCTAGGCAAAAGCCATTATTTTTTATTCATACTGTAATAACTTCTTAATACTAACTGGGAATTAGGCGAGATTTCGATCGGTGAACTCCCAACTAAATTATAGATAATATGGAATACTTGGATACTTCATCTTTAGAATGCACATTGTAATTATTCATGGTGGCTAACATTTGTACTTAGAAAATAACAGGTTGTATCCTCATATTTGAACTCCGCCTATGCAGAAGCCACTATTTTTTTGTTCAGATTGCAATAACTTCTTCATACTAACTCGAAATCGGATGAGACTTTGACCGATGAACTCCTACGTAAAATATAGAAAATATGGAACATAGTGATACTTCAGATTATGAACATATACAGTAGTTCTCCATGGTTATTAACAGTTATACTTAGAAAATAGTAGGCTACATCCACATATTTGAACATTATTTCTCTATGAGATTTGAAAGGGTATATTTGTAATTCCAAAGGACACCGAGTAAATATATTTAATACATTCTCTTTATTAGTAGTAAAGATAATTACATCAAAATTTCAATATTCTATTCTTTCACTTAGAAATCTGTACAAACCTCTTGTCCACATCAACAAAAAATCATAACTTAGAGCTCAATTTTAGGAGCTAGACCACTCATACATACAATATACAACATTGTTGTGCTATTGTACAATATGCAGCAATGCTTTTCTATTATAAGAAAACAAAACAAAATTAGTCAAAATAAGAAATCATCAATTTCTAATTTTGGATTACAGATCTAACAAAATAGGCACGAGCTCGCTCTTCCTCGCCTTAAAGCGCTTGCCACTCTTCTGCAGCTCGCAATAGGAAGTTGTCTTCGAATGATCTTCATGTGGATTCTATCTTTATTTGCAGGTTTTTCCACTTTTATGAAGGCAGATAAAAGAAACGAAGGAGAAGATGGATAAAAGACTACATCTATTACCACCCTACTATTGCCTTACCCATCCCACTAATTGCCTTACCCACCCCATAATTTTACAAAATTTCATCAAACCCCATCAACACCTCCTCGCACCCCATTTTTTCCAGTTATACCCTTCTTCTACATCTCCATAAACTTAACCCAACTATCATGCTCTCATTCTCATTTATATTTTCTTCCATATCTTCATGTCATTTCACTTTTGTTACATTGCAGGATTGCTGAAAAATAATTCAATAAACTAATTTTCATTTTTCTATTTTCTTTCAAAATTTGGAGTAGTTTAATTAATGTTTGTTAACTTTGCATATATTGTTTTCTCACTAAGAAAACAGGACTCTCCTAGCAACCACGTTGAGTTCTACCGTGCATTGTTCATCTTGGCATCATGCTGCTTGCCAACTTGGTTTGCATATGAATTAAGTTTCCATTGATTATCTGTACCTTGTCCAGAACAATATCTTGTAATAGAGTTCCTCTTAATTTTATTCCATAATTCCAAAAGCAAATTGGTTGATTGCCTACACATAACTCATTTAATCACTAATGGAGAAGGTGAGGAAGAAAAAGGCCATCAAATGAACTTTTTTTATCTATAGCAAAGGCTAATTATGTCCTTAATTTTTTTGTGTTTTATTGGGGGTGGGAAAGGACATTATCGGGGTGGTAATAGAATTAGCCTGGATAAAATTTCTTGGAAAAAGAAAGCTAGGTTTGAAAATATAAATCCGTCTCCATGGGGACCTGCTTCATATTAAGTATTAACACAAGTAGGAGATAATTTTAATTGATTTTTGGAAGAAGAAAAAAGACCTTAAAAAGAACGGAAAGCATGAAAGATCAGACATATAATGAGAAATTTCCCCATCCTTCGTCTCTCCCTTTCCCTCTTCCATCGTCAAATCCAAAAGAAAAACCCCACACATAGGCGAAAGAGGGGTACCGAATTGTGGTTAATCACCTAAATAAATCGTTCCAATCATATAGTTAGAGTAATCAGAGAAGCAAAAGAATTAGAAATTCTATAACTGGTCAATGTAAGTATTAGAACAACTCCTAATGCACAATAGGCGACGAGCAGATGCACGATTTTGTATTTTAAGGCTAGATTTTGAAAAGGTGGTGGCTATGAAAGGCGACGGCTATAAGCAGTGATGGAGCAAGTAGAGGCGTCAAGCGGCGCGGGAAGTGTGGCATTATGGGATGCTACAACGTGGAATGCAGTGAAGTGGAGTGCGGTGGCTTGGGAAATCACGATATGGCCTTCACATAAAAGTATGTTCTTACAGCTAAATTTTGTAATGCATCCAAAAAGCCAAAAAAGTATGAAAAATTGTCCAATAGACTAAATTTCCCTTAACTTATTTTAGAAATTTTCTATTTCTTTAAATAATTATCTCAGTGAAAAACATATTTGATTAAACTATGCACCGTGCAACTCAATTTGGAAATAGAACTGGATTTCATTATACAAAATGTAACTTAATTGTGATACAAAATTGGATTATTACACAATACAAAATAAAACTCATTCAAAATTGGATCCCCTATACAAAATGGAATCCAATCCAATAAAAGAACCATGTAAATTGGCTAGTACCATATACAATGAAACTCAATCATGAAAAACGACTATAGAAACTAGACTTCACAATGCAAAAAGTAAACCGGTTCTAACAAGGAACCATACAAATTAACTTGCATCGTGTGTAATGCATGCTAATATTTTTAAACTGCAATAGAAACTAGATTTCACAGCACAAAACATTGTACTCAAAATTAATTTATGAGTAACGAGTACATATGCACGTCAAGGTGGGTCTACATTTAACCACAACGTGTATGCATTTTTAGTTGCATCTTTAGGAGTATATTTGACAGTAGCATTGTCAGCATAAACTGAACTCGAGGCAACGACCGAGAAGGCCGAGACAACCAAAGAACATTCATAAAACCAATAACTTGAAAGCATTAGTAGTTTTATCATTCCTTTCCTTTTGTTTTAGTTTATTTCATACTACTGGAAATGGAAATAATAATTGTACTTTTACATGCTTATGCTCTTTTATCTAACGTGAGCTGTGAGCAAAAATGTATCAAAATATATCAACGACTAATTGTTTCTTTACCACTCTTTTGTAGATTTTTGTCATTTATGCTTACAAGTTATTTTTTTGAAAGCCAGCGTTTAAATTACTATATTTTCTTTTGGAAACCAGTAATTTCATATTTGTCTTTCTTAAGTTTGTTTCTCTTAATTT
This sequence comes from Allium cepa, assembly GCA_030765085.1. Taxonomy (NCBI): domain Eukaryota; kingdom Viridiplantae; phylum Streptophyta; class Magnoliopsida; order Asparagales; family Amaryllidaceae; genus Allium; species Allium cepa. The sequence continues at coordinate 458,365,164 of CM060938.1, read as the reverse complement.
AATAGGGTTAATTACCAGAGCAAAAAATTTATATTTTATTTCCATTTTAATTTTTTTTTCTTCGTTCGTTCCGACATTCAAGAAAGGAAACATGAACCTCAAAGAATAAACATGAAAAGAATCAAAAAACGAAGTATAAAAGAATTATTGCTTTGTACGTGCAAACCTGGTATTTGAACTTGACCGCTATGTTTTTTGTTCAGACTGCAGTAACTTCTTCATACTGACTCGGAATCAAGCGATACTTCGACAGATGAACTCCCATCTAAATTAGGACGATATGAAACACTCGAATACTTCAGCTTATTAATGTATATTTTAGATCTCCATGGTAATTAATAGTTGTACTTAGAAAATAACAGACTACATCCTCATATTTGAACTCCGTCTAGACAGAAGCCGCTATTTTTTGTATAGTCTGCAATAAACTTTTCATAATAACTTAGAATCAGACGAGACTTCAACTGATGAACTCCCAATCCTATGTAAATTAAGGATAATATGGAACTCTCGGATGCTTCATCTTGTGAACGCACAATGTAGTTCTTCATTGTGGTTAACGGTTGTAGTAACAGGCTACATCCCTATATTTGAACTCCGCCTAGGCAGAAGGCGTTATTTTTTAATTCAGACTGCAGTAACTTCTTCATACTAAATCGGAATCAGACGAGACTTCGACCGATGAAATCCCACCAAAATTACGAGCAATATGGAGCACTTGAATACTTCAGCTAATGAATATATACCGTAGTTCTCCATAGTGATTAAAAGTTATACTCAAAAAATAACATGCTAGATCCCTATATTTGAACTCCGCCTAGGCAGAAGTCGCTATTTTTTTGTTCATTCTGCATTAACTTCTCCATGCTAACTCGTAATCAGGCGAGACTTCGAGCGATGAACTCCACCCTAAATTACAGACAATATGAAACACTTAGATACTTCATCTTGTGAACACGCATTGTAGTTCCCAAGGGTGAATAATAGTTGTACTTAGAAAATAAGAGGCTACATCCAAATATTTGAACTCCGCCTAGGCAGAAGCCGCTATTTTTTGTTCAGACTGTACTAACTTATTCATACTAATTCGAAGTTAAACGAGACTTTGAACGATGAACACCCACCTAAATTACGGACAATATGGAACACTCGAATACTTCAGGTTATGAACTTATATCATAGTTCTCCATAGTGATTAACAATTGTACTTAGAAAATAACATGCTACGTCTCCATATCTGAATTCTGTCTAGGCAGAAGCCGCTATTTTTTTTCAGACTGCAATAACTTCTTCATACTAACTCGGAATCAGGCGAGACTTCGACCGATGAACTCCCACATAAATTACGGACAATATGGAACACTCTGATAGTTCCTCGTATGAATGTATATTGTAGTTCTCCATGTTGATTAATAGTTATACTTAGAAAATAACATAAGTACAGGCTACATCCCCATATTTGAACTCCGGCTAGGCAAAAGCCGCTATTTTTTTGTTCAGACTGCAGTAACTTCTTCATAATATCCCAGAATCAGGCGAGACTTCAACCGATGAACTCCCACGTAAATTACAGACAATATGGAATATTCGAATGCTTTAGCTTATTAATGTATATCATAGTTCTCCATAGTGATTTAAAGTTGTACCTAGAAAACAACATGCTGCATCTCCATATTTGAACTCCGCTTAGGCAGAAGCCGCTATTTTTTTTGTTCATACTACAATAGCTTCTTCATACTAGTTCAGAATCAGGCGAGACTTCGAACAATGAACTCCCACCTAAATTATGGACAACATGTAAAACTTGGATGCTTCATCTCTTAAACGCACACTGTAGTTCTCCATGGTGACTAATAATTGTACTTAGAAAATAGCATGCTGCATCCTCATATTTGAACTCCGCCTAGGAAGAAGCCGCTATTTTTTGTTTAGACTGCAATAACTTCTTCATGATAACTCGGAACCAAGCGAGATTTTGACCAATGAACTCCCATCGAAATTATGGACAATATGTAATACTCGAATACTTCATCTTGTGAACGCATACTGTAGTTCTCTATGGTAGCTAACAGTTTTACTTAGAAAATAACATGTTACAACCCCATATTTGAACTCTGCTTAGGCAGAAGCCATTATATATTTTGTTCAGGCTGGTTTAACTTTTCATACTACCTCGGATTCAGGGTAGACTTCGACCGGTGAACTCTCATCTAAATTACAGACAATATGGAATACTCAGATACTTCATCTTGGAATCATGTTGCTTGCCAACTTGGTTTGCATATGCATCAAGTTTCCATTGATTATCTGGTACCTTTTCCAAAATAATATCTTGTAATAGAGTTCCTCTTAGTTTTATTCCATAATTCCAAAAGCAAATTGGTTGATTGCCTACACATAACTCATTTAATCACTAATGGAGAAGGTGAGGAAGAAAAAGGCCATCAAGTGAACTTTTTTATCTATAGAGAAGGCTAATTCTGTCCTTAACCTTTTGGTGTTTTATTGGGGTGGGAAAGGACATTATTGGGGTGGTAATAGAATTAGCCTGGATAAAATTGCTTGGAAAAAGAAAGCTAGGTTTGAAAATATAAATCGGTCTCCATGGGGACCTGCTTCATATTAAGTATTAACACAAGTAGGAGATAGTTTTAATTGATTTTTGGAAGAAGAAAAAAACCTTAAAATTAGACATATAATGAGAAATTTCCCCATCCTTCGTCTCTCCCTTTCCCTCTTCCATCGTCAAATCCAAAAGAAAAACCCTAGACATAGGCGAAAGAGGGGTACCGAATTGTGGTTAATCACTTAAATAAATCGTTCCGGTCGTATAGTTAGAGTAATCAGAGAAGCAAAAGAATTAGGAATTCTATAACCGGTCAATGTAAGTGTTAGAACAACTCCTAATGCCGGAATCAATAATATCAAAAAGCAAGACAGAAATGTCACTACTGTTGAATATGCGTTTATACGATTTTTGTTTGATGATAATAAACATATATACATTCGTTTAAATGTATTTGTTAATATACTATTTATTTTCACAAATTAAATAAATATTTGCTGAATAAAATAAATGACACAGAATTTGAATTCAAACGAATATTTTATTCAAATAAATATTTATTACAAGTTTGATAGTACAATTTCAAGCTCTCACTATAACTATACAACTTTGATTACAATATACGACATTTCACATTTACATCACAACCTCACTACATATCACTCACACTCATATTTATCTTCAACTGCATTCCAATTGGAATCCAGCATCTGAGAAATCTGCAAAAATATTTACTAACGCAGTAAAATTGAAAAAGAAATATTTTTGCGATATTAAATGAAATATGATTTTTTTAAAAATGATATTGCCTCAGTTACTTGGGTTGTTCGTCATCGTATTTTTGTATCTGTGCATATCAGTATTTTATCAGGGACAAAAGTGGCTGCAGTACACTGTGTGCACTGCCTCGCCTACTCGTATGTGCAAAACAAAATGCACAGCTAACAAATCAAAAACAAGGTCAAACAAAAGTAACACATAGGTTCAACTCAAGGCAGACTACAAATTCAAGTGAATAGATGCAGTTGCAACATGGATGTCACAAGGAATAAATAGACCACAAAGAAATGCCAACATACCAGATGACCAGACCAAAACCACAGAGTAGTACAGATACAAAATGCAAGCTTGAACACAAGTGTACATGACAGTACACAAATGCAAGTTTGTGCACAAGTACAACAATGCAATAGAGACAACTGCTATCAACTACAAGTACAACAAGCATCAGACCAAAGTCAGATGAAACAATATCCAGCTGCAACATGAAGTGAATCAAGTTCAGTAAGACAATGCAAATTAGAGCAGTGGACAGCAGATCACATGAACAACATGACATAAACAATGCAACATCAACACAAGTGACAGTGCACATATGTGGTAATATGAAACAAGTCAGGACCAACACCACAACTCGAGCTCAAGAATAAAGCAACCAGAGAGCACAATATAACGACCACAAAAGCAATGCATGTACAAACTGTAGTGAATGCAGATAGTAAACCATGAATGCAATAACATGCATTTTTGCAGTGATACAAGGCAAACTGACCTTCAAGCAGTGATACAAAAATCACAATGAATCAAAGCTCGAGCTCAATCCCAAAGCAACAAGTCAGTGGCAAGCTATAAACTCAAGTGATGCAAGTTTAAACTACAGCGAACATTGAAATTCAAGTTGCAGGCATTTGAAATACAGATAACAAGTGATACAAGGCCGTGACTCAAACAAGTCGAAACAAGAAATTCACGGAGCAGTCAGAACTCAATGCCGTGGAACTCAAGCAACCAAAGATACGAATTTGACAAAGTCAGAATCAATCTCAATCATTCAAGTATAATCGAATGGTCAGAGCAAACAATTTGACAAATTCATATATATTCGAACGAACGCAAATCTAGGGTTACAAACCCTATATAAAGAAATCATCATCGGCAATTTTATGCATTGAGTTCAAGCACGAAAAATCAAAAGAAGAAAAAGGCACAAATTACATACCGAGAAATCGAACTCAATCAACAAAGAGCCGAAGTAAGCAACAACCAGAAATCGATCGAGCAAGGCAAATCTTGAACAATCACAAATTCGATCGAAGGAGATTCGGTTCTTCAAAGCCCTAATTTGATTCACGAACAAAGCCCTAAAATTTGCAAGAGGAGGCCGCCATTATTTTTCACCAGAAAAGAATAAACGAACGAAGAAAAAGAAAGGGACGGGTTGAAAGAAGTGGGCCGGCCTATTGTTTTTTAAAAAGGGAGAATTTTTTTAATTAGGGTTTAATTTTTAATTTGCTTTCTTAATTTGTATTTTCCTTTTTAAACAGTTTAAATTTCTAGTCGTGTGACTAGGGTGCAAACTACGGTTTGTAGTTTGGGTATTTGCAACTCGGTAGTTGAGTTGTGGTCAAGATTTTGAGCGTAGAGTTAGAATAGTCAATAGCGGGTATAGCGAGTTTACGTGTGTAAGCGAGGGACTTTCTAATTTCTAGTAGAAATCTTGGGGGCAGCACGTAGGCAGGGTTTTGCCGAAGCTGGGTAAATTCTGTGTTGTTCTGTTCTGCATTTTATTTACTTTGCTATTTATTTCTGCGCTGGTAATATTCTGTGATCCGTGTTAATATTAGTTTATAAGCTTCCGCGATTAATTTTTATAATTAACACTATCACCCTATTCACCCCCCCCCCCTCTAGGGTGAAATCGATCCTACAAGTGGTATCAGAGCTAGGACAGGAATAGAAGTCAACATCTGTTTAAAAAATTCGATTTTTTTTGAAAAAATCAGTTTTTGTTTTAAAAATTTGAATTTTTAAAAATGGCTTCTTTTAATAATGCTTTTGCAGAAGGTCAATCCATAGTTAGACCACCAATGTTCAATGGTGAATATGCTTATTGGAAAAATAGAATGCAAATTTTTCTGAAAACCATTGACGCTTGGAATATTGTTGAGACAGGTTATAGAATACCAACTATAACTGTAGATAATCAGGAAATAGAGAAACCAAAGGAACAATGGACAGAATTAGAAAATAAATTACAGAATACTAATGCCAAAGCTATGAATTCTATTATCTGTTCATTGGATCAATTTGAATTTAATCGTGTCTCACATTGTCTAACTGCGCAGGAAATATGGCACATACTAGAAGTGACTCACGAAGGAACATCTCAAGTCAAAGAATCTCGCCTTGCAATGCTAAGCAGCGAATACGAGAACTTCAAAATGGCGAAGGAAGAAAATGTCAAAGAGATGTACGGACGACTCTCCAATGTCGTATACAAATCAAAAGCTCTCGGAAAAACATACACCGAATTAGAAATAGTCCGGAAAATCCTCAGAGTCCTTCCACGAAGCTTTGAAGCAAAAGTTACTGCCATACAAGAATCGAAAGATTTAAAAAAACTTAAAGTTGAGGAACTCATCGGAAATCTCACCACTTATGAGCTAGAAATGAAATTCAAAGAAGAGCGTGAAGGAGGTGACACTCAAAAGAAATCAATAGCTCTCAAAGGAACAACCGAAAGTGATGATGATAACGATGAAGATGATGGAGCAGCAGAATTGGAGCTGTTAATAAGGAAATTCAAAAAATGGAATCAAAAACATGGAAATTCAGCTCGAAATCAAAAAGCAAAAAGCAGAATAGCCAAAGCACTAGACTACTCAGAAGAACAAAAGTTTATTTGTTATAATTGCAACAAACCCGGCCATATCAAGCCCGATTGTCCACAAATTAAATCCAGCCACAGAAAGAAACAGAAAAAGAAAAGTTTTGCAGCCACTTGGGATGAAATAGACAAGAATGATCAAAGCACTGGCAGTGAAAGCGAAAAGGCAGAATTGTGTCTTCGAGGTGATACAATTGACAGTGACGATGACGAGCCAAGTGAGGTATCAAAACTTACCCATTCTGAGTTGCTTATATATTTTCATGAAGTAAACGGTTGTTTTGAACGACTTAGGGAAAAATACGCCAAACTTGAATCTCAAAAAGATACTTTGATAGAATGTAATAAACAACTTGATCAATTAGTTAAAACCTATCAAAGTAGGATCCCTAAGTGTGATAAGTGTCCAACATTTGATGAGGAAATTAAAAAATCAGAAATTAAAATAAAATCGCTTGAAAATGAAATTCTGATTTTAAAGGAGAATGAAAATACTAGGAGAGAGAATTCTATTAAAAAGTGTACACAGTTGTTAAACGAAAATGAATCTCTCAAATCACAAGTCCAACAATTGTCTACGACTTTAGATAAATTTTCAAAAAGTGAAAAATCGTTGAATATGCTATTAGGAAAGCAAACTGTTAATACGGTTAGACAAGGACTTGGATATAATAATTCGAAAATTGTTGAAAACAAGATTAATCAAGAAAATTCAATGTGCACGATTTGTAGAAAATTTGGACACGATCACAATAATTGTTGGTATAGACCCAAACATGTGAAAACTATATCGATTTGGGTTCCTAAAGACACAAATATAAAATCTCTCAAAGTTAAACAAATTTGGGTGCCAAAGGGAACAATTATAAATAGTTTTGGGTCTACACAAAATTATTTTTCAAAATTTTCTGCCACTAACTACCATGGACCTATAAAAACAAATAGGTCACATAAAATTTTCATCGTGTAGGTGTGGTGGCGGGCTAAGGAACAACAATAGTGTTACCTGGATTTTTGGCTGTTCCAGAAACACAACGGGCGACAAAGCTGAGTTCCTTAGCCTAGTATAAGGGTGACAGAATCACAATGAACAACGACGAGAAATATCGTAAAGGTAAAGACAGGTAAAAGTATATTTATTTGTACGATATATTAAATGTGATAATCTGTACCATTTTCTGAATAAAACCAGCCAATTATACGATGATGATATGATGATGATTTAATGATGATTTTGATTCTGACTTTATTCAAAATTGTTAGCCATTTATATTCTTATGCCAAAAACACTATAAAATTCTCTAGAATTACTTGATATATAAGTTTGAGAGAAAAATAGTGTTTTGATTGGATAATAATATTGTTGTTATAATATTTTTGGCTAAATCTATATTCATGTTTTGACACGGCCTCGATTTAAAATCCTAATGAATTCTATTTTAAAAATTGTGAAAAGGATGTTAAATTTTTTTGAAATTGTTGAAACTATTAAGAAATTGCTTTGAAATAAAAATAACGTTTGATGGCTTCTAAAATTGACACTTTAATATATGATTGATTGTTGACACGGTTTTCATTTCAAATCCAAGAGAATTTCATTTAAAATTTGTTGATAATAATCATGAGAAATTTCTTAATCTGGTCTTTGACATTCAACGAGTGAATTTTGAGTGAAATTTAAATTCAGATGCAGATTACACTGGTAATATGGTTGATAGAAAAATTACTAGTGGAACATGATTAATTTTTGACACATTCATTAACTGCATCGTTTTTCAAAGAAAATATCTGCATATTTTTCATTTCAAATAATTTTCAAATAGCAGAAAATTTTCTTTTAAAACCCCCTGGAGAAAATCATTTTTGACCATATTTTCAGATTAGTCATTTTGAAAAATTGGTTTCATAATTATTTTTGAATTTGATTTTAAATGACTATATTGACTAATCTGACTCCCTAATGTTTATCGAAAAGAAAAATAGTAATAGAAAAAGTGATGAGTGTTGATATTTATCATATATTATAACTCGAGAAAGTATAATTAGAAAATTTCTTTAGAAATTTAAACAAGAGTTATAAAACTGTTTGTTGGTAAAAATTCCATGACCATCTCTATATCTATCATATTTCTAACGACCATCACTCATCAAAATTCTATATAGTTTGTCAATATGTGGTATTTTAAACAGGAATCGTTCGTTTTTCATTTTCACATTTTAAAAAAAAAAAAAATAATAAAAAATAAAATAAAAACAAAAATAAATAAATACCAAAGTATTCACTCTCATTTAAAAGTCCTCACGGTTATGCATGGGTGAATTACTTGGAATTTGTTATGTGCTTCCATGCTCATTTAAAAGTCCTCATGGTTATGCATGTATGGAACGCATATCAAAAGTTGATTTTTTTTTCTTTTAAAATAAACAAGTTGATTCTAATCCCATTTAAAAGTCCTCACGGTTATGCGTGGTTAGAAGATACTTGAATTCATTTTTTTTAAAAAATAAAATAAAATTGGAATACTACTAATCTCATTTAAAAGTCCTAACGGTTATGCATGATTAGTAGATATTCAAATTCCTGATATAAAAATACCACAAATAGACACAATTGTATGGTTTTATATGATGACATCATCTCCATCATTCTAAAAGTGGAATATGCGCCTAACAATATTTTTATGATTTTTGTTTGATTTTCTATTGAAATTTAATATTTATATTCAATTGGGTTTTAATGTTGGATTAATATCGATTACTTTATCTCTATTTTTCTCTATTTCTATTATTCTTTTGCTGATAACAAAAGGGGGAGAGAAAAGTTAAGATTTTGTAAAAAGGGAGAGAAAAGGTCAAAGAAGTTTTCAATATGCATATAGATTCATTTGCACATTTTATTTGTATGCATATACGTAAGGGGAGTCATATATGTAGGGGGAGTATCATATAGAAAGGAAGCATTCAAATAGGGGGAGCAAAAATTATCAAATACATTTAATATATTCAAAATCTTAAATATATGTTTGTTATCATCAAAAGGGGGAGATTGTTGAATATGCGTTTATACGATTTTTGTTTGATGATAATAAACATATATACATTCGTTTAAATGTATTTGTTAATATACTATTTATTTTCACAAATTAAATAAATATTTGCTGAATAAAATAAATGACACAGAATTTGAATTCAAACGAATATTTTATTCAAATAAATATTTATTACAAGTTTGATAGTACAATTTCAAGCTCTCACTATAACTATACAACTTTGATTACAATATACGACATTTCACATTTACATCACAACCTCACTACATATCACTCACACTCATATTTATCTTCAACTGCATTCCAATTGGAATCCAGCATCTGAGAAATCTGCAAAAATATTTACTAACGCAGTAAAATTGAAAAAGAAATATTTTTGCGATATTAAATGAAATATGATTTTTTTAAAAATGATATTGCCTCAGTTACTTGGGTTGTTCGTCATCATATTTTTGTATCTGTGCATATCAGTATTTTATCAGGGACAAAAGTGGCTGCAGTACACTGTGTGCACTGCCTCGCCTACTCGTATGTGCAAAACAAAATGCACAGCTAACAAATCAAAAACAAGGTCAAACAAAAGTAACACATAGGTTCAACTCAAGGCAGACTACAAATTCAAGTGAATAGATGCAGTTGCAACATGGATGTCACAAGGAATAAATAGACCACAAAGAAATGCCAACATACCAGATGACCAGACCAAAACCACAGAGTAGTACAGATACAAAATGCAAGCTTGAACACAAGTGTACATGACAGTACACAAATGCAAGTTTGTGCACAAGTACAACAATGCAATAGAGACAACTGCTATCAACTACAAGTACAACAAGCATCAGACCAAAGTCAGATGAAACAATATCCAGCTGCAACATGAAGTGAATCAAGTTCAGTAAGACAATGCAAATTAGAGCAGTGGACAGCAGATCACATGAACAACATGACATAAACAATGCAACATCAACACAAGTGACAGTGCACATATGTGGTAATATGAAACAAGTCAGGACCAACACCACAACTCGAGCTCAAGAATAAAGCAACCAGAGAGCACAATATAACGACCACAAAAGCAATGCATGTACAAACTGTAGTGAATGCAGATAGTAAACCATGAATGCAATAACATGCATTTTTGCAGTGATACAAGGCAAACTGACCTTCAAGCAGTGATACAAAAATCACAATGAATCAAAGCTCGAGCTCAATCCCAAAGCAACAAGTCAGTGGCAAGCTATAAACTCAAGTGATGCAAGTTTAAACTACAGCGAACATTGAAATTCAAGTTGCAGGCATTTGAAATACAGATAACAAGTGATACAAGGCCGTGACTCAAACAAGTCGAAACAAGAAATTCACGGAGCAGTCAGAACTCAATGCCGTGGAACTCAAGCAACCAAAGATACGAATTTGACAAAGTCAAAATCAATCTCAATCATTCAAGTATAATCGAATGGTCAGAGCAAACAATTTGACAAATTCATATATATTCGAACGAACGCAAATCTAGGGTTACAAACCCTATATAAAGAAATCATCATCGGCAATTTTATGCATTGAGTTCAAGCACGAAAAATCAAAAGAAGAAAAAGGCACAAATTACATACCGAGAAATCGAACTCAATCAACAAAGAGCCGAAGTAAGCAACAACCAGAAATCGATCGAGCAAGGCAAATCTTGAACAATCACAAATTCGATCGAAGGAGATTCGGTTCTTCAAAGCCCTAATTTGATTCACGAACAAAGCCCTAAAATTTGCAAGAGGAGGCCGCCATTATTTTTCACCAGAAAAGAATAAACGAACGAAGAAAAAGAAAGGGACGGGTTGAAAGAAGTGGGCCGGCCTATTGTTTTTTAAAAAGGGAGAATTTTTTTAATTAGGGTTTAATTTTTAATTTGCTTTCTTAATTTGTATTTTCCTTTTTAAACAGTTTAAATTTCTAGTCGTGTGACTAGGGTGCAAACTACGGTTTGTAGTTTGGGTATTTGCAACTCGGTAGTTGAGTTGTGGTCAAGATTTTGAGCGTAGAGTTAGAATAGTCAATAGCGGGTATAGCGAGTTTACGTGTGTAAGCGAGGGACTTTCTAATTTCTAGTAGAAATCTTGGGGGCAGCACGTAGGCAGGGTTTTGCCGAAGCTGGGTAAATTCTGTGTTGTTCTGTTCTGCATTTTATTTACTTTGCTATTTATTTCTGCGCTGGTAATATTCTGTGATCCGTGTTAATATTAGTTTATAAGCTTCCGCGATTAATTTTTATAATTAACACTATCACCCTATTCACCCCCCCCTCTAGGGTGAAATCGATCCTACAACTACATCTAATCAACCAAGAAAAACATCCTTTTGGATGGACATGATCAGAAACGAAAGAATCAACGAAAACATGTGGTAGTCTTAAAAGAGTAAGCCAAGCATCACATCAACATGCAATAACCAGCAAATTTAATACTGTAAAGTATTATATTAACTAAAAATAATTTTTTTAATAAAAGAATGAGTTGGTTATTGTGTTGTAACTGTTAATGAGGGTTTTCAAAGTAAGATATAAATGAGCCACTGCAAGTTTAAGGGCATCTCCAATCGTTGCATTCAACGCTGAATTTGAGAAAAAAATTCTCCGGTGGTAAAATTAAGGGCGAATATTAAGCTTAATGTTCAGGATTCGGTTCAGAATCCTGAATTGGGCTTGGGCGCCCATTTAATGGGCGCCCAAGCCTCCCTCTCCCGCTACTGCGTCTTCCAACGGCTATAAACGGCCCGTATTTTTGAATTCCAACAGCTAAAAACGGTCATATTTTGACCCCAACAGCTATGAACGGTCATATTTAAAATTATAACGGCTATAAACAGTCATATTTATGATTTCATTACATATGTCGGAATATTTTTCAGATTGTAATACACACATCTCTTCTTCTATTACAATTCTATTCTCAATTTCATAATATTGAAAGTACGTCTCATCTATTTCAATCATATACCGAAGTGATGAATATTGATAGTTGGGATTTTGATTCTCAACCCTTTTAAAATGTTCATCCCCAAACCGCCCCCTCTATCGTTCATTCTTCTAGTCCATGGTCTGGCGATGAAGATAAGGATTTGTGTTATATTTACTGTCATTTTTCTAGCGACTCGGTAAAGGAGAACGACCAAAGTGGAGAGGCGTTTTGGGAAAAAAATCATGACTGCGTATAATAAAAAACATGTTGAAAAGACGAGGTCAATGTCTGCAATCACGGGTCGTTTTGGGAAGATTAATCGACAAATACAATTCTACTAGTCATAGATCCACAAAATAAGAACAGCAAATCCAAGTGGAATGGGTGGCGAAGCTGAATTGGTAGCGTTTTGAAAAATATGATTTTTAATTTACATTCATTTTTGATCACTTTGTTAATATATCATTTTGTGTTTCTGTTTTTGTAGAAGAGAATGGCGAACGATCAATTCTTGAAATTATTTCCAAGAGAAAATGGTACAAAAGAAACCCCACTACTATCAGTTTGCAAACTGTTATGAATTGCTTGTTAGTCAACAAAAATGGAGCTCAAACACCGCAAAAGGCTTAAGAGATGTCCAGACGAAGTCGAAGGGCAAGAAAAAAACAAGTAGATCAAATTACAATTCTAGCCCAGGCAATTCTTCTCATATGGACTCAAATGTATGCCCAGATAACGAAGACGAAGAAGCAGTACCCGCATTTGATGAAGACGCTAGACCGATGGGGCAACGAGCAGCTAAGAAGAAAATTGCTGTTCAATCTCAAATCGATTCTCGTTTAGCCCTAATGCATGAAAAACATGCGAGAGAAAATGCAGAACGTCAAAGAGGAAGTGTAGAAAAGCTTGCCGTGTTAAAAGAATTGACTGAGATTGAGAAGGGCCGGTTTGAGCTAGAGCGGCAACGCCAAGAGACCTTAGTAATGGAAAAGGATGTCACCGGAATGGACCCAATTACAATGCAATATTGGATGGAGTACAAACAACGCATTGTTGAGAGTAGCTCTGGAACAAAACATATGTAGTTGACGTATTAATGTGATATTTTTAGTTATTGCAGTTTAAATATCCATGTACCTTCAGTTTATATTTTCAATCATGTGCTATTTTCAGTTTTAAAATATTCAATGGTATATCATTTTTTTCGATGCATTATGTAGATATCAATATATATTTACTTCATCAAACATAAACGATATTACAAACATAAAAATTGAAGCATTCTACACTTCGTTACAGAAATAAAAAAGGCAAACATATGTACTTAAACAAAGATCCACCATCCCCAACTACTGATTTCCATGAGAATTCCAAATATGCTCAATTAAATCCCTTTGGAGTCTATTATGAATAGCTGCATTATGATATACTTCATGATGATTGTCATGAATTGTGTACTATCCTTCATTTCCTAACGTGGCTGTGCGAAACAATTCAGGGGTTGTCTTGCCCCTTCATACTCGAAATCGGGATAATCCATACCGCGTTCATCTTCAATGATCATGTTATGCAGCATTATACAACAGAACATAATTGTAGCCATTTTTGATCTCTTCCATAATCTACATGGATTGCTGACCGTTGCAAACCTTGCTTGAAGGACCCCAAACGTCCTTTCTTTGTCCTTCCTACATTGCAGCAAATTGTTTCTGTTTTTCCATCATTGGGTTTGCAAATGTCTTTACAATCGTACTCCATTTGGGATAAATTCCATCTCCTAAATAGTATCCATGCTCATATGTGTTATGACCAAGAGTAAATGATACGGGAGTTGACTTACCTTGCGCCAAATCATTAAACATATGAAATCGTTCGGCAACGTTTAAGTCGTTAAGAGAACCTGCCATTCCAAAGAAAGCATGCCAAATCCACAAATCATGAGAGGCAATTCTAAGATGATAATTGGTTTTTTTCTTTGTTGTTATATGCTCCATGAAAAGCTTTTGGACAGTTCTTCCACTCCCAATGCATACAATCTAGACTTCCAAGCATTCCAGGCCAGCCTTTGCTTTCATGCATTTCAAGCAAGCGTGTTACATCTACCTCATTTAGAGAACGAAGATATTATGTCCCATAAATGTCCATAACTGACTGACAGAAGTGATCTAGGTTTTTCAATGCCGTACTCTCTACAAAACGATATGCGTCGTCAAGGGCATCGACGGGTGTACTGTGTGCTAACATCCTCAAAGCTGCGGTCATCTTTTGATGCCCACTCAAACTTTTTTTTTGCAGCATCCTGCTTGTAAACAAAATAATTATTATTCTGCTAAACACTTTCGAGAATTCTTATAAATAATGGATGACTCATTCTGAATCGTCGTCTAAACATCTCTGGACCGTAAGTTGGATCACGGGCAAAGTAATCTTGCGTAAGTGTTTTTTGAAATGCTTGCTGGTTACGGTTGATATATTTCCGACCCACAACGGAACCACCATGTTTTCCAGAAGTTGAACCGTATGCTTCGTGGTATATCTCCATCAGCTCCTCCTTCTCTTGTTGATGTGCTAACGCATACGCTTCTTCTTCAGAGTCACTGTCGCATAGCAATATAGCTTTTAGTAAATTTCTAGAAATTGTTTGATATTTGAGGATAGTTGTTTGATATTTGAATGTTTTGTTAGACTAAATTGTGGTGGACAAGTATGAGATCCATATGGCTATATATATATATGACTAATTCTTGAGTGGAGAGAAGGGGGTCGGTGTGCGGTCAAATCACGTAATGTAGCCACGTTCATTTGCCGGTCAAGAATCTCTGCTTTGTTGAGTGGAGATAAGGTGAGTCGGTGTGCGGTCAAATCACGTACTGTAGCCACGTTCATTTGCTGGTCAAGATTCTCTGCTATGTTGAGTGGAGAGAAGGTGTGTCAATGTGCGGTCAAATCACGTACTGTAGCCACGTTCATTTTTCGGTCAAGATTCTCTGCTTTGTTGAGTAGAGAGAAGGAACATCCATTATATAAATTCACAAATCGTTATCTGTTTAAATCATTTAAAAACTTAACATTATTCAAACTACATTGTCCAACATGACATTTACGTCTCATGAATTGAATTTGCTTATGCAGTACTACATTCAAACCGATGAGATGTGCGATAATCAAGAGTCAATTCATTTTTGGGACACTCTGGCTGAAATTTACAACAACGACATGGGCTCTCAAGTTAGACGTACGGCTTAAGAGGTCAGGACTGCATATGGAAACTTTACTAGGGCATTCACGCGTTACACAAAGATTATTAATGAGGTGATATCAGAAAATGTGTTTGAGACTACACGTTCAATTTATGACGGTCGATACAATTTAAAATATCGCACTCCCTTCATTGCCCATGATGTATACTTCATACGCCAAAATTGGCTAGAAAGATTTGATGGCCTTAAGATAACAGTATTGCTAGTTGGTTACGTAACGCTCATTAATGTGTCGAGAGCTTTCTGAACTATCTTTTCAAATAATAATGTCTGTTGTTGTTGTCAGAGCTAATGTCTATGTGTAATGTTTGTTTATATACGCTCTTCTGTATTGTTTGTTGTCAGATCAAAAGTAGTGGTAGCACAAGTGTAATGTTTGTTTATATATATGCTCTTTCTGATTTATTTATTCATCATTCATAATCATCTTCTTCCTCACTCACAACAATAAATTCTTCATCGCAATGCCTTCTTGGCATTCTTCTATCGATTCAGATGCAGGTTACGTGCCTACGGAAAGTCCATATACTGATGAGGATTGGCTTATCGATTATCAAGAACAACACTATGAAGATGTCTGCGGTCAGTTTCAAAACCTTGAGCAACTGAGACTTCAGGAAGTGGTTGAACCTCCATACGAACAACATGTTGTTAGTATGGCATATGAACAACCTGAGAATCAGGTTCAAGTAGTTCAACCTCCCACGGAGCAAGAAGTTGAATCCACCTAGTTTGTTGTCAGTGCGGGTATGAAGTTGAAGTTGTAGTACGTGCGGATGGAGAAAATATTGGTCATCGAATCCAACTATGTCAATTCTGGCCGAATGGTTGCAATTACGTGGAATGGTTGGATGATCCTTTATGTCCAAGGGGCATAACCTATGAAAATAAACCAGAACAGGAGATAAGACGTCTTAGACTTTCTTTACAGGAGTTGAAGTTTAATCTTCACGTCTAGTTTCTTCATATTTGTGGTCTATTATTACTGTGTCGTTTTTTATCAACGTTCTATGTTCGTATATGTCACTGGTAATTTTTTTATGTCACCAGTAGGTTTTTATAAGTTTTCTATTTACTGTCACTAGTAGTTTTTTATGTTTATATGTAACTAGTTGGTGCTTATAAGTATACACAAACATATAGAATTCACATTATACACCAACATATATAATTCACAGTATACACAGATATATAGAATTCACATTATACTCGAGCATTATAATCCAAAATCCAAGAAAGTGGAAGTATATAAACATAAAGAATACACAGTATAGTCAAACAATGACATAAGTACATAAGCTATAGGAACTGCAACATATAATAAAACGTCTACTATGCATGAACTAAAATGTATACAACTAAAGGGATGTAACGTCGTCATCGCCAGCATCATTACCACCATCCCCATCGTCGTCATCTCCGTCACCGTCATCATCATCATCCCCATCACCATCATCATCATACCCATCACCATCATCGTCATCCCCATCACCATCACCCCCATCGTCCTCATCATCCCCATCGTCCTCATCTAAACCACCAGCATCATATCCACTGGGACCAGCATCACCTCCGCTTGTGATCCGAAAGGCTCATATACAGCAAGTCTAGCTGATGGCTGATCAATCTGCGCCTCTAGCATCTGTGTATGCTGCATGTACATATCATGCATGGTGTGTGTATGTGCAAAAGTCATATCGCGAAACACACCAAGTGAAACTCTAGCATGGTCCAATCCAGCAACATACTACATAAAGATGATATTTGACATAGTAAGAAACTAAGCATAAAATAAAGGAAAAATGACAATAAACAACAATATACGGAGGATATAACCCGACTGAAAGCACACCAGGATAGTCGGGGTGATCTGGAAAGACTAAAGGCTGCTCAATCAAAGTACATGTCACGTCATATGCTCTAAAAGTAGTATCAGGCCCAACTGCATGGGAGTCTAGGAGAACTGTGACGGAATCGGGCCAAATGAAGCCTGCGGTGCCTGAACTCTACCAGCTGCCACATGAGGTCCTATATGATCAGAGTTGACCCCACGAACATAATCTGGTACGATGAATCTGCGGGGTGCTACTCTAGCCCAATAAGCATCGTAATCTCCATCGATGAAGAAAGTACTACTATCCACCCATCTAGCCTGTCGTAGAGCATCTAAGTACTGATCGTCAATCATCCTATGTCTACCAAATATGTCCTCGCAAGATAAAGGATCATATGGTATACGACGATCACCTGTAATCTGATAAGCACATCTCTCTCTCAAATACCACATAAGCATAAATGCAGGTGTATGCAAAGCAACCCTACGTCTAGATAGTGAATACGCAACCATCAAGGGATGGTCGTCCACTAGAAGACCTGCATTTGCTAGATGAGTCCAATGTGAGGCCCAAGGAGTCTGAATGATGTTACCTCGACTACGCATATCAAGCTGTGACATAGCCTCCATCAAGTCATGCTGTACACCTAAGGGGACATGATGTACGTACTGCATAGTCTCCTATCATCTCATCCTAGGAAAGTAATGTTCAGCAGCCTGACTAGCCATGTCCTGCATGCGGAGATGCATATTTGCCGTATGCTCGTAGTACCATAACGACAAAATATACCAAAACGCATACATCTGCCAGACATCGCCAAGCGCAAATGAATCTAGAGCGGTATA
This sequence comes from Allium cepa, assembly GCA_030765085.1. NCBI lineage: Eukaryota > Viridiplantae > Streptophyta > Magnoliopsida > Asparagales > Amaryllidaceae > Allium > Allium cepa. Next base: position 458,346,993 of record CM060938.1, on the reverse strand, counting down.
TAGGGTGCCTAATATCGCTATGCCCCAGTCAATAGTATGCAGCTGGTCTAATCTAGCAAGAGATGCTAAATAGCCTAGTCTAACCGTACATTTTTGTTTCGAAAAAAAGGTCGAACCAAACAGGTACAACAGGAATGCTCTAGTAACTGCATCCATCATATCGGCTCTAGTTATATAACTGGTGATGTACTGCTGCAGGTAAGTCAACTTAACGGAACCACTAGTGACGCATGTAGCATCTATCAGTGGTAAAAAACAGTAAACAGATTGGACGACTCGTATAAATCATCAAATGGAAAAGGTCGAAGACCATGTCGTCCAATCTCAATGCCAGTGAACATGTAGAAATCAACTCGGGTGATATCAAGCTCAAAATCTGAAAAATGAAACGTATGCATGGTGGGCTACCACCTCTCAGCTAATGCCTGAATGAGAGGTCGATCAAAGGACTGAACATGCCTAATCGATAAAAAAAAAACCAAAAGGGCTAGCATGTAGTCTCTCAATAATAGGACAGGAAAGATAGTCGTAAAACTGGGTAATGCACTTGGCCCAACTACCCCGACAGTGAATGTAATAGTCCTATAGATAATTTATAAATTGATAATTTTTGATAGAGTAAGGGTCATTTAATATGAGTATGTGATGTACATATTAAAATAACCAGTTATAACAATTTGCAATTTATACATGTACGGTCGTCAAAGTGGTTTCGGCTCTATGCCGATAACCATCTGGCAGCTCGTGCAGTACACGTAGATCGTCTGGTGAAACTCCAGGTGGTTGCAGAATGTGTAATGGTCCAGCTTGCTCCGCTGAATGTCTGTGAACCGTTTTCGGACGATTTTGTTTGGACATGACGGCATTTCGTTTAGATTTTCTAATTTAAAATAAATTTAAAATGAAAATGAGAGTAGAAAGTGAGGAGAGAAAGACAGACGGTGGATTTATGAAGGGGGGAGTGTAGGCACGCCTGATTATCGGGCGTCCATTAAATGGACGCCTGACCACTGGGTGCTCAATCCTTGAACCCATTGGAGATTCCCTAATGGATAAAATATAAGTTAAAAGAATATAAACGTAGCGATTGATTTCATTCATCCTTGCAATAGCAAAACATAATTCCATTTCTCTTCCCTTCATAATTTAATCTCCCTACAAAGAAGTATAAAGTGTCATTTGGATACATAGCTTCATTAAGATAATTTTGAAAAATTACCCAAGTTTATTAACACGGATAAACCAGTAATGGGTGCCTCATAAGTTAAATTATACGATAATCAAGATTTTCTTTATAAATTGTCGATTATCACAATATGAAAACAATTTTAACTACTTTGACCCTAATTAACTTCGAATATGAAGATTCATGTATTGCTAAATTTCACTTACATCAATCTCTTGCTGCAATATCTAAACCCCAAATCAAAATCCTTAGATCAAACTACTACAATAAATCTCAATATAGCAATTACACACTTACATATACATACATGCATCCACAAGAGGTACTACCTTCCATGAATCATTGATCCTGAATTCCCAACATCCGAAGGATCCCACTCCAACGTCGAATTATAAAGGGCCGAAAGAGACATAAACACCTCCGCCATAGCAGGTCTACTACCCACTTCCTTACTTACGCATCTACAGGCTAGCTCTGCCATTGCAAAAGCCAAATCCAAGCTATATTCATTTTCCAAACAAGGATCCATAAACCCTTTCAAACCACCCTTCTTATCTTCTCCATCCATCACTTTCCCTATCTCCACCCACAACATTACTTCTTTATCCTCACCGTCCTTGTTATAAGCAGCTTCTTTACCCGATAAAAGCTCCAATAACACAACTCCAAAAGCAAACACATCGAGCTTCGGTGTTATAAGCCCGTGCTCCAAATACTCAGGCGCCATGTATCCTTGAGTACCCACCACATGCCTTGTCAATTGAGCCATTTCCTCGTACTCTTCAAACCTTCTGGCCAATCCAAAATTTGATATCTTCCCTCTAAACTCGCCATCCATCAATATATTACTACTCTTCAGGTTCTTATGTATGTAAGGTGGGTTCGTGTAGTTATGCAAATAGTTCAACCCATCCGCTACGTCATAAGCAACCATAACTCGTTGTCTCCAACTTAAGTCTTTCTTACCATGAATCCAGTCTGCTAGAGAACCATTCTCAGCGAACTCATATACAAAATAAGTGTCTCCTTCATGCACACAAAAGCCCGAGAGTCTAATTATGTTGGAATGGTTGATTTGTTTAAGTATCTTTATCTCATTCGACACGTCTCCTTTCAGTCTTTTAACCGCAGCCTTGTCTTTGTTGATCACTGCTCGGTACACCGAACCTTTTATCCTAGACTCTTCTCCAAAGTAATTTGCAGCTTTCTCTAATTCTCTAAATTTGTATACCGTTAATGACTCGATGAAGTTACGAACCTCGCTCGACACAAAACTCGATGAAGCACCATGCTTAGTCGAATCATCCTCAGCTTGTACTTTACTTCTAACGTCAATAGGTAGTCCACCGTGCATTTTACGTGCACGCTTAAAACAACAGCAATACCAACCTGCTAAAGCAAGTAAGATGAGAAAAACTACTCCTACTGCGACTCCAACAGCTACCCATTTCTTGCTAGAGGCACCACCAGATGTCGGTGGGGTGTCTGCAGCAGTACCTGAGGGGCTCGGAGCAGATAGAGGTGGAGCAGATATCTGATGTACAGTAGGTTCTTTCTTCAATGGGATCAAAAGAGTGGTAAAGGGGAAAATGGTATCAGAATCTGATAACCCATTAGCAGCCAAAACAGTCCTGAAATCAGCACCAAACTTTTGGGAAATGTCATGCACGTTATCATTCCAGGTGATTATGTAAGTAAGCAAGAATTTAAATCCAAGCTCCGTTTGATTCTTAGTTGGGCATGCGCACCTTAATGGGACTAATATATTATTTCCAGCGAAAATCTGTCTTTCTTTGATCCTGTTCTGATTGATTAAAGCTTGACAGGTGGTTAAGCCTTGGTAAGTGTCATTAGCGATAGTTAAGTAAGTCTCACCTTGAATATGGACGACGTAATTAGCGTTATGTTGGTAGAATCCGTTGCTACAGTTGCAGGTGGTTGGAATCAAGACTATATCGTTGAGGGGTATGGTTGAACTGTTGGAGGGGACTTCGTTGAGTTTGGCGATTGAAGAAGGGTTTGAGGTTAAGAGGTTTGAGATTTGGAGGGGCGTTTGATAATTTGTTTGGGAGCGGAATGATAAGAAGGAGCTGCAGGTTTGGGGGTCGGAGTTGGAAAGGTTGCAAGTGTAGCCGGCCGTGGAGACTCCGACGACGTCGCATTGGAGTTGCGTGTTTCTTTGGTATGGCTGTTGGGAGGCTGAAGATGAGAGAAGTGAGATCAAAATTGTGAAGAGGAGATTAATATTTTGTTTTTTCATTTTGGTTTTGTACCCAAATCCAAGTTTGTTTGATTGATTTGTTTTCGTATACTTGTTTACGAGGAAGAAGACGAAGTTGACTATGTAAACAGAGTAGTAGACTAACATATTTTTGACGCCTTATTTGTTTGACCAAGAAATTTACACAGGAAGAAAAACATAAATTTCATTCATATTCTTTATACAAAAAGACACAGTCCGGGGTATTTGAACAACTTACAACAAAGTATATATGAAAATTAAGTAAAATATTTTAGTGAGTATTTATTATTGCTGTATAATATATTTAAATTTTTGATCCCTCCTCATTTTCAAACCAAAAATACTTCTAAAAACATACTTTTACATTACACGTCTAATAATATTGTCTAAAAATATTTTCGGTTTCATATATTTTTAGTTTTTTTAAGTCGAGTTTGCTTATAATCTCATGTGTGGATGATAAAAACTAAACACTATTTATTTTTTTTACATTTTTTTTGCAGAAGTGCAAATATTTGATATATAGTCTGCATAAACAAAAAATAGAGCTATCTTTTAATGACACGTTTTTGAAATGGCATCTGTGTAGTATGAAACTTAAAAGATGTCATTTTACAAAAGTTCTCTTTAATTTGTATAATTATGACAAAATTAGATTTAAAATTGCACTAAATTATAAGGCTGACATAAACCACATCGACATACGGAAACAGACCGTACCAAACCGCTTAAATTATTCTGTAAACCGCACCATATTTTCTAATTAAATAAAATATCTCAAAACTGGACTGATCTGATTTAATACATTGTGGTTGCGGTTTGAATGACGGAACCAAACACATCAAAACGAACCGGACTGTTTGTTATAATTCAAAGACTTCGATGCAACTTTGTTTTTTTAACTCAAGATTACTAAAGCATTAAGTGGATGAGTGTTTGAACTTCATTTGGTTAGGTAACGAATCATTTTAGTATGTGGTATGTATAAAGATACACACCATATGCATATTTATGAATGTGTGTGTCTTTTATTTGAATTCATTATAGTTTTTCATAAATATTCTTACTATTTGTTCAATAATTATTCAAGTTTTTCAAACAAATGTAATATGAGTTCAAATCAAACCGAACCAAAAACATATCTTGGTATTTCTAAACTGGACTGAAACTGTATCGCATTAAAAAATTGTATTGCGGTTATTGAATTTAACTAACCGTTTAATGCAGTGCGAAAACGGTTTGAACTTCAAACCGAACTGAACCGGTCTATGTCTACACCTAGCAATGATAAAAAAATTCTTTGAATAAGTGGAAAAAATAAATTTTATTTATGTACAGTGTTTGTGCAATATGTATGTTTTCTATATTATGTATATAGGAAATTAAAAAAAGTAAAATAAAACATGCCGAGTAACAATTTGTACATGATATTGCCTATACGAAGGTAGCTTTTGTGCTTAGCTGCACAGAGACTCCCAAGGGGTCGCAATTTAAAGCCGTAAATGGATATCCGAAAGATTCCAAATCCATCCGCATTCGTATACGAAAAGCGGATAAATATTCGACATTCGAAAAAACAGATACAGATGCAGATACGAAAACATCCGCATCCGAAAATTATCCGTTAGGTCAAGATTATAGTTTATTTTATATGTATTTTAGTACATTGAAAATTATCCAAAAACATGGTTTTTCATTCCTAGCACATTCGAAGTTCCGTCCCTTTTTCGCTTGGTCGAAGAACAGTATACATTGGTCAGTCGCCTTGGAAATGAATCTGCTTAGAGCGACCACCCTACTGTTTAGCCTCATGACATCTTTCTGTTTTTTTAGGGTTCCCTTAGTTTTTATGGTCTCAATCTACTTCGAGTTTACTTTAATGTCGTGGGTGCTTACAATGTACACTAAAAACTTTCCCGACTAGATGGAAAAAGTACACTTTAAGGGGTTCAGTTTCATGTTATATTGCCTTAAAATCGCAAAGATCTCTTCCAAGTCACGCACATGAGTGTGCTGCTTTTGAATTAACAAGCATGTCATCTACACTCACCTCTATAGTTTTTCCAATTTAGTCTAAAAACATCATATTGACTAGACTTTGGTAGATCGCCAGCGTTCTTGCATCCAAACGGCATTACCTTATAGCAATACAGGACTTTGTCTGTCACAAGACTGGTATGCTCCTAATTTAGCTTGAACATAGCTATCTGGTTGTAATCCGGGTTTCCATCCATGAACGAGAGTAGTACGTGTCCACTAATTTCATCCACCAGTTGATTGGTCCAAGATAGTGGAAAATTGTGCTTTGGGCAAGCCTTGTTGAGGTTAGTGTAATTTACACAAGTTCTCCATTTTTCATTAGACTTCTTTACAAGAACAGGGTTGGCAACTCACTTTGGATAATACACTTCTCTAATGAATCCATTTGCCTTCAGCAATTTTACTTCCTCATGCAGATCTTTGTGTCTTTCTTGATTTAAGGTTCTGCAATTCTGCTTGACTAGATGAGCATCGAGGTCGATGTTGAGGGCATGGCAGATGATAGATGAGTTTATTCCTATAATATCCGAGTGTGTCTAGAAAAAACATTAGCTGATATTTTGAGGAATTCCATTAACTCTACTTTGATTTTGTGTTGAGGTTTTTTCCTATCTTGAGAACTTTCGAAGGATCCATTGGGTCTATCTGTACATCTTTGAGATCATCTAGTGGCTTTAATTCTCTTCTTGTCTCCCCTAACCTCGGGTCTATTTCACTTTCTTATTTTTTAAGTTGGGATGTAGCAGAGCAATCCTTTATTGAGCTTCCTTGAGAAATAATATGCATAAGTTGAATTATACTCGTCAGTGTCGATCATGTGTGTGTATATATACTACCTCTTTTTCCTTCATACTAATGTTGTGGTCGAAGAATGGCCCATTTCAACATCAACCTTGGTACTTAGTGCTGATGCAGTTCCTTGAACCGACTTGCATTCTTTTTCAACGTTGCAATTATTAAAGTAGACAATAGAATAATTTTGAACAATTTTATTGCTAGAACTGAGGTTTACATTGTACAATTCTCTAGCCAACAATTTTTTTCCTTTAATTGATCGTATTCTAGCTGGGGTGCGGAACTTCATAAGCAAATTCTTTTGAGAAATTACTGCTCCCATATCAATCAGTGCAGGCCTTCTCAAAAAAGCATTATACGGAGATGGTTGATCAATGATCGGGAAGCTCGCATAGAATTATTTATGAAGAGGAGCGGTTCCAGTGGTGATGAGATGTGCTGACGCAATTGGAATGGTCAAATTATAATTGAAGTCATAAATTGGTTTGGGGCTTGGCTTATATATCTCCTTTGGAAGCTTCATCTTATCGAATGCAGATTTGATGATGGTGAATTTTGAAATCTCGGAATCCATAAAGATTTCTTCATGATGCAGTTTGAGATCTAAATCGTAACTATCAGTGGGTCTTGATGTTGAAACACCACCCTAAAATCATCAACTGCAGTGAAGACTATGTCTTGAACGGGCTTCTGCTTTATATGGAAAACGGTTTTATGCTCTAGTATGGCGTCTTGTACATACCGCTCCTGCACTTTTTTTCTTTTTCCAACGAGGTATGATCCTCTGTGGATTAAGGCAATGAGATTGGAGGGGTTTCCTGCTTGGCCATCATTCGGATCTGGAGTAAGATTCCCAATCCTCTCTCTATTGTTCTCCATTTGATAGCTGCCTAAGTATCCCTTTTGAATTAGTCTCTCTATTTCATTCCTTAAGTGTCTACAGTTATGGTATGGTGACCATTGGCTCCATGGAAGCGGTAGATGCTCCTCCCTCGTTCTATTCTGGTTTCTTCCCCTTGTTCGGGATGTTGTAGGCCAGTTCAATTCTGGTCTTCTCTTATATCTGTCTGGGTTTGTGAGTGAGGGCAGTCTTTGCTATGAAGTTAAATTCTCTCTGCCATTTTTTTGGTGGATGGTATCCTTCTGCCCCTCTTACTTTGATTGCGGGGTGCAGAAGTTCTCTTAGATGAATGCACATATGTGGCCCCGGCCTCTTCCATTCTGATGTAGCCGCTGGCCCTTTCATAGAAAGCCTTCATGCTATGGAACGAATTCCTGGTGTTCTCGTCTCATATATTTTTGTTTCTTTTGATATCGGTGAGCATTGCCATCAACAGTGCTTCTTCACAAGTCACCCCAATCTAAAGTGCCTCAGATTTGAAGCATTTTATAAAGTTGCATAAGCTTTCATTTTCGTCCTGCTTTATGTAGGACATGATATTCACATTCGAGGAAGCCTCTCTCCTAGAGGTAAACCGCCTTAAGAAATTTGTAGTTAACTATGACCACGAATGAGTCCCTCTTGGTCCATACCTCTTGAACCATCTGAACGCCGCCTCAGGCAGATATACGGGGAAGAGCTTGCATCTGGCCATCCTTTCCACCTTTAGAATATCCATGTAGTACTCAAAGTGAAAATATGATCTTCTGGGTTAGATTCCCGTCGAATTTATCAATTGATGAGACTTTGAAATTATTAGGAAAGCCCGCTTTTATAATGATCTTACTGAAGGGAGAAGAACCCACCTCCCTTACTTTCTCTATGTGGTTTTGTCAGCATAGTCTTGCTAGATGCTTTTCACGAGCTTTCAATTGATGGATCCCATCCTCCTTGGAATCTATTAGGGATGAACTATCTTTGCAGAATGAAGTTACATCATCATAAGGTACAGCTCATGCCTGCTTTTTCAGTATTAATGGGTTGATACTTGCAGGCTTCGATTTGATCTGGGGATTGATTTGAATTTTTCCTTTGAACTTGGTATCTATATTTAGGCCAGCATCACCGTTCTCATTTCTGAGATTGTCGTTGTCACTCATACGTTGCATAGTCAATGCAGTCGGTGAATGGTGGTGGTAAGCTATGAGGGGTTGAGGAGAGATCTATTTAAGGGTAGGATATTGGGCCAGGGACCTCTCTATTCCATATATGAGTTGGCTCAATTGGTTTGTAAAGGCTAAAGAAGCAGCTAGGACAGGATCTGAGGTAGGCTCTACAGAAGTTCTTGCCTCAGTTTGGGTCATGGAGGTGAGTATTTACCTTTTCAATAATTTTGAGGTTAGATTGAGTTGCTCCTGGTTAGGGGGAGTGTTGGAATTGGTGGGACTCATGGCATTGTAGTGGTGTCTTAAAGAAAATGTGAGTGAATTCTACTGGATGGGGAAATCGACTCTCCTCCTCGCGCCAAAAATGTTAATGAGATTTTTCTTTCAGAAATACCCAAGTATTTTTCTCAAAGCGATCACAACTCTAGATGCTTACGTGATTAGAAATCAGCAAAAATAAGTAATATTAAGATCTACTTCAATGGAAGTAATTATGCACAATAATGCTTGCATAATTATGAGAGAAAAATTCAAAAATTTATGAGAAGTCCTTATCCAATTTTTTAAGCAATATATTCTTACTTTAGCACTGAAAGTGGAAAATGTAAAGTGTTAAAAGAAATAAATGATATGAAGAATTTATGTGATTCAAATGTTGATAGAGCCTATATCCATGAGAAAATGCAATTTTATTCTTCCTTTCTTAGTACAAATAAACAATGGCAGAGAGTACAATTTTTGATTTTAGTGTTTTTAAAAGGAGTAAAGTTTAAAAATCCATTTTCTCACTACTACATTACTCCATTTATTTATAGTACATAGAAATCCACATGGATCGCCAATGTTATTCTCCTACTCCTTTTATTTCTGCCTTTCGATTATGCCACGTGTCGATCATCCATCTGGCTTATTTACTGTATATGGATTGCCAACATGGTCTTCAATGGGAAATTGTAATTTGAATGGTAAGTTTTGAATTTGGCGGGAAGCTTGAAATTGAAGCAGGAAATTCCAATTTTGAATTGACCATGACTTGATGGTTCCATAAAGTAATAAGCCGATGACTGTGCAAATATGTAGGCTACGATGAGAAGCTACACCTATTTCAGGAAGGCTACAGAGTTTTATGCATTATAGGGCTTCGTTATTGTGAAGGGGTCATTGAGAACTATGCCTTCATTTTATGCTGAATGGCAATATTATATTGCCCCTGAACCATACTGACATTCTTGAAGATGTACTACATCGTTTATCAAAAATAGAAACAAAACACACTGTTAGGGTGATGGAGACCGAGCTATATGGCTCAGTAAGCAAAATTGCATCGCTGTTTTGCAGGGAGGTCATATTTCTTAAACTCATTTTGAGCCATCCTTGTCAATAGAGGACCTCGCTCCATCCTTGTATTTAAGTCGTGTTCTATGACTTTGAGCATGAAATCATGGCTTCTAGCTTTTAGGGACCACACCTTGGATTATGGTTGCAGAACAGTTTTTTTCCAGAGCTTCATTGTTATCTCGCCTTTTGACCAGGCAGTATTCGAAAAAACTGGATATATTGAACTAAGAGTCATTGAGGCAGGAAGCTCGGGAGTCCAGAAATCAAGTGCAGGCAAAGTCGCAGGTCAAAAGCCAAAACAAGTCAAGACAACAAGACAATGGGATCGACCAAGTTAGGGATCGGTACCGACTCCCACTTAGTGATAAGTACTGACTCCCATGTATGACTTGGGTGGACCCCGTCTTTTGCCTACATAACACGCCGATATCATATTTTCAAAATCAATTTGTTGATTCAATGCATTCTCCATCGATCTCCATGAACTCCTGAACCTACAACTTTGCTCTTCTACAACTCCATCATTTAGGATCCAAAACAAGTTATTATTGATGCAAACAACTAGGGAATCTTGAAGATAACCACAAGACGATCCGAGGTGAAGAGTCGAAGACACAACATATGGAAAAGTTGGGGTCGGTAGCATCCCCCACCTAGGGATCGGTATCGACTCCCAGTTTCTGCTGATATGGTGCCTATTCTTTTGGGAGAACTAGTCTAAATCGGGCATAACGGCTTGGAGATATTTTTAAGCGAGATTTTATCTCCCTATCACTATAAATAGAAAGGTGGGCTTATTTTCAGGATTATTTAACTCTAACTCTTCTCCACTATATATTCTTGTAATTCAAAAAATCTTAGTATGGAAGCTGTGCCGAGTCCTAAGAACTTCCGCTCCAAAGTCAGAAATAAGTAATAAAATCATTAAGTGGATGTAGGTCAGAATTTGTCGAACCCTATAAAACTTTATATGTTCTTTTCTTACCTTTTTTTCTTTGCTTTCTTCACTTTTATTCTTTACTACATTCATTTCAGTGTTTACACCGTTTTTGGTTCAAATATTTTGGTGCGCTAGGAAGGGGATGATGGAAAAGTTCTTCAAAAGGAATGGACAAGCACGAGCGGCTGAAATTGCGAAAACACATAATCAGAGAACGGAAGCTGGAGCATAGATAGCAGGAAATGGGGCAAATAACCCAAGGTGAACCTCGACCCAAACTTAGGGACCGATATCAATCCCCGAGGAGGAATTAGTTTCGACCTCCATGAACTTGGGGGCATGGGTTGTCTTTCCCTAGGAAGAAATGATGTATTTCTTGGAACTAGTTTAGAACATCTGAATGTGGATCAGAATGCAAGGAATCAACCAAAGGATTACGTACCAGAATTCCCATGCGAAGTTAGAGGGCTGGCTGGAAATGCAAACTTGGGAGTTCTTCTGGATGATAGTAAAAAACTTGCTAAGATGGTGAGACGAGTTATGAGGGATGGATTGCATAATCAGAGCATAAAAGATGTGAATGGAAGTCTGTTTACTCCAAATATCTGATATGCAAGGAACCAACCGGAATTCAAATTACTAACATTGGAGACATACGATGGAACGTCAAAACCTATAGTTCATATGATGAAGTACATCTGGCACATGCAGGTGTTGGGGACATCTAAGGAGGTCATGAGACAATGTTTCCTTTTATATCTTATAGGTTTGGTAACACAATGGTTTAGGCAGCTGGAAACTGGTTCCATTAGTACATGGGCCGAGCTGGTAAGCAGATTTGTAACACAATTTCGAGTCCATATCTCATGATCCAAGAGTGTAATAACGTTGGCAAGCATGAAGCAAAGGGCGAGAGAGACCCTCAGAAGTTTTCTGACAAGATTCAATGCGGCAGTTGCTACGGTAGATAAATTCAATCCTTCAACGATTTGGATGGCAGGGAATTCAGGAATAGCCATGAAGATTGATTTTAAAATTGCTTTCGAATGAGATCCACCAATGGATCTCGCTGAATTTTATCATGAGACTGAAAGGTTTCTATGGCAGGAGGATGCTGAAGTTGACGTGGAAGAGGCTAATGCTGTGGATGACGGAGGACCATCCAGATCAGGATCTAGAAAGGATAAAGAAAAGTGAAAGACAAACGATAACTTTGAAGGATTAAAGCGATAAAAGAGGGAACCGAGATTCACCTTATACACTGATTTATATGAGATCCTAGAGCGGATTTATCTGGATATTATGGGACAAATCCCCTATCGGAGGCCGGCAAGGAGAGAGCTTATAGATAATAAAAGAAAATCAGGAAAATATTGCCTATTCCATGAGACGGATGAGCACAATATGAATGACTGTAGGCATCTGCAGGATTTGGTAGAGGAATATGTCAGGGATAACTGGTTATAATGGTATGTTAGAAATCGAACCATGGTGATGGAAGGGAATAACCATCAACAGCAATAAATAGAAACGACCCCGGATCAGGGGCAAGGTTGGTCATCTCTTGATCAGATGGCAGGGAAACTGGTTTGGTTCTCGCACTCTAGTTTCCTTTTTCAATAATCCATGCAATAATACTATCTAGACACTCTTGTATGGGACCCTGAACGGTCTCTAGGCATAATTTGAGCTAGATACTAGACTAACGCCTGAAGAGGCAATACTCTAGATACTAGACTTTGTGTTTTTATGTTTGAACTTTGATTTTGTTAGATGAACCTTTGATTATAAAATCCACTCGAATGTGAAAACGGATATCAATTGCTTTGAGTCCTGTCCGAAAAGACGGTACCGGAGTGCAGAAGCAATCCCCCTCGCTGGAGAGTGAGCGAATGGTCATGCTTATCGTCAAGTACCCATGCCGAAGAGCGATCAGATTGGGCACGGCAAGGGCCTCAAGATATAATTAACCTTGAACGACCATGAATTTAAAAATCGATCTTGAATGACCACCATCTGCCTCAAATGGCTAGCGGTCTCGAACGACCATCATATGCTTCGAATCGCTATCGGTCCCGAATGATCACCATCTGCCTTGAACGGCTATATCGGTCTCGAATGACCATCATTCGCCTCAAATGGCTATCGGTCCTGTACGACCACCATCCGCCATGAACGGCTATATTGACCTCGAACGGTCACCGGCCTCAAATAGCTATATCGATCCTGAACAACCATCATCCACCTCGAATGACTATCAGTCTTGAATGACCCAGGATTTTTCCGTCGGTCTCGAATGACCACAAATTTGATTATCAGCCTTGAATGGCTATGGATTTAACTATCGATCCTGAATGGTCACAAATTTAATTATCGATCCAGAAAAATCGCATATTAAACTAAATATAAAGTAATATGGAGAGATCAAACTTTAGAATGAAAACAAACTTGCTTTTGGTAAAATGGAGTTGAACGCTTTATAATCGGAATAGAACTGAAGAATCCCAGATGAATAGGGGTTGATGTTGATATGTAATAACTCTGAATCAAATCAGGATGACAATGATGTAAGTCCCAAATGAATGGAGGATGGTTTTACTATGTGAGGTAATGATTCCGAATGAAATCAGAATTGTGATAATGTATAGAAAGCACCTAGGAAGAGTCTAGAGTCTTTTGCTATGACGGGTCTGAAATGGCCCGTGATTAACATAAAGAATCCGAAGGAACTGGATGATTCACCAAGACTGAAGTGGCCAGAGAGCTCAACTACCAAAGATTGACAAAATATTTGTTCTCGAACAAAGCACACCTTTCATTCACAATGTGTGCTTTGGGGGGGCAAGTGTTATCCTGCCTTTTGATCATGCAGTATTTAGACAAACTGGATGGATCAAACAAAGAGTTATTGAGGCAGGAAGCTCAGGAGTCCAGAAAATAAGCGCAAATAGAGTCGTAAGAAAAAAGCCAAAACAACTCAAGACAACAAAAAATTTGGATCCCCAAGTTAGGGATTGGTACCGACTCCCACTTGGGGATCGGTACTGACTTCCAAGTACAACTTGGGTGGACCCTATGTTCTGCTTACATGTCTACTTTGATGCCAATAGCCTATTTCTAAAATCGATTTGTTGATTCAATGCAATCCTTCATCGATATCCACGAACTCCTGACTCTGCAACTTTGCACTTCTACAACTCCATCATTTGGGCTATGAAACAAGTTATTATTGATGCAAACAACTACGGAATCTTGAAGATAACCACTAGACGACCCGAAGGCGAAGAGTCGAAGATGCCACATATGGAAAATTCGGGGATCGTTTCCGACCCCCACCTAGGGATCGGTACCGACTCCCAACATCTACTGATATAGCGCCTATTCATTTGGGAGAATTAGTCTAAATCGGGCATAACGACTTGGAGATATTTTCAAGCGAGATTTTAGCTCCCTATCTCTATAAATACAAGGGTAGAGCTTGTTTTTTAGGATATTTTGACTCTAACTATTCTCTATTCTATATCCTTGTAACTCTTAAAACCTAAGTTTGGAAGTTGTACCAAGCCCTAAGAACTTTCACTCCCCAATCAGAAATAAGCAATAAAATCTTTAAGTGGACGTAGGCCAATGTTTATCAAACCATTATAAAATTTTGTGTGTTCTTTTCTTACCTGTTTTATTTTATTTTTCGCTTTTATTCTCTACTGCATTCATTTGGCTATTTGGAGCATTTTTGGTTCAAAAACTCATCTTTTGAGTCTTTATGTTGATGGGTAGTATGTTCTTCAAAATTGCTGCGATGTTCTATCACTTCAATGTCAAATCAGGATAGCGGCGCATCCCCGTTGCTTTTAATAAATATGAGATTGCAACACAGCATTGCCTCCTTTTATATTAGTTTAAGATTGCGGTGTATCCTTTTGGCCTATAATTAATTTAGGTTTTGTGCCACAATTCTATATCATTAGTACTACTTTTGAGGCCACAACACAATCTCTGCACCTTGTTGCTATATAAAGATTATGTCGTAATTCGAACTTATTAAGACCCACTATTTGGAACCGTGGTACAACTTTCATGTTTGATAATTGAAGGTTGTGTCGTAGTTCTACATAATGAAGGGATTATTAGGATTTTAGATTAGTTCTTTTATTTTGTGGCTGCATATGTCATTGGTGCGATATTGGAGTGTCGAAATGATACTCAATGAAAATGTGTTATCGTAATGTTTTGTTACTGTTTTGAATTTTGGTGCAGTTTTATTTGGAATTTGTCTCTTTCTTACTTTTCATAGTACAACTAATATTGTGAGAGTAATGTTTTATGGCTTTATACTTGCATCAACTTCTCTTTGATAGGGTTCGGAAATTTTTTGGTGTAATAGGTATTTCGAAGAATAACTTGGAAAAGTTTGACATAAAGTGAGCGATATAGGCCAATTGTTGGCTTCAAATGGTTTTTCATATATACTTTCAAGTTTGTCAACAAATAATCAAAAAATACAAAAAATTTCTGCAATAGCATCTAAGAAACCGATATGACGCATGAAAATCCATTTGGTTTCAGTTAAGGTAATAATTTCTGTTAAGTTTATTTAGTATCATTAAGGATGGGTATAATTTTTTCTCAACATAATAATTTATTTTGTATGTATACAAAAATATTTTTCATTATTTTTGTTTTTGTACTTTTATAATAATCAAAGTGGAAACAATTTTATGTTAAAATAAAATTTTGCATTTATGTTTTTAGGTCAATTAATTATCAGTTGGCATAATAATATTTGATATTCGTTCAATGTTCACTGATATATGGATATTTGATACAAGAAAAGTGCTACAAGTCCTCATTTCCGATGTTGATATAAGAAAATTCCCTATAGAAATGAATATGTAAATTTGGTCTCTATTTTTGAAAAATAGAAAACGCAAGGTTCCTTGCACTTTTCTGACAGAAAATGCAAGGTACGCTGTTGTTATTAGATTTTGATTTTTTTTTTGAAAATTTTGATTTCTGATATTTTTGAAAAGTGCAAGTTAACTTGCACTTTCTATCAGAAAACTGCAAGCTAGTTTGCGCTTTCTGATTTGAAAAAAATAGGGATCTAATTAACATTCACATTGTTGCAGGGAATTTTCTTGTAACAACATTAGAAATAGGGACCTTCTATGTGAAGCACCAATTTGATATCCTGATTTTAAATACTAGTGTAAATATTCCTCCATCTGCACTACAAAGTTTATGCACTTGTGTAGTTTCAAAAGATAACAATATAATATCATAAATGTAGATTTAATTTCCTTTTATGAAAATCAATGCGATTTTATCAGCATTAATACATTTCTACAACAGGTCCACAAGGACACGAGGCCACAAGTCAAGGTCAAAAGTCTGGTGTATGTCATCAAATAGATATTATATATGTATGTAATAAAAAGAATTAAAATAAGCCGAATTTACGAATAAAAACAATCCACGTTGAATTTAAGATACTTGTCCTTCTTATGGAAGTACCACTAGTTTATTATAAAGGAGTGCAAACAGTTCATGTTAACTAGTCTAACATGAGTAAATAGGTATGAATAAAAAATAAATAAAAACACACTTTTTTAAAATGCTTAGGTAGTGTTTGGTTTGTTACTTTTAATTTTGAGTTTTTGTCCATACAAAAAAGCACATGACGCATGTATATTATCGAAAATGAAGTTAACGTATAAAATAGAAAATTACCTTTTTTTATTTTTTGTGTTTTGTAAAATAACACATGCATTAAAACAATACATTCTTCCATCATCCCTCAATCTCCTTCGTCCTCCCATTCTTCTTTCTTTAATCCCCTCCTTCGTCCCTCCATTCTTCTCATATTTGACATACATATTAAAAACCGAAAATACAAAAATTCATTTTTAAACCAAACACTGTCTTAATGTTCGGGTGGTTTGCAATTTTCAATTTTGGGTTTTCATATGATAAAATGCATTGAATTTTAAACAATGATTGATTCAAAAAATAGTTTTAACATATAAAATTGAAAATAATTTTTTTCATTTCACACCCTTTCCCTTTCTCTTCTTTTTTTCCGTTCCCACGCCATTCACGTCCTGCCACGTCTGCCATTTCATCCCACGCCGTCTTTATATTTCACACCTTTTTGAATATATATTAAAAACGCAAAACTCAAAATTCCGTTTTTAAACCAAACAGACCCTTAACTTCTGTTGCTGGTTAAAAATGGATTTTACGAAAAGTTTCATTTATTATTTTCAACGAAAATGTACATTTACACTTCACATATTTGCAGTTCTTACTGCATATATTTGGTATCCTATTTTTACGTTTTTATAAAATAAAATTTTATCTTTTAGAAAAATGTACAGTTAGAACCGTAAATATTTGTAGTTTGCAATACATGTTTTCATCGAAAATATTGACAGATGTATTTAGTAAAACTTGTTATTGAGAAAGATTTTTCGAGTATTAAGTCTGAAACTAGGGAATATATCTTAATTTCCAAAGAAAAAAATGACAACCGCTCAAGGACCATTCACTCAAGATCAAGTGGTATAACACTACAAGCTGAGATCGTTATGGATTCAACCTCTAACATGTCCTAAGAGTACAAATATAGTCTACTAATAATATATAATCAAGTGAGCTGCCACATTTGGTTATGTTGTGAGATTTGGTAAACAAAGTATCTGTGTATGATTCAGTTCATCCTTAAAACATTATATTGTTATAGTGACTAACCAAGAGATTATAATTTTTTTGCAAATTAAGGTATGAGACAAATGAGCAGTGGTAATACAAAACCACAGTTTCGATGGTTAGCAAACTTTCATCTGCTTAACTAATCATCATCTCTGGGAAAGTTAAAGCATTATATTTAGATCTTTACTTCACTTTCTTAGAAAGACAATGATATATCATAGACATAATCTATACTGCACAATATAAACTGGGGCGCTCATAACTGAAACGAAAACATTCTAGTATATGGTATTACATAAACCAATCCACAGAGTTAGGTAAGTAATGAAGCAAAGCATATGATGTCAAAAACATATCCAAACTTCCCAAAGAAACCTAAAACTTTATCATGACAATATAAATCCGGCTTTAACCTTTCCTAATGCCATCGGAAATAACCAGCACATATTCTCCTCCTTAACGTCTCCGAGTTCACTATCACATCCTTTACCCTTGCCAGTTTGCCGCACAACGCTTATCCACCTTCGTTACTAGCTCCACTTTCCTCCTACTTAACAACTTCTCCAATATCCTTCTATCTTCATATCTTGGGAGATAACAAAAGCACAAAGAACAATCTGTTCGCTCCGTCGTCCCTTCATCCCCCCTCTTTCATGCCTCCATGGCTCCATTGTCACAATTATTGGAATATCATGCTGGAATAATTCAACATAATTAGGCCACATATTTTAATACTTGAATGTGTGGGCTATCTTGTAATCATGGCCAATTTTAGGGCTAGGATGGTTAAGCGATCGCCTAGGGCAACACATCGGACGGTGGCGACAAGATGGGAGAAAAATGTTAAATAGATATATAGTGATAAATTAACCGCCGTGTTACTTTGTTTAATATATGTTACTAGGTCAAGTGGTGGAGTATATGTTAGTTGATGTAGAGGACCTTAGTTAAATTCTTATTTCGTGTAATTTTTTTCCTCTGTTTCACACTTAGACTTCAAGCTTCCTAGGGTAACCCAAGCAGTCAAGCCGGCCTTGCTTGTAATTAAGTCAAATTACTGATATAATTTTGGAATAAATATATTAAGACTTCAGCGGTATATTCATCATGTAAAATTATAACGTATGGATACTGGAGTGACAATTTTATTTTGTTAAAGGGCCAAACTAAAAAAAGTCATACACTATACATATGGGTATGGTCCCCAAATTACATAAGTCTTCTCATATTCTTTCCATCCTCTTCTTAAGAGAATTTACAGATCTAAGCTTGTGTCAATTTGGAAGATCTAATCCGAATTAATCTTCACATCAATTAAGAGTCGATGGATTCAGATATGCCTTCTGCTGTTAATTCGTATACTTGTTTCTCAATTGAATCAATATGGGTTATATGTATTCAGATCTAATATAGATTAATTACCAACAAGTGGTATGAGAGCCATCAATCATTGATTTTATTGAGAAATTGCTTGATTTTAAGTATATATGAAATTAGGGTTTCAAGATTTTCAATTTTGGTTGATTCATCCGATGCCTTTATTTCGGGTCTTTGAGATTTCATCTTTTCTTATTGATTCATCCGATGCCTTTGATTCAGATCAATATAAATAATTCATGAATTAATTCTATTTGTTCGGATCTGATGCTTTTAATTATTGCTACTCATGTTATTCATATTTTATTGTCCGTAGTATTGCGACTGTACAATTTTTTTATTTCTATAGATGGTTTCCATGTTAAGTTTTGTTTCATTCACACGTATGGAAGCATCTTCATGCCTTTTAATGTTCCTGTAAAACGTATTGGACCACATAAAAGTCAATTACATTTATTTTTATCATAAATGCATTAAATATGGTTGTTATAGTAATAAATAAATAAATTTATTATAATAAATGCAGTAAATGCGTCAGTTGCAATAAAATTAACTATGCAGCATATTTGTATTTGGAGTAAGAAAATACATATTGTTTATCATTTAATGCATTTATATTTTATAGATACATATATTTTATATGTATGACCCGCTCATTAAAAAAAATAAGTTTTACTTTCTGCAATATTATAAAACATGTATAGACCATGCTATGTTAAATTTTTTTATCTTCTGTCTTGAATATTGACAGTTAAATAAAATATGCAATATTTTATCATTAATTGTTGTAGCAAATACCATTTGTTATGTATTATTAAAGTTTTAGTCGATGCCAATTTTTTTATTACAGCTATGAAGCCATATTTTCAATATGTACAAAATTAAAAATTTAAATTTATGGAATACGCATAAATGAATGAGTTAAAATAAACCAATTCAAATATTATTTGGTGTCTTTTTGCAAATTAACTGTAAATATCCTACATTACAAGTGAACTAATTGAAATCACATGTCACCAAAGTGACCTCCCTTATTTTAGTTATTCATGAAAAATGTTTGATGTAAGTGTGTATTCATTCATGTGGATATTAGCCGGCTCAAAGGAAGATTAATATTTGGCTGAATCATTTATACATGTGTGATGATAAATATGTGACAATGTTTTGTAAGTGAGTATCTAATCGACCCAAAGGAAGAATGATATTTGACTTGAACTTATTGTCAATGTTTGACAATTACAACAAGAGTACTACTTACAATTAATATTACTATCCAAAAACTTGATATTGATGTTGTGCTAAGTATCTTGAGAAGAGACTTAACAAATATTTGAATTTACTACGGTTTTTGTTTTACAATGTGAGCATATTTGATCGATTCTTATGTTAAAATTACATCTAATTTAACTACGGTATCTACCAATCTTAACAACATTCCTATTCTCACTTGAATGAACTTTAAGGATTGAAAAGAGAACATATTTCTTATTTTTGGCTGCATGGATCTTGACTTGCACTTATGATTGATGCACCCACCCTACTTACAAATGAAAGTTCTTCTAATGTTATAAAAAACTTTGAGATGCGGGATTGTTCAAATAGCATGAGTCAAATGATCATAAAGTGCGACATTCCAAAGGCATTTAGGGGTGCGGTATCTGAAAAGATAACCAATGCTAAAGATTTCCTTGCTAAGATTGAAAAACATTTTGCTGAAAATGATAAAGAGGAAACAAGCACGCTTTTGCAGCGCTTGATTTTCGTGAAGTATCACATCAAAGGGAACATAAGGGAGTACATTATGAAAATGTATAATGTTGCTTCAAAACTTAAGGTACTTAAGCTTGAGCTTTCAGATGATTTGCCCATGCATTTGGTACTAATCTCTCTTCCTTCACAATACAACTAGTTTAAGATCAGTTATAACTATCAAAAGGAGAAATGGACTCTATGAGCACATTTCGTATTGTGTACAAGAAAAAGAGAGATTGAAGCATTATAAGACTGAAAGTACTCATTTGGCATACACCCCTAAGGGAAAAGACTAAAAGAGAAAGAAGGATTAGGAAACTTCTAAGGGTCCAATGGAAAAGAAACAACATAAGGAGGCTGATGGTTGTTACATTTGTAAGAAGGCTTGACATTTAAGGAAAGATTGTACTAAGTATAATGCATGTCATGTTAAGAAAGGTACATCATTTGCTTTGGTCTATTCTGAAGTAAATTTAGCTACAGTGCCTAGAAACACTTGATGGTTAGATTTCGGTGCTTCTACTCACATAAGTTTTTCTATGCGGGGTTGCCTGAGCTACAGAAATCCAACTGATGCTGAAAGATACATCTATATAGGTGATGGAAAATCAGTTAAAGTGGAGGCTATTAGGCATTTTAAGTTGTTATTAAGAACTCAATTTTATTTGAATTTATTTAATACTTTTGTTATACCGTCATTTAAACGGAATTTGGTTTCTATTTCTACGTTGGACAAATCTGGTTATTCTTGTTCATTTGGGAATGTTATTTTTAGTTTATCAATAAATTCAAATCTTATTGGAACTGGTTCTCTCAATGATTATGGTAACTTATATATGCTTGATGTTAATGCCTCTTATTATGAAGCATTACATATGGAATCACGTGGTACTAAAAGAAAAGCTAGTAAGGAAAAATCAGCCACATTGTGGCACAAGCGCTTAGGTCATATATCTAAAACTAGAATTCAAAAGCTTGTGTCAGATGGAATTTTGGAATCTTTTGATTTTTCAAACATCGATTTCTATGTAGAGTGCATCAAAAATAAGAAAATAGGTGCCAATAGAGCAACCGACGTCTTAGAATTGATACATACAGACATCTTTGGACCATTCCCTATGGTATCATGGAATGGTAAACAATATTTTATCACATTCATAGACGACTACTCAAGATATGGCTACCTATATCTTATACCGACATGTTCAACAAATTTAATGTAGAAGTTAAGAACCAACTCAACAAAAGAATTAAAGCTGTCAGATCAGACTGTGGAGGTGAATATTATGGTAAATCTGATGGATCGGGTGAACAATGTCTGCCCAGTTCCTAGAGAAATGTGGAATAGTCTCACTGTACACCATGCCAGGTTCACCTAGCATGAATGGTGTTGTTGTGAGAAGAAACAGAACTCTTAAAGACATGGTGAGGATTATGATTAGTCATTCAACCTTATCAAAATCACTCTAGGGGGAGGCATTAAAGACAACAGTTTATATCCTTAATAAGGTACCCACTAAAGCAGCTGCCAAGACACCTTATGAGCTTTGGACAGGAAAACAGCCCACTCTAAAGCATTTTCATATTTGTGGATGTCCAGTTGAGGCAAGGCCTTATAGGCCAAATGAAAGAAAATTAGACTCTAAAATAGCGAGCAGTTACTTTATTGGTTATTCTGAGCGATCTGGAGGCTATGAAATTTATGATCCCACGGTAAAGAAATTTTTTGAGATGGAAGCTGCAACATTTTTTAAGGATGTTGAATTAGGAGGGAGAAATGAAGTAAGGAACATTGTTTTTGAGAAGGAATCATCATCTATGATTCCAACTACAGTTACTTCTTTTGACAATGTACAGATTATCATTCCTGTCATTAATGAAGAAGTTAATCCGAAACCACAATAAAACAATATTGAAAATCATATTCAAGATAAGGACAATATTCCACAAGTACAAAATACAAACTCAATAACTTCAAAATAAATTGCTACCAAGGAGAACCACTAGAGAGAGGAAAGATGTCATTCCGGATGATTATATGGTGTTTCTTCAAGAAATAGAGGATAATAATGGATTGATGAAGATGATCCTTTCAACTTTCACCAAGCCATGCAAGATGCTAATTCTCAAAAGTTGATTGAAGCAATGAACGACGAGTATAAATTCATGCAAGACAATAAATTTTGGGATCTTGTCTCTTTACCTAAAGGTAAAAAACCCATTAATTGTAAATGGATATTTAAAAC
The DNA here is from genome assembly GCA_030765085.1 of Allium cepa. Classification (NCBI taxonomy): domain Eukaryota; kingdom Viridiplantae; phylum Streptophyta; class Magnoliopsida; order Asparagales; family Amaryllidaceae; genus Allium; species Allium cepa. Next base: position 458,324,320 of record CM060938.1, on the reverse strand, counting down.
CAAGAGGAATGCAAAAGGTAATGTAGAAAGGTATAAGGCTTATCTTGTTGCAAAAGATTTTACTCAGAAGGAAGGCATCGATTTTAAAGAGACTTTCTCTCCGGTTTCATTGAAAGACTATTTTAGAATAATTTTGGTTCTTGTTGCACATTTCGACCTTGGGTTACATCATGGATGTTAAAACTACATTTCTCAATGGAGACATCGAGGAAATAATTTATATGTAGCAACCAGAAAACTTTGTGTTTGGAGATCTAAAGAATATGTTTTGCAAACTAAATAAATCCATTTATGGGCATAAACAAGCTTCTCGTCAATGATACCACAAGTTTCATAAAGTAGTTACCTCATTTGGTTTTGACGCAAACATAATTGGTAACTGTGAGTATCACAAGTTCAATGGGAGCAAATTCATATTTTTTATTTTATACGTTAATGATATATTGCTTACCTGTAATAATTTACATATTTTGCACGAAATCAAGAGATTTCTTTCAAATAATTTTGTAACGAAAGATCTCGGAATTGCTTCTTTTGTATTAGGAATCCAAATATACCATGATCGCTCATGGGGTATTCTTGGATTGTCACGAAGGAACTATATAGAAACCGTGCTTAAAAGGTTTGGCATGTAAGATTGTAAAATGGGTGATACCCCATTCGCTAAAGGAGATGAATTTTGTCTCAAACAATACCCTAATAACATCCTTGAAGATTAAGAAATCCAGAAGATCCCTTATGCATCTGCTATAAGGGGTCTAATGTTGCTCAAGTGTGTACGCATCTGGATATTGCGTACATTATAGGAACGTTGGGTAGGTATATTAGTAACCTTGGAATGGATCATTGGAAAGCAACAAAATGGGTTATGAGATATCTTTAGAGAACAAAGAACTATATGTTTACATATAGAAGATCAAATCAATTGGAGATTATTGGGTATTCTGATTTTGATTTTGCTGGATGCCCGGATAGCAGAAAATCCACTTCAGGATACATATTTCGATTAAGTGGAGGAGTCATATCATGGAAAAGCGTTATACGAACGCTCATAGCTTCTTCCACCATGGAAGCAGAGTTTGTGCCTTGTTATGAGACATCTAACCATGCAAAATGGTTGCGGAATTTTGTCACTGGGATGCACAATATTGATAATATTGAAAGACCATTAATGTTATATGGTGATAATAGATCTATTATATTCTAATGACAATAGAAGCTCAAGCAAGTCAAATTGCATCGGCGTCAAGTTTCTAATTATAAAGAAGAGAGTGCAGAATTGGTTAATATCCATAGAGCATATTGGGACAAATTCCATGCTAGCGGATCCGTTTAGAAAAGGAGTACCATCCAAGGTCTTTCATGAGCATGTTCCTAAACTGGGTGTATCTTTTATATAAGGATATTTTGGTTTAGAGGAATTTGTACTTGGTCACTTATTTCGCGACATTGCTCTATATTTTGATTATGGACATGTTTGGTTTTTCTGATCAGAAATAAAGTTTTCTTTTGCACTTCAATTGTTTATACATATTATTTGGAAGTTTGATCTCATTAAAGTAAAGTAGGACCAGTTGAAAATAGACAAGTAAAGATCACATTTCATGTAATTTTCATGCTACACATACATGATAGATCTACGTCGTTTGGTTGTATTAATATCTATGACCATTGATGGGTTTAGTTACAAAAATAGTAACGAAAGCCACTTTGGTTCTATGTTAACACAATCAATGGATGAGATTGTTTCGAATATACCATATTATCAAGATAGCTATTTAAGAGCTCATAAAGTTGAATACATTTTATAAAGTTACATATGTGGCCCTGTGGGAGATTGTTGGAATAATTCAACATAATGGTACTACATATTTTAATGTTTGAATGTATGGGCTATTTTGTAATTAAGTCTAATTACGTGATCTATTTTTGGAATAAACATATTAAGACTTAAGGGGTATATTTGTCATGTAAAATTATAACGTGTGGATACCGCAGTGACAATTTTTGTTTCTTGATGGGACGAACTGAAAAAAGTCACACACTATATATATATATGGATATGGTCCCCAAATTACACAAGTTTTATCATATTCTCTATATCCTCTTCTAAAGAGAATTTATAGATCAAAGCTTGTGTCAATTTGCAAGATCTAATCCAAATTAGTCTTCACATCAATTAAGAATCGATGGATTCAGGTATGCATTCCGCTGTTAATTCATATACTTATTTCTCAACTGAATCAATACAGGTTATATGTATTCAGATCTAATATAGATTAGTCACCAACATATCAACATATAAGCCGCACATGTAAAATAAAATATATTGTTGATGTGCACGTAAATGTGCATATATTGACATCCATATTTTATCTCCATTTATTTAAATAAACATCAAATTTGAGCATTTTAAAATGTTTAAAACCAAAATTCAATTATTTTCAAACCATCATATTTTCATCTTCATTCAGGGGCAAAATGATCATATTTATGCTTGTAGCAATTTAAGAATTTTTAATTGGACATTTTTGATAATTTCTGTAGGAATTGGATACATATGGAAGAGGCTTATATGAAGATACATGCATGCACAAATGAAATACAAATGAATGAAGAGGAAATAATTCAAGTTCAAGATCATGGAGGACCCCACCCACCTACCTAAATGTACAATTGTGAGCTAATGGACAACTAAGTGGAGGTTAAAACTTCATGCACAACGAATGATGGATTAATTAGCGGCTAATGGTTACTTGGTGACCACATAACCTAAAGGGCATTTTAGGAAGCCCCTTAAAAATAGAATTAGGGTTTTATGCATGTATATAGCCCTCTTATGTACATGAAACCATCTTCTACTCTTTCATTTTACTTAGGAAATTAAGAGATCAAAGTGTAACCTCAATGTTCTATGAAATAAAAATGGCTTTCAAGCCTCTTTCTTCTCTCTTTCCTACATGCTTTTCTTTGTTTTATTGATAATATTTATTTCTATGCTCTCTTTTTCTTTATGTTCATAACTTAAATTTACATTCATGCAAGTAGTGTAATTTATATTTTTATGCAAGTAGTTAGTAGCTAATCTCTTTTGTTTTCATTGCTTATTTTCTATTTTTCTTCTCTTTTAATGTTGAAAACTTACTTGTATTGCTTCAACGCCACAAATGAGTAGCTAAACCCATTCAATTTAGGGGTAATGAAGCTCTAGAATATTATGTAATTTCAACATTTGTTATGATTTATGACATCTTTGTTTGTGCTTTATGAAAGTGAGTTTTGTTGCAAGTTTATACAAGTGGGTTTGATAGCTTATATTGCTTATGCAAATGAGCTATTCTTATTCAATATAAACACAATTTGCATCATCGTTTGCTAATCCATTTTTGATTATGAAATTAAAGTAAAAATGAAATTTGATGATCTATATTACTAGTTACAATAGTAAATAGACCATGCTCAAAATAGCTTTTGCTTTGGCTTCATTTTCATGAGAATTATAAGTGGTTTATTTGTTGTATTATAGTTTGATGGTTTGAGTTATGTTAATTAATAACATAAACAAACCATACTTGTGATAAATACAACAATATTTCACTTAATATCAAAGCTAAAGATCACAAATTGTTTGTTTGTTGATTTACAAAAATAATATGAGATGAATTTTCCTCTAAATTGTTCTCTAGTTCAATAGATTTTAAATCAAATTTTAATTCTAGTTTTAGCTTCATCTTATCTCTAGTTAACATTTTTCTCATTTGGTCTAATTTGATTGAATAGATTTTTAATCTCTCACAATTTCCTACGGATCGACCTGTATTCGCCACGTACTACAAAGCGTACGCTGTGCGCTTGCGGTTATTTTAATTTTGAAATTTTTTGACGTTTTTCTAAATCCATAGAATTTCCGTCGTTAAGCAAGTTTTTGGCGCCGTTGTCGGGGAGTTGTTTTGATTTTATTTTTCTATTCTTCGAATTATTAGCTTGTTCAATTTTTGTGTGAATTTTATTTTGTGCGTGTTGCGTAAAAAAAAATCTTGTGTGATTTGTGTTTGCATTTTTGTTTGAGCGTTGTTATTGTTTTCTAGTTGTTAGTTTATTTTATTATATATAAAAAAAATCACACATCTCATTTGAATATATATATACACACACACACACACACACACACTCCATTTCATTTTCAACTTCATTTACATATTTTCCATTTACATTTTGAATTTTCGATTTGCATTTTCAAAACTGCTTATTTACAAAACTATTCACTGTTCTCTGGCCTTCATCTCTGTTTACTGTTCTCTACACAGTGATAGAAACCAATCGTTGTCACTTCTTTTACTTCAAATCTACTGCCTATCAACACTAGTATTTCCCTTACTACACCCCTCTCCACTGACCACTGTGACAAACCCATACACACAACACATAACACTTCAACACCACTACCAAGCAATCATACAAGTTCACCATTATTTGCACTTGCTGTCAACCACCATACTTATTTCTGCCACACCAGAAACTCCTCAATCACTATTCCAGTCCACACTGCAATAACTTCCCAACCTTCCTGAACTACCCACCTTCATACCATCCATCTCTTCCCACCACCGACAACCCTTCATCCAATTCCTCTACAGCCAAACAACTCCAGTCAGACTCCCCCCACTAGTTACTACCCATCAACCACATACAAACTGACAGCATTTCTTCAACCATCATCTACAAATTCTTCCAATACAAATCACTACTACCAAAAACATTACACATTCCCATCTACCCATTTTCTGCCAAAAAAACCCTCACCAAAATCACAAACCTTCCTCATCATCTTACTACCTAAATTCAACAGCATATACTCCAGTCATCACTTTCATTTGCCAACATCCCCTACTACCATTCATCTTTATTCATGCCACTTCTTCTTACCCTTAACTGCTCACTGTCTTACCATTTGCATCACCATTTGTATCTGTCCTACAACCTCCACTACAACAATTACACCACCACAAACTGCTCTTGTATTCCACACAACTGACCAAACCACTTCAACCTCCTCCATATAACTCACCTTCTTTTGCCTAACTCTGTACAACACTCACCACATTCACATCACCAGAAAACCTTCTAACTCTGCCACCACTTCACTGCTACATCCACCATTATACAAACCCATCCACTGTCAAGCACCACAAGCACAATTGCCACTGTCATTCAACACTTCAGTTCAACAGCATTTCCACTCACAACTTACATCATCACCAACCTTACAATGTTTCAAACCACTTTCAACTTACTGACGAACAATTCAACTTACTTACTTTCAACTTACTGTCGAACAAACAAACACCAATCGAACCCCTTCAAACCACTTGCAGCCGAGAACAACTCACATTTCGAACACCCATTGCTGAATACCGCTGCAGCATCGCCATCCACAACTGCAAATCTCCCAACAGCATGCGCATATCCTCCTCGAATAAATTGGCCTCACCCACTCGTCTGAATCCCCTTGCAACCATCCATTCCCACTGCTTCACCAGAGACCTCGCCAATCACCTCTATCCATCGACCTCCTCTAAACATCGCTTACATCACCCAATACCCATCTGTTACTGCCTTCAGCTACTGCAGCCTCACCGTCACCAAATCATCTCCATCGATCACCAGTCGAACATCGACTGCAGCAAAAATCACCACCAAATCCTATACAACTTCACCTCTCCTCCCATCTCATCCGAGCAACCACCTCAGCAAATAGACCACCACATCAAATCGCAATACCCCCAAACTTGCTGGAATTCGAACTCAAACCTGTAAGGACCTGGTTAATTAGCGGTGGTATTTGGTGATAATGGTGTGTATCTGGCCAAGGTGGAGAGTGTTGTGGAGTATATGTGATGATGATTGTGAGGAAAAGAAGGTACAAGAGCAAGCAGGGAAGGTCAGGCGATCAGGGAATGAGTTGTAAGGAAGAGATGAGAAGTAGACAAGTTCAGGTAGATAGGAGGAAAGTACCAGAGACAAGAAGAAGGTGGTGAAAACTTGAAAGCATGACTGAACGTAAGGATAGGTAACAGACTGAAGGAGGTGAAGCAATTGAAGAAGAAATACACAAGGCTTAAAGAAAGAAAGGTGGTGAAATAAGAATTAATAGCAGATAAAAGAAAATCTAATTTATTAATTTGCAACTGATCATCCCCTTACATGCAGACTGCCTTTTCATATATATGACTAATTACAACGGCTCTAAACTAACCCATAACAAATCCCAACCCAAGCTATAGTCAATCTAAACGCATTTATACAGCAAAGCAACCATATATCAAACTGTATATATCATGCACACAACTTCCCAAGGCTTCATCTGGAACTGACACTTCCAACCTCCATTTGATGGACCACCACTTGCCTTCGACCATCTTCTAGTGCCAGCTTCTGATCACCTCTGACGAACTTTAACTTGAGCTTTGTTTTATTTTGCATTTACCATTTTTAAAGGCTGCTTCTAGATGTTGGGCATAACATTCCCTTTCCCTTCAAAACAACCTTGTCCTTAAGGTTGAGTCGAAGCTTTTTCAGCCATTCCAGTCAATGTGCTGCCACCCGGGTCGAATATGAATATCTTCTTTTCACTACAATGCTTGCCTAGGCATACAAAATAGTTGAAAGTTTTTAACCAAAGAACCCTCTCATCAATATTTTCAGGCTCTTTTGTTTTGTCACCATTCAGAGAAGAATCTTTATGCAGACGTTCTTTATATATTTCTACTGCAAACTTTATTTTTGTATTACATTTAATAATAGGCAGGTGCTCACATGCGTTGCTTGCTAACAATGAGATTTTACCAAACTGGACATTCTTTATTTCTATACCATTTTCTTGTCAGAACCATAAACCATGATTGACTGTTTCCCTAAAATCACATGGGCTTCACTATCATTTGCTATATCAGGCTTTTCCCAAGAATGATCACTTTTTGAAAGAGGCATTGCAACTGAAGTTTCTCTTACTTTCTCTGCTGGTTCATGTAAAATTCGAGTGGCAGGACCTTTCACTTTTTCTATAACATGCTCAATTGTGGGTTGCTTTTGTGCTTGAATATCATTGGAAGGGATGGACAACTTGCATTTCAATTTATGACATGCATTCCAATGTTGAATTGCTTTGTAGAAAATCATCCATTGATCATAGTCTTGAAGATTATGAGAATATCTATAAAACCATTGCAAAGCTTCTTTTTTAAGATGAAAAGAACAAATGTGAACCCATTCTTCAACATCAATATTGCGGTATTTGAAAAACAGCTCAGCCTGCGTTAACCAATCAATCGCGCTGTCTTCTCCTGAGAATGTGGGAAAATCTATCTTGATGGTAAGGTTGGCTGTGTCTTTGGAATGATTTGAAAGAAAGTCGCAGTTTCTTGAAGGGGAACGGTGCTTAAAATTGGTGGTTTTTGGTTCTGATTCTTGATATATGTTGATGCCCGTTCTTCATATTTCTTCATGATGTGTCTGGTCCTTTATTTCTTTCAATTCAGAGAAAACTATTTTTGTTTTGAATTTAGTATTGTCTGCGAGATGATTTGTGTGGTGAGCAGGGAGCTTTGAAGAAGAATTATCCACAGCGAATGTGTCTGGTCTTGATAAGATTGGTAGCCTATTGCTTAATGGCTCATAGAGCTAAATCTATTATTGCATTACTGAGGTGAAGTTTGTGGTAAAGAGGAAGATCTGCTGATGTCAGATCTTTGAATTCCTTGAATTCCTTCACTATATTTTTGAGATTTAATTTCTTTAATTTCTGGAAAAAAATTCACCATTATTTCTTGAAGATCTTGAATACCCTGAGTGTTTCTTGATAGCCCAATTGATATTTCTTGTGATTCTTTTTCTAGTTTCTTGAGTGATAATGCAGTCCTACTGTTAATCAGGTCTTGCTTTTGCCACCTCTCTTGTTGTGATAGATCTTCCATGTTGATAGAATCAATTAAGGTGGGGCATCTTCATTGTCATCAGAACTGTCTCGTGAGGAACTTTTGTGGTGAGGGTCAGTGTTGTGCTCACCAGAAGGCTCTGATACCAATATGTAAGGACCTGGTTAATTAGCGGTGGTATTTGGTGATAATGGTGTGTATCTGGCCAAGGTGGAGAGTGTTGTGGAGTATATGTGATGATGATTGTGAGGAAAAGAAGGTACAAGAGCAAGCAGGGAAGGTCAGGCAATCAGGGAATGAGTTGTAAGGAAGAGATGAGAAGTAGACAAGTTCAGGTAGATAGGAGGAAAGTACCAAAGACAAGAAGAAGGTGGTGAAAACTTGAAAGCATGACTGAACGTAAGGATAGGTAACAGACTGAAGGAGGTGAAGCAATTGAAGAAGAAATACACAAGGCTTAAAGAAAGAAAGGTGGTGAAATAAGAATTAATAGCAGATAAAAGAAAGTCTAATTTATTAATTTGCAACTGATCATCTCCTTACATGCAGACTGCCTTTTCATATATATGAATAATTACAACGGCTCTAAACTAACCCATAGCAAATCCCAACCCAAGCTATAGTCAAGCTAAACGCATTTATACAGAAAAGCAACCATATATCAGACTGTATATATCATGCATACAACTTCCCAAGACTTCATCTGGAACTGACACTTCCAACCTCCATTTGATGGACCACCACTTGCCTTCGACCATCTTCTAGTGCCAGCTTCTGATCACCTCTGACGAACTTTAACTTGAGCTTTGTTTTATTTTGCATTTACCATTTTTAATGGATGCTTCTAGATGTTGGGCATAACAAAACCCAATTCGAATTGCGACTTCGACAATTTCCAGTAATGCGACGCCATTGAAACGCGAAACGATAAGTTAATTTAAATTTTGATTTTGAAATTGGGAGTTCGAATTGCTTGCGTGAATTACTGAATTGAGAAGAATGTATTTTTAACTGAGAATTGGGAAATATCTATCTTAGCGGGCCTGGTTAGGACTTTTAAGGCCTGAGATTTTTTTTAATAATTAGTTTACATTTGTTTTTGGTTGTTTTTGAATTTGTTTTTTAAAATTCTTCCTTAAAAAAATTTCTTTGAATTCATTTTGAGTCCATTTGTTTTTAGTTAAATCTCTTCTTTAAAAAAAAGAGAGAAGTTTGTTTTCTTTTGTTTTGTTTTATTCTTTTTCTAATAAAAAAAATAAACTTTGCTTTTGAATTGTGTTGATTTTTTAGCAGTCTTATTTATTTGTATAAAAAAGAGTTTTCTTTCCTAATTTGTGTTAAAAAAAATTAGCTTTAATTTGTTTGGTGTTATTTTCATTTATTTTGTTTTGATTTGTTTGGTTTGAGTATTCCATCCATTAGAATAATAATAATAATAATAATTCTATATATCTTGTTTTTCATTTTATGTTGCCAAAGCAGAAAATCAAGAAGCATAATTGCTTGCTAATAATTGCTTTGCCAAAAAGTCGCCACTAAAAAAAATGGCTAATAATTCTGCATGCTCTAGTATCGTGCCCCTTTTCCTTGTTTATATTTGAATTGCATTGTTGGTTGCTTTCATTTGCATTTATATATAAAAATATTTCAAAATTCAAAAAAAAAACCAAAAACAAACTTCATTTTAGTTTCATTATTAGTATACGTTTAATTTCTTGTTTTGCATTCATCTCATCTTATTTTCTTTTCTAAGGGCAATACCCCAATTCACATAAGGTGAGAGATTTCATCACCATTTTCTTAGCCCATAAATGCATTTCATCGTAGAATTTGACTAATAATAAAGGTTAGACGTTGGACCTAAGGGTGTCACGAGCTCACTTAGGGCTCAATTGTATCTTCACAATTGTTTTATTTGAATGATTTTATTTCTTGGTGTCTAGGCTACGACAGAGTAATAACCGGTCATAAAAATTACGGTGATACGTAAATATTATACTGGTTGTTCCTCTGAAGGTACTTAAACCTTTGGCTGCATTGCTACGGTGATTCGTGGTGCACCGATAAACCCTGTCCGTTATCTGGCTGAGAAATATATTTGTTGATTTAATGCAAAGTGTGATTATACAATTTTAGGTTAGGAGCTACTGAGGACAGAAAACTTTAATTAAGTTCTTTGCATTCATTTAGTTGCATTAGTTCATGCATATTTTAAAAAAAACTCAAAACACCAAAATCCAAAAAATTATAAAATTTACTTAACGTAGTTTTTAATCAAATTTTTTTTCCTTTCCTTTGAAAATTTTCAATCAGAAAGAAAAATCCAAAAAAATATAAAATCTTTTCGAAAAGAAAAAAAATTTGAAAATTCAAAAGCAAAAACAAAAATCAACTTCCATTTTCTAAAAACAAAAAAAATTCCTTTTGGTAAATATTTGAAAATTCAAAAAACAAAAAAAATATACAAAACCAAAAACATATAAAAAAAATTTGAAAAACCAAAAACAAAACAAAATTCAAACTTTTCTTTTGAAAATAATTCTCACTTGGTAAATAGTTTTCTTCCTTGCAAAAAAAAGAGAAGAGAAAATTCAAAAAAAACAATAAAAAAACAAAAACGATTTTTCAAATCTTCTTTCATTCTCTAAACTCAATTCTAACTCCTTTCTCTTCTCGACTTTTCACTTGTGCATGAGTACTTGGACTCGTGACACGACAACAAATTGTTGGACTCGCGACCCTTCTACAAATCGTTTAACTCGAACAGACAATCATCCCGAAATGACGAACGAAAACGCCCCTCGAACTCTTATGGATAGAATCTTTCCTGATAGAGTTTCTATTCCATCTTGCATCATGTTACCCGCCACTTCGGGTAACCATTTCGAAATTCACACGAACCATATTGCCACGCTTTCAAAATTTGGCAATTTCGAGCTCAATGACCCATACATTTTGTTGACTAAATTCAAACAAATTTGCGCAACCATTAAAATCCAACAACTTTCAGATGATGGAATCAAACTTCTATTAATCTCATTCGCTCTTACGGATTACGCTGAAAAATAGTTGTACAGCTTACCACCAAACTCGATTAAATCCTGGGAAGAATTCGTAAAAGCTTTCTTAAAAAAGTTCCACCCTTTGGAAAAAACGAGTAGAATTCGAAATGAAATTGTAAATTTTCACCAATTCAAAGGGGAACCATTTAGGAAAATATTTTGAAAGATTCAAAGAGCTTTTGATAAAATGTCCACACCATAACTTTGAAAAATGGACGATTTGCCAAATCTTATACGATGGACTCGAAAACAGCTCACGAATCATGCTCGAATCAATGTTCCAAGGCAATTTTCTTGCCTAACATAATGAAGATGCTTTGCAATTTCTTGAAAACCTCACTGAAAATTCGTCCCAATGGGAACGTTCGAACGAAAAATCAATTTACTCACGATCGAGTGCAAATTCGATAGGATCTTCTTTTGCTTTGGAAGCTAAAATCGACGCAATGATTAAAAAATTCGATAACGTCTTCTCATCGAATCAAATGAACCAAAGCTTCCCAACCAATATGTTATAAATGCAATGATCCTAATCATATATCCGATCGATGTCCCAATTCTATCGAACAAATCAATGCTTTCAACAAAGCCAAAAATGACCCGTTTTCTCCAACCTACAATCTTGGCTGGAGAAATTATCCGAATTTTGCATGGAACCAAAACAATCCTAACACGAATACGATTCTTCCCAATTTTCAATCATTTTCGAATAATGCTATTGTTGAAACCTCGTTTACGATGTTTCATATGTATTTTGACTACGACAAACTATATACGTTATTTTTTAATACTAACATACTTTTGCAGGGATATCTACAAGACTGGAATCATATAATCTTCATGCTGCATATATGTTGTTTTGTGTCATTGTTTAGAATTGAAATATTGTGAAAATCTCTCCTTTGGATATATATATATATATATATATATATATACACACACACACACACCTAATCAATCACTCTTGCATAAGGCTAAAAATGAAAATTCAGGTCAAATTCAGACGTCTGAAATGACCTATTCAGACGTCTGAATCTGTAATGAATTTTAATTTTTTAACAATATTCAGACGTCTGAAATAGAAGTTTCAGACGTCTGAATCTAGGCAAAAATAGCCTATTTCTTTTCTGGTTTGCTCGTTTCAAATTTCAGAAGTCTTAAATTTATTTTCAAACGGCTGAACTTCTTCAACTGCTATATTTTTGAAAAGACATTACATTTTCATGAAGAGTTACAACCTTTTACTAAGAGATACATCCATACTCTTTCATGATAACTTTTCACGAATGATTACAACTCTTTATACTCTATATAAACATATTAGAATCATTTGTTTAACTCATCCGAATTGATCAAAAGCTTTCTATTTATATACTACACTGATTCTAACATTTTGAGCATTCACATTTCTACATAATCATTCATTTACTTCCATGTTCTTCACATACAAACATATATATCAAAAGGAGAAGATTATAGGAAGATTGTACTATCAAGAGAGAATTCGTGTTATTGAGAACACACTGTGTCATGTACTTTCTATATAAGTTGATGTCCTGTTCTGCCGTTCAGGCAAGTAAAGTCCTCTTCGGCGTTGAGGCGAAATCCTGTTCTGCTGCTCAAGTCCCTTGTTCGGCTGTTCAAGGGTTGTTGTAAACCCGTTCCTCCGGGTTAAGTGAGGATTGTTGTTAGTGAAATTCCAAAAGGAGTCTGGGACTGGACGTAGAACGGGAAGTTCGAACCAGTATAAAAATTCCTGGTGTGCTTGTTTTATTTTTTCTTATTTACTCTACTACAGTAATTTTGTTTTATTTCCTCACTAGTATATTATAATTCTATATAGCACGATCCGCACCAGCACTTTCATTTGGTATCAGAGCCTGTTCTCTTATAATCGTTTCAAAGTTATCTGATATTTTGCTAAGATGGAAAACAACACCAGTACTGTTAACACTGTCACTAACACTAGTTTTATTGAAGGTCAATCTACTGCACGACCTCCACTATTTAATGGTATGAATTACAATTATTGGTAAACTCAAATGCGTATTTATATGCAAGCGAGTGGTTTTGACTCATGGAATATTACTCAAACTGAATATAACATTCCTACAATAGAATATTCTACATGGTCAACACACAAAAACTAGATGCGACTGCTAATGCCAAAGCTATGAATATGTTATTTTGTGCCTTAGATAGAAATGAGTTTAACCGTGTTAGCATGTGTACAACTGCTTATGAAATATGGAGAACACTTAAAGTTACTCACGAAGGAACTAACAAGGTTAAACAAAGCAAAATATCCATGCTCAAAAGTCAATTTCAAAATTTTAGAATGAAGTGGGATGAATCTATAAACGATATGTACTCTAGATTTCAAAATATATATCATTCATTACTAGGACTTGGAGAAAAGTATTCTGACTTTGATATTGTTTCGAAAATCCTTAACTCTTTAACTGATGAATGAGAAAGAAAGGTCTTAGCAATTGAAGAAGCTAATGATCTTTCTACCATGAAACCAAAAGAGTTAATAGGAAATCTAATGTCCTATGAAGTGAATTTGCAGGCTAAAAGAGTACAAGCACAAGATAAAAAGAATATGGCATTCCATGTTGAAAAAGAAGAATCAGATTCGAATGAAGAAGACTTAGCATTCATTGCTAAAAACTTTAAAAAGTTTTTGAAGTACAAAAAAGGAAATCGAAACAACGGGAAAAGGAACTTCAACAACAATTCGAATAAGCCATCTTTATCTATACTAGAATGCTTTAACTGTCACAAGAAAGGACACATGCAAAAGGATTGTACAGAACAAAAGAAGATATATCACAATAAGAATCGAAAGGACGAGTCTAAAAGAAAAGCATTTTCAGTGACATATGATGACTCAGATTCTTCTTCTTCAGAAAGCAGCAGTAATAGTGAGAAAGAACAAGTAAATGTTTGTTTTATGGCTACAGGAAATGAGGTAAATGATCTTACTTTTGATGATATGATTGAAATTAATTCAGAACTTCTTGATAATTTAAAAAGTAACAAAAGAAAATATAAAGAAGCTCTAGAAAATCAGAAGAAAGCAGAATTCGAGAGAGATATGCTTAACGATGAAAAGAAAATATTAGAAGAAGAACTTGAAAAACTTCAAGATAGCTTCTCTAATGATAACTCTCAACTTACTTGATTGAGTCAAGAAATTGAAACTCAAAAAGAAAAGAATGATTCTCTTGTCTCTGAAAATCATGCGCTAAAAACTAAGATCAAAATGATAGAATTAGATAATACTTATCTCAAAACCAAGATAGATAATATTACTAGAAATATATCTAACTTTAATAAAGGTAGAGAAAATCTATCCAATATTATTGAAAATTCTCAACCCACTTCCAATAAGAAGGGACTAGGATACTCTAAGAAATTAAAATCTCCACCTAAAAAGGAAATTAGAAGAAATATTTCTTATACTAATACTTATCCAAAAAGGAAAAATAATTCTAAAATCATAAAAATATGGGTTCCTAAAACAAACAATAGTTTGATTAGGAATAAGTATATAAATACTTTTTTGGAAACTGTTCATAAAAATCAAAATTATATTTTTAAGGGGGATACTGAACCTACTTGGGTTTGGTTTTCTAAGACATAACTCTTAGGACCCTATCACAAAGTGGGCACCAATGTTATTCTTATTTTTTGTAGGACCCACTTATAAAGAAAGGAAAATGGATACTCGACAGTGGTTGCTCAAAACATATGACTGGAGACAAAAATATGCTATCGAACATTACTTACTCAAATGGAGGCTCTGTCACTTTTGGAGATAATTCCAAAGGATATATCATTGGAAAAGGCGACGTCAGCAATGTCGGTACATCTGATTTATCTCTTATTTCTAATGTTTTATTAGTCAAAAATTTAAAACACAATCTTTTAAGTATCAGCCAGTTATGTGACAAAGGTTTCACAATATCTTTTTCTGAAAATAAGTGTAGCATTTTTGATAAAAATAAAAATCTTATATTTGAAGGAAATAGAGACAGAAATATCTATGTTCTGAATATGAAAATCAATCATAATTCAGATATGTGTTTAATAGCTAATGAAAATGATCCTTGGCTGTGGCACAAAAGATTCTGTCATATCAACTTTAAAACTATAAACAAACTTTCTAAAAATGATTTAGTCAGAGGATTACCAAAAATGAATTTCAAGGTCAATCATATTTGTGATGCATGTCAATTAGGAAAATTAACTAAATCATCTTTTAAATCTAAGAAAGTTATTTCTACTTTACAACCACTTGAATTAATACACATGGATCTATTTGGACCAACTCAAGTTCAATCCATAAACCATAATAGATATGTGTTTGTAATAGTAGATGATTTTTCTAGATATACTTGGATCATTTTTATAAAAAATAAAAGTGATACGTTTGAGCAGTTTAAAATTTTTGTCAAACGAATTCAAAATTTAAAAGGTTTAAAAATAAAGAATATAAGAAGTGATCATGGAGGAGAATTTGAAAACGAAGTTTTTGATCATTTTTGTAAAAAGAAAGGAATTTTTCTTAATTTTTCGTTTCCTATAACTCCACAACAAAATGGGGTTGTAGAACGTAAAAATAGAACTCTACAAGAATGCGCACGAACTTTGTTAAATGGAAGCACTCTTCCAAAACATTTCTAGGCAGAAGTTGTTGCAACTGCTTGTTATGTTTTGAATCGTGTTTCTATTCGACCTCTAACGAAAAACACTTCTTATGAACTTTTTACTGAAAGAGAACCAAAGATTTCATATTTTAAAGTGTTTGGTTCAAAATGTTTTATATTAAATACAAAAGATCAGCTTGGAAAATTCGATGCGAAATCCGACGAAGGAATCTTTCTAGGATATTCAGATCGTAGCAAAGCTTATCGTGTATTTAATAAAAGATCAAATACTATTGAAGAAACGTTACTTTCAATGAAAATGTTCTACAAAAACCAAGTATAAAAGATGATGAAGATTTTCCAAATAACATTACAAATACAAAAACTATAAATCTTGAAAATGATGAAAACATTGTTGACAATAATGATGAATTAAGATCTTCACCAAAAATATTACGAGATCATCCTGTTCAAAATATTATTGGAGAAATTAATTCAAATATTCGAACTAGAAGTCAAATACATCAAATGGGCCATATAGCATTCCTTTCTAATATCGAACCAAAGAATTCCAAAGAAGCTTCCACAGATGACTACTGGATAATTGCAATGCAAGAAGAGCTAAACCAGATTGAACGCAATGAAGTTTGGAAATTAGTTCCTAGACCAAGTGATCAAACTGTAATTGGAATGAAATGGATCTACAAAAATAAAGCAGATGAACAAGGTAACATCACTAGAAATAAAGCAAGACTAGTTGCACAAGGATACAATCAAGAAGAAGGGATTGACTACGAAGAAATGTTTGCTCCAGTTGCAAGACTAGAAGCAATACGAATCTTATTGTCCTATGCATGTTTTCATAATTTCAAACTTTATCAAATGGATGTTAAAAGTGCTTTTTTGAATGGTTATATAAAAGAAAAAGTATATGTTGAACAACCTCCCTTATTTATTCACGAGAAATTTCCTAATCACGTTTATAAACTTAAGAAAGCTCTTTACGGTTTAAAACAAGCACCACGTGCTTGGTATGATCGATTAAAGACTTGTCTAATTTCTTCGGGATTTCTAATTGGAAAAGTTTATCAAACACTTTTTATTAAACATTCGAAAAAGGATATTTTAATAGTTCAAATTTATGTTGATGATATCATTTTTGGTTCTACTAATGACAAATTGTGTCAGGACTTCTCCGAAATAATGACCAAAGAATTTGAAATGTCTCATATGGGAGAACTAACATATTTTCTTGGTCTACAAATTAAACAACTTCAAAATGGTATTTTTATTAATCAAGAAAAATATTGTAATAATTTAATCAAAAGATTTGGAATGGAAAATACTTCTGCCAAACCAACTCTAATGAGTACAACAACACATCTTGAAAAAGATGACAATGGCAAAAGTGTTGACCAAAAAGTATACCGAATTATGATTGGATCATTACTATATTTAACTGCAAGTCGTCCTGACATAATGATGAGTGTTTGTCTATGTGCTAGATTTCAAGCCAATCCAAAAGAATCACATTTAAGAGCAATAAAACGGATATTACGTTATCTTACAAACACAGAGGATTTTGGTCTGTTCTATCCCAAAGAATGTCCATTCGAATTAGTTTCATATAGTGATGCTGACTTCGGTGGTTCTCGAACAGATTGAAAAAGTACAAGTGGTATGTGCCATTTTATTGGAAAATCACTCGTATCTTGGTTTAGTTGAAACAAAACCGTGTTTCTCTTTCTACATGTGAAGTATAATATATTTCTGCTGCTTTGGCGTGTACTCAAGTAATTTATATGCAACAAACACTTAAAGGTTTCAATATAAATTTATCAAACTCAACTATATTTTATGACAACTCAAGTGCTATTAATTTATCTAAAAATCCTATCAATCATTCACGAACAGAACATATTGACATACGTCATCATTTTCTTCGTGACAATGTTGAAAAAGGAACAATCAATCTTGATTTTGTTTCTTCTGAAAATCAGTTGGCTGATATTTTTACGAAACCACTTTTAGAAAATATTTTTATCAAACTAAGACGAGAGCTTGGTATTGTCTCTCTTAAAAATTTATAATTTTTATAACATATTAAATTTTGTAACTTTGCTTCATAATCTCTTGCTAACAGTTAACTATTACGAAAATTCCATAAACATTTAATCTGACTTGTATTAATATTTGTTCCTTAGCTCATTTTTTTGTTTTCTTGGTTGAAATCTAGTTAGTTTCATAGAAATCATCTTCTGACTATGATATATTGCAAACTTGACATTTACTAACAATGCTAGTTCCTAACATATTTGTTTATTCTAATAAAAGCACATAACTATGCTTATTTGTACTTAATTTAAAATTTTCTTCCACCTTTTAATTTTTCAACAAACGTATGGATATTATTAACTTACATCTTTCAGCCACACTTTTCTTCAAAATCTATGAGTTTTCTGTTACATTTTTTTACAGTTAATTTTCTTTTGAAAATTTCATTTGGCTAAAATTATTTTACTTTATTCTTTACCGTTAGTTTCTTTCCTTTTTTAACAAATGGACAAAACTAACTAAAGATTTTCTGCCATTCCTTTAAAACAGAATATTCTATAAATAAGCCTTCCATCTTCTATTAATATGTACAAACTTTTTTTTCTTCCATCAAATAATTTCTGTTTTCTGTTTACCAAAAGAAATTCTTTCTACAATGGAATTCAACTTCATAATTCTGCTTCTCTCCATGGCATCTAACTCTGACAATTCTCCATCATCCTATTCTACATCATCTATTGAAATTTTGACAACTCCAACACCTCATGAAAAGGATAGACCTCGTCCTTATGTGAATGTTCCGGTTATACTCCTGAAAAGAAGAAATCTCGACGGTTTCTTTTCTTTGGTTCTCCATCAACCAAAGAGAAAATATCCGAGATTCATCATTACCAAAGAGAACAACTGGATTTGCAACGAGAGATGTATTACGAACAGAAAGTTAATGCTAAACGACTTAGTTTCATTGAACAAGTAGCATTAAAATTTTATGGTACATCTCCAAAGAAAGATGTTGTTCAACCATCAACATCTCATCAAATAACTTCATCTGAATGGAATCCCTCCACAACGTCCTCCGGATTCTCTAAACTCTTGGGAACGTCGATCATATTGGTCTCCATTGCGACCATACAAAGAGATAACCAAGATCGAACTGGAAGAGTGCAAAACTCCAAGCGATTCGGACAAATAATTTCTTGTATCTAAATATTTGTTAAAATGATCATACTTATATCTTGTAATTATTTCAAATAATAATATAATTTTCTTCTTTCTTTTTATATAAAAAGATTTGTGCATATGTTTGAAATTCAAATTTTAGACGTCTGAACTCATTGTTTCAGACGTCTGAATATTATAGAAGAATATTTTTTTCTTCAGATTCAGACGTCTGAAACAATAATTTCAGACGTCTGAAAATAGGCAAAATTACACTAATTTCTTTCTGTTTCAATTTTCTTTCATTCGGATGTCTAAAATCTTAATTCAGTCGTCTGAAATCTGGTAACTTTTCAAATTTTGAAATTTTGCACGAATTTCAAGACACCTATCCCTTTATTCAACCTGTCCTTTGCTTTATTCTCATACTTCATCTTCTCTTTTCAGTTTTTCTTCCACCACTAAAACTTATATCATTCTTCTCATACAATCAAATGGCCCCAAAATCAAAGAGATCGAGACCATCATCTTCTTCATCTACACCAAACATTGAACAGTGGCTATGGAATGAACAAGCTAGGCAACGATTTGCTCAAATGAGTAGATCTAATTTTTTTCCTGGAGCTTTCATCAAATTTGAGGAATTCAGCGCCTATCGTATTCATTAAATTGTAAGAGCTAATGGGTTAGAGTCTCTAGTTTCTTTTGCTGCCAACAATATTAAGATTAATCATCTTTTAGTAAAATTATTTTATGCAAATATGAATCTAGACCATCATACTCCTCACAATCGCAATGATTGTATTTGGACTTTGGTATTTGGTGTTAAAATATATCTACCAATTGCAAGACTTGGTGAAATACTATAATGTCCTTCAACCAGAAACGATTTAGATGAGATTGATGTGTCTTTAAACTTGGATGATAGAGATGAAGTCTTACACCAATTCTTGAATGATGACATTACTCGACTCGCTTCCATTCAACTTCGTCCTCAAGCTCGCATTCTACATAGGACATTAATTCGATCCGTTATTCCACGGACGGGGAGTTATGAGATTATTAATAAAAGAAATTTCCAAGCCCTATATGCTATATACTCCGGTCAACCTATAAATTAGGCTCAAGTAATTTTAGAAGAATTCATGGATGTGAATCGTCGGAGACGATATAAGACTTTCCACTACAGTGCTTGCATTATGAAAATTCTTCAAAATTTCAACATTCCGTTTCCTGAGTCCGAATTTTCTTCAATCAAAGAACTTGGGTCTAAAACATTGGGTCTTATGGGGTTGCCAAAAAAACCGAGAAGTTTGGCATATATCTCTTTTCAAGAATGGGTTGCCAACCGTGATCAAAACTGGCCACAACCTCGTCGTCACGCTCCTCATGCTCAACCAAGTGTTCCTCCATCGGAAGAAGAAGACAATGATGATATTGTAATTCTTTCTCCCGACTCAAGCTCAAGGAATGCCTTAGTTACACTTTCCCAAAATCAAGCAAAGCTTCACAACCGAATGGTAAAAGTTGAAAAAAAAAATCTGAAAAACGTTTTTATTCCATTCGCGGTTTTCTAAACAAAATTTGGGAATGAATTGGTTGTTCAACCTCGTCATCTATCGAAGTTTTCAACCCCACTCCCTTTCAATGGTCATCAAGCTCGGGGAATAACAATGGTGACGACGACGACGACGACGATGCTGTTGGAAGTGACTCAAGTTCTAGATTCTGATTACTTTTAATTCATGTTTATTTCTGAACTATTACGATGTTTGTTATTTGTCATGAACTCCTTATTATCTTAACTTATTTGTAATCTATTTTGATTCAAGTTTACTTTGGTTTATCTTCTAAATTATTGATTACCTTTTTGCAATGACAAAGAGGGAGAAAAAGATGTTAATGCTTTTTGACGGGGGAGTTTAGTATATAGTTGTCATCATCAAAAAGGGGGAGAATGTTGAAACCTCGTTTACGATGTTTCATATGTATTTTGACTACGACAAACTATATACGTTATTTTTTAATACCAACATACTTTTGCAGGGATATCTACAAGACTGGAATCATATAATCTTCATGCTGCATACATGTTGTTTTGTGTCATTGTTTAGAATTGAAATATTGTGAAAATCTCTCCTTTGGATATATATATATACACACACACACCTAATCAATCACTCTTGCACAAGGCTAAAAATGAAAATTCAGGTCAAATTCAGACGTCTGAAATGACCTATTCAGACGTCTGAATCTGTAATGAATTTTAAATTTTTAACATTATTCAGACGTCTGAAATAGAAGTTTCAGACGTTTGAATCTAGGCTAAAATAGCCTATTTCTTTTCTGGTTTCCTCGTTTCAAATTTCAGAAGTCTGAAATTTATTTTCAGACGGCTGAACTTCTTCAACTGCTATATTTTAAAAAGACATTTCATTTTCATGAAGAATTACAACCTTTTACTAAGAGATACATCCATACTCTTTCATGATAACTTCTCACGAATGATTACGACTCTTTATACTCTATATAAACATATTAGAATCATTTGTTTAACTCAACCGAATTGATCAAAAGCTTTCTATTTATATACTACACTGATTCTAACATTTTGAGCATTCTAATTTCTACATAATCATTCATTTACTTCCATATTCTTCATATACAAACATATATATCAAAAGGAGAAGATTATAGGAAGATTGTACTATCAAGAGACAAATTCGTGTTATTGAGAACACACTGTGTCATATACTTTTTGTATAAGTTGATATCCTGTTCTGCCGTTCAGGCAAGTAAAGTCCTCTTCGGTCGTTGAGGCGAAATCCTGTTCTGCTGCTCAGGTCCCTTGTTCGGCTGTTCAAGGGTTGTTGTAAACCCGTTCCTCCGGGTTAAGTGAGGATTGTTGTTAGTGAAATTCCAGAAGGAGTCTAGGACTGGACGTAGAACGAAAATTTCGAACCAATATAAAAATTCCTGGCGTGCTTGTTTTATTTTTTCTTGTTTACTCTACTACAGTAACTTTGTTTTATTTCCGCACTAGTATATTATAATTCCATATAGCACAATCCGCACCAGCACTTTCAGCTTCGAACCCTCCCTTTCATCTCACCAATTTTCAACCAAACTTTGCGGGTCCGTCCCATAATCAACCGCAACAATCATATTTTCAACCAAATGCTGCTCATCCTCCCCAGGACGATAAACGTTTAACTTTGCTTGAGAAAACTCTTGAAACATTGGCTAAGGCAACTACTCAAAGCCTTCAATCAAACAGCAATTTGCAAAATTTATTGACTTCATATTTGCAAAGCACAATCCAATCGATTGCAAAACTCGAAATGCAAATGAGTCAATTAGCCAATTCTGTAAGCGAACACGTACGAGGAACATTCCTAAGTCAGCCACTTCCAAATCCCAGACATCAAAACGCAAATTCAAATCAAGCCCTTGTTGTTCAAGATAGCAATGTCACCGAAATGAATACTATCACAACTCTAGGTTTCGGTAAACAAATCCATAATCAAGTTGTTAACCCAAATGATTTACCAGAAACCTCTCTCGACACTTCTAAAACAATGAACGAATCTGAACAGAACATGGAGCCAAACGTCGAATCGAATGCCAATCAAAATTCTTCTTCTTCTACTTGAGTAGACCCGCCTACCGAATATCGTGTTCCATTTCCACATCGTCTTCGACCAAAGAAACACTCAGACCAAATGGAAAAAATGTTGGAAATTTTTAAACAAGTCAAAGTTAACATTCCGCTTCTTGACATCATTCAACAAGTCCCCACTTATGCGAAATTTCTTAAGGACTTGTGCACCCAAAAGCGACACACGCAACTGCCCAAAAATATCTTCTTAGCCGCTAGTTTGAGTGAAGTCTTGTCCCAATCCATGCCCGTTAAATACAAAGATCCTGGCTGCCCTACGATTTCGTGTACAATTGGAGATAAGACGATTAACATATGTTTAATAGACTTAGGCGCGAGTGTCAATTTGATTGCATACTCTGTGTACGAACAATTAAACTTAGGTGAGCTCAAACCCACGAAAGTTAGCTTCAATTTGCTGATCATTCCATTAAGAAGCCTGTGGAAGAAATCGAAGACATGCTTATTCGAGTAGGGTAATTCATATTCTCCATTGATTTTATCGTTCTCGAAACACAACCCGTGACAAACCCCGCGAGTCAAATTCCATTGATTTTAGGCCGACCATTCTTAACCACCTCAAATGCCTTAATCAATTGTCATAATGGATCAATGAAAATCTCTTTCGGAAACATGATTTTGGATCTTAATATTTTTAATCTTGAAATCCAATCAAATGAACCTTGTGACCAAACGTTGGAAGTCAGTGCCATTCACGAAAATGTTGAAAATGAAACACTTGATCTTAACGATGAATGTGAGGCCGAGTATGAAAATTTGTTTCAAAAAATTCCCAACGTATTGAATACACTCTTCCTTTTGAATCGCTTCCAGTTGATTCCGAACCTCAACCCAATTCTTCGATCAAAAAACTCCCAAAGTTGGACCTTGAACCACTTCTCGACCACCTTAAGTATGCATACTTAGGTGAAAACGAAACTTGTCCTGTCATCATTTCTAACAATCTTTCTCTTGACCAAGAAGCTTCTCTTCTCTCTATCCTTCTGAAAAATAAGGAAGCGATGGGATAGTCGATTTCCGTATAAAAGGAATTAGTCCCACTCTTGTTCAACTTCGCATCCATTTAATAGATGATGCCAAGCCTGTTTGCGACGCGCAATGAAGGCTTAATCCAAAAATAGAAGATGCGGCGCGCGATGAAATTCTTAAACTTCTCGACAACAGAATCATTTACCCAATCTCCGATAGTTCATGGGTTAACCCAATTCACGTTGTACCGAAAAATTCGGGGATAACCGTTGTCAAGAACGATTCAAACGAGCTTATTCCAACTCGTACTCAAACGGGTTGGCGTGTTTGCATTGACTATCGAAAACTAATGTCGCAACACGTAAAGATCACTTTCCTTTTCCTTTCATTGACCAAATACTCGAACGTTTAGCCGGTCATGAATTTTACTGCTTCCTTGATGGTTATTCTGGCCATAACCAAATTCCAATCGCTCTTGAAGATCAAGAAAAAACGACTTTCACATGTCCATTCGCTACCTTTGCTTATCGATGTATACCATGCGGACTTTGTAACGCTCCTACGACTTTCCAACGATGCATGGTTGACATCTTTTCTGACATGATTGAACGCTTTCTAGAAGTTTTCATGGATGATTTCTCTATCTTTGGCGATTCTTTTTCCCAATGTTTACATCGTCTCGAATTGGTTTTAAATCGATGTAAAGAAGAACATTTGACTTTGAATTGGAAAAAATGTCACTTTATGGTCAAACAAGGCATAGTCCTTGGACATATCATCTCAAATAAAGGCACTGAGGTAGACAAAGCAAAAATCGATGTCATTGCAAGTCTACCCATTCCCAAATTTGTTTAGGACGTTCGATCGTTCTTAGGACATGCTGGCTTTTACCGACATTTTGTGAAAGACTTTAGCAAAATCTTGGTCCTTTGACGACTCTTCTTGGAAAAGACGTTCCTTTCGATTTTAATTTTGATAGTATCTCTTCTTTTGAACATCTTAAAAGCGAAGTCATTCTTGCCGCAATCATTGCGCACCCAATTGAGATCTTCCTTTCGAAATAATGTGTGATGCTTCGAACTTTTCCTTTGGTGTTGTCTTAGGACAACGCATCAACAAGATCCTTCATGTCATTTACTACGCGAGTATGACTTTGAACGACGCTCAGCTCAACTACACAACAATCGAAAAAGAGCTTCTAGCTGTCATTTTTGCACTCGATAAGTTTCGACCTTACTTGATAGGTTCACATATTACTATGCACATGGAACACTCTGCGCTTCGATATCTCTTCGCTAAAAAGGACACTAAATCTTGTTTGATACGTTGGATATTTTACTTCAAGAATTTGACCTTACAATAAAGGCAAAAAAGGATCCGATAATGTCATAGTTGATCACTTGTCTCGTCTTCCGAACGCACCATCTTCTTTGCCCATCAATGAAAACTTCCTCGATGAACAACTTCTTTCGGTTTCTATCGAACCATGGTACGCTGAAATAGTGAACTACTTAGTCACTAAAGAAAATCGCTCATCGTGGTCCAAACAGGACAAACACAATTCATGTCCCAAGCAAAATATTTCTATTGGGACGGACCATACTTGTTCAAATATTGTCCCGACCAAATCATCCGACGTTGCATTCCGGATAATGAGGTAAGGAGTGTTCTTTCGTTTTCCCACGATCAAGCGTGCGGTGGACTTTTAGGTCCTCGAAAAAACTGCAGAAAAGATGCTTCAGTGTGGTTTCTATTGGCCTTCTCTCTTAAAAGACTCATTTGAATTTTGTGAAACTTGCGATCGATGTCAAATGCTTACACGAATTTCTCGATGAGATATGATGCCTCTAAATCCCATTCTTACGATCGAATATTTGATGTATGAGGCATCGAATTTATGGGACCTTTTCCCAATTCTTTTGGAAACTTATATAGTCTCCTTGCTATCGATTACGTTTCAAAATAGGTCGAAGCCATTCTAAGCAAAACCAACGACCATAAAATTGTTGTGAAATTTCTCAAAGAAAACATCTTTTGAGGTTAGGCACACCTCGCACAATAATCAGTGATAACAGAACCCATTTTTGTAACCGTTCTTTTGAAACTTTAATGAAAAAATACTCGATAACCCACAAGCTATCCACTGTATCATCCTTGGACTTGTGGCCAAGTTGAAGTTTCAAATCGACAAATAAAACAAATCTTGGAGAAAACTATCAATAAAAATTGAAAAGATTGGTCTTAGAAATTGACCGTCGCGCTTTGTGCTTACCGTACTGCTTTTAAAACAAACCTTGGGATGTCCCCATTTCGTTTAGTTTACAGTAAAGCTTGTCATTTACCCATTGAAATCGAACATAAAGCGTTGTAGGCAATTAAGAACTCAAAATTTTGATCTTGAGAAAGCTGGCAAAAACCGAAAACTACAACACAATGAACAAGAAGAACTTAGGAACGACGCGTATGAAAATGAGAAAATTGACAAAGAAAGAATGAAAGTTTTTCATGACAAGTCTATCTTAAGAAAAACGTTTTCGCCTAACTAGAAAGTTCTTTTATATGACTCAAGACTTCATTTATTCCCTGGGAAACTTAAATCAAGATGGACCAGAGCATTTGTGGTACGGACTGTTTTTCCACATGGTGCCGTAGAAATAGAAAACCCTAGGAATGGATCAACTTTCAAAGATAACAGTCATCGTTTGAAACCTTTCTTGGAATTGCCTAGTAACCAAGAGGAGGAGCTCATGATCCTTCATGAGCCAAGCTACTTCTAGTAATAATATTAACCCTCTTTTGTAAATATGTACATATTTTTTCCCGTTACACTCATTATATCACGCAATGATCGTGGGGACACAGTCAAAATTAAGTGTGGGGGAGTCTCATTTTCATTTTTTTAAAGTTTTTCATGGCTTTTTTTGAATTTTCATTTCTTACTTTAAAAAAATAAAAAAATAAAAAATCTCAAAACTACTAAATCTCAAAAACATTTTCTTTTTATCATTTTGATTTATTTTTGAAGAAACACTATGGGATAAGTATAAATTTTGGTTAATAAATTGAATTTTTTGAAAATTTATCCGTCTTAACAAAAATAAAAATGAAGTTTGACTACAAATAACAATGGTTTACTAGTATATCGGAAGGTTCATCTATGTTAATTATGAAGTATGTTCTAATCGAAAATCTTTGTTTAAAAAGTGGTAAATTTAAAGTAAAGGATGTAACATTTTTGTCTTCTAAGTTAAATGGTGCTAAGATGATTTTGCAAAACTCTCTCTCTCTCTCTTAAAAAAATATAAAAAAAATCACATCCAAAATATTCACTCACATTTAGAAGTCCTCACTGTTATGCATGAGTGAATTACTTTGAATCTTTGATCATGTACTTCCATACTCATTTAAAATTCATCATGGTTATGCATGCATGGAGCACGTGTAAAAAAGAGAGCGGACTTAATAAAAACCACCCATGGTCAATATGTGTATGCACGAAAGTGTGTGCACTCGCCATGCTCTGTACTCCCCTCACATAAGCCCGAAAGGCAGTGCATGGGTGGTATATTTGGCCTCAGTGTACCTAAGCTAGGTGTGTAATTTTTCTTGCAAATAATGAGAGAGAAAGCAATTGAAATCTTAGCACTATTTTAACTTGTTTGATTTAACTTGTTATCGAAAAGAAATGAAAATACCACTTTAATAAACTTTAATAATCAACTAAAGATCCATTTCATAATTACATTGTGTTATCAACCGAAACAACTAGCCAAACTATGGTCTATATGTTATGACAACTTGATTTTTATTGGAAATTTTGACGAGTAAATGATTTAAATGTTCAAGACAATGACCAAAACTTGTATTTAACTTGTTTGTGTCTATTTAAAAGTAAACCTTTCATTTGTATATACTTCCAAAAACTCGCATTCATCTCTTTGCAAAAAAATCTTGCATTTTGTAAATATTTTCACTTTGCATTGGATTTTGTGGGTAGTATCCGCTGAAAACCCTCTTGAGACAACACTCGTCCTACCGCGGACACCCATAGGTTTAACGGATTGTTGCATACGCTCAATGCAATCATGATCCTTGCGAAAACGGATTTATCTTAGGTTTCCTTTATTCGAGGACGAATAAAAAGATAAGTGTGGGGGTATTTGATGTGCATGTAAATGTGCATATATTTACATCCATATTTTATCTCCTTTTATTTAAATAAACATCATCTTTGGGCATTTTAACATGTTTAAAACCAAAATTCAATTATTTTAATCCATCATATTTCATCTTCATTCAGGGGAAAAATGGTCATTTTTATGCTTATGCCAATTTAATAATTTTTACTTGGACATTTTTGATAATTTCTATAGGAATTTGGATGCATATGGAAGAGGCTTATATGAAGATACACGCATGCACAAATGAAGTACAAAGGAATGAAGAGGAAATAATTCAAGTTCAAGATTATGGAGGACCCCACCCACCTACCTAAATGTACAATTATGAGCTAATGGACAACTAAGTAGAGGTTAAAGATTCATGACCAAAAAATGATGGATTAATTAGTGGCTAATGATTACTTGGTAGCCACACTTCCTAAATGACATTTTAGGAAGCCCCCTAAAAATAGAATTAGTGTTTTATGCATGTATATATAGCCTCTTATGTACATGAAACCATCTTCTACTCTTTTATTTTACTTAGGAAATTAAGAGATCAAAGTGTAAGCTCAATGTTCTATGAAATAAAAATGGCTTCCAAGCCTCTTTCTTCTCTCTTTTCTACATGATTTTCTTTGTTTATTGTTAATGTTTATTTATATGCTCTTTTTTTCTTTATGTTCATAGCTTAAATTTACATTCATGCAGGTAGTGTAGTTTATATTTTTATGCAAGTAGTTAGTAGTTAATCTCTTTTGTTTTCTTTGCTTATTTTCTATTTTTTTGCTCATTTAATGTTGAAACTTACTTGTGTTGCTTCAATGCCACAAATGAGTAGCTAAACCCCTTCAATTTTGGGGTAATAAAGCTCTCAAATATTATGTAATTTCAACATTTGTTATGATTTATGATCTCTTTGTTTGTGCTTTATGAAAGTGAGTTTTGATGCAAGTTTATACAAGTGGTTTGATAGCTTATATTGCTTATGCAAATGAGCTATTCTTATTCAATATAAACACAATTTGCATCATCATTTGCTAATCCATTTTTGATTGTGAAATTAAAGTAAAAAAGAAATTTGATGATCTATATTACTAGTTACAATAGTAAATAGATCATACTTAAAATAGCTTTTGTTTTGGCTTCATTTTCATGAGAGTTATAAGTGGTTTATTTGTTATATTATAGTTTGATGGTTTGAGTTATGTTAATTAATAACATAAACAAACCATACTTATGATAAATACAACAATATTTCACTTAATATCAAAGCTATAGATCACAAATTATTTGTTTATCGATTTACAAAAAAATACGAGAGTAGATTTGCCTATAAATTGTTCTCTAATTCAACAGTTTTTAAATCAAAATTTAATTCTAGTTTTAGCTTCATCTTATCTCTAGTTAACAATTTCTCCTAATTTGGTCTAATTTGATTGAATAGATTTTTAATCTTTCGCAATTCCCTGTGGACCGAACCGTATTCGCCACGTACTACAAGTGTACGCCGTGCGCTGGCAATTATTTTAATTTTGAAATTTTTCGATGGTTTTCTAATTCCATAGAATTTCCGTTGTTAAAAAATTGTACTATATTGGTGTAAATCCTACTTAAGCGACCAAATTTATGTTAAAGGCAAAAGGCTTAAGAATTTAATTATCGTGGGATTAATGCATAGATAGAAGAGAATTTCAATTTGTTGAAGGGTCAAATTAGAAAATGTCAAAATTATAAATTAGGGATTATGGTCCCGAAATTACACAAAATTTAGCAATTCTCTTGAAATGACCCGCCTTTTCGATCCTCAAAGTCGACACTAATACATCCATAGTATTCACATGTCGTGCATCCAAGTGTCGTAAAGACAGATTGTTGTGGAAAATGAAGAAAAAGATAGAACAGAATCTCACATCGTGACGAATAATATATAATATACGATAGGTCTTTATAAAAGAAAAACTGTAATATACATACATCAATTGGAGTAACTATTTATCATTGGTCTGGACAGTTATATTACTATATCATCAAAATAACTGATAAATAAAATCAAAAAATGCAATGGAAAATAAAATATACGTGACTACGTCTTGGAGGCCTCCAGCTCGTGCCTTGAAGCTCCAAACATCAATATTAAATCTGAAAATATGTTCTGTTTGACCCGAGCATTATAAGAAAATAACGTTCGGATCATTCTAGTAAACCAGCATGAGAAACACACCTCAAATGGATCTTAATGTTATAAAACCTTTCAAAATAAAGGTACCTCATAAGAACACGCTACATATAAACACGAAGGGTTTTTACTTTAAGATAACTGTAATGACCCACAGATTTATCGCTCTGATAAATCATATTTATCTTGAAATTTATTAAAATAGAAGGTTAATAATACAAATAATATTTCTTAAGTGATAATGAATAATAGTAATCTTATTTTGATTAAAATATTTACAAAAATATTCTCCTTGGAATTTAAATCGATAAAATGGCCAAAAATCGTTTTATCGATAACCAGCTCTATAACCATAAAAAGTCACGCACGAAGCTAGATACATACACTTATTTTTATAATTAAACTAGAATATGAAATAAAATCAATTGATTTGTTTTTGAAAATAAAATGTGTTTTGACATTGTTAAGTAATACCCTTAATTATGATAATTGATTTATTTAATTTAAATTGAGATCTAATGATTAAATAATTATTTTAATTATTCAAATAATTATATGAATTATGATAATTCATTTTGAATAGTTATGAAGTGATAATAAATCATTTATAATAATTTTATAAAGATATCTATCTGATTTGAAAATATGAGAAAAAATCAATATAGCTTTATCAGTATAATAGCTATTTTTGTAAATAACGGTTAATATTAATTTATATGGTTTTATAATTCAAATATGATCGTTTTAATTAATTTAAAATGATAATAAATTTATTTTTTAAAATTTTGTTAACATATATATGTAATTTAATGTATAAGTGAAAATGTGACCGGAAACCGATTCTTTGATTGGCAACGGTTTATCGAGCGAAAGTTGTTCAAAATCAATGCAACGTTGTTTATATGTCATGTACACATATATAATGCATAAATGCACACCCTAACATACACATAAACACACACATAGATACATACATACATGCATACATACATATATACATACGTACATATATATGTATATATATATTACAAAATCTGAGAAATTTTATATTAAACTTCACCCTTAAGCTTACATAAGTCAACATATGCATACATGAGTAGATGGAAGTGATGGACTCAAAGGGAGGAGGCTTTTTCTGTGCCAAGGGAGGAGGGATGTATGTTGGGGAAGCCATATAATGATGATGAAGATGATGATGTATGCATGGATACTTTTACACTCTTCTTTTCCTACAAATACCTCTCCACTCTTTTCTTTTATCCACTTCAATCAGCTATAACTTCCTCTTCCCAACTCCAAATCATAAAGAAATTTTTTTCGAACCATTCAATATTTCAGTGGCTACAATTTTCTAGTTGACAACTTCTTCCTATTCGATGTTTAGCCATGCTCAAAACCTACTTCTTTCCATTGCATTTTCAGGCCCAGAATTTTGGTTCTAAGAATGCCCTCTCTTCTTTTGATTATATCTTCCTCATAACAAATAGAAAACGAGTGTCTCTATTTTTGAAGAGAAAATAATTTTCAAGAAATTTCTTTTTGACTACTTTTCATAGTTCTTTGAGTAACACGTCCAAAAATTAGCAAGAAGTCGATCCATTCTCGGGTTTGATTTTCGTGAATATGAGAATATCTCTTCTTCTATGGGCTATAACTCCCTCATAAATAATCCAAACTAGATGATTATTTTTTTAACACCGTGTAAAAATTGACAAATTTTTCAAATTTTGAGAAACTCAGAGATAAGATGACCTATCTTTGGGTCTAATTTAGCGAATTCAAGATCGAAGCTCTACCACTTCTCTTACATACTTTTGGCCATCCTCTTCAAGTTTGGGTGGAGCTTTCTCAAGGTCTAAGGACCAATTCCAAAAGCTTTTATATGATCGTAGTAGAGCTATTGTCCATTTAGCGAAGTTAGGAAGCAATGATGGTGAGAACTCCTAAACTATTATATTATATTTTGGATGATGATATGATGTTTGTAATGGTTACTTATTATGCTTTGATCATCAAGTTTGGTTTTTTAAATATGAATGTTGAATATATATGCGAGTCACGAAAATACACGTCGCTAAACACAAAGGAAATCATTTTCCTTGATTTAATATATTGGTATATATGGAATGTTAAACCTCTTTAAAAATGGTTTAAAATGTGTTTTAAATATTTTAATAACATTCAAAAGTGTTTTGGTGAATTTTGAAAAGAAATGAGAAATTTAGTCAAAAATGGGTGCGTCGCGTTACGGCAGTTCGCGATTTCGCGCCATAAACGTCAAACGAGCGTATAGAATGGATTTTAGCTCAGAATTATTTGAGATAAGAATTTTTCCAACTATTATATCCATAGTTTTCCAACAAAAAAAGAAAATAGAGATTTTGATAAGTAGATTTTGGAATATGAGTAAAACAAGTTTTGGAAAAATCGTGATTTTGGAGTTCGTCCTAGGTTTCTTTGAAATGATATTTTAAAATTGTTTAAAAATATGGAATAAATCTTATTAATCTTTTAAATTTTTTTAAAATTGATTTGAATAATAAAAATGAATTTCAAGTGATAAAAAGTTGTTATGATCAATATAGCTTATAAAGCACTGTCCGTTGCATTTTTCTACAGTGCTTTCTATAACATTTGAAATATAACTTTAAACTAAACAATTCATTTCCAAATCTTTTGTAAATGCTTTCAAATGAATTATTAAGTATTTTAATAATGATTTTGAAGTTTTATAGTTTATTTGAAAGGAATTTAAATAAATGATATAAAGAAAAGCTATTACAAATTTAGTGATTTAATCTTGACTCTAAAAGTCGTAAAAGCAACGAATAGACTGGAGTTTTCTATTCGTAAGATCCGGATGTGAGATGCTTAAACTAAGGAGATGTTCAGGAGCAACCAGTGCCCCTGGCTCACCTGACCTCTTCCCTAGGAGAGGGATAGATGAGGTCGAAATGTCAAGTATAAAAAGATTTAAACTTTCCAATTTTAAATCAAATGTAACTTTTATTTTATGGGAATGACCTTCTTATACTTAGCACTAAAACCCAAAGAGAGAACTCGTACTATTCGTGTAATTTAAAAGGTAATTTCACCGTTATTTTTCCCATAGTATTTGTTGAATACAAGAATTTTATTGAGTAGAATCAGATGATTTCTATAGATTTTGCTTAACGCTTTTGGATTAACATCCTAGATAATATGGTTTTAACTCAATCAAAATTATGAGTTTTGAATTAAGAAATCATTGTTAAGATTTAAGTGAAATTATTTGGAAATGTTTTCCTAAGTAAAAAAATGAAATGGTTTTGAATTATTCTAAGATAAAAAAGGGTTTTAAGTAATCAAAGGATTTGGTAAGAGAGGTTTAATGATTTCGTATATGCCGGAAAGAATGTTTTAGAAATATATACCTCCAGGAAAGATTTTGATAAAAATAACTTAATAAGTTAAATAATGATTCCTTATTCACAAAACCTCTTTTTATCGATGATTGGTTCGAAGGAACCGAGGTCTGATCTAGGGTAATTCCTATCTCAAACCACTTCGAACTGATGTATGCATTCGAAAATTGAAATCTTGATAAAGAAAATGAAGGATGAAGACCAAGGATTTTTGGGGTGAAAGGACTGCTTGTTGATAATTCTGGTTAGCTCCCAAATACTAAAGTAGTATTGGTCCATTCATTTCTAAAACTCTTTGGTTTACAAGGACTTCTCGCTACTAATCCTAGGGTTAATTCCTGATAGGATGTGGTAAGAGGGTGCCTTCGGTTTTGTTCAATCATTGAATGAACTTGTATGGATGGATGTCTGACATTATATCCTTGAGATTTCATCGTTGACTTTTATAAATATACATCTGTTTGGTGGCGGAGAAGGCAACTTCTCTTAGCTTAACACCCTTCTCTAAGACATATGAGCACAAAGGTTGTATGTTTGCGGAAGTCAATATTGATCGATGGAATGGCGATTAGGCA
The DNA here is from genome assembly GCA_030765085.1 of Allium cepa. NCBI lineage: Eukaryota > Viridiplantae > Streptophyta > Magnoliopsida > Asparagales > Amaryllidaceae > Allium > Allium cepa. Next base: position 458,290,490 of record CM060938.1, on the reverse strand, counting down.
TCCAAAGTGAAATGTGTGAAGTGAAAGGTATTCGTTGCCTCAAACCTCACACCCAAAAATGACCAAAACAAGGTAGATGCGACAAGGCTATGTGGTTCGTAACCATTAGGGTATGATCATTCCCTTTTACATATATTTATTCCCACATGATATCGAGTTCTAAATTAATGTGGTGTATGCTTGAGCGTGCTTGGATAGATCGGTAACGACCGAGGTGATGACATATTCAGTACTATGTAGGAAGAGGTAGGCCGGTCTTGTTTTGATAGAGGACCATCAGTTAGGTCGTGGTACATTCCTCTAGAGATGTATTACAGAAAAGTAGTCCCTTCATATGGTCATTTTTATGGAAATCCATTCTCCAATAAGCGTCTGCCATTTTTTTTTCGAACCTACGTTTGCGGCTAGTATGTTGGAATTTAATAATGTAACAATTTCGACTAAGATTAATACATTTACTTGCAAATATTTTCAAAAGAATGTCATTAAAAATATTATCCCTTATTTTTACGTAATAAAGGTTTGGTTACCATAAATTAAAAACTCGTTTAGTGTTTATGTGCGGTGTGGTCTTACGAGATACTTTTTTCTTTTAAAGCGCGTATTTTAAGTTCTCACACCAGTCCCATGACTGACCCATAGTTTATTTTACCTTTCATTGAACTCTGGGTACCTTAATTTTCCTAGACAGCCTAGTAGTCAGTTTTAGTTTAGAAGAAATCTGGATGGAGCTCGAAGTATGAAGTTACAAGATTTTTCTAAAGATCTTTTTACCTATTTCCACCACACTCTTATACTATAATATTCTGCAAATTGTAAGGACAAAATTTTTTAACTGTCCATGTTTAAATCCGATAAATGTATTTTAATTTCCACTATAAAGTTTATATTGAAATAATATATGTGAGATTCTATTCTGTCTTTATTTTCTTTCTTACCCTTAAGAATCCGCTTCTCTGGCGCTTGGATCCGCGGTATGTGAATACCGAGGATATATTAGTGTCGATATTCGAATGACAAAGAAATGGGTTCTCATAATAACCAACCATTTCATAAGAAATCTTGTGATATTATAATAATGTCTAGAGTTTAAAATAAATATTGAATCATATCCGAAATTGTTACATTAATTAAATTCCTGTATAATACGTATTCAACTAAGTCCGAAGGGAATTTATTAGAGAATGGATTTCATACAATGACAAGACTACTGAGGTATCGCCCGTCATAGCACACCTCTAAAAATGTAATGAGGTCAACAAGAACATCTTGCACCCCTACCAACACAGAACCAGCTCACCCTTTATTGGATAGTGCCGAATATGTCATCACCCCGATTTCTTTGCAAACTTTTCCCGATAGCTCTCATGCACAAACAAATCCATACACACACACACATACATTTTTATATATCTAAAAGGGTGATTAAATATCCTAATGGGTGCGACCCTAATAGCCTTGCTGTATATCCCATGTTTTAGTCATTCTCGATTGTTGAGGTTAGAGGCTACGCTTTAACGTTTTAGCAAATCCCACTTGGAATGCTAACACAACCCTCTAAGAAATAATGCAATGCCAGCATTCTTCCATGCAAGTTGTTCAGGATAAGAATAAACCGAAGGCACTACTTCTACTACATCCATTTTGGAATCACCCTCGAAATTAGTAACAAGTAGTCCTTGCACTTTAAAGAACTCCGTCTTCGATTCCATTATCTTCAAGACGTCTTCAATCTGAATGCTTATGCTGATCCGAAGTGGTTTTCAGATAAAATATCTGATCCCGGCCTCTCTGAACTGGCAACGATAATTTTAATAATTGACCAATATCTGATAGTCGTTTATTGAACTATCAAATAAACAAATAATTCGACTACAGATCTAACCAAGCATGGTTAAGCAGAAAGCAACCACTAAACCTCTTTAATTAATCCTTTCATTAAGTAAAATTATTTTGTAAATACTTGTGTCAAAATAATTTCACGAAGATATATTCCCAAACCCTACTCTACTCTTTCCAATACTTACTAAATACTCATATACTTATCTCACAGGTATAAGTATATACACAAAAAAAATTCACTTTCAACATTAAGAATTTTTTTCCATATACTTAAATTAACTATATAGGTATATTCACAAAACACTACATTTCAATACTTAGGAAGTATAACTATATACTTATCTCAATAGTATAAGTATAATCACTAATCTTAAGAAAGATCTCATTTCCAAAACCGTACTCAGTTGGGTTAAAACAATGTCGTTTAAAAATATAATAATAATAAACCTAAAACATTTCCCGTTTGGTGTAAGTAAATAGATTATTTAGAAACTAGACCAAATATACTTAATACCACTTTTCAATTTCAAACGGTACTATCCCTCGATTATCAATGATTTCAGACAAGTTAGAAAACCATTCTTGCCTCGACTCGCATTCTTAATTCTCAAGATAGAGACAAAGTTCTATACCTCGGAATTTGGTGTTAAGTATGGGAATAATACTTTCCATACCATTGTAAATTTAAAACGATCTTTTATGGAAATCAAATCTCATTATTCTTTTTATAAAAAAAATTATATTTATAACTCCATTTGTAAATCTCTTTATAAAACTGCATTTTATATAACTCCTTTATAAGATATCATTTATAAACCTTCTTTTACACGTCTCAAAGTATAATTATAAAACTCCTTTTATAAATGTCCAAAATACAATTATAAATCTCCAAATTCTTTATAAAACGCATTTCCATTTATAACTCTTTTATAAATCTCCGTTTATAATATTAAAAAAAAAAATCTTTTTTTAATAATTTTATCCCATTTATAAAATCCTTTTATAAATTCATTTCCATTTATATAGTACCATTTATAAATCGTCGAATTTATCACAAACTTTCAGCTTTCCAATATAGAACCAAATACTTTCCATAAGCGATAATTCCACATATTACTATAAATCCACAAATGTGATCTATTATACCAAATTATAAAAACGTTATCATTTCTTTTTTTATAAAATATTTTTATAAAAATATTTGTTTTATTGTAAAATACCATTTCTAAATCTATCCTATTTATACAACATTTTATATAGAACATTTAACTAAATATTTATTCCAAAATATTTCTACCTGGTTTTAAATATAGAACCACTTTAAAAATAAAAGATAAACTCATTTTATTTCTTTAAAATGAACATTCCTTATTATAATAACTTTTCTATAAAGACAAATACTTTCAAAAATAATTTTAAAATATTTACATATACTAGAAAAGAATAATAAAGGAAGTTGAAGTAAAATAGAGAAATTCTAAACCATTTTAAATAAAATACCATGGAAATTTTGAAAATTTGAAATTCATTTTCCAAATCAAAACCATTTCCAGGCCAAAACAACAATTAATAGTATTTCAAAATACTATAACAAGATAAATAGCTACTATAGCACTTAACCCATGCTATTACTACCTTAAAAGGTTTAACTTTTAACATATGTCTATGTCATATTCAATATGGCCAAAAAATAAAAATTAGCATCTAACAATCAATATAACAGGTATACCACTAAAAATAAATCAATAGGTATATAACTGGAATTAAAATCACAACGACGAGAAATATGAATTTCTCTATATAAAATTCCTTGTATTTTCATTTTAAATGTCATTCGCTTTTCAAAAGCTAAATTTTATCAACTATATATTATATTGATTATCCAAAAAGGTGAGTTTGACTCGTGAAATCTAGCGGACACTGGCACTCCAGTTTGAACTAACATTGAATGACGTTCAATTTTAGCCTAAAATTTCACTTGCATCAGTTGGACCAAAGCAATTCCATAGCGTAGGTATCGCCATTTCGAAGGCAATGCAAAAGCCTCATCTCGATTGACCTCGTATGAAAATGTTATACAATTTATAAGATTTTGATTTATAATCAAAAAATTAATTTACATTTCAAACTTTTAAATACCCTCATAATCAATCTTCCCTCCTATCCTTTCTCCACTAAACCATGATCCGATTTCACTGATCATCTTCACTTTGCAAGTGCAACATCCCTGACTCCACAAAATCCAACCCACACCCTTCCTAAAAATCACAACCGAACCACCCTGTATGCAACCTCGCACTCTTGCGTTCTTCCATAGCCTATGCACCACCCAAAACTTTGAACGTAGATTCTATTTCACATGAGAAATGTATCCGCATTCTCCAAATCATCAATAGTCGGCTAAAGCACAAGAAATATTAAACCCTTATTTTTCTGTTTGCTCACGACTCACTATTTATCTACCCAAAACTCTGTTGAAGCCCACCAAACTCACATAGAAATGTAAATCTCTAACATATGGATCCAAAGATCCTTGTTTTATGATTTTTAGTTGAGTAGATTTTTAGATTTCAAATTTCAAATTAAAGAAGTTTTCTTTCTTTAGTTATACGAGGTTGAAAATGAAGAGAAAGAGTAAGTAAGTGAAGTCACCCTTTTGATTTGTCTTAGGTAGTGATAATGTTTATATTTCAATTTCCGGCACCACGCTACATAGAATTTAGTTCCCATATGAATTGCGAATGACCAAACAAAAATACGATCGCGCATAAAAATGTGACAGGATCCCAAAACAATAACAATATATGCTGGTTATCTTATTCTATAAAATCATAAAAATACTGTCATTTGCCGTTAAATCATCAAATGATAATTTTAATATTTTCCAAATTAAAAATTATGGAAAAATCATATAAATTAAATCAAAAATAGTACAGTAAAAGTTGATTCGATATATTCAAAATTTGTTTCTTATTATTTTATAAATTTGAATCAAATTTGAATAAATTATATATTCTCATTCGAAATGTTAAAAATTTCAGGTAGTTACATTCTTTCCCCTTTAAAAGAATTTCGTCCACGAAATTATCAAAAGAAGAGAAAAATGTCCTTGAACCCTTAGCCTTATAGAACACTTATTCTCAAACGAGTTATTAAATCTTTCAAAATCTCTTAAGTTGTGGAAATTTTTGGCAGTACCTCCTTTGCGCAGCTCGATTCGGAATAACTGCCACTTGCCACAACGGGCGCAAATCAACAAAAAAGCCTAAAAGTGGCCTCTCATATTTGGAGCATAAAATCATTAACAACAACATAACATATGCCTACTAGTCAAGCAATTAAACTCTACCCATGAGACCAAAAGCATCAAACTTGCCTTTGTTAGTTCCTGAGATGATGGTTTTGATGACAACAACCTTAGGACTTATTATAAAATGTAAATGCTAATATTCTTGTATATATATATATATATATGTATATGTAGGATATATGCAGGTACTGAAGAATAAAGACTGTACACTATAAATTTTCAAGACTAAGTATACGGATTAAAGACTGATGAATTAAAAATTGAAGAAATCAAGACTGAAGACTCATGAATATCAAGATCTCAAGATTTCAAGAGTTCAAGATGTCAAGATAAGTAATAGTGTCCAGATTTATATTAAAACTGCATAATAGCACTAAAATCTTTATTTGGGTTTTAATTATGGAATGGAATCCACCTTCTCGCTTTAATAGTGGGATGGAACTCACGACCTCTTAAGTGGGTGGAACCCATGACCTTCTCTGGTCCAATGGAATCCATGAAATTTTCAAAATGATTTATTTTAAATCTTTTTCAAAATCTTTTTAAAGTCATCTCTCTCAGTTTAAATATTTTAGCCTTGAACTATTTTTATTATCTTTTATATTAGATTTCAAAATCATTTCTTGTTTTTAAACTATCTCTTAATTTTAATATTATAAGTTTTAAATCTCAAAAATATATTCTATACTTAGTTTTTAATATTACTTTTATATTATAGATTATATATTTGAAAGATTACCTTTTAAATCTTTTTTTATAGGTTTAAACTATATTCAAAATGGTTTACAAAGTTTAGAAATTGTTTTGACAAGTTATAGAATAGAAATCATTTTAAAAACAAAATCAACTTTCAAAATACACATAGGCATGTCGACATACCCCATCCTCCCATGTCGACATGGTAGCTGTAGAATTTAAATTTATTTTCAAATGAAGTGTCTATTCATCATAACCTTTCATGAAGGGACATGACTGTTGTTCTTCTATAAATACCAGTTGTCTCTAATGAATTTTATGTTAGTTTTTCTTTATTTCTTCACTCCTTCTCCACTCAAATATTCTCTTATATTTAAATGTTTTAACAGAACTCTGCTAAAATCGTAAGTGAATCAAACTTGATCATCTCTAGTTTGATTATCTGCCATTCTCTCTCAAAGATCTCGGTGTTATTTAGAGTTATAGGATCATTTGTAATAAAATAATTATTTTAGAAAGATTATCAAATCAATATTTATCCAGATATATATTTTTATTATCAGAATTATTTATTTAACTTATAAATTAGTATTTCTACTAATTAAATCAAATAATTTCCCAATTACCTGATGCCTAAAAATTTGGGTTATCACATTCAAAAGTGTATCGAGTCTCTCTATCTATCAAGATGATATTGGAAACGGTGTGATTGTGGCCAGTAAATCAAATGGGTGTGACTATATCACGTAAATCAATTAGGTGATCCTGTAGCATGGTTAAATCAAGTGAGTTTTCCCTAGACTCGAAGATAGGAGGGTGTATCTCATGGCCTTGAAATCGAGGTTGTAATATCGATATTATATTTGAAAAGAAATTTGCATAATAAATTTTGTAGGAATCGATGTAGAGTAACTTCGAACCAGTATAAAATTCTATCGTGTTCTTTCCTTTACTACTTTTTATTTACTATTTGCATCTGTGTCTGATTCTGTGATTGTCTCTATGTTTGTAAATTGCATTTGTCTGTGTTTAGTTTCAAAAGATTTCAAGAATTCCATAATCCATTAAACACTTTTCACCCCCTCTAGTGTTAATCCAGCCTTAAGATCCGTAATTCGCATTTCCAACATTTGGTATCAGAGCATTGGCTTTCAAAGTTTTCATAATATGATTTTCGAAAAGTTTTCAAATGGATGCCAACACTGGTAATGTCAATGCTATCACTAGTTCATTTGTAGAAGGTCAGTCTACTGCCAGACCATCACTTTTTAATGGCAGTAATTATGCATATTGGGCATGTAGTATGAAAATATATTTATAATCAATAGGATTAGACACTTGGAATATCACACAAACTGAGTATATTGAACCCACAATAAATTTTGCACAGTGAACCGCTAAGCAAAAGATTGTTGCACCAAACAATTCCAAAGCTATGAATATTCCATTCTGTTCACTTGATGGGAATGAGTTTAATAGAGTCTGCCTGTAAGTCTACATATGAAATCCGGAAAACTTTGCAAGTTACTCATAAAGGAACAAGCAAAGTTAAATAGACCAAAGCATCAATCTTGACCATTCAGTTTCAATTATTCAAGATGAATCCAAATGAGTCCATTTAGGACATGTATAGTCGGTTTAAAGACATTGTGCACTCACTAATTGCATTAAAAAGGAAGTTCTTCGAAGAAGATCAAGTTAGAATTTTTTTGAATTCATTCACTCTGGAATGGGATCAGAAGACACTAGCAATTAAAGAGGCTAATGATATCAATACGTTGAAAATTGAAGAATTAATTGGGAAGTTGATGTCGTTTGAAGTACAAATGCAAGGGAGAGGAGAAAGCAAGGCCTCAAAAAAGAAGTCAATAGTATTCCATGCAATAACAGATGGTTCAGACTCAAGCAGTGATGACGATGAAGAAATAGCCTTGATGATAAGAAATTTTAGAAAGTTTCTGAAATACAGAAAGATGGACAACTACAAGAAAAATGATCACAAGAATTCTAGAAATAATAATGAAACTCTCAACGATGTCAGATGCTACAATTGTGATGAGCCATGCCACTTAAAAAGAGATTGTCCACGTTCGGATAAGCAAAAATTTCCTCCAAGCAATGATTCATCAAAGAAAAGGAAGAGAGCATATAATACTACACTAGATGATTACAACTCATCCTCTAATGATGAAGTTCATAAGACAGAAAATTCAAATATGTGTTTTCAGCTATTCACAAATCTGATGATCTTGGTAATATGGAACTAAAAATAGGTACGCGTTTAAATTATATTGGTTGAAATTATTTGCTTGAATGTTTGAATGCTTTATTGCTTGCATATTATGAAACTACTTGTTATTTGAATTTAAAATTTTGATTTTTAAAATAATATTATTTTAATAATATTTTTAATATTAAAATATTAATATTGAAGTGTTAATTATATTTATATTATTTTAAATAAAATATAAATTAGATTATAGAATATATATATATATATTAAACAAAATAAAAAATTAGTCACATGTATTATAGGACCCATGTCGACATGGCTCTACCCTCTATGTCGGCATCCCTACCAAAATTTTGAAATTCAAATTTTAATTCAAAACTTTGAATTTCCTTCCACCTTTTCACCACCTCTAAAGTTCTAAAAAGGTATCTCTTGACTAGAGAACGTGACTATTGAATATCTATTTATCTCCTTTACTTTATCCTATCTTTTCACTTTCATTTCAAAATTCAAACTCTCTTTCAAACTCTCAAGCTATCCCTTTAAAAATGGCTTCCTCAAGCACTCCCTCCACCATTAGGCTATTCAAATCCATCAAAGAATTCCTATACCATGACCCAGAAGCTATCAAAGCTTACATAAGCTATGCAAACTTTGGAAAAGTCCATACGGAAAATTTGCTATCTTTAATTATTTTCCTCCTTATGAAATCAATGTTCTTTTCGAAGAGAATCAAATTCTCAGTATAATTGATGATTCTCGATTTATTTTTTGTTATCCTAATCTTGTTAAAATATTTTATGCAAATCATGGTTTTTATGATGGTAATGAAGGGAAAGTTTGGAGTAGTGTTAAAGGAACACAAATTGTTTTAAATAGTGAGATTTTGAGAAATATTTTGGGTTGTAGGTATACGGGAATGAATCTTTCACATGAGACATTTCATCACATTTTTAAAGGAGATGATAACTTTGAATTTATAAATCGAAATTTCCATCCTGATGCAAGAATTCTTAACCTTCTTTTGCAACATACCATAACTCTAAGATTGGGAAATTTCAATCACCCGACCATAAAAAGTTGTAAGGCTCTTTTCGCTATTTATGGGCACAATGACATTAATTGGGCGCAAGTAATTTTGGATGAACTTCGTCCCAAATTTTTTACCTTATGAATCAAGAATTTATCTTAATTGGATTTTAACTATTTTAGAGTTTATTATAAGAGAGAGGAGATTGTTTTTCGAAAAGTGTTTAACCAAGCAAATATCTCTCTTATGAAAATCCCATTTGTATTTCAACCACATGAAACACTTACCAAAAAAGATGAAAGGTTGGCTCATGAAGAAATGAAAGAAGAAGAAGAGGAGGAGGAGGAGGAGGAAGAAGGGGAGTAGATGGAGATTGAGGAAGAAGAAGAGGAGGCGGAAGAGACATCATTGGAAAGTATTGAATACCCTATCACTCCTAACAATCCATCCAACAAGACACTTCTCAAAAATCAAAAGATAATAGTGGAAAACCAACGGATTTTCAAAAGAACCGTTAGAAAATTGGACAAAATTTCCATCAAAATAAACAAGTTCTTTAGGAAAGTGAGTGGCAAACTTTGATTATCATTATCTTCACCATCCTCTATCGAATTCTTGTTTTCATTTCATGTCGTATTGGTTTGTATCTTTCGTTTAGTTAATATTATGTGTTGTTTATGTAATGTTAGCTAAAATTTATCAATGAAAATCATTTATTTCTGTTCATTAGCTTTAAAATGTCTCTGGAATGCTTACTTTTATATTATATATGTTTATATATATAGACTTGTACATAATATAAAGAAACAAAGAAAATTGCCAAAATAAACAAGGGCATGTCGACACCCCTACCCCCCATTTCGACATGTAACGGTCAGAAAGTAATTTTTGTTTTGAATTTAAAATTAACATAACTAACTTCTGTCTTTTCATTTCAAACGTTCTATCTATTTAAATACCCGTTTCTTCCATAAAAATGCATATTTTCAATTCCCTTTATTTTCTATTGAATTTCTTCATATTTTATCAAAAAATGGTCTCTCCTATTCATAATCTAAGGGAGAATCTTGAAGAACTCTCAATTCCTTCAAGAATATAGTTACTTTTATCCTTCGCAATCAACATCACTTAGAATTAAGCAAATATAGATGATAAAGAAAAAAGAAAGGCACTTTGATGCCATTCGATAGATGATATCAGTCCTCAACAAAGAAGAACTCGAAGTGAATCTAGGAGGAACTCTGAACAAGGATAATGAACAATGGGATGCTATAAAGGCAGACCCAATCTTTGATGAAGAAGGATAGGTTGAAGTTCTAAGAAATGTTTGATTTGACATGTATGTGTTTGATTTACTTTGATTTGATTTGGTTTGATTTGAATTGTTTGGTTTGATTTGACTTGATTTGAATATTTTTGAATTGTTTAAACATGGTGTGGTTTGATAAATATATTGATTGATTATGTTTGAAATTTTCATATCTCTCACATTTACCTTACTATATTTTACTTTTTCTCTTTTATATTCTACTATACTGTATTATTATCATATATAGTGCTATAGTATTAGTTTAAGGGGGAGTTATGAGTTTAGGATTAGGTTTTTGTTGATGACAAAGGGGAAGAATTATAAAATAGGTTAGATAGGACTAGATTAAGGGGGAGTTAGTAGATTAAAGGGGAGTTTTTGGAATAACGAGGAGTTAGAGTAGAATCGGAATTTTGTGGAATATATTTCATGAACAAAGGCTGTCATCATCAAAAAGGGGGAGATTGTTAGTTCTTGAGATGATGATATTAATGACAGCAACCTTAGGACTTATTATAAAATATAAATATTAATATTCTTGTCTAGATATACATGTATATGTAGGATATATATGTAGGTATTGAAGAATGAAGACTGTACAGTATGAAGATTCAAGAATAAGTATAAAGATTCAAGATTGACGATTCCAAGATTGAAGAAATCAAGTCTGAAGACTCATGAGTATCAACAGTTTAAGATTTCAAGTTATCAATATAACTAATAGTGTCTAGATTTATGTTAGAACTTCATAATAGCACTAAAATATTTATTCGGATTTTACTTATGGAATGGAATCAACCTTCTCGCTTTAATAGTGGGATGGAACCGACAACCTCTTTAGTGGAATGGAACCCATGACCTTCTGTAGTGGAATGGAATCCATGAAATTTATAAAATGATTTTTAAATATTTTTCAAAATCTTTTTAAAGTCATCTCTCTAAGTTTAAATATTTTATCCTTAAACTATTTTTATTATCTTTTATATTTGATTTCAAAACCATTTATTGTTTTAAACTATCTCCTAGTTTTAATATTATAAGTTTTAAATCTCAAAAATATATTCTACACTTAGTTTTTAATGTTACTTTTATATTATAGATTATATATTTGTAAGATTACCTATTAAATATTTTTTATAAGTTTAAACTATATTCAAAATGGTTTACAAAGTTTAGAAATTGTTTTGATGAGTTTTAGAAGAGAAATCATTTTAAAAACAAAATAAATTTTCAAAATAAACATAAGCATATCGACATACCCCATGTCGACATGGTAGCCGTAGAGTTTAAATTTCAAATTTTCAAGTGGAGTGTCCATTCATCATAACCTTTCACGAATGGACATGACTATTGTTCTTCTATAAATACCAATTGTTTTCAATAAATTTTACATTAAATTTTCTTCATTTCTTCGCTCCTTCTTCTCCACTCAAATATTCTCTTATATTTCAAATGTTTTAACAAAACTCTGTGGAAATCCTAAGTAAATCAAACTTGTTCATCTCTAGTTTGATTCTTTACCCTTCCCTCTCAAAGATCTCAGTGCTATTCAGAGTTATAGGATCATTTGTAATCAAAGTAGTATATCGAGTCTCTCTATCTATCAAAGTGATATTGGAAACGGTGTGATTGTGACCTATAAATCAATTGGGTGTGATTATAGCCCATAAATAAATTAGGTGATCTTATAGCCTGGTTAAATCAAGAGAGTTTGCCCTGGACTCGAAGATAGGAGGGTGTATCTCATGGCCTTGAAATCGAGATTGTAATATCGACATTATATTTGAAAAGAAATTTGCACAAGAAATTGTGTAGGACTGGATGTAGGGTAACTCCAAACCAGTATAAAATTTCGATATGGTTTTTCCTTTACTGTTTTTTATTTGCTATTTGCATCTGTGTCTGATTCCGTGATTGTATCTTGTTTGTAAATTGCATCTGTCTATGTTTAACTTCAAAAGATTTCAAAAATTCCCTAAAATCCAAATAAACACTATTCAACCCTCTAGTGCTAATCCAGCCTTAAGATCCATAATCTGCATCTCCAATAGCCTTTACTTCCATGAACCTGTATCTCACTTACAAATGATATCATACCATAACACTTGATTATAATGACAACCACATATAATATTATATTGAAAAGCGTACGATGTATATATGTCATCCGTCCGCAAAATCTGCTCACTTGCTCGATCATAGAAATTTCACTTCCGGACTAGTATCGTTCACTCGTCTTCTCTAGTGCAAACTCCGATCAGGTGTCTTGATTAGAAACCACTGTTCTTCTTGTATAACCATATACTATAATAGAAAACTTCAAATCAAACCAAAAATCCATATTAAGTGTTCACCGTCAAGAATCGAGCAGAAAATGCTAGCTCAGACTATTGTGAATCACCTTGGACCGTGTACTCGAATGAGGATCAAAGCAGTTAAGCGAATAAAATGATTTACGTTCAATTTACATATGTATTCCATTGGTTTCTTAACTGTACCGATTATTTTAATCCACATTTTTTTATAAATTATAATTAATTATACCAATAGAATTTCATTTAATACAAAAATCATTTATGAACCATTTCATAAAACTTTTCATAATATTTTTTTAAACATATTATAAAAACAACTTATATTTATCAATTCTTTTAAAAATTAAGTTCATATTTGTATTATGCTCGTCTACATCTTAATGGCATATACATAATATCAATTTGGTTCACTTAATCCAAATGTTCCACAGATTAAAAACTTGTTTTAATTTACTATCTTCTCAATCTTATAAGTTATAGAAAATTAATTTCTTATATTTTCATAAAAATGCTTTAATTTCCCAATCAATTTGGAAGTTTCCGACTGTCTAAAATCGTCTGAAGTTCCATATTATTTTAAAATATGAAAATTACCGAACAATAAATCATATTAAGCTTCACAAACCAAATTACCCTACTGCACAGGATACCTAAGTACATATAATAACTTAACAGAAAATTTCAGAAAATAACACTTAGGTTTTTTTTAAATTATTTTGAAATAACGATATAAATATCTCTTTTTTTGTGTGTTGAATCATACTTTTTGTGATTTTAAATCAAGATCTCTTTACCAAGAAACTTTATAGAAAAATTCTATAGTAGTAATCCCTCACTTAGAAATTCAAAAATGAATGACGATGATGCTGTAGTCACCACCAGAATTATTTTCTGACGGCAGAAGTGAGTTCAATGCTTTCTATCTCCTTTAAATTCTTTTTGAAATATTTCTATCCACAAATACTTTCGAATAATACTAATGTTTATTTTCTTCGAAAATTTGAAAAACAAATTTCAAAATCACCAGGATTTTAGTTTCTCTAATTCTCAGTTTAAATCTTCTTTATTTATAAACCATATTTTAAAATTATACTTGTAAAATCTCACTTTTTTAATATTAAAACATGTCACAAATGTTTGTCTTTGTTTGAACTATAATATACAACTTTATTAAAATTAATTTTTAATCCAACCTTCTCATCGAATGCCTTATAGTCAAATTGTAAAATTGAATTTACAAGGTGTCTGTATTTAACTTAAACAATAAATGCTCATAAACTATCCGAGCACAAACAATCAATCAACAACAATAATCAATGATCCTAAACTGGACGAGCATGACAAATCAAATAATAAATGACATAACTGAATATGATCAATTCCTAACAACAAACACATAAATAATTATATCAATTTTAGAAAATTATTCCTTTATATATAAAATATGAAATCTCGGGAAATTATCTTATCTACCAAATTCAAAACAATCCCTTATCGGTTTTCCTAGTTCAACTGTTTAGAAACTCAATCAATACAGTTTTACCTTCTGTATCGATTAAAATTCATAAAACGCTCAATCGATAAATCAACACAATAAAACATTTTATAATACTAACAATTACGCGCTCATAGACATACACACACGCTCAAACTCATTCTAGGGTATTACTAACCCTGTCTCTAATGAGTCCACCCCACTAAAGCCTAGGTGTCTTCTTAACCTAAGCTCTGATACCGCTTGTAATATTCACCCTTTTTAGGGTGCTAACTACACCGTGATAACCTCAAATTTGATTTTATGGAGGAGCCTCTCGACTCATGAACCAACTCGTAAAGGGACATATAGGAGTAAGAGTTTAAGCTTCATCAGATTTCACAAAACAAGAGCCTACTATCATGCGTGAAATTCACCAACCAGATCTGATCCCTGTCACTCCGAGCTGACAATGATAGTTTTAAAACTAACCAACATTTGATAGTCAGTTATTTAACTATCAAATAAACTAATAATTCAACCAAATATCTAACGAAGCATGGTTAAGCACAAAGAAACTAATAAGTCTCTTTAATTAATCCTTTCGTTAATTAAAACCATTTTGTAAATACTTGTATCAAAATACTTCATAAAGATATATTCACAAATCATTTTCCACTTTTTCGAATACTTGGAAAAATACTCATATGCTTATCTCATTGGTACGAGTATATACTCAAAACATTTCACTTTCAACATTCTAAAAGCTTTTTATATACTTACATTAACTGTATAAGTTATTCATAAAACACAACACTTCTAATACTTAGAAAATGTACCCATATACTTCTCTCAGTAGTATAGGTATATTCACAAATCTTATGATAGATTTCATTTCTATAACCGTACTCAATTGGGTAATAACATTGTCATTTAGAACCATTAATAATAACAATCCCAAAAAACTTCCCATTTGGTGTAAGTAAATAGATCATATAGAAACTAAACTAAATATACTTTACACCACTTTTTGATTTCAAATAGTACTATCCCTCGAAAAAATAAAATCAGACGAGTTGGAAAACTACCCTTTCCTCGACACATATTCTTAATTCTCAAGATAGAAATGAGTTGCCATACCTCGGAATTTGGTATTAAGTAAGGAAAGAATATTTTCTATACTATTGTAAATTTAAAATGTTCTTTTATGGAGATTAAATCTCATTATTCTTTCTATAAAACTCCTTTTATAAACCTCTTTATATTTACAACTCCATTTGTAAATCTCTTTACAAATCTTCATTTTATAAATATACTTCATAAGATATCATTTATAAATCTTCTTTTATACATCTCAAAGTATAGTTATAAAACTCCTTTCATAAATCTCCAAAATATACTTATAAATCTTTAAATTTATTTATTAAATTTCTTTTATAAAACTCATTTCCATTTATAACTCTTTTATGATTCTCCTTCTATTAAAATATTTTTTAATTTTTTCTCACATTTAAAAACCTTTTATAAATTCATTTCTATTTATATAATACCATTATAAATCGTTGAATTTAACACTTACGGTTTTCCAAAAATGAAAAAAATACTTTCCATAAGCAATCTTTCCATATATTACTGTAAATCCAAAAATGTAATTTATTATACAAAATTATAAAAATGATATCATTTCTCTTTTTATAGAATATTTTTATAAAACTATTCGTTTTATGATAAAATACCATTTCTAAATCTATACTATTCATACAACCTTTCATATAAAGCATTTAACAAATATTTGTTCTAAAATATTTTTACCCTCTTTTATGAACAAAATCACTGTAAAGATAAAATATAAACCCCTTTTATTTCCTTTAAAATAAACATTCCTTATTACAATAACTTTTCTATAAAGATAAATACTTTCAAAAATAATTTTAGAATGTTTACATATATACATATAAAAGAATAATAAAAGAAGTTGAAGTAAAATAGAGAAGTTCCAAACTATTTTAAATGAAATATCATGGAAATTTTCAAAAAAACATATTTAAAAATCATTCTCCAAATCAAAACCATTTTCAAGCTAAAACAGCAATTAATAGTATTTCATAATACTATAATGAGGCAATTAGCTACTATAGCACTTAATACATGCTATTACTATCTTTATCATTAAAAAGTTTTACTTTTAACATATGTTAGTGTCATATTCAAATATGGACAAACAATTAAATTTTAGCAATCGACAATCTATGTAACAAGTATATTATAGAAAACAAAATCAACAGGTATATAACCGGAATGGACAATAAATTTGGATTTCTCTATATAAAATTACCTGCATTTTCATTTTAAATGTCATTCACTTTTCAAAAGCAGATATTTAATCAAACTGACCAATAATTCATCCAAACACAAACAGTAAATTTTATCAACCATATATCATACTGATTATCCAAAAAGGTGAGTTTAACTCACCGAAATTCCAACGTACACTTAGGCGCTCCAATTTGAAATTTAGCCCAAAGATTCACTTGCATCAAATTCTACCAAACCAAATCCATCTATAGAAATCTCCATTACGAGCGCATTGCAAAAGGTCTTGCCTCGGTTGGACCTCATATGAGAAAATTATACATTTTATAAGATTTTGATTTATACTAATATAATTTAAGTCCTAATTACGTTTCAATCTTTTAATTACCCTCCAAATCAATCTTCCCTCCCTCTAGTCAATTGTTGGACATGAACACCGTGCACCAAAACCCACTTCCACCGATCCTTCTCTCATTCCTTACTGCTCTGTTTCTCTACCAAACCAAGATTCGACTTCATCGATCACCTCCACTTTGCGAGAGCAACCTCCTCGGCTCCACAAAATCAAACCCAAACCCTTCCCTAAAATCACGATCAAACCACCCTGTATGTGACCCTATACTGTCGTGTTCTTCCATAGGAAGATGCACCGGCCAAAACTTCGGCCTAAGATGTTATTACATGAGAAATGCAACCGGGCTCTCCAAATCACCAATCGTCTACTAAAGCACAAGAAAAATCAAACCTTAAATTTTCTGTTTGCTCGCAACTCACTATCGATCTACTTAAAACTCTACTGAAGCCCACTTAACTCACATAGCAATGTTGATCTCTACAATACAGAATCAAAATCCTCCTTTTATGATTTTTGGTTGAGTAGGTTTTTGATTTCAATTTTTGAAGTTGAAGAAGTTTACTTTCTTTAGCCGCATGAGGTTGAAAATTAAGAGAGGGTAAGAAAGTGAAGTCGCCTTTTTGCTTTGTCTTGAATAGCGATAACGTTCTTATTTTAATGTCCAACATGTCGTTACATAGGATTACGTTCGTGTACGAATCGCAAATGATAAAAAAATGATCGCACGTAAATATGCGACACCATCCCATAACTATAATAATATACACTGGTTATTTTATTTTGTAAAATCATAAAAATACCATCGTTTACTGAAAAACTATCAAATGATAATTTAAATATTTTCCAAACCAAAATTTATAGAAAAATTAGATAAATTAAATTGAAAATACTACAGTAAAAATCGAGTAGTTATATTAAAAAATTATTTTCTTATTATTTATTAAATTTAAACCAAATCTGAATATTTAAATAAATTAAATATTCTCATTCAAAGGGTTAAAAATTTCAGGTCATTACATCTCTGATCCTCTTCTATGGAGAGGTAATAACACATATAAGGTTTTGTGTCAATTTGGAATATCAAACCAAATCCTTCTCAATAACAAACTATGGACTTCTGCTAATTTATTTATCATTCTTATAGTTTTTTCTCAATTAAATCAACATGGATTTCGTATTTGGATCTAAGGTTTAATAATTGATTGTTGCTAACGTATGTTGAAATCTAAATAAGTGATGTTGAAGCTATCCATTATTGATTTTATTAAGAAAATTTTGATTTTATAACTTGAGATTTTTTTTAGATTCAGTGCATATATAAATATTACGATATCCAGTAGTCAGCACTGTGAATTGAACATGACATATTAGCACACACACACACACACACACACACACACACACACACACATATATATATATATTCATACGTGTTATCTCATCTTGATGATTACAAATCAATATATATGTCATTTATAGCATATTTGGATATTTGACTAATTGCTAGTTTTCAGATTTGTGCTAATCATGGTTTCCATCCTTATCTGATTATTATCATGTTTACAAAAAACTAGCTGCTATTTCCACTAAAAAAATTGTGGTTATAAATGTTTAATTGCCATACAGATTATGACATTGAAGAATTTTATTTTATTCTCGCATATGGAAACATTTATAGACTTCTAATGTACATCTTGTTTACTTTGTCCAGTTTTATTTGGTTGGATTATCTAAACATAGAAAGAGTAACGGTACTATCGAAATGCTGACTAAGCTTTTATTATTGTGAAAATAAGGAAAACATCCCTAAAATCAAACTTAATACACATAACATCCTCCTCATACAAAAGATATAAATTACAACCCTATTTTTAAATATTACAACAATCTTCCTTACCATACTCCTCTTCTACATTTCTGCAATGTTGACTTTTTTTATCTGATTTTATTCTCACATCCATAATTAAAATTTGTACCCCATTAATTATCAATCTTTAAAACGCAATAACTTCTTGTAGAAATGGCGGATTAACAAACAGTTTTCACCATTAAATCACAAATTTTATTATCTTTCTAATGAGTGGCATTGTCAATATGTAAAAACAATGGCAGGACAACCGATGTTTTTCAAATTTCTGCAATTATATGGTACGATTGCAGACAATTCAGCAATAATTGTAGACATGTCTGTAATTATACCATATAATTGCAGAAATGTCTGTAATTATATACAATAGTTGTAGACATTTATACAACTATATGCAATAATTGCAGACATGTCTGTAATTATACCATATAATTGTAGAAACGTCTGCAATTATATGTAATAGTTGCAGACATTTCTGCAACTATATGCAATAATTGCAGACATGTCTGCAACTATACTATATAATTGCAGAAATATCTACAATTATATGCAATAGTTGCAGACATTTCTACAACTATATGCAATACGTAGACATGTCTGCAATTATATGGTATAATTGCAGAAATGTCAGCAATTATATGCAATATTTGCAGTCATTTCTGCAACTATAAGCAATAATTGCAGACATGTCTGCAATTATACCATATTGTAGAAAGGTCTATAGTTATATGCAATAGTTGTAGTCATTTCTGCAACTATATGCAATAATTGCAGACATGTCTGCAATTATGCCATATAATTGCAGAAATACCTGTAATTATATGCGATAGTTTTATACATTTCTACGACCATATGCAATAATTGCAGACCTGTCTGCAATTATACTGTATAATTGCTGAAATGTCTGCAATTATATGCAATAGTTGTACATTTAAAAAAAACGAAGATGTTCAAAATTTGTAGAATTGTTTGCAAATATATGAAATAATTGCACTTTTACTGCAAATATGATTTTTTTGGTATCAACAATGGATATCATTTTAAAGATTATAATTTTTGGATCTTTTGATGAAAACGGTATGCTGACCCGATGTTTCTACAGAAAGCTGTACGCGTTTGAAATGTTAAAAACGTAAAGGGTATTTGTGACTTTGTGCGTGTGTGAATCTGAAAACAAGGACCGAGAACTTATTAAAAATGGAGGGATGTTTTGTGTATTTTCAAACCTTACCGAAGATGTATACCAAACGCACCCTATAGTGAAACTACTGACAATGAATTATCCAAATTAGCTTCCATCCCAAATTGATCATTTTTTTAGTTTTATTGAATAAACTTTTACATGTTCAAGTTGGTTATTCCTAACATAAACCCTGTGTATTTCTATAAATTTTGAACAATTGGATAAATTCCACTATGCATTTGCTTTAGACTCAAGTCATTTCAGCATAAGGTACCTAGAATGATTATTTATTTTACCATATACAGTTTTCTATTATGATTTATTCAAATATTTGTGTTATTCCATATGATGGTGGAATTTAATTCTAAAGTTATTTTAAATTCATTTCATCTTTTGACTTACACAATTTAATTAATAGCAACACAATCTTTGTTTATTGAAGCAAAAACTAATTTATAGGGCTATGGTTGTTATGAGATAATTACCTTAATTGTAAATTTTGATCGTTTGGTGCTATAGACTTTAGGCTTTTGCACACTCACTAATGCAAAAATGATTATGTTTCATAAAGGAATCATAATGCTATTTGAATATTAGTCCATTATTCCAGATATACTTATCATTGTTGACAACCGTTCATGTGATAATTGTATAGGTAATACAGTTAAATAAGATAACATAATAATTAGAGTTTTTATCACTGAGGATCTTTACCAACTAAAATTGAAAATAATTACAAATAGCATTTGATTTCTCTTTGTAAATTAAATTTGTGTCTCTTTGCAAACTAATTGTAAATACGCTACATTCTAAGTGAGCTAGTTGAAATGACATGCCACCAAAGTGACCTCTCTTATTTTAGTTGTTCATGAAAATGTTTGACATTTGTATGTGTTATTCATGCAGATATTAGCCGGTCCAAAAGAAGAAGAATATTTGGTCGATTCACTTAGACATGTGTGATGATAAATATGTGATAATTATTTGGTTTTATAAGTGAATAGTTAATCATCCCAAAGGAAGATTATTATTCAACTTGGATTTATAGTCAATGTTTGATCATTACGACAAGAGTACCACTTACAATTAATATTACTGTCTAAAGACTTGGTATTAGTGTTGTACTTGTTATCTTAAGAAGAGACTTACCAGTTATACGAATTTAATATGGCTGATATATGGATATGAGCATGTATGTTCATTCTTTATTTTTATTCAATTTTCAACTAATTCAAATATTGTATCTGCTAATTTAAATAATATTCTCATTTTGTTTAGAGCTAACTCTAAGAATTATTAAAAGAGTATATTATTTGTTCTTGACTTCATGGATCTTGCTCTTGCAAATAGGAGGGTCACATCTACCCATATTATGGTTGAATCTCCTATAATGTTATGAAGAAGGTGAGATAATTCAAATATCAAGAGTCAAAGGATTATAAGGTGAAATAGTTCAGACGTTTTCAAAGGATGTGATGTCCATTAGAATAATCAATATTAAGGAGATTTTTTACTGAATCCGAAAAGCGTTTTGCCAAAAAAACAAGGGTAACAAGCACAATTTGCA
The DNA here is from genome assembly GCA_030765085.1 of Allium cepa. Classification (NCBI taxonomy): domain Eukaryota; kingdom Viridiplantae; phylum Streptophyta; class Magnoliopsida; order Asparagales; family Amaryllidaceae; genus Allium; species Allium cepa. Next base: position 458,268,996 of record CM060938.1, on the reverse strand, counting down.
ATGCATGATTATATAAAGTAAGAAGTAAGGGTAACATAAATGAGCACTATATAGAAAATTATTGCTTCAAAAGTTAACAACACTTAGATTATTGTTAATTTTTTAGTGCTCTCTTTATTCATAGTATTACCATTTTAAGATTATTATTGATTTTTTTTAGAAATAAAATAATCTCTTATTGAGTTTATTTCGCATTGTGGTTAGACGAAGAGAGATTGAAGCGTATAGAAAGTACCAATTTAACGTTAATTATAAGTAAATACATAAATAAGGATAAAGAAGCTGTAAGGATCTAGAAGAAAAGAAATAACATACAGATATATTTATAGTTATCTCTTTTATGAAATTTATAGACATATAAAATGAATTTTACTAAATATAACACATGTCATATCTAATAAGATATGCGTATTATTTGGATTTGTTTGATATATTTTTTATATTGTTATTTAGACATATTTTGGTTTCTAATTTTGATATGAACAAATTTTGTTATTATTGTTCCTTCAAAAATAATAAGATTGATCTATCAATAAATTCATACATTATTGGAATTGAATATCTTGATATTCACGACAAATACCTCTCATAATAAAGCCTTGTATTTGGATATAGTAATTAATGTAATTATTACTTCTATCTTACTAAATAATTTCAGATTGAGGCATTAAAGATAGCAAATACTTTGTTACTATTCTAAGTGACTTAAAAACTGTTTGTTTTGTAAACCCACACCAAGGAAAAAATTAAGATGGGAAATGCAATAATTTTATAGAAAGTCGAGTTTGGGGTGAGAAATAGAATATGGATCATTGTCTTTAAGTGAATCATTATCATTGATTCAACTATAGTTACTTCTATGGATAATGTATAAGATTTTGTTTCCTTTCATTGACAAGAAGTAAATTAGGAACCATAAATAAGACAACATTAAATAAAATTATCTTCGAGCTAAAATTAATTTTTCAAGAAAACAAACTCAACAACTTCAAAGTGCAAGGCAGCTAAGGAAATCCACTTGAAAGAAGAAGTACCATTGCTGACGACTATGTAGTATTTCTCCATTAAGATAAATAATGGATTGATGAAGATGACTCCGTGGACTTACATCAATCCATACAAGGCACTAATTTGAAATATGGATTTAAGGTATGAATATATAGGGTAAAACTATAAGGACATTAAAGTATGAGATCTTTCCTCCGTTCTGTAGTTAACAAGACTTTCTCTTTGGTTTTACAGAAAAACTCTTTAAAATTATTTTGGAGCTCGTTCCAAATTATAATTATGAGCAATATCAAAAGGATACTAAAGTCGCGTTTCTCAACAGACATTGATGGAAAAACTAAAAAAACTCACCTATGAATTACTCTTTTATATTAGGAATTCAACTACACCATTATTATTCATAGGGTGATACTGGATTATCACAAAAGAGCTAGTAAGATAAGTGCTAAAACAAGGTTTGGTATACAAACTACAAATCAATTGATTCTCTTTAGCTAAAAGAGACAAATGTTGTCTTATAGAGTGATATAAGAACATCCTTAAAGCTAAAGAAATGCTAAAGAATCATCATACATTTGCGATATGGAGTCTAATGCATGCTAAGGCATATAAACATATGGATATTGTGTGTATTAATTGGTAGATATCTTACTGACATTGAAAGTGGATCACTAGTTAGTAAAAAAAATGGTTATGAGATATCTTTAAGAAACAAAAAGATTATGTACTCATAAATAAAAGTTCGGATCGGTTGGAGATCGTAAAGCATTATGATCCGAAAATTCTGGATGTCGACAGTATAAAAGATCTGCTTTAGGTAATAATATTTTTTTGGGTGGAGCTATATGGAGTGGTCATATAAAACACTTATGGCGTCCTCTACTATGGAACTAATGTTTATTTTCTGTTATGGGGCATCCAACAATGGAAAATAATTACAAAATATTGTCACAAAGTTATGGAATATTGAAAGACCATTAAATTGATATTGTGACACTAAATAACATATTAATGTCGAATAAGGGGAGAGTGAAAAATAGATTGTAATTCATAAAGCATATTAAGACAAACTCCATTATGGCGGATTCGCTTCCCAAATGATTATCACCTAAGGTCTCTCATGAGTGTCTTTCGCAAATGGGTGCACCTTTTATGTAAAGATAATTTTTGTTCTAGGGAAGTTTGTATATGGCGTGTGTAATTGCTCTATACTCCAATCATGGATATATTTAGTATTCTGTTTTTTTTATGATTAGAATATAGCGATAAAGTTCTCTTCTTGCACTTTGTTTAGTTCATCTATTGAACTTTTGATCTTACTAAATTAGGACTAGTTGGAAATAGACATGTACAGATCACATTTCATGAAATTTTCTTGCTACGCATCCGTGATTGATCTATTCCATTTAGTTGTATTGATATATATAACTATTGATGGGTTCAGTTACGGAAAAAGGTAACTAAGGCCTCTTTGATCTTGTGTACACATAGTTCATGGATGAGATTGTTTCAAAAACACCTTATGTTATATATATATAGCTACGTTTGGAGCTCATATTATACGCATTTATAAGGTTATTACATATGAGGTCTGGGGGAGACTGTTGGAATATTTCAACATATGGGCTGCACATGTAATAAAATATTTTGTGCTATTTTGATTTAAAACCTAATTAAGTGATTGAATTTTCATTGAAGGTAAAGGCTTAAGAATCTAATTATCATGGGATTAATATGTAGGTATCCGTGCACTTTAATTTACTAAAGGGCCAAATTAGAAAATGCCAACATTATAAATAAGAGATTATGGTCCCCAAATTACATAACCTTAGCAATTCTTCAACCCTCTTCTATGGAGAGCTAATATCAAATCTAGTGTTTTTGTCAATTTGGAAGACCAAAACCAAATTCTTCTTCTCCTCAATTACAAACTATGGATTCAGGTACATTTCTGCTAATTTATTTATCTTATATTTCTTCTCAACTAAATCACTATGGTTACATATTTGGATCAAGAATTTCATAATTGATTGTTGCCAAATTATATTGAAATTCTAATAGAATAAAAAATAAGTTCATTTTGTTTTTGTGAGCTGGGAGATAACAAAAGCATGAAGAACAATCCATTCACTTCGTCGTCCATTTATTACCCCCTCCGCCATGCCTCCATGGCCCCATTGTCAATGAATACTGAAAATGAAAAACACAAAACTCGGAACGAACCAAACGAGTCCTTAACCTCTTTATTTCGTCCTTTATGGATTTCCCTATGTAAGTAATACATTCACAACCTTCAAGCGTTAGCTAAATCCATTACTTCTATATAGGATCCAATTTGTTCAAAATGGTAACAATAGCTTTCCTATACAGCAACCTCTACTCATTCATTATTAACACTAGACCAAATATTGGTACCTTTATTATAGCATTTTGTTGGTGCATATATGTAGAGAGGAACAAATGAATGTACATAGTAAATGAAAATATATTATTGCATTTTGTAACCAAATTATGTACTGCATGAATTCATGGACATATAGTAAGTGGAATCTTGTTTAGCTTTTCGTAGAGCATAATATTGCTCAACTCAGCCTTAATGTTCAATTGAACGCTGAAAAGGATTCAACTACTAGGTACTGAATCAGATCTAATGAGGATGGGAAAGTTGTGAACCTCAACGTGATAGCCATTGGGGGTTAATAAACATTAAGTTATGTATACAACAATGTGCATCTAATAAGCTAGAGAAAATTAATTTTTATTTAGTAAAAAATAATGGACAAATGCAAGTTACAAGTGCAGTATCTTTGATAATTACACACTTTATTTCAAGTAGTTTTATTGCTGGTGTCAAATGTAAATTGATGGTGAAATTTCATTGATGGATGGTTAGGAAGAGGATATTGATGAATATGTAAGCCGTTCTTGATGTTCCATTAATGGATGGTATGGTATTTTCAAAATTTTAAAAAGATATGGTGAAAATCATATTCATTGGGTTCTCTTTATTAATAATACATCGATATACAGATGTAAATTTTTTGCGAGTGTCTGACATTCAGCTTGGTCCAAAGCTATAACGCATTCGGTCCATGTCTGTTTGGTTCCCATTTAGGACATAGATTAGGACAATAAAAGTGTACGAAAAAATGTCCGTCCAAGGTTGTCCGGTGTTTTTTGATTGTCTATGCATTGTTTGTCCACTGTTCAGCTCATATGAATAATATTCGAACTTTAACCTTGTCTGGATGTCCATCCGAATCTCTTATAGGGTAAAACACGAACTCATATTCGTCCAGTCCGACCCATTTACACCCTTACATAGAGATAACGGGATGCTTGATCATGCAGGGAATTCATCACAACAAAGATTCCTCTACACAATCATTTACATAAGAACAACCATAATGACTTAAAATATAATACTCAAACACATGCAATAATTCGACATCATAAATTATAATAGATTTAAGGGAAATTATGTAATTTATGATATATGTTAAATCTTGAAATAGAATCAAGTTTGAAATAAAGTATGATTTGGATATCCACAATGTTTAAGATATACCAAAAACATATAAGAAAATAGTTCTAAGCAAAACTATTTAACCGATCACAGTTACAAATTTTATCTTAGCCATGAGTATTGAATCGTGATAATATATACTTATCCTTAAATTTTCATTACCAAGATATTTCACATGACGCCTCATGATTTTGGTAATCAAGTAATTAAATTAAAATGATAAAATCCAAATTTTACATAAAGGAAAAATAGTTAACTTCATAGTGTAATGACCTAAATTTTCGACTTCCGAAAGTTGACATTAATACGACCACTGTATCAAATGCCGTACAATCGAATGCCGAAAAACCGAACCGTTAGGGTTAAAGAAGAAGAAGATAGAAGAACAAACAGAAACAATGACAGAATCTCACATTTTGCAGCGAAACAACATATAATAGATAAATGAATATCTTTAAAACAAGGAATCATATCTGTTTATTACAATACATCATCAGAGTATTACAACGACACTACTCAACGCTGGGCATTTACAATAACTAATCCATATTAAAACTGAACTTGAAGCAAACACGATCCGCAGATAATACATAGTATAATGCTACGTCTTGCCATCCAGCTTGAACTCCAAATCTCCACAGCAACTCCTTGACTTCGCTCCAGAATAATGATAACCTGACTCTAGGCTGCCCGTGTGGAAAATTATGGGCACCCAAAGTTTAAAAGGGGAACAATAAACTTTAGGTCAGTCATGGGGCTGGTGTGAGATCTTAAAAACAGTTACTTTTTACAAAGAAAATAAAAAGAAATCCGCCATGCTTTTGGAAAATGAAACTAGCATAAGGCCCTCCGGCACACACATAATGCAATCGCACACTTGGAGGAGATTTCTCCTTATGATAGTCAAACATGCTTGATACACAAAATCCTTTTTGATAATACTATTATTAGTGCATAGTGCAGAAAACCTTTCGAAAGTATAATATTAATCTTACCCAGTATAGGTACCATTATATTATGCCTGCTATAGCTACCATTTAAGAATGGAAGGTTATACAATTGCAATCGCAAAGGGCGCGTATTGGTGATTGGATTTCCAATAAATGGTCAGGCTAAGGAACTTCCTGGGCCATATGGGTACGCCTCTGGAGGGACGCCCTGAGAACCTAACCGGATCTCTGCCAATACAAGGCCGGGTTACCTCTGTAACTAGGTAACTGCTACACGAATATGCCATCCCTCGGTCGCAACCGACCTTTATCCAAGGATTCTCAACACCAACAACCACAAAGTAATAAATTTTCAGCATTCACATAGGTTAAATATCTGGGCTCCATACCATGCTACCACCTCTTTCTAGAAGGAAATGACATACCCTCAGGGAGCGCTACCCCCAAATAACCTTAATGCATCCTTCATGTTTTAACCATTCCGGATTGTGAGGTCCGACGAAATCTCGTCCATAAAGCTGCGCTTTTCACAAAAGCCATGCTTTGACCAACAAATGATTAGCAGCACTTCGTATGTCACATTACCAAATTGGGAATGTATCACTAGTAACCATCAACTACATAACCTCTGAGCTCATACGTCTCAGAGAAGGGTGTTAGGCTAAGAGAATAAATTTTCCGCCACCAACAGAAATGTATTTGATAGAAACCAGCTTTACATCTCAAAGTGTAACGTCAGACACACATCCATACAAGTCCGTTCCGGGATCGAACGGAACCAAAGCCACTTCCAAAGAAGCCATTGCAATCTGGATATTTACTAATCACGTCCGGAATCCCCATCACAAAGGGTGATAAAATCTCTATACCGGAGCAACCCGTTGCAGCGACATTCGACAGGTAATCCTTTCGCTTTTGAAAATACCCAGTCTTCAACGCCATCTTCAAATGCAATCCAATTTCGTCGTATCAATTGCGACGACCCAGAATTTTGAGCAATATCAATTTAATAATCTTTGTTAATAATTAAATTGATTTGATCCTTTTATATTATGAATTGACAAGTTAAATTTATTTTAAAGGTTAATGATAATAATTTGTTAATATCTATAAACATTTTCTTAACAATATAAATAGGTAAGATTAATTCTTTTGAAAGTTTATAATAATTTGATTTGGAAATATTTATTTTGGTAAATAAGAAGTTTTTAATGTAATAAAACTTTATATTCAAATTGTAATATATATTAATGTATATATTGTGATTTGAGATTTGTTTTAAAATTTAATATGGTAATTAACAAATTTAATGTTATAATGTTTCTATTTGAAATGTATATATATTTGTATATATATTTGAATAGGAAAATTATTATTTTAAATTTAACAAGAGTTTTTCAAACTTTAATATATATAGTTTTGAAATTTGAAATGTTAATTTGATTTATTAATTGCTTATTATTATAAACATATAGTTTAACTTGAGTTAGATAAGATTTAAATTTTAAATTTCATTTGCTTAATATCTTTTCATTTTAATTCTTACACAAGATAAATTCATTTTAAAATTTTAAGAGTTGAATTAAAATAGACGTTTCAAACATATAAACATTTAATTGAATCAAAATGTAAGTTCCTTGATTTCATATAAATATTACATAAATACAAGTATATATAGCTTACATAAATTTTAATAAGAGAAATAACATTTAAAGCATTTATTAAACATTAAAATAACACTTGTTAACTTGTTAATGTATATTAAAAACACTTGTAATCATATATGTATAGGTGTAAGTAAATTAGAATTTCATTGTGACAAATGTCATCCTCTTGTAATTATAATTTAAAATTAAACTTGTAAATATAAAACAAAAGTTTTTCTTCAGCTAATAAAGAAAATAATATTATCTTCATCTCAACCAAACTAAATGAAATCAGAAAGAAGAAATCTAAAAAAAATGCTAATAAAAAACAAAGTTGGAAAAAAAAGAAAAAAAAATGAAATTCTGTAGAAAACCTGTAACAAGAATGAGATGCTGGAAATTTCAATCAACAATGCAAGATCATCTTCAAATTTATCAAGCAACTCAGTAATCAACTGCAAGTAGATTGATTTCAACATGCAATTCAGGTTCATCAAGCAATAAAATCAACATGCAGTGAAATCAAAAGCATGGAAAGCTATTCTGTCTTCTGAAAAATTCCAGGTGAGTAAATAAAATTTTAAAAACAGTTTTAAATCTTAAATTTCATCTTGTTCTTGTGTATGAAATCTTGATGAATTGACTGGATTCTTGGATTTAAACTGTTGCATGATTGAGTATGAGGGATTGATGATATTGAGATGCCTGTAATCATAAATATGCTCTGTGAACTATAACAGGTTTTCAAATAAATCCAACAACTTGGATTTGAATTCGAATTAGACTTTGAATTGTAAATAAATGTTGATTGTAATCAAGAAAGCTATCATCTAAAAATAATTACAAGATTTTAAATTGAATAATTTGTTATAAATATTTAAATTTACAGTACATTTTCAATTTGGGTCAGAAATTCATGAATTCAATTTTTAATTTTGGATTCATAATCGAATTGCAAATGGAAAATTATGATTTTTACTACTTGAATCATAATATTTAATGGGGTAATCAGTGAGTTATTGGGATTTAACTATTTTGGGGTTTTTAGCCAAATCACGGCAATCCATGGCGAACTGGGCCTCGCCGTTGGTCATGAAGGTGGAGGGGGCTTCAGTGATCATGCGAAAAATTCTATTGGAATTTATTATGGATCGAGGTGGTTGGAATTTGTTCGAATAGGGTTTTCGTCCTGTTTTTATTGACATTGTTCATCTTAACTTCGCGACTTCGAGGGTAATCCATAGGCTATCGCGAAGGGTTAGGGAGATGATGGGAAGTGAGATGAAGCTACGATGGTGGGGGCGTGGTCTTCGGTGAGGAGGATGGCCGACGGTGGTTGAATTTGAGGATGGGGTTTTCAACAGTTTTGGGTTGAAGGTCGAGATTGCGTTCTCGATCGAATTTGGATTTTCAGGGTTGACCGTTGTGATGTAGGGGTTAATCGTGACTTGTAGGTGGCCAACGTAGGGTTCAACGTCGACCGTCGTGGTCATACACGTTGATGTGCATGGCAGTGTGTATCAAGAAGTTGGGTTGTGGGAAGAGAAGAGGGGAGCTCGAAGTCGTTCTCGGGTTTGTTGTGGTTATGGCTCGAAGAAAGTGGAAATCTGGGAGACTCGAGGTAAGCATGGGAAAATCAGTGGTTTGCTCGGTTTTGTCGCGTGTTTTTGCAGTGGGGTGTTCGAGTTGTTTGAGCTGGGTTTTGTTTGATGAGTTCAATAGTTTTAAATTCTGAAAAGTAACTTAAGATTTTTAAAAGCTTTTAACAATCTAATAGGAATTGTATATGATACAAGATGTAAAACAAAAGTGAACAAGTTTTATTTATAAATCAGATTTTTTTCAAAAATCATAATTTAAACATGTTTTATGTATAGGATTTATGGAAGCTTTAATAAGTAAATTTTGAAATAAATTAGTATTAATTTTATTAAATAACTTTGGGAAATTTTTTTTAAGATTTAAAGGTAATTTAAAATGTGTTTAACTATAAATTGATTTCTAAAAATGTTATATTTTATTTCAAAATAAAGTGTAATGATCAGAATTTGAAAATCAGTTTAATAAAGATTTACCTTATGTGAATTTAGAATTTTGATTTAATTAAAGATAAATGAGTTGTGAAGATAATTGAGATAATTAAATTATTTTTATTTATCAAGTGTTATTGGTTAAGAAATGATTTAAATTAAGATAATGAATTTCTTAATTAAGAATCTTTATAATATAAGAAATTAAGAATCATTTAATTAATTTTTAAATGATTAAGATAAATAGTTAATTAAGTAATTAATTTGTGATTAATTAAGATAATCACTTTGGATTAATCTAATATAATTACTTAGGGAAGTAATTAAGTGGTTAATTACTTGAGGTAATTAAGTAAGAGTTAATTACTTTATGAAAAGTAATTAAGTAATGTGATTAAGAGTTAATCACTTGTGCTATTAATTAAAGAATTAATTAACATAATTAATTAAAGGTTTAAATTATTTAATTAATGGTTAATTAATAAATGGATTAAGAGTAATTAATTTAGTAATTAATTACTTGTTAAATAATTAAGTAAAAAGAAATTTTAATTAATGAAGTAATCATTAATTAATGAAAATAATTGTTAATTAATAATTTAAGGATAATTAATTCATAACTAAGTTTTAATTACTAAATGTAATTAAAAGTAATTAATCAGAAGTGATTAATTAAAAGTAATTAATTAATGTGATTAATTAGAAGTAATTAATCAAGGGTATTTAAATAAAAAGTAATTAATCAAATATGATTAATTAGAAGAAATTAATCAGGTATGATTAAAAGATAATTAAGGAATAATTATCGGTATAATTAAAGAATAGTTAATCAAGTATGATTAATTTTAAAGGGTAATTAAGAGGTAATTAATCAGGATGATTAATTTATATGGTAATTAAGTAATAATTATTTAAAGTAATTAAGTGATAATTAATCAGGGAAGATTAATTAAAATGGATAATTAAGTGATGTTGGTTAATTAATTTGTAATTAATTAATGAATAAGAAGTTGAATTGAAGATAATACAAGTGTTTAAGTAAGGATTAATTTAATTTAAGGATTAATTAAATTAATCAAGTTTGAATCAAACTTGTGTTTGAATGATTAATGATTGAATGATATATATATATATATATATATATATATCATTGAATGAGTTAATGATATTGGATGTTATTGGATGACATTGGTTGATATGTGATGATGTGAATATGTTATATCTGAGATGTGATTTATATGCTGCTTTGTGATGTGTATAGATGCATGTGATAATAGATGCTTATCTAACTGTGTAATATGATATATCCATTTATGTTAAGTGATATTTTCTGAAATATCTATTGTTCAAACCCCTTAAGTATAACTTGGACATTAAGATGGCGTTTGAATTCGATGAGACCGGGATTGGGTTTTCATATTTGGATATCCGAAAACCACATCGTTTCCAATTAAACGTTAGGTCGTTAATCCAAGTGGAGCGAGTGAAGACTCGAGGTGTAAGGGCTATACGTCAGTATAACTCTGTGGGTGATTCCGTAATGAGTTTGACGGAATAGTGCTTATAGATTCGTGATGGTGAATCAGAGTGCAAGGGCTATGGTCGTTGACTCTGAGGGTGATTCCAAAATGAGTGCAACGAGATAGTGCCTTCGGTTTCGTTCGAACCCGGAACGAACTTGTATGGGTTGAATGCTTTCAGAATATCGTCAGGCGGACGATGAGCATTCTAAGATAATTGGACCTATAAAGGTAATCGCAGCCTCAAGCCTCATCAACCGGGAATGGCTAAAACAGGGGAGGTGCAGCAAGGCTTCGTGGGTAGCTCCCACTAGAGAGAGAGATACATCCCTGTCTAGATGTCCCTTTTTATTTCGGCTTTGTGGGCGGTTGGAACTACAGCCAACTGCGAGGTGGTCTTGTTCGGGACTGTTCAGTAAGGAATGGTTCCAGCCTTGTGTTGCAGGGGAGTGAGAGTACTCCTCGGTACGGTGATCTAGGCCACGTACTGTGACGGGCGGTACCCCAGTAGCCCTGCCATTGATGGAAACCCATTTTCCCTATGAGACCCTACGGTTTTGTTTGTATTACCCACTTTTGTGGCTAGTAGCTGGAATTTAATGAATGTAACAATTTCGGCTATTTCATATTTATTTGAAAACCCTAGACACTATTATAATATCACTGGATTTCCTATCAAATGTTTTGGTTAGCGTAAGGTAAAAACTTTTCCATGTTTATGTGTGGGAAGTCTTACGTGATACCTTTTCTTTTCAAAGGTTTTTCTAAAGTTAAGCAATCTTAAACCGTTTACTCACACCAGACCCCTGTCTGACCCGAGTGTTTATTTTCTGTTTTTATTAAACTCTTGGGTACTCATATTATGTATGAGTAGTCAAGTGATTCAGGTTATCCTTGACGAAATCTGGAGGAGCTTTGGAGCTTTGGAGCTTTGGAGTGTTTCCGCTGTGTGTTATTTTGTATGATTGTCTTGTATTGTATTAGACAAAAATGTTATAACTGTCTAAACTAAGATGTATAGTTGTGTACTCTGATGTATATGATACTATGTATATGTTCTATATTATATTTAAATCGTTACGCTGTGAGATTCTGATGTGTTGTTTCGTTTTCTTCTCTTTCTTTTCTTCTTCTATCCCTTTCTTTCTTAATTAGTGATGCGATTTTCTGGTGATAGAAAGTCGGGTCACTACATCAATATTCGGAATGGCTTTTATGATACAAAGTCCTCTCCCGACTAATCTGAATAACGAGTGCTTATTTTAAAAATAAGTGTTACATTCAGATTTCAAACAAATCACAACAGCTTTCACTTTGATCTTTTAAACAAAAGATCCATCACAAAGATTTGATGTGGTTTTCGAATATCCATTTGAAATCAGACCCCCGGTAGCATCGAAATTCAAATACCATTTAAAGGCCAATATTGACAATCTGTTATTTGACTATCAATCAACATTCACAACAATCACCACATTCAAATAATTTTCCCCCAATTATTTTTTTCTAAATATCTTTGCAAGATATAATTTTAACACTTCAACCATTTGAAAACAAATTTCAAATCACTTTTCACCTTTCAATCTTTTGAAAACAAATTTCAAATCACCTTCCTCACATGGAATAAATTTCCAAATATTTATTTAATTCTACTGAAAATTTGCCAAGTTCGAATACTTCAAAATAATTTAAATTACTTATCCAAATTATATACTTGGAAACAATCAAAATAAAAAAAAACTATTTTAAAAACTTTATTTTAAAACATTAGTAATGAAAATATTATACTAATATCTCATTTCAAGTCCAAACTAATTTTAAAATAAAATTAGTAGATAGGATATAACTATTTAAATATCCAACTTCTAAAACAAATATCAAATAAACTTTAAATATTCACTTCTATAATAAATTAAAATGAATCTTTACTTTAAATATTTTCAAAATAACCTAAGTAAATAATTTCGCCAAAATATTCTTTCCTTAAAACCATCTTTACAACTTCAATTTATATGTATAAACTATATTGAAAACATACTCGACTTTCCAAGGAAAGTACACCTTCCGTTCTAAAATGGTTCATTCAAATCAATTTATATATCTTTCTGGATTTATTTTAAATTTACGTTCCAAATCCGTAAATTCCATTCCACACTTTTAAAAATAAAACAATATTTATTTTTAAAACAAATATCCCTTTCTTTTATAAAATTCCATTGTGAATTTAAATTTTCAAATATCCACTAATATACGATTTTCAAATCGATTTCTAAATATTCATTTTCAACACTAAATCAATTCTCAAATTGATTTCCAAATTTATTTAAAATACCAAATCATATCCCAAATTGATTTTCCAAACATTTATTTCAAAATTTCTACTGATATACGATTTTCAAATTGATTTAAAAAATCATTTCCAAACACCAAATCAATTTTCAAGCTGATCCTTATATTTATTTCAAATACCAAATTGATTTCCAAATTTATTTTCAGGACACAAAATTAAATTCCCAAATCGATTTCCAAAATCATTTCAAACACTAAATTAAATCCCAAATTAAATTTCTAAATTTATTTCCTTTTAAAATAAATTCCTTTATCTTTTCCAAACTATTTAAAATCCGAATTTTAAAAAAATTCTTCAACTACTAAGCAATATTACTCAAAATCCATTTATCAAAATCTTTTCCCATATTTTGGAATCTATTCAATAAGTTTTCAAAAATAAAACTTTATCTATTTAAATTTCTTCTTTTAAATTCACCCAATTCTTTAAATGAATTTATTATGAATTTTCTACTTGAATTTCAAAAATCCAATTTTATTTATTTCCGGTATCCTACGATACCAAAAATATATTCGACTAAATTATAGCCTTCAATGGTTTCAATCACAAATAATCACACACAGATTATAAATAATCAGCACACAATATTGAAATAAATTCAAATATTTGAGGAATCCAATTGGATCCCTCCAACCTGTTTTCCTACATCCATAGACGTTAGCACAATAATTAAATACCAATTCCACTTCGAGGTGGAATATCGCAGTATATGGATCAATATGACATCATCATCTATTATGCGATGCATAGGGTCTCATCCGCTATATAATGCAGGAAATCAATCACTTCAAATACATATATAATACCAATTCCACTTCGAGGTGGAATATCGCGGTATATGGGATTAATATAATATCATCCGGTATTATGCGGCGTATAAGGTCTAATCTAATACAACTGATAATAATTTATCATCTAAGCACACAATCAACAATTTTAAATTTAGCTATTTAAATTTAAACCAGAAAAATCTGATTGAGTGAGAAGATCTCACCTTTGCTTATGCATGCAATCATTTTTCAATCCAACTTGTTTTCTTCACAATATTAGATCTTGTATAGACAATTTTATACAATTGATTAGTATATTGAATTAATCAAACAATTAATCAATAGTTATTTATTTAATTTTAGATAATAATTTAGATTTTTACACCAATAATTTATTCTTAAACAAATTTTCTTTTAATAAAATATTTGAACTAAACAAATAACCAATCACTATTTTAATAAATTAAATCAACCAACTATTTAATTAAACTAAAATTCCCTATTTGAATAATAAATTTCCATTCAATAATTTTAGTTAGCCCATGAATTTTATTTTAAACTAATATTTTTTAATTTTTAACAAATTCCTATTTCTTTCAAACTTTGCCAATATAAACTAATTTCGTGTTTATATATACATTCAATCTAATAAAATCCCTTTTTTTCAAAATCTTACCTATTTATAATTTTCTGTTTTACTATATATGCCTACATTAAATAAAATAATATTTCTTTCAACCTATATGTATGTATATATATATTAAATCTTAAAATAGAATTATGTTTGATATCTTACTGTAAAAAGAATATTCTGATTCCTGCATATAAAATACAAGAATATACCTCAATGCCTAAACCCAGCCTCTCGCAAATCCTATCTGGAAATTCCATCGAAGGACATAGCGTTGCCACACCAATCTCGAGCCTTCCAAATCGTGACGTTCCCAAACCCTAGAACGAAACTACCGATCGAAGACCTTGCCTTCACTATCTTGTGCATCTCCTGCCAATCAAACGCTATCCACGGACATCTCCCTTCGACGAGCATCGCCGAGCTCCCCTATCGATCGAAGTCGAACACACCCACATCGCCTCCCATGCTCGCGCCTCCTCCTCGAACGCCAGCGAACACGAACTCGCGCGCCTTCCATCGAGTCGTCATGCTTCGATCGCAAAGCTGTTTATGAATGAAATCAAATGAATTCGATTTCTAGATTTCCAGACTTGTCTCCCTTTTTTTGCGCATCGGCCGTTGCTAAGATTTGAACGAAAATTATTCCATTTGATTTGAAAATAGGAGGGGAATAGAATAGGCACGAGGTATAATATATATTATTTCTGCGTTATTTTATCTCGAACAAGATAATCAATTTTTTATTGGTAACAAACGCGTGTCCTTTAATTTTGCCAAGTGGTGCAAGAGAAAAGAAACGTGTAATTTGCCTTGTGAATTTGAATATTTATATTCAATCTCAATTCAAATTTAAATTCAAATCGTCTCCAATTCAAAGCTCAAAATTTCGAACTCCTATCAAGGCGTGCCGCCAGGCGTTTATAATGTTAAACCCCTATTCCGAACGCAATGGAAAAGGTTTTGATTCCAAATTCAATCGTATAGAGAAGATAGCTTTTTGAACCCAGTTATTTAATTAAATTTTGATATAATTTTCAGCGCGTTTGCTTATCGTACGGCCAAACGATCACTCCAAACACTATGAAAATTGAAATCCGATAATAATACAATAGTACAAACCCAGTGGAACAGGTTTCTTTGAATTCCGAGACTGTGTCCCGAAAGGCTATTTTTAAATATCGATTTAAGATATTATTTCAAAACCGAACAAATCACTTTCAAATTCAATTTTCAAAATTCTACTATCTCCAGTATCATCAATATAAATTTTCTGATCCTTTAAAATATTTTTAATCGGCTTAAAACCGAGGATTTAATTTTTTTACCCAATTTCCAATTAATTAAATCCAATAATTTAATTGCCAAATTCACAGTTATATTTGAAATCCAAATTAAAATAACTCCCAAATATTTACAATCAATTAAATATCTTAATTTTAAATGATAAATTTTCCGGGTCGTCACATCCTTCCTTTCTTAAAAGAATTTCGTTCCGAAATTACTAGTTAAGAAGAATGATCCTTAACTCATTCGCTATCTTTCCAAAACCAAATGGTTCTATCAACTTACCAAACAAATCTTTTTATTTAAGGACCCTTATCACTTTAACTAACTTTATAAATTCTTCATATTTTCCAAACAACTTTATTTACTTCACAATTCAAATTTAAATTTCAATTCAATTTTTAAATTTTCAAAATTTCTAGAAAAAAATTCTAGCTCCCTAAATTTTCAGAAAATTTTGCTAGCGTCTCCTTTGCATGGCTAGCTCGGTACGACTACAAAATGCCTCTGCAGGCTCCTAGATTTCAGAAAGAAAATGAAAAGCCAAGGTGCTAGACAAGAAAATCATCAAATTTCATACCGAAATTTAAATACACACCATTTTCGAGCATTTTAAATTTTCTTTGAAATCAAAATCCCAATTTCGTTTTCCTTTATAATACTTGTGTGCTATTACTTAATAATAACATCCAATTACAACATTAAAACCATTTGCACATTTCTTTACGAAAGTTTGAATATTTATTTCATTCAAATTAGTACGATGTACTTATATCATTCATACGCAACACTAAATCCGATCGCTCACTCGATCACATAATTTCACTTTCGAACTAGTATCGTCCACCCGACTTCCTATGCGGACTCAGATCTGGTTTCTTGATAAGAAACCGTCATTCTCCTTGCATAGCCGTAAACTATGATAGAGAATTTCCAGAATCAACCAAAATCTATATCCAGGTTCGCCATCAAAAATCGAGTGAAAAATCCTAACTCGAATCGATATAACTATCTTAAAATTCTGTGCTCGAATTCGGGATCAAATTGTTCTGTGAATAAAATAATATACGTACATCCCACGTATTTATTCCAATTGATTATTAGCTTTACCAATTACTCTTATTTTATTCATATTTGATTTTCATTTCAATACACTTATTCACAATCACCATTTCATAATTTTCTAGTTTAATCTTCATTTTCTTATTAATTTAGAATATTTTTAAACTCAAAAATTTATTAAGAATTTTGCACTTCATTTATTATGTTCAATGCAAATATTTTACATAATCTCTTATATTTATTTTCAATTCACCATTTTGGTTTATCTATACTTCCATTTAAACTGGATTTTTAATTCCATGTGAATTCAATTTACCTTCTATTTATAAATATTGAATTCAATTCATTTCAAACAAAATTTATTTTGTCATTTCTTCAATTAGTTTCACTTACTAATTTTATTTCAATACATCGTTTTTTTCATCACAATCAAATTCAATTCTAATTCCAGTTCTATTTACTTTCAAATTGGAAATGAATTTCAACGTTTAATTTCACTTTCATTTACTTGCAATTGCAATATATTTATTCATTCACAATTCTATTTTCCACCTTAATAGATTTTTATTCCATAACTATTTTTATCAGATTCCAGTCTTTTCAACATTTCAAAATCATTTTTGAAATCAATTCAATTTATTCTTTGAATTTCCAAAACCAAACACAGTTTGCAAACAACTCCCATTTAAAATAATTTGGCAGCAATTCCTCTCTTGGAAACTCGAAAATGAACACCAATGATGTCGCGATCACCATCGAAATTATTTTCCAGCGATCGAAAAGAGTTTAAAGCTTTTATCCCATTAAAAACATTTTCCAAAACCCTTTAAAACTCATTTTCAAACTCAATAGAATTTAATTTCCAAAATTTCCAAATTTCTAATACTTTTCAAAATATTTTCAAATATTTCTCTGGAATTCTATTTCAAATTATAAATCACATTTATAATTTATTTATACAAATCCCATTTGTATATGGATTTATTTCTTAATTTTGGAGTTACGATTTCAATTTCCTATTCAATAATCAATGATAATAATTTAATATTATCACTTCCTAACATCCATACAACCATATATCATAATAATTTACAAAGATTATTTCCTTTATATACGAAAATAATTTTGGATAAAATTATTTCATTCGCCCTATTTTAAAACAATATCGTGTCGAATTGTTCTATTCAAGTGTTTAGAGATCCCTATCGATAGAGTTGTACAGACTATACTGACCAGAATCCATATACCACTCAACAAACCAATCATTACAATGTAAAACAATTTTTATTATATTTACTAACAAATATGCGCTCATGTCTATTATTACACTCAACTCATTCTAGAGTACTACTGACTCTATCTCTAATGAGTAATCCCCACCAGAGCCAAGGTTGTCGCTTAACGAAATGCTCTGATACCAAATTGTAACAATCCAATTTTCTGACTTTCGAAATTTGACACTAATACAACCACTGTATCAAATGCCGCACAATCGAATGCCGAAAAATCGAACAGTTTGGGTTAAAGAAGAAGAAGAAACAGAAATAATAACAGAATCTCACATTTCATAGCAGAACAACATATAATAGACAAATGAATATCTTTAAAACAAGCAATCATATCTGTTATTACAATACATCATCAGAGTATTACAACGACACTATTCAACAATAGGCATTTACAAAACTAATCCATATTAAAACTGAACTTGAAGGAAACCCGATCCGCTGATAATACATAGTATAATAATACGTCTCGCCATCCAGCTTGAACTCCAGATCTCCACAGCAACTCCTTGACTTCGCTCCAGAATAATAATAGCCTGACTCTAGGATGCCCATGTGGAAAATTATGGGCACCCAGAGTTTAGAAAGGGAACAATAAACTCCAGGTCAGTCGTGGGACTGGTGTGAGATCTTAAAAATAGTTATTTTTCACAAAGAAAATAAAAATAAATCCGTTATGCTTTTGGAAAATGAAGCTTCCATAAGGCCTCTCGGCACACGCACAATGCAATCGCACACTTGGAGGAGATTTCTCTTTATGATAGTCAAACATGCTTGATACGCAAAATCCTTTTTGATAATATTATTATTAGTGCATAGTGCAGAAAACCTTTCGAAAATATTAATCTTAGCCAGCATAGGCACCATTATATTATGCCTACTATAGCTACCATTTAAGAATGGTAGATTATACAATTGCAATCGTAAAGGGCGCGTATTCGTGATTGGATTTCCAACAAATGGTCAGGCTAAGGAACTTCCTGGGCCACAAGGGTACGCTTCTGGAGGGACGCCGCGAGAATCTAACCGGATATCTGCCAACACAAGGCCAGGTTACCTCTGTAACTAGGTAACTACTACACGAGTATGCCATCCCTCGATCGTAACCGACCTTTATCCGAGGATCCTCAACACCAACAACCACAAAGTAATAAATTTGCAGCATTCACATAGTTAAATATCTGAGCTCCATACCATGATACCACATCTTTCCAGAAGGAAATGGCATATGCTCAAGAGGCGCTACCCCCAAAATAACCTTCTGCATCCTTCCTGTTTTGACCATTCCGGGTTGTGAGGTCCGACGAAATCTCATCCATAAAGCTGCGCTTTTCACAAAAGCCATGCTTCGATCAACAAATGATGAGTAGTACTTCGTATGCCACATTACCAAATTGGGACTGCATCACTAGTAACCATCAATTACATAGCCTCTGAGCTTGTACGTCTCAGAGAAGAGTGTTAAGCTAAGAGAATAAATTCTCTGCCACCAACAAAAATGTAGAAACCAGCTTTACATCTCAAAGTGTAACGTCAGACACACATCCGTACAAGTCCGTTCTAGGATCGAACGGAACCGAAGGCACTTCCAAAAATACCCTTGCAATCCGGATATTCACTAATCACATCCGGAATCCCCATCACAAAGGGTGATAAAATCTCTATACCGGAGCAACCTGGTGCAGAGACATTCGACAGGTGATCCTTTCGCTTTCGAAAATACCCGGTCTTCAACACCATCTTCAAATGCAATCCATTTTCGTCGTATCATTATTCGGAATGAGTTTTATGACACAAAGTCCTCTCCCGGCTAATCCAAATAACGAGCGCTTATTTTAAAAATAAGTGTTACATTCAGATTTCAAACAAGTCAAAACAGTTTTCACTTTTATCTTTTAAACAAAAGATCCATCACAAAGATTCGATGTGGTTTTCGAATATCCATTTGGAATCTGACCCCCGGTCGCATCGAAATTCAAATACCATTTAAAGGCCAATATTGATAGTCGGTTATTTAACTATCAATCAACATTCACAACAATCACCAGATTTCAAATAATTTTCCCCCAATTATTTTTTCAAAATATCTTTGTAAGATATAATTTTAAGACTTCAACCATTTGAAAACAAATTTCAAATCACTTTTCACCTTTCAATATTTTGAAAACAAATTTAAAATCACCTTCCTCACGTGGAATAAATTTCTAAATATTTATTTAATTCCACTGAAAATTTGCCGAGTTCGAATACTTCAAAATAATTTAAATTACCTATCCAAAATATATACCTGGAAACAATCAGAATAAAAAACTATCTTAAAACACTTTATTTTAAAACATTAGTTATGAATATGTTATACTAATATCTCATATAAAAATTCAAGTCCAAACTAATTTTAAAATAAAATTAGTAGATAGGATATAACTATTTAAATATCCAATTTCTAAAACAAATATAAAAAAACTTTAAATATTCACTTCTATAATAAATTAAAATAAATCTTTACTTTAAAGATTTTCAAAATAACCTAAGTAAATAATTTCTCAAAAATATTTTTTCCTTAAAACCATCTTTACGACTTCAATTTATATTTATAAACTATATTGAAAACATACTCGGCTTTCCAGGGAAAGTACACCTTCCATTCTAAAATGGTCCATTCAAATCAATTTATAAATCTTTCTGGATTTATTTTAAATTTACATTCCAAATGTTAGAAACTGGGGTAGCTATAACACAATGTTGGATCTTAAGGCTATTCAGACACTAGAGGTGGTGAAATGTGTATTATCTACTTACTTATGAATATAAAAACGTATTTACTCAAATTGCAAACAGAAAGAAGTAATAAGAGAATAAATAAGTAATAAAGTAAAATGCAATAATGTAAACAACACCCGGATTTTTGTACTGGTTCGGATTAACCAATCCTACATTCAGTCCTGCACTCTATCGTGCAGAAGTCCACTATAATCGCTTGCTTTCCACAGGTGGCAAGAACACCTTTACAATCTTGGTTTCCCAGCTACAAAACACACCCTCTTGATTTTACAGGCTATAAGAACACCTTCTCCTTATCACCAACAACGAACTATGGCAAGTAGTTTTATCTTCAATACAGATTCTGGCAGATTCGGTACAATGATCCTAAAGACCTCCAATGGCAATATATCTTTGAATTCTTTGAGGAATAGGATGAAATCAGAGAGAGGATGGTGTGAATTAAAGTACAACTCTCTGATATTGTGTGGTTTTCAAATCAGTGAAGAATTGGAGTGAAACAATATTGATTTTTAAGGAGTTTGAAAGAGTATGCAATGGATTTCTTTTGCAAATGTGTGGAGAAGGAGTAAGAGAAAATAAGAATTCTTGATGTTAAAATTCATTTTCAGATGCCTTTATATAGTGGTTGAAGAGACGTGTCTTTTGGTGAAGAGGTGGAGGAAAATGTCTCCTCATTTAAAATTTGAAATTCTAAAAAACAGCTTGCATGTCGACAACCCCTTACCCCCTTTGTCGACATAGGTGTGTTGCAAAATGAACCGCAACACTAAGAAATGTTGCAAATTTTCAGCATTTCAAATTACCTTATATTTGTAGATTTTTGTGATTTGGTTGAGGTCAATGGTTGATGATCTTCAAGTACAATTGTCAATATATCTTTAACAAGATATTCTAAGGTTCAACCAACTCCTCATTACTTCAGTCCCCTTTATCCTTCAGCATTCTTCTCTAATTGAGTTTTGTTCTTCAATTGCTCTGATTAACCTTCTTCTATAATTCATTTGCTTCCACTGTATTCTTGTTAGTTATGTAAATGTCTCCATAATACATTTGATATGATTGCATAACTAGAAGATACATTAGTAGTAATGTTTATGTGGTTGTTGTCATCAAAATCAATACCTAGAGTATTAACAATCTCCCCCTTTTCGATGATGACAACCATATAAATATGTGAGAGATAAAATATAATACTCAGTACTTGACTCCCCCTAACTCTATGCACTCCCCCTATCATTTTGCCTAGTATATTTATACCTTTTCTCCCCTTTTGTCATCAACAAAAAGGGCGAAAAAAGAGTCACTTAAATCACTACTAAACAATATGTAGAGTTTGTATATAGAGATAAATGCTTATAAATAAAACACATGAGGGGAAACCAAATCAATTCAAAACATGAAATAAACTTATCTGATAGAGTTTTAGAGTTACCGACTTTGCCGATGCCAATGACAAATCCTTTTCATATTTATCCAACGTTCAATTGATTTCTTGTCATATGCTTTGAGCATCTGCCATCTGTTATACATTGTTTGGTACCTGAAAAATTATAAAATATGCACACCGGTACCCTTTTTATTCTTGAGTCCAAGGGGTTAAGTTTTGGGATGCCAAACCCAAGAAGAGTTTGAATGTCCTTTCAAAATATAATCACTAAATGAATGTACCTTATTAATAAGATTATCAGTATATTTTTCTTTTTCAATATCATCCAACCTTTTTGTAACCCATCAATTAATGAATCTATTTGGAGGTTTTAACTTTAATTTCCTAGGTTTTGGTTTGAACTTGGTAGTCTTAACAAACTTAATATCTTGAATACTATTTTTCTTTGATTTAGCTTTAGGGGTGTATCCAAGTCCATGTTTATTCCTAGTGTGTTTAGATGCAGATAATAATTTTTCTACATTATCCTTCCATTTGTTAAATTTATCAATATCAGTTTTCATTTTGTCAAAATCCTTATTACGGTTAAGAATAACATTGTCCAGAGATGTTATTTTGTCATTCAGATTAGTGATCTATGACTTCATTGAAAGATTTTCTGATTTTAAGGATTCATTTTCACTTTTTAGTTTTTCAAAACTTTCAAGTGTCAAATCCTTTTCATCATTATACCCATTAAGTCTTTCAATTTCATCTTTTAGACATTGTTTTTCTTTTGTTTACCTTTCAATAAATATTTTAAATCTATCTTCTCTGCCAAACTATTGTTGTACTCTTTCCTAAGTACTTTATATCCCTGATACATATCATTCAAAACATTAGTAATTTCTTTATTAAAATTTCATACCCGCTCATCCTTTGCCATGAAGCATATGTTGGCATTTTCTGTTTCTGAATCACTATCACTTGATGATGTATCTGAATCATCCCATTTTGCATTGAATGCATGTTTCCTATCCTTATTGAAAGTGTTTGACTTTGTTTTGTTCAGTTTGGGACAGTCTCTTTTCAAATGATCGGGTTTATCACATTCGAAACACTTAACAACATTTTCATTTCTAGAATTATTGTTGTTAATTTTTCGACGGTTGTTTATTATCCAATACTTCAAGAATTTCTTGAACTTCTTGGTCATAAACTCGATATCATCATCAATAGCATCATCATTTGGTTCATCTTTGTCAATCATAGCATTGAGTGCTAGTGATTTTTTCTCATTTGCCTGATTTTCTTTTCTAATCTGCAACTTTACTTCATAGGACATTAGGTTACCAATTAAATCTTCTATTTTCATAATACTAATATCATTGGCTTCTTCAATTGCCAGAGTCTTCTGATCCCATTCACTAGGAAGTGAATTCAGGATCTTTCTGACTTGGTCTTCTTCAGTAATTTTCTTTCCTAATGATATTAAGGCATGTACTATATCTTGAAATCTAGAATACATATCAGAAATAGACTCATTTGATTTCATTTGAAAGAGCTGAAACTGGTTAGTTAGCATAGATATCTTTGTTTGTTTTACTTTATTGGTGCCTACGTGTGTGACTTGCAGAGTACTCCAAATTTCATGGCCTTAGAGTTATTTAGTTCTTGTGTCTTTTGGTCTAGTGTCCATTTTGAATATTCAGTTTGAGACTATATGTATTCTATTTTGGTAATGTTCGAAATATCCAAACCATTAGACTGCAAATAACATTTCATCCTACAAGCCCAATATGCATAACTACTGCCATCAAATAGAGGGATTCTAGTGGTAGATTGCCCTTCTACAAAAGTGTTAAAAAAATGTGATACTAGTGTCATTAGCCATTTATACTTTTCAAAAACCAAGTTATGAATTTTTGAAAACCAATGCTTTGATACCAAATGTTGGAAACTAGGGTGGTTACAACACAATGTTGGATCTTAAGGCTATTCAGACACTAGAGGTGGTGAAATGTGCATTAACAACTTACTTATGAATATAAAACTGTATTTACTCAAATTGAAAACAGAAAGAAGTAATAAGAGAATAAATAAGTAATAAAGTAAAATGAAATAGTGTAAATAACACATGGATTTTTATACAGGTTCGGATTAACCAATCCTACATCCAGTCCTGCACTCTATCATGCAGAATTCCACTATAATCGCTTGCTTTGCACGGATGGAAAGAACACCTTTACAATC
Organism: Allium cepa; assembly: GCA_030765085.1. Lineage (NCBI taxonomy): Eukaryota > Viridiplantae > Streptophyta > Magnoliopsida > Asparagales > Amaryllidaceae > Allium > Allium cepa. The sequence continues at coordinate 458,244,527 of CM060938.1, read as the reverse complement.
TTGGTTTCACGTGCTATAAGACACACCCTCTTGATTTTACAAGGTACAAGAACACCTTCTACTTATCACCAACAACATACTATGGCAAGTAGTAGTAGTATCTTCAATACAGATCCTTGCAGATTCGGTACAATGATCCTAAAGACCTCCAATGGCAATATATCTTTGAATTCTTTGAGGAATATGATGAAATCAGAGAGAGAATGATGTGAATTAAAGTACAACTCTCTGATATTGTGTAGTTTGCAAATCAGTGAAGAATTGGAGTAAAACAGTATTGATTTGCAAGGAGATTGAAAGAGTATGCAATGGATTTCTTTTGCAAATGTTTGGGGAAGGAGTAAGAGAAAATAAGAATTCTTGATGTTAAAATTCATTTTCAGATGCCTTTATATATTGGTTGAAGAGATGTGCCTTTTGGTGAAGAGGTGGAGGGAAATATCTGTTCATTTAAAATTTGAAATTATGAAAAACGGCTAGCATATCGACAACCCCCTACCCCCCTTGTCAACATGGGTGTGTTGCAAAATGAACAGCAACACTAATAAGTGTTGCAAATTTTCAACTTTTCAAATTACCTTATATTTGTAGATTTTTTGATTCGGTTGAGGTCAATGGTTGATGGTCTTCAAGTATAATTGCCACGATATCTTTAACAAGATATTCTAAGGTTCAACCAACTCCTTACTACTTCAAACACCTTTGTCCTTCAGCATTCTTCTCTAATTGATTTTGTTCTTCAATTGCTCTGATTAACCTTCTTCTATAATTCATCCGCTTCCACTGTATTCTGGTTAATCTCTGTAAATGTCTCCATAATATGTCTGATATCACAGCATAACTCGAAGATACATTACTAGTAATATTTATGTGGTTGTTGGCATCAAAATCAATACCTAGAGTATTAACACCAAATCTGTAAATTACTTTCCACACTTTTAAAAATAATACAATATTTATTTTTAAAACAAATTGCCCTTTCTTATATAAAATTCCATTGTGAATTTAAATTTTCGAATATCCACTGATATACCATTTTCAAATCAATTACCAAATATTCACTTTCAACACCAAATCAATTTTCAAATTGATTTCCAAATTTATTTCAAATACCAAATCAAACCCCGAATTGATTTTCCAAACATTTATTTCAAAACATCTACTGATATACGATTTTCAAATTGATTTCAAAAATCATTTCAAAATGCCAAATCAATTTTCAAGTTGATTCTCAAATTTATTTTAAATACCAAATTAATTTTCAAGACACCAAATCAAGTTCCCAAATCGATTTCCAAAATCATTTCAAACACCAAATTAAATCCCAAATTAAATCTCTAAATTTATTTCCTTTTAAAATAAATTCCTTTATCTTTTCCAAACTATTTAAAATCCGAATTTTGAATAAATTCTTCAACTATTAAGCAATATTACTCAAAACCCATTTATTAAATTTTTTTTCCCATATTTTGGAATCCATTCAATAAGTTTTCAAAAATAAAACTTTATCTATTTAAATTTCTTCTTTTAAATTCACCCAATTCTTTAAATGAATTTATTATGAATTTTCTACTTGAATTTCAAAAATCCAGTTTTATTTATTTCCCGTATCCTACGATACCAAAAATATATTCGGCTAAATTATAGCCTTCAACGGTTTCAATCACAAATAATCACACATATTATAAATAATCAACATACAATATTGAAACAAATTCAAATATTTGAGGAATCCAGTTGGATCCCTCCAACCTGTTTCCTTGCATCCATAGACGTTAGCACAACAATTAAATACTAATTCTACTTCGAGGTGGAATGTCGTGGTATGTGGGATCAATATAATATCGTCCGCTGTTATGCAGCGCATAGGGTGTCATCCGCTATATAATGCGAGAAATCAATCACTCCAAATACATATATAATACCAATTCCACTTCGAGGTGGAATATCGTGGTCTATGTGTTTAATATAATATCATCCGCTATTATGCGACGCATAGGGTCTAATCCAATACGACTGATAATAATTTATCATCCAAGCACACAATCAACAATTTTAAATTTAACTATTTAAATTTAAACCAGAAAAATCTGAATGAGTGAGAAGATCTCACCTTTGCTTATGCATGCAACCATTTTTCAATCCAGCTTGTTTTCTTCACAGTATTAGACCTTGTATAGACAATTTTATACGGTTGATTAGTATATTGAATTAATCAAACAATTAATCACTAGTTATTTATTTAATTTTAGATAATAATTTGGATTTTTACACCAATAATTTATTCAAACAAATTTTCTTTTAATAAAATATTTGAACTAAACAAATAATCAATCACTATTTTAATTAATTTAATCAACCAAATTATTTAATTAAACTAAAATTTCCCTAATTGAATAATAAAATTTCATTCAATAATTTTAGTTAGCCCATGAATTTTATTTTAAAATAATATTTTTAATTTTTTAACAAATTCCTATTTCTTTCAAACTTTGCATATATAAACTAATTTCCTGTTTATATATACATTTAATCTAATTAGATCCCCTTTTTTCAAAATCTTACCTATCTACAATTTTCTGTTTTACTATATATGCCTACATTAAATAAAATAAAATTTCTTTCAATCTATATGTATGTGTGTGTGTATACGTTTAATTTTAAAATAGAATTGTGTTTGATATCTTACTACAAAAATATTATTCTGATTCCTACATATAAAAAGAATCTACAAGAATATACCTCAATGCCCAAACCCAGCCTCCTGCGAGTCTTGTATGCAAATTCCATCGAGCGCCATAGCGCTGCCACACCAATCTCGAGCCACCCAAATTGCGACGTTCCCAAACCCTAGAACGAAACTGCCGTTCGAAGACCTTGCCTTCACTATCTCGTGCATCCCCTGCCAATCAAACGCCACCCATAAACATCTCCCTTCGACGAGCATCACCGAGTTCCCCAATCGATCGACGTCGAACACACCCATGTCGCCGCCGAGTGCAGCACTTTGGCTCCCATGCTCGTGCCTCCTCCTCGAACGCCAACGACCTCTAACTCGTGCGCCTCCCATCAGTCGCCATGCTTCGATCGCGAAGCTATTTATGAATGAAATCAAATGAATTCGATTTCCAGATTTCCAGATATGTCTCCCTTTTTTTTTCATTTTGTGCATTGGCCGTTGGTAAGACATGAACGAAAGTTTTTTCATTCGATTTGAAAAGAGGAGGAAGGGAATAGAAGAGGCACAAGGTAAAATATATATTTTTTCTACATTATTTTATCTCGAATAAGATAATCAATTTTTTTATTGGTAACAAACGCGTGTCCTTTAATTATGCCAAGTGGTGCAAGAGAAAAGAAACGTGCAATTTACCTTGTGAATTTGAATATTTATATCAATCTCAATTCAGATTTAAATTCAAACCGTCTCCAATTCGAAGCTCAAAATTTCAAACTCCTATCGAGGCATGCCACCAGACGTTTTAATGTTAAACCCCTATTCCGAACGCAATGGAAAAGGTTTCGAGTCCAAATTCGATCGTATGGAGAAGATAGTTTTTTGAACCCAGTTATTTAATTAAATCTAGATATAATTTTCAGTGCGTTTTCTTATCGTAAGGCCAAACGATCACTCCAAACATTATGAAAATTGAAACTTGATAATAATACAATATTACGGATCCAATGGAACTAGTTTCGTAGAATTCCGAGACTGTTTCCTAGAAGGCTATTTTTAAATATCGATTTAAACGATATAATTTCAACACTGAACAAATCACTTTCAAAATCAATTTTCAAAATTTTACTATCTCCAGTATCATCATATAAACTTTCTAGTCCTTTAAAATATTTTTAATCGGCTTAAAACTGAGGATTTAAATTTTATTTACCCAACTTCCAATTAATTAAATCTAATAATTTAATTGCCAAATTCACAGTTATATTTGAAATCCAAGTTAAAATAACTCCCAAATATTTACAATCAATTAAATATATTAATTTCAAATGTTAAATTTTTCGGGTCGTCATTTATAGAAGATAAAATTAGGCTTCGAGACCTACTCTATGGCGTTTGAAATGCCAATTACAGTTAGAAAACATATATAACTTGCTGATTTGGTTAACCAAATCAAAAGTTAGAAAGAGTCAAACCTAGTGTTGTTTTCCTAATATATTTATTTAGAAAATTTAGCCTAAATACTAATGTTTTCAGCCTATAAATAGAAGCCTAACTCGATTTATTTTGGTCTATAAAATCTGGCCTCACTTTTTAAAACTCCCTAAATCAATGCAAAACTTACAACCAAATTTTAACCAGATTAAAAACTCTCATTTCACTTCATCTTCTCTCTTCCTCGCCAAAATTTGAAAATTCATAACTTTTTCGTTTCTCAGTTAGTTTCGATTAAACCAACGTAATATCAAAGGACACAAAGAATACTGTGGTATCGTATATCTTTGGAGGTTGAATTGGAAGGACAGAGGCGTGACATACCCGAACAGAGAAGAACAGTGGTGGAATCTCATACACCATTTTCCACATTTTCTATCAAACTTCAAAGTGATTTATCTCTCTCATTTCTCAAATAGATTTTAATGATCTACCCATCAAAGCGTCTGTGGAGACGAGTACTACAATTAAATAAAGAACTACTCGCAACTAGTGAGCTTTCTAAGCGATAAAGGCATCATACAGCAAAGAACAACGGTGAAATCTCGTACACCATTTAGTCTCTCTCGATCAATCTTCAAAATGATGTATCATTCGTTTTCTAATGTATTTTGACAATCGACCTATCAAAACGGTTATGGAGACGAGTATTATGATCTGATATAGAAAGTAGTGCAAATCACGGAGGTTTCTAGGTGCTAAAGGGACACGACAGCAGTGACAACGTTGTGTTCTTCTTCATTCGAGATTTCTGGTGAGTGAGACTCTTCCTATTTTGGTGTATATTAATAAAATGTAGTAACTTACCCCTTATGGTCTTAAATCAAAATATAAATGATGAAATAGATAATAAAAAATTGATTTTTTAAATATACATGATTAGGATGTTATATGCGATGAGTAGATAATAAAAAAGGTGATTTTTATTTTTAATTGGGAGAAGATTGATCTTTTCCTTATTAAAAAATGTAAAGAATGTAAATGCTCCAAATTAGCATACTACATATCAAAATTATATTTCTCAATGACATGAATCCAGTGGTAGTGTTCATTCGATGATATAAATTAATGTTATTTAACTAAATAATTTATAAAATTAGGAAAATGCCCTTAAACTTTAGACACTTCGCATACGACCTTTTATTCATACGTGGTTCGCGACATCTGTATCGTGGTAAGATAAGAAAAAGTTTTAGTATATTTTTTCTGTGTTTTGAGATACTTCAGAATAGTTTCTTATTTTGATAGATTCTTTATATGTTGTTTGATATAGCGATAGTGGGCTGATACATTTTGTATGTCAGGAGCAAGCCGCTTACGATTTTGCCATAATGGGTTAAGATGTTTGCTACTTATGAAGTGGTAGTAGCGGGTTGAGACTTGTGGTTCTTCAATAATGGGTCGTGTATGATTTGGCGATAGTGGACTATAACATATGGTTCTTCAATAGCGAGTCACATACGATTTGATGATAGCGGGCCGTGAAATGTAGTTCTTTAGTAGTAATTTGCACATGATATGGAGATAACAAGCCGAGACATGTAGTTGCTCGGTAGCGAGTCTCTTATGAATTTACAATATGTTACATTCAGTGGAATTGAGTCCTCGATGCAAGATTTAACAATAGTGAGCCAAGAGATGTCAGTGCTCAACAACGAGTCGCTTATGATTTGACTATACGGTACAACCAAAGGAGTTGAGTCCTTAATGTATGATTTGATGATAATGAGCTAAGATGTATAGTTTTTCAATAGCAGTCCAATGATTTCAGCATGTGAGTTGGGACTTCGGGCCCAATCGTGTGTATATGATTATGCATAAGATAGATTTTAATGGGACCTTAACATATGATGTCACCATAGTATTATATTATGACTAGTTGACTTGTTGGGGGTATGTGACACAAGTTAAGTTATGGTTTTTAAGTATAAGTATTGTTTTACTAGCTTATTTTTAAAACAAAATGCTTATATGATGTGTATCACTCACTAGACGTATGTCTAATCTCCTTTATTCCTTTCTCCTTTTTGTTTACTCAGAGGGTAATGGTGGCTTGGAGGCATGATGGTGCGACGGGGACATGCGTTTATTTATCTATTAGCTATCTACTATGTTATTCCAAGACATTAAACTATTTTCCGTGACCATCATAAACAGATATTATAGTTAGAGTTTATTTAATATTACATTAATTTATTTGTTTGGGATTCTATTATTGATTATTATATTTTATTCTATCTGATATAAGTTTAGAAAAGTGTAGAATACTGTTGATAGCTGCCCTAATTAAAGAATTTAAATTCTTTTAGTTGTTCCCCTAAGAAGTAAAAAAACGAATCGGGCTTGAAGTTTTTGAAAAAATATAGAAGTTAAAGTTTGTTCAATGTATTGAAATAATAACCCCTTATTTAAGTTTCGAACATAAGATAATTTAATAATTGATAATTTTCCTTTAATATTTTAAAGGCTTTATTATTATAAAATGTTTGGTGTAATACACATATTTGCAATTATATTTTGATGTCAACTTTTCTTTTGATAATGAAATTTTTGAAAGTAAATTGAAAAGCAATTAAAACACATCTTTTTGAATGTCTTTTGTTTTATAAATATTTCTATCACATTTTGATAATTTTTTATTACATTTTGTTTACACTTTTGTAAAAAATTATTATTTATTAAAGTGAATGTTAAAAAGATACGTTTTACATGCATATTTTTCAAAGTTAAATTATATGATCTTGGATAGAATTTAAATTGAAAAATGTGGATATAAGAATTACTATTCTAAATGGTGGAATTTCTCTTTTTTAATATGTATGTATTTCAAATTGAAATTAAAGGGTCTATGATATAAACGCTTTAAAATATGCATTAATAAAATATTTAAAATTTTGTGAAATTATTTCCAAATTTGATACAAAAATATTTAGTAGCCAAAACAAAATTTTAAGAATATATTTTTGTGTATTTACATGTTATTATTTAGAAGTGTTTGGAAATTATAAATTATTAAATAAAATGATATATACCTATATATATAATAAATTAGTTATAAATTATATGAAATTTGGAAGTGAGTATTTTAGAAAATAATAAAAGTTATTTCAAATCTAACTACATTTTGAGTAATTAATATTGAATTTGTAAAGCTATAAGGAATTGAGTTTAGAAGTTAAATATTTTCAAGTATGGAAAGTTTTAAGAATTGTAAAAAAGTTAGTTTTTAAAATTGAAATTATAATAATTGTTTTATAGGAGGACTTACGAATAGATTTGGAATGCTTAGATTGAAATAAATTTGGGTTATAATTTTCAGTGAAATGATTTAAGATGAAATGTCTAAAGGTGAAACTTTTTGAAATTTTGTTTAGGTAGAAACTAACGAATTTAATTTGAAAAAAAGATGCGATGTGATTTTTATTAAAGTTTATTAAAATTACCAGTAAAATTAATAGTTTTAGAAATTTGCTAAGCTTGAAGAATCTGAAGTTAAAAATCAATGACTTTTTATAATAACAAAAAATAAATTGACAAAAATGTTATTGATATTTTTACTTGAAATTTGGATTAGGGTTAGAAAGTAACATACAGCTTATATAATTTGAATTAATTATAATGAACTAACTAGAATAGTCAATATGACACTGTACTGACACTACGCCATAGATGGCCTTCTGCAACATTTTTGCAAGGTGTTGCCAGGTAAAATGTTGCGATAGCTATACAATTTTGGTCCTACTGCAACGTTGAATTTTTGGTGTTGCCTTAGCCATAAAAATGTGTTGCTCTAGCTGAACAAGTGTAATTGATGCAACAATTTTTTATAGTGTTGCTATAGCAGACCTTTGCATATCTTTCGCACCGATCCGCGCCAATCTACCAAGGCAAATCCTACGTTGGAGAACGTGACACCTCATTAATCCGAACACCACTCCTTGATCTTTTAGAGCCGCGAAGAAAAAAAGCCGCAAATAACTTTTTATTTTCATTCTTCTCTATCTTCTTACAAAGGTTCAAGCGTTCAACGATTTCGGTTCGATTAGGGCTTCGATTTGGGGGTTCAAGCTTTGTTCAGCGATTTCGCTTCGATTTGGGGGTTCAAGCATTGTTCACATCACTTTAGGGCTTCAATTTCGATTTTGAGGTATAACACTCTCTCCCATCACTTTAGGGTTTCGATTTAAACTACTTATAAATTCTTAATTCGGCCTGAATTAACAATTCGACTTGTCTAGGTTTCCTCTTGTTGGACACACACGCAAATTTTATCTTTTTATGTTAAAATACTCATATTCATAATTGTAGTGATGGACAGCGAAAACATTTGGATAGAAATTCCAAAGTTTAGTGAAGGATATATTAGCGGGATAAGAGCCTTTATACAAAACGGTTTTTCTAAATTGGCCGTAGGCGATGAAATGACGTGCCCATGCAAGAATTGTAAAAATAGCAAGTGGCGTCGTCCAGATATAATTTATGATCATCTCATCTGCAATGGTCCATCTCCATTGTATGTGAAATGGATTTGTGAGGTTTCTCACCCAAATTTTGGAAGGAGTGATGAAGATATAGACTGTGATGCTGGTGATTTTGGAGATAATCTAGGTGAAATGTTGCACCGTACTCGTGGAAATATGCAGAACTGTGAAGATGAGAATTCTGATGCACCAAATGCCGATGCTAAAAGATTTTATCGCCTTGTCGAAGATGGAAAGCAGCCATTATATCCTGGCTGTTCAAAATTTTCGAGATTAAGTTTTATCATTAGGCTTTATTCTTTAAAATGTATACATGGGATTACAGAGTCTGCAGTTGGGGATATACTAGAGTTGATGAGAGAGGCTTTTCCATAGGCCCACATACCTTTATCTTTTAGAGCTGCGAAGAAAATCATTAAAGATTTAGGTCTTGATTACAAACAAATACACGCATGTCCAAACGATTGCATGCTCTATTGGGCAGAAAATGAAGATAAAGATGTCTATAACTCTTGTGGTATTTAGAGGTGGGAAGAGGAAAAGAAAGGCACCCGTGACAATGATCCTGAGAAGTTGATTCACAAAGTCCCGGCAAAAGTAATGCGTTACTTTCCGCTAAAACCAAGGCTGCAAAGGCTGTTTATATGCAAGGAGTATTCACAACTTATGAGATGGCATTCTGTGGGCCGAAAAAAAGACGGAAAACTTAGACATCCAGCTGATAGCGAGACTTGGAAGGCGATGGATGCTATGTATCCTGATTTTTCATCAGAAAATAGAAATATCAGATTGGGTGTAGCCTCTGATGGATTCAATCCTTTTCGTACAATGAGTACAACTTATAGTACATGGCCAATTGTATTAGTTAACTACAACCTTCCACCTTGGTTGTACATAAAGCCCGAAAATCTAATTCTTTCAACACTCATCTCCGGTCCAGAGTCTCCAAAGAATAAAATTGATGTATATATGCAGCCTCTAATTGAAGAATTGAAAGAATTATGGGATCTAGGCATAGAAACTAATGATGCCTTTACTGATCAAAAATTCATGTTACGTGCAAGTGTGTTGTGGACCATTAGCGATTTTCCGGGGTATGCAATGTTATCCGGTTGGAGCACAAAGGGTAAATTGGGTTGTCCTGTATGCCATTATGAGACTTCTTCAATGTACTTGAAACATAGTAAAAAAAATGTGCTACATGAATCATAGAAAATTTCTGGATCCGAAACATAAGTGGAGGTTTGATAAGAGGAGGTTTAATGGTGAAGTTGAAATAGGACAAATTCCGGGAAATTTATCAGGAACAGACATTGAAGAACTGTTGCGTGACTTTGAAAATAATTTTGGGAAGAAAAAGGATTCTCCTTTCAAAAAGAAGTCAATATTTTTCAATTTACCGTATTGGAGCCACAATTTATTGCGACATAACCTTGATGTTATGCATATAGAGAAAAACATATGCGACAACATACTCGGTACTTTGCTAAATATTAGTGGCAAGTCAAAAAACCATTTGAATGCTCGTTTTGATTTACAGGAAATGGGCATCAGGAAGGTCCTGCATCCCGTTTTATCAAATGACGACGAAGACTTTGAGATTAGGGCTGCCATATTTGACATGACGAATAAAGAAAAAGAAATATTTTGCTCAGTACTGGAGAATGTTAGATTGCCATATGGTTGTGCAGCCAATATCAGTCGGTATGTTCACACGAAGGAAAGGAAAATCTCAGGGTACAAGACTCATGATGCTCATTTTCTACTTCACTACTTGTTGCAATTTGCTGTGAAAAAAACACTGAAGCTTGAGGTTGCATTGCCTCTGATAAGATTTGGTGCATTCTTAATAGGTCTTTGGGGCAAAGTAATTGATTTGGAAGATGTGAAGAGGCTACAACAAGAAATTGTCGAAATTCTTTGCCAATTTGAGATGATATTTCCACCGGCTTTCTTTGACATAATGGTTCACTTGACGGTTCACTTGTGCAAGGAAGTTGAATACGGTGGACCTGTGCACGTTCGATGTATGTTTCCGATTGAGCATTATCTAGCTAAACACAAATCTTATGTGCGCAACAGATCTAAACCGGAGGGTTCCATCGCCGAAGGTTACTTGGCAGAAGAATGCTTGACATTCTGCTCAAGATTCTTAAGCGGTGGTGATGCAGTACCTAAATTTGAAAGTTGTCCACAAAATATGGAATATGCTATTGGTACAAGAAGAAATAAAGACGGAAAAGCTATTCATCTAAAAGAATCTGAGTGGATGGCATGTCATCGGTACATTCTATTCAATTGTGGTAACGAGGAAATAGATAATTTAAAAGAGTAAGTTTTTATGTTCTAATTTTATTCTAGCAAGTACTAAAGAATTAGAATATTTCTTTATTGATATTAATACCATCATAATTATTATAGGGAACACCGAGCTTTAATTGATGGTCATGCAATATCGAGAAGATATAAAAGAGAGAGAGAGCACATACTAAAGAATTCTGGAAATGGCTGAAGGATGAGGTTGGGAAAAAAGAGGACATTTCGAAAGAGCTAGAAGTGCTTGCAACGGGCCCTAATCGGACAGCTAGGAAATTTAGTGGATATGCTATTAATGGATACAGATTCCATACAAAATATAGAGATGCTAAGTGTAAAACACAGAATAGTGGTGTATTCTTGACTGCCTTGACCACTAGCTTTGCAAGTTCAAAAGATCAAAATCCATTGGTTGGTAATGTTAGTTACTACGGAGCAATTGAAGAAATACTAGAAATTGATTATTGGGGAGAAATTTCAGTGGTTTTATTTAAGTGTTGCTGGTACCAAGAAGAGAAAGATTTGTATGGGATGACTCGAGTTAATTTTAATAGATTGTGCCAGAAATCTGATCCGTATGTTATGGCTTCACAAGTACAACAAGTATTTTATGTACAAGATCCAACTGATACGGCACTTTATAATGTTGTCAAGAAATTGCCGAGGGACTGGTGTGAAGTCGAAAATGAAAATGGAAATGAAGATGATCCAGTTTTACATGATATTCAATGTGGTAATGGAATAGGAAATCAAGTTAGTGATGTTAGGTGGTATAGAGATGACATCCCGGCAACACAAATCCTCATTCCGCCTAGCATAGAGGAAACTACCTCTTGATTTCTATGTAGCAATATCAAGTGACTTCTATTTATGTATTGGTTCTTAATTAAGGGACGAATTCTGTATCTGTTGATTTTCATAATTAATTTACTACTTTTTAATTACTTGACTACTTGTAAGTTATTCTGATTTTATGTGTTCCCTTGTTGTTTCTAGTGCTTTATATACCTGCATACACATGTACTTAATATACATGCCCATATTATTATTTCATATCTTGCTTCCAATGTAAACTCACCATTCTGTATCCATTTTGTGTAGGATGGGGGAACTCATGCAGCTCACATTTCACCACAAGGGTGCATTTCAGAAGGCATAATATGTTGGTGGAATCGATACTGTGATAAAGAGGGTTGATCCTGACTACTTCTCGTACACAGTGCTCATTGAGTTTGTGAAGGATGACCTTCAATACACCTAAATAGGAGGAATTTATATGAGAAATGGTGAGAAGGGTGGGTGGAAGTTAGTGACGAATGATGCGGACCTCTCCGAATTAGTCAAAGGAGTTAACAGTGGTGGCAACTTGGATTTTTATATCGACAACGTTGTCGATACTGCAATTGAGCCACTAAAGCAAATACAGCCGCATGTAATCATGCGGCCAAGGCAGAATTTGGTTACAGGTATATATAAATGGATAGTTAATATCATTTACAGATTGTGATATTTTGATATAGCAAAAAAAATTATTGTGATATTTTGATTATAACATTTAAAGATTATGATTATAATATCATTGTATTGTTGCAGCTACAAAACCAGTGAAACGACAGTATGTGACGGCTCATCAACTACAACAGAACCAAAAAAACAAGAAGTTAGCTGAAGTCAACAGTCCTCGGAAGTCAACACGGCTGAATAGCAATGCAACTGTGAATCTAAAGTTAGGTGATGTGAACAGTTCTCGGCAGTCGACACGGCTGAATAATCCAGAACCCAGCGATGCAACCGTGAATCTAAAGTTAGCTGAGGTGAGGAGTCCTTGGAAGTCGGCACGGCTGAATAATCCAGAACCCAACAATGCAACCAAGAATCTAAAGTTAGCTGAGGTGAGGAGTCCTCGGAAGTCGACACGGCTGAATAATCCAGAACCCAACAATGCAACCGTGAATCTAAAGTTAGGTGATCAGGTAAATCCTCAGAAGATGACACAGGGAAAAAAACCAAAAATCAGCGATTCAACAGTGAATCTGAACTCATGAAGTGTTAAGAGGAAGTTGGAATCACGTTTACCAACATCGGAAGAAGAAGATATGGATGAAAATGGCATGCAGGTTTGAAGAATTGTTATTATGATGATCTTATTGTAATTTGAATATTTTGTACCACTCTTGCAGCATACTTACTATGATGTTCCTGTTTATTATATACTTGCAGGATGTTCATCCACCACCTCCAAATGAGTATTCTACACCTCCACTATCTCTAAAAGATTATGAAGTACAGAGAACTGCTAAGTTGATGACGAACCTAAAAGATTATGAAGTACATAGAGCTGTTAATGTGATGAGGAACAACGAAGTTCTTGCTTCTCTAGGTGTGTCTGCAATTTCAGCTGAACTGAGAAATGCAAACCAAAAAAAAGATAACGGAAAAGAAAAGATGCAAGAGGATGTGGATAATGATTAGGAATATAATCCGGACCATGAGGAGCATAATGAAGATGATACTTCACAAAGTCCAAGAAAGGTGTGTGATAGCTACGTATCTTATTTTTTCTTCTTATGAAGATAATAACTATAAAATCCAATCTTATTTCCTACTTATATATGCAATTTAGAGAACTAAAAGAGTTGAGAAGCCCAAGCCTGTTAGTGGACCACAAACTCGTTTAGCTAGTGGTATCGCAAAGGAAAAGGAAAAGTTGAGAAGCACAAGCCCAAGCCCAAGCCTGATAGTAAGTTCAACTGAGAAGGATGTTGAAGGAAAAGGAACAATGGCTGATTATTTGGTTCTGCGGGAACGACAAAAGAAAAATGCTGCAAAAGCTAGTGCAAGTGGTATGGCAAATAAGTATGTTGCAGAGAATGTCTTGCCAGACATTGAAAATGAAGAAGTTGAAGCAGGTACTGAATTGATGTGATAATATTTAATATTACAGTAGGATTAATATTTAAGTACCGAATTTACATTATGATTTATGTTATTATTTGACGGGACTTTTCATTTTAATTAAAGGTGAAGTTCCTAAAAGACTCAGAGGTCACACAAAGATGTTTAATGTTCATACAAGGGCGAATGACAAAAGGGTTGTAATTATGATGAACCAGTGGTTCCAACCTATTTCAGATGATGACAAAGTAATATCTGAACTGAGCAACTTTTTAGGAACATTGAAAAGGTCTGTGCTACTTACGTATAAATCTTGGTCGGATGTTCCTGAAAAGTTGAAGAAATCTCTATGGGATTATGTTAAGGTAATCTATTATTAACTATAATGTTGCTGAATTTTGCTTTAATAAGTAATATTGATCTATTAACTATAATGTAGCTGGATTTTGATTTATTTATTCTTTTTTATCTTTGATTTATATTTAAGCAACGGTATATTATTCTGTATGAATGTGAAAACTGGTTGTTGAAGTCTATTCGTGACTGTTGGAGGGGGTACAAGAGTCGCATAAAAACAGCTCATTATAAAGCTTATAAGACTGATGAGGAGAGGCTAGAAAACAAGCCGGACAACATCCCAGTGGAGGATTTTAAAGTGCTCTTGAGGTATTGGGCAGATGATGAGATTCAGGTATACGTACATATTATTTATTTCGCAAGATAAACGAGTATTTTTTTGTGAGATAAACGAGTACTTTGTTTATTATGTATTTTTTAGCAAAAAGCCCTGAAAAATTCTGTTAGTCGTAAGTCATATCAAGACACACACACCGCTGGTCCAAAGTCGTTCGCCCAGCTTCGTCACAAGATGGTATGTGATACTTTACATTTTTGATTGAAGAGAGTGTATGCTAAACTATCTATTGAACTTGTATCAAGAGACACCATCCGATGCAGCACTTTTTCTTAAAAGTCGTAAGAGAACAGATGGACGTGAGTACGTGTCTAATCCTCAAGTAATGAATTACAAACTTGTAAGTAATAATTCTGTTTTGTAATAAATTTGTTCTGTTTTGCACATGCTGCACATTGTTCATGTCTTGCTCATGTGCATGCATGCTCATGTCCTTGAAACTGTCCTTGAAACACTTGTTGAACTTGAGTTTCACAAACGTACTAATGGCATAGATGTTTTCTTTGGAAATTGTAATTGAGTATATTGTGAGATTAAGAATTTTGATCCCTTGGCCATTTTTTTCCTTTTCAAGTCGAATGAAGAGGACTTGCTTTTGCGTTTGGCTAGAAATGACACAAAAACTGGAAACGAGGAAATGAATTTGGTTAAAGGGATTACTGACTTGGTTTATATAAAAATATATGTCTATAGTAATACACATATGTGCATAAATAAAATGAATGGCCGTTTGAAGCCTCAGAATCCAGATGATGAAGCCGTAGCTGGCTGTCGATGGAATTGTTTTCCAGTTTTCACTAGTATATATGTTACAAATTGTTTTCTAATTACATGCACATAAACAAATTGTTTTCCAAAATGTGGCTTTCTCTGCATTTGCTGTACACAATCCATATGTAAGCATTTGCTGCATTCTCTACATTTACTGTAGGGTAATTTTGATGTGGCTTTATTTTGTAGGACTTAGTTCAAAAGGCAATGGCCGGTGGAGAAGGAGGAAATACCGTTGAAACAGTAATTTCGAATGGAAAATCACAGGGTCGTCCTTTGCTTATAGGGAGGCGTGCAAAGTGTGCAAAACAATCAACCGAGGCTCTAACAAATGCTTACGTACATGACTTAAGGCAAAGGCTTGTCGAAGAAATGGAAGCACAGCTAGAATCCAAGGTAAATAAGAAGGTACAAGAGAATTTGGCTAGGGTGCTAAAGAAATTAGGTGATGCCAACCCGGAGATGAACATCAATGTAGAGGATCTAACTTCCACAATCATGTCCAGTGATACTGATAATCTGACTGGAGGCACCAGCTCTTAAGTCTCATTTATGAATTGTTATGTGTACCGGATATTTTTGGGGTAACTGGATATTTTGGAGTAACTGGATATTTTGGGGTAACTGACTTGAACTGTGATGTGTACTGCTGTATGAATTGTTATCTGTATTGTGTATTATGATGTGTATTATTCAAGTGTTTTATGTGATATTGTACTGTGTATTATGCAAGTGTTCTATGTGATATTGTACTGTTCTATGTGCTCTTACTGTCTCTTCAGTATAGTGTTGCAGTAGCTTCAGTATAGTGTTGCAGTAGCTTCAGAATAGTGTTGTGGTAGCTTTAGAATAGAGTTGCCGTAGCTTCATAATAGTGTTGCCACCGGGTAATAAATGTTGCTTAAAATAATGTTGCAATAGTCATTCAAGGTGTTGCCATAGGGATGGACCCAATTGGGTCGTGGGCCCCACAAGATGTGGGCCCCACAACTTCAGAAAGTTAATATCTATAGCAACATTTTTGGAATGTTGCTACAGATACCTATGGGTGTTTCCATAGACCCAAATAGGGTTCTATTGCAACAATATTTCATATATTGCCTTAGATTGTCAAAATGTTGCCTTTGAGGTCTAAGGCAACGGCAAAAATTGCATCACCCTAAAAGTGTTGCCGTAGACCTATGGCAACATTTTTTGGGTCTGAGCCAACATTTTTTTTGTGTTGCAGAAGGCCATTTATGGCGTAGTGTGAGGACTTGTAGTATTGAACTTAATGGATTTGGGCAGTGTTAGAAGATGTGGATGGAGGAAAATTTAGAATAAAGATTTAGTAGCCTTTTCAATCAATTTGGATGGGTAAATTACCAAATTGATTTTTTCCATAACTGTAAAGGGTAAATACCATTTGGTACCATTTTATCCAAAATATTGTTTAATTTATCAGTGCTTAGCGCATGATGGCTTGAGGGATATGATTTGGCTAAAACTTATTGAATTTTCAAGTAAGTTGAGTGTAACCCTAAATATTTTTGCCATAGGGTCATAGGGAATATATGTTAAATCAATGACAGTATGTTAATATTAATGACACTTACATAAGATATGTGAAGAATGAAAGTGAGGATAAGTGTAAAGTTTCCCTAAAAGGCTGAATAACAAAAGATGGTTGCATGATATTGTCGATGATAGAGGACGACTATACTTGTTTATGGAGAATGTCATTATACAGACGTATCATTTAGTGTTATAACACATGTAAATGTTTTGGTTTATGCTACACCTATGTTTGGTTGTCATTCACAGTAAAATCTCTTAGGTATTGTTGTGCTATGCTATACATGAGAATATTTCTCTTAAGTTATGATTATGTATAGAGTACCTAAAGAGGAAAAATTCCTTCCATTTGGGTTACGGTTTAAACTTTGGGTGTGTACCATTAGTGTGTGATTTTTACATCACTTTTGAGTAGTTGAATGTGACATGAGCCCAATGTTATGTTTATTATGCTAGGACATCGATTTAACCTCCGATGTTCCTATATGAAGTCAGAAGAGTTTGTGGAGCTTATGGTATTTAGTGACTAACTGTCATTCTTTAAGTTAATAGGACAAGGCACTATTCGATATTGGGGGTCATTATTTGATATACTTTGAAAGTGATTCAATATGTTAGAGATGGTACCATCAAGGAATTATACGTAGAATGCTTTTGGAGTACGGAGATGTAAAGGTACTCTAGTCATATGTTATTTTATAGACTTCGCAAACACATGCAGTTAGTATTATTTTAGAGTATCAAAGTGTTGTATGATTTCAAGACATGAAGTAAATGCCTTGACTTGCATGTACTAAGGTATAAAGGCGTTTTTAAGGAAGGAGAGATTTGACTATTTGGAATTTTTTTTACAAAGTGGTAAGATTAGAACTTTTCAGTCATTACTGGGATTAAAAGAACTATCTTATTAAGTCAATTTAATAAAATAGTGAATTTTGTCCGTAACGTATTTTCAGTGCATATGAATATGAAACATAAGTAAAAAGCGCTGCTCAATTTACTTGCAAATATAATTAGCAAACCAACTATGGCACAAACTAACCCAATCAATACCAACCTAACCAATATATGACAGGCCCCCTCATATTGGCCTAAACTCTGGTTGGCCCCTAGACAACCCATCTATTTAATAGCTTTCAATTCAATGGTTGGTCGACTCTCCACAAGTGACCTCAACCACCAACACATATAACAAGGACAAGACAACTAAGCACAGCCCAGCTCAATTTATACCGGGCTGGTTCACCTACGATTGGTCCTACCATGTCAATCTATACTCATTATGGATCTTGGTCAACAAATTCACTTAGCTTCACTATTACTCAATTGCCAGCCAGCTCATAGACAAGACCGGTTCAAGCACGACCCATCATTAGCTCAGTGTCATCATAGTTGCGATTGGTCATTCCCAAGTAGCACGTCTCATGTTATCATCATCGACCTAGACCCTCTCTTGAAATTTGGTCCCTAAAACCATTAAGCTCTCCTTAACAAATTTCAGCACAAATGACTGACCCACTCATGGAGGTATACTTCCAATTTAGATTTAGGCTAGTCCATCAAGATTAGCTCCATCGCCAGTCAGCATGACTCTAGACGACTTCAACAACCAACTCATCCATTGAGGTTGGCTCAAGCAAACCTATCTTGGGCCCGAAATCACGATAGCCCGTCCCTTCATTTCACGCCTGCCCAGCATGTACTTTGCACTTTTGTCGTTAACATCATTAACTTCCAGTATCATCTATAGCCTAGCCGAAGCTACTCGTTTGCTTTGCCAATAGGCATGAAAAAGTAAATGCAATAGGTTGTACTAAGTACCATAGCAAAGCATCCAAATGCATTCCTACATACTCTTATAGCTCGCCATCAACATTTAATGCACATTAAATGTAATGCATGTGCCTAATTGGCATACTTCTTAGCCACATATTCTAGCCTTCCTTTTGTTAGCTACCTTCTATCAGCCAGGTGACTAGATCAATGGCCGAATGCAATTTCTGCCTGTTTTCCTACATGATCTCAGCAATCCATCATTTCTTTAACCACTTTAAATATCCCTAGCCATGCAACTTCAAAGAGGTTGGAATCTGGTTATTATCATCTTTCCAGAGTTCCACTCATAACAAATCGAAGTCTAAAGTTCTTAAGATTAGCTACTATTTCTTAAGTGCTTTGTTTCTTATTATTATCTTGTAATTACTTATAGTTGCAAGATAGGGTCATATTAAGTGGTCATTATAGTAGACATAGGCAAGCTTACCAAACCACTCTATATTGGGTGTCATTTACTTTGCATTGCTTACTTCGTTCCCATTTTACATTTTAAAGCCTAATGATTAGCAAGTATTATTTGCTTTCACAATGCAGTCTAATTCCTAGGTTGGCTAATTCTTTACTCAACATTTTGGCACCAAAAGGAGGGACCTTCCTAAAGCTCTTACCATTCATCACTTATCTTCCCAATGAAAGTTTGATCTGACTTTTTACCATGGACCTGGTTTATGAGGATGAATTTAACAACTCCAATAAGCATGGAATCAATTGCAATACCACCTCAATCTTTGCTTTCCCCATTCCTAGGCTCACCAATGATATGTGTCGTACCATGTTGCAATACTTAATAATCATAGGCACTTTGGCCCATGGGTTGAAAAGGCCGATGAAACGGTTGGATGCCCAAGCTATTGTAAATTATGTCCCAATGGGTCGTCCTACGATCAACCTTGTTAATTCGTCTATTCATTACCCTACCCTTCCCAGCACTTAAGATCTCAGGAACACTACTAAGGCCCAAGATAGGATGGTGCCTTAGACCCTACTCATGGATGTTCGTGATCATCCAAGGAGGTATACCGCGCGTGTCAGACCATGTTAGCATATCTCCAGAGGTCGCCTCGTTTTGAGAAACAAAACATCATCATTCCCCCTCTTCAAAATGGCCATTTTCTTTTAAGAATTTGCAGACATTGGATTTTAAATATCTCAACAACGATGTTCTAGCCATTGGGAAAGAGCATAGGCCTCCAACTGCACATTTCAAATGTCATAGGAGTACAGCCAAGAATAGGTTAAGAAAAGGGCGAGCCAATCATTCATGATCTCCCTTTGTGAACAGAGTGAGTAGTTCTCGAACTCTCGCTTATTATTTCCATCATCACTCCCATTCTCGCCATTAATCCCCTACTCCACCAAGACATTGGTGGAGCCTATAGTCGGTCATTGGCCGACTATCCCGTAGTAACCAAATGCTGGCCTTAGGGTGGAAATGAATATCCTTCACCGACAACCAAATAGAATGCAAACTAGAAATATTGGTGGTGAAGCATTTTCGGATAATGAGAATGATGAGCAATTTTGTGATAAAATCTTGAATACTTACATTCACAGGTAGTATGCCTTACCGCCCACTGACAAATATGATTAGAGTTCTAACCCATTTGATCACATCACTGCTTTTAACTCCACCTATGCCGGTCAACCTTTCAAACAAGAAAAATGCCTAGTATTTCCATCCACCATCATGGGACAGGCCTCCTGCTAGTTCCTACATCTGTAATAGGGCAGCATAAGTTTATGGGCCTAACCATATGTGGATTTTAAGACCGGGTGCTTTACCTCTAGGACCCATGTTATGATGACTAGTCAGTTAGATTACATCAAACAAGGGCAAATTAAAAAATTTACAATCATATGTCAACCACTTCAATGAAGAATCCATCCGTTCTTGGGATACCATCACGAATAACCTGTACCTGGCTCCCTACTATGGGTCATGTATAACTACAGTATGTGGAAATATATTCAAAAGCAACCATCTGAATCTTGACTAACTTCTATCAGCGAATGAACGACATAATAGAGCGGAAGACACCGATCGTTCTAATAGCAAAACTAAAATCGTGCATACCATCTAGACAGGTCCCTGTAATAATACCGATTATCGGCCCAGCGGTAGGTAAAACAACACCAAAAGGAGAGCTGAAGCAAACACTCAAAATAGTTCCACGTATGCTAATTATGCTTTTTTTGAATTGGTAAACGGAGATAACATATTTCACAACTTGGGACTAGATGAAATTTGAAAGACCAAACACCACCATAGACAAAAGAAGGAATGAGCCTTGCGACAATAGCAAACATGGTTAATTCTATCAAATCAACGGACCAATGAGTATTGGGCGCCCAAGGATGAAATTGAAAGTCTTATCGGAGTAAGAATCCTTTTAAATTTTACTTGTAATCAGGTAGAACAAAGAAACAACTGCAACAACTAGCTAGCTCTACCTTAGCAACCCAACAACAATATTGCAATAATCCTTATCATCTTAACCATATGTGGAGGCTCGCATGTGGTTGGCAATAGCCAAGGAGCACAATCCTAGTATCAGAGGGAAGTGGGCTCAACCGACCTGGTATATTCCTTAGAGCTCCAAGCATTTAGGACACCTAGGTTGGAATCAGACCAGCCCATCACTTTCATTATCAAGAACTAAGAGGCAGTCTCATAACACCGTCACAAATCTTACAGTCATCACTCTTGTAATAGACAACTCAAATATGCATTGAGCCTTCGAGGATGGGGGAAACTCGGTCAATGTCATGTCTTGATATGTTTTCAAAGCTCTTAAGCTTCCTCCCATCAACCTTACCTCTTGTGCTTTGCCAATTCATGGTTTTAGGAATATGGAAAATGTTCTAGTGGGCACCACATCGTATGATAGATGTCGGCCAAGAACCCCTTACTGCAAAAAATTCAAGTAAACTTTGTAGTGGTTGAATGCCATTCTGCTTACGACCCTTTGGTAAGATGACCAATCTTGTTAAATTGGTCGCCAACATCTCCTACAACCGACACGTCATGAAATTCCCCATATAGGATGAAATCGACAAGATCTAAGGCGATAAGTAAAAGGACAGGGAGTGTTATGGAACCTCCCTCAAATAAACGAAGAAGGGTGTTCTCTTGCTTCAGTAAGAACTACGAACACTTAATGCCGAGTCACTTGAGGGAACCATTGAGCTGGTTAATGCTCTGGCTCATGTTGAGACCGCCCTTAGTTATGAAGTATCAACATCAACTCCTACCACTGGTACAATCCACCTGAGCAAGCTACGCCAATCAATGACGTGCCACTTAAGAGTGCCCTCGAGTCGGGCAATGCAAAAAGTCGTGACTAGACTGTCCTTTCCATTAAAGAAACAACTGTGGATGATGTGTCACCTGAGAGTGCCATTGAGCCTAGCAATGCTGAATGTCATGTTGGGACTACCCTTATCCTTGAAGCTGCATCAATTGGTTGTGTGTCACCTATGAGCACTCTTGAGCAAAGCAGTTCTTAGGCTCATGCTAGGATCGTGGATGGTAGGGATCTTATATCCTTGGCACTCCCTAAAGGACTGAAGAGTTCATCATATCATGGAATGATCAGGTTGGTCCACCTAGGAAACTAGGGACATCCAATAAAGCAACTCCAACCCTCTTAGTGTCGACAGACTCATCTATGAGAGCCGGGGGCCACATCTTTACTTCGACTCAAACATGAATGTATGTCTCTGCCGAGGGTATCATAGAGCGCATGATTTATGCACGAGATCAGTGCTACTTGGAAATAAGCTCATATCTAGATGATGACTAGCGAGACCCACGCATGAGTGAGCCATGCAACGAGGTAGGGCTGGCCACCCCTTTGGAATCAATCTCATTAGACTGCACCAACCCCAGCAAAGTACAAATCGGCATAAATCCTAGCTCGGAGGCAGAGTAGATTTCATCATATATTTGCAGCAGAGAAAAGACGTCTTCGCATGAGGGCACACTGACATGACCTGCATTGATCCCAAAGTCATTTTCAATGCACTCAATATCAATCCTAAGGACAACCCCATCTGTCAAAAGTGCCGACCGTGAAACCTATAAAGGTACTGAGCTCTGAAATAAGAGTTAAAGAAGTTGTGGGCTAATGACTTATTCGAGAGGTAGGATATCAAGTATGGGTAGCTAACCCAGCATTGGTCAGAAAGCAAAATAGTACTTAGAGAACTTGCATTGACTTCTTCGACCTCCTTAAAGCCTGCCCCAAAGATAGCTTTCCCTTGCCATGCATCGACTAGCTTGTAGATGTGACTAGTAGACATGAGCTCCTTGTGAGAAATGCGGATTAAGTATCTTAAGGCTAGGATAAATACTAGAGGGGGTGAATAGTGTTTTAAAGAATTATTAAATCTTTTTGAGTTTTTGTTAATTTGAGTACAAATTTATGCAATATTCAGACACAGATATGATCACAGAATCAAACACAGATGCAAATATAAAGCAGAAGCAGTAAATGAAAGAACACACCGGATTTTATACTGGTTCGGAGTTACCCTACATCCAGTCCCGCACACAAGTACGAATTTCCTTTCAAAAACAATCTTTACAATTACACCCTCGATTTCAAGGCAATGAGGTACACCCTCCAGATTCACGATCCTCTAGGTAGAGTTACTTGATTTCCCGAGCAATAAGTTCACCCTATTTATTTCCAAGGCTAAAATCACACCTTATCTCGCTTGATTGATTTCCAAGGCCACAATCACACCTTTTCTTGCTAAGTTGATTACAAAAAGCCTATAACTCTAAATAGCACCGAGGATCTTGTTGAGATAGTGATAGAGAATCAAACCAGAGATAATCTGTTAGATTTAATGTTGATTTCGGTGGAGTAATGGTAAGAATATATATAATAATGTGGAAGAAGAAGAGGGGTGAAAAACCAGAAAATCTGTTTTTAAATTCGTTGAAAACATCCCCTATTTACAGAAGAACAACAGCCATGTCCACTCATGAAGAGATATGACGAATAGACACTTCTTTTGAAATTTAAATTTTGAATTCAACTGACGCTATGTCGACATAGGGTACATGGGCATGTCGACATCACAAGGGATATTTTGGTGATTTGATTTTCTTTGAAAATAACTTCTATCTTATATTAAAACAATTTTAAACTTTATAAATATACTTGACTATAGTTAAAATACATAAGTAAATATATAGAATAATATATACAAAATTTTACTATAATTTTGTATTTAAATCTATGTATAAATATTTAAAAATTAAATATACTATTATTAAAGATAGTTAAAACCATGGATAATTTGATTTTGAAATTAAAGATTATTTTGAGGCTAAAAGTATTTTGAAATCTAGATAGGTGTTTTGATGCTTTTAAAAGGAAGGTTTTGAATTTTTTTTGAAAACAAGATATAATTTTGTAAAAATCATTTTGAATAAAAATTAGAGGATACAAAACAATGTTCCACAAGATTTTTAGTAGGTTCCATCCTACTTAGGGTTCCATCCCTTTAACAGGCTCGAAGTGGATTCTATTCCACGAATAAATTGGATTTTAAGATGCCAGTGCTTTTCTAGGAGTTTTAACAAAATTTCTAATTAAAAAATAAATTACTTGAACTCTTGAGCTTTTGATAATCTAGATATTCATGAATCTTCAATCTCGATATCTTGAATCTCTATACTGTACAGTCTTCATTCTTGGTACCTGCATGGTTAAATCATGCATATACATATATATTTAAACTTATACTGTTAGTATTTATATTTTATAATCTATTCTAAGGTTGTTGCCATCAAAACTATCATCTCAAGGACTAACAATCTCCCCTTTCTTGATGATGACAACCTTTGTTCATAAAATGTTACTTCTATCCTAATAACTCCCCCTTAATCTATGCCTAACTAACCTATTTTATATTTCTTCCCCTTTTCATCAACAAAAACTAACTCCAAATATATCAACAAAAACTATATCACTCCCCCTAAATCTATTACTCTATGACATGTGATTATAATGATGGTGTTATCATAAATAATCAACACTTAGATCTAAAACTAGAACTTAGTCCTAAACTACTAGACTAAGTATTCATATAATAAGAACACAAATTATTCATTAATTATATTGTTGCATTTACATTTTCGTGGGAAACATAAAAAAGAATACACACCAAAAGGAAAAAGAGAAAAGAAACTAACGAGTGTCTTTGAAAATGGGAGATCTATGAATCGAACAGTTTGGATAGTGGAAATAGAAATTTCCACATTGTTCGACAAGATTTCCATCTTTGTCAAAGCACACTTCTCCATTGTAAATGACTTTTTTGTTATCTTTTGCACGCACTTCTTCCATGTGGACTTCTTCTTCTTCGCTGGCCTCTTGTATTTGATCTCCTGAAGAGTCTTCGTCAATCGAGATTGGGTTAGCATGATTGTCCATTAGAAATTTTTGCAAATTCCTAAGGATTTTGCCTGGCCTCTCTTGTTTCTTGGCCATTCGAAGTTGCATTACTTGGATTTCAGTCATTAACCGAAGTGCATCCTTCAGAGAATCCTCCATTTTTGTCTCATGAGTGAGAGTAGTACGCTGAAATGGACCAAAAGTGGGAGAAGGAAAGGAAAAGGTAGAATTTTTGTTTGATTTTGAAGAGGAGGCCATTGATTATTTGATTTCAGAGGATAGAACAGAGAAATAACAAAAAGGATGAATAAAATTTCGAAAATGAGAAGAATATATAACCAATTATTTTGAATTTTGGTGGGAAAAATTTAAAAATAAAAAACGTTATATGTCAACATGGGTTGGTGGGTTATGTCGACATGGTCCTTTAAATTTTTTATTAATTGATTTATTTTGATTTAATTTAATTATACTTTGTTTATTTATATTTTATATTTCAGTTATTGAACAAATACCTAATTCTCTTCTTAATTTAGTAAATACAGATTCATTTAATGGTTTTGTGAATATATCAGCTATTTGATTCTCGGAATCTAGAGTAATTACTTTCTTATTTATATTATCTCTGAGAAAATGATGTCTTATATCAATATGTTTTGTTCGAGCATGTTGAGTAGTATTTTGGATAAATTTATCGCACTAGTATTGTCACAATAAATTGGTGATTTTGAAAATTTTAAACCATAATTTTTTAAAGTTTATTGCATGTATATTAGTTGAGAACAAGCCAAAGCAGCAGAAATATATTCTGCTTCAGTTGTTGATAAAGAAACTGTGTTTTGCTTTTTACTAAACCAGGAAATCAGAGAATGCCCCAAAAAGTGACAAGTTCCACTTGTACTTTTCGGTCTGATTTACAACTAACGTAATCAGCATCACAGTAATATATTAAGTCAAAGAAATCATTTTTAGGGTAAAATAAGCCATAGTCAGAAGTGTGTTTAACATATCTTATGATACGTTTTACGGCTTTTAATTGGGTCTCTTTAGGTTGGGCTTGATATCTTGCACAAAGACAAACACTATGCATGATATCAGGTCTACTAGCAGTAATATAGAGTAGTGATCCAATCATTCCTCTATATAAATTTTGATCTACATCTTTCGAGAGATCTTCTTTACTAAGGTACTCATTGGTTGCCATGAGAGTGGATTTTCCACTCGCGGTAGTCAAACCAAATTTATTGATTAGGCCTTTAGCATATTTTTCTTGACTAATAAAGATACCATTATCTAATTGTTTTATTTGTAATCCTAGAAAGAAGTTTAATTCACCCATATGACTCATCTCAAACTCTTTTGTCATTATTTCAGAAAATTCTTTATTCATTTCAAAGTTAGTTGATCCAAAAATGATATCATCTACGTAAACTTATACTAGTTGAATATCATTTTTATTTCTTTTAATAAAAAGAGTATTATCTACTTTACCAATTTCGAAATTTGATTGTAATAAGTAAGATCTTAGTATATCATACCAGGCTTTAGGAGCTTGTTTTAGACCATTAAAGCTTTCTTAAGTTTGTAAACATGATTTGGTAATTTTTCATTTTCAAAAAGTGGTGGTTGTTCAACATATACTTCTTCTTTTACAAATCCATTTAAAAAGGCATCTTTAACATCCATTTGATATAGTTTAAAATTATTATGATTTGCGAAAGCAAGTAGAATCCTAATGGCTTCTAATCTCGATACGGGAGCGAAGGTTTCATCAAAATCCGTTCCTTCTTCTTGATAAAAACCTTGATCGACTAATCGAGCTTTATTTCTAACTACCTCCCTTGTTCATTCATTTTATTTTTATAAACCCATTTAGTTCCAATTATAGTTTTATTCTCAGGTCTAGGAACAAGTTCTCAAACATTATTTCTAGTGAAACTATTTAATTCTTCTTGCATAGCCAAAATCCATGAATTATCAATTGATGCTTCTTTTGGATTCTTGGGTTCAATAATTGATATAAAAGCTTCATTGCTCATTTGACTTAGTTGATTTCTAGTTTTAACAATAGACTGCATATCTTCTAGTATATTTTCAATAGGGTGATCTTTTAAAAGTTTAGTCCTTTTATTAGGATAATTAATTTCATTATAAGTTTCAGTAGGCTCTTGATTTTGGGTGATTAAATCCTCTTCATCATTTGTATCTTCGAAATTTTTGAGTTTTAATCGAACGAAACATGCATTGTTTCTTCGATGTTGTTAGTTCTTAAACTAAATACTCTGTATGCTTTACTTTTATTATAATATCCGATAAAGGTACCTTTGTCGGATTTAGGATCAAATTTATCTAAGTTATCTTTGGTATTTAAAATAAAACATTTACTTTCAAAAATTCTAAAATAAGATACTTTAGGTTTCTTTCTATGAAGAAGTTCATAAGAAGTCTTATCAGTTAAAGGTCTAATTAAAATTCTATTTAAAATATAACAAGAAGTAGCAACTGCTTCTGCACAAAAATACTTTGGTAATTTACTATCTGAAAGCATGGTTCTCGCACACTCTTGAATCGTCCTATTTTTTTGTTGTGGAGTTCTTGGAGATGAAAAATTGTGAGTTATTCCCTTTTTATTGCAGAATTCATCAAACTTTTCATTTTCAAATTCACCACCGTGATCACCACGAATGGCTATAATTTTTAGAGAAAGTTGATTTTGAATCCTTTTTGTAAAATTCTTAAAACATTCAAAACTATCACTTTTATGTTTCAAAAATATTTTCCATGTAAAAGTAGAATAATTATCTACAATTACAAAAACATATTTACTATGATTTATCGACAGAATTTGAGATGGACCAAATAAATCAAGGTAAAGTAATTCAAGAGATTTTGAAGTTGAAATAATATCTTTTAATTTAAAAGAACTTTTTCTAAGTTTTCCTAATTGACATGCATCACATAGACTATCTACTTTAAAATTCATTTTAGGGAGACCTCTTACTAGATCATGTTTTGACAGTCTAGATAAGAGTTTGAAATTCAAATGCCCAAATCTCTTATGCCAAATCCAAGGGTCATTTGTATTTGCGAAAAGACACAAGTTATCATTTGAAACTTTCATACTAAGAATAAATATTCTTTTTCCTAATTCCCTCAAATATTATGGTTGAATTATTATCTTCAACGTAACATTTATCTTTTTCAAATTTAATTTTATATCCTTTATCGCAAAGTTGACTTATATTAGCAGGTTATGTTTTATATTCTTAACTAGCAAAACATTAGTAATAATAGGAGTTTCAGAGTTACCGACTTTGCCGATGCCAATCACATATCCTTTTGAATTGTCTCCAAAGTTAACCAGTCCTCCGTATTTGTATATTATATCATTTAACATTTCTGGATTCCCAATCATGTGTCTAGAACATCCACTATCGAGTATCCATTTATTCATTTTGATCTGCACAATTTGTCCATCGTGGATTGATTCCTCAATTCCCATAAAGCATGTTTCCTGCACATCAAACAATTTTGGTAGACAACTTGAATTTGAACATTGATTATATGCAGACTCTGAGACAATGATGACCTGAATATTTCTAAACTAGTATTAACAAACATAGTCATTTTTAAAAAATTTCAAAAATCAGATTATGAAACTTTGAAAACCTTGCTCTAATACCAAATGTGAGAAATGCGGATTAAGTATCTTAAGGTTAGGATAAACACTAGAAGAAGTGGGGTGAATAGTGTTTTAAAGAATTATTAAATCTTTTTGAGTTTTTTTAATTTGAACACAAATGTATGCAATATTTAGACACAAATATGACCACACAATCAAACACAGATGCAAATATAAAGTAAAAGCAGTAAAGGAAAGAACACATCGGATTTTATATTGGTTCGGAGTTACCCTACATCCAGTCCCGCATACAAGTACGGATTTCCTTTCAAAAACAATCTTTACAATTACACCGTTGATTTCAGGGCAACGAGGTACACCTTCCAGATTCACAATCCTTTGGGTAGAGATACTTGATTTCCGAGGCAACAAGTTTACTCAATTGATTTCCAAGGCTACAATCACACCTTATCTCGCTTGATTGTTTTCCAAGGCCACAATCACACCTTTTCTTGTTAAGTTGATTACAAAAAGGCTATAACCCTGAATAACACCGAGGATCTTGTTGAGATAGTGATAGAGAATCAAACCAGAGATAATCTAGTCAGATTCAATGTTAATTTGGTAGAGTAATGGTAAGAATATGTATATAGAAATATGGAAGAAGAAGAGGAGTGAAAAACCAGAAAATCTATTTTTAAATTCGTTGAAAACATCCCTATTTATAGAAGAACAACAGCCATGTCCATTCGTGAAGAGAAATGACGAATAGACACTTCTTTTGAAATTTAAATTTTGAATTCAACTGACACTATGTCGACATGGGGTACATGGGCATGTCGACATCCCAAAGGATATTTTGGTGATTTGATTTTCTTTGAAAATAACTTCTATCTTATATTAAAACAATTTTAAACTTTATAAATATACTTGACTATAGTTAAAATACATAAGTAAATATATAGAATAATATATACAAAATTTTACTATAATTTTATATTTAAATCTAAGTATAAATATTTGAAAATTAAATATATTATTATTAAAGATAGTTAAAACCACGGATAATTTGATTTTGAAATTAAAGATTATTTTGAGGCTAAAAGTATTTTGAAATCAGGATAGATGTTTTTGATGCTTTTAAAAGGAAGGTTTTGAAAACATTTTGAAAACAAGATATAATTTTGTAAAAATCATTCTGAATAAAAATTAGCGGACAAAACAACGTTCCACTAGATTTTTCATAGGTTCCCTCCAACTTATGGTCCTATCCCTTTAACCGGCTCGAAGTAGATTCCATTCCACGAATAAATTGGATTTTAAGATGCCAGTGATTTTCTAGGAGTTTTAACAAAATTTCTAATTAAAAGATAAATTACTTGAACTCTTGAGCTCTTGATAATCTTGATACTCATGAGTCTTTAATTTTGATATCTTGAATCTCTATATTGTACCGTCTTCATTCTTGGTACCTGCATGGTTGAATCCTGCATATACATATATGTCTAAACTTATACTGTTCATATTTATATTTTATAATCTATTCTAAGGTTGTTGTCATCAAAACTATCATCTCAAGGACTAACACTCCTCACCCTCATGGACGCCTATCTTGGATATAATTAGATTGCCATGCATGGCCCAGACCAAGAGCACACTTCATCACAAATGCCAACCTGTACTATTATCCCACCATGCCTTTTGGATTGCAAAGCGCAGATGTCGCCTACCAATGTTTCATCAACTGTATGATCTCTAAATATACATGTTAGTTCATGGTAGTTTATGTAGATGACATGCTGGTGAAATCTGAAAAGGTCGAGGGGCAAGTACAAAATTTGGTCGAGACTTTCAACATGCCGTGCAAGTATAATAGGAAGTTGAATCCAAAAAAGTGCTCATTCGCTATCTGGTCTTGTAAATTCCTGGGGTATGTTGTGAGTATCAAGGTTATTAAGGCCAATCAACAATTATTATGTATAAGTTGTTGTTAATGGTGGGACATGGAGTAGAGCTGGATGTTCACCTAACGTAGTATTTTTATTTTCTACTATGTATACCTCTCAGCAACTGTAAGGTCAAAAAGTTATAATTGTCTAGACTGATAAGGTTTGTTTTTAACTCTGATATACTATGTATTTTAAAGTGATGGCTTTTAATTCTTTATTATATTATATGTGATCGTTTTGTGGAGAGATTCTATTTCTACTATTCTTTTCTTTTTCTTTTCCTTTTACCCTAACAATCTTCTTTCTCGGTGATTGAAAGTTCGGTATTAGAATACCGTAGATGTACTTAGTGCCAAACTCCGATGGTCGAAAAGGCAGGTTGTTATATTTGGTATCGGAGTTGAAGGTTAAGCGAGAACCTTGGGTTTGGAAGGGTATGACTCATTAGAGATAAGAAAAGTGACACCCTAGAATGAGTTGACAGTATTATATATACAGGAGCGTATTTGTTATTATTATAAAAACATATTGTATTAATTGGTTTATTGAGTTATTTATGAATTTTGTTCGAGATATAGGACACCACAGTGTCGGTTGTGATTTCTGAACACTTAAACAAAACAAACAGACATGATGTTGATTTTTCAAAATTTGTAAATGAAATATTTTACCTAAAATTATATATATTTTTATATATAAAGAAATAATTTTTGAATCTATATATTTATTTATTGTTTTCTTTAGTAATGATAATATTTCGTTATTATCATTATTGTTTGATTTGTTGGGTTCGGATAGTTTAAGGGCATTGACTATTATTTGTCGGTTATTAAATTATGCTCGGCCAATTTGTGGGCATTAATTGTTATGGTAATTATTGGTGTATTAAAAACGAATCCCTTGTGAATTAAGTTTTGCAATTTGATTATAAGGTGTACGGTGAAACTGCTAAGTTAAAGGCCATTTTTTAATAATTGTGAGTAAAAGTAAAAGTTTTAATAGATATTGCTTTAATATAATCTTAATAGATAGACAAGCCTTTAGAGGATAAATATTTTAGAAATTTTTTCATAATAAAGGAAAGTTATTATAATGTAAGAAAATTTTTACAAGTACATTTTATATAAGTATGATATGTATAAAATGATTTATATGATTTATAAATTGCATCTTACAAGTCAAAAAGAGTTTTTGAGAAATTAAATTGTGGTGTTTTGGCATGTTGTTTCTAAAATTTTGGAGGAAATAATAATATTAGTAGTGTAGGATCGATTTCACCCTAGAGGGGGGGGTTGAATAGGGTGATGCTATTAATTATAAAAATTAATTGCGGAAGCTTATGAATAATTTCAACACAGATCACAGAATAATAGCAGCACAGAAAAATAGCAGAATAATAAAATGCAGAAATAGAACGACACAGAATTTACCCAGCTTCGGTAAAACCCTGCCTACGTGCTGCCCCCAAGGTTTCTACTAAACCTGCCACAACTCAGCCACTGAGTTGCGAATTCTCAAACTACGCCACGTAGTTTGTCCCCTAGTCACATGACTAGAAATTTAAAACGGTTTAAAAAGAAAATACAAATTAAAAACAATTTAAAATAAAATAACCCTAATTAAACAATTAAAAGCCCTTTAATATAAAAGAGAAAGCCCTTTAGAAAAATAGGCCGGCCCCTTTTGTAATTCGACCCGATCCACTTTTAGTTGCTCTGTTCCTTTTTGTGAAAAATGGCGGCTGTTCCTCTTTGTAAATTTAGGGCTTCGTTCTCTTCGATCCAAACTAGGGTTTTGCGAAGTGCCGACTTTAAATTGATCGAATCAATGATTGTTCATGTGTAGCCTTGATCGATCGTTTTCCTTGTTGCTCACTTCGGCTGCTTCGTTGATCGAGTTCTATCCTTGCTTCGGTATGTAATTTTTCCTTTTTGATTTCTGATTGAATGCTTGAACTCGATACTGAGATTGCCGATGATGATTTGTTTATATAGGGTTTGTAACCCTAGAACTGCGTTCGTCTGATTTGTTCAATATCATGCTTTCGGCCATTCGATTTTTGTTGAACGTTGATGATTTATTTGACTTAATCAAATTCGTATACTTGGTTCTCACGGCTTTAAATCTGAACTGTTCGTTTCTTTATCACCACGTCTCTGACTTGTTCCATATTGACTTCGGCTTGATTTTTTTTGATTTGGTACGAACTTGATATTGATATTGTGAATTTTTCGTTGATTTCGGTATGCTTCCACGACTTCGACATTTTATATTCATTGAGATGTTCATTGTGAAGCTTGGTTTACTGGTCTATTGTTGTCATTTCTTGTTTGGTTCAACTTTGTAGCATTGACTTGATATCATTACTTCAATGTTTCTGATGCTCCTTCGATTCAGTGAGGCTTGTATTTGAATGTCAGTTGTATCAGTCCTTGGTGCAGTTGATTTGTAGCCTCTAGTTCTTTGTTATGATAAATTGTTGCTTGGATTTTTTTGTACTTGTAGTCTTGTTCACTGTGTCACTTAGGTGCATTTGTTTGCACTGTGCATTGACTTGAGCTTCTAGCTTCACTTCTGATCAGATGTTGAGGCTTGCTTAGTCTTGAATACTGCACTTGTATATATTCACTATCACTTGCTCTTAGCTTGGAGTTGCATCTCTGAGTTGAACTGGTGCATTTTCTTTGTGGTTACTTTGGTTACTAGTTATGTGTTCTTGTGCATGTATCTTATAGCTCTGGATGTATAAGTCGACTTGATTATGCTTGGTCAGGTTGCATACATGTGAGTAGTTCTTTTCTTTGGCATTCCTTCATGTTGTATTGATCATTTGTATACACACATTCATGTATGTATATAGGTGTATGTCTGCATTCATCTTTACTATTGAAGTATTTACTGACTTGAGTCTTGTCGCGTTGGCTAGTTTGGTTCACCTATTTGTTATTTGAATTTTGAGACTGTGTTGTTGTTTGTTGCATACTCTTTGATGGATGTTGTGCTCTTTCCAGTTGTTGCAGTTCCACTACTTTGTGTTAGCATTGCACTGTCTTGACTCCATTAGTGTCACTGGTGTGCTTGAGTCAGTGGTTTTGGTTTGGCACAGTTGCTATGCCTTTGTGCATTTCACTGTTTTCATGCACTTGAACTACTCTCTGGCCTAACTCATGCACATATGATTCTTTGAGCTGGCTTTATTGTTATTTGTTTCTATGACTTGAATGCAACACTGTCATATTATGATTTGTACATTGAGTTGAATCCAGCTTAAACGCTCGGGTTTGACCTAGTGCTCGTGTCGAGATTTTATTTATATTGCACCTGAGTTAAACCCGTCCTTTTATTTTGGGTTTGACCTTGTGCTCACCTGCCCCTGTAACATTATCAAGTGTATATCGGTGTGCAGGGCCTTGTGGCATATACAGTGATACACCGTGTATGTCACAAGCTGTTCGTGTATGATGAATTCAATTTTAAATGATGACGAACAACCCAAATAACTGAGGCAAATATTATTTTCAAAATTCACATATTCACATTTTATTTTATATTGCAAAAATATTTCTTTTTTAATTTTGCTGCGTTAGTGAATATTTTTGCAGATTGCTCAGGTGCTGGATTCTAACTGGAATGAAGTTGAAGATAAAATCCGAATTGAGTGAAAGAGTGATGTGTAGTGAGGTTAAATGTAAATATGAAATTGTGATGTAATTAGAAATTGTATTGTAATTGAAATGGTATATGTATATAGTGAGAGCTTGAATTTGTACTATTCAAAAAATTGTAATAAATATTTCTTTGAATAAAATTTCTGTTTGAATTCAAATTCTATGTTATTTAATTTTAATCAACAAATATTTATTTAATCTATGAAAAATAAAATAGTACATTAAAAAATACATTTAAACGAATATATATGTTTATTATCATCAAACAAAAATCATATAAGCACATATTCAACAATCTCCCCCTTTTGATGATAACAACATATATTTAAGATTTTGAATATGTTAAATGTATTTGATCATTGATATGCTCTAATTGCTCCCCCCTATATAAATGCTTCCTCTCTACACAAAGCTCCCTCTACATATATGCATACAAATAAAAATATGCAAATGAGTCTAGATGCAAATAAAAAATTGTTTGACCTTTGCTTGATGTTATTTGACAAAATCTTAACTTTTCCCTCCCCCTTTTGTTATCGGCAAAAGAGTAATAGTGTTAGAGAAAATAGAGATAAAGTGATCGATATTAATTCAAAATTAAAACTCAATTGAATATAAATATTAAATTTCAATAAAAGATCAAACAAAAATCATAAATATTTTGTTAGGCGCATATTCCACTTTTAGAATGATGGGAATGATGTCATCATATAAAACC
Source organism: Allium cepa (assembly GCA_030765085.1). NCBI lineage: Eukaryota > Viridiplantae > Streptophyta > Magnoliopsida > Asparagales > Amaryllidaceae > Allium > Allium cepa. Next base: position 458,209,442 of record CM060938.1, on the reverse strand, counting down.
ATACATTTGTGTCTATCTGCGGTATATTTATATCAGGAATTTGAACATCTACTAACCATGCATAACCGTTAGGACTTTTAAATGAGATTAGTAGTATTCCAATTTTATTTTAAAAAAATAAATTCAAGTATCTTCTAACCACGCATAACCGTGAGGACTTTTAAATGGGATTAGAATCAACTTGTTTATTTTAAAAATCAACATTTGATATGCGTTCCATACATGCATAACCGTGAGGACTTTTAAATGAGCATGGAAGCACATAACAAATTCCAAATAATTCACCCATGCATAACCGTGAGGACTTTTAAATGAGAGTGAATACTTTGGTATTTTTTTACTATATAAATGTTTTCTACTTTTTTAAAAAAAATGTGAAAATGAAAAATGAACGATTCCTGTTTAAAGTACCACATATTGACAAACTATATAGAATTTTGATGAGTGATGGTTGTTAGAAATATGATAGAAATAGAGATGGTCATGGAATTTTTACCAACAAAAGTTTTGTATCTCTTGTTTAAATTTCTAAAGAAATTTACTAATTATACCGTCTCGAGTCATAATATATGATAAATATCAACACTCATCACTTTTTCAATCACTATTTTTCTTTTTGATAATCATTAGGGAGTCAGATTAGTCAAAATAGTCATTTAAATCAAATTCAAAAATAATTATGAAATCAATTTTTCAAAATGACTAATATGAAAATATGGTCGAAAATGATTTTCTCGAGGGGGTTTTATAAGAAAATTTTCTGCTATTTGAAAATTATTTGAAATGCAAAATATGCAGATATTTTCTTTAAAAAACGATGCAGTTACTAAATGTCTCAAAAAATCACGTTCAACTAGTAATTTTTCTATCAACTAGATTACCAGTGTAATCTGCATCTGAATTTCTTTTTCACTCAAAATGATCATTAATTGAATTTGATCGACCAAACCATGAAGTGTGCACCAAAAAATCCAAACTTAATTTTAACAACAATTTAAATGACATTCTTTTGAGTTTGAATTGAAGCCGTGTAAATAATCAGAAAACCGTGAATATTGAGTTAGCCGTATTATAACCAATTGTATTAACATCCAACAAAAAACACTATTATTAATCCAAATGATATATATGAAGTAACTCAAAGAATCTAGAGTTGGCATAAGAATATAATTGGCCAACTATTTTGAATAAGTCAGAATCATCATCTTTTCATCATCACATTATTGGCTGATTTAATTCAGAATACGGTGCAGATTATCACATTTAATATATCGTTCAAAATATACCTTTACCTGTTTTACCTTTACGATATTTTTCGTTGCTGTCTGTTGTGATTCTGTCATCTTTATACTAGGCTAAGGAACTTTTCTTTGTCGCCCGTTGTGTTTCTGGAACAGCCAAAAATCCAGAGAACACTGTTGTTGTTCCTTAATCTGCCACCACACCTACACGGGAAAAGATTTATGTGACCTATTTGTTTTTATAGGTCCATGGTTGTCAGTGGTAAAAAAAATTTAAAAACAATTTTGTAAAGACCCAAGACTATTTGTAATTGTTCCCTTCGGCACCCAAATTTGTTTAACTTTGAGAGATTTTATATTTGTGCCTTTTGGAATCCAAATTGGTATTGTTTTCATGTGTTTGGGTCTATACCAACAACTATTGTGATTGTGTCCAAATTTTCTACAAATTGAGCATATAGAATTGACTTGATTAATATTGCTTTCAACATTTTCAGAATGACTATATCCAAGTCCTTGTCTAACTGTATTAACAGTTTTCTTTCCTAATAGCATATTCAATGATTTTTCACTTTTGGAAAATTTATCTAAAGTCGTTGACAAATGTTGGACTTGTGTTTTGAGAGATTCATTTACGTTTAACAATTGTGTACACTTTTTAATAGAATTCTCTCTTCTAGTATTTTCATTCTCTTTGAAAATCAGAATTTTATTTTCAAGCGATTTCATTTTAATTTCTGATTTTTTAATTTCTTCTTCAAATGTTGGACACTTATCACACTTAGGGATCCTACTTTGATAGGTTTTAACTAATTGGTCAAGTTGTTCATTTAATTCTATCAAAGTATCTTTTTGTGATTCAAGTTTAGCGTATTTTTCCCTAAGTTGTTCAAAACAGCCATTTACTTCGTGGAAATAAATAAGTAATTGTGACGACCGCTCATGACTCCTGCACTAAACAAGGAAATAGTGCATTGAAAAGTGTGCCAGGCTGTCATGGACGATCATCAGGGTAGGGTAAAACAGAAAACTCTATCGTATTACTCACAGCGCATGGATAAAATACAATAGAAAAGTATACATAGTGAAGCTCCATAGAACAGAATCTCATCATATAAACTCATAATAGTTTGGTACAACAATATGAAAAGTCAATACAGCAAGCCTCACTACATAACACTCAGAGAATCATACAAACAGCGGAACATCCAGTACATATAGTAAGAAAACAATATGTAAAAGCCTCCAGCTCGTTTTCGTCATCAACAGCGTTGGTCACTAAGAACAGCACCTGTCACCTGCTACCTAGTCTGCCCATCCCAAAACAGATGAACCGCCCAAGGTAATAAGAGTTGAACATTAAACCTTGAGTCAGACAAAAGTCCTAGTGAGCAGTAAATCAATTATCAAACATACCAAAAGAGTATAAAGGAAAAAGGAATAGGAAACCAAACATCCCACTCCACCTCTTTCTACAGTGATAGCCCCAGACCCACTAAGCAGAAACAAACATAGCAAAGCAGACAATTAAAGTAAAGCAATTATCACTCGAGTCAAGGTCGATGTTTTCCAAGTACAAACCCCCAAGGCCTAAACCAAGATCAGATAAGCACCCACAAAACATCGCCCTTGAGACCGAGTGACGATACAACCAAACATCCATGACTCTGGCTATCACTGTTATCATTGCCTCGATATCACCGTTAATTGAATGACCGGCTCATTATTTCATCTGTCCATCAAGGGCTAATGGTAACCCCGGTTCTAGACAGAACTCCGCACGTCGTCACAGCCCGTGCCTAGGACTATCGAATCTGCCCAGAGTACTTAGCACGTCGTTGCAGCCCGTGCCTGGGATTATCGAATCTGCCCAGCGTACTCTTGCTTTGAGCCTGCTAGAACCTTCAATAACGATGAGATCTCGGCCTTCTAGTCATCCTCCTCGACGACTATTCTCATACTAGCTCAAGCGCCTCTCGAGCCATCCATTATCAACGAACTCGGACCATATCACCGAGTTATCAACATGCTTGGAATGATCCCGTCTGGATTAAACCAAGGCTATCTCACATCATACTTTGCTTCATCGCATCATAGCAAAGTCCCATCTCAACATCATGCTTTGCCTCATCGCATCATAGAAAAATTCCATCTCGACATCATCATCAAATCTATCCATATGAGCTTTATTATCCGCTTCATATGCCACAAGCAGCTTTCCTTATTCAAGAGCCTTTCCACTTAGCTTTTGAATCATCTTCGACCAACTTGTCCAAATTCAACCATACATCAACTAACTCACAACAATCAATCAAGACAATCATCAACCCAAGTTATCAATCATTCAAACAAGATCTAAATAAACAGTTATAACAATAATGGCAATTTCGTAAATAAAGAGTCCAAATCTAACAAGCATGAATTCTAAGTAATATCTTGATGAATGAACAAGCATAGGTTAACATGTAGTAAAGTGGATCTCAAAACTTTATGAACGATGGATCTACATGCAGACTTAAGGAAAATGCATGAAATCACTATCTTTAACACACAAACAAGCCTCCGATCCAATATACTCCTTCGGGTCCGTGTGAGAGATAACCACCACTCATCAAATCACCTAAACACTTCAAAAGCAACTAACTTCAGATCTGAACAGCAAAGGATCTAGCTTGATCCGACAAGATTTCCCTTCAAACGATGAAATCTCTCTTCAATGGATGGAGATCTTCAACTTTGGCTCTTGGATCTTCGATTTGATCTTCAATCTTGGATGGAAGGAAGCACTAGATTAGATTAGAGAAAAGAAGTGAAGAAGTGTTGTAGTCGAGCTCTCAAAATGGAAGCACTTCGTCGCTTCAAAATCCGGATCCCAAAAATGAAGATGAGCACTTCTATTTATAGGCTGGAAATCCCTTAAGTTGGTCGTCCCCTTAAGTCGTCCACGACCTAACCCATGCCGACCTAACGACCTACGACTCAAGACACCACACAACCTACCGACTCAAGTCTCTACCTGAATCAACGACCTAACTCAAACGCGGCTTAACGACTTAACTATCTAACCTTATGGCCGACCTAACACTCAAACGACCTAACTAGGTGTCGACCTAACTACTTAATGATATGACCGACCTAACACTACTAAGCCGCTAGTTCCCTTAAACCGTTAACTTCCCTAGGTCGGTCGATTCTATAGGTCGGTCCAACTTGTTAACTCCTAAGTCGCTAACTCCTTAAGTCGGTGACCTTCCTAGGTCGGTCCATACTTAAGTCGCTTCTAACTACTGGGTCGTTAACTCGTTCAACCGACTCATCCCTAGGTCATTCACTCCCTTAAGTCGGCAACTCTTAAGTCGGCTACCTCCTTAACTCGGCCACACTTCTCTAAGTCGCTCCAATCTACTCTGGACGACTTAAACTCTAGACGACATAACCAATACTAACGACCTAGTGGCAACTATTCTATGATTTATCGACACGTAAAATATAGGTCGTTACATTCTCTCCCCCTTAGGAAGTTCGCCCCCGAAATTCCAAACAATCAAGAACAATCAAAACTATTCTGCATGCCTACCATCCATAGCAATCAACAAACCATGCATCCAATTACTAACCTAGCAGGCAGAATTCTAAGACTAGAACAAGTTACAAATTCATGAGATATCACGACACCTTAGGGCCATACCTCGAAGAGTTCAGGATGAGCTGCCTTCATCCTCTCTTCCTCCTCCCATGTACAGTCGTTAACATCATCACTCCATTGTACCTTGAGAAACTTGACTACCTTCCACCTAAGCTGTTTCGTGTCAGTCTCCACAACACGAAGCGGCTTACGAGGTCTCTCAACGACTGGATCAACTTCCAAATCTTCACAGCTACCAGCAGAAACCACTGTATTCGAGTCGTGCACATACTTCCGTAGATACGATATATGAAAAACATTGTGCACACTCGACATCTTTTCTGGTAACTCCAATTTATAGGCGAGCTTTCCAATTCGCTCGATGATCGGGAATGGTCCAACAAATCTCGGAGTCAATTTTCCTTTCTTCCCGAATCGAATAACATTCTTCAGTGGAGAAATCCTCACAAAAACCATATCTCCTACGTTGAATTCCAAATCCTTACGACGCTTATCGGCATAACTTTTCTGACGGTCTTGGGCTGCCTTCATTCGCCGTCGAATGATCTCTATACAATCAGAAGTCTGCCGAATCATTTCTCGCCCAAGTATCATCTTTTCTCCTGTTTCCAACCAACATGTCAAGAGAGTTACACGGTCTTCTGTACAATGCTTCATACGGTGCCATACCAATGCTTGACTGGTAACTGTTATTATATGAAAATTCCACCAAATGAAGATAATCTTCCCATGATCCTTCGAAGTCCAAAACATATGCTCTGAGGAGATCTTCCAAAACTCGGTTGACTCTCTCGGTCTGACCATCTGTTTGGGGGTGATAAGCTGTACTCAAACACAACTCGGTTCGCAAAACTTCCTGGAAGCTCTTCCAAAATCCACTAGTGAACAATGGGTCTCGATCGCTCACTATACTCTTCGGAATACCATGGAATCGAACTATCCACTTAACATACAACTCGGCCAATTTCGATGCAGTCGTAGTTGATCGAACAGGAATGAATCTTGCACTCTTAGTCAATCGATCTATGATGACCCAAATCCCTTCATTTCCCGCCCTGGTTCTACGTAACCCATCGATAAAATCCATCGATATTTGCTCCCACTTCCATGTAGGAACTTCTAATGGCTGAAGCAATCCACTTGGCTTCTTCTGCTCGGCTTTTACCAACTGGCAGTTCATGCACTTGGAAATAAAATTTCCAACATCTTTCTTCATACCTTCCCAGCAATAGGTTCTCTTCATATCTCGATTCATCTTATTTCCACCTGGACGAATTGTCAACTTCGAGTGATGACTTTCCTTAAGAACTTCATCTCTCAATCCATCTATATCGGGAACAACTAGTCGTCCTTGCTTCCAAAGCCAACCCTCTCGATCGACTTCGAATCCTTTATCCTTCTTTGAGTCTGATCCAGATTCCAAATCTCGGATAATCTTGACAAGCTTATCGTCTCGCTTTTGGCTCTCGCCAATTCTTTCCACTATAGTAGGTCTTATTGATAAGTTTGCCAACATCTCAGGTTCCAATTCACATCTAGGCCTGAAGTCAAATCTAGCTAAATACTCGAGACTCTTCCATTCTGAAAACATGGTTCCCAATCCTGCATGTCTTCGACTTAACGCATCTGCCACTGCGTTACCTTTTCCTGGAGTATAGGCTATACCAAAATCATATGATGCTAAAAACTCTAGCCATCGTTGCTGCCGAAGATTCAAATCTTTTTGGGAGAAGAGATACTTCAACGACTTATGATCTGTAAACAACTCAAATCGAACTCCCAATAGATAATGCCTCCACATCTTCAGAGCAAATACAATCGCCGCTAACTCCAAATCATGAGTCGGATAATTCCTTTCATGCGGCTTCAGTTGTCGACTTGCATACGCAACAACTTTATCCTTCTGCATTAGAACTGCTCCAAGTCCAGTACCACATGCATCGGTGTAAACCACCATCTCATCATTTTCACTTGGAATAGTCAAAATAGGAGCACTTGTCAGTCGCTCTTTCAGAATTCCAAAAGCTTGCTCACACTTAGCATCCCATCTGAATACTTGGTTCTTTTTCGTCAATCCTGTTAATGGTGCAGCTATCTTGGAAAAGTCTTTGATAAACCGACGATAATATCCTGTTAATCCAAGAAAACTTCTCACATCAGATGCATTCTTAGGTCTAACCCAATCCTGGATTACTGCCACCTTGGCGGGATCAACCGCTATTCCATTTCCAGAGATAACATGGCCTAAGAACCTTACTTCACTCTTCCAGAAGTGACACTTCGAAAACTTAGCCCTCAGCTGTTGTTTTCGCAAGATCTCCAAAACAATACGCAAGTGCGTCTTGTGCTCTTCCTCAGTTCTGGAATAAATCAGAATATCATCCACGAACACAAGTACGAACTTGTTCAACTGATCCCTGAACACTCTATTCATAAGATCCACAAAATATGCTGGTGCATTGGTCAATCCAAACGGCATTACCAGCCACTCATAGAAACCAGATGGTGTCCTGAAAGTAGTCTTTGGCACACTATCCTTTGCCACTCTCAACTGGTGAAATCCCGTTGCCAAATCCATCTGAGAAAACATCTTAGCTTCGTGAAGCTGATCAAACAAGTCATCTATTCTAGGCAATGGATACTTGTTCTTCTTAGTCACTTTATTCAGCTCACGATAATCCACACACAACCTCAACGATCCATCCGCTTTGGTTGCAAACACAACTGGTGCACCCCATTCGGACACACTACGCCGAATGAATCCTTTCCGTAAAAGGTCATCAACTTGCACCTTCAACTCTTGCTGTTCCCTAGGCGCCATCCGCCTAAGAGGCATCACAACAGGTCTGGCTCCCTCAACTAGATCGATACGAAACTCGATCTCCCTATGCGGCGGTAACCCTTTGACCTCGTCAAAGACATCCTCAAATCCATTCACAACAGGCACCGATGACAGTCCATCCCGTGGAACAACTAGCGAATACACGAAGCTCATGAAGACGCCTTCCTCATGCTTACATCGTATCACAACCTTTCGCCCTCCACATTCTCGACTGTCACCTCCAGCCTCTTACAATCAACCCTTTCCGCATACTTCCTAAGCCAGTCCATACCCAAAATAATTCCGAACCCCGCAAAGTTCAGAACAAAACAATCACAAACAAAAGAGCAATCATGACTCGATACAACTAGACCACGGCATACCATACACAAACAAGACGAACCCCCAACTGGATTAGTCACAACCAATGGTCTATCAACAATATCCGGTTCCAAACCCAACCGGCCTACAAGTTCATTACAAACAAAAGAATGCGATGCCCCAGTATCAAATAACACTCTAACTGGAACACCACAAATGGAAAGGGTACCTCGAACCACCACACTCTTTCCTTTCTCTTCCGCAGTAGGAGCTTTCGAAGACGATGGCACAACCCCCAAAGCATAAGATTGCACAATCTGCTTGTCCTTCCTCAATTTCGGACAATCCTTCCTGAAATGCCCCGGTTTGTCACAGTTGTGGCACTTCGCTGGCACCTTCGGATTCTTACAATCTCTGGACCAATGGCCCTTCTACTGACAATTGTAGCAGGTCACTTCGCCCTTCGGCCTCTTGTGGCCATCCTTATCCCTCTGTTGCTGCTGCTTCCTTTTCTTGTTTCCACCCTGCTGTGGTTTAGACCCTTCCTTGGTTACAGCAACAACAGATCCTTCCTTAGGAAACAGATTCTCGTGCCTGAGAGCTTTCTCCACAAGCTTCTCAAATGGGTCATCCAAATGATCCACCAACTGTCTCCCAAGATAACTGTCCAAGCCTGTCACAAACTTCTCATTCTTATGATAAGGAGATTCAATATATGACCGAGCATACTTGGACAAAGCTTCAAACTCAGAAACATACTCAAGAACTAGTCTTCCACCTTGCTTGAGTTCCACAAACTTCTTGAACAAAACAGATTTCTGAGCTGTAGAAATGAACTTAGCCTCAAATCTGACTTAGAATTGCTCCCATGTAATTTCTTCCTCTGGAGTATCAATGGTTATAGAGTTCCACCAATCAGAAGCTCTCCCTTGAAGCTGTCTTGATGCAAGCTTCCTCTTAGTTGCATCCTCAATTCCCAAGTCACCAAAAATCCTTCTACAAGCATCAATCCATCTCTGAACTTCAATGGTTGATTCTGTCCCCAAGAAAACCTTTCCTCCAAGAGCAGTATAGTCTTTACACAACTTAGCAAAATCCACTGGTCTTGGAGCTTGAACCTGAACTCCAACATCTACCGATGGCCCCGGAGCTGACATTCTTCTCATGATCGAAGTCATCATGGCCTCGAACATAAAAGCATAATCAGCAGCCCCCTCAACATCACGGCCTTCCCTAGCAGCTGGTCTCCCTCTTTGACTCATTCCTAATATCTATAAGAAAGGATTAATACACCTTAAGAACAACTGCATAAAGGGTTCAAACCCTTCTAAGCTACTATATTATATATAGTAATCATCCATCAAAATTACAATTTCGTCTCTCATACGTAGTTACGTCAGCGAGCGTTGGCTAAAATCGATTAACCAAGGCTCTGATACCAAATGTGACGACCGCTCATGACTCCTACACTAAACAAGGAAATAGTGCATTGAAAAGTGTGCCAGGCTGCCATGGACGATCATCATGGTAGGGTAAAACAGAAAACTCTATCGTATTACTCACAGCGCATGGATAAAATACAATAGAAAAGTATACATAGTGAAGCTCCATAGAATAGAATCTCATCATATAAACTCATAATAGTTTGGTACAACAATATGAAAAGTCAATACATCAAGCCTCACTACATAACACTCAGAGAATCATACAAACAGCGGAACATCCAGTACATATAGTAAGAAAACAATATGTAAAAGCCTCCAGCTCGTTTTCGTCATCAACAGCGTTGGTCACTAAGAACAGCACCTGTCACCTGCTACCTAGTATGCTCATCCCAAAACGGATGAACAGCCCAAGGTAATAAGAGTTGAACATAAAACATTGAGTCAGACAAAAGTCCTAGTGAGCAGTAAATCAACTATCAAACATACCAAAAGAGCATAAAGGAAAAAAGGAATAGGAAACCAATCATCCCACTCCACCTCTTTCTACAGTGATAGCCCCAGACCCACTAAGCAGAAACAAACATAGCAAAGCAGACAATTAAAGTAAAGCAATTATCACTCGAGTCAAGGTCGATGTTTTCCAAGTACAAACCTCCAAGGCCTAAACCAAGATCAGATAAGCACCCACAAAATATCGCTCTTGAGACCGAGTGACGATACAACCAAACATCCATGACTCTGGCTATCACTGTTATCATTGCCTCGATATCACCGTTAATTGAATGACCGACTCATTATTTCATCCGACCGTCAAGGGCTAATGGTAACCCCGGTTCTAGACAGAACTCCGCACGTCGTCGCAGCCCGTGCCTAGGACTATCGAATCTGCCCAGAGTACTTAGCACGTTGTCGCAGCTCGTGCCTGGGATTATCGAATCTGCCCAGCGTACTCTTGCTTTGAGCCTGCTAGAACCTTCAATAACGATGAGATCTCAGCCTTCTAGTCATCCTCCTCGACGACTATTCTCATACTAGCTCAAGCGCCTCTCGAGCCATCCATTATCAACGAACTCGGACCATATCACCGAGTTATCAACATGCTTGGAATGATCCCGTCTGGATTAAACCAAGGCTATCTCACATCATACTTTGCTTCATCGCATCATAGCAAAGTCCCATCTCAACATCATGCTTTGCCTCATCGCATCATAGAAAAATTCCATCTCGACATCATCATCAAATCTATCCATATGAGCTTTATTATCCGCTTCATATGCCACAAGCAGCTTTCCTTATTCAAGAGCCTTTCCACTTAGCTTTTGAATCATCTTCGACCAACTTGTCCAAATTCAACCATACATCAACTAACTCACAACAATCAATCAAGACAATCATTAACCAAAGTTATCAATCATTCAAACAAGATCTAAATAAACAGTTATAACAATAATGGCAATTTTGTAAATAAAGAGTCCAAATCTAACAAGCATGAATTCTAAGTAATATCTTGATGAATGAACTAGCATAGGTTAACATGTAGTAAAGTGGATCTCAAAACTTTATGAACGATGGATCTACATGCAGACTTAAGGAAAATGCATGAAATCACTATCTTTAACACACAAACAAGCCTCCGATCCAATATACTCCTTTGGGTCCGTGTGAGAGATAACCACCACTCACCGAATCACCTAAACACTTCAAAAGCAACTAACTTCAGATCTGAACAGCAAAGGATCTAGCTTGATCCGACAAGATTTCCCTTCAAACGATGAAATCTCTCTTCAATGGATGGAGTTCTTCAACTTTGGCTCTTGGATCTTCGATTTGATCTTCAATCTTGGATGGAAGGAAGCACTAGATTAGATTAGAGAAAAGAAGTGAAGAAGTGTTGTAATCGAGCTCTCAAAATGGCAGCACTTCGTCGCTTCAAAATCCGGATCCCAAAAATGAAGATGAGCACTTCTATTTATAGGCTGGAAATCCCTTAAGTCGGCCGTCCCCTTAAGTCGTCCACGACCAAACCCTTGCCGACCTAACGACCTACGACTCAAGACACCACACAACCTACCGACTCAAGTCTCTACATGACTCAACGACCTAACTCAAATGCGGCTTAACGACTTAACTATCTAACCTTATGGCCGACCTAACACTCAAACGACCTAACTAGGTGCCGACCTAACTACTTAATGATATGACCGACCTAACACTACTAAGCCGCTAGTTCCCTTAAACCGTTAACTTCCGTAGGTCGGTCGATTCTATAGGTTGGTCCAACTTGTTAACTCCTAAGTCACTAACTCCTTAAGTCGGTGACCTTCCTAGGTCGGTCCATACTTAAGTCGCTTCTAACTACTGGGTCGTTAACTCGTTCAACCGACTCATCCCTAGGTCATTCACTCCCTTAAGTCGGCAACTCTTAAGTCGGCCAACTACTAAGTCGGCTACCTCCTTAACTCGGCCACACTTCTCTAAGTCGCTCCAATCTACTCTGGACGACTTAAACTCTAGACGACATAACCAATACTAACGACCTAGTGGAAACTATTCTACGATTTATCGACACATAAAATACAGGTCGTTACAGTAATTCAGAGTGAGTAAGTTTTGATACCTCACTTGGCTCGTTATCGTTGCTATTGGTTATATTCCCATGAAGGCACATATCTGCTTTCTCACTCTTACTGCTAGAACTTTGATTATCTTCATCACTTGTATTCCACATGGCTGAAAAACATCTTCGTTTTGATTTCTTTTCTTTGTCGAGTTGAAATCGGGGATAATTGGGCTTGATATCACCGGGTTTGTTGCAAATGATCCCATGTTCTTTTGAGTTGTCTAGTGCTTTGATTATTCTGCTTTTTAATTTTTGATTTAGAGCTGGATTTCCGTATTTGTGGTTCCACCTTTTGAATTTCTTTATTATTAATGCCAGCTCAGCTGCTCCATCATCATCATCCTCATCACAACTGCTTTTTACCAATCCTGTTAAGCACATTTCTTTAACTGAGTCGGTTGTGGAGGACTTCTCATTGCTGTTGACTTTTGCACCATATATTGCATTTAAAGTATTCCAGATTTCCTGTGCATTTTCACAATGAGAGATGAAATTAAAATTATCCTGATTAATATGATAATATAATATATGCATAGCAAGAGCATTAATCGAGATAATTTTCTTATATGTTATATCACACCCATTTTCAACAATATCCCAACATTTAATATTAACGGATTTTAAATAAAATTCCATTTTCAATTTCCAATTCAAAAAATCTGTTCCATCGAAAATAGAAGGAATAATATTGGAGCGACCCTCAACAAAAGTATTATTAAAAGAAGCCATTTCAAAAATTCAACTTTTTAAAACGAAAATCGATTTTTGAAAAAGGAATTTTTTTAAAACAAAAGTTTACTTCTATTCCTAGCTCTTATACCACTTGTAGGATAGATTTCACCCTAGAGGGGGGTGAATAGGGTGATGCTATTAATTATAAAAATTAATTGCGGAAGCTTATAAATAATTTCAACACAGATCACAGAATAATAGCAGCACAGAAAAATAGCAGAATAAAAAAATGCAGAAATAGAACGACACAGAATTTACCCAGCTTCAGCAAAATCCTGCCTACGGGTTGCCCCCAAGGTTTCTACTAGAAATTAGATAGTCAGACGCTTGCATACGTAAACTCGCGATACCCGCTATCGACTAAACCTAACTCTATGCTCAATACCCTGCCACAACTCAGCCACTGAGTTGCGAATTCTCAAACTACGGACGTAGTTTGTCTCCTAGTCACACGACTAGAAATTTAAAATGGTTTAAAAAGAAAATACAAATTAAAAACAATTTAAAATAAAATAACCCTAATTAAACAATTAAAAGCCCTTTAATATAAAAGAGAAAGCCCTTTAGAAAAATAGGCCGGCCCCTTTTGTAATTCGACCCGATCCACTTTTAGTTGCTCTGTTCCTTTTTGTGAAAAATGGCGGCTGTTCCTCTTTGTAAATTTAGGGCTTCGTTCTCTTCGATCCAAACTAGGGTTTTGCGAAGTGCCGACTTTAAATTGATCGAATCAATGATTGTTCACGTGTAGCCTTGATCGATCGTTTTCCTTGTTGCTCACTTCGGCTGCTTCGTTGATCGAGTTCTATCCTTGCTTCGGTATGTAATTTTTCCTTTTTGATTTCTGATTGAATGCTTGAACTCGATACTGAGATTGTCGATGATGATTTGTTTATATAGGGTTTGTAACCCTAGAACTGCGTTCGTCTGATTTGTTCAATATCATGCTTTCGGCCATTCGATTTTTGTTGAACGTTGATGATTTATTTGACTTAATCAAATTCGTATACTTGGTTCTCACGGCTTTAAATCTGAACTGTTCGTTTCTTTATCACCACGTCTCTGACTTGTTCCATATTGACTTCGGCTTGATTTTTTTTGATTTGGTACGAACTTGATATTGATATTGTGAATTTTTCGTTGACTTCGGTATGCTTCCACGACTTCGACATTTTATATTCATTGAGATGTTCATTGTGAAGCTTAGTTTACTGGTCTATTGTTGTCATTTCTTGTTTGGTTCAACTTTGTAGCATTGACTTGATATCATTACTTCAATGTTTCTGATGCTCCTTCGATTCAGTGAGGCTTGTATTTGAATGTCAGTTGTATCAGTCCTTGGTGCAGTTGATTTGTAGCCTCTAGTTCTTTGTTATGATAAATTGTTGCTTGGATTTTTTTGTACTTGTAGTCTTGTTCACTGTGTCACTTAGGTGCATTTGTTTGCACTGTGCATTGACTTGAGCTTCTAGCTTCACTTCTGATCAGATGTTGAGGCTTGCTTAGTCTTGAATACTGCACTTGTATATATTCACTATCACTTGCTCTTAGCTTGGAGTTGCATCTCTGAGTTGAACTGGTGCATTTTCTTTGTGGTTACTTTGGTTACTAGTTATGTGTTCTTGTGCATGTATCTTGTAGCTCTGGATGTATAAGTCGACTTGATTATGCTTGGTCAGGTTGCATACATGTGAGTAGTTCTTTTCTTTGGCATTCCTTCATGTTGTATTGATCATTTGTATACACACATTCATGTATGTATATAGGTGTATGTCTGCATTCATCTTTACTATTGAAGTATTTACTGACTTGAGTCTTGTCGCGTTGGCTAGTTTGGTTCACCTATTTGTTATTTGAATTTTGAGACTGTGTTGTTGTTTGTTGCATACTCTTTGATGGATGTTGTGCTCTTTCCAGTTGTTGCAGTTCCACTACTTTGTGTTAGCATTGCACTGTCTTGACTCCATTAGTGTCACTGGTGTGCTTGAGTCAGTGGTTTTGGTTTGGCACAGTTGCTATGCCTTTGTGCATTTCACTGTTTTCATGCACTTGAACTACTCTCTGGCCTAACTCATGCACATATGATTCTTTGAGCTGGCTTTATTGTTATTTGTTTCTATGACTTGAATGCAACACTGTCATATTATGATTTGTACATTGAGTTGAATCCAGCTTAAACGCTCGGGTTTGACCTAGTGCCCGTGTCGAGATTTTATTTATATTGCACCTGAGTTGAACCCGTCCTTTTATTTTGGGTTTGACCTTGTGCTCACCTGCCCCTATAACATTATCAAGTGTATATCGGTGTGCAGGGCCTTGTGGCATATACAGTGATACACCGTGTATGTCACAAGCTGTTCGTGTATGATGAATTCAATTTTAAATGATGACGAACAACCCAAATAACTGAGGCAAATATTATTTTCAAAATTTACATTTTATTTTATATTGCAAAAATATTTCTTTTTTAATTTTACTGCATTAGTGAATATTTTTGCAGATTGCTCAGATGTTGGATTCTAACTGGAATGAAGTTGAAGATAAAATCCGAATTGAGTGAATGAGTGATGTGTAGTGAGGTTAAATGTAAATATGAAATTGTGATGTAATTAGAAATTGTATTGTAATTGAAATGGTATATGTATATAGTGAGAGCTTGAATTTGTACTATTCAAAAAATTGTAATAAATATTTCTTTGAATAAAATTTCTGTTTGAATTCAAATTCTATGTTATTTAATTTTATTCAACAAATATTTATTTAATCTATGAAAAATAAAATAGTACATTAAAAAATACATTTAAACGAATATATATATGTTTATTATCATCAAACAAAAATCATATAAGCTCATATTCAACACGTAGTAAACAAGTTCGTGTATAGAAATATTAAAAAAAGATTCTAAAGAGATAAAAAAAGTACTGAACTCAGTTTTGTCGTTAGAAAACAATTCTTGTTGGGACTATGGCATTATCGGTGTCCATTTTCCAATTCGTAAATGGGGGAATGCTACTATAGTAATTTGCCATATAATTGTCTGGTAAAAGAAATTTTATTTTAAAATCCAAAGATATGATTTGATATGAAAAAAAGGGATATATATTATTATTTGAAAAAAAATGATTTGGAATAAAAACTTGGTACTCGTTTCTTAAGTTTCCTTAAGGAAATTGATTTAAAATATAAAGCGTAATTTAATAAATAATTTGACAAATGAAAAATCATTAACTATTGAATAGAAAAGGAATAATTTAACTCAAATTTCAAATGCGTTAAATTGGATGGAAATATTTTAATAAGTGTTGTTTTATTAAAACCAAAATTTTATTTAAACATCCAAGTCATATAAACTATTTGATGTTATAAATCCCACAGGAAAATATCTTTCCTTGGACAATCTAAGGTAAAAAGGTTGGAATCGTCGACTCGATTTTTAGACCCGTATTTTTTAGAGTCCTCCATTTGAGTTTGAAAATAAAAAAAAATAAAAAAAAATAAAACAAAGTTGATATTTTTATATACTCTTAGAATGTAGAGCAGTATTATACAAGTGAATAAGAGCGAAAGAATTTTTTTATTTTAAGGTTTTGTAAAGATGAGTCTATATAGAATATTTGCAAAGTTAAGTGAAAATTGAAGGAGAAATTCATAACT
The DNA here is from genome assembly GCA_030765085.1 of Allium cepa. Classification (NCBI taxonomy): domain Eukaryota; kingdom Viridiplantae; phylum Streptophyta; class Magnoliopsida; order Asparagales; family Amaryllidaceae; genus Allium; species Allium cepa. Next base: position 458,192,962 of record CM060938.1, on the reverse strand, counting down.
AATTTTAGTATTGAATGAGATACTAGAAATAAAAATGAAAGTTATTTAGAAAAAGATTGGTATAGTTAAGAAACCAATAAAATTAAGTATGTAAGATATACATAGACCATTTTTTTCGCACGGTCCTTGATTTGGAAATCGACACCATAACTCTACGATGATTCACAATATTCCAAAAAAGATTCTCACATGATTCTTGTCAGTGAACACTTGATTCGGATTCTTGATATGATACTGAAGTTTTCTATCATGGTATATGGCTATGTAAGAAGAACGGAGGTTTTTAATCGAGAAACCTGATCGGAGTTTGCATTAGGGAGGTCGAGTGAGCGATATTAGTTCAGAAGTGAAGTTTATGTATCTGAGTGAGTGATCACATCAGATATTACATATGGATGATTTACGTACATTATACAAGCTTAAGCATATTTGTTTGCCTTTTTATATGACTTAAGAAAGTAGTGAACTTAAGAAAAATTCTAAATATTGTTCGTTAGTCATCTAACACTTTAAATAATGTTAAATCTTAGTTTACTGCTTATGGAATTTGATTTGGTTGATGGTATGATTTATAGACTATGGTTTATAAAGTTGTTGTCTATTAGGACTTAAATCCCGTTGCTTTTGAAAAAGTGATTTCTAAAGGGTTTGTGAAAGAAACAACAATATTATTATTTTGAAAATTTTGGGTGGATTATTGTTGTCTCAAAATGTTTGAAAGGAATATCGTTGAATTAATTTTTATAATATTTTGGTTATGACTAAATTTGGGCGATTATGAATACTCGTTGGGTATGTTTGTCTACTTTAATTGTTGTTTAAGAGGAACCGAAAGACCACTAGATGCTCCGTGTTCTTTTGATTCTAGAGTTATATCGTGCATCGGTAGGAGGAGCCCCTTCCTTGTGATAATTACTTTTGACTTGATTTATTTCTCTTCAGAAGAATTTGAAAATGTATTTGAACATAAATATATACCAGGCATTAATTCTAAATTTATCATTTGAAAAGACCGGATGCTTAATATTTTATTATTGACTATTCTCTTCAGAAGAATCTGTGCAGCGAGATGCTGAAAAACTAAAATTCTTACTAACTCAAACGCACAGAAATCAAAATACTTTCTCTTTCCTCTCTCCTTTTACAGTTTTATCCAATGTCTCCTGAAATAAAGAAACATAAATATCCACTTCTTGTAAAATTAAAAAACAGTTTTAAAAATAAAAAAGGTAGAAAGCTTGAAACTTTGAGTTTGAAATGGTTAGATCTACGTTTCTCAATGTGTATGGATGGGTGCAATCTTCATTTTAAGGAGGTCGCCAATGGGGGCGTGGGTTAATATGAGCTAGGATTTTGATTTATGAAAGATTTAGAGAAGATGGACTTCGTCATTGGTTGCATTAGATTGGTGGCATCGAGGAGCACGTTTTGTGATAGTTTAGAGAAGTACGACATCTGGCGGGAGATTAGTATTGAGAAAAATGGATTCAAATCTACTTATGGAAATTAGTAATTTAATAGTGTGATTAATTAATTTAATAAAATCAAAATCTTATAAATGGTATAACTCTCTCATACTTGGTTAAATTAAGATGTGGTCTTTTGCATTGTGCTTGTTTGGAGATAGCTACGTACTGATGCTGATTTTATTGAATTTGGAGCAAGTAAAAATTTTAACTAAAATTAGACATCATTCAGGTCTAGTTCAACCTAGAGTGCCTAAGCGTCCGTTGGAATTTCGGTGAATTTACTCACCTTTAAATAAACTATATGAAATCCATGTTGTCATAAATTATCATTGAATACTTAGGTGATAGTTTGCAGTGTTGTTTGGATTTAAATCCATGTTCGAAAAATGGATGGCATAAATAAACATTGTGTTACAGAGGATGAACATGAGAGGAAGTCGGAGTATATGTAGCGAATATGTTGCGACAAACACTTTGAAAATTCGCACACTTCCGTGTGAATTACATGAGACTTTTGTAGAGAGCTCCTAAGGCATTTCTCACCAATATTAATTTAATTATATTCTTCTATTGTTATATTGATGTTTGGTTGAAAATATTTATGACATACTATTTAATTGTGTAAGTTTCGTTACTATGACTGTCGTTGTACTATCACTTATGAAATATCATTCCTTAAACCCTTAATATGTGTTGTCTTGAGCCTGTATTTTTGAAAAATAAATGTTTGGTCACGGTTTTGCACTTTGGACGATGTTTAAACTATTTTGCGTATATTTTGAGAATTTTGAAAAAAATGATAAGTGTTGATTACAATTTATAAATGGAGTTATAAATTTTAGTTAATTATTTTATGGGAAAATTAATGTTGTTTTAAAATTTAGAAAGGGGTTATAAATTTGATATATTATCTTTTAAGATAATTAAATTGTTTACAATTTATAAAAGATTATAAATTGGATTTAATTATTTCTCAGGATAACTAAAGTTGTTTTAAATCTATAAAGGTCATTTACCTTAAATATTTGTAGATTTTTTTCAAATGGGCTTGTAAGGATTGCATAAGTTTTTGTAAAGAATTTGAGGTTTTAAATATATTTTTAATTATTATTTAATTATTTAAAAGTTAAGTAATAAATTTGTTAATAAGGTTTAAATTTAATTAACTAATTTAATAAAAGTAACTAAAGTAAATTAACTGATTTAATAAAATAGATTAAAGTTAATTTATCATTTTTAATAATGATGTTCTAGATTAATTAATCATTTTAATAAATGATTTGTAAAGTTAATTAATTGGTTTAGATAAAGGTGTCTAAAATTAATTATCTGATTTAATAAGGGGATTTAAAGATAATTGATTTATTTATTAAAGGAGTTATAGAGTTGATTAATTTTCTTTCGAGATAATTGACAAAAACTACTTCAATTACTTTATTATCTTCCGGGATAATACCTAATGTTTAACGTTTATAAATGAGGAAATCTTTAAAAAGTAATATTTTAAAAAAATATTTTTATATTGTTTTACAAATATTTATGATGTGAAAACTAAGCATAAGTTCAGATTTTCTAAAATTTGGTTATGGAAAGGAAACAAAAATTTAATTTCCGTAATCGATATCGCTTATATGGAAAGGACTTAGTCATGCTCTTAGCACTAAATGTTGCTGCACCAAAACTCGTCCCTACATCGAAAGTTAAAATTATTATCAAGGCAATGCCCAAAGGTAACACTTCCTTAACTTACTTGGATTCGTTTTCAACCGAGGGATAGTACAATTTTGAAATCGATGAGTAGCGATGAGGGTATGAGATTTAATTTTCATATACGATTATTTTAATTATTCCTGATAGTTAATTTATTGACTATCGAGTCAACTTTGAATATCGTCAATTTAAGACGATTTGTTGCCCGTGTGAGCGTTGATATCCTTTTTCGAAAGACTAAAACCAAAGAGCGAATGTCTAGCTATGATGGGTTTCTTCCATTAGGGTATATTCACATCTACTCAAGATTGAATTTGGTGGTATATGCATGAAGATGTGAAATACTTGGATTCTCGGTGAGGTTGGTGAGTCCGGCTAGTAACTTTCGAGAGAGTCACAGAGAAAATGACCCTCTCCTGTTTATTATCTAGAGGTATACTTTCAGTGAAGGGGGGCGAACCCTCCTAGTCATTTTTGAAAAATTCCTTTCCTTGTTGTTGATTCAAATCTTTGAATTGTTTTTTGTTGCATTAAGAAGTTACTAGAGTTTTTCTCGATGTTTAATTGTTTGTGTCCATTCTTTAAGATTGGATTTTCATCTTGTTTATGCCTATTATTTCAAGTTTAGGTTTTATTTCAATGTGTTTCCGTCCATTCAAGTGTGAAAGTTGTTCTTGTGGGGTAAAACCTGCTCAATAATCAGAAGCGTAGTCTTACAGTATTATTATAGTTTCATCATATTACTTAAGTTTTCCACGCTGGTATTTCCAGAGTGATGCAGGTGTTACCTTATTATAATATTCGGGTTAGACCGAGTTTTTCCAGGTTGTTGTTGGTGAGAAATGGAGCTTATGGAGTAGAGTTGGTTGTTCAACAGCCATAGTGTTTTTATTTTCTGTTGTATTATTATGTGTACCCATCAATAATTATAAGATCGGGAAGTTATAGCTGTGCAGGCTGATGAGATTTGTTTTTAAATCAGATATACTATGTGTTTTAGAGTGACAACTTTTGTTGCCTTTTTTATATTACATGTGATCGTTTTGTTGAGATATTTTGCATCTCCTGTTCTATTTCTCTTTTGTTTTCTTTTATCTTAACAACCCACCTTCTCGGCGATTGAATGTTCGGCATTGGAATACCATCAAATGTATTTGGTGCCGATTTTCGATGGTCGAAAAGGAAGATCTTTACAAGTATGACCTATCAATACGTGCCTAGTCCCTAAGGAATCCTAAATCTAAGCTTTGATACCAACTGTGATAAACAGCACCTCTGAACACACCGATTCAAACGGTAAATTGAATTTCGAACTTGCTTTATGCCAATAAGTATGAGCCATTGGTTTGAAGCATTACATGATACAGAGACTAAGATAAAATTTTAAGTATTCTACACTTTCGGATCTCATGGTGGAAGGAAACAAAATATAAATACTGAAAATAAACATCTTAGATAATGTCTAAATAATACGTAATCCATGTACAAAGTTCCTAAAATAATATCATAAGGTCCGACTGAAATAGAATATGATAAATAGTACATGGAGAGTAAATAAAAGAGAAATATATCTTAAACGCCTAACTCCTTCCTCCACATTCTATGTTTGGCTCAACTCACTTGTTGTTATGTCCTCTTGTAGTAGGGAAAAAAAAGAAAGGAGTGAGTTAGATAAAAGTCTGGTAAATGAATTGCATTACTAGTTAATGGAGCTCAAAAGAAATTAACTATATTTATGGTCTATATAACATTTTTGTGTCTATGAATTACCTTCTTAGGGTTGGTCATCTTACCTTAAGGAATATAGTCCTAATTGCACCTACACTCTAAACAACTTGTAGAGGTTTATACCCAAGGTTTAAATAATGAATCGACTAATAATCTCCAGGACTACTTCTAGTATAAATCACTAGGAAAAATTTCCTATCGCTATTAGGTTTGGCATTGCCCAATTTACAACTACCTATATCGTGCTTACACATTAAGCAGACCTTGCAATGCTAGTCTCGTGTCAAACTCACTACCTTGATGACTTATGTCCTACCAATGCATCTTGTCAAGTGCCAATAATTTCAATGCTAACATCCGTTATGCACTATGCTGGATATCCAGAAACAGTGTCTAGGTCAAATTACCCATGCATAGTGAGAAACCTTCCATCAGTGCCTTACCCATGCACCACACCAGACACCTACAAATAATGTCTAGGCCGACTTGCCCACTTACACTGAGGAACCTTTCATTAGTCCCTTAACATTGCACTACATCGGACATCCACAAACATTGTATAGGCAAATTCCTTGCTTGCACCGAGGAACCTCTCGTCATCGTCATATGCTCTGCACACTGTCGCGTGCAAACCGCCTTTATGATAAACATTATCTAGGCGCAATTGCCCAAAAACATGTTTACTTCACTTCTATGTCGGTTAAAAGTCAAGAAAATGGGATTTAATTTCTCATGGCTATATATTATTATATATTAAACCCAATCCATAGGCCAACATTTAATCTACACATGTATGTCAATAACCGATTGACTGTTTGTACCATACTAGTCGACTGCTTGTTCTCGACCGGCTAGGATTGACTTCGACCAGTGGATTTTAATTCCAGCCATAAATTTTATTATAATTTTCTTTTTATTTAATTATTCCAGGAAATCGAAAATTTATTATAACCAAGATTATATACTTCTAATCATATGTTTCTTCGTTCCTTTATCTATTATTCAAGTGGATTTTCTTGTATAGTCAATAATTTTGTTTCTGTAAATTCAAACTATTAGCTTTACGATATGTGTGTATTTGCATTGTTCTATACAAAGTAGCTATATATCTACAACTACAATTATATATACATATATATCAAGATTAAATCAAGATAAATAGGAAATTGCTCACTTTGCTTTATTTATTTAGTCCAAAATCTTATAAATAAGAATCCATATGGTTTAAAGGAACTTAATCTAGTCTGTACATAGAAATTCACATTTTTTATTCTGCTTATACATAGACGAGCTTGACTTTTTTAATATGAACTTTAAATGGGAACTTATTATTTTAGACTAATAGAACCAATTCCAGATCAAGTAGAAATATAAACAAATTTAATTATTTTGAAATAACATCTTTGATAGTCAACCCACTTACCTCTAAAAGCTCTCCTTCTCCCTAGCTTTCCTTCAATCTCTGTTTCTTCTTAAACTGGTTGATTTCCTCTCTTTGATTTGAATTTAATTTGGATTTTTTTCTTAGAATTTGGAGGAGATAAAAATTTCAGAAGAGGAAGAAAGATTTGGGCATAGTGTTGCTATTGGTCTAGTGGTTCATGTGGATGATTATGTATTTATTTATAGTTACTGGGAAACACACTGACCATTTTCTTAATTATTATAAAATCTAGCTGTTCAGGCCTAGGCTAAACTTGACGATAAATGCTAACCCATTGACCGATTATTATTAAGCGGTTGATCGTGAGGTCAACCAGCCCCATAATGGTCGTCGACTGGTTGACGTTAATTTACTAACGTTTCCTTGTTTTCTGATCTACTTACTTTATTAATTTATTTCCTTGAATATATTGTGAAGTATTTTTGATTTTAAATCTTTAAACTTTAATAACTTTTACGCTTGAATCTCAATCACAAAAATTTGTATGTGAATGTTATCTAGAAAATCGCCATAAACACGCTGGTATAAGTTTCTTAGTCATATTATGATGTTTTCTCAACTTCCTTTTTTCTTTTTCTTTTAATTATTTAATTTTTTTCCTTAACAAATTCTGTGATAATTTTCAGGGTGTTACATTATCTAAACATTTGATAACTAATTTTAAAAGTGCAATAGCAACAAAATTGGACCTATGATAACAATAAAGTAAGACTTGCAATAACAACGAAGCTAAACCTATAATAGCTTTAGAAGTGTGGTAGCACTACAACTTCGAAGCTACATTAGATGTGCAATAGCACCTGGCATGTGATAGCTTAGGTATGCATGGATTAGACATGTGATAGCTTAGATATATAATAGCTTGGGTAGGTGATTGCTTAGATGTGCGATGGCACTGTACTTGCGATAGATATTTTAGATGTGCGATGGCACTAGGCTCGTGATAGCCATTTTATATACGCGACAGCACTAGACTTATGATAGCAATTCTCGATATGCGATAGCTTGGCATGTGATAGCATGGACTTAGAAGTTCGATAGTAATGTGTGTGGCAATAATTGGTAATAAATTTAGTATTGAAAATATGTGAATAATGGGAAGCATTTTGGAAGTCAGATCCAAGATTTTCAAGTTGAATTTCACAGCATATGAAATTATGAAGAGAATTGATAAGTTTAAATGCAATAATTTATGTAAATATTGAAATAGCTAAGTTTAGGGAAGCTAAGAAATGATAAGTTATATCATTTAAGATTAAGGATAAAAATGTTTCATCTAAATAATTGAAGGATTCTAGATCTAAACATAAAGATCGATGAACATATAGGGTGCACAACTAATGAATAACAGAAATGGAATGAACATACACATTTATAAAGATATTAAATGGCCGGGTGGCAAGGCTTAGTGTAGACAAAATTGAATAGATATATGGCAGGGTTGCTAAGACTTTGGAAGTCTGTTGGGTTCAATTTAGAAATTTTACCTAAATGTGAGTACCAACATCAAAATGGATGTAATTCGATGAATCAACTATATGAAACGAAATTGTTTTTGAGATTAGGCGAGGCTATTGGCGCTTAGTAAGGATGATTGATAGAATGTATTCATGCTGTTTACATTCTTCCTCCAAGGAAAGTCAAGGTGGCTCTGGTCAGGGTGGTTCCCAAGGTGGATTAGTTCATTTCACTGGTGACGTTGTTCGAGTAAAACAATAAAATAGTGATAGATAGACCTAGAGAGGTATTGCTAAATAAGGATAACTTTGAGATTAAAACCTAAATAAGAGTGTAGAAATGCATGTAAATGTGATAGATCATCATATAACATGGTTTGCAAATTGTTGATAAGTGTATGGTATACTTGTACTGAGATGGATAAATGTATGACACGACTTATAACTATAAGTTAAGTAAAGGGTATACTTACATTTGAAATGATGTCTGTGGTATGATGATTTATTACATTATATGTCGTAAATGATGTTGTTGATTTAGTGAAGGGAATACATGTTCTGTTAGGTGACGTGGTCTCACTTTATGTTATGTTTCGACAAATGTATCACTTATACCAAGTTTTATTTCTAATCAATGTTTTTATTATTGTTTTCCTCATTAACTCTATCGGTACATATTTGAGTGGAATGAGTTCGTGAGATTAGAAGGTTTTCCTAAAATAAAATAAAAGCTACGAGGACGAAGCATGATTCTTAGTAGATAACAAAGTTTTGTTTAAATTTCATTGCTGTAAAACCAGGTTACATAACCAGTTAAGTATGTTTTCTATGTATTCATATGTCAGCACGTCACTATTATCTGTAGTTTATTACGTTTACATTTACGTAAGCACGTAGTGATATATGAAAAATGTAAAGATAATTATGTGATGGAAAGTTTATTCAGCCGCTCTAGTTACTTTATGATATCGATTAAAAAAGAAAACGATCTCATTTTATTGCTTCAGAATAATTCTAGTGATGACTAGTGAGAAAGCAGGGTAGCAAAATGTGATGATTAGTGAGCATATATTTAGGATGTAGTGAGATGATATGATGCGAGGAACATTGAAATATGATGTTATGGTCAGTACTTACCAGGTTAGAGTTTCAGATCGATAAAGGTGGCAATAACTATAGCAGCGGGGTGATACGGCAAAATGCAACAACATATAAAGTGACGATTTTGAATGAGGAAACGAGAGGTGCGCTGATGTACCAATGGATGAAAAATTGTTCAAAGAAGAAAGTCAATATAGTATCCCTAGTTGTGAATATTGAAAATTTGTGGCCTGAATTTTGATTTTGTATGATAAATATTATCCTTGTAGAATCTAAATTATCATCGTTGATGCATGTTGACAGATTCCTTTGTATTAACAACCATACAGATATGAAGATATCATGTATTAGTTTCTAGCAACTCTTGTATAGACAAATCAAACACAATATAAAATCAAAATGCCACGATGTGACGTTTTAAGTAGTGGAAATTGTCGTATAAGTTAATGGTGTAATGACACCATCAAGAACTGATTTGATGTTGAAATGGTCATTAATTAGAGTAACGTTACATTAATATTAGAATTAAATAACTAGTTAGGCATCATTTGATTTGGAATTGATGTTATAGCAAACATCGGGATGTAACATTAGTAGATATTACCTCTCGACAAGTCTGATCAACATGACACTAAATTGGGACTCACCAAACCAACCAACAGTATTTGCAAATTTATCATTCTTAAGTTGTAAGTTGAGCGAGTCACATTCAGTCAGTGTACATGGTAGTTGGTAATTGATGAATGAGAGGATTGCAGCATACTAATATAACCGCATAATGGTAGAAAAACTGACCGTTTTGTTGTATAATTTCAAGAAGAAAAAACATTTGTTATATTTTATTATTATCTAAACAATATTATTCAAAAAATGATAGTATTTATATTACTACAAACTAAAAATAAAGGAAATTAAATAAAGTATCGTACCATACTTATCCAAACCAGACATTATACCTCGCTTGTAGTTTTGAATTAAATGAGATTTGGCAAGAAGAAAAACTTTATAAACTATAGAATTAATGAAATATGCAGTGAGACATCTTTTGGTTAATCGCATTAAACATGGGAAATGAAGCATTGTTATTTTAGGAGACACATATTCCAAAAAGGAATGCAGCAAAGCTTCTCATAAAGACACGGTAGAATTAATATTTGAAATAAGTTCACATAGATAAGTGAGATGTGCTTGTGAATCAAGCACGGTTAATTAGGACAGTCAACTTAATACGTAATACAATCAAGGAAGAACAATTCAAAAATTAAAAAAAAAGCAACAACAAGAATACGTAGATGACTTCATTAGGATATTTTTCACACATGCTTAAGAAGTTTGCAACTGTCTATGCTTCAACCATGATGCCTCCTCAAATTACCATGCACATTAACTTTGTTGTTTGAGTACATAGTTATTATGCAAATAAAATCCTACATTCTACAAACCCATAACAAAAATTATCCTACTAATGAAATTCCAATTTAATTATTCACTATTTACGATATTAATTTCAAGCACTCATTTTAATCACATATATTAGATAATAACCTAAAACCTATATCCAAATTAATATGATAGTTAAACGAAATGATTTAGGGTTATAGTGTGGCTATGTTGTATACCCTATATTGTTGTGGTCATGGGCTTGTATTTCAGCCCGGTCTTGTTATAACTGTATAAATAGCATTGATTAGACTGTTGTGTACATTATCACAATATTGCAATAACAAAATTTACTCTCAAGTTTATCCAAAATCTTTACATGGTATCAGAGCCAAATTCTCAGCTTAACAACATTCATATTGAAAATTCAATCAGAGGAGGTAAATTTCATCTGTTTCTATTCAAAGAAACACCATCAGTTCAAATTTCATCATCTGGTGTGTTTTTAACCCGCACATCAATCTCATCACTGGGTTATTATATATTTTCTCTTTAAAAATCTATGCCTCGCCAAGAAAATAATTCAAAGTTCTGGATGCTCAAATTTTCAAAGGAAAATTCTTAGGAAAACTCATAATTTAGAAAATAGAAAGCAAGAATTTATATCAAACAACAAGAAAGGCAGTGTCGTGCCAAGAAAATCATCGGAAAACGGTCATCATTTAATTTTTTGGCTGCATCATGCCTTTAAAGGTTCAGATTGCATTTCTTGATCATTGAACCCTGAGTTCTTAATCTTTATTCTTGTTCAAGATTCTTCATTGTGGGAGAAGAAAGCTCTGCCACATCATCAAATCCACCAAGTTCATATCAGGTTTTGTCAGAAATTCTTCTCAAAACTATTATTAGCCCTCAGAGTCAACTTATTATAGCATAGATTGAAGAAGATAATTATCTTCTCTGGAAAATCCAAGTTGAAACAGTAGTCAGAGGCTATGGCCTTAAAGGGTTTCTTCTGGGTATAGTGCTAATTCCACCAATTGCTCATAACTAATCAAGAAAATAAAACTATCAACAATGAATAATTCATAAAGTATCAGAGACAAGATAGCCTAATATGTTCATGGCTTTTATGTTCCATAAGCATGAAGCTACTGCCTCAAGTTATAGGTAGCAAGACAGTAAAAGGTACATGGACCACGGTAGAAAGAATTTTTAACCCTTAATCTACTACCAAGATAATGCACTACAAGAGACTTCTTTATAGTATCAAGAAGGATAATCTGTTTATGAGAGAATACTTAGCAAAAATCAAAAGTACTTTTGATTCACTTGAGGCAGCCGGTCACAAAATTACTGATTTAGAACAAGTATTGATCATATTAAGCGGTTTGAATGATGAATATGAGTCGGTTGTTGCTGTTATATCATCTCAAAGATCAACACCATCTATTAAAGATGTGCATTCTATATTACTTGCACTGAAGGTTGAATTGACTTCAAGAAACCGACTGACTTGGATATGTCTATTAAATATGCAGCAAATAAGACTCAATACAATATCAAGATAGATCAATAGAATCAAAGAAGCGGTCTGTCCTATAGAGGAAGGGGCAGAGGAAGATGGAATAGCAATAACAGATCTAATTGTCAAATTTGTGAAAAGATTCGTCATACTGCATGAAAATGTTACTTCAGGTTGAATTTGAACTATATTCCAAGGCAAAATTTACGCAATCAAAGAAACAATAATTATACTACAATTTTAGCGTAAGTGCAGTCTGAGGCAAACAATCAATCAGAAAGCAGCAGAAATCAAAACACAAGGCTAGAACATATACAAGATGATGCTTCGTATATGTTGAAACCTCATCTACGACGTTTCATACTTACGATATTTTGACTACGACAACTATATACGTTGATTTTATATACTAACTTGATTTTGCAGGAACATCTTCAAGACCGGATTCAAAAAGCTTCAAACTATACATATATGTTGTATTGAGTCTTTGTATAGAGTTGAAATGATGTTAAAATCTCTCCTTTGGATATATATATCGACACATGCACATACACACATGCATAGAGCATATTTGAATTTTAGGTCAAATTCAGACGTCTGAATTGACCATTTCAGACGTCTGAATCTGTAATCAAAATTAATTTTTCAGACAATATTCAGACGTCTGAATTGGAATTTCCAGATGCTGAATCAAGTCAAAAATGACCTATTTGCTTTCTGGTTTGCACGTTAACAAGTTTAGAAGTATGAATTCTATTTTTCAGACGTCTGAATTCCTACAACGGCTATATTTTTGAACAAACATTTCTCTTCATAAAGTGATACGAATTTTTATCAATAGATATATCCATATATTTTCATGATATCTATTCACGAACAATTGCATCTTTTTATACTATATAAACATGTTAGAATCGTCAGTTTATTCATCTAATCGATCTAACTCTTTCTATTCTTATACTACTTTGATTCTAACACTTTTGTGCATTCAAGTTCATACAGAATCATTCATTTACTTCCGTATTCTTCAAATACATACATACATACATACATACATACATACATACATACATACACACATACATACATACATACATATATATATATATATATATATATATATATATATATATATATATATATATATCAAAAGGAGAAGATTATAGAAAGGTTATGCCATCAAAAGACAAATCCGTGTTATCAAGAACACACTGTGTTAAATACTCTTTGTATAAGTTGAAGTCCTGTTCTGCTGTTCAGGCAAGTGAAGTCCTCTTCGGCTGTTGAGGCATCAAAATCCTATTCTGTTGTTCAGGTGTTGTAAACCCGTTCCTCCGAGTTAAGTGAGGATTGTTGTTAGTGAAATTCCAGAAGGAGTCTGGGACTGGATGCAGAACGGGAAGTTCGAACCAGTATAAAAATTCCTGGTGTGCTTGTTTTATTTTATTTGCTTTACATTGCAATAGTATCTTAGTTTATTTCCACATTAGTTTAATATAACTCCATGTAGCACGATCCGCACCGTCTTTTCATTCGGTATCAGAGCAAGGCATCTTATAACCCTTATATAGTTATCTGATATCTTGCTAATATGGATAACAACACCATCACAGCCACTAACACTGGTTTTATTGAAGGTCAATCTACTGCACGACGTCCTCTATTCAATGGCATGAATTACAACTATTGGGCAACACGAATGCATATTTATATGTAAGCCAGTAGTTTTGATGCATGGAATATTACACAAGCAGAATATACTGCACCTACTACTGAATATACTACATGGACAGCTGCACAAAAATAAGATGCTTCTGTTAATGCTAAAGCAATAAATATGTTGTTTTGTGCATTAGATAAAAATGAATTTAACCGAGTTAGCATATGTGACACTGCATATGTAACACTGCATATGAAATATGGAGAACACTAAAAGTCACTCATGAAGGTACTAACAAGGTTAAACAAAGTAAAATATCTATTCTTAAGAATCAATTTCAAAATTTTAGGATGAAGCAAGATGAATCTATAAATGATATGTACTCCATATTTCAAGATATTCATCATTCTTTACTAGGACTAGGAGAAATATACTTGATATTGTTTCAAAAATCCTTAAAACTTTAACGGATGAATGGGAAAGAAAAGTCTTAGCTATTGAAGAAGCTAATGATCTTTCTACCATGAAACCAGAAGAGTTAATAGGTAGTCTAATGTCCTATGAAGTAAATTTGCAGGCTAAAAGAGTACAAGCATAAGACAAAAAGAATATGGCATTTCAAGCAGAAAAAGAAGAATCAGACTCGGATGAAGAAGACTTAGCATTCATTGCTAAAAAGTTTAAAATGTTTTTGAAGTACGGAAAAGGAAATCGAAACAATGGGAAAAGAAACTTCAACAATAATACAAATAAGCCATCTACATCTATACTAGAATGCTTTAACTGCCACAAGAAGGGGCACATGCAAAAAGATTTTCCAGAACAAAAGAAAACATATCACAATAAGAATCGAAAGGACAAGTTTAAAAGAAAAGCATTTTCAGTAACATGGGATGACTCAGATTATTCCTCTTCTTAAGAAAGAAACAGTGACAGTGAAAAAGAACAAGCAAATGTTTGTTTCATGGCTATAGAGAATGAGGTATGATATGACTGAAATTAATTCAGAACTGCTTGATACCTTAAAAAGTATCAAAAGAAAATATAAAGAGGTTCTAGAAAATCAGAGAAAAGCAGAATTCGAGAGAGATATGCTTAATGATGAAAAGAAAATATTAGAAGAAGAACTTTAAAAACTTCAAGTTACCATCTCTAATGATAACTCTCAACTTACTTTGTTGAGTCAAGAAATTAAAACTCAAAATGAAAAGAATGGTTCTCTTGTCTCTGAAATCATGAGCTAAAAACTAAGATCAAAATGATAGAATTAGATAACACTTGTCTTAAAACCAAGTTGGATAATATTACTAGAAATGTTTCTAACTTTAATAAAGGTCGAGAAACTCTATCCAATATTCTTGAAAATTCTCAATCCACTTCTAATAAAAAGGGACTAGGATATTCTAAGAAATCAAAGGCTCCATCTAAAGGAAAATTACGAGAAATATTTCTAATGCTACTATTCGTCCAAAAAGGAATAATAATTCAAAAACCATAAAAATATGGGTTCCTAAAATAAATAATAGTTTGATTAGGAATAAATATGTAAATACTTTTTTGGAAACCGTTCATAAAAATAAAAATAAAAATTATATTTTAAAGGGGATACTGAACCCAATTGGGTTTAGTTTCCTAAGACCTAACTCTTAGGACCCTATCACAAAGTGGGTGCCAATGTCATTATTATTTTTTGCAGGACCCACTTAAAAAGAGAGAAAAATGAATACTCGATAGCGGTTGCTCAAAACATATGACTAGAGATAAAATATGCTTTCAAACATTACTTACTCTGATGGAGGCTCTGTCACATTTGGAGACAACTCAAAGGATATATCATCGAAAAAGGCGACGTCAGCAATGTCGGTACATCTAATTTACCTCTTATTTCCAATGTTTTACTAGTCAATAATTTAAAACACAATCTTTTAAGTATCAGCCAGTTATGTGACAAAGGATTCAAAAGCTCTTTTTCTGAAGATACGTGTAGCATTTTTGATAAAAAAATCAAAATCTTATATTTGAAGGAAATAGAGAAAAAAATATCTATATTTTGAATATGAAAATCAATCAAAATTCAAATATGTGTTTAATGGCTAATGAAAATGATCCTTGGCTATGGCACAAAAGATTCTGTCATATCAATTACAAAACTATAAACAAGCTTTCTAAAAATAATTTAGTCAGAGATTTACCATAAATGAACTTCAAAGTCAATCATATTTGTGATGCATGTCAATTAGGAAAATTAACCAAATCATCTTTTAAATCTAAGAAAGTTATCTCCACATTACAACCACTTGAACTACTGCACATGGATCTATTTGGGCCAACCCAAGTTCAATCCTTAAACTGCAATAGATATGTGTTTGTAATAGTAGATGATTTTTCTAGATATACTTGGACCATTTTTATGAAAAATAAAAGTGATACGTTTGAGTATTTTAAAATTTTTGTCAAATGAATCCAAAATTTAAAAGGTTTGAAAATAAAGAACATAAGAAGTGATCATGGAGGAGAATTTGGAAACGAAGTTTTTGACCATTTTTGTAAAAAAAAAGGAATTTTTCATAATTTTTGGTTCCCTAGAACTCCACAAAAAAATGGAGTTATAGAATGTAAAAACAGAACTTTACAAGAATGTGCACGAACTTTGTTAAATGGAAGCACTCTTTCAAAACATTTTTGGGCAGAAGCTGTTGCAATTGCCTGTTATGTTTTGAATCGTGTGTCTATTCGACCTCTTACAAAAAACACTTCTTATGAACTTTTACTGGAAGAAAACCAAAGATATCTTATTTCAAAGTTTTTGGTTCAAAATGTTTTATATTAAATACCAAAGATCAGCTTGGAAAATTTGATGCGAAATCCGACGAAGGAATCTTTGTAGGATATTCAGATCGTAGCAAAGCTTATCGCGCATTTAATAAAAGATCAAATACTGTTGAAGAAACTTTACATGTATCTTTCGATGAAAATTTTCAACAAAAACCAAGTATAGAAGATGATGTAGATTTTTCGGATAACATCACAAATGCGGAAACTACAAATCTCGAAAATGGTGAAAACATTGTTTATAATAATAATTATGAGTTAAGATCTCCACCAAAAATATTACGGGATCATCCCGTTCAAAATATTATCGAAGAAATTAATTCAAACATACGAATTAGAAGTCAACTAAATCAAATGGGCCACGTAGCATTCCTTTCCAATATCGAACCAAAGAATCCCAAAGAAGCTTCCACAGATGACTACTGGATAATTGCAATGCAAGAAGAGCTAAATCAGTTTGAACGCAATGAAGTTTGGGAATTAGTTCCTAGACCAAGTGATCAAACTGTTATTGAAACGAAATAGGTCTACAAAAACAATGCAGATGAACAAGGCAACATTACTAGAAATAAAGCAAGGTTAGTTGCATAAGGATATAATCAAGAAGAAGGAATTGACTACGAAGAAACGTTTGCTCCGGTTGCAAGGCTGGAAGCAATACGGATCTTAATTGTGTATGCATGTTTTCACAATTTCAAACTTTATGAAATGGATGTTAAAAGTGCTTTTCTGAATGGTTATATAAAAGAAAATGTGTATGTTGAGTAACCTCCCTTATTTATTCACGAGAAATTTCTAGATCATGTTTACAAACTTAAGAAAGCTCTATATCGTTTAAAACAAGCACCACGTGCTTGGTATGATCGACTAAAAACATATCTAATTTCTTCGGGATTTCAAATTGGGAAAGTTGATCAAACACTTTTCATTAAACATTCGAAAAAGGATATTTTAATAGTTCAAATTTATGTTGATGACATCATTTTTGGTTCTACCAATGACAAGTTATGTCAGGATTTCTCCGAAATAATGACCATGGAATTTGAAATGTCTCACATGGGAGAACTAACATATTTTCTTGATTTACAAATTAAACAACTTCAAAATGGCATTTTCATTAATCAAGAAAAATATTGTGATAATTTAATCAAATGATTCGGAATGGAAAATACTTCTGCCAAGCTGACTCCAATAAGTACAACAACACATATTGAAAAAGATGAAAGTGGCAAAAGTGTTGACCAAAAATTATACCGAAGTATGATTGGATCATTAATAAATTTAATTGCAAGTCGACCTGACATAATGATGAGTTTCTGTTTGTGTGCTAGATTTCAGGCCAACCCAAAAGAATCACATTTAAGAGCAGCGAAACATATATTACGTTATCTCACTAACACCAAGGATTTCGGTCTATTCTATCCAAAAGAATGTCCATTCGAGTTAGTTTCATATAGTGATGCTGATTTCGGTGGATCTCGAATAGATCGAAAAAGCACAAGTGGTACGTGCCATTTAATTGGAAAATCACTAGTGTCTTGGTTTAGTAAGAAACAAAAATGTGTTTCTCTCTTTACATGTGAAGCATAATATATTTTTGTTGCTTTGGCTTGTGCTCAAGTAATTTATATGCAATAGACACTTAGAGATTTCAATATAAGCTTAACAAATTCAACTTTATATTGTGACAATTCTAGTGCTATTAACTTGCCTAAAAATCCTGTCAATCATTCATGAACAAACATATTGACATTCATCATCATTTTTTGCGTGATAATGTTGAAAAAGGAACAATAAATTTGGATTTTGTTGCTTCTGAAAATCAGTTGGCTGATATTTTAAAAAAACCTCTTTTAGAAAATGTTTTTATCAAACTCAAACGAGAGCTTGGTATCGTCTCCCTTAAAAATTTATGATGTCTTTCTATAAGATATTGATGTCTCTGCTTATCTTTACAGTTTAAAGCTCTTATTTTTTAAGTAACTTAAACTAACTTTCATTTACAACCTCTTGTTGTCTTTGCTTTTAAATATGTGAATATTACCGTTTAAATCATCTCAGCCACCATTTTTTAACTAACATTCTATTTTTGAACTTTTTACTTTATTTTATAAACTATTTCTGTTCTTCTATTTACCAAAGGCTTATTACTATGGATTTCAACATGATTTTTCTCCTTCTCACCATGGATTCAAACAACAACAACTCACCCTCTTCATATTCTACATCTTCCTTAGAAATATTGGCTACTCCAATAACACGTGAACCGGCTAGACCTCATCCTTCATACGAACCATCTGGTTATACTCCAAAAAGGAAGAAATCTCGACAATTTCTTTTCTTTGGTTCTCCATCAACCAAAGAAAAAATAGCCGAAATTCATCATCACTAGATAGAACAGTTGGGTTTACAACGGGAGATGTATTACGAATAGAAAGTTAATGCTAAACGACTTATTTTCATTGAACAAGTGGCATTAAAATTCTGCGGTATATCTCCAAAGAAAGATATAGTTCAACCTTCAACTTCGAATCCATGGGAGCCTAGTCCACAGCGTCCTCTGGTTTCTCCAAGCTCTTGGGAACGTCAACCCTATTGGTCTCCATTGCAACCATACACGAAGATAACCAAGATTGAACCAGAAGATTGCAAGACTCCAAGTGATTCGAACTAATGATTTCATTTTTTTTATGATCATAATTGTATGTTATATATCATTCAAATATTAATATAATCTATTTATTTTTTTTCATTTTTTTTATAAAGTCACATATGTTTTCATACATTTTTCAGACGTCTGAATATTGTTGAAGAAGAAAATTTTCTTCAGATTCAGACGTCTGAAGCACCAAAACCAGACATTTGAATACAGCCTAAAATGAACTAATTTCTTTCAGACTCGATTTTCTTCAATTCAGACGTCTGAATTGGATATTTTATATGTCTGAAATCTTCTGGCTTTTCAAAATTGAATTGTTTTTGCACGTTTTTCTATGTAACTACCCCTTTATTCAACCCCTACCATTCTTCTATCCTCATTCTTCATCTTCTTTTACTGTCTTTCCCCATTAAAAATCAAATCTTTCTTCCTCATATTCACTAATGGCTCTAAAACAAAAAAGATCAAGGCCATCTACTTCATCATTTACCCCAAACATCGATTAATGGCTATGGAATGAGCAAGCAAGACAACGTTTTTGTCCAAATTAGTAGATCTCACTTCTTTCCGGGTGCTTTCATAAAATCTGAATAATTCGAGGCTTATCAGATTCAACAAATTTTAAGATCAAATGGGTTAGAATCTCTTGTCCCTTATGCTGCAAATAATACCAAATCAATCATCTTTTGGTTAAATTGTTCTTTGCTAATATGAATTTGGACCATCATTCTCCTCACAATTGCAACGATTGTATTTGGACATTAGTTTATGGAGTTAAAATCTATCTACCACTTGGTAGACTTGGTGATATTCTTCAATGTCCATCAATGGGGACTGATTTGGATGAAATTGATGTTTCTTTAAACTTGGATGATAGAGACGACGTCTCACATCAATTTTTGAATGATGACATTACTAGACTTACTTCCATTCAACTCCGCCCACAAGCATGTATCCTCCATAGAGCTTTGATTCGCTCCATTATTCCATAGACAGGAAGTTATGAAGTTGTTAACAAAAGAAACTTCCAAGCCCTTTATGCTATCTATTCCAATCAACCCATTAATTGGGCTCAAGTGATTTTGGAAGAATTCATGGATGTTAATCGTTGAAGGCGCTATAAAAATTTTGATTATAGTGCTTATATAATGAAGATTCTTCAAAATTTTAACATTCCTTTTCCTGATTTCGAATTCACAGTGATAAAAGAGCTTGAATCAAAGACATTGGGTCTTATGGGTTTGTCAAAATGACCGGGAAGTTTGGCATATATTTCTTTTCAAGAATGGGTTGCCAATCGTGATCAAAACCAACCCCAACCTCATCAACGTGTTCAACATGCTCAACCTATTATTCCTCCCTTAGAAGAAGAAGACAATGATGATATAGTGATTCTTTCTCTCGATACTAGATCAAGAAATGCTTTGGTCACTCTTTCCCAAAACCAAACAAAGCTTAGAAGCCGAATGGTCAATCTCGAAAAGAAAACTGAAAAACGTTTTAATTCCATTTGTGGCTTTCTCAACAAAATTTGGGAACGTATTGGATGCTCCACCTCAACATCTACCGAAGTTTTCAACCTTGCTCCATTTCAATGGCCATCAAGCTCGGGGAACAACAATGGTGAAGATGGAGATGAAGATGATGATGATGTTGTTGGTAGTGATTCAAGCACTAGGTTTTAAATTCCTTTGATGTTAATTAGATTGTTTTGAACTATTTCGTTGTTTGTTATTTCTATTTCTGTCATAAACTCCTTTATTATCTGTTGGTATTGTAGTATGTTTTGAATACTCCACTTTGCTTTGTCATATATTCATATTATTCCTTTTTGCGATGTCAAAGGGTGAGAAGGTGTTGATATTGTCTATTTATTCTAACTTGCTTTTTGACAAGGGGAGCTTTTAAATAGGGGGAGTGTGTGTCTATATATATATATATATATATATATATATATATATATATATATATATATCATATTATATAGTTGTCATCATCAAAAAGAAGAATATTATTGAAACCTCGTCTACGACGTTTCATACTTACGATATTTTGACTGCGACAACTATATACGTTGATTTTATATACTTACTTGATTTTGCAGAAACATCTTCAGGACCAGATTTAAAAAGCTTCATACTATGCATATATGTTGTATTGAGTCTTTATATAGAGTTAAAATGATGTTAAAATCTCTCCTTTGGATATATATGTCGACACATGCACATACACACATGCATAGAGCATATTTGAATTTCAGATCAAATTCAGACGTCTGATATCACCATTTCAGACATCTAAATCTGTAATCAAAATTGATTTTTCAGACAATATTCAGACGTCTGAATTGGAATTTTTAGACGTCTGAATCGGGTCAAAAACGGCCTATTTGCTTTTTGGTTTGCACGTTAAAAATTTCAGAAGTCTGAATTCTATTTTTCAAACGTCTGAATTCCTAAAACGGCTATGTTTTTGAATAGACATTTCTCTTCATTAAGAGATAAGACTTTTATCAATAGATATGTCCATATATTTTCAAGATATCTATTCACGAACAATTGCATCTTTTTATACTATATATAAACATGTTAGAATCATCAATTTTGTTCATTTAATCGATCTAACTCTTTCTATTCTTATACTGCTTTGATTCTAACACTTTTGTGCATTCAAGTTCATACAAAATCATTCATTTACTTCCATATTCTTCACATACATGCATACATACATGCATATATATATGTATGTATGTATGTTTACTCGCCTTTTAGCAAGGCCATGGACATGCGGATTTAACATTATCGACTGCTCGGTCGTCGAGGCTGGTGTACAATTGAGTTAGTCGACTGGATGGACGGATGACACAACGTGCTTGGAAAATGGAAATTGGATTGGATAAAGATGGATCAACTTTAATTTGGGTCTAGGAAATTTGGTACGGTCTGGAAAGTTGGAAGTCGTTTGGCATTATGATAAGATCATGTCGCTCGGCATTGGTGAGGTGTTTTGGTTTTGAAAGTACGGTTCGGCATGATGGGTCGTCCGACATGATGGGTCGTTCGGCATTATGGATCGTTCGGCATGGTAGGTCGTTCGGCATGGTGGGTCGTTCGGCATGGTGGGTCGTTCGGCATGGTGGGTCGTTCGGCATGGTGGGTCGTTCGGCATGGTGGATCGTTCGGCATGGTGGATCGTTCGGCATGGTGGATCGTTCGGCATGGTGGATCGTTCGGCATAATGGGTCGTTCGGCATAATGGGCCGTTCGGCATGGTAGATCGTTCGACATGATGGATCGTTCGGCATGGTGGATCGTTCGGCATGATGGATCGTTCGGCATGGTGGATCGTTCGACATGGTGGATCGTTCGGCATGATGGGTCGTTCGGCATAATAGGTCGATCGACAAGATGGATCGTTGGCATGAGCAACCCGTTCGGCATTCGAATGTCGTTCGGCATATGAGTGTCGTGTGGCATAGTTGCCTCGTTTGGCATAATAGTGCGTTCGACATGGCTGCCTTGTTCGGCATACGAGTGCGTTCGGCACGGCTACCTCGTTCGTCATTCTCTGTTTCAATCAACCTCGTTTGGTACGCATTGATCGGCATAAAATGTCTCAGCATTGATGGGATACGGCTCTGCCCAGGTGGCTCGGCAAATGCCGCTCGGTCAAGGATGAAGGATATACGTGGCTCGACAATGGCCTTGTTGGGACCAAGCTATTCAGGAGGCCCAACAACCCAGGATTCGCCTATAAATACAGCATATGGGGGTTCAGAAAAAGGATCTTCGGGGATCCGCTCTCTGACTTTCTATTTTCTAAGGCCAAGGCTGGTCTACCACTTTGTAACTGTAATCGATTGTTACAGCAATAAAAAGAAAACTTCTGTAGTGGAGCCGGAGTAGCCGAACCACTATAAAATCTATGTTCTTTACTGCTTTCATTTGAATTTCGACTGTTCTTCATATTATTATTCTCTACATATATTCTATTTGTTACCTGTGACTGTTAGTTGGTGCTTTCATTTACATTTGGGTGTTAGTGACTAATTTTGGCGCTAACATTTTGGTGCTTTCATTGAGAAGGCAAACACTCGGGAATTTTGGAGTTGGGAACTTGGATTCTAAAGAGAAATGGCTAGACCATCAGCAAGGAAGCAAGTGATAGAAAGGAGTAATCAGAAGGGAAGTCAAGAGGCTTCCTCTGGAGCGAGAGCAGGTCAAGCATCCATCTACATCACTAGAAATGAGATGGAAGCGATGTTGAAAAGACAAGAGGAGATGATACAGGCTCTTCTTAGGCCATTTGAACAAGCAGGAAATGCAGGAGCTCAGATCCGTGGAGCTGGATCAGAAGCGCTCAACCAGCAAGCGGAAGGAATGGCCCAGCAGAGGGCAGTCCCCAATTAGCAGACGGCTAATAATCTAGATGGACCTAGACTCGTGGGCATACCGCTAGGAAATGCTGGACCAATCCATGGAGGGATACCAAATGACGCTATGAAACACAACACCAACAGGAGTGCAGGAGTACGTGATGAGGAGTATGTTCCTGAATTTCCTCATAAACTCGGGGGGAAGATCGGAGGTAACGGACAAGGATTACAGCTTGGCGACAATGACAGATTAGCGGAAATGATCAGACAAGCTATGAGAGGTGGATTGGTAAATAGTTACTCGGAGGATTTGAATAGGAGTCCCTTTACTCCCACAATCAGGTGAGCTAGGAATCCACTGGACTTTAAGCTACCAATGTTGGATATGTATGATGGGAGAATGGATCCCACCGTTCGCCTGACGAGGTACATGAGGCATATGGAGGTATTGGGGGCATCAGACGAGGTCATGGCTCGATGCTTTCCATTGTTTTTGACGGATATCGTAGTTATGTGGTTCAGACAGCTGGAGAGTGGTTCTATCGGCACATGGACGGAGCTGATTAAAAAATTTATAAGACAGTTTCGGGTCCATATAGTTTGACCCAAGAATGTAATGACCTTGACATCGATGAAGCAATGGAATGGAGAGTCACTTAGGAACTTCTTAACCAGATTTAACGCAGCAATGGCCTCAGTGGATCGACCCGATCCGTCAATGGTTATGATGGCAGAAGTCTCGGGAATTGCGATAATTCTGACTTTAAGATATCATTGGAAAGGGACCCACCGAGGGATCTCGGGGAGTTCTACAATGAGCAGAAAGGTTCCTAAGACAGGAAGATGCACATGCTGAGAGAGTAAGGAGAGAGGCTGAAGCTTATGTAGTGAGGGGTGGAGGTTCACCCTTTGAGGATCCAAGTAAAGATGATAAAGGAAAAAGAAAAATAAATGGCAATGTTGGCATTTCTAAGAAACCTCGAAGGGGGTCAAAGTTTTCTTCTTACACAGATTTAACTGAGACTCTAGAAAGGATTTATTTGGACACTCGAGGGCAACTCCAATATCAAAGGCCGGCAAAGAGAGAGCCTTCTGAATACGACGGGCATCGGGCAAGCATTGCCTATTCCATGAGCTGGATAGGCACATCACAACCGATTGTAGGCATTTGAGGGATATCATTAAGGAGCATGTAAGGAATGGTCCTCTACAGTAGTATGTCAAGAATCGAACTGTGGCAGTGAGACAGGAGCGACCACCACCTGCCTCGAATGGAGATGGCATTGGATCTAGGCAACGTCAGCTCATTATCCACTAAACAGGTTTATGGTTTTGAATAAGTAATAAGACTCAAAGTAATGTGGCTAGGTCACTTACACACGCACGGGATCGAGGAAGGTCCCTAGGTGTGCTCTGAGATGACGAAAAATTGTACTACTTAAGCATACGAAATCCTACTTTCTCTCTGTTTTTCTGCAACTTTGGTTTTCTCTTTCGTACTTTGGATATTTACTTTTCTTTGGTATGGTTTTGGAGTTTGGATTGAACTCCCAGTTTGGTTGGATTTTTGGTTTGCCATTTTGATTTGGATGTTTGATTTTTGATATGGAATTCTGGTTTTCTAATTGGATTTGGATCACTGTATTAAAACAATTCAGGATTAGCGATTACTGTCCTGACCGGAGAGACGGGGCAGTGGTCGCGATTTACGAGTCCCTTCGTCGGAGAGGGATGGAATGGACTCGGATAGAATATCAAAAGTCCTTGGCCGGAGTGCCGAGGCCGGTGAATATCAAAAGTCCTTGGCCGGAGTGCCGAGGCCGGTGAATATCAAAAGTCCTTGGCCGGAGTGCCGAGGCCGGTGAATATCAAAAGTCCTTGGCCGGAGTGTCGTGGCTGGTGAATATTAAAAGTCCTTGGACAGAGTGCCGAGGCCGATGAATGTAAAAGTCCTTGGCCGGAGTGCCGAGGACGGTGAATGCCAAAGTCCTTGGCCGGAGTGTCGAGGCCGGTGAATGTCAAAAGTCCTTAACCGGAGTGCTGAGGCCGGTGAATGTCAAAAGTCCTTGGCCGGAGTGCCGAGGCCGGTGAATGTCAAAGTCCTTGGCCGGAGTGCCGAGGCCAGTGAATGTCAAAGTGCTTGGCCGGAGTGCCGAGGACGGTGAATATCAAAAGTCCTTCAAAAGTCCTTGGCCGGAGTGCCGAGACTGGTGAATGTCAAAGACCTTGGCCGGAGTGCCGAGGCCGGTGAATGTCAGACTCCTTGGCTGGAGTGCTGAGGCCAGTGAATATTAATAGTCCTTGGCCGAAGTGCCAAGGCCGATGAATATCAAAGTCCTTGGAACATAAAAGCCCTTGACAGGAAGATCAAGGCTGGAACAGGATTACACGACCCGGCAAGGTCTATAGATTCAAGGCTAAACCCAGAGAGGTTATGGATTTGATAATATGGTTACGAAAGGGATATGGACTTTGGATATCGGACTTTAGGTTATTCAAAACACATCTTCCAACAGCAAGGCATGTTTTGGGTGGCAAGTATTAACCCGCATTTTAGCAAGGCCATGGACAGGCGGATTTAACATTATCGACTACTCGGTCGTCGAGGCTGGTGCACGATGGAGTTAGTCGACTGGATGGATGGATGACACAAAGCGCTTGGAAAATGGAAATTGGATTGGATAAAGATGGATCGACTATATGTTGGGTCTAGGAAATTTGGTTCGGTCTAGAAAGTTGGAAGTCGTTTGGCGTTATGATAAGATCATGCCGCTCTGCATTGGTGAGGTGTTTTGGTTCTGAATGTACGGTTCGGCATAATGAGTCGTTCGGCATGATGGGTCGTTCGGCATGATGGGTCGTTCGACATGGTGGATCATTTGGCATGGTGGATCGTTCGGCATGATGGATCATTTAGCATAATGGGTCGTTCGGCATGGTGGATCATTTGGCATGATGGATCGTTTGGCATAATGAGTCATTCGGCATGGTGGATCGTTCGGCATGATGGATCGTTCAACATCGTGGATCGTTCGGCATGATGGGTCGTTCGGCATGGTGGATCGTTCGGCATGATGGATCGTTTGGCATAATGGGTCATTCGGCATGATGGATCGTTCGGCATAATGGGTCGTTCGGCATGGTGGATCGTTCGGCATGATGGATCGTTCGGCATGATGGTTCGTTCGGCATTATGGGTCGGCCGGCATGATGGATCGTTGGCATGAGCAACCTGTTCGGCATACGAATGTCGTTCGGCATGAACTCCTCGTTCGGCATATGAGTGTCGTGCGGCATGGCTGCCTCGTTCCTGCATGGCTTCCTCGTTCGGCATACGAGTGCGTTCGACACGACTACCTCGTTCAGCATTCTCTGTTTCAACCAACCTCGTTCGGTACGCATGGATCGACATCAAGTGGCTCGGCATTGATGGGATACGGCTCTGCCCATGTGGCTTGGAAAATGCCGCTCGATCAGGGACGAAGGGTATACGTGGCTCGGCAATGGCCTTGTTAGGCCCAAGCTATTCAGGAGGCCCAACAACTCAGGATTCGCCTATAAATACAGCATATGGGGTTTAAAAAAAGTATCTTCGGGGATCCGCTCTCTGACTTTCTATTTTCTAAGGCTAAGGCCGGTCTACCACTTTGTAACTGTAATCGATTGTTACAGCAATAAAAAGGAAACTTCTAGAGTGGACGTAGGCCGGAGTAGCCGAACCACTATAAAACCTGTGTTCTTTACTGCTTTCATTTGAATTTCAACTGTTCTTCATATTATTATTCTCTACATATATTCTATCTGTTACCTGTGATCGTTAGTTGGTGCTTTCATTTACATTTGGGTTTAGTGACTAATCTTGGCGCTAACAATATATATATATATATATATATATATATATATATATATATATCAAAAGGAGAAGATTATAGGAAGATTGTACTATTAAAAGACAAATTCGTGTTATCAAGAACACACCGTGTCAAATACTCGTTGTGTAAGTTGAAGTCCTGTTCTGCTGTTCAGGCAAGTGAAGTCCTCTTCGGCTGTTGAGGCATCGAAATCTTGTTCTATTGTTCAGGTGTTGTATACATGTTCCTCCGGGTTAAGTGAGGATTGTTGTTAGTGAAATTCAAGAAGGAGTCTAGGACTGGACGTAGAATGGGAAGTTCGAACCAGTATAAAAATTCGTGGTGTGCTTGTTTTATTTTATTTACCTTACGTTGCAATAGTATCTTAGTTTATTTCTGCATTAGTTTAGTATAACTCCATATAGCACGATCTGCACTATCTTTTCAGTATCCAGATTGTGGAGCTACAAATCATATGACAAACAATCTTGACAACTTAAATCTTGGATATAAAGAGTATAAAGGTACATAATCAATTTCTACGGGAAATGGTGAGTCTATAAGTGTCACTTATTCTAGAAAAGCACGTATCAGAGGGGCTAGACAATTATTTTTAAATAATCTATTAAGAGTACCAAACATAAAGAAAAAACTGATCAATGTTTATCAGTTTGCTAAAGAGAACAATGTCTATTTTGAGTTACTTCTAAAATATTACTTTGTTAGAGACATTCTGACTAAATAAATTTTATTACAGGGTGATGCTGACAGAGGATTATATTGTTTCAAAGTAGTTAGTCATATCAATCATGAAAAAGATCATCAAAATTGTAATCAGTCAGAAACAACACAGACTGCTAATCATAAAAATATTCTAGATCTATGGTATTACAACCTTAGACATTCAAATATCAGTGTTGTTAAACAAATTCTCAATGATGATAAAATTGTTTTGATGATATTTCCTTACCATATGCTTGTACTTACTCTTAAATGGGTAAAAGCCACAGGTTGGCATTTGACTCTTCTAGTACCGTTTACTCAAATCCTTAAGAATTAGTAGCCACAGATTTGTCGGGTCCTGCCCCAGTATGTTCAGATCATGGGTACAAATATTATGTATCTTTTATTGATGCTTATTCTTGATTTACTTGGATTTATTTCCTAAAAACCAAATTTGACACATATAATGGTGTAATTCACTTAATATCTGTAGTTGAAAAGCAGATTGGGGGTCAAGTTAAAACTATACAATCACATGGTGGTACTAAATTCATGACACTCATCAATTATTCTAATAAAAAGGGGATAAATCATAGAATAACACGTCCCTATATTTCTGAACAGAATGGTCTAATAGAGAGGAAACATAGGCACATAGTTGAGACTGGACTTACTCTTTTAGCTCAAGCATCTTTACCCTTAAAATTTTGGCCTGACTCAATTAATACTGCTATTTATCTAATTAACAGATACCAACAAAGGTTTTTAAAGGAGTAAGTCCTATGGAAAGGTTGTACGGCGTCAAACCAGACTATCAAAGTCTAATTTTTTTGGATGTTTACGTTTTTCCTACTTAGACCATACAATAAAAATAAACTTGAGTTTACATCTCAACTATACACTTTTATAAGATATAGTACTAATTAGAAGGGATATAAGTGTTTAGATAACAAAGGAAGAATCTTTGTTAGTAGACATGTAGTATTCAATGAATATATATTACCTTTTAGTAATGCAGACATGAAGACAACAAAGAAAGTTCTTAATCTAAGAACTTCAATACCTGATTTACCCGTCTGCTCAGATGATTGGTATTATAAAGAAACTGAAAGGACCGTTGAAGACTCCGATTCACCACTACCATCAGACAATGAACCAGGAGAAACATTCAACTATCACAGTTAGTCCCCATCTCAACCTGTCAGTCAAAGTCAGCAAGTCAGTGAAGAAAGTACAAGTTCTTAATAGAATACTATGGAGACAATAGTGATCAGACAAACAAAATTGAATCTCATGTCATACCCAGTCACCCCATGATCACTAGGGCTAAGAGTGGTATATTCAAGCCAAAGTTCTACATTGCTACCATAACAACTGAAGAGCTAGAAAACTTTGATCAAGCTGCTAAAGGTGCAAATTTGAAAATAACCATGGATGAATAATATAATGCTCTCATAAGATATAAAACATGGGATTTAGTTCATAATCCAAATAACAAAAATATAGTAAGAAGCAGATGGACATACAAATTAAAAAGGAATCCAGATGGATCTATTGCCAGATATAAAGCTAGACTTGTTGCTAAGGATTACACACAACAATATGGATTTGATTTCAATGAGACATTTTCACCAATAGTCAAACCAAAAACTGCCAGAATCATACTTGCAATTGCTTTGTACAAAAACTGGTGCATTAGATAACTGGATGTCAATAATGCCTTTCTGAATGGTGTTCTAAAAGAGGAGATATACATGGAGCAACCATATGGATACAATCAAAATACAGATTATGTGTGCAAGTTGAATAAGGCTATATATGTGCCTAAACAAGCTCCAAGAGTTGGTTTGATAGACTGAGAAATACTTTAATAAAACTTGGATATCAGTCTACCAAATCAGACAACTCTCTTTATATTAAAAATAGTAAAGAATCTATTTTATATATTCTAATATATGTTGGTGATCTAATTTTTATAGGTAATAGTAATGAAGACATCAACAACCTCATTCTTTATTTAGACAAAAAATTCTCTGCTAAAGAACTTGGAGAAATTAATTACTTTTTGGGCATTGAAATCATAAGAAAGTCAAATTCAGAAATAATTCTCAGTCAAAGAAAATATATAACATAAATACTGCTCAAATCAAATATGATGAAGCAAATCCTCAACCAATCCCTATGATAAGCAACTATCAACTTTCAGAAAAGGGGGAAGAACCAATATTGAATGTTAAATAATACGGAAGTGTTGTTGGTGCACTAGAATATGCAATAATAACTAGGCCTGATACATCATATAGTGTTAACAACATTTCTCAATTTATGCAGGAACTATTGGATGAACATTGGAGAGCAGTAAAGAGGATCCTAGGATACTTAAAAGGAACTGTCAACTATGGTTTATCATTCAAAAGATGCAACAATTTTAACATTATAGGCTACACTGATGCAGATTGGGCAACAGATCTTTGTCTTTGGATACTGCATTTATCTTTGAGGAATCTCATATCATGTTGCTCTAAAAAGCAATCTACTGTTTCTAGATCAAGTACGGAGGCAGAATATAGAAATCTAGCCAGTGTTATAGCAGAGATTTCATAGATCAAATCATTATTAAGTGAGCTTATAATTAAAACAAATCATAAACCAATCATATGGTGTGATAATCTAAGCACTGTTCATATGTCACCTAATCCAATTCATCACTCAGAAACAATGCATACCGAAATTGACTTATATCTTGTACGAGAGCAAATAATCTGCCAAAAGCTTCATGTTAATCACATACTACAAACATATCAAAGAGCTGACGTGCTTACCAAGGCACTATTAGCAAAAAAAATTTACCAGATTCATGAACTCAGAGTGAAGTCAAGCTCCAGCTGATTTTGTTGTACAAGATCTACTGAACACTCTTATCGGTCATCATGAAGGAGA
Organism: Allium cepa; assembly: GCA_030765085.1. NCBI lineage: Eukaryota > Viridiplantae > Streptophyta > Magnoliopsida > Asparagales > Amaryllidaceae > Allium > Allium cepa. The sequence continues at coordinate 458,162,108 of CM060938.1, read as the reverse complement.
ACAAACTTCAAATCTAAAGAACATCACTAGATCTGAAGCTTAAATAACTCGTCTTTGCTCAAAAGCTATAGATTTGAAGCACAAAACCTCGTCTTTACTCAAATATGTGACGACCCTGAATTTTGAAAAATTGAAATTGAAAATTTTAGTTGATTTTAAAATATTTGAATGATGGTTTAGCTTGAATTTCAAATGTAACTATGAATTTGGCAATTAAATTTTTGAATTTAATTTATTAAGGTTGGGTAAAATATTAAATCTACAGTTTAAGCCGATTTAAAATATTTTCAAGGTTTACAAATTTTATATTGATGATACTGAAGATAATGGAAGTGTTAAAATTTGAAATATGAAGTGTTTGTTCAGTTTTGATATTTTATCGTTTAGATCCATATTTAAAAATAGCCTTCCGAGGCACAGTCTCGAATTTCAAAGAACTAGTTCTATTGGATCCGTAATATTGTATTATTATCAAATTTCAATTTTCGTAGCATTCGAAGTGATCGTTTGGCCTTACGATAAGCAAATACGCTGAAATTTATATTGAAATTTAATTCGATAACTGGGTTTAAAAAGCTATCTTCTCCATACGATCGAATTTGGACCTGAAACCTTTTCCACTGCGTTCGGAATAGGCGTATAACATTATAAACGCCTGGCAACATGCCTCAATTGGAGTTCGAAATTTTATTCTTCATTTTCAGGACGATTTAAATTCAAGTTCAAATTTAAAATATAAGTAATATAAATTTATTTAAAAGACAATTGCAAATCTAAGCTAACACGTAGAGGAATTTTGGACAAGTGTTTTCTCTAATTGTACACGCGTTCGTTTAAAAAAATTAAAATAATAATAATGTAGTATGATGCATATCTCGTTCAAACAAACGAAATCATTTTCGTTCGAAATCAACTGAGTGGCTTCAATAAAAATCAAACGGCGGCAATATTGGTTTCAAATCAGAATCCCCTCTTTATCTTCATTCTCGTATATGAATGCTAGAGCAATGATGTCCTCTAAATTTTCGTTCAAATAACGGTGGATGCAATCGAACTCGAGTTCGAATTTCAGAAAGGTAGGCGATGGTGAATCGTTGACGCGGTGGAAGGTGTGAATTTGGGAGTTTCGCGAAGCGGCGGCGTGGAGAGGGGATCTCGATTTAAGGCGTGGAAGGGCACCGAATCGAGATTTGTGCTTGGTCTGGTGTACGAGTATGGGTTGTGATTCGTAGGCAGGGGTTGCAGCAGTCTTGAGTTGGTGGTCCGTGAGGCTCGGGGTCGTGTCGATCATCGCAATGTCGTTGTTCTACTTAGGGTTCGAAGTTTGGCAATGATGTGGGGCCGGTGTGAATGAAGAGAAGTAGAGATGGTGATGGTTTACATTCGTCGTTCGGGGCCTAGTTACTGTCTGGTTATTTTCTCTTTAAAAGAAATATATATATATATACACACACAAAGTGGTAATAAAAGAATCAATATTATATATATATATATATATATATATATATATATATATATTAGGTATAAACCTGTTATGGCTTTAATCCTATATATAAATCTTCACTTACGATTTAATTTTTTATAATGACGTATTATGGAGATTAATTTTTTTAATATAATCGTTAGTTTAGAATTAAATTATTAATTGAATTAAAATTATAAAATGCTAATAGATTGTTTGATTTATTCGAATATTAATAAGTTGTATAAATTATTTATGCAAGGTCAAAATCGTGGAGAAAACAATTTGGATTGGAAATGGGTCGCATGCGTAGGCAAAGGTGAGATCTTCTCACTCAAAATTAAAATAATTGAAAATTTCAGTTATTGATTGATGATTGAATCGTGATGGTTAAATTAAAATTGTTGGTTGTGTGCTTGGATGATAAATGATTATCAGTTGTATTGAAATAGACCCTATGCGCCGCATAATTGTGGATGATATTATATATATAAAACCATTTACTGCGATATTCTACCTCGAAGTGGAATTGGTATTATATATTGATTTGGAGTGATTGATTTCCCACATTATATGGCGGATGAGACCCTATGCATCGTATAATAGCGGATGATATTTTATAAATCCCATATACCATGATATTCCACCTCAAATTGGAATTGGTATGTAATTGTTGTGCTAACATCTGTGGATGCAGGGAAACAGGTTGGAGGGATCCAACTGGATTCCTCAAATATTGAATTTTTTTTCATATGTTGTGTGTTGATTATTTATAATCTGTGTGTGATTATATTTGTGATTGAAATCATTGAAGGGTATAGTTTAGCCGAATATATTTTTGGTATCTTAGGATACCAGAAATGAATAAAATTGGATTTTTGAAATTTAATTATAAAATCTATAGTAAATTAAATTTTGAGGAATTGATAAATTAAAAAGAATTTTAAAAGGATAAATTTTTATTTTTGAAATCCTATTGAATAAATTCCAAATTATGGGAAAAGATTTTAATAAATGGATTTTGAGCAATATTGATAAATAGCTGAAGAATTTATTTAAAATTCGGATTTTTAATTAGTTTAGAAGAAATAAAGAAATTTATTTTAAAAGAAAATAAATTTGGGAAATCGATTGGAAAATTTGATTTTGGTATTTGAAAATATTTAGGAAATCAATTTAGAAATTGATTTGGTGTTTGGAAATAAATTCGAAATCAATTTGGGATTTTATTTGGTGTTTGAAATGATTTTGGGAAATCAATTTGAAATTTGATTTGGTGTTTGAAAGTGAATATTTGGGAATCGATTTGAAAATCGTATATCAGTTGAAATTTGGAAATCTAAATTCACAATGGGAATTTGTAAAGGAAAGGGAATTTTATTTTAAAAATAAACATTGGGTTATTTTTAAAAGTGTGGAAAGGAATTTACAGATTTGAAACGTAAATTTAAAATAAATCGAGAAGGGTTTATTAATTGGTTTAAATGGACCATTTTGAAATGGAAAGCGTAAGCCGAGTATGTTTTTAAAGTAGCTTTCAAGTATAAATTAAAGTTCTAGGGATGGTTTTAAAAAGAATATTTTAAAGAAATTGTTTTCTTAAGTTATTTTGAAAATATGTAAAGTAAAGATTTATTTAATTAATTATAGAAGTGATTATTTAAAGATTTAAATAATATTTGTTTTAGAAAAAGGTTATTTAAATATTTATACCCTATCTACTAATTTTATTCTAAAATTGGTTTGGACTTGAATTTTATATAAGATATTAGTATAATATTTTCATAACAAATATTTAAGCAAGTGTTTTAAAATAGTTTTTATTCTAAGTATTTCCAAGTATATTTTGGATAAGTGATTTGAATTATTTTAAAGTATTTGAACTTGGTCGACTTTCAGTGGAAATAATTAATATTGGGAATCTTATTCCGCAAGTGAAAAGTGATTTGAAATTTGTTTTCAAATGGTTGAAGTGTGAAAATATATCTTGCAAAGATATTTTGAAAATAAATAACTGGGAAAAAATTATTTGAAATCCAGTAATTGTTGTGAATGTCTATTGATAGTTAAATAACCGACTATCAATATTGGCCTTTAAATGGCGTTTGAATTTCGATGCGACCGGGGTCGGATTCCAAGTGGATATTCGTAAACCACATCGAACCTTTGTGATTGTGATGGATCTTTTGTTTAAAAGATCAAAGTGAAAATTATTATGATTTGTTTGATATCTGAATGTAACACTTATTTTTTTAAAATAAGCGCTCGTTATTCGGATTAGCCGGGAGAGGACTTTGTGTCATAAAACCCATTTCGAATAATGATACGACAAAATGGGATTGCATTTGAAAATGGTGTTGAAGACCAGGTATTTTCGAAAGCGAAAGGATTACCTGTCGAATGTCTCTGCACCGAGTTGCTCCGGTATAGAGATTTGATCACCCTTTGTGATGGTGATTCCGGACGTGATTAGTGAATATCCAGATTGCAAGGGCTTCTTTGAAGTGCCTTCGGTTCCGTTCGATCCTGGAACGGACTTGTATGGATGTGTGTCTGACGTTACACTTTGAGATGTAAAGTTGGTTTCTATCAAATACATTTCTGTTGGTGGCAGAGAATTTATTCTCTTAGCTTAACACCCTTCTCTGAGAACGTACGAGCTCAGAAGTGATACATTCCCAATTTGGTAATGTGGCATACAAAGTGCTGCTTATCATTTGTTGATCGAAGCATGGCTCTTGTGAAAAGCGTAGCTTTGTGGACGAGACTTTTTCGAGCCTCACAACAAGGAAATGGTCGAAACATGAATGTTGCGGCAAGGTTTTTAGGGGTTGCGCCCCTAGGGTATGTCCATTTTATCATGGTATGGAGCCCGGATATTTTACCTATGTTGATGCTGTATATTTATTATACTTTGTGCTTGTTGCTTTGTGGTTGAGGATCCTCTGATAAAGGTCGGTTACGATCGAGGATGGCGTACTTGTGCGGTAGTTACGTATGCTATAGCTTGGTTAAAGCATGAGGTAACGTCGGCCTTGTTTGGCAGAGATCCGGTTAGGTTCTCGGGGGCGTCCTTCTAGAGGCGTACCCATTTCGGTGTAGGAAGTTCCTTTGCCTGACCATTGTTAGAAATCCAAAGAAATGATATGCGTCTTGTATGGTTTTAGTTGTATAACCTGCCATGGAATGTGACGGTAACCTGCTATTGAACATGGTAGCTATAGTAGATATACGACGAAATGTGGTATGCTGGCTAAGATTAATATTATACTTTCGAAATGTTTTCTGCACTATGCACTAATAATAATATCAAATGGTTTTCGCGTATCAAGCATTTTTGACTGTCATAAGGAGAAATCTCCTCCAAGTGTGCGCTTACATTGTGTGTGTGGCGGTAGGCCTTATGGCAGTTTTATTTTCCAAAAGCATAACGGATTTCTTTTTATGTTCTTTGTGAAAATGTATGTTTTTAAGATCTCACACCAGTCCCATGGCTGACCTGGAGTTTATTGTTCCCTTTCTGAACTCTAGGTGCCAACAATTTTCCACACGGGCAGCCTAGAGCCAGGTTATCATTATTCTAGAGCGAAGTCAATCAAGCAGTATGCTATGGAGATCTGGAGTTGAAGCTGGATGGCGAAGCGTATCATTTATACTATCCGCTGCGTATGTTTTGTTGCAAAGTTTAGTTTTATATAGTCAAGTTATAATGATTGTCGGTGTTGTGTTGTTGTCAACTCTAATATTGTGATGTATAAAGCGATATAGTGTTTTTGTTTTAAAGATATTCATTTATCTATTTTATATTGTTCCGCTACGAAATGAGAGATTCTATTGTTGTTTCTGTTTCTTCTTCCATCTTCTTCTTCTTAAACCCTAACGGTTCGGTTCTTCGGCATTCGACTGTATGGTATTTGATACAGTGGACGTATTAATGTCGACTTTTGGAAATCGAAAAGTCGGATCGTTACAAAGTGGTATTAGAGCATTTGGTTAAGCGACAACCATGGCTCGATGTGTGTTACTCATTAGAGATAGAGTCGGCAGTACTCTAGAATGAGTGTGAGTGTAATAATAGATAAGAGCGCGTATTTGTTAGTGAATATAAAATTGTTTTGTATTGTGTTGACTATCAGTTGATTGTTTATAGATTCGGGTCGGTGCAGTTTAGCCAACTGTGTCGATAGAGGTTTCTAAACTCTTAGACGAGATAAACCGACACAGTATTGTTTTAAAAATCGGATAAATGAGATAATTTTACCCAAACTATTTTTGTATGAAAAAGAAATAATTTTCTGTAACTATATAGTTGCTTGGTTGTTAGGAAGTGATAATATTAAATTATTATCATTTATTATTGAATAAGAAATTGAAATCGTAACAAAACGCTAAGGAATAAAATCCATATACAAATGAAGATTTATAAATATAAATTGTAAATGTGATTTAAAATTTGAAATAGAATTCCAAAGAAGTGTTTTGAAAGGATTTGAAATTTGGAAACTAAATCCCTTTTGAGTTTGAAAATGATTTTCAAAGGTTTTGGAAAAAATATTTTGAAGGGATAAAAGCACTAAACTCTTTTCGGTCGCTGGAAAATAACTTCGGTGATGACTGCAGCATCATCGATGTTCATTTTCGAGTTTCCAAGAGAGGAATTGCTGCTAAATTGTTTTAAATGAAAGTTGTTTGCAAATTGGGTTTGGTTTTGGGAATTCAAAAGATAATTTGAGTTGATTTCAAAAATAATTTTTTTGAAAAGTTGGAAAGACTCTGGAATCTGATAAAAATAATTATGGAGTAAAATTTATCAAGGTGGAAAATAAAAATTGTGAATGAATAAATGAATTTACAATTGCAAGTAAATGAAAGTGAAATTCATTTCGAATTTGTAAGTAAATAGAACTGGAATTAGAATTGAATTTGATTTGTGATAAACAATGTAAAGTGGAAGATTTATCAAATTGAATCAAATGAAGTGAAATATTGATGTAAAATTAGTAAGTGAAACTAATTGAAAGAATGACCAAATAGATATGGTCTGAGATGAATTGAATTCATATGGAATTTGAAATCCAGTTTAAATATAAGTAGTTATAAACTCCAATGGTGAAGTGAAGAATAAATATAAAAAGTTGCATGAAATATTTATTGGACTTAAGAGACAAATGGTGAAATTCTTAAGAAAAATTTGGAGTTTAATAAGTTAATGATCAAATGAAGATTAAACCGGAAAAAATCTTGAAATAGCGATTGTGAATAAGTTTATTGAAATGAAAATCAAATGTGAATAAAAGAAAAGATATTGATAAATCCAATAATCAATTTGGAATGAATACGTAGGATGTACGTATATTATTTTATTCCTATGATGATTTGATCCAGTATTCGAGCATAGAATTTCAAGATAGTTATATCGATCAGAGTTAGGATTTTTCACTCGATTTTCAACGACGAGCCTGGATATGGATTTTTGGTTGATTCTGGAAATTCTCTTTCATAGTTTATGGCTATGCAAGGAGAATGACGGTTTCTGATCAAGAAACCAGATCTTAGTCCACACTAAGAAGTCCGGTGGACGATACTAGTTCGAAAGTGAAATTGTTTGATCGAGTGAGCGATCAGATTTGGTATTACGTACGAACGATATGTGTGCATCGTACGGGAATATTGAAACTTTGGTAAAGAAATGTATGATATGAATTTGAATGTCGAAATTGGATACTATGGATAATAGGATATACAGATGTGTTAAAGGAAAATGGAATTGGGATTTTGATTTCGAAGATAAATTTGAATTGTCCAGCAAAGGTATGTATTTAAATTTCTATATGAAATTTGATGATTTTCTTGTCCAGCCGATTGTCTTTTCGTTTTCTTTTTGAAATTTGGAGGCCTATTGTGGTATTTTGTAGTCGTACTGAGCTAGCCGCACAAACGAAACGCTGGTGAAATTTTTCGAAAATTAGGGAGTTAAAAATATTTTGAGAAATTTTGAAAATTTAAAATATGAATTTAAATTTAAAATTTAATTGTTGGGAAAACGATATTTTTTGGAAACTATGAAAGATTTTGGAAAGTTAGTTAAAATGATAATGGGTCTTTAATAAAAGATTTGTTTTGGAAAGCTGATAAAACTGTTTAGCTTTGGGAAAATGGTAATCGAGTCAAGGATCATTTTTCTTAACTTGAAATTTCGGGACGAAATTCTTTTAAGGGGGGATTCTATGACAACCCTGAGTTTTGAACAATTGAAATTGAAAATTTTAATTGATTTAAAAATATTTAAATGATGGTTTAGCTTGAATTTCAAATATAACTATGAATTTGGCAACTAAATTATTGAATTTAATTTATTAAGGTTGGGTAAAATATTAAATCTATAGTTTTAAGCTGATTTAAAACATTTTCAAGGTTTATAAAATTTATATCGATGATACTGAAGATAATGGAAGTGTTAAAATTTGAAATATCAAGTGTTTATTTAGTTTTGATATTTATCGTTTAAATCGATATATAAAAATAGACTTCCGAGACACAGTCTCGGATTTCGACGAAACAAGTTCCATTGGATCCGTAATATTGTATTATTATCGGATTTCAAGTTTCGTAGCATTCAGAGTGATCGTTTGGCCGTACGATAAGCAAACGCGCTGAGATTTATATTGAAATTTAATTCGATAATTGGGTTCAAAAAGCTATCTTCACCATACGATCGAATTTGGACCCAAAACCTTTTCCATTGCATTCGGAATAGGCGTATAACATTATAAATGCCTGGCGGTATGCCTCGATTGGAGATCGAAATTTTATTCTTCGTTTTCAGGACGATTTAAATTCAAATTCAAATTTAAAATATAAGTAATATAAATTTATTTAAAAGACAATTGCAAATCTAAGCTAACACGTAGAGGAATTTTGAACAAGTGATTTCTCTAATTGCACACGCGTTCGTTTAAAAAAAATAAAAAAAATAATATAGCATGATGCATATCTCGTTCAAACAAACGAAATCATTTTCGTTCGAAATCAACTGAGTGGCTTCAATAAAAATCAAACGACGGCAATATTGGTTTCAAATCAAAATCCCCTCTTTATCTTCACTCTCATATACAAATGCCAGAGCAATGGTTTCCTCTAAATTTTTGTTCGAATAATGGTGGATGCGATCGAACTCGAGTTCGAATTTCAGAAAGTTAGGCGATGGTGAATCGATGATGCAGTGGAAGGCGCGAACTGGGGAGTTTCGCGAAGCGGCAGCGTGGAGAGGGGATCTCGATTTAAGGCATGGAAGGGCAGAGAATCGAGATTTGTGCTTGGTCTGGCATATGAGTATGGGTTGTGATTCGAAGGAAGGGGTTGCGACGGTCTTGAGTTGGTGGTTCGTGAGGCCCGGGGTCGTGTCGATCATGGCAATTGCATTGTTCGACTTAGGGTTCGAAGTCTGGCAATGATGTGGGGCCGGTGTGAACGAAGAGAAGTAGAGATGGTGATGATTTACCGTCGTCATTCGGGGCCTAGTTACTGTCTGGTAATTTTCTTGTTTAAAATAAATACACACACACACACACACAAAGAGAATCAATATTGTATATATATATATATATTCCAGGTATAAACCTGTTATGGTTTTAATCCTATATATACATCTTCACTTACGATTTAATTTTTTATAATGACGTATTATGAAGATTAATTTGTTTAATAAAATTTAATCGTTAGTTTTGGAGTTAAGTTATTAATTGAATTAAAATTATAAAATGCTAATAGATTGTTCGATTTACTCGAATACTAATAAGTTGTATAATTTATTTATACAAGGTCAAAATCGTGGAGAAAACAATTTGGATTGGAAATGGGTTGCATGCGTAGGCAAAGGTGAGATCTTCTCACTCAAAATTAAAATAATTGAAAATTTCAGTTATTGATTGATGATTGAATCGTGATGGTTAAATTTAAATTGTTGATTGTGTGCTTGGATGATAAATGATTATCAGTTGTATTGAAATACACTCTATGCGCCGCATAATAGCGGATGATATTATACATATAAACCCATATACGGCGATATTCCACCTCGAAGTGGAATTGGAATTACATATGTATTTGGATGATTGATTTCCCGCATTATATAGCAAATGAGACCCCATGCGCCGCATAATAGCGGATGATATTTTATAAATCCTATATACCGCGATGTTCCACCTCGAAGTGGAGTTGGTATTTAATTGTTGTGCTAACGTCTGTAGATGCAGGGAAACAGGTTGGAGGGATCCAACTGGATTTCTCAAATATTGAGTTTGTTTCATATGTTGTGTGTTGATTATTTATAATCTGTGTGTGATTATATTTGTGATTGAAATCGTTGAAGACTATGGTTTGGTGGAATATATTTTTGGTATCGTAGGATACTAGAAAAGAATAAAATTGGATTTTTGAAATTTATGTAGAAAATCTATATTAAATTAAATTTTGAGGAATTGATAAATTAAAAAGAATTTTAAAAGGATAAAGTTTTATTTTTGAAATCATATTGAATAAATTCCAAATTATGGGAAAACATTTTAATAAACGGATTTTGAGCAATATTGCTAAATAGTTGAAGAATTTATTTAAAATTTGGATTTTAAATAGTTTGGAAGAAATAAAGAGATTTATTTTAAAAGAAAATAAATTTGGGAAATCGATTGGAAATTTTGATTTTGGTATTTGAGAATATTTGGGAAATCAATTTAGAAATTGATTTAGTGTTTGGAAATAAATTCAGAAATCAATTTGGGATTTGATTTGGTGTTTGAAATGATTTTGGGAAATCAATTAGAAATTTGATTTGGTGTTTGAAAGTGAATATTTGGGAATCGATTTGAAAATCATATATCAGTTGATATTTGAAAATCTAAATTCACAATAGGAATTTGTAAAGGAAAAGGAATTTTGTTTTAAAAATAAACATGGGGTTATTTTTAGAAGTGTGGAAAGGAATTTACGGATTTGGAACGTAAATTTATAATAAATCGAGAAGGGTTTATTAATTGGTTTAAATGGACCATTTTGAAATGGAAAGCATAAGCCGAGTATGTTTTCAAAGTAGCTTTCAAGTATATATTAAAGTTCTAGAGATGGTTTTAAAAAGAGTATTTTGGAGAAATTATTTTCTTAAGTTATTTTGAAAATTTATAAAGTAAAGATTTATTTAATTAATTATAGAAGTGGTTATTTAAATATTTAAATAATATTTGTTTTAGAAAAAGGTCATTTAAATATTTTTACCCTATATACTAATTTTATTCTAAAATTGGCTTGGACTTGAATTTTTATGTAAGATATTAGTATAATATTTTCATAACAAATATTTAAGCAAGTGTTTTAAAATAGTTTTTATTCTAAGTATTTCTAAGTATATTTTGGATAAGTGATTTGAATTATTTTAAAGTATTTGAACTCGGTAGACTTTCAGTGGAAATAATTAATATCGGGAATCTTATTCCGCGAGTGAAAAGTGATTTGAAATTTGTTTTCAAATGGTTGAAGTGTGAAAATATATCTTGCAAAGATATTTTGAAAATAAATAACCGGGGAAAAATTATTTGAAATCCAGTAATTGTTGTGAATGTTGATTGATAGTTAAATAAGCGACTATCAATATTGGCCTTAAATGGCTTTGAATTTTGATGCGACCGGGGTCGGATTCCAAATGGATATTCAAAAATCACATCGAACCTTTGTGATTGTGATGGATCTTTTGTTTAAAAGATCAAAGTGAAAATTGTTATGATTTGTTTGATATCTGAATGTAACACTTATTTTTTTTAAAAAGCGCTCGTTATTCGGATTAGCCGAGAGAGGACTTTGTGTCACTAAACCCATTCCGAATAATGATACGATGAAATGGGATTGCATTTGAAGATGGTGTAGAAGACCGGGTATTTTCGAAAGCGAAAGGATTACCTGTCAGATGTCTCTGCACCGAGTTGCTCCAGTATAGAGATTTGATCACCCTTTGTGATGGTGATTCCGGACATGATTAGTGAATATCCGGATTGCAAGGGCTTCTTTGAAGTGCCTTCAGTTCCGTTTGATCCCGGAACAGACTTGTATGGATGTGTGTCTGACGTTATACTTTGAGATGTAAAGCTGGTTTCTATCAAAACATTTCTGTTGGTGGCGGAGAATTTATTCTCTTAGCTTAACACCCTTCTCTGAGACGTATGAGCTCAGAGGTTATGTAGTTGATGGTTACTAGTGATATATTCCCAATTTGGTAATGTGGCATACGAAGTGCTATTGATCATTTGTTGATCGAAGCATGGCTTTTGTGAAAAGCGTAGCTTCGTGGATGAGACTTCGTCGAGCCTCACAGCCCGGAAATGGTCGAAACAAGAACGTTGCAGCAAGGATTTTAGGGGTCACTCCCCTAGGGTATGTCCATTTTCTTCTGGATAAGAGGTGGTATCATGGTATGGAGCCCAGATATTTTAGCAATGTTGATGATGCAAATTTATTATATTTTGTGCTATTGCTTTATGGTTGAGGATCCTCGGATAAAGGTCGGTTACGATCGCGGATGGCATACCTATGTGGTAGTTACCTATGGTATAGCTTGGTTAAAGCGTGAGGTAACATCGGCCTTTTTGGCAGAGATCCGGTTAGGATCTCGGGGGAGTCCTTCCAGAGGCGTATCCATTTGGGTGTAGGAAGTTCCCTTGCCTGACCATTGTTGGAAATCCAAAGAAACAATACGCGCCCTGTATGGTTTTAGTTGTATAACCTGCCATGGAATGTAGCGGTAACCTGCTATTGAACATGGTAGCTATAGTAGGCATATGACGAAATGTGGTATGCTGGCTAAGATTAATATTACTTTTGAAATGTTTTCTGCACTGTGCACTAATAATAATATCAAATGGTTTTCGCGTATCAAGCATTTTTGAATGTCATAAGGAGAAACCTTCTCCAAGTGTGCGCTTACATTGTGTGTGTGGCAGGAAGCCTTATGGCAGTTTCATTTTCCAAAACATAACGGATTTCTTTTTATTTTATTTGTGAAAATGACTGTTTTTAAGATCTCACACCAGTCCCATGACTGACCTGGAGTTTATTGTTTCCTTTCTAAACTCTGGGTGCCCACATCCACACGGGCAGCCTAAAGCCAGGTTATCATTATTCTGGAGCGAAGTCAATCAAAAAGTATGCTAAGGAGATCTGGAATTGAAGCTGGATGGCTAAGCGTATCATTTATACTATCCGCTGCGTATGGTTCGTTGCAAAGTTTAGTTTTATGTAGTCAAGTTATAATGATTGTCGGTGTTGTGTTGTTGTCAACTCTGATAGTGTGATGTATAAAGTGATATAGTGTTTTTGTTTTAAAGATATTCATTTATCTATTGTATATTGTTCCACTGCGAAATGAGAGATTCTGTTGTTGTTTCTGTTTCTTCTTCTATCTCTTCTTCTTAAACCCTAACGGTTCGGTTTTCCAGCATTCGACTGTGCGGTATTTGATACAATGGACGTATTAATGTCGACTTTCGAAAGTCAAAAATCCAGGTCGTTACAAATTAGGAGTCTTACTTGTCTTTGGTACCAATTCAAGCACAAATTTGCAACGAGAATTCAACTGCAACAAGATTCGAGTTACAGATCTAAAGAATATCTTCAGATCTACACCTACGGATCACACTCAATCTTTATATATGGATTGTTTGGAGATACAGAGGTAGATCTCTTATGTTTGTTCTTGATGCTTTCATGGTATTTTGAATATTTCATTGGAATTGATGAATTCTGAAGAGATCTCCATAACCCTAGACTCGGTTTTGAGGGAGGAAGTTAAACGAAATGATTTAGGGTTACAGTGTGGCTATGTTGTATACCCTATATTGTTGCGGTCATGGGCTTGTATTTCAGCCCAGTATTGTCTTAACTGTATAAATAACATTTTATTAGACTGCTGTGTACATTATCACAATATTGCAATAACAAAATTTACTCTCAAGTTTATACAAAATTGTTACAATGATTCAATAACCCCATTGTTATAATTTCACAAATAATTGAGCTTTTGTAGATTGGTCAAAAAATACTAATTATCAACTGTAAGTAATCATACTTTATAACAACTGTGCTTAAGCATGGATTTTTCCTCCCTCTTTCTACCTATTGGGTCAATCCATAACAGAAAAAATGAATGCAAAATCTTTATGTCGTGGTATTCTGGATGTGGAAAAAGCTCTTTCAATATATTTGGTGTTGATTTACCTTAATCTAGATATGCTAATCTACTTCATGCCTAAAAGTATTAAATGATATATCTTTTGGATAAACACACTAGTTATTTAATGAATAAAACCAAGGCGGATAACCCATTTTATCTGGAATAATGTTGAATCCATTTAAATGGATGCAAAACTGAGAAGGTACCTTACGAATGCTAACAAAAATATGAGTTTATATTGATTAATTAAGGAGAAAATTATGCCAAACTGGAAATGGCCATGGGGATGTAGATTATATTTCAGGTAGGCATTGGCAATTGGAAAAATCAGGCAGGATCCAGATCCAACCCACTGGATATCTAGTCAGGCTAGGTCATGTCTTGTTGGATCCAAATTAAGGATTTTCAAACCTAGACCCAACCCGACCAAGTTCAATTCGACTCCAACTGGATTAAAAACAAAAAAGATGTCTATATTCTTAGTTTTTTGATCGGGTATTTAATTTTTTTTGGATCGAATTTAATGAGGTATGTATGGTATTTTCCTCACTCATACCCAATTCAAGATATATCAGTTTCCGGTTGGGTTTTGGCCTTTTCAATTCGAATTTGGATCTTCTTGAATATGTTTGGTTTAGGATTACGGCTCTTAGTTATGGTTTACCAATCCAAAACTTTTGGGTGAATATCAAAGATTTAGAGATGCCTTATTCTGATGTGGCACCTCTATACATTGATATTATTACTATTTGCAATTGATTTGAATGATCGATCTTGTAAATGGCTTAGTTATCATATGCGGTAAACAACTTGCATGTTGTACTTATTTTGTAAAAGCTTTAACCTACATTCAAATAAAATAGAACAAAGCTCTAAATTTTGAACATATATGTAAATTTTGATTCACTATAAAAGAAGATAAATTATGAATTCCAATTAATCAAAGAATGGAAGAATGTGAATCGTATAAAAATAGGAAATAAAGAAAATATAAAACAATAATAATTAGAAAAGATCAAATAAAGGATTGAGATATCAAAATTAACTTTCTATAATTGTATTTAAATGGTTGATGCATAAAAATAGGAAGAACAATTTTGAGTCATAACGAAATTTAATAGGAAAAACAGCAAAAATTCAAAATTACTTTTATCTATAGTTGTATTTAACCGGTTGATGCACAAAAATCAAAAGTGCAATGTTGATTCATAATGAAATTTAATAGAAAAAATAGCAAAAATTCAAAATTACTTTTGTCTATAATTGTATTTAAATGGTTGATGTATAAAAATAGAAAGTGCAAGTTTGCATCGTAACGAAATTTAATAGAGAATACAACAAAAATTCAAAATTACTTTTGTTTGTAATTGTATTTAAATGGTTGATACATAAAAATAGAAAGTGCAATTTTGAGTCATAACGAAATATAATAGAAAAAACAACAAAAATTCAAAATTACTTTTATTTTTGATACGAATAGCATTATAATATCCAAATCTTCAATTTTCAATATTTTCTTTTCATTTTATTGGAACCTATCATGCAAAGCCATGATATTTATGTGATGTAAAGTAGGTGTATATATTATAAAAGCTTTTAAATTAAATTAACGGACCATCATACAAAGTACATATGTACACCTACTCATATTTAGTTGGAATGATATGTTACATGTTGCATACTGCACATATGTGTATCTGGATTGCCACAAGCCTACATCAACCAATTCTTCTTGCTTCTGACTAAAATAGGAATGATTGAAATAGGAAATGGATAAAAACACTAATAATTGAATGGTTTTTCAAAAATTAGTTGGTATATAAATATTAAATTAATAAACAATCAAGATTAGATCATATCAAAAGTATAGATGTAACGAAATAAAAATATATTCTAGCACCAAACATTTCTAATCGTCTACATTTCATCTTAACTCATTCACTCTTTGAAATATTTCATAATTGCATCACGAAATTACTATAAAAAAATGAAAAGCCTTAAAATATATCATCCGAAGATATAATATAAACTCGTGAAATTGGTACCATGCACAATTTATGCTTGAACAATAAATTTTATTTCTAATTTATGAATTCTTGTTATTTTAATACTAAAAATAAATAACATATCTTATCAAAAACAATGTAATTTTTTTGTTCTAAATAACCGGTAGATGAACTAAATTAAAACATCCACTCACATGTTGGTAAACATTGAAGTAGTCCAACTCAAGCCACTCGAGACTTGCTTTATAAGTAGCTCTTCTGTATTCATGCTTGTTGTTTACTTCAATATCATGTTTGTTTTAATAATATAAGTTTGGTTGTCAACCAACAAGCAAAGCCACACACTATTGTGACACCCCTAATTCTAAATAATATTATTCATGAGATTTCATTAGATAAATTATATAGAATAATGTAGAGATTAGAGTGATAAGGGAACTGAGATTTAAAACTATTTAAGGTCGTGCCTCAACTAAATGGATTTATAAAAATGGTTTATAAGTTGAATGACTAAGAGAATAAGGCAAGTGTAATATGGGAATAACCGTAGACCATAACCCCTAAACCCTTACCTCATTCTCATTCATGCTTTCATAAAACAAAAACATAAGCAAAGGAGAATCAAGGTCAGCCATTACCTTAGAGGAAGAAGAGCTTAAAATTAAATAAAAGCTAAGATTCAAGCAAGGAAGATTAGCGTAAGAGCAAATCTGAAGTTTTTTATCCAAACAAGGTGAATAATAATCTAAACCATCTTATATATGTCTTTTTGAACATTTTAATTTCAGGTAAAACCGTTTAGATAGATAAATGATGATATGCTTTAATTATATGCCATATTTTGGTTTAATCACGAATTTTCTGTAATTATATTTCTCGATTTTAAGGTTAAAATCGTGTAAATTAATTTCGAATGTCATGATATTTGAATATGTTACATAACGACCCGTATTTTAACTATTTTAAATTATTGAATTTAATATAATTTTTGAATAAATATGGTTAGAAATAAAATTTAATGATTTATTAATGTCATTTATTGGAATTCATCGTAATTGAATTATCAAAGGACTTTTATTTGTGACGTGTAATCTTTCTGTTTAGTGTAAGACATTTTGGTTGTTCTAGCTTTGAATGAACATTTTATTTTTTAGCGAATTTGTTTATGAATTTAAATGCAAGAGCATTGGTTGTGAACATTTTGAACAAACATTTTAATTTTCAAAATATTTTAATATAAAAATTAAATTTAAAATATTTAATTGATTTTAAATATTGAAAGATTAATTTCATAGGTTAAATAACTTATATTTCAAATATAATGATTTATTTGTTAATTTAATTGTTAAATTTAATATTGGAAATTATTTAAATAATTGAATCTTGAATTAAGTATGAATGAAAATGATTTCAAAAGTTGGTTTAAATTTTATTTAAATAAGAATGAAAATTGTTATTTTTAGAAATTGAATTTAAATGTGATTAAATTGATTTTTAAAATAGCTTGTTTAATTAACGTGTAAAAGTAGTCTTTTTGAGCACTGTCTCGGATTTCGTTGAAACCAGTTTCATCGGATCCATAATAGTGAATTATTATATGATTTCAAGTTTCATAGAGATCAGACTTATCATTTGGTCGTACGAGCTTAAAACATGTAGAATATAGTATTTTGAGATGTGTATATAAGGACCTGTTATTATTTATTTTCGTTCAAACCCTACTTGATTTCTGGCTGCAATTTTATACCTTTTTAATGGCTAAGAATAATCGATCTTCTTCTCTCATTTTCTTCCAATTCGCTCAACGAATTTGAACGATTCCAAAAGAAAAAAAATGAGGATCTCTATATCCTCTACGAGATATGCGATTGGATTGAAGTGGTTCGACTTGTAATCACTAGAATCGAGGCAAATAGGTGGCATGGGTTTTGGGTTCTCGAGGAGAGATGGCGATGGCGGATGCAACGGGTTCGCAGGCGACGGTGGAGCTGCGTAAGGCGGTCAACGCGATGGGCTCGGATCTGGTCCAGTGACCCTGGGTGGCGTGTGTGTAAATGAGAGCGGTCGCATGGACAGGTCGGCCTAAGATCATTGCTGAGAGGAAAGGTTAACATGTTAATTACTTTTATTAAATTTGTTAATTACAATTTGATTATTCAAATGTTAAAAAATCCGTAAATTTTTCATACGGGATCCAATTTGAGCGAAACAAGTGACCTTGGGTTCGTATCGACGAGAACTACGATATGGAGTTGAATTGAAGTTTATTTGACACTGAAAAATTTCAGTTTCTAATAAAGTTGAGTGGTTTAAATGCTCACGAAGTACTAAATATTTTTACGATTAGCTAAATCGAAATCATGAAGTGATTTATATTTATTAATGGTTGGTTGGTAAATTAACTGATATTTAGAATCGGCATATGAATTGAACCATTAAGAACTGAATTGACAGTTAAATTGAAATTAAATCGAATTGCTAGTTAAACGACCGTTATTGATAACTAGTTAACTATTGTGGCTTAATAACTAAAATTGAATTGGTTGAATTTAAATCGATTGACAGTTAAAACCAAAATTTAAAATTTGATTGATAAATATTATATTAAAATTGATAGTGTAAATTAACATTTGAATTTGATAGGAATTTGACTATTAAATGGATAGTTTGAATTGATGGTAAATGTGACATTTAAATTTGATAGGAAAATTTTTGACATTTTATACACTTATTAAACCAACATCAAAATTTGATGTTTAAATCAACATTGGATTGCATATCACCTTTAGTTAAACACCCCGACACTGATAATTATTGATTGTTGTATGATATGGTTGAATTGATTGATTTGGATATTAATTTATATTGTGATGGACGATATTGTTGATTTGGCATATATTGTTAGTGGTTTTGGTATTTCAGTGTTATCACACTGTTATTCCCACTATTGAAATGATTGATCACCTAGACATTTCAATTTGATATGGACATTGGATATCCTATTTGATATTCGAATTTTGATGCATTGTTGACTGATTTGGCAGAATTATGATTTTGTGATTTTATCGACGTTCGGCGAAAATTGAATTTTATTTATTGAATTTTAAAAGGATTTAAAATCTAACCTATAGAAATTTATATATATATTATAAATAATTTAATTTTGTGAATCAAATTTAATTTATTTTCTAAAATTAACTTGAATTTCATTTATAAAATTTAAGTTCTAATTTTTTTAATAATATATATTTTTCCTAAAAGAGCAATATATGGGTATGCAAATTTTTCTATAACTTTAATAAATAAAAAGAAAATGTTATAAGAAAGCCGAAGTTTGGAATCCAACCATTAAATGATTTTGGTACGTTTGAATTGTATGATTTTAAAATTCGAACTTTGGAAACGTTGGAATTCAAATTTATTAAAAGAATTTGTGTAAAGAATTCAATTTGAATTTCGAAATTATAATAGATATGTGTTTTAAATTATGGAAATTGGATTATTTTAAAGATTTGAATCTTAAAATTAATATTAAACTTAAATTGATTTAAGTGATTTAAATCGGTGTATTGAGATTAGACTCGAATTTATATAAACTGAAATGATTTTAAAATGAGATTTGTGTTGAAACTGAGCCACTAAATTAAATTGTTTGAGTTGAAATTGTAACTGATTTAAACTGAAATTGAAATCGAAATTGATTTAAATCGAAATCGAAATCGAAAGAAATTGAATTTGAAAGGAATTGAACTGAAATATTGGAAATTCAATTCATTTGTTTGGAATTTGGATTTGAGTCCAGATTGGATAGAAATGGAAAGAAACAGTTCATTTTGAAACTATATTTCTCCTTATTTGATTTAACTGACATGAGAATTTTTAGTTCTGACTCGAGTGTTTTGTTTTTCATTATGCTTGGGTCAGTTCGAGTTTTCCAGTTATCGAAGATATTTATTCTGGAGGACACAGACGAACACTTGGTATATCATATCTACTAGTGTTCATTCCGCTGAACTATTTCATTCTTTCTATTAAAATTGTATGACTTTGATAATATTGTATAACTCTGATTTATGTTGGAAATTGGATTAAGTATATTTTGTTGAACAACTTCATGAACTTTTTATATGATTATTGTATTTTAACATTCGGAGGCGAGATTATGTTGTTGTTTTCTTCTTTTATTCTATTTCTTTAAAATAAACCCAATGATAATCTATCTTTTAAAAAGCTTAAGTTAGACATGTGTGGTCTATTGTCGACTTGAACTATTTAGAATGGTAGGTCGTTACTGTTTTTATCAGAGCTTTGGTTTAGCGTAGTAGGATAAGCTCATTGAGTGTATATACGTATAGAAGAGAGCGTATTTGTTAGTGATATAAAAATATTTTGAAATTAAGAAATGGAATGATTTTAACTTGCATTATACATAAAATATAAAAGAATGAATTATATAAACTGATAAAATCATTCGAAACTGTTGGTGTGATGGGATGTGATCTCATTGTTGATTGATTATTTGATTAATATGATGTGTATATTATCACTTATTGATTGATGAGTCGTGCTCGGCTAGTTTATGAGCATCGACTATTGACTGTTGATTTGAGCATTTGACTATGGTTGGAAATTTTGGTTATTTTTGAAATATATTTAACCAGTTTGAGAAACTACATGTTTTAACATGAATTTTGAAGTTAATATATATTTTTGAATTTCCCTCCGTATCTTTTTGAAGAGTAACTGATACCATTTAAAATTGATATATGAAATATGGTTTATCTAGATATGGTTAATAAACAAACAAAATGTTATTCAAACTGGAAATTTGAGAGTTTGAATTCCGAGAGTTTTGAAATTAGGTTTTAAGATTCTAGAAATGTATAGTAACATGATTTGAAAGTATGTTTCGAACAAAAATGTTTATAAGAAATTTCAAATTGATTTCATATGGTTTTCAAAATGATTTCAAAAGGAATAGAAGTCCAGAACTCACTTATGTCGGTGGGAACTAATTTCGGCGATTACCGTAGCATTATCGACATTCATTTTCGAGTTTCAAAGTGGGGGAGGAAACTATGGTGGCTTGGCTACACGATTAATTTAATGATTGTTTTGATTCAAATCCCTGAAGTATGATTTGATATTCGAAAGAAATATGTATATATTTATTTCAAACAATTTGAAATAAAACCCGGTGTTCAGTTCTCGAATTTTGGATTGAATAAAATTATGAAGACATGTATCCTATGCATTAGGATTGATAGACTGATTGATTATGCATCTTGTTGAGATGATTGATTGTTGATTTCCAATTTTGAATTGAAATTTGATTTTTACGACTATTCGGAATAGTCAAGCACTTCCAAAATTGAGAATAAGTGTAACGACCCGTATTTTTCCGATAAATAAAATATTAATTAAAAAAGATTGTGTAATTCATATTAAAAGAAAACTAAAATTTATGATTTAATAATGAGAAAAAAACAAGAATAGAATGTAATTTTAATAATGTTAATGTAAGGTAATGGATAACTAATTTAATGCAATTCAAATTAACTGAAATTATTACAAATAAAAAATTTGGTTATAAATTGAAAATAAAGAAATAAACCAAATGTTGTATTAGATGGTATGTAATCAATTAGAATTGGCTAATATTGAATATGAAATCAATGATGTTATTTGAATGCTATTGATAACCATTTAATGTAATTTCAGTCAATTGAGATAAATTGTAGGTTGATTTGGTTATAATTGTAAATAATGAAATAAACTAAATGATGTATTTAATGGTGAGATTGTACATAATTGGTTGAAATAGGTTAATATAGCATATACACTCATTTTGTTATAACCCTTGGTTGTAAATGATAAGATAATGGATATGAACTATTATTATAAACGATGGTCGTAATTTTCTTCTCATTAATTTGTCTGCTTGAATATTAATGGGTAACTAATGGAATTATGGCAAATTGAATGTTGGATTTGATGTTGGAATTATATATTGTTAATTGAAATTGAATATAATCAACAATGTGTAAGTAGTCATAATAATTGGTTGTAAATAATAAACTTACAAATGTGATTAAATTACTTAAAAGTGAAAATAGTTCAATTACTATTATATTATTTAATATGGTGAATTTAATTGATGGTAATTAATCTAATTAAATATTACAACTAATATAAATTAAGGTGATAATTGTGGAATATTGATGTAATAAAATTTAAACCAATGTTAATTATAACCATAAGATAATAGTTGATTCAATAATAAGAGCGAAATCAAAATAAATGAATTTATTGAAATTTAAATTATAATTAACTGAAAATTTTCTGAAATTGATATTGAACATTGTAATTTGTGCAATATTAATATTGAATTAGACATGGAAATTTGTTTTAAAAAGATTATAAATTTGTATGTAAGCAATGGTGAAAATTGTTAGTAATTTACTTTGAATTTGAAAAGTGATTTTATCAATTTAATAATAATATTTTTAATTAACGTGAAATTAGACATTTTGGCCACTATCTCAGATTTTGACAAAACAGTTTTATGGAATCTGTAACAGTGAATTATTGCAGGATTTTAAGTTTCGTAGCGATCGGACTTGTCGTTTGATCGTGCGGGTTCGAAACACGTAAAAATCAATTTAATGAAATCAATTTGGAATAAGCTGATTCTAAAACCTAACTTTTTCATACAATGAAATTAGGAATTATAAACCTATTTCATTAAATTCAAAAATACTGAAAACATCTATTTTGATATATGCAATGATCCATTTTCGTTTCGGAAGCGAAACGGGCTTCTTGGGTCATTATTGTCGTTACGAACCAATTCGACGTGTGTTCATTCTTTTTATAAGGTCTTGTCTATATAAATAGATTTTTCTAACCCTAACAGTCTTTTTATTTCTTATTCCTGTATGTACATAAACTTTCGTCTGTTCCTTTCTTCATTGGCGGAAACCAATTTCAATTCAAATTCCTAAATTCAATTTTCAAATCAATTTCAAAATTCAAACTATCTAAACCCTAGCAAATTATATATCGTTGGAAAGATCTCGACGAGCGTAATCCATTGCAACCATTTTTTTCGATTCGAGTCACCTTTTGCTAGAATTCGACGATCATTATCGGCCGCTGGTATTAGGTTTTGGGGAATTGAGTGGTGAATCTACGTTCTGGGAGTGATCGTGCGGCGGCGTTAGGAAGGGGAGGCGAGTAGGTCATGGATCTATGCTTCATTCATCATAACGTGGCCTGGAATTGTTGTGGGTAGCTGTCAAAGGAGTGGCGGTGGCGGAATGGTGGGCTAAGGAAGAGGCGGAGGCACTGGCATGGGGGAAGTCGGCTTAGGGAGGGGATGGTCTTGGCGTTGGTCGATCGAGGTGGAAGCTGGAGTAGGTGGCGTGATATCTCATTCAAAGGTGGTGGCTAGTTATTGTTTCAGCGCGATCGTGATTACTGTAGATAGAATTTCGTGCGTTACGTGTATCGAATGATGTTGTAACGAGTCGAATTTTGCCCGCTCGAAAATCGACATCCATACTTCATATCGTATTCGAATGCCGTAGATTCGACCGTTCAAATCCGATTCGCCGGAGCTTATAACAATCATTAAGTAAACAACACAGCGGAATAAAAGAATAATACATTGATATACAGCTTTGATACAATATCTGATACAACAGATGGTCCAATAGATATCAATATACATCAGAGATATGATACAATAAAATAGCAGCGGAAAAGAAAATAGATAACACTAGCAGCGGAACTAATAACTCTAAGATAGTCTTCAAGGAAGAACTCCAGAAACTGCAACTCCATTTCCGAGAATCCATCCAGCAATAGCTCGAACTCCAAATAACGATGCACAAAGATAGGTAAGACTGGTGCGATCCAAAGACTGAACTAACTCCAGATAATCTGTTAAATCTAGCTATCTGAAAAACCCAACTCTAGACTGCTCGTGTAGAAAATAATGAGCACCCAGAGTTTAGGAAAGAAAACAATAAACTCCGGATCAGTCGTGGGACTGGTGTGAGCAACAAAAACAGTTTATCTTTTAAAACATTCAACAGAAGATTTTCAAAGTCAATTCGCAATGCTTTTTAAAAATGAGACTACCATAAGGCCTCCCGCACACACACACAATGCAAACGCAGAATCGGAGGAGATTTCTCCTTATGATAGTCAAAGATGCTTGATACGCATTAAAAAGACATTTGATATTATTACTAGTGCATAGTGTAGAAGAAATTCATTTCGAAAGTAGAATATAAATCTTAGCCAACATACGACCATTATCGTATGCCTACTATAGCTACCATCCAAACAGTGTTGCGACACCATAAGTGAATGATAGGTTCTACAACTAATACCGTACAAGTTTCGTATTGTTTCTTTGGATTTCCAACAAATGGTCAGGCCAAGGAACTTCCCATTGCCACTGAGAACGCCTCTGGAAGGACGCCCCCGAGAACCAAACCGGATCTCTGCCAACACAAGGCCGGGTTACCCCTAACTGGGTAACTACTGACACGAGTATGCCATCTCCCGGTCGTAACCAACCTTTAACCGGGGCCCCAGCAACAAATCACAAAATCATATATATATATATCTGCGATATCAACATAAGTTAAGTATCTGGGCTCCATACCATGATACCACTTCTATCCAGAAGGAAATGTACATACCCTAAAGGGTGCTACCCCTAATAACCTTGCTGCATCTTTCCTGTTTCGACCATTTCCGGGGTGTGAGGTCCGACGAAGTCTCGTCCACAAAAACACACTTTATACAAAAGCCATGCTTTGGGTCAACAAATGATCAACACAATGATCACTAAGATAGACGATCAAATAAATGATCCTATCATAAATAATCAACACAATGATCATTTCAGCAACACTCAGCATGTCACATTACCAAATTGGGAATATATTGCTGATAACCTTCAACTATATAACCTCTGAGCTCGTACGTCTCAGAGAAGGGTGTTAAGCTAAAAGAATAAATTCTCCGCCACCAACAGAAATATATTTGAAAGAAATCTGCTTTATATCTCAAATTGTAATGTCAGACATAACAATCCATACAAGTCTGTTCCGGGCTCGAACAGAACCGAAGGCACTTCCAAAGAAGTCCTTGAAATCCGGATATTCACAATCCCGATCGGATTTCCCATCACTTAAGGAGTTTCTATACCGGCGCGACTCGGTGCAGAAACAATCGATAGGTCATCCTATCGCTTTCGCAAATACCCGGTCTTCATCACCGGTCTTCAAATGCTATCCATAACGACATATCACATATTTGGAATGGGATATATGACACAAAGGTCCTCTCCCGGCTAAACCGAACAGTAAGCGCAGTATTTCAAAAACATATGGATAATGGGATTTCAATTAAGTCACAACTTAATAATTCAAAACTTTATTTCAAATGGTTTAATCCAATTACCATTTCAATCTTTAAACAAAAAGATTTGTTTTCACAACCTTTAACAGTTTAAACAAATTTTCACATTTAAATCTTTTAAACAAAAGATTCATTCATAGATTTTCCAAATCAATTTCCATTTCAATTTAACTCGTTAAATCTTCAAATCAAAGATTTAACTTATAGCTTTCAAAACAAATTTCATTCCAATTTGATTTAAACAAATCATCAATTTAAATCTGTTAAAAATAAACAGATTTAATTCATAGTTTTCAAAAAGAATTCATTTCATAACTTAGGAAAATCATTTCCCTATTCAATCTTGAAATTCCCCTAATTAACTGGAATCTCAGTTCATATCTAAAAGTGTTTATCATTTGAAAACAACAGTTTCATTTTGGAAATCTGATTCATTTATACGAGTTGAAATCCT
This sequence comes from Allium cepa, assembly GCA_030765085.1. NCBI lineage: Eukaryota > Viridiplantae > Streptophyta > Magnoliopsida > Asparagales > Amaryllidaceae > Allium > Allium cepa. The sequence goes on along the minus strand of CM060938.1, from coordinate 458,136,534 downwards.
TAGGTTAAATTCAAATTCCCAAAAATAATACTCAAATTTTAAATCAATATAACATCTTAAATCCCTAATTTCAAATTATAGAGTTCAATTTCAAGTATAGAATTCAAATTTAAATCAAATTATTTAAATTCCAAAACTAAATCAAGTAATTTAAAAATAATAAATTTTATTTTGAACTCCATTCCAAAAGTCTTTCATATTTATTCCGATTCCATTTCCAAAACATTTGAATTAAAGGTTCAAATTTAACTGTTTCAAAAATCTGCGACTTATTCGATTTCCTCGTGAAATCCATATTTGTGTGTGTATGGTGTGGTCCAGGGGTTTAACACAATAGTGCAACAACATTCAATCATCATAGATTCAAAACACAGAAATATAGTTGATAAGCGATATAAACTATAACGCTTATCTTTCATGTACAGATTCACGGATAATATACAGATGTATCATCAATAAGTGAATAAATTATACATAGCACAACCCATACAGCAAAATATCTCAAATCAGATAGGATAATCAATTTAAGACATCACATATAATACGATCATTCATAAGTAATTCAAGCATCCAATAATCATTTATAAACAGGATTTATTTATCGTTTAATCCTATGTAATTTAATTTATCTCCAATTAAATTAATTACTTATGAATTTATTATCCAATCTTGATTAATTAATTACAAATCATTTGATACTAATTTATTTATCAAATACTTTAGTTAATTAAATTATCCTAAATTAATCATATTAATTATATCAACCTTTAAATCCATTACATAATTAATTAACTTTAATTATCTAACTAGCAATTCTTATTTACCAATTTATTAGACACATAATTATTAATAAATTAACCAATCTTTAGTTACCAATTTATAGACCTCTAATTACTTAGTTAGTTATAATTACTAATTAATCATTCTTAATTTCTTTCCAAACAAATGGATTTATTTAACGAAAATCATTTATCTAAATTACCTTCTGATTTATCATTTAAAAATCTTCTTAATTAACTTTGAAATCAAATTACTTCTAACTTAAAAAGTTTTAATGTTAATTAAATTTAACATTTACCTTAATTTATTACTTAATTAAAATATTAATTAGGATTCAAAACATTCCAAAATATTCTCATAATTAAAACTCATAGTAAATTCTTACTTAAATTTCAAAACATTAATTACTTCCCTAAAACAGAGATTTTGCTTAACATTATTAACTTAACTAAAAAAAAATGTTATCAGCTAAACTTAGAAAACAAAACCCGAGAATATCCTTCTGCTTACTCGCGTTAAACTTCGAGATACCTTTTCATTTCCCCTGGATCTCCTCTCTTCTTCTTCCCCTGTTCTTTTCTTCCCTGTTTCCTTTTTTTTTTTCTTTTTTTTTTAGTTTACGTTGTTATTTAAGTTCAGCATCAGGTGACTTAATAACTTCACGACTTAAACCCCCCCCAGGCAAACACGCGCAACCCCCTTTAGTTTCGAGTAAACCCAATTCCTCGAGTTAATCTGCAAAATTTTCGAGCACGTCTCGAGTCCCCCCTTCTTCTTCTCTGAACCTTCCCACTGACACGCCGACCCCCTTCACGTGCACGTGCACAGATCGTCAACGACGATTCTACCTACCGCGACACCACCAACAACCCACACAAGCTTACCTGAACACGAAGGCGACCCCAGATCATACAAAAACCCAACGACGCAAAATCGAAGCATTCGCGACAAACTGGAAACCGCCATGGCCCGGAAATTTCCACCTTCCCCATCGCCCACGACCTCGAGACCGCTCGCCTCCATCACCGAGGCTTCCTTATTGACATACGCGGCCTTCCCCCCAATCGCGATCAACTCCGGCGCCATATAGTTGACGCCACGACCTCGACAGTTCAAGGTTCCAAAATGCAGTATTAAACCCTAAATCCTTTTCGTCCCAAACTTTCTTACATTAAAAAAAATATTTATCATTTTTCCTGGAATCATTGATCAACAACCTAACTTCAAACAAAATTTCAACAACTAAAATTTTCTAAATTTCCAGAAATTGATAAAAATACCATTTCAGTTCATTCTTGAATTGTTCGAAACATACTTAATTAAAAACTTCCATTTTTGTTTCAAAAATTATATTTTCGAATGTAGATTCCGATTATGTAATTAAATCAACAATTCATTACTTTCGAATTTTATCATAATAATGCCCATTGCCTGTAGAACAGAGTCTCTGGTGATGATACTTCAACAACAGGCTCAAAACAAATTTTTAAAGCTTTGATTTATTTTTTTAACAACTTATTTTGTTTAAAATGTAAGCCTATATATGATTGGGAAAAGATATTTTGTATGTTTTGATTTACTCCTTAATTCTGCAACTACAACCAGGAATTCAACTGTATCTTCAAAAGTTACAGCACTTTTATCTATATAACCACAGAATTATGCAAAACAAATACATAGGTAAGCTTCATGTTAATCATGATAAAAATGTGTTTACCCTCAGCATCAATAAACAAATAGATAGAATAAAAATGAAAATTCTGGTAGGAGTTTACTCACCTTCCAGATCATGACTCAGAATTTGAAAATGGATGTTGAGATTGAAATCGGGTTTTGATAACCGAAGCTTCTTGATCTCAGATGTTTGGTTTATGTAAGTTGCTTCAGTTTTTTTTTTTCTTGTTAAAGTTTGAGATGAACGAAATGAATTGAAGAAATGGGTTGATATATAGAGGCAGATTACAGACTGTTCTATACTTTTTTTTTGTACAATTCTAAAGTATGCTGAAGTGGTCTTTTTCCATGTTGAGGTGTATAATAGTATGGCTGCAGTGATGCTGGATTTTAGCAGAGGTGTTTGTGTTTGTACTTTTTTTTTTTTTATTTTATACTTTGCTTCCATGCTTGCATGTAGTTGCTGTCTTTTATTTGTTTATACTTTGCATTATGAATAAATTTCTATTGTTAACTTAAAATATTATTTTACTTGTTTTGGTAATATGAATGACAATAAATGTTATTATATTTTGTTCAATGTGTTTAATTTATATTTTAAAATTCATTTTGTATGAATTTATTCACACTTCTAACTTAAATATTTCATTGACTTGTATGTCTTGTTATACATAGATTTATATTTTATAAATATACTTTGTTTGTAGTTCACATTTCCTATATATTAAATTCAAATTTACTCAAACATTTATTTCTTATTTTATTTCAAACCAAATATATGCACATATACATATATATTTTGTTTCTTATTCTATTTGTTTGAATACTTATTGATTATATTTTTATATATCAATGTTCTTATTTTTATTCTTGCATTTTAAATTTACTTCTATTTTTATTTTACTCTTATTACTTTTGTATTAATTTATTAATATGAGATTAAGATATATATATATATATATTTTCTATTTGAATCGGGGAAACTCGCATCATTTAAAATCAATTTTACAAATTTTAATTCATAATTTCATTTAAATTATCAATTTAAATTCATAAAAAAATCTGGGGTCGTTACAATTTTTCCCCCTAAAAAAAATTTCGTCCTCGAAATTGCACAGCTCTTTTCACGAATTATACATTCACAGAATAAACTAATGCCAATTCAAACTATACTAGTAAATATATGGGTTCTTCAGGTAATTCATAATATATTCCATATTAACTGCTACTTATAATATTCTTAGTAGTAAACATAACCTTCACTACGATTCTAGGCTCAAAATGCGTACATAGATACACCATATCCAAAAAGAAGTTAATCTAACCAACTACAAATCATCACCATCAGAGCTCTCTCTCTCGGGCCCTGACATATCTCTAACTTCTACGTCATTGTCAGTCACATAATCATACTCTGGATCAGAGTCTATCTGAATAAAACCTTCACCATTCAGCTCCTCGCCTTCTATGGCATGATCCAAATTCCAATGAATTTCTTCATCACCATCGGAACCTATTTCCATTTCAGGTTCTTCTACCTCAAACTCTTCTTCATTTTCTTCTTCGAATTCCCCTTCATATTCATTTTTGAATTCGTCTTCATTTTCTTCTTCAAACTCCTCTTCATCTCCTCCTTTGAATTCGTCTTCATTTTCTTCTTCAAACTCCTCTTCATCTTCTTCTTCTTCTACTGGTGGTCGGGGCTGCACTACAGGCTCCACTGGGAATTCCCTATGAACTGATGACTCACCTTCATCATCTCGTACCCTACTGGATGAAGCATAATCACCCACTCTCCTGACCTTTCCTCCTCGGCTAACGCTGTTTGTTCTCTACAATTAAAATCAAAATCCAAATATTAAGATCTTAAGTTTAGAATTTTATAAGTTGAGAAATACAACAAGTTTATATTTCAGATTTTATTCAACCCAAGAAGTTATAACAGAAATCCAAAATTTGGTTTTAAACAAATCATTCTATCGTTATAATTCAAATCTATCATTATATTTCATTAACCAATTTCAACTCAAATTGAAATTTCCAATATTTATTTAAGATTCCTAATTTCAAATTTCAAATTCTTATTTATTACGGTTTAAATCAAAAAATGATAAGAAATTGATGAAATACGAAGTAAAGATTTTCTACAACAATTCTTAAGGCATCTTATTATACCAAACTTCTTTTTCCACTGTTGTTACAGAGTATCGACCAATTATAGTCGTATTTCCCTGTCCCCTATCTCGTTTTCTTCTTGCACTCATACTTACTATCGGTGAATAGTAAAAGAATTTACTGAGGCATTCAAACGGATATCTTAGGGACATACTCATTCTAGGATTTACTTCACCCTATCTCTAATGAGCTACTTAATGTGTTACACTCCTGAGCTAAAGTTTAACCCTTAGCTCTGATACCAAATGTAACGAGTCGAATTTTGCCCGCTCGAAAATCGACATCCATACTTCATATCGTATTCGAATGCCGTAGATTCGACCGTTCAAATCCGATTCGCCGGAGCTTATAACAATCATTAAGTAAACAACACAGCGGAATAAAAGAATAATACATTGATATACAGCTTTGATACAATATCTGATACAACAGATGGTCCAATAGATATCAATATACATCAGAGATATGATACAATAAAATAGCAGCGGAAAAGAAAATAGATAACACTAGCAGCGGAACTAATAACTCTAAGATAGTCTTCAAGGAAGAACTCCAGAAACTGCAACTCCATTTCCGAGAATCCATCCAGCAATAGCTCGAACTCCAAATAACGATGCACAAAGATAGGTAAGACTGGTGCGATCCAAAGACTGAACTAACTCCAGATAATCTGTTAAATCTAGCTATCTGAAAAACCCAACTCTAGACTGCTCGTGTAGAAAATAATGAGCACCCAGAGTTTAGGAAAGAAAACAATAAACTCCGGATCAGTCGTGGGACTGGTGTGAGCAACAAAAACAGTTTATCTTTTAAAACATTCAACAGAAGATTTTCAAAGTCAATTCGCAATGCTTTTTAAAAATGAGACTACCATAAGGCCTCCCGCACACACACACAATGCAAACGCAGAATCGGAGGAGATTTCTCCTTATGATAGTCAAAGATGCTTGATACGCATTAAAAAGACATTTGATATTATTACTAGTGCATAGTGTAGAAGAAATTCATTTCGAAAGTAGAATATAAATCTTAGCCAACATACGACCATTATCGTATGCCTACTATAGCTACCATCCAAACAGTGTTGCGACACCATAAGTGAATGATAGGTTCTACAACTAATACCGTACAAGTTTCGTATTGTTTCTTTGGATTTCCAACAAATGGTCAGGCCAAGGAACTTCCCATTGCCACTGAGAACGCCTCTGGAAGGACGCCCCCGAGAACCAAACCGGATCTCTGCCAACACAAGGCCGGGTTACCCCTAACTGGGTAACTACTGACACGAGTATGCCATCTCCCGGTCGTAACCAACCTTTAACCGGGGCCCCAGCAACAAATCACAAAATCATATATATATATCTGCGATATCAACATAAGTTAAGTATCTGGGCTCCATACCATGATACCACTTCTATCCAGAAGGAAATGTACATACCCTAAAGGGTGCTACCCCTAATAACCTTGCTGCATCTTTCCTGTTTCGACCATTTCCGGGGTGTGAGGTCCGACGAAGTCTCGTCCACAAAAACACACTTTATACAAAAGCCATGCTTTGGGTCAACAAATGATCAACACAATGATCACTAAGATAGACGATCAAATAAATGATCCTATCATAAATAATCAACACAATGATCATTTCAGCAACACTCAGCATGTCACATTACCAAATTGGGAATATATTGCTGATAACCTTCAACTATATAACCTCTGAGCTCGTACGTCTCAGAGAAGGGTGTTAAGCTAAAAGAATAAATTCTCCGCCACCAACAGAAATATATTTGAAAGAAATCTGCTTTATATCTCAAATTGTAATGTCAGACATAACAATCCATACAAGTCTGTTCCGGGCTCGAACAGAACCGAAGGCACTTCCAAAGAAGTCCTTGAAATTCGGATATTCACAATCCCGATCGGATTTCCCATCACTTAAGGAGTTTCTATACCGGCGCGACTCGGTGCAGAAACAATCGATAGGTCATCCTATCGCTTTCGCAAATACCCGGTCTTCATCACCGGTCTTCAAATGCTATCCATAACGACATATCACATATTCGGAATGGGATATATGACACAAAGGTCCTCTCCCGGCTAAACCGAACAGTGAGCGCAGTATTTCAAAAACATATGGATAATGGGATTTCAATTAAGTCACAACTTAATAATTCAAAACTTTATTTCAAATGGTTTAATCCAATTACCATTTCAATCTTTAAACAAAAAGATTTGTTTTCACAACCTTTAACAGTTTAAACAAATTTTCACATTTAAATCTTTTAAACAAAAGATTCATTCATAGATTTTCCAAATCAATTTCCATTTCAATTTAACTCGTTAAATCTTCAAATCAAAGATTTAACTTATAGCTTTCAAAACAAATTTCATTCCAATTTGATTTAAACAAATCATCAATTTAAATCTGTTAAAAATAAACAGATTTAATTCATAGTTTTCAAAAAGAATTCATTTCATAACTTAGGAAAATCATTTCCCTATTCAATCTTGAAATTCCCCTAATTAACTGGAATCTCAGTTCATATCTAAAAGTGTTTATCATTTGAAAACAACAGTTTCATTTTGGAAATCTGATTCATTTATACGAGTTGAAATCCTTAGGTTAAATTCAAATTCCCAAAAATAATACTCAAATTTTAAATCAATATAACATCTTAAATCCCTAATTTCAAATTATAGAGTTCAATTTCAAGTATTGAATTCAAATTTAAATCAAATTATTTAAATTCCAAAACTAAATCAAGTAATTTAAAAATAATAAATTTTATTTTGAACTCCATTCCAAAAGTCTTTCATATTTATTCCGATTCCATTTCCAAAACATTTGAATTAAAGGTTCAAATTTAACTGTTTCAAAAATCTGCGACTTATTCGATTTCCTCGTGAAATCCATATTTGTGTGTGTATGGTGTGGTCCAGGGGTTTAACACAATAGTGCAACAACATTCAATCATCATAGATTCAAAACACAGAAATATAGTTGATAAGCGATATAAACTATAACGCTTATCTTTCATGTACAGATTCACGGATAATATACAGATGTATCATCAATAAGTGAATAAATTATACATAGCACAACCCATACAGCAAAATATCTCAAATCAGATAGGATAATCAATTTAAGACATCACATATAATACGATCATTCATAAGTAATTCAAGCATCCAATAATCATTTATAAACAGGATTTATTTATCGTTTAATCCTATGTAATTTAATTTATCTCCAATTAAATTAATTACTTATGAATTTATTATCCAATCTTGATTAATTAATTACAAATCATTTGATACTAATTTATTTATCAAATACTTTAGTTAATTAAATTATCCTAAATTAATCATATTAATTATATCAACCTTTAAATCCATTACATAATTAATTAACTTTAATTATCTAACTAGCAATTCTTATTTACCAATTTATTAGACACATAATTATTAATAAATTAACCAATCTTTAGTTACCAATTTATAGACCTCTAATTACTTAGTTAGTTATAATTACTAATTAATCATTCTTAATTTCTTTCCAAACAAATGGATTTATTTAACGAAAATCATTTATCTAAATTACCTTCTGATTTATCATTTAAAAATCTTCTTAATTAACTTTGAAATCAAATTACTTCTAACTTAAAAAGTTTTAATGTTAATTAAATTTAACATTTACCTTAATTTATTACTTAATTAAAATATTAATTAGGATTCAAAACATTCCAAAATATTCTCATAATTAAAACTCATAGTAAATTCTTACTTAAATTTCAAAACATTAATTACTTCCCTAAAACAGAGATTTTGCTTAACATTATTAACTTAACTAAAAAAAAATGTTATCAGCTAAACTTAGAAAACAAAACCCGAGAATATCCTTCTGCTTACTCGCGTTAAACTTCGAGATACCTTTTCATTTCCCCTGGATCTCCTCTCTTCTTCTTCCCCTGTTCTTTTCTTCCCTGTTTCCTTTTTTTTTTCTTTTTTTTTTTTAGTTTACGTTGTTATTTAAGTTCAGCATCAGGTGACTTAATAACTTCACGACTTAAACCCCCCCCAGGCAAACACGCGCAACCCCCTTTAGTTTCGAGTAAACCCAATTCCTCGAGTTAATCTGCAAAATTTTCGAGCACGTCTCGAGTCCCCCCTTCTTCTTCTCTGAACCTTCCCACTGACACGCCGACCCCCTTCACGTGCACGTGCACAGATCGTCAACGACGATTCTACCTACCGCGACACCACCAACAACCCACACAAGCTTACCTGAACACGAAGGCGACCCCAGATCATACAAAAACCCAACGACGCAAAATCGAAGCATTCGCGACAAACTGGAAACCGCCATGGCCCGGAAATTTCCACCTTCCCCATCGCCCACGACCTCGAGACCGCTCGCCGCCATCACCGAGGCTTCCTTATTGACATACGCGGCCTTCCCCCCAATCGCGATCAACTCCGGCGCCATATAGTTGACGCCACGACCTCGACAGTTCAAGGTTCCAAAATGCAGTATTAAACCCTAAATCCTTTTCGTCCCAAACTTTCTTACATTAAAAAAAATATTTATCATTTTTCCTGGAATCATTGATCAACAACCTAACTTCAAACAAAATTTCAACAACTAAAATTTTCTAAATTTCCAGAAATTGATAAAAATACCATTTCAGTTCATTCTTGAATTGTTCGAAACATACTTAATTAAAAACTTCCATTTTTGTTTCAAAAATTATATTTTCGAATGTAGATTCCGATTATGTAATTAAATCAACAATTCATTACTTTCGAATTTTATCATAATAATGCCCATTGCCTGTAGAACAGAGTCTCTGGTGATGATACTTCAACAACAGGCTCAAAACAAATTTTTAAAGCTTTGATTTATTTTTTTAACAACTTATTTTGTTTAAAATGTAAGCCTATATATGATTGGGAAAAGATATTTTGTATGTTTTGATTTACTCCTTAATTCTGCAACTACAACCAGGAATTCAACTGTATCTTCAAAAGTTACAGCACTTTTATCTATATAACCACAGAATTATGCAAAACAAATACATAGGTAAGCTTCATGTTAATCATGATAAAAATGTGTTTACCCTCAGCATCAATAAACAAATAGATAGAATAAAAATGAAAATTCTGGTAGGAGTTTACTCACCTTCCAGATCATGACTCAGAATTTGAAAATGGATGTTGAGATTGAAATCGGGTTTTGATAACCGAAGCTTCTTGATCTCAGATGTTTGGTTTATGTAAGTTGCTTCAGTTTTTTTTTTTCTTGTTAAAGTTTGAGATGAACGAAATGAATTGAAGAAATGGGTTGATATATAGAGGCAGATTACAGACTGTTCTATACTTTTTTTTTGTACAATTCTAAAGTATGCTGAAGTGGTCTTTTTCCATGTTGAGGTGTATAATAGTATGGCTGCAGTGATGCTGGATTTTAGCAGAGGTGTTTGTGTTTGTACTTTTTTTTTTTTATTTTATACTTTGCTTCCATGCTTGCATGTAGTTGCTGTCTTTTATTTGTTTATACTTTGCATTATGAATAAATTTCTATTGTTAACTTAAAATATTATTTTACTTGTTTTGGTAATATGAATGACAATAAATGTTATTATATTTTGTTCAATGTGTTTAATTTATATTTTAAAATTCATTTTGTATGAATTTATTCACACTTCTAACTTAAATATTTCATTGACTTGTATGTCTTGTTATACATAGATTTATATTTTATAAATATACTTTGTTTGTAGTTCACATTTCCTATATATTAAATTCAAATTTACTCAAACATTTATTTCTTATTTTATTTCAAACCAAATATATGCACATATACATATATATTTTGTTTCTTATTCTATTTGTTTGAATACTTATTGATTATATTTTTATATATCAATGTTCTTATTTTTATTCTTGCATTTTAAATTTACTTCTATTTTTATTTTACTCTTATTACTTTTGTATTAATTTATTAATATGAGATTAAGATATATATATATATATATTCTATTTGAATCGGGGAAACTCGCATCATTTAAAATCAATTTTACAAATTTTAATTCATAATTTCATTTAAATTATCAATTTAAATTCATAAAAAAATCTGGGGTCGTTACAGATGTGGTAAACGTTTAAATTTATTTTTTATTCTATTTATTAAATTATATAAATCGTCTAACTTCTAATTGTCATAACCTTTTGATGTGAGCTCGGATCGACGTATGATTTTCTCCGTTGTGATCGTATTGAAATTCCGGACATTATGGGGCTAGTTTGGACGAATTCTAAGACCGTTCAATTTTGGGCTAATTTTGGATTTTAAATCGTCGACAAATCGAAGGTTAGTGTTTTAACCCACTCACGAATACTAAATTATCTTATGTTAGTTCAATTTAATTTATGATCTGATTAGAAATTGATTGTTGCTGTTTGGTATAATTTAACTTATCATTTCAGTTAAATTTGACTTTTATCGAATTTAATTGCCATTTATTTTAATATTGACATTGAAATTGCCAGTTAAATACCTGTTAATTATAACGAGTAAATTGTTGTTAGTTATTGGTTGATTTGAATGATGATTGTGTTGTATGTTCAATTGTTGATAGACGAATGATTTGATGGATGTTATTGATTGACATTTTGGATGATTGGATGTTATTATGTCTATATCTCTATTATCCCTATGGGTTGAAATTGTACATATTCGAACGATCTTATAGATTAGGGAAAAATCGTTATGGGCTGAAATGATAAACCGGAGCGATTTTCATTGATTTGGAAATGCTGATTTTTGATACTAATTGAGATGACATGTACCCATATAATTTCATGAATTTGGATTTTATTTGGAATTGAATTCTTTGAAGGGTTTAAATTAATTCAAACTTCGGATTTGTTTTACTTAGATGATTAAGATTGATATTTTGAATTATTTGAAACTCTTTAAATAATTATATTAGTGTTGTACAATTGATAGGAGATGAAAATTCTGTAACATCTATGAAACCATTGCACTAATATTTCTATTTTACTTACTTTGATTTGACTTACATAAGTTCTTTTAGTTCTGACTCGACTGTTTTGTCTTTTCATTACGCTCGGGTCAGTCTAAGCTTTTCTGTGTATTGAGAACTATATTCTGGAGGCGAAGACGAAGATTCAGTATATTATTGCTATTTATTATTATTATTCCTCTACCTTCTGTGTTTCACAACATTATTTGTTTATTTCTGATGTATGTATAACTCTAATTTGAATTTTAAAAGTGTAATCAAATGTTATTTGTAAAACGGCCTCATGAATTGTTTATTTGATTATTATATTTTGTTGTTCCGCTGCGAGATTCTATGTTTTGTTTTTCCTTCGGTTTCTCTTATTTTCTTATTTTCCCCATTAACAATCCCCCATTTGAATGGTTTGAGTCTGACATGTGTGGTTAATTGTGATTTGAACTATCCAAAAAGATGGGTAGTTGCAGTTAATTTTCAAAACGAGGTATTTTGGAAAGTATATAAAGTATAGTTTTGAATTTTTTTTAAAATAAAGACTAATGGAAGTTGAACAAGTTTTAAAAGCTAAATATTTTGACAAGTAAATTGTAAAAGTTTATTTTGAATTATACAAGTATGAAATTTCGCTTTGAGATGTTTTTAAATGAAAAGAGTTTTAAGAAATATTTTGTACATGGTAAATATTTATACAAACTTATTTTTGGCAAATTGATTTTTGTAAGCAGTTCTGACTTTGTATAAGTTTGAAAAATTGTTTTGAAGGTTTATAATGGAATTTTTTGTAAGAACAATTTTGAACCTAGTAAATGTTTTATAATAAAAGATTTGGTAAGTATTTGGTTTGGAAAGAAATCTGATTTTATCTAAATTTGATATAAATATTAAAAACGGAGTTGTGAAAAACAATTGATTTGAAATTTGGAAACTTTTTTGAATTTGAACGATATTCGATTTGAAAGGGAAAAATGATGTTGAGATCAAATATGGATTTGAAACTGAACTGATATATGAAAATGGATTGTTTTGAAAACTTTTGACTCTATAGAAATATTTGATTTGAAAGTTTTCTATTCTTATATGAAATTGATTTGTATAAGTATGAAGTTATTTCGGAAACTATTGATTTGAAAAGGTATTCGATCTGAAAATGATAATCTTATATATAATGGAATTTATATAAGAATGATCTGATATATTTAAGGTCAATGATTTTGGAAAGTACTCGTTTTGAAAATGAAATCTAATGTATAATGGAATTTATATAAGTGTGACATTTGAAGTTATGATTTGGAAATGGTACTATATATAGTATGATATACTTCAAAGTAAAATATATGGGAAATACCCTTCATGATTTTCGATAATCCACTTGGTGGATTCATTCTATTGATTGATTTCGGTCGTCCGAACACTATCTCATGAGTTCCTTTGAATTCCATTGCATAACCTATGGTCTTATGATTCGATTAGCATAGCATAGTTCGAGGAGGGAGTGTTGCCTATAGTCTACATATAAATTAACTGGGATAGAGACGTAACCATTATATTGCTGCAATCTACGGTCGATGTACATGGCGTAATTCGAGGTGGTAGAGATTGCCTATATTTTACTATGATTTTGCTGGGACAGCGACGTAACCATAGGGTGTAACCACTAAGTAAACTATGATCCACGTGACGTAATTCGAGGGGCAGGATTGCCTATAGTCTACTATGATATCTCTGGAATAGAGAAGTAACCATTAGGTGTAATCGCTAAGTAGACTATGATCCATGGGCGATTTGATTTTTATTTGCATAGCGTAATTCGTTGGGTAGAGATAACCCAAAGTTACAGATGTTTCCTCTGGGATGGGGGTGTAACCATTGTGTAGCTACGATCCATGATTTGTTTTTGATTGGTACTTTCCATATCTGTTTTTATAAGTTTTCCAAGTATTTTCACTTGGTGTTGAAACGGATCTACTAAGTACATAGAGATTTCTAGTCTTGCGTTCGATCAAAGTATTATTAGATTCTGTAAGAACGAGGATAAACGTAGTGAAACGTCGAATTATCAAAATTATTTTCAGTATAAAGTTATTTCGGTATAAAAGTATTTTGTCATAAAGGATTTTTTAACAAAGAAAATTTTCAAACATTTAAGAATCGAATATAAAAACCACTTGAATTATCTATTGGTGCAATTAAGAAACCAGTTGTATAAATACGTAAGTTGTATATTGACCATTCTATTTACATTTCCACTATGATTCAGATTTGAGTTCAATATTTTAAAGTAATTCACATCTGTCCTATTTAGGATTGTTCGCTCCATTCTCAATGACGAACACTAATACGGATTTTTGATACGAATCTAAAGTTCTCTATATTACCATGTAAGAAGGATGGAAGTTTCTAATTAAGAATTCAGATTAGAGTCCGCACTAGAGTAGGGATACCAGTACTAGTTTAGAAAATAAAATTGTGAATTCGAGTATGAGATTGAAATTGTTATACATACGAATGACACACACACAAACACAGATATATATATATATATATCATATGGATTTTAATAAAACGAATGTATGATGCTATGATTGTTTCTTGCTCGGGATTGTATGCTATTTGGTTGCATGTAGTTTAACATCATCCTTATCAGTTGCATTACGCTCATGTATTGCACATAGTCGTTATAATAATTTCTAGTTGTATTTAGCTTTTACATCATTATAATTTCATATAGAATTACATCGTCCTTGTAGTTGCGTCATATTACCATGTTAAATCTGATTGCTTTGTTTCAGTGATGCTATGTTGTATTGGTTGCATGTAGTTTACATTTCATTATAAATGTAAATTTGTTACTTATGTGTTAAACATGGTGAAATAAATTGAAATTAAATAAAATTGAATGTGAATGAAATAGATATGAATTAATTAGATGGATATTATTTGTTGGATGATTTCTTTTGTTGCAAATCATTGTCATAACCATTTTGTTTTCTTATGATTGTTATGTTGTGTATTGATGCTTATGCTTATGGTTTGGATTTAGAATTCATGTTATATAGTTCTATCAAACTCATGCATGCTTTCTATATCTTTTTATAGGCAACAAATATTCAAATTGAGTTGAGATAGATGCATTTGAAGCCCATTCGGACATTTATCTGTCTTAGCTTGCTTTTTCTCGCTATAAAATGAGCAAACTCGCTCATATTAATAATAATAAGGTACATATCTCGGATTATATACCGTAGTTTTATATTTTTCCTTATGGGATGCCTCATCATTGAGATGAGACGTACACTGATTATATATATGTGCATTGTAATTTTTTACGATCGAGCTGTGCAAAGGAACGCTATCGAAATTTTCCATAAATTCGAATGTTAAAAAAAATTTGAGACTTTTAGAAGCATAGTAAAGGTATTGCAAATAGGATTTTATGTTTTATATGTTGATCATTTTGAGTAAAATATATCGTATGTTGAATTTTTTTACTTAATCCCTTTTCGAAGATAAAAAGTTTTGAGCGGGGGAGATTGTAACGGCCCGTATTTTTAACTATTTTAAATTATTAAATTTAAATAATTTTTTAATAAATATGGTTAGAATTAAAATTTAATGATTTATTAATGTAGTTTATTGAAATTCATTGTAATTGAATTATCAAAGGGCTTTGATATATGAAGTATAATCTTTGTATTTAGTGTAAGAATTTTTGGTTGTTCTAGTCTTGAACAAACATTTTATTTTCTAGTGAATTTGTTTATGAATTTAAATGCAAGAGCTAGCATTGATTGTGAAAGTTTTGAACAAACATTTTAACTTACAAAATAGTTTAAGACAAAAATTGAATTTACAATATTTAACTGATTTTGAATATTGAAAAGTTAATTTCATAAGTTAAGTAACTTATATTTCAAATATAATGATTTATGATTTATGATTTATGAAGTATGAATGAAAATGATTTCAAAAGTTGATTTAAATTTTATTTAAAAAAGAATGAAAATTATTAACTTTTGAAATTGAATTTAAAAGCGATTAAATTGAATTATAAAATAGCTTTGTTTTAATTAACGTGTAAAAATAGTCTCTTTGGGCACTTTCTTGGATCTCGATGAAACCAGTTTCATCGGATCTATAATAGTAACATATTATAGGATTTCAAGTTTCTTAGTGATCAGACTTATCGTATGTTATGCGAGCTTAAAACATGTAGGAATAAATTAAAATAATTTTATTTTGAAAAGCTATCTTCTGTATAAGATGGAATTGGCTCTCGATACATATTCCATTGTGTTCGGAATAGGTATAACATATAAAACGCGAGGCAGCACGCTTCATTTGGAGTTCAAAACATTTGTCGTGTGAATAGTTTTTTGAAATGTGTATATACGGACCCGTTATTATTCATTTTCGTTCAAACCCTACTTGATTCTTGGCTGTCGTTTTATACCTTTTTAATAGCTAAGAATAATCAATCTTCTCCTCTCATTTTTTCGATCTGCTCAACGAATTCAAATGATTCCAAAGGAAAAATGAAGATCTCTATCTCCTCTACAAGATGTGCGGTTGGATTGAAGTTGTCCGACTTGAAATCGCCAGAATCGAGGCAAATAAGTGGTGTGGGTATTGGGTTCTCGAGGCAAGATGGCGAAGGCGGACGCAGCAGGGTCGCAGGATATGGTGGAGCTACGTGAGGCGGACGATGCGGTGGGCTCGGATCTGGGTTCGATGGCCCTAGGTGGTGCGTGCGTTGATGAGCGTGGTCACATGGATGAGTCGGCCTGAGATGGATGATTGGAAGAAAGGTTATCGTGTTAATTATTTTTATTAAGTGTGTTAATTATAATTTAATTATTCAAATGTTTAAAATCAGTAATTTTTCCATATGAGATTTAATTCAAGCAAAACAAGTCGCGTTGGGTTCATATCGATAAGAACTGCGACATGGAGTTGAATTGAAGTTTATTTATCACTAAAAAAAATTCATTCCAAATAAAGGTGAGTGCTTTAAATGCTCACGAAGTACTAAATATTCTTACGATTAATTAAATCGAAATCATTAAGTGATCTATATTTATTGATGGTTGTTTGGTAAATTAACTAATATTTAGAATCGACATATGAATTGAACCGTTTGAATTGACAGTTAAATTGAAATTGAAATTGAATTGCTTGTCAAATACCCAATATTGATAACTAGTTAACTATACTGATTTATTGACTGAAATTGAATTGGTTGAATTTGAATTGATTAACAGTTACAACCGACATTTAAGATATGATTAATAAATTTGATTTTAAAATTGATAATACAAATTGATATTTAAATTTGGTAGGAATTTGAGTGTTAAATGGATAGTTGGAATTGATGGTAATGTGACATTTAAATTTAATAGGAAAATTTTGACATTATATACACGTGTTAAATCGACATCAAAATTTGATATTTAAATCAATATTGGATTGCATATCATCTTTAGTTAAACACCCCGACACTGATAATTATTGATTGTTGTGTGATATGGTTGAATTGATTGATTTGGATGTTAACTCATATTGTAATGAATGATATTGTTGATTTGGTGTATGTTGCTAGTGGTTTTGATATTTACGTGTTATCACGCATTTATTACCACTATTGGTATGATCGATCACCCGGACATTTAATTTGATGTGGACGTTGGATATCTTATCTGATATGTGAATTTCGATGCATAGTTGACTGCTTTGGCAGAATTGTGATTTTGTGATTTTATCGTCGTTCGGTAAAAATTGGGTTTTATTTATTGAATTTTAAAAGGCTTTAAAATCTAACTTTAGAAATTTATATATTATAAAGAATGTAATTTTGTGAATCAAATTAATTTTTTTTTGAAATTAACTTGAATTTCATTTATAAAATTTAAGTTCTAATTTTTATAATAAAAGGATTTGCAAGTTTTCCTATAACTTTAATAAATAAAAAGGAAACTATAAAAAGGCCGATGTTTGGAATTCAACCATTTAATGATTTTGATACATTTGAATTGGATTATTTTAAAATTCAAGCTTTGGAAATGTTGAAATTCAAATTTGTTAAAAGAATTTGTTTAAAGAATTCAATTTGAATTTCGAAGTTATAATCGGTATATGTTTTGAATTATGGAAATTGGATTATTTGAAAATTTTGAATCTTAAAATTGAACATTGAAGTTAAATTTGATTTAAGTTATTTAAATCGGTGTATTAAGAATAGACCCGAACTTATATAAACTAAAATGGTTTTGAAATGAGGTTCGAATAGAAACTCGAGCCACTAAATTAAATCATCTGAATAGAAATTGAAATTGATTAAAATTAAAATCGAAATTGATTTAAATTGAAATCGAAATTGAATGAAATTGAGTTTGAAAGGAATTGAATTGAAACAATGGAAATTCAATTCATTTGTTTGGGATTTGGATCTGAGTCCGAATTTTTTGAAAATGGAAAAAACTGTTCATTTTGAAATTATATTTCTTTTGATTTGATTTGATGACGTACATGAGGGTTTTCAGTCTTGACTCGAGTGTTTTGTTTTTCATTACGTTTGGGTTAGACCGAGTTTTTCAATTATCGAAGACCTTATTCTAGAGTACAAAGACAAAGTGTGACGCCCCACCTCTATAGCCACTCTAGCCAAGGACACTACGGAGTAATGCCATCAACTAGCACGGAGAATAAGGATGTTGAGGAGCGACCATCCGTGTAATTGCTTTGTGCGAGCACCGATATGTCAGATAGTACAACATGCATCTGGTTTCGGGAGGAAGTCCGACATACCGATACAAACTCAAAGCTACTACACAGTGGCTATAATGTCTTCGGAAACAAACGTAGAAATAAACATAACACAAATCAGTCACAGACATCCATATCACAAAGGCGGAAATAGATATGAATATATAACACACGAAAGTGTACATCAGGGTAGTGGTCTAACAAGATCCACAATATCACGAAAGAATAGCTACAAGTGCTATAGAATATGGATACATCAATGAGTCTATATCTCAAATTTATACAACAAAAAAACTACTAATCTAAGTAGTTAGCCAAAAGTCGGGGTGATAATCCCAGAGGTGAAGTCAAGTAGAAGCACCTGTAACATCTCGGTCTGACCCGAGTATTATTTAATAAGAAAATAATAAACGGATCAGTCTAACTATAAATATCAAATAAAATGATATAGGATAAGAGATATGACATAAACATATGATAACCATAAAGCCATATTGTGATAAGTATATAATTGAAAATCAACAAGAGATTAATCAATATCACCAAAATCTTCTCAAAGATCAAAAGGAATGTCAAACTCCTTATTTACCAAATCACCAAACTATAAATATTGACAATAATGTCAATGCCAATCACAAAAGTTAATGACACACAAATTCACCAATACACAAAAATTGATAACACATATCAATGAAAACCATGAAAATTGGTGAAACACAAATTCTAGAAATCATCAATGGAAATCCAGAAATCACAAAAAGGGAGAGGCCTATCACAAAACGGGAGCATGAAAACTCACCAACACGTGTATCACAAAATGAAACTCTATTCCATGGTAGCTAACCATTAATTTTGAGCCAAAGCTCCACAAAAGGCCCGAAGACCATGGGTTGCTACCCCACCAATTTGAGCCGAAGCTCCACAGAAACGGGGTTTAGTCTCCCTCGTAGACAAAGAGACATCGCACATTTGCTAGTCTAAATCACAAAAATGATCATCAACGATCATCAAGAAGTGTCAATTACAACAAGCTAGTAAATATATGAGCTTAGCTTCATGTCCCATAACCACTAGCTTAACTTAAATATTTACGAAGAAATTGTATATCTCCACTCGAAAATTGTCACAAGAGGTTCAATCGAACAAGTCCAAGATTTAACCGCCGAAGTAAACGCAAGCGTTTCATACCACTTGTTTTACTAAGTCATTTAATTAGATTTCTCATACGAGTGAGGTAAAGGTTTGTATATTTTTAAAATGACAAATCACAAAAATGATCGTAGAGACGATCAATCACAAAAATTCACATTCGAAGACATGAATAAAATTCCAAAGAATTCTATTCCAAATTCATCGAAGTGGAAATACCCTTGCGACCTAAAAGTCACGACTTACGACTTAACATAAGTCAATACAAGAAATCAGCGGCTCAAGAAATAGCACACGGCTTAACAGAGCAACAACATGGCGCGACCTAAGGCATGGCGCGACCTAACATGGCACGACTCAGTAGTGGAACGACCTAAGAGTTGCGGCCTAGGTAGTGCTACCTACAGGGTACGCGACCTAAGGAAGAAGCGGCTTATGTAGTGCGACCTAAGCATTGCAAGCGGCATAATAGGCCAAGCGACCTAAAGGGGGCGACCTAGCATCCACGACCTAACAGCTGAGCGACTTAAGGAGCTAATGGCCTAAGGAAATGGGTGAGCGACCTAACTGCAGAAGGCCGAGCGACCTAGTGGATGAACGACCTAGCCGAGCGACCTAGGGAGTTAAGACCCAAGGAGGAAAAGCCGAGCGACCTAACAACTTAAAGGGAAAAACAAGGTCGAGCAACGACCTAAGGTGGAACGACCTAGCATGATCGTGACCTAACGACCTAACGACCTAATGAATATGAGAAATCCGAGCGACCTAACCACGAGCGACCTAGCTACAGGCCGAGGGAATGCAAGCCGAACAACCTAAGGAAGTAAAGAGGGCCGAGCGACCTAGCGACCTATGGAACGAACGATCTAAAACCGAACGAGCTAACTGCAGGCCGAAAGTAACCATTGTGCAGGCCGAGCGACCTAAGGGTTTGGAGTGCAAAAACTCTCCCAATTTGCAACCGATCGAGCACGGACGCTAGGGGATTATGCCCGTAGGCTACCCGGTCGTATTGGCTCCTCGATGCATCATCAAAAACATGTTTAAACATCAAATATTGGATTTTTAAAGATTTGAACCCAAAACACTAAAAATTGGGATTTTTCACCAATTCAATCCAAACCAAAAGCAAATGTACATGAAAAAGTGTTAGGAATTCATACCCAACAATCAAAGATAGTTATAGACAAAGATGTGAGATAAAAATCTCACCTTTACACAAAATTAATGAAGAAGATGCTTGAAAGCAAGGAAGAATCAATGGCTTCTCTTTGAATTTGGAGTTAGATGTTGGATTTGCAAATGAACTTGAGCTTGGAGTTTTAATTTCCCATTCATTCCTCCATTTTTGATGAAGCTTGAGTGTTAGAAAATGAAAGTAAAGTTACAAAGAGAAGGGGGTTGAGTTAGAGTTAATAGTTTAGGCAAATGGGCTAAACCAAACCCAAAACCCAAAGTGAAAAAGTAACAAAATTCCATAACTCCAAACATATCAAAGTTTACACTCAAAAAGATTGCAAATGGTATTTTGAACTCAATGGAAGTGGTTCCGAGTCCTAATTCGACCGTATGCAAAAGTAACTTTTCGGACTAATATCCGACTAACGATAAAATATTTAAATAAAATATTTAAATATTTAATCGTAAAATATGCGGATTGTTACACAAAGATTTGGTATATCATATCTACTAGTATTTATTCCACTGCACTATTTCATTTAGAATTGTATAACTCTGATAATATTGTATAAATCTGATTTATATTGAAAATTGAATTAAGTATAAATTGTTAAAAAGCTTCGTGAACTGTTTATGTAATTATTGTATTTTATTGGTCCGCTGCGAGATTCTGTTGTTGTTTTCTTCTTTTCTTCTATTTCTTTAAAATAAACCCATTGATAATCTCTCTTTTAAATGGTTTGATTTAGACATATGTGGTTTATTTTCGACTTGAACTGTTCGAAAAGATGGGTCATCACATGATATATAAAACATATTTTAAAGATGGGTTTAAATTTTCATAATATTCCAAGTTATGGATAGATTTATTATCAATTTTGGATGGAAGAAATAGAAAATTTTGGGTTTAAATTATATAATGATTTTGGGGCAGAAATTTACATATGTTAGAAAACATAGTAAAAGTGAATTATGGTGATTTTTGAGGGTTTTTCCCAAGTGTTCTGATATGGTTATTAAATTATTTAAGTTGAAGGACTTAAATGTTTAAATGTTTTGTTGAAGGGAAGGCCTTATTTGTTAAGATTTCAACTATAAATTATTAAATTCGACAGCCTTTTTAAAAGGGAATTTTTATAAATAATTTGGGAACCAATCATATTTTGACCAATTGGGTAAATTAGTTAAAAATGAATATTTTTGAAAACCAGTTTTTCTTTTAATTTACAACTTCGCCAATTCCCTATGCTAGCTTTCGTCAACATACTTCTGATAATGAACTCATTCGAAATCAATACACATGGTATCAAGCCATTGATAAGCAATGGATTGGAGAAAGGCGGAAGGGACCATGTCGAAGGCATGCTTTTGAAGGGTTTAAAGTCACCTTTATAAGCTTTCGAATACATTACTTGTCTTGATTTTAAAAAGATGCTATCAAAGGGGTTTTCGAACAAGTTGCTGCTAATCTTTGATTGTAGAAAGGAGCTTTCGAAAGAGTAGCCACTTACTTTGTTTTTAAAGAAGCTTCCGAATAAGGTGCCATATTTTGAACCTACTTGATACCTAGCTGCATCTTTCATACCTTTCGAATTGGTAAAAGGTCGCTTTCCTTTATAGCCTTATAACAATGAGTTCGAAAGGAAGTTTTATTAATATTGAGACCGCCTTCCCAATGCTTCCGAAAGGGTTCTTGTAGCCGCTTTTATCAATGGTTTCGAAAGGTTGGTTGGAAGCTATCCTTTCCCCAATTCTTTATTAGAAGATTAATGTTTTCGAAAGGGTTACTTTCGCTTATGTTCCCTTTAACCCAGAAGTTATGTTTAATGTTAAACCCAATGATTTCGAACGAGATAATTTCAAAGGGTTTTGAAGCTATGCTTCTATTAATTTTACTTGAACCTAGTGCCTTTGAAAGACAAGCTTTAAATGTTTCGAAAGGTATATCTTTAAGCGTTTTGAAAGGAAGGTTTGAATACTTTCGAAAGACATGTTTTTAATGGTTTCAAAAGAGAAGGCCTAAGGTTTCTAAAGCCTTAGTTTTCAAGTAAGAAACCTATTCTCATGTTTTTAATGTAACCCATAGTAATATGAAAGAGTTTTGAAATGACATTTAACTTTGAATTTTTTTAAGAAGCTTTCCTTGCAAAGATAGTGGATTAAAGGCATTAATCATATTTCATTTGAAAAATGATTACAAGGAAATTAAACCATAGATATTTATATTGTTATGTTATGACTAGTTATCATGTGTGCTTCTTCTATAAACATACTCACTTTATAATTAACTCATAACTGCATTGTGGGGCATTAAGGGTAGAATAAGCAGTTAGGTAGACTGAGTAGTGAATATATATTGAGCTAACTCCTGTGCGAGTAGAATTGCATCCAGGAGATCAAACAAACTAGAATATAGGATCTCCTAAGATTTATCAAAGGATTTTTGGTTAGACAGATTCTTACTGAGCCCATGAAAACTATGTATGGAAATAGTTATTGGCAGGGGCCAAAAGGTTCTTAGTGATCCCATGAATACAATATCGAAGTAAGTTATTGAAAGAGATCAATAGGTTCATAGTGATCCCATGAAAACTATGACATGAGAGAAGTTATTAGAGAATCCAATAGGTTTATGTAAGCCCATGAAAACTATGATCGGAGAAACTTATTAGTAGATACCAATAGGTTCATAGAGGTCCCATGAAAACTATGATTGGATGATAGTATTGGTAGGAACCAATAGATCCATAGTGACCCTATGAAAACTATGAAAGTAGATAGGAATTCCATAAAGAATTAACAGGTTATTAGTCAGCCCATGAAAAATAATAGGTTAATAGTGACCCTAGAACTATAACATGAGACAGATAGTCAGGTAAATGAGGATGGGAAATCCAGAGCATATTACACATTTGCATATCATCATAATACATTTTATTATGTTATGTCTTAACCATTGTGGATGCAGATGCACAGTATATGGTTATTATAAATTGGGCTAAGATACTAGTGAGGGAGAAAGCCGTTCCGCTAAGCGGTGTGGTCTTACTAAATATCTATATGGTTCGAGATGGTAGGTTTTTAATCGTACCAGACTTTTTGTCTAACTCGAATTTTATGTTTTCTCCTTAAAACTCTCGGGTGCTCAATTGATTTTGAGTAGTTTGAAAGTTAAGGTTTTCAGGTTCTCTTCAGAGGAATAAGCTTCCATAGACATGCAGGACGCAAGCTAGTTAGTAGGAGTTCTTTTTGTTTGATTCCGCCGTGTTTTGGATGAATGGCAGAGTTGTTTAATTGCATATATTCAGACTCTGATTATCCAATGGGCATCTTCATATGTCGCTCTAGGCACATTTTATAATAATTATATTTCTCTGAACGTGGTTTACGAAATCGGGATTATGTAATGAATTTGAAATGTGACTTGAAGTGGAATGAGAAATTTGTTTTATGATTTTAAAATTTTTTTTTATCCATATGTCTCTGTTATATCAATGTATCTAACATTATCGCATTTGGTCATCGAAAATTAATAACTATGTATGATTATAACATCCATAGCAGTTAGTTTTGGACCTTCATATGGAGAATGTTACAACTATGCTGAAACAGGATCAATCTACGATTTGAGAAATTATTACATATCCAAAAGATACGATCCAAATTGGAATCATATGTCAAATATGAAACTTCAAATATTGGGGATAAAAAGGATAAGCATCATCAGTCAACGACTACCATATGCTACTTGAATTTTTCTATAACTTAGCTTACATGTTTAGCTAGTATAACAAATAAACAAAGGTTTGTACAAAGACCATATTGTGCAATCTATAAGAGCAGTAGTACGAAAGATAATTAAGAACAATATATTAACCAGTTGGAGAGTTGGTAGTAAATAAAAATTACAGAAATAAAATTGTTTCCAAATGCGGTAATGAGAGAGCATTATCAAGAAGGGAGAAACTAAAACGATGCATTCAACAAATCAAACTGAACATCTCAGTACAACCACTTTGAAAATAAATGAAATCACGATCGGAATCGCAAATTAAGCAGGGGTAAAGGTTATCCAAAACAATATAAATAATCTAAAATGTAGAATTTGAAATAAGTTTCGGATCTCACTTTTAGCGATGGCAAAAAAATAGCGTCGAGTTATGTGACTCTTTCTTCTTCCTCACCTTTTATGACCTTTTTTTGTAATTGCTGCTCTTTTCATTTTTTGAAGTTTTAGATTGTTGCTTCTATGCTGGAGCTTCATCATTCTTTAGATAACCTAGAGCCATTTTCTTTTTTGATTTTGGGAAAATCAGATGTTTAGGGTTCTACAGAAATTGATTTAGCAATAAACTGTATCGCGATTCGCAAACGATATTTTGGTATTATTATTGTGGTGGATGCATTCAAATCGCATTCCGAATTATTGGATTTACCAATTTTTAAAGTCATTATCGATCCAAATAGTAGGATTGTGATTTGGAATCCAAGGATAGGGAATTTGAAATTTAAGTAGAGGAAATTAGAGGAAAAACAAGGAGATATTTGCAGCAAGTAGAATTGGATGCAGATGACACACGTGATTTTCAACAAAATCAACAAGGGAAACATGATCCCATTATTTTTAGCTTTAGACTGATTGATTTTGACTGATTATAGTAGGCAAACCTCTTCAACGGTCTTTGGTCATATAAAAATTAGCATAATGAAAAAAAAAGTTAAATGAATAAAGAAAAACTCGAAACTACTAATATAACAGCACAACAGTGGAGAAATCAATCTTTCAATGATATTAAATTTTAGAAGTAAAATCGAAAAAAATAATCGTTGAGCAATAGTAAATTAACATTAAATACAGTACTTATAGGCAACATTTGCTAGTGATATACAAAAGTATACAACTACTATATTTACAAAGAAAGAGTTGCACAAGTAGTATCAAACAAACAAGAAAAATATGTAAACTCAACTTAATCAGTGGTGAGTAGATCGACAATAAAATTTTGATATAAATGGAAGCATACCAACAATCCAAAAGGAAACTTTTCAAGCAACGAAGTTGGTTTTAGCACCCTAAAAAAATACACAGCTCTTGAGGCCAATGGCAACTACTTTTTGCTTATACGTTTAGCATCAGTAAATTAACATCAACAAAAAATCATGGGAAAAAGAAAAGAAACAAAAGGCACAACCTAGTGACAATCGTTCATATGTCACAAATATGACTACATTTTCGAGCACTTTACCTTGAAACTCACTTCAAGTTCTATGTTTGTATAAGATTACCACATATTACAGTAAATATATCGAATATGTCTCATCACAACCAAGAATGGTCATGGTTAAGATATGACACAATACATATGAAGCGAAAATATTCATTATCAGCTACAAAAATAAATAAGCCAAAGACGCTAAAGAACAGCAAGGTGCAAAGATATATTTTCAAATCATTATTTAATTATAAAAGATGCTAAATTCACTAAAAAATCATAATAAAAATGAAAAAATAAATTCTAACTTGAAATTCATTATTGAAATAAATAATACAAAACTAACAGTTTTGAAACGCAAAAAACTAAGCTTTAGAATCCGATATTTCTGATTTTTCTTCCGACAAGATCTCGATTCACTTGAGAAGCCAACGGTTGACTAGACATAACGATGATCATTTATCTTTTTCATTCATGTACTTGGTTTGTGTAACACCAATATTGAAAAGCCAAGGGGCCCATAGCAACCCATTTAGTTTTTTTGGTGGGTATTTTCACCTTCCTTATTTTTAATCCTGTGAAGATCATTGATCGTGCATTCTATGATCCGTTTTGCTTGGTCATTGAAAGCAGTACACCAAGTGTAAGCAGATGAATCAAATACTTTCATTACCATACTATATCTACACCATAAAAATATACGATTACAGTAACTTTGAATTAACAGAAATTTTTGTAACTTTTTTACCTTAAAGGACAAGTGCTTTCATTTTTCTAACATGCTTCACAATGTTAACCTAATCCCATAGCTTCTATTACTTTTCGTCACAACTCTTACATGCTCTCACAACTCTTACATGCTCGATAGCATAATGTTCACTTTTTATTAACTTATCTGAACATGTACGTTGAAATATACATGCTAAGTAGGGAAGAAAAAAAATAGTAAATAACCAATCAATATGAATTATCAACGCATCATGCAATTTGAAATTATGATGAGTAACTTGTACCTTATCATTGCCCAACGTTGGATTGGTTGTTATATAAGAAAGCATAACAATATCAGAATCATATGTCAATTTTATATTTTTGCCTTCAATGTCATACCAAATTCTAAGATTTTTCGCTTCTGGTATGCCTGGGTTTATAGCTATATCGCTTTTACTCAATGTAGATATGATAGACCTACAATGAAAATAATATATACTAAAATGATGATGTGATATATGTAGGAAAAAAAGGAAAAAATATACCTTGAAAATCTCCAACTTCTGCAGATTTAATAGCTGTTATAGGAGCTTTATCAATCATCTGTAACAACTCATGTCTTACTTAAGTAGCAAGATCTTTCCATAACGATACAAAAAACTTTTTATTCTAAAATTGAAATTAAAGCATAAGTACGTAAAATAAATAAGTAGTTGGTATAATATGTTCACTTACAAATCATCTGCAATTGTTATATCACGTTTTGTAATGGTCTTGTTGTTAAATTTTCTTCGAACACACATGGTAGATGAGACACTTCAAACAACACCAATTATATCTAAAAGATAAATAAGATATATACAGATATATAAGCAAGCATATAATGATATAGTTATTTTTAATATTATGCATGCATTACCTATGGCCTCGTTGTCTTTAACATATGGTTCAAGCTAGTCAATCTTTACAAAGTTGCATTTGATCTCGGATGTAACAGAGTTTGCATCGTTTAGCTTTTCGACTAGTGAATGCAGATTTATAATCATCTCATACTCATTTTTTTACATTACGGAACTTTTTATTTGCAAACTTAATAGTTTCTTTAGAAATATAAAAAAACTCTTTCGGACTCAAAGATAGGATGAAACTTTTTTGAACCTTTATTAAACATCGTAGCCTAAATCTAAGTACCATGTTAATTTGAAAAAAATTATGATATAATTGTTTTCATGTTCAAAACATTATAGTACATAATTAATAGCTAATGATCAAAAGATAGCTGAAATAACTAAATTTAAAAACTTATATTTTCATCATCAGTGAGTTCTACATTAAACACATAGCCTTCTCCTCAGTCATTCTTATACGATCACAAATCTCCTTTGTTTGTCACACGAACTTGATGATTCAATTATGATTGTATGGATTTAAGGATGCAAGTGGATTGAATCTTCTATTCAAATTCATTTGAGCTTTGCAACTGAATATGCAATTATCAATATGGTTTTTCTGCACAAAAAATGATGATATTATGAGCAATTTAAATGGCTGCCAATGAAAGAAAATGAATAATCAAATAGCTTCAAAAAGTGAGCAAATGGAACCACAATCAAAATCCATATAAGGATATATTCAATGCACATGACTATTTACTTACTTTTTTCCAATATTGAATCATATAGACATAAAAAAGAAAGGAAATAGAAGATATATTATATAAAATTAAAATAATCAATTAGTAATAAATTCAATAAAATATACAAGTGAGAATGAGAAACTTGGAAGAAAAAAATAACAAAACAGAAAATTAAATATTTGCTCATATGAAAGAGAAAAAACACTTTTTTTTCAAAATGAAGTGCATTATGTATTACGAATAGGTTAAGGTAAGCTTAAAAAAAAGAAACAAGAGAAACCAGCAGTAGATTGTAATTATAAATAGCAATTAGACGAAGAAAATGTAAAGAAATGATTGCCTCTACCGTGATGTATTTGACAGAAGGTAATAGAGTTTTAAAATAAATTTTCATGTGCTCGAATGGGAGTTTAAATAGGTATACCTAAGGAGAAAATAGTGCAATATAGGTAACTTTTCAAACTATCTTATCCATTTGACTTGGCTATTTTGATTATTTGAAATAATTTAAATACTGGATTCCAGTGAAAAAATCTTTTCCACCTACTACTTTAACAATCGCACTTGTTATCATATTCGAAGTTATATATAGGCCTGTCAAACGGATTGGGTTGGGTCGAGTTTGACCCAACCCATTTATGACTCATTCTCTTTTATCCATTTATGACCCAACCCACTTAATAAGCGGGTAACTCATTTAACCCATTTACAGATTTAAATTTAATTTGACTAATAAAAAACAAATAAATATAAAATAATTCTAATTCTAATTTTTATGTTTTGAGAGCCGACAAAAATTTAAAATTTTAATTCTAATTTCCATTTAAATTCAAATATGGGGATGAGGTAGCTTATTATTTTCTAAGTACAACTGTCAGTCCCCTTGGAGAACTATAGTGTGCGTTCACACAATAAAGTATCCGAGTATTCCATACTATCCGTAATTTAGGTGGTAGTTAATCGGCCAAAGACCCGCCTAATTCTGAGTTAGAACGAAGGAGTTGTTGCTGTCTGAACAAAAAAATAGTGGCTTCTGCACTAGGCGGAGTTCATATACATGGATGTGGTAGCATGTTATTTTCCGAGTACAACTATCAGTCCTCTTGGAGAACTATAGTGTGCGTTCACACGATTAAGTATTTGAGTGTTCCACACCGTCCATAATTTAGGTGGGAGTTGATCGGCCGAAGTCTCGCCTGATTCCGAGTTAGTACGAAGGAGTTATTGCAGTCTGAATAAAAAAAAATAGTGGCTTCTACACTAGGTGGAGTTTAATATGTAGATGTGGTAGCCTGTTATTTTCTAAGTACAACTGTCAGTCCCCTTGGAGAACTACAGTGTGCGTTCACACGATGAAGTACTTGAGTGTTTCATACTGTCCGTAATTTTGGTGGAAGTTAATCGGTCGAAGTCTCGCTTAATTTCAAGTTAGAACGAAAGAGTTATTGCAGTCCGAACAAAAAAAATAGTGGCTTCTACACTAGGCGGAGTTCAAATATGGGGATGTGGTAGCATGTTATTTTTTAAGTACAACTGTCAGTCCCCTTGGAAAACTATAGTGTGTGTTCATACGTTGAAGTATTCGAGTGTTTCATACAGTCCGTAATTTAGGTAGAAGTTAATAGGTCTAAGTCTCGCTTAATTCCGAGTTAGAATGAAAGAGTTATTGCAGTCTGAATAAAAAAATAGCGGCTTCTGCACTAGGCGGAGTTCAAATATGGGGATATGGTAGCCTGTTATTTTCTAAGTATAACTGTCAGTCCCCTTAGAGAGCTACAGAGTGTTCCCACGATGAACTATCCAAGTGTTTCATACTGTCCTTAATTTAGGTGGAAGTTAATCGGTCGAAGTCTCGCTTAATTCTGAGTTAGAAATGAAAGATATATTGCAGTCCGAACAAAAAAATAGCGGCTTCTGCACTAGACGGAGTTCAAATATGGGGATATGGTACAATGTTATTTTCTAAGTACAACTGTCAGTCCTCTTGGAGAACTACAATGTGCGTTCATACAATGAAGTATCCGAGTGTTTCATACTATCCGTAATTTAGGTGGAAGTTAATCGGTCGAAGTCTCGCTTAATTTCGAGTTAGAACGAAAGAGTTATTGCAGTCCAAACAAAAAAATAACGGCTTCTGCACTAGGCGCAGTTCAAACATGGGGATGCGGTACCCTGTTATTTTCTAAGTACAACTGTCACTCATATATGTACCTGACACCTAGTGATAGCTTATCCAACTTTCAAGCTTCATTCAATTGAAGTAGCTAACAGAGGTATATATTTTGACCTGACAACTATTTTGATCTGATGCAACAAGCGTATGTGGAAGATGCACATAATGTGGAAACATAAATAATATTTGTAATACAAATGTTAAGAAGGTAAATGACAACATTAAGAGGAAAAGGTTATAAAATAATAATAGCTTCCTCAACATATATCTACACGCTAATGAAAAAAAAATCAACAAAATATACAAAACATATGCTAAAATTCTAAAATTGAACGTATGAAACAATAATTACCGATAAGTTGTTATACCTCAAGTTGAATCTATAGTGTCCTTTTTTTGGCTAGTCGCGGACTAAGTCGCTCTCTTTAAAACGATTTACGGCTTAGCTTCAAGGTGCAAAGCTATCTATCAACCGCTCCATCCTCAGGATAAAACAGCCTTTGAAATTTGGTCAATTTACCATTGCACCCCCGCAATTTGTTCAAAATATAACACTTTCTAATTTAATTGCCTCTAAAGTTTCTTAAAGAGAGAAAAATACGCTGAACAAAGAAGAACCAAGAAAAATGGTCTGTTATTCACATTTTCTCTTCTATTTATCTATCATTTAAACAAGTAGAATGTAAATTATACGTGTTATTGCAGTGAGAGAATGTTAATAGATTTGAATTTATTGTCATTTAAATCGAGTTTTAATACCATTAACTTTTGCAACGGCTCAATTATAATAATGGCTCATAAATATATGACCATTATATATTAGAAACGACTCAATTATAATAATGGCGTGTGTGTATATATATATATATATATATATATATATATTACCATTATACATTTGCAATGATTCAATTATAATAAAGACTCGTAAATATATAACCATTAACCTGTATTTATTTATTTTCTTAATTAATTCACTTAGTTCCAACAGTCCCCCATTTGAATTATTAAAAAATATATTTCTAAGCAATTTATGAAAATATAGGATTATGCATAAACAAATGGTATCTTTCGATTTGAACCTTTGCATAGTGAGTAAGATTTAGTTAACTAAAGTAACTCGTAGTCTTGAACTCTATTCCTGACATCATACCACACACAACTTTCTAAAGTGCTATCAACTTAGTTCGTGCATTTATGGCCATGCACATCTATCCAAGTTTAGTTAATTTTGTAGGAATCTTATACAAAATTCCATAGGAAACGACCACATTTCCACATCCACATAGGTGAGTCTATCAAGATTACTCCTGAAGGTAGGTATTCCACTCTGTTTAGAGTATATATCTCATTAAAAGTTTCTATTAACTCATCATCTAATCACATCAGGAATACATGCTTCTAAGTATATAAAAAATAGCATGTTCAACTTATATCATTTTAAAACTTATTATTACCCATTGAACCTAATTCATGGGATCTCCAGTCATTAGATCGGGCTACAATTGTGCGTGGCTCAATAATCTAAAGGCAATAATTTCATTCTTTTAGATGTAAAAAGGACTTTTTTGTCCAATCCTTTCGCCAAAGGATCCGTCAGATTCTCATCAATGCGTACACAATCCACTCTTATAGTCCTGAAGCAATATACTCTCTTACACTACTGTGCTTACGAGGAATTTGTCATCTCTTACTATTGTAATAATGGTTCTCAACTTTTGCAATGGCCGTGAAACTATCACAATGGATCAACACAGCCGGTATCGGTTTTTTCCATAAAGGAATCGCAGCTAACTGATTTCTTAAGTAATCTTTTTTTCAGTAGCATTATCTAGTAATATCATTTCTGACTTTATAGTGGATTGAGCCAAGATAGTCCGTTTCTTAGATTTCCAAGAAACAACACCGCTTGTAATACTGAAAATTTATTCACTAGTAGATTTGGAATCGCCTTATAAAGTATTCCAATCTGCATCACTATATCCTTTAAGGACAACGGGGAATTTCTGATTGTGTAATCTAAGGTTCAAAGTTCTTTTAAGATATCTCATGACCCTTTCAATATCATGTCAATGCTCTATACTAGGTCTGCTAGTAAACCTGCATAATAATCCCATGACATATGCAATGTCGAGTCTAGTACAGTCACTACAAGAAATCTTGTTATTAGTTGCATTAATTGGTTGCGTTTTAATCTAACTGCAACTACTGTTTATTCAGGGGAAAAAAATAAATAACCCAACGCTACTGATGACTCCCGCTAATAATTTGGTAAAATTTTGGCCAATCTTTTTTTTGGCCGCCCTTGTCTTTCTTTCTCTCACTTGAACATTTTCTCGCGAGTGTAATATTCCTTCTCAAATAAGTTCGCTCCAACCTCTTTATCTTTAGATCTACCTCTACAAAAAAAATTAGAATTTTGGGTTAATTTGCTTCATTCAGATTTGATTTGAGACTTGCCTCGTCTCTTGAACTCGCCATTCACAAGCTCGCGCAATTCCAAAACTGGTGCTGTGAATATCGCTTCAAGTTTGTAATAGTTATCATCGACTCATGAACCAACAAATTGGTTATTATTTCTCCCAAATTATCAACAAAAGTAGAACGGCCTCTACTAGACCTGAAAAAGAATTAGCGAGGGAGGAACAATTGCAATGGCTTTCAGGGTTACAGCCTATATTGGATCTCCTGCAAATTCAATTTCAGACACGAATTCGAGTTCAAACCCGAATTCAAAATATAGCAATGTTAAAGGCCAACAACCGAGGCTTCCTATTATTACTTATCCATATTCTTTGTTCTCTTCAAGCACTGCAGTAATCTCCTTTGTTGCACTCCTTTCAAATCCTAGTGCAGCCTTAGCCATTTCAAAGAAAGATATGCTCTCTTCTTTCACCAAGGTAACGACATCTATTTTTATATTTTCACTTAGAGTTGGAGCATGTTTGATAACTGGTTATAAGACTAGTCACAAGTTTGAGATCAAAGAGTAAATGTTACAGGTGGAAGACATAATAGACATGGTGGGAGATGCTGCCTGGAAAACTTTAGGTCTGAGCCAGCAAGTGATCAAAGTAGTTTATGATACCCTGAAACCGGCAGTGGATGTTGTTCTACCTGCACTCCAAAGCATTGGTCAAGAAGCTTTGAAGATTAGTTCTTTGTTTTTTTCTAAAGCATCATAGCAAGCTATGGAAGCACTTCAGGGAGCTGGAGTTGATATTGCTCCTTTTACCTCTGCCGCATCTGTATTCTTCCTAACATATTTTCATTTTTATTGGCTTTTTTGTAACTAATATAAGTAGTGCTAAAGTAGTGATACTGAATTTTATGGATGCCTTATTTTAAGATTTAGTTTTGGCTATTTGGCTGCTTATCACCGTTTTTTGTATAAAAAGTTTTCCATGATTTGGTGTTTCTTATAGGATGAGGTTGTCTTATAGAAAAAAAATGATTGAATTTGCTGTTATGAGAAGGTGCACTGCCAAGTCTAGTGGTGTTATCAGCGGCAATGTCGACAATGGAACTCGGGGAAGTCGGCTGGTTTGGGATGATGAGCATTCGAAGGCAATTTTCAATATCCATTGGACCAAACCTTATTTTGTACTACATGCATTCTTATATTTTTTCAAAATTATACGGAGTTGACTAATTTTTGGTAGGTAAGAATACAAACTACAAGGTCTGGCTGCAGCCATTATCAAGTTATGGGTAAAAAGCCATGTTACCAAGATTGTAATTATAGTCGACATTACAAATACAAATAGTGAGAAGATGCAGACAAGCAGAAGGTAAGTTGAATATTAACTAGCTTCTACTTTTCCTCTAAAAACTTCTAGATATTTTGGGTTGAATGAAACAAATGTTAGAAAATTGTTTGTTTTTGGCGGATAATTCGTTGAATATGAATAAAGACTTGAAACTACAATAGTTTGAAACTCAATTTCCAATCATTTAGAAAAATAAAAACAAATAAATAAACACTGCCAACTGAATTTTATGTTTTCTCCTAGTATTCTAGGGCCAGGTCCATACCCGCAGTCTCCAAGTTTGATGTTTCCACAGTCACCTTCTAGGTTTTTTCCAATTTTGAGCCCGAGGTGGAGGGATTTTTGACAGCGTGGATGATCGGTATGTCTTTCCTTTTTCTCATCGATATGTTTTTTTAGTGTATTGCGATAAAATTTGTAACATGTCTATTGGTTGAGTATAGATAGGGAAAATTGGTGTAGGTGTTAAAATGTGTTTGTTACTGGTGTAGTTTACGGCATTATAGTGATAAAATGTGTAGTTAAAATAGTAGATGCAATCACGTGTGATAATTGTTATATTATGTCTTTTGGTTATTTTACTCGATAAGGAACTTTTCTATAAAGCTGTTGTAGTTCTAAGAACGAATGTTTATTTACCAAGTTGCTTTGGATTATGTTTGGTCCCTGTTATTATTACAATTATGTTGATTTTTAGTTCTAATATAATGTTCAATGCTTAGTGTGCTTCTTACATAACATGATTCTATTCTATTGCACCACATTTAACGTAATATGATGTTTTTAAACTAGTTCATTTGAATGTCTCTTGAAGAATGCATGTCCTAAAAGAAATATTTCACGTTTAACGTTGGAAAGATTGATCCTCCATTTGTGTAATCTGAAATGTATAATGATGGTTGCTTATTCAAAATGAATTGTTTGAAGAAAGGGATGAACTGTTAAAAATCTTTTATATAAAAATTGGTTTGTTTATTGTTTTTCTGAATTTGAAACTTATGATAATCAAACCACCTAATGTATCTGAGTCCAGTGGGTTTAAACAAGCAACCTCTTACTGATTAACCATTTTCACTGGCTACATATAGATAAGTTTGTTGCTTAGCAAATCTATAATTACATGTGAAAACTAAGAAGGCAAGTTGGAAGCTTAGGAGACTTGTTTAGTAGATCAAACTGATTTGATCTATCTAATGCCTAGTAAATTCAGAAATTGTCGTGATTATTTCAATCACAGAGAGAGTGAGGGAAAAAACATTATATAAGGTTCATTGTTCAATTACTGATTAACTATTTTGACGTTTAACGTACCACCTAATGGACATTAGATTTCTTTGATAAACTAAATTCAATTCAATGTTCCAATAAGTAGTGGTGAAGATCAATTTAATAAGTTCATAGGGTTGGGTTTTAAACTCAGTGGTGTATATCTATACAGTAAATTTCTAATTAGGCCATGTTAATACTTTTTCGTTGCATTCATATATATTTTTATATAATAAATAATAAGAAAGTATTAAACAAAATTTAGTTTTATTCAGTTGAAGTATATGTGAGTTTATCAGTAGAAAATTCAATTTAAATTGCCCCAGACTAGAACAAACTGTTCCAGTGCGAACCGGGACAGTTTGCTCCAATTCATTATCCTGGTTTTCACCGGGATAGAGTAACATTGCCCTAGTGAGAAATTGGAAAAGAGCACTATCCCAGTTTTGCACTGGGACAGTGCAAGTAGAACAAACTGTCCCAGTGCAATTTGCACTATCCCATTGTAAAACTGGGACAGTTTGTCCAATGTATTATCCCAGTTTGCACTGGGACAGTTCAGTTGGAGTCCTAGTGCAAATTGAGAAAATTTGATGTTTAAATGGGTGTTGATATTCTTCGAGTTGACGTGTGAAAATGTGGCTTCTATTTTGATTTGAAGAGTGATGTTGAGTGTCATTGTTATGCTTGTATGAGGTGTATACAGAACCATGGATAAAAAATATTATAATGATTCCGTTTGTTTAAGTGGACTCTCTATCTAAATATGCTTTTAAATTTAGCAAAAAATACATGAGGAATTAGTCCGCCCAATGAGAATAATGGCTTCGAAACCGACACTACAAGTTTACTATCAGTGAAACCAAAATAAAGATAAGTCAAGAGCCAACCACTCATCTGTCCATAAATGTTAACACAATTGACAATGCTCCAAATCAAGTCTCATTACTTAATTACTATTTTTTTTGTCCGTGCAATGCAATGCACTTATACACATCTTATAAAATGAATCAAAGGATTACTTGCGTTTTGGTTTTATTTAACAACTTATTCCACTATAAAAGACAAATAAACCTTCACTTATTGATGAATACATGACTCCGTTGATTATTATATATCTCTTAAATCTTTGCTTCCAAATCTCCAAGACCTTTTGTTCGTGTTAGTAATTTGATTTATTATAAATCTTTATTTTGGGACAACAAATTTGTTTGCCAATGATTCCGTTGTTCTTTTTTATGGAAAAGAGAATCGTGATGATGCTAATTCTTTTCTTTTGGAATTAAATAGGTGTAGGTGCAACTGTATTCTTACTTTTTATTTGAAAAAAAAACAAAGATGAAAGATGACTACAACTTTACTACAACATTAAAACACCTTCCACTTAGTTATTTCTTGTATCAACCATTTCACAGATGGGTTAGGGTAGATTATGTTTTGATTAACTGACTTCTTGGGTTTGACAGAACAACTATATTTTCTGTAAATATTTATGTAGTTGCTAAATAAATTCCACTACACAAGGAATTGTTGTCTTCCCTCAATTTGGTCGTTTGCTTGAAGTTGTTCGATGGTAGGTTGTCCGGGATGTAAAGGATGAGTTGTAGGAAGTATGGAGTTTGAAGTTGCTGATGGTTTATGGACACAGAGGGAAGATGGTGATGAAGGTTCAGGCAGGTAACTTGCAGTTTCAATAAAGGGGTAATGATTAATGAAGTTGCGGATATGATGATTTGATGTTGCAAGTAGAGGTTGATTTGCTGTAGTGTGGTTGAATGTGATGAAGCAGCAGTGGTATGGGGATATGCTGGTTGAGGGGTAAGCTGCGTGGGGTTGTTTGTAGACGGAGGTTGGATGAAGTACGGTAGTGGATTTTGGCGGCATGTTGGGTTTGGAAAACGGTTAATGCAGAATTGATCAGGGAGGATTATTCAGGTGACTGGTGGCAATTTTGATAGGTTGCAGGCTGCAAATATTTGTGGTACGTAGTTCGATTGTGTAAACTTCTATGTACGGTTAACCTTTTGTCTTGAAACTACTGTTCGGTTGTGTAAACTTCTATGTACAGTTAACATATTGTTTATGTTAGTGCTTTTGTTCATGTATTTTGTGGTTTTTAAATGTGTTTATGTTTGAATGTGTATGTGTATATGTATATGTATTTTGCAGTTGTTTAGTGTGTATGTGTTTATGTATTATGTTATAAGCTATGAACAAGATTGAACTGGAGGCAATTTACAGGCAGAGCTGGAATATTTTTAGTAGCGTTTCGAAAACGCTACCAAAATTTTTAGCAGACCAAGTACATTTTGGTAGCGTTTTATACACGCTGCAAAATAAAAGAATTTAGTGGCGTTTCATAAACGCTGTAGTAAAATGATTTATGGTAGCATTGAAATAAGTGCAACTAAAAATCAGGTATTTTTAGTCGTGGGCTTTATAACAGCGTTTATCAAAACGCTGCTAAAACTTTATTAGCATTTTTTGAGCGCTACTAAAAATCAAAATTCTTGTAGTGAATCAATGGCATACCAAAGAATGCCAATGATGCTTGCATATTCAAACCGTCTTACACTTTCAAAAGTGTTCTTAAATAGTTTTACACTTTGATCATATGGTGTACTAATAGATTTACATTTAAAGTAATTATTTTTCTTTAACATCTTTTCAATATAATGAGATTGATCTAAAGAAATTATCTTTTCAGACTTAGTAATCTTAATACCAAGAATCGCGCTTGCTTCACCAAGATCTTTTATATCAAAATTAGCACATAATATGGACTTAACATGATTTACAACATTAATATTCAAACCAAATACAAGTAAATCATTAACAATAAGCATAAGATAGTGCAAATATTATTCTTGATTTATAGTAAGTACACTTGTCACTTTCATTTAGTTTAAAACCATGTGAAATAATTGGATTGTCGAATTTTTCATACCATTGTTTCGGTGCCTGTTTAAGACGTATAGAGGTTTATCGAATTTACAAACTTTGTGCTCTTGACTAGGTATAATAAAACCTTCGGATTGGTCCGTATAAATCACTTCTTCTAATTCACCATTCAGAAAAGCATTTTTTACATCCATTTGGTAAATTAGTAGATCATATAGTGAAGCAAGAGAAACTAATACTCGGATTGATGTTATTCTTGTAACAGGTGAAAAAGTATCAAAGAAGTCAATGTTTCTTTTTGTCTAAATCTTTTGGCTATAAGGCGAGCCTGATATTCACCAATTGTACCATCAGGTTTTAACTTCTTTTTAAGTACCTATTTAAACTTCTAGATTTACAACCTGGAGATAAATTAACTAGATGCCAAGTTTTTAAGATTCAAGAGATTCCATTTCATCATTTATAGCTTCTTTGCCAGAGATCTAAATCCAAAGAAGATAGAGCTTCTTTTAGATTAGCAGAGTCCTCTTCTAGTGCATAAGCATAATATTCTAGACCAAAAATTTTAGCTATCCTAGCTCTTTTACTTCTTCTAAGTTCAGATTCACTTTCTGTATTATGTACATTATTTTTTATTATTGGATTATTAGTGAGAAGTGCCCTCGCTATTCCTAAGTTTAAATAGAAATTTATTTTCAAAGAACTCAACATCATTGACTCAATAATAACTCAAGCATTCAAATCAAAAAAATCTGTATGCTTTATTAGTAATGGAATAATCAATGAAAACGCTTTCATATACTCGACTTGCTAATTTAATTCTTTTAGGGTCAGGAATACGAACATACGCTATGCAACCCCAAGTTTTAAAATAAGACAAGTTTGTTTTATGATTTTTAAAAATCTCAAAAGATGAAAATTTTCTATTAGATTTATGAATTCTATTTAAGCTATAATAAAAAATTAATAAATTTCCTCCCACTAGTGAGATGCTGCTCCTAAATTTAATAAAACACTACTACTAATTCGGTAAGAGTCATATTCATTCTTTCATCTTTACTATTCATTTCAGGCGAATAAGGTGTAGTTCTCTCATGAATTATGCCATGTTATTTATAAAATTCAATGAATAAGTTAGACCCATACTCTATTCCTCTATCACTTCGAAATCTTTTAATTTTCTTACTAGATTGATTTTCAATTTTAGTGACATAATTTAAACATATCTAACGCATCAATTTTATTCTTCGAGAGTAAACATAAGTAAAATGAAAGCAATTATCAATAAAAGTAATAAAGCAGCGTTTGTCATGCCTAGTTATCGTACCATCAAGTTCACATATATCAGAGTATTTAAAGGTTCTGTCTCATTAAGCACAGATTCTTGTGGGATCTTAGTAATTTTAGCTTGGCTGCAATATTCACATTTTTCTGAATCATTTATGATACTTTAGGGATTAGGTCTAAGTTACTCATGTTATGAATTAGTCATTTGTTAACATGACAAAGTCTAACATGCCAAATATTAAAATCAGACAGCATATAAACATAACCATTAACTTCAACATTCAACTTAGTCTAAGCATATCCTTTAGCCTAAACACCATTTTTAGTGATGGTGTACAAGTCAGATCCAATAATTTGAGTAAAACCAGCTTTATTTAACAAGAAATCAAATACTAAAATTTTCCTCATCTCTGGAGTATGCATCATGTCTTTCAGCAATAAATTCTTTTCAGAGGTAAACTTTAACGCCACAGTCCCAATTTCAACAACGTAGTAGAGGGAGAATCGCCCAACATCACTTTCATGTCATTAGCAGCATTATATGTTTTAAACATTTCATGATCATAGCAGACGTGACAAGAAGCACCAGTGTCTACCCACCATCCTTTTGATACGTTGACTAGGTTGATCTCAGTAAGCATAGCCACAAAGGCTTCTTCAGTCGGGTTAGCCTGCGGTGCAGGATTTGCCCTGTTTCGACACTTTCATGCCATATGGTTTGGTTTGCCACAGTTGTAACATAAGAACAACTATCCAGTACCATTCTTTAGGGGTTATTATGCCGTTTTTTTCTGATGCTGGTTGTTGTGGTTCTGGTTTAGTTTGCGATTTTAATTTTTAAAATTTTTCACATTTGGTTTCGGACACTCATTTGTGGATTTCTTAGTGTTGTTGGTAAATACAACAAACACCGCTTCTTTCTTGTCCTGTTATCTGGCCTTCTCTTTAATACGAAGACGAGTAATCAAACTCTCTAAGGAAAACCCTTTAGCCTTTTGCCTGAGATTATTTTTAAAATCATTCCAATATGAAACTATTAATATAAAATCATACCTTCGAATATGATCTCATGTGCAACTTTCTAGAGCTTGTGCGACTGCGCCTCTATAGATTTGTCATCCGTCATCTGAAACTTCAAATAATGACTAATAGCATATTTTTTCGCTCCATCTTCCTTGGTATCATATTTCTTTTGCAGCGCATCTCAGATCTCCTTTGTTGACTTGTCTGAGTTGTAGTAATCGTACATATATCTCTCAAGCCACTAAGAATATAGTTATTGCAGAGGTAGTGATGTTCAATCCCGTCCTTCAAAGCCTTTTTCTAATTGTCTGTTGCTTCTGTAGGCAGCATTGGTTTTTCGATCGTCGGCACATGCACCACCTTTCGCATAGTTGGAAAAAACAGCATCTTTTGGCGCCATCGTTTGAAATGCATGCCTTCGAATCTGAAAGGCACTGCAGATACAATCGAAACCTCAAACATCGAAAATGGGGCAACAGAGTTGTCAGCGATCAAAGCCATGACTGCCTTAAAATTGTTGTATCTCAAGCTAAATCTGCAGTGCTTTTTTTGGTTAACTCGTGGACTGGTCGCTCTCTTTAAGACGATTCATGACTTAGCCTCAAGGTGGAAAGCTATCTATCAATCACTCCGTCCCTAAGAAAAAAAGCCTTTGAAATTTGGTTATGTTGCTATTTGCACTGCGAAAAATTGTAATAAATATAGCACTTTCTAATTTGAGTGCGTGTAATTTTCTTAAAGAGAGAAAATGCAGAGCTTAAATAAGAAGAAAGAAAAATGGTCTGTTATTCAAATTTTCTCTTCTGCCTATCTATCTTTTACATAGGCGGAATAGAAATTGTATGAGTTACTGAAGTGAGAAAATATTAGTAGATTTGAATTTATTGTCATTTAAAACAAACTTTAATACCATTAACTTTGCAACGGCTCATCAATAGTGGCTCATGAATATATATTGTCATTGTTTATTTGCAACGGCTCAATTATAGTAATGACTCATAAATATACGACCTTTATACATTTGTAACGGTTCAATTATAATAATGGCTCATAAATATATATATATATTACCATTATACATATAAAACGGCACAATTATGATATTGGCTCATAAATATATAACCATTAACCTGTTTTTTTTAATCAATTCACTTATCATAAATATATAACCATTAACCTGTTTTTTTAATCAATTCACTTAAAGTTCCAACACAAGTAATTCAAGAAAAGAAACTTAACGGAGAAATACAATATATGATATCTTGAAATAAACAAATTTCATAGCAACAATCAACTTGGCATTTTGTATATAAGAATCATTTGCATTCACCCTGTTAAACTCATACGTAATAACCTAAAATGAAGAAAGAAAAAAAGGGCAGAGAAAGATAAAAGTGTGAGAGGAGTAAACAAGTTTTCACAAAGGCAAGCTATTGGTATATGATCAAACAGTTTCAAAGGTTATGTAGATCCACCTTCAGCTCCACTTTATGAACAAAATGAGGTTGTTTCATGGCCATTCTGTAGTTGGAATAGTTGAGTTTATAGCATCCTTTTTATTCCTTAAAAGATTTTAATATGATGAAATTTATAATGATCAATTTGATGAAAAGAAGAAAATGAATTTTATTGATAATGCATTTTCACTGATATATGATAATGAACTGATATATATAGTTCATTGTACAAGTCGGCAGTTACAATATGTTACAATATTTGGGCCATAGCCCATAGACCCGAACCAAGAAGACCACTGAAGCAATGAGCGGTCTAGATGCAAGTAATGGAAACAAACAGTGGATCTTGGAGGAGTGCGATATATATGCTTATCTAATGAAGGGTTTTCTCATTATTTCCAATATGCCCCCATAAACCCTTCATCCTCTAGGGTTAAGGTTAGGGTTAGAAGAAAATGCCCCCAAATTGTGCAATTCGAGTCGATCCCAGAAATAAATCATGAAATTGCTGAGAAAGAAGCTATAAAAATTCAAAAAAAATCTCCTTTTATTTTCAAAAGAAGATTAGAAGCGGTCAATTTTGCTGCAGCAAGATTTAAGTTTGATTTTCTCAACAGTATGTTGCTTCAAGCTAGAGATCTGGCAACCCTGAGGTTCGTTGAAGTTAGATTTCCTTCAGGATGATTTCTGGCAAAGGATTCCGACAAGTTCCCTTTGTCAATGAGATGCCGATAGATCCTCTTTGAGTTGTTTACTTTCAATTTGTCTCTGAGTCGAGTAACGTTGGCTTTAGACAATGCCTTAGTTAGGATGTCTGCAACTTGGTAAGTTGAAGATATGTGCTTAATATCTAACT
This sequence comes from Allium cepa, assembly GCA_030765085.1. Classification (NCBI taxonomy): domain Eukaryota; kingdom Viridiplantae; phylum Streptophyta; class Magnoliopsida; order Asparagales; family Amaryllidaceae; genus Allium; species Allium cepa. The sequence goes on along the minus strand of CM060938.1, from coordinate 458,093,485 downwards.
TTCCTTTTGTTACTTGTTACCAAACGAGGTATAGATCCAGTTCAATATGTTTTGTTCTAGAATATAATACCATGTTTGCAGTAAGTTGAACTATACCTAAGTTATTGCACCAAATTGTTGTTTTACTGTCTGGCTTGAATTGTAGTTCATCAAGTAATGATTGTATCCACATCACTTTTGTAGTGGTATTAGCAACACATTTATACTCTGTCTTTGTACTTGATATAGACACAGTGGGTTGTTTTTTTGAACATCAAGATATAAGGTTATTGCCTAAGAATATATAATAACCAGTTGTAGATCTCCTATCATATAGATCAGTAGCTCAATCTGCATCTGTATACTCTGTAATATTAATGTACTTGCTTGATTCAAGTGTCAGTCCAAAGTCTGCAGTGCCTTTGAGATGTCTTAGAATTACTCTGACCATTTTCCAGTGTTCATCTATTGGATTTTGCATGAATAGGCTTTCCTTGTTTACACGGTAGGCAATGTCTTGTCTTGTTATGGTTGCATAATGAACAACACCTACTATGCTTCTGTACTGTTTTTCATCAGGTATTGCTTCACCTTTGAATTTAGATATGTGTAGATTGTTGACCATGGGTGTTGAAATAGAGTTGGCTTGACTCATCTTAGCTTTGTTTAGGATTTCAAGAATGTATTTTTTCTGATTCACCTGAATAGATGTATCAGACACTCTTAACTTCAATGCCAAGGTAGTAGTTTAAATTACCAAGATCTTTTACAGAGAATTCCTGATTAAGTTGATTTATGAGATCGTTGATTTCCTTTGCATTGTTTCTTGTAAGAATAAAATCATCAACATATATTAGCACATAGACTATTATGTTTTTATTGAATTCGGTAAATAAAGAGTTGTCAGATTTGGTAGCATTGTAGCCCAGTCCAGTGAGAGTTGTCTTGAGCTTTTCAAACCACACCCTTGGAGCCTGTTTCAGGCCATAAATAGCTTTATTCAATATGCATGCAAGATTTTCTTTTTCCTTTATGCACAAACCCATGTGGCTGCTCCATACATACCTCCTTCTATAAAACACCATTTAAGAAAGCTTTATTCACATCAATTTTCCTGATGTTCCAATTTCTATACAAGGCAATTGTAGTAACAGTCCTTATAGTAGTGGGATTCACAACAGGTGAAAAAGTTTCATTTAAGTCAAAATCACTCTGTTGTGAGAAACCCTCGGGAACTAATCTTGTCTTGTATTTAGAAATTGTATTATCAGCATTTCTCTTTAATCTAAAGGTCCGTTTGCACCCAACAACATTTTTATTTTTGGGTAAAGGAACAAGATTCCATGTTGTTTCTTATAAGAGCATTGTATTCATCTGTCATAGCCGAACAAGGCCATAAACTCTGGAGATCCTCGTAAATCATCATCATATGAGTGATACCTTTAGTGAATTAGTAGGAATATAAGGAAGGTTAGAAGGTACACCGTCCTTTGGTAACTCATGGAGAGATACTTCATTAATGTGCACATCAGCATAGAAAATATTATGGGATTTAAACTAAAATAATGCTTGTCTTACATGTTCATGTCTTACTCATAACTCCTTACTTTCATGTGCTCCATTTCTATTAACAACTAACACAGCTGATAGATTGTCTATCTTGAACATTCTAGCGTATTAATATCTAGAGGAAATTAATAATATTTCCACTGTATTTATTTTGTTGCATTTTAAAACGATAAACTGACGAAACTGGATGAACGCGTGCAATGAGTATTTTCTATAAGTTTGTAAGGCAAGACAGTTTAGAAGGAACCAATCCAGATTCCATTAGATTTTGAGAAGAGAAATTTTAAGGTAGGTTTTGTTGTGGTTTATCACTATGACAATCATAACATGAAGTTAAAGAAACGTTCAAATCCGGAAAAAATCGAGTGTAAGAATGAAAACTTCTCCAATGAAAATTGTTGCATGAATTCCTAGTGAGCGTTGGTAACTTTTGCAACTGGAGATGGAGCTAAATTAGATGAATTGATAACTTTTGCAATTGGAGAAGATGTTAAATTAGATGAATGGTTTATGTTAGTGTTTTTGTAACTAGCCCTGAATTTTCGGTGTCGTATGGCATCAAGTGCTCTTCTACGTTGTTGTTGACTAGTTTGTCTCTAACATCTAGTTTGTTGGGTAAATACACAGTTTTTATTGTGTTTATATTGACTTCAACATTCACTCCAGACATAGATAAATCTATGTTATATAATAATTATCATATATTAGAAAATAATTTCAAATTAGGGGATATAATCAATTAAAGCTACATTGTGGGCAAATATAACACTATATACCTCTGCGAAGAGTGCAATAAATCAAATGAACAAAGTCCGGTAAACGAATTATCAAAGAGATTGCATATATTGGAATAGGAATGAGAGGACATATTAAGAAATTAGATACATCAAAAGGAACATCAACAGGATCTGAAGCAACATATAAAGCATTAGAGGTCGACAATGGCTTTTCTATAGTCACAAGCTCAGTCATCACATGATTTTCCATCTATATAAATATATGTATTAATCGAAGCTTATTTGTCGTAAGGATAACATGTGAAATTAAAAATCAAATCATAATTATGAATTTATACTACAATATTTATTACTATAATATTAAAAAACATTGAAGTGATAAAAACATATATTTTGGGTAAGATTTACCATTTGCCAAATCAGTTGAGAGGTTGATGCCCCTAATTAGTACAATCTTCGAATGTTAGATCATCATCGTTAAGCAAAGGTGGTGTGTTCAGATCATTATGATATGTAGCACCTGTACATTTGTAGATGAACGATACTTCTTTTAAGAATATCACAACAAGCAAAGAGTTAAGTAATGATGCTTAACATACATTGTATCTAATGATAAACAATATTGGATGAATTACCTTATTTTTCAGTTAATGCCTTTTTCAAAGTGTCTTCAAATGATTCTCTACCATAGTTAGATAAAGGAGGTACATTCAAATCAATATGATGCATGTTGTGTGTCATATTTTTTTGAACATAGAAATATTTCAATACAAATCAATATGATGCATGTTAGGTGTCATATTTTTTCGAACAAACAACTATTTTGCATTCAAATCAATATGATGGATATGGAATTACCATATCGATCGTTACTGACATCACTTGCATTGGTTGACACAATTGTTATCTGAGTTTTTAACCCAATAGAAACCGATATAAAACAGAACAACCCAGTGTAGATAGGATGGTTCAGGACTCAACCAGGAAAGCTAAGACAAGGGATTAGCAATGGTTATGCTATACGACTAAGACAACAACCGCTATCAACGAAGCTGAGAAATCAGCATTCCTTTAGTCCAATTAGCAATGGTATGTAAGCAGCTAGTGACTTGCCATCAACACGTAACAACAACGATAAAAGGCTATGGAAACATCTTCAATTCCAGACTCCAGAAAAATCCTAAGTGGTCGGATCATCAGTGACCCATGCTTCTCTTCAAGCCTTTAAAAAAACAGCTATGGAACACTACCAAAAAAGGCAAGACGTTGGCCCGCAAAATGTACCAAATATATGGGTTGCTAGCAATCCATAGACGATGGGACGCCAGTGACCAATAGGCCATGGGTCTCCAGCGACCCATTGTTCAAACTCATTTTGCAGGCCAAAGTCCCCTTAGGTATATTACCTACCTGCGAGCTAGTGAAGACAAGCCTGACCAAGAAACTCTTCGATCTCTATAAATACCATCCTACCTGCAACATAAACAGGATCTTCTCTGAACTGGTTGCTGAAGCTCTGTTGGAATTATTTTTCGCTCTCTGCCTCCCAAACAACAATCTCCAAAGGAATACACTATGATTCTCCAGTGGACTCCAACTCTAGAGATTCAATCTAGCAAGAGAATAATCAAGGCCTTGTAATCAAACAACTATTGTAACAGCAATCAGTCTATAATAAAACTATAAAGTGGATGTAGGCTTCATTAAAAGCCGAACCACTATAAAAATTCTCTGTCTACTTTCGTTTACTGTTCTTTCTTTATATCTGTGACCTGTGATATTTCTATGTGAGGATAGGGCTGGTGCTTTCAAACTCTAACCAAGACGTTTGTCCATTTTTTAGGTCAACATTTTGGTGCTTTCACTGAGAAGCCAACTCAGGATCCTGATCTAGCTATCTAATTTGGATCTCATAGGTCCAAGAGTTAGATCCTCAATCTTTGCTTTAAGAACTTGTTATTTTAGGACCAATTGGCTCCTGGAAGAAGAAGAACTACCTCTGGAAGATCCATAGGGGTGGTAATAGCTGGAGAAGGAGTTATTCTCCAACGAGATGAAGTAAATGGTGCTAACTTAGGAAACTAGGAACCAACATCCTTCAGTCAGCATAAAGTCGTCACCAGGGATGAGCTGAATAAGATGGCTAAGGAGATCAATCAGAAAATGGAAAATAGTCAAAAGGCTTGGATGGAGAAGCTCAATGCTCTGCTCACCCTACAATCAAACCCTGCTCTAAGGGTTGTGCCTGAACTAGTGACTGCTATAGAACAAAAGAATTCCTCTGTTTCCAACCTACATAGAAGGAATGGAAAGTAGCCACAAAGAAGGGTAACAACATGATGTGGCATGGAGGAGAATGTGAATACTCCACCTGGTGCAAGGCATCCGATTTTGAATCTGAATTAAGGGGCCAAAACCCCGCAGGAAGATATAGTTGTCAGTCACTCCGATTCAGAAGATGGAGAGCAAGGTAATTAGATGGAAGAGAATGTCAATGTATTCGATAATGTTAGAAACGTCCAAACTGCCCCAGTTAGGTCAAGTACGAGCTAACGGGGTCCCGCAGGAGTGGCTCTCCTGGAGACAGGAGAGCCTAGGCTTCAACTCATGCACCAGACCGTTTGCATAACCAAACACTCGGCGTAGTGACTAATTGACGCTCCTAGGGTTACCGGACATCGGAGGCATATGTAACAGACATGGCCAGACAGTCGATGGATGAGAGTAAGGACCGAAAGGACGATGAATAAGGATCTGCTCCGGGTCGAACCTCCTTAACCAACATGATCTTGAATATAAAATACCCAGACAAATTCACTATGCCAACTCTCCCCTCCTACGATGGAACGAACAACCCAAAACCCCAATTGTACAAGTATAGTTGAAACATGGACGGAGCCAATGCTCCAGAGGCCTTCCGCTACCGATGTTTCCTTATTTTTCTATAAGGAGCCGCATCTATGTGGTTCACCGGAGTCCCACCAAGATCTATTTCTACTTTTGACTAGCTTGTAATGAAATTCCTTGACCAGTTCAGGCTCCATATCACACAACCGAAGGACGTCATGTTCCTATCCAGATTGGTCCAAGGGCACAAAGAGCCATTGAAATCATCCATGAGCAGGTTTAACACCGCAGTAATGGAGGTAAGCAACCCCAATAAGGATATGGTTTTTATGGTATTTGTCCACGCTATTCACCCAGAAACGGAGCTTGGGAAATGGATTAAGATGAGGCAACCTACCAATAGGAAAGACTTCAATCGTAAAGTAAGCCAGTACTTGAGATTGGAGGAAGCATAGGAGCTAGAAAGAAAGTTTGCCAGTACACAACAGATGAACATTGGACCAAATGACATGGCGGCAAATCAAAACACGCATGGTCCTGGAAGTACTCAAGGAGTTGTGGAAAAGAGCAGGAATCAGTAGAGAAGAAACCAAAACTCCGATAAAAGAAATAATGGTTGCAGCAACAAAAGATTTAAAGGGTTTACATGAAGACTATACCCCCGTGAATGACAGTTCAGAGAATATTTATCTCGCAACATAAGAAACTGAAGAGTATAAGAAACCTCTTGGAAAGAGGCAACGGAATAGCAAAAGCACTCAGGGAAATTCTGCCGCTTGGACGAGACGCACAGGCATAATACAAACGAATGCCGCCACCTTAAGGACCTCATCGAAGGGCTAATCCAAGACAACAAACTTCAACCATATGTGAAGAAGCCAAAAAAACCCAATCAACCTGTAGTCCCTTATCCTCCTAGAGTGCGAATAAATCAAGCTGGAACCAACGAAGAAGGGTCAAAATGAATTGACCGGAGGTTTATGATCAAGACAATATCTAAGGGACCACATCACGCGCAAGGAAGTTGGGGAGAGATGGAGCGATATGCGAGTTCGCTAAAGCATGCTACATAGGAATCGTGCTTAGCAATAGATGTTGAAACTCCGGCCAAGTAGAAAAAGGTTCTTAGTGATGACATAGTTTACCGCAATCGGAACACCGAAGAGATTGAAGCTCCAACTCTCGAGCTAATGGTGGTGACAGCAGGAATCGGTCCCACTGTAGTCCGACGAGTGCTAGTTGATAGTGGCAGTTCAGTTAACATACTTTTCAGACGAACTTTTAACCAAATGAAGATTGGCATGAAAAGCGTTTTCACGTGCTAGACTAAAATTCAAGGGTTTATCGGAGAATCCAAACAACCGGTAGGAACAATCGACCTACCTGTGGAGCTTGGATAGGGTCAGCGATGAGTCACCCTCATTCATACTTTTGTGATCGTGGATAAAATGTTAGTATACGATGCATTCTTGGGATGACCCACATTAGTCGATTTCGGAATAGCATTGGTCCAATGGTGCCTTACAATGATGTTCCATACTGTGCATAGAGTCGAAATTATGAAAGAAGACCAAAGCATTGCCCAGGAATGCTACATTGTAGAGTTGTGTGAGTCAAGAAGAAAAGAAAAGGAAAGGATGTGGGAAGGCACTCCATATCCGTGAACCCTCCAAATAGCAACTACAAAATTGCCCTTGGGTTAGGGACCATAACTGATTCAACAAGGCTTCAGACCCTAGGAAGAAGAGCTCATGGGGGGATCAAGCAGCACCAGCAGAATTGATGGCATCTGTCCCAGTCTATATGGATGACCCAACGCGGGTCCTGAAGATCGGGTCGCACCTTAGAAACAAGATGCCGTCGGAACTAACCAAATTCCTCCACGCCAATCTGGACGTATTTGCTTGGACACACTCCAATATGTTTTGGGTGTCATCCGAAATTTTCTTCCATGCACTCAACATTGACCCTAAATTCACACTAGTGAAGCACAAAAGGCACGGCTTGGGCCTGAACAATCCAAGGCATTGAGAGAGGAAGTAGATAAACTGATGGCTAGCGGCTTCATATGAGATGCAACCTACCTTAAATGGGTATCGAACCCAGTCCTAGTCAAGAAGTCTAATGGAAAATTGCGAACTTGCATTGATTTCTTAGACCTCAGCAAGCCCTGTCGGAAGGACAGCTTCCCGCTTCCTAGAATTGATCAGCTCGTGGATGGAACAGCGGGACATGAGCTGTTGTCATTTATGGATGCATACACGCACTATAACCAGATTCTGATTCAAAAACCAGACCAAGAGAACACTAGCTTCATCACCGATATGGGACTGTACTGCTATAGTGTAATGCCATTCACTTTGAAGAATACAAAGGCAATGTACTAAAGGCTAGTGAATACTATGTTCAAACGCCTGATTAGGAAGACTGTAGAAGTTTACGTGGACAATATGTTAGAAAATCCTAAGTAGCCGCTAACCATCTAGGCAATCTCGTCGTTTGAAATACTTCGCAAATATGGAATGAAGCTCTACCTGCTTAAATGTCACTTTGGGGTAGCATCTGGGAAATTCCTGCGATTCATAGTAAGTGCCCAAGGCATCGAAGCAAATTCGAAGACAATAATAGAGTTACAGGAAGTCCAATCCCCTAAAAACAAGAGAGATTACAAAGCTTAAATGGAAAAGTAGAAGCACCGAGTCGATTCATCTCTAAAGCTACAAACAAGTGCATACAGTTCTTCGATGCACTGAAGAAAGGAAGGAGAAACTTTGAATGGAGTGAAGCTTGCCAGATAGTTTTCAAGGAATTGCTACGACACATGGAAGCTCCCCCAATCAAATCAAAACCAGTCGATTGAGAAGACCTGTTCGTTTATCTTGCGGTTTCTCGACAAGCACTAAGAGCCACCCTTGTGTAGGAAGACGCCAGAATCCAGCGACTCGTATACTACATTAGCAAACAATTCACCGAAGCTGAGAAGAACTACCCGAAACAGGAGAATCTAGCGTATTGCCTTATGATCGCATCCTGGAAGTTACAACCATGATTACAGGCTCATCCTATTGAAGTATTAACTTACCAGCCCCGAAAGCAAGTTTTTTACCAGTCAAAAACTTCTGGACGACCACTCAAGTGGAATATAGAGTTGAGCCAGTATGATGTTACATACCATCCAAGAAAAGCGATCAATGGGCAAGCATTGGCCGATTTCATTGCCAAATTTACCGTAAGAGACAACGATGAGGAAGTTCGGTCGGAAACAGGCATGCAATGGAAGCTCTTTATCGATGGTGCATCAAATTACTTTTGTTTAGGAGCAGGTGTAGTGCTTGAAACCCTTGAGGGGCGAGCCATTAGCTATGCTTTGCGCTTGGAATTCCCAGCAACAAATAACGAAGCACAGTATGAAGCTTTGTCATTGGACTAAAGGTTGTGAAGGAACTCAGGATAAAAAAATTCATATGTACAGCGATTCCCAGCTAGTCATTTGTCAAGTGAAAGGGGAGTACCAAGCGTGTAAGTACCTCGCCCCGTACCTGTCCAAAGTACAAGAGCTGTTAAGTGATATCGAGCACTACACCATAACTCACATCCCATGGGAGCAAAACACCAAGGCAGACTATTTGGCCAAGTTGGCAAGCTCCGGAGAAGCCCAGTCATTGGGATTGGTTCCGGTCGAAATGCTAACCAACCCAAGCATAGACAAAATAAACGTGGACTGGATTCTAGAGACCACCATCAAGCCAGATACATGGATGACACCGAGAAAGGACTATATATTTGTAGGAACCTTACCAACTGACCGAAATCAATGGAAGAAGCTCCTCCGCAAGGTGCCACGGTTCATGATACATGATGGGATACTTTATCGGAGGGGATTCTCGACCCCTCCTTTCAGGTATGTAACCGATGATAAAGCACGACAAATCCTGAAGGAAGTACATCAAGGCGAGTGCCGAGACCATATTGGGGGGCACACGCTGACAAAGAAAGTCCTTCGATACGAATACTTTTGGCCAATAATAAATCGAGACGCCGCAGATTATGGCAGAAGATGCGAACGTTATCAAAGTTCAACAAAATTAAGAGAACTCCTTCAACGGAACTGACACAAATGGTCAGCCCATGGCCATTTGCAATATGGGGGATCGATTTGATTGGCTCCTTCTAATAGCAAAAGGAGGAGCTAAATATGCTATGGTTGTCGTAGATTATTTCACAAAATGCACCGAAGCAGAACTGCTGGCTATTATAACCTCAAAGAAAATTATTAATTTTGTCACAAAAAACATCATTTGCAGGTTGGGTGTGCCACAAAATATCATCACTAACAACGGAACCCAATTTGAAAGTACCAAGTTCAACGACTGCTACAGGCGCTTCCGAATTGAAAAAAGCTTTTCAATAGTGGCTCATCCACAAGCAAACAAGCAAGTGGAAGCAATAAAAAAGATCATCAAATCTACCATAAAAAAATGATTAATAAAAGTAAAAGGAAATTGGATTGACGAACTTTCACTCGCACTATGGGCATACAAGCCAACACACAAAGCGGTAATTGGCCACACTCCATTCGCATTAGCATATGGTTCAAAAGCAATGATTCCTATTGAATTAGAAGTCCCCTTGCATCGAAGGCAGAATTTTAATCAAGCACATTGCAAGCAACTCCTACTTGAATCACTATTCATGATCGATGAAAAAGAGAAGAAGCAGAGTTGAGAATGGCTGCCCACAAAAAGAATTGCATAGTACTTCAATTCCAAAGTTCATGGTGAGGCCTTCAAAGTTGGAGATCTTGTGCTCAAGCGAGTTTACCCTGTACCAGGAGCATTCGAAACAAACTGGGAAGGACCATATGTCGTTAAACAAAAGCTAAGCGACGGGACTTTTAAGCTGACAACCATCGATGTGGTCGTAGTTTCTAAAGCCTGGAATAGCGAACCACTCTACCATTATTTCATATAAAAAACTATTTTATGTATTTTCTATTTTTCATCAAATAAGCTACCCTGAAAATGCCGGTGACATTGTAAATGGACAAAGAATCTGCCATGCTTTCCTTAATAAAGTTTTCTTCTAGAACCAACCAAACTATGTTCATAATTATTACCTGCCGAGTGGGTGATTGCGTATCGACTCAAACCGTTGGATCGGTAGAACTCAATCCTTACCTCTTGAAAAAGAAAAACCAGTGTTTCCCCAACAACCCCAGGAGGCAAAAAAAGAGAAACTAACTTCCTCGCGTTGCTCGAAGATAGGTAATGTCGGGGACCACCCAAAAAACTAACTCCTCCATGTTGCCCGGAGATAGGCTACGCCGAGGAGCACCAAATTAAAACTCCTCGCGTTGTCCATAGATATGCAACGCCGAAGAGCGTCAAAAAAAAACTCCTTGCATTGCTTGGAGATAGGCAATGTTGGGAAGCGGCTTAAAAAAACTAACTCCTCCATGCTGTCCGGAGATAGGCAGCGCCGGCGAGCAACTTAAAAAACTAACTCCTTCGTGTTGCCCGGATATAGGCAACGCCGAGGAGCAACTTAAAAAAATAACTCCTCGCGTCGTCCGAAGATAGTAACACCGAGGAGCATCGAAAGCCACGCACCCAAACTTAAACTCCTTGTGCTGCCTGAAGATAGGCAATGCCAAGGAGCATCGAAAGCCACGCACCCAAATTTAAACCCCTTGCACTGGACGAAGATAGGCAAGGAGCATCGAAAGCCATAAATCTTGTAAGCCGCGCACCCAACTTTAAACTCCTTGCGCTACCTGGAGATAGGTAACTCTAAGGAGCATTGAAAGCTACACATCTCATAAGTCACGCATTCAAACTGAAACTCCTCGCATTGCCCCAGATAGGCGACGCCAAGGAACATCCAAAGTCGCGCATTTCATAAGCTGCACGCCCAAATTTAAACTCCTTACGTTTCCCAAAGATAGGCAACACCAAGGAGCATCAAAGTCCGTACATCTCGTAAGCCGTGCACCCAAATTTAAACTCCTTGCATTGCTCGTAGATAGGCAATGCCAATTAGCATTGAAAGTTATGCATCTCATAAGCTGTGCATTCAAACTGAAACTCCTCGCGTTGCCCGAAGATAGGCGGCGCCGAGGAAAATCCAAAGTCGTGCATTTTGTAAGCCGCACACCTAAATTTAAACTCCTTGCGCTGCCCGGAGATAGGCAACACCAAGAAGCATCGAAAGCTGTGCATTTCATAAGTCACGCACTCAAGATGAAACCCTCGCGTTGCCCGGAGAAAGGCAATGCCGAGGAAGCTCAAGATAAACCTCTTGCATATCCCGGAGATAGGCAATGCTAAAAAGCATCCAAACTTACGCTTCCTGCGTCACTCATAGATGGGCGACGTTAAGCGGCAACGAATGCTATGTGCCACCTAAGCGGTGCGCTAAATAGCAAAATAATAGCCCCTCGCATGATCCAAAGATCGGCAAAACCGAGGAACATGAGAAACACCACACATATAGCCAGGAATAGTTCATGCCAGATGGAAGGCACTTGATGATTGATAATACATACCCACGCATAGATTGCATACCCACCCATTATCCAAACTAAGATTACATGCTAAGGTTGCAAAACTTCCAAAGAAAGGAAAATCAAGTCATGACTTTTCCAGATTTTCAATAATAATTATCTAAACTCCAATTTAGCGGATACTTGAAAATTATTTGAAGTAAACAACTCTGTGAACTGGGGAGCATACACCTGTACTAAGACAGAAACACACGAACACAATAAATTCACAAGTTCTATCACTCCAAAGAACAGTAAGTTCACAATCCACAGTTTTAGAGTCTATATTTGTTTTAAAATTATAAACAAAAATTTCAAAATTTCAGAGTTTTTAGAATTTTTATGAATTTCTAAAAAAAATCTCTAGTTCTGTTAATTTCTAAAGTTCTATTAACCTCCAGAGTGCTCATAATTTCTACGTTCCATCGCTTCGAATGAAGGGCTTTGACTATAATCACAGAACTAGAAACGTATGATTTGAAACAAGAACAAATATACATAACATATATGAACAGATAGACAAAAGTACAGTCAAAATGTCAATGTATTACTTGTAATTTTCTGTACACAGGAGCAAAATATGGGGGTTGTGCCCACACAACAATGGCCAGTAAAAGGAAAATACAGACTCTACAATAAGGACGCAAATTACAGACTCTGCATTTCAATAAAATGACCAAAAAGAAACAAAAAAAAGTCAAAAACAATTCAGTCTTCTTGCAAGCTGTTGGCAAAATCAAGTCCATCCTCACACAGCCGCTCAACGATTCTTGCCACCGCTTCCCTTTGCACCTCTGGTTGGTAGTTTCTGCTTCTTTTCAGGAGAGGTGTCACTGCCAGTAATGTCAAAGTGCATTTCGGTGGCAATCTCCTCCTCCTAAGAATGTTTTTCAAAAGAGCATCCCTTACCTTTTCGTTTTCTTGACTTTCAGGTGCCCTTCGAAGCTTTGACTATCTCCACCTTTTCCTTCTTGACGGCAACCAAATCATGCCGAGTCTTCTATGGCTGCTCCGTATGGATTTCCTGCTTCTGGACTTTTGCTGTAGCTATATCACCTTCCAAAGATGCCGAAGGGTCTTCTAGGCCGTGGAGCGCAGCTATCTTCACAGCTTCCGACCTCGGCTGCGAACTAGATGTAGATGTAGGAACTTGGGTAGGAATAGATACAATTGCAAAAGATGTAAAAATGGCAGTAGGCATGAGGGCCGAAGTAGTTGGCGCGTCAACAGGAAAAGTGGATGGAACTATAAGATCAAAAAGGAATGCATTAGACTCCTCTTGATCTTATGGCGTAAGATGGAGATTTCCGAATTCGGGAGAAGTATGGATGTTACCTGCACGAAAGGAAGGATCATGAATAATGAATTTGAACCCACCGACATTGCCTTCTTTTGAGGGCTCCACCACATGAGGAATAACATCAACTACTGAACTCATCGGCTAGTCATGGAGCTGCTCCGATGGTCCGCCCATACCAAAGGTAAAAGGTTTGCTAAGCGCATCGGTGGTGGTCATCAAGGCAGTACCGGTGGCCTCCCTCCCTCGTTCGACTCGGAGGATCTCCTGTCCCTCAAGTAGCACTGCCTTGGATTCATTATTGAGCTAGGAATCTCACAGCTCTTGATCGGAGTAAACGTCGCCACTGTCAGTAGAACAAGATAAGATTTCTTCCCAAACAAGGGCTAGAATGTGCGGAAACTTCGGGCCAAGATAGCTAAGACTTTCTTGATGCAACAGAGAGTTGATGTAGAAGTTCAGAATTATTGCATCCAGCTTCTCCATCTTCCCGGCAAAGGCATGTTGGAGGTCCAAGTAGTCCGCTGTCACCGCAGCCTTCCCAACTTCAACGGCAGTCTTGTCAACACTAAACTGTGCGACTTGAGCCTATAGCTTAGCAATGGTCTCAGCCTAGTCGACGATCATCTTGTTATGCCTTTCAACAATTAAATCATGGTCGATGATGGTTTTCCTTTGAGCTTCAATGATGGCATTACGGGCGACCACTTCTTCTTTCATCTTAGCATCCTCAGCAAGAGTCTTTTTAATCTCGTCCCTCCATACAATCTCAACCTTTTCATGTGCTTCTTTCAACTCTTTCATCAACCCAGAGGATCTCTTGCTTTCACGAATCCGCGCATCCTTCTCTTCCTCCAACTGCTTAGTTTTGGCGTCCCGATCAGCCATCGCCCTCTTAAAATTATCTTTTTCGGATTCAAATGAGAGAATCTCCTGATAGTTATTCCTATTTGTGTCATCTAGCTATTTGTAAAGCTTCTCCCATTTCTCGGTCTGTTCTAGGTCGCTCTGGATAGCTTGGAGATGTGGCATGAAGGAGTTTCTGCAAATAAGATGGAGATCCATGTCGACCTTTACCTCCTTTAAGAACCAACCTGGAAGTGCAGCCTCAAGTTTAGGAGGACCTGAGGGAAGAGCATAGGAAGGCCTCTGGTGGTGTAAAAGGCACCAGGAGCAGCAATAATGATGGAAAAGGATGAAGTGTGGGTTGGGGTAGAATTAAAGCACAAGTGATAGGAGCTTCTCGGCCCATGCAAGAGTGTTTCGAAACAAGTTCTGAAGGATGAGGGCAATAATCAAATTTTGACTTCTTTGATGGTTCATCTCTTTCCTCAAGAGATCTTATTTTCTCATACCCGCCTTTATATAAATGAGATCGATCGCTCTCTTTCTGGCGACAGGTTTGAGCTTCAAGTTCTTTCCTCCGCCTGTATCCTTCCTCCATCTCTTGAACTTGATGGCGACTGGAGGGGCGCTTGGGCTATCATTGGGAATCAGTATAGTCTTCGAAGTCGTCGTAAAGGCCACATCCCTTGTCATAATAGGAATGAAACACACATAAGAGGCTTTAGAAACATGATATAAACTAAGCAAATATATGAAGAGATGGAAATAAGTATTATCCTAGTGCATTGTGTTGTGTGTCCCTAATAGGGGCCTAAGACGTCATCACGAACCAAAAAAAAGCTATCGTAGGTGGGATTGGATTGACTTCGATTGTTATAGGTGGGACCGAGCTAATTATTGGCAAGATATCGCCCGAACAGGAAGGCATCATGTCAAATTTAAAGTCCCCCTTCATGAGCACATCAAACTCGACAAAAACATTGCTGAAATCTCTGAACCCCGCTCCGGCATCCTTACTCGGAGAATCGTGATGCCTACCAGTTTTGGAGGCTTTTCCTTTACCACTTGCATCGAAAGGAGGTGGGCTTGGGAGATCGGGACTCATTACCGGAGTCTCATTGTAAGTGTAATGACCCACTGTTTTATGACCCACCTTTTTGTACGGTTTAAATCGACAATCAACCACACATGTTAACCTAAACCATTCAGAAAGGAGGATTGTTAATAGGGTTAAATAAGAAAATAAGAGAAAAGAAATAAAAACAAAATAAAAAATCATATAGCGGAACGAAAAAATATAATAATCAAATAAACAGTTCGTGAAGCTATTTTGCAAATACATTTGATTGGACTTTTACAATGCAATCGGAGTTATACATACATCAAGTATAATAAGATAATGCATCGGAACAACATGATGCAGTGAAATAAATATAATAAATAGCAGACTAATCTCCATCTTCATCCGCCAAATAAAATGGTCTTCAATGCACTGAAAAGCTCAGACTGATCCCAGCGTAATGAAAGAACAAAACACTCGAGTCAGAACTAAAAGATCTTATGTAAATTAAATCACAACAAATAAATATGAGTGTAACGGCTTTAGACATATTTACGGGATTTTACATCTCCTATCTAGTGTATAATATGCATGCAATATCTTAACAGATGTTCGAGATTTCCATCTCTTAAGGATCCATTAAACTATTTATATGTGGCAATATACGCTCTATATATAGTGTTTATCAGTAAAGTATTCAAATAGCGTTAAGGCGTTACATATATCCCTCTTAACACATTTTATAAATGATGTGGTCTATACAATACTGTAAACTCCACCAAACCGGTGGGCTATCTGTGATGACCCATATTTTTCAGATAATTAAAATATTGAATTTAATAAGATTTTAGGATGTAATATTGTACGAAATTATAATTCATGATTTGTTAATAAAAAAATAACTAGAAAGAAATTTAATAATGTTAATTTAGGAAAATTAATAACTATTTTAATGTAATTCCAATTAATTGTAAAGTAAAAATTGGTTATAAATTGTAAATAAGTAAATAAGTCAAATGTTGTATTTAAATGGAAAAATTGTACGTAATTAATTGGAATTGGTTGGTATGGAATGGTTAATCAGTATGTGAATTTATTAGCTTTGTTGGTAAACAATAAACATAGAAATATGTTTGAAATTGTAAGTTGTAACAATTGTTTAACTATCATTTCATTATTTAATCTATTGGAATTAAATTGTAAATTAATTGTAATTAATATAATTAAATGTTGTAGTTAATGTGAATTAAGATGGTAATTGTAGAAGATTGATTTAATAAAATGTAAACAAATGTTATGTATATCCATGAAGTGATAATTGATTGAATAATAAGACTGAAATCAAAATAAATTAATTTATCTGAATTAAATCATAATTAATGAAGTTATTGCAATTAAAATTGAACGTTGTATTTGTGCAATATTTAATATTGAATTTGACATGGGAATTTTTTTTAAAAGATTATTTGATTTCTGTATGACTAGAAATGAAAAATTGGTTGGTTATAAAAATTTGAATTTAATGGTGATTAATTAATTTAATAATAATTTATTTATTTGACGTGAAAATAGCCATTTGTCCATTGTCTCGGATTTCGATGAAATTAGTTTCAATGGACCCGTAACGGTGAATTATTGTAGAATTTCAAGTTTCGTAACGGTCGGACTTGTCGATTAATCATATGGGCTCGAAACGCGTAGAAATCTATTTAATGAATTCAATTGAAATTAAGCTGATTTGGAAAGCTAACTTCTTCATACAATGGAATTAGGACTTGAAGCATGTTCCATTGAATTTAAAAATATCGAAAATATCTATTTCGATATTGGATGATTCATTTTCGTTTCGGAATCGGAACGGGTTTTTCGTGTCGTTATTGTCTTTTCGAACAAATTCGATATGTTCATTCTTTCGTATCGGGTTTTTGTTCATATAATGGCTTTGCTTCTCAAACCTAAAAGTCTTTCAGTATCTACTGTGCGCACATCAACTTCTATCTGTTCCTTTCTTCAATGATAGAAACCAATTCAAATTCAAACCCTAAATTCAAATCAAAATGAATTTCAAATTTCAAACCCCTCAAATCATAGCAAATTATATATCGTTGGAAAACTCTCGAAGAGCGCAATCTACTGCAGCAATTTTTTTCCCGATTTTGGTGCATCATTTGGCCAAAAATCGAGGATAAACCTCAGCTATCCATTCCTAGAGTTTGCGATTCAACGGTGGATCGTCGTCCGATCGACGATCGGAAGGCGCCATTGCGTAGAGGGTGATTAGCAGTGCTCATCGGTGTGGTTAGTTGGTCAAGTTTGTCGATGAGAATGCTATAATTTGGAAAATTTGCAGGTAGCGGTGGCCACGCCTTAGCAATGTTATAGTCATACACGTGTTGGCCAGAGACACGCCCGGTGGCGGAGTTGCTGATAGCGTTGGGTGATCGGGTTTTCAGGGTTGTAGGGCGTGGCGGCAATTGCTTGAAGATAAGCGGCCGTGTGTGATAATGGTCATGCTCGAGTAGGCTCTGCTAGTGTTTTATGAGATTATTATTTACAAGTTTGCCCTTCAATTTAATTTTAATTTAAATCTAAATTTTTATTTCTAACCTCAATAACTTTTCCTTACGAGCTCGGATTCACACGCGGTTTATTTTGTTGGGATCATATCGAAATTCCAGACATAATGGAACTAGTTTGGTCAGATTCTGAGACTGTCCAAATTTGAGCCTTTATTTGGATTTTAAATCGATTTGAAATCAAAGGTGAGTGTTTTAACCCACTCACAACTAATAAATTGTCTTATGTTAGTTAAATTGAATTTATAATGTGATTAGAAGTGATTAATTATTATTTGGTATATTTAATTTTTCACTCCAGTTAAATTATGAATTTTGTTGAATATAATTGCCATTTAATTGAATATTAATTTAAATTTCTGGTTAAATACCTATTAATGATAATCAGTTAATTGTTGTTACTTATTGGTTGATTTGAATGATGATTGTGATGTATGTTTAATTGTTGATATTTGGATGATTAGATAGATGTCTATTTTATAAGTTATTATCACATTGCAAGTTCCCTTTGTTATTGTTAGGAAAATCACTATGGGTTGAAATGATACATTCCCGAACGATCTGATAGATTATGGAGAAATCGTTATGGGTTGAAACGAGACTCAAGCGATTTCATGGATTTGAAGTTAAATTCGGGATTTGAAGTCAAGCATGCAGTAATACTAAACATCAATTGGTCTATCGGACCTGCTGTCCTTACCTATCCATGTGCTACAGCGTGAAAGTCATGCTCTTCACCATGCACTGTGACTAAATGCCTCTTGCGTCTGACCAGCGCTGATTCAAACAACCTCGTAGAACCCAGAAGTTGCACTCAGGCTCCGCCAAACTAGACTCCTATTCTTCAGTCTCCTCGGTCACCAACGTGGAATTGCCTCTATCCAAAGTGTCGGTCCTCCGAAAGAACGTCCGCAACTGGGTCGGTTGTAGAAAATCCTCCAACAATCTGTCTAAAGAAGCCTACGTCGGAGCACGCTTGTCATGTTCCATCCGCGTCGATCAGCCTAAAGAAGCCTACGATTCTGGATGCTATCTATCCTACGTACTAGCAACCTATGAAAGGTAATAAATATCCTTGTGAACCTACTTGCCTGCTCCTAGTACGTACAGCCAAAACTATATTTTGGTCTTAACTTCATAAAACACCTATTCAGACATTTACAAGGTCTACCTACCAAATCGCTTCCATATTAATTAATTTTACCATTATAGTTTACATATTGTTTATTTCCATTAATCTGCTTTAGGCCATTTTTACATCCGATTTGGTTATTTCATAATTTTATTTTTTCTTACATAAACGATATTTTAATTTTACGTCCGTTCAGTCCGTATGGTTTGTCTATAATTTTTATGCCATTTTGTTATAGATTTACACAAGCCCTTAGGGTCCATTTAATTTACAATTTTTTCCACCCTAATTTACGTTCACCTTTTAGAGATTTAATCTGTACAAAAATTTTATCCAATAGCCACAAACCATTTAATTACACAAAATTCCACTTTTATATTTTTTAGGCCACATATAAAACAAATAATTATGCCAATTAGACTTCTCAATTTTGTTCCGAAACCAAATTCAAAATTATGTAATTATATCAATCAAAACCATAATTTTATTCAAGTAACATATTATGAATTTATTCAACTAACCCGTTCAACCATTAGAAATTGAATAAAAATTCTAATTCAATTTAATTAAACAGTCTTATTTACGCCATGAAACATGAACAACAATTTGTTTGTTTCAAATTTCAACCCAAACATGAATTAGAATTCAGAAGTGGAAGAAGAAGAAGATTCAATAATTTACATAAATTTCAATCTTATTTATGCCCTAAAACGTGAGTAGATCATTTATATGTCCCATATTTTAAACCAAACATGAATTAGATTTGAAAAGTGGAAGAAGAAGAAGTTGCAATAATTTACATCTATTCTCAATTAATAACAGAAATTAATTCATATTAATGTGTCAGAAAAGAACTGAAATCAAATAGCTTTATTTTTCTATTTCATATTAATTCTCACTCACCTGGCACTTGAGCTTGCATAAATTTGGAAAAAACCTTTGCTTTAATCTTTCTCCCTTTGATTCTTCTAAATTCCCCAAATTGCTTGAATATATATACATAATTTAGTTTGGTAGAGATATTTTTAAAGAGAAAAGGAGGAAGAATAATACACACTAATTTTACTGTAGAATTATGGTGCTGAATAAGAGATTAGGTTTAGGTTAGAAGGTTTATTTATAGATTGTTTGAGTGAATATAATTCATTAGATTATTTTAGATTAAATCTGGTCCATTCATACATTTAATAATTATCCATTCTAGCCCACACACATCACTCAATCAATAAAATTTACCCATCTCATCCTATTACATCACTAGAGCAAATGGGAAGTCATAATATGTCAGAAATAATGCTGAAATACGTAGGAAAATCGCTGGAAACAAACCAGCTAAAAAAACATCGCTCCAGATTTTGGATGACAACAGGACTTGATCCCTGATCACTAAGGAAGTCAACATGTGCCTTTAACACTGTACCCATGTGCTTTTAATTTCTTTTTAATTATATTTGCCATAAAATATCAGGGTGTTACATTCTCCCCCCTTAAAGGATTTCATCCCCGAAATCTCCAAAGATGGAAGAATGTAATTAACAACCATCATCCAAGAACTACATCCATCTACTCAACCATCCTCCATTTCTACCATTGTCCTTATTTTTAACTAACGTAATTTATTGTTTATGCAAAGAGAAATGCATATGAACTTACCTAATGCAAAAAGGTAGTCAGTATACTGGTTCAGTTGACCTCCTATAATGCAAGTATGCTTATGCCATGCAACCAAATGTATGCAATTACCCTAGTATAATTGGTAATTCTATATGTATGTTTCAATCATTCACCTAAATGCGACATCCATATGTAACATCTATTTATATATACGCTCATATATATACAACCATGTACGAATGCAATAGATAACAGGCATGCATGCGCGGGTGTGTGTACCTAGTTAGCCAATGATCCTAACAAATATCTATCTAGTGCATGTAATGCATCCATTTGCAAACATTGGCATCCGCATGCAATCATTTTCATCCATCAAACATAACATGGCCTAATGACATGTTTACAACCAAGCTACAATCCATAGGTTTCACCAAAGGTTGTCGAAAAGACCCTGACTAAGGAAAGATCAAAGATCAAAGATAGGATACTTGAAGTGTACCTTCAAATAGAAAAGGATAAGAAGTTCGAATTCTCTCCTCGGATTCCCATATGCACTCCTTAGGGTCATCTTCCCACTGAACCTTCACTAGACGAACTTTTTGTTGCGTAATCTCTTGATGCTACAAGCGATTCACGCTCTATCGCCACTTTCCTTAGCTGATCGGGTTCTACTGCTACTGTAGAATCATGTAGACACTTCCTTAGATGTAAAACGTGAAAAACTTCGTGAACTCCTGCCAACTTATCTGGAATATCAATTTTGTATGTGTAACAACCCGCATATTTTACGATTTGTATATTTAAATATTTTATTTAAATATAGCATTGTTAGTCGAATTAAAGTCTGAAATGCTACTTTTTGCAAACATTAAAATTAGGACTAGAGACCCCTTCCATTGAGTCAAAATGGCATTTACAACCGTTTTGAGTATAAACATCGATATGTTTGGAGTTCAGAGGAATTTTTCTATTTTCTCTATTGGGCTTTGGGTTTGGGTTTCATCCCTTTAACTCGTCTAATACCCTAACACTTCATCCAACTCCTCTTCACTCACTCTATCATTTCCTAACACTCAAGCTAAAATAAAAATGGGGGAAGAGATAGGAAATTAGAATTCCTAAACCCTAGTTTCGCTAGGAAATTCAAGTTATTGCTCCAAAATCAAAGAGAAGCTTAGGTAAGCATCCTCTTCATCTTCTCCATCTCAATCTCTCTTCAATTCTCAGAAATCCTTAAACCCTAACTTCGGAACAACTTCACCTTTGATAATAGATTGAAGATTCTAGAGGTGTTGTTGAAGAAAAATCAACTTTTGCTTGTTTTAGAGCTTTTCATTTCTATATTTGGGTTTAAAGGTGAGTTCTTGAACTCACATCTATGTCTATACATTTCATTATTGTTAGGTATGAATTCCTAACATCTATTCATGTTGATTTTCTTTTGATTTGAATTTATTTGGTGAATTTTCAAATTTTGGTGTTTTGAAGTCAAAATCTTTAAAGATCCTATCTTGGATGTTTGAACATGTCATTTGTGGCGTATCGAAGAGCCTATAGTGTTAGGTTGTCGATTGGCTAAATCCCTAGCATCCATAGCTTGTTCGATCGCATTAAGGTTTGGATTTGCCATTTTTGGAATAGGCTGTTTGTTTTGCTTAGCAGAAAATTTCAGATGTCCGAAGCAAATTTCAAACGTCTGAAACTAAATCCAGACGTCTGGTTGAAAAATCCAGACGTCTGGAAAGGGGTCTGGAAAAGGCAGAGACAAAATCCAGACGTTTGAAACAAAATTTAAACATCTGAAACCAAATTCAGACGTCTGGTTGAAAATTTCAGACGTATGAACAAAATCTGGAAGTAAACAGAGAAAGAAGAAAAACACATATTCTTCCAAAACCTAGGGCCAGATGTCTGGAAACACCTACCAGACGTCTGGGACTCTTAATTTTTCCTGTTTTGGCTGTTTTTGAGTGAATTTCCAATTTTAATCGATTTTTGTTGATTTGATTAGTTGTTGTCAATTGTTATCGACTTTGATGACTTCTTTTTTGGATTTTTTGGGAATATCCGTTTGATGGATTTGATATCGATTTTTATGGAATTAATTCACGTCTTCGAATGTGAATTTTTGTTTGATTGATTGTTTTTACAATCAATTCTATGATTTGTCACTTTAAAATACAAAGGTTTCTATACTAGTAGTAAATACTAAAACCCTTTCATCAAAACGATTTCAACATTTACTTTCAATATAAAGCTCGCTTTTAAAACCATTTTCCAATCTATTAGTATATACAAACCTTTACCTCATTCGTTCAAGAAATCCAATTAAACGACTTAGCAAAACAAGTGGCATGAAACGCTTGCGTTTACTTTGTCGGTTAATTCTAAGACTTGTTCAGTTGAAACTCTTGTGATAAATTTCGAATGGAAATCTACAATTTGTTTGTAAATTTTTAAGTTAAGCCAATAGTTATGGGACATGAAGCTAAACTCATTTATTTACTAGCTTAGTGTAATTCACACTTTTTATTGATCAATTGTGATCATTTTATGGTTTAGACCAGCAATGTGCGATGTCTTTTTGTCCACGTGGGGGACTGTACCACGTTTTATTGAGCTTCGTCTCATTTCTTTTATGGGATAGCGACCCATGTTCTTTTGTGGTGTTTGGTTCATCGGATGTACCGTTATTGTACTACATCGATGTCCCGGCTTTTCAATTCATCGGATGTACCGTTATTGTACTACATCGATGTCCTGGCTTTCGGTTCATTGGACGTATCATTATTGTACCGCGTCATTGTTCCGAATTATTTGAGTTTCGGTTCATTGGACGTACCGTTATTGTACTGCGTCATTGTTCCGAATTATTTGAATTTCAGGTTAATCGGACGTACCGTTATTGTACTGCGTTATTGTTCCGAATTATTTGAGTTTCTGTGATGTCCAGGAAATTTAGGCAATAATTATTTAATAATTTCATTGATAATTACTTTAAAAATTTGAAATATTGATTTAATAATCTAATTCAAACAGGAATTTTCTTTTGAAGATTAACAATTGTTTAATCTGCCAAATGATTTTCTTTTCAAAATAATAATAATAATAATTTAAATTGAGAATCTGATTGTTTTCAAATGTAAAAATATTTAAGTAATAAATTCATCTTTCTAAACTGATTTAAAGATATTTATTTATAATGTATATATGTGTATACATTGTAAATAGGAATTTTTATTTTATTTAAATTTATATTAAATAGAGAATATTTTCCAACTTATTATTATATAAATGTATAATTTGTAAATTGATTTAAATTAGTATTGAAAACTTTTCAAAGGAAAATTTTAAAGTCTTTCTTATATTTTCACAGTAATGTAAGTAAGTATTTATTTTGTTTACAAAAATAAATATAGTTTAAATTTTGTTTTATAATAAAAGTTTATTTTGTTTTGTTTCAAAAATTGTTTTCTTTGAAATAAATTTAATTCATTCACATTAAAATATTGTATTTTGATTTAAAACTCTTGAATAAAATTGATTCAACATTTCTTTTCTTTTTAAAATCTTCTCTTTTGAAAATTAGTTTTAAAAGAATATTATTTTAAACATTCAAATAAACATTTAAAATTGTGTGTAATTTTATAAAAGAAGTAAACATGTAATCATTTTCAAGGCTAATGTTAATAAATATTTAAAAACATGCTAAAACAAATTAGGAATGGTTTTAGATAAATTTAAATACATTTATAAATTTAGGATTTTCTTTTTATATTAAAATGTACATGTGTTAGTTTTTAAACTAATAGAAGACACTTGTAAATTTATTACACCTTAATATAACAAGCGGCATTGTTTTAAAACTTTTTATTTTAATTTATTTTGATAAGATAATATAACAAATGCATTTTTGTTCAACCCTTATTCTCATTTGAATCTGAAAAATCAGATTTCAGTAAAATCAAAACCCAAAACAATGCATGTTAAAAATCTGCAAAATCAAAATACAAATCAATTTCTACAAACAAACTACATATCTGCAAATTCTATTCAAAATCTGCAAATAGCAAATCTGCAATCAAAAATCTGCAACATTAGAACCAAATTCTGCATATCTGAAAGCAAATTTACATCATCAAGTTAAAGCAATTTCTGTAATCAAAATGCAAGAACATGTAGCTTCAAGTCAGGTCCTGGAATTTGTGATGCATCTCTGGAATTGTTTCTGCTTCTTCAAATTAATAGGTCAGTAAGCTTCTTTATTTTTAAAAAATAGTTTTCTTTAAAATTCAAAATCAAACATAATTTACAGAACTTAAGTTTTTATTCACAGAAATCAAAACTGTTCTGTTTTTGTTTTAAAAATGAAATGAATAAACCTCACATGCACAAAAGCTTGAGCCATCTGTGCATAGGAATTGAAAGAAATAAAAATGAGGCGATGATTACATATTAATGAATGTTCTGTGTGTATAGAAATGGATATGTTTATATGTTATTGATTTCCTGAATCTGCATATCTAATTAGTGGTAATTTAGGATATTCTTTAATAGAAAATCTTTATTATTTAAATGGTTTCAGTTAGAAATTTTATGTGTAAACAAAATATGTTTGTTTAGTATAAATTTAGGTTTTGTAAAATCATGTTTTAGTTAATATAAGTTAAAATTTAAATCTGTTACGTCTGAAATAATTATAACAGTAAGTATTTTCAATAAAACAAGAATATCAAGTATCATTAACTATTTAAACAAGATTATAGCATGAATGTATGTTATAAATCAGAAATTTTAAAACAAAATTCCACCTTTTTAAATTGACTGTGGAACTAGCATTCTGTTTTGAACAGAATTAGGAATTTAGGAATTATCTGAGGAGCTAATGAATTTTAGGTGTTAAGATGCTTCCTGTTGGGGAGTTTTGCTGTAAGAATGGAGGAAATTCTTGGCAATAGATGATCAGAGAGAGGAGGAGATGGGGATTGGGATTTCCAGGGTTCAAGCCCTAGTATCTGAAGGTAAGGGTTTTTGAAGATTTTGATTCCTCTGTGATGCATCGAGTGAGGAGGGGTTTTGTAAGTTTGCAGAGGAGGTGTAGAGGAAGTTATAGCCAAGGTCGCGTCAACGATGGTGGTCATAGGTGGGACCCCACGGCGTTGACAGGTTTGAGTATTTGTTGCTATGAAGTTTTTCCAGGTCTGGATAAATTCTTTGATTTCAAAGTTTGAGTTTGCAATGGAGGTTAGGTGATCGTACCTATGTTAGGAGATGGTCGGCAAATATGAGGAGTAGCCTAGGGTGTCTGGAGATGATCAGAGCTCCGGTGCATATGCACCATTCATGTTGAAGTCTGGTGAACTTCTGGGGTGTGCAGGGTTTCTAGCTCGAAGTCACACTCGGGTTTTTGTGATTTAGTCTCGAAGCAAATGGGTTGGAAACTCGAAGTGGAAAGATGGGTTTCTCGGGTTAGTTTAGTTATAGGTTTAAAATCCCGAAGTTTGCAGTTTTTTTTGAATTTGAATGGAATTCATATATTAAAGTTGAAACTTGATTCAAATGTAAGTTAAATCTGAATTCAAATGAAGTTTTGAATTCAAAGTTTTTAAAAATGAAAATTTAAAAATTTAAACAAGATTTAAATTTAGCTTTAAATCAAGATTAAAAACAGTTTTCAGGTTACTTTTAAAAACCAGACTTTAATTCAAAACAGTTTTTGTAAGTTTTTAAATTATGAACAGATTTAAATGTTTTTAAGCAAGATTTAAATCTGTTTTGAAATCAAGTTAAAACAGTTTTCAAATTTACTTTGGAAACCAGTTTTGAATTCAAAATAATTTGTAAATTTAAAAAAAAATGAAAAAATGAACATATTCAAATGTTTTAAAAGAATTTGATTTCAAATAAGTTTTAAACTTGAAAGAATTTATTTCCTTTAATATTTGAATGAAAGATATGAAATGTTAATTTAAATTTGAAAGATAAAATAATCAATTTATTTTCAAAACTTGATTTATTTTGTAATTTGATTTTAAACTTTTCTTTTATATTTAAGTAATGAATGTTCTTTAACATTCATTTTTTATTTTAAGGTTTATAATTATTTAAATTTGGATTAATGTTTAAATAGTTAAACATTTTAAATATTAAATTTTTAAATGGAATTTGAATTTAATTTTAGAAATGTATTGTTTAAATATATTTTGAATGTAAATGAAGTTATTTGATAAGTAAATAAAATATTTTGAGAATAATTAGGATAATTAAGAATTTACTTAGTTATTTGGTTTTAAATAATGGTTTAGATTAATTTTAATTAGAGATGATTTATTGACAATTAATCTAACATAATTTTTCTTAAGTAAGTAATTTTTGAAAATGTTGTTAATTAATAAAAATAATTATCTAAGGATAATTAAGTAATTAATTGATGTAATTAATTTTGATAATTAACTAGATTAATTAAATTGAATATAATCAATTGTAATTTGTTAAGTATAATTAATTGATAAAAGTAATTAAGGAATTAATTACTTATTGTAATTAATTTTGATATTATGATTTTTTTTAAGTTAATTAATTTAGTTTAATTAATTTAAGCAAATCATTTGATGATTTAATGAGTGAAATTACTTAATGCAATTAATGGAGCAGGATTACTTAGAAAGTAATAATTGATAATTACTGAAATGTAATTAGTGAAAGGTGATTTATTCTAATAAAACAATTTGGATAATTACTTTTGTAATTAATCAAGGATTAATTAATAAAGATAATTAATTATTAGGAATTAATTTATTAATAAGTAATTAAAGGAGTTAATTACTAAATTTAATATTAATCATGGTGATTAATAATTAATAAAAGTAATTAATTTTTAAATTAAGAAATTAGTTTGAATATTAATTAGAGATCATTAATTATTATAATTAATGATGTAATTAAGGATTGTTTGATTAAGTAATAATTAAATAAGTGATTAATTAATTGTAATTAATTAAGGACAAATATAATTAATTATAATCAATTAATAAATAAGTAATTAAATGTTAATTACTTATGAATAAGGTTAATTAATTTGTGAAAATTAATCAAAGACTAATTACTTATTGTAATTAGTAAATGATTAACCAAGGTGTTTAGTCAAGTTAAATACTTAGTGAATGATTAATTAACTGGGTTAATTAATTAACGGATATTAAGCAGGATTTAAATGTGGTAATTAATTTAATTTAATTTAAATTAATTAATGATAGAAGTAATTAATTTAATTCCTTTTAAATTAGTTATAATTGATGGTTAATAAAACATTGCTTATAGATATTATTGACTGAATGGTTGTGATCTCAGTAATGAGATGAGTTGTATCTGTATGATATGGATGCTTGGTTAAAGTAGGATGGTTTGTGATGGATTATCTAGTTGTGATAATGATATAGATTATCCGTTTATGATATGAATGTGATTATCTATTGTGATATGTAGTTTACCTATCTCTGTGAAATAGATAATAATGAAATGAGTTAATAGTTTAAAACCCTTAAGTACAACTTGGACATTAAGATGGCGTTTGGTTTCTGTGAGACCGGGATCGGGTTTCTATATTTGGATATCCGAAAACCACATCGATTCTAATTAAACGTTAGGTCGTTAATCTAAGTGGAGCAAGTGAAGACTCGAGGTGTAAGGACTATAGGTCAGTATAACTCTGTGGGTGATTCCGTAATGAGTTTGACAGAATAGTACTTATAGGTTCGAGATGGTGATTTAGAGTGCAAGGGTTATCATCGTTAACTCTGAGGGTGATTCTAATACGAGTGTAACGAGATAATGCCTTCGGTTTCGTTCGAACCCGGAACGAACTTGTATGGATTGAATGCTTTCAGAACATCGTCAGATGGACGATGAGCATTCTATGATTGATATGTCCTATAAAGGTAATCGTAGCCTCAAGCCCCATCAACCGAAAATGGCTAAAATAGGGGAGGTGCAGCAAGGCTTCGTGGGTAGCTCCTACTGGAGAGCAAAATTTATCCCTGTCTAGAGGACCCTTTATATTCGGTTGTGTGGCAGTTGGCGACGGCCAATCTGTGGGGTGGTCTTGTTCGGGACTGTTCAGTAAGGAATGGTCCCGGCTTTGTGTTGCAGGGGAGCGGGCGTACTCCTCGGTACGGTGATCTAGGCCACGTACTATGATGGGCGGTACCCCAGTAGCCCTGCCATTGATGGAAACCCATTCTTCCTACGACACCATACGGTTTTGATTGTATTACCCACTTTTGTGGCTAGTAGATGGAATTTAATCATATAACAATTTCGGCTATTTCTTATTTATTTGAAAACCCTAGACACTATTATAATATCACTGGATTTCCTATCAAATGTTTTGGTTAGCGTAAGGTAAAAACTTTTCCATGTTCATGTGTGGGAAGTCTTACGTGATACCTTTTGTTTTTAAAGGATTTTTTAAAGTTAAGCAACTTTTATCCCCGTTTACTCACACCAGACCCCTGTCTGACCCGAGTGTTTATTTTCTGTTTTATTAAACTCTTGGGTACTCATATTACGTATGAGTAGTCAAGTGATTCAGGATTGCTTTGACGAGTTCTGGAGGAGATAATGGATTAGGAGGCTTCAGCGTGTAGATATATTTAGTGGTTCCGCCGTGTTTGAGTTGTTTTGATTCAGTCTGTTTCTAATGGACTTGAATTGTAATTGCTAGACAGATATTTATAACTGGCTAGTTTGTGTTGTATTAGCTGTATAACTCTGATTTATATGGTACTATGTAAAGTTTTATGTAATATATTATAATTTACTCGTTCCGTTGTGAGATTCTGATGTTGTCTGTTTCTTTCTTTTCCTTCTTTTCTCTTTTCTATCCCTTTCTTTCTTCTTAATGATGCGTCTTTCTATAGAATGAAAGGCGGGTCGTTACAATGTGGTATCAGAGCTCTAGGTTGAGCGAATACCTAGACTCTGGAGTGGTGTCTATCTTGAGAGAGCGTATTTGTAATTTTGAATATATATATATATATATATATATATATATTTCTACCTATTTGGATTACCCGTTCAGGTTTTCCAATATAAGTAATAAAGGGAGATAGGGTAGTGGTGTGTGTAACACAACTACCAATGGTTGGAATCCGAATGTTTGAGATTGGTAGTGATCGGCTAGGGCAGTTTTGGCATCTTGAGTAGTTTTGCAGTTTGGTGTAAGGAATTCAACCAATCTCTGAAGGAAATCTTTTCAAGATTCGGAGTTTATCTTTGGTTTGTAAGTTTGGTAGCACTCGTGTGAGTGGATTTTCTAGAGTTTGGATCAGTTGGGAGTACTGAAGCCAGCAATGGTATCTTGGCAACCTTAGGAAGGAGTTCTGTCTATATTTGAGTTTAAGACTCAGTTTGGAAGAGTGTTTTGTGCTTGGTTTGGGAGCGAGTTTCCTGAGTGATATCTGTCTATCTGGAAAGCTCTATTGTGAAGAGGCTGGTGTAGCTTTGTGATTCGATGAGCTTTTGGATAAGTAAGTTTTGGCAGCAGCAGCAGCAATGAGTGGCCTGTTCATCGATGGTTCAGAAATCTCTGTGATTCTTCTGTCAGTAGTCCGGGCAGATGGTGGAGCTTGTCCATTTCTTCTGAAAGCTCAGCTGGGTGTGATGTTTGTGGTTGGAGATAGACCACTAGTTCTTCTTTTGGATAGAAGGCTTTAGCTGTTCTGATTGTTAAAGAGAGAACAATTTCTTGGAATCTGAACTGAGTGGAATCGCAAAAGTGACTTGCGATGGTTCGAAGGTTCTTTGAGTGATCTTTGTTTGGATTGAAGCATCTCTAGAGGATGTTTGAGTTATCGAAGTGGTTTGATTTTCTGGATATCTTCTAAGGAGTTGAGATTTGCTTCCATCGAGAGTTTGAGTTCTATTTCGACTTGGTTCTTAAAGCTTTACCGGTGGTTCAGCATAGTAGGAGGGCTCTTTTAGAAAGAGATCTGTTTTGTCTGGCAGGATTGATTGGATCCAGTTTCCCGGTTAAATTTTTGCTGTAATGTTGTGACTGAATAAAATAGGTCACTGAGATTTTATGGAATTTGATGAACAATATTCCAGGATAAGTTGATCAAGTTTGTACTTGTGTTCATCAACAACATTCTTAAATCAGAGTTGCGCAGTGGAAGCATGGTGGCAGCTATTCCAGAATAGAAGCAACACCCGTTTCTTTGGGAATTTGAGTTTTGTCTTGGGTCAGAGGATTTCTACAGGAAATTTATTTTGGATCTGAAGGCTTGGATGTCTTGTGCATCTGTTCTGTTTTTAGAATAGGAGAAGGATCAGGAGATCGTTTATTTCCTTGTCCAGATTTGTTCTGTGAGGCGTCTGTGAAGATTTGTTTGTTCTAGAAAGTGGAAGACAGCCCATGATCGACATGAGAGATGTGTGGATAAGAGATTGGATCTTTCTGTCTTCTCTTAAGGATTAAGTGTTTGGTCTACAGGATTGAATTGCCAGTTCGGATGGCTGGAATTTGTTTTGTTTTTCACGTATCTCTGAGGGAGTACGTGTATGGTTTATCACTGGTTTTAGGATCAGTAGTTCTGGGAGATTTGGAAGTTGATCAAGATTTGTCTGAGGTCCCGTATCCTGTTTAGATTTGTAGATCTAGATATATAGGAGCTCTAGATCTGTGTGGTATAGCTAGTTTAGATTCTGTAGGGCGAGTGTCCCGGTGTATGTACCTGGGAAACTC
The DNA here is from genome assembly GCA_030765085.1 of Allium cepa. Lineage (NCBI taxonomy): Eukaryota > Viridiplantae > Streptophyta > Magnoliopsida > Asparagales > Amaryllidaceae > Allium > Allium cepa. The sequence goes on along the minus strand of CM060938.1, from coordinate 458,062,543 downwards.
TAGGGAATTCTATCCATAATTTTGTCTGGATAATTAGAATTGTTTGTTTGAAATTGGTTGCTATGGTTGCTGGTATTTGGTTGATAACATATGTTTGTTTTTTTTTTAAATTTTAAAATCTGTATGGGATTATTAAATTACCTTTGCTTTTAAATTTCGGGGACGAAATTCTTTTAAGGGGGGAGGAATGTGATGTCCCAGAAATTTAGGCAATAATTATTTAATAATTTCATTGATAATTATTTTAAAAATGTAAAATATTGATTTAATAATCTAATTCAAACAGGAATTTTCTTTTGAAGATTAACAATTGTTTAATCTGTCAAATGATTTTCTTTTCAAAATAATAATAATAATAATTTAAATTGAGAATCTGATTGTTTTCAAATGTTAAAAATATTTAAGTAATAAATTCATCTTTCTAAACTGATTTAAAGATATTTATTTATATTTTATATATGTGTATACATTGTAAATAGGAATTTTGATTTTAATTTAAATTTATATTAAATAGAGAATATTTTCCAACTTATTATTATATAAATGTATAATTTGTAAATTGATTTAAATTAGTATTGAAAACTTTTCAAAGGAAAATTTTAAAGTCTTTCTTATATTTTCACAGTAATGTAAGTAAGTATTATTTTGTTTATAAAAATAAATATAGTTTAAATTTTGTTTTATAATAAAAGTTTATTTTGTTTTGTTTTATAAATTGTTTTCTTTGAAATAAATTTAATTCATTCACATTAAAATATAGTATTTTGATTTAAAACTCTTGAATAAAATTGATTCAACATTTCTTTTCTTTTTAAAATCTTCTCTTTTGAAAATTAGTTTTAAAAGAATATTATTTTAAACATTCAAATAAACATTTAAAATTGTGTGTAATTTTATAAAAAGTAAACATGTGATCATTTTCAAGGCTAATGTTAATAAATATTTAAAAACATGCTAAAAAATATAGGAATGGTTTTAGATAAATTTAAATACATTTATAAATTTAGGATTTTCTTTTTATATTAAAATGTACATGTGTTAGTTTTTAAACTAATAGAAGACACTTGTAAATTTATTACACCTTAATACGACAAGCGACATTATTTTAAAACTTTTTATTTTAATTTATTTTGATAAGAAAATATAACAAATGCATTTTTGTTCAACCCTTATTCTCATTTGAATCTGAAAAATCAGATTTCAGTAAAATCAAAACCCAAAACAATGCATGTTAAAAGTCTGCAAAATCAAAATACAAATCAATTTCTACAAACAAACTACATATCTGCAAATTTTATTCAAAATCTGCAAATAGCAAATCTGCAATCAAAAATCTGCAACATTAGAACCAAATTCTGCATATCTGAAAGCAAATTTACATCATCAAGTTAAAGCAATTTCTGTAATCAAAATGCAAGAACATGTAGCTTCAAGTAAGGTCCTGGAATTTGTGATGCATCTCTGGAATTGTTTCTGCTTCTTCAAATTAATAGGTGAGTGGGCTTCTTTATTTTTAAAAAACAGTTTTCTTTAAAATTCAAAATCAAACATAATTTACAGAACTTAAGTTTTTATTCACAGAAATCAAAACTGTTTTGTTTTTGTTTTAAAAATGAAATGAATAAACCTCACATGCACAAAAGCTTAAGACATCTGTGCATAGGAATTGAAAGAAATAAAAATGAGGCGATGATTACATATTAATGAATGTTTTGTGCGTATAGAAATGAATATATTTATATGTTATTGATTTCCTGAATCTGCATATCTAATTAGTGGTAATTTAGGATATTCTTTAATAGAAAATCTTTATTATTTGAATGGTTTCAGTTAGAAATTTTATGTGTAAGCAAAATATGTTTGTTTAGTATAAATTTAGGTTTTGTAAAATCATTTTTTAGTTAATATAAGTTAAAATTTAAATCTGTTACCTCTAAAATAATTATAACAGTAAGTATTTACAATAAAACAAGAATATCAAGTATCATTAACTATTTAAACAAGATTATAACATGAATGTATGTTATAAATCAGAAATTTTAAAACAAAATTCCACCTTTAAATTGACTATGGAACTAGCATTCTGTTTTGAACAGAATTAGGAATTTAGGAATTATCTAAGGAGCTAGTGAATTTTAGGTGTTAAGATGCTTCCTGTTGGGGAGTTTTGCTGTAAGAATGGCGGAAATTCTTGGCAATAGATGATCAAAGAGAGGAGGAGATGGGGATTGGGATTTCCAAGGTTCAAGCCCTAGTATCTGAAGGTAGGGGTTTTTGAAGATTTTGATTCCTCTGTGATGCATCGAGTGAGGAGATGTTTTGTAAGTTTGCAGAGGAGGTGTAGAGGAAGTTATAGCCAAGGTAGCGTCAACGATGGTGGTCGGAGGTGGGACCCCACGGCGTTGACAGGTTTGAGTATTTGTTGCTATGAAGTTTTTCCAGGTCTGGATAAATTCTTTGATTTCAAAGTTTGAGTTGCAGTGGAGGTTAGGTGATCGGACCTATGTTAGGAGATGGTCGGAAACTAGGAGGAGTAGCCTAGGGTGTCTGGAGATGATCAGAGCTCCGGTGCATATGCACCATACATGTTGAAGTCTGGTGAACTTCTGGGGTGTGCAGGGTTTCTAGCTCGAAGTCACACTCGGGTTTTTGTGATTTAGTCTCGAAGCAAATGGGTTGGAAACTCGAAGTGGAAAGATGGTTTTCTCGGGTTAGTTTAGTTACAGGTTTAAAAACCTGAAGTTTATAGTTTTTTTTGAATTTGAATGGAATTCATATATTAAAGTTGAAACTTGATTCAAATGTAAGTTGAATCTGAATTCAAATGAGGTTTTGAATTCAAAGTTTTTAAAAATGAAAATTTAAAAATTTAAACAAGATTTAAATTTAGCTTTAAATCAAGATTAAATACAGTTTTCAGGTTACTTTTAAAAACCAGACTTTAATTCAAAACAGTTTTTGTAAGTTTTTAAATTATGAACAGATTTAAATGTTTTTAAGCAAGATTTAAATCTGTTTTGAAATCAAGTTAAAACAGTTTTCAGATTTACTTTGGAAACCAGTTTTGCATTCAAAATAGTTTGTAAATTTAAAAAAAAATGAAAAAAATGAACATATTCAAATGTTTTAAAAGAATTTGATTTCAAATAAGTTTTAAACTTGAAAGAATTTATTTCCTTTAATATTTGAATCAAAGATATGAAATGTTAATTTAAATTTGAAAGATAAAATAATCAATTTATTTTCAAAACTTGATTTATTTTGTAATTTGATTTTAAACTTTTCTTTTATATTTAAGTAATGAATGTTCTTTAACATTCATTTTCTATTTTAAGGTTTATAATTATTTAAATTTGGATTAATGTTTAAATAGTTAAACATTTTAAATATAAAATTTTTTAAATGGAATTTGAATTTAATTTTAGAAATGTATTGTTTGAATATATTTTGAATGTAAATGAAGTTATTTGATAAGTAAATAAATTATTTTGAGAATAATTAGGATAATTAAGAATTTACTTAATTATTTGGTTTTAAATAATGGTTTAGATTAATTTTAATTAGAGATGATTTATTGATAATTAATCTAAGATAATTTTTCTTAAGTAAGTAATTTTTGAAAATGTTGTTAGTTAATAAAAATAATTATCTAAGGATAATTAAGTAATTAATTGATGTAATTAATTTTGATAATTAACTAGATTAATTAAATTGAATATAATCAATTGTAATTTGTTAAGTATAATTAATTGATAAAAGTAATTAAGGAATTAATTACTTATTGTAATTAATTTTGATATTGTGATTTGTTTAAGTTAATTAATTTAGTTTAATTAATTTAAGAAAATCATTTGATGATTTAATGAGTGAAATTACTTAATGCAATTAATGGAGCAGGATTACTTAGAAAGTAATGTAATTAGTGAAAGGTGATTTATTCTAATAAAAGAATTTGGATAATTACTTTTGTAATTAATCATGGATTAATTTATAAAGATAATTAATTATTAGGAATTAATTTATTAATAAGTAATTAAAGGAGTTAATTACTAAATTTAATATTAATCATGGTGATTAATAATTAATAAAAGTAATTAATTTTTAAATTAAGAAATTAGTTTGAATGTTAATTAGAGATCATTAATTATTATAATTAATGATGTAATTAAGGATTGTTTGATTAAGTAATAATTAAATAAGTGATTAATTAATTGTAATTAATTAAGGACAAATATAATTAATTATAATCAATTAATAAATAAGTAATTAAATGTTAATTACTTATGAATAAGGTTAATTAATTTGTGAAAATTAATCAAAGACTAATTACTTATTGTAATTAGTAAATGATTAACCAAGGTGTTTAGTCAAGTTAAATACTTAGTGAATGATTAATTAACTGAGTTAATTAATTAAGGGATATTAAGCAGGATTTAAATGTGGTAATTAATTTAATTTAATTTAAATTAATTAATGATAGAAGTAATTAATTTAATTCCTTTTAAATTAGTTATAATTGATGGTTAATAAAACATTGCTTATAGATATTATTGATTGAATGGTTGTGATCTCAGTAATGAGATGAGTTGTATCTGTATGATATGGATGCTTGGTTAAAGTAGGATGGTTTGTGATGGATTATCTGGTTGTGATAATGATATAGATTACCCGTTTATGATATGAATGTGATTATCTATTGTGATATGTAGTTTACCTATCTGTGTGAAATAGATAATAATGAAATGAGTTAATAGTTTAAAACCCTTAAGTACAACTTGGACATTAAGATGGCATTTGGTTTCGGTGAGACCGGGATCGGGTTTCTATATTTGGATATCCGAAAATCACATTGATTCCAAAAGTTAGGTCGTTAATCCAAGTGGAACAAGTGAAGACTTGAGGTGTAAGGACTATATGTCGGTATAACTCTGTGGGTGATTCCGTAATGAGTTTGACGGAATAGTACTTATAGGTTCGAGATGGTGATTTAGAGTGCAAGGGTTATCGTCGTTAACTCTGAGGGTGATTCCAATACGAGTGATACGAGATAATGCCTTCGGTTTTGTTCGAACCCGGAACGAACTTGTATGGATTGAATGCTTTCAGAACATCGTCAGGTGGACAATGAGCATTCTATGATTGATATGTCCTATAAAGGTAATCGTAGCCCCAAGCCTCATCAACCGAAAATGGCTAAAACATGGAAGGTGCAGCAAGGCTTCGTGGGTAGCTCCCACTGGAGAGCAAGATTTATCCCTGTCTAGAGGTCCCTTTATATTCGGTTGTGTGGCAGTTGGCTACGGCCAATCTGTGGGGTAGTCTTGTTCGGGACTGTTCAGCAAGGAATGGTCCCGGCTTTGTGTTGCAGGGGAGCGGGCGTACTCCTCGGTACGGTGATCTAGGCCACGTACTGTGATGGGCGGTACCCCAGTAGCCCTGCCATTGATGGAAACCCATTCTTCCTACGACACCCTACGGTTTTGATTGTATTACCCACTTTTGTGGCTAGTAGCTGGAATTTAATCATGTTACAATTTCGGCTATTTCTTATTTATTTGAAAACCCTAGACACTATTATAAAATCACTGGATTTCCTATCAAATGTTTTGGTTAGCGTAAGGTAAAAACTTTTCCATGTTTATGTGTGGGAAGTCTTACGTGATACCTTTTGTTTTCAAAGGATTTTTTAAAGTTAAGCAACTTTTATCCCCATTTACTCACACCAGACCCCTGTCTGACCGAGTGTTTATTTTCTGTTTTATTAAACTCTTGGGTACTCATATTACGTATGAGTAGTCAAGTGATTCAGGATTGCTTTGACAAGTTCTAGAGGAGATAATAGAGCAGGAGGCTTCAGCATGTAGATATGCTTAGTGGTTCCGCTGTGTTTGAGTTGTTTTGATTCAGTCTGTTTCTAATGGACTTGAATTGTAATTGCTATACAGATATTTATAACTGGCTAGTTTGTGTTGTATTAGCTGTATCTTTGATGTATATGGTACATGTAATATATTATAATTTACTCGTTCCGTTGTGAGATTCTGATGTTGTCTGTTTCTTTCTTTTCCTTCTTTTCTCTTTTCTGTCCCTTTCTTTCTTCTTAATGATGCGTCTTTCTATAGAATGAAAGGCGGGTTGTTACAGTTTCAGGTTAACCGGACGTACCATTATTGTACTGCATCATTGCTTCGAATTTATGGTTAGCGACCATGGGATAACGACCCTTTGTGATACACGTGTTGGTGATTGTTCATGCTCCCGTTTGTGATAGGCCTCCCCCTTTGTGATTTCTGGATTTCTAATTGATGATTTCTAGAATTTGTGTTTCACCAATTTTTATGATTGGCATTGATATGATGGTCAATATTAATGGTTTAGTGAATAAAATAAAGAATATGACATTCTTTTTGGTGTTTGAGATTCTTGAGATATTGTATGATTTTTGTTATTGTTAAATGTATACTTGTCACAGTATGACATCATTGTTATCATACATTTTTGTCATATCTCTTATCCTATCTCGTTTTCATGATATTTATAGCTAGAATGATCCGTTTTTCTATTTTCTTCTTAAATAATACTCGGGTCAGACCGAGGCATTTTAAGTGCTTCTACTTGACTTCTTATCATGATCCTACATCTGACTTTTGGGATAACTACTTATCTTAGTAGTTTTTGTTGTACGCATTCGAGATGGAGACTCCTTTATGTATACATATTCTTTTGTCTAGCACTTATACCTATTCTTTTGGTGTGTAGTGGATCTTGCATGACCACTACTTTGATGTACACTTTTACGTGTTATGTTCATATCTGTTCCCGCCTTTGTGATATGAATATCTATGACTGGTTTGTGTTATGCTTATTTTATATTTATTTTCGAAGATCACATAGCCATTGTGTAGTAGCTTTGAGTTTGTATTGATATGTTGGATTTCCTCTTGAAACGAAAAATGATATTTTATCTAGCATATCGGTATTCGCACAAAGCAATTACACAGATGGTCGCTTCTCAACGGTCTTATTCTTCGTGCTAGTTAACGGCATTTCTTCGGAGTTTCCTTGGCTAGTGTGAGCATAGAGGTGGGGCGTCACAGCTTGGTATCAGTGCTAAACTTCGGAATAATATAGAATATTATAGCAAGGATTATTGTCTTAAGTCCTTCTTAGGAATCATGCCTTAGGATTTATCCGAGTCTTAGGGCCCATTCTATCCTATTTTCTTTTATGATGCCTTATTTTATCAATTATGTTTGTTTGATATTCATTTTTAGAATAACCTTTTTCCTCTTCTTTCTTTCTTAAGAAGAAGAGATAGTTAGTTCTGGCAGTCCTAGCACTGGTCAATCCAGTAGTCTTTCTCTGGATGGCATATTCATGTCTGTCCAACAACTTTTGGATCTTGTAAAGAATCAAAGGTTTGAGTAAGAACCCTAAAAAGGTTTTACCTTTGAAACTAGAAGTTCCTTTCGAGCAGCTTTTAGATATCACTCTATTGCAAGAAGAGGCCGATAAAGGAAGTGATAATGATGTTGGAGGTTCCCAAAAGAGCCTCAATAACAACAAGAAGAGGCATATAAAGTTCAAAAGCCTTAATCCCAACAAGAAAGGGAGATAGGCAACTTTGGTATCAAAGACTCCAATTCCTAATCATGGACAATGCTACAATTGTGGTTCTAATGACCATTATGTAATTAAGTGTCCAAGACCACTTTATTGCCGCTATTGCAAAGGTTCGGGTCATCACTTATCTACATGTCCCATACTACAATGGAAGAGAAAGGAAAAGTTGAATGTTGTGCAAGCCCTTAGTAATCCTTCTCTTGGTTAAGGTATTTTTCATTCTATCCTTGATGGCATTATTATGTTTTGTGATCATCCAATTCGATTTCTTTTTAATACGGGTGCATCCCATTCTATTATATCAAAAGAACTTGTTGATACTTTTTCTTTAAGTGTTATGGCATTGAGGACTTCACTGAGAATTGTGAATCCGATTGGTGGATACGCAACACTTAGTTTGCTTTGTAAAGATGTTGAGATTATTATATGTGATTATTCTTTCCGAGCCGATTTGCATATTTTGCGTTACATAGGCTTCGGAATGATTTTGGGAATGGATTGGCTTAACCGTTATGAAGCCATATCCTATGTCCCGAGAGGACCATTCATCTTTGATATTCTCAATCTGTTGAGTAGATTTCTATTTTTCTTAATGATTTCGATTCCAATTTGGTGGCATCATTTTATTCTTTAGACCCACTTGTTGAGGAAGATGTTATTCCCCTCATTCAAGTAGTTTGTAAATTTTTCGGTATTTTTGAGCTTGTCTTAGGATTACCACCTAAGCGATCTATTGTGAGGTGCAAAGGTCTTTTTAGCTCGTCCATGCCATGGGCTTTCATCAGCTATGAGTTGTGGAGGGTAGCGTTCCACTTACCTCATTCCGTACTTGTTATGATTCTCATGAGTGACTCGTGATGTCATTCGAGTTGTCCAGCTTATTTCATCCATCTTATGAATCGAGTATTCTACGAATAATTCGAAGAGACCATCCTGGTATTCATTGATTTTGGATGAAAACAACAATTTAAAATTTGCAAATCTTTTTACTAAGATATCTACAAGTATAAATGAATTTTGTTCTTAAAATGAGCAAAGATATTCGTAAAAATTTTAAGAGACATGTTTATCTATAGAAGATGAATTTGTGTTGTTTTGCCCATTGAGTGCTTTAAGAATTCTGGTCGATGCGCTTGATCAACATTATCGATAGGAATCCCCTAAACGCTATGATGAGACAACCTGACACAGTAAATTGACTTGGAATAAGTAAATTTTTCTAAAAAGATGATTACATGAAGATAATTATTTTGAAAGTCTTAGCTTTTCGAAAAAGAGGATCAATTAAAAGAACTCCTTTCCGATGCTCCTATTCTTGTGATTCCGGAAGGGAACCAAGACTTCACTGTTTGTACTGAAGCTAGCATGTTGTGTTGGGTGTCGTTCTCATGCAAAGGGAACGTGTTATTGCTTATGCTTCTAGGCAATTAAAGCCTGTCGAGACTAGATATACCACTCATGATTTAGAGCTCGCGACTATTGTTTTCGCCCTTAGAATTTGGTGTCATTATTTTTTGGGAGAGAAATTTGTTCTCTACACCGATCATAAATCTTTGAAGTATTTATTTTCTCAAAAGGAACTTAATTTGCGTCAACAACGTTGGATCGATTCCTTGCATCTTATGATGTTGATATTCTTTATACTCCCGGAAAAGGAAATCGTGTTTCGATGCCCTTAGTGGTAAGCAACAAGCGATTGTTTCAATAATGATATTCAAATGGAATGATCTCGAGACTTTATCCACTTATGAGATTTGAGATCGTGAATCCGATTCATGTTCATCTCTTTTTTATGTAGCCTTGAGGCTCATCCATTTCTCTTAGACTGCATTCTTGATGCTCAAAAGCATGATCTCGAATTGGCTCATCTTTGCCAAAGTTGTCAGGATATGAATGTTGATGATTTGAAAGACTTTGAAATCGATGCTCGTGGCGGCATTCGATAATTTGGTAGACTTATCATGCTAAATATTTGTGATCTTCGTAAAGACATTTTAGAAGATTCTCATCGTTCTAAATTTACCATTCATCCCGATAGTAGTAAAATGTACGCAATTATGAAGCGACTTTATCATTGGGATAGAATGAAATCAGATATTGCTAACTTCATTGAGCGTTGCATGACATGCCAACTCGTTAAGGCCGAGCATCAAAGGCCCGATGGGTTATTGCAACCTTTGGACATTCCAGTTTGGAAGTGGGCTCAAGTCTCCATGGACTTTATTCACGGACTTTCCCATTCTCGTTCGGGCCATGATAGTATATGTGTCATTGTGGATATGCTTACAAAATCCGCCCATTTTATTCCCATTCGGTCCAATCGGACCGTACCTCTTTTGGCCAAACTCCATGTTAGAGAAATTGTTAAATTGTGTAGAGTTCCTACTTCTATTGTTAGTGATCATGATCCATTATTTACTAGTGAATTTTGGAAGAGTCTTCAAAAAGCTTTGGGAATGAAGCATAATTTTAGCACCGCTTATCATCCTCAATCCGATGGACAAACCGAGTGGGTGAATCAAACTCTTGAAGATCTTCTTTATGCCTATGTTCTTGATTTTAGTGAAAGTTGGAAAGATCATATTTCTCTTGTTGAGTTTTCGTATACTAATAGCTTCTAATCTAGTATTGGTATGGAACCTTTCGAGGCACTCTACGGAAGGCCATGTCGATCTCCTTCTTGTTGGCTTGAGGCCGGTGAGAAGCTGGTTTTAGGTCCAGATTTTATTTGTGATTCCACAGAAAAGATTGACCCTATTCGTCGTAGGATGAAAGAAGCTCAAAATAGACAAAAATCCTATGTCGGTAACTGAAGAAGAAAATCAGAATTTTTTGTGGGAGATTTGGCGCTAATTCATGTTTCACCCATGAAGGGTGTTGTGAGTTTCATTCGATTGGAAAAATTAGCGCCTCCATATGTTGGACCAATTCCCATCACCGAACGTATTGGTTCCGTGGCTTATCGCCTTTTATTAACGGCTTAATTTTCTTCTAATCATGGTGTATTCCATGTCTCTCAACTACGAAAGCACTTTAGAGATTTCGATTCTATTCTTATGCCCGGTGTTATTGAAGAAATTAAAGTTTCACCTGTTTTGACTTATGAGCAACATCCTATCCGTATCATTTCTTCGAAGGTTAAACGCCTTCGAAATATAGATATTCCGCTTGCGAAAGTTCAATGGTCCTCAAATCCTAATAATTGTTCTTGGAATCTAGAGAATTCATAGAGCGGACACATCCGAACTTATTCGCCTGTGCTATTTGAGGTGAACTTCTTATTTCAAATTTTTTTGTGTCTGTATGATTTTATGGTTGTTACTCTTTGTTTCCTCTTAAGTATTGCGAGGACGCAATTTCTTTAAAGAGGGAAGTCTGCAACAACTCGCATATTTTACGATTTGTATATTTAAATATTTTATTTAAATATAGCATCATTAGTCGAATTAAAATCCGAAATGCTACTTTTTGCAAACAGTCAAATTAAGACTCGGGACCCCTTCCATTGAGTCCAAAATGGCGTTTGTGGCCTTTGTGAGTATAAACATCGATATATTTGGAGTTAATAGGAATTTTGCTATTTTCTCTATTGGGCTTTGGGTTTGGGTTTCAGCCCTTTAACTCATCTAATACCCTAACACTTCATCCAACTCCTCTTCACTCACTCTATCATTTCCTAACACCAAGCTAAAAGAAAAACGAGGGTAGAGATAGGAAATTGGAATTCCTAAACCCTAGTTGCTAGGAAATTCAAGTTATCGCTCCAAAATCAAAGAGAAGCTTAGGTAAGCATCCTCTTCATCTTCTTCATCTCAATCTCTCGTCAATTCTTAGAAATTCCTAAACCCTAACTTAGCAAAAACTTCACCTTTGATAATAGATTGAAGATTCTAGAGGTGTTGTTGAAGAGAAATCAACCTTTGCTTGTTTTAGAGATTCTCATTTCTATATTTTGGTTCAAAATGTGAGTTCTTGAACTCACATCTATGTCTATAAATTTCATTATTGTTAGATATGAATTCCTAACATCTATTCATGTTGATTTTCTTTTGATTCGAATTGATTTGGTGAATTTTCCAATTTTGGTGTTTTGAAGTCAAAATCTTTAAATTCCTATCTTGGATGTTTGAACATGTTATTTGTGGCGTATCGAAGAGCATATAGTGTTGGGTTGTCGATTGGCATTAATCCCTAGCATCCCTCGCTCGTTCGATCGCATTTCGGTTTTGGATTTGCCATTTTGGGCTAGGCTGTTTTTTTTCCCAGCAGAAAATTTCAGACGTCTGGAGCAATTTTCAGACGTCTGAAACCAAATCTAGACGTCTGGTTGAAAATCCAGACGTTTGGAAAGGGGTCTGGAAAAGGAAGAGACAAAATCTAGACATTTAAAACCAAATTCAGACGTCTGGTTGAAAATTTCAAACTTCTGAAATGGATCTGGAAGTAAACGGGGAAAAGAGAAAAACACATATTCTTCCAGAACCTAGGGCCAGACGTCTGTAAACACCTACCAGACGTCAGGAACTGTTAATTTTGCCTATTTTGGCTGCTTTTGAGCGAATTTCCAATTTTAATCGATTTTTGTTGATTCGATTAGTTGTTGTTAATTGTTATCGACTTTGATGACTTTTTTCTGGATTTTTTAGGAATATCCATTTGATGGATTTGATATCGATTTTTATGGATTTAATTCACGTCTTCGAATGTGAATTTTTGGTTGATTGATTGTTTTTACAATCAATTCTATGATTTATCACTTTAAAATACAAAGGTTTCTATACTAATAGTAAATACTAAACCCTTTCATCAAAATGATTTCAACATTTACTTTCAATATAAAGCTTGCTTTTAAAATCGTTTTTCAATCTATTAGTATATACAAACCTTTACATCATTCGCTCGAGAAATCCAATTAAACGACTTAACAAAACAAGTGGTATGAAATGCTTGCGTTTACTTTGTCGGTTAATTCTTAGACTGTTCGATTGAAACTCTTGTGACAATTTTCGAGTAGAAATCTACAATTTGTTCGTAAATATTTAAGTTAAGCCAGTGGTTATGGGACATGAAGCTAAACTCATTTATTTACTATCTTAGTGTAATTCACACTTTTTATTGATAAATGGCGATCATTTTATGGTTTAGACTAGAAATGTGCGATGTCTTTTGGTCTATGTAGGGGACTATACCTCGTTTTATTGAGCTTCATCTCATTTCTTTTATGCGCTACTGACCCATGTTCTTTCATGGTATTCGGTTCATCGGATGTACCATTATTGTACTACATCTACGTCTCGGCTTTTCGGTTCATCGGATGTATCGTTATTGTACTACATCTTTGTCCCCGCTTTTTGGTTCATTGGACATACCGTTATTGTACAACGTCATTGTTCCGAATTAATTGAGTTTTGGTTTATTGGACGTACTGTTATTGTACTGCGTCGTTGTTCCAAATTATTTGAGTTTCAGGTTAATCGAACGTACTGTTATTGTACTGCGTCGTTGCTCCGAATTTATGGTTAGCGACCATGGGATAGCGACCCGTTTGTGATACGCGTGTTGGTGAGTGTTCATGCTCCCGTTTCTGATAGGCCTCCCCATTTGTGATTTCTGGATTTCTAATTGATGATTTCTAGAATTTGTGTTTCACCAGTTTTTATGATTGGCATTGATAAGATTGTCAATATTTATGGTTTGGTGAATAAAATAAAGAATATGACATTCTTTTTGGTATTTGAGACTCTTGAGATATTGTATGATTTTTAATATTGTTAAATGTATACTTGACACAGTATGGCATTATTGTTATCATACGTTTTTTCATATCTCTTATCCTATCTCATTTTTTATGATATTTATAGCTAGATTGATCCGTTTATTATTTTCTTCTTAAATAATACTCGGGTCAGACCGAGGTATTTCAGGTGCTTTTAGTTGACTTCTTATCATGATCCTAATCTGACTTTTGGACTGCCACTTAGCTTAGTAATTTTTATTTTATACATTCGAGATGGAGACTCCTTTATGTATACATATTCTTTTGTCTAGCACTTGTACCTATTCTTTTGTGGTATAGTGGATCTTGCACGACCACTCCTTTTATGTACACTTTTGCTTGTTATATTCATATCTGTTTCCGGCTTTGTGATATGAATATCTATGACTGGTTTGTGTTATGCTTATTTTATATTTGTTTTCGAAGATCACATAGTCACTGTGTAGTAGCTTTGAGTTTGTATCGATATGTCAGATTTTCGGTTAAAACCAAAATCGATATTTTATCTGGCATATTGGTATTCGCACAAAGCAATTACACAGATGGTTGCTCCTCAGCAGCCTTATTCTTCATGCTAGTTGATGGCGTTTTTTCGGAGTGTCCTTGGCTAATGTGAGCATAGAGATGGGGCAGCATGCCACTTTTCCAATCCGTGCGGTAATAGGAAAGAGTCCTACAAATCTCGGTGTCAGCTTACCCACTGAGTTGAATCTCATAACGTTTCTCAAAGGATAAACCTTGACAAAAACCATATCTCCAACCTTAAACTCCAAATCTGAACGTCTTTTGTCGGCATATGACTTTTGTCTATCTTGTGCAATCTTCAACCTCTTGCAAATCAAATCCACCTTCTTGGAAGTTTCCCTCACCAAGTCTGATCCAAGCAAGATCCTATCGGTGGTATCGTACCAACAGGCTGATGATCTACATGATTTTCCATAGAAGGCCACGAATGGTGCCATCCCAATGCTTGCTTGATAACTATTATTATACGCAAGTTCCACCAAAGGTAGGTGGTCTTCCCAAGAGCCTCCGAAGTTAATGATGCACAATCTGAGCAAATATTCCAAAACCCTATTTACCCTCTCAGTCCGTCCATTTGTATGAGGGTGATATGTCGTGCTCAGATTCAATTTCTTTCCTAAGGCTTGTTGAAGACTCCTCCAAAACTTGCTGGTGAATAATGGATCTCTGTCGCTCACGATGCTGGCGGGAACTCCCTGAAGCCTAACTATTTCCTTACATAAAGAGTCGCTAAAGAAGTCGCTGTCCTATTACTCTTAATGGGTATAAAATGAGTGCTCTTCGTCAGTCTATCCACAATGACCCTAATGCTCGTGGGCCCACTTCATGACCTTGGTAATCTATCCATGAAGTCCATAGAAACACTCTTCTATTTCCATAATGAAATATCCAATGGCTGCAAGAGTCCTTCGGGCTTCTTCTGTTCCACCTTTAGCCTTTGGCAAGTGATGCACTTCGATACATACTCCGGCACCCTCTTCTTTGTTCCGAGCCAATAGAATATCCTCTTCATATCCCATTACATCTTATCACCACCGGGGTGCACTGTCATCCTAGAATGTTATGACTCGACCAACACCGCATCTACTAAATCTTCACTACGGGGAACACAAATTCTACCATCCCTTCTAAGCCATCTTCTAATGTCCATGGTATAGCGCCTAAGATGTGGTGATGACTCTCTTCTACCAAGCTTATCTAAAATGTCCTTTAGCTCTTCACCCTCATCTTGCCTTAATCCAATCTGCTCCATCAAAGTAGGCTAGACATCGCGGGCTGCTAACAATCCTGGAGCTAAATCCAATGGAGGTCTAAAATCACAGGTAGCAATGTACTCCAAATGCTTCCATCCAATAACAAAGGACTTAAAACCACTTTGCGTCTACTCAACGCATCTGCCACTACATTACCCTTGTTGGGGTTATAAGAAATCTCAAAGTCATAAGAGGCTAAAAACTCCATCCATCTTTGTTGTCTCAAAGTCAAGTCCTTCTGAGAGAATAGATAATTCAAAGACTTATGATCCATGAAAAGCTCAAATCTTTCTCCTAAGAGATAGTGTATCCAAGACATGAGAGCAAAAACTATAGCTGCCAACTCAAGATCATGCGTCGGGTAGTTCTTCTCATGCATTTTCAACTATCTACTCGCATAGCACACTACCCTACCCTCTTGCATTAGTACCACCCTTAGCCCCGTACGACAAGCATCCATATAAATTGAGAAAGGCTTGGTTCCATCCAGTAATACCATATGGGTGTGGTAGTCAAAGCTTCCTTCAATCGACCAAAGGCATCCTCACACATGGCATACCAAAAAAAGATGAGTTCTTCTTGGTAAGACAATTAAGTGGAGCTGATATCCTAGCAAAGTCCTTAATGAACTTCCTATAGTAGCCTGTAAGACCAAGGAAACTCCTTATGTCCATGGCATTCTTAGGAGTCTGACAATCCTGTACTGCTGCCACTTTCGCTCGATCCACTGCAAGTCCATCCTCCGAAACGATGTGTCCCAAAAAGCGAACCTCATCCCTCCAAAAGTGGCTCTTGGAGAACTTCTCCTTTAACTTATGCGCTCGCAGGGTCCTAAGCACTTCTTCCAAGTGAATAGTATGCTCCTCCTTGCTTCGCGAATAAACCAAAATGTCGTCAATGAACACCGCCACAAACTTGTTCAATGATTCGCAAAATACTCGACTCATCAGGTCCATAAAATGTGCCGGATTATTGATTAGCCCAAATGGCATGACTAGCCACTCAAATAACCCATCCGAACTCCTAAACGCGGTCTTCTCGACACTATCATCCGCCACACGCAACTGATGAAATCCCATGTTCAAATCGAGCAGAGAAAATACCTTGGCTCCTACTAGCTGATCGAAGAGATCGTCTATACGGGGAAGAGGATAACAATTATTCTTCGTCAGCTTATTTAGCTCCTTATAATCCACGCAAAGCCTGAGAGAGCCATCCGCCATAGTGGCACAGATGATGGGTGCGCCCCACTCAGAAATGCTCCTACGAATAAAGCCTTTCTTCAAAGCTCTCTAATCTGCTTGCTCAACTCACGACGTTACTTAGGAGCCATATGCCTTACCGGTAAAGCAAATGGTTTGGCATTATCGACAAGATAAATCTTGAACTCGATCTCTCTTCGAGGTGAAGGCCAGTAACCTCCTCAAACACATCTGGAAAGTCCCTAACAATGGGTACTTTACTTAAACTATCGGGCGATAAGTCAAGAGAATAAAGGTAGCTCAACATGACTAATGCTCTACGATCACAAGATACCTCCAAGGTATGTTCATTACAAGTGCCTAACCTCACTACGCTCTTATCGCAATCAAGACAACACCATACATGGATAGCCAATCCATACCAAGAATCAACCCGAACTCGAAAAAGCCCAATACAAAGGCACTATAGTCAAACTCAACCCCTAAAATAAACAATTTCAAGTCCTGACATAACATAGACAAATAGGCCGATCCTCCTACGGGTTTGATACTACTACAGGGTCGGTTACTAAGCGAGCATCATAACCAAGACCCTCTAACAGAGTATTAGATATAAAAGAGTATGAATCTCTAGAATAAAATAGGGTACGAACAAGAAAATTAGAGATAGATAACACACCTTCGATGATCGCCATCTTTTCCTTGTCCACAAATGACGAGTGCTAGAGGAAGGAGCTGCCTCTAAAGCATAAGCCTGAGTAGTCTGTGAAGATGTCTGTGAACTATTCTTGGGGTTCGAGGGACAGTCCTTTTTCATATGCCCCACTTGATCGCAAAGATAGCACCTCAGCCTCTGTCGCTCTCCTGCCCCTCTACAGTCCTTAGCAAGATTACCTGGTTTCCCACAAGTATTGCACTTCCAGTACTTCCTTGGAACTTTCGTTTTTCCAATTGACCCTCCTCCTCTCCTCTTTCCTTTCCACTACTTCTTCCCATCACTCTTCTGTGCCACATCTCGTTTCTTCTCAGTATCAGCAAGTAAAGCCATCTCTACCAGTCCCTCAAAAGTGGCTCCCATCGAAATGTGGCTCGCCACCAAACTCTACAGTGGCTGACTCAAACCCTTAGCGAACTTCAGCGTCTTCTTGTGAGGAGTATTGATCAAGTCTAGTCCAAATCTGGCAAGCTCATTGAATTGATTAACATATTCCTTAACTGTCATATTCTCTTGCTTTAGCTGTATAAATTTCTCTAGCTGCACTCCCTCTTTAGCCTACGATATGAATTTCCTCTCGAACCTAGTACGAAAATGCACTTAAGTCAAATTATCAGCCACGGCCTCCATAATCTCCCACCAACAAAGTGCTTTTCCTTGCAACTGCTATGAAGCCAACTGCCTCCGAGCCCATAAGTCCAAATATCCGCTCACAACTACAAATTCAAGCTCTCACCTCAGTATATGACTCGATGCTAAAAAACAACTTGCCTCCTAAGCTGTGTAGTGCTTACATAACTTAGGAAAAACGGGAATGCCTGGCAGACGGGCTAGAGCCCCTTCCGCCGGGGCAGCATCCCTAGTTGGTGGCTCTGCTTGTGCAGTAGCCTACAAATAACGTCTAAAGAAAGAAGGCATATTAAGGCCTGGAACTTCGAGGATATCTTATGGTTCAGACATTTCTATCTTTGGATAATAAAAAGATAGGATTAGGTACTCCGTAAATAGTTCAGTATATAGGGAGTAAGAGATATGAAGAACCAATTCTAAAATTTCTTTTTTTAAAAGTATTACTTGGAACATCCTTTAAAAATTATTCGAAAACCTTTGTATTTTAAAGTATTTTTAGGATTATCGAAACCTTAGCTCTACTACCAACTATGACACCCCGCACCTCTAGGCATCTCGAAAATCAGACATAACTAGAAGCACAGGTGGTCGGGTAAAATAAAAATTTACAACATAGCATAAAGACTAAGGCAATAGTATAAAATAATTAAAATATTACAGCGGAAGAAAATTTTCACTAATTATAAATTAATAGCAAAACAGCTTCATTAAAAACAACATTATCTCAAATTTATTTCTGAAACCAAAAGTACCAAGTAGTCTCCACCAAACATAACAAATTCACAATATAAGTCCCCATATATAGAGTAAAGTATGGAAAAGAGAAACGAAATACATGAAACAAAAGAAACAAAGGCTGAAGATAACTACTGCTCCAGTGACTCTCCAAGCTGCAAAGTACTATATCCTAGACCTGCCCTCCTGTGATTTAGGGAAAATAGAAAAAATAGGAATGGGTCAGACATAAAGTTTGGTGAATGTGAAATAAAATGAAGCAGAAAGACTGAAACAGTTTAATTTCGAGTCTTCCCTGGATATCGCAGAGGGTGAATAATATAATGCAGTGGAATAATATAATGCAGTGAATCCTTCTTAGATACAGTTCCTAAGAAGGCAAAGTCCATGGTCACTATAGGAAGTCAACCATGCAGTAATACTAAATGTCAATCGGCCTGTCGGTCGTGCTATCCTTACCTATCCACGTGCTACAGTGTGAAAGTCATGCTCTTCACCCGTTCACTGTGACTAAATGCCTCTTACATCTGACCTGCGCCAACTCAAACAACCTCGCAAGGCTCTAAAGTTACACTCAGGCTCCGCCAAACTAGACTCCTATCCTCCTATCTCCTCAGCCACCAACATGGACTTGCCCCTATCCAAAGTGTCAGCTATGCAAAATCCTCCAACGATCAGCCTAAAGAAGCCTACATCGGAGTACACTTGTCCTGTTCCGTCTGCGTCATATGGCTGAAGAAGCCTATGATTGCAGATGCTATCTATCCTATGTACTAGCAACCTATGAAAGGTAACAAACATCCTGGGAAACCTACTTGCCCTCTCCTAGTACGTAAAGCCAAAACTATATTTTGGTGTTAACTGCATGAAACACCTATTCAGACCTTTACAAGGTCTGGCGACCAAATCGTTTTCAGATTAATTAATTTTAAGTTTACATACTATTCATTCATTAATCTGCTTTAGGCCATTTTTACAACTGATTTGGTTATTTCATACCTTTTCTTTTTCTTATATAAACGGTATTTCAATTTTACGTTCATTCGGTCCGTATGATTTGTCTGTAATTTTTAGGTCATTTTATTACAGATTTACACTGGCCTTTGGGGTCCATTTAATTTACATTTTTTCCATCCAAATTTACATTCTCCTTTTAGATTAATTATACAAAATTCCACTTTTACATTTTTAGGCCACATATGAAGCAAACAATTATGCCACTTAGACTTCCCAACTTTGTTCCAAAAACATATTCAAAATTATATAATTATATCAACGAAAACATAATTTTATTAAAGTGACATATTCTCTATTTATTCAGCTGACCTATTCTACCATTAGAAATTGAATAAAATTCTAGTTCAATTTAATTAAACCAATCTTATTAACGCTATGAAACGTTAATAACAATTTTTCTATTCCAAATTTCAACCCAAACATGTATTAGAATTAAGAAGTGAAAGAAGATGAAGATACAATAATTTACATAAATTTCAATCTTATTTATACCTTAAAACGTGAATAGACAATTTATATGTCCCATAAACCAAACATGAATTAGATTTGAGAAGCAGAAGAAGAAGAAGTTTCGATAATTTACATCTATTCTCAATTAATAATAGAAATTAATTCATATTAACGTGTTAGAAAAGAACTGAAATTGAACTGCTTTATTTTTCTATTTTATATTAACTCCCACTTACCTAGCACTTGAGCTTGCATAAATTTGAAAAAGCCTTTGCTTTAATCTTTCTCCCTTTGATTCTTTTAAATTCCCCAAATTGCTTGAATATATGTAGATAATTTAATATGGTAGAGATTTGTTTATTTAGTAGAGAAAAGGAGGAAGAATAGTGCACATTAATTTTACTGTAGAATTATGGCGACGGCTGAATAAGAGATTAGGTTTAGGTTAGATGGTTTATTTATAGATTGTTTGAGTGAATATAATCCATTAGATTATTTTAGATTACATCTGGTCCATTCATACACTTAATAGTTATCCATTCTAGCCCTTACACATATAAAATTTGGCCATCTCGTCCTATTACATCACTGGAGCGAATGGGAAGCCGCCACATGTTAAAAACAACGCTAAAATACGTAGGAAAATAGCTAGAAACGAGCCAGCTAAAAAAAAACATGGCTCCAAATTTTGGATGGAAACAGGACTTGATCTCTGGTCACTAAGGAAGTCAACATGCATCTTTACGACTGTACCAAATGAGTTTTTAATTTCTTTTTAATTATATTTTTCATAAAATATCGGGGTGTTACAATAGCCCACCGATTTAGTGGAATTTACAGTACTGTATAGACTATGACATTTATATAAAATGTGTTAAAGGGAATAGTTTTAATACTTTACTTTACTGTAGACACTATTGTAATAGCATATTGCCTATGTGTGTAGATAGTTTAACGGATCGTAAGGAGATGGAATCCCGAACATCTCTTAAGTTATTGCACACACGTTAGACACTGGATAGCAGTTGTAAAACCCCGTAAACATCTCTAAAATCGTTACACTCATATATTTTTATTGTTGATTTAACTTACGTAAGATATTTTAGTTCTGACTTGAATGTTTTGTCTTTTCATTATGCTCGGGTCAGTCTGAGCTTTTCAGTATATCGAAGACTGCTTTTCTGGAAGATGGAGATTTGTATACTACATTATTTATTATATTTATCCCACTGCATCATATTGCTCCGCTGCATTATTTATTTATTCATGCTGTATGTACTTTGATTTGTATTGTAAAATTGTTTTCAAATGTTATTTGTAAAACAGCTTCATGAACTGTTATTTGATTATTATATTTCGTCATTTGGTTGTGGCATTCCGCGTTTTGTTTTTCTTCCTTTTCTCTTATTTTCTTACTTACCCCGATTAATAATCCTCCCTTTTGAATGGTTTGAGTTGACATGTGTGGTTTATTATCGATTGAAACCGTCCAAAAAGGTGGGCAATTACACAATCACGGAGCACTACATAGGTACGAAATAGACCAAAATCGTAGTAGGCTCGATAAGGCAAATGACCAGGCACGTGAGGCAATGCCCAAGGTAGGAATCTACCGCTTTGCACATACGGATTGGTGGTAACGCATAACAGCTACTACCGCACACCTCGAAACACACTCCCATAATCAATCGTAGATGGCCACTAAATCAATCACAAAGTAATAGATATGGCATCGAAGAAGCATGCCCGATCGGAGGAGCAACCTCATTTGGCCCAGGATAGCTCCTGTTTTAGTCATATCAAGCTGACCTGTGGTGGTCAGGGTTGCGTTCACACCTCATAGCGTAGCATTCACCAACCCATCCTACTTCGTTCTGGATTCTCCACTACGTGCACAGTTTTTAAAGTGGTTTCAGAATTGGCAGAGAGTATGACAATATCCGACCCTGGTCTCTTTAACAACCAAACGATTACATTTTTCACACCGTGGTTTTCACACCGTGGTTATAAAACGTTTATAACAATAAATCCAGAAGATAATTTATACCTTTATATCATAATATCCATATACTTATCCTAAAAGTATAAATATATTCATAAATACCGAGAAAGATTCTTTTCATTCAATTTCGAAAATAATTTATAAATTTCTCTTAAACTATTTATAAACAATTCATATGCTTTAAAACCATTTATAAAGCTATTTATAAATTCCAAAACACTTTACAACTCTTCTCCTTTCATACACTTCAACGAAAAATTCCTTTAAAATGCATCCAATCCCTTTATACAAGTTCT
Organism: Allium cepa; assembly: GCA_030765085.1. Taxonomy (NCBI): domain Eukaryota; kingdom Viridiplantae; phylum Streptophyta; class Magnoliopsida; order Asparagales; family Amaryllidaceae; genus Allium; species Allium cepa. The sequence continues at coordinate 458,040,319 of CM060938.1, read as the reverse complement.
TTTATAAAACTCATTTACAAAATTCAAAATCTTATTTTTAATCCCTTTTTAAAAATCCATTATAAAATCCTTTATAAAAATCTTTTATAAAATTCCTTTTTATAAAATCATTTACAAAACCCTTTTATAAAATCCTTATAAAACCATTTAGAGAATTCTAAATCTTTCACAAAATCTTTTATCTATTAAAGTTATTTATAAAAGGCTATGTTTAAATCAAAACTATATTTATTATATTTAATTAAAACAATATTTATAATATTAAATTAAATTTAATATATATATTAAACTATATTAAATATTTTATTAAATTAAAATTTAACTATTTAAAATATAAATATATTTAAAACTATATAAAATTATAAGTTAAAATCTTAAACTTACATTTAAAACCATATATTTACCTATAATTTGAAGCTATAAAAATATATAAAATAAATTATTTTCCAAATATAAAATTTTAAATAAAAACCATTAAATAAATTTTAAAAATCAAACTTATAAATCAAATATACTTTACTATTTACAGAATAATTTAAACTCGACTAAGGGTGTCCGTGTATAGTTTTCAACCCTATTGTCAAGTGATAGGGTATGTATCATTTCAAAACCAAATAGTTAAATTTCCAGGTATATATCATTTCAATCCATATCCCGCATCAACAATTTCGAAATCAATAAAATTGCTTGGTTTTATCATTTCAACCCATAACGATTTTGCCTAATCTATATGATCATTCAGGTATATATCATTTCAACACATAGTGATAACAGATATATGAACATCCAATCGCCCAAAATGTCAACGAATAAACATCCATCACAATCAACGTCCAAATCAGCCAATAAATCACAATAATTAATTGGTTATCATTATCAGGTATTAACTAACAATTTGAACTCAATATTAATTTAAATGGCAAATTAATTCAATATAAATTCAAATTAAATTTAGTTGATAATTTAAAATACCAAACAACAATCAATAAATTTCTTATCACATCATAAATTTAACTTAACAAATATAAAAAAATTTAATATTTGTGAGTGGGTTAAAATCACTCACCTTTGATTTGTAGACGATTTAAAATCCAAATAAAGCCTAAAAATCCAACGGTTTCAGAATTTGACCAAACTAGTTCCATATTGTCCGAAATTTTGATACGATTGCAACGGAAGAAATCGCATCTTCGAGTTCGTACGCAAAAGTTATTAAGGTTAGAAGTTCCATGGTCAAATTTGCAAATATAAAAATAATAGGGACTTTTTTGCAAAATTACCCTCTGGCTAGATTTGGTCAACGCCGAGACCACCTCCGCCCGGTCAATTTTGACCATGATTTCCCATCTCCTAAAAGCTCTGTTTGCCACGAGACCACTTACATCTGAAAGCTATCGACCTCCTCTACGTAACTGAACTGCCGACATTTCATATAGATGCTCCAATCGCCGCCAATCAACGTTCAAAGTTGCACCTGTGATCAACTTCCAAGTCAGATCCATCTACCGGTTGAAGACAAACAGTCATTCTTTTGTTATTTTTGAAATTTAGTAATGACTTGTCATTCCATTAGTTTACAATATTTCTCTGGTTGATTTTCATTTACTGGTTTGTTTCCTTCTTCATCTTCTCTTGGTTCTGTGCTTTGAAGAAATTATAAAATAAATTATATAAACTAATATATATACTGTTCATATATTGTTGTTGAGAAACCATACTTCTTTTGTAGCTTAGTTTCTCCCATCCTCTCCCTCGACCATCACGCATACCCTTTGCCATTACCCATTCATTTCTACCACCTCCTCCTTGTTTTGCATGCCACTTCTCCTCCATACCCGACCGAGTCCCTGGCCACCACCTGTACAGTGGCCATTACCCTCCCCTCGGCCACACTTCATCCAAAACCCACCAAATCCAAGCACCATTGCCTCGCTCACCCAAACCCCGACCAAAACCCACCTCTTCCTCATGCCATCAGCCCTATTGAGCCTTGCAACCGTCATCCTCCCACGCTATCCTCTCCCTCAACCCACGCGCAAGCATCAACAGCCAAACACCACTTTGCAAACTTGATCTTTGAACCCATCACATTCCACATGACCACCGAACACCATACAATGTCAGCTACTACTGCTCCGGCCGCACACATGCAGCCGTGCCACCGTTTTACTCCTCCATGCAGCACATCAATCACATGTAGCCGATCCACCTCCCTCTCCCCCACACAGCAACCGCCTTGAACCCCTTCCCTTCCAGATTCGCCACAGCCAATCCGCCTTCCTTGCCACTTATCTACCTTCCAGCTTCCCTTAGCCACAGTTCTGTCCAACCTTGTCCAGCCTCATATAGTTTAAAAAATATTTATGTACGTACTCCTATATATGCTAGTATATATGGTTGTAAATATATATGTGTTGCATTTATAATTGTCGGCAGGGAAAAAAAAGGTGTTATATATTTGTCTTTCTCATTCCAAGCTAATATATAAGTTTACTTGTATATTTATTTTTGCATTAAATTTTAGTCATCTTGCTCGCCGATGTCTAGAATTTGTCGTGGTTGTTTTTGTTTTCCTTCATGTGCGTATTTGTATCTGTTGCATCAGTTTTTGTTGTAGTTGCTTTCTCTAGCCTCGAAAGGTGAGAAATCACTCGCGATTGACATTCTTATGTTTAGTAAATTGATTTCACATGAAATGATAATTGAAATATGTTGTTAGACTTGAATTGTTAAATTGTTAAGTATGATATGTTATTATGTGCAATTGTTTACCTGTATTAATTAACATATGACACCATAACCTGTTATGTATATTTATTTAAATTGTTAATTATGCTTGTCATGGATATGTAAGTCAATTATGCTATTTTTATATCACTATTCTATTGTCTCACTCAGCAAGTTCCCTGTTAGCTAGGAAATCAAAATATGTTGAAATAATACATACCCGAACGATCTTGTAGATTAGGGAAAATCGTTATGGGTTGAAATGATAAACCCAAGCAATTTTATTGATTTTGAAAATTTTGGATTGCGGGTTGAAATGATATATACCCATAAATTTGAATTATTGCGGATTGAAATGGTAAATATTCATATCATTTGACCATAGGATAGAAAATTATATATGGACACCGTTGGTCTACTTTGAAAATGATTTTCAAAGTTTTGGAAGGAAATAGATAGGTTTTGTTAAATACTGATTTTAAAATAAAATATAAAGATTTTATTTTAATATATATATATATGTATAAAATATAGATTTTTAAAATTATATGTTTTGGCAATTTTAAAATTACAAGTTAAGTTTTAAAATAAATTATAAAATTTTACTTATACTTTGTTGTTTTTAAAATATGTAAAAATAGATTTAAAATAGATTTAGTAATAATAAGGTTTGATTTAATAATAATTTTATATAATAAAATTTAATTCAATTAGTATATGTAATATGTTTAAGTATTTATTTAAAATTATATTAGCATTTTAAAAATAGATTTTTTTCATAACTTCAAAAACAGAGGTTGGAAAGATAAATTAAAGTCAATTTGAAATTTAAATTGGTTAATAATTGAATTTAAATAAGGGAAGATTTGGAACTTATCGATCTTTGAGATTTTAAAGATATGATTTTATAAATTGATTTTGATTAAAGAGGATTAAATGAATATTTTTTAAATTCAAATAAAATTGAATTTAAATATTTAATTTAGATTTAGATTTGTAATTTAAGATTTTATTTAAATTTTTAAATAAAGGTGATTCAATGAATCCTTTTTAAATTTAAATAAAATTAAAATTGAATATTTAATTCTAATTTAAATTTGTAATTTGAGATTTTATTTAAATGCTTATAAAAAGTGATTTTGTCAATATTTAAATTTAAATAAAATTAAACTTGAATTTTGAAATATAAATGAAATTTATCAAATTGAGTTATTGTAAATGTTTGAATATTTAAACTTTGAAACCTATTGAAATGGAAGTGGTTTAAATTTGTAGTTCCAACCAGGATTTGAATAGGATATAAATTAAAATGCTTAATGATAATTTGAATTGAACCTTTAACTTTTTTAATTTGAACGGGCAGCCTAGAGTCAGGTTATCAGTTATGCTGGAGTGAAGTCAAGAAGTTGCTGTGGAGATCTAGAGTTTAAGCTGGATGGCGAAACGTATCACTTATACTATGCAGTGTCCGCTGCGTATGGTTGGTGCAAAGTAAAATTTTCATGTGAGTCAAGCTATACCAACTGCCAGTATTGTATTGTGTTGTTGTAAACTCTGATGTGATGTATAAACTGATATAGTTCTTTGTTTTAAAGATATTTATTTATTTATTATATATTGTTCCGCTATGAAATGTGAGATTCCGTTACTGTTTCTCTTTCTTCTTCTATCTTCTTCTTCTAAACCCTAACAGTTCGGTTTTTCTGGCATTCGACTGCATGGCATTTGGTATAGTGGACGTATTGATGTCGACTTTCGAAAGTCGAAAAATTGGGTCGTTATAAATTTGAACTGAGATTGATTTAAACTAAATTTTGGAACTAAAGTCGAGTTGAATTGATTTGTGAAATTGGAAGAAACAATTCTTATTTAAAACTATTTTCGATATAGATTCTTTTTAATATATAAACTTTTTTTAATATATAAACTATTTTAATCTATAACCTATTTTTAAATATATAAACTATTTTTAAATTTATAACTATTTCAAAATATATATATATGTACTATTTTTAATATTTAAACTGTCTAAGTTGGAGCTGATATGATTTAGATTTAATGGATTTAAATGCGAATATTTTGATATGATGGTTCAACCTATTTGTGGTTATGGTTTTAAAAGTGACTTATAATTTAAAGTGAGTTATAATTTAAAGTGAATAAGATTAGGAAAGTGATATGATTTCGAAAGTGATGTGATTCCGAAAGTGATATGATTTTTGAAATAGATATGATATTTTAATATGAAGTATAAACTGTTTGAAATGAAAAACGACCACAGTGTGAAATAAGCGTTTGGTTGTTAAAGAGATCGAGATCGGATGTTGTCATACTCTTTGCCAATGCCAAAAACCACTTTAACAACTGTGTATGTGGTGGAGAATCCATAATGAAGTAGGATGGTTTGGCGACGTCTGTATAAGGTATGAACGCAGCCCTGACTCCTGCGAGTCAGCTTGATGTGACTAAAACAAGAGCCATGCCGAGCCAAGTGAGATCGCACCTCTAATCGAGCATGCTTCTTTGATACCATTGTATTACTTTGTGATCTGATTGGGTGCACTTTTGATTTGGGAGTGTGTCTCGAGGTGGGCGATAGTACCTGCTATGCGTTACCACCAGTTCGGATCCGTGAAACAGTAGTATTCTTCCCTAGGTATTGTCTCGCGTGCCTTGTCACATTCCTTATCACGTCCACTATGAGTTTGGTTTGTACCATACCTATAAAGTGCTCCCGGGGTATCCCACTGGTTTGGTGGAGCTTACAGTATCTATATAGACTACGGAAATAAGTAAAAAATGTGTTAAGGGGGATACGGTAACACTTTAACGCTATTTTAATATTTACTTTACTGTAGACATTATCTATGTAGCGTATTGTACTATGTATATAGATAGTTTAACGGATCCTTAAAGGATGGAAATCCCAAACATCCTTTAAGTTATGTTGCATTTCACTTGGACATTTCACTTGAGTTGATTTACTAGCATAAGAATGTTAATCCTGACATGAGTGTTTTGTGTTTTGCTTTATGCTCGGGTCAGACCGAGTGATACAACATTTGAGACTCACCTTTGAAGCTTAGAGCTTTGCTTTGAGACAGTTGGTTTTGTATTTGTAAATTCTATGTACTTAGGATTTTCCGTTGTATTCATTTCAGACTCTGATTTTAGGTAGTAGCTTCATGAACTACTCTTAATCTTTTCCACTGCTTATTGTTATTTTACTCTATGTCTATGATTCTGCGATTGATTTATTACTGTATATGCTAAGTTTTGTCAAATATAAATTAAAAATCTCTTGTTTTGAGAAATTCAAGTCTGGCTGGATGATTGTCGATTTGAATGGTTCAAAATAGTAAGTCGTCACAAATAAAGGAAAGTATGATGTTGATGCATGAAAATTTCGTGGGTAGAACAACACATATCATTCTATTTTTTCCTTTATCTTATGTTACCGATCCTATGTTTTCAGTATCCCTAAAACGTGGAATTACCATAAAGGGATAACAATTGAGCTTTTCGAATGACAGCTACAAATGGAACTATATACTCATACTAGTGTGTAACCCGTGCACTGTTAAAAAATATTATTTATATTTTAATTATTGCTAAAATATAATTTTGTTATGCAATGTATGATAAATTAATTAGATATATTACTCATAAACTAAAATGATTTATGATGCTCAGATATAAGGTTGAGAGTTCAATATCGTTAACTACATATCTTTTTTGAAGGATTTATAAATGGATTAATGAGCATTAAGTAATTGAATTTATTTGAATAATTTGAATTAATAGTTGATACAGCTAATTAAATATAAGGAGTTAAATGTAAAAAAGTTAAAATTGAGAAGAGCATTTTACAAATTTGTAATTTTGAAGAGCATAGATCTTATGGTTAGATTATCTGCATGTGAACTCTTTTTTGAATCAGAGGTGAACTTTTATTCATTTTTTTTGAGTTTTCATTTTAAATTTTTTTATCCTTGCAGTTAACCATAGATTTCATGTTCTTCTAGAAGGGTCATGCTTATAACTGGTTATTCGAAATTTTCATCTTTTTGGATTTCTTAATAAATATTATTTGATTAAGTTTATCAATTGGTTTAAATTTTAGGCTATGTAATTAATTTAAATGTGTGGACAATAATGTAAAATTTAGGAATGAATCGTGAAATATTTGTAAATAATTGTAGATTCTTTTAACAGTAGGTATGCAAATATAAAGTAGTGTGGAAAGTTATAGAATAATTGTAAAGTAGTAAATCATAGGATTTTGAGCACAAAAATATCCACCTGGAGAGAATTAAGGAGAATACAGAAAAATCGAAGAATTAATGAAAGGGTTTCAAATTTTTATGCTTTACAGATATTTAATAGATATGCATTGTAACGTAGAAACAAGAATTAGTTTTCACCCGTGGCTTAATTTTTCACATATAACAAGCTGGCCTTATTTCTAATTAACCTTACACTTTTAACACAATTAAAAAGGTTCTTTGAAAAATGTTACCTTTTACACAAAAAATCATTACTAAATTTTACTTTAAAAAAACATATATTAACCCACACCAAATTTGTATTTCACATGATGTATCATCTCTTATAATTAAAATTTACATTAAATTCAAAATGTTTACTTGTTATTTGGATATATACAACCAAATATTTGTGTGTATCTCAATTATTTTATGATATTGTCAATTATTCATTAATTAATCAAATAGTGACGGAACGTAGGGGTATGGTAACACATACGAAAAAAATGACAAAGGATCTTAATTTCATTCAAAGGAAAAATCTGACCGTTATGACAAGTAAGAAAGTTATTTCAACTTTAGACATCTTTGAAAATTTCTTTTTAAAATAGGTTAACTGCACCAAAATTTTGTGCTTTCACGCATTGAAATGCCTAGGCATAAATGTTTTAAAAAAAAAAGAATATGCTGTGCACTTTGGAATTATGTAAGTACAAACCAAAAATTTATGGTTGGCAATTAAAACTGCAAGCACAAACCTAATTTGATCAAGGTAGATCTATTTTTAGAGTAAATTTTGAAGGGTCAAGAACCACTAGATTAAATAATAAAATCTTCAGATTGTCGTCTTTAAAATTTTGGATCATAATGTATCAAATAGGTGCTCTACTTAAATTATGAATCACATATTTCATTAAAAAAGAAATAACATTTTAAAGGATCTAAGGTTGAAATATGTTTTGTTGTTAGATCTAATTTTAAAATTTTTGCTTCATTAAAAGGGTGCACAATTAATACGAACACTGGTAAACAGAACATATTCCTTATTCACAAAATCTCGTATTTCGTATCTAGGACTATATCAAAGGTCTTTTGTTTTAGCTCACTGTTAAAAGATTCGAATAAACTATTATGGAATAGAAATTCTTCTTCGGTAAACCCTAGCAGCCGCCATCCCTTCTTCATGGCGAACTAGTTCTCACCGTCGCTCCCACCTCATTATCTCGTTAATTCTACCAGGTTTCTGACCCTATCATTGATCTCCAATGTTGTTCGACACTTCACCTACCATGCCACCAATTGAGTCCTCTGATTTGACGCCTTCTTCACTAGATCACCCTCCGGGCTTTGCACCGAGTGAAACAGGACCGACTTCCATCACCTCCAATGATGGATTCACTCCAGTTCGATCGCGTAAATAGAAGAGGCAAAATAAACCTACTCCTTCTAGTAATCTGGACAAAGTCGAGAAGCACTCTAATCGCATCCCTTCCTCAAGTTACGTTGGTCGATCCCCTAATCAGAATACTAATCCAATCCCTAATGGTCATGAATCCCATCACAACGGACGTTTTTTGCTAAGCAAAATCCCCCAGTTTGGAATTTCGCTTCCCAAAAGAGTAAAGCGTGGAATGAAATAGTCAAAGGTAATAATATTCCACTCCCTGTACCACTAAAATTTTATCCGCCTCGAGAAATCAACTCTATAAAATGTGCTAAAATGTCTGCTGAAGTTATCCTCGATGCTAGAAAACAATGGAGTAACGCCATAGTGGTTTATGTAGTAGGACCTAAACCATATTATCCATACTTCAAAGAATATATCATCAGAGTTTGGAAACCAGTCGAGGAATTTTCGATCTTTTCAATGGAAAATGGTTTTTATGTGATTAAATTCAACAAAGAGCAAGACTGTCTAAATATCTTGGAAGGAGGACCATACTATTATAACAAAAAATTATTGATGTTGAAAAGATGGCATCCCAGAATGCAACTTAATAAAGAATTACTTCATTCTATTCCGATCTGGATTCGTCTCCCCAATCTACCACTTGACTATTGGACAGAAGAAGGGATCAGTCGCATTGCTTCTGTGCTCGGAGCTCCTATTAAACTTGACAAATTCACAGAGGGAATAATAAAGATTGCTTTTGCTAGAGTTCTTATTGAAATTGATAATAAGTTTAATTACCCTAGCAAACTTCCTATTTTAAATGAGAAAGATGAAATAACTTGGCAAGATATAGTTTATGAATGGAAGCCTATCGCATGCCCCAATTGTTCGAGCTTTGGTCATACAGAAAATCAATGTCAATTCACTAAAGCATGGGTTCCAAAACAGAATCACAACACAGAAGTAGGTAACTCTGAGATGATAATAGACTCCACTGATACCACTCTGAATAATTCTAACATAAAGATTGCATCATCAATAACTCTACTGAAGGTCACAACATGAATGACAAACTGGATACATCGTCTGAAGTTAAGTACACAGGTAATTCAAATGTACATTCGGAAAATATACATGTTGTAGCTACTGCCATGGAAGAACCTGATAACATAGACGTGTCTCCACTTCCCAATCAACGGAATGGTTGCCTAAATTCAGATTCATCATCAAGAGCTAGAACAAAAACAACTCACAAAACGAGAACAGAGGAAGTTCCTTTTGAATTCAAAGCTTCTTCGAACCCTGATGTTTTGGAGAATCCTGCATGGTCAAACCTTGTCATTCAGCTAAAAAATAGAAGCAAAAAATCTAAAAAAGCCAAGACGACGGGGAAAGCTACTCCTCTGGAAGAAAGTAGCACTCTTAACAATGAATTCTAATGCAGTTCCGAATTTGGAACATAAGGGGGATGAATGCCCCCCACAAACAACTGGAAATTTTAAAAATCATTAATTCGAATAATTTTTCATTTATTGGCATCCTGGAAAACAAACTTTCTCTTAATGCTATTGAACGCTTCATGGATAAAATTGATAATAAGTGGAAAATGTCTCGCAACATTTCTGATCGAAAAAGTCGTATTATTATTCTCTGGAATTTATTGATATGGACTAATATCATTCTTCACTCCATAAACCAGTACATAACCAGTGTCATGTATAATGATAATGATATCAGTGTAGTGTGCACCATTGTTTATGCTCATAATGAAGAAAATAATCGATCCACTCTATGGGAGGACATCATATCGCTATCCAAAAAAGTTACTCTACCGTGGATTGTGGCAGGTGACTTCAACACTATTCTACATCACAATGAAAGAATGAATTATGGTAGTTTTAACTCTAGTGGTGATCTCTATTTTATGGACTGTATTACTTTATCGAGGCTGGTGGAACCTGAATTTACAGGCAATTTCTTTACTTGGCGAGGAGGTAACTCTTTTTCTATTTATAGTAAAATAGACAGAGTTTTTGTTAATTCGCTATGGTTAGACAAATTTGATAATTTTGGCATTAATTTTGGCAATCACTCTCTGAGCGATCATACTCCTATCTCAATTATGCTACAAATTCAAAATCTTAAAAAGAGAAACATACCTTTTAAGTATAAGAACTCATGGCACACATACTCTGATTATAACCCAATCATTGCTGAGGCTATGGATATTAATCCCCCTGGTAGCCCTCTGTATAAACTGCTCTGCAAGATGAAGAGGGTGAAAAGCAGTCTGAAGAATTGGTTAAGTACTAAACCTAATATGCAGCTAATGATTAATAATTTGAAAGAGCATAACAACAACATTTATAATCAATTAGTTAACAACCCACTGGATGACAACCTCCTACAAATATACACTGCTGGTTGTGATGCACTGCATGATATGTTGAGGAAAACTGCCATTGATAATGATCAAAAAATGAAATTCAATTGGCTTCTCAAGGGGGAAAGGTCTACATAATTCTTTTACAGTAAAATTTCAGAATTCAAAAACAGTCGAAGAAACAATTTTACTGTCAACAGTCAGGGAAAATGGATCTCAGCATCAGAAAAATTAGCCTAAGAAGCTGTTATCTATTTCTCTGATTTATTTCACTTGTCACAAGCCTCAAATCAATTTCCAACCATTACTTGCAAGAAAGTTCTATCTGAAAATGCTAAAACTAATTTGAGTAAATCTTTTTTGATGGAAGAAATTAAAGAGCTGTTTTTCAGATTAGTGATAATAGTTCTCCTGGGCCAGATGGATTCAATTCTAGATTTTACAAAGTTCACTGGGACAGCATTAAAAAGGATATTTGGGAAGCTATGAATGGTATTCTTCAAACTGGCAAAATCATTAGAGAAATAAACCACACTTTCATTTGCCTTATACAAAAAATTCCAGAGGCTAAGAATATATCTGACTTCAGACCTATCTCTCTTTGTAATGTCACATACAAAATCCTAGCCAATTTACTATGCAACAGAATGAAAGCATATATGAATGGTTTAATCTCAGTTAATCAGAATGCATTCATCCCTAACAGAACTATTTATGAAAATTCCCTCCTTGCCTATGAAATGGTCAGAAGCTTTAATAGAAAAAACTCAAGCAATTTCTGTTTGAAAATTGATTTACACAAGGCTTATGACAAGATCAATAGAGAATTTATCCATCATATGCTGATCTCTATGGGTTTTCCTGTCCCCTTTGCTAATATCATTTATGAATGCATATCTACCCCTTCGTTTTCTATTTTAATTGACGGATCCCCACATGGTTTCATTAATAGCACAAGAGGAATAAGACAAGGGGACCCTCTCTCCCCTTACTTATTTGCTATGGTCATGGAATTCCTCACTATAAAGCTGGACTTCGAATTTTTAAAAGGCAATATCAGTCCAATATATCAAGTTGAGCCAATAATTACCCACCTTCTCTATGCTGATGACATTTTAATTATGGCAAAAGCTACAATTAATAATGCAGAAACTGTTTATCATATTTTACAAGAAATGAAAACTGTCTCAGGCCTTGAACTAAATACTGAAAAATCCAAAATATTCTTCAGTAAAGGTGCCAAAAATAAACAGGAGATTGCTGACACCATTAAATTCAAAATTGATAATTTTCCAATCATTTATTTAGGGATTCCTCTTTCTAATAATTCTTTGAAATCTAGAGACTTCGGATGGCTTATTGACAAAATTAACAAAAAGTTCAATCATTGGCAAACCAGATTTCTCAATATAAGTGGAAGAGCTGAACTTATCAAAACTGTCATCCATCCAATGTTGCTGTTCTGGCTTCAAGTATCCCAGTTTCCTGCATCAGTTATTCATAGGATCAATTCAGTATGCTCAAACTTCCTGTGGAAAACTAAGTCACATAATATGAGTTGGAATGAAGTATGCAAAACCAAAAACGAAGGGGGTTTAGGAATCAGAAAAATTGAAGACTTAACTGTAGCAGCTGCAACCAAACTGTTATGGAACTACATTAATGGAGAATCTTTGTGGGCAAAATGGATGCACAATAGATATTGCAAAAAGAATAACTTTTGGATTATCAATATGGATAACAATGCTTCTCATACTTGGAAAACCATACTACATGCTAGACAATGGTGTAAAGGATACATAGACAGGAAAATTGTGGATGGTGCTAATACTGATATTTGGTTTGACCCATGGTTACAAGGCCATTCACTGATTGACAAGTATGGCTGGAACTGCATGAGAAATCTAAAGGGTTGTCATAAACAAGTAGCGCAACTCATTTCGAATAAAAACTGAAAACAAAATACCAACTTCATTCCCATGCAATCACATAATGATGTAAGGAAGATTCCCATGCATCACCATATGAATCAGGATTGCTGGTGGTGGATCCCTAGCAAACAGGGACAATTTTCATTGAAATCTGCATGGAATACATTTCGAAACAAATATCCTGACCTTGACTGGACCAAAAATATCTGGGAGAAAGGTTGTGCACCCAAAATGTCAATATGCTCACTCCTTGCCATCAAAAACAAACTGAATACTAAAGACAGAATTAGCAAATGGTCCCCGAATATAGACCAGAAATGTGTCTTATGTGCTAACCACAATGAAGACAGAGATCACCTTTTTTTTCAATGCACATATTCAAGGACCATCCTAATGGAAATTCTTCCCAACATTAATATCACAGGACACTCCAATTTTGAAATCTGTCCTACTCTGACTGCTATTAAACAAGCTCAGGATCAAATGAAAGTTTCCAACTCTAACATTTTTAGCATCATTTTTACTAATATAATATGGAACATTTGGTGCGAACGAAATAACCGAGTGTTTAATGGAATTGAACGACCAGTCGAACTAAGAATTAAACACATTCTTATAGACAGTAAACATCTTATCCAACAAAAGACTCAATTTGATGATTTAAACTCTGTTGAGAGACTTATCTTGGTGAATCTCAACATGGCGTCGGATCTCCTTGACCAACTCCAACCCCCTTGAGCCGCTGTAGATTAGTGCCTAGTGATTGTATGTGGTAGTCGATCTTGGACTCTGCTGATTTCGTTAATTACTCCATTTTTAGTGACGAACTTTGTTTCAGATCTGTAATTTTGAGGCTTTGCTTTCCTCTCTCCACGTTGCTGGATAGCAAAAGAAGTTATTGCGTCCTTTGACTTGTCTTTTGTTTTAATAGCTATGTTGGAGTTTGGAATGTGTTCATGTCTAGTGCCAGCTGCTCGTACGGATGATTTTGAGAGTGTTGCTTATGTTTTTTCTCCTCCATCTGTTTGACAGTTTGGTCCAGTATTTGGATTGTTGTATTGTTAATATACGGAATTGATATGTACTCTTTTTCCTTACAAGGTACCCATATAGGTTAGGGGGGTTGTAAGGTTTTAATGAGGCATATCAAGGAAGTATATGCTTTGTTTTGTCCATCAATAAAAAGTACCTTATTCCAAAAAAAAAGATTCGAATAAGCTATACTTCTTTCTGCTACATTTTGAAATGTGGTCTATGGCATCTCGTAAATGACCAAAGTACCCACGCTGACTTATTTTAGAAATTTTCTATTGCTTTAAATAATTACCTGAGCCAGAAAACTGATTTGATTGTACTATAAAAAATATAGCTTGGTTTCGAAACAGTACTGGATTTCATCTGCTGCTAATAATGTAACTTAAGTCCCTAACTTCAACCTTTCCTTCTGAAATACCCAAAATACCCTTATGTTCCCTTTGGGCCCGCAAGCACACTTCCCACTCTCATGCTTTTGGATTCATAAAACTTAATTGTTTCTTCCAAAATTCGTCCACGTTCCTAAATTCAATTCCTCAAATCCTCCAATCCATTTGTCCACACCTTTCGATCCTAAAAATTTGATTTCTCTTGCTTGCGAATCAACGATATGCATCGCGAATCGAAATTGGATGGGTCGCTAGAGAAACTCACGTTTATTATCACCTTCTACTTTTCCTCGACTGTATAAATCTTTATGATGCATATATTTTAATTAAAATATTTACATATTTTGATTTGCTTCAACTTCGAACATCGTTATACATTTTTTTTTTTGCTCGGATTGATTTTTTTGGCGACTGTCGCACACTATGACAACCGCCTTATACCGTCTACACCAATAATATCAAAATAGTGCATTGCAGCCTTGTCCGGTCAATATAAGACAATCGTCGGGATTGAAAATGAAACAAATACAACATATAACCTGTCGAATATCTCAAAACGCATGGATAAAATATATATCATAGATATAGCAGGAGAGATAACAATAATTATGTGAACAAATCATCAGAACACATATCCACAAGGTTGTATACAAATGTAGTAGAGTTTATACAATGGAAATAAACTCGACAACTGTTTCACAACAAGAAAATACGCAGTCGCTGCAAAGGCTCCCCAATGCTGCATAGCTTAAGATGCGTATAAATGCATATAAGTATATACATGAGATAGCTTCATCCAACTCGTCCTTTGCACAAATACTGTGTCATCTAGATCTATTATCTAGTCTACTTATTTAAGAGAACCTAAGATAGTAAGAAACAAAGCTTAAAACCTTGGTTTAGACAACAGTCTGGTGTGAGTGGTAAATGAATCTCAAAATACAAGGCAAGAAAATATGGTAAGGAATCACAACACCAGAATTGTCATTTTATAACGGTTATAACAGTTGGTAATCAAATTCCCAACGATTATAACCGTTGGTAGCAGGTACATTATATTCTTTACATATTTTGTAATGGTTATAACCGTTGGGAATTTTGGTATTTCCAACAATTATAACCGTTGGGAATTTTGGTATTTCGAACGGTTATAATCATTGGGAACTTTTTCTTTTCCAATGGTTTTAACCGTTGGAAATTATGGTTATAACTATTCGGAATTTTTTGTGCACATTATAAAACAGACACTATATCGTTATACAAAATAGACATGTATAGAAAAAAAATCAAATGAAGCTATAGACAAAAGTCAAATGAACCATTGCTTTACATAATATGAAACATTTATAGATAAAGCAGGAACAAATATCATTATGCAAAATAGATTCAACATAACATTGCAAAGTAAAAGTCTTGTATTGCAGTTTCAAAACATTTCTGGATATATTGTAGTTTCAAAACATTAATAGATATATGGTAGTTACAAAACATATAGAATGTTCCTCTAATGCAACGAAGCTTGAACTACACATAACTACTCTTGAAACCACAACTTCAGCAGACTACAAATGAGAATTCTTAGGAGAATGAGCAAACAGATCAGATATCCTAGAATTAAAAAAACAGACCACTAAAACCACATATGCATGATCCTTCCATGGATGCTCCTATAAATGCACTTGGAATTGAAAAAACAAGACAGACTGTTATCAGGTAAATAAATGTGACTATATTTATAGATCTGTAACAATAAAACATAAATCAGACTAGTCATAAAGCAAAATAATAATTTAGAATGCATGTGATTGCATAGAATCTAGTAGGAAATTATTTACACGTTAAGGTTATCAAAAACAAATATTCTTGTATCAGAATTATTCTTATAGAATTTAATTTCTAATGTTGTCAAAAATTATATCAAATATTATTGGATCGTGTTTCCTGATTCTTAGTTTAGTACTGCATTATCAAGTAGTCCATTTGGATTACTTGGAGAGCAAACAACTTTAATGCATGGTCCACCTTCTAATTTTTGGGCATCGCCTATCCATTTGAACAGCTACGACCGAAGAAAATATGTCTTAGTTGGATACGACTACATAAACGGAAATTAACAGATTCAACATCCAGTATTGTAATAAAAGATACATTACATATGGAACTGGATCTACTAATATAAGTATTTCTAATACAAAAATAAAACGGAAGTATGTCAAAAACAATAAAACAAAAGTATATTAAAATAAATATTGGTCTGTTGAGTTTCTGCAGAACAAATTTGTCACCTTAATTAATTATAGAGTAGTATTGTGGTATAGCAGAGACAACGCTCATAGGCTGTGCATCATCAAAAGGCGAGAGAACTTAAATGGTATCCTGGAATGACTTTAGAATTTTCATCTAATATGAAAACAAGATTCAAACTTGGAAAAACATGTATCTTTAGTATATTGTGCTATTAGTTCAACATCCGAGATAGTAGAGTAATTGATAATGTGTTCTTGTTCATGCTGAGAGTTAAGCACTGAGGTGTCTACTGTCTATTAGCTTAAAATGTAGCAACATAGCCTCAAACGTTTGAAGTTAAAGGACCAAGGTTCATGAGTAATAATAATACAACAACTAACCATTAGTAATCTTATATTATTCTATCCCATATTAAATCAAACATGATGTCGCATAAGGCAACATAGAACAACATAGTTTAATAATATAACATATCTCATATTAAAAGAATTTTAAAGATAGTATTTAGGTTAACTACTATTTTAGTTCAAGTATATCACTACGTCAAGTCCATTTCAGTTGCAAGGGGATGAAATTAACACCTATGTTATAACTATCTCATTATTTATCACTGTCCCAATGTATATATAAATGCAAGGACTCATATGTATACACAACTTCTATAAAGGATATTTATTTGCATAATTTTGTACCTAACATTATTTTTTAGGTTATATTTTATTGATCAATGAAAGATGACATTGTAGAAGATGGACCTAACACAATTACTACAAAGGTTGTTTTATTGTCCAGAAGGTATGTCTAAAGTTCATTAAAACTCCATAATGAAGATAATTCATTATGTTGTTGGTCCCAAACTCCCAACACCCCCTTCCCCCTCCCCACAACCAACCAAACACACCCACGCACACACGAAAATTGCATTCATGCAACATTTACTTGTAACGTGCTTTCGTAATGGTAATAAAAATTATATTACTATAAAAAATATTGTTTTTAGTTTGGTTAAGAAAAGGGATTAAGAAAATTGTTTAACCTTCAACGAAAAGCCACCAAGATCAGCAATCATAATAAATAAAATGCAGATACCATCTTAGCTTTATCGGCAAGAAACATGGTTCACACTCCTAGAGAATGCTTCTCGAGAATATTTTCTTCTTCCATGATCCATTTTGCATGTTCAATACAATTATTTGATCTACAACTATCTGATAGCGTCTTCAAATCTTTTATTAGAACTTATAAATATAGAGTTTAGAATCAAGTTTTATCAACCGTAATCAAAGTTCAAGGAAGACATTTTTATTCATTTGCAATGAAGATAAGCTATTACATAAAGAAATGGTTAGCTTACTCCTTTTTTTGTTAGATAGCATGCATGATTTTTTGACAGCAGCGTGGAAAATAATTGCAATAAAAGAATTCTAGTACTTATGATCATATAAATGCTCTAAAAATTTTATAAGGGAATTAGAAAATAATAATTTGCAGACATATTAGTCTAACCAATAAAAGCTAGTTATATGAAAGAAATTAAGTTTCCTACTCCAGTTAACGTTACGGTAATTTTCAAACATATCCTCTTTAACTTGTTGCACATTTAAAATCATTTCATGGTAATTTGACAGCCAACTCATTGTTTATGGTCATCATTTAAAGTATGTATATAACTAAGTGGGAAAATCATGACTATATACTGAAGTTGTTGTAAAGAAAAATATATCAAGATAGTCTCAATTTTACCTTGTTTTGGTTATCAGTCATCTTAAGTTTTGTAAAGCATTATCCGCAAACGAATAGGCATGACAAAATAAAGCATATGCTTCCAGAACTGGACTAGGTACAGTTTCTAACTGAGCCAGGTTCAGCTTTCAGAACTGAGTGAGGCTCAGCTTTCAGGACTGAACAAGGCCCAGCTTCCAAAATTGGACTAGGCATGGTATTTAACCGAGTCAGGCTCAGTTTCCATAATCAAGCGAGGATCAGTTTCTAGAACTAAACCGCGCTCAGTTTCCAATATTGATGCCGCGCTAAGTGTCCAAAACTGAGTGTCATGCTCAGTTTCTCAGTTTACAAACTAAGCGAGGCTCAGTTATGCACATGTTCATGTATTTCTCAAATTAAATAAATTAAATACTTAAATCACACTATTCATACAATATTACATATTTTTATGGATATCTCAAATTAAATAAATAAAGTAGTTAAATCACATTATGCATAATTATAACAAGGGTGTGATTCTTGAGTAAATTGCAAAATTGGTAAATACTCGAGTGATTTTGCGGTCATACATGAAAATAGCACATAGGTTTAGACTAAACCGACAATAATATTTTTGTGTCATTATGATTGCATGTAACATGATAAAATGAAAAAAGAAAAAAAAATAACATTTTCAGTTAATCAACAAACTTTTTTTATCATGTAGAAAATCAACTCATGCCATTAGATTACTTTGGTAAAGATTAAATTATAGTGTGTTTTCATACAAGTAATAGTCATGTCATTAATATTTTGAATGCATAAACTCTTCGAGTAATTACAAAGAAAGAAGACTAAAATGAGAATGAAAAGGTGTAGAATTTTAACTTCAGGCCCATAAGATTTCAGCGTTAGATATCTAGTTGTTTTGCTTATAATGTCGATCTTATCAGTATAGTATGTTTTTATACAAAAGATCGTTGTGACATCACAAGCTATTTTGATGAGGTAAACAATACTGAAGCCGATTGATACTTAATGTACACATCACCAGGGGTGATGACTGAAGATTGAAATGAGAACGAAATTAGACATGACTTGATAGACTTTGAGTTTGTATATGAAATGAGAAAGAAACAATGGTATTAAAATAAAATTCAATCCCAGTTTAGCTAGGTATATTGATTAGTTCAGTGTGTTTTGAAATCAAATCAGGTTACAAGCAACAATGATTAGTTTTCCAAAAGATTAGGAGCCACGATCGATTTTTATTTTGATGCTTACAAATATTGTAGTGGAACGACCTTTGTAACTCTTTATAAAATGTTGTGATATTTTTTTCAAAATTTAAACCACTTCTGAATTTTATTTATGTTATTCAAATATGCTTACTTGAATCAACCTAAGTCTCAAAACACTTTTAAGTAGTAATTTAACCACCTTATCTAGACGTTAGCCACTACTACCTAATATTAAAATGCAGTAATTTGAAGCAGTGGCACGTTACTACGTGTTTATACAAAAATCAAACTACAAAATTTTATTAACTCGGTTTTCTATTTGGAATTTGCAAAAACACATTTTATAAAATTGTGTAAGTTTTAGAACTTATTTTCTTTTTATATGAAGTATAGAAAGAAAAGTAAAGGGGGAAAAATAACGCCGACCTCTCCATCTCGCCTTCCCTGATGTTCGCCACCTTGTCGCCTGATCCCTAAGCTAGTCGACCACCTGATCCATCATCTCCTGCCCTGGAGACTCCGCCAGGTTTTCCCTCCCTATCCCCAGCAGACCCACCTCTAGGTGATAATGATGGTTTTACAACTATAGTGTCTCGTAAATGGAAAAGAGTGATGAATAATTCATTTCAACCAAAAGCTGGTAGCACGACAAACGATACTTCTCGACAAAAAGTGAAAAACCCTAATCAACAAAAAAATCTCAATCATCGAATCTCCACGAATAACGACAGCCAGTCGCCACAATCTGGCGGCAGATCCACTCCTACTAGGTGGAATTTCTCTACCACTACTAGTCGGGCATGGAGTGAAGTGGTTAAAGGTAATAATATACCTACTGCTATCCCACTAAAGTTCTACCAACCGCGTGAATTGAATTTCGTTCAATGTGCCAAAATGTCGGATGAGGTCGTGCTAAAAGCAAAAAAAACAGTGGGATAATGCAATAGTGGTATACGTTGTCGGGCCTAAACCATACTATCCATATTTCAAAGATTATATCCATAGAGTCTGGAAACCAACAGATGAATTCTCGATTTATTCAAAAGAAAATGGATTCTATGTGATAAAATTCAATAGTAAACAAGATTGTGATAAAATCCTGGAAGGAGGTCCATATTATTATAATAAAAAATTGATGATGATGAAGAGATGGTCTTTGGGAATGCAACTCAACAAAGAACTTCTTCATTCAATTCCAATATGGATTCGTCTCCCTAATCTTCCCCTAGGCTACTGAACAGAGGAAGGGATTAGCTGTATTGCTTCGGTGTTAGGCGTCCCAATTAGACTGGATAAGTTCACGGAAGGTATTGTCAAAATTGCGTACGCAAGAGTTTTAATTGAGATCAAAAATTCCTTCAATTTCCCCTGTAAAATTCCTATTATAACTGAAGATGACAAACTGATATGGAAAGAAGTGGTATACGAATGGAAACCATCGAAGTGTACAAATTGCTCAAGCTTCGGTCAGGATGAAACTCACTGCCAATTTCATAAAGCTTGGAAGCCAAAAGCAAATGAGAAGCACACATCAAAAGGAGAAGCCGACATGGTTATTGACGATGATGGAAATAATTTGAGACAAGACGAAAGCAAAATGCAAGAAACTCAAACTTGTCAGTTCAATTCCAATATGATTCCAGATCATGCAGAAACAGAAAATCCCATTGAACAACAACATACTCAGACAGATATAAATATAACAGGTCAGAACATGTCAGTTGAAAATATAATTGTCCATCCTAATACAGTCAGTTCGATTGTTAATACAAATGCAACTCAAACTTTTTCGAACAAAGAAAATAACAATAGATTACAAAAAAGGGACACAATTGCAAAAAGTACAAATATTCAGACAAACTACAGTACTGGGGTATGCTCTGACATGGTTACAAGAGGTGATTCTCTAGATAAAAATTCCATTTCTACTTTCAACTCCAAACAGTGCCACACAAGGAAAATTAGGACTGATGAGGCCCCATTTGAATTCAAAGCAACAACACAAACTGACGTGGTAGACAACCCTGCTTGGATATCCATGGTTAGTCAGCTTAAAGGAAAAAATAAAAATTCAAAGAAAGAAAAATTACAGGGGAATGCTACTCCTTTAGAAAATAGTAGCAACACTGAAAGTTCTCAATAGATGGAGTTCCTCTTATGGAACATAAGGGGCATGAATGCCCCCCCAAACAATTGGAAATTATCTCTCTCATAAACAGTAATAGATTTTCTTTCATTAGTATTCTAGAGAATAAACTATCTTTAGATAGCATTGATAAATTTACGAATAAGATAAACCCAAAATGGAAGTTCTCTCATAACATTTTAGATGACCAAAAGAGTCGCATTTTTATTCTTTGGGATTCGACTCAGTGGTCTACCATTATATGCCACACGAATGAACAGTATATCTCTTGTATCTTACATAATGCAAGTGGTTTTAGCATGATATGTACATCCATATATGAATTTAATGAGGAATTAAGGAGACAAGATCTATGGAACTATATCTATGATCAATCTCTGAAAATTAATCTCCCTTGGATAGTGGAAGGAGATTTTAACGCTATTTTAACCTCTACTGATAGATTAAATAACGGCATCCATAATGAAAAAGGTGAACATAATTTCTTGGACTGTATTAACAAATCTAATCTCATTGAACCAAATTTCTTAGGAAACCATTACACTTGGAGAGGAGGTCTCAATTTCTCTATACACAGCAAAATTGATAGGGTTTTTGTAAATAAGTTATGGACAGATAAAATAAGCCAGTTCGGCATAAACTTTGGAAACCACTCCATTAGCGATCATACCCCTATTATGGTCAAATTTGCTCAGATAAAAAGAGATAGAAAGCCCATATCTTTCAAATACAACAATGCATGGCATCTGCAAAAAGGGTACCAACTAACTGTTCAATTGGCATTGGAACAAGAAAACACAGGTAATCATCTCTACACTCTCCTCTGTAAAATTAAAACTGCAAAGAATGCATTTAAAGCCTGGACATCAACAAAAACCAACATATATTCTCAACTGGATAAATTAAAAGAGGAAGCAAACAATATATACAATTAGTCTAAGACCCTCTTAATATTAATCTTTCAGAAGAATATATTGGTAAAAACTCTCAAATCCATGAAATTATGAGATGTATTGCAGCTGAAAATTTACAAAGAATGAAAATTAATTGGCTAACGAAAGGAGATAAGCCAACTGAATTTTTTTTCTCCAAAATCAAACCTATGAAATCAGGTAGGAGAAATAATCTTATACTCAATGATAATGGGTATTGGTCTTCAGCATCAGAAAGTGTAGCTCTTCAAGCTATTAACTACTTTTCAGAACTTTTCAATACGCCGAATATCACATTTCAATTTCCAGACATAACTTGCAAGAAAATATTATCAGAAAATGCAAAATATGATTTATGCAGACCCTTTCAATTAGAGGAAGTGAAAAGTGCAGTTTTCCAAATAAATGACAATAGCTCCCCCGGACCTGATGGCATTAACTCCAAATTTTACAAACTTCACTGGGAACAAATCAAAGATGATAAATGCAATGCTATGAATGGCATTCTTCATTCTCAGAAAATCATTAAAGAGATCAATCATACGTTTATATTTCTTATACCTAAAACACCAAATGCAATAGACATGACTGACTTCAGACCGATATCTTTGTGCAATGTGTTGTATAAAATTCTAGCAAATCTTCTCTGTAATCGTATGAAAAGATATCTAGATAACCTTATCTACTACAACCAGAACGCTTTTATTCCTGGTAAAGTTATCACTGAAAATTCTCTTATGGCATACGAAATGATCCGAAGTTTTAATAGGAAAAATTCTAACAACTTATGTCTGAAAATTGATCTGCATAAGGCGTATGATAGAATCAATAGAGAATTTATTCATCATATGCCGATATCAATGAATTTCCCTCCCCAGTTTGTGGATCTCATCTATGAATGTATATCTACACCCACTTTTACGGTTCTAGTAGAAGGATCACCTTATGGTTTCACTAACAGTTCAAGAGGCCTTAGACAAGGTGATCCCCTTTCCCCGTATCTATTTGCCATTGCTATGGAACTGTTATCTATAAAATTTGACATGGAATTTTTCAAAGGTAATATAAAACCCATATATCAAACAGAACCAATGATAACACATCTGATATATGCAGATGACATCCTGATCATATCCAAAGCATCTATTGAAAATGCCAAGTGTATCAAGAAGATCTTTCAAGACTTAAATTGTATTGCTGGATTAGAATTAAATAGCAATAAATCTACACTATTTCTTAGTAAAGGTGCCACAAACAAAAATCAAATAGCTAGCATTTTAAACTTAAGTATTGGTAGCCTGCCAATAACTTATCTGGGCATCCCTTTATCATATAATAAACTAAGAGCAAGGGATTTTGGACTGCTGTTAGATAAGATAAATAAAAAATTCAGCCAATGGCAGAGCAAAATGCTTAATATAAGTGGAAGAGCTAAATTAATTAAGAATGTCATTCATCCAATGATTCAATTTTGGCTGCAATTTACTCAATTTCCTCTAAATGTTATACAAAGAATAAATTTATTGTGTGCCAATTTTCTATGGAAATCTAAATCTCATAACATGTGTTGGGAAGATATATGCAAAACCAAGAGTGAAGGAGGCTTTGGTATAAGGAAAAGCGAAGATTTATCTAAAGCAGTGGCTATTAACCTCTTATGGAAATTTATCAATGGTGAATCGCTATGGGCTAAATGGAAAAAAAACAGATATAATAAAAAAGATAATTTCTGGTCTGCTGTTACAAAACCATCTGATTCATTCATATGGAAAACAATACTCCGTGCTAGACAGTGGTGTAATGGTTTAATTAACAGGAATATTGTCAATGGAGAAAACACAAACCTATGGCTAGATCCCTGGATCAATGGACTCACACTACTCAATATAGTTGGTCAAAGGAACATGGATGGGGTCAATCAGTATAATGCAAAAGTCTCTATGCTTATATCTAATAATAACTGGAAACAAAGCATAAACAATATCCCTACTCAATTTCATGATATCATCCATAATATCAACATCCAAACACACAAAGAAAAGGATTACTGGGTCTAGAACCTAAATCGCAATGAACAATGCTCTATGAAATCTGCATGGAATCATGTCAGAAACAAGCGCATAGAACACTTCTGGACCAAAATTATATGGGATAAGGGGTGTGCGCCAAAAATGTCTATTTGTGCACTCATGGCCATACAAAATAAGTTAAACACTTTGGAGCGTGTGAGCAGATGGAATCATAATATAGACCAACAATGTACTCTGTGTTCAACTGCATTAGAGAACAGAGACCACTTATTTTTTTATTGCCCATACTCGAGAAAAATTCTAGTCAACATTATGCAGAAAATCAATGTAGACTGTAAACAATATTGTGATCTTTATCAAATTCTGGATTATATCAGGCAAAGACTAGATAAGGACATTGTACTAAGACAAATCACCAACATAACTGTCACTTCCCTGATCTGGAACATATGGTGCGAAAGGAACAACAGAATCTTCAGAGGAATCGAGATGCCAGAGGATGTCAGAACCACCCTAATCGTACAAGATGTTAGAATTCTACTGCAATATACTTTGAAAAATCAAGTGATAAACTCGGAAACGAGACTTATCTTGAATAATCTGAACTTCGAAGAGTACCTTCATAAGCATCTTCCGCCATGAAGGTCTTCTCGGTCTCGTCCTAATTGACTCTGCATTTGCTCCCTCTTTTCTTTGCAATGACTTCTCTTCGAAGAATCGGAATTTATGGATCGTTGGGAATACTGTCGGAACTTATCTCTCGCATTTTTGCCTTAGATCTATGTTTTTTCTTTCTCTTTCCTGCGTTCTGATTACCTCCTGTGATGGAATACCTCATCTACATGTTGGAGACGTTGCCCTTCTACACGTGTAGCCTCTTTTCTGGCTTTGTGCTTTTGTTTTCTTTTCCTATTAACATTATAATGATTATTGACCAAGATGATTTTACGGATGGTTTTGAATGTTGTTATAAGTTTAGTTTACTCCTCCATTTGTTCAACAACTTGGGCTCAATAATCATGATCTTGTATTGTTAATATATGGAAACGATATGTATTCTTTTTCCTTGTAAGGTACCCGATTAGGTTAGGGGGATTGCAAGGTTTTAATGAGGCATATCATGTAAATATATGCCTTTCTTTTTCCTGTTAATAAAGTACCTTTTCCAAAAAAAAAAGTTAAGCATGTAAATTTGCAAATTCAAAGAAAATGCTATCATGGTTGTTTTGGAGAAAGAAAAATTTCTAATTAATCATTATTGATAAAATTTTGGCACTTTATGTTATTTTACAATTTAGAATTTTACAAGGAAATTACCTCATGGAGAGTAATAACTATAATGGTGGCCGTAGTTTTCTTTGTTGTAATAAACTTTTACTTGTTGATAAATGTTGCCATTTTGTGTTATTTTACATTCTAGAATTTTGAAAGAAAATTATCTCATATAGAGTGAAAACGTGGCCATGGTTTTCTATACTACAATAAATTTTGCTGAAACATGTTCAAAAATGGTTGTTGCAGCATATCTTCAAATTTCAGTATATTAGGAATTGTGTTACCCTCTTTGACATGGCGTCAACATAATTAGTGGCCTTCGCGTATTTAGTATTTCCAAATTTTCCTTGGTCAGTTGTTGTTCCCAAAAGTTAATCTAAGAGCGTGTTTACAACAAATTATAAGTCAATTATTGTGATTAAGTGTTTAAACCTCCTTATTTTAATTCAATTACAATAATTGTAATTCAATTATTGTGATTGCTTATGAACAATTATCATATATACCACTCAATTCCTTGTGAATTTGGGGTTATTTTTTCGCTTAAACTGGAAAAAAAGAAAAAGAAAACTGTTGCTGCCACTAGCAGATTTTCCTATCATTCAAATAAGATGATCATGCCTTTTTTCTTTCCTTTTTTCCTTTTCTTTTAATTTAAAAATTGTTTTAATAATGTCTTAATTTTCTAGTTTGGATTTTTATGAGATTATATAGCCTCAGCATTTATGTACACATCATTTACACAACAATTTGATCTTAAACCTCAATACTTTGCGTCTAAATTGCCATTTTGATTAAGCTTAGCCAATAAAAGATAAAGATAGCGTGATGCATTTTAAATTTACACGTGGGATCGAAGATGTTCAATTTTTCCAACACCGAAAATCCAATTTTTTTTACCTAAATCTATTTGATCTCAGTTTAAATCCAACCCATTCAATCCACCGACGAACCTCCTAGATGAATTCGTCTTTAAATACATATTGGTACACAATATAAATTTGAATTTGATGTATCCCTAATAAAGTGTTAAAAAATAAAAGCAAACGATAAAAAAATTATTTTCCTTGAAGACTTTTAAAGAGCGGTATATCTATACTATTATATTATTACTGGGTTAGGTTTCAAGGGCACGGAAGCCCATTTGATATTTTGTAAAATGAACGGTTGCGCTTTATGGCTGACCCTTCTCTCTGCTTCATCATCCTTCCTTTTGCGTAAAGAAAAGAAGTAGCCTCTCCCGTCAATTCTGATTTTCTTCTTCTTTCGTCGCACCTCTCCCTTCTTTTACCCAACAAATGTTCTGTCAATTCTGTTCGGCTTCCATCACACCTCTCCCAATCATCCTTTTTCTCAACCATCCAATTTTAATTTTGCTCTTCTTCCATGGTGGCTCTCCCCTTCCTACTTTTTTCAACCTAACTAATTGGGTCCCTTTTGATTTTTTGCTTTTTCTGCTCTGCCCCCATCGCCCATGCCTCCGGCCAATGTCGCTTGCCAAGTATACTCTGATTCATTGCCAAAGCGCCTTGCAACCGATGTTGCCTGTATTTGAAAACTGAAGCATCCTGATAATTTTTTATTCATTCTCCTCCTTTTTCCCTCCTAACATTAATATTTGGTTTCCTTAAAAATCACTCTGTCGACTTGTCCCCATTCCTCCCACCACACCGCAAGCATATTCTCCTCCTCTTTTACTACCTACCATCTCCTCTGTAATCAATTAACCCCTTAGCCTTTATTTTTTCATTCTTGGCCGTCCTTTTCTAACAAATCTATAAAGTCAACGAGACAAGCAGGCAGGTTAACGATTTGGAATAGAAAGGTGTGGTTATTGGATTTTGGCACTTGCTTCATCTTTCTTGGAAAATGCTTCTTATCATTAATGATACCAAATATGTTGTGGGATTTGTGCTTGATTCATATGTCATTGATAAAATTGATTTGTATAAATCACAGGTTCGGGAAATTCTCATGCATTTATAAATTTGTTTACTTCTCCAATTTTTGTTATAGGTTTCAGTGATTCTGTGGATTATTGAATTCTAAACTGAAATTTTAATCATTTTTGTTAATGAAAATTGAAATATAGTCATTATCCGCAAATATGCTATATGATCTAATATAGGTTCAATGTTTTTGAATCTAAGAGTATGCTACGTTTATTGATCTAAGTATTAATTATTCTTGAGTGTCATCATGCTAACCTACTAACTTGATTTTTCTAAATTTAATTGTAGTTTATGAAAATTCTGCACTGAAAAATAAGTTTATGTTGTTTACTAATTACAGGTTGCAGGGTCTGCAGATAGAAACATATGGCCGGAAATATACGTCGGATAATTTGGAATTTGGCTAAGAGGAAGAATAAGGTACTATTCTATTTGATTTGATTTTATATCTTTCCATTTCGAATGGCATGTCATTGAAGCATATTCAACTGGTAGGAAGTTTATGTGTCTCATACATTTTGGCCTGATATTAAAGGAATGTTTATGAGTTGAGATATTCACAAATATTCTGGTTCTATATGCTACATTAGTGGGTCATCAACTCATTCTGCTAAGAGTTGTAGTTGAATTTTTTTAACGCTTTATATACCCTGATCATGGGTTATGATTCATGGTGTTCTTTTAAGAAAAAAGAAAATTGTTAGTTAGAAATTTATGGTGAATAGTTGGTCTAAACAATATCATAAATCTGTTGGAAAAACTTAATGTCAACACAGTTGATAGACCACAAAAGAGCTAAAACTAAAAGAAAAGAGAGAAAAAAAGATCAAAACCTTCCACCTTTTCCAAGATGTGCGTGCTTTGACATAATGTGTGGACTACATGACCTTTAGTTGATTATAATTTTTAGTTAACTATGTCATCAAATGTGGTCAAATTTAAAGATGCAATTCATTGAGTTTTTTCCGTTCCGATTCAATACAACCAAAAAGAATTGATCTATATGAAAATAGAACCTAAAGAAGTCATTTTTCGTAGGCCCATGTTCCATTAAAACTTAACAAAATATGTGCAAAAATGAAGAGTATTCAATTATCTCTTCAAATATACCTAGCAAGGGATAAAGGATATCAGCAACACTTTCCATGAGAAAATAAATGTACATAAGTTAGATAATTCTTCAATAGAGATACACTATGAGATACTTTAAATACTAACATTTCTCACAACAAAGATGATCCCACTCTCATTACCAAATCTAAACTCTTTGATTATATAATTTTACATAACTTCAACAATGTGTTTAATTTATAGACTATTTAGTAGTGGGTACAATTTTATTTATAGACTATTTAGTAGTGGGTAGAAATTAACTAATGACCAATATGATCTTGAAACAAAGATATTACCATTAAGTAATGAAAAAGAAAACACTTGCAAGTCATTAGGTACTGCCTTTGCCTATTAGACCTGAGATTTCAGCCTCTAATAAGTTGTACACTTCTACTTGGTGAAAAACGAGAGACAAACAGACCCTCTAGATTATTTTGTTAATACAATTAGATTGCATGGATTTTATCGCATGAGTCAAATAATTCACCTGGCGTATTATTTGCATAGATTTGGATAAATTGAATGTGGATGAAGAAAAAAATCTAAAGTGCCAAGTCCATCGTTCCTATATTTAGCCTTTTAGGTTGTTCTATCTGGACTTCGCTATTAAAATCAGATAGTTTACAAGGTGAAACTTGGACATAATTGCTATCGTACATTGACAGAATAAAGATCAAGTTGAAATCATTATCTTTTGTAGGATTTATTTTCTTCACCAAACCAGGTACCTTAGCTTGCAAGTTATACTAGATAAGTTTAAATTCATGTTATAAAATTTGGATATTCCATTGAGATGTTGTTTTACGCAATAGTTTTCATGCTCACATGGTCCCTTATAGTTAAGAGATAGCTGGAAACGAAAAACTATATACATACATACATACATATATATATATATATGAAACTTACTCAGCAAACAAAAATTCCTTAACACTTTACCTGTACCTATGCTAGTAGGACTATGTGTGTTGAGGAAAAGAATATGGACCATGAATCCATATCGGAAACACATGTTTATCCATTACCGGTAGTTATTAAATTGACAATGCTTTTGTTTTTAGAAGTAAGTATGTGAAACAAGGTATATTGAGGAAAGCGGATATTAGTTATCTACTATATTTTCACGATCATTCACATTCCACTCAACGAAAGCGACAAAGCTGTATCTTAGCATAAAATCTCCACAATATGAGATTTTGCCAAGGTATAAACATACATAGCGGCATCCATTACCTGATAATTTAAGATCCATGTTACTAGTACACTATACAATCTTTACAAGTGCTAAATTACATGGTTTCACCCAAGGTTCGAGATCTCGGTTTCAGTCTTTTGTAATCTTTGGAGTTTCGATTTAATTTGTATATTTTGGGAAATTCGATTCGAGTTTCGATTTTAGATTTCATTACTTATTTCATATAATTACACGTATATTTATTTGATTAATAAAAAATAGATGTGTAGTTTATCTTTAATTGAAAAATATGATATAAATGAACAAAATTGATTATTTATAAATATTTATAGCACTAACAAATATTTATATTACTTCGTATTTAACCTTTTTGGTTATAGTACTCATATATTTTATGTTGCATGTTTTCGAAGTTAAAAGTTTAGATTTTGAATATATATATTTGAAATTCAAATCAATTCATTTTCTTATTTTCTTCTGTAAAATTTGAGTTTCAATAATATTTTTTATTAAATTAGAGTTTTAATTTGATTTTGTTTCGGTTCCTACTTAAATCGAAATAAAATGATTGGAATCTCAGTGTTCCGATTGAAACCTCAAGCCATTGTTTCACCTATTCAAACGATCCATAAAAATAATGGTAGAAGTCAAAACTCCATGGTGACCAAAATAATTGAAACTCATATTCTGCATCTGATGAATGATCTGCGTAAAGTAAACTATCAATTGAGCCCACCGGAACACCTTTTGGAAACATATATATTATATTTACTAAAAATGTCCACCAACGACAACGCTATTGATAGTTATGGAACACGTGTTTGTAATACTCATTTACATTATCTGAAGTAGACCGTTAATATGTTTATCATCTGTCCATGTGGATTTGGATGCTATTATGTCACTACCATTGCTTTCAAAATCAACTTAGAAGTACTTATAAACAAGGATGTTTATGAGCTTGTTAGGATATCCGAGATAGTTAGTCACACGGTCCTTACTACCACATCTTACAACCAATAATCTTTTGCTTCTGTATTCATGTTGATAATTTTAAATATGTTGCTTATCCATTAGGACACAACAGAAATTTTGTATACATACCATTGCATACCACTTCCAAACTAAACTATACTTAGAGAGTTGTCTAGCTATCATCCAATCCCTACATATGTAACATTTTTAATTTGTAACATATTGATGAAGCTAATTTTGGTAGCTTAGATATTGTCAAATTTATTTGACGACCTTTTTGGTAGCATGTATTACTGCTTAGGAAAATGGTGTGTCATAAAGTAGAAATACTTTTGATAAAACTATTAACACTAATGCTGCATTTCATTTAAGGTCAAGGAATTATGAAATGAACAACACTTCCATGTGCCTCGCTAATAGGAGAATCAATTAAAAAATATGAGGCTAACAAACACATTTCCCCTTTTTTCAAGTAAGAACTCTATATTTATGTTATTGTTCAAAATTTAAAACTTCAAATTTCATTATTTAGTATCAAATTCTTAACCAGTAATAACTTAGAGTTTACAACATGCCAAAAGGTACATGGTAGAACTGTTGAAATGGTTCAAATGCAGCACTCAGACTCATCCAACTAAGGAAGCATAGAAAGGTAAGAATTTGCTCGATTAGGCACTTTAAAGGCCATTCTCAAGTAAACCAACTAAATTGAACAAAAATAAAGAAATGGTGAACCATTCTAGCATTAGGACGACGAGTAGCAGCCTCCTAGCACTGCATTCATAGTGAGTGCAAAGAGCATCCGAAAAGAGATAGTAAATTAAGTCACTACTGTATGTATCCATCACCGTTACTTGAAAATTATAGTTTTCAAATGCTTCAACCAAGTATTATTTAATATGCAGTAATATTTTAGTATTATTTACAAACCATCATTCACCGTCACGATGATTTAAATCAATACATAATAATATATATACTAACTATAATATTCAGATGAAAACAATTTTTCATTGTATATAATTACGGCAATATGTATTTATGCATTCCATTGAAAAAATTATATTTATGCATTAATACAGAACAATGTGCAACATATGGATTCATCAAAATCCTGTAAATACACATAATGTTAAGGGTTCCTTGCAACATTTAAGCAGAAAGCAACATAATGTACATGTATTTCCATAAATCATAAATTAGTTAGAAGGATATTAGAGCAAAAAAACATGGTACTTCTGGAATTAATTATTTTTTATGTGTACTTTGGTATATTCATTTATGAATTTAGTTGAATTTTATCATTTGAGTTATACTCAAATGTTCATTTGAGGTTTGTATGCACTTAATATTGGCTGTACATTGTTTATTCATGATCATGAGGAATAATATTATAGTATTTATGTTTCAGATTCTTTGGTGTTTCATGATAAAAGACTTTTGCTTTGAAATTTTAGTATGTAGACAAGTATATATCTTAGTTACAAGTTTATTTGTACATCTACAGATGAGTACTCCAATCATTTTCTTTCATTGATTTTTCTACTTTTTACACATGTCATTTCCCTTGCAAGCTAGCTTTAATTTTCTTTTTAACACTCTTTTTATATCCAGTCTCTTTGTGCTTCAAGCCTCAATGTGAATAGTTGTAAACTGTTCCTCTCAGTAAAATATTAATTTTTTATTACAATAGAATTTGGTTTTGAGTTATCTTTTTGGCTTCATTATATTTTAGCCTCCTACATCATTTGGTATTGCTTTATATATCCGACCAACAAAGGTAACATTCTTTTATTATCAATCAGCGTTTTCAATTTTGTGTTTTCATGCTCAGCCTTTAACGCCATGCTAGAATTCATAGTTTGATGCATTCTACATGACTTTGCTATGAAGGTTTTGTGGTTAGACCATCTGATCTTACTCTTTTCTTAGATTTAATAATAAATCGATGATTGCAAAATTATATATCTCTACTAATTGGTCCAGTTTATGCCTAAATGTGGTTCCAAAAAAATGAAAGCATATCAGGTCATGCATAAGGTTGTAACTAATTAGCTAGCTGTGAACTAAATCAATCACATGACATATGCTTTTATTTTCGAAAACATTCCTGATCAAGTCTAAGATAATAGCTCCTGTTATCTCGTTTTTGGTCAAAACTGGAACATCAATGTTATGTGCGTTTCCACCACGACCGAACCAAGAAGAAGCAGCCAGCAAGCGTATATAAGTCTGGGGTTTCACTCATGACTCAAGTATAAAAGTCCATTCGGTATCAAAGACTTAAAGATTGATTCGGTAGTACATCATATATCTCATTCGGCATAGTTCATTCGGCACTCCCCTCGCTGTCGAACCAGGCATCACCTCACCACAACCGAACCAACTCCAGCTCCCCTCTCTGACCGAACCAGGTAGGTGACTACCGAACCAAGGCATCTCCATTACCATACACCTGTCGAATCATGTCCATTCGAGCTAAGCCCTCCACTCCACAACTACCGGTCCATCTCCCCACCGAGCCAACCTTCTCCTCAACCACCGAACCAACCCACATCGGTCCAGCATCTATCGGACCAGCCTCTACCGGATCAAGCTACATCATCTACCACCGGACCGAGGCACTACCGAACCAAGGTGGTGCCGAACCAAAGTTGCCAGTCCAGATTGCTTCAGCCCAGGCCCGCCAGCAGCTATATACATCCAGGACCTCTACCCCCAGCCTCACTCTATAAATAGAGGGGCAGGGGTACAACAATGGCAGACAAGTTTGAGAGCTCAAGCACGGAAGGAACTTTCAAACAACTTTCAATTACCTGTATACAAAGCTTTGTACTTGTAATCTGAAAGAAAAGAGAGAACAACATATAAAGTGGACGTAGGCACGTTCTGGCCGAACCACTATAAATCTGTGTGTCTTTTACAGTTTAGTCCCTGCTTTTTACATATTTGCATAAATCACCCAAATCGCTAAGAACAACATATAATCAACTAAATCGTACGACTTTGGGGTGTTTGCCCATTTTTTGCGCAAACATTTTGGTGCTTTCACTAAGAATTGAACTCAAGGACCTACCGCTTGGAAGTTGAATTTGAGAGTTTAGAGATTCAGATTGGAAGAGTCATGGCGAGACAATCAAGCAGAAGGCCAAGGCCAGAGCAGAGTTAACAGGAAGGGAGTCAAGAGGCTTCCTCAGGAGCAAACCAAGCTTCAGCCTTCATCACCAGGGATGAGATGGAGGCTATGATGAGAAGACAAGAAGAGATGATCCAGAACTTGCTTCAGCAAATTGGGCAACTTGTAGCACAAAACCAAGGAGCAACTGGAGTTCAGAACGGAGCAGGACCATCTGGCGTAGCAGCAGAGCTAGGGGGCACTCACGCAGAGCATGTTGATCCGACCTCGGGAAGAGAGATGGGGGAATCCGAGCCACCTGGTGGCAATAGAGGAGTGAACGCTCAGTCAAGGGGGCAGATCCCAGAGTTCCCTCGTGAACTCGGGGGGCAGGTTGAAAGTGATGAACGAAGATTGCATCTCGGAGACAATGACAGATTAGCAGAGATGGTTAGAAGAGCTATGAGAGGCGGTTTAGTAAACAGAGACTTGGAAGATGTAAACAGGAGTCCTTTTTCTTCTGCGATTAGGATGGCTAGGAACCCACCAGAATTCAAGCTACCATCAGTAGAGATGTACGATGGGAGGACAGACCCTGCGGTCCATCTTACTAAGTATATGAGGCACATGGAAGTGATGGGGGCATCACAGGAGATCATGGCCCGGTGCTTTCCACTGTATTTGACGGACATTGCAGCGTTATGGTTTAGGCAACTGGAGAGCGGCTCCATAGGAACGTGGGAAGATTTAACTGAGAGATTCATGAGGCAATTCAGGGTTCATATTGCGAGACCCAAGAATGTGATGACTTTGGCAACCTTGAAGCAGAAAACTGGAGAGACTTTGAGGAGCTTTCTAACGCGATTTAATGCGGCGGCAGCATCAGTGGATCGACCAGATCCATCTATGGTCATGATGGTGGTTGTATCTGGAATAGCTGATAGCACAGAGTTCAAGAATTCATTAACCAAGGACCCGCCTATGAATCTGGGAGAGTTCTATCATGAGGCTGAAAAGTTTCTGCGTTTGGAAGATGCTAGTGCAGAAAGAGAGAAAGAAGATGACGCTTACGCAATCAAGAGCGGAAACCCACCTGGAAAGGGTGCGGAGACTAGCAAAGGAAAGAGAAAGGCTGAGGATAATGATGACAGGTCAAAGCGGCAAAGGAGGGAGCCGCGATTCATCACTCACACTGAGCTGAATGAGAGTCTGGAACGGATTTATCAGGATACCAAGGGGCAGGTTCCGTATCGTAGACCAATGCGAAGGGATCCAACCTCTGACGAAAGAAAATCAGATAAGTTTTGTGTATTTCATGAATTATACGGTCATAACACTAATGATTGTAGGCATTTGAAGGACGAGGTGGAAGGGCATATCAGGAACGGTATGCTCCTTCAGTATGTGAGGAGGCGAACTCCAGCAGTGGAGCCAGAGCGACCACCGTCTACATCGGCAAGAGGTGACCTTGGATCGGGGCACCGTTTGATTATCCATTGATTGCTTGATTAAAATAACGATGAACAAGTTGTAAACCTCTCGCTAACACGGTAAGATCATTTACACATGTGAGCGATCGCGCACGATCCATAGGCATGCTCTGAATGACTACCAGCCGCATTATAGTAAGAGTTTACGCTTTGACATCTTCATTCTGCTTTTTGCTTTGATTTTGATTTGAACATTTAAATTCTTCCTGTTTGGACATTTCTGCTGTAGGATTCATATGATTATTGCTTTAACAACTACAATTCTATGGAAAAATTACTTGTACGCCCGTGGATCGCGAACGGTCCACGAGCACCTCTTGCATGGCAGCGAACTGCCGAAGTCTTTGATTCGGAAACTCCCCCAAACAATAACCCCGGCACTGATAATATTAAGTCTCCCCCGGGCACACATAATTCGCCTCGAACGGCACCCGATCGCGAACGGTCACAACTAGCCTCGAACGGCACCCGACTTCGAACAGTCACAATTCGCCTCGAACGGCACCCAACTTCGAACAGTCACAATTCGCCTCGAACGGCACCCGACTACGAACAGTCACAATTCGCCTCGAACGGCACTCGACTTTGAACAGTCACAAACTCGCCTCGAACGGCACAACTCACCTTACCTCAAATGGCTCGATCGCGAACGGTCGTCATTTGAGGCCCACCACTTGACCGCGCACTGTCGCACTTTACCTCGAATGACTCGATCCCAAACGGTCGTCATTTGAAGTTGAGCGCTTGACCTTGAACGGTCACATTTCACCGAAGATGACTCGATCCCGAACGATCGACGCATGGATTTACGCGCTTGACCGCGCAGGGTCGCACTTCACCTCAAACGACTCGACCGCGAACGGTCGTCATTTGAAGTTAGGCGCTTGACCATGAACGGCCGCGCTTCATCCCAAATAGCTCGATCCCGAACGGTCGTCATTTGGGGCCATATAAAATATCAAGCTCTTTACAGGTTGTCAACAGGATATGAACATCCAGCTCATGGCATTACAAAACACGCC
The DNA here is from genome assembly GCA_030765085.1 of Allium cepa. NCBI lineage: Eukaryota > Viridiplantae > Streptophyta > Magnoliopsida > Asparagales > Amaryllidaceae > Allium > Allium cepa. Next base: position 458,003,759 of record CM060938.1, on the reverse strand, counting down.
TTCCTACCGCAAGGACATCAACTGGATATAAACATTCAGCTCATGACATTACAAAACACGCCCTTCCTATCGCAAGGCATGTTTTGGGGGGCAAAGTGTTATCCCGTTTTTGGTCAAAACTGGAACATCAATGTTATGTGCGTTTCCACCACGACCGAACCAAGAAGAAGCAGCCAGCAAGCGTATATAAGTCTGGGGTTTCACTCATGACTCAAGTATAAAAGTCCATTCGGTATCAAAGGCTTAAAGATTGATTCGGTAGTACATCACATATCTCATTCGGCATAGTTCATTCGGCACTCCCCTCGCTGTCGAACCAGGCATCACCTCACCACAACCGAACCAACTCCAGCTCCCCTCTCTGACCGAACCAGGTAGGTGACTACCGAACCAAGGCATCTCCATTACCATACACCTGCCGAATCATGTCCATTCGAGCTAAGCCCTCCACTCCACAACTACCGGTCCATCTCCCCACCGAGCCAACCTTCTCCTCAACCACCGAACCAACCCACACCGGTCCAGCATCTACCGAACCAGCCTCTACCGGATCAAGCTACATCATCTACCACCGGACCGAGGCACTGCCGAACCAAGGTGGTGCTGAACCAAAGTTGCCAGTCCAGATTGCTTCAGCCCAGGCCCGCCAGCAGCTATATACATCCAGGACCTCTACCTCCAGCCTCACTCTATAAATAGAGGGGCAGGGGTACAACAATGGCAGACAAGTTTGAGAGCTCAAGCACGGAAGGAACTTTCAAACAACTTTCAATTACTTGTATACAAAGCTTTGTACTTGTAATCTGAAAGAAAAGAGAGAATAACATATAAAGTGGACGTAGGCACGTTCTGGCCGAACCACTATAAATCTGTGTGTCTTTTACAGTTTAGTCCCTGCTTTTTACATATTTGCATAAATCACCCAAATCGCTAAGAACAACATATAATCAACTAAATCGTACGACTTTGGGGTGTTTGTCCATTTTTTGCGCAAACAGCTCCCATTTATTACCTATTATTTTTGTAGGATTAACAAAGGTAGGTAACCATTTGTTGATCTATCATTATATAAAGCTTAAAATGTAGTGAAATAGAAGCAGCCCCATTAACTTTGCATTACACTACATCTCTTGGAAAAATAATAAAGAAGTTGACGCTTAATCCCCATTTGTATAAATAAATAAAAAATATTCCCCTTTTTTTGCAATATAGAAAACACATTTTTCCTAAATGAAAAGCTACTACGTATGCATCGACCATTTGACATATTGGAGAATTATTACACAATTCATTTTAATTGGTTTTTAAAAAATGTTATAGGATTCTCTAAAAAATGCCACATATAATAAAATTATGGTTTGAAAATACATATAATTTGTAGTGTCAAATATAATGTAGTTTAACTACTTGTTGTTTCATCAATCAAAAATGCCTGTGTCACAATATTTTCGGGCCAGATATTAAGATTGTTGCTTTGTTGCTTTAAGATTTTGTTTCGTTTGCTGTTATTTTGACACCCTATGTATTTCAATTTCTGATATTCAAATTTTTAATATATTACAGGTTACATTTGTCTACCAAAAACTATGTCTTCCTACAGTTGTCATCAGCATTTTATCGTTGTTCTTTTTCATGCTGCTGTCGCTATGTGTAATATGACAGATGACTCATCATGTGATGTAGTCAACTTCCTTATATATACAATTTTCTTCATACGATAATTTCTTTGTAATGAATACATAACTAATAGTCTAATTCAATCATACTAGAGTGAAATATAATATACATGATACATTCTATAACTCTGGATGAACTTTTGATAAAGGAAAATTGTTGCTTTGATAGTTCTAAAAAGTTAGTAATATGTTATTCTTTTGGTTTGTTCGTTGAAACACCGACTAATAATCTTCCACAACGATATTTGATCAACCCGTTTAGAAAATGTAACATGATTAAAATTACTTAGGTTTACTTTTCACTGGCACAACTATTGTTTGATTTAAAACAACAAAAAGGACAAAACCATGGATTTTGTATCAGCAGCTACTATGCATGTACATAATTCACTTTATTTCCTCAACCATCTGACTTAAATTAAACTTAAACCAAAACGTCGTATTTATATCCCATTGTAATTATCTGTGAATAAACAATACAAACATTTTTTCTAAACTTTACATAACTTTTATCTTATGATGTTCGGCTTAACATCGTACACACCAGCAAACCAAAATATCAACATTCCCTTCGTTTAAGAATTCCAAACCATATATAATAGAAGTGTTGGATTGTTGTTCCATATTTACTATAACTGTTGATTGTTAGATCAGTTGCATACATTTATCTCATCCAATTTCCAATTATTACAACTACAAAAGTAATTTCGTCAATCCGTGTGCGAAGCACGGGTTCGCATTAGTTTTTACATGTTAAAAACATATGCTTACAAAACGGGCTATTTGGTCTAGTGCTTGCACCTTTTAACAGTTGAATGGTTAACCATAAGTTTGATAAAAAACACTACACTAGTTAAGAATATTGTCTACCGGTGTAGCATATTTAAGTAAAATTATTACTTCAAAAATATGTTCTGATACTGCTAAAATATGTTGTTGTTACTTTAAATAGGTTATTATATATCTTGCCAATGAATTATAATGTGGTATGCTTAGAAATTGTCCTCGCCTTGCAATTTTCTCGTTCATGCAATCACAATATTTTTGGTGTGTAATTCAATTGCATTGTCAGCTAAGCTATATTGGATATGGAGTAGCTTTTAAACATTTTGAATTGAGGTTTATATTGTACAATGCAACCAGCAACTTGAATTTCTATAATGCACTTGCATAAAGCCTTGATTTTAAAAGTATAAATATACCTATATAATATCAGTGTAAACGCAAACACGTAAAGCTAAAAGTTTAAGACCAAGATTCTATGTAATACAAATGACTACTATGGAACAACAGATGCCACAAACCGAAAAATGACATGACTGAGTATAAATAGTTTCATCTTTCATCATAGGAAGGTTAACATGGTTATACCTAGAGAAAGTTATTAGATGAATACGCCTAAGTTCATCAAACATCAATAAAGTCAATATAAAATCATCAGAGAAAAGCCTTTTTTGTAATGAATTTTGTGTTAACTTTAAATTCAATGAATTATATATAATATCAAGACTAATACACTTGCAAAAGATTATGAAGTAACTATGGCAGTTTACCAACAACTTCAAAAACAAATACCTTCCTACAAAGGAATAGTTTATATTTATTTATTATCGCTTCGATGTTTCCACAAATGATCAACTAATTAACCATGTATTTGCTAAATATATTGATTGTAAAGAAGAAAAGGAAAATTATAATACCTACGAGGCAAAAATCAATCTTCAAATCATCAACAACCGAGCTTATAATACCTGTAAGCAAAATAAATGGTAATAAGTGGTTAAACATGACTGCTATTTCTAAGAGATTTACCATGTGAGAGTCTAGAGACTGGTTTTTCTCTAACACACAAAGAATTATGATACTCTTTCACTGCATAGATGAGGTGTTGAAAAAGTACTAAAAAGCAAAATATAACTTGCAAGGACTTAAAAAATATGGTGCAAAAGTTTTATTTGGCATTGATGTAAACTACGTGAGAATTTAATGATTTGTGGTCGTGAAAATTTGATAGAATTGTTTTCAATTTTCCTTATGATGGGTTCAGCGAAAAGGAAGATAGCTTGCGACTAATCACGTATGCTTTATTTGCTCTGTACAGTCATAAATTTTATTATGCTTGCATGTTTTATTTTGACTATTGTTATCATAAAATGTTTGTTGTTTATGTTACAGATTGCATAGGAAGCTAGCTTTTGGGTGAATGCAAAACTTTCAAGTTTAGCAGTATGAGACATGCATACTATTTATATAAGTTGTTTTTATGATGGATTCAAGTTCTTTTTTGGTTTATATGTACATGTATTAGATTCTAGTTGTTCTTAGAATTTAAAGCTTAAATTTTGTATCTACTTCATCCCTTACAGCCCGTTATAACTTTTAGCTTTATAGTTCTACTTGGTACCAAACAAATAATAGTTCACGGAATACAAAAAGAATTCACTAGATATAGATTTTTGAAGGTGGCGAATATGCATGTTTTTTTAACTTCCAACCTTAATGTTTTGCATATTTACTGAGAATATTCTTCGTAAAGCAACTTTGATAGAGTATTTAATACAACCTTCATATTCTAATTTCTATGCTATTACATCAATACTTTCTTCTTTTAAATTGTTTGCTGTAAAAAAATAGAAGTAACATTTTAAAATCTATACGACATGATATGGCACAATCTTGTCTAGTTAGTGCATTTAAGCCTTGGTGTAAGAGTAACACCACCAGCCCATCATGTTTTCTTGAATGAAGCAATCAAACTTATATACACACTAAAATTCAAACACACCAATTTATTTCCAATTTGCAGTACCCACTTAAAGATGGACACGTGTCCCTGTTTGCACAATAACAGAGAGTCTCATTTGAACTTAAAAAACAAAGTAATATTGAAATAAAACAACGCAAAATATATCATAGAGTGTGCAACTCAAAAATAATGCACTCACACAGAAACTCTACACAGCACACGCCCACACATATCACACTACAACAACCATGCATATATTACACACACTAGTTCACACTGTTCATGCCTAGGCTACCCTCTACTACACAACACACACACACACACACTGAAACACCTATATCTACAAGCACACATTCATGTTGTTACAGTTGCACCTAGGGGAACAACAGGGCTTAAGAAAAGCATCTAGAAACCCATAGGCTGTCATAGTTTTATGATTCGCAGAATAGACAAAGTCTGAAAAGCTCAACTAAATCTTAGGAGATTATTATAGGAAAGAATTATTATAAGTAGTGCAGTAATGATGTAGTGACTGCTGTCTACTTTCACATTACAACAACCTAGCAGCTTATGTATGTTCCCTGAAAACTAATGCATAGAAAAGCAAAAGAACAATGAAAATTTCATTTTGTTAATCCATATCTATCCTCTAACTTGATTCTTCTATTTAAACATTACTAATGACTTCTCTTTAATTATTTGTCAACTATAATTTATATTTTATATTTACTTATAAAATATAGGTATCTTAAGTGTATTTGTTATATTTCCTACTTATATAAACATAGACTCAAGTTTAATTATAAGTAACAGTGATTTGCAGTCACTCAGGCATAAGACAAGGAGAACACATGTGTATTAAAAAGAACACATGCAGACCTATGAATCACAACGTGCACACGCATACATATGATTATATATATATATATATATATATATATATATATAACACATCCATTCATATTTCTATATAGTATGCGATCTACTACATAAACATGGACAAGAGCATAGAGTTGGATTAAACACTCATGCATGGTAACAAAACAAATACAAAAAAAATCATTCATAAATATAAACTTAATACAAAATTCATCCACCAATACGAAATCCAAGGATGCCTTTAACATAGCTTATATGAAAGGTGGCCACGGCTCATGTCGAATTTTATCATCAAAAAATGAAGAAAAAAACAAGGAAAAATACGCATGAAATAAGAAAGCTCAAAAAAAGATTGAATTCATATTTTTTTTAAATGATTGCATTTGCAACAAAATTAACACATTTCTATAACATAAATTAAGATCGCTAACTTCGAAATATTAAAAATAAAAATAGAAAGTGAAGTTTACATGTAGAAGCCATAATAATTTAAAACAGGCTCAGGTACAATCTCCATCTTTGATAATTATATGTAGTGAGAACTTATACATACCATAATCACTAAGAATTAAGGAATTTACGTAGGTTTGACATAATTAGGTACCTTTAAATTTAAATAGAATTAAGTGATAAACATTAAACACAAACATCTTTTGATAGCAAACTCGCATCGAAAGTTATTCCATGATAGGTTGGAATATTATCTAAATAATTTTTGCAAGAAAATAAATTTGGCGTAAGGTAAAATGTATACAAGATGTGTTTATAACAATATATAGCTTATGAGTTCACTATAAATAAAAATACTGCACAGTCCTAAAAATATTCAAGAGAGGGGTTATGAGTTCGAAAATGAAATATTTTTTTCGTTAACGTCTTGCATAAATGCTCATTATGGACTAATTATAAGGAGTGTAAAAATAAAGTGCACCTAATAACGCTTAATTTACATGTTCATTTAGCAATTTCATGTAGAATAAAACACTTTAAGCAATGATGTCACAAAGCACGTTGGTAATTTCGCTCATGCGAGGAATCCATCTCAAGGTACGGTTTAACAAAAAAAAGAGCACTAGAAAACATAGACCAAAAAGAAAATTCATTATCTGCATCAATTGGTAAGACCAATTTCTAGCCAATCGAAGGCATGATTAGAAAAGTAAATTCTGAAATACAACAAAACTGCAAAATCATGAAACGTACCGAATTTGCTTTTCCAGTCGATTTTCGAAATATAACGCAAGCCCTAACCTTCTTTTGTCTTCATCAAATCGATGGAAAATAAACAACGGAGGCTTAAGGGTCGAGAAATTTTTTCAGATATTTTTTAAGTGAAAATTATAATTTTTATTAATTAAATACCATTTTCCAATTTTAAAATAACTTTAGAAATATAAAATCATGTTAAAAAAATCTAAAGTATTTACCGAAGCTTCTGAGATAACAGACTAATTACAGAAAAATTAAAACTAAATTTTAGACAATTTATTTTATATGAATTTATTAAATCTTATAGTGATTAAATAATAATAAAAATATTTAATAATTTTAAGATTTTATTTTCGGTTGATAAAATTCATAATTAATATAAACATACATTAGAAATTATTAGATCAAATTTTGTATAGTATAGATGTATATATACTTTGATACAAATTATATAAATAAATTAATTAAAAATTAATATATATATATATATATATATTAATATAATATTAAAATAAAATACAGTAATTTGGCATAGAACTTCAGATCACTAATAACACACACACAGATATATATATATATATATATATATATATATATATATATATATATTAAACCTATGCACATAACCAATCATTATTGTGACAACATCATTACCTATAGGAATCTCACGTAACTAAAAATGCAGTAATATATATATATATGAACAATAAGCTATTATATAATGATCATACATCTTATATGGAACCAAACTCTAACCTATAACTAATCCCCTCAAGTCCACCTTGAAATGATGAGTCCTCTTCCTTTGGAAACTTCCTCGATTCGTCGTATTGCTGGTCCTTGAACCGCAAACCCTTTGTTATCAAATAGCTATTGATTTTGATTTGATTTGATTTGAGATTTTAAAGGGGTATATGCATGTATAGATCAGCTACGAGAAGGATGGAGGAGGCAGCTAAAAATCAAACTTGCTTAGATTAGGGTTAGAGATGCTTTTATAATTATTGAGATAGAAAAGAGGATCATATCTTGCTTTTTCTTTCCCAATCTACACCATCCATCTTAAATCCTAATTGCTCCTATTTTTTGCTGCCTTTATCACATAATTGCAGTCCAAAATTCCATTTCAAATCTAACGGTTAATATCGCATTTAAGCCCAAGAAAATAAGGTAATTGAATCTAATTTAATTTCATTACCGATATATCATATCGATCGATATATATATATATATAACCATTATAAATATATACAACAATATTTCTCAAATCATATTCAAATTTTATAATTAATATTTCATAAATATTAATTAATTTATAACAATTGTAAACTAATTAAATTGTTTGGTCTAAAGAGACTTCATCATTTCGGTTGAGTAACTCTTGGGTGCAAATTCGGTTAGTGATCAATATCTAACTATTCGAATGTTAATGTTTATGCATCACTTAGCAGGTGGTATGACATTATGACCAATTTATTGCTTTCTTAGTTTTGGCAAAATCCAATTCACTTTATTAAGTGTTACTCGGTTGTGACATTTATTTGCACCAATTCTCTTTTTCAAAACTATATCACTTTGGACTTATGGAATTTGGTAACAGTAAAATTTCCAGTATCGTTGATACTCATGTCGACCTAATTATAACTCCATAGTCAAAAATCTATTAGCGAATCTATTTGCACCAAAATTGGGACAACACTTATCGGATGTAATTGAAGAGATTAGAATGCAGAAATTATAGGGAAAATAAGGCTAACCTAACAATCACACCAATAAAAGCATGCACAAATAGAAGAAGACAAGCGTTTATAGTGGTTCGGCATAGCCTATGTCCACCTTGAAAAGATTGATGTTTATTCATAATTCTCAACTGAATTACAATGATATAATAACTAATAATTAAGTTACAATAGAGTTTCAGCAGAGTGACGACATAGAAGCTTCCAAAAGTCCCTTTTCTGGATGCATATGGATGCTATTTATAGGCGTAGGCTGAAAATATCTCGTCCGGATCATGGAGGACTTCTTCTCTCATGTAGGTGGGCCCACGGGATCGAGTTTAGGTGATTTCGACTCGATCTAGGATAAGGATTGCAATGGGCCAGGTCTACAGTCCAAACCCGGTCGACCAGTCCCTATTTTGGCCCGTCCGGACCAGCCCCATTGGGTCATTAGGACTGGTAGACCCGTTCCCCGTTCTTGAGTGCCCCGGGTCTAGGGTCGGGTCGGGGCTCGGTTGACCCATCCCAACCCGACCCGCACAACTAACATCTCATGAAACTACATTATTACTATAATGATTTATTAATCTTCTTAGATATAAGTGATTCTAGCATGGATATTAAAATGTTCCAATAAATAATCTATAGAAAAAATTAGAGTATTAAGTTGCATCGTTGATATCTATACAATAAAATATGTATATATTTTCTAAATTGTTATTGTAGGCATCATTTTTACTAACTTTCCTTAGACCCGTTGTTATTTGTATTTCATGTATTATTTGGTGATAACGAGTACAAACAAATAAATATATGTACGTTGGTATACAATTTTGAATCAATACATAAGACTCGTCGGATCTTGGGGCAGATCGGGCCTACCCTAACCCAAACGGGTCTCGGATACGGGGCAACATTCCAGACCCGCACTTGATCTACGGCGTAGTCTGGGGCGAGGTCTAAAAAATCTGGGATGGGTATGGGGCACTAAAAACCCACCATAACCCATCCCATTACCATTCCTAATCTAGGAGCGATACGAATGGAATTCGCATCGATCGAGAATTGATCCTTTTTGGCTGAAATTTATCTGGTACATTCTTGATGTTGTAGGCAAGCTCCTGTGAAAATTTGGTGGCATTTGGATTTGTAGATCTCGAGTTATGATCGATACAAGTTTGGATTTTCAATGTGTTGTCGAACTCGTATTGATACGATCCATATCGGTACGGGTAACTCTTTTCATATTGATGCTCCATGCTCTACTTTGTATCGATGATTTAGTGACTGCGTCATATCGATTATGTGTAGCCGCTTCGTATTGATGTATTGCATCTTACTTCGTATCGATGCTTTCAGGTGCTATTTCGTATCGATCATTTAGGGAACTAATACGAACTACCTTCATTTGATGGATACAAAGTGGAGAAAATATAATGGATACAAAGTGGAATAAATATGATGGATATGAAGTGGTATAAATATGATGGATACGAAGTAGAACGGTCATTGATGGATACGAACCGATGCTCTCTCTCTCTCTCTCTCTTTATTTTTATCGATCCATATATTGAGCACACGAACTCCAATTGACTTGAAATTTAGAATGTTGGTTTCATAGCTTTGATTGTCATTCCATATCAATTGTAGCTCGATCCAGACTCGGACAAAATTTACCAATATCCATATTGAACCTATGTATAACCGATCTCCAGGACGAACTGTCTTGGTTTCTAGTCAAGTTCTTAGTGTCACGGCCTTGACAAAAGCCGGGATAACATTTGCTCCCTAAAGGACGTCTTGTGTGAACATGACATGCTTTGAAAATCTACAATCTTCATTCTGAAAAAGTTCTATCTGATTCGCTGAGTAGTTGCTTTCTTTTCGTTAAAAGATGTAACTTTTGATTGATCTTAGATGATGTAGATGTCGAACTGTTGATTGTCAATGATCATGCAGTGTTTTGTTGTGACTGAGTTTTGAACGCTAGTGATTTGTTGTTTATTGTTTTGATAGTCATTAGGTGAGCGTTTAATCCTTGTTAACTTTGAAAAATCGAATTTTAGTTCGTCATACATGCACATATGTTAACTTGACTCCTGTTTTTGTTTGTATGTTCACGGGTCGTTGTCAAGGTCTTTAGTTTTTGTTTGGATTGAGTTTTGTATTGATCCTCTCCTGGATCGATCCAAGACGTTGGAATGTATGCTTCGTATCAATGGCTAGGTAATATTGGGTCTCGGATTGATGGATACAAGAGTAATGCTTTGTATTTATGGAGTTGAACGATCTAGACATAATCATGCAGTGATGCTTCATAGAGGATATGCCATTTCTCATTCCTTTATTCAAGAAGAATTCCCAATTACGAATAATCTTTGATAGGAGTCGTCCATGACTCCTTTTCTAGATCCATCTCTAAGATCTTATTGATCTTCATATGTCAATGCTTGGAATAATAAGTATTTTAACTGGGACAAAGTCTTTTTGCCATGCATCACCAGAACTGGCTAGCTTAGCTAGTGACTTGGTTTTTTTATTTTATTCACTAAGGATGTGTGTAATGGTGTAATTCTCGAAGTCGGCTAGTAGCTTTTGCATCCAGCTAACATAAGGAGCAAGTCGTTGCTCCCTAGTCCGATAATCCTCCCTACCTTGGCATTCCACTAACCAGAAATCACATAAGACATGTAAAGTTTCCACTCCTAGTTTTCTTATAAGTTTGAGCATGGTGACCAAGGCTTCATACTTAGCTTCATTATTTGTTGCAGAGAAGTTGAATTTCAGGGCATAGCAGATCGATCGTTCCTCGGGAGTCATTAACGGAACTTCGATGTGAGAAAGCCAATTATTGGAAGTTTCATCTGTGTACATTCTCTATCGATTGGATGGTTCTCTACTGTTCTTCGGATAATCATCTGATGTAGTGAATCCAGATATGAAGTATGCTAATTGTTTGGCCAAGGATAGCACTTCAAAGGAGGTAATGATAACAAATTGGCTTAGGTCGATACTCCATTTGAGTAACTATTCAGACATCTAAGGTTGCTACAGGACCTATCATAATGGCTGGTCGATATAGACGTTAACAGGGTGAGCTTGTCAATAGATAGCCTTCATCATATACTAGTCTTTGGATTTGTTTCTCTTCACATAGCATTGCGATGCTTATGGCGTATGTTGACATAACCCAATTGAGGTACAGATCTTCACAATCCAATGGATTGGGTAAAATGGGAGGTCTCTCTGAGTGATCTATCAGAGCTGGAATTGCATCAATGCAGTTGTTAGTCCGCTTCAAAGTTCTCTTCCCTCTCTTGGTCAGGTTGAAGAAGATAATACACTTGTAGATGGTCCTAGAGTGGAATCAGCTTAGGACGGTAATCTTTCAACTTAAGTTTTGTACCTGCTTGGTTGTCCTCGGTACATGGGTTTCTTTAATTGTCAGAATTTTCCAAAAATTAGCCTCGATTCCACGAGAATTAATGATGAAAACAAAGAATCTTTCTGTTGTAATGTTGAAAAAGCATTTCAAAGGATCAAGTTTCATCCTGCATTTTTAGAGAGAACTGAATCTCTGCTAAGTCATCGATGTGGTTGTTTGATAGTCGTGATCTCACGAGCATATTAACCATATATACTTTCATTGATTGGCTAATCTGATTTTTGAATGATCCGTTAACCGTCCTTCGGTAAGTAGCACCACTGTCCTTAAATTTGAATTCGTGGATTGCAACATAGCACTATAGGCCTAGGTCAGTAATGAAACCGTTGCATTTTTGGTCTAGGGCATGCTTCAGTATTTGATTATATCTGGGGTTTGTGTCCATGGAAGTGAGTAATTCATGTCCGATGGTCGAGTCCACTGGTTGGTTGATCCCTGGAAGTGGAAGACTATGTTTCTTCATGCCTTATGAAATTCTAAGTAGTCGACATATGTCCGCCACTCTCTGTTTGTTTTTTCTATAAGCAAAGGATTGGATATTCATTTTGGGTAGAGGGTATCGTGGATAAAACTATTGGTTTTGAGTAGATTTTCCTCCTCTTTAAGTGCAGCAGATCTCTCTAGATCCACGTTGCTTCATTTTATTCACCGGGACATACCTTGGGTCGACATTTAATGCAGGGTTCTCAATGGTTGGTGAGAGTCCATATATATATTCGAGTCCAAGCGAACACAACATGATTTACCTAAAGTAAAAAGTTAACTCTTTTATCATCATTGCGTTGAGTTGTGATCTGATCTTTAGTACTCATGATGGATTGTAGGCACTTCATGTGCTTATTTACAATGGTTAATGATTAGCCTTATAGGCATGTTGGACCAAAGGCTCGGTAGATTTCAGCACTGTATTGCGTGCTGATGCTTAGTTAGCTCCAGCTATGAGTTTGAATTTACTTATGTTTCCAAATGATGCACTTTCCATTCAATGTACTCGCGATCCATTGCTCGTTTTAAGGGTCGGAATGATGATTAGTTCCCCATAAGTCCGAACGTCGATCCGATGATTCTATCTTTAAGCATCATTTCGGTCATAACTTCAAGTTTTTATAAATACTAGGCACGAGCTATAGGATTGAGTACTCGTATCCAGCTCTTGGATGATCACACTCGTTCCCTTAATCTTGGGTTGATGGATGTATTGTGCGAATGATCGAGCCCAGCTTTTGTGAGTTTATACTGTAGTCCAAGCTGTTAGAGCCAGAGTTGTTTGATGAACGATCAAATTACATTCATCTTATTTCTCGCCCATGCCCCCAAGTTGGGGAATATCTCGATAAGTACCAAGGTGGATAATGTTCGCTACAATTTCGCATTCTATCCCGTTGAACCATGGGATCGAGTTAACCGATGGAAGGCTGAGTCGTGCCTTATCTTGCATTGTGTCCTAGTTCTTTCCTCTAAGCAGAATAATTCGTTGCTTCACCGACATTCAAATGGGAATTAAATTCTGTACGGTCAATGACATTCACTTCGCTTCTTATGTTGCAATACTCTAGGTAGAAACTGAAGAGTGAATCGTCCAGTTAGATCCAATGCAGGATTGATGCTTCCCTTATCAAATCCAGGGCAAGAATCGGTGTGTAAACGTTTAGGTTGCACTCGTTTCGAATTGCTCTTTTAGGAGTATCATGGTAAGAGTCAGTGAATGAACGGTCATGTTGCATTCATTTGGAGTTGGGCAATCAACCATGTCCACTTCAATTTACGTTCTCCCGTCAGATCTAGGGATAAAGTCAGCTCAAATGCAGCCAGGTCATGCTCATACGGTCTCATGCTCTTCCTGACGGATCGAAGGAAGGTGATGGAGGATGAATGCTCAAGTCACACTCATTCGTGGCTTATTCTTCTATCCATGCTCTGTTGATCAAAGGTATTTGATGGACATTCGGGTCACATCGATTTGTAGTCGAAGAGGATTGATATACACCGTCGATTCAATGGCACGATGTAGAATGCTCGGACCTTATTTCCTTTCGATCCAATGGTATGACATGAAAGGTGTAGATCGATATTGCCCATTGATCCGGTGGTACAATATAATTGGTCGCCCGTAACTTCGGGCATCATTCTGATTGGTTAGCATTCAGGCCTCCTTATAGTCGTTGCCATAAGTTGTAAAGGACGCTAAGCTGGCGATGTAGCGAGTCACCTTTCTCTTCTTTCAGTGATTTGTTTTTCTGCGCCCAGTCTTGGGTTAGCAAAGTTAGTTTGTGGACGGTCTAATTGCATTGGTGGTAATTTTATACTCCTCTCGTCGATTTTAGGTCGGAGTTGGTGAATGAATGGTCGAATCACATTCGTTCATTTGTCCATGCTCGTAGTTGCACTTCGGGGATCGGAGTCTGTTGAAGGGCCATTAGTCACACCTATTTAATGTTTATTCCCCTATCCTCACTCTGGGAACTAATTTTTTTTGTAGAAAATGGTCGGACCGCATTTTCCTCGGTCAGTTCCTCTGCCCCCAGTCAAGGGCAAAGGTCGAAATGTGGTCCGTCACATTACAACAACTTTAATTTGATGCTTTTCCCATAGAACTGTAAGAAGGAATTGGTTGTTGGGTGGTTGGGTCACACCCATCCATATTGCATGAACAACCTGTCGGATCATGGGAATGATTTAGCGGATGAATGATTGTGCCACGTTCATTTGCAGTAGGATGGGTAATCACATCCATTTTAGAATAGGATGTTCAGTTAGGTCCATTTCGTGAACCAGCGTCTCCCTGTCGAATAAAGGAAGAAATTTTGTCTTGCAGGGTTGGAGTGCATCCCCATAAAATTATGTTATGGGTCCGTGCCAAGGACAAGAGTTGATGCATGGACGGTTGTGTCATTCTCGTTTAGTGCTAGTTGGTCGGATCGCACTCAATTTTTTGAAATAAATGTGCCCCCATGTCGGGGGAAGAGTTGGAAAGCAGATGAACGAACCACATTCGCTTTTTATACAAAAGAACTTGCCAAGGAATCAGAGTTGATAGATGGGGAGTGGAATCGCATCCCTTCTGGTATTAATGTTCCAAACCATGATTTGAGGACAGGAGTTGGTTGGTGGGTTAACAGTCACACCCAATTGGTGTTTATACTCCAGTCTGCGCTCTTGGGACCGAAGTTAGTTCATGGGTGGTCATTCGCACCCATTTGGTGTTTATACTCCAGTCCATACTCTGGGGACTTAGAGTTGGTTGATGTTTATACTCCAGCCCACACTCTGGGGACTTAGAGTTGGTTGATGTTTATACTCCAGTCCACAAACTAGGGACTTATAGTTAGTTGATCTTTATACTCCAGTTCGCCCTTTGGGAATCTGGAGTTAGTTGATGTTTATACTCCAATTCCCACTCTAGGAATCTGGAGTTAGTTGATGTGTTGTTAGTCACACCAATTTGGTGTTTGTACTCCAGTCCGTGCTCTCGGGACCAGAGTTAGTTGATGGGTGGTCAGTCATACCCACTCCAGTTAATATTTATACTCTAGGTCGCACTTCGGCAATCTGGAGTTTGTTGATGTTTATACTCTAGTTCGCACTCTGGAAATCTGAAGTTAGTTGATGGGTGGTCAGTCACATCCATTTGGTGTTTATACTCCAGTCTGTGCTCTCGGGACTAGAGTTAGTTGATGGGTGGTCAGTCACACTCATTCCGGTTAATGTTTATACTCCAGTTCACACTCCGGAAATCTAGAGTTGGCCGACAGATACACAACACCAGAAAGGCAATTTCCTCATGGTTATAAGCGTGACAAAACTAATTTGTTACGGTTATAACCGTTAAAATAGGTACCGTGGGCAAATTCAGTCGCATTTTTGCTCACGGCTATAACCATGATAAAAATAGTAATTTCTCACGCTTATAACCGTTATAAATGTAGATATTATCACACTTATAACCGTGACAGAACAGTACTTACTCACGGTTATAATCGTGATAAAATGGTTATTACTAACGCTTATAACCGTGGGAAATTTAGATAGTATATCACTTATAACCGTGACAGAACAATAGTTTCTAACATTTATAACCATTACCAAAAAGGAAACTCTAACACTTATAACCGTGACAAATGCAAATTATATCACAGTTATGACCATTACGAAAGGTTATTTTCTAACACTTATAACCGTGATAACTAAAAAATATCAAACAAACTATATAGCACCAATATTTTATTACAGCTACAAACAATCTGGAAGCAAAAGCATCTAAGGTGCCAAAATTGATCTGAAGACCTTTTTGATTATCGTTCTTCTTTGAGCTACTGACATTTGGTTGCAAAATTCTCAAATTTAGATCAAGCTCATGGCCAATAGCTATCAAAACATTTGATAAATATTATTAACATGCAAATATACCATAGACCGATATAGTGAAAAATATCAATAGTTAATACCTTCACTAGTGCCCTCCCCCTCATATGAGCTTGGCTCAAAATTAGTGACAGCTTCTTTTCCATTAAATTTAATAGCCGCTTTGTCATAAGCTCTGGTAACAAAGTGAAGACTAATTTATGGCAATTGATTTGCATTTGAATCTATGAACTATTTATTAAAAAATCTACTTAAAGTCTTAATATTTTTATAGGACCTTACAGCTTCTATTTCGCTGTCGAATAACCCAAGGTAAATTTACCTGCATTGAGGCATCAGCTTCACGTCGGTAAAAGTTTGGATTCTGAAACATTTTTTTACTCTCACTTTTCATAAGCACGACTTATTCATGCATTTTGGGTGATTTCATCAAATAAGAAAAGGAAAATAAAATAAAATACTACAATACAATGTTAAGTTACTAGCAACTTACTTCTTGCCAAGAAATTGTCCCATGCGTGCCTCCCATCGACCGCACTTATGTAGGGTTACTCCGCGGTATTTTGAGCTTCCTCTTGATAATCCAGTACTTTGTCTTCGGAGTATGTGAACAAAATCCTCTTTGCATAAGTCCGTCTATCTGATATCACAAAAAGGAGAAGTAAGAAATCAATTATTTTTCAAAAAGCAACAAAACCCACCCTCGTAATTTTAAGAGCCAGTAGATTCCTATAATACAAAGATTGTACATGAGACTATAGATTGAGTGTACTGATTTGAACCCGTAAATTTTTATACTATAGTTGCCATTCATCTGTTATAACAAAATTAGACTCTAATAAGATATAAAATGAAAGGAAAAAGAAAAAGGAAAAACTTGCTTCAGATCCTCATCGTAGTCGCTTATTATAAAGTTAATGTCAGCATCAACTCCCTTGAATTTAATCGCAGCACGATCATATGCCCTATAAATACAAAAAGTAAGTAAGAAAAGAATAAGAAAACTATTAACTCATAATCCATAACATAAGTATTGAACATGAAATCTAACCTTGCAGCTGCATGAGCTGTATCAAACCCTCCCAAATAAACCTGCTTACCACAATCCCTATGTAAATCAACACAAAATATTCATTTAGCATAAGATCCAAGAAAATTACATAATCACATGGAAATCATTCCAACGAAAGGTAGTAATAGTTATCAGACTATACACCAGTCTTAATATAGTTCACCATTCTTATTTATATATGTTCATACTAAAATTTCACAACCTTATAAACTGGGTTAAAAACTTATCATAAGCTTGGTTAAAAACTAAGTATAGGCTGGGTTAAAAGTTGAGCATAAGCTTAGTTAAAAACTGAGCATAAGCTAGGTTAAAAACTGAGCCTTCTCAGTTAAAACTGAAACTTTGCTCATTTAAACTGAGCGAGTTTGCTCAATTGAAAACTAAGTGTTTAATTGAGCGTTTTCTCAGCTAAAACCTGAACTATGCTTAGTTGAAAACTAGGCGAGTTTAATCAGTTAAAAACTGAGCATATGCTCAGTTAAAAATTGAGGCATGCTTGGTTAAAACTGAGTATATGATCAGCTAAAAACTGATTGAGTTTGCTCAGTTATAAACTAAGCATATTGCTCTGTTAAAAACTAAGCATTATTTCATATTTGCAATATTTTTCTTTATCGTAAAATGACCAAACTCCAATATGCTTAGTTAAAGGAAATTTTTGCTTTGCTGCTAGTACCTATCCCACTCCCTGAAATAAGCATACAGTCATTCAAATATTTGTCATAAAAAAGATGATTTTTTTTCAGATTTCAACCTTTTAATGTAAAGAATTGGAGCAAAGAATTAATCACATGCGAAATTCCCATTAACAAATGCATGTAACATGTGACCAAGAGATTCTACATGAAGATTAGTCTGTGTCCCATTCATTAGAATTGGCTCATCGCCATTAATATCAATGCTGTCATATTTGATTAAAAATTATCAGTACACATTAAAAAGAAGAATAATCCTTCATATGATTGTAAAAGAAGATAAGTTAATAAGACAAACCTAGTCGAATACCACAGATAGTCACTAGCATCAGTAGTAGTGCTTTTCTGCTCCAGTAATCCAGCCTGAGTGAATGTTGAGCTTTTTGATATGCCTACAGGTTCATGCACAAAACTCCAACTTGGCTTCAATTCTTCTAAAGACAAATGCACAGATTCGCCTACTCCTACGTATCTCTCGTTCAAACGAGTAGCTTGAGAATTTATCTGTGTTGGCCAAGTGAATGTCAATACATGGGTGCAGAAAGATATAGTCAAGATTAAATCGATATATTAATTCTGACGAACAAATAATTACCTGAGCTGTACTGAATGCCACATTTTGACAATCAGGAAGTATACTGACCGACCATTCTGGTATTTTATAAGATTTTCCATTGAATGTCACTGTTACATCAGAAGTTCCAATATTCGCTAGAAATGCTACACATTCGCTTTCAGTTTTATATACGTGGGACTACTTAAGGTTAAAAAGAAAAGTGTCAAAAATATTTGATACCTCACATAGATGATTAATGATACGCGAAGATTGAAATACCTCCAGATTGCAATATTTTTCTTCAAGATGGAGTATAACTAAACCTAATTCGTCCTCTTTATCCGGCAAGCAAATAATCACCAAACTCCAATGCATACTGATCACAACAACAGTGAACTATGAACAATTTTTATTTTTTATTCATATACATGAACTTAACCAATATTGCTTGTGTTAAACTTAACAATAAGAATTGTAAAGATATTCACTCTCCATGAATTGGCCAAAAAATACACGTTATACAAGGATTTTAAACTTGGGAGTCGAAAATCAACTTACTGCAACAATTGTTCAAACAAGCGAGTTGGAGCATGGACATTGCAAGCATAGCATTCACTACATGCGTGGGGTGCATCTAGAAAGAACGGAAATCAAGAATTTTCACAACAAAAAAAATCAAGACCGAACATGAAGTGTGTGAGCACTCAACATGTATGGTGAAAATAAAAAACTTACAGAACATAGATAGCATAATGCAGGCGTATGAGACCATGATGAAAACATTTTCATCCAATGGAATTAGAATTTCTTAAAAAACCCTCCCCCTGTCTTTCTGGGTCTGAGTTTTAAGCGTTTGCATTTAGGTAGACAAGGGAATTTTGACGGTAATGGCCAGCTGCCCAAAGCAGGATCAAAGATAATCACCGTATCATTTTTATTTCTGTATATTTCATCCTTTTCTCTCAGGTTCATACCTACAACAACAACGAAGGAAGTCATAGATCAATCATGCATGCAATAAGGACAAGTCAACATCAGGTGATAAAGCCTACTTCAAAAGTGTCGGAGGTTTCAATTCATCGAAGCTGCATGCAAAGGCCGAACAGTGGTGTGGACGGTGGAGTTTGGCAGTAATTAAATTACATCATGTACAGTACGCATGGAAAAATACAGACAAGAATCAAAACTTCCAAAATCCACAAGATGCTTCATTTAAGCTACCGCTCGCTATATCCAAGCGGTAAAAAGTCCATACCATTATTGTAAATGAAGTACAAAAAGGAAGCACGGTAATATAATGAACCACTAGACCAAGTTTTATGGTGGAATCACCTAAATTTCATGCAAGTTTGCAGAATTAATTCGTTACTTCCTCTCTAGCAATAAAAGCTGTACAGTTGTGGTCAATGTGGATAAGATTTCTGGCTCCACTACTATGTTAAGCTGAATCTAGAATTTGCCAAACCTAAAATTGTTGAGAAACCCTAGATTGATATGAAATCGTATGTAAGAAATTTATATGAATTTGAAAAAAAAATTCTCATACCTGTATAGACGGAGATGAAAAGCGAAACCTTAGATATGTAGTTCGCAACCCAGGTCTTCGTTCGTCTTCGTCGACTTGATAGGACAAAGGGAGGAGACGGTGGCAGAAGACGGTGGCAGCGGTAGACGGTGGAGGCGGTGGCAGCCAATGGAGGCTGTACGAACGGAAGAGAAGTTGAGAGAGTGAGAAATGAACAATTATCGTTAAAAATGAGATAACAAATGAAATAAAATGAATTTACACTTCTATCCATGCTTCTTTTAATTATTTACCAAATTACCATATTTACTAACGGTGAACCGTTGCAAAGGGTTGTAACGGATATAAGCGTTATAAATTTGTAATGGTTATTAGCATTGTAAATCGAAAGCGGAAAAGTGTTATAAAATGGACTTATAGTTAGTTGATGTTTATACTCCAGTTCGCCTTTTGGGAATCTGGAGTTAGTTGATGTTTATACTCCAGTTCTCACTCTGGGAATCTGGAGTTAGTTGATGTGTTGTTATTCACACCAATTTGGTGTTTGTATTCCAGTCCGTGCTCTTGGGACCAGAGTTAGTTGATGGGTGGTCAGTCATACCCACTCCAATTAAAGTTTATACTCTAGTTCGCACTTCGGCAATCTAGAGTTTGTTGATGTTTATACTCCAGTTCGCACTCTGGAAATCTAGAGTAAGTTGATGGGTGGTCAGTCACACACATTTGGTGTTTATACTTCGGTCCGTGCTCTCGGGACTAGAGTTAGTTGACGGGTGGTCAGTCACACCCATTCCGGTTAATGTTTATACTCCAGTTCCCACTCCGAAAATCTAGAGTTGGCCGACAAACGGTCAGTCACATCTGTTTAGGCTTTAGGATTTCATTCACACTTTGGGAACAAGAAGTTGATCATGTACGTGGACGGTCATATCACATCCACCCAGAGTAGGAAAGCAAAGTTGTTAGATAGACGGATCCACCCTCCTCGAGCTTGTAAATATGAAAGGCGAGGTCGTTGATGGATGGATCCATCCTCCTCGGGTTTAGGTTGAACATGGGCGAATTCATTAGGTGGACGGATCTACCCTCCTCGAGCCCACATCCGTAAGTTTATGCTCCAGCTTGCACTCTGGGAGCCGGAGTTAGTTAGAGGATTGTCGTGTGCTAATCCCTTTTGGCTGCAGTGTGATGGCTTGTCCCTGAGCTCGGGGCATCACTTAGCGAGTGATCGGTGGGATCCCGATTACTTTCCCATTATCTGCCCTCAACGAAGGATTAGATTTAGTTTATAGATAGTTGGATCGCATCCATATTCATTTGGATTCCACTTTCACCAAGCCTAAGGAGTAATATTAGTGTTCTAGCAAGCTTTAAGCTCGAGAAGAGGAGAGGATGGTCGAACTACATCCACTTAGAGTTGTGCATTTTCCATTAAGTCAGGTGCAAGAATTGGAGAGCAGACAGTCAAGTCACGTCCACTTTATACTTTGCGTTCATCTGATCGGGCTAAGGAAAAGAGTTGAAATGATGGCTCATAATGTTTAGTGAGTCAGTAGTCAATCAATGATGACTTTAAATTGATGATTGGCCCCTGATGAAGTCGCTTTAAGGCATGATTGTTTTGCCGAATCACAAACATAAACTGAAGAGCGAATGGTCAAATCATATCCACTTTAAACATGTTTTCTCAAATAACTCCAAGTGTCTAATGTAGGATTGGATGCATGGATGGTCACATCATGTCCACCCTTGGTGTGGTTCCGATCTTACTGGGCATCAGAAGAAGCACAAGTATTTTGGCGAGCTTCAAGTACGAGATGGAGAGTGCATTGTTGGGACATATAACTCTATGTCTTTCTCAGATTTCTTAATTAAATTGCTTAGGCGGATGAGTGGATGGTAGGTTGCATCCACTTTGTACTGAAGCCTGACCTTATCGGTCTCTTCTGCTTTGATGCCCTTCCCCCAAGTCAGGGACATATAAAAGCCGATCAGTGGTTGAATCAGGCTCGCCATGATGATACCTCAATGACTTGATCATAGTCCACGGAGGTTGTTCGGCACCCAACCTTAAGTACTCAGTTACATTGATAAGTGAAGCAACATCGTATGCTCGCTATTGCACTTTGGTCCAGCCCTTCTCGGTTGGAAGTCTAATGCAAGTGGTTCAGTTTATGGGTTGGGGGTTCCCTGCTCTTTGCTTTATGGGGCTTGCATCCATGGTAGCCATCTATGGAAGAGGAGCTTCCCGATTTAGAGTATGGAGTAGGTTTCCTCCTTATCTTTCCTTATTGATCCTTCATCTGGTTCCTCAACTCAATGTTGAATATGATATGTTGGTGCAGTTGTTGGCAGCTATCCGCCAGTTCTCTTATCAAAGTTTGGAAATGAGCTTTTGTGGTGATTTCATTTATGGGTATTGGCAGCAACTGGCTGTGGACTTTGATCAATTATTCGACGGTCAGCTTCTTTATTCCTTTCAGCGATATGAGAAATAGAACTGGTATGTTTAACAGTAATTGACGGTCTTCTTTAAGGAATGAGGGAAGACATCTAAGTTTGATGGCATTCATCACTCTTGTCGGAATCCTTGTGCCATTCACAATCCATGAGGTAGTGTCGAGGGTTGTATTTCCATAGTATACTGATATAGTCAACATGTTGAATTTTCACTGGAAATTCTACAGTTAGGATGGTCTCAATGAATAGGTCTTGACTGGGGAAGATTCTCCAATCGTTATTGTGATCATTTCCATTTTTTGGCTATGGGGTCTTGTAATGCTGGTGAATGACGCATATATGATTGTCCAATGTTTGAGTGGTTGGTAACGCCGATAGGACGACGTGTTGGTTAAGACGGGCTAATAGATTGGTGATTGTCCCAAACTTTCATCTAGATAAGAGACCTATATAAGGTATTAAGGAAATCCTCTTGAGATTGTATGCCATGCTTTAAGTCATATGGACATGGTATGATTAAGATGCAGGCATTTGAAGATAGTTCAGTGGTGATCAGTATGCTTTGAGTTAGTAGAGTAGACAGCATAGGGCGGTTGTCGTATTAGCCATCGAACCATAGTTTTCAATTCAAGAGTTTAAAAGCCGATCAATTGGTGGAAGTTGTAGCCCACCTTAGAAGCATGATATATTAACCAAATCTAGTTCTTAGCGTATTACCTACGTTCTCCAGCCTTTGGGAGCATCGGTTTAGTAGTATTTCTTTACCCATTCCTTGATTGCAATTCAGCGTGTGCTGCTGTAATCCCCTATGTACCGTTCAGTCATGGAACAATTAGGAGCGTGGATGGAATGTTCCTTCACTAAATTGCGCTTTGAATTCAGTAGCACCCAATTTTTTTTTTTAAATTTTGTATCTTTCTCAGCAATGTTTGAACGATACAAATGTTGGTGAAATTGAACGAATTGAAAAGTTGACCCTTGGATCGATATGAAAGGAACATAGTTGGATCGATACAAATGTTGATGAAATTGAACGAACTGAAAAGTTAACCCTTGGATCTATACGAAAGGAACATAGTTGGATCAATACAAAGTGGTATCTAAGGATCGATACGAAATGCACATAGCTGGATCGATATGAAATGGTATCTGAGGATCGATACGAAATGCACACGACTGGATCGATACGAAATGTATTTGAGTATCGATACGAGTTGGATGTAGCTGGATCGATACGAATTGTATCCGAGGATCGATATGAATTGGATGCGTCTTGGATCAATTCAAAGTGTATTTGTGGATCGATACAAAACGCACACGGCTGGATCGATACGAAGTGGTATCTGAGGATCGATACGAATTTGGCGCAGCTGGATGGACAAGAAGTGTATTTGTATCGATACGAATTGGATGCAGCTGGATCGATATGAAGTGTATCTAAGGATCGATACGAATTGGAAACGGCTGGATCGATATGAAGTGTGTCCGAGGATCAGTACGAATTGAATGCTGGATCGATACGAAGTGTACTTGAGGATTGATACGAATTGGAAACGGTTAGATCGATACGAAATGTATTTGAGGATCGGTACGAATTGGACGTGTCTAGATCGATACGAAGTATATTTGATGATTGATACGAATTGGACGCGTCTGGATCGATATGATGTGTATCTGAGGATCGATACGAATTGGATGCATCTGGATCGATACGAATTGCATTTGAGTATCGATACAAATTGGACCCAGCTGGATTGATACGAAGTTTATTTGAGTATCCATACGAATTGGACACATCTGGATCGATAGGAAGTGTATCTGAGGATCGATGCGAATTGGACGTGTCTGGATCGAGTATCGATACGAATTGGACCCAGTTGGATCGATATGAACTATATTTGAGGATCGATATGAATTAGACGCGTCTGGATCGGTATGAAGTGTATCTGAGGATCGATACGAATTGGACGCGTCTGGATCGATATGAATATGTGGATACAAAAATATGGATACGAAAATCATCTTATTTTCTGGATACGAAAATATGGATACGAAAATCATCTTATTTTGTGGATACGAAAATTATCATATTTTTTAGATACGAAAATCATGATATTTGTAGTTCCTTTTGGATCCGAAGTAATTTGAATAGAATATAAGGAACGGTTGGATGGTAGGTCTGGATTTTCTCTATAGATTTTGCAATCCAACGACGATATTAGATCTAGTGAAGCGGAGAAAAGCTGGGTTATCTCAGTGAAAACACCAAAATGTTTGCACCAAAATTGAGCATAACACTCATCGGATGTAATTGAAGAGGTTAGAATGTAGAAATTATAGGGAAATTAGGCTAATCTAAACAATCATACCAATAAAAGCATGCATAAATAGAAGAAGACCAGCGTTTATAGTGGTTCGGCATTATATTGAAGAGATTGATGTTTATTCAGGTTTCTCAACTGAATTACAATGATATAACAACTAGTACTCAAGTTACAATGGAGTTTCAACAGAGTGACGGCATAGAAGCTTCCCAAAAGTCCCATTTCTGGATGCATATGGTTTCTATTTATAGGCATCTGCTGAAAATATCTCGACTGGATCTTGGAGGACTTCTTCTCTAACGTGGGTGGCCCACGAGATCGAAATCAGGTGATTTTGACTCGATCTAGGAGCGATATGAATGGAATTTGTATCGATCAAGAATTGATCCTTTTTGTCTGAAATTTATCTGGTACATTCTAGATGTTGTAGGCAAGCTCCTGTGAAAATTTGGCGGTATTTGGACTTGTAGATCTCGAGTTATGATCGATGCAAGTTTGGATTTTCAATGTGCTGTCGAACTTGTTGTTACGAAATCAAATCTACGGTTTTGATGACAACAACTATACAATGAAAATCGAATATGCATATATATATTTCTATGTATAGGTACTTGCTAGAGCAACATCAGTAGAAAGAGAAGAACAAGGCTCAAAGAACGTTACAAAAGACTACAAGGCGATACGTTCAAGGAAGCAACAAGAAAGATGCACAAAACAGGCATGCACAATTTTCAGATGTCTGGGTGCACAAGCTAGACGTTTGCAAAAGTCCTTTGGAACAACAAAACAGACAAAACTAGACTTCTGGTAGATGCACTCAGACGTCTGATACAAATACCAGACGTCTGATTTCGAATTCATAATTTAAATTCAAATTTCAACTGCCACATTTGAATAGACATCTTCACTTCACTTCGCTGCAACTCTTTACCATCAACAGAAGCAACTGTAGAGCACTTGTTAATGGATGCAACTACTCAAGGAACCTCTTTACAACTATATATCATCAAGAATCAAAGAGAACACTCACCTTACTAACTTACGCTCTCTACTTACATACTCTGATATATATTCCTGATCTCTAGAAATCTATACTTGTATTTCACTCTTCCATATATTCGATTTTTCACAGACAATACTTTCTAAATATATAGTGGAAGCATTTGTACTTACGTGTTATAGAACATATATTTGACAAGAAAAATTTACTGTAACCAAGCCTATTCCTCCGGGCAAAGCGAGAGTGTTTGATAATCGAATTCCGAAGGGGAGATTTGGGACTGGACGTAGGACGGGAGGTCCCTACCAGTATAAAATCCTGGTGTGCTTATTTATAGTTACCTAGATTATTACTGCTTTAGTTGCATCATATATTTTGTCATATATACTTGCATATACACTACACGATCCACCCTGTAGACTTTCAATTGGTATCAAAGCAAGGTTAGATCAAAATACAGTAACACATTTTGAATCACTATAATATGGCAAGTATTTTTCAAGAAGGCCAATCCATAACATGACCCCCACTTTTTAATGGTTCTAACTATGCATGTTGGTCAACATGTATGAGAATTTTTATGGAAGCTAATGGATTAGAAATTTGGTCAGCCACTCAAAATAAATATGAAGCACCTGACATTGCTATGAACACATGGACTAATGCATAAAAAACCGCAGCTTCTATTAATGCCAAAGCTATGAATGTTTTATTTTGTTCACTAGATAAGAATGAATTTTCACGTGTCATGTTATGTAACACTGCATTTGATATTTGGCGTACCTTACAAGTTACATATGAAGGCACAAACAAAGTTAAACAAACTAAGATTTTAATTTTACAAATCAATTTTCATCATTTAAAATGAAACAAAATGAATCTATAGTAGACATGTACTCTAGATTTCAAACCATTCAACATGAGTTAATGGCTCTTGGAGTCAAATTCACAAATTTTGACTTAGTATCTAGAATACTCAATTCTTTAACTCCAGAGTGGGAAAGAAAAGTATTAGCTTTCGAAGAAGCTAATGATCTTTCAGCACTCTTAGTTAAAGAATTGATAGGAAATTTAATGTCCTATGAAGCTAATTTGCAGGCATGAAAAGAACAAAATTCAAAAAAGAAGAACATAGCATTCCTAGAAACAAATGAAGACTCCGGCTTAGACGAAGAAGAAATTGTATTTATTTCCAAAAAATACAACAAATTCAAGAATTTTAGGAAAATGACTAGATTTTAAAAAGGAGGAAACTCAAGCTCAACAAATCAAACATCAATCAAATGTTATGAATGTGACCAATTTGGACATATGAAGAAAGACTGTCCCAAGCTCAATAATGATAAAAAGAAGAACAAATTTGGAAAATTCAAAAAGAAGAAAGCTTTCAAAGTAACATGGGATGACTCGGATTCTTTATCATTATCAAACAATGATAGCGATAGTGATGCAGAAAAAGATAATGTGTGCTTTATGGCACAAACTGATGAGGTATGTTCCGAACTTAGTTATGATGAATTATTAGAACTTAGCATGGAATTAGATGATAAATTTAGAAAAATTAAAAAATTGAACAAAGAACATATAGCCAAAATAAATAGATTAAACTTGAAATAGGAATTTAAAAAATGAAAAATTATTTTAGAAGAGAAACTAGGATTATCTCAAGAAAAAATTAAAAATAATTTGGTCGAAAATAAAAATATTGTATTGATTTTGATAAAACTAAATTAGAAAAGGATAACTTGTTAAAATAAAACGTCAACTTGAAGAGTAATATTGAAATTGAAAATTGAAATTTTAGAATTTAAACAAAAATTAGATAAAATTACAAATAATGTTTCAAAATTTAATAAAGGAAATCAAGATTTGGAAAATCTTATTAAAACTTCAAAACCATCAGGTAATAGAAATGGAATAGGATTTAAAAATATTCCTAAACAAAGAGGGAATGATATTAAGAAATATAGTTATATTCATAAAAAGACTAAAAGTTCGCCTAAGTCTAATACGAATACCAGAAATATAAAAATTTGGATTCCTAAGACAAATAATAATTTGATTAGACAAAAACATATTAATAATTTTTTAGAAAAATATAATCTATAATAAAAAGTATATTCATTAAGGTACCAAACCTTCTTGGGTATGGCTTCCTACTTCTCATAACATGTAGGACCCTAAGAAAGTATATGGGTACCAATTGAATCATATTTTATTTTGCAGGTACTCAAAATAAAAAATAAGGAGAAATGGATAATTGATAGTGGATGCTCTAAGCATATGACCGGAAATTCAAAAATGTTATTAAATATAACATACATCGATGGTGGAATGGTAACTTTTGGAGATAACTCAAAAGGATATGTCGTGGACGTTGGAGAAGTCATCAACTTTGGTATTTCCAACTCTCCTATTATTACAGATGTTTTGTTAGTAGAAAATCTAAAACACAACCAACTTAGTTTTAGTCAATTATGTGATAAAGTTTTTCAAATCAATTCCGAAAAAGATAGATGTAATATTTTCGATAATAACAAACAACTTATATTTGAAGGTTTTAGAAACAAAAATATTTATGTTTTAAACATGAATATAAATCGAAATTCAAATTTGTGTTTAACCATCAAACATGATGATCCATGGTTGTGGCATAAACAATTTTGTCATATTAATTTTAAATATATTAATAAATTAGCAAAATATGAGCTAGTTAGAGGTTTACCTAAAAAAATTACAAAGTAGAAAACTTACGAGACAATTGTCAAATTGGAAAACTAAAGAAAAGCTAGTTTAAATCTTAAAATAGTATTTCTACAAAACAACTATTAGAATTATTACATTTAGATTTATTTGGACCAACTCAAGTACGATCTATAAATCACAACAAATATGTTTTCGTAATAGTTGATGATTTTTCAAGATATACATGGACTTTATTTTTAAAACATAAAAGTGACACCTTTGGTATATTTAAAATTTTTGCTAAAAGAATTAAAACACAAATGGAGTTTAAAATTAAGAATATTCGAAGTGATCACGGTGGAGAATTCGAAAATGATCTTTTTACTAATTTTTGTAATAAAAAAGGTATAAGTGATAAATTTTCTTTTCCCCGCACACCTCAACAGAATGGTGTAGTAGAAAGAAAAAAATCGTACGTTACAAGAATGTGCACGAACACTATTAAATAGTAGTGGTCTACCAAAACATTTTTGGGCTGAAGCTATTGCCACTGCTTGTTATGTTTTGAATCGAGTAACCATACGACCTATGACTAAACAAACTTGTTTTGAAATATTTTTTGGAAGAAAACCAAAAGTATCATACTTAAAACTTTCGAATCAAAATGTTTTATATTAAATACAAAAGATAATTTAGGAAAATCTGACCCGAAGGCCGATAAAGGAATCTTTGTTGGATATTCGGATCGCAGCAAAGCATATAGATTTTTTAATAAATGAAATAACACTATTGAAGAAAGTTTACATGTTTCATTCGATAAAAATCTTCTTAACCATCATACTAATGACGATGAAGAAATAATTCCAATAAATACAACAAATTCTTTTAACAGTGAGACAAATGCACAGAATAATACTTTAGTCTCATCTCCTGGAATTGTTAAGGATCATCCAAATGATAATATTATTGGAGATCTCAATTCTAGAGTAACTAGAAATCAACTTAACCAAATAAGTCATATAGCATTTGTGTCAAACTTTGAACCAAAAAATTATAAAGAAGGTTCAAATGATAACTTTTGGATTATAGCTATGCAAGAAGAATTAAATCAATTTGAACGTAGTAATGTTTGAGAATTAGTACCAAGACCAGAAAATCAATCGGTTATAGGAACAAAGTGGGTATTTAAAAACAAAGAAGATGAAAACAGAAATATAGTTAGAAATAAAGCATGTTTAGTTGCTCAAGGTTATAATTAAGAAGAATACTATGACGAAACCTTTGCTCCAGTAGCGAGACTAGAGGCCATACGTAAATTACTCGCTTTTGCAAATCATCGCAATTTAAAACAATTTCAAACGGATGTAAAGTGCTTTTCTAAATGGTTTTATTAAAGAAAACGTATATGTTGAACAACCTCCATTGTTTGTTCACGAAAAATATCCCAACCATGTTTTTAAATTGCAAAAAGCCTTATATGTTTTAAAAAAATCCCCCCGTGCCCGGTACGAACGTCTTAAAAATCATTTAATTACATCTGGTTTTCAAATAGGTAAAATAGGTACAATTTTATTTATTAAACGAGAAAATGATGATATTTTAGTTGTACAAATTTACGTAGACGATATTATTTTTGGTTCAACTAATGAAAATCTTTATAATCAATTCTCAAATATTATGAAACATGAATTTGAAATATCTCACATGGGAGAATTAATTTTCTTCTTAGGTTTGCAAATAAAACAACTTGAAAATGGTATTTTTATTCATCAAGAAAAATATTGTAACGGTCTATTACGTCATTTTCAAATGGATTAAACTTCAAGCAAACTAACACCGATGAGTACTAGTGTTCACTTAGAAAAAGATGATAATGGAAAAGATTTCGATGAAAAATTATATCGGAGTATGATTGGCTCCTTACTCTATTTGACGGCTAATCGACCCGACATTATGATGAGTGTATGTCTTTGTGTCCGATTTCAAGCACCAAAGAGCTGTTAAACGTATCTTACGATATCTATCTAGTACTAGAGATTATAGTATGTTTTACCCTAAGGGATCATCGTTTGAACTAGTTATATACAGTGATGCGGATTTCGGTAGATGTAGAACAGATCGTAAAAGTACTAATGGAACATGTCACTTTATCAGACAATTATTAGTTTCATGGTTTAGCAAAAGGAAAAATTGTGTCTTCTTATCTACTTGCGAAGCCGAATATATTTCAGCAGCTCTAGCATATGCACAAGTGATATACATGCAACAAACACTTACGGATTTTGGCAGAGTTATCAATAAATCACCAATATATTACGATAATACGAGTGCAATAAATCTATTAAAAAACCCTGTAAATCACTCAAGCACTAAACATATAGATATGCGACATCATTTTTTACGTGACAATGTAGAAAAGGGAATTATTACATCAGAATACATAAATACCGAGAATCAAATAGTAGATATTTTCACAATACAACTAAACGAACAAACTTTTGTTAAACTACGACGCGATTTAGGAATATGCTCTCTTAATGATCTTCTAAACTAATAAACACATCTTCATTTACTCTATCTTTAGCTAAAAGTTTTTTTTATCCACAAATTAAAATTGATAATTCCTTCACCTTAAATTTTTAGGTGGTTAGTTGCTGAAAATTACCTATAAATAATTTTTGAAATTATATATAAATCTTTACACAACAAGAAATAAGAATATACAGATTTCATATTTTTTACAACAAAATATATAGTTATGCCTTCCAAAAATTCTCGTCTATCCTTCTCGACACCTACAACGGATAGCTCAGCGGATACACCTCAACGCCTTCCTACCCATATACCAAATTAGAAACCGACGTATAGGTGGTCCTCCTATCACACGAGATTCACTTCCGATAACAAGAAGTCAAAACGAGCTCTAATTGTTTCTCCTAACACCAAGGAGAAAATTGATGAGATACATCACTATCAAAAGCAATAAATGGATCTACAACTAGAATTATAATTTTGAACAAAAAGTCACGGCGCGACGACTAAGTTTTCTGGAGCAAGTAGCGATAAAATTTTGTAATTCACGGAAGAAGGATGTACACGAACCACTTCCGATTCCTTGTAGTTCTTTGGATCCCTCATCCTCATATCGTACACCTTTGGTTCTTTCACCAAGACATTCTCTGGTTCCCCATGAACCCATGAACGTGGAAATATATGATCTCCACTAAAGCCATGGAGGGATGACAAGCCAGGAGAACGCAAAACTCCATCGCCGTCTAAACAGGTTAAATTATTTTCATTGTATTTGTATCTATGTATATTTGTAATTTTGTTTCACAAAAATAATAACTATATTTTAAAAAAAGATTGAAAAATAAGCAGCACCCTTCAAATTTAGGCTATTATCAGAAAAATTGGTCATTTCAGACGTTTGAAAATTGTCCTCAGACGTCTGACACTCTGATATCACACAAATTATACACCATCGTGCATATGTCAGGTGTCTGATATAACCTCCCAAACGTCTGAAAGTTGTCCCTATTTGCAGGAAAATAGTACCATACTATTTCAGATGTCTGAATTATGAACCCGACATCTAAATAAAGTCTTTGTCACAATATTATAAATATTCGATCTATTTCAGACGTCTACTAATACAAACAGACGTCTAAAAAAATCTCTTTGACCATCAAACTTTACAACTCGACCAAATCCACACGTATACCATAACAAACCAGACGTCTGATTCTATTTACTGTCTTAAAATTAGGTTAAATCAGACGTCTGAATTACCTTCCAGATGTCTGAAATTCAATCGACGCTCTTATATGCCCAAATAACATCTTTTTTTTATTTATCTCACTTCACTTTATTTCTACAGCAATCTCGAATTTTTGCTTCTCAAAAATCCTTTCTCTTCCAAACTTTATCCAATTTGATGGCTCCTAAAACAAGAAAATCCTAAAATCTCTAAGAGAAAACAAGACCAAGCAACTTCATCAAATCTTCAAGTTTGCTCAGATGATCAAATTGAACGATGGATGAATTGAGTACCGCATTCACTCAAGAAAATATGAGAATATTCAGAAGAAGAAACTTCACATAGGTCTATTTTATAACTTACTCAAGTTCCCAATATATGATTTAGATGAAATGTGTGAAAACGCCGGTTTGGAAACTTTGATATCTTTCAATCCCAGTAACATCCAAATTGACCAGTTGGCTATATTTCTCTTCTATGCTAATTTGGATAGCACAGCGGTATGGAACACTGAAAACTGGCTATGGTCTAGCATTTATGGCAACACAATTAGGTTAACTCCAAGAATCATAGGCAAAACTCTTGGATGTTCTGACACGGACGAAGATTTATATAATATTCCCGATATGCGTTTTAAACCAAGGGACAATATCACATATCAAATATGGAAGGATGAAATGCCTAAGTTCGCATCCAAATATCTACGACCTAAGGCGAGACTTCTTACTAGAATGATCATCGACACTATCATTCCTCTCCTTGGTAGTCATGAGCAGATAACGGAGTTAGAACACAAGGCCATGTATTCTCTATTCAGTGGAACAAGGGTAAATTGGGCTACATTTATATTTGACGAGCTCAAACTTTTTTGGGCTCGATCACGCCCATCGATTACCTACCACACATACATCATGAGACTTCTATGTGCTCACAACATCCCCTCCTATTTATCTACTTTTGAAGAAATTTCACCAAAATATGCTTCCATGAAATTTTTCTCACTAATGCACCTACCGAAAAAGTCTCTGAAGATTATATCATTTGAAGAGTGGACGCAATGTTGTCAAGCTAAACAATTTAGGCCTCTACTCAAACATACCATGAACCATCACAAGAGGTGGAACAACATCGCGAGACTACTCCTCCTCCTCCTGCACCATTTGATCATACGTGCCACGATGAGATTTTGGAGACTTGAACAGGGACGAATCCAAATGAAAGTATTTGAGATCTCACTCTTCAAAATCGGCATATCTTATCTCGAAATCAAAAAGTTTTAGCTAAGTGTATTGACAGCTTTGAAACATCTTTTGCCACACGCCTAACTACAGTTGAAACATCACTTTCAACTGTATTATCGGTTCTCAAAGAGTCAAAGGGTTCGTGGCCCTACACCACTTTCGAAGATTGGTCGACCCCAGTGCCTTCTCCTCCTTCGAAACATTTCAAACTTTTTGAGGAGAACAAACCTCTAGAACAAGTTCCGACATCTCCTGCAAAGCAACCTAGCTCTTCCAAAAACGAAGATAAAGGAGATGATCAAGAAAAAGCTTCCTTAAAAGACTCATAGATTTTTAGAACTCCATCTTATGTACATTTGATAAAAATCTATGAATGTACTCGATTACAATTATTAACGAAATTTCTCTTTTGGTGTGTTTATCTCTATATATTTCTGTCATACAATGATTGTAATCATTTCTACATTTAAAAAGTTATATATCCTTTTTGATAATGCCAAAGGGGAGAAATAATTTTCATGGGGAGATCGCAAATTAATTATGGAAAGCACATATTCAGGGGGAGATTATAAAATTATATATAAGTACACTGTGTAGCTGTCATCATCAAAAAGGGGGAGATTGTTAGAAAATCAAATCTACGGTTTCGATAATAATAACTATACAATGAAAATCGAATATGCACATATATATATATATATATATATTTCTATATATAGGTACTTACTAGAGCAACATCACTAGAAAGGCAAGAACAAGGCTCCAAGAACGTTACAAGAGATTACAAGTCGATAAGTTTAAGGAAGCGACAAGAAAGATGCACAAAACTGACATGCACAATTTTCAGACGTCAGGATGCACAAGCCAGACGTCTGGAAAAGTCCTCTGGAACTACAAAACAAAAAGTATCAGACGTCTGGTAGATGCACTCAGATATTTGAAAATATACTATATAAAAAAATATAGTATTAGGCGTCTGATACAAATACTAGACATCTGATTTCGAACTTAGAATTTAAATTCAAATGTCAACCGCCACATTTGAATAGACATCTTTGCTTCTCTTCACTGCAACTCTTCACCATCAACAGAAGCAACTGTAGAGCACTTGTTAATGGATGCAATTACTCAAGAAACCTCTCTACAACTATATATATCATCAAGAATCAAAGAGAACACTCACCTTACTAACATATGCTCCCTACTTACATACTTTGATTTATATTCTTGATATCAAGCAATCTATACTTGTATTTCACTCTTCCATATATTCAATTCTACACAGACAATACTCTCTAGATATATAGTGGAAGCATTAGTACTTATTAGTCAATATCCATGTTATAGAACACATATTTGACAATAACAATTTATTGTAACCAAGCCTATTCCTCCAGGCGAAGTAAGGGTGTTTTAATAGTCGAATTCCGAAAGGGAGCTTCGGGACTGGACATAGGATGGGAGGTCCGAACCAATATAAAATCCTGGTATGCTTATTCTATAGTTACCTAGATTATTACTGCTTTAGTTGTATCATACATTTTGTCACATATACTTGCATATACACTACATGATCCACCCTGCAGACTTTCACTTGTATTGGTACGATTCGTATCGGTCTGGAAAACTCTTTTCATATCGATGCTCCATGCTCTACTTCGTATCGATGATTTAGTGACTACTTCGTATCGATTATGTGTAGCCGGTTCGTATCATTGGATTGCATCTTACTTCGTACCGATGCTTTCAAGTGTTATTTCGTATCGATCATTTAGGGAATCGATATGAACTACTTCATTTGATGGATACGAAGTGGAGAAAATATGGTGGATACGAAGTGGAATAAATATGATGGATAAGAAATGGGATAAATATGATGGATATGAAGTAGATCAGTCATTGATGTATACGAAACGATGCTCTCTCTCTCTTGATTTTTATCGATCCATATCTTGAGCATATGAACTCTGATTGACTTGAAATTCGGAATATTGGCTTTCATGGCTTTGCTTGTCTATCGTGTCAATTGTAGCTCGATCCGGACTTAAGTAAAATTTTCCAGTATCCATAGTGAACCTATGTATAACCGATATCCAGGACGAACTGTCCTTGGTTTCTAGTCAAGTTTTTGGTGTCATGGCCTTGCCAAAAGGCAGGATAACCGAATCATTTGGTCAGAGACTTTGACTTTGAGTTGACTTGATTGACCATGATACTAATCCCATATAACCAAGGAGATGAATCCTCTCTTAAACAATGCTTCACTTCCAATATTTCCACTCGACTCAATTATAGTCACTCGATAGAACACCATGCCATGATTTGACTATAACAAAGAGGAGCTTTAATATTGAAGATCCACAGTATTCTCAAGTTGAGAGAACTGTGTAAGGAAATCACGTCGATATTTTCTGTTTGACCTTAGTTATATTAACCAACAGAAAGCTATCACGTGAGTCGTTACATAATTGCCAAATAACTATTGGTATGTAGCCCATTGTGCCCCCAATAGCCATAAGTAATACACTATCCAAATTTGGAGAGCGTTACGTAATCTAATCTCAACGGATACATCGATATCTAGTCTCGATGCATCTTGACCAGGAATATTTATTTAAAATGGTATGTTTATTTTCATTGTGATAAATTACTCACGGTTACAATGCTTCTTAACTACCATCATAAAATGTACCATTTATAGATTTTCTGTTAAATATGTTTTAATTAAATTAATTATTTAATATAACCATGTTATATCAAGTATATTATGGAAAGAAAATACCTTTTATTTGGAACAAGATTGGTCAACGAGTTAGATATATGCAACAAATTACATAATTGTCCCTAGGATATAACCCTAACTCTATCAATCTCCCACTTGCACTTGAGGTCAATTATGTAGTCATAATCCAACTTCTCTAATCGGTCTTCTAATACCAATTGAGTCAGTCCCTTAGTCAATGGGTATACTATTATGTTTTAATCATCTACTCCATCGATTAACTCTCTCCAACATTGATAAACTACCTTTATCATGTGGAACAATTCAGAGCAAGCCTTTGACTTCCAATGAGCTCTTAGTTCTGTTATGAACTATATGGTGATATTGTTATCGTATAATAATGTCGTTGGATTCTCAACATTTGGAATCACTTTTGGCCCAATTATAATTTCGTGCATTTATTATATATATATACATTGTTTTTATCAAGGTTCTATTCAAGTTAATGAATCAACCACAATCTCTTCTATTTGGAACATTTGCAACTTAAAGATTCTTATTTTGAATTTATTATTGACAAAATATACTCAATACACTTATGAATTTTGAGTCTGAACACTCCTCCATAAGGAGTTTGTTGTTTCTGTAAACAATTCTCTAGTATTTCATAAATACACGAGAACACTCCAAACTACCATTAGTGATATCAATTTGAACTTATTATATGCTTCATGTATCAAATATATAAACAAATCACGATATCATAGACAACATAACATATATGATCATGTTCTGTATTAAACGAATTAATAAGGTGTCTTTGCATATTGATTGGGGGCATTCCTAATATTTTTTATACTTAAAATAAATGATATCATTTACAAATCCAACTTCGAGTATTAAAACAAACAAGGTTGATTTTATTACAAGTACATTGTTAAAATCGGTAATGTGCTATTTACTTACAGTTTATAACTATCAATGCACCTTTTAACATTATTTCTTATGAACACACGCTTCCTCTACATTTTGATGGACAATAAAATTATTTGATATTTCTATCAAAATATTTGTTCAATTCTAATGCTTATAAAATGATACTTTCTATATCCAAAGGCTCAAGAACTCAATATCGCTCCCACTGACTTCAAGACATTTTGGTTACTATTTATAAATAGCTTACTTTAAATCATTATTTAAATTTTTTTTGTTTCAGTGCATACGTACCAAGACAATAAGTCATACCAAGCAATAATTCATGAGTAAATCCGAACGAACTTGAGCACATCAAATGGTGAATCTATTACGTTAATTTCAACAATTGAAATTTACGATAATATTCTTATCAATGTGGCTTACTACATTCTGACAACATTTATCTTTCTCATAATGACTGGTTTGCAGCCAATGGATCATATCCCTTCGAATACAACTATTAAAATCATATATTGATAATGTACTTGAAGTCTATTTCAGATCTACGTATTATACTATATTACAGATTCGACACTCTTAATGGTTTATTTAAACTACCAAGGATTATATGTTTTCGACATTGATAAGAAAATCGTAGTTTCTCTTCAATGTACGAGAATACTTATTAGACAATCTAATGCGATGTGTTCGTTTAGGGTAGTTGATTTCATTTCACCTTATGTAATCAGTTTTATCACTGGATCGTATCCAATTCCATTTTACTATCAATAATTTCTCAAAGAAATTCCTTCACTATGAAGTTGGTATTTCTTGAAATAATGATTGTTTCCCAATGCAATGGAACATGTATTCAAAAACACTTTATAGATTGTCTTTTATTTAAAACTGATTTAGTTTTAGTTTACAAGACTTATGTTCAAAACATAATATGTCATCTAATGATAGTTTTTCCCCAAAAAAATTTAGGGATATTAACACAAGATCCCTCACAAACAATCATTATGTGCAGACTTTCGACTTGCACAATTTGCCAACTCCTTGGCCCAGGATATGTTGGGGTTTTCTATAAACATTATTTTGTAAACCATTATTTTGATGAAATAATATTAACTTTGTATACTATTCTCAAGTGCATGCCACTATTGAAAGAAATTAATTCAACTTCACTAACAATTAATCGTACTTTGTCCAACAAGCTCGATCATTCCATATCAATACATCATTATGTATCACATGGAGGAGTGACTTTTGAAATAGATTCTTTATTCATTTTTAGGTACGTTTGAAACCTTTTCCAGTATACTTACTCATTCAATCAAACTAAATCGTTCCTATTGCATGTTACATTATTTACTTCCATTTATATTCTATGAGTTTACATAGACATACTAATATGCATCAAATACACATGTTTATGTCGGTGATAACTCCTCGGTTAATATGACGAAGTACATGGAACCATTTTGATATTAATAGTCCTACAATTTCATAAATCTATATGTGTCATTCTAAAGAGTTCATCAGCTCTTATGATGCCCCTAATAAATGAATGCATAGCCTTTTATTGTTTGAGATATAATTATCCAATATCATATGATTCATAATCATATAATAAACTTATTCTCAAAACTACGGCTTAGTCTATAGTTCCAAAATAGTTGTAAATAATATTAGGTACTTCTGTATTTTCTAATGCATCACTATTTTGTGAAAATAAATACCACATTACAGTTTTATTTCATAACGAATATTCATAATATTCACATTGAAGTATAAATATTCTATTTTTCAATCGACGTGGAAAAATAGTCATTATTTCACAAATAATGTTTGGTATGTTTTACAAAAAATAGGTTATTATTGTACCAACATACTAACATGGAGGTCCATCATTCACTTAATATAGGTTATTTATTTCATACACTGCAACTAGTTTACAGTGGAGAGTTCTTCCTAAATTAAGAGAAGTAAATCTCATAGAAAAGAATTTTCTATATGTAAAAACATTTTGAAATAGAAATCATTTACTTATTCCAATATTAAATATCAATTATTATTACAATTCTAGTTTCTAACGTTTCTTTATGAAGTAGAAGTGACAAATCATTCTCTTCATCCCAACTATACCTTGGACCACATCTACTCTTGTACATTCAGTTTTATTTCTAAATAGTCAAACCATTCAAAAGAATACCCTTACTACAGCATAATAATGAACTCTTTACAAAAGAAAATTGATCATCCTTATTTAAGAATATTAAATATGTTGCACTTTACGTAAACTAAGCACACTGACATTTCAACGGTCAGACTCTCGGATATATTTTAGTTTCGATCTTCTGTTACATTCAACACAATGCGATCCTTTTGTAATCAGTTAAATTGAATATTGAATCTCACCATACTGTTTATTGGCTTATTTCGAATGAACTAACTTCATCGAAGTATCGTACATAATAAACTGTGACTGTTCCTCATATATATTTATATACGATAGTATGTGGATCAAATATCCATAGTCTTGTATTGGTTTTAGAGTACGAAACTCATAAAATGCAATGCACGGTTCAGACTAAATGAACACATAAGCGACTAAATTATGAACTTACTAAGTAGTTTTAAAATTAGGCTTGCATGGGTACGGAAAAATTCA
Source organism: Allium cepa (assembly GCA_030765085.1). Lineage (NCBI taxonomy): Eukaryota > Viridiplantae > Streptophyta > Magnoliopsida > Asparagales > Amaryllidaceae > Allium > Allium cepa. The sequence continues at coordinate 457,964,092 of CM060938.1, read as the reverse complement.
CATGCAATAGTCATTCATTAGCAAGTATATTTTATATTTTTATTTGTCAATTTTCAGTTTAGCATAATTATATATCTTAATTGATAAACGTTTTATCAATCATTTTAAATGTACAAATTTATCAATGTAGATTATTATTAACGTTATATTGCATATGTTCTTACAATATTAGAAAGGTTAAATTTTATCATTTCATTTTTTTAATAAGTCTCACACTAGTCTTTTATGTTTCACCAAACCCTAAGCGTAACATAGAAGCCTTTCGACTTCACTAAAGGGTGTTAGGACTCGTCCATCTTGGAATGCTGGCCTTGAGTTTGCTCAACAAATCATAGCCCTCAGACGATGGATAACTCCTTACCAGTTGTATCACATATAACTCCTAGCCATTTCGGCCTTGAGTTTGCTCAATAAATAAAAGAGATTATTCACTCGTATGTACCATATTGCGACGGCCTAAGTATAGTATATATGCCTTGAGTTTGCTCAACAAATACATATAGTTATTGTACTGTCTATTCAATATATTAATAATACTACACATAACATCCTTAGCTTGAGTTTGCTCGACAAATAAGGAGTGTGCAAATAATCTGTTAATATATATATAATAGAGGACAACATCATATTGAAGATTCATAATCTTCAAAATATTATCTTGAGTGATATAGACTTATGAAATAATGTATTTCTTATGAAATACTCTCGTGATTAAAGTGTAGGACATATCGAAAATCACGGTATATGTACATTTACGTACATATTTATTCCTTAAGTCTAGTCAAGGTTTCTTTAATGTTCTACCTTTAATTTATACATTTGTATTATAGTTTTATTATTATATAACTCTTATATTTTATATCACATAAACAATGTTATGTATAATATTATATTAATTAAATCTTATTTTAGAAATTTTAAATTAATCAACATTTTAATTATTTATATTATTTTAATATAACATTTATATTAAATATTTATTACATACTATAACCTTTATAATATTACACATATATCTTATATATGTGTTTGTTCATTTAATTTATTAACCTATAATTGATTTACTTAATTAATTAACTATTAATTACTTTATATAATTAATTAGCTTTTAATTAATTTATTTAATTAAACTATTTTAATTAAATTAAATTAATGTCAAATTCATATACACACATTTATACTTATGTTTTTAAAACATTTTAAAATATCATAACATATATCATAATATATAGTACATGCACATATATTTTAAGTAATAAACTTATTTGATTAATTTATTTTATTAATCCAATTAATAAATTTTAAAATTTAAAATTAGTATATTCAAATGTTTTTTAAAAAATTATTATAATATTATAATACATATTTATATCCTATTTTAAATTTGACTTTTAAATTTAAAATTTTATATTTTAATTTTCAAATAATTTTGAAAATTTATATTATAATATTTATAACATTTTTCTCATTTTAATTTTACTTTTACTTTTAAATTTAAACATTTATGTTTAATTTCAATATAATTTTGAAATTAGCTCAAGGTCCAATCCAAATTGGGCCTCTTCTATTAGAGGCAATCTTTTGGGTTCATATATCTGTTCGGGTCAGGCCGGTAACCAGGTATGACAGAGTACTTGATTCTCAAAATCAATCCTTTGACAATACCTTTTTTAGACACTCTACTAACTAGGTGGTGAGCTTAACGGTTATACCTAACATGACTAATTAGACTACATAGGCTGTTGGGTTCCGATACCATTGTTGGAACTGGACCAGCCCGCAGTGGAAGATATGGGTGGATTCCAAATTTGTTTTACCCTATTGGATCTTTATTGGGCCTATGAAATCTAATTTATTTAGAACATTTCAAAATTTAAGTTAATTAAAACCATATACTTTATATATATATTTATAAATTATTATTTGAAATTTACTTGATTTATTTTCACTTTATATATAAGCAAATATGTGTATCGTATACATATGTATATGCATGTGCATGTGTAACACGATATTCCGTGCAAGGTAAAACATGTTCGTATATAGATTTTGGGATTTACATCGCAATGGATATATTGGCTCATCCTATATGTATTATATGTTATTCAAATATATGCATATACAGATAGTTAATAAATATAAATAGCCAAGTAATCACATATATGTGTGTGTATATGTATTATGAATACTATTATAGACATATATATGTGTGTGTGTGTACATATATAACATATTATAAATCTGAAATAAATATTTATGTACATATAAAATTGTAAGTTTAAATAATTATATATATACACACATACGAATCAAAGTAAAATAATTATGTGTGCACATATAAATATGTGTGTGTATGTGTGTGTCTGTATAATAATTAAACTTAAATTTGTATTGTAATAAATTATATATACACATGTATTTACATTCCAGATCAAAGTACACCACAGATCCAAATTTATTATAATTTTATTATATTAATATATTTATTACAATTAATTAGTCAAACTGTCATAAATAAATAGCATAAAACGATTATATAAAAAAAATATCAAATGTTAAATTTTATGAAAATCAAGAATAATATTTTAAAGGTTGCGAAATTTTTCCAAATTTTTCTGATTGAAAACTATATTTTTATCAATTAAATATTTTTTACCCAATTTTAAATTAATTTTAAAAAATATAAAAACATGTTTAAAAAATATATGTTTTTGACATAGAGCTTCTGTGATAATAAGTTATTAAAAAAAAATTAATTTTTGAAACTATATCTATTTTATATGAATTTATTAAATCTTACAGTTATTAAATAAAAATATCTACTAATTTCAAAAAAAATATTTTCGATTGCTTAAGTTCATAATTAGAATAAAAATACATTGGAAAATTATTAAATCAAATTTTATATAACATTGATGTATATATACTTTGATATAAATTATATAAATTAATTAATTTACATATTAATATATATATATATATATATATATTAATATAATTTTAAAATAAAATACACTAATTTGGCATACTTCAGATCATTAATAATATATATATACACACACACATGTATACATGTATATATAAATTAAACTTATGCACATAGCCGATCTTTATTACGACAACATCATTACCTATAGGAATCTCATCTAAATGCAATAAATATATATATATATATATGTATGTATGTATGTATGTGTGTTTATGTATTTATATAAACAATAAGAAATTATACAATGGTCATACATTTTATATGAAACTAAACTACCTATAAATTGTAATGACCCAGATTTTCCGACTATTAATTTTGAATATTTAAATGGTTTAAATGTAACGTCCCGCCTTTTCGCACACTTTAAACCGACACACGTGCCAATTCAAAGCATACGCAAGGGCGGATTGTTATGGGGTAAATAAGAAAACAGAGAAGAAATAAAAACAAAACAGAATCTCACAGCGGAAGGATAAAATATAATAATAAATATACAGTTCAAAACAGTTTACAAAAGCTTGATTCTTCTTTTACAATAAATATCAGAGTTACACATACCAATACAAGCAATGCAGCGGAATAGAAAGAGTGTGGTGTAATACTATATATAAAATAATACTGATTCTTCGTCTTCGTCCTCCAAAGCTAAAATCTGCTATCCTGAAACGCTCGGACTGACCCGAGCGAATTTGAAAAGACAAAAACACTCGAGTCAGACTAGAATATCTTATGTGAGTTAAATAAACAGAAATAAATATGAGTACAGTAACTCAAGAGATGCTCGGGATTTACATCTCCTAAGGATCCGTTAAACTATTTACTATGTAGTATATTGCGTTATTATAATAGTGTCTATTTATAAAATAAACTTACTTTTTAATAGCGTTAAGGGGTTACCCATATAGCCCTTAACACGTAATAGTCCCAGTAGTCCATCCAATATCATAGTCCCTCCTGATCGGGAAGCCACTAGAGGATACCACACGGGCTACGGGAGAAAACCAAACTCGTACAAGGCGCGATAGGGTAGGTGACACGGCACAACTAGGCAATGCCAGGGTAGATATACCAATTACGCTTCCGGGCCGATGGTAACGCGAAGCCGCAGCAACCGCCCACCTCGAAACAACTCCCCAAATCAAAAAAAATAGAAGTGGCCACTGAATCAATCCAAAGTCATAGTATAATATCGAAGAGGAGTGTCCGATCAGAGGAATGACCTCATTAACCCGTCGATCGCTCCTGTTTTAGCCACCTTATGCCAACTCACGGGAGTCGGGTCCACGTATTTACCTTACAGGAATCGTCGCCACCAACCTACTTCATTCTGGAATCTCCCCCGCGTACACGGTTAGTCAAAGTGGTTTTCGGTATCGACAGAGAGTATGTCCATATCCGATCCCGGTCTCTTTGCCAACCCATCGTTATTATAACACCGCGGTTATTTAAAACAGTTTATACTTTTAAAACCAGAATATAATCCATTTCAAAACCATAATATTACGATATCATTCCAAAACCCAAAACCATATTTTACCACTTATCCCAAATATAATTTCTTTCCAATAATAAAAAGGCTTTAACTTCATAATATCTGAAAATCGAATATTTTCAAAGCATAATATTTTTGGAAATCCATAATTTCAACCATAACTTTTAAAACTCAAATGGTTTGGATATTCAACGGTATATGAATTTCAAGGGCTTAACTTTACTGTCACTTTGTAAAGAAATAAGTTATATGGCTTTATGGAAATATTTCTTTATCTAAAGTTAAGACCATAATTTAGATATCACTCTTAAGTTCCAAAACCATTTCAATTTCCATATATATAAATCCATTGGAGTATTAATATTCAAAAACTAAAATTGGAATATATTCTTTCAACAAATTAAATGTTTTATTATTTAGTTTGAATATTCACATAAATCCTTAAACAACTCCAATTTCTAGTAATAAAACATATGTATTTTTCGATTCCAATTTATATTAGAATATTTTTCCAATTCAAATTCATATTAGAATATTCATTTCAAATTTTTCTTGGGAAAAATCCAATTATAAATATCATATCTTAAATTTCCAAACTTAACATTTAAACATATGATATAAATTTATCCAACTCCATTTTCTAAATTTTCTTCCATTTTACTAAGGGAATTTATACACCTTTTTATTTCAAAATTTCCAACTTTTCATGTACATAAATACGGAAGAAAAATATTTATACAGTATAAAATTTAAGATTATTATAAACCGTATTCCATCCAAACCATAGAAATCACATTAAAATAGTTATATATAGACCGCGGTGCCTGTATAAAATTTTCTATCCTATGGTCAAGTGATACGGATATTTATCATTTCAATCCGCAATTTAAAAATAAAACTTTGCGGTTTTATCATTTCAAACCACAATCCCGAAAAATGAAATATGCATGATAAATTTGCAAATTTAATGATATGCAATAAACATTCATTCATCAACAACATCCATCATCCAATCGCAACCATCAACCAATTTCAATCAATAACAGTATATATCTATGAACATATACAACAGGTAATAACTGTCAGTTTTTTTTTTCCAAATTAAATTTATCAACTATTTATCTAACAGTTTACTCAATAATAATTTACATAACTGTTAACTAGCAGTTCTTATGCAAACAATAATTTCTAACAGCCAATTAATATGCAATCAATCAATTTAAATTAACAGCTAAATTCAAAAAAATGCAATTCAACAGATATGGATGAAATAACATGCCCAAAAGCTCATAAATAAATTTCTATTCATTTCTAAAATTTATTTAACAAACATAAAAGCTTCTAGTAATTGTGAGTGGGTTAAAACACTCACCTTTGGAATTTAAATCGAATTTAAATTCAATTTAAACTCAAAAATTCGCCCGCCTCAGAATTCGTCCAAACCAGCGTCATCAAGTCCGGAATTTTAATACGATCCTAACAAAAAAAAATTCGTGTGAATCCGACTTCGTATGAGAAAGTTATGGCGAAAAATGATGATTGAATTCAAATTGAAAATAAATAGAAAACGACACACATTGATACATAACTTGCCACGTCATCAGAAGGATGCGCACGTCCCAGCATCACGCGTTTCTTCCAGCAACCCCTTTCGCACGCACGAAACCCACCATGACCGTGCCTTTGACCAAGCTTGCACGCCACCAGGCACCACCATACGCCGTGCCGCCGCCGCCATTGGCTCCAGCTCGCCGAGCTGCACCTCCCTATATAGGTCCGGTCGCCTATTGGCTCGCCCAAAAACATGCATGCCGAACCCTAATTTCAAAATTCCCGGCTCCTTTAATCGAATTAGCACGAGCGACTACCGCCATCTCGAAGCCCCAGACGAGATCTACAATACCCAGATCTTGATTTTGCCAATTTCTTCCCGAATCAAAAACGCCCAAATTTGACCATATGGATTTCGAAAATTGGAGGTTTGACCGAGATTTGTCGTTGATCTGAGCATCAATTGAAAAAACCGAGATCACCCGTAGATTCGTATCGATGAAAACTACCACATATATTTTTTTCAGAATTTTTGGAGTAGTTTGAAATTTCATTTTATTTTTGAAATGATTGGATCTAGGGTTTGCACCCATTGAAGAAGGAGAGGAGCTTGAAGAACGTATACGCGCAGATGAATGAAATTAGACGGAGGTAGGGTTTAGTTGTATATTTATAGATAGGCTAGAGGTAGGGTAGCTAGACTGGATACGCGAACGTGCGTGACAAACCATGGTCCAAAAAGCCTGTTATGCCTCCGGAGCCAAATTTGTTAAAACTATATATCCAAATAGGTGTTTTAAAATATTCTGAACGCGATGGAAAAAGTTTCGCGACCAAATTCGATCGTATGAAGAAGTTATGCTAAAAAACAAAAATTTCAAATTGATTTCAAAATGCGTAAATTTCAAGGCGTTTCGAGTCCGTACGATCAAACGACAAGTCCGATCGCTACGAAACTTGAAATATTATTATAATTCAACGTTACGGATCCGATGAAACTGGTTTCGTCGAAATCCGAGTCCGTGACAAAAATGGCTATTTTTAATATTTATTAAATAAATTAAATAAATCATAAAAACCAATTTTATTTTTCAACTTCTATTATTAGCCAAATTTCATTACTAAGATAATTCAATCAGTTCCAATTGATTTAACACGCTTGAATTTGAATTAAAATGTATAAGTATATTAATTTGCAGCGTTAATATCCGCACTTTCTTATTATTAGGAAATTAAAATTTTATTCTAAAACCCAATTATTAAAACTTATACCCTTATACTCTCAACAAAATCTAACTAAATAAATAATTGGATTTCCATTTCAACTCATTATCTTGATTGCAATTAGCCTTTTTACCATAATTAAATTCCAAATTATTAATAACCCTTATTTTTCTTAACTATTTATTAATTCCAATCCAATTGAATTCAACACTATAAATTTGATTAATTTATTATATTCACTTCCTTTCTATTATTCAAAGTTATTGTTGTAAATACGACGAATACTAACATTAGTTTAAGATTTCACTCAATGTTTACAAATTCCATTTCCATTTAATAACGTAATATTTTACGTTCAATTCTATTTCATTTGTCGTAAATACCACTTGTTGAATTAAATACTCAAATCATAAATAAATCTTGCTTCTAAAGTTATACCAACAATGGTCCAGTTAAATTTGAATTAGCTTTACCTTTATTTTATGAAATTAACTATTGCAATAAATCCAAATTTATAAAGAAGGTTAGATTCCTATACTACTTCTTTGGTCTCAATTAACCTTTTATGGCGAGTATGAATTTCCATGTATAATTGAAACTTTTATATCCATTAAATTTTTACTATCATTCAATATCTACATATTCTAGCTAAATTCAACTAACATATAAATTAGCTATTCCAACTTCCATTAATTTCGATTATCATACTATAGAAATTAAATTCCCTTGACCACATAAATAAAAGTTGATCCCCATCTATTTACATTATATCACGTTTACATAAATTTATTCAATGGTCACTTTTAATTAATAACTATCAAATTTCCAATCCAAATGTAAATCTTCCACCTTTGAATTCTCATATTAAATGGAATTTAATATTTACTGATTCAACATTTATATGTTTCTAAAAATTAGCTCCAACCAAATGTGACAATTTACATTTCATTTCTATGCAATATATACTCATCTTATTCCATTTATTTGGTTACTGCATTGAAATCTATTTATTACTAATACTAACGTTATTATCATCAATTATAATTGGATTCCAAATTTTTATTCAATACTGTGAAAAATAACTTTCATATAAATCAAATCCTTCTATTCAAACCAAGTATCATGCTATGATAATATTTTACGTTGGTTACACTGAAAAAATCAACTTTTTATCGTTATCAATTAACATATATTAATTGCACAAATTAAAGGAACTAATTGCCATTTATCCAATTAAATTTTTCATATATCAATCTATTTCATCTAAATCCTTACCTATGAATATTGCAACCTTTAATTCCATTAAATACCAATTAACCCAAATTATTTCATTTATTCTAAGTCATATCAGTAAAATAATTCATCATAATAAACTTAAAATCTATACGTTTATTGATTTATTTCTATTTGTCTTATGTTAAATTCTAAATTTAGTAAGACAACCTAAAGTACTCCATTCAATCGACAGTCCCTTTCAATTGTTAATACGTACTTAAATTTCTACAGTTGCCTTCCATCTGCACTTCCGTTACTATGATAAAAATTAGTAACGTTTATGCCATCAATCCATCATAATTACTTACCCCTAATTGAGTTTGATTTCCAAATAAATTTGCTGACCCTTAATTAGACAATTTATAAAAGGTTGTCATCATACCTATAGTTCTACGCTTATGCTATGTCTTAAATTTCAATAAATTTATAAATTTCGAGATGTTCATTAGGGTTTACAAATTTATTGACTTGCAAGAACAGGGTTTCTTAATCTATTCAATTTATCGTTCACAATCTTTTATTGCATTAAATTGGTTTAATATTCCCATAATAAATATTATGTCCAGGTAAGAATTTTTTCTTTCTTTCTCTACTTAATTCATTTGAATTTTATTCAAATGTCTTTAAATAGGTTTCTAAGTCACTTCTATATAATTTATTCTAGCCTTCATTCTAATATTTATCTACCACCTTTATTCTTTCAACTAAAATAAATTACAAAAATCCTATTAAACAAACAATTTTAAATGGTCGAACTTTACGGGTCGTTACACTCTCCCCCACTCAAAACTTTTCGTCCCCGAAAAGGAAAAGGAAGGGAGAAGGAAGAATAAAACAGTATATCTAATTTCAAATATTAACTTATAACAATAATTTACTAAATTAATTTCCTTTAATGAAATACACTTGTTTTATAATCATTATGTCTTTTAATACTTGAATTATTAAAGTTGGAAAAATATCTTTAACAAAATTCTAAGTCCCAAAATTTACGAAAATTTTTGGCAGAGTCTCCTTTGTACGGAGGGACTCTGGAGAAAATATAATATCCAAATATACAAATATATTACATATATATCCAAAATAAAATATCCCACACGGGAAATATATAAATAGCGCTTTAATCGTAATCCGAAAACGTACCTATTTGTCGGGCAATACGCTTATTATTTTGGAACCAAAAGCAGTAGCAGTTGCTTCCAACCCCTGTATTCACTTATATAATCTAAAAGTTAAATATCTATATTACAGTGAAATGTTTGGGTAGATTCAATCATTCATATCCAAATCAAATGCAACAACCATACATTTTAACAAACAGCACACACCACAAACAACAATCATTCAATCAAACAACCATTAGTTGTTCGGGTTCAAATTCTGAAATTTTTACGGAGTGAGAAATAACTATCAAGTGCATCCGTTACTCAACAGTCTTAGATGGAATGGAGATAGATTATTGTTCCTCCAACAACTCCAAAATTCCTTACCCAACAAACATACATCAACCAAACAATCCAAACCAACACCAAAATAGTTTATTTACATTTATTTCATAATTCAGTGGTTTGATTTTCTTTCCTTCATTTATGGAGGAATTTCTTTGTTTCTTACAAGTTTTATTTTCCAACTATCACAAAATTCATTATATTTGTATTTCCTTTTAATTACTTAAGTTTATAAAATAAATTCTCATTAATAACAACAAATATTTTGAATATCTTCATTTCCTTACTCTTCACTTGTAAGATTTCCCTTAAATTCTAAATCTGCTAACATTCATTCTTATAAGTGGAAGTTTTTATTTATTCATTAACTATTAATTGCAGTCATTTCAATTTTTCCTACTTTCCATTATATTAGAATAGGGAAGATTAAAACATACTTAAGTCAATAATCATTCAATCAATTCTTATTTTGAATTTCATTTTATATACTTAGGTTCATATCATCTATTAATAATTCTTAACCCTTTTTCAGTAAAATTTCAATTATAACCTAAGTTTATACCATTAAATTCTTATTATAACAGTAATTTATTGAATACTTCATTTTTCCTAAATTCCTACCTGTAAAATATTCAATTCCAGTTTCTCATTTAACACTTCAACTTTTATATTTGGGTAAGTTATTTATGTTAAGGAAAATGCAATTGAACCTATACAAGTTAAATCTCCATTCTTTTAATTCATTCATTCTTCAATAAATCTTTTCCATTATTTATCAGTTAAAAACTTTTACTTCCCTTATACCTAGCATTAACTTTCTTACTTAATATTTCACTAACAAATTTTAACAATTAATTAACGGAAAAATTTAGAATTAAATACCGGGTCAAATTTCAAAATTACTTTAAAATAATAGATAATATAATTTCTTACAACTCTTATATCTCCAATTATCTTTAAACAATTAAAATTTCAAATAAATTCAAAACAATTCTGTAGTAGTATTTACTACAGCGGCCTTTCCCCTTCGAAACTCGAAAATGAAAGTCGATGATGCGGCCGTCATCACCGAATTTATTTTCCAGCGACGGAGAGAAAAGTACATAATTTATTTCCCCAAAATCTTCTTTTAAAACAAATTTCCCGAATTTAAAACGGAATATTCATATCGGAAAACATATATATGACAATATTATTATACTTCCAAATTATACTTTTTATATAAGAAATTTCTTATAAACCAAATCATTATTTTTCATAAATTCTTTGAAAGCACATTTCAAAAATCCCGGACTTAAGTTCTAAAATCTCCCATTTGATTTATCATAATTTCAACTTAGCTTCAGTTATTATAAATATTTTTATTGCCTAACATCCAATCTATAGCAACCAAATATATATATCTTTATAAAATATTTTTTTATATATAGAAAATATGATAGGCAAAATTATTTCATTCACCTATATTAAAAACTAATATTATGTCGGCCTGTCCTATTAAGTGTTTAGAAATCCCTATTGATGACATAGCGTCCCATGCATCAACCAGATTTTATAAATACAAAGCGGAACAGATTAACACAATATCAAAAATTTTTATTAATACTAACAAGTACGCTCTCTCATATATACACTCAGCGACTCCCATAGGATATTTCTACCCTATTAACAAAGAGTCAAACCCCACAAAGCCAAGGTTTATCGCTAAACCAAAGCTCTGATACCAACTGTAACGTCCCGCCTTTTCGCACACTTTAAACCGACACACGTGCCAATTCAAAGCATACGCAAGGGCGGATTGTTATGGGGTAAATAAGAAAACAGAGAAGAAATAAAAACAAAACAGAATCTCACAGCGGAAGGATAAAATATAATAATAAATATACAGTTCAAAACAGTTTACAAAAGCTTGATTCTTCTTTTACAATAAATATCAGAGTTACACATACCAATACAAGCAATGCAGCGGAATAGAAAGAGTGTGGTGTAATACTATATATAAAATAATACTGATTCTTCGTCTTCGTCCTCCAAAGCTAAAATCTGCTATCCTGAAACGCTCGGACTGACCCGAGCGAATTTGAAAAGACAAAAACACTCGAGTCAGACTAGAATATCTTATGTGAGTTAAATAAACAGAAATAAATATGAGTACAGTAACTCAAGAGATGCTCGGGATTTACATCTCCTAAGGATCCGTTAAACTATTTACTATGTAGTATATTGCGTTATTATAATAGTGTCTATTTATAAAATAAACTTACTTTTTAATAGCGTTAAGGGGTTACCCATATAGCCCTTAACACGTAATAGTCCCAGTAGTCCATCCAATATCATAGTCCCTCCTGATCGGGAAGCCACTAGAGGATACCACACGGGCTACGGGAGAAAACCAAACTCGTACAAGGCGCGATAGGGTAGGTGACACGGCACAACTAGGCAATGCCAGGGTAGATATACCAATTACGCTTCCGGGCCGATGGTAACGCGAAGCCGCAGCAACCGCCCACCTCGAAACAACTCCCCAAATCAAAAAAAATAGAAGTGGCCACTGAATCAATCCAAAGTCATAGTATAATATCGAAGAGGAGTGTCCGATCAGAGGAATGACCTCATTAACCCGTCGATCGCTCCTGTTTTAGCCACCTTATGCCAACTCACGGGAGTCGGGTCCACGTATTTACCTTACAGGAATCGTCGCCACCAACCTACTTCATTCTGGAATCTCCCCCGCGTACACGGTTAGTCAAAGTGGTTTTCGGTATCGACAGAGAGTATGTCCATATCCGATCCCGGTCTCTTTGCCAACCCATCGTTATTATAACACCGCGGTTATTTAAAACAGTTTATACTTTTAAAACCAGAATATAATCCATTTCAAAACCATAATATTACGATATCATTCCAAAACCCAAAACCATATTTTACCACTTATCCCAAATATAATTTCTTTCCAATAATAAAAAGGCTTTAACTTCATAATATCTGAAAATCGAATATTTTCAAAGCATAATATTTTTGGAAATCCATAATTTCAACCATAACTTTTAAAACTCAAATGGTTTGGATATTCAACGGTATATGAATTTCAAGGGCTTAACTTTACTGTCACTTTGTAAAGAAATAAGTTATATGGCTTTATGGAAATATTTCTTTATCTAAAGTTAAGACCATAATTTAGATATCACTCTTAAGTTCCAAAACCATTTCAATTTCCATATATATAAATCCATTGGAGTATTAATATTCAAAAACTAAAATTGGAATATATTCTTTCAACAAATTAAATGTTTTATTATTTAGTTTGAATATTCACATAAATCCTTAAACAACTCCAATTTCTAGTAATAAAACATATGTATTTTTCGATTCCAATTTATATTAGAATATTTTTCCAATTCAAATTCATATTAGAATATTCATTTCAAATTTTTCTTGGGAAAAATCCAATTATAAATATCATATCTTAAATTTCCAAACTTAACATTTAAACATATGATATAAATTTATCCAACTCCATTTTCTAAATTTTCTTCCATTTTACTAAGGGAATTTATACACCTTTTTATTTCAAAATTTCCAACTTTTCATGTACATAAATACGGAAGAAAAATATTTATACAGTATAAAATTTAAGATTATTATAAACCGTATTCCATCCAAACCATAGAAATCACATTAAAATAGTTATATATAGACCGCGGTGCCTGTATAAAATTTTCTATCCTATGGTCAAGTGATACGGATATTTATCATTTCAATCCGCAATTTAAAAATAAAACTTTGCGGTTTTATCATTTCAAACCACAATCCCGAAAAATGAAATATGCATGATAAATTTGCAAATTTAATGATATGCAATAAACATTCATTCATCAACAACATCCATCATCCAATCGCAACCATCAACCAATTTCAATCAATAACAGTATATATCTATGAACATATACAACAGGTAATAACTGTCAGTTTTTTTTTTCCAAATTAAATTTATCAACTATTTATCTAACAGTTTACTCAATAATAATTTACATAACTGTTAACTAGCAGTTCTTATGCAAACAATAATTTCTAACAGCCAATTAATATGCAATCAATCAATTTAAATTAACAGCTAAATTCAAAAAAATGCAATTCAACAGATATGGATGAAATAACATGCCCAAAAGCTCATAAATAAATTTCTATTCATTTCTAAAATTTATTTAACAAACATAAAAGCTTCTAGTAATTGTGAGTGGGTTAAAACACTCACCTTTGGAATTTAAATCGAATTTAAATTCAATTTAAACTCAAAAATTCGCCCGCCTCAGAATTCGTCCAAACCAGCGTCATCAAGTCCGGAATTTTAATACGATCCTAACAAAAAAAAATTCGTGTGAATCCGACTTCGTATGAGAAAGTTATGGCGAAAAATGATGATTGAATTCAAATTGAAAATAAATAGAAAACGACACACATTGATACATAACTTGCCACGTCATCAGAAGGATGCGCACGTCCCAGCATCACGCGTTTCTTCCAGCAACCCCTTTCGCACGCACGAAACCCACCATGACCGTGCCTTTGACCAAGCTTGCACGCCACCAGGCACCACCATACGCCGTGCCGCCGCCGCCATTGGCTCCAGCTCGCCGAGCTGCACCTCCCTATATAGGTCCGGTCGCCTATTGGCTCGCCCAAAAACATGCATGCCGAACCCTAATTTCAAAATTCCCGGCTCCTTTAATCGAATTAGCACGAGCGACTACCGCCATCTCGAAGCCCCAGACGAGATCTACAATACCCAGATCTTGATTTTGCCAATTTCTTCCCGAATCAAAAACGCCCAAATTTGACCATATGGATTTCGAAAATTGGAGGTTTGACCGAGATTTGTCGTTGATCTGAGCATCAATTGAAAAAAACCGAGATCACCCGTAGATTCGTATCGATGAAAACTACCACATATATTTTTTTCAGAATTTTTGGAGTAGTTTGAAATTTCATTTTATTTTTGAAATGATTGGATCTAGGGTTTGCACCCATTGAAGAAGGAGAGGAGCTTGAAGAACGTATACGCGCAGATGAATGAAATTAGACGGAGGCTAGGGTTTAGTTGTATATTTATAGATAGGCTAGAGGTAGGGTAGCTAGACTGGATACGCGAACGTGCGTGACAAACCATGGTCCAAAAAGCCTGTTATGCCTCCGGAGCCAAATTTGTTAAAACTATATATCCAAATAGGTGTTTTAAAATATTCTGAACGCGATGGAAAAAGTTTCGCGACCAAATTCGATCGTATGAAGAAGTTATGCTAAAAAACAAAAATTTCAAATTGATTTCAAAATGCGTAAATTTCAAGGCGTTTCGAGTCCGTACGATCAAACGACAAGTCCGATCGCTACGAAACTTGAAATATTATTATAATTCAACGTTACGGATCCGATGAAACTGGTTTCGTCGAAATCCGAGTCCGTGACAAAAATGGCTATTTTTAATATTTATTAAATAAATTAAATAAATCATAAAAACCAATTTTATTTTTCAACTTCTATTATTAGCCAAATTTCATTACTAAGATAATTCAATCAGTTCCAATTGATTTAACACGCTTGAATTTGAATTAAAATGTATAAGTATATTAATTTGCAGCGTTAATATCCGCACTTTCTTATTATTAGGAAATTAAAATTTTATTCTAAAACCCAATTATTAAAACTTATACCCTTATACTCTCAACAAAATCTAACTAAATAAATAATTGGATTTCCATTTCAACTCATTATCTTGATTGCAATTAGCCTTTTTACCATAATTAAATTCCAAATTATTAATAACCCTTATTTTTCTTAACTATTTATTAATTCCAATCCAATTGAATTCAACACTATAAATTTGATTAATTTATTATATTCACTTCCTTTCTATTATTCAAAGTTATTGTTGTAAATACGACGAATACTAACATTAGTTTAAGATTTCACTCGATGTTTACAAATTCCATTTCCATTTAATAACGTAATATTTTACGTTCAATTCTATTTCATTTGTCGTAAATACCACTTGTTGAATTAAATACTCAAATCATAAATAAATCTTGCTTCTAAAGTTATACCAACAATGGTCCAGTTAAATTTGAATTAGCTTTACCTTTATTTTATGAAATTAACTATTGCAATAAATCCAAATTTATAAAGAAGGTTAGATTCCTATACTACTTCTTTGGTCTCAATTAACCTTTTATGGCGAGTATGAATTTCCATGTATAATTGAAACTTTTATATCCATTAAATTTTTACTATCATTCAATATCTACATATTCTAGCTAAATTCAACTAACATATAAATTAGCTATTCCAACTTCCATTAATTTCGATTATCATACTATAGAAATTAAATTCCCTTGACCACATAAATAAAAGTTGATCCCCATCTATTTACATTATATCACGTTTACATAAATTTATTCAATGGTCACTTTTAATTAATAACTATCAAATTTCCAA
Source organism: Allium cepa (assembly GCA_030765085.1). NCBI lineage: Eukaryota > Viridiplantae > Streptophyta > Magnoliopsida > Asparagales > Amaryllidaceae > Allium > Allium cepa. Next base: position 457,947,624 of record CM060938.1, on the reverse strand, counting down.
TCCAAATGTAAATCTTCCACCTTTGAATTCTCATATTAAATGGAATTTAATATTTACTGATTCAACATTTATATGTTTCTAAAAATTAGCTCCAACCAAATGTGACAATTTACATTTCATTTCTATGCAATATATACTCATCTTATTCCATTTATTTGGTTACTGCATTGAAATCTATTTATTACTAATACTAACGTTATTATCATCAATTATAATTGGATTCCAAATTTTTATTCAATACTGTGAAAAATAACTTTCATATAAATCAAATCCTTCTATTCAAACCAAGTATCATGCTATGATAATATTTTACGTTGGTTACACTGAAAAAAATCAACTTTTTATCGTTATCAATTAACATATATTAATTGCACAAATTAAAGGAACTAATTGCCATTTATCCAATTAAATTTTTCATATATCAATCTATTTCATCTAAATCCTTACCTATGAATATTGCAACCTTTAATTCCATTAAATACCAATTAACCCAAATTATTTCATTTATTCTAAGTCATATCAGTAAAATAATTCATCATAATAAACTTAAAATCTATACGTTTATTGATTTATTTCTATTTGTCTTATGTTAAATTCTAAATTTAGTAAGACAACCTAAAGTACTCCATTCAATCGACAGTCCCTTTCAATTGTTAATACGTACTTAAATTTCTACAGTTGCCTTCCATCTGCACTTCCGTTACTATGATAAAAATTAGTAACGTTTATGCCATCAATCCATCATAATTACTTACCCCTAATTGAGTTTGATTTCCAAATAAATTTGCTGACCCTTAATTAGACAATTTATAAAAGGTTGTCATCATACCTATAGTTCTACGCTTATGCTATGTCTTAAATTTCAATAAATTTATAAATTTCGAGATGTTCATTAGGGTTTACAAATTTATTGACTTGCAAGAACAGGGTTTCTTAATCTATTCAATTTATCGTTCACAATCTTTTATTGCATTAAATTGGTTTAATATTCCCATAATAAATATTATGTCCAGGTAAGAATTTTTTCTTTCTTTCTCTACTTAATTCATTTGAATTTTATTCAAATGTCTTTAAATAGGTTTCTAAGTCACTTCTATATAATTTATTCTAGCCTTCATTCTAATATTTATCTACCACCTTTATTCTTTCAACTAAAATAAATTACAAAAATCCTATTAAACAAACAATTTTAAATGGTCGAACTTTACGGGTCGTTACATTAAATATTTTGGAATTTATAGTTGAGTTGACGAGTTTTTAAAACTGAAATTTCAACTGATTTTGTCAATTTTAGAAATCATCGATTTAATAGACGTGTTAAAATATTGATTTGAGGCACAGTCTTGGAATTCAATGAAACCGGTTCCATTGGATCCATAATAGTGCATTATTATCGAATTTCAAATTTTATAGCGTTTGGAGCTACCGCTTTGTCATGCGATCTGAAAATGCCTAGAGATTAAATTGAATTTAATTTAAATAGTTAATTTAAAAAACTATCTTCTCCATACGATCAAATTAGGCTTCGAAACTTGTTCCATTATGCTCGGAATATGGGTATAACATTAGGAACACCAGGCGGCACATCTTGTTCGGGGTTCGAAATTTAATAGCCTGATATTTTGAAATTTAATAACATATTTATGTCGATTAAACCTACAGCCGTCTTCTTTCATTTCAAGGCACCCAATTGCATACCTAACCATACGACCTAGCACGTATGTATAGCCTCCCTCGTCTTCATTTAAATTACGATCTTCCTTTTCGATCGGAACGAAATCAAAACGAAAAAAAAGAATCATCATCGCGTATCTCCCGAGCGGAGCTCGAAGTCGTGGCTGCCTGAGGCATTAGGGTCGGAGAAGCTGGCGCATCGTTCGTTCATGGGTCACATTTTGGTTTGGAAAAGGCAGAGCGGGTCGACGATGGTCGATGGTGACGCGATGGGAGGTACAACCTGTTGAGTATTTGAAGCCGCGTTTGGTGGTTCTCATGCCCGAGTTACTGTTAGAATCTCGAACAAGTTCAGATCTGATGCCAAGCATGGAGCTCTTATACCTATCGCTTGCCCTTCAGTTGGAGAATGTAGGGATTCGCCTTTGCCCTCGCTTATAAGATCTCATCGATTCTTGACTACAATTTTATTTGCATTGTCGATGCTTTTACGACCAGAATTCTAGATGTTAGAGATAGTGGCTGATGAGTGTCGATGTGGCTTTAGAAGGGTGCGGTTGTGCAGTTCAGATATGCAAATTGAGTGCTGCATTTTGTCCTATGTTATGAATTTGGAATTAGATGACGTAGATGTTATCTTGTTCTAAATTTATGCACTGACTTGAATGGTTGGAAGATGTAATTTTTTGAATAAGGCGCGTATATGGGTTGGAGGCGAAGTCATGATCGACCTGGGATGTCAGAGCGATGATGTTAGGGGCTTGTGACTTGGAACATTGTGCACGGTAGGGAGAAGCTGAGAATGATATTGAGGAAAGAGGTATTTTACTATAAGTAAATTTAATTATATAATTAGTTTATTAAATTAAGAATTTAAAATTTGAGATAGCTGATAAATTTAATGACCATGTCATTCGAGGTTGAAATCTTAGGATGCCGGCAATGTTGGATTCGTAGGTACATAGGTTGTATCCGGAATTGGAATAATTATCAATTTCGAAAAATCAAGGTGAGTAAATCTCACTCTTTTCGAATTGCTGGAGTTAATTTAGAATAATTAAAGTTAATTATTGGATGTTGTTTGAATTTATAAATTACTATCTATTGGATGCTATATAATATTTATATATTTATTTATTTATTAGTAGTTGAACGTATTTCCCGCCTATTGGAGCGGATGAGACCCTATGCGCCCCGCATAATAGCGGATGACCCTATATTACCGCGATATCCTCCCGAAGTGGGATTGGTATTTTTATGTTATCTAACATCTATGGATGTCGGGAAACAGGTTTCAGGGATCCAATTGGATTGCTCAAATAGATTTATTGTTTTTCATATATAGTGATATATGTTGGAATTGAATTATCTGTTATAGATTGTTGTATGATTTGAATGTTGAATGCTATAGTAGCACTGGCCTTAATTTTGGTATTTTAAATACCATAAATATTATTTTTGAATTTGAAGGAATTAAAAGAAGATTTCGAATACAAAAATATTTATATCAAAATTTGGAATATTTTAAAGAAATTGATTTGGATAAAACAATAATTAATCAGGGGTTGCAATTAACTATTCGTAAAAACAATTAATATAGATTTTAAATAAATTTTGTAGGGGATTGTTAACAATGAATTTTAAAATGGTATTTTTAGAAAAAAAAATAGGGCTAGGAAGTTAAAATTCAGTATTTAAAATAAATTTGGAAAATAAATGGGAATTTATAAGGTAATAGGCTTAAAAATAAAGTTATAAGTGAGAAAATTATAAACAAGTGAAATCCGAAGGAGTTACCATTTATAAACAGGGTTTATAAATAAAGTAAAACGAATTTCGTTGATAAATTGAAAATATAGTTTCACAAGGGTGAATGTAAAACGAGAAGTGAAAAATCATTTGGAAAAGAAATAGTGGATTCTATTTTTGAATGTGAAATGATTATGAAACCGAGATGTAGCAGATGTGATATGAATCAAGAGGGATTTATAAATTGAAAATTGGCAATGTTGGATTTTTTTCAAATAGATTTTGTTAGTAAATTTAAAATTGTTTTAAATGGGATTTTTATTCATTAAACTATGTAGTATAAAAACTATCATTTAGATTTAAATATTTTGAAAGGATAGTTACTTAAAGATTGATGCAGCACGATCTACAGAAGTTCAGAGACTGGATTGCTCACGAGATAAGGATGTTTCGGGTTTAACTCGTAAGTCATTCACGAGTCAAGCATGGAAGCTCCGGTCTAAGAAGATCCGACCTAAGAAGGAAGATCTACGGGTTATGAAAAAACTCCGACCTAAGGAAAAGAGCTCCGCGTTAAAGGCTTATCTCGGTTCTGACCTAACTGGCCACACGAAACACGAGATACGACCTAATCCCCTCATATCCACCGAGTCGCTTGAATCGTTACCGAGACATGCTTGAGTCGTTATCTCCAAAGACGTGTACGAGTTATCTCCAAAGTCGCCACCGAGACATGTTTTAGTTGCTGAAGCTTCTTTAAGTCACTGCCAAGTTTGTTGAGTCATAGAATATGAATATACTTGAGTCGGTTGCGTGTGAGGTTGTACTCAGTTGAGTCGGCCGATGGTCTTGTATATAGTTAAGTCGTAAGTCGGTCTTGTAGATATGAAGTGATGTAATAAGTTGAGTCGGCGTGTGTTGTAAAGAGTTTGAGTTGCTACTAGTTGAGTCGGTGCCGACCTAAGGATGTTGAGTCGGTCACGAGTTAAGAAACTGTGTCTAAAACACTATAAATAGGGAGAGTGTTGTACATTTCAAGGTGGTTGAATATTGAATAAAATTTCCTTTTGATAGCTTTGTGCTTACATACAATTGGTAGTTGAGTGTGATCTCCTATCTCCTCTTTCGGTTAATGAGTGCGCTCGATTCAACGATTGAAGAAGCCGATTCACGGAATCTAGTGCGCTAGATCAACGTGCGAAGAATCGTAGATCTTTAAACGCGGTATAGTGCGCTATCAACGCGTTTGAGATAGCTAGAGTTCGGTAACTTTTGATCAACGAACTTGGGCATTTTGGTATCTTCAACTCACCGATTGCTACATTTCATCGATTGAAGTTTTGTTTGATTAATCCGCTGCGTCATTATTGGTATCAGAGCCATACTTAGCCAATCATAGCTAAGTTGATTCTTGGAGCCAAGTTTTGAAATTTGAAGGAGTTCATCGTGTTCATATTGAAGTTGCATCAAGTTTGGAGTGTTTGATCCATTTCATTTTGGATCGAGGAGTTGGACTTTGTTTGGATTTTAATTGGTGTTTGCGCGCCAATTTTTGGAGGGTTTTGGAGTAAGTGTGAAGCCAAGCCGTGAAGTGTCAAGGCCGAGACAAGTTGGAGCGACTTTACTTGAATCGTTAACTCGTTGCCGAGTTAGTGTGAGCCGAGACAAGCATAGCCGTGTATTGTTGAGCCTAGATTGCTTTGTTGAGTGGAAAGCTTGAAGTCTTGTGTTGAATTTTTGAAGTCTTGTGAAGTTTACAACCATGCCACCAAGGAGAGCTAACCGACATCAAAACGTTGAAGCTTTGTATCGTAGAGAAGAAGCCGAGCTTTTGGAACAACGTATTAATGAAAAATTTGATGAAGGCATTGGTAAATTGGAGAAATTAATGATTGATATGAGTCAGAATAGAAGGAGAATTTCACCTGAATCAAACCGTGGAAATAGTAGAGTTTCATCACATTCGGAACGGGAGAGAAGAGAAAGTCAAGAGCATAGAAGTGTTGACAATCGAAGTAGGAGGAATGTTGATGATCACGATAGAAGGGATGTTGGTAGTAGAAGTGGTGTTAGAGATGTTGGAGGACGAGATCGACAACGCTATACACCTGACTTTGAGGATGAGTTTGACGGTGAAAGAGGAAGTGTTCATTACAGAGACAGAGATCAGGGACAACGTCAGTATCGGGTTATTGATGATGATCGACGTTGGGAATCGGGTATGAAGATGGAGATTCCGGAGTTTAAAGGCGGGATGGTTGCTGAGGAGTTTTTAGATTGGTTATCTAATGTAGAGGAAATCTTTGATTTCAAGGAGGTGCCGGAGAATCGAAGGGTGAAGTTAGTTGCTACAAGGCTGAGGGGGAGAGCTTTGGCATGGTGGCAGCAAACTAAACTTACTCGTGAACGAATGGGGAAGTCAAAGATAGAATCGTGGAATAAGATGAAGAAGTTGATGAGATCTACTTTCTTACCTTATAATTACCAATCACTTATGTACCAAAGGTTGCAGAATCTGAGGCAAGGAACGAAGTCTGTTAGTGATTATGCTGATGAATTTTACCAACTCATTGCTAGAAACGATATTATGGAGACAGAAGAACAGCTGACAGCTAGATTCATTGGGGGATTGAGAATGCAGATCCAGGATATGGTTAATATGTTTGATCCTAGATCTGTAGCGGAGGCACATCAGAAAGCGTTAGCTTGGGAGAAACAGGGAAGGCGTGGAGGTGGTGTGTTTACTAATTCTAATAATCCAGTGAAGGGGGCCAGTGGTAGTCCTAATGTTCCTAGACCTGTCACAAAACCAGTGATGAAAGAGGTTGAGAAGGCGAAGGCTAGTGGTGGGTTCAGATGTTATAACTGTCAGGAGTTGGGTCACAAGAGTAACGAATGTCCAAAGCCGAAGAAGAGAACCATGGTTGCAGAAGTTGAGGAGGATGATGGTGAGGAGGCAGAATGTTCAAATACACCTTATGTTGAGGAGGAAGAAGAATTGTTTGGAGATGAAGGATGTAATCTTATGTTGAGGAGAAGTTGTTTGACACCAAAGCAAGAGGAGGATTGTAGTTGGTTGAGAAGCAATATTTTTCAGTCGACATGTACTATTCTGGGGGAAATCTGCAAATTCGTTATTGATGCAGGGAGTTGCGATAATATTATTTCTACAGAGGCAGTTAGAAAGTTGAACTTGAAGACTGAGAAGCATCCTAAACCGTACAAGCTAGCATGGTTAAGGAAGGGTGGAGAAGTGAAAGTATGTCGAAGAGCTTGTGTTAATTTTTCTATTGGGAAGAAGTACAAAGATGAAATTTGGTGTGATGTCGTGGATATGGATGTTTGTCATTTGTTGCTGGGCAGACCGTGGCAGTTTGATAGAGCAGTACAACATGATGGTCGTGCCAATAGATACAGTTTCATGTTCGAGGGTACTAAAATCACTTTGGTTCCTAAGAAACAACAGCAGAAGGAGAGCAAACTAGAAGAGATTGAAGAATTGAAAACTCTGTTGACTTTGAAGGAGTTTGTCAAAGAAGTGGAAGAAGAACCGGAAGTGTTTTTGTTGATTGGGAGAGAGAGTAGTGAAGAAGTTGAAATCCCGGAAGAAGCAAAGCCAGTTTTGAAAGAATTTGAAGATGTCTTTCCAGAGGAGTTGCCAAAGGAGTTACCGCCACTTAGAGACATTCAACATCAGATTGATCTTGTTCCAGGAACAGTGTTACCACATCGACCACATTACCGTATGAGTCCGAAGGAACATGAGGAGTTACGAAGGCAAGTGGAAGAGTTGCTTGAGCAGGGGCGTATTCAGGAAAGTTTGAGTCCATGTGCTGTGCCAGCATTGTTGGTACCCAAGAAGGACGGAACTTGGAGAATGTGCACTGATAGTAGAGCTTTGAATAAGATCACTGTTCGTTACAGATTTCCTATGCCGAGGTTGGATGATTTGCTGGATCAGTTGAGTGGGGCAACTATATTCTCGAAGATTGATTTGAAAAGTGGTTACCATCAAATTCGAATCAGACCTGGAGATGAATGGAAGACAGCTTTCAAAACAAGAGAGGGTTGTACGAATGGTTGGTTATGCCATTTGGTTTGTCAAATGCACCTAGTACATTCATGCGGGTGATGAATCAAATCTTTCGAACATTCATTGGGAAGTTCGTTGTGGTTTATTTCGATGATATTCTGATTTATAGCAGGAGTACGGAGGAGCATGTTCTACATCTAAGGGAAGTGTTGCTTATTCTTCGTGAAGAACAATTTTATGCTGCTACAAAGAAATGTGTGTTTATGACACCTAGTGTTTTATTCCTGGGTTATGTTGTTTCAGGAAAAGGTATTCAAGTTGACCAGAGTAAAGTTGAAGCAGTCAGGAATTGGCCACAGCCAAAGACAATTACAGAAGTGCGAAGTTTTCATGGGCTAGCGTCATTCTACCGAAGATTCATTCCACACTTCAGTAGCGTGATGGCTCCAGTGACTGATTGCATGAAGGGTAAACAGTTTGTGTGGTCAGAAGAAGCAGGGGTTGCCTTTGAGAAGATCAAGGAATTGTTGACGTCTGCACCAATTCTTGTTCTACCTAATTTTCAGTTGTTGTTTGAATTGCATACTGATGCTTCGAAGGTTGGTATTGGAGGAGTTCTGAGCCAGAATGGAAAGCCAGTTGCTTATTTTAGTGAGAAACTGTCAGGGGCAAGGATGAGATACAGTACATATGACGTTGAATTTTATGCTGTTGTTCAGGCTGTTAAGCATTGGAGACATTACTTATTTCAGAAGGAATTTGTTCTGTACACTGATCACGAAGCTTTGAAACATTTACAGGGACAGGATAAAATTTCAGCGAGACATGCATCTTGGATTTCTTATTTACAGCAGTTTACTTTTGTCGTTAAGCACAAATCAGGGGTGACAAATCGAGTAGCTGATGCTTTGAGTAGGAGGAGTCATTTACTAACGACAATGAAGGTTGAAGTAACGGGGTTTGAATTACTGCCAGAGATGATTGAAGAAGATCCTTACTTTGTGCAATATGTTGAGAAAGTGAAGGATGGGAGTGCCGATGAATTTATGATGGTTGATGGTTTTCTGTTTAAAGGAAATCGTTTATGTATTCCAGATTGTAGCTTGAGATTGAAAATTGTCAAAGAGTTGCACGAGGAAGGGCATGTAGGCCGTGATCGTACTTTGCAGTTGATTTCGCAATCTTACTTTTGGCCGTCGATGAGAAAAGAGGTGGAAAGATTTGTGGAGCGATGCCATATTTGCCAAGTTTCAAAGGGGACAGCAACGAATGCAGGGTTGTATATGCCATTACCAGTACCATCTAAGCCATGGGTTGATATTAGCATGGATTTCGTTTTGGGTTTGCCGAGAACTCAAAGGGGAATGATTCGATATTTGTTGTGGTGGACAGGTTTTCAAAGATGGCACATTTTGTTGCTTGCAAGAAGACAGCAGATGCAGTTCGAGTGGCACAGATATTTTTCAAGGAGGTTTATCGACTTCATGGATTACCAGAATCCATTGTTTCTGACAGAGATACTCGTTTTCTGAGTCACTTTTGGTTGAGTTTGTGGAAAATGGTGGGAACGAAGTTGAATTTTAGCAGTGCTTATCATCCACAAACAGATGGTCAAACCGAAGTTGTTAACAGATCATTGGGAAACTTGTTACGATGTTTGGTGAAAGATAATCTGAAAAGTTGGGACATGAAGTTATGCCAGGCAGAGTTTGCTCATAATCATGCAGTGAATCGAAGCACGGGATTCAGTCCATTCCAAATTGTATATTCAAATTTACCCAGGGGACCGTTGGATTTAGCAATGGTACCACAACTAAAGGGGACGGTTAAACGAGCTGCTGATTTTATTGAAGGATTGACGGAGTGTCATAAGATCGTTCGGGAACAACTGGAAAAGTCGAATGAAAAGTATAAGCGAGCTGCTGATTTGAAACGACGGAGTGTTGAATTTAAGGAAGGAGATTTGGTTTATGCTGTGTTAACGAAGGATCGATTTCCAGTAGGTGCTTATAACAAGTTGAAAGCCAGAAAGATTGGTCCTGTGGAAGTTGTGAGACGAATCAATGAAAATGTTTATAAATTGAAATTGCCAGAAGATGTGTACACTTCAGACGTATTCAATGTCAAGCATCTCGTACCGTATTATGAAGATAAACAATCTGATGTGGAAGAATTTACAAATTCGAGGACGAATTTCTCTCACCCAGGGGAGGATGATGCAGCACGATCTACAGAAGTTCAGAGACTGGATTGCTCACGAGATAAGGATGTTTCGGGTTTAACTCGTAAGTCGTTCACGAGTCAAGCAGGGAAGCTCCGGTCTAAGAAGATCCGACCTAAGAAGGAAGATCTACGGGTTATGAAAAAACTCCGACCTAAGGAAAAGAGCTCCGCGTTAAAGGCTTATCTCGGTTCCGACCTAACTGGCCACACGAAACACGAGATACGACCTAATCCCCTCATATCCACCGAGTCGCTTGAATCGTTACCGAGACATGCTTGAGTCGTTATCTCCAAAGACGTGTACGAGTTATCTCCAAAGTCGCCACCGAGACATGTTTTAGTTGCTGAAGCTTCTTTAAGTCACTGCCAAGTTTGTTGAGTCATAGAATATGAATATACTTGAGTCGGTTGCGTGTGAGGTTGTACTCAGTTGAGTCGGCCGATGGTCTTGTATATAGTTAAGTCGTAAGTCGGTCTTGTAGATATGAAGTGATGTAATAAGTTGAGTCGGCGTGTGTTGTAAAGAGTTTGAGTTGCTACTAGTTGAGTCGGTGCCGACCTAAGGATGTTGAGTCGGTCACGAGTTAAGAAACTGTGTCGAAAACACTATAAATAGGGAGAGTGTTGTACATTTCAAGGTGGTTGAATATTGAATAAAATTTCCTTTTGATAGCTTTGTGCTTACATACAATTGGTAGTTGAGTGTGATCTCCTATCTCCTCTTTCGGTTAATCGAGTGCGCTCGATTCAACGATTGAAGAAGCCGATTCACGGAATCTAGTGCGCTAGATCAACGTGCGAAGAATCGTAGATCTTTAAACGCGGTATGGTGCGCTATCAACGCGTTTGAGATAGCTAGAGTTCGGTAACTTTTGATCAACGAACTTGGGCATTTTGGTATCTTCAACTCACCGATTGCTACATTTCATCGATTGAAGTTTTGTTTGATTAATCCGCTGCGTCAAAGATTTAATGTTTATTGAAATAAAATTCTAATTTCTATAGTCCGCCTTTTAAATTGATTATTTTTATTTAAAAACGAGTTCGTAATTAGTTATCGATGTTTATTTTAAAGTGCTTTGATATTTTAATAGCTACTTAATCATGTTTTGAAATTTAGTCATTAGTCTTCAGAATATTATATATGTATGTATGTATGTATGTATGTGTATGTGTGTGTGTGGTTTAAAGGTAAATGATTGAAGTGATTTATAAATAACCTTGAGATTTGTAAATCAAGTTAGTAAATGGAGATGGTTTTGTAGGAGGTATGTTATAACGGGATTCTGGAAACTTGAGAAATTTCCAAAATGCTTTAGAGACGGGAACTTCGAAAATGAATCTAAATTCATAAAAGAAGCTATAAATTGCTAGATAGGATTATAAATAAAAATAATCAGGTTTTGAAAATTCTACAAAGGAATTTAATAAAATTCCAGAGATTTGTGAAATAAGTTATCAAATATGTCGTAAGGGTCGATATTAGAAATGGCTTTGGAAAATAAACTTGTAATATTTTCCTAAGTATAGTAATAGAAGATTTTGGAAATATTTTAGCAACGAGATGATTTGTATGGAAATGTCTTCCTAAGTAACGAATCATAAAAGAAAAATTGAATATTTCTAAGTGCTGATGGTTTGAAAAATATCATGTTATGGATATAGGTATTTAAATAGTTCCAAATATTTAAATATTGGAAGAAATTTGAATATATATCTTTGTAAAGATACTTTGAGAATAAATGTTTCAAAGATTTATAAAATAAGGCTTAGTGCTGCTTATGGATGCATTTGATAGTTAAATAGCCGACTATCAAAATTGGCCAAATTCGTTGATCGTTTCGAAGAGACTGGGATTGTATTTAATTATCCGAAATCACTTCGATCTGATTTGTGCGTTACGAATTGTGATATCTCGAAGCTAATGGAGATAGTGATATTGAAGGAGGTTCGGTTTGATTAGACCTAGAACAACTTATATGGATGAATGCTATCATTGCATCATTGTCTAGAAGGCAGTGTTAGCACTCCAAGTATGAATGCTATTATAAAGGTAAACGTAGCCTCAAGTCTCATCAGCTGGGAAATGACCGAAACAGGGCATGCAGCAGGGCTAAGTGGGTTGCTCCCGTTAGGGTGTGTTATCACTTTTCTAGATATCCTAGGATATATTTTAATTGTGGAAATGGTTGTACATGATAAGAGAGCGCTCGATTAGGGTGGGAACACCCGGGGTGATAACATATTCGGTACTAGTAGTCAAGTGCTAGGCCGGTCCTGTGTGGCAGGATACTAGATGTTCTTGTCAGACCCGGGTGCATTGGTCTAGAGATCCACTCATCGAAAGGTAGTTCCTCACTTGGTGAAAGAATGGAATCCATTCTCCAATAAGAGCCGTATGGTTTTGATTGTGCCAAATTATGTTGAAATGTGAGATGCAAGCATTTCAGCTATTTTCTAATTTACTTTCTATAGACACAATTATAATACTAGATGATTTGGATATAAAATGTTTTGGTTATTATAAGGTAAAAACCCATCGTGTTTATGTGTGACGTGGTGTTATGATAAACCTTTGTTTCCAAAGGATTTTGAAAGGTAATAATTCAAATTGAGTGTGTTTTCCCATATTGGTTTTCTAGACTCACTCGGGTGATATTTTATTATAATGCTCGGGTCAGACCGAGTATTGCAGATTCAGTTTAGGATGCTATGTAGCTCAGGAGACAAGCTAGGAATTTCTGGCGTTCCGCTGTGTGTGTAGACTGTATAGTCGGCACTGGTGAGGACAAGTTGTAATAACTGTCCATATTGATTTATTGATTGTTGTACTCTAATGATTGTATGTATATAAAAAGTTGCAGATTCTTTTGTATATATATTATATTTGTTCCACTGTGATTGTGAGATTTTTTATTGTTGTTTCTATTTTCTTCTATCTCTTTCTTCTTCACCCCTAATGATCTGGTATTTTCGGCATTCGATTTATCGGCATGCTATACAGTGAACGTATTGATGTCGATTTTCGAGGGTCGAAAATCAAGTTCATTACATAACTGATGCCCTCAAGTCCACCTCCAAATGATGAGTCCTCTTCTTTTAGAAACCTCCTCGATTCATCAGCTTGTCGATCCTTAAACAGTTGACTCTTTGCTATCAAACAGCTATTGATTTGGATTTGATTTTATTTGAGATTTTAAGGGGTATATGCATGTATAGATCAACCATGAGAAGAAATGAGGAGGTGGCTAAAAGCCAAACTGATTTAGATTAGGGTTAGAGATCCTTTTATAGTGGTTGAGACCAAAAAGAGGATCATAGTTATATTAACTAACAGAAAACTATCAATATTTTTTGTTTGACCTTAGTTATATTAACCAACAGAAAACTATTGAGTGAGTCATTCCATTATTATCCAATAACTATCAGCACATAACACCTTGGGGCCCTCAATAGCCATGGGTAATACACTATCCAATATTTGGAGGGGATAACGTACTCTAGTCTCAAGGATACATCGATATCCAGTCTCGATGCACCTTGACTAGGAATATTTAAGATGGTATATTTATTTTCATTGCGATAAATTACTCACGGTTACAACACTTTGTAACTACTATCACAAAATGTACCATGTATGGATTTTCTATTAAATATACTTTTAATTATATTAATTAATTAACATTATATTAAACATATAATAGAAAGAAAAACACCTTTTGTTTTGATCAAGATTGATTACCAAGTTAGATTAACAAATTACATAATTATCCTAGGGTATGCCTTTAACTCTATCAAGCAACAAAGGTACACGAATCATGCCTGACATGTCCCTACAACTAAAGAGTTAGCACATAACATCATAATATGCAACTCTACAAATGATATAAAGTTACTCTACTCAAAATTAGGATATAAGCTCTCTAAATCTCCAATACCTGCTCCTAATGATATCTCCTAGTCATAACCTAGAAAGCAACTAAAGCAACCATATCATCCATCAAGAAATCCCCATTATATATGATAACTCAAATCGCCTCCTTACTACCAAGGACTAATGGAAATCATGGTTTTCAGTGTACTTTCGTATCACGTATCCCAAAGCTAGATATGTATTCTCGTAAAGCTAGACACTAGACTCAAAGCTATTGGTCTAGGATATTTAGATCCACTCCGCTGATCCATGGGCATCCCCACTTATTATACCTCTGCTTCGAGTACTACAAAAAACACTCTGAGTATCGATAGCACATACATCTGAGTCCTCCTTTGCTCCATTTGGATCTAAGCCCTTCCTTTGCTTGATCCAAGTTCCTTTATTAGGAACCCTTCGCGTTCCCCATTCCACGGCTCCCTCCTTTATCGAGTCTATCTTCGGTATCTGCTCCTTTCACGAATCACCAACTGAAGTACAAAGCTTTTATCATGCTGTTACATTGCCAACCAATCCTCAAAACGAACAAGCCAACACGTCTAGCATGCTCTACAGAACTTCTACTCCATTCCCCGGAAGTTCAACCTAAGCCTGATCTAGAAAAAAACTCGGTACCAAGTTGTTCAACTCGGTATTGACATTTACTTAGCCAATTTTGGCTAAGTAAACATCCATGCCCGTAGTACTTCCTTCCTAGATGCTTCAGACCCCGATCCATTCATCAAAACAACTAATCTCGTTCCATAGCATCTAACTTTAACTTCTAGAAAAAAACTTCGCATAAGATTCAATACTTAGCCTATTTTTGGCATACTGTTGTCGACGACCTCCATTTGCCATGCTCTACCAACCCATGTCGACCACTGATCCAATTGAATTCCCAAAATTTCTCGACATCGACTCTTCAAATCGGTTCCAACTTGAGCCCACAACGAATTTTACGGTGCGGGTTGTTCTACAAGCTCTTCCCATGCTTTAGAGCTTCCTCTCCAAGTTTCGTCCAATTCCGACCATCTTTGTATCTGATTTGCAAAATTTACCTACCTATCTTCCTAAGCATCCAAAATACTAACAAACCACATCAAAGCACAACATACAAACATAGAATAACATGCATATATATATATATATATATATATCCATTCATACAAGCAATACACAAGAATGTGATAAACAAACCAACTCCAATCCAGAATCTAAATATTAAATGCACATATGAATATGAATAAGGAGAATTACTAAATTATTTTTCAAAACCATTTCAAAGATTCACAGATTTAGGTCATAAACATATGATAACATGTAATTAAAGTTAGAAAAGGTTTTAAGGCCAAAATCATGTTAAAACATGTAATTCTACCATATAAACTTACATAGGATAGTGAGAAGACATAAACCACTCACCAGTTACCAAAATCAACCAATTCCAACATAGATCCAATATAAACAGCAATAGAAAGCAACGCAAATCAACCAAAATGATGATATATATCTTCTAATTAATTATCTTCTCTCCAATTAATGATTTAACTAGATTTAATGAGTACTTTATGTGATTTTGGATGAATCTAGGGTTACTGTAAGTTTAAATCTAGTTAGGGAAAGAGGGAAATTTTTTAACTTGACTCTCTTACGTCCCCTTATTTAAACCAATCTCAAATAGACTAATGGACCTACAAGTGGGCTTAATTAATTACACTGGCCAACAATTGTCTAAATTTGAAACATGCATAACTTCCTAACCGTAAGTTCGTTTTCATATTATGACCACTCCATAGAATGAGAAACCATTATCTTGAAGCAATAAAGACGATTTGAGACCCCAATTCAACTTCTATGAAAATGTGTAGCACAAACAAGATTTCTAAGGTTAAAATTCTCATATAGAAATTCGAGAAAATAATAGATGCGTAAAATATTCCTAAGAGTCATATCTCAAATCCAATTATACGACCTCATATAAATAAAATAAAAATATTTTGTGATCCTTCAATATTAAAAATACGAATCGTTTCATTCTCCCCCTTAGGAATTTCGCCCATGAAATCCCTAAACAAGTCAAGAAATAAGCAAACGTAGTAACTCCACATGCCTAACAACTATATGCAACCATCAACCATATCAAACAAGTAATTATGCAATCAATAATAAACCTAGCCTAGCATGCAGAACATTAACCTATCAAATGTGATACACAGTGGTGAAAGTAGATACGATATATGATGGATCTTACCATTCAAAAACTCCAAACACGTAGTCCTCATGCTGTCTACAGTTTTCCACGTACATTCGTCACCACTTTCATTTCATTGTACCTTTACTAGCTTCACCGACTTTCTCCTAAGTTGTTCTGCATCGTGTCCAACAATACGAACCAGCCTACAAGATCTCGAAACTTCGAGTTCTACCTCAACATCATCAAGTTGATCCGGTGTAATCGTCACGCCCGAGTCAAGCCCAAATTTCCATGGATATGAGATAAGAAAGACATTATGCATGCCTACCATCTTCTAAGGTAGGTCGACCATATACGATAACTTTCCAATCCTTTCTATTACCAAAAAAAGACCCATGAATCTTAATGCCAACTTCCCCTAATTATCGAATCAAACAACATTCTTCATGGGAGATACCTCCATAAAAATCATTTCCGCAACAGAATATTCCAAATCTCTATGACTATAACCGGCTTAGCTCTTCTGTCGATCCTAAGTGGATTTGATCCGTTGCCGAATGATCTTAATCTTTTCTAAAGTTTCTCTAATCATATCTGGCCCAAGCATCGAGTTTCTCAACCGGTCCCCCTAAATGAAGGAGTGTTACACGATCGGCCACACAATGCTTCATAAGAAGCCATACCAATACTAGACTGATAACTATTGCTGCATGCAAACTCCACCAAATGTCGATGCTCATCCCATGATCCTCTAAAATCTATCGCATGCTCACAAGAGATCTTCCAAGATACGATTTACTCTTTCGGTTTGCATATCTTTCTACGGGTGGTAAGCCGCGCTAAGATGTAGCTCAGCCCTAACACATCTTATAAGCTCTTCCAGAACCCACCGATGAACAAAGGGTCACGGTCGCTCATAATGCACTTTGGCATACCGCGAAATCGTATAATCCGCTTTACATACAACTCCGTCGGCTTGGATGCCATTGTACTTGACTTGACGGGTATAAATCTAGCGCTCTCGATCAATCAATCAATCATGACCTAAATGCTACTGTACAGTGTTCGAGTCCTCGACGGTCCATCAATAAAATCTATCGATACTTGCTCCCATTTCCACTCAGAAACTTCTATCGGTTGAAACAATCCACTGGGTTTCTTTTGCTTTGCCTTTACCAATTGGCTATTCATACACTTCGAGATAAATGTCTCAATATCCTTCTTCATACCTTCCCAATAATAGATCCACTTCATATCCTGGTACATCTTATTACCTCCAGTATGTATTATCAACCTAGAATGGTTGCATTCTCGTAGCACTTCATCTCACAATCCATCAATTTATGGAACAACCATTCTTCCATCCTTACGAAGCCAACCTTCTTGGTTGAGTCTGTATTGCTTCATATCCTCAAACTCCAATCCTTCTATTATCTTCATTATGATCTTCGCAAGCCTAGCATCTCACTTATGACTAGCGTCGATCTTTTCTGTTAGAGTAGATTTGATCGAAAAACTTGCCAACATCTCCAGTTCCAGCTCGCATTGAGATCTGAAATCATACCCAGTAATATACCGAGTCTGGTTCCATTCCAAGAACATTGTTCCCAAACTAGCATGTCATCTACTCAATGCATTAGAGAATGCATTCCCTTTTCTTGGTGTATATGAAATACTAAAATCATAGAAGGCTAAGAACTCTAACCACCTTTGTAGATGAAGGTTGGGATCCTTCTGTGAAAAAATGTACTTTAAGGATTTGCAGTCCGTAAAAAGCTCAAACCTTTCTCCTAACAGATAATGCCTCCACATCTTCAAAGAAAAAAAATATCACCACCAATTCCAAATCACGAATGGGATAATTTCACTCGTGCGGCTTTAGATGTCGACTAGCATAAGCAACAACTTTTCCCTTCTACATCAATACTGCACCCAATACAGCACCACAGACGTCTCTATATAGTGTTAACTCTTCATTCCCACTTAAAATGGTCAATACCTATGCACTCGTCAAGCTTTCTTTCAAACTCACAAATACATGCTCACACTTTGCTTCCCAAACAAAAGTATGATTCTTCTTCATCAAATTGGCCAACGGTGCTGCTCTCTTTGAAAATTCCTTAACAAAACGCCTATAGTATCATGCAAATCCTAGTAAACTCCTCACGTCCATAGCATTCATGTGTTGGTTCCAATCTTAAATCGCTGCCACTTTCGTAGGATCCACTGTTATGCCCTATCCAGAAACAACATGATCCAAGAACCTCACATCTTTTCTTTAGAAGTGAAACTTAGAGAACTTCGCTCTTTATTATGCTTTCTTTACACCTCTAGCGCAGTCTTCAAGTGCATCTTGTGCTCCTATTCGGTTCTGGAATAGATCAGAATATCACGAACTTATTCAACTAGTTCCTAAAAACATGATTCATGAGATCCACAAATGATGTTCAAACATTGGTCAACCCGAACGACATCACCAACCACACATAAAAATTAAATGGTGTACAAAACACAGTAATAGGAACACTCCCCTTCACTACTCTCAACTGATAAAATTCCGTTGCCAAATCCATTTAAGAGAACACCTTTGCACCATGGAGCTGATCAAACAAGTCATCAATGTATGGGAGTGGACACTTGTTCATCTTCGTTACTTTATTCAGCTTACAATAATCCACACACAACCTCAAAAGCCATCCACTTTAGTGGTGAATACTACAGATGCACCCCCACTTAGATATACTCCTTGGAATGAACCCTCTCCTTAATAGGTCATTCACTTGCACCTCTAATTACTTCTGCTCTTTGAATGTCATACGCCTTAAAGGCATAGCTATAGGTCTGGCTTTCTCCACTAAGTCTATCTGAAACTCGATCTCTCTATCAATCTGGTCACTTCCTTAAATACATCTGAATACTCTCTAGCGATAGGTAAAGATGACATGTGGAACTTTAAGTGAATATAGAAAGCTAACCATCACCTCTCCTCTGGTAGGTAGCCAATCACTGCCATCCCCCTTCCACATCTCCGATTGGCACCAATAGCTTCTCACACTCTATTATTGTCGCAAACTTCCTAAGCCAGTTAATTCCAAAGGTAATCCTAAACCTAATAAAATTCAAGACAAAGCAATCAAAAACAATATAGTATCCATGACTCAATAACACTAGGCCACATCTTACCATGCAAAGGCTAGCAGAGCCTTCAATAGGGTTCGTTACAATCATAGGTCGGTCTACTATCTCGGGTCTTAGTCCCAATCTATCCATTAGGTCACTAGACATGAAAGAGTGTGAAGCCCCGGTATCAAAAAAAAGAATGGAAACATCGTTCATGGAAAGCGTACCTTGAATAACAACTCTATTTCCCTTCTTCTTTGTCATGGGAGCACTTGACAAAGTCGGAACAGCATCTAAAGCATATGCTTTCACAACCTGCTTATCCTTTGCCGGTTTCCAAAGAATCCTTCTTCAAATGCGCAAATTTACCACAATTGTCACACTTCTTCTTCTCGCTTACTTTGCAATCCTTAATCAAGTGACCCTTCTTCTTGCACCCATTAGCTAGTAGGTTCCTACTTAGCTTTGGGCATTTTTCCTTTGAGACTGCTTCTTCTTTCCATTCCATAATTTTTTGCCTCCACTGCCTTATTGCAGTTTTGACTCTTCCTACTCGGCAGAAATGACAACAGCTGTTCTAGCCTTTGGATACAGATTCTTATGGTAGAGAGCTTTCTCAACTAGCTTCTCAAATGGCTAATCAATGTGGTCTACCATCTTCTCTCCAAGGTAGTCATCCAAACCAATGATGAGCTTTTCATTTTTCCTTAATGGAGTGTCGATGAATGATATCCCATACTTCGATAAAGCATCAAATTTTGCGACATACTCAGAAACTAACATTTCTCCTTGCTTAAAATCAGCAAACTTCCTAAATAGTACCAACTTTTGAGTAGTCGGAATGAACTTCTCTTCAAACCTTGCTTTGAAGTGGTCCCAAGTAAACTGAAATTCGGGGTTAGCAATGGTAATGGCGTTCCACCGATTCATAGCTCGCCGTTAAAGTTGTCTAAAGGCCAGTTTCCTCTTCATGGCATCATCCACTTTCATATCACTAAAGATACGCACGCATGTATCCAACCAATTCCGCGCTTCTATGGTTGAGTCCCTTTCATGAAATGGTTTTTCTATTAGACTAGAATAGTCCTTACTCAACTTGGTGAAATCATCCCTAGGTGCTTGCACGGAGCACCTCCACCAACAGCCACACCAGGAGTAGAAACTTGAACATTCCTCATCGTTGTTGCCATCAAAGCATTCAACATCACTTAACAGTCCAGTGTTGCAACACCTGACCTTGCTCCTTTCTCAACTCCTGAAGTAGAATTCCTTACAGTATTTCTTGTACGTCGGCTCATTCTTAATCTATAACAAGAATGATCAATCTCTCGTAAAGAAAACTGTGTATATGGTGTTTGTGTGCATGCGACTTATATTATATAATATATTACTAGTAGCTTTGAAAACCAAAATATGTAACATGTACGCACTCTCATATATATATATATATATATATATTCTCGATCTAGTCTAATGTGGTAACTCCTTCCTGATCCATATTGGATCTTGGTATCAACTCAGGTTAATCATGTAACCAAAGCTCTGATACTAAATGTGATGAATGCCCCATATCACCAGCATCAATAATATCAAAATAGTGCGCTGCAGCCGTGTCCGGTCAATATAGGACGATCATTAGGGTTGAAAATGGAACAATACAGCATATAACCTATCGAATATCTCATAGCACATGGATAAAATATAAATCACAGATATAACAGGAGAGACAATAATAACTATGTGAACAAATCATCAAAACACACATCCACATAGCTATATACAAATGTAATAGAGTTTATATAATGGAAATAAACACGACAACTGTCTTATAACAAGAAAATAAGCCATCACCGATAAGGCTCCTGTGATGTCCCGAAAATTTAAGCAATATTTATTTAATAATTTCATTGATAATTATTTTAAAATGTGAAATATTGATTTAATAATTTATAATTATTTAGTTTGATAAATGATATTCTTTTCAAAATTTATAATAGTGATAGTTTAATTTGAAAATCTTATTGTTTTCAAAAGTTAAAAATATTTTATTTATAATGTATAAATGTTTATACATTGTAAATAGAGGATTTGGTTTTAATTTTAATTTATATTAAATAAAGGATATTTTCTAATTATTATATAAATGTATAATTTGTAAATTGATTTAATTGATTTAATTGATTTAAATTAGTATTGAAAACTTTTCAAAAGTTTGTTTTAAAATTCTATCTTATATCTTCATATTAATGTAAGTAAGTACTTGTTTTATTTATAAAAATAAATATAGTTTAAATTTTGTTTTATAATAAAAGTTTATTTTTTTATATTTTAAAATATGTTTTTCTTTGAAATAAGATTTAATTCATTCTTGTTAAAGTATAACATTTAGTTTGAAAACTCTTGAATAAATGAATTCAACACTTCTTTTCTTCTTAAAATCTTTTCTTTTGAAATTTAGTTTTAAAAGAATATTATTTTGAAAAATAATTAAACAAACATTAAAATGTAAGTGTATAGTTTTATAAAGAAGTTTATATGTATTTATTTAAAGACTAGATGTAAATAAACATTTGTAAACATGCTAAAACAAATTAGAAATGGTTTAAGATAAATTTAAATACATTTACAAATTTAGAATTGCTTTTTATATTAGAAATGTATATGTGTTAAATTCTTAAACTATAAAGAAGACACTTGTAAATTTATCTACACCTAAACATAACAAGTGGAAAGCTAATTTATTTTTGAAATTTAATTATATTGACAAGAAAATATAACAAAAGCATTTGGTTAAAATATTTTCTTCAAAATGAAACCTGAAAATCAGATTTTAGTAAATCAAAAACTTAAAACAAATGCATGTTAAAATCTGCAAACCAATCTTCAATCAATTTCTACGAAACAAACTACAAATCTGCAATCTTTTTCTTCAAGTATCAACTGCAAAATGAAGATCAATTCAACTCCAAATCTAAGCATATGAAGTTTTGAGGTCTGCATGCAAGTTCAACAGTTTACATCATCAAGATAAAGCAACTTCAGTGATCAACTTGCAAATGCAGATGCAAGTCAGATTCGAGGAATGGATACATCTCTGGGATTATTTTCTGCATCTTCATAAATCAAGTGAGTAAACTTCTTTATTTTAAAAACAGATTTTCCTTTTAAAAAA
This sequence comes from Allium cepa, assembly GCA_030765085.1. Lineage (NCBI taxonomy): Eukaryota > Viridiplantae > Streptophyta > Magnoliopsida > Asparagales > Amaryllidaceae > Allium > Allium cepa. The sequence continues at coordinate 457,925,543 of CM060938.1, read as the reverse complement.
TCAATGTCACACATAATTACAGAACTGAGTTTTTTTTAGAACTACACAAATTGAACCTGTTTAGAAAAAAAATTGTTGTTCTGTTTCCTGTTTATTTTTTTAAAAAGAAAAAAAATGAAAAGAGTAACTTCACCATGCAAAAACCTATGATATCTGTGCATATGAATCGGTAGAAAGAATATGTTGTGATGGTTGTATATTGATGACTGTTCCATGTGAACATATATGAATATGTATATATGTGTTGATTTCCTGTAGCTGCAGATCTAGTTGGCTTGTAAACTAAGATTTTCTTAAATAGAAAGCTTTATCATTTGAATTGTTTCAGTTAGTAAAGTTATGTGTAAACAAAGTATGTTGTTTAGTATAAATGCAGGTTTTATAAGATTATGATTTAGTTAAAATAGGTTAGAATTTGAGGTCTGTTATTCTCTGAAAACAACTATACAGTAAACAATTTGCAATAAAACAAAAATATCAACATCTTTAATTATTTCAACAAGATTATAACATGAATGTATGTTATAAATCAGAAATTTTAAAACAAAATTCCACCTTTTTAAATTGCTGTGGAACTAGCATTCTGTTTTGAACAGGTTTTCCAGGTTTTCAAAACCTAGTTTAAGTGTTGCAGTTCTTAGTCTATGCACATGCTCTCTGCTGCATCAAGTAGGAGTGGGATTTGGGAGATTGCAGAGGGGATGTAGATGGATCATTAGCTGGAGTTGCAGCGATGATGATGATCGGAGGAGGCGAGTTTATGGCTGTTGACAGGTTTGAGTTTAGAGGGTAGCTGAGTATTCAGGTTTACAGTTGGTTTCTCAAAAACTTGAATTCGAGTTACAGTAGGTTTCTGATGGTTGTAAGTTTGTGAGGAGATGGTCGGTGACTCGTAGCAGTGGAATGGAGTGGCTGGAGTTCGCCAAGGTGACGGTGTATATGCACCATGCATGTTTGGAATCCGGTGGATGTAACGACCCGGAAAATTTTAACAATTTTAATTGATTCTATAACGTATTTAATTGAATATTTGTGAAATCTTATAATAATTGAATTTTTAAATAAAATGTTTATATATTTAGAATACGTATATTTAAATATAGCAGATTGTAAATTTTCAAATAATTTTATGGAAGTTTATTTAATTGAGAAAACGTGCTGTCCAATTCAAGCTATTAATTGCTTTAATTGATTTCTGAATCAGTGCGTAATGGTTTCTTTTTACTACCGTTAAAGATTTCTATTGCTTAATACTTTTTCAATCCAGGTAGACTTTTCCATTCGTAACCGTTAATAAATTTGAGATCATCGACCTTGCTTTTATTATTCCTTGTAGTTTCGTGCATTGACTTTACCTTTCCCACTACTCATAATTTTCTCTATATGTTTCTTTTGCAATTGAAGCGTATATTTATATTTATGGTGGTGCGTTTATTCTAATCTCTCTTTATTTTATTTTTTAACGCTTGAAAGAATCTCAAATCATCAAGCTAGTAGCATCCGTTCCTTCCCTCGCTTTCATAAGGCCTATAATATATAAACCACTTGCTTATAGATCCGAACACAACTTTGTCATCAAATTTAATGTTCCTTCCTCTCCCTATTATTTCGGTTCCAACCTTCCTATTTGGCTAAATCATAGCTACGGACTTTTTAAATTTCTTTCATTTTATATTTATTTCCAATTCCTTCATTGCTTCAAAATTTTTGAACGTGCCTAATCATCTCAGCATGTATATATAATGTAAGCCTACCTTTCCTTGGAAAGCTATTGCTCACAAAAATTTCCTGATTTCTTTCCTTTTATCCATTTTTATATCCTTGACTTTCAAAACTCATTATGTGTTGTACAAACAAACAAAAATTTATTGCCTTAAGTGTATAGCTAAATCAACTATTGACCGTTACAATTACTTTTATTTTTATATTCATTTCAATTTATTACTTAAATAACGTTTTGATGAATTAATGGACAGCTTTACATTTCTTTTGCTTTTGAAAACTTTATATTTATAGTGTACGTTTCTTTTGCATTTCAAATTTTGAAACATGTTGCCCCATTTAAGCCATTAATTGTTTTAATTATTTTTCTTAATCAACATATAAACGTTTCTTTTTATTATTCCAGGATTTACATTCATACTTTAATCTCTGCTGTTCCATTTATTTCATTTGAAATCTAAATTTATTTACCATTCATTTATACGCCTCTTTCTCTTCCCTCTTTTACCTCTTCGTTTCCGTGTTTCTAGGAATATATATATATATATATATAGTATAGCATAGATTGCATCTTCTTTTATCTCTGTAGGCTATTCGTTGCCCTCAAATTAATATTAAAAGAGGAGAGAGCTTTGTAAATATTATATAAAGTCATATAGCACGTTCACATGCAGACCTACCTTTATATTTAAGAAACTAGCATTTTCTCTGTTGCTTGAAGAATGCCCTTCGCCATGTCATGTTGCTTGAATCACGCATGCATTCTTCCTTTAAAAATCGCCTGTTCTCATCTCCCCTCCATCTTTTCTTATTTCTTCCAAACCTGAGCATGAGCTCTCTCTTTTCCTTGGCCTGCCTCCTCCCCATGGCCGCATGCATTAGTTGGCAAAACATTTCCTCTCTGGTTTTTAAAAGTAAGTACGCATTTTATTTGATATAAGTCTATTTTATATATTAAGAACATTATAGATTGTGCATAAGTTTTGTTTTATGTGTTTACTGCAACTATGGGGATTTTGAATTCCCTAACAGTTGAACTTTAAAAATAATAATATTTTTTTTTTTGCAAAGCAAGCCGGTTTTATAGTGGACCGTCCACTATTTATTACGTAAGTAATAAAGTTGAAGTACAGGAGTAAGGTAAAGCACCTTAACTACTAAGAGATAATACAGAAAATACAGCACAGGTACGAGACAAATATGTCACCGTAACTAAAACTAGGAAAAAAAAACAAGCACTCCTCCGAAGAGGAAGATATCACATCAGTTCCATCCACCAGAGAAGCGACTAAAGGAACGGACCCACAAAAACCAGCAAAAGGTCGGAAAAGTAGAGCAAGACGTGGATCATAACCCATAGCATCAGAGGAGTAGATAAAAGAACGATCCCAGGTAATATCAGCTAGCATCGCAGAATTCAAACTCGCATATAACCCATCCAAATCAAGAACTAAGGAATCACCAGAAGGTTTGTAGCAAAGGCAACGAAGGTCCTGCTGATCATCAGAAACAAACCGGAAGAAAGATCCATTGACCGGGTTAAATCTCATATCAGAGATGGGATCAATCCAACACCCCTCGGGCTCATCCCAAGCAACAGGCAACGGCGTCGAACCAGGGTCAGGAACTACAACCACAGAATCAGGCCTAACCATCGGCGACGGAGGCAAGTCAGCAGATGGAACAGCCGATGAAGGGGAAATCAGCCGCGACGAAAATACTACGTGGGGGGCGAGGCAAATACTACGTGGGGGGCGAGGCAAATACTACCTTGGGGACCCAAATACTACGTGGGGGGCGAGGCAAAGGGATTTTCGAAGCAGCCGCGACGGCTTCCGAATGCAAGCAGGCAGTAGCCAGGTGGCCAAAAGAGTGACATGATGAACAGATTTCCGGAACCCAACCGTAGCGAACACGAACTACCTCAACATGACCAACAGCTAGCTGGACAGAAATAGAGGATGGGAGAGGCTTGAAAGGGGATATTTCAATAAGAGCCTTAGCATACATCAACTTATCACGAGCCACTGTGTTTGAGTCAAAACATTTTAATTTTCCAACGTTACAGGCTAGCCAATTCAGACCAATAAGCGGTTGTAGAGCAGAGGGAATCTGAGAGAAAAATACCCACATGGGGATAGTAAGAACTTGTTCACGTGCACTTGCCACAGTTGGGGTCCAAGGAGTAACAATGAAAGGCCTACCATCAAAGAATGAGGGCTCAGCGTCAAGAGCAATCCGACGATCCTCAAGAGAGGAAAACTTAAGATAGTACATGGTGTCAATCAGCTTCACATCCAAATTACCACGAAGCTTCCATGCCCTCCGAAGAGCTAAAGTCACATTTTTTAGTCGGTAAGTAGATTCAAGAAAGAAACCTACTAAATGATCAGCCCAAAAATCCACACCGGCTTGCAAAACAGAAGGGGGAGGGATCATTACTCCATTTTCTTCGACCATTTCAAATTCAATCGGGATGTAGTTACCCACATTCCGAGGCAAGGACGAGAATAGGGAAGACCAAGTTTTGGAGATTGGCATCGAAGGCGGAGTTGGACCAGGGCGCTCCAGAACGGGACGGGAGCCAATAGAGGCAGCTATTTATACTGTATATAAATATTTAACTTCTGTTCATATATAAAGGTTAGTATATATTTATACTGTATTATGTATATTATTTTAAGATTTTACGGTATATAGTTTTTGACTTTTGTTAGCATATAGTTATCGTACGTCTTTTAGATACGTATGTTTTACTAACTAGTTGATAAGTTAAATATATATATATATATATATATATACGCGTTTTATTTTACTATTGATAGCTTACGGTATATATGGTATAAGTTTGGCAGCCTTCTATTAATATACGTATTTTTATATGTTTTATATATTTGGTTATAACAGTTTCAACTATAATAAAATATGTTATTTTATTAGCTTTCATATGTTAGATATATAAAATATAGTATTTCAATTTTCGTTACTGTTTTGGTATATATATTATATAAAATTGGTGGGTACAAGTTTGATAGGTCAATTTATAATATATATATTTTTATGATTGTTTTAGTATTTTAGAGTCTACCGTACTATATTTTATTTTATTTTCAAAAATTTACATAAGTTATATTTAAATGTAGGTATATATATAAATTTTCTATGGTAGTTTTACAGTATAAGTTATATCAATATTTTATAATTTCAACAGTATATGCTTTCAAAAGTTTATTTCATGTCAGCCTTAAGGTTGTTTGCACTGACTGATATACGTTGGATTTTTTTTTTAAGGGATGTGTATTTTGATTTCAAGTATAGTCATATGTATAGTCATATACAAATTGGTAGAGGAAATGTTATATAGTATATATATGGTTATATTAATATAGTCGGTCTGCACACCTATGTATATATATTAACCGAGGTATGCATATTTTGTTGCATATTTTATAAACTGTGTCTGCATATGTTGGCTAGTTGTATATAAGCTCACTTATCCTATTTATCTTCCTTGATCCAATTCTGATTTGAATTCGTCTATTCCTATTATCAGCTTTGATCATTGAACCGTGTCCATCTAGCTTTGTTTTGGAATTCGGATCTGGATTTCATAACTCACTTCTTTTTCTCTGGCCTCGAAAGGTGAGAAATCACTCACGATTAACGTTCTTTTATTTACTAAATTTGATTTCAATTGAGACGACAATTGAAATATGAGGCTGTAGTTATTTAAATTGTTATATATGTTATTATCTGTAACTATTCACTTATGGGATATGACACCATATCCTATTGTTTATATATTTATTTTGATGATATATGCCTGTTGTTATTATTATTTACATATCTGTTATCACTCTGCAAGTTCCCTGTTAGTATAGAAATCACTATGGTTGAAATGATACATACCCGAACAGACTTTAGAATAGGAGAAAATCGTTATGGGTTGAAATGATAAACCCAAGCGATTTTCATTTAATTGAATTGGGATTACGGGTTGAAATGCTATCCACCCGTATACATTTAGTGTACGGATTGAAATGATAAATATCCGTAACACTTGACCATATGATAAGAAATATATACAGACATCGTTGGTCTATATATATAAATATTTTGAAATTTAATTCATTGTTTTGGAAAGAAATATATAGTCTTATTAAATGTTAATCCTCAAAAAAAATTTATATATAAAGGGTAATGATATATAGATTTAATAATATTTAATTTAGTCAAAATTTGATTTAATACATAAATTATGCTAAATATTTATGTAAATTTTATTCCAAAAGTATTCTGCAATTTACTAAGATTGGGAGATAAATGTGGGTTTATCTAAATGGTATTTAAATAAGGATTTATTCAATTAAATCAATTTGAAATTTTTGAATGGGAAATTTAAGGGTATGCTTTTGTAACTGGATTTTATTTAAGTGATTTAATGAATATTTCACGTTTAAATAAATTAAAGAAAATATTGAGTAAAATGTAATTTAAGGTTACTTAAATGATATTGTATCTAATGAGGGACTATTTTAAGACTAGATAATAATGAGGTTAAATCGAGATCTATATGGAACTATTAAATTGAACATTTAATTAAATATTAAAGCTTTGAACTATATTGGGATTTAAATGGTTTATTTTGAGTTTTGGATATGTATTTGAAATCAGTATAGTTGAATTTATTATTTAGAAACTAAATTGATTAAAAAGTTACTTTGAAACGTTGAATACTTAAAGTTTTGAAATATATTGAACATAAAGGGTATTTTGTGATTTCAAATCCGAATTTGAGATCGATAAAATTGAAGTGGTTATTTTAGAAATTGAGTTGAATTTAAATTAATAAATTGAGATTGAAATAGATTTAAATGGAGTGGTCGGGTTGATGTTAAACGATTTGTTAAGTTGAGGGAATTGAAATTTCTTTACTGTATAAATTATTTAATATATAAAAATACTATTTGGGAAGTATAGAGATATTTGAAGTGAAAATGATATTTGGTTTTGAAGTATAAATTAAGTTGAAAAGACTACGGTGTTATAGTGTATCTTTCTATCTTTTAGATAGTTCCATGGACCCTTAGAGGATGGTTATCCCAAACGTCCTCTAAGTTAATTATATTTCAGTTGATATTTCACTTGAGTTAGATTTATAGATATAAGAATGTTAATCCTGACTCGAGTGTTTTGTGTTTTGCTTTACGCTCGGGTCAGACTGAGAGATACAACATTTGAGACTCATCTTCGAAGATGGAGCTTTGCTTGAAGATCCAGCTATCTATCCCTTCATTCATCCAGTTGATTGGTTCAGAGAAGCCATCTGTTGCATTGGAGACTTCATGGCATTTGAACTATTCGGTTGTATTTTATTTCTAACTCTGAGGTATATAGTAACTTCATGAACTACTATTCTTTATCTATTCCGCTGCATTGTATTACTCTGTGTAAGTGATCTATGATTGATTTATTTACTGTATTTTTAAGTTTTGCCAAATTTTATTAATAATTCGGTATTTTGAATTATTCAAGTCGGACATGTACGGTTTTATTGTCGATTTGAATGGCCCAAAATAGCGGGTCGTTACAGTGGACATATGGGGTGTGTAGGGTTTTTGACTCGGGTATTTTTGTTTTTGACTCGAAGCAAGAGGTTGGTGAACTCGAAGTAGTGAAGGGGGTTTCTCGGGTTAGTTTTTGGTTACAGGTTTAAAACCTGAGTTTTTGCAGTTTTGAAATTTTGAATGAAATTCAAAATTTTAGTGCAGGTTTTGATTTAAGTCGGAGTTAAGTCTGAATTCAAATGTAGTTTGAAATTCAAAGTTTTTAAAAAATGAAAATCTTAAATTTAAACAAGATTTAAATTCAGTTTTAAATCAAGATTTTAAAACAGTTTCAGGTTTACTTTTAGAACCTGATTTTTGATTTAAAACAGTTTTTGTTAGTTTTTAAATTTTAAACAGATTTAAATGTTATTAAGCAAGATTTAAATCTGTTTTGAAATCAAGTTAAAACAGATTTCAAGTTACTTTGGAAACCAGTTTTGATTTCAAACAGTTTGTAAATTTAAAAAAAAAATTATGGGCAGATTCAAATTGTTTTAAAAGTAAATTTGAAAATGAAATTTGATTCAAATAAGGTTTAAACTTGAAAGGATTTATTTCCTTTGATATTTGAGTTTGAAGTATGAAATGTTAATTTTGAAAGTTAAAACGATCAATTTATTTTCAAAGCCTGATTTATTAAATTTTATTTTAAATCTTTCTTTATATTTAAGTAATGAATGTTCTTTAACATTCCTTTTATTTTAAGGTTTATTATAATTATTTTAATTGGGATTAATGTTTAAATGATTAAACATTTGAATCTTTAAATTTTTAAGTGAATTGGAATTTGAATTTAATTTTAGAAATATATTGTTTTAATACATTTTGAATGTAAAAGAGTCATTTGATAAGTAATTTAATTATTTTATAAAATATTTAAGATAATTAAGGATTTACTTAATTATTTGATTTTAAATAATGGATTAGATTAATTTTTTTAGAAATGATTTATTAATAATTAATCTAATTCAAATTTTCTTAAGTATGTGATTATTGAAATGTTGATAATTAATAAATGGTAGTTAATTAATGTAATTAATTTTGATAATTAACTCGATTAATTAATTGAATATAATTAATTGTAATCTATTAAGTATAATTAATTGTTAAAGTAATTAAGGAATTAATTACTTATTGTAATAAATTTTGATATTATGGTTTATTTAAGTTAATTAATTTAGTTTAATTAATTTAAGTAAATCGTCTAATGATTTTAAGAATGTAATTACTTAATGTAATTAATGGAGCAGGATTACTTAGAGAAGTAATAATGATAATTACTGGAATGTAATTAGTAATTTGGATAATTACTTTTGGAATTAATTAAGGAATTAATAAATGATTAATTATTGGATAATTAATTTATAAATAAGTAATTAAAGATAGTTAATTACTATTGGATATTAATCAAGGTGATTAATAATTAGATTTAATTACTAAATGTAATTTAATTTTAATTAAGTAATTTATTTAAATATTAGAGATCATTAATTATTATAATTAATGATGTAATTAATGATTGTTTAATTAAATATTAATTAATTAAGAGATTAAGTAATTGTAATTAATTAAGGATAAATATAATTAATTATAATTAATTAATAAATAAAGTAATTAATTGTTAATTACTTATGATTAAAGTTAATTAATTTATGAAATTAATTAAAGACTAATTACTTATTGTAATTAGTGAATGATTAATCAAAGTTTTCAATCAAGTTGAATACTTAGGAAGTAATTAATTATCTGGGTTAATTAATTAATGAATATTAAGCAGGATTTATAGGAGTGTTAATTAATTTAGTTTATTTTAAATTAATTAGTGATGGTTGTAATTAGTCTAATTCATTTTAAATTAATTATAATTGATGGTTAATAAATCATTGCTTATGGATATTACTGGTTGAATGGTTGTGATCTTAGTAATGAGATTAGTTGTATCTGTATGATATGGATGATTGGTTTAAGTATGATGGTTTGTGATGGATTATTTGGTTGAATGATTATCTGTTTGTGATGAAGATACAGATTATTTGTTTATGATATGAATGTGATTATCTATTGTGAGATGTAGTTTATCTATCTATGTGAATTAGATGATAATGAAATGAGTTAATTGTTTAAAACCCTTAAGTATAACTTGGACATTAAGATGGCGTTTGGTTTCGATGAGACCGGGATCGGGTTTCCATATTTGGATATCCGAAAACCACATCAATTCCAATTAAACGTTAGGTCGTTAATCCAAGTGGAGCAAGTGAAGACTCGAGGTGTAAGGGCTATATGTCAGTATAACTCTGTGGGTGATTCCGTAATGAGTTTGATGGAATAGTACTTATAGGTTCGAGATGGAGATTTAGAGTGCAAGGGTTATCGTCGTTAACTCTGAGGGTGATTCCAATACGTGTGTAACGAGATAATGCCTTCGGTTTCGTTCGAACCTGGAACAAACTTGTATGGATTGAATGCTTTCAGAACATCGTCAGGTGGACGATGAGCATTCTAAGATTGATATGTCCTATAAAGGTAATCGTAACCTCAAGCCTCATCAACCGGGAATGGCTAAAATAGGGGAGGTGCAGCAAAGATTCATGGGTAGCCCCCACTGGAGAGCAAGATTTATCCCTGTCTAGAGGTCCCTTTATATTCGGTTGTGTGGCAGTTGGCGACGGCCAATCTGCGGGGTGCTCTTGTTCGGAACTGTTTAGTAAGGAATGGTTCTGGCTTTGTGTTGCAGGGGAGTGGGCGTACTCCTCGGTACGGTGATCTAGGCCACGTACTGTGACGGGCGGTACCCCAGTAGCCCTGCCATTGATGGAATCCATAATCCAATAAGTGCCTGTACGGTTTTGATTGTGCCCAACTATGTTGGAACGTGAGATGTAAGCGTTCCAGCTATTTCTGTATTTTATTTAAAAAACCCTAGACACTATTATAATATCACTGGATTTTCTATCAAATGTTTTGGTTAGCGTAAGGTAAAAACTTTTCCATGTTTATGTGTAGGAAGTCTTACGTGATACCTTTTATGTTCAAAGGATTTTCTAAAAGTTAAGAAACTTTTATCCCCGTTTACTCACACCAGATCCCTGTCTGACCTGAGTATTTATTTTCTGTTTTATTAAACTCTCGGGTACTCATATTACGTATGAGTAGTCAAGTGTTCCAGGATTTGCTTTGACGAGTTCTGGAGGAGATAATGGAGCAGGAGGCTTCAGCGTGTAGATATATTTAGTGGTTCCGCTGTGTTTTGAGTTGTATCTGTTTTCTCTGATGTACTTGGATTGTAATTGCTAGACAGATGTTTATAGCTGTCTAGTTTGTGTTGTATTAGCTGTATTACACTGATGTATATGATACTATGTAATGTTTTATGTGATATATTATAATTTATTCGATTCTGATGTTGTCTGTTCTTTCTTTCCTTTCTTTTCTCTTTTCTATCCCTTTCTTTCTTTTTAGCGATGCGACTTCCTGGAGTTTGAAAGTTGGGTCGTTACATTGTGGTATCAGAGCTCTAGGTTGAGCGAATACCTAGACTCTGGAGTGGTGTCTATCTTGAGAGAGCGTATTTGTAATTTTGAATATATATATATATATATATATATATATATTTCTGCCTATTTGTTGGGTTACCTGTTCAGGTTTTCCAATAAGTAATAAAGGTAGATAGGGTAGTGGTGTGTGTAACACAACTACCAATGGTTGGAGTTCGAGTGTTTGAGGTTGGAAGTGGTCTGCTAGGGCAATTAGGGCATCTTGAGTAGTTCTGCAGTTTGGTGTGAATGATTTCTTTGATCTGAAGGAAATCTTTTCAAGATTCGAAATTCATATTTGGATTGTAAGCTAGGTAGCACTCGTGTGAGTGGTTTTTCTTGAGTTTGTATTAGTTGGGAGTGCAGAAGCCAGCAAAGGATGCTTTGGGAACCTTAGGAAGTGTTATGTCTGTATTTGAGTTTGAGACTCGGTTTGGCAGAGTGTTTTGAGCTTGGTTTAGGAGCGAGTTTCCTGAAAGATATCTTTTTATATGGAAGGCTCTATTGTGAAGAGGCTGGTGTAGCTTTGAGGTTCGATAAGCTTTTGGATAAGGAAGTTTTTGGCAGCAGTAGCAGGAGTGAGTGGCCTGTTCTTCGATGGTTCAGAAATCTCTGTGATTCTTCTGTCAGTAGTCCGGGCAGATGGTGAAGCTTGTCCATTTCTTCCGGAAGCCCAGTTGGGTGTGATGTTTGTGGTTGGAGGTAGACCACTAGTTTCTTCTTTGGAAGGCTTTAGCCGTTCTGATTTTGTAGTGAGAACGATTTCTTGGAATCTGAACTAGATGGAATCGCAAAAAGTGACTTTAGCATCCCACCTATTCTTAGGTTTAGGAATCTCAGTATCACCAACGATTATAGTGGGAGGTTTATAGCCAGTTTCAATAATATCCCAAACATCATAATCAACAGAAATAAGATAGATACCCATCCTAACTTTCCAATAAGCATAATCATTCCCGTTAAACATGGGTGGCCTAGCAATAGATTGCCCCTCAGAAAAAGCATTATTCGGTGAATTCATGACTCTAGAGTTAAATAAAAATACCAGGCTCTGATACCACTTGTAGGATCTAGATTAACCCTAGAGGGGGGTGAATAGGGTTATAGCAAATTTTCTCGATATAAACACAGAAACAAGCTGCAGAAATAAATATGCTGAAAAGTAAATCACACACAAAATTTACCCAGCTTCGGCAACCTCTGCCTACTGCTGCATTCTCAGATTTCTATTAGAATTAAACAGTATCACGCTTACAAACACTCTACTAGACTCGCGAACCCTTTTGCTCCCGCTCACAAACACTCGACTAGACTCGCAAACATTTGCTCCCGCTCACAAACACTCTACTAGACTCGCACACCCTGCTCCCGCCTATAGAGTTTCGTTTACTCGCAAACTCTGCTCCCGCCTATAGAGCTTTGATTACTCGCAAACACTGCTCCCGCCTATAGAGCTTTGCAAACTCGCACACCCTGCTCACTGAACTAATTCTAACTAGACAATCTGACACTACCTAAACCCTAGGTGGTGATTTACAAACTTTTGATTTGAAAAACAACAATTAAACAAAAATTAAAAGACAATTAAACCCTATATTAAAAATAAACTAAAGCCTTATAATAAAACAAGGCCGGCCCCTATTCACTTCTTCAACCCTTTCCTTTTTCTTTTTATTTGCTCCGTTCGTTGTTTTGAGATAGTGGCGGCTTTGTCCTTCAATCCAAATTAGGGCTTTCGTTCGTGATTCAAATTAGGGCTTTCGAAGTGCCGACAATATGTTGATTGATTCGATGATTATTCGCATGTAGCCTTGATCGATTGTTGCTCACTTCGGCTGCTTCGTTGATCAAATTCTTTCCTTGATTCGGTATGTAATTATTTGCTTTTGCTTTATTGATTTTATGCTTTCTGGAATTCGTTGATGATGCCGATGGTGTGAATTTGATTATATAGGGTTTGTAACCCTAGATTTGCGTCGTATAATTATATTTGAATTTGTCAAATTCTTCATCTCGACCACTTTATTATTCTTGAACGATGCTGATGATTTCTGACCTTTTCAATTCCTGTATATTCATTGCTTGGTGGTCACGGCTTTGATGCATTTTCGTGATGACCACGACTTGATCGTTTCTGACTTTGACTTCGGTCATTATTTTTTTGATTTCATAAATTCAAATTCTCTGGCCCTCTTTACTGCGCATGTAGTTACTGATGTTGTGTTGCAAATATTGTAGTTTGCATTGTGCCATGCTCCTTGTTCATTTGACTGGCTGTTGTCTTTGTTGTTGGGTCAGTGATGCACTTGGTTATTCGTCCCCTGTTTGATCATTGAAGTGTTTGTTGTCGTAGATGTTGCACTGCATCACCACTAAGTTGATCTTGCTTCTGCATATTATTGTATTTGGACTTGTTGTACATCTGAGTCACTGTTGCCTTGTCGCTGTGTCATACTCGTTGAACTGGTTTTCTTGTTGTTGCATACTTGTATCACTGCTTCCATCCTTTCTTTCTCTGGCACACTGGTGTACCTGGTGTACTTGAGCTTCTGGCCTGTATTTTGATGTTGCCATTGTGTTTTTGTTTGGTCTGACCATCTGTATACATACATTCTTGTATGTATATATGTGTATGGTCACTTGTGTATTGCCTTTCTGAACTGTGCACATTGTTGCATGCATTGAGTATTTCCCTAGCCATTTGTGTTGGGCATTTCTTACATCACTGGTGCACTCCATATCATTGCTGAGTTTGTTGCTGTGTTGATTTGAATTGTTGCATGGTTCATGTCACTGGTTCATTTGATAGCACTAGCTGTTGGTTACTTGATTCGGTTGTGTTGGAACTGGATTGATTTCTTTTGGCTTCACTTGTGTATACTGTGTCATAGTGATGCATTCTTGAGTCTTGGATATTGAACAGTATCATGTATTTGTACTTTGCATCCATTTTTGTTTCCAGTTGCACTTGATCATTTTGTTCATCTGTATATTGCTGCAATGTTGTAAATGTTGCATTCATTTAGCTTGTTCTCTACATTTGCTTGATTGTTGCAGTCCATGTTCTGTTGATCACTTGATTATTGTTTGCACTGTCCACTTGAACTTGTAGTCTGCCTTGATCATCTTGTAACCTGGTCTGGTGCACCTTGTTTCATGTTTGAGACTGTGTCATGTTTGAACATAGCATTCGTGTATACTTTTTTATTTGCACCTGAGTTGAATCCAGTTTTAAAACTCGGGTTTGACCTTGTGCTGAGAGTTGTGACTTTTATGTTATTGCACGTGAGTTGAACCCGATTTTTCATTTGGGTTTGACCTGTGCTCACCTGTCCCTGTAAATCAATCAAGTGTATATATCGGCGTGCACGGCCTTGTGGCATATACAGTAATACACTGTGTATGTCACAAGTTGTTCGTCTTTGATGAATTCGAATTTAAATTATGACGAACAACCCAAATAACTGAGGCAAATCATATTTTCAAAATTATCTTTTATTTTTGAATTGCAAAAATATTTCTTTTTCAATTTTACTGCGTTTGAAAATATTTTTGCAGATTATTCAGATGCTGGATTCAAACTGGAATGCAGTTGAAGATAAATACGAGTGTGAGTGATATGTTGTGAGGTCAACTGTAAATATGAAATGTGATGTAATTGTAATCAAAGTTGTATAGTTATAGTGAGAGCTTGAAATTGTACTATTCAAAAATGTAATAAATATTTATTTGAATAAAATATATGTTTGAATTTAAATTCTGTGTAATTTATTTTATTCATCAAATATTTATTTAAACAGTGAAAAACAGAATAGTATATTAACAAATACATTCGAATGAATGTATATATGTTTATTATCGTCAAACAAAAATCATATAAGCGCAAAGCGCATATTCAACACATTCCAGCTATTTCTATATTTTATTTTAAAAACCCTAGACACTATTATAATATCACTGGATTTCCTATCAAATGTTTTGATTAGCGTAAGGTAAAAACTTTTCCATGTTTATGTGTGGGAAGTCTTACGTGATACCTTTTGCTTTCAAAGGATTTTCTAAAAGTTAAGCAACTTTTATCCCCGTTTACTCACACCAGACCCCTGTCTGACCTGAATGTTTATTTTCTGTTTTATTAAACTCTCGGGTACTCATATTACGTATGAGTAGTTAAGTGTTCCAGGATTTGCTTTGACGAGTTCTGGAGGAGATAATGGAGCAGGAGGCTTCAGCGTGTAGATATATTTAGTGGTTCCGCTGTGTTTTGAGTTGTATCTGTTTTCTCTGATGTACTTGGATTGTAATTGCTAGACAGATGTTTACAACTGTCTAGTTTGTGTTGTATTAGGTGTATTACTCTGATGTATATGATACTATGTAATGTTTTATATGATATATTATAATTTATTCGATTCCGCTGTGAGATTCTGATGTTGTCTGTTCTTTCTTTCCTTTCTTTTCTCTTTTCTATCCCTTTCTTTCTTCTTAGCGATGCGACTTCTTGGAGTTTGGAAGTTGGGTCGTTACAGCTCCCTAGTGCTACACAGCAGAATAAGTGTAGAAATCCACATAGGTATATAATACGAGATAGCTTCATCCAACTCGTCCTCCGCACAGCTACTACGTCACCAAGATCTATTTTTTAGTCTACTCATTTAAGAGTACCCAAGATAATAAGAAATAAATCATAAAAACTTGGGTCAAGCAATAATTAGGTGTGAGTGGTAAATGAATCTTAAAATACTATGCAGATAAATATGGTAAGGAACAGAGGTACATGAATCATACCTGACCTGTCCCTATAACCAAGAAGTTAGCACATAACATCATAATATGACACTCTACAAATAATATGAAGGTACTCTAATTAAAATAAGGATATCAATTCTCTAAGTATTCCTATTTTCAATACCTATTCCCAATGATATCCCCAAATCATAGCCGAGAAAGCAACTAAAGCAACCATAGCATCCATCAAGCAATCCTCATTATCACTTCATGTGCTTTGAATATATGACAACTCGTACAACCTCCTTACTGTCTAGGACTAATGGAAATCCCATTTTTTAGTGTATTCTAGTATTACATAGCCTAAAGCTAGATACGTGTCTCATGACCCAAAGCCAATGGTCCAGTATATTTAGATCAACTCCATTGATTCATGGACGTCCCCACTTATAATAATCATGCTTCTAGTACAACAGAAAACACTCCAAGTAGCAACGATTCCATATCACTTACATCTGAGCCCTCCTTTACTCCATTCGGATCCATGCCCTTCCTTTGCTCAATCCAGTTTCCATTATTTAAAACCCATCGTGTTCCCCATTCCATGGCTCCTTCCTTTATTGAGCTGCTATCTGCGATACCTAATCCCTTCACAAGAAACCAACCGAAGATACAAAGCTTTTATCATGTTGTTACATCGCCATCCGATCCTTAAGCGAATGAGCAAACACCTCTAGCATACTCTATAAACCTCTACTCCATTTCCTTGAAGTTCCACCTCAACCCGATCCATATAAACAACAAGATACCGAGTTGTTCAACTCGGTACCAACCCATTTACTTAGCCAATTTTGGCTAAGTAAACTTTCCTGCCCCTAGTACTTCCTTCCTAGATACTTCAGACCCTGATCCATTCCTAAGAAAAACTCCATCCTATCCTATAACACTAACTTCAAGTTCTAGAAAACAACACGGCATAACATCCAATACTTAGCCAATTTCCTACATCCGACTATGGATAACCTCCACTAGCCATGCTCTGATAATCCATGTCAACCATCGATCCATTTGACTTCCCAAAAAGACTCAGCACCAACTCTTCAACTCGAGTCTGAGTTGATCTCTTAACCAATTTTGAGGTGCGAGTTGTTCTGCAAGTTCTTTCCATGCTCCAGAGCCTCCCTTTCATGTTTCGTCCGATTCCGACCATCTTTGCCTTTGATTTGCCAAATTCACTAATCTATCTTCTTAAACATCAAAAACACTAACAAAACACATCAAATCAAACATACAAATATAGTATAACATGCATATACATTCATTTATACAAGCAATACAAAAGAATGTGATAAACAAATCAATTCTAATCTAGATCTATATATTACATGCACATATGAATCTGAATAAGGAGAATTATTAAATCATTTTTGAAAACCATTTCAAACATTCACAAATTTAGATCATAAATATATGATACCATGTAATTAAAGTTAAAAAATGTTTTAAGGTCAAAAATCATGTTAAAACATGTAATTTTACCATACAAACTTGCATATAATAGTGTGAAGGCATAAACGACTCACCAATTACCAAAATCAACCAATTCTCACCTAGATCCAATGTGGACCGCAATAGAAAGCAACGCAAATTAACCAAAATGATAGTCTATATCTCCTAAATGATGATCTATATCTTCTAGTTGATGATTTAGCTAGATTTAGAGAGTAATTTATGTGATTTTAGGTGAATCTAGGGTTAATGGGGGTTTAGATCTGACTTGGAAAAAAGGGGAAATTTAATTTGACTCCTACAGCCCCCTAAAAATACTAATCTCAAATCAGACTAATGGACTTACTTATGGACCTAATTAATTAAACACTAATGCTGACTAGCAAATGTCTAAACTTAAAACAATCATAATTTCCTAATCATAAGTCCATTTTTCTATTATGACCACACTAAGGAATGAGAAACTATCATCCTGAAGCAATGGAACCAGTTTGAGATCCTAATTCGACTCTTATCAAAAGTTATAGCCCAAAAAAAATTCAGAGTCAAAATGGACGCATAGAAATTTGAAAAAATTCATAAGTGTGTAATATGACTGTGAGAGTTATATATCAAAATTATAGAATCATACAACCTTATATAAATAAAATATTTTATGATTCTCCGATACGTAAAATACGGGTCGTTGTACACACAATTTCCCAATCTGATTTTTGGTTCTAATCTGATTTGTGAATTTATGTTCTAAAATGTATCTTAGCAAAGGGAAAGATATAGCACTACTACATATGATAACATATTTTCATATTTTTCATGTTGACTAAAAAATTTGATATAAATAGTTTTTTTGTTTGATTGTTCTGCATCAATTTGCCTTTAGTTTTGTAAAAAAGGCTCCAACCACATTACTTCATTCTGTTTTGGATCAATACCCTTGCTTACTATATGAATACACACGTAAGTACACACACTTGCATGTGTGTGTATGAATTCGGAATTTTATCAAATTACGAAATCAAAGTATAACTAAACAAGTACCAAATAGGTATTTGCGATTTAGTCTGTTTAAATATAAAAATGTTAATGTTTAAATAATGTTTAGTTTTTCATTTCATATTGGCGGTTTGAGGTTAAAGTTTAATTAGCCTCACATTCTTACTCTTATCCTCCACCTTTCATTAGCCTCACATTCTCAAATGATTTTAGCTTTGGTTTTTCATTATTTTTATGTTTTATAATTTAGGTGATTTTATTCAAAGAATAAGTTGTATAAACATGTTCTAATTAGTTATTAACAATTAAACAAATGAAGGTGGATCTCTCACGTTATTTCTTTATGCTTCACTTTTTCTAAATAGTCATACATTTGAAGAACTTGGTAAGGAGTTTGTGGGCTGAGAGTTGGGATACAGTCTGGATCATAATTTCAAGATTTGATGTTTTTATTATAGCAATATATTGATGTTATATCATTGAAAAATATGCAATTCAAAGGAAGTTTTGAGTTAAAAACCCCCATTAGACCATTTTTTGGATGTTTGGAAGAATCAATAGAGTTATATGTAACAATTTTCATATGATATACTATCAAATGATGCCTGAGCTAATTTATAGTTAGTGGTATATATAATTTGCATATAGTATTACTCTAAGATATTGAATTTATACTTTAGTTATATATTGCATCAGCTTTGCCATATCGGTTAACAAGCATTACAATTGTAAAACAAGCCAGACCAATTGGCACACTTTACCATTTTAATCAATGTAAGTTTCAGTTATGGTCAAGCTTTCCCTTACAACAATTTTTCTTTACATTGAATCTTTAATAAAATGCTGAATTATCATTTAATCTTTTCACTTTGCAGGATACCCACTTTTTCGCATTTCAATGAATAGATTATATCGCTATGGCTCTTTGAGAAGGCTTCAGTAAGCTTAGAAGTGGTCAACTCGACTACAAGGAGAATGTTAAATCTTGAATGAAGTTGGGTATTTACCGGATCAAATCATTATTCTTAGTTAGAAATCTAGACTATCGATTAAGTAAAAAAATGATAGACAAAAAGAAAGAAGCAAGGAGACAATGTTGTTATTATCTCTTCATTTTTTTTGAAATGGTGAAAGGCTATTACTGAAGTATGAGGTTGATTAGATCCTTCACGTGATTTTTTAGTAAACATGTCAAATAAAGAAATGCAGCTAGCATTCACTTAGACGAATATTTATTTGCTAAAATTGCATTTTTCCAATAACTGTCTTTTTCTACAACTATTTTCTAAAAGAACAATTATATTTTCCTAAATATTTTTTTTTGTAAATATGCAGTAAAATATGCGTGCATTTGCAAGTGCTTTTTTCGATTGTTTTTTATTTAGTTGAAATATATGTGAATTAGAAAACTAAACATAAAAAATTAGCAGTATTACATGTTGACATTAGATGTTCTCCTGATTTAAGCATGTTTTAAAAGGTAGAATTGCAATTTACAAGATCTCATTGATAAGAAGATTTCACATATTTTGGAAACTTTTAGTAGCGTTCTAAAAAATCGCTAAAAAAATCTTAAAAAGAAAATACTACTCTATACATCTTATTATTAATATAACATTACATTTACGTCTATACAACGCTCTGGCCTTACATTTTATAATATTAAGGTTCTTATGAAAATTAGTAATAGTTATAATGTTAAGGTCCATAAGAAATGTTTTGTTATAACTATAGCGTAAAAATATGGTCCAATGATAAAAATGCAGGTCTATCTGGACATGCATATATACTCATATGTATATATGAATGCAAAACAGTGATATATTGTTCATATAGATGTAAATGAAAACAATTGTGACGCCCCACCTCTATACCCAGGCTAGCCAAGAACATTACGAAGTAATGCTGTCAACTAGTACGGAGAATAAGGCTGTTGAGGAGCGACCATCCGTGTAATTGCTTTATGCGAACATCGATATGTCAGATAGTATAGCATGCAATTCTTTTCAAGTGGAAATCCGACATGCCGACACAAACTCAAAGCTACTACACAGTGGCTATAATATCTTCGGAAACAAATACAGAAATAAACACAATATAAATCAGTCACAGATAATTCATATCACAAAGGCGGAAGAAGATATGAATATATAACTAACATGTGAAAGTGTATATCAGAGTAGTGGTCAAAAAGATCCACAATAATACAAAAGAATAGCAACACGTGCTATACAAAAGAATACATCTATGAGTCCACATCTCAAGTGTATACAACAAAATAAACTACTAATCTAAGTAGTTAGCCAAAAGTCAGATGATGGTCCGATAAGGAGTCAAGCAGAAGCACCTGGGAAATCTCAGTCTGACCCGAGTATTATTTAAGAAGAAAATAATAAACGGATCAGTCTAGCTATAAATATCAGATGAAGTGATATATAATAAGAGATATGACATAAACATATAATAATCACAATGCCAAGCTGTGATAAATAAGTAATTGAAAATCAACAAGAGATTAATCAATATCACAATAATCTACTCAAGATAAAAAGGAATGTCATACTCCTAATTTCATTCACCAAACCACAATAAATGACATATATATCAATGTCCATCGTAAAAGTTGGTGAAACATAAATTCCAGAAATCAACACACGAAATCCAGAAATCACAATAAAAAGGAACAACGACGTCGTACAGCGGGACATCCGATGAACCAAATCACAATAAGAAGGATGGCCAATCCACAAACTGGACATCGTCGTACCTAGAAAGACACGCCCCATGTACAGTCGAACATCGACACACCTAGAAAGATATTCCCCATGCTCTAGCATCGACGCACCTAGAAAGATACGCCCCATGCATAAATAAACATCGATGCGCCTAGAAAGATACATCCCATGCATAAATAAACATCGATGCATCTAGAAAGATACACCCCATGTAATGTCTAACATCGATGCACCTAGAAAGATACACCCCATGCTAAGTCGAACATCGACGCACCTAGAAAGACACGCCCCATGCATAGACGAACATCGACGCACCTAGAAAGATACGCCCCATGTCCCGACTTATTGAGCCGATTGCTCCACGAAGTAAATAAACATTGATGCGCCTAGAAAGATACATCCCATGCATAAATAAACATCGACGCACCTAGAAAGGTACGACCCATGTATAAACAAACATCGATGCACCTAGAAAGGTACACCCCATGCAAAATAAAACATTGACGCACCTAAAAAGGTACGACCCATGTGAGTAATGAGACGAAGCTCAATAAAATGAGGAACAGTCCTCCACATAAACAAAGAGACATCGCGCATTGCTAGTCTAAACCACAAAGATGATCGTCATGATCAACGAGAAGTGTCAATTACAATAAGCTAGTAAATATATGAGCTTAGCTTCATATCCCATAACCACTAGCTTAACTTAAATATTTACGAACAAATTGTATATCTCCACTAGAAAATTGTCACAAGAGATTCAATCGAACAAGTCCAAGAATTAACCGACGAAGTAAACGCAAGCGTTTCATACCACTTGTTTTACTAAGTCGTTTAATTAGATTTCTCATACGAGTGAGGTAAAGGTTTGTATATACTAATAGATTCGAAATCGGTTTTAGAAAACGAGCTTTGTAATAAAATAGTATTGAAATCATTTTAAGAAAGAGTTTTGATATTTACTACTAGTATAGAAAACCTTTATATTTTAAAGTGACAAATCATAGAAGTGATTGTAGAAACAATCGGGCATAAAAATTCACATTCGAAGACGTGAATAAAATCCAAAGAAACCGATATAAAATCCATCAAAGTGGATATATCTAAAATTCTCAAAGAAAAGGTCATCAAAGTCGACAATAAATGACAATAACAAAAGGGAGACAACACGAATCGATTAAAGTTGGATATTCAAACGAATTAGCAATATAGGCTAATCTGGCAAATTTGAGCAGGTCGGTCGACCGGACTCCCTGAGTCGGTCGACCGAACCAGGGGTCGGAAGTGCTCGGGGCACCAGGTCGGTCGACCGGCCCAGGGGGCTCGGTCGGCCGAAGCCTGTAACCAGCACTTCCAAACAGAGGCAGGAAGTGCCTGGACTACAGGTCGGTCGACCGGCCCAGGGGGCTCGATCGGCCGAACCTGTATGTTTGCACTTCCTACCCTATATCAAAGGAGGTGCAAATCCCGACCAAATTCCAATCGCACGAGCAACGGCGCTAAGGGTTTATGCCAATCGACTACCCGGCCCTATATGCTCCTCGATGCATCACCAAAAACATGTTCAAACATCAAAGTTAGGATTTTTAACGAATTGAACTTAAAACACTAAAAATTGGAATATTCACAAAAGCAATCCAAATCAAAGTCAAATGCACATGAATAAGTGTTAGAAATTCATACATAACAATCGAAGGTAATTCATAGACTTAGATGTGAGATTAAAAATCTCACCTTTGAACCCAAATCAATGAAGAAGACGCTTGAAAGCAAATGGAAATCAACCACACTTCAATCTCAACACAAGAAGCTTGAATATAAGCTAAAAAGAGAAACATTTTCCAAAGTTAGGTTTAGAAAATTTCTGAAATCAAAGAGAGAATGAGTTGGAGAAGATGAAGAGAAAGCTTACCAATGGGTTCTCTTGAGTTTGGAGCTAGAAGATGGATTTGCTAATGGAAACTAGGGCTTATGTTTTCCTGATTCTTTTTCTCTTCCCCCATTTTTGCTTGAGCTTGAGTGTTAGAAAAATAGAAAAGAAGTGAATGAAGAGGAGAGGGGTTGGGACTGAATACATAAGTGGGCTCAGCCCAAACCAAAACCCTAAGTGAAAAGTAGCAAAATTCAACTTTCTCCAAACATATCGAAGCTTATACTCAAAAAGGTCGCAAACGGCATTTTGAACTCAATGGGGGGTGGTCTCGAGTCCTAATTCGGCTGTTTGCAAAAAGTAGCTTTTCGGACTAAAATCCGACTAACGATAAAATATTTAAATAAAATATTTAAATATAAAATCGATAAATATGCGGGTTGTTACAGACTCCCCTCCTTAAAGAAATTGCGTCCTCGCAATAATTAAGAAGGAAATATATAGTAACAACCGTGGAAGCATATTAACACAAAAGAAAATTTGAATCAAGAAGTCCACCATAAAGAGCACGAAGGATTAAATCCGAAAGTTTTCGTTCGATGAATTCTCAAGATTTCACATGAGCAATCCTTAGGATTTGAGAACCATTGAACTTTTATCAAAAAGAATATCTTTATATCGAAGGCGCTCAACCTCCAAAGCAATGATGCGAATAGAATGTTGCTCAAAAGTCAAATTTGGTGAAACTTCAATCCCTCAATAACACCGGGCTCAAGAATAAAAACCGAAAACATAAAAGCATTTCCATAGTTAAAAGACGTGGAAAACGTCAAGAATAGCAGGAAGTTGAGCCGATGCAACGGCGTAGTACAAATACGGTACGCCCGAGAAACTAGAAACTCGAATAATTTGGAACACCGACGTAGTACAAAGACGGTACGTCCAATGAACCAAAAAGCCAAGTCATTGATGTAGTGGAAACGGTACATCCAATGAATCAAAAAGCGAAGACATTGATGTAGTACAAACGGTACATCCAATGAATCAAACAGCAAAGTCATTGATGTAGTACAAACGGTACATCCAATGAATCAAATAGCAAAGACATTGATGTAGTACAAACGGTACATCCAATGAATCAAAAGCAAAGACATTGATGTAGTACAAACGGTACATCCAATGAATCAAACAGCAAAGTCATTGATGTAGTACAAACGGTACATCCAATGAATCAAATAGCAAAGACATTGATGTAGTACAAACGGTGCATCCAATGAATCAAATAGCAAAGACATTGATGTAGTACAAACGGTACATCCAATGAATCAAAGATCAAATAATTCGGAACACCGACGCAGTACAAAAACGGTACGTCCAATGAACCGAAGCCCGAATGATTTCGGAACACCGACGTAGTACAAAAATGGTACGTCCAATGAATCAAACACAATAAAAGGACATCGGACGCTAGTCCATAAAAGGAATGAGATAAGGCTCAATAAAACGAAGTATATCAAAACGTTCGATGAACTTGATAAAAAGATAATTCCATTCAGACATCATCAAAGAATCAACACTTGTTGCCTACGGCAAAGCGCATTGGCAACACGATTTCCCTTCCAAGAATAAAAAGAATATCAAGATCATAAGATGTCAGGAACTCGAGTCAACATGGAGTTCCATATGAGAAAATAATTATTCCAAAGATTTATGATCGAGGTAGAGAACAATTTCTCATCCAAATATGATGATGCCAAATTCCAAAAGTAAAAACAATAGCCGAGAGCACTAGATCATGAGTGGTATATCTAGTCTCGATAGGCTATAATGATTTAGAAGCACAAGTGATAGCACGTTCTCCTTTGCAAGAGAATGGCATCCAAACCAATACGACTAGTATCGGTACAAATAGCAAAATCTTGGTTCCCCTTCAGGAATCACAAGAATAAGAGTATCGAAAAGAAGGAATCTCTTTTAAATAATCTCCTTTCCTGAAAAGTTAAAACTTTCAAAATTACATTTATCTTTATGTAATAATCTTTCTACAAAAATTTACATTTTTATGAGTCAATACATCGTGTCTGACTGTCTCATCAAAGCGTTTAGGAGATTCCTATCGATAACGTTGATCAAGCGCATCGACCAGAATTCTTAAAACACTCAACGGGCAATACAATCACAAAATCATCTTCTATATGATAAACATGTTTCTAAAAACTTTTAAGAATACTCTTTGTTCATTTTAAGAACAAAAATCAAATTGTACTTATAAATAAATCTTATGAAAAAGATTTTCAAAATTTTAAATTACTATTATCATCCAAAATCAATATATACAAGAATGGTCTCATCGAAATATTCATAGAATATTCAATTTATAAAATGGATGAAATAAGCTGGATAAACCGAATGACATAATAAGTCGTTCATAAGAATCATAACGAGTGCGGAATACGGTAAATGGAATGCGAACTCCCGCAACTCGTAGCCAAATGAAAATCGGTGACAAGGTCGAACTAGAAAGATCTTAACACCACACAAAAGATTTCTTAGGTGATAAATCCTAAGACAAACTCAAAAATACCGAAAAATTTTCACAAATTATTTAGATAAGAGAAGTAACACTTTTCTCATCTTGAGGGCTTAAAGAATAAAATGATGCCTTCAAGAATTTGAAATCGGAATCTCAAGAAAAAGTAGAAATCTGCTTAACAGATAGAAAATGTCGAAGATGAATTGTCCACATAGAAAATAGGATATGGGCTTCACAATTAAGCCAATCCTTACAAAAATCAATTCCGAAGCCTAAGTAAAAAATATCGGCTCGGAAAGAAAAGTCTCGTAAAATAATTTCGACATCAATAGAAAGCAAATTGAGTGTTGCGGATCTACCATCCGGATTCACAATCCTCAAAGAAGTCAACAAGCCCAAAATATTCAAAGAAAAAGAACCGACAAGTTCTTTTGATATAAAATAGTGAGCCATATCAAAAAGAACTCAAATAAGATCACGAAATAAAACAATGCCATCAAGGATTGAGTGAAAAGTACCTTGACCAAGAGAAGAGTTGCTAGGGGATTGCACACTATTTAGCTTTCTCATGTCCTTGTTCAAAAGTTTGGGACACGCATATAAAAGATGACCCAGTTTCTTGCAGTAGCGACAAGAATGGGGTTTTGGACACATATTCGCATAGTGTTCCATAGAATTACAATTGTAGCATCCTCCACGATTAGGGATTGGAGTCTTGCTACAAAAGTAGTTTGCTTCACTCTCTTATTGGGATTAAGGCTCTTGAACTTAATATGCCTCTTCTTGGAAGTCCCAATATCACAAACACTTCCTTTACCAACCTCTCCATGAAGAAGAGTAACATCCACAAGCTGATTGAAAGAAACTTCAAGTTTCAAAGGTAGAACCATTTCGGGGTTCTTACTCAAAGCATAGATAAACTCTTGATTCTTTACAAGATCCAAAAGTTGTTGAGCAGACATGAATACTCCATCTTGGGGAGTAGCACTAGATTGACCGGCACTGGGGCGGCCTGGTCTAACCATTTCTCTTCTTTAAGAAAGAAATAAAGAAGAAGAAAAAGTTATTCTCAAGATAAATATCAAGCAATTCTTGATAGATAAAACAAGGAATCATGAAGAAAATAGGATGAATCGGTACGAAGACTCGAATTAAATCCTAAAGCACGACTCCTAAGAAAGACTTAGGACGATGATCCTTGTTATAATATTCCATATTGTTCCGAAGTTTGGCTTTGATACCAAGCTGTGACGCCCCACCTCTATACCCACGCTAGGCAAGAACATTACGAAGTAATGCTGTCAACTAGCACGGAGAATAAGGCTGTTGAGGAGCGACCATCCGTGTAATTGCTTTGTGCGAGCATCGATATGTCAGATAGTATAGCATGCAATTCTTTTCAAGTGGAAATCCGACATGCCGACACAAACTCAAAGCTACTACACCGTGGCTATAATATCTTCGGAAACAAATACAGAAATAAACACAACATAAATCAGTCACAGATAATTCATATCACAAAGGCGGAAGAAGATATGAATATATAACTAACACGTGAAAGTGTATATCAGAGTAGTGGTCAAAAAGATCCACAATAATACAAAAGAATAGCAACACGTGCTATACAAAAGAATACATCTATGAGTCCACATCTCAAGTGTATACAACAAAATAAACTACTAATCTAAGTAGTTAGCCAAAAGTCAGATGATGGTCCGATAAGGAGTCAAGCAGAAGCAACTGGGAAATCTCAGTCTGACCCGAGTATTATTTAAGAAGAAAATAATAAACAGATCAGTCTAGCTATAAATATCATATGAAGTGATATATAATAAGAGATATGACATAAACATATAATAATCACAATGCCAAGCTGTGATAAATAAGTAATTGAAAATCAACAAGAGATTAATCAATATCACAATAATCTACTCAAGATAAAAAGGAATGTCATACTCCTAATTTCATTCACCAAACCACAATAAATGACATATATATCAATGCCCATCGTAAAAGTTGGTGAAACATAAATTCCAGAAATCAACACACGAAATCCAGAAATCACAATAAAAAGGAACAACAACGTCGTACAGCGGGACATCCGATGAACCAAATCACAATAAAAAGGATGGCCAATCCCACAAACTGGACATCGACGTACCTAGAAAGACACGCCCCATGTACAGTCGAACATCGACACACCTAGAAAGATATGCCCCATGCTCTAGCATCGACGCACCTAGAAAGATACGCCCCATGCATAAATAAACATTGATGCACCTAGAAAGATACATCCCATGCATAAATAAACATCGATGCATCTAGAAAGATACACCCCATGTAATGTCTAACATCGATGCACCTAGAAAGATACACCCCATGCTAAGTCGAACATCGACGCACCTAGAAAGACATGCCCCATGCATAGACGAACATCGACGCACCTAGAAAGATATGCCCCATGTCCCGACTTATTGAGCCGATTGCTCCACGAAGTAAATAAACATCGATGCACCTAGAAAGATACATCCCATGCATAAATAAACATCGACGCACCTAGAAAGGTATGACTCATGTATAAACAAACATCGATGCACCTAGAGAGGTACACCCCATGCATAATAAAACATTGACGCACCTAAAAAGGTACGACCCATGTGAGAAATGAGACGAAGCTCAATAAAATGAGAAACAGTCCTCCACATAAACAAAGAGACATCGCGCATTGCTAGTCTAAACCACAAAGATGATCGTCATGATCAACGAGATGTGTCAATTACAATAAGCTAGTAAATATATTAGCTTAGCTTCATGTCCCATAACCACTAGCTTAACTTAAATATTTACGAACAAATTGTAGATATCCACTAGAAAATTGTCACAAGAGATTCAATCGAACAAGTCCAAGAATTAACCGACGAAGTAAACACAAGCGTTTCATACCACTTGTTTTACTAAGTCGTTTAATTAGATTTCTCATACGAGTGAGGTAAAGGTTTGTATATACTAATAGATTGAAAATCGGTTTTAGAAAACGAGCTTTGTAATAAAATAGTATTGAAATCATTTTAAGAAAGAGTTTTGATATTTACTACTAGTATAGAAAACCTTTATATTTTAAAGTGACAAATCATAGAAGTGATTGTAGAAACAATCGGGCATAAAAATTCACATTCGAAGACGTGAATAAAATCCAAAGAAATCGATAAAAAATCCATCAAAGTGGATATATCTAA
Organism: Allium cepa; assembly: GCA_030765085.1. Lineage (NCBI taxonomy): Eukaryota > Viridiplantae > Streptophyta > Magnoliopsida > Asparagales > Amaryllidaceae > Allium > Allium cepa. The sequence goes on along the minus strand of CM060938.1, from coordinate 457,897,072 downwards.
AATTCCCAAAGAAAAGGTCATCAAAGTCGATAATAAATGACAACAACAAAAGGGAGACAACACGAATCGATTAAAGTTAGATATTCAAACGAATTAGCAATATAGGCTAATTTGGCAAATTTGAGCAGGTCGGTCGACCGGACTCCCTGAGTCGGTCGACCGAACCAGGGGTTGGAAGTGCTCGGGGCACCAGGTCGGTCGACCGTCCCAGGGGGCTCGGTCGGCCGAAGCCTGTAACCAGCACTTCCAAACAGAGGCAGGAAGTGCCTGGACTACAGGTCGGTCGACCGGCCCAGGGGGCTCGGTCGGCCGAACTTGTATGTTTGCACTTCCTACCCTATATCAAAGGAGGTGCAAATCCCAACCAAATTGCAATCGCACGAGCAACGGCGCTAAGGGTTTATGCCAATCGACTACCCGGCCCTATATGCTCATCGATGCATCACCAAAAACATGTTCAAACATCAAAGTTAGGATTTTTAACGAATTGAACTTAAAACACTAAAAATTGGAATATTCACAAAAGCAATCCAAATAAAAGTCAAATGCACATGAATAAGTGTTAGGAATTCATACCTAACAATCGAAGGTAATTCATAGACTTAGATGTGAGATTAAAAATCTCACCTTTGAACTCAAATCAATGAAGAAGAAGCTTAAAAGCAAATGGAAATCAACCACACTTCAATCTCAACACTAGAAGCTTGAATCTAAGCTAAAAAGAGAAACATTTCCCAAAGTTAGGTTTAGGAAATTTCTGAAATCAAAGAGAGAATGAGTTGGAGAAGATGAAGAGAAAGCTTACCAATGGGTTCTCTTGAGTTTGGAGCTAGAAGATGGATTTGCTAATGGAAACTAGGGCTTAGGTTTTCCTAATTCTTTTTCTCTTCCCCCATTTTTGCTTGAGCTTGAGTGTTAGGAAAATAGAAAAGAAGTGAATGAAGAGGAGAGGGGTTGGGACTGAATACATAAGTGGGCTCAGCCCAAACCAAAACCCTAAGTGAAAAGTAGCAAAATTCAACTTTCTCCAAACATATCGAAGCTTATACTCAAAAAGGTCGCAAACGGCATTTTGAACTCAATGGGGGTGGTCTCGAGTCCTAATTCGGCTGTTTGCAAAAAATAGCTTTTTGGACTAAAATCCGACTAACGATAAAATATTTAAATATAAAATCGATAAATATGCGGGTTGTTACAACAATATTTTCATATGCAGGTCCATTCGTTTAGCTTTTATATTATTTTCATATAGGGAGTATATATCCACGGCTAGGTGGGTTTGTATCTAATCACAATGTGCATGCATTAATTCAACAACGTCTGAGTGGTCATTTAAAAACATTATATTGTTAAGGGGGGCAATGTACAAATTAACGCACACTGATGCACCCTGCCTTTAGTTGGACTAACCATGTTGTGTTATGTTCGGGCTTGGATTTTAATATATTTCTGGATGAAATTTCTTATAGAGTAAATCCAAGGTTTTTGATCAAAAAAACAAAGTAGAAAAAACTGGAAAGTAGGTAGAAAAGAGAACTCATTGACCAATAACTTTTAGTAATGGATCGACAGATGTAGGGTTTCTAAATCTGAGAGCTAAGATTGGTCTAATAATACTTAATATTAGCTGCATATGTACTATTTTAAAGCCAGATATCATCACTGCATATAATACCAGTTGCTATTTTGTACATATGAATGCATATACCATTTTAATGCCAGATAATATCATCATTGTAGCTATTACAAAGAAGAATATATGAAAACAATATCATCTATGTTCTTGAATTTGTAAACTTAATCGGGTACGTATGAATGCAAAAGCTAACCAGATGCCATAATTAATCAAGTACATATAGATGTAAAAGTTGATCTGATGTTAAACCTAATCAGGTACATATTGAAACCAATCTATAATCAAGATATATTGTTTAACTTAGCCTACCACCTATGCAAACCTAACTGGATGCTAAACCTAATCGATATGTATGGATGCAAAACCTACCCAGATGTCAAACCTAATCGAGTACATATGCAAAACAATCTATAACCGAGGTATATTATTTAAGAAAGCCTACCATCGAATGCAAAAGCTAAGCGAATAGCAAACTTAACCGGTTACATATGGATACAAAAGCTAGTCGGATGTCAATTGATACGTATGAATGAAAAAGCTAATCGGATGCCAAACCTAACTGGTACGTGTGGATGCAAAATCTAGTCAGATGTCAAACCTAACTAGATACGTGTGGATGCAAAAGCTAATCAGATGCCAAAACTAATCGGATATGTATGAATGTAAAATTTAACCAGATGTCAAACTTAATCGGGTACATATTGATCTAAAAGCTAACGGATGCCAAATCTATTCGGGTACATATTGAAACCAATCTATAACCGAATATATTGTTTAACCGAGCTAACCACATATTACAAAAGCTAATCAGATGCCAAACCTAATATGGTATGTATGGACGGAAAAGCTAACCGAATGTTAAACCTAATCGGATATGTAACGCCCCGCCTCTATACCCATACTATCCAAGAGTATTACAGAATAATATCATTAGATAATACAAAGAATAAGGCTATATGGGTACACACGTGAATATTCACTTGGTCTAGTACTGATGCATATTAAAACATCAAATATATAATTTATCTGTAAGTACACAATATCGGTACAAAATAGTAAAAACGTGTGCCTCTAGGACAGAACAATATATAACATACAGAAGTTAACAGAGAACACAGAGTCGATAATAACGATAACATATATTGCATAACATAAAGTTCTGTATAAATACAAAACATGTCAATATAATGTAATGAATATACAACTTAGTGTCAACTGTATACAATAAATTAATGACATATAGGTAAATACAACATCCTAATATATGTCTCCTCTAAGCTCAATAAAACACAAATTGGTCATGCCATCCTGCACCTGAAACGTCTTATAATATAAATATCTCCCAAATCATGTCGGAAGATATCATCACCCATATTAAAAAATTCATTAAAAATCCTATATCCAATGGGTGAATCATCCATACCATAAATCATCACAAAAATGAAATCATCTAATGAACTGGACTAACACATGGAAATGCCCTAATATTATATCATAAAATCATATAATCGATAAATAATATGAGATAGCCCATCAAATCATTCAAACGATATCCAATATTATACAAACCACATCCAAATTACAATTAATAAACAAATGTTATCTCTAAATATTAAACATCAAGAGCATGGATATACGGGGACTGACTACACTTTAGACACACAGTCATTAGGATAGTCAATAGGAAAGAGACATATATGCCAATCCACTGCCACACATACACATAGTGGAATCAGAAGCGAGACTGAAAACATGGTTGTTTGCTCTAGAAGCCACACGTGGCACATATGACACAACTCCTACATTTATTGAGTACCATTACCATTCCTCCTTCGGTATCGTGACAATGATCTATCATAGGCTCGACAACGCGTAGCCGCTTTAGTCACGACAACCGACATGTTCCCCTATGGTAACTGACTGTTAGACTTGCGACACAAGTGGCAACCAACTACCAATCTCATAATGCGCATTAAATATCATATAACAATGGTGCTATGGGTCTGGGGCAAACCCCACGATCAGGCCGTCAGGGTGGGTACTAGCCAAGCTAGTTCACTCTCGATATATAAAGGGAGACGGACCCGATGTGGATGACATATAGTACTCCTAATCTATATCTACTCATAGCTCTAGACATAGGCCGATACATGGCTCTATATAAGTCAATATATGACTATGGTATACTAGAGCTCTTACCATTGGCTGACGCATGGCTCTAGCCATAAGTCAACACTTGACTAAAATATGCCAACCGCAGCGAGTATCACCATACACACACATATGCGTTTCTCCGTATGGGTGACATTTACATACAATGAATAATCAAACAAATAATATAATGGCGTCCCATACCACCGTATGTTATTCGAATAATTATTCAAAGCACCTAAACTTCACTCAATCTACGCTAGATATTTCTATATGATGTTATCGATAAACCATTTATCCAAATTCCACGTTGGACATAAATAACAATATATAAAATCAAAGGTAAAAAATATATTTTATATTCATAATTATAAATAAGGTTTTCTATAATAAAATATGTTATAATGTAAGTTGGTGTGAAAATAAACCTAAATAAATTAGTTAATCTTTTGTCGTCTATTTGTCTTCTTTGCAAATAATGTTGCTTGCAAATAATGTTTCACTTATATACATATATATAATGTGTGCAGATAAGTTTGTAATTGTGTATATGTTTACTTAGCTTATTATGCAAATAATATATGTATTAGTTATCTTAGACATAAATAGGGGATTATATGTAGGAAACATACACACTCAACCATGCATGCCCGGATACCACACATACAGTTTTAATTACAGTAGAGAAATCCATAAAATCAATACAAAACACACAATTTCGATGCTCAAAACCCAACGGTCTAAAAAAACTCACAATTAGTCCATAATTTTCGAAAAGAACGTGTATTGGTAACAGGTTGTCGTATTCATGTGGTACATTATTAGTTTGCATAACACATAATACATAAGAACGTCTTTTAATATAAATGAAGATTTACATGAGAATATTTTATTTTTTTTTAGAAAAAAGGTACTTTATACATGAGAATATTTGAACGAGTCGTATGCATAATATGCGCACACACTTGAGTTTGCAATTATAAACTTCATAGTGTAATAGAAGATACTAGTATAACCGCGCAACGGTGAAGAAAACGATCGTTGTGTTATTTAATACCAAAGAAAAAGTATTTGTTAAATTTTTTTCTTTATTATTAATTTGATGAAATATTAACTGCATTTCAAAAAAAATGAAAGTAATTGAAAAGATGTAAATTCATTTATACTGAGGATTGTAAAGTAGGTCAGCTTGATACTAAATATCTGTTATCAATGTATCGATATGAATCACTCATAGATACACACACACACACACACACACATACACACACACACACATATATATATATATATATATGCTATTAATTTTTAGCTTCTTTATAGCTCTAACTCATTATTGAATTTGAAAAATAAAAAAATCAAACAAATATCACCTTAATATATATCATTATATTTGCGAATATTTAATTAAAGAGTATGAAAAATGCAAAAATCAATGTAATAAATAAATTTCATATTATTGAACTATAATGTTTAAATAAGTTACTTAAAAGTACCATTATTATTTAAAAAACTAACATTGGTGGAAAAAAATGAAAAAAAAGTAATATTACTGAAATAAAAAAAACTTTGGATTATGTCATTATTGGTATTTCTTCTAACAAGAAGCTTGATTCGACCACATAATCAATAACTGATTGAGACATAACATTGATTTTTTTTTCATTCACGTATTCAATTTCGAAAACACTAACTCTAAAAAAAGAGGGATCCATAATAACTCCTTTAGTTTTTGATTATATATATCTTCACTTTCATCATTCTTAATCTTATAAAGATCATCAGGAGTGCTCTATCATCATGAAAGAATACTTTTGTCTTTAATAATATCAACTAAACAACATGCTTCCCCACACTCATCTCCTTTACACCGATATGCAAATATTAAACATTCGTTTAGAAATATGACGATAATAATAGCTACAGAAGAGTATCGTTTGCTAAAAAAATAATGAAAATCATATAACCTACAAAACCATTTGGATCACAATACATCAGTACAATCGATTGATAAGTAACGCAACTCACAAATGGCATCAATGTATCAAACCAATGTGTATTAATTGAACAAAACATTCCACGACCATAACAAAATCAGTTTTTCAACCAACACAAAATAATTAGAAGCGATTGGAAATCCAACATAATAACAATATTTGATAGTCTGTGTTGCAAATAATATTATAAAACTAAGCAAAAATTTAAAGACAAAAGCTTAGAAGTACCCCTTTGAGCAGCTTCCTTCGTAAAAATTCGCTCTTTGGCTTTGTTCTTTGCTTGAGACTTCGACCCCATTATTCCACGACCCCACATCTTCCTATACTCCTCAAATTTGTCATTAAAGTTTTCCTATACACAACCAATATAAAATCAAAAATCTAGTCTTGAATAAATTATCACGAACAGTTTAGACTTGTCAAACAGGTTGGGTCGGGACATAATGTATCGGGTCAAAATTGACCCGACCCATTTTATGACCCAACCCTTTAATACATTTGTTAAAAGGGTCAATATGACCCAATCCGTTTCATATATGGATCAACTCCTTTAACCCATTTGAAAATATCAAAAAGTGAAAATATAAAAGAGAAGTAAAAAAACATCAGATGCATGATAAAAACCTAAGACAATAATACAGACCGCAATCTAAATAACATAGCAAAAGTAATAAACTAGAGGGCATACAAAATATAGCATCAATAGAAGCCATCTTTGAAGCAGAGAAGATGCCAGTAATACAAAGAGAGAGAATCACTACCATTGGTAAAAAACAAAATATTGCTGATATTACTAGCATGTGAAGTATGTTTGTACCAAAATTGGGCACAACACTGTTCGGAAGTTTTTGAAGTGATAACAATGAAGAAAGTAAATTGAAAATGAAGATTATCTAACAAAAAATCCAAATAATGAAAGTAAAATTGCACAGACAAGCGATTTATAGTGGTTCGGCATGTTGCCTACGTCCACTGTGAAGTTTTTGCAGCTTTATTGATTCTCTTTGAATAGTTACAAGTGATTACAACAAACGATAGCGAAAAACAACTTGAAATTCAAAATTAGCAGCAACGGGACGATGCAAGTCTTGATCCGGCAGAGTCTCGGTGCTTCAGAATCAAAAAGATCCTTTTTCTGTTGGCTCTGGGGCTCTATTTATAGGTGTAGGAAGCTGAGATTTCGCCCAAACTTCGCGAGACTCGGTCTGGCACGTGAGGGGTCCCAGCGACCATTTCCTGAAAGTTTCAGCACTATCTGACATCGATACAAAACCATTTCGTATCGATCGAGATGACGTCCAATCGATCTGAAATTTGATAGGAAGCTTCCTTAGCTTGTGCGTAGTCTCTCCTGAAAATTTCATAGCATTTGGATCAGTGGATCGAGAGATATGGTCGATATGGAATAGGATTTTCCAATTCCTATCTGGTTCGAATCAATGGCTTCGAATCGATGCCTTCGACTCCATCAGCTCATGTGGTTCTGTGGTGAGGTGGTGCACGTCCTTTGAGTCGAACCGGTCTTTTCTCTGAGTTGAACGCATCCATTCCTTAGATCTCGCCTAATTTGCATTGAGGATCGACACGTCATCTAAGCTTGTTGACTAGGTGGATTCGAAGTGATCGTTATCCATGGATTCGAACGACTTTCACATCGATGGATACGAATAGATAAAGGTTGACGGACACGAACAGGCCTTCATTCCATGGAGTCGAGACACATAGCTTCCCGATGGACACAAAGTCAATCAATGTGAACTGGGGCCCTTTGATGGATACGAAGCAGGGCAACCTGATGGATACGAAGCAGGGCAACCTGATGGATACGAAGTGCTCTGACCTGATGGATACGAAGCGGGGAGATGTCAATGGATTCGAATACGATCGAGTTGAACCAAGGTACCCCGATGGATTCGAACTCGATCGATACGAACTGTCTTTCCTTGATGGATACGAAGCAGCTGGTCTTCTGATCGATACGAAAACTATCGATTCAAACTGGAGCTTGGGGGATGGATACGAAACCGAAGCCCCTTTCTTCTCTTTGAATCGATCATAACTTGAGCAAACGAACTCGGATTGATCTGAAACTTGGAACTTTGGTTCTCTTGGCTTTGTTTGTCATGCCTTGTCGGTTGTAACTCGATCCGGACTCGGGAAAAATCCATCGATATCCTTAGCGAACCTGTGCATGCTCGGTATCCAGGAAGATCAATCTCATGCATGTAACCAATTCTTTTGATATCTCGGCCTTGCCAAAAGGCGGGATAACATTTGTCCCCCGAAGTACGTCATGTTATGCTTTGAAAAGTCATGGTCTTTATTCTGAACAATCGTTGCTCTTCTGCCAAAGGTTGTGTTTTCTGCCGAAAGTTGTATTCCATGCTGTTGTAGCTGATTACTATGTGACTGAGATTAGTTGTTTGTCATATATATAAATTTCGTGCCGATCCTCTCCTGAATCGACGTGAAATTTGTGTTGCAACAACATTTGATAGTTGTTTTATGGAGTCCCTTCGCATCGATCCTCTCCTGAATCGATATAGAAGGTTGTAAAAATCGACTCCGCATTGATAAATCAAAAATTCGTCGGAGGCGAAATGTTCGTTCGTATCGATGCCGATGCTTCAGTTGTGGTGGATACGAAATAGTTGTTCGTATCGATAATCTCAAACTTCGGTGAACTTCGTTTCGTATCGATGAATTTTTGTTGCATCGCTCTACTGTATAAGCCATAATGGACACACGCTTCGAGTCGATGCACTCACCGTTTGTTTCGCATCGATGTGACCCGATGTTCTAAGCATGGCCTTAGTCGTGTGCTTCGTATCAAAGAAGCCTCAAGTATATGGATTCGAAGGGCGCTTTCGAACCGATCTGTGGATTGACCGGTTGTGACCGGTTGAGTTGACTGGGATGCGAAACGGCTCGGTGATCTTCTAGGTCTCATATAAATAGCTGGGACTTTTCCATTTTTCGTTTTTTTACTTTTTACTTTTCACTGCCGCCTCCAGTCCTTGCATCGTTCCAGAAACTCGAGAGAGTGAACAGTACCAATGACTTCGACTCGAAGCAAATACAAACCTTTAATTCTTCGAATCCTGATCTCAAATTAGGTAACCGACTACGAAACAAAAAACGATCAAGCAATACCAGATCCACTTTTTTTTCATCGATTATCCACTCTGGTGATTGGTAAAGCCAGATCTGGCCCAATGTTCAATGGCCATAGCTATATTTCTGGAGATTGGAGAAGAAAGAGTGGAAAAGGCATAAGTAAATCGATCTGGGGGGGCTTGCATTCGAATCAATGAAGGCGGCGATGTTTTTCTCTAGATTTCGCATCGATCCCTGGGATACTCCAACGGCAGTGATGCAGTTCGTATCGATGGCTATGGGGATGGATCATATCGATATGAAACGATCGATACAAAACATAGGTTACCTTTCGATTCGATAATCTCGGCTCTAGATCGATACGAACAATATCTTTATGATCGATACGAATAGTATCGACTCGACCGTGATCGGCATTAAGCTGAGAGCTTCCTGATCGGTACGAACCAGGTAGCTGAGGATCGACTCGAAATCGCCTCATTCTAATCGATACGAACTCGTCCCTTGACCATCGATTCGAAATGTGCACCTGGTATCGATTCGAAGTTGCACCTAGATGGATTCGAACGAGCTCCCTGTCGTCGATTTGAAACCTTCTATGATGAATGTGAAAATTTTGACATTCATTTAGCACAATTCCGATGAGCATCATTCTTGCATATTTGGACTTGATTAAACTGCACACTTGACCATATCTTGAAGCTCGTCGATGGAACCATAACAACCTCAACTGCTTGCACATCTTTTTTGACTTCACACAAATTTATTCAAGTAATGCATTGCACTGCACAGCACACACTCGTACACTTTACACCGGGGAATGCATGGGCCTTTTGTCGTCTAACGATAATTTCTCATAAGTTAGCCAGTTATGGAACCATCAAGTTTGCAGCAGCAAGAAAACCTGCAAGAAATCCAAAGTACAGTTACTTCGAGACTAGAGGTTCCGGATATTGAACCTGAGATCATCGGTCCGGCCCCGGACGAATCTCCCACTGCGTCTTTCATTCCCAATCCATGAGACTCTGTCCCATCTCACATTTCTGAAGATATGTTGGGGAGAGTATGCTTGAGGCATGGCCTGTCGATGGACGACGTGTTATTGCCGGGACCAAATGACAGGCCACACAATCCGCCGGAGGGATACACTGCATTCAACCGTCATGCGTGTGCTGCTGGAACGCTTCCTCCATTTAACGATTACATAAGAGAAGCGTTGTCATTCTTGGGAATTGCTCCATCTCAACTACACCTGAATGGTTATGCTTCGCTCAATAGCCTGTTTATCGCCTTCATGCAATATCTTCATCGGCCACCAATTCCGATTGAGATCAGATATCTGTTCAACCTCAAAAGCCGAAACGATAATCCATTTTTACATTTTTGGAAGCGGTTAGGAATTGTCAGGTGGTCATCGGGTCCTGGACTAGGCTAAGCTAGTACAGGACAGAATGGTTTTATGCCCGATGTCCTCCAGGGTTCGCCCGGCGATGGTTATTCAGACGTGAGTAAAGCTGAACTCTCAAATATTTACTAAGGCGTTTGCAGTTGAAGTACAATTCATATCTTTTTCCCTTTTACAGCCGTAATTCAGCGACCAGAGGGTAGACATTTCGAGGAGATAGTTCGGGTGCTTCAAGGAGTCCCGAGTGAAGATAGGGACATTGAACTACTCTTGACTGACAGGAATCTTCGGATCCTTGGGTTGATCGAGCGGAGACAAAGCATACTGCTCGATGGTGCATTAAAGACCGCCTCGAAAGAACGAGTCATGCGGAAAAAGTGCAAAGTTGTTGTGATTGAAGAAGCTAACTCCGAGAGGACTCATACTGATGAAGAACCTTTGGGCGAACCTGCAGATATAGCCCAGGATGTTGATGAGCAGAGAAAAGGCAAGGCTGCCGTCTCTAAACCATCTAAAAAAGGGAGATGGAAGTCTGTGGTTACGTCTTGGCCCGCCTCCGGAATTAGAATTTCGGAAATGTCTCCCTCTAGAATGGAGAATCTTCATGAAGGACTTGCCGATCTTTCGATTCCGGACGATATGTCCTTGCGGCAGGACTTCGGATTGGACGAAACCTCACAAGCCTTAGTTTTGAGCGAGTCTTTTCCCACTGGTGTGGCAGACACATCCGGTTGGTCGGGGGGTTGCACATTCATACATATTTCACAACACTGCATAACCTTTGACTGTAAACTGTCTGTTTCGAAAGGTGATTAATTCTGCTTTATTTTGCTCTGCAGATACTATGTCTGGGCGAGGTTCAATGTTAGGGAGTCTCTGACATGCTCGCAAGTCTTCATACCACGTGCCGCGTAGACGAGAAGGGGACATAGATTACGACCAGGGACACTCTGGGTATTCTAGCCAAGAAAGATATGATAAAGATAGAGGCTACAAGCGTCAATCTCGATCGCGTACTCCTCCTCCTCCTAGAGATCCCATACAACCTACTGCTTATGTCTCTCGTCCCTCTGAATCTTCACGTTACAAGTCGGCTTCTCAATCTTCTAGGCATGAATCCCGCCACTCTAGAAGCGAAACAATAACTGCTGCTATTACAGAACAGCCCCCTGTGGAAATTTCAGGGGAAGGAGCAATCAAGCTCGCTCAGCTAACGAAAGATTTTTCGAACATCTGCTTTGATAACTACATATTTCCTCCACATTTAAAAAGGATCCCAGAGGAAGCCGAGCAGTTAGTACATGACTACGTGCATGATTTTTATGCCCAGTACAAAGCGTGGGAGAAAGCGGCTGATAAAGCATCGGTGTTGGCCTTTGAGCGAGCGGCCATCATCGAGAAACTCCAAACTGATCTAGCTCACCGGGATCGTATCATACAAGTGCTAACCGATGAAGCCGAGTCATGTCGGAAGTCAGAAACGGATGCTAGGAAGAAAGCGGATGGGGCCCAGACGGCGATGGACAGGATGAAGCGTGAGCATTACGCTACGGTGGAGGACATGGGCCACCGAAACACCATCGTGACCGCCGAGCGGGACGCGGCCTTGAAGGAACTTAATGCACTCAAAGCCAAATTTGCCGAAATCACTAAAGACAGAGATGACGCGGCCCAAGAAGCATGCGAACAAGCCGTAGTGCTTCGGACTGAAAGAGATGCGGCAGTGGCTAGAGTTCAGGCAGTTGAGGCTGAGGTTGAGGAGAAGGTTCAAAGGGCAGAGGCCAGGCTGGAGGCCGACATCGAAGATCTCCTCGTTACTTACAATGCCAATGTGCCGAGGCACAAAAATTTGGCCTGGCTCCAGGATTATCCGGTACATCTTCGTAACGCTTGGGTCCGATTGGTTGAGGAGGAAGGAGAAGGGCACCCGGATGCATCAATCGACCAGTTCGAGCTTGAGAACCGATTGTTGACCGAAGATGAAAAGAAGATCCTTCATGATGCCATAATTTCTCATGAGAAGGAGATGATTGGTGGCCAGCACCGGGAGATTGGGGAAGGATCGGGTGTTGAGCATCACGCTACTATTCTTGAAATTACTGCTCCACCTTCGTTAGAGCCTGTATCTGTGGTTGATTCACAATTCGTTCCAGCTTATGACCCAGAACAGCCGCGGCTATCTCCTATTCAGGAGCATACTTCCGAGGCCGCTCAGCCGTCAGCAAGCCAAACTGAGGAAGGTACTCTGAACATATCTCAAGCGTGTTTCAAATAGAGAGTTTTTTTTGAAATGATTGCTAATAACTCCTTCCCTTCTTTGTTCAGTAACTGGAATTACGCCGGCATCCGTGGCTTAGGAGTCTACTCAGGGGCAGAAGGCCGTCATCACCGAAATGACCGTTGTGACGACGGCGGTGTTTACCGAGATGACGTAGGGGAGCTCCCTATCTCTCGAAGAGTAGATGGTAAGTGAGCTACTTGGCCAGCATGGTGGCCCCTGCAAAGACCTGCCGTTTATCATCAGTGAGCTCCCGCCGTCTTCTAGTTCTATAACGCAGACCACAGTTGCCCGCAGCCAGGCCCAATCAGCTCGAGACGAAGAAATCTTGGCCGAGATTAACGCCGAACTAGAGGCTGCGGGACAAGAAGGCAGCGCTGTAACTAGGACTACGGTGCATAGTCCAGCACCTCTAAATGTAATATTGCCGAGTGGCACTGTGGTCGATACCCGGGTGCCCGCCCCGTCTTCTATCGCAGATCCAGTCCCTCCAACTTCTCCGGTGGGAAGCCTTCATGTAAATTCAAGCTCTGAGGAGAACGTTGACATTATGCCCCCAGCCGAAGAGCAGCCACCGAAGAGGAAGCACTCCAAACGAAGGATCACTGTTTCTAGCGAGTTTGAGGACGAACCTTTGATAAGGAGGTCGAAAAAGAAGAAATAAATGGGCTACTTAAGCGGATCTTTTGATAGATAGGAACTTGTGTTTGTTTTCCGCCAGTAGGCCGTGTATAGACGCAGGTTCGGCCCCTGCTAGTAGAAATTCTTTTTTGGAAGAACTTATTTGCATGTTAGTCTTTGTCTTTAGTTAGTTGAAATAAAATATTGCTTTTCTCATTCCCGTTGTTTTTCCTGCTTAAGTGTTGCAATGATTGGTTTATGACCGCACTTTTTTGCGAATCTTGAGCGCACGTCCACGCTCCGAGGACTTAGAATAAATCGCGAGCAATAATTCGATTCATGCTCCAAGAACCCGATGATCACCGGTGCTTATGATACAGTTCGCACTCCGGGAACTTTGAATCAGTGTTCATACTCTAGTTTGCGCTCCGGGAATTTGGAGTTAAGGTTTGCACTCCAGTCCGCGATCCGAGGACTTAGAGTTATTTCAATGTTTATACTCTAAATCGCACTCTGGGAATCTAGAGTTAGTGTTTATACTCCAGTCCACGCTCCGGGGACATAGAGTTATTTCAATGTTTATACTCCAGTTCGCACTCTGGGAATCTGGAGTTAGTGTTTATACTCCAGTCCGCGCTCCGGGGACCTAGAGTTATTTCAATGTTTATACTCCAGTTCGCACTCTGGGAATCTGGAGTTGGTGTTTATACTCCAGGCCGCGCTCTGGGGACTTAGAGTTATTTCAATGTTTATACTCCAGTTCGCACTCTGGGAATCTGGAGTTAGTGTTTATACTCCAGTCTGCGCTCCGGGGACTTAGAGTTATTTCAATGTTTATGCTCCAGTTCGCACTCTGGGAATCTGGAGTTGGTGTTTATACTCCAGTCCGCGTTCCGGGGACTTAGAGTTATTTCAATGTTTATATTCCAGTTCGCACTCTGGGAATCTGGAGTTGGTGGGAGGATTGTCGTGTATCAATCCTTTTAGATATTGGTGTGGTGACGTGCCCCCGAGCTCGGGTTTCACATAGTGAGTGACCGGTCGTATCACAGTCACTCCCTATTTGAATAAATCCCACCATATGATGGAACTTAGCTCTTCGTGCATCGTGATGTTTTGTGGCATATTCAATAAATCACAGCTCTGGCTCGAAGAGATAGCATTTTATTGCTGAAATAAGAAAATATGGCAAAGTCGGCTTCCTTATTACAAGTTCAAATTTCAAAATGCGAAAATGAAATGCAAAGGAAATAATGGGCTAAAACAAATAAAGCCTGTCATGTATAGTAGCGACGGAGACTCTCGCTATTCCAGACTCTCGGTAGAGTAAGACCGTCAACGGTCGATAACTTGAACGTGCCATCTCCGAGCTTTTGTGAAATCACATACGGTCCTTTCCAATTTGGTTTCATGTGAGAAGGAACCGGACAAATTCTTTTGAGTACAAGATTGCCGAGTTCCAAGGTCCGCGGTCGGACCTTGGCATTGTACATTCGGGCGACTCGACTCCGATATGCGGCTGCCCTCAAATCAGCCTCTTCACGCTTCTCATCGAGTAGATCCAAGGATTCAGCAAGTAGTATGGCATTCATTTTCGGATCATAATATGTCACACGATGAGAGTGAACTTCCATTTCGACTGGAATAACGGCTTCCGAGCCATAAGATAGAGAAAATGGAGTGTGTCCGGTTGCGGTTTTGTGAGTCGTCCGATAAGCCCATAAAGTCATAGGAAGTTCATCAACCCACTTGCCCCCGGCCTTTTCCAGTCGTTTCTTCAAAATGGATTTGATAACCTTGTTAACTTCTTCGACTTGGCCATTCGCTTGAGGGTGTGCAACTGCGGAGAATTTCTTATGGATATGGAACCGTTGACAGAAGTTTTTGAATTCAGCGCTGTCGAATTGGGTTCCGTTATCGATGATAATAGTATGCGGGAGACCGAACCGACAGATGATGTTGCGTACTACAAAGTTGATTACTTTCTTCGTTGTGATTGTTGCAAGAGGTTTGACTTTCGCCCATTTGGTGAAGTAATCGACTGCGGATTGGCATACTTCGTGCCACCTTTGGCCAAAGGCAATGTACCAATTATGTCTATCCCCCATACTGCAAATGGCCAAGGACTGACCATTTGGGTTATCTCAGCAGGTGGGGCTCTAGGGATCCGAGCATGTTTTTGGCATTTATCACATTTTCTGGCGTAGTCTGCTGCGTCACAGTTAACAGTGAGCCAGTAGTACCCGTATCGGAGTACTTTCTTGGCGAGTGCTTGCCCCCCAGTGTGATCGCCACATTCTCCCTCGTG
This sequence comes from Allium cepa, assembly GCA_030765085.1. NCBI lineage: Eukaryota > Viridiplantae > Streptophyta > Magnoliopsida > Asparagales > Amaryllidaceae > Allium > Allium cepa. The sequence continues at coordinate 457,881,559 of CM060938.1, read as the reverse complement.
CACATCATGTAATACCCGATTGATTTCGTCGTGAGCGATACACCGGAGGAGAGGGACAGAATATCCTCTTCGATACATAACTCTGTTTTGAATGATGAACCGAGAGGCTTTTCGAAGAATCTGTCTCTTCTCACTTCTGCGCTCAGGTAAGGTCCCATGCTCAATATAATCTCGATAGGGGGTCATCCAAGACTCCTTACTGAAAGTAGTCTCAAAGGTGAAGTCGGTCTCCATTTGACCAATGCTCGAAGAGGAGAGAGTTTCAACAGGGACGATCCCTAACTGCTGAGCTTCGCCCGTACTTGCTAACTTGGCCAACGAATCGGCTTTCTGATTATGCTCTCGGGGTATGTATAAAATGGAATAATAATCAAACTGATTAAGCACCTTTCGGATTCGGGCTAAATAAGCAGCTAGCCTTTGATCTTTCGCCTGATATTCTCCCCGGACCTGACATACGACTAATTGGGAGTCACAATAGATTTCCACCGCGGTAATTTTCAGATCGCGGGCCAGCTTCAACCCAGCAAGTAAAGCTTCATATTCGGCTTCATTATTGGTTGCACGGAACTCGAACTTTAAAGCATAACATATGGATCGGCCCTCGGGGGTTTCAAGTACTACCCCAGCGCCCGAGCACAGATCGTTGGATGCACCATCAGTTTGTAACTTCCAGACGTACTCAGGAGATTTGCTGGTCTCAGGCAAGTCTTCGGGAACAGTGAACTCGGCTATAAAATCTTCTAGGACTTGACCGTGAATAGCTCTCTTTGGAGTACAAGTAATATCGAATTGACTCAGTTCGATGTTCCATTTGAGTAACCTACCAGACGTCTCAGGCCGCGTGAGGACCTGTCGTAATGGCTGATAGGTGTATACAGTGATGGGATGAGCCTGAAAGTATGGACGGAGCTTCCTCGAGGCAATGACTAGGTAGTAGGCTAATTTCTCTAGCTTCGAATAGTTTCTCTGGGCTCCGGTGAGTCGTTTGCTAACATAGTAGACCGGTTTCTGGACTCGGTCTTCTTCCCGAACAAGGGCAGCGTTGATCGCATTTTCTGACACTGCCAGGTAAAGATACAACTGTTCGTGGTTGATAGACTTTGAAAGAATCAGCGGTGTGGAAAGATGTTGAACCAATGATTTGAATGCGTCCTCGCACTCCGCAGTCCATTCGAAGTTCCACTTCCCTTTTCGGATCAAATCGAAGAATGGGATGCATTTATCGGTGGACTTTGATATAAACCTGCTCAGCGCTGCTATATTTCCGTTGAGACTCTGGACTTGCTTTATAGTTTTTGGAGTTTGTAAATTTCTGATAGCCCAGATCTTTTTGGGGTTGGCTTCTATTCCTCTGGCGTTGAGGATGAACCCAAGGAATTTTCCAGATGCGACTCCAAAATGACACTTAAGCGGATTGAGCTTCATCCCGTATCTTCGAAGGTATTGAACATTGAATCCAAGTCCTAAATGTGATCAGTAGAGTATCGTGATTTCACCAACATGTCATCCACATAGACCTCCATGGTTTTTTCGATCTGGTCAACGAACATCCGGTTAACCAAGCGTTGGTAAGTTGCTCCGGCGTTCTTCAATCCGAAGGGCATGACTTTGTAGCAGTATAGTCCCAGATCGGTTACGAAGCTCATATGCTCTTGGTCGGGCACATGCATGGGTATCTGATTGTAGCCAGAGTATGCATCCACGAACGATAGTAGTTCGTGTCCGGCTGTTGAATCCACAAGTTGATCAATTCGGGGAAGTGGAAAGTTGTCTTTCGGACAAGCCTTATTTAAGTCAGAATAATCAATGCACGTTCTCCATTTCCCATTTGGTTTTCGGACAAGTACAGGGTTGGATACCCACTCCGGGTATAGAGCATCCCGGATAAACCCATTCGCCTTCAGCTTATCAACTTCTTCTTTAAGGGCGGCAGATCTCTCTGGATCCATACCGCGCCTTTTTTGTTTGACCGGGATATACCGCGGGTCAATATTCAGGGTGTAGCTCGCGATGTCCGACGAGATTCCACACATATCAGAGTGCGTCTAGGCGAATACGTCGAGATTCGCCTGGAGAAAACCAACCAATTCCTGTTGCGTCTCTTGGCTTAACTGAGACCCAACCTTCAACATTCTTGAACCATCATCATCATTGTCGATTGGAACATCAATTGTCAGCTCAGCCGGAGAAGCTTGACTCTCCGTGGATTCCTCTTTGTTATCATTGTCTCTCGGGTCAAGATCCTTTTGGAATTGGTTGTGGTGCCCGGGTCGAGGCCCAGGCACCGATTGTCAATTGTCCGCAAAACAGACGCAGAGAGATTCCTCTACGCCCTTTCCTTTCTCTTTTCGCTGCGCCTCGCACAGCTCCGCAACATAACAGGCTCTTCCAGCAGCCTGATCTCCTTGAATGACTCCAATCCTACGATCAGTGGGGAACTTTAATGTTAAACACCATGGGGCAATCGCTGCCCTGAATTCACAAGGGCCGGTCGGCCCAAAAAGGCATTATACGGAGAGTGAATATCTAAAACAACAAACTGTAACATTCGAACCCTTCGGCGTTCTCCAACTCCTAACTCCACTGGCAACTCCACCACTCCAGTGGGTATATTAGCACTTCCATCGAAGCCATGGATTCTAGATTGACAAGGTTTTAAATCTTTGGCTTCCATCTTCATTTGATTATATGCACTTTTAAACAAAATGTTTACCGAACTCCCACTGTCCACCAGGATCCTCTTCATCCAAGCAGGACCAACCTGGGCCGATATGACAAGTGGTTCAATAGTTGGGGCCTCGACCCTATCAGCATCTCGATTTCTAAATACGATGTCGTCTGCCATCGTTCTCTGCAGTTTGGCCGGAGCCCCTTCATCAAAACTACTACAACATTCAAAGTCAACATGCCTGATCGAATTGGCATATGACTCCATCTCCTTCCAGCTTCGGTCTGCCAGGTGGGGATCACCACTGACTGTATTAATAACTAACCTCCCGCCTGTACGGGCAGGTTCCTCTCGTCTCTCTTGAGTTTGCACACAATTTTGATTGGATGGGCCCGCATCACCAGACTGCGGCGCCCGAACGAACTGATCCAGCTTCCTCTCTCTAATCAACTTCTCAATGAGGTCCTGCAAATGTCTACACTCATTGGTGTTATGTCCATAACTTTCATGGAATCTACATAACTTCCCTGTTTGGATCTGCCTCTCCGACGATGGCTTTGGAGCAGGCTTCTTATACTGCATAGCATTGCAAGTCTGTAGATACACGTTCTCCATTGACGTGTTCAGCGGTGTATAAGTATCAAACATCGGAGCCCTACGTCTTGGGCCACGGTTCTGATCTCTTTTTCTGCTCTGACTATCACCGTTTCTCGGTTGTTTGCTTGTTTATTCTGAATATTTAACTAGACTTTTCCTAAACTTTCACCAGATTGTTTAACTGCAACATTACTCTGAATCCCTTCATTGCTGGATCTCACATCGTCCTGTTTCCTAGATTGTTTCGCATCCTCACGCCTTAAGAATTGAGTGGCTTTGGAATAGAAACGATCCAACGATGCGGGATGCTTCCCAGCCAATTTCCAAACTCAGAATCGGGGTCAACCCCCTTAGTCAAGGCCATCAAGATTGAATTATCATTAGGGTTAGTGATCTCCGCACAAGCGGCATTGAACCTTTCCAAATATCGCCTGAGTGTCTCCCCAGGAGCTTGAGTGACACTAGATAAAGTATTGACGTCTTTAGGCCTGGCAATGTGCATACGAAAATGTTCAACAAATTTAGTAGCCAACTGATCAAATGAAGAGATAGATCGTGGGGGTAATCGTGTAAACCACATCGTCGCGATTCCCCCTAAAGAAATGGGAAAACTACGGCATTTTACTGCATCATCGGCTCTTGCAGCGGTCATCGACCATTCATATTTTAGAATATGCTGGTTAGGGTCGGAACTTCCTTCATACATAGGCAGGGTCGGCATCCTGAATCGCCGAGGAGGTTCGGCATATAATATGTCATCAGTGAACGGATTATGACTTCGGGAGATTCCCCAATCGTCATTTGTTAAGCCCTGACTCTCGCGAATCATTTGGCCTACCATGGCTGAGAGGTCTGGCGTTGCTATATTCTGAGGGTGGTGAGCTAAAGTGTGGTCGGGTTCCACAGTGCGAGGTGGGATCGGGCGCTGTCGACGATCCATATCTCGCCTCCTTGGCTCGATATCTTCTGGGATATATGGTTCTGGAGCACGTTCCTGCTGGTGGTAGTTCTGATTGGAGTGATTTCGGGTGTCAACTCCTATGTCAACTGCAGTGGCAGTGGCATGGTTATCCGTGGTATGTTGTGGAACAGTGCATCCTCGGGAGGAGGGTCCTGTATGAAAACTAGCAGACGGGCCAACTCTTAACTGTCCAACGGTCAATGCTGGCTGGTGGTCAATGGCCTGTGCATAATTTCCGTCTAGCCTGGGACGGGTGGATCTGCGATTGTAGTCGGATGAACCAGAACTTTCAGTGGAGGAGCGAGACGCATGATCCCTTCTAGATCTTCTACGCCCTTGGCGGTCTAGTTGATTGGCTAATTCAGTGTTAACGCGCAACTGCTCAGCTAGCTGTTGCCGACTTTGAGTAATTCCTGGAGCAAATGTCTGGAACTCTTGTCTGGTAACCGGACCTGATGGGTCGGAATGCCCGGTATCATCTTGGTTAGGTGGAGGTAGTTGCGCAGGATTCTGTCTATCCCGGCCTTCTTGACTAGCGACAGAAGTGGTTCTTGTGCTAACCATCTTGAATACTGAACTCCTTTCCTAGACTTTGGAAAATCTGAATAGAACGGAAGGAATCTGAAATTGAAATCTGGATCTCTCCCTTAGATTTACGCAATCCGGTATCGGCGACAGATCCAAAGAGCAGGAGAAAAAATGGGTTTTCTCAGTGAAAGCACCAATGTGTTTGTACCAAAATTAGGCACAACACTGTTCGAAAGTTTTTGAAGAGATAACAATGAAGAAAGTAAATTGAAAATGAAGATTATCTAACAAAAACTCCAAATAACGAAAGTAAAATTACACAGACAAGCGATTTATAGTGGTTCGGCGTGTTGCCTACGTCCACTGTGAAGTTTTTGCAGCTTTATTGATTCTCTTTGAATAGTTACAAGTGATTACAACAAACGATAGCGGAAAACAACTTGAAATTCAAAATTAGCAGCAAGGGGAAGATGCAAGTCTTGATTCGGCAGAGTCTCGGTGCTTCAGAATCAAAAGGATCCTTTTTCTGTTGGCTCTGGGGCTCTATTTATAGGTGTAGGAAGCTGAGATTTCGCCCAAACTTCGCGAGACTCGGTCTGGCACGTGAGTGGGCCCACGCAACCGTTTCCTGAAAGTTTCAGCATGATCTGACATCGATACGAAACCATTTCGTATCGATCGAGATGACGTCCAATCGATCTGAAATTTGATGGGAAGCTTCCTAAGCTTGTGCGTAGTCTCCCTTGAAAATTTCATAGCATTTGGATCAGTGGATCGAGAGATATGGCCGATACGAAATAGGATTTTCCAATTCCTGTCTGGTTCGAATCGATGGCTTCGAATCGATGCCTTCGACTCCATCAGCTCACGTGGTTCTGTGGTGAGGTGGCGCGCGTCCTTCGAGTTTAACCGGTCTTCTCTCCGAGTTGAACGCGTCCATTTCTTAGATCTCGCCTAATTTGCATTGAGGATCGACACGTCATCTAAGCTTGTTGAGTAGGTGGATTCGAAGTGATCGTTATCCATGGATTCGAACGACTTTCACATCGATGGATACGAATAGATAAAGGTTGACTGACACGAACAGGCCTTTATTCGATGGAGTCGAGACACATAGCTTCCCGATGGACACAAAGTCAATCAATGTGAACTGGGGCCCTTTGATGGATACGAAGCAGGGCAACCTGATGGATACGAAGCAGGGCAACCTGATGGATACGAAGTGCTCTGACCTGATGGATACGAAGCGGGGAGATGTCAATGGATTTGTATACGATCGAGTCGAACCGAGGTACCCCGATGGATTCGAACTCGACCGATACGAACTGTCTTTCCTTGATGGATACGAAGCAGCTGGTCTTCTGATCGATATGAAAACTATTGATTCAAACTGGAGCTTGGGGGATGGATACGAAACTGAAGCCTCTTTCTTCTCTTTGAATCGATCATAAGTTGAGCATACGAACTCGGATTGATCTGAAACTTGGAACTTTGGTTCTCTTGGCTTTGTTTGTCATGCCTTGTCGGTTGTAACTCGATCCGGACTCGGGAAAAATCCATCGATATCCTTAGCGAACCTGTGCATGCTCGGTATCCAGGAAGATCAATCTCATGCATGTAACCAATTCTTTTGATATCTCGGCCTTGCTAAAAGGCGGGATAACAAAGTCTTGAAATATCATCATAACCTATAGAAAATAAAATGTTTCTGGTATTAGTAACATGTAAAGTCGTGAAATATCATTCAATATATTGCTATAATATAAACAAAAGTCTCTTATGATTAATTATTGTGTATTAGGCATATACTATAATTGTTACAGATTACAATATTTGTTCAGTTTTTTTCTTCAAAAGAGCAGATGATGCTGCAAAGCAACAACATATTAAAAAGTGCCTGTAAGGCTACTGTAGTGTATATGACTATAAATATATGTGTTCGTGTATGTTGCCTGTTAGTATGTGTGCATTTGAGGTATTTGTAGGTATGTGTGTGTATTGGTCGGTGTTATGTTAAATATGAATATGGCTGTGTTTAATTTTAGGTGTGTGAAATATTGTGTTTTAATATATCTAATGTATGTGTATAAATATATTCTGGCATGGGTTTTATAAGTGATAGTGTGTATGAGTGTGTGTGTGTGGGGGGGGGTAGGTGTTTTGTGTTCAGTTTTATGAGTGTGGGTATATACATATATACATATATATACATACATATATATATACACACACATATATATACATATATATGTGTGTGTGTGTGTTTATATGTGTGTGTGTATATATATATATATGTAAGTATATGTATATATGCATGTGTGAGTAACTATGTGTGATTTTGTATATGTGCTCTTAATTTTTCTAATATGCTGCAAAGTACTGAGAGTTGATTGTAGGTAACTGATAACAAGTAGCCAAGATAAAATAGAAAATCAAATAGGCACACAGAACACTCCTTAGAATGACCAAGGTGAAGCAAGTAGGCTAACCAACATTAGGAAAATGTGAAGTAGACTAATTGTAGAATAGAGAATCAATATTTATGAGGAAAAAATGCATAGTCTATTGTGAGTGCTAAATTTAGGCTGTAAATGTTTTGAATTTCTATTTTGTCATAGGGGAATATATTTATATGCGGCCCGGCTTGTGTAACTTATGTGAAGATTAGCCCCTTTTATTTATAAATCGAGTTAAATATGTACACATGCGTTTATGTATGTGTGTGATGCATGTCGTGTAAGTGTGCAACAGCTATTCAGGAATAGCTGCTACAATATGTAGCAATGATAGGGAGGAAAAAAATGTTGTTATTATAATGTGTTATTGGATATGGTTTTGCTTCAAGGTAATGGCTTGATTGTTGAACATGACACTCCAACTAGGCTACTTGAGAATAAGTCATACTTATTAGCAAAGCTTGTATATAATATGCGATGCACTCTGGTTCCCAGTTTTGAGAACCTAGTTAACATTTTGATGATGATGATAAAACGGTTACAAGTCTACAAATTTTCAAGTCGGTATATAATAATTAGCCTTGTTACTTTTCTTATTTCATCATTAAGCAGCAGTAAATAACAATGAATACTTTTTATAATGCATAGCTATGTACCTTTACATTCATAGTAGGAAAAACTAATTATACCTTTTTGTTGCTTTTAAAAAAATAAAGGGAAGGGAAAAAAATTTAAGTGTTTAGATATAAACCTTAAAATTTTGAAAAAATAAATTCTATTGTAAAAGTGGTATCATAAACAAGTACTTGTCAAGTATGTATTTACCTTAGTGCATTTTGGTTTCATTATTTCCCTTGTCAATATTCTAATTCTTTATCAGCACTGTTAAATACATATCTAATACATATCCATTATATCTATTATTCAACATTCAAATATGCATCGACTGTAAATAAATTAAAATATGTGTTCTGCTACGAAGTTATGGAAAAATCAATACATATTTTTAGATGAAGCACATATGTGTGCGTAATTTTTTTTAAATGATTTCTCTCGTACAAATTTTATATTCCAAAAAGTTGATGCAACTAATAACAACCAATTATTTCCATTTATTCTTCAAATATAAAAAAAATATAACTTTGAAAAATAAATCACATATTTAACTTAACTACATTGTTCGTGAAAATTATTGGGCGGAGTGCAAGGGGGAGGTGGGTTTTGGGTGTGGTGTTGTTGATTTTGTGTGTGCGACCTACTGTAGAGTTTATTCGTTTGGATCTTGTGCTCCTCTGATTTCTCAGTTCCTCAACTAAACTCATTTCCAAGCAGTAATCACATTAGCATACAAAACTGGAAAACTGACCATGTTTAAACACACAAAACATGGTCACGGAACAAAAAAAACTTTCTATACAGCATTATCTAGTCACATTAACCTTAATGGCTTCCAAATTCTTGCTGAATTCCAACTTGTCTTCATTCTTCACGGTTGTCAAGCATTGAAGCATTGCAGTTTTCTTGTGCACAGCCTAGTGTATTTAGAGAGACAATGTTAGCAATATGTTATACAACTATATCCATTCAAGCAATGAGCGTGAATTAAGGAAATGAAGTGTGGAAAGATATATACTGCTCCCAATCGTACTTTCCTTAGATAATATAGTACGGGATTTGTAAGGAAATTTGACCGTTTTGTAAGGAAATTAATACGAAAACATTAATGGATTTTCCTTCCTTATTTTGTAAGGAAATTTGACTGTTTCCTTCCTCAAATGTTTCCTTCCTCATTTTATGGTCAAAAGAATCTAAAGGGTTTTCATATTAATATGCTAATCAATAAAATGGTTATAATCTAGAGCATTAATTTCTCTCGTCTTGATCTTGATGGACGATCAAGACTAAGTCTACAAATCTGGAAATTTGGTCCTCTCTCTACCTATAAATATTAACCTTTGCCCAACACAAAGGATATAGAAAAAACACATAAAGAAAGATATAGGAAAAGAGAGATAAACCATTTCTTCTATCCATTGAAACAGCATTCAACAACAACCATTGCTGATTCATATACGAGATGTCTGGAGGTATGTTTTATTGATTCGTTACATATGTGATAATCATGTATTCTAGATCTTATGTTTTATATTATTCGCAATATATAGATTACATGTGGGATCAGGGCATGGTTTTAGAATTCATGATTATCCATCAATATATAAAATGAAACTAGCATAGATCTATGATGTGATGCTTGTAATTTTACTATGATGATGATAATAATTATTAGTGTTAATATGATTGAAGTTTAATATTCATATAATTATCAATATTGTTCTATTGACTGTATGCTTAGATCTAGATCTAGAAAGTTTATATTTCCACAAAAGTTAATTTTTTTTCTACTTTAATGTTTGACCTACTGTATCATATGGAACAACTTATTGTATGCGAATAGTTTTCAGAAAGTATACATATTGAAAACAATTGTTTCCTAGTTTGACATTAGATTCATGATCTGGAACTTGCAAGATAATTGTTTATATATGATTTGCAAAATAATTGTTTATATGTTAAATTCATGTATGGAATTTACTTGGATTACTTGAAAGAATGGCAAATTTTTATGCAAAAGAAAAACAAAGTAGGTGACCACCTGGTTCGATCCGGTTTTCCTCTTTTCTCTCTTGTTTTAGTTTTTCGCTTCCGCGCTTAATTTCCTTGTTTCCTCTGATCTGATGCATGCAGTCCCGTCCACAGGTGGCTGCTGCTTGCATAATAACGCATGAAACGTTAATGTTTATCATTCTTCCATGCGTATGGTTTTACTGCCTACCCACAGGAGGCGCTAAACCTGACCTCTTATTATGATATGTGTTTTATTCTAATAAAGAAGCCTACATTTCTTTTATATCTGCATTTGCAATGCCCTCAAACCTTAATTCATACGCTACGTCTATCATCAGACTCAATGAAACCAACTACTTAGAATGGAAAGAGCAAGTTGAGTTTTCTTTGGGCGTACTTGAACTGGACATGACCCTCCTTAAGGAAAAGCCAGCCCCACTTACTTACACAAGTACGCCTGAGGAAAACAAACTCCATGATGTTGGGAACGATCTAATAGGCTCAGCATGATGTTTATGCGAATGGTGATTGATACCAACATCAAAACCTCTCTATCCAAAACTGAAAGCGCAAAAGAATATTTGCAATCCATTGAGAATCGGTTCAAGACTGCAAACAAATCCCATGCTAGGAAACTTATGGCAAATCTTGTAACCATGAAGTTTGATGGTTCTCGCTCAATGAGCGTTCGTGTCATCAAAATGATTAACCTTGCTGCCAAACTTAAGAACTTGGGATTGGTTATGGACGATGCTTTTCTCGTCCAATTCATTCTCTCTAGCTTACCTCCTCAATATGAAGCATTCAAAATTCATTACAATGCTATGACGGAAAAGTGGAGTCTAAATGAATTGACTAACAAACTGGCTCAAGAGGAGTCTAGGCAAGGCTTGCAAGGCATTAAAGTTGCTTATTTCACTCAAGGGGTTGGAAAATAAGCTGGCAAAAAGAACAACTCATAGCATAAAAGAGCACCACCCAAATCTGATGACGCCACTCAACCATCCAAGAAGAAAAAGAAGGATGATGTCTGCAAATTCTACAAGAAACCTGGACACTTCTAGGCAGATTGCATTAAGCACAAATCATGGTACGAAAAGAAAGGTAACCCAATGGGTTTCGCAAGTCATTTCGAATCAAATCTTACTAATGTACCTTCTTCTACTTGGTTGATTGATACTGCTGCTAACGTTCATGTTTCGAATTCTATGCAGGGATTCATTACGATCCAAACCACAAACCCAAGTGAGAATTTCATTTTCATGGGGAATAAAGATAAAGCTCCAATTGAAGCTATTGGAACTTTTCGTCTTATTTTAGATAGCGGTTATCAGTTAGATTTATGTCAAACTCTTTATGTTCCGTCTATTTCCCGTAATTTGATTTATGTAAGTGTACTTGATAAATTTGGATATTCATTTGAAGTTGGAAATGGAAATTTTAGTTTATTTAAAAATTCTAGTCTTATTGATTCTGAAATATTAATTGATGGACTTTATAAACTTCATCTTAAACAAAATGCTGAAATCCAACTCATCCTTGCATGGAAAAGAAACTAAAGGAAAGTCATCCAAGAATGATTCTAACTTCTTGTGGCATAAAAAACTGGGTTATATATCCCGTGAAAGAATCAAGAGGTTAGTGAAAGATGGTGTCCTACCGGACCTAGACTTTGCTAACATTATAGCATGTGTTGATTGTATTAAAGGAAAAACAACAACAAAACACAAAGAAAGGAGCCACAAAAGGTACACAACTTCTTGAAATAATACATACAGATATTTGTGGACCTTTTGATGTTCCAACTTTTGGAGGAGTGAAATATTTCATCACTTTTATCGATGATTTTTCACGTTATTACTATCTTTATCTGTTGCATGAGAAATCTCAGTCAGTGGATGCTATATAAGTGTTCGTTACTGAAGTCGAAAGGCAATTAGAAAGACAAGTGAAAATCATTAGATCAGATAGGGGTGGTGAATTCTATGGAAGGTATGATGAAACGGGACAACATCCTGGACCTTTTGCTAGACTTCTTCAAAAACATGGAATTGTTGCACAATACACAACGCCTGGATCTCCATGGCAGCATCGTGTAGCTGAAAGGCGAAATTGTACATACATGGAAATGGTTAGATCCATGATGAGTCATGCAAATTTACCTATATCATTATGGATGGATGCATTACGAACAGCTGTCTACATCTTAAATAGAGTTCCAAGTAAGGCCGTTCCAAAGACTCCTTTTTAACTTTAGAAATGATGGAAACCTAGTTTAAGACATCTCCAAATTTGGGGTTTCCCAGCTGAAGCTAGACAGTACGATTCAAATGAAAAGAAATTGAATTTTAAGACAGTCAGTGGTTACTTTATAGGTTACCCAGAAACATCTAAAGGATATAGTTTTTATTGTCCTAACCATAGTACAAGAATTTTTAAAACCGGCAATGCCAAATTCTATGAGAATGGTGAAATCGGTGGGAGTACAAAACAACAAGAAGTGGTCATTCATGAAATAAGGGTACCCATTATCTTACCCTCTATTTCGAAAGATATTGGGAATCATCCCATTTTTGAACTTATTCACAATGAGGAAAACCCAATAAATGATCAACAACTCCATAATGAAATTATCACCAATCATAATGTTGATGAAGTACCACAGGAACTAGCATTAAGAAGATCTCAAAGACAAAGAAGATCAGTTATTCCTGATGATAATATGCTTTATCTAATAGAATATGAAGGAACTACGGATCCAATTTCTTATTCACAAGTCATTAAGGATGTTAATTCTATTAAATGGATTGATGCCATGAAAGATGAACTGAAATCTATGGATAATAATCAAGTTTGGAAAATCGTTCAATTGCCGCAAGGACATAAAACAGTCGGTTGTCAGCGGGTCTTCAAGACCAAACGTGACTGCAATAGTAAAATTGAACGATATAAAGCCAGATTTGTTTTCAAAGGTTTTAATCAGAAAGAAGGCATTGACTATAATGAAACTTTTTCTCCTGTTTCCAGAAAAGATTCTCTTAGAATTATCATGGCATTAGTAGCTCATTATGATCTCGAGTTACATCAAATGGATGTGAAAACAGCCTTTCTAAATGGAGACTTGGAAGAAGAAGTCTATGTGCGTCAACTTGAAGGCTTCATAATTGAAGGACAGGAAGACATGGTCTGCAAACTTAAGAAATCAATATATGGACTGAAACAAGCTTCTAGACAATGGTATCTAAAGTTTCATGAAATCATTACCGCTTTCGATTTCACAGAAAACTTAGTTGACCCTTGTATATACCTCAAGTTCGGTGGGAGCAAGTTCATATTTTTGATTCTGTATGTTGATGGCATATTATTAGCTAGCAGCGACCTTGGTTTATTACGTGAAACTAAGGATCATCTCTCAACGAACTTTGAAATGAAAGATATAGGTGAGGCTTCCTATGTGATAGGAATAGAAATATTCTGTGATAGATCACAAGGAATTCTAGGATTGTCTCAAAAAGCATATATTGACAAAATTCTTGAGAGATTTGGCATGACGAATTATTCCTCTAGTCCTGTCCCACTCCAGAAAGGAAACAAACTTGTTCTTGAGCAGTGCCCAAAGACTCCTATGGAACGAGAAGAAATGACCAAATATCCTTATGCATCTCTTATAGGGAGTTTGATGTATTCACAGGTCTGTACAAGACCTGATATCACTCATGCAGTTGTATGCTGGGTAGATTTCAAAGTAACCCAGGAATCGCTCATTGGAAAGCTGCAAAGAAGGTACTGAGATACCTAAAGGGAACAAGGAATTACATGCTCACCTATAGAAAATCAAGTTACCTACAAGTAACTAGTTATTCTGATTCAGACCTTGCTGGATGTCCTGACACTAGGATCTGCACTCTTGGCTATGTGTACCTCTTATGTGGAGGTGCAATATCATGGAGAAGCCAGAAATCTGAGATGCTTTTCGGATCCATCATGATGGCTGAATACGTAGCATGTTACGAGGCTTCAATTCAGGGAACATGGCTGCGTAATTTTGTCTCACAATTTGGCACTTTAAGTTTTATCTCTAAGCCACTAGCTGTCTACTGCGACAATGAAGCTGCGGCCTTTTTCTTCAAGCATGATAGGATAACCAAAGGTTCCAAACACATGGACCTGAAATACCTACTACTGAAGCAAGATGTTAAACTAAAGAAAATTGTTGTTGAATCGATAAGTACAGACTTACAAGTGGCAGACATATTCATGAAAGGACTACCTCCAAAGACCTTTCAGAGACATACTGATAGCGTGGGTCTTGCAGATAGTTCCTAATTATCTTCTTATTATTGCATTTATTTTGTACTCAGCTTGACATATCAATTATTGAGCTCTTAATAATTTGAACATCTTTTATTTCTGTTTTATAATGTGTACACATTTATATTTAGATAAATGATAACAGAAACAGTCTTTTGGTTCAAGACATTATGTGACCATTAAGTTATGTTCATCTACGGTCTAGTTATGAAAGTTGTCAATGTCATAGTACATGGAAGTAAGCATGTTGCAAAATAACATGTACACGTCATGACTTCCATTGACCACTAGATTAGCCAAGACACTTATGATAACTAACTAAAGAAAAGTTTAGCATATCATGCGCGCCTTATGACCTTAATACGAAAACACTAATAGATTTTACTATTGACCAAGTGGGAGACTGTAAGGAAATTTGACCGTTTTGTAAGGAAATTAATACGAAAACATTAATGGATTTTCCTTCCTTATTTTGTAAGGAAATTTGGCCGTTTCCTTCCTCAAACATTTCCTTCCTCATTTTATGGTCAATTGAATATAAAGGGTTTTCATATTAATATGCTAATCAATAAAACGGTTATAATCTAGAGCGTTAATTTCTCTCATCTTGATCTTGATGGACGATCAAGACTAAGTCTACAAATCTGAAAATTTGGTCCTCTCTCTACCTATAAATATTAACCATTGCCAATTACAAAGGAAATAGAAAAAACACATAGAGAAAGATATAGAAAAAGAGAGAGAAACCATTTCCTTTATCAATTGAAACAGCTTTCGACAACAACCATTGCTGATTCATATACGAGATGTCTGGAGGTATGTTTTATTGATTCATTACATATGTGATAATCATGTAATTCTAGATCTTAGGGTTTATGTTATTAGCAAGATATAGATTACAGGATTTCCATCTTACAGCAGAGGGCAGGGAGCCAATGACCAGTTCAATTGGGTCCACATCATGTGCAATCACCACAACTTGTGCCTTGTTCTGCAAAAAAATTTTTTTTTAAAGAAACCGAATTATAGTACCAGAACCATCATAACGTGCATAATACATCGTTGAAAATTTTTTAACATCCCAAATGTTCGGCATTGATGGTAATAGGAGAGGATAACCAACTGTCAAAGGTCCAGAAAATGAAAAAAAAATAGATAAGCAGATTGGGCTAAAAAAAGCTTGACATATCTTACAGAGTAACACATGAATAAATAGATAAACATTAGGGATTTAAAAAGACTTGGGTTTTTTGGGAAATTATACACTAACGTAAAAAATAGGAGATCAAATTGAGTGTTAACAAGACAGTAGTCACAATACCTAAATTTGTCATCAAAACTGGCAATGCATTTGAAATGAGATTATGCAAATAAACTTATGTTACTGCTGATTGTGAATATGGTAGTTGTGTCACTAGTGTGGATAGAAAATTCCTTGTCTGTAGAGTCTGATATTACTATAATTCCTCTACTCCAAAACATTACAGTATAGGGAAGGAACGTTTTTCAAATGAATATTAAAACGGGGTCAAACCTGCTCAATAAGGTAGTGACATGATTAAGACCGTATTTGACCAAAATTGGTTTTTGTGACTCCAGAGTTTTGCCCTCAGCATCAGCCTGCGCTCTCTTCATAAGACGTTCTTTCTTTGCAGCCTTGTCCTCGGGCCGGTATTTGAGGAGCATTTTGAACAAGCTTGTGACTGCAAAAGAACATAATACAAATTAAAATAAATATATGGGTTTGTCATCTACCTAAATGTAAAATATTAAAAGCATTACAAAATAACATCAAATTTTTTAATAAATGGTAACCTAACTTCACTACAGCAAATTAAACGAGAAATAGAAAAAGGGAGGTCACCAAATAAAGTGCTAAACTTTCATGTTTAATAACTTCACATGTATAATCTTAGTAAACTAAAAAAACCACGTAATTATGGTAATCCATAGAAAGATGTAAAGCTTTGAGCTGTAAGCTAATCAAGGCTACATGAGAAGACGGTACGGTTAATCATGACCTAAAAGCTTTTATAGAATCCTAGTTATCACTTTAAAATTATAAAGTAATTTGATCGGTTTTAACAAAAATAAAGTACAGCATTGAAAAATAAATCAAATACCAAAATTCTTGTCCAAGGTCTTGGTGAATTGATTCAAGGCAAGAGGAACCTTCAATCGCTACTTGAGAATTCTCTTCTGCCTTGAATTCTAACCACCCTCAGCCATTTTACAAATCTGTGGAGATCCCTCTTTGGTGGTAATGCCCCACCAATTCCAAATTGCCTTGGTCTCTTCTCAAACAAAGGATACACCACCTTTTCCTGTGCGTTCATAGCACAATCATATTTCATCATTACACAAAACAAAAGTCATACAATAAGAACAAGCATCTTTTATTGCCAAATAACATACTTTCTTCTTTGCGTTAGCAACTTCTTTTACAATTATATTTACACGGGATGAATCCATAAAATTGCATTTCTTGTACCTTTCAAATATATTTATAGTCTAAGTTTACTACCCTACCCTTTTAGATATAAATTTGTGTGCTTAAGGAAATGTGAACATACAATGAAATTTGACATCGTGATCCACGATTATATTTTTATTGGATATTTTATTTCATTGTTTGTTAGATGCCTTGAATTGGACAACCAATGGAATTCATATTGCATTTGCATTGCCGGTTTAACTGTTTTCATATAAATATTTTTTATTTTGACATTCCAAGCTTTATATTTTTGGTTATAAGTTTTATACGTTGCCAATCAGGAAATAAATAATCAATATTTAAGCAATTTTGAAACAAATATGATATGAACATGAAATTCATATTGAATGATAAAAACGCTTCATATTGTTGAAACTGTTTTGAAGATAAATGTGATGACCGTCACAATCTACCTAGAAAAGTAATCAATTTCACAACCAAAGCAGGATTAAATAAATATAATGAAAAAAGAGAAGCTTGTTATCACATGAGTGTTGGATCTGGGATTACATTTCATACAGCAGATGTTTGCTTTCATGCTGATACTCGTTTCTTGTTTCGAGCACCACATTCTAAAGAAAAATAATTTTGTAATTTAATTCTCTATTGGTGATGAATAAAATTCATAATATAATTCATTAAATAATAAGCAAGTAGAAACCAAAATAGTGCACAATTGAAGCAGAAAATAGAGTATAAAATCAATCAAAAACCACTGTATTTTTAGCATTTGTTTGATCATCCTAAAAGCAAACAGGTTTAACCCCAACTATGACAAAGGCAATAATGACATTAGCCTAATTTTAAAAAAAGGGTTCGTAATTAAAAAAATAATATCTAATTACTGCATCAAAGAAATCGTTAGAGAAGAAGGTGAATTTACCTCGGTTTAGCTGCAATAAATTTGAAGTTTGTGTATCAACTTTCAATTTAAAAAGGAGCTGGCTACGATAGCAGGTTTGTAGGAGGCATTGAGGCTAATGAAGGGATCGTTGTTGCTAGAGAAGCTGAAAGAGGAGGAGACAGATATTTAGGGTTTTCCACCAAAGCTGTTGTAGAAGGAGAAAGAGGATTTAGAGTTTCGCAAAATTGGGGTTTGATAAAAATCGAAGATGATGAAATAAAAGGAGTAGGATATAGCAGAAGATATTACAAAATGGAGAAAATGGAAGCAAAACTTTCAAGGGAGATTGCATATCGCGGTTAAGTGGAGAAATTTTGGGAGAGTAGAAGCATACGACAAACAAAAACGAAACAGCGGCACCTTTATTTTGACCACGGAGAAATTGATTTTGGCCAATGATAAACCTTCCTAACGGTCGGTTTGATTAAAACAATAATTATCAGTTAGCATCTAATATGTAAAATGAAACAAAATTTATAGTCAGAGTAAAGAAATCGCAATATGAATTCAAAATTCATCAGGTAGACATGGTTGCTAAACCAACAGCATAAATGGTTAATGTACAGAGTAGTGCTAAATAATAGGTATTGGAAGCATGTGCCCATCAAGAACAGAATTTCCTGGAAAACACTAATACAAACTCTTCTTACATCCCATAAGTTAATAATGGGAGATAATTAAATGGTATTTTTTTAACATTGATTTCATCTAATGTTTGCAGCCATTAGCACGTTAATTTGTAAACATCATAATAGATGAACAAATGAAAGAAATAAGAGATATGCGTACCTGATAGCAGCCACACCTTCTTCTTCTCCCTCTTGATTCATCTTTCCCTTCAATGTGTACAAGTGCACAAATTCCATTATCGTGCACAGTCGCTTGGTAATATAGAGCTAGGGAACACTAAATCAACTCCCATCTTTGCAAATCACTCCCTCTTCATCAACTCGACTCGTATACATCAACGCCTACCTTAACCAGAAATCCAACACTACAACCGCCTTGACCTATCTCCATCTACATTTTCACTAATATTTAACCCTAATTTTGAACCCCAAACTTCGATTATCACTATACCATCCCAAACTCACCCTGAAAATCCTCCTTCACGTCGAGAATCTAGTGTCGCAAGTGGCATCATCTAATTCTTCATAATTTGGAAGAATTTATTTTATTTTATTTTTCTTAAGAGAATAATCCATGTTAATCCATTTGATTAGCTCCTTCTTGCTATGTTCCATCTTTTGTTCTTTAATATAGCTTCTTACTTGAATTGACGTTCAACTCTGTTTATTTGATTGAGAATCGGTGTTGTGACGTTGTGATGCTGGCATTTAAAGTAATTTTTAACTCATACATTTAATTTAAATTTTCATTTGATTTATAGAATGGGAAGGTTAGAAAACATAGACCATTTTCTAAAGTTATATTAGAAGAATGCACTATTTATATTGTGTATTGCTAAATGCACCAATTTTTCTTCTTCGTAGAAAAAAAAAATAAACACAATAAAATTTAATGTACTTTCTACTACAAAACTAATTTCATATGGTAGTCAACCACCGACTCGTTTTGTACGACAAACAGCCGCCAACCAATACCCTTTTTCATGGTCATCAACCACGAAACAACTGTTGTTCAGTGGTTGATCATCGTGAAAAAGGGTGTTAATCGGCGGCTGTTCGCGTGCAAAAAAGATTTGAAAATAATGTCTTTGTTAGCTTCCTGAAATGTTTGGTATTAGAATGTAACGACCCAACTTCCATACTCCAGAAAGTTGCATCGTTAAGAAGAAAGAAAGGGATAGAAAAGAGAAAAGAAAGGAAAGAAAGAACAAACCACATCAGAATCTCACAGCGGAATCGAATAAATTATAATATATCACATAAAACTGTACATAGTATCATATACATCAGAGTTTTACAGCCAATACAACACATACTAGACAGTTATAAACATCTGTCTAGTTATACAACTCTAAACAGTACAAGGAATAACTCAGAGAGACGACTCAGAGATACCAACACAGCGGAAAATAGATAACTACAACGCAGAAGCCTCCTGCTCCATTTGCTCCTCCATAACTCGTCAAAGCAATCCTGGAAACACTTGACTACTCATACGTAATATGAGTACCCAAGAGTTTAATAAAACAGAAAATAAACACTCAGGTCAGACAGGGGTCTGGTGTGAGTAAACGGTTTAAGATTGCTTAACTTTAGAAAAAACCTTTGAAAACAAAAGGTATCACGTAAGACTTCCCACACATAAACATGGAAAAGTTTTTACCTTACGCTAACCAAAACATTTGATAGGAAATCCAGTGATATTATAATAGTATCTAGGGTTTTCAAGTAAATAAGAAATAGCCGAAATTGTTACATTCATTAAATTCCAGCTACTAGCCACAAAAGTGGGTAATACAAACAAAACCGTAGGGTCTCGTAGGGTAAATGGGTTTCCATCAATGGCAGGGCTACTGGGGTACCGCCCGTCACAGTACGTGGCCTAGATCACCGTACCGAGGATTACTCCCTTCATCCCCTGCAACACAAAGCCGGACCCGTTCCTTACTGAACAGTTCCGAACAAGACCACCCCGCAGATTGGTCGTCACCAACTGCCACACAGCCGAAATATATAAAGGGACCTCTAGACAGGGGTAAATCTTGCTCTCAAGTGGGGGCTACCCACGAAGCTTTGCTGCACCTCCCCTGTTTTAGCCATTCCCGGTTGATGAGGCTTGAGGCTGCGATTACCTTTATAGGACCAATCATCTTAGAATGCTCATCGTCCGCCTGACGATGTGCTGAAAGCATTCAATCCATACAAGTTCGTTCCGGGTTCGAACGAAACCGAAGGCATTATCTCGTTACACTCGTATTGGAATCACCCTCAGAGTTAACGACAATAACCCTTGCACTCTAAACCACCATCTCGAATCTATAAGTACTATTCCGTCAAACTCATTACGGAATCACCCACAGAGTTATACTGACGTATAGCCCTTACACCTCGAGTCTTCACTTGCTCCACTTGGATTAACGACCTAACGTTTAATTGGAATCGATGTGGTTTTCGGATATCCAAATATGGAAACCCGATCCCGGTCTCATCGAAACCAAACGCCATTTTAATGTCCAAGTTGTACTTAAGGGTTTTTAAACAATTAACTTATCTCATTACTACCTACTTTACAGAGATAGGTAAACTACATCTAACAATGGATAAGCACATTCATATCATAACAGATAATCTGTATCATCCATAAACAGATAATCATCACAACCAAACAATCCATCACAAACTATCATACTTAAACCATACATTCATATCATACAAATACAACTTATCTCATTACTGAGATCACAACCATTCAATCAATAACATCCATAAGCAATGATTTACTAACCAACAATTTATAATTAATTTAAAATGAATTAAATTAATTACAATCATCTCTAATTAATTTAAAATAAATTAAATTAATTAACACATTTAAATCCTGCTTACATCCATTAATTAATTAACCTAGTTAATTAATTATCCACTAAGTATTTAACTTGATTAAACAACCCTGATTAATCATTTACTAATTACAATAAGTAATTAGTCCTCAATTAATTAACCTTAATCATAAGTAATTAACATTTAATTACTCATTTATTAATTAATTATAATTAATTATATTTATCCTTAATTAATTACAATTAATTAATCACTTAACTAATTAATTATTATTTAATTAAACAGTCATTAATTACATCATTAATTAAAATAATTAATGATCTCTAACATTTAAATAAATTACTTAATTAAGATTAATTACATTTAGTAATTAATCTAATTATTAATCACCTTGATTAATATTCAATTTAGTAATTAACTATCTTTAATTACTCATTAACCAATAATTAATCATTAATAAATTCCTTAATTAATTTCAAAAGTAATTATCCAAATTACTAATTACATTCCAGTAATTATCAATATTACTTTACTGAGTAACCCTGCTCCATTAATTATAATAAGTAGTTACTCTCTTAAATTCATCAAATGATTTATTTAAATTAATTAAATTAAATTAATTAACTTAATTAAATCAAAATCCAAATTAGTTACCATAAGTAATTAATTCCTAAATTACTTTAACAATTATAATTAATTAGATTCAATCAATTAATCTAATTAATTATCCAAAATTAATTTCCTAAATTAATTACTAAATTATCCTTAGATAATTATCATCATTTATTAATTAACACATTTCATTAATTATATACTTAAGAAAATTATCTTAGAAAAATTATCAATAATCTTTCCCAATTGATATTAATTAAAACCATTATTTAAAAATCAAATAATTAAGTAAATCCTTAATTATCAAATGACTTCATTTATATTCAAAATATATTTACACAATACATTTCTAAATTTGATATTTTAAAATGTTTAACCATTTAAACATAAATCACTTCATATTTTAATTCAAATATTAATAGAAACTAAATTCTTCCTAGTTTTAAACTTATTTGAAATCAAATCCTTTTGAAACATTTGAATGTGTTCATTTTTTTACAAACTGTTTTGAATTCAAAACTGGTTTTCAAAGTAAATCAGAAAACTGATTTAAACCTGATTTCAAACAGATTTAAATCTTGCTTAAAACATTTGAACTTATTCAATATTTTAAATTTACAAACTGTTGTAAATTCAAATCTGAATTCATAGCAACTTGAAACTATATTAAACTTGATTTCAAAACTTAATTTAAATCTTGCTTTAGATTTTAGAATTTCATTTTTTTTTTAAAAACTTTTGAATTCAGATCCAACTTGTACTTAAATCAAATTGCAACTTAAAAATTTGAATTACATTCAAGAATCTAAAACTGCAAAATCTCTCTGAATTAAAACCTGCAAAACTGTTTAAATTTTGATTAAATTTAAGATTTTATTTTTAAAAAAAAACTTTAAATTCAAAGCTACATTTTATTTTAGTTTAAATCTTACATTTGATTCAATTTTAATTCTTTGAAATAAGAGTTTCATTCAAGATTTTTTTTTAAAAAAAAAAAAAAAACTGTAAAATCACAGACTCAAAAACCTGCAACACAATTCTCAGGTTTTAAAACCTGAACTATTATATAAACTTGATTTCAAACTATGTTTAAATTTAAAAATTTCATTTTCAAAACCTTGAACTCAGAACTCCACTTAAATTCAATTCTAATTCATACTTAAATCCAGGTTTACACCTTAAAAATATGAATTCTATTTAAAATTCAAACTACAAATACTCTCAGGCTTACAAACCTGCAAACTGTTTTACTCTGATTTAAAACAAAATTTTTAAATCTTGTTTAAATTTAAGCTTCTTATCTTTAAAAACTTTGAACACAAACTACATTTGAAATTCAGTTTCTACTTATACATGTTGTAAATTCAAATCTGAATTCATAGCAACTTGAAACTATATTAAACTTGATTTCAAAACTTAATTTAAATCTTGCTTTAGATTTTAGAATTTCATTTTTTTTTTAAAAACTTTTGAATTCAGATCCAACTTGTACTTAAATCAAATTGCAACTTAAAAATTTGAATTACATTCAAGAATCTAAAACTGCAAAATCTCTCTGAATTAAAACCTGCAAAACTGTTTAAATTTTGATTAAATTTAAGATTTTATTTTTAAAAAAAAACTTTAAATTCAAAGCTACATTTTATTTTAGTTTAAATCTTACATTTGATTCAATTTTAATTCTTTGAAATAAGAGTTTCATTCAAGATTTTTTTTAAAAAAAAAAAAACTGTAAAATCACAGACTCAAAAACCTGCAACACAATTCTCAGGTTTTAAAACCTGAACTATTATATAAACTTGATTTCAAACTATGTTTAAATTTAAAAATTTCATTTTCAAAACCTTGAACTCAGAACTCCACTTAAATTCAATTCTAATTCATACTTAAATCCAGGTTTACACCTTAAAAATATGAATTCTATTTAAAATTCAAACTACAAATACTCTCAGGCTTACAAACCTGCAAACTGTTTTACTCTGATTTAAAACAAAATTTTTAAATCTTGTTTAAATTTAAGCTTCTTATCTTTAAAAACTTTGAACACAAACTACATTTGAAATTCAGTTTCTACTTATACATGAATCAAAACTCCTGCACTTGAGTTTGATTTCCATTCAACATAAAAAAAACTGTAAAGGCTCTCTGTTATAAACCTGTAACCATGCTACCCGAGTAACCCCTTGATTTACTTCGAGTTACTACACCTGTTGCTTCGAGTCAGAAGCAAAACTACCCGAGTTCTACTTCGGGTCAAAACCCTGCACAACCCAAATAAATTTCCCTGAGTTTCCACTACAACCAAGACCAATCCGTCAACACCCATAAATTCCACTTCCAGCCACCATCATCGACACAACCTTGGATATAGCTTGCTTTACACTCCCTACTCAACCTCCCAAATTCCTAACCCACTTAATGCTACATAGAGCATATGCAGATACTAAGAACTGCATACTAAAATCAGGTTTTTGGAAACCTGGAAACCCCAATTCAATCACCATCTCCTCTGACATAGATTACTGACCATCTTTCCCTATCAACCCCTCTACCTCCATACAGATTACAACATGCTCCAATCATTACGAGTTTGGATTTGGTTATATGAATATAACTGATTTCCATTGTTTTACAGAGACTACATTTTCTTAAACTAACAGAAAATTTATAAATCTAAGTTATACCAAACAACATATCTTATTTCAAAAAAATTACTAACTGGAATCAATTCAAGTGGTAAAGATTTTATGTAAAAGAAAATCTTAATTTACAAGATATATAGCTACAGGCAAAAGCAACATTTAAACACAAACATGTACACAGAACAGTCATCATCCTACAAGCTCATATCCTTCAATTCATATGCTCTGATATCTCAAACTTTGGTGCATGTGGGGTTATTCACTTTATTTTTTTTTTAGAAACAAAACAGAACAATCTTGTAAACAGTTTGATTAAAAAGAAACTGTTTTTAAAAGTAAAGGTTTACTCACATTTTTTTTATTTGAAGATGCAGAGCACAAGCCTAAATGCAAATCCAATTTCCAGAAATGCATATTGAAATGCATGATGAACTTGAATGCCATTATCAAGTTGAAGTTGCTTGTTGCTTCTGTAATGATGATGCATGCAGACCTTCCAAATCATATGCTCAGGTTTGCAGAATTTAGATGCAGAAATATGGCATGCAGATCCAAATTCTATTGCACAGACTTGTAGAATTTAGATGCAGATTTGAAGAAGTTTGGTTTGCAGATTTGATTGAAGATAAATGTGCAGATTTTAATTTGTTTGAAGAAATTGATTTGTAGAATTGGTTTTGAAATTGCAGATTTGGTTAACATGCACTTGTTTGTGGAAATGATTTGTAGTTGAATGCATTTGTTATGAGGGGCTTTTGATTTACTGAAACATGATTTCAGGTTTTCAAATGAGGAAAACATGTTTTTAACAAATGCACTTGTTATACTCTTCTATCAATAAATTTAAACAATGAGATTTTAAACAATGCCACTTGTACTTATTATACTAATTGTTTTACAAGTGTCTCTTTATAGTTTAAGAACTTAACACATGTATATATCAATGTTTAAAAGCAATTTTAAATTTATATATGTATTTAAATTATCTTAAACTATTTCTAATTTATTTTAGCAAGTTACAAATGATTTATTAACATTAGTTTTGAAATACATACACATACACTTCTTTATAAAACTATACAATTACACTTAATTGCTTGTTTAAATATTTTTAAAATAATATTACTTATAAAACAAAATTTCAAAAGAAAAGATTTTAAAAGAAATGAGAGGTTGAATTAAATTTTATCAATGTTATACTTTAACACAAATGAATTAATTCTCATTTCAAAGAGAAAAACAATTTTTAAAATAAACAAAACAAATTTTTATTATAAAACAAAATTAAACTATATTTATTCTATAAACAAATAAATACTTACTTACTAATTTAAATCAATTTACAAATTTACATTATATATAATAATTAGAAAATATACTTTATTAAATATAAATTTAGAATTAAGACCAAATCTCTATTTACAATGTATAAACATTTATACATTATAAATAAAATATTTTTAATCTTTGAAAAGAATACCATTTAACAAATTAATTAATTATAAATTTTCAAAAGAGAATTCTAGTTTAAATTAAATTATTCAATCAATATTTCACATTTTAAAATAATTATCAAAGAAACTATTAAATAATTATTGCCTAAATTTCCGGGACATCACATTCCTCCCCCCTTAAAAGAATTTCGTCCCCGAAATTTAAAAGCAAAGGTAATTTAATAATTCTATACAGATTTTAAATTTTAAAAGAGCAATCAAATACTATCAATCAAATACTAGCAACCATAACAACCAATTCAAACAAACAGTTCTAATTATCCAGACAAAAATTCTGTATAAGAATTCCCTAGAGTTTCCCAGGTACCAACACCGGGACACTCGCCCTACAGAATCTAAACTAACTAAACCACTCAGATCTAGAGCTCCTATATCTAGATCTACAAATCTAAACAGAATACAGGACTACAGTCAAGTCCTGATCAACTCCCAAACCCCTCAGAACTACTGAGTCCAAAACCAGAGATAAACCATACACGTACTCCCTCAGAGATACGTGAAAACAAACAAATTCCAGCCATCCGAACTGGAAATTCAGTCTCGTAGAACAATCACTTAACTCTTAAGAGAAAACAGAAAGATCTAATCTCATACCCACACAATCTTTCATATCGATCCTGGGCTGCCTCCAACCTTCTAGATCAATCAAATCTACCACATAGCTCTTCTACACAAATATCAGAAGACTTCCAACCTACTACTCCTATTCTGGAAAACAAACAGATACAAAACAATCAAGTCTCCAGATCCAAAATGAATTTCCTGTAGAAATCCTTTGATCCAAAACAAAACTCAAATTCCCAAAGAATCGGGTGCTCCTATTCTGGAATAGCTGCCACCATGCTTCCACTGTGCAACTCTGATTCGAGAATGCTGTTGATGAACACAAGTATAAACTTGATCAACTCACTCCGGAAACATTATTCATCAAATTCTATAAAATCTCAAACCACTTCAATAACTCTAACATCCTCTAGAGATGCTTCAATCCAAACAAAGATTACTTAAAAACTTTCAAACCATCGCAAGTCACTTTTGTGATTCCACCTAGTTCAGATCCCAAGAAATCGTTCTCACTTCAGCAAACAGAACAGCTAAAGCCTTCAAAAGAAGAAACTAGTGGTCCACCTCTTAACCACTAACATCACTCCCAACTGAGCTTCCAGAAGAAATGGACATGCTCCACCATAAGTCCAGACTACTGACAGAAGAATCACAGAGACTCCTAAACCACCGAAGAACAGGTCACTCACTGCTGCTACTACTGCCAAAACTTCCTTAACCAAAAGCTCATCGAACCTCAAAGCTACACCAGCCTTTTCACAATAGAGCATTCCAGATAGACAGATATCTCTCAGGAAACTCGCTCCCAAACCAAGCTCAAAACACTGCCAAACTGAGTCTCAAACTCAAATATAGACAGAACTCCTTCCTAAAGTTGTCAAGATACCATTAGCTGGCTTCAGAACTTCTTACTAATCCAAACTCAAGAAAAACCACTCACACGAGTGCAATCAAGCTTACAATCCAAAGATGAACTCCGAATCTTGAAAAGATTTCCTTCAGAGATTAGTGAAATCCTTCACCAACTGCAGAACTACTCAAGATGCCCAAACTGCCCTAGCAGACCACCTCCAATCTCAAACACTCGAACTCCAACCATTGGTAGTTGTGTTACACACACCACTACCCTATCTACCTTTATTACTTATATTGGAAAACCTGAACAGGTAACCCAATCTAATAGGTAGAAATAAATAAATATATATATATATATATTCAAAATTACAAATACGCTCTCTCAAGAAAACACCACTACAGAGCCTAGGTATTCACTCAACCTAATGCTCTGATACCACTTTGTAACGACCCAACTTCCATACTCCAGAAAGTTGCATCGTTAAGAAGAAAGAAAGGGATAGAAAAGAGAAAAGAAAGGAAAGAAAGAACAAACCACATCAGAATCTCACAGCGGAATCGAATAAATTATAATATATCACATAAAACTGTACATAGTATCATATACATCAGAGTTTTACAGCCAATACAACACATACTAGACAGTTATAAACATCTGTCTAGTTATACAACTCTAAACAGTACAAGGAATAACTCAGAGAGACGACTCAGAGATACCAACACAGCGGAAAATAGATAACTACAACGCAGAAGCCTCCTGCTCCATTTGCTCCTCCATAACTCGTCAAAGCAATCCTGGAAACACTTGACTACTCATACGTAATATGAGTACCCAAGATTTTAATAAAACAGAAAATAAACACTCAGGTCAGACAGGGGTCTGGTGTGAGTAAACGGTTTAAGATTGCTTAACTTTAGAAAAAACCTTTGAAAACAAAAGGTATCACGTAAGACTTCCCACACATAAACATGGAAAAGTTTTTACCTTACGCTAACCAAAACATTTGATAGGAAATCCAGTGATATTATAATAGTATCTAGGGTTTTCAAGTAAATAAGAAATAGCCGAAATTGTTACATTCATTAAATTCCAGCTACTAGCCACAAAAGTGGGTAATACAAACAAAACCGTAGGGTCTCGTAGGGTAAATGGGTTTCCATCAATGGCAGGGCTACTGGGGTACCGCCCGTCACAGTACGTGGCCTAGATCACCGTACCGAGGATTACTCCCTTCATCCCCTGCAACACAAAGCCGGACCCGTTCCTTACTGAACAGTTCCGAACAAGACCACCCCGCAGATTGGTCGTCACCAACTGCCACACAGCCGAAATATATAAAGGGACCTCTAGACAGGGGTAAATCTTGCTCTCAAGTGGGGGCTACCCACGAAGCTTTGCTGCACCTCCCCTGTTTTAGCCATTCCCGGTTGATGAGGCTTGAGGCTGCGATTACCTTTATAGGACCAATCATCTTAGAATGCTCATCGTCCGCCTGACGATGTGCTGAAAGCATTCAATCCATACAAGTTCGTTCCGGGTTCGAACGAAACCGAAGGCATTATCTCGTTACACTCGTATTGGAATCACCCTCAGAGTTAACGACAATAACCCTTGCACTCTAAACCACCATCTCGAATCTATAAGTACTATTCCGTCAAACTCATTACGGAATCACCCACAGAGTTATACTGACGTATAGCCCTTACACCTCGAGTCTTCACTTGCTCCACTTGGATTAACGACCTAACGTTTAATTGGAATCGATGTGGTTTTCGGATATCCAAATATGGAAACCCGATCCCGGTCTCATCGAAACCAAACGCCATTTTAATGTCCAAGTTGTACTTAAGGGTTTTTAAACAATTAACTTATCTCATTACTACCTACTTTACAGAGATAGGTAAACTACATCTAACAATGGATAAGCACATTCATATCATAACAGATAATCTGTATCATCCATAAACAGATAATCATCACAACCAAACAATCCATCACAAACTATCATACTTAAACCATACATTCATATCATACAAATACAACTTATCTCATTACTGAGATCACAACCATTCAATCAATAACATCCATAAGCAATGATTTACTAACCAACAATTTATAATTAATTTAAAATGAATTAAATTAATTACAATCATCTCTAATTAATTTAAAATAAATTAAATTAATTAACACATTTAAATCCTGCTTACATCCATTAATTAATTAACCTAGTTAATTAATTATCCACTAAGTATTTAACTTGATTAAACAACCCTGATTAATCATTTACTAATTACAATAAGTAATTAGTCCTCAATTAATTAACCTTAATCATAAGTAATTAACATTTAATTACTCATTTATTAATTAATTATAATTAATTATATTTATCCTTAATTAATTACAATTAATTAATCACTTAACTAATTAATTATTATTTAATTAAACAGTCATTAATTACATCATTAATTAAAATAATTAATGATCTCTAACATTTAAATAAATTACTTAATTAAGATTAATTACATTTAGTAATTAATCTAATTATTAATCACCTTGATTAATATTCAATTTAGTAATTAACTATCTTTAATTACTCATTAACCAATAATTAATCATTAATAAATTCCTTAATTAATTTCAAAAGTAATTATCCAAATTACTAATTACATTCCAGTAATTATCAATATTACTTTACTGAGTAACCCTGCTCCATTAATTATAATAAGTAGTTACTCTCTTAAATTCATCAAATGATTTATTTAAATTAATTAAATTAAATTAATTAACTTAATTAAATCAAAATCCAAATTAGTTACCATAAGTAATTAATTCCTAAATTACTTTAACAATTATAATTAATTAGATTCAATCAATTAATCTAATTAATTATCCAAAATTAATTTCCTAAATTAATTACTAAATTATCCTTAGATAATTATCATCATTTATTAATTAACACATTTCATTAATTATATACTTAAGAAAATTATCTTAGAAAAATTATCAATAATCTTTCCCAATTGATATTAATTAAAACCATTATTTAAAAATCAAATAATTAAGTAAATCCTTAATTATCAAATGACTTCATTTATATTCAAAATATATTTACACAATACATTTCTAAATTTGATATTTTAAAATGTTTAACCATTTAAACATAAATCACTTCATATTTTAATTCAAATATTAATAGAAACTAAATTCTTCCTAGTTTTAAACTTATTTGAAATCAAATCCTTTTGAAACATTTGAATGTGTTCATTTTTTTACAAACTGTTTTGAATTCAAAACTGGTTTTCAAAGTAAATCAGAAAACTGATTTAAACCTGATTTCAAACAGATTTAAATCTTGCTTAAAACATTTGAACTTATTCAATATTTTAAATTTACAAACTGTTGTAAATTCAAATCTGAATTCATAGCAACTTGAAACTATATTAAACTTGATTTCAAAACTTAATTTAAATCTTGCTTTAGATTTTAGAATTTCATTTTTTTTTTAAAAACTTTTGAATTCAGATCCAACTTGTACTTAAATCAAATTGCAACTTAAAAATTTGAATTACATTCAAGAATCTAAAACTGCAAAATCTCTCTGAATTAAAACCTGCAAAACTGTTTAAATTTTGATTAAATTTAAGATTTTATTTTTAAAAAAAACTTTAAATTCAAAGCTACATTTTATTTTAGTTTAAATCTTACATTTGATTCAATTTTAATTCTTTGAAATAAGAGTTTCATTCAAGATTTTTTTTTAAAAAAAAAAAAAAACTGTAAAATCACAGACTCAAAAACCTGCAACACAATTCTCAGGTTTTAAAACCTGAACTATTATATAAACTTGATTTCAAACTATGTTTAAATTTAAAAATTTCATTTTCAAAACCTTGAACTCAGAACTCCACTTAAATTCAATTCTAATTCATACTTAAATCCAGGTTTACACCTTAAAAATATGAATTCTATTTAAAATTCAAACTACAAATACTCTCAGGCTTACAAACCTGCAAACTGTTTTACTCTGATTTAAAACAAAATTTTTAAATCTTGTTTAAATTTAAGCTTCTTATCTTTAAAAACTTTGAACACAAACTACATTTGAAATTCAGTTTCTACTTATACATGAATCAAAACTCCTGCACTTGAGTTTGATTTCCATTCAACATAAAAAAAACTGTAAAGGCTCTCTGTTATAAACCTGTAACCATGCTACCCGAGTAACCCCTTGATTTACTTCGAGTTACTACACCTGTTGCTTCGAGTCAGAAGCAAAACTACCCGAGTTCTACTTCGGGTCAAAACCCTGCACAACCCAAATAAATTTCCCTGAGTTTCCACTACAACCAAGACCAATCCGTCAACACCCATAAATTCCACTTCCAGCCACCATCATCGACACAACCTTGGATATAGCTTGCTTTACACTCCCTACTCAACCTCCCAAATTCCTAACCCACTTAATGCTACATAGAGCATATGCAGATACTAAGAACTGCATACTAAAATCAGGTTTTTGGAAACCTGGAAACCCCAATTCAATCACCATCTCCTCTGACATAGATTACTGACCATCTTTCCCTATCAACCCCTCTACCTCCATACAGATTACAACATGCTCCAATCATTACGAGTTTGGATTTGGTTATATGAATATAACTGATTTCCATTGTTTTACAGAGACTACATTTTCTTAAACTAACAGAAAATTTATAAATCTAAGTTATACCAAACAACATATCTTATTTCAAAAAAATTACTAACTGGAATCAATTCAAGTGGTAAAGATTTTATGTAAAAGAAAATCTTAATTTACAAGATATATAGCTACAGGCAAAAGCAACATTTAAACACAAACATGTACACAGAACAGTCATCATCCTACAAGCTCATATCCTTCAATTCATATGCTCTGATATCTCAAACTTTGGTGCATGTGGGGTTATTCACTTTATTTTTTTTTAGAAACAAAACAGAACAATCTTGTAAACAGTTTGATTAAAAAGAAACTGTTTTTAAAAGTAAAGGTTTACTCACATTTTTTTTATTTGAAGATGCAGAGCACAAGCCTAAATGCAAATCCAATTTCCAGAAATGCATATTGAAATGCATGATGAACTTGAATGCCATTATCAAGTTGAAGTTGCTTGTTGCTTCTGTAATGATGATGCATGCAGACCTTCCAAATCATATGCTCAGGTTTGCAGAATTTAGATGCAGAAATATGGCATGCAGATCCAAATTCTATTGCACAGACTTGTAGAATTTAGATGCAGATTTGAAGAAGTTTGGTTTGCAGATTTGATTGAAGATAAATGTGCAGATTTTAATTTGTTTGAAGAAATTGATTTGTAGAATTGGTTTTGAAATTGCAGATTTGGTTAACATGCACTTGTTTGTGGAAATGATTTGTAGTTGAATGCATTTGTTATGAGGGGCTTTTGATTTACTGAAACATGATTTCAGGTTTTCAAATGAGGAAAACATGTTTTTAACAAATGCACTTGTTATACTCTTCTATCAATAAATTTAAACAATGAGATTTTAAACAATGCCACTTGTACTTATTATACTAATTGTTTTACAAGTGTCTCTTTATAGTTTAAGAACTTAACACATGTATATATCAATGTTTAAAAGCAATTTTAAATTTATATATGTATTTAAATTATCTTAAACTATTTCTAATTTATTTTAGCAAGTTACAAATGATTTATTAACATTAGTTTTGAAATACATACACATACACTTCTTTATAAAACTATACAATTACACTTAATTGCTTGTTTAAATATTTTTAAAATAATATTACTTATAAAACAAAATTTCAAAAGAAAAGATTTTAAAAGAAATGAGAGGTTGAATTAAATTTTATCAATGTTATACTTTAACACAAATGAATTAATTCTCATTTCAAAGAGAAAAACAATTTTTAAAATAAACAAAACAAATTTTTATTATAAAACAAAATTAAACTATATTTATTCTATAAACAAATAAATACTTACTTACTAATTTAAATCAATTTACAAATTTACATTATATATAATAATTAGAAAATATACTTTATTAAATATAAATTTAGAATTAAGACCAAATCTCTATTTACAATGTATAAACATTTATACATTATAAATAAAATATTTTTAATCTTTGAAAAGAATACCATTTAACAAATTAATTAATTATAAATTTTCAAAAGAGAATTCTAGTTTAAATTAAATTATTCAATCAATATTTCACATTTTAAAATAATTATCAAAGAAACTATTAAATAATTATTGCCTAAATTTCCGGGACATCACATAGAAAGAGTATAATGTAAAATTTTATGGTATTTTTTAACAATGGTATTAGGAAGAAAAAAACAATATGCTTTTATCGAGAGAAGGGAACTATTTGGAAGTTAGAATCATCAAGAAACGTGATATTCATGGCCTTTATGTAACTGGGCTTCATCTTACTTCCTATTCTTTTCTTTCTTTTTCTTCCTTGTTTATACTTCAAGAAATAAAATATATTATTCTAAATAATATTCGGTTACATATATACATATATGCATGTATACATATATATATACACACACACTCTTACATATATATTATAAAATAATTTTCTATAATTTTATTTAATTAATTAATCATTTACCAATATAGTTCCAAAACTAAATTTATTCTTTACAATCAAATATTTATTTTTACTTTCGATATTATTATCATAATGTCAATTACTTAATCCATATCCCAAAACAGTTAATTAATTAAACTACTATACCAATATTTCTTATTACTCTCTAAATCATCGTTACTTACCTTGTTATAAAGTTTCGATAAATTGAAATTATATAATTTTTCATTAGTAGTTATTCCTAAAAACTTGGTTTTTACAAAGTACATATGGATGCATAAGTTAACCAGATGCCAAACTTACTCAGGTACAAATGAAAATCAATCCATAACCAAGATATATGTTTTAATCCAGCTTATCATCTAATGCAAAAGCTAACTGGATGCCAAACCGAATCAAATACTATGGATGCAAAAGCAAATGGATGTCAAACCTAATTGGGTATGTATGAAAATTTTGTTCTCTCATTTATTTTAAAAGCATTTAAAATCTAGATTAAAATAAAATATACCTGCTTTTACTTAATGCAGTTAAACTATAAAGTGCTTTAGATTTAAATAGATTATCAAATGAAACCAAAATATATTATAAAATGATAAAGAATAACAAGTATATTGTATTCGTAATAATATCAAATTTTTATCATATAAACAAACACTATTCAAAAATAAAGAAAAAAATATTCAATTCATAACTTCAATGATAAATGCAATAAAAAAATTCTTTAACAACAACATTCGGTTATGTACATAAAATATTCTCCATACATCAACTTCACTAAGTCCGATACAAATACATATTATCCAAACTAAACAATTAGTTAGCATTTCATACATCAAAAAGTTCACTAAGTTTCATTCCTTCAACTCAGTACATGTTATACAAATATGCTAACTTCTTGGATACTCAGTAAACATACGGTACAACAGCCTACTTCTATCCAATGTAACATCTTCTAGTGACATTTCATTCCGAATTTCACCAATTTTAACTTCATGGAACATGAACCTCATTATATATAGTGCACAATCATAACCGCAACCCTAAAAAAAGAAAATAAATTAAAACACGACAACTAAAAAGTTATCATATGTGTGTGTGTGTATGTATATATATTAATCATTTGAACAAGAGTATTACATATTATTCTACCGAGGACACTGTGTAAATTCAAGACATGTTCAACCTTTTAAGTTGCATATTTTTTTTCTGCTTTGCCTTTTTTTATAGTAGGTTCAATAAAAAAATTCTATAAATCGACAAACATAAAAAAAGTAATAATGTTAATAATTAATTCCAGCATACTTTAACTAAATACATCTAAATTTATTTGCATTAAACTTACACAACAATATAAAACCATACAATTCACGATTTATATTTAACTGCGTTACATTTAAGCAGTTAAATTTCACCTATAAAGCAATATAGGACACTATTCACATTTAACTTCATTAGACTTGTACATTTAAAATTCACTTAAAAACAATACATTTCGTTATTTATATATAACTGCATTATACAAGTGCAATTAAATTTCACTCGTAAAACCGTATACGGGCCCGTCCCTAAGCATAGACTACCATGCCTAGGGCCTTGGATTTTAAGATTGTTATATTTATAAATTGTGCTACTTACCACCTTTTGAAATTTAATGCAATTCAATGTTAAATGCACTTATTACCGTTCTTAGAAACCCAGGTTCAAGTCCCGTAATCCATATTTTAATTCCAGCAACTTTTGATTTATTTATTTTTTTTGAAATGGTGCTTAGATAGAACATGTCACTGGTACAACATATCACAAATCACTTGTCAATAAATATTTGAATCACGCTACGCAAGTTTCGAACTTGTGACCTGTTGCACCAAAGTCGAATCACTTAGCCACTGAAGAATGGTGCTTGTCAACTTTTGAATTTTTAACATCATTCATTTTGCCTTTAGATTGTTATCTCAAAATAAAAAAAATTCCTTAGGCCTTAAATTATACAGGGTCAGGACTAGCAATATATTTCACCATATCATATAACTACATTAAACTTGCATGAAATCAGATAATTCATCACTTATATTTAACTACATTACATTCAATAAGTTAAATTCCACCAATAAACAATACACCACTTATATTTAATTCCATTACATTCAAGAAGTTAAATTTCACCAATAGACAATATAGGTCAATGTTTAAATTTAACTACATTAGACTTACACTGTTGAAATTCATGTACAGTTCACTATTTATATTTAACCGCATTACGCTAATGTAGTTAAATTTAAGTCATAAAACCATACAGTTCACCATATACATATGAGTGCGTTAGACTTACATAGCTAAACTTCACCCTAAAACTAAACATTTCGCTATTTACATTTAATTACATTAAACTCATGCAGTTAAATTCACCTATAAAATATACAGTTCAATACTTATGTTTAACTACATTAGATTTATTCAATTAAATTTTAAGCTAAACTTAATTCAAATATATTTGTACTAGTTCAAATATTCAAGAAATTAACAACTTCATATGAAAGATCATATTAAATAAAAATAATTCATAATATATTTACAATCTTGCTTACTGACTTTTCATGAATTCCCTGAGTTGGTCCTTTTAAAGAATTGAAAAATATCAACTTTACAATAGCATCAAAAATTAAGAATCTAAAGTGCTCGATATTCACGATTGGGAAAAACTCGCTATGAATTTCAATTGAAGGATCAATAGCTTCAATTACATCTTTAACATATGTTTTAACATAATCCATAGCATTATTTAAAACATTATAATGTGAAAACTAAATTAGTTAATATTTATAACAAATAAGATAACGTAACTAATTAAATATCTTCAACATATGTTTTGACATAATCCATAACATTATTTAAAACATTGTATTGTGAAAAAGAAATTAGTTAATGTTTATAATAAATAAGACAATGTAACTAATTAAATATAAGCAACCATACCGTTGCATAACTAAAAAAAATATGTCCATCAAATCTTTCTGTAAGATATTTGTCATACCAATCAATAATCTACATAAAACAAATTTAATACAAAAATACAAGTAAATATAACTATATTATACAAATGTATCTAATTATAAGAAGATTAAATTGTGTTTATAACATAGTTAAAATCAGAACATGAAATAACTGCATAATCCAAATGTGACAACTAATTAAATATACATACATCAACCAAATGTAACTATAAAAAATATATAATTCAAATGCAGCTATAAACATGTTAGTAACATAATTAAACACTGAAGAAAATACTTATCACAAAATCTATATATTAGTTACAATAAAGAAATTCTTTCACTTAATTTCCATCAATAGAGATAAAACCATCATCACTTTGTCAAACTACTTCTTTACAAAACATAAAAATGGACATAAATAACTGCATAAACTGCATAAAGATGAATATAAATAGCTGCATAAATAAAATGGAGTTAAAACTGCATTATTCAACTATACATTTTACAGGATCACTCAATTGAGCTAAAAAATAAAACTAATATAATGATTATCAAAATTAAAATAAATGAATTTACAAGCAACAACCTAAGTGAAGATAAGTATCGACCATTTTTCTCATATTATCGGGAAGAAGTACAACTGAAGTATTCTTTGCTAAATGAGCCATAAAATTCTTTGCTCTCTATGATAATTCATCAACAATTCTAACCAGACTTTTCAATAATTTATATTTCCTTTTCTTGTACAATCTTCCTTTCTTTTGCAGCTATTTTTTTCAATGATTATCATCGTAATCATAAATTAGATAAATTTTCCTTTTCCCAACTTGTTCTTTAACCAATTTTACAAGTAAACGTCTTTCGACATTCTTTCTGCCTAAATTTTTCCCTACCATACTATTTTTATTTTTCTTCTGATTTTTAACATCTCCAACATTAGAAATCACATTTTCATTTTCTCCAACATTTCCTCCAGTATTTTGTACAATATCAGATATACAAGGACTAAATTTTGGTGGTGTCATCATTTAGTATCTCTTGTTCTCCAATTCTTTCTTCATTTTATCACTTTCTTCTTTAGCAATTTTAAGTCTACCTTCATAATAATCCTTCAATTCACTTTTCTCTTTGCTCATCTTTGCAAGATCATCAACAACATGTTTCAATCTCAAAATTTCTTTCTCAAATTCTTCCTTCTTTTGTTTCAAATCAACAACATTCTGGCTTAAATTCTTATTTTCTTTGCCAAGTAAAATCTTCTTTGCTAACTCTGCATTTATTTTTTTCAAGTTTTGGATTTTTCATTAGGAATTTTTTTTCTTTCAAAAATTCATTTCTCTCTTTAAATCTAAAATTTTCAGTAGCTTCTGCCTTTTCTTTCTTAAAATCTTGAGCTTTAGGAATAATTAGAAAAATAAAAATAACGTGTCAATACAATATTGGAATCGATAAAACAAAAGTTTATAGACTGAATTTAATTGTTCAAAAAATTTCCAACTCATCATTCTTTTTTCAAATCCAAAATCAGATTGTTTAGACAATCCTTTTCTTTTTCAATTTCTTTGAATTTTTCATTGCTAATTGAAAATCTTCATCTGAAGAAATAAATTGCAAAAATCCAAATTAAATCAATATTACAAATTTTAACACTTATTTTTTAAATTATTAAATTATTAAATTTAATACCAATCTAAACCTGCATATAACCTTTTTTTTAAATGGCACTTAGATACAACATGTCACTGAGACAACATAACACAAATCACATGTCAATATATATTCGAATCACGCTACGAAAGTTTCGAACTTGTGACCTCTCGCACTAAAGTACAATCACTTAACCATTGGGACAATGGTGCTTGTCATCTGCGTATAGCTTCTGCGGTAAAAAATTACATCAAATCAAATATAAGAACATATATAAAATGCATTTCCAATTACGTAACCCAAATGTAGTTAAAAACATGTTCAACTGTAAGATAATATGCACATAAATAAGATGTCTATTAAATGCATATTCCATTGCATATTACAAATACACTTTAGCTCCATAAAAGTACATAAATGCAGCACTCAAATACGTTTTTAACTACATATCATATAGAGTATTAACAACATTTCACGTACATTTTAAATGCATTTCACATAAACCCACTATGCAAATGAAACATGACAGAGAACTCAAATGCATTATAACTCAAATTAAATGCATAACTCAAATACAATTTTAACTGCATAACCTAAAAGCAGTTAAAAATATATTTATATTCATACCAATCCAATACATAGTTATTGATTTTAAATCTAAAATCATATGTTGTTTTAACCGTCTTTAAGAAATAATTTTAATCAAAAATTAATATTTAATTAAAAAAATATGACAAAAAATATAAATTATTTGAAAATAAATTTATACATTTTCCAGCTCTTCATTCTTTTTTTTCAACTCTTCTCTCTCCTTCTCAACTTCTTTAATTATATCATTCATATAAGATTTAGTGATATAATATTTTCAATTGCAAAAGATTTGAAATATATTTAAGATATTTACTCAATTATATATTGCATCTTTTATAGCATAAAGAGAGCAATAAATTACCTATGTGTGAAGAATAATTATTTGGAGATTGAGATAATCAATTAATTCCCCAATTAGTTGATTAAAGAAGGAATCTTATCAATTGCATGTAAATTAGGTGAAACTGGAAAATAAAATGGATAAATTTTTCCTATATAAATAGGAGAATTAATGAGGCATTGATTTATGACCATAAATTAATTACTTCAACTCCAAGTAATAACCTATATATAAAGACAGAGATTAGCACGAGCAGAATTATCTATCTCGGTTGTATTTCTTATTCTTCTTCTCCATTGTCAATCTTGTAAAATTTTCTCCTCGTGGAAAGTAATAAAATTTCTCCCCAAATGAATATACACTACCTTGCAAGTAGAACCACTATAAATCTCATGTGTTATTTTCTTTTATTGTTTGATCTATGATTGTTTTTAGTTGGTGACTATCTTTTGTTTATTTTTTCTCACCATCAATCTAGTCCTATTTGTTTTTTTTTGCAAGGTTGGTTTTTTGTTCCAAGACAATCTTGAGGGATTTTCCCTAACAGTCTGCTATTAGAGCGACAAGGTTGATTGAGAAATGGTGTTATGCATTATGGAAGGAGATGAGGAGACTCTAGCGGTTGTATCAAGACCCTATGTTAGAGGGATCTATATTGCATCAGGATCTGATTTAATAATGGAGAAGTAGAATGGTGATAAAGACTTCAAGAAGTGGAAATAGAGGATGAAAATTATTCTGATGAGAAAAACGAATTTCATTCTGTGGTGTTTGCTCCTGAGAAGTCGATGGCTGAAATTTTAACCATGGAAAGAAAGGAGATGGAAAAATGGGTATTTACTACTTTGCAATTAGCTATGAGAGAAAATTTTAATTCGGAGATTAGCGGTGAAACTACTGCTAAGGGCATTTAGACCAAGCTGGAAAATATCTATCTGAAGAAATCTTTGAGTAACCGTCTGATTTTGTTGAAGACATTTTTACCATAAGGATAAGAGATGGTACTTTTATCAAAGAGCATCTAGGTTTCTTTGACGATCTAGTGAAGAAGATGAAGACTGTGGATTTGAAGGTAGATGAAGAGCATATGGCTACGATGCTCTTGTGTTCCCTTACGAAGTGGTACACAGGTTTTGTTAACAGCGTTATCTTTGCAAGAAATATATTGACCATTGAAGATGAGAAGTTGGGTCATCTATCTGAGGACTTAAGGGATCAGATGAAGGAGATGGGTGAAGGTAGAGGAGAAATTAGTAGTCAAGGGCTATTTGTTGAGGGAGGGAAGAGGTGAAGAAGAATTGAAATTCTAGGGTGCGTTTCAAATCTAGAAAGCCCGGTAATAATTATAGAGGAAATTCTAAGGATAGAAAGTGTCACCAATGTAAGAAACCAGGTCATTGGAAAAGAGTGTCCGGATTGAAAGAAGCGGAAGGAAGAAGATGGTTCTTCATCATTTGCAGTAGAGAAAGATGTATCTGATGACGTGTTATCTGCAGCGGTATCAGATGTATTAAACCGTTGAGTGCTTGATTCGAGGGTGTTTTTTCATATGACATATAATAAGGATTACTTCGGTTCTTTAGTTGATAGAGAGAGAAGTGCAATCCTTGTAGGTAACGATGCTAGTTGTAGAGCCATGATAGAATGTACAATGCGGATTAGAATGTTTGACAGAGTGATATGCACTTTGACAGGTGTTCGGTATGTTCTTGGCCTTCGGAAGTCCTTAATTTCTTGGGGCAGATGGCATCCATGGGGTGCGAGGTCACTTTAGAGAAGGATGGTTTGAAGATTTCGAGTGCTGCTCTTGTTCTTATGAAGGGAGATGTGTTCCGAAATCTATATTTGCTTAAGAGGACCACAGTTCTTGGAGAGTCGCGTGTTGGAGTTGATAGTTCTCATGCTTTGGATTCCACTGGACTTTGGCATCTCATGTTGCTCACATTTCTAAGAAGGGTTTAAAGTTGCTTCATAGAAGGAAGATGATCAAAGGTGACTTTGACAAGTTGGATTTCTGCTAGGAGTGTGTGGTAGGTAAGCAGACTACGGTATCCTTTGGAGTTGGACCCCATAGATTAGAGAGGTGCTTGATTATGTGCAATATGGATATTTGAGGACCAGTTGCTACTGCTTCCATTAGGGAAATGAAGTATTTTATCTCTTTTGTTTATGATTTTTCTTAGAAAGTTTGAGTGTATGTTATGAAGACCAAATCAAAGAGCTTGAAGAAGTTTAAGGCTTGGAAAGTGCTTGTTGAGAACCTATCAAGTTCTAAGTTGAAGGTGCAGAGATCTGATAACGGCGGCGAGTTTATCTCTGGGGAGTTTCTCGACTTTTGTAAACAGCATGGCATTGAGAGACATTTCACTACATCAGGTGATCCACAATCCAATGGGGTTGCTGAGAGAATGAATAGGACTTGAGAAGGCGCGTTGCTTGTGATTGATGGTGGGCTTGGCTAGAGGCATTTGGGCTAAGGATTATCATGTGCGACACTTGTTATTAATCATATTTTGTGCTCGGCTATAGATGGGAAGATTCCAAAAGGGAAGTGGAGAGGTAAAGCCATGTACCTTGGTTTTTTTGTTTTTTGGTTGTCCTAAGTATGTTCACCATGCAGGCGATGATAAGTTGGAGGCTAGAGCATACAAGGGCATCCTCTTGGGATACACAGATGGTATCAAAGGGTATCATATTTAGCACCCTATTGATAGAAAGATTGTTCATTTCATACATTTACTTTTGATGAGTCGGCAATGTTTAATCCTAAGAAAGATTTACCTACCACATTAGGGTTTCTGATAGGCTTAAGGAGATGAAAGAGGTTCTTATTTTACAGCCTAGTAGTAAAGTTGTTGATGATGTTGAGAGTGAGATAGATGCAGTTGATGTGACATCACAGATTAGTCCACGAGTGTCTTCTAATAGTGTTGGTGATGTGCATGAGACTAGAGGAAGTTTAGTTCAAGATGGAGCTGAAAAGAATTTTAGGCGAAGTTCGTAGGACAATTAAGCCACCTGAGAGTTATGATGATTGGAAGTATACAAACCTTAGGCTTAGTTATCAATTTGATTATGCTCTCTGCATGTGGTTCATGAGGGCCGCTTGACCTTGATGAAGCTTCGAAGTCATGTGACAGTTCGAAGTGGATGTGCGCTATGGAAGAGGAACTAGAATCGTTGAGGAAGAACAAGACATGGGATTTGGTATCTCCTCTTCAAGGAAACTGAGCCATAGGTTGCAGGTGGGTGTTCAAGGTGAAAGATGATGGAAGATACAAGGCTAGAGTTATTGCTAAAGGGTTTTTAAAGAAGAAGGGGTTGGAGTATGATGAGATTTTTTTTCTCCTGTAATGAGACACACCTCCAACCATATTTTGCTTGTTATAGTTTCCGCTCATGATTTGGAGTTGGAGCAACTTGATGTGAAGACCGCTTTCTTGCATGGAGACTTGGATGAGACCATTCATATGAAGTATCCAGATACATATGTCATAGATGGAAAAGAGAATTGGGTTTGCAAGCTAAAGAAGTCATTGTATGGACTTAAACAGTCACATAGACAGTGGTATAAGAGGTTTGATTCTTTTATGCTTTCATTTGGTTTTGATCGTAGCATCATCGACCCTTATGTGTACTTCAAGCATTTGAAGAATGATTTTTTGGGTGTATTTACTCTTATATATGGATGATATGTTGATTTCTCCCACGGATAAAGCTAAAATTGATAGTTTGAAGTTGAAGCTTAAGGCGGAGTTCGAGATGAAAGACCTCAGAGAAGAAAAGAAGATTTTTGGGCCTGGAAATCTAAAGGGATAGGAAGCTTGGGCTTTTGAGGCTCACTTAAAAGGACTATATTCTGAAAGTGCTTGCTCGGTATAGCATGGAATTAGCACACCCATGCCTTTGCATATACAGCTTTCGAGTAGAGGCTCTCTGATCTTAGAGAAGGACAAGGCTTCTATGGAGAAGGTCCCTATGCGAGTGCAATTGCTAATCTAATGTATGTCATGTTTTGCACTAGGCCTAACATTGCGCATGTAGTTGAATTGGTGAGCTGATTCATGTCAAATCTAGGAATGATGCATTGGGAGGCAGTGGAGTATATTTTCAAATACCTTAGAGGGACTCTAGGCCGTGGGCTTGTCTTTGGCGGCAAAGATAGAGATTTCAGCTTGGTTGGATTTTGTGATTCTAACTATGCTGGTGGTAGGGATCTTAGGAAGTCAACCTCAGGTTATGTGTTCACCGTTGGTGGGACAACTATTAGTTGAAGAGCGAGGTTGCAGACGATTATGGCTTTTTCTACCACAGAGGCAGAGTTTATAGTCGCGGTTGAAGTGGCTAAGGAGGCGCTTTAATCGAGCATTTGTTGTGCGACTTAGGCTTCGTGTATGAAGGTATAGAAGTGAATTATGATAGCCAAAGTGCAATTAATTTAGCTGAAAATTTTGCTTTCAACTCAAGGACGAAGCATATTGAGGCGAGAGAGTCTTCTCTTGACTCAATGGATGAAGAGAAGCTTGTATGTCTTTATAAGATTTAGACAAAGGAGAATGCAGCGGATATGCTTACCAAGTCGTCACCCGTTGCAAAGTTCGAGCATTGTTCGAACTTAATTCGCTTGATGAATGCTAGGTGCCACAGGATGG
Source organism: Allium cepa (assembly GCA_030765085.1). Classification (NCBI taxonomy): domain Eukaryota; kingdom Viridiplantae; phylum Streptophyta; class Magnoliopsida; order Asparagales; family Amaryllidaceae; genus Allium; species Allium cepa. The sequence goes on along the minus strand of CM060938.1, from coordinate 457,837,498 downwards.
CATGGGGGAGAGTGAGTTGGTAGAAGGAGATGTTTGTTTTTATTGTGGACATTGATAGCTCCTACTTGGATAGGGTACTTCAACACTTTTTGGTGGGTGGTGGTCTTGTTGGAGTCTTTGGCAAAGTGCAATGGTTGACGGCTACGCCGAAGCTTGTTGAGAAAATATTTGTGGTGTCTTGTTTTGAAAGCTACTCGGAGTAAGAGAATGTAGGTGGAGTTGGTAGGCTTGTGAGGAAATATAGTATCATGGTGGAGATTGTAAGATTTGGTGATATAATATTTCCAGCTGCGGAAGATTTGAAAGATATTGTTGATTTCAGTGATACAATATTTCCAATTGTAGAAAATTTGAAAGATATATGAGATAATTACTTAAATATATATTGCCTCTTTTATAATATTAAAGAGTGCAATAAATTACCTACGTGAGAAGAAGAATTATTTTGGAAGATTGAGGTAAGTAATTAATTCCCTAATTAGTTGATTAAAGGAATATTATCAGGCGCATATGAATTGAGGGAAACTGGAAAATCAAATGGATAAACGTTTCATGTATGAATAGATGAAGTAACGAGGCATTGGTTTATGACCACAAATCAATTACCTCAGCCCCAAGTAATAATCCCTATATAAAGGCAGAGATTAGCATGAGTAGAATTATCTCTCTCAGTTGTATTCCTTATTCTTCTTCTCCATTATCAATCTTGCAAAATTTTCTCCTCTTAGAAACTACTCTCTCCGAGTAAATGTATACTACCTCGCGGTAGTGGAACCACTATAAATTCCGTTTTTTATTTTCTTTTATTGCTTGATCTGTGATTGTTTTTAATTGGTGACCATCTGTTGTTTATTTTGCCTCACGGTTAATTCGGTCCTATTTGTTTTTCCGCAAGGTTGGGTTTTTGGTTGCTAAAGCGATCTCTAGGGATATTCCCCAACAATTCATATCCAAAATCCTACCAATATGCATTTCTTTAATACCTTGGCTATGTCTTCTCTTGAAGATGCTTGTTCTGAAGAAATAATCTACAGAAACCAATTTCAACATTAACCTTCATATTAGTATGATGACAAAAAATAGCTTTTAAGCTGCTATATACATATAACAATACTTAGATAAATGAGTACAACTCATATAACTTACAAATACAACTCATATACCTTTTTAGTTACATCACTCCAGTTCACTTATAAATGCAAAACTCAAATGCAATTATAAAATATAATAAATTTATGACTGCATTTATAAAATACAGTTTAATTTTTTTTTAAGATATGTATATAAACTCATTATAAATAGAATTTTAACTTTATACAAATAAAACCGTTTCCTAACTAGTTATAAATAATTAAAAAATAAAATAAAAACATATAAAAAATTGCATTCATACCTTATCAATTTTTTCCACAACAACTTTATGGCTAAATTTGTTATGGATTTCTATTAAATCCCACTTTTCAGCTTCATGACAATCTTCTTTATATCCTAACCTTGGTACAATAATATGAAATTTGTTGTAAAACCAATACTAAAAAAAACAAGTGTAGAAAAAATAATATAAAGTAATAAATTAAATTAAAAATAAAATAAAATTGTTACCAATATAGCAATTATACAATATTGCATATTTCTTGAATTATGCTTGTTTTTCTTCAACTGCTCAATCAACTTATAATGTATAGTTTGAGCCCAACATCTATTATTGAACACTTTGACATTCATAATAAGGGGAACCAATTGATTATGTATGTAGTAGTTACTGTTTGCTAAGAAAAATACACCAAGTACATAATAATTAGCCTATAAAAATCTTCAACATCATTTCCACCATTCCTATTTTTATCAGTAATTGTCAAAAGTCCTGAATGAATAGCTTTTCCAATAAATAATTTGTTGATTTGAAGTAAAGACTAAGGAAACTTTGAGTAGTTGAAGAAAATGAAACACTCTAACTTTTTCTTTCAAAGGAAACACCAGTAACCATAAAAAAACAAGTTAGACTTAATTATTTAATTTAATATAAAAAATTAACTACGCATGGTTCACGAACAAACAAACCTTTTTTCTCCACCCCAAAAATATCAGCAATATCAACTAGCAAAATAACAACTTCCTACCTTCAAAAAAAAAAAAAAAAAAAAACATTTCCACTATCATAATAAGATATGATTTGATCGATATCATCATTATATTTCCATGTCTAGAATCATAATAAATATCAAAGAAGCTCTTCAAAAATTTCCAACAAACAGATCTTTTAAGTACATCCAGTAATCTTTGTTTCTTTTTTTGTAATACTTGAAGACATCTAAAAGTGATTTTAAATTACATCTATATTATTCCTTTGGTGTAAAAGCTTCTTTTTTTATTTCTTCAACACTGCCTTATCAATATGTGCATATTCTTTTTTTTTTTTCTAAAATGGATTCCATATTGTGAAGCAGAATCCATAGTACAATCTCTTCGAAATCACCAGATTTTCAACACCAGTATCTTCTTGAAAAGTTTTCTCGACCAGTTTCTATAAAATTCATTAAAAAATTAAATTAATAAATCAATAAATCTAAGCAAACAACATATTTCTTCAGTTTTCAACATTTTGTAAATGGAGTGATTATCAAACCAAAATAAATAAAAAATTCTGCATTTTGTAAACTAAGTTATTCTAAATTTAAACAAAAATAGTAACAAAGTAAACTTTAACTGCAGTAATAATAAGTATATAATTTTTTTGGAATTAGATTAAACTGTTACCTAAGATACAACTACATACTATATATGCAATTACTATATGCATTTTTTAACTTAAAAAAATTCAATGAAAAGAAAGTAATAGTTATTAATTGAAGTTACTAAAACGCACTTTAAGACTGCATAACATAAATGCGGATAAATTAAAATTTAACTGCATTTTGTGAATGTAATTATCAAATTCTAGTTTTTAGAATATTATAACTGCATTTTGTAACTACATATAACAAACGCACCAATAACAATTATCGAAAAGGCGATAAAATAATACCAATTACATATAGTTACAAAAAATTAGATGCTCTGAATTGTTAATTGATAATTTTTTATTACCTTTCTGATAATTGTTAACTACATATAATGTAATTGTTGTTAGTGCATTTATTATATGTAGTTACAAGCATCAATTTTTTTATTAGCATCTATTTAAGGCAATAAATGCACTATTTACTTAATAATGTGGTGATTATAAGTATTTAATTTTTTTTATTTAGAATATTGTAGGTAAACGGAATTACATTAATGTACAACTTAAAAAAATACAGCTGCATAGCCCAAGCAAAATAACTCAAATGCAGTAACCTTTTCAATAGCAATTATTATTAACAACAATTAACTAGCTATCATAATAAAAAAACTGCATAACCCAAATGCAGTAAAACCATATTGATTAGCATAGCACTAATGAACTGAAAAGTAACAGCATAACCCTAACGTGGTAACATTATAATTTAAAATTTTACTGTATTTTGTGAATGTAAAATATCAAATTGTAGTTTTTAGAATATTATAAATAAATTTTGTAACTACATATAATACATGCACAGATAACAACCATAAAAAGGCAATAAAAAATTATCGATTAACAAAAGGTAACTATTTTTGACTGCACTTAATAAAGCAGTAATTATAAGCATTTAGCTTTTTTTATATTATTGTAAATAAATACAATTACATTACCGTATAACTTAAAAAAATTACAATTGAGTAACCTAGATGCAGTAACATTTTAAAAATAAAATAATTTTTTCAACAGCGACTATTATTAACAACAATTAATTAGTTATCATAGTAAAAAACTGCATAACCCAAATGCAGTAAAACCATATTGATCAACATAACACTAATGAACTGAAAACACCACTGAATAAAAATGATACTTGTTCCAAAAAAAACGTATGCTTAGACATGGTTAAAAAAAGGTCAAAGGGCAGATAAGTAAAAAGGTAACCTAATTTACACAAAAAAGAGAAGAAATGACCCGCTTTATGTTTACATTAAAAAATTGCAGCCACAAGAGGTATAAGGAGAAATTCCCTCATTCTTCTTCTTCTTCTCTCCCTTTCCCTTTTCCACCATCAAATCCAAACGAAAATCCTTAGATATAGATGACGAGGGGTACTAACTTTGGTTAATCATTGGAAAACCGTTCCGACCATATAGTTAGACTGATCAAGAGAAGCAAAAGAATCAAGAATTCTACAACAGAAGCAATCCAGTCAATGCAAGAGCCAGAACAACTTATGATGACAGAATCAAGAATATTAAGAACCGAGACAGAAATATTCCACAACTAATACTTTAGGTTAGTACATCTATTCAACCAAGAAACATCCTCTTGGACGGACATGATAAAAAGTGGAGGAATCTAACTCCAATTTTAATCAATGCTTATAAATTGGACGGTGATGTAGTTAAACTCATAACAAAAGTATGCAAAAGCGTTTACATGTAAACAAACAAAATGGTAAATAAATAACATACGCACTCATGTTTTGATACGACGAAAAACTAATAATCGGGTCGGATCCTAACCGGACCGGGTTTTGATAAAACCGTACCCGAACCGGATTGAACCTGACGGACTTGGAAATAAAAAGCAAAACCCGTATCCGCATAAATCAAACGGATATGGGATGGGCTCGAGCTGATACCCGTACCATTGACAGTCCTAGTTATAACCATTGAAGTTAGGTCTGTCAACGTGCCAGGTTTGGTCTGGGTATTTTACAATCCGAGCTCAGTCCGAACCCGCAGGGTATTTCAAGATCAACACACAAACTCGGCCTGTCGGGCTTTTCAAGCCTAGTGAGTAATAAGCATACACCAAAATCATAATATTAAAATTAAAATCGTACTTTAAACTTGCAATTTTTTAACAACAATGTGCATACACAATGTTTACATAAAAATTGAATGGTGGTATAATCAAATTCACAAAAGCATGTAAAAACATCCACATGCAAACAAATAAAATTGTAAACAAATAACATTCACACTTATATTTTGATCCTGCAGAAAATTAATAATAGGGTTAGACTCAACTCGGATCGGGTTTGGATCAAACGGTACCGGATCCTAATAGTACCTGGGTCGGGTCCGGACCTAGGTAATTGAGAAAAACTCACACACATATTAGCTGGGCTGGTTTGGGCTGAGCTCGGGCCAAAAGCCTATACTGCAATTTTCATAGATAAAATATTAGTAAAAAGTAATAGAATAAACGCAGTGGTTCATTTCAGTCATCCTTACAATCGCATTTGCTCCATATGATCATGTTTCTACAACTTTTAAATATAATTCTGTCCTTTCTTCAATTCATAATTTAATCTCCTTACAAAGAGGTATAAAGTGTCATTTGGATACATAGCTTCATTAAGATAATTTTGAAAAATTGCTTAAGTTTATTAGCACGGATAAACTAGTAATGGGTGCCTTAGTTAAATTAAATTATACAATAATGAAGATTTTTCTTTTTTTTATATAGTGTCAATTATCACAACATGAATACAATTTTAACTACTTTGAGCCTAATTAACTTCGAATATGAAGATTCATGTATTGCTAAATTTCACTTACATCAATCTCTTGCAGCAATGTCTAAACCCCAAATCAAAATACTTAGATCAAACTACTACAGTAAATCTAAATATAGCAATTACGCACATACATATACATACATGCATCAACAATAGATACTACCTTCCACGAGCCATTGATTCTGAATTCCCAACATTTGAAGGATCCCACTCCAACGTCGAATTACAAAGGGCCGAAAGAGACATAAACACCTCCGCCATAGCAGGTCTACTACCTGCTTCCTTACTTACGCATCTACAGGCTAGCTCTGCCATTGCAAAAGCCAAATCCAAGCTATATTCATTTTCCAAACAAGGATCCATAAACCCTTTCAAACAACCCTTCTTATCTTCTCCATCCATCACTTTCCCTATCTCCACCCACAACATTTCTTCTTTATCCTCGCCGTCCTTGTGATAAGTAGCTTCTTTACCCGATAAAAGCTCCAATAACACAACTCCAAAAGCAAACACGTCGAGCTTCAGGGTTATAAGCCCGTGCTCCAAATATACTCAGGCGCCATGTATCCCTGTGTACCCACCACATGCCTTGTCAACTGAGCCATTTCCTCATACTCTTCAAACCTTCTGGCCAATCCAAAATTCGATATCTTCCCTCTAAACTCGCCATCCATCAATATATTACTACTCTTCAGGTTCTTATGTATGTAAGGTGGGTTCGTGTAGTTATGCAAATAGTTCAACCCATCCGCTACGTCATAAGCAACCATAACTCGTTGTCTCCAACTTAAGTCTTTTTTACCATGAATCCAGTCCGCTAGAGAACCATTCTCAGCGAACTCATATACAAAATAAGTGTTTCCTTCATGCACACAAAAGCCCGAGAGTCTAATTATGTTGGAATGGTTGATTTGTTTAAGTATCTTTATCTCGTTCGACACGTCTCCTTTCAGTCTTTTAACCGCAGCCTTGTCTTTGTTGATCACTGCTTGGTACACCGAGCCTTTTATCCTAGACTCTTCTCCAAAGTAATTTGTAGCTTTCTCTAGTTCTCTAAATTTGTATACCATTAATGACTCGATGAAGTTACGAACCTCGCTCGACACAAAATTCGATGAAGCACCATGCTTAGCCGAATCGTTCACCACTCGTGCTTTACTTCTAATGTCAATAGGCAATTCACTGTGCATTTTACGTGCACGCTTAAAACAACAGCAATACCAACCTGCTAAAGCAAGTAAGACCAGAAAAACTACTCCTACTGCGACTCCAACAGCTACCCATTTCTTGCTAGAGGCACCACCAGATGTCGGTGGGGTGGCTGCAGCAGTACCTGAGGGGCCCGGAGCAGATAGAGGTGGAGCGGATACCTGTTCTACAGTAGGTTCTTTCTTCAATGGGATCAAAAGAGTGGTAAAGGGGAAAATGGTATCGGAATCCGATAACTCATTAGCAGCCAAAACAGTCTTTAAATCAGCACCAAACTTTTGGGAAATATCATACATTATATCATTCGTGGCGACTACGTAAGTTAACAAGAATTTAAATCCGAGCTCCGTTTGATTCTTAGTTGGGCATGCGCACCTTAATGGGACTAGTATATTATCTCCAGCGAAAATCTGTCCTTTTTTGATCTCGTTCTGATTGATTAAAGCTTGACAGGTGGTTAAGCCTTGGTAAGTGTCACTAGCGATAGTAAAGTAAGTCTCGCCTTGAATATGGACGACGTAATTAGAGTTATGTTGGTAGAATCCGTTGCTACAGTTGCAGGTAGTTGGAATCAGGACTATATTGTCGAGGGGTATGGTTGAATTGTTGGAGGGGGCTTCGTTGAGTCTGGCGATTGAAGAAGGGTTTGAGGTTAAGAGGTTTGAGATTTGGAGGGGCGTTTGATAATTTGTTTGGGAGCGGAATGATAAGAAGGAGCTGCAGGTTTGGGGGTCGGAGTTGGAGAGTTTGCAAGTGTAGCCGGCCGTGGAGACTCCGACGACATCGCAATTGTCTTGGTTGTTTCTTTGGTATGGTTGTTGGGAGGTTGAAGATGAGAGAAGTGAGATGAAGAATGTGAAGAGGAGATTAATATTTTGTTTTTTCATTTTGGTTTTGTACCCAAATCCAAGTTTGTTTGAACTTTGGTTGATTTGTTTTGGTATATTTATTTGCGAGGAAGAAGATGAAGTTGATTATATAAACAGAGTAGTAGACTAACATATTTTTGACGCTTTATTTGTTTGACCAAGAAATTTACACAGGAAGAAAAACATGAATTTCATTCATTTTTCTTTATATAAAACGATAGAGTACGGGGTATTTGAACAACTTACAACAAAGTATATATAAAAATTAAGTTAAATATTTTAGTGAGTATTTATTATTGCAGTGTAATATAGTTAATTTACCGATTCCTCCTCATTTTCAAACTAAAAATACTCCAATGGATAACATATATTTTTTGTTGCTTTTTTTTTTTGGAAAACCGAGTCTGCTCATAATCTCATGTATAAATGATAAAAACTGCACTTTTTTTTTAATTTATTTTGCACAAAAGCAAATGTTTGCTGTATACTCAGCAATAAACTAAAAATAGAGCTATTTTTTGTGCGTATGTGTATCTTGAAACTTAAAAAACGTTATTTACAAAAGTTCTGTTTAATTTGTATAATTGTGACAAAATTAGATTGAAAATTGCATTAAATTATAAGGCTGACATAAACCGCATCAACATACGGAAACATACCGTACCAAACCATTAGAATTGTTCGGTAAACCGCATCATATTTTCTAATTAAATAAAATATCTAAAATCAATTGATTTGACGTTGCAGTTGCGGTTTGAATGATTGTTCCAAACGCATCATAACAGACCCGACTATTTGGTACAATTCAAAGATTTTGATGACATTTTGTGGTTTTTACTCAAAATTACTAAATTATTAAGCATTTATTTATGAACATGTGCGTCTATTATTTGAATTCTTTAGTTTTTCATTAATATTCTTACCAGTGCCAATAATTATTCAAGTTTTTCAGATAAATGTAATATGGATTCAATTCGAGCCGAACCAAGAATTATGAACCGTAGTATTACTAAACCAAACTGAAACTGTAACGCATTAAAAAATTGCATTGCGGTTATTGAATTTAACTAACCATTTAATGTGGTGCGAAAACAGTTTGGACTTCAAACCGAACTAAACTGACTCATATTTTCGAAAAGCGGATAAATATTAGATATTCAGAAAAGCGGAAATGGATGTAGATACGAAAACATCCGCATCCGAAAATTATCCTTTCGGTCAAGATTATAGTTTATTTTGTACGTATTTTAGCACATTGAAAATTATTCGAAGACATGGTTTTTCATTCCTAAGCCCATTCGAAGTTCCGTCCCTTTTTCACTTGGTCGAAGAATGGTATATACTTGGCGGTCACCTTGATAATGTACTTGCTTAGAGCGACCACCCTGCCGCTTAGGCTCATGACATTGTTTAACAGCTAAATCTCTATTGGATTGGAAAAATAACTGAATTTTTTAATTAAAATAACTGCAAGCGCACGACATACAATTTTAGTACGTGGCGAGTACGGATCGATCCACAGGGAATTGACTCAATCAAAATAACCAAAGAGTTTGAAAATTGTTTTAAAACTAGAGAAAATGTAAAAACAACTACAAGCATAAGTGGATAAAAATATGAAGGTAGAAGGCACTTTTAGAGGCAATTTCCTTCTAATGATCACATGAATCAACAAAATGATATTATGATCAATTAGCCCAATAGAAACCATCAAACTATAACACGCCCACTAAACCACTTGTTATCTCTCATGAAAAAATTAAAGAAATTGAAAATAAGATTTATTCTAAGTATGATCTATTTACTATTGGTTAGTAATATAGACCATCAAATTTTGATTTTAAAATCCACTCATTATCATCATCATATGTAGATGAAGAGGTAATTTGTGTTTGTGTTTGTTTAAGCATATCCTATTTGGTGTCAACATGAGCTGTCAAATTCAAAACTAAAATAGCAAAATTAAACCATATCAAATATTGTCATTAAGCACAAAAAAAGATCACAAGTTATCAAAATGTTGAATTTATATGATTAAGAGAGCTTCATTACTCTTAAATTAAAGGGATTTAACAACTCATATTTATTATCATGTCAACAAATGTAAATTTGCAACATAAAACAAATAAAAGAAAGTGCAAGCTAATAAAAATAACAAGAGAATTAAACTACTTGCACAAGAAATAAAACTAAGCTACTAACATAAGAGGAAAAGAGCGCTTGTAAATAGAAAAGAGCATGAATTAAAATTGCATAAAAAAAATTATCTAAAAGAAAATGACTAAGCAACCACTAAAAACAGAAAGAATGCTTATATTCATTTTTGAGCCTAAAAATAAACTAACTAAAGGAGGAGGTTAAGAGCTTAGTTACATGAACATAGGGTATTTATATATGTTTGAAACTCTAAGTCATGATTTTGGAGATTACCCAAAACACTCTATTAGGAAATGCAACCTCCAAGTAATCATTATCATGAGCATATAACCCTCCGTTTAAATGTGCATGTAATTTTAATCGTGTGCATTAGCTCTTATTAGAGGATCATGGTAAGTGGGTAGGTGGGGTCCTCCATGTTTTCATGAATTGATTTATTTCCATCTCCGTTTGTTTCCTTCTCTTGTGCATGCATATCTTCATGAAGTCTCTTCATATTTTTCCGTCCAATTTCCTACAAATAAAATAAAATATGCAAATAAATATTCTCAAATTAATTTATGTACAAAAATGACGATTTTGCCCCTATATGAAGATTTATAAATGATGATTTGAAAATAACTGAAATTGTGGTTGAAACATGTTAAAATACCCTAAATGCTCATTTATTTAATTAAATTAGATTAAATATGGACGTAAAAATATGCACATTTACGAACACATCAAATACCTCCACGTTATCTTTTTATTCATCCTCAAATAAACTAAAAGCTAAGATAAATCCATTTTCGTGGGCATGATTGCATTGAGCGTATGCAACAAGCCGTTAAACCTCTAGGTGCCCCTAGTAGGAGGAGTGTTGTCTCGTGAGGGTTTTCGGTGGATACTACCCATAAAATCCAAATGCAATATGAAAAATCCCCAAAAGCATGATTTATTTATAATGATATGAATGCAAGTTTTTTTGAAAATATTTACAAATGAAGAATCGACTTTCGAATTGACACTAATTTTGGTCATTATCAAGAAATTTAAGTCCTTTTACTTGTTAAAATTTCCAACAAAAATTAAGTTATCGTAGCAAATAGACTATATTTTGGTTGAGTTCTTTTACTTGTTAAAATTTCCAACAAAAATTAAGTTATCATAGCAAACAGACTATATTTTGGCTAGTTATTTCGGTTGATAATATAGTGCAACTATAAAACGGAACCTTAGTTGATTTTTCAAAGTTTATCAAAACGGTATTTCATTTCTTTTGAATAACAAGTTAATTTAAATAAGCAAAAAATAGTGTTTGGTTTTCAATTTCTTACTCTCTCTATTTTTGAAGATTTTATTGATATTAACAATATTTACATACGTCTAACTCAGAAAACCGTGACCACATATATCACTCATGCACCACCTTGCGGGCTTACGTGAGGAGAATACAGGGCGTGTCGAGTGTACACACAAGTATGTAAACCTATTGATTGTGGGCATTATTAATAAAAGAATTTTTATATGCATACACTAACTCAGATAAATTAAGGTCATATATACCGATCATGCACTACCTTTCGAGCTTACGCGAGAAGGGTACAGAGCACGACGAGTGCACACACTTGTGTGTGAACACATGATTCTAGGTGTTTATAAAATATATACATATATAAAATTTTTGTTTTTTTTATGTGGTTTTATTATTGTTTTTTATGAAGAGAAAGTTTTACAATATCATCTTAGCACCACTTAACTTAAAAGATCAAAAATATTATATCATTTAATTTAAATCAACCACTCTTTTAAATAAAGTTTCAATTAGAATATACTTTATAATTATCACCTATGACCTTCCTATATACTAGATAAACCATAGTTATTTATAGTCAAACTTTATTTTTATTTTTGTTAATACAAATAAATTTTCAAAAATTTCAATTTAATAACCAAAACCATATATTTATCCTATAGTGTTTCTTCAAAAGTAATTAAAAAGAGAATTTGTTTTTGGGATTTTTTTGGGTTTTTGTTGCTTTTTAATTATTTTTTTGGGTTTTGGAAATAAAATGCAAAAAATAAAGCATGAAAATGAAAAAGAAGATGAGCCTCCCTCCACACTTGATTTTGACTATGGCCCCACCGTCAACCCAAGTGAAAGGAGGAAAAAATAAAATAAAAATATGACCTAATTTACATGAAACAGTTATTATTCACACGACATCAGAAAATATACTGTTAAAAGGTAAATGAAACAGTCTTCCAAAGACCAGTTCATTTGTCTCCTCCAGTTTGAGAGACACAACTTAAGCACAAAAAATCAAACCATAAAAGATTTCAAAGTCGAATGTTGATTTGAAAAAACAAATGTGGTTTTATTAAAAATCGTATGAGTTGTTTTATTTTCGATGATTTTTGGGATAGATAAAACAATTAATTAGAGTTCAAGTTTATTTTCACCAATTTGACAGTCAAGCTAATCATCGACAAATTCTTCAAAATTATTAATTTTAAAATCAAAATGGTGATTTAAATCTTCCGCTTCAGAATTTAACAACCCATCTTCGAAAAGTCCATAAAATTATGTTCACAAAATTTATCTTTCTTTGTTGAATTATTTACGACTTTATTACATATATCAAGTTCAAAATCCAAAGTTGTTGTATTCAATTTTTGGCAATCAGAAAAAGGAAGATCGAATTTTGAATCGAGTTTCTCACCCTCAAATGAATCGAAATCCAACCCAATTATCGAATTTTCAACAACTTCATTAAGATTGTCACTTTCAATTTCAAAAGTTGTTATTTAAAAATCGTCTGGTAGAAGATGGGTTGTTATTTGACTTGTCACATGTTGGGAGTTTATTTTGTTGTTCACGTTGTTTCATATATGTTTCAAACAACAAATCTGTGTGATCTTTGTGAATTTCGTCCATTTTCTCAACATAATCCAGTTTATAATTATTAATTTTAGAGTTTTCCATTTGAAATTATCGAGAACAAAAATTTTTCATTGCACCATAATTGAAATTATTCTCATTGCCAAAATCATTTAGAAACTGGTTCACATTTCCATTTTGATTTTAAAATTTATTTTGGAGTTCGAAGTTGTAATGGCATGAGTTATAATCAAAATTATTTGAATTTTGAAGAGAATTCAAATATTGATTATTTTGAAATTCTTGACTTGACTTATTGCACAAATATGAATTACAGAAATCGTTTATCCTACGATCATTTTGTGTAGAGAGTACAAGTAAAGGCGAAATAGTTTCAATACTCTTTTCAAGCGTTGGGGGTTGCTCACTATTTTTAGAATTTTGTTCTTCAAGATCCAAATTATTTATACAATAGTTTTTACTAAAATATCCATAAGAATTTGATGTGAAATTATATGGATTATACTAATTTTCACAACTATCATGAAATTGATGTGAGTAGGGAAATTCAAACATTTTCAAAAAAAATTTATAAACAAAAAATATTTCCTAAAGGGAATATATTTAAAAAAAAAGGGAAATTTGATTTTTGGATTTTCAATTTTTTTTGTTTTTGAAAAGATTTTTTTTTGGATTTTTGCTTTCTAAAAAAATTCTTTTGAACTGTTGATTTTGATTGAAAAAATTATTTCAAATGAAAAGTTTTAGAAAAACTAGGTTAAGAAATATTTACAATGTTTTATTTTTGAATTTTGAATTTTTTTTTTGAAATATGCATGAACTAATGCAACTAAATGAATGAAAAGGACTTAATTACAAATTTGTTGTCCTTAGTAGCTCCTAATCCAAAATTGTATAATCACACTTTATTCTAATTCAACAAGATAGTTCTTAGCCAGGTAACGGATATGATTTATCGCTGTACCACGAATCACCGTAGCAATGCAACCGAAGGTTTAAGTACCTTCAGAAATAATCGGTATAATATTTATGAATCACCGTAATATTTATAACTGATTATTTCTCTATCGTAGCATAAACATCAAGAAAATAAATTATTCAAAGAAGACAACTTGTTTATATACAATTAAGCCTTAGGTGGGCTCGTGACTCTCTTAAGTCAATTGTCTAACCATTATTATTGATCAAATTCTACGATGAGATGCAATTTGTGGACCAAGGAAGGGGTGATGAAATCTCTCACCATATGTGGATTTGAGTGTTGCCTTAGAAAAGAAAATAAGATGGCATGAATGCAAAGCAGAAATTAAACGTGATTTTAACAATGCAACTACAATGAAATTTATTTTTATTTTTGAATTTTTTGAACTTTATATATATATATATATATATATATATATATATATATATATATATATATATATATATATATATATATGAAAATGCAAGCAACCAACAATGCAATTAAAATAAACTAGAGTTGAAAGCACGATATCGGAGCGTGCAGAATTATTAGCAATTTATTTATTATCAATGTTTTGCGGCGATTTTTTTTAAGCAAGCAATTTTAACAGCTAATCCTCTTCTCTTTTGCAACCTGAAAAGGTAAAGTCGAAAACAAAAGAATTTTTTTACAAGGATGGAACACAAAACGAAAGCAATTTTTTTTATTTTATTTTAAAGGCAAGAACAAAAGAAACTTAACAAAAATAAAAAGGAAAACTAAATCAAAATTTTAACACAAGCAAACTTAAATGGAAAATTTCTATTCACTCTTTTTTTTAAAAAAAAAAACTAAAACCCTAAACAAAGCACATTTCTTTTTTTAAGAGATGAAAGGATAAATGGACTAAAACAAAAATGGAAACAAAACAAAACAGAAAAGGTAAACCCACCCGGCCCAAACGAGTAAAAAATTTAAGCCCAAACTAAAAACAAAAACAACAGAACCACACACTCACACGCACACAATCTTTCTATATCCCAACTCCCAAGTTAATAAAAATTCCTGTATCACACCTATCGAAATCAAATTACTCATGTCACAGCTCCAAAAAAAATTCCTAAACAAAAAATCGCGTGTCACGAATTCCTAATTCAAGTTGAAATCGAAGAAAACAAGCTCGAAATCGTATCTAGCTGGAATTTGGTTTTTGAGTGATGGAGCGTGGCTTTTCGTGCTTCAGGAGATTGCGCATTTTGGCAGAGGTTGGATTTTAGGTTTTGGTGAATTGCGTTGTGGTAGATGCTGATGGTCAGAGAATTGTAGTTGTAGTTTGCTGGGGGAGTCTCAGGTTCGTGGTGATGTGATTGGTTTGCTGGAGTTTGTTAGAGGTGATTGTTGGATGTGTTGGAGGAGTAAGATAGAATGGTGGCAGAAGTGTGCAGGGGGAGGGGATGTATGTGGTGTGAAGGATGTAGGCAGTGTACAGCAGCAGTTTTGTAGTAACAAGTGCAGATAGGAGGAATGCAATTATGATGTTATGGAGGTGACTGTTGGATTAAATGGCAGAAGTGGGATGGTTGACAGGTTTGTGGTGGGTTGATTGAGACTGTTTTTAAGGCTATGATGAAGTATGGGTTGAAGTTGTTGATCAGGGAGGTGGAATGTAAGCAGAGGAGCAAGGAAGGCAGGCAAGCAATGGATGTTTGATGGTAGGGGGAAGTTATGGATATGGGGATGTTTTATGTGCACTGTATGCAGAAGTGTCAAGAGAAGGAGTTCAGTTGTATCTTGTGGTCGGTTGAAGTGATGACTGTGGCCAGTGGTGGGCTGTGGTCAGGGCAGTGGGGAGAGGTGAATGTTGGTATGTGCTAGGCTGAAGGCAGGGGGAAATGAAAGTGGTA
Source organism: Allium cepa (assembly GCA_030765085.1). NCBI lineage: Eukaryota > Viridiplantae > Streptophyta > Magnoliopsida > Asparagales > Amaryllidaceae > Allium > Allium cepa. The sequence continues at coordinate 457,821,962 of CM060938.1, read as the reverse complement.
TGGCAGCAGTTTGTAGTAGAGATGATATGTATTAGAGATGAAAGTGGTATGGCAGGGAAGTAACTGTTTGTAGTTACAGTGAAGTTACAGGGAAGTGACAGTGAGGTCTAGAGGAGGAATTGAAGTTAATGGCAGGGAGGTGGAGAATGATATGTGAGTTGCAGTGGTTTGAATGGCTGGAGAATGTGCAGTGGGGTGGATTTGTTGTTGTGGGTAGGGGATTGCAACTGTGAATGGGTGGAGCAAATTTATGGTGGAGGAGCAAGTAGTTTGGAGGGCTACTGTTGCAACAAGGTGTTTAGGAAGATGGTGGCAATGGGTTGCACCCATATAGCAGTGAAGATGTTGTTATGTGCAGGGATGTACGTGGTTGGTAAGGTGAGCAGTTGCAATGGGTTGCACTGATGTGATGATGGCAGTGGTATTTTGTATGGGTTTGAATGGTTTTGTTAATGCAATGACGATGAATGGTTTGGGTAGTGTTTATGACTATGAAGTGGTATGTATAGTTGACTGCAATGAAAAGATTAGGCAGAGGGATGGTACTGTGCAGAGGTGACAGTAATGTAAGGCTGTGGAAAAAGTGACAGCAGTTTGTATCTTTTGTTGATTTTGGTGGACTGGAAGTTGTGTTGACAGTGGCAGTTTTGAAGGTAGGTTGATAAGATGGTTATGTGATGGCAGAAGTTTGTGATGTGCACTGAAATGTATGTATGAATATGGTATGTAGCTGTTGTTAGTTTTGTGATGGAGGGGTGGTGACGAAGTTGTGTTCAGGCAAGTTATGGTAGAGGATAGGGATGGTGAGGATCTGTTTGGGTGCAGCAAGGTTGTAGACAGAGGTGAATAAATGGTGATTGTGGTGCTTGTATAGGATGGGCGCCAACTATAATGTTTTGTTGTCAGTTTGGCATTGTGTTAGGTGGAGTTGGAGGAGATGATTTAGGTTTGGTAGCTAGTTTTGGGAGAGGAGATTATGATGTGCAGGTTGCTGCAGTGCACTGTTTTGATGGCAGTCGACTGTATGTTTGTGGGAATTCGCTGTAGTAAGTTGATGAAGTGCAAGGCAGTTTTGGGTTGATTCACTGGATATGCATAGTGGATAGTGCACAGAAATGTGCAATGTAAAGTAAATGAAACTGTAAAAAGAAATTGCAAAATGAAAGTTGTAAATGCAAAATGAAGTGAAATTTTTTTTGAAATGAAATTGTATATCCTTTTTTTTAAATAAATGCAACTACAAAACAAGCACACAAACAATGCAAGCACAAAAATCACACAAACACACATTTTTTTTTTTTTTGAAATTTTTTATTTTAATGCAAATTAACACACAAAACAAACACACAATAAAATCAAACAACTATAATTCGAAGAATAGAAATCAAATCAAATCAAATTTTCCAGCAACGACGTCAAAAACTTGTTTAACGGCTAAATTTCTATCGAATTAGAAAAATAGTCGAAAAATTTAAATTAAAAATAACTGTAAGCGCACGACATACAATTTTAGTATGTGGCGAGTACGTGTCCATCCGTAGGGAATTGAACTGATTTTAAAATTTCTACTCAATCAATTTAACCAAAGAGTTTGAAAATCGTTTTAAGCTAGAGAAAATGTAAAATCTAATTATAAGCAAAAGTGGATAAAATTATGAGAGTAGAAAGCACTTTAGAGGCAATTTCCTTCTCATGATCACATAAATCAACAAAATGAAATTATGATCTCTCTTTTGATCATTAGTGAATTTAGTTGACGTGTTTTCATAAGTATGACATATTTGTGCTATAAATTAGTCCAATATAAACCACCTAACTATAACACACAATGTTAATGAAATTGAAAATAAAATCTATTCTAAGTATGATCTATTTACTATTGGTTAGTAATATAGACCATCAAATTTTGATTTTATAATCCACTCATTACCATAATCATATGTAGTTGAAGAGATAATTTATGTTTATATTTGTTTAAGCATAGCTTATTTGGTGTCAACAGCATATGCTGTCAAATTCAAAACTAAAATAAAATAATTAAACCACATCAAATATTGTCGTTAAGCACAAAAAGAGATTACAAGTTATCAAAATGTTGAATCTACATGATTAAAAGAGCTTCATTACCCCTAAATTGAAAAAGTTTAACTACTCACATCTGTTATCATGTCAACAAATGTAGATTGTAACATCAAATCAAGGAAAGAAAGTGCAAGCTAATAAAAATAACAAGAGAATTAAACTGCTTGCATAAGAAATAAAACTAAGCTACTAACATAAGAGGTAATAGAGCATGTAAATAGAAAAGACCATGAATTAAAATTGCATTAAAAAAAATTACATAAAAGAAAATGACTAAGTAGCCATTGAAAAGAGAAAAGGAGCTTATATTTATTTTTGAGCCTAAAACTAAACTAACTAAAAAAGGAGGTTAAGAGCTTAGTTACATGAATATAAGGGGTATTTATACATGTTTGAAACCATAATCCATAATTTTGGGGACTACCCAAAATACCCTTTTAGAAAATGCAACGTCCAAGTAATCATTAGCATAAGCATAGCCCTCTATTTAAGTATGCATGAAGCTTTAATCATGTGCATTAGCTCTTAATAAGGGGGATCATTGTAAGTGGGTGGGTGGGTGGGGTCCTCCATGTTTTCATGAATTGATTTATTTACATCTTCATTTGTTTCTTTCTTTTGTGTATGCATATCTTCATGAAGCCTCTTCATATTTTTCCATCCAATTTCCTACAAATAAAATAAAACGTGCAAATAAATATTCTCAAATTAATTTATGCACAAAATGACGATTTTGTCCCTATATAAAGATGAATAATTGATGATTTGAAAATAATTGAAATTTTGGTTTAAACATGTTAAAATACCCTATATGCTCATTCATTTAATTAAATTAGATTAAATATGGACGTAACAATATGTACACTTACATGCACATCATACATCTTTCAATTTTTCTAGGACTCCTGTAATCCTTATAGCCCCAATCTATTATGGGGTTACTACAATGCCATGGACGCTTACAATATATCCCAAAAACTTTCCGGACTATATGGAAAAATTATGCTACAAGGTGTTCGATTTCATGTTATATTGCCTTAGGATTGCAAAGATCTCTTCCAAGTCAATACATAAATGTGCTGCTTTTGACTTAACGAGCATGTCATCTACATTCACCTCTATAGTTTTTCCAATCTGGTCTAAAAACATCATATTGACTATGTAACGATCCAGATTTTAGTCAATTGATCTTGACATATATAATGAACTTTATATAGTGAAATAGTAGTTTTTATAAGACAAACAACTTAAATTTCAATTATAGGGATTTATTTGAATAGTGAATTTAAATAATTAGAATATTTAAAATAACTGAAACTTGAATGTGAAATGAATGAAAATGATTTTGGAAGTTGATTTAAATTCTATTTGGATAAGAATGAAGATAGTAAACTTTTAAATTTGAATTTAAAGGTAATTTATTTGATTTTAATAATAACTCATTTTAATTAACATGTGAAAATAGCATTTTTGGGGGCACTATCTAGGCTTTCGAAAAAATCAGTTTCATTCGACCCAAAATAGTGAGTTATTATATGCCATCGAATTTCATGACGATTGGACGTATTGTTTGGTCGTGCAAACCAGAAACGCACAGAAAATCAATTATAGAAATTAATTTAATTCGATTCTAAATGCTATCTTTTGTATATGATCGAATTAGATCTCGAGGCTAGTTCCATTGTGTTTGGAATATGGGTGTTACATATAGGACGCCAGGCGGCATGCCTCGATTAGTGTTTGAAATTTTTTAGCGCTTAGAACTAGATATTATAATATAAAATAATATACCGATACAACAACTCATACTTTCATCACATTTCTGCCCGCACCTCCCCTTTCATTTAAAAACCGCTTATATATGATTTGGTTGGAAAATTTTCAAAACCAAACTCCCACTCACTGGAATGGCCGAGAACCATCGGAGCCATTACCGACGTTTTCTAGCGAAGACTTCAACTAGAGTATTATTTGCGACGACGTAGTGAAGTTAATCAATGGATGGATCGTGACAGATCGTAACGAGGCGGCGAAATTTTTGAGATGAATGGTGGATTTGTTTTTCGCCGATTGCGGAGTTTTGGTGGACTTTTGGGTGATGGACCCTGAAGAGGAATCGTGGAGAATAGTGAGGGACACCTTTGGCAGGAGTTTGGTGGCGCGAAAACGATCGTGGTGTCAGAATTCGAAGTTGAACGAAAATGGACTTCAGGTTATTGTGTGGCAACGAAGGCAAGTTAAGGGCCAAGGTTGGTGGCGATGCGGACTCCGTGGCGGGGGCATTTGATGGATAGGAAGAGGCGGCTGGATGGCCATGGTAGCGGTAGCGAGGAAGAAAAGATGGTGCCTGGAAGCGGTCGCGTGAAAGAGGAAGAAGGAGTTTAGGGGCAATTTAATTATTTTAGAAGGTTAATTTTTTAGTTAATGAATGTAATTAGTATGTATAATTATATTATTAAATTAGTGAATCTTATTGATGTTATAACTAATTCACTTGAGCTCCAAATCAAGCACATGAAGTTGCGTTGCACTAGTAGCATCGACTACTACGATATGCGATTGAATTGAGAAAGATTGGAGCTTGTTGAATTCGCGCTACATCAAACGTCGTTCGATTTAGACAGAATCCAGCATGCCTCGGCGATAACAGGAGTTGCGGTGAGTTAAACTCACCTTTTTGGTTAACCAGTATATTATACAGTCTACAAAAATTGTTGGTTGAATGTTTGGATGATTTATCTTTTTATCATTGGTCTAGATTTATTCCCATCCTGGAGTGGATAACCATTCGTATATACCTGCCTAGTAGCGGATGATCAATATTACATAATTGTATACTGTCTGTGGTGTAGAAGGATAGGTTGGAGGGATCCAACAGGATTTCTTACCACTGTTGATTATATATATGTGTGTGTGTGCGCGCACGCACGCACGCGTATGTGCTAATATGTATGAGTTATGATGCAGGGGATAGGTTGGAAGGATCTAACGGGATTCCTCGTTATCGATGATTTATTTCCAATAAAATTCATGTGTATTGGATATGAAACCGAATTTATAGACAATATTGGTTATGACATTGTTTATATTCAAAACTAAGACCTAGTAGTGATAGAAAATCAATAACAATATTGGTTAGATGTTGGGTAGCTGTTGGCTTCAAGTTGGTATTCAAAAATACTATAAATTGTCGTTCGAGTTGAAGTTGGTTTTGAGATAGGAAATGATTTCGGAATCTAAAATTGAGTTTCGAAAATATTTTGTTTTAAGGATTTAACTTCTATTTTACTCCAACCTTTTTATCCGTCGTTTCTAAGTTATTTATTTATATTTAATATTGTTTAAAGGTTACTTATTTATATTTAATGTTATTAAAGATTATTTATCAATATTTTAATATTTTGAAAAAGTTAATTATCTGAATAATTAATATGGCTTGAAATTTGTAATAATGGTTTTTTATTTATGTTTTGGAAATAAATTATTACTACTTATAATAATGGTAAAGATTGATTATTATTATTATATAACAGTGTTTGAAATTATTAATTATTATTTTAAGATGTTTAAGATTAATAATAATTATTATTATTCATAATTTTTATTTTTAATAACCATTATTATATAATTATGTTTGAAGTAAATGATTATTATTTTTAAATGTTCGAGATATATAAATAGAGTTTATAAACAGACCTAGTTTTTAGAAGAGGAGTTTTATAGAATGATTTGGAGACCTAAAGGGAAAGTTTTATAAATGATTTTAGATATTTATAAAAGAATTTTAGAAATGGTTTTTGATACTTATAAGGGATATATAAATGATTTTAGAATTGTACAGAAAGGAAATCTTTCACAATTTGTGAATATGCTTATATCGTTAAGATAAGTATACAGATATTTTCCGAGTATTGAAAATATAAGGGATGAGAACGAACTTTGTAAAAATATTTTTATTCAAATATTAAAAAGTGATTTTAATTAACGAAAAGATTAATTAAGGGGGCTAATGGTTACTTGTGTGCTAAACTGTGCAGTTAATGCGCTCGGTAGATTCAAAGTGTTGGAGGTGCAAAAAGTCATAGCGGAGATACAGCGAGGATATAGCCGAATATATCGAAGGCTCTAAAATAGCATATAAAACTCGTACTTAATGTTTTTACAAATATATAAATGGTAATTAGATGGAAAATTATCATTCAATTGAATTATAAATAATACATAAATCATTTTAAATAAAAACATATGCGAATATACTTTAAATAAACGAAAAACCGTTATGTAACATAATGGAATTTGGTAGAATATTAGAGTATTTTCATTTCTGAAAATATATTAAAAATTAAATCAAATAAGTTAGTTTCATAAATTTATAATGTATAAATGCAATTTTTCAATTCATTTTATTAAAAAAGATATAGCGGAAATAGCATAATATAGCGGAAATAACGGGATATAGCGGAAATAGCGAGGATTAAAGCGGAAATGCTATATTCTGGGGCTATATGGAAAAATCGTAGCGGTAGAAATCCGCTATGAGATATAACGGGGTTGTAGCAGGGTAATAGCGGGGCATTAACTACAAAGGTGCTAAATTAATGTTGGTTTTCTTTTTGCAGTTAAATCCCTGATTTGAATGTTTGTTATTCGAAAGTTAAATAACCGACTATCGAATTTGGACCCAAACGTAATTTTGCAAGTATTTAAAAGAAACATGTCAATTATATGGGATAGTCATCTTCGATATTGTTTTACTATGCATATAAATCTCGTTTCATACTCTAAGGACAAACAGTAAGGAAATCCATCCACTAACGTTTAGGGATGATTTTCGCTCTTATCTTTGATTCTTTGTTTCCTAAAGAACTGAGTTTGAGTTTACCGAAAATTATCGAATGTTGGTTCAAAGAGACTGAGATTAGATATATTATATGAAAACCAGTTCATTCCAACTCAAGTGTTTCAAGTGAAGACATCATTAAGATGATGGAATTAAAGACGAATCTCTCAAGCATTTCATTTAGTCCTAGAATGAACTTGTATGGATGAATGCTGGTATTGTGTCGTCAAAAGAAAGTCAAGGTAACATTCCAAGTGGGAAGTGTTATATAAAAGGTATAAAAAAATCCTCATGCCTCATCATGTAGGAATAACTAAAACATGGAAGATGCAGCAGGGCTATGTGGGTCACTCCCAAGTAGGGTATAGTCGTCCCTATCTAGATTCGAATCTTATTTGTATGCATGGGGGCCCATTAAAATAAGGGGTGATCATATTCTGTATAATCCAATAATGGATAGGCCGGTTCTATGTTGGCAGGGGTCGATAAGTTCGACCTCTGTGTTATTTTATCTAGAGAGGCACCGTAGTGGGCGGTACCCCGTTAGCCCAGTCATTATATGAAATCCATTATCTAATACGAGCCTTTACGTTTTTAGTTGTATAACTATTATGCTATAATTTAATTAATGTAACAATTTCGGCTATGATTAATAAGTATTGTATCTTAGAGACTATTATAATATCGGAGAATTTCATATGAAATGGTTTGGTTGTCGTAATGTAAAAACTCATCTGTGTTTATGTGTGACGTGGTATTAGGAGATACCTCTATTGCCAAAGAATTTTGAAACATTAATTCGATTGAGGTGTATTTTCTTATGCTGGTTTCCTGATTAATTCAGGTGTTATTTATTTCTAATGCTCGGGTCATACCGAGTACATTAGAGATTTTGTTTGGATACTTTGGAGCTTCAGGAGATGAAATAGAGGCCCAGAAACTCACGTACATGATTATTTTTCCGCTACATTCATTGTTGTATTTATCGGCAACTGTGAGGATATGTTTGTAACACACGTTATTTATTGACATTATTCAGGAGATTTAGTTAGAATAAATTAAATAGAATAATGTAGATAAGGAGGTTGAGGTTGATTAATAAACTAGGTGGTCGTGCTTATTTAAAATCTAATGAACTTATAAAAATGGTTAAGTAATTGATCATAACGGCATTAAGGTAAATAGCCTCCCATATTTCCCACCCTTATACTATTCTCATTAAGCCATACACATTCATTTTACTTAAAACAAAAATTTATAAACGTAAGAAGGAAGCAAGGTCGGCCATTAGGACGAAAGAAGAGAAGAGAAAATCTAATTTAAGCTTAGGATTCAAGCTAGAAGAAATCAATCTCAATAAATCATCAATTTTCTTATCCAATCTATGGTGAATAATAATTTCTACATCTTTATTTTTATTTTTACATCATATGGTTTTTGGTTTAAGGATAAATTTGTTTTTATGATATATAGAATGATGATATGCTTGATTTTGTATTATATATGTTTAAATAAGGTTATTTAAAAAGGATATACACGGTTTTAGGCAAAATACGAGATGAAATGATTTCTAAAGGCCATGAGAAAATTTTACGTTATAGAAAACATGATTTTGGAGCTGGGTTTCAATTTTGATAATTTTCCATACCGTGGAGAATTTATTATGAATTTTCAAAGAAAAATATGGTTATTTGGGTTTACAAATTGTTTTGGAAAAATTTACAAAGAATTTGGGTCTAAAAATTTAATATGTTAGGTAATATAATTAAAGTGAATTATTGGATATTTTTACTAAGTGATTAGTATGGAAATTAAATTATTTTGAAAGGAGGACCTAAATGATTTAATTTTTTACAAGAGGAAGGGCTTATTTGTTAAATGTTAATATGATTTTAGATCCAAGAAAATGCGGTAATATTATCCAAAATTATTTAAAAATTGTGGAGGCCAATCAAATATTTACAAGTAGGCTAGTTAGTTACAAAAGTTTTCTTATTTTGAAAAATTTAGCTTTTACCCAGAAAAAGATGGTTCTGTCTTCTTTGGCAAGCCTTTCGACTCAGACCTCTCGACCTAGAACTTTCGAATTCAATGACCAACAAGGTTGAAAACAATGCACATGATATCATTCAGGTGGTATGTTGTGAATTGAACCAAGCCGAAAGGTATGATATCGAAGGGTTGCATTCGAAGGTTGCTTCCGAAAGAGATGGATCCTTGGTTTATTTCGATTTGAAAAGAGAAATCAACTGCCTGTTTTCTAAACAAATTTCAACGTTGTCGAAAGGTTTGGTTTGCAAAAGGTTGTTTTAAAAGACCTTTCGACAAGGTCAAAAGGTTTGGCTTCTAAAGGTTGTTTTAAAGACCTTCCGACAAGCTCGAATTGTTTGGTTTTAATATGTTGTTTTTATAAGACCTTTCGACAAGGATGAAAAAGTTTGGTTTTAAAAGGATTTAAGAGACCTTTCGACATGGTTAAAAGGTTTGGTTTCGAAAGGTTGTTTCAAAGAGATTTTTAAAAGAGTTGCCGCCTCTATATTTGCTTAAACCCTTTGAAGGAGTCGAAAGCAGGAGCTTTCGACTTAGTCGAAAGGTAACCTGGTTTTATAAATACAAGTCATTTCCCAACCTTTCGAAGAGGTCGAAAGTAAGGGCTTTCGACACAGTCGAAAGGTTCAAATGTATTCCCTAATGTTTTATAAAGTTGAGAGTAGTTTTGAAAACTTTCACTGATGACCCAAAGTATTATTTTTAATTATAAACCCAACGCTTTCGAAATTTTTTGAATTTTAATGATTTCGAAAGGCTTTTAAGTTTTAATGCTTGCGAAAGGTTTGTTGTCTAATGGTTTTGAAAGTTTCTACTCTTATATCTATATTAATAATACTTTATCAAAGTCAAAGGTTTCGAAGGAACTGTTTGAAGTATTAAAGGGGCTGGAGCGTATTGCTTTTGAAGCAATGATTAAACCTTTCAAAGAGGTAGAAAGTGCAACCCTACGACGTTGTCGAAAGGTTTGAAAACCATACTCTAAATTTTTAAAAGAAAGCACATAGCTTATATAAAGGAGTTAGTAATTGCTTTAAGTATGTAATTTTGAAGAAGTATAGCCTTGATAAAAATACATGTTAAAGGTGTTAACTATGTTTTATGATATGTATTTCAAGGACCTTAAACCCATAGAAGTGGTACTATTAAATTGTTGTTTTGCTTCTTCAAACATGAATATGTTCGCATGATAATCCATAACTATATTTTAGGGAAAAAGAGGTAGAAAAACTAGCTAGGTTAACTTAATAGTGAACATAAATTACTTAAACTCCTGAATGAGTAGAATTGCATCCAAGGAGTCAGGGTGACCAAAAATATAGGATGCTTAAACTTTGTAGTTATTGAAGGTAGCCAAAAGGTTCATAGTAAATCCATGAAAACTATGACTAAGTAGTTATTGGTGTAGACCAAAAGGTTCATAGTAAACCCATGAAAACTATGGTTAAATAGTAATTGGAGGAAACCAACAGGTTCGTAGTTAACCCATGAAAACTATGTACTAAGGACAGTTAGCAGCGGCCAATTGGTTTGTAGTTAACCCATGAAAACTATATCCGGATTAAGAATCACATCAGTCAATAGGTTCCTAGTAAACCCATGAAAACTAGGATAAGAAAGTGGCTAATGGAAGTATCTGTAGGTTCCTAGTCAATCCATGAAAACTAGGATGTGAAGTGAGTTAATGGATAAATCCATAGGTTTCTAGTAAACCCATGAAAACTAGAATAAGGTGATTAGTTATTAAAATGAATAGTAGGTTCAAGGGAACACATGAATTAATTAAGTTAACTGGTAGGAGCCTATAGGTTTATGGTGATCCCATGAAAACTATGATGAGGACATGGTGTCCATTAGTTATAACAAGGTTATTAGTAAACCCATGAAAACTAAGAGGGTTAATGGTGACCCTAAAAACTATAATTACGACAGGGTGTCAGATCTAATTAAGAATGGGAAATCCTAATGATTTTCAAGCATGCATATCATCATAATATTTTGAAAAAAATATTTTTTAACCATTGTGAATGCAGGAGCATAGTATATGGCTTTATAAAGGTTTTACGATACTAGTGAGGGGAAAACCCATTCTGCTAAGCGGCATGGTCTCACTAGATATCTAAAAGGATTGGGATGTTAGATTATTATTCATACCAGGCTTTACTCAAAGTTTTTGTTTTACCCTTAAACTCTCGAGTGCTCAATTGATTTTGAGGTTTAAGATTTTGAGTTTCTCCACTTAGACGAATAAAGTCCTAGAGGCGTGCAGGAGGCAGATAGTTATTTAGAGTTTCTCTTTCCGTTGTGTGTTTTGTTTTTAAAGGAGAATTTATTAGCCTTGTTATACATATACTTTGATCGACCAAGGGGGCATCTTCATATATTTCTCTTGGCGCAATTGTAAATATTTGCTGAATGTGGTTAACGTAATTTTGGGATTATATAATGAGTATAAAATGTTTTGATTTGAATGTGGAAATATGTTTTTAAATTGTTAATTTTTTTCCATATTTCTATGATCTATGTATCAATGTATCTAGCACCGCCGTATTTGGTCGCCAAAGATTAATAACAATGGATGACTGCAGCATCGGTAGCCGTTAGTTTTGGCTTTCAAGTAGGGGGATGTTACAATGTTGTTAAAACTTTCTGGGCTGAATAGGTTAGTGTACTTTGATTGGTGTATGTATATTACATTTTTCTTTATGTAAAGATTTGGTATATACATTATATATTATTCGTTTTATTGTGAGATTTGTGTTATTTAGTTTTCTTTTTCTCTTCTTCTTCTCTTCTTCTTCTCTTCTCTTCTTCCTTTTTCCTTCTTCTTTTCCCTTGACAATCGGGTTTTTCAGCATTCAATTGCTCAGCACAAATATAGTGGACGTATTAGTGTAGATATTCGAGGGTTGAAAATCTCGAGTCATTACACTTGGTATCAGAGCGCAAGATTAAGCTAGAACCTTGGCTTTGGTGGGGTACCCATTATAGATAGGGTTAATAGCACCATAGAATGAGTTTGAGTGTGTATATATATAAACATAAGCATTTATTTGTTAGTGATATAAAAATATCTTATATTGTGTTGATTGATCTGTTGAGCGGCTTATGGATTCTGGTCAGTACGAGCAATTAACGTTATTGATAGGGCTCTCTAAACACTTGAATAGAGTAATTCGACATAGTATTATTTGAAATTGGTTAAATTAAATAATTTTACCTATATTATATTTTATATATAGAAGGAATAATTTTTCAAAAATTATTACAGCACATGCGGTGTGTATTGTTGTTGTTGAATGATAATATTTGATTATTATCATTAGTTGTTTGTTGCTTGTGGTCTCATAAAAGTTGTTATTATTATAATGTAAAAAAAGATAAACAATCAAGAATTTTTTTTTATATAACCATAGTGAAATTATATAAAAGGGAAATATGATTTGTAAATAAAAAGGATTAAAAGTTAAGAATTTGAGAATTTAAATCCCGTTCATTTTGGAAAATTGTCTTTTTCAAAGTCTTGGAAAATATTTTAAAATGGAGTTTAGAAAAATGTTAAGAAAGCACTGAACTCACTTTGATCATTGGAAAATAATTCGGATAATGACTACAGTATCATTGACGCTCATTTTTTAGTTTCTAAGTGATGGATTACTACCATTGGAGTTTTGATTTGGTAAAACTAGTTTTGATTTTGAAATTCATAAGTATGATTCGGAATACAAAGGAATTATTTATATTGTTTCAAGATAATTTGAAATAAGAACAGGGTATTTAAACTCTGAAAATTTTCATCTAAGTGTTTTATGAAAATATGAGAAAATAAGTTTTATAACTTAAAAATTTTGAGAGCTAGTAAGTTAGAACAAAAATTTTAATTTTTGAATATAAATGTTACAGAAAGTAAATTTGAAATTGAACTTTGAAATGGAAATTTAACTTAAGTTAAATAAAATGAATTTTCAAAGAAATATACTAAGTAATAAATGAGGTGAAAAAATGAAACGAGTCAAATGAAATTGAATTTGATTTGAAATGAAATGAATAATTGAAATGAGTTAGATGAAATGAACTAATGAAATGAATTAATAGATTTAATATGGTTTGAAATGTTGTTTGATAAAATTGATATGAACTTAAGTATTGAAGCGATAATAAACATTAGTGGTGTTGTATAAAATGTTTAAAATAGACTCAAGTAAAATATTGTGGAATGCTTCTTAGTGCTAGTATTAGAATATACTTAATTAATGGAATGTAAATTAATTGAATGTGAATTAATGGGGTGAGAATAAAAGACTTTTAAAAAAACGGATATAAAAAGAAACCTATCGAAATAAATGTATAAGTTGTATGTATATGATTTTATGCACATAACTTTTTGATCCAGATTCGAATATACGATTTCAAAGTGATTTACGTCGGTCCGAGTTAGGACTTTTCACTCGATTCCTGGTGGCGAACACTGGATATGGATTATTGATTGATTTTGGAATTGTCTATCATAATATAGGGCTATGCAAGGGGAATAAAAGTTTTTATTCAAGGAACCTTATCGGAGTCCGCACTAGAGTGGTCGTGTGAACGATACTAGTTCGAAAGTGAAATTGTGTAATCGAGCACGCGGTCAGATTTGATATTGCATACGGATGGTATATGTACATAGTACAGGCTTAATAAATTAAATGTTGACATTGGAAACTGTAAATTGATATGAGTATGAATTAACCGAATGGATATTATTTTTTGGATGGTTTCTCTTGTTGCATTTGTCACATTTGCATATGATATTGTACAGTCTATGTTATATACTGATATTACTTTTTCTATACTTGTTCTCATTAGTTGTTGAGTGATTAGTAGGTGAAGATGACGTATGTTTCGCATTTGGAGCTCGTTTTCGCATTATATTGGTGGTATATGCTTGCTAATACTAATAAAAGATACACATCTCGGATTACCTATTATATTTTTATATTTTTCCTTACGGGATGCATCATCCTTGAGGATGAGATGTATATTTTTTATTATACATATATTGTAAATTTTTCCGACCGCATCGCGCAAAGGGTACGCTGGCAAAAAAATTCATAAATTAAGGTATTGGAAATTTTTTGAAGAATTTTGAAAAAAAATGTTGACAACAAAATTTAACTTTTGGTGTTATAATTTGGAATGATATTAGTTGGTATCGATGAATGAATTTAAAAGCTTAAAAGGATTTAATAATATATTTCAACTAATTTGTTTCGAAACTTAATGGGTTTGAGGCATTTTTCTTACCTTAGTAATTTCGAGGACGACATTCTTTTTAGGGGGGAATGCAACGACCTTGATTTTAGTCAACTGATCTTGAAATATTTAATGAATTTTATATATTGACATAGTAGTTTATAAGACAAACATCTTAAATTTCAATTATAGGGATTTATTTAGATAGTGAATTTAAATAATTGGAATATTTAAAATTACTGAATCTTGAATTTGAAATGAATGAAAATAATTTCGAAAGTTGATTTGAATTCTATTTGGATAAGAATGAAGAATTAAACCTTAAAAATCGAATTTAAAGGTAACTTATTTGGTTTTAATAATAATTCATTTCAATTAACATGTGAAAATAGCCTTTCGAGGCACTGTCTCGGATTTCGACGAAACCATTTTCATTTGTTCTGAAATAGTAAGTTATTATACGCTGTCGAATTTCATGGTGATTGGACGTACTGTTTAGTCGTGCGAGATAGGAACACGTAGAAAATTAATTAAGGTATTAAATTAATATAATTCTATTCTAAAGGGTATCTTATATATATGATCAAATTAGATCTCGAGACAAGTTCCATTTTGTTTGTAATAAGGATATTACATATAGAATACCAGGCAACGTGCCTTGTTTAGATTTTGATATTTTTGAGCGCTTAGAACGGAATATTATAATATAAAATAATATACCCATGCAACAACCCATACTTTCCATGACTTTTATGCACATACCTCCCCTTTCATTTAAAAACCATGTTTATATCAGAGTAGGTTGTAAAAAAATTCAAAACTATACTCCCTCTTGATCGAATAGCTGAGAATCATCAAAGACATTATCGACGTTTTCTGGCCAAGACTTAAACTAGGTATTATTCGTGACGACGTAGTTAAGCTAATCAACGGTTGGATTATGGAAGTTTGCGACGAGGCGGTGAAATTTTTGAGATGAATGGTGGTTTCGTTTTTTGTTGATTGCGGCATTTTGGTGCACTTTTGGGTGATGGATCCTGAAGAGGAATCGTGGAGGATGGTGAGGGCCACCTTCGGTCGGAATTTGGTAGAGCGAAAACGATCATGGCGGTGATAATTCGAAGTTGAGCGGAAATGGGTTTTGATTTATTGCGTGGCGACAACGGCAAGTTTCGGGGCAAGGTTGGTGGCCGTGGGGGCTCCGAGATGGGGGAATTTGATGGAGGGGAAGCGCCAGCGGCTGGATGGCCGTGGTTGCAGCGGCGAGGAAGAAAAGACGGTACTTGGAAGCGGTCACATGAATGGGGGACAAGGAGTTTAGAGGCGACTTAATTATTTTAAAAAGGTTAATTTTTTTGTTAATGAATGTAATTAGTATGTATAATTATATTATTAAATCAGTGAATCTTATTAATTTTTTAACTAATGCACTCGAGGTTTGAATCAAGCAGGGGGGGTTATAATGCGCACGTAGCATAGAGTACTATGTTATGAGATTGAATTAGGGAAGATTGAAGCTTGTTGAATTTAATGCTAAATCGAACGCATTCGATTTAGATGGAATCCTGAACGCATCGGCAAGAAGTAGAGTTTCGGTGTGTTAAACTCACCTTTTTGGTTAACCAGTATAATATTATATGGTCGATAAAAATTATTAATTAAATGTTTGGATGATTTACTGTTTTATCAGTTGGTTTGGATTTATTCCTGCCCTAAAGAGGATGACATTTCATATATATATATATGTATATATATATATATATATATATATATATATCCGCCTAGTGGCAGATGACTCATATTACATAGTTATATACTGTCTGTGATGCACGGGGACCAAGAGATCCAAAAGGTTTCCTCACCACTGTTGAGTGTGTATATGTGTGTGTGTGTGTGAGTGTGTTGGTATATATGAGTTGTGATGCAAAGGAATAGGTTGGAGGGATCCAACGTGATTCCTCGCCATCTTTGATTTATTTCCAATAAAATTCATGTTATATGAATTATCGGATATGGAATCGGATTTATGGACACTATTGGTTATGACATTGTTTATGTTCAAAACTGAAACCCAGTAGTGATAGAAAATCAATAACAATATTGGTTGGACATCAGGTAGCTATTGGCCTCAAGTTAATATTTTAAAAATACTATAAATGGCCATTCGCGTTGCAGTTGGTTTGGAGACAGGAAATGGTTTTGGAATCTGAAATTAAGTCCCAAAATATTTTGTTTTAAGGATTTAACTTCTACTATACTCCAGCCTTTTTATCTATCATTTCTAAGTAATTTACTTATATTTAATATTATTTTAAGATTGTTTATATATAGTATTATTTTAAAGATTAGTTATTTATATTGGTGTTGTTTAAAGGTTATTTATCAATATTTTAATATTTTGAAAAAGTTAATTATCTGAATAATTAACATGGCTTGAAATTTATAATAATGATTTGTTATTAATGTTTTAGAAATAAATTATTACTACGAGCATTACAGCACGCGCTTCGTGCGTGAGTAGTTCTACAAATTATAGATGTTTCAAAACACTCGAAAAAATAATTTCCAAAAATATTTGGTCGTATTTTACGTTGAACTCATGCATAATTTGTTCGATTTTTTATTTTTATGTTTCAGTTATTTTTTTTTGTAGTTTGAATTTATATTTCTGTTATTAGTTAATAAAGAAAGAATTTATAAAGGAATTTCATTTGTTATATCCTATTTTAAGTGAGATTAAGATTTAATTATATTCGAGCATTTTGAATTTGTAAAAAACACTATTTATCAGGTCTTATTTTCAAGTGATATTAATGTTTATTAATATTTGTAAAGGCACGTGTTGAATTTATAAACTGAGTTTATTTGTTTGATCCAATTTTAAAGGGATTTGGTAACATATATGATGAGCGTTAAATTATATATGAGTAAAGGGGATTTTCGGAAGTTTACGGTCGGACCAAAAGTTTGCTCTTCCAAGCCAACTATTAATAAAGATTTATAATAATGGTAAAGATTAATTATTATTATTATATGACCGTGTTTGAAATAATTAATTATTATTTTAAGATATTTTAAAATTATTATTATTATTTATTTATTTATAATGTTTATTTTTAACAACCATTATTATAGAATAGTGTTTGAAGTAAATGATTATTATTTACAAGTGTTCGAGATTTATAAATAGAGTTTATAAACGGACTGGGTTTCAGAAGAAGAGTTTTATAGAATGATTGGAGACCTAAAGGGAGATTATCAACAAGATAAAAAGAGGTTTATAAATGACTTTAGATATTTATCAAAGAATTTTAGAAATGGTTTTTGAGATTTATAAGGGATTTAAAATGATTTTAGAATTTTATAGAAAGGAAATCTTTCTCAGTTTGCGAATATACATATATAGTTAAGATAAGTATATAGATATTTTCTAAGTATTGAAAATATAAGGGTTGTGAAAGAATCTTCGTAAGAGTATTTTTATACAAGGATTACAAAGTGATTTTAATTAACGAAAATATTAATTAAGGAGGCTAGCGGTTACTTTGTGCTATATCAATGTTGGTTTTCCCTTTGGAATTAAATCCCTGATTTGAATGTTTGTTATTTGAAAACTACATAAACGACTACCTAATTTGGATCTAAACATAACTATGGAAATATCTAATAGAAACATGTGAGTTATATGGCACAATCATCTCCGATGATGTTGTATTGTGCATTAAATCTCGTTTCATTCTTATATGCCAAACGGTAAGGAAATCCATCCACTAATAGTTAGGAGGTGATCTCCGCTCTTATCCTTGAATGTTTATTTCCTAAAGAACCAGGATTGAGTTTATTGAAAATTATCAAATGATGTTTCGAAGAGACCGGGATCAGATATGTTATTTGAATACCACTTCATTCCAGCTTAAGCATTTCGAAGTGAAGACGGAACTCTCAAGCATTTCGTTCAGTCCCAGAACAAACTTGTATGGATGAATCCTAACATTGTATTATCGATTCGAAGGCAATGTAACATTCTAAGTGGGAAGTGCTATATAAAAGGTAAAACACAGCCTCAAGCCTCATCAACCGGGAATGACTAGAACATGGGAGATGCGGCAGGGCTAAGTGGGTCACTCACAAGTAGGGTATGATCAACCCTATCTAAAGTCGATATTATCTCTCATTTGTATGCTTCGGGGCCCATTAAAATAAGGGAATATCATATTCGGTACTATCCAGTAAAGGATAGGTCGGTTCTGTGTTGGCATGGGTCGATAGGTTCAACCTCGATGTTATTTTATTTAGAGATGCATCGTGACGGGCGGTACCCCAGTAGCCCGGTCATTGTATGGAATCCATTCTCCAATACTAGCCTTTATGGTTTTAGTTATATACCTATTGTGCTGGAATTTAATTAATGTAATAATTTCATGTTTGATTAATAAGTATTTGTATCTTAGACACCATTATAATATCAGTGAAGTTTGTATGAATTGATTTGGTTATCGTAAGGTAAAAATTCGGCCATGTTTATGTGCGGCTGATCTGATGAGATATCTCTATTTTCAAAGGATTTTTGAAGCATTAAAATTCAATTAAGGTGTATTTTATCACGCTGAATTCTAGACTATCTCGGGTGTTATTTATTTATAATGCTCGGGTCAGACCAAGTATATCACAGATTTAGTTTGGATACTTTGGAGCTTCAGTAGATGAGCTGGAGGCCCAAAAATGTATTCATGTACATAGTTATATTTCTGCTGCATTCATTATTGTATTTATCAGCAATTGTGAGGACAGTTTGTTGTAACTGTCCGGGCCGAATGTGTTAATGTACTCTAATTAGTGTATGTATATTATATTATTCTTTATGTAATTGATATATATATATATATGTATGTATGTATAATAGATTATTCATTCCGCTGTGAGATTCTGTGGTTTTTAGTTTTCTTTTTCTCTTCTTCTTCTCTTCTCTTATTCTTTCTTCCTTCTTTTCCCTTAACAATCTAGTTTTCCGGCATTCGATTACTCGGCATGCAATACAGTGGACATATTAGTGTCGACTTTTTAGGGTCGAAAATCTCAAGTCATTACAGACTAGCCTTTGGTAGGTCGCTCTAGCGTTCTTGAGTCCGAACGGCATGACCTTGTAGTAGTACAAGACTTTGTCTATCACAAATATGGTATGCATCATCATTTTGAAGGGAGTTCATCTCGCTTAAATTCATTCCGTGCTGTCCTTATCAATAGAGGATCGCGACACTGTCCTTGTATTTAAGTAGTTTTAAGAATTTTAGCATGAAATCATGGCTTTTAGCTCTTACATATCGCACCTTGGATTATGGTTGCAAAGCAGCTTTTTCCTATAGCCTCAATGTTATATCGCATTTTGACGAGGCAGTATTCGGACAAACTAGATGGATCAAACTAAGAGTTATTGAGGCAGGAAGTTTGGCAGTCTAGAATCAAGTGCAGACAGAGTCGCAGGACAAAAGCAAAAACAACTCAAGACAATAAGACAATGGGTTCCCCCAAGTTAGGGATGGGTATTGACTCCCACTTGGGGATCATTACCGACTCTTAATATTACTCTGGTGGTCCTCATATTCTGCCTACGTGCCTACTTTGATGCCAGCAAATTATTTAAAATTTGATTTCTTGATTTAATGCAATTCCCCATCGATCTTCACGAACTTCTGAATCGACAACTTTACTCTTCTACAGTTCCATCATTTAGACTCTGAAAGAAGTTATTATTGATGCAAACAACTGTGAAATTTTGAAGATAACCACAAGATGATCCGAGATGAAGATTCGAAGATATCACATATGGCAAAGTTGGGAATTTGTAACCCGACCCCCACCTAGGGGTCGGTACTGACTTACAACTTCTGTTGATATGGCACCTATTCTTTTGGAAGAACTAGTCTAAATTGGGCATAATGGCTTGGAGATATTTCTGTGTGAGATTTTAGCTCCCTGCCTCTATAAATAGTAGGGTGGGGCCAAGTTTTTAGGATCTTTTGGTTCTAACTCTTCTCCACTCTATATTCCTATAACTATGATAATCTAAATATGGAAACTGTACCAAGTCCTAAGAACTTCTGCCCCCCAGGTCAGATTAAGCAATATAATCATTAAGTGTATGTAGGCTAGAGTTTTTTGAACCACCATAATACTTTATGTGTTCTTTTCTTACATGTTTTACTTTACTTTCTTCACTTCTATTCTCTACTACATTCGTTTGGGTGTTTGGACCATTTTTGGTTCAAACATTTGGACGCGCTGGGAAGGGGATGATGGAAAACTTCTTCAGAAGGATGGGAGAAGAATGAATGGTTGGAATTGCAGAAACATAGAATCAAAGACCGGAAGCTGGAGCACAGATAGCAGGAAACTGGGCAGAACAACCCAAAACCACTAGCCAAACTTAAGGATCGATACCGATCCCTGAGAAGGAGTCAGTACCGACCTCCATGAACTCAAGGGCACGGGTTATCCTGCTTTGGGAAGAAATGATATTTCCTAGAATTAGTGATGAACGTCTTAATGTGGATCAGAATGTAGGAAATCAACCGGAGAAGTATGTACCAGAATTCTCATGTGGAGTCCGGAAGGGGGGAGGGGTAGGGGGCTGGAAATGCAAACTTGGGAGTTCCTTTGGATGACAACAACAGGCTGGTTGAGGTGGTGAGACGAGTTATGAGGGATGGATTGCCTAATTAGAGCATAAAAGATGTGAATAGAAGTCCGTTTACTCCAAACATCCGATATGCAAAGAACCCGTCGGAATTCAAATTATCAAAATTGAAGACATATGACTGAACGTCAGACCCTACAGTTCATTCGATGAAGTACATCCGGCACTTGGAGTTGTTGGGGACATCTGAGGAAGTCATAGGAAAGTGTTTCCCTTTATATCTCACGATTTGGCAGCACAATGGTTTAGGCAGTTGGAAAACGATTCCATTAGTATGTGGGTCAAGCTAGTGAACAGATTTGTGAAGCAATTTCGGATTTATATCTCACGACCCAAGAATGTAATAACGTTGGTAAGCACGAAGCAAAGGGTTGGAGAGACCCTCAGGAGTTTTTTGAGAAGATTCAATGCGGCAACAGCTACGATGGATAGACTCGATCCTTTAATGGTTTTGATGGCTGCGGTTTCAGGAATAGCCACGAACACTGATTTTAAAATTTCTTTGGAACGAGATCCACGGATGGATCTCATGGAATTTTATCATGAGGCTGAAAGGTTTCTATAGTAGAAGGACGCCGAAGATGACAAGGAAGAGGTTTATGTTGTGGATGGCAGAGACCATCCGGATCAAGATCTAGCAAGGATAAAGGAAAGCGGAAGAAAGATGATAGCTTTGAAGGATCAAAGCGACAAAAGAGGGAATCGAGTTTAACCTCTTACACTGTCCTATATAATACCTCGAAGTGGATTTTTTTGGATACTAGGGGACAAATCCTCTATCGGAGGCCGGCAAGGAGAGAGCCTACAAACAATGAAAGAAAGTCAGGAAAATATTCTACCTATTCCATGAGCTGGATAAGCACAATACGAATGACTACAGGCATCTATAGGATATGATAGAGGAACGTCATGGATAACCGGTTACAACAGTATGTTATAAATCGAACTTCGGGGATAGAACGTGAGCAACCATCAACCGTAATAAATAGAAATGGCCTTGGATAGGGGCAAGGCTGGTGTAACGACCCGCCTTTTTGGACAGTTTAAACCGACGATCCAATACACATGCCGATTCCAAACCATTCAAAAAGGCAGATGGTTATTGGGGTAAATAAGAAAAGAAAGGAAAGGGAAATAAAGGAAATGAAACAACACAGAATCTTGTAGCGGAACGATAAAATATAATAGTCAAATAAACAGTTCATGAAGCAGTTTACAATACTTTGATCATTATTTATACAACATTTATCAGAGTTATATATATACAACAGAATAAATAAAATAATGCAGCATACAACATGATGCAAAGATAATAAGAGTAATAGTATACCAAATCTTCGTCTTCATCCTCCAGAATAGATCTTCAAAAATCTAAAAATTCAGGACTGACCCGAGCGTAATGAAAAGACAAAACACTCGAGTCAGGACTAAAATATCCTTATGAAAGTTAAATCAATGTAAATAAATATGAGTGTAACGGCGTCAGAGATGTTTACGGGGTTTGACATCTCATATCCAGTGTCAACGTGCGTGCAATAACTTACAAGATGTTATGGGATTTTCCATCTCTCAAGGATCTGTTAAACTATCTATTATGTAGTACAATACGCTATTATAATATGTCTACAGTAAAGTAAAAGTATTAAAATAGCGTTAAGGCGTTACCATAATTCCCCTTAACACATTTTTATAATGCCATAGTCTATACAGCACCGTAAGCCCCACCGTAAACTGGTGGTTATCAGAGGGTACCCCATAGGTATAACACAAAACAAAACGTAGTGGTCGCGAATAGGATAATCAGTATGACAAGGTACATGAGGCGATACCAACCAGGATACTAGTAGTTGCGTGATCCGGACTGATGTTGAGCATAGCCAGCAGCTACCCCAACACCGCGAAACAACACTCCCAAATCAAGGGGTGCACCCAAATCGAATCACAAATGTAATAGATATGGTATCGAAGAAGTGTGTCCGCTAGAGATGTCGAACCTCAATGGCCCAGCGCGGCTCCTGTTTTAGTCATGTCAGGGGCCATCCAATATCGTTCTCTTTCTTCAATCAACGCGTTCACCAAACCATCCACTTCATTCTGGATCAACACTCCGCGTATAATAGTTATTAAAGTGGTTTTCGGTATCGACAGAGAGTATGTCCATATCCGGTCCCGGTCTCTTTAATAACTACGTATTATTACACCGGTGGCTCTTTTACATTTCAAATCGATTCATAATTTATATCAAAATATCATATTCACTTCAAAATCAAATCCATTTCAAATATCATCATAGCTATTCAAAATGTAAGATTCCGTTTCAAAAATCATTTTTCACCTCAATATCTCATTTCGATTTCAAGATCATTTCGAATTTCAATTTAGGTTGCAACTTCATTTAACCCGATTCGTATATAAATTCAAGATTTAAATATAAGCATTTCACCTTATTGACCAGCTTGAATTTTTAGAAAATAGTTTTAAGTAGTTTAAAAGTAGTTTTAAATATTAAAATAGTTAAAAATACTTAAAATCTTAAATGGATTTAAAATAGATAAATTAGTTTGAAATAATTTGAATTGGGTTAAGTAGATTTAAAATATATTAAAATAGTTTAAGTATTTAAAAATGGTTTATATAACAGAGTAATTTGGAAAACAGAATAAAACAGCTTCAAAACCAGTCCATTTCAATTATAACTTCCCAATTCAAATCAATTTCAATTTCCATTCTACCGATTCAATTTCGATTTCAATTCAAATCAATATCAACTTTGACTTCAAATTAATTCAATTTTACATTCACCTTCAATTAATTCAATTTCAATTTATATCGATTTGGAGCTTGATTTTCAAAATATCAATTTATAACACTTAACAAAATTATCCTTCAATATTAAAATTTAAATCCAAATTTCAAATATGATTCAATTTCAAGCTCAATTTCAAAATATCATTTTTATGTCACTTTTACTTATAGAAATACTCAAAGCTCGAAATAATATTCAATCTTTAAAACAAATAAATTTTCGAAATTCAATCATATCCCCATTTTTAATCTCAAAGTCTTAACTTAAATTATTTAACAATTTCCTTTAACCAAAATTTATTTCAACATTCCAAACCCAATTTTCCGATAAATTCGATTTCTATAAATTGATTTCTATTTATAACTTTTAAATCAAAAATTTAAATAATTTCAAATCGACGATTTTAAAAATTATTAATTTAGCCAATCCGGTGTCCGTATATAATTTTCTATCCTATGGCCAAGTGATCAGTTATTTCAATTAAATGTTAGGGATGAATATATATCACTTAAATCAAATCTCATGTCATGTGTTTGCATAACATGATATATATAAGCAAATAAACATCCAAACATTTAAATATCAACCAATAGCATCCATCGAAATACATCATCCAATGGACAATACAATTCACGGCAATTTCATAGTTATCAATATCAGGTAATTTAATCGCAATTCAATTTTAATTTCAATTTAACTGTCAATTAAATTTTCAACGGTGAATTCAAATGACAATTAAATTTTATCAAACAACGATAAATAAAATTCATAACACTTCATAATGTCAAATTTAACTAGCATAAAGATACAGTACGTTGTGAGCGTTATAAAACACTCATCTTGATTTCAATGTAGTTCCAACGTTTATTTCGAATAAAATTAAACGAGCGTTTAATTTTACCCGAAATTTTCACTATCTCCAAATGATTCCAATCTAGCTCCATTGCGTAGTGCTCGACAAAATGAAGCCAACGCAATTCGTTTCGTGCGTTTTCGACCTCGTACGAAAAAGTTACACTATTTTAAAGATTAAACGAATTAATATAAATATAATTTACAATTTCTATTTCAATTTTAAACCTCATATTCATCACAGCCGTT
Source organism: Allium cepa (assembly GCA_030765085.1). NCBI lineage: Eukaryota > Viridiplantae > Streptophyta > Magnoliopsida > Asparagales > Amaryllidaceae > Allium > Allium cepa. The sequence goes on along the minus strand of CM060938.1, from coordinate 457,797,155 downwards.
CAATTCTTTGCCCTAAAATCTGGGCCGCACTTTCCACTATCTCCTTCTTCCAGTATCACGTATCCAAAGCCGTGAGAAATAAACCCATTAGCCTCCATTTTTCCATTGACTTATACTCCACCATCGATGAACTAGAAGTCGATCGGCTAGCCTCAAACGAAAGCACGTGCAACACTCCATCTTCGGCCCAAATATCATCAAGCTCGGCCATCTCTAGGGTACGAAAATGTGGGTGACAGCAGCAAAAACGTGGCCAATTTCCCCCCTCCATGCCGCTCCATTTTCCATCATCCCCGTATGGATTGAAAGCTCTCGTTGTGATCTTCGTCTTTGTAGTTGGATGTTTTTGGTGAATGTTGATGGATTGAAAGAAATTAGTGGAAGAAGTGGCGTGCGTTTCTGGCCATTGAAAATAAAGTTGCGGCCTGAAGAAGAAGGGGCTAGGGTTTTGCAAATGTGAAGGTGGATGGGTCCTTTTATAGAAAATCTACCGAAAATCACTATTTACTCGATTTTTCGAACTCCAAATCTCACACGGTGACCGGCGTTTCTAGAGTTTACCCCGCGTTCCGGACACAATGGAATAGGTTTTGGAAGCTAATTCGATCGTCTGTGCGAGTTACGGAAATAAACGATCAAATTTAAATTAAACCGATTAAACAAATTTCTATGCGTTTTGGCTTGCCCCGGACAGACGGTAAATTCGATTGACATGAAATTTGAAATCTTACAATAATATCATGTTACGGATCCAATGAAACTGGTTTCGTCGAAATCCGAGACTGTTTGAAAAATGGCTATTTTAACTCTCAGTTAAATATTAAAATATTCAATTTTCACAAATTTACTTTTAATTCGATTTTAAAAGTTCTACAACATCATTCTAACTTTAATATGATAAAATAAAATTTTACAAATCATTTTTAATCATATTAAACCCCATATTCAATTATCCAATAAATTCCAATTTTAAAATCTTATTAACTCTATTATAATCCCAATATAACTTACATTCACTTTGGAAACCAATTTGAATCATATTAAATCAAATTTCAATTATTCACTCTATTTTCATATATTAAATTTCAATATCAAATTAATCATATCAAATTCGGAATTTAATTATTCAAACATTTGTAATATTAAATTTAAACAAATTTGATTATTCTCAAATCACTATCTTTTGAAATATTCAAAACGAACTTATAAAATTTAACCTTTAAACCAATTCACATCTTAGAACCCTATTTTCATTTTACAGTTATTCAATTATTCAATAAGTTTTAAATATTTAATTTAAACAATTTACCTGTTTAATATTCAACATTTGATTTTAAATAGATTTTACTTATCAATCAATTACTCTATTATACCCAATGAATTCAACATTTATTATCCTATCCAACTATTGATTGCAAAGGCATTCACCAAGTAGCATTTATTTTTCAATACTTATTACTATTCAAATTTTCGAAGCCAATCTATTAAAATTTGTATTTCTACCTAAATAACTCACAATTCTTATTCACTTATTTACATTTGTTTTTCCATATATTCCCTTATAACCAAGTTATAACATTTGAGTTAATTCAATTAGATTGGAACTCCATTCGATCTATAAATAATTACTTGGATAATTATTGTTGCACTTCATTCCAATTATCCAACGAATTGCAAAAATTTTTCTAACATTAAATCACGAAATCTTATTAAATTAGCTATTTTAATTATCGAAAATTTACGGGTCGTTACACTCTCCCCCACTCAAAACTTTTCGTCCTCGAAAAGGAAAAAAGAAGGGAAAAGGAACTAAGTATAGAATTCAACATTAGATATATTTTATTCAAATTTACCAACTTATAAAACAATGAAATTCCATTTATAAAGTCATAACTATTCGTTTAAATGCATGGGCAAAACACGGACCATGAATCTGTGCGTTTATCCTTCTGATTAATGCCCGACCTATTCGATTGATCATTTTGGCCTTCGGGTTTGGTTTATCGATGATATGAGGTAAATTTGTACTGCTTTGAGTGTGAAATAAACTAACGGATAGTAAAACGTTTAGTGCGAACGGGTGGTTATGGGACTCACGTTACCACTTTCCGAATTCCTCTCTGGGAGTTTGTGACACATGCTGCCTTTGGGATAGTGTCTTCGGACTGTCTCCTCTGGCTTGTTTCCTTTAAATATCGCCTTTGGAGTTGGTCCTTTGCCCCGACTCGCAAAAAATATTTGGGGTTGTCGGTTATCTTTAGTATTGCTTTCGGAGTGGTTTCTTCACCACCGCTCAAGAGATATTGGAGTGGTTTCTTCACCACCGCTCAAGAGAAAATGGAGTGGTTTCTTCACCACCGCTCAAGAGATATTGGAGTGGTTTCTTCACCACCGCTCAAGAGATAACGGAGTGGTTTACTCACCACCGCTCATGATGTTTCATTTATATGTATATCCCCTAGGTATTGCTTTTCTGTATTGGTTCTTTGGAGCCACACGAAATATAGCTTCTACCTTGTGGAACTCGTATTTATCGGTATTTGTTGTTTGCCTTATGGCTTGCTTTAGGATATTCTTATCCTTTGTTTCTATATGTTGCCGATGATATGAGGCTTGATCTATATGATTCATCTTTCATTAGATGATTGTGTTAGCTCTTTTAGAGATATCTATTATGCTTTGTAACCTTGCAGGTTTATTGTTGTTCAGTTTACTTAACTGATTTGTTTAGCTAGACTGATCCGTGTAATTTATACTCGGGTTAGACCGAGTTGTTTCAGGTTAGGTACTTTTGGACTTAGCCTATTTTGCTTCCGCATGGACTATTCGCTAGCTTCATTTTGTTGTAGCGTCTTTTGTGGTCCTTATCTGTTGTAACTCTGTTATTTATACTCTTTTTGTCTCGTCTGTATATTGTGGTCTCCTGTACCACTCGACATGTATTATTTTGTATACTCTGTTGTGTATCCGTTTATGTGTATATTATGATCGGCTGTTCTGTGATGTGAATTACATTTGAGTTGTTATATTTTCTTCTGATAGATCCTTTAGCCATTGTAGTTTTGCTTTAAATATTTATTGAATAGGTCGAATTTTAATGTGACTACTTTTCGACGTATTTAGTGAATAGTTATGGTAAGATTACACATGGTCGCTTCCATTATACTCCATTGTCCGCGTTAGCCGACAGTATTATCTATGTAATACTCTTTGTTAACGAGGCTCTAGGAGTGGGGCGTCACAGCGTGGTATCAGAGCCAGGTTCAGAACAAAATATGATAAATACAGAATAGATGCACATATTATGGTACATCAAAGTGTACAAGTAATACAAATCTTTGAATCATCGTGTCTCTTTATTCCATCAAGGTTAGATAGAGTTTGGGAATACATCTAGGAATGCATTTAATTCCATAGTATTCCATATTGCAATATCTACCTTGTGAATAATCCTTTCCTTATCTTGACTTTCAGCTTATGTCTGGAAGAGGCAGAGGTCGACGTTCGGATGCTAGGCAATCTAGTGGCTCACATCCGGATGACGTTTATATGTCTGCCGATCAGTTTATGGAGTTGTTTAGGAGCACTCAGCCTCCCGTTCCTCCTCGAGTGTCTCCACCTCGCAAGTCTGCTTTTGCACGTCAGTGCAGTGATTTTGCTCATCTTGGAGGAAAACCATTTAAGGGCTCCGAGTCTGTTCTTGAAGTCCAAGCTTGGCTTCGCACGTGCGAGCATATTTTCTCTCGCATGGATCTATCTGACCATGATCGAGTTCTTGTGACTTCTAGCTTATTGCAAAAGCGTGCTCTTGATTGGTATGAGCTTCTTGTAGCCGAGATTGATGAGTCTACTCTTTCTTGGACTCGGTTTCGGGGACGATTTGAACTCAAGTTCGTTCCTGAATCTGAAAAGGTTTTATTGACCCGTCGCTTCCTTGAGTTGAAGCAAGGGAAATCTTTTGTTTCTGAGTATGTCGCATCGTTCGAGGCTTTATCTCAGTATGGTCTTGAATTCATCAGCACTTCTTATAAGAAGAATTTGAAGTTTGTTTCTGGTCTTAAGAAATATCTTAGGAAGTCTTTGTTGCTCCAGCTTAAACTTTCTTTCGAGGAATTGGTTGATTCGGCACTTCACCTCGAGACCATCAAGAAGGAGGGTGATAGTGATGTAGATGTTGAGGTTTCTAAGAACCCCAACAAGAGGCCGTTTCCAATTCAGAAGAAGCCTTTTCCTTCTAAGAAGAAGAAGACTGGTGGTCCTACTTCTCAGCCTCAGTCTTCCGGAACACCTTTCGTTCGAAAGTGTTTCAATTGTGGTTCTCCGGATCATATTATTCGAGCTTGTCCAAAGTCTCTCTTCTGCCGTTACTGCAAGAGGGAAGGTCATCGTAGTTCCACTTGTCCCATTGCTCCGAATAATTCTTCATCTGGCAAGTTAAATGTAGCGAATGCTTCTGGAGGTCCTTCTCAATCTAAAGGTATATCTCCATCTATTTTGGAAGGTTTTATTCTATTTCATGATCATAGTATTCGAGTTCTTTTCGATACGGGTGCTTCACATTCTTTCGTATCGAAGAAGCTCGTTGATGATTTATCTTTGGATGTTTCTTGTATGGTTACTTCTTTAAGGATTGCGAATCCTATTGGGGGATCCGCGACCCTTAGCTTGTTTTGTGATGATATTGAGATTGTTTTATGTGGCTTTTCTTTCCGTGCGAATCTGCACGTTGTTTCTCATTTGGGTTTTGATATGATTTTCGGTATGGACTGGCTAGTGAGGTACGGTGCAAGGATTATTTGTTCCGAGAGAATTTTATATCTTTGTCATCCTGATTCGCCTTCTCAGTTATCTCTTGTTCTTCGGGATGTGGATAATTCCGAGATGGCTTTGTATTCTCTTGATTCGCGAGATGATGATGATATATCTCGTATTCCTATTGCTTGTGACTTTTCTGATGTTTTTGAGCCTGTATCGGGTTTGCCACCCAAACGGGCAATTGAGTTCCGCATTGATCTCATTCCAGGCGCGCAGCCAGTTAGTCGTCCTCCCACGAGGATGTCTACAAAGGAAAATAAGGAACTCAAGAAGCAGCTTTTAGAGCTTGAATCCAAGCAATTGATTCAATCTAGTTTTTCTCCGTGGGGATCCGCGGTCATCTTTGTGAAGAAATCTGATGGAACTCTTAGGCTTTGCATTGACTATCGCAAGCTTAACGAGTTGACCATTAGAAATAGGTATCCTTTGCCTAGGATCGATGATATGTTCGATCTATTGAGTGGTGCTAAGGTCTTTTCTCAGCTTGACCTTGCCACAGGTTTTCATCAGTTACGAGTCGCGGAGGATAGCATACCTCTTACCGCTTTCCGCACTCGTTATGGTTCTTTTGAGTGGCTCGTTATGCCGTTCGGTTTGACGAACGCTCCTGCTTTCTTTGTTGATCTCATGAATCGGGTATTCCGGGAATATCGCGATAAGTTCGTGCTTGTCTTCATTGATGATATCCTTATTTATTCTAAGTCTGAAGCTGTGCATGCTAATCACTTGAGAATTGTCTTGAGTACTCTTCGCCGTCATCAGCTTAGAGCCAAATTCTCCAAGTGCCACTTTTGGGAGAATAAGGTTAAGTTTTTAGGCCATGTTGTATCTTACGATGGCATTTCTGTCGATCCCTCAAAGATCGAAGCCATCCAGAATTGGAAGAGGCCTGAAAATGTTCATGAGATTCGTAGTTTCCTTGGATTGGTGGGTTATTACCATCGGTTCATTAAGGATTTTTCCCGTGTTGTGCTTCCTCTCACTTGCCTTACTTGGAAAGGCATTCGTTTTGATTGATCCGACAAGTGTGAAGCTTCCTTTCTGTCATTGAAGGAACTTCTCACTAATGCTCCTATTCTAGTGGTTCCCGAAGGGAATCATGATCTTGTTGTCTACACCGATGCTTGTGGTAGTGGTCTCGGTGCTGTTCTTATGCAGAAGGATCGGGTAGTTGCTTATGCTTCTAGGCAACTGCGTTCGAATGAAGTTCGCTATGCCACTCATGATCTTAAGTTAGCCGCCATTGTCTTTGCCTTGAAGATTTGGCGACATTATTTATTGGGCGAGCGCTTCATTCTCTATACCGATCATAAATCTTTGAAGTATTTGTTCACTCAGAAAGAACTCAACATGAGGCAACAGCGTTGGCTCGAGTTTCTTGCTTCTTATGACTTTGATATCCAGTATATCCCTGGTAAGGGTAATCGTGTTGCTGATGCGCTTAGTCGCAGACATTCGGCTGTTATTTCTATGATGCTTGCCGAATGGAGTATTCTTGAAACTCTATATTTTTGTGAAATTCGTGATCGAGGTTCATCTTCCGATTCTCCTATTCTATTATTTAGTTTGGGAGCTCAACCTATTTTGTTGGATCGTATTGTCGATGGTCAACGGCGTGATCCTGATTTGTTGCATTTTATTCAGCTTTGTGAGTATGGATCTTGTGATGAGGCGTTGTAAGATTTTAGCATTGATTATCATGGGTGTCTTCGTAAGAAGAACCGTCTTTTTGTGCCTTCTGACTTTGCACTTAGGCATGACATTCTTGATGATTGTCACCGTTCTAAGTATACTATTCATCCCGGTAGTAGCAAGATGTATGCCGATATGCGTCGTCTTTATTATTGGGAAGGCATGAAGCGCGATGTGGCGAGTTATGTGAGCAATTGCATAACTTGTCAGCGTTTTAAAGCCGAGCATCAGCGTCCTTCTGGTCTTCTTTAGCCTCTTGAGATTCCATTGTGGAAATGGGATCAAATTTCTATGGATTTCACTGACGGCCTACCTCGTTCGAGATCTGGCCATTCTAGCATTTGGGTTATTGTTGATCGCCTCACTAAGTCTGCTCATTTTGTCCCTATTAAGTCTAATAGGACTGCTTCGCATTTGGCTAAGTTGTATGTCGAGGAAATCGTGAGACTTCACGGTGTTCCTAGTTTATTGTGAGTGATCGTGATCCTTTATTCACGAGTCATTTTTGGAAGAGTCTTCAGCAAGCTTTGGGAACAAAGCTTAATTTTTCTACAGCTTATCATCCGCAGTCTGACGGACAGACTGAACGGGTGAATCGTATTTTGGAAGATCTTCTCCGTATTTGTATTTTTGATTTCGGTGGTAGTTGGGAGGATCACCTACCTATTGTAGAATTCTCCTACAACAATAGTTTTCAGTCTAGTATCGGTATGGCTCCTTTCGAAGCCTTATACGGAAGGCCATGTCGATCACCTTCTTGTTGGTTAGAATCTGGTGAGAAGCTTATTCTTGGTCCAGATTTTGTTCGTGATTCTTCCGAGAAGATTGATCTTATTCGGTTGAGAATGAAAGAGGCACAGAGTCGCCAGAAATCCTACGCGGACAACCGTAGGAAGCCTCTCGAGTTCTCGATCGGCGATCTTGTTTTTATTCGTGTTTCTCCTTTGAAGGGGGTTATGCGTTTCAGTACGACTGGATAATTGGCTCCTCGTTATATAGGACCATTTTCTATCACTGAATGTATTGGCCCTGTGGCTTATAGAGTTTCACTTCCAGCTCATTTATCTGGCATACATGACGTGTTTCACGTCTCGCAACTTCGGAAATGTCTTCGGGAGTCGGATTCTGTAATTACTTCTCCTGATTTGCAAGAGCTTGAGATCTCATCGGACTTATCTATTGCACAGCAACCTATTCGCATGCTTGACTTATAGTAATACTCAAAGCTCGAAATAATGTTCAATCTTTAAAACAAATAAATTTTCGAAATTCAATCATATCCCCATTTTTAATCTCAAAGTCTCAACTTAAATTATTTAACAATTTCCTTTAACCAAAATTTATTTCAACATTCCAAACTCAATTTTCCGATAAATTCAATTTCTATAAATTGATTTCTATTTATAACTTTTAAATCAAAACATTTAAATAATTTCAAATAGACGATTTTAAAAATTATTAATTTAGCCAATCCGGTGTCCGTATATAATTTTCTATCCTATGGCCAAGTGATCAGTTATTTCAATTAAATGTCAGGGATGAATATATATCACTTAAATCAAATCTCATGTCATGTGTATGCATAACAGGATATATATAAGAAAATAAACATCCAAACATTTAAATATCAACCAATAGCATCCATCGAAATACATCATCCAATAGACAATACAATTCACGGCAATTTCATAGTTATCAATATCAGGTAATTTAATCGCAATTCAATTTTAATTTCAATTTAAATGTCAATTAAATTTTCAACGGTGAATTCAAATGACAATTAAATTTTATCAAACAACGATAAATAAAATTCATAACACTTCATAATGTCAAATTTAACTAGCATAAAGATACAGTACGTTGTGAGCGTTATAAAACACTCATCTTGATTTCAATGTAGTTCCAGCGTTTATTTCGAATAAAATTAAACGAGCGTTTAATTTTACCCGAAATTTTCACTATCTCCAAATGATTCCAATCTAGCTCCATTGCGTAGTGCTCGACAAAACAAAGCCAACGCAATTCGTTTCGTGCGTTTTCGACCTCGTACGAAAAAGTTACACTATTTTAAAGATTAAACGAATTAATATAAATATAATTTACAATTTCTATTTCAATTTTAAACCTCAGATTCATCACAGCCGTTCAATTCTTTGCCCTAAAATCTGGGCCGCACTTTCCACTATCTCCTTCTTCCAGTATCACGTATCCAAAGCCGTGAGAAATAAACCCATTAGCCTCCATTTTTCCATTGAATTATACTCCACCATCGATGAACTAGAAGTCGATCGGCTAGCCTCAAACGAAAGCACGTGCAACACTCCATCTTCGGCCCAAATATCAACAAGCTCGGCCATCTCTACGCTACGAAAATGTGGGTGACAGCAGCAAAAACGTGGCCAATTTCCCCCCTCCATGCCGCTCCATTTTCCATCATCCCCGTATGGATTGAAAGCTCTCGTTGTGATCTTCATCTTTGTAGTTGGATGTTTTTGGTGAATGTTGATGGATTGGAAGAAATTAGTGGAAGAAGTGGCGTGCGTTTCTGGCCATTGAAAATAAAGTGGCGGCCTGAAGAAGGGGCTAGGGTTTTGCAAATGTGAAGGTGGATGGGTCCTTTTATAGAAAATCTACCGAAAATCACTATTTACTCGATTTTCCGAACTCCAAATCTCGCGCGGTGGCCGGCGTTTCTAGAGTTTAACCCGCGTTCCGGACACAATGGAATAGGTTTTGGAAGCTAATTCGATCGTCTGTGCGAGCTACAGAAATAAACGATCAAATTTAAATTAAACCGATTAAACAAATTTCTATGCGTTTTGGCTTGCCCCGGACAGACGGTAAATCCGATTGACATGAAATTTGAAATCTTACAATAATATCATGTTACGGATCCAATGAAACTAGTTTCATCGAAATCCGAGACTGTTTGAAAAATGGCTATTATAACTCGTTAGTTAAATATTAAAATATTCAATTTTCACAAATTTACTTTTAATTCGATTTTAAAAGTTCTACAACATCATTCTAACTTTAATATGATAAAATAAAATTTTACAAATCATTTTTAATCATATTAAACCCGTTGTTCAATTATCCAATAAATTCCAATTTTAAAATCTTATTAACTCTATTATAATCCCAATATAACTTACATTCACTTTGGAAACCAATTTGAATCATATTAAATCAAATTTCAATTATTCACTCTATTTTCATATATTAAATTTCAATATCAAATTAATCATATCAAATTCGGAATTTAATTATTCAAACATTTGTAATATTAAATTTAAACAAATTTGATTATTCTCAAATCACTATCTTTTGAAATATTCAAAACGAACTTATAAAATTTAACCTTTAAACCAATTCACATCTTAGAACCCTATTTTCATTTTACAGTTATTCAATTATTCAATAAGTTTTAAATATTTAATTTAAACAATTTACCTGTTTAATATTCAACATTTGATTTTAAATAGATTTTACTTATCAATCAAGTACCCTATTATACCCAATGAATTCAACATTTATTATCCTATCCAACTATTGATTGCAAAGGCATTCACCAAGTAGCATTTATTTTTCAATACTTATTACTATTCAAATCTTCGAAGCCAATCTATTAAAATTTGTATTTCTACCTAAATAACTCACAATTCTTATTCACTTATTTACATTTGTTTTTCCATATATTCCCTTATAACCAAGTTATAACATTTGAGTTAATTCAATTAGATTGGAACTCCATTCGATCTATAAACAATTACTTGGATAATTATTGTTGCACTTCATTCCAATTATCCAACGAATTGCAAAAAAATTTCTAACATTAAATCACGAAATCTTATTAAATTAGCTATTTTAATTATAAAAAATTTACGGGTCGTTACACTCTCCCCCACGCAAAACTTTTCGTCCTCGAAAAGGAAAAAAGAAAGGAAAAGGAACTAAGTATAGAATTCAACATTAGGTATATTTTATTCAAATTTACCAACTTATAAAACAATGAAATTCCATTTATAAAGTCATAACTATGCTTCCACTACGCTACTCCGATTAGTCTATGAAGTTTACGAGTTAGTTATCAAAACAAGTTATAAAATTGTAAAACTTGAAAAAATTTCTAACACCCGGATTTGCGAAAAAATTCGGCAGAGTCTCCCTTGCGTGACTCGATCCGAAAAGAAAAAAAATGACAGCATATATCACAAATATACATCTCATCAAGTGATGAGGCATCCCGCAGGGAAAAAGTGTAAAAGTACGGTATGTAATCCGAGATATGTACCTTATATATTATTAGCGAGCATATACGGCTAATATAGCGCGAAAGCGAGCTCCAAATGCGAAGCAAGCGCAATCCGCACCTACTAAACACTCAACAAACCATGAGAAACATGCATATATAAAAATAATATCAATACATCATATAGCAACATAACAACTACATGTGCCAACATAGCAAATGCAACAAAACAACGAATGCATCCACCAAATCAATTATCATCCAACTATCATCCAACAAATCCATAACCAATCAATATAAATTCACTTCTCATTAATATTTATTGACTTGGGTTTCAATTTTAATCACAGTTGATTCATTAACGTTGGATTTTACTAACATTCATTCTCAATTCAATTAGTTAACATTCACTAATTTATATTTACATTAGTTCACTTCCAATTTGAATCAAATTAAATTCTATTTAAATTCATTTAACTTCCAATTTAATTTCAATGATTTATAGCTTTCAATTTACACTTAATGAATTATATACAATCAACTAACAATCATATAACAACCAAATCATACCCAACATAACCAAATTATTAATTTTACATTCAATTTGGTTTATCTCTTTTATATATATATATATATCCTGTTATATAATTTTAAAAGAATCATTTTATATTTGGCATCTTAAATTTCCAATATTAACTTTAATTAAGTCCGCAAGTCGTACATATATCATCCGTGAGCAATATCAAATCTAATCGCTTATTCGATCACACAATTTCACTTCCAACTAGTATCGTTCACCCGACTCTCTAGTGCGGACTCAGATTTGGTTCCTTGATTGGAAACTGTTACTCTCCTTGCATAGCCATATACTATGATAGTGTAACAACCCGCATATTTAACGATTTTATATTTAAATGTTTAATTTAAATATAGCGTCGTTAGTCGGATTTTGGTCCGAAATGTTACTTTCTGCAAATGGCCGAATTGGAACTCGAAACTACCTCCATTGGTTCCAAAATGGCGTTTGCGATCTTTTTGAGTATAATCTTTGATATGTTTGGAGTTTGTGAATTTTGGTTACTTTTTCTATTGGGTTTGGGTTTGGGTTCAGCCCACTAGCTTAATTAATCCTTTAGCTTAGCCACTCCTCTCATTCACTTATTCGTTTCTTAAAACTTAAGCTTAGAACTGAAAATGGGGGAAAGGAAGAGGAATTAGAAATTAGCAAGCCCTAGTTCTCCTTTGTATCTTGATTTCTTGCTCCAAATTCATAGAGAATCCGTTGGTAAGTTCATCTCCATCTTCTTCATCTCTTCTTCTCTTCAATTTCAGTAATTTTCCTAACCCTAACTTAGGAAATACTTGCTTTGATTCTAGATTGAAGCTTGTAGTGTTGAAGTGGAGTGTAGTTGGTTGATTCCTTGCTTTTGTGCTTCTTCATCATCTTTGTTTGTGAGGTTAAAAGGTGAGTTTTGAACTCACATCTACTTCTCTTGATTTCATGGGTGTTGGTATGAATTCCTAACAAGTATGCATGTGCCATTGTTTTGGAATTTGAAAGAATTTGCATTTTCATTGAAATAGGGCAGGAAGTGCAAAATCACCAGGTTCGGCCGACCGAGTGCAGGCTTCGGTCGACCGACCTGCTGCCCCGAGCCTTATTTTGCTCCCCGCATCTGGCCGGCCGACCGAGCCCTGCAGTCCGGTCGACCGACCTGCTTTGTTTTGCCTGGTTTGTTTATTTTTGCATATTTGATTGATTTTTCCGGACTTTATCGATTCAAGTTGCTTTTTAGTGGTTGTTATTGCATATTTGGCTTTGATAACTTACTCTTGACTTCATCCACGGGTTTTTATAAAATAATTTCTCGAATCGCATTTAAAAGCTCGTTTCTCCAATTTATAAATTCTATTTAAAACACACACTTTCGCACTTCGAACGAAGTGGAAGGGTGATTAAATGGTTGGGCAAAACACGGACCATGAATCTGTGCGTTTATCCTTCTGATTAATGCCCGACCTATTCGATTGATCATTTTGGCCTTCGGGTTTGGTTTATCGATGATATGAGGTAAATTTGTACTGCTTTGAGTGTGAAATAAACTAACGGATAGTAAACCGTTTAGTGCGAACGGGTGGTTATGGGACTCACGTTACCACTTTTCGGATTCCTCTCTGGGAGTTTGTGACACATGCTGCCTTTGGGATAGTGTCTTCGGACTGTCTCCTCTGGCTTGTTTCCTTTAAATATCGCCTTTGGAGTTGGTCCTTTGCCCCGACTCGCAAAAAATATTTGGGGTTGTCGGTTATCTTTAGTATTGCTTTCGGAGTGGTTTCTTCACCACCGCTCAAGAGATATTGGAGTGGTTTCTTCACCACCGCTCAAGAGATATTGGAGTGGTTTCTTCACCACCGCTCAAGAGATAACGGAGTGGTTTACTCACCACCGCTCATGATGTTTCATTTATATGTATATCCCCTAGGTATTGCTTTTCTGTATTGGTTCTTTGGAGCCACACGAAATATAGCTTCTACCTTGTGGAACTCGTATTTATCGGTATTTGTTGTTTGCCTTATGGCTTGCTTTGGGATATTCTTATCCTTTGTTTCTATATGTTGCCGATGATATGAGGCTTGATCTATATGATTCATCTTTCATTAGATGATTGTGTTAGCTCTTTTAGAGATATCTATTATGCTTTGTAACCTTGCAGGTTTATTGTTGTTCAGTTTATTTAACTGATTTGTTTAGCTAGACTGATCCGTGTAATTTATACTCGGGTCAGACCGAGTTGTTTCAGGTTAGGTGCTTTTGGACTTAGCCTATTTTGCTTCCGCATGGACTATTCGCTAGCTTCATTTTGTTGTAGCGTCTTTTGTGGTCCTTATCTGTTGTAACTCTGTTATTTATACTCTTTTTGTCTCGTCTGTATATTGTGGTCTACTGTACCACTTGACATGTATTATTTTGTATACTCTGTTGTGTATCCGTTTATGTGTATATTATGATCGGCTGTTCTGTGATGTGAATTACATTTGAGTTGTTATATTTTCTTCTGATAGATCCTTTAGCCATTGTAGTTTTGCTTTAAATATTTATTGAATAGGTCGAATTTTAATGTGACTACTTTTCGACGTATTCAGTGAATAGTTAAGGTAAGATTGCACATGGTCGCTTCCATTATACTCCATTGTCCGCGTTAGCCGACAGTATTATCTATGTAATACTCTTTGTTAACGAGGCTCTAGGAGTGGGGCGTCACAGCGTGGTATCAAAGCCAGGTTCAGAACAAAATATGATAAACACAGAATAGATGCACATATTATGGTACATCAAAGTGTATAAGTAATACAAATCTTTGAATCATCGTGTCTCTTTATTCCATCAAGGTTAGATAGAGTTTGGGAATACATCTAGGAATGCATTTAATTCCGTAGTATTCCATATTGCAATATCTACCTTGTGAATAATCCTTTCCTTATCTTGACTTTTAGCTTATGTCTGGAAGAGGCAGAGGTCGGCGTTCGGATGCTAGGCAATCTAGTGGCTCACATCCGGATGGCGTTTATATGTCTACCGATCAGTTTATGGAGTTGTTTAGGAGCACTCAGCCTCCCGTTCCTCCTCGAGTGTCTTCACCTCGCAAGTCTGCTTTTGCACGTCAGTGCAGTGATTTTGCTCATCTTGGAGGAAAACCGTTTAAGGGCTCCGAGTCTGTTCTTGAAGTCCAAGCTTGGCTTCGCACGTGCGAACGTATTTTCTCTCGCATGGATCTATCTGACCATGATCGAGTTCTTGTGACTTCTAGCTTATTGCAAGAGCGTGCTCTTGATTGGTATGAGCTTCTTGTAGCCGAGATTGATGAGTCTACTCTTTCTTGGACTCGGTTTCGGGGACGATTTGAACTCAAGTTCGTTCCTGAATCTGAAAAGGTTTTATTGACCCGTCGCTTCCTTGAGTTGAAGCAAGGGAAATCTTCTGTTTCTGAGTATGTCGCATCGTTCGAGGCTTTATCTCAGTATGGTCTTGAATTCATCAGCACTTCTTATAAGAAGAATTTGAAGTTTGTTTCTGGTCTTAAGAAATATCTTAGGAAGTCTTTGTTGCTCCAGCTTAAACTTTCTTTCGAGGAATTGGTTGATTCGGCACTTCACCTCGAGACCATCAAGAAGGAGGGTGAAAGTGATGTAGATGTTGAGGTTTCTAAGAACCCCAACAAGAGGCCGTTTCCAATTCAGAAGAAGCCTTTTCCTTCTAAGAAGAAGAAGACTGGTGGTCCTACTTCTCAGCCTCAGTCTTCCGGAACACCTTTCGTTCGAAAGTGTTTCAATTGTGGTTCTCCGGATCATATTATTCGAGCTTGTCCAAAGCCTCTCTTCTGCCGTTACTGCAAGAGGGAAGGTCATCGTAGTTTCACTTGTCCCATTGCTCCGAATAATTCTTCATCTGGCAAGTTAAATGTAGCGAATGCTTCTGGAGGTCCTTCTCAATCTAAAGGTATATCTCCATCTATTTTGGAAGGTTTTATTCTATTTCATGATCATAGTATTCGAGTTCTTTTCGATACGGGTGCTTCACATTCTTTCGTATCGAAGAAGCTCGTTGATGATTTATCTTTGGATGTTTCTTGTATGATTACTTCTTTAAGGATTGCGAATCCTATTGGGGGATCCGCGACCCTTAGCTTGTTTTGTGATGATATTGAGATTGTTTTATGTGGCTTTTCTTTCCGTGCGAATCTGCACGTTGTTTCTCATTTGGGTTTTGATATGATTTTCGGTATGGACTGGCTAGTGAGGTACGGTGCCAGGATTATTTGTTCCGAGAGAATTTTATATCTTTGTCATCCTGATTCGCCTTCTTAGTTATCTCTTGTTCTTCGGGATGTGGATAATTCCGAGATGGCTTTGTATTCTCTTGATTCGCGAGATGATGATGATATATCTCGTATTCCTATTGCTTGTGACTTTTCTGATGTTTTTGAGCCTGTATCGGGTTTGCCACCCAAACGAGCAATTGAGTTCCGCATTGATCTCATTCCAGGCGCGCAGCCAGTTAGTCGTCCTCCCACGAGGATGTCTACAAAGGAAAATAAGGAACTCAAGAAGCAGCTTTTAGAGCTTGAATCCAAGCAATTGATTCAATCTAGTTTTTCTCCGTGGGGATCCGCGGTCGTCTTTGTGAAGAAATCTGATGGAACTCTTAGGCTTTGCATTGACTATCGCAAGCTTAACGAGTTGACCATTAGAAATAGGTATCCTTTGCCTAGGATCGATGATATGTTCGATCTATTGAGTGGTGCTAAGGTCTTTTCTCAGCTTGACCTTGCCACAGGTTTTCATCAGTTACGAGTCGCGGAGGATAGCATACCTCTTACCGCTTTCCACACTCGTTATGGTTCTTTTGAGTGGCTCGTTATGCCGTTCGGTTTGACAAACGCTCCTGCTTTCTTTGTTGATCTCATGAATGGGGTATTCCGGGAATATCTCGATAAGTTCGTGCTTGTCTTCATTGATGATATCCTTATTTATTCTAAGTCTGAAGCTGAGCATGCTAATCACTTGAGAATTGTCTTGAGTACTCTTCGCCGTCATCAGCTTAGAGCCAAATTCTCCAAGTGCCACTTTTGGGAGAATAAGGTTAAGTTTTTAGGCCATGTTGTATCTTACGATGGCATTTCTGTCGATCCCTCAAAGATCGAAGCCATCCAGAATTGGAAGAGGCCTGAAAACGTTCATGAGTTTCGTAGTTTCCTTGGATTGGTGGGTTATTACCGTCGGTTCATTAAGGATTTTTCCCGTGTTGTGCTTCCTCTCACTTGCCTTACTCGGAAAGGCATTCGTTTTGATTGGTCCGACAAGTGTGAAGCTTCCTTTCTGTCATTGAAGAAACTTCTCACTAATGCTCCTATTCTAGTGGTTCCCGAAGGGAATCATGATCTTGTTGTCTACACCGATGCTTGTGGTAGTGGTCTCGGTGCTGTTCTTATGCAGAAGGATCGGGTAGTTGCTTATGCTTTTAGGCAACTGCGTCCGAATGAAGTTCGCTATGCCACTCATGATCTTGAGTTAGCCGCCATTGTCTTTGCCTTGAAGATTTGGCGACATTATTTATTGGGCGAGCGCTTCATTCTCTATACCGATCATAAATCTTTGAAGTATTTGTTCACTCAGAAAGAACTCAACATGAGGCAACAGCGTTGGCTCGAGTTTCTTGCTTCTTATGACTTTGATATCCAGTATATCCCTGGTAAGGGTAATCGTGTTGCTGATGCGCTTAGTCGCAGACATTCGGCTGTTATTTCTATGATGCTTGCCGAATGGAGTATTCTTGAAACTCTATATTTTTGTGAAATTCGTGATCGAGGTTCATCTTCCGATTCTCCTATTCTATTATTTAGTTTGGGAGCTCGACCTATTTTGTTGGATCGTATTGTCGATGGTCAACGGCGTGATCCTGATTTGTTGCATTTTATTCAGCTTTGTGAGTCTGGATCTTGTGATGAGGCGTTGTAAGATTTTAGCATTGATTATCATGGGTGTCTTCGTAAGAAGAACCGTCTTTTTGTGCCTTCTGACTTTGCACTTAGGCATGACATTCTTGATGATTGTCACCGTTCTAAGTATACTATTCATCCCGGTAGTAGCAAGATGTATGCCGATATGCGTCGTCTTTATTATTGGGAAGGCATGAAGCGCGATGTGGCGAGTTATGTGAGCAATTGCATAACTTGTCAGCGTTTTAAAGCCGAGCATCAGCGTCCTTCTGGTCTTCTTTAGCCTCTTGAGATTCCATTGTGGAAATGAGATCAAATTTCTATGGATTTCACTGACGGCCTACCTCGTTCGAGATCTGGCCATTCTAGCATTTGGGTTATTGTTGATCGCCTCACTAAGTCTGCTCATTTTGTCCCTATTAAGTCTAATAGGACTGCTTCGCATTTGGCTAAGTTGTATGTCGAGGAAATCGTGAGACTTCACGGTGTTCCTAGTTTATTGTGAGTGATCGTGATCCTTTATTCACGAGTCATTTTTGGAAGAGTCTTCAGCAAGCTTTGGGAACAAAGCTTAATTTTTCTACAGCTTATCATCCGCAGTCTGACGGACAGACTGAACGGGTGAATCGTATTTTGGAAGATCTTCTCCGTATTTGTATTTTTGATTTCGGTGGTAGTTGGGAGGATCACCTACCTATTGTAGAATTCTCCTACAACAATAGTTTTCAGTCTAGTATCGGTATGGCTCCTTTCGAAGCCTTATACGGAAGGCCATGTCGATCACCTTCTTGTTGGTTAGAATCTGGTGAGAAGCTTATTCTTGGTCCAGATTTTGTTCGTGATTCTTCCGAGAAGATTGATCTTATTCGGTTGAGAATGAAAGAGGCACAGAGTCGCCAGAAATCCTACGCGGACAACCGTAGGAAGCCTCTCGAGTTCTCGATCGGCGATCTTGTTTTTATTCGTGTTTCTCCTTTGAAGGGGGTTATGCGTTTCAGTACGACTGGATAATTGGCTCCTCGTTATATAGGACCATTTTCTATCACTGAACGTATTGGCCCTGTGGCTTATAGAGTTTCACTTCCAGCTCATTTATCTGGCATACATGACGTGTTTCACGTCTCGCAACTTCGGAAATGTCTTCGGGAGTCGGATTCTGTTATTACTTCTCCTGATTTGCAAGAGCTTGAGATCTCACCGGACTTATCTATTGTACAGCAACCTATTCGCGTGCTTGACTTATAGTAATACTCAAAGCTCGAAATAATGTTCAATCTTTAAAACAAATAAATTTTCGAAATTCAATCATATCCCCATTTTTAATCTCAAAGTCTCAACTTAAATTATTTAACAATTTCCTTTAACCAAAATTTATTTCAACATTCCAAACTTAATTTTCCGATAAATTCGATTTCTATAAATTGATTTCTATTTATAACTTTTAAATCAAAACATTTAAATAATTTCAAATCGACGATTTTAAAAATTATTAATTTAACCAATCTGGTGTCCGTATATAATTTTCTATCATATGGCCAAGTGATCAGTTATTTCAATTAAATGTCAGGGATGAATATATATCACTTAAATCAAATCTCATGTCATGTGTATGCATAACAGGATATATATAAGCAAATAAACATCCAAACATTTAAATATCAACCAATAGCATCCATCGAAATACATCATCCAATAGACAATACAATTCACGGCAATTTCATAGTTATCAATATCAGGTAATTTAATCGCAATTCAATTTTAATTTCAATTTAACTGTCAATTAAATTTTCAACGGTGAATTCAAATGACAATTAAATTTTATCAAACAACGATAAATAAAATTCATAACACTTCATAATGTCAAATTTAACTAGCATAAAGATACAGTACGTTGTGAGCGTTATAAAACACTCATCTTGATTTCAATGTAGTTTCAGCGTTTATTTCGAATAAAATTAAACGAGCGTTTAATTTTACCCGAAATTTTCACTATCTCCAAATGATTCCAATCTAGCTCCATTGCGTAGTGCTCGACAAAACAAAGCCAACGCAATTCGTTTCGTGCGTTTTCGACCTCGTAAGAAAAAGTTACACTATTTTAAAGATTAAACGAATTAATATAAATATAATTTACAATTTCTATTTCAATTTTAAACCTCAGATTCATCACAGCCGTTCAATTCTTTGCCTTAAAATCTGGGCCGCACTTTCCACTATCTCCTTCTTCCAGTATCACGTATCCAAAGCCGTGAGAAATAAACCCATTAGCCTCCATTTTTCCATTGAATTATACTCCACCATCGATGAACTAGAAGTCGATCGGCTAGCCTCAAACGAAAGCACGTGCAACACTCCATCTTCGGCCCAAATATCATCAAGCTCAGCCATCTCTAGGCTACGAAAATGTGGGTGACAGCAGCAAAAACGTGGCCAATTTCCCCCCTCCATGCCGCTCCATTTTCCATCATCCCCGTATGGATTGAAAGCTCTCGTTGTGATCTTCATCTTTGTAGTTGGATGTTTTTGGTGAATGTTGATGGATTGAAAGAAATTAGTGGAAGAAGTGGCGTGCGTTTCTGGCCATTGAAAATAAAGTGGCGGCCTGAAGAAGAAGGGGCTAGGGTTTTGCAAATGTGAAGGTGGATGGGTCCTTTTATAGAAAATCTACCGAAAATCACTATTTACTCGATTTTCCGAACTCCAAATCTCGCGCGGTGACCGGCGTTTCTAGAGTTTACCCCGCGTTCCGGACACAATGGAATAGGTTTTGGAAGCTAATTCGATCGTCTGTGCGAGTTACGGAAATAAACGATCAAATTTAAATTAAACCGATTAAACAAATTTCTATGCGTTTTGGCTTGCCCCGGACAGACGGTAAATCCGATTGACATGAAATTTGAAATCTTACAATAATATCATGTTACGGATCTAATAAAAATGGTTTCGTCAAAATCCGAGATTGTTTGAAAAATGGCTATTTTAACTCGTTAGTTAAATATTAAAATATTCAATTTTCACAAATTTACTTTTAATTCGATTTTAAAGTTCTACAACATCATTCTAACTTTAATATGATAAAATAAAATTTTATAAATCATTTTTAATCATATTAAACCCGTTATTCAATTATCCAATAAATTCCAATTTTAAAATCTTATTAACTCTATTATAATCCCAATATAACTTACATTCACTTTGGAAACCAATTTGAATCATATTAAATCAAATTTCAATTATTCACTCTATTTTCATATATTAAATTTCAA
The DNA here is from genome assembly GCA_030765085.1 of Allium cepa. NCBI lineage: Eukaryota > Viridiplantae > Streptophyta > Magnoliopsida > Asparagales > Amaryllidaceae > Allium > Allium cepa. The sequence continues at coordinate 457,776,633 of CM060938.1, read as the reverse complement.
TATCAAATTAATCATATCGAATTCGGAATTTAATTATTCAAACATTTGTAATATTAAATTAAACAAATTTGATTATTCTCAAATCACTATCTTTTGAAATATTCAAAACGAACTTATAAAATTTAACCTTTAAACCAATTCACATCTTAGAACCCTATTTTCATTTTACAGTTATTCAATTATTCAATAAGTTTTAAATATTTAATTTAAACAATTTACCTGTTTAATATTCAACATTTGATTTTAAATAGATTTTACTTATCAATCAATTACTCTATTATACCCAATGAATTCAACATTTATTATCCTATCCAACTATTGATTGCAAAGGCATTCACCAAGTAGCATTTATTTTTCAATACTTATTACTATTCAAATTTTCGAAGCCAATCTATTAAAATTTGTATTTCTACCTAAATAACTCACAATTCTTATTCACTTATTTACATTTGTTTTTCCATATATTCCCTTATAACCAAGTTATAACATTTGAGTTAATTCAATTAGATTGGAACTCCATTCGTTCTATAAATAATTACTTGGATAATTATTGTTGCACTTCATTCCAATTATCCAACGAATTGCAAAAATTTTTCTAACATTAAATCACGAAATCTTATTAAATTAGCTATTTTAATTATCGAAAATTTACGGGTCGTTACACTCTCCCCCACTCAAAACTTTTCGTCCTCGAAAAGGAAAAAAGAAGGGAAAAGGAACTAAGTATAGAATTCAACATTAGCTATATTTTATTCAAATTTAACAACTTATAAAACAATGAAATTCCATTTATAAAGCCATAACTATGCTTCCACTACGCTACTCCGATTAGTCTATGAAGTTTACGAGTTAGTTATCAAAACAAGTTATAAAATTGTAAAACTTGAAAAAATTTCTAACACCCGGATTTGCGAAAAAATTCGGCAGAGTCTCCCTTGCGCGAATCGATCCGAAAAGAAAAAAAATGACAGCATATATCACAAACATACATCTCATCAAGTGATGAGGCATCCCACGGGGAAAAAGTGTAAAAGTACGGTATGTAATCCGAGATATGTACCTTATATATTATTAGCGAGCATATACGGCAATATAGCGCGAAAGCGAGCTCCAAATGCGAAGCAAGCACAATCCGCACCTACTAAACACTCAACAAACCATGAGAAACATGCATATATGAAAATAATATCAATACATCATATAGCAACATAACAACTACATGTGCCAACATAGCAAATGCAACAAAACAACAAATGCATCCACCAAATCAATTAACATCCAACTATCATCCAACAAATCCATAACCAATCAATATAAATTCACTTCTCATTAATATTTATTGACTTGGGTTTCAATTTTAATCACAGTTGATTCATTAACGTTGGATTTAACTAACACTCATTCTCAATTCAATTAGTTAACATTCACTAATTTATATTTACATTAGTTCACTTCCAATTTGAATCAAATTAAATTCTATTTAAATTCATTTAACTTCCAATTTGATTTCAATGATTTATAGCTTTCAATTTACACTTAATGAATTATATAAAATCAACTAACAATCATATAACAACCAAATCATACCCGACATAACCAAATTATTAATTTTACATTCAATTTGGCTTATCTCTTTTATATATATATCCTGTTATATAATTTTAAAAGAATCATTTTATATTTGGCATCTTAAATTTCCAAAATTATCTTTAATTAAGTCCGCAAGTCGTACATACATCATCCGTGAGCAATATCAAATGTAATCGCTTATTCGATCACACAATTTCACTTCCAACTAGTATCGTTCACCCGACTCTCTAGTGCGGACTCAGATTTGGTTCCTTGATTGAAAACTGTTACTCTTCTTGCATAGCCATATACTATGATAGTGTAACAACCCGCATATTTAACGATTTTATATTTAAATGTTTAATTTAAATATAGCATCGTTAGTCGGATTTTGGTCCGAAATGTTACTTTCTGCAAATGGCCGAATTGGAACTCGAAACTACCTCCATTGGTTCCAAAATGGCGTTTGCGATCTTTTTGAGTATAATCTTTGATATGTTTGGAGTTTGTGAATTTTGGTTACTTTTTCTATTGGGTTTGGGTTTGGGTTCAGCCCACTAGCTTAATTAATCCTCTGGCTTAGCCACTCCTCTCATTCACTTATTCATTTCTTAAAACTTAAGCTTAGAACTGAAAATGGGGGAAAGGAAGAGGAATTAGAAATTAGCAAGCTCTAGTTCTCCTTTGTATCTTGATTTCTTGCTCCAAATTCATAGAGAATCCGTTGGTAAGTTAATCTCCATCTTCTTCATCTCTTCTCCTCTTCAATTTCAGTAATTTTCCTAACCCTAACTTAGGAAATACTTGCTTTGATTCTAGATTGAAGCTTGTAGTGTTGAAGTGGAGTGTAGTTGGTTGATTCCTTGCTTTTGTGCTTCTTCATCATCTTTGTTTGTGAGGTTAAAAGGTGAGTTTTGAACTCACATCTACTTCTCTTGATTTCATGGGTGTTGGTATGAATTCCTAACAAGTATGCATGTGCCATTGTTTTGGAATTGGAAAGAATTTGCATTTTCATTGAAATAGGGCAGGAAGTGCAAAATCACCAGGTTCGGCCGACCGAGTGCAGGCTTCGGTCGACCGACCTGCTGCCCCGAGCCTTATTTTGCTCCCTGCATCTGGCCGGCCGACCGAGCCCTGCAGTCCGGTCGACCGACCTGCTTTGTTTTGCCTGGTTTGTTTATTTTTGCATATTTGATTGATTTTTCCGGACTTTATCGATTCAAGTTTCTTTTTAGTGGTTGTTATTGCATATTTGGCTTTGATAACTTACTCTTGACTTCATCCACGGGTTTTTATAAAATAATTTCTCGAATCGCATTTAAAAGCTCGTTTCTCCAATTTATAAATTCTATTTAAAACACACACTTTCGCACTTCGAACGAAGTGGAAGGGTGATTAAATGGTTGGGCAAAACACGGACCATGAATCTGTGCGTTTATCCTTCTGATTAATGCCCGACCTATTCGATTGATCGTTTTGGCCTTCGGGTTTGGTTTATCGATGATATGAGGTAAATTTGTACTGCTTTGAGTGTGAAATAAACTAACGGATAGTAAACCGTTTAGTGCGAACGGATGGTTATGGGACTCACGTTACCACTTTTCGGATTCCCCTCTGGGAGTTTGTGACACATGCTGCCTTTGGGATAGTGTCTTCGGACTGTCTCCTGTGGCTTGTTTCCTTTAAATATCGCCTTTGGAGTTTGTCCTTTGCCCCGACTCACAAAAAATATTTGGGGTTGTCGGTTGTCTTTAGTATTGCTTTCGGAGTGGTTTCTTCACCACCGCTCAAGAGATATTGGAGTGGTTTCTTCACCACCGCTCAAGAGAAAATGGAGTGGTTTCTTCACCACTGCTCAAGAGATATTGGAGTGGTTTCTTCACCACCGCTCAAGAGATAACGGAGTGGTTTACTCACCGCCGCTCATGATGTTTCATTTATATGTATATCCCCTAGGTATTGCTTTTCTGTATTGGTTCTTTGGAGCCACACGAAATATAGCTTCTACCTTGTGGAACTCGTATTTATCGGTATTTGTTGTTTGCCTTATGGCTTGCTTTGGGATATTCTTATCCTTTGTTTCTATATGTTGCCGATGATATGAGGCTTGATCTATATGATTCATCTTTCATTAGATGATTGTGTTATCTCTTTTAGAGATATCTATTATGCTTTGTAACCTTGCAGGTTTATTGTTGTTCAGTTTATTTAACTGATTTGTTTAGCTAGACTGATCCGTGTAATTTATACTCGGGTCAGACCGAGTTGTTTCAGGTTAGGTGCTTTTGGACTTAGCCTATTTTGCTTCCGCATGGACTATTCGCTAGCTTCATTTTGTTGTAGCGTCTTTTGTGGTCCTTATCTGTTGTAACTCTGTTATTTATACTCTTTTTGTCTCGTCTGTATATTGTGGTCTCCTGTACCACTTGACATGTATTATTTTGTATACTCTGTTGTGTATCCGTTTATGTGTATATTATGATCGGCTGTTCTGTGATGTGAATTACATTTGAGTTGTTATATTTTCTTCTGATAGATCCTTTATCCATTGTAGTTTTGCTTTAAATATTTATTGAATAGGTCGAATTTTAATGTGACTACTTTTCGACGAATTTAGTGAACAGTTAAGGTAAGATTACACATGGTCGCTTCCATTATACTCCATTGTCCGCGTTAGCCGACAGTATTATCTATGTAATACTCTTTGTTAACGAGGCTCTAGGAGTGGGGCATCACAGATAGAGAATTCCAGAATCAAACCAAAAATCCATATAAAGGGTTCGCCGTCGAGAATCGAGTGGAAAATCCTAACTTGGGTCGATATAAATCATCTCGAAATTTTGTGCTAGAATTTGGATCAAATCGTTATGCGAACAAAATAATATACGTACAACTCACGCATTACCTTCCAATGGATTTCTATCTAATTTATCTATACTAAATTATTTTATTGGCTTTTATGTTTTTATTTACAATTAATTATTCACAATCCATTATTTAGTTAGTATATTCATTTTTTTACATAGCATATTCTTTAACATTATCTTTCCTTAAACATCATATCAAAAAATTTGCTTACTCGAGTTCATTTTAAACATTCTATATAATTTAATTAAACTCAATTTCTTTTCCCAATTGATTCTTAGCTATACTAAATTCTTTTGTTTACATTTACTTCATATTCATAGTTTCGGTTAATACAAATTTATTTGTGGAGCATTTTATTAATCACCACTTTAGTTTATAGTCATTCCATAAAAGTCTAACTTCTCATATATGACTTTTCTTAGTTTACAGTTATCTTAAAGGTTACAAATTCATTTTTTTTTAAATCCCTTTGCAATTTATATTTATTTTCTATAACCAATTTACAAAGATATAATACGATTCATTTATCTTCTTTCTTAAGTTCACTTACTTGTTACATCTATCCATTCATCATTCCATGCTATATTTAAGTATATAACATTTTTATCACAACCAAATTTTCCATTTATATACATTTTAATTCCCTTTTGAGTTTTCCTTACTTGTATATTTCAATTATTTTCAGGTTCTGTTTATTTATACAATATCTCATTACATGTCCAAAACATCATTTTAACTTTTAACATTTGGTAAGTCTTGTTATATGTTATCAGAATGTAATTTTGGTATTATACAAATTTATAGAATTTCATTTTACTTAATTAGAATGTTCACAAATTTAATTTGTTTAAATCCTCTTTCCTTTCAACTTTAAAGTTTTCCCAAAACAATAAGCTTAGATATCTTAATCCCCTTATTTTATAAATTTTGGTTATTCACATTTCATTCAAATAATTTGAAAATTACTAATTAACATAACTTAGAAATTTAAATGCCCGGTTCTTTTCAAATCGTTTGAAATAAACATGTACACTTATATCTTTAATGTATCAAATCATACCTTTGGAGTTTAAACCAAAACCCATTTATCCAAAATAATTTCGAAGAAAAGCAAATCTTCTTAGAAGTCTCCCCCACTTTGAGACTCGAAAATGAACGTCGATGATGCTGCGCAGTCATCACCGAAATTATTTTCCAGCGACAGAAGAGAGGAGTACTGAATTCATTCCTTCTTTTAAAATCCTTTCAAAATATTTCCATAAAAAAAATTCCAACTACTATTACTATATATTTCTTCAAAGCTTTGAAAACCATTTTAAAACCTCCGGGTCTTAAATTCAATATTTTCCAATTTAAATCTATTTTAATTTATAAGTCACCTTTATAAAATATTCTTATAGGATTTTCTTTCTTAAAACATTCCACAAGTGTTTTATCATTGTTCATCTTGTAATTCACCTTATTTATAAATTACAATATCCAATTAATGATAAGGACCAATATTATCATTCCTAACAACCAGGTAAGCTAGATAAGTCACAATAATTTCTGAAATTTTTTCTTTATATACAAAATATAATTAGAGCAAAATTATATCATTTACCCAATTTCAAAACAATAATGTGTCAAATTTGTTCTGTTTGAGTGTTTAGAGATCCCTGTCAATGACGTTAATTACTCGTATTGACCAGAATCCATAAGCCACTCAACAAATCAACCGACATAATATAAAACATTTTATATCACTAACAAATACTCTCTCTCATATATATACACTCAGCGACTCATCATAGGGTATTACAACCCTATTTATAAAGAGCCAGACCCCACAAAGCTAAGGTTGTCGCTAAACCAAAGCTCTGATACCAACTGTAACGACCCACCTTTTTGGACAGTTTAAACCGACGATCCAATACACATACCGATTCCAAACCATTCAAAAAGGCAGATGGTTATTGGGGTAAATAAGAAAAGAAAGGAAAGGGAAATAAAGGAAATGAAACAACACAGAATCTTGCAGCGGAACGATAAAATATAATAGTCAAATAAACAGTTCATGAAGCTGTTTACGATACTTTGATCATTATTTATACAACATTTATCAGAGTTATACATATACAACAGAACAAATAAAATAATGCAGCAGACAACATGATGCAAAGATAATAAGAGTAATAGTATACCAAATCTTCGTCTTCATCCTCCAGAATAGATCTTCAAAAAACTGAAAACTCAGGACTGACCCGAGCGTAATGAAAAGACAAAACACTCGAGTCAGGACTTAAATATCCTTATGAAAGTTAAATCAATCGTAAATAAATACGAGTGTAACGACATCAGAGATGTTTACGGGGTTTGACATCTCATATCCAGTGTCAACGTGCGTGCAATAACTTAAAAGATGTTACAGGATTTTCCATCTCTCAAGGATCCGCTAAACTATCTACTATGTAGTACAATACGCTATTATAATATGTCTACAGTAAAGTAAAAGTATTAAAATAGCGTTAAGGCGTTACCATAATTCCCCTTAACACGTTTTTATAATGCCATAGTCTATACAGCACCGTAAGCCCCACCGTAAACTGGTGGTTATCAGAGGGTACCCCATAGGTATAACACAAAACAAAACGTAGTGGTCGCGAATAGGATAATTAGTATGACAAGGTACATGAGGCGATACCAACTAGGATACTAGTAGTTGCGTGATCTGGACTGATGTTGAGCATAGCCAGCAGCTACCCCAACACCGCGAAACAACACTCCCAAATCAAGGGGTGCAACCAAATCGAATCACAAATGTAATAGATATGGTATCGAAGAAGTGTGTCCGCTAGAGATGGCGAACCTCAATGGCCCGGTGCGGCTCCTATTCTAGTCATGTCAGGGGTCATCAAATATCGTTCTCTTTCTTCAATCAACGCGTTCACCAAACCATCCACTTCAATCTGGATCAACACTCCGCGTATAATAGTTATTAAAGTGGTTTTCGGTATCGACAGAGAGTATGTCCATATCCGATCCCGGTCTCTTTAATAAGTACGTATTATTACACCTGTGGCTCTTTTACATTTCAAATCGATTCATAATTCATATCAAAATATCATATTCATTTCAAAATCAAATCCATTTCAAATATCATCATAGCTATTCAAAATGTAAGATTTCGTTTCAAAAATCATTTTTCGCCTCAATATCTCATTTTTATTTCAAGATCATTTCGAATTTCAATTTAGGTTGTAACTTCATTTAACCCAATTCGTATTTAAATTCAAGATTTAAATATAAGAATTTCACCTTACTGACCAGCTTGAATTTTTAGAAAATAGTTTTAAGTAGTTTAAAAGTAGTTTTAAATATTAAAATAGTTAAAAATACTTAAAATCTTAAATTGATTTAAAACGGATAAATTAGTTTAAAATAATTCGAATTGGGTTAAGTAGATTTAAAATAGATTAAAATAGTTTAAGTATTTAACAATGGTTTATATAACAGAGTAATTTGGAAAACAAAATAAAACAGCTTCAAAACCAGTCCATTTCAATTATAACTTCCCAATTCAAATCAATTTCAATTTCCATTCTACCGATTCAATTTCGATTTCGATTCAAATCAATGTCAACTTTGACTTCAAATTAATTCAATTTTACATTCACCTTCAATTAATTCAATTTCAATTTATATCGATTTGGAGCTTGATTTTCAAAATATCAATTTATAACACTTAACAAAATTATCCTTCAATATTCAAATTTAAATCCAAATTTCAAATATGATTCAATTTCAAGCTCAATTTCAAAATATCATTTTTATGTCACTTTTACTTAGTAATACTCAAAGCTCGAAATAATGTTCAATCTTTAAAATAAATAAATTTTCGAAATTCAATCATATCCCGATTTTTAATCTCAAAGTCTCAACTTAAATTATTTAACAATTTCCTTTAACCAAAATTTATTTCAACATTCCAAACTCAATTTTCCGATAAATTCGATTTCTATAAATGGATTTCTATTTATAACTTTTAAATCAAAACATTTAAATAATTTCAAATCGACAATTTTAAAAATTAATAATTTAGCCAATCCGGTGTCCGTATATAATTTTCTATCCTATGGCCAAGTGATCAGTTATTTCAATTAAATGTCAGGGATGAATATATATCACTTAAATCAAATCACAATGCCATGTGTATGCATAACAGGATATATATAAGCAAATAAACATCCAAACATTTAAATATCAACCAATAGCATCCATCGAAATACATCATCCAATAGACAATACAATTCACGGCAATTTCATAGTTATCAATATCAGGTAATTTAATCGCAATTCAATTTTAATTTCAATTTAACTGTCAATTAAATTTTCAACGGTGAATTCAAATGACAATTAAATTTTATCAAACAACGACAAATAAAATTCATAACACTTCATAATGTCAAATTTAACTAGCATAAAGATATTCAATACGTTGCGAGCATTATAAAACGCTCACCTTGATTTCAATGTAGTTCCAGCGTTTATTTCGAATAAAATTAAACGAGCGTTTAATTTTACCCAAAATTTTCACTATCTCCAAATGATTCCAATCCAGCTCCATTGCGTAGTGCTCGACAAAACGAAGCCAACGCAATTCATTTCGTGCGTTTTCGACCTCGTACGAAAAAGTTACACTATTTTAAAGATTGAACGAATTAATATAAATATAATTTACAATTTCTATTTCAATTTTAAACCTCGGATTCATCACAGCCGTTCAATTCTATGCCCTAAAATCTGGGCCGCACTTTCCACTATCTCCTTCTTCCAGTATCACGTATCCAAAGCCGTGAGAAATAAACCCATTAGCCTCCATTTTTCCATTGAATTATACTCCACCATCGATGAACTAGAAGTCGATCGGCTAGCCTTAAACGAAAGCACATGCAACACTCCATCTTCGGCCCAAATATCGTCAAGCTCGGCCATCTCTAGGCTGCAAAAATGTGGGTGACAGCAGCAAAAACGTGGCCAATTTCCCCCTCCACGTCGCTCCATTTTTCATCATCCCCGTATGGATTGAAAGCTCTCGTTGTGATCTTCATCTTTGTAGTTGGATGTTTTTGGTGAATGTTGATGCATTGGAAGAAATTAGTGGAAGAAGTGGCATACGTTTCTGGCTATTGAAAATAAAGTGGCGGCCTGAAGAAGGGGCTAGGGTTTTGCAAATGTGAAGGTGGATGGATCCTTTTATAGAAAATCTACCGAAAATCACTATTCACTCGATTTTCCGAACTCCAAATCTCGCACGGTGACCGACGTTTCTAGAGTTTAGCCCGTGTTCCGGACACAATGAAACAGGTTTCGGAAGCTAATTCGATCGTCTGTGCGAGTTACGTAAATAAACTATCAAGTTTAAATTAAACCGATTAAACAAATTTCTAGGCGTTTTGGCTTGCCGCGGAAAGACGGTAAATCCGATTGACATGAAATTTGAAATCTTACAATAATATCACGTTACAGATCCGATGAAACTGGTTTCGTCGAAATCCGAGACTGTTTGAAAAATGGCTATTTTAACTCGTCAATTAAATATTAAAATATTCAATTTTCACAAATTTACTTTTAATTCGATTTTAGAAGTTCTACAACATCACTCTAACATTAATATGATAAAATTAAATTTTACAAATCATTTTTAATCATATTAAACCCGTTATTCAATTATCCAATAAATTCCAATTTTAAAATCTTATTAACTCTGTTATAATCCCAATATAACTTACATTCACTTTGGAAACCAATTTGAATCATATTAAATCAAATTTCAATTATTCACTCTATTTTCATATATTAAATTTCAATATCAAATTAATCATATCAAATTCGGAATTTAATTATTCAAACATTTGTAATATTAAATTTAAACAAATTTGATTATTCTCAAATCACTATCTTTTGAAATATTCAAAACGAAATTATAAAATTTAATCTTTAAACCAATTCACATCTTAGAACCCTATTTTCATTTTACAGTTATTCAATTATTCAATAAGTTTTAAATATTTAATTTAAACAATTTACCTGTTCAATATTCAATATTTGATTTTAAATAGATTTTACTTATTAATCAATTACTCTATTATACCCAACGAATTCAACATTTATTATCCTATCCAACTATTGATTGCAAAGGCATTCACCAAGTAGCATTTATTTTTCAATACTTATTACTATTCAAATCTTCGAAACCAATCTATTAAAATTTGTATTTCTGCTTCTTATTCACTTATTTACATTTGTTTTTCCATATATTCCCTTATAACCAAGTTATAACATTTGAGTTAATTCAATTAGATTGGAACTCCATTCGATCTATAAATAATTACTTGGATAATTATTGTTGCACTTCATTCCAGTTATCCAATGAATTGCAAAAAAATTTCTAACATTAAATCACGAAATCTTAGTAAATTAACTATTTTAATTATCGAAAATTTACGGGTCGTTACAGCTGGTCATCTCTTGATCGAATGGTAGGGAATCAGGTTTGGTTCTCGCATAGTAGTTTCCATTTTCAATAAACCACACAATAATACTGCCTAGACACTTACTCGTATATGAGATTCTGAACGGCCCCTAAGTACGCTCAATGCGGGATACTAGACTTTAATGCCCGTAGAGGCAATAATCCAGATATTAGGCATTGTGATTTTATGTTTGAACTTTGATTTTGTTAGATGAACCTTTGATTATAAAACACATTCGAACGTGAAAACTGATATCAATCGCTTTAAGTCCTATCCGAAAAGACGGGACCGGAGTGCATGAAGTAAACCCCTCACTGGAGAGTGAGCGGATGAGCTAGCTTGCCGTCGAATAACCTCACTGGATAGCGAGTGGATTGGGCTCGACAAGGGTCTCATGACCATCAGTCTTGAACGACTATAAATTTAAAAATCGGTCTCGAACGACCGCCGTCCGCCTCGAATAGCTATTGGTCTCGAATGACAATCTTCCGCCTTGAACAGCTATCGGTCCCAAATGAACACCATTCGCCTCGAACGGCTACATCGGTCTTGAACGATCATCATCCGCCTCTAACGGTTATCGGTCCCGAAGGACCACCATTCGCTTCGAATAGCTATATCGACGTTAAAAGTCCACTGCCTCAAATGACTATATCGGTCTCGAGCAATTGTCATCCGCCTCAAACGGCTATCGGTCTCGAACGACTAAGGATTTGACTATCGACCTCGAACGACTACAAATTTGATTATCAGCGTTGAACGACTACGATTTAACTATTGGTTTGAACGGTCACGAATTTTATCACCTATCCAGAAAGATCACGCACTGAACTAAATATAAAGTGATCCAGAGAGATCAAACTTGAGAATGAAAACAAGTTTGCTTTTGATAAAAAGGATTTGAATGCCTTATAATCGAAGCAGAATTGAAGAATCCCGGATGAAAGCGGGATGATCTTGATATTTAATAACTCTAAATGAAATCGGGATGACAAAGATGTAAGTCCAGGATGAACGCGAGATGGTTAATGTGATGTAATGACTTCGAACGAAATCAAAATTGTGATAACGTGTAGGAAACACCTAGGCAGAGCCTACAGTCTTTGGCTGTGACGAGTCTGGAATGGCTCTTGATTAATATGAAGAATCCGACGGAACTGGATGGTTCATCAAGGTTGAAGTAGCCAAAAAACTCAACTACCAAAGATTGAAAAAACATTCGTTCTCGAACAAAGCACATCTTCCATTCACAAGGCGTGCTTTGGGGGGCAAGTGTTATCCCGCCTTTTGACCAGGTCATATTCAGACAAACTGAAAGGATTGAACTAAGAGTTATTCAAGTAGGAAGCCTAGGAGTCTAAAAATCAACTGCAGACAGAGTCGCAAGACAAAAGCCAAAACATCTCGCGACAATAAGACAATGGGATCACTCAAGTTAGGGATCGGTACGACTCCCACTTGGGGATCGATACCGACTCCCAAGTATGACTTAGATGGACACCATCTTCACGATCCGCTTCTTTTAACAAGATAGGACAAGAAAACAAGAACTACAGTTCAAGTGAGTGGCTAAGTAAGCAGAGCAGCTTCGCTACCTCGGGCGTCTCCTGCCTTATTAGTTTCTTGATAGAAACCTCGCTATTCCCGGATATCTCAAACGGTCCCCTCTTTTTGAAGGCTCATTCAACTTTCTTATCAAAAGATTCTAGCGAAGCAAAGAGGAGGGAGTCGACGAATTGACCTCACTTGGAAACATAATCACTTCTCGAGCAGATTTTTCACCTTTAACATACCTTTCCAACACCATGATGAAATAGAAGCTTTTGGAATTCCTTTCACTCTTATTACAGGCTGGTTCATGGCTCTATATGAATTGGCGGTTTCTGATACCTCTGACCCTGTTCTTGATCCAATGTGGAGACAAGGTATATTCGTTATACCCTTTATGACTTGTTTAAGAATAACCAATTCATGGGGTGGTTGGAGTATTTCAGGATAACTATTCTCAAATCTAAAATAGAAAGTCCAATTTTTTGATATTTTCAATATCTTATTATTATAAATTATTATTACTTTGATGCCAATAGCCAATTTCAAAGTCAATCTGTTGATTCAATGCAATTTGAACTCCTGAATCTGCAACTTTGCTCTTTTACGATTCCATCATTTAGGCTCTGAAACAACTTATTATTGATGCAAACAACTATGAAATCTTGAAGATAATCACAAGACGATTTGAGATGAAAAGTTGAAGACACCGCATATGGAAAATTTAAGGATCGATATTGACCCCTACCTAGGGATCGGTACCGACTCTTAGCATCTGCTGATATGGCGCATATTCTTTTGGGAAAACTGGTCTAAATTGGACATAACGACTTGGAGATATTTCTGAGTGACATTTTAGCCCCCGCCTCTAATAGATGGGTAAGGCTCATGTTTCAAGATTTTTTAGCTCTGACTCTTCTCTACTTATATTATAGTAACTCTTAAAATCTAAGTGTGAAAGCTGTATCGAGTCCTAAGAACTTCCGCCCCTAACTCAGAAATAAGCAATAAAATCGTTAAGTGGACGTAGGCAGAACCACTATAAAACTTTGTATGTACTTTTCTCATTTTTATTTTATTTTCTTCACTTTTATTCTCTATTACATTCATGTGGGTGTTTGAGCCATTTTGGTTCAAACACTCATCTTTTGAGTCTTTGTGTCAGTGGGTAGTATGTTCTTCAAAATTGCGGCGTTGTTCCGTCACTCCAATGTCAAAGTGGCGCATCCCTATTGCTTTTAATAAAATATAAGATTGCAACGCAGGGTTGCCTCCTTTTATGTTAATTTACGATTGCGGTGCATCCTTATGGCATATAATTATTTTAGGGTTTGTGCCACAGTTCTACAACGTTAGTGCTATTTTTGAAGCTGCAGCACAATCTCATAAAGATTACGCCGCAATTTGAACTTATTAAGGCCCACTATTTGGAATTGCAGTACAACTTTCATGTTTGATAATTGAAGGGTGCGTCGCACTTCTACTTACTGAAGCGACCGTTAGGATTTTAGATCAGTCCTTGTATTTTTGTTGCCGCGTCATTTCATTGGTGCGGTATCGTAGTGCTGAAACGACGCTCAATAGAAAGACGTGGTCCTAATGTTTTGTTACTATTTTGGATTTTTTGGGCTTGCTTCCTTTCTGTAGTATAACTTCTTGTATTGTGAGAGCAGGTCCTTTGGCTTTATACTTGCATCAAATTCTTTTTGGTAGCGTTCAGAAAATATGGGTGTAACAAGTATTTCAAAGAATGGATGTTTGACACAAAGTGAACAGTGATAGGGCAATTGTTGGCTTCAAACGGTATTTATTGTATACCTCGAAGTTTGTCAACGTATAATCAATAGATACAAAATTTGCCTGCATTTGTATCCAAGAAACTGATATGGCGCATCAGAATCCATTCGGTTTTAGTTAAGATAATGATTTATATAAAGTCATATTAACTTTATTTGATATCATCAAGGATATGTATTTAAATTTTTTCTCAGCATAATAGTTTATATCATATGTATACAAAATAATTTTCATTCTTTTTAATTTTTGTACTTTTACAACAATCAAAGAGGAAACAAATTTATGTTAAAATAAAAATTGCATTCATAGTTTTAGATTAACTAATTATCGGTTGGTGGAATAATATTAGATATTCGTCACGGTTGGTGGAATAACTAATTTTTGTACTTCTCCATGTCAGTCACAAATCCGCTTCCATTTAACTGTCACTACTCTTATTCTTCCGCCAACACCAAAACTTCGTAGCCCTTCCTCTCATCACCATTGCCTTCAACAGCTCGACCTCGACCCACGCAGTTTTGACCCGTGCTGCGTTCAGCTCCACCTCGCCGGCGTCATTGTCGCTCTCCCCATCGTCTTCGTCGATCTTTTTTCGAATCGTCATTACCGCCTTCTCCATCGTCATTGCTGCTCTCCTCATCGCCGACGTCAATGTCTCGGCCTTACTTGCACTGCCTCCTGCTCTGTCTTCGTCGGCATCATTTTAGCTACGAAGCAGATTAAATCATCGTCGATCTGAATTTTAAAAAAATCAATGCCGTTATAAAATGCCAAATTAAATTAGCATTAAATCATTGTAATGCTATATTCAAAAAATGTTAAATTTTACAATCATTTTGCATGCGTTAAACATGCTAGTGTACTTCATAGTTAAAATACTACGTCAATCTATCATTTCAAATATCATTAACATTCTACTAAACTTTGTATATTAAAATATCATTTTGAACGTTTTAAACGTGCTATTGTACTTCATAGTTAAAATGTCAGTTTAAAAAATAATAAAATAAACTAGCATTATCATTCTTTTTTATAGTTTAAAAAATGCTAAACAAAATTAGCATTATACACATATGATGCTATATTCATTTTCACTTAAAGATAATACTACTTGTATTTAGCATTTTGAAATGTTAACTGTTCAAAAAAAATCGATCGGCACCAGCTTCGGCCGTCTTCTCTTCCATATCCGGCGCCATGCTTCGCAGCTACAACATCATCGACGTCATGCTTCGCCGCGGCACCACCAACAATTTTCTCTTCCATTGCCTCACAAACCACCTCGACCAACCACCTCGTCGTCTCTTAGGCTGCTACTACTCATCGCCTCAATCATCCACCATCACCATCACAAGCCTATGTCACCTCATCGCCTCCTAAACCTCATCTTCCATGGCATCACCTGTTAAGCCACCACCATTTTAGTCGCGTCTTAAGTTTGACGTTGTGATGTATTTTTACGAAAGATTTGGCCTTCGTATCAAATATAAAGCGTGTTGTCCTTGCGTACAAAATTTTCTTGATGTTTGTTCTCCATCCAGTTTTCCACTTTTTTAGAAATGATGTTTATTGGAATTTTTCATTTATTTCAGCTAAACAAATAATTAACTATAATGTGTGAACAAAAATTATTTGAATCATTAGAAAGAACTTTAAAAGAAAGTTTACGTTAGAACAATTAATGATTAAGTGTTAGGAGTAACATACATACATAATACATAATTGTATGCGTGTAAATACAGCTTTATCTTTTTTATTACTTTTAGTCTGGTGCATGATATAAATAAAAATATATAGTTGAAATTTTATAAGTCAACTCTGGCGTTAGTGATATTAAGCAGAGAAAAGTGATTAAAAAGAGAAGCACGTTATTTCTAACGATAAAGAGTTCACACAAAACAACACACATTTAATGAAGAAATAATAGAGTTTGCTTTATTATAAGATTTAATAAAAAAATACATAAAGAAATACAATCACACCCAAACAACGATGCATTGTGTTCTAATATGGTCTATGTATTTGTCATTTGCCATATACTAGAACTAATAATCGAAAATTATTTTGCGTTAACGTGATATTTAAAAAGACAGTTAAACCGTGCTATAGGATATACCTATCATATAATCCAAGATTAACTACATAGTTATGAAGAGAGAGAAAACACATTTTAGCGGTACGTAAAGAGAAAAAACATATGGTATTGATTTCACACTTAAGCAAAAATTTGGAGCCGTGTGATTTATAGATAATGTGGGCCCGCTCTTAATAAAATAACAATCCACGTTGAATTTAAGATGCTTTCCTTATAAGTACCACTAGTTTATTAAAATGCATTGTTAAAAGTAGGGGCGGAGCGGGTCATTATGATACAGTTTGAAATTCAAACCGCTTTCGCACTGCACCAAATGGTTAATCAAAAATTCAAACCATTATAACGATTTAAACGATTCGGTTTTGGTTTGGTTTAATGTAATACGGTCTCGTTTTGGTCTGGTTCAGTTTGAACTCATATTAAATATGAAATAAGAGAATTACTTACATACACAATCAATTTACGAAAACAATTGTGTGAAGTTTTTATACTTAGAGGTTAAAACATACAATGTCATATAGAAATGAAATATTGGTTCTTAATTGTATGAATATTTCTATTTGACATTTAACTATAAGTGAGGTTTTTTCAGCAGATTAACAAATCATCAACGTTAACCAATGCATAATCATTAAGTAAAAGAACTAGAATAAGATTATAATTAACATTTATTCAAAAAAAGAGATGAAAAATATTATACTAAAAATATAACTTCTTCCTTTATTACAATGATAATTACTGATACAAACTGAAAATAGAATATACATCGTTAGAATATAAAATAAGATTGAAGTTGCTTATATTTTTATCATAAAATTACTAGTGTATATATTCGGTTCGGTTCGGTTTAATGCATCGGTTCAATCGTATAAATCACAACCGAACCATATCGATGCGGGTCGGTTCGGTTTGGGATGTTTGCATTGGTTAGAAGATTCGATGCGGTTTTCCGCATAATTTCTATGATCTGGTGCGGGCAGTTTGCGTATAGCAGTACGGCTTATGCCAACCCCTAACTAAAAGGGAATTCGGTTTTGAATGAATAAGATATTTTTTTCATTTTTCAAAAAAATTAGTGAGAGGCGTAACAAAAAAGTTTGCCCTCTTAACAAAAGATAAATAAATCTAACATGTCGGTAACTTTCTACTGAATTTTGCTTTATTTTTCGATCAAATCCCACGGAAAGTTATCTTCGATGAATTAACTTCGTTTTTTGCTTTAATTTTCAATGGAGTGGCTTCGAATTTTACTTTATTTTTCGATTGGGACCTAACGAATTTCATTTTCGAACGAGTTCCCATAATAATTTTCTTTTTAAACGGAGTCCTTTTAAAATTTGCACCCTTATTCAAAAATGAAGTTCTTTTAACAATGCCCTTATTATAAAGTGAGAGAATTAAAACATTGAAAAAAAATTAGCTTGAACAACATCAATTTTCATTTTTTGGCTGAAGGACAAACTTTGAAAGTAATTAGATTGAAGGAAAATGCTGATTATAACTAGCATTATATTCAGTTTTTACACCATACAAAACGCTAGTTATAACTAGCATTATATTCAGTTTTACACCATACAAAATGCTAGCTATATTTAGCATGTCCTTCGGTTTAATTTTTTTCAAAGTTTGTCCTTCAACCTAAACATGAAACTTGTTGTCCTTCAACCTAATTTTTTTTTACAAAGTTTGTCTCGATGCCTATTTTCCATTATATATAATACGTGATATGCTTTTTATTTTTATAAAAATAAGTGATCCTCTCTTCTAGAGAGCACTATTTTACACTTAAAAATGAAGCTATCAAATTGCCTTGCCTGGTACCTAGCGATACCCCCTACAATTTAAAATACAAAACAAAAATCCCCAAAATGCAGTAACTAAGGTTCATAATGAAAATACAAAACAATAAGCATAAGCTAAAACTAAGTCTGTCAACGGATATTTTCAGATATGGACAGTGTCACATCTGCATCCATACCCAAAACCATTTTCGCATATCAGGTATCCGTATATCCATTTAATTTTCGAGTGTGAACGGATGTCGAACATTTATTCGCTTCGCCTATAATTAGTAAATTTAAAAGAATAAATGTAAAATTTTGGATTAACATAAAACCATTTTAGTACTAATGCTTATAAAAAATCAAGAAATAAAACATACGGTGTTAAAAAAACAGTTTTGTGCAACGAATATTCATTTATACACATTTTATATGAGTTATTTCCTTGATAAAATGGTAAATATCAATCGTTCGATGTACTAAAATGTACATAATATCAACTACTAACGTGACAAAAGTCAAACAGACAACTATCAAATGCGGATACCATCATGTCCGTACCCGTATTCATTTTTTGGATTCTGGATTTTTATTTTATTTTTTGGATACAGATGCGAATGAATTTTGAATTTTTTGGGTATAAGCTCCATCTAAACCTTAAATATAATAAAAATAATAAACATCCAATAAATACAAAATGAAAAACTAAGCAAATCTCTCAAAATCATAAATAAAACGACAAATGGTGAAACGGATCACCAATAACAAAATATAGCAGATCTAATCACTCAGCTGAACCAATCGCAGCAAAATCACCACAAATCATCATTAGCAAAACAAAAATCAGACTAGCATCCTCGGCCCACTCAAAACAGCAAAACAACTGCATCCATCGAAACCACATTAACAGCTAATACTAGAAAGAAAAAAAACTCCACAACCACCTAAGATGAACACACAAATGTGTGTGTATAAACAAGTATTTATAAACATATGTATGCAAGAGAAAAATGAAGAAAAAAATAAAAATAGCAATAATCTGATGGAAATAGGTGATAGATGATGTAAACTATGTGATACAAGAGAAAAAAAGACGGAAATAAGGGATGAATCAGGATTACGACAAAGATAAACTATAACAAACTGAATGATAGCAAAAGAACTGAAATAAACATCATGACAAAAACCAAGTAAATTAACGATTCTACGTAAAAATCAAATGGAAAATAAAAGGATAGAAATAAATATAGCATGACTAAGCAAGCCTAGTAGACTAAAACAAACAAAATAAAAGCACGAAGAAAAAGTGCAAGAACTAAATGGCGCATCATCCCCTTAAATCCCTACTCACTGCCCAAGGGCCAAAAGCCAGTGCTGGCACTTGGTCCCAACGAACCCTTCGATCGAACTTCGGTTGGCCCATAAATTTAATAACGTTAAGAAGCGAGTCATCAATAAGGTCCATAAAAACAAGGTCCATCCAGCGAACATCAATAAGAGACTGTAAAGAGCTTTCTACCTAAGACTTTTCTAGAACGTATTTTTAAAATTTGGGATTATTACATGAAATACTTTTGACAAAAAACAAAGATCCAAAATCAAATTAACATTCAATACAATGTTAACTTGCAACATGTCAGTGGTTGAACGACAGGTCAGCGGTTGAACCCAAAGACACTGATATTTCAGTAACCAGCACAGCAGTAAGGCAATATCCATCAACTCCCAGCATAAATTGTTGCACAGATGCTCCTTTTTTTTGGCTTTATTCACAGGATTTAATCTAGAATTTATGCACAAGTCGCTGATTAATTTTGTAGTTGGGAAGCCATCAAAGTAGTGACATACAACTGCAGTATTTTGGAAGAAAAGAATTACTTCTAATTGTGATAATAGGTTTGTTTTCCTAAGATAGTGTACAGTTCCAAATCTGCCAAAACCTTCTAATCTTTCCTTCTAGTTCAAATAATAAAACTCCTTCAGAGTTTTCAAACTTGTCTAGGATTCAACTATTATACATCAATTTTGTGTGTATATTGAATTTCTCGTATATTTTTAAATTCATTAGTGTGTAAGTAATAACTGTATGGTTTGACGTTTTAAACTTATCCAAGCCCACTACAACATCCTACCTGCATCCCTGACCATACTGGTGGTAAGAATTGTAAATTTACTTGTATAACTGTGTTGTATTATATTTTTGTGGAGTACAAAGAAAATAACACCCTGTAATCCAAGGAAAAGTGACAAATTGATGATACAATTCATTATATCTTAAACATGATGAAGACCTATCAGCAAAAACTCAATCCAAAATTGTATCACATTAGCCGCTCCATTTTCTAATAATAATATATCGCGGGTTTTGAACTTTGATTTTCATTATCCTAGGAGATTAAGTTAAGAAGGTTCAATCATATGCTGCTGACAGGGCCATCTCGACTTGTTTAGCATAGTGCGTATATTTCCATAAAATTCACATAAAACATCATATCAAACATTGGTATCAGATTCAGAGTATCAATATAAGCATTGATGTCGGGCAAAGGAAGCATTGGTTGATGCAATATAACGCAAACAGACCACACGAATTGCAAAGGAACAAGGAATGTTTGGTTGATCAGAAACCATCAAGAAGCAGTAATAAATATGTCAGCCTTACCCAAAGTGTAGAGTGATGGATCGGTAGCCATCTGGTCTGCATCACGTTCTCCAACTTACCATCCTCCATCTTCCTCACAAAGTCTGATTTCTTTTTGCAGCATCTTGGAGACCAGTGATCATCCCTGGCCATGCACATCGATTCACAGAAATTAGTAACACCTTGACCTAGAAAGTAAACTAAACAAGGACTCTATCCACTTATCGGTTATTCTAGACGTTGATTTTCATATGGTGACATAAATTTATATTATAGTATAACATTAGTCATCGATATAAACAAGATTTATTCCAGATGAAAATCACACGCTCCAGTCATCCACGTAAAAGAGTATCATGCAATTTAATGCAAACATGCACTTATAAATCAACAATTATTCATTACTTTCTGCTTTTTTTTTCACACTCTTCCATCAGGTAAAACAGCCAACCAGACCAGTAAGAACACGAGAAAGGATGCTTAATGTATTACTCAAAGGTCACTAAACATAAATAATAATAAAAAATAGACACCTTCTGCAGATTATTTATATAAGAATCCATGAAACTTAATGCTGGGGCTGGTCAAATATAGATTGTATCTTCTTTGAAGTTTCTTTTTTAAAATCAGGAGCAATCAATCTCATTAGGAGTATTACGAAGATGATTTAGCTTCGCTCAAATGTATGTAGCTGTATCATATACCTAACATGTTATCCTTTGAGCCTATTCTGCACCGATCAAAATTTATTCCAACTGGTATTTTGACATGTGCGCTCAAAAAACATCGTTGAAGAAGAAAAAACAGACCTCGCATTTGCGATGCGTGACATATAAAAATATTGCTTGTGCTGACATTCAATTGTGCCCCTTAGACACATACAAATGAGATCATTAAGTAAAACTAACAATTGAACTATACGGATCATAATTTCTCTACAACGGAAGAAGGAAACCAAAAATAATAAAGACAAATTAAATTGTTAACAACCATTAATATATGAAATAAATGATGCATAAACCATAATCATATTAGGATTTTATATTACAAGATTGGATATAAAAAGATTGGATGTTCATATTTAAATTTAAATTTCAAATTTCATAATTTTTGAGTTTCAAATATCAAAATACATATACCATAAAAATTGAATTCGAATTTCAAGTTCGGCTGTTTTGAAGTTTGGATTTGATAAAATTTAATTTCTAAAATTGGCGACTTTTATTTTATTTTGAAATTGATGAAATTATTTAATTTTCTAACCTTCTTTTTCCTTAAAACTTGTTTTTTTCAGATCAATTTTACTTGAACCTTTTCAGTTGAATTTCTTACAAAAAAGTTATTAAAAAATATGATTCTATTTTAGAATTGAAGTTCTCTAAAATTTAAGGTGGTTTTTTGTTTTTTGTTTGGGTTTTCATGCATACAAAAATGCACATAACGCATGTATACTGTCGAAAATGATCAATTTAGAAAACGAAGCTAACATACAAAATCAAAAACAACTTTTTTTTTATTTTCCGTGTTTTAGGAAATGACACAAGCACGTGAAACAATCTATTCTTCAGTCGTTCCTCTATCCACTTCGTCCTTCCATCCGTCTTTCTTTCATCTCCTCTGTCGCCCCTCCGCTCTTCTCATATTTGACATACATATTGAAAACCGAAAACACAAAATTTGTTTTTAAACCAAACACTGCCTAAATTCCTAAAATTCAAACTTTTGAATTTTCGTATTCACATTGTTGTTTTAGTATTACTCTTCAAGTTTATGATATTTTCGTAAAGAAACAACCAAATGATACATTAAAAAGGAACTCGTCGTAATTTTGTAAATGTATTTTACTTTCCTTCCTCTTTTTTGAAAAATCGAATTTAGAATTTTAATCTTTAAGTTTATTTTTACAAATTTTATTTCTTTCAAATATTTGATTCGATATTTCAAAAGAAAAGGATTTTAAAACATATGGATCTTATTAGGTTTGAATTTTTTAAGATTTGAACCTTTTAAAGTTGAAAGATTTGAACATTTTAAAGTGGTGTAACAGCGGTCGGACCAAGCTCTCTATCTCCAGCACGTGGCGTATGTATATCAATTGGCACACTCTTATACTGTAACAAAAAGAATCCCCGCTGTCACACTATTTCTTCAAATTATTTAGCAATGTAGAACTATTCCAATTCCAAATCGTCGTTTCTATTTGTACATGCAAGATAGCCCCTAACAATCTTCCTCTTGACTCACATCCCCTTGGAGTACTTTGAGAGCATTTTGTTTGCCTAGCCCGGTTTGCAACCTTTGGCTCTGATGTTATGTAACAGTGATCGGATAAAGCTCCCCATCTCCAGCATATGGCGTACACATACGAAAAACCCCGAATTTATGTCTACCAATTCATATTTATGCACTACTTCTCCAAATTATTTAGCAATGTGGGACTATTCCAATTTCAAACCGTTGTTCCTATTTCTACATGCGAGACAACCTCTAACATAGAGTTCGATTTCTCGATGTTTTAACTTTCTAGAATTAGATTTTATAACTGCACTACATTTAAGGTCTGATTGGAAATTTTCTTCCAAAATTTTGAAATTTCTAGTATTTGACATTTTCAAACTATGATTTATGTTTGAAAATTTTAAAGTTCAAATTTACTTAATTTTGAAATTTAAATAATTTGATTTTTGATTTTTTTTAAAATCCAAATTCTCTAAGTTTAAATTGTGAAAAATCAGAATATAAATTTTATTTTATTTTTCCGTCTACACTATTACCCATAGTGTATATTTCATTTTCAAAATCACCAAAATAGAAGACAGTTAAACAAGGGTCCTTTTTTTAGGCTGCTAATAATTGTTATACCAAATAATATTCTACACATGTGCGTGCGCTCGCACATACATAAATCACTCCAGCGGTTATACTGCTAACTGTAACCCTTAGTTATGATGATTAACTGCTCACTGCTTCCAGTATCATTATTGGTACCCATATGCCACGAATTAGGTTGCATTTACATGGGTCCAAATCTCTATTTAAGTTAAAGTTTGGATGTTTGGTAAGTTGGCAGATAGGCTAACATTTGTCAATATTTGGCAACAAAGTATATCGACTTCTGGCTGGCATGCCAGATTCTTTTCACTAGAACATGGTAAATAGCCAAAGCAACGATTAACAAAATAGAAGTGGCTAAAACCGAGGAGAAGTGGACATTTAACTTGTTGAAGAAGGTAAGAGACTACTAAAGTTGAGAACTTGTACTTGCCGGCAAACTTGCTCATATTTAGGATCCCAGCCAGTCGAAGCATCAGAAAGAGGCACAGATTTAAAACCTGAAATATTGACAAGATTTGTAGACATTAGATAACAGTAAAAGAGGTGCACAAGCACAAAGGAAATATGAATAACTCACACTCCAGTTCATATTGCTGATTTATCAATGTCATACTTGAAGAAACAATTGCAAATCAACAATAGTATCACTCAAGGTTTGAGGTTTTGTCCGAAACACCGAGAATCCGGTCGCTCCATTCCAGTTTGGTAAACCCATGTAAATTAGGTCTCTGTTTTGTTATTTTTTACCGAATTGTCCCCTCCTAGAAAATCGGCCCAACATTGAAATTAAGGGCAAAAGTAGTATAAATTAGTCAAAAACCAAAAATAGGACCAAATTTTCATAACTTTTTCGGGAAGGACTTTTCTTCCGTCTCTTCCAATTCTATGGACTTGACAGCTGTTCCTTGTTATTTTATTCTCACAAGAAGAATGAGAGTTTACCGTTGGTGACAAGTCAGAAATACTCCAACAAGAAAGCAGAATTCAGGATAAACAGAATATTTGAACATGCAAACAAAACTGAGATTTCAACATTCACATGCACTTGCAATTAACTCATACATCTCAGAGTACAAAGTAGAACAAGCATTCGACTGAGATAAAAGCACAAATTTACAAAATTACTATATACCTGGTTAATTGTTTTGTTTAGCCCTGTAAACAGTTGGATACGGATGATAATGTCATACGCGTATACGTATCTGAAATCATTCTCGGATATCGGATATCATTATCCACGGATGCGGATGAATATCGGATATTCTTTGACCAGTTGATAACTAATAAATCAAAAACAAATATAAATTTTTGTTCGTTATAAATTTATTTTAATGCTAATAATATAAAAAATAAAAAATATGCTAAGAAAATTAATTTCAAGCAGCAAATATTGATTTTTATACGCATGTAAATATTTTTACCTAGATAAAATAGTAATGACAATCATTTTATGCATTAAAATACATAAAAATATAATTATAATCTTGATAAAAACGGGACAGATATGGCCATATCCACATCCATATACTTCTTTGGACATCAGATAATTTTTCATATTTTGGATTTGAATATTGGCAGATTCGGATTTTTCAAACTCATTGACAGCCCTAGTTTTGTTCTTTGACAAAATAGAATGTGTTATTTTGCATAACCAAGATTCGTACCCATCAGTCAAAAAATAAATAAGATGGAATAATAAGAAGAAGAAAAAACTTTTGTTTGGATGAACAATCTACCCTGTATGTAACCTTTATTTGCTTAATCAATTTGCTCCAAACAAGACCAAACTCTTACTGAAAACTATTTACTTACTTTCTAAAGCGATCTTCTGTCTTTGGACATCATTCCCAAAACTCTTATAACTCTCAGGCAATTTTCACTTGAAACTTAAACCTCCATATTAAACAAGTAATAGAGTACCTTGGAGAATAAATTTGAGCCCTTGATCTATTCTTGTGATTCAGCTATCCATCTCTGCAGACCGGTATTAGCTTCAATGTGGACAAACATTTTTAGCCCCAATCAAGAATGTGGGCACATCGGCATAGCCGCTAAAAAATGTGAGTATGGTTCCAACCAGAGAAAGATTGTTCTCCCTAAATGTGTGGGAGTCAGAAAATATCCCATCGAACGAAGAATGTTTTAATCAGTAGCTCTTATTTTCATCCGACCTCTTATTTTCCACTACACACACTCATTTGCATCTTTTACGCATATTTATCGCATAAAACACCTCTGACAATTCTCAAGTACAATAAGGTCTGACTGTCGGTATCAAAACATCGTGTGTTTTACAAAATTCCATTCAAGGGCTCTCAACAACAGGAAGATAAGCAAATATGTCACTGGACCCCATGTCTGAAGACAGTATTTTAAATATCACTACAGAACCTCTGTTAGTCAAATCAAAATGAGATAATTGGAAATGTAATTTTAGGCTCTATCGTTGTTTAATACAAGATATGTGGAATGCAATCATAAAACATCTTGTTGTCCTTATCGAAAGTGACACTTAAAATGTCGTCACAGGACCACTCGTGGCTAAGTAGTTAGTATTAGCATCTGAAAAATATCGATTAAGAAGCAGTATGTGATACTTAAATGTGTTGGAATTTAACGGAGTGACATCTGCAGAGTAATACTGCCGCCAATCTCATCCAAGACACACCTGATATCTCGCTTCTGAACTTGAGTGAGCTTGAACAGCAAATCATCTAACATCTACAAAGTTTCTAGTAACTCGGAACATAGGGAGACGTTGAATACACCGGTTATGCCTAACCTATGAAATAGGTGGATCTTTTAATTTCGAAAAGAGATGCTCGTCAATGCCATGGCACTGCCCTGAGGGTAGACTCTGGGTTTGACTCACGCCTTTACGTAATATTTGGATTGTAAGACCGATTGAAGCAAAACTAAGCTATGTAGTTTACGACTATTAGATGGGTTGTTCAACCATCGCTTGATCAATTCAGCCTTCGTTGTTCTCACGTAAGAAACAGCTTCAGTTTCTTCAGGATCAATTCAGCTCGTCATTGTCCTTACATGCTCATCTTGCTTAAAATACTGAGATCTCAGCTGAAACCTCGCTCGAGATATTGAAATCTCAACTGAAATTTGTATACTTTTATTCAATAAATTATACATTTTACACAATTTCAAACAAAATCATCCTACCAATTAATAATTAATAATTGCTATAATCCTATTTTTTATCTAGGTAAGTCACAACAAATGATTTCGTTTTCCCCCCTTTTATTAATGGTTAAATGAGAAGAAACATTTAGATGCTCAAATTAATCATGATACCACTCTCCTTATATATATATAAAAAATTCTTTGCAATGCATTAAGTATTTCTCAAAGCCAATGAAGTTATTACTTGTACTTTTATTTTGTAGATAACAATCATTAAAAACATCAATTATAAACTCATAAATTACTTTGAGATAGCCCTAAGATGTACTTTAAGATCTGAAATGTACATATGAGATGCATTCATCTCGTCCAATATTTCTTTCAATTTGACGTATCATGTGAAAATCGCGAGATGAGACATGATCAAAATATGATATTTGAAACCAAGATTATCACTAAGTTTGTTAGAGTAATAATAAAAGTATATATCAGCAAATTTAACTACTTCCACTGATATTTGCATTAAATATCGATCTAACGTTGACGATATAACAGCAAATATCATCAATACATTACAAAAAAATCATTGCTCGGTACTGAAATTGACATAAAAACAATTGATTAAAGACCAACTGGCGATATATTAACAACATATCATCGATATAAAGCGATATTAACTACTCACCTAGCTGGTCTGGTTAGAGGGTGTTATTTAATGCAAAGATAGTATCTCTTGTCGATCCAATTAGAATGCAACGTGGTTTGTGATTAAATTGCATTATTTCCCATATGAATACACACACCTTGTATGTTTATCCCTTGAGGAAGACGCACACAAAAAAGGGAAAAGAATGAGCGAGAATAAGAATGATAAAAAAACTACCTAGACATGAGTAAAAATCTGGATTTCAAGATCACTTTCATTAGATGATATCTTTTGGTACTTGTCTTACTTAATCATGCAAGTCTTACAGGCTTACGTGTTAAAGCAAGGTTTTCAAAATGGAATTCAAATCATAAATCGAAAAATTCAAACTTTAAATCGAAATCGGATTTAAATCATAAATCGGAGATCCATATTATACGGTTTGAACACTTTGAAACTTAAAACTCAATTTTCTCTCACGTTCCAATTTTATTTGTTTAGAGAACATTAGAATTTGCATTTTGATCCAAGTATATTGAACATATCAGTTTGAATTCATGGTTTTACTAAACAGCAGCACTCCCTGGGTTTGAATCGAAATATAAATCGAACAGCAAAAGAAGATCTGATTTGAAATGGAATTTAAATCATAGGATTATAAGATTTTTGACAACAATATATCAAAGCATGATCTTATGGTGGATACATTAATGATTGTATGTATCCCTCTATATCCCTCTATGATGGCATGATTTGACCTTGCAAGATTTAATACTGGTCGCATTATTGGCCAAATCCAGCCAATGTTTCCAATTGTATTTATGGTTTGGCTCTACAGTAGGTACCTTCCGTGTTTTGCGAAAGCGGGGCATTGCACAAATGTCATAAATTGCATCGTTTTAATACATTTTTCTACCAAACAAACATTTATGACTCTAAACTAACAAAACAATGATAATCACATATAAATTATTAGTTTTTTAAAAGCAAATCCAGATGGATGCAAGGTTGCTTAGCAACCAACACTCAATGGAGGCGAGATGGTGCAAAAGCGCCAACCAATGTAGCTTTAGAAGTTGCTAAAGCAATTTCGACCTTATTAACCAACCTTATTGAATCCAATTAGAGGTGCCTGGCATCGATACGGCTAACTAGAGATATTTAGCCTTAACGAGGCTGGATACAAATACCAAGCCTAGGTATGATCGACTAGAGTTAACACACCTTAGTAAGGCCAGAAATAAATACCAAACCTAGTAAGGTTGACAAAGTCGTGGTTCAATTTGAACCATACTCTTTTCAATGTTTTGTTTTTTTAATTATTTTTATTCACACACATTAAGTGAATTTATTATTTTATGAGGTGTGAGTGAGTGGAAATTAGCATTAATGAATAAATGTAAAAATAATGCACAATATGATAAAACATTGAGGGTTAGTTGTGTAGAGATGTGAATAACATAAAGTATAGTAACCCATCATTATTAATCATTATTATGCAAGACAACTTCTATTCTGACATGCTCTTGCCATTGTTGTCATGACGTGTCTAAACACACAAAAAGGTGAGAAGCACGGACACTATTGCAAAAATCCTTTTGAGTGTCCGCCTACCTCCTATCTAGGCACTACGCTAGACTGGCATGTAAACGGATACTTTCGGATACGGATAGTGTCATATCCGTATTCGCGTCCGAAATTATTTTCGGATACTAAATATCTGTATCCGTGAATACGGACAGATATCGGATAGTTATCTTATCCGCTAAAAATTGATAAACTGAAAAATATAAATAAAAAAATTTAGCTCAGCATAATTTTTTTCAATCTCATTTATTATAGAATAGAAGTGTAAAAAATAAACAAATATGATGATAATATATAGTTTTGAGCAATTAATATGCATCAAAATAATATAATACAAATTATTAACTTAATTAAAGTATCAAACACGTCTTTCGTTGTACTAAAATACATATAATATTGATTATAATCTTCACAAAGACCAGATGAATAATTTTCGGATGCAGATACCACACATCCATTTTCTCAAATATTGGATATTTATCCATTTTTTGGATGCGGATGCGGGTGGATTTTGAATTTTAGGGTATCCATTGACAGACCTATCTAGACTTACAGCCTCACCAAAGTATCCAAGTGATTGCCAAGATGTTGCTTAGGCATAGCCGAGGCTCTATGCCTCATCTAACACATGTGCTAGCTATAGACGATCTTTCTTTCATTGATTCTTCCAAACCCCAAAATTTTCAATTTGGACTAATTATTCTAAGCAAATATTTATTAATATTCAAATAAGCTCAAAATAGATTATAGTTTACCCAATTATTTCCTAAGCAAATATTTACTAATATTCAAATAAGCTCGAATTCCCTAATATTTATTAATATACACGACTTCGTCCCATTGTTTTCTAAATCCAGATCCAGATGTTAATAATGATAATTACTTCATTATAGAATAACAAACGTATGACTAATTTCCATATATGAATTTATGGAGGAGATTGTATGATTGGATCGGAGTGGGATGCGTACATCAAGAATATAGTGAGGGGACAAGATGATTAACATGTGGGTGCATGATGTTTGATGACTCAAATTGTAAAATCACGCAAGTCACCAAGCTGGTGATATAAAGTGGTTGATTATAATCGAAGAACATATATGGCTTATAGCTGATCTGGATCATCAATTGTTGAATAAATGAATTGAGTTTTAAAGTTATTCCCAATATATTGTGCATCATCATAAATGAATACATGCTAAATAATATAAAATTTTCAATTAAAATAGAATAATACCTTCGATACTGCATTTGCTTCAAGATTGGAAATGGAATTTCAACTATTATATTCACACACACATTAGGTACGTCTGTTGGACGTGTGCAAAGAAAATTGAGAGAAAATTCATTTTATTCTAAAAGAATGGTCATATGCATAAATAATACTTGATATAAATAAATATGTGAGCTAAATTCTTTTTATATGCATAGAAAGTAGAGAGATCTTATGAATTTAGGGTTGGAGTGGAAAGTGAGAGAGACAACGAAGTTACGAGAATGGATATAATACTACATAAGCATAAGAAGAATCAGCATTTCCTTATATTTTTAAATTTAATTTTGAATTTTTTACAAGGCTGGTTTTAGTCATTTCAAAAGCTTCAAAATAGAGCATTCTTATATTCTGAATCTAGATGTTAACAATGATAATTACTTCATTATAGAATAACAAACGTATGACTAATTTCCATATATGAATTTATGAAGGAGATTCTATGATTGAATCGGAGTGGGATGCGTATATAAAGAATATAGTGACGGGACAAGACGATAAACATGTGGGTGCATGATGTTTGATGACTCAAATTGTAAAATTACGCAAGTCACCGAGCTGGGGATATAAAGCGATTGATTATAATCGAAGAACATATATGGATTATAGCTGATCTGAATCATCAATTGTTGAATAAATGAATTGAGTTTTAAAGTTATTCCCAATGCATTATGCATCATCGTAGGTGATTACATGCTAAATAATATAAAATTTTCAATTAAAATAGAACAATACCTTCGATATTGCATTTGCTTCAGGATTGGAAATGGAATTTCAACTATTATATTCACACACAAACTAGGCACGTCTGTTGAACGTGATCAAAGAAAATTGAGAGCAAATTCATTTTATTCTAAAATAATGGTCATATGCATAAATAATACTTGATATAAATAAATATGTGAGCTAACTTATTTTTATATGCATAGAAAGTAGAGAGGCCTTATTAATTTAGGGTTGGGGTGGAATTTGAGAGACGAAGAAGTTAAGAGAATGGATACAGTGCTACCTAAGCATGAGATGAATCAGCATTTCCTTGTATTTTTTAAATTTAATTTTGATTTTTCTTACAAGGCTGATCTAGTTATTTCAAAAGCTTCAAAATAGAGTATTCCTATTACATATAGATATATAGATGTAGGTATACATTACTATACTATAGTAAAAAAAAAATTGCATAAAGTATCTAAAATTTTATTAAAAGTAAATGAGTTTATTAAAAGCGTCAAACTTTGACCAATCTTATATTAATCCATGCATGCATAGACGATTAATTTTGATCAAAACTCATTGCTTAGCAATTTATACAACCTTGTGCATTTATGGCGGCTTTTACCTTGCCAAGACGCATCGCCTGCTTAAGATGCAAGGAAAATGCAAAAAGCATGCAAAAATGAGACACAATAATGTAAAGCGCACCTTGAGCATTTATTTTTCAAAATGGATTTCAACCGAATTTGGGCTGCCAAATACAACCAAACTGGCTCAACCCTATACCCGAACCAAAACTGATCTGACGACAAAAAACTAAGCCACGCATTGAATTCGAACTGTTGTAGCACAAACAAAATTGGCCTCGATCTTCGACATCTACTCTTCCATCATGGCTACTTCTGTCGTCAATGCCACCAACTCTCCCTCGACCTTTCTGCTGTTGTAGTGCTTTGGTGAGGACAAACTTGTGTAATTTTTGTTAGTCCGTGAAATGATGGTTTTGATGACAACAACCTTAGAATAGTTTATAAAATATAAATACTAACATTATAAATTTAGATATATATGTACATGCAGGATTTAACCAGAGGATCGAAATTGGGTAAACTTATGGCCCGGAAATCAAGTATCTCTACCCAGAGGATCGAAATTCTGGAGGGTGTACCTCGTAGCCTTGAAACCGAGGGTGTAATTGTACAATTGCTTTTGAAAGAAAATCTGTACTTGTGTTGCGGGACTGGATGTAGGGTAACTCCGAACCAGTATAAAATCCGCTGTGTTCTTTCCTTTACTGCCTTTATTGTATTTCTGTATCTGTGTTTGTTTCTATGATCATACCTGTGTCTGTATATTGCATACATCGGTGTCTAAGTTAACATAAATCGAAAAAGATTTAGTAATTCTTTATTAACACTATTCACACCCCCTCTAGTGTTAATCCTAGCCTTAAGATCCGTAATCCGCATTTCTAACAATTTTAACTTCATTTTCTAATATAATGATTTACATTAGTTTTCTGTTTCTAATCTATTGATTTTATTTTTATATTATTTTTTGAATTTGGTGAGGCGAGAATCCATTTTTTTGCTCTAATATATTTTTACACGATTCTTGAAGATTTAAATCAACATTTTACATCGTTTTATTGCATATACAAATGATGAAGCGCTGTTTTTTTATGTTGAAGGTAGTTCTTTCATTCTTAAGGCGCACGCATTGTGCCTTTTCATATTGACAACTTTGGCTCTTACGCTGTATATAAATATTTTATTGCTTCTGTTAGAGTAAGTACTATTTATGTCACCTCTATTAACTCAGGATCCATTAGCAGTGCTCTAATTCAATAACCGAGCTGAGTGGTCGGTGCATTAAGTCCACTCGTGTTAGTGAGTGTGTAAAAGTACACTCACTCACTCACCCCTCTGTTAGGAATGACATGCTAACATTGATTTTTCAGTTCAAAAAAGGAAAAGGAAAAAGAAACAAAAACACACACAATAACATCATTGCACGTCTGTCTAACTTAATTGAAGATAAATGAAACCTGGTAAAAAACTGAAAATAGCATCTATCTCCGTAGTGACAGCTTTACAGAACCTTTATTTAATTACTAAAGAAAATAAGTTCTCACGTCGTGAACCATGTTCTTATAACCTTTCTAAATGAGTCTGAACTTCATAAACAGAGAACTCTCTGTATGTCAGTATGTAGACCCTTTTGTACAAAATTACCCTTTTAATCTCAATTCAGAAGGGTCAAATGGAGTAAGAGTGTACGCACATTCGTCATTTTGGTTAAGATAGATAACAAGAGGCTTAACTGGATGGTAGTTTACGAATCAGATGACTGACAATGAAAAAATAGCATCCAATGGTGTTTCTATACCAATATCGTCACCATAACAGTAGAGAAAGTTCATATCAACCTTTTATGGTAGCGGACAAATTAGATGACCGGAAATGAAGATGAAACAGAATTAGACGCTACCAATATCATCGCCCTACTAGTAGAGAAAATTGTAAAGAATATAAACATGCAATGATTTTACAAAGCTTACCTGATTTCACAACGTTTACAAGAATTGATCTTCATCGTTCTCATTTATCCTTCAAGCATGATGAAAACCTGCATAACACAATCATGATGAAAACCTGCATAACACAATCATGAAATGATCAAACAAAAAATGGTCTGGTAACTTAGCATGAGATACATATTAGCTTTAGTGGTTTAAAATTTAGTCTAAACTCTTGGCTAAGCGTTGATTGTTTGGCATTCAAAAATCAATCTTCCGAACTAGACTCTTACATAATAATATCCTAGTAAAAAGAGAAGATCTGAACTAACCTCACATAACGAAACACGAAATCTGACTGGGGCTTGCTCTATCAAATGAACCAACTCAATTCTGCTGTAATAAAACGAACAAAATATGCAGAACAAGTGGTAATCACAAACAATATGTATGTATATGTAAACATGTGCCTATATATAAGGAGACAGATATTTATATTCTAATAAACCTTGCATTTAACTAAAATTTGGTCCAACTGAACAACTGTTACACTGATACCATTTTTTGTATGATGTATATAAGGTACTCATTAAAAGGTGGACTCCACCCCATACTGTTCTACCTACCTTAACTCCTATTGAACCCTAGACCAACTAAATACATACACAACCTCCACAACCCTGCTATCATCTGGAAAGCAGCTTAACATACTGTGTCAGCATCCATCAGTCTTTCTTATCAAGAAAACTATGTTAACCCCAGTAGCTCCTTCCAGCACAAAAAATTGACAAAAGACTTATTCATGAAAGTTAGATTTTCGTCATGATATCTCAGCATCAGATACATTTTTTCTCTTCTTTCCCGTTGTCTTATTTGTTGGCCGCAAATTCTGAGAGAAGAGGTCCAGCGTAGTTGGAGACTGTGGATCCGTATCTTTTACATAAATGATTGAATCGTCCAAACTGTAAACTCTGAGAGCAAGAGATGTAACAGTAGAAGTCTTTACAGCAGCTGTAATAGATGACCAATACCACCATCCCTTTTTCAGGTAGTCTGATTGAATCATATTTTCCAGCAAGATGGTAGCCTGAATCATCTGCATACTCATGAGAAAGTAGCAAATTACACGTCTTTATAAAATACAGTTGTCATGAATAACAAAATCTTCGAGACAAGACAAAGTATGCTGTCGTTTCTGCAAACAAAAAACCTTAAGCACCCCAGACCTCATACTGGAAATCAGTCAATAGCATTGAAATAAGTTTGCAGGCATTTGGACTGAAAATTAAATTATTAATTCCCCACTTGACACAAAAATTTAATTAAGGGATTCAAAGTGAAGCACCATATCAAGATATCACTTATTATACATGGGTACTAACAGGCAATGGGCAATATATAAAGTCTAAACATGCTTTTAAATGCTAAAGGATAAATATTTTACTTGCAAGCAAGATGGAAAAGAAGGGAAAACAAGCTAATCAGTTAAGCTCACCTCAAATATTGATACCGCAGACTTCACAAATGCACGCCACGCACGTCTTCTTGTTGGTTGAGACTTTGTAGGTCTCCATGCATCTTCTAACAAAGCAGCCTCTATATCAAGCAAGTTGACCTTGAGCTGTCTCATGATAGGAGAAAATATTCCAACCAGAGGCCTAAGGGAGGCTTCTGGGACAGTACAACTTGAGAAATTCCTTGATACACACTCAGTTTCTGGCAAATGATTGCTTTCAATTGAATTATTATCATGCTTCTTCAGCTCAGATCTCATAGTTCTATCGGTTAAATCTTGCAGACACTCGTCTGATGCAACCAAGTTTTTAACTGATAAAGAATCAAGATTCTTTTCCTGGTTTAAAGTAAATGGAGGATCGAAAAACAAAGGCAGGGAGGATATTAATGAAGGAACTCCATTTGAACCAAGAAGACCAATATCTTTAACTATATCTTTTATAGGATCCTTTGTTATAAATGTTTTCTTTATCTCATCAAAGTCGTATGGACTGGTTTTTCTAGAAAAAGAGAAAATGTGTGGATCAATATCTGTCCTAGCTCTTTTTGATATGTCTAGTCTATCTGTATCATCAGATAGCTCCTTCCCTTTTGAAAGACCAGACCTTGTTCTTTTTAATTTCGGATGAGCATCGTTCTCCCTGCATTCATCATTGGCAGATATAATAGAACAGTTCTCATCACTGTGACTTTCGAAATCTTCAAGAGAAAGAAAAGTATGATGACAAGTGTGACAGTGGTGTCTATACGGCAATACAGGCTCTAAACAAGTGCATCTATACATTCTCTCTTCATTTTTTACTTTCGTTCTTATCCCACCTTTCTTTTGAATTTCATTGACTTCCAATTTCATAAAAGGACCATATTTGCTCTCAAGCAAAGTAGCAGCTTTGGTAACTGAACAGCTATCAGATAAAAACTTTTCACTGATCAATGATTTGGGCAGTGGATCTACTCGTGCATATGTTTTATCTTGATAAAGCGGAAGTCTTTGCCAATGCAATATATTTTCTTTCAATTCTCTTTCACCGGGATCGCTATCTCTCAACCAACTAACAAGTTGCTTAATTTCTGTGTGTGATTCATAGAAAACCAAGGAGGGTGACTTTGACATGCCAAGATATGTTTTTCCTCCAAGATTTGAACCATTTGATCCCAAAACACATGTGCTTTTAGAGCTAGAGGCAACCACTAATCTAGGGCGCTGACGTGGCCTTCCAATAACCCAATATAATCGCCCTATAGAATCTCTTCCTAAGTAATCTCGCCTCAAAGATGTGAACATAATCTGTGATTCCCATTTTTCAATTGAAACTTGCAAATTCGCAATTTCATTCCTTGCAGCAGTCAACTTAACATCATTGGCTTCAAATTCAGTCAAATTTGAAACAGTGTTTGTTGCTTCATTTTCTAGACGAAGCTGAACTTCTGACTCATCGTTTCCATTATGAATTCCATTTACCATGACATTATTTTGAGCTTTATTGCCATTTATGTGATTCTCAATCATGGTTTTTAAGAGCTGGCTGAAGTTTTGATTGCCTTCAGCTAGACCATTTTCCACTTGATACTCCAACACGGCAGATGCCTTTTTCAGTGGACTCCCAGACATATTTGTTGCCATCATTTTGTTGCCCAC
The DNA here is from genome assembly GCA_030765085.1 of Allium cepa. Taxonomy (NCBI): domain Eukaryota; kingdom Viridiplantae; phylum Streptophyta; class Magnoliopsida; order Asparagales; family Amaryllidaceae; genus Allium; species Allium cepa. Next base: position 457,739,954 of record CM060938.1, on the reverse strand, counting down.
ATTACTGTTTCCTTTTGATATCTCCAAATCTTTTGTGGTTCTTTCTAAAGATTCCTCCTTATATTTCATATTTCTCAACTCGCTGGTAAGAGCAGACAGCTTTTGTTGAGCAGTACTACAATTCTCAACACATTGTTCAAGATGCTCAGTGATAAGTGTTGAGTTAAGCATTTCATCACACAAAAAATTCAACAAATATATCCGCTGCATTGTCAAAACAACAAATGTTAGAAATACTCCTTGAAAACATTTCATCTGTTGTACAACATGAGAAAACTAAAGGCAAAAGGAACAGAAAAACAATAATAGATAGGAACAGCGTACACATCAATTATCATGCTTTTATGTTAAGCACGAAAATAAAAGTTGCACAAATTAGCAGCAACAGATAACAAACTGATTTTACTCACACTGGTAGCGATACAACAGATAATCAGATAGAGAATGTGATACAAATTAACAGCAATGGATAACTAAATTGATTTTACTCACACCGGTAGCAAAACAAAAGATAATCAGATGGAACGTGATAATACATTTGTATGTGTATGTATATGTGTGTGTAAATGCAAGGTTTTAAAAGATGTCTGCATAGGGTGAAAAGTTTCATGTCAGATGCCAAGATATATTGGATATGCAAGGGACATTCTATTCCTACATGTACTGATCCTGTCTTAAAAGGCCATTTTGGAGAAAATATTGGATATGCAAGGAAAATTTAAACAGGGAGTTCGTATATATTTGAGGATGTGTATAAATATTTGAATGAACTCAAAGCTGACTCTGCAGATGTATGTTACTAGATGAAGAAGGAAGTAAGGTAAGAAGCAAGATAAGAGGAGTGAAATTAAGCAATGTTGTTGTTTTCAGTACAAAATTGATATAAATTGATATTTGCGTTTAATGTTTATTGACAGGAAACCCTTAGCCTAAATATACTGCATGACACTGTAAATAATATACATAGTATGAAAAGGTTCTATGTGACTGCAAAATAATGGCATATTACAAGAGAGTTGAAGAACGCCAAGAAAACAATAAACCATTTTCCTATCAAATTTCCACAAAGGCGGTATCAAAACAGTCTGCAAAATATCAAACCTCTTCCAGACTGAGCTCCCAATACTCTTTTACTTCCATAGAGCTAGCTAGTTGGTTCAGTTGTTTCTGAAGAGCATGTGCTTCATCTCCCATCTGTTTTGTAGGATAGCTAGGTGCAGGTTGATATTTGTTTCCATTTTGCATTTTTAGCTGCTTAACACATGCTGGACAGAACCAATCGCCTTGTGGAATTCTAAAAAGAGGAGGGTTCAAGCAATATCTATGATATTCAGAGTCACATTTGTCACATAATAGAACACTGGTGTCATCTTTATCTATTCCACAAACTTTGCACACTCCATCCTCCCATGGTGCTTTTGGTAATTCCTTTTCATCGAGCAACAAAGTGTGCAAGTCTTTCTGTATTTCCGAATCCATTTGCTCAATACTAGAAAGGCGAGGTAAAAAATCAAGCATCTGTTGGACCTGAAACAATTATCAAGGTCATAATAAAAAAGCATATCATGTCAAAACATTCATATTGCTATGCAGCAAGGACAACGACTATGTATTAGTCAGTAGAAAATAAGGTAAGTAAAGATATCTACAAGACTACAACAAATTAACAAATACAATAACATCCATAGTGAGAAGTGGCATTGTGAAAAGTGATATGACTAAAACGATACCTGATAGCGATTGTCAAGGTTTGAAGTTTGAACAGTTTGCAACACTTTATACCGGTTCAATTTGGACATTACTTTGATTATTGGGGGAAAAAAAATCTATTCTGACAGTATTAATTATTTTGCATGAGCCCATATAAAAATATACTTCAGGGTTGGACATCAAATGGACATTATGATGCTTTGTCCTATTTCACTTCAACCATCGCATCTGAACCCCAAAAAGATATTTCAGTCAACAATTACTAATCTTGTAATAATACTTTGATTTTAGAATTAGACATCAAACACGGTTATAATCGGGATATACAATATTAATTAATGAAGTAGAATCTCCAGACGCTCATTAGTGTAGCCAGTGCCTCGAAACTGGTATAGAACAGATACATAAATGGCTATAGTTACGTCCATATGCATATAAATAAATAAGGCAGACTAAACTAGAAAATAGGAAAGAAAATGAACAGAAATCAACCTCTTTTTCGTATAAATCCTCGAAATTGTGAAGAAAAGTATTCAGATTCTGCATTAAATCAGGTTGGTCTCCATATGCAGCACGTATATTATGGCAAACCTAACAAGGAAAATGTGTGTATCATAACCGCTTTTTGTTATATATTCATAACTGAGATGTTAAATAACTTCGACATATGCAAGGGAAAATTATTTTTCAAATCAGGTATTAGTGGCATAAGCCACAAATCACAAGGATTGGCATATTTTAAGTGTTTCACTGCTGCAGCATACCTCTCGTACTTCATGTAAAAATGTTTCATGAGATCCACCATAAGCTCCATAAGAAAGTCTTAAATCAATTGTACGAAAATCCAATGGGCGAGAAACCATAGCTGGTGATCCAAGCATACCCTTATCATAGTTATCAGCAGAAGTAACCAAAGTTGTCCCAAGCAAATTACAGAATTTCTTCGATTCGTCTACAGAAACTGAGGACCGTAATACAAAGCGGCACCTTTTCATTATGATTTCTGAAACTGAAAAGGTTTCTTTCTCTGTTTGCGTTTTAATAGGGCTTTGTGGCAAGGTCCCGCTTGTTAACTTTGCCAGAATTGACAAAACTGCTTTCTGCACCGCACCAACAAAATAACAAAAAATAATGACAATGTAGAAACCTGAAGTTTTGTATATTACTTTTGATAATGCCGGATTAGAGCTTATTTTTCTTCTAAATATATGTCCTCACAAAAACACACCCAAAACTCAGAAACAAGGAAGTTTATGCTGATAAATCAGTTAAGCTGAGGAAGCTAAAACGTTTTCAAGGGAACAAAAACTACAGGTCAAGTGAGGTACCAACATGCAATGGTGGTCATTAGTTTACTCACCTTGGTGGGACCTGATGCATTTCCTTTGTAGACCTCTTTACTAATAGAATGCTGCAAAATCTCTTTTGCCCATTCTGGAGGGTTCTTGTCCAACGAATTATACACACATTTTCGAATTCTTGCACCCACATTAGTAGGCAATTTTTTCACTGGTTCTAGTGGTTGAGCCCATTCAGGAAGATTATTGTCTGAAAAAGCAGCCACCGGCCCAGAGATTCCTACATGATCCAAATCCTTACATTCTAAAGTCATAACAGTATCATCTTGTCTTGCTGAATCGGATATTTGTCTCTCCGCTTCTGCAAGAAGCTGAGATTCACATATATTAGTGCATGTTCAAGAGATTAACTGATAATTCCAACATAATAACAGATGTATCATATTGGTTTGATGTTCAGATATGAGCAAGAAGAACGAAAATATACGTCAGATGATTTGCACTTAGAAAATTTCCATCACACTCTTGTGTCAATTACTGATGCAATAAGTCAGAGCACTACAAAAGTAAATTGGCAGTTCTCGCTGAAATGGTCAGGAATATGAACTAATGGATTAGAACATGTTTCTGTTGATCCGTCTAGTGTTACAACCACGGATCTAGTAAACTACAACTTTTCATGTAATCAAAATGGAACTGTGGAACTTTGTATAAAAAGATTAACAATAAAAAGGAAAAAGAAAGAACCATGAGAACATTGCAACATGCACGCCATTTCTGTACATTTAACATATTTTAAACTCTCTCGCCTTCAACACCGAGACCAAACCTCGATTAGAAACAATAGTTATATGCTATGGAATGCACGTTCCTCTAAAATACAGTTATGCCCATGCATTGTGCATATTGTGTACTTCCAACCTGTATCATGTCCAACAATGACCCACCTTGGTCCTTCAATAATGTAGGTGAAAATAAATCGATATTTAAGATTTTGTCTGAAAGAAGGAAACTCAATCAAACTTACGCTGTACATTAAAGCTATGATTCTATACTACTTATGTTTCAAGTCATGCAAGTCCCACACAGCACATGATCATATATTCTTTATTGAATGTGTTACTTTACTTTAGAATACATGTACTTAAAATATCACGTATAGACACGTTTTAAAATATCACTAAAATATCACGTATAGACATGTTCGCATACTTTATTTTTTTTGAAAATATGCTGTAGAATATCAAGTATCTTAGTTCATGCCCATGTCCATAGCTTATGCTTTCAAAGTTATATCACCATGTACATAACAACATTTGCAAAGTAAATCAGCTATTCAAGAGGACTAACAAGCTAGGGGGGAAAAATACTAGGCATCAATAGCTCGGAAACTAATTTAAAAGAGAAATTTTCTATTAATTCTATACCAATTATTTACTACAATATAGCTTTTTTGATCATACCATTGCATCTGCTTCCATTCCAGAAACTCCTGACAGGGATCCACATAACACACCACCATCACCATGTAAACATCGAAATATTTTAAGTCGCTCTCGTTCCTCAAGACGACCCTTCATTGACAAGACCGACAGAACATATCTTCGAGCTAACTCGGGCCATGTCAGCTCATTCATAATTAACAGTTCATTCTTTGCAGAAGACGGGTATTCTATATCTTTCTTTCTTCCTCGTCTTGACCTTGAATCTTTAGCATCAACATTTGGATCGGCAAAATATACTACTTTGTTTTGAAGCTCTCCAAGGAGAACTTTAAGTAGTGGGACATGTGCTTTGGTTAAAGCCACGCCATTACACTTACTAAAAGTTTGTGAAGCCACTTCAATTTCACTAGATTGTCTTGAAGCTGCACTTTCAACGGGAATAAAGGTAACAGGACCTTGGTCATTATATAAAGATGCTGAGAGATCAGAATTTTCAGTGACATGGGTTTGGTGATTTCCACACTCAGTTTTACCAAGCTGACTCCTGTCACATGGCCATGGATTGATAAGTTCTTCTTCAAGTTCATCAAAAGCTAGAGGTTCTTTAAGACCCAACACCTCATAGAAGCGCCATATGAACTCCCATATCTATGGCAGTTATAAAAAGAGATTACTTTAGGTCTGTATAAACAAAAAATAAAGCTGCAGATAACATGAGAAGCAATCACGGGATTTCTGAAAAAAAAAACTATCATGACTTTGAGTAAATCTTATATAACTGACACGAATTTTGTTCTGCACTGAACAGCCATAATCCTAACGATACCATTGATATAATTATCATGATTGTTCAATGTTTTTCAACTGAACACGTGCTTTCCTTGCAACAATTTGCTTACATTGTTCAACTCTTTATTTGTCCAAAAAAAAAAGTTAGAAGATCTAACTACTTAAAGTCTATCTGTGATGGTTATATAGAAACATTAAGTTCTTAATTGCATACTGCACCCCCAACAAATTGTAGCAGTCAGGTAAAAATATCTTAGAAGGATATGAAAGTTTAGTAAAATTAAACCTTACGTATGGCATCATACCTGTAGAACATCTGCCACAAGCTTTGCAGGAAGCCTACTGCTTAAAGGCTGGCCAGGAGGAGGGTGTGTATCAGATGAATCTTCATTCGGATCCTGCATTTTTGAACTTGCTTGTGCTCTATACAAACCATAAGGAATTTCTTCTTTGTGTCCGTCTTTATTTTTCTGCATGGGCAAAAGCAATCCACTCCCAACTGTACAGGATGCTATAGAGTCACTCCTATCAGTTAGAAATTTATATTTTGTGCAAGCACGTGACATGGGAAGAGTCTCTATGATTTCCTGCACAAAACCAATATCTAATCCAAACCTATCTTGCTCCAACCAGCTCGTAAGTGATCTGAATGAAGCTTCTAACTCAAAATTGCTATTAATAATTTGTGCGGAACCGATAGGGCCGGAAGCATAGCAGAATTTAGCTAGTTCATTCATACTTTGCATGCCTTTTGGAGGCTCCTTATGATTGCAGCAGAATCGAAGACATCCTGATTGCTTAAACGCTTTACTGCAGGCATCAAGAAGTGTCTTAGCCACCATTTTCCATACTGAACCAGAAGACCTGCCCTCTATGTAAAATTCCCCAATATGATCATTTAAACCTGAATTACTGTCAGTTTGTACAGAATAAACACCTGAGGGCCCACACACATCTTGCCTACCCAAACAAGAAAAAAGTTCTTGCTCTGAAGAATTAGGATCTGATAGTAGCATCAAAATGTTCTCTTCCTCTTCGTCCACTAAAATTCCATTACTACTACTCTCTATTGTTTCCGAAAATTTGGTTACCCTGGGAATGTTAGTAAGGATAACAGTTTGTCCATCGGGGACTAGAGAAGATGAACAAGAACATCTTTTCACCTTGAAAATGGGCCCACAGTCACCTCCATCTGAGACTTCACACTGGAAAAGTGAACCGGTAACTCTATCATGCCAAATTGATCTATACCCAATGGGAATAATTTCATTATTGCTATGATATGCATCACGCAAATCGATGTTGCCCAAACATAGGACAAAGAAGTCTTCATATTGAAGTGGAAGATGAATCTGAAAAGTTGTTTACATGCAGAATTATGCATACAGTCCGGAAAAAAAAAATCAATGATCTGTGTTTTTATGTTGCCAAGTGGCATAAATTTCAATTATGCTTATAACTTCACAAATTCACAAGTTTTACAAACTAAAGTACTCTGGTATTATTTTGTTAATTTAATGCCTTAGGAAAATTAGTTAATGCAGGGATTGGCAAGGGTTCCTAGCTCCCCAGTTGATAGAGAGGATTCGAGCCTTGATAGCCGCACTTTGCAGCCTATTTGCAGAGGCATGTAATAATCTCTTAAATGAGTTAAAATCTCGGGATTGAAAAGTGCCACTGTGAGGGCTGAGTTGTAATAATCTCTTAAATGAGTTAAAATCTCGGGATTGAAAAGTGCCACTGTGAGGGCTGAGTTAAAAGGGGTAGGCAATGGAAGACCTTCTTACATCCCCTGGCCTACGAAAGTAGGTTCTTTTTATATTAAAAAAATAAATTAGTTATGCCTTAAAAGATGCATTGCAAAATGTTTGCAATAGCATTGTACTTGTTTTAACATATCACAAGTATTAAATCTAGCTAAACCTTAAAAGCTTGCTCTTCAATGATTAAAAGTTCAACCACATTCATAGATGGACAATTAACGATTTTATTGGTCAGTTGAAAGTTTGGCCATTCCTTTGACCAACTTAGTAGTTAGTAATTGGTGATCATCTTTAACCTAATAAAGCAAAATGCAGGCACGACTAACAGAACAGTCGCACAATTTATGATTATTAATTATTGAATGAAAGAAAACAAGAAGCAAGATGCAAGCAGTTAAGCACTTACAGATACGTTTTGGGGTTCTTTGATACTATCTTTCATACAAGAATTTGCAACTTTTGAGGCTCCATTGAAATCATGATGCTGATGTACGAGCTCATAACCAGAACAGGGCTCTTCCTGGCTAACAATTCCCAAATTGTTTTGAATTTCAGTAGATTTACCTTTTGCAGAAGTTCTTGCAAGTTGTTTCCTCTTTCTACGAGACTTTGGTTTATGTCTAGAGTTATGACCATCGCTTCTTTCATCCATCTTAACAGGTGAAACTTCCAAAGATATCCCTAAATAGTTGGCAACTTCATACATGGTCTCAAACTTATTTCCATTTGGAGAGCAATAAAGGACAATTGGATTAGATCCATAGCCATGAGTCAGTTCTACCCGCCACCCTTCACTTAGATTCCCGCCTTTCTCTAAAATGAAGTTACTTAAGGTGTTGAGAAGATACTCTTCATTATATTGCTCGGGTCTTATTTCGCTACTACTAAGAGCAACTGCTGCTCTTGAGAAGCGAAAACGTAATTCTTCAAAGCCTCTTGTATTTACGTGGCTTGGAGTAGCTTCTGAACTACTGTGCAAATGATCAATAACATTACTGGTGTATCTATTGAAGGAATTTCCTAGCTGAATCATGTCAGCACACGAATTTTGTTCGAATACGCCGTTTGATTTAGCTTTGTCATGATTATTCATCCTGAAATAAGCAAAAATACAGTTGATTTTTTTTAGAATTGTATCACGAGCTATGAAGTTTCCTCCCAGAAAGAGGATAGAAATTGAAAGTTTAGATGCATGTGTACAGTATTATGATAATACATGGTTTGAAAGGATACACAAGCGGTCAATATTTCATACATGATTCTGCTTTCCTTACAAGGAGATATTTGTAGAGATAAGTTATCCATAGGAGGTGTGTGTTTCACCAAATCCGAACAACTAAATCCTTGCAAAACTTAGTAGTATTATATGGAGGATATAAAAATAAAAAAGCTAGTTGATATCCAGCTTGAGCAATTATGATATGGTTGAACAATTCCAAGTAAAACAGGAATTTGCTTCATGCTCGTAATTGCAGTAAGCCTCTTTCAGCAGTGCTCGTGAAAAGTGATTCTCATTTTTGTAAATGTTGATTACACATCAACTTGCTATACAAAGTTTTTCATATTTTATTATTTGTAAAACTTTAGGGCCATCACACTTTCAAATTATAGCTACATTTTTCTGCATTGTATCCACGGACCTATGCAAGTTCAGCAAATTATGCTCATCGAGTGGAACATAATGTATAAAGTTTCCCACTTTGGGAGGGATTTTAAGGATTGCTGTTTGAATAAAAAATCTTCCAAAAGTGTATACTTAACTAGAACTCACAGACGATATACACACATTGATTTGCATCTTAAATGAAGCTCACAGAACTTAAAATTCGTATGAAACTTTATTCTTGAAGAGAACATTTTCGAAATTGAGCTTACAGTGTGCTAAAGTAAAAATCTACAATTTATAATACTGATGCTTGCATAGAAATGATGGGTAAAAAAAATGGTCAAAGAAACAAAAAGTATAGCTAAATTGTATATAATATATTTATATTATAGTGCATATAAGCATCGTTACTAAACGTATATCTTGAATAGCAACTAATAAACTGATAAAACAAAAGCTTTGTGATTTCAAAGACTGGTAAAATAAATGAATGTATGCTAACATACCTTAATGGTGGGAACTGGTAAAATCAAACATTGTGTCATGTGAAAGTTTGTGTATTTGGAGATGTTGAGCTTTCATATTATTATTTTTTGATGTATATGCTTTGTTGTGCTGTACCAAATCATTAATACTGCTATTCAAAGTTTGGGTTTTACTGAAGTACTTGTAGTAAGCACCTGAAACTAGTACCTATGTACCTAACACAAAAATTATGATATATGTCATTAAAAACTGGTAGCAATTGTGCATGTCAATGTACTACTTGAGGTCATGAGTAACACTAACTTTTACCTAATCTTTTTGTGTCATGATTAACAATTTATGTGCGACTCCTGATTTCATTTTATTTTTTCCCACAGAAGTTATCATCTTGTATAAACCTACTAAGGAACCATTTTTGAAAACCTTGTTAAGGGAAAGAGTACAACAAATATCAAAAAATAAGTCAACTGTCTTTCTCTAATAGATAAAAAGATGACTGAATGAAAACAAAATCGTAGACCGATTCCATGCTTGAACTGCTTGTGGAATACAACATAGTAAAATGAAATAGAATACCAAACGCAGATGTAGGTAATCAATGAAGGGCTTTAAAGAAATTGGTAGAAGAGAATCAACATGTATATGTGTGGATAAATAACAATATGGTAGTGTGATGTAAATTATTGTGATGTGTGCATGTGTATGCTCTAAAGTCATTGTCTATCTATCCTTGGCGATGTGTGTTCAAGGTATATTTTATAAACAAACTCGAACGAACATGGACCGAACAAGATTTAAGTTTGAATACTTTTCAAACGAGTCGAATAATGCACAAATAATAACGATAATAGAACATCGAATAATTCGGACGAACGTGATTTCACCCATATCGCGGATGTATTTTCTTCTAATTTATGTCCTAAAAGAAAATCAATCGATCGCAGATGTATTTTGATCTCAAACTCGAGCAGTCATCGAACACCTATAAATTTACACCCAATGTATAGTGAACCTATACGCATAATTGCTCTATCTTACCATCGTTTTGGAACTACGTGAATATATGTTGAAGTCTTTAATTATTTACTGAGCGGTTATCTGTTTGATCGGTGTATGGTTTAGCTTCAAATGTAAGATGTCTTTGTTATCTTCTCATATAATGTATCCTTCGTCCATTGTTTCCTTCTCAAATAATATTTTCCTTTGTCCGTTGTTTCCTTCTTAAAAGCAGTTCCATTCTTAGCTCACTAAATCCTACAACAAATGTAGTAGCTTACGCCCTTTGTCGATCAGTCCTAGCTCTTGGACCATCAAAACTGAAGGCTAACCGGTAGAGAGTAGTCGTCCTTAAATCGCATCAAGCTTTCAACATGTCTCCCTGTGTTATGGCACTCAACTAGCCACATAATAGGTATAAGAAAAAAATCTCTCATTGTTGCTCTCTACAGTCCACACAACACCAGCATTTGAATTGCTATTGATATAATAAGATTTTGAGATTGTGATCCAAAGGAAGGTCCCATGTAAGGTAGTCCACATCAATAGGGAGAATTTTTTACTGTTCTGAATCATCGTAAATGCTATTTGAGGTTGTTTCTTCGTTCTAAAGGACTTCCAATTAGTCTTCATCGGAAAGACTTCACCACTCCATTCACTTTTCCCATCATTCCTTTCTGTAATATATTTTACTTCCTGCATCCACTTTCAGGTCTCACTTGCATATAATGAGCATACCTCTGAAATCATTTATGGCAAGTTTTTTTTGTATCCTTTCTTATCAGATTTATTCTTGAACATGATCCACAATTCATAAGTGTAAATTATTGCAAGCATCTTAAGAATTTCAGATTCTTAGTGCTCCCTCTTCCTTGTTCGTGCACAAAAGTTTCCGCAAATTTGTACATGTTTACATATGTTCTCCTTGTCATCCTGGAAGAAGTTGGCGCACGGCAATCTGAATCTAGGAAAGAAGATTCCTATTGGAGTCATCCTGAGAACATATTTGCCTCTAAAGGGACTGAGTTGCTTAATATGAGGCAAAAAAACATCCTTTTTTCCTCACTTCAGTCACAATCGGGGTGTATAATGCATTCCACTTCCTATCCATGCTCAATTGTATCCCAGATAGTTTGCAAATTTATACTAATGAACCATATTACATAGCCAATCCATTTCGTTCGTCTTTCAAGAAATCGAGCTATAAAACAAGTTTCATTTTTTATTTATCTCTGTCCCTGAAGTTCATTCATATTATTTTAGAAACCTAGAAAGTCTAAACATGGAGTTCCTATGTCCATTTGAGAATATTAAAATATCATCTGACGTCTGGATGGTAGCAAGGACATTAATGTGCAATCATTGGGAACCCCGCATATATATTACCTCTTATAGTTTAAGTCATGGTGTAACTTCTATGGGTCACGCTTTATGCTAGAATTGTAAGAGAATACTAGTATATTTTTTTCATTATTTTTTTTTTCATTATTTTTCAACTCGATACCATAACTTGGAAATGCATATTAGTGATCAACCAAGTTAAACTTTCAAATTATACGTCGATGAACTTTCAATAATAATTTTGGTTCTACTTCTCATTCGCTTTAAATATAACTGCACCATGAGTTTCAAAATTAGCATGTATACTTCTAAGAAGCAATCGTAGAATGCTACTTTTCGAGATTTTGGGTTCTGAAACGGCAAGTTTTCAATATTTGTCAAGAGTTTATCCAACTTTTTAACAATATTTAAAAATGGTATGTCCAATATTAAGTTATTAACCTAATAAGATATGTTAAAATCATGTTGTATGTTACATTTATTGATACTTTAGCGTATCTTTGTTATCGTTTAGGTAACTGTTTTAAATTTGGTTTTAACTGATGTTTTCAACACTTGGGAAGATTATAAGCTCTCTTAAAAAAGAATAAGATATTAACATTCTAGTTATTTTAGGCTGTTGACTAGTTTACAAATTTAACATGTTTTAAAAAAATAAGGATATTTGAAAGAAGAGAATATCGACAGATGACATTGGTAAGCAATGTGGATATCTAGCCAGTTCTGACACATCAGTTATTTAGTAACTAAAAAAAGTACGTCTTCATACGATTAATATCAAGTAAAATAGATATATGCTGATTAACATTTGATCTATACAAATGAATATAGATCATACTCCTAAAAGGTCACAACAAATATTCCCAAGATGTGATGACTTTTAGCTTTATACCTATAAAAAATCATATCTTCTTACAACTAGAAACCAGCAACGATGAAATTTTCTTGGTCTCATTGATAAATTTCTATATGCACGACAGTCTACATTCATGACACGCGATGAAGAACAGAGTAATGTGAATCTCAAACTTCTCTATGAAAATGTCAGCTAATACACTCACGTTGATTTGTGAAAAGTGAACTATTCTTTTCTTTTAGAAAATGTGTCAGTGATTCGCTCTTTCCCTCAGTCAATCAAAAGAAGAAGAAGAAAGCGTGGTATCACGAATTCATGAACAACATTCCCCTAAAAGATGAAAATTGCACATGATGTCAAACTATGATTCCAAATCTGTGACCAAATTTTGATTTTGCAGATTCCTTGATCAACAAAATTTTGTGCATGTGCATAAACTGATCACTCATTAACTATGTTCTATTTGCAAATGCTAAAACTCCATGTAACATCTACTTGAGCCTAGTTCTAGCGCAAATTGCAGCTACGCCTCCTTAGCTAATAAAACTCGCATCCCTAGAAATCACCATTATACAGACGCTTCCTTATCCACACACCAAACTGTCAAAAAACTTACTTGGTCCAAAAGTAAACCTAAGGACCCACCCAAACTAAACATACAAATTGAAATCAAAATCGATGAAATCACGACAAATAACAAACTTCACCCAAACTAGGAATTCATTATCCTGAATGTTTTTTTCCCCTTTCCTCATTAACCAAACTATTGAAAGAATAACTCTGCATACAATTACATGATTTCTTATACATATCATATTTTGTTCCTAACAAATCAAATCAAATAAGACAAAACATAAACTTTAAAACATACTCATCATCTCCATCACCGGGTGGAGGAGCATTGATATCCAACAGCCTAACTGGTCCAAGGACCCACCTTTTCTGGGTAGGCCCACTGAGCTTACACTCCCCACACACCCAATCAGCGCCAATAGCCGGACCCATCTGCCCAAGCTTCAAACAATCCAAATGAAACCCAGTTTCGCACCCATCACAGACAACTGTTGCTGCCCACACCTCCTCCTTCTCGCAAATCCCGCACTTCCTCAGCTTATTGGCCCCGCCAATCCCAGCCTCGCCTGGAAACTGCGCTGCAGATCCCTTTGCTGGAGTAAAATGAGAATTATAGTAGTTTAAAACACGGCCGTACGAATCGAGGGGTGGATTTGAAGGGGAAGGATCGGACGGCGGAGATTGGTTGAGGTCAAGGACGAAGGGAGGTGACTGCGTTTGGTCAGCGGCCATCAGAAGAAAACGGTTTTGGTTAGGTGGGGTTTAGTTGGCATTTTCTATATGGAAATTTCTAGGGTTTTGATTATGGAATGGGAGGTGATTAATGTGAAGATGGAACGGAAAAGGGAAAAGACATTAGATCGATAAAAATCGAGCGAGCAGAGTTGCTTTGCATATAGACCCTTTTGCTTTTGCTTGTTTTCTATTCAATCCCCTCTCGCGTTGGACGTAATTACCAACAAAATATTTGTTAGACATCAGTACAAAAGTGAAAAGTTTCACACTCATCAGATTTTGCAGATCAACTGTGCTTTTTACTGCAAAGTTCTTATTTTGAAGTAAATTATCCATGATTATACTAGTCCGCTATACCAGGAGCTAACCATGTACATGCATCTGCTCAGCTTAACTGTTTATTGGCTTACTAATCCAGTGGTAATCACGAATAAACAACATTGATAAACCAAAATAATCTAATAGTAAATTTAACAACATGGTTGAAAGATTAATGGTAATAAAATATCAAAACTAATGTTATATTTATATATTGTTCTATATTCTAATGTTATTAAGCTCAATCAATTTATATCTTGCAAGCAACAAATATTTTATGATAATAGGTTGAACCATTTTATTGTTTTATGGTCCTTTTTATGTTTCAACATTTCTAAATTTCGGTTTTCTATAAATCTCGACGTATTTGTAAGTTATAAATGTTGAATCAATCCAAAATCTCATTACATTTGTGTGTGTGTGTCAATATAATGAAATAGTATTGGTATATCTAATATTAATTAATTAATATAAATGTGAGTAATATGTTGCTAAAATGTAAACATAAAGCTAAGTTTTTGTTTACTCTAACGGTTAATTTTGCTGGAAACTTACATCGTGCCCTAGAGAGGTGAATAAGGTATTTAAAATATTTCGCAGATGATTATATGAATAATACGAAAAAATAAATGTGAAATGTAAATGATACACACATATACCCAGCTTCGGCCACTAACATGTTAGTGTCTGCTGATGCGTTCAAAGTTACTACTGTAATGTATATTTGAATGGCTACAACACTTGTAAACTTGCAATATATGTTCACCCGTATATACTAATCATATGTCTAGCAGCCATGCATCGATTTTATCTAGAAGTCAAGAATTTATGAACAACAAACTGTAATTCAGTGCTAGACCAGTTTAGAATTCCAAAGTTTAAAAAATAGAGTGCAAAACAAATTAAATAAATAAAATTCCCAATGAACTTTTAAATGATAAAAAGAAACGTGAAAGGGCTTTTTGACAAAACAATCCCCTTTTCTCTGTCTTCACGTGCTCTTAAGTACCAAGGACTTTGTCCTTTTTTTCTTTAAAATATTGCTCTTAAAAGAATCTCATCCGATAAAAATGACTCTCGTCTTCTAACCTCATCACCCAAAATTTTCACCGTAGCTTGGCCGGTTGGAGATCTGAAAAAGCAGCCTCTATGGGAACTCCCTATACTTGAAGACTCGTGCCGCTAGCATTTAGAGCTAGAGTTGGAGTGAATCGACTTTCTCGTTTCAATGGTGGGTTGGTCTTCCTTAAGTTGATCTGAAGCTTTGCCCGCTACCTGGACGTGGTGCAATTGCTTGTGACCTAGCTTGGAGATGCCAAAAGCTAGAGTTCTCTTGTGACGTTGTCGATGTTCGTGCTATCTGATTTGAGCCCGTGATTAGGAATTGTTGGGTGGTTGCGATTTGATATAATAAATGCTAACTGAAGCCCTTCGATGTGAGTTGACAAATATAGATCCACTGTTAATCAAGATGGTTCGCTCGATGATGTGTTATGCTTGAAGATGACGAGATGTTGATTGCTAAATGTTTATTTGGAGTTTATGCATCGTGGACTTTCTACCAATTTGAAAGCACGTTGCCAAAAGAACAAGCTTTTGTTGTCAAATTTAGTGCTATGGATGATGGTGATAGCACATTGTTGTTATAGCTACTATAGGTAAATCTCTACCTATTGATGTTGGACTATAATGCTTAGTGATACGGTGATCTGCATGCTTAAGACAAGAATGACTAGTTTGCGTATGATAAAATTACCCCTAGAGGGGAGTGAATAAGGTTTATTATAAATTTACAAGAATAATAAAACCGTAGCGTAGAAAATAATAGGTAAATGCGAAAATAAAAGCAATACACAAATTTATCTAGCTTCGGTAAAAACCTATCTACTGTTGTCCCAAAAATTTCTACTAAGATTAAACAATCGACCGTTTACAAATGCCCTATAAACTTGCGACTATCGCTAAGTTGATCGTTCTAAGCCTAGAACCATGCCTTAACTCTATCTCCGAGTTGAGAATTTCCCAACCTACACACCGTAGTTCAATCCTAGTTAAACCTAGAGTTTTGAAATTAAAATAAATTAAAATACAATTACGAAATTCTAAGCTATTAAAATAATTCGGCCTAAACAAACAGAACGTCTTCAATATATTATTAGCCTATTCCCTTTTTAATTTCAAGTCACCCTCTTTTACTTTCTTTAGGATAAGGGTTCCTCCTCGTCCTTCCATCTTGAAGCCACCGCTTTAGAAATTTGTTGCTGTGATCGCTTCTTGCACCTTGTTCAATTCCTATCTTTGATTGCCTAATGATTGACGAACGTGATTGCTTCCTTGGTCGAGAATTTTTGCAGTTGAAAATGTAGTATGATTTGGATTTTCAGATTTTACTTGTTTCGAACTCGACGACTTTGATTTGTCGATGATGATACGGTTTATATGGAGAGTGCTTTGATAAAGATCTTCCTTGCATCTTCATATATTTCGTGCATTTGGGTTTGAATATGTCAACTAGAAATTTTGGGCTTTTAATTCTACTGTGATTTCTGATATTACTCAACTATATGTATATTTAATTGGCTTGGTCTATAGTATGATTTTTTTAATTCCGGCCTTGAGATTTTTGATTGTTCAATATTTTTGCTTCAACTTTGAATTGTTTTTTAACTTATTTGCTCTGGCGATCCCGGCCTGACATTGTTGACATGTTCTACTTCGAATTTTTGCATTTATTTTCCTTTATGTGTTCTTTGTACTTGAGCTTGCTTGTGTGTTTTCCTTACGCGAGTGTGCATTTGCTTGGTGGTCCTGATGAGGACTTATGCGTGTCTGGTCATTTGCACTTCAGAACTGATCTTATGCGCTCGTTTTTACTTGTATGTTTGATTGTGTGAGTGTTTGTTACTAGCCTTGGTGTGCTTGACTTCGAGCTTGCCTTTGAATGCTTGAATCTGTTGTTCGTGCATGGCTCGTGTGCTTGCCTTGTGCTTGCCTAAGTTGTTAATCTTGCAGGTTTATACACTTGCACTATAAATGTGTGGTCTATGTGCCTGTGTGATGTTGCCCTTGTGCATATGTATTTTTGTTGTACATTATGTGCACTTTGCGCTTGAACCTAATTTGTGTTTAGCTTGTATATGCACTTGCGCTTGAACCTGATCTGTGTTTATCTTCTGATTGCTTGTTTGTCCTACCTTGTGTTCTTGTACATTATGGGATACTCTTCTGCGCACACACACACACACACATATATACATACATGTATGTATATACACATACACATGTATGTATAAATGTGTGCACTGTTGTGCTTTATTATCTCTTTGCCAGAGTTCTTGTATTCTGCATGCTTTCACTTTAAACACTAATTTGGGATAGTGCACTTGCATTTAGAGTTGTGTGTTTCTGCTCGAGCACTTGTACTTTGACCTTTACTGGTCTGGATTGTTTTCTTAAAATTGTTTTGGATGTTGGCTTTATTTTGAGTATGCCTTGCTGGTTTGTGCACACTTGTGCACCTTTCCTTATCCTAGTTGCGCATCTTTTGCTTGTTCCCTGCATTGAGCCTGAAAACATTTGGGCTTGATCTGCTTTTTTCATTTCAAGTTACGTATGCACATTATTGACTTGATTTTGAATTTCCGTCCTACACGAGCATGTTATACTCGTCCTTGTATATACTTGTTGTACCGGTCTATGTTCTTTATTTTTTGTGCCTATTTACACTATGAAATGAGAATAACTAATAAATTGAGGCAATGTAGAGTTTAAATAAATTTATATTTTTGCAGTTTCAACTTATTCCTTTTTGCGTTTACTGATTTGTTATTTATCAGGTAAAACAAACTATTATTTGGATGAAGGCTGGAGTAAGAAGGTACGAAAATTATATTCGAGTGGATAAGAAAAAGAGTGGTTAGAAAATATTGTATATGAAAGAGTGTTATATATAAGAGTAAAAATTGTTGTATATAAATGGCGTATGAAAGTATTGCGGGAGCTCTTGTTGTAATTGTGTGTACTATTTAAAATTTTATTGAAATAAAAAATTTGTTGAAATAAAATTTTATTTTTTTTACTTCTTTCTATGATATTGTAATAATACTGCAACAAACACATTTATATATGTGTGTGTGTCTATTATCATCAAAAAAAATTATAAATAATTATATTGTACAATATCCCTCTTTTGATGATAACAAATATATATTAAAATTTTGTAACAAAGCAATGTGTTTGATGTGTCATGATCAAGCTCCCTCTATTTAAATGCTCACCATACATCTATACTCCTACACAGGTGCATGCAATAAAAAAAATTCAATCCCAAAAATAAACTTAGATGTCAAAAGAAAATAATTGCATAGATGCGAAAGGAAAAAATATATTGAATATCAGTATGGTTATTACTCAATCATCAAAATCTTAACCTCTCTCCCCTTTTTGTTATCATCAAAATTAAAATAATAATTGATATAGTGACATATTTTGATTAACACTATAAATCATATGGAGGTAAGAGTATTGAAGTTTTCAATCAAACAAACAAAAATAATATTATTTTATTAATAAGACACATATCCCATTCTAGAGTAATGATCGAATTGTGGTTTAAGGAGAATTTTATATAGTGTCAATCGTATGGTACTTTTGATAATGGAAAATTCTTAAAAATTAAATTTTGAAGAGATAAAACAAAGAATGTTAAGCACTTTCTAACCAAGCATAACCTTCGTAACTTTTTAAAGAGGTTAGTAATTACATAAAGAAAGAATGTCAAGCATTTTCTAACTATACATAACCGTTAGGACTTTTAAATGAGGTTAGAAGTTTCTTGAATATTTATCCATCTTTTATATAAATGTCTAATCCATGCATAATCGTAAGGACTTTTTAAATGAGAATGAAGCGCATATCTAGAAATTAAAGCTATTCACCAATGCATAACCGTGGGGGCTTTTAAACGAGAGTGAATATTCTGGGATAGAATAAATTATTTTAATCAAGTTAAATATATATATATATATATATATATATATATATATATAATTTCATATTTTTTGAAATACCAACTTCTGTGCACTATATTAAATTTTGGTTTATGGATTGTAAGAAGGATGATAGAAATTGAAATGGTCATGTAATATGTGCCAATTAAAAAGTATTATAAAATTAATTTTCAGGAAATTTCAACATATCATTCCTCTAGTTATGAAGTATAATTTAATCACTACCCATCACTATTAATAATTTTTAATAGATTTTAAAAATGTTCAAATAATCAAGCATTAACTTTTCCAAAATAAAAATTCCTTGTTAGAAAATCAAAAACTAAAAACCGAAGTGGAAGAAGAAAAAAAATCTAAGTCATTTCAAAAATTCTCAAATCCAATCAAAGTTGCAAAAATCTATTTTCTGAAAGAGATTTTGTAAAAATATCTACTAATTTTAAAATTGGTTGCATTATAAATCCAATACAATTTGATATCCAATGAAGTGATGTTTTACATTTGTAATTTTAGTGTGAGAGTGATGCACATTATCAATGTTGTTTTTTTTGAAATAATACTTTATACACAACATGTCACTGGGACAACATATCACATGTCAATAGACGTTTGAATCACGCTACGCAAGTTTCAAACTAGTGACCACTCGCGCCAAAACCGAATCACTTAACCACTTGGGAAAATGGTGCTTGTCCACATTATCAATGTTAAGCGTGAAATATAAGCATCATCAAACAAGTACAATGCACTCCACAATATCAATCGAATTGGTTTAAAAAATTCATTTTTTTAGCAAAGTCATCTGCATCAAACAAGGGCAAAGTTATTTACATCGAAAAAAGGTACATAGGACTAAAAATTCTCTAACCAATGATTTGTTTGTCGTCATTAAAGGAAGTGAAAGTAATCATATATGAATAACCGACCGTTGTTGTTTTGAAAACCCGGTCAATTTGAAAACTTTAAGTCCGTAATTTGATTTAGCGCTAAACTTGGAATATTCAAATATTTGATATTGCTAATCAACAAAATTGTGTCCAAGTTAAAATGATAAATTGATCAAAAGTTATGTCTGAAATATTACAACTTGTATGCATAAATTAGAAACAGTTTTCAAGCAATATGTTGATTTGAATATTATCTTCCAAGGTTTTGTTCAATGAATTGGGCAAAAAATCAAAACATCAATGCTATAGAGTTATCAGTTAGCATTTCAGACCTTCTAGAATTTCAAAATCCGGAGTAACAATGTTCAAGTCATGAACGATTTACTACGGCCGTGTTAGGAAGTTTTAAAACAATTTTCAAACAAAATACTAAATGATTTGCAGTTTTCTAATGATTTAAGTTCGAATTTTGAAAAACACATAATATGGAACTTATAGAATTTTTTTTCTATTTTCCAAAACATCTTGAATTTTGCAAATCGGAGTTACAAAGCTCAAGATATGGAAATTATAATACAATAGTGTCAATAAAAATAGAATCAGTAACACAAAGAGAAACTAGGTCTTAGAGATCATACATTTACTTACCTTCGATATCGTATTCTTATTCACCATTAGTATGTAGATCTCCACTTTATTCTTTTAAGCTAAGGAACATTGCATTTTTTCTCATCAAGTATATATGTAGAACAACTCGATGTGTGTTGTTATCGTAGTTGTTCCTTAGCCAGTTTTTGCACCTAAATATTAGAAGAAGCAAGTGGCCTAGCGAAGGATGTATGACCACTTTCGTCTACGTTTGAATCTTTTGTATCCAAATTTTTTATATACGAAGTGTTAGTATTAATAATTGTACCATTGGAAACCCAAATTTGTTTGACCTTAATAAAATTTACATATGTGCCTTTTGGAACCCAGATTTGGTTAATATTTTGAGTTTGTTCCTAATCTAACATTTATTTTGTTTATATCCAATTTTTTCACAAATTAAACGCTTTGAAAATTCTTTGTGAAATTCGATCTTATCATAGTTCTTTCTCTTAATTTGTTGAACTTTATCATATGCAAGTTCTTTTCTATTTTTGGTGATAGTCTGACTACCTTAACAATATATTCAGTGATTTTTCTTCTTTAGAAAATTTTCTTATTGTCGATATTATTGAACCTTAGATCTAGGAGTAATGTTTTCATTCAAAAGTAAGGTGCATCATTTAATGGAATTCTCTTTTTGTATCATTTTTTGTTTTTTAGTGTTAAAATTTCATTTTCGAGGATTTCAATTTTAGTGTTAGACCTATTATTATCTTCTTCTAGAAACTGACACTTCTCACATTCTGAGTTTAATTTTCTAATGTTTTTAAGCACCGGTTCTTACTCATTATTTATACAAAGTAGACTATTTTTCTTAGATTCTAGTTTATTATATCTTTGCTGAAGTCTAACGATGTTTGCTTTTGACTAGTGATGTACTACAGTAAATCGGTATGAGATAAGTGTGCTATCTCGGTAGGTTCATCATTGTTGTCACTTGATTCTTCCATTAGACACAAATTTGTCTCATCTTTCTCACTGTCAGTGGTCACCACCTCTTCTTCTTCACTCTCATCCAAGTGGCTGCAAAACTCCTTCTCTTCTTCTTCTTCTTCTTTCCTTTTCACGTCGATTCAACAGATAGTTTGGTTTGATGTGGCCTGACTTCTTACATCTATGATATATGACTTCTTCCTCAAAATCAACCAATACTTTGCCAATACTGGTTTTTATTCATTGGTTTATTGCCAAAATTCCATGCTTTCTAGTCCATGTTTTGAACCGCTTTGTCAATAGTGCTAGCTCAGCTATAGCGTCGTTTTCTTCCTCATTATCGGTTGTACTTTTTAGGGAAATTAATTTCTTTTTCGAATCTCCACTTTCACATTCTTTGCCGACTTTCAGCTCCATCTCATAGGTGATGAGATTCCTATTAGTTCTTCCAACTTAAGTTGTTAAAGTCTTTGGATTTCTGGATTGTCGTCACTTTGTTTCAAAACTTCTTGGAAGGATTTTTAGAATTTTTCAGACAGTCTCCTGTTTGACATAAGCTTGTCCTAGCATTTTGGATTTGAATACTATATTTGAAAATTGTCCATGAAACTCCTTTATATTTTGATCTTTTGACATAACGAAATTATCGCATTCATTACTGAGCATGGCTAGATGAGATTCCTTGACTTATGATGTACCTTCATGAGTCACTTTAAGTTAATGTCAAATTTCATGTGCGGTCGTACGATGAGAAATATGATTATATTTTATTATATCTAAGGCATAAATAATAGAGTTCATAGCTTTAGCATTTGAATGATAGAGACTAAGTTCATTTCCACCCAATTTATCTTTAGGCTTAGAAACTTCACGATCATCTACGTTTTACCGTAGACAAACTATAACCAGTTTCAACTATATTCCATACATCAATAGCATCTAGAAAAAATTTCATCCTAGTTTTTCAATTCAGATGATCAGTACCATTAAATATTAATGATCTAGCTATAGATTGTCCTTCAAAAAAAGCATTATTAAAAGTAAAAATAGTTGAAAAAGATGAATTTGACTACCTAGCTCTGAAACCACTTGTAGGATTGAATTAAGCTTAGAGGGGGTGAGTTGGGTTTGATATAAATTCACAAGAATAATAAAAATTGCGGCACAAATAATAATAGAGTACATGAAAAAAATAAAAGCAACACGCAAATTTACCTAACTTCGGCAAAAACCTGCCTATTGTTGCCCCCAAGGTTTCTGCGAAGATTAAACAATCCACCGTTTACAAATATCCTGTAAATTTGCGACTATCTCTAACATGATTGTTCTAACCCTAAGCCTAAAAACTCTACCTTAAATCTATCCCTGAGTCGAGAATTTTTTGAACCACACACTGTATTTCAGTCCTAGTTAAAATTAGAGTTTGAAAATAAAATAGATTACAAATAAAAATAAATAAAATATGGAAATCTTAAGCTCTTAAAAAAAAGTCAGCGCAAACAAACAAAGAAAGTCTTCAATATATTATTAACCCAATTCCCCTTTTAATTTCGAGTTGTCCCTCTTTTGCTATCTTTTAGATTTAGGGTTCCTCTATTAGTACCTTAGATATTGGTTTTGATGACAACAACCATATAAATATAAATACTAATGTTTTGCAAAGTTGTATAATACATATTACAGAATATTACACAGATACAGAGTGATCAAACTTGAAGAATGATCAATATAAAGACCAAAGTTCAAGAGACAGAGATAATCAAGACGCTTGAGTTTAAAGACAAAGATTTAAAGAGCTCAAGACTCCACTGTATAATTACGAATAATTAGAATAAATTGTTATAGTCATTAATAACAATTCTGATCCTTATCATAAATTTATGATCTTTTATATTTTATCAAAATAAATTATTTAAAATTCAAAATATATTTTTATGAATATTTTATGAAAAAATTTATGTGTCCAGGGTTTTAAAAACTATGTTTAAACTATTTACAGAAACGTAGAAGTTTGAAAACAAGGTAAAAGAAAATCATTTCCAAAATTAATAAGGGTATGTCGACATACCCTACTGTTTGCGTCAAAATTGGTCACAAACCCCAAAAGCCGTGAAAACACCAGTGTTTACACACAGATCCACAATATTCAAACACAGATCTCAGATCCAGATAAAGTAGAGAATAAAAATGAAGAAACAGTAAAGTTAAAATGGAAGAAAGCAGAAAGGAACACAGGGTTTATAGTGGTTCGATAATCCGGCCTACGTCCACTTTGAATCAATCCTTTTATTCCTTTTATATTGTAGCTACAATTACAAGCCTTTGAAAATTAATAGCAAAAATGGCAGAGCTTCGCTGAGGAGAGGAGAAGAAGATCCCCTTTTTAGTTGCCACGGGACTCCTATTTATAGGTGTAGATCCAAAAATATGCAGCCCCAAAACCTGGAATATCTCTTCCCTTGCGCAAGTGGTCCCATCACATCGATCTGTAGCAATTTTGGATCGATGCGTGTTCAATTCGTATCGATCCAAAAGTGGTCTGATTGAGCTAAGATCGTTCATAGAGGTTCTCAAGTGCATCGGGAAGCTCCTTTGAAAATTTCGTAGCATTTGGACTTGTAGATTGTGAGTAATGATCGATGCAAGTTTGTGTTCACCAATTGGCCGTCGCGTTCGTATCCATGAATCTCGTATCCATCACCTTCGTGTCCATCATAATCGCACCGATGACGTGGCTTGGAAACCCAGAGGAGATCCACTTTTGATGCCGAGTTGACCACTTCTTCATTCAAACACATTTCCTTCATATCGATCTGAGACGCCCACTTCGTATCGATGATTCAATGCCTATTTCATATCGATCCTCTACTCTTGTTCGTATCCATACTCTTTGTATCGATCGAGCTTTATTCCTTCATATCCTTCAGCCGCTCCTCTATTAGTATCGATCCTATGCATACATCCTTCGTATCGATCTAATACTTGATCGATACGAAGTGCTCTTCCAAACCCCTGCTCGTATTTCGTATCGATCCCAGCCTTGATCATACAAAATAACATGCTGTACCGATGTCGAGTCCAGCCAATTTGATGCACGTTGTATCGATGCGAAACCATCGATTGGAACCATGCTGCTATTTCCATCCTAACCGATATTGAGTACTTTACTTGATCGATACGAAAGTATTGATCCGAAGTAGGTAGCTAAGCCTACGTTGATCGATATGAACCACATCGATGCGAACCAACATCGATGCGAACCATTTCTTACCAATATTGATCCATCCATATCTCGAGCATACGAACTCCGATTGACCTAAAATTTAAAATGTAGTCTCTGCTAGCCTTGTTCATCATTCCCAATCGATCCCATCTTGATTAGAGCTCGGTCAAATTTTGACGACATCGATCATAGCCTCATTTCCAATCGATCTCCTACCCTGATATCCGTCCTTTCCAGCCAATTTGTTGATATCCCAGCCTTGACCAAAAGGTGGGATAACACCTACCTATATATGTCGACATATAAACCATTGAAGATGTGTATTTTGGATTTTAAATAGTTGTAATTTTTAACCGCATCACTTCATGAACAAATACATTCCTTCATACACTGTATAAAGGGTTAGAAAATGAATTTTTTCAACTACTTTCTCTACTTTCTTCTTACTCCTTATTCATAACATATATTCCACAAAATCCACTTTATATTCTCCAACTTCATTAAAATTCAATTTCTACTTTACTACATTCATTCTTTAAAATCTGCTTACTGATTTAGAAGTATTCTCTCATTAATTCAAAGATCAAACCGCTATTAGAAGGGCTAATTTTTTGCATCCTAAGCACAACTGTTTGTATTTGGAAATCAACAACTCTACTCTTATTTTTTTGGTTGTGCTTGTTGCTCGTTCAAATCAAGTGGATGTTCTTAGTAGCCCTTCTAAACCTAGTTGGTGATCTTATTGCTCGAAAAATCAAGAGAGTTTGCCCTGGACTCGTGAGACGGGAGGGTGTATCTCATAGCCTTAAAATGGAGACTATATTCTAGTTTGTTTACTACGGGTTAAAGTAGTGATTGAAAAGAAAGTTGTACAGTATTTTACATGAGCAGATGTAGGATTGGTTAGTCCGAACCAGTATAAAATTACCGGTGTCATCTCTTTTACTTTACTTTTGTTATTGCACTTATATTTATCTATGATTGCATCCGTGACTACTTAATTAGTATAGATCTGTATTGATAATCAATGATCTTATTTAAATATTGAAGCTAAGTTAAAATATTCATAAAAGTTATAAAACACTATTCATCCCCCTCTCGTGCTAAAGTAGCCTTAAAATCCATTACACCATAACCCATATCCTCCTCCTTCCTCTGTCTTGAAGCCACCGCTTTAGAAATTTATTACTATGATCGCTCCTTGCACCTTCGTCGGTTGCTATCTTTGATTACCAGATGACGACAAACGTGGTTGCTTCCTTGGTCGAGAACTTTTGAAGTTGAAATTTTGGTGTGATTTTGATATTTAGATTTTACTTGTTTCGAACTCGACTACTTGGTTTGCCGATGATAATACGGTTTATATATAGAGTGATTTGATAAAAATCTTCCTTGAATTCATGCATTTCCGTTTGAATATGTCCACCGGTAAATATTGGCTTTTGATTCAATTATGATTTCTAATATTCCTCAACCATGCTGTATATTCGGTTCACTTGGTTTATAACATGATTTTCTGACTTCGACCTTGAGATTTTTAATTTGTTCAATATTTTTGCCTCGACTCTGAATTGTTTTCTGGCTTGTTTGCTAAGGCGATCTTGGTCTGATATTATTGACGTGTTCAACTTCGAATTTTTGCATTTATTTTCCTTTATGTGTCCTTTGTATTTGAGCTTGATTTATGTGTGCTGTTGTCCTTGTGCGTGTGTGCATTTGCTTGGTGGTCTTGATGTGGACTTGCCTTGTGCATGTATGATAATTTTCACTTCAGAACCGATCTCACATGCTCATGTTTGCCTATATGCTTGATTGTGTAAGTGTGTATTGTTAGCCTTGAGCTTGACTTTGAGCATGCCTTTGAGTGCTTGAATTTTTTCTTTGTGCATGCCTCATATGCTTGTCTTGTGCTTAACTACGAAAGTTTATGCACTTGCACTATAAATTGCCTTTTGCATTTCTTATGTATGATCTACGTGCCTATGTGATGTTGCCCTTATGCATATGTATTTTTGTTATAACTGTATGTGCACTTGCACTTGAACCTCATCCGTGTTTAGCCTGTATGTGCACTTGCACTTGAACTTGATCCGTGTTTAGCCTATATGTGTAATTGCACTTGAACCTAATCCATGTTTATCTTTTGAGACTATTTTTGGCTTGTCTTACCTTATGTGCTTATACATCTTGAGAAACCTTTCTCTGCATACATATACACATGTATATATACATATATGTATATATGTGAGCACCGTTGTGCTATGTTATCTCTTTGTCAGAGTTCTTGTATTATGCATGCTTTCACTTTGAATACTAATTTGTGACAGTGCACTTGTACTTAGTGCTGTGCATTTCTTCTTGAGCACTTGTACTTAGAGCCGTGTATTTCTTCCTGAGCACTTGTTCTTTAACTTTTACTAATTTGGTTTGTTTTCTTAAAATTGTTTTAGGTGCTGGCTTTTTCTTTAGTATGCCTTGCTGATTTGTGCACACTTGTGTACATTTCCTAATCCCAGTTGTGCATCCTAATTTGTCTTTGCTTGCTCCTTGTGTCGAGCCTAAAAACATTTGGGCTTGACCTTATGTATAATTCCAGCTGCTCTTGCACTTGTACATTGTGTTGAGCCAAAAAATCATTTGGAATTGACCTGCTGGTTTGTGATGTGAGTTTGATTTTTAATGTGCTTTGTTTATTTCAAGTTGCTTATGTACATTATGTTGCACCGATCCTTGTATATACCTGTTATACTTGTCCATGTTCATAATTTTTGGTGCCTATTTAAAATATAAAAAGAGAAAAACCATTAAACTGAGGCAATGTCGAATTTAAATAAATTAATATTTTTATAGTTTCAACTTGTTCGTTTTCGCTTCTTGCTGCATTGTTATTTGTCAAGTAACACAAATTTTTGTCTGGATGAAGGCTGGAGCGAGAAGATATAAAAGTTATATTCGAGTGGGAGAGAAAAGAGTGATTAGAAAATATTGTATATGAAAGTGTGTTGTATATGGGAGAGAAAAAGAGTGATTAGAAAATATTGTATATGAAAGTGTGTTGTATATGGAAGAGTAAAAATTGTTGTGTACGAATGGTTTATTAAAGTATCGTGGGAGCTCTTGTTGTAATTGTGTGTACTATTTAAAATTTTATTGAAACAAATTTTATTGAAATAAAATTTTATATTTTATTTCTTTATGTGAAATCGTAACAGTACTGCAAAAAACACATTTAAATATATATATATATATATATATATATATATATATATGTTTATTATCATCAAACAAAAATCATAAACATCTATATTCTTTGGTTTAGCGAAGTTATGTTCTTGTGATGCTTATGAGTGATGAAATCTAGCTGGTTATAGGTGGAATTTGGATGAGTTATATGAATATTGATGACATCGTGCCTAAATATATGAAATTCAATGGTGAATTCTGATGTCGGAATGTGCTCTGGTTTTGGATGACAATAAAATAGATGCAGGCCGGTTGAGTATGTGATACCGCTATTTTTTTTTCTAATGATGTTTTGCTAGTTTCCCTAGTATTATGGTACACATGAGAGTTGTAGATGATCATATATTTATATGATGAAGATGAATGATATATATAGGTAATATTTCCTTTTGTATGTGTTGTTTTGATATTTGATATTTTAAACAAACTATGAGGGGATATAATATATTGATTGAAAAAAGTATCTCTGCCTAAAGAATATTCGTATGCACTTAAATAGTCCTTCGAAATATGAAATTTGATGTGATATCCTGGAAATTTTGGCAATATCAATTTAATAATCTGTATTTAAAATTAAATTGATTTGATAAAATTTGTTAATAAAATTTGACTTGATTTAATAATCCAATTAAATAGATATTTAATTGGTGAATTTGAAATTTTTTAAAAGCAAATAAAATGCTTTCTATTTATAATGTATATATATATTTATATATATTGTAAATAGATAAGTTTTGATTTGAAGTTTAATAAACAAATAAAATCTTGTTTTTAAATTCTAATATTCATTCTGATAATTTGGAAATTATTATTTTATTTAATATATAACTATTCAAAACTATTCAATAAGTAACTATATGGTTTTAAGATACTTAAGGAAAATGTTTTAAATTGTTTAAAATATATTTTAAGCATAAGTTTAAATTTTAAATAAAATAAACAAAAGTTTATTTTATTTCCTTTTTAAATATAGCTGGATAAATATAATTTGAAATTATATATGGAAGTTTAAAAATACAATTTACATATTAAGCATTAATTCATTTAAATAAGATAAGTGATAAGTAATTTATAATTTCTTTTATAAATAATTTAAATTAGTAAATATGTTATTTTCAAACAATATTAATAAGTGTATAAATATAAATATACTTTAATATGTACAGAATTGCTATTTTTAAATTAAATATGTTGATATAAATTAACTTTAAATCGGATTTTTAAATTTAAGTAGAATTTGAATTTGAATTAATTTTGAATTCAAAAGAATAAATATTTTTTTAAATTATTTGGATAAGCTTTCATTTTTATATAATTTGTTTTATTTCATTTTCTTAAAAAAAAAGGAAATGCACATATACGTTTACATATGAAAGTAGTTTAGAAATAGATAAGTATTTAATAAATAAAGAAAAAGGTTTTATTTACTTTTAAATTAAATAAAAATTAGTAAAATATGTATATAACAAGTGTTAATATATTAAGTAACTAATGAGACAAATGTAAACTAATAATTTGCTCTTATTGACAAATGTAAAGATTTAGTACAAGTGTCATAATTGTTTTTATTTTATTTTTCTTTTATTTTAAAATAAATATTAACTTATATAAGCATGTTTTCTTCATTCTCATTCGTTTCTAATCTTCATTTTTCAAAGTTAAGAAGAAAATTTCAGCTGAAAATAAATTAGTTTCTAAACTCTCCAAAAACAAAATTTAATTCAGATCAAAAATCTGAAATGCCTCCTCAAACCAAAAATCTGAAGCCCGTAATTTCATTTCCAATATCAACTCCTCAAACAAGAAACCATTGCCTGAAATTCATTTTCAACATCCTCCTCAATTATAAATCTAAAACCCTGTAACTATTTCAAACATGCGAACCTGTAAAATCCATTTTCAAAAGCATACGAGGCCTGTCAGCATTTTCTAGAATCAAAACCAGCCTACATTTCTTTCTTCTTCAATTTGTTCAAGCCTGCATGCAAATCAAAGCCATTTGTAACTCAAGTTTATCAAATTCAAAGAAGCATTCAAGTTGAAATTTTAAAAGCAAGGCACTCTGGTTTTTAAATTCAAAGCAAAAGCTTTTCGAATTTGTGCTCCGATTCATCACTATTTCCAGGTGAGTAACATAACAGTTTTAAAAGTTTTAAGTAAATAATTATGTTGCCTGATCATCTATGAAACAAGTATGTTTGTGAATGAATTGATAAGTTTAGCTTTGTGTGTGTATATATGAAATATTGTTGTGCATATATCTGTATGTTTGGAACTTCTCTGGCTTTAGTTCCAGGTTCAAAGATAATCAAAAAAAATCATTTGCTAATAATCCAATCTATGTTATGACTTTAGTATTGAACCAAATATATTTGTTATATCATCATTTTGAGTTTAAAATTTGTTTAAGTTAGAAACAATTTGTATTGCCTTTGGAAGTAATAAAACATCAGAGCAACTTTAAAAGGTCAAATTTCAATTGTCATGATTCTTGTATTCAGGAATCTAAATCAAATGCTTAAACCAAAATTGGATTTTTAAAACTAAAATCACTGTTTTTAGTGAAAAGATTTGAATATATTTCTGGTTTAACCAGAAAATGAAAATTTAGTGTTTTCTGGTGAACTCTGTAGTCCGAGGGATCAGAATTTCTTCCGGTGATAGATGACTGATGGTTGAGTGAAGGAAAAATAATGGAGGTGGTGGAAGATCATCGTGGCGACGATGGTTGATCGTTTTGTTTTGTAAACCTAGTTTGGCTTGGTTATGATTTTTTGATCGGCATTGTATCTCAAGTTGATCGAGTGTGAAGAGACTCAGGTAGATAAAGGTAGGCATGTAGAGGCAGACGATGTCGGAGTTCTAGGGGTCACGGTGATCGGAAATGGGTTGGCGAAGCATTTCCAGGTTTGGGATAAATGGTGTCAGTTATTCCAGTATGTTTCCAGGTTTTAGATTTGGAGTGATCGAATTTGATTTCGAGTGGATTGTGAGATTTTGATGATCGGGATGGGTTTCAGGGATGATCGTCGTCGTGCTCGAAGTCTAGGTGGTGACGGGAGGTGGTCAGAGCCACCGTGCATATGCATAGTGTAGTGATTTGTCTGATGAAGTTTTTGGTGTTGCAGTAATGTTTGGTCTCGAGTGACTCTCGAGTAATTCAAGTGCTGGACTCGAAGTCGTTTGGTATATGACTCGAAGCATTTTATTTAGTGGCTCGGGTTGAATGTTGGGTTACAGGTTTAAAACCTGATCTGTTTTTAAAGTGTAAAACCGAGTTTAAAAAAAATGTAAAGTTTTAAACAAGTTTTAAACCTAAATGTAAGTCTGATTTAAGTTTTAATTTGAATCTCAGTTCAAAAATAAAATGAAGTTTTTAAATTTAAATTGTTTTAACAACCTTAAATTGTTTAAGTAATTTGAATTTAAAAATGAAGGTTTAAAATGTAAGTGAGTTTTAAATCTGAGTTTAATATGGAATTAAATTTAAATCTGTATAACAGTTTTGAAATAAAAGGAATATAAATTAAAATGTTTTAAACAACTTTAAAAAGGGTTTAATATAGTTTGAAATTAAAAGTAGAGTATAAAATAAAAGTAGAGATTTAACCTAAGTTTAAATCTGGATTCAAATCCAAATTTGAATCATAGTTTTGAAATAAAGGAAGTTTTTAGATTTAAAAACAACTTTGAGTTTAAGGTAATTTAAAATATGATTTCTATTTTAAAATGAATTTGGGTTTAAATTCCTTTAGACTTCTTTTATAAAATAAGAAATTCTTTAGCATAAGTTTTAAAGGGTTTTAAAATGTTTTTAAAATTTGTTAAAATTAAGTTTGACTTCATTTTAAATCTAAAATTTAAAATTGTAATTTGAAAACAAATTTAAAGTGAATTGTTTTAAATTACTTTGTTAATTATAATGTAATCATAAATAAGAAATGTTGTTATTTTAAAGTAAATCAAAGAATTTAATGAATTGTGATTCATTAAATTAGTTAGGTAATTTAAATAAGATAATTAATTTAGTTAATTAATTAATTAAGGATTTTAATAAATTAATTAAGGTTAAGTTAAGTAATTAAGATTAATTAAATTTGTAATTAATGATGATTAATCTAAGTTAATTACTTAAGAAAAAGTAATTAAAGAATTGTTGATACGTTAATGAAGGTCATTAACTTGAGATTGTTTAATAATTAATTAATGTGATTAATTTTGATAATTAATTGGATTAATTAATTTAGATAATCATTTATGGAATTTGGTTAAGTATGATTACTTTATAAAAGTAATTAAAGGCATTAATTACTCATTGTAATTAATTAATTAATTTGATTAGTTTAAGTTAATTAATTAAGTTTAATTAATTTAGAATAATCATTTGATGGGTTGATAAGAAATCAATGAAGAATAATTACTCAGAGAAGAAATTAAGATAAGTAATTTACTGGAGGTAATTAACTGAAGTATGGAAGAGTTTTGGGATTAATTGCTTTATGTAATTAATTTGAAGGATAATTACTTAGTGAAAGTAATTAATAATTAATTACTTAGTGTAATTAATTTAAGCATATATTAATCAAATCATTTGGAAATAATTAAGTGATGTAATTAATTAAGGTAATTAGTTACTAATGAGATTAATCAAGGATGATTAATAATTATAATTAATTATTAAATGTAATTAATTTAGGAAGAATTAATTTACTCAATGAAGTAATTAAGATTAGTTCATTGCTGAAGGTAATTAATCGAAAGTGATTAATAATTATGGTTTAATTAAGGTTAATTACTTAATGTAGTTAATTAATTCAAAAATGTAATTAGGGATCATTAATTTATATAATTAATGATGCAATTAATGTAGATTAATTAACCAATGATAAGTGATTAAACTAATTAATTAATGTGATTAATTAAGGATTAATGTAATTAATTATAGTTAATTAATTAATGAAGTAATTAAAGGTTAATTACTGTATTTGGTTAAGGATAATTAATTTGTGAAATTAATTAATCAAGGGGATTAATTAGTGGTTAATTAATTAATTGATGGATTTGTAATTAACTAATGGTTATATAAGCAGGATTTACAGAATGAAATAATTAAATTAATTTACTTTAAATTAATTAGAGATGAAATAATTAATTTAATTCATTTTAAATTAATTATAAAGGGTGTGATTAGTAATCCTTGTTTATATATGGATGATATAGATTTCCTTAAATGGTTTGAATATCAGATATGAGAGAAATAATGTTGTGTGATATGGATGCTTTAGTTGCATTGTGATGATAATATGAATTATCTATTGGTGATGTAGATTATCTATTTGTGATGATAATATGGATTACCTGTTTATGATGACAATGTTGATTATCTATTGTAATGATGTGAATTATCTATATGTGTGTACATAGATAATTAAATTGAATTGTTTTAAACTTTAATACAACTTGGACCTAAAAGATGGCGTTTTGGATTCGATGAGACCGGGATCGAGTTTCCAGATTTGGGTATCCGAAAACCACATCGATCAAAATTAACGATAGGTCGTGAATCTCAAGTAAAGATGAAGATTCAGAGTGTAAGGGTAATCGCCGTTAACTCTGACGGTGATTCCAAAATGAGTGTAACGAGATAATGCCTTTGGTTTCGTTCGAACCCAGAACGAACTTGTATGGATTGAATGCTTTCAGAACATCGCCAGGTGGACGATGAGCATTCTAAGATAGATGTGTTCTATAAAGGTAATTGTAGCCTCAAGTCTCATCAAACGGGAATGGCTAAAACAGGAGAGGTGCAGCAAGGCTAAGTGGGTCATGCCCAAGTAGGACGAGATTTTCCCCTGTCTAGAAGTCCCTTTATATTCGGCTGTGTGGGGCCGTTGATTCGCGACAGCTACCGGGGTTGTCTTATTCGGGACTGTCCAGTGAGGGATGGTTCCGGCCTTGTGTTGCAGGGGAGTTAGGGTGGCTCCTTGGTACGGTGATCTAGGCCCCGTATTGTGACGGACGGTACCCCGGTAGCCCTGCCATTGTATGGAATCCAAACTCCAATAAGTGCCGTACGTATTAATTGTGCCCAACTACGTTGGAACGTGAGATGTAAGCATTCCAGCTATTTCTATATTTTACTTGAAAACCCTAGACACTATAATAATATCATCGGATTTTCTATCAAATGTTTTGGTTAGCGTAAGGTAAAAACTTTTCCATGTTTATGTGTGGGAAGTCTTATGTGATACCTTTCTTTTCAAAAGTTTTTTCAAAAGTTAAGAACTTTAACCTGTTACTCACACCAGACTCATATCTGACCCGGAGTTTATCTTCTGTGTTCTTAAACTCTTGGGTACTCAAATTTTTATGAGTAGCCAACGGATTCAGGTTTGCTTTGACGAATTGTGGTGGAGCAAATGGAGCAGGAGGCTTCTGCGTTGTAATTATCTAGTATTCCGCTATGCTGGTTTCTCTGAGTAGTTTCTCTGTATTGTATTGAGTTGTAATAACTAGGCAGGCGTTTATAACTGTCTAGTATGTGATGTATAATCTGTGTAACTCTGATAGTGGTTGTATACTATGTAATACTTATGTTATTAATATAATTTATTCGTTCCGCTGTTGAGATTCTGATGTTGTTTCTTCTTTCTTCTCTATCTTTTCTCTTTCTATCCCTTTCTTTCTTAATTCATGATGCGTCTTTCTGGATAGTGAAAGACGAGTCGTGATAGTTGGTATCAAAGCACTAGGTTGAGTGAATACATAGGCTTTGGAGTGTTTTCTTTCTTGAGAGAGCGTATTTGTAATTTTGATGTATATATTTATATATATTTATTTCTACCTACTTGTTGGGTTACCTGTTCGGGTTTTCCAATATAGGTTATAAAGGTAGATAAGGTAGTGGTGTGTGTAACATGACTACTACCATTGGTTGGAGTTTGAATATTTGAGGTTGGAAGTGTAACTGTCGAGACTGTAGACCCAATACCGTCTCGAGTAAGCTTTGATGTGGTGAAAGGATTTCATCAATCTCTGAAGAAAACCTGTTAAGGTTCGGAGTCTATCTTTGAAGATGGATGAGTAAAGTTTGGATCTGTCGGCTGAGCAGAAGTGAGTGATGGTATCTTGATACCTCAGGGAGTAATAACTGCATGATGAGATGCAGTGACTATGGATTGTCTCCGAAGATGTTTTCTTTTGAAGCGAGTTTTAGGAAGTGTGTCTGCTTCGGTGTTGTGGCTGAGTTGAGCTGGTTGTTTGTGTTTAGTTTTGAGGCCTGAGTTTCCCGAAGAGCTTATGGATTAGGAAGTTTTGGGCATCTATGTCAATAGTGCAGCTCGGAGTATTCTGTGTGCCAGCAAGAAGGTCTTCTGGTTAGTAGTTTTTTTGAGGTGGAGTTCAAAAGCAGCAGGGTGGATCCATTTCTTTGATGGATTGGCTAGATAAGCATAAGCTGTTCTGATTGGTAAAGAGAGAACAGTTTTCTTTGGATGTTAGACTGGGTTGATCGCAAAAGTGACTTGCGATACTTGAGTTTTCTCTTGGGTTATCAGAAATTTTTTTGGATGTCTTCTGGAAAGACAGAGGCTTGTCCACATCTGGAGATTAAGTTTTCTTATCGACTGGATTCCAAGAGTGATGACGATAGTTCAGCTTAGTAGAAGGATGGTTCCTAGAGAGAGGATTTGGTATAGCAACTCAGGTTTTTGGTGGAACATATGAGTTTTCTTGGATCTGTTGAACCATATTTTTGGAATGTGTTGTCCAGTCCGTGCTCGTGTTCTTCATCAGCATTTTCTTCTACTCCAGATCAGAGTTGTGCAGCGGAAGCAGTTTGGGAGTGCATCTGTTTTGTCTTTTCCGGATAGGAGAAGTAAGTTCAGTCTTCTGTTGTTGGTGGAATAGGGGTTGTGTTCTTGATTTGGATTGATCGTGGGAGGATCATTTTGTTGAGTTGTCTTGATCCAGTTTGTTCCAAGAGGCATCAGTGTAAGATGAGCTGATCAGGAAGGATGTAGGCAGCCCAGGATCGTTAAAAGAATTTTGAGGATAAGAGACGAAGGAATTTGGATTCTGGAGTCGGAGATTTGATTTTGAATAAGTTTTCTCCGATCCAAGAAGCTATAAGATTGGGTAAGTCTAGGAAGCTAGCTTCGAGGTATCTTGGAACTTTTCTGTGTTCTTGTAAGGATAAGTGTTTTGGTCTGCAGGGTTGAATTGCCAGTTTGGATTACTGAGATTCGATGTGTTTCGCGTATCTCTGAGAGAGTACGTATATCTCTGGTTGTGGAACAAGGTGTTCAAGAAGGTTTGGTTGTTGTGTCAGACTCGTCTGTAGTATGGTATCCTATTTAGTTTTGTAGATCTAGATGAGTAGGAGCTCTGTAGCTTCGTAGTTTTGATTGTTTGAATTCTGTAGAGCGAGTATCCCGGTATATATATACTTGGGGAAACTCGAGGAAATTCTATACAGAATTTTGTCTGGATAGTTAAATTTGTTTGATTGGATAAATTGGTTGCTATGGTCGTTAACATATGATTGATGTATGCTTGTGATTTAAAATTTAAAATCTTTGATGGGTTATTAAACTACCTTTGCTTTTAAATTTCGGGGACGAAATTCTTTTAAGGGGGAAGGAATGTGATATCCCGGAAATTTTGGCAATATCAATTTAATAATCTGTATTTAAAATTAAATTGATTTGATAAATTTTGTTAACAAAATTTGACTTGATTTAATAATCCAATTAAACAGATATTTAATTGGTTAATTTTAAACGTTTTAAAAGCTAACAAAATGCTTTCTACTTATAATGTATGTATGTATATATTTATATATATTGTAAATAGATAAGTTTTGATTTAAAGTTTAATAAACAAATAAAATCTTGTTTTTAAATTCTAATATTCATTTTGATAATTTGGAAATTATTATTTTATTTAATATATAACTATTCAAAACTATTTAATAAGTAACTATATGTTTTTAAGATACTTAAGGAAAATGTTTTAAATTGTTTAAAATATATTTTAAGCATAAGTTTAAATTTTAAATAAAATAAACAAAAGTTTATTTCCTTTTTAAATATAGCTGGATAAATATAATTTGAAATTATATATGGAAGTTTAAAAATACAATTTACATATTAAGCATTATTTCATTTAAATAAGATAAGCGATAAGTAATTTATAATTTCTTTTATAAATTATTTAAATTGGTGAATATGTTATTTTCAAACAATATTAATAAGTGTATAAATATAAATAGATTTTAATATATACATAATTGCTATTTTTAAATTAAATATGTTGATATAAATTAGCTTTAAATTGGACTTTTATTAAGTAGAATTTGAATTTGAATTAATTTTGAATTCAAAAGAATAAACATTTTTTTAAATTATTTGGATAAGCTTTCATTTTTATATAATTTGTTTTATTTCATTTTCTTTAAAAAAAAGAGGAAATGCACATATACATTTACATATGAAAGTAGTTTATAAATAGATAAGTATTTAATAAATGAAGAAAAGGGTTTTATTTACTTTTAAATTAAATAAAAATTAGTAAAATATGTACATAACAAGTGTTAATATCTTAAGTAACTAATGAGACAAATGTAAACTAATAATCTACTCTTATTGACAAATGTAAAGATTTAGTACAAGTGTCATATTTGTTTTTAATTTTTTTTCTTTTATTTTAAAATAAATCATCTTAACTTATATAAGCATGTTTTCTTCATTCTCATTCTTTTCTAATCTTCATTTTTCAAAGTTAAGAAGAAAATTTTAGCTGAAAATAAATTAGTTTCTAAACTCTCCAAAAACCAAAATTTAATTCAGATCAAAAATCTGAAATGCCTCCTTAAACCAAAAATCTGAAGTCTGTAATTTCATTTCCAATATCAACTCCTCAAACAAGAAACCATTGCTTGAAATTCATTTTCAACATCCTCCTCAATTATAAATCTAAAACCCTGTAACTATTTCAAACATGCAAACTGTAAAATCCATTTTCAAAAGCATACAAGGTCTGTCAGCATTTTCTAGAATCAAAACTAGCCTGCATTTCTTTCTTCTTCAATCTGTTCAAGCCTGCATGCAAATCAAAGCCATCTGTAACTCAAGTTTTTATCAAATTCAAAGAAGCATTCAAGTTGAAAATTTAAAAGCAAGGCACTCTAGTTTTTAAATTCAAAGCAAAAGCTTTTCAAATTTGTGCTCTGATTCATCACTATTTCCAGGTGAGTAACATTACAGTTTTAAAAGTTTAAGTAAATAATTATGTTGCCTGATCATCTATGAAACAAGTATGTTTGTGAATGAATTTATAAGTTTAGCTTTGTGTGTGTGTATATGAAATATTGTTGTGCATATATCTGTATGTTTGGAACTCTCTAGCTTTAGTTCTAGGTTCAAAGATAAAAAAATCATTTGCTAATAATCCAATCTATGTTATGACTTTAGTATTGAACCAAATATATTTGTTATATCATCAGTTTGAGTTTAAAATTTGTTTAAGTTAGAAACAATTTGTATTGCCTCTGGAAGTAATAAAACGTCAGAGCAACTTTAAAAAGGTCAAATTTCAATTCTCATGATTCTTGTATTCAGGAATCTAAATCAAATGCTTAAACCAAAATTGGATTTTTAAAACTAAAGTCACTGTTTTTAGTGAAGAGATTTGAATATATTTCTGGTTTAACCTGAAAATGAAAATTTAGTGTTTTTGGTGAACTCTATAGTCTGGGGGATCGAAATTTCTTCCGCTGATGGATGAGTGATGGGTGAGTGGAGGAAAAATAGTGGAGGTGGTGGAAGATCATCATGGTGACGATGGTTGATTGTTTTGTTTTATAAACCTAGTTTGGCTTGGTTATGATTTTTCGATCGGCATTGTTTCTCAAGTTGATCGAGTGTGACGAGACTCAGGTGGATGAAGGTAGGCATGTAGAGGCAGACGATGCCGGAGTTCTAGGGGTCACGGTGATCGGAATTGGGTTGGCGAAGCATTTCCAGGTTTGGGATAAATGGTGTCAGTTACTCCAGTATGTTTCCAGGTTTTAGATTTGGAGTGCTCGAATTTGATTTCGAGTGGATGGTGAGATTTTGATGATCGGGATGGGTTTCACGGACGATCGTCGTCGTGCTCGAAGTCTAGGTGGTGACCGAAGGTGGTCAGAGCCACCGTGCATATGCACGGTGTAGTGATTTATCTGATGAAGTTTTTGGTCTTGCAGTAATGTTTGGTCGCGAGTGACTCTCGAGTAATTCAAGTGCTGGACTCGAAGTTATTTGGTATGTGACTCGAAGCATTTTATTTAGTGGCTCGGGTTGAATGTTAGGTTACAGGTTTAAAACCTGATCTGTTTTTAAAGTGTAAAACGGAGTTTAAAAAAATGTAAAGGTTTAAACAAGTTTTAAACCTAAATTTAAGTCTGATTTAAGTTTTAATTTGAATCTCAGTTCAAAAATAAAATGAAGTTTTTAAATTTAAATTGTTTTAACAACGTTATATTGTTTAAGTAATTTGAATTTAAAAATGAAGGTTTAAAATGTAAGTGAGTTTTAAATCTGAATTTAATATGGAATTAAATTTAAATATGTATAAGAGTTTTGAAATAAAAGGAAGTTTTATAAATTAAAATGTTTTAAACAATTTTAAAAAAGGGTTTAAAATAGTTTGAAATTAAAAGTAAAGCTTTAAAATAAAAGTAGAGATTTAACCTAAGTTTAGATCTGGATTCAAATCCAAATTTGAATCATAGTTTTGAAATAAAGGAAGTTTTTAAATTTAAAAACAACTTTGAATGTTTAAGGTAATTTAAAATATGATTTCTATTTTAAAATGAATTTGGGTTTAAATTCCTTTAAACTTCTTTTATAAAATAAGAAATTCTTTAGCATAAGTTTAAAGGGTTTTAAAATGTTTTTAAAATTTGTTAAAGTTAAGTTTGACTTCATTTTAAATCTAAAATTTAAACTTGTAATTTGAAAACAAATTTAAAGTGAACTGTTTTAAATTACTTTGTTAATGATAATGTAATCATTAATAAGAAATGTTGTTATTTTAAAGTAAATCAAAGAATTTAATGAATTGTCATTCATTAAATTAGTAAGGTAATTTAAATAAGATAATTAATTTATTTATTTAATTAATTAAGGATTTGAATAAATTAATTAAGGTTAAGTTAAGTAATTAAGATTAATTGAATTTGTAATTAATGATGATTAATCTAAGTTAATTATTTAAGAAAAAGTAACTAAAGAATTATTGATAGGTTAATGAAGGTCATTAAGTGGAGATTATTTAATAATTAATTAATGTGATTAATTTTGATAATTAATTGGATTAATTAATTTAAATAATCATTTATGGAATTTGGTTAAGTATGATTACTTTATAAAAGTAATTAAAGGCATTAATTACTCGTTGTAATTAATTAGTTAATTTGATTAGTTTAAGTTAATTAATTAAGTTTAGTTAAGTTAGAATAATCATTTTATGGGTTGATAAGAAATCAATGAAGAATAATTACTTAGAAAAGAAATTAAGATAAGTAATTTACTGGAGGTAATTAATTGAAGTATGGAAGAGTTTTGGGATTAATTGCTTTATGTAATTAATTTGAAGGATAATTACTTAGTGAAAGTAATTAATAATTAATTACTTAGTGTAATTAATTTAAGCATTTATTAATTAAGTCATTTGGAAATAATTAAGTGATGTAATTAATTAAGGGTAATTAATTACTAATGAGATTAATCAAGGATGATTAATAAATATAATTAATTATTAAATGTAATTAATTTAGGAATAATTAATTTACTCAATGAAGTAATTAAGAGTAGTTAATTACTGAAGGTGATTAATCGAAAGTGATTAATAATTATGGTTTAATTAAGGTTAATTACTTAATGTAGTTAATTAATTCAAAAATGTAATTAGGGATCATTAATTTATATAATTAATGATGTAATTAAGGTTGATTAATTAAGATTAATTAATCAATGATAAGTGATTAAATTAATTAATTAATGTGATTAATTAAGGATTAATGTAATTAGTTATAGTTAATTAATTAATGAAGTAATTAATGGTTAATTACTGTATTTGGTTAAGGATAATTAATTTGTGAAATTAATTAATCAAGGGGATTAATTAGTGGTTAATTAATTATTTGATGGATTTGTAATTAATTAATGGTTATATAAGCAAGATTTACAGAATAAAGTAATTAATTTAATTTGCTTTAAATTAATTAGAGATGAAATAATTAATTTAATTCATTTTAAATTAATAATAAAGGGTGTGATTAGTAATCCTTGTTTATATATGGATGATATAGATTTCCTTGAATGGTTTGAATCTCAGATATGAGATAAATAATGTTGTGTGATATGGATGCTTTGGTTGCATTGTGATGATAATATGAATTATCTATTGGTGATGTAGATTATCTATTTGTGATGATAATATGGATTATCTGTTTATGATGATAATGTTGATTATCTATTGTAATGATGTGAATTATCTATCTGTGTGTATATAGATAATTAAATTGAATTGTTTTAAACTTTAAAACAACTTGGACCTAAAAGATAACGTTTTGGATTCGATGAGACCGGGATCGAGTTTCTAGATTTAGATATCCGAAAACCATATGGATCCAAATTAACGATAGGTCGTGAATCTCAAGTAAAGATGAAGATTCAGAGTGCAAGGGTTATCGTCGTTAACTCTGAGGGTGATTCCAAAATGAGTGTAACGAGATAATGCCTTTGGTTTCGTTCGAACCCAGAACGAACTTGTATGGATTGAATGCTTTCAGAACATCATCGGTGGACGATGAGCATTCTAAGATAGATGTGTTCTATAAAGGTAATCGTATCCTCAAGCATCATCAACCGGGAATGGCTAAAACCGGGGAGGTGCAGCAAGGCTAAGTGGGTCATGCCCAAGTAGGACGAGATTTTCCCCTGTCTAGAAGTCCCCTTTATATTCGGCTGTGTGGGGTGGTTGATTCGCGACAACTGCCGGGGTTGTCTTGTTCGGGACTGTCCAGTAAGGGATGGTTCCGGCCTTGTGTTGCAAGGGAGTTAGGGTGGCTCCTCGGTACGGTGATCTAGACCCTGTACTGTGACGGGCGGTACCCCGGTAGCCCTGCCATTATATGGAATCCAAACTCCAATAAGTGCTGTACGTATTGATTGTGCCCAACTATGTTGGAACATGAGATGTAAGCATTCCAACTATTTCTGTATTTTACTTGAAAACCCTAGACACTATAATAATATCGTCGGATTTTCTATCAAATGTTTTGGTTAGCGTAAGGTAAAAACTTTTCCATGTTTATGCGTGGGAAGTTTTACGTGATACCTTTCTTTTTAAAAGGTTTTTCAAAAGTTAAGCAACTTTAACCTGTTACTCACACCGGACCCATGTCTGACCCGGAGTTTATCTTCTGTTTTCTTAAACTCTTGGGTACTCAAATTTTTACGAGTAGCCAAGGGATTCAGGTTTGCTTTGATGAATTGTGGAGGAGCAAATGGAGCAGGTGGCTTTTGCGTTGTAATTATCTAGTATTCCGCTGTGTTGGTTTCTCTGAGTAGTTTCTCTGTTTTGTATTGAGTTGTAATAACTAGGCAGGTGTTTATAACTGTCTAGTATATAATGTATAATCTGTGTAACTCTGATAGTGGTTGTATACTATGTAATACTTATGTTATTAATATAATTTATTCGTTCCACTGTTGAGATTCTGATGTTGTTTCTTCTTTCTTCTCTATCTTTTCTCTTTCTATCCCTTTCTTTCTTAATTCATGATGCGTCTTTCTGGATAGTGAAAGACGGGTCATGACATTTAAGCATTTAACTTATCTTGTTTTGTTGAAGAAGTCTTTATGCGGGGGCTTTCTACGTACGTGCTTTCTCACAAAGCGAAATTTGGATGAGCGTCATTTTGTACTTTCATATGCACCCCACTCCTTGCATTTTAATGCTGTTCCTCTTGTATTAAAAAACATCTGAAAATTTATTTCACATAAGACTAGAAATCAATATTCGGTATTGAAGTTCGTACCGACGAACTGGCTTTGAAACCGAAAAAAGACTTTATTTATGTTGTAAATACACAGCACTAAATAAATACGTTAAATACAATGTACGTTTAGTAACATCAAATAGAAATTAATTGAAAATATGTCATAATTTCTCTCCTTTGAAAATAGTAAATGTATATTAAAACTTACAAAAAAATGGATGTGTTTGGCACGTGAAATGTTGATTCAATAATAATAGATAATAAGTTAAATGAAAACAAAATTGTGCCTTGATAAAAAAAATTTAACCGCAACACACTCTGAAATATCAAATATAAAAATATACTTTTATCATTGAACAAGATGCATACTACATAATCCCCCCTTTTGATGATAGCTAACAACAAGTGTAGCTCGTGTTGAGTGTGTACTCGATA
The DNA here is from genome assembly GCA_030765085.1 of Allium cepa. Taxonomy (NCBI): domain Eukaryota; kingdom Viridiplantae; phylum Streptophyta; class Magnoliopsida; order Asparagales; family Amaryllidaceae; genus Allium; species Allium cepa. The sequence goes on along the minus strand of CM060938.1, from coordinate 457,696,608 downwards.
TCATAAAATAAAAATCATAGCACAATGTCTCAATATGTATAACATGCTCTCTTTACTGATATGCTTTTCTTGCATGCATAGCATATGTGTTCGAGAATAAAACATCACATAAATTAAACTTGTCTCTCAATACTAATAATGATAAGGTCACCAATCTTAACCGCGCTCTGCCCTTTTGTTTTCATTGAAATTATAAATATCAAATTAATATAATGAAAAAGTGAAAGTGAATAATGAAACTCAATCAAAATATGACATTAAATATTTAATTAAAAAGTCAATCATAGATCATAGTGGCTATATTGATCAAATTCATATCCCATGTATGGAAAGAAAATGATAAAATAAGTATATTTATATGTAATGTTCAAATGAAAATAAACTCAACTGTTATAGCCACAATCTAAATAATAATCGGAGTGAAGCATTTATGTGAGGACAATTTTTTCCTAACCCGTTATGAATGAGATCAAGATACTTGCACACATGCATTGCCACGAGGACTAGTAGATGAGGAAGAAATATTGCATGATGGGTGGTATGTACATCGACGCTAAAGAATTTTCAACATAGGTCTGACACCCTTAAGTGATATAACTCTACATCTACACAACATGCATTTTTCGTGCATAACCCTTTAGCCTTTTAAATTCAAAATTTATAATACATATGTGTTTTATTTTCATATGGAGCGTATACATGACTTGTCCCCACCCACTTTTAAGCCAACAAATCTTTACAACATTTCAATTTATATCATTTTAGCTAGTACAAGTATAAAACTAAAAAATACGAGTATCGAATGGTAGATTTAGAGATGATGTGAGATATGAAATAGCCAGAATAGAAACTTTAACATATGCTTGATTATTAAAAAAATATCATAATATCATTATTCAATTAAGTACAAAAAACAATGCCCTTAATCATATAGTAATCAATATAAATACTTTTGAAAACCACATAAGAAATTTCGATCGATCATGATGTAACATCAAAGTAATTTCTTTATAAATATCCCAAATTTATGTTCTAGTCTTGAACATGCGATATGAACTGGTTTTAGATCTATTTCTGTAAAGGGGAGCACATGATCTAAGGGTACACATATTTATGTATCAAACCAAAAATTAAAAACTCGTCTTAGACTATTTCATCACAAAGATTTAAATTTTCATTTTAAAAGATATCATCTCCAACAATCATCTAAAGTTTTGAATATAACAAGCCTATCTCTAGAAGTTCATAGTATAGTTCAAAATTTTCATTTCGCAAAATCATCTCCAAAAGTCATGCAAGTGTAGCATATCAATGCTCATATCGTAAGATTTTCTTATCAACTTTTTCTAGTCATAAAACACTAACCAAGATTCTCATATCCGAGTTGTTTTTTTATTGAAAAAACATGTCACAGATTTAGCCAAAAAAGACTATTTCAAATTATTCAGTTCATGAGTAAATATAGGGAGCGGAAAAAGTTTCAAGAAAGCAAAAACATATTTTTGAGTTTTTCAATTTTGAAAAGAGAAAAAATTAAGAAGGTAAAAACTAATTTTTGGATTTTTTAAAAATGAAATAAAAAAAAAACAAAATGCAAACTCTCAACATGTGGATGGATTAAAATGTGTGAAATAATAATCAATAAGCAAGACATAAGGGATACTAGAAAATATCAAACTGGAGGAATCACAGATTTAGGAAAAATCATACGGGATATCTGTACTATAATATGAATACCCAATTCAATTTCGAGAGCACACAAACCCTCTTGAATTTTGGCAACTCAATAGTTTCTAAATCTATATTTCCTTTCTTTTATTCTTCCTAAGTGTCATATTCTTCCTCTCATCTCCGTAACGGTAGGAAAAACAAAACAGCAAAATTTCTTTTTCGTGCTAATGGCCTCTCTTCTCTCATTTCCACTTCTTGACTTCCAATCAAATCAAATAAAATTGAACGTCTAAACCCTTGGCTTTAGTCGACATCCTCAAACTCTCCACTCCTTTCCTTACTCTCTAACTCCTTGGTTGATTTCCTATGTTCCAATTACTATTCCGCATTTGATTTCACGTATACTAATCTCCTTAATCCACTAAATCGAGAGCATCCAACAACGACTTCGTGAATGAGGTATTTTACGATTTCTATTTTTGATTTTTCCAGCTCTTAATCGAATTATTTGATAAAATTTTCCATATTATTTTTTTAGGCTGTTTTGTACTTTAGATTTTGAGAATTTCATGTATAATGATTTTATGGATTTGCTGGATCCACGGTCAACCAAGAACATCCTTAACGAATCTATGATCTAGGTTTTTTATTACTGTTTTCGAATTTTCCAATTAGGAATTATCTGATAAAAATTTGTTCTATTTTATTTCCAGATTGTCAAAAGCTATGGATACGTGAAACAGTGCAATTTAAAACCGACGGTTGGATTTGTGATTATTGTTATTACATTATTTGATCAGTTTTATTTAGGAAGTTTTTTGGGAATCCAAAAGCAGCAAGATAGATCTGGTATAGAGTATAATTTTATGAAACATATTACCTCTTAACATACTTAAACTAAGAAATCTCATATTTAATGTTGGTAAATATTTTAAAAAATGTCAATCATCTCTGTATTTAACAATTAAACAATATTTAGATTGGTTTTGTCTAATAACCATTGTTTATCTATTCAGCTTGGTTGTCTCTGTCATTACTAATAACTTATATAATCACTTTTTCATTTATCGTAAATGCTACCTCTACAGGTTTTGAGACACAAAGCTTTGTTGAGACTGTCGGCGTTTGCTTTACTACTGATCAAGCAATGGAAGTTGCCATTCATGGTTTGCTTTAATCGAGCTATACTGCAACATTTTCAGAGGTCATTTGGTAAATTACGCGTGCTTTGTATCAATCTTCTTATCATGCTGTTTAAGGCATGTATCTAAAATTAGTCTTGGCTTTACACATCTTTTATGCACAAACATCTCATTATGAATATCGTGTACCTATTAAAGTTCAGTCAATGTCCATGTAAATAATGACACAAACCCAAATGCATAACAAGAGTTCTCTCATTAAAATTTAGTCGAATGTTTGTTATTCTCAAGTATAAAAGGTTCATACTTAGTTTTCCTAATAATTTTCATTTCTGATCTAATAAGACACCATAAATATTTTGAAATTTCAATAGGTTAGTTATTGCATTTCTTAGTATTCATGATCATTTAAAGTTAGGGTGCACGAATATGTTTATCTCATAAAACCGATTAGATTTGTACAATTTCAATTACTTTGGAGACCATAGATGATGGGGAAATAAAAAATATTTCTTTGAATTAACCATAGTGAAATGACACTTTTGGTGATTAACCCAATATTCTTTTCCATCCCGTCTGCAAATGCATAATAATGACAGTATATATATATATATATATCATGCTCCACGATTTCATTTTCCATAGGTGTTTAGTTGATTTGAGGTTACCACATAGTACTGTTTTGATTCACTAATGCCAACATAAACAATTGGATACTAAGTTTTAAAGCAATTAAATTAGACTCCAATAATTAGAAGCACTTTGACATTCTGGAATGAAAAAAGATAATGCATGTGAGTGGGTGGGTATAAGAAACACATTTAAATGGTCATTATAAATGTTTAACTAGGAAAAAATATGAATGTGTTTTTTATACAATAGTAAAACGCACAACATTTTAATAAATGCGTGTAATTGTCTGCATATAAATTTCTTCACCAATATCCATTTTGTTACCTCATCCACTATGTTTATTGATGTTTCATAATTTTATTCATGTAAACACTTTTGTTTCATCTCCCTCTTATGTCATCATCTTAAATTCAAAATAACTATTTTGTATCTTTTTCATTTGATGCTTTTGCAGCAACGCTGATTTACCCTTTTTTCCCTAACAATCAATTCTTTGTTGCATGCAATTATATAGAAAAAATACGTTTGGATTATCTAGTGCTAAAAAATTAGGTATACTTTTCAGGTCAATTTTAATCCAATTTATATTTTTATTTATTATAGTGTTCGGGTTTTATTTTCTATATTTTAGAATGAAAGTTTTTTATAAAAACAAATTTGATGAAAGCTATCATTTCTGTTAAATTACTTTCTAACCGATTAATGATTCCATTTTGTAATATTCTTTTCACCCGTTCCTCACTATCTCAGTGCACTTAATTGATTTTGAAAGCTATGAATTTGCTAAACTAAAGACGTTATGGTTTTGCAAGTGTTTTAAAATTTGATTCCACGATCAATTTTTTGTTAATATCCTAGGTATTGATTTTGATGACAACAGCCACATAAATATTACTGCTAACGTATATTCGAGTTATGCAGTCATATCAGATATATTACGGAGACATTTACAGAGATTAACAAGAATACAGTGGAAGCAGATGAATTATAGAAGAAGGTTAATTAGAGCAATTGAAGAACAAACCCAATTAGAGAAGAATGCTGAAGGATAAAGGTGTTTGAAGTGATGAGGAGTTGGTTGAACCTTAGAATATCTTGTTAAAGATCTCATGGCAATTATACTTGAAGATCATTAACCATTGACCTCAACCGAATCACAAAAATCCATAAATATTAGGTAATTTGAAATGCTGAAAATTCGCAACACTTATTATGTTGTTGTTCATTTTACAACACACCCTTGTCGAAAAGGGGGGTAGGAGGTTGTCGACATGCTAGCCGTTTTTCAGAATTTCAAATTTTAAATGAAGAGACATTTCCCTCCACCTCTTCACCAAAAGACACGTCTCTTCAAACACTATGTAAAGGCATCTGAAAATGAATTTTAACATCAAGAATTCTTATTTTCTCTTACTCCTTCTTCTCCAAACATTTGCAAAAGAAATCCATTGCATATCCTTTCAATCTCCTTGCAAACCAATACTGTTTCACTGCAATCCTTCACTGGTCTGCAAACCACACAATATCAGAAAGTTGTACTTTAATTCATATCATTCTCTCTCTGATTTCATCATATTCCTCAAAGAATTCAAAGATATATTACCATTGGAGGTCTTTAGGATCATCGTACCGAATCTGCAAGAATCTGTATTAAAGATACAACTATTTTGACATAGTTTATTGTTAGTGATAAGGAAAAGGTGTTCTTGTAGCCTATGAAATCAAGAGGGTGTGTCTTGTAGCCCGTAAAACCAAGATTGTAAAGGTGTTCTTGCCACCCGTGGAAAGCAAGCGATTATAGTGGAATTTTGCACGATAGAGTGCAGGACTAGATGTAGGATTGGTTAATCTGAACCAGTATAAGAATCCGGATGTTATTTACATTACTGCATTTTACTTTATTACTCATATATTCTCTGATTACTTCTTTCTATTTGCAGTTTGAGTATGTACAGTTTTATATTCATAAGTAAGTAGTTAATACACAATTCACCACTTCTAGTGTCTGAATAGCCTTAAGATCCAACATTGTGTTGTAGCCACCCCAGTTTCTAACATTTGGTATCAGAGCCTTGGTTTTCAAAAATTCATAACTTGGTTTTTGAAAAGTATAAATGGCTAATGAAACTAGTAACACATTTTTTAACACTTTTGTAGAAGGGCAATCTACCACTATACCCCATCTATTTGATGGTAGCAGTTGTGCATATTGGGCTTGTAGGATGAAATGTTATTTGCAATCTAATGGTTTGGATATTTGGTACCCAAATAGAATACATAGAGCTTCAAACTGAATATTCAAAATGGACATTAGACCAAAAGTCACAAGCACTAAATAACTCTAAGGCCATGAACATTTTATTTTGCTCCTTAGATAGAAATGAATTGAATCGAGTGTTTATTTGTAATTCTACATATGAAATTTGGAGAACATTGCAAGTCACACATGAAGGCACCAGTAATGTAAAACAAACAAAGATATCTTTGCTAACAAACCAATTTCAACTCTTCCAAATGAAACTAAATGATTCTATTTCTGATATGCATTCTAGATTTCAAGATATAGTACATGCATTAATATCATTTGGAAAGAAAATTACCGAAGAAGACCAAGTCAGAAAGATCTTGAATTCACTTCCTAGTGAATGGGATCAGAAGACTCTAAAAATTGAAGAAGCCAATGATATTAGTATTATGAAATTAGAAGATTTAATTGGTAACCTAATGTCCTATGAAGTAAAGTTGCAGATTAGAAAAGTACGGGGCTTTGAACACTTGTTCGCATAATGGTCCTTAGAACCATAGTTGTAGCATTGCCCACCACTTGGGGTAGAAGTCTTAGTTGTCGGAGAGACTTGCTTCCCTCTCTTATTGTTGGGATAAGGACCTTTAAACTTATCAGGCCTTTTCCTGTTGTTGAAGTTCGGTTTGGCACCCATAACTTCAACGTCACTTTCTTTATCTGCCTCTTCAAGTCGAAGAGCGATATCAACGAGTTGATCAAAAGAAACTTCTAACTTTAGAAGTAATGGCTTTTTGAGATTTTTATTCAATCCATAGACAAATCGTTGGTTTTTCTTCAATGGGGTGTTTTTATATTCGACCCCGTATTTAGAAAGTGACCCGAAGGATGCGACATAATCTGTCACAGAGGATTCACCTTGAACAAGGTCAATGAAACGGCGAGCCAAAGTCACCTTCTCAGCTTCTGGCACAAATTTTAATTCGAAGCGCTCCCGGAATTTATCCCAAGTAAGATCCGCTTCATTTATTTAAGAAATTAGAAGCTCATACCAATCTAATGCTCTTTCTTGGAGCATACTAGAGGCCACCTGAACACGGTGAAGATCAATAAGATTCATGCGAGAAAAGATTCAATCGCACGATCTCAGCCAAGCCTGGACTTCAATGATGGTTTCAGAACCTTTGAATGGCTTTCCACCCAAATTAGTATAATCGCTGCACAATCGTGCAAATCCAGACCTAGGGTGAATAGACTCCGGATTAGATCCGGCTGTTTGAGCATTCCTTACTAGATCAAGAAGCTGCTGGGCAGACATAAATACTCCATCTTGGGGAGTAGCACGAGATTGACCGGCGTTGGGACGGCCAGGTCTAACCATTTCTCTTCCTTCTTGAAAGAAAGAAGAAGGATAAGGTTATTCACCAAATGAATATCAAGCAATCTTGATCGATAAACAAGGAATCATAAAGAAAATAGGATGAATCGGTACGAAGACTCGAATTAAATCCTAAAGCACGACTCCGAAGAGGAACTTAGGACGATGATCCTTGCTAGATTATTCTACATTGTTCCGAAGATTTGTTCTGATACCAAGCTGTGACGCCCCACCTCTATACCCACGCTAGCCAAGGACACTACGGGGTAATGCCGTCAACTAGCGGGGAGAATAAGGCTGTTGAGGAGCGACCATCCGTGTAATTGCTTTGTGCGAGCACCGACATGTCAGATAGTACAACAAGCATCTGGTTTCAGGAGGAAATCCTACATAACAACACAAACTCAAAGCTACTACCTGGTGGCTATATATATTCTTCGGAAACAAATATAGAAATAAACATAAGACAAATCAGTAACAGACATCCATATCACAAAGGCGGAAATAGATATGAATATATAACACATGAAAGTGTACATCAGAGTAGTGGTCAAACAAGATCCACAATATAACAAAAGAATAGCTAAAAGTGCTAGACAAAAGAATATGGATACAGCAGTGAGTCTATATCTCAAATGTATACAACAAAAACTACTAATCTAAGTAGTTAGCCAAAAGTCAGGGTGATAATCCCAGAGGTGAAGTCAAACAGAAGCACCTGTAACATCTCGGTCTGACCCGAATATTATTTAATAAGAAAATAATAAACAGATCATTCTAGTAATAAATATCAGATAAAATGATATAGAATAAGAGATATGACATAGATATATGGTAACCATAAAGCCATAATGTAATAAGTATGTAATTGAAAATCAATAAGAGATTAATCAATATCACGAGAATCTTCTCAAAGATCAAAAGGAATGTCATACTCCTTATTTACCAAATCACCAAACTATAAATATTGACAATAATATCAATGCCAATCACAAAAGTTAATGACACACAAATTCACCAATGCACAAATATTGATAAAACTTATCAATGTAAATCACGAAAATTGGTGAAAACACAAATTCCAGAAATCATCAATGGAAATCCAGAAATCACAAAAAAGGAAGGGAGGCCTATCACAAAACGGGAGCATGAAAACTCACCAACACGTGTATCACAAAATGGAACGCTATTCCATGGTAGCTAACCATTAATTTTGAGTCGAAGCTCCACAAAACGGCCCGAAGACCATGGGTCGCTACCCCACCAATTTGAGCCGAAAACCATGAGTTCTTTTTGATACGGGTGCGTCCCATTCTTTTATATCAAAAGAACTTGTTGATACTTTTTCTTTGGATGTTTTGTGTTTAATGACTTCTTTGAGAATTGCGAATCTGGTTGGTGGATCTGCAACAATCATTTTATTGTGTAAAGATGTTGAGATTATTTTGTGTGATTTTTCTTTCCGAGCCGATTTGCATGTTATGCGCTACTTAGGCTTTGGAATGATTTTGGGAATGGATTGGCTTAACCGCTATAAAGCCCAAATCCTATGTCCTGAGCGGACTATTTATCTTCGACATCCTCAATCTGTTAAGCAGATTTCTATTGACCTTAAAGATTCAGATTCCAGCTTAGTTGCATCCTTATATTCTTTAAATCCTCGTGACGACGATAATGATGATGAGGAAGATATTATTTCTCTTATTCCCGTTGTTCGTGAATTTTCCGACATATTTGAGCCCGTTTTAGGATTACCACTTAAGCGAGCAATTGAGTTCAGAATCAATCTCATCCCTGGAGCTCAACCTATTACTCGTTCTCCTTATCGTATGTCCAATAAAGAAAATAAAGAGATGCGTAAACAATTATCCGAATTGGAGACGAAGCAACTTATTCGCTCTAGTTCCCCACCTCGGGGAGCTTCAGCTATTTTTGTGAAGAAATCCGATGGTACACTTAGGCTTTGTGTTGACTACCGCAAGCTTAATGATCTTACTATCAAGAATAAATATCCTTTACCTCGGATTGATGATCTATTCGATCAACTTAGCGGTGCTAGAGTCTTTTCACAATTAGACTTAGCTACCGGTTTTCATCAGCTTCGTATTACAGAGGATAACATTCCTTTGACATCGTTCAGTACTCGTTATGGATCTTATGAATGGCTTGTTATGCCATTTGGTTTAACGAATGCCCTGGTTTATTTCGTTGACCTTATGAATAGAGTTTTCAAAGACTTCCTCGATCGGTTTGTTCTCATCTTTATTGATGATATTCTTGTGTATTCTAAAACCGAGGAGGAGCATGAGAAGCATCTTCGAATTGTGTTGGAAACTCTTAGGAGCAATCAATTAAAAGCAAAATTTTCTAAATGCCACTTTTGGCAATCTCGTGTGAAGTTTCTCGATCACATTATTTTCGAATCCGGAATTTCTGTGGATCCTTCAAAGATTGAAGCGATTCAAAATTGGAAGAGACCGGAGAGTGTGACGGAAATTCGTAGTTTTCTTGGATTGGCCGGTTATTACCTCTGTTTCATAAAGGACTTTTCCAAAATTTTCGTGCCTCTTACTAGCTTGACAAAGAAGGAAGTTAAATACATTTGGTCGGACAAATGTGAAGCTTCTTTTCAGAAATTAAAAGAACTCCTTTCCGTTGCTCCTATTCTTGTGATTCTCGAGGGAAACCAAGATTTTATTGTTTATACCGATGCTAGTCGCGTTGGTTTGGTTTCCGTTCTTATGCAAAGGGAATGTGTTATTGCTTATGCTTCTAGGCAATTGAAGCCAGCCGAGACTAGATATGCCACTCATGATTTAGAACTCGCGGCTATTGTTTTCGCCCTTCGTATTTGGCGTCATTATCTTTTGGGAGAATCTTTATACCGATCATAAATCCTTGAAGTATCTATTTTCTCAAAAGGAACTTAATTTGCGTCAACAAGGTTGGCTCGAATTTCTTGCAGCTTATGAACTTGATATTCTTTATACTCCCGGAAAGGGAAATCGTGTTGCGGTTGCACTTAGTCGTAAGCAACAAGTGGTTGTTTCTATGATGATATTTGAATGGAATGATCTCGGAATTCTGTTCACTTGTGAGATTCGAGATCATGTTCCCGATTTATGTTCATCTCTTGTTTTATGTAACCTTGAGGCTCACCCTTCTCTTTTAGACCGCATTCTTGAAGCTCAAAAGCTAGATCCCGAATTGGCTCTTCTTGGCCAAAATCTTAGGGATAAAATTGATATTGAAGGTTTGAAAGACTTTGATTTTGATTCTTGTGGAGGTATTCGAAAATTTGGTAGACCTATCGTGCCAAATATTAGTAATCTTCGTAAAGACATTTTAGAAGATTCTCATCGTTCTAAATTTACCATTCATCCCGGTAGTAGTAAAATGTACGCGGATATGAAGCGACTTTATTATTGGGAGGGAATGAAATCTGATATTGCTAACTTTGTTAAGTGTTGCATGACTTGCCAACTTGTCAAGGCCGAACATCAAAGGCCTGGAGGGTTATTGCAACTTTTAGAAATTCCAATTTGGAAGTGGGACCAAATTTCCATGTATTTTATAAACGACCTTCCCCATTCTCCTTCGGGTCATGATAGCTTATGGGTGATAGTCGATAGACTTACTAAATCCGCCCATTTTATTCCTGTACGGTCCAATCGAACCATTCCTCTCTTGGTCAAACTCTTTATTAAAGAAATTGTAAAATTGCATGGAGTTCCTTCTTCTATTGTTAGTGATCGTGATTCATTGTTTACTAGTGGATTTTGGAAGAGTCTTCAAAAAGCTTTGGGAAGGAAGCCTAATTTTAACACCGCTTATCATCCCCAGTCCGATGGACAAACTGAGCGTGTGAATCGAACTCTTGAAGATCTTCTTCGTGCATGTGTTCTTGATTTTGGTGGAAGTTGAGAAGATCATATTTCTCTTGTTGAGTTTTCCTATAATAATAGCTTCCAATCTAGTATTGGTATGACACCTTTCGAGGCACTCTATGGAAGGCCATGCCGATCTCCTTCTTGTTGGCTTGAGGCCGGTGAGAAGCTGGTTTTAGGTCCAGATTTTATTCGTGACTCCACAGAGAAGATTGACCTTATTCATCATAGGATGAAAGAAGCCCAGAGTAGACAAAAATCCTATGCTGATAATCGGAGAAGGAAATTAGAATTTTCTATGAGAGATCTTGTATTTATCCGTGGTTCACCTATGAAGGGTGTTGTACGTTTCAATCGATCGGGAAAGTTAGCGCCTCGACATATTGGGCCATTTCCTATCACCGAACGTATTGGTTCCGTGGCTTATCGCCTTTTATTACCGGCTCAATTTTCTGCTATTCATGACGTGTTTCACGTTTCTCAATTACGGAAGTGCCTTCGAGATTCCGATTCTATTCTTGAACTCGGTGTTGTGGAAGAAATTGAAGTTTCACCTAATTTAACTTATGAGCGACATCCTATTCGTATTATTGCTTCGAAGGTCAAGCGCCTTCGAAATAAAGATGTTCCGCTTGTTAAAGTCCAATGGTCCTCAAATCCTAAGGATTGCTCTTGGGAATCTAGAGAGTTCATCGAGCGAACACATCGGACTTACTTTCTCGTGCTCCATGAGGTGAATTTCATATTTCAAACTTCTTTTGTGTTGATATGCTTTCATGGTTGTTACCTTATATATTCTTCTTAAATATTGCGAGGACGCAATTTCTTTAAGGAGGGGAGTCTGTAACAACCCGCATATTTTACGATTAAATATTTAAATATTTTATTTTAATATTTTATCGTTAGTCGGATTTTAGTCCGAAAGGTTACTTTTTGTATACGGTCAAATTTGGACTCGGAACCATTTCCATTGAGTTCAAAACACCGTTTGTGATCTTTTTGAGTATAAACTTTGATATGTTTGGAGTTAGTGGAATTTTGTGACTTTTTCACTTTGGACTTTGGGTTTGGTTTAGCCCATTAGCCTAAACTATTTACTCTAGCTCAACCCCTTCTCTTTATAACTTTACTTTCATTTCCTAACACTCAAGCTTCATCAAAAATAGAGGAAGGAATAGGAAATTAAAACTCCAAGTCCTTGTTCATTTGCAAATTCAACATCCAACTCCAAATTCAAAGAGAAGCCATTGATTCAAGCTTCTTATGTAGAGATTCAAGTGTGGTTGATTCCTCCTTTGCTTTTAGGCTTCTCCTTCATTGATTTTGTGTAAAGATGAGATTTTTATCTCACATCTTTGTCTATAACTATCTTTGATTGTTGGGTATGAATTCCTAACACTTTTACATATGCATTTGTCATTGATTTGGATTGAATTGGTGAAAATCCCAATTTTTAGTGTTTTGGGTTTATATCTTTAAAAATTCAATATTTGATGTTTGAACACGTTTTTGGTGATGCATCGAGTAGCTAATACGACCGGGTAGCCGATAGACGTAATCCCCTAGCATTCGTGGTCGATCGGTTGCAAATTGAGAGAGTTTTTGCATTTCAGCTCCTTAGGTCGTTCGGCCTGCATACAAATCCCTCGGCCTGCAGTTAGCTCGCGCGCCATGCTAGGTCGTAACCCATAGGTTGCTAGGTCGCTCGGCCTTTTTATATGCGTTAGGTCGTTGCTCGGCCTTGTTTCATTAGGTCGCTCGGCTTTAGTCGTTAGGTCGCTCGACCTTGTTTAGCTGCTAGGTCGCTCGGCCTGCAACCCCAAAGACACTTGGCCTTCTGCGCATAGGTCGTTCCACCACTAGGTCGCTCGGCTAGGTCGTTCCACCACTAGGTCGCTCGGCTAGGTCGTTTCAACCACTAAGTCGCTCGGACTTTCTGCAGTTAGGTTGCTCCGTGTTAGCTCGCAACCACTGGGTCGCGCCATGTTCTTAGGTCGTTTGCGTCTTAGGTCGCACTCCTTAGGCTGCATGATACTCATATGCCGCTACCTCCTTAGGTCGCGTACTCCTTAGGTCGCGTACCCTTAGGTCGCGTACCCCTTAGGTCGCGCAACCTTGGCCGCATCCATTAGGTCGTTCCACCCTATAGCTCAACCATGTTAGGTCGTTTGCACTGTTGAGTTGCACCATCTCTTAGGTCGCTCGCCCCTGCACTTAGGCCGCTACCTCTTAGGTCGCTCATCTACTAGGTCGCGCCGTATCGTGTAGCAAGGGTATTTCCACTTTGATGAATTTGGAATCGAATTCTTTGGATTTTATTCACGTCTTCGAATGTGAGATTTTGTGATTTATGGTTTCTACAATCATTTTTGTGATCTGTCACTTTACTTCACTCGTACGAGAAATCTAATTAAACGACTTAGTAAATCAAATGGTATGAAACGCTTGCACTTACTTCGCCGGTTAATTCTTGGACTTGTTCGATTGAATCTCTTGTGACAATTTTCGAGTGAAGATCTACAATTTGTTCGTAAATATTTAGGTTAAGCTAGTGGTTATGAGACATGAAGCTAAGCTTATATATTTACTAGCTTATTGTAATTGACACTTCTTGATGATCGTTGATGATCATTTTTATGATTTAGACTAGAAAATGTGTGATGTCTCTTTGTCTACGAGGGAGACTAAACCCCATTTCTGTGGAGCTTCGGCTCAAATTGGTGGGGTAGCGACCCATGGTCTTCGGGCCGTTTTGTGGAGCTTCGGCTCAAAATTAATGGTTAGCGACCATGGAATAGCGTTCCATTTTGTGATACACGTGTTGGTGAGTTTTCATGCTCTCATTTTGTGGTAGGCCTCCCCCTTTTTTTGTGATTTCTGGATTTCCATTGATGATTTCTGAAATTTGTGTTTTCACCAATTTTCATGATTTACATTGATAGGTTTTATCAATATTTATGCATTGGTGAATTTGTGTGTCATTAACTTTTGTGATTGGCATTGATATTATTGTCAATATTTATAGTTTGGTGATTTGGGAAATAAGGAGTATGACATTCCTTTTGATCTTTGAGAAGATTCTCGTGATATTGATTAATCTCTTATTGATTTTCAATTACATACTTATTATAGTATGGCTTTATGGTTACCATATATCTATGTCATATCTCTTATTCTATATCATTTTATCTGATATTTATAGCTAGACTAATCCGTTTATTATTTTCTTATTAAATAATATTTGGGTCTGACCGAGATGTTACAGGTGCTTCTGCTTGACTTCACCTCTGGGATTATCACCCTGACTTTTGGCTAACTACTTAGATTAGTAGTTTTTGTTGTATACATTTGAGATATAGACTCATTGATGTATCCATATTCTTTTGTCTAGCACTTGTAGCTATTCTTTTGTGATATTGTGGATCTTGTTTGACCACTACTCTGATGTACACTTTCATGTGTTATATATTCGTATCTATTTCCGCCTTTGTGATATGGATGTCTCTGACTAATTTGTGTTATGTTTATTTCTATATCTGTTTCCGAAGAATATATATAGCCACTGGGTAGTAGCTTTGAGTTTGTATCGGTATGTCGGATTTCCTCCTGAAACCAGATGCTTGTTGTACTATCTGACATGTCGGTGCTCGCACAAAGCAATTACGCGGATGGTCGCTCCTCAACAGCCTTATTCTCCGTGCTAGTTGACGGCATTACCCCGTAGTGTTCTTGACTAGCGTGGGTATAGAGGTGGGGCGTCACAAATATGTGGTTCACCAGAACTTATCATCTTTCTTAATTTTATTGCAAAAATTATGTATGATTTAGATACCAACCACTTAATCATACTGATTCTGTATTTGTCAATAGAAGGAATATCTCACCCCAGGGATAGTTTGTCATTTTTTTATTTTAATGAATGAAAATAAATGAGATTTCAAAGCTTACCTGTAACGACCCGCCTTTTTGGACAGTTTAAACCGACGATCAAATACACATATCGATTCCAAACCATTAAAAGGGCAGATAGTTATTGGGTAAATAAGAAAAGAGAAGGAAGGGAAATAAAGGAAATGAACAACACAGAATCTCACAGCGGAAGGCTAAAGTATAATAATAAAATAACAGTTCATGAAGCTGTTAATTAAATGAATACATTTGAAATGAATACATTTGATTATTATTATACAACATTTATCAGAGTTACATACACAGCAAATATCATACAACAATGCAGCGGAATGGAATGAACATAATAGTAGTACATAATATACCAAATCTTCGTCTTCATCCTCCAGAAATAGATCCTCAAAAATCTGAAAACTCAGGGCTGACCCGAGCGTAATGAAAAGACAAACACTCGAGTCAGGACTAAATATCCTCATGTAAGTTAAGTCAATCGTAAATAAATATGAGTGTAACGGCGTCAGAGATGTTTACGGGGTTTGACATCTCCTATCCAGTGTCAACGTGCGTGCAATAACTCAAGAGATGTTACGGGATTTTCCATCTCTCAAGGATCCGTGAAACTATATACTATGTAATAATATACGCTAAGTAGATAATGCCTATCAGTAATATAAAGTATCAAAACAGCGTTAAGGCGTTACCATAATCCCCCTTAACACATTTTTATATTCCCAAAAGCATATACAAGACCGTAGTTTCCCCAAAACCGGAAGTCACCAGAGGGCAATCCATATACTCAAGGTACAAATCAAAACGTAGTGGTCGCGAATAGGATGATCAGTATGACAAGGTACATGAGGCAATACCAACTAGGATACTAGTAGTTGCGTGATCCGGACTGATGTTGGGCATAGCCAGCAGCTACCCCAACACCGCGAAACAACACTCCCAAATCAAGGGGTGCACCCAAATCGCATCACAAATGTAATAGATATGGTATCGAAGAAGTGTGTCCGCTAGAGGTGGCGAACCTCAATGGCCCGACGCGGCTCCTGTTTTAGTCATGTCAGGGGTCATCCAATAATCGTTCTCTTTCTTCAGTCAACGCGTTCACCAAACCATCCACTTCATTCTGGATCAACACTCCGCGTATAATAGTTATTAAAGTGGTTTTCGGTATCGACAGAGAGTATGTCCATATCCAATCCCGGTCTCTTTAATAACTACGTATTATTACACCGTTGGCTCTTTTATATTTCAAATCGATTCATAATTGATATCAAAATATCATATTCGCTTCAAAAATCAAATCCATTCAAATATCATCGTATCTTTCAAAATATCAGATTTCATATTTAAATTCAAGATTTAAATATAAACATTTCACCTTATTAACCAGCTTAGGATTTTAGAAAAATAGTTTTAAGTAGTTTAAAAGTAGTTTTAAATAATTAAAATAGTTAAAAACACTTAAAATCTTTAAAATGGATTTAAAATAGATAAATTAGTTTAAAATAATTTAAATTGGGTTAAGTAGATTTAAAATAGATTAAAATAGTTTAAGTATTCAAAATGGTTTATATAACAGAGTAATTTGGAAAACAAATTAAAACAGCTTCAAAATCAATCCATTTCAATTATAACTTCCCAATTCAAATCAATTTCAATTTCCATTCTACCGATTCAATTTCGATTTCAATTCAAAACAATGTCAACTTTTACTTCAAATCAATTCAATTCTACATTCACCTTTAATTAATTCAATTTCAATTTATATCGATTTGGAGCTTGATTTCTCAAAATATCAATTTATAACACTTAACAAAATTTCCAACAATATTCAAGTTTAAATCCAAATTCCAAATATGATTCAATTCCAAACTCGATTTCAAAATATCATTTCATATCACTTTTACTTAGTAATATTCAAAGCTCGAAATAATGTTCAATCTTTAAAATAAATAGATTTTTGAAATTCAATCATATCCAAATTTTTATTTTTATTTTTTTAGTCACAACTTAAATTATTTACCAATTTCTTTTAACCAAAATTTATTTCAACATTCCAACTCAATTTTTCGACAAATTTGATTTCTATAAATTGATTTCTATTTATAACTTTTAAATCAAAACATTTAAATAAATTTTAAATCGACGATTTCAAAAATTATTTATTTAGCCAATTCGGTGTCCGTATATAATTTTCTATCCTATGGCCAAGTAATTTTTTTATTTCAATTAAATGTCAGGAGTGAGTATACATTACTTAAATTAATCTCAGTATCATATGTATGCATAACAGAATCTATATAAGCAAATAAACATCCAAACATTCAATTATCAACCAATAGCATCCATCAAAATACATCATCCAATAAACAATACAATTCATGGCAGTTTCATAGTTATCAATGTCAGGTAATTTAATCGCAATTCAATTTTAAGTTCAATTTAACTGTCAATTTAATTTTTCAACAGTTAATGCAAATGACAAGCTATATGACAATTAAATTTTTACCAAACAACGACAAATAAAATCATAACACTTCATAATATCAAATTTAACTAGCATAAAAATATTTAGTACGGTGTGAGCGTTATAAAACACTCACATTGATTTTTACGATTTAAATCAAATCGAACGACGTTCGATTTAACCCAAAATTTTCTCAAGCTCTAAATGATTCCAATCCAGTTGCAATGCGAAGAGCTCGTCGATACGATTCCAACGCAAAAAGTTTCGCGCATTTTCGACCTCGTATGAAAAAGTTATGCATTTTAGAAGTTTACACAAATTGAAATATAAATAATATACAACTTTTATTTTATTTCTAACCCTAACAGATCTGGGCCATCCATCTCAAAGCCTGCAAATCCAAGCCGTGCGCGATCTTCCTCCTACCTCACGTTACTTCTACAGGAAACGCACGCATGAGAACCCATCAAGCTTCAAACTAGGGTTCCATTTTGCGACCACCACAAGCGTCGGGAAGTTGATCAGAGACCATCGTTGCGAAGCCCCGCTCGAGAGCCACCATCGGCTGCCACCATGTTGAACTCGGCCTCCCCTATTACCTCGAAAAACATGAAAAACGCAGCCCCTTCCTACACGATTTCCCGTTGATTCGTGGCTCCGTTTTTGATCATCTCCGTATGGATTTGAAGCTTTCATCGTGCTCTACAACTTTGTAGTTGAGAGTTTTTGCTAATTGTTGATGGATTGAGAGGAAAATGAGAAAGAAGTTTCGAATTTCGTGGCCATTGATTCAGGAAATGGCGGCTAGGGCTGAAGTCAATTAGGGTTTCTGGATTAAGATAATAATAAAACTGCCTCGGTTTGCGTGCGTATTTATATAGGTAGGTCCAAAATCATCCGAACTCCAATCGAGACGTGCCGCCAGGCGTTTATAAGGTTTTACCCCCATTCCGGACGCAATGGAATAGGTTTCGGAGGCTAATTCGATCATATGTGTGAGTTATGGCAATAAATGATCAAATTTAAATTAAACCGATTAAACGAATTTCTATGCGTTTTGTCTTGCCCCGGACAAACGGTAAATCCGTTTGACTTGAAATTTGAAACCTTACAATAATATAACATTACGGATCCAATGAAACTAGTTTCGTCGAAATCCGAGACCGTTTGAAAAATGACTATTTTTAACTCGCCAAATTAATATTAAACAATTTCAACGCGTTTCGAGCTGCCACGGTCAAACGACAACTCCGATTGCTACGAAAATTGAAATCCGATAATAACTAACTATTACGGATCCAATAGAACTAGTTTCGTCCAATTCTGAGACTGTTCAAAAATTGGCTATTTTTCAGGCGATAATTAAATATTAAAATATTCAATTTTCACAAATAAATTTTAAATTCAGTTTTAAAAGTTCTATAACATCACTATAACTCCAATATGATAAAATAAAATTTTACAAATCATTTTTAATCATATTAAACCCGTTATTTTATTTATCCAATAAATTCCAAATATTTAATTTAGACAATTTCGCTTATCCAATAATTCATTATCTTTTGAAATATTGAAATCGAACTTATAAGATTCAACTTTTAAAACCATTTCAAAATTTAGAACACTATTTTCATTTTACAGTTATTCAATTATTCAATAAGTTTTAAATATTTAATTTAAACAATTACGTGTTCAATATTCAATATTTGATTTCAAATAGATTTTACTTATCAATCAATTACTCTATCATACCCAATGAATTCAACATTTAATATCCTATTCAACTATTGATTGCAAAGGCATTCACTAATTAGCTTTTTTTTCATTACTTGGATAATTATTGCAATTCATTCCAGTTATTATTATTCCAAATGAATTACAAATTTTTTTCTAACATTAAATAACGAAATCTTATTAAATTAGCTAATTTAATTATCGAAAATTTACGGGTCGTTACACTCTCCCCCACTCAAAACTTTTCGTCCTCGAAAAGGAAAAGAAGGGAAAAGAAAGGAAAAGAAACTAAGTATAGAATTCAACATTAGATATATTTTATTCAAAGTTACCAACTTATAAAACAATGAAATTCCATTTATAAAGTCATAACTACGCTTCCACTAACTTACTCCGAACGGCTTCCGAACTTTAAAAGTTAGTAATCAAAACAAGTTATAAAAAAAATTAAAACTTGAAAAAAATTTCTAACACCCGGATTTTACGGAAAATTTCGGCAGAGTCTCCTTTGCGCGGCTCGATCGGAAAAAATATAATAGCATATATATCATAAATATACATCTCATCTCAATGATGAGGCATCCCATATGTGGGGAAACAACATATAAATATCACCAATATCATATAAAACCGTAAGCGTACCTTTTATTTAGCATTTATTAGCATTTTACTTACATTATGCGTTTAGCGTAGAAGCGAACTCCACAACAAAGCGCAACCCCTTTGCAACCTACTAAAATGCTCAACAACTAAGTTAGAACCATGCATATAAAGATAGATAGATATACTTAGCCTACACAACATATACATAACCTATTTAGCTTCAAAACTGAGATTTCAATTTCAGGACAGCAAACAAATCTTAGTTTTAGGTCATCTAAACGATAAAATTTGACAACATAATCTAAACAAAATTTGTTTTATTCATTTCAGGCTTTCCGGAATGTCCAAAATCATCGAATTCGGACCATCCGTTCAAAAGTTATGGCCGTTTTACTAAGAGTATACGCCTCAGCCTGAGCAATGCATTGCGCAGGTCTGTGACGTTCACTCGCATTTTCGACCTTCTAAACAATATCAAAACACAAAACACTTAAAACAAAAGTTTTAGCTTAAGTTCTTATCTTTTCAGAAAGTATAAGATCGCCAAAATCCGATAAACCAGTCAAAAGATATGGCAAAAATACTAAGGGTGTATACTACAGATTTTACTTATTTTTACACAGGACAGCGAGTAACATTCAAGTTTTTACCAAGCAGACGAAGGAATTTTCTCAAGTTATCTAAACAAAAGTTGTGCTATAGTTTCTAAGCTTTTTGAAAAGTTCAAGATCGTCGAATTCCGTTCAGCCATTTAAAAGTTATGGTTGTTTTCGTTTCAGCATATATTGGACAATGTTGGATTTCTTTTTTTTTTTTTTTCCAAGAATTTGCTTTTATTATTTCAAAGTACAAAACATCAAAACTTCAAATTTTCTAAAGAACAATCATAAACACAAAGTCATCTATTTTCTTATTCATCCATGCAATAGGTTTATATTTAATTTGTTTCCGATTTATTCCAGTTTGTTTCATTCACATTTTTAATTCAAGTCAATTTGCTCCCAATTTAAATTGAATTCAATTATATTTAATTTCACTTTGCTTCAAACTTGAATTTAAATTTTTATTTTATTTTATTCCATTTATTCAATTCCATTAACACTAATGAATTCTACTTAATCAATTTTCATCCATCTAACAACCAATGCATATCAAACATTAACATTCATCCAAAATCTACACTAAACCAATTATACATTTCCAAGTCAATTTTAATTTCATACACTTCCAAGCTTATAGACATTTAGTTATATTCAAATTTAATTAGTTTCCATTTACCAATTCTATATTTCATTAAGTTTAAATTTTATTCATTCGCTTATATATATCATTAATTTTACCGCTTAAATTTCTTTTATATAAAATATATTCCAAAATGATATTGTGTTGGTTTGTCCTATTCGAGTGTTTAGAAATTCCTATCGACGCCTTGGCGTCCCAAGTATCGACCAGAATTCATAAATACTCAACGGAACAAATTAACACAATATAAAACCATTTTATATCAAATAACAACTACGCTCTCTCATATACACTCAACTCATTCATATAGTTTACCTCTATTTCAATGAGTTATTCCCCACTAGAGCCAAGGTTTATCGCTAAACCAAAGCTCTGATACCAACTGTAACGACCCGCCTTTTTAGACAGTTTAAACCGACGATCAAATACACATGTCGATTCCAAACCATTAAAAGGGCAGATAGTTATTGGGTAAATAAGAAAAGAGAAGGAAGGGAAATAAAGGAAATGAACAACACAGAATCTCACAGCGGAAGGCTAAAGTATAATAATAAAATAACAGTTCATGAAGCTGTTAATTAAATGAATACATTTGAAATGAATACATTTGATTATTATTATACAACATTTATCAGAGTTACATACACAGCAAATATCATACAACAATGCAGCGGAATGGAATGAACATAATAGTAGTACATAATATACCAAATCTTCGTCTTCATCCTCCAGAAATAGATCCTCAAAAATCTGAAAACTCAGGGCTGACCCGAGCGTAATGAAAAGACAAACACTCGAGTCAGGACTAAATATCCTCATGTAAGTTAAGTCAATCGTAAATAAATATGAGTGTAACGGCGTCAGAGATGTTTACGGGGTTTGACATCTCCTATCCAGTGTCAACGTGCGTGCAATAACTCAAGAGATGTTACGGGATTTTCCATCTCTCAAGGATCCGTGAAACTATATACTATGTAATAATATACGCTAAGTAGATAATGCCTATCAGTAATATAAAGTATCAAAATAGCGTTAAGGCGTTACCATAATCCCCCTTAACACATTTTTATATTCCCAAAAGCATATACAAGACCGTAGTTTCCCCAAAACCGGAAGTCACCAGAGGGCAATCCATATACTCAAGGTACAAATCAAAACGTAGTGGTCGCGAATAGGATAATCAGTATGACAAGGTACATGAGGCAATACCAACTAGGATACTAGTAGTTGCGTGATCCGGACTGATGTTGGGCATAGTCAGCAGCTACCCCAACACCGCGAAACAACACTCCCAAATCAAGGGGTGCACCCAAATCGCATCACAAATGTAATAGATATGGTATCGAAGAAATGTGTCCGCTAGAGGTGGCGAACCTCAATGGCCCGACGCGGCTCCTGTTTTAGTCATGTCAGGGGTCATCCAATAATCGTTCTCTTTCTTCAGTCAACGCGTTCACCAAACCATCCACTTCATTCTGGATCAACACTCCGCGTATAATAGTTATTAAAGTGGTTTTCGGTATCGACAGAGAGTATGTCCATATCCGATCCCGGTCTCTTTAATAACTACGTATTATTACACCGTTGGCTCTTTTATATTTCAAATCGATTCATAATTGATATCAAAATATCATATTCGCTTCAAAAATCAAATCCATTCAAATATCATCGTATCTTTCAAAATATCAGATTTCATATTTAAATTCAAGATTTAAATATAAACATTTCACATTATTGACCAGCTTAGGATTTTAGAAAAATAGTTTTAAGTAGTTTAAAAGTAGTTTTAAATAATTAAAATAGTTAAAAACACTTAAAATCTTTAAAATGGATTTAAAATAGGTAAATTAGTTTAAAATAATTTAAATTGGGTTAAGTAGATTTAAAATAGATTAAAATAGTTTAAGTATTCAAAATGGTTTATATAACAGAGTAATTTGGAAAACAAATTAAAACAGCTTCAAAATCAATCCATTTCAATTATAACTTCCCAATTCAAATCAATTTCAATTTCCATTCTACCGATTCAATTTCGATTTCAATTCAAAACAATGTCAACTTTTACTTCAAATCAATTCAATTCTACATTCACCTTTAATTAATTCAATTTCAATTTATATCGATTTGGAGCTTGATTTCTCAAAATATCAATTTATAACACTTAACAAAATTTCCAACAATATTCAAGTTTAAATCCAAATTCCAAATATGATTCAATTCCAAACTCGATTTCAAAATATCATTTCATATCACTTTTACTTAGTAATATTCAAAGCTCGAAATAATGTTCAATCTTTAAAATAAATAGATTTTTGAAATTCAATCATATCCAAATTTTTATTTTTATTTTTTTAGTCACAACTTAAATTATTTACCAATTTCTTTTAACCAAAATTTATTTCAACATTCCAACTCAATTTTTCGACAAATTTGATTTCTATAAATTGATTTCTATTTATAACTTTTAAATCAAAACATTTAAATAAATTTTAAATCGACGATTTCAAAAATTATTTATTTAGCCAATTCGGTGTCCGTATATAATTTTCTATCCTATGGCCAAGTAATTTTTTTATTTCAATTAAATGTCAGGAGTGAGTATACATTACTTAAATTAATCTCAGTATCATATGTATGCATAACAGGATCTATATAAGCAAATAAACATCCAAACATTCAATTATCAACCAATAGCATCCATCAAAATACATCATCCAATAAACAATACAATTCATGGAGTTTCATAGTTATCAATGTCAGGTAATTTAATCGCAATTCAATTTTAAGTTCAATTTAACTGTCAATTTAATTTTTCAATAGTTAATGCAAATGACAAGCTATATGACAATTAAATTTTTACCAAACAACGACAAATAAAATCATAACACTTCATAATATCAAATTTAACTAGCATAAAAATATTTAGTACGGTGTGAGCGTTATAAAACACTCACATTGATTTTTACGATTTAAATCAAATCGAACGACGTTCGATTTAACCCAAAATTTTCTCAAGCTCTAAATGATTCCAATCCAGTTGCAATGCGAAGAGCTCGTCGATACGATTCCAACGCAAAAAGTTTCGCGCATTTTCGACCTCGTATGAAAAAGTTATGCATTTTAGAAGTTTACACAAATTGAAATATAAATAATATACAACTTTTATTTTATTTCTAACCCTAACAGATCTGGGCCATCCATCTCAAAGCCTGCAAATCCAAGCCGTGCGCGATCTTCCTCCTACCTCACGTTACTTCTACAGGAAACGCACGCATGAGAACCCATCAAGCTTCAAACTAGGGTTCCATTTTGCGACCACCACAAGCGTCGGGAAGTTGATCAGAGACCATCGTTGCGAAGCCCCGCTCGAGAGCCACCATCGGCTGCCACCATGTTGAACTCGGCCTCCCCTATTACCTCGAAAAACGTGAAAAACGCAGCCCATTCCTACACGATTTTCCGTTGATTCGTGGCTCCGTTTTTGATCATCTCCGTATGGATTTGAAGCTTTCATTGTGCTCTACAACTTTGTAGTTGAGAGTTTTTGCTAATTGTTGATGGATTGAGAGGAAAATGAGAAAGAAGTTTCGAATTTCGTGACCATTGATTCAGGAAATGGCGGCTAGGGCTGAAGTCAATTAGGGTTTCTGGATTAAGATAATAATAAAACTGCCTCGGTTTGCGTGCGTATTTATATAGGTAGGTCCAAAATCATCCGAACTCCAATCGAGACGTGCCGCCAGGCGTTTATAAGGTTTTACCCCCATTCCGGACGCAATGGAATAGGTTTCGGAGGCTAATTCGATCATATGTGTGAGTTATGGCAATAAATGATCAAATTTAAATTAAACCGATTAAACGAATTTCTATGCGTTTTGTCTTGCCCCGGACAAACGGTAAATCCGTTTGACTTGAAATTTGAAACCTTACAATAATATAACATTACGGATCCAATGAAACTAGTTTCGTCGAAATCCGAGACCGTTTGAAAAATGACTATTTTTAACTCGCCAAATTAATATTAAACAATTTCAACGCGTTTCGAGCTGCCACGGTCAAACGACAACTCCGATTGCTACGAAAATTGAAATCCGATAATAACTAACTATTACGGATCCAATAGAACTAGTTTCGTCCAATTCTGAGACTGTTCAAAAATTGGCTATTTTTCAGGCGATAATTAAATATTAAAATATTCAATTTTCACAAATAAATTTTAAATTCAGTTTTAAAAGTTCTATAACATCACTATAACTCCAATATGATAAAATAAAATTTTACAAATCATTTTTAATCATATTAAACCCGTTATTTTATTTATCCAATAAATTCCAAATATTTAATTTAGACAATTTCGCTTATCCAATAATTCATTATCTTTTGAAATATTGAAATCGAACTTATAAGATTCAACTTTTAAAACCATTTCAAAATTTAGAACACTATTTTCATTTTACAGTTATTCAATTATTCAATAAGTTTTAAATATTTAATTTAAACAATTACGTGTTCAATATTCAATATTTGATTTCAAATAGATTTTACTTATCAATCAATTACTCTATCATACCCAATGAATTCAACATTTAATATCCTATTCAACTATTGATTGCAAAGGCATTCACTAAGTAGCTTTTTTTTCATTACTTGGATAATTATTGCAATTCATTCCAGTTATTATTATTCCAAATGAATTACAAATTTTTTTCTAACATTAAATAACGAAATCTTATTAAATTAGCTAATTTAATTATCGAAAATTTACGGGTCGTTACACTACCAGTTTTCTTGCAAAATCATTAATATAGGTTTGTGAATAAATTATTCCATCGTTCCCCTTACATTTCAATGTCATTAGGTTCTCACTTTCCCATTGTAACTTAGTAAAAAGGGCAATTGCCTTTGAAAACATGTATTTTCACAAGACAACCATGGTTAATAATTAAACCAGTATGGTGGAAACGTTATTTTATGGTCACGTCTTTAGTCATATTTTATAGAACCTGCTTTTTATTGCTTTCGTATTTCACTATATTACATCTGCTGCGTCTTTTACTAATGACAAATCCACTTTGCCTTTTTAACTCTTTTGCATTGATATATGTTTAAGAGCATTCAGTCCTATTACTACGTTGACTCAATAAGGATTCTATACTAATTTTAATACTTATATTTCATATTATAGTAATGTTTTATGATTCCTTCCTGTAAATAGTATATTTTGATTATTTATTAAAACAATTAAATTTTCTAGCTGCAACAAATATATTTTTGTTATATCCATGTGCGAAGCACGGGTTCACACTAGTTCTTAATAGAAGTTAAAGAATAAATTACCCATGAGGATACCATTTGTTATCTTGGTTGCCCACAATGGCGAATAATGATACCACTTATGCTCTTTACGTACTGCTAGTGGCAAACAATGATACCTCATACATCGGTTGTAGGTTTGATGTCTTGAAAATCTCGTCACCAATGTCAAGCATGAAGCAAAAAATAAGCTTCATCAAACAAGCATACTGCATACTCCATAGTATCAATTAAATTGGCTTTAATATTCGAATTTCTCATAAAAACACATATGTCAAAAAGCACAAAAACCAAAATCTCTTGACTATATGATTTAGCAGTCATCATTCAAAGTGTAAAACACAATGTCATTAAAAAATCACAATCATATGCATGCCAAACATTATTCTTATTTTTCAAACATCGACCATGCTGTTTTAAAAAAATTAATCTATTTTGAAACCATTATTTGAAAATTTTAAGTCCAAAATTTGACTTAGCACAAAACAATTTTTTTCCAGATATTCAAAATTTCTAATCAGCAAATTAGTTTCAAGTCAAAACGACAAACAAATAAAAATTTATGTCCAAAATACCATAGCTTGTTTAAACAACTTAGAAACATTTTTCAAGCAATGGGCTAACTTGGTTACTTTTTTTACAAGCTTTTATGCAATGAATCAGATAAAAACTCAAAATATTAGTCTTAGTTTTATCTGTGTACTTTCCATAATATTGAGTATTCCAAAATTCAAAATTATATTGTTCAATTTATGGTCGATATCTACATCTGTGATAGAAAATTCTATAACATGTTTCAAATACAGTACCGAATTATTCGCAATTTTTCAGTCATTTAAGTTCATAATCTAGAAAAACCCAAAACATAAAGCTTATAGGATTTTCTGTCTAGCTTCTAGAATATACTGAATTCTGCAAGTTATAGTTTCATATATTAAGTTATGACAATTTTACTACAGTAGTGTCGGAAAATCAGAACTTAAAATAAAGGGAGAAAAACAGAGAAGTAGGTATTTTAAATCATACCATCATATACCTTTGAAGTTGCATTCATGCTTACCGTTATTATCCAAAGCGAGTGGATATCCATATCTTTTTCCTAGGTTAAGAAACATTGTAATTATTTCTCATCGAAATATCGAACAACTCAAAATCTTCTTCCATTATAATTACTCTTGTGCCCGTCTTTACGTCTAAACATCAGAACAAGCGAGGACCTAGAAATAGGATTAGGATCATATTTATTTACGTTTGAAATCTTTAGCATCCAAATTCTTTTGTATATAATATCATTAGCATTAACAATTATAACCTTAGGAACCCAAATTTGTTTGACTCGTTTATTGATGTTCCTATTTCAACTGTTATTATGGTTATGTCAAAATTTTCCAAACTTCACGCAATTGTGAGACGCACTTCTCGTCCTAGTTTTATTACTAGTCATTTGTTATAAGCTGATACTTTTCCAAATCCAAGTCCTTATTTGTTACTTACAAAGAGTTGATATCCTAATAACATGTTAGATGATTTTTCTCCAATAGAAAATTTCTGTAGAATCAACTCGAGTTCATTAATTTTTGATTTTAAAAGATTATTCTTGTTTATTAACTTAGAATAATGACTAGTAGCATTCTCTTTTTTTAAATCATTTCTCTCTAAGAGCGTACTTTCATTTTCGAGCTCTATTATTTTGATCTTAATTTCAAGCATCTCAATCTCAAAAAGTTGGCGCTTATCAAATTCAAGTTTTTCAAACTCCTTGTTTTTTTCAATTTATTTTTCCAATTCGTGATTTATTCCAATAATCACGGTTTTATTATTTTTCAAAATCACATTTTTATTTTTGAGGGTTCTGAAATTCCTCTGATGTCATTTATCTCTTTATCAAAATTTGCATATTTCCTATATTCAAGATTTTTAACTTTTTAAACCTTTTCAATTTCCTTTTCAAGCCCATCTAAAATTATTTCAGTTTTCAACAAATTTTATTTTCCAAAATTTATTTTTTGCACATTTTCGATTTCCAAACGCCTTAAATTTCTCTAATCTTTTTGTAAGACGTTGTTTTCATAAATCAGCTTGGTTTCATTTCCTCAAAATCAAAACATTCCTTCCAAGCTTTTGAAAATTTTCATTGAAGCGAATAAAATGTCTATCAAAATTCATATGTTTTTCACAATCAAAAATTTCAATTTTCTTTACATTTTCAAGCACCTTTTTCCAATTTATCATTTTCCTAACGTAATTAAGATTTATTATTTTTTGGTTCAAGATCATCAATAGTTTCGGTTAATTTATAAAACATGAAAACTAAATCTTTAAACGTAATCACTTACCTGCATCCTCCATTGAATCATCATCACCGATGTCTTTAGTGTCATCATCTAGATCATCATTTCTGAAGCCTATCAAACATAAAATTGTTGTTGTATCAACTTTATAGAATGCTTCGTCCTTGTTGACTTTTTCACCAATTTTACCATCCATGGTCTTCAAGATTTCCTATGTAGTTAAATAATGAAATATATGTTTAAATTCAACTCTATCAATCAAAGAGATAAGGATATTCATAACTTTAGCATTAAATACATATTATTCTTATCTACCATATCATAATCATTTTCAATGATATCCCACAATTTAAAATTAGTGGATTTTAAATAAAACTCTATTTTTGATTTTCAATTTGATAAATCTATTTCGTCAAAAGTAGTTGGCTAACAACGATCGACTTCGTCAAATCTACAACAAAGGTGAAATATGATATTAGATTTTTCTTAACAAACTTCCTAGATATCACCTGTTAGGATCTTGCAATATACAATAGAGGGGGTGAATATGATATGTAAAATATTTTGCAGATAAATAGATAAATAATGAGAAAACATAAATGTAAAAAGTAAATGACATATAGATATATCATGCTTCTTCCACTAACCCATTAGTACATATTAATATATTAATCATATACCTAGTAAAAGAGTTTCAACTTTATCCCCAAGTCAAGAATTGCTGAACCACAAATCGTAACTCAACACTAGGCCAATCTAAAATTACAAAGTTTAAAAAAGAAAATGCAAAATAAATAAATAAAATAAAATTCCTAATGAACTTTAAATGAGAAAAGAAACGTGAAAGGGCTTTTTAACAAAACAATCCCCTTTTCGTTGTCATGTGCTCTTAAGTACCAAGGACTTCGTCTATTTTTTCCTTCAAAATGATGCTCTTCTGTATTCCGAAAAAGAGTTCACTACACCATCCAAAAAATTTACTGTTGCTTCGCTACCTTGAGATTTGGAAATGCCACCTCTATGGACGTGCCTAAAGACTCATGTCGCTCACGTCTAGCGGGGGAGTGAATCGACGTCCCTACTTCAATGGTAGTTCATCTTCCTTAAGACGATCTAAAGCTTTGTCCACCGCCTGGTTCTAGACATGGTGTGGTTGCTCATAGCCAAGCTTAGAGATGCAGAAAGTTGAAGTTCTCTTATGATGTTGTCGATGTTCGCACTGTTAGATTTGAGCTCGTGATCTGGAACTGTCGGGTGGTTACGATATGGTAAATGCTGCCCGAAGTCCTTCATTATGAGTTGAAAAATATAGATCCAGCGTTAATGAAAATGGTTCGATCGATGATGTTTTGTGCCTGTAGATGACGAGGTATTGATTGCTGAGTGTTTTTGATTTGGAGTTTCTATCTATTTGAAAGTGCGCTGCGAAAAGAACAGCTTTCGTTGAAATTAATGTTGTGGATGATGGTGATGGCACGTTGCTATTGAAGCCGCTATAGGTAAATCTTTGAATCTATTGATGTTGGACTACTAAGTTAGATGTTGATCTGGATGCTTTGGTGAAGTTGTGTTGTTCTGATGCTTCTTAGTGATGAATTCTTGCTGGTCTTAGGTGGAATTTAGATGAGTTGTTGTATAGATATTGATGACTGTTATGCTTAGATCTCTGAAACGCAACCGTTAATTCTGATGTTGAATTTATCGACCTGGAATTTCAAACGCTATCAGAATTATTTAAATAAATCCTTAAGTTAATGGGAGAATAAAAATGATTTCAAAAGCTTAATTTTATTTTTTTAAATAATAATGATAGTGGTAAACTTTTAATTTTTAATTAAAGTGATTAAATTTATTTTAATAATAATTCTTTTTAATAAACGTATGAAGCTATTATCTAGGGCGCTGTCTTGGGTTTTGATGAAACTATTGTCATTGGATTCAAAATAATGAATAGATATGTGCTGACGAGTTTCATGGCAATCGAACTACTGTGTGATCGTACGAGCTCAAAGCGCGTTAAATTTTATTTGAAAATTAAAATATAATATACATTTTATCATAAATAACACCGTCCCCCTCACCTACCTCTCCTCACTTTATTTGTTTTTCCCTCCTCCACTTCTGTAAAAATCAAAAAAAAAAAAAGAAAAGCGAGCCCCATCTTCTAACCATTGTTCTCGGAGCTTGGGGCAATGTTAGACCTTGATTTTAGGATCATTGGCTTCGTGTGAGTGTGTATTTCAAACCCATAGGCTCAAAGATGGGTACGGCGACGATTTGGGATGCTTGATGTTAGCTAGCCGAAGCTGTTGAATATTTAATAGTCTAATGTATGACTAATCACTCCAAGGCACGAAGAAATCGTTGTCTTTCAAGAATGTTTTCCCTTTCTTTATCACAACGGGTAGAACGAAAACCTTCTTTTAGGATACAATGGAGATTAATCCGAGCAAGTTGTGATTATTTGCTCAGATCAGAATAAACACTCAGAAGTTTTCAGACGAGTTTGATATAGAAGAAAAAGAATCGGTTCTTCTCTACGTTGATGAAATGCTTAGTTATATAGGGAGTGATGTGTCTATTTGAACGGTCGCGACCGTTAGAAAACGGTTGTTACCGTTGGCTGTTGAATTTGAATTCAACAGTCAATAAAGCGTACCGTTTAGCGGGGGCGTTGCCACCCCCCTTGGACCCCCCTCTGTAGGGGATCTTATTTGAAAAAACATTCAACAGAAGCTAGGGTTAGACATCATCGATGATGTAGAGGGCTTTAGGAGAAATGAGGTGCAGCATCGTTCTTCTCTTTGCTTTATAGCGTGCATCGTTTGGTGGTAGTAGTGAACCTCCGAAGACATCTGATGAATCACAACTTTTGCCTGGTCGTGTGAAGAAGCCACCGTCGTGTTTTGGTAGAAGAAGTCGGAGATGGGTTTGAGGATGTCAGTGAACTCGAGGTGCGTAGAGAAGACGAATGGTGGTGGTCGGTAGTGCTTAGGTGGTCGATTGTGGAGTGTGACATTCATGGTGGGTTTTAAGGGCTTCAGGTCGCTTTTGGCAGGATCGACATTGATGGGTCCGGTGAGTCGAGTTTGCCAAGAAAAGAACAATGGTGCAAGTGGTGTTGGATTTCATCGAGTGATGCTCCGTGTTAATGGATTGGCATGCATGGCTTGGTAGGTTAATTTGTGCATGCACGGCCTGGAGAAGATGATTCGAATTGGGGAAGAAAAAGGAGTTAGATTATGACGGTGATTAGTTGTTAATTAAGTTAAATAATTATTTAATTAATCTTATACCTCATAAAATCGATAACTTTTGCTTCTGATGTCCGACCGAGATACGGTTTTCGCCTTGCACTCGTATCAGGATTACCTATGTCTTGGATTGTTTTGGGCTTAGGTGAGTTTACTCACCAGTTAATTTGTATATTGTTGTGTATATAATATTTGTTGTGCAAAATATAAATTAAAATATTTAACAATGCAAATTATTATTTTCGAACCCATCCTTGCTTTTGAAAGCAGGTGATAACATTATATATAGTATAATCTGGTGCAGACTTATTTACATGTTCAATGTTGTTGTTGATAAAGTTGGAAATTGTATGTGAATGGTTGAAGCAAAATTGTTGCTTTAAGCGCACTTTGTAATCCCATATATTTGACATATGTTAAATTGAGCCAAATGTGAATTTGTTGTGAAATATATATTTGGTTGTTCTTTAAACATATTCGAGTGTGTTAGACTAAAAGAATTGGTTTTGAAATCTATAGAAATTGTGAAAAGATGTTGCATAAGTTTGTATAGCGAAAAGATAGCTATAGATGCACTTTGAAAATTCTGTTATAATAAAGTACAAAAAGTGTAACGACCGGTACCTTAGTGGGCCTAAATTTCGACAAATATTGAAGCTTAAGTCCATCAGAGCATAGATCGTCGAATTTGGTACCTGCAAATAAGCATGAACATTACCATAGATTGATAGAAATCTAAACTCATAGTGGAAACAATAATAAAATAAGAATACTAACTATGACTACTACCGTGGAATTAATGGTATTCCTTGGATAGCAGATTTTCAAATCAGCATCGAACATGAGAGAAAGAAGACTCTCCAACAACAAAGCACATTCAGCTCTAGTGACATGTTTTTCTAAATTCTATCACATGGGTTGTAATGAGGAGGGTGCCAGAACAACGTTCGGGTGACTGAAAAAATATAAACTGTCCGTAACATAAAGTTATACCGATAGGTTTCCATTTAATTGTTATGTCCATTAAGATTATCAATTCTAATCTAATCTTGCATTGCACACACGATTACTTACTTACCCCTTCTCAAGGTACGGAATACAAATAGAGCTATATCAACCACCCAATACTTCCAAACCCATTAACCACTTAGTACATTTAAATATGAAGCAGACTTCAATAATACTTTTAAAGGAGAAATAGGAATACTCTATCATTTACGACCTTACTTAAAGTAGACCCCATCATTTAAGACATATTCCCAAGGTGGTTTCCTATTAGTGTTGTTAATGGTCGGTGGGTCCTGGCTACAAGATCTCTAACCACTATTTAAGGCTTTTGACATTTAATGTCCAACTATTACTGCATCTATCGTTGAAAAAACCATAGTCATGTAATAAATAGTACCCAATCCACCCAATACCTTTTTATTAGAGAATAGGCAGACTCTAGTCATTTAAGATCTTAACTAAGGCAGACCCTATCATTTAAGACCTATCCCCAAGATGTGCTACTAAATAGTACTATTATTATAGCTTTAGCAATGTAAGAGGCCGTCTCAAGCCACTTAATACTTCCTAGTGGAAAATAGGCAGAACCTTTCATTTAAGACCTACTTCAAGAAGCGTGCCCCTCAATGGTACTATCTAGCTGTCGTTGCTTGGAAATCCCATTGGGTTACTTAATACTTCTTTTATAGGAAAGAAGAGGACTTTATAGTCACTTAAGACACTAAACCTGAAGCAAACCCTTCCTGAGATATCCACTCTCACTCTTTAATGAAGAAATAGGCGTTGCTGGAACTGTTTGCGGAGGCATAACTGATGCCGATTCTGCTTCCGAGAGTACCGGGCATCCACCACTGGATTTACATCGAGATGACGGACGCTTCATTCTACATAACAGAACCTGTATCCAACGTGGTCAGATAACTCCATTTTTAACTAGAAATCCTCATATCTTTAAAGCCTGAATTCCGAAATGACGTTAGCTTATGCCAACTCATCAGATTTCAAGCGTTGACTGGGGCAAGTGCAGTGTGTCATGTATGTGAGATGGGCTCTGTGTTTTAAACATTATGAACGCTTTATCCTATGTAGATAGCCCACTCGCAGCAGAAAAAGAAAAGTGCTTTTCTTGTCATTCATTGAAGTTATTCCCTCAAAATTATGTTATCGATCGACGATCGATGACGAATCCGTTGTCCAAAGCGACATAAAAAGCTCTTTCTATTCTCAAGTACACCAAGCGTGAAATAGAAAAAATAATTTGGGATAACCAAGTCCATAGCAAGTGCCTCATTAGAACCATCATGGCCACGTGCAAGTCGATTTTGATTTATTGGACGAAGATAGCAGAATGCATCAATTGCAAGGCATGACTACACTATCTATCTCCAATAAATTGCAATCAATCTGCTTCGTTCACCATCCTCATAGATCTTCCTGAATTCACAGGCCATCACCACTAAAACAATAACCACATCATCACCAACCTTAGATCGAAAGCAAATAGGTTCAATTTCAGGTTCGTGGCGATCCAGACTAGGGTTAGCGATCTACAGGGTCGGTAGTGATCCAAAAATCGATGATTCTGGCACTAGGGTGTGGCTCAGGGTGATGGCGAGGGGAAGATGAGGTCGGCGGTGGTAGGCTACGGCGATA
Source organism: Allium cepa (assembly GCA_030765085.1). Taxonomy (NCBI): domain Eukaryota; kingdom Viridiplantae; phylum Streptophyta; class Magnoliopsida; order Asparagales; family Amaryllidaceae; genus Allium; species Allium cepa. The sequence continues at coordinate 457,662,172 of CM060938.1, read as the reverse complement.
GAGGTCAACGGTGGTGGCTCCAAAGGATGGTTATGGTTTGGTCTTCTGGTTGGCTCGGGTCGCCAGAAGAACATGTGAACAAAGGCAAGTGAGAAGGTTGGTTCGAGCAAAGCTAAATAATGTATTGTTTATAAAAAAATTGCTAAGTCTCAGGTTGCAACCGATCTTCTCCAAATTTGCCAAGCGTGATCTATATGTTGTTTACAAGCATATTGAATATTGTGGGAACAAAATGGATTTGTTTCTACGAGCAATGATGTTCCACATCGAAAATTGAACAGACGACTCAATAATAAAAGTTAAATTCGATGGTAACCATGACACAATCAATTAGGTTTCACAAAAGGGAAACTCAAAAGCAATTACTTCCAGAGCACACCTTATTTCCAATGAAGGCATACTTTGGGAGGCAAATGTCAGTTGGGTTTTTACCCAAGTAGGAATCCAGATGAGTTAGAATATATAGGCCAAACCAAAACAACTCAAGAATCAAACAAAAGGACCAGAAGAACATGCCAAGAAGGATTCAAGAAGAATTGCCCAAAAATCCACTAAGGGGATGTGTAACGCCCCACTCCGAGACCCACTCTAGTAAAGAGTATTACGGAGTAATACCGTCTACTAGAACGGAGAATAGAGTATAATGGAAGCGACCATGTGTAATCAAGCTATAACTAACTGCTGAATACGTCGAATAGGTGGTTTTCTTTTCTCAAGTGGTTCGACATATCCAATAGATATTTATAACGAAATTACAATGGCTAAGGAAAATAGGTTCAGAACAAACATAATACTAAATGATAACATCATCATCACAGAACAGTCACATAACAGTCACAGAACATAGGTACAATATATCGTCAATACAGATCCAAATATCAAAAGGTGGGTACAAAGCCACCACTCACACATGTGAGTCAAAAATATGTACATAAGAGACTGAATAATCAGAGTATCAAAATAGTGGACAAATATAAAGAGCTATCTATCAGCATAGCAGATAATGTCCAAGCGGAAGCACAGAAAGCTAAGTCCAGAGACCTAACCTGAAACAACTCGGTCTGACCCGAGCGAAAAACACTCGGGTCAGGCTAGCTAAACAATCAGTTAATAAACTGGGATAAACATAATAATGCGGTACATAAATAAAATAGTACTTCTCCAAAGAGAAGAGTATTATGGACTACATGAATATAATGACGATCCCTAATCATCAATAAACAGTAAAAATCTCCAAAGAGAATATCAACACCAAAGTGTTAAATAAATAAAATCGCCTCATATCATCGGCGTAGCCAAAGCTATATAAAGTTGCCCATATGCAATAATCCCAAGAGTGACCAGAGTCTGTAATCAATGCCCAAGCAAAGATCGATGCTCCAAAGAGCAATAGGGATATACCGAAAAGTCAATGAAATCGAATACTGAAAAGTAGTGTCCAGAGACACTGTAAATCCACAAGGTAATCGCACTTACATCGTATGGTTCCATAGAACCAACACCGAATGGCGTTACTCGAATGGATATAAAAATCATCAGATAATACAAGTATTGCACGTGCACCGACCAGAGTCATTATTGCCAAGTACTGTAGAGTTATGATCGATCACTCGCACAGATGCGGAACGCGCGAGACGGCGAGATCCTTCCCAGAAGGATAAAGGCCCAGAGGCACATGCCGAAAAACTGCTCCATAGAGCAGGTGTCCAGAGACGGTTTCCCAGAGGCGTGGTGACCCAGAGGTCCAGTACTGGCCGCCCAGAGGCTAATGTGTCACAAACTTCTTGGAGAGGAACCCGTAAAGTGTTAACAATGAGTCCCATACCCCACGTTCGCACTAAACGGTTTACTAACCAATAGCAAGCTCACACTCCAAACAATAAAAAGTCCACCTCGTATCATCGGTAAACAAGACCCAAAGGTCAAAACGATCAATCGAATAGGTCGGGGATTAATCGGAAAGATAAACGCGCGGATTCATGGTCCGTGTTTTACCTAACCATTTAATCTCCTTTCCACTTCACTTGAAGTGCAGAAGTGTGCATATTTTACATAGAAAATAGTTGGAGAAAGCGGATTCTTAATCGTTCGAAAACCTCTTTAGAAATAGCCTTTGAAATTCTCCTATTATGGAGTAATTAATTTAATACTTAAAATAATACTAAATAATAGTTTCAAAAGCTAATTTGATGGAAAATCACTTTAAAATTATTTATAAAATCCGTGCACGAAATTTAGAGACAAATTTCAAAGAAATCGAAAAATCTCAGAAAAATAGTCGAAATTATACTAAGTATAAAATCGCCGAAAACAAGTCGAAGTCACTAGTTCGACGGCAGATTTGAACCTGCAAACAGAGTCTAAATGACATGAAAATTTGCAAGAATGTAGACCAACATCCCTGCTCCAAACTGTAAAAATAATCGGGCAATTCCGATGTGAAACGAAGAAACTGCGTCGTCTCAAAGTCGGGCAAAAATCATAAAACTTTGCTGTGTCAAAACAGTCCAAAGGTCACACTTCGACGACATGGTCGAAGGGTCATATCAACCCAGATCTTGATGAAAATTGGCAGGAGCATAGTACAATACTCCTACTTTTATAGGCAACAAGAACCATTCAGTTCCGACTTGAAACGAAGAAATGACAACGTCTCAAAGTTGGCCCGACGATACTGAAAATGATTACTGTTGTAAAACAGTTTCTGGGTGCTACTTCGACAATAAAAATGAAGTACCAAATGCGCCCAGATCTAAACCAAACTTTGCAAGATTGAAGATCTCGATATCATCTTTCCAACGAGACTGAAATCAATAAAATCCGACATAGGAGCTGCTCGCAGCGAGGTCGCGAAGTTGGACGGTTGAATTAAAATTAATCAATGTTTTTCAAAACAGTTTCTAAGTGCTACTTTGGCAATAAAAACGAAGTACAAACGCATTCAGATCTTATCCAAATTTTGCAGAGTTGAAGACCTTGACCTCGTCTTTCCAACGAGATCAAAATCGATGAAATCTGACATAGGGCGAGCCCGGGATGGCGTCGCAAAGTCGGGGTTCTGCGCTGAAATCCGACAAAGGCCTGTAGCTATGCACTAACAGGCCAGAGATGAAAAACCGTAATTTTGGCGTAGTAAACTTCAAATTCTGGCAAAATCAATAAAATGAAAGTTGTAGCTTAGTTTCTAAGATTTTCGGAATGACCAAGATCGTCAAATTCTGATCAGGGATGAGAATTTTATGACTAAAACAATTCTCAGATCTTAATTATATATCACTGTCGTTTTGCTCTCGGGACAGTGGCAAGAATGCACAGTTTTGACCAAATTAACTTCAAAATTTCATGAAACTCAAAACAGGAAAATTTTAGCTCTATCTTTATGCTTTCCAGAACATCCAAAATTATTTGATTTGGATAAGAAATGAGTAACTTATGGCCAAAACAATCTCAGGTTTTTATTTTATCAACCCTGTAGTTTGTTGTCAGGTCAGCGACAAACAAACGTGATTTCGACCATTTAAACCTCAAAATTAGGCAAAGAACAAAACATAAAAGATATAGGCTACAGAATAATCTTTCCAGAACATCAAGAAAATCTTAATTCCGATTTAAGATGAATGAGATATGCCTAATTTACTAACAGCAATACACTAATTATAATTTCAGCTAGCATATATTACCTTAGGAAGCAATATCACAAGCACCTTATGTGAACACCCAAAATAAAAGCAAAGATGATCAAAAAGCTATGATTCACATGTTACATAATAAAACATGTGTTACTAAATGATTACTGAAATCAAAAGAGGATTAAACATATACTAAAAGAGGTTTTTAGCAATATACCTCTCTAGAAAGCAACAAAGACCACTATAGCATCAACCCAATTAGCAAAAGATGATTAGGAGGCTATAAGATCAAAAAAACACATAAGACATGTGTTACCAAATAAATTTCAGAAATTAGAAAGATATAAGAATGAATTTGAGGTGGGTATTTGCATTACCTTTGCATAGAATGACTTGCATAAGCTAAAACTAGAAGGAGATGAAGATAGATGCCATTTTTGTTAAGAAAGCTTTAGGAAATGATTAGGGATTTGACTAGGGATGCATGAATGAGGTTAGGAGAGTTTGAGATAATTTATAGAGGAGGTTTAGGGTGGGTTATTGGGTTAAGTTTAGTAACCCAATAAGAAGAGGGTTATTTACATGTTTCCAAAAATTAGTCTAAGTGTTCATGTATGTTTATAAAACTCATTTTTCTTACCCAAACCCGTTTTAAAATCTCTCCTAAAATATTTAACTTTCCAAAAATAACATTTTATCCTCATTTTAAAATCCCATATTTCCCATTTAATTAAAATAGCCTTTTTCAAATAAATTTTTGTTATTCCAAATCCTTTTACGCTTCATTAAAATAAATAAAAATCATAACTTTTATTTATTAATTGGTAATGCAAATCCCGGGTTGTTACAGGATGGATAGCTAGCGATCCGTCATCGCTAGTGATCCATAAGGAAGCTTCCTGGATCATTCTAGCCTCTTGCATCATGAACCAAATGTCTTTTCTAGGGATGTTTGCCAAGTTTCATAGTATTCCAAGCAACCTAGTTCAAGAAGTGAACATTCATTTGGTTCAAGTTGTAGAACAATATAACCCATGTGTGAACCATCATCAAAACAAGGCTACAAGATACGAAATTACAAGGAGAGCACCTACATAAGGAAAGGATGTTAGTCCATGAGATGATGGTTTTGATAACAACAACCTTAGAATAGATTATAAAATATAAATACTGACATTATAAGTTTAGATATATATGTGTATGCAGGATTTAACCATGCAGGTACCAAGAATGAAGACTGTACAGTATAGAGATTCAAGATATCGAGATAGAAGACTGTACAGTATAGAGATTCAAGATATCGAGATAGAAGACTCATGAGTATCAAGATTATCAAGAGTTCAAGATTTCAAGCATAAGTATTTTTATTAGGAATTTTTTGTTAAAACTCTTAGAAAAGCACTGGCATCTTAAAATCCAATTTATTCGTCGAATGGAATCCACTTCGAGCTTGTTAAATGGATGGAACCCTAAGTAGGATGAAACCCACGAAAATCTAGTGGAACATTGTTTTGTATCCACTAATTTTAATTCAAATGATTTTACAAAATTATCTTGTTTTAAAAATGATTTCAAAACTTTCCTTTTAAAAACATCAAAACCCTCTATCCTGATTTTAAATAATTTTAGCTTCAAAATTATCTTTAATTTCAAAGTCAAATTACTCCTGATTTTAAACTTTCGTTTTGAATTATATATTTAACTTTTATACTTAGATTTAAATATAAAATTATAGTTAAAATCTATATATATTATTCTCTATATTTACTTATGAATTTTAACTATAGTCAAGTATATTTATAAAGTTTAAAATAGTTTTAATATAAGATAAAGATTATTTTCAAAGAAAATCAAATCACCAAAAATTGCTTTGGGATGTCGACATGCCTAGGGTAATCATGTCGACATGGTGTCAGTTGAATTCAAAATTTAAATTTCAAAAGAAGTGTCTATTCGCCATAACTCTTCATGAATGGACATGGCTGTTGTTCTTCTATAAATAGGGGTTAGTTTCAACGAATTTTATATCAGATTTTCTGGTTTTTCACTCCTCTTCTTCTTCAACATTTCTTAATACATATTCTTACCATTACTCTGTCGAGATCAACATTGAATCAAACTCGATTACTTCTAGTTTGATTCTCTATCACTATCTCTACAAGGTTCTCAGTGCTATTCAGAAAAGGTGTGATTGTAGCCTAGGAAATCAATCAAGAGAGAAAATGTGTGATTGTAGCCTTGGTAAATCAATTGGGTAAACTTGTGGCCCGAAAACCAAGTATCTCTACCCAGAGGATAGAAATTCTGGAGGGTGTACCTCGTAGCCTTGAAACCGATGGTGTAATTGTACAATTGCTTTTGAAAGGAAATCCGTACTTGTGTTGCGGGACTGGATGTAGGGTAACTCCAAACCAGTATAAAATCCGGTGTGTTCTTTCCTTTACCGCTTTTATTTTATTTCTGCATCTGTGCTTGTTTCTGTGTTCATATCTGTGTCTGTATATTGCATACATCGGTGTCTAAATTAACATAAACTCAAAAATATTTAGTAATTCTTTATTTAACACTATTCACCGCCCTCTAGTGTTATTTCTAGCCTTAAGATCCGTAATCCGCATTTCTCACAATTGGTATCAGAGAAAGGTTTTCAAAGTTTCATAATCTGATTTTTGAAAAAGTTTTTAAAATGGCTATATTTGTTAATACTAATTTATAAGTATTCAAACCATCATTGTTTCTTGAGTCTACATATAATCAATATTCAAATTCAAGTTATCTACCAAGATTGTTTGATGTGCCGGAATCATGCTTTATGGGTGTTGAGGAATCAATTCACAACGGACAAATTATGCAAATCAGTAAGAACAAATGGATACTTTATGGTGGGCGTTCTAGACACATGACTGGCAATCCAACTATACTGAATGATATAATATACAAAGACGGAGGACTGGTTAACTTTGGAGACAATTCAAAAGGATATGTGACTGGCATCGGCAAAGTCGGTAATTCTGAAACTCCTACTATTACTAATGTTTTGCTAGTTAAGAATCTGAAAGATAATCTGCTAAAGTCAACTATGTGATAAATGATATAAAATTAAATTTGAAAAAGATAAGTGTCATATAGAAGATAATAATTCAACCATTATATTTGAGGGAGTTAGGAAAAAGAATATTTATATTCTTAGTATGAAAGTTTCAAATCATAACCTGTGTCTGTTGGCAAATACAAATGACCCTTGGATTTGGCATAAGAGATTTGGACATTTAAATTTCAAACTCTTATCTAGACTGTCAAAACATAATCTAGTAAGAGGTCTCCCTAAAATGAATTTTAAAGTAGATAATTTATGTGATGCTTGTCAATTAGGAAAACTTAGAAAAAGTTTCTTTAAGTTAAAAGATATAATTTCAACTTCAAAACCTCTTGAATTACTTCATCTTGATTTATTTGGTCCATCTCAAATTCTATCATTAAATCATAGTAAATATGTCTTTGTAATTGTAGATGATTATTCTAGATTTACATGGACAATATTTTTGAAACATAAAAGTGATACTTTTGAATGTTTTAAGACATTTTCAAAAAGAATTCAAAGTCAATTTTCTCCAAAAATTATAACTATTCGAAGTGATCACGGTGGTGAATTTGAAAACGAAAAGTTTGAGGAATTCTGCAATAAAAAGGGAACAACTCACAATTTTTTATTTCCGAGAACTCCACAACAAAATGGAGTATTAGAACGTAAAAATAGGACGATTCAAGAGTGTGCGAGAACTATGCTTGCAGACAGTAATTTACCAAAGAATTTTTGGGCAGAAGCAGTTGCTACCGCCTGTTATATTTTAAATAGAATTTTAATTAGACCTTTAACTGATAAGACATCTTATGAACTTCTTTATTCAAAGAATCCTAATGTATCTTATTTCAGAATTTTTGGAAGTAAATGCTTTATTTTAAATACAAAAGATAATTTAGATAAATTTGATCCTAAATCCGACAAAGGTTTATTTATCGGATATTCTAATAGAAGTAAAGCGTACAGAGTGTTTAATTTAAAAACCAATTCCATTGAAGAAACAATGCATGTTTCATTTGATGAAAATTTCAAAATCTTTGAAGATACAAATGATGAAGATGATTTAATCACTCAAAATTAAGAATCAATTGAAACTAGTAATGAAATTAATCATCCTAATAAAAGGACTAAATTTTTAAATGATCATCCTATAGAAAATATACTGGGAGATATGAAATCTGTTGTTAAAACTAGAAATCAACTAAGTCAAATGAGTAATGTAGCTTTTATATCAACTATTGAACCCAAAAATCCAAAAGAAGCATCAACTGATGATTCATGGATTTTGGCTATGCAAGAAGAATTAAATCAATTTACTAGAAATGATGTTTGGGTACTTGTTCCTAGACCAGAAAATAATACTATAATTGGAACTAAATGGGTTTTTAAAAATAAAATGAATGAACAATGAGAGGTAGTTAGAAATAAAGTTCGATTAGTCGCTCAAGGTTTTTGTCAAGAAGAAGGAATAGATTTTGATGAAACCTTTGCTCCCGTAGCAAGATTAGAAGCCATTAGGATTCTGCTTACTTTCGCAAATCATAATAATTTCAAATTATTTCAAATGGATGTTAAAAGTGCCTTTTTAAATGGATTTATGAAAGAAGAAGTATATGTTGAACAATCACCACTTTTTGAAAATGATAATTTACCAAATCATGTTTACAAACTTAAGAAATCATTATATGGTCTAAAACAAGCTCCTAGAGCCTGGTATGATAGACGAAGATCTTATTTATTGCAATCTAATTTTAAAATTGGTAAAGTAGATAATACTCTTTTTATTAAAAGAAATAAAAATGATATTCAATTAGTACAAGTTTACGTAGATGATATCATTTTTGGTTCAATTAATTTTGAAATGAATAAATAATTTTCTGAAATAATGACAAAAGAGTTTGAAATGAGTCAAATGGGTGAATTGAATTTCTTTTTAGGATTACAAATAAAAAAATTTAGATAATGGTATCTTTATTAGTCAAGAAAAATATGCTAAAGACCTAATTAGTAAATATGGTTTGACTACTGCGAGTGGAAAACCCACTCCCATGGCAACCAATGAGTACCTTAGTAAAGAAGATCTCTCGAAAGATGTAGATCAAAACTATATAGAGGAATGATTGGATCACTACTCTATATTACTGCCAGTAGACCTGATATCATGCATAGTGTTTGTCTCTGTGCCAGATATCAATCCCAACCTAAAGAGACCCACTTAAAAGCCGTAAAACGAATCATAAGATATGTTAAACACACATCTGATTATGGTTTATTCTACCCTAAAAATGATTCTTGACTTAATATCTTACTGTGATGCTGACTATGCTGGTTGTAAATCAGACCGAAAAAGTACAAGTGGGACTTGTCACTTTTTGGGGCATTCTCTGATTTCTTGGCTTAGTAAAAAGCAAAACACAGTTTCTTTATCAACAACTGAAGCAGAATATATTTCTGCTGCTTTGGCTTGTTCTCAAGTAATATATATGCAACAAACCATAAAAGATTTTGGTTTAAAATTTTCAAAATCACCAATTTATTGGACAATACAAGTGCGATAAATTTATCCAAAAATACTACTCAGCATGCTCGAACTAAACATATTGATATCAGACATCATTTTCTCAGAGATAATATAAGTAAGGAAGTAGTTACTCTCGATTATATCAATTCCGAGAATCAAATTGCTGATATCTTAACAAAACCCTTAAATGAATCAATATTTACTAAATTAAGAAAAGAATTAGGTATTTGTTCTATAACTGAAATATAAAATATAAATAACAAGTATAATTAATAATTAATATTAAAATAATTCAAAGACTTAAAATATAAAATACCATGTCGACATCCCCCATATACCCATGTTGACATGCAACGTTTTTAAATTTTGAAATTTTTCCCACCAAAATTCAAAATAATTGGTTGTAAATTCTTCATATTTTCGAAATTTTATTCATCCTTTCTGTTATCTCTCCGTTCTTCTCTTTGAAATCAAATAATCAATGACCTCCTCTTTCAAATCAAACATAAAATCAACCTTTTCATTCCCCTCTCCTACGTCTGGTCCATTTCAACGTACTACTCTCGCTCGTGTGACTAAAATAGAGGACTCTCTGAAGGATGCACTTCAGATGATGACTGAAATTCAAGTGACTCAACTTCGTATGGCAAAGGAACAAGAGAGGCAAGGAAAGATTCTTAGGAATTTGCAAAAATTCCTAATGGATAACCAGGCCAATCCTATCTTGATTGATGAAGACTCTTCACTCAATCAAGAACAAGAGGCCAACGAAGAAGAAGAAGAACCCATGGAAGAAGAAGCGCAAGCGAAAGATGATGACCAAGTCGTGTGTGTTGGAGAAGTGTGTTTTGACAAAAATGGTAATCTTGTCGAACAACGCGGAAATTTCTGTTTCCACTATCCAAACTGTTCGATTCATAGATCTCCTATGTTTAAAAACACACAATAGTTTCTTTTCTTTCTTCTCCATTGTTGTTTTTGTTTCTTTATGTTTTCTATACGCTCATGTATATACAACTTCATACGTAATAAATAACTCGTCTTCTTATACGTGTTTTAATTATAAGTACTGTAACATCCCGCCTTTCCGCACACTTTAAACCGACACACGTGCCAATTCAAAGCATACGCAAGGGCGGATTGTTATGGGGTAAATAAGAAAAACAGAGAAGAAATAAAACAAAATAGAATCTCACAGCGGAAGGATAAAATATAATAATCAATATACAGTTCATGATAACTGTTTACAAAATATTTATTTTACTTATACAATGAATATCAGAGTTACACATACCAATACAATCAATGCAGCGGAAATTTAGAGTGTGGTGCAATACTATAGATAATAATAATACGACTCCTTCGTCTTCGTCCTTCAAAGCTAAAGTCTTCGATCCTGAAACGCTCGGACTGACCCGAGCGAATTTGAAAAGACAAAAACACTCGAGTCAGACTAAAAGATCTTATGTGAGTTAAATTAACAGAAATAAATATGAGTACAGTAACTAAAGAGATGTTCGGGATTTACATCTCCTAAGGATCCGTCAAACTATTTACTATGTAGTATATTGCGCTATTATAATAGTGTCTATTTATAAAATAAACTTACTTTTTAATAGCGTTAAGGGGTTACCCATATAGCCCTTAACACAAATAATGCCAATAGTCTATACAGTACCGTAATACCTCCTGATCGGGAGGCTACCAGAGGATACTCCATAGGTACGACACAAATAGAAACTCGTAGTAAAGGCTCGGTATGGTAGGTGACATGGCACAACTAGGCAATGCCAGGGTAGATATACCAATTGCTATCCAGGCTGGTGGAAACGCGTAGCCGCAGTTACCGCCCACCTCGGACTAACTCCCCAAAATCAAAATATAGAAGTGGCCACTGAATCAATCCAAGTCAAAGTATAATATCGAAGAAGAGCGTCCGATCAGAGGAATGACCTCATTGGCCTGAGAATCGCTCCTGTTTTAGCCACCTTATGCCAACTCACGGGAGTTGGGTCCACGTATTTACCTTACAGGAAACGTCGCCACCACCTACTTCATTCTGGAATCTCCACCGCGTACACGGTTAGTCAAAGTGGTTTTCGGTATCGACAGAGAGTATGTCCATATCTGATCCCGGTTTCTTTGCCAACCCATCGTTATTATAACACCGCGGTTATTTAAAAATAGTTTATACTTTAAAACCAGAATATAATCCATTTCAAACCATAATATTACGATATCATTTCTTCTTTTAAAACCCAAACCAATATGACATCGTTTATCCCAAATATAGTTTTCCAAAATCATAATGCTTTAAACTTCATAACTTCTGAAACCCAAATATTTTCAAACATAATATTTTGAAATCCATAATTTCAAACCATAACCTTTGAAACTCAAATGGTTTGGATATTCAACGGTATATAGAGTAAATGGTTTAACCTTTAAAGTTTACTTTGTAAAGAAATAATTTCTACGGTTTTATAAATAAAATTCTTTATTTTAAAGTCTAAACCATAACTTAAATATCACTCTTGAGTTCCAGAATCATTTCAATTTATATACATATATGCCTATATTCATTTGGAGTATTTATATTTCAAAACTAAAGTTGGGTTTTTTTTTTCTTTCTACAAATCAAATGTTTTATTAATTAGCCTTGCATATACCCATAAACCCATAAATAAATGAGCTCCAATTTTTAGAAATAAAACATATATATTTTCCAATGCAAATTATACCAGAATATTTTTCCCATTTCAATTTATACTAGAATATTCATTTCAATTTATTTTGGGAAAATCCAATTATAAATATCATATCTTAAAGTTCCAAACTTAACATTTAAACATGTGATGTGAATTATCAACTCCATTTTCTTAATTTTTTTTTCATTTGTAATAAAGAAATTAAACATCTCTTAATTTCAAAATTTTCAACTTCATATGTATATAATTATGGAAGAAAGTATTTATACAGTATAAAATTTAAGATTATTATAAACCGTATTCCATCCAAACCATAGAAATTTCATTTAAAATAGTTATATATAGACCGCGGTGCCTGTATATAGTTTTCTATTCTATGGTCAAGTGATACGGATATTTATCATTTCAATCCGCAATTTAAAATATAAAACTGCGGTTGTATATCATTTCAAACCGCAATCCCGAATGAAATGAAAAATGCATACTAACTTGCAGTTTAATGATATCGAATAAAACATCCATTCAATAACACATCCATCATCCAATCACAAACATCAAGCAATATCAATCAATAACAATATATGTTGGGTAATATACAACAGGTAATAATTGGCAGTTTTATTTCAAATTATGTTTATCAACTATTAATCTAACAATTTATATTCAGTGATAATTGACATAACTGTTAACTAGCAGTTCATATGCAAACAATAATTTCTAACAGCCAATTAACACGCAATAAATCAATTAAATTAACAGTTAAATTCAATAAAATGCAATTCAACAGATATGAATGAAATACATGCCAAAAGCTCATAAATAAATTTCTATTCATTTCTAAAATTTATTTAACAAACCAATTAATTATACTTTACAAACGTGTTTCCAGTATATAGGTATTTACACTAATTGTTATCATACCCATAATTACACGCTTATAACTAATTCCCACATTTGCATAAATTTATTAAGTTAGAATGTTTATTAAGGTTTATGCATTTCCAACTTGTACTGATTTTACACAATTATTATGATTTCTCACAGAACGTTAAATTTATTAAATGACCATTTATTATAATTAACTCCCTTAATTGAATCAAATGCTTATTATTATATTTTCATTCTTGCCATTTCTTCCCATTATAAATTCATTTACGTATTTACACATCTCTATCTTTCAAATATTAATAACCAAACTGATTACAAACACTGTTCTTACCAATCTTCATAAATTTGTTCAGATCTATACTCTTTCTCATATAATTAAAGTTTATGTTTCTATTAGAATTTTTTTTTCTTTTCTACAGACATTGAATTTTTACTATCTACACTTATTGCATCTTTGTATACATGAATACTATTAACTTTTATAAATTCAACTTCCATTCGTTTCTTATCACTAACTTTCAACAAAATGTGACCATCTACATTAACCAAACCTATTGTCATACTGTTTATTGTTACACTAAGTTACGCAACTACTATACCAAATTTCTACATTTATTCCTAAACAAATTAGAAATTATACTAATCTAATTTATTAAATATTATTAATTTAATGGGTCGTTACAATCTCCCCCACTCAAAACTTTTCGTCCCCGAAAAGGAAAAAGAATGGAGAAGGAAGAATAAACAGTACATCTTATTTCAAATATTAACTTATAAACTATATTTTACTGGATTAATTTCCTTTAATGAAATACACTTGTTTTATAATCAATCATATCCTTTAATACTTGAATTATTAAAGTTGGAAAAATATTTTAACAAAATTCTAAGTCCAAAATTTACGAAAATTTTTGGCAGAGTCTCCTTTGTACGGAGGGACTCTGGAGAAAATATAATATCCAAATATACAATATATTACATATATATCCAAAATAAAATATCCCAACACGGGAAAATATATAAAATAGCGCTTTATACGAAATCCGGAAACGTACCTATTTGTCGGACACTATACGTTTTTATTTTGGAACCAAAAGCAGTAGCAGTTGCTTCCATCACCTGTATTCACTTATGTAGTCTAAAAGTTAAATATTTATATTACAGTGAAATGTTTGGGTAGATTCAATCATTCATATCCAATCAAATGCAACAACCATAAATTTTAACAAACAGCACATGCCACTAACAGACAACCATTCAATCAAACAATCAATTTGTTGTCCGGGTTCAAATTCTGAAATTGTACGGAATGAAGAATAACTATCAATTGCATCCGTTACTCAACAGTCTTAGATGGAACAAAGATAGATTATTTGTTCATCCCATAACTCCAAAATTCCTTACCCAACAAACATACATCAACCAAACAATCCAAACCAACACCAAAATAGCTTATTATACATTTATTTCATACTTCAGTGGTTTGATTTTCTTCCCTTCATCTATGAGGGATTTCTTTGTTCTTACAAGTTTTATTTTCCAATTATCACCAAATTTATTATATTTGTATTTTCTTTTTATTACTTAAGTTTATAAAATAATTCTCGTTAATAACAACAAATATTTTGAATATCTTCCTTTCCTTACTCTTCACTTGTAAGATTTCCCTTAAATTCTTAATCTGCTAACCTTCATTCTTATAAGTGGAAGTTTTTTATTTATCCATTAACTATGGATTACAGTCATTTAAATTCTTCCTACTTTCCATTATATTAGAATAGGGGAGACTTAAGACATCTTAAACTAATAATCCTACAATCAATTCTTATTTAGAATTTCCTTTTATTTGCTTTACGTTCATCTCACCTATTAATAATTCTTAACTTATTTTCAGCAAAATTATAACTTAAGTTTATACCATTGAATTCTTATTTACAACAGTAATTTATTGAATACTTCATTTTTCCTAAATTCCTACTTGTAAAATATTCAATTCCAGTTTCTCATTTAACACTTCAACTTTTATATTTGGGTAAGTTATTTATGTTAAGGAAATTGCAATTGAACTTATACAAGTTTAATCTCCATTCTTTTAATTAAATTTAATGTTTATCCATATTACTCTTTGTCTCATATGTATGCAAATTCCTCTTTATAACTTTGCAATTATTCTCCTATTTAAATTAGAGGTTTCAATTCATTTATTACTTAACCTTTATTTCACTAACAATTTATTAATGGGAGATTTTAGAATTAAATTCCGGGTTAAATCTCAATTTATTTCAAAATAATAGATAAATAAGTTCTTACAACTCAATATCTCTAATTATATTTAGAACAATAAAAGAAAATTTTTAGAAAATTTCAAAATAAATCTGCAGTAGAATTTACTACAGTGGCTTTTTTCCTTTCGAAACTCGAAAATGAAAGTCGATGATGCGGCCGTCATCACCGAATTTATTTTCCAGCGACAGAGAGGAAAGTACAGAATTTAATTCTTTTCCAAAATCTTCTTTAAAACAATTCTTCCAATTTATACGAAATATTTATATAAGAAAATACTTATAAACCGAACCATTATTTTTCATAAATTCTTTGAAAACATATTTGGAAAAATCCCGGACTTAAGTTCTAAAATCTCCAAATTTGATTTATCATAATTTCAACTTAGCTTCAGTTATTATAAATATTTTATTTCCTAACACCCAATCTATAGCAACCAAATATATATATATATATCTTTATAAAAATATTTTTATATATAGAAAATATAATAGGCAAAATTCTTTCATTCACCTATATTAAAACAAATATTATGTCGGTCTGTCCTATTAAGTGTTTAGAAATCCCTATTGATGACATAGCGTCCCATGCATCAACCAGAATTTATAAATACAAAGCGGAACAGATTAACACAATATAAAAATCTTTTTATTAATACTAACAAATACGCTCTCTCATATATATACACTCAGTGACTCCCATAGGATATTTCTACCCTATTAACAAAGAGTCAAACCCCACAAAGCCAAGGTTTATCGCTAAACCAAAGCTCTGATACCAACTGTAACATCCCGCCTTTTCGCACACTTTAAACCGACACACGTGCCAATTCAAAGCATACGCAAGGGCGGATTGTTATGGGGTAAATAAGAAAAACAGAGAAGAAATAAAACAAAATAGAATCTCACAGCGGAAGGATAAAATATAATAATCAATATACAGTTCATGATAACTGTTTACAAAATATTTATTTTACTTATACAATGAATATCAGAGTTACACATACCAATACAATCAATGCAGCGGAAATTTAGAGTGTGGTGCAATACTATAGATAATAATAATACGACTCCTTCGTCTTCGTCCTTCAAAGCTAAAGTCTTCGATCCTGAAACGCTCGGACTGACCCGAGCGAATTTGAAAAGACAAAAACACTCGGGTCAGACTAAAAGATCTTATGTGAGTTAAATTAACAGAAATAAATATGAGTACAGTAACTAAAGAGATGTTCGGGATTTACATCTCCTAAGGATCCGTTAAACTATTTACTATGTAGTATATTGCGCTATTATAATAGTGTCTATTTATAAAATAAACTTACTTTTTAATAGCGTTAAGGGGTTACCCATGTAGCCCTTAATACAAATAATGCCAATAGTCTATACAGTACCGTAATACCTCCTGATCGGGAGGCTACCAGAGGATACTCCATAGGTACGACACAAATAGAAACTCGTAGTAAAGGCTCGGTATGGTAGGTGACACGGCACAACTAGGCAATGCCAGGGTAGATATACCAATTGCTATCCAGGCTGGTGGAAACGCGTAGCCGCAGTTACCGCCCACCTCGGACTAACTCCCCAAAATCAAAATATAGAAGTGGCCACTGAATCAATCCAAGTCAAAGTATAATATCGAAGAGGAGCGTCCGATCAGAGGAATGACCTCATTGGCCTGAGAATCGCTCCTGTTTTAGCCACCTTATGCCAACTCACGGGAGTTGGGTCCACGTATTTACCTTACAGGAAACGTCGCCACCACCTACTTCATTCTGGAATCTCCACCGCGTACACGGTTAGTCAAAGTGGTTTTCGGTATCGACAGAGAGTATGTCCATATCCGATCCCGGTCTCTTGCCAACCCATCGTTATTATAACACCGCGGTTATTTAAAAATAGTTTATACTTTAAAACCAGAATATAATCCATTTCAAACCATAATATTACGATATCATTTCTTCTTTTAAAACCCAAACCAATATGACATCGTTTATCCCAAATATAGTTTTCCAAAATCATAATGCTTTAAACTTCATAACTTCTGAAACCCAAATATTTTCAAACATAATATTTTGAAATCCATAATTTCAAACCATAACCTTTGAAACTCAAATGGTTTGGATATTCAACGGTATATAGAGTAAATGGTTTAACCTTTAAAGTTTACTTTGTAAAGAAATAATTTCTACGGTTTTATAAATAAAATTCTTTATTTTAAAGTCTAAACCATAACTTAAATATCACTCTTGAGTTCCAGAATCATTTCAATTTATATACATATATGCCTATATTCATTTGGAGTATTTATATTTCAAAACTAAAGTTGGGTTTTTTTTTTTCTGTCTACAAATCAAATGTTTTATTAATTAGCCTTGCATATACCCATAAACCCATAAATAAATGAGCTCCAATTTTTAGAAATAAAACATATATATTTTCCAATGCAAATTATACCAGAATATTTTTCCCATTTCAATTTATACTAGAATATTCATTTCAATTTATTTTGGGAAAATCCAATTATAAATATCATATCTTAAAGTTCCAAACTTAACATTTAAACATGTGATGTGAATTATCAACTCCATTTTCTTAATTTTTTTTTTCATTTGTAATAAAGAAATTAAACATCTCTTAATTTCAAAATTTTCAACTTCATATGTATATAATTATGGAAGAAAGTATTTATACAGTATAAAATTTAAGATTATTATAAACCGTATTCCATCCAAACCATAGAAATTTCATTTAAAATAGTTATATATAGACCGCGGTGCCTGTATATAGTTTTCTATTCTATGGTCAAGTGATACGGATATTTATCATTTCAATCCGCAATTTAAAATATAAAACTGCGGTTGTATATCATTTCAAACCGCAATCCCGAATGAAATGAAAAATGCATACTAACTTGCAGTTTAATGATATCGAATAAAACATCCATTCAATAACACATCCATCATCCAATCACAAACATCAAGCAATATCAATCAATAACAATATATGTTGGGTAATATACAACAGGTAATAATTGGCAGTTTTATTTCAAATTATGTTTATCAACTATTAATCTAACAATTTATATTCAGTGATAATTGACATAACTGTTAACTAGCAGTTCATATGCAAACAATAATTTCTAACAGCCAATTAACACGCAATAAATCAATTAAATTAACAGTTAAATTCAATAAAATGCAATTCAACAGATATGAATGAAATACATGCCAAAAGCTCATAAATAAATTTCTATTCATTTCTAAAATTTATTTAACAAACCAATTAATTATACTTTACAAACGTGTTTCCAGTATATAGGTATTTACACTAATTGTTATCATACCCATACTTACACGCTTATAACTAATTCCCACATTTGCATAAATTTATTAAGTTAGAATGTTTATTAAGGTTTATGCATTTCCAACTTGTACTGATTTTACACAATTATTATGATTTCTCACAGAACGTTAAATTTATTAAATGACCATTTATTATAATTAACTCCCTTAATTGAATCAAATGCTTATTATTATATTTTCATTCTTGCCATTTCTTCCCATTATAAATTCATTTACGTATTTACACATCTCTATCTTTCAAATATTAATAACCAAACTGATTACAAACACTGTTCTTACCAATCTTCATAAATTTGTTCAGATCTATACTCTTTCTCATATAATTAAAGTTTATGTTTCTATTAGAATTTTTTTTTCTTTTCTACAGACATTGAATTTTTACTATCTACACTTATTGCATCTTTGTATACATGAATACTATTAACTTTTATAAATTCAACTTCCATTCGTTTCTTATCACTAACTTTCAACAAAATGTGACCATCTACATTAACCAAACCTATTGTCATACTGTTTATTGTTACACTAAGTTACGCAACTACTATACCAAATTTCTACATTTATTCCTAAACAAATTAGAAATTATACTAATCTAATTTATTAAATATTATTAATTTAATGGGTCGTTACAATCTCCCCCACTCAAAACTTTTCGTCCCTGAAAAGGAAAAAGAATGGAGAAGGAAGAATAAACAGTACATCTTATTTCAAATATTAACTTATAAACTATATTTTACTGGATTAATTTCCTTTAATGAAATACACTTGTTTTATAATCAATCATATCCTTTAATACTTGAATTATTAAAGTTGGAAAAATATTTTAACAAAATTCTAAGTCCAAAATTTACGAAATTTTTTGGCAGAGTCTCCTTTGTACGGAGGGACTCTGGAGAAAATATAATATCCAAATATACAATATATTACATATATATCCAAAATAAAATATCCCAACACGGGAAAATATATAAAATAGCGCTTTATACGAAATCCGGAAACGTACCTATTTGTCGGACACTATACGTTTTTATTTTGGAACCAAAAGCAGTAGCAGTTGCTTCCATCACCTGTATTCACTTATGTAGTCTAAAAGTTAAATATTTATATTACAGTGAAATGTTTGGGTAGATTCAATCATTCATATCCAATCAAATGCAACAACCATAAATTTTAACAAACAGCACATGCCACTAACAGACAACCATTCAATCAAACAATCAATTTGTTGTCCGGGTTCAAATTCTGAAATTGTACGGAATGAAGAATAACTATCAATTGCATCCGTTACTCAACAGTCTTAGATGGAACAAAGATAGATTATTTATTCATCCCATAACTCCAAAATTCCTTACCCAACAAACATACATCAATCAAACAATCCAAACCAACACCAAAAAAGCTTATTATACATATATTTCATACTTCAGTGGTTTGATTTTCTTCCCTTCATCTATGAGGGATTTCTTTGTTCTTACAAGTTTTATTTTCCAATTATCACCAAATTTATTATATTTGTATTTTCTTTTTATTACTTAAGTTTATAAAATAATTCTCGTTAATAACAACAAATATTTTGAATATCTTCCTTTCCTTACTCTTCACTTGTAAGATTTCCCTTAAATTCTTAATCTGCTAACCTTCATTCTTATAAGTGGAAGTTTTTTATTTATCCATTAACTATGGATTACAGTCATTTAAATTCTTCCTACTTTCCATTATATTAGAATAGGGGAGACTTAAGACATCTTAAACTAATAATCCTACAATCAATTCTTATTTAGAATTTCCTTTTATTTGCTTTACGTTCATCTCACCTATTAATAATTCTTAACTTATTTTCAGCAAAATTATAACTTAAGTTTATACCATTGAATTCTTATTTACAACAGTAATTTATTGAATACTTCATTTTTCCTAAATTCCTACTTGTAAAATATTCAATTCCAGTTTCTCATTTAACACTTCAACTTTTATATTTGGGTAAGTTATTTATGTTAAGGAAATTGCAATTGAACTTATACAAGTTTAATCTCCATTCTTTTAATTAAATTTAATGTTTATCCATATTACTCTTTGTCTCATATGTATGCAAATTCCTCTTTATAACTTTGCAATTATTCTCCTATTTAAATTAGAGGTTTCAATTCATTTATTACTTAACCTTTATTTCACTAACAATTTATTAATGGGAGATTTTAGAATTAAATTCCGGGTTAAATCTCAATTTATTTCAAAATAATAGATAAATAAGTTCTTACAACTCAATATCTCTAATTATATTTAGAACAATAAAAGAAAATTTTTAGAAAATTTCAAAATAAATCTGCAGTAGAATTTACTACAGTGGCTTTTTTCCTTTCGAAACTCGAAAATGAAAGTCGATGATGCGGCCGTCATCACCGAATTTATTTTCCAGCGACAGAGAGGAAAGTACAGAATTTAATTCTTTTCCAAAATCTTCTTTAAAACAATTCTTCCAATTTATACGAAATATTTATATAAGAAAATACTTATAAACCGAACCATTATTTTTCATAAATTCTTTGAAAACATATTTGGAAAAATCCCGGACTTAAGTTCTAAAATCTCCAAATTTGATTTATCATAATTTCAACTTAGCTTCAGTTATTATAAATATTTTATTTCCTAACACCCAATCTATAGCAACCAAATATATATATATCTTTATAAAAATATTTTTATATATAGAAAATATAATAGGCAAAATTCTTTCATTCACCTATATTAAAACAAATATTATGTCGGTCTGTCCTATTAAGTGTTTAGAAATCCCTATTGATGACATAGCGTCCCATGCATCAACCAGAATTTATAAATACAAAGCGGAACAGATTAACACAATATAAAAATCTTTTTATTAATACTAACAAATACGCTCTCTCATATATATACACTCAGTGACTCCCATAGGATATTTCTACCCTATTAACAAAGAGTCAAACCCCACAAAGCCAAGGTTTATCGCTAAACCAAAGCTCTGATACCAACTGTAACATCCCGCCTTTTCGCACACTTTAAACCGACACACGTGCCAATTCAAAGCATACGCAAGGGCGGATTGTTATGGGGTAAATAAGAAAAACAGAGAAGAAATAAAACAAAATAGAATCTCACAGCGGAAGGATAAAATATAATAATCAATATACAGTTCATGATAACTGTTTACAAAATATTTATTTTACTTATACAATGAATATCAGAGTTACACATACCAATACAATCAATGCAGCGGAAATTTAGAGTGTGGTGCAATACTATAGATAATAATAATACGACTCCTTCGTCTTCGTCCTTCAAAGCTAAAGTCTTCGATCCTGAAACGCTCGGACTGACCCGAGCGAATTTGAAAAGACAAAAACACTCGGGTCAGACTAAAAGATCTTATGTGAGTTAAATTAACAGAAATAAATATGAGTACAGTAACTAAAGAGATGTTCGGGATTTACATCTCCTAAGGATCCGTCAAACTATTTACTATGTAGTATATTGCGCTATTATAATAGTGTCTATTTATAAAATAAACTTACTTTTTAATAGCGTTAAGGGGTTACCCATGTAGCCCTTAACACAAATAATGCCAATAGTCTATACAGTACCGTAATACCTCCTGATCGGGAGGCTACCAGAGGATACTCCATAGGTACGACACAAATAGAAACTCGTAGTAAAGGCTCGGTATGGTAGGTGACACGGCACAACTAGGCAATGCCAGGGTAGATATACCAATTGCTATCCAGGCTGGTGGAAACGCGTAGCCGCAGTTACCGCCCACCTCGGACTAACTCCCCAAAATCAAAATATAGAAGTGGCCACTGAATCAATCCAAGTCAAAGTATAATATCGAAGAGGAGCGTCCGATCAGAGGAATGACCTCATTGGCCTGAGAATCGCTCCTGTTTTAGCCACCTTATGCCAACTCACGGGAGTTGGGTCCACGTATTTACCTTACAGGAAACGTCGCCACCACCTACTTCATTCTGGAATCTCCACCGCGTACACGGTTAGTCAAAGTGGTTTTCGGTATCGACAGAGAGTATGTCCATATCCGATCCCGGTCTCTTTGCCAACCCATCGTTATTATAACACCGCGGTTATTTAAAAATAGTTTATACTTTAAAACCAGAATATAATCCATTTCAAACCATAATATTACGATATCATTTCTTCTTTTAAAACCCAAACCAATATGACATCGTTTATCCCAAATATAGTTTTCCAAAATCATAATGCTTTAAACTTCATAACTTCTGAAACCCAAATATTTTCAAACATAATATTTTGAAATCCATAATTTCAAACCATAACCTTTGAAACTCAAATGGTTTGGATATTCAACGGTATATAGAGTAAATGGTTTAACTTTTAAAGTTTACTTTGTAAAGAAATAATTTCTACGGTTTTATAAATAAAATTCTTTATTTTAAAGTCTAAACCATAACTTAAATATCACTCTTGAGTTCCAGAATCATTTCAATTTATATACATATATGCCTATATTCATTTGGAGTATTTATATTTCAAAACTAAAGTTGGGTTTTTTTTTTCTTTCTACAAATCAAATGTTTTATTAATTAGCCTTGCATATACCCATAAACCCATAAATAAATGAGCTCCAATTTTTAGAAATAAAACATATATATTTTCCAATGCAAATTATACCAGAATATTTTTCCCATTTCAATTTATACTAGAATATTCATTTCAATTTATTTTGGGAAAATCCAATTATAAATATCATATCTTAAAGTTCCAAACTTAACATTTAAACATGTGATGTGAATTATCAACTCCATTTTCTTAAATTTTTTTTCATTTGTAATAAAGAAATTAAACATCTCTTAATTTCAAAATTTTCAACTTCATATGTATATAAATATGGAAGAAAGTATTTATACAGTATAAAATTTAAGATTATTATAAACCGTATTCCATCCAAACCATAGAAATTTCATTTAAAATAGTTATATATAGACCGCGGTGCCTGTATATAGTTTTCTATTCTATGGTCAAGTGATACGGATATTTATCATTTCAATCCGCAATTTAAAATATAAAACTGCGGTTGTATATCATTTCAAACCGCAATCCCGAATGAAATGAAAAATGCATACTAACTTGCAGTTTAATGATATCGAATAAAACATCCATTCAATAACACATCCATCATCCAATCACAAACATCAAGCAATATCAATCAATAACAATATATGTTGGGTAATATACAACAGGTAATAATTGGCAGTTTTATTTCAAATTATGTTTATCAACTATTAATCTAACAATTTATATTCAGTGATAATTGACATAACTGTTAACTAGCAGTTCATATGCAAACAATAATTTCTAACAGCCAATTAACACGAAATAAATCAATTAAATTAACAGTTAAATTCAATAAAATGCAATTCAACAGATATGAATGAAATACATGCCAAAAGCTCATAAATAAATTTCTATTCATTTCTAAAATTTATTTAACAAACCAATTAATTATACTTTACAAACGTGTTTCCAGTATATAGGTATTTACACTAATTGTTATCATACCCTAATTACACGCTTATAACTAATTCCCACATTTGCATAAATTTATTAAGTTAGAATGTTTATTAAGGTTTATGCATTTCCAACTTGTACTGATTTTACACAATTATTATGATTTCTCACAGAACGTTAAATTTATTAAATGACCATTTATTATAATTAACTCCCTTAATTGAATCAAATGCTTATTATTATATTTTCATTCTTACCATTTCTTCCCATTATAAATTCATTTACGTATTTACACATCTCTATCTTTCAAATATTAATAACCAAACTGATTACAAACACTGTTCTTACCAATCTTCATTAATTTTGTTCAGATCTATACTCTTTCTCATATAATTAAAGTTTATGTTTCTATTAGAATTTTTTTTCTTTTCTACAGACATTGAATTTTTACTATCTACACTTATTGCATCTTTGTATACATGAATACTATTAACTTTTATAAATTCAACTTCCATTCGTTTCTTATCACTAACTTTCAACAAAATGTGACCATCTACATTAACCAAACCTATTGTCATACTGTTTATTGTTACACTAAGTTACGCAACTACTATACCAAATTTCTACATTTATTCCTAAACAAATTAGAAATTATACTAATCTAATTTATTAAATATTATTAATTTAACGGGTCGTTACAAGTACTATCGTGAATTCTTAGTTAGGATAGTTAATTGTTTAGGACTATGTTTTAGTATTAGATTTAAGTGATGATTACTTATGATAACACTATCATTATAATCACATGTCATAGAGTGTTAGTTTTAGGGGGAGTTATATAGTTTAGAGTGAGTTTTTATTGATGACAAAGGGGGAGAAATATAAAATAGGGTAGTTAGGCATAAATTAAGGGGGAGTTATTAGTTTTAGGGGGAGTTATTAGGATAGAAATAATATTTTATAAACAAAGGTTGCCATCATCAAAAAGGGGGAGATTGTTAGTCCGTGAGATGATGGTTTTGATGACAACAACCTTAGAATAGATTATAAAATATAAATACTGACATGATAAGTTTAGATATATATGTATATGCAGGATTTAACCATGCAGGTACCAAGAATGAAGACTGTACAGTATAGAGATTCAAGGTATCGAGATAGAAGAATCATGAGTATCAAGATTATCAAGAGTTAAAGATTTCAAGAATAAGTATTTTGTATTAGGAATTTTTGTTAAAACTCGTAGAAAAGCACTGGCATCTTAAAATCCAATTTATTCGTGGAATGTAATCCACTTCGAGCCTGTTAAAGGGATGGAACCCTAAGTAGGATTTAACCCACGAAAATCTAGTGGAACATTGTTTTGTATCCACTAATTTTAATTCAAATGATTTTACAAAATTATCTTGTTTTCAAAATGATTTCAAAACTTTTCTTTTAAAAACATCAAAACCCTCTATCCTGATTTTAAATAATTTTGGCCTCAAAATTATCTTTAATTTCAAAATTAAATTACTCCTGATTTTAAACTATCGTTTTGAATTATATATTTAACTTTTATACTTAGATTTAAATATAAAATTATAGTTAATATATATATATATATATATATATATATATATTATTCTCTATATTTACTTATGAATTTTAACTATAGTCAAGTATATTTGTAAAGTTTAAAATAGTTTTAATATAAGATAAAGGTTATTTTCAAAGAAAATCAAATCACCAAAAATTGCTTTGGGATGTCGACATGCCCAGGGTAACCATGTCGACATGGTGTCAGTTGAATTCAAAATTTAAATTTCAAAAGAAGTGTCTATTCTCCATAACTCTTCATGAATGGACATGGCTGTTGTTCTTCTATAAATAGGGGCTAGTTTCAATGAATTTTATATCAGATTTTTTGGTTTTTCACTCCTCTTCTTCTTCCACATTTCTTAATACATATTCTTACCATTACTCTGCCGAAATCAACATTGTATCAAACTCGATTACTTCTAGTTTGATTCTCTATCACTATCTCTACAAGGTTCTCAGTGCTATTCAGAGTTATAGACTTCTTTGTAATCTATTAAGAGAGAAAAGGTGTGATTGTAGCCTTGGAAATCAATCAAGAGAGAAAAGGTGTGATTGTAGCCTTGGTAAATCAATTGGGTAAACTTGTGGCCCGGAAATCAAGTATCTCTACCCAGAGGATAGAAATTCTGGAGGGTGTGCCTCGTAGCCTTGAAACCGAGGGTGTAATTGTACAATTGCTTTTGAAAGGGAATCCATACTTGTGTTGCGGGACTGGATGTAGGGTAACTTCGAACCAGTATAAAATCCGGTGAGTTCTTTCCTTTACTTCTTTTATTTTATTTCTGCATCTGTGCTTGTTTTTATGTTCATATCTGTGTCTGTATATTGCATACATCGGTGTCTAAATTAATATAAACTCAAAAAGATTTAGTAATTCTTTATTAACACTATTCACCCCTCTCTAGTGTTAATCCTAGCCTTAAAATCCGTAATCCGCATTTCTCACAAAGGAATGCAATTTAAAGAAAGAAGCCCAGAAATTTCCTAAGTATATGGATCGCTAACGATCCACGCCCTATAGATCGCTAGCGATCCATTAGATTATGTTGGATAATTATGAAATTTTCAAAGCACCATCGTATCATCGAGTGTAGGCTTATGGCAAAGCAGCTTAGCATAATAGCTCTTTAACCTCTATAAATGCAATCCTACTGGCAATATAAAGAGGATCTTCCGAACTGGCTGCTGGAACTCTGCATAGATTATTCTTCACTATTCTCCTCCCACACAACGGTCATCTAGGTGTTCACTGTGATTCTCCAGTGAACTATTGTACTTGTGACTTGATCTAATTTAGAAGATTCAAACATACTGTAATCCAATTCAACTTGTATTGGAAATCAGTTAATAGAAAGTTATAAAGTGGACATAGGCTTCATTAACAGCCGAACCACTGTAAAAACTTCTTGTCTTTTACAATTTCTGCTCTTTTTACATTTATTATCTATATTGTTGCTTTGTAAGAATAGGGCTAGTGTTTTCAAACTTAATCCAGGGTGTTGATCCATTTTTTGGGTTAACATAACTATATACACCAATAAAGTTGAATGTCTTTCCTATTTTGTCCATACCTTAAAGAGAGAAAATATAAAAATCCTAGATTTTATAAATCGAGAATCATTGAGCTAAATATATACTTCTTTATACTTGTTTCTAAATAACAGAAACCATTTCATGCCAAAAATTCCTATAAAAGTCAAACTTATATATATATATATATATCATGATTTTCAAATACCTTTTTAAAACACAAACTTCCCAAATTGGAAAACTATTTTCTCATCAAAAATCAATATTAAGCCTTACCGATATATATACACACATATAAATATTCAAGCATTTGAAGAATTAATCTTTTATAAACCAAAAATTTCTTAACACGACCAATCTAGTGGTATACATGTTTTTTTTTTGAAAATTAAAACTTAAAAACTTCCCCAAAACAAAATTTCCAAAATAAATCTTTAGGAAAAGCAATCCTTTGAAAACCCTTTTTCTAAAGTCCAAGGCATTTCCAAAATATACTTTGTAGAAATTCTTTCATAGATTTCAGACTAAGGAATTAACATTAATTATTCAAATAAAAATCCGGTTTATCATCAAAGAGGTGATCAATGAATGCACCCAAGCAAACACTTGTTTCTGGACAATTGTGACATATAGAATCTAATTACCCATTCATTTGGGATAATTGTGTATCTTCGACTGAAACTTAAAATCCAAAATCATAAGGTAGCTAGAATCTCAATTGTCAAGTCGAACACCTCCACTCTCCAAGATTTAGCCATATGTTATACTCATGCTCTTCATCAACAGCGCTTTACGCATCGCCAACACTCTGTGAGGTACTTTGAAGTAGGCATGAAAGTCTTTACTTTAAGATATTCCAACTCATAGTTGCTTTGCCCATTCCTTTTAAGTGGAACTACAACTACTTCTACAGTCGAAAATATTAGAGTCTAACGTAAAAATATAATACTACTGGATAGGAAAGTACAAATATGTTCTCTTAGTTTATCATAATCCTTCTGATCTGGTAACCTTGTGCTCTAATACCAAATGTAACAACCCGCACCTTAATGGGCCTAAATTTTGACAAATACCGAAATGAAAATCCATCAGAGCATGGATCGTTGGATTTGGTACTTGCAAATAAGCATGGGAATTATCAGAGATTAAAGAAATCTGAACTCACAGCAAAAAAATAATAAGATAAGAATATTGACTGTGACTACTACCTTGGAATAAATGGTACTCCTTGGATAGCAAATTTTCACATCAGCATCGAGCATGAGAGAAAGAAGACTCCAACAACAAAATACATCCAGCTCTAGTGACACGTTCCTCTAAATTCTATCCCATGGGTTGTAATGAGGATGGAGGTCAGAACAACTTCTGGTGACTGGAAAAATATAAACTGTCCATAACATAAATTTATATCGATAGGTTTGCATTTAATTTTTTATGTCCATTAAGATTAGCAATTCTAATCTAACCTTGCATTGCACACATGATTACTTACGTACCCCTTCCCAAGGTACGAGATACTAATAGAGCCATACTAATCACCCAATACTTTCAAACCCATTAACCACTTAGTACTTTTAAATATGAAGTGGACTTCAATAATTCTTTTGAAGGAGAAATAGACAGACTCTGTCATTTACAACCTTGATTGAAGTAGACCCCGTCATTTAAGACCTATTCCCAAGGTGGTTTTATTAATGTTGTTAATGGCCGGTGGGTCTTAGCTACAAGACCTCTAACCACTATTTAAGGCTTCTGGCATTTAGCGTCCAACCATTACTGCATCCATCGTCGATAAAATCGTAATCATGTAATAAACAGTACCCAAGCCACTTTTGTAAAGACCCGTAAGTCCGTACTGCTTGAATAGACACTAATCTCCTTTGTTTAATTCAAGATGAACGAAAATACGAACCCTTAGGGGTTTTAAGAAGAATTTAGAAAAAGAAAGAAGAGAGAAGAGATAAAGAAGATAGAAAATAGAAGAATTTTGAAAACAGAGAATTAGAAAAAAAACAGAAGAAATAGGACGGGACAGAAAACAACAGAACAACAACAGAATCTCACAATTCGCAGCGGAATAACATATAATAATAGATGAATAATCTTTAAACAAAGAACTATATCAGTTATTACATTACATTACATTACATTACATCAAATCATCAGAGTGTACAACAACATACAACAATAACCAGTGCAGCGGAAAAAGAAATACTATATAAACTAGTAATACGCCATGCCATCCAGCTTGCCTCCAGCAACTCCAGAATATCCAGAATATCCTGATAAACCTAACTCTTAACTGCCCGTGTGGAAATTGGTGGGCACCCAGAGTTTAGGAAGGAAAACAATAAACTCCGAGTCAGTCATGTGACTGGTGTGAGAACTCAAAACAGTTTATTTATCTTTAAAATCAAAAAGAGAAATATTTTTAAATTCAATTCGCAATGCTTTTAAAAATGTAACTACCATAAGACCTCCCACCACACACACAATGCAAACGCAGACTTGGGGAAGATTTCTTCTTATGTTAGTCAAAGATGCTTGATACGCATTTAAAATAACATTTGATATTATTACTAGTGCATAGTGTAGAACAAATTCTTTCGAAAGTAAAGATATAAATCTTAGCCAGCATAGGTACCATTATATTATGCCTACTAATAGCTACCATATTAAATGGCAGGTTCTACAACTAAAACCGTACAAGTCACGTATTGTTTCTTTGGATTTCCAACGAATGATCAGGCCAAGGAACTTCCCATTGCCACATGAGAATGCCTCTGGATGGACATCCCCGAGAACCAAACCGGATCTCTACCAACACAAGGCCGGGTTACTCCTAACTGAGTAACAACTGACCGAATATGCCATCCCCCGGTCCTTTGGGACCTTTACCGAGCGCTCGTAATCAATTCACACAATCATAAAGTGTTTTCAACATGAGTAAGTATCTGGGCTCCATACCATGATACTACCCTTTTCCAGAAGGAAATGGACACATCCTAAAGGGTGCTACCCCTCATAACCTTGCTGCTTCTTTCCTGTTTTGACCATTTCCGGGATGTGAGGCTCGACGAATTCACGTCCACAAAAACATACTTTATACAAAAGCCAGGCTTTGGGTCAACAAATGATCAACACAATGATCACTAAGATAGACGATCAAATAAATGATCCTATCACAATAATCAACACAATGATCATTTCAGCATCACTCAGCATGTCACATTACCAAAATGGGATATATCGCTGATAACTTCAACTATATAACCTTTGAGCTCGTACGTCTCAAAGAAGGGTGTTAAGCAAAGAATAAATTCTCCGCCACCAACAGAAATATATTTGAAAGAAATCGGCTTTATATCTCAACTTGTAATGTCAGGCATACAATCCATACAAGTCTGTTCCGGGCTCGAACAGAACCGAAGGCACTTACAAAGAAGTCCTTGCAATCCGGATATTCACAATCCTGATCGGATTCACCATCACATATGGAGAACTCAATACCGGAGCAACTCGGTGCAGAGTCAATCGATAGTTCATCCTATCACTCTTGCAAATACCGGTCTTCAACACCGATCTTCAATGCAATTCACAACGACGTATCACATATTCGGAGTGGGTTATACGACCCCATGGTCCTTTCCCGGTTAACCCGAATAGTGAGCGCTTATTCAAAAAATAAGTGTGCATTCAAATTCAATCAATTCACATCAAATACCCATTCAAAGGGAAATACTGATAGTCGGTTATTGAACTATCACTGGATATGCACACATCACCAGATTCCAAATAATTTTCCAAATTATTTACATTTCCAAAATATCTTTACAAGATATAAAATTCCAACACTTCAAAAATAAATCAATATTTATTTTTAACCAATTTCACTTTTCACATATAAATTCCATAATGAATTTATATTTCAAAATATTCGTGCATATACGATTTCAATTATTCATTTTCAATTTATCTTCAAAAAGATAAATTCTAAATATTCATTTCACATTGGAAAACATTTCCATACTTATTTATTCATAAGTAATTCACAAATCTCTTTTATTTTCAACACTTAGAAAATATTCAATATACTTAAATCGAATTAAGTATATATTTCATTCTTTAAGGAAATTATTCACTTAAACATATTTACTTGGGCCAAAACGAATGTTACGTAAAACATCGTTACGACAACCCAAAATCACTAGTATAGGGATTCGAATTTAAAATAGATATATAAATCCCAATACTATTCAAAACATTTCCTTTCGGAAATCATTTACTATAACAACAGTGTTATAGTCTACCATTTCCTTTTATTTCTCGAAAACATCTATTTCAACAATAAATGTTGAAATCTATGGTTTCGAATCTCAACACCTTTAAAACATCGTTAGATCGTTTTAATTCTGTTTAAAATATCACATTCTAAAACATTTTCTTTAACGTGTTATTCACTATTCAAAAATCGTGAACATACTTCGTTAACAAATTTCATCCTTTTATTCAATTTATTTTAAAGGATTATTCACTATTCAAAAATGTGAATATAACTCCATTAATAGGTTATAACAATTAACTTATCAAAATAAGTCGTTTGCGAATTCATAAAACAACGTTTATAAATTCCATTTCTATTTATTCATAAAAACTTCTTTTTTTTTTTTATAAATTCCTTTATTAACATATTTCAGTTTATAACTCAATTATAACTAAATGTTTATATTATAAGTTAAATACTTATAAAACGATTATTTTATAAAATCGTTCTTTAAACTTCATAATTATAAATCTTATAACTTATAAGATTCATTTATTTAACCAAATCTATTCTTCAATTAACTTCACAAATTTATAAATCTTACTATTTATAAATTTCATTTATAACTTCACAGTTTATAATTCTATAAATTTCATTCATTTATGAAATTCATTTTCACTACATTCAAACACTTATAAAAACTCGTTTTATAATATCCATAATTCAATTTATAAATATCCATTTATAAATCTCTTAATATAAATCAGTTTATATTATTCTTTAAAAACATCTTTAAATTCCTTTATAATTTCATCATTCTGATTTATAAAATAATTAAATTTTATAAATCCTATATTTAAACTTTTCATAATAAATTCAAAAATCCTCATTAAAATTATTTTATAAAGTCATTAATTCATATTTCTCAAAAATCAGCTTTTAACAATATTTCACAAAAATCATAATTTTTATAACTTTTAAAAATTTTAACGTTTATTTATTTAAAATGGATTAATTCTAAAAATATAGTATATTTTCAAAAATCACTTTAAAACCATTTTAAAATCCCAAAATTTGGGTCCAATGATGCTACACACCAAATAGTCAATCACGACTAACAACGATATCATATATCGATATGATAATCCATCAAATATCAAAATATCTGAAATAAAATAAATACTGTTGAGGAATCCAGTTGGATCCCTCCAACCTGTTTTCCTGCATCCACAAATATTAGCACAATACCAATTTCGCTCCAGTACGAAATTATCGCGGTATATGTTCTTAATAAATATTATCCGCTTAATAACGGCGTAATAGGGTCTCATCCGCTAAACAAAAAATGCGGGAAATCAATCAACTGCAATATATACATATGCCAATATATATATATTGATATTATATATAATACCAATTTCACTGTTTATGAAATATTCGCGGTATATGTTTTTACTAAATAACATCCGCTTACTAACGGCGCATAATGTCTATTTTAACAATCAATAATTTACAGTCATCATTCAAACATGCATTCAAATATTTTAAATCTAACTATTTAAAATAAAATCGAAATCTATTCGATTGAGTGAGAAATTCTCACCTTGGTTTTAATTTCCGTTTAAGCTTTTATTTCGAATAAAATTAAACGCGCGTTTAATTTTACCCGAAATTCTCACTAACTCCAAACGACTCCAAACCAACTCCATCGCGTAGTGCTCGTCCATACGATTCCAACGCAACTGAGTTTGCATTTTTTCGACCTCGTATGAAAAAGTTATGAATTTATGAAGTTTGCACGTATTTAAACTTAATAATTTCAACTTAAACTTTATAATTAAAACCTACAGCTCATATTAGCCATTAGATCCCATATTCTCAAATCTGGGCCGTTACTCATGTTCTTCCCCCCCACGTTCATTACTCAGCAAACAAAACCCATAGCCGAACCCATTCAAGGAATTAGGGTTTCAAATTGCTCCATCAACACTCGCTAATACTCGATCACCACACCGCCACGTCGAAGGCCTTCACCCCCTCCAACTTCGGCCTGACCACCATCAAACTCGGCTACCCCCATCCCCTAGAATTTCATGCGCAACCTACAACCATCGGCCTCCCCTAGCTCGTCCCACGATGCTCCAAACTCCATCAAATCCGTATGGATTGAAAGCTCATCCCGTGCTCTTCATCTTTGCTGTTGATCACTTCGGCTAAAACTTCACGGATTGAGAGAGATTGAGGGGGAAAGGAAATTGAATTCTGGCCCTTCATTCAAAAGTGGCGGCTGTGTTAGTTTAACCTAGGGTTTTTTTTTTATTTCTTTGTGAATTTAACTTCTATTTATAGAAAGAGCAAGCGTAAACACTATTCATCCCGGGAATTCCGAACTCCGATTTAGGCGCCGTAACCAGCGTTTCTAGGGTTTATCCCGCGTTCCGGACACAATGGAACAGGTTTCGGAAGCTAATTCGGAAGTATGTGCGAGTTATGGCTGCAAACGCTCAATTTAAATTAAACCGATTTAAGTCGATTTCTAGGCGTTTTAATTTGTACCGGACAAACGGTAAATCCAATTGACTTGAAATTTGAAACCTTACAATAATATCACATTACGGATCCGATGAAACTAGTTTCGTCGAAATCCGAGACTTTTTGAAAAATGGCTATTTTGACTCGCCAAATTTAAATTAAAAATAATTCGATGCGTTTCGAGCTGCCACGAACAAACGATAACTCCGATTGACACGAAAATTGAAACCCGGTAATAACTAACTATTACGGATCCAATGAAACTGGTTTCGTTCAATTCTGAGACTGTTCAAAAATTGACTATTTTACAGTCGATTATTAAATATTAAAATATTCAATTTTCACAGATTAACTTTTAATTCGATTTTAAAAGTTCTAAAATATTTCTATAACTCCAGTATGATTAAATAAAATTTTCCAAATTATTTTCAATCATTTTTAACTCAATTTTTAATTATTTCCATAATTTAACGTATTAAATTATCGATTTAATTATTCAATTAAATCCAATAATTCAAATAAAATTTTATTTGACTTATAAATTCACTTATAAATATTTAAAATTAATTAAATATTCAAATTTAAATTATTAAAAATTCTGGGTCGTTACAATCTTTCCCCCTTAAAAGAATTTCGTCCTCGAAATTACAAATAAGAAAGGTTACAGAATTTATTAACTTTCCAAAATTTATAATTGAACTTCTTACAAATCTTTACTAAGTTTTCAAATCATACTTAGTTATCTTTTCAAAAACAATTATATCATTTAACTTTCAACTCTAAAACAAAGTTAAAGTTTTCCAAAATTTTCCCAATTTTCTCAAAATTTTTCTAACGCCTTAAATTTCCGGAAAAATTCGCCATAGTCTCCTTTGCGCGGCTCGATCCGAAAAAAAATGACAGTATATATATCACAAATATACATCTCATCAAGTAATGAGGCATCCCGCAGGGAAAAAAGTGTGAAAGTACGATATTTAATCCGAGATATGTACCTTATATTTTATTAGCAAGCATATACGGCTAATATAGCGCTAAAGCGAACTCCAAATGCGAAGCAAACGCGATCCGCACCTACTAAACTCAACAAACAACATGAGAATTATGCATATAGACAATAATCTCAATATACAACATATAGCAACATAACAACTTATATGCTAACATAGCAAATGCAACCAAACAACAAATGCAAACATCAACCAACTACCATTCATAATCAAATAAACATTCATTCATATTCTTATTAATATTCAATGAATTGGTTTTCACTTTAAATCACATTTGATTTATTTACATTGGATTTACTAACATTCATTCTCAATTCAATTAGTTATCATTTACTAATTTAAATCTAATCCACATTCAATTCTATTCAAATTTATTTACTTTTAATTTGAATTCAATTTCATAGCTTTCCATTCCATTAATACTTAATGAATTATATATAATCAATCAACAATCAACTAACAATCAATATCAACCAATGTATATTAATTTCAACCAAATTCCTTTACTTATATTTGATTTAACACCATCACTTTGAATTGGTTTAATTAAATTGATTTTCATTCACTCTTTTAACTTCTAATAACATTAGATTTTAATGAATTAACACTTATATTCATTATTTCATATCAATTCTATTTTCCATTCAATTGATTCACAATTCAATTCATTTATTCAACTCAATTTCTAAAGTCGAATTTCATTTATATAACTCAAGTTCATATTCTTTTAATCCACTTGATTATTTACTTCGATACCAAAATCAACTTAATTCAATATCTCTTAAGTTATATTCCATTTAACTTTAAATCACTTCTTATATATATAAGTTTATTTCACAATTGTAAACACTTTAATTATAATTCAATTCTTATAATTCTTTTACTTATACAATTATTCTTTTATTTAGATTATTCAAACAACCTAACAATCAACTTATAAACCTTAATAATTCTGAAAAATTATTTCTTTATATATAAAATATAATCAAGGCAAAATTATTTCATTTACCCAATTTAAAATCAATATTGTGCCGAATTGTTCTATTCAAGTGTTTAGAAACCCCTTCGGCTCAGTTTCGAGGCTGTGCTGACGAAAGTTCATATGCCACTCAATAAACCAATCATCACAATATAAAACAATTTTTATTCACTAACAAATACGCTCTCATATCTATTATTACACTCAAACTCATTCTAGAGTACTGCTGACTCTATCTCTAATGAGTAATACCCAACAGAACCATGGTTGTCGCTTAACCATATGCTCTGATACCAACTGTAAAGACCCGTAAGTCCGTACTGCTTGAATAGACACTAATCTCCTTTGTTTAATTCAAGATGAACGAAAATACGAACCCTTAGGGGTTTTAAGAAGAATTTAGAAAAAGAAAGAAGAGAGAAGAGATAAAGAAGATAGAAAATAGAAGAATTTTGAAAACAGAGAATTAGAAAAAAAACAGAAGAAATAGGACGGGACAGAAAACAACAGAACAACAACAGAATCTCACAATTCGCAGCGGAATAACATATAATAATAGATGAATAATCTTTAAACAAAGAACTATATCAGTTATTACATTACATTATATTACATTACATCAAATCATCAGAGTGTACAACAACATACAACAATAACCAGTGCAGCGGAAAAAGAAATACTATATAAACTAGTAATACGCCATGCCATCCAGCTTGCCTCCAGCAACTCCAGAATATCCAGAATATCCTGATAAACCTAACTCTTAACTGCCCGTGTGGAAATTGGTGGGCACCCAGAGTTTAGGAAGGAAAACAATAAACTCCGAGTCAGTCATGTGACTGGTGTGAGAACTCAAAACAGTTTATTTATCTTTAAAATCAAAAAGAGAAATATTTTTAAATTCAATTCGCAATGCTTTTAAAAATGTAACTACCATAAGACCTCCCACCACACACACAATGCAAACGCAGACTTGGGGAAGATTTCTTCTTATGTTAGTCAAAGATGCTTGATACGCATTTAAAATAACATTTGATATTATTACTAGTGCATAGTGTAGAACAAATTCTTTCGAAAGTAAAGATATAAATCTTAGCCAGCATAGGTACCATTATATTATGCCTACTAATAGCTACCATATTAAATGGCAGGTTCTACAACTAAAACCGTACAAGTCACGTATTGTTTCTTTGGATTTCCAACGAATGATCAGGCCAAGGAACTTCCCATTGCCACATGAGAATGCCTCTGGATGGACATCCCCGAGAACCAAACCGGATCTCTACCAACACAAGGCCGGGTTACTCCTAACTGAGTAACAACTGACCGAATATGCCATCCCCCGGTCCTTTGGGACCTTTACCGAGCGCTCGTAATCAATTCACACAATCATAAAGTGTTTTCAACATGAGTAAGTATCTGGGCTCCATACCATGATACTACCCTTTTCCAGAAGGAAATGGACACATCCTAAAGGGTGCTACCCCTCATAACCTTGCTGCTTCTTTCCTGTTTTGACCATTTCCGGGATGTGAGGCTCGACGAATTCACGTCCACAAAAACATACTTTATACAAAAGCCAGGCTTTGGGTCAACAAATGATCAACACAATGATCACTAAGATAGACGATCAAATAAATGATCCTATCACAATAATCAACACAATGATCATTTCAGCATCACTCAGCATGTCACATTACCAAAATGGGATATATCGCTGATAACTTCAACTATATAACCTTTGAGCTCGTACGTCTCAAAGAAGGGTGTTAAGCAAAGAATAAATTCTCCGCCACCAACAGAAATATATTTGAAAGAAATCGGCTTTATATCTCAACTTGTAATGTCAGGCATACAATCCATACAAGTCTGTTCCGGGCTCGAACAGAACCGAAGGCACTTACAAAGAAGTCCTTGCAATCCGGATATTCACAATCCTGATCGGATTCACCATCACATATGGAGAACTCAATACCGGAGCAACTCGGTGCAGAGTCAATCGATAGTTCATCCTATCACTCTTGCAAATACCGGTCTTCAACACCGATCTTCAATGCAATTCACAACGACGTATCACATATTCGGAGTGGGTTATACGACCCCATGGTCCTTTCCCGGTTAACCCGAATAGTGAGCGCTTATTCAAAAAATAAGTGTGCATTCAAATTCAATCAATTCACATCAAATACCCATTCAAAGGGAAATACTGATAGTCGGTTATTGAACTATCACTGGATATGCACACATCACCAGATTCCAAATAATTTTCCAAATTATTTACATTTCCAAAATATCTTTACAAGATATAAAATTCCAACACTTCAAAAATAAATCAATATTTATTTTTAACCAATTTCACTTTTCACATATAAATTCCATAATGAATTTATATTTCAAAATATTCGTGCATATACGATTTCAATTATTCATTTTCAATTTATCTTCAAAAAGATAAATTCTAAATATTCATTTCACATTGGAAAACATTTCCATACTTATTTATTCATAAGTAATTCACAAATCTATTTTATTTTCAACACTTAGAAAATATTCAATATACTTAAATCGAATTAAGTATATATTTCATTCTTTAAGGAAATTATTCACTTAAACATATTTACTTGGGCCAAAACGAATGTTACGTAAAACATCGTTACGACAACCCAAAATCACTAGTATAGGGATTCGAATTTAAAATAGATATATAAATCCCAATACTATTCAAAACATTTCCTTTCGGAAATCATTTACTATAACAACAGTGTTATAGTCTACCATTTCCTTTTATTTCTCGAAAACATCTATTTCAACAATAAATGTTGAAATCTATGGTTTCGAATCTCAACACCTTTAAAACATCGTTAGATCGTTTTAATTCTGTTTAAAATATCACATTCTAAAACATTTTCTTTAACGTGTTATTCACTATTCAAAAATCGTGAACATACTTCGTTAACAAATTTCATCCTTTTATTCAATTTATTTTAAAGGATTATTCACTATTCAAAAATGTGAATATAACTCCATTAATAGGTTATAACAATTAACTTATCAAAATAAGTCGTTTGCGAATTCATAAAACAACGTTTATAAATTCCATTTCTATTTATTCATAAAAACTTCTTTTTTTTTTTTATAAATTCCTTTATTAACATATTTCAGTTTATAACTCAATTATAACTAAATGTTTATATTATAAGTTAAATACTTATAAAACGATTATTTTATAAAATCGTTCTTTAAACTTCATAATTATAAATCTTATAACTTATAAGATTCATTTATTTAACCAAATCTATTCTTCAATTAACTTCACAAATTTATAAATCTTACTATTTATAAATTTCATTTATAACTTCACAGTTTATAATTCTATAAATTTCATTCATTTATGAAATTCATTTTCACTACATTCAAACACTTATAAAAACTCGTTTTATAATATCCATAATTCAATTTATAAATATCCATTTATAAATCTCTTAATATAAATCAGTTTATATTATTCTTTAAAAACATCTTTAAATTCCTTTATAATTTCATCATTC
The DNA here is from genome assembly GCA_030765085.1 of Allium cepa. Taxonomy (NCBI): domain Eukaryota; kingdom Viridiplantae; phylum Streptophyta; class Magnoliopsida; order Asparagales; family Amaryllidaceae; genus Allium; species Allium cepa. The sequence goes on along the minus strand of CM060938.1, from coordinate 457,622,739 downwards.
TGATTTATAAAATAATTAAATTTTATAAATCCTATATTTAAACTTTTCATAATAAATTCAAAAATCCTCATTAAAATTATTTTATAAAGTCATTAATTCATATTTCTCAAAAATCAGCTTTTAACAATATTTCACAAAAATCATAATTTTTATAACTTTTAAAAATTTTAACGTTTATTTATTTAAAATGGATTAATTCTAAAAATATAGTATATTTTCAAAAATCACTTTAAAACCATTTTAAAATCCCAAAATTTGGGTCCAATGATGCTACACACCAAATAGTCAATCACGACTAACAACGATATCATATATCGATATGATAATCCATCAAATATCAAAATATCTGAAATAAAATAAATACTGTTGAGGAATCCAGTTGGATCCCTCCAACCTGTTTTCCTGCATCCACAAATATTAGCACAATACCAATTTCGCTCCAGTACGAAATTATCGCGGTATATGTTCTTAATAAATATTATCCGCTTAATAACGGCGTAATAGGGTCTCATCCGCTAAACAAAAAATGCGGGAAATCAATCAACTGCAATATATACATATGCCAATATATATATATTGATATTATATATAATACCAATTTCACTGTTTATGAAATATTCGCGGTATATGTTTTTACTAAATAACATCCGCTTACTAACGGCGCATAATGTCTATTTTAACAATCAATAATTTACAGTCATCATTCAAACATGCATTCAAATATTTTAAATCTAACTATTTAAAATAAAATCGAAATCTATTCGATTGAGTGAGAAATTCTCACCTTGGTTTTAATTTCCGTTTAAGCTTTTATTTCGAATAAAATTAAACGCGCGTTTAATTTTACCCGAAATTCTCACTAACTCCAAACGACTCCAAACCAACTCCATCGCGTAGTGCTCGTCCATACGATTCCAACGCAACTGAGTTTGCATTTTTTCGACCTCGTATGAAAAAGTTATGAATTTATGAAGTTTGCACGTATTTAAACTTAATAATTTCAACTTAAACTTTATAATTAAAACCTACAGCTCATATTAGCCATTAGATCCCATATTCTCAAATCTGGGCCGTTACTCATGTTCTTCCCCCCCACGTTCATTACTCAGCAAACAAAACCCATAGCCGAACCCATTCAAGGAATTAGGGTTTCAAATTGCTCCATCAACACTCGCTAATACTCGATCACCACACCGCCACGTCGAAGGCCTTCACCCCCTCCAACTTCGGCCTGACCACCATCAAACTCGGCTACCCCCATCCCCTAGAATTTCGTGCGCAACCTACAACCATCGGCCTCCCCTAGCTCGTCCCACGATGCTCCAAACTCCATCAAATCCGTATGGATTGAAAGCTCATCCCGTGCTCTTCATCTTTGCTGTTGATCACTTCGGCTAAAACTTCACGGATTGAGAGAGATTGAGGGGGAAAGGAAATTGAATTCTGGCCCTTCATTCAAAAGTGGCGGCTGTGTTAGTTTAACCTAGGGTTTTTTTTTTTTTATTTCTTTGTGAATTTAACTTCTATTTATAGAAAGAGCAAGCGTAAACACTATTCATCCCGGGAATTCCGAACTCCGATTTAGGCGCCGTAACCAGCGTTTCTAGGGTTTATCCCGCGTTCCGGACACAATGGAACAGGTTTCGGAAGCTAATTCGGAAGTATGTGCGAGTTATGGCTGCAAACGCTCAATTTAAATTAAACCGATTTAAGTCGATTTCTAGGCGTTTTAATTTGTACCGGACAAACGGTAAATCCAATTGACTTGAAATTTGAAACCTTACAATAATATCACATTACGGATCCGATGAAACTAGTTTCGTCGAAATCCGAGACTTTTTGAAAAATGGCTATTTTGACTCGCCAAATTTAAATTAAAAATAATTCGATGCGTTTCGAGCTGCCACGAACAAACGATAACTCCGATTGACACGAAAATTGAAACCCGGGTAATAACTAACTATTACGGATCCAATGAAACTGGTTTCGTTCAATTCTGAGACTGTTCAAAAATTGACTATTTTACAGTCGATTATTAAATATTAAAATATTCAATTTTCACAGATTAACTTTTAATTCGATTTTAAAAGTTCTAAAATATTTCTATAACTCCAGTATGATTAAATAAAATTTTCCAAATTATTTTCAATCATTTTTAACTCAATTTTTAATTATTTCCATAATTTAACGTATTAAATTATCGATTTAATTATTCAATTAAATCCAATAATTCAAATAAAAATTTATTTGACTTATAAATTCACTTATAAATATTTAAAATTAATTAAATATTCAAATTTAAATTATTAAAAATTCTGGGTCGTTACAACTTTATACCCTTTTATTAGAAAATAGGTGGACTTTAGTCATTTAAGACCTTAATTAAGGCAGACCCCATCATTTAAGACCTATCCTCAAAGCGTGCTCCTAAATAGTACTGTTGTTATTATAGCTTTAGCAATGTAAGAGATTATCCTGAAGCCACTTAATACTTTCCAGTGGATAACAGGCTGACCCCGTCATTTAAGACCTACTTCCAAAAGCATGCTCCTAAATGGTACTATCTAGCTATCATTGCTTGAAAATCCCATTTGTTTACTTAATACTTCTTTTATAGAAAAGAGGAGGACTTTATAGTTACTTAAGATCCCAAACCTGAAGCGAACTCTTCCCAATATATCCACTCTCACTCTTTAATTATAAATATGGCTTCTCATTAGGTTACTTCTTTTGGTAGGAAGGCGAACCCTTCAGCCTTTTAAGACCTCAATAATGAAGCAAACTCTTTTTAGATGCATTCTTATTTATTTATTTAGTTGGAATTTCACTAGGTTACTTAATACTTCCATTTAGAAGAGAGGCGGACCCTTCAGCTACTTAAGACTTCAACCCAAAAGCAAACCCCTATGGATATATCCCTCACCGCTCCTAATTTCAAACTTTGGACCATTTTATAATTTCCAATTAAGAAAGCAAGCACAATCTCTCACGTCTTCACGGGTCCTAGGATTAGCGATATCTCACATCAGTTGTAAGTACAACCGACTTTTGGTAGCCTCAAAGTGAAGGGCAGTCTTCGGTCTAGTGACTCTACCACCTCGCATCACGACCCACTAAGTCCATTTAACCATCGAAGTCTTTATTTATATTATTTTATGTATACATTGGACTTAGCTTACTAATCTCCTTTTTATTTAAGGCAATAAGATTTATCTTAAATATTTATCTACCCACAAATCACTATTTAATGCTCAGCAATGTCAGTTTGTCCATAAAATCGTAACTGACATTTCCTAAGACATTTATGTATGATTACTAAATTCAAATTAGTAACCATTTATACCTATTCCATTTTTATCAGTCTTATTAATCCTATTTATTTATTGCAACCTCCATATTTATTACCATTTATTGGAGTTACAACCTTTTATATTCTTTTATCATTAGTTAATTATCCTAAACGTGAATATTACATGCAAGCGTCGTTATTAGCTTTTTATTTAATTATTATAAGCGTAGTAATTACGTACAGATATTTACTTTTATCAAATATGTTATAGATGTATCTTTACTAGAATATACTTTTCCATGATAAATTATTGGAATCATATCTAAAAAGATTATCCGTTATAATTTCCATAAATTAATCCAAAATAGAAGATTTAACTTTAAAATATAAAAGTGCATCGTTTGAAATTACAGGGAATGATTATTTCTTTGTATTATTGAAATAGTGTAAAATACAGGGAATTCATACTTTACAGTTCCTTTCTATTTGCATCTATTCCTTATTAAATCAAATGCTGTATCTTTCTAAAAGGAAAAGAAATCAAACTAATTTACAAATATCAAGGAATCTAAATTCCAAGAATTCCAAATATAGGAAAGTTTATATTCTAACAAGATTTGGGTAACAATCCAAATTTATAACATTTTTATGCAACCTATTTTAGATCTGGATAAATTTTATGCAAATTAATATTCTAAATTCATACGTTGGGACTAATTTCCAGATCAGGTTGTGTACAACGCTAAATCAATTCATATACAAGAATATATAGATGATATTTATTATATTTAGATCGTAATCAATTCATCGCCTACAACTCATATACAATTATCCAATCAGGCATAAAAATCAAATAGACAACAATGGGATAACTTTCAAATTATAACAATCTATAAAATTTCCTACTCACCTTTTAAAAGCGATCCAAATCTCTAGATCTGAAATAGAACCTTTCATTCATCTCCAAATTCTTTTTGAACCAAGAGCTATGTATAAAAGGGTATATATACATTAGAATTACATGTATGAGTATAGATTTAGGATTGGAGAGAAAATAGATACAAATATGTGTAAATATATAAATTTCGTCAAATATGCATATGGTCGATTCTCTTCTCTTCTCCCTTTTATTAGATTTCTACTCTTCTCTAATTTTTATGAATATGGATACAAATATTTTACCTTTATAATTTAGAAAGAAAGTGGAGAAGAAGAAATAGAAGAGCTTCGCTACTACCTCCATAAAAATATGAGAAGAGAAGGGGAGCTAGGCCTGAACTTATATGCGCTAGAATCAACCAGAACCGTTAGATAGAAATATATTAAATCCAGGCCGTTCCAGCCTAGTTCACTGAAGTCGTCAGGTCACCCCCGGTCGACCACTCTTGGGTGACAGGTCGACCACTAGGGGTCGGCCATCCCCAATGATTGGTCAGACTGTGAGCCCAGATAATTAATATAAAAACGTTAATTTCTTCTTATTTAATTATTTTCGTTTCGACTTCGTTTTTTCATCCGTAACTTCTTCGTTTGGACTCCGATCGCAAAACTCAAAATATGAAAGTTGCTCAAAATTTCACCACAAACACAATGGTGCAAATTTCATTATAAAATTCCATTGTTTGCACAAATTTAATTTTCGGAGCCTGTTAACTAACTAACAAACTAATCAAATAACTAATACCAAATTAAGGGGTGTTACAAAAAAGTTAGATACTTTAGATATTTTTCTGAAATCTTTTGAAGGAGTTTGTAAATGGTATGAAATTATTTTGAAAAGAAGGTTGGGAGTTTGAATATGATTTCATAATCACTTATGAATGGTTTAAGTAAGGGTTTTAAATTATAAAACTTGTTTTATGGTTTTTAATTAAAATAGATAATTTAAGTAATATTTTAAGTAATTGTTTAAACTATATTATAAGTATTTTAAAGAGGTTTTAGGGATTATAACACTTACTTATAATGAATGGTTGTGTAAAAATAATTAAGAAGGTATATCACCTTGTTTAAAAAGTGAAGATGTACTCAGATCTTTAAATGGATGCATTTTAAAGTTAATGACGAGTATAAAAGTGTTTTGGGTTTATTGTAATGATGTTTAAGAAACAATGGTTTTTAATCCATTTAACTATACTTTTGAAAAGTAACTAATCTTTAAAGGGAGTTTTACAAGTAGTAATTAAGTGTGAAGTATTTTGGGTTGTAATAAACGGTATTTAGTATCATTTGTTTTATACATTGAATAATATTTTTAAGTGGTAAAATAGTGTTAAATGATTTTGGAAAATACTTGGATCTTTAAAAATGGAGTTTTAAAGATAGTAACAGGTACAGAATCTTGGGAAAAAGATAGAAAATTATAAGTTTTAAAGTATAAAAGAGAGGAGGTTTTTATAGGAGCAATGTTTGAGTGGCATTTGTTTTTAACCTCTTTGACTGTGTTTCAAGTAAGTAAGACTTGTTATTAATTTGTGAATATACCTATACCATAGAGACAAGTACATGAATACTTTTGAGAGCATTGAAATGTGAAGAAATGAATAGTGAAGTTCTAATTACAAAGTGAAGTTCTATTTAATGAAAGAAGATTTATCAGATAAAAAGGAGTTTTACTAATATAAGAGGTTTTAATTAATAAAAGATTAATTAATTAAAAAGGGATTCTAAGTCATTCATAAGACTTGATCGTGCTTGTGTGTTTCAACCATGCTTTATATGTTACTTGCTTATGGAAAGTATACATGACTTAGTTTCCCTTATGCGACTATTCTCATTTATTATTGAAATTAACCAAATATATCTCTGGTATCTAGAAGAAACATGAGAATTATATGGTATGGTTATCTTCGGTGATGCTATACTATACATATAAACTCATTTTACTCTTATAGGACCAAGGATAAGGAAATCTGACCCCGTCCGGTTGGGAGGTGATCGCTGCTCTTATGTATGGTTTACCGAAAATCGATCGATTGGTTTTTCGAGCGCTTGGTAATCGAGGGAGTGTACTTATATAAGATGACTCGAAACTACTCCAAAATCATATATGCGTTCTATGCTTTGGAAGAGGTTCATGATTAATTTGAGATGCTAGAATCTATGTGGAGATTTGAGACATGTTAAAGATGCTTGAATACATGTAGTTGCTTGTGATCTATTCAGGATGTGGAATCCATGTATGATTCCGAGAGCTGTTGAGATTTAGGAGTCCATGTGTGATTTCGAGATTTGTTGAGATATGGAAATCCATATGTGGTTCCGAGATCTATTCGAGTCGGGGACTTGTGTGTCGAGATATGTTCGAGCTGTGACTCGTGTGGTGGAATGTCGGGCGTAGCCTCACCAGTGGATACGACTAAACTATAGATAGGATGAATAGATCAGGGTTTTTGCTAACCCAACGGTGTAGGCGACTCTACCCTGGAGATACCTATAGTTATGCATGTGTGCGTAGTGCACTCGGCTTCATGTGTTATAGCCAACTATGTATTTCCTATGTATATTAGCTAGGGATGTATGATGCTTCAGGAGGATATCTCCGATCCTAGTGCAGGAAGATCGTTCTCGAAGTATCGAGGGAACCTCCATAGAATCCTACATAATTAGCGAATGCGCCTTAGCGGTTTTGATCGTATACATGTTCTTACTATGATGTACACTCACATGCGTCATAGTTACTTTATCTATATTTTACACCCTATACATTATTATAGTATCACTGGATTTTGTAATAGAAATGGTTGGTTATCATAAGGTAAAAAACCATTCGTGCTTATTTGTGGAATGGTCTTACAAGATGCTTTTATTTTTGAAAAGTTTTATAAATATAATTTCCATATGATTTGAGTTTCTCACGCTGGTTTACTAGACCGATCTAGGTGTTGTTTCCCATAATGTTCGGATCAACCACAAGTATGTTTCCAGATTTAGCTGGACACTTTGGAGCTACAGAAAACGAGTTGGATGCTTCTAAAACCTATTCTGTATTTATTTTTCACTGCTTTAGTTGTTTTATATGTCTCAGCATTTGTGAGGACAGGCTGTTGTTAGATTAGTTAACTCTAATTGTTGTATGTATATTAAAGTTTTCTTTTTGGCAAAGATCTTTTGAGATATTATATATTATCATTCCACATGTGAGATTCTGATATTATGTTCTTTCTTGTTCAGTTTCTTTTTTCTTTATCTTTTACCCTAACATTCTGTCTTTCTAGCACTTAGGTGCCCGACATATGAATATCGCGGATGTATTAGTATTGACATTCGAGGGTTGAATAGGTTGTTCGTTACACTGAATGTGCTATGGTTTTCAATGATGATAAAATATATACAAGTACAAGTTGGTTTAATATATGATACTTTTGTTTTTTTATGCGGTGTTGTGCTTCTCCTTGGTATTATAATGCAAATGAGAGTGATGGATAATAAAATATTTATATGATGGAGATACTGATATACATAGATAAAATTTCTTTTTGTGTTTGTTATTTTGATATTTGATATTTAAATTGAAATACCGGGAGAGATAATATAGTGATTGAGAAAAAATACCTCTGCCTAAAGAATATTTGAATGCAACTTGAATAATTCTTCAAAATATGGAATTTGATTCTTTAACTTATCTTGTTTTATTGAAGAAGTCATTGTACGAGCGCTTTTTATATATGTACTTTACCATAAAGTGAAATTTGGACAAGCATCATTTGTACTTGCGTACGTACCGTACTCCTTTCATTTTGATGTTATTCCAAATTTTTTAAAAAACAATTGGAAATTTCTTTCATATGGAACTAGAAATCAATATTCGATACTGAAGTTTGGATCGATGAACTGACTTTGAAACCGAAAAGAGAAGCACTTGTTATCCTATAAATACACAACATTAAATATAACTATATTAATTAACATCGAATAGAAATTAATTACAAATATGTAACAATTTCTCTCTTTTGGTAATAGTAAACATATATTAAAGTTTACTAAAATATAGACGTGTTTGGAACATGACGCGTTGATTGAATAATAATAGATAACAAGTTAACTGAAAACAAATTATGCTTTGGTGATTTATTCAACTTTAACACACTTTAAAAATAAATATAAATTGTATAGGTTATCATCAAACAAGACGTATAGCCCACACTTCATCACTAACGATTGAAGGAAACTCATTTGATGATATAACATAGTATCAGTAAACAATAATAGCTTAAGGTTTTATTTTACCAGTCAACTGTAGTTTATAATACCCTTTTTGCATTTTAAATATCATAAAAGTATAACATATTCATTATATTCGAGTCAAATTGTCAAAACTTAAATTCAAGGTATAAAATTTAAGGAAGCGGAAGATATATCATTAAAACTAATTTCAAATGATAATATATTCAATAGGCAGCAAATACATTTTTAAATCCAAGTACAAAATACAATGTTTCAATTAAGTGGTAAATTTATTTTATATAAAGAATAATTTATATAGATGCCACTGTTTCGAGGATCAAAAATGAATATTAGAATGCTTGATTTTATTTAAGGATGATAAAATGAAACTTACATTTTTTTTTTCAACATCAATGTAAATAAGAAACTAGATTAAATTTAATTCCTAACAATACATATAATTTACAATTTAGACAATCATAGTACGTCGCAAAGATAAGATACAATATTCCAAAGCATAAATAAATCAACATCATCGGCACACGAAGATGACACCATGCTCTACTAGAGTAAAAAATACTAGAACAAGTCATATATCAATGTAGCAAAATGATAAATAAAAATGAAAATTTGCTACATATGGTATTTTTAGAAAGCCTTTTCACCTTCAAGCCTATTAACCTAACACACCTCTCTTACCTACTTAAGTACCACGGTGTTTAAGGGAAAAATAAAAATTATGGATCAAACATAAAGCCTAATTTGAATAACGGTAACCATCAATGGACAATAAAATCAATGCATAGTTAGATCACACTACATAGAGGAATATATTTTTCTCTAATTAGTATTTTTCTATAACCATAAAGTTAAATCATATGTGACCATCAGTTCGCTTCCACGAGGATTAGCACACAATGATAATACCGTAGTTTCATTACTGGGTTTGCATGCGCATACGCGCGCACACACATACCATTCATAACATAAGGTATTTCTGTTACATACTCCCTAAGTCTACCCAAGTTATTTTTACATTTTGTTGAGTGTTTCATTTGTCAAATTATTTTTCTTAGACTAGCTAAAAACCTATTGGTTTTACTCATACCAATTTCGTGCGTTCACCGTGGGGTTCCTTAACATCCTCTCTAAGTTATATTCATATCTAAGTAACATATCATTTATCGCTAAGTTTCATTCTTTTAATCCTTATTTTATGGGTTTAGTTAATGATAAGATATAAGTTAAAGGCTATTAATATAGTGTTTGAGTGCTTGTTCATGTTTTAGATTGATGGTATATGTTATGCATACTTATGCATCACAACCACAAAGCTAGAGCATGTATGTTGCAATGCACTGGTGCATATCATAAGACAATGATGGCGAACTAAATGGGACATGAAGACATCTTGAACTTACGAGATTTTTTGTGGTGTATATTATATCATTGCCGAAACCCCTCAATGAACACAATACACAAACAATCAGTCTTTTAATGAATTTCAAAATGGTTTGGATCACAACTTCTTAAAAAAACAATTTTTTTGCTAAGTAGTAAAATATTTTTATTTTGCATATTTATTTCTAAAGAAATGGTTATTGCGATTTTAGTTAAATTTATTTCCTATTTTTTCTGACACGAGCGCTTAAATATATAACATTGATATCTTAAAATAATATACTCATGCTTGAAAGTTCATTATGTCATTAATTTACTAGAAATAAGACTATTATTACCATAAAATAAATTTTTGATAATCAAATGAATTAGTAATACATAAAATTACTTTTATATATGTAATACATATTATGAATCATAATCACGAGGGAATCAAAATAATCTGGTAGTTTTTTTAAATTAAACATTCTTAATGATAATTAAAATAATTGACATACTCTATTGTAAATGTAATTTGTAATAACCTGCACGTTAGTGGGCTTAAATTTCGATAAAATCGACACCCAAGTCCATTATAGTATAGATTGTTGGTTTTAACAACCTATAATAAACATAAGTACATTAGAGATCGATGAATTAAAACAAACAACAGAAGAAAAGAATGAGATCATATATATCAACATAGGCTACAACTCCAGAATCAACCATATCCCACGGACATTCATAAGCCTCACTAAAATTGAGCATGAAAAGGAACAACTCTCCATCAACCATTCCATCAGCTCCAATGACGTGTTCATCTAAATCTATCACGTGGGTCATTATGAGAAGGGGTTAGAACAATGTTCTTGTGATTGTAAAAGTTACATACATTACTCATAACATAAACTTATGCCGATTTACTTCTATTTAATGTTATGTCAATTATTTAATTAATTAATCAATATTTGTGCGCGTATGATATGTTTATTCTTACCTAAAGCACAACTACCTAAATACATCTGCCAATAATGTTTGTGTATAAATCGAAGCATTTCGCTACCAAAGATTCATGGCCACTTAATACTTCTTAACTAAGAAAAGGGCTAACCCAAAGGCCATTTAGTACCCCAATTTCGAAGTGGGTCAAGTTATGTTACCAAATGTAACAGTAAGTCAATTTGTCCTAAAGACCGCTTAACTCCCACACACGGCTTACTAACACATAATTTAACGGTCATGCATCTACTGCTCTTTCAGTTGTATCATAGTGTCCTTTGTGAGCCCAAAGGCTATTCCGGTCCGGAATTCAAATGCACCATCGTCTACGATGTGAGAGAGAGTACCTAAAACACTTAATACCTCTTTTATTAGGCATTAGGAGACTCTAACAATTTAAGATCTATAAAATAGGCAGGTCCCCATCATTTAACACCTAACCCTAAGGTGGGTCCCTACATGGTTCTCCCTAACTGACATTGTAAGGGATCCCATTAAGTCATTTAATACTTCTCCTAGGAAAAAGGCGGACCCTACCATAGACACTTAATACCTCTAACCCGAAGCAAATCCCTGCTAAAGGTTCCTCGTATTGTATCAATAGCGTAGTTATGACCCTTAACCCAAACCATGGCATCTCACATTAGTCTAACTATGCGTAGGTACTGGTAGTCAGCTTGGCTAGGCAGTTTTACCCTATAGAACTGGGACTAACCTCATGTCCACTATGGTTAAATATTATAGGCAATGTCCATATTAGTCTGTAAAGTCACACTGCTGGTAGCCAGATCTAACTATGCAAACTTCCATATAACTTCGACTAACCTCGCATCTAAAATGACCTGCAAATTCATCAATTTGATAAATTATATTTATTTTTAAATATTCAAATATAACCTTTTTAAAACATAGATTATGATGCTTTGGATAATAATACTGGTAATCCTATTTTGAATAAATATTTACATAAATATACACCTTCACAGGAATATCGGTAAAATGATCAAAAATCATTTCATCAATAAAAAGCTCTATAATTATCAAAATTCACACATGGAGCTGGATACATACAATTATTTATCCATTAAAACAAGAGTATGAAATAAAAATATTTATTTTATTTTTGGAAAGTAAAATGTATTTATGACATCGTCAATAATGACATCATATTTATATTTAACAACTGATTTATGAATTTAAATTGAGATTTAATGATTTAATAATTATTTTAATTATTAAGATAATTGTTTTAAAATGATAATAATTCATTTTAATTAGTTATGAAGTGATAACAGAGAAAATGTAATAGTTTTATAAAGATATATATTTGACTTAAAATTATAAGGAAAATTCATATAGCATTATCGATATAACAACACTATTTGTAAACAATTGTATAATATTGATTCATGTAGCGTTATAATTCAAATGTGATCATTTTAATTCATTTATAACGATGAGAAATTATTTTTCAAATTTGTTTACATTTATATATAATTTAATTTATAAGCGAAAATGTGAATGGGAATCGACTTTTCGATTTTTAACGGTTTAATGAATGGAAGTTGTTCAAAGTCGTTGCAACGTCGTTTGTTCTTTTGTACACATACTTATACATGCACATACATGTCACATGCACATACATATCACATGCATACATATACATATAAAGACATATAGATATATACATGTATACATACGATAAAAATATCATGATATATGAAACAAATATCATGATATTTTCATTTATCTTCACCCTTAAGGCATTTAAAGTCAATGCACATAGCATGGAAGAGAGGTGAAATGATCGAGGCATATGAGGGGGATCAACATGTGGAATGATGATGATGAGGAGGTGGAAAGTAGTGATGTGAAAGCGTATGAAATATCATGATATTTTTGTGAAATTTTTTGCCTATAAATACAAAGCACCCATTCACACATTCATTCACACAATTCTCTTCTTCTTCCCTTTCTTGAAGCTCATTAATGGCTTCTTGTTCAAAGAAAAATATGTAGCAAAGCAATGGCAAAATATTCTAAAACAAAGTAAAATATATACACATGTATATACAATGTCAATCCACCTCCAAAACTAAGTCAAACACCTCCTCTCCACCTTTCAAACTCACTGCTACCACCTCCTACCACTAAGGCCGAGCCCATCTCCACTTGCAATCTTAGTTCAAGCCCATTCAAAGGTCTAAGGCTCGATTCTGTAGGCTATGATTCGATCGTGGCGAAGCTATAGCGAATTTTTGTAAAGTTAGAAAACAATGAAGGCGAGAAACTCTATTTATATTTTGATATATTGGATGATATGTATGTTTGGTTACACTTGATTGTGATGAATGTAAACTATGCTTGGATATGATAACATGTTTGTTTGAATGTGTAAACAATTCACGTTTAATACATGTCGAATATCACAAAGGACATCACTTTCCTTTAATAAATGAAATGGTATATATGAGATTGTTAAACTTCTTTAAAATGGTTTAAAATGATTTAGAAATGTTTTATAAACATTTAAAAGTGTTTCAACAAAGTTTGGAAAGAACTTGAAAGTTGAGTTAAAATAGGCTCATCATGTAACGATAGTTCGCGATTTCGCACCGTAGAAAGTTAAATTCATTTATATGATGGATTCAGAGTCGAAATTGTTTGGAATAATAATTTTATAAACTCTTATAATCATAGTTTTCAAAAAAAAAAAAAATGAGATTTCATTTAGTAGATTTTGAAATATGAGCAAACCAAGTTTTCAAAATAGTCGCGTTTGGCAGTTCGGAAACCAAAGCGATAAATTCTTTAAATATGATATTTTTAATTCTTTAAAAATGATATTTTTAATTTTTTAAAAATATGGAATAAATTCTATAAATATTTTAAAACGTTTTAAAAGAGATTTGAGTCATAAAAATGGATTTTTAAATAATATAAATGTTGTTTTGATCAAATAAGCCTTAAAAGCACTATTCGAAGCACTTTTAATAACTTTTGAAATATGGATTTAAACTTAAGGATTCTTTCCCAAATCTTTAACAAACTTTTTCAAAGGAATAATTAAGTATTTTAAAGATTATTTAAAGATTTTATAATTTATTTTAGAAAGTTTAAATAAATGATTTAAATAAAGCTGTTATAATTAAGTGATTTAAAATGATTTAAATAAAAGCTGTTATAATTAAGTGATTTAATCTCGGCTTTAAAAGCAGACGAGTAGACTAGATTTTTCTATTCATGAGACCAGATGTGAGGTGCTTAAACTAACAAGATGTTCAGGAGAAATCTATGCCCTAAATCACCTGGCTTATTTCTTGGGTGAGGAATAGATAAGGTCGAAATATTGGAAACGAAGCAAGTATAAATGATTTAATTTTATGAATTTAATCCAACTTGGATTATGTAGAATAATCTTCTTATACTTGGTATTAAATTCCAAGGAGGAAACTTGTACTATTCATGAATTTAAAAGGTGATTTCACTGATATTTAAGGGATGGAAGGTTGAATACAGAAATTGATGTCGAGTAGAATTAGTATAATTTCTATCGACCCTTTTTTACTCAACAGGGTTTTGCAATGTGATTTATAAGAAATAATTTTGATTTGGTATTTCCAAAGTTAAAGAAAGGTTTAACAATTCTATGTACACATGAAAGAAATGTTTCAAAGGTATATATATCTCTAGAAGATATTAAATAAAGAAAATGTAATTAATCAAATGATAAGCACCTATTTACTTAACATATTTTTATCGATGATTGGTTCGAAGGAACCAGGATCGAATTTGGGTAATCCCTACCCAAAAACCTCTTCGAACCAATTATGCATTCGAAGGTGAAGCATGGAATGACGATAAATGAAATGAAGGGCTGCTTGTCAAAGACCCTCGAGGGAATTTCCCATATCATATATGTGGCAATAGTATCTTAATTTGATCTTCGATACAAGAGCTGCTCGCTAATATTCCTAGGGATGATTCCCGATAGGATGCCGTAAGAGAGTTCCTTCGGTTTGTCCTATTCTTGGATAACTTGTACGGATAAATGTCTGACATTGCATTTCCAACATACACGTAAAATGATTTTTACGAACGTACATTTGTTTGGTAGTGTAGAAAGTTACTCTCTTACGCTTTACCCCCTTCTTTGAGACGTACTAGCTCAGAGGTTGTACATTTGTGGAAATAAATGGTGTGTGATGGAATTGGAAATGTGGCATTCAAAGTGGAATGTTCTATGTGAAAAATAATAGTTACCTCGGGCCTTATCACTTGGAAATGGCTTAACCACGGCATGCCATAAGGCTATGTGGTTTGCAACCTTTAGGGTATGGTCATCACCTTTCTAGATTGCCCTCTTTTTATCACGTATGTTGTGTATGCTAAGAGAGCTCTCGGATAGGTCGGGAATGACGGGGGGATGTCATATTTGGTTCTATTCGTCACCAAATGGGTGTTCGGGTAGGTCGGTCTTGCCAGGTGTAGAGGTTTCAAATGTGTTAATCCTCGATACATCTCTTTGGAGATGTACTATACGGAAGGTAGTTGCTTACTTTCTATTGTTTGGAAATTCATTCTCCAATAAGTGCCATCGACCTTGATTGTAGAAACTATTATGCTGGAATTTAATCAATATAACAATTTCATCTAAGATTTTATACGTTTACATCGAAAGTGTTTTCTAAAAAATGCCATTAAAAATAAATATCACCAGATTTTGCATAGTAAAGATTTGGGTTATCATAAGGTAAAAACCTGTTTCGAGTTTATGTGCAATGTGGTTTTATGAGATATCCTTTATTTTCAAATATCCGTATCTTGAGTTTCTCACAATGGTTCCATGATTGACCCATGGTTTACTTTCCTTTTCCCTTAAACTCTGGATTCCTTATTTTTCCGAGCTGCCAAGCAGCTAAGTTTAATTTAGAGCATTATGATGGAGCTTAAAGTTTGGAGCTGAAGATGTTCCTGTAGATAGTTCTCCATTTCCATTCCCGCTGCATTAGATATTAATTATATTCAGCATTTATAAGGATAAAGATTTATATCTATCTAAGCTGATTTATAAGACAGACTCTGATAAATGTATTTAAAATTTCCACTGTAATATATATATATATTGAAATAATATATGTTATTCCATTCATGTATGATTCCGTTCTGTCTTTATTGTCTTCTTTTCCTTAGCGATCGGGTTTTTCGGCCCTTGGTTTTGCGGCATGTGAATACCGAGGATTTATTAATGTTGATTTCCAAGGGTAGAAAATCTCGTTCGTCACAGCATCCCTATAACTTAGTCATACCACATACACATACCAATTTCATACATATACCGTTTTACATGATTAAAAGTTGAGGCCATATAAGTAACCCCTTATTAAGCCCAAATTAGGAATTAACTCCCTATTTAATTATTTTTCCAAAGAGATTTATACCATTTATTTACAAATATCTTATTATCCTATAATTGTACTATTCCTTTCTCGTTCCATCATATTTACTTAAATAAATTTCATTAATTAATTCCACTAATTTGTTGTGAATATTTAAATCTTCATTACTCATATTTCATTTATTGCACATTCAATGCTTATTTATTTCTGGAAACTATTTGAATTCTTATAACTTCCATTCCATTTATTTGTGCACTCAATGTTGATTTATCCTTCCTCCTTTTTATTTCCAATTATTACCCTTTATTTTTATTTTCTAGTTTCTCCAAGTGCTAATATTTATACACATTTTTATTGTATTAATTATGATTCTTTTTAGGAATTAGCGCGGTTGTATATGTTTATACATTTACTTTATTTTATTTTCTTCTATTTTTCTAATTACATTGATCCTTAACAAGGGTATTTCTTTGTGTTCTAATATGTAAGAACCTTCTCTTTTTAAATTTTTTCTTGTTATATTTTCCATAAATTTACTTAAATAAGGGCTTTGCGTTGTTTGAAATTGCAAAGAATTATTAAATTCCCCTTTTGTTTTGAAATACACAGTGTAATCTGTAGAGTGAAATTCCATACGTCCACGTCTCTTTCTTTTTCTTTCTAATTATTTTCCTTGTCAAATCAAACACCACATTTTTCAATTTAATTAAAAGATTAGGTAAATATATGGAATCTGAACGGATTACATACTCAACAGATTAGAATACAAAAGTTTTCATATTTCAATGAAATTACAACAAATTTATTCATATTAACACCCTTCAATATAAATATAGATCTAAAATAAATTCTATAATAAACCAATTGGAAGATAAGAAACAATTATACACTCAATTCATATTCAACTACCAACAACATGTAGACCTGGGTGCAATTAACAATTCTATTCCAACTTTTCTAATTTACAGAATTTATAGGCTGTGTCTATACATTTAAATTCATGCCTATAACTCTAGATCTTTCGTTTAGGCATAATAACCAAAAAAATCTAACGAAATAAATTACGATGTTATAATTAATTTACATAAATTTTCACAGTTTTAAGCTTTCCAAACTTCCAAATCTGAATCCAGTCCTCTAATTCGACTACTTTCCTTATTTAATTCAAGGCATACAAAAAGAAATATATATAATATTAGAATCATAGATTTGAGAAGAGAACTAGGATTTAAGGGAAAATACTCTATTATTGCACGATGTAATTTGTATGTTCTTCTCTTCTTCTTATTTTCTGATTCTTACAAATATATATATATATATATATATATATATATATATATATATATATATTTACATCTATTTTGATTTTTGGAAAGAAAGTGGAGGAGAGAAAATGGTAGAGCTTCGTTGCCTGCATAAGAAAATATGAGAAGAGGAGGGTTTAAAAGTGTATTTATTGATGCTAGAATGAATTGTACATGTCAGATTAAAATTTATAAAATTTGAGTTGTTGTCTGAGGTTAAATCTCAACCTTTTAGGCTCCAACTTGTCGAATACCTCAAGTCGACCGCCTTAGGTCGACCTCCCCCAACTCATGGGTAAACTAGTGGGTCCCAGCCTGTTAGTACCTTATATTTTAATATTTTGATAGTGACAATTATACAAGTATATATTGTATATACTAATCACTTTTGCAGGAAATGATAACAACTTTACAAAGCGACAATCATATCAAAATAAAGACCAAATTGACGCTACAAAGTACTATCAGTCATTCTATCTATATCTAGATGTATAAAGTTGTTAGAATCTCTTCTATGCGGTATATATACACACACGGTTTTTTAGAAATTGAATTTTCGAAAATATCATAACAAACTTAAAATTCAACTGGCTGAACCACCCAGGTTAGCTGACGTATTAAATACTAGAAGAAACAATCTTTTTCAGTTACATGGGATGATTCAGATTCCTTTTCCTTATCAGACAACGATAGCGCCAGTGATTCAGAACAAGCCAATGTATCTTTATAGCCACAAACTATGATGTAAGTGATCTTACTTTTGATGATTTAGTTGATATAAATTCTGAATTATTAAATAAACTAAGAAATTTTAAGAGAAAGTATAAAGATTCACTAGAAAGGCTAAACATAAATTAAATCGAAGTTGACATATTAAGAGGTGAAAAGAAAATCTTAGAAGAAGAACTTGTTATTTCATAAGAATCTTGATCTGATATTGCTTCTCAACTTACTATATTAAGTAGTGAAATCAAAACTCAAAAAGAAAAGCATGACACGTTATCAACAGAAAATCATGAATTGAAATCAATTATTAAAATACTAGAGCTAAATATTACTATTTAAGATAAAATCATATAATATTACCAAATATATTTCTAACTTTAATATAGGCAGAGAAAATCTTTCTAAGATTATAGAAAAGTCATCATCCACTAGTAAAAAGGGATTCATATATAACAAATTTACAAAAGCAAAAAAATAATCCTAAACGGTACAACTTTCTATATACAAATGTCAAGAAGAAAAATAATAATCTTGAAAAACCAGTTTTAAAATCTATTAGTAAAAAGAAAACCGCATATCATTCAAAATCTATTATGATTTGGGTTCCCAAGACTAGTAATCATTTGATTAGAAATAAGTGTATAGAATCTTTTATGACTTCTGTTCATATGAATAATAATTTTGTTTATAATAGGAATTCTAAGCCCTCATGGATTTGGCTTCCTAAGATCTAACTATCAGGACCCTAACAATGGAAGTGGGTACCAACATCATTTTTTTTTGCAGGCACCAAATAATAAAAGAGGAAAATAGATACTTGATAGTGGTTGCTTAATACATATAATGAGAAATAAAGAAATGTTAACAAACATTATCTACTCAGATGGAGGATCCATCACACTTAGAGATAACTCTAATGAATATATCATTGACAAAGGCGATGTAAGCAACGATGGTACATTTAACTTATCTCTTATTACAAATGTTCTGTTAGTTAAGAGTTTAAAACATAATCTCTTAAGTATTAGTCAATTCTATGATAAAGATTTCAAAGTTACTTTTGAAAAAGATAAATGTATTATTTATGATAAAGATCAAAATTTATTTTTTAAAGGAAATTGTAAAATAAATTTATATGTTTTAAATATGAAAATTTATCATAACACAAATTTATGTTTAATAGCCAAAGAAATGATCGTTGGTTCTGGCAAAGAATATTTTATAACATAAATTTCAAATCTATAAGTAAATTATCTAAACATAATTTAGTGAAAGGATTACCAAAAATGAATTATAAAGTAAACAATATTTGTGATGCTTGTCGATTACGAAAACTAATGAAATCATCTTTTAAATCTAAGAAAATTATTTCTACATTACAACCACTTGAACTATTACATTTGAATCTTTTTGGACCTAATCAAGTTCAATCAACTAATCATAATAAGTATGTATTTGTAATTATAGATGATTTTTCAAGATATACCTTGATAATATTTTTGAAAAGTAAAAGTGATATTTTTGAAAATTTTAAAATCCTTGCCAAAAGAATACAAAATTTAAAAAATTTAAAAATTTAAAACCTTAGAAGTGACCACGATGGTGAATTTGATAATGATTTATTTGAAAATTATTATAACAAGAAAGGAATTTTTCATAATTTTTCATTTTCTAGAACTCCACAATAAAATTGAGTTATAGAAAAGAATACAAGAATGTGCTAGAACTTTACTCAAAAGTAGTAATTTGAAAAAACATTTTTGGGCAAAAGTTGTAATAACTTCCTGCCATGTTCTAAATTATGTCCCTATTCGTCCTTTAACTAAACACACACCATATGAGCTGTTTAATGGAAAGAAACCTAATATCTCATATTTCAAAAATTTTGGTTCTAAATGCTTATTTATTAAATACAAAAGTTCAACTTGGAAAATTCGATCCAAAATCTGATGAAAAAATATTTATTGGACATTTGGAACGAAGTAAAGCATGCAGAATATACAATAAAAGAACAAAAATAATAGAAGAAACACTACATGTTTCTTTTGATGAAAATTCAAATATTAAAAATAATGATGAAGATGATGAAATAAATACAAAACAAAGTAATTCAGAAGATGAAAATATTGGTCATAATGTTGAAAATAATATGGAAAATTTACACATTGATAATGAAATACGTTCTATACCTAGAGTATTAAGAAATCAACCTATCGAAAATATTGTTGGAGAAATAAATACAAAAGTAAGGACAAGAAGACAATTAAATCAAATGGGATATGTTGCTTTTATTTATAACATTGAACCGAAAAATGTAAAAGAAACTTTAACCGATGACTATTAGATTTTAGCTATGCAAGAAGAGCTAAACCAATTCGAATAGAATAACGTTTGGGACTAAGTTCCTAGACCTAGTGACTAGACAGTTATTGGTGCAAAGTGGCTTTTTAAAAATAAATCTGATGAGCAAGGGAATATAACCATAATAAAGTTAGATTAGTCGCTCAAGGCTATAATCAAGAAGAAGGAATAAACTACCAAGAAACATTTGCTCCTGTCGCTCAATTAGAAGCAATACGTATCTTGTTAGCCTTCTTTTGTTTTCATAATTTCAGATTATATCAAATGGACGAAATAAGTGCCTTTTTAATGGTTTTGTAAAAGAAAATGCCTATGTAGAATAACCACCTTTGTTTACACATGAGAAATATCCAGATTATGTTTATAACCTAAACAAAGCATCATATGGTTTAAAACAAGCACCTCGTGCTTATTATGATCATCTCAAGAACTATCTTATAAACTCAAGTTTTAAAATTGGAAAGGTGGATCAACATTTTTTTATTAAACATAACAAGAATGATATTTTAATAATTCAAATTTGTGTCGACGATATAATTTTCGGCCCCACAAATGAAAAATTATGTAAAGAATTTTCTAACATTATGAAAAGAGAATTCAAGATGTCACACATGAGAGAACTCTCATATTTTCTCGGTTTACAAATTAGGCAATTAATTAATGGTATTGTCATAAATCAAGAGAAATACTATTAAAATTTAATAAAACATTTTGGTATGTGAAACACTTTTGCAGAGCCAACTTCAATGAGCACTACAGTCCATCTCGATAGAGATGAAAATGCTGAAGGTATTGATCAAAAACTATATCAAGGTATGATCATTTCTTTACTATATTTGACTACTAGTTGTCCCGATATCATGATGAGTCTGTGTCTATGTGCATGATTTCAAACAAATCCTAAAGAATCACATATGCAAGCCATGGAACGAATTTTGTGCTACTTAAGCAACACTAGAGACCACAGCCTCTTTTATCTGAAAGGATGTCCTCTCAATTTAGTATCATACAGTGATGCTTACTTTGATGGATGTTGAATCGACCAAAAGAGTACAAGTGGTACATGCTAGTTCATTGGACAGTCTATAGTATTGTGGCTTAATGAGAAGAAAAATTGTGTCACACTCTCGACATGTGAAGCAGATTATATCTTTGCTACTTTAGCATGTGCATAAATGATCTATATGCAACAAACTCTTCAAGATTTTGGTATAAATCTTTTTAATTCAACAATTTACTATGATAACCCAAGTGCAATTAATCTGTCAAAAAATCCAATAAATCGTTTGCGAACTAAACATATTGATACCCGACATCATTTTCTACATGACAACATAAAAAAGATATTATTTCTCTCCAATTCGTATCTTCATAAAATCAAATTGCAGACATATTTACCAAACCACTAAACGAGAATACTTTTATAAAACTAAGACAAGAACTTGGAATTGTACCATTAGTAGAATTATAATTTTTAAAGAAATAAGTGCATAAAAATGTTCAACTAAGTTGGCACATCTTCTCTTACACTACAACCTACTATTTTAGATAAATAAAGTAAAGGTCATAAAGCTTTTGTTTATATTAACCATTAAAAATAGATATATAATTCACAGGTTTCAAATCAAAAGGAGATATTAAACTATCAAAATATTTCTAAAAATAGAAATCAATTATATATAAGAATAGAACGAGTGCAGAAGAGATAGATATAAAAACAAAAATTATCTTTTTAGAATAAAAAAGTCTTCTCAAGGGAATTCTGCGTACTCATCCGTTGATTTCAGCTCAACAACTACCACACCTTCCGATAACTCAACTCCTACATATATTCTCGTACACATTACATCTTCTCCAAATCATCACACTGTTATACTTCGAATGGAAAATGAGTCATGTTGACGCCAAAAATGGGCATCAACACCCAAAAGAATCTAGCAAAGACTAAATGAAGAATGATACTAAAATGGAGCAAAACTCAAAAATGATCACACAGATTTTTATAGTGGTTCGAAAATCTTGGCCTGCATCCACTTCACATTTTTATTAATCTTCCACTTGATTATCATTACAAAGATGTTTGGATCAGCTTGGATCTATTAGTGCAAAAATGAAGAACAAAAATGGCAACGCCTTGGCAGAGAAAGGCGGATCCCTTTTTAGATGCTATGCCTGCTATATTTATAGGGAAAAACATGCGTAGATCAGATTGAAATTCTGGCAGAAGGTTGGGGAGACCAAGACGAGGTTGTCCAAAAATTTGTAGGCCCATCGAGGCCCACAATAGGGATTGGTACCGATCCCTATTAATGCATTCAAATGGGCTGCAATCACTAGGAGGTATGCCTCCTGATGTTATCTATTTGTTACCCAAATTTCATGCGATTCCGATGCATAGTTTGCGAGATATCTCAATTTCCATGAAGAGTATTGCTTGAATTCTGATTTCTGCCGATCCCTCAAGAGGGATAGTACTGATCCCTTTAACTTGCTCCAAATGCCATGCGATCCCTATGGGGTGTTCCACATGTCCTAATTAGCTTATTATCTAAATTTCATGTTGATAGCATCTGTAGATTTTGAGTTATTGACCAATCATTATTTCAATATGTAGTGAAAACTGAATATGGACCTTTTATACCGATCCCCTTTGATTGGTGAAGTTATTTGCCCATACTTGAGCATACAAACTTTAAATGACTTGAAACTTGAAATGTAATCTCATGGGACCTTCCTTGTATTCTTATTGTTCTTACCAAGTTTGGGACAAAAATTGAGGATATGTACCGATCCCTTAGGGAAAGGGATGGGCACTAATCCCTCACCTATGGTAGACATTATTCCATACTTAGAATATTCTAGAGAGCCTATCTCTTGGCTTCAGTTGATCATCGCTTCATATCATTACCTGCGCTTGATCTTTGAGCCTACTAATCATCTCTTCGGGCTATTTTCCTCGATGATCATCTAGTCTAACTTTTCTAGTCGGTCTAAATATAGCCGAGTCAAAAGGCCGGATAACAAGTCAGAAGGAACATAGATTTTGGTTCACCTTCTACACAACATCAAAAAGATGATATACATCATTTTCAACAAGAAATAACCAGCGTTCAATGGGAAATGTACTATGAAAAGAAAAATCAAGGAGAACTTCTGGGTTTCCTCAAGAAATTTTCTCTTAAGATTTGCTATCATTCTCCTATGAGAAAAAACATTCAGAGACAATCGCCTTGTCACGCAAAAGCATCTCCTTGTAATTCATGGGGAAAAAGGTCCATCGACCAAACTCAACCCTGTTCGTAAAGACTTTTTGTCCCCTCTCAAACCGTTGAAGGAGAAGATAAAAGTTAACCAGATTTGTTCGAAGGTGACTCATCAGAAGAATCCGAGTCTTCTAAAAATAAATAAATTCCTATACGCTGGAATGTCTACATAATATATATATATATATATATATATATAAGATTTTCATATAGTAATTCATATGTTATTCTTAAAATTTACTGAATAAAATTCTTTAAATTGTTTAATATGAGAATAAAGCTATTATAAATACACATATACGATAATCTGGTTATATTTGGATATAAGCGGATTTGTGCAAATACAGTAGATTCAACCGGATGAACGCCCTAGTTCAGACGGCTGAATCTTCAAAGACCCATCAAATTTTTTCTGAAATTCAGCCGGCTGATCCCAGAAGTTCATACGGCTGAATCGACCCATTTTTTGCCTATTTCTTTGCTTATTTTGTTTCTAAAACATTCAGATGACTGAATTGCTTCTACCAACCGGCTGATGCACCGAATTTTAATTTTTTTAAATAACTGGCACGTCTTTAAGGCATTGATTCAACTCTCCACACAACCAATATATCTACTCAACCCTTCATTTCCTAATCACTCTTCATTTCAGCAAATACCAACCCACTCTCCATAAAAATAAAATTTTTACCATCAAATCCCTCTTCAAATCAAACAAGGGCTCCAAGATCCAAAAGTGCAAGAAAAGCCTCCACTTCTGTTGGCCCATCTCAAGACCAAAATAGGGCATGGCTTCATGATGATACCAATGTTACAAAGATTCAATAGCGTGAAGAATTTGAAAATATTTGTAGGAGCTTTTATGAAATTTTCTGATTTCAACAGATATGGAATTCGAGAGATCATGGAGGCAAATAATTTTAATTCTCTTATAGGGTATGATGCTAACAATGTCAAGATTTACCCTCTTTTAGTTAAATGTTTCTTTGCAAACATGAAATTAGATCATCAAAAACCATAAAATAAAACTAATTGTATTTGGACTATGGTTTGTGGTGTTAAAATTTATATTCCTCTACATCGTTTAGGACATATTTTGAGATGTCCATCTCAAGGCTTAGATATCGATGAAACTGAAGTTGGCATGTTTCAACGAGATGATGTGTCATGTAGATCTCTATCCAACAATATGTCCAAACTAAAATCTAGTGCACTACATTCAAAAGCTAGGTTGATTCATTGTGCTCTTATCCGATCACTTCAACCTTGAACCGATTGCTATGAAAAGTTTATAAAAGGGATTTTCAAGCTTTGTACGTGATTTACACATCTTAACCTATAAAACGGAGTAAGATAGTTTTAGAAGAATTTGAAACCATTAATCATAGAAGAAATTACAAAACAATTAATTATGGAGCATATATTATGCGTATCTTGCAAAATTTTGGAGTATTATACCAAATTCCGATTTCACAACAATAAGCGAACTCAACTCCAAAACATTAAGTCTCATAGGTTTTCCAAAACGCGCTACAAGTGATGACATAATTACCTTCCAACAGTGGATTACAAACCGTGACCAAGGTATTGCGAAACCCTATTACACTAGCGTTGCTTCCTCCTCCCATGGACCGCAAGCTCAAGGAGATGATAATGAAATTGAAGAAATCAGTGTGGATGTCCCTTCCAAACAAGCTTTTGTTACCTTATCTCGAAACCAAGATAGGCTTGATCATCGTTTGAACAATGTTGAGCACAATGTTTCAAAAACCAACAAAAAGCTCAATTCCATCAAAGGCTTCTTGAACAAGATTTTGGATAAGCTTTCTTGCTCTTTGTCCACATCTGCTATTCCTCCTACTTCATCAATAGGAGTTACCTAAAATTTGAGTCCTTTCACTTGGACAACTCCTAAAGAGGATGACGAAGACAAAGGAAGTAACTTTGAAAGCCAAGAGTTTTGATTATTCTCCATATCATCGTATTTTTCTACTATCAGCTTATTATGACTCTTGTTTACGTTCAGTGTTTAACTCTTTAAAAACAAATTGTGTTGTAATGTTTGTGATGACTAGATCGTTATGTTTCTGTGATGTTACGCTGAACATTTATTCGTTATGTTATCATGATTGGTATTTCCACGACATGTTTATGATGTTTTATGTCCTCTGATCTGTGATGTTTTACATGATGGGATGATTGTATGTTCCGTGATGTTTTGAGTCTAATACAGCTTCTCATAAATTATTTATTTTTACAAACTTTTTATTTCTCGTATTGATATCTATTTCCTTTTTGTCAATGACAAAGAGAAAGAATAAAGTAAAGCTATATTGATAGGGGGAGTATCAAGTTAGGGGGACAATAACTCAATTTAAAATTGAACTCATATAGTTGTTATCATAAAAAAGGGGGAGAATGTTTGAACCTTATATTTTGATGTTTTGATAGTGCTATACAAGTATATACTGTATATACTAACCACTTTGCAGGAAATGATATCAACTTTACAAAGAGACAGTTATATAAAAATGAAGACCAAATTTCCGCCACAAAGTACTATCAGTCTTAATGTCTATGTCTAGAGACATAAATTTGTTAAAATATCTTCTATGTGGTATAGATACACACACAATTTTTCAAAAATTGATTTTTTAAAATCATCATAACAAACTTGAAATTCAACCGGCTAAACCACCCAGGTCAACCGACTGAATCTGTGTAAATAAATATGAATACCTTTGAATATTCAGTCAACTGAATGACTATATTCAACCAGCTGATACTGCCTAAAATGAACTATTTACTTGCTGATTTCAAATCAACGATTCAACTGGCAGCCACACTCCATTTAGCTGGCTGAATCCGTATAACGGTAAGTTTTCTAAAAGGGTACCTTTTCTTCAGAAGGGTTACATCTCTTAAATCAAGAGTTATAGTCCTAACTTTATACTGTTTCTTTTCACGAATGATTGCAACTACTAAACTCTATATAAAGCAAATCATTTCATTGTTTTGGTCATCAATTCTATTTTTAATTCTCTCTATCTTTATTATTGAACTCTCAAGCATTCAATTCCAAACTGCTTTGTATTTTTGTTCACAGATCGATCAAGAATATTTTCTTGTGATCAAAATTACTTCCTTTCTTCACAAAATACACTATATACCACAAAGGGGAATATTATAGGAAGGGTGGACGTTATTGACTTATCAGTGCTATTTAAGAGCATACTCCTCAAATACATTTCTGCTATTTATAGTTTGTAGTATTTTTAGACGGTTGAAGTCCTATTCGGTTGTCTAGGCAGTTGAAGTCCTGTTCAGTTGCTAAGACGGTGTAATACCTGTTCCTCTTGGTTAAGTGAGGGTATCGATTAAAATCCAGAAGGATTCTGGGGCTAGACGTAGGACAGGAAGTTCGAACCAGTATAAAAATCTCTGGTGTCATTTACTTTATTACTTTTACTTATATATTTATATTCTGCACAAGTATATAGTTTAGTTAATATTTCATATTACATGATCCCTAGTCACTTTTACAGTTGATTATGGTTTACTTATTTCTAATGTTTATTTTCATTTATTTCTGCTCTGATTCCTTTAAACATCTGTAACTTCTTTGTTTGAACTCTGTTCACGAAACTCCAAAGTTGCTCAAAAAATTATCACAAACGCAATGGCACAAGTTTCGTGGCCAAATTTCACCGTTTCCACAAATTTCATTTTTGGGGCCTAATTAATTAACTGAACAACTAATGTAAATTTACGGGGTGTTACATTCTTCGTACTTAAAAGAACTTCATTTTTGCAATTACACGAATGATTAAATCATGGTTATTTCTTAAAATTTTCCTAAACCACTAAACCAATTAGTGTACAACTAATTTTGTAATCAAATGTGCATAAGCGCATAGTGTATAACAACCATGGAAGACATGTATGTGACACGATTCGAAATCCTGCCCTCTTAGATAAATATATTTCTTTTAAAAACAATCTTGAAAATATGATGCAAACAACCTATATATAGGCGGTTTTGTATGCATGCAGGTTTTGAAAAATCTTTTTCACCAAATATCCTTATACTCCTATGAAAAGAATTAGTTTTGTATCCAATTCGTATTATGCAAGAATCTAGCACGTCAAAATATCCTTTTTAAATGTTACTCCTATGTTGGAAAAAGAATTTAAGTGGATAGTTCTACATTCTTACTACTCTATAAACTATAAATTCCGTTGTACAGTAGAAAATTTCATACAGCCCCATATTCCTCCTAATATTTCCACATACAAAACACATTGAGGCTTGTTTTCAAGCTTTAAAATGGAACCGAATCCCAAAACGAATTCTTGTACGTTGTTCAAAAAGGTAAGGAAATAGAATTTCCAAGACTAAAATAGTTTTTCGTTATTCTCATTTATGTTTTATCGCATTATCAACCATAATACATTGGTAAATTCATATTTATTAATTTATTTACCTTCCCTACGCTTTGCATGTGGCATTCAAAATCAGAGATTCCATAAAATTCTCTTTCGCTTGATGACTCGATTTCCACAAACAATCAGACACAAAATTTTCCTTGAAATCAATTTAAGCATAAGTTCCAAAAACTTCTTTACCAAGCGATTTTTGAAATATTTGCCTTTCAAAAATTTGAATGGTTCGGTCCATATTTAAGCACAGTCGGAAGTTAGTTATACATTACTCATAAATTCCACTCTAACACTCTACATTTAACCTTTACCTTTAAAACTTGATATTATTAGTTTAAAATGTCAATAAATTTATTATTTCATTACAACAACTCATAAAGAAATTTGTAAATTTTGGCTTTGCAAGAAACGGTAAAATGAACTATAATTCCACAAGAACTTTTGTTGTCCTTCGCTTGCCAAAATATAATGTTTTAACAATCTTCTAGTCTTAGATTGTATTTACCTTTGGTTAAGTGCTCTTATGAATTTTTTTTTCTATTTACACTATTTCTTTTGATAATAAAATTAAGGGCGGTCTACATATGCAGAAACAATAGTAGAATGAATAAATTGGGACACATTTCGTAACATACCATACATGCCTTTTTATACAGAGACAATGGATGATTACAACCCAACAAACCTTAAAGAATTTTTTCTGCTGAAAGTTGCCTTTAATCATTAACTAGTGTTAATGATGTTGGGGTCTTAAGGCTTCGTACCAGTTTTAAAATCCTCCTATTATGGGTATCAATTCCTCCGTAAATTCCATACCGGTTTCCTTAATCAGTCCCTTATTTAGTTCATTTTTATCCTTTATTAATTACAAATTTGTTGCCCATTTAATCTGAAATTAATGTCCATCAATCCTAGTCCTATAATTACTATGTTGTTTATATATAATACGAATACTATTCTTAACTAAGCTATATACATATATTTTAAATTATTAATGACAAAACTAGGACATTTCTTTCCATATTTTATTTTATTAGAGCCATCCTTTCAAATAGAATTACTATTAAAAATTTCCATAAATTAACCATAGGTGATAATTTTGTTCTGTTTGAAATTATAAGAGGAGTATTCTGTTTTTTTATTGAAATAGACAGTGTAAACTACGAAAAAGAATATCCATATCTTGCACACCTCTTTCCCTTTTTGGTACATCCCTTATTAACTCAAGCACCGTAATTTTATGCATTTAAGGAATTAGGTAATTTACGAAAATTACATGGAGCCTGCTACTATTAAATCAAAATATGGAAATTCACATTCTAAGGGCAACCTAACTTACAACCCAATTATAGATCTGGAGTACCTTAGCAACTTTACCAACATCTATGGATAAATGCTTAGGCTGATTTTAAATTTCCATCAGGTTGTACATATCATTCTTATTTTATTCATATCTTGAAACCTCTCTTTTCTAGATAGTGATCTATATCTACTCCATAAAATATAAACTTAGAGATCCACATTACGCTGGTATGCGGCATTTGAAATGTAAATTTACAAAAGAATTTCCACATCTCAGAAGAAAAACTTTAAGCATACGTTCAAAAAGAATTTCAAACTTGTGAAAACAGTTTGGGGAATTGAATTACCAAAAGCATCTAGACATCATATTTTTCCATATGTTTATTCTATTTTTATTAAACATTTGGACAAAACCTGCCAAAACCATTTGAAACAAACTTTTAACAATTTTCAAAACAATTACAGCTTTATTCTTAACCCTAAATTTAAAGGTTCTAGAATTGCTTAGTAAAAAAATTCCCCTTCTCAAAACATTTAACTTAAAGAATTGATTTTTAAGTTATGATTCAAATAATATTAGCTAGGATTTGGAAATAGAAATATACATAAAAATAGTAACATTTGCTTATATCGACAAAAGTGACAAAATCCTGATTTCAGAGAAGTAAGTTTAGATGGTTTAATTAATTATTTTAATTTATTTATGAGTGTTTATATTTTTAAATAACATTATACTAATTTGTTTTTAAATTTGTCTTACATAAATAAATAGTTTAACTAAAACGTCAAAATATGATCGTAGAACATTTTGTCAAAAATCAACATTTTGTTGATTTAAAATTGTCGCTATGTTGTTGCACCTTTATGTACACAATTTAATAAATATTCTTACATATAAAGGTAGTTATCAATTAACTAAACAAGGTTACTTTCAATAATCACACTTAGAAAATTCTATAAAGTAATTAGCAAAAGTAAACTAAAAAAGACAAAACATATGTCACATCAAATGTGACATAAAGTAAAGTAATCATTCTTATTCTTAACTCTTAATTATTTGAATTTTAAAAGTGTGATGTGATGTGGATGGTAAATGTTGAATTAAATAAGTTTACTTAACTCTTAAGGAAGATTATTTAAGTAAAAATACAAATCTATATTTTATTCTCAAATATTTTCTATAAATACCCATCCTCTTCTTCTTCACTTTTGCACCATTTCTTCTCTACTTTCTTAAGCTCTCTTACATCCTTTAATGGCTTCTTTCCATAATTAAATAATGTCAAAATATTTCCAAAAACAAAATAAATAAAAATATCATCAAAACTCCGTCCAAACCGCTTCAAAAATCCTCCTTCCCTCTCCTATTGCTCACGGCCCCTTCCACCATTTGACCAAGCCCATTTTCCACTTCAAGCTTGGTCGTAGCCACCTAAGGCAATACGAGGAAGTTTAGCAAGTTCTAAGAGCTTAAGGCAAAGTGTAGCAGTTCTCACGCTATGAAGATCCACGGTCTTCAGTTATCATCATCTTCAACATGTCTTCACTTTCGAACGTATATATTGGTTCGAAGTGGTTTTCGGATAGAAATCACCCAAATCCGACCGTAGTTCCTTCAAAGCCAATCATCTCTTTAAAAGATGTTAAGTTCATATATGGATATCAATCATCAATCAATCACTTCATCTTCTATTTAAATCAAATATTTTTATTAGATATATCCTTTTCAATTTATTCCATTTTCTTTTCAAATGTATATGGAATCATTAAGCCTCATTTATCAAATTATTTGATTTATTAAACCTTTCTTAAATCCTGAAATAATTCCAAATCATTTTCTCTTTTACTTAAGAAAATCTTTCCAAATCATTCATTAAATTTTAATCAAAGATTTCTTATATTCAAGTTATAACTTTTAACTTAGGGAAAATATTCCTAAATCTTTCATTAAATCTTAATCAAAGATTTCTTTCTTAACTTCAAATCATATTTGTAACGACCCGGAATTTTTGACTCCGAAGATCCCAGATTGTTAAAGAAGAAGAAATATGAAAGAAGAAAAACAGAAACAACAACATCTCACATTCGCAGCGGATAAAATATGTTAACAAATAATAGCATTTTTATAAAGAAAGCTGTAATTGTTACTTTACATACAATATCATCAGAGTTACAATCACTATACATAAACTGTATAGTTATACAATTTGTTCCAGACTAAAATCTATGCAGACAACACAGCCACATATACATAGCGGAAAACTTCATACGTTCCTGCCATCCAGCTCGCCTCCTGAGCTCTAGAAACGTCCTAACCTGAAAGCTGTCATACTCGGTCTGACCCGAGCATTACATCAAAGTAACACCCGGGTCATGCTAGAAACCAGCATGAGTAAACTCATCTAACATGAAATTCCAATGCATAGAACTTATTTAAAACCCGAGGTAACTCGTTCATCACTACAAGTTCACAACTTGTTATAGTCAACACTTAATCAATCCCTAAGTACCTTTACTTAGTTTTAAATGGTCCAGTCATTTAAATTATTCTATTTCAGCCTATTGATTTCACATATCAATTTATAAAGAATCATTGTAGGTTACAAATCGAAGTGGGTTTGGGTATTTACTGATACCCGATCCCGGTCTCTTCGAATTCAATACCATCATAACCCAAGTTATTCAAGTGAAATACAATTTAATTTTAAATACAGGATGTCACTTTTTACATAGCAATTCATCATCGATAGATAACCACATTATCACTGTCCACTCAAACATATCATATCATAAAACATTTTATATCAGAGATATCAACTAACTCAAAGCATTCATATAATCCAATCATCCATAAGCAAGATAAATTAGTCACACAATTTCTAATTAATTTAAAAAATTAAATTATTTACTTTAATTACCTTTAAATCTTTATTACTTAACATTAATTAATTACAAACTATTAATTAATTATCCCTTAATTATTCTCTTAAATTACATTAAGTAATTAGCCTTTAATTTGTTACACAAATTAATTAACCTTCACCCATTCACATTAATTACATTTATCCTTAATTAGTTACTCAAGTTAATTATCCTATAATCACTTACATTGATTAATTATCCCTTAATTAATCACACTCATTAACTCACCCTTGATTGCTAATTAAATTAATTAACCCTCAACAGATTAATCCTTTAATTACTTACATTAAGTAATCATCATTTAGGCAATTAATGTCTACTTACTAAATTAATTAATGCTTAATTATAAATTAATTACTTAATTAATCTCTAATCATTAATTAATAATATCTAATTATCTAATTAATAATCCTTAATTATTAATTCATCAATTCTTAATCATTAATTAAATTAATTAATTATACTTAAATTACTTAACTAACTTAATCAATCTCAACTCATTAAAACCTTAATTAGCTTTAAAGGTAAACCACTATCCTTTATCAATTACTTAACTATCATTAGCATATTTAAAACATTTGTCTTTATAATTAACTTACCTTGTTAAATCATTTAGTTAAGTTTTAAAATCAAATAACATTTTAACTTATCAAATTAAAGTTAACAAAGTTATATAACTTCCAAATCAAATGTTAAGAAAACATTTATTTTAGATAAAGAAATTTATTTGAGAAAAAGTTTTTAAACTAAATTTTATTTAAATTTCAAAACCTTGTTTATTTTAAAAAAAACCATTTTAATCTTGGTAGAACCTTGCTTCGGGTCTAACCCGAAGATCACTCGAGAACTACCCAAGTTTTCTTCTCCTTTCCTTTTTTTTAAAACTTAGCCTTAAAATTTTAATGTTTAAATCTGGAAACGACACACATAAAAATCCCGAAGACTAACCCGAGCAATTTATCTGATACTCCAAGTGTCAATTCGAGATAACTCTAAGCATCATCTTCCTTTCCAAACCTTCGACATTACCCAGGTACACTGAAAAACTGTGCACGTGCACCACCAATTCTGATCACCTTCGACCTTCGCTCCGATCGCCCCAAGTCATCGACGACGTGCTCAGTCGCTCTGACCACCCAGACTATTTCAAAACCCCTCGAATCAAAATTTGGAACTTGACCCCAAAACTAGGCTAGAAACCATCGACGATCGCTGCTTCTCCCAGCCACCTCTATACACCGGAGGCTTCAAAATTCCGTCAGCACCATCGCCAGAGATCACCCTTTCTTTCACCTCCTACCGCAACCTCCAAACACCCTTTTGATGCTGCAATTTGTTCGAGAACGTAGACGAACCCAACGGGGCTTAAACCCTAAATCGACCCTATAAGCCATCAGCGATAATCAAAAATTTAATCGAACATTTTTTCCGACATCCCTGGCCTACCACCTTCCTCTGGCCTCCATCCCTAACCCTCCGATCTACACGATCAGCAGAAAAAGCTTTAAACACATATGCTGATCAACTCACGATTTTTCTCAAATTACACTCTTAAAAATCGTGATTTTACCTTTAAAAATCCAAAATTTCAAAATCAAATTTGATTATATATTTGATTCCAGAAATCATTAAAGTCTAATATTAGCTATGTGTAAGATCCTACTGTTCTTTTTACTTTTCTGTTGAAACCAGCTTAAAATTTTACCTGGAAATAATTTAGATCAAACTTCTTGTCATTAAAAACAAGTTTTGTTTACACATCAAAGTTTAAAATAAATCAAGGAAAAATATTTAGATTTGATCAGGTTTTTGGAACCTGTATAACTAGAATAGAGTGATTATTTTATATTCAGACGTGCACATTATGAAATCCTGTATATATATACATGCAATTCAAAATAAATAAACATGCAATACTCATCATACTTTGTTTTCAAGTAATTACTGCATGCAATAGGCTACAGATTAAAAACCGGGTTTACTCACCTTTATTATTTATAAACAGAAACAGTTTTGTTGTTAGATCTGCTACTTGAACTGGAATTTTGATTTTCTTTGAAACTGATCTTTGCTTGACTACTGAACTAAATCTTCCTTAGTTGCTTGATTCTGAGTTGATCTTTGGAAACTTGTAAGCTTGATACAAGTTTGTTTTGAATTTTGTTTTCCCGTGGTTTGTTTCTTTTATTTTTATGTTTCCAGGTTTTTTTGAAAGTGGAAAGAAAAAAGAAAACCTGGTTTGTTTTCAGCCTATGTTACTTAAAATTAAAATTAAAAGAAAATGCTAGTTTTTGCCACTTGTATTCACTTAAACTAACACTTGTTAAAATCATGTTTTTAAAATCTCACACTTGTTTATTTGCTTGTATCTTATTTTCACTTGTAATTCTTCTTGTATAAATGTTTATAGAAATTCTTATACAAATTATTTAAATTTATATCTACACATGTTTACATATATGTGTAGGATCGATTTCACCCTAGAGGGGGGGTGAATAGGGTGATAGTGTAAATTATTAAAAATTAATCGCGGAAGCTTGTAAATTAATTTCAATTCTGATCACAGAATAGCAGCACAGATATAGCAGAATATAAATAACAGAATAAAACAGAACAACACAGAATTTACCCAGCTTCGGCAAAACCCTGCCTACGTGCTGCCCCCAAGGTTTCTACTAGAAATTAGATAGTCCCTCGCTTACACACGTAAACTCGCTATACACCGCTATTGACTAATCTAACTCTACGCTCAAAACCCTGCCACAACTCAACTACCGAGTTGCGAATTCTCAAGCTACACACCGTAGCTTGTCCCCTAGTCACACGACTAGAAAATATAAACGGTTTTTTAAAAAAAAGGAAAATTCAATTAAACAATTAAAATAAAAATAGCCCTAACAAAAAAAAAACTTAAGAAAAAAAAATAAAACACGCCGGCCCAATATTATTCTTTAACCCGAATCCTTTTATTTTCTTTGTGACAATGTCGGCTTGTTCTTCAGATGAGATTAGGGCTTCGGCTCTTGTATGTTCCTCTTTCTTCAATTAATTAGGGCTAGAATCGAAGATGCCGATATTATTTTAGTCGATCGATTTTGTGATTTTCGTCTTTGCCCTGTCGATTGACTGCCTCCTTGTACCTTGCTTCGGCTACTTCGATTGACCGAGTTCGATTTCAATTTTGGTGAGTACTTTATTACTTTTTCTTTTTCTGGTTGATGCTTGAACTCGATGCACATAATTGCCGATGATGATGTCAATTTATATAGGGTTTGTAACCCTAGATTTGCGTCGTATATTTTAATTTGAATTTGTCTACTGATATTGCTTTGGCCATTCGATCATACTTGAATGCTCGTGATTTCACTGACTTTGTCAATTTCGTATTTTTGGTAGCTTGATTCACACGGTATTGATTTGATTTCTTTATCACCACATT
Source organism: Allium cepa (assembly GCA_030765085.1). Classification (NCBI taxonomy): domain Eukaryota; kingdom Viridiplantae; phylum Streptophyta; class Magnoliopsida; order Asparagales; family Amaryllidaceae; genus Allium; species Allium cepa. The sequence continues at coordinate 457,586,749 of CM060938.1, read as the reverse complement.
TCTGACTTTTTCAACATACTGACTTGGTTCAATTGTGACTTCGGCACTGGTTTTGTGTATGCAAATCCATGTCTTTGAATTTGTTACGTGGTCACCACGGTGTTGAATTCCATCTTGTACATCTCGAGTAGACTTCGGTTATGCTTTGTCCTGTATAAGTATTTCTGCATCTCATGTTGTAGTTATTGAAATCTGGAGTTGTTGCACTGGTGCATTTGGTTTGAGTCAGATGTACTGGGTTTGGTTCAGGTTGTTCATGAGTCTTCATTTGGTATTGATCTTCATATATGTGCATATGTACAGTTGCTCGGTCCTTGATTGTTTCAGTATTCATGTTGTTGTGCATTTGTATTACTTGTTGACTGTGTTGTGTAGTAGCTGTGGTCTTGATTGTTGTAGCATGCACTCATTGTTTGAAGCTTGGCTTCACTTGTGTACACTTGAGTCATTTGAGTTGCTGTGTTGATCTTGGTATTTGGTGCATTTGTGCATTGACAACTTCGACTTGTGTTTTTCACTATTGCATAATTGTTTCTGACCTATTGCATGCATTGCTATGACTTGTACTTGTACTTTGTTGCAACTGGAATTCCTATAGTTTGCATTGTTGCTGCAGCTTTTTGAAGCTTGAGTTTCTGGTCACTGCACTTGTGTATATTTGGTTTCACCTTGATATTGTGTAGCCTGGTCTTTGTTCATTACTGAAACACTTTTCATACAGTTGAGTTTCAATTCATTGGAATTGATATTGTACTTCACTGTTGCCTTGTTCATCATTGTGCATTAACTTGACTGTTTGCATTAAAGTTGTATTTGTTGTTGTTGGTCTGGGCATTTGGGTTTGTTGATATTGTGGTATACTTGAGCTTCAGTAGTTGTACTCTGGTTGGTCTTGACTTTTGCATATTTGTTACTGTCCCTGGTTTGCAGTAATCTGCTGGTTGCAATGCCTTGTTGTCGCAGTATTGCAGTTGGGTTGCTGTTATGTTCTGTTCATTCCTAGTTGCCTTGTTGCAGTTTGATTGTGATATCCATGTTGCAGTCCATTTTGATGTTGGTCTTCGTTGCATTCATATCATGTCGCCTTGTGTTGAATCCAGTTTCAAAAATAGGATTTGACCTTGTGCTTGTGTCGTGATTTTAAATATATTGCACGTGCGTTGAACTCGGCTTTGCATTTGGGTTTGACCTGTGCTCACCTGTTCCTGTAGCATTATCAAGTGTATATATCGGTGTGCACGGCCTTGTGGCATATACAGTGATACACTGTGTATGTCACAAGTTGTTCGTGTATGATGAATTCAAATTTAAATGATGACGAACAACCCAAATAACTGAGGCAAATTATATTTTTAAAATTCACGTTTTATTTTATACTGCAAAAATATTTCTTTTTCAATTTTACTGCGTTAGTTTATATTTTTGCAGATCGCTCAGATGCTGGATTCAAACTGGAATGAAGTTGAATATAATTACGAGTGTGAGTGATATGTAGTGAGGTGAATTGTAAATGTGAAATGTGATGTAATTGTAATCAAAGTTGTATAGTTATAGTGAGAGCTTGAAATTGTACTATTCAAAGATGTAATAAATATTTGTTTGAATAAAATATTCGTTTGAATTCAAATTTCGTGTTATTTATTTTATTCTGCAAATATTTACTTAATCTGTGAAAAAAATAAAATAGTATATTATCAAATACATTTAAACGAATGTATATATGTTTATTATCATCAAACAAAAATCATATAAGCGCATATTCAACAATCTCCCCCTTTTGATGATAACAAACATATATTTAAGATTTTGAATATATTAAAAGTATTTGATAATTTCAATTGCTCCCCCTATTTGAATGCTTCTCTCTACACAATACTCCCCCTACATATATGCATACAAATAAAAATGAGCCTAGATGCAAATGGAAAATTGTTTGACCTTTGATTGATTCTATTTGACAAAATCTTAACTTTTCTCTCCCCCTTTTGTTATCAGCAAAAGAATAATAGAAATAGAGAAAAATAGAGATAAAGTAATCGATATTAATCCAACATTAAAACCCAATTGAATATAAATATTAAATTTCAATAGAAAATCAAACAAAAATCATAAAAATATTGTTAGGCGCATATTCCACTTTTAGAATGATGGAGATGATGTCATCATATAAAACCATACAATTGTGTCTATTTGTGGTATTTTTATATCAGGAATTTGAATATCTACTAATCATGCATAACCGTTAGGACTTTTAAATGAGATTAGTAGTATTCCAATTTTATTTTTAAAAAAAAATGAATTCAAGTATCTTCTAACCACGCATAACCGTGAGGACTTTTAAATGGGATTAGAATCAACTTGTTTATTTTAAAAGAAAGAAAAAAAAATCAACTTTTGATATGCGTTCCATACATGCATAACCGTGAGTACTTTTAAATGAGCATGGAAGCACATAACAAATTCCAAGTAATTCACCCATGCATAACCGTGAGGACTTTTAAATGAGAGTGAATACTTTGGTATTTATTTATTTTTGTTTTTATTTTATTTTATTTTATTTTATTTTATTTTATTTTATTATTTATTTTTTTTTTAAAAATGTGAAAATGAAAAACGAACGATTCCTGTTTAAAATATCACATATCGACAAACTATATAGAATTTTGATGAATGATGGTTGATAGAAATATGATAGGTATAGAGATGGTCATGGAATTTTTACCAACAAAAAGTTTTATAACTCTTGTTTACATTTCTAAAGAAATTTTCTAATTATACTTTCTCGAGTTATAATATATAATCAATATCAACACTCATCATTTTTTTTTAATCACTATTTTTCTTTTCGATAATTTGTAGGGAGAAAAAAATGTTAAATATTCAGCAAATTTCTAAAACACCTAGACTGAGTCGTAGTTTACAAAAACTATTTTCTGGTAGGGGTTTTGTAAAGATGTCTGCCAGTTGAGAATCAGTTGAAATAAAATTTATGCAGATATTTTCTTTGGAAATATGATCTCTAATAAAATGATGTCTTACATCTATATGTTTTGTTCGCGAATGATGTACAGGATTATTTGTGAGATCAATTGCGCTTTTGCTATCACACATTAGTGGTACACGTTTAAAATTTAGGCCATAGTCATGCAAAGTTTGTATCATCCATAAGATTTGAGCAGAGCAACCGCTCAAAGCAATATACTCTGCTTCTGTTGTGGATAATGCAATACAATTTTGTTTTCTACTCGACCATGCAACTAATGAATGTCCTAACATAAAACATGCTCCACTAGTACTTTTTCTATCAACCAAATTTCCAGCATAATCAGCATCTGAAAAACCTTTCAATTCAAAATTATCATTTGATGGATACCAAAGACCAAACCGTGGGGTGTGCAATAAATATCTTATAATTCTTTTAACAGCTTTTAAATGAGATTCTTTTGGGTTAGATTGAAAACGCGCACATAAGCAGACAGAAAACATGATGTCAGGTCTAGAGGCGGTAAGATAAAGGAGTGATCCAATCATACCTCTGTACAGCTTTTGATCAACTGTCTTACCCTTTTCATCTTTGTCAAGTTTAAGTGTTGTACTCATGGGAGTTCTTGCAGGTTTAGCATCTTTCAATCCAAATTTGTTGACAAGTTCCCTAATATATTTTGTTTGAGAAATGAATGTGCCTTTATTGCTTTGTTGGATTTGAAATCCTAAAAAGAATTTTAACTCTCCAACCAAGCTCATTTCAAACTTTTCCTGCATGACTTTTTCAAATTTCTCATACAATAACTTGCTAGTAGCACCATAAATGATGTCATCAACATATATTTGAACAATCAAAATATCATTGTTTTCATGCAACAGAAATAGTGTGGTATCTACACATCCCTTTTTGAACCCATTTTCAAGGAGATAAGAAGTAAGACATTCATACCAAGCTCTGGGAGCTTGTTTTAATCCATATAATGCCTTCTTTAGTTTGTATACATGGTTTGGATATTCATGACTTTCAAAACCTTCTGGTTGTTCAACAAACACATCTTCTTTTAAAACTCCGTTAAGAAAAGCACTCTTAATATCCATTTGTCTTAGTTTAAATCCTTTGTAGCAAGCAAAAGCTAACAATATTCTAATTGATTCTAGTCTAGCTACAGGCGCAAAGGTTTCATCAAAGTCAACTCCTTCAATTTGATTGTATCCTTTAGCAACTAGTCTAGCTTTATTTCTAATTATATTTCCAGATTCATCATATTTATTTTTAAAAATCCATTTTGTTCCTATAACTGGATAATCCTTAGGTCTAGGTGCTAGACTCCAAACATTATTTCGTTCAAACTGATTTAGTTCTTCTTGCATGGCCATGAACCAGTTTTCATCATTAAGGGCTGAATCTATGCTATTTGGTTCTATTTCTGAAATAAATCCACTATACAAGCACAGATCACATAGATTTTTAAAGGATGAACGAGTTTGTATACCTGCTATAGGGTTTCCAATTACCAATTCTGGTGGATGGTCTGTTTTGTATTTCAGCTTTTCTGGATCCAGATTTCTTCTGACTTCTTGAGTTGTGGTAGTTTCTCTAGCATTAGCAGTTTCTTTTGGTTTTTCAAATTCATCTTTTTCTTTCTCCTCTTCAACGTTACTTTTGGATGTATCCTGTTCGTCAATGCCTTCATCAAATTTCACATTGATTGACTCTACGATTGTTTTAGTCTTTTTGTTGTAGACTCTATAAGCTTTGCTTCTCGAAGAGTAACCCATGAAGATGCCATCATCAGCCTTTGCTTCAAATTTTCCTAACTGATCACCTGTATTAAGAATATAGCAAGGACATCCAAACACTTTGAAGTAAGCGATGTTTGGTTTTTTGTTGAACCATAACTCATAGGGGGTTTTGTTAAGAATCGGTCTGATGATAACTCTATTCATTACATAACATGCTGTATTTCCAGCTTCTGCCCAGAGATGCAGAGGTAGTTCATATTCATTTAACATAGACCTAGCCAATTCTTGTAAAGTACGATTCTTTCTCTCAACTACCCCATTTTGTTGTGGGGTACGTGGTGCAGAGAACTCATGTTTGATTCCGTTTTCATCACAGAAAGTTTCAAATTCATAATTTTCAAATTCTCCACCATGATCACTTCTTAACGAAACAATAGAGACTTCTTTTTCATTTTGCACGAATTTTGCGAATCTTGTGAAGTATGAAAAAGTTTCTGATTTTTTAGCTAAGAAGTATACCCATGTATATCTTGAGTAATCATCAACTAACACAAAGCAATATTTCTTGCCTCCTAAGCTAGCAATGTCATTAGGTCCAAATAGATCCATATGAATTAGTTCAAGAACTCTAGAAGTGCTTACATTGTTTTTGGCATGAAACGATGATTTTCTAAGTTTTCCCAAAGTACATGCTTTACAGATGTTTTCAGTTTCAAACTCATGTGATGGCAACCCTCTTACCAAACTTTTCCTTTTTAATTTGTTTAATAAGTTCATACTAGCATGCCCTAAACGTCTATGCCATAAATTCACTTCTATATCCTTAGCTACCAAGCATTTAGAGAGGATGAGATCATCAAAAGATAGAGAATATATATTACCTTTTCTTTTTCCTGAAAATAAGATTTCTTTTGATGATTTGTCAACAGTTTTGCACATGTCAGAATCAAAGATAACATTCATACCTTTATCACATAGCTGGCTGATTGATATCAAATTGTGGTGCAGATTTTCAACATATAAAACGTCATTTAAGGTAAATGTATTGTTACCTACTTTACCTTTACCGACAATTTTACACTTGTCATTGTTCCCCATTGTGACTCTGCCACCTTTGTACTTTTCTAGGCTAAGGAACTTCGATTTATCGCCTGTCATGTGCCTGGAACAGCCAGAATCCAAGTACCATTGCTGTTGTTCCTTAGCCTGCCAGCATACCTACACGAAAAGAGAGTTTAGTGACCTATTTGTTTTTATAGGTCCATGGTTGTTAGTGGCAGAAAATTTTGAAAAATGATTTTGTGTAGACCCAAAACTATTTATAATTGTTCCCTTTTGCACCCAAATTTGTTTAACTTTGAGAGATTTTATATTTGTGCCTTTTGAAACCCAAATTGGTATAGTTTTTACATGTTTGGGTCTATACCAACAATTATTGTGACCGTGTCCAAATTTTCTACAAATTGTGCACATAGAATTAACTTGATTAATCTTGTTTTCAACAATTTTCGAATTATTATATCCAAGTCCTTGTCTAACCGTATTAACAGTTTGCTTTCCTAATAGCATATTCAACGATTTTTCACTTTTTGAAAATTTATCTAAAGTCGTTGACAATTGTTGGACTTGTGATTTGAGAGATTCATTTTCGTTTAACAACTGTGTGCACTTTTTAATAGAATTCTCTCTCCTAGTATTTTCATTCTCTTTTAAAATCAGAATTTCATTTTCAAGTGATTTTATATTGATTTCCGATTTTTTAATTTCTTCTTCAAATGTTGGACACTTATCACACTTAGGGATCCTACGTTGATAGTTCTTAACTAATTGATCAAGTTGTTCATTGCATTCTATCAAAGTATTCTTTTGAGATTCAAGTTTGGCGTATTTTTCCCTAAGTCGTTCATAACAGCCATTTACTTCATGGAAATAAATAAGTAATTCAGAATGAGTGAGTTTTGATACCTCGCTTGGCTCGTCATCATCACTGTCTGTAACTTCACCATGAAGGCACATGTTTGCTTTTTCACTCTCACTCTCGGTGTTATCACTTTCATCTTCGTCAGTTTCATCCCAAGTAGCCGCAACGCTTTTCTTCTTTAGTTTCTTTCCTTGATTTGATCGTTTTTGAGGACATTGTGGCTTGATATGACCGGGTTTGTTGCATTTGTAACAAATGATTTTCTGTTCTTCTGGGTTGTCTAGTGCTTTGCCTATTCTGCTTTTCAATTCATGATTTCGAGCTGGATTTCCGTATTTGCGATTCCACCTTTTGAATTTCTTTATTAGTAGCGCCAACTCTGCTTCTCCATCATCATCATCATCGTTATCATCATCACTTTCGGTTGTTCCTTTGAGCGCTATTGATTTCTTTCGAGTATCTCCTCCTTCACGCTCTTCCTTGAATTTCATTTCTAGCTCATAAGTGGTGAGATTTCCAATGAGTTCTTCGACTTTGAGTTTTTTTAAATCTTTCGATTCTTGAATGGCAGTTACTTTTGCTTCAAAGCTTCGTGGAAGAACTCTGAGAATTTTTCGGACTATTTCCAATTCGGTGTATGTTTTTCCGAGAGCTTTTGATTTGTATACGATATTGGAAAGTCGACCGTACATCTCTTTGACATTTTCTTCCTTTGCCATTGTAAAGTTCTCGTATTCGCTGCTTAGCATGGCAAGGCGAGATTCTTTGACTTGAGATGTTCCTTCGTGAGTCACTTCTAGTATGTGCCATATTTCCTGCGCAGTTAGACAATGTGAGACACGATTAAATTCAAATTGATCTAATGAACAGATAATAGAATTCATAGCTTTAGCATTAGTATTCTGTAATTTATTTTCTAATTCTGTCCATTGTTCCTTTGGTTTCTCTATTTCCTGATTATCTACAGTTATAGTTGGTATCCTATAACCTGTTTCAACAATATCCCAAGCGTCAATGGTTTTCAAAAAAATTTTCATCCTATTTTTCCAAAAAGCATATTCACCATTGAACATTGGTGGTCTAACTATCGACTGACCCTCTGCAAAAGCATTATTAAAAGAAGCCATTTTAAAAATTAAAATTTTTTAAAACAAAAACTGATTTTTTTTTTTTCAAAAAAAATCGAATTTTTAAAACAGATGTTGACTTCTATTCCTCGCTCTGATACCACTTGTAGGATCGATTTCACCCTAGAGGGGGGGTGAATAGGGTGATAGTGTAAATTATTAAAAATTAATCGCGGAAGCTTGTAAATTAATTTCAATTCTGATCACAGAATAGCAGCACAGATATAGCAGAATATAAATAACAGAATAAAACAGAACAACACAGAATTTACCCAGCTTCGGCAAAACCCTGCCTACGTGCTGCCCCCAAGGTTTCTACTAGAAATTAGATAGTCCCTTGCTTACACACGTAAACTCGCTATACACCGCTATTGACTAATCTAACTCTACGCTCAAAACCCTGCCACAACTCAACTACCGAGTTGCGAATTCTCAAGCTACACACCGTAGCTTGTCCCCTAGTCACACGATTAGAAAATATAAACGGTTTTTTAAAAAAAAGGAAAATTCAATTAAACAATTAAAATAAAAATAGCCCTAACAAAAAAAAAACTTAAGAAAAAAAAATAAAACACGCCGGCCCAATATTATTCTTTAACCCGAATCCTTTTATTTTCTTTGTGACAATGTCGGCTTGTTCTTCAGATGAGATTAGGGCTTCGGCTCTTGTATGTTCCTCTTTCTTCAATTAATTAGGGCTAGAATCGAAGATGCCGATATTATTTTAGTCGATCGATTTTGTGATTTTCGTCTTTGCCCTGTCGATTGACTGCCTCCTTGTACCTTGCTTCGGCTACTTCGATTGACCGAGTTCGATTTCAATTTTGGTGAGTACTTTATTACTTTTTCTTTTTCTGGTTGATGCTTGAACTCGATGCACATAATTGCCGATGATGATGTCAATTTATATAGGGTTTGTAACCCTAGATTTGCGTCGTATATTTTAATTTGAATTTGTCTACTGATATTGCTTTGGCCATTCGATCATACTTGAATGCTCGTGATTTCACTGACTTTGTCAATTTCGTATTTTTGGTAGCTTGATTCACACGGTATTGATTTGATTTCTTTATCACCACATTTCTGACTTTTTCAACATACTGACTTGGTTCAATTGTGACTTCGGCACTGGTTTTGTGTATGCAAATCCATGTCTTTGAATTTGTTACGTGGTCACCACGGTGTTGAATTCCATCTTGTACATCTCGAGTAGACTTCGGTTATGCTTTGTCCTGTATAAGTATTTCTGCATCTCATGTTGTAGTTATTGAAATCTGGAGTTGTTGCACTGGTGCATTTGGTTTGAGTCAGATGTACTGGGTTTGGTTCAGGTTGTTCATGAGTCTTCATTTGGTATTGATCTTCATATATGTGCATATGTACAGTTGCTCGGTCCTTGATTGTTTCAGTATTCATGTTGTTGTGCATTTGTATTACTTGTTGACTGTGTTGTGTAGTAGCTGTGGTCTTGATTGTTGTAGCATGCACTCATTGTTTGAAGCTTGGCTTCACTTGTGTACACTTGAGTCATTTGAGTTGCTGTGTTGATCTTGGTATTTGGTGCATTTGTGCATTGACAACTTCGACTTGTGTTTTTCACTATTGCATAATTGTTTCTGACCTATTGCATGCATTGCTATGACTTGTACTTGTACTTTGTTGCAACTGGAATTCCTATAGTTTGCATTGTTGCTGCAGCTTTTTGAAGCTTGAGTTTCTGGTCACTGCACTTGTGTATATTTGGTTTCACCTTGATATTGTGTAGCCTGGTCTTTGTTCATTACTGAAACACTTTTCATACAGTTGAGTTTCAATTCATTGGAATTGATATTGTACTTCACTGTTGCCTTGTTCATCATTGTGCATTAACTTGACTGTTTGCATTAAAGTTGTATTTGTTGTTGTTGGTCTGGGCATTTGGGTTTGTTGATATTGTGGTATACTTGAGCTTCAGTAGTTGTACTCTGGTTGGTCTTGACTTTTGCATATTTGTTACTGTCCCTGGTTTGCAGTAATCTGCTGGTTGCAATGCCTTGTTGTCGCAGTATTGCAGTTGGGTTGCTGTTATGTTCTGTTCATTCCTAGTTGCCTTGTTGCAGTTTGATTGTGATATCCATGTTGCAGTCCATTTTGATGTTGGTCTTCGTTGCATTCATATCATGTCGCCTTGTGTTGAATCCAGTTTCAAAAATAGGATTTGACCTTGTGCTTGTGTCGTGATTTTAAATATATTGCACGTGCGTTGAACCCGGCTTTGCATTTGGGTTTGACCTGTGCTCACCTGTTCCTGTAGCATTATCAAGTGTATATATCGGTGTGCACGGCCTTGTGGCATATACAGTGATACACTGTGTATGTCACAAGTTGTTCGTGTATGATGAATTCAAATTTAAATGATGACGAACAACCCAAATAACTGAGGCGAATTATATTTTTAAAATTCACGTTTTATTTTATACTGCAAAAATATTTCTTTTTCAATTTTACTGCGTTAGTTTATATTTTTGCAGATCGCTCAGATGCTGGATTCAAACTGGAATGAAGTTGAATATAATTACGAGTGTGAGTGATATGTAGTGAGGTGAATTGTAAATGTGAAATGTGATGTAATTGTAATCAAAGTTGTATAGTTATAGTGAGAGCTTGAAATTGTACTATTCAAAGATGTAATAAATATTTGTTTGAATAAAATATTCGTTTGAATTCAAATTTCGTGTTATTTATTTTATTCTGCAAATATTTATTTAATCTGTGAAAAAAATAAAATAGTATATTATCAAATACATTTAAACGAATGTATATATGTTTATTATCATCAAACAAAAATCATATAAGCGCATATTCAACAAAATGCTTGTATTTTACATATATACTAACTATATCTATTTTTAAGTATATAAAAGGAAAAGTATTTTTAAATCTTTAATTAAATCTCACCTTACATATATACAAACCAACCTAACATATATATACAGGTGTATAATTTTCAAAGAATTATTTAAAGTTGAATTCTATATCTTTAATACTAAATTAAGTATCTACATATATATATTTAATGATTTGCTATTAGATTCATCATTTTAACTCAACTATTATTATAGTTTCAATCAGTTAATTATCCAATTAACAGTTGTTCAAAATCCGGGTTATCACAATATTTTTGCAAATCGAAGATTTTCATAACAGAGCACTAGTGCCACTTTAAATATGGTAAATTTCACCTCTAGGGACTAATTTCAAGTAATTCTACATCATGAAGATTGTTTTCATCAATAATCGTTGTTTTCAATATATTTGATTTTGAAAATTAGTTTGAAGGGATTTTCGGATAGGAATCACCCAAATCCAATAATCCCGGTTCTTTGGATAGGAGTCACCCAATTCCGATCCTGGTTTCTTTGTGCTAATCATCAATAAAAATGTTAAGTTCATATGGGTTTTTGGAAATTAGTTTGAAGTGGTTTACGGATGGGAATCACCCAAATTTGATACCGATTATTCAGATAGGAATCACCCAAATCCGATCCCGGTTCCTTCATGCTAATCATCGATAAAAAGATGTCAAGTGGTTAATTGACATTCAAAGAATTTGTTTCTTTTCTTTTATTTTGGAAAAACTTAAATATGATGTTTTAGAGCATTCGAGCTTTCCTTTAGATCTATCCCACCCCTCGCCTAAAAAAAGAAAACATAGGCCAGGTAAGTTCAGGGAGCTTGTTTCTCTATCCCTAACCTTAGTTAAACACCTTACTTTATCTTTCTAGATCTCACAGGCGGGACAAATGTACTAGTCGTTTCTGCATACTCAGTTATTATTACATTCAATATTCTTCACTTTTTGTTTAAGTGTTACAAACAATTTCTCTTTATCATTTATTCAAACTCTTATTAAAAATTATAAATCATCTTTAAATTACTTAATTATTCCTTTCAAAACATTCACAAAAGATTTAGGAAGGAATTGTTAAGTTCAAAACGCATATTCAAAAGGTTATAGAATTCGCAGCATAAAAGTGCTGCGGAAAGTGCTATGTAAGCTTCTTTGATTTAAACAACTTTTTAATATTTAAAAATTCATATTTTTCATTCCAATATATTTTAAAATATTTTAATAGATTTATAAAATTTATTTCATATTTTTAATCATTTAAAAATATCATTTATAAAGAAATTTCATTTTGGATTTCGAACTGCAAAACCGCAATGTTTTTAGAAAATTGTTTTGGACATATTTCAAAATCTACATGATGAAATCTTGACTTTCTTTCTTCTTTGGAAAAATATTATCACTGTGGACCAAAGAATTTTTATTTCGAAGAAATCCAACTTAAAAATCATTTCTATGCTAATTTGAAGTTATAGGTCGAAATTTACGAACTGCTGCTACACGACGAACTCGATTTTAACCAATTTCGTGAATTGCTTCGGAACTTGTCCGAAGCACTTCGAATTTGTTTTAAACAATATTTAAACTATTTAAACTTATTTAAACAATATTTTCATCATTTCAAACTCATTTTTCATTTCATTTCATATTATAGTATTCTATTATTATTATATCATTTTCAATCTTTTAAGATATTTTGAAATCATTAAGAGGCTAGATAACTTCCATACAAATATTTATATGGATATAATTTCCAATGAATTAACTATGGTAAATTTGTAATCATTTCTCTTATCACTTATCAAACAAGTTATCAACCACATAAACAATCATATAATCAACCTTGCAACCAAGTTATCAAACATTTAATCATTCAACATATTTAAACTTTTCAATCATTATACTTGAAATAAGTTATCGATTAATTAGTAAATATGAGTACTCACCTTTTAACCAAATTGTTCACTCTTACCAACATTCTTTTTCAAACAACACTTCACTATTGTTTTCAACTTTGACCAACTTCGAAAAATTCCACGGAGCTTCCTCAACATCTTGAATTTGCTCCTAGCTCCTTGGAATGAAATCGGCAGGACTTCCTTCTCTTTTTCTTGCTCCGAAGCTTCATGTCTTGCTTTTCTTCTTCCCATAGGTTTGTCCTTTCCTTTATCATCCCCTTCATCCATCGTTTCTTCACTTCTTAGATGTTAAACCATGTTTTAATGGTATCCTAAGGTCTTTGGCAAAGTTTGGTGGTGTTTGGAGTTGATTTGATATGATTTTGAAAAAGTTATTAAGGAAAAGGAAGAGAAGAAGATGCCATTAAAGAGAGCTTCAAGGAGGAAGAAGAAGAAGGTGGAAATAGTGTGAAAAAAGTAAGAAAGTGGTTAGTATTTATAGAAAAAAATGAAGTGGTAAGTTACCAAAATATCAGTTTACCCAATTACCAAATAACCTTACTTCTTAAGTAACCTTATTTTTTTCAACACTTAACATCACATTTCAAATCATTACTTTATGTCATTTTCACTTAGATATTAAGTAAAGAAAGTAATAATTATGTTTCTTTGATTTGATGTTCACTTTATGCTTTGAAATGACATTTTTGTTTTTTTGTGCTTACTTTTTCTTAATTATATTCTAGAATTTTATAAGTATGTTTAGTAAAAGTATACTTAATTAGTGAATTAATTAATACTTATACTATTTGAGTATATGTTCCTATATAAAAAATAAAGGTGCGACGATGTTGTGACAACTTTTAATCGAAAAACTTCGTTTTTGAACAAAATGTTTTACGGTCACATTTTAACGTTTTAGTTAAACTATTCATTTATGTAAAACAAATTTAAAAATAAATTTTTCTAATGCTATTTAAAAATATAAACACTCATAAATAAATTGAAATAGTTTATTTAACCATTGAAACTTATTTTTTTTGAAATCAACATTCTGCCACTTGTATCGTTATAGACAAATGTTACTATTTTTTGTACACTTTTCTTTCTAAATCCTATCTAATATTATTTGAATCATATAACCTTACATATTACATATTTAAAATCACTTTAAATAGTTTATTTTAAAATGGTCAAATTATGCGTCATTACGTTCTCCCCTACTTAAAAGAATTTTGTCCTCGAAATTACCCAAACAAAAGTTTACCTAAAATGTTTATCTTTAAACTTAATTTCATATAATATACACAGATCACCCATATGAAATACCTTATTCGATCTCCTATTCGAAAATACTACTTCACTTCCGAACTAGTATCGATCCCCTGATCCTCTAGTACGGACTTTAATCAGGCTCTTTGCTAAGAAAGCTTTGCTTTCATTCTATAGTGCTCAACTATGATAGAAAACTAAAGTACCTAACCAAACATCCTCGTCAATATTCGACGTCAAGAATCGAGTGATAGATCCTTTTTCACACCAGTGTAAACATGTCAAAGTTATGTACTCAAATCATAGATCAAAATGTCTATGACGAAATGATCTACATATAATATATATATTAACTAATTTCATAAACTTTCTTCATAAAACCATTATCTTAAGTTTATTTCATCTTATAACTTATGTAAATCAATCACATTTTAAAGACTTAAGTCCAAATTCTTAATTAATGCTAGAATTCATTAATAAAATATTTTCCAGATTATAATTACCTTTTTGAAGAGTCATTATTTTACTTAATAGTTCATGACTTAAATCTATATTTGTATGATACACCTTCACATCCTAAGAGTATATACAAATCCCAAATTTCAAATTGATTCCACTTAAATCCGTCTATCTAACAAATTTAGACTTTGTTTTAATTTACTAATATCTCAAATTCATAAGTTATAAAACTTATTTCTTATTTAATACTATTATTAGTTTTCTAGCTTTGAAAAAAAATTAAAACCACCCATATATAAATACTCAAACTCTTAACTCTTAAATCTCTCTTTTTTTTCTTTATAAATCAAATTTATAAATTATCCTTATCTTATTTCATACTCAAAGTATTTCACAATCCTTTACCAAAATTTTTCACAAATTTCTTAGCGCTGAGTTATGTATGATTCAAAAAATTTGACTATCCAAAATTGTCGAGAATTTTGTTTTATCTTATCTATTAGCGATCCCAATTTATCTTTAGTTTAAATACTTTTATAAAGATTACTAATCAATGATTCACGTTATTTATTTAATTTAAGAAAATTATATAGATCAAGTAAATATGAAATAATGCTAAGGAATTTGGTACTACCAATAATATCATATATCCTCTTAATAAGAAGAGTAATACTTAAGAGAAGTGCTTACCATCCGAACACATCAGTTGCCCGTTTTTAGTTTATTTTCGAGCCAATCGAACTAATTATCATAAAATATCTCTTTTGATTTGAAATAATACCATTTTGAAAATCTTTTAGAGATTACTTATAAATCCTATTTTCTAAATTCATTTTATAAATTTATCTTATATCAACTAACTTCATGTAAATTAGCACAATTCTTTTACTCGAATTTAAATTCTTATTCCTTTTATATTTATCTTTTTTAACAATCATTTAAATACATTGTTATCTTATGTGTTCATTCCTTAAAAAACTTATTATCAAATACCCTATAGTCAAATCGTGAAACTTAATTCACAAGGTACTTAACTTTTAAATCAAACAATTGATCAATTTATGATAGTAACTTAACATTATCATTTTTTAATTTATTATTTTGGAACAAGTATTAAAGATCTTAATTAGCTTATCAGATTTCTCACATCGATTATCTTTATGAAACATCTTATAGTCAAACTATGAAATTCTAATCACAAGATGTTCATATTTAAATTTCATTAATCTTGATTTCTATCTATACAACTTTTCAAAATATATACTTTATATTCAAAATATAATCCTAGGTAAAATTACTTCATTTACCAATTTTTTAAAAATTGGTATGTCGATTGGCATTGTTTAAGTGTTCAGGAATCCCTATCAATTACATAGAGCTCTCATGAGTCGACCAAAATCCATATACGACTCAACAGATTAATCAACACAAAACATTTTTACATTCAATAACAAATACGCAATCATATATATAATACACTCAAACTCATTCTTGGGTACTCATCCTAGGGTATTACTAACCCTATCTTTGATGAGACTTTACCCAACCAAAGCCAAGGTTTTCGCTTAACCTTCTGCTCTGATACCAAATGTAATGGCGCGTTTTTCCTTACCCTTTGAATCGACAATAAACCACACATGTCCAACTCAAATTGCACAAACAAGCGGATCATTAAGGCTAGAAAGAAAATTAAGACAGAACAAAATCTTACACAAATGGAATAACATATATTATTTCAATAATAATCTTTACAGCGGAAAATTTTAAAATACAATATCAGAATCTAACCTAGATTCAACCTGGACAGTTATAAACTTCTGTCCTTACAAATGCTGAAAGCAACAAAGCAAATGCAATAGAGTTAGCGGATAATAGATTACGTCGAACGATGATGAAGATCTCTAGCTCTCCTTTGGAAACTCCAACCGTCTTCAACTCAACCTGAAACTACTCGGATCTGACACGAGTGTTAAAAATACTTGGATCAAGCTTGACAAATCAGCATGAGATACTCGAAATTTAAAATGTATAGATCATGACGATGTTATCAAAACCTTTGAAAAGAAGGGTATCTCATAAGACCACATCCACACATAAACACGAACGAGTTTTTACCTTATAATAACCAAAACACTTCATATCAAAATACACTTGATATTATTTTTAATGACATTCTTTTGAAAATACTTTTCAAATAAACTTGTTCAAATAAGGTATCAATATCTGGACTAAGTCTAAGGTAATATATCGGGACTAGGTTAACGGAATATGTGATACCAGAAAGGGAGTAGCTGAAATGTTTGCAAGTCATTACAGCTATTTTGGGAATACAATCAAAACCGTAAATCCCGTATTGGGTTGGATTTCCAATATGCACTAGTGTCCTTTTCTCCGATCCACGCATAACAAATATGGTTCCCATGGTGCCTTAATCGCTTTCCTCAAACTAGTCACTTGAAACTATACTTGCTACGCTACAACTGATAACCGGTAGTTCCCTACTTTTCTCAAGCTAACCACTTTATCCACATGGGGAAATAAATGCCTTGAGGGACGTATCCTCCAATGGGCCAAACGTATTTGACCCCACCACACATGCTCACTTATTCCGAATTTGCGTCTGTTAGACCATATGGTATCCCACAATAACTGGGGTGTGAGGCTCGCAAAGCTATGATCAATTTCTTCATAGCCACGTTTTTTATACAAAACCACGCTTTGATCATAACAGGTTTCACTTTGAATGCCATACTACCAATCCTTTGATCACTATTTGACTCCCACAAGCATACAACCTCTAAACTCGTATGTCTCAAAGAAGGGTGTTAAGCTAAGTGAAGTTGCCTTCTCCGCCACCAACATTTTTAAAAGTCAAACGTTGTATCTCAGAAATCCAATGTCGGACATTCGTCCAAACAAGTTTGTTCTGGGACTGAATGAAACCGAAGGCACTCTCCTACAACCACTAGTAGCGAGTAGTCCTTGAAATTCAAAAAGTCTCCACAACGGGGAGACCATTTGTAACATTCCTATTTTTAAATCAAATTCAAATTGGAAATTAATTTAATTTTTGTAATTAAATTGTTAATTTATTTGGTATTTTCCAAGTTAAATAGATATTTTATTGATTATTAATATAAATGTATATAAATCTGATTTAAAATAGAACCTGTAACTGGAAATTCAAAAATAAATATTCTGAATAGTACATTGGTTATAAACTTAATTTTGAATTGATTTCAAAATATGGCAATAAACATATATGTTGAAGATAAAGATTTGGAAAATAAATAAATTATGATTGGAATAAAATATGTATTTATAAAAAGATATTGTTTGACTGTATAATAATTTTTGAAATCGAGATTTGAAAATAAAAGTTTTGAATATATATTGAATTTGAAAAGCTCTATTTCAAAAATTTATAGAAATTTGTTTTCTAATTTATAATATACATATGTAATGTATATTTTGAAAGTTGTATTGGAAATTCAATAATAAAAATCTTAGAGAATAAATTGAATTTAAAATTTACATTTTGAAATTGAAATTTGTTTTCTAATTTTATTAAACATGCATTTTGGTTTGAAAATGATATTTTGAATTTGATATAATAAATTTTTCAAAGGTTAATTAAGAACTAAATTCTAATATTGGTTCATGTATAATTAAATTTTAAAACCCATTTTTCTTTAAAAGATTATATAAATGATAAATAAAGAAAATGTATTTATTTAATAGGAAATATAATATAAAGCCATATTTAAAATATTATTTAAAATGTTTAAGATATAAACATAAAAGAGTTAAGTAATTTATAAAACTAAAAGGGGTTTAAAATAAAGTTTTAAATTAAATAAAGTAAGGGCTTTAAAACATATTTATAAATAAATTAAAGAAAAGGGTTTAAAACATAAAACTTCTTATTTGTGACATTTGTAAAACAATAAAACTATGTAATTAACAAATGTAATCTTCTTAACTAAAGAAATAAACAAGTGGCAAAGTCATTTCTTTTCTTTCGAAAATTTAATAAACATATATGTATGAAAGAATTAGATAAATCAGGTTTTCTCAAGCTTGAAATAAACTAAAACAAATATGAAAAAAAAAGAAAAAAACACAGATTAAAATAATTTGAGTTAAAACCTGGAACAAGTATTAGGGTCAAGCAAACAACTTCAACAAAATCTGTTTTAACCTCGAAGCTTCAATCTGGAAAAAATTTAACTCAAACCAGCAAAGAATAAAATCAAACTCAAAGACTGATATGTGAAACAAGATCAGAAAACAATATCAGACAAATTCAAGCCTGGAAATCAAATTAAAGTCAAGGAAAGGTTTCTTTTCAAACCTGAAACAAAGCAACAGATCAGAAGCGTGGAAATCAAACTGAAGTTTAAAGCTTCGGCTTCAACTTGACTCAACTAAGCATTCAATTCATCTTGGTTTAAACAGCAATCAGATGCAATGCAACTCAATTTCAGATCAATAAATTTAAAAATCAAAATGCAGAATCAAAAAGCATTCCCCAGTTTTTCAACAATTCTATGATTTCTCTGTTTCTTCCCGCTAAGGTGGGCAAACCAACCTTATAAACTCTAAAAGTTTGATATATATGATTTTCCTGTGATGATCTTTGAAGTCTGCTATGAATTATGATGTGCATGTTGTGTATATGTATCTGTGTGCAGAGATATTATGATGTGCATGTTGTGTTTATGTATCTGTGTACAGAGATATTATGATGTGCATGTTGTGTATATGTATCTGTGTACAGAGATATATCTCTGATTTTAAGTTACAGGTCCCTGTTTTTGGTTACAGGATTTCAAACTTAAGACTAAAATTCAAATTCTCTTTGTAAAATCAATATTAGGCTATGAACCTTGAAGAGGAAATGATGATAACCATATAATTTCATTTTAAAAATAACTGTAAGCAGAAATACTTGGTAAATATTTCAAAAACAAAATATTACAGTAAAATAAATCAAAGACTCGAAATTTGATGTTCGCAAATTCTTTTTTTGAATTCACAACCTGATTCAGTTAAAAATTGATGAATTTTAATGATAATATCATGATTTTTAGCGTTGGGAATCATTTGGAATTTAGGTTGAACAGAGTCAAGAAAAACATCAATTTTCGGTGATCTAGGTGGAGTCGAACTTTGAGATCGAGTCTGAAGGAAGAAGAGATGACGTAGACCAATGGAAAAATAGTCATTGTATTTATTATCGATTGTGGAAGTGGTATGATAAAAATTTAGGGTCTAACTAAATTTTGGGTCATGGTCGGAAAACATGTTGCCGCATCGCCGTGGGCGAACGTGAAGCGATCGCATGTGGGGGAACGTGGCGAGGAGGCCGTGATGCATCTCTGGTATGATGGCGAGTACTCCGGTGGCCTAGTTCGATGTCGATGCGTGGTTGTGGTCGAATTAGTTTGTTTCCAGGTTGATCAACCTGCTCGATTTTGATCCATTGTCGTTTTGGATCATCTGGGTGGTTAGGGAGGTTCAGTGGGTTAACGAGGATGTGACGGAGGTCTTGGATATAGTCGGCGATGGTTCCATTGAGTGTACACGTGCATGTGTACTTGTTTTGTGTCTGGGTTGTTTTTGATTTAGGGAAGAAGAACTAGCTCGGGTCGATCCCGTGTAGAGGCTCGTGAGACTCGGAGTTGCGGTGGCTTGCGATTGTGTCGAGTTTGGCTCGAAGAAGTTGTTGAAGGGTTCGGATATTGTTTCGATCTAGTAGCAGGTGTTTATTTTGTAAAAGAAATAAGTTCAAAGTTTAAATTAAGATGAAAATAAATTTTAAAAAGTTTATCTAAAAGAATAAGTTTTCAAAAGATTGTAAACCAATTTTTCCAAAGTAAGTATATTTAACAAGTTTTTTAAAATAAGTTTCCTAAACTAAATTTTAAAATTTAAATTTGATTTGAAAATAATTCGATTTGGTTTTGAAAATATTCTTATATTAGGTAAATTATTAATTAATTCCCTAAGTGGTTTTCAAACATAATTTAACGACTTAAGGGATGATTATTTAATAATAATTAAAGGTTAATTACTTTAATGTAATTAAAAGTTGATTTATTAACTTGTTGTTAATGGTTAATTAATAATTAAGTAATTAAAGTTTAATTACTTCAAGGATATTAAATAATTAAAGGTTGATTAATAATGAGAAAGTAATTACGGGTAATTAATTACTTAAAAAAATTACTTAATTAATTAATGATTAAAGTTGATTAATCAAATGATTAAAGAATAATTAAGGATAATTAATTAAAAGGTAATTAATTAAGAGTTAATTAATTAATGTAATTAATTAATTAAATAATAATTAAAGGTTAATTATTTAATGATTAAAGGTTGATTTATTTATTAAAGTTGATTAATTAATAATTAAAGGTTAATTAATAAATGATTAAGATTAATTAATAATTAAGGTTTGTAATTATTTAATATTAATTAACCAGGATTAGTAGTTTAGCTATAAGAAATTAATCTGATTTAAATTTATCAGATAATTAATTAGTCTTACTTATGGATGACTGTATTCTATTGAATGCTGTGAATTGCTTGATATCCCTGATATATATGCTTTGTGAAATGAGTTATTTTGGTTTATCTGTGATAAATGCAATTTATTTAACTATGATGAATGTATATTGTTTATCTGTGAATCTGTGAATGAACGATAAGCGTTATAGATTATACCGCTTATCAATAGCGATGTGCTTGAATATGTGATGTGATGATTGATGATGTTGTACTTTTGGGTAAGACCCCTGGACTGCACCATACACACACAAATATGGATTGCATGAGGAAATCGGTTAAGTCACAGATTTTAGAAAATAAAATTTGAAATTGAATTCTATGTTTGGAAATTATGATTTGAAAAGGTTATACAAGTTATAAATGTGTTTATATGCATTTTAAACTATTTAAAAAGTATTGTTTTAGGAATTTGAATTTAAATCAAGCTTTACACTTGAAGGGCTTTAACTTATATAAATGTAATCGGATTTTTCCGAAACGAAAACTAATAGTTTTCAAATAATAAAAACTTTCATATAAGGAAAGGATTTCCAATTTGTATTGAAAAGTTTCAAGTTTGAAATGAAATTGTGAATTGTTTTGAAAGCTATGAATGAAGCTTTGTGAAGGATTATTAAACCTTGTTTTGAAATCGAGGAGGATTTTAAATGGTGTATCTTTAATATAAAATATTTGAACTGGAAACGGGTTTGAAAGCTATTAATTCTTTGATTTAAAGATTGAATGAGTTAATCCAAATTGAAATGAAAATTGTTTTGAAATATGTGAATGAATCTTTGTGAAAGATTGGTTAACTGTGTGAAGTGAATCTTTTTGTTTAAAAAGATTTAAAATGGTAATTTGTTTAAACCATTTGTTTTGGGTAATAAGTTGTGACTTAATTGAGATCCCATTATCCATATGATTTTTAAATATTGCGCTCATTATTCGGTTTAGCAGGCAGAGGACCTTTGTGTCATATAACCCATTCCGAATAATGATACGACGTCATGGATAGCATTTGAAGACCGGTGGTAAAGACCGGATATTTTCAAAAGCAAAAGGATAACTCGTCGAATGTCTTTGCACCGACTGGTCCCCGGTATAGAGGTCTCCATATATGATGGGGAGTCAGGACGTGATTAGGGATTATCCGGATTTGCAAGGCCTTCTTTGGATGTGCCTACGGTTCTGTTCGAACCCGGAACAGACTTGTATGTATGTGTGTCTGACATTACACTTTAAGATTAAAGCTGGTTTCTATCAAATACATTTCTATTTGGTGGCGGAGATTTATTCTCTTAGCTTAACACCCTTCTCTGAGATGTACGAGTTTAGAGGTTATGTAGTTGATGGTTACTAGTGATACATTCCCAATTTGGTAATGTGGCATACGAAGTGCTGCTGATCATTTGTTGGTCTAAGCATGGCTTTGTGAAAAAGCATAGCTTTATGGACGAGACTGCATCAGGACCTCACACCCCGGAAATGGTCAAAACAGGAAAGATGCGGCAAGGTTGCAGGGGTCGTGCCCCTAGGGTATGTCCATTCCTTCTGGAAAAGGGTGGTATCATGGTCTGGAGCCCGGATACTTAACTCATGTGGACACTATAAATTTATTACTGTGTGATGTTTCTTTGTGGTTGAGGATCCTCGGATAAAGGTCGCAAACGAATGGGGATGGCATATCTTAGGTGTTACTCTCGGGAAGGGAGTAAACCGGCCTTGTGCGGGCAGAGAGTCGGGTAGGTTCTCGGGGCGTCCCTCCAGAAGCGTTCCCATATGGCCCAGGAAGTTCCTTTGCCTGACCATTTGTTGGAAATCGAATCTCCAATAAGCGCCTTGTACGGTTTTAGTTGTAGAACCTGCCATTTAACATGATAACTATAGTAGGCATACTATAATGGTACTATGTTGGCTAAGGTTAATATTATACTTGCAAATGTCTTCCACTATGCACTAATAATAATATCAAATGATTTTTGCATATCAAGCATTTTTGACTGTCATAAGGAGAAATCTCCTCCAATTCTGCGCTTGCATTGTGTGTGTGGCGGGAGGCCTTATGGCAGTTTCATTTTCCAAAAAGCATTGCGGATTTCAACTTTAATTTTTTCATTGTTTGCTTTAAAGATAAACTGTTTTTGTTTGCTCATACATGTCCCATGACTGACCCGGAGTTTATTATTTCCTTTCTAAACTCTGAGTGCCCACAATTTTCACACGGGCAGCCTAGAGTTGGGTTTTTTAGATAATCAAGTAGTAGGTGTAGATTCGATAGCCTTCGAAGTATTTGGTTTGGCAATCTCATTGGGATGGAGTTTGTTCACTTAAGCATTGATGGTGGTTCGAGCTTATTAGATTGGAGTCCTTGCAGCTTTTGGGATGAGCTTTTGGTTTGGAGTTGCAGATTTTGGATTCACTCTTCTTCGAAGATCATATTTGAGTTATCTCTTACTTTGTTATCATATTCCGCTGTTGTATATTTGTCTCTGATATTGTTGTATCATATTGTATCGGATATTGTATTCATTGTTGTATCAATGATATTATTCATTTTCTTCCGCTGTGTTGTTGTACTTAATGTGTTATAAGCTCCGACGAGCCATATTCGAAGTTTGAATCTGCGGCATTCGAGTATAAGTGAAGTACGGGTGTCGATTTTCGAAGGTCGAGTCAGGGTTGTTTCACCATTGCTATAAATAACTCTATAATGGAAGCAACCCATAACATGTAAAACCAGCAGTCATCAAGCTATGAAGATCCACAGTCTTCAATAATCATCATCTTCAACATGTCTTCACTTTCGAACGTATACATTGGATCAAAATGGTTTTCGGATAGGAATCATCCAAATCCAACTCTGGTTCCTTTGAAGCCAATCATCGCTTTAAAAGATGTTAAGTTCATATATGGATATCAATCATCAATCAATTAATTCATCTTCTATTTAAATCAAATATCTTTCTTAGATATATTCTTTTTGATTTATTCCATTTTCTTTTCAAATGTATATGGAATCATTAAGCCTCATTTATCAAATCATTTAATTTATTAAACCTTTCTTAAATCTTGAAATAAATCCAAATCACTTTCTCTTTTACTTAGGAAAAACTTACCAAATCATTCATTAAATCTTAAATCTTAATCAAAGATTCCTTATATTCAAGTTGTAACATTTAACTTAGGGAAAATATTCCCAAATCATTCATTAAATCTTAATCAAAGATTTCTTTCTTAACTTCAAATCATATTTTTGCAAATCCAAGATTTTCATAACAGAGCACTACTGTCACTTTAAATATGGTAAATTTCACCTCCAGGGACTAATGTCAAGTAATCCAACATTATGAAGATCATTGTCATCAATAATCATTATCTTCAATATATTTTATCTCGAACATTAGTTTGAAGGGAATTTCGGATAGGAATCACCCAAATCCGATCCCGGTTTCTTCATGCTAATCATCGATAAAACTGTTAAGTTCAAATGGGGTTTCGAAAATTAATTTGAAGTGATTTCTGGATGGGAGTCACCCAAATCCGATCCTGGTTCTTTCGTGCTAATCATCGATAAAAAGATGTTAAGTGGTTAATTAACATTCAAAGAATTTGTTTATTTTGTTTTATTTTGGAAAAACTTAAATATGATGTTTTAGAGCATTCAGACTTTCCTTTCGATCTATTCCACTCCTCGCCTAAAAAGAGAAAACATAGGCCAGGTAAGTTCAGGGCTCTAGTTTCTCCATCCCTAACCTTAGTTAAACACCTTATTTTATCTTCCCTGATCTCACAGGCAGGACAAATGTACTAGTCGTTTCCGCATATTCAGTTATTATTACATTCAATATTCTTCACTTTTTGTTTAAGTGTTACAAACAATTTCTCTTAAACATTTTTTCAAATACTTTTTAAAACATCCAAATCATCTTTAAATTACTTAATTATTCGTTTAAGATTATTCAAAAAAGCTTTAGGAAGGAATGGTTAAGTTAAAACGTATATTCAAAAGGTTATAGAATTCACAGCATAAAAGTGCTGCGAAAAGTGCTATATAAGCCTATTTGATTTAAACAACTTTTTAATATTTAAAAATTCATATTTTTCATTGCAAATATCTTTTAAACTATTTTAATAGATTTATCAAATTTATTTCATATTTTTAATCATTTAAAAATATCATTTATAAAGAAATCCCGTTTTGGATTTCCAATTGCAAAACCGCGATGTTTTTAGAAAATTGATTTGGACATATTTCAAATTCTACTTGATGAAATTTTGATTTTCTTTCTTTGTTGGAAAACTATAATCATTATGGACCAAAGAGTTTTTATTTCGAAGAATCCGACTTATAAATCATTCTCTATGCTAATTTGAAGTTACGGGTCGAACTTTACGAAGTGCCGCTACGTGACGAGCTCGATTTTGACCAATTTTGTGAATTGCTTCAGAACTTGTCCGAAGCACTTCAAATTTGTTTTAAACCTTATTTAAACTATTTAAACTTATTTAAAACAATATTTTCATCATTTCAAACTCATTTTTCATTTCATATGATAATAATATTTATTATTATATCATTTTTAATCTTTTAAGATATTTTGAAAACATTAAGAGGCTAGATAACTTCCATACACACATTTATATAGATTTAATTTCCATTGAATTAAATATAGTTTATTTCTAATCATTTCTCATATCATTTATCAAACAGGTTATCAACCACACAAACAATCATATAATCAACCAATTTTGCAACCAAGTTAACAAGTATTTAATCATTCAACATATTTAAACTTTTCAATCATTATATTTGAAATAAGTTATGGATTAATTAGTAAATATGAGTACTCACCTATTAACCAAATTGTTCACTTCCTACCAACATTCTTTTTCAAACAACACTTCACTATTGTTTTCAATTTAACTAACTTCGAAAAATTCCGCAGAGCATCCGCAACACCTTGAATTTGCTCCTAGCTCCTTGAAATGAAATAGATGGCACTTCCTTCTCTTTTTCTTGCTCCGGAGCTTCATGGTTTGCTTTCCTCCTTCCTATAGGTTTGGCCTTGCCTTGATCATCCCCTTCCTCCACCATTTATTTACTTCTTAGATGCTAGACCATGATTTAATGGTATCCTAAGGTCTTTGGCAAAGTTTGGTGGTGTTTGGAGTTGATTTGATATGATTTTGAGAAAGTTAGTAAGGAAATGGAAGAGAAGAAGAAGCCATTAAAAAGAGCTTCAAGAAGGAAGAATAAGAAGGTAGAAATAGTGTGAAAAAAGTGAGAAAGTAGTTGGTATTTATAGAAAAAGAAATGAAGTGATATGTTACCAAAATATCATTTTACCAAATTACCAAAATAACCTTATTTTTTTCAACACTTAGTATCATATTTCAAATCATTACTTTATGTCATTTTCACTTAGATATTAAGTAAAGAAAGTAATAATTATATTTCTTTGATTTGATGTTTACTTTATGCTTTGGAATGGTATTTTTGTCTTTTTGTGCTTACTTTTTCTTAATTATATTATAGAATTTTCTAAGTAATAGTAAAAGTTAACTTGATTAATGAATTAACTAAGACTTATACTATTTGAATATATGTTCCTATATAAGAAAATAAAGGTGAAACGACATTGCGACAATTTTTAATCGAAAAAACGTCATTTTCGACGAAATGTTTTGCAGTCACATTTTGACTTTTTGTTAAACTATTTATTTATGTAAACCAAATTTAAAAATAAATTTATATAATGCTATTTAAAAATATAAACACTCATAAATAAAATAAAATAATTTATTTCGCCATTGAAACTTATTTTTTTTTAAATCGGCATTTTTTCACTTTTGTCGTTATAAGCAAATGTTACTATTTTTGTGTATACTTATCTTTTCAAATCCTATCTAATATTATTTGAATCATATAACCTTACATATTTTATATTTAAAATCAGTTTAAATAGTATATTTTAAACTGGTCTAATTCTGGGTCATTACAAATCTTATACTTATACTTAAATATTAATCTTATACTTAAATAGTATATTTTAAATCTTATACTTATTATTAAAATCCGAAGAGCGAACTTGTCCTATTCATGGAATTTAAAAGGTGATCTCACCGTTATTCTACCAATAGCACTCGTTGAATACAGAAGTTGATTTTGGATAAAAGCAGAATGATTTCTATAATTTTATTTTCTCAAAAGATACTCTTAAAAATGATTTGAGAAATATTCAAAAATAGGTTTAAATGATTCCGTATTCACTAAAATAATATTTTGAAAATATATATCTCTCGAAGATATTTTGGTAAAGAAAAGTGAATGAATCGGAAAAAAAATCACCTAATCACATCATTTTTATCGATGATTGGATTTCAAAGGAACCGGGGTCGGATTTGGATGATTCCTATCCGAAAACCACTTCTAACCAATGTACAAGTTCAAAAGTGAAGACATATTGAAGATGATGATTATTGAAGACCGTGGATCTTCATGGCGTGAGGACTACTTGTTGACATGCTCTGGGTAACTTCCATTATAGAGTTATTTATAGCAGTGGTCTCCTCGTTGTGGAGATTTTTCGGATTTCAATGACTACTCACTATTAGTGGTAGTAGGAGAGTACCTTCGGTTTATCATGTTCTTGGACAACTTGTATGGACATTTGTTTGACATTGCACTTCTAAAAGATTATGTACATTGGTTTTTACAAACGTACATTAGCGGTGGCAGAGAAAGCAACTTTTCTTAGCTTAACACCCTCCTTGAGACGTATGAGCTCAAGGGTTGTATTTTTGTGAAAGACAATTAGTAGCCAATGGAAATGGCGGTGTGGCATTCAAAGTAATGTGATATGTGAAAGGTAATCACCTTAAGCCTCATCAACCAGAAATGACCCAAACAGGGTTTGATGCGACAAGGCTAAGTGGATCATTCCCAATTAGGATATGATCATCCCCTTCTTGATATATTTCTTCCTGCTATGACGTTTAGTATGTAAATTAATGTGGTTTCTATGCTCGGACGCCTTTTTAAAGGTCGGTAACGACCGGGGGATGATATATTCGGTACTATCTAGTTACAGAGGTAGGCCGATCTTGTGTTGGTAGAGGGCATATGTTCTGTGCCTCGGGACATCCATCTAGAGATGTACCCATCGGAAGGTAGTCCCTTCACCTAGTTATTTGTATGGAAATCCATTCTCCAATCAGAATTTGCGATTTTGTTTGTATTGGCATAATGAATAGCCTCGAAATGCTATATGGGTAACCATTTCGGCTAAGATTAATAAGTTTATTTACAAACATTTTCAAGAAAGTCATTAAAAATAATATCCCTAAATTTTACGTAATGAAGAGTTTTGGTTATCATAAGGTGAAAACCCGTTTCTTGTTTATATACAGCGTGGTCTTATGAGATACCATTTTTTCAAAATATCGTACTATGAGTTCTCACGCCAGTCCAATGACCGACCCAAAGTTTGTTTTCCTTTTAAACTCTGGGTGCCCTGTTTTTCGGGCAGCCGTATAGTCAGAATACCTAAGGAGAATTTGAAGCATTTTGGAGAAGGTTTTTTTGGAGCTATGAAGTTGAAGTACCTTACGTAGATATCTACCTATTTTCTGTGTTATGTAGTTTGTTTTTCCCAGCATATATATGGATAGACAGTTATAACTATCCCGCTGGATTTTATTTGACTCTGATCATTTATGTATAATTAAAATGTTGAATGCGATGTGAGATTCTATTATTGTGTTATCTTCTATCTTTATTTTCTTTTACATTCTTGATAATCTGCCTCCTCGACACTTGGATTTACGACACTTGAATACTGTGGATATATTAGTGTCGATTTCTAAGGGTCGAGGAGACAGGTTACACCATGTGGTATCAGAGCTTAAGGTTAAGTGAGAACCTTGGCTTTGTTGGGATATGACATTTTAGAGATAGGGTTTGTAACACCCTAGAATGAGTTTAGTCTGAGGGAGCGCATAATTAAAACTTTTAACTTGAATAAGTATATTCATACTCTATAGCACTCCCTAAGATATTTTGTCTATATATCCTAAAGATTTTTTCTTACTATACACAGATAGTAGAAAATAAGTGGAAGAAGAGTAAAAGGTAGGGGAGGAAGTAATACTACAAATGGCCGACTACAGTAGTTGAGGAAGTAATAGTTCTGGTACAGCCCCAAATTAACTTTGCAACTTTATGCAAGAACTATACCAGTCTTGGTGGTAAAGCTTTCAAAAGAACAGAAAACATCATTGAAGTACAAGCTTGGATCTGCTCTAGTGAAAGAATTTTCAAAGGAACGAATATTGGAGATGAGCAGAAGAGATTCTTAGCTTTTTGGAAACTACAGGATGGAGCCTCAGTTTGGTGGGATTCTAAAGATGTGAAGGGCAAAGGAGTCTTGGAAGGTAATATTTTTATCAAAGATATTTTAGTTAGAGTATTATTTGATACAGGGCTTCTCATAATTTTATTTCTAAAACTACTGTAGAAGAATTGAAACTTGAACCTAAAATTGTTGAAGACCATATTTGCATGACAAATCCTATAGGAGGTTCCACTAATCTTTGCATGCACTACGAAAAAGTTCCAATTTCCTATCCTCCCCATCACTTTCCTTTTGATCTTTTCGTCTTAGATTTTATTGAGTTTGAATTTTACTTGCTATGGATTGGTTGGCTAAATATAAAGCTGTGCTCGATTGCAAAAATATAGCAATATTTTTATGGATCGTCTTTGGAAAAATCATAGAAATATCTTGTGAAGGTCCTAGTCCAAGAAGGGATAGTTTTCTTTATGCTTTAGATACATCCCAGACAGGATTAGAAACAATACCTGTTGTTAAAGAATTTGCAGATGTCTTTGAGGAAATAAAAGGTTTGCCCCCACATTGAGAAATTGAATTCCATATTAATTTAGTTCCTGGTGCGATGCCAAATAAATAACAAGATAGAAGGATGGCTTTGAAAGAAAGGGATGAATTGAATAACCAAACCCAAGAGCTATTAAAAAAAGGACTAATAAGACCAAGCCGTTCAAGTTGGGGATCAGCCGTAGTTTTTGTTGCTAAGTCAGATGGATCATTGAGATTGTGTGTAGACTATCGAGATCTAAATAAATAAACAATCAAGAACATGTATCCTCTGCCTCGGATAAAATTGTTTGACCAGTTACATGGAGCTCGATTTTTTTCTAAAATGGACCTAGCTACAGGATTCCATCAATTAAGGATCGTAGAATATTGCATCCATCTAACTGCATGCAATGGTCGAAATACTTTCTATGAGTGGTTAGTTATGCCTTTTGGGCTAACTAATGCACCCGCTTATTTTGTTGACCTTGTGAATAGAGTGTTTAGAGATGTGCTAAACAAATTTGTGTTAGTCTTTATCGATGATATCCTTATCTACTCAAAGACAGAAGAAGAACATGCAAGGCATCTAGAAGCTGTGCTGGAGATATTAAGGAATAATGTGCTTAAGGACAAATTCTCAAAGCGCCATTTTTGAAAGAAGGAGGTAAGATTCCTTGGACATATAATATCAAAGATGGAATTTCAGTGGATCGAGGGAAAGTTGCAGCTATCCAAGATTGAAAGCAGCCACAAACTCCTAAAGAGATTCATAGCTTCTTAGGTTTGGCAGGATATTACAGAAGATTCGTTCAAGTCTTCTCTAAAATTGCACGTCGCCTAACAAAATTGAAAATGAAGGATGCTAAGTTTATCTGGACTCCTAAGTGTAAAGAAGCATTCCAAGAACTGAAGAAGAGGCTGATAACCGCTCCAATTTTAGCAATTATAAATGGAAATGGTGGATTGACCGTTTATACAGATGCCTGTGGAGAACGAGTTGGGGGTAGTTTTAATGCAAGATGGGAAGGTGATTGCTTACGCAGGTAGACAACTGAAGACGCACGAGAAGAATTATGCAACATACGACTTAGGATTATTAGCTGTTGTGTTCGCTCGAAAGATATGGAGACATTTTTTGCTGGGTAAAAATCTTTCATAGTTCATTTCAATAAAACTTTGAATTGACCTTAGTAAATAATATTCCATCTTTTAGGTGAAAAATTCGAACTCTTCATGGACTACAAATCTTTGAAGTATCTATTCACCTAGAAGGACTTGAACATGAGACAGCAATGCTGGATAGAATTTCTTAGATCATATGATCTAGATATTCTATATACACCCGGGAAAGCCGACGTAGTATTTGATGCATTGAGTAGGAAGTTAGCTACTATTTCTTATTTGGTAGTAACTCCAACTCTCCTATAAAAGATCGCCAGCAAATAAAGGAAGGATATATTTCTCAAGGATATCGTTAGAGATATACATCAATGATATCATTCAAACTATAAAATAGATAACCATGGAGTATTGGGGTTAAATGGAAGAATTTGTGTTCCAAAAGTTGGAAATCTAAAGCAAGAAGTACTAGCTGAATGCCATACAGCCAAACTTAGCATTCATCCGGGGATTCATAAGATATACAAGGACATGAAGCATACATTTTGGTGGAAAAGTATGAAATGAGACATATCTCTCTATGTCAGCCACTGTGAAAATTGCCAAAGAATCAAAAATGACAAACAGAGGACGGCAGGATTACTTCAACCTTTGGAGATTCTAGCTCGGAAGTGGGATCAAATATCCATGGATTTAATTGATGACTTACCCCGAACAAGGAAAGGAAATGAAGACATTTAGGTTATCATAGATTGATTAACATTAAGTGCACACTTTATTCCAGTTAAACCAACAAGAACTGCAACAAGCATTGCTGATTTATATATGAAGGAGATTGTCTGATAGCATGGAATTCCGAGCAGTACATTAAGCAATCGTAATCCAATCTTCACTAGTCAGTTTTGTAAAACACTACACACAGCTTTGGGAACCAAGCTGAGTATAAGCGCTGCATATAACCCCCAAACTAATGGCCAGACAGAAAGAGTCAACCGTATTTTGGAAGATCTTTTAAGAGCATGTATTCTAGACTTTGGAGGCTCGTGGGAGAACCATTTACATTTAGTGAAGTTCTCCTACAATAATAGCTATCAAGCTAGTATCAGCATGGCACCTTATGAAGCTTTGTATGGCCGTCCATGTAAATCGCCAACATGTTGGGTAGAAACCGGAGATCGGTTAATGCTTGGCCCAGATGTGATACGAGAAGTTTCAGAGAAAGTTGATATGATTAGAAAGAAGCTAAAAGAATCCCAAAGTAGACAAAGGAGTTATGCAGACCAAAGGTGTAGAAATATGGAATTCTCAATTGGAGATGTAGTCTTTTTGAAAGTCTCTCCAATGAGAGTAGTAGTAAGATTTGGAAGAGCTGGAAATTTGGCGCCTCGATATATTGGACCTTTTTCCATTCTCGAATGAATCGGCCCAATAGCTTATCGAGTACAATTGTCTAAAAGATTGTCTGGTGTACACAATGTTTTTCACGTATCCAATTTACGGAAGCATGTATATGACCCAGAACAAATCATAGAAACGGCTACGCATGATGACTTGGAGATAGTACCAAACTTAGCGGTTATTAGAAAGCACGTTCGAATCGTGGATCAAGATGAAAAACGATTAATAAGGAAGGTAGTACGATTGGTCAAAGTTCAATAGAGCGGGGATGCCCATGATTGCACATAGGAAATAGAAGATAGAATGAGAAAAGCATATCCTGAGTTTAGAATTGTGTATACACTTTATCTATCATTTGAATGAACTCACCGCATGTGGTGTAATCACTTATTGTATATATACCGTCTTACTGAATATACGTTTCTTTTTGAGCTATTTTGTTCTTATCTAATTTCGAGGACGAAATTCTTTCAAGTTGGGGAGAATGTAACGACCCAAAATCTAACCACTTCAAAATATAATATTTAAAGTGATTTTAAATATAGAATATAAAGGGTTTTATGATTCAAATAATATTAGCCTGGATTTGGAAATAGAAATATACATAAAAATAGTAACATTTGCTTATATCAACAAAAGTGACAAAATCCTGATTTTGAAAAACTAAGTTTAAATGGTTTAATTAATTATTTAATTTATTTATGAGTGTTTATATTTTTTAATAATATTATACAAATTTATTTTTAAATTTGGTTTACATAAATAAAATGTTTAACTAAACCATCAAAATATAACCGTAGAACATTTTATCAAAATCAAAGTTTTGTCGATTTAAAGTTGTCATAACGTTTACACCTTAATGTACACAAATTAATAAATATGTTAACATATAAAGGTAATTATCAATTAACTAAAAAAGGTTACTTTTAATAATCATACTTATAAAATTCTAGAAAGTAATTAGCAAAAGTAAACTAAAAAAGATAAAACACATGTCTCATCAAATGTGACATAAAGTAAAGTAATCATTCTTATTTTTTTACTTAACTACTAAGTATTTGAATTTTAAAAGTGTGATGTGATGTGGATGGTAAGTGTTGAATTAAATAAGTTTACTTAATTCTTAAGGAATGTTATTTAGTAAAAACACAAATCTATATTTTATTCTCCAATATTTTCTATAAATACTCATCCTCTTCTTCTTTACTTTTGCACCATTTCTTCTCTACTTTCTTAAGCTTTCTTACATCCTTTAATGGCTTCTTTCCATAGTTAAATAATGCCAAAATATTCCCAAAAAATAAAACAAAGAAACATATCAACAAAACTCCATCGAAACCACAAAACTCCTCCTCCCCTCTCCTGTTTCCCATGCCCCCCTTCCTCCTTTTAGCCGAGCACATTTTCCACTTCAAGATTGGTCGTGCCCTCCTAAGGCAAGTACGAGGAAGTTTAGCAAGTTCTAAGAGTTTAAAGCAAAGTGTAGCAATGTTATAAAAATTTGAAACTAGATTGAAAGTAACAAAAGGTGAGAACTCTAAGTCGATAAGTAGGAAATGTTTATGTGATATTTTGCAAGTTATAAATGTTGTTTGAATGTTAATAAAGATGTTTGATAAGTGTTTGAAAAAGAAAGCAATCACCTTTAAATCATTTGCAAAAGTTAGTAAGAAAATATGTACATAAATGACAATCATGTGACATTGTAATAAAAAAAGATTGTTAAATTAATATGCAAGTTCATATGACATGTTAGGATATGTTAAAATGGTTATAAACATTGTTTGGATGTTTATTAGTTGTATATTGAATATATATGTTGAAACAAGTCACGGATTTACGCGACTTATAATCACATGGAAATCACTTTTCAAAAGAAATGAAATGTGATATGAAATCATTTATACCTTTGAAACATGTTTGGATATACTCTAGAAATGTTTTCTAAGTATTTAAACTTGTCTCAGCAAAGATTGGGTATGAATCTCAAAATATGCCTAAAAATTGATGCGTCTCGTAACGGTAGTTCGTATTTTCGCGTCAAAAGTTCAAATGAATATACGAAGTGGAATACAGTTCGGAATTCTTGGAAATAAGAATTTTCTGAATCCTTATATCCATATCTTTCATATAAAAAAATCAATATTTCATCTTGTATATTTTGAAAAATGCAAAATCAATTTTCAAGAAAAATCCAGTTTTTGCACTAAATGACCAAAGTTGAAATTGATAAAATAATCGGTTTAAAAATATGAAATAAATTCTAAAAATATTTTAAAATGTTTTAAAAGTGATTTAAGTTAAAAATATGGTTCTTTAAATGATATAAAGGTCGATTTGAAGAATATAGTTTTCAAGGCACCTTTTGTAACACTATTTGCAACTTTTTTCAATGACTTTTGAAATAAAGGTTAAACATAACATTTCTTTCCCAAATCCTTAGTAAATGTTTTTAAGTAAATAATAAAGCATTTTAAAAAAAAATTTAAACAATTATTTCAAAGATGCTTAAGCCAATGTTAATTAATTTAAAAATGAAAAATGAGTATGCGGAAACGATTAGTACATTTGTCCCGCCTGTGTGATCTAAAAGCGAAAATAAGGTGTGTAACTAACGTTAGGTACAGAGCAACCAGTGTACCGAACCTACCTGGCCTCAATTTTCTCTTTTAAACGAGGGATGGAACATATCGAAAGGAAAGCCCGGATGCTCAGCTCGGATTTTATAGAAATAATCTTCTTATACTCATTATTAAAATCCGAAGAGAGAACTTGTCATATTCGTGGAATTTAAAAGATGTTCTCACCGTTATTCTGCCCATAGCATTCGTTGAATATGGAAGTTGATTTTGGATAAAAGTAGAATGATTTCTATAATCTTATTTTCTCAAAAGATACACTTAAAAATGATTTGAGAAATATTCAAAAAGAGGTTTAAATGATACCGTATTCACTAAAAGAATATTTTGAAAATATATATCTCTCGGAGATATTTTATTTAAAAAATGAGTGAATCGAAAAACAATCACCTAATTACGTCATTTTTATGTAGTATGAATTTCCCAGCATATGTATGGATAGACAGTTATAACTAACCCGTTGGATTTTTATTTGACTCTAATCATTTATGTATAATTAAAATATTGAATGCGATTTGAGATTCTACTATTGTGTTATCTTCTATCTTTATTTTCTTTTACATCCCTGATAATCTGCCTTCCTGGCACTTGGATTTATGGAACGTGAATAACGTGTATGTATTAGTGTCGATTTTTAAGGGTCGAGGAGACGGGTCGTCATAATTAATTTAGCAGGATGCCATCCCATATTGAGCTGTCTCAACCAAGGTATGGTTGAAATAAAATGGTGAGAAGTTATGTTTGAAAAACATGTCACTATTGGGTTTTATAAGATGATAGAGTTAGGAGTATGCCATAGGGGAAATTATGTAATTTGGTATGTAAATCTAAATCTTTGACCAATCTTATTTGAAATAAAAGTGTTTTCTTTCTATTATATAGATATAATGTGTTATATTAATAAATAAGTATAATTAAAAGTTTATTTAATAGAAAATCCATAAATGATACATTTTTGTGATAGTTTTCACAAAGTGTTATGACAGTGAGTAATTTATCACAATGAAAACAAATATACCATTTTAAATGTTCCTAGTCAAGATGTATCAGAGTGGATATCGATGTATTCGTTGAGACTAGAGTACATAACACTCATAAAATTTTAGGTAGTGTTTTACTCAAGATTGGTGGGGGAACCTAGGGGTTATGTACTAATAGTTACTAGATAACTATGGAGCGACTCACTCGATAGTTTTCTGTTAGTTAATATAACTAAGGTCAAACAGAAAATAACAGTGTGACTGATTTACACAGTTCTCTCGACTTGAGAATACTGTCGATCTTCAATATGAAATATCTGTTATGATTATTGTCAAAAAATGGCATGGAATCCATCGAATGAGTGTAGTTGGGTTGAGTGGAAGTATTGGAAGTGAAGCTCTATTCAAGAGAGGATCCGTCTCCTCAATTATATGGGATTAATATCACGGTCAACTCAAGTCAACTCAAAGTCAAAGTCCTTGGCCAGAGCATTTTGATAAATAATAATTATTATTATTGAACCTAAGACTTTGTGTATGGACTATAGAGCTGAATATGGATGAAACTGGAATTTTGACATTACCAAATTCCATAAGTCCAAAGTGACATAGTTTTGACAAGAGAATTGACATAAATAAACATCACAACCAGTTAACTCTGAATAAAGTAAATTGGATTTTACAGGAACTAAGTAAGCAATAAATTTGGCTAAATTGTCACACCACCTGCTAAATGACGTGTGAACATTAACATTCAAATATTTCGATGTTAATGCTGACCAAATTTACACGTGCCGAGTCACACAACTGAAATGGTGAATACTCTTTAGACCAAACGATTTACCTAGTTTATAATTATTATAAACCAATTTATATTTTTTAAATAACAATTATAAAATTTTGAATATGATTTGAGAATTGAATATTATTGTATATATTTATAATTGTTTTAAATATATCAACGATATGTGATATCGAGAAGCAATTAAATTAGATTTAATTAATTATATTTATTTGGACATAAATGGGCCATTAGTTCATGAAGTTAAGATGTTAATTTTGGCAGCAACATCGCTTATAGGGGGAGACTACAAAGGTTCGTGGGGTTTGGAGATGGATGGCCTAGATCTGGTGAGAAATATTATGGGATATGATCCATACATTTCTCTATTTCATCCACTATATAAAGACCCTTAATCCTAATTGCTTGACTTTTTGGCTGCCACTATTATGCTATTTTCCCAACCTGATCATCAAGAGCTCTAACAAATTCAGCTCAAATCAATTCAAAAACAACAAATATTGTATAATCAAAGGTCATGCCTCAAGGATTAGCAGTCTACTGAATCGAGAAGGTTTCTAAGGAGAGAGAATTCATCCTTACTGGGTGTGCTCCATAGCATTGGTTTCGGGTATCTGTTTACTACACTATATGATTATAATTTCTATATGTCATTCTATTATTCATATACATTGTTATTATATTGTTAGTTATGTGACGATCCTTATATGTATCATCCATGTTGTCACATATTAGATTGGTTATATGTATGTATGCATGTATTAAAAAATACATCTTTTTCATTGAGATCTGACATGCATAGACAAATAATTTTATTATAATTATTATCATTTTATTAATATATATGTGTCTGTATGTATGTATGTATATGTATGTATGTATTAATATGTTACTTAATTTTAATTTTATGACTTGTATTTAATTATGTCATAATATCATGTAAATAATTAAAATTATATTTTATAAATTCATATTACGTAGACTATAATTTTCGGTGACTACAAATTAATTTTTCATAATTATTTACTATTATTTAATATTATTTAAGTCATTACTCTAATTGAATAATTCATATAAACTAAAATATGATTCAAAAATTAAATTTAAAATTTTATAAAATTATTTTATCATCATATAAACTCTCGACCAAAACATCAGAATTTAAAAACCATTTTTTATATTTTAAAAAACTCATTTTCTGGCAAAAATTGGTTAAATAATTAAAAATAATATTTTGACAGACAAAATTCTGCAAATATTTTCCTAATTTAAAATAACATGCTTGATTTTTCAAAATTTAGAATTTGAATAATATATTATGAAATAACCTTTATTATTATTTTATTGAATTTTGACTAATTAATTCATATATAAATATACGCACATCAATATAATAAAATTATAACTAAATTTTTGTTGTGCAATGCGTTCGATTTAGAAAAGTTTGAAAAAATTATTTAATTTCGTAATATATATATATACATATATAAATATATATTTGGATATTATAAATATATTTATTCATAGATATAAATATATTTTTAAAACAAATTTGTTATTGTAATACATACATACATACATATATACTATCCCACCTTTTGACCAGGTAGTATACGAACAAAGTCAACGAATCAAATTTCAAAGTTGTCAAGGCAAGCCGCCAGGAGTGATGACCACAAACCCAAAACTCAAGTACAACCCAAATCACAACACAAGTAGAAGTCCACCATGGAAATTCCAAAAACATATATTTATAAGTGTTGGGTCGGTATCGACCCCACCCTATGGGTCAGTACTGCCCTCTAAATACTCCATCATAGGAGCTCACCTTCTGCCTACCTTCCATATATGATGCTACAGACCTATTTTCGGTATTATTTTGTTTATTCAATGCAATTCTTTATCGATCTCCACAAACTCCTGAATCAGCAACTTTGTTCTTCCACTAATCCGCCATTTAGATTCTGAAACAAGCTATTATTGATGCAAAGAACTATCAAATTGTGAAGCCAACCATAAGACAATCCAACATGAAGAATTTAAGGCAGCTAATTTGGCAATATTATGGGTCAGTACTAACCACTACCCTTGGAGTTGTACCGACTCATCCAAGATGATGAGGTGACAACCTATTTTCATGGAGAACTGGTCTACAGCAAAGAAAACGGTCTGGAGATCTTTTGTGCAAGATTTTGAAGCACTATGAACTCTATTTATTCTTTCTTACTCGTTTTTCATTCATTTTCCTCACTTTTATTTCTTTACTTGCTTTGCTTGGGTGTTTATGCCATTTTTGGTACAAACATTTTGGTGCTTTCATTGAGAAACACTTGAACTCACTGATTTAAGACTTGGGAAGATTCATAATGACTAGACAATCAACTAAAAGGACCGTTGTTGGAGGAAATCAAACAGAGGGTAGCTAAGAGGTTCCCTGAGGAGCTAACCCCCATCTTCTACATCACCGGGGATAAGATGGAAGCCATGATGAATGTTTTGCAGTAAAGGATGATTGCACTCTAGAAAGAGATGATGGAGTATCTTCATGAGGATGGGATAGATAGAAAAAGCCAAAGTTGATGCAAATCAGAACTAAAGACTTTAAGTCAGAGCACAAATAACCGGAAGTAGAGTAGAGCAGTCAAGGACAAACCCCGAGCCAAATTTACGGGTCGATAGCGACCCACAAAGGCTTGGGGCATGGTTTTTCCTGGCCTAGGAAGGAATAATATGCGAATTGGATATGATACGGAGCGTATGAATGTGAATCAGAATGCAGAACCACGACCGAAGGAGTATGTACCAGAATTTACTCATGGAGTTAGGGGTAGGCCAAGAATGCTAACATGAGAGCTCTTTTGAATGATGATGACAGACTTGCTGAGATGTTGAGATGAGCTATAAGAGGTGGATTGCCCTATCAGAACTTGGAAGATGTCAGTAGGAGTCCATTCACGCCGAATATTCAATACGCTAGGAATCTGCCTGATTTCAAGTTACCTATGTTGGAAACGTATAACAGGAAGACGAATCCAATGATTCATTTGATGAGGTACATCTGATACATGGAGGTGTTTGGTGTGTCTAAAGAGGTTATGGGACCATGTTTCCTTTATATTTGATAGTTTTAGTAGCATTATGATTTAGATAGTTGGAGAATAGTTCCATCAGTACATAGGTTGAGTTGGCGAACAAAATCGTAAAGTAGTTATGGTTCCATATCTCACTACCCAATAATGTACTGACATTAGCAAGTATGAAGAAGAGGGCTGAAGAGATCATTAGGATTTTTTTGACAAGGTTTAACGTGGCGCCGCGGCGGCTACCATAGTCGATAAGCCAGGCCCTTCAATAGTTTTGAAGGCGACAGTCCCAGGAATAGCTAGGAAGAAAATTTTCAAAGTTGCTTTGGAGTGGGATCCTCCAAGATATCTTATAGAATTTAATCATGAGGTTAAGAGATACCTGCATTAAGAGGACGCTGAGGGTGACTAGGAAAAATCAATGCTATGGATGGCAGAGGACCACCTGACAAGGATCCAGCAAAGGCAAAGGAAAGAGAAAGATGGATGATGGTTAGGAAGGATCAAAGCAATAAAAAAGAGAACTGAGATTCTCTTCTTGCATGAATTTAAACGAGACCCTGGAGTGAATTTATCTGGATACTAGAGGACAGATCCCCTATCAAGAACCTATAAGGAGAGAGCCCATTGACAGTGAGAGGAAGTTGGGCAAGTATTGCCTATTCCATGAGTTGGTTGACACGAATGACTGCAGACACCTATAGGATCTGATTGAGGAATAGGTCAGAGATAACCGATTACAATAGTATGTGAAAAACCGAGCTACGGTGGAGAATAGGAGCAACCATCAACCATAACAAATAGAAATGACCTTAGATCAAAATTAAGGATAGTTATCTCTTGATCGGAATATCAGGGAATCAGGTTTGGTTCTCGCACTCTATTTTCCATTTTTTCATTAAACAATGCAATAATACAATCTATCCACTTAGCCGTGTGTGGGATTATGAATGGTCCCTAGACACACTCTGAGCTGGATGCTGGGCTATAATGCACGGAGAGGCGGATATCGTAATGTTTCATTTTATGTTTCTAAGTATATGAATTCGATTCCATTAGGTAAATCCTTGATTATTAAAACCCACTTGAACGTGATAACTGGTATTGATCGCTTTAAGTCATGTTTAAAAAGATGGGACCGAAGTGCAAGAAGAAAGTCCCTAATAGATTTGATTAATTGCTCCGATAATCCATGTATTTGATTAACATATAGAGAGACTATGGATTTGATTATCGACCTTGAGCAACCATAACATCGATTAACAACCCGAAGCGCTCGTGGATTTAACTATCATCCTCGAACAGTCGCGGATTTGATTAATAATTCATATAGATCGTCCCCTTAACTCAAAATATGAAATGATCCAAAGGAATCACACATCAAACTAAATGTGAAACCATCTGGAGAGATCTTGCATCAAACTAATATAAAATGATCCGAAGACATTGGGCCTTAGAATAGATATGGATTTGATAAAAAAGGATTTAAACTCCTTTGTAATTAGAATAGAACTAACAAATCCTGGATAAACACAGGATGATTCTGATATGTGAGTTAATAATTCCGAATGAAATTAGAATGATGATGATGTATAGATAACACTTAGGCAAAGTCTGAATCTTAGGCTATGACAACTTGTAACGACCTTTGATTTATAAGAAAATCTGAAGGAACTGGATTACTCACCAAGCTTGAAGTAGCCAGAGAGCTTATCTATCGGAGATTGACATCACATTTTTTCTCGAGCAAAGCATGTCTTCTATTTGCAAGACATGCTTTGAGGGACAAGTGTTATCCCACCTTATGATCAGGCAGTATATAAACAAACATGACGAGTCAAACTTCAAATTATCAAGGCAAGGTACCCAGAGAGATGACCACAAAATCTAAAATTCAAGTACAACCAAAGTCACAACATAGGTACAAATCCACCATAGAAATTCCAAAAACCCAAGTCCACAAGTGTTGGGTCGGTATCGACCCCACTCTATGGGTAGGTACCGACCCATAAATACTCCATCAAGGGAGCTCACCTTCTGCCTACTAGCCCTATATAATGCTGGAAACCTATTTCCAGTATTGTTTTATTAATACAATGCAATTCTCTATCGATCTCCATGAACTCCTGAGTCAGCAAATTTGTTCTTCTATAACTCCGCCATTTGACTTCGAAACAAGCTATTATTGATGGAAACGACTGTGGCATTATGAAGCTAATCATAAGACGATCCAAAATAAAGAGTTGAAGGCAGCCAATTTGGCAATATTACGGGTCGGTACCTACCACTACCCTTGGAGTTGTACTGACCATCCAACCTGATGGGGTGGCCACCTATTTTCATGGATAATTGGTCTATAGTAGAGAGAACGGTCTGGAGATCTTTTGTGCGATATTTTAGGCTCCCTACTTAAATAGAGGGGTATGGCTCATTTTTCAAGATCCTTTGGATCTTGCCCTTCTTATTCTAATTTAATATAATCTCTATCAGAGTTGTACCGACCCATAGTGGAAGTTGTTCCAATCTGTAAGAACTTCTACACGTAATCTGCAAGATAAGCAATAAAAATCATTAAGTGGACATAGGCTAGAGAACGCCAAACCACTATAAACTTTATGTATTCTTTCTGACTCATTTTTCCTTTATTTTCTTTACTTTCATTTCTCTACTAACGTTCCTTGGATGGTTGTGCCATTTTTGGTTCAAACAATACATATTATGTATATATATTGATTTTTTTATGTGTTATGTCTGTGTATGTATATATTATTTAAAATTTAGTACCATAATCTATATATGTGTGTGTGTGTGTGTGTGTGTGTTAAATCATCAATATTTTGTATATAAGTAATATATATAGTTTTGCATAGTTTTAATATATATATATATATATATATATATATATATATATATATATATATAAAACAAACTTACATACGTACATATTGAATCGACCCGCAAATCCATACCCCTTGAGTCGACACTATTCTCCATCAATCAACTCAAGATAAATGGAAATACGAACCATTTGGGTTAAAGAAGAAGAGGTTGAAGAAGAGAAAACAAAACAACATCAGAATCTAACCATCTCAGCGGAATAAATATAATAGATAATAAATGATCTTTACACAAAAACAAATATATCTGTTTATACATTACATCATCAGAGTACAGCATCAGATTCAACATCAATAACATACAACTGGACAGTCATATAAACTTGTCCTCAAACTGGACACACAGCGGAATAATAATCAAGTACGAAAGTGTGTATCGCCAACTAGCTCGTCTCCTGCTTCACAGCACCCTTTCCTATAGTTAAATAACACCCGAGTCAGTCTGGAATACCAGCGTGAGAATACCACACTCAAATTGATTATTAAAGTTTCAAAATTCTTTTGAAAACAAAAGCATCTCGTAAGACCACGCCATAAATAAACATGTCGGGTTTTTGCCTTACGATAGCTAAACACTTTCTATTAAAATTCTCTGATATTATAACATTGTCTATAGAAAGTAAAGTAGAATCTAGCTGAAATTCTTGCATCTCACGTTCCAGCAATAGTTGGGCACAATCAAAACCGTACGGGCGCGTAGGGAAAATGGATTTCCAACTAATGACTAGGCACTGGGGTACCACCTGTCACGGTACCTGGTCTAGATCAGCATACCGAGGATCACTCCCGACCCCCTGCAACACAAGACCGGGACTACCCCTTACTGGATAATCCCGAGTGAGATAACCCCACGGTTGGGATCAGCAACCGCACCACTAAGCCGAATAAAAGGGACATCTAGATAGGGATGACCTCACCCTAATGGGCGCTACCCACCTAGCCTTGCTGCATAACCCTTGATTTTAGTCATTCTCGGTTAATGAGGCTTGAGGCAAAGCGTTACCTTTTTAGAACGTTTCACTTAGAATGCTCATCCCCCACCTGACGATGTTCTGAAAGCATTCATCCATACAAGTCCGTTCCGGGTTCGAACGGAACCGAAGGTACTACTCCTACTATATTCATTTTGGAATCATCATCAGGATTAGTAGCGACTAGCCCTTGCTCTTCATTACTCCATCTTCGAATCTAAACTCGTCTTCCTCACGAAAACATTCAAATCGGATCAAAGTGGTTTTCGAGAAACAAATCCCGATCCCGGTCTCTTCGAAACGATCGACGCATTGTCCAATATTGATAGTCGGTTATTTAACTATCAATTAACATTCTCAAACATCCAACAAACAATAAATAATTTCACCAAATTATTTATTAACCTCAAAATATCTTCGCAAGATATTTTCCACTTTCCAAACCTTTGAAAACAGTTTTCAAACCACATTTTCTCATGGAATGAATTCCTAAATATTTATTTCCACTGAAGACACCAAGTACAAAGCTTAGATTTTGAAAATAATTTAAAAACACTTTATTATAAAATATAATTTAACATTTAAATTGAACACTACTTCAATACTTATTAAAAATAATACTTTAGGAATGTTTAAAATGAGACTACTTTATAAAATATAAACCAGATTTTCTCCTTTAAAACAAAATACAAAGTCACCTTTAAAAAAGTTACTACTATAATAGATTTGAAAAATATTTACTTTAGAATTTAAACACTTAGAAATAATAAATTTTCTAAACATGCTTTTTAAAATAACCACTACACCACAAAAGGCTTTTAACAGCGTTTGATAAACGCTGTAATACGATACAACAGCGTTAGTTCAAACGCTGTATAACGACATGTTGTCTTATATACAGAACTTACAACAGCTTTTCTATAAACGCTGTTGAAACATCTCTTTGACAGCGTTTCTTACAAGCTGTCAATAATGTTTTTACAGCGTTTTCAAACATGCTGTATTATGTTTCAACAGCGTTAATAATTTAGATGTCGAAGATG
This sequence comes from Allium cepa, assembly GCA_030765085.1. NCBI lineage: Eukaryota > Viridiplantae > Streptophyta > Magnoliopsida > Asparagales > Amaryllidaceae > Allium > Allium cepa. The sequence goes on along the minus strand of CM060938.1, from coordinate 457,542,091 downwards.
TTTTAATTCTACTTTAACTGTTTACAACAGCTTTTTCTAAACGCTGTTATTGAATCATCAACTATTTCGACGGCATGTAAAAAACGCTGTTATTGACTATTTCAAGATAATTACAGCACGAATTGAACGCTGTTGTTTCTTCATTGACAGCATTAATCAAACGCTGTCTTCTATTTATATAAAAGATTAAAAAAGAAAAGAAAGGTACTCCCAAGATTATAAATCTCCACTAAAATATTGATAGTACCAGAGCTACGTTAAATATAGATACTGAACCAAATTTAATAAAATATTACACTATTACAATTATACTTGGCCTTAACCAATTTATGACTTGAAAATCTACTTCCGAAACTCTACAACATCTTAGTACAGGTTCAGGTTTTCATAAAAAAATGTAAAAACAACGGTAGCCTGTAAACAAGACAACCAACGTCAAGATACAAGAAATTGAATTACAAGAATAGTAATAGTACATACGGTCATCCAAGTTTGAACCCGTACAGAAAGTAGCCTTTTTTTGGGCCATCACCTTCTTAAGTCAAGCGACAACAGTGAAGAAGAGGAAGTAGCTACCTTTTCACGCAGGTTGAATTTCTTGGCAATTATTGGTCGAACATCTTCAACTCCTACCAAGCTTTCCAAAAATGGAAGTAATGAAAGCAGTTCTTTATCATTCCGGTCTTCAAACCAGCTCTCTATTGGGATTCCATTTTCTAACTGAAACCCAAATGCCTGCAAGTTTAAGTACAATGCTCCGAGTTAGAGACTTGTGCTGGTTCATGCTATTTAAATAGGTAACTCATCAAATCCATCACAACTTCAGAGAAAACAATATTACTGATTATATTACATAAAATCTAATAAGTAAGCTAGTACATGGGGTTAAAGAGGATAATCAATTTCCCACTATTGTAGTATGCATCCATCCCAAGGTTAATTTACTTGGCAATATGATGAACTGGACTAGAGTACTAGCTAAACTAATGTACCAGACAGATAGTGAATATGATCAGAGTAGACTAAACTATGTCCTGAAACACCTGCTGCAATAAAGCATAGAACTGAAGCATTGAGAGCAATAAGAAGAACTAATCTGAAGCAGACGATCTGAAACAAACTGAAACAGGCTAAGTTAAAACACTTGCTACCAAAAACTATTTGATCTAAACTACTATGACCAACTGCAGTTATGGCTGAGATGAAGATTGCAGTGCAATTATATTCAAACTAAAGAAAACCATAGTGAAATGATGCAACGTTGGAACTGTAGTTGCATGTAAGTTAGGGTGAAGTTGTATGCCATGTCAGTGTAACAAATTGTGAATAGTGTTTGTATCATCTGTATATCGTTGATTAGGCCAGAACTTTGCCTTTTCTGTTTTGTTGTATCATCTGTAGATCGTGGACAGAATGTCCAACGCAACTTTCTCATGTGTGAGATTACCAACTGTGACAGCCCTATGCTTGTCCAACCAATCCGTTCCCAAAATAAGGTCAAACCCTTTAAATTAACTACTTAATTACACCTTTTAATTTAATTTAATTTAAAATAAACTTAAGAATTAATTACCATTAAAAGACATTTAAATAAAATATCTTAAACTTAATTAATTTAAAACAATTTATAACTTTTAACTAATCCCAAACTTAATTAAAACATTGATTATTTTAAAGAATTAGTTAAGAAAATGTTTAACTTGATTTATTTTAAATTTTAAATAAGCTAATACAAATACCCGAGCCAATCTCAGTAACAACCCGAGCTTAGACCCGAGAACTTTCTTCTTTTCTCGAAAACTCGAGTTTGTTTAAGGGTTGGGCTCGGACTTAATTAATTTAAACTAAACTTAAAGAATTAATTACCAATAAAAGACATTTAAATAAAATATCTTAAACTGGTAATTAATTCTTAAGTTTATTTTAAATTAATTAAGTTTAAAGTGGGAGTCGAACACTTATGTTGGGATATTCTGCTGTTCTGCATAATACAAATCTATATTGGACATATCTCTTTATCCTGAAACTAACGGGCATAATTCAATAGTCCTCATCTGCCCATAATTTGAATCGCAGCTATCTAATTTTTAGTGGGTTATAGTGGGCTGGGCTTATTTAATAATAGTTTTGTTTATGAAGCATCTTTTACAGTGTATTAGAATATTTGAAATGCAACAATAAAAGGCAAGAACCTCAAAATGTTCTTGACATTTATCAAAACAAATTAACAGCCATTTGTACCCTTCTTTTTACATCCAAATCTTAACAATTAATCCTTTCTTTAAATTTGGTAACATATATTGACATGCATCGATGTAGTAGTTTTCTGTTTTTATTTTATTTTTTATTTTTTAAATTTGGTAACATATACTGACATAAAATCACAGGGAAAGCATTTACCTGAGGAGAATTGTCAACGATGATAACCCGTGCCAAATCACGACCAAGAACCGACAAATCTTTCATATAATTACCATCCACGTAGACACATGATTCACGAAAAACACGATGTCGAATCAATTTCCTTTTAGGATCAAGAATATTAAGAAGCTTATCTGCATAAATACTTTGGCTTGCAGCAAATATGGTGATCTCAAAGAGGCTAGCAACCTTTTCCATGAAATCTTTTAGATAGGGACGGCATTGTACATAGATTGTGTGTTCATTGAAATTAAAGTTTACTGGAAATGTGAAATCTGCATCTTGACATGGTTCAAGAGAGGAGTGCACTAATGTCTCTGTCAGTGGAAATGCATATTAGCAAACAATAAATAATAGAATATGACTCAAAAGAAAAAAGTAATTTGAATTTTTATTAGCTAATGGCTATAGACAAAAAGATTACAGTTCATAAATGCAAATTAAAATTACTACACAGAGTGTAAAAACATAATGGTCAAATCAAGTGAAGTTCTAAAAGTTAACAAACATATTATGTAACCACGACTATAGAACACCATATTTGGGGGCCTGCTACAACATTTATAGAGCCCAGCTAAGGGCTTTAAATTTTCTAACAAAAGCAAAATGTTGGTTAAAGCCAATGAGGGGATATTAAAAAATGAATTCTAGAGGTGGTATTGGATCACATGAACCTTCCTTATTTTCTAAAGGTTGAGGATGAAATATTGTTTAGTGGTAATGGCAGAGAGATCGAGCTGTCAATTTTATCTATATTTAATACCAGTATGCATGCACATCCAAGAGACGTGTGCATAATTTTTTTTGACCATAGCTAGAAATAAGTTTAAAAATGGATTATTATTGCATACCTTTATGTTTAATTTTTTGAATTTAATTGAATTCAATGTAGATACATAAATTGTTTGTGATAACAGCTTGCTCAAATGCAATGTATAAATATATAAATAATTTGTAAACATAGTTAATTTTTTTAAATATGTTTAATTTTATAAATGTATAATTTACAAAACTTGCTTTGCATTTTGTAAAAGTAAGTCAATTTTTGTAAAATTAGTTAATTTTTATATAAAAGTTTTATAGAATAGATTAATTTTCATAAATTTAGTTAATTTTTATAAAAATATAACTTAGTTAAAAATATTGTTAAAATTAATTAGTTATTATAAATTTATTTAATTTTTATAAAATTTTGATAGTATATAGAAATTTATTTAATTTTTATGAAACTTTAACTTAGTTAATTTTTTATAAAACATAGTTACTTTTTATAAATTATTTATGTTTTATAAAACTTAGTTACCTTTTAGAAAATTATTTAATTATTAAACTTGGTTAACTTAGTTAAATTGTTATAAAACTTAATTGTTTCTTATAATTTAATTTTTTTGTATAACTTAATTAACTTGTTATATTTTATGATCCAAATTATGAGACTTCTCTGATTGATTAGATTACAAATGCAAACAAGTTTGAAAAGCTGTTAAGCTATTGAGGTTGGCTATTATACCATGTTAGAATTTACTATGATGTGAATAATCTTTTGATTTGATGAAGAAGAAATGCAAACTGACTTTATTGATTGAATCAAAGCAAAGAATGATATGCTACTTGAATGTACATTTAGTTTCTACATTCAGTTGTCTTAAATACAATGAAAATTGAAAAACATGTTTATGGGCCTGGAACCCGAAAGCCCAGCATACAATATCAAGCGTTAAAAGATAAGCAGGCGATTCATTTTACTCTTCTCAACATTTTGTAGCAAATACGTAGTTAAATTAACAGTGGAGTAAGTACTAGGTATGGGACCTAACTTTGCTATCAGTTGTCAAAACATACACCTCGGGAAACGTGTCAAAGAAATCTACACCTTTGCATATCACGGCTTGAATTCTCTAATTATTCAAGAAATAAGAAAACCTTATCCGATTGTTATAGTTATAAGCCTTCATTTCGAATATAACTCACTAATATATCGCAAGCAAAAGCTACAATGCCAACCTGAATCAACCAACAAGTCGTTGGTCTGCCTAAAACGAGCATATCTAGCCTTTCCAGCTTGATATCTATGTATGGAAGCCCTCAACTATTGTAATCAAGCAAAAACTGAAATGAATATAGATAGTTTCTAAGTTGCAAATGAAGAATGTCAAGGATAACATCACACCATCTCACCAAATTCATAGTATGATCACTTGGTATTTCATCAAAATCAGACATTCTAATGTCAGGGATATCATCACACCCTCTAATTCAGTTTTCACATTGAATAGTGCAACCTAGTTGCCAATTCTATTCCCTATAATATTTTTAGCTGGAATAGCATATTTAGAAAATTCGTCAAAAACATAACAATGAATTACATTGATGTTGTATGTCAACGTTACCAAAATCTGAGTAGAAATTTGGCTTGTGATGCAAGAATAATGCATCAATCACAGTGAAGGTAGAGTAAAGCAAAAGCATATCTGTCAAGCTTATGCAAGTAGGATGTGAGGCAGTGGTGCAGAGTGGTGAAAGTGATATAATGGAGAAGCAGCATTTGAATACCAAGTGGTACATTTGCAGTCAAAAGCCTAAAATGTAAATTAATCAGTCAGTCACCAACCTGATTGAATTCAGAATCTATGTCCTTTTCAATTTTATTCTAAAAAATACTCTTTATAGCCTGCTCTTTTATTCTTGCATTGGGTTGCAAATTCAAAAATGTTTTGCAGAGCACGATTCTGATAAAATGAAATGTTGAAATAATAGTTCAGAAACATACCTCCTACGACCTAGAGACTTGGAATCTTGACGCGGTAGGGAACAAGGAGTCAGCACATTCGAACCTTTGAAGCACAATTAAAACAAAGTAAGAATATTGGAACTAAAATTTTCAACATGTCCTATATAAAATGAAATTTACTCTATTGCATAGGATTGTATATCAGTGTCGTTGACAGCCTTCATATTTCTCCGGTAGTCATTTGAAAAAGAACTGTCTACTAAGTGATATTGATATTCTTATAAGTGGTGATCGGGTCAAGAAGTAAATCATAGTCAACTTATTGTTATTCTTATAAATCTTAGTTTATTATTATTATTATTATTATTATAGAGGATTAAGTTATATTTTATATTTTTATAAATTAAACTTGTTAATTTTTATAAAACTCAGTTAACTTAGTTCTAGTTCTAGTTGTTTGACAATCACTTTGCAGAACTTACATATTAACATGGTTAAAATAAAAAAACATTGTGCCCCTTCGCTAACTTCTTCTCTACAATCAGATATTTCAATGAAATAACATACAAGCTGCAATAAATGCAAAACTTAGGTTAATTGATACTTTAATGGTATTCCTATAACATATTCACAGAATATCGGACCGAATCCTGACTAAAATATGCATAAAATTTGAAAGGCGAAACTGTTGCAAAGCATACCAAAAGAAAGCTCAAGTGTCATTTTGTTTGTCAACCATGCTAAAAAAATAAAAACCAAGCCATATTCATTATCTAGTTTTCACTAAAATAATGTTTTTGAAGAGCTCAAAACATAGAAAATGTTTATTCAAAATTTGAGGAAGATGATATCGGTAGACAAGAGAAATTATGACATAAACCATGCTGTTGAATTTTATCATAATTAATCTATGAAATTTTGACCAATATATTAATCACGAATTCACAAGTTCATTAAATTCACTAAATCCGAGTTGAAATTTTTTATAATACTTAGTTAGTTTTTATAAACTTATTTAATATTTATATAACTTAGTTAACTTATAATTATTATTTACTTTTTTTTAATACTTAGTTAATTTTTATAAACTTATTAGATTTATAAATCTTAGTTAACTACATTATTATTATTATAGAAGATTTAGTTATATTTTTATACTGCTCGGTTAATTTTTATAAACTTATTGAATTTTTATAAAACTTAGTTGATTTTTATAAACTTGGTTAATTAATATTATTATTTTAGACTCGTTTAATTTTTATAATATAATATAATTTTCATAAAACAAAATTAACTCGGTTAAATTTTATAATATTAGGTAGTGGTTTTATTTTTTATATTTTATTATGTTAGCTGTAATTTGATGTATATATTATTAAAATGGACCGGTTATATATACATGTATATGTGTAGTTTAATAAGCAAACAAATAATAAAAATATGAGAGAAATAGTAATTGAGTAATGTTTAGTGCATGCAAAGTTGTGTTTCAATTATCAGGCCATAATATTAAATATAAAGTGCCACTATATTTGGCTACAGGATTCAACGATTAATAGAAGAAAAAAAAGCATAAAATGATCTCAAAAATAACATACATAACTTGTTACCTGTCCTTGGCGATGATGGTGAGCACAAGCTCTCAACACTTTCACGATAACATCCAAGGCAAGCTGAAATGGCATCTTTGGAGACAGTTTCTAGGACAGAAAGGAATTAGACGTGAATGAAATTTTACATATACACACATAGTTGAATTACTTTTTCTATGGAATGCAGAACGCCTGTTTGAATCTGGAACAATGTCCATAGGTGCTGAAGTAGATGACTCATTCCCTTTCTAAAAGAGGTTCAGTTTAGTTATACCAACATGCTCATTCAAATTAGATGACGATGTGCAATGAACTGTAGTTGGTTTCCAATAGAAGTTGCATTGTTGATACTCATAGGAATAGGTGCAACAAGTTCACGGTATGATTTACTAAAAAGGTTAATTTGCTCGATTTACGATCATTTCAGTTCACTTTTTCAAACCTTTGTCACAGTGGTAGAAAAAGCATGTTTTGTTTCGATTATACTTCAGCAAACAAGCCTTGATGATGAATTTTTCCTTCAGTTGATATTCTAACTAATTAGGGATGACCACTAGCCTTAAAACTAGATAAACAAAGTTATAAGGAACTTTTGAGATATTAACTACTTACTATATGAACTGATTGCTAATATCAAATTTTGATAACAGTTACAAACAATGTGACCAACCATCAATTTGAAAAGTATAACCATCATCAGTAAAAGCTAAAAGGTTGCCATTTTGAGCTTTGAAATGATTACCATTTTAGTTTTGTAATGGTTATCATGCATATTGTTACCATGATTTGAAAGTTGAATATATCAACTGTAATAGCCCTAAGTATACATACGTCAAAAATACTTGAATCAGTTATGCTCCACATCAATTTTCATATAAAATAAAAACATAAAGGTGCCAAAATTACTAACGTGTGTAAGAATTAAACATGAGTTCGTAAAGCATTTTTTTAAAGAAAAAGTCTAAGAGTAATAAATTCATGCATGCATGTATGTATAAAACCCTCTGTTAGCAGAATCTCCTAAGCTTGAAAAAACTGGTGCTTCTCAATCAAACTTGGCAAGTAAAAAAGGCAAATAAGCTATAATTACCTCTAGAATAGTGTCAGCACCAAATTCGTTCCTCCACCTGAGCATTTCGGCCCACATGATTATTGCTTTCTCAATATCAAATTTTCTTGCTTTCAAAAATCTGTATAAAATAAATAAAAGAATGAAGACATCAGAGAAAGTGCTTCAGCACAAAAACTAATTAGGAACGACTGGGTTTTTACTATATGAAATGCATGGATCTACATGGTATCTTGAAAGGTTTTACATGTAGAATTAGAATTAAGGTAAAATAAATATTAGTTAACATGATTGAGCTACTTGCGTAGCCTTTAAGCAACATTTGGACATCTCCTTGTGACTTAGTATAAACTTAAGATGATTATTCACGTCGTCATTATGTAAACAATTGGAGGTTGTATTTGAACTACTTCAGCAAATGCTGAAATAAAGTGAACTTTTACTTTATGATGTTCGATTCACTAAGTATGTAGATCTATGACTACTTCAAATTAAATTTCAAATAGAGAAAATTTTACTGTAACTTTTTAAATTGTTGAATCAAGAAACAATACAGATATTGTTTTTTTCGAACTGTATAACATCAATTAATCAAAAGTAAAAACAAGAAAGGTTATGTAAAGTAGACAATTGGAAATATTTCATGAATCAGATTTCAAAGAGATCCAGAATCTACATCCTGTCTGCTAAATTAATATGTGATTTATCCAAATACTTCCCAAAAAGTAAATGATATACAATGTCAAAGGCGAAAACATACCGTGAACAAGAGAAAAGAAACGACAACTTGAAAAGCTTGTTGAACTAAAACACCTTTGGCCTCCCTAGTTGGAACACTACATCGTGCTGCAATCCAAAAAGAAATAAAAATGGAATGAGTGACAATAATAGGATAAATGTGAAATTAATCTAGAAAAATAAAAGCTGGACCAAGATACTACATAATAAATAGACAGCCTATTCAAATATTTAGCAGAGCGGAGAATGTAAATTCAAATGTACAGTTTAAGAATACAGAAGCATATCCTAGCAATCTCTAAATCAGTGGTTACCTGTTGTACGTGCAGAAAAAATTGACAAAGCATTTTTTAAAATCATAAGTGCAACTGGTGGGGTTTAAATTCCATTTCCACCATCAGCACCACCTAGCTTCTGCCAATCAACACTCCCCTCTGCAAAACTTGGAACTGCAAGTCTACCTCAATAACTTCTGCATCACCTTCCCTCCAAAATCTATCTCCTACATTTACTGCCAATAATCAAAAGTTCACAACCACTTCAATCACACTGCCGTATACCAGAGCAACACCACCACCATCATTCAACACAACATCTTCACTTCTGATACCAAACTCAACCATTAAGCAAATCCTCCACCATTACCACTGCAATTATCTGTGACCCCGACCGTCAACAGCAGTAGTCCCGTTAACCAATGACAAACCAACTAAAGCGATTCCATCATCTCTCCCTTAGCACCACTTACCACTGCTTGCTCGCCTACGTACCACTATCCCAGATTCATCAATTTCCTACGAATATCGAGCGAACTCCTCCAATCACCCACCGCAACTTGCCACCTAACAGACCCCAAACTATCATCATCAACTTCACAAATTGCCTCACCGAAATCCCCTTATTCGAACCCACCAACCTTCAGCAATCTCCACCAATTCAACTTATTCAACTTGATCAATTTCGCCAACAAAACCAATCTTTATTTCCACCTCTTCGAGCACCGCCCAGCCAACCGCAACCTCATCAAGTTCCAAAGACCGATTCTCGTAGTTGCAATTTTCAGCAGTGACGTTCTTAGGTGCGATTTCATTGAATTGAGACGCGAACGTGGATTGTGTGATTGTGATTTTAGTACCATCGCCTGGTTTGACTTTGATCCTGAATTGAGAAGTAAACGTGGATTGTGTGAGTTATTTTTGTCTAGAAGAGGGAAGCAATTAAGATTTGGAGGCGTAGGTGATTTAGGTTTCTTATTTTGGCTAGAAGAGGGAAATTAATTTACGCGGTAATGAAATTTTTAGAGGGAACGACATTTCACAAATTGCTGAATAAAAATCTCAGCGTTTTGCTGTGTTGTTTTTAGTTTTTCCTACATATAAAAGGTTCAACAACAGCAATCAACTTTTAAACGCTGTTCCCCATTTCTGTTAAAAGCAATTTTTCTTGTAGTGAACACAACTTATATTTAAAAAATTTACGTTGAAAACGTACTTGGCTGTCCAGGGAAATATACTTCTCTTCACATCCTTTAAAAATAAATCACTATTTATTTTTAAACAACTTTCCCATTTCTTTAATATATCCCCATCGTTAATTTATTTTTCAAATATTCACTGATATATTACTTCATTTTTATAAACCCAGTTTATAAATTTCAAGTCTCACTTTTCTTTTAAAAATCCAGGTTTTACACTCTTAAATCAATTTCCAAATTGATTTCCAATTTACTTCACTTTAAATAACTTTCCTTACTTTACTCCATTTGTTTCAAAATCCATTAAATTTAAATTTCATTTCTTTATCATGATTTAAAAATCTCTTTTTAACTGAAAATACCAATTTCAGATTTTCTAAATTTCTTCTTTATTCTTTTCAATAATTTAAATCTTAAATTTAAAATAAATTCTTTATTCTTTTAAATTATAACACTGAAGTTTAAAATTCATTATCTTCATGTTTATTCGAAATCCCCTTTTCATATATGGAATTTATTTATTAGAATTTTAAAACCACTATTATTCTTATCCAGTTCATTCTTAATTTATTTTAAATTCTCTATAACTATTTCACTTACAAATTCTCTTCCTTTTATTTTCTTTTCAAAAATCCAATTCTATATATTTTGAAAACTCAGTGTACCGAAATATATTCAAGTAAACCTTAGCATTCAATATTCCAATTATCAATAATATTCATCATCAGAATATCGAATATTCATTACAGAGAATATTAAACAATATAAATAATTTTGGGGAACCCAGTTGGATCCCTCCAACCTGTTTCCCTGCATCCACAGACGTTAGAACAACATAAAATACCAATTCTACTTTGAAGTGGAATATCGCGGTATATGGGTTTTAAATATAAAATCATCCGCTATTATGCGGCACATAGGGTCTCATCTGCTATATAATGTCGGAAATCAATCATTCCAATATACTATATACTACTATATATATAATTTAGCACATCCTATCAAAACAATCAATCAACCAATTGTTTAAATTTAACCATTTAAATTTAAATTATAACCAGATGAGTGAGATTAACTCACCTTTGATTTTAGTTTGTAGTCTATTCCACTCTAGTTCCATTCTGACTTGTTTCTCCATTTTAGACCTTGTATAAACATTTATACAATTCATTAATATTCAAAATAATCGAATAACCAATTACCGTTTAATAGTTTGATTAGCTGATAGTTCTATTTAAACCAATTTCTCCTTTAATAATTTTTTTTAAACTAATTATTAAATTTCCTTCTTAATAAATTTAATTATCCAAAATTTATATTTTTAACTAATACTCTTGGTTTAAACTACTTTCTTTTTAAATTCCCAATTCTTTGAAGAATTACTTTACTTAAAATTTTCTGCTTTATAACATATTTATTACCATTAAAAAATATATATAAATATAAAATTAAAAACCAAAAATGTCTACACCTCACTGCATTTTTCTTGCTATTTAAATTTTTTTTCCTGCTTATACATACATATATCTATATATATGTATAAATTAAGGAAGATAACAATAAAATCAAAATGATACCTTACTTCCAGAACAATCACACAGTGCATTCCTTACCTCCTTCAACCTACACACCGCAATTCTTTATCATATAACCACCTTCATCACTGCTGCAATCACGAATCGCTTCCACAATCCAGTCCTCTACTACAAACCGCAACCTCTTCGCGCATCTGAAAACCATCACCGTCGTCAGCATCCTCCTCGACCTTCAATTGAAACCCCAAACAACCATGCGACTTTCATCAAAGTCCATCACGACTTCCCCATGACCTCACATATTCATCCTTACCGAGTCGCGACAGCACGCACGCATCAGGTCGCATCGACCTTCACACCAACATGTCACGACGATGCTTGCTTTGAAGCTGAATCCAACTCGAGCCCTAGATAGACTTCACCTACTTGCCGTTGAAATCGCCTGCCTTCGAGATCCAACTCACCGCCTTAGGTCGCGATTCGATTGTGATAAGTATTTCGAATGAAATCGATTCGTTCGATCATCATTTTTTTTATTTGAGATCTGGAAATCATGATTTAGGGCTAGGGAATGGAAATGTGAATTGTTCAGAAGCGAGAGTTCATTTTGATTAGTATTTTCGCCTATGGAAATTTAGGGGTTTTCTTAGGAAACGACCTATCCAGGGTTTCATTTTTATCGGCTTGTTCAATAAGGAAAAGGGAGATGTGATATTTGAAAAGAGTTTAGCGTGTTCAATGCTGGCTATAGTGACTTTGAAGAGAAAGGCGAAAAGTTCTGATGTGATTCGTTTTTGACTTGTCAAAATATAAATTATATTATATTAAATTCTCGATATAAATTCAGCGCGTTTACCTATCGTATGGCCAGACGATCACTCCAAACACTGTGAAAATTGAAATCCGATAATAATATAATATTCCGGATCCAATGGAACTGGTTTCGTCGAATTCCGAGACTGTGCCTCGGAAGGCTATTTTTAAATATCGATGTAAACGATATAAATTCAAAACTAAACAAAACACTTTCAAATTTAATTTTAACACTTTTACTATTTTTAGTATTGTCAATATAAATTTTACAAGCCTTCAAATTATTTTTAACAGGCTTAAAACAAAAGATTCAACAATTTACCAAATTTCAGTTTATTGAATCCAATAACTTAATTGCTAAATAATAGTAATATTTGAATTCAAGTTGAAATTCACTTTTAAATATATAAAATTGATTAAATATTCTGATTTGAATTGTCCAAAATTCCGGGTCATCACATTCCTCCCCCCTTAAAAGAATTTCGTCCCCGAAATTGCTAGTTAAGAAGAATGATCCAATACCGATTACTATTTTCCAAAACCAATCAGTTTTATCAACTTGCCATAACATATCTTTTATTAAAGACACACTAACCCTTTTTCTAGCTTTCCAGACTTATCCATAAGTTCTAAACAATATTGCTTACTTAACAATTCAAATTTGAATTTAAAACCAAATTTTAAATTATCAAAATTTTCTCAAAAATTTTCTAACTCTCTAAATTTTCGAAATTTTTTGCCAGCGTCTCCTTTGCGCGGCTAGCTCGGTACAACTACAAAATGCCTCTAAAGGCTCCCAAATTACAAAAGAAAACAAAACGCCAAGTGGCTAGATCAAAACCCCAATCAAATTCATACAGAAATTTTAAACACATACCTTTTTGTCAAGCAATTCAAATTTATCTTCTAAAATCAAAACCAATTTTCCTTTTCCTTTATAATACCTGCATGTCCTATTTAGCAATAATATCCAATCATAGCTTTTAAAATCATTTTATACATTTTCTTATAAAAGTTTTGTCTCTACTTCTATTCAAATTAGTTCTCCCATTTCCATATGAATTCAATTTATCCTCAACTCTGAATACTGATTTTAGCTTCCATTTATAACTGATTAGTATCATTATTTTAAATTAGTTTCATCCACTAATTTATTGGACTTTCCAATTTGAAATCGTTTTGTCGCTAACAAAAATTTCCCCAAAATTTTTTCTAACTCCCAAAATTTTCAAATTTTTTTGGCAGTCTCCTTTGTGCGGAGGAGCTTTTGCAATTTGACAAGAGATATAAATATATATACATCGACCCACACGGTCGGAAAAACAAAAATAGTTCATATTTCCTACTTTTGTTGCATAGGCGTACTTTTATTTAACACTTTAAGCAAGCGACTTATTATTTTAGCAATTAGCGCGTCCAAATTCAGCCAAACGGCTTCCCGGTACCTGTACTTACTCAATTTAAATATGTAAGTGCCAAAATCATGTAACTCAACAACATTTTACATATTTAACTAGTAAACATACGAGTTTCTATAAGCAATGCAGGTTAAACAATATTTATAAGCAACTTATGGGGTTTCGATATTAATTTTAATTGTTTACAACCAATTCGTATACAACTTCATTCAATTTAAATGGTTTACAACTCAATTGCCTACATTCAGTTCATTTTTAAGTAAACTCATATTCACTTCAATTGATCTTATGATAATTTATTTAATATCTATCAACTCATAGAATTTTAATTACCTTCGTTTACGTCAAACGACAATTCATTCTATGCAATTTGATGATATCCATGTGAATAAATAATTACTTAAGTTTTATAACCAATTTAAATTGATTTCGACTCAATTTATTTTAAATTCCATCCCATTTCTAGTTTATTCACCAACCATACATTTTCATTTCATCCATATTCGCCTTCATTTCATTTGAGACCATTTTATTAAGCTTGAACCATTCCATGCTTATATATTAATAACCATTTCCCAATTTAAATTTACCCAAGCTTTTATTTAATGGACTTTTACCCTTACTCGAAGCCAAGCTTGCACTAATTTTAAACTTAAATTAATTTACTTCAAATTATTCAAATTTCAAACTTAAGCTCATTTTCATTTTGCAAATAAATTTTTCTTTTCAATTTAACTTGATTCTATTTCAATCAAATCTCATTTCAAACTACAAATTTATTTGGTTAGTTCATCTGTTTCGTATAAATTTTAAATTTCCAGATTCAATTCATTCTCAATTCATTTAATTAATTACAAGGCCATTTTCAATTTATTTCCATTCATCTGGGTTTTAGTGCAACTAAAACTGTAACATCCCGAAATTTTTGAAATTTAAAATTTGATAAATTGTTTGAACTTTGGGATCTAACAAGTAAAAATTTAATGTAAATTTAATATTGTTGATATTAATATTACACATTAATATAGGATTAAATAAAAAGAGATATTGATAGATGATCTTTTAATAGAATTTAAAATTTGTTAAAGTAAGTTATGATGAAATTATAAAATTTAAATAACATAATCATAATCTAAACAAACAAACAAATAAACAAACAAATAGTTAAACAAAAGAATAAACAAATAAATAAATGAACAAATAAACAAGCAAGATAACAAAACAGTAAGAAAAAAA
Organism: Allium cepa; assembly: GCA_030765085.1. Classification (NCBI taxonomy): domain Eukaryota; kingdom Viridiplantae; phylum Streptophyta; class Magnoliopsida; order Asparagales; family Amaryllidaceae; genus Allium; species Allium cepa. Next base: position 457,527,064 of record CM060938.1, on the reverse strand, counting down.
CATAACATGCTTAAATTAACAATGTAACTAAACAACTTGCAAAAAGAAAATGTACAAACCAGTAAACTAAAAGGGGTAAGCAAAAGAAATAAAATAAAGTAAAACAAACTCTTACATTATTAAAATATAAAACAAATCAAATAGCATGCTGAAAATATACAAGCATGAAACACTACATACTTTCACTAAATGCAAGCATCTACAAAGAACATACCTGCATTCAATGCTTTACTTCCAGCATGTTTAACCTGTACTTGTTTTAATAAACTTTAGTAAAAAAATCTGTTATAAAGGAACATCAATGGCCTTAGTTATTTCATTCCACAAACTTCTGCAAACCTGAAAAAAAAAAGATAAAACATCATATTTCATAAATTCCAAAGGCATTCAGGTGATTAAAACAGAAAGTAAAAAGAAGTTAAAAACCAAACCAGGGAAGAAGGAGCAAACTGCAGTTAAAAAGAAACAAAAGTATTCTCTGTTTCTATATTATTCAAGTGAGTAAAACCTATATTTATTTGAAATATGAATACTTAATCCATGAATATGTGTGTTGTTATATATAAACAAAAATTATTGCTCTGCATATTGTTCTGTGTTACTGGAAAACATAAGTATGCTCTGTTCTTTAATGTTCATATCTCAGAGCTAGTTAAAAAAAAAAAAAGGAAGATTATTTTCAAATGAACTTCATTTAACTTAGGATACTTAAAAACAAAATAGGTTGTGTGCATACTTGACTCACAGTTTAAATTTTTAAGCTTGAAATAAAAACTTTGGCTCTGTAATATGAATATTACAGTAAAAACAAGATTATAAGTTAAATTCAAGCATTTTAAATCATGGAATTGATGTTATAATTTGAACGAACATATGAAAATATGATTTTCAAAACAATGATGATGATTTTTAATTCAGTAATTTAGGAGCAGTTCATATTATAACAAAAGTTGCTTTTAAATCGATTCCTGATGATCGAAAGATTCTTGAATGCTGCAATTTCGCATGGAGCTAGTTTAATACTCAAGAATGTTGGGAAAAATACAAATTTATTTTTCTATAGCGTGAATTGGGAGTACGAGTTAGATTTAGGGTTTAATGGTGCTTCAGTTCATGTGATGTTTTTGGGGTTCGCGGGTCCTCAGGTGATCATCGGAAGGGATCGCGAGTGGGGGAAAGGCAGTGGGAAGGTGTGAAGCGGTTTCGGTGAAGGTGGCTGGTGGTTTCGAGAGCGGAGGCGATGGGGAGGGGCAAAGTTCTGGCAAAGGCTACAAAGTTTTGATCGAGTTTTTAGCTCGATTTCGACTCAATGGGTTTCCATGGAAACTGGGTACGATTTTGTGTTCGAGGGAGTTCGTGGGGTCGTGGAGCATCATCGCGACGATCATCTGAGGGCGGTGGCGTTGGGACACGTGCACGTGCACGTCTGACTCGAGAAGGGGATGAAGTATCGGAGGAACTCTAATTTGTCTTCGAGTCGTTCTCGAAAGGATTGGGTTGTCGCTTCGGGCTCGTGTATATTAAATCGATCTGTTCCAATTGGTTTGGACCGTGATTTAGTTACTTCAGCATAAAGTAAAATAAAAAAAAGAGAAGAGAGAACGAGAGGTAAAGGAGATGACACAGGGAAGAAAGGCTGAAGAACTTTGTTTAAATGGGCTTGCTTGCGTGTTTGGGCTAAGCCCAAATTTCAAGTTAACAAATGTTACATAAGACTTTGGCATTGGCAAGTTAAACAAAAGTGGATTTGTTGACTTACTTTGAGTTAAATTAATTAACAATGTTTTAGAATTTTGTTAACTCTATAATTAAATAATTTATGATTTAAAATTACTTTTTAATTAATAATATTAAATAAATAAAAGCAATTAAAATTAAAGTTGTAAATTTAAAAATCATTAAGTTGATAATTTAAATTGATTGATTCAAAATTGATAGTTACATTAAAATAATTTATTAAGGAATAATAAATCAATATATTCAATTGAGATCTAATTGAATTGTAGTTTAAAATGATAATTAAAGTAAATAATTGTCATAAATCAATGATTTTAAATTTTAAGAATGATTTACAAACTTGTAATTAAATTGATTGATGAACAAATTAAGTGTTTAAATAAATTTGTAAGTAAGAATTTGTAAATTTTGAAACAATAAATTGAGTAATCAAAATTTAATTTATTTATCCAAATTCTTATCATTGAATTTAATTAATTTAGTGGCACATGTATTTAAATCACATTGGAAAGTAATTAACTACTGTTGTTAATTTACATTGATATCTCTGTTCTGTTCGAAATTCTGTATGATGATATTGCCATGTTATTGCACTGTGATTGTGATTCGTTCTGTATTGATGTGAAAACCCTGTTGTTTGTAAAACGGCATTTAAACTTCGATGCGACAGGGAATCGGATCTCAGTTTGTTATCCGAAACCCACATCGAACCTGTGAATTATTATGAATGACATCCACATTGTTTTTAAATTAACGCTCACTATTCGGTTTAACCGGGAGACGACCTTTGTGTCGTATAACCCATTCCGAATAGTGATACGTCGAATTGGATAGCATTTGAAGAACCGGTGTTGAAGACCGGGTATTTGCGAGAGCGATAGGATGACCTGTCGATTGACTCTGCACCGAGTTGCTCCGGTATAGAGTTCTCCATATGTGATGGTGAATCCGATCAGGATTGTGAATATCCGGATTGCAAGGACTTCTTTGTAAGTGCCTTCGGTTCTGTTCGAGCCCGGAACAGACTTGTATGGATTGTATGTCTGACATTACAAGTTGAGATATAAAGCCGATTTCTTTCAAATATATTTCTGTTGGTGGCGGAGAATTTATTCTTTTAGCTTAACACCCTTCTCTGAGACGTACGAGCTCAGAGGTTATATAGTTGAAGTTATCAGCAATATATTCCCAATTTGGTAATGTGACATGCTGAGTGTTGCTGAAATGATCATTGTGTTGATTATTGTGATAGGATCGTTTATTTGATCGTCTATCTTAGTGATCATTGTGTTGATCATTTGTTGACCCAAAGCATGGCTTTTGTATAAAGTATGTTTTTGTGGACGTGAATTCGTCGAGCCTCACACCCCGAAATGGTCGAAACAGGAAAGATGCAGCAAGGTTATTGGGGGTAGCACCCCTTAGGGTATGTGCATTTCCTTCTGGATAGAAGTGGTATCATGGTATGGAGCCCAGATACTTAACTTATGTGGATATCGCAGATATATATATATGATTTTGTGATTTGTTACTGGGGCCCCGGTTAAAGGTTGGTTACGACCGGGAGATGGCATACTCGTGTCAGTAGTTACCCAGTTAGGGGTAACCCGGCCTTGTGTTGGCAGAGATCCGGTTTGGTTCTCGGGGATGTCCATCCAGAGGCATTCTCATGTGGCAATGGGAAGTTCCTTGGCCTGACCATTTGTTGGAAATCCAATTCCCAATACGAAACCCTGTACGGTTTTAGTTGTAGGACCTGCCATTTACTTATGGTGGTCACCACTGTTTAGATGGTAGCTATAGTAGGCATAGTTCGAAATGTCTATGCTGGCTAAGATTAATATTCTACTTTCGAAATGATTTACTTCACTATGCACTAGTAATAATATCAAAGAATTCTTCCTCGTATCAAGCATATTTAACTGTCATAAGAAGAAATCTCCTCCAATTCTGCGTTTGCATTGTGTGTGTGGCGGGAGGTCTTATGGTAGTTCCATTTTTAAAAGCATTCCGAAAATTCTTTTATAAATCTTGTTATTTAAATACAACTATTTTGTTTACTCATACCAGTCCCATGACTGATCCGGAGTTTATTGTTTTCTTTCCTAAACTCTGGGTGCCCATTATTTTCACACGGGCAGCCTAGTAGCAGGTTTCTATATTTTGGAGTAGCAGTATTTTGGAGCTCTTATCTTGGATATATCTTAGGAGCTATTGGAGATTACAGGTGTTTAGCTTTTGGGAGTTCGTAATCATCTCTTTCATTTGAGGATTTTTGGATATATGATCATTGTTGTATTATCATGATGTTGTATTTGGAGATTGTGGTGTATGTACTATGTACTCTGTTATAGTATGGATATTAAGTTGATGTTGTAACAGTGATATTATTTATGACATTGATTCTGTTCCGCTGTTTTATATTCATCTAATTGTTGTTATAAGCTCCGGCGATGCGAATTTGATGTCGTTTATTGGACATCGAGTTTGGGTCGTCACAAAAACCATCCCTATTTTAATCAAATTTCATTTTATTTGGCAACATTTTCAATTATATTTACTTCACTAACAATTCAAGTTGAATTTGATTTATAGCTTGAGTTTTAATTCCAAACTTCAATATTAACTCACAAATTCAGCTTCTATTTAACTACATTAGGTTCCATTTACATATTTCATTAACTAATTTATTATCTAATTAGTTCTCCCCCTATTTATAATTCAATACTTGATTTTTAATCTCAAAAATCACTTCATTTAATTTTCTAGAGTTCAATTTATTTTATAATTCGAGTTTGGATTTCTGTTTTATTTTTCAAAACATCAAACAATATTTATTTTGGGTTTTGTATCCCAATTTTCAATTTTATAAGTCATAACTTATTATTTTACACATTCCATTCATTCTTGGCTTAAATATATTCATATTTTACTTTTATCTAAAGATATACGTTTATTTATACCCCAAGCATATTTTATTCCATGGATTTTTAATTCTTTTATAAGCTATTCTAATTCATTTATTCCAATCTAATTCTTATCCAACTTATTTCTTATACGACTTACTTCCATTTATTTAAGTAAGGATCTAATTCCATTCAATATCACCTATAACTCAACTGAATTTTTATTCCAACATTCAAAGCTCACATTTTCCTTCCTTATTTAAAAATCAACTCGACTTTACAAGTTTATAACTTATCTCATCAGGATTTTCAATTCAAATAAGGGTTCGGGATTTCAAACACCCGGCTTTTGGCTCAAATCATCCCAAAATCACAGTTCTCAAATTTTAAACCAATCCTGGGTTTTATCCCCAACAAACTTCCTTTGAAATTTCAAAAACAAACTAGTTCTTCTGAAAAATCAATTTGGCCGCAATCCGTCACTTAGAAACTCGAAAATGAATACTGATGATGCTGCGCAATCATCACCAAGATTATTTTCCAGCGACTGAAGTGGGTTCAATGCTATATCCTTTCTCAAAATTTATTTGAAACAATTTCCTTTCAGAAATACCTTTAAAAAAATAATGCTATTATTTATCTTCAAAACACTTTGAAAAACACTTCCAAAATCTCGGGGGTTTTAAATTTTCAAATTTTGACTTAGATCAAATTTTAGCTATAATTCATTTGTATAATTTATGCTCATACAAATTCCCATTTGATCATATTTCAATTTATAAATCACGTTTATAATTCACATTTATAAATTCCATTTTATAAATGAATTTATTTCCTTGACCTTTGGTTATATTTTCAATTTCTAGTTAAATTTTCATACAACAATGATAATAATTTAATATTATCATTCCTAACATCCAAGCAACCATATATTAGATAAAATAGTTTACAAAAACTTTTCTTTTATATCAAAATATATTTTGGGTAAAATTATTTCGTTCACCCATCTTTAAAACAATACTGTGTCAGTTTATCATGTCAGGTGTTTATAAACTCTTCTCGAATAGCGGCCAACTTACCCGATCAGAATTCATATTCCACCCAACCAATAAGTTAACACAATATTAAAACAATTTATATCCAACAACAAATACGCGCTCGTATCTATTAATACGCTAAAATCATTCTAGAGTACTACGGACTCTATTTTCATTCAGTAATCCCCACCAGAGCCAAGATTATCACCAATCAATGCTCTGACATCAAGTGAAACGATCCGCAAATCCATACCCCTTGAGTCGACAATATTCTCCATCAATCAACTCAAGATAAACAGAAATACAAACCATTTGGGTTAAAGAAGAAGAGGTAGAAGAAGAGAAAATAAAACAACATTAGAATCTAACCATCGCAGCGGAATAAATATAATGGATAATAAATGATCTTTACACAAAAACAAATATATCTGTTTATACATTACATCATCAGAGTACAACATCAGATTCAACATCAATAACATATAACTGGACAGTCATATAAACTTGTCCTCAAACTGGACACACAGCGGAATAATAATCAAGTACGGAAGTACGTATCGCTAACCAGCTCGTCTCCTGCTTCACAGCACCCTTTCCTGTATTCTATAATACTCGGTCTGACCCGAGCATTATGTTTAAATAACACCCGAGTCAGTTTGGAATACCATCGTGAGAAAACCACACTCATATTGATTATTAAAGTTTCAAAATTCTTTTGAAAACAAAAGCATCTCGTAAGACCACGCCACAAATAAACATGTCAGGTTTTTACCTTACGATAGCTAAAATGCTTTTTATTAAAATTCTCTGATATTATAATAGTGTCTATAGAAAGTAAAGTAGAATCTAGCTGAAATGCTTGCATCTAACGTTTCAGCAATAGTTGGGCACAATCAAAACCGTACGGGCGCATAGGGAAAATGGATTTCCAACAAATGACTAGGCACCGGGGTACCACTTGTCATGGTACCTAGCCTAGATCAGCATACCGAGGATCACTCCCGACCCCCTGCAACACAAGACCGAGACTACCCCTTACTGGATAATCCTGAGTAAGATCACCCCACGGTTGGGATCAGCAACCGCACCACTAAGCCGAATAAAAAGGACATCTAGACGGGGATGACCTCACCCTAATGGGAGTTACCCACCTATCCTTGCTTCATAACCCCTGATTTTCAGTCATTACCAGTTGATGAGGCTTGAGGCTAAGCGTTACCCTTTTAGAACATTTCACTTAGAATGCTCGTTGCCCACCTGACGATGTTCTGAAAGCATTCATCCATACAAGTCCGTTCCGGGTTCGAATGGAACCGAAGGCAGTACTCTTACTACATCCATTTTGGAATCATCCTTAGGATTAGTTGTGACGAGCCCTTGCTCTTCATTGCTCCATCTTCGAATCCAAACTCGTCTTCCTTACGAAAACGTTCAAACCAGATCGAAATGGTTTTCGAGAAATAAATCCCGATCCCGGTTCTTTGAAACGATTAGCGCATTGTCCAATATTGATAGTCGGTTATTTAACTATCAATTAACATTCTCAAACATCCATCAAACAATAGATAATTTCACCAAATTATTTATTAACCTCAAAATATCTTCGCAAGATATATGTCCACTTTTCAAATCTTTGAAAACAGTTTTCAAATCACATTTTCTCATGGAATGAATTCCCAAATATTTATTTCCACTGAAGACACCAAGTACAAAGCTTAGATTTTGAAAATAATTTAAAAACACTTTATTATAAAATATACTTTAACATTTAAATTGAACACTACTTCAATACTTATTAAAAATAATACTTTAGGAATATTTAAAATGAGACTACTTTATAAAATATAAACCAGATTTTCTCCTTTAAAAAAAAATACAAAGTAACCTTTAAAAAATTACTACTATAATAGATTTGAAAAATATTTACTTTAAATTTAAACACGTATAAATAATAAATTTTCTAAACATGCTTTTTAAAACAACATAACTTATATTTAAAAAATATATGTGGAAAACGTACTTGGCTTCCTGGGAAATATACTTCTCTTCACATCCTTTAAAAATAAATCACTATTTATTTTTAAACAACTTCCCCATTTCTTTAATATATTCCCATCGTGAATTTATTTTTCAAATATTCACTGATATATTACTTCACTTTTATAAACCCAGTTTATAAATTTCAAGTCTCACTTTTCTTTTAAAAATCCTGGTTTTACACTCTTAAATCAATTTCCAAATTGATTTCCAATTTACTTCACCTTAAATAACTTTCCTTACTTTACTCCATTTGTTTCAAAATCCATTAACTTTAAATTTCATTTCTTTATTATGATTTAAAAATCCCTTTTTAACTAGAAATACCAATTTCAGATTTTCCAAATTTCTTCTTTATTCTTTTCAATAATTTAAATATTAAATTTAAAATAAATGCTTTATTCTTTTAAATAATAACACTGAAGTTTAAAATTCATTATCTTCCTGTTTATTCAAAATCCCCTTTTCATATACGGAATTTATTAATTAGAATTTTAAAATCGCTATTACTCTTATCCAGTTCATTCTTAATTTATTTTAAATTCTGTATAATTATTTCACTTACAAATTCTCTTTCTTTTATTTTCTTTTCAAAAGTCCAATTCTATATATTTTGATAACTCAGTGTACCGAAATATATTCAAGTAAACCATAGCATTCAATATTCCAATTATCAATAATATTCATCATAGAACATCGAATATCCATAACAGAGAATATTAAACAATATAAATAATTTTGAGGAACCCAGTTGGATCCCTCCAACCTGTTTCCCTGCATCCACAGACGTTAGCACAACATAAAATACCAATTCTACTTCGAGGTAGAATATCGCGGTATATGAGTTTTAAATATAAAATCATCCATGATTATGCGATGCATAGGGTCTCATCCGCTATATAATGCGGAAAATCAATCATTCCAATATATACTATATACTACTATATATATAATATAGCACATCCAATCAAAATAATCAACAACCAATTGTCTAAGTTTAACCCTTTAAATTTAAATTATAACCAGATGAGTGAGATTAACTCACCTTTGATTTTAGTTTGCAGTCTATTCCACTTTAGTTCCATTCCGACTTGTTTCTCCATTTTAGACTTTGTATAAACATTTATACAATTCATTAATATTCGAAATAATCAAATAACCAATTACCGTTTAATAGTTTTGATTAGCTGATAGTTCTATTTAAACCAATTTCTCCTTTAATAATTTTTTTAAATTGATTATTAAATTTCCTTTTTAATAAATTTAATTATCCAAAATTTATATTTTAAACTAATAATTTTGGTTTAAACTAATTTCTTTTTAAATTCCCAATTCTTTAAAGAATTACTTTACTTAAAATTATATGCTTTATAACATATTTATTACCTTTAAAACATATATATAAATATAAAAATCAAAATCAAAAATGTCCATACCTTACTGCATTTTTCTTGCTGTTTAATTTCTTTTTCTTCTGCTTATACATACATATATCTATATATATGTATAAATTAAGGAAGAAAACAATAAAATCAAAATGATACTTTACTGCCAGAACAATCACACAGTGCATTCCTTACCTCCTTCAACCTACACACTGTAATTCTTTATCACATAACCACCTTCATCACTGCTGCAATCACAAATCGCTTCCACAACCCAGTCCTCTACTACAAATCGCAACCTCTTCGAGCGTTTGAAAACCATCACCGTCGTCAGCATCCTCCTTGACCTTCAATCGGAACCCCAAATAGCCACGCGGCTTTCATCAAAGTCCATCACGACTTCCCCATGACCTCACATATTCATCCTTACCGAGTCGCGACAGCACGCACGCATCAGGTCGCATCGACCTTCACACCAACTTCCATGTCACGGCGATGCTTGCTTTGACGATGAATCCAACCCGAGCCCTAAATCGACTCCACCTACTTGCCGTTGAAATTGCCTGCCTTCAAGATCTAACTCACCACCCTAGGTCGCGATTCGATTGCGATAAGTATTTCCAATGAAATCGATTCGTTCGATCATCATTTTTTTTATTTGAGATCTGGAAATCGCAATTTAGGGCTAGGGAATGGAAACGTGAATTCTTCAGAAGCAAGAGTTCATTTTGATTAGTATTTTCGCGTATGGAAATTTAGGGGTTTTCTTAGGAAACGACCTATCTAGGGTTTCATTTTTATCGGCTTGTTCAATAAGGAAAAGGGAGATGTGATATTTGAAAAGAGGTTAGCATGTTCAATGTTGGCTATAGCGACTTTGAAGAGAAAGGCAAAAAGTTCTAATGTGATTCGTTTTTTACTTGTCAAAATATAAAATTATATTATATTAAATTCTCGATATAAATTCAGCGCGTTTACTTATCGTATGGCCAGAAGATCACTTCAAACACTATGAAATTGAAATCTGATGATAATACAATATTCCGGATCCAATGGAATTGGTTTCGTCGAATTCCGAGACTGTGCCCCGGAAGGCTATTTTTATATATCGATTTAAACGATATAAATTCAAAACTAAACAAAACACTTTCAAATTCAATTTTAACACTTTTACTATTTTTACTATTATCAATATAAATTTTACAAGCCTTCAAATTATTTTTAACGGGCTTAAAACAAAAGATTCAACAATTTACCCAATTTCAGTTTATTAAATCCAATAACTTAATTGCTACATAATAGTAATATTTGAATTCATGTTGAAAATTAACTTTTAGATGTTTAAAATCAATTAAATATTCCGATTTGAATTGTCCAAAATTCTGGGTCGTCACACATATATCTGGACAACATACAATACATATAGGATGAGCTAACATGTTAGTTGCGATATAAATCGTAACATTTATATATAGACATGTTACACCTTAAAAGGGGTTATCATGTTATATCTTGAATTAAGCCTTGGGCTAATTTTCAAAACTGTTTAAAAATTAAAAAAAAAGATTTTAAATTAAAAGTTAAATTTAAAATAAAATATACATATATTATAAAAGTTATAATATAACAAAAATTTAAAATGTCTAATAATTAATATAAATTAATATCATAATTTATAAAATAAGATTAATAAAACAAAATAAATAATAAATGTATACATGTATTATACATTATGATATATTTCGTGTTGTTTTAAAATGTTCAAAATAACGAAATTATAGATGTATGTATATAAAATTGATTTTGAAATTAATATAATTTAATTAAAACTGTTTGATTAAACAAATTAATTAAAAGGTTCATCAATGAAATGACATACACATGTATATGATATATGTGTAGAACTATAAAGGTTATATTATATAATTAATAATCAATATAAATGTTATATTAAGAAAATATAAAATTAATTAAGATGGTAATTAATTTAAATTAATATAAGATTATACATAAGACTCTTAATTAAAATTAATTATAATAAGATTTAGTTAATATAATATTATACATAAGGCTATTATAGAAGAAATATAAATTATAAAACTATATGATAATAAAACTTATATAATATGAATGTACAAACTAATTGTGAAACATTAAGAAACTCTAAATAGACATAGAAATAAATACATATGTAAATCTATATATACCGTCATTCCTGATGGTATTTCATAAGAAATACATTATTTCATAAGTCGATATCTTTCGATATCATATATTAAAGATTTTGGTTCTTTAATGTGAAGTTACCTCTATCATTTATATATTAGTATACTCTTTAGTTGTTGAGCATTCCTCAAGCCAGGGATGTTAGGTATAGTACTATTAATATATTAAATAGATGATGTCACATAATTGCACATATTTATTAAGCTTTCTTCAAGATATGTGCGTTATACTTAGGTCGTTGCGAAATGATAGGACCGAGTGAATAATCCCACTTTACTTGTTGAGCTTTTCTTAAGGTTAAGGAAAAATTAGCACAAGGAACCACGGGCTAAGAGTTGTATGTGATACAACCAATAAGGAATTATCTATCGTGTATGGTTGTTGAGCTTTCTTCAAGGTTAGAATCCTAAGATATACGAGTCCTAATACCAACAAGTGAAATCGAAAAACTTCTATGTTTAGCTTAGGGTTTGGTGAAACATAAATGGCAAGTAGGAGCCTTATTAAAAAAGTGAAATGAAAACATTCAATCTTTATAAAATTATAAGAACATATGCTATAAAATGTTATAATAATCAACAATGATAAATTTATGCATTTAACACGATTGATAAAATATTTATCAGTTAAGATATACAAATGATTTGAATTAAAGATTAACAAATAGAAATATAACGCATATTTACTAATAAATGCTTCTTTCATGTCAATGTTTACCCACGTAAGCACATGGTTATAGAATAAATACAATCGTTATTTGATCGCTTACAAATTTGTTTGGTCGATACCATGTATTGCATTCTATGAGTTTTGAACTCGTAAGCAATATAAGACTATGGATATTTGGTCCACATACTATTGCATATAAGTATTATATCGGATGTTCATGGTTCGTAATGTACGGTACTTGATGAATTTAGTTTATTCGAAATAAGCCAATAAATAGTACTGTGAGATCGAGTATTCAATTTTACAAATGGATCGTATTGGGTTAAATGTAAGACTAGACCAAAACTACAAGAAAGATCTAAGAATTCGATCATTGGAATGTTAGTTTGATCATTTTACGTAAGGTGCATCATATTCGATGTCCTTAAATGTTAAAGATGATCAAATGTATCTTTGTAAATAGTTTGTTATGATGTGGCAGTAAGAATTTTCTTTTGAATGGTTCGACTATTTAGAAATAAAAATGAATGAGCAAGAACAAATGATTTAAGGTACAATTGGGATGAAGAGATGAATAGTCACTTCAGCTTCATAAAGAAACATCGAAAATAAGAATCACAATAATAATAATTGATACTCAACATTGGAAAAAGAAATAAGACTTCTATTCCGGAATGTATTTTCATATAGAAAATTGTTCTTAATATGATTTATTTCTTTGAGTTCAAGATGTTTGATCAAAGAACTCTCCACTATAAACTAATTGCAGTATATGAAATAAATAATCTATATTAAGTGGATGATGGACCTCCATATTTGTTACTAAAATAATAATGTCGAAAATTTAAGAAGAGCATGTCAAAATCCAAAGTGTCAAAGAGAAAGCCAGGAAACATATAGCAAGGGATATCACATTTTGAAATGTTTGGGGAAGATATAAATGTCCATAGTTGGGGATGTCAAAAAAATAAAAAGGAATAGCCAATTTTCTAGAGTATAGAATTCCAGCTGATCAAACAATAGAAGGGGAGATGTCGAATATCATCAATATAAGCGGCAAACATGTCATACATTATGAATGCAACAAGGGTTTCATATATCATCAATTTTCATAGAAGATATCGTATATCTTCAACAAAGAAAGAAGGTTGTATATCGTCGATATAAGGACAGATGTTATAGATTGTTAATAGGTCAAGATACCGTCGTTTATCAGTATAATAGTAGATGTCGAATACTAGCAAGTTGAAGGACCTTGAGCTTCACAGAATATGAGAGAATATCAAATGGTAACAATGTAAATAAGGATGTCGAAATTTAACCGTGTGCCCAAGGATATTGTATGCTATCAACATAGAAAATAATGTCGAGTTTCAACAATGTATTTGAGATATCAGATATCTGATGTTATGAGAGATGCCACCTTCCATCAATATATAAAGGTGTCATATTAAATCAAGATAGGGAAGGTTGTCACGTATCAACAATATGGAGGGACGTTGGATGTCTACCCTGAAGAAAAGTGCCAAATGCCAACAACATCATACTAATGTCGTATATCACCTATACGGCAAGGATGTCATACATCACTAAGACAAAGGCAGATGTCATAGATTATCAATAGGAAAGGATGCCATATATCAATGACATACTGGAGGTTGCCGAATACCAACAGTTAACAAGGGACATCCATCTATTACGAAGATCTACAATGAAAATGAGGATACCGTATGTCATTAATACATTGGATGGTCTTGAAAGACAAGTATGCCTAAGGTCACGAGATGGTCATGTCACCTACTTCCACCCTTATAAATAGGACCCAAGAGCGTCTTGGAGGAGGTGATTCATTCCCACCACTTTCTTTTATTTTAGAAGTTGTAATCCTAAATTGAATTAGGGAATTTTAAGCATATTGTATTTATGTGAATTTTTCACAAATAAGTACATGAACTATGAATGTTGCATTGCATAGTAGAAGGAAACAAAATCATTTGATTACAATATCCTTATGACTTACATATGACTCTTATGACCTTATGTTCATGATATCGATGTGACTTCTTTCAAGCATATTTCACTTTGAACTTGCGTGCTTACATACTTCTTTCGATCCAATACAAGGTTGACCATGCCTATTGCTAGCCTAGACCTATTTTCCTTGTACGTATTGAGTTAACAAGAAAAATTATTAATATTTTAGTGCTAGAAGGAAGGCTTGAACCTCCATCTCCCTAAATATCTCATATTGGATTATCCTTAACCTGCATATATAGGATATAGAGCATTTACCTCAACATGCATATTCCACAAAAGGACTCTCCGAACCTTGCATGACCTTCTTTGGACAATATAATGACTGTCTATGTATAAGGATCTTTTGAATCTTGTTTGGCCAAACCAGATTATCAAGTCACTGATGACCCTCAGTTTCGCTAAGAACAAGTGTTAAAATTATTGGCCTTGAAATTATGGAAGAAAAGAAGCTAGTAGTTCTTTATAATTCGGACAAACGGAGTTTAAACCCATTCCATATAGTACCTACTCTGATCTTTGCCTTGGGGAAAGAGAGTGCAAAGAAAGATAGTTTGTTCTTAAATATAAAGAGGCCCATTCATTCCAATCCAAAGGAACTATCTTCAAAGAAGAAATAACAAGAGATTTTGACAAGTTTGCCCACGTGAGTAATGCGGATTACGGATCTAAAGGCTAGAATTAAAACTAGAGGGGGGTGAATAGTGTTTTAAGGAATTACTAAATCTTGTTGAGTTTATGTCAATTTGAACACAAATGTATGCAATATTAAGACACAGATATGATCACAGAATCAAACACAGATACAGAAATAAAGTAAAAGCAATAAAGGAAAGAACACATTGGATTTTATACTGGTTCAGAGTTACCCTACATCCAGTCCCGCACACAAGTACGGATTTCCTTTCAAAAGTAACTTTTACAATTACACCCTCGATTTCAAGGCCACGAGGTACACCACTCCAGATTCACAATCCTCTAGGTAGAGATACTTGATTTTACGGTCAATAAGTTCACCCAATTGATTTCACAGGCTACAATCATACCTTTTCTCTCTTGACTGATTTCACAGGATACAATCACACATTTTCTCACTCAATTTATTATAAAGAAGCCTATAACTCTGAATATCACTAAGATCTTGTTGAGATAGTGATAGAGAATCAAACCATAAATGATCTAGTTAGATTCAATGGTGATTTCGGTAGAGTAATGGTAAAAATATATGTAAAGAAATATAGAAGAAGAAAAGGAGTGAAATCATAGAAAATCAGTATATAAATTCGTTAAAAATTGCCCCTATTTATAGTAGAACAACTGCCATGTCCATTCGTGAAAGGATATGATAAATAGACACTTCTTTTGAAATTCAAATTTTTGAAACAAACTGCCACCTTGTCGACAGAGGTCCCTAGGGGTTGTCGACAAGCCTATGGTATTTTTTGTGATTTGTTTTTCTTGGAAAATGACTTCTATCTTTTATTAAAACTATTTTAAACTTTATAAATATACTTAACTATAGTTAAAATACATAAATAAGTATAGAGAATAATATTTTGGTATATACAAAATTTTACTATATATTTAAATCTAAGTAAGAATATTAAAGTTAAATATATTAAAAGATAGTTTAAACCAAGGATAATTTGATTTTAAAGATAAAGATTATTTTGAGGCTAAAAGTATTTTAAAACTAGGATAGATGTTTTTTATTCTTTTTAAAAGGAAGGTTTTGAAATCATTTTGAAAATAAGATATAATTTTGTAAAAAACATTTGAATAAAAGTTAGTGGATACAAAACAATGTTCCACTAGATTTTTCGTAGGTTCCATCCTACTTAGGGTTCCATCCCTTTAACAGGCTCGAAGATGATTCCATTCCACAAATAAATTGGATTTTAAGATGCCAGTGCTTTTCTAGGAGTTAACAAAATTCCTAATTAAATTACTTATACTGAAATCTTGAATTCTTGATAATCTTGATATTCATGAGTCTTTAATCTTGATATCTTGAATCTTTATACTGTACAGTCTTCATTCTTGGTACCTGCATGGTTAATTCCTACGTATACATATATATCTAAACTATAATGTTAGTATTTATATTTTATAATCTTATTCTAAGGTTGTTGTCATCAAAACCATCTTCTCTAGGACTAACAATCTCCCCCTTTTTGATGATGACAACCTTTGTTTATAAAATATTACTTCTATCCTAATAACTCCCCTTAAAACTAATAACTCCCCCTTAATCTGTGCCTAACTATCCTATTTTATACTTCTCTCCCTTTGTCATCAACAAAAACTAACTCCAAACTATATAACTCCCCCTAAAACTAATACTATATGACATGTGATTATAATGATAGTGTATCATAAATAATCACCACTTAATTCTAAAACTAAAACATAGTCCTTATTTTCTAACTATCCTAACTAAGAATCCATATATAATACTTATAGTAGTGATAATGTGAGAAATCAAATATAAGAACACAAATTGTTTATTAATTATATGTTGTTTTATTTACGTTTGCGTAGAAGACGATAGTAAGATCATACAATAATAGGAAAGAGAGAAAAGGAATTAATGTGTATTTATACATACTATGTTTTGCACACTAATTATCAATCCATACCAAACCAAATCAAATCAAATCGATCCAAGTAAT
The DNA here is from genome assembly GCA_030765085.1 of Allium cepa. Classification (NCBI taxonomy): domain Eukaryota; kingdom Viridiplantae; phylum Streptophyta; class Magnoliopsida; order Asparagales; family Amaryllidaceae; genus Allium; species Allium cepa. Next base: position 457,510,361 of record CM060938.1, on the reverse strand, counting down.
CAATTCAAATCAAACAAAGTAATCAAATAAAATCAAACATTACGAGGAACTTCCACCCATCCTTTTTCTCCAAATATAGGGTCTTCTTTAATGGCATCCCAATTTTAATTTTCATTGGAGAGAGAGACTAGAGGTGTGCTTCATTATCATCTTTGTGCAGGGAGGAAATCATCCATCTTATCGAAATGCTTTTCTTGCTCCTTGATCATCTGCATTTGACTCAACTCTAAGTGTCGCTGATTACGCAAAACGAAAGAGAGAATGTTTTTGAAAGAGTTAAGAGTTTCTTCAAGATTCTTGGTCAAATTATGAATTGGATTGACCATATTTGAGTTTGCGAGAAGAAATATAGACAAAGTAGATAAGAAATGATTTAGAGTGATGAATTCTGGAAAGAATATGTATTTATAGATGTAGAAATTCATTTGAAATGAAGAGATACAAGGTAGTTATTCAAATTTCAAATTTAAAATGAAAAGTCATTTCTGACCAGTACTTGTCAACATGGTCAAGGGGGGTTGTCGACAGGGGTCGGTTAATTTTGATGACTCATTTGATTTTGTGAATATTTGTGTGTGTGTGTGTGTGTGTGTGTGTGTGTGTGTGTATTTATATATATACTAACATTTATTCTAGAGATACAATAAGTTAGATAACAGAAAAGTAATTCAATTTCATTTCATAATAGAACGATGCAATGAATAAACATTAAGAACTACACGAACATTCAAATCAAAACAAATTAAAACTAATACAACAAGACATGAAAAGGTAGAACTAGTTAGAGGATGACGAAGATGAAGATAATCCAAGCTTCTTGCTGACTTTGGAGAAAAACTTGTTCATCTTTGATGACATTTTATCCAATTTCTTACTAACGTATTGTTTAAGTGTCCGTTGATTCTCAACAATGATCTTTTGATTTTTGAGTAAGGTTTTGTTGGTTGGATTAGAGAGATAGTCAATACTTTCCAAGGATGTTTCACTTTCTTCTTCTTCTATTTCCATTTCATCCCCTTCTTCTTCTTCTTCTTCTTCCTCTTCCATCTCCTCATGAACCAAACGCTCTTCCTTTTCGGCAAGAGTTGCATATGGGTAAAAAACATATGGTATTTTCATAAGAGAAAGTTTGAGTGATTAAAAAAATTTCTTGAAACAAATTCTTCTCCTTTGAAATCTACTCTAAAATAATTAAAAATTCGAGTGACATAGATTCCATGATACAAAGTGTTTTCACCCATTTCAAGATTTTTGGGACGAAATTCATCCAAAATAACTTGCGCCCAATTAATTTCATAATTTCCAAAAATAGCAAAAAGTGCTTTGCAAACTTTTGAAGTTGGATTGATAAAACTCCCCGATCTTGGGGTCAAAGTATGTTGTAAAAGAATATTAGCAATTCTAGCTTTTGGTCGAAAGTTTTGATTTATGAAATCGAAGTTAACTCCTTCGAAAATATGATGAAATGTCTCATGATCATTTTCATTAATATTAAAACTAGAAAGATCCATTCCCGTACTCTTGCAATTGAGAATGGTACCCAAAAGATCACAATTTAAAATGATTCTAGTGCCTTTGACACTACTCCAAATTTCATCATCATTTCCATTATAAAATCCACGGTTGAGATTTGCATAGAAAATTTTGACAAGATTTGGATAACAAACAAAATTATTTTATGAAGCATCAACAAGACTAAGAACTTGATTGTTTGGAAAAAGAGAATCGATTTCATAAGAAGAGAAATCTTGAAATAAAGCAAACTTCCCGATATGGACTTTTCCATATTTAACATAGTTGATATATGCTTTTATAGCCTCCGGATCATTGTAAAGTTGCTCTTTTATCTTTCTGAAAATTATCATTGTGGAAGGGTTGCTTGAAGAAGTCATTGCAGTAGAGAATAGAGATCTTGATATTTTGAAATAAGAGTTTGAATTTGAAAATGAAATTGAAAAGTTGTGATAAGAGATAGTGATAAATAGATTCTCAAAGGACATGTTCTCTAGTCAAAAGGCGACTTTTCAAAGACTTGAATGAAGTGAAAAGATGGAGGGAAATTCAACAATTGAATTCAAGTTTTGAATTTCAAATTTTTGTACCCCTATCGACAACATGGTGGGGACCTTGTCGACAGGTGTCTCTGAATTTTCATGATTTATTTCTCCTAAGTATTCTAATATATATATATACACACATATTATTTTTAATGTCTATATTTATCTGGAATATTACTAGAATTATAGTATATTCCATAAAATATTGTAATACTATTAAAAAAATAAAAAAAATAGTAAAAAAATAAAAAAAATAAAAAATTTAAAATTCAAACAACACACCAATTCAAAATCAACCAATCAAGCATTCAATTCTAAGCATGCAATTTCAACCAAATGTATTGTAAATGTGTACCTTTTCCTGAGTCTGTTTCTCTGAATTCGTCGAAGTCATGAACAGCCGTGAAACACATATTTGAATTATCTGTCTTCTGATCATCATCGCTTGAAGATGAGTCTGAGTCATCTAGAGTAGCTATAAATGCACGTTTTCGTTTCTTCGTGGAATCATTGTTCATTGGAAGATTTTTCCTATCTGGATGTGGACAGTCTCTTTTGATATGGTCTGGTTCGTCACAGTTGAAACATTTGATATAGTTTGACACTACATTCTGATTTCCAGAGTTCTTATAGTTGTTTCTCTTGAGATTATTCATCTTTCTATATTTCAGGAATTTTCGAAAATTCTTGGTCATAAAGGCTATCACTTCATCATTATCGCTGTTTGAGTCTGATCCATCGGTTAATGCATTGAATGCCATTGATTTCTTTTCAGATGCTTTGCTTTATCTTCTCTCAATCACTTGGACTTCAAACGACATTAGATTTCCAATTAATTCTTCTATCTTTAAGTTATTGATGTCATTTGCCTCTTCGATCGTTAGTGTCTTTTGATCCTATTCTAGAGTAAGAGAATTTAAGATTTTTCTGGCTTGATCTTCTTCTGAAAATTCCTTTCCTAAAGATATTAGAGAATGCACAATATTCTGAAATCTACTATACATATCTGAAATAGACTCATTAGAATTCATTTTAAATAATTGAAACTAGTTTGCGAGCATGCAAATTTTGGTCTGTTTGACTTTGCTTGTTCCTTCGTGAGTAACTTGCAAAGTTTTCCAGATTTCATATCCAGACTTACAAACTAACACTCTATTATATTCATTCCTATCAAGCGAACAGAACAAAATATTCATAGCTTCAGAATTGTTTTGTGCAATGGTCTTTTGCTCAGCAGCCCACTGTGCAAAATCAGTTGTGGGTTCAAAATATTCAGTCAGTGTCATATTCCAAGTGTCTAGTCCTATAGATTGTAAATATATTTTCATCTTACATACCCAATATGCATAGTTACTGCCATTGAAAAGCGGTGGTCTGACAGTAGACTGACCTTCTATAAATGAACTAATGACAGGGGTAATAGAACCAGTGTTGGTAGTATTAACAGTACCAGTGTTGGTAACCATTTTGAGAATTTTTCAAAATTCAGATTATGAAACTTTGAAAATCTTGCTTTGATACCAAATGTGAGTAATGCAGATTACAGATCTTAAGGCTAGAATTAACACTAGAGGGGAGTGAATAATGTTTTAAGGAATTACTAAGTCTTTTTTGAGTTTATGTCAATTTGAACACAAATACATGCAATATCCAGACACAGATATGATCACAAAATCAAACACAGATGCAGAAATAAAGTAAAAGCAATAAAGGAAAGAACACACTGGATTTTATACTGGTTCGGAGTTACCCTACATCCAATCCCGCACATAAGTACAGATTTCCTTTCAAAAGTAACTTTAACAATTACACCTCGATTTCAAGCCCACGAGGTATAACACTCCAGATTCACAATCCTCTGGGTAGAGATACTTGATTTTACGGGCAACAAAGTTCACCCAATTGATTTCACAGGCTACAATCTCACCTTTTCTCTTGATTGATTTCACAGGCTACAATCACACCTTTTCTCACTCAATTTATTACAAAAAAGCCTATAACTCTGAATAGCACTGAGATCTTGTTGAGATAGTGATAGAGAATCAAACCAGAAATGATCTACTTGGATTCAATAGTGATTTCGGCAGAGTAATGGTAAAAACATATGTAAAGAAATGTGGAAGAAGAAAAGGAGTGAAATCAGAGAAAATCTATATATAAATTTGTTTAAAACTGCCCCTATTTATAGTAGAACAACAGCCATGTCCATTGGTGAAAGGATATGACGAATAGACACTTCTTTTGAAATTCAAAATTTTGAAACAAACTGCCACCTTGTCGACAAGGGTCCCTAGAGGTTGTCGACAAGCCTATGGTATTTTTGATAATTTTTTTTTCTTTGAAAATAACTTCTATCTTTTATTAAAACTATTTTAAACTTTATAAATATACTTAACTATAGTTAAAATACATAAATAAGTATAGAGAATAATATTTTGGTATATATAAAATTTTACTACATATCTAAATCTAAGTAAGAATATTAAAAGTTAAATATATTAAAAGATAGTTTAAAACCAAGGATAATTTGATTCTAAAGATAAAGGTTATTTTGAGGCTAAAAGTATTTTAAAACCAGGATAGATGTTTTTGATTCTTTTTAAAAGGAAGGTTTTGAAATCATTTTGAAATCAAGATATAATTTTGAAAACAAGATATAATTTTGAAAACAAGATATAATTTTGTAAAAAAACATTTGAATAAAAGTTAGTGCATATAAAACAATGTCCCACTAGATTTTTCGTAGGTTCCATCCAACTTAGGGTTCCATCCCTTTAACAGGCTCGAAGTGGATTCCATTCGACGAATAAATTGGATTTTAAGATGCCAGTTCTTTTCTAGGAATTTTAACAAAATTCCTAATTAAATTACTTATATTGAAATCTTGAACTCCTGATAATGTTGATACTCATGAGTCTTCAATCTTGACATCTTGAATCTCTATATTGTACAGTCTTTATTCTTGGTACCTGCATGGTTAAATCCTGCATATACATATATATCTAAACTATAATGTTAGTATTTATATTTTATAATCTTATTCTAAGGTTGTTGTCATCAAAACCATCTTCTCAGGGACTAACAGCCCGAATGGGAATAAAGTAATTGATCATTCTCTTGCCTCAGTTCAAGCTCAAGAATCTTCAAAAAGTAAGTTCACGGATGATGCTAATACACCAATTCGATTTTATAAGAGTGCTAAAAGGGAATTAAGGATGTAATTCCCTACAAACACTTAATTTACTAGAAATCATTTCCTTACCACTTCCAATGAGAACATTTACCTTCTAACCAAGAGAAAAATGCATTATTAGACTTCTAAGAAGATGCAACATAAATATGAACGGATTATTGGAGGTGATTATTACCAATATCATAGAACAAATGGATGTGAAACCAACCAATGCTGAGCTTTAAAGGAATGATTTTCTTTGCCAAAGAACAACTTCAGAAGTTTGTTAAAGTTATTTAATCAATTTATCTACAAGGATTAAGTGCTAAGTAAAGAGGAATGCTTTTTATGAAGGACTTATAAAATAAAAGAAAATGCCTTTGGCCTGGTCAAAGCAACTCCTAAAGGGAGGTTAAATTAAGCCTCTAATCTAGCCTACAAGGCTTGGTAAAAGCATTACAAGCCTTTGGCCCCACCTACGTGGCCTAGCCAGAGCGTTCCAAGAGGAAGGATGGAGAAAACCTTTGGTCCTACCTAAGATGGCTAGACCAAAGCATCAACCAGCCTTCAGTCCCGCTAATAAAGTGTATCTGAAGCACCTTTTAGAGGAAGGATGGAATAAGCCTTTGGTCCCGTCTGAGATAGCCTGGTCAAAGAACTGAACCAGCCTTCGGTTCCGCCTATAAGACCTGACCTAAGCTCCTCCTAAAAGGAAGACAGGTAAGACTTTGGTTCTACTCAAGATAGCTAACCAAATGCAACGACCAAAACCTAAATCATCACCTAAGATGGTGATAAAGGGTTTGATCAAAGTTTAGATTATTATTTAAAGATGGTAAATCAATCGAAGACTAAATCACTACCTGAAGAGTAGTAAGAGGAAGTCTTCTAGAGAAATATCAATCGAATGAAAAAGTAAATCAAACTCTATCCTAAAGAAAGTGTAACCTCCCTTATCTAAAGGCCTAAAACTAAACGCTACAGATGCTACAGTCAACTATAGTATTAGCTACCAGTGACCAAATACAACTATGTTAATGATATCAATAGTATCAGAAGCACTTGAATATGAAACAAAACATAGATTTCAAAATAGCTTTTACTTCATCACATTTCAAAACCAATTGTTTCACTTCACAACACATAATCCCAAATCGTTCTCAGGCACTGATAAAATATAATCATTACAAATTAAGTCAAGAGCAGTATATGATGATACGTCCTTGGTTGATTAGAGTCATATGATCGTAAAGACCTAATACAATCACAGTGGAAATACATTAAAACGTAACAAGAACTGCAAATCCTAAATAGATATCTGTTTGCCTCCTACATGCCTCTGGTAGCCTTATTCATCATCAATATCGACCCGTAATTTCGCTACTTCGGAAATGAGAGATTTCGTTTATTTTTAAATTTAAAAGGAATTTAAAACTTAAATAAATATGTTATATATATAGTAAATAATTATCTAATCTTATAGTTAATAAATTAAAAAGTATAAATTTGGATTTTAGAACAAATCGACAAAAGTTAAGTTTGTTAATAATAAATAAAGGCTTAAATAAATGAGTTTACATATTTATTTAAAAAGTTAAATCTTCTTAAAAACACCTAATAAAGATAATAAAAATATATTAAAATATTTAAAAACATGTTAATAAATGTTTTACAAAAATAACCAAAATTTGTCGTATTTTATCAGTTTTGCATACACTGTAAGATTAGATTTTGATATTAATTAAATATGATTTGAAAATATAAAGATACATTTTTAATTTATTTAAAGAAATTAAAAGTTTATTTTAAAGTTTGGTTTACACCAATATATAGCTTAACAAAAACGTCAAATTTTGACTGTAAAATTTGTCAACAAAAATACCGATTTCAGCCAAAATAAATTGTCGTCAAGTTGTAGCAACTTGATGCATTTTGTAACACATAAATACAAGTTTACAAACTATTTAAACACTTTACATTTAGCACTAAAGACAAAAAGAGTTTACTTTTGAAAAGTCTAAATAATAATAAAAAGTGTAAAACTTATGATTTGACAAATTTAAATTTAATTAAAAACTTTATAAACAACATCATTACCTTATTTATCATCTCATTAATGAGATGTTATGCTTATATATAGAAAAGGAGCAAAATGTATGATTTAACAATTAAAAACCGTAAGAAAGTGACACTTCTTCACCTCTTAACACGCTCTTCCATAACCATCATTCCATACATTAAATGCAACATAAATCAAAGCTCATCAAGTTTAAAAGTAAATAAGAGTATTTGTGTCATTCACCACCAAAATCTTCACTTATAAATACAACCTCAAACCTCTTCATTTTCGCTTCACTTTCCTTTCACAAAATTTCCAAAATCCTTCTCTACTTCCTCCATTTCTCTTCTCGCTTCAAGCTATCACCTCCATATCACCACACCATCACCTTACACTACTAAACCTGAGCCTAGCTTCCACCTACCCACCTCCTAAACCCACCTACCCTCGATCACACCACCTACCTAAGCCGTACACCCTCCTACACACCAAGGCTGAACCCATACTCCTCCATACCCAAGCCCAAAAATCATCTACCCAAGCCAATACTCCACATACCCAAGGCATTCCCTTCCAAAAGCTCATGGCCAAAAAAAACAAAAATAAAAGGAAAGAAAAGAAAAGGGAAACAAAAGCGGTTTAGAAGGAAAATAAGTTAAGGCGAGAATTCAAGATGTTTGGAAAAAGCATATTAGTTAAAGAAATATGTTAGCCTACAATAAGATTGACGGAGTGGATATGAAGGTGAGAAATTCTTATCGCTTTTTGAACTATATCGATTATCAAGTTTAATTGTTATGTTAGACAATCACCATTTAATGATATTTATGTTTGATTGATTGTTTGAATATGTTGGATAATACATAGTAATGTTATGACATTTATCGTACTATACCCATATTGAAAATGTTAATGCCATGTGATTATTTGTATGGTTGTGATGTTAATGTGGACATTAAATTTTCTATCATCATTGATTAAGTAATCCTTTGTTAAGGAAGACCATATTTTAGTGATATGAGATATTTGAAAAAATAAGACTCTTTTCATTTAGAAGTGAAATTAAAGTTAAAATAAAAGAGAATTTGAAATATGAAGTGAAACGGATTTGAAAAAGATAGTTAAATTGAAATTAAAATTGAGATGAATACTGAAATTGGAATTGAAATCGATTTTGAAAAACTAAAGTTGAGACTAAGGTTGAATTTAAGTTCAAATTGGAATTATATTTGAAATCTAATTTTTAAATTTGTTTAATTTGAAGTTAGAATTGAAATTTAATTGAAATTGAAGTTTAGAATTTAATATTAAAATAATAGGAATATAGTAATATTATAATATGGTAATAGTGAAAAAATATTTAAATACTTTAGAAATTGAAAATATTCATTTAAAATGATTTGTAATAATTTTTATAAGTAATAAAATTCAATTTGAATAGATTATCTCAAATATTGAAAAATAAGTTAAAATTATATGCGTCGCGCAAAAGTAGTTCGCGATTTCACGCTGAAAAGTTCAAATGAATGTATAGAGTGGAATATAGCTTGGAATTTTGCAAGATAAGAAAATTCCGGACTATTATGTCAATATCTTATAAACAAAGTAGGAAAATCAAAATTTCACTGAGTAGATTTTAAATTAAGTCCAAAAAATTTCTAGAAATATCGCGCTAGTGTGGTTAAGTGACCGTAACAGGAAATCTGTTTAAATGATTGTTTTTAATTATGAAAAAAATATGGAATAAATTTGATAAATCTATTTAAATAATGTAAAAGAGATTTGGATTGGAAAATATGAATTATCGAATGTTTAGAAGTTGATTTAATCAAGTAATAGAAGTTGATTTAATCAAGTAAGCTTATATATCACTTTCCGCAGCACTTTTATGGTGCGTATTATATAACTTTTTAAGATGGAGTTTAAATGTAACAATTTTTCTCAGAATCAATTGTGAATGTTTTAAAAAGGATAATTAAGCATTTTGGAAGATAATTTGGAATATTTATAAGTAATTTCAAAATAAAGTTGAAAATCTGAATGTGCGGAATGACTAGTACATTTGTCCCACCTATGAGATCTGGGAGATAAAACCAGGTGTTTAACAAAGATTAGAGATGGAGCAACTAGTGCCTTGGACTTACCTAGCCTATGTTTTCTTTTCTTAGGCGAGGGTGGAACAGATCGAAAGGAAAGCCCGAATTCTCTTAAATCAAAAGATCGTATTGAGTTTCCAAAATAAAAGAAGATTGGTATTATCAAAAATTTAAGCAATCTTCAAAATGAATGATTTCTATGATTCTATTTACTCCAAAATGTTTTCTAAGATTTATTTTAGGGTTTATCATAAACGATGTCTTAAATAACATTGCTTTTGACCCGCTTAAAAGTTAAGAAATTGGGATCGAGAGTTAAGTGAGGAAATTTGAGATATTTTCCAAAGCAAAAGAATGAATTATTTCGAATTATCCTACGCCAAAATAAAGAGATAACGAAATCAGCCGAAAAGAATTAAAGTGAAAAGAGACTTAATAAATCCTGTAAACTCATATTCACTTTTTATCAATAGTTGGATTTCGAAGGAACCGGGGTCGGATTTGGGTGATTTCTGTCCGAAAACCACTTCGAACCATGTATACGTTCGAATGTGCAGACTTGTTGATGATGTTGATTATTGAAGACCGTGGATCTTCGTAGCGTGAAGGCTGTTTGTTGAACATGCTCTGGGTAGCCCCCATTATAGAGTTATTAATAGCAGTGGTCTCCTCGTGACGGAGATTTTTCGGATTGCAAGGACTACTCGCTACTAGTGGTAGTAGGAGAGTGCCTTCGGTTTGTCCTGTTCCTAGACAACTTGTATGGTCGTTTGTCTGACATTGCATTTCTAATGATTACGTACATTGGTTTTTACAAACGTACATCAATGGTGGAGGAGAAGGCAACTTCTCTTAGCTTAACACCCTCCTTGAGACGTACGATCTCAAGGTTGTATTTTTATGGAAGGAAAGTAGTAGTTAACAGAAATGGCAGTGTGACATTTAAAGATGTGATATGTGCTTTGTGAAAAGGTAATCGTTGCATCAAGCCTCATCAAACCGGAAATGACCGCAACAGGATTAGATGCTGCAAGGCTAAGTGGGTTATTTCCAAGTAGGGTATGATCATCCCCTTCTAAATATATTTCTTCCGCTATAACGTTTGGGATGTAAATTAATTTGGTTTGTATGCTCGGGCGCTCGGTTTAAAGGTCGGTAATGACCGGAGGATGACATATTTGGTACTACCTAGTTACAGAGGTAGGCCGATCTTGTGTTGGGAGAGAGCAGATGTTCTATGCCTCAGGACATCCATCTAGAGGTGTACTCATTTCGAAAGGTAGATCCTTCACCTGGTCATTTGTATGGAAATCCATTCTCCAATAAGAACCTACGGTTTTGTTTGTAGAGCCTAGTATGCTAGAATTTAATAATGGTATCAATTCGGCTAAGATTAGTAAGTTTATTTGCAAATTCTTTCAAAGAATGTCAATAGAAGTAATATCAAATGTTTTGATATAAAAGTGTTTTAGTTATCATATGGTAAAAACCCATCCGTATTTATGTGTGGACATGGTCTTATGAGATACATTTTATTTTTAAAGGATTTTATCCGAAGGCTGATATATGACTCTGTCATCTATTATTGAGTTTTTCTCACATTGGTTTATCAAGCCTGATCCGGGTATTTTCAATACTCGGGTCAGATCCGAGTAGATTCAGGTTTTGTCAAAGACTGTTGGAGTTTCCAGAGGAGAGCTGGAGATATTCATCAACGTATGGACATATTCTATTGTCCATTGTACTTAGTTGTATTAGTTGATGTTTTTTAGCAATTGTAAGGACGGATGTCTATAACTGTCCAGGCTGAATTTAGGTTGGACTCTGATATATGTATTTAAAAGTTTCCGTTGTAAAGATATTTGTTCAATATTATATGTTATTCAATTCGTGTGAGATTCTATTCTGTCTTTGTTTTCTTTCTATCCTTAATGATCCGCTTATTTGTATAATTTGAGTTAGACACGTGTAGTTTATTTTCGATTCAAAGGGTATGAAAAAATGGTTCATTACATTTGGTATCAGAGCTTTTGGTTGAGCAAACTGAAGCCTGATAGGGGTAAGTCTCATCAGAGATAGGATTAGTAATATCCTAGGATGAGTGACTCATTAAGATAGGTTTAGTAATACCCTAAAATGAGTTACGAGAGTACTATATATATGAGCGTGAATAGTTAATTTTATAAAAAATGGTTTTATTTTAAAAAAATTGTAAATGAATTAATATTACTTATATTTATATTTCGAAAGGGAATATTATTATTTTTGGTTCGAAATTAAGGATTGTTTGAAATTGGGTTTAGTAAAAATAAAGCATGAATATCTTGTGATTAGAGTTGCACAATTTGACTATAAGATATTTCATATAGGATCAATCAATTGAGAACTAAAATTTAGAACTTTTATCATATAACCCTAGACATTTAGCCATAAGAAATAATAGCGACTTGACAAGTGTAAAAGGGTTAATTTAAAAGGACTAAGGAATATACCTTGTGAATCAAGTTTCACAATTTGACTATAAGGTATTTGATGATAATGTGTAAAAAAATAATATTCTTTTCAGGAAAGGCCAAACCCTCTGAACTTTGCTTCACTTTGTTGGGTATTCGAGTTCCTACGTCAAAGAAAGTTTTTGGGATCAAAAAAGATCATGGAGGTTAAGGATTGTTTAAGCAAGTGCGATGAGCTCCAGCATAGCATGGTGAGCTTTATCCATGGATCATTTAAGGAAATGATAAGAAATGACCTGAAATTCGAAGATGCTATTCCACAGCCAATACTGAGGTACCGGCCAAGAAGAAAAGGCATAAGAAAAACAAGGTTTTTGGTTTCAAATGTAGACAAAGTGGTCACCTTGCAAAAGAATGTATATCAAGAGTAAACATCAAGACCTTTAAGAAAACCGTCTCAAAGAGTTGTTATTACTGCCATTTACTGGACATATCGTAGAGACTGTCCAATGCTCAAGCAACAGAGAAGCCGAGGCCTTTTGTTACCCTTACTCGTCCACCTACTGCTGTAGAAAAAAAAAGGGATTGTGGAAGCATAAGTTAGTAATAGTAAACGCCATCTAAGTATTTTAACCGTATGACTTTTTCAAAACTTTTTGAGTGTACTTTTTTAGAAGTCACTTAGTATATACATATTTTTGGAATCAATACATATAGACTATCATTTTGCTCTTTGTCGATACCAAATTCTGTTGGAACTCCTTAGAAAAGTTAAAAGATCTAATCCCATTTAAAAAGAATGAAAAGAAAAACGATAATGATTAAGTAAGAAGCGCTTAATGAAATGAGATAAGATAGGATCTTTAATAAGGAATAATAACTGATTTTAAGTTCTTTTATAAAATTTGTTGAAAGCAACCAAGGCCGAAAGACTAGCAATTAAGCAGAGGTTTAGGGAAGCCTTGTCTAAATACGTAGATTTAGAAGTTTTGGATACATCAATCATGACTGATTGATGGAGGATATACTAGTAGGGAAGCTCTCGGGGATAGTGCCTGGATCATTCGACCATCCGATAGATATCTCAAATGATGAGGAGTTGATGGTTATTTCAGATGATGAGGATGTGTTGCTAGTAGGTGTAGATATTGATGTAGGAGCAAAGGCCGCCGATGAGGCAGATGATTGGATGTTGGATCCTTTGAGTGAAGACGAGGAGCCTAAGGAAGAGGAACCTATAGAGGAGCCCATGGAAGTACTAGTAGAGATCGAGCCGCTGATCGAGGAACCTATGGCAATAGAGACAGAAGATTCGAGGATTTACGATGCATGGTTATATGAGGATGATGATTTGAAGAGTGATGAGCAAATCATTTGGGAGATGGGTACGCCCATTCAGAAGATAGGATCTCCCATTCCAGAGATAGCCGAGGATCTTGGTTTGAAGGATATTGAGATGGAGGAGCATGAGCCGTGGATTTCAGGAGGCCAGCAGTGGCAACCGTTAGGTTGGGACATAGCTCCAGAGATGATAGATGATGAGGAGCCAGTCGAGGACGTAGAGAAACCAGAAGAGATCAACTTGGAGGCACCATCAGAGGGTTCATCTGTCTTTCACTTAGGGATATTTTAGGATATTTTAGGTGTATTGTAGCAGTTATGATTATCCTAAGCACGTAGTACGCACTAAGATATGGGATCTAGTATGGTATTTTGGTTGACTGATATGGATAGTTGACTTATGACTATGTATTTACCTCAAGTGTGTGGTATGCACTCAGGTTAGGACTAGCATTGATGATTGTATTTCAAGGTCGGTATTTAGTAGTAGTGTTTCCTTTGACATATATTATTGACCATTGTAGTTCTGTATCTTCGATTTCATTTCAAGGACGAAATGCTTTTAAGTAGGGGAGAATGTAACAACCAGTAATTTCACTATGTTGCAAATGGGAGATTTCGTTTATTTTTAAATTTAAAAGGAATTTACAACTTAAATAAATATGTTATATATAATTTTCTATTCTTATAGTTAATAAATTAAAAAGTATAAATTTGGATTTTAGAGCAAATCGACAAAAGTTAAGTTTTGTTAATAATAAATAAAGGCTTAAATAAATAAGTTTAAATATTTGTTTAAAAATTTAAAACTTATTAAAAATACCTAATAAAGATATTAAAATATTTAAAAACATGTTAATAATCGTTTTACAAAAATAACCCAAATTTGTCGCATTTTGTCTGTTTTGCATACACTGTAAAATTAAAGATTTTGATATTAATTAAATATGATTTTAAAATATAAAGAGACATGTTTTAATTTATTTAAAGAAGTAAAAAGTTCATTTTAAACTTTGGTTTACATCAATATATAGCTTAACAAAAAGTGTCAAATTTTGACTGTAAAATTTGTCGACAAAAACACCGTTTTCAACCAAAACAAGTTGTTGTCGAGTTATAGCAACTTGATACATTTTCTAACATATAAATACAAATTTACAAACTATTTAAACACTTTACATTTAGCACTAAATACAAAAAGAGTTTACTTTTGAAAAGTCTAAATAATAAAAAAGTATAAAAGTTATGATTTGACAAATTTAAATTTAATTAAAAACTTTACAAACAACATTATTACCCTACTTCTCATCTTATTAATGAGATATTATGCTTATACATAGAAAAAGAGCGAAAATATATGATTTAACAATTACAAACCATAAGAAAGTGACACCTCTTCACCTCTTAACACATTCATCCATAACCATCATTCCATACGTTAAATGCAACTCTAATCAAAGCTAATCAAGTTCAAAAGTAAAAAAGGTTATTTGTGCCATTTACCACCAAAATCTTCACTTATAAATACAACCTTAAACCTCTTCATTTTCACTTCACTTTCCTTTCACAAAATTTTCAAAATCATTCTCTACTTCCTCCATTTCTCTTCTACCTTCATGCTACCACATCCACATCACCACACCATCATCTTACACTACCAAATCCGAACCTAGCTTCCACCTACCCACCTCCTAAACCCACCTACCCTCGGCCACACCACCATACACAAGTCGTACCCCATCCTACACACCAAGGCCGAACCCATACTCCACCATACCCCAGCCCAAAAGCTACCTACCCAAGCAAATACTCCACATACCCAAGGCCATTCCCTTCAAAAGCTCATGGCAAACAAAAAAATAAAAATAAAAAGAAAAGAAAAGAAAAGAAAAGAAAAGTGAGAGGAAAACAAAAGCGGTTTGGAAGAAAAATAAGTTAAGGCGAGAATTCAAGACGTTTGGAAAAGACGTATTAGTTCAAGAAGTACGTTAGCCTACAAAAAGAGGAGTGGATATGGAGGTGAAAAATTCTCATCGCTTTTTGAATTATACTGATTATCAAGTTTAACTGTTACGTTAGATAATCATCATCTAATGATATTGATGTTTGATTGATTGTTTGAATATGTTGGATAATACATAGGAATGTTATGACATTTATCGTACTATACCCATATTGAAAATGTTAATGCCATGTGATTGTTTGTATGGGTGTGATGTTAATATGGATATTAAATTTTCTATCATTATTGATTAAATATTCTCTTTGTTAAGAAAGACCATATTTTAGTGATATGAGATATTTTGGAAAAATAAGTCTCTTTTCATTTAAAAGTGAAATTAAAGTTAAAATAAAAGAGAATTTGAAATATGAAGTGTGTTTGCACAAAAAATGGGCAAACACCTCCAAGTCGTATGATTTAGTCGATTTTGAGTTGTTCTTAGTGATTTGGGTGATTCATGCAAATACGTAAAAAGCAGGGACTAAACTATAAAAGACACACAGATTTATAGTGGTTCGGCCAGAATGTGCCTACGTCCACTTTATATGTTATTCTCCTTCACTCTTAAGATTACAAGTACAAAGCTTCGATTACAAGTATATGAAAGTTGTTTGAAAGTTCTGTCCGTGCTTGAGCTCTCAAACTTGTCTGCCATTGTTGTACCCCTGCCCTTCTATTTATAGAGTGAGGCTGGAGGCAGGAGTCTTGGATGTATATAGCTGCTGGTGGGCCTAGGCTGAAGTGATTTGGCCTGACAACGTTGGTTCGGTAGTAGATGGGTGGACTAGCGTTTTGGTCCGGTGGTAGAGGAGATGGGATTGGTTCGGTGTGATTGATTCAGTGGAGGCTGGTCCGGTGAGGCCTTGGATCGGTGGAGGTTGATTCGGTGGTGAGTTGGTCCGGTGAGGCCTTGGATCGGTGGAGGTTGATTCGGTGGTAAGTTGGTCCGGTGAGGCCTTGAATCGGTTGGGGTTGATTCGGTAGTGATACTTTGGGTTTGATTCGGCAGGTAGTGGAGCAAGGTTTGGTTCGGCAGGGCCTTGGAGACGTGTTGGTTCAGTGGGACTTTCCTCCCTATGGTTCGGCGATGCTTTCTTCTCCTTGACTCGGTGGTGGTGGAAACGCACCCAACATTTGCCCCCCAAAGTGGGGCATATGCCAGCATATGTCGTGCTTTGTTTTAGGCCTTTCGACTTGGACACTTTCATTCGGTCCCAAGCGCCGAACCGGTTGGTCCGGTCGTTTCTATTTGCCTATAAGTATGGGCCATACACTTTCGTTATTCCTTACTAACTGAAATAGCAGAACCAGATTCTTTTCTGCCGAATCAACCATACCGCCGAAACCTGTTCGACTACCGGTCCAGGTAATTGCCGAATGACTTTTATATTTTGAACTGCCGAATGAATCGTGGAGTGTGAGTGCCGAATGATCCTTCGGGCCTTGAGCTACCGGATGAATTTGAGAAGTTCGATTCTACCAGATATGTCTTTTTCATTCCGTCGAGTGCCGAATGAACCTTCGAGCCTTGAGCTACCGGATGAATCTGAGAAGTACGAGTGCCGAATGGCTTTCGAGCCTTGAACTACCGAATGGGCTTGAGTGCCGAATGAACCTTATGCCTTTTATGTTTTAACTTATAAATGAAATTCTAGACTTCATGCACTTGCTTGTTTACTTCCCTCATTCTAACGACGCACTTTTTGTTTTTGCAGATAAATGTCTCGTAAAGTAGAAACTCGATCAGATAAGAATAAATCCACGGACAGAGAAGAGTCCTCCACAGTGTCCCCAGCTCAGTCAGGATCGGGACATCATGGACCTCCCCCGAGATCACTAGTAGATGGGTACGGCCCTCAGGAGCTCCTGAACTCGCCACCTGACTGCTTTCCTAGCTCCCTTAAAGAGGAGCAGCTTGATGTTATATCTCGTTCTTTCGGGATTGACAGAGCACACATGGTGCTGCCAGGGAATGGAGTTATGTCGTATGACCCACCTGAAGGATATTTCGCTTATAGTAGGTACCATTGCATGAGCGGGGTCATTCCCCCGATCAATGCTTGGATAGTCAGCTTCATTACCTATTTGAAGGCGGTCCCTTTCCACCTTCAGCCCAATTCTTATGCTATCTTGGTGAGTCTATTCATCATTTTCCAGAGAAAATACGGGCGTCCCCCTTCCAACCGGGAGATCCGGTATTTGTACAACCTGAGGGGATATAAGAAGGGGTCTCCATACATCAGCTTGGAATCGACCGTGTCCTTCAAGCCGGTCCTGGACTTATATTCGAAGTTTAGCATGTTCAAGAAAGAATGGTTTTTCGTCAAGGATGACTCTGTTTCTATCCGTCGCTTCACCTCCGGCTGAAGTTGAAGCTTATTTATAATTTCCGTTCTGACTGCAATGCTTCTCCTTATGTGTTTTTATTTCTTGCTAGCGACAGGTGGCTTTGCGGTCGTGGAGAACGATCGCCAGGTTCAGATGGCTGCGGAGATAGAAGCCATTTCGGGAAGGGAGAGGTCAGCTTCTTACCTGATCAGGAATGCTACTCTTCTGCAGCACAACTTGATTCTACCACGTCAGTCTGTGGTCAAGCAGAGAGACATAGCTGAGGAGAGGGCTGTCAAAGCTAAAGGAGGGGCCATGACAAAGAGCAGCAAGAGGAAACCCTTCTCGATACCTCCAGTCTCCTGGGGGAAGAAGCTCAAGAAATCAGATGGACCCTCCCCTAGCACATGTCCAGATGTTCCAGAGGAGGAAAATGTAGAGGAGGAAACAGGCGAGGACGAGAGCGGAGGTGGTGGAGAAGGTGATGGTGGTGATGGTGGCGAAGGACAGAGCGGTGATGGAGCCGGGGCTTTGTCTTCTGGGCAAGCAGGGGAGATCCAAGAGTGGACAGATGATGCTTTCCGCCAGGCTTTTGAGGGGTTGGAGGAAGGATCGGCCTTGGTGGAGAAGCTAAAGAAAACTGATAAGGCCGGGACTGGTGCCGGTTCATCTTCCAAGAGCATTTCAGCTAAGGCAACTCCGGCGATTCAAGGTGAATATTTGACTCCTCTCTTAACTTCACATGTTTCTTAGATTATAGTCCCATGCATGCTTGTAACACTTGGTTTTTATTTTAGGAACGGGTAAGGTGGCCAAGATATCAGACATTCGGCACCGTCTCGAACAATTCAGACTCCTCAAAGCTTCCGCTAAACCAAAGCCTCCGACCAACCGTTCCGGGGACGTAGTCGGCTGCCGTCCTCTTCTCGGAGTTATTGAAGAGGATATTCAAAAGAAAAAGAGGTGGCGCTCCTTATTCGAACCTTCACCGGGTCCTCAGCCCCCAACCCAGCCTATTCATGATATCACGGGGGAGGATACTGAGTTCATACCCTCTTCGCATCCGTCTGAGAATCCTACCGTTACTCAGATTGATCGTCCCGGCTTGGCTCGTAATCCTGCGGGACATCCAGATCTGGATCCGGGTTCTCATGATATTTCCGTTGACGAGGTTACTGGTGAGCACCTTCTCCCTCGCAATCTTATGGTAAGGGTGCTTGATGAGGCCAAGTCCCTGGACCTTGATTTGCTTACTACTCGGATTGTAACCATAGGGGATGAAGCTAAGGCAAATATCGACCGGGTTGCTGAGGAGACTAGGAAGTTGATGGGGCATCATGCCCGAGTGGTCAAGGCCGGGGAGGAAATTGGGAGTGCCAACATAAGATCGTGGTTAGTGGTTTCCGACCAGGCCAAGCAACTCGCCGATCAGGCAATCCAGATCTCTCAGCACGAGGCTGCCTCCAGACGACTAAAGAAAACCATGGGAGAGGCTAGCGGAGCCGAGCTGCGGAAAATTGAGGCCATCTGCAAGGAACAGATCGATATGGCCATTGCAACGGTGGATGAGGTTCGGAAAGAGGATCTCGAGCAGGTAGAGGAGTTATCTGGGAAGCTTGAAGCCGCGGAGCTTGCTCAAGCCAAGCTGAAGGAGGAGATGGAGGCAATGAGGAAATCCCTTCAGGCTGACCGCTCGCGATACCGATCGGAGAGGGATGCTGCCGTTGCAAAGCTGTTGGCTTCTGAGGTTCGAATGAGGGAGTTTGAGGAGAACGAGGGGATGATGGATGAGATGCTCTAGGACATGTATTTCCATACTTGGAAGCAGGGCAACTTATCCTGGATGGATGATTATCCCCGGATCATGGGCAGGATTTATCTCCGGGCTCTGGAGGAGACCAAGGCCGATGCGGAAAGGAGGGTGGCATGGCCTTCAGAATGGATGTGGTTACGGCCCAATTAACTAAGGAGGAGAAAGTGGCGGTGATGGAGGGCATGCGGCTGCTCGCTGCTGAGGAGGTAGGTGTGCAGTTAGGGGATGATGATTAAGAAACAGATGCTGGTAAGTCTTCCCTTTTAGCCTTTTCATTAGGGCTGTCAATGGATGCTTTCGGATACGGATAGTGCCATATCTGTATCCGTATCCGAAATCATTTTCGGATATCGGATATCCGTATCCGTTTAATTTTCGAATATCGAATATCCGTATCCGCTTAATTTTTGGATACGGACGGATATCAGATATTTATCCGCTCCGCCAATAATTGATAAATTTAAAGGTATAAACGAAAAAGTTTAGATCAACATAAAACATTTTTTGTACTATTGTTTATAAAAAAACAAAGAAATAAAAAATATGGTGATAAAACATTGTTTTATACTAATATATGTATGTGTATCCAAAAATATTCAAAAATTAAACACTCATAGCCCTATTTTCCTATTTTAAATTATATAAATATGCATCAGTTAATCAGACGGATATTTTTCGGATACGGATACCACTATAACCATATCTGTATCCGAAAAGCTTTTCGGATATCGGATATCTGTATCCGCTTTTTGGATAACGGATATTTTTCATATTTTCGGATACGGATTCGGACGGATATAGGATTTTTGGGGTACCCATTGACAGCCCTACTTTTCATAGCTTGGTTGCTTATTGTTTATTCAATTTCGTGAATTCTTCTCCTGAATTGGACAGGCGGGACCTCTGAAGCGCCAACTACCTCTGGTCAGCATGCTGGGAGTTCTGATCCGGCGGTTAAGTAGACCTCGGAGGGCCAGCAGGATAGAGGCGAAGCCCTGATGCAGTCGGCTCCTTGGCTTGATCCGGACATTTTTCAGTTTACTTGACATTGTTGTCTACGTTAGTCTTAAAACATTAATGTAATTTTCAGGCTGTAATTATGTAACGAGCAACTTTATTTTTGGCTTGTAACTTTATAACATAAGCTGATTTTGTCATGTTTGAATGCTGTCGTTATTTTGATGTGTTGCATAAAATATAGCTGTGCATGTGTTAGTGATTCAATTGTGTTGGATGTCAAGTTCTTGCTTAAAATATAATTTCATGTCTCGCAATGTTAGTGTGATATGCGAATAAATTATAGTTACATATTTATGTTCAAGAGAAGAAAGTACCGCCCTTCAAGTTTTAGCTGCAGACGCTAGCTTTGAATGCCTTGTGTAATCGAATATGGAATGCAGCTGAGTGACCTGCCATTCAGCTGTGAGTTCTTATTCCCATTAGTGAGTGTCTCCTATTTTGTGTCCTGTACTTTAGTGATCGTTATAGAGGATAGGAGGAAAGTTTTTATAAATAAAATGGAAATATAAGAAATAGTAAAACTTCCAATCACGGAAGGCCTTCGACGCGCTCAAGTTCGTGGCAAACGGGCTTTGTAGTCACTTTCCCTAGTCGTGGGTCTTGGAGACATTTGTCACCCATCTTACGCCTCTGCGGGGAGATTTCTTTTTTACCACAGCCGTACTTAAGACACATCGGAGCCGAGATCGCGCACGGTAACTACCCGTGCCATTATGGCCCGTAATCGTGGGTATTATTCGATTTACCGTGGCCGGCTAGCGCGGGTGCCGATCGTCAACTGTGAACTGCCCCTGGCTGGCCACACCTTATGTTGGGGCTTATAATCGGTTCACAGTTGCCGGCGAGCCGAATGCCGTAATGAGCTGCCTAGGCTATGGTTGGCCTTCTCGGCGGCTTATAATCGGCTCATTATAGTTGGCTTTAAGGGCCGTCACGAGCAATGAGTTAACCCGCAGCAGAGGGATGCTGGAGCAAAAGTGTCTCATTGGCGAGGGCATAGATTCGTACAATACCTGTTAGGTTTTTTCCAGGTGAAGTTGTGCTGTGATGCCCTGAATGGAGATGCCGTCTACACAGGATTTTGTTCAACAGAAAAGGATAAAGCTCAGCAAGTAGCCAAGATATAGAGGAACAAGTTAAAAAAGAGACAAGTTTTTAAAGTGGTTCAGCACAAAAATGCCTACGTTCACTGATTCTCTTTGTTAATTCACTTTATTATGGGCAGTACAAGTTAAGAAAAGTATCGACGAAGGTATTGGATGTTCCATGCCCTCTGGAACACCTCTCCGTCCACTGTTGACAAAATATAAGCTCCGTTGTGAAGGTCTTTATGAATTACATATGGTCCGTCCCAGGTTGGATCTAGCGCTCAGGGGCGCGGGAAGATTCGCTTGAGGACAAGATCTCCTTCTTGTAAGCTGCGATGCTTGACTTTGGAGTTGTATTGTGCTGCCACTTTTTGCTTGTGAGCTGCTGCTTTGAGTGCTGCATCATTTCTTCTTTCTTCGATTAGATCTAAAGACATGTGGAGGAGTTCTTCGTTCTCTTCTGGGTTGTAGTGGATCCTACGGTGAGATGGCACCACAGTTTCAACTGGGAGCATGACCTTCGATCCGTATGCCAAAGAGAAAGGAGTATGCCCTATTGATGTTCTGAAAGACGTGCGGTAGGCCCAAAGTGCCGTAGGAAGTTCATCCACGCAAGCCCCTTTTGACTTTTCAAGCTTCTTCTTGATTAGAGTTTTAAGAATTTTGTTGACAGATTCGACTTGTCCATTCGCCTGGGGATAAGCCACAGATGAGAAGCTTTTGTGAATTCCGTGCTCCTGGCACCAGTCTGCGAACTCCTCGCTGTCAAACTGAAGTCCATTGTCCGATATGATTTTGAGTGGAACCCCGTACCTGCATAGAACATTTTTGATCAAGAAGTTAATAACTTTTGCCGAAGATATTTTATTTAGAGGTTCCGCTTCCACCCATTTGATGAAATAGTCGACTGCCACTATAGCGTATTTGGCTCCGCCTCGGCCCATCGGCAGTTCGCCAATCAAGTCAATTCCCCATACTGCAAAGGGCCAAGGGCTGGTCATTTGAGTAATCTCATTTGTTGGTAGTCGAGGAATCTTAGCAAATTTCTGACATCTGTCACATTTTTTGACGAAGTCCAAGGCGTCTTTGTTTAAGGTAGGCCAGAAATATCCATATCGGAGTATCTTCTTTGCTAGAGTCTGCCCTCCAGTGTGATCTCCGCAACTTCCTTAATGGATGTTGGATAAGATTTCCTTGGCTTCCCTTCCAGTGACACACCTTAATAAGGGGTTAGAGAAGCCACGCCGATAGAGGATGCCTTCTTGTATTGTGTAGCGAGAAGCTTTCCTCAAGATTTTCTTAACTTCGTTACGCCCGTTGGGCAGTGTGCCATCTTGTAAGTATTTCCAGATAGGAGTCATCCAAGTTTCTTCTTCGATTGCAGCTATCAGATCCTCTTGTTCGAAACTTGGGGCTAGTTGTTTTGAGATGGCTATTGTTCCGGAAATGGTGTTATTCTTCATGCTAGCTTGCTTTGCCAGTTCGTCAACCTCTCGGTTCTCCTCTCGAGGAATGTGTTTGATTAAATAGTGGTCCAATTGATCGAGTAGCAGCTTGGTTTTCTTTAGATATGCTGTGAGTCATTCTCCTCGAGTCTAAAACTCTCCTAGTTTTGGTTTACGATAAGTTGAGAATCACTACGAAGACATAAAGAACTGACTCCAATTTCTAAGGCAAGTTCTAATCCTGCTATTACTGCTTCATATTCTGCATCATTGTTGGTGGCGGCGAATTCTAACCTTAGGGCATAGTGCAGTTTCCTTCTGCTAGGGGTGATTATCACAATACCTGCCCCCGAGCCTTGTTCGTTTGATGCTCCATCTACAAAGAGATTCCACGTGATATCTTCTGTTATTTCAGATTGCTCCTTACCTTCGTTGGTAGTGAATTCGGCAATGAAATCGGCCATGGCTTGTCCCTTGATGGCGGTGCGAGGATGGTAGGTGATATCATATTGACTCGGTTCAATGCACCATTTAAGTAGTCGCCCAGAAGTGTCGGGGCGATGGAGTACCTGTCTTAGCGGTTGATCGGTTAAAACTCTGATGGAATGAGATTGGAAATAGTGTCGCAGTTTCTGTGACGTGGTTAGCAAACAGTATGCTAGCTTCTGAAGTTTAGGGTATCTAGCTTATGCCCCCGTAAATCTCTTGCTTACAAAGTATACGGGCCGCTGCGCGCGGTTGTCTTCTCTCACCAAAGCGGCGCTTAGAGCATGAGACGATACAGCAAGGTATATGTATAGTTCTTCGCCTTCATTTGGAGTTGAGAGTACTGGTGGTCTCTGGAGGTGTTTGATTAAGTTAAGGAAGGCTGTTGAGCATTCGTCAGTCCATTCGAACTTTCCTTTGTCTTTCTTTAGGGCTTCGAAGAAAGGGATGCATTTGTCGGTTGCTTTGGAGATGAATCTGCTTAGGGCGGCCACTTTCCTATTTAGGCTTTGCATCTCTCTTCGAGTGGACGGTATCTTGATACCTTGCAAAGCCCGGACTTGTTCGGGGTTTGCTTCAATCCCCCTGGCATGGACGATGAATTCTAAGAACTTTCTCGGCGATACTCCGAAGGAGCACTTTAGAGGATTCCGCTTCATTCCATATTCGCGAAGTACTTGAAACAACTCGTCCAGGTGGCTTACATGATCGTTGGCTTTCCTCGATTTTACCAGCATGTCATCCACATAAACCTCCATAGTTCGTCCTATTAGTTCCGCAAACATCTTGTTGACGAGGCGTTGATAAGTAGCTCCGGCATTTTTAAGTCCAAAAGGCATTACTCTGTAGCAGTACAATCCCCGGTCAGTGATGAAACTAGTGTAGTCTTGATCGGGGGTGTGCATAGGGATCTGGTTATATCCAGAGTATGCGTCCATAAAAGATAAGAGTTCGCACCCGGCCGTGCTGTCCACGAGTTGATTGATTCGGGGGAGTGGGAAGCAATCCTTCGGGCAAGCGTCATTTATGTTGGAAAAGTCAATGCATGTTCGCCACTTCCTATTAGCCTTCTTTACCAGTACCGGGTTGGCGATCTATTCAGGGTAGATGGCTTCTCGTATGAAGTTATTGGCAAGTTGGTTCTTTACTTCTTCCTCGAGGGTTGCTGATCGTTCTGCCCCCACACTTCTCTTTTTCTGCTTTACTAGCACCTTGGTGGGATCGATGTTCAGTACGTGGCATGCTACGTTTGGGGGAGATTCCAGTCATGTCATCGTGCGTCTATTCAAATATATCCAAGTTGTGGCGAAGAAAATCGACGAGTTGATCCTTCAACTCTGCTCTTAACTGAGACCCAACTCTCAGCAGTCTACTTGGGTCGTGTTTGTCTACAGATATAAATTCCATAGCCTCTGCAGGCTCGGCGGTGGACTCCTCCTCTTTGTCCCTGGGGTCTAATTCATTGAAAGGATCACTGGTATATCGAAGAGGAGGGGCTTTCTTTAGTTGCTATGCTTCCAAGTTTTTCTTGCAGAGAGAAGTCTCTGCATCCTTCCCTTTATCCTTTCTGCGGTTATTGCGAAGTTCAGTTACATAGCAATCTCGAGCGGCGTCTTGATTTCCTTCTACTTCCCCTATCTCATTATCTGTTGGAAATTTCATCTCCAGACACCAAGGTGCCAGGACAATCTGGATGTCAGACAAGGGTGGTATTCCTAAAAAGGCGTTGTAGGCCGAGTGGTTATCTATTAGCACAAATGTTTGTTTCCGCACAACGGAGCGGGGATGACTTCCTATTTCAACAAAGAGGTCCAATTGCCCGAGGGGCATCTTCGCATCTTCAGTGAAACCGTGCAGTGGTTTGTTGCAGGGAGACACATTCTTCATTGACAGCTTCATTTTTTCAAAAGCATGCTTGAATAGAATGTTTACGGAGCTTCCAGTATCTAACAGAATTCGAAAAACTTCGGCTGGGCCGAACCAGGCAGAGATGACCATAGGATCCATGTGAGGGTACTGCCTTCCATCTAGGTCTCGCCTACTGAATGTGATGTCATTATCCTCTTTCCTCTTTGGGCGGCGTTCTTCCATGATGGAATTGATGCAGTCTTCATTGTTTCTAAGTGACTTTCCATATCTTTCCATTTCTGCCCAGTTTCTGTCGGCGGTGTGTGGTCCTTCCGATATTGTATGGACCACTATCTTCTCTTGACTGGAACCGCTGGTGTTGTGATTTCTTCCGCCTGTCTCTGGGTGGAGTTGCCTTGGGTTCTCCTTGGCAGGAGCTGGAATCCTATCCTGACCCTTTACATAGTGTTCCAATCTCTTCCTTCTGATGTGTTCTTCAATCAGGTCCCGGAGATGACGGCATTCATTGGTATCATGCCCATGGGATTCATGGAAACGGCAGAACTTTCCATACTTGATTGCGTGATCTGATTCCTTCTTGTACGGGGGGCGTTTGTATTTAAGCTCGTCTTGGGTGGCCAGGAAGATGTTTTCGACTCTTTCATTCAAAGGAGTGTAAGCGTCAAATCTTGGTCCTGGCCGATATAGGCGTTTTTCTCCCTTCCTGCCCCCAACATTGTCCCGAGAGTCATTTCTTTCGACGTCCTTTGCTGCAGCGGGTGCGTTGCCATGAGCTGCCTTGGCTTGTTGCCCTGTCTGCCTTTCGGTGGCAGCGTCTTCAAGTCTCATGTACTTTCCGGCTTCATGGAAGAAATCGGGTAAGGTAGCTGGTTTTTCTTTCGTTAATCTTCTAGCAAACTTGGTATCCGGATGTACGCCACTACAAAGAGCCATCAGGATAAGTTTCTCATCGGTATCTTGGAATGCGGCCGCTGCGGCGTTGAATCGGGTTAGATATTATTGCACTGTCTCTCCGGGCTTCTGTTTGATATTAGATAGGGAATAAACGTCCCTGGGTTGTTCCACATGAATACAGAACTGGCTGATGAACTTTTCTTTCAACATTTCCCATGAGCTGATGGATCCTTGGGGTAGATGGCAGAACCAGGAGGTAGCTAGATCTGCCAAGAATAGTGGGAAGCATTTACACAACACTCCCTCTGTTGCTCCGCTCATGAGCATATGCTGTGTGTATCTCTGCAAGTGTACAACAGGGTCAGAGGTCCCCTTGTAAGGTTCCATTGTTGGCATTTTCCATTCTCGGGGGTGATGGCAGTTTCGGTATTACGAGTGAAGGGGCTGGTCACCCTAGCGCCTATCCCCCGATCACTTTGGTCTCGTTGGACGCACTCTATGAACAATCGCGCCATCCTTTCATCAGAACTTGAAGCGGACAGAAATGAGTTTGGTTCTTCTCTGCGAGATTGATTCCGTCCTGATGGCCTGTAGGGATGGTATCGTCTATTACTCCTAACATTTTTCGGTGGCTGTCCTCGGTCTTTTGGGAGCATGCTAGGGTCGGCCACAGTTGGCCCTTGCCTCAATCTTCCCCTGCTGGGCTCTGCTCTAAACATTCCCTCGGGTCCAACTTCGGGCTGGACTCCAGCTCGGCGCCGTCCATTGGTGTTCCCATGGTTAGGTAGCATGACAGGCTCAGCCATATCCGATCCCTACCTGGTACCTCCTCCGTGGGGCTCGGTTCCAAGTGTTTCCTTGGGTCGGAATTCAGGCTGAGTCTGGGCTCGGCTCCTAACATTACTGTTTCTGTTGTTAGCCTCTTCGAAGAAGAAAGATCTTTGTCGCCTCCCAGATCCTCCAGACTGGGACTCAACCTATGATTCGGTGTTGCGGTTGGATTCTTCAGCATCCCTTAAGCGTGACATGAGTTGGTCCACCAATGCTTCTTGTTGAGATGCGAAGTGGTTAGTTACTTCAGCCACAACCCTGTCCAGATCTGCCCTAGTAATTGGTTGTTCCGTAGCAGGGGCTGTCGGATTTGCCTGATTTCCATTTGTTGTTGGAACAGGACAATTCTCTTGATCTCTGATTGCTGGATCTGGGATACTGCTAGTTGTGATGTTCTTTCCTTTGCTAGCATCTTTCCTCTGCCTGGGAGGCATGTTTTCCAAGTAATGAACGATGCTGTTGGGAAGAGGGTTGAGTGGGAGAAGCTGAAGCTTCTAGCTCGAGTTCTCAGTGAAAGCACCAAAAATGTTTGCACAAAAAATGGGCAAACACCTCCAAGTCATATGATTTAGTCGATTTTGAGTTGTTCTTAGTGATTTGGGTGATTCATGAAAATATGTAAAAAGCAGGGACTAAACTATAACAGACACACAGATTTATAGTGGTTCAGCCAGAATATGCCTACGTCCACTTTATATGTTATTCTCCTTCACTCTTCAGATTACAAGTACAAAGCTTCGATTACAAGTATATGAAAGTTGTTTGAAAGTTTTGTCCGTGCTTGAGCTCTCAAACTTGTCTGCCATTGTTGTACCCCTGCCCTTCTATTTATAGAGTGAGGCTGGAGGCAGGGGTCTTGGATGTATATAGCTGCTGGTGGGCCTAAGCTGAAGTGATCTGGCCTGGCAACGTTGGTTCGGTAGTAGATGGGTGGACTAGCGTTTTGGTCCGGTGGTAGAGGAGATGGGATTGGTTCGGTGTGGTTGATTCGGTGGAAGCTGGTCCGATGAAGCCTTGGATCGGTGGAGGTTGATTCGGTGGTGAGTTGGTCCGGTGAGGCCTTGGATCAGTGGGGGTTGATTCGGTAGTGATACTTTGGGTTTGATTCGGCAGGTAGTGGAGCAAGGGTTGGTTCGGCAAGGCCTTGGAGACGTGTTGGTTCGGTGGGACTTTCCTCCCTATGGTTCGGCGATGCTTTCTTCTCCTTGACTCGGTGGTGGTGGAAACGCACCCAACAAAGTGAAATGGATATGAAAAAGATAATTAAATTGAAATTGAAATTGAGATGAATAATGAAATTGAAACTGAAATCAATTTTGAAAAATTGAAGGTAGGATTAAGGTAGAATTTGAGTTTAAATTGAAATTAGATTTGAAAAATAAGTTTTAAATATGTTTAATTTGAAGTTATAATTGAAATTGAAGTTTAAAATTTAATATTAAAATAATAGGAATATAATAATATTATAATATGGTGATAGTGAAAATATATTTTAGATACTTTGAAAAGTGAAAATATTAATTTAAAATGATTTTTAATAATTTTTATAAGTAGTAAAATTCAATTTGATTATATTATTTCAAATATTGAAAAATAAGTTAAAACTAGGTGCGTCACGCAACGTTAGTTCGCGATTTTGCGCTGAAAAGTTCAAATGAATGTATAGAGTGGAATATAGCTCGGAATTCTTTGAAATAAGAAAATTCCGGACTATTATATCCATATCTTCTAAACGAAGAAAGGAAATCAAAATTTCGTTGAGAAGATTTTGAATTAAGTCCAAATCAATTTTCTAGAAAAATCACGCTAGTGTAGTTAAGTGACCATAACAGAAAATCTATTTAAATGAACGTTTTTAATTACGAAAAAATATGGAATAAATTTGATAAATCTATTTAAATGATTTAAAAGAGATTTTGATTAGAAAATATGAATTATCGAATGTTTATAAGTTGATTTAATCAATTAAGCATATATATCACTTTCCGCAGCACTTTTATGCTGCGAATTGTATAATTTTTTAAAGAGGAGTTTAAACGTTACAATTATGAATCAATCGTGAATTTATTAAAAAGGATAATTAAGCGTTTTGAAAGATAAATTGATATATTTATAAGTAATTCCAAAATAAAGTTGAGAATCTGAGTATGCGGAAACGACTAGTACATTTGTCCCGCTTGTGAGATCTAGGGAGATAAAACAAGGTGTTTAACTATGGTTAGGGATGGAGCAACCAGTGCACTGAACTTAGCTAGCCTATGTTTTCTTTTCTTAGGCGAGGGGTGGAACAGATCGAAAGGAAATCCCGGATGCTCTTAAGTAAAAAGATCGTATTGAGTTTCCAAAATAAAAAAAGATTGGTATTATCCAAAATTTAAGCAATCTTCAAAATGAATGATTTCTATGATTCTATTTACTTCAAAATGTTTGACAAGATTTATTTCAGGGTTTATCATGAACGATGTCTTAAATAACATTGTTTTTGATCCGCCTAAAAGTTAAGAAATTTGGATCGAGAGTTACGCGAGGAAATTTGAGATATTTTCCAAAGCAAAAGAATGAATCATTTCCAATTATCCTAAGTAAAAATAAAGAGATTTGAAAATCATCCAAAAAGAATTAAAGTGAAAAGAGACTTAATAAATCTTGATACTCATATTCACTTTTTATCGATAATTGGATTCCGAAGGAACCGTGGTCGGATTTGGATGATTCCTGTCCGAAACCACTTCGAGCCAACAGATATGTTCGAATATAGAGACTTGTTGATGATCATGATTATTGAAGACCGTGAATCTTCATAGCATGAAGACTGCTTGTTGAACACGCTATGGGTAGCTCCCATTATAGAGTTAGTAATAGTAGTGGTCTCCTCATGATGGAGATTTTTCGGATTGCAAGAACTACTCGCTACTAGTGGTAGTAGGAGAGTGCCTTCGTTTGTCATGTTCCTGTACAACTTGTATGGTTGTTTGTTTGACATTGCATTTCTATTGATTACGTACATCGGTTTTTACAAACGTACATTAGTAGTGGAGGAGAAGGCAACTTCTCTTAGCTTAACACCCTCCTTGAGACGTACGAGCTCAAGGGTTGTATTTTTATGGAAGGCAGTTAGTAGTTAACGAAAATGGTAACGTGGCATTCAAAGATGCGATATGTGCTTTGTGAAAAGGTAATCCTAGCCTCAAGCCTCATCAAACCAGACATGACCGAAATAGGATTAGATACAGCAAGGCTAAGTGGGTCATTTCCAAGTAGGGTGCGATCATCGTCCTCTAGATATATTTCTTCCCGCTATGACGTTCGGTGTGTAAATTAATGTGGTTTGTATGCACGGACGCCCGGTTTAAAGGTCAGTAACGACTGAGGGATGACATATTCGGTACTATCTAGTTAAAGAGGTAAGCCGGTCTTGTGTTGGTAGAAGGCAGATGTTTTGTGCATCGGGACATCCATCGAGTGGTGTACCCATTTCAGAAGGTAGATCCTTCACCAGGTCATTTGTATGGAAATCCATTCTCCAGTACGAACCAACGATTTATTTGTAGAGCCTGGTACGCTGGAATTTAATAATGGTAATAATTTCGGCTAAGATTAGTAAGTTTATTTGCAAATATTTTCAAAGAATGTCATTAGAAACAATATCGAGTGTTTTGATGTAAAAGTGTTTTAATCATCATAAGGTAAAAACCCGTCAGTGTTTATGTGTAGATGTGGTCTTGTGAGATACTTTTTATTTTTAAAGGATTTTATCCAAAGGCTGATATATGACACTATCATCTATTATTGAGTTTTTCTCACCCTGGTTTATCAAGCCTGATCCGAGTATTTTCAATACTCGGGTCAGATCCGAGTGGTTTCAGGTTTTGTCCAAGACGGTTGGAGTTACAAAAGAGAGCTGGAGATATTCATCTACGATGGACATATTCTATTATCCGCTATAATTAGATGTTTTAGTTGATGTTTGTCAGCAATTGTAAGGACATATGTTTATAACTGTCCAAGATAAATTTAGGTTGGACTCTGATATATGTATTTAAAAGTTTTCCGTTGTAAAGATATTTGTTCAATATTATATGTTATTCTGTTCATGTGAGATGCTGTTCTATCTTTATTTTCTTTCTACCCTTAATGATCTGCTTATTCGTACAATTTGAGTTGGACATGTGTGGTTTATTGTCGATTCAAAGGTTATGGAAAAATGGTTCATTACATCATCCTACTGAACCTAAAAAGACCTTAATCCTTTAGCCTCCTTAAATTAATTTTGAGCACCCGAGAGTTTAAGGGGAAATATAAACTTTGAGTCAAACATAAAGCCCGGTATTAATAATACTATATATCCCGGTTAATCATGTTAAGTGAGACCATGCCACTTAGAGGAATGAGTTTTCCCTCACTAACATCCTTTTTTTAAACATATCTTTGCAAATCCTTTTACAAAACCATATGGTGTGCTCCCACATCCACAATGGTTGAATATTGTAGCGTAATCATTATGTAAACATACATAAATATTAGGTAATAATGAACTATCTGTTCAAATACATAAGTTTTCTTTGGATAACTTTTAATCTTTGACTGAAATGGGCCTACCAGACAATATAATCAAAATTAACCTAACATCTGTTAGGTATTCTTCTACTGGATTATTTATCTTTAACTATTTGTTAAATACTTAACTCTTGGACGAGCGGTCCCTAACTTAATCATCTCCCAGGTTTTCCCGATCCTAGTACTTTTTCAAGCTCATTAATAACATATCTGTATACAACATATATTGCTTTCGGAGTGTAATCATAATTTTAACCTACCTGTGACCAAGCCTTACACACTAGAATTTTGGATAACAATTAGCTGAGGCTAATGTATTGGGCGCGACCTCATACTAGTCTCATCTGGTATTCTAATATCTGAGTCATTTTCTCTTAAGGATCCTCTCCCATAATTTTCCTTAAAAACATTTCCAAACTGATTTAAACCTTTCAATCAAATTTAAACAAGGAACAGTGCATAATCAGTATACTTTACTCAAAATCATATCACCATGTTATATATCCTCTTTACTCAAAGTTTAGTTGATGAAAACACTTAGCCATTTGAAAGAACCTCTTTCTACACTTTTGAAATCATCTATTTCAAATTCAACTATCAAACCTTTTGAAATCAAACCTTTCGAAAACAATAAAACTTTGGACATCCTTCTTTAAAATCACTTTAAAACATTGCCTTAGAAAACCTTCCATCTCAAACCTTTCGAAATCATTAACTTAAACTTTTCAAAATCATTCAACCAAAACCTTTCGAAATCATTCATTTAAACCTTTTGCAATCAACCATTTAAATCTTTCGAAATCATTGAACTTAAACTTCTTGTGGTTGATCACTAAACCTTTCGAAATCATTCTACCAAAACCTTTCGAAACCATTGAACCAAACCTTTCGAGATCAATCTTCAAACCTTTTGAAATCATTCAACTAAAACCTTTTGAAACCATTTAGTTTAACCTTTCGAAATCAATCTTAAACTTTTTGAAATCATTTAGCTAAATCCTTTCGAAATTATTTACTTAAACCTTTTGAAGGCTTACTGGTTTCAATTCAAAACAAATGGAAAACCTTCTTTTAAAACCTTTCGAAGTAGTTGGAAGCAACCTTTCGACTACGCCAAAAGCTCTACTTCAAAAGCTTTAAACATATCCTTTAAAACAACTCTTTCGAAAGCTTTGGGTTGTACTTCAGTTTATAAAATGAGGGTAAGAAACCAAGGTCGAAGGCTTCCTTTCGAAAGCATGAGAAGCGACTGGTTTTAAAACAAGTATACCTTTCATCTTTGTCGAAAGGTTCAAAACAAAACAAAGCCAAATAAAGTGGCAGCAACCTTTCAACTATGTCGAAAGTTTTTAAATAAAAACCTTTGTTTAAACATTTGACCTGGTCTAAAGCAACCAAGTCAAAAGCTCTATTTCGGAAGCATAGAAGGCGAAAGCATTTGATTTATAAAACAAACATACCCCAACCTCTGTGTCCATTTACCTTCCGACTAAGAACCTTTCGACTTTATCCAATTCACTACGTACCAAGTTACTTGATTCCATATGCACTAGTTCAACCTTGCCGAAAGCTTTGAACCTATCGACCTGATCAGAAGGTCTGGGCCAGAAGGTTTCTGCTATAATAGGTTGAAATATTATAAAACCATGGTTTCTTTGTTTTTAACTTAAAAAGGATAACTTTTCATCTAAGCTGCCTTTGTTTGTCAAATTTTCATTGGTTAACAAATTCTTTTCAGAAATGTGCTGCCACTATTTTCAAAATTAATAAACGTTTTATTTTACAAAATGCCCATTCTCCTTAATTAAATATATAAAATATTTAAGTCCCTTACCTTTAATAATTTTATATATTCATCAAAACATTTAGGAAAAGTATAAAAAATCTCAGCAAATCTATTTTAATATGTTGCCTAACATGTAAAAATTTCAACCCCAAATAATAATTATTTTATCCAAAAATAATTTATAACCCAATGAACAATTTTCTTCACTAAAAAATTAATATAAAATCCACCATAATTCAAAAAATTATGAAAATGTAAACCCATCTCTAAAATATCATTTCTAACATATATTCAAATTTTCGAGGCATCTGGATGTCATTAAATAGGGTTTTCATGTCAAACATATCGTAAAAATTTAACACGAACGTATATAATCCATCAACAATCATATATACAACTTTAGTCATCAAAATATGGCATATACTTGCAAAAACATATCTGATCAAATCATAAAACCAAAAATTAAATGAAAATGGAAAGTTGAAGCAGTCCGCTTGGTTTTTGGTGTTTAATTTTTACCCGTTGGCAATTCAAACACTGCTTAACACACAAACCAATATCCCGTTTCATACCTTCCTAGAAGAAACTTCTTTTCATATCCCGATACATCTTCATTCCTAGATGGATAATGAACTTCGAACGATGGCATTCATCCAAAACTTCCCTTCTTATGTTTTCTACATTCGGAACACACAATTTTCCTCGCTTTCTCAATCACCGATTTTGGTCAAGACTGAAATCCTTTAGGCCATCGCTCTCCGTTCCTTCCCTCAACCTTTTGACCCGTACAGCCAAAATTAGATCCTCCTTTTGCTTATAATCTATTTTCTCAGTCGTTATTGGCCTAACTTCTAAACAAGACAATACAACACTTCAGGTACTAGAACCTTCCCTGGATCTAAACTGCACACTACGAGCTACAATGCTTCCAAATCTTTCCACTCAACAATCATAGCCAATACTGCATTCTGATGTTTCCGGCTGAGTGCATCTGCCAACTTGTTTCCATTTTCAGGTGTGTACTGAATTCAAAAATCATAAGTAGCGATAAACTCCAACCACCTCTGCTATCTTATGTTCATCTCCTTCTGAGAGAACAAGTATTTCAATAAGTTCTAATCAGTATAAAGCTCAAACTGCTCTTCCAAAAGATAATGCCTCCACGCCTTCAAAGCAAATACGACGGCAGCTAACTCCAAATCATGGTTACCTAACTTCATGTGGTCTGAGCTGTGCAGAAGCATAATCAATCACTTAACATCTTTGCATCAACAAAGCTCCCAATCTAGTTCCACACGCGTCGGTATAAACTACCAAATCTTGATTCCCCTTCGGAACCACTAACACTGGTGCATAGGTCAATAAGCGTTTCAAGGTCTGGAATGCTTCCTTACACTTATCAATCCATACGAACTTCACATCTTTTCACGTAACCTTGGTCGTCGTTGCAGCTATCTACAAAAAATCCTCTACAAACCTTCGATAGTATCCAGCCAGTCCAAGAAAGCTTTCAATCTCGATCACCGTCTCGAGTCTCTTCCAATTATTCACCGCCTCAATCTTAGTTGGATATACAGACAACCCTTTCAATGAGATGACATGACCAAGGAACTTAATTTCCTTCTTTCATAAACGATACTTCAAAAACTTAGCCTTTAACTGAGGCTCCCTCAACGTTTCGAGCACAACTCTAAGATTAACTTCATGCTCCCTCTCATCCTTAGAGTACACCAAAATGTTATCTATGAAGACCAACACAAATATATCCAAGTGTTCTCAGAAAATCCTATTCATCAAATCCATAAAGAATGCCAGCGCATTAGTTAGTACGAACGACATAACTAACCATTTGTACGATCCATATCTTGTCCTAAACGCTGTCAAAGGAATGCCATCCTCCACCACTATAAGCTGATGAAATCCCATCGCCAAATCCAGCTGAGAGAATACCTTGGCTCCACTATCTGATCGAATAAATCATCAATTCTCGACAATGGATATCGATTCTTGATCATATTCTCATTCAACTTACGATAATCGATATACGACCTTAATGATCTGTCCAGCTTCTTAGCAAATACGGTGGAAGCTTGCCATCTTCTTGCCTTCCAAATCGACCAACTGCACCTTCAACTCTCACATCTCGATGGAGGTTATTCTACTTAGTGGTCTACTCATCGATTTCTCCAGGCACTAAATCAATCCTAAACTTAATGGCTCGTTTCGGTGGTAACCAGTTACTGGCTCAAACACATCTGCGAATTCTCTAACTAACAAAACTCGATGCAACTCATCCTCTAACTCCATAGTACTCAATAAAGCATACATTTCACAACCAGGATTCTCTACGGTATAAACTTTTCGATCACTACAATCCGGGCGACTAAGTGATATTTTCTTATGATGGCAACATATCCTAGCATCAAATTTATTTAACCAATCCATCCCTTGGATGATCCTAAATCCCCAAATGTCAAAGACATGCAACAACGCTCAAAAGTACGGCCTAGCAAATCAAACTCTAAATGGTCACACCTCATCCCAAGCGTTGCATTCCCTCCTATCGAATTTGCAATCCATAAGGAAGTAACTGGATATGAGGGTTCTAGGTTAAGCTTATCTACAAAACATTGAGAAATAAAATACTGAGATGCTCAGTATCAAATAGAACGCTAACAGACATACCATGAATCTATAGCGAGCCTCCGAAAACAGCCTTCCCCTTATCCCGCACAACTAGCCTTGAGGTTGTGGGCTTCAAAACATAAATTTTCCCCTTTCCTTCTCTTGCACGCTCTGGGCACTTGTTTTTGTAATGACTGATCTGATTGCAATTAAAACATCTAACATTCTTCTTTCACCTACCTCTTTTCCTTTTCCTTTACTGGTTTGGCATACATTAGCATAGTGTCCCTTTTGTCGCATTTGTAGCAAACCACTTTAGCTTTTCCTTTCTTCTGTGCTCCCCGTTTCTGAGCATTCTTTTTTTGGAAAAACTTCCTTTTCTAGGCCTATACCATCTGAGATTCCTTCGTCTTTTTCCCCAAACAAGCCAATGTCTCTTCCGATCTTAATGCCATTTCAACCACTACATCAGTAGGATCTTTCAAATGTGGCAAAGTGGAACTTATCAACTCTGGCCTTAAGCCCCTTATAAACATTTAAATTCCCTTGATCATGGTGTCTACCGAAGGCATACCCGTATTGGACCACCTCCTCAAACTTCCTTGCATACTCCAAGACAGATATATCTCCTTGTTCCAATTCTACAAACTTCCTCACCAATGTCGGCTGCGCCATTACAGACATAAATCATTGTGAAAAACTTCTCCTAAACTCCTTCCAAGTTATGGTTTCCTCATCAACCCCAGCAGTAACAGTATTCCACCAGAATAGAGCAGCTCCCTACAGCTGCCTCGAAGCCAATCTCCTCTATTTTTGCATCATTCAATCCTAAGTTAGCAAAAATTCTCTCGCAATGCAGTTGCCAATTTTCCAACTCGATCGCATCTTCAGTACTAATAAACGGCCTCCATCCAAGCCTAATGTAATCCCTACTCATGTTAGCATACTGATTGTCCACCAAAACTTCCTGAGCTCCACCTCCAATAGCATTACCTCCGACAACTCCGACTGCAATTCTAGCTTGCATCATGTTTACAAAAAACTGATAGATTGCCCTCATGCCCATCAAGGAAACTCCTTAACCAACAGTGTAACGACCCGTAATTTCGCTACTTCGAAAATGAGAGATTTTGTTTATTTTATAATTGAAAGGATTTAAAACTAAAATAAATACGCTATATATAATAAATAATAATAGAGAAATTTTTTATTCTTATAATTACTAATCAAAAAGTATAAATTTGGATTTTAGAACAAATCAGCAAAAGTTAAGTTTTGTAAAAAAACGGTTTAAATACATAGGTTTAAATATTTATTCAAAAAGTTAAATCTTATTAAAAATATCTAATAAAGATAATAAAAGATATTAATAATCGTTTTACAAAAATAACCAAATTTCGTTGCATTTTGTCAGCTTTACATGCACTGTAAAATGGAGATTTTGGTATTATTTAAATATGATTTTAAAATATGAATAGACATGTTTTAATTTATTTAAAAGAAGTAAAAAGTTTATTTCTAAGTTTGGTTTACTTCAATATATAGCTAAACAAAAACGTCAAATTTTGACTGTAAAATATGTTAACAAAAATATCGTTTTCAACCAAAACAAGTTGTCGTCAAGTTGTTGCAATATAATATGTTTTCTAACACATATAAACAACTTTACAAACTATGCATACTTCAGATTTTCATTTAAATACAAATTCATTTTGAAAAGTCAAAGTATGCAAATAATTCAAAAGGTAACATGATTTGACAATTTATAATTAAAATTAAATTATTAAACATAATCATTACTTAGATATCATATCTCGTTAATGAGATGCATGAAAAAGAAGCAAAATGTAGTTTAATTGTTTTCTAAGTTATGGAAAAGTAACCAAATCATTACTTTAGGATTAAAAACTATCTTCTCACCATTAATGCAAGTCTCTTCGTGTTTGGAAACTAAGCAAATCAATATTTAAACATTTTGTAAATTAAGAAAAAGAGGCAAGCATCATTACATGAGTCAAATCATGAAATCTTTCACCAGAAATGCATTTCTTATCATGCAAAGAAAAAGTCAATAAGTAAGGCAAGAGTATTTAGGACATTGGCCACTCAAACTCCACCTATAGCCTACACCCCCTACTTTCTTCACTACATTTTCATTCTACAAAATTCTAAACTCCATTCTCTTCCTCTTCCATTACTTCCGCCTTCTTCCTCCATTTTCATGGCTTCCCACCTCTCCATTCTCTTCCACCCAAGCTCCACCTCAACCCAACGCCCATTCCCTAAGCCGTACCCACCTCCTACGCCACCTACCCACATCCTCCAAGCCTCTAACACCACACCCACTACTTAAAGCCATGGTCGAGCAAACCAAAACCCCACACATACCCACCTACCCACCATTAATGCACACGCACCCCTACCTTAAGCCACTCCATATAGCCAAGCCTATACCCTTCCCTATAGTCCACGACCAGAATAAAAAAATAAAGAAAAAAAAGAGAAAAGAAGAAAATGAAAAAGGAAAAAAGAGAGAGAAAGAAAGGAAAGCGACAAAATTCGAGACGTTCAGAAAATAGCACGTTAGTTCGAGAGGCGCATATCTTACAAAAAGATCGACGGAGTGAAAATAAAGGTGAAAAATTTCTCACCGCTTTTAAAAGATTGTATTTTGATTTTGTGATAATAATCATCTTATTACATGCAAGTGTACACCCCCTTTGAAATGTTATTATGGATGTTTGGATATATTTGTATTATGTTTAAATAGTTGCAAATGTTTATGATTATGAATATTCATCATATTAGTTTGTGTAAGGATCATAATTATGTTAGTGATAAATGTTAAAGTTGGTTATGCTCATTTTGATTAAGTATCCCCTTTATTAAATAAGAACCAAATTTGGTGATATCATATACTTTGAAAGAACAAGTCTCTTTTTAATCTTAGTTAAATTAAAGTGGAAATAAAAGAGAGTTTGAAATTAGAAGTGAAACTGGATTTGAAATGGAAAATTAAATTGAAATTGAAATTAAGATGAATAGTGAAAATGAAATTTAAATCGATTTTGAAAATTGAAATTGAGATTAAGGTTGAATTTAAATTAGAATTGAAACTAGATTTGAAATCTAAATTTTAATTGAGTTTAATTTGATGTTAGAATTGAAAGTGGAATTAAAAATTTAATATTTAACAATAGGAATAAAATAATATTATAATATGGTAATAGTCTAAATACATTTCAAAAGCTTTAAATGGTAAAAATATTGATTTAAAATGATTTGTAATGATTTTATAAGTAATAAATTTCAATTTGAATAGATTATTTCAAGTATTGAAAAATAAGTTAAAAATAGGCAGGTCGTGCAACGATAGTTCGCGATTCGCATCGAAAAGTTCAGATGAGTGTATAGAGTGGAATATAGTTCAGAATTATTCGAGATAAGAAAATTCTGAACAATTGTATCCATATCTTCTAAACGAAGAAAGAATATCAAATTTTCATAGAATAGATTTTGAAATATGTCCAAATCAAATCAATTTTCTAGAAAAATCGCCCTAGTGCAGTTAAGTGACCATAGTGGAAACTCTGTTTAAATGAATGTTTTTAATTTTGAAATAAATTTGATAAGTTCATTTAAACATTTTAAAAGAGATTTGAAATGGAAAATATTAATTTTCAAATACTAAAAAGTGGCTTAAATCAAATAAGCCTAAATAGCACTTTCCGCGGTACTTTTTTGCTGCAAATTCGATAACTTTTTGAATATGAGTTTAAACGTAATGATTTTCTTGGAATCAATTGTGAATGTTTTTAAAAGGAAAATTAAGCATTTAAAAGATAATTTGAGTCTTTATAATCAATTCCAAAATAAAGTTGATAACTGAGTATGCGGAAACGACTAGTACATTTGCCGTGCCTATGAGATTTGGGAAGATAAAACAAGGTGTTTAACTAAGGTTAGAGATGGAGCAACTAGTGACCTGAACTTACTTGGCCTATGTTTTCTCTTCTTAGGAAAGGGGTGGAACAAATCGAAAGGAAAGTCTGGATGCTCTAAGAAGATTATATTAAGCTTTTCCTAAATAAAATAGAATTGCTGTTCTCCAGAAGTTAAGCAATTTAAGTATAAAAAGATTAATTCCGAATGAATAAAATACAACTTAGATTGCATAGAGATAATCTTCTTATATTTGGTATTGAAATCCAAAGAAGGAACTCGTCCTATTTATGGAATTTAAAAGGTTATCTCACCGTTATTCCGCTCATAACACTCGTTGAATCCGGAAATTGATATTGATTAAAACTAAAATGATTTCTATGATCCTCTTTACTCAATAATATTTTTTAAGATTGATTTTAGGGTTTATAGTAAATGATGTCTTAAATAACATTGTTTTTGACCCGTCTAAAAGTTAAGAAATTTGGATCGAGTGTTAAGTGAGGAATTTTGAAATATTATCGAAAGAAAAAGAATGAATTAACTAAGAATTACTCTAAATCAAAAGAAAGTGATTTCAGAACGATCCGAAAAGAATTAAAGTGAAAAGAGACTTAACGATCACTTATACTCATATTCACTTTTTATCAATAATTGGATTTCGAAGGAACTAAGGTCAGATTTGAAATGATTCCTATCTGAAAACTACTTCGAACCAGTTTACGTGTTTGAAGAATGAAGATGTTTGAAGACGGAGATATTGAGATGAATAATAATGAGGGACTACTTGTTGATTAATTGGGGATAAACTCCTGATTCACTATATTGTAGCAGTGATCTCTTTGTTATGAAAAACCTCAGAACCACTAGGGCTTCCCTCCTAGTAATGGCCAAGGAAAGTGCCTTCGGTTTCGTTCGGTTCCAGAACGAACTTGTATGGAAGAATGTCAGACCTTGCATTCCAAATCATAATGGGTGATCTCTATAAAAGTATATCAGTCGATGGAGGAGAAGACACCTTATCTTAGTTTAACACCCTTTCCCAAGACATACAACTCAGGAAGTTATAAGGTTATAGAATTCAGTCGTGTGAATGTGGAATGGCAATGTGGCATTCAAAGTGAAAGAAGATGTGCTATATGAAAAGGTAATTGTTGCTTCGAGCCTTATCAACCGAACGAAACATGGTTAGATGCAACAAGGCTAAGTGGGTCATTCCCAATTAGGGTATGATCATCCCTTCTAGATATATTTCTTCCTGCTATGACGTTCGAGATGTAAATTAATGTGGTTTGTATGCTTGAGCGCACTCGGTTAATGTCGATAATGACCGGGGAATGATATACTCGGTGCTATCTAGTTATAGAGATAGGCCGGTCTTGTGTTGATAGAGGATCCTTTGTGATGCTCCTTGGTACATTCCTCTAGAGATGTACCGCGGGAAGGTAGTCCCTTCATCTGGTTATTTATATGGAAATTCATTCTCCAATAAGAACTTACGGTTTTGTTTGGAGAGCCTAGTATGTTGGAATTTAATAATGGTAACAATTTAGGCTAAGATTAATAAGTTTATTTGCAAATGTTTTCAAAGAATATCATTAAAAATAATATCGAATGTTTTCATATATAAAAGTGTTGTAGTTATCATAAGGTAAAAACTAGTCCGTGTTTATGTATAGGCATGGTCTTTTAAGATACTCTTTCTTTTCAAAGGATTTTATGCAAAGGCTAATTTATGACACTGTCATTTATTATTAATTTTTCTTTTGCTGGTTTATCAAGCCTGATCCGGGTTTTTAATATTCGGGTCAGATCCGAGTAGTTTCAGGTTTAGTTGAAGACGGTTGAAGTTTTCAGAGGAGAGCTGGAGTTATTCATCTACGTATGGACATATTCTATTATACGCTGCTGTATGTTCGTCTTTGTTTAATGTTATCAGCAATTGTAAGGACAGACATTTATAACTGTCCAAGCTGAATTTAAAACAGACTCTGATATATGTATTTAGAAGTTTTCCGCTGTAAAGATACTTGTTCAATATCATATATTATTCCATTTCAAGTGAGATTCTGTTCTATCTATTTTTATTTTTACCCTTCATGTTCCGTCTCGTTCAATTTGAGCTGGACATATGTGGTTTATTGTCGATTCAAAGGGTACGGAAAAATGGGTCATGACATTTGGTATCAAAGCTGAAGGTTAAGCTTGAACCTTGGCTTTGGCTGGGTAAAGTTTCATCAAAGATAGGATTAGTAATATCATAGAATGAGTAGCTCATTAGAGATAGGATAAGTGACACCCTAGAATGAGTTTTGAGAGTGTTATATATGAGCGTGTATTTGTTAATTTTATAAAAATATTTTGTTTTAAAAGATGGTAAATGAAATAATTTTACCTTGGGTTTATATTTTAAATATTAAAAGGGGATATTATTATTTTTGGTTATAAATTAAGGATTGTTTGTAGTTTAGCTCAGTAAAACTAAAATATGAATGTTTTGTGCTTATAATTGCACGATTTGACTATAGGATATTCCATATAGATTCAATTAGTTGAAAGCTAGAATTTAGAACTTTAATCATATACATCTAGACATTTGGTTATTAAGAAATAATGATTTAATGATCATCAAAATGGATGGATTTGAAAATGCAATGCTTTCAAATCCATCCATTTTGATGATCATTAAATCATTATAAAGAAAATGCACACTTAGAAAAAATTCTTATCAATAAGATAGGAAAAGATAAGCCTAAATTGAGACTTTAGGTAAATATAATATAAAAGGGTAAGTTCTATAACTTATAAAGAGATAAGTTAATTTGAAATTTAGACACTTTGATTAGATTAAAATCAAGCGAAATTTAGGAATAAGAGATATAAGAAATATCATCCTAATATAAAACTTTAAATTAGTGACACATTTAGGATAACTGTAATGAAGTAAGATTAGAAGTGGATATTTTTGAATAATATGGTTAGTGGGTTGATTGCTAGATGAGAATGTTTAAATAACAAATACCATGTGAATTAAGTTTCACAATTTAACTATAAGGTATTTGATGGATTTAAGGTTAAGAAATTTGATTTAGAAAATGGAAAGGTAAATAAGTTAAGTAGATAATCATAAGATTTGTAAGAAAAAGATGTACACTTAGTAAAGTTGTCTTATTAATATATGGATAAGATAAATAACATTAGCTAAATTAAGACCTTAGGTAATAAAACTAAGGATTAAGTTTTATGACTTATTAATTTGAGATAATAGTAGAATTCCACATTTGTAAAAAAAAAAATCTATTTGAAGTGATAATAATTTGAAGTTTGGGGATATGTATATAGTCTCTTAGGAAGTAAAGGTATATTATACAAGTTTAAGTCATATTTGTAAGCTAAAGTAAATGGATTTAGTAGAAAGTAAATGGCCATGAAATAAATTTGGATTAATAGAAATTTTGAAGAAATATGTTATGCAAAAATGAATGTGAGTAAATACATAAGTTATGCATAGATCATTTCGTCACATAAATTTTTGATCTAAGATTTGAGTACAAAACTTTAAGATGTTTACAGCAATCCGAGAAAGGATTTATCACTCAATTCTTGAAGGTGAACATTAATGAGGGTTTTTGATTACGTACTCAAGTTTTCTATCATAGTTGAGAGCAAGGAAAGTGACTGTTTGTAATTAAGAAGTCTGATCAAAGTTCACACTAGAAAATCGAGGGATCGATACTAGTTCGGAAGTAAAGTTGTGGATCCTAATAATAGATCGAATCAAATATCACATATAGTATGAAGTTTTGGGTTTATCTGCATAGTAGTTGGATAGTTATCTTAAATAGTAGGTACTAAAATATAGGGGTTAGATTCGTGTTTTGATATGTGTGTATATATAGACCTCAAGTGTAGTACATGCTGAGGTCAGTGGATGGGTTATGTTGATATATTCATTTATGTTGATATAGTATCAGTTTAGTTGTTTTTGGATGTATAGTCTTGTTTGGTTGTTGTATATATTATCTTAAGTATGAAGTACGCACTAGGATGGGTAGGATAGAAGTCTGACTTGATGTAAGTATAAATTAC
Source organism: Allium cepa (assembly GCA_030765085.1). Lineage (NCBI taxonomy): Eukaryota > Viridiplantae > Streptophyta > Magnoliopsida > Asparagales > Amaryllidaceae > Allium > Allium cepa. The sequence goes on along the minus strand of CM060938.1, from coordinate 457,466,408 downwards.
CTTAAGTACGTGATAAGTACTCAAGTTTGTGTGGGAATCACTATATGAATGATTGGTATCATTTGTTTCAGTATTGTTATGGTATCATCCTTCTTTTTATATATGCACTTTTCTATCATCAGCATAAATAAGTCAAAATGCTTAAGGATACGAGTATGAGATAGATTCATTTATCTAACTTTCATTTCGAGGATGAAATGCTTTTAAGTAGGGGAGAATATAACAACCCATAATTTCACTACTTCAAAAATGAGAGATTTTGTTTATTTAAAATTCGAAAGGATTTAAAACTTAAATAAATATGTTATATATAATAAATAATAATAGAGAAATTATTTAGTTTTATAATTACTAATTAAAAAGTATAAATTTGGATTTTAGAACAAATCGGCAAAAGTTAAGTTTTGTAAAAAAAAATAAAGGCTTAAATAAATAGGTTTAAATATTTATTTGAAAAGTTAAATCTTATTAAAAATACCTAATAAAGTTAATATAATTATATTAATAATCGTTTAACAAAAATAACAAAATTTATCGCATTTCGTCAGTTTTACATACACCGTAAAAATGGAGATTTTGATATTATTTAAATATGATTTTAAAATATGACTAGACATGTTTTAGTTTATTTAAAAGAAGTAAAAGTTCATTTTTGAGTTTGGTTTACTTCAATATATAGCTTAACAAAAACGTCAAATTTCGACTGTAAAATATGTCAACAAAAACACCATTTTCAACCAAAATAAGTTGTCGTCAAGTTGCTGCAACATGATATATTTTCTAACACATATACACAACTTTACAAACTATGCACACTTTAGATTTTCATTTAAATACAAATTCATTTTGAAAAGTCAAAGTATGCAAATTAGTCAAAAAGTAACATGATTTGACAATTTAAACTAAAATTAAATTATTAAACATAATCATTACTTAGATATCATATCTCATTAATGAGATGCATGGAAAAGAAGAAAAATGTAGTTTAAGTGTTTTCTAAGTTATGGAAAAGTAACCAAATCATTACATAAGGACTAAAACGTATCTTCTCACCATTAATGTAAGTCCCTTCATGCATGGAAACTAAGCAAATCAATATTTAAACATTTTGTAAATTAAAAAAGAGAGGCAATGTAACGATCCCGATTTTTAATTAAATTTAAATTGATAATTAAAATAAATTTTTGAATAAAATTGTAGATTAATTTGAATTTTTCCAAGATTAAATAGGATATTTATTTGTTTGGACATTGATTTTAAAATTTAACTAGGGCTTTGAAATTGGATATTTAATATCTTATAAATAAAAAGTAACATCCCAAAACTTATCAATTAAAATTAATAATATATTTTTAAACTTTTGGAATTTAATTCGAAAATATATTAAAAAATCTTAAACAAATAAAATAAGTAATAAACTATATCTAAATAAACTCCAATTTCTTTTGAGTTTAATTTTTTTGAAATAATGAGTGTTTTAAAAAGTCAATTAAATTTAAAATTTTATACATATATGTATATTGCATATATGAATAAGATTGAATACATATTGAAGTTGAATTTAAACTGTGCAAGTATATGTATGAATATATATATATATATATACAAATGGACATAAATGGATTTTAATTCAAGTGAATTGGGAATTTGAATCTACATTTAAAATGAATGTTTTTAAAATAAAATTTTGGCTCTTGAAATCATTAAGGTGAAATTTATATAATGTAAATATTGGTTAAAAACAATTCTTTTAACATTGTATATATACACATACAAATGAATAAAGAGGTGTATTCATTTATAAAGTAAATATAATAAAAACTTTATTTAAAAATAAAAATAAAAATTCATTTATCTTTGAAAATTACAAATGATAAGCATATACAAAGAGGGTGGAGTATAGGAATCAACATACATTGAGGCCTCATGATGATTTTTTACAAATGGCATCCAATATATTTAACTGAATAAAATAATAGAATTAAGAAAATTATATAAACTTTCCATCTCCTCATATGCAATCATATAATATCTCAGCAAATCTGAACAAAAATAAAAAAAAAGATTTAGGCATTTCACATCTCAACACCAAAGAAAAAAATCAGAAAAAGAAAAGAAAACAACAACCTGAAATTCAATGCAAAATTTGTTCAATATCAAAGCTAGGAAGAAAAGAAACAAAGCAATCAATCTGAAAGTAAAGTCAAGTTCAACCTGATCTAAAACTGGAAGATGAAGCTACAGATTCCACTCAGATAAATCAGGTGGCAGATCATAATCAAATTCCAGTTTTATGAAAATCAATTTTTAAAAGCTTGGAAGTTCAAGTCCAAAATCTTGAAGCTACAGATCATCTTAAAACAAAGTATTTCAGTTTCAATTTGAGGCAAACAGCAAAGCAAGTTTCAACCCAGTATAGGCCAGATCAGGGTCAACTCAAACCAAATCAATATTTAGCAAAGTAAAGATCAAATTTAAAAACAAAAGCATGTCTCTGTTCTTTGTCTCTGCTGCAAATCCAGGTGAGCAAACCTTCAACCTTAAATATGTTTAATGTTGTTTGTGAGTAAACTAATCCCTCTTATCCACTTATGCTTGGCGTGATGCTTTGATAATGTTTGTGTTGATTGAAAAACATGTCTGTACATTTGCAAATATGGTATGCATGTTGGGTTCCAGGCAAATATGCCTCTGATATTCTTTTCATGACAGGGTTGATGAACCTGTTCAAAAATACATATCTTCCCAATACAATCAAAATTAGGTTCTGATCTCTAAAAACGAAATGTTTGAAACATTGTAATTTAAATTTTAAAAATAGTTTTCGAGCAAAAATATTAGTGATGTCCTGGAAAAAATAAATATAACAGTAAAAATCATTTTCAAGTCAGAAATCAGTGATCATAATCTTAAGTTTCAAAGTTACAACTCGATTTGCAATGAAGAAATATGAATTTTGAAAAAAAAAATCAAGATTTTTAGATTTGAAAATCGTAAGGAATTGTTTGTTGAATGAAAATGGTATTTTCGCAAAATTCTGATGACCAACATCGAATTATGGGTCGTGCTCAACATTGATGGTAACTTGGTGGATGTTGATTAATGGAAAAATAATAGGGGAATTTTCAGATGAACGTAGCGATGGGTTGACGTTGAACTAGGGTTCGACTACCCCTTTGTGTCGATCAGGTTTGAGTGGTTACAGTTTCGAAGCCATGGCGATTTAGCCGATCGCACCAGAGGGACAGAAAGGGGAAGCTTTGGCGAACGCGGGGAGGGGTCGGCGTAGTTACAGGTGGTCGACAGTGGTCAAGCAAGGGGTTTCGTTGATTGGAGTTGGTTTCAGATTTAAACCGAGAAGCTCGATTTTGTTTTTTCGATCGAATCATCGATCTGGGTTGTTATTTGGGTTGAGAGGATCATAGGTGACATGTGGGGGGTGTAGTGTTGATCGGTGGCGCTCCGAACGTTGGTGCATATGCACCAGTATCATCGCGTACATGTGATTGTTGGGGGGAAGAAAATGGGAAACTCGTGTCGATCTCGGGTAAGTGGCGTGAGTGACTTGAAGGCGAGAAGGGTGTGGGTTCAACCCGAAGTTGGCTTCGGGGAAACCCAGAAAAAGCTTGGGTCACTTAACATGTTTAACAGTTCTTTTTTTTAAAATGTGAAGTAATCTATTACAAATCAGTTTTTAAAATTTGAGAAAAAAATTATTGTAAGTCTCAGATAGTTTTATTTAGCCAAGTTTAAAACATGCTGGAATGATCAAGATTGAAAAGGGGTTTGAAATAAGAAGGTTTCAAAATGAACCAAGTTTTCAAATTTAAAATTTGCAAATAGGTTATTAAAACACCTTCCTTTTCTAACTTAATCAATGTTTGTTTAAATTGAAAATGCTTGAAGGGTCAAAATTAATTTGTTTCAAATTTATTAAGTTAAATTATATAACTTTTGGGTTTGAAGTTTATAAACTTAATTTTTGAAATTAAGTGGATGATTGAGGGAATGGGATAGTTTATAATCTGTAATCTAACTTAAAGATCTTAAGTTGATGAATATATTGATGACGGTCTATTTCCAAAGGATTACTAAATAAGAATCAAACGATAAGAAAATAATAATAATAATAAAGATAAATGGCTATCTTTTAATTGATGAAATTTTAAATAATTTAAAAAACTATTAACTAATGAAAGTGATTAAGGAAGAATTGATTAATGAAGGTCATTAAAAGATAATTGATTTAGGTAATTAATTAATTAAGGTAATTGATTTTAAAAGTTAAATTGATTATTAATTTAAGATTAATTAATTTAAAATTAAAGGTTAATCAAGATTAATTTAAGGATTAATTAAGGTTAATTAATTTGTAATTAATAATTAATTAATTAATTAAGAAGTAATTAATTAATAAAAGTAATTAAGAGTTAATTAATTAACAATTAAGGATAAATTAATTAAGATAATTAAATAAGAAATGATTAATTAATGAAGGTGATTAAGACTTAATCAATTGTAATTAATGATAATTAATCATTGATTAAAGATAATTAATGAAAGTAATTATGTGGTTAATTAATTTAAAACCACACAATTTATTTACCTTAATTGAAGATGTTTGATTGTTATTGAATTCTATGTGATGGATTGATATATTTGTATGTGATGTGATGCTATGTAATGCTTTGTGCTGAGCTGTTATATCTGTGATGAATATACTGTTGTATGAATATGAAAACCCCTTGACCCGTAAAACGACATTTGAATTTCGATACGACAGGGAGTCGGATTCCAGTTGGTTATCTGAAACCTACATCGAATCGTAATAGTGAATCTTTGTGATTGATAAATTTACTTTATCTAAGAATCTGTAAATGAAGATAAGCGTTATGGGTTATACGGCTTATCGATATTGATATGATTGAATCTGTGATGATTAATGTTGTGCACTATTGTGTAAAACCCCCTTGGACCACACTTATACACACACAAATAAGGACTGCACGTGGAAATTGGTTAGGTCACAGATTTTTGAAATAGTTTAAAATTTGAATTTTGAATCCAAATGGTTTTGGAAATGGATTGGGTTTAAAATAAAAAGCTTTTGGAGAGGAATTTCAAAGATAAAAGTTATTTTTTTTGAATAACTTGATTTATTTTTGAAATTTGATCTAAATTTGAATCCCAAATTTGGAATTAAATCCTATTTATGATTTTAAAAGGTTATACAAGTTTATATGGGTTTTAAACCATTTTAAAAGTGTAGTTTTGGGAATTTGAATTTAACCCAAAGATTTTAACTTGTATAAATGAAATCAGATTTTTCCGAAACGAAAACTATTTGTTTCCAAATAATAAAAGCTTTCACATAAGAATGAACTTCCAATTTGTGTTAAAAGGATTTCAAGTTTAAAATGAAGATAGTTTTCCAAGTTATGAATAAATCTTTGGAAACGGGTTTGAAAGTTATAAGCTAAATCTTTAATTTAAAGATTTAAATGAGTTAATCCAATTTGAAATGGAAGTGTTTTGAAATCTATGAATAGATCTTTGTGAAACTAGGTGAACTTTGTGAAACAGATCTTTTTGTAAAAGATTTGAAATGGCAATTTGTTTAACCGTTTGAAAGAAAAGCTTTGGATTTTTAAAAGTTGTGACTTAACTGAAATCCCAATATCCATATGTTTTAAATATTGCGCTCACTATTCGGTTTAGCCGGGAGAGGACCTTGTGTCATATAACCCATTCCAAATAGTGATACAACGTTATCGATTGCATTTGAAGACCGGTGTTAAAGACCGAGTGTCTTCGAGAACGATAGGATAACCTGTCGATTGACTCTGCACTGAGTTGCTCCGGTATAGAGTTCTCCCTAAGCGACGGGAAGTCCGATCGAGATTGTGGATATTCGGATTGCAAGGGCTTCTTCTGAAGTGCCTTCTGTTCTGTTCGAACCCGTACCAGACTTGCTTATCTAGGTGAAAGGTGATGGGGGATTCTCGCTTTTTGTTTGGTGGCGAGCAGGAGACTCTTACCCCTACACGTCCTCTTTAAGGGGTTGGTTAGCCGTAAGGCATGACAGTCGAAAGGCTGGCCGTAAAAGCAAGTTTGGGGTACCAGTGTATGCCACGGCGGGCCTGTGATGGTTGAAAAGCCAACCAGTCGAGATTGGCCGCTGTCATGGTTGAAAAGCCTAGACTACTACATTTGGTATTAGAGCTGAAGGTTAAGACTTTAGCTCAGGAGTATAGCACATTAAGTAGCTCATTAGAGATAGGGTGAAGTATATCCAGGAATAAGTATATCCCTAAGATATCCATTCGAACGCCTCAGTAAATTCTTTTACTATCCACTGATATAAATATGAGTGCAAGAAGAGGACGAGATAGGGGACAGGGGAATACCACTATAAATGGTCAATACCCTGCAATAGCAGAAACAACTTTCTCTATCAATCTCCTTTGATTCGATTTCAAATTCTTTTGATGGCTTCGTGATAGCTCCAAGAAGAAGCTTCGGTGTGATGGTAGCCCTATGAATCGTTGTAGAAAATCCTTACTTCGTATCTTCATCGGTTTCTTATCAGCTTTTCGTCTAAAAACTCTAATGAATTTGAAATTGAAAATTTTAAATAAATTGCAAATTTTAAATTGAGTTAAATTGGTTAATAGAATATAAGGCTAAATTTGAATTGTATCAATAAAACGATATCGGTTAAACCAAAAATTTGAAATTCTATTGTAATTTCTTGGGTAGAATGAAGTCCGAAAAGGGACAAGTTGGTATATACTTTGGAGTGTTCCGACCTAAGTTGGAATCCATATCTAGTGTTTGAGAATTATGGAAGATTAAATCTATCTATCTGTTCTCTGGGATCTGGTATATTCTACGAACGATTAGTTATCCCTTCGAACTAATCAGTGCCCTTGCATATTCGTAGACCAGTGGGCCCGAGTATCTTGTGAAATGATTGTATGAGTTTGTTCTCATATTATGGATATTATGATTTGGTAAGCCAAATACAGAATAGATATTCACTTTGTTATGAAAAGATATTTCTCTATCTTTTATCTTTTCTTTGTTGTCTTCCTTGCAAATTTCGAGGACGAATTTTTTTTTAAGGGGGAAAATCTGTAACGATCCCGATTTTTAATTAAATTTAAATTAATAATTGAAATAAATTTTTGAATAAAATTGTAGATTAATTTAAATTTTTCCAAGATTAAATAGGATATTTATTTATTTGGACATTGATTTTAAAATTTAACTAGGGCTTTGAAATTGGATATTTAATATCTTATAAATAAAAAGTAACATCCCAAAACTTATCAATTAAAATTAATAATATATTTTAAACTTTTGGAATTTAATTCGAAAATATATTAAAAAATCTTAAACAAATAAAATAAGTAATAAACTATATATAAATAAACTCCAATTTCATTTGAGTTTAATTTTTTTGAAATAATGAGTGTTTTAAAAAGTCAATTAAATTTAAAATTTTATACATATATGTATATTGCATATATGAGTAAGATTGAATACATATTGAAGTTGAATTTAAATTGTGCAAGTGTATGTATGAATATATATACAAATGGACATAAATGAATTTTAATTCAAGTTAATTGGGAATTTTAATCTACATTTAAAATGAATGTTTTTAAAATAAAATTTTGTATATATATTTATAAAATAAAATTTATAATTTCTCTTTGTTGGCCTGTTCAAGATCTTCTTTTAGAGCTTTCATTTCCTCTTTTAGTAGCGGTTTGGCTTTCTTCTCATCATTAAGGGAGGAGGCAAGTTTTCTCTTCTCAAGAATATCATTACCTTTCTCCACCGTAAGCGAAAAGACTTGCTTCTTGAGTTCAGTAATCTGAGTAGAAGTCCCTTAAGAGGGCTGTGAATGGAAGAATATGTGCTTGGCTGCCTGAAATATATGATAAACATAAGCTAAATCAACATATGCAAAGTTGAAAGTGCATATTAACCAAGCAGAAGAGAACTCATACCAGTTAGAATTGCGAATAGACGATGTAAAGATGATCTTTCTAGAAGGTCAAGGACTGAGTGGCATTAGAGAAGACAAAGTCGGAGATTGGGCAACCAAATGGATGAGATCATCAAAGCCCACAATATAAGTTTGAATTTGGGCCTTTGAAGCGAAAGGGTGATTAGGGAGGGTTGTCAGAACAAATTCCTCATATGGGCGATCGATCCGTCAAAGAAGTAGGAAAGGAAATACTAATAAAAGAATCAGGAGAATGAGCCTCTTCGGTTTACTTTTGAGTCGTGTTTGTCCCGGAGAGTCTAAATTTGTCATATCAGAGTTTTGAGCCACCAAATTAGCATCTACATTTGACTCCTTAGCAATGACAACAGAAGTTCGAGCATCCCAGAGCTAAAGCTTTTTACTCGGGGGAAGAGTTGAAGTGTCAATAAGAGCATCAGTGTTCGCTTTCCTTTTTATTTTGTCAATAGCCTTAGCAATAGATTCTTTGACAAGAGCAGCTTTAATGGGTTCAGCTAAGATAGAAGCATGATCTTTGGCCTTCTTTTACTTAGAAGAAACAACGAATGCAGACGAATCTAAATCAAAATGGGAAGTTTATAGGATAACAACGTAATAAATTCCATTTAGGTTGTAGAGAAAACTTATCGGAAGGTTCAAATTGAACGGGAGTGGAAACAGAGAAATTCTTTTAATTGATGACAACCAATGAACATTTCCCTTGGGCATTCCCCTTCATCATCAAGGGTTCTCCAAGTATTTTGTGGTTATCTAAAGTAAGGGAATATTTGTGGAGATTCGCTTCGGTTAAGAGTTTAAATTTGCCACCCATACTCTTAGAAGCTTTAGTCAAGAACTTAATGGTATCAGCGAAGGAAGGGCTAAGTTGCTTCGAAGAAGGATCTAAAGGAAAACACTGTTTATTAGAAAGTGACAGATATAACATAATTTATAGAAAACAAAAACTTACTGAATATAGATAAATTTCCCTAGATCTTAGGAGAGTAGCATCTAACATACAAAACTTGATTCTCCCAATCCTTTTTCTTATTAATTAGATGAGTGATTAAGCTTTTTAGGAAAGGGAGACGACGATACACAGGACTATCCAACTTTTAATCATCCTTACAGGATTTGCCATGGCATGAAGGGTCTAAACGTTTAGAGAAGGAAGTTTAGCCTCTCTAGTAAGGATTTCTAGGTAGCTTAAGCAAGTGTATGAATTAGGGATTAGCTGGATCGGAGCAATGTTCATATGCACCAGGAATTGTAGAAGAAAGTTTGACAAAGGCAAGAACCCAGAATTTCAAATATGGATATGAGTAAAAGCGAAGAATCCCTTTAGAGGATTGTCTATCCTGCCAGAGGGACCAGCAACTATAGCCTCTATATCCGTGATTTCAAATTTCCTAAGGATCGTGTCTCCTCCTTTTGAGAGGAAATTAAAGATTAATGAAGCATGCAATCTCCTTTCTTATCAGAAGGAGAGGGTTCAAAGCTTTTGCTTGGCTTTTTACGGTCCATTTATCTATTAGGAGATATTACATAAAATCAGGGAAGTATTACACATTTTACAAAATTTATAATGAGCATAAATGCAAAATGGACAATTAAATACCTTTCCAAGAATAGCTAATTAATTAAAAGTTATTCAAGTCATAATGGTAAGTTGTCAAAATCCAAAATTAGCTATAATATTTACAACAAGTCAATAATCCATTAAGTAGCCCATTTATAGAATTGGGTTTATAATGAGATATTGAATGTGTAAATACCTAGGAATTTATAACTGGTTAAAAATTTATTAACAATTTTTGAATCTATGATGAGATGTTGAGATTATACCTAGTTAATAAGGATTAATTGACATATCCCACTAATAGCATCTTAAATGGAAGGCCGAATTAATAATTTGATATTGAATTCATGGGATATCGTACTAATATCCTTTTATAAAAACCATAATAGGATATCGAGCGAACAACCTAATTTTTAATTATAAGATTATCAAATTTGTAATTAGTGAGTAGTGTCAGATTAGTTTAGAAGAACTTTAACCAATTGTTGAATTCATAAAGATGTTGAGCGAATATGTCATTTATAAACCTATTATATAATAAGTACATTACAAACTAATGATGTCATATAAGACTAAAGCAGGATACACTGTAAGTAATTGTCAGGTTTGTAAAAGTGTGGTAAATGAATATGACAATAACGAGTATGTAACCTAGGTGACAGACCTTCAAAGCAGACGTCGAACTTCTACATAGATTTACGTTTTGAGCATTAACTATTTTCTGTTGATTTTCCTTTTTCCATCATGGGTTGGGTAGGAATTTTTTTTGGGAACATTGAAATGAATACCTTATGAATCAAGTTTCATAGTTTTACTATAGGGTGAATTAATTTAAAGGACAAAAATTTGTATATTTTAGCCTCAAGGACATGATCTCAATATTTTAACCATAAAGACAAACATTCTCCTAAAAATGAATCATAAGGACAAACATTCTTCCAAAATTATTCATAAGGACAAACATTCTCCTAAAACTGCTATCAAACTAAAAACTGATACCTAAAAACTACTGCCGATAACTACAAACTGATATCCAAAAAACTGCTATCAATAACTAAAAACTGATACCTAAAGAAAGTTGTCCTTCATGCTAAAATACTAAAGGTATGTCCTTGAGGCTAAAATGCTGAGAAATTTTGTCCTTGACAATAATTTCCTGCTTACTATAAGGCATTCAATGATATGTTCGGTTAAAATTGGATTTTAATATAATGTGTTTACAAAAAGAAATATTTCAGAAGATTTTATAAAAGGTTAATTTTATCTATCAGGATTATAAAATATATTCTGAATGAAATAGAGAATGCTAACCTTCACATCTTAGATGAAAATGCACAACAAGAAGTTTTTAATGTCTAGAATCCTTCAGAAGCTATCACCGGGATTGATTTTGAGCATATAATCAAAGAGCTGCAGGATAGCCATATGGAATTGAACCGGCAAATCCAAGAGAACACAAACTTGATGACCCAACCGAATACCCATCATAGGAAGACTAGAAGAGAGCCATCTCCTACATACTCGAAATCAACCGTTTCCTCATATGAAGGTGGAACCACTAACTGGTAGATGCAACCAACCCTTACTTGGGCATAGGGCAGTACCAATCGCCCCTATAGGGGTCAGCATTGAACCCATCTACCAAGGAGTAGGACTTCAAGCTAAAATTGGAATGCAATCCGGATGCACTATGACTAAATAATGCATCGAAAATCAAGAGTTTGTTGTCGAACTACCCCCAAGGAATGAACGTAGAGCTGCCAAGAAAACGGTTCTTCCAGAGCCAGAAGAACTTAGGAGATGAGGCACGAACTAGGATCGTTTACAGGGCCAAGCACAAGGGGTAAAGTACGATTACCATAACCCAACAGGTACCCAAGAGTCGAAATTGGCTGAGATGGTAAGGAAAATTGTAAGGGAAATTCAAGGTCAAACTAACGACGACTGTGGCACTTCCCCTAGTCAAAATCACTTTTCTAAAGCAGTCTTACACGAAGAGTACCGGCGAATATTCAGTATATAAGGATCGATACCTATCCATCTAGAGGGATCAATGTCGATCCCCAACCGTGGGATTCCGGGCTCGATATTTTTAGAGAACTTTATCTGCATCATGAGGATCTATAGGTGAAATATTAGATAGATATTTAGTCGTTTACCCCTATGAATAGATTGCCAATGCTTCATTCTAAGGATCTTTATGCTGCTGCAATACACAAACTTCATTGTAATCTGGGATCCCTGCAGATCCCTCTTACTCATAACCACAAAATCTAGTTCAAAAGTAATAAAATAGTTCAATTGGACGTAGGCCAAGATTGTCGATGTAACAAAGTGGCTTTTTGACCCTTGAAAATCGACACTAATACATCCATTGTATCACATGCCGAGCAATCGAATGCCAGTAAATCCCGATTGTTAGGTGAAAAGAAAGAAGGAAAAAGATAAGAAGAAAACTAAACAACATAGAATCTCACAGCGAAACGAATAATCTATAGTTTACAATAATCTTTACACAAAGTTAAACTGTAATATATATATATATATATATATATATAAACATCAATTATAGTATACTAACTCATTTCAGCTTGGACAGTTATAACAGCCTGTCCTCACAATTGCTGATAAACACAACAATGAATATAGCGAAAAAACAACCATATATGAGAATACGTCTTTGGGCCTCCAACTCATCTTCTGAAGCTCTAAAGCATCCAAAGTAATCTGTAATATGCTCGATCTGACCCGAGCATTATAATAAAATAACACCCGAGTCAGTCTGGAAAACCAACATGAGAAAACACAACCAGTTGGTTTTAAAATTCCAGAAAACCTTGGAAAATCAAAGGTATCTCGTAAAACCACGCCGCACATAAACATGGACGGGTTTTTGCCTTATGATAACCAAATCCATTCATATGAAATTCTCTGATATTGTAATATTGTCTATAGTCGAAATTGTTGCATTATTAAATGTGAAAATTAGGGACACATCTCGAAAATCAAGTTTAATACACAAAACATCCTCCAAAAAAAAGATATAAATTACATCCTTATTTTTAAATACTGCAATTTTCTTTCCTAAAATACCCATCTACTACATGGTTGAACACTGGTTCTTCATATGTGGATGTTATTCTCACATCTATAATTAAAATCAACACCCCATTAATTATCAATCTTTAAAACGCAATAACTTTTATAGAAACAACGGATTAATAAACTGTTTTCACCGTTAAATCATAAATTAAATTATTCTTCAAATGAGTGGCATTATGCATAAGTTAAAACAACGGCATGCCAAGTTATTCATGGATCCAAATCTGTGTTGAGTTGGCTGTGGGTTTACAGGGGGCATCGCGCCCCTGGCTGAAGGTGGGGTTCGGGGCGAAGACCCGGATATTTTTTATAAATTGATGTTTTTAGAATTTTATGCAGTTATATGGTATGATTGCAGACAATCTAGTGATTATATGCAATAATTGTAGAAAATTCTGCAATTGTATGGTATAGTTGAACTATTATGTGATTACTTGTAACGATTGCAGACTTTTCTATAACAATTCGATATAATTACATAAAAGTATGCAATTATGTGGAATAATTGTAGAAAAGTCTATAATTATTCCATTTAATTGTAGAAAAGTCCGCAATTATGTAGAATAATAGCAAAAAAGTCTACAGTTATTCCACTGAATTGCATAAAAATATGCAATTATTCCATATAGTTGCATAAAAGTCTGCAATTATATGGAATAATTGCTGACATTTGAAGAAAAATTGATGATTATTTCATATAATTGCAGAACATGGCAAGTATACGTAATAATTGCAGAAAAGTCTGCAATTATATGGAATAATAATAGAAAAGTCTGCAATTATTCCATATAATTGCATAAAAGTCTGCAATTATTGCATACAATTTCATAAAAGTCTACAATTATATGGAGTAATTGCTGACATTTGATGAAAAATTGATGATTATTTCATATAATTGCATAAATGGCAAGTATATGGAATAATTGTAGAAAAGTCGATAACTATATGGAATAAAGTAGAGAAGTCTGCAATTATTCCATATAATTCCATAAAAGTCTACAATATTACATATAATTGCATAAAAGTTTGTAATCATATGGAATAATTGCTGACATTTAAAGAAAAATTGATGTTTTTCAAAAATTGCATAATTCTCTGCAAATATATGGAATAGCCTTATAGCAAATATGATGTTTTGGTATCAACAATGGATCTCATTTTAAAGATTGTAAAATATATGATTTTTTGGTGAAAATAGTATGCTGATCCGATGTTTCTATAGAAAGTTATGTGCATTTGAAATGCTAAAAATGTAAAGGGTATTTTAGTCTTTAGCACATGAGGATTTGAAAATAGGAACTAGAAACATAAGTTGATTTTGGGGAGGATGTTTTCTCTATTTTGAAACTTATCGGGAATGTGAGCCAAACTATCCCTTGTTAAATTCCAGCATACTAGTTTCTGCAATCAAAACCGTAAGGCATGTATTGGAGATTGGATTCTCTACTATGACAAGTCAAGGAACTACATTCCGAAGGTCATCTTTAGATAAATGCACCGGGGTCTAACATGAACATCTTCCCCTGCCACACATGACTGGCCTACCACTTGACTAGTAGTACCGAATATGATCATCCCTCCATTAATGGGCCCCAAAGCATATAAATGAGAGAAAATAACCGATCTAGATTTGGAATGACCATACCCTACTTAGGAGCTACTACCCACTTGGCCCTGTTGCATACCCGATTTTTGTCATTTTCCGATTGATGGGGTCTAAGGCTACATTTTATCTCTTATATAGAAATTTTCACTTGGAATGTTAATAATGCCTTCCAGGCAATATCAGCATCCATCCATATAAGTTCGTTCTGGGATGGAATGAAACACTTAAAAGCTCCGCCTCCAAAATTCCATCATCTTCAAGATATCTTCACTTCGAAGCGCATTCGTTGGATCAAGTGGTTTTCGGATAACATACCCGATCCCGGTCTCTTCGAAACAACATTCGATAATTTTTGATAAACTCAACCCCAGTTCTTTAGGAAATAAATAGTCAAAGATAAGATCGGAGATCACCTACTAATCGTTAGCGGACAGATTTCCTTATCATTGTCGTAGGAGAACAAAAGAGATTTATACCCAATGTACACCATCATCGAAGATGACTGTGCAGTATAACCCATGTGTTTCTCCTAGATATTTCCAAAGTTACATTTGGGTCCAAACTTGATAGTTGGTTATTTGACTATCGATTAACAAACATTCAATCAGGGATTTATTTTATAGAGAAACTAACATTGGTTAAGCATATAAGAAATCACTAGCCTCCTTTTATAAATTTTTCATAAATAAAACCATTTATAAATTTTCTTGTATAAAATAATTTTACAAGGATATATCCTCCAATTCCTATATTTTCAATACTTAGAAAACATCCATATACTCATCTCAATAGTACAAGTATATTTGCACACTGAGAAAGATCCCATTTTTATTTGATTCAAAAATAATTCATATACTCCTTATAATTCTCTAAAACCATTTTATAAAAACTTCTTGAACCACTTATAAAACTTCTTTTATATATGTATAAACCTGTTTCTAAAATTCGTTTTATAAATATCTAGCCAATTATTATAAAATCCAAGGCTTTCAACTCTATTCATGGGTCTTAGAAAAATATTTATAAATAATTAAAAATCCTTTTACAATTATATAATGATGATGATAAACAATAAACATTATAAATAAATGAAAATTACTAATTGTAAAACTTCGTAAATAATAATTAATATTTTCATAATATTGTTTAAGAACGGTAATAATTAATCTTCACCATTTTATAAATAGTAATGATTTATTTTTCAAAACCTTATTAACAACCTTTATTATTAGTTTCAAACCAAAATTATTCTTGAATAATTAACCTTTCAATTTATTAACCTTCTTATAAATTCTTAAAACATATTAACTATAAATAAATAACTTTTAAACAATATTAAAATAATTAAATAACTTTAAAACAATATTAAAATAATTATATAACTTTAAAAAAATATAATTAAATAACTTTAAAATAATATAATTATAATTAAATAGCCTTGAATTAATATTAATATAATTAAATAACTTAAGAACAATATTAATATAATTAATTAACTTAAAAACAATATTAATATATTTATTTAGATAATCCTTAAACAAAATATTTTCGAAACCCAGTTTTGGATTTAAAAATCATTTCTTGTATAGTATTTTTTGAAAGTGTACGTGCAGTACTAAGGATCGTGTAATATGATATATAAATGCGGAAACTGATAATAGCAGTAAAATAAAAATTAAAGTAAGCACACCAGGAATTTTTATACTGGTTCGAACTTCCCGTTCTACGTCCAGTCCCAGAATATCCTCTGGATTTAGACTAAACCCCTCACTTAACCCGGAGAAATAGGTATATCACACCTGAGCAGCCGAACAGGAATTTTTCCGCCTCAACAGCCGAAGAGGACTTCAACTTAATACAAATAATTTGTTGACGAGTGTGTTCTGAATAACACAGATTATCTTTTGATAGTACAATTTCCTATAATCAAATCCTCAAGAATATGTAGTGTATGTGAAGATTTAGAAGGAAGATAATCTCATAGAATTGATAACACGGATTATCTTTTGATAGTACAATTTCCTATAATCTTTTGATAGAAGGAAGATAACACGGATTATCTTTTTGTCCCCTTTGTATAGTATTATCTTTATAGTTCATCTTATGATCTCTAAAGCTTGTGTCATGAATCAAAACCTATGAATCAACATTCTCCCCCTTTTTGATTGATGGCAATACTTATGTGACGAAGTAGTATATATTGTAATTCTCCCCCTGAATATATGGCGACTTTTCTGCAAAAACTTGTTAGCTTTTATATATTTCTCCCCCTTTGGCATTGACAAAAAGAAGAGTTTAACTGATGATATAAATTATATTTCACATAAGTGTTAACATAGAACAATATAAAACAAAATAAGTACTACTTATAATGTAAGGTATCAGAAAAATTAACATTTAAAGCATGCGATACCCAGGCTTCTTATAATTTCCTAATTTTTAGGAAACCATACCCATTTGGGTGTGGTTGAACCTTTATAAATATAATTTTCATTATTAACTACGATATCAAAATAATCATCAATGTATTTTTCTCTATTTTTCCAATTAACAGGAACCCATATACTTAGATAATTTTTATTCATATTTCTTGTTAATGATTTTGTACTTCTAAAGAAATTATCAATATTATAGGTCATAGTAGTATTTGAATTTCTACAAAAATTGGATTTAGGCTTTACTCGAAATTTAGTACTAGCACTATCATTTTTACTATACATGAAAGCATATCTAGTGCTATTTCTACGATCGGTTTTATTATATCCTAAACCACTTTTATCATTGTGAGCTTTTGAATTCTTAACATAACCTAATCCCTTCTTATTTGAAGCAGGTTGAGACTTTTCAATAATCCTGCATAAATTTTCTCTCCCTTTATTAAAATTGGAAATATTTTTAGTAATGTCATCAAGCTTAGTTTTGAGACTAGTGTTATCTAACTCAACAATTTTAGTTTTAATTTTTAACTCAAGATTCTCAGAAGCTAGAGCATTATTCTTTTCTTTTTGAGCTTCTATTTCTTGACTTAATAGAGCGAGTTGAGAATTATCAAAGAGTGAATCTTTAATTTTCTCAAGTTCTTTTTCTAATATTTTCTTCTCATCTTTAAGCATATCTCTTTCGAATTCTGCTTTCTTTTGATTTTCTAGAGCTTCCTCATATTTTCTTTTGAGACTTCTTAAAGTGCCTAGAAGTTCTGAATTTATTTCTACATATCATCAAAAGTTAGATCACTAACCTCATTATCTTTTGCCATGAAGCATTTGTTTGTTTGCTCCTTTGATTTTTCTTTATTGCTCTTCCTCTTCTTATTCCCTTGACTTGATCTCTTTGTAACCATTTATTTTAGGATGTTGTTACGATCTCTAGAATACCAAGCTCCGATACCAAATGAAAGTGTACGTGCAGTACTAAGGATCATGTAATATGATATATAAATGCGGAAACTGATAATAGCAGTAAAATAAAAATTAAAGTAAGCACTCCAGGAATTTTTATACTGGTTCGAACTTCCCGTTCTACGTCCAGTCCCAAAATATCCTCTGGACTTAGACTAAACCCCTCACTTAACCCGGAGGAATAGGTATATCACACCTGAGCAGCCGAACAGGAATTTTTCCGCCTCAACAGCCGAAGAGGACTTCAACTTAATACAAATAATTTGTTGACGAGTGTGTTCTGAATAACACGGATTGTCTTTTGATAGTACAATTTCCTATAATCAAATCCTCAAGAATATGTAGTGTATGTGAAGATTTATAAGGAAGATAATCTCGTAGAATCGAAGTATATAAATTAATTCAGAGATTCTAGAGATATTGAATGAGAATGAATGCTTTTATTTGCAGAAATAAATAGAGAATAGATTGCAGAATTATAAACAAGAATCGGTGGTTGTAGAAGTGATTTGAACATGTTTATATAGTTGTAGAATAGTTATAATCTTTCATGAAGAGTTTCAATCAAAAGTTGTGTCTGTATCTCTTGGATTGAGGGACATTCCTCTTCATGAATAATCGCAACTCTTTAGAAAACTAGCCGTTATGCTCAGGTCGGTCGACCGAGAAAACTGGCCGGTCAGCCGAGGTTTAAAACCATATACAAAACAATGTATATCTGTGCACTTGAAACAGAGTCGGTCAACCGAGGTTTCTGGTCGGTCAGCCGACCTGTTGTCAATTGCACAGTACACACTAATTTATGTATAACTTAATATAAATCAATTTGTGTATGTGTGTGACTACTTGAGGAATGATTTTAACAATATTCTAAGACTCAATACATTAAAATATTCGTACTAATCTCTGGATTGTAGTCTTGTCTCCTTTGTAGTGCACAATATACTTTTATTCTCTTTTTGTCGCCTTTGTATAGTATTCTCTTTGTAGTTCATCTTATGATCTCCGAAGCTTGTGTCATGAATCAAAACCTATGAATCAACCTTTTTAAAATACTATTTTGAAGCCAACAGCCACCCAACACTTAACCAATATCGATATTGATTTTCTATCACTATTGGGTTTAATTTTCAATTATATAACGATGTTATAACCACAGTATCGACAATCAAGTTCATTATTCAATGATCTATATAAGAAATATTAGAACAATTCAATAATAGTGAGGAATCCCGTTGGATCTCTACAACCTGTTTCCCTCTGCATCACAAACGTTATATGATCATGAAATATAAATCAAAAGCTTCTAGGTGGAATTCGTATACAAATGGTCATCCGCTCTTACACAGGAACGTAATGGGATCTCATTCGCTCAAATAGGCAAGAATATATCCAAACCAACTAATAAATATAATAATACATCCAAACAATCATTCAACATTTTTTATCAATTATATATCAAACAAGTTAACCAAAAAGTGAGTTTAACTCACGGAAATTTTCTATTGTCGCTGAAGCGTTCTGCTTTGGAACTAAAATCGAAGGCCATTTTAGCCTAAATTTCAACTATCCCCAAATCCAACCAACCAAGTTCCATTTAGAAGCTTTCGTCATTACGAGCGCAATGCAAAAATCCACGCCTCGATTGGACATCATATGAGAGTGTTATCAATTTTATAAGTTATCGATACATTTTTAAATTGAAATAAAATAAACAAATACAACTTTTATTAAATTACAACTCTACCCCAAATCACCATCTTCCCCAATTCAAACAAACACCCTCGCTCATCTACAGCAGCTACCTACCATGGATGCCACTTCCCAAGTCTCTAACTCACTT
Source organism: Allium cepa (assembly GCA_030765085.1). Classification (NCBI taxonomy): domain Eukaryota; kingdom Viridiplantae; phylum Streptophyta; class Magnoliopsida; order Asparagales; family Amaryllidaceae; genus Allium; species Allium cepa. The sequence goes on along the minus strand of CM060938.1, from coordinate 457,446,863 downwards.
TCCGATCCACAAAATCAACAACCGATGCCCCCGACATACTCCTCTTCTCAACCCACATCCATCTATCATCACTACCCTACACCCGAACTTATCCCTAAATCGCGATCTCTACGCCATGCCACAGTTCATGGCCAATTTCGCGGCCCCCCAAAACATGATTGGACCCTCAAAAAGAATCGTCGGAGCTGCTTCTTGCTATGACGAACTCGTTCCCTCCCTCCGAATGCCCAGATTCAATCCCCATTTCTAATAAGATCAAACCCTAGTTTGAATGACATAAAACACCCATTGTCGAATATTTCTAAAATCCGCCACACCCTTAAAAACCCACCGTCGAACATCCTCCAACAACTTGGAGAACAAGAATCTATTATATATATATATATATTCTTTAATGGCAGTGTTTAAATAGAGGAAGGGATGATGGGCGATAGCATGGAGAAGGGTATGGGCTCGTATACGACCTGGCTTGATGGAGATAGAACATATCAAAGGGATGGGCTTGGGCTATGAATGGTCAATCAATACAAATATATTATTTGAATTCAAAATATCTAGCTATATAATTTGGATCCCCGATTGAGACATGCCGCCTGGCATTTTATATGTTATACCTCTATTCTGAACGCAATGGAACTTATTTTGAGACCTAATTCGATTGTATGCGGAAGATAGATTTTTGAATCCAATTATTTTATTCAATTTTCGATATTAAATTCTACGTGTATTGATCTCGCACGGCCAAACTATACACTTGATCGCTATTAAATTTGATGACGTGTTATAATTAATTATTACGGGTCGAATGAAACTGGTTTCGACGAAATCTAAGACAGTGCCCTTGAAGGCTACTTTTATATGTTAATTAAAACAAGTTATTATTAAAAATTAGTTAAATCACTTTTAAATCCAAATTAAAAAATTTATTACTTTATTCTTATTAATAGAATTTAAATAAGCTTTGAAATTATTTTTATCGAACTTAAAAACCAAGATTCAATTATTTAAAAAATTTCAATTATTAATTCAACAATTAAATTATCCAATAAATCTCTATATTTGAAATTCAAGTTATTTAATCTATAGAATTTAATTTTCAATATTTAAAATTAATTAAATATTTCAATTTCAAATATCGAAAATTCTGGACCGGTACACTCTTCCCTCCTTAAGAAGAATTTCGTCCCTGAAATTTCCAAGGTAAGAAAAATGCCCAACCCCATTAGCTTTCTAAAACCAATTATTTGAAATAGATTACCAAATCATTTTAAAACTTTAACTTTTCCCAAAAAATCAACTCGTTGAAACTTTATTATTACTTTTGCTACGTTTTCAAAATCATTCATATATTCCAACTAATATTACTCATTCAATCATTTCAGGTTATACTCAACATCAAATTTTAGTAATAAAAAATTTATTCAGAATTTCTCAATAACTTTCTAACATCTTAATTTCATGAAAAAAAAATTCGCCAGCATCTTCTTTGCGCTGCTGAGATAAAAAATCACACCTGCGGGGCCAAATCAACAAAAGAAAACCAAAGTCAAGCGGCTCAATCATAAAACCATCAAATTCAAACAACAATATAAACATGTACCTTTTTGTTGGGCAACCCAATTTTACTTATGAAATTAAAGGCATTAAACCAGCTCTTGCTTTTATACACCTAAATCTGTTTACCAATGATATCCAATCATATAATTCATAATCATATTATTCTACAATTCCCATTTCCAACATTTACTTTACTAATGCTCGTACGATGTACATGTATCATTTGTACACAATATCAAATCCAATCACTCACTCGATCACACAATCTCACTTTCGAACTAATATCATTCACACGATCACTCTAGTGCGGACTCAGATCCGGTTACTTGATTAGAAACCATCAATCTCCTTGCATAGCCATGCACTATGATAGAGAACTCCATAATCAACCAAAAATCCATATCCAGTGTTCGCCTTCGCGAATCGGGTGAAAAACCCCAACTCGGATCGACATAAATCATCTTGAAATCGTGTACTCGACTCTAGATCAAACTATTATACGAATAAAATAATATACGTACAACTTACATATTTATTTCAATTGATCTCTTAGCTAGACCAAATTCTTTTTATATTCACATTCATTTCATTCTCACTCCTTTTACTCGCATTTAATTGATGTACATTCAATTATTCACATTTACTTTTTACTTAGTATACTTCTTCAATACCAATATCACTCAGGAACCATTTAATCAAATTTAGCCAACATTTCACTCCATACTAAATTCATTTATGAATCATTTCATAAAATTCTTCTTAAGTTTATAACAAACATCTTATACCACCCTCCACATGTTTGTTTCCACTATATAACTTAAGTTCATATCTATTTCTAACCCTTTTCAATACCATTTAACTCAATTCATCTTCCAATTCAACATTAAACTTTATCAACCATATTCCAAAACCATATTCAACTCATTAATTTATTTATTTAGCTCATTTCATTAATTTATTTTAATCACCACCAATTTTATTTTCAAAGATTATTTTATTTAACTTAACTTAAGTAAATTTAATTCCATAGTTCAATTTAAAATTTACCTTGCTTAACATTCACAATCAACCATTTTTAACTTTGTTTTTCTTACTAATTCTAAAAATTTATAAGTTATCAAACTTATTTTATCATATTTGCATAAAACACCTGAATGAAAATTTTCAATTTTAAACACCCCATTCTTATTTATTTCAAATCATTTTGAAATATTATAACTGATTTCTTTGTAATTCAAATCACAACTTTGAACTTTAAAATCAAAACTAGTTTTACCAATACAAAACTCCAATGGTAACATTTCCTCTCTGGGAAACCCGAAAATGAACGTCGATGATGCTACAGTCATCATCGGAATTATTTTCCAGTGATCGACGTGAGTTCAGTGCTTTTAATCCCTTTAAAACCCTTTTTAAAATATTTCCTTTCAAAAATATTTCCCAAATAATACTATTATTATTTTCCAAAACTTTCAAAAACAATTTCCTAAATTAACGGGATTTAAATTCTCAAGTACCAGTTCTTAAACCTATTTTATTTACAATTCATATTTATAATATACTTATGAAATTTCCTTTTAATTTAAAAATCATATCTATATAATTCCATTTGGTTATATAAAATTATTTCTTCATTGTTTATCTTGCTTACATTATAATAATAACACTTTTATTCGATCAAAAACAACGAACAACAATGATAATAATCAAATATTATCATTCCCTAACAACTAAATACATCATATACAACTTAATAAATTTTGAAAAAAATATTCCTTTATATATAATATATAATAAGGTAAAATTATTTCATTTGCCCAATTTCAAAACAACACTATATCGAATTGCTCTGTTCAAGTTTTTAGAGATCCATATCAATAACGTTAATTATTCGTATTGACCAAAATCCATATGCCACTCAACTGACCAATCAACACAATATAAAACAATTTTTTTATATCACTAACAAATACGCGCTCATATGTATATACACTCAAACTCATTCTAGGGTGCTACCGACTCTATCTCTAGTAAGTAATTCCCACCAAAGCCAAGGTTCTCGCTTAACCTTTAGCTTTGATACCAAATGTAATGAACTGGCTTTTCGGCCTTCGAAAATCGACACTAATACATCTACTGTATCACATGCCGAGCAGATAATAAGAAACTAAACAGCTTAGATATCACAGCGGAACGAATGATCTATAATTTACAACAATCTCTATACAAAATCAAACTATAATATATGTATATACAACATCAATTAGAGTATACTAACCCATTTCAGCCTGGACAGTTGTAACGACCCAGAATATAACCACTTTAAAATATGCTATTTAAAGTGATTTCAAATATAAAATATATAACATTTTATGATTTAAATAATGTTAGATAGGATTTGCAAAGAGAAATATACACAAAAATAGGAATAATTTTTATATCGACAAAATTCGCAAAATCCTGATTTCAGAAAAGAAAGTTTCAAGAGTTAAATAAAATATATATTTATGAGTGTTTATATTTTTAAATAACATTATATAAATTTATTTTTAAATTTGATTTATATAAATAAATGTTTAACTAAAACGTCAAAATGTGACCGTAAAACATTTTATCGAAAATCAACGTTTTATCAAATACAAGTTGCCGCAACGTTGCCGCACCATTATATATATATATATATATATACATGTACATATTTTTAAATAAGTTAAGCATTAAAAATTAACTAATCAAGTTTACTTTTTCTTATTAAGGTTAGAAATTTATAGAAAATCATTAAGAAAAAGTAAACATAAAAGGACAAAATCATGTCAAATCAAATCAAATAAAATCTTTACTTATTTTCCTTATGCATTAAGTGATTAAGACATAAAGTAATGATTTGAAATATGATGTTAAATGTTGAAAAAATTAGTTTTCTTAAAGTATAAGCAAAGGGTATTTTGGTCTTTTTATAAAGTAATATTTTAATCAAAACTTTTTTGATAAGTACCCACCACTGCTTTCACACTTTCCATTCTTCTTCTTCTTCCTTTTCTAAGCTTCTCCTTCTTATTCCTTGGAGATTTAATGGCTTCCATGCCTCTCTTAAAAAATTCCAAAAGTGTAACAAAGTTATGGCAAAATAATCGACAAAAAGGTATATCACTTAAGTTGTGTTCAAGCTAGTAATGTTAGCCCTTGAGATGATAGTTTTGATGACAACAACCTTAGGACTTGTTATAAAATATAAATACTAACGTTATGATTTAGATATATATGTATATGCAGGATATAAACATGCAGGTACCAAGATTGAGGACTATACAGTATAGAGATTCAAGACTGAAGATATCAAGACTAAAGACTCATGAGTATCAAGATATCAAGAGTTCAAGATTTCAATAGTACAAGATAAGTATTGAGTCTAGAATTATATTAAAACTTCTTGAAAGCACTTACATCTTTATTCGAAATTTATTCTTGGAATGGAATCCACTTCGAGTCTGTTAAAGGGATGGAACCCACGACAATATCTAATGGAACATATAATGGTCCTATTTTGATATCCACTAATTCTATAAAAATGCTTTTCAAAAATATATATCTCGTGTTTTTAGAAATGTTTTCAAAACTTTCTTTTCAAAAAGACATCTCTCTTGGTTTTAAATATTTTAGCCTCAAAACTATTTTTATCATTTTTAATATTTTGATTTCAAAACTGTCCTTGTTTTTAAACCATCTCTTGTTTTAAATATTTAGCTTTAAAATATTTATATACTCAGATTTTAAATCACTTTATAGATTAAGATTATATATATTAAAAATTACTTTCTAAACTCTTTTATATGTTTAAACTATATTCAAATATATTTACAAAGTTTAGAAATTATTTTGACAAATTATAGAAACCAATTCTAATAAGAAAATCAAAATATCCATTTTGCTTGAACATGTCGGCATCCTTCAACCCCTCATGTCGACATGGTGTCCGTTATTTTTAAATTTCAATTTTCAAAAGAAGTGTCTATTCATCGTATCCATTCACGAATAGATAGGCTGTTGCTCTACAATAAATATCAGTAAGTTCTAAATGAATTTTTTACCAGATTTCATTTATTTTCTCTACTCTTCATCTTCCACATTTATTCTAAAGAATCTTTAACTGTACTCTACTGAAATACCAAGTGAATCAAACTTGATTATCTCTTGTTTGATTCTCTTCCATTCTCTCCATAATATCTTAGTGCTATTCAGAGTTAAAGAATCTTTTGTAAATCAAACTGTTAAGTAAAAAGTGCGGTTGAGCCTTGAAATCAATTGGGCGTGATTGTAGCCCCAAAAATAAATTAGGTGATCTTAAAGCCTAGTTAAATCAAGAAAGTTTGCCCTGCACTCGAATGCATGAGGGTGTACCTCGTATCCTTGAAACCGAGGGTGTAATTTGGGAGATTATTTCGGTAAGAAATCCATACAATTGTGTGGGACTGGATGTAGGGTAACTCCGAACTAGTGTACAATCATAGTGTGTTCTTTCCTGTACTGCTTTTATTTAGTATTTGCATCTATGTCTAATGCTGTGATTATATCCATGTCCCTAAATTGCATTTGTTGGTTATTAAATTACATAAGTTTAAAAAAGATTTAGAAAATCCATAAAACACTATTCACCCCCTTCTAGTGTTATTCCAGCCTTAAGATCCGTAATCCGCATTTCTTACATTTGGTATCAAAACATTGGTTTTCAAAATTTTCATAATCTGAATTTTGAAAATTTTTAAAATGGTAATTTTTTTGATAAAATTATTAACAGTATTTTCATAGAGTTATGTTATTTTGCAAGAGAAGAGTTAGGTCTAATGACCGTTGGTTAAAAGATACCAGATAATCATTCATAGATCAAGAAAATCAAATGGATATATAATGGCAATCGATAATGAAATGGATACTAGATCAATAAAAAAAACTTTTGATTCTCATCTACAACTTTATTTGATACTGTACCTCTCTCCATGTACTTCGCAATGCCACTAGTTTCATGCGAATCCCTCAGTAAATGATCAAGTTATAGTCAAATGAAGTTTTGATTAAAAAAAAAAAAAAAGCAAAACAGTCAATGGTATTCTTCAAATATCATCTAGATATTTCAGTATTCTGTACTAAATTCTTTTCCATATTGTAGTTATTGTTCTCATGGTCGTTTTTATGGGTGGATCATCAAATTCTGATCAAAATTGAGTGAGATACGACAGTTTGAAGTTGGCTATCCAAAACTGAAAATTATGTATGGGATTTTCTGCATTTCTCTTACTGTTCGGCCTGTTGCACCACAATACCATCCAAATTTGTCCCCAAACTTCTACATGATCATAGCTCTTATGTTACTCTTCGATCTGGGGCTGGTTTCATCCAATTCCGTTAACAAACGAAGAAGATATGTCTTCTATAAGTTTTATAGTAAATAGAAAAGGGGAAGTATAAGAAGAAAAACTTTTATGAAAAGTGGTGACTACTGAGCCTATTTATAGTGGTTGAAGTGTCCATTCATTCAAAGTTTAAATTCAATGTTTTGGTGCCAAGTTGGTAAATCTACTAAATCATCTGTATCTTTCTCATACGATCTTCAGGATTAGCAAATGAATATACTACAATGATCAGAAAAACAAGCCCATTGCAATAGAACAGATCTCGTCGTTAAATTCTAAAAGATATAAATGTGTGGTTAACGATAATGGAAGAACAACAAAGTTAGAAAGATGGAGGAGTGCAAAATGTGGTACGCTTTACTATTATTTTATCTTTATTATTGCATTTGGGAATATATATTTATGCATTTAGTTAGGTACAGAAATTTATTTATTTTATAAGTTTTGATATTTTGATCCATATATTGACACATCATAGTATACATATCGATATACCAGTCTAAATTTTTTTAAAGTCTTTTAAAATGTGTTTCCTTTCAAATGAAATCTTACTACTAATTTATTACAACTATACTAAGTAGAAAAGCATACCTTCATTCGTGATTTCAACTTTTCTAATGTTGTTTTTACTTCTCATACTCTATTTCTTTTAAGATACTAATTTTATGTCTTTAAGAAATTAATAGAATGAACTTAGAATGTTAAAATAAGGCTCTATTTGTAGATTTCTTCATTTAATAAGATTGCGCCACATTACATACACTTGTAATATAAATAGATAGTGATATACATGCAAAATGACACGTGTCATTACACTTGTTCTTTAATAAAAACATTTTTGCATGCATAATGCCAAATGTCTTTACACATGTCTTTTCATTATTTTTTTTATGCTTTTCAAGTACTTTAATTATATTAACTACAATGGAAAAAATTGGGTCAAAAATCAATTATTTACATGTCAAAATCTAGTCGTAAAATTAGTGTAAAATCATGTTAAAAACAGGCCTAGAATTTTAGAGCATTTCTGAAATGCCGTCCTTTCTTCTGCAACCTTTTTTTTAAGCGCTACAAATTCTTTTTTCTGGAATTTCTGTATTTTGAAACGCTGTAGTGTTTCATAAACTTTTCATAGCAGTTGGTAGATGTTGAGACTCCGCTTTATAATGTTTGAATATATTTTATTGCAAAAGCTTTTTATGGCATTCTGTAAATGCTGTCTTTTCCGTTTGAAACTTTAAATTACGAAAAACTATATTTCAACTAAGTATTTTCTCTATTCTTTTTAGAGTTAGTTTCTAACTTATATTAGAATATTTTAAAATTAATTTCATGTTCAAATATTTTTTAATAATTAATTAAATTTTTTAATGCAAGAGGCCTTAATATAACACATGTTTACTTTAGTTTTTCAATCATTGTTATATCATATTTCTTATGATATTTTCTTAAACTAAAAGGTGTTTAAACGTGTTTTTAAATATTTTAATCAATAATAATTTAATATATAGGTTTTAATTAGTAAGTTAAAAAATTTATAAACATGGAAGTTTGGATTCTTAAAAAACAATTAAGTTAAAAAAATTATTTTAAAAGAATTAAATAAGGAGGGTATTAATTTTTATAAAAACTATATTTGATCATATATAGTTTATGTCCATATTTCTTAGCATTTGATTTTGATATTAAGTTTGATTACTACCTTTCATGATTATGTTATAGTTTTAATACCATTTATTACCTTTAAACTCTTGTCTTTACTACTCTTTCAGTCCCATTCATTAGTTTCCTTAACCTAAGTCTAGTAATTGGTGTGTATTACCTTTGTTTGGTTGAAGTGGTTTATAATAAATAGTTTGACATATGTATACATGCATACACACACACACATATGTATATATGCATGTCAATTAGATATTACTTATCACTCATGTTTATCTTATAATTTGAATATCTCTTACTGTAATATATATATATATCATCATATCATTCTGCATATTACAATTTTTTACTTCGTTATCATTTTGTTTCATATTACATATCATTTGCATCCTATTTCATTGCATATTGCGTCATAAATTACAATGCATGAAATATCATAATAATTTGCGTTACAAGTTGCACTTCATTCTGCATATCATCTCATGCTACATTGCATATGTCATACATTTGATACCACATTACAAACTACATATTACATTCATGTACACATGACAGGTGCATCTTATTTAGGAGGAGTTTGCATTATTTTCTTATAATATAGGATTATTAGCTTTTGATTTGTTTTGTATGCTTTGATTGACTTGTTTAATTGGATTGACTTGTTTTACTTGATTAACTTGATTGACTTGATTGATTTGTTTGACTTGGTTGATTTGTTTGACTTCTCTGACATGATTGGATTTTATGTATGTGTTGATTGGATTGTCTGAAATATACTTATACATATTTATGTATTGAATAATTATAATATAATTATGTCAATGTCTTTCACATTCATTTACTATACTTTGTTCTAGTATTAGTTTAAGGGGGGAGTTTTATAATTATATTAGTTTAGGATAATTTTTTTGTTGATGACAAAGGGAGAGAAATATAAATAGAGTAGTTAGAGTAGTTAGGCTTAGATTAAGGGGGATTTATTAGTTTTAGGGGGAGTTATTGTAAAGGAGAAGTATATTTTATAAACATAGGTTGTCATCATAAAAAAAGGGGAGTTTGTTAGTCCTTGAGATGATGGTTTTGGTGACAACAACCTTAGGACTTGTTATAAAACTCAAATACTAACGTTATGGTTTAGATATATATGTATACGTAGGATGCAAACATGCAGGTACCAAGAATGAAGACTGTACAGTATAGAGATTCAAGACTGAAGATATCAAGATTGAAGACTCATGAGTATCAAGATATCAAGAGTTCAAGATTTCAATAGTACAAGATAAGTATTGAGTCTAGAATTATGTTAAGACTTATTGAAAGAACTTACCTTTATTCAAAATTTATTCGTGGAATGGAATCCACTTCGAGCCTGTAAAAGGGATGGAACCCACGACAATATCTAGTGGAACATATAGTGGTCCTATTTTGGTATCCACTAATTTTATAAAAATTCTTTTCAAAATATATATATCTCTTGTTTTTAAAAAATGTTTTCAAAACTTTCTTTTCAAAAAGACATATCTCTTGGTTTTAATATTTTAGCCTTAAAACTATTTTATCATTTTCAATATTTTGATTTTAAAATTGTCCTTGTTTTTAAACCATCTCTTATTTTAAATATTTAGCTTTAAGATATTTATATACTCAGATTTAAATCACTTTATAGATTAATATTATGTATATTAAAAATTACTTTCTAAACTCTTTTATATGCTTAAACTATATTCAAATACATTTACAAAGTTTGAAAATTGTTTTGACAAATTAAAGAAATCAATTTTAATAATAAAATCAAAACATCAATTTTTCCTTGAGCATGTCGACATCCCTCAACCCCCTATGTCGATATGGTGTTCGTTATTTTCAATTTTCAATTTTCAAAAGATGTGTCTATTCATCGTATCCTTTCACGAATAGATATGGCTATTGCTTCACTATAAATACTAGTAAGTTCTAAACGAATTTATTACTAGATTTCATTTATTTTCTCTCCTATTTATCTTCCACATTTATTCTAAAGAATCCTAAACTATACTTTGCCGAAATACCAATTGAATCAAACTTGATTATCTCTTGTTTGTTCTCTGCCACTCTTTCCACAAGATCTCAGTGCTATTCAGAGTTATAGAATCTTTTGTAAATCAGATTGTTAAGTAAATGGTACGGTTGAGCCTTGAAATCAATTGGGTGTGATTGTAGCCTCAGAAATCAATTAGGTGATCTTATACCCTGATAAATCAAGAAAGTTTTCCCTGGACTCAAATACAGGAGGGTGTACCTCTTAGACTTGAAACCGAGGGTGTAATCCGGGAGATTATTTTAATAAGAAATTCGTACGATTGTACGGGACTGGAGGTAGGGTAACTCCGAACCAATATAAAATCATGGTGTGTTCTTTCCTTTACTGCTTTTATAAAATATTTGCATGTGTGTTTGATTCTGTAATTATATCTGTGTTTGTGAATTGCATTTGTTGGTGATTAAATTACACAAGTTTAAAAAAGATTTAGAAAAATCCATAAAACACTATTCACCCCCCTCCAGTGTTATTCCAGACTTAAGATTCGTAAACCGCATTTCTCACAAGTAAGTTCCATCCACCCACCTAAGGCCTTGCCCACCTAGAAGCCATCTCCACCTCTTTTCATCTCAACTTCTAAGATAGCGAACTATAGCCAGATTTTAAGAAGTTTCGGGAATTGGTAGCGAATCTATAGTGAAAATCCATAGTGCCAAAGTTGATAAAATTGGTAGAAAGTATAGTTTAGATATGGACTTTCTTGCCTTAAAGTTTAATGGAATGATATCCAAAGTGAGTTATTCCTTCTTACAAGTTCATTAAAAACCATTGCTAAGTTTAAAGAACTTTAACTGTTAAGTGCTATTTGAAAATCCTTGTTGAATGCTTGTTTACTTTGTTTTCTAAAACAATGGTTTTATTTCCTTGTTAGACTATTTGGATGGTTAATTAAGTATTTTAGAATTTAGAATTTAAATACTTAATGGGGTATGCGGAAATGACTAGTACATTTGTTTCGTCTGTGAGATCCAAGGAGACTTAGGCGAGTAACGGAACATGCAAAAGGGAAAGCTCGGATGCTCCAAAATAAATATCAGACCATTTTATCCCAATATAAAATAAAGTGTTATAAATATTTGATAGAATGAAGCATTGATTATCATTTATTGTTGTTTTTATTTCATTGATTGATTGATTGTTTGAATTAGACTCTGCCAGTTTATATGCACTAATTATTATTTATTGATTATTGACTTTACTCGACCAGTTTATGAGCAATTAATTATCCATATGCATGGGCTAGGAAAAAAATAGTAGCTAACACCTTATGATTTATTTCGTGGTTTGACTATAAGGTGTTTAGCGGTAATATTTGGTTCACTTTAAATTAATGAATTATTTTGAAAATTGATTAAATGTTATGAAATGTTTTCCTTTAAAAGAAAATAAGAGATATTTGAGAATAAATATTTTGAAGTGATTTTATATAAAAGTGTTTTGTATTAAAAATGGTTTTATAAAAATATTTTATAAAACGGAAAGAACTTCAAGGACAAAACCCGTTGTTTTAAGACGATCTTTGAAAGGAATTGGAAATGGGAATTACTATAGATTAGAAGTATTTTTAATTATTAATGTAAACGGTTTTCTCACTTCGGGATATAAAATGATTTGTTATGTTACCAAAGATTCGGGTAACCCATAACTAAAAATGTAAGCAAGGCAGGTGTAAATGTTCTGTAGCCTTAGTATAGTCCGCTCTCGTTGTAGAGGGATATGCATATCTATATTTATTTTAGAAAGGCTGGGACCAAGTTGCCTTGTTATGGCTAGAAACCTCCCGATCAGGTTGCATACAGTTTTATGTTTATATATTGATATCATTTTAGAAAGTTGATTTGTTTTCAGATCCCGAAGTAAATGACTAGTTTGAATATAAAAGATATACATATACATATTTCAAAAATTTTGAAATAATAATTCGGGAATAAAGTCCAAATTGAAGATTTTCTAAAGATAATTAGATTTGGAAATCTAAATGTGAAGACTAAGCTAAGTGGGCAGATTTGGAACATACATTTGCATGATATATTTATGTAGTTTGGGAATTGCATATTCGTTGTTGCATCATAGGCTCCATGAGTCCAATTTGTGGTAGGAGAACTACGTTATCCTCATCCTGTATCTAATTAGGTACCCAATTAGATAGGGGTACATAAGCAGTCACAAGAGGTAGTGATGCAGCCTCTAAAATAATACAACCATTTTTTGTTTATTCGTTATTGGTTGTTGTTTATCTTGTGTTGTTGTATCTTTCCCCATTCCTATTTTATTCTGCATTTACATTTTTTACGGAGTTCGTGGGTAAGGATATTGTTGTCTCTCTCATCAGAGTGTGCAGTGGTAGATTTATTGCATATGAGTTCTGTATACATGCCTTATAGAATAATTAATTAATTATTCTGATAAGTTGTATAATTGAAATTGTATCTTATCCAGTTAGTAATGTTGAATATTTATCAAATATTATGCATTAAGTTGGTAGTTTTCATTTGAAGTTTTAGAAAAAATGGATTTTTTGGTGATTTTCGAGGGTTAAAAAATCTAGGTCGTTACAACAGTTATAATAGCCCATCCTTACATTGTTGATAAACACAACAATGAATACAGCGGAAAAACAACCATATACGTGCATACATCTCTGGCTCTCCAGCTCGTCTTCTAAGGGTCCAAAGCATCCAAACTAATATGTAATATGCTCGGTCTGACCCGAGCATTATAATATAATAACACCCAAGTCAGTCTGGAAAACCAGTGTGAGAAAACACACCTAAATGGATTTTAAAGTTCTAGAAAACCTTGAAAAATCAATGGTATGTCGTAAGACCATGCTGCACATAAACATGGAAGGGTTTTTACCTTACGATAACCAAAACTATTTCATATGGAATTCTCTGATATTGTTATAGTGTTATGTACAAATACTTATTAATCATAGCCGAAATTGTTACATTATTAAATTCCAGCATACTAGTTTCTTCAATCAAAACCGTAAGGCACGTATTGGAGATTGAATTACATACTATGACAGGGTAAGGAACCACCTTCGGAAGGTACATCTCCAAATAAATGCACCGGGATCTGACAGGAACATCTTTTACCCTTACCACATAGGGCTAGCCTACCAACTGACTAATGGTACCGAATATGATCATCCCTCCATTAATGGGCCCCAATGCATACAAATGATATAATAACCGATCTAGATTTGGAAAGACCAAACCCTACTTTGGAGCTACCCATTTGGCCCTGCTACATGCCCGATTTTTATCATTTCCCGATTGATAAAGTCTGAGGCAACATTTTACCTTTTTATATCGCATTTTCAACTTGAAATGCTAATACTGCCTTCCAAGCAGCAATGCAATATCAACATCCATCCATATAAGTTCATTCTATGATCGAACAAAAAACTTGAGAGCTTCGCCTCCAAAATTCCATCATCTTCAAGTTATCTTCACTTTGAAACATATTTGTTGGATCAAAGTGGTTTTCGGATAACATACAAGACCCCGGTCTCTTCGAAACAACATTCGATAATTTTCTATAAACTCAATCCCAGTTGTTTAGGAAATAAATAGTCAAAGATAAGATCATAGATCACCTTCTAACCGTTAGTGGATGGATTTCCTTATCATCATCCTAGGAGAATGAAACAAGATATATATGCACGGTACAATATCATCGGAGATGACTGTACCATATAACTCACGTGTTTCTCCCAGATATTTTCAAAATTATGTTTTGGTCCAAATCTGATAGTCAGTTATTTAACTATCGAACAACAAACATTCAATTAGAGACTTATTTTATAGGGAAAAACCAACATTAGTTAAGCACATAAGCAATCACTAGCCTCCTTTTATTAATTTTTCATAAATAAAACAACTTATAGCCTTCTGGAATCAATATGCTGCTAACATATATGTGTTTCATGATCAGGACACAGTTCTTGGAACGGTAAAACTCACTATGTCTCCTGTATTTATGAGGCATTATTAGGTTTAGATTTTGTGCCCAACAGCAAGTGGAGCAAGGCTACTTAGGCTTCCTACTCTTCGAGCAGTGATAATCTGATGCTCTAGAAGGTTAGGAACAAGGCATTGTTAACAAGAGGTGGGTTGATTGGGTATGGCATGTCTGTCCCTTCCTGGTGTGAATTATTCAATATTCACGATAAGAGTATCTAGCACTTGTTCTTTGAATGTCAGTATGTTCTACATCTTTGGAACAAAATGATGAGCAAAATTGGTAGGGTGGTTGTTTCTTCTATTTCTGCTGTTCAATGGGGATTCATTGAGCAAGCTACTGGGTGGAGAGATGAGGAAAGTTATCCTTTTTTCTTCATATTGAAAAAGCTTTCGAAAAGAATCTGGGAAGAAAGGAATAAGAGGTGTTTCAATGGTATCAACAGGAGCCATGATGTTTTATGGTCCACTTTGAGGCATGATATATTGATGGGAATGAGTGATAGTGTGCATGCTATTCATGAACATCAGATTGAGCCTTGGATCAGCTAGTTCTCTGTGCCTTTTCCTGTATTTTTCTTTTTTATTTTTGTTGTTCTTCCCTTCTCTTGTCTTCTGTTGTGTATTGCTATTTCTTTTTTAATAAATCTGGAAGGGGACCAGTTTAACCCCGCTTGCTCTGTAAAAAAACTTATAAATTTATTTGCATAAAAATACCATTACAAGGATATATCCACCAATTCCTATATTTTCAAAACTTAGAAAATATCTGTACACTCATCTCAACAGTATAAGTATATTCACACACTGAGAAAGATTTCATTTTTATTTGATTCAAAAATCATTCATATACTCCTTATAATTCTTAAAACCATTTATAAACCATTTTATAAAAACTTCTAGAACCACTAATAAAACTTCTTTTATACATCTATAAAACAGTTTCTAAAATTCATTTTATAAATATCTAACCATTTATAAATCCTCCTTACGTCTCCAGACCATTTTATAAGCTCTTTTATAAAATCCAAGACTTTCAACTCTATTCATGGGTCTTAGAAAAATACTTATAAATAATTGGAAATCCTTTTAATATTATGTAATAATAATGATAAACAATAAACATTATAAATAAATGAAAATTATTAACTGTAAAACTTCTTAAATAATAATTAATAATTTCAAAATATTGTTTAAGAACGGTAATCATTAATATTTACCATTTTATAAATAATGCTAATTTATTTTCAAAACATTATTAATAACCCTTATTATTAATTTCAAACCATAATTATTCTTGAATAATTAACCTTTCTATTAGCTCGCCTTTTTACAAAGCCGTAAATAGGTGGATTTAACTACATCGATTGCTCGGTTATCGAGGTTGGAATACGTTGAGTTTGATTCAGCTAGATGGATTGGTGATCAATCATGGATAATGATCATGATTATGAAGCTGGGGTTCGGCACGGTTGATGGACAAAAGTCGTGGGATAATGAAATATGGGTTTTGATAAAAGTCGGGTTACTCCAAGTTGTTTTGGGTTCAATTCGAGTCATGCTTGTGGATCGACTTCGGTTTTTGAAGCAATTTGCTTCGTGCCAGGATCTGGTGTACTTTGAGTTAGCATAGGGTCGCTAGGTTTTCCATGGGGTCGATGTAACTCCAGGTCGACGTGGTGAATTGGATCGGCGACTTTGGTTTCCTCTGGGTCAGTGGACTTCACGCTTTGGGTCATGAGAGTGGCAGGCTTTAGGATCGGCACAAGGTAGTGGTTCGGCATGCTTTGTGTCAGATGGGCATAGACACTAGGTCAGTGTTGTGAAGGCTTTGGGTCGGTAGGAAGGTGGTTCAGTCATGATGGAGTGGGTCGACATGGTTGAGTGGATTGGGGTCGGCATAGGATTATACTCGGGTCAATACTCGAACATGCTCGGGTCAGTGCGGGTCAGTGGATTGGTTTTGGATCGGCAACACATGGGGATCGACATATTTGGCAGTGGTCGGCATATGTGAGTCAGCTAAACTTGGTCAATTGAAATGGGTCGGTTAGAAGTACTAGTGGTGGGCTATTTGTGTTAGGTCGTAAGAACTTGGGATCGGCCTGGTGGTTCAGTCGTATGGGATCGGTTGATTTGGCTTGAACTCAAGAATGGAGGAGTGGATCGACATAAGCATAAGTGAGAGTCACATTAGGCCAAGGACCAGGTTACTCCAAGCACGAGTAGGAACTACTCTAAGTTGGAATGTAGAAAGTCCCGGATTGGCATGATTAGATTGGTGATAGTGGATCGGCATATCGGTCTACCTAACTTATCAACTATGGGCCGAGCTATCTTGGTCATGGGCCTGGACCACTCAGGAAGCCCGGTAACTTGGATTTTGCCTATAAATACAGCATGCGGGGCTTTAGAAGAGGGGATCTTCAATCTACTTCCCTTCTTCTTCTTCATTAAGGCTACTCTGCCATTACCGTTTTAAAAACCCTAGATTGTAACTGTAATTGATTCTTATATCAATATAAAAGAAATTTCTAGAATGGACGTAGGCCAGAGTCAGCCAAACTACTATAAATCCTCTGTTATTATTGCTTTCTTTTTAATTTTAACTGTTGTTCATATTTATACTCTCTACATATAGTCTATCTGTGATCTGTGACTGTGACTTGGTGCTTTCATCTTGATTTGGGTGTTAGTGATCAATTTTGGTGCTAACACTTTCAATTTGTTAACCTTCTTATAAATTCTTAAAACATATTAACTATAAATAAATAGCTTTTAAACAATATTAAAATAATTAAATAACTTTAATATAATATTAATATAATTACATAACTTTAAAACAATTTTAATACAATTAAATAATTTTAAAAATAATACTATTATAATTAAATAAGCTTAAATTAATATTAATATAATTAAAAAACTAAAAAACAATATTAATATAATTAATTAACTTAAAAACAATATTAATATATTTATTTTGATAATCCTTAATATTTTCGTAACGCAATTTTGGATTTAAAAATCATTTCTTGTCTTAAAAAAAACCAATTTCGACTTAACCAACAATTTATAGTATTTTTAAAATACTAATTTGAGGCCAACAACCACCTAACACTTAACCAATATCGATATTGATTTTCTATCACTATTGGATTTTATTTTCAAACATACACCGAGGTTATAACCACAGTGTCCACAATCAATTTCATTATTAAATAATCCATATAAATATTATTGAACAATTCAATAACAGCGAGGAATCCCGTTGGATCCCTCCAACCTGTTTCCCATTGTATCACAAATCATATAATATAAAACAACCGTTTCGAGGTTAGATTCGTATACAAAGGATCATCCGCTCTTACATGGGAACGTAATAGGGTCTCATCCACTTCAATAGGCGGGAATATATCTAAACCAACTAACAAATATAGTAATTCATCCAAACAATCATTCAATAATTTTTATCAATTATATATCATACTAGTTAACCGAAAAGGTGAGTTTAACTCACTGAAATTTTCTTTTGTTGCAGAAGCGTTATGGTTTGGAACTAAAATCAAACGACATCCGATTTTAGCCCAAATTTCAACGGTCTCCAAATCCAACTAAACTAGTTCCATTTTGATCCTTTCGTCGTTACTAGCGCAATGCAAAAATCCATGCCTCGATTGGACCTCGTATGAGAGAGTTATCAATTTTATAAGCTATCGATACATTTTTAAATTAAAATAAAATAAACTAATACAACTTTTATTAAATTACAATTCTATCTCTGATCTCCATCTTTCCTAATTCAAACAAACACTCCCGCTCATCTACAGTAGCTATCCACCATGGACACCACTTTCCAAGCCTCTAGCTCACTTTCCAATCCACAAAATCAACAACCGACGCCTCTGATATACTCCTTTATCCAACTCGCATCCATCTATCATCACTACCCTACACTCAAACCTCTCCCCTAAATCGTAATATCTAGGCCATGCCATAGTTCATAGCCAATATCGCGGCCCCTTGAAACGTGATAGAACCCTACAAAAAGAATTACCGAAGCTGCTTCTTGCTATGACGAACTCGTTTCCACCCTCCGAATGCCCAAACTCCATCATCATTTCTAGTAAGATCAAGCCCTTGTTCGAATGGCCTAAAACACCCACTGTCGAACATTTCCAAAATTTGTCGCACAATTAAAACCTACTGTCGAACATCCTTCAGCAACTCAGAGAACAAAATCAATTATATATATATATATATATATTCTTTACTAGCAGTGTATACATAGAAGAAGGGATGATAAGATATAACATGGTGAAGGGTGCGGGCTTATATATGGCCTGGCTTGATGGAGATAGAACATGGCATATGGGTAGGCTTGGGTTGTGATTGGTTAATCAATACATATATATTAATTAAATCCAAAATGTCTAGCTATATAATTTCGAACCCTGATCGAGACGTGCTGCCTAGCATTTTATATGTTATACCCTTATTCCGAATGCAATGGAACTTGTTCCGAGACCTAATTCGATCATATGCAGATGATAGCTTTTCGAATCCAATTATTATATTAAATTTTCGATATTAAATTCTATGCATTTCGATCTCACATGGGCAAATGATACACCTGATCGCCATGAAAATTGACGGCGTGTTATAATTAATTATTATGGATCCGATGAAATTGGTTTCGTCGAAATCCGAGACTATGCCCCAGAAAGCTATTTTTATATGTTAATTAAAACGAGTTATTATTAAAAATTAGTTAAATCACATTTAAATCCAAATTAAAAATTTTGTTATCTTTATTATTATTAATAGAATTTAAATAAGCCTTGAAATTATTTTTATCTAACTTAAAACCCAAGATTCAATTATTTAAACAATTTCAATTATTAAATTCAACAATTAAATTATCCAATAAATCGTTATATTTTAAATTCAAGTATTTAATCTAAAAAATTTACTTTTCAATATTGAAAATTAATTAAATATTCCAATTTCAAATGTCAAAAATTATGGGTCGTTGCACCGGACCACTATATAATTGTGTGTGCTTGTTTTCTGTTTGATTTCTTTTATTTTTCATTTACTTTCTTCATTTAATTTCTACTCCCTTACTCTCTTAGGCGTTTGTGCCATTTTTGGTTCAAACATTTTGTTGCTATTATTGAGTGACTTGATTCTCAGGCTATTTGAATCCTTGTCTACTATTGGAACGCCTTAAATCCAAGGAAGAGATCCACTTTCTTCTCAGCTAGTTTCTCTACTACACAGATTTGAACAAAGTCTACAAGAAGCTATCTTCAATGGCCATTAGGAAAGAAAAAGCTGTATTTTAATTCAGTTGGCAAATTCTTGAACGGGTTCGGAGCTTCTAACTAGTTACCTAATCAATGGCAAAATGGCAAAGCCTTTTGGATATCGAAGATCAAGTTAAATGTTGGGTTTCGAAAGGCAATAACTTCGAAACCAAGTTGTTTTTGAATTTTGAAGTGAGTTTCGGGTTTCTAACAAGCAACCAAGTTCTTAATTAAACTTGAAAGCCCTAGTTTATCAAACTGCCATCGATAAGCTTTAATCAATCAATTAACAACTTACCGATTCCACCCAAAAGCAAAATAAATACATGATCTAACTTACAATTTACAGATTAACAACCAAAACGCAATTAATAAACCTTAATATTGATAATAAATCAAAAACATCCAAATTAAACACTAGCTTTAATTCAAAATAAGAAATTTTTGATTTACTATGTCAATTAAATTTACTAAAATGAAAATTGAACCTCGAGTAGTGCTAGAATGCTTGAGTATGTTTGAAAATTAAAAATTCTGTCTCGAGTTGATTTTGCAGGTAAAAAAAGGACAAGGAAGAAGGACGAATATTTATAGCAGGAAAAGGGAAGAACTAAAGCCTTTGATAACAATTTAAATGAACAGCGCAAGTTTGAGTGTAATGCCAATAGGCGGCAAGCGCTAATATCGAGATGTCGACTTAAAAAGTCAACATTTTCTCTACATTAGGAGAACTATGCTAAAAAAATAATGTCGAAAATTTAAGAGGAGCATGTTAAAATCCAAGGTGTCAAAGGGAAAGCCAAGAAACATACAGCAAAGGATATCGCATTTTAAAACGTTTATGGAAGATATCAGATCTCTATAGTAGGGAATGTCGAACGCCTGAGAAGGGATGGCCAAGCTTCAAGAGTATAAAATTCCAGATGATTAAACAATAGAATGGGAGATTGTGAATATCATCAATATAAGCGGCATAGGTGTCGTAAGTCATGAATGCAACAAGGGTTCCGTAGATCGTCAATGTTCACAGAAGATATCATATATCATCAACAAAGCAAGAAGGTTGTATATCATTGATATAAGCATTGATTTCATAGATTGTCAATAGGGCAAGATACCGCACTTCATCAGTATAATACCTATGTCGAATAATAGCAAGTTGAAGGACCTTGAGCTTCATAGAATGTGAGATAATATCAAATGTTAACAATATAAATAAGGATGTCATAATCTGACCGTGTGCCCAAGGATATCGTATGCTATCAACATAACAAGCTATGTCAAGCCTCAACAATGAATTTGAGATATCAGATATTTGAAGTTATGAGAGATGCTGCATTCCATCAACATAAATAAAGGTGTCTTATTCAATCTGGATGGGGAAGGTTGTCGCATATCAATAATATAGAGCGATGTCGGATGTTCACTCTAAAGCAAAGCACCAAATGCCAACAACATTATGCCAGTGCCACGATGTCATACACCACCAAGACAAAGGCAGATGTCATAGGCTATCAATAGGAAAGGATGCGGTATATCAATGACATATTAGAGGTTGTCAAAATTCAACAATTAAAAAGGGATAGCCATCTGTTACCAATTCGATAAATGATGCCGAATATCCACAATGGATATAGGGATGCCTATATTATCAATACATTGGATTATGTCGAAAGACAAGGATGCTGAAGGTCACGAGATGGCCATGCCACCTACTTTCACCTCTATAAATATGGACCCAAGAGCAACTTGGAGGCGCGATTCATTCACCACTTTCTTTCATTTTAGAAGTTGTAACCCTAAATCGAAATAGGGATATTTTATCACATTGTATTTTCGTGAATTTTTTGTAAATAAGTACTTGAACTATGAATGTTCCATAACATATTATAAGGAAACAAAATCATTTGATTATGATTTGCCTTATGACTTACGTATGACTCTTATGACCTAATGTTCACGATATCGACATGACTTCTTTCAAAGGCCAAAACCATGACCAAACGTATTTCACTTTGAACCTTCAAATTTTCATACTTATTTCTAGCGAATGCAAGGTTGACCATGCCTATTGCTAGACTAGACCTATTTGCCTTGTACATATTGGATTAATAAGAAAAATTGTAAATAGTTTTCGATACATTATTATAGTAGTGGTATAAATAATAGGAGATGCCACATAACACTTATTGATTGCATCAAGTTACAAAAAATATTTTTGTAAAACATATCGAATATTATTTATGAAATGATGATTATTTTTTGGTACCGACTTAAAAACAAACATAGTTATATTTCAATATGGATATTATGAATACTCATAATGAAATACAACTACAATACTTTTTCTTCTTCAGTGCATTAGAAAATACATAAGTATCTAAAGTTATTTATAATTATTTAGGAATTATAGACAAAGCCATAGTTTTGAGAAATAATTTTATTATATGATTATGAATCATAAGATATTGGCTAATTATGTATCAAACAATTAAGGGCTATGCATCTGTTTAGTGGGAGCATCATAAGAGTTAATGAAATCTTCTAACTGATACGTATAGATGTACGAAATCGTAAGCCTATTAATACCAAAACGGTTCCATATACTTCATTATATTCACCAACGAGTTATTGCAAAGATGGACATGTGTATTTGATATGCATGTATAAGTCTATGGTAATCCCATAGAATATACTACTGAAGTAAATAATGTAACATATGATAGAAATGATTCGATTGATCAAATGGTTGAGTGTATTGAAAAGATTTTTGAGCGTAGCTAAAAACAAATAAAGATTCAATCTCAAAAGTTGCTTCTCTATGTGATACATAATGATGTATCGATAAGGATTAATCAAGCTATGTTGGACAAAGTATGATTAATTGTAATTGAAGTTGAGTTAATTTATTTCCATAAGGTCATACACTTAAGAGTATAAAACAAGGTTAATATTATTTCATCTAAATAATAGTTTACAAAATCATACAAGATAAGGGTTTATAAGAAATCCTAACATATCATAGGGCATGGAGTTGGCAGGTTGTGCAAGTCTAAAGTCTGCACGTGATACTTGTTTGTGAGGGATCTTGTATGAATATCCCCAAAAGGAGTTTGGGAAGAATAGTCATTAGATGACATATTTATATTTTGAAAATAAGATTTGTAAACTAAACCAAATCAGTTTTATGTATAAGAAAATTCATAAAATGTTTATGAATACTTATTCCACTACATTAAGAAACAAATTTTGTTTCAAGAAATACAACTTCATAGTAAATGAATTTCTTTGAGAAATTGTAGGTAGTAAAATGGAATTGGATGCGATTCAAAGATGAAAATTGATTAAAGAAGATGAATTAAAATTGACTAACCTAAACGAACACATCGCATAAGAGTGTGAAAAAATAATCTTGCACATTGAAGAGAAACTGAGAGTTAATTATGGATGTTGAAAATATATAATCCTCGATTGTTTAATAAAACCAATAAGAGTGTTAACTCTATGATATGGTACAAAGCACATATCCGAAATAGATTCCAAGTACATCATCAAAATATGATTCTTGATAGTTATACCTAGAGGGATATGTTCCATTGGCCACAAAAGTTTCTTTAAGAGAAAGATGGATGTAGTTGGAATATAGTGAGCACAATAATAAGAATAATGCCTTAAATTTCATTTTTTGAAATTAACGTAATAGGTTCATCGTTCGATGTGCTCAAGTAGGTTCAGATTTTACTCACGAAATTATCGTATAGTATGACTTTGTATTTTGGTATGAATGTGTTGAAATATAAAATTCTAAATAATGATTAGTGTAAACTATTTACACATAATATTGGAAGTGTCTCGAAGTCAGTGGAAGCAATATTGAGTTTGTGAGTTTTTGGATATGATCCAAGAATAGATACGAAAGTGTCGTTCAAAGCATCAAAATTGAACAAATATTTTGATAAGAATATCAAATAGTTTAATTATCAATCAAAATGCAGAGGAAGCGTGTGCTCATAAGAAAGAAAGTTAAAAAGGTACATATATATTTCTAAACCAAAATTAAACAACACAATACTGATTGTTAACGATGTACTTGTGTTAAAATCAGCTTTAGTTATTTTAATATTCGACATTGGATCTATAAATGATGTCTTTTATAGTGAGTGTAAAAGATATTGGGATTGTCCCAAACAAAATGCAAGGATACCTTGTTAATATGTTTAATACGAAACATATAAGATTCTGTATGCAGTGGCAATAGGAATTATCATACATGTTATGTTGTCTATGATATCATGATTTGTTTACGTGTTTTATACATGAATCAAATATCAAATCCAAATTGATACCACTAAATGGTTTTTTGAAGTGTTCTCGTGTATTTATGAAATACTAGAGAATTATTTATAGAAACAGTGAATTCCTTATGAAGGTGTTTAGACTTAATTTTTCATAAGTGATACTAAGTATTATATGTCAGTAATAAATTCAAATTAAGAATCTTTAAGTAGAAATGTTCCAAATAAAAGACTATGGCTGATCCGATGAAAAAGCTAAGTGCATTGCCTCGCACACCACTTCAATAAAACACAATGTATATAAATATAAATGCTCATATTTATAACTGAGCCGAGTGTGATTCCAAATGTTGAGAATCTCATAACATTTTTGTATGATAACAATATCACAGTATAGTACTGATAGAACTTAGAGCTCATTGGAAGTCGAGAAACATATTTTGAATTGTTTCACATGATAAAGGTAGTTTATCAACACCAAAGAGAATTAGTTGACAAAATAGATGATTAAAGCGCAATAGCATACCCATTCATTGAGGGACTGATCCAATTGGTTTGGAAAAAATTGATTGAAAAAGTTATAATAAGATTCCATAATTAACTCCAAGTGCAACTGGGAGACTGATAGATTTAGGGGTATGCCCTAGAGGCAATTATGTAATTTATTACATATATCTAACTCGTTGGCTAACCTTGTTCAAAATAAAGGTGTTTTATTTCTTTTATATACTTCATATAATGTGTCATATTAATTAATTAATTTAATTAAAAAGTAATTAATAGACAATCCATAAATGGTACATTTTGTGACCGTAGTCACAAAGTGTTGTAACTATGAATAATTTACCATAATGAAAACAAATATACCATTTTAAATGTTCTTAGTCAAGATGCATTGAGACTAGATATTAATGTATCCGTTGAGACTAGAGTATGTAATGCTCTCCAGATGTTAGGCAATGTATTACTCATGACCGCTAGAGGCATCTAGGGGTTACATACTAATAGTTACTGAATAAATATGGAACGACTCACTTGACATTTTTCTGTTGGTTTATACAACTAAGGTCAAATAAAGAATATCGATGTGACTGATTTACACAATTCTCTCGACTTGAGAATACTATCGATCTTCAATACAAAAACTCCACTTTGATTATAGTCAAATCAAGGTATAACATCCATCGACTGGCCATAGTTTGGTCGAGTGGAAATATTGGAAGCGAAGCACTATTCAAGTGAGGATTCGTCTTTTTAGTTATATGGAGTTAATATCATGGTTAACTCAAGTTAACTCATAGTCAAATTCTCTGTCCAGAGCATTTTTGTTAATAATATATGTAATTATTGAACCAAGGACTTTATGATTGGACTATAGCGTTAATATGGATGATACAGGAATTTTAATCATTGTCAAATTCCATAAGTCCAAAGTGATATAGTTTTAACCAAAATGATATGGTTTTAACGAAGAGAATTGGTAAAAATAAATGTCATAACTGGGTAAAACTTAATAAACTGAAATTGGATTTTATCAAAACTAAGTAAGCGATAAATTTGGCCAAAATGTCACACCAATTATTAAGTGACGTGTGAACATTAACATTCATATATTTCGATGTTAATCGCTAACCAAATTTATGCCTAACGAGTCACACAACCAAATGGTGAATTCTTTTGAGACCAAATGGTTTAATTAATTTATAATTATTACAAATTAATTAATATTTATGAAATATTAATTATAAATTTTAAATATGATTCGAGAAATAAATATTGTTGTACATATTTATAATAGCTATAAATATATCGACCGATATGTGATATCGATAAGCAATTAAATTAGATTTAATTAATAATATTTATTTAGGCTTAAATGGGCTATTAGCCTATGAAGTTAAGATGTTAATTTTGGCAGCATCATGGCATATGGGGGCACCTAAAAAGGTTGTAGGGGTTTTGAGATAGATGGCCTAGATCTGGTGAGAAATGGTATTTATGATCCATATATTTCTCCATTTCACCCACTATATAAAGACCCCTAACCCAATTTGGTTAAGGACTTTTTTGATGCCACTACTAGTCCATTTGCTGGCCAATCACATCATTAAGGAGCTTTAACAAATTCAACTCAAATCAATTCAAAAACGACAACTGTTGGATAATCAAAGGTCTACTGTACAAGGATTAGCAGTCTACCGAATTGAGAAGGTTTCTAAGGAGCGAGAATTCATCATTACTAGGTGCCCTCCAAGGCATTAGTTTTAGGTATGTATTTACTACACTATATGATTAAAATTTCTGTATATCATTCCCTTATTCATATACATTATCGTTATATTATTAGTTAGGTGATGATTCTTATATGTATCATTAGTGTAGTCACAAATTAAATTGGTAATATGTGTGTATATATTTGAAAAAACACGTTTTTTTCATACAGTTCTGAAGTGCATAGTCAAATAAATTTTATTTTAATTATTATCATTTTATTAATATATGTATATATGTATGTATGTATTAATATTTACTTAATTTTAATTATATGACTTATATTTAATTATATCATCATACATGTTAATAACTGAATTACATTTTATAAATGCATATATACATAGATTATAGTTTTTGGTGACTGCAAATTAATTTTTTAAAGTTATTTAATGTTATTTAATATTACTTAAATCGATATGCTAATCAAATAATTCATGTAAAATAAAATATGTTTTGAAAAATAAATTTTATAAAATTATTTTATAACCATATAAACTCTTTTTTGAAAAATTAGAATTTAAAAATCATATTTTTTTTAAAATCATTTTAATAAATGGCCAAAATCAATTAATTAACTAAAAATAATATTTTGATCGAAAAAATTCTGGAAATTTTTCCTAACTTTTGAATAACATGCTTGATTTTTATAAAATTTAAAATTTGAATAATATATTACAAAAATAATTTTTATTATTATTTTATTGGCTTTCAACCAATTAATTCATATATGTGTGTGTGTACTAATACATTAAAATTATTGTTAAAATTTTACTGTGTTGCGCATTCGATTTGGAATAGTTAATTTTTTATTTAATTTCATAATTAATATATTTAATTATACAAATACATATGTATATTTATATATTATAAATATATTTATATATATGTTAAAATAATTATTACTACAATACATACATACATACATATATTGATTCAAAAAAAACTTTATATATTATATATAAATTATTTAAAATTTAATACTATAATATATCTATATATATGTAAATCATTAATGTTTTATATATAAGTTATAAATTTAAATATAATTTTACACAGTTTTAATATATTTATATATATAACAAATTTACATACATACATATATTTGAACAACATACAATACATATTTGATGAGCTAACATGTCCATTGCGATGTAAATCCCCGCATTTATATACATGTGTTTTATACCTTGCATGGGTTATCATATTGCACATGCTCATACATACCTGTATGTATATGATACATATATGCACTTATATGTACCTACGATGTAAATTAAATAAAATTGTATATAATTTATAAATTTAAATAAAATAAGTGATTTAATTTAAATAAAATTTAGAAATGTTCTAAATAAATTGGACTTTATGAATCCAATATAGATCTAATAAGGGAAACTTTCTTGAAACTCACCTATAACTTCCATTACGGGCTGGTCCAGTTCCAACATAAGGAATGGTAAATTTTGGAATTTTAGATTGTAAAAGGTTTCCTAGGTTAAGATGGATTTAAGATTAAACAAGGAATTGGTAAATCATGGAACTCAAATTTTCGTTAGTAAACGATATTTAGGACTATGGTTATGCTGAGGTTATAAGGTGATATTGCCAATGATATAGAACCAAGTGTTCCAACTTATCTGGAAAATATAATTTGAGGGATCAAGGAAAATATATTATAGTTTGCATGGTGAGAATATGGAGGCTATTTCATGGAAAATGGAATTTGGATTTATTTTTATTTTTGAGAAGATGATAGTTGGATTCTTTTCAATCATCCCTTAGATTGAAGGGGACTATCAATTCAAAAAAGCTATGGTGAAGCATTGACTTAAGGGTACATAGTTTGTGTTGCATAAAAGGTGCAATGGACGATGTATTACCAAGTCGCTAACTTTTAATTCTAAAATGATTTTAGGTTAGGATTTCACTTAAATTTAGGATTTCACTTAGGTTTATGATTTTCTTCTTACATATGAATAAGTGAATAGAATAGGACTAACTTGCTTGAATGCTTAACTATTTACTTGCTTGTATGTTGTAGAACTTAGGATAAAATTCTTGTAGATCGAAAATGTGGTACCTTGGTATCATGATTGTTGGATGGTGGGAGAAGTGATTTCACAAATTAAATGACATGGCTCAAGTTGAATCAAAATTAGAAGAGAAGTTATGTTATTTTCACTAGTTTAATACATCATCCAATTTTAATGTTCTTAGATAAAAATGAGAAATAATAAGTGGTTCATGTTATTTAATGCTAGGTGAGATACCGCATACTTTTGAGTTGTCTTACCTTCGTATCCAGAAGATGAAGTGATGGAACCGCTACTTGGATGATTTAAAGCATTATGTATGTGCGTTTAGGAGTTGTATGGGTTAGCATTTCAATTGGAGTACATGTATGTCAAGGTTACCCGTTATGGTGCATTTCGACATTAGTTTATCTGAGTTGGTAGCAAATATTGCAGAAGGTTTGCCTGTGCACATACATTTAAGGTGATGATTTAGATTGGGTGTATGCCAATAGTAAAGTCGAAGGTTGAGTTGGGAGGGATGACTCGATTGAGAAAATTTGGAAAGTGGAGAAGATAACTTTTCATTTTAACTCTTCTCTGATACGTCTTCCATATTTTGTTTACTTAGTAGAATTTGAAAATTGGTCGGTATGGCGTCCTTTTTTTGTGACTAATATTTTGTCATGCGGCCTGATTTATTATATATATGTTGCATACATATAAAAATTATTAGTTCATTGTAGGTTTTTTTTGCATTCATGCATGTATACCATGATTTTGCATTCATGCCTTCTTGTAGGAACCAAATTAGTTGCTTTTATGCGTTTATCACAAGTCATGTTCATGACATATGTTGATTTGATTGATGTTTATTATTCATTTGCACTTATTTTTCCATTTCTATATATTGTTATTTATATCCAAGTTATAGTGGTATCCCTATGGGTATCATACCTTATATCACTAGAAATATCAAGAGTCAAATATGTTTGATATGAATTTTTTGGATTGCTTTGATTATGGTGTGGTTTGAGTGTATGTATTGCATATATACAAGATTGCTATTGTATGGTTGACTCCATGAGATACATTTTTTCATCTCCTAGAATTTTAGGTCCAAAATTATTTTAAAGCGGATAGATTGTAAACCTCAAATTTATGGTAAAAATAATTGATTAATTTAAAAGGGCAATTTAGCATTTTTTCATAAAGGTAAAAAAAAGAAATTTTACATATGAAAGAATTTGGAAATTTTGATTTTCCATTATGCTAATTAGAGTTTTCTAAACCAAATTCATATATAAAACATCGGGAATGAACACCGGATGAAAGAGGTACTCACTGTTTACTAAAGTGCATTTTGAGGCAAAACTAGTTAGAAACTTAAGTGGTTTAATAGGGATTTTGAAATTTGTGCCTACAAAAGGAAAAGTTGTGACCCTGTTTCACCCTAACCTCATTCATACTCATCCTGTAGCCGTCACCCAGTCCTAAACCTAAAACTCCATTCTTTTTCTTCTTCTTTAAATCCAAAGCAAAATTATTCAAATAAAATACTAAGTAAAATAGAAAAGAAAAGAGCATATAATCCAAACCTTAGTAAAAAGAATAGAAGAAGAAAGGAGCTAAATTCAAATCAAATCATAGAAGGGAATTGAAGATTTCTACCAAAAAATAAAAAGAATTGAGGCAAGTGAGTTTATCAATAAAATGACAATGTTACTAGATAAGGATTAAATTGTGTTCATATATCTATTTAGTATTAAATATGATTACAAAATTGAAATGATTGTTTTAGTTGATAATTTATATGAATAAGATAAATTAGAAAACACTATATCACTATTATGGCAATAGGATTGATATGAATTTGGGGATGGAAAATTGTATAACAAATTGGCCTTAAAAATTACATAGATATGATTCTCTACAATTAATAAATGTTAATTTTGATCATAGCATAGTTTGTATGGTCAATTTTCTAAATTACATCAAAAATTCATATTATTTTAAAAATCTAAACCTAATGCTTACCAAAGCCTACTCCCAGTCTAACTGAGAAAAATACGGAGCAAGCCCTAGGTCTCAAAAATAAAAAAGAGCCAATTATATTTGAGTGTATTAACATTATTATTGGTCATGAATAATTATCAAAAATGAATTTATATTGACCGAGAAGTTATATCTAAAGTTTCATAAAAGATAAAACAAAAGAATGATTTAAACTGGATAAAAATAATAAGTTAAAATGTTGCAACAGGAAAACAGTCAACTAACCTCGCCATAGGAGTCAACTAACTTTCTTCGAGAAAACCTAAGAAAAATCCGAGTCCGATCCAAGGAAAACTAACGTATTTTTAGGGTCAATCAGTCGGCTGACAATACGAATAGTTGACTTACTATGTCTAGTCAGTCGACTGGTGTGTTATTTAAAAGAAAAAAATACCAATTGGCAAACAGTCGACTGGTTATTGTTCAACAATCGACCGGTCGCCTATAATTGTGTAGGTTGAACCTGGACCTGCTCCAGGCCAAGTAAGATTGCTATAGGGTTTTTTCCCGTATTATTGACGTTCTAGAGTTCACGTAGTCTTACAATGTTCTACAATGTGGTACACAACATCGGTGTGCAATTGTATCTCAATTAGATGCTTTTATTGTTATTGTCAATGCCATGGTTCCACATTTTAGTAGGTGAATCGTTGGGAGATGACGATATCCATACCAGTAGGTTATACATTGTTCGGTCGATGCACCAATGGAAACTTGATAGTTGTTCGATCCTTTTATGCTATCAATTGAATGGTATGGAGTGTAGGACATGTTATTATAACATTGAGATTTTGTACTCGATGTAACGAATGGTCTACCATCAAGATTGTTTAATTGGTTTATGCCTTAGGAAGTGTACCATCAGAACCATATAACTGATGTATTAGATTGAATAGGAGGCTTACCATCGAGCTTGTCCACTCGATGTATCGATAAGCATTGTACCATCGACACTGTATACTCGGTGTATTGTTGGTTTACCTAGTTTCTAGAGGATCGGCTTTCAACTAGGATTCCATTGGGCAATCACTAGATTGGCGGGTGTGTAATAGGGTCTTATCCTATACTGTATAAGTTAGCCAACTTATTAGTTGTAGATATACAAGTGCAGGTAGAACACAACTAGGTTATGTAGATTATAACTATCAATTTAACCGTCTATCAACACCATACCACTAGTAATATTTCTTACTCACCAAACATGTCCGACCCCTTTTGCTTTTCCCTCTTCGTACCTACTTACAAAGTTACAAGTCAATAGGATAGTATACTGGTGTGATGAGAGTATGATATGTGGAGGAGGTGACCACATTCTCTAGAATTACTAATTTATAGTAATTGTATATGCATCTTATTGTACTAGTCAGACTAATGGTTATTTTAACTGTCAAGAATTTTCCCTAGTTTGTTTCCTGAACTGGCCACTATTTGTTTAAGCAGAGATATTTTGGTTTATTTCAGTTATTTATATTTTATTCCTCATGCTGTGAGACCTTAAAGTGTAGATTATTTAGATTTTATTTTTTATCTACGTACCATACAAATTATCTCAACCTTATAATTTATCCTTCTTGGCATGATGTGAGTTTGAGTGTCACTTTTTAAAAAATAATCGACGTGTTTGAATTGTGGGTTATTGCATTCAATCTTAAGGTAGACCAAGATTGCTATGGCCTAGGCATGTAGTGGAGGAGCACTAGCCAAACAACGATAGTGATTATAGGCCATGTATCCCTTTAGGGGTTCATTGGCTCATCGAGAGGTTGATGGGAGTAGTAAGTCTTGCCAAGGTAGTCCATAGGGGCAATAAATTCCAAATTCTTGGTAATCAACACGATGGCAACTAATTTTGTTTTTCCAACTAATAGTTCTGATGCTTGAAATCATGCTACTAAAGAACAAGTGGAACTAGGCCCAATGAATCAAGGGTGTAGCTTGGCTGGAAGATGAACCAAGTATGACGGATGAAGTAGGGTTGGTAGCGCTGGAAGGCCAAGAGGCAGCAAAAATTATGAAACAAGTGTAAACCTAAAAAGATGTCATACATGTATGTTATGTCATAGACTGACAACGTGCAGGGAAAGTGTTATATGATGTAATAAAATTGAAATATTTATGCATATAATGATTCGGTATTATGTTGTGTGTATTGAGTCAAATCAATGCATTTGACCAAATGTGAATCGAATCGGTTAATTACATTACTTTGACCAGGAGTACATGATAACATCATGATATGAATGAAAATGCAGTACTACACATTAATGACATTATGTTGACATAACCATACGAACATCCAATATGTTAATAATTTGTTATTCTGCTAAGGATTTGTACCATTGATTTCGTTATATCCTGATTGCACTTCCACCGTGCAACCAAAATAGTATACCAAGAATTCGAGGGTTAGGAAAATTTATTTAGTGACAAAAGCTACCATATATAGATTATGCCCAACATTGTTTCATAATAGAAAAAGGTCCTAATCATTCAACCCATCATAAAGAAATCCTTACAATTTCTGCTGGGCATCAAAATTGAGATCCTGCTTGGCATTAACCAAAAAAAGGATTTTCTGTTATAAACAAATAAGAATATGTTATAAATAAACAAGAGCAGAAGCCATTAGAGGAAAAGAGTGGAGACATTTTATTCATTCTGAGAATAGATTATATCAGATTGATTCAAATAATTACATTACACAGGCTCCTTTATATATAGGCATTGGAGCATGAGTTGGAACATATCCCATGATGTGGGACTAATAAAAAAACACAAAAGCATATTCACTTATATATTTACATATATTATAACATTCCTCCTTGAATATGCGTCTTCGAAATCTTGGATGCTCATATGGTTGCTAGAAATTGTTTCTTTTAAGACGTCCATGACAATTGCTCCCCATCATTATTATCTTGCTTTCATACATCCATTCAGTCGATATAGATATTGTCTGTTGCCTCATTAAAAACCTCTATTAGAAAAACCCAGTGGGAAAAAACCTTGAACGAGGAAAAGAGTGCAACTTGTGAAATCATAAATATCATACTAAAAATGATATTCCTTCTAAGAGTTTGATACTTCGGGATCAATAAAATGCCTTATTAAACCCTTACTAAGAAAAACCCAATGGGAAAAATCTTAGTGAAGAAAAAAAAAGTACAATGACATATCTTATTTTCTTATTTCTTTATATAAAGCTTGATACTTCTAGATCAAACTAATGCCTCATTAAAACCTTACTAAGTAAAACCCTATGGGAAAAATCTTAGTGAAGGAAAACGAGTACAATATAGTATGTCATATTTCAATAATTTATTGCATCAGATAGAGTTTGATACTTCTGGATCAATTTAATACGTCAGTAAAAACCTTACAAAGGAAAACCCGATGGGAAAAACCTTAGTCCAGGATAAAAATATAATTTAAGTTAAATAGCATATTTGAGATGTTATTTCTTGAAAAGACGTTTGATTCTTCTAGATCAAGATAATGCCTCATTAAAACCTTAATAAGAAAAACCCAGTGGAAAAATCTTAAATAAGGAAAAAGAGTACATTATAGCTTATTTCAAATGTTACTAGGGAGTTGATACTTCTGGATCAAGATAATGTCTCGTTAAAACCTTACTAATAAAAACCCAGTGGGAAGAATCTTAGTTAAGGAAAAAGAGTGCATTATAAAATACTTATAGATGCTCCCCCTGATTTAAAGTTTCCTCTGAATTTGTATTCGTCTTTCAATAACTCAAAGGTTATAGATACTTCTAGATCTATAAATATGTGTCTCATCAATAATACAATTTATTAATAGTTTCGTTCAATACAATCAAATTTTCGAAGATTGTTTCTTTCAAATATAATTTGCATTTTATGCAATTTGTATGCTACTTTTATGAAAAACACTTCATGTGCTTTTATTTTTGTGCATCCAATTAGTTTTGCGCATTGCAACTATACATCTTTCATGAATATTAAAATTTTCATTACAACGTTACTAGAAAGTAGGAAGTAATCTACTCATCTTGAATTATATCAAGATTTTCATTACAACAATACTTAAAAGTAGGTTGAAATTTACTCTCCTTGTTCTTTGCATTCTTATAACAATGAAAGTTATTTATATTCTTTAGGAATTTGTATACTTTCATTATTTAATATGATTTTAAACCACATTTATACCTTCAGGGTATATTAAGCATTTCAAGTACTTTCGGTACTTTGTGGATTACATGTCCATATTTCTCTACTATTAAAGGATTCATGATGGCCAGTCATGTTTTCCCCTAATTTAAGATTCTTAATCTATTTATAAATATAAGCACTTTATTATTTACAAATTTATCATCGATGATTATTTCTTGTCAGTTCTAGACATGACTTATTGAGATTTCTTTAATTATGTTTTAGGTACCTAACCCACTTCTAGGGTTATTTGAGAATCATGTCATGGATCTCTTTCACAGCATCCTTAAGTGTTTCTTCAAGAACACTCGCCTCCTTTATTTGGCATCTTTATTACTTACTCCAAAAATATTTTGAACTGACTTTTGAACCATATTTCAGATGTGGTTTACAAATTTGATCCTTCAGGGATTCAAATCTATATTGGAGAAAGTCTACTAAGGATAATATTGATAGTATTTTGCATCATTGTATATTTTAATAAATATTTAACACTGATGATCAAAATGAACTTGTATCCCTTTATCCTCCCCCTCAATGTTGACAAACATTGTCACATTAAATAATAATCATCTTTGGACTCTCATTTTTATCCATTATGATATTGCTACTAGCAAATACATCATACATATTAATAATAGGAGGATAATTCTTTTATTAGTTGATAAGATGCATTCAATTGATATTGATTATTAGAGTTTGTGCTCATTCATTGATCTAAGCAATTGGAGGAATTTACTTATTGTGTAGATCATTTGAATACATACATGACTTCAGGTCATTCAACATTTATGTTGATTAAATTTTAAATCACTAAATAATATATATGCATAATCACTAAATAATAGCTTATAACAAACTTCAGGTTGTTAGCTAAATATTTACATATATGGATGTATATGTGCGTCCACGTATCACACATATATTATAAAATTTTCATATTTTTTCTCATTTGAATTAGTGATTTTTAGAACAAACTATTACATGGATCCAAACTATTAATTTCTATTTATAAATCAATGTCAATGCAAACCTATCAAAACATCATGATAATTTTCAAAACATTTGGTTTGAAACCATATCGAACTTCTGGTTCGAATAAAATACACACACAACTTCAAGTTGTTAAGTTTATTCCTCAACTATATCTCAAATATCAGTTTTGAACCTAATTATGATTACTTATAAAGGAATAATTTTGACTGCGTATAGACATTTCTACACATCTCTATTGAGAGTTCTGTAAAAAAAATTACAGCAAAAATAATAATAGTATCTTCTGGATACTTGGAATGTTACAGATACAGATTTCCTCAGGACCATATGTATAGTTCTCAAACTTTTAGGATCTAATCTAAACTAAATTAGATCCTTTATAATCAAATTTCTATGCATTTATTTGGTTTAATAAAATTACCAAACATATAAGCAAATCTCTTCTAGAGATATGTTATCGTTTTCTAATTTATTAGTCTCTTTTAGGGATATTTTATTATCACTACTTCTGGAGTGAACTTATCTCTTCTAAAGATATATATATATATATATATATATATATATATATGTACTATTGGAATGTCATATCAATGTACGATGTTTCTATTTGTAGAAATTACATAATTACTACCTTTACAATAACATAAAACATCCTTACTGTAATTTTTTTTTGTAACTATCTTTGAAATGACATATCTGACTTTAAATACAGTAACAAAACTAGATGCACCAAATGAAAGTAAGATGCGAAAGATAAAACCACTACTTCTGGAATGTAACATTGGTACACAATATCATTTTTTTTCTCTCGATAAATTGTTGTCATTACTCAAAAAAAATTATATCATTATTCCTTCGGGGAATATAGTATTTCCTTTTAAGGAATTGCAATGTAACAAAAATAAAATTTCTATAACATCTCTTCTGGGATGTTATATTTTGCAATATAAATATAAATAAATCTCTAAAACATCTTTTCAAGAGATTAATACACACACATCCAATGATGTTTGATATATCATATAACATAATATCTTCAAGATATTTGGTTCATATAATACAAATATGAAGATATAAGGTAAGGTATAACTCATTTGGAGATTTTTGTAATCTCTTGAATGCAACATTATTATCTCATATGATAATATATTATTTTCCTTTAACTTCTTCAAAAAGTACAACCTTATCATTTTACACAATTTCAATAGAGCTTCGGGCTTCTAATTCATGAACTTCAAGTTCACTAATTTATTATGAACTTCGGGTTCTCAAATTTTGTGTAAACTGCCTTTTTTTAGAAGCTTGTACATTTTGACAAATTAAAAAAAACACTGACAAGAATTCGAGCTTGTAAAGTTTGTCAGAATTTTTTTTCATAATTCCATACTTCAAGCCTTGGACTTTGAGTTATACAACTTCTATTAAAATAATTCCTTTGAGTTGTTAAACCTATTTTTTCCGTTATAACAGACATTACTTGTAAAAAATAAATACATCAAATAGTAAATCATGCGTCTATTCTTATTCCAAACACAAACATACAACGTCATTTAATTTACAATAATCAATGCATTTAATGCATTTATGACAATAAATGATTTAATTTATTACCATAACACTTGCAATTAATTCATTTGTGACAAAAATATCTATAATTAACCTTTATGTGGTTCAGGATATAACCACTGTCATAGCAAAATTATTTCATTATAAATATATGAACTAATTGAATAAACAGTACTCAAAGTAACAAAATTTCATATCAAATATAGGTTCAATATTACTCAATAATAAAATTAAAATGAATATCTTAAAGAGAAACTTTATTTCCCAATAATCAGAATTTATAAATATACAAAATTATCTCAGATCTATCCATATTATTCATAATCATAAATAACTATAAATCTCAGATCCAAATCATTATTATTTTCATATGAAAACTAACTTCATAATTCTTTACCAAATATATCAAAACAAACATGTAAATCTTCAAATCAATACAAGTTATTTTAGAAATTTAGGAAAATAAGATTATTTCAGATCTATTATATTTGATCTATTATATTTTACCTTTTGAAAAGTGATTGGATGCATGGAAGAAAGAAAAAAATTAGGAAATAAACTTCCTATTAGAATGCCTTATTTTTAATTAAACAGAAAGAGAGTAGAAGAGTAGATATATTTCTACGTATTTATTTGGTTTAGTAAAAGCACCAAATATATCAACAAATCTCTTCTGGAGACCTTTTTTTTAATATATTATTATCACTACTTCTGGAGTGAACAAGTTTCTATACATTTATTTGATTTAGTAGTTAATACCATTGGCAAATATTTTTAGAACTTCAGGTTCCAATTTTACTTTAAAAAAATTCTTTGTTTAGTACTTTAGATCCTAAATGGTACAACTTGATTTTCATTATCAAACTTCAGGTTTGATTGCAATTGAAATTTACCATAATCTGAATTAGATTTTCTAATAATTCAAAGCTTCACATCTGAAATTTATATATTTGAGTTTTGATATATAATTTTTTTTTAAAGTTAGAACTTCTGGTTCTTTATTTTGAGGAAACTTGTAATTTACTGATTTATGAAAACTGCAGGTTCTCAATTATTATTTCATTTTCCCTTTTTTTTAAGGAAACATTGGAAGACATTTAAGCTTATCATGTAAGCTTTTACTAATGTTTCCATTCACTTAATACGATCTTCTAGATACGTATTATATTTATATTTGTTTCTCTTAGAAACAATAAAATATTTCTTCTAGAAATGTAAATCATATATCACAATAATTTCCAAAGTCTTCATTCAAATCTAAATCAAATCAAAAGGTTTTCAAAATGAAAACCCCATTTACCAACCATGTTTGATTTCTCAAATCCATGTCCAAACTAAATACAGTCAAATTCAAAAAAATTGCTTTAATCAACAATATCAAAATTTTGTCAAGTTCAAACTTGCATTCCAAAATAAATGAACTCAAAAGCATAAAAATAAGTATGATATTGAAATCTACAATATAATATTATCAGAAAATAGCAACAACAAACAAATTAGATCTGAAATATAATAACCAACAAAATAAGAATTAGATCTCAAACTTTAGATCTATATAAGATATAAAATTATAAGACTAGTATAATAAAGTCTAAAAAATAAGACAATAGATTTAGATCTGAAGAAGTAGATCTAGAATGGAATGAGATATATAAAAAAAATTGAAAGATTAGATCAATCATATTAGAAAAATAACTTACCGTTTTGAGATCTGTAATTAGATCTGGAGAAGAATAGATTTGATTTCATAAATTATCACAATTGTAGATCTGGAAAAAAAAACTTTTGTGGGGATCGTGCTGATAACGTGTTATAAACAAATAAGAATATGCTATAAATAAACAAGAGCAGAAGCCATTAGAGGAAAAGAGTGGAGACATTTTATTCATTCCGAGAATAGATTATATCAGATTGATTCATATAATTACATTACACAGGCTCCTTTATATATAGGCATTGGAGCATGAGTTGGAACATATCCCATGATGTGGGACTAATAAAAAAAACACAAAAGCATATTCACTTATATATTTACATATATTATAACATTTTCGTATTTTACAAAAACGAAGACAGTCCTACTATTCGAACAATACAGCAACCCTATCCAAAACCCGTATACATACTCAAGTCAACCAAATCCCAAAAACCCCAAATTTCAAACTAAACCCTAAGTAGCTGGTTCGAATCCAAATCATTTTGATTAAGAAATAAGGGAATAACTAGTGAAATAAAAGCATGAAATTAAAGTAATAAGTAGGTATCTAATTATAATTTAATAATTTGATGAGTTTAGGAAGGATTGGGTGAAATCAGGGAATATAAGATTAAAGGCATAAGGACTTTCGCAAGTGGCCGAAGAGTGGAAAAGTTGGAATATTGCCTAAGTCCCCGTATTTATTGAAGTATGGATTATGTCCAGTGCTGGGCAGAATTGTATGGGATAGAAATGAACCAAAAAGAATTATCCAGACATAATTGTATCCAGATGAATGTGTCAGATAGAATTGTAGCACAATGAATTCTTGTTTCTCAAGTCTCTGATGAAGCTTATACCTTTGATTATTAGGGCTATTTTGAGAAGATACAAGATTTTGACAATTGAATTCTTAATGAACTAGATAGGAATAAGGATTGATTATTCAAGGCACGAGGCGATTACTACATGAAAGATAAGGTGCTTCATAAAAGGAACAAAGCATACATTATATTCCCAAAAGTACGCTTTGAGGGGCAAATGATGTGGGTGTTTCCACCCATAGCATACTGGATACAAAGGACACAGAGATGTCATGGAAGGTTGTGATAAGTTTACCACTAGATGATTAAATGGATAAGGTGAAGGAATGAGAAGACTAAAAGTTCGCCAAAGTGAAAAGAGAAGAAATGGAAAACCTTAACTAAGTATGAGACTCCATCTAGTACCGATCAGAATTCACTATCCGTTACCAAATGTAGCTACTAAGCCATGGAAATTGTTCAGTAATTAAGGATGCTGAAGAAATCTCCCCCGTCTCTTCCTGAATAAGAGGAAACAAGACCACTTCATGAAGGAAAAGAGTGCCGAACAGATTTCATGATTCAGCATCACTACAACAAAACAGGCATTTTACAACGGGCAATGCCCGTTGTAATATGCATTTCGCAACGGGCATGCGCCCGTTGTATTAGGCCTAGTTGTAATAGGTCGACCATATTTTACAACGGGCAATGCCCGTTGTAATACATATTTTTACAACGGGCAAAGCCCGTTGTAATACATATTTTTACAACGGGCAATGCCCGTTGTAATACATGATATTGCAACGGTTTCTGACCGTTGCAAAATGAATGCAAATTTTAAAAAAAAAATTACAGCACAGATTTTGAATTCAAATGAATATTTTATTCAAACAAATATTTATTACAATTTTTAAATAGTACAAATTCAAACTCTCACTATTCACTATACAATTTTGATACAAATTTCATTACATCACTATTTTACATTCAGAACCTCACTACATATCACTCACACTCGTATTGTTATCTTCAACTTCTTTCCAGTTAGAATCCAGCATCTGAGCAATCTGCAAAAATATTTACTAACGCAGTAAAATTGAAAAAGAAATATTTTTGCAATATAAAATAAAATGTGAATTTTTTGAAAAGAATATTTGCCTCAGTTATTTGGGTTGTTCGTCATCATTTAAATTTGAATTTTGAATTCATCATACACGAACAACTTGTGACATACACAGTGTATCACTGTATATGCCACAAGGCCGTGCACACCGATATACACTTGATAATGCTACAGGGACAAGTGAGCACAGGTCAAACCCAAATGCAAAGCCGGGTTCAACTCACATGCAATATATTTAAAATCACGACACGAGCACAAGGTCAAACCCGAGTTTTGTTGAATATGCGCTTTGCAATATAAAATGAAACATGATTTTGAAAACATTGTTTGCCTCAGTTATTTGGGTTATTCGTCATTGATTGTATCTATGCATATCAGCATTTTATCAGGGACAGGTTGTACATAAGTGGCTGCAGTACACACGTATACATTTGTACACGTGTGCACTGCCCCGCCAACTCGTGTGCACAAATCAAACAAAAGCACTGCTAACAATTTAGCACAGTGTCAAACCCAAATAACAAACTGGATTCAACACAATGCAACATGACCGAGCATTGATCAAATCCAGAAACATGATCAACTCAGCAATGAATTTAACCATGAGAGAATGCAAACTACCAACTGTATGCTGGAGTACAAAGAAGATAGTGGCAACATCAAAAAAAAAATCAGCTGCTACATGAAGAAAGTCATATGTGCAAAGGTCAGACCAAACATGAAGGCTACATGAAGTGTGCAAGTTCAACCTCTTCATTAAAACAACCAAACCAACATAATACTGTTCAATATCCAAGACTCAAGAATGCATCACCATGACACAGTTCCAAACTATATAGAGCTGTCACAACCAAGAACTCAACGAACCAGACACAACAATGCACAAGTGAAGAAACAAATGACAGTGATTCCAACTACTCACAATAATGCGTAGTGACAGTGAACACAGCAACAACAAAGCTACTACAGGAATGCGTCCAGTGACATGCTACAAAATATACAGAAGACTCGAAGATAACTGCAGTATAACTGCAAGTGCAAATGACCAGAACACAATGCCATAATGCAAGTAAATCATGCAAGCTATCTCGACTCAACTCAATTCAAGCTGCATGCCAGAGGTGCAGACGACCACAAATACCAGTGATACGAGTGCATCAGTGAATAATACAACATAGTAAAGAAACAGTATGCACCAGTCCAGGCTACTACATAAAACAATACAATACTGAAGTGATGAAGTGCATATAAACAACTGCAACACACATGCACGACTTATGGCAGTGAAACTCAAGCAAGTCAGACCAACACTGCAACTCAAAATGAAACATGGCTGCAGTTACAAACTAGAATGAAAACTGCACTAATCCAGTTCCAATTTTTTTTCTGAATCAAGTGATACAAGGTCAGGGAAGCAACCAGGATGGAGCAGAGACAAGTAAGGCATAGCTACTGCACAGCAACATGAAATAAGACTACAGGTCTCAATAGAGTATGGTGATGCAGTCAACAAGGCAGAGGAATGTCACAAGCATAAAAGCATGAATACAGCAAAGTCAGAGACTACAACATCAAAGTGCAGAGCAACATGAACCAACTCCAAAATGTATCACTAACATATACTACAGGGATGAACACATGAGAATGGACAAGGCACAAATCAAGTCCAGCTACAAGTTGCAGACTCAAAGCATCGTGTGGACACAAATAAACACAATGCACATGCCAACAACAAGTCCAGCAAACATGACACCAAGCTACAAAACTCAATGGCAAATGAAGGCAACAGGAATAAAATATGACAATGCAAACTAATCAATGAGTAACACAGTGAACCAAGCAACAAGTTCATGTTTGAACTAACTCGAGTGCAACAAAGAAGCTATGGTACTATGAAAATGCATGGCAGTACCAAATGATAGAAGAGATGGTCAGAGAACACTATTTCAACAGTATGGCCAAAGTAAATCAACTGGTCAAAGCAAATGTCAGCAACGTGATGAACAAGGTTGAATAATTCACAAATCAGAAATCAAGTTGAGACAAATTGAAACAGTCAATGCCAAGTCGAACCAGCAAAATCAAACCGTGATAAGCAAGGCCAGAATGATTATAAGAGGTTACAATATCAAGTGCAAGTGCAGACGACAGCAACTCAAATCAACACAGGGAAGATACCAGTGAAACAAGTCCAGCAACATGAACAAATGGATGAAGTATGCAATTCGAAAGAATCAGTGCACAACTACATGCAGGTGAATACATGACTGAGAAACAAAATCAAGATCAACAGAACATGAAGCAGTTGAAGTCCAAGCACAAACCCAAGAATATATGCATACACACATACATATGTATGTATGCACATATATTGTAAACAGGTGAATGTGCAGTAGAAAACACAAGACAGTGGCAAGTACAAGTCAGTGCAGAAATCAAGCCGAAGTTAAAGATCAAAATCGTATTTTTAATTAAGTCAAAGAAAATTAATTTGGAAAGAAATCTCTGCATCAAATTTCTTGACTACATATGGTCAGTATTAATACAAATAAGGGCCGAGAAAACAAATATAGGAAGAAATCTTCGAATTAATTAATTCGAAAACAAATACGGAATGCAACAATAATTCACAGTGAAGTCGAAATCATGGAAGAACCAGAGAATTCGAATTGATGACAGTGCATCAAATACGCCTTTGAAAAAGTCAGAAATGAAAAAGGGAAAAGTTTTAATGCCGCGTTAATCAAGATGATCGAACGCTACAGAATAGAAGCTGTGCGCAACAGGTAACAAAAAATTGAGAATTAGGAAAATATTAAATTGATACGAAGGATTTCAAGTGTAACGAGTTCATATAAATTCAACCCGAAGGTATCATCATCGAATATGAGCTAAAATTCACAATCAAACTATCAATCACAAACCCAAGTTCATCATCGGCAAGCAGAGCAACAATCAAATTCAAGCATTCAAGCAAAAAGGAAAGTTACATACCAAATTGAAGCCGAAGCCCTAATTTCACAATCGATCAACAGAGGAGCAAACAATCATAAGCGAAGCAGTGAGCAAGGGCAACAATCGAACATCAGAGAAGCAAGAGCATCAATCATCAGAACGAAGCCCTAATTCGAGAAAGAAGCCGAAGCCCTAATTCGACAAAGAGAGGCCGACATTTTTCACAAACAAAAGAAGGGGACGGTGAACTTCAAGTGGGCCGGCCTTGTTTATTTAAAAAGGGGTTTTAGTTATTTAGTTATTTAGGGTTTTAAAATATTACAGTAAAATACTGAATATTAAATGTAATTACTAATGCATTTGAAACTAAAAGGGGCATTAGTTTCTAAAAATTTTACAGTAAAATTTATATTTCTCAAATTCTGAATTATTTTAATATTTTGAAATTTTAAATATTTTATAAAATTTTAATCTCTTTATTTTATAATTTTATGAAAATTTAAAATTTTTGTTTATAAATTTTACAAATGTTTTTAAGTTTATTTTACAAAATTTCCAAATTTTAAATTATTTGAAATATTAAATATTCTAAGATTTCGGAAACTTTCTAAAATTTTAAGTTATCTTAAAATTTTACTCTTTAATTCTTGAATTTTATGAAAATTTCAAATGTATTTATGAATTTAGTTTAGAATTTTACTAATTTAATTATCTAATATTGAATATTAAATACTGAATATTAAATGTAATTACTAAATAATTGAATATTAATTATAATAATTAAATATTAAGTGTAATTAATAAATATATTACAACGGTCCTGAATGGACCGTTGTAATAGAGATCTATTACAACGGGCAGAAAATGCCCGTTG
This sequence comes from Allium cepa, assembly GCA_030765085.1. NCBI lineage: Eukaryota > Viridiplantae > Streptophyta > Magnoliopsida > Asparagales > Amaryllidaceae > Allium > Allium cepa. The sequence goes on along the minus strand of CM060938.1, from coordinate 457,402,040 downwards.
TAAAAAGGGGCATCTATTACAACGGTCCTGAATGGACCGTTGTAAAAAGAGTCTTGTATAGGGCATATATTACAACGGTCCTGAATGAACCGTTGTAATAGCTATCTATTACAACGGGCAGCAAATGCCCGTTGTAAAAGGGGGCATCTATTACAACGGTCCTGAATCGACCGTTGTAATAGCCTTCTATTACAACGGGCAGCAAATGCCCATTGTAAAAAGGGCGTTGTAATAGGGCATTTTTGTTGTAGTGCATCGATCAAATAAACACCGAATAAGGAAAACAGTTTGGTAATTTCCACATCGACCACGAATGTATTGAATAAGGAAATCAGTTATTTAGATTCCATACCGAACCGATTATTGGCGAACCAAGTTATGCCAACCTAAATAGTTAATATATGGAAGAACCTCTTTTACAGGAAAATTTTGACCAGATTTTGTCATGCTTGAGACCTATAAATACCCCAAGTATGAAAAGTAATGGCGGACAATGTTTCTGCTCTAGAAACTACAGAACAAAAGTAGCTGGGCAAAATTCCTAAAGTTTTATTTTTCATTCCTTTTGATAAATGGATCATTGTATTTTGTATTCCTGCATTGTACTAGAAATTTATAATGAAGCGAGTGATGAATCACAATGGATATAGGCGATCTCTAATCAAACCACTATAAAATCATGCATGTTCTTACTTTTTTCATTTTTATTTTATCATATCTGTCTTCAACTTAATTTCAACTAAATACAATCTCATGTATAACTCAAAACTATAGAATACACAAAATATCTATGCTTCTGCGTAATTTTATACATGATGTTTGCCTTTTTTGCGAGCAACAAGTGTTCGAACTTTTTTACATGTTTCGAAGAAATCAAGATGATATTTCATCAAACAAACTCAATAGTAGCATGTATAATCATAAATAAGGGAAAATAATATTGGAACCATCCTTTACCAAGAGCTAAGGAGGATGAACATAAATTAGAGTAACTCAAACTAAATGTGTAAAAGAAACAAAATTGTCATTATTAAAAGTTTCATGAATTTTATAATTTCCTAACCCCCTAATAGATGCTAAAACTATCAAACGAGATGAGGACACATAAATAAAGACTAAAAGAAGGACATAAACAAAAAGTTGATAATTTAATGCAAGTAGCAGTATCAACTAGTACTTTTAATTCATTCAAAACATATAATCTTCTCTCTCTATGGCATATTCCAAATAATTTCCTAGACCGCGGATCTTACACAATTAGAAGATATAAATGGTAATATTTGGAATCTAATAACTAATCAACAGAGGAAAATTTTAATGTGAGCATTGGAATAGATGGATATTAGGAAGAGAGAAGTTGGTGGTAATAATAGAGTGAACTCCTACAAAGGACGCTGGAGTGCCACAAATAGCTATAATAGAATAGAAGACGATGAAGACATAAAACCAAAAGATAAAGGATCTCGAGACATGTGATCTAAAGCATTGGGGTCCAAGTCCATAAAAAAGATGACTTACTTAAAGAATTATGGTGTAATTGATCTGAAGAAAACAAAGTGAACATACCTTAAGATTGTGAAGAGGGAAACTTTTAAAAAAAATTAGTCAAGGTATTAGGACTGGTAAAAGGAACTAATGAAGAATCTCTTATTGTATTTTATTATGGGTTGGCAGGTTTCTCTTTGGTCTCAGCTGGCATTAAGTTATCTATTGACCATTTTGTTTGCACTAATGAAAATAAGACATTATGTATAGTAGTTATTGGCTTAGCAGACACTGATAGCAAAGAAGAAATTCAAAGAGAAACACTTTCATTTTCAGAAAAAGACTTGAGATATATTTCTTCAACCAATTAAACATTGACAACCGAATCAAATAATGGTAATGAAGAGAAATAAATTTAACCTATATCTCCTATAGAACCACCGAAAAGAGTCAATAAAAATGCAACTTTCGCTAATGTTCTCTAGTGTTATGAGAATTTCAACCAATAAGAGGAAGCATTATTTGATTGGAATCTAGTATTGCCTATTTAAATACCAATGCAACTCAAATTCAATTATGCAATCACACAAGCAAAAATAACAGAAATAAGAAACATAGAAGATAACATGGTTTAGATATATGTATCTTCATACACGGAGACCCAATGACACCTTTTATTCAATCACTAGAGATTACAAGCCAATTCTATGATTAGAGAGTTATAATATGCAGAGACTCTCTTTAATCAATCATTCAATTGAAGAAAATACAAAATAAAGCATTCAAAATAATAATATGCAGAGACTGTTGCTTAAATTGCTTAAGAAACTGATACATGCTGTTTGGTCAGAAAGGAATGATAGAATTTTTGGTGTGGGATGCAAGAATGTGGCACAACTTTATAATCAGATACATGGCAAAATTCTCAGAGACTTGAAAGCAAATCTTATTTGATGTTCTTGGTAATTCATAACTGGTAGAGGGCTTATTTCTGGATTGAACTGCAGTAGTGGGTTTCTTCATCTTTCAGTTAGTTTGTATTATTTTTCTATGTGTATATGTTTTGTTTTTTAATCAATGTAATGTCTTGTGAGGTTGTTAATGAGTGGTTCTGTCTTGATAGGTATTGGCACTGAGGGGTTATTGTCTTGTGATTGTAATTGAGTGATTTCTGAGTGATTTGTGATCTGTTTTTGATCTTGTAATTTGATATAAGTCAATAAAATGAGTTTTACTCTTGCTTTTCAAAAAAAAAAAAAATAGGAAACCCCAGTTTGATTTAGCTAGGGTTTCTATCAATCTCAATCATTGGAAATCTGATCTCTCTTGATTAGGAAGATGATTAAGAGACTAATTTATAAATACTCTAATCACTATGGACCATCCGATCACTTCAAAAGAATATGTACATCAATGAAGAAGAACCAAGCACTGAAATGATAAAAATTCCCTTCAAGAATCGAACAAGGAAACAATTGAGAAATCAAACTGGCAGCGCCTCAGACATTTGGCATGATAGGCTAGAAGTCTGACTCGATTCTCAAGAAAAATTTCTAAGAAGGCTCATACGACTAGCACATCGGGCTAGATGTCTGGTAGAACTCTCGGCCAATAATTCTATTTTATGCCAGATGTCTGACTCGATGTGTCAGAGGTTGGACCTCTTGTAGTTTCACTCCTCCAACTTCTTTTGATCTCCACTTCCTCCAATCGACTCCCGACTTCTCCAAAGCCCTACACCATATCTTCAATATAAATACTCATAGACGCATATTTGAATCTCATAACAACAATACTCTACCTTGATTCATGATATGTAGGTCTCATCGTCAATCAACACATGGTTATTGGGTCTCATTCCCTATGGCACTCAAGCAACTGAAATCAAATGGATCAAGTTTGAGCAATACTCAAACTTGTCTTTGGAAGGGACTTCGTCATCATATCAAAGGGGTTATCCAAAGTATTCACCTTTACCAACTAATCTTACTTCCATCTTCCCCAAGCATAAGAAAGAGTCCTTTGACATCAATGTGCTTCGCCCAAGTACCATAGATCTGATTCTCTACAAGATGAATCGTGCTCTGACTATTTGAAAATAGCTTCACTTCCATTGTCCTATCAAAAGATCATCTAATAACCGAAGTAAATACAATCCCTCCTTATTTTCTTCCACAATCGATATCAACTCGGCCTCGGTAGTCTATAAGCTACTATAGATTGTAGCTTTGATCTCCATGAAATCGAACTTATGCCAGTGTAAAAACATAGCCCGACACTGACTTTCATGCGTCTCTATCCCCAGAATAATATGAATCACAGTACCCTCTAAGAGAGATATCGCCATCCACTCCACCATACAACAAGCCAACTAAAGAAGTGCCATGAAGATATCTCAGTATCCACTTCACTGCTTGCCAATACTCTTTGCCTGGGCTAGACATATATCGACTTACAACACCCACTGCATGGACCAAATCTGGTCTTGTGCACACCATAGGATACATAAGACCACCAACAGTAGTAGAATAAGGTATATTAGCCATATACCTCTTGTCTTCATTCAATGTAGGAGATAAGTCTTTCGACAACTTAAAATCAGGGCCTAATAAAGTGCCAAATGGTTTAGCTTTCTCGAAACCAAATCGAGCGAGGAACTTCCCGATGTATTGTGCCTGAGTGAGCTCAACTCTCTTCACTTCCTATCTCTGCATATCTCCATTTTCAAAATTCTTTGTGATTTTCCCAAATCCTTCATATCGAACTCTTTGCCAAGCTCCACTTTCAACTTTTAATTTTGACCATACTCTGAGATGCAATCAACATATCATCAACATATAACAATAAATATATCATATCTCCATCACACCTCCTGAAATAAACAACTAGTCATTAAAGCTTCTAGAGTATTCTTATGTAAGCATAAACTTATCAAATCTCTTATACCATAGTCTAGGAGACTGCTTCAGTTCGTAGGTTTGTTAAGTTTACAAACATAATCTATCACAACCCCTTTTTTTCATACCCTTTGAACCGAAAATAAACCACACATGTCCAACTCAAATTGCACGAAAAGACGGAACATGAAGAGTAATAAAGAAAATTAGACAGAACAGAATCTCACATGAATAAAATAAAAAATTATATTGAAAAAATATCTTTATAGCGGAAAACTTTTAAATACATTTATCAGAGTCTAACCTAAAATTCAGCCTAGACAGTTATAAACATTTGTAGTTACAATTGCTGACAAACATCAAACTAAAATAAATTAAGTACAGCGGATAATAGAATCTATCCATACGTAGATGAATATCTCCAGCTCACCTCTGTAACTTCAACTTTCTTCAACTAAACCAGAAACTAATCGGATCTGACCCGAGTATTTTTCAATACCCGGATCATACTTGACAAACCAGCGTGAAAAAACTCAATAATAAATGACAGTGTCATATATTAGCCTTTGAATAAAATCCTTTGAAAAAAAAGAATATCTCATAAGACCACGCCCATACATAAAAACCGATGGGTTTTTACCTTATGATAACTAAAATACTTTTATATCAAAAGATTTGATATTATTTTTAATGACATTCTTTGAAAACGTTTGCAAATAAACTTATTAATCATATCTAAAATGGTTATCCATATAGCATTTCGAGACTATTCATTACGCCAATATAAACAAAACCGCAAGTTCATATTAGAGAATGGATTTCCATACAAATGACTAGGTGAAGGGACTACCTTCCGATGTGTACACCTCTAGACGGATGTCCTGAGGCACAGAACATCTGCCCTCTACCAACACAAGACCGGCCTACATCTGTAACTAGATATACACTACAACAAAATGGGCTTTTCTCAGCAATAATCGTCAGCGTTTTTGACATAAGTGCTGACAATAGTGTGTTGAAAATGAAAAATGAAAAACCAAACGCTGTGTGAAATAGCCCGCCTGATTTTGAGGATTATTTCATTACGCGGCTACTTTTCCCCCATCCTTTCTTCTTATCTTCACGCAAAGTAATAAATCTATGAAATCCAAATCCTCCTCAAATTTCACCAGCAATCCCAAATCCTAAATCCTACATAAATTATCAACTACTGCATCATCGTCCTCATCCCATCCGACTCGAACCGCTTTCGCTTCCTCACCGACCGCTTCCTCGAGCTCCTACTTCCACGTGCAAATCCGACTCGGACTTCGCTTAAAATCATGGTGATGGCGACCAGAAGCTTGATAATAAGCATTCGTGGAATAAGCAACGTGGTTTTGAAGGGACTCAGGTAAAAGACAGGAGACACCATTCTGAATTTGCTTGAAGTCAACCAAGCTAGTACTTCGTTTGATAACTACGAGGTTTGCTACTTAATCAATTTTAGTGAATGTTTCCTCTGATGTACTATGATTTACAGTGGTTCCACCTACTGAACCAGATCTACCATTCTTGAGTAATACTTTTGCGGTTATGCTTTGGTGATTATATTATTACTGATAATTTTTTATATCAATTTTTATATATCTATGATTTTGGGGTAATATGCTGAATCCGAAAATTAAGTCTCAATCTTTACCCGCTACCAACTCTACATGCTTACTCTTTTACAATTTGAAAAACATTTTGAGTCGCATGTTTTTATATCCGCAAAGAGTTTATGTTCACAGATGTATAGTTGTTAACTGAATTTTGAATGGATGATTTTTTTTTTGAATTTATACATATTGATTTGAGCATTAGTAATCACTATACATAAGTTCAACATGATAATTGTAATTATCTGCGATATTGAACTGAATAATCTTAAGCTGAATACAATTTATGATTTTCACTATCCGCTATTAGACTAGTTTGTTATAGCAGACCTTGCATGAGATGGTGTCACCAAATGAATTGGCTGCAATTAACAAATGCCCACAGGAGCTCAATTATCCTTGCAGCCAGATAGTGAGATAAGATGCAGATAGGGAGAATGCTGATTCAACGGCCATGACCAGTGTACAGGTATTCAATAAAGTCTAAAGAAAATATTAATGGTTTTGAATGCTATTTTATAACATCGTACAAACTCTTGGATCTCGTGAGATAGGCTTGGATCTGAGATAGGAAGGAGGTTGAATCGATGATGAAATCGGTTTCAAAGGTAAGTACTAAAATTACATTTGAAAAATAGATGTTCTTTCTTGATCTTGTCCACATAACACGCACATAGTATCCTCCACAAGACTCCAAGCATGTATTTTATCCATGGTTTGTAGTCGACCCATAATCCCTATTTAGTGAGTAGATTCCATCGTAATTTCAGCACTACTGTCTTTTTAAGATCCATAAACAACCGCAGCCCTATACCTCCCTCTGCCTTTGGTCGACACAGCAAATTCAATGCTATTTTATGACATTTACCTCCCCAAAAAAAATTAGCACACGTGCTTTCAATTTTATGTAAAACAGAATTAGGTAGTTGATGTATTATTAACCAGTATCACACAATGGGAGTTATGGTACTCTGTATCGGCTGAGCTCTCCCTGCAGCAGATAGTAAAGTACCATCCCATCCCTCTGTTTTGTCATACACCTTAGCAACAAGAGGCACACAATCAGAGGAATGAACATAATCACTGGACAATGGGACACTAGGTATTTGATAGGAAGGAAGTCCTCTGTATTCCCCATAATCTGTAGTAATGTGGCCTTGTTTGAGACATCCTTGCTGAAGTCCATTTTAGATTTCATATGGTTGATGTGGAGACCGACAGTATTTTTTAAGTGGTTAAAACTGTCGTCCATTGCTTTTGTATTACCACTTGTTGCACTCAAGAAAATCATTACATCATCAACATAAAGTAAATGTGTGGTAACCGGCTGCACATAGGAAGTAGGCTGAATGTAGTTGTAAGTGAGAGCATCTTCCATTTGCAATGTGAAATATTCCATGGTCAAGCAAAATAAATATGGGGATTAAGGATGCCTTTCTTTCAATCCTCTAGTAGAGGTAATGAAGCCACATGGAACACCATTAAATAGAATAGAAAATGTAGGGGTGCTGATACATTCATAAATCAAATTGACAAGGGATAGAGGAAAACCCATAATATATAGCATATAAAATATGAATTCTCTGTTAACCATGTCATATGCTTTCTACAAATCAATGTTGATACACATCTTTGGTTTACCTTTTTTCTTGAAATCCCAAACAAGTTCATGAGCTAATAATATGTTTTCTCCAATGTTTCTATCTGGCACAAAGGCAGATTGATTCTCTGCAATAAGATAAGGCAATAAGTGTTTAATTCTGCTATAAATAATTATGGAAATTATTTTGTAAAGAAAATTTACATAGGAAATTGGACGATAATCTGAAATGGTCCGTGGCTTTTCCCTTTTAGGTACAAGAGTTATAAAGTTATGATTTAGACCATATGGTAGTTTGCCCATCTAGAACACACTGGAAGTAGCATGGAGGAGCAATTTCTCAAGCTTGGTCTAATGAAGTTTATAAAACTTGGTGGAAAAGCCATCAGGACCATGGCTCTTGAAGTCATCAGTTGAGAAGACCGCATGTTTTATTTCAGAAGCAGTTACTGCTTTAGATAAGTATCTTCTTCCTTCGTCGTTAATAACTATTCGTGGTTAGACTGATGGATAATCTCCTCTAGTTTGGCCATTAAATAGCGTGGAGTAATAAGATAATGCCTATAAGCTGCTCCTGCTTGTGTGTATAGTTTCCACCAGAGTCCAACAATGCTTGTAAACTATTTCTGTGTTTTCTCATGGTCGTTTTAGCATAATTTTTTTAGAATTGGTGTCTTCACAATGCTCTAATTTCAGTTTATCCTTCAGCTGCAAGTGTATTTGTAGAAGCTTGTCATAGTGCAAACCATCCTATGGATCATTATCCAGTTGGAGAAATACCCTATTATCTTCATCTTCTAGCAGCTTTTCTGGATTTGTTTTTAATCTGACTTTGTTCCAAGCTTTAAGATTTTTCTTTATGGATTGTAAAACGTAAATTAATTTATGCATATATGTCCCTCAAGTGTTTACTTTGAGTCCATCTCGAATGCATGTTATATAACCTTCTAGTGAGTGTCAGTTGTTGACATATTTGAATGGCTTTCCTTTTGATTGATTCTGTTGGACAGATAGTAGCAATAAGATGGGTGTGTGATCACTAATCTCATCAGGTAATGCAATAGTAACTAAGTTAGGAAACTTAGTTAACGTTGCATAGTTCACAAGTACTTTATCTATACTTGTGGCCATTCCTCGATGCCTCCAAGTGTATTTGCACCCCTGTGAAACAGTTTCAATCAATCCACACTACATTATACAATTTTTGAAGTTTGTAAAGTCTAAAGAAAATATTAATGGTTTTGAATGCTATTTTATTACCTGGTTATGTTTTTGTGGTGAATATTGGTGCCAGTTTGGATGAGTAGGTTAGGTTGATTACAGTGTAGTGATAGAACGGTGAAGTAATCAGATTATAGGAATTTAGAAATTATAATGGTAAATTATATATTTGATAGTACATATTAAATTATTTATATTAAAAAAATCATAAAGTAATCAAAACCGGAACCGAAACTGACCCAAAACTTTCAATATTCTGAAACAGAACAAAAATTTCAGATATGTCAAACTGAACGAAACTGAATCGAAAACCAAATTTCAAACTTTGTTTCAACCAAGTATTTAAAATAATTTATGATCCTTGGGATATTCTCCATCCCAAGCAGATCAAAGACCCTAAAGCCAAGAAAGTGAGTAAATGGGCTTTCCTCGTATTTATCATATTGTTTATATATGTCTGTAACATGAGGATATTTGTATTCATCAGCCCGAAGATTGGGATGACAAGGAGTACATTCCAGACCCTGAGGATAAGAAACCTGAGGTGATTAGTTGTTTCCAACTTTTATTTTAAGTTTGCTACTTTTTAAACACTTGTCATATAGTCTGATTTTGCTTCTCTCTTTAAAATATTTTTTTGAAATTTGATTTTTCTTTCAATTTTTGAAGGGTTATGATGATATTCCTAAGGAGATTCCTGACCGTGATGCCAAAAAGGTTTGTTTATTTTTATTTCTTATGTCTGTTCTTATATCATATGTCTGTTTTGATATCTGAATTTGATGTATGGATCATTGAAGCTGATCATTAAAGTCAGATTACATTTCTTCATCAATAAAGTCAGATTACATTTCTTCATCATCAAATTAAAAGATTATTCATGTCATCATAGATTCTAACATTTCCATATTTTATCCTTTTCAAAAACTTCACTACTTACCATTATCCTCATCGAGATCAGATTAAATAGTCTGTACACTTTCGATTTTTCACTCACTCCAAACCACACAGTTAAAGCTTTTGTCTTCCAGCTTCGCTCTTCGAGCATCAAGAACAGGAATGTGTGCCACACACTTGAAGACTCAATAATGATCACTTGTGGCTCTTGCAAAACTCATTAGAATTCACTTGATTTGAATTCTCCCCCATGATCCGTGCATAGACACTCGATCATCGATCCTACTTCTTTTTCGACTTTGTGCTTATATACATAAATGCATCAGATGCTTTTGCCTTATCAACTAAGAAATTCATCCAAGCTTTTCTGCTAAAATCATCAATAAAACATATTAAGTGCCTTGTGTTATAGTTGGAGATCGGTGTGATCGGCCGCATAGGAATTACCATGTTGCTTCCCTTTCAAACAAGCTATGCATACAATGTTTGAGTTGGTAAGCGATAGTAGTCCTTTGACCATTTGCTTATGCTGTAGAGTTTTCAGTTCCCCGACCAAATCACAAGTGCCAAAGTTGAGTTATGTCTTATGTAGCTGTGTGAAAACATGCATCCTTCAAATATGAAAAATTTAGTTTCGTGAGCTTCAATTAAAGCACAAACATCCGTTTTGCACTCATCTCAGATCGAACTAGAACAGCGAGAATTTTCTCCTGTAATCGTAACAACCCGCTTTATGGCGCTCTAAAATTTTTGGCACCTAATGACAGTGATCAACCTCCAGTACCACCAAGATAGGTTGTAGTGGGTTATTTGAAGTTTTACTATTTAATCAAGTTAATTAACTATGGTCTAACGATAATATTTCACAGTAATCACAATATATAATATACAAAAGATATATAATCAGATTTTAATATATATATATATATATATAGCAATGCGGAAGCAACTGATAAAAGTAACAACTGTCAGAATACATCAACTTCATACATACGGAGTACTTAATATAACATCCGATAATACATGTTTCGGACATATAAATACATGTCTGTTATGTACTCAAAAATATACATCTAAGTGTTGTCATCATGCTCCAATCCAAAATAATGCGATCCCAAGCTATCCCCTAAAAGCTACCTCACTCAGCCTACTTAATTGATCGAGTTTCCGAGAGATTGTCATAAAATAAACAAAGATAAAATGCATGTTGGACTTTAAGTCTGGTGTGAGGGGAAATAATATCAAAATACTATATATGAAATCCACATATACATAAGTGACTACAGTAAAGTCAAGGGTATATTACTAATGATGTACCTCAACCTGTTCTTTTCTTATAATCAACGAGTCAACACAGTTGACAAAATGTGACTGCTATCAATAGTACGCTACCAGTTTGTTATAAAATTTGCTAACTGAATATACAAACAAACAATACAACAAATTGGGGAATGACGTTCTTCAGTTTTTATACTTGACTAGGAGAATAGAACATAATATCGGTTATTAAACAATAGATCGAACACAAATGCACTATCCTAAACTATATTATTGACCCAACAATGTATAACTAAGTCTTGAACAACAAATAATTTTATCACTCTAGTGTCGGCTAGTGTATAAATTTGTTTTTAAATTTGCAGGAGAGCCGATGCATTCAGGGGTGATGGAGTGGTCTTCAGATGGTTCCTTTACTGCGATCGCATTTGCAGCTGCAGCCATCTTTGCTGTTGCAGCCATCTTTGCTGTTGCAGCCATCTTTGGTTTCTGTATTAAACCTGGATGTTAATATTTATGCAGGCCGAGAAAGCTGCATTTGAGGAAATAGAGAAAAAGAAAGAGGAAGAGGTATTTACATGAGATAATCTTTTAAATATTTGTTAACAAATATGATTTATTTGCATATTCGATAATCTTTTTTGGTCGTCTGATTCAAAATCTTTTATTTAATCTCCGTTTTCTGTTGTGAAAAATAAAACAAACAGGAGAAGGATGCTGTTGCGGAAAGGAAGGGGTTGTGGGGGTATTATGCTCGCGTTTGGTTGTTTATAAGTGATTGAAGTATGGTTGAAGTGGGAAGGCAACAGCTCAGTGGTGAAATCAGAAGCTCGGTGGTTGAAGTATGGTTGAAGTACTACATTAGGATGTTGGGATGTTGTTAGAGTAGCAGTGAAATGGGTGAGTTTATCTGCAGAGCTTGAGGCTATGCTCATTGCACATCCCGATGTTGCTGGTGCTGCTGTTGTCTCGTAAGCACAATTTTCTTACTGCTGAATTCTGATTAACTTTTAAATGTGTATGTGCTTTGATCGGAATTTTATGCTTGTTAACTAAGCACTAAAAAAAACCTAAATAGTTATAAATAATTACTAATTGCAACAAGTGTTTAACATCAAATGATTGTGTATTTTGCAGCATGAAAGATGAATTGGCTGGAGAGCTCCCAGTGGCATTTGTTGTTAGATCAAATGGTTCTGATATTACAGAGGATGAGATTAAGAAGTATATTTCTAAACAGGTACGAATAACTTTCATGTCTGGGAAATTAACTTTGAAATATATTGAAATCGATTTATTTTTTATTGATTTTTCTTTTCTGTTTATTTCTTCGGGTGATTTTCTACAAGAGAATTCACAAGGTATTTTTTGTGGATTCGATCCCAAAAGCACCATCTGGGAAAATTTTAAGAAAGGAATTGAGAGCACTGTTAGCAAGAGGATACCCAAATGTTCAATAATCATGATGGTTTGGTTGTTGTCACTGTGTAGGAGAGGCAGTTTTGAGGAGCAAATTGAAGGCTAGTGGTGACCTGTCGTTCTGTTGCAAGCAGAAGTGGTTTCAGGTGGAAGTTGTAACTGCACGTGCACAGTGTGGTTTGTCTTGATGACAGCAGGGGATGGTCGGGTGAATGGATGGTCGACGGTAGTTGTTGAATGAAGTGCTGTATTATATGAGGTGACATTCGGAAGTAGTGTATGTTTTTGTGGGTATGATGAAGGTTGTTTGCAAGTGGAGTTACTGATGTTCAGGTGAATTGTTGTTGTTGCAGTAGTTTTGACAGTGTAATGTAGTGGAAATGTTTGATATTTGATGTGGAGCACTGTGGTGTTGATGTGGTTATGTTGAAGCAGGGGTGATTAAATGTAGTGAAGAGTGTTGCTGTAGAGAGAGGGACAGAGGATGATGGATGTTACAGCGATGCAGAGGGTACGGGGGCAGTTGCTAGAAGTTATGGGGTTTGTCGAAACGATGGTAAGGAGTTTGGTCGAATTGATGTCAGTGGGAAGAGGGGGTGAGGTTGGTTGGAGATGTACTGTGTGTATGGAGATGCTAGCAGTGAATACTTGGCGGAACAGAAGTACGAATTGGTTGAAGCAGTGGTAGGATGAACTACAGGGGAGAACTGTAGAAGTATGAAATGTACGTCAATAGTTGTCAGTTGGATGGTATGTGGTTTTGTATGTCAATAGTTTACTTTGTTATTTTTGTTTATGGATATTATTGAAACTTGGTTTATGGATGTCTTTTGTTTGTTAATATTGTCTTAACTAGTTTATGTAACTAATTAATAGTTATTAAAACCTGTTATATATACTAGTTGCTTGAATATGCTCAAAATATAGTGCTGGAATAGTCAAAAATAGAGTGGAATATTAAAGCTGTTATATAAATAGAAGACAGCGTTTTATTAATGCTGTCAATGAATAAACAACAGCGTTAAATTCGTACGTCTCAAAGTGGTTGTTATGCTAAGAGAAGTTGCATTCTCTGCCACTACTGATGTACGTTTGTAAAAATAAATATACGTAATCTTTAGAAATGCAATGTCAGACAAACATCCATAAAAGTTGTTCAGGAACAGGACAAGCCGAAGGCACTCTCCTACTACCACTAGTAGCGAGTAGTCCTTGCAATCCGAAAATCTCCACAACGAGGAGACCGCTACTATAAATACCTCTATAATGGGAGCTACCCAGAGCATGCCAACAAGTAGTCCTTACGCTATGAAGATGCACGGTCTTCAATAATCATCATCTTCAACATGTCTTTACATTCGAACGTATACATTAGTTCAAAGTGGTTTTCGGATAGGAATCACCCAAATCTGACCCTGGTTCCTTCGAAGCTAATTATCGATTTAAAAGAAAGCTTATATGTGGATATCAATTACTTCATCTTTTATAAAATATCTTTCTTAGATATATCCTTTTCAATTTATTCTATTTTCTTTTCAAGAGTATATGGAATGATTAAGCATCATTTATCAAATCATTTGATTTATTTAAACCTTTCTTAAATCTTGGAATAATTCCAAATCATTTTCTCTTTTACTTAGGAAATTTTTTCCAAATCATTTATTGAATCTTGATCAATGATTTTTTTTGTATTCAAGTTATAAATTGTAACTTAGGGAAAATATTCTCAAATAATTTATTAAATATTAATAAAAGATTTCTTTCTTAACTTTAAATCATATTCTTGCAAATCAAAGATTTTCATAACAGAGTACTACTGCCACTTTAAATATGGTAAATTTCACCTCCAGGGACTGATGGCAAATCGTACATCATGAATATCCTTGTCTTCAGTGATCTTTGTCTTAGAGTAATTCTAAGCAATTGATTCTTTTTCTTTGGATAATATTTCAGTTTCTCTTACGTAACTCTCGATGCAAATTCCTTAACTTTTAGATGGGTCAAAAACAATGTTATTTAAGACATCATTTACTATAAACCCTAAATTCAAACTTGGCAAACATTATTAAGTAAATAGGATCATAGAAATCATTTTCATTTTATTTAACATCAATTTTCGTATTCAACAAGTGCTATGGGCGGAATAATGGTGAAATCACCTTTTAAATTCCACGAATAGGACGAATTCCCTCTTCAGATTTTAATACCAAATATAAGAAGATTATCTCTATGCAATCCAAGTCGTAATTTATTCATTTTGGAGATTGCTTAAATTTTGAACAATACTAATCTTCTTCTATTTTGAAAACTTAATACCATCCTTTTATTTTAGAGCATTCAGGCTTTCCTTTCGATCTGTTCCACCCCTCATCTAAGAAAAGAAAACATAGGCTAGGTAAGTTCAGAGCACGGGTTGCTCCATCTCTAACCTTAGTTAAACACCTTGTTTTATCTTCCCAGATCTCACAAGCGGGACAAATGTACTAGTCGTTTCCGCATACTCAGATGATCAACTTAATTTTGGAATTGATTATAAATTCCAAATTATCTTTCAAATACTTAATTTCCTTTTAAAAACACTCACAATTGGTTCTATAAAAAATTGTTACGTTTCAACTCATATTCAAAAAGTTATACAATTTGCAGCATAAAAGTGTTGTAGAAAGTGCTATATAAGCTTATTTGATTAAATCAACTTTTTAATATTTGAAAATTCATATTTCCCACTTCAAATCTCTTCTAAACTGCTATATAAGCTTATTTGATTAAATCAAATTTATTTCATATTTTTTCATAAATGAAAACGTTCATTTAAACGGATTTCCCGTTATGATCACTTAACTGCACTAGCGCGATTTTTCTAGGAAATTGATTTGGACATATTTCAAAATATACAAGATGAAATCTTGATTTTATTTCTTTATTCCTTTAAACATATTAAATGTTTACAAAACATTTCTAACTCATTTTTATAACTATTTCCAAAAGGTTTAAGCATTCCATATACACCATTTCATTTTCAAAAGGGAAGTGATTTCCTTTGTGCTTATCGACGTGTATTAACGTGACTTGGTAAAATAATTTAACCATCGTATTAAATAATCAATACTTAGTTATCAAAGCATATATAAGAATCCATAGTAATCATACATCAAACATGTATATATATAAATAGAGATGTTAAATAGAGTTTCTCACCATAAACCAAAGCGATTAACTTCCTACCAACATTCAAACTAATCCACGCTTCACTAATTACTTCCTATTCCACTTAAAAATTAGTAAACAACTTTTCCTTCCTTTGAAGTTCCCAGCCACGGCTTGAGATGGAGGTGGGTCGAAAGTATATAGAAGAAGTGGTAAAGCTTTGACCTTGAATTCTCAAAATTAGACCCGAAAATGGGTCATCTTCTCTCTTGTTTTGACTCTCTTATTCTCCAAATTTGAAAAACTTGTTAACTGAAAATTTGTGCAAATTCTTTTCTCTTGAATTTTAAAAAAAAGAATCACTTGATTTTGATTATTCTTGTGGAAGATATGATAGAATGAAGAAGAGGTATTGTCAAATTAACAAAAATGAAGCCCGAAAATTCATTTCAAGGAATTGAGTTTCAGGTATATCAAACCTCAAAACTGGAAAAAAGTTATCAACATAAAAGTTGTAGCCATTGAAATTTTATATGGTTTAAAAAAAGAATTTTTTAATTTGGATCTATTATTGTCAAGTTATGATCAAAATAAAATGGGCTATTCTCTGTCTTAAAAACTGGGCCAGAAAATGCACTGGAAAGAAGTGTATATTTGACATAATCGAGTTTAAAAGGAGACAAATTGGTCAACATGAAAGTTGTACCTACTGGAAAAATACATGATCTGAAAAAATAATTTTACATTTTTTTTCTGATTTGAAGAAATTATAGCCGAGAGAAGAAGAGGTAAAATATGAAGAAATGATGAGTTTGATTTGAAGAGAATGAACATTAATTTCTTTGAATATTTTGTAAATATTTTGACATTATATCTTTCTAAATTTTTTTCTATGTCTTGGAAGCCATTAAAGAGAAGAGGAAGAAGATGAAGAAGCTTGAGAAAAGAAGAAGAAAAAATGTAAATGAAAGTGAGAAGGAGATGTGTATTTATAGAAAAAGAAAGAAGTGGTAAATTTACCAAAATAACCACTTACCAAATTAACAAACTAACCTTACTTCAACCTAAAGCAATCTCTACTTTTCAATACTTAACATTATCTTTCACATCCTTATTTTATGTTTTAGTCACTTAAAGATTAGGTAAATAAATATCATAATTATGTTGGTTTTGATTTGATGTGATTTGATGTATACTTTTCTTACTTTTATTAATTTTTACTTACTTTTACTAATGACTTCTAGATGTTTTCTAAAAATATATAATAAAAGTAAAAAAATTTAATTATTAAAATGTGTAATATATCTTAAAACATGTTAACAAAGGTGCGATAACATTGCGGCAACTTATTTTGAACAAAATGTTGATTTTCAATAAAACGTTTTACGGTCATATTTTGACGTTTTTGTTAAACTATCACTACAACAAAAATTGTTTTTAGTTGCATAAATTGGTCGCGTTTGAAGCTATATGCAACCATTGATCGGTTTAACTTATAAAAATGAACAAAGAAACGCTACAAAGTGCTTCCCGCCAACAATTCACGTAAATTTGGATAAATTTTTGTTGTCCGCTCATATCTCTATTTACTTAGCGAATTTTTGGTTCCTTCCTCGCTCAAACTTTCAGTGGCCGCTCATGTTTCATTTTTATCTCCCTCCTTTTTTGTTACAAAATCAAGTTCCAAAATCCTCGTTTTCATTTTCCCTCAAATTTATCGCTCAAATCCATCACAAAATCCCTAGTCTTCGTTTCCAAATCCCTCTTACTCTTTTGATATAACTACCGCTGCTTCTCAATCATGTGAGTAACCGAAGCAAATTCTCGTCTCTCCCTCGAACTCAAAGATGTCGACGCCGCCTCAAACTCGATGCCACCGGTCACTCTCTCAACCTTCGACCGTCGACGCAGTCTTCAAAGACTCGAACTGGAAGTCTAGTTTGATATTTGAGTTGTTGTTGTCGTCTGCCTTGACCTATAGCTTCGCAGTCGCTTAAGAGAATCATCGCTAGAGAAATCATCGTCGTTGCTTAAGAGATCCGTCACCTTCTATCTGATGTTGACTGGTAGATGAAGTTGAGTGAGCGCTTGCTTTCTTCATAGGATTTGTTGTTCGCGTTTGATGTACTTGTGCATGCTTGATTGTCAGAGTTGATGAGCGAAGTTGAGCGTGGACGAGATTCGGAGTTTCTCTTTAATGCCTTGTGTGACTTAAGAGATATTGCTTCAGAAAGTGCTATCGAGGTAATAAAAAACACATTTTTTTGTTCAATGGCTGATGCGTAGTTGATTTTGGTGTTGGTGGTCTGCTCTTGGTCGTTTTCAGCACAGGCTAAGCACTGATTGCACTATAATATCACTCTATCTCATTTGACCATGTAGTAGCACTTGGCAGTACCAAACTTCTTGAATATGTTCCAAAAAACTGCTCACACATGCACATAACAATGTAACATTTATTGAGTTCTTGATATTCTTGTAAGTTCTTTTCCCGTTAGCACTGCTTTACAGAAAAATATACTTTCCTCAGATATCATTGAACAAATATGTGTATAGGTAGTTTTATTCCTCTTCGTGTACTCTACATATATACTAACATTCCGAGCCGACTACTCCACTGTTTGTTCCTCAAATTTTAACCTTTCTTATGCCTATCGCTTGTAAAATCTGAATAGCTCTAGTAGTATAGTTTTAACCCGATCTAAGGACATCACTTTGCTACTTTGTGCAGGCATTACTTCTATGGTGTAGTTTTAATCAGATACAGCAACTTGCTATTGCAAGCTTGCACCAGATGTTTAAAAACTATAGTGCTAGCAAGCTTGCTGCTGCAAGCTTGCACCAGCAGTTTTTAGTGTTTGCTGCTTGTTGGAGCAAGCTTGCACCAGCAGTTTAAAAACTATATGGTAATTTACAATTCTAGTTACGGGAGTGAAAGATTTATTTTGTTTATTGTTTTTTTGGGTGAAATTTGATGACTAAAATATCAACGGGGAAAGTTTCTACAAGGAAAATTTAAAATTTTGCATTATGATATGCAAAGAATATTTACAGCATATGTTCAACGTTTTATTGCTAAAACAAATTATGTTATTAGGTCACCTTTTGCAGAAGTTATGTTTGGTTGTAAGATATATACCGATAATTTTTATTTACATTAATAATCCAATTCTTTTAGGGGATTATCTAAATGATTCAACAGATAAAACTTAATAACTTCTATTCTTCTATTAGGTTTTACCCCTGTTTTGATCAAGTTCAATATCACTGGTTGCATGAACTATGACACAACTTGGTATTTAAAAATATATGTTACTTAGAAAGTCTTATAAATTATTTGCCATGAAATGAAAATTGGACTGCTCAAGTTAATGTCATCACAATAATTCGTTAAGAATTTGTTGATCGATGTGGGATCGTATGTCTAGAGCTAACGGATGGGGCTTGGTGTTGATATTCATGCTTTTAATGGTTTTGTTGGTCATTCTCCAATAAAGCAAGCATATTTTCAGTCTTTCTATGCTCTCCCTCTTTTGCTAAAGCTCATGCTCATATCTAAGAATCAATTCATGCTTTGAATATTGCACAACTAACTTATTCCTTGCTTGTTCACAATTTCAGTCATCTAACATGGATCAGGTAGTCACAGCACCACCAAAATACCCACAGTCCACTGTATTAATATTATACTATTTGCGGTTCCTCTGATTTTTTTTTCATCTATGGTTCCTCTGATTTTCATTGCTTTAATACTAGTCCATTTTATTAATACAAACAACTATTCTACTTACTAGTGCGAACAATGTTATGCATACAATGTTTTTTAATTTTGGTTTGACAATATTCATTTTTTTCATTGAGACAAATAGTGCACAGTAACATACTTCATTCTGCTGGTATGTGTTAGCAAATCAATATGCAAATATATTAAAAGTTCAGATATGCGCTGAAAAGGGATTTGTTTTAAGCTATAGCAAGTTCGATCAACACACGCATTTGACTTTACGTCATGTTAAGTTCGGGTATGTTAGTAAACCTACGTCTACTTAATGATTGCATGTGCGAAAATCAGAAGGCTTGAAATACTGAAATGATATAGTTTGTAATATATGTAGCACTTAAAAGGCAGTGGGAAGAGAGAATTACTTTGCAGTCATGTGTCTGTTCACATCAGGAGACGATAGATTTGTCTAACATATAGTTAATAGTGGTGAAGAGTGTTGGTACTAATGATATAGGTTAGTTTTAAATGCACAGCAGTTTAATACCGTATAAAATAGGGATAACTAAACTAAAACGTTGAGCAGTAAACATAAAAGACACATATAGTTGAAGAAAAGAACATACATTGTCTATAAAACATATAAAATCTACAAAAAGGTGAATTAACAGGGGAAGAAAGTATGTTGAAAGTCAAAGATTCCTGCTAATGGTGAGTGTAATTAGTCTCTGAATGCATGTTTCTATAGTTAGGGATTCACTTTCTTTGACTATTACTCCTTTAAATATTCGCACTTTTCAGTTCTCTGTTTTGCTGGACATAATTTTATAACCTATTTTTGTACTGATTTACTTTATGTATTTACATAGCTATCTATGCATCCACATTACCCAAGTATGAATCAAAATCTTTAATGGTCATAATCACAATTAATTCTATGCATCCGTACATAGTTTAATTTGGAATAAATATTTTTTCTTATCACAAAATATTAATCTCCAATAAAGAATTGGATAAAATTTCAAACTTATAATTTGGACTTAAATAGTGTTGGTAAAAGGCAGACCATCATCATCATCTCATAATTGCCAAACCCTCTTCACATTCAAATTTTAGGCTTTTCAATTGATGAAATTTAAACTCTTGCATTTCTCATATTTTCAGTTGCAACTTTAGTAAATAGAAATTAATAATAAAATGTCACTACATAAAAATATGGCAATATGGTTGATGGTCAGGTTGCTGGTTGTAACAAATAAAATTGGGAATAATGGAATAATAACTTGCGGGGTAGATGCAAGAAAGGGACCTACGAGGATACTTGTGGATACAGATGTTGATACTGATGACTACTACGCTATCTTGTACATCTTAAAACAGAATAAATCAGAGCTTGATCTCAAGGTATAAAGTACAAATGCACTTCTAATAATTTTTTCAATACCGAATAGGCATCAAGTGTTGTTGCCTTTACATACATAATTAACATGAATGCGATGCATGGCTGCAGGCGATCACTTTGAATAGCAATGCATGGTGTGATGGTGTGATGGTGGACATGGAGTGAATCATATATATGATATTTTGTACATGATGGGCCGAGAAGATATCGATGTTGGAGTTGGGGGTGAGGGTGGAATATTGCCTGATGGTACCATACTTCCTAATGTTGGAGGGTATCTACCTCTTGTCGATCAGGTTAATTGATTAGTTAATCTTCATCTTCATTCTGTATCAGTTAGGACCATCTATTGTGATCTGTTTCCGATGCATATACATAAAGAATTGAATAATGGCACGGGGAATGTCTACAGTAGGGAGATGTAGGTATAGGCAATCAGTAGCAAGAGGGCCTTTTAGCAGATTAGATATCGATACCAACTATGGATTCCGCAGAAGTATGCTTCCACAAGGAAGTAGAAGATACGGTCCTCTTCAACAACGCACGGTTCAACAAGTGATGTTTGATACCATATCAGCAGGCCCTACAACTGTCCTTTTACTAAGCATTTTTCCTTTGCATGTCGGTAAACCTTTTTAGTTCTTCAGATACTCTAACATAACTTGAAGGCATTTCATAATCTATATGCAGGTCAGAGTTCTCCACATGTGACCTGAATTAAAAATAAACAAAGTCGGTCAATTTAATATCTAATATTCTTTCTTCAACAAATTAAACACATTTAATCAAACTTTAAACTAGATAACACAATACGGATGTTCCATGTTCTATGTATAATGAGGTAATATCCTTAGCAATTTCATCAACAATTATTTTTATCAAAAATGTCTTTGAATACAACAATGTTTACCACTATTTTCATATTTTTCCTATTATCAATCCCTACAAACGCACAAGGCCTTAAAGAAGGATATTACAATTTACAAAGCAATAATATGCCCTATTGTTGAATCTGTTGTCAGAAAGAAGTTGTTAAAGTTCTATCAACTGCTTCTAGTCTTAATGGTCCATAGGATGCATTTCCATGATTGCTTTGTTAGGGTACTTATCTCAAAATTTATATATAGCTAATTAATGGTTAATAATTATATGCAACTAAACATTCAAATTTATAATGCAGGGATGTGATGCTTCAATTATACTAAATTTTATAGCTTTTGTTTAAACTTTAGTCTGCCTGCACTTGTTTTGGAAGCTTGGGCAAAATTAGTAATGTGAGCAGGATAATCATGGCTTTATGCTGAGGTTCTATATAGTCGTGTTTTGGTATAATATGTTTGTTATTCTCAAATGCAGGTCTAAAGCTTCACGTGCACCAAGATCACAGCTTCAAAAACAATGTCTGTTTGAAAAGAATCGGTAAGGTCACCAGGTAGGCGATTCTTATGTTTACAAATTACCATGAATATCAAATGCCAAATAGATTGTTATTATTATTATTTGACATTTTTTAAATATATTTTTGAGTCACAACGTAATCTCTATTCAATTTTTAACATGCTCTTTGTTCATTTTTCCAATTCCGAGAACAAACTCTACCAGCATGAGGGGCACGGCATCAGCAAAGCGATCTACCAGCATGTAGCTTTTGGTTTGTGGTCGGGTATGTGATGACAGGGTGTGTGAATGATGTTTGTGAGTGCCTGGGTTGATGCGTACAGCAGTGAGACAGTGATGAAGAGAAGTGGAGTGACAGATTAGTGATAGGGTAAGTTGTATGTTATATGGTGTTGCAATGTGGTGATGTAGTATGTTAAGAGGTGGTGAATGACGGCTGTTTATGGTAGTTTGGTTGCGTAAACGTATGATTAACCTTTTGTCTTGACACTAATGTTATGATATAGTGGTGATTATGTAATTGCTTTTGTTTGTGTTATTGTGGTTCACTGAATGTGTTATTTTTGAATGTGTATGTGTTTATATATTACGTTATTGTATAAGTTTTAAAGTACTTGAATTGGAGGCGAAATCAGATGTAGTCCTGGAACAGCAGGCAATAAAATTGAAACATACGGTGGCGGAGAAAAAACGCCACCAAAAATATTTTTTTTGTAGCGTTTAAAAAGCGCTACAAAATCAGCAATTATTGTAACTCAGATAATCTTCGTGGCGTTCAAAAAACGCTGCAAAAAATAATAATTAGTGCAACAAAAAAATAAGATAGTAAACGGCACATTTTCGGTGGCGTTTCTTAAACACTGTAAAAAAGATATTTAGTAACGTTTAAAAAACGCTGCCAAAAATTCATTTATAGTGGCGTTAAAATAAACGCAACAAAAAATCATGGATTTTTAGTCGCATGTTTTCTAGCGGCGTTTATCAAAACGCCACCAAAACTTTTTGTAGCGTTTTTTGAGCGCCACTAAAAATCAAATTTCTTGTAGTGTATTTATCTATGTAAACCAAACTTCAAAATTGATTTATTATTATATTTAAATAATTAAAACAAGTATATTTGACTTATAAAATAATATAAAACAATATCCAAATCTATTTATAAAAATACGACATCGATTTATCGATATGCGACGAAATTTGTCAACTTTATAAAACAAATTTTATATATTTATCGATCCATTATAAATTAAATTATATTATTATCAAATGAGTTTGATATCGATTTACGAATTATTTATACTTTAATCAAATTTCATGAATATTTATCTTCTTTAGTGGAATCCGACTTTTGTCAATTTTACAATGGAAATCCAAAATCTTTATTCAACATCAAAAATAAGTTTACCATCCTTATTTATCATATAAAACTTGAATGTTTAAGTTTGAAAATTCTACATTTGAATATTTAAATAAATTAAATATTCCATTTTCAAAGTGGTAAAATTATGGTTCGTTACATAATCTGGCCTACTATCACAAACCACTCCGTCTCCTTCATGTAAATCTCCTCATCCGGATCACCATGCAAGAATGCAGTTTTGACATCTATTTGCTCAAGTTCCATATCATAATGAGAAACTAGTGCCAAAAGGATATGAATGTATGTATGCCTTACAACTTGAGCAAAGATATCATGATACTCTATCCCTTTCTTTTGAACATACCCCTTTACTACTAACATTGCTTTGTATCTAAAATCACCATTGCCATCGTCTTTCATTCTATAGATCCACTTACATCTAATAGCTTTCTTTTTGGTCGAAAGAGGCACTAAATCCCAAGTATGATTTTTCTACAAAGATTCAATCTCCTCCTCCATAGCAACTAACCAACTGGAACTGTCAACTGATGCAATAACTTAACTATAATCACTGGGCTCATCATGGACAACATTCAATGCGTAGGTTGCCATGTCATTGAAGTCAATGTCTTCGATGTTCAATCCAACAAACTCATCAAGCCACTTAGGCTTCCTTCTCTATCTGATAGGCCTATTATCTAAATGAGATCTACCTTGAGTCTGATCCTCTATACTAACTATATTATCGTCATCAACCACGGTGCCATCAGAAACACCATCTGAACCTCTATGGAAAGAATCTGAAGATGACTTGCGTTGTATTTGGTATTATGCATCTGTCCTCACATTGTCATCGAATGAGGAAGGCTACACCTTCAACATAGCCTTCTCATAAAAAATCGCATGCCTGTTGATAATGAACTTCTTGCTCACGACCTACATATCTTAACTTCTCTTCTACAAACTAGAAAGATAAACTTGCAAACTCTAGGTTTTAGCATTCGTTTGCTCTCGTATACATAAGCTGGGCAACCAAACACTTTGAGAAATGAATAGCTAACAGGATCTCCTTTCCATATTTCCTCAAGGATCTTCATACCTATGGCAGTAGAAGGTGTGCGGTTGATAAGGAATTCAGCCATAAATGCTTCGGCCCAAAATCCCTTCTTTAACTTAGCAGTCAATCTGAGGCAACAAGTTCTCTCTAATAATGCCTGATTCATTCTTTCAACAATTCCATTGGACTGGGGGCCGCCTGGTGTGGTGTAATGCCTCCTAATGCCTTCAGACTCACAATAATCTATGAACTCTTGTAATACAAATTCATCGACATTGTCCGAATGGAGAATTTTCAACTTCTTCCCTGACTACTTCTCAACCATAGATTTCCACTTTCAAAACCTGGCAAAGGTTTCACTCTCTGACTGTAGGAAATATACCCATACTTTACGAGATAAATCATCTATAAATGAAATAAAGTACCAAGCCCCACCAAAGGACGGACAAAGGGAGGGACCCTACACATCTATGTGAACATACTCCAAGAAAGCATTTGCTTTGTGCTTTCCTATACAAAAGAAATCTTTGTCTGGTTGCCAAGAACACACTCTTCACAAAAGCCAATTTTGAATGCTAAGCACCATCAATCAAACTTCGCTTTCTCAACTCATCCAAACAGCGTTCGTCGATGTGATCCATCTACAAGTGCCACAATTTGGAAGAATCTGAAACAATAGAAGTAGCAGAAGCAGATTCACCAACTACAGTAGTTCCCTTCAATAGATAAAGATTTCTTGCCCTCACACCTTTCATAACAATTATGGAACCCTTTGATATCAACATTTTCTCTCCCTCAACTACAATCTTCAATCCAGGCCTACTCAAAGCACGAACAGAAATCAAGCTCCTTCTCAAATCAGGTACATGCCTAACATCGGTAATAGTACAAGCAACACCGTCACTGGTGCTCGCCAATCTATGTCTTAACCCTTCATTATAAAGATCAGCCTTTACATTAGATAAGCTAATCTTACTACAACCATATATCATGGAATTAACAAGAGCAGTATACCCCTTAAGTGAGGAACATAAAGAGGATCACTTCCCAAGCCTCATCAGTAATGGCAACTTTAGCTGCCTCCAGGTTCATAATCAAAGTGCTCAAAACATCTACATTCCCCATGAGATTGGCTTTAGGCTTCATCTTAAACTAATAGAGTCGTTACTGAAGAATATCAATTGGTGATAGACTTGTCTTGATATGCATCTGATAATCCCATAATTCTTTCATCGTCTGCTTTTGAGGGAACTCTCTAAGAACTTCATTTAAAAGACTCAACTGGATTGTTGTAAGAACTTTATCTTCCATCTTTTCCAAAACATCTGCTTCAGATTCCATTAATTTCTCACGTGCAGAAATAACCTTAAAAGTCATCACCTTATTCAATACTGTCTCCATCTTCATCTTCCAAGTACCAAAATCTCTTTTTCTGTCAAAACATATAATACCATAATTGACACTAGATCTACCAATAAACTTTCTAGAAGTAGGCATTAATACCCAAACAGAACAAAGACACTAGCTCTAATACCAAAGTGATACGAGAATTTCAACGAATAAGTGGAAGCGTTATCTGTTTAGGATTGTAACGTCCCTCCTCTATACCTATACTATTAAAGGACATTATTATGAAGTAATGTTGTCTACCAATACGTAAAATAAGGTTTGTTAGGAGCAACCTTACGCAAATTTTCCCTTGAACTAACACCGATATGTCATCCTTGCTGTAGTCTAAATCAATCTCAAAATTTGACATATGTGATATTTGCATGAAAAAACACTTACGTAGGTTCATAATAGCAGAACAATATATAATAAATATTCACAGACACAGAATCGTATGCGGAACAAAATATGAAACAAATCCCATAATATAAAGTGTATCTCAAAATAGAGTGCAAAGCTCACTACCTAAAAGTATACATCATAGCGTCATCACGACCCAAATCTAAAATATCATACATATACATACAATGTAAAAAAGTCAGGCGCTACTAAAGAGATAGCTAATGAAAATTTCGCCAAGCCTAATGATGAGATAACAAAAGGCTGCATAATGCAAAATTCCCTCAAACTCCAAACATGCACATGAATCCATGGTCAATATCCCTGAACCTAAAATGTCTCGGTCTGACCCGAGCATCATAATAAAATAACACCCAAATCAGACTATCTTTAAATATCAAAGGGCAGTATCACTATAATAAAGATATCAATTTAAATGAGATATATCTATAACATACAAGTGATTTCGATACTACTCAAGTCTATTGAAGACTATCATGTATAAATAATGGAAACTTCAACATAGCCATAAAAATCCGTAAACCAAATTAATCAATAAAAGTCTATTGCTAATCAAAGGTACTGTCCCCTTCATGAACTAAACATAGAGGTACAATCCCCTTCTGGACAATCATAAAACACAAGCGAATCACATTATGTCACAAAATCATATCAAGTCTCTCATGGACTATCATCTTAAATAAGGTGTTAACTTATAAAAATCTTCGAAGCATGAAGTAAAAATTCAAATCCCAAACTAAACGCTAGGAAGAACATGCGCGAATGGATACCTGAAAATACTACTAAATAATCACTAGCAGTTTAATCGGTTGTTAACACCACACTAGCAATTCAGTCGATCGCTAACACCACACTAGCAATTTAGTCGGTCGCTAACACCATACTAGCAGTTCATTCGTCACTAACACTATACTAGCAGTTTAGTAGGTCATTAACACCATACCAGTAGTTTAAGTCGGTCGCTAACACCACACTAGCAATTTAGTCGGTCGTTGAACCATACAAATAGTTCGGTCGATCGTTAACACTATATTAGAGGTTTAGTCGGTCGCTAACACCATACCAGCAGTTTAAGCTGGTCGCTAACACCATGCATAAATCGATCAATAAGATATTCTTAGTGTGAATTGTTCTCTTCCGATGGGAGACTGATAAGAAAAGCTCCAGGAGTTTAGCCCGCTATACTCCGACAGTCCAACAGACTGAATATCCATAACATGTGTTCAACCTAACATTACACTGTTGAGGTGTCACACCTACTAATGGATGGCGCAATTGTTATGATATCGAATATAGCCCGTAATATAGACCTCTGGCTCAATGGTATAGGGCTAGAAAATAAATGAATACCATGACTCAGGGTGCGATCTCCACCAGTCGCTAGGTCAAACAACTAGCCTACAAGGTCAAGCTAAGGATGCACTAACAAATATAATGAGTTATACAATAACTCATATCCCCAAGATACTATTTATCATGAAGTGTTATAAACTTCTCAAATAGTAATTACTAAAGTAACACTGTGTGACTAATAACCACTCGGCGTTATTAAAATATTTACTATTAGTTAGTAAATTCCACTACCAAAAACTCTACGCAAACAAGTCGCAGAATTAAACAATGAAGTGATAACTAATGTCCCAAAACCACTTGCTACTACTATATTGTTTAAGCATATTTCTTATTTCATAGAAAAAAGAAAATAATTAATTCGAAAGCTAATTTACATGAAAAGTCACAAAATAAATCCCAAATTGGCGTATGTAGTTTTGGAAGCAATTACTTCTAATTCATCACATATGAAATGATTTCTAATACAATTTCTATAAGTTTATTTCCACACTTCTCCTTTAAAACCCACAAATTCCTTTATTGCCCAACTTTACATATCTTTTTAATACCAAAAGAATTAAATGGCAAAACCCAAATTGATATAAATACGTATTTATATATATATATATATATATATATATAGTTGTACTAAATTTCCTTTGAAAAGATTATGATAAAATGGTTTGATTTGGAAATTGTTCTTTTGTAAATTAAAATTGATATTGTGCCTTAAAACTTATGGTTAAAATCATATATTCATAGAGCACTTCTATGGAAATTAACTCCAAGATGAATTCGCAAATTCATAAATCAAAACCCTAAAATATCATTTAAATCAACATGAAATAGGGTACACAAAATAGCACATATCAATCAAAGAAACAACCGGGCGAACAAAAGGTCGAACAGGCGATCGAGAGGCATGCAAGCATCACCTGGGCTCTGCCCAGGTGCGTGATCGGTCCACTGATCCTTGAAGACCCGTCCACCAGTGGCATCGCCTGGGTGAAGCCCCAGGCGATTTTCATGTCTTTCGGTGGTCCGTCTGCATGGTTTTTCCAATGGTGGATGCTTTTAACTCCTAGGGAACTAGTTCAGTAGACTTGCAAGAATACAAACGATTTCATTTCGATGATTTAAATAATCATATAATAATGGTTTTAGAAAATAGAAAATAGGGTTTCATATGGTAAAATTAGCACACAAGATTGAGAATAATTCAATCCTAAATTCAATCAATTACTAAACAGCGAATAGGCTTTCATTTGGAGATAGTAGTGTGAGATAAACTCACCTATTGGCTTTTTAGCAACTTGCCTTAGTTTCCTATGCTTACTACTTCTCTTCTTCTTCTCTAATTCGCATTAAAATTTAATATATACAAAAAACAAAAAATTGAAATTCTACACAACCAAACAACAAACAAATTGGAGATGGGGTATAGTTTGGATTGAGAGGTTACCTTGATTTTTCCTAGAATTTTTTGTAATTTATTATATTTTAAATTTGAAGATTTGCTTTTAACATAGGTTTAGAGTTTGAAATTCTTAGTTTGAAAAAGCTTTGGTGTGTTTTGAATTAAGATACATGGAGATGTTTCTCAACTTAGAGGAATTCACTAAGTCCCTTAACAGGGCTGAACTAAACACCTAAGCCCAAACCTTTTTTAATTAAATAAACCAAGAATTAAATCATTCCCTAATCTCATTTTTACACAACTTTAAACAACCTTTTCTAAATGATTAAAACATAGAAAAATTAATGTTAATGTTCTAAAATTAAGTTTACCACTAATCTTGATAACTAGATAATGAAACAAAATTTTAACAATCATTTTTCCCTTTATTTTTATTATTGAAAATGAGGCATTTTTGCATTTTCTAAAATAAGAAAACATACACATAAACCATTTTAAAACCAAAGTTTATCATTTTCACTTCTAAATAAAAATACTTATTATTTAGAAAGTACTAACATGATTTTCATAAGAATTTACACATTTAAATCCCTTTTACAAAATATTTTCCCTAAATTTTTTATTAAAGAAAATAATTTTTTTTATTGATTTAACTCATTCTCTAAACTGGTTGATTATATAAATAACACTTTATAAACCCTCATTTTAATCATTAAAAGATTTTAATACTCTATTTTACATAAATACTCAATTTAAACACAAATTTTTCAAATACAATTTGTCCTAAAAATCCAATTACACAATTCCTCACTTATTAAATCTTTAATCTTACACAATTAAATCTGGTTTTTTTAATTAAATAAACGATAAATCAAGGTAAACTTAGTTGGGTTGTTTTAGAAATCCCCAACTAATAAAATTACGTCCTCGCAATTTGAATCTAAAGGAAATTTCATAACAAGTTACTACTTAGCTCCATAACTAAAAAAAATTAGCACAACCATGTAAGCAAACAACAAACAAATACAAAGGAAATGCTCATCTAAATTATGTGCTTCTAGGAAATATACCATGATTTTTTGTTTATTTTAAATATCATTTCAAATCAAAGTTTCTAAAAAAATTTCACATTGTACTTCCTACTAATTTTTGCTAATTAATACTTCCAATTTATTATCATTTTCGATATAAACTTGTAAACTTAAGTACGACCTTTTAATTTAAATTCCAAATTCATTAATATTTGATTATCTGCACAATAATCATTTTAATACTCCTATTGTAACCAACAGATAGTTTAACAATTAGAGTCTCCATATAACCTTTTAAAATTAGTTACATGAAATTTAGCAATTTTTAACTCCTCTTTAAAATAAAAAGGATTTATAAAGATTAAATTCTCATTTCTAGATTCTACAATCTTTTTTCCATATACAATTCCTAATATTTTATAATCTTAGAATCCTCACTTTAAAGAATTCATTATCTTTCATAAAACAAAATTTTCAAATTTCTTTATATTTCAATACTTGAAAAATAAAATTTCCTATTTAAACCTCTAATTTAATCATTTTAACTTTTATTTAAAGTAATTTAAATCAGAGTTGTTACATGCTCTAATTCTAGAAGAAAATTGTGTTTGTGTGGTTCTACTTCAAATAATATTATATAACAAATATACTACGATTTGTAATATGTTAATACATACAAACAATCTTATATTAAAACTTAGAAAGCTTCATTTTCACTCTATTTGTTTAGTATGAATCGAGATCTGCTTTGACCCATCAAGTAAAATAGAGCAATCTAAAATAACTTTTAGACCCTCATTGATGACAGTTCAAACTTGGAATTATCTTCCTTGCTCATTGTTTATTATTATGGACTTTCAGTTTTGTACAAACTCATTTAGAAGATATTACATCTACCCAAACTCAATTGTAAAAAAAACTATGGAAAAAAACTCCGAAATAATAGTATAATACGAAGTGTGTTCTAAAAATTTACACTACTATGAATATTTCACAAATTCGTTCATGCATTCATGAACAACACTTTTGTTCTAAATTTTTTAATTTACCTTCACAAGTTTTAAAACTCCATACAAATCATCCTTTAATTATTACATTAATTCACTAATAAGTAACATGATACTAGTAAGTCTTTATAAAATACTACATAAAATTTCAAACCAAGATGAACTGCCAAAAGGAGACTATCACGTCCAACATAATTTCCACAACCATTACCCAATTCTGACCTGATGTACACAAGTCAGTTTTCATCCAATAATACCAAAAATTTACAAAACTTGTAAAATGAAAGCTATTCTACTCAGTCTAAGCTTTCCAGCAAGGTAAAGATCATCAAAATTAGATTTATGGTTTGAAAGTTATACCCAAAATACTTTCAGCCTTTTAATATCAGAAATTTCTAATAGGACAGAGCTGCCTACCAATTTTCAAACTCGATTTGGATTAAATAAACAATAGAATCTTCAAATGTGGTAAAATGAAAACTTTTTTATTATTGAAATTACATTCTTTTACAAAAAGATTGACTACATATGGAGTTATAAATCTCAAGATATCGCTGTTTTGCTACAGTGCATTTTGAATCAAAATTTCAGCACTAAGACCATTTTAAAACTACTACTCTCAAACTATTTTCACCAAAACCATATATTCTCTATGGATATATTTATGTGAAGTTATTTATTACATGATCCACTTTATGAAAAGCTAGAGACTTCAAAAATTGATATTTCACATTATGCAACCAACTTTCAAAATCAATTCACCCAGTTAGAACACTTTCATAAATCATGCAAGCAAGTTTCTCTCTTTAATGAAAATTCATTTTAAAGAAGATAGTAGATCTTCCTTATTTGCAAGAAGAAATTATTTATCCAAAATAAATTTTGAAAATACACATTGATTTTTAAATTATACTCACAATTTAAATAATCAAATCTCATTGTCTAATTCATTTATTATTTCTTAAACTCAATATTTCACATCAATATATATTAAATGAACTATTCATGCCTATATCTTTTCTCTTAACACAAAATTGAAATTTGCTTTCAAATAAATTTTACAAATTAACAACTAACATATTTTAACACTTCATAGGTTTAAAACACATGTTTAATCAAAAGGGCTTCACTCAATTTTGGTAATAATTTATATCCCAAATTCTTTTTCACGAAATTTCTCTCTTTACTTGCTTTATGAAAGCATTTATTTAACATTTAATAATTTTGAGAGAAATTACTTATTATTCACAATTCAAAGTATCCAACTTTCAATAATTTATTACACTTCATATTTTGTTCGACCAAAAATCCTAACTTTTCATTTAATATGCAATAATGCAAATGGATATATAATATTTTCAATTGCTAATAATAAACAATCATATTAAAATTTTATAAACATCAAACGTAACATTTAATAAATAATTTATATTCAAAATACTATGTTTGAATGTCTCGTTCTAGTGTTTAGGAAATTCCTATCGATAACATTGATCAGGCGCATCGATTAGAATTCTTAAAGCACTCAATGGAAATTTTAACATAAAAATAAATTTCCCTACGATATACATTTATCTTTTACAACTTTAAAAATATTTACTTGCTTGCCTCAGTAAACATCTAATTCTACTTATATGTATATCCTTTATCAAAAAGAATTTTAATTTACACATATGCTTTCTTTTATAAATTTTCTTTTATCAATCTCAATTCTCTACTAAAAACAATTTTTACAATACATCCATAATAATTTCAAGTAAACATAAAACTTTTAATTCATTTTAACATTTGGTTAATTATTCTTATGAATTAAATTTCATTTTTCACAATTTTAATCTTTCCAATAATTCTTGCAGTAGCTATGCCTTTGAAGGCACCATAAGTTCTTTTCATTAATATTAAGCTGGTTTTTAATTCTCAATGAAAATTCATACTCAAGATTAATTTCCACTTATAGGGACATTTCACTAGAAGGACAAACTTTACTGTCCAATTAGTTTCTAGGACACACATCCACAGAAATTAATTTCAAGGCCAAAGTCAGTAGAATAATTATTTTAAGGACAAAGTCAGCAATCCAGTTACTTTCAAGGATATAATTTCATAGGTCTTTAGGCCTTAGAAACTAATTATTTTGCATTTTATCCTTAAAAGTAATTATTTCAGTTGTGTGTCCTGGAAACTAATTGCACTTGCTAAAGAGGCCCTTGTGGCTAATTTTCACTTATAACAAAAAACTTATAATTTCAAAACATTCATGCATTAATCAACCAACCAAACATTTATTAATGATCAAATTACTAAATGTGCTTAGCGAAAACGAGCCAATTATTTCCACCACAAAACTCTGATTACTAATGGATCAGGACATAACAATTCAACTCTAAACCATCTATGGTCAAATAACCATTATTCATTAAATCTCATTTTTGACAAAAGTGAGTTTCAATTAGAAACAAACACAATATTAACACTCAACATACTCAAGTAATAAAATAACACAATTATGACCCAATGATCCCGGTAATCATTTTATTCTGTCCTTGTACAAAAGTAAAATTATTTCTACCACACACAAACACCCTAGGGTAGGGATCTTTCTAGGTCAAGATTCATGTTAGATGATTATTCTATATTATGCGGACCTGCTCTGATACCAACTGTAACGTCCTGTCTCTATACCTATACTACTGAAAGACATTACTAAGTAATGTTGTCTAGTAATATGGAGAATAAGGTTTGTTGGAAGCAACCTTACGTAAATCTTCCCTCGAGCTAATACTGATATGTCATTTTTACTGTAGTCTGAATCAATCTCAAATTTTAACATATATAATATATGCAAGAATCAACACTTACGTAGGTTCATAATAGCAGAATGATATATAATAAATATTCACAAACACAGAATCGTATACTAAACAAAATATGTACACATCCCATAATATAAAGTGAGTCTCAAAATAGAGTTCAAAGCTCACTACCAAAAATATACATCATAGTGTCATCGCTATCTAAATCCAAAATATCATACATATACATACAATGTACAGCGGCCACACACTACTGAAGAGATAACTAATGAAAATATCACTAAACCTAATGACATGATAACAAAAGGCTGCATAATGCAACATCCCTTCAAACCCCAAACACGCACATGAATCCATGGTCAATGTCCCTGAACCTAAAATATCTCGGTTTGACCCTGGCATTGTAATAAAATAATAACCTGATTAAACTATCTTTGAATATCAAAGGGTAAGATCACTATAATAAAGATATTAATTAAAATGAGATATATCTAACTATAATTAACGTACAAGTGATCTCGGTACTACTCAAGTCTATTGAAGACTGTCTATACAAATATAGAAACTTCTACATAGCTATTTCAAATCCATAAACCAAATAAATATACAAAAGTCTATTTCTAATCAAAGGTACTGACCCCTTTTTGGACTAAACATAGAGGTACGGTCCCTTCCTGGACAATCATAAAACATAAGCGAATCATACCATAACACCAAATCATATCAAGTCTTTCATGGACTATCATCTTATATATGGTGTTAACTTATCAAAATCTTCGAAGCACGAAGAGGAAATTCAAATCCAAAACTAAACGCTGTTAAGAACATGTAGGAATAAATACCCAAAAATACTACTAAACACCACACTAGCATTTAATCAGTCGCTAACACCAAAACAACAATTTAATCGGTCACTAACACTACACCAGCAATTTAGTTGGTCGCTAACACAATACTAACAATTCGGTCGATCACTAGCACTATACTAGTAGTTTGTTCAGCTGCTAACACCATACCAGCAGTTTAAGTTAGTCGCTAACATCACACCAGCAATTTAGTCTGTTGCTAACACCATAGTAACAGTCGGACGGTCGCTAACACCATACCAACAGTTTAAGTCGGTCGCTAACACCACACCATATATCGACCAATATGATTGTAACACCCCATATTTTTAGTAACATTATTTAGAATATTTAATTAGATAAATAAAATAAAATAATGCAAGTTTACTAATGGATTAAGACTTGTGATTAAATAAGATGTATCATGTTGAACAAGTGAACCAAAGAGAATAAAGAGAATAAAAGGTCAGGAAATATGCAAGGGCAAAATAGGAACAAGGCACATCCTTATACCCTTAACCCCTCAATACTCATGTTCATTTTATTTTCACAAACAAAAATAGAGCTAAGGTCGGCCACCATTAGAAAGTGCAAAGAAGAAGAATTCAAGAGGAAGAATCAAATCACTTAATCAACAACAAATCTCACATTCTTAATTAAAAAGCTAAGGTGAATAATGACTACATCTCAAGTTTTTAATGGTTTTTCGTTTTAGTATGAAATCGAAATTATTTGCAAATTTTTTGCCATTTTTGGATGATAAAATGTATATCTATATGTTGTTGAGGATTTATTCTAATTCACATAATTTTTGTGAAAAGGGTTTCAATTTTTGTACTTTTCTGAATTAATGTAGATTTTATATGAATTTTCTAGTGAAGAAAATGCTAATTTGGGTTTAAAATTAATTACGGCCAAATTATATTGGCTTAGGGTTAGAAAATTATATATGTTAAAAACATATCAAAAATGATTTTCTAGAATTTTTGTAGAATTTTCCCAAGTGTTTTAATGGATATATAAAATTATTTAAGGTATGGGACTTAAATGTTTTATATATTTCTAAAAAAGAGAAGGGATATTTTGTGAATAACCCAAATTCTTATTTCTAAAAATCGGTAGTACTTTTAGAAAAGAAAATTTTGCAACCAGTCATAATTTGAGAAACAAGGCAGGTTGGGTACAAAGTAATAGTTTAAAAAGTCAAATCTACATGCTTTTTCATGTTTCAATGCTTTCGGCACCAGGCTTCTAACTCCTTACCTCCTCCCCTACTCCATCGAAACCAATGCATATGGTGTCAGATACTTGATACGTAGTGAATTGGACAAAGGCAGAAGGTATTGGGTCAAAACCAGGGGTTCCAAAGCGATCGAAGCACTACTTCGCTTTTAAATGAAAATGCACCTGCTTTGCTTTCGACTTGGTCTGCTTTAGACTGGGTCAATGACTTTAAAAGAATGGTTTTAAGAGGTTTCGCCTTTGTTTTGAAGTAACTGCTTTAGACTAGGTCGAAACCCTTGACTGTCGCTTTTTATCTTTTAACCCAGATTGATTTCGAAAGGGTTACCTTATTTTCAAAACCAAGCCGCTTCTCTAATACTTTCGAAGGGATGGTTTCGACACCTTCACATCTTTACTTAGGAAATGATTTCGAACGAGATGCTTTCGATTTAAATGTTTTGAAGACTTATTTTGCTCTATAAAAGGTAGAACTAAATGCTTTCTAAATGCTTGATGTTTTGATGCTTTCGAAAGGTTTTAAAGAAAGGTTTCTAAGGGGTGGTTCCCCAATGGTTTCGAAAGGTTTAAAAGGAAAGGTTTGCCAATGGTTTTGAAAGGCAATGTTCAAGTGTTTTAAAGAGGATGTCTAAGGTTTGAAAGCTTTCGAAGGAGATGTTTTCAATGCTTTCGAAAGGATAAATATAATGGTTTCAAAAGGTATGATTTCGAAAGGTATGATTTGAACCTCGGCCTAAGGTTTCACTTGTATTAAAAGGGACACTATCAAAGGGTTCGAAAGAGGTACTTTAGAAAGTTTAAACGTTTTCATCACCAAGGTTTTTTGTAAACAATAAGTAGCATGGCAAGGTGAATTGAGTAAAGCAAAGAGTATATATAAACAATTTCCATGTTAAAAGAATGATTTAAAGGTTTAAATCAATTTGAAAGAAAAGGTTTTCAAGGAAAATTTTACAGGTAGATAACCCTTAGTAAAATGACTCGAATACTAGAATACCTAATGGGACTGGTGTGTGGTCGTGCCCTATACTTTAGCTAGTAGCCCCGAGCTAATATAAGTCCAAAATTCCAATATGCATGGCTTTGTCAGAAGTGATACTAAAATTATGTTACACACGGAAAGGAATCTAAAAAGGAAAAACAGGTTATTGGTAAGCCCGCAAAACCATTAGGATCAGTTAGACCTGGAGAAGTAAATAATGATAGACCGTCCACAAGAGGAGTATTTAACAGATGTTAGATTTTTATGTTTTCTGGTAGGCCCGAGTCAGCAATGGGTTAGTAGTAGCCAAACAAAACTACAATATATGGACAGATAGTTAATATGACAACTGATATGTACATATACAAGATATTGCTTTACAGATTTAACTAGTTTTGGTTGCATGAATATAATTTGCTAAAGATATGTTTTAAAAAGGATGTTAAGAGGGGAAACCCATTCCACTATGTCGGTGTGGTCTCACTTAATATCAGATAATCGAGATGTATAGTACTGGGATTTATGTCTAGCATGAAGTTTGTTCTTCCTTAAACTCTCAAGTGCTCAAAAATTGATTTGAGTAGGCTGAGGGTTCAGGTTTACAAGTTTTAGTAGGTTGGCGAATAAAGATTCCAGTGACGAGCAGGTGGCTGACGGATAGCTAATTAAGAGTTGCTGTTATATTTTGGGATCAATTCTGTTGTATTGTACATATAGTACTCTAGTCAACCAAGGGGGCATCGTTATATGTCGCTCTTGGCGTATTTATGTATTAACTATATTTTAAAGGAATCTGGGAAAGCGATGTGATTATATAATTTGAATGTGAAACATGTGTCTTGAAATGTAATCAGTAAAATGATGTTTTTTTGAAATCCATGATTTTTGTTTCATATTCAAGTGCTTATGATATTATGGATACCATTAACATAGCCATATTAGTCGCCGGAAGTTAATACTATGGATGGCTGTAGCATCTGTAGCATTTAGATTTGGGCCTCTAGATAGAGGATGTTATAACTTGTTATCAAAGCATAGGTTTATGAAAAACTTTAACTAGAAAGATGATTTTGAAAGACATAATCCAAAGGAATTAGCGTTAAGATCGAGGCATGGGATAACGCTATAGTAACGTACTTGTATTTGCCATATATAAGTATACGCTTTATTTATAATCTCGTATATCTATTAGGTTATTTTTCTATATCACATGAAGGTTTGAATGCAGATATGGATTCTCGAAGAGATAATGTTGGAGGAGGAGGTGCCACTACAAATGGAAATGCCAGACCTAATATTAGAAGGAACGCAAGTCAGACACGAGTTGGAAATACTAGTGCTGAAGTCTCGCAAGTTGACATGAAAGCCATGTATCAGTTTTTTATGAACATGATGCAAGCGGGGGTTGCTACTGGAGTAGTTGGAGAGGAGTCCAGGAAGCTCCAGTAGTCAATAATTATGCTGCTTTGAGTAGGGACTATTTTAGGTTGGGAGGAAAACCATTCATTGGGACTGAAGATGCCATAGAAGCGGGGAACTGGTTGCTGCATTGTGAGATGATTTTTTCAGATCTAGGGCTCAGTGACGAGTAGAAAAAAGGCTCGCTTTGAGGCAGCTTCAAGGAGCAGCTTTATACTGGTGGAATAGTGTTATAGCTGGAGTGGATGAGGGAATGATGACATGGGCTGAGTTTAAGAGAAGGTTCGAGAAGAGATTCATGTTTGTGACGGCCAAGTCTACCTTGCTTAGGAAGTTTGCTAAGTTAGAGAGTGGAGAAATGGTTGTGTTAGAGTATGCTACAAGGTTTGAGGAGTTGGCAAGATATGGTCATGCCACTGTGGATACCGTAACTAAGAGAAATGAGAAGTTCATTATGGGATTAAAACCTGAACTGGCCAGGACTACATTACCTCATATCAGGGATCCTTGTAATGTTGTAGTAGAGATGGTTCTAAGACATGAAGAAATTATTTGCTTTTGTGGAGAAGGATATGGCGAAGGAGGTCCAGATAGGACGGAGTCAGAAAAGGAAGTTCTTTCCGAAGAAGGGAGCTAAGAAGGGTGGACTGTGAAAAAAGGAAAGTCAGAAGTTGTCTTTTTTAAATGCGACAAGAAAGGGAATTTTACGAATGAATGTCATTCTGGAGAGGCAAATAAGGTGACCGAGAAGAAGAATATCAAATGCTTCAACTAAGATCAGTTGGGTCATTACAAGAGCCAATGCAAGGAGCCTGCTAAGGATGGAAATGGCAAAGTATATGCATTAGAGCCAGCTACCACGAGACCCAGACTGTAAGGAGCGGATTGTATATACCGTAGAAAACCCAATTTGTGAGGTGAATACTTTGTTGGGTGTTGTGGAGATAGAAGATGAGCCGAATCAAGTTTCTACGGTTAGAGAATTCGTAAATATTTTTGAACCCGTAGAAGGATTGCCATCGAAATGAGCCATTGAGTTTCGGATAGATTTGATGCCTGGAGCAGAACCAGTTAGTAGACCGCTAAGCAGGATGACACCAATCGAACTGAGGGAGCTCAAGGTGTAGTTGGTGGGTTTGGATAGAAAGAATTTTATCAGACCTAGTAGTTCGCCTCGGGGAGCAGCCGTAGTGTTTGCTAAGAGGCCGAACGGATCGTTAAGGCTATGTATCGATTATCGTAAGTTGAATGAGAAAATGATAAAAAAATTGATACCAGTTGCCTAGGATAGATGATTTTTCGATCAGTTGAGTGGAGCCAAGATATTTTCGCAGTTAGATTTAGTAATAGGTTTCCAACAGCTTAGGGTGGCAAAGGATGGTATTCCTTTGACGGCATTTAGAACCAGATATAGATCATACGAATGGTTAGTGATGTCGTTCGAACTGACTAATGCGCCAGCTTTCTTTGTAGATTTGATGAACCAGATTTTCCAAGAGCACGTGGATAGATTCGCAGTGGTTTTCATAAATGATATTTTGGTATACTCTAAGGATAAAAGAGAGCATAAAGTTCATCTAGAGTAGTGCTTAAAACGCTGAGGCGGCATCAGTTGAAGATGAAGTTCTCGAAATGTCATTTTTGGAAGAAGAAAGTGAAGTTTCTTGGCCATGTAATTTTAGAGAATGGGTTATCAGTAGATCCAACTAAGATCGAGGCCATGAATAGTTGGAAGAGACCAGAAACAGTGACTGAGATAAGAAGTTTTCTTGGATTGGTCTGTTAATATCGAAGGTTTATTGTGGATTTTTCACGGATAGCGGCACCAATGACCAAGCTAACTCGAAAGGATGTGAAGTTCGTTTGGACCATTAAATATGAGGAGGCATTCCAGACTATGAAACACTTATCAACTAATGCACCTGTGTTAGTTGTTCCAGAGGGGAATCAGGATTTGGTCGTATAC
The DNA here is from genome assembly GCA_030765085.1 of Allium cepa. Lineage (NCBI taxonomy): Eukaryota > Viridiplantae > Streptophyta > Magnoliopsida > Asparagales > Amaryllidaceae > Allium > Allium cepa. The sequence goes on along the minus strand of CM060938.1, from coordinate 457,361,655 downwards.
ACGGATGCATGTGGGACTGGGTTAGGAGCTGTGTTAATGTAGAGGGGTAGAGTAATTGCCTATGCTTCTCGACAGCTTAGACCGCATGAAGTCAGATATCCAACCCATGACATGGAGTTAGCTGTGGTGATTTTCGCGCTGAAGGTATGGAGACATTATCTTTGGGAGAAAGATTTGAATTGTATATGGATCATAAGTCATTGATGTATTTGTTCTCTCAGAAGGAGCTGAACATGAGATAGCAGAGGTGGTTAGAGTTCAAAGCTGCTTATAAAGTCGGTATTGAGTATACAACGGGAAGGATAACAAGGTTGCAGAAGCACTTCGCAGAATGTGGTGTTAGTGATGATAGTTGAGTGGAAAGATTTGGAAGTGTTAGCAACTTGCAGAGCGCAGTGGTGAACGAAGAGTAGTTCAAGTACAAAAACTGCTTTGTTATCATGTTTGGAAGTTCAACCGGTTATGATCGAAAAGGTTGCTTCTAAACAGCTTGAGGACCCAAATGTTGGTTGAATGGATCAAAAAGCTGAAAGATCAAAAGGAGAGCGATGACTTAAAGGATTTTAGTCTTGACTAAAATGGGTGATTGAAAAAAATGAAGATTGTGTGTCCCAAATGTGAGAGACATTAGGAAGGAAGTTTTGGAGGAATGTCATCGCTCGAAGTTCACTATTCATCCGGGAGGAACAAAGATGTATCGGGACATGAAGAAAAGTTTCTTCTGGGAAGGTATGAAGAGGGATGTAGGCTTATGGGTGAAGCACTGTCTGAATTACCAACGGCTAAAAGCCGAACATCAAAAGCTAAGTGGTTTGCTTCTGCCTTTGGACATTCCAGTGAAAGTGGGATTCTATTTCTATGGATTTCATCGACAGGTTGCCAAGGTCATTGTGGACAGGTTGACCAAGAGTGCTCATTTCATTCCAATTAAGTCAGCAAGAACGACACTTGTGTTAGCGAAGTTGTTTCTGAAGAATGTAGTTAGACTGCATAGAATTCCTAGTAGTACAGTGAATGATAGAGATTCTTTATTCATTAGCGAGTTTAGGAAGAGTCTATAGGATACCTTAGGTACCAAGCTCAAGATGAGTACCGCTTACCATCCACATACTGATGGGAAAACGTAGAGAGTTAACAAAGTTTTGAAGGATTTGTTACGATCTTTTATGCTAGATTTGTGGGATCATGGGAAGACCATCTACATCTAGTCGAGTTTTTGTATAACAACAATTATCAGGCTAGTATAGGGATAGCACCAGTTGAAGCTTTGTATGGAAGACCATGCAAATCTCTAGTTTGTTGGTTAGAGACTGGGATAGGTTGGTTCTTAATCCAGATTTGGTTAAAGAAGCTGCAGAAATGTTCAGTTAATTCGAGCTAGAATGAAGGAAGCTCAATCTAGGCAGAGGAATTATGCGGATAAAAGACGGAAAGACTTAGAGTTTTCTATTAGAGAGCATGTTTTCATTAAGGTGTCTCCAATGAAGGGTGTGATTCGATTTGAAAAATCAGGGAAGTTGGCACCGAGGTTCGTTGGACCATTTTCTATTATTGAGAGGATCGGAAAACTCGTGTATAGAGTAGAGTTACCGAGCAGTTTTGTTGGAGTCCACGATGTTTTCCATGTTTCTCATCTAAGGAAGTGTATTCAAGATCTGGATACTACTATACCACCGACTATGTTAGATGACTTAGTCGTAGAGCCGAATTTGACTATAGTTAGAAAGACAACTCTGAAAGAGTAGGCTATGTGGTAGGATCGTGTAATATGGAATAACGGAATAGTCTAGGTAGATAAAGTAGGTAAATGCAAGGAGACACCAGGATTTTATACTGGTTCGGACCTCTCGTCCTACGTTCAGTCCCTAAGCTTCACTTAGGAATTTCACTAACTAACACCCTCACTTCAACCGGAGGAATAGGTTTACAACTTACCCGAACAACCGAACGGGATTTCTTGCCTCAACTACCGAAGAGGACTTCAACTCAATTACTAAAATACAATATTTGACTTGTTGTGTTCTTGTCAACACTAATGAGTCTAATGCAGTACAATATTCCTATAATCTTATCCTCGAGAGTATGCAATGTGTTTGTGAAGATTTAGGAAATGTGAATTGCTATGAATCAAAAGAATGTTATAAACAAAAATAATGATTCAAGAAATAGATTAGTGATTGCTTTGAGAATATCTAGAAAATATGAACAAGAGAATAGTTAGATTAAAGCAAGAGAATTCAGTGAATTAAATGATGTTAAAATCGTGTATATATACTTGTAGAAGAGATGCATATGTTGTCAAAGGTTGCAAACAAGAGATGCTTCCATTTCCATTGACGAATGGTTGCAACTTTTGGGAGGAAGAAGGTGTCTTTTCAGAGAAAATTCGCAGGTTCAAATTCAGTCGACTGAGCAGGGAATTCAGTCAACTGAAAATATGAAGTAAAATTTTCGGGACCAAATTCAGTCGACTGTGCAGGGACATTCAGTCGGCTGAAACTGTGCATGTGTATAAATTTGTTCCAGTTTCAGTCGACTGCCTGTTCCTGTTCAGTCGACTGAACTCATAAAACCTGCATAGTTAAAACTTAATTGAAAAATGAAGTTTATAAAAAATTTCTAGTGTTCGTGCAAGCTTCTTGAGGATAGATTTTAACAATATATCTAGACTAATGACATATGTAAAAACATACTTTAAGTTTGTATGGTCTTCATCTATCTTCCTTTAGCATTTGCATATATTTCTTCCTTGTTTGTTAAAGCACATTTGTTTGGTCTTCATCTATCTTCCTTTAGCATTTGCATATATTTCTTCCTTGTTTGTTAAAGCACATTGTCATTGATCAAAATCTTCGCGTATCAACATTCTTCCCCTTTTTGATTGATGACAATACTGATTTATTCTAGAGACGTTTTACTTATTTTCTCCCTCTGAATGTATGCACTATCTTTCCTATAAAACAAAGTTAGTACCATAGATTTTCTCCCCCTTTGTCATCGACAAAAAGGAAGAACTAACAGCAGTAATAATTTATCAAAACAATCACTGAAGCATAGAGAATTATTTGCATAATCATGACTGAAGAAAAATAGAAATGTTGTGACAGACAAGCATAAAATTGCTATTTATACAAGCCACTAGAAAATTAAAAATACACATCAAAACAACAAGAAAATCACTCATCTCTATCCCAGTCATATGAACCTTCTCTTCCTGTTGGTTCACGTATGACGGGTCCTCCTGTTGGTGGTCTATGTGCTTTTCCTCCTTGGCCACAACTAGCTCCGCTTGCGCTGCTACTTGTATGCTCTTCGGATGTCGTCCATGTAAACGTAGGTGCCGGACGTTTGCCGCAAGATGTTGAAGCAGTAGTGGTGCTTGAGCACGAGATTGCATCCCAAAGCTTGTTGAAGAATCCTTTGATTTTGTCAAGCTTATGATCTACCTTTTTAAGGCGAGTGTCAAGAATTTGTTGATTTCTTGACAATATCCCCAAGGATTGGTTGGTAGTGAAGCTTGGGTCAACAAGACGAATTTCATCATCTTGCTCGAGATGTTCTTCGTGGCGAGGTTGAGGTGGTGGTTGTTGTTGTTGTTGTTCTTGATGCCTTGCTTTCCATTCGGCGAGTGATATTATGCAAGGACGTCGAGATGGGAGTTGCATTAGGATTATGGTCCGGTGGTTAATTTGATGGACCATTGTATTCTCCGATTCAGGTAATGGCGTATCGACGTTGAGGAGAAGTCGCATGATGTACTCTCCAAAGTAGATAGTGCGCATTTTGCCATTATTGAAAGTGAGAAACTCATCAAGAATAAGTTGTACCCAATTAACTCGTATATTGCCAAAAATAGCATATAGAGCTCGATAGTTATTTGGGTAGACAATTTCGTGCGATCCCGTGCGAGGAGTAATCGTTCTCATTAGGGCTTTATGGAGGATTCTCGCCATAGGTCGAAGGGAGGTGGACTTAAAATCCCTAAAGTTGATATTATCATCCATGAATCGATGGTTGATGTTGTCGTGAATGTGTGGATTGAATTCTATCTCCTCTAGCTTTCTCCCGACATTTGGAGACTCTAAAATGTGTGTTATTCTATTCAAGGAAAACCAAACTTTCTTTCCACACACCATACTCCAAACACTATTGTTTGGATTTCTTGGAGTTTGGTGTCCAAGATTAAGATTAGCATAAAATAATTTTACCAATACATGATTAATGGCATGGTCATTTCGTTTCAAATCTAAAAGAGAAGTTAAACCTGCTGGATGCTTGGATATTGTAGGTTTGAAAACTTTGAAAATCAACGAAAGAATGCTCGAAAATTCGAGAATTCTTCATCTTGTTCCATCAAGTGACAGCGGTTCCATCATAAAGCCATTGTGCTATTTGAGCATCAATTGGCTCGGAGGATGAAGAAGATGAAGCTCGTGATCTTTTTGGTGCCATTTAGTTGAGAATTTAGTTGATTTTGAGGAATTTGGGGGTTAGGGTTTCGAAATTGATTTGGGGAAGAAAGTTTGTAGGAGGTAAAAAGTGAATTGGTAGGGTAAAATCTGGTGATTAAAAGGGGAAATTTTGCCTGGGAAGTGGCGTTCAGTTGACTGAATGGTCTGTTCAGTCGACTGAATCAAAGGCCGAAATTTTCTGTGATAGATTCAGTCGACTAAACAATACATTTAGTCGACTGAAATTTTTGCTGGAAATTTTATGTTGAATTTTTAGTCGACTGTGCAGATGATTCCAGTCGACTGAACTATGTAAATATTGTTTTCTATTATATTTTCAGTCGACTAAGCAGGGGCGGTCAGTCGACTGAAACATGCATTTTTGTTGTTTCAGATAATTTTTGAAATTAAACAATTTATTTAAAGAAATAGTTACAAAAATATTGATGTAACAACATACAAATATTTCAAACTTTAACTATTTCTTTGGGGATGGACTTGGAGACTTCTTTCCTTCATTCTTCATGTAATTTATATCCCATGAATTCAGACTATATTGAGGAGTCTTAGGAGACGTCCAAGGATTCATAGGATCGACTGGTGTACGATAAGATGAAAATGGATCAAGTGAGCTAACAGGGCGAGGTAGGGGTTCAGCCACTTCGTTCTTCTTTGATCCACAGAAGCGTAAACCGATTTGTTCTAGGAAGCTCAAACGTCTTGCCGTAACTTTTTGCTCAAAGTATAGCTCTCGTTGAAGATCTATCTGTTGTTGTTGAAAGTGATGAATTTCATCAATCTTTCTTTTTGTGTCAGGTGAAATAAAGAGTCCGCGTTTTGCCTTTTTAGATTCTGGAGTGAAACCAGTACGATAATTTTCCCATTTGTAAACCGGCTCATGTGATGGTGTTGGTGTGGGAAGTTTTGGCGACGTTGGAGTGTTATCAACTGATGAGGTGAGATATTGATTAGAGAGAAGGAGTTATTGGACGACATTTTATGTTGAATTAAGATTTTATATAAAATCGAGATGAAAATAAAAATATTTTTAAGAATTTATTTATAGTAGAATTTTACTAAACAAATAATGGTTATAATTTAATAAGATTTTTTAACCGCACAGAGATTTAATGGTAAAGAGAATTTTGTTAAAATGTATGGTTCTTATTTAATAATTCAGTTTAAAAATGGGTGATTTATAAGTTATATAATGTAACATATAGCATAGCTGAAAATATTTGAAATTCTTATTCAGTCGACTGAGTATTTTGTTTTAGTCGACTGAAATGTGGGAATATTTCTAATGTATTTCTAATTAATATCTTTAAAGGATATTATACCTAATTCTCGTCGAAGTTTTATAAAGCAGTTTTCTAATAGAGATTTAGTAAATATATCCGCAATTTGGTTTTCGGTAGAAATATATTCTAAATTAATTATTCCTTTTTCGATATTGTCACGTAGAAAATGATGACGAATATCTATATGTTTTGTACGAGAGTGATTAACCGGATTTTTAGATAAGTTTATTGTACTTGTATTATGACAGTATATTATAGAATTTGTTAAATTTATATTAAAATCTTTAAGTGTTTGTTGCATGTATATAACTTGAGTGCAAGCTAAAGTAGCTGATATATACTGCTTCGCAAGTGGAAAGCGAGACACAATTTTGTTTCTTACTAAACCAAGATACAAGTGATTTTCCAATGAAATGGCAAGTACCACTTGTACTTTTTCTATCTGTTCGAGATCCACCAAAATCAGCATCACTATATGATACTAACTCAAATGGACACTCCTTTGGATAGAAAAGACCGAAATCTTTAGTTTTGTTAAGATATCGCATTATTCGTTTTACTGCTCTTAAGTGTGAATCTTTAGGATCGGATTGAAAACGTGCACATAAACAAACACTCATCATTATGTCGGGTCTACTAGCGGTTAAGTAAAGTAAGGAACCTATCATACTTCTAAACAATTTTTGATCTACAGTTTTGCCATTTTCATCTCGATCGAAATGTGTAGTTGTACTCATAGGAGTAGGTTTAGCAGAAGTGTTTTCCATGCCGAATCGTTTAATTAAATTAGCACAATATTTTTCTTGGTTTATAAAAATTCCATTTGTTAATTGTTTGATTTGAAGTCCGAGAAAATATGATAATTCTCCCATATGAGACATTTCGAACTCATTAGTCATTATATTTGAAAATTCTTTACATAAATTTTCATTTGTTGAACCAAAAATAATATCGTCTACGTATATTTGAATTATTAAAATATCTTTGGTAGTATTTTTTAATAAAAAGCGTTTGATCTACTTTTCCAATTTTAAATCCCGAGTTTAATAAATAACTTTTAAGTCTTTCATACCAAGCACGAGGTGCTTGTTTAAGACCATATAGTGCCTTTTTTAATTTAAAAACATGATCCGGATATTTTTCATGTATAAACAACGGAGGTTGTTCTACATATACATTTCTTTAATAAAACCATTTAAAAATGCACTTTTAACATCCATTTGATAAAGTCTAAAATTGTGAAAACATGCAAAGGCTAATAGAATACGAATTGCTTCAAGTCTTGCAACGGGAGCAAAAGTTTCTTCAAAATCAATACCTTCTTCTTGATTATACCATTATGCTACTAGTCTTGCTTTATTCCTTGTTATATTACCTTGTTCGTCTACTTTATTTTTGTAAATCCATTTTGTTCCAATTACTGATTGATTAGTAGGACGGGGAACTAATTCCCAAACATCGTTACGTTCAAATTGATTTAATTCTTCTTGCATTGCGATAATCCAATAATCATCTTTTGATGCTTCTTTTGGATTTTTAGGTTCTATTGATGAAATGAAAGCTACATGACCCATTTGATTTAGTTGATTCCTTGTTCTAACTTGAGAATTTATTTCTCCTATTATATTTTGAGTTGGATGATCTCGTAATATTCTAGGAGGAGATCTTAGTTCATTATTATTATTTTCAAGATTTGTTTCTTCTATATTTATTAATTCTTCATCATCTTTTATATTAAAATTTTTATTAAAATTTTCATCAAAAGATATATGCAAAGTTTCTTCAATTAAATTTGTTCGTTTATTAAATACTCGATACGCTTTACTTCGTCCTGAGTATCCTACGAAAATTCCTTCATCGGCTTTTGGATCGAATTTTCCTAGTTGATCTTATGTATTTAAAATGAAACATTTTGATCCAAATATTTTAGAATAAGATATATTTGGTTTTTATTATTAAATAGTTCATAAGAAGTATTTTTAGTTAATGGTCTCATTGATATTCTATTTAATACATAACATGCAGTAGCAACGACGTCTGCCCAAAAATGTTTTGGTAGAGAACATCCATTTAACAATGTTCTTGCGCATTCTTGTAATGTTCTATTCTTTCTTTCTACAACTCCATTTTGTTGAGGAGTTCTAGGAAAAGAAAAATTATGATTTATTCCTTGCTTTTTACAAAAAGTTTCAAAAACTTCATTTTCGAATTCGCCTCCATTATCGCTTCGAATATTTTTAATTTTCAAATCTTTAGTGTTTTGAATTCTTTTGACAAATGTTTAAAATGCTCAAAAGTGTCACTTTTATTTTTCATAAAAATAGTCCATGTATATCTTGAAAAATCATCAATTATTACAAATACGTATCGATTATGATTAATGGATTGAATTTGTGTTGGTCCAAATAAATCCATATGTAGAAATTCTAATGGTTGTAAAGTCGAAATAATTTTCTTAGATTTGAAAGATGATTTAGTTAATTTTGCTTTTTGACAGTACTCATCACAAAGATTTTTTATTTTAAAGTTTATTTTGGGTAAACCTCTTACTAATTCATTTTTAGAAAGTTTTCTAATGGTTTTAAAATTTATATGACAAAATCTTTTGTGCCATAACCAAGGATCATTATCTTTGGCAAGTAAACACATACTTGAATTATGATTAATATTCATATTTAAACATAAATATTTCTATCTCTATTTCCTTCAAAAATAAGATTTTGGTTTTGATCAAAAATACTACATTTATTATTCGAGAAAGTTATTTTAAAACCTTTGTCACACAATTGACTTATGCTAAGCAGATTTAAATTTTCAACTAATGAAACATTTGTTATAAAAGGTAAATTTGATGTACCGTAATTGTTCACATCTCCTTTGCCAATGATATACCCTTTTGAATTGTCTCCAAAGGTAACCGAGCCACCATCAAAGTATGTGATGTTTATAAGCATATCTTTGTCTCCGGTCATGTGTTTTGAACAACCACTGTCTAATATCCATTTTTTCTTTTTGAGTGGGACCTGAAAATAAATATGAAATTATTGGTACCCACCTTTTAATAGGGTCCTAAAAGTTAGAGTTTAGGAAACCAAACCCAATTTGGTTTAGTATCCTTTTTATAAATATAGTTTTCATTATGATGAACATTATCCATAAATGTTTTAATATATTTTTTTCTTATTAATACATTGTTAGTTTTTGGTAACCAAATTTTAACTACCTTGTTTTCTACTTTTGTTTTAATAGTTTTCTTTGGCAATATTTGTTGTTTTGAATCCATATTCCTCTTAAAATTTGTATTTTTCTTTTTAGGAATTTTTGACTCCTTTTTATATCCTAATCCATGTTTACTTGAAGAGGATTGAGAATTTTCTAAAATCTTAGATAAATTTTCTCTTCCTTTGTTAAAGTTAGAAACATTTTTAGTAATGTTACCTAGTCTAGCTTGAAGACTATTATTTTCTAACTCAACTTGTTTAATCTTAGTTTTTAACTCATAATTTTCAGAAGCAATTATATCATTCTTTGTTTTTTGAGTTTCAATTTCTTGACTTAAAAGTGATAATTGAGTTTCCGAATTTGAATGAGATTCTTGAACTTTTTCAAGTTCTTCTTCTAAGATTTTCTTTTCATCTTTTAACATATCTCTTTCAAATTCAGCTTTGTTTTGATTTTCACGAGTTTTTTTGAGTTTCTTTTTAAGAGTTTTTATTGTGCTTAAAAGTTCAGTGTTTACTTCAATTAAATCGTCGAAAGTTAAATTATTTACCACAGATTCTTGAGCCATGAAGCATACATTTTCTTGTTCATTGTCGCTATCACTATCATTTTCGGATGAAGATGAATCTGAATCGTCCCATGTTACAGAAAATGCCTTCTTTTTGAATTTATCCTTCTTGTTTTTGTTGTTGAAGTTTTTCTGATTTTCCTTCATTTGTTCTTGACAATCTTTTCGCATGTGTCCTTTCTTATAACAATTGAAGCATTCTATATTTGAGGATGAAGGTTTATTTAAGAAATTCTTTTTGAATCCGTTTTTGTTTCCTTTTCTATACTTTAAGAATTTATTGAAATTTTTGGCTATAAATGCTAGATCCTCATCTTCAGACTCTGATTCTTCCTTTTCCGCATGAAAAGCAACATTCTTTCTTTGTTGTACTTGATCCTTTTTAGCTTGCATATTAACTTCATATGACATAAGATTTCCAATCAATTCGTCTGGTTTCACTGTAGATAGATCATTTGCTTCCTCGATTGCTAGTACTTTTCTCTCCCATTCATCAGTGAGTGAATTTAGAATTTTAGACACAATGTCAAAGTCCGTGTATCTTTCTCCTAGTCCGATTAGAGCAGGATGAATATCTTGAAATCTTGAGTACATGTCATTGATGGATTCATTTTGTCGCATTCTAAAATTTTGGAATTGATTCTTCAGCATGGATATTTTGTTTGTTTAACTTTTTTTGTGCCTTCATGTATGACTTTAAGTGTTTCCCATATCTGATATGCAGTAGTACATATGCTAACACGGTTGAATTCATTTCTATCCAGGGCGCAAAATAGCATATTCATAGCTTTGGCATTTTCACTAGCTTCATTCTTTTGACTTTGTGTCCATGTAGGATAATCGGTTGTGGGTACAACGAACTCTGCTTGAGTAGCATTCCAGGCTTCGAAACTTATTACTTGCATATAAATCCTCATTGTAACATCCCGAAAATTTTGAATTTAAAATTTAGTAATATATTTTAACTTTTTGAAATAAAAATTGAAAAGTTATAAAGGAATAAAATATGAACAAAGTTTAGTATTTTTAGTCAAAAATTTTAAAAGAAATAAAAAAATAAAAAATACAACCAGGCCTATACAAAGAAAGATAAGACATAAGAAAAAAAACATACTCTTTCAAATTTAGCAATAAAAACAAAGTAACATGACATATGTAATATACAAACTTGCATAGGGATTGTACACCAAGAAACTAAACCAATATACAAACAAATTAAAGTAAGTTTTGTAATAAATAAAATAAGAAAATGAACAGCACTTGCAAAAAGAATATGCAAAGCAGGAAGTGAGTTATGCAAGCCTCAACATAAATAAAATAAGTGTATGAAACAAGTTTTGGTACTTATAAAAAAAAAATAAAGAGGATAAAAAAATCAAACAATAGACTAACCTAGAACTCTCTCCCCAGCAAAAGAAGAAGCAAATAATAATCCAATGTAAACATAAAGTGCTGAAAGTATGCAATGGAGTGAATAAACATTTCACAACATACTTCATTTAATGCATTGCATGTACACAATCTTTTCGGCACACACTAACATTTATTAACAGGCATGGTTTAGTTTTTCTTTTACTTCAACTTGTACTTACTTATGCTTTACCCTGTACAAAGCCACTATGTAAATAATGCTTCAGTACTTTGCTTAAAAACCTGCCTACCTCCTTATATACATGGCAATTGCCTTAGTTATTTCGTTCAAACAAACTTTTGCAAAGATCAGAAAAGAAATAAAAGCCAACATCATTTTTATTTAAGCTTGGAAGGAAATTTACTGAAGAAAAAAAAAACAGAGGAAATACAAACTGCTGCAACTCTTCAAATACAAAAATATAGTCTCTGTTTCTATATTGTTCAGGTGAGTAAAATAATCTTTAAAAGCTTAAATCTATTTAAACAGTTTAAATTTCATTTATAAGCTGTTTATATATATGCTTCAGTTTATAAAGAGGATTTTGTATGCTCTGCATTTCATTTTCTCTGTAACTATCACAGCATTTGATTATTCATTCAAAGAATTTGATTTATTTATATTGGAACATTGTTAAGTAATAAAAGTCTTAAATCAAACAAGCAATTAAATCTGTAAGCAAGTTTTAAAAACTGTTTCAATATGATGTGAAGAAATATACTACTGTTAATTTGATCTACAGGCAATCAAAGGAAAATTGTGATAAATTCAAGTATTATAAAAAGCCAATCCAAGTTAATAACTTAAATTCTTACTATAAATCATGATTTATACAACAAAAATGAGAATTTTTAATTTGGTATTACACGTGCAGTTTGAATATGAACAAAAATAGCACTTTGATCATTATCTGGTGATAGAATCAAAATCGTATGCTAAGATTGTTCATCGTTGAGTTCGGGAAAAATGTTGAAAAAAAATTTCTATTGTATAAATTTTGAATTCGAATGAAAACTAGGGTTTAAGAACTGTTTCCAGTTCGCGTTGAAAATGGGATCGCCGCTCCACCTAGGGGTGATCGGAATCCACGTCGCCGGTGCCAATCGAGGCGTCACATCTTGATGAAGCTTCAGTATGATTTTAGTGGCTTCTGATGGCCATACGTGGGAAGACGAGATGTTTTAGTGGTGATGTGTTGATGGGTTTATTCGATTGAACCACCGGAAGTTGAATCACGGCGATATTAAAACTTCTGGGTGGTCGGCTAGGTTGAGGTAGTCTTCGTTGACTTGCCGATGGTCGCGCGGAGGGTCAGAACGTCACCGTTCAGGCGTACACGTATATGTGTATCATCGCGTGTCTGAAAATGGTGGGTTGTGGAAGAAGAAGTGGCATGGAGGAAGACTCGAAGCATGGATCGGGGAAAACTGAGCATGACTCGAAGGGAGACTCGGGGGGGTTTCAGCGTTGGGTCGTGTAAAAGTTTGGACTTAAACAAATTTTGAAATTTTTTGTTTTCACGGGTAGCTTTGGGGTGAAACCCGAAGCAGGAAGTATTTGAGCTCGGGCGAGACTCGGGGGAAGCCTCGGGTTGACCACCTGAACCATATTTCTAGTATGACAATTTGTGGACAATTTAAGTTTAAACTATTTTTATAAGCATTCTTTATGAAATGATGATTGTTAATGAAATGTGAAGTTAAATTAAACAATGATTAAATAATTTATGATTTATAATTACTTTGTAATTTATAATAATAAATAAATAAAAGCAATTAAAAATTAAAGTTGTAAATTAAGAATCGTTAATTTGATAATTGAAGTTGATTGATTCAAAATTGATAGTTACATTAAAATAATTTATTAAGGAATAATAAATTAATATATTCAATTGAGATCTAATTGAATTGTAGTTTAAAATGATAATTAAAGTGAATAATTGTCATTAATCAATGATTTTGAAAAGAAATTTAAGAATGATTTACAAACTTGTAATTAAATTGATTTATAAACAATTAAGTGTTTAAATAAATTTGTAAGTAAGAATTTGTAAATTTTGAAACAATAAATTGAGTAATCAAAATGTAATTTATTTATCCAGATTCTTATCATTAAATTTAATTAATTCAGTGGCAAATGTATTTAAATCACATTGGAAAGTAATTAACTATTGTTGTTAACTTACATTGATATCTCTGTTCTGTTTGTAATTCTGTATGATGTAATTGCCATGTTATTGCACTGTGATTATGATTTGTTCTATATTGACATGAAAACCCTGTTGCCGTAAAACGGCATTTAAACTTCGATGCGACAGGGTATCGGATTTAAGTTGGTTATCCGAAACCCACATCGAACCTGTGAATATTTGTGAATGACATCCACATGTTTTAAAATTTGACACTCACTATTCGAATTAGCCGGGAAAGGACCTATGTGTCATATAACCCATTTCGAATATGTGATTCGACGTTATGGATAGAATGTGAAGACCGGTGTTGAAGACTGGGTATTTGCGAGAGCGATAGGATGACCTGTCGATTGACTCTGCACCGAGTTGCTCCGGTATAGAGTTCTCCATATGTGATGGGGAATCCGATCAGGATTGTGGATATCCGGATTGCAAGGACTTCTTTGGAAGTGCCTTCGGTTCTGTTCGAGCCCGGAGCAGACTTGTATGGATAGTCTGTCTGACATTACAAATTGAGATATAAAGCCGATTTCTTTCAAATATATTTCTGTTGGTGGCGGAGAATTTATTATTTTAGCTTAACACCCTTCTCTGAGACGTACGAGCTCAGAGGTTATATAGTTGAAGGTTATCAGCGATATGTTCCCAATTTGGTAATGTGACATACTGAGTGTTGCTGTGAAATGATCATTGTGTTGATTATTCGTGATAGGATCATTTATTTGATCGTCTATCTTTGTGATCATTTCTATGATCATTTGTTGACCCAAAGCACATCTTTTGTACAAAGAGTGTTTTTGTGGACGAGACTTCGTCGGACCTCACACCCCGAAATGGTCGAAACAGGAAAGATGCGGCAAGGTTATTGGGGGTAGCACCCCTTAGGGTATGTGCATTTCCTTCTGGATAGAAGTGGTATCATGGTATGGAGCCCAGATACTTAACTTATGTGGATATTGTAGATATATATATATATATATGATTTTGTGATTTGTTGCTGGGGCCCCGGTTAAAGGTTGGTTACGACCGGGAGATGGCATACTCGTGTCAGTAGTTACCCAGTTAGGGGTAACCCGGCCTTGGGTTGGCAGAGATCCGGTTTGGTTCTCGGGGACGTCCTTCCAGAGGCGTTCTCATGTGGCAATGGGAAGTTCCTTGGCCTGACCATTTGTTGGAAATCCAATTCCAAATACGAAACCCTGTACGGTTTTAGTTGTAGAACCTGCCATTTACTTATGGTGGTCACCACTGTTTAGATGGTAGCTATAGTAGGCATAGTTCGAAATGTCTATGCTGGCTAAGATTAATATTCTACTTTTGAAATGATTTACTTCACTATGCACTAGTGATAATATCAAAGAATTTCTTTTCTCGTATCAAGCATATTTAACTATCATAAGAAGAAATCTCCTCCAATTCCGCATTTGCATTGTGTGTGTGGCGGGAGGTCTTATGGTAGTTGCATTTTTAAAAGCATTCCGAAAATTCTTTTATAAATCTTGTTATTTAAATACAACTGTTTTGTTTACTCATACCAGTCCCATGACTGATCGGAGTTTATTGTTTTCTTTCCTAAACTCTGGGTGCCCATTATTTCCACACGGGCAGCCTAGTAGCAGGTTTCTATATTTTGGAGTAGCAGTATTTTGGAGCTCTTATCTTGGATATATCTTAGGAGCTATTGGAGATTTCAGGTGTTAGCTTTTGGGAGTTCGTAATCATCTCTCTCGTTTAAGAATTTTTGGATATATGATCACTGTTGTATTATCATGATATTTTATTTAGAGATTGTGGTGTTTGTATTATGTACTCTGTTGCAGTATGGATATTATGTTGATGTTGTAACAGTGATATTATTTATGATATTGATTCTGTTCCGCTGTTTTATATTCATCTAATTGTTGTTATAAGCTCCGGCGATACGAATTTGATGTCGTTTATTGGACATCGAGTTTGGGTCGTCACACTCATCCTTGTAGCCCAATAGTTATAGTTTAGTCATTGAATAGAGGAGGTCTTTGGGTAGATTGTCCTTCCGCAAATGTAGAACTACAGGCAGATATTGTGCTTGTACTTGCGTTATTTTCCATATTATCAATATGTATAATAACGGTGTTATGGTTATAGGACGACCTTGCTCTGATACCAATTGAAAGAGTAGGCTATGTGGTACGATCGTGTAATATGGAATAACAGAATAGTCTAGGTAGATAAAGTAGGTAAATGCAAGGAGACACCAGGATTTTATACTGGTTCGGACCTCTCGTCCTATGTCCAGTCCCTAAGCTTCCTTAGGAATTTCACTAACTAACACCCTCACTTCACCCGGAAGAATAGGTTTACAACTTACCCGAACAATCGAACTGGATTTCTTGCCTCAACTACCGAAGAGGACTTCAACTCAATTACTAAAATACAATATTTGACTTGTTGTGTTCTTGTCAACACTAATGAGTCTAATGCAGTACAATATTCCTATAATCTTATCCTCGAGAGTTTGCAATGTGTTTGTGAAGATTTAGGAAATGTGAATTGCTATGAATCAAAAGAATGTTATAAACAAAAACAATGATTCAAGCAATAGATTAGTGATTGCTTTGGGAATATCTAGAAAATATGAACAAGAGAATAGTTAGATTAAAGCAAGAGAATTCGGTGAATTAAATGATGTCAAAATCGTGTATATATACTTGTAGAAGAGATGCATATGTTGTCAAAGGTTGCAAACAAGAGATGCTTCCATTTCCATTGACGAATGGTTGCAACTCTTGGGAGGAAGAAGGTGTCTTTTCAGAGAAAATTCGCAGGTTCAAATTCATTCGACTGAGCAGGGAATTCAGTCAACTGAAAATATGAAGTAAAATTTTCGGGACCAAATTCAGTCGACTGTGCAGAGACATTCAGTCGACTGAAACTGTGCTTGTGTATAAATTTGTTCCAGTTTCAGTCGACTGACTGTTCCCGTTCAGTCGACTGAACTCATAAAACCTGCATAGTTAAAACTTAATTGAAAATGAAGTTTATAAAAATTTTCTAGTGTTCGTGCAAGCTTCTTGAGGATAGATTTTAACAATATATCTAGACTAATGACGTTTGTAAAAACATACTTTAAGTTTGTTTGGTCTTCATCTATCTTCCTTTAGCATTTGCATATATTTCTTCCTTGTTTGTTAAAGCACATTTGTTTGGTCTTCATCTATCTTCCTTTAGCATTTGCATATATTTCTTCCTTGTTTGTTAAAGCACATTGTCATTGATCAAAATCTTCGCATATCAACAAACTTGTATAGTCACAAGAGATAAGAAGAGCCTCAGGACAAGATAGTCAGATTATTTAAAGTCTAGTGGAGTGAGGATGAGAAAGACTGTACATTAGAGACTGAGAACAGGATGAGAGATGCTTATCCTAATTTTTTTGATGGTATGTTTTACCTTTAATTGTTTTGATGTGTGCCTTATCGTAATCTCGAGGACAAAATTCTTTAAGGAGGAGAGTCTGTAACATCCTGTATTTTTAGTAACATTATTTAGGATATTTAATTAGATAAATTAAATAAAATACCATAAGTTGATTAACGGATTGAGATTTGTGATTAAATAAGAGGTATCATGTCATGTTAAACAAGTGAACCAAAGAGCAAAAAAAGAATAAATGGTTAGGAAATATGCAAGGGTAAAATAGGAACAAGGCACATTCTTATACCCTAAACCCTTAACCTCTCAACACTCACGTTCATTTTATTTTAACAAACAAAAATAGAGCTAAGGCCGGCCACTATTGGGTAGAGCAAAGAAAAAGAATTCAAGAGGAAGAATCAAATCACTTAATTAAGAACAAATCTCACATCCTTAATCAAAAAGCTAAGGTGAATAATGATTACATCTCAAGATTTTAATGATTTTCAGTTTTAGTATGAAATTCGAATTATTTGCAAATGTTTTAGATGATAAAATGTATACCTATATGTTGTTGATGATTTATGCTAATTTACATAGATTTCGTGATATGATTTGATATGAAAACCCTATTATATGACATCCAATTACCTTTCGAATTTAAATTTATATTAGAAACGGTAATTTAGAAATGAGTTTCAATTTTCATAATTTTCTAAATTAATGTGGATTTTAAATTAATTTTCTAGTGAAGTAAATGCTAATTTGGATTTAAAATTAATCACGGCCAAATTATATTGGCTTAGGGTTTGAAATTTAAATATGTTAGAAAACATATTAAAAATGACTTTTTTAGAATTTTTGTAGAATTTTCCTAAGTGTTTTAATGAATATATAAAATTATTTAAGGTATGAGATTTAAATGTTTTATATATTTATAAAAAAGTAGAAGGAGTATTTTGTAAGTAATCCTAATTCTTATTTCTGAAAATCGACAGTACTTTTAGAAAAGAAAATTTTGCAACCAATCATTATTCGAAAAATAAGGCAGGTTAGGTACAAAGAAATAGTTTTAAAAAAATCAAATCTACGTGCTTTTTCCTGTTTCAATGCTTTCGGCACCAGACTTCCGACTCCTTACCTCCGCCTCCAACTCCATCGAAACCAATGCACATGGTATCAGATACTTGGTACGTACTGAATTGGACAAAGGCGAAAGGTATCGGGTCTAAACCAAAGGTTCTGAAGGGGTCGAAGCGTTACTTTGCTTTTAAATAAAAATGCACATGCTTTGCTTTTGACTGAATAACTTTCGACTTGGTCTGCTTTCGACTAGGTCAATGATTTTAAAAGAATGTTTTTAAGAGGTCGCGCCTTTGTTTTTAAGTAACTTCTTTCCACTAGGTCGAAACCCCTGACTGTCGATTTTTACCTTTCGACCTAGTTTGATTTCGAAAGGGTTGCCTTGTCTTTACAATCAAGCCGCTTCTCCAATGCTTTGGGAGGGATGGTTTCGACATCTTCACTTCTTTACTTAGGAAATGCTTTCGAAAGAGATGCTTTCGACTTAAACGTTTTAAAGACCATTTTTGCTCTATAAAAGGTAGAACCCAAATTCTTTCGAAAATGTTCTGATGCTTTCGAAAGGTTTTAAAGAAAGGTGTCTAAGGGGTGGTTCCTCAATGGTTTCGAAAGGTCTAGAAGGAAAGGTTATCCAATGATTTCAAAAGGCAATGTTTAAGTGTTCTAAAGAGGTTGTCTAAGATTTTAAAGCTTTCGAAGGAGATGTTTTTAATTCTTTTGAAAGGATAAATATGAATGGTTTCAAAAGGTATGATTTCGGAAGGTATGATTTGGTCTTCGGCCTAAGGTTTTACTTGTATTGAAAGGGATGTAGGATCTAGATTAACCCTAGAGGGGGGTGAATAGGGTTATAGCAAAATTTTCCGAATTAAACACAGAAGCAAACTGCAGAAATAAATATGCTGAAAAATAAATCACACACAAAATTTACCCAGCTTCGGCAACCCCTGCCTACTGCTGCATTCCCGGATTTCTATTAGAATTAAACAGTTTCCCGCTTACAAACACTCTAACAGACTTGCAAACCCTGCTACCGCCTATAGAGTTTTGCAAACTTGCAAACCCTGCTAACTGGACTAACTCTAACTAGACAATCTGACAACACCTAAACCCTAGGTGATGATTTACCATGATTTGTTTTGAAAAGAACAGACAAATAAAACAAATTATAAGAGCAAGCACTAAATTTAAAAACAATTTAAATTATCTTGCCTTTAAATATAAAAAAAAAACACCCTAACCCAAAACAAACGAAATATGCGGTCACTTCCCTCTTATCTTATTTCACCCGGTCCTTTGTCTTTTGTTTGTGAAAAAAAATGGCGGCCCTCTGTTTATTCGATCTGAATTAGGGCTTCTTTCCCTTGCGATCCAAATTGGGGCTTTGACTGATTTTTGATGCTCGTGTTCGCGCTCGCTCTCTGATGATCGAGTTGTTGATGGTTCGGTATGTAATTTCTTTTGTTGCTTGTCTGATTGCTTGCTTTTTAACTCGATTGTTCTGTGATGATTTCTTGGGGTTTATTTATAGGGTTGAAACCCTAATAACCACTGTCAGATTTGATTTCTACACGTCGTTGATTATTTTCCTGAATTTGTTCTGGATTTGGAGTATTCCTTTCTTGATTTAATTTCGAATTATTGCTGTCCATATTTGTTTTCGAATTAATTAATTCGAAAATTTCTTCCTATATTTGTTGTCTCGGCCCCTATTTGAATTAACACTGACCATATATGTAGTCGAGAAATTTGATGCAGAGATTTCTTTCCAAATTAGATTTCTCTGACTTAATTAAAGATACGAATTTGATTTTTAACTTCGGCTTGATTTCTGCACTGTTGAATCTTGTTCATCCACTGTTGCTTTCGACTTTACACGGCATTGATTCTCTGGCCCCTGTGAGCTTCGTCTCTGGCCATCTTCTCTGTTGTTCATGTAGTTGCATTTATTGTAGCTCCATCTTGACTTGGGCTTTTTCACTGTATCAGATGCTACACTTGTTCATGTATTCAACTTCACTGTTGCACTTGAGTTTGTTTCCACTGCTTCATCATGTTGTATTCATCCCTGTACTTGTAGTTGTGTAATTCTTCTGGCTTCACATGTGCACAGAGTTTGTTGTTGCAGTGATTTGTCTGACCTCGTATGCTTCAAGTTGCCTTGAGTTGAACCTATCTTGGGTTTGACCTTCTTTGTGATTTCTGTGCATTGTGCTTTGTTGTTGTATTTGCATTGAGTCACTGATTTTGGTCGAGACTTTGTTTGTTGCAGTATGTCACTGCATTTGGTCTGAGTCACTTGTATCCATTCTCGAGTTGCACACTTTGATATACTACTGCTTCACCTTGTTGAGTACCAGTAATTGTTGTTATATCACTTCAAATTGCATTTATTTGCTTGTACTTGTGTTCTGGTCATTGCTTTGTTGAGTAGCTGCTATGCAGTTGCTATGCATCACTATATATATACACTCTGTTTTGATTTGCATTGGTGCAGTTTCCATATTTTGTGTATCTTGATGTTGTATACACTTTTTCATGCTGCTGTGATGCAGTTTCCTTCACTGTTGTGTCTTCGGGAGTTTGCACTGCTTCATGTTGAATTCATTGAAGTATTGATTGCTTTTGTTGATAACGCACATGAGTTGGCGAGGCAGTGCACACGTGTATAAATGTACACGTGTGTATTGCAGCCACTCACGATTACCTGTAAGAACACTGATATGCACAGATATTACACAATCAAAGATGATGACAATAACCCATGTATCTGAGACACAAACAAATTTCTATTTTTGCAAATTCAAATTTGTTTGTTTTCAGCTTACTGTTGTAGTTGCTAATTATACAGGTACACAGGAGACAGGACAAGAAGTGGAGCTGGATAATGCAGATAGATGCAGATGTGCAGACAGAGTGAAAAACTGAGTGTTGAGTGTTGTAGTGAGAAATGTAAAATGTATGAACTGGTGTATGTATATATAGAGAGAGCTGAAAACTTTGTATTGTTTAAGTGTTGTAATAAAATATTATATTGAATAAAAAATACTGGTTGAATTATATAAATTCTGTGCAATAGTATAATTATTCAATATGAATATTTCTTCCTTTCTGTATATAGTCCAAACTGCAAACACATATATATTTTGTTATCATCAAACAAAAAATCACATCAAACAATCTCCCCCTTTTGATGATGGCAAACATATATATTAAAGATTTTGAAATGCTAATACATGTGTTTGAGCATGAAATGTTTAGCTCCCCCTATTTGAATGCTCCCCCTACAACCAAGACCACTCCCTATTTAGAAGATAACAAAAATTACTGATGAATAAAAGAACTAAGGAAAATTATCTAACAACATTAGGCAAATATTGTTGAAGTATTCCAAAAAATATTTACTTCCTTATCAAAATCTAGTTCTTTTCTCCCCCTTTTGGCATTATCAAAAGACTGACAAAAAACAATGGAACAGTAGGAACAAAAAATAATATATCATAACGAGATAACAACTTCCACATTGTAGAGAATGGATCGATGATCGGTTTAAGAAGAGAGATATTTTAACATTAATTTGACATTTAAGCACAAAAAATAAAAATAAGCACTTACTAACCACGCATAACCATAAGGACTTTTAAATGAGATTAGCAGTTACTTATTAGTCTAAGCATCCGGACTTTGAAGTGAGACCAGAATACTTAGTTACCATACTCCATCCATGCATAACCATAAGGACTTTTAAATGAGAATGGAGTAATGATAAAAATAATTCACTCACATGCTCCATCCATGCATAACCATAAGGACGTTTAAATGAGAATGGATGCATGAGAGTTATTATTATTTATTATTTTAATTTTTTTTATTTTTTTTATAATTCACTCTTCTTATTTTACAAAACCATTATGAACGATAGAAAGATGGTAGAAATAGAAATGATCGTGGAATAAGTTACCAAGTTAATTATATTATGTAATATCCAGTACTGAATACCATATTCGAATCAATCTTTGGATAATATCCAAAACTGGTTTGAATCCTAGAAATTGAAGTTGAAAGTATATATCCAAGAATATTTCAACAAAAAAAATGAAAAATGGTTAGTCAATTTCTATAATCCCCAAATCCAAACGTAATCTGGAAAATCTTTCTTCTGGGAGGGGTTTTGTGAAAATATCAGCAAGTTGAGTCTCAGTTGAAATATATTCAATGCAAATGTCTTCCTTAGCAATGTGATCTCTAAGAAAGTGGTGTCTCACATCAATGTGTTTTGTGCGTGAATGATGAACATGATTATTTGATAAGTCTATTGCACTTTTACTGTCACATTTTAATGGAACTTGTTTATAAACTAACTCAAAATCAGAAAGAGTTTGCATCATCCATAAAATTTGAGCACAACAACTCCCTAAAGCAATATATTCTGCTTCAGTGGTGGATAATGCAACACAGTTCTGTTTTCGACTTGACCATGAAACTAACGAGTGTCCTAGCATAAAGCATGTTCCACTAGTGCTTTTCCTGTCAACCAATGAACCAGCATAATCAGCATCAGAATAGCCAACTAAATCAAAATTTTCACAAGAAGGATACCATAACCCAAGTTTGTTTGTGTGTGAAAGATATCTCAAAATTCGTTTAGTGGCTTTCAAATGAGATTCTTTAGGATTAGATTGAAAACGTGCACACAGACACACAGAAAACATAATATCAGGTCTAGAAGCAGTAAGATAGAGAAGTGAACCAATTATCCCTCGATATTTCTTCTGATCAACAGCACTTCCTTTCTCGTCTTTGTCCAACTTTGTTGATGGGCTCATAGGAGTTCTCAATGGTTTGGAGTTCTCAACTCCAAATTTCTTCAACAGTTCCAACACATACTTGGATTGTGAAATGAAAATGCCATCACTGCTTTGCTTGATTTGAAATCCAAGAAAATATTTCAATTCTCCAACCAAGCTCATCTCGAATTTAGCCTGCATGACTTGTTCAAATTTCTCGCACAAGAGTTCATTAGTAGCACCATAAATGATATCATCTACATAAATCTGAACAATCAAAAAATCACTTCCTTTATGTAATAGAAACAGTGTCGTGTCAGCACTCCCCTTTTTAAAGCCATTTTCCAAAAGATATGTACACAGGCAGTCATACCAAGCTCTAGGAGCTTGCTTAAGACCATATAATGCTTTTTCAAGTTTATACACATGATTTGGAAAATCGTGATTTTCAAAACCGGGGGGTTGTTCAACAAAAACCTCTTCTTTCAAATTACCATTTAGAAAAGCACTTTTTACATCCATTTGTTTAAGTTTGAAACCTTTATAACAAGCAAAGCTTAGCAAAATCCTAATGGCTTCTAACCTAACAACTGGAGCAAATGTTTCATCAAAATCTATGCCTTCTATTTGGTTATATCCTTTTGCGACCAACCTAGCTTTGTTTCTAATTACATTTCCTGATTCATCAAGTTTGTTTTTGAACACCCATTTAGTTCCTACAATTGGATAGTCATTTGGCCTAGGAACTAATTTCCAAACTTTATTTCTCTCAAATTGATTAAGTTCATCTTGCATTGCTAGAATCCAACTTTCATCATTAAGAGCCATTTCAACAGAATCAGGTTCAATTTCAGAAATAAAACCATTATGACAACAAAACGCACACAAATTTTTATCAAATGAAGAGCGAGTGCGTATACCTTCCGTAG
This sequence comes from Allium cepa, assembly GCA_030765085.1. Classification (NCBI taxonomy): domain Eukaryota; kingdom Viridiplantae; phylum Streptophyta; class Magnoliopsida; order Asparagales; family Amaryllidaceae; genus Allium; species Allium cepa. The sequence goes on along the minus strand of CM060938.1, from coordinate 457,338,316 downwards.
GATCTCCTATAACCAATTCAGGAGGATGATTGGATTTGAACTTCAATCTGTCAGCATCAACAGTCCTACTTTCATCTTTCTCACTAGATGTCCCTTCTTTAATGCCTTCATGATCTACCCCATCATCAACCGTTTTTTCAGTCGTCCTTTCCATATCAGATTCATCAAATTTCACATTGATTGATTCAACAATTGTCTTTGTTCGTTTGTTGTATATCCTGTAAGCCTTGCTCCTGGTTGAATAGCCCATGAAAATTCCCTCATCGGCCTTTGATTCAAATTTTCCAAGTTGATCATCTGTGTTAAGAATGAAACAAGGGCATCCAAAAACACGAAAGTAAGAGATGTTAGGTTTCCTTTCATGCCACACTTCATAAGCCGTTTTGCCAAGTATTGGTCTAATCATTACTCTATTCATTACGTAGCACGAAGTATTCACCGCCTCTACCCAAAAAGTTAGAGGTAGTTTATACTCACTCAACATGGATCTAGCCAATTCTTGCAATGTACGATTTTTCCTTTCAACCACCCCATTTTGTTGAGGTGTTCGTGGAGCAGAAAATTCATGTTTTAAACCATTTTCTTCACAAAAGTTTTCAAATTCCGAATTTTCAAATTCGCCTCCATGATCACTTCTTAAAGTTTTAATTGAAACTCCTTTTTCATTTTGAACAAGTTTAGCAAATTTTGAAAAATAATCAAAAGATTCAGACTTTTTGGCTAAGAAATAAACCCATGTAAATCTAGAATAATCGTCAACCAATACATAACAATAACGTTTTCCATTCAAGCTTGCAATTTCATTTGGTCCAAATAAGTCCATATGAATTAATTCGAGGACCCTTGATGTGCTAACAATGTTTTTAGGGCGAAATGATGATCGACTAAGCTTGCCCAAGGAACATGCTTTACACACTTTGTTATCTTTAAATTTCTGATGTGGTAACCCTCTGACTAATTCTTTTGTTTCAAGATTTTTTAAGAGACTCATGCTAGCATGTCCAAGTCTCCTATGCCATAAAGATGCCTCTTCGTCAGTGGATACCAAACATCTGGAAAGATTTAGATTGTCAAACGAAAGTGAGTAAACATTTCCTTTTCTTTTGCCCATAAAAACTATGTTATTAGAAGTTTTATCAATGATTTTGCAAGTATCACTATCAAAAACCACATTCATACCTTTGTCACATAGTTGGCTAATAGAAATGAGATTGTGATGCAAATTATCAACGTATAAAACATTAGTCAAGGAAAAAGTACCGTTACTTACTTCACCTTTCCCAATAATCTTACACTTGCTATTGTCTCCCATGATCACATTTCCACCTCTAAAATTCTCTAGGCTAAGGAACTTAGATTTATCACCTGTCATATGTCTAGAACAACCTGAATCTAGAAACCATTCTTGTTGCTCCTTAGCCCGCCAACAGACCTACATCAAGAGAGAGGAGGATGACCTAGAGAAACTCTTAGGTCCAATGATATTAGTAACTGAAGCATTGTGAACAAACAATCCCTTTGGAACCCAAACTTGTTTTGTCCTTTCATTTTTGTTCCTATAGACATGGAATTTGTTTGTAGAATTCTTAGGAACCCAAACTTGTATAAATTTTGTGTTCTTGTTCCTATGACTACAATTTTCAACACGATGTCCAATTTCACTTCTAACAAAGACACTCTTACCTTTTGCATGATCATCAACCTGTGTTTTCCCAAAACCTAGTCCTTTTCTGTTATTAGCAAAGAGTTGATTTCCCAATAACATGTTAAATGATTTTTCTCCTCTTGAAAAGTTATTCAGAGATTTCTCAAGATTTTGGACTTTGGTTTTTAGTGTTGTGTTTTCAGTTACAAGTGTGGTGCATCTATTTATAAAATCCTTTTTCCTAGTGTCAATGGTTTCCTTAAGACTCGAGTTTTCTTTTTCAAGATTATCGAAGCTATTCTTAAGTCTTGATATTTCTGAATCTAAAATTTTACATTTTTTACAGTCTAGGTTTTGAATATTTTCAAGTTCAGTTTCTAACCTAGTATTCTCATGAACAAGTTCTCTCCTATCAGACTTCAAATTTTCAATTTTAGTTTCAAGAGTATCAATTGTATTAGTAAGATCATAACACATCAAAACAAGTTCTTTATAAGAATAGTCACGTACCTCACTGGATTCCTCTGAACTTGTTTCTGAATTTGATTTTTCCATAAGGCACAAGTTAGCCTCTTCTGAGCTATTATCCGAAACTTCTTCTCCTTCTTCATCATCCCAAGTTGCTGCAAAGGCCTTCTTCTTCTTTTTCTTTCCTTTATTGTTTTTGAGAAGTGGACATTTTTGATTGAAGTGGCCAGGCTTTTTGCAGTTAAAGCATGTCAATTCATTATCGGATTCGTCAGAATCTTTTGACCTATTACCACTTGTTTTCTTCTTGCGTGGCCTGAATTTTGACCATTTTCTAAGATTATTGACAGCCATCGCAAGCTCTTCAATTGGATCTTCTTCTTCTTCATCGCTTTCTTCTTTGCTCTTTAAGGCAATTGTCTTCTTTTTTGATTCGGAGTTGTTACGTTCCTCCTTTGCCTTTAGCTCAAGCTCATATGTCATCAAGTTTCCGATCAACTCCTCCATGCTTAGTTTACTCAGATCTTTCGATTCTTGTATTGCCGTGACTTTTGCCTCAAAGTTCATTGGTAAGACTCGCAGTATCTTCCGCACAAGCTCTACTTCAGTGAAGACCTTCCCAAGCGCTCTAGCATTGTACACCAAAGTTGAAAAACGTCCAAACATATCCTTTATGCTCTCGCCCTTTTCCATCACAAAGTTTTCGTATTCATTGCTAAATAGAGCTAGACGTGACTCCTTGACTTGAGAAGTTCCTTCGTGTGTCACCTCCAAAGTGTGCCAAATTTCCTGTGCTGTTGTACAATGAGAAATTCTATTAAACTCATTTTTATCAAGAGCACAGATCAAAGCGTTCATTGCTTTGGCATTTGTAGTTTTTAATTTCTTATCGTTAGCATCCCACCTATCCTTAGGTTTAGGAATCTCAGTATCACCAATAACTATAGTGGGAGATTTATAGCCAGTTTCAATAATATCCCAAACATCGTAATCGACAGAACTAAGATAAATACTCATCCTAACTTTCCAATAAGCATAATCATTCCCATTAAACATGGGTGGCCTAGCAATAGATTGCCCCTCAGAAAAAGCATTATTTGGTGGATTCATGACTCTAGAGTTAAAGTAAAATACCTTGCTCTGATACCACTTGTAGGATCTAGATTAACCCTAGAGGGGGGGTGAATAGGGTTATAGCAAATTTTTCCGAATTAAACACAGAAGCAAACTGCAGAAATAAATATGCTGAAAAATAAATCACACACAAAATTTACCCAACTTCGGCAACCCCTGCCTACTGCTGCATTCCCAGATTTCTATTAGAATTAAACAGTTTCCCGCTTACAAACACTCTAACAGACTTGCAAACCCTGCTACCGCCTATAGAGTTTTGCAAACTTGCAAACCCTGCTAACTGGACTAACTCTAACTAGACAATCTGACAACACCTAAACCCTAGGTGATGATTTACCATGATTTGTTTTGAAAAGAACAGACAAATAAAACAAATTATAAGAGCAAGCACTAAATTTAAAAACAATTTAAATTATCTTGCCTTTAAATATAAAAAAAAAACACCCTAACCCAAAACAAACGAAATATGCGGTCACTTCCCTCTTATCTTATTTCACCCGGTCCTTTGTCTTTTGTTTGTGAAAAAAAATGGCGGCCCTCTGTTTATTCGATCTGAATTAGGGCTTCTTTCCCTTGCGATCCCAATTGGGGCTTTGACTGATTTTTGATGCTCGTGTTCGCGCTCGCTCTCTGATGATCGAGTTGTTGATGGTTCGGTATGTAATTTCTTTTGTTGCTTGTCTGATTGCTTGCTTTTTAACTCGATTGTTCTGTGATGATTTCTTGGGGTTTATTTATAGGGTTGAAACCCTAATAACCACTGTCAGATTTGATTTCTACACGTCGTTGATTATTTTCCTGAATTTGTTCTGGATTTGGAGTATTCCTTTCTTGATTTAATTTCGAATTATTGCTGTCCATATTTGTTTTCGAATTAATTAATTCGAAAATTTATTCCTATATTTGTTGTCTCGGCCCCTATTTGAATTAACACTGACCATATATGTAGTCGAGAAATTTGATGCAGAGATTTCTTTCCAAATTAGATTTCTCTGACTTAATTAAAGATACGAATTTGATTTTTAACTTCGGCTTGATTTCTGCACTGTTGAATCTTGTTCATCCACTGTTGCTTTCGACTTTACACGGCATTGATTCTCTGGCCCCTGTGAGCTTCGTCTCTGGCCATCTTCTCTGTTGTTCATGTAGTTGCATTTATTGTAGCTCCATCTTGACTTGGGCTTTTTCACTGTATCAGATGCTACACTTGTTCATGTATTCAACTTCACTGTTGCACTTGAGTTTGTTTCCACTGCTTCATCATGTTGTATTCATCCCTGTACTTGTAGTTGTGTAATTCTTCTGGCTTCACATGTGCACAGAGTTTGTTGTTGCAGTGATTTGTCTGACCTCGTATGCTTCAAGTTGCCTTGAGTTGAACCTATCTTGGGTTTGACCTTGTTTGTGATTTCTGTGCATTGTGCTTTGTTGTTGTATTTGCATTGAGTCACTGATTTTGGTCGAGACTTTGTTTGTTGCAGTATGTCACTGCATTTGGTCTGAGTCACTTGTATCCATTCTCGAGTTGCACACTTTGATATACCACTGCTTCACCTTGTTGAGTACCTGTAATTGCTGTTATATCACTTCAAATTGCATTTATTTGCTTGTACTTGTGTTCTGGTCATTGCTTTGTTGTGTAGCTGCTATGCAGTTGCTATGCATCACTATATATATACTCTCTGTTTTGATTTGCATTGGTGCAGTTTCCATATTTTGTGTATCTTGATGTTGTATACACTTTTTCATGCTGCTGTGATGCAGTTTCCTTCACTGTTGTGTCTTCGGGAGTTTGCACTGCTTCATGTTGAATTCATTGAAGTATTGATTGCTTTTGTTGATAACGCACACGAGTTGGCGAGGCAGTGCACACGTGTATAAATGTACACGTGTGTATTGCAGCCACTCACGATTACCTGTAAGAACACTGATATGCACAGATATTACACAATCAAAGATGATGACAATAACCCATATATCTGAGACACAAACAAATTTCTATTTTTGCAAATTCAAATTTGTTTGTTTTCAGATTACTGTTGTAGTTGCTAATTATACAGGTACACAGGAGACAGGACAAGAAGTGGAGCTGGATAATGTAGATAGATGCAGATGTGCAGACAGAGTGAAAAACTGAGTGTTGAGTGTTGTAGTGAGAAATGTAAAATGTATGAACTGGTGTATGTATATATAGAGAGAGCTGAAAACTTTGTATTGTTTAAGTGTTGTAATAAAATATTATATTGAATAAAAAATACTGGTTGAATTATATAAATTCTGTGCAATAGTATAATTATTCAATATGAATATTTCTTCCTTTCTGTATATAGTCCAAACTGCAAACACATATATATATTGATATATATTTTGTTATCATCAAACAAAAAATCACATCAAACAAGGGATACTTTCAAAGGGTTCGAAAGGGGCACTTTTGAAAGTTTAAACATTTTCATCAACAAGGTTTTGTGTAAAGAATAAGCAACATGGCAAGGTGATTTGAGTAAAGCAAAGAGTATATGTAAACAATCTCCTTGTTCAAAGAATTATTTAAAGGTTTAAATCAATCTGAAAGAAAAGGTTTTCAAGAAATTTTTTATATGTAGATAACCTAAGTCAAATGACTCGGATATTAGAATACCAGATGGGACTGATATGGGGTCGCACCCTATACTTTAGCTAGTAGCCCCTAGGTAATATAAGTCCAAAATTCCAGTGTGTAGGGCTTTGTCAGAAGCGAGACTAAAAATATGTTACACGAAAAAGAATCTAAAAGGGAAAGACGTGTTATTGGTAAGCTCACAAAACCATTAGAATCAGTTTTGAAGAAGTAAGTGAGGACAGACCATCTAGAAGAGGAGTAAATAACATATGTTTGATTTTTATGTTTTCTGGTAGGCCCAAGTCAGCCAAGGGTTAGTAGTTAGCCAAACAAAACTACGGTGTATGGACAGATAGTCCATATGATAACTCATATGTACATATACATGATATTGTTTTACAGATTTAACCAGTTTTTGTTACAGGATTATAACTTGCAAAAGATATGTTTTAAAAAGGATATTAGTGAGGGGAAAGCCATTCTGCTTAGCGACGTGGTCTCACTTAGTATTAGATAACCGAGATGTATAGTATTATTCACCCTAGGCTTTATGTCTAACTCGAAGTTTATTCTTCTTAAACTCTCGTTGCTCAAAAATTAATTTGAGTATGCTAAGGGTTGAGGTTTACAGTTTTAGTAGGTTGGCGAATAAAGCTTCCGGTGACGAGCACGTGGCCAACAGATAGATAATTAGGAGTTGCTATTATATTTTAGGATTGATTCCACTATATTGTATATATAGTACTCTGGTCAACCAAGGGGGCATCGTCATATGTCGCTCTTGGCGTATTTATGTATTAACTATATTTTATCTGAACCTGGAAAAGCGATGGGATTATCTAATTTGAATGTAAAACATGTGTCTTGAAATGTAATCAGTAAAATGATGTGTTTTTGAAACCTGTGATTTTGTTTCATATTCAAGTGCTTCTGATATTACGGATACCATTAACATAGCTGTATTTGGTCGTCGGAAGTTAATACTATGGATTACTGCAGCATTTGTAGCGCTTAGATTTAGGCCTCTAGATAGGGGATGTTACAAAGATATTCTTAATGCGAATTTCTCTCCTCTAATGGGAGACTGATAAGAAAAGCATCAGAAGTTTGGCCCGCTGAACTCCTATAGTCCAACGGTACTAGATATTCATAACATATGTTCAACCAAACATTGCACGGCTTAGGTGCCACGCCTACCAACGGATGACGCAATTGTTATGATATCAAATATAGCCTGCGATACTGACTGCTGCCTCAGTGGTATAAGGCTAGAAACTAAAAGAACACCACGACTTGGGTGTGCGACCTTCACCATCAAGCTGCTAGGTCGAGCAACTAGCGTACAAGGTTAAGCTAACTAATGCACTAACGAATATAAGGAGTTATACAATAATTTATATCCCCAAGGCACTATTTATCATGAAGTGTTATAAACTTCTCAAATATTAATTACCAAAGTAATACTGTGTGACTCATAACTATTCTGTATTACTAAAATATTTACCATTAGTTAGTAAATTCCACTACCAAATACTCTAAGCAAACAAGTCGTATAATTAAAAAATGAAGTGATAATTAATCTCCCATAACCACTTGTTACTACTATATTGTTTAGCTATATTTTTCATTCCATAAAAAAGAAAATAATTAACTTGAAAACTAATTTACATGAAAAGTCATTAAAAGTCACAAAAGAAATCTCGAATTGGCATATATAGTTTTGAAAGCAATTACTTCTAGTTCATCACATATGAAATGATTTCTAATACAATTTGTATAAATCTATTTCCACACTTCTCTTGTAAAATCCATAAACTCCTTTATTGCTCAATGTTTCATATCTTTTTAATACTAGAAGAATTAAACGGAAAAACCAAAATTGATATAAAAATATATGTGTGTGTATGTAGTTGCTCTATATTTCCTTTGAAAAGATTATATGAAAATGGTTTGATTTGGAAATTGTTCTTTTGTAAACACAAATTGATATTATGACTTAAAACTTGTGGTTAAAACCATTTGTTCATAGAGCACTTATGTGGAATATAACTCCAAGATGAATTCAAAAATTCATAAAGTGAAACCCCAAAAGATAATTAAAATCAATACGAAATAGGGCACACAAAACAACATATATCAATCAAAGAAACAATCGGACGAACAAAAGGTCGAACATGCAATCGAGAGGCACACAAACATCACCTAGGGCTCTGCCCAGGTGCGTGACCGATGCACCTATCCTTGAGGACCGGTCCACTGATGGCGTCGTCTGGGTGGAGCCCCAAGACATTTTCGTGCCTTTTGGTGGTCCGTCGGTGGGGGTTTTCCGGCGGTGGATGCTTCTAACTCCTAGGGCACTAATTTAGCAGGAATCCAAGCATACAAACGGCTACATTTTGATGATTTAAATGACCATATGATAATGGTTTTAGCAAACAAAACATAGGTTTCATATGGTAAAATTAGCACACAAGATTGATAACAATTCAATACTAAGTTCAATTAATTACTAAACAACGAATAGGCTTTCATTTGGAGATAGTAGTGTGAGATAAACTCATCCATTGACCTTTTAGCAACTTGCCTTGGTTTTCCTCTACTTGCTACTCCTCTTCTTCTCCAATTTTCCTTAAAACTCAAAAGACACAAAACACAAAAACTAAAATTCTACACAACCAGACAACAAACGAATTGGAGATCGGGTGTAGTTTGGATTGAGAGATTATTTAGATTTTTCCCAAAATTTTCTGTAATTTATTTGATTTTAAATTTGAATATTTGCTTTCAACCTAGGTTTAGAGTTTGAGAATTTTGGTTTAAGAAAGCTTCTGTGTGTTTTGAATGAACGTACATGGAGATGTTTCTCAACTTAGAGAAATTCATTAAGTCCTTTAAATGGGCTAAACTAAATACCTAAGCCCAAACCCTTTTAATTAAGTAAACCATGAATTAAATCATTCCTTAATCTCATTTTTACACAACTTTAAACACCATTTTATAAATGATTAAAACATAAAAAAAAATATGAATGTTCTAAAATTAAGTTTACTACCTAATCTTGATAATCAGATAATGAAAAAAAGTTTTAATAATCATTTAGCCATTATTTTTATTATTGAAAATGGGGCATTTTTGCATTTTTCAAAATAAGAAAACATACCCATAAATCATTTTAACACCAAAGTTTATCATTTTCTCCCTAAATAAAATTACTTACTATCTAGAAAGTACTAACATAATTTACACAAGAATTTACACACTTAAATCCCTTTTACACAATATTCTCTCTAAATTCATTTATTAAAGAAAATACATAATTTTAGTGATTTAACTCATTTTCTAAACTTATTAATTTTATAAATAAATTCTAACACTTTATAAATCCCCATTTTAATCTTTAAAATATTACAATACTCTAATTTACACAAATATTCAATTTAAACCCAAATTTCTGAAACACAATTTATCCCAAAAATCTAATTACACAATTCCACAATTATTAGATCTTTAATCTTACACAATTAAATCTGGTTTGATTAATTAAATAAACGATAAATCAAGGTGAACCCAACTGGGTTGTTACAAGGATTTGGTATTACTTATTTGGATACTAATGCAACTCAAAATCAATTATGCAATCGCACAAATAAAAATAACATAAACAAAAGACATAGAAGATAACGTGGTTCAAATATAAGTATCCTACGTCCACGGAGACCCAAAAACCTCTTTTATCAATCATTAGAGATTACAAGTCAATTCTATGATTAGAGAGTTACAATATTTGTGGACTTTATCTAATCAATCACTCAATTTAAGAAATTACAAAATAGAGCATTCAAAATAGAAAAACTTCAATTTGGTTTAGCTTGGGTTTCTATTAATCTCAATTATTGAAAATCTGATCTCTCTTGATTAGGAAGATGATCAAGAGGCAAATTTATAGATGCTCTAATCACTCTAGACCATTCGACCACTTTAGAAGAATCTCTACCATCAATGAAGAAAGCACTGAAACAATGAAAATGCCCTTCAAGATTCGATCCAAAAAACAATCGAGAGAACAAACTTGCAGCATTTCAGACGTCCGACATGATAGATCAGACGTCTGACTCAATTCTTATAAAAAAATTCCTAAGAAGGCTTAGACGTTTGACAGAACTTTCGGTCAACAATTCTACTTCATGCCAGACGTCTGACCTCCTGTAGCTTGCGCTCCTCCATCTCCTTTTGATCTCCATTTCCTCCTATCGATTTCCAACTTCTCCAACACGAAATTCTACACCATACCTTCAATCTAAATACTCATCGACGCATATTTGAATCGCATAACAACAACATCTAGTTACGATACATGCCATTAATTCATTTTGTAATGGCCATTGAACCCAGAGGTCTGTCATAGCTAAATATGTATCGGTTACTAACATTATTCTGGTGAAGAACTCCTATGTCACTTTATGTTTGATACTGCTTTGTAAAATTCGATTGGATGAATAACCTCTCAAGATGATCGCAAACCTCCTTTAGTGTCCCATTGTAACATCCCGCCTTTTTGCACGATTTAAACAGACACACGTGCCAATTCAAACCATACGTAAGGGCGGATTGTTATGGGATAAATAAGAAAACAGAGAAAGAAACAGAATCTCACAGCGGAAGGATAAAATATAATAATCAAATATACAGTTCATAAATTTGTTTACAAAAACCTTTGATTTATTTAAACAATACATATCAGAGTACACATACCATATAACAATGCAGCAGAACAATATGAGTGTAGTGAAACCATATCATCTATAGTAATAATAATAAAATCTTCGTCTTCTTCCTCCGAAAATAAAATCTTCAATCCTGAAACGCTCGGACTGACCCGAGCGAATTTGGAAAGACAAAAACACTCGAGTCAGAACTAAAAGATCTTATGTGAGTTACATTAACAGAAATAAATATGACTGCAGTAACTCAAGAGATGCTCGGGATTTACATCTCCTAAGGATCCGTTAAACTATTTACTATGTAGTATATTGCGCTATTATAATAGTGTCTAATTGTAAAATAAACTTACTTTTAAATAGCGTTAAGGCTTTACATTTTCCACCTTAACACATTTTATATTCCCATAGTCTATACAGTACCGTAATCTCCCCCGTACTGGGCGTCGTCAGAGGGCACACCATAGGTATGGTACAAAACAAAATCGTATAAGGCGCGCTAGGGTAGGTGACACGGCACAACTAGGCAATGCCATGGTAGATATACCAATTACGCTTCCGGGTCGATGGAAACGCGCAGCGCGCAGCTGCCGCCCACCTCGAACAAACTCCCCACATCAAAGAAATCAAAAGTGAAGGTGGCCACCGAAAAATCCAAAGTCAGAGTATAGTATCGAAGGGAAGTGTCCGATCAGAGGTGCTACCTCATTAACCCGTCAATCGCTCCTGTTTTAGCAACCTTATGCCAACTCACGGGAGTTGGGTCCACGTATTTACCTTACAGGAAACGCCGCCACCAACCTACTTCATTCTGGAATCTCCACCGCGTACACGGTTAGTCAAAGTGGTTTTCGGTATCGACAGAGAGTATGTCCATATCCGATCCCAGTCTCTTTGCCAACCAATCGTTATTATAACACCGCGGTTATTTAAAAAAAAATTATACTTTTAAAACCATAATAAAATATCCATTTAAAACCCATATAAACCCGATATCATTTATTCTTAAAACCCCAAATCAATACGATATCATTTATTTTCCAATATATATTCTTTCCAAAATCATAGGGTTTCCAAAGTAAAATATTTAGAAATCAAAACTCTTGAATATAATATTTCCAAATTATACTACCTTGAAAACATAGCTTTGAAACAAAATTTCCATCTCTTAAATGGTTAAATATTAAATTACTTTTATAAACAAAATAGCTTCTTTAGATTTCCCAAATCAATTTCAAATATCGATTTAAACTTCCAAATACCATTTCAATTCTTATATTTCAAGGCTTTAAATATTTCACCATTTCAAACAGACTCATTTGACAATTCCATATATATATATATATATATATATATATATCAAATTCAGTTACTTATTATTTAGACTTGAAATGTTTGCTTAATGAATTCAATATAATTTAAGAAAACCTTTAACTTCATATAACTGGATCATCTTTCAATTTATTATATATTCATTTAATCAACCTGATATTCATTAAAATCACTTTACACAAAAATCAAGTTATAAAAATCATATCCTTTAAAAATTCTAATTTTTATTAAATTTCAATTTAACTGAATATTCATCTTCCAAATCTATTCTCATTTAAGTCATAAAACTCCAGAAATTAAATTTTAAATAAATGTTTAATCTTAATTGATCTTAAAATCAAACTTATTTAAACTTCAAATCAAATTTATACAAAGCTTAAAAACCGAAAATTACTATATATATATATATATATATATATATATATATATATATATATAATAGCCTTTATCAATAACCAAATCAATATCTCATAAACCATATATATAACTTTACAAAACCATAGAAAAACATTTCAAAAATAATTTTATATATTTACCGCGGTGCCTGTATATAATTTTCTATCCTATGGTCAAGTGATACGGATGTTTATCATTTCAATCCGCAATTTAAAATGAAAAAAAATGCGGTTATATATCATTTCAAACCGCAATCCCGAATGAATGAAATGCATAGCAACTTGCAATTAATAAAATTAATCATCCATTCATCCATCAAATCATACATCCATTTATCACAGTCATCATCAAATTTCAAACAATCATCAATACATAACAGGTGATAAATAATGGTATCAATTATCAGTTTATACTCAAAATAAATTTAATAACTGTTAATTGGCAGTTTATATGCAAAAATAAACGTAAATTTAACTGGCAGTTAATATGAAATAAAAATTTAACATAGCTATGACTAGCAGTTAATATGCAATTAAATAAATTCTAACTGTCAAATTTATGCAATAAATAAAATTAATTAACAGTTATATTAAATGAATGCGATTTATCAGAGATAATGAATAAAACATGTCAACCAGTCATAAATAAATTTCTACTCATATCTAAAATTAATTTAACAAACACAAGAAATTTTAGAAATTGTGAGTGGGTTAAAACACTCACCTTTTGAATTTAAATCGAATTTAATTCAATTTAAACTCAAAAATTCGACGGTCTCCGAATTGGTCCAAACCAGCGTCAGCAGATCTGGAATTTAATTACGATCCTAACAAAAAAATCTCACGTGAATCGGACTACGTATGAGAAAGTTATTCGAAAATTTCGATTGAAACAAAAATTAAATAAAACAAAATAAACAAATATACCCCATCACCATGCCACGTCACAGGCCACGTCCTTCTTCTCAAATTCGAGGACGCTACAACACCAATAAAAAAACGGACAGTACCAACAGATTACGCTCTTCGAGAATTATGACATATAATTTTTCTGGGATTTTTAGAGGAGTGTGAAATATATTTTTTGGACTGTAATTGGATCTAGAAATTTTGCAGCCATTGGAAGAGAAGAAGTTGAAGAAAAGAACACACAAAGAGAAATGGAGATAGATGGAGGCTAGGGTTTACACAGCCTATAAATAGACAAAGTGAAATAGGATAGGTGGGCACGAATCATAAACGCGCAAAACGGTTGTTGGCCCACCAGAATATTTTATATTAATTGGATACGTTACGGATTAGTAAATAAATTAATTTCTTCCTCAGACATTTACATTGAATTTTAAACGTATTTAGAAATGTAAATTTAGATGCTTCATTTATAAGTTTCAATATAAATTCACAATTTCATTAAATTCCAAATTCATAGATAAGTTTCCATTTTCAACTAAATTTCTAAATTACCGTAATAATTATCTTAGATTTTTATTCATTCTCAATAGATTTAACTATTGTAAATTGACTAAGTTTTCATACTATAAAAATCCACATTTCTATGTATATATACATTTGAATTCCCTACTAAAATATTTTATTTATATTTCGCAATTACTTCCAATCCATTTTTTTGGCATCGCACTGTTACTTAAATAAATAGCCTATACCAACACTAATTATCATTAATTTGAAAACGGGTTACCAAATTTTGGATTTTATTAATAATTGTTATTTATTACTTCATTGTTTATTCAAATTTAGACAATTTAAGATGTTTCTTAAATGCTGAGTACATTATTAACTTCAGCGTAAAACTTCAATTTTATTTTATCTACAAATTATAAATTAACTTTGCAGAAATCCTTTAATTGACCTTTCATTTAATTATCCTATCTATTGGTATCCCATAGATGGGAATTCCTAAAACATCTCGGAATTCCAACTTTAATTTCAATCACATAAAATGTTCTATTCAGTTTCCAATAAATTCAAATTATCATGTTCTAAATCCAAATGAATCCATATATCCTGCCTTCCATTCTTTTAATCTAACTAATTATCATATTCTGAATAAAGTTTACGTTATTTCCACCTATAAGCTACAAATAACAACGAATGTTGCATTTGATTTAGATTCTAAATAAATTGATGGGTAATGATTAATAATTCTCACTATTGCCCGATTTATTCCCATTCATGCTTAAATTACCACCAAACAATCATTAAATTTACCTATCTTTTATTGATTCCATAAAATCTATTTGCCCTGAGTTAGTTACTGCATTTATCAAATTCCAATTTCGCAATCACCTTAAATACATAAATTGGTATTGCATTAACATTTAAATTTATTAGCTTATGTCAACACTATTAACATTAATTGCAATGTATTACCAATTTTAGTCACTACCCTAACTACTAACTCATATTAACCTACATTATTCCTAAGAATTTCATTGGTTTTTCTTATATTAAATTTATCAACCATATTAATTAAGGTTTTTTAAAAACAATTAATAAAATTCCCTTTAATATATACAACTTAGCAATCTATTAAGCATGGTATTATATTTCACGTAAATGTACATTTAATTACATTTATTACAATGTTATCCAAATAAATTGAATGATCTAAGTATATAACTCCTAATATCCACCCATCTTGCCTTAATCCCAAATAACATACAAATTAAACTACCCTTAATTTCAATTAACCCTATCATTACTTTTTATATTCCAAACAAATAACTTAATAATAGGTTAATTGAATCAGATTTACAATCCAACTTTAATTATTTGCAAATTTTGTCAGTTTGGACCACTTGGTAAATTCAGAATCCTTTAACAACTTCCTACATTAATTTATTTTTGAATAATCCCAAAATTTTCAATATTAAAGTACAAATCCAATTTATCAAAAATTAAAACTTAAATTTCAAGGAATTTATTTATTTAGGTTTAGATCCCGTTATTCACTAAAATTGGTTGGTATTTATTTCATTCGCCTCTTTAATTGTACGTAAGTTTCTCATAAATACACCTAAGATTTCATTTAATTCCAATTGCTTCCTAATTTCCATTTCTACGTCTTAACACACTCTATATTAAACTTCTAGACATTGTATTACTTATCATATTAATGTAACCTTTATTTAGTGTATTAACATTTATTTCAATTCAAATTCTATCAACCAATTAAACATGTAACCTATTACTATTGCTTACAAATCAAAATATTGCACCCATTGTCATCTTTTGAATGGAATTAGTCTTTATTTCAAAACTTATCTAAATTTACATTGAGACCATATTTAATCCTCTTCGATAATATTAATCCTCAATTTATTAAATGGAATCAATATATCTTACATAACATGTTTTACGCATAAATTTTTAATTAATATTATTTCAACTTATTCCCCATATTCTCAATAATTACCTAACATAAATCTACGCTTATTTTATTCTACGTTCACACTTCCGTTATTCTCAAATCAATAAGTAACATTCATATAAATAAATGTTATGTCAGTTTCCTATTTATTGCGATATTTTTATTTATTTATTACTGCATAACTTTACTTATTTTCTTCCCATCACTTTAAAATTAATCGTTAAAGTAACGCTTATCAATACACATCAAATTATTTACCAAATTAAAAGGTTTTGATTTTTTTTAACAAATTAATTGACAGATTAATTAGGTAATGTATACGAATTGTTATTATACCCATAAATTTACACTTAACTAATTAAATGCCTTACCTATATTCTCTATCTTTCCATTATATTCAGGTACAATACTTACACCAATTTTTATTGAAAAATCTATTCATATTACAAATAAAGGCTTAAATTACCATTGTTAAATTAGCGTTCAATATATATTTATCACTTTTTATTATTTCTACTAAATTTTTATTACAAAATTCTATTAAATAAATTAAATCGTCGAAATTTACGGGTCGTTACACTCTCCTCCACTCAAAACTTTTCGTCCCCGAAAAGGAAAAAGAAGGGAAAAGAAGGATTTAGAATCTACATATCTTATTCAAAACATTACCTTATAAACAATTAAATTTACAATATCTGTTACTTTTCTTAAAATATACAAATTTACAACATTATCTTTTTATACTTAAATTTATTAGAGTTTGGAGAACATTTCAAAATATTTCTAAGTCCAAAATTTAAATATCTAAGTAGTTCCAATCACTAATCATCAAAATTAATACAACAACCATCCAAATTAATACAACAACCATCAATTTCCTTGAATAGCATACATACAATTACAAAACAACCATACAATCACACAATCAAATAGTTGTTTGGGTTCAAACATGAAATTGTACGGAATTAAAAATAACTATCAAGTGCATCATTTACTCAACAGTCTTAGATGGA
Organism: Allium cepa; assembly: GCA_030765085.1. NCBI lineage: Eukaryota > Viridiplantae > Streptophyta > Magnoliopsida > Asparagales > Amaryllidaceae > Allium > Allium cepa. The sequence goes on along the minus strand of CM060938.1, from coordinate 457,321,618 downwards.
ACAAAATAGATTATTTATTCATCCAACAACTTCAAATTTCCTTACCCAACCAACCATAAATCAAACAATAACAATTCAAACCAGCAACCAAACTAACTTATTATAAATTTCATGCTTTAGTTGTTTGATTTCCCTTTTTGTTTATATAGTGATTTTTTTTTCTCATTCACATTTACTTATCAAAGGTTTGCTCATTCATTTTTACTTATTACTTACAATTATTCAATTCCATTAACTCGGGTCATGCTGGTTCCTTATATTTTGTTATAATTATTCATTCATTTATAATAGCATGTCCTTATTTATTTACTTTAATTCCTTAAGTTTTATAATCATCTATCTATCATGCTTACCTTTATTTATATTTACTTGGTAAAATTTCAATTATATCTTAAGTTATTGAATACAGCAAATTCATTGAATGCTTCATTACCTACTATTATCACTACAACAAAATTCAGTTTCAACAGCAATTACTAACAGCGTTTAGAGAGCAAATGCGGTCAAAAGTAATTTTAGATGATATGGACAATTTGTGTAAACGCCGACAAAAAATTTTGTACGCTGAGAAAAAAATTTGCCGCGTACATACTAATTTTTTTTTCCCGTTCCCTCCTATTTTCGTTTTCTTTCCCCTTTTTTCGTTTTCTTCCCTCCGTCATTGCCTTCTTCCCTCTATTTTCATCTTCGTCCCCTATTTTAATTTTCCCCCTCTTTCTGTTAATTTCCTGCCATTAATTCTCCTCTCTTCCTGCTGTCGTCATCTCATCTCATTCCCGCTTCTATCAAAACTACCGCTCTTTCATCTCTCCCTCATTTATTCTCCACAACCAACAGTTTCCCTCAAATTTTGCTTGTCTTTCGATTTTCCTCTGGTGGAGTTGATAATCACCGTCCTACTTATGTGTTCATACTTCAGGTAGCCTAATTACCTTTTTTATTTTTATTCAATTCATCAATTTTTAGGTTTATTTTGTTTGTTAATTTTGATTTACATATTCCAAATACTCTGATTTATGGGTTGCCCTAAGTCGAACTTTGTTCGATCATCAATTGCCTGACTCTGTTACAGGATAAGTATTCCCAGCCATTGCTCGGATTGACGCTAGTGATTATTCCTTCAAATGCAAAAGTGCTTTCCTGCGTGATTGCAAAGGGTGTATTTTTGTAGTGTCGCAAAGAAGAGCCTCCTAGTGATTCAGTGGGCAGTAGGCGTAAGGGTGAGCGAAGTAGTTATTGTTGATTTTGGTTAGCATTTGTGTAGAGAAGTGAATATTAAATACAAGGCAGTTTACTTTTTTTAGAAGGCCTTTTTTTTCTGGCATGTTGATTTTCATATCTAGTAGAGGAGAAAAAAGTAAATGGTATACAGGCATAGGAGAAGAGTGTTAACGGTATCAAATTAATAATTTTCCACATACGACCGTAGTAGGTAAAATGAATGAAATAACAATAGAATAGGAGTTTCGGCCAGCAAGTGTTGCACGCTTAAAATAGGCCAGAGATAAAAGCCTTGGTTTATGGTATGGGTATTGATTTTGCTGGACTATTCTCACCTTTCGAAAGCTGTAAATCAAAAGAATGGTTTAAAGATCAAACGTACGGGAAAAAAAAGAATATAAAGGTGATATATTCTGACATTCAAGTATTCAACATACTTATGAAGCATATACATTGCCTGAAACCATAAGAGAAGATGAAGTAGAAAATGAAGCTTGCAAAATTCTAAAGGCGGGATCCGGAAAGAATAAATTCATAGAATGTGTGGCACATAAAACTGGAGCAGAAGAAATTACAACAAATTCGAAGCCTGCTTATAAAGCTGACGCAGTGCCGGAAACTAGAAGAGAAGAGAATGTTGTCACGATGGATGTTGATAAATTGAAAACTACTGAAAAAGAAAACGAAGGTGGCAAACCTTTAAAGGTGGGAGCTGGAACGAATAAATTCGTAGAATGCATGGTACATAAATCTAGAGCTGAAGAAATTAAAGCTTGCGCAGTACATGAAACCAGAAGAGAGGAGGATGTTGCAAGAGATATTGTTATCAACATGGATGTTGATAAAAAGGAAACTAGTGAAAAAATGGAGATAAATATTGAATTGCATTCCAAAGACAAAATCACTACAAAGACACAGAGAGGAAATGAGGAGGTTGGCACTTTTAAGTCTCTGAGGGTAAGGAATGTAAAGAAGGAGAAGATGAGTCAGTCTGAATTCCTCAGTCTACTGTCAAATATTGATTGGAATAATGATGACATAGATACAGATAAGTTGGATAATGAAAGCCCGTCTTTGACTAGTGATTCCAATGAACATACAGTTCTTCCTCTTATCTTTTCATTTGGCGATGATGACGTCAAAGCAGTAGAGAAAACAGAGCAAGAATTGGAGCTGGAGGAGCTGTGGTGTGATTTTGATATGACTATGAATGCACTTAAAATCGGTGTCTACAATGATGATCAGGTATATTTCAATGATGAAAATCACCTTCTTTTCAAATTCATATGAATTGCGTATTATCCAGTTTAAAATGCAGGACAAAATTATGTTACAGTTTCTTCGTAGCTAGAATTCAAATATAACTTAAATATAGAAATTCATGGTTTTGATTTATCAAGAGTTAGAACACAAATTTTGTAAATAACTATCTGACAAAGCATGCTTACAGATCTTTCTCTTCGAAAAAGGATGAACCATTAGTGAATCATAACCGACTCACCTTAGTCAGCCTTACCCATTTGCACTCTCCCCTTCTGAATAATCATACTGAGTTTGTAATCATTGTCTTTAGTTAATTCAAATATCGGCAAACAATCCTTCCAAATTTGACTTGCAATTTCACATTGATAAGGCAAATGCTCAACGCTTCATTTTCTTCAGAAAAATAGAAGCTTAAATGATACGCTCTCATATTCTTTACTTTGTGTAACTCAATGATATTCAACTTATTATGTATCACCAAGTATATGCATAAATTTTACTTTAGATGGAACTGTCATTTTCCATATTGAAGAAACATGCTAAGTTTTCACCCCTTTGGAAATTTTGAAATTGGTACTGAAAAATCCTTTTGATTCAACTATAACTCTTGTCACCATTAGTATCATCCAACCTTACAGGCATTAGTAATTCAATAAATTTTACAAATTGTAACAATGTATCCCTATAAGTAAACTATGGAAAGTAATATTACATTTGAAATTGGTCGATGCTGGGATATCAGCAAAAGTACAAGCTTTAGTGTTTGTAATAGAAAATAGTTGAAAATGAAACTTCATTTTCTTTGTGCAAAGGAAAAAAGAGTACTTTATGCCTAAATCTTTGTATTTCTTGGTTAACGCAGTCCTAAAGCTGTAAACCCAATAATATTCTTCCAGAAAATTGAGGTTTTAATATTTTGATTCGAATAAGAAGAGAATAAAGTTAATGAACCTTCATAATATGGATTAACAATCCAATCCTTCCAAATTGCTTTCCTACCATCCATCATCATCCAAATCCACCGTGCTTATAGATCTTTTACCACATATTTTTACCGCCCCTTAAATGTAGAAATTGTTACAGTAAGTTATGGATTATTTACATTCCCTCATTTTGCATGTAATTAAAATATTGAAAACTTCCTCATTTCGTGTTATGCTGGAACAGTTCAAGGGGCCTAATGTGCACACATGTGATCTTAATGAAGCTTCTGTATGCGAGAAAGGGATGCATAAATATATCATCGATGACCAGATTGGAATAAAATGCATGTTCTGCTCCTATGTTCAAATGGATATCAAATACGTATTACCTTCGTGGGTAAGCTTAGTTTGTTTTTACGTTAAAAAATTGTTTAACATCATTAGACACTTATTGTAAGTGGTTTTCAATGAACTAGAACTATTAAATAGTAAGCATTTCGTCGTGCTTAATGAATATGCTTAATGCTTTTGAGTTATTTCTTAAGCAAAGAACTTTGATTTTAAACACACACTTAAAACCAATTATTATTTAGAAATAAGCTGCCTATTCAAAATAAATGCATAGCTGGATTTATTTTTATGTGAATGCATAGAACATTCTGCTAACTATAACATTGTCCAGATACTGATGCATCAATTATAATTTCATGTATCTAGGACTTTAATACTGGAACAGGATTTGGTCGAAAAGAAAAACTTATGGAATTTGAATCATATTGGAACAGGATTTAATACTGGAAGAAATATTGACTTTAATACTGGAACAGGAACACTATTTATTGAAATATTGACTTTAATACTGAAATTTGATTTATAAGAATCAACTTTTAAAACAAATTCACAATTTAGAACACTATTTTTATTTTACAGTTATTCAATTATTCAATAAGTTTAAATATTTAATTTAAACAATTTACCTGTTCAATATCCAATATTTGATTTCAAATAGATTTTTCTTATCAATCAATTTCTCTACTGTACCCAATGACTTCAACATTTATTATCCTATTCAACTTTTGATTTCAAGGCATTCACTAAGTAGTTTTATTTTTTCATTATTTGGATAATTATTGTCGCAATTCATTCCAGTTATTATTATTTCAAACGACTTACAATTTTTTTTCTAACACCAAATCACGAAATCTTATTAAATTAACTATTTTAATTATCGAAAATTTACGGGTCGTTACATCAACGAACTGAAGAAACACATCGAATCTGATGAAACTGGTGGGTGTGTGATATCTCATGCACCAGGGACCGGAAAGACAAGATTGTCAATAATGTTCCTCAAGTCCTACATGACCTTTTTCCCAGACTGTAGACCAGTTATAGTGGCTCCACCTGGTTTGCTTCAGACATGGAAGGATGAATTTAAGAAATGGAGAGTGGATATTGAGGTTTATGATCTGAATGATGATCGAAAACTTCCCAGTGAAGAAAATGCAATGGAGCATGCCACATTACTAGCTTCTAAAGACAGTAGAGCCATTCGCCTAGGAAAATTGCTATCGTGGATCAGGCACAAAAGCGTGATTTTGGTGAGTTACAATTTGCTGGCGTACAAAGAATCAGAGTTCAGCACACTAGCAAGTGGGATGGTGCTATAAGCAACAAAGAGCTGTGTAATGGAACAGCTAGCAAATGGAATGAAGTTATAAACAACAGAGAGCAGTGTAGTGGGAACACTAGCAAATGGGATAATGCTCTTATTAATTATGAGCAATCAAATGGAAAGGAGATTGTACATTTGAATGAGAAGAATGCAAGCAGTCCTATTGATTTTGAAAGCCTATTTCCATTAAAGCGTATTCCTCAGGTAAGTCTAATATTGATCTTTCCGATCAAATGGGATAATGATCTTATTTATCTTTGATTTGTGTGCGATTGTTGATATAAGTCTAATATTCTTGCCAACGCTGGTAAAAAAAAGCTTAGAAATTGAATTGCTAGCTTCTCACATCAGTGAATATTAGAAGCAAGCTTGACATTTCTTCTTTAAGATGAATATAGTTTATGAGGTTATTGTAAAAATATATAAATGTTCTAAATGATCTTTAAGTTAACTTGTCCACCTTCACTCTACCTTTTTTTTTCTTTCTTGGTTTTGTTGCAGGTGGGGGATCTTATTGCATATCGCCTTATTGAGATGGCATCATCATGGTGTCCTTCTATTACTCCATTTCGAGTTTGTCCTTCACCAAATCACAAATTTTGAACTTGGTAATGTGATTTAAACTCAAATATCTCTAACATCCTTCTTTATTAATTCATGATTGTATAAGAGCTGTTTCCGATATGGGCATCTATGAGTTTACGACTAAAGTTAAAGAACTATAGTATGTTCAGCTGATTTGTTAGTCTGGTCATCATTTTCTCAAAATCAATATAAAAATATGCTCAAACTTCTTGCTGCAAACAAAGTAGACATAATGATTCAGACAAGTCGGTACTTATGTAAAGGGTTGTAGCCAAATCATTGCTAATGAGAAATCTAGTTTTCATAACACACTTAGTTCAATTGTTGCTCCTTTGCTTGAATCTAGACTGCAAGGTTTGTTGAGTTTACTCCTTTTAGAAGTTTATTTATTTTGAAAAAAATGGTGGATTGCTTTACAAAATGTAGGAGCTATGTGTTTCCATGTATGTTTATAGAACAGCGTGTTGAATCCATCAGGACCACCAGTGCTTGTAGAATTTAGGCTAAAAAGCGCCTCTTTGATTTCTGCATCAGTAACAGAGGTTATGATATTACATGCTTCGGTGTTGCTTATTCTAGGAAGGCCGAGAGATGGAATTAAGGAGATGTTAATGGTGTCAGTGTTATCATTCATAGAGTGGTGGAAGAAATCAAGAAAAGCTCTGTTGATATTTGGGGCTTCAGTATGGAGTGTTCCCTGCATATCAGTGATGTCGGTAATCTTTACTTTTGCTTGGTTTATCTTCAATGCAGTGTGGAAAAAGGCAGTATTTCTGTCGCCTTCGAAATGATATTCCGTTCCAAGTTTTTAATAACATGCATGTTCCTTCCAATCTGAATTAAATTTACCACAGTCATACATATATATATTTCTTTGTAACATGCAACAGTTAGACCAAAGGGAGCCTTATAATCCCAGTAATTATTTACTGTCAATTTGGACCCCAGGCAGGAACATTTTATAATACGTGATCATTTAACGATTTGAATGAAATTATTTCCTTGCATGTCAAATGGAAAATGCAATTGTATCGTGATAGGCGAGACAGCTCAGTCCATTGATGCCCCCAGTAGCTTGCAGTAATTCTCCAGAGTCAGGTGAAACGTGTAAGTTGAGCACATTTTTCAGTTGCGGTAGCATAAAAGAAGCACAATCTCAAACAGCAAGAGGGACAATTTTGGTAACGTTCACATTAGTACATAGTTATTTTGGTGAATTTAACAAATTTAATTTTGCTACAATGCTGTAACTCTTTTGGGCAATTAGATTCCTGAGTGAACCACTGTTTTGGTTTAAAGCAGAGCATGCGTACAAGTCCGTAGTTTTGTACTATAAATTTTGACTATCACAAGCACATTTTATTACTAATTATAATGTAATTATGACCAGATCTCATGTAGAACAGCTAACAGAAGAAGTCGCTTTCCACTTAATGGAACATATTTTCAAACAAATGAGGTAAGTGTACCGGTGTGTCATTTTCTTGATACTAAAAATTCAAAATTATCACTGAAATTTTTTATGCTTATATCAAATTTGTTGTGCAGGTCTTTGTGGATCACGAATCAAGCCGTAATCCAATTGACGCACATAAGGATTGGATATGGAAACTGAAAAGATGAGCCGTCTGTTTTGGAACATCAGTAACATCAGTATGTAGAGGTATTTAATCATAAAAATTCAATTTTCATATCCGTGTTTGGGTCATACTTTTGTCCCTTGCTGTTTGATCACATATACATGCTAATTTGTGCATGCAAATTTTGTTGGTAGATCTTACTACTGAAGCAATACGATGCTTTCAGAGTGGTATAAAATTGGTTTTATATTTAGAAATATCAATATCAAGGAGATTCTATGTTGAGATTAATATTGTTTTTTAAACCCATCATAACATAGGTAGGGTTTGTTTGTGTAGGCGGATATGAGAGATAAAAGAGATCACCAAAACTTTTGATCGCAAGACTTTGCTGCCACCAGAGCAACCAAAAAACAAAACAAAAAACAAAAAAAGGAACCAGGAGTAAAAAGGAGTAGGTGGCAATATGTTCTGGGGACGGATAGTTTCTTGCTGTTCCAAGTGTATGTAGAGCCAAATGTAGGAGCAGGGAGAATGGAAGCATTAGATAAGGTTCCTTTAAACTATGCTGATTCTAATTTGTCTAAAGTATCTGCAGTTGCATTTGTTGCCTTGGTTGTCGGTGCAGATATTGTGCCTTTGTCCATTGTCGTAGGATATTAGTTTATAAATATTATCGTTGTTTATGAATTTATGTAAACTTTGTTTATGGATATTGTATTCAACTTAATTTATTGAAATAGTTGATTTTTATGTTTTTATATGATATTTTTTAGTTTGATTTGTATATGTTATGTATATTATCCGGTTGAAATATAATAAAATGCTATTTAGATTAATGATGCCTGTGTGTAAATATTGCAATGGGGCAACGCTGTAAAAATAGTACAAACAAACAACAGCGTTTAAACCGTGCTGTCAATTCTATGAAAAGATAATGTACATTGCTCCAACAGCATAATAAAAATGCTGTGAAAAGGGGAGCAACAACTGTGGAACGGGAGTTATACAGCGTTATTAACAACGCTGTTATATCCTATTACAGCGTTTTTAGAACGCTGTTAAAAATTTATTTTGGTGTAGTTATAAACGCTGTTGAAACATAATACAGCACGTCTGAAACGCTGTAAAAATATTATTGACAGCTCGTAATAAACGCTGTCACAGAGATGTTTCAACAGCGTTTATAGAAACGCTGTTGTAAGTTATGTATATACGACAGCATGTCGTTATACAGCGTTTCTAATAACGCTGTTGTATCATATTACAACGTTTATCAAACGCTGTTAAAAGCCTTTTGTGGTGTACTTGTACAAATTTCTACTACATTTCTTATTAAACATTTAAACTTTTTATATTTGGTAAGTTATATATGTTAAAGAAAATGCAAATGAACTTATACAAGTTTTATCTCATCTTTTAATTAAATTTAATGTTCAACAATATTACTCTTTATCTCATATGTTACAAATTTCAAATTTTCCTTTATAACTTTACATTAAATCTCTTACCTAAATTAGAGGTTTCAATTTATTAATCACTTACCTTTTATTTCACTACAATAATTTAAACAATTAATTAATGAAAATTTAAGAATTAAATACCGGGTTAAATTTCAAATTATTTTGAAATATTAGATAAATATATTCTTCTAACTTATATACCTCTAATTTTATTTAAAACAATTAAAAATTTATATCTTTTTCGAAAATGAATCTGCAGTAGAACTACTACAATGGCATTTCCCCTTCGAAACTCGAAAATGAAAGTCGATGATGCGGCCGCCATCACCGAAATTATTTTCCAACGACAGAGAGGAAAGTACAAAACTTATTTTCTCAAAAATCTTCTTTAAAACGATTCTTCCGAATTATGTTAAATATTTATATCAGAAAATACTTATAAACAAAATTATTAATATATTTCAAAATCATTCAAAAGAAAAACCCCGGACTTAAGTTCTAAATTTCCAAATTTCATTTATCTTATTTTTCAATCTTATTTCTATTATTATTTACACTTTATTGCCTAACAATCAATCTGTTGCAGCCAAATATAAATATCAATTGAAAATTTTTATTTTATATATAAAAATATAATAGGCAAAAAAATTTCATTCACCTATATTAAAAACAAATATTATGTCGGTCTGTCCTATTAAGTGTTTAGAAATCCCTATTGATGTCATAGCGTCCCATGCACCAACCAGAATTTATAAATACGAAACGGAACAAATTAACACAATATTAAAACCTTTTTATAACACTAACAAATACGCTCTCTCATATATACACTCAGTGACTCCCATAGGGTATTACTACCCTATTAATAAAGAGTCAAACCCCACAAAGTCAAGATTTATCGCTAAACCAAAGCTCTGATACCAACTGTAACATCCCGTCTTTTTGCATGATTTAAACAGACACACGTGCCAATTCAAACCATACGTAAGGGCGGATTGTTATGGGATAAATAAGAAAATAGAGAAAGAAACAGAATCTCACAGCGGAAGGATAAAATATAATAATCAAATATACAGTTCATAAACCTGTTTACAAAAACCTTTGATTTATTTATACAATACATATCAGAGTACACATACCATATAACAATGCAGCGGAACAATATGAGTGTAGTGAAACCGTATTATCTATAGTAATAATAATAAAATCTTCGTCTTCTTCCTCCGGAAATAAAATCTTCAATCCTTAAACGCTCGGACTGACCCGAGCGAATTTGGAAAGACAAAAACACTCGAGTCAGAACTAAAAGATCTTATGTGAGTTACATTGACAGAAATAAATATGACTGCAGTAACTCAAGAGATGCTCGGGATTTACATCTCCTAAGGATCCGTTAAACTATTTATTATGTAGTATATTGCGCTATTATAATAGTGTCTAATTGTAAAATAAACTTACTTTTAAATAGCGTTAAGGCTTTACATTTTCCACCTTAACACATTTATATATTCCCATAGTCTATACAGTACCGTAATCTCCCCCGTACTGGGCGTCGTCAGAGGGCACTCCATAGGTATGGTACAAAACAAAATCGTATAAGGCGCGCTAGGGTAGGTGACACGGCACAACTAGGCAATGTCAGGGTAGATATACCAATTACGCTTCCGGGTCGATGGAAACGCGCAGCGCGCAGCAGCCGCCCACCTCGAACAAACTCCCCACATCAAAGAAATCAAAAGTGAAGGTGTCCACCGAAAAATCCAAGGTCAGAGTATAGTATCAAAGGGAAGTGTCCGATCAGAGGTGCTACCTCATTAACCCGTCAATCGCTCCTATTTTAGCCACCTTATGCCAACTCACGCGAGTTGGGTCCACATATTTACCTTACAGGAAACGCCGCCACCAACCTACTTCATTCTGGAATCTCCACCGCGTACACGGTTAGTCAAAGTGGTTTTCGGTATCGACAGAGAGTATGTCCATATCCGATCCCGGTCTCTTTGCCAACCAATCGTTATTATAACACCGCGGTTATTTAAAAAAAATTATACTTTTAAAACCATAATAAAATATCCATTTAAAACCCATATAAACCCGATATCATTTATTCTTAAAACCCCAAATCAATACGATATCATTTATTTTCCAATATATATTCTTTCCAAAATCATAGGATTTCCAAAGTAAAATATTTAGAAATCAAAACTCTTGAATATAATATTTCCAAATTATACTACCTTGAAAACATAGCTTTGAAACAAAATTTCCATCTCTTAAATGGTTAAATATTAAATTACTTTTATAAACAAAATAGCTTCTTTAGATTTCACAAATCAATTTCAAATATCGATTTAAACTTCCAAATACCATTTCAATTCTTATGTTTCAAGGCTTTAAATATTTCACCATTTCAAACAGACTCATTTGACAATTCCATATATATATCAAATTCAGTTACTTATTATTTAGACTTGAAATGTTTGCTTAATGAATTCAATATAATTTAAGAAAACCTTTAACTTCATATAACTGGATCATCTTTCAATTTATTATATATTCATTTAATCAACCTGATATCCATTAAAATCACTTTACACAAAAATCAAGTTATAAAAATCATATCCTTTAAAAATTCTAATTTTTATTAAATTTCAATTTAACTTAATATTCATCTTCCAAATCTATTCTCATTTAAGTCGTAAAACTCCAGAAATTAAATTTTAAATAAATGTTTAATCTTATTTGATCTTAAAATCAAACTTATTTAAACTTCAAACCAAATTTTAAAAACCGGAAATTACTATATATATATATATATATATATATATAATAGCCTTTATCAATAACCAAATCAATATCTCATAAACCATATATATATAACTTTACAAAACCATAGAAAAACATTTCAAAAATAATTTTATATATTTACCGCGATGCCTGTATATAATTTTCTATCCTATGGTCAAGTGATACGGATGTTTATCATTTCAATCCGCAATTTAAAATAAAAAAATGCGGTTATATATCATTTCAAACCGCAATCCCGAATGAATGAAATGCATAGAAACTTGCAATTAATAAAATTAATCATCCATTCATCCATCAAATCATACATCCATTTATCACAATCATCATCAAATTTCAAACAATCATCAATACATGACAGGTGATAAATAATGGTATCAATTATCAGTTTATACTCAAAATAAATTTAATAACTGTTAATTGGCAGTTCATATGCAAAAATAAACGTAAATTTAACTGGCAGTTAATATGAAATAAAAATTTAACATAGCTATGAATGGCAGTTAATATGCAATTAAATAAATTCTAACTGTCAAATTTATGCAATAAATAAAATTAATTAACAGTTATATTAAATGAATGCGATTTATCAGAGATAATGAATAAAACATGCCAAACAGTCATAAATAAATTTCTACTCATATCTAAAATTAATTTAACAAACACAAGAAATTTTAGAAATTGTGAGTGGGTTAAAACACTCACCTTTTGAATTTAAATCGAATTTAAATTCAATTTAAACTCAAAAATTCGACGGTCTCCGAATTGGTCCAAACCAGCGTCAAAAGATCTGGAATTTAATTACGATCCTAAGAAAAAAAATCTCGCGTGAATCGGAATACGTATGAGAAAGTTATTCGAAAATTTTGATTGAAACAAAAATTAAATAAAACAAAATAAACAAATATACCCCATCACCATGCCACGTCACAGGCCACGTCCTTCTTCTCAAATTCGAGCACGCTACAGCACCAATCAAAAAAAATGGACAGTACCATCGGATTACGCTCTTCGAGAATTATGACATATAATTTTTCTGGAATTTTTAGAGGAGTTTGAAGTATTATTTTTATTTTTTTATTTTTATTTTGGACTGTAATTGGATCTAGAAATTTTGCAGCCATTGGAAGAGAAGAAGTTAAAGAAAAGAACACACAGAGAGAAATGAAGATAGATGGAGGCTAGGGTTTACACAGCCTATAAATAGACAAAGTGAAATAGGATAGGTGGGCACGAATCATAAACGCGCAAAACGGTTGTTGGCCCACCAGAATATTTTATATTAATTGGATACGTTACAGATTAGTAAATAAATTAATTTCTTCCTCAGACATTTACATTGAATTTTAAACGTACTTACAAATGTAAATTTAGATGCTTCATTTATAAGTTTCAATATAAATTCACAATTTCATTAAATTCCAAATTCATAGATAAGTTCCCATTTTCAACTAAATTTCTAAATTACCGTAATAATTATCTTAGTTATTCATTCTCAATAGATTTAACTATTGTAAATTGACTAAGTTTTCATACTATAAAAATCCACATTTCTATGTATATATACATTTGAATTCCCTACTAAAATATTTTATTTATATTTCGCAATTACTTCCAATCCATTTTTTTTGGCATCGCACTGTTACTTAAATAAATAGCCTATACCAACACTAATTATCATTAACGAGTGTAGTGGCACGCGCTTCGCGCGTGAATTGTTTTTCTTATAAATTATATATATTTAAATCAGTTAAAAAATAATTTTTTATTTTCAAGTGATATTTTGTAAAAAAGTATTTTGAATCAATAAATAAGGTTTAATTTTAGATCCTATTTTTAGAAGCGTTTTGAATTTTAAAGCATGTTTAGTTATTAGATCCTATTTCTATGGACATTTGAATTTGTAAACGAAATTTAGTATTAGATCCTACTTTTATGGGCATTTGAATTTGTAAACGAAATTTAGTATTAGATCCTATTTTTAAGTAATTAAGATTGGATAATATATAGAGGGGCATTTTTGGTAGTTCACATTGATACCAAAAAAGTATGACACCAAAGCTATTACAACTATTATTAAAATAATATTTTATTTTCAAGTGATATTTTGTAAAAAAGTATTTTGAATCAATAAATAAGGTTTAATTTTAGATCCTATTTTTAGAAGCATTTTGAATTTTAAAGCATGTTTAGTTATTAGATCCTATTTTTATGGACATTTGAATTTGTAAACGAAATTTAGTATTAGATCCTACTTTTATGGGCATTTGAATTTGTAAACGAAATTTAGTATTAGATCCTATTTTTAAGTAATTAAGATTGGATAATATATAGAGGGGCATTTTTGGTAGTTCACATTGATGCAAAAAAGGTGTGACACCAAAGCTATTACAGCTATTATTAAAGATTTTAAAGCATGTTTAGTTATTAGATCCTATTTTTATGGACATTTGAATTTGTAAACGAAATTTAGTATTAGATCCTACTTTTATGGGCATTTGAATTTGTAAACGAAATTTAGTATTAGATCCTATTTTTAAGTAATTAAGATTGGATAATATATAGAGGGGCATTTTTGGTAGTTCACATTGATACAAAAAAAGTGTGACACCAAAGCTATTACAACTATTATTAAAGATTTGAAAACGGGTTACCAAATTTTGGATTTTATTAATAATTATTATTTATTACTTCATTGTTTATTCAAATTTAGACAATTTAAGATGTTTCTTAAATGCTGAGTACATTATTAACTTCAGCGTAAAACTTCAATTTTATTTTATCTACAAATTATAAATTAACTCTGCAGAAATCCTTTAGTTGACCTTTCATTTAATTATCCTATCTATTGGTATCCCATAGATGGGAATTCCTAAAACATCTCCGAATTCCAACTTTAATTTCAATCACATAAAATGTTCTATTCAGTTTCCAATAAATTCAATAAATTCAAATTATCATGTTCTAAATCCAAATGAATCCATATATCCTGCCTTCCATTCTTTTAATCTAACTAATTATCATATTCTGAATAAAGTTTACGTTATTTCCACCTATAAGCTACAAATAACAACGAATGTTGCATTTGATTTAGATTCTAAATAAATTGATGGGTAATGTGACGCCCCACCTCTATACCCACGCTAGCCAAGAACACTACAGTGTAATGCTGTCAACTAGCACGGAGAATAAGGCTGTTGAGGAGCGACCATCCGTGTAATTGCTTTGTGCGAGCATCGATATGTCAGATAATATAACATGCATTTCTTTTCAAGAGGAAATCCGACATGCCGACACAAACTCAAAGCAACTACACGGTGGCTATAAAGGTCTTCGAAAACAAATATAGAAATAAACATAACATAAATCAGTCACAGACAATTCATATCACAAAGGCAGAAATAGATATGAATATTACACATGAAAGTGTACATCAGAGTAGTGGTCAAAAGGATCCACAATAATACAAAGGAATAGATACAAGTGCAAGACAAAAGAATAAGTATACATCATAGAGTCTGTATCTCAAATGTATACAACAAAACTACTAAACTAAAGTAGTTAGCCAAAAGATCAGATGATAGTCCGATAAGGAGTCAAGCAGAAGCACCTGTAAAATCTCAGTCTGACCCGAGTATTATTTAATAAGAAAATAATAAACGGATCAGTCTAGCTATAAATATCAGATGAAGTGATATATAATAAGAGATATGACATGAACGTATAATAATCACAATGCCAAGCTGTGATAAATAAGTAATTGAAATCAACAAGAGATTAATCAATATCACAATAATCTACTCAAGATAAAAAGGAATGTCATACTCCTAATTTCATTCACCAAGCCACAATAAATGGCATATATATCAATGCCAATCGTAAAAGTTGGTGAAACATAAATTCCAGAAATCAACACAAGAAATCCAGAAATCACAATAAAAGGATCAACGACGTCGTACAGCGGGACATCCGATGAACCAAATCACAATCAAAGGGAACAACGACGTCGTACAGCGGGACGTCCGATGAACCAAATCACAAAGACATTGCACAATGCTAGTCTAAAACCTAAAATGATCGTCATGATCAAAGAGAAGTGTCGATTACAATAAGCTAGTAAATATATGAGCTTAGCTTCATGTCCCATAACCACTAGCTTAACTTAAATATTTACGAACAAATTGTAGATCTCCACTAGAAAATTGTCACAACAGATTCAATCGAACAAGTCCAAGAATTAACCGACGAAGTAAACGCAAGCGTTTCATACCACTCGTTTTACTAAGCCGTTTAATTAGATTTCTCATACGAGTGAGGTAAAGGTTTGTATATACTAATAGATTGGAAAACTGTTTGAGAAAACGAGCTTTGTAATAAAATAGTATTGAAATCATTTTAAGAAAGAGATGTGATATTTACTACTAGTATAGAAAACCTTTATATTTTTAAAGTGACAAAGCACAAGGGGGATTGTAGAAACAATCAATTACAAAGATCACATTCGAAGATGTGAATAAAAATCCAATGAAATCGATAAAGGATCCATCGAAGTGGATATATCTAAAATTCCCAAAGAAAATAAGTCATCAAAGATGATAATAAATGATGACAATAAATAGAATCATCACGAATCGATTTAAATTGGAAATTCAATCCAAAAAGGCAAATTGGACTAAAACAGCAGGTTCAGTCGACTGAACAGAGTTTTCAGTCGACTGACCCTGTGCCTGGAAATTTTCCAAGTTCAGGAAACTTTCTGTTTCCAGTTTCAGTCGACTGTGCAGAATTTTTCAGTCGACTGAATCATGCCTGGAAACTCTCGGGTTTCAGGTTCAGTCGACTGAACATAGTTTTCAGTCGACTGAATCATGCCTGGGCTGTTTTTCAGCCTATTCAAATGAAGAGCAAATTCTTCCAAAATGCAACCGGACGAACATTGGCTCTAAGGGTTTATGCCAATCGGCAACCCGGCCCTATATGCTCCTCGGTGCATCACTAGAAGCATGATCAAACATCCATAAAAGGATTTTCACACAAATTGACTTAAAAACTCAAAAATTGGAATATTCACAAAACCAATCCAAATCAAGAGCAAATGCACATGAAGAAGTGTTAGGAATTTATACCCAACAACCAAAGATAATTATAGTCATAGATGTGAGATAAAAATCTCACCTTTGCACTAAAATTTATAAAGATGAAGCTTGAATGCAAAGAGGAATCAACCACTCTTCAAATCCAACTCTAAAAGCTTGAATCTAAGCTAAAAAGAAGAACATTTCCTAAGTTAGGTTTAGGAAATTTCTGAAATTCAAAGAGAGAATGAGTTGGAGAAGAAGAAGAGGAAGCTTACCAATGGGTTCTCATGAACTTTGGAGCAAGGAGATGGATTTGCAAAGCAAGCTAGGGCTTGGAGTTTTAATTCTTTATCTCTTCCACCATTGTTGAAAGCTTGAAGAGTTAGGAATTAGAAATGAAGTAATGAAGAGTTGGAGTGAGTTGGGACTGAGTTAGTAAGTGGGTTCAGCCCAAACTAAAGCCCAAAGCAAAAAGTAGCAAAATTCAACTTTCTCCAAATATATCGAAGCTTATACTCAAAAAGGTCGCAAACGGTATTTTGAACTCAATGGAGGGGGTCTCGAGTCCTAATTCGACCGTATGCAAAAAGTAGGTTTTCGGACCAAAATCCGACGAACGATAAAATATTTAAATATAAAATCGATAAATATGCGGGTTGTTACAGACTCCCCTCCTTAAAGAAATTGCGTCCTCGCAATAAGTAAGAAGAAAATATAAGAAGTAACAACCATAGAAGCATATTAACACAAGAAAAAATTTGAAATAGGAAGTTCACCATAAAGTGCACAAAATAGTTAGCAAGAAATCTGGTGAAACTTCAATTTCCACAATAACACCGGGCTCAAGAATGAAAACCGGAATCCCTGAGGTATTTCCGTAGATAAAAGACGTGGGGAACGTCAAGAATAGCAGAAAATTGAGCCGGTGCAACGGCGTAGTACAAAAACGGTACGCCCGAGGAACCAAAGCAAAGACATTGATGTAGTACAAACGGTACATCCAATGTATCAAAAGCAAAGGCATCGATGTAGTACAAACGATACATCCGATGTATCAAAAGCAAAGACATCGATGTAGTACAAACGGTACATCCGATGAATCAAAAGAAAAGACATCGATGTAGTACAAACGGTACATCCGATGAATCAAAAGCAAAGACATCGATGTAGTACAACGGTACATCCGATGAATCAAAAGCGAAGACATCGATGTAGTACAAACGGTACATCCGATGAATCAAAAGCGAAGACATCGATGTAGTACAAACGGTACATCCGATGAATCAAAAGCAAAGACATCGATGTAGTACAAACGGTACATCCGATGAATCAAAAGCAAAGACATCGATGTAGTACAAACGGTACATCCGATGAATCAAAAGCAAAGACATCGATGTAGTACAAACGGTACATCCGATGAATCAAAAGCGAAGACATCGATGTAATACAACGGTACATCGGATGAATCAAAAGCGAAGACATCGATGTAGTACAAACGGTACATCCGATGAATCAAAAGAAAAGACATCGATGTAGTACAAACGGTACATCCGATGAATCAAAAGCAAAGACATCGATGTAGTACAACGGTACATCCGATGAATCAAAAGCAAAGACATCGATGTAGTACAAACGGCACATCCGATGAATCAAAAGAAAAGACATCGATGTAGTACAAACGGTACATCCGATGAATCAAAAGAAAAGACATCAATGTAGTACAAACGGTACATCCGATGAATCAAAAGAAAAGACATCGATGTAGTACAAACGGTACATCCGATGAATCAAAAGAAAAGACATCGATGTAGTACAAACGGTACATCCGATGAATCAAAAGAAAAGACATCGATGTAGTACAAACGGTACATCCGATGAATCAAAAGCGAAGACATCGATGTAGTACAAACGGTACATCCGATGAAGCAAAAGCGAAGACATCGATGTAGTACAAACGGTACATCCGATGAATCAAAAGCAAAGACATCGATGTAGTACAAACGGTACATCCGATGAATCAAAAGCGAAGACATCGATGTAGTACAACGGTACATCCGATGAATCAAAAGCGAAGACATCGATGTAGTACAAACGGTACATCCGATGAATCAAAAGAAAAGACATCGATGTAGTGCAAACGGTACATCCGATGAATCAAAAGAAAAGACATCGATGTAGTACAACGGTACATCCGATGAATCAAAAGCAAAGACATCGATGTAGTACAAACGGTACATCCGATGAATCAAAAGAAAAGACATCGATGTAGTACAAACGGTACATCCGATGAATCAAAAGCGAAGACATCGATGTAGTACAAACGGTACATCCGATGAATCAAAAGCGAAGACATCGATGTAGTACAAACGGTACATCCGATGAATCAAAAGCGAAGACATCGATGTAGTACAACGGTACATCCGATGAATCAAAAGCGAAGACATCGATGTATTACAAACGGTACATCCGATGAATCAAAAGAAAAGACATCAATGTAGTACAAACGGTACATCCGATGAATCAAAAGAAAAGACATCGATGTAGTACAACGGTACATCCGATGAATCAAAAGCAAAGACATCGATGTAGTACAAACGGTACATCCGATGAATCAAAAGCAAAGACATCGATGTAGTACAAACGGTACATCCGATGAATCAAAAGCAAAGACATCGATGTAGTACAAACGGTACATCCGATGAATCAAAAGAAAAGACATCGATGTAGTACAAACGGTACATCCGATGAATCAAAAGAAAAGACATCGATGTAGTACAAACGGTACATCCGATGAATCAAAAGAAAAGACATCGATGTAGTACAAACGGTACATCCGATGAATCAAAAGAAAAGACATCGATGTAGTACAAACGGTACATCCGATGAATCAAAAGAAAAGATATCGATGTAGTACAAACGGTACATCCGATGAATCAAAAGAAAAGACATCGATGTAGTACAACGGTACATCCGATGAATCAAAGCCCGAATGATTTCGGAACACCGACGTAGTACAAAAACGGTACGTCCAATGAACCGAACACAATAAAAGAACATCGGACGCAAGTTCATAAAAGAAATGAGATGAAACTCAATAAAACGAAGTACATCAAAACGCCCGATGAACTTGATAAAAAGATAATTTCATTCGGTCATCAACAAAAAAACAACCCCTTGTTGCTTACGACTAAACGCATTGGCAACACGATTTCCCCTTCGGGAATAAAAAGAATATCAAGGTCATAGGAAGCTAGGAACTCGAGTCAACAAGTAGTTCCTTAAGAGAACATAAATATTCCAAAGATTTATGATCGAGATAGAGAACAAATTTCTCATCCAAATATGATGATGCCAAATTCCAAAAGTAAAAACAATAGCCGAGAGAACCAGATCATGAGTGGCATATCTAGTCTCGATAAGCTATAATGATTTAGAAGCACAAGAGATAGCATGTTCTCCTTTGCAAGATAACGACATCCAAACCAATACGACTAGTATCGGTACAAATAGCAAAGTCTTGGTTCCCCTTCAGGAATCACAAGAATAAAAGTATCGAAAAGAAAGAATTTCTTTTTAATAATCTTCTTTCCTGAAAAGTTAAAACTTTCAAAATTACATTTATCATTATGTAATAATCTTTCTAGAAAAATTTACTATTTTCAAGTTAATATACTGTGTCTGATTGTCACATCAAAGCGTTTAGGAAATTCCTATCGATAACGTTGATCAAGCGCATCGACCAAAATTCTTAAAGCACTCAACGGACAATACAATCACAAAATCATCTTTTATAGGATAATTAAATCTCTTAAAAAGTTTTAAGAATATTCTTTGTTCGTTTCAAGAACAAAATCCAGTTTTACTTATAAATAAATCTTATGAAAAAGATTTGCAAAATTTTAAATTACTATTTTCATCCAAAATCCATAAATAAGAATGGTCTCATAGAAATATTCATAGAATATTCGATTTATAAAATGGATGAAATAAGCTGGATAATTTGAATGACAAAATAAGTCATTCATAAGAATCATAACGAGTGCGGAATGCGGTAAGTGGAATGCTAACTTCCGCAACTCGTAGCAAATGAAAACCGGTGGCAAGGTCGAGCTGAAAAGACCTTAACACCATACAAAAGATTTCTTAGGTGATAATCCTAAGACAAGCTCAAAAAAATAACTGAAAAGTTTCACAAATTATTTAGATAAGAGAAACAACACTTTCCTTATAAGTGGGCTTAAGAAATAAAATGATTCCACCAAATTGGAATCAAAATCACAAAGGAAAAATAGAAATCTGCTTAACAGATTGAAAATGTCGAAGATGAATAATCCACTCGAAAAATAGGATATGGGCTTCACAATGATTAAGCCGATCCTTAAAAAAAAATCAATTCCGAAGCCTAAGTAAAAATATCGGCTCGGAAAGAAAAGTCTCATAAAATAATTTCGACATCAATAAAAAGCAAATTGAGTGTTGCGGATCTACCATCCGGATTCACAACCCTCAAAGAAGTCATCAAGCCCAAAATATTCAAAGAAAGAATCGACAAGTTCTTTTGATATAAAATAGTGAGATGGAACCCATATCAAAAAGAACTCAAATAGAAGGCTCACGAATTAAAACAATGCCATCAAGGATTGAATGAAAAATACCTTGACCAAGAGAAGAGTTGCTAGGGGCCTGCACAATATTTAGCTTTCTCATGTTCTTGTTCAAAAGTTTGGGACACGCATATAAAAGATGACCCGGTTTCTTGCAATAGCGACAAGAATGGGGTTTTGGACACATATTCACATAGTGTTCCATAGAATTACAATTGTAGCATCCTCCACGATTAGGGATTGGAGTCTTTGCTACAAAAGTAGTTTGCTTCACTCTCCTATTGGGATTAAGGCTCTTGAACTTAATATGCCTCTTCTTGGAAGTCCCAATATCACAAACACTTCCTTTACCAACCTCTCCAGGAAGAAGAGTAACATCCACAAGCTGTTTGAAAGAAACTTCAAGTTTCAAAGGTAGAACCATTTCGGGGTTCTTACTCAAAGCATAGATAAACTCTTGATTCTTTAAAAGATCCAAAATTTGTTGAGCAGATATGAATACTCCATCCAGGGGAGTAGCACTGGATTGACCGGCGCTGGGACGGCCAGGCCTAACCATTTCTCTTCTTTAAGAAAAAAAAGAAAGAAGAGGAAAAAGTTATTCTCAGAATAAATTTCAATCTAACTTGATTGATAAAACAATGAATCATAAAAGAAAATAGGATAGGACGGTACGAAGACCCGAATAAAATCCTAAAGCACAACTCCTAAGATGGACTTAGGACGATGATCCTTGTTATAATATTCCATATTGTTCCGAAGTTTGGCTCTGATACCAAGCTGTGACGCCCCACCTCTATACCCACGCTAGCCAAGAACACTACAGTGTAATGCTGTCAACTAGCACGGAGAATAAGGCTGTTGAGGAGCGACCATCCGTGTAATTGCTTTGTGCGAGCATCGATATGTCAGATAATATAACATGCATTTCTTTTCAAGAGGAAATCCGACATGCCGACACAAACTCAAAGCAACTACACGGTGGCTATAAAGGTCTTCGGAAACAAATATAGAAATAAACATAACATAAATCAGTCACAGACAATTCATATCACAAAGGCGGAAATAGATATGAATATTACACATGAAAGTGTACATCAGAGTAGTGGTCAAAAGGATCCACAATAATACAAAGGAATAGATACAAGTGCAAGACAAAAGAATAAGTATACATCATAGAGTCTGTATCTCAAATGTATACAACAAAACTACTAAACTAAAGTAGTTAGCCAAAAGATCAGATGATAGTCCGATAAGGAGTCAAGCAGAAGCACCTGTAAAATCTCAGTCTGACCCGAGTATTATTTAATAAGAAAATAATAAACGGATCAGTCTAGCTATAAATATCAGATGAAGTGATATATAATAAGAGATATGACATGAACGTATAATAATCACAATGCCAAGCTGTGATAAATAAGTAATTGAAATCAACAAGAGATTAATCAATATCACAATAATCTACTCAAGATAAAAAGGAATGTCATACTCCTAATTTCATTCACCAAGCCACAATAAATGGCATATATATCAATGCCAATCGTAAAAGTTGGTGAAACATAAATTCCAGAATCAACACAAGAAATCCAGAAATCACAATAAAAGGATCAACGACGTCGTACAGCGGGACATCCGATGAACCAAATCACAATCAAAGGGAACAACGACGTCGTACAGCGGGACGTCCGATGAACCAAATCACAAAGACATTGCACAATGCTAGTCTAAAACCTAAAATGATCGTCATGATCAAAGAGAAGTGTCGATTACAATAAGCTAGTAAATATATGAGCTTAGCTTCATGTCCCATAACCACTAGCTTAACTTAAATATTTACTAACAAATTGTAGATCTCCACTAGAAAATTGTCACAAGAGATTCAATCGAACAAGTCCAAGAATTAACCGACGAAGTAAACGCAAGCGTTTCATACCACTCGTTTTACTAAGTCGTTTAATTAGATTTCTCATACGAGTGAGGTAAAGGTTTGTATATACTAATAGATTGGAAAACTGTTTGAGAAAACGAGCTTTGTAATAAAATAGTATTGAAATCATTTTAAGAAAGAGATTTGATATTTACTACTAGTATAGAAAACCTTTATATTTTTAAAGTGACAAAGCACAAGGGGGATTGTAGAAACAATCAATTACAAAGATCACATTCGAAGATGTGAATAAAAATCCAATGAAATCGATAAAGGATCCATCGAAGTGGATATATCTAAAATTCCCAAAGAAAATAAGTCATCAAAGATGATAATAAATGATGACAATAAATAGAATCATCACGAATCGATTTAAATTGGAAATTCAATCCAAAAAGGCAAATTGGACTAAAACAGCAGGTTCAGTCGACTGAACCTGTGCCTGGAAATTTTTCAGGTTCAGGAAACTTTCTGTTTCCAGTTTCAGTCGACTGTGCAGAATTTTTCAGTCGACTGAATCATGCCTGGAAACTCTCGGGTTTCAGGTTCAGTCGACTGGACAGAGTTTTCAGTCGACTGAATCATGCCTGGGCTGTTTTTCAGCCTATTCAAATTCTTCCAAAATGCAACCGGACGAACATTGGCTCTAAGGGTTTATGCCAATCGGCAACCCGGCCCTATACGCTCCTCGGTGCATCACTAGAAGCATGATCAAACATCCATAAAAGGATTTTCACACAAATTGACTTAAAAACTCAAAATTTGGAATATTCACAAAACCAATCCAAATCAAGAGCAAATGCACATGAAGAAGTGTTAGGAATTTATACCCAACAACCAAAGATAATTATAGCCATAGATGTGAGATAAAAATCTCACCTTTGCACTAAAATTTATAAAGATGAAGCTTGAAAGCAAAGAGGAATCAACCACTCTTCAAATCCAACTCTAGAAGCTTGAATCTAAGCTAAAAAGAAGAACATTTCCTAAGTTAGGTTTAGGAAATTTCTGAAATTTAAAGAGAGAATGAGTTGGAGAAGAAGAAGAGGAAGCTTACCAATGGGTTCTCATGAACTTTGGAGCAAGGAGATGGATTTGCAAAGCAAGCTAGGGCTTGGAGTTTTAATTCTTTTTCTCTTCCACCATTATTGAAAGCTTGAAGAGTTAGGAATTAGAAATGAAGTAATGAAGAGTTGGAGTGGGTTGGGACTGAGTTAGTAAGTGGGTTCAGCCCAAACTAAAGCCCAAAGCAAAAAGTAGCAAAATTCAACTTTCTCCAAATATATCGAAGCTTATACTCAAAAAGGTCACAAACGGCATTTTGAACTCAATGGAGGGGGTCTCGAGTCCTAATTCGACTGTATGCAAAAAGTAGGTTTTCGGACCAAAATCCGACGAACGATAAAATATTTAAATAAAATATTTAAATATAAAATCGATAAATATGCGGGTTGTTACAGGTAATAATTAATAATTCTCACTATTGCCCGATTTATTCCCATTCATGCTTAAATTACCACCAAACAATCATTAAATTTACCTATCTTTTATTGATTCCATAAAATCTATTTACCCTGAGTTAGTTACTGCATTTATCAAATTCCAATTTCACAATCACCTTAAATACATAAATTGGTATTGCATTAACATTTAAATTTATTAGCTAATGTCAACACTATTAACATTAATTGTAATGTATTACCAATTTTAGTCACTACCCTAACTACTAACTCATATTAACCTACATTATTCCCAAGAATTTCATTGGTTTTTCTTATATTAAATTTATCAACCATATTAATTAAGGTTTTTTAAAAACAATTAATAAAATTCCCTTTAATATATACAACTTAGCAATCTATTAAGCATGGTATTATATTTCACGTAAATGTACATTTAATTACATTTATTACAATGTTATCCAAATAAATTGAATGATCTAAGTATATAACTCCTAATATCCACTCATCTTGCCTTAATCCCAAATAACATACAAATTAAACTACCATTAATTTCAATTAACCCTATCATTACTTTTTATATTCCAAACAAATAAATTAATAATAGGTTAATTGAATCAGATTTACAATCCAACTTTAATTATTTGCAAATTTTGTCAGTTTGGACCACTTGGTAAATTCAGAATCCTTTAACAACTTCCTACATTAATTTATTTTTGAATAATCCCAAAATTTTCAATATTAAAGTACAAATCCAATTTATCAAAAATTAAAACTTAAATTTCAAGGAATTTATTTATTTAGGTTTAGATCCCGTTATTCGCTAAAATTGGTTGGTATTTATTTCATTCGCCTCTTTAATTGTACGTAAATTTCTCATAAATACACCTAAAATTTCATTTAATTCCAACTGCTTCCTAATTTCCATTTCTACGTCTTAACACACTCTATATTAAACTTCTAGACATTGTATTACTTATCATATTAATGTAACCTTTATTTAGTGTATTAACATTTATTTCAATTCAAATTCTATCAACCAATTAAACATGTAACCTATTACTATTGCTTACAAACCAAAATATTGCACCCATTGTCATCTTCTGAATGGAATTAGTCTTTATTTCAAAACTTATCTAAATTTACATTGAGACCATATTTAATCCTCTTCGATAATATTAATCATCAATTTATTAAATGGAATCAATGTATCTTACATAACATGTTTTACGCATAAATTTTTAATTAATATTATTTCAACTTATTCCTCATATTCTCAATAATTACCTAACATAAATCTACGCTTATTTTATTCTACGTTCACACTTCCGTTACTCTCAAATCAATAAGTAACGTTCATATAAATAAATGTTATGTCAGTTTCCTATTTATTGCGATATTTTTATTTATTTATTACTGCATAACTTTACTTATTTTCTTCCCATCACTTTAAAATTAATCGTTAAACGCTTATCAATACGCATCAAATTATTTACCAAATTAAAAGTTTTTGATTTTTTTAACAAATTAATTGACAGATTAATTAGGTAATGTATACGAATTGTTATTATACCCATAAATTTACACTTAACTAATTAAATGCCTTACCTATATTCTCTATCTTTCCATTATATTCGGGTACAATACTTACACCAATTTTTATTGAAAAATTTATTCATATTACAAACAAAGGCTTAAATTACCATTGTTAAATTAGCGTTCAATATATATTTACCACCTTTTATTATTTCTACTAAATTTTTATTACAAAATTCTATTAAATAAATTAAATCGTCGAAATTTACGGGTCGTTACACCCACACTTCATTATTTGTGAACAAATGGAGCATACAACCAAATTATTAATCCATGTGATAACCTATGTCTTATTTTCATAAAAACCATCCATTGCAACTTAATATTATCTTAATTACCGCGTCGCTTATAACTCGATCCCCATGCGTAATACCATTTATTTTTTTATTTTATTTTTTTGATCCCACGACCAACTGCCCACTCATGATCAGTCCCATCTATTTCTTGAACAACGCCAAAACTGTTCCCTCCTGCTCGACGTCCTTGGCTTTCTTTTGCTTCGCTCTAATAACCAAATTCATTTTTAACCCTAAAAACATTTGTCCTATCTTCTTCAATTGCAGTAGATCCTAAACACTCCTCAATTGAAATTATCATCCCTCCCACAATCACAATTTCTGTATTTAATTAGACGGACCAATTTTAATGCCAGCCTAAGTGAATGTAATCGAATGGACTATCGATTTCACGATCAGTTTCCTCGGTCCCCGATAAAAGAGTCATTCCAGATTTCACTTAGACGCCCCTAGTTCTGAATGAATAGCTTCTGAGCTTTATCCGAATGAGGTGTTAGCTGAACTGATGAAGGTATGGATTCCTAGATCTCGGCACTTGGCCCTTGTTTTGTTTGCATAACTGTGCGTACATGTGGGCATATATAACATTAATTGATGGTTATTTTATCAAAGAAGATCATTTGCTAATTGTCTACTTAACGTAGTCTTGGATTGAATACAGTAGATAACTTGCTTTGGCTATTTGTTTTGGGGCATGTTGATTTATCGGTCTACTTTGACACCTGCCAGTAACACCTGATCTTTAATTATTTCGGACTCTTCACACTTCATAGGTTATGACGCTATCACTTCTGATTTAAAGGACATGGCTAGCACATTGGAATGCTCACTCAATAGGCTTGAAGGAGACTTATATGGTTCAAATTTTCATATCTATAAACCTTTGAGTCAATAGATGGAGAAGTAAGATTAAATATATGTATAATTAAGTACAATAGGTAGGGAGGGTGTTTGCTTTTGATTAAATGCACTATTATTTTTGATTTTTTCTCCTCCAGGAGATTCTACCCTTTTCTGTTATATTTATACCTAGGATATTTTAAGTGTAATGTTTAAATTATGGTAAATAAATTGCTTTTTTCTAGGGCTTTGGATGTTTAAGTTAGGTTACCATTGAAAAATGGAAAAGAAGTCAACGTGGATTGGGGAAAATCTCTAAACTACCTATTTTAGTTCATGCTAATTATGATGGCTTGCTTCAAGTCAATGTCGATTGGGATAACCCCACTATAAGAGCATCTTATCCAGTTGAAAGACTAGTGTTTCATCATGGTACAAGGTGACTGATGTGATAAACAAAAAATGAGAGAAGCTAATATACAAAAAAAGGGCCATACACTGTAACAGAAAAGCAAATTATTACTATAACATTTGTTTAAGATAGTAAAGCAAATTTGCAGTCTAAGGTTTTGTAGACCGGAACTTTGTAAAGAACTTATTACATGCAATTGGTATAACATCTGTGGATCATAGCTTCTGAGTACTAATTTATTTATAGTGTATTAGAAAAGGCCATACGTATGTATTATTTTGGTACTGCCAGGTATTACTGCAATATTGTCCAACGTTAATTTTAAGATTTTAAATATCACATATCAGTCCATAGAATAGTTTACTGATACTGAGGTTAACTAACTAGGAACTGTTAAGTCGTAAGTACACAAAAGTGTAACGAATAACTCGTTACTTATCCCTTTATAAGTTTTGTAAGGGCAGATAAGGGTTAACTAAGTGTCCGAGTCCAGATAATATCTAACTCGTTACTTATCCCTTTATAAGTTTTGTAAGGGCAGATAAGGGTCAACTAAGTGTCCGAGTCCAGATAATATCTGGACTTGAAACAATATTGCCCTCAAAGGCTCAAGGCTCAATCTTTGTCATTTTAAATTTAATATAAAGGCCTAAAAGCTTACATTGTCACAAGTTTTCATGTCTCATTTTTCTTTTCTTTTAATTAAGTATAATGGGTTGTGATATATAAAATGATATTGAAACAAATATGTCATGATGTGGGACTTTGTTTCAATACACACTCTAATTCTTTCTCTTCCTCACTTTCTCATTCATTCATTTCTAACAGGAACCTGTATTTCCAATTGTTTTGTGAGATTATCTACTATGATGATGATTATAACTTATTATACGTAATATACAAAGCTTCATCACCGTCATAAGTTTTCATTACCATTTAGTGTAAGTCAGGATGGCGTCTTTACATTCAATCCACACAAATTTAACTTGAACATTTGTCAAAGTAATTAGCATAACACTAGAATCATGAGAATCGGTTACTATATGTTTTTTTAAGTATTGTGTCGTTAATATAATATTGCTCCATCCATCCACACCCACCCTCTACTACCCCATGTTGTCTTGGACTTCCTATTTGTAGAAAATCAGTTAGTTTGATATTATTATCCCTTGCATTCGCCTGGAAGTATAAAATTTTTGGATAATTATGAATGTTACGCATTAATCCTTTTTTTTTTAACACTTTTGCATGCTCATTTTTCACACGAATTAAAGCCCAGAAGGCTTCTGCTTTAGATGTAATTTGAGACTACAAAGCAAAGCAAAAATTAATGTCGTCTTTTTTTGTATTTTTTTCTTCTTTTTTTTGTTTTTTAAGCACATCTTACTGCTTAGCTCTCCAGGCTCAGGGCTAGTAATAAATCTACAAATAATCTTCGGAGTATGTTTAAAAAAAGCTGCATAATATTGCATAACGTATTGAAACTTCACAGCTACAAACATATTGAAAATTACTACAAAAGGGTGAAACTACATATCATGTAAAGCATAAACTAAAAAATCTGAACTTTTGTTTTATTTTCATTGAATGATCTCCTTCACCTCCATTCTCAACATTTTTATGTTCTAAGTTTCACATTCTTATATACCAAATATTTGTTCTCTTTTTCTATGTTGACATGACTTTTTTTTCCGTACTTCATTTGCATGGTAATTTCTTAGACATATATGTATTACATAATAAAAGTTTATACAGTCAGGTGATGAAATGTGGTCATGTGGAAATAATATTTTAGTAAGTTTTCGTATGTTAATACCAAACACAATATTTGAACATTGTTTTACCATGCAGTAGTGAGATTCTTATTAACTCGTATATTCGAAAGATTTTTTTTTCTTTCTTTTCCAGTTTTATGTAACGAATCCGAAATTTACCGTTCTTTTGAAAAGTAATTTGGTTAGATTGACTTTGATTTAAGTTTTGGAATTTGAATTTAAAATCTATGTTGCGTACGATTAGTTAAACCGAAAAAAAAAAATGTGGATTAAATTATAAAACGGAAATTTTAAAGATTTGAAATTTAACGTAGAAAACGGTCGTTAATAAAATAGTGAAATTTTTGGTTTCGGAAATTGGAATATTTTACATGAAATATTTTGGGAAAATTTATAATAAAAGCGTCGACGTTTGTTTCGTCGAATTCCGATTTCGCTAGCTTCATTTAAATCGATTTATACGATCAATTTACGGTAGCGACAACCGATATTACGTAAATATCAAATTTTACCCGAGCGCTAAATAACTAGTTTTCTGTGTGACGCGTTCATATCGATACGCTGAGCACAACGGTGGTTTGTTTCATGTGTTTGGACTGTCGGTTTGTTCTGTGCAGTGTTTTGGGCCGTGCTAACATTGGTTGCTATTTTATATACGGTATAGTGTTATTGAATTTGAACATAAGTTTTTAATTGAACCGTTTATAAAAAAAATTATGTAACATGTATAAATTATCATATACGGCTGTTAATAAAAGAAGAAGAAAAAAATTTGAATTAGTACACGTTCAAATGTGAATCGGTACACATTGAAATTAGTGGAACTGGTATTTAGGGGAGATAGTTGTTCATACTCTGTCACGTGGCCACGTTCGTCTCTCTCTTTATATTGCTTCTGCATTATTACCTTGTATTCGATCCAATGTTTTCATAACCGGACCGTGAATCAAACCGTGATTACTCAAGATTCGAGGTTTCGAGGGTTCGACCAGTCGAACCGTCAAGAACCGCACATACTTTTTTTTTAAAATTAATACATTTAGATGCAACATATCAACCATAAGTACACAATAAATCAATATCTTCAATAAATATATACGATATTAATTCATAATCCACACATTAATTCAAATATGAAAAATTAAACAAAATTTATTACACTAGCTGCACTAATTACGAACATAAAACAGACGGAGATTTGAAAACATATTTTGAAACGAAGAAATTGCGCATATGAGAGGGTTCAACCGAGTTCAAATGAAGGGTTAAACTGTCAATTCAGAGGTCAAATCAAAGTTCTTGCATGAAGGAGGTTTGATTGAGTTTCCGGCGGCTCGGGGTTATTCGCGGTTCAACCGCGGCAGGGTCGGGTTATGAAAACTATGATTCGATCAAAGCACAGTAGTATGTAAAAATTTTTATATAACCCAAGCTTCAAGATCTGTTTTTCCATCGAGCTCCTCGATCCGCACTCGCCAACTCCTTACCCTTCACCGCCGCTTCGCCTTGTGTACAGCCACCACGCCTAGCTCCTCCGACCATCTCCATAACAGCCGCCACCAGGTTAAAAAAAGAAAAAGAAAGCAAAAGTACAATCGAGACCTAGTTCAATGCCGACGACCACTATCATCTCCTACCACCTGCCTCACCGCCGCATCACCTAGTGCCGCCGTACCACCCACCTCCGACCAAAAGCTCCACCCTTTTTTTTTCTCCAGTCGCCTTCTAAAAAAACGGAGAAAACTTCTCAACTTTGTTGTCGCCTCCCCAGCCGACTGACCACCTGCTCCGCCGACCACCCAGTCACCTGAGAGTTGCCGCACCAGCCGCCTGCTGTTCCGGAGCTGACTTGTTCCCCCTTTAGTGCTTGACCGTGAATTTTATATATATAAAGAGTTAAAAAAAGAAGCTGCTATCCGGATTGGAGTATAGCACGTGTACAAGCTTTGGTGATACGCCGTTGAGTCCGATCGTGTCGTAGGCCATTCGTGGATTGTATCTGGTTGTCGTCGTTGAGGTGAGTGTTTATACAGTCACCCCTAACTAATATCGTGATGCAAGTTAATAAAAACTTAAATTGTCACTTTTATAAGTTTGTTGCTAAATTAGATTAACATATATGTGTTGGATGAATTATCAAATGATATATGCACATGTGGTCACGATATACACGTCATATGTATGTACACAAGCGTAGAAAAATTTAAATTTGGACATGTCACGTTTTACCATGTTATTGACATTTAGTATGTTGTGATTTGTTGAAATTTTCCCATTGATATTTGGATATGACTGTATATTGAAATTGTGATATTGGAAAGGGTTGAAATGATATATACCCGTAGATTAAAATTTAATTATTCCAGTTGGCGTAGGCAGAAAAATTAAATTTAGAACAACACCGTTTGGTCAAATAAAAATATTTTTATAAACGAAGATCGTTTGAAATATTCATACATACATACATACATACATACATACATACATATATATATATATATATATATATATATGAAATTTTAAAATACATACATACATACATACATACATACATATACATATATATATATATATATATATGAAATTTTAAAATACTTTTTTTGTTGGAAATTATTATGTAAATAAATTTATGGTGAAATAAGTGATTTTATAAATGGATGATAAATTAGGGATAAATGTTGAAATGTTTTATTTAAAGAAATTTGATTTTGGATTTGATTCCATAAAAATTTGATTTAAATTATAGTTGTATAATTTTGAAAATGAAGATATTAAAGTTAAAAATTTAAGTTAAACTTTGAGTTAGATTTTAAACTTAAATTAATAACTTATTTTCTGATAATGAGATTTGTGTAAAGTTAAATCTATTTGGAGACAAACTTGTATATTAACCAAAAAAGGTGATTTAAATTGTTTAATAAATTTTGGAATTTATTGGAAAATTGGTTGGTCAAATTGTGAAGGACTTTAAGTTTCAACTTAAATAAAATTTGATTTAAGTGATCCGATTTATTGTTTCTAAATGGACTTTAAAATTTAAGGTTTCAGAGGAAATTGAGTTTTGAAATCAGAATGTTTTAAAATGGAAATTTTGAGAAATGTGGAATTGGGTTGAGGAACTTGGAAAAATAAAATCCCGTTCATTTTAATATGAATTGTTTTAAACCATAATTGATCAAATGGCGTGTAAAACATACGTTCGTTGTTAAAGAGACCGGGATCGGATTTTGACATACTCTCTGTCAATCCTGAAACCACTTCGATAACCATGTACGCAGTGGATGATACGCAGAATGAAGTGGTTGAATTGACGAAGTTTACTGGAATGAAGTAAGAGAATGATGATGGATAGCCTTGACACTCGTGTCATAATTAAAATGACTAAAGCAGAAGCCTATGTCTGGCCAATGAGGTTAGCTACCTCTAGCGACGTTGATCTTTCGTAATTTACTTTCGTGATTTGAACTCGATGGGTGCACCCTTCTGTGTAGATTGATAGTCGCGGTCGGCCACAGATGGGTTACGACCAGCCAGAAAGGGTAAACCGGTAGAATCCTACATTGGGCATTAACTCATATGCCTTGTCATATTATCCCTATACAAGCCCGTTACAATTTTGATTTAGAACTATACAAATGTGTTAAGTTGGATCAATGTAAAGCCTTAACGCTATTTTGATATTTACTTTACGGATAGACATTACCTATTATAGCGTACATTATTATATGTAGATAGTTTGACGGATCTTGAGGAGATGGAAAAATCCGTAACAACTCTTAAGTTACTTTGCATTGATTTATTGATTTGCATGAGGATATTAGTTCCGACTCGAGTATTGTGTTTTCATTATGCTCGGGTAAGCCAGAGTATTTTCAGTTTGGAGAGCTTGTTGTGGAGACGAAGGCATTGCTGGAGATTATGTTCTATTTCAGTTGTTTCATCAGTTTAGTTCGTTATGTCAGTTAGACTTATTTCATTTCCAGTTATTTAGTGTGAGAATAATGTAAACTTATTTGGAGTTTTATGACTTATTTATGCACTTATTTATTTTCCGCTGCGAGATTCTGAGTCGTATTTATGTGTCTGTGTTCTATGATTGATTCTATTTTACCCTAAATAACTATCTACCGTTTAAGCAAATGTGTTTGTTTAAATGGTGAGTCATTATTGTTGGTATCAGAGCTTATGATTGAGCGAACACCTAAGCCTGTGAGGTAAACTCATTATAGATAGGGTAATTAATTACCCTAGAATGAGTAGAATCTTTTTTGAGAGAGCGTTTTTTAAAAATTAAAGAAAAAGAAATGGTTTAAAATAAATGAGTTTAATTTTTTTGAAGGCGCCCATCCTTAGTAAAATTCTTTTGACTACGTTCCTTCATTTGATTCGGCTTCTAATTAATTTTCTTGCTCATCCCTTCTTTACAGGATGAGTAATCGTAGTACTAGAGGCAGAGGTAGGGGAAATGTCCCCAATGAAGTTGTTGCACCAGTTTTATTTGGTCTCAGAAGTGAGATTTACCACTCTTAGTAAAGAGTACACCATCTTGGAGGAAAGAAGTTCACAGGTGCCGAGAGCATTGTTGGAGCACGGCAATGGCTTAAGAATGTCGAAGGAATTTTTGTTGGACTTGGTATCACTAACGCTCAGAAGCGTCAATTGGCAGCCTAGCAGCTTCATAAAGCCGCTCTTGATTGGTGGGATTCTTTTACGGCCCATACCCATTACCCCATATGAAAATATTTCTTGGGCCCAGTTTAGGTGAGATCCATCTAAAATGAGAATTTTATATTCTTATGATTATCTCGTGGAAGCTTAGCCTAGCCTTGTATACAGGGAAGCTTTGATTACCCAATGGATGCCAGAAGCTGGAAGGACACATTTTTATAATCATTTTATGGAACTTAAGAAAGGCGAGATGACTGTCGTTGAGTTTGAAAGGAAATTCAATGAGCTATCGAAGTTTGGCCCTCATTTGATTGAGATTCTCTTTAAGAAGAGTGAGAAATTCATTGCTGGTATACGTAGGGAGTATAGGGAGCAGCTCACTGGTCATATCCATAGGCCATTTTCTGATATTATTGATTTGGCAAATCCATTTTGAGAATTTGAAGTTGAAGAGGATTTCAGAAGTTTCGAATATCCCAGCCCAGTCTAGCTCTAGTAGCCTTGGCAAGAGAAAGTCAAATTTTAGTAGCCAGAAAAAAAAGCGGCAAAGCCAACAAGGAGTTGGATTTTCTCAGAAGAAGCCTAAGGATTTGTCGCATATGCTTTAAATGCGATAAAAACAAATATTATGCCAGAGATTGTTCGTTTGCTTCCTTAACAGCTGTTCCTCCAATCCAGATGACTAGGCGTGACCTACGCCATATCTGCTTACATCCGGGCCATTTCAAGAAGGACTGCTCTACTTAGAAGAAATGTCAACCATCTGGCATCTTTGTAGTCACCGCTTCTACCCCTCCGGTTAAGGAGACCAATCTCGTACTTCAAGGTACGCTTTCTTTTCATAATACACCTGTTCGTTTTCCATTCGATACTGGAGCCTCTCATAGTTTTAGATTTGTTGATTTATGTGAGAAAGTTGATCACGATTTGAAACCCGAACCTGCTTATAAATCTTTGTGTGTCTCTAATCCCATTGGTGGCCCCGCAAACTTAGGAATGATTTATAAGGGCTTTTGTCTTTTCAAAGACGAACACCATTTCACTGGAGACTTTTATGTTTTGGGCTTTAGTGGATTCAATTTTTTATTAGGCATGGATTGGCAATCCAAGTTCGATGCGGTTATTTCTAGTAATGGTCGGACCATTTCCTTGGTTGATGATAAGGGTTCTCGGCTTGATATTAAATGTAAGATGCCTTATGATCTTGTTAAGAGCTTTGTTTTCTCCCTTGATTCGCATTCTAGTGACTTCGACACTATTCCAGTTGTTCAGCTTTTTCCTGATGTCTTTAGTGAGGTTACTTGTTTACCACCTGATCGAGATTCGAGAAATCGAATTTCGAATTGATCTTATACCCGGAGCCAGACCTGTCATACTTTCTCCTCGAAGGATGTCGCCTAAGGAAAGAGTGGACTTGAAACATAAGTTGATGATCTATTGGCTAGAGGCTTCATTGGGAGAAGTTTTTCTGAATGGGGTGCAGCCATAGTTCTGTCACTAAATCTGACGGTTCCTTGAAAATGTGTGTGGATTATAGAGAGTTGAATAAGCTCACACATAAGAACCGATAGCCTATGCCTCGTATTAATGATACGTTCGATCAACTTTATGGAGCACAGGTGTTTTCTTAGCTTGACCTCGCTTCAGGTTTCCATTAGTTGAGGATTTCTGAGGATAGCATTCATACGATTGCTTTCCGTTCCGAAGATGGTTTCTATGAATGGCTTGTTATGCCTTTCGGGTTAACTAACGCACTAGCTTACTTTGTAGATCTCATGAACAAAGTATTCAGGGATGTTCTTAACAAATTCGTGCTTGTTTTTGTTGATGACATTTTGGTCTTCTCTAAAACCGAAGAAGAGCATGAGCAGCATTTGAACTTCGTGCTTGAAACTTTGAGAAGCCATCAGTTGAAGGCAAAAAATTTCAAATGCCATTTCTGGCAGGAGGAAGTTCGATTTCTTGGCCATGTTGTTTCAGAAAATGGAGTTTCGGTGGATCCCGCTATGATCGCCATAATAAATGTAAGTTCCTATCTTTTATTCTTTTCAATTTGATTTCCGAAATTCTCGATTTGACTCGCACCTTATATTTAATTCCTGGATTGGGAAATTTCTAAGACACCCACGCACGTTAGGAGTTTCTTAGGTCTTGCTGGCTACTATAGGAGGTTCATTGAGCATTTCTCTCGCATTACTTCTCCTCTTACAACTTTAACTCGAAAGAACGTTAAGTTCAATTGGGATGAAATGTGTCGGAAAGCATTTGATGAACTGAAACAGAAGCTGACCTCCACCCATGTTCTTACTGTTTCGAATGTTAATGAAGGGCTTACAGTTTTTACCGATGCTTGTAGAAGTGGGCGTGGTGCTGTTTTAATGCAGCATGGCAAAATCATTATGTATGCTAGTAGACAGTTACGACCTCATGAGGTTAAATACGCAACATATGATTTGGAGTTGTTGGCTGTGGTTTTCGCTTTGAAGTTGTGGCGGCATCATCTCTTGGGTACCAAATTCGAGCTTTATACCAATCACAAATCCCTGAAATGTATTTTCTCTCAGAAGGATTTAAATCTAAGGCAAGCGAGATGGTTTGAGTTCTTGGTTGCATATGACCTTGACATCAACTATACCCTGGGAAAAGCAAATGTGATGGCCGATGCCTTGAGTGGGCACAAGAATATGCTTTGTCAGCTTGTTGTTTCATCTTCTCTTATGGATCGTATAGTCGCCAAGCAAAGTGAAGACCCAAGTTTAAGGGCCACTCGAGATGAAGTTTTGAAGAGAGAGGAAGATTCTAGTAGATGATGTGATGCAGTAGTTGACGAGGATGGTATTTTGAGGATTAATGGTAGGGTTTGTGTTCTGAATGTAGATGCACTAAGAGAAGAGGTGCTTAGAGAAAATCACAAATTCAAATTTTCTATTCATCCCGGAGTGACAAAGATGTTTCGAAATATGAAGAGACTTTATTGGTGGGAAGGAATGAAGAGGGACATTTCGATGTATATGAGTAGATGTGGTATTTGTCAGCAGATAAAGGCCGATCATCATAAATTGGCGGGTTTGTTGCGACCACTTGAGATTCCAAAATGGAAGTGGATCAGATTTCTATGGATTTTATAGACGGTTTTCCGAGGACGAGAAGGGGTAATGAGAGCATTTGAGTGATTGTTGACCGTTTGACGAAGAGAGCTCATTTTATTCATGTGAAGTCAACTCGAACTGCCTCGAGTTTAGCTGAGATCTATTTGAAGGAGATTGTCCGACTCCACGGAATTCTTTCTAGTATTGTTTGTGTTCGTGACCCTATTTTCACAAGTAACTTTTGGAGAGCCCTTCAGGATTCGTTGGATACACAGTTGAATCTGAGTACGACCTATCAACTACAGACGGATGGCCAAACCGAACGGATTAATCAAATTTTGAACGACCTTCTTCGTGCTTGTATTCTAGATTTTGCGGTTCTTGAAAAGACCATCTTCATCTTGTCGAATTCACCTATAATAATAGCTATCAGGTATAACTTCGTTAAAATAATTTGAATTAAATATATATATGTGTAAAATAAGCCTTCCCGTAATTCAAATCTTTAATTCAGGCTAGTATCGACATGGCACCGTTCGAAGCCCTTTATGGACGTCCATGTAAATCTCCGTCTTGTTGGATTGAAACTGAAGACAAGCTTGTTCTTGGGCTTGAGATTATTTTGGAAGCTTTTGAGAATGTTGAAGGGATTAAGCGAAAGATGAAAACTGTGAAGGATATGCATAAGAAATATGCTGATAGAAGACGAAAGGAGTCGGAATTCGCAGTTTGAGATCTTGTATATCTCAAGATTTTGCCATTGAGAAATGTAATTCAGTTTGGAAAGAAGGGGAAGTGGGCCGCAAGGTTTATTGGTCCTTTCCGTATATCTGAAAGGATTGGTACTTTAGCTTATAGAGTGAAGTTGCCTGAAAAACTATCCGGTGTTCATGATGTATTTCATGTCTCCAACCTTTGCAAGTATATTCATGACCTGTTAGCGATAGTTCAGTCCACACAGCTTGAGGAATTAGAGATTCAACCTGATCTTACTGTTGAGAGGAAGCCCATTCGTATTCTGAATAGGAGTATGAGGAAGTTGAGGAGTAAATTGGTCAATCTCGTCAAAGTTCAGTGGAGCGATGATGATCGAGATTGCACTTGGGAAACTGAGGATAGTATCCGTGCTTCCAATCTTGAATTATTTGATTCGGATATGCTTTCTAATCTTAATCTATCTCTTGATTCTTTCTACTATTGCGTTTCGTTCTTTTCGAGGACGAAAAGTTTTTAGTGGGGGCGAATGTAATGATTTCGAAATTTACCGTTCTTTTGAAAAGTAATTTGGTTAGATTGACTTTGATTTAATTGAGAATTTGGAATTTGAATTTAAATCTATGTTACGTACGATTAGTTAAAACGAAAAAAAAAGTGGATTAAATTATGAAAAGGAAATTTTAAACGATTTAAAATTTAACGTAAAATCAGTCGTTAATAAAATAATGAAAATTTTTGGTTTCAGAAATTTAAATATTTTGGGAAAATTGTAATAAAAGCGTCGACGTTTGTTTCGTCGAATTCCGATTTCACTAGCTTCGTTTAAATCGATATATACGATTGATTTACGTTAGCGATAACCATATTGCGTAAATATCAAATTTTACCCGAGCATTAAATAACCAATTTATGTTTGCTAACGCGTTCGTATCGTCACACTGAGCACAACAGTAGTTTGTTTCATGTGTTTGGACTGTCAGTTTATTCTGTACAGTGTTTTGGGCCATGTTAACATTGGTTGCTATTTTATAAAGGTACAGCGATATTGAATTTGAACATAAGTTTTTAATTGAACAAATGTTTAGAAATTTTATATCTAACATGTGTAAATTATCATATATGACTGTTAATAAAAGAGAATTTTTTTTTTTTAATTAGCACACGTTCAAACATGAATCGGTACACATTGAAAATAATGGAACTGGTATTTAGGGGAGATAGTTGTTCATGCTCTGCCTCGTGGCCACGTTCTTCTCTCTCTTTATATTGCTCTGCATTATTAGCTTGTATTTGATCAAAGCACAATAGCATATAAAAATTATATAACCCAAGCTTCGAGATCTGTTTTTACACCGAGCTCCTTCCTCTGCACTCGCCGACTCCTTACCCTTCACTGCCGCTCCGCCTCCTGTACAGCCACCATGCCTAGCTCCTCCGACCATCTCCATAACAACCGCCACCACGTTAAAACAGAAAAGGAAAAAAAGAATACCGTCAAGACCTAGTTCAACGCGGACGATCACCCTCATCTCCTACCGCCTGCCTCACCGTTGTATCACCTAGTGCCGCCGTACGACCCACCTCCGACCAGAAGCTCCACCCTTCTTTTTTTTTCCAGGCGCCTTCTGAAAAAAATCTTCTCAACTATGCTACCGCATCCCCTACCTACTGACCACCTGCTCCGTCGACCACCCAGTCAACTGAGAGTTGCCGCACCAGCCGCCTGCTGTTCCGGAGCTGACTTGTTCCTCCTTTAGTGCTTTGTCGTGAATTATATATATATAATATGTGTCTATATATATATATATATATATATAAAGAGTTTTTCTTTTTTATTTAAAAAAAAAGAGAAGCTGCTATTCGGATTCGAATATAGCACGTGTACAAGCTTTGGTCATACGCCGTTGAGTCTCATCATGTCACATGTCGTGGGCCGTTCGTGGATCGTATCGGGTTGCCATCGTTGAGATGAGTGTTTATACATTCACGCCTAACTAATATCATGATGCAAGTTAATAAAAACTGAAATTGTCACTTTTATATGTTTGTTGCTAAATTAGATTAATATATATTTGTTGGATGAATTATCGAATGATATATGCACATGTGATCACAATATCCACGTCATATGTATGTACACAAGTGTAGAAAAATTTAAATTTGGACATGTCACGTTTTACCATGTTATTTACATTTAGTATTGTTGAAATTTTCCCATCGATATTTGGATATGACTGTATATTGAAATTGTGATATTGGAAAGGGTTGAAATGATATATACTCGTAGTTTAAAATTTAATTATTCCACTTGGCTGTAACGACCAGCCTTTTTGGACAGTTTAAATCGACGGTAAACCACACACGTCCGACTCAAGGCATACAAAGTGCAGATTGTTATTGTGGTAAATAAGAAAAAACAGGGAAAGAAAGAAAACAAATTCGGAAATTTGCAACGGAACGACAAAATATAATATTCAAATAAATAGTTCGTGAAGCTGTTTAC
Source organism: Allium cepa (assembly GCA_030765085.1). Classification (NCBI taxonomy): domain Eukaryota; kingdom Viridiplantae; phylum Streptophyta; class Magnoliopsida; order Asparagales; family Amaryllidaceae; genus Allium; species Allium cepa. Next base: position 457,281,138 of record CM060938.1, on the reverse strand, counting down.
AAATAACGTTGATTATACTTTTACAATACAAGTCAGAGTTACATACAACATGAATGAATGAATAAATGCAGCGGAACAACATGATGCAGTGAAATAAATATAATAAATAATAATACTACAAATCTTCGCCTTCGTCCTTCAAAAATAAGGTCTTCAATTCTGAAATGCTCAGACTGACACGAGCGAATTGAAAGAACAAAACACTCGAGTCGGAACTAAAAGATCTTAGGTAAGCTAAATCAACGGTAAATATGAGTGCGACGACGTCAGAGATGTTTACGGGGTTTGACATCTCCTATCCAGTGAGTGCGGTAACGTAAGAGATGTTCGGGATTTACATCTCCTAAGGATCCGTTAAACTGTCTACTATGTAGTACAATACGCTATTATTACATGTCTACAGTAAAATAAAGTATTAAAATAGCATAAAGGCGTTACCCATATCCCGCTTAACACATTTTATATAATGCCGTAGTCTATACAGATACTGTAAACTCCACCCGCAGGTGAGCTATCAGGGAGCACTACATAGGTACGACACAGAACAAACTCGTAGAACGCGCGATAAGGCATGCGACAAGGCACTCGAGGCAATGCTAGAGTAGATATACCAATTGCACTCCCGAACTGGTGGTAACGCATAGCAGCTATTACCGCCCATCTCGAAACACTCTCCCAAAATAAAATCAAGGGTGGTCACTAAATCAATCACAAAATCAAAATATAGTGCCGAAGAAATGTGCCCGATCGGAAGAATCACCTCACTTGGCCCGATATAGCTCCTATTTTAGCCACATCAAGCTGACTCACGGGAGTCAGGGTCACGTAAATATTAGTCCTTGAGATGATTGTTTTGATGACAACAATATTATAAAATATAAATACTAACATTATAGTTTAGATATATATGTATATGCAGGATTTATCCATGTAGGTACCAAGAATGAAGACTGTACAGTATAAAGATTCAAGATATCAAGATTGAAGACTCATGAGTATCAAGATTATCAAGAGTTCAAGACTTCAATAATTAGTAATTTAATTAGGAATTTTGTTAAAACTCCTAGAAAAGCGCTGACATCTTAAAATCCAATTTATTCGTGGAATGGAATCCACTTCGAGCTCGTTAAAGGGATGTAACCCTATGTAGGATGGAACCTATCAAAAATCTAGCGGAGCATTGTTTTGTATCCACTAACTTTTATTCAAAAAAATTTACAAAATTATATCTTGTTTTCAAAATGTTTTCAAAATCTTCCTTTTAAAAGAATCAAAAACATCTATCCTGGTTTTAATACTTTTAGCCTCAAAATAATCTTTATTTTCAAAATCAGAATTATCCTTTGTTTTAAACTATCGTTTAATAATAAATATATTTAATATTTATACTTAGATTTAAATATAAAATTATAGTAAAATTATATATATATACACCAAAATATTATTCTCTATATTTACTTTTGTATTTTAACTATAGTTAAGTATATTTATAAAGTTTAAAATAGTTTTAATATAAGATAGAAGTTATTATCAAAGAAAAACAAATCACCAAAATTTCATTTGGCATGTCGACATCCTCAAGTACCCCATGTCGACATGGTAGCAGTTTATTTCAAAAATTTGTATTTCAAAGGAAATGTCTATTCGTCATATCCTTTCACGAATGGACATGGCTGTTGTTCCACTATAAATAGGGGCAGTTTTAAATGAATTTTCATTCATATTTTTCTGGTTTTCACTCCTCTTCTTCTTCCACGTTTCTTTATACACATTCTTATCATTACTCTGCCGAAATCAACATTGAATCTAACTAGATCATTTCTGGTTTGATTCTCTATCACTATCTCAACAAGATCTCAGTGCTATTCAGAGTTATAGACTTCTTTTTAATCAATTTAGTGAGAAAATGTGTGATTGTAGCTTTGGAAATCAATCAAGTGAGAAAAGGTGTGATTGTAGCCTTGGAAATCAATTGAGTGAACTTGTTGCCCCCGAAATCAAGTATCTCTACCCCAGAGGATTGTGAATCTGGAGAGGTGCACCTTGTGGCCTTGAAATCGAGGGTGTAATTGTACAATTGCTTTTGAAAGGAAATATGTACTTGTGTGTGGGACTGGATGTAGGGTAACTCCGAACCAGTATAAAATTCGTTGTGTTCTTTCCTTTATTGCTTTTACTTTATTTCTGTATGTATGTTTGATTCTGTGATCATATCTGTGTCTGAATATTGAATACATTTGTATTTAAATTAACAAAACCTCAAAAAGATTTAGTAATTACTTTAAACACTATTCACTCCCCTCTAGTGTTAATCCTAACCCTCAGATCCGTATTCCGCATTTCTCACATTTGGTATCAGAGCAAGGTTTTCAAAGTTTCATAATCTGATTTTTGAAAAAGTTTTTTTAAAATGGCTATGGTTGAAAAACTTGTTAATACTAGTTTAGAAATATTCAGATCATCATTGTCTCATGAGTCTGCATATAATCAATATTCAAATTCAAGTTGTCTACTTAGATTGTTTGATGTGTAGGAAACATGCTTTATGGGAGTTGAGGAATCAATCCACAACGGACAAATTATGCAGATCAAAAAGAATAAATGGATACTCGATAGTGGATGCTCTAAATACACGACTGGCAATCCAGATATGCTGAATGATATAATATACAAAGACGGAGGTCTGGTTAACTTTGGAGACAACTCAAAAGGATATGTGATTGGCAACGGCAAAGTCGGTAACTCTGAAACTCCTATTATTACTAATGTTTTTCTAGTTAAGAATCTGAAACATAATCTGCTAAGTATAAGTCAATTTTGCGATAAAGGATATAAAATTAAATTTGAAAAAGATAAGTGTCACATTGAAGATAATAATTCAACCATAATATTTGAGGGAATTAGGAATAAGAATATTTATATTCTTAGTATGAAAGTCTCAACCGATAACTTATGTCTTTTGGCAAATACAAGTGACCCTTAGATTTGGCATAAGAGATTTGGACATTTGAACTTCAAACTCTTATCTAGACTGTCAAAACATAATATAGTAAGAGGTCTCCCTAAAATGAATTTTAAAGTAGATAGTCTATGTGATGCATGTCAACTAGGAAAACATAGAAAAAGTTCCTTTCTAAAAGATATGATTTCAACTTCAAAACCTCTTGAATTACTTCACCTTGATTTATTTGGTCCATCTCAAATTCTGTCAATAAATCATAGTAAATATGTTTTTGTAATTGTAGATGATTATTCTAGATTTACATGGACAATATTTTTGAAACATAAAAGTGATATTTTTGAATTTTTTAAGAACTTTACAAAAAGGATTCAAAATCAACTTTCTCTAAAAATTATAACCATTCGTAGTGATCACGGTGGTGAATTTGAAAATGAAAAGTTTGAGGAATTCTGCAATAAAAAGGGAATAACTCACAAATTTTCATTTCCAAGAAATCCACAACAAAACTGAGTAGTAGAACGTAAAAATAGGACGATTCAAGAGTGTGCGAGAACTATGCTTTCAGATAGTAAATTATCAAAGTATTTTTGGGCAGAAGCAGTTGCTACCGCCTGTTATATTTTAAATAGAACCTTAATTAGACCTTTAACTGATAAGACATCTTATGAACTTCTTTACAGAAAGAAACCTAAGGTATCTTATTTTATAATTTTTGGAAGCAAATGTTTTATTTTAAATACAAAACATAACTTAGATAAATTTGATCCTAAGTCCAACAAAGGTATCTTAATCGGATATTCTAACAGAAGTAAAGCATACATAGTGTTTAATTTAAGAACTAACACCATCGAAGAAACAATGCATGTTTCATTCGATGAAAATCTCAAAAAGTTTGAAGATACAAATGATGAAGAGGATTTAGTCACTCAAAATCAAGAGTCAACTGAAACTAATAATGAAATTAATCATCCTAATAAAATAATTAAATTTTTAAAAGATCATCCTATAGAAAATATACTAGGAGATATGCAATCTGTTATTAAAACTAGAAATCAACTAAGTAAAATGAGAAATGTAGCCTTTATATCATCTATTGAACCCAAAAATCCAAAAGAAGCATCAACTGATGATTCATGGATTTTGGCTATGCAAGAAGAACTAAATCAATTCACTAGAAATGATGCTTGGGAACTTGTTCCTAGACCTAAAAATAAAACTATAATTGGAACTAAATGGGTTTATAAAAATAAAATGAATGAACAAGGAAAGGCTGTTAGAAATATAGCCCGGTTAGTCGCTCAAGGTTATTGTCAAGAAGAAGGAATAGATTTTGATGAAACATTTGCTCCCATTGCAAGATTAGAAGCCATTAGGATTCTACTTGCTTTCGCAAATCATAATAATTTTAAATTATTTCAAATGGATGTTAAAAGTGCCTTTTTAAATGGATCTATAAAAGAGAAAGTATATATTAAACAACCATCACTTTTTTAAAATGAAAAATTACCAAATCATGTTTACAAACTTAAGAAAGCTCTATATGGTCTAAAAAAAGCTCCTAGAGCCTAGTATGATAGACTAAGATCTTACTTATTACAATCAAATTTTGAAATTAGTAAAGTAGATGATACTCTTTTTATTAAAAGAAATAAAGATGATATTCAACTAGTACAAGTCTATGTAGATGATATCATTTTTGGAGCAACTAATTTTAAAATGAATAAAGAATTTTCTGAAGTAATGACAAAAGTTTGAGATGAGTCATACGGATGAATTAAACTTCTTTCTAAGATTACAAATAAAACAATAAGATAATGGTATCTTTATTAGTCAAGAAAAATATGCTAATGACCTAGTTAGTAAATATGGTTTGACTACTACAAGTGGAAAACCCACTCCCATGGCAACCAATGAGTACCTAAGTAAAGAAGATCTCTCGAAAGATGTAGATCAAAAATTATATAGATGAATGATTGGATCACTACTCTATATCACTGCTTATAGACCTAATATCGTGCATAGTGTTTGTCTCTGTGCAAGATATCAATCCCAACCTAAGGAGACCCACTTAAAAGCCGTAAAACGTATCATAAGATATGTTAAACACACCTCGGATTATGGCTTATTTTACCCTAAAAATGATTCTTTTGACTTAATATCTTACTGTGATGTTGATTATGCTGGTTGTAAATCAGACCGAAAAAGTACAAGTGGAACTTGTCACTTTTTGGGGCATTCTCTGATTTCATGGTTTAGTAAAAAGCAAAACACAGTTTCTTTATCAACAACTGAAGTAAAGTATATTTCTGCTGCTTTGGCATGTTCTCAAAAAATATATATGCAACAAACTTTAAAAGATTATGGTTTAATTATCTCAAAATCACCAATTTATTGTAACAATACTATTGTAAAATTTTTATCCAAAAATATTATTCATCATGCTCGAACTAAACATATTGATATCGGACATCATTTTCTCAGAGATAATATAAGGAAGGAAGTAATTACTCTTTATTATATCAATTCTGAGAATCAAATTTCTGATATATTAACAAAACCCTCAAACGAATCTATATTTACTAAATTAAGAAGAGAATTAGGTATTTGTTCAATAACTGAAATATAAAATATAAATAACAAAGTATAATTAAAAAATTAAATCATAATAAATCAAATAGTAAAAATATCAAGCACCATGTCGACATCCCTCCTCTACCCATGTCGACATATAACGATTTTTTATTTTTGAAAATTTTCCCACCAAAATTCAAATAAATGATTATATATTCTTCTTATTTCGAAACTTGGATCATTCTTTCTGTTCTTTCTCTGTGCTATCTTCTGAAAACATTTAAATAATGGCCTCCTCTTCCAAATCAAACAAAAATTCAACCTTTTCGTTCCCTTCTCCTACTTCTGGACCGTTTCAACGAACTACGCTTGCACGAGTAGTGAAAATTGAGGATTCTTTGAAGGATGCACTGCTACTAATGACTGAAATTCAAGAGGTGCAACTTAGAATGGCCAAAGAACAAGAATGGCAAGGCATAATCCTTAGAAATTTGCAAAAATTTCTAATGGACAATCACGCTAATCCGATCTTGATTGATGAAGAGTCTTCAGGAGGTCAAGTGCAAGAGGAAGCGAGGAGGAAGAAGAAGAAGAAGCATTCATGGAAGAAGAGCACGCTGAAGATGACGACAAAGTCGTTTGCGTTGGCGAAGTGTACTTTGACAAGGAATACAACGTGGAAATTTCTGTTTCCACTATTCAAATTGTTCGGTTCATAGATCTCCCATTTTCAAAGACACACGTTAGTTTCTTTTCTCTCTTTCCTATTGTTGTATACGTTCTTTACGCACATGTAAATATAACTATATAATTAATAAATAATTTGTGTTCTTATATGTGTTCTATTAAAAGTATTATTATATGGATACTTAGTAGTTTAGGACTAAGTTTTAGTTGTAGAATTAAGTGTTGATTATTTATCACATGTCATAGAGTATTAGATTTAGGGGGAGTTATATAGTTTGAAGTTAATTTTTATTGATGACAAAGTGGGAGAATTACAAAATAAGATAGTTAGGCATAAATTAAGGGAGAGTTATTACTTTTAGGGGGAGTTATTAGGATAGAAGTAATATTTTATAAACAAAGGTTGTTATCATCAAAAAGGAGGAGATTGTTAGTCCTTGAGATGATGGTTTTGATGACAACAACTTTAGAATAAGATTATAAAATTTAAATACTAACATTATAGTTTAGATATATATATATATATATGTATATGTAGGATTTAACCATGCAGGTACTAAGAATGAAGACTGTACAGTATAGAGATTCAAGATATCTAGATTGAAGACTCATGAGTATCAAGATTATCAAGAGTTCAAGATTTCAATAATAAGTAATTTAATTAGGAATTTTGTTAAAACTCCTAGAAAAGCAGTGGTATCTTAAAATCCAATTTATTCCAGGAATGGAATCCACTTCGAGCCCGTTAAAGGGATGGAACCCTAAGTAGGATGGAACCTACGAAAAATCTAGTGGAGCATTGTTTGTATCCACTAACTTTTATTCATAATGTTTTACAAGATTATATCTTGTTTTCAAAATGTTTCAAAATCTTCCTTTTAAAAGAATCAAAAACATCTATCCTGGTTTTAATACTTTTAGCCTCAAAATAATCTTTATTTTCAAAATCAAAATTCTCCTTGGTTTTAAACTATCTTTTAATAATAAATATATTTAATATCTCTACTAAGATTTAAATATAAAATTATAGTAAAATTTTATATATATACCAAAATATTATTCTCTATATTTGCTTATGTATTTTAACTATAGTTAAGTATATTTATATAGTTTAAAATAGTTTTAATATAAGATAGAAGTTATCTTCAAAGAAAAACAAATCACCAAAATTTCCTTTGGCATGTCGACATCCTCAAGTACCTCATGTCGACATGGTAGCAGTTTATTTCAAAATTTTGAATTTCAAAGGAAGTGTCTATTCGTCATATCCTTTCACGAATGGACATGGCTGTTGCTCTACTATAGATAGGGGTGGATTTGAACGAATTAGTATTCATATTTTTCTGGTTTTCACTCCTCTTCTTCTTCCACATTTCTTTATAGACATTTTTACCATTACTCTTCCGAAATCAACATTGAATCTAACTAGATCATTTTTGGTTTGATTCTCTATCACTATCTCAACAAGATCTCAGTGCTATTCAGACTTATAGACTTCTTTGTAATCAATTTAGCGAGAAAATGTGTGATTGTAGTTTTGGAAATCAATCAAGTGAGGAAAGGTGTGATTGTTGCCTTGGAAATCAATTGGCTGAACTTGTTGCCCCTGAAATCAAGTATCTCTACCCAGAGGATTGTGAATCTGGGGAGGTGTACCTCGTGGCCTTGAAATCGTGGGTGTAACTCTACAATTGCTTTTGAAAGGAAATCCGTACTTGTATGCGGGACTGGATGTAGGGTAACTCCGAACCAGTATAAAATCCGGCATGTTCTTTCCTTTATTGCTTTTATTTTATTTCTGCATCTGTGTTTGATTCTATGATCATATCTGTGTCTGAATATTGCATACATTTGTGTTCAAATTAACAAAAACTCAAAAAGATTTAGTAACTCCTTTAAACACCATTCATCCCCTTCTATTGTTAATCCTAGCCTTAAGATCTGTATTCCGCATTGCTCACAGTAAGTACCTCATACCGAATCATTTGTCGAACCATCCTACTTCATTTCTGAAATCTCCACCACGTACACAGTTATTAAAGTGGTTTTCGGTATTGGCAGAGAGTATGACAATATCTGATCTCGGTTTCTTTAACAACCAAACGCTTATTTCACACCAGATAATTCTTTTACATTTCAAAAAGTCAATTCACAATTGATATCAAAATATCATATTCGATTTCAAATCATATCCCTTTCGAAATCATATTCACTTCCAAAATTCACATTCACTTTGAAATTATTGATAAGTTCTATTAATTAATTCTTTATTTCAAAATCATCTTATTCACTCAAATATGTCATTTCACAAAAAGGTATTAATTTCAAATTCGAACTTTGGTCGTATCATCATCAAGGATTTAAAATTCTTCACTTTACATAGTTTGAAACTTTAGAAAATAGTTTAGGTAATTATAAATAGTTTATATAGTTTTAAAATAGATTAAATAGATTAAAACGGATTAATATAGTTTAAAATAGGTTAAAATGGATTAATGTTGTTTAAATAGATTTAAGTAGAATTACAGTAGATTAAATAGTTTTAAAATAGATTAAATGGATTAAAATACTTTAAATAGATTTAAACTAGATTTAAAATGAATTAAAATGCTTTACATAGATTTAAAATGGATTAAAGTATTAGAATAGATAAATTTAGTTTAAAGGTTGAAAATCTTAATAATTTATAATTTTAAAGAACATTTTACAATCTATATTAAGAAAATAAATTTGAATCAACAACAAATTTAACTATTTATTCCGTTTCAACCAATCTGGACCATATCAAAATTTCAATCACTTTTTATTTCATTCGAAACCCAATTTTACGTCTTGAAATATCAATTATAGCTATTCCAATTCCAGTAGATTTCAAAGTTACAAAATTTCAATGTTTTAAATAATCAATTTCGATAATTTCATTTATACTTCAAAAATCAACTTTAGAATTTCAATTTTAAATCCTTTAAGTAATTCATTTGAAAAAATTTAATTTATCAATCAAATTCTGTTTCAAAATATTGTTCAAATGGATTCAAAGTTTAAAGATTTAAAATCATTAATTTAACCAATCCGGTGTCCGTATATAATTTTCTACCCTATAGTCAAGTGATACAGATATTTATCATTTCAATTCGCAATTGACCATTTTACGGTTATATATCATTTCAAACCGCAATCCCGAATTAAATAAAAATCCTTAAAATCGTTCGAGTCTATCTATTCAACCTATAACGATTTTTCCCTAATCTATAGATCGTTCGGGTATGTATCATTTCAACCTATAGGGAACTTGCAATGTATAACAATATAATTTACAACATCCAGTCATCCAATATCAACAATCAAACATACATCACAATCATCATCCAAGTCAATCAATAAACATCAATAGATAACCGATAATCAATACAGGTATTAAATTGACTAATTAAAATTCAATATTAAATTAAACGATGATTAATTGCAATAAAAGTCAAATTTAACCGGAATGATAATTTATCGTACCAAACAGCAATCAATAAATTTCTAATCACATTATACATTTAATTTAACTAACATAAGATAATTTTGAAGTCGTAAGTGGGTTATTAACACTCACCTTTGATTTCAAATCGATTTGAAATCCAAAATAGGGTACAAATTTGAACAGTCTCAGAATTCGTCCAAACTAGCGTCAAAATGTTCGGAATTCTGATACGATCCTTGTGGAACAAACCGCGCGTGAATCCGACTTTGTATGCAAAAGTTATAACGATTAGAAGTTACACGATCCAAATTTAAAATAAATAAAATAGAAAAAACACGTACCCTATCCTATACACGTCATCCCCCTCCTCCCTTCCACGTGCTCACAGAACCCTGGTACACGAAATAGACTCGAACACGCACCACCTGATCGACCAACGCACGTGATCACCACTGCCCCAGAGCCCAGTTGCGGCCACACCTACGTTGCCAAGGCCTCGATGACCTCGAGCCCCATCGCCGACCGTTATAGATCGAAAAAAACGCAGCCGCCGACGGTTTGTGAAACCCTAATCCAATTATTCAAGGCAATCCGACCGTCAACACGCCACATAAACTACACCGATGGACTATGCACTCGATTCTCTACACAATAGTACCAATGATTCGATGATCAGACTAGGTTGATCAAGACATGACAAACGACCGAGACTTCATCATCCAATTCTGGTCACATCGAAACCCAAATCGTAAAACAGACTGCAGATTTTACTTGCGCTCCTCGAGTGTTTCAAATCGATATATAATTTGATATGGTTTGGAGGAGTTGAATTTTCGATTTGATTTTGGTTTGCAATTGAATTTGGATTTGGTTTTGGTTTATATGCCATTGGAAGGAGAGAAGCACATAGAATTGTACGTACAGACAAATGGAATAAGAAATAGTTAAGGTTTATAACACGCTATTTATTAGCCAGATCGAAAATAGAAATGAATGGGCTAAGATCGATTTGAAAGTTGAACGATAAATGACCTGAAATGCCCGTTTCGTTCCTGAAGCTGTAACGTACGCGATTTTTCGTTTCCGAAAAACCGAATAGTTATGGGTTTAAGAAAAAGAAAGAGAGAGAAGAAGAGGGAAAAAGATAGAAAAGATATAGAGAGGAAAGAAAACAGAAAATGGAACAGAAAGGAAACAACAGAACAATATCAGAATCTCACAATTCGCAGCGGAACAACATATAATAATAAATGAATAATCTTTAAACAAAGAACTATATCAGTTATTACATTACATACATTACATTTCATTACATCATATCATCAGAGTGTACAACAACAAACAGTGCAGCGGAAAAAGAAATACTATATACTAATAATACGCCATGCCATCCAGCTTGCCTCCAGCAACTCCAGAATATCCAGAATATCCTGATAAACCTAACTCTTAACTGCCCGTGTGGAAATTGGTGGGCACCCAGAGTTTAGGAAGGAAAACAATAAACTCCGAGTCAGTCATGTGACTGGTGTGAGAACTCAAAATAGTTTATTTACTTTAAAATCAAAATAGAGAGATATTTTTAAGTCAATTCGCAATGCTTTTAAAAATGAGACTACCATAAGGCCTCCTGCCACACACACAATGCAAACGCAGACTTGGAGAAGATTTCTCCTTATGATAGTCAAAGATGCTTGATACGCATTAAAAAGAAACATTTGATATTATTATTAGTGCATAGTGTAGGAAAAATTTATTTCGAAAGTAGAATATAAATCTTAGCCAGCATAGGTACCATTATAGTATGCTTACTATAGCTACCATATTAAATGGCAGGTTCTACAACTAAAACCGTACAAGTCACGTATTGTTTCTTTGGATTTCCAACGAATGATCAGGCCAAGGAACTTCCCATTGCCACATGAGAATGCCTCTGGATGGACATCCCCGAGAACCAAACCGGATCTCTACCAACACAAGGCCGGGTTACCCCTAACTGAGTAACAACTGACCGAATATGCCATCCCCCGGTCCTTTGGGACCTTTTCAACCGAGCGCTCGTAATCAATTCACACAATCATAACAAAGTGTTTTCAACATAAGTAAGTATCTGGGCTCCATACCATGATACCACCCTTTTCCAGAAGGAAATACACATACCCTAAAGGGCGCTACCCCTCATAACCTTGCTGCATCTTTCCTGTTTTGACCATTCACGGGGTGTGAGGCTCGACGAAGTCACGTCCACAAAAACATACTTTATACAAAAGCCATGCTTTGGGTCAACAAATGATCATAGAAATGATCACAAAGATAGACGATCAAATAAATGATCCTATCACAAATAATCAACACAATGATCATTTACAGCTACACTCAGCATGTCACATTACCAAATTGGGAATATATCGCTGATAACATTCAACTACATAACCTCTGAGCTCGTACGTCTCAGAGAAGGGTGTTAAGCTAAAAGAATAAATTCTCCGCCACCAACAGAAATATATTTGAATGAAATCGGATTTATATCTCAATTTGTAATGTCAGACATAAAATCCATACAAGTCTGTTCCGGGCTCGAACAAAACTGAAGGCACTTCTTACGAAGCCCTTGCAATCCGGGTATTCACAATCCCGATCGAATTTCCCATCACTTAGGGGATCTCTATACCAGGAGCTACCCAGTGCAGAAACAATCGATAGGTCATCCTATCGCTTTCGCAAATACTCGGTCTTCAACACCGGTCATCAAATGCAATTCATAACGACGTATCACATATTCGGAATGGGTTATACGACCCCATGGTCCTTTCCCGGTTAACCCGAATAGTGAGCGCTTATTCAAAAATAAGTGTGACATTCAAATTCAAACAAATCACATCAATTACCCATTCAAAGGGAAATATTGATAGTCGGTTATTGAACTATCAATGGATATGCACACATCACCAGTTTCCAAATAATTTTCCAAATTATTTATTTTCCAAAATATCTCTACTAGATATATAATTTTCAATACTTCAAAAATAAATCAACATTTATTTTTAAACCCAATTTCCAATTTCATTTATAAATTCCATATTGAATTTATATTTCAAAATATCTATGAATATTCGATTTCAATTATTCATTTCAATTTATCTTCAAAAAGATAAATTCTCTAATATTCACTTTATATTAGAAAATATTTCCATACTTATTTATTCATAAGTAATTCACAAATTTTAATTTATTTTCAACCATTGGAAAATATTCAATATACTTAAATCGAGATTAAGTATATATTTCATTCTTTAAGGAAATCATTCTCTTAAACAAATTTATTTGGGCCAAAACGAATGTTACGTAAAACATCGTTACGACAACCCAAAATCACTAGTATAGGGATTCGAAATTAAAATAGATATATAAATCCCAATACTATACAAAACATTTCCTTTCGGAAATCATTTACTATAACAACAGTGTTATAGTCCACCACTTCCTTTTATTTCTCGAAAACGTCTATTTCAACAATAAATGTTGAAATCTATGGTTTCGAATCTTAACACATTTTAAAACATCGTTAGATCGTTTTAATTCTATTTCAAATATCACATTCAAAACAATTTCTTTAACATATTATTCACTATTCAAAAACGTGAATATACTACGTTAATCAATTTCATCCTTTCTATTCATCTCATTTTAAAGGATTATTCACAGTTAAAACGTGAATATAGCTCCATAAATAAGTTATAACAATTTACTTATCAAAATAAGTCGTTTGCGAATTTATAAAACAGCGTTTATAAATTCCTTTTCTATTTATTTTATAACAACTTCCTTTTATAAATTCCTTTATTAACCTATTCGATTTATAACTCAATTATAAACTAAAATTCATATTATAAGTTAAATGCTTATAAAACGATTATTTACAAAATCATTCTTTTAAACTTCATAATTATAAATCTTATAACTTATAAGATTCAATTATTTATCCAAAATTCATTCTTTTAATGACTTTATAAATTTTATAAACCTACTGTTTATAAAATTCCATTTATAATTTCACCGTTTATAATTCTATAAATTTCATTCAATTTATGAAATTCATTTTCACTTCATTCAAACACTTATAAAAACTCGTTTTATAATTTCAATATTTCAATTTATAAATATCCATTTATACATCTCTTAATATAATTCAATTTATATTATTCTTTTAAAATGTCTTTAATCTCCTTTATTATTTCACCATTTTGATTCATAAAATAATTAAATTTTATAAATCCTATATTTAAACTTTTCACAATAAATTCTAAAAACCCGATTAAACTATTTTATAAAATCATTAGCATCATATTCTCAAAAATCAGTTTTTAACCATTTTTCTCAAAAATCATAATTTTTATAACTTTAAAAATTATAACGTTTATTTATTTAAAATAGATCAAATTCCAAACATATAGTAAATTTTCAAAAATCACTTTATAAATCATTTTAAAATTCCAAAACTTGGTCCAATGATGCTACATATCAAATAGTCAATCACGACAACAACGATATCACATATCGTATATGATAATCAACGAATATCAAAATATCCATAATCAAATAAACACTGTTGAGGAATCCAGTTGGATCCCTCCAACCTGTTTTCCTGCATCCACAAACATTAGCACAATACCAATTTCGCTCCAGTACGAAATTATCGCGGTATATGGGATTTAAAATATTATCCGCTTAATAGACGGCGCAATAGGGTCTCATCCGCTAAACAAAAAATGCGGGAAATCAATAACTCCAATATATACATATGCCAATATATATATATTGCTATTATATATAATACCAATTTCACTGTTTATGAAATATTCGCGGTATATGTTTTTAATAAATAACATCCGCTTACTAACGGCATATAATGTCTATTTTAAAAATCAATAGATAACAATCATCATTTAAACATGCATTCAAATATTTTAAATCTAACTATTTAAAATAAAATCGAAACTGATTCGATTGAGTGAGAAGTTCTCACCTTGATTTCAATTTCATTTTAGCGATTTATTTCGAATAAAATTAAACGGACGTTTAATTTTACCCAAAATTTTCACTAACTCCAAACGACTCCAATCCAACTCCATCGCGTAGTGCTCGTCCATACGATTCCAACGCTTCTGGTTTCGCGCATTTTCGACCTCGTATGAAAAAGTTATGCATTTATGAACATTCACGAATTTATATTTATATAATTTACAACTTAATTTATAATTTTAAACCAAATCACCATCATCACCGTCCATTCCCACACATGAGATCACGGCCGTTGCCCATCTTCTCCTCCCCAGGTAAAAAAAAACGCGACCAAACCCATATCTATCTCAACTAGGGTTTCGAACAACGGCCACTTCACTCGATGATACGTCGATCAAACGCTGCCAGCATGCTCGCCTAGCCAAGCTCCATACTCGACCCAAACATCACCACGCTCGGCTGCCTATTGGCCTTGAACGACGTGCACGAACGCGTGGCTTCATGGCTAAATTCCAGGCGATCCGCTCAACTATTCTCGATCATAACCGTTGAAACCCAAGATCTCTCTATGCTCTTCGATTCTCTAGTTGATAGTTTGTTGAATCGTTTGAAGGATTGAAAGATAACTGAAGGAGAAAGTTGGAGTTTTTCGGCCGTTCATGGGGGTGCTGGCGGCTACACGTTGAAATTAGGGTTTAGATATTTTTATTTTTTATTTTTTTAGAGTGAAGGGCTATTTATAAGGAACCGACGAAACACTATTCATCCGGGAATTCCGAACTCCGATTTACGCGCCGTAACCAGCGTTTTTAGGGTTTACCCCGCGTTCCGGACACAATGGAACAGGTTTCGGAAGCTAATTCGGACATCTGTGCGAGTTATGGCAATAAACGATCGATTTAAATTAAACCGATTTAAACGATTTTCTAGGCGTTTTAATTTGTACCGGACAAACGGTAAATCCAATTGACACGAAATTTGAAACCTTACAATAATATCACATTACGGATCCGATGAAACTAGTTTCGTCGAAATCCGAGACTTTTTGAAAAATGGTTATTTTAACTCGCCAAATTAATATTAAAAATAATTCGATGCGTTTCGAGCTGCCACGATCAAACGATAACTCCGATTGACACGAAAATTGAAATCCGGTAATAACTAACTATTATGGATCCAATGGAACTGGTTTCGTTCAATTCTGAGACTGTTCAAAAATTAACTATTTTCACTAGTCGATTTAAATATTAAAATATTCAATTTTCACAAATTAACTTTTAATTCGATTTTAAAAGTTCTAAAATATCGTTCTAACTTCAATATGATAAAATAAAATTTTACAAATCATTTTCATTCATTTTTAACCCAATTTTTAATTATTTCCATAATTTAACATATTAAATTATCGATTTAATTATTCAATTAAATCCAATAATTCAAATAAAAATTTATTTGACTTATAAATTCACTTATTAATATTTAAAATTAATTAAATATTCAAATTTTAATTATCAAAAATTCTGGGTCGTTACAATCTTCCCCCCTTAAAAGAATTTCGTCCTCGAAATTATTAAGTAAGAAAGTTACAGAATCTATTAATTTTCCAAAATCCATAGTTTAACTTCTTATAATTTTTACTAAGTTTTCAAATCATACTTAGTTATCTTTTCAAAACCAAACTATATCATTTAACTTTCAATTTCAAATCAAAATTAAAGTTATAGTTATCAAAAATTTCCATTTTCTCAAATTTTTTCTAACGCCTTAAATTTCCGAAAAAATTGGCCATAGTCTCCTTTGCGCGGCTCGATCCGAAAAAAAATGACAGTATATATATCACAAATATACATCTCATCAAGTAATGAGGCATCCCGAAGGGAAAAAAGTATAAAAGTACGATATTTAATCCGAGATATGTACCTTATATTTTATTAGCGAGCATATACGGCTAATATAGCGCGAAAGCGAGCTCCAAATGCGAAGCAAACGCGATCCGCACCTACTAAACACTCAACAAACAACATGAGAATCATGTATATAGACAATAGTATCAATATACAACATATAGCAACATAATAACTATATATGTCAACATAGCAAATGCAATAAAAGCAATATATATTCAACCATCAACCAATTATCATTCATAACCAAATCAATATTCATTTATATTCTCATTAATATTTAATGAAATAGGTTTTCAATTTAATCACATTTGATTTATTAACAGTGGATGTTTCTAACATTCATTTTCAATTAGTTCATATTCACTAATTCATATTCAAGTTGGTTCACTTCCAAATCAAATTCAATTTTATTCAAGATTCACTTAACTTCCAATTGAATTTCAATTACTTTAGCTTTCAAATTTCGCTAATTCACTTTCATTAACTCTTAATGAATTATATACAATCAATCAACTAACAACCATATAACAATCAATGTATATTAATTACAACCAAATTCCTTTGCTTACAATTGGTTTAATTAATTGATTTTTATTCAACTTTCAATAACATTAGATTTTAATGAATTTACACTTTCATTCATTATTTCATATCAACTTAATTCACATTCAATTGATTTACATTCAATCCATTAATTCAATTCAATTGGTAATTCATTTAACCATTTTATTTCAAAGAATTTCATTTATATAACTTAAGTTCCTACTTATAAATCAATTCAGCTTCAAAATTCTAAAGTAAATTTCCATTTAACTTTAAATTCATTTTTTTATTTATAACTCATATTCATAAATATATTCATATAGTTTCACTTCTCATATATATAAGTTTATTTCACAATTGTAAATCACATTAATTATAATTCAATTCTTATAATTCATTTTACTTATACAATTATTCTTTTATTTAGATTATTCAAACATCTAAACAATCAATTTACATACACTTTAATAATTCTGAAAAATTATTCCTTTATACATTAAATATAATCAAGGTAAAATTATTTCATTTACCCAATTTTAAAACAATACCGTGTCGAATTGTTCTGTACAAGTGTTTAGAGATCCCTATCAACAACGTTAATTACTCGTATTAACCAGAATCTATATACCACCCAACAAACCAATTATCACAATATAAAACAATTTTATATTCACTAACAAATACGCTCTCATAGCTATTATTACACTCAACTCATTCTAGAGTACTGCTGACTCTATCTCTAATGAGTAATACCCAACAGAACCATGGTTGTCGCTTAACCATATGCTCTGATACCAAATGTAACGTACGCGATTTTTCGTTTCCGAAAAATCGAATAGTTATGGGTTTAAGAAAAAGAAAGAGAGAGAAGAAGAGGGAAAAAGATAGAAAAGATATAGAGAGGAAAGAAAACAGAAAATGGAACAGAAAGGAAACAACAGAACAATATCAGAATCTCACAATTCGCAGCGGAACAACATATAATAATAAATGAATAATCTTTAAACAAAGAACTATATCAGTTATTACATTACATACATTACATTTCATTACATCATATCATCAGAGTGTACAACAACAAACAGTGCAGCGGAAAAAGAAATACTATATACTAATAATACGCCATGCCATCCAGCTTGCCTCCAGCAACTCCAGAATATCCAGAATATCCTGATAAACCTAACTCTTAACTGCCCGTGTGGAAATTGGTGGGCACCCAGAGTTTAGGAAGGAAAACAATAAACTCCGAGTCAGTCATGTGACTGGTGTGAGAACTCAAAACAGTTTATTTACTTTAAAATCAAAATAGAGAGATATTTTTAAGTCAATTCGCAATGCTTTTAAAAATGAGACTACCATAAGGCCTCCTGCCACACACACAATGCAAACGCAGACTTGGAGAAGATTTCTCCTTATGATAGTCAAAGATGCTTGATACGCATTAAAAAGAAACATTTGATATTATTATTAGTGCATAGTGCAGGAAAAATTTATTTCGAAAGTAGAATATAAATCTTAGCCAGCATAGGTACCATTATAGTATGCTTACTATAGCTACCATATTAAATGGCAGGTTCTACAACTAAAACCGTACAAGTCACGTATTGTTTCTTTGGATTTCCAACGAATGATCAGGCCAAGGAACTTCCCATTGCCACATGAGAATGCCTCTGGATGGACATCCCCGAGAACCAAAGCGGATCTCTACCAACACAAGGCCGGGTTACCCCTAACTGAGTAACAACTGACCGAATATGTCATCCCCCGGTCCTTTGGGACCTTTTCAACCGAGCGCTCGTAATCAATTCACACAATCATAACAAAGTGTTTTCAACATAAGTAAGTATCTGGGCTCCATACCATGATACCACCCTTTTCCAGAAGGAAATGCACATACCCTAAAGGGCGCTACCCCTCATAACCTTGCTGCATCTTTCCTGTTTTGACCATTCACGGGGTGTGAGGCTCGACGAAGTCACGTCCACAAAAACATACTTTATACAAAAGCCATGCTTTGGGTCAACAAATGATCATAGAAATGATCACAAAGATAGACGATCAAATAAATGATCCTATCACAAATAATCAACTCAATGATCATTTACAGCTACACTCAGCATGTCACATTACCAAATTGGGAATATATCGCTGATAACATTCAACTACATAACCTCTGAGCTCGTACGTCTCAGAGAAGGGTGTTAAGCTAAAAGAATAAATTCTCCGCCACCAACAGAAATATATTTGAATGAAATCGGATTTATATCTCAATTTGTAATGTCAGACATACAATCCATACAAGTTTGTTCCGGGCTCGAACAAAACCGAAGGCACTTCTTATGAAGCCCTTGCAATCCGGGTATTCACAATCCCGATCGAATTTCCCATCACTTAGGGGATCTCTATACCAGGAGCTACCCAGTGCAGAAACAATCGATAGGTCATCCTATCGCTTTCGCAAATACTCGGTCTTCAACACCGGTCATCAAATGCAATTCATAACGACGTATCACATATTCAGAATGGGTTATACGACCCCATGGTCCTTTCCCGGTTAACCCGAATAGTGAGCGCTTATTCAAAAATAAGTGTGACATTCAAATTCAAACAAATCACATCAATTACCCATTCAAAGGGAAATATTGATAGTCGGTTATTGAACTATCAATGGATATGCACACATCACCAGTTTCCAAATAATTTTCCAAATTATTTATTTTCCAAAATATCTCTACTAGATATATAATTTTCAATACTTCAAAAATAAATCAACATTTATTTTTAAACCCAATTTCCAATTTCATTTATAAATTCCATATTGAATTTATATTTCAAAATATCTATGAATATTCGATTTCAATTATTCATTTCAATTTATCTTCAAAAAGATAAATTCTCTAATATTCACTTTATATTAGAAAACATTTCCATACTTATTTATTCATAAGTAATTCACAAATTTTAATTTATTTTCAACCATTGGAAAATATTCAATATACTTAAATCGAGATTAAGTATATATTTCATTCTTTAAGGAAATCATTCTCTTAAACAAATTTATTTGGGCCAAAACGAATGTTACGTAAAACATCGTTACGACAACCCAAAATCACTAGTATAGGGATTCGAAATTAAAATAGATATATAAATCCCAATACTATACAAAACATTTCCTTTCGGAAATCATTTACTATAACAACAGTGTTATAGTCCACCACTTCCTTTTATTTCTCGAAAACGTCTATTTCAACAATAAATGTTGAAATCTATGGTTTCGAATCTTAACACATTTTAAAACATCGTTAGATCGTTTTAATTCTATTTCAAATATCACATTCAAAACAATTTCTTTAACATATTATTCACTATTCAAAAACGTGAATATACTACGTTAATCAATTTCATCCTTTCTATTCATCTCATTTTAAAGGATTATTCACAGTTAAAACGTGAATATAGCTCCATAAATAAGTTATAACAATTTACTTATCAAAATAAGTCGTTTGCGAATTTATAAAACAGCGTTTATAAATTCCTTTTCTATTTATTTTATAACAACTTCCTTTTATAAATTCCTTTATTAACCTATTCGATTTATAACTCAATTATAAACTAAAATTCATATTATAAGTTAAATGCTTATAAAACGATTATTTACAAAATCGTTCTTTTAAACTTCATAATTATAAATCTTATAACTTATAAGATTCAATTATTTATCCAAAATTCATTCTTTTAATGACTTTATAAATTTTATAAACCTACTGTTTATAAAATTCCATTTATAATTTCACCGTTTATAATTCTATAAATTTCATTCAATTTATGAAATTCATTTTCACTTCATTCAAACACTTATAAAAACTCGTTTTATAATTTCAATATTTCAATTTATAAATATCCATTTATACATCTCTTAATATAATTCAATTTATATTATTCTTTTAAAATGTCTTTAATCTCCTTTATTATTTCACCATTTTGATTCATAAAATAATTAAATTTTATAAATCCTATATTTAAACTTTTCACAATAAATTCTAAAAACCCGATTAAACTATTTTATAAAATCATTAGCATCATATTCTCAAAAATCAGTTTTTAACCATTTTTCTCAAAAATCATAATTTTTATAACTTTAAAAATTATAACGTTTATTTATTTAAAATAGATCAAATTCCAAACATATAGTAAATTTTCAAAAATCACTTTATAAATCATTTTAAAATTCCAAAACTTGGTCCAATGATGCTACATATCAAATAGTCAATCACGACAACAACGATATCACATATCGTATATGATAATCAACGAATATCAAAATATCCATAATCAAATAAACACTGTTGAGGAATCCAGTTGGATCCCTCCAACCTGTTTTCCTGCATCCACAAACATTAGCACAATACCAATTTCGCTCCAGTACGAAATTATCGCGGTATATGGGATTTAAAATATTATCCGCTTAATAGACGGCGCAATAGGGTCTCATCCGCTAAACAAAAAATGCGGGAAATCAATAACTCCAATATATACATATGCCAATATATATATATTGCTATTATATATAATACCAATTTCACTGTTTATGAAATATTCGCGGTATATGTTTTTAATAAATAACATCCGCTTACTAACGGCATATAATGTCTATTTTAAAAATCAATAGATAACAATCATCATTTAAACATGCATTCAAATATTTTAAATCTAACTATTTAAAATAAAATCGAAACTGATTCGATTGAGTGAGAAGTTCTCACCTTGATTTCAATTTCATTTTAGCGATTTATTTCGAATAAAATTAAACGGACGTTTAATTTTACCCAAAATTTTCACTAACTCCAAACGACTCCAATCCAACTCCATCGCGTAGTGCTCGTCCATACGATTCCAACGCTTCTGGTTTCGCGCATTTTCGACCTCGTATGAAAAAGTTATGCATTTATGAACATTCACGAATTTATATTTATATAATTTACAACTTAATTTATAATTTTAAACCAAATCACCATCATCACCGTCCATTCCCACACATGAGATCACGGCCGTTGCCCATCTTCTCCTCCCCAGGTAAAAAAAAACGCGACCAAACCCATATCTATCTCAACTAGGGTTTCGAACAACGGCCACTTCACTCGATGATACGTCGATCAAACGCTGCCAGCATGCTCGCCTAGCCAAGCTCCATACTCGACCCAAACATCACCACGCTCGGCTGCCTATTGGCCTTGAACGACGTGCACGAACGCGTGGCTTCATGGCTAAATTCCAGGCGATCCGCTCAACTATTCTCGATCATAACCGTTGAAACCCAAGATCTCTCTATGCTCTTCGATTCTCTAGTTGATAGTTTGTTGAATCGTTTGAAGGATTGAAAGATAACTGAAGGAGAAAGTTGGAGTTTTTCGGCCGTTCATGGGGGTGCTGGCGGCTACACGTTGAAATTAGGGTTTAGATATTTTTATTTTTTATTTTTTTAGAGTGAAGGGCTATTTATAAGGAACCGACGAAACACTATTCATCCGGGAATTCCGAACTCCGATTTACGCGCCGTAACCAGCGTTTTTAGGGTTTACCCCGCGTTCCGGACACAATGGAACAGGTTTCGGAAGCTAATTCGGACATCTGTGCGAGTTATGGCAATAAACGATCGATTTAAATTAAACCGATTTAAACGATTTTCTAGGCGTTTTAATTTGTACCGGACAAACGGTAAATCCAATTGACACGAAATTTGAAACCTTACAATAATATCACATTACGGATCCGAAGTTTGATAATGAAAATCAAGTTGTACCATTTAGGATCAAACCTGAAGTTTGATAATGAAAATCAAGTTGTACCATTTAGGATCTAAAGTACTAAACAAAGATTTTTTTAAAATAAAATTGGAACCTGAAGTTCTAAAAATATTTTCCAATGGTATTAACTACTAAATCAAATAAATGTATAGAAACTTGTTCACTCCAGAAGTAGTGAAAATAATATATTAAAAAAAAAATCTCCAGAAGAGATTTGTTAATATATTTGGTGTTTTTACTAAACCAAATAAATATATAGAAACGTATCTACTCTTCTACTCTCTTTCTTTTTAATTAAAAATAAGGCATTCTAATAGGAAGTTTATTTCCTAATTTTTTTTCCTTCTTCCATGCATCCAATCACTTTTCCAAAGGTAAAATATAATAGATCAAACATAATAGATCTGAAATAATCTTAATTTCCTAAATTTCTAAAATAACTTGTGTTGATTTGAAGATTTACATGTTTGCTTTGATATATTTGGTAAAGAATTATGAAGTTAGTTTTCTTATGAAAATAATAATGATTTGGATCTGAGATTTATAGTTATTTATGATTATGAATAATATGGATAGATCTAAGATAATTTTGTTTATTTAGAAATTCTGATTATTGGGAAATAAAGTTTCGCTTTAAGATATTCATTTTAATTTTATTATTGAGTAATATTGAACCTATATTTGAGATGAAATTGTGTTACTTTGAGTACTGTTTGTTCAATTGGTTCATATATTTATAATGAAATTATTTTGTTATGACAGTAGTTATATCCTGAACCACATAAAGGTTAATTGTAGTTATTTTTATCACAAATGAATTAATTGCAAGTGTTATGGTAATAAATTAAATCATTTATTGTCATAAATGCATTAAATGCATTGGTTATTGTAAATTAAATGACATTGTATGTTTGTGTTTGGAATAAGAATAGACGTATGATTTACTATTTGATGTATTTATTTTGACAAGTAATGTCTGTTATAACGGAAAAAATAGGTTTAACAACTCAAAGGAATTATTTCAATAGAAGTTGTATAACTCAAAGTCCAAGGCCTGAAGTCTGGAATTATGAAAAGATTTTCTGACAAACTTTATAAGCTCGAATTCTTGTCAGTATTTTTTTTTAATTTGTCAAAATGTACAAGCTTCTAAAAAAAAGGCAGTTTACACAAAATTTGAGAACCCGAAGTTCATAATAAATTAGTGAACTTGAAGTTCATGAATTAGAAGCCCGAAGCTCTATTGAAATTGTGTAAAATGATAAGGTTGTACTTCTTGAAGAAGTTAGAGGAAAATAATATATTATCATATGAGATAATAATGCTGCATTCAAGAGATTACAAAAATCTCCAAATGAGTTATACCTTACCTTATATTTTCATATTTATATTATATTAACCAAATATCCTGAAGATACTATGTTATATGATATATCAAACATCATTGGATGTGTGTATATTAATCTCTTGAAAAGATGTTTTAGAGATTTATTTATATTTATATTGCAAAATCTAACATCCCAGAAGAGATGTTATATGAATTTTATTTTTGTTACATTGCAATTCCTTATAAAGGAAACACTATATTCCCTGAAGGAAATGATATAATTTTTTTTATATAATAACAATAATTTATCCAAAAAAAAAATATTGTATGCTAATGTTACACTCCAGAAGTAGTGGTTTTATCTCTTCGCATCTTACTTTCATTTTGGTGCATCTAATTTTGTTACTGTATTTAAAATTTGATATGTCATTTCAAAGGTAGTTACAACAAAAATCTCCAGTAAGGATGTTTTATGTTATTGTAAAGGTAGGAATTATGTAATTTCTACAAAAGAAACATTGTACATTGATATGATATTCCAATAGTACACACATATATATCTCTAGAAGAGATAAATTCACTCCAGAAGTGGTGATAACAAAATATCCCTAAAAGAGACTAATAAATTAGAAAATGATAACATATCTCTAGAAGAGATTTGCTTAAATATTTGGTAATTTTATTAAACTAAATAAATGCATTAAAATTTGGTTATGAAGGATCCTAATTTAGTTTAGATTAGATCCTAAAAGTTTGAGAGCTAAGAGGAAATCTGTATCGGTAACATTCCAAGTACCTAGAAGATACTATTATTATTTTTGCTATAATTTTTTTTACAGAACTCTCAATAGAGATGTGTAGAAATGTCTATATGCAATTAAAAATTACTCATTGATAAGTAATCATAATTACTGTTCAAAACTGATATTTGATATATAATTGAGGAATAAAACTTAACAACTTGAAGTTGTGTGTATATTTTGTTCGAACCAGAAGTTCGATATGGTTTCAAACCAAATGTTTTGAACATTATCATGCGGTTTTGACAGGTTTGCATTGACATTGATTTATAAATAGAAATTAATAGTTTTGATCCTTGTAATAGTTTGTTCCAAAAATCACTAATTCAAATGAGAAAGAATATGAAAATTTTACAATATACATGTGATACGTGGACGCACGTATACATCCATATATGTAAATATTTAGCTAACAACCTGAAGTTTGTTATAAGCTATTATTTAGTGATTATGCATAGATATTATTTAGTGATTTAAAATTCAATCAACATAAATGTTGAATGACCTGAAGTCATGTATGTATTCAAATGATCTACACAATAAGTAAATTCCTCCAATTGCTTAGATCAATGAATGAGAACAAACTCTAATAATCAATATCAATTGAATGCATCTTATAAAAGAATTATCCTCCTATTATTAATATGTATGATGTATTTGCTAGTAGCAAAATCATAATGGATCAAAATGAGAGTCCAAAAATGATTATTATTTAATGTGACAATGTTTGTCAATATTGAGGGGGAGGATAAAGGGATACAAGCTCATTTTGATCATCAGTGTTAAATATTTATTAAAATATACAATGATGCAAAATATTATCAACATTATCCCTAGTAGACTTTCTCCAATATAAATTTGAATCCCTAAAGGATCAAAATTTGTAAACCACATCTGAAATATGGTTCAAAAGTCAGTTCAAAATATTTTTGGAGTAAGTAATAAAGATGCCAAATAAAGGAGGTGAGTGTTCTTGAAGAAAGACTTAAGGATGCTCTGAAAGAGATCCATGACATGATTCTCAAATAACCCTAGAAGCGGGTAAGGTACCTAAAACATGATAATTAAAGAGATCTCAATAAATCATGTCTAGAACTGACAAGAAATAATCATCGATAATAAATTTATAAATAATAAAGCGCTTATGTTTATAAATGGATTAAAGATCCTGGATTAGAGAAAAACATGATTGGCCATCATGAAACTCTCCTTAATAAGAAATCTGAACTTGTAGTCCGCAAAGTACCAAAAGTACTTGAAATGCTTAATATACCCCGAAGGTATAAATGTGGTTTAAAATCATATTAAATAATGAAAGTATACAAATTCCTGAAGAATATAAATAACTTTCATTATTATAAAGAATGCAAAGAACAAGGAGAGTAAATTTCAACCTACTTTTAAGTATTGTTGTAATGAAAATCTTGATATAATTCATGATGAGTAGATTACTTCCTATTTTTAAGTATCGTTGTAATGAAACTCTTAATATCCATTGAAGTGATAGTTGCGATGTGCAAATACTTATTAAAGTATACAAACTTCTGAAGAATATATATAACTTTTGTAGTTATAAAGAATGAAAAAGACATGAAGTGTAGATTACAAATTTCTTCTAAGTATTGTTGTAATGAAAATCTTGATACATCAAGATGAGTAGATTACTTCCTGCTTTCTAGTAATGTTGTAATGAAATTTTTAATATTCATGAAAGATGTATAGTTGCAATGCGCAAAACTAATTTGAAGCATAAAAATGAAAGCACATGAAGTATTTTTCATAAAAGTAGCATACAAATGCATAAAATGCAAACCATATTTGGAAGAAACAATCTTAGAAAATTTGATTGTATCAAAGAAAACTATTAATAAATTGTATTATGAATGAGATACATATTTATGGATCCAGAAGTATCTATAACCAATTTAAATTATCGAAAGACGAATATGAATTTAGAGGAAAAATTAAAATCCGGGGGGGAATTCATAAGTATTTTATAATGCACTCTTTTTCCTTAACTAAGATTTTTCCCACTGGGTTTTTATTAGTAAGGTTTTAATGAGGCATTACCTTGATCCATAAGTATCAACTCCCTAGTAACATTTGAAATAAGCTATAATGTACTCTTTTTTCCTTATTTAAGATTTTTCCCACTGGGTTTTTTCTTATTAAGGTTTTAATGAGGCATTATCTTGATCTAGAAGAATCAAACGTCTTTTCAAGATATAACATCTCAAATATGTTATTTAAGTTAAATTATATTTTTATCCTTGACTAAGGTTTTTCCCATCGGGTTTTCCTTTGTAAGGTTTTTACTGACGTATTAAATTGATGCAGAAGTATCAAACTCTATCTGATGCAATAAATTATTGAAATATGACATACTATATTGTACTCTTTTTCCTTCACTAAGATTTTTCCCATAGGGTTTTACTTAGTAAGGTTTTAATGAGGCATTAGTTTGATCCAGAAGTATCAAGCTTCATTTAAAGAAATAAGAAAATAAAATATGTCATTGTACTCTCTTTTCTTCACGAAGATTTTTCCCATTGGATTTTTTCTTAGTAAGGGTTTAATGAGGCATTATTTTGATCCCGAAGCATCAAACTCTTAGAAGGAATATCATTTTTAGTATGATATCTATAATTTCACAAGTTGCACTCTTTTCCTCTTTCAAGGTTTTTCCCATTTGGTTTTCCTTACAGAGGTTTTTAAGGAGGCAACGGACAATATCTATATCGACTGAATGGATAAATGCAAGCAAGATAATAATGAGGGGGAGCAATCATCATACACGTTTCGAAACGGACAATTTCTAGTTATCAGAGAATTCAAGATTTTGAAGACGCATATTCAAGGGGGAGTGTTATAATATATGTAAATATAAATAGTGAATATGTTATATACTGTTTTGTATTTAGTCCCACATCGTGGGATTAGTTCTACCCCAAGCTCCTAGGCCTCTATATAAAGGTGCTAATGTAATGTAAATAGATAATCTATTCTCAGGAATAAATAATATGTCTTCTGCCTCTCTCTCTAATGGCTTCCTATTTTCTTTATTCTATAACACTTATGAATAAAATTTATATTTCTATTCATTTTATTACATTCACAAATTGACAGTTATTGTCTTAACTCCCATTAATGTAACATTTAATGCCATTCAATTGCAGTTGATTTAAATAAATTGGTAACAAATAAAAATTGTAACCATTTCTATATTTAATAACTTTTGTAGGCTTATTATCCATAACAAGTGTTATAATTACTACTACAACACTAAGTTTATTCAATTACAATTAATTACATCTATTTCATTGATAAATCAACATTTAACTGTCAATTATTCTTTAAATCCAATTATCAACTAATACACACATTATTGTAATTAATTTACAATTTATAACCAATTATAACTTTGTAATCATTTTAATTAGTTGGAACTACATTTAAAGCACTTATTAGTTACTTTAAATTAATACTGTTACATTTTAATCCAATTACATTCTTATTATTAAATCACGAAATTTTATTTCTTTCAACCTTAAATCACAAAACCATATTAAATTAACCATTTTTAATTATCGAAATTTACGGGTTGTTACACTCTCCCTCACTCCAAACTTTTCGTCCTCGAAAAGTAAAAAGAAGGGAAAAGAAGGAATTGAGAAATCAATATATCTTATTCAAAATATTAAATTTATAAACAATTAATTTACATAATTAAATAATTTAAATAAACCATATCAATTTATAACAATTACATCGTTTTATATTCAAGTTAAAAAAGTTTGAAAAACATTTCAAAAAAATTTCTAAGTCCAAAATTCACATAAAATTTCGACAGAGTCTACTTTGTACGGAGAGATTTGGAAGAAATAATAATATCAATAATAACAATATATTTTATATTTTTCAAAATAATATATCCCAAACAACGGGAAAAACAATATAATACCGCTAGAAAACCGAAATCCAAGAACGTAGCTATTTGTCGGGCAAATAACGCTTATTTTATGAAACAAAAGCAGTAGCAATTGCTTCCATAAGCCTGTATTTCTCTTATATAATCTAAAAGAAGTTAGCAAATTATATAAAGAGAAATATTTGAGTTGTTTTAATAAATAACAAACAAAACATCACTATATAACAACAATTTCATTTGCAAACAAACAACTGTACAAACACCATTTCAACAAAGAGAGCAATCATCCATCCATAGCAACAAAAAACAAATGGTTTGTTCGGGTTCAGAACTTCTAATCATATAAAATGATAAATAAACTATAAGGTAAACCATACACTCAACAGTCGTAGATAACTTATAGATTATTTATACATCCTACACAAAATAGAAGTATCCTTTTCCAACCAGTCCATAAGTCAAGCAAATAAAGAATTCAACACATTTTTAAGTTTACTATATTTATCTTTTTCACATCATTTAATGTTCATTTTTTTGTGAGAAATGCGGAATACGGATCTTAAGGCTAGGATCAACAGTAGAGGGGGGTGAATAGTGTTTAAAGGAATTACTAAATCTTTTTGAGTTTTTGTTAATTTGAACACAAATGTATGCAATATTCAGACACAGATATGATCACTGAATCAAACACAGATGCAGAAATAAAGTAAAAGCAATAAAGGAAAGAACTCATCGGATTTTATACTGGTTCGGAGTTATCCTACATCCACTCCCTGACCCAAGTACGGATTTCCTTTCAGAAGCAATTGTACAATTACACCCTCGATTTCAAGGCCACGAGGTACACCACTATAGATTCACAATCCTCTGGGTAGAGATACTTGATTTCAGGGGCAAAAGGTTCACCTAATTGATTTCCAAGGCTACAATCACACCTTTTCTCACTTGATTGATTTCCAAGGCTACAATCACACCTTTTCTCGCTAAATTGATTACAAAGAAGTCTATAACTCTGAATAGTACTGAGATCTTGTTGAGATAGTGATAGAGAATCAAAGCAGAAATGATCTAGTTAGATTTAATGTTGATTTCGGTAGAGTAATGGTAAGAATGTGTATAAAGAAATGTGGAAGAAGAAGAGGAGTGAAAACCAGAAAAATATGAACACTAATTCGTTCAAAACCACCTCTATTTATAGTAGAGCAACAGCCATGCCCATTCATGAAAGGATGTGACAATAGATACTTCCTTTGAAATTCAAAATTTTGAAATAAACTGCTACAATGTCGACATGGGGTACTTGAGGATGTCGACATGCCAAAGGAAATTTTGGTGATTTGTTTTTCTTTGAAAATAACTTCTATCTTATATTAAAACTATTTTAAACTTTATAAATATACTTAACTATAGTTAAAATACATAAGTAAATATATAGAATAATATTTTGGTATATATATAAAATTTTACTATAATTTTATATTTAAATCTAAGTATAAATATTAAATATATTTATTATTAAAAGATAGTTTAAAACCAAGGATAATTTTGATTTTGAAAATAAATATTATTTTGAGGCTAAAAATATTTAAAACCAGGATTGATATTTTTTATTCTTTTAAAAGGAAGATTTTGAAAATATTTTGAAAACATTTTGAAAACAAGATATAATTTTGTAAAGCATTTTGAATAAAAGTTAGTGGATACAAAACAATATTCCACTAGATTTTTCATGGGTTCCATCCTACTTAGGGTTCCATCCCTTTAACGGGCTCAAAGTGGATTCCATTCCACGAATAAATTAGATTTTAAGATGTCAGTGCTTTTCTAGAAGTTTTAACAAAATTTCTAATTAAATTACTTATTATTGAAATCTTGAACTCTTGATAATCTTGATACTCATGAGTCTTCAATCTTGATGTCTTGAATCTCTATATTTTACAGTCTTCATTCTTGGTACCTGCATGGTTAAATCCTGCATATACACATATATATCTAAACTATAATGTTGGTATTTATATTTTATAAACTTATTCTAAGGTTGTTGTCATCAAAACCATTATCTCAAGGACTAACAATCTCCCCCTTTTTGATGATGACAAACTTTGTTTATAAAATATTACTTCTATCCTAATAACTCCCCCTAAAACTAATAAATCCCCCTTAATCTATGCCTAACTATCTTATTTTATACTTCTCCCCTTAATAATCAACAAAAACCAACTCCAAACTATCTAACTCCCCCTAAATCTAATACTCTATGACATATGATAAATAATCAACACTTAATTCTAAAACTAAAACTTAGTCCTAAACTACTAAGTATCCATATAATAATACTTTTAATAGAACACATATAAGAACACAAATTATTTATTAATTATATAGTTATATTTACATGTGCGTAAAGAACGTATACAACAATAGGAAAGAGAGAAAAGAAACTAATGTGTGTCTTTGAAAATGGTAGATCTATGTACCGAACAAGTTGGATAGTGGAAACAGAAATTTCTACGTTGTTCGACAAGATTTCCATCCTTGTCAAAGCACACTTCGCCAACGCAAACGACTTTGTCGTCATCTTCAGCATGATCTTCTTCCATGAATGCTTCTTCTTCTTCTTCCTCACTGTCCTCTTGCACTGATCTCTTGAAGACTCTTCATCAATCAAGATCGGATTAGCGTGATTGTCCATTAGAAATTTTTGCAAATTTTTAAGGATTTTTCCTTGCCGTTCTTGTTCTTTGTCCATTCTAAGTTACACCACTTGAATTTCAGTCATTAGTAGCAGTGCATCCTTCAAAGAATCCTTCATTTTCGTTACTCGTGCAAGCGTAGTTCGTTGAAACGGTCCAGAAGTAGGAGAAGGGAACGAAAAGGTTGAATTTTTGTTTGATTTGGAAGAGGAGGCCATTATTTAAATGTTTTCAGAAGATAGAACAGAGAAAGAACAGAAAGAATGATCCAAGTTTTGAAATAAGAAGAATATATAACCACTTATTTGAATTTTGGTGGGAAAAATTTCAAAAATAAAAAATCGTTATATGTCGACATGGGTAGAGGAGGGATGTCGACATGGTGCTTGATATTTTTACTATTTGATTTATTATGATTTAATTTTTTTAATTATACTTTGTTATTTATATATTATATTTCAGTTATTGAACAAATACCTAATTCTCTTCTTAATTTAGTAAATATAGATTCATTTAAGGGTTTTGTTAATATATCAGCAATTTGATTCTCAGAATTGATATAATAGAGAGTAATTACTTTCTTACTTATATTATCTCTGAGAAAATGATGTCTGATATCAATATGTTTAGTTCGAGCATGATGAATAATATTTTTGGATAAATTTTTTGCAATAGTATTGTCACAATAAATTGGTGTTTTTGAGATAATTAAACCATAATCTTTTAAAGTTTGTTGCATATATATACTTGAGAACATGTTAAAGCGGCAGAAATATACTCTGCTTCAGTTGTTGATAAAGAAACTGTGTTTTGCTTTTTACTAAACCAGGAAATCAGAGAATGCCCCAAAAAGCGACAAGTTCCACTTATAATTTTTCGGTCTGATTTACAACCAGCATAATCAGCATCACAGCATGATATTAAGTCCAAAGAATCATTTTAGGGTAAAATAGGTCATAATCAGAGGCGTGTTTAACATATCTTATGATATGTTTTACGGCTTTTAAGTGGGTCTCTTTAGGTTTGGATTGATATCTTGCACAGAGACAAACACTATGCATGATATCAGGTCTACTAGCAGTGATATAGAGTAGTGATCCAATCATTCCTCTATATAATTTTTGATCTACATCTTTCGAGAGATCTTCTTTACTTAGATACTCATTGGTTGCCATGGGAATGCGTTTTCGACTTGCAGTAGTCAAACCATATTTACTAACTAGGTCTTTAGCATATTTTTCTTGACTAATAAAGATACCATTATCTAATTGTTTTATTTGTAATCCTAGAAAGAAGTTTAATTCACCCATATGACTCATCTCAAACTCTTTTGTCATTATTTCAGAAAATTCTTTGTTCATTTCAAAATTAGTTGATCCAAAAATGATATCATCTATGTAGACTTGTACTAGTTGAATATCATCTTTATTTCTTTTAATAAAAAGTGTATTATCTACTTTACCAATTTCAAAATTTAATTGTAATAAGTAAGATCTTAATCTATCGTACCAGGCTCTAGGAGCTTGTTTTAGACCATATAGAGCTTTCTTAAGTTTGTAAACATGGTTTGGTAATTTTTCATTTTCGAAAATTGGTGGTTGTTCAACATATACTTCCTCTTTTACAAATCAATTTTAAAAGGCACTTTTAACATCCATTTGAAATAATTTAAAATTATTATGATTTGCGAAAGCAAGTAGAATCCTAATGGCTTCTTATCTTGCTACAGGAGTAAAGGTTTCATCAAAATTTATTCCTTCTTCTTGACAATAACTTTGAGCGACTAACAGGGCTTTATTTCTAACAACCTCTCCTTGTTCATTCATTTCATTTTATAAACCCATTTAGTTCCAATTTATAGTTTTATTTTCAGGTCTAGGAACAAGTTCCCAAACATCATTTCTAGTGAATTGATTTAGTTCTTCTAGCATAGCCAAAATCCATGAATCATCAGTTGATGCTTTTTTTGAATTTTTGGGTTCAATAGATGATATAAAGGCTACATTGCTCATTTTACTTAATTGATTTTTAGGTTTAACAACAGATTGCATATCTTCTAGTATATTTTCTATAGGATGATCTTTTAAAAGTTTAATTCTTTTATTAGGATGATTAATTTCATTATTAGTTTCAGTTGACTCTTGATTTCGAGTGATTAAATCCTCTTCATTATTTGTATCTTCAAAATTTTTGAGATTTTCATCGAATGAAACATGCATTGTTTCTTCGATGGTGTTAGTTCTTAAATTAAACACTTTGTATGTTTTACTTCTATTAGAATATCTGATAAAGATACCTTTTGTCGGACTTAGGATCAAATTTATCTAAGTTATCTTTTGTATTTAAAATAAAACATTTGCTTCCAAAAATTCTAAAATAAGATACCTTAGGTTTCTTTCTGCAAAGAAGTTCATAAGATGTCTTATCAGTTAAAGGTTTAATTAAAATTCTATTTAAAATATAACAGGCGGTAGCAATTGCTTCTGCACAAAAATACTTTGGTAATTTACTATCTGAAAGCATAGTTCTCGCACACTCTTGAATCGTCCTATTTTTACGTTCTACTACTCCGTTTTGTTGTGGAGTTCTTGAAAATGAAAAATTGTGAGTTATTCCCTTTTTATTGCAGAATTCCTCAAACTTTTCGTTTTCAAATTCACCACCGTGATCACTGCGAATGGTTATAATTTTTAGAGAAAGTTGATTTTGAATCCTTTTTGTAAAGTTCTTAAAACTTTCAAAAGTATCACTTTTATGTTTCAAAAATATTGTCCATGTAAATCTAGAATAATCATCTATAATTAAAAAACATATTTACTATGATTTATTGACAGAATTTGAGATGGACCAAATAAATCAAGGTGAAGTAATTCAAGAGGTTTTGAAGTTGAAATCATATCTTTTAATTTAAAGGAACTTTTTCTATGTTTTCCTAATTGACATGCACCACATAGACTATCTGCTTCAAAATTCATTTTAAGGAGACCTCTTAAAGTTTGAAATTCAAATGTCCAAATCCCTTATACCAAATCCAAGGGTCACTTGTATTTGCCAAAAGACATAAGTTATCATTTGAGACTTTCATATTAAGAATATAAATATTCTTTTTCCTAATTTCCTCAAATATTATGGTTGAATTATTATCTTCAACGTGACACTTATCTTTTTCAAATTTAATTTTATATCCTTTATTGCAAAGTTGACTTATACTTAGCAGATTATATTTCAAATTATTAACTAGCAAAACATTAGTAATAATAGAAGTTTCAGAGTTACCGATTCTGCCGATGCCAATCGCATATCCTTTTGAGTTGTCTCCAAAGTTAACCAGACCTCCATCTTTGTATATTATATCATTCAACATATCTAGTCATGTGTCTAGAGCATCCACTATCGAGTATCCATTTATTCTTTTTGATCTGCACAATTTGTCCGTTGTGGATTGATTCCTCAACTTCCATAAAGCATGTTTCCTGCACATCAAACAATCTTAGTGGACAACTTGAATTTGAATATTGATTATATGCAGACTCATAAGACAATGATGATCTGAATATTTCTAAACTAGTATTGACAAGTTTTTCAAACATGGCCATTTTAAAAACTTTTTCAAAAATAATATTATGAAACTTTGAAAACTTTGCTCTGATACCAAATGTGAGAAATGCGGAATACGGATCTTAAGGCTAGGATTAACACTAGAGAGGGGTGAATAGTGTTTAAAGGTGTTACTAAATCTTTTTGAGTTTTTGTTTATTTAAACACAAATTTACGCAATATTTAGACACAGATATGATCACTGAATCAAACACGGATGCCGAAATAAAGTAAAAGCAATAAAGGAAAGAACACACCGGATTTTATACTGGTTCGGAGTTACCCTACATCCAGTCTCGCACATAAGTACAGATATCCTTTCAAAAGCAATTGTACAATTACACCCTCGATTTCAAGGCCACGAGATACACCACTCCAGATTCACAATCCTCTGGGTAGAGATACTTGACTTCAAGGGCAACAAGTTCACCCAATTGATTTCCAAGGCTACATTACACCATTTCTCACTTGATTGATTTCCAAGGCTACATTAACACCTTTTCATGCTAAATTGATTACAAAGAAGTCTATAACTCTGAATAGCATTGAGATCTTGTTGAGATAGTGATGGAGAATCAAACCAGAAATAATCTAGTTAGGTTCAATGTTGATTTCGGCAGAGTAATGGTAAGAATGTGTATAAAGAAATGTGGAAGAAGAAGAGTGGTGAAAACCAGAAAAATATGAATACTAATTCGTTCAAAACCACCCCTATTTATAGTAGAACAACAGTCATGTCCATTCGTGAAAGGATATGACGAATAGACACTTCCTTTGAAATTCAAAATTTTGAAATAAACTGCTACCATGTCGACATGGGGTACTTGAGGATGTCGACATGCCAAAGGAAATTTTGGTGATTTGTTTTTCTTTGAAAATAACTTCTGTCTTATATTAAAACTATTTTAAACTTTACAAATATACTTAACTATGGTCAAAATACATAAGTAAATATAGAGAATAATATTTTGGTATATATATAAAATTTTACTATAATTTTGTATTTAAATCTAAGTATAAATATTAGATATATTTATTATTAAAAGATAGTTTAAAACCAAGGATAATTTTGATTTTGAAAATAAAGATTATTTTGAGGCTAAAAATATTTAAAACCAGGATAGATGTTTTTTATTCTTTTGAAAGGAAGATTTTGAAAACATTTTGAATAAAAGTTAGTGGATACAAAACAATGTTCCACTAGATTTTTCGTAGGTTCCATCCTACTTAGGGTTCCATCCCTTTAACGGAATCGAAGTGGATTCGATTCCACGAATAAATTGGATTTTAAGATGTCGGTGCCTTTCTAGGAGTTTTAACAAAATTCCTAATTAAATTACTTACTATTGAAATCTTACACTCTTGATAATCTTGATACTCATGAGTCTTCAATCTTGATATCTTGAATCTCTATACTGTACAGTCTTCATTCTTGGTACCTGCATGGTTAAATCCTGCATGTACACATATATATCTAAACTATAATGTTAGTATTTATATTTATAAACTTATTCTAAGGTTGTTGTCATCAAAACTATCATCTCAAGGACTAACATTTTTTCCAAACAATGATTTTTTTTAATTCACGTTCATTACTTACGGAATTTTAAATTTACCTTCACTCATATAAGGCTTATTTCATTACTTTACATTCTTTACTTGCATAAGTTATATCCATTTCAATTATTTGAATTATAAATGGATTTATTATTAAAGTATTGTATACATTTTATTTCAGTTTACTTCACCTTTACAATTTAGTTTAATTTTCCTTCTTTTTTTCATTTACTTTTCTTTTCTCATTCATATAATGTTTATTTTCATTAATTTACATTCGTTATTACTTACAGAAGTTCATTTCTTCTTTATTCATACAGTGTCATTTTCTTTCATTTTATTACATTACATTCATTACTTAAATAAGTTATTTTATCTCAATTATTGGACTATACATTATTACGCAAGTTCCTTTACAATTTAATTCACCATTTTTAGATTTTTTCTTTTTCACATTTATTCTTCCATATACAGTATTATTGAATACTAACTCCAATTCTAAGTCATTTCCAATGTTCTTTGAAGTTATAATCATTCAGTTTATATATATTACTCATTTGAATTATAAATAGTTTCAATATTAATTCAAGTTTATAATTATTTACTTACAGTATCCAATATTAATTCAAGTTTATAATTATTTACTTACAGTATCCACGTTTTACCATTTAAACTGATTACAAATAGTTTAGATGTTAACTTAAGTTTATAATCATTTTCTTACATTATTCACTCCTATTACACTTAATTAGTAGCATTTCAAACTATTAACTTCAGTTTATAACAATTTATATAATATTAGAATTCCTAAAAAAAATATAAGTCCATTGAACACTTCATTTTTTTCCCAATTTTTACTTGTATAATATTCTATTACATATGTTGTTTAACATTTCAACCTTTAACATTTTGGTAAGTTATATATATGTCTTAAGAATGCAATTGAATATTACCCAAGTTTCTCTTATTTATTTAGCTAACAAATGTTCAATTGTTACATTTCTTATTTTCATTTCCACTTTATTTACGATTTATAAATTTTCAATTTCTTATCTATTTCATTAATCATTTAACATCAAATTTCTTATTTTCATTTTAGAAGTTTTCAATTATTAATATAGCCAAGATTCCATTTATTACATTAATTTCAATTTCTAATTAACAGAAACTTAAGAACTAAACAACCGGGTTTCATTTCAATTATTTAAAATAATATATATATATATATATAGATATATATATACTAATAACTTATACATATGTGTGTGTGTGTGTGTATATCAAATCCAGCTCCAGAAATTAAAGTTAAGTTTCGTTTAACAAACGGATGTGCAGTAAAACTACTACAGCAGTCTTCCCACTTTGAGACTCGAAAATGAACGTCGATGATGCGTGTACTCATCACCGAAATTATTTTCCAACGACAAAGAGGGGAGTACATAACTTATTTCCTTCAAAATTCCTTTTTAAAACATTTCTTTCAAATCATTTGAAATATTTATATCGAAAATATTTCTAAATAATATTAATATTATATTCCAAAATCTTTCGAAAAAAATTTCAAAGTCCCGAACTTAAATTATAAAATTTCCAGTTTATAATCATTTTATTTATAAATTTTATTCTTAAATCAGCATTTATGAAATTTCTCTACCTAACAAACAACATATTACATCCAACTATATTATCTATAAAATTTTATTATTTTATATAAGAAATATGTAATAGGCAAAATCATTTCATTTACCTATATTTCAAAACAATATTGCGTCGATCTGTCCTATTTAGTGTTTAGAAATTCCTATCGATGCCATAGCGTCCTATGTTCCGACCAGAATTTATAAATACAAAACAGAACAAATTAACACAATACAAAAACCTTTTTATAAGACTAACTAATACGCTCTCTCAAATATATACACTCAGCGACTCATTCTAGAGTATTACTACCCTATTTTATATAAGTCCGACCCCACCAAGCTAACGTTATCGTTAAACCAAAGCTCTGGTACCAACTGTAACAACCAGCTTTTTTGGACAGTTTAAATCAACGGTAAACCACACATGTCTGACTCAAGCCATACAAAAGGGCAAATTTTTATTAGGGTAAATAGGAAAAAGCAGGGAAAAGAAAGAAAAAAAATTACGGAATCTCACAGCGGAATGACAAAATATAATAATCAAATAAACAGTTCATGAAGCTGTTTACAAATAACATTGACTATACTTTTACAATACATGTCAGAGTTACATACAACAGAAATGAATAAATAAATGCAGCGGAAGAACATGATGCAGTGGAATAAATATAATAAATAATAATACTACAAATCTTCGTCTACGTCCTTCAGAAATAAGATTTTCAATCTTTAAATGCTCAGGCTGACCTGAGCAAATTGAAAAGACAAAACACTCAAGTCAGAACTAAAAGATTTTAGGTGTTATATCAACGACAAAAATATGAGTGCGACGGCGTCAGAGATGTTTACAAGGTTTGACAGCTCCTATCTAGTGTCTGACGTGGGTGCAGTAACTTAAGAGATGTTCGAGATTTACATCTCCTAAGGATCCATTAAACTATGTACTATGTAGTACAATACATTATTATAATATGTCTACAGTAAAGTAAAGTAATAAAATAGCGTTAAGACGTTACCCATATCCCCCTTAACATATTTTATATAATGCCGTAGTCCATACAGATAGTGTAAACTCCATCCAGTGGTGGGATATCAGGGAGCATTCCACAGGTATGACACAAAACAAACTCGTAGAAGGTGCGATATGGCAAACGACAAAGCACTCGACGCAATGCCAGGGTAGATATACCATTGCACTCCCGGACTGGTGGTAATGCATAGCAGCTACTACTGCCCACCCCGGAACACACTTCCAAAATCAAATCAATGGTGGCCACCAAATCACTCACAAAGTCAAAATATAGTATCGAAGAAATGTGCCTGATCGGAGGAATGACCTCACTTGGTCTGATATAGCTCATGTTTTAGCCACATCAAGTTGACTCAAGAGAGTCAGGGTCACATAAATATCTCATACAGAATCGTTCGTCGAACCATCCAACTTCATTTTTGGAATCTCTACCACGTACACAGTTGTTAAAGTGGTTTTGGGTATTGGCAGAGTGTATAACAATATCTGATCTTGGTCTCTTTAACAACCAAACGCTTATTTCACACCGGATGGTTATTTTACATTTCAAAAGGTCAATTCACAATTGATATCAAAATATCATATTTGATTCCAAATCATATCTCTTTCGAAATCATATTCACTTCAAACTATATTCACTTTCAAAATCATGCTCACTTCTAAATCATATTCACTTCCAAATCATATTCACTTCCAAAATTCACATTCACTTTGAAATTATCGATAAGTTGTGTTAATTAATTCTTCATTTCAAAATCATCTTATTCACTCAAATATGTCATTTCACAAAAATGTATTAATTCCAAATTCCAACTTAGGTTGTATCATCATCAAGGATTTAAATATTAATGCTTCACTTTGCACGGTCTGAAACTTTAGAAAATAGTTTAGGTAATTATAAATAGTTTATATAGTTTTAAAATAGATTAAATAGAATTTGTTAAAATAGGTTAAAATGGATTAAATATTTTTTAAATAGATTTAAGTAGAATTATAATAGATTAAATAGTTTTAAAATAGATTAAATAGATTAAAATACTTTAAAATAGATTTAAAATAATTTAAAATGAACTAAAATGCTTTAAATAGATTTAAAATGGTTTAAAGTAATTAGAATAGATAAATTTAGTTTAAAGGTTGAAAATCTTAATAATTTTTAATTTTAAAGAACATTTTACAGTTTATATTAAGAAAATAAATTTGAATTTAACTATTTATTCTGTTTCAACCAATCTGGACCATATCAAAATTTCAATCACTTTTTATTTCAATCAAAACTCAATTTTACGTCTTGAAATATCAATTTTAGCTATTCCAATTCCAATAGATTTCAAAGTTACAAAATTTCAATGTTTTAAATAATCAATTTCGATAATTTCATCTATACTTCTAAAATCAACTTTAGAATTTCAATTTAAATCCTTCAAGTAATTCATTTAAAACAATTCAATTTATCAATCAAATTCTGTTTCAAAATATTGTTTAACTGGATTCAAAGTTTAAAGATTTAAAATCATTAATTTAACCAATCCAGTATCTGTATATAATTTTTTACCCTATGGTCAAGTGATATGTATATTTATCATTTCAATCCGCAATTTACAATTTTACTGTTATATATCATTTCAAACCGCAATCCCGAATTAAATAAAAACCCATAAAATCGCTTAAGTCTATCATTTCAACCTGTAACGATTTTTCCCTAATTCATAGATCATTCGGGTATGTAATATTTCAACCTATATGGAACTTGAAATATTATAACAATATAATTTACAACATCCAGTCATCCAATATCAACAATCAAACATACATCACAATCATCATCTAAATCAATCAATAAAAATCAATAGATATCGGATAATCAATACATTATTAAATTTACAAATTAAAATTCAATAACAAATTAAACAATGATTAATTGCAATAAAGGTCAAATTTAACCAGAATGACAACTTATCATACCAAATAGCAATCAATAAATTTTTAATCACATAATAAATTTAATTTAACTAATATAAGATAATTTAGAAGTTGTGAGTGGCTTAAAACACTCACCTTTGAATTTTCAATCGATTTGAAATTCAAAATAGAGCCCAAATTTGAACAGTTTCGGAATTCGTCCAAACCACCATTAAAATATCCGGCATTCTGATACGATCCTAGCGGAATAAACCGCACGTGAATCCGAGTTCATAAGAAAAAATTATAATGATTAGAAGTTACACGATCCAAATTTAAAATGAATAAAATAAAGAAAAAAAACACGTACCCTAGCCTGTACACGTTATCTCCCTCCTCCCTTCCATGTGCTCACAGAACCCTACTACACGATCGACCAACACACGCGATCACCACTGCCGCAGAGCCCAGTCGCGGCCACACCTACGTCGCCAAGGCCTCCACGACCTCGAGCCCCATTGCCAATCGCTAAAGATCGAAGAAAAACCCAACCGCCGCCGACTGTTTGTGAAACCCTAATCCAATTATTCAAGGCAATCCGACCGTCAACTCTCCATGCAAACTGCACCGACGGACTACGCGCTCGACTCTCTACACAACAGTACCAATGATTCAATGATCAGACCAGGTTGATCAAGACACGATGAACGGCCGAGACTTCATCACCCAATTCTTGTCACACCGAAACCCAAATCGAAAAACAAACTGCAGATTTGACTTGCGCTCATCGAGTGCTTCAAATCGATATATAATTTGATATGGTTTGAAGGAGTTAAATTTTCGATTTGATTTTGGTTTGCAATTGAATTTGGATTTGGTTTAGGTTTGT
Source organism: Allium cepa (assembly GCA_030765085.1). Lineage (NCBI taxonomy): Eukaryota > Viridiplantae > Streptophyta > Magnoliopsida > Asparagales > Amaryllidaceae > Allium > Allium cepa. The sequence continues at coordinate 457,238,813 of CM060938.1, read as the reverse complement.
CTGCCATTGGAAAGAGAGAAGCAGATAGAATTGTACGTACAGACAAATGGAATAAGAAATAGTTAGGGTTTATAATAGGCTATTTATAGGCAGATCGGAAATAGAAGTGAATGACTAGATCGATTTGAAAGTTGAACGATAAATGACTCGAAAAGCCCCTTTCGTTCCCGAAACGAAAATGGATCATCCCATATATCAAAATAGATGTTTTCGATATTTTCAAATTCAATGAAACAGGTTTCAAGTCCTAGTTCCATCGTATGAAAAAGTTAGCTTAAAAATCAGCTTATTTCAAACTGATTTCAATTGAATTTAATTAAATTGATTTCTACGCGTTTCGAGTCCGTATGATCAAATGACAAGTCTGATCGATACGAAACTTGATACCTTACAATAATTCATCGTTACGATCCGACTGAAACTGGTTTCATCGAAATCAGAGACAGTGGCCAAAATGACTATTTTCATGCAAAATTACGATGTTCAATTTCAATTATAATTAATTCCAATAAGTTATAATTTAATTCTGATAATTTGATTAAATTTGATTTCAACATTTTATTCAATCGATTATTACTCTATTAACATAGTTAACATTTGTTTATATCTTACTTCACTAATATGCTACAATTCCATCTTTTATTTGTATTAACTACTATATTCGGTTACATTGAATTTTGTCGATTCTTCACATTAATTAAAATTTGAAATCCCAATTAATTAATTTATCTTGGTTTCATTCTTTTATTAAATCAATTATCACATTATGAATAAAAGTAACATTTCTATTCATTTTATTACATTCACAAATTAGCAGTTATTGTCTTAACTCACATGAATGTAACATTTAATGACATTCAATTGCAATTAATTTAAATAAATTGGTAACAAATAATAATTGTCACCATTTCTAAATAAATAACATCTGTAAGTTTATTATCCACAACAAGTGTTATAACTACTACTACAACACTAATTTTATTCAATTACAATTAGTTATATCTATTTCACTGATAAATCAGCATTTAACTGTCAATTATTCTTTAAATCCATTTATCAGTTAATACATATATTATTGTAACTAATTTATAATCTATAACCAATTATAACTTTTTAACAATTTTAATTAGTTGGAATTACATTTAAAGCAGTTATCAATTACTTTAAATTAATACTGTTACGTTGTAATCCAATTACATTCTTATTATTAAATGATAAAATTTTATTTCTTCCAACCTTAAATCACAAAATCATATTAAATTATTTAAATTATCGAAATTTATGGGTCGTTACATTGGCCTAGGTTGAAAAATTAAGTTTACAACACCGTTTGGTAAAATAAAAATATTTTTATAAGTAAAGATCGTTTGAAAAAAAACATGATATAAATGATTTGAAATTTTAAAATATGTTTTTTATTGGAAATCATTATGTAAATAAATTTATGGTGAAATAAGTGATTTTATAAATGGATGATAAATTAGGGATAAATGTTGAAATGTTTTATTTAAAGAATTTTGATGTTGGATTTGATTCCATAATAATTTAATTTAAATTATTGTTGTATAATTTTGAAAATGAAGATATTAAAGTTAAAAATTTAAGTAAAATTTTGAGTTAGACTTTAAACTTAAATTAGTAACTTATTTTCTGATAATGAGATTTGTGTAAAGTTAAATCTATTTGGAGACAAACTTATACATTAACCAAAAAGGGTGATTTAAATTGTTTAATAATTTTGGAATTTATTGGAAACTTGGTTGGTCAAATTGTCAAAGACTTTAATTTTCAACTTAAATAAGTTTTGATTTAAGTGATCTGATTTATTGTTTCTAAATGGACTTTAAAGTTTAAGGTTTCAAAGGAAATTGAGTTTTGAAATCAGAATGTTTTAAAATGGAATTTTTGGGAAATGTGGAATTAGGTCGAGGAACTTGGAAAAATAAAATCCTATTCATTTTAATGTGAATTGTTTTAAACCATAATTGAATCAATGGTGTGTAAAACATACGTTGTTTGTCAAAGATAACGGGACTGGATATTGACATATTCTCTGTCAATTCCGTAACCACTTTGATAACCTTGTACGAGGTGGATGATACGCAGAATGTAGTGGTTGAATTGACGACGTTTACTGGAATGAAGTAAGTGAACGATGATTGATAGCTTTGACACTCGTGTCATAATTAAAATGACTAAAACATGAGCCTATGTCTGACCAATGAGGTTAACTACCTCTACCAACATTGATCTTCCGTGTTTTACCATCGTGGTTTGAACTCGATGGGTGCATCCTTCTGTGTGGATTAATAGTCGCGGGTGGCCACGAATGGGTTACGACCAGCCAGAAAGGGTAAACTGGTAAAATCCTACCTTGGGCGTTGCCGCACGTGCCTTGTCATATATATCTCTATACGAGCCCATTACGATTTTGGTTTAGAACTGTACAAATATGTTAAGGTAGATCAATGTAAAGCCTTAACGCTATTTTGATATTTACTTTACGGATAGACATTAGCTATTATAGCATACACTATTATATGTAGATAGTTTGACGGATTCTTAGGAGATGGAAAAACCCATAACATCTCTTAAATTACTTTGCATTGATTTATTGATTTACATGAGGATATTAGTTCTGACTCGAGTATTGTGTTTTCACTGTACTCGGGTCAGCCTGAGTATTTCCAGTTTGGAGAGCTTGTTGTGGAGACGAAGGCATTGCTGGAGATTATGTTCTATTTCGGTTATTTCATCAGTTTAGTTCGTTATGTCAGTTAGACTTATTTCATTTCCAGTTATTTAATGTGAGAATAATGTAAACTTATTTGAAGTTTTCATGTCTTATTTATGCACTTATTTATTTTCCGCTGTGAGATTCTGAGTTGTATTTATTTCTGTGTTTGTGTTCTGTGATTGATTCTATTTTACCCTAAATAACTATCTATCATTTAAGCAAATGTGTTTGTTTAAATGGTGGGTCGTTACATTTTAGCAATTTCATCCATACCATTTTCTTAGTATATTTATATACAAATATTTACTCTTGAATAAATTTATTATCTCATGATTTGTTATTAAATTTTAAGTACAAAAATACTTGACTCGTAATCTGATCATCCAAAATATTTGACATTCCCTCTTTATCATTGACTGTGAAGGTTGTTAAGCAGTGGTAAACTCTGCGGTGATCATCTAGAGTCTAGGAACATACGGAGGAAATAAGAAAAATGATATGTGTAGAATCTAACAAAAGATGAATCTTAAAGATTTCATTGCAGGGTGGTCTTCATAATTTGAGTTTGATCAGAAGCAACTGACCACTAACCTAATTATGGAATTGGCTAAATGGTTGGCGAAATAGGGCTCAAAGTACCCTGGTAGACAACTTTGTTATCCTTTCTCTAGAGAAGAATAACATACAAGTAACGAGAAATGTATTGTCATGAATATACATAGGAAAAAAAGAAGGTTTAGATGAGGGAGCCTGGGTCTAGAATTAGTATAAGAGAAAAGAAGCTCCAAAGAAAAACCTTATCTCTTGTATGATACTTTCAAAGAAATTTCACTTACCTATTGCGGTGCTGCTTTGTGCTTGACATATACGTATATTTCCTGTGAAGTTTAAGAATAGGATTTTGATTGAATTCCGAGTTTGTGAACTTTTATGCTCTTTTTTATTCGTACATGTTTATGAAATATTTGGACATTTAATTAATATATTTTGGCCATGTGATAAAAAATATGTGAAAAACATTTTAAAAAAATATTGAAGCTGCATTATTTTGTTTCATTTTATCAATAAATGTTTGTTTTATTACTTTAAAAGGAATAGAATTTTGTTCAATTGTATTATTGAAATCACATAAGTCTATCTTAGTTTCCACCAAGTCTTTGACTCCATATGCTCCCTGCATATAAACAAGGGTTTTCTAAACTAAAAAATCATACTAAAATCAAGCACCATCAAATAATACTATTCAATTAATATGTATTTCCAAATTTGTATCTATTGAATATAAGTATACCATGTTGGACTGTGTACTTTGCTCAGAAACATAGCATATATGGATATAAACTAATAAAAAATACATATCTATTTAAGAGGAAAATAGGCAGAATGACAAACTTTGAATAAAATTTAGACCGAAAGACACCAAGTTTCATTTCTAGGTTGAAGGACAAACTTTAAAATAAATTAGACCGAAGGACAATGCTAAATTTAACTAGCATTTTGTACAGTATAAAATCGAATATAATGCTAGTTGTAATTAGCATTTAGTATAGTGTAAAAAATGAAAAAACTAGCATTGTCCTTCAGTTTAATTTTGTTTCAAGGTTTGTCCTTCAGTCCGAAAATAAAACTTGGTCTCCTTAATCTAGTTTTTTTTTCAATTTTTTTCCTTGTGCTCGATTCCCTCTTTATTTAACTTATAATTTCTCATGCTTTTTGTGGCTTACTATATGTAATGTTAAAAACATTCTAAAATCCTTCACAGTTCACATGTAAACTAAATTTATAAAGAAATACATGACATATATTAATTGTAATAATCAGACAATTATCACAACATCAATACCACATTGTTTCAAAATTGCTCGTTGCGAAGCACTACTTCATACTAGTTTATACATTGAAGTGGATACTTTTTTTGGTAGCCATAACTTGAATGTCAAACCATCAAATCAAACCAAGGGGTAAAATAACCTTAAGTCAAAATAAAAATCAAGCCTTAAGTAAACATGGATGCAAGCCTATAAAAAAACCAAATAATAACCAAACAACAACAACAATAATAAGGAAAATATTTGTTAATCTGGAATCTTAAAAATAATCAAGGTCGAAGGATGAGATGGAATCAGGACCTTGAAATGAATATAAAATATACCAAGTTAGGTATATTCTAGGGATTTAGTAATTAGGTTTGAGATTTAGGAGATGGTTGTGGATCATGATGTAATGTAGGGTTCTGCTGCTGAAACGGGTGGTTTCGAAAATTAGATGGGAGTGGCGGTGGTTATTCTTAATTGGGGAGGGAGAGAGCACGATGACAGATAGGAAGGTGACATAGATCTTGGATTTTATGAAGTTAGGGTCAGGAAGTGTGCTCGTGAGATGGGTCATCAGGGATAACAAGTATTTGGTTGCAAATTTGGTAGAGATTCAAGGTTAAGTTGCCGATGGTTGCACTCATTGATCTGATGACGGTAGTGGGTAAAATCCAGAATCACATATAAGTGGTGTATGACTGATGCAGATGGTGGTATGGCTGTCAATGGATAACGGAAAAATTCGAAATCCGTCCGCATCCGCATCCGAAAAGCGTATGAATATCCGATATCCGGAAAAAACGGATGTGGATACGAAGACATCCGCATCTGAAAATTATCCGTCCGGTTTATGTTAAGATTGTAGTTCAAATTATGTGTATTTTAATACAATAAATGATATTCATTTATTATTTTATTAAGTTATCAGTTTATATTATGTGCGCTTAGTGCTTATTAATTGCTCGAAATTATTTATTAGCATCATATTTGTTAATTTTTAATACTTTTATAATCAGTGAGATTGAAAAATATTTATGTTAAACTAACAAATTTATTTTGTAATTCTTAATTTATCGGTCATTGGCGGATAGGATAATTATCCGATATCCGTCCATATCCGCGGATGCGGATATCCAATATATGAAAATGATTTTAGATGTAATACGGATATTGCACTATTCGCATCTGAAAGCATCCGTTGACAGGCCTAGGTGGTGGTTCTGGATTAATAATCAGGAGAATCTCTAGTTTTAAAAGATAATTACTTAATTTTCCATGTTAAAGCATCCACATAAATACCTTGCTTTGAAATTAATTTTGGTAATCTACAAACTAGATCATTTAATTCATAGTTGGTAAGGAAGCTATTTGTAAAGAATCCATGTCAAACTTAAGTTATAACACCACTTACAACGTATACAATTCCCATAGCCATCACATTTTCATTTTTTGGAAAGACGTCACTGGTTTATTTCTCATATCTCAAAAAAATAATTATCGCTTTATTCTTTTTTAGACCGTACAAAGATTTTAAATGGATCATATGTACATTTAATAATGATATTATAGGGAATTCACATAGGAAATATCAAACGGTTATTATAAGAATTTAATTTTTACAAGAGTTACGGCACGCGCTTATCGTGTGATGAAAAAGATTGAATTGTTTTTCTACAAATTGTATTTATTCAATATGTTCGATTTTCACATATATTTAATCATGTTTTTGTGTTAAATTATAGGTAATTTGAAATTTTATTTCTAAGTTGCAATATCTAATTTCTTGTGAGCTTAAATTTTTATTTATATTATTAATTAATAAAAAAAAATTGTAAAGTAGTTTATTTGTTAGATCCTATTTTTAAATGATATCAAGACTTAGAAAATATTTATAGAGGAAATTTTGAAATTATAAAAAATGCTTAATTGTCAAATCTTAATTTTAAGCGATGCTAAATTTTAATGATATATGTAGAAAAACATTTTTGGTATTTCACGCTGATACCAAAAAAGTGTGACAACAAATATATCACAACTATTAATAAAAGACTTACATATAAGGGCAATTTTGGAAGTTCACGGTCAGACCAAGAGTTTGCGTTTTCAATATTAATAAAGACATAAGGATAACCAACATCATATTCTAAAATGGGTTTGGAACAAGAAAGTTGTTCATTTCGAAATCAATATATAATTTCCTAAACTTTTATGAAATTAAATTAACCTATTTCAAACAACCTTGAAAGGTGCATGCACTTTCTACAGCCAAATACATATGTAGATTATGATATGCAACAATTAAATACTTGAATTTTTTTCGATTTGGCCTCGTTTTTAACTTATTATCGCAAATAGCCCCGTTTTAAAACTAATATCAAATATAGCCCTGTTTTGGTCAGCTCAGCGGTAACTGGCCAAAATGAACTGACGATTTTTCAAAAGAAAAATGTGTCATGCCATAAAAATAGTAATGATACATAGTTCAAATAGATATATACACAATTATAAACTATTTTATTATAGAATATCTATCATCGGTGTTTATACATGTGCTTAAATACATGTGTATGTATTTATAAATGCATATAATAACTGAGATATAATTTTTGTCATGTCAAAACTAAAATAGGAAATACTTGCTATTATTAATTTTTTAATGATAAGAGTGGTACTTTATTCAAACAGAACACTCATGTTGATGTATCGGAGGTTCAAACCCATAACCACTTGGACCTCTGCCTACAGCATCATACCACTAGAAAACACCTATTATTGAATATATACATACACATATACATATAGATTACATATGTATAATTTATATGATGTGTAAATATATTTACAAACTTATATGTATAAATACACACACATATACATATATTTATTTATTTACATATGTATGTCTGTATATGTATGTACATGTATATGTGTATGTATCACATATGCAAATACAACCATACACTCTCATATTACCATTTTTTATTATAGCTCTAGTACTGAGCAGTTAAAGCGTTTAGCGATTCTGTAGTGGTGGAGGTGCAAAAAAATAAAGCGGGGATATAACGGAAAATAGAAAAGGTGCAAAAAGCTTCATTAGATACAAAATCATATGTCTAAAGTTAATTTATTCTCATTCTCACATAATCTGTGTAGGGTAAGAAATATTGTTTAATTTTATATAACAAAACTGAAGAATATTATGATTTATGCAGTCCAGATTTGATAACTGCAATAGGTTTCTAACTTATATTGAACACTTATTTCTTGAAATTAGGCCTTTACCCTAAATTTGTTGATTTTTGTTTAAATTAGAACTAGTCAAATTAGCCTTTTTATATCACGTTGCTAAAGCGGGTGCTAAAAATCCTTGATTTAGCAGTTGTAGCGTAAAATAGCGGCATTTAAAGCGGATGTACTATTCATTGGGGTTAAACTAAAAGAGCATAGCTGTCGAAAAACACTATATGCTATAGCAGATATTTTGCGGGGCTTTAGCGAGGCTTTAACTGCATAGCCCTAGTATAACAAATATTATGTACCTCTCTCTAGGCATTGATTATATAATGCTCATGACAATATTATTAAAATAAATTAAATTCATTTATTTAAAATTAATTAATCTAAAACAATATTATAATATTTTTAATTCAAAATACTAAAACAAAAGCCAAATATGTTAAATATGATTTAATGAAAATAAACATTATTAATAGTAGCACATGCTAATTCTTTGTGCTTTAATTAAACAAGGGGAAACTTTTTTAAATTTCCCCTTTCCATGCTCCACCATACCTGGTCCAACAATTTTACCCAAAACCGATTTATTTTGAAGAGGAGATGATTCTGTGGATTTAATAGAATTTTCTAGAAATGTTCTAAAATGATTTAGAATGATTTTCTAAAGTTAAAATATCTTCTGCCAATACTTTCAAAGTAAGGCCAATAATATTAATTAAATGGGGATTTTAATTAAATATTTATACCTAAAGATGAGAAAAGGAAGTTTCTTTTACTTTACAAAATATAACTGTACCGACCTGTGATAATTCAACATGTTGCATGCGTAGAGCATAATAGGTAAAAATGTGTAAGAAAACAAATCTAGAGATAAATGATTAAGCAAATTAAATCATTAGGTAGTAGTCTGCACCAAACACCAAAGGTCAGGAGGGCCAAGGGATGTGCAAGCAATGAGAGCAAATGATGAGGGTTATGCGTTTTGTATAAAACGGAGGTCGTGACAACTTGGTTGAGAACTAGCCATGCTCAAAACGATTAATGTCAAGGTAGCAGAAACATGAATTAGATAGCTTCGGCGAATGATATCGATTTAGGTACAAAGCCGGAGGACTTTTGATGTTCCTCGATGTAGCTCAGGAAATAATGAGTTAAACCTACTTGTCTTTGGTGTTAGCCCAGGAAGCTCTTACAAAGCTCAAGATGAAACCACCGAGGTTTTGTTATGATTTAACCAAAATGTTAAGTGAGAAGCATAGAAATTATAAAAATCATTGTGAACGATAATAAGCTTTATGAGCATAAATTATCATTAACGTATGATGTGCTAAGGTAAACGCCTAGGCGAAAGATAGTAACCATCGTGAGAGAAATTTAACTTAGTGGACAAGGACTTTGTTAGGTGAACACCGATGTGAACAATGGTAGCCTTCGTGAGAGTAATTTACTAAGATAAAAAGGGTAAAGACAACAGTGAATGAAAATAATCTTCGTAAGAGAAAATTACCTTGACTTGGATGGTAAACACTAAGATGAATGATATTAACCTTCATGAGAGAATTTTTTATAGAGATTACGCTAGTAGACGCCTAGGTGGATGACAATAACCTTCATGAGAGCAGTATACTAGAATGATGAGGGAAAACACCGAGAGGAATGATAGTAACCTCCATGAAAGAAAGTTGCCAAGATAAGTATACACCTAGGTGAATAACAGTAGCCTTTGTGAGAGAAATCTACTAGAGTAGTGAAGGAAAACATAAAGGGGATGATAATAACCTAGATCATTGGCCAAGATAAGTTAACCACCTAGCTGAATGGTTTTAACCTTTATGACAATCATGGAAATATATTTTCGAGATAACCAAAATAATATGTAGGTGAATAATATTAATCTTCATAAGCACCTAACATTATGTTGAATAAGTTTATACCTAGTGAACGATAGTAACCACGGGACAAGTAAAGTGTAAAAATGTGTAAATAAGAAATGAAGCACATTTACTTTATATAAAGATATAAATTAACTTGGGTAGTTATGACATGCAGGTCTACTCTAAACCCCAGACCTGCTTATATGAGAATTTACTTGTTTAAAATGCAAGTATACTTGCGGCAGGAAAAAGCGTTCCACTTTTTGGCATGATCTCACTATGTATTGATTATTTTATGAGTTTTTGGGACTACTATTATTCGTATCACACTTATGAATGAAACGAAAAATTATGATTTCCTCTTAAAACCTTGGATACTTCTTTGAGTAGGTTAAGGGTTGAAGATTTAGGAGGTTTTCTGTCGAATAGTTAAGGATGACGACTACAAGAGGTAGATTTATTATGTTATTCATTTCGTTATGTAAAACTGATGTTATATAAACTTTGATCATTAATGGTGGTTTCATCTTATGCCAATTAGGTAGTACTTATCTTGTATGTTGTATGTTCTCTCTATGATGAAATATCGTTGGTTAGCTAATATTGTTTGAAATAATGAGGTTAATCTGTTTAAAAACTATGCCTCTTTATCATTTTATGGGAGAAAAGGATCTCATATTGTCGTTTAAAAATAAGAATAAAGGGATTGCAGCACTTTGATGTTCGTTTCGAACCTCAAAACGAGAGATGTTACACCATAAAACATATCATATTTCTGAGAAATAAAATGTTGGCTTGAATACTGCTCGACTATTTAAGCTTTAACTCGCATGATAAATCTACGACTAAGGTATTCATCATTAACATCATAATTTGTGTTACCAACTACTTAGATAATCAACTTTAAGTAATTCGATCACATATTGAGGCGGCCTACACAAGTCATGCTCGAATTAACCGCCTTCTAGTCTTATCAATCCTTGGACCATAATTCCCTATTTGATTGACTAATAAATCTCTTGCAAGAAATCTCTTAACTAAATTCATAACTCTATGCAAACAACCGACTACTCAAAAGCACAACTTTGTCTATGCTTCCTTGTATAAGCCTACCCCCTCAACGGGAACTTCACATGCACATGCTTCTCTATGCAATTAGCTTAATCCAATGATCACGCAATTCAAGCTTGCTACAACTCTTTGAACCCACCATTCAAGTTTAATCAACTACTTGGTTTGGTTGATCGCTCCAAAGTTTTAATCCTTCCACTCATGATCAATCGTACTCTCCAAATTGCCTCTTGTATGCCACGATCACCTTAGTTGGCTCATACCTTAGCTCCCCCTCTTAGTGTGATACATCCTTAAATGAATTGCTCACTATAGGTGGACTGATCATAGATGGGTCAATCACATAAAACTCGATCCTCTAAGTCTTGATTGAGATCTCTATAATAATGGTGTCACTATCAGCACCATATAATCTTTTCATGTTCGGGTCGCTCATTTCCATGGATGTCTCTTGCTCGAGTGCCCCTTAGTGTAATTTGGTCGTCTTTAGGTATATGCATCTATTGCACCCTAAAAAAATTAAAGTCAAAATAAGAGGCTATCAAACATTGAGAAATAAGACTATTTAAGGTTGATACATGCAAAGGCTATCAAAGGTGGAAACATGCAAGGCTATTGAAGATTGAGAGCATAAAGCTATTGCAAATCAAGTACATGAAGTTATTGCATGATGAAGTTTTCAAGAAGCTATCGCATGTTGAAATTATCAAGGAGATATCGCATATTGAGATCAAAGAGCAATCACAAGTTAAAGCAGTCAAAGTTGAAACTATTGTTAGAACTAGGCCAACTCGTAGTCGAAGTAATTGGTACATTTCAAAAGTTTTTCCATTTTGGATCTTTATTAGGCATTTGAAGTCTAGTTTATTTAGACATTTCTAAATTTCCACTTAAATAAAATCATTATTTTATTCATATCTATAATATGGTTCTATATTAAGTAATTAATACTATAATATATATATATATATATATGCATGTGTATATGTGTCAGATAGCAATCCGTGAAAGGTTTAACATGATTGTATATAAGTGTTGAGATTTACACCATAGCAAACATATTAGCTCATCTAGTATATATAAATATATTGTCCAAATGTATGTTTACATACTTTATTTATGTATTCAATATATTTCAAATATGTGTGTGTGTGTATGTATTATGCGTGTGTGTGTATATATGTATTTATGTATACACACACACACATATATGTATATATTTGGAATTATTCAAAATTATATAAAAAATTATTTATTTATATTACTGTAAATTCAAAATCAAAATCATTTTTTTGAAATAAGCGTATATTATATATAAATATATATATATATATATATATATATATGACAAAATAAATTGAGGGTTCATCTGCCATATGTTAGCAAGAATATGCTTCCATCTCGGACTATTCGTCTAATTCATAGTTGTATTACTCCTCCTACAGTTCAGTGCTGATAAATGGAGTATCGTAGGAGTCTCTTCAACAAGAGGAATAAGACAAGGGGATCCACTATCCTTTTTATCTTTTTTTGCATTGCTATGGAATACTTACTCTTAAAACTAGGAGCAGCAGCAAGAAAGAAAGATATCACACCCATCAACAACATCCAACCATACGTGTCTCACTTATTATATGCCGATGATGTTAAGATATTTGCTACAGGTGATATAAAAAGTGCACAAAGCATCAAAGGTATTAATCAATGTCTGGGCACAGTGGCAAGTTTGAGTTTAAACCAACTGAAAACCAAAGTGTACTTTAGTACTAGCTGTCAGAATAAGAATGACATATTGGAATAAGAATGACATATTTGTGTGTGTATCTTATAAATAATTGGATAATAAATATATATAAGTATACTTAAACGAAATATATAAATGTAACGTATATAAAATAAATATATGTCTATTATTATGCCCATGAAAAAAGTTGGTTTTTTTTAATCCTAAATATTTGTATATATTAATTTTCGTACAGAAATTAATAAAAAAAATATTCTAAAGAAACTTTCAAATTTAAATATCCGAGAAATTTTTTGAAGATATTTTAACATTTAGGTATTTTATAAGTAAAATAGATTTTAAAATCAATTTTTAATTTTGACTAAAATTTGGATATTTGTACTATATATATATATATATATTAATGTTTTTTTGCCGAAAGTCTTATTAGATTTAAATTTAATTTTATCAAACTTAAAACAGAAAAATAGGCACAGGGAAGAAGTTGCAAAAAAATTTAGTCTCAGGAACAGCAGGTTTGTTTTTTAGTCTGAAGGACACTTTTTACTGTGAACAGAAAATTATAGTTGCAACATCATTCTGTAATTTACACTAAAAAGTATTTTTCAGCCTAAAAAGCAAACTTCTTATCTCTGAAACTAAATTTTTCACCAACTTTTTCCCTAAGCCTAAAAACCCCAATTTAAAACTTATTTTCTATAATATTTATAAGTATGTATGTGTATTGTTTATTTATAGACTTGAATGATTTAAATATATATATATATATATATAATTATTTTAATTATCGAAAGTCCATTAAGTATAAAATTATTTTTATAAAATTTTAAAAATGTATTTTTTATACTATAAGAATTAATATTTGATTATGAAGCTAGTATAATTAAATAATGTGTATTGATTAATTTAAATAAAAAAAATCAATTTTTTCTTTTTGAGCCATGGTTATCAAAAGTACATACAATTTATTATTATTATTATATACAAGTATGTAAACAAATAACCATTCTAAATGTGACGATATATCGATACAATAGAATCGTCACCTAACTAGCAAATAATAAATGCTATATAAATCGTCTAAATATTATTATAGCAATCCGTAGTTTTGAACACTTCGTTTTTGAATATCTGAACTTTTGAAAATGGTTAAGTGTTAAAAATATGATTTTATAACTTTGTTAAACTCTTTTTATTTAATAACTAATGCTAGAAAACTTGTTTTTGAAATATGTTTACAAAGATAAATACTTAGAAGAAATATCGATAACGTGACTGAAAATCATTTTATCAATAATTGAATTTTTATTCGATAAAGGTTATTTAAATACTTTGGCACCTGTATAGTAACACATGAACACACTAAGAAAATTAATTACCTCTCTTTTAATGACGAAAAGTTAATTAAAAATAAGCACACTTAAGGAGACAAAAGAGAGAGGTTCTTGCCTTGTTTTAAGGCATGGATCAAGACATTGATTAAGGAAGGAATGTGTGTAGAAGCTTCTTCCTTTCACTGGCCATATATGGATATGGAGGGTCATTTGCCATTTTTCTAAAGCCTATAAATACAAACCCATAGTCTCATCTCTTTGGTTACTAATTCCTCTCAAAAGAAATCACTCTTCTATACTCTTATCTCTTCAAAAACTCTTGGATTAGAGCAACACAAATAACACCATCTCATCAAACTCTTGCTATAGTCTCTAAATAGCATAAGACATCATTCTGTCATCTTGGAAGTTGAAGAATTAGAGAAAATCTCCTTCCCTTTCTCTTCACCATGAGCAACTAGGCCACTTATTGTATATGTCGTACTCAATTCAAGGCTTAATCTAGCCTTGGCCATGCACAACACAAGGCAATATTGCCTTCGACATGAGCTTTTGGGTTAAAGGAAGGGAGTTGTGGTTTTATTGCAAGGTTGTGGTAGGAAGTACTAACTTAGAGTTTGATTTAAAAGTGGGTTATCTCACTCCTTGAATGAAAAATATAAACTTGATAAATTGCTTGCTATAAACAATAATAATAGACACCAACCACTTAAAGTTATAAATTTTGTTTGTTGTGATTTGGAAAACATTTTGATTGTGTACATTGTTATGCCTTGGAAGGCAATTTGATTTGTGCATATGCAATGACATATGTAATTATGGACTTTGGACTTGTTTATTTGTGCATATGTAAATTCGATGAAATATGACTTGGACTTGTATATTTATGCATATGTTAATGGCAGATGGAATGGGATTGGTCTTAACTTTTGAATGAGCATATGTAATAGAATAGTTATTGGTATTGCCTTTATAGCAATAGTCGTTATAGAAGCACTTTTGATATTATTGTATTTATCTTACTTTCTATCCGTGTTTCTGCTTCATATATGATGTTTATATGTTATTTCATGCTTCTTTGAGATGTGATGTGAACTTAATAATTACTTATGCACATGTGAATGAATGATGTTTGAATTGAATATGAAATTGTCCGTATAACGATAATCGCTATAAATGCACTTTGAATCTCATTTCTTCTATCTTACTCTTTAAACTCTATCTTATGAATATTTTTGAAAGATATTTTTATTTATTTTATTTTATAGTAGTATAATAGATAGTAAGAAATTGAATTGAAAATGTATTTGATTTATAAATTAAAGTTACAAAAGTTTTGGTCCATATAGCGATAGTTGCTATGGATGCACTTTGAAAAACCATACTTTTAGTAAAGTATAAAATGTTATTTACTTTAGATATTTTATAAAATCTTTTCAAAGGAGTTTTATAAAAGGTATACAAGTATTTTAAAAGGAGTTTGAAGTTTAATAATATGTTAAATAATTTATTTTGAATTTTTAAAGTAAAGGTTTCCTTTATATATTTAAAAAACTTGTTTATTTTGTTAAAATAGAAAAATGTTTTAAATCAATATTAAGTAATATTTTTAAAGTAGTATTTTATATAACTATTTATGACTTATTTGTAAGTATTTTAAAGGTATTATATATATGTGTAACTTTATAAAACTATTTTAATATTTTATTATAGTATAAAGACTTTTTGTTACACTATTCTCTTTTAAGTTTATTTTAAATTCTATTAAATATATTAACTTTATAAATAAACTATTATACACACACACATACATACATACATACTTATATATATATATATATGTATATATCATTTTAAAAAACATTTCTAACTTATATATAAGTAATTTTGAAAGACTGTTATTTTGGAAGAAGGGATGAGAAGTTACAATGTGTGATAATGAATGTATTTGTTTACTTGCATATGGAGTGTTAGTAATACTATACTTAACACTAAAACCCTAGCAATGCATACTTCTCTATTTGTGAGAGTCAAGATTGATGTTCGAGTAGGGAGAAAAGCAATAGTTCTCCAACCAACCGACTTCCCTCTTGACCAAGGAATAGTTAAGTTGGAATGTCGGAAATGTGTTAAGTATACGAACCTTGATTTCCATAAGCAATCGCTTTGAAACTCGATAGTCGATTTGTCGACTATCGAACTTGACCAAATATAACTTTAGAAGTATCAAAATGCTTCATGGCTTCATTGCTTTGAGAACCCCCGGGGAGGAGCATTCATATGAAATGTCTCTAGTTTTTCTTACTTCTAAAAGAGCCAAAATTGAGTTAATTGGAAATTCATCGATCAAATTTTGAAGAGTTCGGAATCACTAAGTGTTTTACTTACAGAATACTACTTCAAAACTAATATATGAGTCCGAATTTTGGAAGCGGTTGTCGAAGTGGAATGTTATAGAGTTAAATTATCTATCCTAAGGTTAAGTCCAAGGGAGAGGTCAGCGTTAACATTTCAGACTTATGCTATAGAGTTAAACTGTCTATCCTATGGTTAAGTCCGAGGGAGAGGTCAGCGTTAGCATTTGTCAAACGGGGTATGAATCCATCAGTGATGTGGGTTATGATTGAGTGATGATGAATCTTAAGAAAGATGCCGAACGTAGCCTCGACGTCGGAAAATTGACTAACGATGGAGTAGTTTGCACAATCCGGGAGTTTAGCTAACCCATGGGTGGTACATCAACTCCATAATCTAGAGTATGCTTATAGATGTTGCTAGCGAGGGTTGATGATACTTGGTTCCACGTGGTTCATGAAAATGTTTGGACGTGAGCCTTTTGTGTTTATTTTATGGTATATTTTATCTAGAGATATACGATACTCGGGAGGTATTTTCTGATCCCTATCATGGAGATCCTGTTCAATTTACTAAAGGCGTCTCCAAGAAAAATCCATATATGAACGTACCTTAGTACTTTAAATGTACTCCGATATTGTTGTGGTGTGATTAATATAAGCATCACAGCTATTTTTTGATTTAAATTACACTCCTTAGATATAATCAATTATATCACCTAATGTAAATATCTAGTATTCTTGGTTCTTTTAAGAGGATAATCATTCCGGTGATTCGGCTAATCTCAAAAGTGTCGTTATGTATTTAGACGCATTTTCTAAGTTTCTCGTACAAGATGTATGTCAGACACATGATATTTGTTTTCCCAAAATTCTCATGTACTCCTTCTAGTAGATTGAGGAAAGAAGGTTTCATTTTGGATGCTTCAAGTTTATGGAGACGAGCTAGATGCTTCCACCTATCTATCTATCTACCTATTTTCATTTGTTGCACTGTATTATGTATGTATGTAATTAGCATTGTAATGACAAACAGATATAACTATCTAAGCTGATAATAGACTTAGGTACTATAACTCCGAGATTATCATGTAAGTTGGAGTAACTCTTTGTACTACACTTTTAAGATATTATATATTATCATTTCGTACTTGATATTTTTATATTATTCTTCTTTATTATTTTATTCCTTTTCTTTTATTTTACCCCAACTATTGATCTTTTCGACACTTGGATGCTCAGCATACGAATACCGTAGATGTATTAGTGTCGACATTCAAGGGTTGAAAATGCTGGTCATTAAAATTATTATATAATTGCAAATTTGAAATTACCTTATCTCTAAAGCCTATTAGTACACCTTGAAATGGTGAGATCAACTCCATAAAAATTGTTTCCAACCTAGCAAGGTGCTAGCTCCTGAATTGATGACCAACAACTAGCGAATAACATTAGTCTTATTTGATTTGAGATCTAGAAATGGAAAGGGAGATGAAGCATTATTTCAGCTATAAATAAATGATGTTGGAGGTTACCTAAAGTAGTGCATAGGTGAAGGTAATGATGCTTATATAGAGGAGAGAATGGAGAGATAAGTAAGGATCCAGATCAACTTTTTCCTCTTACCCATTCTCTTCCTTTATCTTATCAAATCAAGCCCCTTATTTTCCATCATATGGCCTCATCCATCATGGCTAAACAAACTAGTCCACATATGGGCTTCAAACCCATTTAAAGCTCGAACAAATTATATTATATTTAAATATAATTTAAATGCGTATTGATATCATATATCGATCAATATATTCATAACTATTATAAACATATTTAATGATACTTGTTCATCAAATCAAAGTAAAATTTTATAATTTATATTTCGTAAATATTAATCAATTTAATTAATTCATAGTAATGACAAATTAGTTAAATCGTATGGCCAAAGGAGTATTTAATGTTTTGGTTATGTGACCTATTAGGTGTAAATTTAGTTGGCTATTAAATCAAACTATTCAAATATTAATGTTCACACGTCACTTAGTGTAATGACCCAACTTTTCGATCCTCAAATGTCAAGACTAAATACACCCACGGAATTCATGTGTCGAACACCAAAGTGCTGAAAAGTCAGAAAATTTGGGTAAAATAAAACAAAAGGAACAAGAAGGAAAGAACACAGCATTAGAATCTAACGAGGGAACGATAATATATAATATCCAAAGAATAGTACTAAAGGTTACTCTGAATACAAGGATTCCAGATTTGCAAAAACCTAAGTACCATCATCAGCCTGTGCAGTTATAACTGCCTATCCTTACAACGCTGATATATACATAACTAATACGGAACAACGAAAATAGAAATAGATGGACAATGGAAGCCTCCAACTCATCCTCTAAACTCTGAAGTGTCCGAGGTAAAACCAACTATACTCATCCTATTTGAAAGGGTACACGAGGATTTTGGAAAAAATAAAAACCAAGCGTCAAATAATAGTCTAGTATGAGAAAACTTGAGACACATACAACATGCAATAGCAACTATTCAGACTGTACAGATTCCCATACGGTTATCCCTTCAAAAGGAACCAACAATTCATTAAGTTTATTGTAGTGATATAATAAATAATGTCTAGAATATGGAATATAAATTATGTCAAATAGCTATGATGCTTACATTGGTCACACCACAACATATTTAGGTTACATTCAAACCGTTAAGGTACGTTTGCGTAATGGATTTTCCATGGATATCTCTTTGGAGAAATCGATTCTGAATTCCATGCATAAGGGTTAGATAGTACCATTCTAGTGTCTTATATCTCGTATATTTAGTTAAACACAAGCGGTCCAGTGTCCAAACATAAACATGAACAACGTGAACTAAATATCATCAAATCCCGTTGGCCAACAATCGATAAGTATCTTTAGAGATGGAGTTGATAATATCCTGACATGGGTTGCTAACATGAGGTTGTAAGGCCTAATCTATTTTTAGTGATTTTTGATGTCGAGGTTACATTCAACGTCTTTCACACAAGTTTTCATTACTCGAACAGCATACGAATCCCCAAACAGATTCCCATATTTCGAACAGATCATGTGTCACTACATGGATTCGAGCATCTTCAACAGATCTCGAATCTTCACATAGATTCTCTTTTTTAAATACTTCTACAACATAGAACCTGTATACTAGGTTTTGAAACGATATTCGGTAAGTAGAACACTTACCGATCCCGAACTCTTCAAAACCAATCGATGAATTTTTGGCTAATTTAATTCTGGTTCTTTCAAAAGCAAGTGAAAGCTAGAAACAGTTCATACCAATACTCCTTCCCAATGGTTCTTATTGGTATAAAATCATAAAGCCTTTCAATTACTTCCTAAGTAATATTAAGTCAAGTTCAATAGCTGACAAATCGATTATCTGGTCAAAACAATTGCTTACGCAAATAACAATTCTTATGCTTAACTCGTGTTCGACATTTTCAACATGACTGTTCCTCTCCCACGAGTGAAGCTAGGTAAGTTGGGCACTGGTTTCCCCAAGCCTTTTCTAGACACGGCATTCTTGAATGTCACAAATATAAAAGTCTACTCGTCGGCTTTTAGTGTTAAGAATAGTAATAATGATTTCCATAAACAACAAGAAATCAACACATTAACACGTTTTCGACGTTTTCCACTTACCTGTTCCTCGGTAAAGAGAGAAGCCTATAGGTTAGAGCTCTATTGCTCTATCCCAACGCGAACGTCAATTTAACTCTCACAAATAGAGAAGTTTACTTCGTCGGCTTATCAGTGTTAAGCATAATCAATTTCTTTTCAAATAAGAGAATAAACAATTAACCATTTAGCCATTAGCAATTCCTAAACCCTTCTAAACCTTTTTTTTACACACTCTTAAAGTCTTTTTACAATGACACATGCATGTAGTAATTTATTTACAAAACTAGATATTAAATAAATCATTTAAATGATATATATATAAGATATCTATACTTTGATAAAATAGTCAACACATTTCCTAAAACTTATATATACTTAAAAGTGGTTTTAAAACACTTTGAAATACTTATAATAGATTTTAAAACACTCAAAATATTACGTAAAAATAATCATTTTGTAATTTACATGAAAACATAGAAAACTGTGTTCTATAAAACACTCTTTTTATATAAATTCATAACTAGTTCATAAAAAAGCATATAAATCCCAAACTACTTTTAAAATACTCTAATATGAGTTAAGAATGCTTTTAAAAAGAAAGAAATGAAGCACTTAAATTTAAAGTCCCTTGTGAAACCTTTGAAGTTCAAAAATTAAGGTTAAATGTGGCGGTTTTTGTACTATTGATGTTTTGGTTGTTTGGAGATGTTACTTAACTTTTTACTATACAAACTTTTAACAACAATAAAAATACATATAAAACATTATATATATGGTGAGAATTCCCTAGGGATTTCTCTACAAAATTCCATAATAATCGCCAAAACTAAGGCAATTCACGATTGCATTTATAGCAAGTATCGCTATAAGTGTACTTCTAAATCCAAGCCATATTCCAACCCATGTTCAACTACAACCTATGTGCATTTTTCCAAGCCGAGTCACATGTTATAAAAGTCCATTCAAGTCCATAACAAGGACACTGAAGTCCATACATATGTCACTTAGTTTTGAAGTAAGAAGTAAATCCATTGTTTTTAACATATTTCCAAGTTAATTCAAACAACTTTAACCAAACAAAACACAAGCATATATGAGTTATATTTTCAATCAAAGTGGTTAGTTAGCTCACCTTAAACACAACAAACAACCAAGCTTAAGAACTCATGTTCAGACCCAAGCAACTAACCTCCTTTCCCTCCTTCTCTCTCTTGCTTTTGCTTGCTCCTTTGCCTCCTAACCTTTATTAATGCTCACGGCCAATAGATAGTGAGGGAGTTTGGATTTTCTTTTTCAAATTCTAAATAGGTAGAAGGTTTTTTTATGCAGTGGCAAGGCTTTACTCAATGTTTGAGGTGATTTGGAGATGGTTTGCCTTTTATTTCACTTCATTAATTTCTTACCTTTTATTTCACTAAAATAATTTAAACAATTAATTAATGGAAAATTTTAGAATTAAATACCGGGTCAAATTTCAATTTATTTTAAAATAATAGATAATTAGTTTCCTACAATTTTTATATCTCAATTATATTTTAAAACAATTAAAATTTTAGATAATTTCAAAATAAATCTGCAGTAGAATTTTACTACAGTGGCCTTTCCCCTTCGAAACTCGAAAATGAAAGTCGATGATGCGGCCGCCATCACCGAAATTATTTTCCAGCGACAGAGAGGAAAGTACAAAATTATTTTCTCCAAAATCCTCTTTAAACCAATTCTTTCGAATTATACTAAATATTTATATAAGAAAATACTTATAAACCAAATCATTATATTTCATAAATCCTTTGAAAGAAGATTTTCAAAAAATCCCGGACTTAAGTTCTAAAATCTCCAATTTGATTTATTAAAATTTCAACTTAGCTTTAATTCATTACAAATATTTTTATTACCTAACACCCAACTATAGCAACCAAAATATATATCTTTATAAAAATATTTTTATATATAGAAAATATAATAGGCAAAATTATTTCATTCACCTATATAAAACAAATATTATGTCGGTCTGTCCTATTAAGTGTTTAGAAATCCCTATTGATGACATAGCGTCCCATGCATCAACCAGAATTTATAAATACAAAACGGAACAGATTAACACAATATCAAAATCTTTTATTAACACTAACAAATACGCTCTCTCATATATATACACTCAGCGACTCCCATAGGATATTTCTACCCTATTAACAAAGAGTCAAACCCCACAAAGCCAAGGTTTATCGCTAAACCAAAGCTCTGATACCAACTGTAACTTCCCGCCTTTTCGCACACTTTAAACCGACACACGTGCCAATTCAAAACATACGGAAGGGCGGATTGTTATGGGGTAAATAAGAAAAACAGAGAAGAAATAAAAACAAGACAGAATCTAACAGCGGAAGGATAAAATATAATAATCAATATACAGTTCATGATAACTGTTTATAAAATAGTTATTTTACTTATACAATGAATATCAGAGTTACACATACCAATACAACAATGCAGCGGAAATTTAGAGTGTGGTGCAATACTATAAATAATATAATACAGATTCTTCGTCTTCGTCCTCCAAAGCTAAAATCTTCGATCCTGAAACGCTCGGACTGACCCGAGCGAATTTGAAAAGACAAAAACACTCGAGTCAGACTAAAAGATCTTATGTGAGTTAAATTAACAGAAATAAATATGAGTACAGTAACTCAAGAGATGTTCAGGATTTACATCTCCTAAGGATCCGTTAAACTATTTACTATGTAGTATATTGCGCTATTATAATAGTGTCTATTTATAAAATAAACTTACTTTTTAATAGCGTTAAGGGGTTACCCATATAGCCCTTAACACAAATAATGCCAATAGTCTATACAGTACCGTAATACCTCCTGATCGGGAAGCTACCAGAGGATACTCCATAGGTACGACACAAATAGAAACTCGTAGTAAAGGCTCGGTATGGTAGGTGACACGGCACAACTAGGCAATGCCAGGGTAGATATACCAATTGCTATCCAGGCTGGTGGAAACGCGTAGCCGCAGTTACCGCCCACCTCGGACTAACTCCCCAAAATCAAAGTATAATATCGAAGAGGAGGGTCCGATCAGAGGAATGACCTCATTGGCCTGAGAATCGCTCCTGTTTTAGCCACCTTATGCCAACTCACGGGAGTCGGGTCCACGTATTTACCTTACAGGAAACGTCGCCACCACCTACTTCATTCTGGAATCTCCACCGCGTACACGGTTAGTCAAAGTGGTTTTCGGTATCGACAGAGAGTATGTCCATATCCGATCCCGGTCTCTTTGCCAACCCATCGTTATTATAACACCGCGGTCATTTAAAAATAGGTTATACTTTAAAAATCAGAATAAACATTCCATTTCATAACCATGAATACGATATCATTTCAAAACCCAAAACCATATTTTATCACTTATCCCAAATATAATTCTTTTCCAAAATCATAATGCTTTAACTTCATAACGTCTGAAAATTAAATATTTTCAAAGCATAATATTTTGAAAATCATAATTTAAAACCATAACTTCTAAAAAACTTGAATGGTTTGGACATTCAACGGTATATTAATTAAATGGTTTAACTTAAATGTTACTTTGTAAAGAAAATAGTTCTCATGGCTTTACAAATACATTTCTTTATTTAAGTCTAAACCAAAATTTATATTATCTCTCTCAAGTTCCAAAACCACTTCAATTTATTTATATATACGTATATCCATTTTGAGTAACAATATTTCAAACTAAAATTGGATTTTATTCTTTCAACAGATCAATTGTTCTATTAATTAGTCTTGAATATTCACATAAAATCCATAAATAATAAGACTTCAATTTCTAGTAATAAAATATATATATTTTCCCAATTCAAATTATACTAGAATATTCATTTCAATTTATTTTGGGAAAAATCCAATTATAAATATCATATCTTAAAATTTCCAAACTTAACATTTAAACATATGATATAAATTATTAACTCCATTTTCTTAATTTTCTTCCATTTTTAATAAAGATTTTTATACACCTTTTAATTTCAAAATTTTCAACTTCGTATGTATATATATGTGGAAGAAAAATATTTATACAATATAAAATTTAAGATTATTATAAACCGTATTCCATCCAAACCATAGAAATCACTTTTAAATAGTTATATATATATCGCGGTGCCTGTATATAATTTTCTATCCTATGGTCAAGTGATACGGATATTTATCATTTCAATCCGCAATTAAAAAAAAATATAAAATTTTGCGGTTATATATCATTTCAAACCACAATCCCGAATGAAATGAAATATGCATGATAATTTGCAATTTAATGATATACAATAAACATCCATTCACCAACATCATCCATCATCCAAATCGCAATCATCAATCAATATCAATCAATAACAATATTATTTTTGGTACTACATAACAGGTAATACTGGCAATTTTATTCAAATTAAATTTAACAGCTATTAATCTACAGTCTATATTCAGTAATAAATTATATAACTGTTAACTAGCAGTTCATATACAGACAAATAAATTTAACTGTAAATTTATACGCAATAAATTAATTAAATTAACAGTTAAATTTAATAAATGCAATTCAACAGATATGAATAAAATAAACATGCCAAATACTCATAAATAAATTTCTATTCATTTCTAAAATTAATTTAACAAACATAAAAGCTTCTAGTAGTTGTGAGTGGGTTAAAACACTCACCTTTGGAATTTAAATCGAATTTAAATTCAATTTAAACTCAAAATTTTGACAGTCTCAGAATTTGTCCAAACCAGCGTCATTGGGTCCGAAATTAAATAACGATCCTAACAAAAAAAAATTCGCGTGAAACGGAGTCCGTATGCGAGAGTTATAGCAATAATTGCGATTGAAATCATAAAAATAAAAATAACCAAAATGGAACACGTTTCACTCACATTCAAACATGTCCACGTCATCACGTCTCTCTCTGGAAACGCATGCGCACGCGAACAGCAGCTCCCATTCAAACCCAAACGCACGAACTCGTCGTTGACCGAGATGTTTGACCACCTCCCCAGCTCGTCTCCAGCCATTAAATCATTGCCGACCCTCCCTGAGCCCACGCGACCCAAGCTCCGACCAACCTGGCCCCATGATCAACGCCCAAACGCAGCAGCCGCCGCTTAAAACCCGAACCCCAATCGAAGATCTACGACGATCTAACCGTTGAATCGACACAAAAACCATATAGATGCGATCCCCATCGTCCACTCTACAAAACCCAGAAAAGGTTTGACGATCCGACGAAGTTTGCGACGACGATGATGAATGGTCACGGACTGTTTGAATTAATTCTGGTCAAACGAATGTTCAAAACAGAAAATGAATTACACCAGTAGATTACGTGCCTCGAGAAAATTAACATATATTTTTGTGGAATTTTTCTGAAGTGTTTGCATTTTCACTGAAATTTGGATTGGGGTAGATCTAGGTTGCATTCATTTGAGGAGGAGAAGGAGATGAAGAAATGAACGTACAGCAAAAGGGAAAATAAAATGGGGCTAGGGTTTATAACCGTGCTTATATAGGTAGACTAGAGATAGCGTAGATGGATCGGATAAGTGAACGTACGGAACAAACTATGGCCCAAAAGGCCCGCTATGCCTCCGGAACCGAATTTATTAAATCTATATATCCAAATAGGTATTTTAAGATATTTTGAACGCGATGGAAAAAGTTACACGTCCAAATTTGATCGTATGAAGAAGTTATGCTGAAAACAAAATTTCCAAATTGATTTCAAATTGATTTTATTAAAATTGATTTCAAGGCGTTTCACGCCCGTACGATCAAACGACAAGTCCGATCGATACGAAACTTGAAACCCTATAATAATTCACCGATACGGATCCGATGAAACTGGTTTCGTCGAAATCCGAGTCCGTGGCCAAAATGGCTATTTTTAATATTCATTAAATAAATTAAATAAATTATAAAAATCCAATTTTTACATCTAAATTCAAAAATTGACCAAATTTTCTCCCTTTAAATTTTCTTAACTATTTACTCCAATTCTAAACAATTTAAGTGTCAATAGTTGTTCTATTCATCAATTCAAATGTAAATTCTTAACTTCAATATTAATTCCAATTTTAATAAATTCAACATTATAAGTTTGATTAAATTTATTAAATTCACTTTCTTTCTATTATTCAAGGTTATTGATGTCAATTTAATGAAACTAACATTGGCTCAATATCTATACATTAAAAATCTCAATTCTAAACTTAGATCTCAACTTATGAAATAGTTAAATAATAAATTCCATCTAAATCTACATCTTCCTACTATCTAAATATTTAGAAAAATTACTTACCACTTTTTATTGTAAATTTCTAAACTAGTAGATTTGTGTCATTTCTATCCCTCTGGATATTTTAAATTAACTAAAAGCAAATTTACATATAATTTCCATCGTCAATTATTTTAGTGAATAAATCTTCAAAGGTTACTGCAATTAATCCCATAAATTGCAATAAATTCTAATAAATTTGACTCTATTGGATTACAACTCACAAATAAATCAATTATTCCCCAACTACAAAGTTACCGTTTCTTATATATATATATCACTACAGTAATACTTCCAAATGTTCATCTTTTGTTTGCATAAATTACTGTATTCAATTGAATTGTAATATTGTTAACTTACCCATAAATAAAACTTAACAACTAATAGAATAAATAACTTACAAAATTTGTTGTCATAAATATATTTTATAAGTCTACACTTAATTATTATCTTACAATACGTTTTATGTTAGTATAAAATTTATACACTCTTCCGTTACCATATTAATAATTACTAAAGTAACGTTCATTCTTAATAACAACGTTATACTATTCAACATATAAAAGGACTCCATTCCCCAAATACATTCATTTATATTTATTCCCTTAAATTTCTCCTTTATTGACTAGACACATTAATTTAGATTCATTTACATCGAATGCCCTTCTTAGCTATATACTCAATACATGTTAAATCTACATAATTTTTACCCTTTTATTCAAATTCACTTATACCATCAATAACAAAATGTTGCCCTAAATTTAGATTCAATTATATACATTAGATAAATGGGTAAACTTTTGTAATTATCCCATATATGAAAATATTTTTATGCATACATTTCCACTTACTTACTATGCATTCCTTTATTAAATTACTAATTGCCTTAGTCAACTTATCCCCTATTTACTACCAAATTTCAAATTTAATTATGGCTTATCAATACATAAAATTTACATAGGCAAAACAAATTTTATTACTATCTTAAGTCCATTTATTATTGACAACATTCATTAAATTTCCTTATCAACACTTATTGCATTGATGTATTCAGCGGTCACCTTTTATTTAGTTACTATCCATTTTACAATCCAATGTAAGTCTTCCACTATTTATTTTATATTAAATGAATTCCATTCTACTTAATCTTTTTATTGATATTCACTAATTCAACCCTTATATCAGTTTCTTATATTTAACTTTAAATCAAATTGTGACAATCTACATTATCCAAATCTATTGTCATAAAATTTTATTGTTACACTAAATTACAACTACTATACCAAATTTCTACATTTATTCTCAATTAGATTAGAAATTATATTAATTCAATTCATTTAATATTATTAATTTAACGGGTCGTTACAATCTCCCCCACTCAAAACTTTTCGTCCCCGAAAAGGAAAAAGAAGGGAGAAGGAAGAATAAACAGTACATCTTATTTCAAATATTAACTTATAAACAATAATTTACTGGATTAATTTCCTTTAATGAAATATACCCGTTTATAATCATTACAACCTTTTATACTTAAATCATTAAAGTTTGGAAAATATTCAACAAAATTCTAAGTCCAAATTTTACGAAAATTTTTGGCAGAGTCTCCTTTGTACGGTGAGGCTCGGGAGAAAATATAATATCAAAATATACAAATATATTACATATATTATCAAAATATTATATCCCAACACGGGAAAAATAGGCTTTAAACGTAATCCGAAAACGTACCTATTTGTCGGGCGATATACGCTTATTATTTTGGAACCAAAAGCAATAGCAGTTGCTTCCATCACCTGTATTCACTTATATAATCTAAAAGGTTAAATATTTATTTTAAAGTGAACTATTCAAGTGGATTCAATCATTAATCAACCAAACAATTCAACAACCATCAACCTTACAAACAACATACATACACAAACGAAGCAACCATTTAATCCATCAAACAGATAGTTGTTTGGGTTCAAACTTGAAATTTGTATGAAATGAAATTAACTATCAAGTGCATCCTTTACTCAACAGTCTTAGATGGAACAAAGATAGATATTTATTCATTCAACCACTTCAAATTTCTTACCCAACAACATAAATCAAACAACACAATTCAAACCAACACCTAAATTTATTAATTATACATTTATCTCATGCTTCAATGGTTTGATTTTCTTTCTTTCATTTATGGAGTGATTTCTTTATTTCTTACAAATTTTCATTTTCCATTTATCACAAAATTCATTATATTTGTATTCCAATTTATTTACTAAAGTTTCTATCACCTATTTATACTACTTACCTTTACTTATAGTAAAATTTCCAATTTAACTTAAGTCTATACAATTAATTCTCATTAATAATAGCAAATTAATAGAATACCTTTATTACCTTACTCTTCACTTGTAAGATTTCCCCTTACATTTTCCTACTAACATTGCAACTTTTTATTATATGGTAAGTTATGTATATTTTAAGAATGTAAGTGAAAATTTACAAGTTTCTTCTCCATTCCTTTAATTAATATATATTTGTTTTATAAATTACAATTTCGACTTACCTTTAATCTCATTCATTTATTTAATGTTGAAGTTTCCATTATATTTAATTACAGTAACCCTCTACTTACACTTAATTTATTAACCTTATAACTTGCATTCCTATAAGTGAAAGATTTTACTCATTCATTAACTATGGATTGCAGTCATTTATATTTTTCCTACTTTCCATTATATTAGAATAGGGGAAATTAAGGCGTTCTTAAGTTAATAACCCTACAATCAAACTTTATAAATTAAGGAATTTTATTTTTTACTTTCTTAAGGTTAAAATCACCTATTAATAATACAACCTTTAATTTTAGTAAAATTCCAATCATCACTTAAGTTAATACCATTAAATTCTTATTTATAACAGTAATTTATTGAATACTTCATTTTTTTCCAAAATTCTACTTGCATAATATTCTATTCCACTCTTAATTTACATTTCAACTTTTTATACTTGGTAAGTTATTTATGTTAAAGAAAAATGCAATTGAACTTATACAAGTTTTATCTCAATTCTCTTAATTCATTGATTGTTCAATAAATCTTTACCATTACTTATAAGTTAAAATTTTAACTTCCTTTATAACATAGCATTAATTCTCTTACCTAAATTAGAGATTTCAATTCATTAATTTCTTACCTTTTATTTCACTAAAATAATTTAAACAATTAATTAATGGAAATTTCAATTTATTTTAAAATAATAGATAATTAGTTTCCTACAATTTTTATATCTCAATTATATTTTAAAACAATTAAAATTTTAGATAATTTCAAAATAAATCTGCAGTAGAATTTTACTACAGTGGCCTTTCCCCTTCGAAACTCGAAAATGAAAGTCGATGATGCGGCCGCCATCACCGAAATTATTTTCCAGCGACAGAGAGGAAAGTACAAAATTATTTTCTCCAAAATCCTCTTTAAACCAATTCTTTCGAATTATACTAAATATTTATATAAGAAAATACTTATAAACCAAATCATTATATTTCATAAATCCTTTGAAAGAAGATTTTCAAAAAATCCCGGACTTAAGTTCTAAAATCTCCAATTTGATTTATTAAAATTTCAACTTAGCTTTAATTCATTACAAATATTTTTATTACCTAACACCCAACTATAGCAACCAAAATATATATCTTTATAAAAATATTTTTATATATAGAAAATATAATAAGCAAAATTATTTCATTCACCTATATAAAACAAATATTATGTCGGTCTGTCCTATTAAGTGTTTAGAAATCCCTATTGATGACATAGCGTCCCATGCATCAACCAGAATTTATAAATACAAAACGGAACAGATTAACACAATATCAAAATCTTTTATTAACACTAACAAATACGCTCTCTCATATATATACACTCAGCGACTCCCATAGGATATTTCTACCCTATTAACAAAGAGTCAAACCCCACAAAGCCAAGGTTTATCGCTAAACCAAAGCTCTGATACCAACTGTAACATCCCGCCTTTTCGCACACTTTAAACCGACACACGTGCCAATTCAAAACATACGGAAGGGCGGATTGTTATGGGGTAAATAAGAAAAACAGAGAAGAAATAAAAACAAGACAGAATCTAACAGCGGAAGGATAAAATATAATAATCAATATACAGTTCATGATAACTGTTTATAAAATAGTTATTTTACTTATACAATGAATATCAGAGTTACACATACCAATACAACAATGCAGCGGAAATTTAGAGTGTGGTGCAATACTATAAATAATATAATACAGATTCTTCGTCTTCGTCCTCCAAAGCTAAAATCTTCGATCCTGAAACGCTCGGACTAACCCGAGCGAATTTGAAAAGACAAAAACACTCGAGTCAGACTAAAAGATCTTATGTGAGTTAAATTAACAGAAATAAATATGAGTACAGTAACTCAAGAGATGTTCGGGATTTACATCTCCTAAGGATCCGTTAAACTATTTACTATGTAGTATATTGCGCTATTACAATAGTGTCTATTTATAAAATAAACTTACTTTTTAATAGCGTTAAGGGGTTACCCATATAGCCCTTAACACAAATAATGCCAATAGTCTATACAGTACCGTAATACCTCCTGATCGGGAAGCTACCAGAGGATACTCCATAGGTACGACACAAATAGAAACTCGTAGTAAAGGCTCGGTATGGTAGGTGACACGGCACAACTAGGCAATGCCAGGGTAGATATACCAATTGCTATCCAGGCTGGTGGAAACGCGTAGCCGCAGTTACCGCCCACCTCGGACTAACTCCCCAAAATCAAAGTATAATATCGAAGAGGAGGGTCCGATCAGAGGAATGACCTCATTGGCCTGAGAATCGCTCCTGTTTTAGCCACCTTATGCCAACTCACGGGAGTCGGGTCCACGTATTTACCTTACAGGAAACATCGCCACCACCTACTTCATTCTGGAATCTCCACCGCGTACACGGTTAGTCAAAGTGGTTTTCGGTATCGACAGAGAGTATGTCCATATCCGATCCCGGTCTCTTTGCCAACCCATCGTTATTATAACACCGCGGTCATTTAAAAATAGGTTATACTTTAAAAATCAGAATAAACATTCCATTTCATAACCATGAATACGATATCATTTCAAAACCCAAAACCATATTTTATCACTTATCCCAAATATAATTCTTTTCCAAAATCATAATGCTTTAACTTCATAACGTCTGAAAATTAAATATTTTCAAAGCATAATATTTTGAAAATCATAATTTAAAACCATAACTTCTAAAAAACTTGAATGGTTTGGACATTCAACGGTATATTAATTAAATGGTTTAACTTAAATGTTACTTTGTAAAGAAAATAGTTCTCATGGCTTTACAAATACATTTCTTTATTTAAGTCTAAACCAAAATTTATATTATCTCTCTCAAGTTCCAAAACCACTTCAATTTATTTATATATACGTATATCCATTTTGAGTAACAATATTTCAAACTAAAATTGGATTTTATTCTTTCAACAGATCAATTGTTCTATTAATTAGTCTTGAATATTCACATAAAATCCATAAATAATAAGACTTCAATTTCTAGTAATAAAATATATATATTTTCCCAATTCAAATTATACTAGAATATTCATTTCAATTTATTTTGGGAAAAATCCAATTATAAATATCATATCTTAAAATTTCCAAACTTAACATTTAAACATATGATATAAATTATTAACTCCATTTTCTTAATTTTCTTCCATTTTTAATAAAGATTTTTATACACATTTTAATTTCAAAATTTTCAACTTCGTATGTATATATATGTGGAAGAAAAATATTTATACAATATAAAATTTAAGATTATTATAAACCGTATTCCATCCAAACCATAGAAATCACTTTTAAATAGTTATATATATACCGCGGTGCCTGTATATAATTTTCTATCCTATGGTCAAGTGATACGGATATTTATCATTTCAATCCGCAATTAAAAAAAAATATAAAATTTTGCGGTTATATATCATTTCAAACCACAATCCCGAATGAAATGAAATATGCAAGATAATTTGCAATTTAATGATATACAATAAACATCCATTCACCAACATCATCCATCATCCAAATCGCAATCATCAATCAATATCAATCAATAACAATATTATTTTTGGTACTACATAACAGGTAATACTGGCAATTTTATTCAAATTAAATTTAACAGCTATTAATCTACAGTCTATATTCAGTAATAAATTATATAACTGTTAACTAGCAGTTCATATACAGACAAATAAATTTAACTGTAAATTTATACGCAATAAATTAATTAAATTACCAGTTAAATTTAATAAATGCAATTCAACAGATATGAATAAAATAAACATGCCAAATACTCATAAATAAATTTCTATTCATTTCTAAAATTAATTTAACAAACATAAAAGCTTCTAGTAGTTGTGAGTGGGTTAAAACACTCACCTTTGGAATTTAAATCGAATTTAAATTCAATTTAAACTCAAAATTTTGACGGTCTCAGAATTTGTCCAAACCAGCGTCATTGGGTCCGAAATTAAATAACGATCCTAACAAAAAAAAATTCGCGTGAAACGGAGTCCGTATGCGAGAGTTATAGCAATAATTGCGATTGAAATCATAAAAATAACCAAAATGGAACACGTTTCACTCACATTCAAACATGTCCACGTCATCACGTCTCTCTCTGGAAACGCATGTGCACGCGAACAGCAGCTCCCATTCAAACCCAAACGCATGAACTCGTCGTTGACCGAGATGTTTGACCACCTCCCCAGCTCGTCTCCAGCCATTAAATCATTGCCGACCCTCCCTGAGCCCACGCGACCCAAGCTCCGACCAACCTGGCCCCATGATCAACGCCCAAACGCAGCAGCCGCCGCTTAAAACCCGAACCCCAATCGAAGATCTACGACGATCTAACCGTTGAATCGACACAAAAACCATATAGATGCGATCCCCATCGTCCACTCTACAAAACCCAGAAAAGGTTTGACGATCCGACGAAGTTTGCGACGACGATGATGAATGGTCACGGACTGTTTGAATTAATTCTGGTCAAACGAATGTTCAAAACAGAAAATGAATTGCACCAGTAGATTACGTGCCTCGAGAACATTAACATATATTTTTGTGGAATTTTTCTGAAGTGTTTGCATTTTCACTGAAATTTGGATTGGGGTAGATCTAGGTTGCATTCATTTGAGGAGGAGAAGGAGATGAAGAAATGAACGTACAGCAAAAGGGAAAATAAAATGGGGCTAGGGTTTATAACCGTGCTTATATAGGTAGACTAGAGATAGCGTAGATGGATCGGATAAGTGAACGTACGGAACAAACTATGGCCCAAAAGGCCCGCTATGCCTCCGGAACCGAATTTATTAAATCTATATATCCAAATAGGTATTTTAAGATATTTTGAACGCGATGGAAAAAGTTTCACGTCCAAATTTGATCGTATGAAGAAGTTATGCTGAAAACAAAATTTCCAAATTGATTTCAAATTGATTTTATTAAAATTGATTTCAAGGCGTTTCACGCCCGTACGATCAAACGACAAGTCCGATCGATACGAAACTTGAAACCCTATAATAATTCACCGATACGGATCCGATGAAACTGGTTTCGTCGAAATCCGAGTCCGTGGCCAAAATGGCTATTTTTAATATTCATTAAATAAATTAAATAAATTATAAAAATCCAATTTTTACATCTAAATTCAAAAATTGACCAAATTTTCTCCCTTTAAATTTTCTTAACTATTTACTCCAATTCTAAACAATTTAAGTGTCAATAGTTGTTCTATTCATCAATTCAAATGTAAATTCTTAACTTCAATATTAATTCCAATTTTAATAAATTCAACATTATAAGTTTGATTAAATTTATTAAATTCACTTTCTTTCTATTATTCAAGGTTATTGATGTCAATTTAATGAAACTAACATTGGCTCAATATCTATACATTAAAAATCTCAATTCTAAACTTAGATCTCAACTTATGAAATAGTTAAATAATAAATTCCATCTAAATCTACATCTTCCTACTATCTAAATATTTAGAAAAATTACTTACCACTTTTTATTGTAAATTTCTAAACTAGTAGATTTGTGTCATTTCTATCCCTCTGGATATTTTAAATTAACTAAAAGCAAATTTACATATAATTTCCATCGTCAATTATTTTAGTGAATAAATCTTCAAAGGTTACTGCAATTAATCCCATAAATTGCAATAAATTCTAATAAATTTGACTCTATTGGATTACAACTCACAAATAAATCAATTATTCCCCAACTACAAAGTTACCGTTTCTTATATATATATATATCACTACAGTAATACTTCCAAATGTTCATCTTTTGTTTGCATAAATTACTGCATTCAATTGAATTGTAATATTGTTAACTTACCCATAAATAAAACTTAACAACTAATAGAATAAATAACTTACAAAATTTGTTGTCATAAATATATTTTATAAGTCTACACTTAATTATTATCTTACAATACGTTTTATGTTACTATAAAATTTATACACTCTTCCGTTACCATATTAATAATTACTAAAGTAACGTTCATTCTTAATAACAACGTTATACTATTCAACATATAAAAGGACTCCATTCCCCAAATACATTCATTTATATTTATTCCCTTAAATTTCTCCTTTATTGACTAGACACATTAATTTAGATTCATTTACATCGAATGCCCTTCTTAGCTATATACTCAATACATGTTAAATCTACATAATTTTTACCCTTTTATTCAAATTCACTTATACCATCAATAACAAAATGTTGCCCTAAATTTAGATTCAATTATATACATTAGATAAATGGGTAAACTTTTGTAATTATCCCATATATGAAAATATTTTTATGCATACATTTCCACTTACTTACTATGCATTCCTTTATTAAATTACTAATTGCCTTAGTCAACTTATCCCCTATTTACTACCAAATTTCAAATTTAATTATGGCTTATCAATACATAAAATTTACATAGGCAAAACAAATTTTATTACTATCTTAAGTCCATTTATTATTGACAACATTCATTAAATTTCCTTATCAACACTTATTGCATTGATGTATTCAGCGGTCACCTTTTATTTAGTTACTATCCATTTTACAATCCAATGTAAGTCTTCCACTATTTATTTTATATTAAATGAATTCCATTCTACTTAATCTTTTTATTGATATTCACTAATTCAACCCTTATATCAGTTTCTTATATTTAACTTTAAATCAAATTGTGACAATCTACATTATCCAAATCTATTGTCATAAAATTTTATTGTTACACTAAATTACAACTACTATACCAAATTTCTACATTTATTCTCAATTAGATTAGAAATTATATTAATTCAATTCATTTAATATTATTAATTTAACGGGTCGTTACAATCTCCCCCACTCAAAACTTTTCGTCCCCGAAAAGGAAAAAGAAGGGAGAAGGAAGAATAAACGGTACATCTTATTTCAAATATTAACTTATAAACAATAATTTACTGGATTAATTTCCTTTAATGAAATATACCCGTTTATAATCATTACAACCTTTTATACTTAAATCATTAAAGTTTGGAAAATATTCAACAAAATTCTAAGTCCAAATTTTACGAAAATTTTTGGCAGAGTCTCCTTTGTACGGTGAGGCTCGGGAGAAAATATAATATCAAAATATACAAATATATTACATATATTATCAAAATATTATATCCCAACACGGGAAAAATAGCGCTTTAAACGTAATCCGAAAACGTACCTATTTGTCGGGCGATATACGCTTATTATTTTGGAACCAAAAGCAATAGCAGTTGCTTCCATCACCTGTATTCACTTATATAATCTAAAAGGTTAAATATTTATTTTAAAGTGAACTATTCAAGTGGATTCAATCATTAATCAACCAAACAATTCAACAACCATCAACCTTACAAACAACATACATACACAAACGAAGCAACCATTTAATCCATCAAACAGATAGTTGTTTGGGTTCAAACTTGAAATTTGTATGAAATGAAATTAACTATCAAGTGCATCCTTTACTCAACAGTCTTAGATGGAACAAAGATAGATATTTATTCATTCAACCACTTCAAATTTCTTACCCAACAATATAAATCAAACAACACAATTCAAACCAACACCTAAATTTATTAATTATACATTTATCTCATGCTTCAATGGTTTGATTTTCTTTCTTTCATTTATGGAGTGATTTCTTTATTTCTTACAAATTTTCATTTTCCATTTATCACAAAATTCATTATATTTGTATTCCAATTTATTTACTAAAGTTTCTATCACCTATTTATACTACTTACCTTTACTTATAGTAAAATTTCCAATTTAACTTAAGTCTATACAATTAATTCTCATTAATAATAGCAAATTAATAGAATACCTTTATTACCTTACTCTTCACTTGTAAGATTTCCCCTTACATTTTCCTACTAACATTGCAACTTTTTATTATATGGTAAGTTATGTATATTTTAAGAATGTAAGTGAAAATTTACAAGTTTCTTCTCCATTCCTTTAATTAATATATATTTGTTTTATAAATTACAATTTCGACTTACCTTTAATCTCATTCATTTATTTAATGTTGAAGTTTCCATTATATTTAATTACAGTAACCCTCTACTTACACTTAATTTATTAACCTTATAACTTGCATTCCTATAAGTGAAAGATTTTACTCATTCATTAACTATGGATTGCAGTCATTTATATTTTTCCTACTTTCCATTATATTAGAATAGGGGAAATTAAGGCGTTCTTAAGTTAATAACCCTACAATCAAACTTTATAAATTAAGGAATTTCATTTTTTACTTTCTTAAGGTTAAAATCACCTATTAATAATACAACCTTTAATTTTAGTAAAATTCCAATCATCACTTAAGTTAATACCATTAAATTCTTATTTATAACAGTAATTTATTGAATACTTCATTTTTTTCCAAAATTCTACTTGCATAATATTCTATTCCACTCTTAATTTACATTTCAACTTTTTATACTTGGTAAGTTATTTATGTTAAAGAAAAATGCAATTGAACTTATACAAGTTTTATCTCAATTCTCTTAATTCATTGATTGTTCAATAAATCTTTACCATTACTTATAAGTTAACATTTTAACTTCCTTTATAACATAGCATTAATTCTCTTACCTAAATTAGAGATTTCAATTCATTAATTTCTTACCTTTTATTTCACTAAAATAATTTAAACAATTAATTAATGGAAAATTTTAGAATTAAATACCGGGTCAAATTTCAATTTATTTTAAAATAATAGATAATTAGTTTCCTACAATTTTTATATCTCAATTATATTTTAAAACAATTAAAATTTTAGATAATTTCAAAATAAATCTGCAGTAGAATTTTACTACAGTGGCATTTCCCCTTCGAAACTCGAAAATGAAAGTCGATGATGCGGCCGCCATCACCGAAATTATTTTCCAGCGACAGAGAGGAAAGTACAAAATTATTTTCTCCAAAATCCTCTTTAAACCAATTCTTTCGAATTATACTAAATATTTATATAAGAAAATACTTATAAACCAAATCATTATATTTCATAAATCCTTTGAAAGAAGATTTTCAAAAAATCCCGGACTTAAGTTCTAAAATCTCCAATTTGATTTATTAAAATTTCAACTTAGCTTTAATTCATTACAAATATTTTTATTACCTAACACCCAACTATAGCAACCAAAATATATATCTTTATAAAAATATTTTTATATATAGAAAATATAATAGGCAAAATTATTTCATTCACCTATATAAAACAAATATTATGTCGGTCTGTCCTATTAAGTGTTTAGAAATCCCTATTGATGACATAGCGTCCTATGCATCAACCAGAATTTATAAATACAAAACGGAACAGATTAACACAATATCAAAATCTTTTATTAACACTAACAAATACGCTCTCTCATATATATACACTCAGCGACTCCCATAGGATATTTCTACCCTATTAACAAAGAGTCAAACCCCACAAAGCCAAGGTTTATCGCTAAACCAAAGCTCTGATACCAACTGTAACATCCCGCCTTTTCGCACACTTTAAACCGACACACGTGCCAATTCAAAACATACGGAAGGGCGGATTGTTATGGGGTAAATAAGAAAAACAGAGAAGAAATAAAAACAAGACAGAATCTAACAGCGGAAGGATAAAATATAATAATCAATATACAGTTCATGATAACTGTTTATAAAATAGTTATTTTACTTATACAATGAATATCAGAGTTACACATACCAATACAACAATGCAGCGGAAATTTAGAGTGTGGTGCAATACTATAAATAATATAATACAGATTCTTCGTCTTCGTCCTCCAAAGCTAAAATCTTCGATCCTGAAACGCTCGGACTAACCCGAGCGAATTTGAAAAGACAAAAACACTCGAGTCAGACTAAAAGATCTTATGTGAGTTAAATTAACAGAAATAAATATGAGTACAGTAACTCAAGAGATGTTCGGGATTTACATCTCCTAAGGATCCGTTAAACTATTTACTATGTAGTATATTGCGCTATTACAATAGTGTCTATTTATAAAATAAACTTACTTTTTAATAGCGTTAAGGGGTTACCCATATAGCCCTTAACACAAATAATGCCAATAGTCTATACAGTACCGTAATACCTCCTGATCGGGAAGCTACCAGAGGATACTCCATAGGTACGACACAAATAGAAACTCGTAGTAAAGGCTCGGTATGGTAGGTGACACGGCACAACTAGGCAATGCCAAGGTAGATATACCAATTGCTATCCAGGCTGGTGGAAACGCGTAGCCGCAGTTACCGCCCACCTCGGACTAACTCCCCAAAATCAAAGTATAATATCGAAGAGGAGGGTCCGATCAGAGGAATGACCTCATTGGCCTGAGAATCGCTCCTGTTTTAGCCACCTTATGCCAACTCACGGGAGTCGGGTCCACGTATTTACCTTACAGGAAACGTCGCCACCACCTACTTCATTCTGGAATCTCCACCGCGTATACGGTTAGTCAAAGTGGTTTTCGGTATCGACAGAGAGTATGTCCATATCCGATCCCGGTCTCTTTGCCAACCCATCGTTATTATAACACCGCGGTCATTTAAAAATAGGTTATACTTTAAAAATCAGAATAAACATTCCATTTCATAACCATGAATACGATATCATTTCAAAACCCAAATCCATATTTTATCACTTATCCCAAATATAATTCTTTTCCAAAATCATAATGCTTTAACTTCATAACGTCTGAAAATTAAATATTTTCAAAGCATAATATTTTGAAAATCATAATTTAAAACCATAACTTCTAAAAAACTTGAATGGTTTGGACATTCAACGGTATATTAATTAAATGGTTTAACTTAAATGTTACTTTGTAAAGAAAATAGTTCTCATGGCTTTACAAATACATTTCTTTATTTAAGTCTAAACCAAAATTTATATTATCTCTCTCAAGTTCCAAAACCACTTCAATTTATTTATATATACGTATATCCATTTTGAGTAACAATATTTCAAACTAAAATTGGATTTTATTCTTTCAACAGATCAATTGTTCTATTAATTAGTCTTGAATATTCACATAAAATCCATAAATAATAAGACTTCAATTTATAGTAATAAAATATATATATTTTCCCAATTCAAATTATACTAGAATATTCATTTCAATTTATTTTGGGAAAAATCCAATTATAAATATCATATCTTAAAATTTCCAAACTTAACATTTAAACATATGATATAAATTATTAACTCCATTTTCTTAATTTTCTTCCATTTTTAATAAAGATTTTTATACACCTTTTAATTTCAAAATTTTCAACTTCGTATGTATATATATGTGGAAGAAAAATATTTATACAATATAAAATTTAAGATTATTATAAACCGTATTCCATCCAAACCATAGAAATCACTTTTAAATAGTTATATATATACCGCGGTGCCTGTATATAATTTTCTATCCTATGGTCAAGTGATACGGATATTTATCATTTCAATCCGCAATTAAAAAAAGATATAAAATTTTGCGGTTATATATCATTTCAAACCACAATCCCGAATGAAATGAAATATGCATGATAATTTGCAATTTAATGATATACAATAAACATCCATTCACCAACATCATCCATCATCCAAATCGCAATCATCAATCAATATCAATCAATAACAATATTATTTTTGGTACTACATAACAGGTAATACTGGCAATTTTATTCAAATTAAATTTAACAGCTATTAATCTACAGTCTATATTCAGTAATAAATTATATAACTGTTAACTAGCAGTTCATATACAAACAAATAAATTTAACTGTAAATTTATACGCAATAAATTAATTAAATTAACAGTTAAATTTAATAAATGCAATTCAACAGATATGAATAAAATAAACATGCCAAATACTCATAAATAAATTTCTATTCATTTCGAAAATTAATTTAACAAACATAAAAGCTTCTAGTAGTTGTGAGTGGGTTAAAACACTCACCTTTGGAATTTAAATCGAATTTAAATTCAATTTAAACTCAAAATTTTGACGGTCTCAGAATTTGTCCAAACCAGCGTCATTGGGTCCGAAATTAAATAACGATCCTAACAAAAAAAATTCGCGTGAAACGGAGTCCGTATGCGAGAGTTATAGCAATAATTGCGATTGAAATCATAAAAATAAAAATAACCAAAATGGAACACATTTCACTCACATTCAAACATGTCCACGTCATCACGTCTCTCTCTGGAAACGCATGCGCACGCGAACAGCAGCTCCCATTCAAACCCAAACGCACGAACTCGCCGTTGACCGAGATGTTTGACCACCTCCCCAGCTCGTCTCCAGCC
Source organism: Allium cepa (assembly GCA_030765085.1). NCBI lineage: Eukaryota > Viridiplantae > Streptophyta > Magnoliopsida > Asparagales > Amaryllidaceae > Allium > Allium cepa. The sequence continues at coordinate 457,197,706 of CM060938.1, read as the reverse complement.
ATTAAATCATTGCCGACCCTCCCTGAGCCCACGCGACCCAAGCTCCGACCAACCTGGCCCCATGATCAACGCCCAAACGCAGCAGCCGCCGCTTAAAACCCGAACCCCAATCGAAGATCTACGACGATCTAACCGTTGAATCGACACAAAAACCATATAGATGCGATCCCCATCGTCCACTCTACAAAACCCAGAAAAGGTTTGACGATCCGACGAAGTTTGCGACGACGATGATGAATGGTCACGGACTGTTTGAATTAATTCTGGTCAAATGAATGTTCAAAACAGAAAATGAATTGCACCAGTAGATTACGTGCCTCGAGAACATTAACATATATTTTTGTGGAATTTTTCTGAAGTGTTTGCATTTTCACTGAAATTTGGATTGGGGTAGATCTAGGTTGCATTCATTTGAGGAGGAGAAGGAGATGAAGAAATGAACGTACAGCAAAAGGGAAAATAAAATGGGGCTAGGGTTTATAACCGTGCTTATATAGGTAGACTAGAGATAGCGTAGATGGATCGGATAAGTGAACGTACGGAACAAACTATGGCCCAAAAGGCCCGCTATGCCTCCGGAACGGAATTTATTAAATCTATATATCCAAATAGGTATTTTAAGATATTCTGAACGCGATGGAAAAAGTTTCACGTCCAAATTTGATCGTATGAAGAAGTTATGCTGAAAACAAAATTTCCAAATTGATTTCAAATTGATTTTATTAAAATTGATTTCAAGGCGTTTCACGCCCGTACGATCAAACGACAAGTCCGATCGATACGAAACTTGAAACCCTATAATAATTCACCAATACGGATCCGATGAAACTGGTTTCGTCGAAATCCGAGTCCGTGGCCAAAATGGCTATTTTTAATATTCATTAAATAAATTAAATAAATTATAAAAATCCAATTTTTACATCTAAATTCAAAAATTGACCGAATTTTCTCCCTTTAAATTTTCTTAACTATTTACTCCAATTCTAAACAATTTAAGTGTCAATAGTTGTTCTATTCATCAATTCAAACGTAAATTCTTAACTTCAATATTAATTCCAATTTTAATAAATTCAACATTATAAGTTTGATTAAATTTATTAAATTCACTTTCTTTCTATTATTCAACGTTATTGATGTCAATTTAATGAAACTAACATTGGCTCAATATCTACACATTAAAAATCTCAATTCTAAACTTAGATCTCAACTTATGAAATAGTTAAATAATAAATTCCATCTAAATCTACATCTTCCTACTATCTAAATATTTAGAAAAATTACTTACCACTTTTTATTGTAAATTTCTAAACTAGTAGATTTGTGTCATTTCTAGCCCTCTGGATATTTTAAATTAACTAAAAGCAAATTTACATATAATTTCCATCGTCAATTATTTTAGTGAATAAATCTTCAAAGGTTACTGCAATTAATCCCATAAATTGCAATAAATTCTAATAAATTTGACTCTATTGGATTACAACTCACAAATAAATCAATTATCCCCAACTACAAAGTTACCGTTTCTTATATATATATCACTACAGTAATACTTCCAAATGTTCATCTTTTGTTTGCATAAATTACTGTATTCAATTGAATTGTAATATTGTTAACTTACCCATAAATAAAACTTAACAACTAATAGAATAAATAACTTACAAAATTTGTTGTCATAAATATATTTTATAAGTCTACACTTAATTATTATCTTACAATACATTTTTACATTACTATAAAATTTATACACTCTTCCGTTACCATATTAATAATTACTAAAGTAACGTTCATTCTTAATAACAACGTTATACTATTCAACATATAAAAGGACTCCATTCCCCAAATACATTCATTTATATTTATTCCCTTAAAGTTCTCCTTTATTGACTAGACACATTAATTTAGATTCATTTACATCGAATGCCCTTCTTAGCTATATACTCAATACATGTTAAATCTACATAATTTTTACCCTTTTATTCAAATTCACTTATACCATCAATAACAAAATGTTGCCCTAAATTTAGATTCAATTATATACATTAGATAAATGGGTAAACTTTTGTAATTATCCCATATATGAAAATATTTTTATGCATACATTTCCACTTACTTACTATGCATTCCTTTATTAAATTACTAATTGCCTTAGTCAGCTTATCCCCTATTTACTACCAAATTTCAAATTTAATTATGGCTTATCAATACATAAAATTTACATAGGCAAAACAAATTTTATCACTATCTTAAGTCCATTTATTATTGACAACATTCATTAAATTTCCTTATCAACACTTATTGCATTGATTTATTCAGCGGTCACCTTTTATTTAGTTACTATCCATTTTACAATCCAATGTAAGTCTTCCACTATTTATTTTATATTAAATGAATTCCATTCTACTTAATCTTTTTATTGATATTCACTAATTCAACCCTTATATCAGTTTCTTATATTTAACTTTAAATCAAATTGTGACTACCTACAAATTCCAAATGCGAGATGAAAATATTACAAAATGCAAGATTTATTTACAACGAGATGAATGCAAGTTTTTGAAAATATTTAAAATGAAGGATTTACTTTTAAATCGACACAAATAAGTTAAATGTAGTTTTTGGTCATTATCTTGAAATTTAAGTCATTTTACTTGTCAAAATTTCCAATAAAAATCAAATTGTCATAACAAATAGACTAGTTTAACTCGTTATTTCGGTTGATAATACAGTGTAATTATGAAATGGATCCTTAATTGATTATCAAAATTTATCAAAGTGGTACTTTCATTTCTTTTCAATAACAAGTCAAACCAAATAAGTTAGAATAGTGCTTAGATTTCCATTGCTTACTCTCTCTTATTTTTATTTTATTTTTTGAAAATTTTATGAATATTAATATTTACATATGCCTAACTCAGTTAAACCGAGGCCAGATATATTACCCATGCACTGCCTTGCGGACTTACGTGAGGGGAATACAGAGCATGGCAAGTGAACACACGAGTGTGAACAGCTATCGACTGTAAGCGTTATCAATAAAAGAATTTATATTTATACACACACCTAACTTGGATAAACTGAGGCCAGATATATCGATCGTGCATTGCCTTTCGGGCTTATGTGAGAAGGATACGGAGCATGGCGAGTGAACACATGAGTGTGTACATATGGCTCTAGGTGTTAATAAAAATCATACACATATATACCAATATATATATATATATATATATATATATATATTTGTTTTATTTTTGTTTTATTTTTTATTTAAAAAAGAGTTTGCAAAATCATTTTAGCACCATTTAACTTAGAAGATAAAAAAATATTATATCTTTTCTTTAAATCAACCACTTTTTAAAACAAAGATTTTCATTTAGTATGTATTTCATAATTAACACATATGAATCTTCCTATATACTAGTTAAACTATTGTTATTTATAATCAACCTTCATTTTTATTTTTGTTAAGGCGAAAAAAATTTCAAAAATTTTAGTTTAATAAACCAAAACCATATATTTATCCTATAGTTTTTCTTTTAAAAATAAATCAAAATGCTTCAAAAAATTGTTAATTTTTGTTTTTTTTTTGATATTTTTTTTAGTTTTTGGAAAGAAAAGGTAAAAATAAATCATGAAAAATCGAAAATGACGATGAGTCTCCCCCTACACTAGATTTTGACCGTGTCCCCACAGGCAACCTAAGTGGAAGGAGAAAAATAAAAGAAAAATAAAAAGATGGCCTTTATTTACGTGAAAATGAACGATATTTACACGAAATTGAAAAGTATATCGTCAAAAATAAATGAAATGGTCTTCTAAAGACCGATTCATTTGTCTCGTCAAGTATGCGAGACACATCTTAAGCTCAGAATACAAAATCGTAAAAGATTTCAAAATTGAGTGTTGGTTCGGAAAAACGAATTTCTTTTTATTAAAAGTCGTTCGAGTTGCTTTATTTTCGATAATTTTCATGGTTGGTAGAATAATCGATTGAAATTCAAGTTTATTATTACCAAATTCAAATTTATCATTGAATTTTTTTTCAAAATTATTGATTTTCAAAATCAGAATGGTGATATAACTCTTCCCTATCACAATTTGAAAACTCGTTTTCAAAAAGTCCAAAGAAATCGTGTTCGTTAAATTCGTCTTCCTTTGTTGGATTATCAACAACTTCGTTGCGTATATCATTTTCAAAATCCAAAGTTGTTGTATTCAAAATTTCAAAATCAGAAAAAGGAAGATCGAATTTTGAATCAAGTTTAACACTCTCAAAAGAGTTGAAATCCAACTCAATTACCATTTTTTCAAAAACTTCATTAAAACCATCATCATCATTTTCATTTTCAAAACTTGTTGTTTGAAAACCGTCAATTTGGGTAAAAGGTGGATTATTACTTGATTCGTCACACGTTGGGATTTGATTTTGTTTATCACCTTGTTTCATTTTTTTTTGGAACAACAAATCTGTATGTTCATCGTAAATTTCATCCATTTTCTCAACAAAATCCAATTTATAGTTATTAACTTGAGGATTTTCAATTGGAAATTGTTTGTAACAAAAAATTTTACTCGCATCGTACTCGAAATTATTCTCATTGCCAAAATTATTTGAAAAGTGGTTCACATTTCCATTTTGAAATTGGTTTTGGAATTGAAATTGTATTGACATGAGTTATAAAAGATGTCATTTTAATTTCAAATTGAATTCAAATTTTGAAATCCTTACTTGAGTTATTACATAAATATGAATTACACAAATCATTTATACTTTGATTTTGCTGTGTAGAGAGTTCAAGCAAAGATGAAATACTATTTTCAAGAGTAGAGGGTTGGTCATCGTTTTGAAAACTTTGTCGTTCAAAATTCGATTCGTTTATAGAATAGTTGTCGTTATAATATCCATATGAATTTGGAGTGAAATCATATGGATTATATTGATTTTCACAACTACTGTAAAATTGAAGTGAATATGGAAATTCGGACATTTTCAAGAATGTTTTTGTTTTTTTAATAAAGGAAAAATAATTAAAAAAAGAATTTATTTTTCAAAAAAGGGAAAATTGATTTTTTGTTTTTGGATTTTCTATTTTTTTCCTTTATTGAAAAGATTTATTTTTTTGGATTTGTGATTTTCTAAAAAAAACTAAGTAATTTTTTTTTTTGGATTTTTGGATTTGATAAAAAAAATTCAAAGGAAAAGGCTTTAAGAATTTCAAAGGAAAAAGGAATATTTACAATTTTTTTAAGTTTTGAATTTTGAATTTTTTTTATATACCATAAACTAATGCAACTAAATGAATGCAATGATTTAATTACAAATGATTTGTCCTAACCCAAAATTGTATAATTGCATTTTATCTTAAATCAGCAAGACAGTTCTCGGCCGGTTAACGGACAGGATTTATCGGTGCACCAAGAATCACCGTAGCAATGCAGCCGAAGGTTTACCTTACGAGAAACAATTCAGTATAATATTTACGAATCACCGTAATATTTACAACTTATTATTTCTCTGCCATAGCCTAGACACCTAGAAATTAAATTGTCAAAAAAAGACAACCTATCAATATACAATTAAGTGTTATCGATGTCTAATTGTTCTTAATCAAAATTCTAGAATGAAATGCAAAGTTGAAAATTGCGAGCTTTGTATGGTCATGGATTCTACTTTGAAAGTGCAGGATCACGATTTCGTGATTCGATGATTTGTGTCAGTACGATTTTGTGATTTTCTCGAAGAGATGATTGAAACTTGATTGTCGGAGGCGGGTTTAGAGGAGGAGTTTGCTGGTCGCGCTGGCTGTTTTGGGCTCGAAATTGGGTTCGTGGATGGTGTGGGTTGCAGTTCGCTTTAAATTGTAGGCGATTTGGGTGAATTAAAGGGCGTGAATTGCAGTGGTGCTCGGCGTTTGCAAGAGTTGAGGTCGCACTCTGGCAGTTTTGAATGAATAATGGGTGGTTGGAACTGAATCAGTGATGTGTGGTCAGGAACTTTTTTATTTTTGTGGATAGAAGGAAAGAGTGTATGGTTGTTGTTGGAGATGGTGAACGTGCAGAGGAGTTTGTTGGATGTTGGCAATAAGGAGATGGTATTGGCAAGTGTGGAATGTTAATGGAGGAGGGGATAGCAAGTCGTGGACTGCTCAGGGAAAGTTGTTGCATGTTGGAAGAATGGCCATGAGTCAAGGTTAGAAAAACTTTCTGAAGTTTGATCTGAAGGAGGATGCTGTGGTCTAAAGTGTGAAGTCGTATGTAGTGATGGAGTGATGGTGATGTGAAATGGTAAGTGCAGTGAGTATGTTTATTGCAGTGGTGATAGAAGTGGAGATGAAAGGTACAGTTTGTAGAATAGTTGAATGAGGCAGTGGTGGCTGTTGTGAGTTGTAGTGGATATACGGGTTGTTGTAGAAATCAGGTGGTGATGGATGATTAAAGTGATGGCAAGAGAGTTAACAGAGGAGATGGAATGCATGGTAATATAAAGAGAATGTATGTTGAAGCATGTATGAAAGAGAGAAAGTGCAGTTTAGTAGTAGTGCACCAGAGAGTTGAATCAACAACTCAGTGCACAAATCTGAGTTCTTTTTTTCTTTTTCAGAAAATTATTGTCAAGAACAAAATTTCACAGCTTTTTAGCCTCAAGGACATATCTTCAATATTTTATCCCGAAGGACAACTTTCTATAGGTATCAGTTTTTAATTATTGATAGCAGTTTTGAGGTACCAGTTTGTAGTTATCGGTAGCAGTTTTAGGTATCAGTTTTAGCACGGTAGCAGTTTTGTTGTCCTTATGAATAATTTTGAAAAATGTTTGTCCTTATGAATAATTTTTAGAAGAATGTTTGTCCTTATGGTAAAAATATCGAGGTCATGTCCTTGAGGCAAAAAATATACAAATCTTTGTCCTTCAAATTAATTCCCCTTTTCTTTTTTTGTAAATGCAAAGTAATAAAAATAAAATGTAATTGTAAATGCAAATGAAATGCGATAAAAAAATTATATTCCATTTTTTTAAATGTGGATATGCAAATGGAATAAGAAAACAAAGGATGCAAACACAAAATGCATACAAAAATCACACATACTACATGACAAATTTTATATTTTTTAAAATGCAAACACACAAAAAAACACACACGTATTAAAATCAAACGAAAATAATTCAAAGAATAGAAAATTAAAATCAAAACTATTCCGTGGCAACGGCGCCAAAAACTTATTCGTTGATGGGAATTCTATCGAGTTAGAAATCCGTCGAGCGAATTTTAACTAAAAATTACAGCAAGCGCACAACGTACTATCGTAGTACGTGGCAAGCACGGATCAATCAACGGGGAATTGTCAGATTTTAAAAATCTATTCAATCAAATTAACCAAGATTAGAGAGTGTGTTTAAAATAGAAAATGAGAAAACTGACAAACTAGCAAATTAAAAGTGATAAAATATGAAAGTAGAAAGGTAATCTAGAAATAAATGCACTCACTAGATCACATAGTTCAACAAAGAAATTATGATATCTCTTTTTTGGTCATTAGTGAATTTAAATGATGTATTTATCATAAGTATGGCTTATTTATGCTATTCATTAGCTCAACATAAGCCATCAAACTATAACATACCCCTTAAACAACTATTTAATTCTCATGAAAAATGACAATGAAGTTGAAAATAAAATATATCTTAAGCATGGCCTATTAACTATTGATTAGAAATATAGACAATCAAATTTTAATTTTAAAATCACTTCATTAATATAATTATATGTAAATGAAGAGGTAACTTTTGTTTGTGATTGTTTAAGCATAGCCTATTTGTTATAAACAACATAGACTATCAGATTCAACATAAAACAATAAATCACATAAACATTCATTCCTTCATTAAACACAAAAATAGAGCAATAATTATTAAAATGTTGAAACTACATAATTAGAGAGCTACATTACCCCTAAATTGAAGGGTTTAGCCTCTCATATTGTTATGAAATCAACAAATGTAGCTTGCAACATGAATGAAAAAGAAGAGGAAAAGAGAGCTAATTAACAAAAAACAATATTAATCTACTTGCATTAAAATCAAACTACACTACTAGCATGAAAGAAAATAAACAAGAAAAGAAAAGAGCAATGTACTAAAGTTGCATAAAAAATAAATTGCATGATATAAGAAATAGCTAAGTAGTCATGAAAAGAAAGAGAGCTCTCATTTTAATTTTGATCTAAACTAAACTAAGAGAAGAGAGCTTAAGAGAGACTAAAGGAAGAGTAGCATAATTATATGAACATAAGGGAAATTATACATGTATGAAACCCTTATCCAAATTTTTGGAAACTACCCTTAAGGCAATGTGGCGACCAAGCAATCATTAGTATCAAATAATCATCATTTAAGTATGCATAAAGCTTTAATGGTCATTGGCATGTGTATTATCTTATAATTTGTACATGAAGGTAGGTGGGTAGGTGGGATCCTCCATGATCCATGAGTTTGAATTATTTCCATCTTTATTTCTTTGTATCTTCTTTGTGCATGCATATATCTTCATGAAACCACTTGTATTTGAGTTCAAATTCCTACAAAATAATATAGAAATTTCCAATCAAATTTTCTCAAATTAGTTTATGCACAAAAATGACCATTTTGCCACTATTTGGAGATAAATATGTGATAATTTAAACATAATTTGAATTTGGTTTAAACAAGTTAAAATACCCGATGTGATCAATTATTTAATTCAAATAGATTAAATATGGTGGTAAAAATATGCACAATTACGTGCACATCACCTAACATTGTTAATTGCTTCTATCATGTCTACTTTATGTCTCAATTGCTCAAGTGTTAAAAAGTTTCTACTTATGCTCAATTTCCTCTTTTGCTCATTATTCTTTTCACACCTAATAGTTAAGTTTGGAAGCTTCTTAAGGGTTTTTTGTGGAAAATATTTTTATTTCATTTTGTTAATTTTCTAAGCAAATAAGTGTATGTAAAAAAAATCTGAACAACTTCTGATGGTTAAAAAGTTGTTCATCAATAAAACGATTTTCAGTCGCTTATGGATATTTTTTCAAAGTATTTATTTTTTAAACATTTTTCCAAAACAAGTTTCTTATCATTATCTATTAATAAAATGATGCTTAACAAGGTAATAAAACCATATTTATAACACTTAACTATTTTACAAAATGATTCGATATTCGAAGAAGAAGTGTTCAAATTTCAGTGTTGCAACATTCTCCCCCATTCGGAACATTTTATCCTCGAAATTCAAGTAAGAATGAAGTCGAGGGAGATAGAAAAACAAGATATATACATACATACATATATATGAAGTATTTTTGAAATTATGTACAAACAAAACTACAAATCAAAATGCTTACTAAGATATGAAATCCCTAGTCTAAGAACAGATCTGGATAAGACTCCCTCAAACTATCCTCGGTTTCCTATGTATAATCCGAGCATCCTAGCTCCATTATACCTTAACTAACTTTACAACCTTAGTTCTCAGTCGCTTCCTACCTCTATCCACAATACGATCAGGTTGTCTCAATATAGTCAAATTTGGCTCAACCTGTATGTCCTCCTGCCATGACGTTTCAAATATCATCGAAGGATCATGCACAAACCTGCGCAATACGATACATGAAATACATTGTGCATACCCAATAGCCTAATAGGTAAATCGACTCTATACGCGAGTGCATCAACCCTCTCTAAAATCGGAAGTGGTCCTATATAATGAGGAGCCAACTTTCGTGCTCTACCAAACCGAACTACACTTCTCACCGGATAAATCTTTACAAACACAAAGTCTTCAACTAAGAACTCCAAGTATCCATGCTTCCCATCTGCATAGCTCTTTTTTTCAATTTTGTGCTTCCTTAATTTGCTTTAGAATCTTTATATCCTTGTTTGATGCCTCTCGAATCATATCCGGCCTAAGCACAAGGCGATCTTAGTTTCTATCAATATGATGGAGATTTGCTAGGCCTTCCATACAATGCATCAAATGGTGACATTCCGATACTGGCCTGAAAACTGTTGTTGTATGAAAACTCAACAAGTGGTAAGTGTTCTTCTCACGAACCCCCAAAATTTAAAATGCATGCTTGAAGCAAGTCCTCCAACACTCGGTTCACTCTATTTGTTTTCCCATTTGTCTACAGATGGTAAGAATTGCTCAAACTAAGCTCGGTCCCTAATGCTTCATGCAAGCTCTTTCAGAACTGGCTTGTGAATATCAAATCTCTATTACTCATGATATCACAAGGAACGCGAAGCAATTTGACGATCTCCTTAACATATAACTTAGCTAAACTAGAAGCTGTCCTCCTGTTTTTAACAAGTAAGAATTGCACGCTCTTGCCAATTGATCAATAATAACCCATACGCTTTCGTTACCCCTCCTTGACCTCGGCAATCTATCGATGAAGTCCATAGAAATATGCTTCCACTTCCATTTAGGGATCTCAAGTGGCTGAAGCAGTCCAGTCGTCTTTTGGTGACTACCTTTCACCTGTTGGCAGTTAGCACACCTCCTCACAAAGATAGAAACATCCCTCTTCATGTCCTTCCACCAGAACATCCTTTTCATATTTTGATGCATCTGACTGACCGCGGAATGTATCGTCAACCTAGAATGATGACTCTCTAGTAGAACTTCCAACCTAATTCCATCGATGGTCGGGACACATTGTGTAACACCTCAGATTTTTGGTAACATTATTTAGGATATTTAATTAGCTAAATTAAATAAAATAATGTGTTGATCAGGGGATTGAGATTTGATTTAATCAAGGGTAGTCATGTCATTTAACAATGAATGACAAGAAGAGTTTGAATTGAAATAGAGGAGGGGTAAAATAGGAAAGAGGCCATTCTTATACTCTAAACCCTTTGACCGTGTACCCGTACATGTCCATTTCATTTCATTAAATTTTTTAAAACAAGGGGTCGGCCACCTTCGACAAGGAAAAAAGGAAGAAAAGCTAAGGAAGAAGCTAATTCAAATCAAATCCATTCACATCTCAATCACTTTAATCTCTAAGGCCAAATGAATAATGTTTACATCTCATTTTTGGCTGTATTTTTGGTTTTTAGATGAATGCTGAATATTTGGCATTGATTTGCCATGATTTTGAATAATGAAATGGTTATATATACATGTTGATGATTTATGTATATTCATATCGATTTTATGATATGTTTTATGGGAAAACCCTATAAACTGACATCCAAATGCCTTGAGAGTTTTTATGAATATTATAAATAATATTTTAGAGATGTGTGTCAATTTTCAGATTTTTTTGAAATTATGTGAAATTTATATGAATTTTCTAGTAAAGAAAGTATTAATTTGGGTTAATAATTATTTTTGATTAAATAATAAAATATTTGGGTCTGAAATTTTTATATGTTGCAAAACATATTAAAAGGTATTTTCTATAATTTTTGTAGAATTTTCCTAAGTGTTTTGAGGCTTATATAGAATTATTTAAGGCATGAGACTTAAATGTTTTATATAATTAAAATAGGAGAAGGAGATTTTTGTAAAATAATTTAAATTATTAAATCTGAAAAGTCAGCAACACTTTTGGAAAATGCGATACATTTTATTGGTAAAGTAAGAGGCGACCAATCATAATTAGACATGTGAAGTAGGTTAGGTGAAAAGAACTATTTGCTAAATGTTTTTCGCTGTTTCGACACTGTTGGCACATGGTTCCGCCTCCTCGTCTTCGCTTCCGACACAGTCGAAACCAACGCATATGGTATCAGTTTAATGGTACGTAACGAACTGGATGTAGGCAAAAAGTATTGATTCGAAACCTGGGGTTTCGAAGGGGTTGAGGCAATACTTTTTTTATAAATTAAAAATGTGCCAGCTTGCTTTCGACTTGGTTAGCTTTCGACCATGTCAAATGATTTAAAGGAAATGGTTTCGATTGGGTTGCGCTTCTATTTTTAAATAATTGCTTTCAACTAAGTTAAAACCTTATTGTTGCCGCCTTTTAACCTTTCGACCCAGATAGTTTCGAAAGGGTTGCTTTCTTTTATAAATATAGCTACTTCTTCAATGCTTTCGAAGGGATGGTTTCGACACTATCACTTCTTTAATGAGGAAATGGTTTCGAAACATATACTTTTGACTTAAACATTTTTAAGACCCTTTTTCTAAGATTGAAGTAAAATCCAAATTGGTTTCGAAAGAGATAGTTTTAAATAGTTACGAAACAGATGCTTTCGACTTTAATGGGTTTCTGATCCGCTTGCTCTACTTGAAGGCAGAATTCAATTGGTTTCGACCGAGACTTTTTTCAAAGGTTTAGAAGGGGTAAATTTTTGAATGGTTTCGAAAGGTTTCCATATGTTTTAAATCGAACCCAAAGTGCTTTCGAAAGGATTGAGTTTTGGCTATTTCGAAAGGTTTTAATTAATGGTTTCGAAAGGGGTGGTTCCCAAGGGTTTTGAAAGGGTTGAAAGGAAGGGTTTTCCTATGTTTTCGAAAGACAATATTTAAATGGTTTAAAGGAGGATGTCTTATATTTTGACGCTTTCGGAGAAAAGAAAGAGAAGGTTTTTCCAATGTCTTTGAAAGGCAATATTCAATGGTTTCGAAAGGGTCTTTCAATGGTTTCGAAGGGGCTACCTTCAAGGGTTTCGAAAGTGTTGTTTAAAGGTTTTAAACAAAGATTTCTAATGTATTAAATATATAATGTAGCCTAAGTATTTTCAAGTTAAAAAGACTTTTAACTTGTTTTGGAAGGATAGTAAATCCTTATTAAATCTCATCAACATTATTTTTAGTAAAGTATATATATCATGGCAGAATAGCTTAGAGTAAAGCTAAGAATATATTTTCCTTATATTAGTATGATTTAAAAGGTTAATTAATTTTGAGAAGGTTTCAAGGAAAAGGATATAAGGTAGTTAACCTTAAGAAAATAATTCGTTAACCTTAAGAAAATAATTCAGACAGTTAGTCCAGTTTGCGAGCAGTCAGCCCAGTGGTATGAACAGATAGTCCATTTGTAGCATAACAGACCTTGCTATTATGTTGTGGACAGATATTCTTATTACCTATTTTTGGGCATACAGTCCATTTATTAGCATAAAAGATATTGTTATTTTGATATAATCAGTTTGATTAACTGGTTTGATTACGGGAAAGGATTTGCAAAATATATGTTTTAAAGAGGATATTAGTAAGGGGAAACCCATCCCGCTAAGCGGCGTGGTCTTACTTAATATCAGTAAACCGAGATGCCACAGAGTTATTCATACCAGGCTTTATGTCTGACTCGAAGTATTTGTTTCCCCTTAAATTCTTATGTACTCAAAATTGATTTGATTAGGCTGAGGGTTGAGGTTTTCAGGATTTATTCTTTTTGCGAATAAAGCTTTTGAAGACAAGCAGTGGCTGACAGATAACTAACTAGGATTTGTAGTTTCATTTTTTTTGATTCCGCTATGTATATTAAGTCATATATAACTATATTGCTTTGATCAACCAAAGGGGTATCGTTATATGTCTCTCTTGGCGTACTTGTAATGATTATAATTAATCTTTACCTGGAAAACAATATGGGACTATGTAACTTGGATATGAATTTGTTTTGAAATGTAATCAGTAAAATGTTGTTTTTGAAAATCTATGATTTTGTTCATATTCGAATGCTTCTGATATTATAGATATCATTATCATTACCGTAATTTTTCACCAGAAGTTAATACTATGGATGACTGCAGCATCTGTAGTGGTTAGCTTTTGGCCTCTAGATACGGGATGTTACACATAACCTAATGTTCATTCTCTAAATGCCACAGCTGTCTACCTCAAAACCTAGCCACCTCTCCAATGCCTCATTATCGCTTACATTCTTATATATCATATAAAATGAAGATCCCTAAGCTGATTCTCTTTGATACAACTAATCTGAATTGGATGAACCTCAATATTTGTCATACCCGCATACCTCCCACTGAGCGCATCAGCTACGACATTCGTTTTCCCTGGAGTATACAAAATATCCAGGTCATAGGCCGCAAGAAACTCCAACCACCACTACAAAAGACGCACTATTTAGCGATGGTAAAAAGTCGTTGGCGGCCATCGCGAGCCGTCGCTAAAAGCCGTTGCAAAATACCTCATTGCAACTAAAGAAAGCGATGGCCTTAGCGACGTCTCCATTATTCTTTTTGCAACGGCTTGTAACGGCTAAGTGTCCACGTGGAAGCAACCATTGGGGTTGTTGGTTTTCCGGGTTGTTGATGCAAACCGTTGCAAATCTTTGCAAAGTAGCCGTTGCTAGCCGTCGCGAGCCATCGCTAAATTTGACCAAATTGCCGTCGCTAGCCTTTGCAAACCTGGAATATTTTTTCAGCCAATTTGCAGCACCTTCAACCCTCAATCTCAATCAATCCAAATAATATAATTTCATCATTCCACACATATAATACCATTCTATCATACCATATAATCAATATCAACACAACCAAATCATCAAATTTGCATATTCTAACATATATTTACAAAATCATATAAGAAAATCAACATAACCAAATATGAAAATCCACCAAACCAAACCACATAACTAAATTAAACGACCAGTACATATCAAGTGTCCAAGTATCAATCACAACAACCAAAATACCAAACCCTCCAAAACACTAAGTATCAATCACAACATCCAAAGTACCAAATGTCAAACCCATCATAATATGTACACACACACACACACACACACACACACATATATATACATATATAAAGCGTACCCATCAAAACAAACCAGTTAAGCATCATCATCATCTGCACCTCCTTCCCCGGGCATTGACCCATGCTCCTGATAGAAGGCAGCAATACGCTCATCTATCTGCGTCGCCAACTGCATCCAATTGTGTTTGCATCTGAGCAATCTCTTCCTCATCTATGGATCTCCATATGCCCTTTGGAAATTAAGAGCCTGTGAAATAACTCAAGTGAATAAGAAGTTCATGGCATACAATAACAATAAGAAACTCAAGTTATTGATAATAAACTCAAGTGAATAAGAAGTTCATGGCATAAAGGTTTCTACTGTGTAAACGATGAGTACATACCATATTGCCAAAACTGTAATGTCTGTTTCGACTTGCTGGTTTAATGATTGAATCCCATATCCGATTAGACTCATCAACCGTAAGCGACTCCCGTCCACTCGCTTGTATAACTCGTGCATTGCATTATATCTCTCCTACTATTACGAACAGATATTTGACACAATTGCTATACAATTTACTTATTTACTATGAAATAAACGAATATGAAATATTTTCATTACAGAAATAAACATATTTACCATTACAGAAGCAGCCTTGTCGTCCGACCAATCATATGAAACATTCTCATCCTCAACTGTATGCTCCACTGCATGTGTGACTCTGAAAACCTCAGCCGCTGTGGGCTCCCTATCATACTTTGCCCACTGAATATATACAAGAATAGATTATATTGATAATTTGCATGAGTATATACAAGAATAGATTATATACAAGAACAGAATATATGGTAAAGAGACACTAGTAAATATATACATCCATAACATAAATATTGGTTAATTTATTTACCAGTTCCCTCCTATGTTGTTGGAAGGATTTCGAGCCACCACGATGTAAAGCGGGATTTTCGTTCCTATTAGCCTTGTTTCTTGCCGACAATTCCTATTAATTTATACACACTATCAAGTAAATAATTCAACACATTTAAATGTAAAAATATAGTGACAATACAACTTACTTTGAATGCTTCAGATTCCCAATATTGTTGGAATCCAGCCCAAATATCATCCCCCATCCAACTTGGCTTTTTTTCCTGAACTCTTAGCCCTTGACAGAGTCTCTCTGTAAAAAATTTGCATCTTTTTATTCCAATGATTTACAAAAACATCCATATCCTGCGGATCCACACGTACAACTGCCTGCATATTGAATTATCATTTGTGTTCTGTAGAAGAGATTATATAATTAAAAAACAATCAGCAGAACAGAATACGTAAAACTGATATCATAAGGCATGATGGCATATTGTTTTTGGTTTCATATAAGGCATAATTATATATTACAAAATTGTATTGACCATGAGATCAGTCCATATTGCGTTTTTTATATGTGTTGGGATGTTATCCCACTGAGGCCAACACCCGGACATCCTACTCTTGTATGCCTCCTTCGATACTTGTAAAATGAAATCGAATGGCTCCACCTCGAACCCTCTGTAGAAATGTTGATTTATATATTCAACTAGTGTAAACCCGTGCGTTGCACACGGGTGTGGTGAATATATTGTAGTTACACACCAAATGAAAGAACAGGAAAATCAATGACATAAGGAATATGAAGTAAATAAGGTAAGAAACAAAGCATGTAAAAAGTAAGGCATCATTAAACTACAATTTTTTGTTATTGAAAAGAAGCATAGTGAAATATACACGAAAACAACAACCAAAGCTACACAAAGTAAGTCTACTTTCAAATGTAAATTTAAATACTGGATTAATTTAACAATTCAGATTTAGCACCTTATTAAATTCTGAACAAAGATATAGGACTTGGCAGCAACATTGTAGCTTAATAAGTACATCTTTAATTATCAATATTAGTTTGAGAAAAAAGTAGAAGAAATAGATGGTGGCACAGGGAGTTCGATTAATCCCTTTGTAAAAGTAATAAATGTAAATCTCTATTAAATTATTTGTATCTGTTGTTTATCTGTTGTTTATCTGTTGGTCGTTGGCTATCAACTTTTTAATTCTTCTGTACCTGTTTTTTTTTTGGTATGAAAATGTTGAATACATCTAAGCACAGTACTGAATCATGCTAGATACAGTATTGTATACCAAAATTATTTTGAAATTTTGAATTACTTATGTTATAAAACACACAGAGTAGCCAGTGCAGAAATATATCATTAAAAAGTTCTCTAAGAATATAACCATATATACATTATTATTTACTTGGGAAAGAAAGCACTACATTTGCACTTAGTGAAATACATGGATACTGTGCGTAGTTACAACCGAATGTTAATTTCACACATTATGTACCTTCTATTCCTTGATATATGAATGCATGTGTCAAAAACCAACACCAAATAAAGACTACAAAAGATGTCCACTGGTTAAACATCAGATATTATAAAATTTAATCATCCACTTACATCCAAATTCCATGCATGTTTTGTAATAAAACAAACCACATTACTGTAAAGACGGATGAAATAAAAAACAACAACAGTCCTTCAAATATATCTACGCTTTTCAACTATATATATATATATATATATATCACGTGGTATGACTAAAATTCAAACTGGTTAAATATATTTGTATATAAATTGCCAAATTGATAATCCCATGCATGTCCTTAAAAAGTATCTCCAAGTGTAGGTGAAAACGCGGGAGTGTAAAGAAAGTAAAACCATAAAACACTGCAAATTTAAGCAATGAAAAATGCGTACACTAAGTAGCTTAGCAATAGATGAATATGTGTGTGTGTGTGTGTGTATTGTGTGTGTTCCATAATATTACATTATACTAATCATTTGATTTTGTAAATCATGGGTTAAATTATTTCATATAATTGGAAATTAAAAATGTATTGAGAATACATCTTATAATCAGTAACAATATTTCAACAAATATGCCACTGTATGTATATGCTGATATTCAAGATTGGTTGATGGAACTCATACAAATATATAAGAGTAAAGCATGTCAAAATTAAAATGAGGTAACTCAAGTATTATTTCTTTCTGAGTATGTTACGCCCATCCAATTTCATCAATCATGACATGGCAAAGCATTTCAATCCTGTGCATATTTTGGAAATGTCTTGCTAAATATTCCACTGCAGTTGCTTTATCACATTAATAAAATAATGATAAAAAAATAACTAATTTGTAATAAACGAAAATTTACTCGAAAGTCAAGGCGAACAATGCTAGTGCTTGATACTAATTGAGGTTTTATAATTTTGTTGATATAGAACATAGTAATGGAAAATTAGCATAATGTATGAATATCAAGCACAAAGGTTTCATATTTATAGCAAGAGGACACAAATTTCTACTTAAAAGATTATCACAGGTTTAATATACATTGCAAGTTCATAGTTTAAGATTTATCCACTGCACGAATAGCATTCTATTAGTCCATCGACCTACAGCTGGAACTTTCTATTTTTGACGTTAAATAGCGCAACAGTTGAACGAAAGTGGGAAGATGGAACTAACCTTTATAAATAGCACGTGCCACTCCAATTACATCTCTTGTGGAGAAAAATCCAATTTCAATTCCGTAATAATAGGAAAAATTAAATCGTATTACGCATTAAAAATGTTATATCAATATGATATCAATGGAATGATGAAACACAAAACATGCTAAAAAGACGCTGAGGTGGAGTAAAACACTATAAATGCATGACAAATTGAACCTTACATGCTAAAAATTTAATTATCTTAAAATACAATCCACTTTTCATGCTTAAAAGTTGTAGTCATGGTACATTTATATTTCAATTAAGAAAATAAAGAATTCTAGAATTTAGGAAAAAAAACATGTAGAAACTGCGTACATAGCGGACTGTACAAATTATACCTTTTTATGGTTTTTTATCCCAACATTTCCTTTCAATTAACATAATAAATCATAAAGTTAGATAATCTTAAATATGTATATTACGTGGTTTTTTTTGTTTCAAAAAGTAGTTCGGCAATGAGTGATGTAGTAACTTTAAATTATAACACAGTATTGCCCTTCTAGTCACATGGATGGGGATAAAAATCATGCCAGCTTTGATTGAATTGACAACCAAATGCTTCCATGCACTGTTGATAGTATTCTGTGTTTGTGCAGTAGCACAATCATTTTGTCATTTGCATAGCATATTATTTATATTTTAGAATGTTACTTTTGAGTCAAAATGTTATAACGTACGTTTTAAGACATAAGATTTTCCAGCTCATTCATATATATTTTTTGATTACTTTTCTATTAGATAACACTGTACATGATACAGTGAACACGTATATGTCAGTGCAGTAAATAGTTATACATGAGAGTTGTAGAACGTGACATCAATATTGCAGCCTATTAGAGCCATCTTCAACCGTTAGGACATCAAATGTATGTTAATGGTTAAAATAACTAAACTAATGCCAAATAAAAGTTGGCGTGCATTGAAGTATGAAGACGTTAAAAGCTTATAAATGAAATACACAACTTGAGCTTAAACATAACAGAACAGACGAACATTCCTTTATTCGCACCTGGAAAGGCGAAAAAAAAGCTGGATATAATAATAGGTAAAACAGCAACCGATATAATAATAGGTAAGGTAAATAAATTGATACGAAACAAATGTTTGAAGTTAATTAATATCGCATACATGGATGTGATAAAAAATAGCAACTGCTGAATGAAAAACAGTACATTATACAAAAGGGTGCAAAAACGCAGGACATGAGGCCTTGAAGAACAAATGTACCACAGAAGCAAAGTAGGTGCGAAAATAGTTGTACAATTTTCATTCAATGATGACAGACGTTAAGAAGACAAAATCTTAAAATAATTACTGTCCTGCATCTTCACAATATTAGTTGGACACACGTGCAACTTGAAACATGCTGAATATAATATGAGTTGAAAAGACAGACAAAAGGTCAAAAGAAACCTGTTGAAAAGAACAGTGGGAGTCAACACCTCATGACCTTAATTAATACAATTACGGTACATGCAAGGACAGTAGCAAAAACATGCTGAATATAATAAGAAGCATACCTGAAACAATGTTGCTTCTTTTTTGGTGATGTTGTATTTCACAAAACATGAATGGAAACATTGATAGTAGAATCAGCGGCTGCCAATGATCAAAAATTTGAATGTCATAGATTAGTTCAAAAGAAGTCAAATTGTTAAACTTCAATAGGTAATGCAGTGACCAAGAGTTGTTATTTGTAGGGTATGCCTGAGTCTGCAATCAAAGGAAAACCATGTCTTATAGGTACTGCAGGTAGTGAAAAGTATAACCCTCAAATTATGAAAGTTCACATACCAAATGTATTTAGGTTAAAACCGAGTTCATGTGCAATATGAACTGCATTAGTTTATATGTCATATTAAAAAACGGATAGTCATGTAAAAATGTTTGAGTTTGAAGATATTGAATTTGTATGAACAGCAGATATAATTTTCCAACTGTGAAGAAAAATATTAGAAAATAAATGTAGAAGCATAATTGAAAACTTGTTTTTGGTTTTTTTTGACTATTACCTACCGAAAAAAGGTTTTTCCCTAAGCTTTTCCGGACAGAAAAAAAGACAGGAAGTGTGAAGGTTTTTTATGTGCACAGACTCAATTTCACCAGACAGTTTCAGGCTTAAATTACGGTTAATATAATTTTAAGTGTAAACCCACCTTTGTTTGAAACCGAATGCAGTGGTAAATTTAGTGAAGGATGAATTTTCGGTTGTAAACTTATGATTGCTAAGAACAGTTAGCAATTCTGAACTTGTAATGTACACACCAGCAAAGGAGTTGTTTAGTCGTACTGTAACCTGGTAAAAGATGAGGTAATGTTATTTCATTTAATTAGAATGACAGGACAGATAGTTGTTATCTAAGTTAGTTCTATTACCTTATTGACACCATTGCCCGATGGGTTAGTGTGGAATGGAAGGGAGTGTTCTATGTTTTTAATTTTTTGGTCCAAAACTTGTTCCTAGCACATGTATTTATGGACCTATATCTCAATTGTAAAAGAGCAGAACGTAATTTAGCACACGCATTGACAGGGAACATGCAATTCAGGCGGTGGATGGCATCTACCTTTTTTGAGCGGATTTGTTGTTTCAGATGGTTAAGACGTCTTTTTTCAATCCTGGATCGCTCCAGGGTAGAAGTCAGTTCTTGTGGGGCCTGCAGTGCAACAGATGATAGGATGAGTATAATGCTTTAAAAAAAAGGTGTAGTTGCTATGTTTCTGTTATATGTAACCGGAGGAGATAACCATTAGTGGGGATATGTTAACTTGGATTCCCCTAGAGCGCAAATTGGATTGAAGTAGCGTTATATCTTCATCGACCTTTTGGGGACAGCATGGGAAAAAAGTTGCCCGAATAAATGTAATATCAGTGAGTGTAGGAAGGATAATAAGAGGATATGATCGTGACGTTACCTGTCCATGGATGTCAACCTAGGGTGAAAAATAAATGCGTTAGGGTAATAAGGAATTTTGAAGGTGGAAAAAAAATGAGGAGGTTAGAATATAAGTTTAATTTTTGGGTAATCACAGGCATGAAATTAATACCTTAAGTATTGGAAATAAAGACTTGTTGGCCTCCATATGTTGGTTAGGGACAGTTGATTGTCTGAGAAGATTGTTCGAGACAAAGAGTTCATAACCCCAATTCCGTGCATGTAGTATGTAAGTGTGACCTACGTAAAATTTGGCATAATAAATGTGGATATGTATGCAAATGTAACAGAGCGAAAAGTTTGAATGTTTGTGCTGAGTCAAAGAGAGCTGAAATGTTAGAACCATATATTCAAGACTCGTTGATGGTATTTGTCTACGTATAGTGGATACTGAATGGGGACATGAAGAAAGAGGGTAAAAATTATATATGTTGGAATTGTCATTCCAGACTGGAGCACCGTTTGTAACATTGCGACATGTAGTTAATATATAGTTTTAAATTGGTATTGTTTGTTGGGTAGGTTTTGCAGATGTGATGAATTTATACAGTTGGGGGAAGATGAAATTGTAAAACTGCTAATTATGAAATATTAACTGTATTTGCACGAAAGGGGTGCGGCGAATATTAGTTTTTTGGATATTTAAAGATATGCAGCGGGCACAAAGTTGAAATGCTTTATTTCAAACCAAACAGAGTACATGCAATAGAAGACGGACAACAAAGAACAGAAGAAGTAACTGCATTACAACAATCAACATATCTGGAGATACTTAAGAAACAACGCAGAAGCTAAGCGGCAGCCGTACGATTTTTCTTTCGGGGATTTCCTTTAAGCTGAGTCACCTTGTTGTCCGAAGAATGTGGAAGTTGCAGTGTTAAAGTGTGTTAGTTAATGTAAAAGTTTTTTGAGAAAATAATGTATGCAGGGCTAAATTGAAAAAAATGCAGGTATAAATGTAGTTTCGTGGACATAAGAGTTGCTTGTTGAAGGACGTATATACATGGATGGTGAAATAGGTACCTTAGCATTGCTTTCTTCAGGGGGCGTACTTATGCTGTCGGTAGAAGGAGTAGTAATTTTAGTTGCTGTTAATTTTTTCTTTCCAGCAGACTTAGCATATGTGTCAAGTTTGGCTTGAAAATTTTCTGTTTTACCAATTAGATGTTCGAGAATGGTTCTGACTTTCTTCTCACCCCCGACCTTAACGCAAAATATAATTTTTTTTCAGTGGCAATATCTTGTATAACGTTGCAGCAGAGAAGGGAGATTAATTTTCATACAGTGAGTTGTAATAGATATACGATGACTGCGATGAATCCAAAAGTACCTCATTTCTTTGAATCCTGTACAAAGCTTCGGCCTTTTGTCTCAGAACAAACTCAGCCACCCTGTCAAACAGCACAATTGGAACAGATGCAGTGCCGCCATCAACAATTACTTCCAAACGAAACCTAGTAAGGGAGAGAAGACAAAGGAAGCTTAGTGGTCAAGGTAGAGCTATGCGGAAGCTAAATTGTGATCTCATTACCTATGCAATGGAAATTCGACATCTCTATCGCACTTGCTGCAGTAATTCTTATGTCCTGATGTGGTCATACTGGATTTGCAAATGTTGCAGGATAAATATTCCCATCTGTTGTCGAGAGAAAGCCCTGTTATTTTTGCATCAAATGCAAATATTTTTCCCTAACAAAGAGAGGTTGTTGTTGTGAGTTTACGAAATATGAAGGTAAATGAAGGTTGATAGTCAAATGCAGTTTTGCAGTAATTATCTTGAGGGTTAAATAAAAGCTAAAAAAGATGTATGAAGATAAACATATCAAATTGCATGTAAGATTTATAAAGGTGATAAGAGGAATAAGAAACAAATCGCACGACTTGAAGAACAGAGTATAAATTTTGATTTTCGAATTTTTAAAAGAACATTTAAAAAGGAAAATTATGTATTTTAGGTGAATATTATAAATTGTTGCTGCAATAAAACCTAATAAAGTTAATTTCGAAGCTGAAAATTATGGTTGTCCATGCACAATTTGGGCAAACAGTGTAAGATCGTTTATGCAGGAATACAGGCATCACCCCAGGAAAAGGGCAACTGGTCGGACAACCATACTGTTAAAAACAATTCGTTAGATAGCAGTTGAAGGAAGCGTAATGTATTGAAATATAAAATTTTTCCAATTAAGGCAGTTAGGCAGGCAGGGAGGAGTAGTGTACTTACGTCATACACAGATGGGAGATCCGAGCTTATTATTTCTGATATGCACCTATCAGTGATTATCCCACTTGGTTTTTTAAACTGCATGTCTTCAGCTGAAAACGCAGGCAGCTTCCTTTTGCGGAAGCTGGAAAAATTGTAAAAAATAGGAGGGTTAGTAGGAGGCTGAAATAATTTATTTTCCCTCCTGTTAAATAGAGAGACATAAAATAGAGCAAATGTTTTGTTATTTATGTTTCCTATTAACATATTTTCTATTTACGTAGCAAGTAATATTGATATGCGGTTAGCAGGGTTGACCTCTTCAGTAGATCAGATCCCTCACTAATATCCAAATCGGTGTGAATAAAAGTTGCAGTAGTTGAGCTCAGGCTTAGCTTACCTGCACGTCAAAGCAGAAGCAATGTTTTTATAATAACAAATAGATATACAAAGTATAGGAAGATATGTGGATATAGGAAACATACCCCGGTAGTTCTTTACGGTCATTGATGTAAGGATAATTGTTTTAGTGGTGTCAACGATAGCGGAGTCGTCTATCAAGGCTGCTTTGTTGCCCCACAGTGTAGCAGCAATCCCGTTACCACTGAAGTTGAGATAAAATAATGGTCATCCAAGAATACTGTAGAAATTCAATGGCATGTATGGCGAGGGATGAAATAGTACAGAAGCTACAGATACCAGTTAAGATATAGGATAAGCTCACGCTTAGTAGTTACTGAACCATTCCCGACAGATTGATTTACGACATCACCAACATGGTGGAGGACCCCAATGACATCTGATTTGAGTGGTTGATTTGTAATGGAGTTGTAAATGGGTAAATGGCAGGCTAATAAGATGAAATGAAAAGAAGATGGGATGTAGCATACTTACCAGTTAAGTATTTTACGGTATCGGTCCTATTAATTATGGATTGATAGTCTGCAAATGAAAACTTATGAGCTGGTATGGTGTCATCATCGTTGTCAACCTCAGCCACGGTTGTCAAAGCAGTGAAGTCGATTTTAATGGCTTTGTTCAGCGGAAGATATTTGTCACCAGCAGGGATGATGTTGAATTCACCTATGTCGTAGAGCAACCCTTCTTTTAGCTTGCCAAGGAATAGTGGCATGAAACGGGGCCCTGCAACTGCATGTATTTCTCCATCCTGAATTAAGAGAAAGCATTAGTTCCCGAATACGTATATATTTTCATTCTGGAAATGTGAACCACAAATACCGATATTCATATGAATGTACTTGAAATGATAAAACTTAATGATGATAATATATGATATATAAATATTTGCAATGAGTTAACGTGTTGCAGCTCTTGCCAATCTATGATGGTAAGCTATGCAAAAGTTAATATCATTAGTTGCTGAAACTACCATACTTTACAATCAGTATTCAATGTGAAACAAACATACAAATGAACGATTTTTACGTCAAACGCATAATGCTTTGTAGCAAAGCGTAAGCACAGTAATTATGTTCATTAGAAGCAATTTCATACCAAGTGTTTAATAGATTATAAGCTTGTAAATTCACAATTAGACAAAGGTATGATATGTAATTTGCAGTCGCAACTGAAAACTTTTTGCGCTATTGTCAATATATGTATGTATATTTTGTACAAACAGTATTAGCAACCTACGGTTCATGGAAAAAATTAAAATCAGATAGTGATAATTGATTTAAAAATATAGATAACTCGAATTAGTACATATTGTATTGGATTAAACAAATCCACATCTTTTGCTGTTATCCCTAAAATAATTTGTGTTTGTAAATACTAATTAAGTTTTACAGTACATATTTAATTCCTTAATAAAGTTATGTAAATGTTTTATAGAATTGTGCACAATTATTCCCTCCGCCTAGCTATATAGGTATAGTTAAAAAACGTTTTAGTACTAACATGAAGAAAGCATACTGTTGTACAATGTTTTGTATTTCAGTGACAGCCCTTTCGTAGTTTGGACAGTGAAAGCATTAATAAACCGTAAAGTCAAAGGCATAAATGTATAAGGGGAAAGAATGACAGAAGTGTTGCAAAATGACAAAATGTCGTTAACTTAATGCAGACCTGGAGAAGCCAAAAAGTTGTAATAAATGTAAATATTAAATAGAAATATACTCCTTTGTAATAAAATGGATAAAGCAGTATCGGATGTATTTGTACCAGGTGCGATTTAAAAAAAATTGTGTATTGTACATTAAGAAATGGTAGATCTTAAACTGCAGTAGTTAGTACTACCCAAATTTGCGAAGAAGAACGCCGCGAAGCATTTAATTTCATAAGAAGAAATATTATTTGCAGATTGTAGGCTACCTAATAAAACGACAAAATTACAAACATGAAGTAAAAAGACGGTAACAGCTTCACTTGGACTATGGAAATTAAGTAATATATTAGCGTACAATTTTCTGTTGGAACCAAAGCCCTTAGTGCATCATTAATAAAAAAAATTAAACCTTGGTTCTCTGTGTAGTAAAAATTATTGTGAAATATAACCATTTACTTTGAAGTCCCAAGGTCATTTGTGTTTCTATATGGTTGGGTCTAACCATAATATTTTGAGAGACATAATAACAAATACAGTTGATATTCCATTTTAAACACAAGAAGTTTAAAAAATTCAATAGACATTGTAACATAAATTTGCTATCCATGAAGAATATAAGGATATGGTGAACATTCAAACATTCGGAGTAAAATATTAGAATTTACAATGTTTTAAATTTTTGATGCTTAGACAACCGTTATACAGTTGCGTTAGTTTGATAATATTGAGCATCGAATAAAAGTGTTGTAAAACCGCTAGAATGTCATAATAAGTAGAAGAATGTGGTACAATATGTGAAACCCAAAGTGGTTAAAGCAATACAACGAAAAGAAAAACATTCAAAGCTTATGTAGATTGTTAATAAAAATTAACGAAATACTGTACAACAGTAAGTAGAGTCTTAGGGGAAAAAGGCTAAAATTAATACATTCACACACATAGACAGGCAACGTATGGAAAATAATTGAGGGTGAGAAGAGAATGTTTGCGTTCAGAACTTAAAATCTAGTAGTTAAGAATTTAGATTAAGTAAACTAAAGGGTATAGCACGTCACCAACAATTTATGTATATAAAAGTTAATTTAACAATGTAATCCTGACTTGTACGGACAGTAGTTTGTAAAACATAGAAAAGAAAATGAATATATGAAATCTAAACCTGTAAATCAAGAAGAGAACTAAAGTTAGGAGATGATAGAGAAATAAAGTGTTGACATAAAGAGTACGCATGGAGGCGCATAACAGTGTGAAAATCTTGTTAAATGCAACAAACGTTAGCAAAAAAATGGAGGGACAAAAAAAGAGGGTAGAAAACAAACAAATTCAAAAACGTTTGTAAGGCTAACCTTGTTATCTAGCAACTGCATGTTAAAACCGAAAACATCATTGCTCTTCAGGTTGATGGAGTCCCACATCCTTCCAACACGGACTCGGATAATTGCTCCAACGCTGTCAACAGTCAGCGAATTTATAGATGAGTATGTAGTTTCCATGATTGTCTGAAGAGGAGAAAATATGTTGTGATTAGCTGATTTGCGTATGAGCAAGAGATAGCCTGCAGGTTATAAAGGATTGGATTTATAATATTGGGTGTCTTTTCGTTATCTGTCGCAATAAATGTGAGGCAGTGTAAACAATTATAAAACTGATAAATTAAAGTTATCTTATAGTGTAAATGACAGGAGGTACGTAATATAAACAGACACCATTATAAATTCTAAGCACAATAACTAAGGTTAGCAATCCAGAAGTCATAGTTAAGACAGTATATTATCATATTCTAATTTGTTTTTATGGTAAAGAAGTAAATGTACCTGCTACTGCCTTGAGTGTTTTGCTATTCCTCAGTATATGTGTAAAGGTCAATGGCATTTTATTGGTATGTATTTGAAACAGCAGTTTCGTTTCCTGGATAAAGCAATAAAGAATAAAAATTAAAAACCGTTATACTTATAATGCCCATGATCTGTTCTTCCTGGTAGAAAATAAAAGTAAAAATACTTTTAAACATCTGTTTTGAACTAAAAAGAAACAGATATGAAAAAATAGGGTGCAGTTTACTTAATAGTAAGTTATTGCTTCGAACATGCATTAAATCGTCGATTATTATAGGCGTATCGATGGGCAGCTGAAGAATATGAAATCCAACGTATATAGTATAGCGGTTATATGTCGTTTTGGAAAGTGAGAAATTGCCGTTACATGAAAATAATTATGTGACCAGCTTAAAACAATCATTATAGCATATCTTTTATATTTTGAACATTTTGAACAAAAATTGTTGAATCTGTACAACATATAACATGTAGATATTGATGATGAAAAGGAAAAATCCACACACAGAGCATTACCATGTTGTTTTGCATGTAGTCATTGTAAATGTATATTAAATTTCACTAACACATAAAGATCACTCATAAACTTCAATTTGACGCAAAAGAGATTCAGAGTCAACTAAGTGGGTCCGTAGTTTTTACATCTCAATCTAACTTTGCTCTATTATAACAGATAGTACTTGCAATCAGATGGTACAAAATTAAACTATGGCTAACCTACACCTAAAGATATTCATCCTTCAGTATTGGAAAATAAACAAATCGTGTTTCGCAAACAAAATGATTGGTTGATAAAATAACGTGTACTGTAAAATTATCAAATCAAATGGCATAATAGCTCAAAAGCATAAAAATTCAAATGTGATTTTTGTAATCGGATCTGAGGCAGAAATTAATCAATAAAGAAATAAAATCTGTTTCTTATCAATATGCACTTTTTGCCCATAAGAACACCATTATATCATTGTGTTTAAAAACAACTATAAAGTAATATTAAATATGCAAAAACTAAGATATTTCAAACCCCGTTTAGCATACATTTTACCACGGTGGCATTTTCAGTGAGGAGTTTTTTTTTATAATTTAGCTCTATGTAAATTTTGCTAAATTTCCCATTGATCTAATGTTGAGTCAGTAGACAGTGTAATGACTTATTTGTATGTCAACTAAATTCCAGCAGGAATTTGGAACAATATGTTGAATATACGATATATATTATTATTTTAAAATACTTTGTCATAATAACAGGGGGTAAAAAATTATATTTGGCAAATATAAATGTAATTAAAAATGTACCTATGAGTGAAACCGGATGCATGTGCACTTTGCCTGTTGGAAGAAGGTTCGTTGGTGAACTTGTGAGTGCTGAGGAAATTCAGCAAGTTTGCACTGTAACAAAAAAATAAAAACACCTAAAAAATGCGTAGGTATGTACCAAGCTCCCAAGCTTCAAATTCACACTCTTTAATGCTGACCAACAAAATCATAGCGTCAGTTTACTATCCCATAACCCTACAACAAAGTAGGGAAAAAAAATTACGGAACAATGATTTTCATGTGAACTACAATAGACAAATATGTAGCCAAAATCAGTAGAACAAATCTGCAAAGTAACAAAAACAATTTTATCCAATAATGAAGAAAAAATACTACATTGACAATTACATCCAAACTTATCAATTTGAGGAATCGAGGAGTTGATTTCAGTATAATAATAGAAGCTTCATTATTTCTTATTGCCTTGTGGTAGGAGTCAACACCTACTTAGGTTAAAAACCGATAATTTTATGCCATTAGAGGATGAAATTTTGATGCACGTGACAGCGGGTAGGAAATGTTATAACTGTGCAAGAGAACCGGAGGCGGTGAGCTATTTTGGCAGAATGCCACAACTCGGTACAAAAAAACCAAGCAACCAAACTTGTAAGTCAGGTGATACTCCATAATCTTTCAGCTGATAATGGTAGCACGAAGGATATCTGTACCACGCTATGTTAGAAAAGAAAGATTTTTTCAATCACATATGTTTTTGCCCTCTATATATAGTTGTAACGATTAAATGCTACTACAGTTGTAAATAATCCAATGATATATAAAAAAGTCAATTATAAAAAAGAATTATAAACTCAAGCTGAAATTATTGCCCTGCAAACAATTGCATTCAATACTTCCACTGAGCAACTTTATCAAGCAACGATAGTAATAAAAGTTAGTATACAGTTTAATGTAGTGAAGAATTACTTTATTGTCTTTCCTATTTCATATAGGCTCTTTCATTGTAATTGTAGATAAAGGATCTAAAAAGCGAGCCCATAAATGGACATGGTTCCACCTATCACCATCGTTTGGAAGAACACGACCTCAAACGACAGGAGAAAAAACCATTTTATTCATTAATATTTATCTTGTTAGTCTGTAATTATTATTTTAATTTGATGAACAAAAATTCATTTGAACAGTTGATGATGATGACAAACACATAAGAAACAAAAAAGTATTGTAGCTACAAAAGTACATGCAGCAAATAATATTCCCTCCATATTTTAACATTTGAAAATATAATATTAATCATAAATTGACATCCTAAGATGATAAAAGCTTATAATATGCACATCATTTGATACATCGTCATAAATTTTAAAATATATTCGAAAAAACTATGATTAGTAAACCTTATACTATAACAAACAATAAATGAATAAGAGTCTACTTATGTGTATAAGTAATAATAATACTTAATTTTATTCATATATTTTAATACAAACTGTTGAACAAATAATTAAGTCTATAAGAATCAGAAATATACCATTCAATTATTGTAAACTGACATTACATGCACAATGAATCTGTAAGCCATTTATGTGGCTCTCCACTTGACAAAATATAAATTTGACCATTTAAATGAACGTGTGGCCTTCCATATAAGCATTCTTTGAAATAAGGAGCACAGTACAAAATATATAGGAAAGATTTGAAATGAACATAAATTTGCTAATTCGGTATGAGCTCAATTGTTGAGTATGCACTGCAATATTATAATATATTATAGGTGAAGGGAAGATAAATGTTTCAGCACAAGCATTAAAAAGTTTAAAACCTACGGCTCAAGTCTAATGTACTAAAATGTAATAGAAAAGTCAATATGGGGCTTAAAAGATACGAAAATCTACCCACTGACACATCAACAAATGCAAAATCTAATGAAGAAAAAAAAAAGAATTGCACCTCTATTAACATGTCATTGAAACCACCTCTCTTGCTTTTGCATAGTGCAGATCAATGATATCTGAAACTATACAAATTGAATCGTTACGAATAAATCATGAAGGATAATAATAGGCCTGATAGCATCTATAAATTAGAGCGCATGATAATAACTTGCATCTTAAAATGATTACTATAAATCATGAAGCAATTGACAGATTTCATGAAGAAACAAATTTGTATGTTTAATTTACATGTTGTGACATGACTTTTTTTAGAAAGAACATGACAACTAAGTGATTATGTCAATTTGGTACTTGGTATTTAATGACTATACATTATACAAAGTTCAATTTGTAACCATATAGTTTGAATGGACAAAATTTTAATATAACATAGTAAGGAATTACAGAAATAATGCTTTGGAATATGAGTTCACCCAGAAATGTTGCAAACCTGCATCAGAGCATAAGTAGTTTTTTACTTCCATCTTCGCCATATCCTAACAGCCTCTAGGATATTCGTACAATGCAAAACATTGTCTAGACACATCCCCAAATATCTTACCGAATGAATTGATCAGTGGTGATGTAAATTAGATATGATGTCATGGGAGTTCGCCTACCTTTCCATCTTAATTAGCTTTTTCAAGCCATCGTCGTCTTCATTGTATGCTTTGCAAATAAACCATGAGGCATTGCATACTGAATTATTATATTAGTGTTATGATCTGCCTACAAATTCATACCCTAATAATCTTGAATTTCAAAACACAGAAACATATGAAAAAATGATATGTAAATCAAGAGGCCCTTTTTAGCTCCTTCTCTATTTTTTTTGATGATTTGAAATATACCCGTTCACTACCCTTTTTTGGGGAAGTTGGTCAACATACTTGCTATAATTGATGAAATGATTCATAAGGTATCAAATTTACTTTTCAACTGACTGTGATTCAGAGATCAAAAAATGAGGAGAAAAAACTTTACCAACAATAATGTTTTAAATTGACAAAACATAATACCTTCACTTGGTTATATTATTTTCTGTAGTAAGTGAAGGTGTATAAATACCAGGTAAAGTGTAATTAAAAATTTCTTACCTTCATTACCTATGTGTTAGAATAGTATATTTTTCATGTCTATTTTACTCTAGTGCTTTTGTATTCAAACAGAGAAGCAACAACTATGAAAAAAAGTAGAGATGTTTTTCAAAAAATCGAGTATGATTAATAGGTTACTTGATTTTTTTTTTGTAATACATCAGTAAAAATGTAGTACTAGAAAATAAGTAGTTATTATATGAGTGGAAACAACATCCTGAAGTGAATGAAAAATAATAGAAGATGTTAGTATTACTGCAAAGAAACTGAAATAGCACAAAAGTATCGCATCAAGAGGGCAACGAAAGCAATAGCATTCTGTTGAATATAATTATGCAGAGTAGCATAGGTTGAAATTTGTACAATACTATTTATCATTTGTAAAATATTCATAGAAAAGGATAAAACTGATCTGAATACTTTCTTGTTCAGTATCGTTAGAGAATCATAATTAATAAATGAAGCAAAAAACAATGGAAGAACTATAAATAAGGAAGAATGGATAGTGAAAACCGAAGTATTGATCGATGAAAGATTAAAATGTGCCAAATTATATGATTTATTTTTCAACTTCCGCATGGGAAAAAATGGTATGATGCTAAATGTGCTTAAACATTTGGTATGGTCAAACAAATTTATGCGTTTGGACAATGAACATTTTTTTTCCGTCAAATCTAGCAATATCAATTCAAGGTGATTCGATCAAATAGTTTGTATGTCTTTTTTGCTTTGTTCTATGAATCGCATTGACATATTTGGATGCATGTTATGTCGATCATTATGTTCACTGTCAGGAAGGAAAAAGATCAAGAACCTTTTACGCGAAACAAAGGAAGAACATAAAATAAAAATCATACATATCCACATTTAAGACGGTATAGACATGACGCAGTGGAAATTGTAGTGAGTGAGGGAAATTGTGTAAAAGCAGGTTAAAAATTTGCTGGCAAACGGTTAACACCAAATTAATGGGTAATAATTAAGTATTAACTGTTAGCTGGACAAATAATTTATACAGTATTATATGATTATTTTTGTAGCATACCTTTAAAAATGTAATACTAAAATAAGTAGTTATTATATGATTCGAAACAACATCGTTAAGCCTATGATAAATAGTACAAAATATTTGTATTACTGCAAAGAAACTAAAATAGCAGAAAAGCATCGCATGAAGTGGGCAACGAAAGCAATATCATCATGTTGAATGTAGTTATGCAGATAAACATAAGTTGAAATTTGTACGATACTATTAGAGAATCATAATTTATAAATAAAGAAAAAAACAATGGCAGAAATATAAATAAGGAAGAATGCAAAGTGAAAACCGAAGTATTGATCGATGAAAAGTTTAAATGCGCCAAATTATATGATTTCTTTCTCAGGTTCTGCATGGAACAAAATGGTATGATGCTAAATGTGCTGAAACATTTGGTATGGTCAAACAAATTTATGCGGTTAGACAATGAACAATTTTTTTTTCGTACAATCTATCAATATAAATTCAATCTGATTCAATCAAATAGTTTGTACGTCGTTTTTGCTCTGTTCTATGAATTGCATTGACATATTTGGATGTATGTTATGTCGATCATTATTTTCACTCTCAGGGAGGAAAAAGACCAAGAAACTTTTAAGCGAAAGAAAAGAAGAACAGAAAATAAAAATCATACACATCCACATTTTAGACGGTATAGACAGGAGACAGTGGAAATTATAGGGAGTGAGGGAAATTGTCTAAAAGTAGAAAAAAATCTGCTGACAAACTATTAACAGAAAATTAATGGGTAATAAATAAGTATGTACTGTTTGCAAATAATTTATACTGTAGGAGAAACAAATACGGCTGTAGTTATGTTGTATATTTAAGAGATCATAGTGGAAAGAATAGTTACAAACCTTGTAATTTCAGCAGGGGCAAGGATTAAAAATATATTGCAGTGGAGGTGATCCACTACAAAGATCCATGTTGAAGATAAGTGGTAACATAAATCTTATATGTTAAGCCACTCAGCAGATAGATTGAGTAATGAAATCAATTAACTCACTAAGAAAGGAAGAAATGTAAACAATTTTTTGTGACTGGACAGAAAGTCTAATGATTTTTCAAGTAATGGTAAAATTGAGATTTCAAAAGAGTCTCCTATATCGTATCCAATGAAATGCAAAGACCAACTTGTATAAGGGGTAAGACGATCAATGTATGAAAGGAATTTGTGGGAAGAGTATTATTGTTGCAAAAATTAAGTTGACTGGTAAACATGAACAATCTTTACAATACGGCAGAAAATATAGTGCGGTTGAGTAAATTACGTACGAAGCAATTTCTGTACATGGATTTAAAAACGGAATATTCAACTAAAACAAAGTGAAGGTAGCTACAAATCGTCAAATATTTCGTGAAATACAATATTTTCAGTATAGCCGACTTCTTCCGCTCCTTGTTGCGTAATTAGCAATTTAAGACCGCGGTGTGATGTTGTTCTTGATATAGCTACGTACAATTGACCATGGGAAAACACAGGTCGTGGCAAATACACACCGACATGATCTAAAGTCTGTCCTTGACTTTTATTAATTGTCATAGCGAAGCAAACTTTGATTGGGAATTGCAACCGACGGAGAATAAATGGCCATTTTGTATTTGCCGATGTATGGACAATTCGAGGAATGAAAACTTTATTTCCTACATAGGTCCCAGTTATAATTTCAGCTTCAACTACTTTTGCTGCCAGTTGGGTAACGATCAAACGTGTTCCATTGCAGAGGCCTATACTTTGATTTATATTTCGAAGAAGCATTATCGGAATCCCTACTTTAAGGTTGAGTTTATGGCCAGGAATACCTGAAGGGTGCAAAGTGTTCAAAAATTCAGTAGGAAACAAAAGATGTTGATCCTCAATTCCTTCAGAGGCCGAGCTTATTGTGTCTGCGCTAAGGTATGTAGTTAAAGATCCTGAAATAGTTGATGTTATGTAGCTATTAATTTCTTCCATGCAATCATTAGTTGGAGCCAAAATGCATCGTAGACGTAAATAATTTGGCTCTTTCAATCGTTTTTCTAAGTCTGGGTACGTATGATCTACTATTGCTGCAATTGGATTTGAAGCTTCTTTGATTAACAAATCTTGTGGTATCTTTATCCATGTTGGCTCAGCTCCTTGTTGCAATGCAGTGGCAGGAACTTTTCCATCACCCACAGCGAGGACCCATTTTGTAAAATTCTCCAACTTTTTAATTTCAGTACATGCACCATCCGTCGACCTTAGCCGCATGTTAAGGTTTAGTTTGAAAACACGACATTTGGACCATAGCGGAGATTTGTTTATGGAGGATTGGACGATTGCATTTCTCGATCCTTTTGGTATAACAGGAAGTACTTGTCTAAAATCTCCTCCCAAAAGAACAGTTTTTCCACCAAAGGTATGTTCATGTAAACAGTTGACGCCGTCGTCCATCAAGTCTCGAAGAGTGCGATCAAAAGCTTCTAAAGAATTTCTATGTACCATAGGAGCCTCATCCCAAATAATTAAATCTGATCGTATTATGAGCTTTGCAAGATTTGATTGCTTTGAAATGCCGCATGTCGTGTCTTCTCCGACGTCAATTGGTATTTTAAACCTAGAATGGGCAGTTCTACCTCCTGGTAGTAGTAGAGATGCTATACCAGACGATGCAACCGCTAAAACAATTTTACCCTGTGAACGCATTGTTGTAATTATTGTATTCCATAGGAAAGTTTTTCCAGTTCCCCCACTTCCATAGACGAAGAAAAAACCTCCTGCTTTTTCGTCTACTGATGCAGAGACAACATCGAAAACATTTTGCTGCTCTACGTTTAGTTGAGACAACATCGTACTTGCTTCCTGTTGTAAAGTAGAACAATCATAGCTTAGCTCCTCATCTATTAGTCTATTGTGATGTGGACGCTGTAATGATAAATTTGGCATTGGCATAAGAGGAAAGTCAGCTAAAGAACGATTGTTTAAATTAAGTATATTTTTGAAGTTCTATCAAACAATAGTTCTTTAGTTCTTCTTCTGTTAAGAACAAATTTGTGTTATTTCTGATGCGACGTTGTTTCCATTGTATGTCGTCGGAGAGCATTTTCCAGTTGTTTTTCCAAAGCTCAAATGGGTTCGAAATTTCACAGAAAAGTAGCATCGTCGCAAACATTTGACGTAAGTTATTTCCAGAAGACCGGTTTTCAGCCTCTAAGAGCGCAGTATTCCATTCGTTGTCATTTTCTAACAATCCTAGAGCGACACATGCAGATTGAAAGTCTGAATATAACGTACCATTTACAGTTCGAATGTCCTCATAGGAGGTTGGGCCTTTAACAACGGTTAAAAGCATTCGTAAGTAGAACCTTTCCCCGGAAGTTGGATGCGCGTAGTATATTCTGCCTATTTTATCACCTTGTTTCCTTCATCTCCATTGCTTCTATTTTTCGTACCATACCCAATTTGACGGAAAATCCACATATGTCAAACATCTTGCATCAACATGTAGCATATTAGTTCTCATCCATTCTGTGAACATAGTTCGTTCAATATTTCGCCTGCCTACAATTTCAGATATGCTATCATTATCGGTGAAAGTAACTGTATGCTCTCCTGGAAGATGAAAATTTAGTCTTTGTAATGAAGGTTTACGATATTGAACCTCAAATTCAAAGATACGCCAGCATGCTTCAGAAGCAGACACATATCGACAATCAAGATACCTTTTGATCTCATCATGTTGATAAGTCGATATTTCTTTATTTCTAACATTTTCTTCGATGATTATTGTTGCTCTATCATGTCCCTTATTGATATATTTGAACAAATATTTAACAGATTTAGTTTTATTACATACCTCGACATTTATATGCGCATTATATTTAACCAATAAGTCAACGTTATGAGGTACAATCCAGCTACTGTCAACTGTAATTTCCGAAGATGTGCGTATGGAATGGCCATTTTTTCTACGTTTATAAATTGGAAAACCGTCTTTGTCAAAGCTTGTATCATTTGCAAAAGATTTTGGATAATGTTTTCCACATACACTACCTTCCATACACTGTGCATGTTTATAAGCCACTCCACAGGAGCCATGAACCATGAATTGTCCAACTGCATCATAACCGATGGGATCTACGGCAGGGTCTGGCACTTCAGCGCTTACAATCCGATCAACCTACAATGTGGTCTTTGGTTTGTCATCGGAGTGCAAAAACAGTAAGATATGAGCATGTGGTAGGCCTCTTTTTTGAAATTCTACTGTGTAGATAACTGTATAGGAAAAGAAATCGTAAAGTTAGAGATCGATCAGTACGAACATAATTGAAATGTAGATGGACAGTGCAGTGCATATATGTCTATATGCAGAAAGGCATGATGATTGTACCTGCTTTAGCTCGTCCAAAATGTCCGTTTTTAAATACATCATTGATAAATTGTTTAAGTTTTATGTGGAAGACACGGGCAATGATGTCAGGTCGATGATGAGGTTGTTGACCTGGAATTAATTCAAGCATATATCTGATTTCTGGCCACTTTGAATTACAGGTAAACGTTATAAACAATTCTGGACATCCTACCCATCGATAAATAGCTACCGCATCTTGATAATTTTGAACCATATATCTAGGACCGCCGGTGAAGCTGGAAGGTAAGATTGTTCGTTTACCAATCGATCTAGCGGACGTATCCCCTGCAAGCACGGCATCTTGTAAACCTTTATAAAGGTCTGATCGTATGTTCGATTGATTATTTCTAATCCATCTCAATCTATCTTCCTCAATACTTGTGTACGCGTCAACAATAAACTGTTGAAGCAAACGACCTCCTCTAAGTAAAGTTTGCCCTTCATTCTGTCTATTATGCAGGCGAAATGCATAGTACTCACGAATTGTTAGAAAAATTCTTTCACAATCAGAGGCAAGCTGAGCACCGCGATATTCAATACATGACCTATATCCATCTTCAACATAAGGAAAGAGAATTGGATACTGCATTGCCATGAAGCTGGGGTGCTTTTCGTTTATACGACACAGGATGCCTGTTTTCTCTTCCAACACAATATCTCTGTGGGCACCCGGTTGGCTGTCATTACCAACTATTAAAGCAGCTATCTCAGAAGAAGTGGGTAAATTATATTGCCTGCCATCATTGTTCCTTCCAGAAAGAATTCTAATGCTAACATCATGTAAAGTGCCAACTTTGAATCTATCTCTTGCCATTCTGAATACCTTAGAAGTTCATTTGTTTCATCAAACATGTGTATTAGTTGTTCTACCAAATTTGGATCCACATCTGTAGTCTTGTTTTTGGAGTAAATGCGTAGCCTATTTTCTTTTTCATTTTCTGTGTCATAAATGTACAGCTGTGCAAATTTGGGAACGCCATCAACGGGTAGCAAAGATCCGATTTTATGATGATTTTGGCCATTTAATCTAAATACATAAACTCCCTTACCATCATTAACGCTATTGTCCACATGTCCTCCCATTGATGTGAACGCAAACATAGAATTATACATTCGGATTTGTTCTCGGAAACGGGAAGCCCCTCCACCTTGTTTATAATCTAATAATTTTTTCAGCAGAGGTGGGGTTTCTTGTAACAGAGGTAAGCAAACTTTTCCACCTTGACAACAGACCGAGAAGTTTGCAGAGATGGGGATATCTTCCTTCCGATTTCTCTCCTCGAACCAAACAATGGCACCGCAATAATGGCATGTGTTAGTAGGAGGGCCGAAATCCCATGATTTAAAGATACAACCTAAGATATGTAAATGACGGGAATGAAAATAAGTTCACATGATCAAGTAATGGGACAACACGTTTAAAGTACCGAGGATTACGTACGTTGGTGTATTTTATTTTTTGCTAGGTTAGGGTTGGCAAGGAAAACATTTGCCAAGGGACTACAAAACCAAAGGCTGGAGTTGGATATGTCAGTGTTTGTTGTATTTTGTACGCCTCTATGCCTCATCGTGCTTGCGCTTGAAGAACAAAACTGAAGAGTGCACACTATAGTGAAGAAATTGTTAGTAAGTTAGGGGACTTCGCATTCAAACTTGGAAGGCAGGGAAAAAATATATAGGACTTGGACGAATGAAAAAATTGGTCACCATTGCTTAAATTTGTTGAATTGTAGATTTTCTTCGATTGCAACACAAAAACTCGATTACGTCGTTTCCTCCATTTACCTACAGGGACATTATGATTGGTCAAGATGTTTAATTGAACAGGAGCGTATGGATGGAAGACAAATTATTAGTTGAAACAACACTTATATCTTGAAGCAGGTAAACTGGACGCAAAGAACTTGTCGATC
Organism: Allium cepa; assembly: GCA_030765085.1. Taxonomy (NCBI): domain Eukaryota; kingdom Viridiplantae; phylum Streptophyta; class Magnoliopsida; order Asparagales; family Amaryllidaceae; genus Allium; species Allium cepa. Next base: position 457,158,726 of record CM060938.1, on the reverse strand, counting down.
TACTTGTTGTTGGTTCATCCAAACTATTAGTCGTAGGAAACGTATTTAGTTGGAGAATGGGAGGTGCACCTGCAACGTGATGTTGTCAGACCAATTCAACATATTGAAATGAACTAATAGGAAGAAACAATTGGATTATGGTTTTGTAAAGCTATGCAACAGCCGACAATGGGATTATTTTGTAAAAAAAGAAAGATGGAAAATACATAACGGAAATGATGCGAAAAAAATGATTGTATGTACGGTTTAGAAGAAAACAAATTTTGGAAAAATTTAGGAATGATTTTGAGACGGTGGGGCACATTTTATGCAGTTAGGATTTACAATGTTTAATTATTAATTATGAGAGAGATGTGATGGAGGGGAGATAAGTGAGAAATGGTACCATTATTCTTTGAAATGGATGAATGGTTTGTTTGGTTGTTGCATCGTTCGTCAGGAACAGAGCTTAACGGATTTGAAGCAAAGGAAGGTACAGAAGCGGAGGCAGAAGATGGTGCTGAAAGCGGCGACGGAGAACAATCTTCGTCATCAGTCGATGTATGTAGATTGTACGTTCGATGATATGCAACACCAGAAACATCGGGTGTTGCAGAAGTGAATTTCTTTAGATTTGCTGCCAGCGAGTTTTTACCTGACTTGTTGTATGTTCGTTTCACAGTCGAATTAGCAAGGCCCGCATCCGATGCATGCACCGGCTATTAGAAAAGAGAAGGTAGACATGTCAAGTAATATGGGTCTGTAACAGAGAAAGGAAAAATAAGGATAAACCATACTTACAGTAGACGGGGGTAAGTCTAATTGGGTAATATGTGTACTGGATGACGTTGTTTGGGGAAGAAGGCGCTCCGGTGTAGACCACTAACACAAAGTTTGGCCGCAGGTTCAAACAACGGGGTTGAATTGTCAGAAGGAGAGGTTGTCCTGCTGATTGATTTCCTCTTTCTATTTTTGTTATCTGCCTCCATCCCCAAAATTATATCTGGTACAAACAGAAAAGTTAGGAAATCACGGTTGCCATTTTCATTATACTAAACCACTGTTGCATTAATTATGTTCCTAACGATTGGAAATGAAAAAACGGGTCTAATATATGCGCAGTTCATTCTCACATATATCCAAATGTGTCTTTACATTTACAACCTTAACTTTTGCGTGTGGTTACTGAAATATAATAAAATTTAGGGAGCGGATGAGATAAAGTGATATATGTACAAAGCATGTATACAGACTGTAGATGCCTGGTTAAGTATTACGTGTTGCCTAAAGCGAAGGTTTGTAAAACAGATAAGCAAAGATTAGAAGCATGTTAGTACAATGTATTTAGGAACGAAGGAGAACTATTTGTTGGTTTACGCACGAGGAGCTTGGATGTGAAACGTTGGAGAAAATGGGACTACAAACTGTAAGTTCACAACATTTTACGTAAAGTCGCACCTCTATCAGTGGAGTGGGAAACAAATGAGATATCTTGGAATATGATCACAGAAAGAAGACACCTTTCCATCATAGATTTGAGCGAGCCAATTTGTTATATGTTGTAAGTAATAAGATAACATGTGTATAAGTTCATGCATATGTCTAATAAGGGAAAAAAATACGCCTTCGGAACACAGCACGTCTTATCACCACCATCATGCTTGACAGTTTAAAATATGGAGTCGAAAGAGATATGTAGTTAGACATACAGTGGAAAATGATTTCATGTGGCAGACAGATGCAGTTTTCAAAATTATGCAATTATTACAATGTGAAGAGGTAATAAGAGCAGACCACTCGTTAAGTACTATTTACTATATGCTTTATGGCGCACCAGAAATGAAGTGTTCCAAAGATCAAACAAATAAGTTTGTGACTAAAGAACATATTCATTGCAACTGATATCTCTAGCTTGTGCATACACTGGCTGGTCTCATATAAGAGGGGACTTAAGGTAGTAATGTTCCTATGGTTGTTATTAAGGGCGGCGATTTGTTTAAAGTCGTCAAAATCTGACTGAGATGCACCATAAATACAAATTGTAATATTCAAACATGATTAAAATAAGATGTTTTTTTCGAAGATATATAGCCACGTTGTTTACGCCTATGTATAAGATGAACAGTCATTGTAGTATGCATGAGATATGTATCCAAAAGACTAATGAAATTTTTTAATGTTCTAATAAGTTCAGAGATGTGTTAAATAATTGGAATCATAGTTTAGCGTTGCATGTGGATATTAGTTTTATCCATTGCAAATATTAAATTTATTTACATGTACTGTAAATCGATTAGGTAAATGTATGGAGAATTTAAAAAAGAGACTAAACGTAATGATTCACAATGAAAATACAGCAACGACTACATAAATATAATAAGGTAGCAAAAAAATCACAATAGTTTACGTAAAGGCGCACCTCTATCAGTGGATTGGGAAAAAAAAAAGATATCAGGGAATGTGATCATATAAAGAAGACATAATGCTAACCTACATTTTAGCGGGCCAATTTGTTATATGTTGTCAGTAATAAGATAACATGTGTGTGAGTTCATCCATATGTGTAGTTAGAAAAAAAATTACTTAATCGGAACACAGCACGGCTTATCGCCACCAATATGGTTGAAAGTTTAAAATATCGACTTGAAATAGAAATTTAGTTAGGCTGAAAATGGAAAATTAGTACATGCGTTAGAAAAATGAAGTTTTCAAAATTTTGCAGTTATTCCAATGTGCAGAGGTAATGAGAACACACCATTGGTTAATTACTATTTACTATATCCTTTACGGTGCCCCAGAAATGAAGTGTTCCAAAGATCAAACAAATAAGTGTATGCCTAAAAAATATATTCATTGCAACTGATATCTCTAGCTTGTGCATACACTGGCCGATCTCATATAAGAGGGGATTTAAGTTACTAATGTTTTTATGGTTGTTATTTAGGGCAGCGATTTGTCTAAATTCTTGAAGATCTGACCGAGGTGCATCATAAATACAAATTGTAATATTCAAACATTATTAAAATAAGATGTTTTTTGCAAAGATATATAGCCACGTTGTTTACGCCTGCGTATAAGATGAACATTCATTTTAGTATGCATGAGGTATGTATCTAAAAAACTACTGAAATATTTAATGTTATATTAAGTTCAGACATGTGTTAAATATTTGGAATCATAGATTAGCGTTGCATGTGGATATTATTTTTATCAATTACAAATATTAAATTTATTTACATGTACTATAAAATGATTAGCTAACTGTACTGCGAATTAAAAAAATAAACTAAACGTAATGATTCACAATGAATATTCACCTTATACTTTGAATTCACATACTAACACAATTCCCAGTTCCCAACAATGTGAGGACATAGAGAAACCCCACATAAGATATGTTAAAGATGTGAACTATATAATGAATAATGTCAAAAAGTATTTATACATACAAACATACATGTTGGTGTATTAATCATTGATTTGAAGTAATAAAATAGATAAATATAAGTTTGTGAAATTAATAACCACTTCAAATAAATAATATAGATTTAGGTTATCTCAAATATATAAAATAATATTTAGTAAAAATAAATGAAATATTTTGAGAAGTGTGGCTAAATTATTTTCAATAAAATTGATAATTTATATACATATCTAGTGTTTACTGTAGTGAAAGAAGGAGATTTAACTGTAAATAGTAAAATGAAAATGTGAATTAACTGTGGCATAGTGCAGATTAAGTTGAAAACTGAAAGTAAAAAATTTAGGTTAGCTTAATATATTGACATTTAAAAATACATTTGCCATAAATGAAAAAATGTTTCTTTCAATAATTAATTGCCACTTTGAGCGATTTGGTAATTCTTAATAAGAATCATCTTAGGAGGACTTTGAGTATGACCAAACATTCTTTTTATTTTATCAACTACTTTAAATATGCAAATATGAAACAAAGAAAATTGGTAAGAGGCGGCTGATATAATCATCTCAACATAATGGAGTAGTAGAATGGATGTGTGTGTCATGTACTACTCAGTCTAATCAATTTAAAAGATTATCCATTTATACAACAAACAATTATCCATGTTAAAGTAATAATACTAAAGTAAACATTATATATATATATATATATATATATATTTCAAATACTTGTTGTTATTATGAGTATAATCAATGCTGCAACATTTGTTTTTTACATGACATTCCTTCCAATAAAAAAGCACTATTATGCAGAAAGAATAACTTATAATCAAAGTTAAGGTAAAAATGGAAGTTTAAAAGCATATTGATTCATGGATGGAGCATAAACGCGGTAAATGAAAAAAGTTCCAACTATTTAAAAATATGATATACTATATATGGCTAGGCATGCTTGATTTTCAATGTCAGAAGTAAAATATAATGTATAGAGATGTAGCATTCAAAGATGTAATGAATCATATAGCCAAATAAAGAAATAAAAGCAAGAATATTGCATTCTATTAGAAAACAACAAATCTCAAAATGAAATTTTGCAAATGCGAAAATTTATTTCTGCTTTTGAATAGAACTCATATTTTCATAGAGAAGTCTATATTATCACAGACAAAATAACCATGAAATATCATATTTGGGATGATAACTAAAGCTGACCTTTTAAGGGTATTTAAAACTAATACATAAGGATGATACTTTTCTATCTTATGCCCGTCCATAGTTAGTTATTCATTGGAAATTTATTTTTCTGTTTATGAAAATTAATTAAAAGTATTCACACTGTACTTTGCGTCCATGTACTAAAATAATTTGTGATTCAAAACAATGTGTTAACGCATAGAAATCCACATGAAATATATTAAAAATATGAACTACATAATGCATCATAAAATTACTTTAATGTAAATAAGTATGCATGCACATAAAATACATATATGCGATCACTAATTAGAAGCCATGAAATAGATAAAATGGAGTTGGTGAAATTAAGAACCACTTCAAACAGGAATATAGATTTAGGTAATCTTGAATATAAAATAACATCCGCTAAAATATAAATGAAATCATTTGAGGAGTGAGGTTAACATATTTTAACTAAAATCATATAAATGATCTACCTATCTAATGATTTCAAAAAGAAGGAAATTTAAGTGTAAATAGTCATATGAAAATGCAATTAAATTGTGGCCTAGTGCGGATTTATTCAAAAAATAAAAGCAACAAATTTAGGTTAGTTAATTATAATGGATAAAAAATACATTTACAATAAATAAGAAAAGGTTTCATGTAATAGTTTCTTATTATTTTGAGCCATTTGATAATTCTCAATAAGCATCATCCTTGTAGGCCTTTTAGTGCAGACCAAACAATCGTCTTGCTCCTTAAGCTACTTTAAGTATTTAAAAATGAAATAAAATAAAATAGTTAGAACCAACATATATAATTAACTCTACATAATGGAGTAGAGGAATGGATATATTCTTATCTCATATAACTCGTTTTAATCAGTTTAAAAGGTTATCCATTTATAAAACTAACAGTTATCCATGTTAAAATAATAATGCTGAAGCAAACATTATGTATTATAAATACTTATTATTGTTGTTTATAGTATTATCCTTTTGAACTAACATGAAACATTGCTTCAATATTCACAAATAGAGATTTACATAAAAGAATCAAACTACTAATATTAGCATAATCACAAACTTTAAACAAACAAATAATTAAAAAATACTAAAAATATTGTTATTATGCCTTTACATTTTATATGTATGATTATGATTCTTATAATTAGATATAAACCTCTTTATGTAAGATGAAATATTCTTGCAATCACAAAAGAATAAGTAATAAAATCAAGGAGATAACCATGCATCATCACCAAGCATGAACACAAAAACACTGACAAAAGCTGAAATTTTCTTACATACGATAGCTTACAATGGCTTGATTGGATACCTAATCCAAAGAAGAAAAGAATATGGCAGCACTAAAACACGTATACAAAAATAAGGATGAAAAATAAAAAAACTCTAGAGTACAAAAGCACTCTAGGCAAAGGATGGACATCATGTATAAAAAGTTCTTAGCAAAACGCTTCAAAATATGAAAAGAACAATCGACAACTTCAAGACCATTAATTTGAATTTTTGCAAGATATGGAGAGAAAACCTGAATCAAAAACATATAATTTCCACTTCGCCATATATTTCCACATTCACTGGACTCTATTTCAACTGTTTCTTAGGAAAGCAAATGGTGTTTCCATATTGAAAATTAAATTGAAAATACGTCATTGAAGACCTACTTGATATTGAAGGAAACCTTATGTTTTCTTCGCATTTATGTTTTCTACACAGTTTGAAAATGGAGAATTTGGGAATGAAATAAAGAGTTTATGAGAATCGGGATAGAGAATAGGAATTAGAAACACTGTCTGAATTGAATAACATACTGCCAGACTGAATTAAATTGAAATGAAAATTAGATTTCTCAAAGATGAAATCATAACCAATTGAAAATGGAGCATTTGGGAAAGAAACATATTGCTGTCTGAATTAGAAATGAAGCATTTGATAATGTAGCAGCATTTAGAAAATAAGAATTCGAAATGATGTCTGAATTAAAGAATATATTGCTAGTCTAAATTTAATTGAAATGGAAATTAGATTAGAATATATATCAAAAATCAAGGGAGAAGCTATAGAAAAAGGATGTTGAATGTAAAAATGTGTTGTCTTAAGCCAAAGAGCTCCAAAACATTTACGGAAAATGAAGTGTCAAATTTAATGTAGTGTGATGATATTAAGAATACAATTGAGGGGAAACATGCCAAAAAGAACTCATCAAAATTATGAGAAAAATGTATTATATTCCAAAAATTGAAATAATGAAGAAGAAGGGGTGAGTATTCGTTTCTATATATCTTACAACAGATATTAAAGAAAAACTCACAATGTAAGGAGAGAGGGTCAGACACTCTTCCCCCTTTGTAGAGGATTTTGCTGGTTCACTCTCATCTGTCAGTTTTGAAATTATGGCATCTTCAACTTCGCTTTATATATACTTGATCCGATGCTTTGAATAGGGATTGAAGAAGTTGGTGGCTTTACATCGGCATAACTATCAAACAAATAAACATTAGTATGCTTGATCAGTAACTTAATTTCAACTATATATATTTATTTTCATTCAGTACATATAAAAAAGAGATTCTCATAACGCCTTTGGTAAATTCACAGTTTCGGTCTCCACTTCAATATCTAAACTGGTAAGTTCTATATCTTAAATTACCGGAATTGGGTATAGTTTAGTTCCTAGTAGTAATTGCTGACATCGATATGAATATAATTCATGTATCATCTTAGGAGGACTTTGAGTATGACCAAACATTCTTTTTATTTTATCAACTACTTTAAATATGCAAATATGAAACAAATAAAATTGGTAAGAGTCGGCTGATATAATCATCTCAACATAATGGAGTAGTAGAATGGATGTATGTGTGTCATGTACTACTTAGTCTAATCAATTTAAAAGATTATCCATTTATACAACAAACAACTATCCATGTTAAAGTAATAATACTAAAGTAAACATTATATATATATATATATATTACAAATATTTGTTGTTATTATGAGCATAATCAATGCTGCAACATTTGTTTTTTACATGACATTCCTTCCAATAAAAAAGCACTATTATGCAGAAAGAATAACTTATAATCTAAGTTAAGGTAAGAATGGAAGTTTAAACGCATTGATTCATGGATGGAGCATAAACGCGGTAAATGAAAAAAGTTCCAACTATTTAAAAATATGATATACTATATATGGCTAGACATGCTTGATTTTCAATGTCAGAAGTAAAATATAATGTATAGAGATGTAGCATTCAAAGATGTAATGAATCATATAGCCAATTAAAGAAATAAAAGAAAGAATATTGCATTCTATTAGAAAACAACAAAGCTCAAAATGAAATTTTGCAAATGCGAAAATTTATTTCTGCTTTTGAATAGAACTCATATTTTCATAGAGAAGTCTATATTATCACAGACAAAATAACCATGAAATATCATATTTGGGATGATAACTAAAGCTTGCTCTATTTTCATTGTGAATCATTACGTTTAGTTTCTTTTTTAAATTCTCCATACATTTACCTAATCGGTTTACAGTACATGTAAATAAATTTAATATTTGCAATGGATAAAACTAATATCCACATGCAACGCTAAACTATGATTCCAATTATTTAACACATCTCTGAACTTATTATAACATTAAATATTTTCATTAGTTTTTTGGATACATATCTCATGCATACTACAATGACTGTTCATCTTATACGCAGGCGTAAACAACGTGCCTATATATCTTCGAAAAAAAATATACACACACAATAGTTTACGTAAAGGCGCACCTGTATCAGTGGATTGGAAAAAAAAAAGATATCAGGGAATGTGATCATATAAAGAAGACACAATGCTAACCTACATTTTAGCGGGCCAATTTGTTATATGTTGTCAGTAATAAGATAACATGTGTATGAGTTCATCCATATGTGTAGTTAGAAAAAAAATTACCTAATCGGAACACAGCACGGCTTATCGCCACCAATATGGTTGACAGTTTAAAATATCGACTTGAAATAGAAATTTAGTTAGGCTGAAAATGGAAAATTAGTACATGTGTTAGACAAATGAAGTTTTCAAAATTTTGCAGTTATTCCAATGTGCAGAGGTAATGAGAACACACCATTGGTTAATTACTATTTACTATATCCTTTACGGTGCCCCAGAAATGAAGTGTTCCAAAGATCAAACAAATAAGTGTATGCCTAAAAAAAATATTCATTGCAACTGATATCTCTAGCTTGTGCATACACTGGCTAATCTCATATAAGAGCGGATTTAAGTTACTAATGTTTTTATGGTTGTTATTTAGGGCAGCGATTTGTCTAAATTCTTGAAGATCTGACTGAGGTGCATCATAAATACAAATTGTAATATTCAAACATTATTAAAATAAGATGTTTTTTGCAAAGATATATAGCCACGTTGTTTACGCCTGCGTATAAGATGAACATTCATTTTAGTATGCATGAGGTATGTATAAAAAAAACTACTGAAATATTTAATGTTATATTAAGTTCAGACATGTGTTAAATATTTGGAATCATAGATTAGCGTTGCATGTGGATATTATTTTTATCAACTGCAAATATTAAATTTATTTACATGTACTATAAAATGATTAGCTAACTGTATTGCGAATTAAAAAAATAAACTAAACGTAATGATTCACAATGAAAACACAGCAAAGACTACATAAATATAATAGGGGAACAAAAAAACCACGTCTAAAGTATAACTTTATCGAATACTACTTTGCTCTGTGTATGCGAACAATACAGCAGTATAGATAGGAAGTAAAAAAGAAATTAGAATGATCATTTCGTCCATAAGAAAGCAATTTAAATTGAGAATCACTGAAGCATCAACGGTATATAGGATGAAGAAAGCAAATTCGTGTTAGAACAAACAATATGTTTGAGATGCTAGCAATTGCAGGCTGTCACATGCAGGAAGCAGTAGAAAAGTAAAATGGAATCATACAGTAACTAAAGTAAAAGATAAACAGTCTTGAGTAACTTCAATCTGGCTGGAAATTTGTGTTACACGGGGGGATCAATTTGCTCGTATATATACAAAACACTGACCTTACTTCACACAGAAGAAGAGAATGCTTTGTTGTTATGAGATGAAACAGTTAGTGACCAACCCTTATAATACTATAATCAAGCTACTGATATTGTTCTTCAATTTAAAACCATGAAACTTTATGCAAAAACTAACCACACACATACAGTCCACATTATTCTAACTGAACTGTAGAGAAAATTCCCCTTTTTTGAATAACATGTAAAGTACAATGTATAATGCGGCAGCCAAAACAACTAAAGCCAAGACGAACAAAGTTACAAAAACACAGCAGCGTCGAGAGCGTGTGAGAGCGACAAATAAATTAATTTACATAGAAGGTCAACATCGAATCTCTTATTTTCAAACATGACAGGAACACTTGCTCCACCAACGCCTCAAACAGAAAATGGTGCAACGAACAGAAGAAAGCCGAAATTAAAGTTAAATACAGGTTTGAAGGAGAGCCGATATACGGAGTCGAAAAATAATAATCAGAAAATTCAAATTGGGGAAAAGACGTACCGGAATTTTATCTATGTGTTTGAGTTTTGGAGGGAGCGAAAAACACGTTCAAGCGACAGCGGTTCGGTAGACGTGGAGCCGAATAATCCCTTTTTCAATGGCGTCGTCATCCCTATCGTTGCTGCCGTTACCCAAGACATCCATAATAGGTGCGAAGTCGGCGACGGTTTGGGATCGGTGTTTGTTTTGGAATATTATGATAGCTGGAGAGGAAGTGAGTTAAGGATGAACCGATTTTATCTGTCTGTGTGGAGATTATAGAAGGGGGGAAAGGGAAAACCGAAAGGGGGCTGGTTGGGGGAGAATCGAACCGGAACCGGGTGTGAGAAAGGAGCAAGCACGTACGTTTTAATTATTTGTAGAGAGAAGAGAGGAACGGCAGAAGTGGAAGGGAAAAAAAGACTGTTCATTTCCAAAAATTGGTGGGGGCTTCTGTGAGCTCGAAACTGAACTCACTATTAATATAATAGTATAGATATATTTCATATAATATAATTCAAATAAGTTTGATACGTACCCAACAATTTTCGAAACTATCTCCACAACTTGACGGAGATCTGGCTCAGAGCTACTCGGACCTGCTCCAAGTGAAGGTGAATGAGATGTACTATGTCGATCACATCGTCTATCAGACATAACTGACAAACATATATATAATATCATACACTGCTTAGAAAAGAGTATTGATAACACAAGCATCACATAATCATCAATCAATATCACATAATCATTAATCATCGCATAATCATCACATAATTATTAATCTAGTGATAATCATCACATAAGCATACTCTGCACATAATCATCGAAAAAAGCATGCATGAAAAGAATAATGCATAACTCAGAATGACACAGATCATATATAGCCATCATTATTATTACATAGCTCAGAATATTACAGAACACGGTCATTATTGTTAATACATAGCTCACAAATATACAACAAGCGATGCCATCTATGATCAGTCTTCGTCATATTCTGATTCAGACTCGGTCTCGTACTCTATATTATTTTCTTCGGTACTTACAAATGCATCTATTAAAACATTCGATTCATCAGTAAACGACCCTACATCAATGTCATCGGTTATTACTATTTCAGTATTTGGCTCGAGATCCTCTTGATATGCTGCTTCATTTGGAATATTATTTCCATCAAATGTATATCTTGCTTTCGCTTTAAAAACAGCCAACCGGTCTGCTTTATCTTTTTTTAAGGACGGATATGGAGCAAAATAAACTTGTAAAGCTTGCTTAGCTAATACAAAAGGATCATACTTATAGTAATACGATGTATGCCTTATTTCAATTAGCTTATAATCTTTGTGCACGTTAATTCCAAAGCCAGGAACATTGCTAAACCAGTTGTATTTGAATAAAAACCTTTTCCTGCAGGTTGTATATAATATGTCAACTCTAAAATTTGTGTTAAGATGCCGTAAAAATCTTTTTTATGCTCCTCTGGAACATCACTTCCTTTGACAAATACACCACTGTTATATGATAATTTTTCAGCCTCTTAATCTTTGGTGTTGAATTTAAATCCATTGACGAAGAATATTGGATAAGTCTGGATATTTCGTTTTGGTCCGATAGCAAGATGTCGTAAACCTTCGTCAACAACACATTTTTCTGTATCATGAACGTAGTTTGAAAACCATCCAGCAAATTGTTTACTAAGATCGCCAGATGGATGTTGTGATTCGTATATGCTGCAAATATGTAATATATTCCTTTATAATTAATATATACATGTATAATTGAATTATATATGAATTCATAATTACTTGACAAATGGTGCAACTTCAACACAATTTAGAAGAACATATATGTGTGCCACATGGTAATCTCTTTCATCTAACCATATTTTCACACATTTTCCAATAGGTCTTCTTCGAGGTATGATTTGCAAATCGAACCTTCTACTCATGCTTTTTGTCCAAATTTTTTCTTCAAATGATTAAGGTACCTAAAACAAAATTAATTAAATTTATATGGTGGTACAAAAACCGAAATTAATTAAATTACCTCTCAAATGGATACATCCATCCATATTGCACAGGACCATGAAGGAGTGCTTCATATGGAAGATGAAAAGGTAAATGCTCCATTACATTAAAAAAACCAGGCGGAAATATTTTCTCCAGTTTGCATAGTAGTACAGGGATTTCTGTTTCAAGTTTACGTATACGATCTACCTTTAACGTCATAGAACAAAGCTATTTATAAAACATACTTAATTCTGTTATAACACTCCATATTTTTGCAGGAAGCAGTTCTTTGAAATCACGGGAAAAAAATACTCCATCATAATATGGCAATCGTGACTTTTCATCCCACTCAATTTGCTGTTTCTAAAGTCAACACATCTACGGAGGTTAGAAGAAATCCCATCATGACATCTAAGTCCTTCCACCCACTTTAGAACGAGTTTTACTTGCTTATTGTCTAGCTCATAGCATGCTTTGGGTTTCTTATTATCGTCGTATAATTGAAGTTCGGGCCGCTTACAAAAGTGTAATATATCACGTCTTGAATTCGCATCGTCCTTGGTTTTCCCCTTCACATTCAAAATTGTATTAAAAATGTTGTCAAACATGTTTTTTCGTTGTGCATGACGTCAATATTATGTCGGAGTAGGAGATTTTTCCAGTATGTAACTCCCAGAATATACTTTGCTTGCACCAGTTATGAATGTCCGGTTTACCTGGAATTTCAACCAGTACCCCAGTTTCATGTATCTTTGGGTAGTCTTTTACAATTTCATATACCTCTTCACTTGTCCAAACCTTAGGTGGTAGCATACTCTCTACTTTGTTATCTTAAAGTTCTTTTTACCCGTTCTAAATTTATGATTGATATGTAGAAAACACCGATGAAAGTCAAACCAAGAAATTTTCTTTCCATACTTTAATGAAAATGCTCGTGTTTCATCCATACAATAAGGACAAGCTAGACATCCAAATGTGCTCCAACCTAAAAGCTTGCCATAGGCGGGAAAATCACTAATAGTCCATAATAAAGAAGCAAACATGCGAAAATTCCTTTTTCTTGAAATGTCGTACGTTTCAACTCCTTCATGCCACAGTGTTTTCAACTCGTCGATTAGTGGTTGTAGATAAACATCGATTCCTTGTGTCGGATCATCGGGACCGGGGATGACAATCGTTAGAAACAGATGTGGAGTTTTCATACACATCCATGGAGGTAAATTATAAGGAGTAATAATAATAGGCCATGATGAATATTTACTACCAAACTGAGAAAATGGCAAATATCCATCCGTACATAAGCTAAGCCTAACATTACGGCTCTCTGCCGTAAATTCAAGATAAGTCTTATCGAAATATTTCCATGCTTCTCCATCAAATGGATGTATCAAAGTTCCTTCTCCTGGTGTTCTCATACCGTGCCATCGCATATGACATGCTATAGCAGAAGATGCATATAACCGTTGAAGTTTGGGAGTGATGGGTAAATAATGCATCCTCTTATATGGAACCTCTTTTTCCTTTTTTTTCTTGGTTTGTATCTTTCCTTGTTACATATTCTGCATTTAGTAAGATGAGCGTCTTCTTTCCAATACAGCATGCAACCTTTTACACATGTATCTATCTTCTGGTACGGCGATTCAAAAGCAGACATAAGTTTTTTTTTACTTTATAATGACTATCACACATCAAATTATTAGGTGGCATGTGTCGTTTTGCAGTTTGTACAACTTCTGTAAATGCAGCTTCTGTAAGATTAAATTTCGATTTCATAGTGATGTATTCGGCGGTTACAGATAATTCGGTTCCGCTTGTACATCCATCCCACAATGGCCTCTTAGCAGAATCCAATAAATCATAAAAAAAATTAGCTTCCGCGGTCGGCTCTTCGTCAACATTTTCGTTTCCATCATCACCTTGGTCAAAGTTAGGAAACATTGATCGTGCAGCATCTTGCACCATACTTTCTACAGGATTGGACATAGTATTATCGTCCTCTAACACTACGGGATTAGGTGTAGGTTAAAAAAGTTCTCCATGACGATCCCATAAGTAATAATTCGACACAAAACCAAATTTGTACAAATATACTTCTACTACATCTGGTTTCCAATGCTTCAGATGTTTGCACTTACTACACGGACAACGAATGTCTACATTATTTCGATTATTAGATTGAGAAAATTTAATAAATACGTGTACACCGTTACAAAAACGTTCTTTTATTGATCCTTTCATACCTTTTCGAGGTTTATACATCCAACTATGATCGAGAAAATAATCGAACATATTTCCTGATTTGTAAAATGTAGGTTAGAAGATTGAATAACACACTTCATATTAAAGTCTTGTAAAAATTCATATATAACCCTTTACTATTTTAACAAATTCAAATAAATACTGCATTCAAATTTTCAATTCTTAAGTTTATTGTTTTTTTACTTTGACGGACGGTTATCCTATTTTCCATTACAAACACAATAACGTAATCATATTTTATAAATCATTTCAGGCTAAACGATTCTAAAAAAATTCGGCAGCACTTCCCTCTATTCCCTGTATCGTACACAAATGCGTGTACACAGAGAAAAAAGGAAGTGTCCTCGAAATTTTCTGAACCGTTTAAACTGAAATGATTTATAAAATATGATTACTTTATTGTGTTTGTAACTTGTCCAAATACTAGGATAAATCCAACAAATGTTGTATCAGATGAATATAGATGTCTATTCTATGGAAAAACAAATATCCATATAACGATCATATACAACACTTGTCAGACGGGGCCAAAAATTCTCTAAATGGTTCACATAAATAAAGCACAAATTAAAAAATATTAATATTGAAGTATTAGTGGTATGCATTGAAATAATGATCTTAAATTTTTTTTAGTAATGTAGCCAAATAGCATTCGTTTAATTATGAATCAAAATCCATGGGAACTATCAGTAACTCAGAAAATAGTGCTTATCTCACAAATGGGAACTATGAGTTACCATTTTAACAACCACAAAACTATTTTATATTTCATTTAACTATTTAAATATTTATTAATTAAATCTAAAATTTTAAAAATTATTTTAACTTTTGTTTAACTACATAAATTTTAATTAACGATTTTGTGAACTAAATAAGTAGTTAGCACTTACAACAGTAAAACAAACATTTTCGTAAACTTATCAATAAACGTATTATTCAATGATCATGGACTATTTTTTGGATTTTAGATTAGCCATAATTTTTAACAACATAGTGACAATAAATTCACTAATTAATACCACCAAATCAACACTAATTATCATCACCTAATACGCAATAATCACCATTTTCAAACACATAATCAACTAATTTTCTAAATTAGGTTTACCGTTATATACCCAATTCAAATAATAAACTATATATCATAAAATAATAACATATATTCATCACTTCCAAACCCCTAAATCACCCAATTCCAAATCCCAAAATCATCAACAAATTTAATTTAAACCTAAATTAAACAAAGATAATGAAAAATAGGAGATACGAGCAAGTGTAGAGAGGTTGAAATTAGCGACGGAAGGTTGCGACGGCTTCTGGGCGCGTATGGCGGCGGCTGGTTGTAGGAGGGTGGAGAACGAGCTGAGAAAATTTGGGGGCTGGAAATGAAATGTTTCTCTCGGCTTGTAGATCTGTATAATCGTGAAAAGCGACGGGTAGCGACGGTCGCTTTTTTTAGCCGTCGCTAGTTTTTTTAGTCGTCGCTAGGCTCTGTCGCTTTACGAAGCCTTTCTAGTAGTGCATCTTTCTGCTTCATGTTCAAGTCCTTTTGCGTAAAAAGATAATTCAAAGGTTTATGGTCTGAATATAACTCGAACCTCTCACCTAGCAAATGATGCCTCCACATCTTTAAAGCAAATACTACCATTAATAACTCCAAGTCATGAGTTGCATACCTTGCTTCATGTAGTTTGAGCTACTGACTTGCATAAGCGATAACCCTTCCATTTTGCACCAACACAACACCAAGAACTGTTCCACATGCATCAGTGTAAAGTTTAAACCCTCACCTCCATCTGGCATAGTAAGAACATGAGCACTAGCAAACTTTTCTTTCAGCTCTAAGAATGCTTGCTCGCATTTATCCTTCCATACAAATTTGACATCTTTCTTTGTCAAATTTGTTAAGTGAGAGGTAATCTTCGAGAAATCTTATATGAATCTGTTATATTAACCTGCTAGACCTAGAAAGCTTCTAATGTCAATTGCGCTTTTCGGCTTCCTCCAGCCTTGAACGGCCATAATCTTAGCGGGATCAACAAGAATACCCTCCGTTGAAATAACATGACCTAAGAACCTAACTTTAGAATGTTAAAAACAACACTTCGAGAACTTAACCTTCAACACATGCTCTCTTAGTGTTTCTAGAACAATCCTTAGATGGCACACATGTTCTTCCTCGGTCTTGGAATAAACCAAAATATCATTGATAAATACAAACCCAATTCAATAGGTCCACGAAATATGCTGGAGCATTATTTAGGATGAACAACATAAATTACCATTCAAAAAACTAGTCAAATCTGATAGCGACCAAGGGTACACTCTCATTTGTCACCCTCAACTAATGGAACCATATAGCAAGGTCAAGTTGAGAAAACACTGGAGTCCCATGGAGCTAATCAAACAAGTCATCTATTCTAGGCAAAGGATAATTGTTCCTAGTAGTTCACTTATTGAGATCGCGACAATCCATGCACAATCTTAATAAACGTCCACCTTTGTAGCAAAGACAACGGATGTTCCCCAACTCGAACGACTTAGTCGGATCAAACCTTTCTACAAAAATAACTAACTTGATTTGTCAACTCCAACCTCTCCTTTAGTACAAGTCTACAAACTGGTAATACGATAGGCTTAACATCTTTAACAAAATCAGTGCGAAATTTTATCTCACGGTGAGGTGGTAAGCTCGACACTTCTTCAAAGACATCCTCAAACTCTTGAACAACCATGATCTTACCCAGATCGTCCCCCGCCACATCTAGAGAATAAAGAAAACTATTCATAAATGAGATAGGCCCTTCTCACGACCATACCATCACCTTTCACTCTTTCCTTATTAATGACATGGTTCGCTCAATACAATCCAGGTTAGCATTATTCTGAGATAACTAATCCATCCCAAGTAGAACATCAAAACCCGTAAAATCCATAACATACATATCAACAGAGAAGAGTTAGTCAAAGAAAGAAATTAGAACTCCTAAACAAACTGTACTAAGATTGGACGAGCCCCCCAAATTTTTCGACACATAAATAGAATCTAAAGCTATAATTGGTTCTAGTTTCAGTTTATCAACAAGATTACGAGAAGAAAAAAACTAAGAGAAGCACAATATCAAATAAGATATGAACAGGAATGTCAAAAATAGATAGAATACCGTCCAAACTTTCTTTCCCCTTGCTGGGGCGGAAGTGGAAGGTGCTGAAGCTAGCGCAAGAGCTCGAGGGTATTCCCCCTTCTGAAGCATCAGACACTCCCTAACAAAATGGCTTGTCTGATGGCAGTTGTAGCAGCTCTTAAGGCAAACTAGGTCTTGGCCATATGTGGCTCTAACTTTGGTACCTTAGCAATCGACATCTTCACTAACGGTGCTTTTGCCACTTTTCCTCCCTTACCCGACCTATAATTTGCTGCAAAGTGCCTTTATGTCCATACTTTTGACAAATTACCTAGAAATTTCTCTCGATGATTGAAACTTCCACTTATTGTTCCCAATTGGTGCAGATATAGACGAAGTTGGTGCTAAGCTCTCAAACCTCAATCCCATATTCACAAGATTCACATAAGACTCAAGATGTGATTAGTCATATTACCCATGAACTCCGAACGCATCCCTACGATGAACATCCTATTCCTCTTCAATGGTGTATCTACCAACCCCAGGGTCGAACAAAGACAAAGTAGCGAATCAGTTATCATACTCCGCCATTTGACATGGCTCCCTGCTTCAGATCGAGGAAGCTCCTAAATAACAAATCTTCCCGCCCTCCGGGGTAAACTTAATATAAAACCCCTCCTTAAATTGGGCCCAAGGGAAGTTGTTCTCTTAGACATCCACAGTGATAGAACTCCACCAATTCATGGTCGCATCTATCAGATGTTGTGATGCCAATGACTCCTCATTGCATCATCCAACTCCATATCCCTAAATATACGGTGATATAACTTAATCCAAATATGGACTTCTATGATCGTCTCCATACCACTAAACCTCTTACCTTCCGACCTATCATAACACGGTAGAGCGTAGCAAAGTTCACCTGAGGTCTGACATGCATGACCTCCTCTACGATATCTACCCTTGGTTCCTTAACTAAAGCAATATTCCTTGATGCTCGATTTCCACCGTTAGTGATGGTACTACCCTGACCACCTCTACCTCCTCGAGTATTGGCAGCTCTGCTACTTATGATGCACAACCTGAACATAATACAATATACTTAGGATATGAAAGGCTAGAATTATTTCAAAAAAAGAGATTATTCCTTAGGAAAAGCTAAAAAGGGGATGTAAGTTGCAAATACGCACTCTCGCATATATAATACACTCGACTCATTCTAGGGTGTCTCTTACTCTGTCTCTAATGAGCCATACCCAACCAAATTCAAGGGGTTTGGTCAACCTTGAGCTCTGATACCAAATATGATGAACTGACATTTCGATCATCAAACATTGACACTAAATACATTCACGGTATTCATGTGTCAAACACTCAAGCGCCGAAATGTCAGAATGTTAAGGTAAATTTAGAAAAAAGAACAAGAAGGAAATAACACAATATCATAATCACTTTATCTCTATTTTTCTAACACTATTGCTCTTTTGCTGATAACAAAAGGGGGAGAAAAGTTAAGATTTTGGCAAATAAAGGTCAAATATTTTATTTTGTATTTTCTATATGCATCAAGGTTCATTTATTCATTTTTATTTATTTACATGCATATATGAAGGGAGAGTTTTGTGTAGAGAGAGAGAGCATTCAAATGGGGGGAGCAAATTGAATGATCAAATACATTTAATAAATTCAAAATCTTAAATATATATTTGTTATCATCAAAAGGGCTTGTTGAATATGCGAGTATATGATTTTTTTTGATGATATATATATATACATTTAAACGTATTTGTTAATGTACTATTTTATTTTTCACATAATTAATAAATATTTGCTGAATAAAATAAATAACACAGAATTTAAATTCAAACAAATATTTATTACAATTTTGAATAGTACAAATTTGAGCTCTCACCATGTATATACAAATTTCAATCACATTACAATTTCAATCACATCACATTTTTCACTATACATACATTTGCGCCTCACTACATAACACTCATTCACTCATATTTTATCTTCAACTCTGGTCCAGATTGAATCCACCATCTGAGCTATCTGAAAAATAAAACACTGACGCAGTAAAATTGAAAAAGAAATATTTTTGCAGTATAAAATAAAATGTGTATTTTTGAAAATAATACTTTCCTCGGTTATCTGGGTTGTCTATCATCATTTAAATTTGAATTCATCATACACGAACAGCTTGTGACATGCACAGTGGATCATTGTACATGCCACAAGGCCATGCACATAGATATACACTTGATAAAATTATAGGGACAGGTGAACACAAGGTCAAACCCAATCAAAAGCCAGGTTCAACTCCAGTGCAATACAAATAAAGTCATGACACGAGCACAAGGTCAAAGCCGAGCTATAAGGTGGATTCAACGTGGGTACAATCCAAATATAAGTTCAAATTCAACTGTAAATGAAGGCATAAGCACATGCACCAGTGAAACAAAGAACAGACCCAACATTTAACAAATACAACAAAAAAATGCAACACTGACAAGCAATCAAGCTACAGCATGGCACAAAGGCATAGATCACACTCGAGTACACATGAAAATAACTCAAGCTCATGGCAAGTGCAACAATTAGAGGCATGCACAAGACAACAGACATAAAAAGAAACCAGACGTGGAAACATGTATGATATGATCAAAGACAACAAGTGAAACAAGTTCAGCTACCACATATCAGGCATGTGGACATGTATTTGATACAATCCAGAAACTCAAAAGCAGCCAAACCTAAGTCCAGGCTTTCAATAACCAGTGCAACTCAAAGTAGTTTAAAAAGCATGAAGTATGAATGCAAATACATGTACACATATATAGGTAGTGTACATGTAATCAGAAAAAAGGCTGGAAGCAAATGCAAACTGCCTCGAAGCAAGTGGATATAATCAATATACATGAAGACCGAAATGTATCAAGGCCATACTTATATGCATGTATACAACTCAACAGTTCAATATCCAAGCAAGCTACATACTAGAAGCACTAATGCATGTAGACTAGAAGACCACCAGTGAATTAATACTACACAATATGCAACCGTGAAATACAATGAAACCAAACTACCAAATTGAAACAAGCTACTAGACAGAGGATATCAAACTAGCAGTGATAGTATACAAGCATCAAGTCAAAAGTGCTATCAGGTTGAATACAAATCAAAGCCAGGTGGTAGCAAATCAAATAAGTAAAGTCATCAATAAGTTTTACAATTCAAACCAAAGTCATTGTTGAAGTAAATATTATCACAGTATCAATTGACCGAAGTCAACAAGCACAAAGAACAGAACCAGGTCAAGTCCAAATGCTAGAAAATACAAAGCCGTGGCGATCAAGATAAAAAGAATGAATAAGTCAGAAACCAAAGCCATGATAACCAAGCAATCACAACATATACGAATTGAAAAAGTCAATACAAATCACCGGCATCCAAGCATAATCAAATGGTCGAGCTAAATTAATTAACGAATACAACTGTGTACATTTGAACGAAAATATAGGAATTCGAATCCTATAAAACTCAATCATCATCGGCATGTAATTCCCATTCGAGTTCATGCTATATCATAGTGCATAGAATCAATTAGGAACTCGAATCAAAGTCGAGTATAATATAAATCGAAAAAGGAACACATGTACCAATTCAAGCATCATTCAAACTCGACTTAATTGACGCAGCCGTGTGCAAAACTGAAGAGACGATCATTCGGCAAAGCATGCAATGCAAGATTATATATTCAAATGATCAATTGAAGCGGCACCTCGATTTACAAAGCCCTAATTTTTGTTCAAAGAAGAAACGAACGAGCAACAGACAAAGCTGCCATTTTCAACTCAAAGAATTAAAGGCCAAAGAAATAAAACAAGGTCAGGCTGAAGGAAAAAAAAGAATTACCACTTGATTTATTTTGAGCCGACTTATAGTTTGAGCTTTTATTTTTAAAATTAGGGTTTTGATTTTAATTTGTCTTTTAAATTTTTATTTTCTCTTTTAAACGTTGTAAATTCTAGTCGTGTGACTAGGGAACGAACTATGGTGGTGTAGTTCGAGAATTCGCAACTCAGTGGCTGAGTTATGGCAGGATTTTGAGCGTAGAGTTAGGTTAGTTGATAGCGGGTGTCGCGAATTTATGTGTGTAAGCGTCTGACTACTTAATTTCTAGTAGAAACCTTCGGGGCAACACATAGGCAGGGTTTTGCCGAAGCTGGGTAAATCTATGTGTACAATTTTCTGCTTTTATTATTCTGCTATTATCTATGCTGCTATTATTCTACTATATCTGTGTTGAAATTGTTTTATATACTTCCACATTAATTTTTTATAATTAATAGGATCACCCTATTCACCTTCCCTCTGGGGTGAAATCGATCCTACACTTAACTTATTTCTGACAATCTCGGATTAACTATTCCTCACCCAAGAGTGAAACTTGGTAAGTTTGGGAACTAGTTACTCCAAGCCTTACCTAAATACCTCATTTTAAATCTTACAAATAGAAAAGTCTACCTCGTTGACTTTTAATGTTAAATATAGTATTAATGATTTCCATAAACAATGAGAAATCAACATGATTAACACGTCTCCGATATTTTCCAATTACCTATTTCTCGGTTAAGGTTGAAGATGGTAGGTTAGAGCACTATTGTTCCGTCCCTACTCGAACATCAATCTTAACTCTCACAAATAGATAAGCTTACTTCGTCGGCTTATTAGTGTTAAGCATAATCAATTTATTTTCAAATAAGAAATTAAGCAACTAACCATTTAGCCACTTAGCAATTCTAACCCCTTCGAAACATTTTGTTTACACTTTTTAAACCTATTTAGAATGATATATATATATATATATATGTAGTAATTTATTTATAAAATTAGATATAAAATAAACCATTTAAATGATAATATATTTATACTTTGATAAGCTAGTCAACACATTTCCTAAAACTTAAATATACTTAAAAACACTTTTAGAAAACTTTGAAATACTTATAGTAGATTTTAAAACATTCGCCTAAAATATTACGTAAAAATAATCATTTTGTAATTTACATGAAAACATAGATAACCGTGTTTTTCCATAAAACACTTTTTTATATAAATTCATAACTAATTTATAAAATTTCATATAAATCCCAAACTACTTTTAAAATACTCTAATATGAGTTCAGAAATACTTTAAAAAGAAAGAAATGAAGCCCTAAAATTTAAAGTCCTCTATGAAATCTTTGAATTTCAAAAATCAAGATTAAACAGAGCAGTTTTGCACTAGTGATGCTTTGGTCATTTTTGAGATATTACTTAACTTATGCTATCTAAGCTTTTAATAGAAATAAACATACATATAAAACATTATAAATATGGTGAGAAATCCCTAGGGATCTCTCTACAAAGTTCCATAACAATTTCGAAATAAGGCAATTCACAATTGCGATTATAGCGACTATCGCTATAAGTGCACTTCTAAATCCAAACCATATTCAGCCTATGTTCAACTACAACCCATATGCATTGTTCCAAGGTCTAGCCATATGTCTTACAAGTCCATTCAAGTCCATGTAAAGTTTACTTAAGTCCATACATATGTCACATACTTTTAAAGTAAGTAGTAAATTTGTTGTTTTCAACATATGTCCAAGTTAATTCAAACAACTTTAACCAAACAAAATACAAGCATATATAAGTTATATTCTCAATCAAAGCAGTGAGTTATCTCACCTTAAAATCAACAAACAACTAAGCTTAAGCACTCAAGTTCAAACCTAAGTTAGTAATCTCCTTTCCCTCCTCTTTCTTGCTTTTGTTTGTTCCCATGCCTCCTAACCTCTATTAATGGTCACGGCTTATAGATTGTGGGGGAGTTTGGCTTTGCTTTTTCAAATTCTACCTAGGTAGAAGGTTTTGTTATGTAGTGGTAAGGCTTTCCTAAAAGTTTGAAGTCATTTGAAGATGGTTTGCAAATAATTTGCTTTAGGAATTTATTATGAAGAAGAAGAAGAAGATTTGGATATTGAGCTCTAAAGCTTTGTGAATTTTGTGAATTGTAAGTAAGGTATGTCCCTCCTTATATAGGCTTAAGAATGGTGATATGGAAAGAACAAAACCCCTCAAAACATAACATCATTAATTGCTTCTATCATGTCTACTTTATGTCACAATTGCTCAGGTATTTAGGAGTTTCTACTTATGCTTAGTTTGCCTTTTGCTCATCATCCTTTTCACACCTATCTGGTTAAGTTTTGGAAGCTTCTTAAGTGTTTTGTGGAACATATTTTATTTTATTTTATTACTTTCCTAAGCAAATAAGTGTATGTAAAAAAAATTCGAACAACTTCTGATGGTTAGAAAGTTGTTTATCGATAAAACGATTTTCGGTCACATTATCGATATTTTTCAAAGTTTTTATTTTTGTAAACATTTTTCCAAACAATTTTCTTATCGTTATTTACTAATTAAATGATGCCTAACAAGATTATAAAATCATATTTGTAACACTTAACTATATTTCAAATCGATTCGATATTGAAGATGAAGTGTTCCAATTTCAGGGTCGCTACACTTCGCAGATGATGTGATACTTTAGCTAAATTTATCACTTACTTGGTTTCAGTAAAATCTAATTTTACTTTGTTAAGCGTTACTGGGTAGCGCATATTATTTTACACCAATTCCCTACGTCAAAACTATATAACTTTTGACTTATGGAATTTGGTAATGGTCAAAATTCCAATATCATCCATATTCAAGTCTATAATCCAAACACAAAGTCTTTGGTTAAATAATTACAATTATCAAACTGAACTGCTCTGACCAGAGACTTTGACTTTGAGTTGACTTAAGTATCATGATACTAACTTCATAGTCGAGGAGACGTGTGATGATCCACCTTTTCGACCCTAAGAAATCGACACTGATGGTACTCACCTGCGAATATCCAAGTGTTGGAAAGACAAATTGATCAAGGGTAAACAAAAAATAAAGACATAACAAAATCTTACACGAATGGAATAACATATATTATTTCAATATATAATCTTTACAGTGGAAATTTTAGATACATACATCAAATTCTATCCTAACCTCAACTTGGACAGTTATAAATCTATGCCCCTGCTAATGTTGAATACAAATATTAAACAAATGTAGAAAAAATGGATATGGATAACTATCTATAGAGGAAACTCCTGGTCTTGCTCCAAGCTCCTCCAAAATGTTCCAAGCTAGCCCTGAACAACATGGCTGTTCGAAAAACTAGGGCACCTGGAGTTTAAGGGAATGGAAAATAAACTTTGGGTCAGTCATGAGGCTGGAGTGAGAAAACTCAAAACATGGATATTTTTGAAAACAAAGGGTGTCACATAAGACCACGTCTCATATTAACATGGACAGATTTTACCTTATGATAACCAAAACATTGCTACTTAAAATCCAGTGATATTATAATAGTGTCTAGATTACAAATATACAATAATCTTAGCCAAAATTATTACATTGATTATATTCTAGCATAATAGGACATTGATTATATTCTAGCATAATAGGTATACAACTAAGTCTGAAGCCACCTATTAGAGAATAGATTCCATACAATGATAGGTAAGGGACTAGGTACAGTACATCTTTAGAGGAATGTGCCAAGGACCCATAGACAATCCTTTGTATCTGGCAAGACCGACCTACCCATTTTCAGTGACCAACACAATGGTCCTAGATAGTACCGAATATAACATCACCTCGGTCTTTCCTGACCTATCTGAGATGTCTCATAGCATACACAACGAATCCGATATATAGAGGGCAATCTAGAAAAGTGACGACCATGTTGTAATGGGTGTGATCCACATAGCTTTGGGGCATACCCTCTTTTAGCCATTTCCGGATGTGTGGCCTGAGGTAACATATTGCCTTTTACAAAAAAAATCTCACTTTGAATCCCACATTGACATTCCTAATACCACATTATTGATTCCCACAAAAGTACAACCCTCGAGTTTGTACGCTCAGGGAAGGGTGTTAAGTGTAAAATGGGTTACCTCCTACACTACCAAACAAATATACGTTTGTAAAAATCAATGTACGTGGTCTTAGAAATGCAATGCCAGATACTTGTTCATACATACTGTCTAGGAACAGGACAAACCGAAGGCACTCCTACTACATCATGTTTGGAAATCACCCATAGGAATAGTAGCGAGTAGTCCTCGCATCGAAGATTTCAAAACGAAGATACCACTGCCACCATATATGATATGGGAATTACCCTAGAGGTTAGCGGCAAGAAGCCCTACATTATGAAGATCTCTATCTTCAAAATCATTGTCTTCAACATGCATTCACTTTCGAACGTGTATATTGGTTTGAAGTGGTTTTCGAATAGGAATTTCCCAAATCGGATCCCGGTTTCTTCGAACCAACTATCGATAGAAGATATCAAGTATGTAGGTGATTATTATTCAATTAATCAATATCTTTCATTCAAGTAAAATATCTTATTAAAGATATCTGTCTATAAACCATTTTTTTAGCATATACGAGATTATTAAAACTCTTTTATCAAATCCTTTGGTTAATTAAAACCCCTTTTTAACTTTGAAAATACCAAAACATTTCATCTTTAATTACTTAAGAAAAGTATAATTCAAATCTTAATGAAGATTTCATATTTTCAAAACATATCTTTAATGGGTCAAAAACAATGTTTTTTAAGACATCGTCTGCTATAAACCTGAACCAGTTAATATATGATAAAATGGGATCCATAGATTTTAGACTAATCATACTCAATACTAATTCCCATATTCAATCTATACTTTCTTTGAATAATAGTGAAAACACCTTTTAAATTCACACGGATAGAATGGGTTCCCTCCTTAGGATTTCAATAAGAGTTTAACTAGAACGTTCAATCTGCCATCAAAATCTTGTTTAAATTTGTGGAAAATTCCAAACCATTTTTTTTTATGATCCGAGTAAATCATATTAACCATCCCCTCTGTCGGGACAGTCTTGATAGTTAGAGGGTAGGTAACTGGTTTTCTAAACTCCAGCCTAGAGACTACCTCGCTGTCACCCATAAGGCGGTAGGGTTATCTGGTCGATTCTAAACCCTTTAAAATACTTAATTTCTTATTTGAAAATCATTTATAAAGGATACGGAAAGAAAAACTCAAGTTTAAATCTTATTTTTGAAATTTTCAAATTCCTTAGCTAAATTGCCAATGAATAACGATTCTAAGGCCTTCGTAGAACAAATCTCATTTTAAACCTTTTATATTTCCAATTTTTCCATTTAAAACTCTTTTAAAATATTTTAATATATTTTTAGAATTTACTCCATATTTTTAAGATTAAATACATCCATTTCAAAGAAATTTGAAACTTTCGTTTTCGAACTGCCAAATTGAGACGTTTTTGAAAATTAATTTGCACATATCTTAAACTCTAGTGAATGAAATCTCAATTTTTTTATTTGAAAACTATAAACCCATGGGTCTGAAAAAGAATTATTTCAAAGAATTCCGACTTCAATCCACCCTGCACATTCGTTTAACTTTTCAGGTCGCGAACTGTCGACACGCGATGACTTATTTTGACTGTAATTTCGAATCTTCTTAAAACTTTTCCGAAATGAGTTTTAATATTTATAAAACATTTATAAACCATTTTAAACCATTATTATTCATATTTAAAGAGGTTTAACTATGCCGTAACACATTTATAATTCATAAAAGAAAGTGATTTCTTTATGTAAATTCGACGTGTATTTACCATGAATTATTTCCATAGCCAAGAAAATATATTATCGCAACCAAAGCATGATGATCAAACATAAAAACAAGCATAGCAAACATATTATATCATCATATGATTTATAAATAAACTAGCAGAGTTTCTTACATTCATTTGTCTCTAGATGTACTAAAATTGAATATAGCTTCGCTATCACCGCATCAAAACTTATGAACCCTACCCTTGGACCCTTGGGTGTGCTCGACCTTGTACTAGAGAGAGTGGAGAGGTGGTAATGGCTCTTGATGAAATCGACCAAGCAAGGAGAAAGAAGAGAATGAGATTGCTCGCTTTAATTTCAAACTAATGTGACATCTTTCTATATTTGGAAGTGTTTTTGCAACAAAGCTTCGCTATGACCATGAAATAATTTATGAGGATATGGAACTCATTAATGAAGATAAAGAAGAAGAAGAGAAAATGGAATGGAAGTGTGAATAAAATTACAAGATATGTCTTATATTTGTCGAAAAAACGGTGTAAACAAATATCTTACGGTACAAAGACCAAACCACCCTCACTCACACCCCCGCATGTGCACGGCCACCCCTCCCCATGTGCACGGCCAACCCTCACACACCCCCTCCCCCCACCGCATTTGTCCTCCTTCTTGTCATGGTGATGGAAGTGATGTTTGATTAGAGTATGCTTTATTTTAGCTTAAGGATAAAGTAATGTGAAATATCTTAGATATTTTAGGTGTATATGTATGTATGTATGTGCATTTGCATGTATATATGCATGATGACATGCATACGTGGGCATAAAATACAAATACAAGGTTGCAATGATTTTAAACAACTTTCGTTCGTTAAACTGTCATGAATCCGGAATCTGATTTCCGGTCATATTTTTACTTCTTTGTTAAACTATATAAATTTATAAACAAATCTTGAAAATATATTTCTTATTACCTTAGAATAATTAACACATGCTCATTTGAATTATCAAACCATATAAATCAACATTCCAACAAGTATTGCAAAATCCTATTGATAAACTGCCACTGTGCGACGAAATTGCATATCTTTATAAAACAAGTTTATATATTTATAAAATATTATATAACCAATTATTATCACTATATAACAATTAAAACGGATTACTCATCATTTAAAATAATTGTTTGGATATTTAAACTTTATTTAAATTCCAAAAAATATATAAAAGTGATGACATCCTTGATGACGTCATAAAAGGCATTTTATTTCCAAAAATAAAATAAATAATTTTATTACATACTCTTGCTTAAGGGGAGAAATAAATGTATATATCCAATTTTGTATCATCAAATATTGAGAAAATCTCAATTTTACCGAAAAATGGTTTTCGTCGCTTTTCTAACGGAAATCCCAAATATCTATATTTGTAAATATAATATTAAAACAAGTTTACCATCATTAATTATTGTTCAAAACATTATAATTTGTGTTATAAATCTTATATTTGAATATTCAAAAATAAAGGTTATTTTTCAAAGTGATAAATTTATGGGTCATTACATTCTCCCCCATAAAAGAATTTCGTCCCCAAAATTTACCAAACCCAAAACTCAAAAATACTTTCCAAACCCATTCTATGCGCATAGATTTTAGATATGGTATATTTGATTTGATCTTAAATTCGAATATACCACTTTACTTATAAACTAGTGGTGATCCTCCGATTCTTTAGTACGAACTTTAATCAGGCGCGGAAACTTATAGTTTCTTTGTATAGCTCACAACTATGATAGAGAACATACATATCCGACTACAAGCCCTCATCAATGTTCTCCAACGAGCATTGAGTGATAAATTCATTTCAGACATCAAAGTCCTATATTCGAATCTTAGACCAAATCATGTGATGAATTAATCCGTGTACGATGCATATGCTCTTTATACTTTCCAAAATTTCTATGAAAATATGTTGAAAATTTTTGGTTTAAGTTCTTAGTTATTTAACAAAGATACGGATTTATCTTATAAAGAAAAATTCTACTTTTAAATTTTATTTTATTTATTAAGAACTCTTACAAATATTCTTAAGTGATTTATGAAACTACAAATGAGAAAAGTCGTAACTAAATGACCATATTTAAATTATACAAGCCTTAATATCTTACATTAAGTCATTCATAATATACTTAGGTATTATACATATCGAAAATACACAATCATATTACAAACATACTTAAGCCACTATACGGTTCTACTTAAAATACTATATTAGATAGCTATCAAAAAATCTTAAAAACTCACCATAATACCCGACTATCCTTGCAATTTTGATGCTGATGGTCCATCTGAATTCTCAAACGCATATACCACAATTTCCCTTATATCGTCTTCATCTTCACTTTCTTGCTCATTGTTTGCTTCATTCCCATCCTTATTCTGATAAACTAAATTCCATCCCATTGGTTGCCAATGCTATCCTTGAGGGACCCATGGAACATTACCCAATCCAGTTAGAGCTCCTGGTAAAACATCTCCCTTAGTCAACTCCTCTAGACCTTGACCTTCCTCCTGCCAATGATTCTCAAGCTCTTCCCAAAACTCTTCCATATCATCCCAATCGATGCCTGAAACTAGAGATTGTTCTTCCCAAACGACATTGTTATTCTCGCTCATCTCCTAAATGATGTTAGTACCATCACTACTATTATCCGCTACATTCGACATTTCGTCCATCAATGCATCTTATACAGTGGAGTCTTGACTATTTATCATGGTATTTGGATCTTCCTCTAGTTCAGATTCTTCCTCTATAGCTACATCTTCTTCGTGAATTACCTCCTCATCTTGTTTTGGTTCCAAACTTTCTGGATCTATTATCCACATTCCATCTAAGGATTCCTCGTGAAACTCCACGAGTTCTAAAACAATGACTATCTCTACGTCGTCTGATGCCTGAGCAGTTTCTTTATCACTAGATATCATAACAAGCTCCAAAGTCTCTAGTGGTATAAGTATCTCAGCCATAGTATAACCATCCTCATATAGATGAGTATACTGATCAAGCCCTTCCTCTATTTATGGCCAACCATTGCTAGGCGGTTATCTTTCAGGTTCCACTTCATCACTAGAAAGAATTGGTCGATCATCTTTTTTGCCCCAATTGGCCCTTGAAGGTTAACCCTTGGAATAACTTCCCCCGTAACTAGAAGGCTTCTAAAAATACAAAATACCAATACTTAGAGACAGATACTAAGCGTTTTATTTATCCTAACCCAATCTAGTGTCAGATTATCAACATTTTAACTGGCTGTTCACCTATTATTAATTTAGGTTTATCCTAACATAAATCTGTTTCGGGTGCACAAGAATAATTTACTAAACACTTGATACTGCTTCCGCAAACCAATATTCTACCAATACTTAAAAGATTATTCGAAATATCACAAAACAAATTGAGACCCATGTTCAACCAATTATTTAAGATATTTTTCTAACTTAGATCTCTTCACACTATATCTATTTCCACATGTTTTATATCTTCCAAAAATCTTTTGAAATTTTGCCAAAATACCTCCTAAACACTATTATTATCACCTTTCAAAAAAAACTTAAAAACTCTTTTTCAAAAACCTTTTAGATTAATATTCTAAAAATCATTATTTTATAAACATTATCCAACTTATCAGGTTTTATTTATATCTCCCATTAGTTAATATTCTTAATTTTCTCAACATATTATTAAACATCTTATAGTCAAACTATGAAATTCTAATCACAAGATGTCCATATTAAGATTTAGCTAACCTGATTTTAAATAATTGTCCAATTTATAAAATCATTTATCTTAAATAAATTTCTTTATCTTTAAACCAATACTATTTATCGATGACTACATAGTCAAATTGTGAAACTAAATTCACGAGGTGTTCGTATTTAAACTTTTAAATCAAATAACCAATCAATCAACAATAATAACAGAATATTATCATTCACTTAACAACCAAACACTACATCATTTGAAAGATATTCCTTTATATTCAAAATATAATCCTAGGTAAAATTATTTCATTTACCAATTTTCTAAAACAAAAATCACTTTTATATAACATTAACAAATATTCGTTCATATATAATACGGCAAACTCATTCTAAGGTGTCGCTTACCATATTTCTAATGAGTTACTCATCCTAGGGTATTACGAACCCAATCTCTGATTAGATTTTACCCCTACCAAACTCAGGTGTTTGCTTAACCTAAGCTATGATGTCAAATGTGATGACCCTTGTTTCTAACCCTCAGAAATCGACACTTGGTATTGATATTTTGAATATCAACGTGCGGGGAAGACGAATTTATCAACGGTAAAAAGAAAAGTAAAGACAAAACAGAATCTTACATGAATGAAATAATATGTATTATTTCAATATATAATCTTTACAGCGGAAATTCTGAATACATACATCGGAGTCTATCCTAACCTCAGCTGAATAGTTATGAATCTCTGTCCTATTAATGCTAAATACAAACAGTAAACAAACGCAGTGGAAATTAATAAGGATAACCATATATAGAGGAAACTTCATCTCCTGCTCCAAGCTCCTCTAAAAATTTCCAAGCTAGACCTGAACTACTTGACTACCCGGAAAGGGCACCAAGAGTATAAGGGAAATGAAAATAAACTCTGGATCAGTCATGGGACTGGTGTGAGAAAACTCAAAACATGGATATTTTTGAAAACAAAGGGTATCTCATAAGACCACGTCGCACATAAGTAGGAACAGGTTTTTACCTTATGATAACCAAAACATTGCGACATAAAATCCAGTGATATTATAATAATGTCTAGAATGAAAATACATATTAATCTTATCAAAAATTATAGACATACAACTAAGTCCCAAGGCACTTATTAAAGAGTAGATTCCGTACATTGACAGGTAAGGGACTACCTTCCCTACAATACATCTCTAGAGGAATGTACCGAGGACCTACAGACAATCCTCTGCATCCAGCAAGACCGGGCTATCCCTTTCCGGTAACCAACACAATGGTCTTGGATAGTACCAAAGATGGCATCTCCGCGGTCGTTCCCACCTATCTGAAATGTCTCATAACATATACAACAAACCCGATACATAAAGGGTAATCTAGAAAGGTGATGATCATACCTTAATGGGTGTGATCCATATAGCCTTACAGCATACCCCGGTTCACCCATTTCTAGGTGTGATGCCTGAGGTAACGTATTGCCTTTTGCAAAAAAAATCCCACTTTGAATGCCACATTGCCATTTCTAATAACATATTGTTGATTTCCAAAAAACATACATCCATCGAGTTCATACGCCTCAGGGAATGGTGTTAAGCGTAAGAGGGGTTATCCCTTGCACCACCAAACGGATGTACGTTTGGTAAAATCAATGTACATGGTCTTAGAAATTCAATGTCAGACAGTCGTCCATACAAGTTGTCCAAGAACAGGACAAATGAAAGACACTCCTCCTAATACATCCTGTTTAGGAATCACCCCTAGGATTTGTAGCAAGCAGTCCATGCACTAAAGATTTCAAAATAAAGATACCACTGCGAACATGTATATGATATGGGAATTACCCCGGAGGTTAGCGACAAGCAACCCTATATTATGAAGGTCTCCATCTTCAAATCATTGCCTTCAATATATTTTCACTTTCGAATGCGTATATTGGTTCGAAGTGGTTTTCTGATAGGAATCGCCCAAATTTGATCTCGGTTTCTCCGAACCAATTATCAATAAAAGCTGTCAAGTATGTGGGTAATTATTATTCAATTAATCAATATCTCTTATCCAAGTAAAATATCTTTTTAAAGATATATATCTTTTAAAGCATTTTCATTTTCAGCATATACGGGATTATTAAACCTCTTTTATCAAAACCATTGGTTAATTGAAACCCAATTTTAACTTTGGAAATACGAAAATATTTCATATTTAATTACTTAGGAAAAGTATAATTCAAATCTTAATGAAGATTTCACATTTCCAAAACATATGTTTAACGGATCAAAAACAATGTCATTTAAGGCATCGTTTATGTAAATCCAAACCAGCTAGTATTGGGTAAAAAAGGATCCATAGATTTTAGATTAATAATATTCAGTACTAATTCTCATATTCAACCCATGCTATTCGTTGAATAGTGGTGAAATCGCCTTCTAAATTCACATGGATAGTATTGGTTCCCTCCTTAGAATTTAATATAGAGTTAAACTAGAACGTTCACTTTATCATCAAAATCTTATTTGAAATCTTGTTTAACTTTATGGAAAATTCCAAATCTCTTTTCTTTTATGATTCGAGTAAATCAAATTAACTATTCACTCCGTTGGACCAGTCCGGATAGTTAGGGGGAGCAGGTAATTGGTTTGCCAAACTCAAGCCTAGAAACTACCTCTTCGTCATCCATAAGGCGATCAAGTTATTTGATCGACTCTCAATGCTTTTAAAATACTTGATTGTTGAAAATCAATTGTAAAGGATTCGGGAAGAAAAAAATCCAACTTTAAATTGTATTTTCGAAATTTCCAAATTCCTTCGCTAAATTGTCGGTGAATAGTGCTTTTAAGGCCTTTATAGCACAAATCTCATTTTACATCTTTTATATGTCTAATTTTTCCATTTAAAACTCTTTTAAAATATTTTAAAATATTTTTAGAATTTATTCCATATTTTTAAAGATTAAAAGTATCCATTTAAAAAGAATATGAAACTTTGGTTTTCGAACTGCTAAACCGCGATGTTTTTGAAAACTTCAATTCGGACACATCTCAAACTCTACCAAAAGAAATCTCGATTTTTCTTTTTCATTTGAAAACTATAACTCTAGGGGTCTAGAAAATTCTTATTTTAAAGAATTCAACTTATAATCCACCATACATATTCGTATAACACTTCGAGTCGTGGAATCGCGAACTGCCAAAACGAGATGGCTTATTTTGACTCTAATTTCATATCTTTTCAAAACTTTGCCAAAATAAGTTTTAGTTCTATAAAATATTTATAAACCATTTTTATTCATGTCAAAAGTGATTTAACTACGCCGTAACACTTTTATAATTCATAAAAGAAAGTGATTTCTTTGTGTAAATTCAACGTTTATTTACTGTGAATTATTTCCATAACCAAGTAAACATATTATCGCATCCAAAACATGAAGATCGAACATAGAAAACAAGCATAAAAAACATATTATATCATTATATGATTTATAAAATAAACTAGCAGAGTTTCTCACATTCATTTGTCTCTAGATGTACTAAAATTGATTATAGCTCTGCTATCACTGCATCGAAGCTTATGAATCCTGCCCTGAGGCCCTTGGGTGTGCTTGGCCTTATACTAGAGAGGGTGGAGAGGTGGTGATGGCTCTTGATGAGTTTGGCTAAGCAAGGAGAAATAAGAGAATGTGATCGCTCACTTTAATTTCAAACAATTTCAAACTAAGGTGATATCTTTCTATATTTAAAAGTGTATTTTCAGCAGAGCTTCGCTACGATTATGGATTAATTTATGAGGACATGGAAGTCATTAATGAACAAGAAGAAGAAGCTTAGAAAATGGAATGGAAGTGTGAATAAAATGAGAAAGCATGCCTTGTATTTATAGGCAAAAATATGTAAACAAATATCTTATGGTATAAAGGCCAAACTGCTCTGACCAACACTCCTCCCCCCCCCCCCCAATGAGCATGGCCACCCCATCCCTATGTGCTCGGCCGCCATCCCTTTGTTCTCCTTCTTGTCATGGTGACGGAAGTGACATTTGATGAGAGGTTTGCTTTATCTTAGCTTAAGGACGAAGTAATGTGAAATATCTTAGATATTTTAGGTATATATGTATGCATATACATGTACGTATGTCTGTGTTCATGTATGTGCATTTGCATGTACATGTGCACGATGACATGCATATGTGTGCATAAGATACAAAAATAAGGCTGCAATGACTTTAAACAACTTTCGTTCGTTAAACTATTATGAATCCGGAATACGATTTCCGGTCATATTTTATTTCCCTGTTGAACTATATAAATTTGTAAACAAATCTTGAAAATACATTTCTTATCGTCTTAGAATAATTAAAACGTGCTCATTTAAATTATCAAACCATATAAATCAACATTCAGACAAGTATTGCAAAATCCTATCGTTAAATTGCCACTATGCGACGAAATTTGCATATCTTTATAAAACAAGTTTATACATTTACAAAACTATTATAAATCAATTATTATCATTATATAATAATTAAAATAGATTATTCATCATTTAATATAATTATTTGGATATTTAAACTTAGTTTAAAATTCCAAAAAATATATAAAGGTGATAATATCCTTGATGACGTCATAATGGCATTTTATCTCCAAAAATAAAATAAATAATTTTATTACATACTCTTGCTTAAATGGAGAAATAAGTGTATGTATCCAGTTTAGTATACTCTAATATTGAGAAAAATCTCAATTTTAACGAAAACTGATTTTCGCAGCTTTTTTGACGGAAATCCCAAATATCTATATTTGTAAATATAATATTAAAATAAGTTTACCATCATTAATTATTGTTCAAAACATTATTATTTGTGTTGTAAAATCTTATATTTGGATATTCAAAAATAAATATTATTTTCAAAGTGATAAATTTACGGGTCGTTGCAAGATTAATCCTCTCTTGAATAGCGTTTCACTTCCAATGCTTCCACTCGACCCAACAATAGTCGCGACGGACGTCGTGTCATGATTTAACTATAATTAAAACAAAGCTTTCACATTAAAGATCAACACTATTCTCAAGTCAAGAAATGTGTAATTTAGTCACATTGATATTTTCTGTTTAACCTTAGTTATATTAACCAACAGAAAACTATTAAGTGAGTCATTTAATAATTATCCAATAACTACCAGTACGTAACCCCTTGGTGCCCCCAACAGTCATGACTAATACATTTCCCAACATTTGGAGAGAATTATGTATTCTAGTCTCAACAGACGCATTGATATCTAGTCTCAGTACATCTTGACTAGAAATATTTAAAACGGTATGTTTAATTTCATCATGATAAATTACTCATGATTACAACACTTTATAACTACCATCACAAGACATACTATTTATGGATTTATATTAAATGTACTTTTAATTAAATTAATTAATTAATATAACACGTTATATCAAGCATATAATAGAAAGAAAACACATTTTATTTCAAACAAGATTAATTATCGAGTTAGATATATATGTAACAATTACGTAATTGTCCCTAGAGCATATCCTGATTCTATCAACTATCATATATTGAGATCAAAGAGTCATCACGTGTCGAAGTTGCCAAAGGTTGAAAATATCACATATTAAGAAAAGGAGCTATCGCATATTAAAATCAAGGAGCATCGCATATTAAAATTATCAAGGATCTACCGCATATTGAGATAAAAAAGATATCAAATGTTGGAGTTGTCAAAGGTTGAAGCTATCACATTTTAAGATTAGGCCTGGCTATAGAACCGAAGACCGTAAAGCAAGAACCGAACTGACCTGAACCGTACCGAATCCGTACGGAACCCGATAGGACTTGGGTCGGGTCTTGAGTTGGGTCTGGGTGATGAATAATTTTATAAAAACACCATCAAATATGACCCGAAAGATCAAACCAAAAAACATTGAAGTATGTGCATTTTTAGTGCTATTACCTAACCCGATCCGACCCTAGCCGAACCTCGGGTCGGGGCAGGTCTATGTTTAAAATGTATGGTTTGGATCCAAAAGCCCTTATCCGCCTAGAACTGAGACCCATCGGGTCGAGTCTAATTGCCACTCCTAATTGTAATCAAGGAGCTATCGCATGTTGACGTTACCAAATATTGAAGTTATCGTACAATGAAGCTATCGCATGTTGAAGTTACTGAATATTGTAAATATCGCACAATGAAGCTATTATATATTTAATGTTATTAAAAGTTAAAGCTATTGCATGTTAAGGAATAAAGAGCTACAACATATTAAGGGATGCTATCACATGTCGAAGCTACCATAAGTTGAAATATGAAGCTATCGCATGATGAGATTCAAAGCTATCGTATGACAAAGGATAGTGTTATCAAATGTTAAAACTACTATCGAACATCAAGAAAATCAGCACATAATACACTCCAATGGACCATGTGGCAACTCCTGGTCGGTCCATCCGTGCCATAGCATCATAAAAAGATCAAAAGCCAGATGGTCACATGTCAAATAGGCAATGTGTCACGTCGGCAAAATCTCAACCATCCATCCCTAATGGACGCCACATATGACCAAACGGCACGATTTTCCTATACATAGGCATGTCCCTCTACTAAGAATGAACGAATTTCAAATTTCACTTCTTTCTCATTTTCATTTTTGCAAATGAATTAATAAAGCTTAGTGTGAAACATCAATGGTCGTTTAGGTCAAACTAGAACTGTGACTCTTCAATTAAGGACTTAGACTTTTAACCGATTGCATACTTGCCTATTTGACAAATTGAATGTGGACATGCTTGCCCCAGAGTTAACTCTCTTGGCCAAGCATTCTTGAACCACCTTGACTATTTAAACTTGTACATTGATTAGGCAACCTTTTGGACTAACATTTTATGTCCTTTCACTGAGAAATGAACACGGGAAAAATTACATTATTTTGACATAAAATGGAGAGAACAGAAAAAGTTAATGTTCAGGAACAAGTGATGTTACATCATACTAGCTTCGAGAAGAATGCGACACCTCAAGTTAACATTGAAAATATCGAGGCTGATCAAGCCTCCATATGTGTGGTGGAAAAAATAAAGAAACAAACATCAAGGTTGTACAAAGACAACTTCAAACCATGCACGAGCTGATCGAGATGCTCGTCTCTCAAAAGTCATCATGGACAACTAGGAGGACAAAGGACGATGATGGTGAAGAGGCTAAATCCCCCAAAGAAATTGCACTTTTGAAGAGTTGTACTAAGCCTTTCCTAAACTAGGAAAAGAGGTTGAAGCCAACAATCGCCCAACCCAAAAAAGTGACCAAAGCGACCATCCAAAAGATGATGGTCAATTAAGTCTTTAGTCCTGCCACCAAGCCTAGATAAAGCAACCACCAAAAGGGTGGTGGTCAAATAAAGCCTTCGGTGCCGCCACCGAACCTGGCCAAAACAACTGTCCAAGGGATGATGGTCACTTAAGTCTTTAGACCCTCCTCCAGGCCTGGCTAAAGAAACCACCCAAAAAGTGGAGGTCAAATAAAACATTTAGTCATGCCTTTAGGTTTGGCCAAAGAAACCATCCGAGCGATGATGGTCAATTAAGCCTTTAGTCTCGCCTCTGAGCCTGGCTAAAGCAACCATCCAAACAATGGTGGTCAAATAAAGTCTTTGGTCTCACCTTCGGGCCTGACCTAAACAAATATCAAAAGAACAATCATCCAACAAAGAAGTAATTAATCAAAAGTTGTTTAAGAACTTCATCTACCAAAGAAGGAATTTGAGAAGCAAGCTTAAAGTAAAAGTTTACTTAAGCTAAAGCATGAGCAAACTTCTTACGGGGGGCAAGTGTTACACCCCAAAAAATTTAAAGTCAAAATAAGGTGCTATGGAACATTGAGAAATAAGGCTATCAAACGTTGAGAAATAAGGCTACCGAACGTTGATACATGTAAAGACTATCAAATGTAGAAACATGCAAGGTTATCGAAGGTTGAGATGCGTAAAGCTATCGCAAGCCAAAGTACATGAAGTTATTAAGGAGCTATCGCATATTGAGATCAAAGAGCCATCACATGTTGAAGTTGTCAAAGAATGAAACTATCACATATTGAGAAAATGAGCTATCAAACATACAATGATCTATCACATGTTGAAGTTGCCTACGGTTGAAACTATCGCATATTGACAAAAGGAGCCATCGCATAGTGAGATCAAGGAGCTACTGTTGTTGAAGTTATCAAGGAGCTATCACAAGTTGAAGTTGTCAAAGGTTGAAGCTATCGCATGTTGAAGTTGTCAAAGGTTGAAGCTATCGCATATTGAGAAAAGGTGCCATCACATATTGAGATCAAGGAGCTATCGCACGTTTAAGTTACCAAATATTAAAGCTATCGTACAATGAAGCTATCGCATGTTGAAGTTAGCAGATATTGAAGCTATCGCACAATGAAGCTATCGCATGTTAAGTAATAAAGAGCTATCGCATATTGAGGGATGTTATCGCATGTTGATGCTATCATAAATTGAAATAAGAAGCTATTGCATGATGAGATTCAATGTTATCGCAAGGCAAAGGATAGTGCTATTGAATGTTGAAGAAATTGCTATCGAACATCAAAAAATCAGCAAATGAAGCACTCCAATTAGCCACGTGGCAACTCCTGATTGGTCCAACCATGTCATATCATCATGAAGAGATTAAAAGTCGGTTGTGTTACGTGTCAAATTGACAATGTGACAAATCAACAAAATCTCAGCTGTCTTCAATGGATGTCATGTCAAAGATCTAAGGGCGCGATTTCCGTATAAATAGACATGTATCCCTACTAAGAAGGGACGAATTCTGAATTTTTGTTCTTCCTAATGTTCATTTTTGTAATCAACGAATTAATATAGCTTGATTTGAGATATTAATAGTCATTTAGGTCAAATTGTAATTGTGACTCTTCAATTAAGGACTTTGACATTTAACTAATTGGATACTTGCCTACATGAACAAAAACATGCTTGCCCCAAAGGTAAACTCCCTTGCCCTAGCATTCCTGAACCTCCTTGACTTTGAACTTGAACATTAGTTAAACCAGCTTTTGATTTAACATCCTTTCTCCCATGTGTTTCTATCTTCGAACATCTCCAGTTATCTTCCACTTCATAAAAAGTTGAAATACCAACTATTTAGGTGGTAAATGAACCACCCCTATTATTCATTCGTAGTAGTCAGTAATGACCTAAGATGCTCATGACATAAGGCATGAGGATCGTTGGTACTAAATTGATGGAGGTTTGAAGAGGCAATGACCCAAGGAGAATCAATCACTGATACAAAAGTATCTGGATCGTTAAATTAAAACCTGATCTACTAATTCAATCCAAGTTAATTTGGCCTTGATTTGGTGAACCTTGACGAGGATGAATTGAAATGGCTGCTACTTAACATTTGGGGATATCTTTAAAATTTCAAATCAAGGGTTTCATCTACAATAAGGCGAACACTTCACGGTTTAAAAATCTTCTAACCAACCTATTTTCACCATAAGAGAAACGGAGGGTGCGATTATTTTCGAATCCACTTTTGCAATTCCAAAGTGATAGCAATTATGATGCATTTAATAGAAAACAATAATAAAAATGGTGAACTGGTCGAGCATAGAATTGTCAAACCACTACACAAATTGCATCTCACTTAGATTGTACCCAATTCACAAATTAGCTCAAACGGCATGAAATAAGAAATGTAATTAACATTTACATTCCTGTTAACACAAATTCTTCCTTTCAAACTTTTGCGAGCCTTACGCATCGCTTGAATCAACTAAATAAGTTATCTTTTGACTTTTTGAAAGTCAAAATAAATAGGTTTTGACTTTCAAAAGGTAAAAAAGTAACTTATATAAATCGATTCAAACAATTTATTAACCATTCCGTTAATTTCCTTCCATCTTTGTTTTCTACTAGTCACAAATTTTATTTCCAAAATACTAAAGTTGCCTTGGCAACAGTGGTGGCTTCGACCGTCTTTAAACAATTATGGAAGATCGGAGAACAAAAAACTAGTACAAGTAAAAGGATTAATTTCTATATAGACACCATAGAAACCAACATATTCAACTGAGGTCAATTTTGTTCATGCCCACTTGTTTATTTTCCAGGTTGGATACACCTTCCCAAACTCCTCTGTGCTAAACTAATCATGTCCTTTTTTCACTATATAAAAAAGATGAAAAAGATATGGTAATAATTTTAATGACCCAACAAAAAGAGAAGTCAATTAAGAATGAGGAAATGAGATTAACACCACCGTAATGACTAATATCTGTACATGGAGCTGACATTGTTGCCATGGGGCGGAGCTGGTGGCAAACGATTAGGAGTACGTCTACCACTAGAGTTTGAACCGTACATATCACCATTTTGTGGTGATTCGTACCTTTGGCTATAACCGTTGGTGCTCCTAGATTTACTCGTAGAATTTGTACCATTAATAGTAGTACCATTAGCCATGCCACCAAATGCCGATCTCCAATCATCACCAGA
The DNA here is from genome assembly GCA_030765085.1 of Allium cepa. Lineage (NCBI taxonomy): Eukaryota > Viridiplantae > Streptophyta > Magnoliopsida > Asparagales > Amaryllidaceae > Allium > Allium cepa. The sequence continues at coordinate 457,117,118 of CM060938.1, read as the reverse complement.
TTCTGTAAAAAAAAAATTTATGAACATAAATGAAATTATTAATACTTCAAGCACTTGTTGAACTTATAGAGGATTATATAAGCTATTTCATCACAAAAAATCGTTAAATTCTTAATGCTTATATTGATACACACACAACATATGAACATAAAACAAACCTGCACTATCAGACATTGCTTCCCCACTGTCATGGATGCTTAGTTGACAAGTAAGTTTTGCAAGGATAGACGACTGTCTTTGGAACTTTTCTCGTCTCCATCTGACATTTCGATCTTCTTGTAATAACTCTTCAATCTTTGAGTTACTTAGGGAGCTACATTTTAAAAAGGGAACAACTTAATATAAAGTTTTGCTCCTGCAAACATGTTTTCCTCTGAAACTTCTGTTCTATTTACAGTTTTTAATATGCACTTGTTCTTTTTAATAATATGCATATGCTAAAGTCTTAACAGGTCTTCCCAACTCAGTCCAGCTTTGGCAGTTGCATACCATAATGTACATACTTACAGCTTGTAATAAGTGCTTCTGCTCTATCAAGGTAAATACAATATACACAACCTTCCTACTGAACTCATCTAACACTCTCTCTGCGCGCGCGCATGTGTGGTGGTGGTTTGTGGGGGGGGGGGTGTGGGAGGGTGAGGCTAGGGTTATGGACGGTCAGAGATTATAAATTCTAGATGGTTGCTTTGGTATTTAATAATGGATGTCTAGTAATGCATAAATATTGATAATTCATAAAGAAGCTAAATCAAGTTCATGCCACATAAAATTGTATTCCACCAAATTGACATACTCTAAAACATGTAACATGTAAACAGATAATGCATGTAGAACAATCCAAGAAATAATGAGACAATAGAAAGGAATTATCATGCAACGAAGGACTATTTTTCTAGCCAGAGAGAAACAATAATGAAGAACATCAAACTAGAGTAAAAATGTTAATTGTACTGATAATACAAAAGCGTAAAGTCTATAAAATAATGGACTAACTGACCTCACAGCGCCATATAACAGATTCAACATGTCCTCCTTAGCTTTCTCCACTTGGCAAAGCACGATTGCCTATTCAAAGTTAACAAATTTGTCTTTAGTGCATGATAACTAAATCCAAATTGATGCAGGATTAAAAGACTTTTTATATACCTTTGGAACGTTTGCAGCAAGACTATTCAATACAGCCTCCACGTAACTACGCACTTCCTGAGATATCCAACGAAGCTCTTCCTCTGGATACACAGGCCTTCTTGTGATAGTCTCCTAAACATATGCATGTTAGAAAGAACTTACTATTTAAAACTGACAGTGAAGAATCAATTAAAAACATATTTATACTAAACTAGCCATCATTATCAAATTATTGTGTAATGAACGTGCAAGGTCCCGAGGGATGAGTTTAAGTGTTCGAGTACAACCTTTTTACCAAATATAACATTCCAAAGCTATTCCATTGAGCACGTAGACTCATACGTGGATGTGGTAACAGATAAGGGGGTCAAAAGCCAGATAAAACCACCTATGTTTCACATGCTCACAGTTCTGCCATATCTGTACTATTTTCTGCTTTGACTAACAACTAACATATTTTGGTATTCTTTTGATTGTTTGTCTATAATTAACTGTTTGTTAAGTCTATCAATGGATACCCGAGAAATTTGAAATCATCCACATCCATATCGGAAAAGAAATAAAAAATTGAAATACAAAAAAATGATACGGATGCAGATATGATGGTATTCGCATTAAAAAATTATCTGACCATTTTTTATAAAGATAATAGTTTATATTATGTGTATTTTACTACATAAAATGATTGATATTTACCTTTTTATCAACGTAATAATTTATATCATGTATATATAGATGAATATTCGCAGCTCAAAATATTTTGTATCATCATATTATTGATTTCTTATATTTTTATAAGCATTAGTATTAAAACAGTTTTACATTGAACATAGAAATGCTTTAAATTATATTAATTATGAGCATACAGGATGATATCCGATATCAGTCCATATCTACAAGACTGCGGATGCAGTATTCAATATTCTAAAATGATTTTGGAAGCGGATGTGGATATGAAATTATCCGTATCCGAAAATATTCGCCGACAAACCAAATGCTTGTTTGTTGATTTTGAAATTGAAAGAGAACAATGGGCTTATGAAAATGTTGTGCACTAGATCAGTGTTAAATTATTTAGCTTTGCTTGAATGCTGCAATATCAAGAATTTAATTCCTTTAATTCAAATCATAATTGCAATTTATTTGTATTAAGTTCGAAATTCAGACCTTATAAAATAGAATAACTATTTGAATGCTAGAACTCTTTTTTCTTTTCTTTTCTTTTCTTTTTTTTTTTCCTTTCAGTTAACGAAGACAAAAACTCCATCAGATTAATCACTAGAATATAGTGTGCATTTGATGAGTTTGAGCACAGCTGGTTGAGTAAACCGAAGTCAGGTGAATTGGAACCGAGTGAACTTGTGTTCTATAACATATTGAAAGTTGAGATGTGAAGTCGGGTATAAAATAGAAAATGATATTAATACCTTTTACATCTGACACTTCAGTCCTTATGTCTAATGTAAGACCTAAATTTGACCTGAGCTCTCCTTTTTTTTAAAGCTTGAACGATGAATGTTGATGCAACCTTATGTCTAACATAAGACACATCAGATAAGTCCACCAATCTGTTCACTTTTGTCCAATAATGGGAACATAGTTTCTACTTTTTTCAAACAAGTCAAGATAGTTTTAAAAAATAATCAACCATTAGTAATCTATGGTAAAGGTAATATAAAAAACGTTTGTACAAACTTTTATGCATGTTGTAAACAAGTCCAAATAATTTTCAGAAATAATTAACCATACATAATTGGTAAGTAACAAAAAGCATTTGTATAAATTTTTATGCACATTATGCCTCTCTGCAATAAAATATCACTCCCTAGATGACAAGGAACTTTGTTATTCTTTAATTCGATATTTTTTACATTTGTTTATGTATAGTGTTAAATTATAGGTCACGAGTTCAAGTGCCACCAACGTCATTTCATTATACTTTATCGCTCAGTGTTTACTATATTCATATGCTTAGTTATCCTCATTTCTCTCCTGTTATTTAACACTCAAGTCTCTCATAATTTAAAATACTCATTTAAATCATTCTCTTTGCATTAATATTCAAATCGAATGATTTCTCTAACCCATTCATCATTGTTTTAATTTAAAATATTAATTTCTCCGAATTTTCACCTATTTTATTTATCATCATCGTTCATTTTCATTTACGTTCTTTACATTATTAAACTTACCAACTATTTAAATAATTCAAATACAAGCTTATCAACTATCGACTGTTTAACTGAACAAAATATTATGCATCAAGTATCATTTTCAAATTTTATTTAACATCCCCACAATAATAAACTAATTTGGGATTTTAAGTAAATGAAACCAACTTATTTAATATTTATCCGTATAATAAATATTATATTCAAAATAAAGTGAATTAAACCAAATCTTCGTCTATCTTCAAAAATAATATACACAGAAACCTATTTAAAATCGAAACAACGATAAAAGTACATACAAAACCATAGAAATCAAAGTTGCAAAATTTTAACTATTAAACAATGTTTAAAATTTTAACATGTTTTTTAAAATATTATCGTGTCATGTGCAATGTACGGTTAATACGGTGATACATATAACTTACAAAGCGAAATTTTGACCTTTGAAAAGAAAACTGAAAAGTAGGATAAATGTAGCGGCAATGCGTTAAGAGAATTGACGGTGACTACTAGAAGAGTTACAAATGAGAATGGGAGATGCTACAAGTATCATTTATAGACGAGATTTTTTTTTTTTTAAATCTTGGTTGTTATGAACACGTGGAAAAAACACACTATTATTGAAAAGAGATAATATTCATATCAGCGGGAAAAAAACTACAAAATGAAAGACCTATATCAACATGAGAAGGAAGTATAAAAATTAAGGTCTGCACAATGGATTCCAAATGGGTTTAGACAATAGTCAATCCAAACAATTCATAGTTGAATCTTAAGTTTCTTTTACATACGTACGTACGTACGATCCATCTGACCTATAAATCCGGTTCGATCCAATCCAGAATTTATTGGATTGGATTGGACCGGATGCCAGTTATTGTCTACGGTAACATTCGCCAAACTGACATAATTGTGGACTGTTTGTATGAACATCGTTAATTATATGTTAGATCTTACTTTATCAAAAAAAACTATTTAATATATTTTCAAAAATGTTTGTGTTTTGTTGTATAGTGTATAACGTTTAATTTTTATTGTCCAATTCAATTCTATTGTATATTTATACGTTATTATAAACAGTGTTTGTATTAAAAGTCTATGAATGTAAACTAGATGATGTTTGTTAATTGAAGGGATAAGAACACAAAATATATTATATTGAAGTAATAAGTTCTAAGTTTTAAGTAAAATAAAATCAGTATGATTTAAACACTTAAATTTCATTTCTCACACACACGCATTCATTAGCTAACCATGAAACAATGAAGACATGAAAAAGATAATGTGTTTAAAGTTCCAATTTATGACAAGAGAAATGTACCAATCAAAATTAAGTGATAACCGAAAAATCGTATATGAAAAGAGATTGTATCATAATCAATCAAATTCATCAATTTAAAAATCAAATGTGGACATTTAGTTTTTGATAATTTAAAATAAGTTGGATCAATCATCCAACTAGATTCTCCCATAATGATCCATCAACCAATCCATTATAACTGGATTTGTATAATTTGATTCCAATATGGTCTGATTATTAAATTTAATCGACGATTCAAAAAAAATTGCATTGGTTTGGATTCAGTCTGTTGGACGATCGAACCAAGTGCACCGCTAGTTAAAACGATTTTAAAAAAATGGATGTATCCAAATATATACTTCAAAATAAAAATGTATGAAAATCGAGAATTCATGTGACCAACCTCGTTAATGGTGAAAAGAAAAGGCGAGGATGATACTAATGATATACATACAAATATACAAGCACAAATACAAAATAATGTTTAGCAGCCTAGCAGATCATATCACATATAAGGTCACGAACTCGGATCTGCTCTTGACAAGCTTCCTTTTATTTTTTTATGATTTTACAAGATCGAATCCTGCACTTAACAAAATACATAATTATTTTAAGTTCACAGGTCCAATCAAACAATTGACAAAAATATTATATTCCCGTATGTTCTCAATTTATTTATTTTATAATATTAATAGCACAAGATATATTTTTAACATGCATTCTTTATGGTTTTATTTTACAAATATATGTTTAATATTATATTTATTAACACTATATTTTAATGCCGCAAGATATATATATATATATATATATATATATATATATTCTTCACGGTTTTATTTTATAAACATGCATTTAATAGTTAATCTATTTAACTCTTTGTCTTCATAAATAATGTCCCTTATTAAATACCATCTATGGTTTACGGTCTTCATAGCTTCTAATTTTCAAAATAAAATTGTAGAATTTTAATATTATGCATACTTTATTTCATTTTTAGAAACAAAGAGTAAAGTAATTTAGAAAATGCTTATATTATTTTTATAAATTTGAATTTTTATAATTTTCAATTTTTATTGTCTAAATTTAAAAATATTGAATTTTGAAGTTATTTTAAATTATATATTCTTATATAATTATTTTGTAAAACATTCATAATCTTTACCATTAACCTTCTATAATAATAGTAACAACTTTATTGCCGCATTTTTGTGTAAGCATGAACTTCCATAAATAACCTTAATTCAATCGAGAATATTGAATATAACATGTCAATTTAAAAAATAAAATAAGGAGGATAAATTGAAATGAACAAATATTCACTATAAAAATTCAAATAAAAATATAATGAAAGAGAAAAAATTGACTATAAAATAGATATGAGAAAACAATGAATCCAAATTTTAAAAATAAAATATTATGAGAAAGTTTTATAAGTAATCGTGTAAGAAACTAACATATTTTGAAAAAACATAGAATAAGAAATGATAAAGATGTTTTTCCCATAAAAATCTCATGTTACATTGAAAATTCATGCATATCATTATGTTCATATCAAGGAATGAGGTATCGGCCGGTATATCTAAATTTCGGTCGTTCCGACTCGAGTCAGAGCCGAGCCAAAACTTGGCTATAAATACCATTTAGGTCGATATAATAAAAAAACCTTTTTTCAAAAACATTTTTGAAGCTTGCCATGAATTGACGAACCCTAACTTCGACTCTCTCCTTGCAATTATCATCAATGAATTGAAACTTTGTAAATTACAAGTGACCAAAACCAGTTCTCAAACCTTGGTTCGTGTACCAATTTCAGCAATTTCATTAAACAATCCCTACAATAATTTTAACTACTAGGATAACATATGTAATAAATATATTTCAATTTTTTATGCGTATCTTTTTATATGCACGTACCAAAGAACTTGTGTAGGGTAACGATACAAAAAGATATATTTTGAACAATCACGTTTAAAAAAAATCGTTGAAAACTTTGTAGTTCGTAGTTTCTATCAGCTATACAGAATAAATGTTTATGCATCATGGAGAAAGGATTAAGGAACTAGATTTAAAAAATGAATAATCACATATGCATACACACCAAGGTGTGAGGTTTCGACCGGATACCAGGATTCCGACCATCCGGTTTAGTTCTAACTTGAACCGAAATGGAATGGGGCCAAAATCTCAGTTTCAGCCAAAAGTCTCCATCTTCTTCTTGAAAAACTGCAGGATGAAGGGGGGAGAGAAAGGGAAGAAAAAAAGGAAAACCAGAAAACCCCATGAATTCAAATAAATAAATAAATAAAAGGCACAAAATTACTTTGCAATGGTTGTTTTCTAAAATTTGGATCTCTTCTTAAACCGAATTTGAGTCTCTTTGGAATAATTTTTTTTTTCAGAAACCCGGTTCCTTTTCAGAAATCAGGAGTGAATCTCTAATTGCAGCAACACAAACTTGCTAGCCCTAATTTGGGAGCTGGAAAAGAATGCAGAAGGGGCATCTGATTTCTACGTCTGAATAACTAAGCTTTGTTAATTTTGGTTATGGGCTGGAGTTTTAAATATATGACTTAGGAGGCTGAGATATAATTGTGTTTGATTTATGAATTTATCAATTTTGTTATTCTTCATTATTAATTGGAGTAGCCTCATAAATTTTTTGCCCTGGCCATGAACTTGCAAAAATGCTATTCAGAAACAATGTAAGCTGTCCTGACATCAGGGACTGATCCATAAGATACAGTTTTAGTATCTTACATGACAAAAATGGAAAAATAAAGTAGCCTACTTTAATGCAATAGCCAAGAAGGAAAAGAACCGAATGGAAACCTCTTTTTGTTTCTGTTTATTTTTTTTAGACCCTATTGCTGAGAACTAATTGATTTTTCGTACCGATACTCAACTATATCATAACAAAAAATTTGCTAAAATTTGTCCATGTGATGTTCATTTTCACTGAATCATGTTTGTACAAATCCATAATTACATATAATAATAGATAATTGCATTAGAAACAGATTTACCAGTGAACCATCTGAATAACTTTGCCACGTTGAAGATTCAGGACCCCTTGAAGATAACGCTGAACCTGGGGTTAATTTACTTATCTTGTTTACCCATTCAACCTTGTCAGCCAGATTCTCAGCTTTCAGCAGAACAGCACTATGACCTACAAAATGAAGTCCACTGTTACTTCAAGGAAAATGAATCTCTAAAAGAGGAAAATCAACAGTGATTGAAGTTGCCTTTCAAAACAGTTTTGTATGCACTTCTGCTTGTTATTCTGAATACTAGATTTGATTCATCCCCAAAATCTGGTCCATTTGCTTTCTTTGGCCCATTCAAACTTTCAGGAGTTTCTTCCTCATCAACTTCTATGCTGCAATCCTAGAATGTACGCATACATACATAGAAATAATACTCAAAATAGTGTAAATGCAATTATATATCTATAAAACCTACAAAAGGATAAGTAAACTTTGAAAGTGGCCACCTAAATTACAAGAATAGTTGTAAACTGTATGACTTAAATCCTACACCAGTTGATCTGATGTCATTACATAAATTATAACTTATCTGTGGATGGGACATTATATAAAATCCGAGAAAGGTTAACGTTAGCATCAGTATCTACTAGCAAACATCCAAAATACTTAAACAAGTGTGTGGAAAAGTACATAGAGAATGTGTTGAAGTGAAAAAGTGAAAGAATTTGATACACACATAGAGGGAGGGAGGGAGGGAGGGAGGGCGACGGAGGGAGGGAGGGAGAGGGAGGGTGGGGTGGAGGGGTGAGGTGTCCTAATCCATTTCTACCATTTAAGATCTTAGCAATTATATCGATCGCCCCTTGAAAACAGATATAAAATGCACGTTTACAAATTTGACATGAATGCTCTAACTAGGGGTGAGCAAATGATTGGTTCTGTTGAAACTGAACAAAATGTTGAAATCAAAATAACCACTCAAAAAACGTAAACCAAACCAAACTGGTATTTTTTAAATTGAAACCAAAAACCGATAATAATTGATTTGGTTTGGTTGGTTTATTTGATTTATCTTAAAATGAGTTAGATCTACAGGTTGTTGATATAATATAAGATTAAAATAATTAATTAAGTTCATATGATGCAAACATTTTGAAAAAAAAAATACTCTTCAAAACTACTAATACGAATTGAAAGAAAAATAATATTGTTATGAAAATATTGTAAATAATAGCGTAGTTAAAATAACTTAATTTTTAAATTTGGTTTAGTTGGTTCAGTTTTGAAATATTGAAAATCAAACCCAACTAATAAACCAAAAAAAATATAAAAAAACCAAAACTAACCAATTAACTAATAAAACCAAACCAAACCGACCAAACATAATTGGTTTGGTTGGTTAATTTGGTTTTAACCAATAAAAGCTCGCCCCTAGCTCTAACACTGTAAAATAGTTGTTTCATGGTAAGGTGCAGAAATAATGTCATAGAATGTTAGGGCTTCTGAAGAAGATTATTTATTTATTTTATTAAGATCTAATAAGCAGTACCAAGAAGATATAGATCACAGCAACTTAATCAATTATCTTACGATAAAAATTAGCAAATAATAAAATTGATTGGTGAAACTCATTTCATAGCCAGCTAGCCAACCAGTGATTTCTTCTTGCACACGCAAATACAAGATGTAGCACCTTTTAAGCTGAAAATTTCCATGAAAGTATCAGGGAAAATGATTGTTTAGATAGCATATAGTACATGATGCAAATAAAGAGCGCACTTCCTTTCATTTAGACAGGTTATGGAATCTAATACAACCGCGATGCTTTTATTGATTCATCGCTTGGAATGCAAGCTCTTTCAGTCAGTAGCAGAGAATTCAAGAATATGCATCTCATTAAGAAATCTACAATATGCCAAAACTAAATTGTGAATTGCTAACTATAAAAATAACATACAAGAGAGATACCAGGGGCAAAACATGAGTATGCCAGATACAAACGAATTGCAGTATAACTATCACGGATAAGCTATCAATTGTAAAAACTGCCCCATAGTTTACACATTTGCAGAAATTCTTATTGGTGATAGTAATAATAAAAAGTTCAGTGAGCAAAATTTGGAAGCAAACAAAAGAAACAAAGTAGTTTACTAAATATCATAAACATGAAAAATGAACATACCTCCAAAACTATGATACCACGAAATTGTTTTTCCTCTTCCTTCTTTGTATATGCAAGCTGGATGAATGTTAAATTATTCAACCCATAATCACCAATTTAAAATATACTTAAACTACAAATTGTGAACTTTTTAATAGACGATGATGATACTAACTTTTCCCACTTTCTCATTCAACAGAAACCAACGCTTTTTCCAGCCGTTTGTTTTTGCACTTTTTTTAAGCAGATACCCTATAACCACAGAACAAAATTACTTGTTACTCCAAATTAGAAAGAAAAATAATTAAAAAAACCAATGAAGTTTGAGCAGAATGCAGGTGATTAGGAGTCAACATAGACGCAGTGCATCTGACATTAAGACAAATCTATGTATCATTGTGCTTATAATGCTGGAACATCAACATAATACTAGGGATATTCACCTACTGTAATTTCTCCACTGGAACCAGCAACTTTTAAGGTTGAGTTCTCTTTGGATTTCAAAGTATCATCAGCCTGCTGGGATCCTGTTTGAGGGCTCGTTGCCTTAGTTTATCGCCAGTTGGCAAACAAAAAAAAGTATATAAAATTAGCTGCATATCATTATGAGTGTTAAAAATGCTATAACTTTACTCATTGTGTGAAATGTATTGCACACATAAGATCCCAAAAACTAATTCTATATAGCATGGCCTTTTCGGCTTCAATCACCTTTTTTGAAGATCTATTATTTAGCTCATCTTCACGCCGTTGCTTCTCTATCCTGGTAAATGAAAATTTCATAGGACCACAATTACAATGAATGGTTGGGTAATACAATCGTTTTCATCTATACTTTGAATTCCTAAGTGAAAAATAGAGATGAGATGACCACCGTAATATATTCCAGGTCAAATGATACAATGATCACGAATTACAAATCTAAGATACAATGATATAATAACTGAACCTAAATCCCACAAAATCAAAAGCTTTTAATGGAAAACATGACAAAAGCAAGAACAAAAGAATAGAAGGATTATATACATATAAGCATACACGTGTGTGTGCATGTAACAATTTGAGTGCAAGAAAAAGTAAAAAAACCTCCACGCTCCATGTTTGCGCCAAAATTGGTCACAAACCCCAGATACCGTGAAAGCACAGTGTATGAATACAAATCAACAATATTCAAACACAAATAACAGATCTCAGCAAATAATAAGCAGCAAATCCAAAATAACGAGCAGTGACACAAGTTTTATAGTGGTTCGGCTATCTCCGGCCTACGTCCACTCCAAAGTTTTATCATTTTTATTAACTATCCTTGCTGGTTACAAGTGATTACAGCAGTTACAAAGTCCAAATTCGAAATCAATGGTAGAAATGATGATATGGAATGATTCTGGCAGCGTCCGGGCGTGCTTGTTCTCTCTCACTTCTCCGACCCCTTTTCTGAATGACCTAGGGTTCTATTTATAGGTGTAGGAGGCTGATATTTCGCCTAAAATCAGGAAGACCGCTTCTGGCACGTGAGGGGGGCCCACGCGCCCGACCTCAGGAAATTGGACCCACTTTGGGATCGATTCGAACTCTGTTCGAATCGATCAAGAAATCATCCAATTAGGCTGAAATTTGGTGAGAACATTCTTCAACATGTATGTAAGCTCCTGTAAAAATTTCATTGCATTTGGATCAACGGTTTGGAAGATATGATCGATTCGAGATCAAAGCTCCGTGTGTTCTGCCTGGTTCGAATCCATGCTTCGAACCCACCTCCTTCGACTCCATCCAAAGTGCGTGCGCATCGATGACGTGTCACGAATTCTCCGGGTCGATCCACCTTTGTCGCCGCGTTGAACGTTTCTTCCCCTGTTCGTATCGATCGCTTCGAATCGATACGAACATTGTCCCTAAGTCCTTCGAATCCATGAAGTCGACTCCCCGCGTATCCTTCTCGAACGCTCTCTTCGTATCGATAGGTACGAATCCAGAATCCCAAAACTGCTACTTCCTTTTCGTATCGATGCAATGCTTGACCGATACGAGGGACTTCTGCGCATCCATCCCGTTACTCTACAACGACGCGAAGCGCATCGATTCGAAGCAAACTCTTACATTTCCCCTTGATCGATACGAATTGTATCGATTCGAGCCACCACTGATACGAACTAACCTGTGTACACCTTATGGATACGAAGGAGATCCATGTTGTGATCGAGTCGAAGTCCACCTGTCCTTCTCATCTGATCGATACGAAGTAACCGAATCGAACCCATGCCGATCGATACGAAGTGTATCGATTCGAAGAGGTATCGATACGGACCGTATCGATACGAACGCAACTCCTGATCTCTAACCGTCCTCGCATGCCGATGGTTTCGAACAGTATGCCCTTCTTACCTTGAATCGATCATATCTCCTTCATACGAACTCCGATTAACCTAAAATTTGAAACATAGCCTTTTCTAATCCTTTTCATCATCTCCAATCAATTTCGTCCCGATCGGAGTTCAACCAAATTTTGACGACATCGATCGCCGCCTTGCTTCCAATCGATCTCCAATCTCGATATCCATCATTCCTCGCCAACTTCTTGATATTCCAGTTTTGACCAAAAAGTGGGGTAACACTTTGCCCCCCAAAACATGCCTTTTGGTAAGAAGGCGTGTTTTGAATAGTTCCGATTCCAATATCCAAAGTCCATAGCCATATCGCCAGAGTATGTCATCCTTGACTGCTTCGAGTCGATGCCCAATTCCAAATCCCATAACCAAAGCCTTAACCAATTCCATATCCATTTGAACTCGACAGCCGAGTCCTAATCCATCCTTATCCAATAGCCAATTACCAGATCCAGGACCTCTTCGGGTCGGTATCCGAATCCATAACCTCTCCGGGTTCTTGCCAAGCGTAACGCAAACCTGACAACCGTGGTCCAGTGTCCCTGGACGTCGAGCTAACCTCTCCGGGTTTTTTCCAAGCGCAATCCACACCTGACGACCGTGGTCCAGTGTCCCTGGACAAGTCATGGCTTAAGTCTTAAGCCGAATCCTGATCTCTCCGGACCCTTGTTGAGCATAATCCATACTCAACGACCTGAAACAATAATCGATAATATGGGGCCTAAGTCCTAGACCGAATCCTGGTCACTTCGGACCCTTGCCGAGCATAATCCATACTCGACGACCTGAATGAGTCAATTTACTACGTTCGGGCAAAGTGACTCACCCCTTGCCAGGCATAATCCATACCCGACGATCATTTATCAAAAACCAGATGAAAATCCAATCAAAATCCAACCCAAAATGCAAATCCAAACCAGAAAACCGGAAATCCAAAGCAGCATTCAAAATCAAAAACAACCATCCAAAGAAAAACCCAAATCAAAAAGCAAGAAAAACCAGGAGTTCGATCCGAACTCCAAAACCAGATCCAAAAAGAAAAGCAGTGTCCAATCAAAAAGCAAAAGATAAATTTCACAAACCACAGCATCGCAGTTTATCATCATTCAGAGCATGCCTAGGGGCTATCTCCGTCCCCATTTATGTGTAAATGACTTGGTTGCTTGCCAGTAGTTCGCTACTTATTTCACATTATCTTGATCAGTGGATGATCAATCGACCATCATCCCTGGGCCTCACATCATCACGGTGTGAGGTAGTCGGTAGTTGCTCCTGCTCTGCCGTTACATTCCGAGTTCCGACATATTGCTGTAACTGTCCATTCCTTACATGCTCCTCAATTATATCCTTTAAGTGCTTGCAGCTGTTGGTATCATGTCCATCTAAATCATGGAAGAGGCGGTGCCTTCCTGATGTCCTTTTCCGTTCTGATGGTTCTCTCCTAGCAGGCCTCCGGTAAGGAAGGCGGTTTCGAGTATTCAGGTATATCCGCTCTAGCGTCTCATTCAATCCTGTGTATGTGGAAAACTTTGGATCCTTCCATCGCTTCCTAGCGTTTGCAGAATCATCGTCCAACTTCCTTTTCCCTTTGTCTTTATCCAAACCTTTGCTGGATGGTCCTACATCCTGAGTTGCATTAACCTTTTTCACCTTTAAATCTGTACTCGCATCTTCCTGCCGAAGGAACATTTCTGCCTCGTGAAAGAATTCGTCGAGATCCTGTGGGGGATCTTGTATCAAAGATACCTTGAAATCCGAGTCCTCCCTGACTCCTGATACTGCTGCCATTAAAACCATCGATGGATCAGGCCGATCCACCGAAGCGACTGCCGCACTGAATCGAGTGAGAAAAGCTCTAAGCGATTCATCCATTCTTTGCTTCACCGATGTCAATGTCATCACATTCTTCGGCCTCCTGACGTGAACCCGAAACTGTCCCAAAAACTTTTCCACCAATTCTCTCCAAGTCCTTATAAATCCTTCTCCCAGCTGCCTAAACCACATTGCGGCTAAGTCCGTCAGATACAAAGGGAAGCATCGGGCCATCACTTCCTCCGATGCTCCCAGCACCTCCATGTGTCTGGTGTACCTCATCAAGTGATCGGTTGGGTCTGCCTTTCCATCATATACCTCCACGCTAGGTAGCTTAAACTTAGATGGATTCTGAGCCATCCTTATTTCCCGAGCAAACGGACTCCTATTCACTCCTTCCAAGTCCCCGTTGGTCAAACCACCTCGCACAGTTCTTCTGATGATCTCTACTAATCCGGTATTGTCTGTTGGGGGTTGCCCCCCCATGCCCCCAAGGGAACTCTGGTACATATTCCTCGTGTGGTTCACTAGCAGCAACGTTAGCTCTAGCTTGTTGAACTCCTTCCAGAGGTCCTCCTATGTTGGATCCCGTGGGCCTGCCCCCAAGCCCTTGTTGATTGCCTTCTGCCTCCGTATCTCGTCCTCCATTGGGTTCCACGACCCTAGTCCCCTGTCCTGCATCCACAGCGGCTGTAGCTGTTCCTAAGTTCTGCATCCATGCAGCTCTCATTTGCTCAAAGAAAGTCTGCATCATTTCCTTTTGGTTCTTCAACAATCTCTCTTGCAAAGAATTTGCCATAGCCTCCATTTCATCCCGGGTTATGTAGATTGAAGCCTGTCCTTTCCCGGCTCCGGATGATGCTTGTTGACTTCCTTCCTGTTGGCTTCTCTCGGCCCTTTGTCTTCTACTATTTTGCCTAGTCATTGTCCTTGAATCCAAACTCTTTTAAAATCTTCAAATCCAACTTTCAAATCCGATGTAGCGGGTGCTAGTCCTTCTCAGTGAAAGCACCAAAATGTTTGCGCCAAAATTGGTCACAAACCCCAGATACCGTGAAAGCATCAGTGTATGAATACAAATCAACAATATTCAAACACAAATAACAGATCTCAGCAAATAATAAGCAGCAAATCCAAAATAACGAGCAGTGACACAAGTTTTATAGTGGTTCGGCTATCTCCGGCCTACGTCCACTCCAAAGTTTTATCCTTTTTATTAATTATCCTTGCTGGTTACAAGTGATTACAGCAGTTACAAAGTCCAAATTCGAAATCAATGGTAGAAATGATGATATGGAATGATTCTGGCAGCGTCCGGGCGTGCTTGTTCTCTCTCAATTCTCCGACCCCTTTTCTGAATGACCTAGGGCTCTATTTATAGGTGTAGGAGGCTGATATTTCGCCTAAAATCAGGGAGAGCACTTCTGGCACGTGAGGGAGGCCCACGCGCCCGACCTCAGGAAATTGGACCCACTTTGGGATCGATTCGAACTCTGTTCGAATCGATCAAGAAATCATCCAATTAAGCTGAAATTTGGTGAGAACATTCTTCAACATGTATGTAAGCTCCTGTAAAAATTTCATTGCATTTGAATCAACGGTTTGGAAGATATGATCGATTCGAGATCAAAGCTCCGTGTGTTCTGCCTGGTTCGAATCCATGCTTCGAACCCACCTCCTTCGACTCCATCCAAAGTGCGTGCGCATCGATGACGTGTCACGAATTCTCCGGGTCGATCCACCTTTGTCGCCGCGTTGAACGTTTCTTCCCCTGTTCGTATCGATCGCTTCGAATCGATACGAACATTGTCCCTAAGTCCTTCGAATCCATGAAGTCGACTCCCCGCGTATCCTTCTCGAACGCTCTCTTCGTATCGATAGGTACGAATCCAGAATCCCAAAACTGCTACTTCCTTTTCGTATCGATGCAATGCTTGACCGATACGAGGGACTTCTGCGCATCCATCCCGTTATTCTACAACGACGCGAAGCGCATCGATTCGAAGCAAACTCTTACATTTTCCCTTGATCGATACGAATCGTACCGATTCGAGCCACCACTGATACGAACTAACCTGTGTACACCTTATGGATACGAAGGAGATCCATGCTGTGATCGAGTCGAAGTCCACATGTCCTTCTCATCTGATCGATACGAAGTAACCGAATCGAACCCATGCCGATCGATACGAAGTGTATCGATTCGAAGAGGTATCGATACGGACCGTATCGATACGAACGCAACTCCTGATCGATTCGAACCGTCCTCGCATGCAGATGGGTTCGAACAGTATGCCCTTCTTACCTTGAATCGATCATATCTCCTTCATACGAACTCCGATTAACCTAAAATTTGAAACATAGCCTTTTCTAATCCTTTTCATCATCTCCAATCAATTTCGTCCCGATCGGAGTTCAACCAAATTTTGACGACATCGATCGCCGCCTTGCTTCCAATCGATCTCCAATCTCGATATCCATCATTCCTCGCCAACTTGTTGATATTCCAGTTTTGACCAAAAAGTGGGGTAACACTTCACGTATTACTACTTCTTTTTTCTCTTTTCTTTTTATTTTCCTTTTTTTAGCAATCCATCATCAATAATTAGCAAGCTGAATACAAATATTCATTCAAAAAAAATAAAAATAAACAAACAGCGTCATGCAAATAAACAGACCTCCTTTGAACTAAGCGTATGAAATGTTGAGGAGGAAGAAAAGCGCGTTCCATATCCACTAAAGCAACAACCATTTTTTTAGATTCAATTCTGAAATTTTCCAAAGCTGATAATGCAATAGTGATCACCTTGAGAAAACATATTGCTGTTAGGTAATGGCTAACATCAAATAATTTACCAGATTTCATTGACATGCTATATCTTTGAGCAAATCTACCTCACGCTTGAATGGAGGATATCTTGCTAGTCCAGGAGTTGCATTTGAAGCTGCATTAACTATATCAAGGAGTACACTATGCACCTGTTTTAAAATTGATAAGAGTTTTTCACACAATTTACTATCAAGGGAGAGGTTGTCCTGTTTAACATACTACGATGTTTATAAACACTTTTCAGCAACCACTACTATAAGAGAAAATAAATCCCTGTTAAACACCGATAACGGTAAGCAACTTAGACACAAATTATTTGACATAAATGGCACGAAATACTAAAAACGACTGAGGGAAAGATACTACTGCATGGAATATTTGTTTCCTTTCTTTTTATTGTGATTTGTAATAGATGGGGGGAATTATGAAACTTTATCCCTTAACACCACGTATACAACAATCACACACACACACCCGTGCATCATGCATTCTCACCTAAAAGGGCACTAGGAATTCAAGCTAAACGATCTCACAGAATCAGGTAAAGAAAGGATGTAGCATCATTGCAATGGACATGCATGCATGCATGCACGCGCGCGCACACACATCCTAATAGATTGTATAAGGTGTTTTGTTTTATTAGTAACTAATTGTAATTCTAAATAAATGCCTACCATGAGCTAATGCACTACGCAATGAGCATCTCCTATTACCTACCATCTTGTTCCGAATACATGTCCAACTATGAAAAATAAAATATTTAAGAGCTCCAAAGAATTTTCAACTATGTGTATCTCCCTTTGATTGCACAATACATACATTGCTAACATTAATTAAACAAGAGGAAATTTGACTGTTATTCGGATTTTTAGGTTTAACATGAAATTACCTTTTTGCGTAAAAATGTACATGCCATGCTACTTGAAATAAATATTCAAAGCAGATATACGTCCAAATACCAAATACTTCTTTAACATTCAAATATGATGCGTAAGAAATAAATACAACTTGAATAAGAGAAAAACTAATGTTACAGTGATGGTGGTACCTCATCAACACAAAGACGACAAGGTTCTTTTGCCTCTTCCAGCACACTTCTTATCAAAGATCTCAAACCCTTTTCAGGGGAAATTAAGTATGGTTGATAACCATCGGCTTCAAGAACAATCTGAGTACAGAAGATAAAAAAGCAATTACCAAAGTGTTCCAACCAAGACATAGAAGAGAAAGGGATAAACATATTATTACCCTTTTAACATTATCAATATCAAAATGTCTGTCCAACGGAATTTGTTTGAATCTATTTGGAAACTTTCCCTCAAAAGTTGCAACGACTTTCCATCCTCCAACCTGAAAAAAATACACAATCCATCACCATATGTATGTATGTATGGGGGTGTGTTTGTATGTGTGCGCGCGCGTGTATACACACACATATTATTAGAGTTGACACGTTTAGCCAAGGATCGATATTATCCCCCACTAAGTCACCAAAATCATCGCAACATAACCATAAGAAGAGTTTTACGAGCTGGCCCACGGGTTCAAACTTATAACCAAAGTTATGAAAGGCACGCCATGGCATGCGCCATGATGCAAGATGTGGTGATTGCACCTTTTGGTTCCTTGGTGCGGCGCACATGAAAAGGCAAATGGTGCAAAAAAAGGTATGCTTTTGATATTTCGTTACTTTTTTGTTTAAAAATACGTTTTGTTATTTTCTTTTTTCACAATCCATAAATGGATAAAAATTAGTATTCATCGTATGATTGTGTTCACAAATTAATTTGTTCTTAATTAAAATCTAAAGAATGACTTCTTACCTAACTTCAATTGTTTGAAGACAAAAGGATGTAGTCATTAATATGGAAAAAGTAATTTGTTTATACAATATTCTCAACATTGATCATGCATGCACAAATTAATATTAATGTTTGAACGTATCGTGTATATTTATTCATACGGTGCGATCAAAATATACTAAATGGTAAATCACGATAAACATAATAATAAAGTATAGGTAAATAAATCAACGGTATATCAACATAACACCACAAAGAAAAATATATGATTCATGATATCTCTTCACTTTTTTTCTCACATAAGAAATACTAGAGCAGCTATAAACCATATGTTTATCCTTGAAATTAAATTGCAAAAATAATTTTCAATTTTAAATCAAATTTTAACTTCTAAGCAAATGATTAAACATTAAATAATGTATGACAATTAAATGGTATTTTATGTTTATGACATTATTTTAATATTTCTGTGAATTGATCGAGTTTTTTTTATCTTTTTATTTTATTTGCTGATATATATCACTACAAAGATTTACACTAACTTTACATAAGTAAGCGTGATTTATAATAAATATATAATTTTTTAATATATGCATAACAAATTAGAAAGGCGCAATTGATGGTTACACAATTTGGAACTTAAACATACATACTAATTTTTCACTAGAACGACATCGAGGTCTATCAACTTAGTTGGTTATAGCGTCTTGTTGATAACATTAAGGTCACAAGCCTTATTGATTTGTCTGTAAAACCCGTCCTAGAGCCTGGGTGCACCGCGTGACAAATGAAGCATGCCTTTTTTATTTGTTAGCGGTATAGTAAAACTCTAGAGTGGATGTCGAAATTTTGAATTAGAATCTTAGACAACAAGGATCAATTTCAAACAAAAAATTCTAAAAAATTTAAAAATAAATAAAAGATCTGGGGCTGTTTTATTTCCTAAGGTGTCACAGCTATCACCTTAAAAAAAAGAACAAAATGTCCTTGTCTTCTCGTACAATCTATCCAGCTATTTGTTTGTACCTGCATGTAGAAGCAATACGTACTCCACACCCACCAATGACTGTTTATATAGCTGCCAGTGACCATTAGGTGTAGCAAAACTCTGGAGTGGATTTGCAATTAAAAATATAGCCAACGTCAAAGTGTTTGAATTCCTAAGATGTCACATCTATCACCTTTACAAAAACAAAATGTCCTTGCCGGCTCATAAAATCCATACAACTATTGCGTACTCTGCACCCGGTCATGCACACTGCTTAGATGTGTTAAATAAAACCAAGGATTGATATGTCTCCCACTTAGCCACCTTACCATGCCTCCGTGGAATTAGGTAGACACTTCTACAAGCTATGGGGTCCAATCGCTGAGTCTCATGTTACCAACACAACGGTCAACCAACTTAGTTAACAGATCCCGGTGTTGTTTCAAGTAAACAACTGTGTGTGTTTGTGGGGGGTTTGTTTGGGGGGGGGGGGTGTTGGGGGGTTGGGTCTACGGTGTTACATATATTTAGTTTGTCAACTTAATAAAATTTTAAAATTTTAAAAACACACACACACACATTTGGCAGGCTCGTGCTCTTTAATAGCAGTATTTTATACACTTTAAATTTCATGTAGCAATCCCTTTTTTATTAGTCTTAACTGGGCGAGTCTATTCTGGATATGGACATCTGTGTTCACACAGACAAGCTTACTCTTCTGGAGTATCCATGCCTCAAAGAGGATTTTACTATTTTCAAACCTAAGAAAATGGAAAAACATGGATCGTTTGTTTAAGAAAAGAAATGATTTAAGGAATGTTTGCTAATAATACCAATAAAAGCATTTTAAAAGAAGCTTTTCTGCTAGAGCAGTAGAAAAACCATATTTGATGATACAGCGTCAATTGTATAGGAATGTTCACCCAGCAAAAGTGGTAGTGAGAGTTACATAACACTGGCAGGGTGCAACTTGTGCATAAAAGCAGAGTTAACAAATGGGATATGATTTTCTTTTTCTTTTTCTAAAGAAAAATGTTGCTTACAAGAGCAAAACTAAAGTAACGGTTACATCACCAAGCAAGGAAAAGAGGTGCAAATGAAAATCTTATAAATATTAAAGATATTATATTAAAAGGAAATTCTATTAGGACACAAGTTGACGACACATTGGATCTCAACCGTTGGATTGCCCCCGAATTCAACACTAAATATGAACACGTAGAATCCAATGATCTAGATCTACTATGTCACCAATTGTATTTTATTATGTATTCAAACAGTCAGCCCCTATAATAAATAACAATGTGAATAACTTAATTTATGGATGCTCAAATTAACAAAAAAAAAAATTGTGTGCACGCAAACATCGGAAGAAGTTCTGTAATGGCAATGAAATGCCTGAGCACATCGATCCTACAAGAATATATATCAGAAGCACTACTGACCTTGCCAGCAGCAATATGCTCGAGAAACTGGTCTTCAAATTGACGGCAAAGCTCTAAAGCAATTGCTCTAGTCCCTTCTATGCTTTGCACCATTTGTTCACCAAGTCTTGCCAATTCATCCCCTACCATCTGAGACTTACCCTGCAACCTACAAGAGTTTAATAGATAAAAAGGTGTTACTGTAATTGTATGTATAAAGGCTTGACATTGATATATTATTCGCAGACTCCTCATTCTTCTATACAATCTTTAACTAGTAACTATATATTCCATTGCTTTAACCAAAATATGCCTTTTCCGCACTCTAGCATCATCCTGTATAGATTTTACTGCATATAGAGCAATATATATATGTTCATACTGCCTATTTTCAGCTAGCAATTAGTTTGCAAAAAGGATAAATACTTAGTAAAATAAACGGTTAGATGGTTGGAAATTTCATATTTAAACCAAAACCTCAACCTTGATATGAATTTACGCAGACAATCAATAGAGATAATAAACTAGTCAGCTACAAACTTGGCTCGTATTCCTTTCCCTGATATCATTGCAACACACGGTGCAATGTGACTGGCCTTACATAGAGCTGATGTAACGATTACCAGCATATCTTTTCCTCTGTTTGGGCTTCAAGTTTCAACCTTAAGATATTTTAAATGAACTTGAACTTCTGCTTCCTCATGGGAATAAAGGACTGACACACTTTTGTGTGATTTCTTGTAAAATTTTAGACACTGTTAATGATAATCCTAAAAGGCATATATATGCTACATTGTGACTTATTCCTGTCAAAAAATAAGGTGTCTCAATGCCAAGTGTTTCACTTGATTTATTAACACTAACATCTTGGCTTGGACAAGGTAATGTGGCTGAGAGGGATACCATATGAATTAACGAGATGAACTGCAACTATATCATCAGACAATTTTTTTTAAAGAAAAGTGGCATACATTATGGTTAGACTCATCAGAAAAGACCGTTTAGTTGGATATACACACGCGTGTTGTTTGTGCGTTCTCACATATGGTATTAAAATTTGCTGCACTGAAGTATGCTTCTTAGTTTAAACATGTAAATATCATTGTGTAACTGATTAGCATGCTACCACATTAATGCAACATGGAATCATGGAACTACAAACACTGTTAGAGAATAGATCGTGTTTATGAAGTCTAACTTACAAAAGATGAGGTTATTTAAAAAGGTTTGCATTGGTAAACTTTAAACAATAGGTAGGATATAAACAACCATTTATATCTCATAACACCAAAGGCCTAAAACCTAAATTGCTCACACAGTTCTATTATAAGCAAGGTAACTGGCTAAAGACGCGCACGCGTGCATGCAGACACGGACATACACACATACATATGCGGTTAAAGCGCTCACTGGTTCTATAGCTGTAGAGGTTCAAAAAGTTGTAGCGGGGATATAGCGGAAAATAATGGAGGTGCGAAAAGCTTCATTATATATAAAACCAAATATTTAAAGTTAATTTATTCTCGTTCTCACATCTTTTGTATACGAAAAAGAAATATTTTTTTAATCTTATATAACAAAACTGAAAAATATCATTATTCATGCAGGCTAGATTTGATGACTACAATATATTTCTAATTTATATTGAACACTTATGTCTTGAAATTGGGTCTTTAACCAAACTTTGTTGGTTCATTTTAAAAGAAAACCACTCAAATCAATCTTTATATATTAATGTTGCTAAAGCTAGTGCTAAAAAGCTTTGATTTAGCACGTGTAGCGGAAAATAGCGGAGCCTAAAGCGGATCTAATGTTTAATAGCGCTAAATTAAAATATGTTCTATTTATTGACGAGATCATCGATATAAAAACTCAAATTATTTCGATACTTTTGATCCATTCAAAAGTATTATTGCAAATCAATGGTCAACATAAATATTTTCAACGTCTCATATTCACTTGTGACTTTGAAGAGGTTAAAAGGTCCGAAATGATCTGAATTTTGTTAAAGATGATCTCACTAACAAATAGAATATATCAATCCCTCCCTCCCTCTCTCTCTCTCTACACACACACTTTAAATGTGACTGGTGTAGTTTGGTCAAAGGGGATATGGTTTATAACTTTATAGAATCTGCTTTACATTTATACTTCATGCAGCTACAAACATGCCTGCATTACAACAGAAATCATCGTATCTTGTGATAAGTCAAAACTTGTGTATCACTGTACTTCAAAAAAAATTACCAAGATATGTACGGATGAAAAATTGGAAGGTTTAAAAAAGGATATTGATTGAATCAAAAGCAATGTAAAATAATTTAGCTGAAAACTAAAAGGATAAAGGGAACTTATAAGGGTTTGACAGGATAGAATCGAGTCATATGGCAATAAAATACTCTTTGATGACTCTAATTAATGATTAATAAAGAAATAATAAAAATTTCAATAATTAGGAAAATCATATGATGACAGAAGATATTTGAGCTGATGCTAAGATAATGTTTACATACCCAGAAAGAAGACAGGGTATCCTAACTTTCATTCTTTTACGTATTTGTTTGGCCAGGTTATCCATCAAAGCAACTCTTCCGAGCTTGCTTCGAGGAATTCCACTCAATATACTTCGAAGATTTTCAGCCTCAGCTCTCCAAGCAGCTTCTAATGGACTCCCACCAGTAGATCCAGCTTGAGCTGAAGCAATGGTGACAGATTGACCAATCATAGCAACCCATGGAATGTCTGCTGCGATTCTTGGTCCCTGGTTTAATATTAGAGCATGTACTGCAGCAAGTACTTTTTGTTCTCCAGCTGCTTTATCAGTTTTACTTATAACCCCTATTGTTCTTGTCCCTGTAAATCAAAACTGACACCAAAGGTTATGAAATTCGTATATCATAAATTATGTACAAAAAAACTGCACAGAAGTAGTTCTTATTTTGACATCTACGATACACGGACCATCAGCATCATACTCCTTGGCTAATCTGAGAGCGCGGGAGGATGAAATTTCAGATGCTCGAGAAGCTGGCACTACAACGAGCAGTATGGCATCATTATGCGCACCATAATCACTGGCCTGAGAGTGGTAATTCCATCAGGTTATACCAATGGATGTGAATAAGCATGATAGAGGGAAACAAAGTTAAAGCACCACTGGAACTGTGGATCAATAAGAAAGAAAAATGTAAACAAAAGGCAGGGTCAAAAGGTAATTTTCCAGTATAGCGTGATTGTTACTGTATAATATTGTTCACAAGTTTCATTTTATGCTGCAAATATGCTATCTTTCTCTGTTTCTTTGTATGCTTCAGAGTAAAACATCTTTCGCTTACTTCTAGATTTGTCTCCACTCACAACTGTCAAGAAGCGCGATAATATCATGTCTAACTAATGTCGTTATATAGCAAGTGGTGGAAACCTACATTCTGCTCTTGCCACATGTTTTCTTTTTAAGGGAATGGTGAGACAGGACAATAGATCTGTAACTTAGCTTAGTTAGTGTTGACGTTAACATATTTTCAAATAGCTTATACACAAGTTTTTACATAATTTACTTTTAACTATTAAATCTTTGATCTTTGATTTATGCATGAAAAAATGACATAATCGAATAAAGCATACAAAAGAGAACCGCTGTTATCAGAGAGAGAGAGAGAGAGAGAGAGAGAGAGAGAGAGAGAGAGATCATAAACATTAACATAAATCATATTGTTTTGACACAATCTGATTTTAGATTGGAGGAAGAAAACAAAATATACATCTTATTGTTAGGAACTGAGTTGATGATGTTTTGATGACAACAACCTTATATAGTTATTATACTTTACTTTATAAAATATATACTAACATTTCCATATAGATAGATATATGTATATAGGAAGTATATGCATGTATCATCGAAGACTGATCAGTATAAAGACTCAAACATCAAGATGAAGATTAGAGATTCAAGATTCAAGACTCTAGAGAATCAAGATTTCAAGATCTCAGGATAAGTGTCTAGTATTTTGTTAAAACTTCATAATAGCACTCTCATCTTTCTTCCAATTTTCTTTTGGAATGGAACCCAATTTCTATCAAAAACAAACACACGACAAGTAGCTTACAAACCTACGACAAGTGGCTTACAAACCCACGAAAATCAAAATCATTTAAACTACTTTGTACAAGTTCTCGAGTCCTATGGAGGAGCTCTGTAGGAAGGTTCTTGCAATTTCAGTTTGAATAGATTTTTCAAAATGGTTTTAAATCTGTTTTCAAAATGTTTTAGCTTTCAAAATCATGTTTTCAAAAAATTTCAAACTTTGTTTTAGCCTTGAAATATTCCTCTATTCTGATTTTAAAAACTTCTATTTTTAAAAACATCAAAACTTATTCTGATTTTAAATATTACTTATATAATTGACGGTCTATATCAATTATATATATATATTTAAAATAATGTTTTATATTCATTCTCTATCTCAAAATATTGTTTAAACACTTTACTTTGCTTCAGAGAAGTTTCAACTTGTTTTAAATTCAATTGTCTTTACAAAACAACATCTCTATAATTTTGAACTAAGGGATGTCGACATAATGGGATATCCCATGTCGACATGGTGACAGTTGGATTCAAAATTCAATTTTCAAAAGAAGTGTCCATTCGTTCGAAAACATTTCGCCAATGGTTATGACTGTTGTGCATCTATATAAAGGCTTTCAAAACGAATTTTTTTAACAACTACTTTCTTATTTTCTTCATTCTTTCTTCTCCACCATTCCATATCCATAAAACTTCATATTTTCAAGATCGTGCCATCATTCTGCCAAATTCTCAATAGAAAATCATTTAGATACTCTCTCTATTTGATTCTCCATCATTCTACTAAAAATCAAAGTGCTATTCAGAGTTATAGTATCAATTTGTATTCAAAAAGTCCATAGAGTCTATCCATTCAAAAGAATTGTTATTAGAAAGTATTAGGGTGATCTTGTGTTCCGAAAATCAAGAGAGTTTACCCCAGACTCGGAGATAGGAGGGTTCCTCAAGGCCTTAGAAATTGAGAGTTGTAATTTGGATATTGGCTTATAAAAATCTGTACAAGGATATTGCCTTGGTGCAGGACTGGATGTAGGAGGATTCCGAACCAGTATAAAATCCGGTGTGTTCTTTACTTTACTATTTGCATTTGTTATATGTTCTGTGATCATTCTGTGTTAGAATTCTGTTTAGATTTGTGTTGAAAGTTTTAATTTAGTCACATAGTTCATATATTCTTTAAAACACTATTCACCCCCCCCCCCTCTAGTGTTATTTCTGCCTTAAGATTCTTAATCCGCATCTCTAACAATTATTACCATTTTTTTAACCCAACTCTATACTTATTTATAGATTGGATATGAATACAAATTAATAATGGATTCAATGCCTCTCTTAATCTGTGTAAAAAAATGCCATTAAGCAATAGTTTAGCATGCTTAAATACCAATTCAAGTTATAAGCTTAAATTATATGTTATAAGCTTAAATTACAAAAAATGAAACTTTGTTGCCATTTTAGTTTTGAAACCCCATGTAACTAACTTTGAACTTCTAATTAAGTTGTCTAAACTTTATTTCACTTGTCCTTAAATTGTCTCATAGCTGTAGACATTAATGCACACATTAATACCCACATATGTATTATATACCAAGGTTTGAGGTTTTGATCGAAACACCGAGTTTCCGGTCGTTCCGATCCAGACCGAAATCAAACCAAACCGAAACTCCATTTCAATAATAAAAACTATTTAAATTCATATTTTATATAAGAAAACCGAAAAAATTAATTTAAGTTTCATACACACAAAAAAAAATCAAAACCTGAAATTTTAACTTCGCAAACGAGCAAAATCACAAAATATATATGAATAGTGTAACTAAAAATGTTAAACAAAAAACCAGTAAATAAATATTTGTTAATGTATACATATTATAATCAATCAAGACTGTTCATTTATATCTTATTTTTCAATTAAAGATAAATAACACATTTCATTTCAATTAATCAAATGAATATATGTGTAATTATTTGAAATATATACAGTGAAATTTGAAAACGAAACTTGAACCCAAATTCTTGAAATCTACGAATTGGATCGAAATTCCTTAAATTACAAAAGATCGAAACCGAGACCAAAACAAGGTCTCGAACCTTGTTACATACATGTATTTTTCTTTATCTTGAAACCCCATGAAATCAAGCATTGAGCGTAAAAACTTGCTAAATGTGCACATATTATCAACAAATATTCAGATAAATCATAATTGTTTAGAACCAATTGAAATTGATCATTTGGTCTCTCAGTCAAGAGTCTTTTCCTTTGCCGCAATTCATATTCAACTTTTTTTATATACAAACTACCATCCATGAATGATCATGCTGCATGTGTTTTAATAGTGATAGCTGGTAAGATAACTTAATTCTGACTTTGTTATGAAGTATGATAAATATTGCATTTTAAAGATTCAACTTTTCAGCAAGCTGATTGTCAATCTATTAAATAATAGGAAGACAGAAGAATTTGGAGCTCTCTTATTAATCCTAGGAGTTATCTTTATTCTTTTTAATTCTCTCCAAGTGGATATTTTATTTTCAAAATCTTATAATTTATCACTTTACGATTATTCTACTAAAATTTTCACACTATTTTACATTCAAATACCTACTTTTAGAAAAATCTATGATTATTTATAAATCTTTCGCGATTTTCTCCTAAAATTTTACATTAAAGTCCACACATTTTATTAATTACATAATTCAAAATTTAAACTAATTGATAAACTTAGTCAACTAACATTTATTAATAAATCCTAAAAGATAAAATTTTCAATATGTATACTACAGGCACATCAACAAATTGGTAAAAAAAATCATTTGGATGCAAATATATATATATATATATATATCACATAATAAACTATATATACATTAATGACAATAACAAATTTATTTTATAATTAATTTACTAAGTGAATTTATCATACATTGCACTATAAAA
This sequence comes from Allium cepa, assembly GCA_030765085.1. Taxonomy (NCBI): domain Eukaryota; kingdom Viridiplantae; phylum Streptophyta; class Magnoliopsida; order Asparagales; family Amaryllidaceae; genus Allium; species Allium cepa. The sequence continues at coordinate 457,089,100 of CM060938.1, read as the reverse complement.
TTTTGTTAACTTTAAGTACCTAAAATTTCAATTTTTTACAATTACTTAGAAACCATTTTCAGTTATCTTCTAATATTTTATGTTGAAGTCCATATATTTAACTAATTATGTAATCTTAAATTTAAGCTATTTAAATAAATATGATTAACTGATATTTATTAATCCATCTAATAAATCCTAAAATAAGAGGATTTCAATATACACAATATTCATATATATGAAGAAAAAAATTATTTCTTTTTTATACAGATTTATGAAGATATTTAAATCACATAACATAAAATGTATACATAAATAATAATAACTCTTTTAATTTCTAATTCATAATTATCTCAAAAGAATTATCATACATTACATAATATAATTTCATTTTTAACACCTTTTAAGAAATATATTTAATTTTATAACATTACGATGTGAACGCACAGATTACACCGATAAAAATTAGATAATATAAACATTCTCACTTGGAACGTGTTATCAAACAATGCCCAACTCATAACTCTCAACTAAATACTACATAACATTATTTTACAATTATTAAAGTTGTAGACATGACCCTCCTATAATAACATGAAATCTATTGTTAACTGCAAAGATATAACTGTTTAAAAATGAAAACTTAATAATGAACAAAGGTTCACATGTTTGATTTTAAAAAAAGTTCACATACATATAAGCTAACCATAAGATCCATACTTTTTTTAATTACAAATTCGTACAAAGCACTTCTCAATTTTAACTTTTTTTATATTTAACTCCTTATATGTAATTAGTTATTGTTAACCCGCCTTTCGGCAAGGCCACGGACAGACGGATGTAACTAAGTCGACTTTACGATTATCGAGGTTGAAATATGATGGATTCGGTTTAAAAGGATTAAGTTCACTTGGATATGTCGTTCGATCAAGAAGTGGAGAAGTTGCACGGCTCGGTCTGGAAGTTGTGGGTCGTTCGGCATGGACGGCTCGGTCTGAATGCTCTAGGTCGCTCGGCATTAAAGTGAGAACAAGGTGGTTCGGCATTGGTAGGATGGTTTGGCGTTGGAAGTGGCTCGGTATGGTTTGGGTTGGCAATGTGATGTGGCTCGGCATCGAGCCTCGCTCGGCATTGGACATCGCTCGGCATCGAGCCTAGCTCGGCATTGGACATCGCTCGGCATTGGACATCGTTCGGCATCGAGCCTCGCTCTGCATCGTGGGTCGCTCGGCATCGTGGGACGCTCGGCATTGCGGTGAAGATAGGGTGGCTCGGCACTGGAGGACGTTTGGCCTGAAGGTTTGGCAAGCATGGTTCGGCCTTGGTTGCCGTTCGACATGTGTGGATCGGTTACAATGAAAAGCATGGCTCGGCTATGGATTTGGTGGGCCCAAATTACTCAAGAGGCGCAACAACCTGGATTTGCCTATAAATACAACATGTGGGTTTCCAGATGGGGGATATTCTTTCTGCTCTCTGACTTTCTCTTCTCTAAGGCTAAGGCACTCAGCCATTGTTAAACTTTGCATTGTATCTGTAACCGATTATTACAGCGATAAAAAGAAAATTTCTAGAGTGGACGTAGGCCGGAGTTAGCCGAACCACTATAAATTATGTATCTTTACTGGTTTCATTTTAATTTTTACCATTCTTCGTATTTATATTCTTTACATTCAATCTATCTGTAAGTTGTGACTGGTACTTGGTGCTTTCATCTGGATTTGGGTGTTAGTGTCCAATTTTGGTGTTTTCACCGAGAAAGCTAGCACTCGGGGATTTTCGGGGATTTTGAAGCTTTAATTTTGGATTGAAGAGGTTGGGAACTCGGATTTTAGAAAGCAATGGCTAGATCACCAACAAGGAAGCAAGCAGTGGGAAGGAGCAATCAGGAAGGAAGTCAAGCGGCCTCTTCTGGAGCTAAAGAAGATCATGCATCCGTCTACATAACTAGGGACGAGATGCAGGTTATGATGAATTCTATGCAGGAACAGATGATGAAACGGCAAAAGAAGATGATGTAGGCTCTTCTTAGGCAATTTGGACAACCAGGAACTACCGGTGCTCAAGTTCTTGGAATTGGACCAAAGGGACTCAACCAGCAGGCAGATGGAGTGGTTCAGCAGGGGCAGCTCCTAGTCAACAAACGACTAACAATCTGGATGGACCTAGAGGGCACACCACCAAGTAATGCTGGACCAGTTCATGGAGGGATACTGAATGACGCTACGCGGCCCGACACCAACAGGAATACAAAAGTACGTGATAAGGAATATGTGCCAGAATTTCCCCGAGGACTTGGAGGGCAGTTTGGAAACATGGATAAGGGGCAATCCTTGGTTGCAAACGCCGGATTGGCTGACATTATCAGACGGACTGTTCGCGGAGGTCTGACAAACAGGGATTCGGAGGAAGTCAACAAAAGTCCGTTTACCCGGAACATCGAGACAGCTAGGAATCCACCAGATTTCAAACTGCCCACTCTGGAAGTGTACAACGAGAAGACGGATCCCACTGACCACTTGATGAGGTACACTAGGCATATGGAAGTGTTGGGGGCAACATAGGATATTATGGCCCGTTGTTTCCCCTTGTACTTGACTGATATAGCTGCCATGTGGTTCAGGCAGCTGGAGAATGGATCCATTGGAACATGGACGGAACTGGTGGATAGGTTTTTTAAGTCAGTTTCGAGTTCACATAAAAAGGCCAAAGAACATGATGACGTTGACGTCAGTTAAAGGGGGCGGATGAATCGCTCAGGACATTTTTAATTCGATTTAATACAGCAGTTGCTTCGGTGGATCGGCCAGATCCATCAATGGTTCTGATGGCTGCGGTATCAGGAGTCAGAGATAATTTGGATTTCGATGTATCGTTGATACGAGACCCACCGTGAATCTTGGAGAATTCTTTCATGAAGCTGAGAGATTTCTCCGACAAGATGATGCATGTTTGGACATAAGGTCAAAGGAAGTAAACATGGTTAAGGATGGAGGCCTACCCGGCGAAAGCTCGGGTAAGGACAAGGGGAAAAGGAAGCGCTGGGGAGAACCAAAGTTCTCCACTTACACAGGGTTGAACGCAACATTGGAGCGGATATTCTTGGATACTCGAGATCGCCTTCCGTATCGAAGATCGGCGATGAGGGAGCACTCAGAACGCGAAAGGACGTCAAAAAGGCACCGTCTTTTTCATGACCTGGACGGGCATGATACAAATAGCTGCCAGCATTTGAAGGACATAATTGAGGAGCATGTAAGGAATGACCAGTTGCGACAATATGTCGAAACTCAGAACGCGGCGGTGGAACAGGAGCAGCCACCGTCTACCTTGAACGACGAGGGCATGAGGCCTAAGAATGGTGGCCGGTTGGTCATCAACTAATCTTGATGGTTTGAAATAAGTAACAAACTCTGGACAAACGGCTAAATCACTTACTCATGTATGGGGTCGGAGATAACCCTCAGGCATGCTCTGAGATGATAATTTGTCGAGACGCTCCGGTTTGTGAAACCTGTTTTTCCCTTTTAATTGAACATTTACTTTTTCTGGTTTGGTTTTGGAGTTTGGTTTGAACTCCCTGTTTTGCTCGTTTTTTTGTTAAGATTTTTGATATGGTTTTCTGGTTGGATTTGGATTTCGGATTGAATTTTGATTAGAATTTTCTTTGGATTTTGGCTAAAAGGTCGTCGAGCATGGACCATACTTGGCAAGGGTCTGGAGAGACTAGGATTCGGCCTAGGACTTAGGCCATATATTATCGGTTATTATTGCAGGTCGTCGAGTATGGACTATGCTCGACAAGGATCCGGAGAGACCAAGATTCGGCCTAGGATTTAGACCCTATGTTATCGGTTATTACCACAGGTCGTCGAGTATGGACTATGCTCGACAAGGGTCCGGAGCGATCAGGATTCGGCTTAAGACTTAAGCCACGGCATTATTTGGCGTTCAGGGACACTGAACCAAAAACACCACGAAATTACTTAACATAGGTCGTCAAGTGTGGATTGCGCTTAACAAAAACCCGGAGAGGTTACGGATTTGGATACTGGCTATGAACAGCTAAGGATTCGGACATGGACCCGAAACGGTCCAGGATTTGGACATCGACACGGAGAAGTCATGGACGTGGTTATTGGTTGTTGGATATGGGTGGATTAGAACTCAATTGTCGAGTTCAGATGATATGGATTTGGCTAAGGATTTGATTACTGGATTCGGAATCAGATGTCGACTCAGAGTAGTCGTAGAATCGGATAAGGATACGGCGATGGCACTTGGATAAAATGGATTGGATTATGAATCGGAGAGTATGGATGTGACTAACATACATACTTCAGATATCGGACTTGAGACTATTCAAAACACACCTTCAACCAGCAAGGCATGTTTTGGGAGGCAAATGTTAACCCGCCTTTCGGCAAGGCCACAGACATGCAGATTTAACTAAGTCGACTTCATGATTATCAAAGTTAGAATATGATAGATTCGGTTTAAAAGGATGAAGTTCATTTGGATATGTCGTTCGGTCGAGAAGTGGAGAAGTTGCACGGCTCGGTCTGAAAGTCGTGGGTCGTTCGTCATGGACGGCTCGGTCTGGATGCTCTAGGTCGCTCGGCATTAAAGTGAGAACAAGGTGGTTCGGCATTGATAGGATGGTTCAGCGTTGGAGGTGGCTCGGTATGGTTTGGGTTGGCAAGGTGATGTGGCTCGGCATCGAGCCTCGCTTGGCTTTGGACATCACTCGGCATCGAGCCTCGCTCGGCATCGTGGGACGCTCGACATTACGGTGAAGACAGGGTGGCTCGGTAACGGTAGTTCGTTTGGCCTGAAGGTTTGGCACGCATCGTTCGGCCTTGGTTGTCGTTCAGCATGTATGGGTCAGTTACAATGAAAAGCATGGCTCGGCTAGGCTTTGGTAGGCCCAAATTACTCAGGAGGCCCAACAACCTGGATTTGCCTATAATACAGCATGTGGGTCTCCAGATGGGGGATCTTCTTTCTGTTCTCTGACTTTCTCTTCTCTAAAGCTAAGACACTCAGTCATTGTCAAACTTTGGATGTATCTGTAATCGATTATTACAGCAATAAGAAGGAAACTTTTGGAGTGGACGTAGGCCGGAGTTAGCCGAACCACTATAAATTCTGTGTCTTTACTACTTTCATTTTAATTTTTACCGTTCTTCATATTTATATTGTCTACATTCAATCTATCTGTGAGTTGTGACTGGTACTTGGTGCTTTCATCTGGATTTGGGTGTTAGTATCCAATTTTGATGCTAACAGTTATGTTGATCATTAATTCAAATAAATTTAATTATTTAATGTTCATTATCCATTTATAAATCATTTAGAAAAGATAACAATTCAATATATATACAACAATCATATTAATAAAATGGTGAACTTCTTATTCACTCATACATATAGAAATATATATATATATATATATATCACATTACGTAAATTATTTACGTATATTCACAATTATAATTTAAATTTTTTTTGAATTAGGACATTAATTTTTAAAGAGATGTGTAGTTAATGAGTATTGAAGCCTCAATGTTATATCTGAGTGTCGAAAGTCATTTTAATTTATGATTAATATATCACAATAAATTTATCATATATTGCATAATAAAATATATTTTTAGCAATAACTAAAATATAAATATTATTTTTTAATAACATTACCGTATGCAACACACATGTTAGATACTAGTTAGCATCTAAAAGCGAAATAATTTAGAAAATAGAAAGGCACAAATACACTAATCATATTATTATTCCACGGGATGATTTACTTTAAAACAACAATATTCAACAAGCTTGGTAAAATAGTCTTGAAAAATTACTAATCCATACTACATGCATTATCAGGAAAGCTACATAATTTTTTGCTAATATAAGAAATCGAAATTCACATCAGCAAAATGTAGTCACTCACCAATGATTCATCAACGCCCTTCTGGTCTAAACCTGGCAGATCAATCAATTTCAATGGAGGAGCTGGAAAAAGGAATTAGTATAAGTTAACAAAATCCACATTCAGAGAATGTACATGCAACACAAATGCTTTATGATTTCACAAATCACAACTTCAGAACAACACTTGTACAACTCTAAGTACAAAGACTAGGTTAAAAATTTGTTACGATAACCAGATAATAAGCCTAAAGTTTTGCGTATGTAAAATCTTTATATATTCACAGTGTTAAGATGTGATCAATTTTATTACTATGAGGATATTGCAATTAATAGAACTGTTGTGACAAAATTATAACTACAATAAAATACAAAATAAAAAGAAACCTACTCTATGACCAAGTGTAACACTGACAAAAGACGCTCTGTTTTTCTTTTAGAAAATAAATAAACATACTACAGTTATTTACACATATAATATTGGAATACACAAAGCATCTGGAAGTGAAAAGATTAAATCATAGTTTATACACGCACATCTAGAATACACACGCACGCAGCGCACATGCACACGCACGCACATAGAGAGACAGTTTGACCGCACAATACATCACACATAAATCTCACAAGATACGGATAATTATTACAACACAGAACGAGTTTCTTACATGTAAAACATGCAAGACCAAAGTTTTTGTGACCATTAAGGTAGTTATTTTGATACATGGTACGAGGTTTTACAATATACAGAATTACAAATGTCAAGATTTATCATTACAAGTACAAATCACACATTTAACAACTCAACCATTCATGGTAAGTGTTATCCCACATTTTGGCAATGTCGTAATACTAAGGAATTGACCGAAAACCGAAGACGGTCCGTCCTGGAGATCGATTGTACATAGGTCTACTATGGATACTGATGAATTTCCTCCGAGTCCGGATCAAGCTACAATTGATATGACACGGCAAGCAAAACCAATGAAAGCCAACATTTCAAATTTCAAGTCAATAGGCATTCGTATGCTCAAGATATGATCGATGCAAAATCAAGCAATAATCTCGTTCGTATCTATCCGAGCTCGCAGGCCTCGTTCGCATCCTTCAAAATCATCATCGTTCGCATCCATCCAAAGCGGCATCTTTCATATCCATCAACAACAAACATATTCGCATCCGTCGGAAGGAGCAATTCATTCGAATCGATCAAGTTCGTGTCATTCCATTCGTGTCCTAGATAATCGTATCCATCGAGTATGTGTTGCTTCGTATCGATTCAGAGAGTGTCATTTCGTATCCATCACATTTACACCATTCATATCGATCCATCGATACGAAACGACCTCAAATGAGCGACACGAAGAGGATAGATCCGGATCGATACAAAGTGGAGCATGGTCGACCGATACGAAATGAGGGTTGACCATCGATATGAAGTAAGCAACAACGGACCGATGCAAATAAGAGCGACACAAATGAAACAAAGCTTAGAGCGATGCGAAGGAGACACGTAAAGATTGATGACTCAGTCACTCGGCATAAAAAGTGGATCAATCCTAAAAGTTAGCGCCACGTCATCGGTCATCACGTGCCCAGAAGCGATGCGAACTCAGCGGCCTTCAACAAATTCAAACTTGCATCGATCGTAACTCGAGATCTACAAGTCCAAATGCCATCAAATTTTCATAGGAGCTTGCGTGCAACCTCAGGAATGTTCATGATCGATCTCAACTCGATTGGGCTAAATCTTGATCGATACGAATTTCATTCATATCGATCACGGATCGAGTCCAAACGACCGGGGATCGATCATGTGGGCCCACCCACGTGAGAGAAGAGGTCTTCCGAGATCTGAACGAGATATTTGCTGCCTACGTCTATAAATAGCAGCCCAGGACCTATTAAAAATGGACTTTTGACTCTTCTACGTCTAGACTCTGGTGAAAATATCATTGTGCTTGGATTATACTGTTGTAACTCTTTGTAACCAGCAAGAAGAAATCAATAAAAGTCAGCCATGTCACAGTGAATGTAGGCCATATGCCGAACTACTCTAAATCCTAGTGTTTTTGTGCGTTTTTCATGTTTACCGATTGGTGTGTTTGTTAGATCTCCCTCATTTTCCATTTATATTCTTTATTTTATCTCTTCAAACACATCCGAAGAGTGTTGTGTCCAATTTTGATACAAACACTTTGGTGCTTTCACTGAGAAAACTCACTTTTCTCCTACTCATTGGATCTACTACCGATATCGGATTGCAAGAATCTAAGGAGAAGATCCATATTTCAAGTTCAGAAGTCCTTTCATCCTATTCAGATTTGTACCAAGTCTAGGAGAGAGCTTCGCTATCCGCCATGGTCAACACTAGGACTACATCAATAGCTGCAGACCTAAAAGGACGGGACAGACAGAACCCCACGCAACTTTCTCCTGCCGACCAGAATGCTGCCGGACCTTCAAATCCGCAATGCCCGTCACCAGGGAAGAGTTTCAACTGCTAATGCAAAAGTTGACGCAAAGCCACCAGCAGCTTACTCAGCAACTCTGTGCTAACGTGGAATTGACCAATCAACTAAATCATCAGAGACAAAAGAGATCCAGAAGGAATCTGGCTTTCTATTCATCCACTGAGAGTTCAGCCTCTTCTGACTACAATCACCGGTCCACGCGCCCACGGCTAGATGGAAGCTATACACATGCTACTGGACATCAGCGCACACTGAATCTTGGGCAACCGAGAGTTGGTCCGTTAACCAACCATCGACTAGACCATCCTCCCGATGAGGTACTGTTTCTTATCACACTGGTGACAACCGCGCTGTACCGCCGCTATTGAGTTGGAAGTTGAAGCTCGGAACCGAATGGATCCGACCCACAGCCAACGCAATTATACTCCTGAACCTTATGTTCCTGAAGACCTAGAACCAAGGAGGCGAGATATGGACCGTCGACCGCGACCGGCCCATCCTCGCATTGTGAAACCCGACCACACCTTGGCTCAGCATGCCCAGAACGTCCAGATGCCGGATATCCCGATAATGATCTATCAGATGATCCGCGAAAGTCAAGGCCTCACCAATGACGACTGTGTAATCTGCCGGAGTCATACCCCTTTCACTGATGATACACTCAACGCTGAACCTGCCTGATGATTCAGAACGCCAATACTACCTGTTTATAAAGGGAGTTCTAATCCTAACCAGCACATCTTAAAGTATGAATGGTTAATGAATGCTGCACGAGCCGATGATGCGATCAAGTGCCGAAGTTTTCCGATCTCCCTAGGGGGCATAGCGATTATGTGGTTTACTCGTCTACCACCTCGATCTATCTCATGTTTTGACCATTTGGCAGCGAAGTTTGTTGAACAGTTTCACATGCATGTCACCAGGCCGAAAAATGTTAATACCCTGTCTAGCGTCACTCAAGCTCCTGGAAAGACACTTAAACGTTATCTGGAGAGGTTTCACGCTGCATATGCTGATATTAGTAATCACAATGACAACTCAATTCTGTTGGCACCAACTAAGAGGATCGATCACGATTCTGAATTTGACAACTGATTGGCCGAAAAACCCCGTGTCATTGGACCATTTCTATTGCAAGGCAGTCAAGTTCTTGAAAAGGGAGGATGCGAAACAATCTAGGAAAAAGGATGATGCAGGGCCCATTGTGGAAGGAATCCAAAGCAATATCGCGGTTAAACAAACCGGGAAGAGCTCCGAAAAGGTGCAATTGAACATACAGAATAAACAGAATCAACAGAAAAGCAATGAAAATCAAAACAGGAAACGAGATTAGAATCATGGGCCACGACGTAGGGCTCCTATGTTTGACATTTATACCCCTTTAAATACGCCTCTGAAAAATATGTACTTGCAGACCTGCAATACTATCCAATATAAGAAACCTGCTCCGAAACAATCATCGAAAAAACAGATTCAGACGGGAAAGTTTTGCAGATTCACGATAGTTATGGCCACAACACAAATGGGTGTCGTCATTTGCAGGATGTTTTTGAGAAGTTGATACGAGAAAGAAAGTTGGAGCAGTTTGTTCGGACGCCGCAGTCTGTAGGTGTTGGCACATCGACTCAAAACCAAATACCAAATCAGGTGAGACCGGAGGAACCTGCTCGTACCAGCAGGAGGCTAGTGATTAATACTGTTAGTGGTGGTCCTCATCCAACAGATCGAAGATGGAAGAAAATGAAGTCGTATGTCAGTTCTATTAGGCATGCGAGCTTCGAATTTTGTAGTAAATTGGAAGACAGGGCTCCGGCCAATCAACATAAAACAATGACAGACGACATCGTATTCCGGAGCAGGGATGCCGATAGAGTTGAAGCCTCAACCATTGATCCACTTGTAATTTCAACTCAAATAGGTCATGCTTGGATGAAGAGGATCTTGGTAGACAGTGTAAGTTCTGTAAACGTATTGTTTAAGTGAGCTTATGATCAGATGAAAATGAAAACGAAAGACTTGAAGTCTTGTCAGTCCTATATTCATGGCTTCAACGGAAGTGCGACTATACCTACTGGGTTGGTGGAGCTACCAGCGGAGTTAGGAGTTGGGGAACGCCGGAGAGTCTGGATATTACAGTTTGTTGTATTAGATATAGACTCGTCGTACAATGCTTTCTTGGGCCGACCGGCCCTAGCTGAGTTCAGGGCTGCTAACAACAGAGTTGGAGTCGTTCAGGAAGACCAAGCCGCTGGACGAGCCTTTTATGTTGTCGAGCTGCGGTAGGCGCAGCGAAAAGAAAAAAAGAAAGGACGTGGAGGAATCTCTCTACGTCTGCTTTGAGGGAAATTGGCAGCTAACCCCAGGGCCTAGATCCGGGCACCCCAACCAATTCCTAAGGGATTTTGACCCAAAAGATACCAAAAGTAAAGACGAAAGTAAAGACAGTCAAGCTTTCCGGTCGAGCTGACGATCGATGATAATGACGATTCTAAATTGATAAAGATTGGATTTCAGCTAAGCCAATAGATGCAGGAGGAATTGGTTGAATTTCTCCGAAAAAACCTCGACGTGTTTGCCTGGACACACTCTGACATGTGTGAAATCTCTCCGAACATCGCAAGCCAAACATTGAGTATTGACCCGCGGCATGTCCCGGTCAAGCAAAAAAGGCATGGTATGGATCCAGAGAGATCTGTCGCCCTTAAGGAAGAGGTAGATAAACTCAAGTCGAATGGGTTTATCCAAGATGTTTTATATCCACAATGGGTGTCCAATCATGTACTTGTCAGAAAACCTAACGGGAAATGGAGAACATGTGTTGATTACTCAGACTTGAATAAAGCTTGCCCTAAAGACAATTTTTCACTTCTTCGAATCGATCAGCTCGTAGACTCAACGGTTGGACATGAACTCTTATCCTTCATGGATGCGTATTCCGGCTACAACAAGATACCCATGCACTTGTCTGATCAGGGGCATACCAGCTTCGTCACCGATCTGGGACTTTACTGCTACAAAGTTATGTCATTTGGACTCAAGAACGCCGGGACAACCAACCAACGGTTAGTTAATCGAATGTTCGCCAACCAGATCGAAAAAACCATGGAGGTATATGTGGACGACATGCTTGTGAAGTCATGGTTTTCCACTGATCATATCAATGACCTGGAATCGATGCTCAACATCCTCCGAGAATATAGAATGAAACACAACCCGTTGAAGTGCCACTTTGGGGTCGCATCTGGAAAAATCCTTGAATTTATCGTCAATGCTCGAGGAATTGAAGGCAATCCCTAAAAAATCTGGGCAATCAGGAATCTTGAGACTCCAAGAACTATAAAGTAAGTCCAAAGCCTCAATGGGAAAATAGCAGCACTGAGCAGGTTCATTTCAAAATCCATCGACAGATGCATTCCCTTCTTCGATCTGATCAGGAAAGGGAAACGAAATTTTGAATGGACTACAGAATGCGAAGGTGCATTCCGAGCACTGGTTCAACACCTGTCCACACCATCCATTCTGTCAAAGCCTATTGATCATGAGTGATTGTACATCTATTTGGCGGTATCAGAAAACACAATCAGTGCTGTCCTAATTCGGAAGGAAGACCGGATACAATGGCCAGTATATTAGATTAGCAAGCGACTAACCGAAACAGAGAGAAATTATCTGAAGCTGGAAAAGTTGGCTTATTGTCTTGTCATGCCTCAAGAAAGCTCCGCCCGTATTTCCAGGCTCATCCTATCACCGTCTATACCTACTAGCCATTACGATAGGTCCTTACGCGGCTTGAGACGTCTGGTAAGTTACTCAAGTGGAATATTGAACTGAGTCGGTTCGACATCACTTACACACCAAGACGAGCCATTCAAGGAAAAGTCCTAGCAGATTTCATCGCTGAATTCACTATCCCGGAGGACTTTCTCGAAACCAGTGAATCTCCTAAATATGTCTGAAAATTACATACTGATGATGCATCAAATGACCGGTGCTCAGGCGCCGGAGTTGTACTTGAAACTCCTGAAGGTCGATCTATATGTTTTGCCTTAAAGTTCGATTTTCGAGCAATTAACAACGAGGCCGAATATGAAGCCCTGCTCACCGGATTGAGACTTGCCAGAGATTTAAGAATCATTGCTGTGGAGATTTACTGTGATTTGCATTGGTCGTGTGTCAATTTGGAGGAAGTACCAGGCCAAAGACCAAAGGTTGGCTGCTTATCTTGCCCGAATTCAGGAAATATTGGATCAGTTTGATTATCATGTCATCTATTGCATACCCTGAGAACGCAATCAGAAGGCCGATTCCTTAGCCAGATGACATCTCGAGCATGGGATCCTACCGGAGCGCTGGAGTGAAAAAAGGCAAGTTCTTCGAAAGGCTTCGCGGTTCACTATTCAGAATGGAGTCATGTATAGAAGATGGTACTATTTCTTTAGTCCGGTGTATCGTTCACGATGAAATCAAACGAGTATTGCATGATGTACACGAAGGAGAATATGGCGATCACATCAAGGTGCAAGCTCTTGCCAAGAAAGTGCTCCGATATGGATACTATTGGACGACTGTAAATCATGATGCATCGGATTACGCCAAGAAATATGACAGATGTCAAAAACACGCTCGAATTCCAAGAGCCCCGCCTACCGAAATAACTCAGATGGTCTGTCCATGGTCGTTCGCAGTATGGGGCATTGACATTATTGGTTCTCTACCTCTAACCAAAGATGGTGCGAAGTACGCCATCGTTGCAGTTGATTACTTTACCAAATGGGTGGAAGCTAATCCCCTTGCTACCATCACAACAAAGAAAGTGATCAACTTTGTTGTACGTAACATTATCTGTCGATTTGATCTCTCACATACCATCATCACTGACAACGGAGCCCAATTCGACAGTGTTGAGTTTAAGAGTTTCTATCAACAATTCCACATCCAGAAGAAGTTCTCTGCAGTTGCACACCCTCAAGCGAATGGGCAGGTTGAAGCCGTTAATAAAGTTATAAAGTCCATTCTGAAAAACCGACCAGAAAAAGCCAATGGCAAACGGGTCGATGAACTTCCTATGGCCCTGTGGGCTTATCGAACAACCCACAAATCCACGACCGACCACACTCAATTCTCTCTTTCCTACGGTTCTATAGCCGTTATTACAGTCGAGATGGAATTACCTTCTCATCGTGTGACATATTATGATCCGAAGATGAATGCTATATTACTAGCGAATCTCTTGACTTATTGGATGAGAAGTGAGGAGGCTGATTTGAGGGCAGCCGCGTACCGAAGTCGAGTCGCTAATTGTACAACGCCAAGGTCCAACCCCGAACCTTTGAACTCGACGATCTCGTCCTTAAGAGAGTTTGCCCGTTCCTTCACATATGAAACCAACGTGGGAATGACCATATGTCGAACGAAAGCTCGGAGACGGCACATTCAAATTATCGACCGTTGACGGTCTTACTCTGCCGAGAGCCAGGAACAGCGAGAGTCTTCCTCGCTACTACACATAACATACTTTATTTATTTATTCAGTCTACTTTTCGTTGGCAATTTGTTTATGCATTTTGAAATCTGAATTTGTAATAAGGCAACTGATTTCGCCATATTTACTTATTTCAGCAATAAAATGCAATCTCTTCGAGCCAGAGCAGTGATTTTTAAAATGCGTCATACGACCATCACAATGCAAGGAGAGCTAAATTCCACCCTACGGTGGAATTTATTCAAATAGGGAGTGACTGTGATACGATTGATCACTCGCTAAGTGAAACCCAAGCTCGGGGGCGAGTCATCACACTGAAGTCAAAAAAGAATTGATACACGGCAATCCTTTAACTAACTCCAGATTCTCACAGTGCGAACTGGGGTTTAAACTTACAAGTACGGTTTCGAGGAGGGTGGATCCGTCCACCTAACGACTTCGCCCGTATTTAAACCAAGTTCGAGGAGGATGAACCCGTCCATATAACGACCTCTCTTGTTAACTCGGGGTGGATGCGATCCGACCATTCACGATTCTGATACATCTGTCATTCCCGAAGTGCGAACAAAATTCTAAAACTCACAACAGATGTGATCGACCGTTTGTTAACTAACTCCAAATTCCCAAAGTGTAAACTGGAGTATAAACATCAACTAACTCTAAGTTCCAGAGTGTGGGCTGGAGTATAAACATCGACTAACTCTAAATCTCCAGAGTGTGGATTGGAGTTTAAACACAAACCGAGTGTGAATCGACCACCCGTAGGACAACTCCGAGCCCTCGAAGTGCGGGCCGGAGTATAAACGCAAAGTGGGTGTGACTGACCACCCACGAATCAATCTAAGTCCCAAGAGTGCGGATGAAGTTCTAAATATCAAACGGGAGTGATCGACGGCCGATATACAAGTGCGATCCCTAGAGTGCGGATGCAATCACCAGTGGATGAGCAGGTGTGATTCGATCACCCGAACTCGTCTTGTTTCAACCTTGATTCAACAGAGTTGAGCTTGATATATTAGAGGCGAAAAATGATGGCCTACAGATCTTTTCAATTTGTCCCCGAGCCACTAATTGAAATTCAACTTAACGATTCGATGGTGACCGAAAGCCATGACTTCAGAACTTAGCAACTAAAACCGGATCCGATTCGAAGGCTAAGACTTCCACAAGTACATTGAATTGAAGTTCGAACGTTAAAACACTTAAGTGAAATAAACACAAACTGTGCTGAAGATAAAATGGAATTTTATTTCAACTATTCTTTGGAAGAGAAGGATAAATACAAAATTATTCCAAAAAATCATACTAGCAGGAGCCGAACCCGCATCTATACACGGCCTACAAAAAAACAAAAAGACTATCTACCAAAAATGAGCCGAGAAGACATGGATTGGACCCGCTGGAATCACCGCTTGGATGCCTCTTTGAGCCCTTGCCTTTTGACGGTTGATCTTCAGTCGGGGGCATTATGGTAACCTCTTCCTCCGAACTCACATGGATTGGAAAACTTTCTAAAGGCGGAGTCGAAAGGACGGGATCGAAGTTGGAAGGCGTAAGAGGCACACTGGTGTCGACCACCGTGCCTCCAGGAGAAAGCATTCGCAAAGGAGCTGAACCAGGGCCCGCCATCCCACCTCCAGTGCCACTGGCTCGCGCAGCCGCTTCCATTCAGCGTTCATTTCGGCAATTATTTCCTCTTCATGCATTGTTTGGGCATCTCCAGGGACGCTAGCGGTTGGGCGTGAAGAGCTGGTCACATGTACGCTTCCGCCCATGACAAATGGCAAATCAGCAAAATGGTCACTTTGGTGGCCAAGAAGCTCCTCCATCATACGCTCATTAAAAGTAATCGTGCTCTCATATGCCCTGTCGGTTGATGCAGTGGTCGCTTCTGTAATAAAGGCCTCCTACGCATGATGCGGCTCTTGGGTTACGGGGGCACGGTTGATGTAGCTCCTACTACTGAACAGAGACAAAGTAAAAGAATTAGTGATTACTTCAGTCAATGTTTCCGGTTTGAATGAGCACAAGGAATATTCAGACTACCTTCCTCAAATTGGCTCGCGGGTGGCGGAGAGGCTTCAGAGACATGCTTGCGAGCTGGAAACAACTGCGGTTGATCGGGATTTATATGCAGAAACAGATTGAGATCAACCGTAGATGTAGATTCGGGCTGGATCAGCACAAGAGTTTCAGAACGCACATCATGGTGCTCAACGCCAGAACCTTCTCCAACCTCCGAATGCTGAGCACCGAGTCTCTCCTTTTCATATGTAATAGTAATGTCGTGGAGAACTCTTCTCTCATTTTCACTCAGCACCCGTTTCTCTAGTTCAAATTCATCGACTGATTCAGCCTGGTGTTATGCCTTTTCATCTTCCGCTAAGCGGCATCAAACGATGTATAAGTGTGAAGGATAGTTCTCGAGCCAGGTTAGGTTTCGATGCTTCAAGACGTTGGCGTTGTATGTAAGAAGATCTTCGATGTCAGCCTCCAATCTAGTCTCCGCAGCTTTCACCTCATTCTTAACCCTGGTTTCAGTTTTCTGGACTTTGAGCGATGCCACGTCCCTCTCATTCCTAAACACCACAGCCTGCTCACATGCGTCATGGGCAACTTTGTTTGCATCGTCTTTCTCTTTGACGATTTCAACAAGTTTAGCCTTAAGCTCTTCAAGCTCTTTAAGTGTCATGTCCCTTTCGGGCATGACTATGATGGTCTGATGCCCCATCTCCTCAACCAAGACCAGGTGCGTCAACCGCATCTCTTCCATCCGTCGAGTAGCCTCATCAGCCCTTGTGTTGGCCTTTGTCTCTGAGTTCCTCGCGGACTCGCTTTCATCATGAAGCACCTGAATTATGCGGTCCTTTTGAGCGAGATCAGTTTCTAATTTCTCAATTGTTTTCGTCCGCTCAATGACAACCGCCGATGCTTTGTCTGTGGTCTTCATCCATTCCCGGTACTGGCTGTAAACGTCGTGGATGTATTCATGCATTGTTTGTTCCGCCTCGACTGGAATTCTCTTTAAATGCGGAGGGAAGATGAAGTCATCAAAACAGATGTTTGAAAAATCTTTTTTCAGCTGGGCGATTCTGATCGCTTCTTTCCCAATGGGCTCTGTAACAGCCTGCTCGGTAATAGTAGGAGTTTCGATTTCCGTCCTCCGGCGTTGTGAATCGGACCTTGGTACTTGAGTAGGTGGTTTTGGCGTGAAGGTTTCAAGGGTTGTTTACCATAACCGGAAGGTTGTGTTGGGGCTCGAGGTGGCCAAGAGCGTGATCGGAAGCGAAGCCTCTATTCTCTCTCTTCCTCTATCCATCTCCCTTTCGTAATGCTCTTGCCTAGAATAACCGCGACCGCGGTCTCTATCGGTCTCCCTTCTGCGGGACTCATAATATGAACTAGATGACTAATTTGCCGAGCGGAGGCTGCCGAGCATGGATTCCCACCTTGTCATCGTATATGTAAAATAGAAAGAGAAGCAGAATCGGTAATGTCCAGAAATGAATGGCTTATGATTGAAAACCGTGCAGTGCCGTGAAATGTATGCATGTGCAAAACCCCTTTGTAAGTGCTATAACGTCTATCCATGCAAAGTTTTTCGAAAAGAAAAGAAAAAACACTAGTCAAACAATGTGATAACATATATTTGATTTAGTATCTAACAATAAAGTTTGACAAATTGTTCATGAATGTCTACACAGCCAATCCAGCTTTTTTGAACTTGTGGCTAAGAAGACAATGATATAAACTATTACTTTTTGTTCGGAAATGAACACACGGTAATGTTGTAAAATGTAATGTTAAAAGAATATTTGTTTAGATTTTGTATTTTTGTTCTATGATTTGTACTATTTTAATATGTGAATAAATTGTTTTTACATTTATGTGAGTAATGTAGTATTTTACATTTTTCATTTAAAATTTCGATATTCAGTAAGTGAATGTACGTGTATCGGTTTATTATATTTATTGATTGGTTCAAAACTCAAAATTTATTTAGATAAAATCATGGTTCCAGATCTTCTTCGTCTCACCCGAGATCTCCTCTTCACATTTAGACGAGAACATCAAATTTCGTTCATCTCTCTTTTTACACTCATCACTTCTGAAATATTCAAACCTCACGTTAAAATTTCTATCCGAGATCTCTTCCTCTTCTTTTTTTTTAAACATAAAACTTATATTTTTCATATGGATCCAAAGAAACTATTCGATCTAAGTATTATTTACTAACCTTCGATCGTATTTTTTATCTTGATGAGTCAGAGCAAAAAAAAATCATATTTTTTTTTCAATATTCAAATAAAAGGATGTCATTCGGTACAACCAAATCAATCAAACTAATCAAGATTCCACTTCTTTTGAAAAAAACCATTCATTTCAACTTTTTTTTCATAGCAAATCAAACACATTACAACGTTTATTTTACATATTAGATAACAATCATTTAAAAAAATTGAAGTGTCAGTTTTATTCTTGAGATGTACTATAAGGTCCGAGATGTACATCCAAGATACACTCACCACGTCTAAAATCTCACCCGATGCAAGATATCAAGTGTAAGAATTCCAAGACGAAACATGATAAAAATTCTACATTTAAAACATTAGATAAACATTTTGTGTTGTTGGATTCTACATTGAGGTTCATATAATTAAGTACTAGTCAAAAGAAAATAAAATGGACTGCTCTTCATAAAATAAAGTTAATGGTATAAAAACGAATAATGAAAAAGATGAATACTTAGCATATGAAAATATGTGTCAAGAAAAATGCCTTGAGTTAATCAGGAAATATGATACTGCATTAGAAAAATATTATCTATTTGAAATCCATGAGCCTCATCGAAAGAAAGTACACATATTAGTTGCCAACAAAACCATAGGATGGAAAAATTATTTTGAGAAGAAATGTTAAGGTTAGAAACTGTAAATGAAAAAATATTATGAAAACAACTATTTGAATTAATATGGCATAAAAGATTAATGAGGAGCGTGAATGTGAAATTACAAAATACATTTTGATTGATCAAATGTAAATGTTTATGTTTTTATAACATTAAGGAGAAAAGATTAAGGAGAAAAGATTGTTTCCCTCCACTTTACTACTATAATAGAGATTAAAAATAATAGAGAGATTTAAAATTTCGAAACGTAATTATGAAAACACTCACTTGGTCCAATCAACCAAAAACAGAAGACTATTCTTATCCTATCTTCCAGCACATTTGTTGAAAAAACTGATATAAAGCATTATGTAGTGAGTTATTGAAGTCACGGTGAAGAAAGAGTTGAATTAAAGGTTTCAAAAAGCACAAGGTGTCAAAAAGGCAACATGATGGCACCAACATCAAACTCAAAAAATAAAATCTCAAGCAATGTCTAGCAGAGCTTTCATAGAATCTTTGACATCGTAGATGAAACAAGGACAGACTAGGGGGAAAAAGTTGAAATATGAGTGACACCTATCAAGCCTTGTTGCTTGGTAATTAGAAGCTGAATGACAGATGGTTGTGTGTGTGTCAACAAAAATATCATGGGGGCGACTTATTTCTCACCTCATAGGTAGACATTGTCTATATGAATTGCTCATGAATGTATGCTATTACTAAAAACGTTAAACCAGCACCACTGACGTTTCCGTAACGAAAATGAATAAGTGAACTTACACAGCATGTAACCATAAGAAGAATAGATACTAAACTGAATCTAAATGGGACGCAATTTGAAAATAGATAAGATGCTTAAGTAAAACTATTCTTTGTACTGTAACAATGGGAAAATGAATTTCTGGTTTGCCAAACAAACCTGTGCTGGTGCGAAGCTTCATACTTATTTCATCTTTTCCACTGATTTTCATACTTCCTTTACTAAGCCTCTCTTGAAGAGAATGCCTGAGTGCACCTAAATCATCGTTTCAAAAAAAGCAAAAGTATAAGCACCCGGTATCAAATCAGTTCTTGAGAAAGAATGTTCATAATTAATTTACGAAAACGAGATCTTATAGCTTACTTGCAGATATTTGTTGCACTTTTTTGTCAATTTGCAAACCTAGAGCTTTACTGCTCATAGATCCATCTCTCAGCAAATCTATGCTGATTGGTGCCCGTGTAGCACCATTCTCTCCTGTTGGCTACAGAACAAAATATAATAGCAAAATTGACAGTTCCATTCTATCCAAAAAAGGTTCTTGCAGTATAACCTCAATGACCAAACATTAGTAGACTTCATAAAGTATTAATAAATGCATCGTTGTCCTATCTACAAACTAAGATGTTTTCTATCGTGAGTTTCGTAATACAAAACCATTTGCGGTAATCCAGCTATAGGATCACAATCCAAAATTGCATACTAGAAATTAGTGTTCACCAAAATCAAAACCTTTAACTTACCAACACTGGATGTCCGATCAAACTGTTCAAAACCGAAGATTTACCTGCACCCTATAAAAACAAAAATTAAATCAACAAAGAAAGAAGGAAAGAAGGAAAGAAGGAAAGAAAAAATCAAACCAAAATGTACTAACAGTATTCCCCAAAGCAACCACATTCAGAAAAGTGGACGTCCGTCTCAAATTAGAATCGTCTATGTCATCGTCCGCTAAAAGAGCAGCAGCTTCCAGCATCGACTGAGACAACTGAGCCAACTCTTCCATCGACTCCATTGATCCAGCTATATCAGACTAGGGATCAGAAGATGTGTGATCTTTCGAAAACCCTAAATGTATTTATTTATTTTTGTTTTTCCTGGGTATTTTTGGTTAGATACGGATAAATAGAATTTTTCCTCTCTTTCCGCGGTTGTTTAGGAAAAGGGAAGGAGGCGGCGGACTCTGTTGTAGTTGGTTCAGGGTGAAAGAATGAATATAAAAAGATGATTTTGCACGACTGCGTATAACGGCCGCGCCTGCTTCGAATTTTGGTCGTTGGATTGTGTTATTTAAAATTGAGCGTTCCTGTTAAGTTAAAATCAACACACATATTAGTTACCAACTGTTTAATAATATAATTCAAAAAAAAAAATATACAATTTTGCATTAATTTTAGTTGGACATCATATGATAATACGTGGAAAATAAATTAAAATCGATGGTTTAATTAAACATTCGTGGAAAGAACAAATTAAATAAATTAAAAGATTGAATAAGACAATGTTAAAGACATAATCCTAACGATCGGTTTGATGAATAAAATTAAGTAAACACGATGAGTGAACTAAAGTTGTGGGGGAAATATGTATCTTATTTGGATAAGTTATCTAGAGAAAAACGAAAGTACAATCGCATTGTTTAGATAAAATAAAGAAATATCATTTTAATTTCACAATATTTAATTTGCAAGGATACATTAATTATTTATGTAACGTGAAGTTAAAATCACAATCATTTACGTAAAATGAAATTAGAATTAATGTCATGCGTCTAATGTCATCTCACATGACGTTTAACTAAGACGGACGATGAACTATTCCTTTTTTCCAATGTTTAGAAAGCTTTAATAACGAACTAATGATGATGCCTTACATATACGGTACGTCCAAAATATGCAACAGCGATTATTATGAAATAACACATAATTTACCAAATCAAAGAATTTATTCACTCATTAATCAAATTAATATTCATTGATATCCTCAATTAATTTTCTTCTGATCCATTGTAAATAAGATTATGCATGTTGGATTCTCAAATTGATTTACATCCATTAGAGCCTTCATATAGCAATTTATTATATAATCATCTTTGTCACACTATCAATCTAGTGTTTTTTATATATTCAAACGGTGGATTAAGTGCACCGAATAATGGGGCAAAATGGACATATTTGCAAAAAATCCCTTATGAATTATTGTGTTGTATCTTTAATTTATGTTATTATGAATAATTTAGTCACATTAAACCATATTTAATGCTAATTAGATATGATGAATATTTTGTGAATTAAAATCAATTTTGTATTGATTAATTTAGTGTTATAATTAATGTTGAGCTTCATATGTTTATGCGTAATATATATATATATATATAATATATATATATATATATATATATATATAAAGACGTAAAAGGGATGTAAACGTTCAATAACATAGTCTATGCACACGTATTACTGAGCATGTAATATGTGTTATATTTGTGGTAAATTACGCTAATCATATTTGTGGGTCATTGTGTAATTTTTTTCAAACAATCGCATGCGCATGACTCTTAGTGTCTCCAACGACCATGAGTAATTTATCGTTCATTGAACGTAGAGCATTACATACACTAGTCTCAATGGATGTATCGATATTCCCTTCTTAATACAACTTGACTAGAAATTTTTGAGGATAGGTATTTACTAATGATTGTGTGGGCTATGTGAGATATCTTAATACTTGTGCGAAAAGGATCTTAAGGCTATTATAACACTAGAGAGGGTGGCCAATGTATTTAAACTTGTTAACATTTTAACTTGTATTTTTCAAACTTATCAAATTCAAAATCGGAGTCACAATCACTGTCAAATAATAATAAAAATCTGGAATAAAAGACACTAAAGTAAAAAAGAACACCAGAAGTTTTTATACTAGTTCGGATCTCCAATCCTACATCCAGTCATGTACCTCGTACATAATTTTCACTATAACAAAAGTTTGCAACTCCACGGATGACAGGTATACCTATTGTAGCATCCCCATTTTGAGGTCCGAGATTAAGTGTTATGGATGCTGCAATCATCCATTGTTATTAATTTCCGGTGACAAAATGTGGCTATGTTAATCATTTTTATGATACCATAAATACATGAATATGGAAAATTCAAACAAAATTTTAAAATAAAATTTCTCATTTCTGTCCACAATAAGATTTCGAATTTATTACATAATCTCATTTGCAAACCACGTTTAGAGAAATCATAATTATGTATTATTACATAATTACACTAAAAGCGACATGAAGATGCCCCTTGCTTGATCAGAGTCAAATATTTGGCATTTAATACAACTTGTCATTATAACACTTAAAAAGAATCAAAATACAACGGAAATATAGATATATTGCTCATACTAGCTAAATTGCATCATGCACGTCTTCGAAAATTTATTCGTCTAGCTGAACCTAAAAACCCTTACTCCCGACCTACTCAAATGAGTACTTGAAAATTTAAGGGGAAAACAAAAACTTTGGGTCAGACAAGAAGTCTGGTGTAGATAATAATCTACAATCTCGAATCATTAGATATCTAGTGAGAACGCGCCGCTGAGCGGGACGGTTTTCCCCTCAATAGTATTTAAACCAAATATCTTAATCATATACCGTGCTCCTGCATCCACGATGGTTATACATAATAATATGATAATATGTAAACATGTCATATTTATCGGGTTATCCATCCTAAGCTATTAAACTACCCATCTAAGTTCTTATTGACTACCCGTCTGTATTTATGTGGACTACCAATCTCACATTTTATTATTTATACTGACATTCTTCTCACATCTCACAGTTTTCGTAGGATGACTATGAACCCTTAGTCAACCAAATAGAGACTATATATCTCCGACACGATGTAGACTATCCATCATACATCCCAAAGTTTTCTAGGATGACTATTGAACCCAACACTTGGCCTTTGCATCTATGTTACCCAAATATTTAATTTTTATCCATGCTACCCACATGTTTAACCTATATCAATTGGTGTCCCCGATTTGGTTATCTCCCCTTAACAAATTATAACATTACAAAAGGGCATACAGTGGTATTTCCTAATATTCCATGTCAAAGTTTATGCTTATAGGCATCTCCAATGATAGTGTCAAACTCATTAAAATATACTTTAGTATCTCTAATGTTCAAAATTAAAATCATATAACATAAGGCTCTCCGCCATTTATTAGTCTAATGTGCATCAATGTCGACACCTCCAACGACGGCGACAAAAAGCATAAGGCTTTCCGCCTTTCTTAGTTCGAAACCAAATGGTGTCGATGTCAATGACACTATCGACAAGACACTTATGGCTCTCTGACTAAAACAGTATAAGGGATCCTTGTCGACTTAGATGAAAAGTGGTGATAAGGATCTCTTCGACTCTATCAAGTAATGGCGATAAAGACCTCGTTGCCCTAATCAAAAGCAGTTTAAAAACACTTCGGCTATTATGTCGCCAAAACAATATATATATGTGTGTGTGCGTGTGTGTACGTGTGTGTGTCTATGTGTGTATATGTATAGTGTCGAAATCATCACACTAGACTTCGAAGACGTTGAAAATAATAGCATGCGGTGTTATTTAAACATAGATGAAGAGACGTCTTCGCCCTTGATAAATTACGATGACACGATATTGCCAACCTTGTATTGTCGTTGCGGTCCACATCAATGAATTTGAAGAGATTACATAATTACTTAAGTAGCTATCCTCTATCTCCAATTTCATCGACGTCGACACTTATGAAGACCTTAGGCGCGGCTTTCTTACAAAGTCGGAGTGATCATTGGCAGAATGGCATCACTGTAATTTATCTCAAAACTCTTGTCCAATTCTCATTGGCTAAATCATTGTCTTTACAACTCTTTTGGAAAATTGATGTTGCATGCATTTTCAAGTTCCCAAAACACTTAAAGTTTTAATTAATTAATATCACTAATTAATTTTAATGTATATGCTTATCTAGTATAATAAATTCATATTAGCTCGAAACACAACTGGGGAAAAAATACCAAAAATTCACATAAATTCAAAAACATGATTTTATTCATCATATAAAAATTTCAAGTCAAAAATACATATTTAATTGTTTTAAATAATAAAACCCGAATTTAACATATTTCCTCCCTTAGAAAATTCATAAAATATTCAAATAAGTTCGAAAAATTATAAAATTAAAAATCCATCTCCAAAATATTTTTTTACACCATGTATCGAAATTCAAGTCATTTGAAGGACGAAAAATTCAGATTTAACCCTAAAACCGAATTAAATAATTTCTAATTAATTCCATAGTTTTCCATTAACCATTATTCTATCTAAACAATGATTATTTAGCCATACCTTGACAAATCAAACAAGAATTTTGTGGGTATTACCCATAGCCGAATTTAAAAGCAATTCAAAATGAGATGGAGCTTTATTATTCATCTTTGATTAAATGTTGGAGTTAAGATTTGATTTAGCTCTAATTTCCTAAGCTTCCTCCCTTGAATCCCTAGATTTTGATCTCCCTCGGCTTGCTTTATGGTCGGCCTCCTAAGTTCCTCTCTTTGATTATCTTGTGAATGATAAGAGTAAGAATGAAATGAGGGGAGATAGTTTAAGGTAAAGGTTTAGTCTATTCCTAAGTTGCCCCTCTCATTCATTCTCTTGTATATTTATTAAGTAAAAATAATCTTGCTTATTAGATTAATTAAGGCTCGACCTTATTAAGTTATTAAATCTCACTCTTTTAAACCTTTTACATTATTCTATTTAATATATCCAATTAAATGTCCTGGATAATGTTAAACAAAAATTAGGGGTGTTATATGCTCCCCCTTAAAGAATTCCGCCCTCAAAATTCAGTAAGAACTGCAAAACAAGCATAACAACCATGCAACCAATGCTAAAATATCCTACGAGCTAAATATATACATACATGTATATATGTATATATATATATACACAATAAATATAGAACATACCCTCATAACAGCGCAGGATAAGTATCCATAATCCCGTCCTCTATCTCCAAGTACAGTCTTTCTCATGTCGCTCCACTGAACTTTCACCAACTTGACTGTTTTGTTCCTTAACTTCTTCTCATCCTTTGCTACAATTCTAATAGTTGCCTAACACAAAAGTCAAATTCAGTTCTACCACTAAGTCTTCCAATGTAGTCAAAGCAATAGTAGTTTCTGGATCGTGCACATACTTCCAAAGATGAGAAACAAGAAATGCGTTGTGGGTATCTGCCAAACTGTTCGATAAATCTACTCAATATGCAAGCCTTTCGATCCTCTTTATAAATAGGAATGATCTAACATATCTCGATGCCAGTTTTCCTGACTTTCCAAATCGAACTACACCCTTTACTTGTGATATATAAAAATGATGTCCTCGACTGAGAACTCTAGACCTTTACGCCTCTACCCTGTGTAAATTTTCTGCCTAGACTGAGCTTCTCTCATCCTGCCCCAGATTAAGTCAGTCTTCTATGTTGCTTCTCTCACCAGATCTAGACTTAGGAGTAATCTGTCTCCAGTCTCTAGCCATCATGCTGGTGACTTGCATAGCCTTCCATACAAAGCTTTGAAAGGTGTCATTTCTATACTAGTCTGATAACTGTTATTATGGAAAAACTCAATTAGGTGTAAATGGTCTTTCCATGGCACACCAAAATCCAGTACGCAGGTTCTTAACAAATCTTTGATTACCTTATTGACTCTCTCTGTTTGCTTATCTGTCTAAGTGTTAGAAGCGGAACTTATCTTAAGCTTGGTACCTATATTTCCTATATACTCCTCTAAAACTCATTAGTAAACAGTGCAGCTCTATCACTGACTATACTACTAGGAATCTCATGCAATCAAACTATATTCATCACGAATATCTTAGCCATTACATGTTCCGTTCTGGTTGACTTAATAGAAATGAAATGGCCACTCTTGGTTAGTCTGTCCACTATGACCCATATACTTCTATTTTCTCGATTCAGCCTTGGCAACCCGCTAGTAAAATCAATGGATATCGAATCTCGCTTCCAAACTGGTACATCCAAAGGCTGAAGCAATGCACTCGACTTTTGATGTTCGCTTTTACTTGTTGGCAATTTGAACATCGGTTTACCCACAAGTCTACATCCTTTTTCATACCTTCCAAAAGAAACTTCTCTTTATATCTTGATACGTCTTGGTTCCCCTATGATGAATCATAAACTTTGATCGATGATATTTCCTAAGAACTTCTCTCCTTAGGTCTTCAACGTTCGAAACACATAAACATCCTTTCTTTCTCAACCATCCCTTCTAGTCATGACTAAAATCTTTTAGATCATTAATCTTAGTTTCACTCTCAAGCCATTTAACCTTCTCGACCAACAATGGATCATCTCTCTACTTAAAAGCAATCTTTCTGATCAATATTGGTCGAATTTCCAAGCAGGATAACATGGCAGTACTCTGGCTAGAACTAGTAATCGATCTTAACTACATACTATATATTGTCAACACTTTTAGATCCTTCCACTCCGCCAACATAGCTAACACCACATTTTTATGTTTTCTGCTAAGTGCATTCACTACTTTATTTCCTTTTTCCGGTGTATATTCCATACTGAAATCATAAACTGTCAAAAACTCCCGCACTTCCGTTATCTCATATTTAACTCTTTTTGAGAGAATAAATATCTTAAGGACTTATGACCCATGTACAACTTAAATCGTTCCTCCAGAAGATAATGTCTCCACACTTTAAATGCGAAGATTACCACTGCCAACTCCAAATCATGGGTCAAATATCTTACTTCATGCGCTTTGAGCTGTCGAGAAGCATAGGCAATTATTTTATCCTTCTGCATTAAATGGCTCCTAATTTAGTTCCATATGCATCTATATACATCACTAATTCTTGATTCCCATTTGGAACTACTAACACGGACGCATTGGTCAACAAATGCTTTAACTTAAGGAATGCTTCCTCACATCTATCGGACCAAGTGAACTTCACATCCTTTCTGGTTAGCTTAGTCAAAAGCGCTGCTAAGTGCAAGAAATTCTTGATAAATTTCTGGTAATAGCTAGCCAATCTAAGGAAACTTTGATCTCAGTCACCATCTCAGGTCTTTTCCAACTATTAATAGCCTCGATCTATACTGTATCAACTGACAACCCTTTCTCTGAAAGTACATGACCAAGAAACTTCACTTCTTTCTTTTGAAAATGAAATTTCGATAATTTTGCTTTAAGTTGATGCTACCTCGACATCTCAAGCATGATTCTAAGATGAACCTCATGGTCTCTTTCATCCTTAGAAAATATCAAGATGTCATCTATGAATACAAATATGAACCTATCCAAGTGCTCTCGGAAAACCTAGTTCATTAAATATACGAAGAAAGCTGGCACATCGGTTAACCCGAATGGCATTACTAAGCATTCGTACAAACCTTATCTTGTTCAAAAATGCCATCAACGGAGTACTGTCATCTACCACTCTTAGCTGATGGAACCCTGTCACCAAATCCAATTGGGAAACACTCTGGCTCCACTCAACTGATCGAATAAGCTGTCGATTCTTGACAAAGGGGTACCTATCCTTTATCGTCTTCTCATTCATCTTCCTTCTAAGTCCATTGGCTACACCTTTAGCTCCTTCATCTAAATATGTGTCATCTTGCTAGGTCGTCAACTTATGGGTTCAGCTCCTGGTGCAAGATCTATTCGAAACGCAATAGCTTGTTTCAGTTGTAGTCCTATGACTGGCTCAAAGACATTTGCAAAACTCTCTTAATATCAAAACCCGATTCAATTCATCTTCAACTTCCGTAGCACCTAACAAAGCATAAACTTTCGGACTTGAATTCTCGACCGAGTATATTATTCGATCATTATTGTCAGGATGTCTAAGCGATATCTTCCTATCTTAGGAAAATATCATAGCATCATAGCTATCTAACCAATCCATACTCAAGATAATCCTGAAACCCACGAAATTAAACATAAATAAACTGCAAGCAAAAGTATAACCTAGAAACTCAAATTTTAGATGACCACATCTCACTCCCAGAGTTGCATACCCTCGATTAGCTATCCTCAAGGAAGTAACAAGGTATAATGGTACTAAACATAACTTATCTACCAAACACCGATATATAAATGAATGAGATGCACCGGTATCAAATAGTATCCTAACTGGTATACTACGAATCAAAAGCGTACCTTCCATCACAGACTTTCCCTTCTCAGCTGTTGTTGGTCTAGAGGATGATAGTTCCAAAGCATAGACTTTCCCCTTCTTTGCCTTGGCTGTTTCCAGACATTTGTTCTTGTAGTCGGTCGTAGTTGAAGCACTTCACATTCTGATTCCTCACAACCACCTTTCCTTCACCCGAGCGATACCCATTAGCATAGTGCCCCTTCTTATCACATTTATAACAGACAATATTTGTCTTCCTCTTCTTAGCTACTCCTTCTTTTCGAGCACCCTTCTTCTTAAAGAATTTCCTCTTCTTATTCTGGAACCCTGAGTCTCTACTAACTTCTCTTTCCCGAAGGTAGAAATCATTTCTTCATTTCTGACCGCCATCTACACCACTACATTTGATGGATCTTGGAAATGTGGCATGGTCACCCAAGCAATCTCCGGCCTTAACCCCTGGATAAACTTCTCGTTCCCTTTATGACAGTGTCTATAGTAGCATATCCATACTTGGATAGCTCATCAAATTTTGCAGAATACTCCAACACTAACATCTCCCCCTGCTTCAAATCGATAAACTTCCTAAGAAATGCGGACTTAGCTACCTTAAACAAGAATCTTTCCTCGAAGCTCCTTCAAAATTCCATCCAAGTTAACTCTTCTTCTTGCACACCCATGGTAACTCCATTCCACTAGAATAATGCTGCACCCTGCAATTGTCTTGAAGCTAACCTCCAATTAGGTTCATCATCCAAAACCCAAGTCGGTAAAAATCCTTTCGCAATGCACCAACCAATTTCCACTTCAATTGCGTCTTCGGTCCAAAAAAAGGCCTTTCCATCCAAACTGGTGTAGATTTGGCTCAATTTGGCATAGTTGATGCCAGCTGGCACCAAGAGATTTGCTCCTCCCGCGTTCACATAATTTCCTCTAGCTACTTCTACAGCTGCCCTAGCTGCATCAAATTGACGAAGAACTGATACATCATCCCTATATCTGTTAATGGGGTTCCAACACTTGGCATTTGCATTTTAGTTAGCATTTTCCTACCGAGCGGGTTTCTCCTAATAGTGGATCATGCATTTCCGTTCAATGTGGTGTTCCCTCCACCTAGATTCACTCTTCCGTTTCCTGCCTCCATATCTTTCTTTCTCCTAAATCTGCATACAAGCCATAGTAAGATATAGAAGAACGGTTTAAAAGAGGGGGTAATACATACTTATATATATCAAATACAAGTAAGTTACTATAGCATTATCCCAGACCCAATCTTATTCTCTGATTCATTGGATTATGTTTTCAAAATCTTTTAGGTTTAAATTCCTTTTTATTTTACATAAACCTATGCTCTGATACCAAACTGTGGCATCCTCCATTTTGAGGCTCGAAACTAAGTCCTACGGATGCTGCAGTCATCCATGGTTATTAATTTTCAGCAATAAAATGCAGCTATGTTAATCATTTTAATAGTACCAAAAACACATGTATACGGAAAATTCAAACAAAATTTTGAAATAAAATTTCTCATTTTATTCCACAATAAGATTTCAAATTTGTTACATGTTCTCATTCGCAAATCATGTTCATAGAAATTATAATTCTTACATATTTACTCCAATTGAGACATATGAAGATGCCCTCTTAGTTGATCGGAGTCAGATTTATGGCATTTATAACAACTTGCCATTACAACACTTAAGTAGAATCAAAACGCAGCGAAAATATAGACCTATAGCTCTTACCAGCTAAATACCTCTAGCATGTCTCGTGAAGCTTATTCGTCTAATTGAATCTAAAAACCCTTACTCCTAGCCTACTCAAATGAGTACGCAATAGTTTAAGGGGAAAACAAAAATTTCGGATCATACAAAAAGCCTTGTGAATAATAATCTACCATCACGGACCAACAGATATCTAGTGAGAACACACCGTTGAGCGAAACGAGATTCCCCTCACTAGTATCTAAACCTAATATCTTAATCATGTAATATGCTCCTGCATCCACAATGGTTATACATAATAATATGACATTAAACATGTCATATTTAACGAATTATCCATCCTAAGTTATTAGACTATCCATCTAAGTTCACATTGACTGCCCATCTTGTATTTATGTGGACTACCTATCTTACATTTTATTATTTATACCAATGTCGACTATCCATCTCACATCTCAAAGTTTTCCTAGGATGCCTACAAACCCTTAATCAACCAAATAGAGACTATCCATCTCCACATGATGTAGACCATCCATCATAAATTTATTTCTATCATATCATCAAAAGTTAAATCACTAACCTCATTATCTTTAGCCATGAATCATACATTTGCTTGTTCATTATCACTGTCGCGTTTTCTTTAAGAAGATGAAGAATCTGAGTCATCCCATGTTACTGAGAAAGCTTTTCTCTTGAAATTGTCCTTCTTATTCTTATTGTTGTATGCTTTCTTCTGTTCTGGACAAACTTTTTGCATATGTCCCTTTTTGTGGCAATTGAAACATTCTATTGCTGAGGTTGATGGCTTGTTGGAATTGTTGTTGAAACTTCATTTTCCATTATTCTTGTTCCTTTTTCTATACTTCAAAAACTTTTTAAAGTTTATGGCAATGAATGCTAGGTCTTCCTCATCTGAATCTGAGTCATCTTCTTCAGCATGAAAGGCTATATTCTTCTTGTCTTGTGCTTGTACTCTTTTAGCCTGCAAATTTACTTCATAGGACATTAGATTTCCTATTAACTCTTCTGGTTTCATAGTAGAAAGATCATTAGCTTCTTCAATAGCTAAGACTTTTTTCCCATTCATCCGTTAAAGAGTTAAGGATTTTTTAAACAATATCAAAGTCGGAATATGTCTCTCCTAGTCCTAATAAAGAATGATGAATATCTTGTAATCTGGAGTATATATCATTTATAGATTCATCTTGCTTCATCCTAAAAATTTGAATTGATTCTTAAGCATGGATATTTTACTTTATTTAACCTTGTTAGTACCTTCATGAGTGACTTCTAGTGTTCTCCATATTTCATAGGCAATGTTGCACATACTAACACGATTAAACTCATTTTTGTCTAATGCACAAAATAACATGTTCATGGCTTTGGAATTAGAAGAAGCATCTTGTTTTTGTGTGTTCGACCATGTTGAATATTCAGTTGTGGGTTTGAGATATTCTGATTGTGTAATTTTCATGAATCAAAACTATTTGCTTGCATATATATACGCATTCGTGTAGCCCAATAGTTATAATTCATGCCATTAAACAATGGAGGTCGTGCTGTGGATTGACTTTCTATAAAACTGGTGTTAGTGTTACTATCTATATTATTACAATATCAAATAACTATGTGATAGTTATAGGATAACCTAGCTCTGATACCAAATGAAAGTGTGTTATGCTATGGATCGTGCAATATGGATATGCAATAATGTAGAGAATAATGTAGATAACAATATAAATAATAATGCGAAAAATAAGTGCAGTAAAAAGATAACACCGGAGATTTTTATACTGGTTCGGAGCTCTGTCCTACATCCAGTCCCAGACTCCTTCTGGAATTACACTACAAACAATATCCCTCACTTAACCCAGAAGAACGGGTCTATACAACATCTGAACAGCCGAAAAGGATTTTTGCCTCAATGGCCGAAGAGGTCTTTCTGCTTGAGCAACCAAATAGGACTTCTACTAGATACAGAAAGCTTTGCTGACTAGTATGTTCTTGATAACACAGATATGTCTTGAAGTACACCCTTCTTATAATTAAATCCTCAAGAGTATTTTGTGTGTGTATTAATTGAAAGGAAGAAAATCACTTAGAATCAAAGAATGTATTATTAACTCAAAGATTCAAGCTATATGGAGTTAGTGAATGCTTTGAATTGCATAGAGTATAGAGCAAGAATAGATTAAGAGAGTAAATAAAGAATTCAGTGATTTTGAAAAGAATCAAAGAATGTTCATGCAGATGATATAGGGATGCAATCATTCGTGAAAGATCTCAATCAAAATTGCATCCGTTCCTTTTGAAATTGGATTGAAACCCCTCCATGAAAGAACGTGTCTTTTTAGTCATATAGCCGTTATTTTCCATTCAGTCAACCGACTCAAAAGTGCCAGTAGACTTAATTTGAAAAAATGTGCATTTCGTAGTAATTATATGTGCACTGACACAGGTCAGTCGGCTGGCTAACCTAAGTCAGTCGACTGACCTGTGCTATGTTGCACAAATCACACTAAAAAACAAAATTTTGAAGTAAATTTTTATTGTGTGTGTGTGACTACTTGAGGAATGATTTTAACAATGTTTTAACATAACTAAGACTCAAAAACGAGATAAATATACATACTATATTCTGAGATGAAGTCTTGTCTTGTTTGAAGTTCCATTCTCTTTTTGTCGCTATGTTCCATTATCATTGTGATCTATGATCATCAATGCTAGTTGATGTTCTTCGTCATAAATCAAAAACATAATTCAACAGAGTTTTCCCTGGACTCGAATATAGGAGGGTGTACCTCATAGCCTTGAAACCGAGGGTGTAATCTGGGAGATTATTTTGAAAAGAAATCCGTATAATTATGCAGGACTGGATGTAGGGTAACTCCGAACCAGTATAAAATTCAGGTATGTTCTTTCCTTTACTGCTTTTATTTAGTACTTGCATCTATGTCTAATTTTGTGATTATATCTGTGTCTGTGAATTGCATTTGTTGATAATTTAAATTACATAAGTTTCAAAAAGATTTATAAAATCCATAAAACACTATTCATCCCCCCTCTAGCGTTATTCCAACTTTAAGATCCGTAATCCGTATTTCTCACACTAATTGCCGATCTCCTTAAAGAGGGCTCTCCATGCCTCAGCTTCCCACCTAGGGATATCCTAGCTAAAGAGAGTGAGACCCCATCCTTATTTCCTTCCGAACATGGTCCGTAGACTACTTAGTGGTATACCAGCAATCCACACACTCTTAGGATCACGAATATACATTCCTCACATTTATTCAAATTCCAGTATTCCAAAACTTATATGATCTTTTCTCTTGTTTTAGGTACCACGGGCAAAGATTGATTCAGTAATCTCAAACAGGGAATTTTCAAGCGAAGAAAGTGCACTCCTGATCCATACCCGCCCCACTCTAGCCATCATTGGAAGCATGAAATAGAAAAGAAGAGACCCCGAAGAAAAGATAGAGAGCGTGAGGAAGAAAGAGACCCTTAGCTGAGAAGGATAGAAAGAAGAGGCAGGCCGAAGAGAGGCAACTCTATGACCAAGGAAAGAGGCACAAAGATTCACATGACCACCATGGTTCCACCTCTGGCGTTCCTCCGCCACAATCTCAACAACTATTTCGTCCATAACAAAACTTACTTCACTTGCTGCTACCACCCTCCTAGATCCAAAGGAATCAGCACTCCTCTAACTCCACCTACACCTCTAACTCCACCTCCAGCTCTGTCCAACCGCATGCATGCTGCCTTCCCTGATCTCTGCTTTATTAATGTCATGTTTGATGTGATATCAATAACATTCCTAAAGAAGAAGCGGAATGCATGGTTGGATGGGTCTAGGAGCTTATTAACCAAGGCTATGAGTGGAAAAAGCATTTCTATGACTTCTCCAATTTCAATCGAATAACCCAAACGAATATCCAATCGTTTGAATCCAAGAAGAGGATTTACGAGAGCCTCATAGAAGATCACATAGGGGATTTGGAGAAGATTAGGGTATAGAGAGACGCGGCTTTGAAATCTGAGGCAAATACTAAAAGCCAGATGGAGGAAATGAAGAGAACCCTCACCGAAGTAGAAATTATGATAAAAGATTTGTTAAAGATTGCTCATGAGGACAATGCTACTCTAAAGACAACCTCCTGAGAAGCACTTAGCCCTTAGATGAAGGATGAAACTATCTTTATCAAGGATAAAACTATCGAATACCAAGTAGCTTAAATCCAAAACCTCCTAACTTAAAAATAGAAACTTGATCTTGAACTGCTCCTAGTAAAATCAGAAAGATTGGATGCTCAAGTCGACTATACTGTCACCATACATGATCTTAATGATATCAAAGAGCAAAAGGCCAAGGAGAGAGAAGAACTCAACAAGACTCTTCAGCAATTCCTCGCCAATGTAATGCAATACAAGAATATAAAGTGGTTGGGAAATACTTATGCCATGACTCTCGCAAATGCCTGGGAGGAAATTATACGATTCTCAAAAGCAGCTAACAAAGGCCTCATTGCTAAAGCGGGAAAAGCTATCCTTTCTGCTGAAGATACCATCGCTGCTAAAGCCACTGCCGAAGCTCCACTAACCTAATTGCATTGGGTTGGGTAGA
Organism: Allium cepa; assembly: GCA_030765085.1. Classification (NCBI taxonomy): domain Eukaryota; kingdom Viridiplantae; phylum Streptophyta; class Magnoliopsida; order Asparagales; family Amaryllidaceae; genus Allium; species Allium cepa. Next base: position 457,054,008 of record CM060938.1, on the reverse strand, counting down.
ATCTTCAAGTCCAAAATCCTAAGAGATTACTATGAATATCCCACTATCCGAGGGGGACAGCTCTATGGCGATCCTAATCATTAAAGCTTTTATAGGATTTCCTATTGTACTCTATGTTCCCCTCTTCGTTGATCCACCAATCAGCATTCACTCAAGGAGGAGGGAATTTCTGAGTCCCCTATCCATCAATCGAGTCCAGACAAAGGTATATCCCTTGTTTCTCCAGTGTATGAAGTCTTTTTGTTCTTGTCTGAGACCGTAACAAACTTCCACATCTTTGTTTGTGAAGTTACAGGTCATCCATATCTTCCACCTCCTCCACCGCTAATCACTAAAGAAATGGGCACTATAGCGATCACCAATGGTTGACTCCCATGACTACATGACCAGTCATTCCAGCTTTCCCTCAAGCTCCATTCTAGGTCCTGACTCAAAGAGAATTGTAGCTCTGGAAGGATTGGGCGACGTTTCCCAGTACTTGAGAGAAGACATTACTGTAACCAGCACTCTAGTCCGATCGAGTCCATTTCCATGGCAGAGAAGTGGAAAATCGTTATGTATAAGGTTAAAATTAAAACCAAACCTAGTCTTAAGAAGCCCAAAGGCATCGAAGAGCCAACATCTTCTTCAAGTCTTCTCCTTATCACTGCCCATCCTTTGAAGTGCGACAGCACTAACGCTACAACAGAGACTTCTTGCCTTCTTACCAACCATCCTAAAGATCCTACCATCATCATTTCCGAAGGCGATATCACCCCTTCGGGTGGTAGCTTACCAAAAGATGATAAAGGCCAGAAGAGCTCCCATAATGGTTCAGGGAGCAAGGCTTGGAAGAAGAAGAGGAAGGGCTAGAAGAAGTAAGCTCCTAGTCAATCTCTTGGTGGCAATAAGATAGTTTCCGTGTGTCTGTTTTTGAGTTGTATCTTTTAGTTTTTTTCTTTAGTTGTATATATGCCGCTTTTGTGTAGGAGCGGCCACTGAAATTATTGAGGTACATAAAAAGTGATGTAATGAAAAACTACTTTTCGTATGCAATCTCCTTGTTTCATATTTATTTCTACATTTTATATCTCCTACCTACCTATATACAATACTGCAATTTATCCATGTTATACATATCTAATTCTGCGCAATGCTTTATTTACTGCAACTTTATGCATATAAATAAAATTCCTATGACTATTTTAGTTATATTCCATTGTTTAGTCCTGTTTATAGTTGCAAAAGCATTATATTTGACTAAACAAAACTATAATTAAACCAACTCCGCCGTAATTCCGATTTATGTTAGGCCAAGTTTTCTTCTACCATTAACAAGTTATAAACAATACAAGTTCCATGTTGTTTTCAATATATAAGGAATAGTGGTTTGAATATTTGTCTCCTGACGTTCCCAATCTCGCTGTTAACCAGGCGTGACTGCTGTTATCCATAGATTTACACTATTTAATCTTAGCAAAGCATATCCTACTAAGCCGTGAGTGAAACCATTATTTCCTTGCTGCCCTATCACACGGCATGTCCTATCTCCAGGACTTGTAGCTCCAAATGCCAAAATCCAAGCATTATTCTCCGACCTTGACTATTTCCAGACATTGATCGCTGATTAATAATATATGGTAAATTATCCGAATACCTCCTGTCCAATTATACTCTTCCAACTCCAGTCCTAGATCAAAGGAGCAAGGTAGCTCCAGTTTTCAACCTTCAATATCTATCGTTGCTTATCCTCGGCCGAGCATGTTCCACTAGGCCACCGGCATAGTTATGAAGGTCCTAACCATACACCAATTCAAATGTCTGAGATCCCTTCCTTGGGTGCTATCTCATGGCATCTGATCCTAGTCCCACCTACCTTTGGGTGCTGATTTAGGGTATCCATTGGCCATCCCCTCTTATCCTCAACCTAGCGCATCCTACCGGGTCGCAAGTCGGTCATTAGAAATCCAATGGTGCACTAGTTTCTATCTCCAAAAACTAGCACTTTTGTTGCTTGATTCTAAGCATTCCTTCTCGAACTTGCCTATTTCCAAGAATAGTTAGTACCTGAAGAATGGGATTGAACTATTTAATCGACCCATGTGATTATACTCTTAGATCAAGATCCTAGACCAAAGGAGCTAAAACCTATTTTCGAATAATGGATTTCAAACACACCTATTTTTGGATATTGATTAAAAGCATCCAGTAACCATCCTTGCCTATCCTCGATCGAGCATGTCCTGTTGTGCCAAAAGCATGGTCATGAATATCCCGATCGCACTTCGGTTCACATATCCGAGAAACTATACCTCTAGGCGCCTATTCTATACATTCACTCTTAGCCCCACCTAACTACAGGCTTCGACCAAGTGTGTCCTTTGACCATCCTCGCTTATCCTCAGACTAGCATATCCTACCAGGCGCAAGTGTGCATATCAAATTTCTATCTACGTGCCAGTTTCTATCTTTGAAAACTGGCGCTTTTTGCTGCCTTTTCTCGGATTTTCTTGTTGACCTTGTCAATTTCTAAGCAGTAGTCAATATCAGAGGGATATGTCAAATTACCCGATCGACCCTTGTGATTATACTATTTCTTCCTGGTCCTAGACTAAAGGAGTTGGTACTTATTTGCAAGTACCTTATTGCACTGCTAATCATGCAGCATAGGGATTTGCTTATAAGAACATGGTTCCACTGGTTTAAGAAGCTAACTTTTATATAAAAAATCAAAAATATGGCAAGTCCCGTCTTATTACATTGCCTCTAGAATCCTTAGGTGGCTTATTCGCAAAAAATAAACCAAATAAAGCTAAGTGAAATAGCGTCCAAGCAAGTGGCTATTCCATGCTCGTGTAATCAGGATTCCATCAATAGTAGTCAACTTGACCATTCCATCTCCAAGCTTTTGTCAATTGCATAAGGATCTTCCTAATTTGGACAAGTGCTTATGTACTCAGGAGAACTCATTTCAAAATGTCGTCCGCTACATCAAACATACGACTTCGAATCTAGTGTTGGAGTGTCGTGCTACTCTTTTCTAGTGAGCACCAACCCTTAATTCCACGTCCTCCCTTTTCTCATAAACTAAATCGAGGGACTCAAGTAAGAGTTCCTCATATACCTTTGGATTGTAATGTCTTTTCCAATGAGAAGGGACTTATAGTTCTATTAGAGTCATAGCCTCTGATCCATAGGCTAAAGTGAATGATGTCTATCAGGTTGTGGACTTGTGTATTGTCCTATAAGCCCACAATGCCAATGGTTGTGCCATTGCTAAAAAGCTCCGTTCAAGCTTATACCGACTGTAAGAATCCTTGAAGTAGGTACTTTTGAAGTAGGTTCCATTATCCGTTATGATTTTTTGAGGTATCCGAACCTACATGATGTTATTTGTCATGATGTTGATTAAAATTTTCCATTGTTATTGTGGAAAGCAGTTCTACCTTGGCCCACTTTGTGAAGTAACCAACTGCAACTATAGCATACCGAGCACCTCCTTTTTCCATTTATAGCACAATGATATTATCAATTCCCTACACAAAAAATAGTCACAAATTGACCATTTATGTAAGCTCCATTGATGGGGCTCTTGGTATCTTCGCAAATCTTTGGAAACGGTTGCATTGTTTGGTGTAATCAACTGAATCTCAATTTATTGTTAGCTAGAAATATCCATGGTGCGGTACTTTTTCGCTAATGTCTGACCCTTGGTGTGATCACCACAGCCGCCCTCATGGATTTCCATAAGGATTTTCCTAGCTTCATCCTCATTTACACACCTAAGCAAGGGGTACACAATCGTCTTTTTACCGTACTCCTTCTTTCATCATGAACCATGGTTCTTTTTAAAGGATTTTGTTCTATTCATTCCTTTCTCTTAAGAGAATCCCCTTGAGTAAATAATATTTTATTAGAGTTATCCATGACTCCTCTTTCTTTATAGTGTCGCAAATCCACCGAACGTCCATTTGGTCGATTCTTAAAGCTATCAAAACCTAAATTGGAGCCAAACTCATCGACTGTACTTCTCCTGAACTAGCTAACTTGCCTAATGAATCAGGTTTTTCATCCTCCTCTCTAGGGATGTGCATAATCATGTAATGTTGTATATCATTTAACAATTCCAGTGCCTTTGTCAGGTAAGGAGAAAGTCATGCACCCTTAGCCTGATATTCCTTTCTCACTTGATAAACCACAAACGAGGAATCACTAAATACACGCAGCATCCTTATCCCCAGTTCCTTTGCTCTCCCTAGCCCCACTATTAACACCTCATGCTTAGCATCATTGTTAGTCGTGGGAAATTCAAACTTCAGTGCATACCAAATTGGTCGTCCTTCCGGAGTCTCAAGCACCACTCCTACGTCGAACTATATTCATTCAAAGCTCTATCAAAAAATAGTTTCCAGTGAGAAAATATGACCATATCGTCTTCTTCTTCACTCTCTCGTTAGTAAACTTAGCAACGAAGTCTTCCAATGCCTGCCCATTTATCGCCCTCCTTGGATAGTAAGAAATATCAACATAGTTCAATATTCCATTTTAGCAACCTTCCTGAAGTCTCGAGTTGGTACAACACTTACTTCAAAGGTTGATCCGTTAGCACCTTAATCGGATGAGCTTGAAAATATGGCCATAGCTTCCTTGACACTATCAGTAAGTAGTAAGCGAGTTTCTCCAAATTTGGATAGAACCTAAGGTATTTCCATATGCCTCAGTTACTCCTTGAAGGCATTTTGACATTCCATCTTCCGTTCAAAAAATTTCTTTCCATTTTTGAGGGCATTAAAGAATGGTATACTTTTGTCCACTGCCTTTGAGGGAAACTGACTCGAAGCAGCAATCTTCCCATTCAAGGTTTTCAACTCCTTTTTCATGGCCAAGGGAGTTACATTTTGCATGGAGTTAATCTTCTGTAGGTTAGCCTCAACGCCCCCAGCATTCATGATAAGTCCTAGGAACTTCCCCGATACTACCTTAAAAGAGCATTTCAACAGTTTCAACTTCATTCCATATTTCCGTAGTACATCATACATCTCTAAAAGATCACCTAAGTGATTCCTTGACTGTCGTGACTTCATGATCATATTATCTACATATACATCCATTGTCCGTTCAATTTGATTCATGAACATAGAATTCATCGTTCTTTGGTATATAGCTCCAGCGTTCCGAACAGCATCACCTGATAACAATACAATCCTAAATTCATTGTGAAGCTCATGTCTTCTTGATCCCACACATGCATCGGTACCTGGTTATAACTGGGGTAAGAGTTTATGAAAGAGAGAAACTCATGCCCTGCGGTCCAATCTATCATTTAGTCAATCCTAGGCAAGGGATAGCTATCCTTCAAGCATGTTATAGTTAAATCAAAATAGTTAACACATGTCCACCACTTTTCGTTTTATTTCTTGACCAACATGGAGTTAGATACCCATTTTGGGTATAGAGCATCATGAATAAAACCATTCGCTTTTAATTTATCTACTTCCTCCTTCAACGCAGCGGACCGCTTCCGATCTAAACTGCGCCTCTTCTGCTTGTGGGAACCTTAGATCCACATTTAGTGCACGACACATTACTTTCGATGTTATCCTGCACATATTTTAATGCATCGAAGAAATGGTATCCAAATTTCCTAAGAGGAAATTAATCGTTTCCTTCCTTTATCCAATGCTGAGTTGAGATCCAATCTTAGTAGCTCGACTAGAATCATACATATCGATCGGAAAATAGACCGTTACTCAATTGGTGCCACTTACACTTCCTCCGACTTGTTCCTCGGATCCATAGACTTATCAAAACGGTCGTGTTTCCCAAGCAAAAGCTTGGGCTTTAATTGGTATGCTTTTGAGTTCTTAATGCGGAGTTCTCTCTCTACATTCTTACCTTTCACATGTTGGTTTGCCACTTTTTGCTCGATGGCATAACATTCCCTACCTGCGCTCTGGTATCCCCTTACTAATCTGACCCCATTCTCTATGAAAACATCATTATTAAGCACCAAGGAGCTAGTGCTATTATAAAATTGGCCAGTGCCGATTGACCCAAAAAGGCACTGTACACTAAATAGCCGTTATAAAAATTTTGAATCTGCGGCACCTTGCGGTCTTTGTCACCTAATTCCATGGACAAGTCAATTTTCGTAATTGGTTATTTCGCTTCGCCAATAAATCCTCGAATCCTAAATTTACAAGGCTTAACATCCTTCATGCTTATTCTTTTTTGATCGAATGTTCTTTTAAACAGTATATTCAAAGAACTTCCGTAGTCTACCAAGACTCGATGTACCGTAATCGGGCTAATAATATCCATAAGCACCATGAGGTCAAAGGTTGGTGCTTCGATCCATCGGAGTCATTATTCCTAAACATAGTATCATCAGTTACCATCCTTTGTTACTTAATCGGACCTCCACCCTCGATGGCAAAGAAACTCTCCTGTGGTACGTGCTTCAACGAGCTCACATACCTCTCTATTTCCTTCCGGCTTTTCCCTGCTAGAGGAGGTACTCTTGTGGTAGTATTTATAACTATTCTTCCATTGGTTTGCCAGGCCCCTCTCCACTCGATCCAGGTAGATTTTCTTAGGCATCCAGCCATTGGGGTATAGTATTTTTCCTACCATTCTATGGCTCCCTTTTGTATTGTTGCAATTTTTTCTTCCTTATCAATTCCGCGATAAAATCCTTATGATGCCGCCACTCATTTGTGTTGTGTTCACGAGTCTCATGAAAATGATAGTACTTGTCTGAGCATCGCTCTTCCTCGATCGCCTCCCTTCTAGGTGACCATTTCTACCATTCCGTCTTTTGTGGAGCAAGGTATATATTCTCCAATGTATCATTTAGAGGTGTATACTCATCTAGCCTTATATTCCTGGATGCTTCTTGGCTTTATTTCTCCGGCTACTAGCGCTCTAATGTCTATTTTTTTAGTTACTGGAATTACCAATATTTAGTGCTACATTATCTGATCTTTCTCCTATTTTCTTAATAACTACATTGCTTTTAATTACTTCCTTTGATTATCCACCATCAGTCTTTCAAGCAGCCTAACTTTCTCCTGCCAAATGCAAGAACTGGTTAGCTTTTCGATGGAATTCTTCCATAATCGTTGGTTACTTCATCCTCGGTCATTTTCCAAAGTTCATTTCGGTTGTATGCCCCTGGCCAATTCCATAAAAACCAAAATACCTTCACTTTATTAACCTCTGTAGCTGTAATGTTAAACCCTTTAAGAACACCTTCAACAACTCCTTAGGTCCTTAGGAAAGGCTCAACAAAGACATCGCATCATTGGGCCGAGTGGTGTGATGCTTGAAATACTTTATAATTTTTTTGCCAATTCATCAAAAGTTGATATGGACTTTAGCAGAAGCCGAGTAAACCACATTAACGCCACTCCATCCAAAAAATTGGAAAACAACTTCCTTGGCACCATTTATGTGTCTTCCATATTTAAACAAATGTTTTGTCGAATCTATAGTCCTTTTATACGATGTCATGGTTTGCATCATAAATTTCCTAAGATATTCCTCCCTCAAAATAATTTTCATGAATGGAGTTCTAATTAGTGTGGAACCCCATTCATCATTCTTTCTCCATTTATTTTCTTCCACTAATTGCTTTACTATATCTGTTATATGCTCCTCGCTAGCATTGTACCTTGAAGTTCAACTATAAAGGGCTACACCAAGTGTTTAAATCTATAAACGAAGTAACACCCCAAATTGTAATTAACATTATTCAGAAGATTTAATTAGATAAATTAAATAGAATAATGTGATGTATAGTGTGAAAAGGAATCAAGATTTGATAATCCACATGGTTGAGCCATAATTAACTAACTAAATGATTATTAAGATTGTTTTAAAACTTAAGAGAATACATGAGTAGGGTAGAATAGGAAGATCCATCCATTTTAGTTCATAAACCCTCTCCTACCCTCATATCATTCTCATTCCCTACAAACTAAGATAATCAAAACAAAAACCTAAAGGGAAGGCCATCCATAACTCAAGCTAGGATAAACAAAAACTACGGAGCAATCAAGCAAGGCTTAGGGATACTAAAACACTATCAAATATCAAGCCCATTATCAAATTAAGGTGGATAATAGCTCAAATCATTTAATTTTTATTGTTTTAGGATTTATTTAAATTCGGTTTGGATTTGATGCCGAATGCACTGATCTTTAGATGATAGATCATGATTAATTTGCCATGTTCTAAATAGATGGTGATTAATATTGAATTTTTATGAAATTGAATAATTCGGGTTTTAGGGATAAAACCATAGTTCTCAATCTCCAAATGTTATTATTTTCTAATATGAAGTGTAAAATGTTAATTTGGAGAGGGATTTTTAATTTCTAATTTTCTATGTTAAGATCAATATTTTATGGATTTCCTAAAGGGGAAAATAAGCTGAATTCAAATTTAATTTAATTAAGTAATTAAACAATGATTTTCGATTCGAAAATTTTATATGGTGAAGAAAGTCATATTTTTGGATTTATGAGAATATTTGGGAATTTTGCCATATAATTTTGAATTATTAGGAATTAATTACGTTATTAAAGCATTTAATTGAATAATTAACTAAGAAAGTTAATTAGGGGGTTTAACATATGTTTTAGGGTTGGAAATTTTAGTGGGGCTTCAATTCTAAACAAAAATTATGAATTTTTGTTGTTACCAATCATTCTTGATAAAAAAAGAGTTTTGGTAAAAAATATATGCTTGATTTAGTACGAACACAGTCTTTGGGTTAATTATGGTGATGCCACACTACCCTTAGTGTCATCTCTCCTAATACTCATCGACGTCGCCGAGGTGGGAAGCACATAGCAATTACTTCGATAGTTGTGGAGTAATTCCATCTATGTAGAGGTCAATCAATAAGCAGCGATACAATCTTGACGACGAGGTTTAGTCGCATATGTCCCTCATCACCTATGATCTTCATCACACTCAATCCTTGTCGCACCTAATCACTTCGACAGTTTTCCAAATCAAGGCAGTGATGTTGCTTCAAAGACTTTGACTATAATGACTTTGAAACTATATAAAAAGTGGCATAGTAGCCGAAGTACCAAGTACGCTTTTAAAGGCATCGAGGCCCTTGTCGCCATTATTCAACATAGTCGACGAGGCCTCTTTTACATTGCATCGGCGATGATGCAACACACATTATCGTCGAAGCTATTGAGTTTGACACTATTTTAAATAGGTGGATAACATACATTTTATGAAGTTCAACATCATCATTATCGATAAGGTTTATTGGTGCTTCATGTTTTTGTTTTAAAGTTTTCTAAAAAGTTGAAGAGCCTTTGATATCCCCGTCGACAGTGTACTGACCTTGACGCTAATCAAAGATTTTCTTAACATAAGGCAGTAATCTTATATCATTCTAAAACATGAACATGGCAATATAAAAAGAAGTTTATAAAATGGCATAGGATTTTGGTAACATATAGAGATATAATGATATATTTCCTTGTATAAAATATGAATTAAGGGTATTAATACATATATCACTATGAAAATGGTTTCAAGGATTTCAATTAAGGGAAAGATCATGTCTTGAGTTAAAGATTTCCAAAGAGAATATTACCAAGATTAAGTAATTTTGAAATATTGAATGATGAATGTTATGTGTTCATGTGTTTGTTTGGTCAGTTATTATGCATAGTCAACATTTTCTTACATCATCTATGACCCATAACTACGTTTTGGGGGTGTTAAGTGTAGGATAACCAGCTAGGTTAACCCAATAATGAGTATAAATAGAATTAACTCCTGAGTGGGTAAAATTGCATCTAGCAGGTCAGGTAGACCAAAAGTATAGGATTCCTAGAACCGATTGAAAGATTATTGATTTAGAAATTTTACTGAAAGGGTCCAACATTTTCTTAGTGATCCCATAACAACTATGTTTGGAAAACATTATTGACAACTGTCAATAGGTTCATATTTATTCAATGAAAGCTATGATTTGAGAGATGTTATTGAAGAATCCAATAGGTTCATGATGATCCCATGAAAACTATGATTGGAAGGTGTTATCGATAGAAACTAATAGGTTCTTAGTGATCCCATGAAACTTATTAAGTTGGATAGATTGTCCTTAAGTTTGAAACAAATTATTAGTCGGCCTACGAAAACTAATAAGTTTGTAGTAACCTAAAAAACTATAAATTTGGACTGATGGTCATATAAAGTAGGATGCGAAATCTAGGGTATGTTGCACTTTTGCACATCATATTATATTATGTTTTAAACATTGGAGATGCAGGTGCATAGTTTATGGTTATTATAATTTGGTTAAGATACTATTGGGGGAGAAACCCATTTCGCTCGGCGGCATGGTCTCATTATATATCTATTTGGTTTGAGATGGTATGTTATTATTCACACCAGACTTGTAACGACCCGTATTTTTACGGATCGAAACATTGTTTAACTATATGCTTAAAATTGTTTTGTTGATAAGTCGTTTAAAGTTTGAGTCGACCATAGTTTAAGTCGTATGGAAGCTAACTCGTGTGGTCCTTAAGTCGTGGGAAGCTTGGGTCATATGGGGCGACTTAAGGTAGGTGGCCGACTCATAGGGTTAGCGGCTTATAAGGTTTGGCCGACTCACAGGCTTAGGCGACTTAAGATTACCGGTTTAAGGTGTTGAACGACCTATAGATGTTAGCTGACTCATAGAAGACCGACCTAGGGAAACTAAGTGGGGTTAAGGAGATAACCGACTCAATTGAATCAGCGACTTAAGGTTAGGTCGTAAGTCGGCTAGGGGCTAGGTCGGCCATAAGGCTAAGTCGTTAGGTCGCATATAGGGTTAAGTTGTGTGACCTTGTGTCTGTGATGAGTCGCACATTGGTTAAGTCATGCGCATGTTAGATCGGCTTAGAGTTAGGTCGACATGCTAGTTAAGTCGTCATACGACTTAGGACTTAGGAACTGTGCGGCCTTGAGGTTGAGTCGTGAGTTGCTAGGCCGTGTGTGTTGAGTCGTATGAGTCGTGAGCTGTGTTGAGGTGAGTCGGTAGGTCGTATGCTGGCTTGAGTCGTGAGTCGTGGACGACTCATAGGGGGGACGACTCATGGGTTAAGTCGTGACCGACTTATGGGCAGACGAGATAAGGATTCAGCCTATAAATAGAGGGCTTTGGCTCACTTTTTGGCACCGGATTTTGAAGCGACGAAGTGCTGCCATTTTGAGAGCTCGACTACAATACTTCTTCACTTCTTTTCTCCTCTCTAATCTAGTGCTAACATCCATCCAAGATTGAAGATCAAATCAAAGATCCAAGAGCCAAAGTTGAAGATCTTCATCCAACAAAGAGAGATTTCATCGTTTGAAGCGAGATTTTGCCGGATCAAGCTTGTTTCTTTGCTGTCCAGATCTGGAGTTGGTTGTTTTTAGGGTGTTTAGGTGATTCGGTGAGTGGTAGTTATCTCTCACACGGACCCAAGGGAGTATATTGGATTGATGGCTTGTTTATGCGTTAAAGATAGTGATTTCTTGCATTTTCCTAAAGTCTGCATGTAGATCTATCATCTATGAAGTTTTGACACCTATTTTGCTACATGATTACTTGTATAAGTTCATTCATCAAGTTATAGAGACATTTGCTTATGATTCATACTTGTTAGATTTGGACACTTTAATTACCAAATTGCCATTATTGTTGTAATTGCTTATTAGATCGTGTTGAATGTTTGATTGCTTGAATTAATGATTGGTTTATGATTGATTTGATCGTTTCAAATTAGCTAGTAGTTGATTTGGACAAGTTGATCGAAGATGATTCAAAAGTTAAGTGGAAAGGCTTTTGAATGGTGAAAGCTGCTTGTGGCATATGAAGCGGATGTGGAAGTTCATATGGATAGATTTGATGATGATGGACTTTGCCATGATGCGATGAGGCAAATCATGATGTTGAGATGGGACTTTGCTATGATACGATGAAGCGAAGTATGATGTGATGTAGTCTTGGCGTAATCCAGGCAGGAATCATTCCGAGCATGTCGTTAACTCGAGGGATGGTTCGAGTTGGTTGATAATGGATTGCTCGAGAAGTAGCTTGGGCTAGTATGGGAATAGTCATCGAGGAGGATGACTAGGAGGCTTGGATCTCATCGTTGTTTAAGGTTCTAGTAAACTCAAAGCAAGAGTACATGGGATGCCCAAACGACTACAGGTAGGTGGTCGGGACACCCAAAAGACTACAGGTAGGTGGTTGGGTACTCTGGACAGAGTAGGTAAGTCCTAGGCATGGGTCACGATGACGTGCAGAGTTTATCTAGAACCGGGGTTACCATTAGCCCTTGACTGGCGGTCATTCAACTAACGATGATATCGAGGCAATGATAACAGGATAGCCAGAGTCATGGATGTTTGATTGTACCATCATTCGATCTCAAGAGCGGTGTTTTCTGGGTGCTTATCTGATCTTGGTTTAGGCCTTGGGGGTTTGTGCTTGGAAAACATCGACCTTGGCTCGAGTGATAATTACTTTACTTAAATTGTCTGCTTTGCTATGCTTGTTTATGCTTAGTGGGTCTGGGGGCTATCACTGTAGAATGAGGTGGAGTGGGATGGTTGAGTTCCTATTCCTTTTATCCTTTATGCTCTTTTAGTATGTTTGATAGTTAATTTACTGCTCACTAAGACTGTTGTCTGACTCAAGGTTTTATGTTCAACTCTTATTACCTTGGGCTGTTCATCCATGTTGGGATGAGCAGACTAGGTAGCAGGTGACAGGTGCTGTTCTTGGCTATCAACGCTGTTGATGACGAAGACGAGCTGGAGGCTAGCATATTAGTTTTCTTACTATATGTACTGGATGTTCCGCTGCTTGTATATGTTTTGAGTGTTATGTAGTGAGGCTTGATGTATTGATTGTTCAGATGCTTGTATCAAACCTTTATGAAGTCTATATGATGATATTCTGTTATGAGCTTCACTATATACATATATTTCTCTATTGTATTTTGTCCATGCGCTGTGAGTTGTACGATAGAGTTTCTGTTTTATCTTATCCTGACTATCGTCCATGGCTTCCTGGCACGCCTTTCAGCGCGCCATTCTCTTGTTTTAGTGCGGGAGTCATGGGCGGTCGTCACATTTGGTATCAGAGCTTTGGTTAATCGATTTTAGCCAACGCTCGCTGACGTAACTACGTATGAGAGACGTAATTGTAGTTTGATGGATGATTACTATATATATAATATAGTAGTTTAGAAGGATTTGAACTCCTTATGTAGTTATTTCTCAAGGTGTTCTAAATCATTCCTTTTTGTAGATATTAAGGATGAGTCGAAGTGAGAGACAAGATGCTAGGGAAAGCCGTGCTGCTAGGGGAGCTACTGACTATGCTGCAATGTTCGAAGCTATGATGACTTCGATCATGAGAAGGATACCAACTTCAGGACCGTCAGTAGATGTTGGAGTTCAAGTTCAAGCTCCAAGACCAATGGAATTTGCTAAGTTGTGTAAGGACTATACTGCTCTTGGAGGAAAGGTTTTCTTGGGAACAGAATCAACCATAGAAGTTTAGAGATGGATTGATGCCTGTAGAAGGATTTTTGGTGACTTGGGAATCGAGGATGCAACTAAGAGGAAGCTTGCATCGAGACAACTTCAGGGAAGAGCTGCTGATTGGGGGGTTCTATCACTATTGATACTCCAGAGGAAGAGATTACTTGGGAGCAATTCCAAGTTAGATTTGAAGCTAAGTTCATCTCTACGGCTCAGAAATCTGTTCTGTTTAAGAGGTTTGTGGAGCTCAAGCAAGGTGGGAGACCAGTTCTTGAGTATGTTTCTGAGTTTGAAGCTTTGTCCAAGTATGCTCGATCGTATATTGAATCTTCCTATCAGAAGAATGAGAAGTTTGTGACAGGCTTGGACTATTATCTTGGGAGACAGTTGGTGGATCATTTGGACGATCCATTTGAGAAGCTTGTGGAGAAATCTCTCAGGCATGAGAGTTTGTTTCCTAAGGAAGGATCTGTTGTTGCTGTAACCAAGGAAGGGTCTAGGCCACAACAAGGTGGAAACAAGAAGAGGAAGCAACAGCAACAGAAGGGTAAGGATGGCCAAAAGAAGCCGAAGGGCGAAGTGACGTGCTACAACTGTCAGCAGAAGGGCCATCTCTCCAAAGATTGTAGAATCCCAAGGTGCCGGGAAAGTGTTACAACTGTGATAAGCTGGGGCATATCAAGAAGGACTGTCCGGAACCGAGGAAAGATAAGCAGATTGTGCAAGCTTATGCTTTGGGGGCTATTCCATCATCTTCTAAAGCTCCTACTGCTGAAGGGAAGGGGAAGAGTGTGGTGGTTCAAGGTACTCTTTCTATTTGTGGTGTTCCAGTTAGAGTGTTGTTTGATACTGGGGCATCGCATTCGTTTGTTTGTGATGATCTTGTAGGCCGGTTGGGTTTGGAACCGGATATTGTTGATAGACAATTGGTTGTGACTAATCCAGTTGGGGGTTCGTCTTGTTTGTGTATGGTATGCCGTGGTCTAGTTGTGTCGAGTCATGATTGCTCTTTTGTTTGTAATTGCTTTGTTCTGAACTTTGCGGGGTTCAGAATAATTTTGGGTATGGACTGGCTTAGGAAGTATGCGGCAAAGGTTGATTGTGAGAAACTGGAGGTGACAGTCGGGAATGTGGAAGGGCGAAAGGTTGTGATACGATGTAAGCATGAAGAAGGCGTCTTCATGGGCTTCATGTATTCGCTGGTTGTTCCACGGGATGGACTGTCATCGATGCCGGTTGTGAATGGATTTGAGGACGTCTTTGACGAGGTCAAAGGGTTACCGCCGCATAGGGAGATCGAGTTTCGTATCGATCTAGTTGAGGGAGCCAGACCAGTTGTGATGCCTCTTAGACGGATGGCACCTAGAGAACAACAAGAGCTGAAGGTGCAGGTTGATGACCTTTTTCGGAAAGGATTCATTCGGCGTAGTGTGTCCGAATGGGGTGCACCAGTTGTGTTCGCAACCAAAGCGGATGGATCGTTAAGGTTGTGTGTGGATTATCGTGAGCTGAATGAGGTGACTAAGAAGAACAAGTATCCATTGCCGAGAATAGATGACTTATTTGATCAGCTTCACGAGGCTAAGGTGTTTTCTCAGATGGATTTGGCAACGGGATTTCACCAGTTGAGAGTGGCTAAGGATAGTGTGCCGAAGACTGCTTTTAGGACACCATCCGGTTTTTATGAGTGGCTGGTAATGCCGTTTGGATTGACTAATGCACCAGCATATTTTGTGGATCTTATGAATAGGGTGTTCAGAGATCAGTTGAACAAGTTCGTACTTGTGTTCATGGACGATATTTTGGTTTACTCCAGAAATGAAGAAGAGCACAAGACGCACTTGTGTATTGTATTGGAAATCTTGCAGAAACATCAGCTGAAGGCTAAGTTTTCGAAGTGTCACTTCTGGAAGAGTGAAGTGAGGTTCTTAGGCCATGTTATTTCTAGAAATGGAATAGCGGTTGATCCCGCTAAGGTGGCAGCAATCCAGGATTGGATTAGACCTAAGAATGTATCTGATGTGAGAAGTTTTCTTGGATTAGCATGATATTATCGTCGGTTTATCAAATACTTTTCCAAGATAGCTGCACCGTTGACAGGATTGACGAAAAAGAACCAAGTGTTCAGATGGGATGCTAAGTGTGAGCAAGCTTTCGTAATCCTGAAAGAGCGACTAACAAGTGCTCCTGTTTTGACTATTCCAAGTGGGAATGATGAGATGGTGGTTTACACCGATGCATGTGGTACTGGACTTGGAGCAGTGCTAATGCAAAAAGATAAAGTTGTTGCGTATGCAAGTCGACAACTGAAGCCGCATGAAAGGAATTACCCGACTCATGATTTGGAGTTAGCGGCGATTGTTTTTGCTCTGAAGATGTGGAGACATTATCTATTGGGAGTTCGATTCGAGTTGTTTACGGATCATAAGTCGTTGAAGTACCTGTTCTCCCAAAAGGATTTGAATCTTCGGCAGCAAAGGTGGCTAGAGTTTTTGGCATCATATGATTTTGATATAGCCTATACTCCGGGAAAAGGTAACGCAGTGGCCGATGCGTTAAGTCGAAGACATGCAGGATTGGGAGCCATGTTTTCGGAATGGAAGAGTCTCGAGTATTTGGCTGGGTTTGACTTCAAGTCTAGATGTGAATTGGAACCTGAGATGTTGGCAAACTTATCAATAAGACCTACTCTTGTGGAAAGGATTGGCGAGAGCCAAAAGCAAGACGATAAGCTTGTCAAGATTATCCGCAATTTGGAATCTGGATTGAATCCAGAAAAGGATAAAGAATTTGAAGTCGATCGAGAGGGTTGGCTTCGGAAACAAGGACGACTAGTTGTTCCCGATATAGATGGATTGAGAGATGAAGTTCTTAGGGAAAGTCATCACTCGAAGTTGACGATTCATCCAGGTGGAAATAAGATGTATCGGGATATGAAGAGAACCTATTACTGGGAAGGTATGAAGAAGGATGTTGGAAATTTTATTTCCAAGTGTATGAACTGCCAGTTGGTAAAAGCCGAGCAGAAAAAGCCCAGTGGATTGCTTCAGCCATTAGAGGTTCCTACATGGAAGTGGGAGCAGATATCGATGGATTTTATCGATGGTCTACCTAGAACCAGGGCAGGAAATGAAGGGATTTGGGTCATTATAGATCGTTTGACTAAGAGTGCAAGATTCATTCCTGTTCGATCAACTTGGACTGCATCGAAATTGGCTGAACTTTATGTTAAGTGGATAGTTCGATTCCATGGTATTCCGAAGAGTATAGTGAGCGATCGTGACCCATTGTTCACTAGTGGATTTTGGAAGAGCTTCTAAGAAGTTTTGGGAACTGAGTTGTGTTTGAGTACAGCTTACCATCCCCAAACAGATGGTCAGACTGAGAGGGTCAACCGAGTTTTGGAAGATCTCCTTAGAGCATGTGTTTTAGATTTCGGAGGATCATGGGAAGATCACCTTCATTTGGTGGAATTTACATATAATAACAGTTACCAGTCAAGTATTGGTATGGCACCGTATGAAGCATTGTATGGAAGGCCGTGTAACTCTCCGACATGTTGGTTGGAAACTGGAGAAAAGTTGATACTTGGGCCAGAGATGATTCGACAGACTACGGATTGTGTAGAGATCATTGGGCGACGAATGAAGGCAGCCCAAGACCGTCAGAAAAGTTATGCCGATAATCGTCGTAAGGATTTGGAATTCGACGTAGGCGAGATGGTTTTTGTGAAGATTTCTCCACTGAAGAATGTTATTAGATTCAGGAACAAAGGGAAATTGACTCCGAGATTTGTTGGACCATTCCCGATTATCGAGCGAATTGGAAAGCTCGCTTATAGATTGGAGTTACCGGAAAAGATGGCGGGTGTGCACAATGTTTTTCATGTATCTTATCTACGGAAGTATGTGCATGACTCGAATACGGTGGTTTCTGCTGATAGCTGTGAAGATTTGGAAGTTGATTCAGTTGTTACGAGACCTCGTAAGCCGCTTCGTGTTGTTGAAACCGACACGAAACAGCTTAGGAGGAAGAAGATTACGTTACTCAAGGTACAATGGAGTGATGATGTTAACGACTGTACGTGGGAGGAGGAAGAGAGGATGAAGGCAGCTCATCCTGAACTCTTCGAGGTATGGCCCTAAGGTGTCGTGACATCACACGAATTTGTAGCTTGTTCTAAGTCTTAGAATTCTGCATGCTAGTCTAGTAATTGGATGCATAGTTTGTTGATTGCTATGGATGATAGGCATGCGAAATAACTTTGGATGCTCTTGTTTGTTTGGAATTTCGGGGGCGAAATTCCTAAGGGGGAGAGAATGTAACGACCCGTATTTTTACGGATCGAAACATTGTTTAACTATATGCTTAAAATTGTTTTGTTGATAAGTCGTTTAAAGTTTGAGTCGACCATAGTTTAAGTCGTATGGAAGCTAACTCGTGTGGTCCTTAAGTCGTGGGAAGCTTGGGTCGTATGGGGCGACTTAAGGTAGGTGGCCGACTCATAGGGTTAGCGGCTTATAAGGTTTGGCCGACTCACAGGCTTAGGCGACTTAAGATTACCGGTTTAAGGTGTTGAACGACCTATAGATGTTAGCCGACTCATAGAAGACCGACCTAGGGAAACTAAGTGGGGTTAAGGAGATAACCGACTCAATTGAATCGGCGACTTAAGGTTAGGTCGTAAGTCGGCTAGGGGCTAGGTCGGCCATAAGGCTAAGTCGTTAGGTCGCATATAGGGTTAAGTTGTGTGACCTTGTGTCTGTGATGAGTCGCACATTGGTTAAGTCGTGCGCATGTTAGATCGGCTTAGAGTTAGGTCGGCATGCTAGTTAAGTCGTCATACGACTTAGGACTTAGGAACTGTGCGGCCTTGAGGTTGAGTCGTGAGTTGCTAGGCCGTGTGTGTTGAGTCGTATGAGTCGTGAGCTGTGTTGAGGTGAGTCGGTAGGTCGTATGCTGGCTTGAGTCATGAGTCGTGGACGACTCATAGGGGGGACGACTCATGGGTTAAGTCGTGACCGACTTATGGGCGGACGAGATAAGGATTCAGCCTATAAATAGAGGGCTTTGGCTCACTTTTTGGCACCGGATTTTGAAGCGACGAAGTGCTACCATTTTGAGAGCTCGACTACAACACTTCTTCACTTCTTTTCTCCTCTCTAATCTAGTGCTAACATCCATCCAAGATTGAAGATCAAATCAAAGATCCAAGAGCCAAAGTTGAAGATCTTCATCCAACAAAGAGAGATTTCATCGTTTGAAGCGAGATTTTGCCGGATCAAGCTTGTTTCTTTGCTGTCCAGATCTGGAGTTGGTTGTTTTTAGGGTGTTTAGGTGATTCGGTGAGTGGTAGTTATCTCTCACACGGACCCAAGAGAGTATATTGGATTGATGGCTTGTTTATGCGTTAAAGATAGTGATTTCTTGCATTTTCCTAAAGTCTGCATGTAGATCTATCATCTATGAAGTTTTGACACCTATTTTGCTACATGATTACTTGTATAAGTTCATTCATCAAGTTATAGAGACATTTGCTTATGATTCATACTTGTTAGATTTGGACACTTTAATTACCAAATTGCCATTATTGTTGTAATTGCTTATTAGATCGTGTTGAATGTTTGATTGCTTGAATTAATGATTGGTTTATGATTGATTTGATCGTTTCAAATTAGCTAGTAGTTGATTTGGACAAGTTGATCGAAGATGATTCAAAAGTTAAGTGGAAAGGCTTTTGAATGGTGAAAGCTGCTTGTGGCATATGAAGCGGATGTGGAAGTTCATATGGATAGATTTGATGATGATGGACTTTGCCATGATGCGATGAGGCAAATCATGATGTTGAGATGGGACTTTGCTATGATACGATGAAGCGAAGTATGATGTGATGTAGTCTGGCGTAATCCAGGCAGGAATCATTCCAAGCATGTTGATAACTCGAGGGATGGTTCGAGTTGGATGATAATGGATTGCTCGAGAAGTAGCTTGGGCTAGTATGGGAATAGTCGTCGAGGAGGATGACTAGGAGGCTTGGATCTCATCGTTGTTGAAGGTTCTATTAAACTCAAAGCAAGAGTACATGTGATGCCCAAACGACTACAAGTAGGTGGTCGGGACACCCAAAAGACTACAGGTAGGTGGTTGATTACTCTGGGCAGAGTAGGTAAGTCCTAGGCACGGGTCACGATGACGTGCAGAGTTTATCTAGAACCGGGGTTACCATTAGCCCTTGACTGGCGGTCATTCAACTAACGATGATATCGAGGCAATGATAACAGTGATAGCCAGTGTCATGGATGTTTGATTGTACCATCATTCGATCTCAAGAGCAGTGTTTTCTGGGTGCTTATCTGATCTTGGTTTAGGCCTTGGGGGTTTGTGCTTGGAAAACATCGACCTTGACTCGAGTGATAATTACTTTACTTAAATTGGCTGCTTTGCTATGCTTGTTTATGCTTAGTGGGTCTGGGGGCTATCACTGTAGAATGAGGTGGAGTGGGATGGTTGAGTTCCTATTCCTTTTATCCTTTATGATCTTTTAGTATGTTTGATAGTTAATTTACTGCTCACTAAGACTGTTGTCTGGCTCAAGGTTTTATGTTCAACTCTTATTACCTTGGGCTGTTCATCCATGTTGGGATGAGCAGACTAGGTAGCAGGTGATAGGTGCTGTTCTTGGCTACCAACGCTGTTGATGACGAAGACGAGCTGGAGGCTAGCATATTAGTTTTCTTACTATATGTACTGGATGTTCCGCTGCTTGTATATGTTTTGAGTGTTATGTAGTGAGGCTTGATGTATTGATTGTTCAGATGCTTGTATCAAACCTTTATGAAGTCTATATGATGATATTCTGTTATGAGCTTCACTATATACATATATTTCTCTATTGTATTTTGTCCATGCGCTGTGAGTTGTACAATAGAGTTTCTGTTTTATCTTATCCTGACTATCGTCCATGGCTGCCTGGCACGCCTTTCAGCGCACCATTCTCTTGTTTTAGTGCGGGAGTCATAGGCGGTCGTCACAAGACTTTTTGTCTCACCTGAAGTTTTTATCTTTTCCTATAAACTCTCGAGCGCTCATTTGCGTAGATTGAGAGTAAGGGTTTTTAGGTTTCCAGTAGACGAATAAGCTTTCGAAGACGTGCAATGGCATTCTAGCTATTTAGGAGTTCTTATCTATTCTACCGTTCATTTTCTTTGTTGAAACTATGTAAGGGAAAAGTTGTAATATTGCCTAGTATTAGACTTTGATCAACCAAAGGGGCATCTTCATATGTCGCTCTTGGAGTATTTTGTAACAATTGTTATTTCTCTAAATATGATTTGCGAATGGGATTATGTAATGAATGTTATTGAGAAATTAAATGTAAAAGTTTGCTTTTAAAATTCTGTTCAAAAAATTTCATATTCATGCGTTTCTGGTATTATCAATATTTAACATAGCCGCATTTTATCTCCGGAAATTAATAACTATGGATGGCTGTAGTACCTGTAGCATTTAATTTCGGTCCTCAAAATAGGGGATTTTACAAAAGATCTCATTGCGTGTTGCTGTTTAGGTTCTCTTGTCTTTGGGAGAACCACTCCTTTAGGTCTTCTATGATGCTTGATCAACTAAATAGAGGTTTCTTGTATTCTAACATTTCGAGCTTCAACATATTAAACTGCGATAACAAGCTCATAATCATCAACCTTATGTTGTAGACCGTCCTTAACATCAGATAGGTCAAATGCCTTAGCTCCATGCCCCTCTAAGGGTTCAAGATTCTTCTTAGTACCAAGTTAATTGTGGTCATTACATAGTTGAATCCTCTTAGAGGTAGCCTTCCTACTTCCTCCAACAACTCCCACTACTGCTTCAGTAGCCTTTTCCATCTACTTTTGTTTTCCATCTGGCTTATTTTGACCAAAATCATATAAGTTCTCCTCTTCAGATCTTTCATATGAAGTCTCAGTCACATTCCTCCTAGTTCTCTATGACTTATCCAATAGATCCTTCTAACTATCAACCTTATTTGATTTAGCTCCTGCATCATCTTATCAAGCTCTACCTTTATAACTATCTTTTCAGGAGTAGATGGTCCTAGAAACAGTTTCCTACTGATTGCTAGTCTTCATATGATGAGAATCTCCTTCGTCTGCACCAACTACTGCTCCAGATCTACCTGATTTTCTTTATAGTGCCATTGGTTCCAGTATGCAAATACTTTAAATACTTAATGAAAATCTTCATAATCTAACCTTTGGACACTGCAATCCAAAATAGAAAGCTAAATCTAGGCATGAGAATATCCATTCTTGGTGAAGGAACCAAAATGTTGAGTCTAGAAATGGAATAACACTCAAAAACGAATTGAAATATAGAGATCTTACAAAAACTATATGTAAAATAGAGAGAACACCAAAGTTTTTATATTGGTTTGGCAAATCTATTACCTATGTCCACTATATTGTTATTGATTATGATTATTAATTACTGGTACAAGGGTTTGACAAGTTTAGCAGCCTAGAATAGCCAAGAGTGGCTTCCTTAGTGATTATAGTTACAGAGAGATAAAAGAGAAGAAAGAAAAGTGCCCAAAGTCCTTTTCCAATTGCCATAGGTGTTGTATTTATAAAGAAATCATCCAACAAAATCACTAGATATCAATATACTAAGTCTACCTTCAGATTCTAGAATGTAGGAGTGGAAGATGAAGTCCCTAGATCCAACAAAACAACTCAGTACCACCTAAAAGTGGTTAGTACCACCCTGAGTTTTAGATGGAAAGTTACGCCTTCTTCCCTCCTTTGGTCCTTTATCTTTGATTCATTGACTTCAAGCACTTTTACTTAAAGTTTGTGTTATTTCTGAGAGATTCAGATATCACCTGTACTTGATTGCTTTCCTTCGGACCTTCCATGGAGTTGTTCATCTACTCTTGGAGAAACGTTTCACGAGATGATCTCTTTTGCTAAGTGTTGATGGACCATAGACCTAGAAATCCCAGGGGATAAAAAAGTGATCGGTACTGACTAGAAAGTGGTCGGTATCAAGCTCTTTCCTTAGCTTTAACTTTTCTTCAAATCCATGAGCCCAATCCTATTATTCTTACAAGCATGTTCTCAAGTCCTCGAATCATTTTGTCTTCATGTAGACATTTGAATTTGTTGGAAAGCTTCTTAGTTATAAACCAGATAACAAATATATTGGTAGAATCAAGCAGGGATGTTCACACTAGGTACATCCATAGCATCCACTGCAGTGCCATTTCCAGTTCTTGTTTTGATCCTTGCCAATATTGCATATGTTGCAGTTTCTATCGAGGTACTCTTCCTCGGTTATCTATTACTGATATTCATTAGCATGTCCATAGTATATAGTAAATCAATTGGAATAGTGAACAAGGTATATACTTATACTCAACTCATAATTATATTATTATTATTATATATATAATACAAACACGTTCTCCTAATATGTTCCTAGTCCTTAAATTAAGTAAAGTTTTGGTTCAATACTAAATGTAACAATCTGCGTTTTTTGACCTTCGGATTCAATGCCCGAACCTACGTTAATGTCTTGAAGGATGAAAATGACATATCATTGAGTTGTGAAACAAGTAAACAAAACAGAATCCAACCAATTTTTTTTGAATTCACAGTGAAAGGAAAAATATACAATATCAACACATATTATATTCAAAATAGACCCAAATACATAGTTAATTCGTACAGTTAATCCCAATCCAGTCCACAACATATGGAAATTTATTTCCTTAGGTTATATTTACCATTTATACAATATTTACAACACGAAGTATCCGTCACCATGTCAGCCATGCAACCAAAGTTCATTAACCTAATGATAATGACAAAAAGGAAAATAGAAGCGAGTCAAACATATGCCTAAATGAGTAAAACAAGTCCATCTCATATGTATACAAAAAGACTGACAAAGCATCACTACTGTCTCCTAACCTGCATAAAAAAGATTTGATCTGCCTACTTGCAGCCAAAGAGTAATAGCAACACTAAATTTAGGTGGCCACTCGATTAAGGTCATACCATGCCTTAACATACACTATACCTAAATTTATATTCAATAATTAGAATCTGCCAACTCCACATTACTAAGAGCATAACAAGTTTCCAAACAACTAACACGATATTACTAAGAGAACAACCATTTCCCCAAAATAACTTTATCTTAAATCACCAACAATAATACCGAGGAACAACCATTTCTTGGAACATCTATTTTTTTTTTCGAATACTAACGAAGTACCTTTTTCTCTGGGCAACTACTTCTGACACCATAGGTTCTGTAACATCCCCTATCTAGAGGCCCAAAACTAAGCGCTGTAGATGCTGAAATCATCTATAGTAATAGCTTTCGGTGACTAAATATGGCTATATTAATGGTATCAATAATTTCAGAAGCACATGAATATGAAAGAAAACACAGATTTCAAAAACAACTTTTACTTCATTACATTTCGAAACCAATTATTTCACATTCACAACGCATAATCCCAAATCGTTCCCAGGCACATAGCAAATATAATTATTACAAAATATGCCAAGAGCGGTATATGAAGATACCATCTTGGTTGATCAGAGTCATATGGTCATAATAAACCTAATACAAAAAACACAATGGAAAGACCATCAAAACATAACAAGAACTGCAGCTCCTAAATAGCTATCCATTTGCCTCATGCATGCCTCCGGTAGCTTATTCGTCATCCTACTAAAGCCTGAAAAAGACCTTAATCCCTCAGCCTACTCAAACTAATTTTGAGCACCCGAGAGTTTAAGGGGTAAACATAAACTTCGACTCGGACATAAAGCCTGGTGTGAATAATATTATACATCCCGAAATAATTATGTTAAGTTAGAACACACCACTTACCGGAACGGGTTTCCCCTTAACATCCTTTTAAAACATATCTTTGCAAAACCTTTCATAAAACCATATACTGTGCTCCTGCATCCACAATGGTTAAACACTGTAAAGCAATCATTATGTAAACATACATAAAATCAGGTAATAATGAACTGTTTGTTCAAACACACAATTTTTGTTCGGATAAATTTTAACATTTGCTTGACTCAGGCCTACCAGATAGTACAATCAAAATTAACTTAACATCTGTTAGATATTCTTCTTCTGGATTATCTATCCTTAACTACCTGTAAAACATTTTCCATTTAGATGGTCTTCCCTTAACTATCTGTTAAATACTTCAATTTTGGTTGGTCTATCCCTAACTTAATCATCTCCCAAGTCTCACGATCATAATGGTTTTTCGGGCTCACCGATAACCCATCTATATACAAACATATATTCCTTTAGGCGCGTAACCATAATTTTAGTCTACCTATGATAAAGCCCTACGCACTACAATTTTGGATAACAATTAGCTAGGGCTACTAGCTAATACAAAGGGCCTAACTCCACTAGCCCCATCTGGTATTCTAATATCCGAGTCATTTTCACTTAATGATCCCCTCCTATAATTTTCCTT
Source organism: Allium cepa (assembly GCA_030765085.1). Lineage (NCBI taxonomy): Eukaryota > Viridiplantae > Streptophyta > Magnoliopsida > Asparagales > Amaryllidaceae > Allium > Allium cepa. Next base: position 457,028,951 of record CM060938.1, on the reverse strand, counting down.
GAAAAGATTTTCAAAATGATTTAAAACCTTCAAATCAAACTTAAACAAGGAAAAGTGTATATCTTTATACTTTACTCAAAATCATATCACCATGTCATATATATATATATATATATATATATATATATATATACAATATACTTCACTCAAAATTTAGTTGATGTAAACATTTAACCAATTGAAAGAACCTCTTTCTAAACCTTTGAAATAATCTCTTTCAAAACCAATATCAAACCTTTCGAAATCATTCCTCAATCCTTTCAAAATCATACATCAAACCTTTCGAAACCATTCTCTAAACCTTTTGAACTCATTAAAAAGAAAACCTTTCGAAAGCAATAAAATGTTGGACATCCTTCTTTATAATCACTTTAAAACATTGCCTTAGAAAACCTAGTAAAACCTTCCATTTAAACCTTTCGAAACCATTGAATTAAACCTTTCGAAACATTCAAATAAACCTTTCGAAACCACTGAAGTAAACCTTTCGAAACCACTAAAGTAAACCTTTCGAGATTATTCCACTAAAGCCTTTCGAAACCATTCAATAACCTTTTGAAACCACTAAACTAAACCTTTCGAAATCATTCAACTAAAATCTTTCGAAACCATTCGACTAAAACCATTCGAAACCATTAGAAGCAACCTTTCGACTTTGTCGAAAGTTCTGCTTCGAAAGCTTTAAACATATCCTTTAAAACAACTCTTTCGAATTTGGGTTTTACTTTAATTTATAAAACAAGGGTGAATCACCTAAGTTAAAAGCTTCCTTTCGAAAGCATGGAGAAGCAGCTAGTTTTTAAAACAAGTAAACGTTTCATCTTTGTCGAAAGGTTCAAAACAAAACATTTATAAAGCGGCACTAACTTTTCGATTATGTCGGAAAGTTTCAAAAAATAGTAGTAATAAAGCAACAGTGACCTTTCGACTGTGTCAAAGGGTTTAAAAACTTTCTTTTAAATATCTTGACCGGGTCGAAACAACCAAGTCGAAAGCTCTTATTCGAAAGCAAAGCAGGTGAAAGCTTTTGGTTTATAAAACAAACATACCCTAATCTCTTTAGCCATCAACCTTTCAACTTGAAACCCTTCGACTCTATCCACTTCATTACGTACCAAGTAGCTTGATACCATATGCATTGGTTTGACCTTGTCAACAGCTTAGAACCTCTCGACCTTGTCGGAAGTGTGGGTCGGATGGTTTATTGCCAAAAGGGCTGAAACATGCTAAAAGTATGTTTTCTTTGTTTTTAACTTAAAAAAGATAACTTTTAAACTAACCTGGTTATGTTTGTCAAATTTTCATTGGTTAGCAAATTCATTTTAGAAATATGCTTCCACTATTTTCAGAATTGAATATTAATTTCATTTTATAAAATGCCCCTTCTCCTTAATTAGATATATAAAACATTTATGTCCCATACCTTAAATAATTTTAAATATTCATCAAACAGCTTTGGAAAAATCTGAAAAAATCCCAAAAAATCTATTTTTAATATGTTATCTAACATATAAAAATTCAACTCCAAATAATTAATATTTTAGCCGAAAATAATTTATGACCAATAAACAATTTCTTTCGCTAGAAATTTAATATATTCAGAAAATTATGAAAATTGAAACCCATCTCTAAAGTATCATTTCTGACTTATATTTAAATTTGGAAGGTATTTGGATGTCATTACATAGTGTTTTCATGTCAAACATATCATAAAGACTAACATGAACATATATGATCCATCAACAACAACAACACCACACACATACACACAAAGATATATATATATAATTTTAATCATCAAAACATGGCATATACTTGCAAAATCATTTCTGGTCTAATCTTAAAACCAAAAATTAAAAGGAATTGGGATGTGGTAATTATTCGCCTTTGCTTTGAGAATAATAGATGTGAGATTTGATGTTGATTTAGTTGATTTTCTTTTTTCTTTTGAATCCTAGCCTTAATCTTCTTCTTGAGAATAAAAATGGTGGCTGGATTCAGGAAATTTTAGTTTGAATGAAATGCAAGTGGATGTGAGTTTCAGTCCTAAGGGTTTAGGGTATAACCTTACCTATTTCCCATATTGTCCTTCTGATATCCTAACACATTAACTTAGGCTATTTCATTTTAATTAACACACTAACATAGCACGGCTACCCTTTGTTAATGAAATCTTAATCTTCTAATAATCACATTTTTTTATTTAATTTACCCAGTTAATTATTCTAAATAATGTTATTAAAATATGAGGTATTACAGACTCCTCACCAAAAAGAATTTCATCCTCGAAATTACGATAAGGTACACGATGAAAACAACCCAAGGTAAAACGTACCATCAAATAAATCAGGGTAAGAGTCTCTAACTCTGCTCTCAATCTCCCAAGTACAGTCTCCAACATCGTCACTCCACTAAACCTTTACTAACTTGACTGTTTGTTCCTCAACTTCTTCTCATCTCTAGCCACAATCTGAATCGGCTTTCAAACTATAGTCAAATCCGGTTCTACTACTAAATCTTCTAATATTGTAGGTGCTATGGTAGTCTTCGGGCCTCTAACACATTTCCTAAGATGAGAGATATGGAAAACTTCTTGGACTCTAGCCAAACTACTCGGTAACTATACTCTTTAAGTGGGTTTCTCGATTTTCTCAACAATACGGAAAGGTCCAATGAATCTAGGTGTTAACTTTCTTGACTTTCCAAATCAAATCACACCCTTTATCGGTGAAACCTTAATGAACACATAATCTCCGACAGGAAATTTCAAATCTTTCCTTCTTCTATCAGCATAACTTTTCTGCCTAGATTGAGCTTCCTTCATCCTAACTCAGATCAACTTAATCTTCTTCGCAGCTTCCTTCAACAAATCTAGACCAAGAACAAATCTATCCCTGGTCTCTAACCAACATAGAGACTTGTGTGGTCTTCCATACAAAGCTTCCCAATACTAGTCTAATAACTATTATTATATGAGAACTTGACTAGATGAAGATGGTCCTTCCATGATCCCCCGAAATCCCATACATAGGCTCTTAAGAAATCCTCCAAGATCTTGTTAACCCTTTCTGTTTGCCCATCAGTCTGTGGATGGTAAGCGGTACTCATGGTGAGCTTGGTTCCTAATGCTTCATGTAGACTTTTCCAGAACTCACTAGTAAAAAAGAATATCTATCACTGAAAATAATGTTAGGAATCTCATGCAGTCTAACTACATTCTTCATAAATAACTTCGTCAAAATAGGTGCCGTCCTAGTTGACTTTACCGGAATGAAATTGGCACTCTTAGTCAATCTATTTAGTATGACCCATATGCTTTCATTTCCTCTACTAGACCTTGGCAACCCATCAATAAAATCCATATAGATGGAATTCTATTTCCATAACCGAACCACTAATGTTTGAAGCAATCCACTAGGCTTCAGGTGTTCAACATTTGCCTGTTTGTAATTCAAGAACTGCTTAACACACAAACCAATGTCCCATTTCATACCATCCTAGAAGAAACATCTCCTCATATCCTGATACATCTTCATTCCTCCTGGATGGATAGTGAACTTCGAACGATGACACTCATCCAAAACTTCCTTCCTCATGTCTCCTATATTCGGAACACACCACCTTCCTTTCTTCCTTAACTTTTCATTTTGGTCAAGAATGAAATCCTTTAGGTCGCTCTTTGCTCCTTCCCTCAACCTTCTGACCCGTTCAGCTAAAAATGGATCCTTCTCTTGTTTAGAAGCTATCTTCTCAATCATTACTGGTTGAACTTCTAAACAAGAGAACATAGCACTTCCTGCACTTGAACCTTATTCGGATCTAAACTGCACACTGCAAGCTGATAATGCTTCCAAATCTTTCCATTCAACAATCATAGCCAAGACTACATTCTGATGTTTCCGGCTGAGTACATTCGCCACCTTGTTTCCTTTTTTGAGTATGTACTCAATTCTAAAATCATAAGCAACAACAAATTTCAACCATCTCTACCATCTCATTTTCAACTCCTTCTGAGAGAACAAGTATTTTAATGACTTATGATCAGTATAAATCTCGAATCGCTCTCCCAAAAGATAATGCCTCCACACATTCAAAGCATGTAAAGGCAACTAACTCTAAATCATGTGTAGGATACCTAACTTCATGTGATCTGAGCTGTCTAGATGCATAAGCAATCACTTTACCTCTTTGTATCAACATAGCTCCCAATCCAGTTCCACACGCATCAGTATAAACAACTAAATCTTGATTCTCTTTCGGAGCCACTAACATCGATGCATGGGTCAATAAGTGTTTCAAGTTTTGAAATGCTTTCTCACACTTATTAGTCTATACGAACTTCACATCCTTTTGCGTATGCTTAGTCATCGGTGCAGCTATCTGTGAAATATCCTTTATAAACCTACGATGATATCTAGCCAATCCAAGAAGGCTCTTAATCTCGGTCATCGTCTCGGGTCTCTTTAAATTATTCAACGCCTCGATCTTAGTTGGATCTACAAACAACGCTTTCTCTTAGTCGACGTGACCAAGGAACTTAAATTCCTTCTTCCAAAAATGACACTTCGAAAACATAGCCCTCAACTGATGCTCCCTGGATGTTTCAGGCACAACTCTAAGATGAACTTTATGCTCCTTCTCATCCTTATAGTATATCAAAATGTCATCTATGAAGACCAACATAAATCTATCCAAGTGCACTCGGAAAATTCTATTCATCAGATCTACAAAGAATGTCAGCACATTAGTCTGAGCGGCATAACTAACCATTCGTACGACAATATCTTGTCCTAAACGCCGTCAAAGGAATGCTATCCTCTGCCACTCTAAGCTGATGAAATCCCATCACCATATCCAATTGAGAGAATACATTGGCTCCACTTAACTGATCGAACAAATCGTCAATTCTCGGCAATGGATATCGGTTCTTTATCATCTTCTTATTCAACTTAAGATAGTCGATACACAGCCTTAACGATCTGTCGGCTTCTTCGCAAATACTACGGCAGCCCCATATGGTGAACTACCCGGTCGGATAAAACTCTTGCCTTCCAAATCCACCAACCGAACCTTCAACTCTCTCATCTCAGTGGGTGTCATCCGGCTCGGCGGCCTACTCACCATCTCCGCTCCAGGCACCAAATCAATCCGAAACTTTATGGCTCGTTTCGGTAGCAGTCCAACTACCGGCTCAAATATATTGGCAAACTCTCTAACTACAAAGACTCGATGCAACTTATCCTCCAACTCCATAATACCCAATAAAGCATTCACTTCACTAGTAGGGTCCTCTTCACTATAAACTATCCGATCACTACAATTCGGGTGACTAAGTGATATTTTCCTATCATGGAAAAATATCCTAGCATCATATTTACTTAACCAATCCATCTCATGGATAATCCAAAATCCCACAAAGGCAAACACATGCAAACAGCAATCAAAAGTATGGCCTAGAAAATCAAACTCTAAAATGATCACACCTCATCCTAAGTGTTGCATACCCTCCTATCGGATTTGCAAACCTTAAGGAAGTAACCAAGTATGAGGATTCTAGGTTAAGCCTATCTACCAAACATCAAGAAATAAAATAATGATATGCTCCAGTATCAAATAGAAAGCCAATAGACATACCGTGAATCTACAGCGAGCCTCCCAAAATAGCCATCCCTTTTTCCTGCACAATTGGCCTTGGAATTGCGGGCTCCAATGAGTACATCTGTCACTTTTTATCTCTAGCAGGCTCAGGGCATTTGTTCTTATAATGGCCGATCTAATCATAATTAAAACATCTAACATTCTTCTTTCCAACAACTTCTTTCCCTTTTCCTTTTCCATTCCCGGTACGACACTCATTAGCGTAGTGTCCCTTCTTATCGCATTTATAGCAAACCACTTCAGCTTTTCCTTTCTTATGTGCTCCTCCCTTTTGAGCATTCTTTTTTATAAAAAAATTCCTTTTCTAGGCCTGTCCCATCTGGTCCTCCTTCTTCTTCCTCGAGCAAGCCAACGCCTCTTCTTGTCTTGATGCCATTTCAACCACTACATCACTGGGATCTCTCAAATGTGGTAAACTGGCACTTATCAAATTTGGCCTCAAGCATCTTACAAACTTTTAATTCCTTCTGATCATGGTATCCACCGAAGCATACCCATATAGGGCTAATTCCTCAAACTTCCTCGCATACTCCAAGACGGACATATATCATTGTTCTAACTCTACAAACTTCCTCACCAGTGCCAACTGCGCCATAATGGACATGAATCTTTCTGAAAACTCTCCTAAACTTCTCTTAAGTTATGGTTTCCTTATGAACTCCATCAGTAACAGTATTCCACCAGAATAAAGCAGCTCCCTGCAGCTGCCTCGAAGCCAATCTCCTCTTCTGTGCATCATTCAATCTTAAGTCAGCAAAAATTCTCTCGCAATACATTAGCCAATTTTCCACCACGATCGCATCTTCAATACCAATAAACACCTTCCCTCCAAGCCTGATGTAATCTTTACTCAAGTTAGCATACTGATTGACCATCGGAACTTCCTAAGCTCCACCTCCAGCAGCATTTCCTCCAACAACTCCGGCTGCCATTCCAGCTTGGATCATGTTTACAAAGAACTGATACATTGCTCCCATGTCCATCTAGGGAATCCCAACACCCATATTTTCAACTTGAGCCTAACAGGAACCTCTTCTAGCATTTTGTTGGGCATTTCCATTAGTGGTGGGGCTATCTCATCCACGGTTTACTCTGCCTCTTCTTCCTTTCATATCTGTATTCATACCTCTTGAGATATAGATGAATAACCTAACTAAGATAGGAGTCTAGAGATATAGCGTATACTTATATATATAGAAAATACAAGTACGTTTCTATAACGTTATCCCATACCCCGATCTTAACTCTAACTTCTAAGGATTATGTTTTCAAATTTATTTTTAGTTAAAGTATTTCATAGACCATGCTCTGATACCAAGCTGTAACATCCCCTATCTAGAGGCCCAAAACTAAGCACTACAGATGCTACAATCATCTATAGTATTAGCTTCCGAAGACTAAATATGGCTATGCTAATGGTATCAATAATACCAAAAACACTTGAAAATGAAAGAAAACACAGATTTCAAAACAAATTTTTACTTCATTACATTTCGAAACTAGTTCTTTCACATTCACAACACATAATCCCAAATTGTTCCCAGGAACAAATCAAATATAATTATTACAAAATATGCCAAGAGAAATATATGAAGATACCACCTTAGTTGATCAGAGTCATATGGTCATAATAGACCCAATACAAAACAACACAGCGGAAAATCCATCAAAACATAAAAAACTACAACTCCTAAATAGCTATCTATTTGCCTCATGCATGCCTCCGGTAGCTTACTTGTTATCCTACTAAAACTTGAAAAAGACCTTAATCCCTCAGCCTACTCAAATTAATTTTGAGCACCCGAGAGTTTAAAGGGAAAATATAATCTTCGAGTCAGACATAAAGCCTGATGTGAATAATATTATACATGCCGAAATAATTATGTTAAGTCAGACGGCACCGCTTAGCGAACGAGTTTCCCCTAACAAACATCCTTTTAAAATATATCTTTGTAAAACCTTTCATAAAACCATATACCGTGCTCCTTCGTCCACAATGGTTAAATACCGTAAAGCAATCATTATGTAAGCATACATAAATATCAGGTAATAATGAACTGTTTTGTCAAACACACAACTTTTGTTTGGATAACTTTTAACCTTTGGCTGACTCGGGCATACCAGACAGTACAATCAAAATTAACCTAACACCTATTAGATATTTTTATTCTAGATTATCTATCGATAACTACCAATATACAAACATATATTCCTTTCAGTGTGTAACCATAAATTTAGTCTACATGGGACAAATTCCTACACACTGGAATTTTGGACAACAATTAGCTGGGGTTACTAGCTAATGTATAGGGTGCGACCCCATACTAGTCCCATCTGGTATTATAATATCAAAGTCATTTTCACTTAAGGATCCCCTCTTATAATTTTCCTTGAAAACATTTTCAAAATGATTTAAAACCTTTAAGTAAAACTTAAACAAGGAAAAGTATATAATCTTTATACTTACTCAAAATCATATCACCATGTCATATATATGTTCTTTACTCAAAATTTAGCTAATGAAAACATTTAACCATTTGAAAGAACCTCTTTTTAAACCTTTGAACTATCTCTTTCAAGACCAATACCAAACCTTTCGAAATCATTCCTCGAACCTTTCGAAATCATACACCAAACCTTTCAAACTCATTAAAAAGCAAATCTTTCGAAAGCTATAAAACTTTGGACATCCTTCTTTAAAACCACTTTAAAACATGGCTGTAGAAATCCTTAGAAAACCTTCCGTTTAAACCTATTGAATCCATTGAATTTAACCTTTCGAAATCGTTCAACTAAAATCTTTTGAAACCATTCAATAAACTTTTCGAAACAACTGAACTAAACCTTTCGAAATTATTCAACTAAACCTTTCCAAATCATTCGACTAAAACCTTCTGAAACCATTAGATGCAACCTTCTGACTTTGTCGATAGATCTGCTTCTAAATCTTTAAGCATATCCTTTAAAACAACTCTTTCTAAAGCTATGGGTTTTACTTCAATTTATAAAAACAAGGGTGAATCACCTTAGTCAAAAGCTTCCTTTCGAAAGCATGGAGAAGCAGCTAGTTTTTAAAACAAGTAAATCTTTCGTCTTTGTAGAAAGTTTCAAAACAAATATTTATAAAGCGGCAGTAACCTTTCGACTATGTCGGAAGGTTTCAAAACAAAGTAGTAATAAAGCAACAGTGACCTTTCGACTGTGTCAAAGGGTTTAAAACCTTTCTTTTAAATATCTTGACTGGTTGAAAGAAACCAAGTCGAAAGCTCTTAGTCAAAAGAAAAGCAAATTAAAGCTTTTGGTTTATTGAACAAACATACCCTAACCTCTTTGGCCATTAACCTTTCGACTTGGAACCCTTCGACTCTATCCAATTCATTACACACCAAGTAGCTTGATACAATATGCATTGGTTTGACCTTGTCGAAAGATTAGAACCTCTCGACCTTGTCGGAAGGTCTGGGTCAAAAGGTTTGTCGCCACAAGGGCCAAAACATGCTAAAAGTATATTTTCTTTGTTTTTAACTTAAAAAAATAAATTTTCAACTAACCTGCCTTTGTTTGTCAAATTTTCATTGGTTAACAAATTCTTTTCAGAAATATGCTGCCACTATTTTCCAAATTGAATAATAATTTCATTTTATAAAATGCCCCTTCTCCTTAATTAAATATATAAGACATTTAAGTCTCATACCTTACACAATTTTATATATTCATCAAATAACTTAGGGAAAATGTGGAAAAATCCTAGAAAATATATTTTAATATGCTGTCTAACATGTTAAAATTTCAACTCCAAATTATTATTATTTTAGCTGAAAATAATTTATAACCCAATAAACAATTTTCTTCACTATAAAATTAATATAAAATCCATATTAATTCAAAAAATTATGAAAATTGAAATCCATCTCTAAAATGTCATTTCTGACCCATATTTAAATTTCAAGGCATATGGATGTCATTAAATAGGGTTTTCATGTCAAACATATCATAAAAACTAACATTAACATATATAATCCATTAACAACAACACACACACACACAACTTTAATCATCAAAACATGGCATATACTTGCAAAATTATTTTGGGTCTACTCTTAAAACCGAAAACTAAAAGAAATTGGGATGTAGTAATTATTCACCTTAGCTTTGAGATTATAGATATGAGATTTGATGTTGATTTAGTTGATTTTTTTCCTTCTTTTGAATCCTAGCTTTAATCTTCTTCTTTAGAATAAAAATGGTGGTCGGCCTTAGGAAATTTTAGTTCGAATGAAATGAAAATGGTCGTGAGTTTCATTCCTAAGGGTTTTGGGTATAAACCTTACCTATATCCCATATTGCCCTTCTCATATCCTTACACATTAATTTAGGTCATTTCATTTTAATTTACATACTAACATGGCACAGCTATCCTTTGTTAATCAAATATCAACCTTTTAATCTTCACATTATTTATTTAATTTATCCAATTAATTATTCTAAATAATGTTATAAAAATATGGGGTGTTACGGGTTCCTCATGCACAATCACTCAATAATCAATAACACATTAAGCATGCCTAATATTCAATATCCAATATCCAGTCATATAGACTCCATAAGATAACCAATCATCGAAAAAAAATTCAATCATTCAGTTTCAGACATATCTGACATACATATATTCGATATCATCTAAACATTCTACAACGTCACCATCACACCGCATTGCCTCCTTTGAAGTAGCCTGAAGTGTCTCTCGAAGTCCCAATTCCTCAAATCTCTGGTACTAGCCCATATAAACCTTGGTCTGTACTGGCCTAAAAGTAGGCCATCAGTGGAAACCATCGATCAGACTAGTAGTGCATCAGTGCATCAGTCTTTCGCATTTCTGCTTGCTTTATGTGTTTTCTCTCAACTATTTTATTATATCTTTTCTTATTTTCTTTGGTTTCTCTCTACTTTTGCTTATTTACTCATATTATCCAATTTCTACTTTATTCTATCACATTATACAATTATATTACTAATACATTTCATATCTAATTTATTAGGTTCGATACAAAGTTGGATTGTCTCCATTTCTACAGAATTTAAACTTACTATAAATTCTATTAACCCGTTATAAACTGATTAAACCATTTAAATTCATATGTTAATTTTATATATAACCTAAATCAGACCTCTTATCATCTTTTAACATTCAAATTGCAATATATAAGAGTAGAGATGATCCACTCCCCGAAAGTTGAAGCCAAAATCCCAAAGTTGCTCGATGTTCGGACTACTACATACATGAAATTCTAAATTTTGTCTGAATTATTTTTGCAAATCGTAGTGCTTGCTACTTCCTTTGATTTTCCTTGATAAATTAAAAAGTTATGGACAAGTGAACTTTGAGAAGAGAAGAGGGAATAAATAAACAAGAATAAGAAGATGCTTTGTAAAATGAATGTACAATTATTTATTTAACCTATTTACCGATGGAGGGAAATGTCCGTTGGAAATTTAAATTCAAAAACTAGGATTTTACCCAAAGCGCACCTAAAAAATCAAATCTTATTTCACATGCATCTCCTTTGTACAACCTTCAAACAAGTAAATATATGACGCAAATGAGAAATACAAACCAGTCGCAATGGAAGTCCCATCGTCAAATTTCAATGTTGGAAAAATAGTCATTTTACCCTTTTATTTTATTGGTTAAATTATAAATTAAGTCCAATATTATTAATTGTTAAAATACCAAGGCATTTTTAGCCTCCTCTATCAATGAATCTGTCATCTTAACAAGGACGATTGACTTGTAAGTTGGAAAAGGTTTGAAGCTTCTTTAGAATGTATACACAGCTTTTCAAAAATAGGTAAGGTCAAAGTATACCTCTTGGAGATGATGATGTATCAGAAGAAGTGACCATGATTTGCTCCTCTTCATAGATTGGAGTAAGAGGAGGAAGAGTGGGGGTGATTATGTGAAATGTGGGTTTTTAGTGTTGTACCCCTTTGAAGTAACGACGATGATAATAGTTGATAGTAGAGGCATAAATATAGGAATTGTGATGTCCTAAGAGCTGGCTGTCGTGGAAGTGATAGTCTCCATCCGATATTCCTTCGTGATACGAGTCGTGTCTTCAACCAAGTCCTTTGATTTGGGCTCAACAAAACCCTTATTGGATGCCTGTGTAGAAGGAAGAGCTTTAGCAGCTATGCTGTTTGAGCCCTGATTAAGGCCATCAAATCATAATCATCAAAGAGGAGGGCCTTGATCGATAGTTCATTGACCTCTCCATTGTTATTTTCCTTCTCCCAATGGAGAATCTCATCCCATATACTAACCAAGGTTTTTGGATATTCATCATCGAGTGATCTTACGTTGTGCAACCTGATGATGTACAAATAAAATCATATTACGATCATGTCGAATTTAACTTCAAATTCTTTTTTTTTACTTTTTCCTTTCGAGCGAGGTGAGCTTCTAACTCCATGACTCTATCCTCGAGTATTTTCTTTTCACTTCTTAGGCTGCATATGTTTTTTAATAAATGTTTGAGAAGTCACCAGAGCCTTAATTTTTGACTTTTTTCATTAGTTGAGTCAAGTTGTAGCGTTGAAAGTTCAGTGTCCATTCTAAGTTGAAGCGTAGCCTTCTCTTTGGCCAAATTGCCAATACGAACACGTACTACTTGGGCTAGTTTGTCCAGCACGTTAATTTTAGCTATTATGGTATGGATTTCTAATGGTGCTTTTCTTCCGCCTCTTTAGCTCCCTTATCTTTAGCGGCCAACTCATTCTTAACTTTCTTTATTTGACCGCATAGGCTTTTTAATCTTTTCATCTTTTCCGCTCTTCTTATCTATCTTTGTCAAATTAAGGCAATTCCTCTTATTCAAATGGCCAAGCACTTGACTAGTTTCCTCCACATTTGTAAAGCTCTACAACCTCATTGTGAATTGAGAAACACATGTTCAGATCCTTTTGGTGGATGTCCTCCAAGATGTACACGAATTAGATCTTGGGTTAGTCTATTATGAGACTGAGCACTCTCCTAAGTATAACATAAGTTGTAACAACCCTGGTTTGAGATATACCCGAATTAAAAGTTAAATATATTTATATTTGATTTTTAAACAAGATTTGGGATTTATTCTTTTATATTCCCAAGTCTAATTGAAATGGGGATTTTCTATTTTTACAGAAAGGAGAATAAAATAATTTTTAGTGTTTTATTTTAATGATAATTGAAATTAGAACTGAAAAGATATCTTTAGTTGGTTTAAATCTTCTATTTAAAAATTAAAGAGATTTTGGGATTTATAGATTTCTTGTAAAAAAGTGTTCCTTGATAAAATCATTTAGGTAGTCATCTAGTTCATTTTTGGGCAATTGCTTAAATACTTGAGCGTTTTAATTCATGAAGCCATTGGTTAGTAATGAAATAATAGAAGGCATTTGATTCTTAATGGGTTGGGTTTGGTAATTTAATTCTAAAGCCCAAAATAAATAAATTAAAAGGAGTGGAGAAGGAAATTTACTAGGTCTTAAGTGTTGTATGTTGTTCTTTCTCATTTTCTGGTTACAATAAACAAAGACGGTACTTTCCCCTCTTTATAAACCTAGAAACCAAAACGTTCAATTTCTTCAATTCTTTTGCAAGTTAAATAGCTTTTTAAAGCGAATAAATTTAGGTAATCATCTAATTCCCATTTACACTCTATAAAGGCTTGTATTTAAGTTTTACAGTAAGTTAATTTAGGTTTTGTGTTGTTTTGGGTTGAATGGTACTATTGGGTTTGCTCTTTTGAAGTTTTGGGTTAAAGTGATGTTTTGGTTGCTGAATTGAGGAGGAAAGGGGAAAACTTCTCTCACAATTATGCATAATATATAAATTGCTTGATGATTTTATTTAGTTATGTTGAATTAAGTTTGAAACTACTCACATCTGATTATACTTCTTTTGTTAATGTAGATTGAGTTGAATTCAAGACTGAATTTGGTTTACGCTGTGATAGAACAATTTGGAATGATAAAATAGAGAATCACTTTGCAAAAACCCTTTTTAAAATGCAAGTTAAATCATCCATTTCACCTCGTTATGATGTTTATCGGTTATGATATGATGTGTATATACGCTGATATGTGTGCATGCTTCGGTCAGCTAAAAATAGTGACCGGTATCGCCAAAACTGTCGCCGGAGATGATAGAACCAACTACCTGGAAATTGCTCCAGACTTATGGTCAATCAACTGGAAAAACCATTAAGTCAGCTAGACGTGTTTCCTGAAGCAATTGCTTTAGGAATTCATTCAGTGGACTGAGGGGAAATAATTCGGTCGAGTGAATTTGTGTTTGCTACAATTCTCCATGTTTTTGATGTATAATTTGTATTAATTTTGATGGATTGTATTGAAATTTAATTTTAGTATATGACAACCTAACTTCATTTAGCTCTCTGAATTGAAAAAATAATATTATTATATAAATATGATTTTATAAGTATATTATAAATAGTTTTTAATGAAAGAAAAATATTAATATTAGCATATAAAATATTTGATGTCCTTATAAATCTTTTAATTCTTTTATAAAATCGCATTAGCATTATCTTTGTTAAATATTGAGTTTTGAAGAAAAAGGAGAATTTTAGTAAATCAAATGAAAAGATTATTTCTTTTTGAAAATCGGCTATTGAATGGATTTTATGTGAATTAGCTTTCAAGCAATTTTTTTTTTCCTTATGAAATGAGAATATACTTAAACAATTCAATAGTAACAAGTGGTTATGGGACGTAGTTATCACTTCATTATTTAATTATATGACTTGTTGTGTAGAATATTTTATTAGTGGAATTTACTAACTTATAGTAAATACTTTAGCAGCACCAAGTGGTTATAGGATGCACGGTTGTCACTTCAGTGATTACTATTTGAAAGTATATAACACTTTGGTCAGAAATAATCTTATTGGCATGCAATGTGCTTGTCTTTTAGGTTGACTTGTGAAGTGCTCATTTTAGTTTGACTTGCAACGTGATCGTCTATTGTGTAGCTTGTGACATGCTTGCTTTTGTGTTGGCTTGTGCGGTTCTCACTTTAATTATGACGTGTGAAGTGCTTGTCTTTAGGTTGAATAGCGAAGAGATTGTCTATTGTTGTAGCTTGCGAAGTGCTTACGTTTTGTGTTGACTTATGAAGTGCACGCCTATTACTTGCTTTCATGCTTTTGACTTAATATGATTTTGATGTGATTATTCTCATTATGATTTCTATCTTTTCCGACGATGGGCATAATTTAACTTTATGACATGAAGCATTAATAAAGAAGCCTTATTATGTTTAGCAAAGCATACTATTGGGTATTTCTATATTTTTGATGTTTACATGTTCATTATGAGGCCTCACCTTTTATGATATTTAGAGACAGTTCGACCCGTTATTATTTATATAATACTCGAATCAGACCAAGACTTGACAAGTTCATGGACTTGGCGACCTTTGACATGGGTTAGATTAAGAAGTTAAATAATATGTTAATTATATGATGATTAATCATTCATTTCTAGCCTATATATGTGTTGTATACTTATGTATGGTGTAAGCTTAGGTTGTCATGTACATTTTCAAACCCGAGAAAGTCTCTATGTTTAAGTATATATATGTGAGTCTAGCATTTCCTTTTTATGGACTCACGTTGTAAATTAATATTTGAGCTATATTATTTAATTTTCATTCTAATGTTATTCTGTATTTTCCGAGATGTTATATATTATTCTGAACTTATTTTAGCCATTGTGTTTATTACTTTGTATCAATACCGCTCACATCATATATTAAGTTCAGATCGTCAAATATTATGGTAATAAAGACGTTTCGGTGTTAGTCCAAGGGTTCATTCATGTTTGATCGCTCTTAACCAAACTTATTCTTTGTATTAGAAGGCGATATTATTTAGTAATATTCTTTGTTATGATGGGTATCATGGTAGGGTGTTACAGCCTGGCATCAGAGTGAAGGTTCAGAACAATGTACGATAATTGAGATACGAATCTAAGCCTAGATAGACTTAGAGTCCCATCTTTAAGGGCGCAGTGTAGAATTTAGAATTTAATTTGTATCTAGGATAGTAATATAAATGATTATTGGGCATAATCATTGGGATGCATTTATAAATTTCTGAATTATACAAGATGTTATTTTGGAAGTGATGATAGAATTTAGAACTCACTTTTGTAAAGAGTGAGATTGGATGAATATGTATATATTAGACTTTAGACGGCTTGGAGTTAAATTGTTGTGGCCTAATACGTTAGTGATCATAGTTGCACAGTGGAGGTTGATGGACTGTCTTCCACTGAGCGCATTAAGTAGATTCCCTTATATAATTCATTGGTTGATGGATGTTTGGCTGTTTTGAAATTTTAAGTGATTTTGCAAAATTAGTATTGAGTAGGACTCATCACTTAAGAGTTTGAAAAGTACTCGATACTAATAATAAGACCTTGCGGTGTCTTCGATGATGTAGATACCATAAGGGATATAGGAAGTTTGATCTTTGTATAAAATGCAATATTAATCCATTTGCATGATTAATTAATTACTAAAATGAAATTAAAATAATTAATGGTTTCTTGATGTATGCATCAACCAATGGATTTACTATTGAATTGCTATTAAAGAACTATTATTGTATGAAATATTGTGATTTATAAAAAAAATTAGAAATATATTTGTGTTGAATTGCCTGACAAGTATTTTAAGAATTCTAGTTGAGACGCTTGGCCAACATTGTCGATAAGGATTCCTAAACACTAGATCGAGACAATCAGACACAATACTTTAAGTTATATTGTTTTGAAAAATATTATAAATAATTATGAGGGTGTTGCATATAATATTTAAAAAGGAATAAATTTTTGAAGTGAATTAAACAATACTTTAAAAATGAGAAGAGTGATTTGGATATATATGTGTGTGTGTGTGTGTGTGCATGTATATATGTATGTAAATACGTATGTATGTATGTATATCGATGCGCAAGTACACATATAATTTTGATAATAAAGTAAAAGAGATTTGAGATGAAAATAAAAGGATACAATAATTTGGAAAGTATTTTGAGAAAAAACTATGTATATTATAAAAGTTGGATGGTTTGATTAATTATGATGAAAATGATAAGAATGCCGATACGTATTGATTTTATTTTAGATGGTGAATGTAGCCATTGAGCATTAGGGATAGTTGAGGTTAGTGACAAGGCAGTATTGATCAGTTGGTCAACATTGTTGTCAACTGACGAAGCAATTCGCTATAAATATATTGAAAGGCATTGTCATTGTATTTTATGGTATTTGAGAATTTGTATATGACATATATAAAATGTATGCTTAATGAATTGTGTATTTTACTTTATATATAAAATGTATGCTAAAGTGAATTGTGTATGTTACTTTGACTGATTTTGTATAGCTTATGGTGATTTATGTGAGAGTTAAAAGTTATACTTTTTGAAATAAATCATAATTTATTTTTATTAGATAAATTATGGAATTTTGGATAAGTGTTTTTGTAAATAAAAAATTATGGAGATATAATTTTGTTTTGGGGAGGGGGAGTTTGTAATAACCCTGGTTTGAGATATGCCTAAACTAAAATAAAATAAATTTGTATTTTATTTTTAAATAAAATTTGGGATTTTATTCTTTTCTTTTCTCAAATTTAATTGAAATGGAGATTTTCTATTTTTATAGAAAGGAGAATAAAACATTTTGTACTTTATTTAATGATAATTGAAATAAGAATTGAACAAAAATATTTAGTTGGTTATGCTTTTACTTTTAAATAAGAGAGAATTTGGAATTTATAGACTTCTTCTAACAAAAAATAAGTGTACATTGATAAAAATCATTTAGGAATTCATCTTGTTAATTTTTGGGCAATTGCTTAAATACTTGAGCATTTCAATTCATGAAGCCATGGGTCGGTAACGAAATAATATAAGACATTTGTTTCTTGTTGGGTTGGGCTTGGTAATTTAATTCTAAAGCCCAAAAGAAAATAAAAAAAGTGGAGAAGGAAATTTGCTAAGTCCTAAGTGTCGTATGTCGTTCTCACTCATTTTCTGGTTACAATAAACAAAGATAGCACTTTCTCCTCTTTATAAACCTAGAAACAAAAACATTCAATTTCTTTAATTCTTTTGAAAGTTAAACATCTTTTTGAAGTGAATAAATCCAAGTAATCATCTCAGTCCCATTTACATCTCTACAGAAGCTTGTATTTAGGTTTTACAGTAAGTTAATCTAGGTTTGTGTTGTCTTGGGTTGAATAGTATTCTAGGGTTTGCATTTTTGAAGTTTGGGTTGAAGTGATGTTTTTTGCTGAATTAAGGAGGAAAGGTGAGAATTTCTCTCACAATTATCTCTAACATATAAATTGCTTGATGATTTGATTTAGTTGTGTTGAATTAAGTTTAAAACTACTCATAGCTGATTATACTACTGTTATTAATGTTGATTGAGTTGAATTCATGACTGAGTTGAGTTAATGCTTAGATAGAACAATTTGCAATCATAAAACAGAGAATCACTTTGCAAAACCCTTTTTAAAATGCAAGTTAGATCACCCATGTCACCTCATTATGGTGTATATCGGTTATGATATGACGTGTTTATGTTTTGATATGTATGCATGCTTCAGTCAGTAGAAAGTAGTGAATGGAATTGCCACAAATCATTGTCAAAGACGTTATAATCAACTGTTTGGAAATTGCTCCAGTCTTACTGTCAGTCGAATGAATAAACCATTCAGTCGACTGGGCATATGTTTTCTGAAGCAATTGCTTTTGGAATTCATTTGATCGACTTAGGGGAAATAATTCAGTCAGTTGAACTTGTATTTTCTGCAATTCTCTATGTCTTTGAGTATGATTTGAATGTGGTTTTGATGGATCCTATTTTAGTTTAATTTTAGTATATAACAACTAATTTCATTTAGCTCTCCGAAATAAATAGATAATATTATTGTATAAATAGGATTTTATTAGTATATTGAAAATAGTTTTCAAAGAAAGAAAATTCTTAATATTAGTATATAAAATATTCGATATCTTTGTAAATTCTTTTATAAAATCATACTGGCATTATCTTTGTTAAATCTTGAGTTTTGAAGAAAGAGGAACATTTCAGAAAATCATATGAAAAGATTTTTTTTTTTTGAAAATTGGTTATTGAATGGAATTTATGTGAATCATCTTTCAAGCTAATTATTTGTTTTTTCTATGAAATGAAAAATATACTTAAACTATTTAGTAGTAACAAGTGGTTATGGGACATTAGTTATCACTTCATTGTTTAATTATACGACTTGTTGCATAGAATATTTGAGTAGTGGAGTTTACTAACTTATGATAAATGGTTTAGCAACACCGAGTGGTTATGGAACGCATGGTTGTCACATTAGCAATTACTATCTGGAAGTATATAACATTTTGACTAGATATGATCTTATTGGCATGCGATGTGCATGTCTTTTGAGTTGACTTGCGAAGTGCTCGTCTTTAGTTATGACTTGTATGCTTGTCTTTGGGTTGACTCATGAAGTGCTTTCCAATTGTTGTAGCTTGCGAAGTGCTTACTCTTAATGTTGACTTGCAAAGTGCACATCTATTACTTGCTTTAATCCTTGTGACTTAATATGATTTTGATGTGATTATTATCATTATGATTTTGATGTTTGCCGATGATGGGCATAATTTAACTTTATGACATGAAGCGTTAATAAAGAAGCCTTATTATGTTTAGTGAAGCATACTATTTGGCTATTTCTATACCTTGATGTTTATACATGTTCATTATGAGATCTCACCTTTTATGATATTTAGAGATAGTCTGACATGTTTATTATTTTTATAAGACTCTAGTCAGACTAAGACTTGATAGGTTCATGAACTCGGTGACCTTGGATATGGGCTAGCATAAGAAGTTAAATGCTATGTTAATTATATGATGGTATATCATTCATTTCTAGCTTATATACGTGTTGTATACTAGTATATGATGTGGAATTAGGTTGTCATATACATTTTGGAACCTGTTGAAGTCTATATGTTTAAGTATGTGAATGTGGGTCTTGTATTTCCTTTGTGTAGACTCACGCTGTAAATGGATATTTGAGCTGTATTATTTGATTTCCACCGCGATGTGATTCTGTATTTTCTAAGATGTTATATATTGTTCTGAACTTATTTAGCCATCACGTTTATTGCTTTGTATCAATGTTGTACATGTCATATATTAAGTTTGGATCCTCAAATATTATGGTTAGAAAGACGTGCCGGTGTTACCCCAAGAGATATTCACTCCTACCATCCTTATTCTCCATATTAGCAGACAATATTACTTATCTTTATTAATATGTGTATCGAGGTGGGGCGTTACATAGGTAGATGGATCCACTGGCGAATATATGGTGGTGGTGCTAACAATTTTCTTACTTGGTCTTTGTAGAATAATAGAAGTCAAAGAATGAGAACCTTTGGGTTTGTGATGAATGGTAGCTAGGACCCGAGAAGGTGCATCAACACCGATAACAGGAGCTTTAAAGATTAAATGTGGTGATGGACTTCGTCCTCCTGAAGAATCAGGCCTATCCAGATATGGGTCTAAGGACTTAGGAAGTGGAGATTGACCCTGATGCATAGAGCCAGAGCTCTCTTGGATAGTAGCGGTCCTTGGATCTTTTGTGCTCTAGGTAGTGCCTCCTTTCTTCTTCTTTTCTTTCTTTACAGCTCTTTCATTTTCTATTTCTCCATGAGGGTCACATTATTAGTTCATACTGGATCGATGGAAAGAGGGATAAGCACTAATCGTCCTGCCTTGGGTGTCAAATATGAATTTGCCCATCATACATTAAAAGAAGAAAGGATTAAATTTAAACTCACAATTGGATAATAGTACATGCAGATTGAACATGATTGTGATCCTAAGTGATGTGCATAGCATTGGTGTTCCATACCGAACCTGTGGCGTTATGCGCAATTTTGCCCATAAGATTGGGTTTGGTTGAAGGCAGGGGAAGGCAAGATAGAGACCAAGGTATGGATATAAACTCAAGAAACAAGGAACAAAAGAGAGACTCACAACGGATCTATGTTTGGTGGCCTAAGTTTCAAACTGATTCCTCTGTTAGGTACCCGAAGGCCCAAACTAGATCCTATGTTTGGAGGTTAGGCATCCATAGAATAAGATATTCTATTTGGTGGTTGGGCACCCACCAAACATGATCTTTCATTCGGTGGTTGGCCACCCAGCGAACAATATATTTCGTTTAGTGGTTGGGCACCCACCAAACCAGGCATCTAAGCCACCTATCGAAACAAGAAGGAAGACACCCACCGAACCAAGCATGTCAAGCCAAATAGAGAAGCATAGAACTTAGCCAACAACTTGTTAACATCCATCCTAGCCGAACCAACATCTTCGGACCGACTTTTCAGTCGAGCCCAATAACATAGATATGGAAGGAAATCGACATATATTTGGAAAAATATTATGCACATTCCAGATTCCTGGGAATAATCGTTTTGGCAAGATGTACATGGGAATATCATAATTTTCCACATTAAACACACCTTAGTCTAACTCTATAAATATCAAAGCATTCATCATTTACCAGAACAACCGAATTGAGATCTACAAGTCTCCAAGCTATAAAATCAATTGCACGGAGCATCCGGATCATAATTTTTAATTATAAATCATTGTACTTGGCATATATCTTTTGTAAAAGTCTAAAATATAAGAAAAGGAATAAAAAGGAATAGTGGATATAGCTTTTTCATCCAAACCGCTATAAAATTTGGTGTACTTTACTTTTCCTGCTTTTTATTCTTCATTTAATCTTATGTGGAAATTCGATTGGAGGTGTTTGTCCATTTTTATGCAAACATTTTTGTGCTTTCACCGAGAACAATATTTCTCAACATGCCTCCTAAGTCCTAAAGCAAGACAGGCGGTGCCGGTAGGAACAAAAATCCACTTATAGCTGATCAAGGTAATCTATCATCAGCACACCAGGAATTGACGCTATCACCACGGATGATTTGGATAGAGTTATGGTAGATTTAGAAACCCATTTCGCTGCCTAGAAGCATGTCATTATGGATCAAATCATGACATGCTTAAGGCAGACGTAGACAACCGCACACAACAATAAAACAATAAGGAGAGCCCAATCCCCGGGGGAAGGGGCAGGAGACCCAAGAGATCATACTCTAGTGGCGAGTCAAATCAAAAGAATCCAGAAGCTAGGCAAACAAACATTGATAAAATAGGTCAACTTAGGTTTCAGCCATGCATCGTACCTGAGGAACGGTCAAGTACCGAACCAAATAGAGGAGGCATCAATCTAGTGATGGGGGCGGTCGCAGTTGCACCACTCCGACATACGCAGCGCTCCAAGGTCCCGGTTGAAGTAGAGACCGATGAAAGGCAAGCCTACCACCGTGAATGATCCTAGAATAGGGAACGAAGTTGGGACCATAAATCTAATCATTATAGAAGGAATGAGAGAAGCCACTTGCCTTGATGGGGGAGGTCGACTCAACTTCGCTCATCCCCCAAGAGAGAAGCTGATCACCTGGAGCTACTTATAAGGGAATGTGTTTACTGCGAGCAAATAAACCAGGGAATATTAGCAAGGGTTGGTAGCTCGTTTACTATAGAAATAGAAACAGTTCAAAATCTTAGGAGCTGTAGATGCCTACTATGGATCCATACCAAGGTTTGAATGATCCTATAGTGCACCTGTAGTGATTTGCACAACATATGCTAATGAGCGGGGCGATTGAGGAAGTTATATGCAAACATTTTCCCCTTTTCTTATCTGAATTTGAAATGGTTTTGCTACCTTCCCAAAGGCACGATCCACTCATAGGAAATGCTGAAGAAAAAGTTCATCAGCCAATTTCGAGTTTATATAGAGCAACCTAAGGATCTGTACTCTTGTCGGATGTTAAACAAAAGGGAGGAGTGACTTTATGAAAATACTTAAACTATTTCAACGCTATCACTGTCAGCATTCAGAATGCCGATGAATGCCTCACTCTTATGGCTTTATGTAGTGGTATCGACTCAGACACGAAGATAGCTTGGAGATTAACGAAAGAAAAACCAGCCACTCTTCAGGAGATCTTTTATGAAGCTGCAAAGTACATGCGTTTGGAGAAGGCCGCAACAAAGCGACAGACCTAAGTGACTTCCAAACCATCGGAAGCTTTAAGCAGTTGAATGCCATGATTAAGAATAATAAAGGACATGACGTGGAGAAAAAGAAAACAATAACCTTGGCAATTCTGGTGGTAGGAAATCAAATTGAGAAGATTAAAACCTGGCATGAGATTTGACACTTACACGGACTTGAATGAAACTATAGAGAACATTTACCTGGCTACTCAAGCAAAACTTAAATACAATAGGCCTGCTCTGAAGAAAGAAACAGAGGTTGAAAGAAACTCTAGGAATTAGTGCAGCTTTCATGAGTCTCATGGACATAACACCAACGAATGCTTCCATTCGCGGGATCTAAGTGAAGAAGCAACACGAAGAGTAAGCTGGAGCGTTACGTCAAGAGCTCGGAGGCGCTTCTTGCTCTTGAGGAGCAGGCTCCGAAGAATCCCCTGCAAGGGAATGAAGGTGAAGGATCTTGTGCCAACTGCGAAAAAAAGAGACTAGTCAGTAATACCATAACAGGTGGACCCCACGTGGAAGACAAGAGCTAGGGAGAGATGGAGACTTATGCAAAATCTTTAAAAAATGGAGATGCCTATGTATACATGATAGGTGATTAACAGAGAGCTAAGGATTCCCAATGGGAGTAGGAAGTGATAGATTTTGGTGACAATGACTTACAAGGAAAGCAATAACCTCGTACGTATCCAATGGTGAGAACAACCTTGTTTGGCCAAGCAAAAGTACGTAGAATTTTGTTAGATAATAGAAGTTTAATGCACATTCTATTCAAGGATGTGTTCGACAAGATGGGATTGTCCGTGAAATATGTTGTGGCCTGCAATCAATGGCTACATGGTTTCATTGGAGAATGCACCATGCCCTTAGAGAGGTTGGATTTGTTTATTGAGATAGGAACCCATTCTTGGTCAGTCATGCAAATGCAAACATTCATACTGGTCGATGGTGTTGTCACTACAAATTTCACCGAAGTAGGTCGAAGAGCCATGACTTCATGGTGGTCAAAGCAGCTCTCGTTGAAGACATGTGCACATCAGTTTGCTTATAAGTCTAATGGCAACTATTGAAGTTGAAGAGAAAAGGAAGAATAAAATATCATATATAAAATAAAAGTTGAAGATATGGAGTCGATGAGGCACTCACAAAAGGACGAGACACTATTGTCCGACAATGACAAACGAAGTAAAAAATTACATATGGTCGAAGAGGCAAAGAAAATATGCCTCTTCGCCAATCAACAAGCACTTCGAAGAGTCTATAGTCACAATTAGAGTGTTCTTATGGTAATATCATAGGGTCATTGTGCCACTTCGCTCTTTATTAAGAAACCACCTCACATGTCAGATTTGCACAACACTTCGAGGAAGCCACACATTTTTGCAAAGTGGTGTTGGAAAAGGACATTGTCAATATCTATAAAGTCACATTGCCACACTTAATAGACTTCCCATGCATCTTCTCATTTGCTTCGAAGGTTAACATTGAAAGAATAGAACAGATCACTTCGACAATGGCATTCCGTAGATATTCCATCAACCTTGCTGGCCATCACTCTTCGAAGAGACTAGTGTTGAATTCCATCGAAGCCAATATTGTCGAGGACACATTCACATGACGAAGATGCATCCACATGACGAAGATGCATCCGCATGACGAAGAGACTCCAGCATGTCGAAGATGTCCCTGCATACCACTTCTTAATGATGATTCCACCTCAGACTCATGTTAATGCCCCTATAGTTCACATATTCAAAGTCATGAGGAATGGAGTGATGGTTGTGCACCCCTATAAATACGACCTTAAGGGTGCTATTTTGGGAGCCGAATTTTTTATTCCCTCACTTCTTACATTGTAAACCCTAGATCTATTTTGGGATTTTAGCGCATATTATAATTTGAGAACATTGTACACGTAGGATCTTGGATATTAAACAAGGACATAACATACAATATATGTAATTGATTCAGACTTATGAATTGAACATGCTTTGGACTTTGAAATTTTGAATTATTGTGACTTCTTGATTGACATAACATAACTGACTCTAACCTAGGGACTTCGATTTAAGTTTGCCATACTGATATGACTTCAAACTCAAACTAGCCTTGAATATGCAACTTTGAACTTATATTCATCTTGCATATATGACTTCGATTGACAATGATAACAACAAGGATGAATACCATGACTCTTGCTGCTTCCATGTGCCTCTTTATGGCCTCTTTGTAAATAACCAAGTTTTCCAAGCACTTTTGGGGTTAGCAAATATATTTGCTAACATTTGTGCTCGAAGAAGGACTCGAACCTCCGAATTTGTTAAAACCTTAATGGGAATGCCTTGACCAGCATATCTTGGGTATGAACAATTTCCCCTTCCAAGCATATCCTAATTCGAGATAACCAACCTAATTCTAACAATATGCTGCTAGATCGTGTTAAGCGATCTGAACAAGGGTCTTTTGAACCTTGGATAATTAGATCTACCTATAAAATCACTAGTGATTCGCAAGTCCACGAAGAACAAGTCTTGAGAATGAAGGCCTTACAAATCGTAAATGAAAAGAAGCAAGCACATCTTTACAATATAGATAATTGAGCATCAACCCATTCCATATTGGCCGCGCTCCATTTTTTTCTTTAGGAAAAGAGAACCTTAAGAGAGACAATTTGTTTTCAAAAATGAGAAGGCCAATTTAATTCCATGCTAAGGGAACTATATTCGAGAAAGGAACCACAAGTGATTTTGACATATTTGCTCAGAAATGGCACAAGGTCATGAGTCATTCATTGGCCCCATGCGACATTTGAAGGACTTTAAAGAAAAAATTAATTATTGAAAGTGAAGTACTTGCACCAAGCAACAAAAGAGCTAGACATCAGCTAAAGAGATTAACCATCAAAATGAGACTTCCAAAAGATTGAATTTCACCGCCTCTCTTGAGAACATTTACTTCTTGTCCAAAGACAAGATTGATTATTGGTCGCAAAAGAAAAGACCCAAGTTTAAAGGAATCTTAGGGGATCATATTGCCACTACCATCTTACAAATGGACATGATACTAATTGATGTAGAAGCCTAGAAGGAATGATATTAATTTCCTAAGACAAGGCAAGTTTGACGACTTTGTAAGAAAATATTAGACAAGTTCAGAAATAAAGGAAATTCTTTGAATAAGTGGTTCTACATGGTTGAGGAGTAATATTCTCCTAGTACAACGAATATAACACCCCATGTTAAATTATAATTATATATGCACATAATTTAATTATGCTATATATGTTTGAAATTTTAAAACAAAGATTTTTTTGTAAATGGGGCAACTAATTAATATTATTTGGAATACATATATATTTGTGTAACAAATAAATTAGAGAGAAAAATCAAATAAAATCAATTAATAGGGAAGATTAATTGATGGTGTTTATTTAAAAGGGAAATTAATGTTCAATTAATTGGTAGAGGTGATTAATTGACAGGAACTAACAAGAAAGGGAACATATACTATGGCAACTAATTAATATGATTAGAAACATATATGTTAGTGAAAGAGAATAAAATGGAAGAAGAGTAATTTATGCAATTGATCAATTGTCAATTAATATACATGGAGACTTATGGTAATATATATAATTAAGATTGAATATATGCATGCAATAATCATTGGAATAAAATGAATTAATATGCATATATGTGACGAATTAATATGGTGTTTATTGGCATATTAATTTGGTAAGAAATCACAATAAACGCATATATTAATTGGATAGTAAACTAATTCTAGGTATATATGAAATCTATTAATTGGGTGACTAATATGGGAATCTTATTTAAAAGAAACGTCACATTTAAAAATATACAATTCCATAGATTGCGACAGAGAAGGGGAAAGTGATTAATGAAAAGATTGTTGGAGAATCAATTTGAAGTAAAAATAAACGCAGAAGAAAACATATTAATTTAATGTCCATAGACCGAGTGTATGCTTTAGATTTTAGGGTTTTATATTTAATGTTTAACACTGATTTGAATCACTAATAATATAGGTGTAGAGCCTCATTTTTATTCTTGTTATTTTTCTCTTGCCTATAGAAACTCTGCCATTTTTCTATCTCTTCTACAATTTCTTAATAAATTTTTTTTAGATCTAATTCGCATGAATTTAGATCTAAATAGAAAGAGAATAGAATTAATTAGGGAATTAGGAATTGGTTCAAATCAGAAGGCTATGTCAAAGGTAAAACCCTAGATCTGGGTTTTATTTGCTATTTCTAATCCAAATCTCTTCCTTTTCTCTTTTAAATATTATAGATCTGTAAATATATAGTTTGTAATTCCAAATAGGAATTACAAAGGAGGTGAATATAGATGTTAGGGATAGATCTGAAATAAAAATAGGGAGATTTGGAAAGCTAGCAATGTGAGTGGATTTAATTATATCTTTTATGTTTATGATATATTATCGTTAAATTCCCGTTAAATAATTTTATTCAGTAATTAATTTTGTTAATTAGTTATGTTGAGCTGTATGAAATTTTTAGTTATTGACATCTAATTTGAAGTTATAATTTAGCCTAAATGCTAGTTTCTTTTTATTCTCTTTGTACGCAAATAATATAGTTAAAAAGAAAATTCAAGATTATGGATTAAAATGGGAAATACTAGATTAGATGTAAAATAATAAAAGTTGGACTAAAGCTAGAAAAATGGAATTCTGCAATAAATTACGCTAAAATGGGAATAATAAATTAATCTAATAACTTGATTTTGAAGTAAGTAATGGATTAATTGGTTGGTTTAGAAAATAGGATATATTTCTACAATTTAATATTTAAAAGATAACGTTAAACATAACAACAAGAATAAAAGAAAGGAAAAGGGGACTAGTGTAAAATAAAGAAACCACTGTATTTTGCACTATTCCAAAATAATAAAAGAAATACCATGCAGTTACAAATTATTGTTTATATTATTATTTAGTATTAAAATACGGAAATGGATTTTTAGTATAGTTTTCTTACCCAACCAAATAAAATAGAATTACTTCCTACAATAGAAGAAAATAAAGTAAAGTATGATAGGAATCAAGTAAATTATTAGAAAAGAATTTGAAGCTGTAAACGATAATGAACCTAGATATGCATTTACTGCGCAGACTATACAATAAGACAGTTATTATGATAAGTGAATTATATAATATAAGAGAATTAAAGAGAATTTTATATCATAATAAAAGAAGATAGCTTAGAACAGAAGAGCGACACTTGTAATCATATACAGATTATAAAGGAAGATAAAAGTGACAATTACAAGTAAAATTATAACATAGGTTATAATTAAGGTAGAAAAATCGAAAAGGCTTATTTAAGAGTTAAATTAAGCTAATAAGAAAATAGAACGGAGATAATAGAAGATGCTTATTTAATAAACTTAAGATTTAAATTGAGTTAAATAAGCAAGTTAATAAAATTAGCAGTACCAACAGCATTCCCTATTAGATCAATGGTGGTCTCACAACAACCATATGTGAGACGAGGGCAAGAATATGCTAATTAGGATAAATAAGTAGCCAACAGGATAAGAAAAGTAAACTAAATGCAAATTAAAAGGTTAGACTTAGGGTCCAATTAAAGAGTGAGATGCGTTTGGAGTAGCCCAAAGGATGAAAAGCCTAACGAAGTAGTTCATCACATATTTCAAGAAAGGATAAGCACATCCAACTTAGTTATTTTGGGCTAGAAAGAAGTATGAGACTTCAACGAGAGGTGAGGATACTCTTGGATGAGGCTTAATGAAGCTTTATCCCCAGAGGCAAGTCTGTAGGTGTTCCATCAAGAGAGTATGCCTTGACTGCTTTTTGCATGATAGGACCATTATAGGCAGACAGAAGGGGTTGGTATTTGGAGTAGGATATTAATATGTCCCAGTACTTGCAAGTAAGTTTAGTGGGCAGGACCCAAGGGATAGTCGTATACGGATATCGGCCAACATCAAAACCAAGAGCGAGTTTGGGAAAGACTAGAGTTAAGACCAAAAGTAAAATGATTCTTTCACCATCGAGACATTGGATGAGGGGCACCGCCAATTGGATGTTATATTGTTTGTAGTAGGCATGCCACGTAACTCTTTAGAGGTCTTTCGATTAGTTAAGGTGTGGCTGTGTGGGGAAATAGCCATGATAAGAAAAGAGATAGACCAACTAGAATATCTGTATTGTAGGCCTAACAAAGCTATCCTTTATAGATATAGAAAATCCACGACTGAGTTGCGTACAAGGTAGACCTTTTTGGTGGGATTCAGAGAATAGACCAAACGATTAGTATAGTCCTCAATGTATGCACTGGGTGGTACGTTGCGAATGTGCGAGCATTAGTATAGACTAGTGCAGATGCAGTTTTGCGTTTTCATAATAGACGATGGGACATCTGCACTGTAGGCCTCATGAAGCTGCCCTTTATAGATGTAGTCACAGCACGCTATAGGAGCAAGACAATAGAGCCCTTTGCGAGGAGGATACAGAAGGTGCTATGAGTAGTACCTAGGGATCCATATGGTCATTGGGCATATAGCTACATATATATGTGTTAGTTATTAGGTTTTAATCTACTAAGGAGTATATGGTTACGATTCACACACAGAGGCGAGAGTATGATAAACCTAGCGAACCTAATAGAACAGTAAATGAAAATAAAATGGTATATATAGAATTAAGCTTAAAAGCATATAATTTATCCATTTACCAGAACTTTAGTTATGACCCCTCCTCATAACATCTTATAGGTTAGGTAGATGCCAGAGACTTACTAGCTTTAAGACACTTATTTAGAAAGTATTATTATATTTGTGAGTATTTACTTACTATTATATTTTAGTCAATTCCGCTATGAGATATTTAATTGAGCTCTGATTTATTTGTCTTTGCCTATTTGCAAGATACCAGATTCCCGACTCGGGTTTCAGTTGGCTTGGGTTTTAGTATTGTTGCAAAAAATCCGGACCTACTAGAATTCGGGTTGTTACAACAAAGAGCCTAAATCACCATCTAAGATGGAAGTAAGGGGATAAAGCTTTTGTATCCAATTAACATAAGCCTAGACAAAGCGCCTCCTAGAGGGGGGATGAAGTAAGCCTACGGTGCTGTCCGAATGGGCCTGGCCAAAGCATTAGCTAACCCTTCGGTCCCACCTGCATGGCCTAGCCAAAGCATAAGCCCTTAATCACGTCATTAAAGGCCTGGTTAAGGTGCCTCATAGAGGGAGGCCAAAGTAATCCTTTGGGCCCGCCTGAAAGGGCCTGTCCAAAGTTTCTGCAAGCTTTCAACCCCTGCCTGCACGGCCTAGTTGGAGCACCTCCTAGAGAGAGGATGGAGTAAGCCTTTAGTGCCATCATCAAAGGTTTCACTAAAGCATAAACCATCCTTAAGTGCTTACCATCAAAGGCCTCACTGGAGCGCTTCCTAGAGGGAGATCGGGTAAGTCTTTAGTCCTGCTTAAACTAGCTAACCAAACACACTAAACTACTAACCTAAACCATCACCTAAGATGGTGATAAGGGGTTTGAGCCAAAGTAGTGTTGCCACTCCTATCAAAAACGAAGCCAAATAATGCTTTCAATTCTACCAAAATAGGAGCAAAATAGTGCTATTAGTTCTATCAAAATCTAAGCTAAGTAATGCTCTAAGATTACCTAACCATTGTGAAGAAAAGATCTTTTAAGATTTGATTTCCAAATATGGGTTTCTAGTCTTCTATCATTACCGGATATGGGTTTCTATTCTTCTATCATTACTACAACACAGGTTCCTAGACCTTTATTACCATCAAATATAGATTTTTGGTTCTCTTCATTATCTCTAGAGCAGAGTTTTCGGTCCTGTCTATTGCCAAATATGAATTCTTGGTTTTTCTTTAGATTTGATGTCATTTAAATGGGAATCTCTGTTACTAAGAATTCATGTCGAATTATGGAAGTATTAAACAGTAGTAATATCAATTTTGCAGGCCAACAATGAATGAATTCCAAAAATTAAAATATGAAAAAGTGAAATGTCAAGCATCAAGAAATTTTAAGTCAAAACCAGAATTCAATCCATAGTTACATATCTGAGGTAACATTCATTTAATTATAGACTATTTACAATTTAATACACTACGTATACAATTGCAAGCAAAGGATGGATGAAAGAAATGATATATAACCAGAAGCAAGTCCCTCATAGCTCAAGGTTCTATGCCGATTTTCCTAAGTCCTTGGCCATTAGGGGATCAGTGATGTGGCGAATGGATATGTCCACAAGTTCCTTGAGTTTCTTGTCCTTATGGCGGATGGCATCAACATCATCAATCGAGTCAATTTGTTCTCCCAAGGTATGAGGAAGAGCCTTATTAGGTCCTCACAAAGTTTAGATCATACCCATCAATTTTTTGATTTCTTGGTTAAGATCATATTTCTTGCATTTGACTCTTTGAACCTAGTTTTCATATTCTTTAACACATTGGGATATGTTTTCCTTCCATTTCTCGTTGAAATACTACATTGTTACGAATTTGACTAGATTACTCTACCTAGAAATCGTTGCTTTACTCAGGCTTGGTGGAGGGTTTAACGAAGCAGTAAATAACATGTTTAGTCGAGGATGAAGATCTTGTTATCCATCTTAGAGTAGGAGAGGGAAGGCTAAAGTCAACCCCACTTATATTAAGCTACAAATATTGGCATGATACTTGACATTTCATCAGCTCTAATTCGAGACCAGTTATTTCTGGTGGAGCTTAGCTTCTTAATATTAGCTTCGATAAGGAAAATGTATCCCTAAGCCATGTCATTTTTCTTTTCAGCAATTGGAGTTTAATTTTCATTTCTTTAAGTTCTGCTTCCATGAGAGCAGTCATTTCTTTATAAGCACTAAAGGAAGATTTCAATAAAAAGTAATTATTATGCCACGCTTGTGCCTCGAGGTTATTTAGGAATCATAAAGCTGAGTCATCTTTGGATAATCGTTTTCCCTCCACATAAGCAAGCAATCAGTCTTTGACATCAATGATTCATGAAGTGTCCAAAGAGTCAGACAAACACACTATTGAGTCTCCTATTAAGAATAAGGACAATGAAAATAAATACATGAAAAGTAAATTCTTCCATTTAATAATAAACAAAGTTTACAAGTAATAATATGAGTCAAGGTTACAATGCCAATTCCATTCAAGTGGCTTCTAACTAATTATTCAAAAATTTGAAACTACAACCCTAGCCTTTTCAAAAAACCTAGCAAACAAAGTAAATATTGAATCAAATGAAGCTTTGATTCCATCAGGAGTGTAAATAGGAGGAAACTGATGATAGTCCCATTCGCTAACTAGAGGGTTATCGCGGCCGCATATTAATTTTGAATGGAAAGTTCAGATTTCATCAAGCAATCTATCATTTTTATCACCTAAAAAGTCAAATCGAAAACGATGGCAACATATATAAACTTCTTGCAAATCTCAAAGAAAATCATGTCTTGTCGATCGTCGTCTTGAGGATCCAAAATTTCTCTTAAAGTCTTTCATCATCCTGATGAATTGACTTAGGAGACCCTAAGAGACCGGCCTGCAAGAAATGGCTAAATTTGTGCAATATTTCGAAATTAAACTAAGTATAAAAAACCAAAAATGAGAAGAACTAAAGATGATAAAATCTATAAGAAAGTCAAATGGCATAGTACAATTATACAAGCTGATCGGTTCATACAAAATCGATTTCTTAAAAATATCAAAAATAAATCACTTTCTATTATATTTGAGTTTCTCAGGGGGATGAGAGCGCATGGAAAATGGGATAAAAGTGACTTGAGGAGATTCTAGCAAGCCTTAAGGTGAGGTTGGACTAGTGTTCATCCAAATATTTATGGTGAAGGCATCTAAGCAAACCTCCACTATTGTCACCAAGATATAAGAAGTCAATGATCAAGTCCCTGCAATAAACTGTAACATCCCCTATTTAGAGGCCCAAAACTAAGCGCTTAGATGCTGCAATAAACTGTAACATCCCCTATTTAGAGGCCCGAAACTAAGCGCTATAGATGCTGTTGTCATCTATAATATTAACTTCTGACAACTAAATACGGCTATGTTAAAGGTATCGATAATATTAGAAGCATTTGAATATGAAACAAAACATAGATTTCAAAAACAACTTTTACTTCATTACATTTCAAACCAATTGTTTTACATTCACCACACAAAATCCCAAATCGTTCCTAGGAACATATCAAATGTAATTATTACAAAATACGCCAAGAGCGGTATAAGAAGATACCCTTTTGGTTGATCAGAGTCATACAATCACAATAGACCTAATATAAAACAACATAGTGGAAAATCCATTAAAACATAACAAGAACTGCAACTCCTAAGTAGCTATTCGTTTGCCTCCTGCAAGCCTTTGGTAGCTTATTCGTCACCCTACTAAAGCCTGAAAAAGACCATAATCCCTCAGCCTACTCAAACTAATTATGAGCACCCGAGAGTTTAAGGGAAAACATAAACTTAGAGCCAAACATAAAGCCTAGTGTGAATAATATTATATATCCCGGAATAATTATGTTAAGTCAGACCACGTCGCTTAGCGGAATGGTTTTCCCCTCACTAATATTCTTTTAAAACATATCTTCGCAAAACCTTTCATAAAACCATATACCATGCTTCGCATCCACAATGGAAAAATTCTTTAAAGAAATCATTATATAAGCATACATAAATATCAGGCAATAATAAACTATTTGTTCAAGTACACAAGTTTTGTTTGGATAACTTTTAACCTTTGGCCAACTCAGGCCTACCAGACAGTATAATAAAAATTAACCTAACTCCTATTAAATATTCTTCTTCTGGATTATCTATCCTTAGCTACATGTTAAACATTTTCCATCTGGACGGTCTATCCTTAACTATCTATTAAATACTTCACTTCTGGACGGTCCGTCCCTAACCAAATCATCTCCCAGGTCTTCTCGATCCTAATGGTTTTTCAGGCTCACCAATAACCTACTTATATACAAACATATATTCTTTTCGGTGTGTAACCATAATTTTAGACTACCTGTAATAGAGCCCTACACACTAGAATTTCAGACAACAGTTAGCTGGGGCTACTAGCTAATGTGTAACGCGCGACTCCATACTAGTCCCATCTGGTTTTCTAATATCCAAGTCATCTTCACTTAAGGATCCCCTCCCATAATTTTCCTAGAAAACATTTTTGAAAATTATTTAAAACCTTTAAATCAAACTTAAACAAGAAAAAGTACATAATCTTTATACTATACTCAAATCATATCACCATGTCATATATATATTCTTTACTCAAAAGTTATTTAATGAAAACATTTAACCATTTGAAAGAACCTCTTTCTAAACCTTTGAAATCATCTATTTCAAAATCAATATCAAACCTTTTGAAATCGTTCCAAAAACCTTTCGAAATTATACATCAAACCTTTTGAAACCATTCTCCAAACTTTTCGAACCCAATGAAAAATAAAGCTTTTGAAAGCTATAAAACTTTGAACATCTTTCTTTAAAAGCACTTTAAAACGTTGCCTTAGAAAACCTTGGAACACCTTCCTTTAAACCTTTAGAATCCATTGAATTGAACCATTCGAAATCATTCAACTAAAACCTTTCGAAACCATTCAACAAACCTTTCCAAACCACTGAACTAAACCTTTCGAAAGCATTCGCCTAAAACCTTTCAAAATCATTCACCTAAAACCTTTCAAAATCATTAGAAGCAACCTTTCGACTTGTCGAAAGTTATGCTTCGAAAGCTTTAAACATATCCTTTAAAACAACTCTTCCCTTTAAACCTTTAGGATAAATCGAATTAAACCATTCGAAGTCATTCAACTAAAACCTTTCGAAACCATTCAGTAAACCTTTCGAAACCACTGACTAAACCTTTCGAAATCATTTACCTAAAACCTTTCGTAATCATTCACCTAAAACCTTTCAAGATCGTTCAACTAAAACCTTTCGAAACCATTAGAAGCAACCTTTCGACTTTGTCGAAAGTTCTGCTTTGAAATCTTTAAACATATCCTTTAAAACAACTCTTTTGAAATCTTTTGGTTTTACTTCAATTTATAAAACAAGGGCGAATCACCTAAATCAAAAGCTTCCTTTTGAAAGCATGGAGAAGTAGCTAGTTTTTTAAAGCAAGTAAACCTTTCGTCTTTGTCGAAAGGTTCAAAACAAAACATTTATAAAGCGGCATTAACCTTTCGACTATATTGGAAGGTTTCAAAACAAAGTAGTAACAAAGAAGCAGTAACCTTTCGACTATGTCGAAGGATTTAAAACTTTTCTTTTAAATATCTTGACCTGGTGAAAAACACCTGAGTCGAAAGCTCTTATTAGAAAGTAAAGCAGGTGAAAGCTTTTGGTTTATAAAACAAACATACCCCAACCTCTTTGGCCATCATCCTTTCGACTCAGAACTCTTTGACTCTATCCAATTTCATTATGTACCAACTAAATTGATACAATATGCATTTGTTTGACCTTATCGAAAGCTTAGAACCTCTCGACCTTGTCGGAAGGTCTGGATCGGAAGGTCTGTTGCCATAAAGCCTGAAACATGCTAAAAATATGTTTTCTTTGTTTTTAACTTAAAAAAGATAACTTTTCAACTAACATTCCTTTGTCTGTCAAATTCCTATTAGTTAACAAATTCTTTTCAGAAATATGCTGCCACTATTTTCAGAATTGGATAATAATTTCATTTTATAAAATGCCACTTCCCAGTAATTAAATATATTAAACATTTAAGTCTCATATTTTAAATAATTTTATATATTCATTAAATAACATAGGAAAAATTTGGAAAAATCCCAGAAAATCTATTTTAATATGTTGCCTAACATATAAAAATTTCAACTCCAAATAACTATTATTTTAGTCGAAAAATTTATAACCCAATAAATAATTTCCTTCACTAAAAAATTATTATAAAATCCATACTAATCTAGAAAATTATGAAAATTGAAAACCAATTCTAAAATATCATTTTCGACCTATATTTAAATTTTTAAGGCATTTGAATGTCATTAAATAGGGTTTTCATGTCAAACATATCGTAAAAACTAACACGAACATATATAATCCATCAACAACAACACACACACATACGTAACTTTAATCATCAAAACATGGCATATATATGCAAAATCATTTTCGGTCTAATCTTAAAACCGAAAAATAATAGAAATTGTGATGTAGTAATTATTCACTTTAGCATTAAGATTATAGATGTGAGATTTGATGTTGATTTAGTTGATTTTTCTCCTTCTCTTGAATCCTAGCTTTAGTCTTTTATTGAGAATAAAAATGGTGGTCAGCCTTAGCAATTTTTGTTTGAATGAAATGAAAATAAACATGAGTTTAATTCCTAAGGGTTTACGGTATAAACCTTACCTATTTCCCATATTTCCCTTCTCATATCCTAACACATTAACTTAGGTTATTTTATTTTAATTAACACACTAACATGGCATGGCTACCCTTTTCTAATCAAATCTCAACCTTTTAATCTTCACATTATTTTATTTAATTTACCCAATTAATTATTCTAAATAATGTTATAAAAATATGGGGTGTTACATAAACTTTGTATAGGAATTCCATGAAGACATCTCTGTCATCGATTAACATCCAAAAGAGAGTCGTCAATTCATGGTTCTCATTTATGAGCCTAGCTCGATGATGATGGGCTGCCTTCATTCAAGGAGTGATTTCTTTTTCTTTAAAGTGCCTAAGTATGGACACATAGTATTAGCAATCATCTTGTATTTCTCGGATAGTTTATTATAATCTCCCATTTCCTTATCGAGCTCTCTCTATTTAGCCGACTAATTATCGCTTGTTTCTTTTAAAGTATAGTGTCGTAACAATATTATGTCTTTCTCCTTCGCTAAAATAATTAATGAACTAACCAGAAATCACTTGATATCCTAAGACATTTATATAAGGATATCCACACTTAAGAAAATGGGACAGAAGGCGATGAAAATTTTCCCTTATCAGTAGGCTCCTAACTTCGAGAAGTGTTGTATTTCTTGATGGACCCTTCTTTGAAGGGTCAGTAGCATCATCATGTAACACCCTATATTTTTATAACATTATTTGGGATATCTAATTAGCTAAAATTAAATAAAATAATGTGGAGATTAATGGATTGAGATTTTTTATCTAAGGGTAGTCGTGCCATGATAGTGTTTTAGTTAATATAAAATAACCTAAACAAAGGTGTTAGGAAATGACAAGGGAAATATGGGAAATAGGTAGCCCTTAGGAGATGGAATGCTCACGTTCATTCTTATTTATATCAAACTAAAAATACTAAAGTCGACCACCATTTTTACTCTCACGAAGAAGATTAAAGCTAGGATTCAAGAGAAGGGAAATAATCGACCAAATCAACATCAAATCTCACTTCTATAATCTCAAAACTAAGGTGAATAATTACTACATCCCATATTGATTTGGTTTTTGGTTTTAAGGGCTAAGATCCAAAATATTTTTGCGATTTAACCTTGTTTGATAAATTGATCTATAACCAAAAGCTTTCAAAAGTTTTAAAAGATGCTTAAAAGCTTTCGAAGTATAGCTTTTGACTTTGCCGAAAGGTTGCTTCCAATGGAGTCGAAAGGTTTTAAAAGAAGGTTTTCCACCTGTTTTAAATTGAACCCAAGAAATTTTTCGAAAGGTTGTGTTAAAGAAGAGTTAATGCCTTCAAAAGGATTTGTTTACTGAATGATTTTAAAGGGGTCAATAGTAAAGCCTTCGAAGAGGTCGAAAGCCAAGCTTTTGATGGAGTCGAAAAGTAGCTTCCGACTAGGTCGAAAGGTTTAGTTTTTGAATATTTTTTAAAGGTTCTAAATAGAAGGATTTCCAAAGATTTTCTAAGGCAATGTTTCAAGTCATTTTAAAATAGGTGTCTAAGATTTTATTGCTTTGAAAGGTTTGAGGTTTAATGGTTTCGAAGGGTTGAGTTTCAATTGTTTCAAAAGGTTGTGGATTTCAAAGGGTTTTGAGGGTAACAATGGAAACAATAAATGAATATGGCCTAAGTTAGGGATACTGATGAAAATAGGTTAATCATGGGGCTAAAATGGTATAAATAGAATCATGGGGTTAACGTGATATATATATATATATATATATATATATATATATATATATATGGAATCATGGGGCTAACATGATACCAATAAATTCAAGGAGCTAGCATGAGTCAAAAGGCAAATTAAAATAGAATCATGGGGCTAACATGATATAAATAGAATCACAGGGTTAACATGATATATATATGTATGTGTGTGTGTGTGTGTGTGTATATATATGGAATTATGGGGCTAACATGATTCCAATAAATTTATGAGGATAGCATTAGTCAAAAGGCAAATTCAAATAGAACCATAGGGTTAACATGATATAAATAAACTCATGTGGCTAATATGAGACCATTAAATTCATAGGGCTAACATGAAATAATTAGATTCATGGGGCTAGCATGAATCAAGTGGAAAAATGATAGGTTCATAGTTGTCCTAGGAAAACTATGTGATGTGAGATGGATAGTCTACATCGATTTAAAAAAAATGAATGTGGAATAGGTAGTCCCTCTTTGGTATAATAAAACTCTAATTGGGGACGGAGAAATCCTAGTTGGTTTCAAGTATGCATGTCACCATAATGTTTTTTAAACACATGTTTTAACCATTATGGATGCAGAGACACGGTATATGGTTTTATGAAAGGTTTTGCGATAGATATGTTTTAAAAGGACATTATTGAGGGGAAACCCATTCCGCTAAGCGGCATGGTCTCACTTAACATGTTTGAGACCGAGATGTATAGTAATATTCATACCAGGCTTTATGTCTGACTCGAAATTTATGTTTTACCCTTAAACTCTCGGATGCTCAAAATTAATTTGAGTAGGCTGAGAGATTAAGGTCTTTTGTAGGTTTTAGTAGGATGACGAATAAGCTACCGGAGGCATGTAGGAGGTAAATGAATAGCTATTTAGGAGTCACAGTTCTTGTTGTGTTTTGTTGGATTTTCCGCTGCGCTGTTTTGTGTTAGGTCTATTATGACCATATGACTCTGATTAACCAAAGAGGTATCTCATATACCGCTCTTGGGGTATTTTGTAAAAATTATATTTGATCTATGCCTGGGAACTATTTGGGGTTACGTGTTGTGAATGTGAAAAAATTGGTTTTGAAATGTAATGAAGTAAAAATTTGTTTTAAAATCTGTGTTTTGTTTTATATTCAACTGCTTCTGATATTATTGATACCATTAACATAGTCATATTTAGTTGCCGGATGCTAATACTATAGATGACTACAGCATCTATTGCGCTTAGTTTTGGGCCTCTAGATAGGGGAGGTTACAGCTTGGTATCAGAGCATGGTCTATGAAATACTTTAACTAAAAATGATTTTTGAAAACATAATCCTTAGAATTTAGAGTTAAGATCAGGGTATGGGATAACGCTATAGTAACGTACTTGTATTTGCTGTATATATAAGTATACGACATATCTCTAAACTCCTATCTTAGTTAGGCTATTCATTTGTATCTCACAAGGTTTAAATACAGATATGGAAGGAAGAAGAGGCAGAATAAACCTTGGTGGAGATAGCACCACTACTAACGGAAATGACCGACCAAATGCTAGAAGAGGTTCCGTTCAGGCTCAAGTTGAAAATGTGGGTGCAGGGGTTCCCTAAGTGGATGTGGGAGCCTTGTATCAGTTGTTGGCAAACCTTTTGCAAGCAGGAGCTGCTGGAAATGTTGGTAGGGCAAATCCTATAGTTCTAGTTGGATATAACTATGCTAAACTGAGTAGAGACTATGTCAGTCTGGGAGGAAATCCATTTACTAAAATGGAAGATGCCATTGAGGAGAGAATTAGTTGTTGAACTGTGAAAGGATCTTTACATATCTAAGCTTGAATGATGGGGAGAAGGAACTGCTAGCCTCAAGACAGTTGCATGGGTTTGCGCTACATGGGTGGAACAGTGTGACAACCGAAGTGCCAGAGGAAGAGTTGACTTAGGCTGACTTCAGCAGGAGGTTTAAGCAGAGGTTTTAGTCTGAGGTGGCCAAGTCGGCGTTAATGCGAAAGTTTATGGATCTTGTCCAAGGACAAATTTCCATGATCGAGTATGCTTCTATATTTGATCTCGATATGGTTATGCTTTGGTTGACACGGATGTTTGAAGAAATGAGAGATTCATTAGAGGATTGAGGCCAAAGCTTGGTAGAATGAATATGGCCCATATGTAAGATCTTTCTAATGTGGTAGTGGAGATGGCCATTTTCCATGAGGAAATGCTTTTTGTTTCAGCTAGGAAGAAGCCCTTTGAATTCAATGGTTCTCAGGTGAAGAAGAGGAAGTTCTTGAAGAAAATGAGTGCCCAGAAAAAAGGAGCCGCCAAGAAAGGGAAAGCAGATACAGTTTGCTACAAGTGTGATAAGAAGGGTCACTACGCTAATGAGTGCCATTCGGGAGATGGAAAGTCGGTTGTGGGGAAGCAGAATGTGCAATGCTATAATTGCAACCAGATGGTGCATTACAAGAATAAATGTCCTGAAGCAGCCAAGGCAGGAAAAGGAAAGGTCTTTGATTTGGTGCCATCATCCTCTAAACCAACTGCTGCTGAGAAAGGATAGTCTATGATGGAAGGTACGCTTTTGATCCTCGGCATACCAGTTAGGATATTGTTTGATACCGGAGCATCTCATTCTTTTATTTCTCGATGTTTGGTAGATAAGCTTAATCTTGAATCCTTATATCAAGTTACTTCCTTAAGGGTTGCAGATCCGATAGGAGGATTTGCAACGCTTGGGATGAGGTGTGACCATTTAGAGTTTGATTTACTAGGCCATACTTTTGAGTGTTGTTTGCATGTTTTTGACTTTGGGGGTTTGGGATTATCCTTGGGATGTATTGGTTAAGTAAATATGATGCTAGGATATTTTTCCATGATAGGAAAATATCACTTAGTCACCCAGGTTGTAGTGATCGGATAGTTTATACCATAGAGAACCCTGGTTGTGATATGAATGCTTTATTTGGTATTACATATTCGAAGGATGAGCTGCACGAGTCTTTGTAGTTGGAGAATTCACAGATGTGTTTGAGTCTTAATTGGATTGCCACTGAAATGAGTCATTAAATTTCAGATTGATTTAGTGCCTGGAATAGAACCGGTGAGTAGACCGCCAAGTAGAATGACTCCTACTTAGATGAGAGAGTTGAAGGTATGGTTGGTGGATTTGGAAGGTAAGAGTTTTATCCGACCAAGTAGTTTTCCATGGGGAGCTGCTGCTATTTTTGCTAAGAAGCCGGATGAATCATTGAGGCTATGTATCAATTATCATAAGTTGAATGAGAAGATGATAAAGAACCAATATCCATTGCCAAGAATTGATGATTTGTTCGATCAGTTAAGTGGAGCCAAGGTATTCTCTCAGCTGGATTTGGCGATGGGATTTCGTCAGCTTAGAGTGGTAGAGGATAGCATTCCTTTGGTGGCGTTTAGGACAAGATATCGATCGTATGAATGGTTAGTTATGCCATTCAGACTAACTAATAAGCCGACATTCTTTATGGATCTAATGAATAGGATTTTCCAAGAGCACTTGGATAGATTTGAATTGGTATTCATAGATGACGTTTTGATATACTCTAAGAATGAAATGGAGCATGAAGTTTATCTTAGAGTTGTGCTCGAAACATTGAGGGAGCATCAGTTGAAGGCTAAGTTTTCGAATCGTCCTTTTTGAAAAAAGGAAGTAAAGTTCCTTAGTCATTTTGTCTCAAAAAAAGGGTTGTCTATAGATCCAAATAAATTGAGGCGTTGAATAATTAGAAGAGACCCGAGACGGTGATCGAGATTAAGAGCTTTCTTGGATTGGCCGGATATTATTGAAGATTTATTAAAGATTTTTCACGGATAGCTGCACCGATGACTATTCTTACGCGAAAAGGTGTGAAGTTTGTATGGACTAATAAATGTGGGGAAGCATTCTAGACCTTGAAACACTTATTGACCCATGCGTCGGTGTCAGTTTTTCCGAAGGGGAATCAAGATTTGGTTGTTTATATTGATGCGTATGGAACTGGATTGAGAGCTATGTTGATGCAAAGAGGTAAAGTGATTGCTTATGCTTCTAGACAGCTCAGACCACATGAAGTTGGGTATCCAATGAATGACTTGGAGTTAGCTGTCATTATATTTTCTTTGAAGGTGCGGAGGCATTATCTTTTAGGAGAGCGATTTGAACTTTATACTGATTATAAGTCGTTGAAGTACTTGTTCTTTTCGAAGGAGTTGAACATGAGACGGTAGAGATGGTTGAATTTTATTGCTGCTTATGATTTTGAAATTGAGTACACACCTAGAAAAGGAAATAAAGTGGCGGATGCACTTAGCCGAAAACATCAGAATGCAGTATTGGCTATGATTGCTGAGTGGAAAGATTTGGAAGCATTATTAGCTTATAGAGTGCAGTTCAAATATGGGGAAGGTTCTAGTACTGGAAGTGTTGTATTTTCTTGTTTAGAAGTTAGACCGATAATGATTGAGAAGATAGCTTCTAAGCAAGAGGCGGATCAAATAGAGGGAATGAAAGTATATGGGTCATAGTAGATAGATTGACCAAGAGTGCCCATTTCATTCGAGTAAAGTCAACTAGGACAACACCTATTTTGGTGAAGTTATTTATGAAGAATGTAGTTAGTTTACACGGGATTCCTAGTAGTATTGTAATGATAGAGATTTTTTGTTTAGCAGTGAGTTCTAGAAAAGTATACAGGAAGCATTAGGAACCAAGCTCAACATGAGTACCGCTTACCATCTGCAGACTGATGGACAAACGGAAAGAGTTAAAGAAATCTTGGAAGATTTGTTAAGAGTTTGTTTATTGGATTTAGGGGGGATCATGGGAGGACCATCTTCATCCAATCGAGTTCTCATATAACAATAGTTATCGAACTAGTATTGGGATGACACCGTTTGAAGCTTTGTATGGAAGACCATGCAAGTCTCCCGTATGTTGGTTTGGGACCGAGGGTAGGTTGGTTCTTGGCTTGGATTTAGTAAAGGAAGCTGCGGAGAAGATTGAGTTAATCTGAGCTAGGATAAAGGAAGCTCAATCTAGGCAGAAAACTTATGCTGATAGAAGAAGGAAAGATTTGGCATTTTCTGTTAGAGACTATGTGTTTATTAAGAATTCATCGATGAAGGGTATGATTAGATTCGGGAAGTCAGGAAAGTTAGCACCTAAATTCATTGGTCCTTTTTGTATTGTTGAGAGGATCAAGAAACTCTCTTATAGAGTAGAGCTACCAAGTAGTTTGGCTGGAGTCTATGATGTTTTCCATGTTTCTCATCTTAGGAAATGTGTTAGAGACCCAGAGTCTACTTTAGCACGTACAGTTTTAGAAGATTTAGCAATAGAACCGGATTTGACCATAGTTAGGAAGCCAATTCGGAATATGGCACAAGATGAGAAGAATTTGAGGAACAAGATAGTCAAGATAGTAAAGGTTCAGTGGAGTGACGATGCTAGATACTGTAATTAGGAAATGGAGAGTAGGATTAGAGATACTTATCCTGACTTGTTTGATGGTATGTCTTACATTTGATTGTTTTGATGTATACCTTATCGTGATTTCGAGGAAGAAATTCTTTAAGATGGGGAGTTTACCCCATATTTTTATAACATTATTTAGGATATTTAATTAGCTAAAATTAAATAAAATAATGTGGAGATTAATGGATGGAGATTCGTTTTAGCTAAGGGTAGCCATGCCATGATGGTGTGTCAATTAATATAAAATAACCTAAACAAAGGTGTTAGGAGATGACAAGGGCAATATGGGAAATAGGTGGAGCTTATACCCTAAACCCTTAGGAGATAGAATACTCATGTTCATTCTCATTTCTATCAAACTAAAAATACTAAGGCTGGCCACCATTTTTACTCTCGAAAAGAAGATTAAAGCTAGGATTCAAAAGAAGAGAAATAATCAACTAAATCAACATCAAATCTCACATCTATAATCTCAAAGCTAAGGCGAATAATTACTACGTCCCATATTCTATTGGTTTTCGGTTTTAAGACTAAGATCCGAAATATTTTTGCAAGTAATTGCTATATTTTGAGGATTAAATTATATGTATGTTTGTTGGTGAAGTATGCATGTTCATACTTGTTTTAAATGATATGTCTGAAATGAAAACCCAAATTGATGACATCCAAGTGCCTTGAAAATTTAAATATATTTCGAAAATGATATTTTAGAGATGGGTTTCAATTTTCATATTTTTTTCGAATTAAGGTGGATTTTATATTGATTTTATAGCGAAGGAAATTGTTTATTGGGTTAGAGATTATTTTCGGCCAAAATAATAATTATTTGGGGTTGAAATTTTTATTTAGGCAACATAATAAAATAGATTTTCTGGGATTTTTCTAGATTTTTCCTAAATGTTTTGATGGATATATAAAATTATTTAAGGTACAGGACTTAAATGTTTTATATATTTAATTAAGGAGAAGAAGCATTTTGTAAAATAAAATGACTACTAATTTTGAAAATAGTGGCAGCACATTTCTGAAAAGAATTTGTTAACCAATGAGAATTTGACAAATAAAGGTAAGTTAGTTGAAAAGTTATCCTTTTTAAGCTAAAAAAAGAAATCATACTTTTAGCTTGTTTCAGCCTATTACGGCAGTAAACCTTCCGACCCAAACCTTCCGACAAGGTCGAAAGGTTCTATGCTTTCGACAAGGTCAAACCAATGCATATGGTATCAAACTATTTGGTATGTAATGAATTGGACAAGGTCAAAGGGTTCTTAACTGAAAGGTTGATGGCCAAAGAGGTTGGGGTATGTTTGTTTTGTAAACCAAAAGCTTTCCCCTGCTCTGCTTTCGAACTAG
Source organism: Allium cepa (assembly GCA_030765085.1). NCBI lineage: Eukaryota > Viridiplantae > Streptophyta > Magnoliopsida > Asparagales > Amaryllidaceae > Allium > Allium cepa. The sequence continues at coordinate 456,984,055 of CM060938.1, read as the reverse complement.
AGCTTTCGACGTGGTTACTTTTGACCTGGTCAAATTGTTTAAAAGAATGGTTTAAAACCTTTTGACGCAGTCGAAAGGTTACTGCTGCTACTTTGTTTTGAAACCTTCCGACATAGGCGAAAGGTTACTACTGCTTTATATAAATGTTATGTTTTGAACTTTCCGACAAATTCGAAGGGTGAACTTTGATTGAATTCGAAAGGTTTACTTTTTCGAAAGACTACCTGCTTCTCCATGATTTCAAAAGGAAGCTTTTAACTTAGGCGATTTAGCCTTGTTTTATAAATTTATCTATAATCGAAAGCTTTCAAAAGTTTTAAAAGATGCCTTAAAGCTTTCGAAGTAGAGCTTTTGACTTTGCCGAAAGGTTGCTTCTAATGGAGTCGAAAGGTTTTAAAAGAAGGTTTTCCACCTGTTTTAAATTGAACCCAGGAAAATTTTCAAATGGTTGTGTTAAAGAAGAGTTAATGCCTTCAAATGGATTTGTTTACTGAATGGTTTTAAAGGGGTCAAAAGTAAAGCCTTCGACAGGGTCGAAAGCCAAGCTTCTGACGAGGTCGAAAGTTAGCTTCCGACGAGGTCGAAAGGTTTAGTTTTTGAATGTTTTTAGAAGGTTTTGTATAGAAGGATTTCCAATGATTTTCTAAGGCAATGTTTCAAGTCATTTTAAAATAGGTGTCTATGGTTTTATTGCTTTCTAAAGGTTTGAAGTTCAATGGGATCGAAAGATTTGAGATTCAATGATTTCGAAGGGTTGAGTTTCAATGGTTTCGAAAGGTTTCAGATTTCTAAGGTTTTTGAGGGTACCAATGGAAATAATAAATGAATATGACCTAAGTTAGGTATACTGATGAAAATAGGTTAATTAGGGGCTAAAATGATAGAAATAGAATCATGGGGTTATATACATATATATGGAATCATGGGGATAACATGATACCAATAAATTCATGAGCATGAGTCAAAAGGAAAATTAAAATAGAATCATAGGGCTAACATGATATAAATAAACTCATGGGGCTAACATGATATAAATAGAATCAAGAGGTTAACATGGTATACATATATATAATCATGGGGCTAACATGATTCCAATAAACTCATAGGGATAGCATGAGTCAAAAGGCAAATTCAAATAGAATCATAGGGCTAACATGATATAGATAAACTCATGGGGCTAATACGAGACCATTAAATTCATGGGGCTAACATGAAATAATTAGATTCATGGGGCTAGCACGAATCAAGTGGCAAAATGATGGGTTCATAGTTGTCCTAGAAAAACTATGTGATGTGAGATGGATAGTCTACATCGACTTAAACAAAATGAATGTGGAATAGGTAGTCCCTCTTTGGTATAATAAAACTCTAACTAGGATGGAGAAATCCTAGTTGGTTTTAAGTATGCATATCACCATAATGTTTTTTAAATACATGTTTTAACCATTATGGATGCAGAGACACAGTATATGGTTTTATGAAAGGTTTTGCAACAGATATGTTTTAAAAGGACGTTATTGAGGGGAAACCCGTTCCGCTAAGCGGCGTGGTTTCACTTAACATGTTTGACCGAGATGTATAGTAATATTCATACCAGGCTTTATGTCTGACTCGAAGTTTATGTTTTCCCCTTAAACTCTCGGGTGCTCAAAATTAAATTGAATAGGCTGAGGGATTAAGGTCTTTTTCAGGTTTTAGCAGGATGACGAATAAACTACCGGAGGCATGTAGGAGGAAAATGGATAGCTATTTAGGAGTTGCAGTTCTTGTTGTGTTTTGTTGGTTTTTCCGCTGTGTTATTTTGTATTAAATCTATTATGACCATATGATTCTGATCAACCAAGGGGGTATCTTCATACACCGCTCTTGGCGTATTTTGTAATAATTATATTTTGAGCCTACGAATGATTTAGGTTTATTTGTTGTGAATGTAAAACAATTAGTTTTGAAATGTAATGAAGTAAAAATTTGTTTTGAAATCTGTGTTTTGTTTCATATTCAAGAGCTTTTGATATTATTGATACCATTAACATAGTCGTATTTAGTCGCCGAAAGCTAATACTATAGATGACTACAACATCTGTAACGCTTAGTTTTGGGCCTTTAGATAGGGATGTTACATAGCGGCTGCTGCATCTTGGGTAGACATGTCTAGATTAGAGCTGCCAGACTCATCTTGATTATCTAGTTGATCAGGTAGACCCATTTCATCACCTTCACCCCTATTATCATCATTGCCATAATCATCATTCCCATCATTATCACTTCCATCCTCATCTTCATCATCATTGTTTGAATCATTATCATCGTCATTTCCTTTTCCATCAGGCTCTGGCCCTTCTTTAATGAGAGCATCGTCAAATGTTAACCATTTCTTGGCATTAGTTTCTTCCTCACTGGGGAATTCTTCCTTAAGAGTCTTTTTATCCCTTTTTATTCTTAAGCTAAACTTTATTTTGTATTTTTCATTTAAGGCTGGAACAGAAGGGAAGCCCAAATTTGGGCATTTGCGGGTGTTGTTGAGATATGCTACAAATAATGTTTCTTCATAGCACCTCTAAGTGATCTTGGAAAGAGCAAAATCCAGGAAGGAGGCAACTTTTCCTTTAGCATATTTAATAATGTTATTCAAATAATCCAAAAGCTTGGATTTTCTTTCCAATTGACCAAGGAGAAATTTGTTTCTCTCGATTAATTCAAAATTTGCCTTTAACAGCATGATGTTTTCAACTTCTAAGTCTTTCACTTTACCCTCCAATAACAACTTGAATTTCTTTTCCTCCTCCAAAGAAGAAGCCAAGTTATCCTTTTCAATAATCGATTCATCTTGTTTTATGGTAATATCGGTTATAGCCTTTTGAAGGAAAGAAGCATTTCCTTCATCTTAACCACTTCAATAGAAGGTCCTCGAGAAGTACTCCTATGAAGCAACATATGTGATCTAGTGTATAATTTTACAGTGTGATTAAGTTAAAACAAATTCATAAAGTTAAAATTAATAATGTAAGTTAAGAAGCATATTGATAAGAGCTGCTTAAGAATGAGGAATAGGTGGTCATCGGACTAAGAGGGAGTTTGTGGTGATTCGAGAGAAGCAATGGAAGGGGATTGAATGGCTAATCAAGCCAGTTCCTTAAAGTTCATGGTTGAAGTTTGAGGTTGAGCCCTTAAGGGAAGAGGTTTAGCCGAAGAGAGCATAAAACCAAGCTCAACACATATGCGGTCGATAGATGTTGGAGAAAGAGGAAAGATACGTTATGGTGCTGAAAGTCTGAACTTCTTGGGATGTTTCAACTTGTGACTGTTTAAGATTTTCTGGAGCTTTATCTGTAACAACCATACTAGGAGTTGAGTCAATACTCACTTGCCTATCTTCTCTACGATGATAGGGGTTATTTCACCCTTAAATTTATGTCTTTTATTATGAGGAAGGGGAGGAGCATCAGCCAGAACATCTGCGTTTGTTCCTTCTTTCTCAAACGCTTCAATAGCTTCGGAGATTGAATTCTTAAAAGAAATAGATTCGGTTAGTTGAGATAGAACTAGAGATTCATTCTTGTTCTTCCTCTTTATGGAAATAGTGGCTTTAGTTATATGTTCTTTGCGGGATAATAACAAGCGTAGCTAACCCTAGAACAAAGATGGAAATAAGTGAACTGATAGCATTGTGAATCTTCTTTTCAGTTGTAGTGAAAGTGGGACTTCAATGGTGAAGTCCCCAGAATCACCCAACACTAACGAGCCAACTTTTAACTGTGGGCGGCTCTCCTAGGATCTTGTGATGGATTAAGATGTAAGAGTGATGAAGGAGCTTCAGTGGAGTTAGGAGTGTAAGCCTATTTCTCTTATTCTCACCCAAGAGAAGTAGAGAGTCCACAGTCTTTTGGTCATCAGAGCTTAAACCTTTAGAATTAGGACCTGGAAAAGGAAATCCATCAATAAATAATGGTAAATAAATAATAGTAATCAAGGATAAGAAACTTACTAGCAGTAGAATTTTTTTCTCTAATCTCAGAGAAGCGTTTGACGAAGAAAAATTGAGTCTCCCACACCCTTGCTTTATTAACAGATTCGAAGATTATGATCTTTGGGTGAAAATAAACTCAGTTTAGTTGATGGCCTAGTTGATCATCTATTTTAGTGGGACCGGCTAAGTAATAAAGAAGGTCAGGATTAAGAGATGGAAGTCCAGATTCCCGAGCAAAGACCTCCAAACAAGTCAAGTATGTATAGACGTTGGGAAAATTTTGGATCAGTGCTATGTCCAAGTACTCCAGATACTTGCGAGGAAGTACGGGAAAGGGAGGTAACCCATATGCCAAATGTGAATAGCTGCAAAAGTGAAATATCCTTCTAGAGGATTGTAGATATTATCCGGAAAACTAGCAGGAATGGCCTCAATCCTAGTGATCCCAAATTGATCGAGAATGGAGTCAATTTCGAATTTAGAAGTGATGTGTGATGGTTTAGTAACGTAGCTTTTTTTCTTGGCAATTGAAGGAGAAGGCTTGGGTTTTGTAGCAGCTTTCTTGGTAGCCTTTTGATGGATTGCTTACTTTCCATTGTCCTGCCACGTGATATTATTCTTTTTTTAAAGTTGATCAAAATAGTACGTTTAGTACATGAAAAACCAAGAATTTAGCTATCTAAACAATCTTTTTATCCTTAAACGAAGGCAAGTAGCAGTTTTTGAACCAAAGCTTAAAAGGTCTTATAATCATGACCAATATTGTAGAGGTAGCGACTTCGATCTCAATAGACGACGATGGTGTGAGTTAAAAATATGACAACTAGTTAAGTAATTCTATGTCATGACCAAAATGCAAGAGTGCCAAAGTTATATAAAGTTCTACTTATAGAGTTGAAGGTAACTATAAAGTAGGGGCATTTATTGAAACATATACATAAGAAAGCGTTAAAGACGGATGATTTCGAACCTAATTAATATCAAGTACATTATCAGCATATTTAACTAATGTAGGCACCATTAATGATCAATATACCTATAGCTAAGAATAACCTCTCTTCAACCTAGTTGAAGAGATTAAAAATGACTTTAACCCTATTAATTAACCAACGACTGCTGCGATAGGGCTCTTCGCACCTTATTAAAACTAAAGTTGGATGTTGTCAATAACATAGGAATTTTATTATTATCACTTTCAATTTATTCTTGAAGTACTGAAATTTTTGGCAAACAAAAACAATAGTATGTGAAGAGGTTAACACAACTTCAAAGAACATAATTATATCAATGAGAGTCAAAATCAATAAGAGAAGGGATAGAGTCGGAATCATTTATTTCGCCAACATGCTTGTAATTCTAAATCAATGTTGAATGAAATTAATATCTAATTAAGTGATGCGAAGGCATTTCACTAATGGGTTAGCGGTTATTAAATCATCAAACCTATTTTAAATCCACTAATGATGAAGGAAACAACAACCCTAAAATCAATCAATGTACAAATGGGTATGGATTTGATATGCAGCTAAAAACCCTAAACTCCCAAATCAAAATCATCGATTAACAAATTCAAAGAATCCGCGGTCTCAATTAACAATGAAATTAGGATTAATCAAGCCGAATAAAAAAAAATCAATAATTAACTTGAGAATAATGAAGCCCTAATTGTGATTCCAGCAATGAAATTGTGTTAATAAATGAGCCAAAAAAAGAAATCGTACCTTATTTTTGAGGATCGGAAGTAAAGAATTAGAGTTTTATTGCTAATTTGAAGAATTTGTTCTTTTCTTAAATTCTCTCGTTTATAGGTGAAAGAGGGGGCAAGGGAAGAGTTTAGATATTTATAGGAGAAGAAGAGATGATTGAACGTCGTTGATTTGTTTTGAATGGATGGCCAGGTCGACAAGAGGAATACCAACAGAAGGGAAGATAACTTAGATTATATTGACCTGAAAAGTCAAAGTTTCCTCTACACTAGGGGGAAAATGTTATCACTACAAATTTCGATGAAGTAGGTCAAAGAACCATGAGTTCATAGTGGTCAAAGCAGCTCTCGTTAAAGACATGTGCACATCAGCTTGCTCATAATTCCAATGGCCATCATTGAAGTCAAAGAGAAAAGGACGAATGGAATATCACATCTACAATAAACGTCAAAGATACGGAGACGATGAGGCACTCAGAAAGGGATGAAACAACACTCTCTGGTAACGATAAATGAAGTACAAAATTACATACAGTCAAAGGGGCAAAGAAAATACACTCTCTGCACATCAACAAGCACTTCAGAAAGGTTTTTCTAGGAGACAAGGAGGGTGTTCCTACGGCAATATCATAAGGTCAATGGGCCACTTCGCTCTTTATTAAGAGACTACCTTGCATGTTAGATCTATACAACACTTCGAGGAAGCCACACATTTATGTAAAATGGTGTTGGTATAAGACATTGTCAATATCCGCAAAGTCACATTGCCATACTTAATAAATTTTGCATGCATCTTCTGATTGGCTTCGAAGGTTAACATTGAAAGAATAGAGTAGATCACTTTGACAACAACATCACGCAGATATTCCATCAAACTTGCTGGCCATCGCTCTTCGACGAGACTAGTGTTGAATTCCATTGAAGCTAATATTGTTGAATACACATTCACATGACGAAAACGCATCCGCATGATGAAGAGACTCCCGCATGTCGAAGACGTCCCTGCATACCGCTTCTTGATGATGATTCCTCCCCAGACTCATGTTAATGCCATCGAAGTCTACATTTGAAGTCATGAGGAGCGGAGTAATGGTTGCACACCTCTATAGCAGCCTAGGGGCGCCATTTTGAGGGCCAGATTTTCTCTTTCCTCACATCTTACATTGTAAAACCTAATTCAATTTGGAGATTTTAGAGCATATTATAATTCAAGAGCATTGTACACATAGGATCTTAAATACAAGGACATAGCATAGCATATGGTTAATTTATTCGAACATGTGAATTGAACATGCTTGTGACTTCGCATTTCCAAATTATTGTAACATCTTGATTGACATAGCATAACTGACTCCAACCCAGGCACTACAAGTTTAAGTTTGCGTTGCTCATACGATTTTGAACTCAAACTTGCCTTGAATATATGACTTCGAACTTATATTCATCTTGCATATATGACTTCGACAATGACAACAACAAGGATGAATACCATGATCTTATTGCTTTGACGAGCCTCTTTATGAATTTTTTATAAATAACCAAGTTTTCCAAGCACTTTTGGGGTTAGAAAATTTATGTGCTAACACATGGATTCTCAGCTTACAACGCCTTCCTAGGATGAGTAGCCTTATCCGACTTCCATTTAGTAATAGTCCCATATTGGTTGATGATTAATTTTACGACATCCAATGGGATAAGAGTGGTGGAAGGGAACCAGAACAAAGCCAAGAAATGTTATGCTGTAGATGTTCGAGAAAATAAAAGGAAAGAAAAGGGGAATGGCGTAGAAATTGCTTTCTGTTCCAAGAACTCTCTCTCGTAGCAACTAAAGGATGACCCCTTGAGTTACAAGTGATCCAAAAAATGAGCTTGACTTGAGAGATGGAGGAGAAAGGGCCGCAACCGAGCCCAAAAAGGCTTTGGAGTTTGTGAAAGTTGATGGTACCAATCCTACTAAGCTCATGAAAATTGGATCCGGTCTAGATCGGGTACAACTTATGGTTTTCTATGAGACAACCAAGACATGTTTGCCTAGTCCCATGCGGACATGTGCGAGGTTTGTCCCTCGGTCGCTTGTCACGCCTTGATTGTCGACCCAAGAAAGCTCCTTACTAGAAAATGATTTCATTTGTGAATTATTGTACCTAGAATAGACAAAAACCTAGTTCTCATCAAAAAGTTGAATGAAAAACGATAGACTTGTGTGGAATTTTCTAACTTAAACTATGCATGTCCCAATGATTGTTGCTCCCTTTCGAGGATTGATTATTTGGTGGATGGTACTACTAGGCATGAGCTTCTATCCTTTATGGATGCTTACTCAGGCTATAACCAAATTGCAACGCATGTCCCTGAATAGGAGTAAACCAACTTTATCGTATACCTAGGGCTCTACTGCTAAAAGGTAATGCCATTTGGACTCAAGAATGCGGAAGCGACATAACAACGTCTAGTGAACAAGATGTTCACCGAGCTGATTGGAAAAACCATAGAGGTATACGTTGATGGCATGCTAGTAAAGTCACGAAAGTTTGTAGATCAAAGCTCGTACATGGAAGAAATGTTTCAAATCCTACGAAGGTAAGGGATGAAGTTGAACCTGCTAAAGTGTTGTTTTGTAGTGGTTTTGGATAAATCTTAGGCTTCATTGCACATGCAAAGGGGATAGAGGCTAATCTAGAATAGGTTTAGGCACTAAGAGACATCAAAATTCCTAAAACACAAGAGGAAATGTGGAGCTTGAACGAGAAGGTAGCGGCTTTGAGCAGGTTCATATCCAACGCCACAGACAAGTGCATCACATTCTTTGAAGTGCTAAAAAGGAAAACGATAAGTTCATATGGATGGATGAATGTCCGGCTGTATTCTTAAATCTATTGGAGCACCTACAAAAGCCACCGGTTTTGTCTACACCAGTTGAGGGGGGATATTTTTTCATCTACTTAGTAGTGTCACATAATTCTTTGAGTACAACCTTAGTCAGGGAGGAAGATCAGGTACAACGTCCTATGTATTACTAAAGCAAGCACTTCACCTGGCTAGAATCCAGGTATCCTAAGCTGGGAAAGCTGGTATACTATCTACTGATTGCATCTAGGAAATTGAGGCATTACTTCCAATCATATCCTATCCAGGTACTCATAGACCAACCCATGCTGCATGTTCTACACAGGCCAAACACTTTAGGAAAACTTACCAAATGGAGCATCATGTTAAGCCAGTCTAAGATAACCTATCACTCTTGGACTTGCGATTAACAGGCAAGCACTGGCATGCTTCCTTGTTGAATTTACTATTCAAGAGGATAAAGTGAAGCCATTGGAAAAGGAAGCCCTCAACTGGTGAGTGTATGTTGATGGAGCATCTAATGATTATGACTCTAGTGCAAGGGTAGTATTTCTAACTCCCAAAAGAAGAAAGTTGAGTTATTCCATTAAATTGGGATTCAAAGCAACGAATAATGAGGCAGAGTATGAAGCTTTGATAACCGGGCTGGACTTAGAAATGATGTTAAGGATAATGATGTTGTATGTTCATAGTGACTCTCGGCTGGTGGTAAATCAGGTACTTGGGGAATTTCAGGCAAAAGGAGAATGCTTAACATATTCCTTCAGATGAGATTTAGGATGCAGATGGATTAGCGAAGTTGACAAGTTAAGGAGATGAGTCCCTATTGGGATCAATACCTATTATGACCCTACATATATGCAGTTCCAAGGAAACAAATGAGGTTGCGACTGTTGCGGATGTAAAGACCTAGATTACCCTGTTGATAAAGTATTTGAGTGAAAGACTATTGCTCGATGATCGAAACAAGACCAAAAATATCCTATGAAAGGCTCCTCGGTTCGTCATCAAGTATGGACTACGGTATAAAAGAGGTTATTCGAACCCGCTACTTAGATGCATAGCTGGACAAGAAGTCGAATGGGTACTGAGAGACATACATCAAGGAAGCCATGGAGACTATACATGAAGACGGAACATGGAAAAGAAAGTCTTGAGATACAGATACTTCTGGCCTACATTGAACCATGATGCAATGGAGTACATATGGAGGTGTGACAAATGCCACTGGTTCGTGAAGATTCATAGGTTGCCCCTAAATGTGTTCACTCACATGATTATCCTATGGCCTTTTGTAGCTTGGGAAACGACTTAATCGAAGAAATTTCAATGGCCAGGGGTGGAGCTAAGTGCATAATAATGGTAGTTAAAAGTGGATAAATCAGCTACATTAAGATTATCATCCGGGGAGGTATGTTAGATATCCAAAAACAGCTTAGCAACAGTCGGACAAGTGGGTAATGCTAGGGTGAATCAACAAAGTTACCACTTTTAAATACTAGCCTGGATTACACTTTCAAATCAATAGTTCAAGGGAACTCTCAAAGAGAAAGCAGACGCTTCATCAAATTTCTTCGTGACTCCCTCATCCTTTTAATCGAACTCGAGAAATAAGGAGCGACACTGGACCCAATTAATATATTGGGCCCGAATTAATATACTTGGCCTCACAATTAATATACTAGCATCCGAAAAATAGTTGTTTCATTTGATCCAGCTAATCGAAAAGACCATCATATTAGAATCATTTTTTCTTGAGCCGTATGAGGAGAAAAAGAAGAAAACTCTTCTATTTTACACCTTTCTTGATCATGTCTGATTCTTTAATTGGAGATACCATTATTTCTAGTATAGATGTCCCTATATCAATGGAAAATGCCCTACTGGCTAAGGAAGCTCAACCTTGAGTTTGCGTTGACTTGGACAGAGCTCATTCAATTTGATTTGGATAGAAAGGAACGATCCATTTTTTCTTTAAGATATTCCTATTCAGATTACTACTTTACTAACTGGGTAGAAGCTAAGCCCTTTACTAAGGTGTCAATAGCCAAAGTCATCAACTTTTTAATCAGGAATGTGATATGCAGGTGCGAAGTTCCTCTCTAGATCATATTAGACAGTGGATTGTAGTTTGACAGCGCAGAGTTTGTCGATTTCTACTAGCAGCACGGAACAAAGAAAAGCTTCTCTACGGTGGCATACACGTAGGCTAACAGATAGGTGGAGGCAGTCAATAAGGTTCTAAAGAAACTCATAAATAAGTGGCTAGAAAAAGGAAAACGAGCATCAGTTGACGAATTTCCCCTGGCGCTATGGGCCTACCGCACTTCTTTCAAGATAGCAACAGGATATACTCCTTTCTCATTGGCTTACGGGTCGGAGGCAATGTTGCTAGTAGAGATAATTGTCCCATCCCGTAGAATACTTCATTATGACCCAAATGAGAATGAAGAGGTGCTGAACATGTCACTTGATTTGGTGGATGAAAGGCACTAGGAAGCTGCCTTGAGGGTTGAAGCACATAAACGAAGGGTAGCTGCACAGTACAATTCTAAGCTCAAACATCGCCCATTCAAGAAAGGGGACTTGGTGCTGAAGCGAATCTTCCCTACACCAGGAGAACTTGATCCAGTCTGGGAAGGACTGTATGTCATCCACAAGAACCTCGGTAACGGATCCTTCATTCTCAGCATAATAGATGGATGTATATTTAAAAAGCTTGGAATGTGCACCATCTCCGTCGTTACTTTACTTGAGTTCTCTCTATTTTGCTAATTGTATTGAAAATCTATAATTGAAAAAACTATAAGACGGATCCTAATAAGGTATGCTTTTCCCTAAAATCTTATCATCATAGGTAATGGTAAGGAAAATGTAACTTTACTTTCACTTAAACGCAAGTGGGAATAACATTAGCACCACAAGGAAACATCACCTGGGAATAGCCAGTTGACTCCACAACTAGGGAATACGATTGCATTTTCACATTATTTCCACTCCTAATTTCTTCACTAGCAACAGTTAGCTCTTTCAGCCCATGGTCAGGACATGATCTTGAAGTGGATGCTTGCCGTTGATGATCAGCCTAAACTACATTGTCGGCAATAGCGAGCCCGATCCGCCCATGGTTAGGACATGATCACTAAGTGGGTGCTCATCATTGACGATCGGTCCAAAATATTTAGCCAGCAATGGCGAGCCCGATCAGCCCATGGTCAAGACATGCCACCAAGTGGGTGTTCACTATTGACGATCAAACAAAACTACTTTGTTGACAATGGTGAGCGTAATTAGCTCATGGTCAGCACATGACCACCAAGTGGGTGCTTGCCATTGACGACTGTCCCAAAGTTTCTTTGCTAGCAATAGCGAGCCCGATCAGCTCATGGTCTGGACATGACCGCCAAATAGGTGCTCGCCATTAACGATCGGTACAAACTACCCAGCTAGCTGTGGTGGGCCGGAGTGACCCTATTTAGGATTCCATAGCTGATAGTGGCGTACAATTTCCTTTTGATAATCGAAAGCTGGAGTAACACCACTCAGGCGTTCATTGTTGTCAAATAACATTTGTCACCAACCTAGCATTCAAATTTTATGACTCCAAGCAAACCATGTGCTGACTCCAAACAAATGGTATATTTTCTCGAGTCAGACTCCAAGTAAAATACCACCGATCCGTCAATGCCGATCCATCTACTTTTCCCCATAACTCGAATATGCCAACTCCAAATGCCTTGAAATTCAGAATACAACCTTATAGGGCAATATTTGTCACCCTAGACCTATCTCACCTAGTTTGAAATTTTTTAGGGATCGTCACTGATCCATAACTCCATCCAAAGTAATTTTCCATTCAATCGGCATTTCCAATCATTCAAGCATAGGATAATCATGTATATATCATTCTCAAGCATTATAACGGCCGTAACTTGGAAACAGACCAGTTTGACAATGATTGGAGCAACTTCCCCAATCGAAACCCACTCACCGAAGCTATTCAACATGCAGAATATCCAAAGAAGTTTATCATGCAAAAAGAATACCTCTTTAAAACTGTACAACTGATTCAAAATTGTTTTTTTACAGGTATGACTAGCATATGGACGAAGTGAGTGTGACAGATGCAGTCTACTGCTAGGCCCTTAAGAATCATTAAAGGATGAAATAACCTACTATCCTGGAACAATTCTATAGGAAGGCAAACAGGTTCTAAAGACTAAAAGTAGTGTAATTGGAAGAAAAAACCCAGCTATTTGCCAATGAACATACTAAAAGGTTAAGGAGCTACAAGACTCAGGGACCTTCTACCTGAGCAAGGCTACTAAGACCCGGTAGAAAAGCACCATAGCTAACTGATGAAATCAAACGAAAGGATGATTATCAAATAACATTCTAGCTAGCTAGAAACTAAGGAATAGGGTAGCAACCCAAAGCGATGCCTTCTGATCCATCCTTGTCTACTTTCCTTTTCCAAATGAGCAAACAGAACACTAGGGGAATTGTGGATAACACGGTGAAAGAAATGCTTCTATGCCCTAGACGAGTCATGTCGATCCCCCTTTCGAGAACCGGTGTTGCTCGGGTAGCGTCGAGAAGTCTTGTTCAAAGGATTATCAAACAAACAGATCCAACCCCTTAATATCCAGAAACCAATAAAAATGTGTTCATGCAAGTTGAATCCTAAAAAGTCCCCTTGAAGTCGTTGAACCATCACTTCAATACCGCTGGGCCATCGGACACACGACCTAGAACTCTTCTTAGAGTCGATGAATTATCGTTCTAAGGCCGTCTGGTCACTGGACATCCAACCAAAATTTCTCTTGAAGTAAATGAATAATCACTTTAAGTCCATCAGACCTTTAGTAACACGACCAAAACTCTTCTTGGAGTTGATGAATTATCACTCTAAGGCCGTCTGGTCATCATACACCTGAGCAAAGTTCCTCTTGAAATCGATAAATTATTGTTCCAAGGTTGTTTGGTCGTCGGACATCCGACCACAAAAACTCCTTTACGTACTAAAGCATCATGAAGTTCTTTCAGGAACTAGAGCGTCATGAAGGCGAACCGGTAGATCAGTATTCATCTAATCCAAAAAACCCATCTCGAAGGTGAAGGTTTCTGTGAACTAAAGCATCGTGAAGGTGAACGGTAGATCATCAGTCATCTGATCCCAAAAATGCTTCATGAACGTGAAGGTATTTCACATACTAAGCATCGTGAAGGCGAATGGGTAGATCAATCGTCACCTGATCCAAAAAACCCTTCGCGAACGTGAAGGTCTTTGATGAACTAAAGCATCATAAAGGCGAACTGGTAGATCAGCGGTCATCTGATCCAAAAAACTCTTCGTGAACACGAAGGTCTTTCACAACTAAAGCATCATGAAGGTAAACCGGTAGATCAGCATTCATATGATCTAGAAAACCCTTCGCAAATGGGAAGTTCTTTCATGAACTAAAGCGTCATGAAGGTGAATTGGTGGATCAGAAAAATTTATGCATGACTAATATCTGCAAAGGTGAACTAGAAGGTCAACATTCATCTGATCCAGAGTCCCTTTGAAGTCAAAGAAGTCATGCTCCATGGCCACAAATCAATAATCATATCAGTCCAACCGCATAATTAACGGAATCACTTCTAACGACTGATGAAACAAATATTGCTAAACTCCAGAGCTTCAAAGTTTCTCGAATGAACTAAGCCAGAACTGAACCGACCTTATGGTTAATCAGAGGCTGACTCGAATCAGGCCAAGACATAGAACTCGGGAGAACTGCACTCACTGGACTGGAGGCAACCGGACGAGTTATGGAGAGACCCTGGGTACAATTCAAGTGCGTCAATAGCCCTATGGCATGGGGGGACCGCATACACTTGAATAGCCACAAGGAAGGTCGAGACTAAACGTGCCATAGTTCTGTTATGCCTGATCAAAAATTCTAGCATTCTAACAACTATGGACTTAATACCTAGCTAGAATGACAAACGAAATAGAAGCATAATACTTGCTTACTTCTTCCCAACTCCTCCTTTACCACCCTTGGTGACTAGTTCCTTTTCATTTTAGACTGTATGCCAGTTAAAGACCAATTCTTTAAAGGCGGTTTGGACCAGCAACTTAGAGTCTCACCCTAAACTCCCATAAGCTCTTTCTTCATAACCATCTCCATGCGATCAGCTATAGATCTCTTCATCATGGCAACCTTGTCTATTTGCCATTGCGCGTCTTCCTGAAATATAGGAGGATCTTCCAAGCCACGGTTAACCGATCCAAAAACCAATTATCACTTAGAACTGATGAAATTGCGTTCTAGTGAAGTCAAGTCATCGGATTGATGGAAAAACTTAATCCTTTCCGTCTAAGAACTGGTATCGCTCGTCTAGCACCGGGAAGGCCCACACCATTATTTATATTTCATAAGCCATGCACTTTAAAAAGCCATGCATTTCATGAGCCGTGCACTTTGTAAGCTGCGCATTCTCAGCAGCCGCACATTTTATAAGCCGCGCAAGCACTGCTTGATGTTTCCCCGGCATCATCAGCAAATCGTTAAAATTTTCTAAGTACTGGTGTTGTCTCGACAACACCAGGAAACTTATCTATTGTAGGATTAACAGTGATCAACTCCTGCTATCCAAAAAACCGACATTGCTCTGTAGTGCCACAAAGTTACAAACTAAGTAGTCGACAAAGAATTCTAATCCTTGACCAAAGTTAATGTAAAAAATGTCTAAATCCAAGACATCCAAGTCATGAGTTTTCAGAGATAGGAGCTGCAACGTACCTTTGATTAGGGCATCCAGGGAGCCGTCCAGAACATTAAGTCTCACATCAACTATTCGAAATAATCAACCCTGTGGACTGAGGAGCATGTAACACATTAACACTTGTTCATGATAAAAAATCGCTCCAACTTGCGATAAAGGGAGGAACTTACCTTATTCTAGAGATAGACGATGACGGGAGGCATTTACAGAATGAAAACATCAACGCGTAAGTTTCCAAAGATAGAAGCAGATGCTCAACTGAGGTCTCAAACCCCAACTTATAAAAAATAAGCTGTTACCCAAAGACCGACAACGGCATGGACAGAACACTTGAAATCAATTAAATAAACCATTGATTCCCAAAGATTGGAACCAACGAATAAGGTTGATATTCGCAATAATGCTATCAGCACAGCATAATGCATATGGCCTAAACAAGCAAGGTTAAGTGTCATAGATTTAAGACAAACATTACTGAATTCTACCGGTCCATGATCAGGATAATAATGAGCACGATCACACCAGGAGAAATGTGATTACTCACTCCACAATTTCTATTTTTCTATATGAACATAGAATTTAACACCTAATATTGAAGGGTTCTGCAGATAGAAGTCCGATCATAACAAAAACTCTATTGGAGGAAATCTGATTCTTTATGAATAAGAATAATCATGGAATTGGTTAAGCAACAACCCTGCATTTCCAAGGGTAACACTTGACGGTAATAAATAAGGCTAGGCAATGGAAACATATGGGGCTCCTATCCTTCCAGAACTTGGCATATATCGAAGTTAAGCAACGTTGAGAAAAACAGCCACATTGTGTTGAAAGGGATCTACTCGACTATACAGGATCGAATGAATAATTCAATGCTAACCATGACTTTAGCATTGCCCAAAGACAGGAAACACTAAGAAAAGACTTCTTTAATCCAATCATCGAAATGCAAGTTTTCAAAGATGAAACTAGTGCCCACCTTGATTAAAAGCATTTCCAATTGCCAGATCGACCGAGAAAATTGATTCCAACCTTTTGAGTGTCGGTGATGCCCCGGTAATGCTAAGGCCTTTTCTCATTTCCTAAGTACCAGTATTGCCCCGGCGATGTCGAGAAACTTTCTATTTCATAAGTATCGGTGTTCCTCGGGAAAAGCTGGGAAACTCTCTATTTCATATGTACCGACATTGCCACAACAATGCTTGGAAATTTTCTATTCACTATGTACTGGTGTTGCCTCGGCAACGCTAGGAAAACTTTAATCTACAGGTTTGATGAAAATACTCACCATAGTAAACCATCTATGCACTAGCTTTTGGAGATAGAAGGTCATCCTCAACCGAGATTCTACCTTTATCTTCAAAAAACTACCGTTACCCGAAAATGGGCAACAACAGGAAGACATGACCTTTCATAGGTTAGCCGGATGGTTCGACCTTTCATCATCGGAATCGGCCACTGCATAGGAAAAAAGCAAAGTTAAAGGGAAATCCTAGGATTGAATTGCTCGCGTGCTAATTTCTAGGGATGAAAGCCGGTGTGCAACTGAATTTCTTGAATTTAGTTTAGAAAGAATTTATATATAGCCAAAAGATAGGAAACTTCGAGGAAGTGTTGCTTGGAACCAAGCATCTAGGTTATCAATTTCGAAGATAGGAATTAGCGTATGAACATAACTTCTGTGACGATGGCAATAAGCAAAGCATGCACAACAAAGGACATGTAGGGAATCATGGAAGGTCGAAACTAAAACCATCGCACTTCCTCAATCCTAAAATAGGATTGAGAGCCAGACCAGGGGCAATTTAATCATTTGCCCTAAATCTCCCAATCTCTCACAATCGCCCAAATATTGGTATTCATAATAGCTAGTCCCTCGAGCAGGGATAGATGTATAAATAATTGATCGAAAGAAATGTTGCAAAGTCCAAACACAAATAACTGCGAGGTCGGTTAGATAACGGTTTTGTATCGCAAACCAGAGCATTCTGGAAACAAAATCACCAACAAAGGAAATGAAGGATTTAACGTTCAGAAATCAACCATCGTTTACAGTATGGCAATGATGAGAATGATCGATGGCCAACTTACGGTCTAACTAGATCCTTTGGTTCTAACTTGGAGGAATATATCATTACCCGAAGTTTGATGATGCTAAGAAGAAACCCCTAAAATGAAATATCGATACATTGGCTTTCGAAAATAGAAGCAAGAGTTTTATTGAATTTCAATCCTATCTTCTGGCATCTCATGCTATTTGAAGATTCACAAAATCAAGGAAAAATCCACAGAGTTGAGTGATCCGTGAACAAGATTCTAGAGATAGAAACCAATACATGATTGGGGTCTCAACACTAAACTTGGAAGAATTCACTCTAGCAAAAGATGATGGCAATGTGTCTTTGTAGCACATGCATCCAGAATGACATTGGATGATGAACTCAACATAAAGGAATTCAGTTATAGTCAAGAAATAGACAACATTGAAAAAATTAGAGCTTAGAATCAAGCAGCAAAGTCCTTAGTTCCTGGAGATAGGATCTATCGTGCTAATCAAACCGGGGTAATCGAATGTATTGCTTAGGATACCCAGTCTCCCGAAAACATATAGACCTAGTATAAAGAGAAATTATCCCTATGGACTTAGGCAGATACACCAACACTTTGTTGAAACGAACTCAATTGAGCATAAGTAGGGATTAGCTAAAGAACTGTCTAGACCAAGCAACCTCATAGTTTTGAACAAAGCTATAAAATAGACTATACCGAAATGACCGTAGAAGTATTACTTACACGTATAGAATTATAGTAAACGATTATGTTGCACATGATACAAGAGATGAAATAGCGAGAAAAAGAAATGTTTAGAATCGAGCAATTAAACCAATAGCCCCAGAGACAAAGGTTGGTATGCAGGTAGAATTTCAAAAATCGCAAAGGAAGGATAATCGCAATTGAAAAACTCATGCGCTAGTTTCCAAAGACTGAAACTGTGCCTGATCGAATTTCATCTACAACTCTACAGGAGCAGCTATGCCTTGTAATTTAACTGTAATCAATCATCCCAATACCATAGGAATAATGAGTGAAGCCTAATTTGCGAAGGACCCAGCTTTAAGAGCAGTGGAAGTCCCCCCGTTAGACTAAAGATTAGATTATCAAAAAGTAATTTCAATAATAAAACTTAGCGTTCAACCCTATCGGGTATGTTTTACTTTAAATAATATCCTCATATAAACAACGCCTAAAATCTAAGGGAAATCAGAGTATGTTAACTAGTCGGGTTCTGAACGTTGACCGGGCAGATGTAGTGTGTTGTCCACATGAGAAAAGTCGAATATCCCGAATACTACAAATGAACAATCTAGCATAGATATGTTGCTTACATTTGAAAAACAATCCATATCATCCTTTGAAATTATTTTTTCCACACTTTCCCGTTATCAATCAATGATCGATAATGGAGCCACTGTCCAAAGCGACGCGAGAAGCTTTTCTTCTTAGGATCACTGGAGTAAAAAATCGAGAAGAGCGATACGATTGAATCATCCGCTATATCCGATTTTGGAATAAATCATCGCACTAGCTAGAATTCAAAATGGCAACAGGAACTTAACCAAGTCCTTGAAAATAAATTGTTAAAGACCAAGAGCAAGTCTTCGCTCCAAAATGGTGTGCAATTGTTTGAGACAAAACTTAGCTTCGCGGCCAGTCGAGTTAAAACTATATAGTCGACTCCCAACCTAAGTCATGCACCCACTTACAATCTAATCCCTTGTGCAAACTAGGAAGCAAAGATTTCATCATTAATACTAGGAATAGAAATTCAAATCGAAATCAAAAAAATGAACGGCTATCAGAAGTTAATCAATTGAAAACAACATCTTGAGATGTACTTCGACAACTCACTGAAATTCACAAGATAGTAATCTAAAACTTGTCATGTTCCAGAGCATACTTTGCTTCCAACGAAAGCATACTCTAGGGGGCAAATGTTAACTGGGTTTTTAACCTTGTAGAATTCAAAGGACGTCGAAACAGCTTCGTCGAGTCAAAGCAACTTAAGAGTCAACCAAAAGGACTGGAAGAACCAACTAAGAATTAGAGTAAAAGAAAGCAAAAACATGCCATAGTGATGGATCGCTAGTGATTCATAAGGTTCGCTTGTAGTTACACCAATCCTCTTACATCGTGATCCAATAGGTATTCTAGGAATGATTTCTAAGTTTGATGGAGTGCCGAACAAGTTAGATCGAGAAGTGATCATTCGTCTAATCCAATCGGTAGTCCAATGCAACTAGTGTATGGATCATCATCAAAACAAGACAACAAGTTACAAATTTACATGAAGAACACCAATACGAGACAACAAATGCAACTCAAAAGACAGAGTCTAAAAATCCACTAAGTACATGGATCGCTAGCGATCCATGCACTATGGATCACCAGTGATCGCTAGATTGCCATGAAGTTTAAAGGAAAGGATGAAGGAGACCAGCCCAAGCAATTAAATCGTTAGTGACCCAAAAACTATGGATCGCCAGCGATCCATTGCCTATGGATCACTAGCGATCCATCAAATTGACTCGGTTGGCTACGGAACTCTCAGTGCACCTTCGTATTTCCAAAGGCAAGCTTCTGGCATGGCGACCTAGCCCAATTGATCTCCATTCCCTATAAATACAATCCAACCTACAACATAAACATGATCTTCTGGACTGGCTATTGAAGCTCTACAGAAACTATTCTTCACTCTTCTCCTTCCATATATCAATCATCTAAAAGATTCAATGTCACATTGGTGACTTGATCTAACTTACAAGATCCATCCAAATTGTAATCAGATTCAACTTGTAATTGCAGTCATCCAATAACAAAAGTTATAAAGTGTACGCGGGCTTAATTAGCAGTCATACTACTATAAAAAATCTCTTATCTCTTTACTTTATCCACGAGTTATTATTCCTCGTCTTTATTTTATTTGTCTTGATAAATAGAGCTGGTGCTTTCACACTCAATCCAGGGTGTTTATCTATTTTTTGGGTTAACAACCATGTAACACCCCTAATTTTTGATAATATTATTTAGGAGATTTAATTAGATAAATTAAACAAAATAATGTAAATGCTAAGTAATAAAGGGATTGGGACTTGAATTAATTAAATTAAGGCCGAGCCTAATATAAAATTAACGGGCTTAAGAATGAATTTTCGGTTAATTAAATTACATAAGGGTATACTAGGAATTGCCGCCCATAACCCCTGTCCTTATATATTTTCGTTCCTACCTTTTTCTCCCCATTCATGTCATTTTGAAAACTAAACGCAAGAAGGAAAGGCCGATCATTAACAAGAGGGATACAAATTAAAAGCTATAGAATATAGCTTAGGGGAAATCAATCTCAATCCAATCTCCTTATCTAAATCAAGGTGAATAATAATTCCATCTCTATTCAGTTTTAAATCATATGTTTCGAATTTAAGGGATAAATTCATTTCTAAGACGAATAGAATGATGATATGCTTGAGCTTGATTTGTTGAATTTAAATAAGATTGTTTAATGAAAATTTTACTCAGTTTTAGGGTAAAACCAATATGTGCTAATGTTTAAATGCCATGGAAAAATTTTATGTCATGTAAAACATGATTTTGGAGTTGGGTTCAATTTTGATAATTTTTCAAGCTATGGCAAGATTATTATGAATTTTCAAAAGGAAAATATGGTTATTTGGGTTTATAAATTTTTTTGAAAAATATGTTAAGAATTTGGGTCTAGAATTTTGATATGTTAGATAACATGATTAAACTGAATTTTTGGAATTTTTGGGGATTTTTCCAAAGTAATTTGCTATGCAAGTTAAATTATTTTAGAAGAGGGACTTCTTTGCAATGTTTGTTTTACTTAATGGAAGGGCTTATTTGATTAATTAACTATGGTTTACATCTGAAATTAGCGGCAGTTATTTTGGAAAAAGAATTTAAAAAGGTTAAGGCAACCAATCTGGTGTTGGTGTGTGGCAGGTCAGTTAGAAAAAGATTTGCTTTAAGTAGTATTAAACCTAGTTTACTCAGAAAATTGAGTTCCTTCTACTTTGGAAAGTACCTTTCGACATAGAGCTTCCGCCTTCAACCAATTCAAAGCATACTAAGCTAAAACCAATACACAAGGTATCACAAAGATGTTACATAGTGGATTGGAGGAAGGCGAAAGGTAAGGTGTCGAAAGCATAGCTTTCGAAGGAGTCGCTACCTTGGTTTGTTTTTAAAAGAGAAGCTCCTGTCTTTGTTTTGTTTTATCTTCAAAGGGGTGGAAGCATATGGTTTTGAAAGAGTTTTTTAATATTTCAAAAGGGTTGCTATTAACTTAAGTTTTCTTTTGACCGGGTTTCTTTACTTATGAAAGAATATTTTGAAAGAAGGGGTTCCAACCTAGTCGAAACCCCTCTATCGTTCTTTAGCCTTTCGATGGTATTAAAAATATCAAGGCTGTCGAAAGGTACCTTGTTTTATAAATTTAAGCCATTTCCTATAGCATTCGAAAGGGATTAGGGATTTTGAAGGCAACGGTTTCGAAAGGGGTTTTGACACTAACCTTCCAATATTTTACCCAGATGTTTTATGCTTTCAAAAGAGATGGTGCCGATGCCATTATGTTTTTCCTAATATTTTGTATGATATAGAATGGTTTCAAAAGAGATGCTTTCGCCTATGTTTACTTTGATCCTAATACTATTTAAAGTATAAATCCAATGCTTATGAAAAGGGGACTTTCAATGATTTCGGAAGGGTTACTTCCAATGATGTCGAAAGGGGTACTCTCAACTTGTTTCGAAGCTATGCTTCTAAAAGTTAATATTAACACAATCGAAAGGTTTCAAAAGGAAGGTTTTAAAGTATTACAAAGGCAGAAGCCTTATGTTTTGAAAATAGATTTTAATGCTTTCAAAGAAGGTTATCCTATGATATCGAAAGCAAGATTTTGAAGGCGTCGAAAGATTTTGTAATCGACCCTCATTTTTAAAAGGAAAAACCCATGGATAAAATAAAAGGAGTTTTCATAATGGTTTTGAGAAGAAGCTTTCTTTGATAAAATAATAGCTTAAAGGTATTAACCATGTTTTATATTAAACCCACGGGAGCAGTATTTCGATGTTGTTATGTTTGCTTATTTCACTTTATAGTGGACCTATAACTGCATTTTGGGGATAAAGGCTAGAAGAACGAGCTAGGTTAACCTAGCAGTGAACATAAATTGATTAAACTCCTGAATGAGTAGAATTGCATCCAGGAGGTTTGGAAGACCAGAATATAGGATGCTAAAAATATAAAAGAAAGATATTGGTAGGGGCCAATAGGTTCTCAGTAAGCCCATGAAAACTGTATATAGGGAAAGATATCGGCAGGGGCCAATAGGTTCATAGTTAGCCCATAAAAACTATGTATAAAGAAAGATATCAGAAAGATAGGTTCATAGTAACCCATGAAAACTATGATTTGATACTGGTAGGGGTCAGTAGGATAGTAGTTAGCCCATGAAAACTATATTTGTATTAAGATATTGACAGATGTCAAATGGTTCGTAGGCAGCCCATGAAAAGTAAGGTAAGAAGAAAGGATATTGGGGTCACCAACAAGTTCCTAGTCAACCCATGAAAGCTAGTATAAGAGTATAGATATTGGAGTTACCAATAGGTTCTTAGTGATCCCATGAAAACTATGTAATTGGACAGGAAGTCCTTAAATATTTTACCGGTTATTAGTCAACCATGAAAATAAATAGGCTAATAGTAATCCTAAAAACTATAATTGAGATAAATATTCAAAAATAAATGGGGATGGGTAATCTAGAATTGATTTATTTGTTTTGAATATCATCTTATTATACTGGTTTTCAATTATTTTAACAATTGTGGATGCAAGACCACAATATATGATTTTATAAAGGTTGTAAGATAACGGTGAGGGAAAAACCCATTCCGCTAAGCGGCGTGGTCTCACTAGATATCTAGTTTATTTAAGATGGTAGATTATTTTTCATACCAGGCTTTATGACTGACTCGAAGTTTATGGTTTTCCCTTATACTCTTGGGTACTCAATTGATTTTGAGTAGTTTGAGAGTTGAGGTTTTCAGGTGCCTCTTAAGACGAATAAGCTTCCGGAGACGTGCAGAAGGCATGATAGCTATATAGAGTTCTCTTTTCTTTTGATTCCACTGTGTTGTTTGTAATGGAAAAGTTGTTATATTGCCTATATACTCTAATCATCAAAGAGTGCATCTTCATATGTCACTCTTAGCGTATATTGTAATAAATATATTTTCTCTGAACTTGAATTTTGAATATGGATTATGTAATGAATTGGAAATATTTTAAGATGAAATATGATTTTGTTTGAAGTTTAAAATTTTCCATATTCATGTGTTTCTGTGTATTAATGAATCTAACATTGCCGTATTTGTTCGTAGAGGATTAATAACCATGGATGACTGTAGCATCTATAGCCATTATTTTTGGGCCTCCAAATAGGAGGGTGTTACAAGCCACCAGGTTGGTTCTTCCCTAGTATGCAGTTAAAACTTGTAATAACAAATAACCATGAAATAAGAAAATTTTCCTAAGGTGCATTAAACATTTCATCATATTCAGTAAAAGGGAAACTAGAGATCATTGAGACAGTCAAACTATAGCATAGGCATATTGTCTAACAGTGATCATAAGGCAAAAAACCAGAAAATATCATGAAACACTACGCGCTTGACCTTAACGACCCCATCAAATTAGTCACGCATGAGCGTGAATGTTTAATAGAGAACATGTGATGAAAAATGATGAATTCTGTATGCAGATCAGGTTTGGCACTAATAAAAAAAGGAAAGTGCTGACGAAAAGCAGATACGGTCATCATTTTAACCCAGATTTAGTCAGTCTAGACTTAGAAACAGTTGACTGGGAATGATGCCTTAACTCTTTGTATTCACGAGAGCCCTTATGCTCGCCTTCTTTTTTCCCTTTTTCCTCCCCTTTCCTCTTGGCAGCAACATCATCAAGGTCAACTTGTTTTTCGTTCATGAACTTCCACTCCTTTATTGTTTTGAGCTTTATTCCATCCATTTCCATAGGAAAATTCGCTAGGACTTGGTTCTTCAGAGCTGCGTCCCTATCAACGCCCTCAATGGGGTCAAAAGCATTTGTAATCTCAATATCGGCATCTTCCTAGAGCGTAGCAATCATCTCGTCATGGGCCTTATTAGCTGGAGGATCGACGGGGATTAGGGGCACGACATCTGGAGGAGGAATGACCAAAGTAGTCACAACTATAGTTGGATCTATTTTAAGTATGTCACCTATAAGGAAACAAGGAGGAATATTTGATGTAAGTCGATCCAAACAAACCCGAACATACCGAGCAATAGCTCACGGACCCTAAAGAAAGATCCTACGTCCTTTAGAAAGCAGGGGCTTCCCAAGGACCCAAGTATGATTCGGAGATGGAGGTGCTTCAAGAGGCTGGCTCCTAGCAAGTTGATCTTTAGAAATGTAAAAAACAGTTAGTAAAATGTCATGTGTAGGAGTGTAGAGCACCATTTTCGAAGTCTAACGTTGTATAGTTTTCTTAGAAATCATGCCATTGCCTTTTGTTTTTCAGCTTATTTCTTTCGAGCCTCCTCGGATTTGGCTAGCTTGATATAACCCAACTAAACGACCTCCATATCATCCATTGAGAAACGGGAGTGGATAGCTTTGAGGCTAAAGGGAGGCCTTATAACACCCTAAATTTTTGGTAACATGATTTAGGATATTTAGTTTTTTTTGGGAAAGATGTGCTATCCTCTAGTAAAAGAGGAGAGCACGCATGAAACTATATATATAACACATAAAATGGTGCTGCCAACATGCCTGGCAGGTGAAATATCTATGTACTCGTAACAGAGTAAAAACAGGTACCCCTAGAATGAGCTCCGGCAAAGCCACTTCCCATTACACCTCAATACCGAGCTCCGGCATGGCCATCGCTCGATAATGAGATGTTAGAAATACATGTAAAACTGAAAAAATCAAAATCCAGAGATACTAGATGACTACACCATCTAGAAGAAGACTCTATGAAGCTGCCTCTAAGAGAAAAAGCTAATCTGGAGATGCAACTGATCCATAAAGTAGAACTCCACTCTGAAGAATCAATAATGCTGAAGGTAACTCCTGATGCAATCAATACTCCTGGAAAAGGCTATCCTGATCACCTGAATGAAGCCGTAAGCTATCCTGCAAACCTGAAAAGAGACATTAGCAACCTATCTATACCATACCTGAAAACAAAACTAGGAAGCACATTAGTAAAAATCACATATATGTATATAAAAAGAATTTATATGCATATCTGCTTGAATAAAATCTAATAAGATAATCTATAACTAAAATTAACAATTTAAAAAGAAAAGGTGAAAGAACTAAATCAAAGCTAAAAATATCTTTATGAACCTACAATGGGAAGCAAATTATTATACACCGAATTATCATCATTAAAGTTAGAAAAGGTATCAATATAAATATTATTAAAGTCACAATTATTATTGTTATGTTTGAAAATATTAATATTATTACTAACCTTTTTGAGATATTCCTTGAAAAGATTTTTTTTGGCTAATTTATATTTAGGATTAGAGATCCAATTTAAGCAAAAAGAAGAAATTAAAGTAATCAATTTATTAATGTGATTATTGTTATTATTAAAAATTCTTTGATTTCTTTCAAACCAAATGTACTAACTAGATATGGTGAATAAAGTATCAAGCAAGTATCCATTGTCCTTATTAAACTTAAATCTTAAAATATTCCAATAAAAAACACAATCTATAATTCTAGTATTATATTAAATTTAAATATATTAAGAGTATTCATAAGAATAAAATAAGTATCCATACAATCATCGTAAATATGATTAATATCTTCTAAATGTAAATTACAAAAATAACATTTATCATCAATGTTAATATTTTTCCTTTTTATATATTCTATAGTATTTAATTTACCATGAATAATAAGCCACATGTGTAGTTTAGATTTTGGAGGAGCGTTAGATTTCCAAATAAACTTAAAAAAACTATTAGATACACTTGAAAAGTTGATAAATCTATAGAAAGAATTAGTGGAATATTTCTTGCTCTTATCCCATTCCCAACTAATATAATCATTGTCATTATCAATATTATAAAGGTTTAAATAACACAAAGCAAATTGAGCTGTCTAAGAGTTGAACCTATTAAAATTCTGTTAAAACTAAAAATCCAAGGAGGGTCATTTTCAGATTTGAAAACTTCAGATACAAATGCATATTTGAAGCTACAAATATCATACAATTCTTTAAACTCATTTCTTAGAGGAGTAGCGGAAATCCAACTATCATGCCAAAAAGATGTATTATTACCTGATTGAACTATAATATTAACACCTAAGTTAAAAATTTCACTACATTTTAAAATGAATTTCCAAAAATAAGATTGCTTACGAGAAACCGAAGGACTAATCTGATATAGATTATTGCTACCATTGTAATAATATTTAGAAATAATATCCTTCCAAGTGCCATTATCATTGGTATCTCTAAATTTCCATAACCATTTACCTAGAAGAGCCAAATTCATATTACGTAAATTACTGACTCCTAAACCACCATCCATTTTGGATATTTAGTTAGTTAAATTAAATAAAATAATGTGTGGATTAGGGGATTGATATTTGATTTCAACTAAGGTATAGTCGTTTCATTTAAAATGAAGAAAGAAAGAGTTAAAATGAAATAGAGAGAGGTAAAATAGAAAAGAGGCCATTCCTATATCCCTTAAAACTTGACTATGCATTCTTCTATACACGTTCACTTTTCGTTTTCAAAATTTCCAAACTAAGGCCCGCCACTATTAACAAGGAAAAAGGGAAGAAGATTAAGAAAAGCTAAAGGAAAAGCTAATTAAAATCAAATCCATTCACATTTCAATCTCTATAGTCACTAAAGCTAAGTGAATAATATTTACATCTCATATTTATTCGTTTCCAGTTCTACGATAAAATCCAAAATATTTGCATTGATTAGCCATGTTTTTGAATGATGGAATTATCATATATACTCATTGATGAATTATGGTTGTTCATATTGAATTTATGAAATGTTTTAAGGTGAAAATCCTATAAAATGACGTCCAAATGCCTTGCAAAATTTTATATTGACTAGAAATATTATTTTGGAGATGTGTTTCAATTTTCAGAATTTTCCGAGTTCATGTGGAATTCATATGAATTTTCAAGTAAATAAAATGTTAATTTAGATTATAAATTATTTACGGTTAAATAATAAAAGAATTGGGTCTGAAATTTTTTTATGTTGGAAAATATGTTAAAAGAGATTTTTTGGAATTTTTGTAGAATTTTGTTAAGTGTTTTAATGGTCATTTAAAATTATTTAAGGTATGAGACTTAAATGTTTTATATAATTAAGGAAGGAGAAGGCGCTTTTTGCAAATAGTTCAAATTTGTTAATTCTGGAAAGTCGGTAGCACTTTGGAAGGATTGCCAATATAGCCTAAGTATTTTCAAGTTAAAAAGGGTTTTAACTTGTTTTGGAAGGATTTCCAATCCTCGTTTAAATTCATCAACGTTATTTTGAGTAAAAGTATTTATAACATGACACAAATAGCTTAGAGTAAAGCTTATAAAATATTTTCCTTGTATAAGTATGATTTAAAAGGTTAAATAATTTTGAAAAGGTTTTCAAGGAAAAAGATGAAGGGTAGTTAACCCTAAGAAAAAAATCCGGACGGATAGTCCATTTTGATTCGGACAATTAGTCCAATTGCGGAAAGTTAGTTTAGTTTGCGAGCAGTCGGCGCAGATTTCAGACTGATAGTCCATTTACGATTTATGGACAAATAGTCCATTAGTTACCTGATTATGGCTTAATGGACTTAGCTATTATTATCATTATTATATCAGTTTGATTAACCAGTTTGGTCATAGGAAAGGATGTGCAAAATATATGTTTTGAAAAGGATATTAGTGAGGGGAATCCCGTTCCGCTAAGCGGCGTGGTCTAACTTAATATCAGTAAACCAAGATGTAACAGTATTCACACTAGGCTTTATGTCTGACTAGAAGGTTTTGTTTCCCCTTAAACTCTCAAATGCTCAAAATTGATTTGAGTAGGTCGAGGTTAAGTTTAGGTTTAGAATTTTAGTGAATAAAGCTTTCGAAGATGAGCAGGTGGTTGACGATTGCTAATTAAGAGTTACAGCTTTATTTATGAAGTCAGATATGACTATACTGCTTTGATCAACCAAGGGGGCATCGTCATGTGTTGGTCTTGGCGTATTTTTGTAATGATTGTAATTAATCTTTACCTTGAAAATGATATGGGATCATGTATCTTGGATATGAATCTTTTTTGAAATGTAATCAGTAAAATGTTGATTTGGATATTTGTGATTTTGTTCATATTCAAGTGCTTGTGATATTATGAATACTATTAGCATTATCGTAATTTGTCACCAGAAGTTAATACTATGGATGACTGCAGCATGTGCAGCACTTAGCTTTTTGCCTCTCGATACAGGATGCTACAACTTGGTATTAGATCATAGGTTTTTGAAATTTTTTAACTAAAAATGGATTTTTGAAACATAATCCTAAAGAATTAGAGTAAGATTGGGGTATATGATAACGCTATAGTAACATACTTGTATTTGCTATATATAAATATATGCTTTATCTTTAGTCTCCTATCTTTGTTAGGTTATTTTCTGTATCTCAGCATGAACATAGATATGGATGGTAAAAAAGGAAGAGCTAACCCAGGAGGGGAAGGCGCCGATGGGAATGCCAGGCTTAATAGGAGAAGAGGTCAAGGTCAAGCACAAGTAGAGAATGCGGGTGTTGGAGTCCCGCAAGTTGGAATATAAGCTATGTATCAGTTCTTCATAAACATGGTGCAAGCGGGTGTTGCTGCTAGAGTAGTGAGAGGAGGAGTCTTAGGAGCTCCAGTTGTCGACGACTATACTAAGTTGAGTGGAGACTTCACTAAGCTCGGAGGGAAGCTATTTATTGGAACTGAGAATGCCACTAAGGTGGAAAAATGGTTATTGCACTATGAAAGGATTTTTACAAATTTGGGGCTCAATGATGAGCAGAAGAGGAGGTCGGCATCCAAATAACTTTAGGGAGCTGCTTTGTCCTGGTGGAATAGTGTGATTGTAGCAGTGGATAAGGAGGCTATGACCTAGGAAAATTTCAATGGAAGGTTCCAGGAGAGGTTCATGTCCGCTATGGCACAGTCTGCTCTGATCAGAAGGTTTGTTGAGTAAGAGCAAGAAGATATGTCTATTTTGGAGTACGCCAGGAGGTTCGAGGAGTTGGCCAGATATGGATATGCTTCAGTGGATGTAGTAATTAAGAGGAATGAGAAGTTTATCAGAGGATTGAAGCCTGAGTTAGCCAGGGCTACATTACCTCATATTATAGATCCTTTTGATATTTAGTAGAGATGGCCTTAAGGCATGAGGAGATGCTTGATTCTCTTGAGAAGAATAAGGCTAAAGTAGTCCAGGATAGGCAAAGTCAGAAGAGGAAGTTCTTTCCTAAGAAAGATGCTCAGAAGGGTGGAGCAGCTAAGAAAGGGAAGTTTGAGATTGTCTATTTCAAGTGCGACAAGAAGGGGCACTTTGCTAATGAGTGTCATCCTAGAAAGGCAAAGGACGTGGATGGAAAGAAGAATGTTAGGTGCTTCAAATGCAAATAGATTGGCCAATATAAGAGTCAATGCAAGGAGCCCACTAAGGATGGAAAGGGCAAAGTGTATGCATTAGAGCCTGCTACTTCAAATCCAATGGCTTAGGAGAAAGGAAAGGCGGTTTTGGGAAGTATGCTTCAGATTAATGATATGTTTGTTGGCATTCTATTTGATACTTGTGCATCACATTCACTTATATCTAGATGTTTGATAAATAAGCTTAACCCAGAAACCGCATACTTAGTTCCTTTCTTACGGGTTATGATTCCAATAAGAGGGTATACAACTCTAGGGTTAGATGAAACTAGTTAGATTTTGACTTGTTAGGTCATGTTTTGTGTGCAGTTTGCATGTATTTGATTTTGTGGGGTTCGAAATCATTCTTGCTACGATGCTAGGATATTTTGCCAGGATAAGAAAATGTCGCTTTAACACCCTTATTGTAGTGATCAGATAGTTTATAACGTAGAAGGTTCTAGCGGTGAGGTGAATGCTTTGTTGGGTGTTATGGAGTTGGAAGATGATTGAAGTCGAGTTTTCATGCTTGGAGAATTTGTAGATTTTTTTGAGCCTATAGTTGGATTGCCACCGAAATGAGCTATTGAGTTTCAAATAGATTGGTTCCAAGAGTAGTACCAGTGAGTAGGCCACCAAGCAGGATGACCCGTTCAAAGATAAGGGAGTTGATGATGCAATTGGTCGATTTAGAAGGCAAGAGTTTTATTAGGCCGAGTAGTTTGTCTTAGGGAGAAGCTGCAGTGTTCACTAAGAAGTCAGATGGATCTTTATGGCTATGTATCGATTATCATAAGTTGAATGTGAGGAAGATAAAGAATTGATATCCAATTCCGAGGATTGATGATTTGTTCAACTAGTTGAGTGGATCGAAGATATTCTCACAATTAGATTTGGTGTCAGGTTTCCATTAGCTCAGAGTATCAGACGATAGTATACCTTTGATGACTTTTAGGACCCGATATGGGTGGTATGAATGGCTAGTTATGCTATTCGGACAGACTAATGCTGCAGCTTTCTTTGTGGATTTCATGAACCGAGTTTTCCGAGATCACTTGGATAGGTTTTGATATACTCTAAGGATGAAAGAGAGCATGGAGTTCATCTTAGAGTAGTGCTTGAGATGCTGAGGCAGCATCAGCTGAAAGCGAAGTTTTCAAAATGTCACTTTTGGAAGAAGGAAGTGAAGTTTGTTGGTCTTATAGTCTGAGAGAAAGGATTGTCAGTGGATCCGACTAAGATTGAAGCAGTGAATAGTTGGAAGAAACCCAAGACAGCGACGGAGATAAATAGTTTCCTTAGGTTGGCTGTTTATTATCGGAGGTTCATTAAGGATTTTTTGTGGATAGCAGCATAAATGTCCAAGCTAATGAGAAATGATGTAAAGTTTGTGTAGACCGATAAGTGTGAGGAAGCATTCTAGAGTTTGAAACACTTATTGACCTATGCGCCAGTGTTGGTTGTTCCAGAAGGGAATCAAGATTTGGTGGTTTATACCAATGCGTGTGGAATAGAGTTAGGAGCTGTGCTGATGTAGAGAGGTAAAGTGATTGCCTACGCGTCTGGATAGCTTAGACCGCGTGAGGTTAGATATTCGACACATGATTTAGAATTGGCTGCGGTTATTTTTGCTTTGAAGGCATGGAGACATTACCTTTTAAGAGAGAGGTTTGAGTTATATACAGATCATAAGTCGTTGAATTATTTGTTCTCTCAGAAGGAGCTGAGCATAAGACAACAAAGATGGTTAGAGTTTATAGCCGCTTATGATTTTGGGATTGAGTACACACTGGTGAAAGGCAACAAGGTTGTAGATGCACTTAGTAGGAAACATCAGAATGCAGTATTAGCGATGATTGTCGAGTGGAAAATTTAGAAGCATTAGCAGACGGCATAGT
The DNA here is from genome assembly GCA_030765085.1 of Allium cepa. Taxonomy (NCBI): domain Eukaryota; kingdom Viridiplantae; phylum Streptophyta; class Magnoliopsida; order Asparagales; family Amaryllidaceae; genus Allium; species Allium cepa. The sequence continues at coordinate 456,952,076 of CM060938.1, read as the reverse complement.
ACAGTGGAGATCTAAGGCTTGTTCTAGTGGAGATACAGTTGTATTATCTTGTTTGGAAGTTCGACCTGTGATGATAAAAAAGATTGCTTCTATATAGGAAGAGGATCCAGTGTTAGCTGAACAGATCAAGAAGTTAAAGGATGGAACCGAGAGCGATGACTTGAAAGACTTTAGTCTTGTCCAGAATGGGTGGTTGTAAAAGAAAGGAAGAATATGTGTTTTGAGTGTAGGAAACATAAGGAAAGAATTCTTGGAGGAATGCCATTGTTAGAAATTCTTTATTCATCCAGGAGGAACTAAGATGTATCAAGATGCAAAGAGGAGTTTCTTCTGAGAAGGTATGAAATGGTATATTGGCTTAAGGGTAAAGCAGTGCTTGATTGGCCAATAGGAAAAGGACGAACACCAGAAGCCAAGTGGATTGCTTCAGCCGTTGGATATTCTAGTATGGAAGTGGAATTCAATTTCTATGGATTTCATTGACGGGTTGCCAAGGTCGAACAAGGGAAATGATAATATATGGGTTATAGTGGACAGACTGACCAAGAGTGCCCATTTCATTCCAGTTAAGTCAACCAGAACCACACCTGTTTTAGTGAAGTTATTCATGAGAATGTAATTAGACTGCATGGAATTCCTAGTATCATAGTAAGTGATAGAGATCTCTTATTCACTAGCAAATCTGGACAAGTCTATAGGATGTTTTGGGAACCAAGCTCAAGATGAGTATCGCTTACCATCCACAAACAGTGGCAAACGGAAAGAGTTAATAAAGTCTTGGAAGATTTGTTAAGAGCTTGTGTTCTAGACTTCGGGGGATCATGGAAAGACCATCTGCATTTAGTCGAGTTTTCGTACAACAATAGTTATCAGACTAGTATTGGGATGACATCTTTTGAACCTTTGTATGGAAGGTCATGCAAATCTCCCGTATGTTGGCTAGAGACTGTGGATAGGTTGGTTCTTGGTCTAGAGTTAGTCAGACAAGCTGTAGAAAAGATTGAGGTCATTCATGCTAAAATGAAGGAGGGTCAGCCTAGGCAGAAGAGTTATGCAGATAAGAGATGAGAAGATTTACAATTCTCAGTTGGAGATCAGATTTTTGTTAAGGTGTCACCGACGAAGGGTGTGATCAGATTTGGAATATCAGGAAAGTTGGCACCGAGATTTGTTGGCCTTTTTCGTATTGTTGAGAGGATTGAGAAACTCCCGTACAGAGTTGAGTTATCGAGCAGTTTAGCGGGAGTCCGCGATGTTTTCCATGTTTCTCATCTCAAAAAGTGTGTTAGAAACCCGGAGACTACTATTACACCAACTATACTAGATGACTTAGTAGTAGAATCGGATTTGACTTTAATGAGGGAGCCAGTTCGCACAGTTGCGAGGGATGAGAAGAGGCTTAGAACCAAGACAGTCATATTAGTCAAAGTCCAGTTGGGCGACGATGATAGGAAATGTACCTGGGAGGTTAAGAGAAGGATTAGAGATACTTATCCTAACTTGTTTGATGGTATGTTTTACCTCTTTGTTTGATTTTTTGTGTACCTTATCGTAATTTCAAAGACTAAATTCTTTAAGAGGCGATTCTGTAACACCCCAGATTTTTGGTAACAATATTTAGGATATTTATTTAGTTAAATTAAATAAAATAATGTGTGGATTAGGTGATTGAGATTTGATTTTAATTAAGGTGTAGCCGTTCCATTTAACAATGAATTAAGAAAAGAGTTAAAATGAAATAGAGGAGGGATAAAATAGGAAAGTGACCATTCATATATCCCTTAAAACTTAGCCGCTTATTCTCCTATACACGTTTAGTTTTCATTTTCAATATTTTGAAACTAAGGTCGGCCACCATTAACAAGGAAAAATGGAAATAAGATTAACAAAAGTTAAAGGAAAAGCCAATTCAAATCAATTCCATTCACATTTCGATCTCTATAATCTCTAAGGCTAAGGTGAATAATGTTTACATCTTATATTATTTGCTTTCAGTTTTAAGATGAAATCCAAAATATTTTGCATTGATATGCCATGTTTTTTAATAATGGAATGATTATATATACTTATTGATGAATTATGATTGTTCATATTGAATTTATGATATGTTTACGGGTAAAAATCCGATAAAATGACATCCAAATGCCTTGCGAATTTTTATATATGCCAGAAATATTATTTTGGAGTAGGTTTTCAATTTTCATAATTTTTTGAATTTATGTGGAATTTATATGAATTTTCTCGTAAAGAAAATGTTAATATGGATTATAAATTATTTACGGTTAAATAATAAAAGAATTGGGTCTGACATTTTTACATGTCAGAAAACATATTAAAAAGATTTTCTGGAATTTTCATAGAGTTTTCCTAATTTTTTTAATGGTTATACAAAATTATTTAAGGTATGGGACTTAAAATATTTTATATAATTAAGGAAGGAGAAGGAACTTTTTGCAAATAATTCAAATTTGTTAATTCTGGAAAGTGGGCAGCACTTTTGAAAAAGTACAATTGTAACCAATCAGACTTAGACAAATAAGGAGGTTAGTAACAAAAGAAATAGTTTAAAAGGACTAATCAACATGTTTTTCACTATTTCGATATTTTCGGCACCTGGTTCCGGCTCCTTAGCTTTGCTTCCAACACTGTCGAAACCAATGCACATGGTACCGTTAACTGGTACTAATGAATTGGCTGTAGGCAGAAGGTATAGAGTCAAAGCTAAGGGTTCTAAAGGGATTGAGGCATTACTTTGATTTTAAAGGAAAATGCACCTGCTTGCTTTTGACTAAGTAACTTTCGACATGGTCAGCTTTCGAACGGGTCAAATGGTTTTAAAAGGAATGGTTTTGATTGGGTTGCGCTTTTGTTTTAAATGACTGCTTTCGACTAAGTCGAAGACTTTAGCTGCCGCTTCCTACCTTTCAATCCAGATGGTTTCGAAAGGGTTGTTTTGTTTTCTAAAAACCTGGCCACTTCTCTGATGCTTTTGAAGGGATGGTTTCAGCACCATCACTTCTTTACTTAGGAAATGGTTTTGAAACAGATGCTTTTGACTTAAATGTTTTAAGCCCCTTTTTCTATGATTGAAGTAAAACCCAAATGGTTCGAAAGGGATAGTTTTAAATGGTTTCAAAAAAATGCTTTCGACTTTAATGGGTTTCCGATCCTTTTTCTCTACTTGAAGGCATAAGCCAAATGGTTTTGACCGAGACGATTTTCAAAGGCTTCGTAGGGGTGGTTCCCTAGGGTTTCAAAAAAGGTTGAAAGGCAAGGTTTTTCCTATGTTTTCAAAAGGCAATATTTAAAGGTTTTAAAGAGGGATGTCTAATGTTTTGGAGCTTTCAAAAGAAAGTCTTTAACGGTTTCGAAAGGGTCACTTCCAATGGTTTCGAAGGGGTTATCTTCAGGGGTTTCTAAAGGGTTATTTAAAGCTTTTAAACAAAGATTTCGAATGTATTAATTAGACAATATAGCCTAAGTATTTTCAATTTAAAAAGGGTTCTAACTTGTTTTGGAAGGATTGCCAGTCCTTATTAAAATTCGTCAACATTATTTTGAGTAAAAGTATTTATGACATGACAAAAATAGCTTAGAGTAAATCTAAGAAAATGTTTTCCTTGTATAAGTATGATTTAAAAGTTTAAATCATTTTGAAAAGGTTTTCAAGGAAAAAGATGAAGGGTAGTTAACCCTAAGAAAAAGATTCGGATGGATAGTACATCTTGATTCGAACAGTTAGTCCAGTTGCGGATAGTTCGTCTAGTTTGCGGGCAGTCAACTTAGATTTCGAACTAATAGTCCATTTACTACTTATGGACAGACAGTCCATTAGCTACTTGATTATACCTTAACGGACTTAGCTATTATTATCATTATTATATCAGTTTGATTAACCAGTTTAGTGGCCGGAAAGGATTCACAAAATATATGTTTTGAAAAGGATAGTGGTGAGGGGAAACCCGTTCCGCTAAGCGGCATGGTCTCACTTAGTACCAGTAAACCAAGATATAACGGTACTATTCACATCAGGCTTTATGTCTGACTCGAAGTTTTTGTTTTCCCTTAAACTCTCGGGTGCTCAAAATTTTTTTGAGTGTGCTGAGGGTTAAGGATTTCAGGTTTAGAAATTTTGGCGAATAAAGCTTCCGGAGACGAGCATGTGGTTGACCTAATTAAGAGTTACAGTTTTATTTCGTGTATTTCAGCTGTGTATTAAGTCAGGTTTGACTATATTTCTTTGATCAACCAAGATGGCATCGTCATATGTCGCTCTTGGCATAGTTTTGTAATGATTATAATTAATCATTACCTGGGAAACAATATGGGATTATATAAATTGGATATGAATTTGTTTTGAAATGTAATCAGTAAAATGTTATTTTGAAAATCTATGATTTTGTTCATATTCAAGTACTTTTGACATTATGGATACCAGTAGCATTATCTTATTTAGTCACCAGAAGTTAATACTATGGACGATTGCCGCATCTGTAGCGCATATCTTTTGGCATCTAGATATGTAATGCTACAGGCCTCCTTGTTCACCAGAAACTTTTGTCTTCTGGATCAACTACTTGGGAATAGAAGCAACGGCCTCCTTTTAGTCATCCATCCAAGCTAGGATTTTCTTTATGAACATCCTATAATACATTTCTTCTTGGAGCCCTTCCACCAGATCCAACTGGCTATTTGCTTCATCACATTCTTCCTATAGCTTCTCGGTCCTAGAAGTCTCAATGGCTTTTCCAGTAGATAAGGCTCTGATCTCGGCATGGAGGGAAACCCTCTTAGCTTTCCGCTCTAATACATTTTTCTTTATGTCGGCAATCATGGGCCCTACCTACTCCACCGCTATCTGCTATCCTTCTTTCATCTTAGAGTATTTATCCCTAACATTTCTGTAATCATCAAGAGCTATCTGCCCATATCATTGTACTTTTTCTTGGAAGCCTTGGCATTTGTCGCATGTTCTCGCTTTAACTGCTCCAATTCTTTAGAATAGGAAACCTTGAGTTTTTCTATCTCATCGATGTGTTTCTTCATCTCTTCCCTAGAAGATCTCTCCAAGGAATCAACCACTCTCTTATGTTCTAATCTTTTTTGCGCAGGTGCTTCCTCAACTCAAAAATCTTTAAGTTCAGTTCCACGTTCTTTTTGTGAATCTCTTCTCCAACTTTGACTACCTTGGAGTAGTAATCTACCAAGGCCTTGACTCCACCAAACCCATCCGCCAATTAATCGGTCACCACTGTGAAGGAAAGAGGCAACACATCAACAAGTTAGTGAGCCATAAGATCTATTAGTTGGTAGGGCTATTGAATCTCGTGGAACCTTCCGCCTTAGAGGGCAGTAATGATGATTCCCTTTTCCTTATGCTTCTCTTTGTTTTTGTTCTCGGGGAGGGGGACTCTAACCCTCTCTTACTCAGTTTCTCCTACTGCTTGGAGGCATCCGAGTCAAATAGAGAAAAAGGAAGTGGCATGGAGATTTTGAAAAATGGGATGGAGAACGAGATCTAGATTTGCGGCTAAGAGAGCGTTATCTTTTCTGAGAGCCATCATTGGAGACCTGGTTGCCCTCGCCAACAACTGGGCGATAATGAACAACTTCCTTGGTCAGTAGCGTCATAGCTGGATGCCCAACATTTATGCTAGGGTTGAATGAAGACGTAGCTTGTTTTACATCCTTGGGTGGCGCTTCAACACCAACTGCTGCATCTTAGAATGTAGCTTTTCCCTTTTTGAGCTCATACTAACTGCAATGGAAAAAAGCGAGAGATTAGAAGTGAGACCAGCACTTGGATAATACATGAATGTGGCATGAGAATATAGGCAAGTGAGTATGAGTGCAACATTAAAAAACAACTACATAAACCCATAGGGTCCTCGTGGGTTTTCTAGCTATTACTGGATCTCCAGTATAGATACAAATCCCCATAGTTGGAGGTAATCAGAAATAGAAATAACACCGGTGATGAAATCTTCCCCGCCATCGCAATCAAAAACATGGAATAGGAACTCGCCTCTACACCAAGTGGAGTAGTTAAACCAATATGCCTGGAGGAGTGCACTTCATTATGGTCTAAATCAATATGCTCACTATCATTTGACTTTTCCTCCCCTACATACCTTATTTGGATGTTATCATCCTCCCATTCATGCATAGTCAATAGTCGACTCATTTTTCAAGGCTCGACTTTGAAGGCGCCCAACTCTATCTCTTTTGTGCTCGCTATGACATTTGCTTTTTATCGGATATTTTAGTTGCTGGAGCATCACAAAAAATAAAGGGCTAAGAAGAATGAACATCGCGCGTTTTAATAGTCGTTGATCCTCTTTCTTTTCTTTTTTAACAGGAGTCTAAATGTAGGGTTGTCTTCCTCTCCTAATTGGCTGCAGACCAAGCCGTCTCATGTTATCATCAGTCACAAGATGAGAAACCTCTTGAAATACTTTCAGAATTCGTTGGAACCTCTTTAGCATATCATCCAAGCTCTTCCCAGTAGTGTCTCCTACAACACCTGAAAGGGAATCCCGGAAGAGAAAGTTTAGCTTCCTGCATGAAATTAAGAGATAAGACCAAAGAGGGAGGGAAACTTATATCTAGAATGCCACTAATGGATGCATGAAGAGTTATTCTAGACAAAGAAGTGCTCACTTTTAAACATACTATACTTGGAATACAAGTTCTCCACTGGCTTGAACTTACTCCCCGCCTTAAGATAAACGAAAGGAGAACCCTCTTATTTTCTCTTTATAGAGTTTAAGAATCTTATCTAACGATGGGTCGGGGGGTCTTTAACTCTCTAATGAAGATGCAACACAAGATGGTTGGGATGGCATAACCATTTGGATGTAGTTGGAAAGGTGCAATCTTTAGTTAAGTGAACAACCCTATAATCCATGGAGGAAAAGGAAGCGTAGCTCTGGCCGTGCAATGATAGTAGGAACATGCCATATACCCCTTCGGTGGGTCATGCGCTCGCAACATTGGGTAGGTAAAAGGAGATCCTCTCAAGGAATGCCATAGGTAGTCATAATGAGATCAAGTTTCTTAGCCGTCAATCTCGAGGCCTTAGAGTTGTTGGGGTTCACTAAAATTTCAGATGGTCCATATGCATGCACTAGTGAATGTACAGAGTTTGGTTGATTAGAGGGACGTCCCGAATGAACAGAAGCTGGAGGCACAGAAGAAGAGGGACCCAGATCTCCAGAAGCATTCCGTGAACGAGACCAGCAATGGTCCGATATATCTTTCTGGTATGGTAACTTATCTCAGGTGTTAGTGCAAGGGATGGAAATACCCATGTGTATAAGTGTGTGTACATGTGTATGCATGCCTTAAAAAAATATACAATATTCATGTTCGGCAGACCATCGAATAGTAGATCAACGAAAAACAAGCTGTCGAACATCATTAAACCTTGGACCGAGCCAAGTTAAATGGCATGCAAGTCACAAGGGCGATTGTTGAAATGGAAGGAAAATGCTCACCAAATTGTGGATTAACTTTAAGCTAATGGTTGGAGTTGAAACGGAAGCTTGGGAAGCAATGCACAACAATGGAGGCTTCGGGAAGTGAAGAGTCATGTATTTCGGTGAAAGCTTGAAAATGAATAAGCATGACCAATAGGATGAAGCACTGTAGCTTATATAGGGGTGCGGCCCATACCAAACCATGTCGAATCGACGACATAGCAGACTGTAACATCCCCTATCTAGAGGCCCAAAGCTAAGAACTACAGATGTTACAGTCATCCATAGTATCAACTTCCAAGGACTAAATACGGCGATGTTAATGGTATCCATAATTTCAAAAGCACTTGAATATGAAAACAACATTTTACTGATTACATCGCAAAACACATGTTTGACATTCAAATTACATAATCCCATAATAGTTTCCAGGTTCATATAAAATTTAATTATTACATAAATGTGCTAAAAACGACAGACGATGATATACCTTTGGTTGACTAGAGTACTAAATAGACATAACTGTCTTAAATACAACACAGCAGAATAAAAAAATAAAACTGCAACCTAAAATAGCTATCCGTCAGCCACCTGCTCATCTCCGGCAGCTTTATTCGTCAACCTATTAAAACCTATAAAACCTCAAACCTCAGCCTACTCACATCAATTTTGAGCACTGAGGGTTTAACAGGGAAAACGTAAACCTCGAGTCAGACATAAAACCTGGTGTGAATAATACTATACATCTCAGTTATGTAATGTTAAGTGAGACCATGCTGCTTAACCGATCGGGTTTCCCCTCACTAACATCTTTTTAAAACATATCTTTTGCAAATCTTTATCCTGCAACCAAAACCGGTTAAATCTGTAAAGCAATATCATATAAACATACATATCAGGTAATAAATTGACTATCTATCCAAACACAATAGTTTTGTTTGGCTTACTACTAACCTTTGGCTAACTTGGGCCTACCGGACAATATAACAAAATAATCTAACACCTGTTAGACACTTCTCTTCTAGATGGTCTATCCCTAACTATCTGTTAAATACTCCTCTTCTGGACTATCTGTCCCTAACTTAACATCTCCTAGGATCACCTGATCCTAATGGTTTCGTAGGCTCACCAAAAACCTATCTGTATACGAACATATATTCTCTTCTGTATGTAATCATAATTTTATCCTTACCTATGACAAAGCCCTACACACTGGAATTTTGCACTAAATTAGCAAGGGCTAATGGCTAATGTATAGGGCACGACCTTATACCGTCCCATCTAATATTCTAATATTTGAGTCATTTTACTTAGGGAAACTTTCCAAAAATTTCCTTATAAACCATTCCATCTGAAATTGATTTAAAATCTTTTAAGCCAAACTTAAACAAGGAAAACACATATACTACATGCTTTACTCAAAATCATCTTTCCATATTATATATATGTGTATACTTTACTCGATCATCGTTGATGAAGACAATTAAACCTTTGAAAATACCACTTTCGAATCCATTGAAAATACCCCTTTCGAAACCAAGTAAAACCCTTTATTTCAGCTAGGCTAAAAGGCCAAAACCATCAAAAGGACAAATCCTTCCTTTCGAAACCTTTCTTAAAACCATTCGAAACCCTTGAAAACCTTTTCTTAGAAAGAGAAAAAACCTTAGACATCTTATCTCAAAACACTTTAAAACTACCTTTCAAACCATTGGAAAAACCTTCCTTTTAGCCTTTTCAAAACAGCTAGAAAAATACCATTTTGAACCTTTCAAAACCAATAGGGAACTACTAGAAACCTTTCTTTAAAACCTTTCAAATGCATCAAAATCTTTATAAACAACAACCTTTTGAAAGCACCTGGGTTCAATTTAAAACATGTGGAAAACTCCTTAATCATTTGGGTTATATTTTAACTGAGGAAAAGGGTCATAAAACCATTTAAGTCGAAACCCTATCTTTCGAACGCATTCCAAAGAAAAGAAGTGATGGTGTCGAAACCAGCTTTTCGAAAGCATTGGAGAAGTGGCCAAGTTTAAAAGGTAGGAAAAGTGGTAGCTAGTGGTTTCGACCCCGTCGAAAGCATTTCTTGAAACAAAAGAGAGCAAGCCATTCGAAACCATTCCTTTGAAATCATTTGACCAGGTCGGTAGCCAACCCAGTCGAAAGCTAACTCTTCGAAAGCAAAGCAGGCGCTTATTTGATTTAAACAAATCAGCGCTTTGACCCCTTCGGACCCCTGGGTTTCGACTTTATGCCTTCTACCTTCTTTCCAATTCACTACGTACCAAGTCTTTGATGCCACATGCATTGGTTTCGATAGTGATGGAGGTGGAGGAACTAAGTCGAAAGTACTTAGTCATCTGTGTTGGAAGCAGGGTGCCAAAAGTGGCGAAACACACATTTTACATATAAAACTGATTTTTAACCTTTTTAAGTAATATTTTTAACCAACTTGCCTTGTTTGTCTAAATCTTATTGGTTGCGAATTTTCTTTACTAAAAGCACTGCCAAAATTTCAGAAATAAACACTTTAATTTTATTTACAAAATTCCCCTTCTTTATCACTAACAATACTACCAGGAATTCCGTGAAGGCTGACTATATTCCTCATAAATAACTTTGCTAAAACAGGTGCCATACTTTACTGGAATGAAATGGGCACTCTTGGTCAATCTGTCCACTACGACCCATATGCTTTCATTTCCTCTATTAGATCTCGGCAACACATCTATGAAGTCCATTGAAATAGAATCCTACTTCCATACCGGGATATCCAATGGCTGAAGCAACCCACTTGGCTTCTAATGCTCGACTTTCGCCTACTGACCGTTCAGACACTATTTTACCCATAAGCCAACATCTCTTTTCATTCCTTCCTAGAAGAAACTTCTCTTCTTTTCTTGATACATCTTCATTTCTCCTGCATGAATAATGAACTTTGAACGATGGCTTGCCAAAACTTCCTTCCTTATGTCTCCCATATCTGGAACACATAATCTAACCTTCTTTCTCAACCACCCATTTTGGTCAAGATTGAAATCCTTCAAGTCATCGCTCTCTGTTTCTTGATCCTTTCAGCTAATACTGATCCTCTTCCTGTTTAGAAGCAATCTTTTTGATCAATACCTGTTGGACTTCTAAACAAGATAAGACAGCAGATTCTCCAGTAGACCCAACCTCGGATGTCCGCTGCACTCTGCAAGTTGACAACACTTCCAAGTCTTTCCATTCTGCTATCATGGCCAACATTACATTCTGATGCCTCCTACTAAGAGCATCTGCAACCTTGTTGCCTTTCTCGGTGTGTACTCAATTCCAAAGTTATAAGCAGCAATAAACTCTAACCACCTATTCCGTCTCACGTTCAGCTCCTTTTGAGAGAACATGTGCTTCAACGACTTATGATCCATATAAAGCTCGAACCTCTTTCTCAAAAGGTAATGCCTCCATACCTTTAATGCAAATATTACTGTAGTTAACTCCAAGTCATGCGTTGGATATCTAACCTTGTGCGGTCTAAACTAACTAGTAGCTTAGGCAATCACCTTTTCTCTCTGCATTAGTACAACTCCTAATCTAGTACCACACGCATCGGTATAAACAACCAAATCCTGATTTCTCTCTGGGACAACTAATACAGGTGCATGGGTCAATAAGTGTTTCAAGATCTGGAATTCTTCCTTGCACTTATTGGTCCACATAAACTTCACACCCTTTCACGTTAGCTTGGTCATCGGTGTTGCTATCCTTGAGAAATCCTTAATAAATCTCCTGTAATATCAAACCAGTCCGAGAAAACTCTTTATTTCAGTTACTGTCTCGGGACTCTTCCAATTATACACCGCTTCAGTCTTAGTCGGATCTACAAACAACCCTTTCTCGGAGACTACATGACTTAGAAATTTCACTTTCTTCTTCCAAAAATGATACTTTGAAAACTTCGCCTTTAGCTGATGTTCTCTCAAAGTCTCCAGAGCCACTCTAAGATGAACTTCATGCTCTTTCTCATCCTTGGATTTTATCAAAATATCATCTATGATCGCCAACACAAATTTATCCAAGTTCTCTTTGAATATTTGGTTCATAAAATCGAAAAAGAAGGTCGGTGCATTAGTTAGTCCAAATGGCGTAACTAACCATTCGTAAGATCCATACCTAGTCATATACGCTATCAAAGGTACACTATCTTCTGCTACGTTAAGCTGATGGAAACCTATAGCCAAATCCAACTGAGAAAATATCTTGGCTCCACTTAACTAGTTGAACAAATCGTCGATTCTGGGCAATTAATATCGATTCTTTATCGTCCTCTCATTCAACTTACGATAATGAATACATAGCCTCATCGATCCGTCCGGCTTCTTAGAAAACACTGAGGCTGCTCCCTAAGGTGAACTACTCAGTGTGATAAAATTCTTCCCTTCTAAATCCACCAATGGCACCTTCGTCTCATATTTGTAGGTGTCATCCTACTTGGGGCCTACTAATCGGTTTGGCTCCAGGTACCAAATCTATCTGAAACTTAATAGCTCATTTCATTGGCAATCCTACTACCGGCTCAAAGATATCTGTGAATTCTCTAATCACAAAAACACGATTCAACTCATCTTCCAACTCTATATCACCCAACAAAGCATTCACCTTACAGCTTGAGTTTTCTACGGTATATATAATCCGGTCACTATAATCAAAGTGTCTAAGTGATATTTTCCTATCATGGCAAAATATCCTAGATCACATTTACTTAACCAAACCATGCCCAATATAATTCCAAACCCTACAAAGTCAAATATATGCAAGCTGCAAATAAAGATGTAACCTAGCAAGTCAAATTCTAAGCGGTCACACTTCATCCCAAGTGTCGCATACCTTCCTATCAGATATGCAACTCTTAAGGAAGTAACTAAATATGTGGGTTTTTGGTTAAGCTTATCTGCCAGACATCGAGATATAAAAGAATGCGATGCACCGGTATCAAAAAAAACTCTAACAGACATATCATGGATCTAAAGCATACCTCCTAAAACTGCTTTTCTTTACTGTTGCACTATCGAGTTCGAAGTAGTAGGCTCCAATGCATACGCCTTACCCTTCCCATCGTTATAGGTCTCTTTGCATTGATTCTTATAGTGGCCAATTTGAATGTAATTGAAGCACCTGATATTCTTCTTCCCGATTACTTCCTTAGCCTTTCTTGTACGACACTCATGAGAAAAATGCCCCTTCTTGTCGCACTTAAAACAAACCACTCCAGACTTCCCTTTCTTCACTGCTCCACCTTCGTTGCTCCACCTTCCTGGTCACCCTTCTTGTGAAAAAACTTCCTCTTCTGACCTTGCCCAACCTGGACCTCCTTCTCCTTCTTCTTCTCCAAATAAGCAAGCATATCCTAATGTCTTCATGCCATCTCCACTACCATATCACATGGATCTTTGATATGAGGTAATGTAGCCCTCACCAACTTAGGCTTCAACCCCTTTGTGAACTTCTCATTCCTCTTCAATACAGTGTCAACAGTGGCATAACCATACATAGTCAATTCTTCAAATCTACTAGCATACTCCAAAATAGTCATCTCTCCCTGCTCTAGATCAGCAAACTTTCGGATCAAAATAGACTGCACCATCATCGACATGAACCTCTCTTGGAACATCCTCTTAAACTCTTCCTATATCATCGTCTACTCATCTGCACCAACCATTACACTATTCCACCAAAATAAAGTCGCTCCTTGCAGATGTCTAGAAGCAAGCCTCCTCTTTGGCTTATCGTTGTGCCTAAATCAGCAAAAATCCTTTCACGGCGTAGCAACTAGTTTTCCACCTCAATAGCATCCTTTGTTCCAACAAATGGCTTCCCTCTATGCTTAGCCTAATCTCCACTCAACTTAGCATAATCATTGACAACTGGAGCTTTCTGAACTCTGTAACGCCCCTGTATTTTAATTAACATTATTCAGGATATTTAATTGGATAAATTAAATAGAATAATGTAAATAGTTGGGAGATGAGATTAATAAATCCAATGGTCGTGTCTAAAAGAATGAACTAAAATAAAAGGACTTAAACAAATGAACAAGGAGGAATTTTTCCTAAGGGGTAAACCTGAAAATTGGGCAGCATTTCTTAGAATATATCTCTTCCTCCACTTGAATAAATTTCCACTATCTCATTCTTAACTCCTCATCACTTCGACCGACCAATAAAAGCTCTAGGATGAGTTTAAGTTGAAGAAAAAGCTAACTAATTAAAACTAGAAAATTATCTCATTCTCTAATCAACTAATCAAGGTGAATAATCATGTTTTTCATCTTACTTTTCTATGTTTGGATTGATTATGGGCTATACCCGATTCGTGTTTATGATTTTGGTAAGGATATAAATATTTAAACCTTTGTTTGGATAAGACTTAGGTGTTTTGAAATGTTAATGGGCTAATTAACACGTTTTCATTTGGTTTTGATTAAATACTGAGTGGTTTTGATCTTCGTATGCTTTGAAATTTTGATATGTTGAAGTATATGATTTGTTAGATATTTGGATATTTTTGAGAATATGCCTTAGTGAATTAATAAGGTAATTAAATTATTTAAGCCTAAATTTTAGATTGAAAAATGTCTTTCGCGTTTATGGAAAGCCGAAGGGAAATTGTTTTTGAGAATTGTTTAGGGAAGAAGTACAGTGTTCTGAGAAAAAGGTTGACTTTTGTATACATTTTACTATTTGGAAGTATAGAAGAAGGTTCCTCAGCCAATCAAAATTAGACAAACAAGATAAAAACATCACTTCAATGGGTCCAGTTCCGCCTTCGACTCCAACAAGACCACTTTTACCCTTTCGATGAAGTCGAATGGTACCTCTCGCCTAAGACGGAAGGTAAACATTTAACCTCCGCTAAAGTCGAAAGGTAGGCATGGGGCCAAAGGGAAGAAAAAAGGCGAATGGATGGGGAGGCTGCTTCTTTTGCTTTCGGATAGAAATAAAAATTATTTTCAAATAAGTTGAAGGCGGATCCTTCGACTCTATCATTTTATAAAAGACAAAAAATTTATATTCAAGAAAGGTTTCGAAAGGGGATCATCGAAAGCTTAAACCTTTAAGAGTGTTGTTTAAAATGTTTTCCAAAAAGGTGTTATGAATCTTTAGGCAAGCCGAAGGGTTAACCTTCCTACATGGTCGAAAGTATATTGTGAAGGGTTGGTTCCAACATCAACATTTCATTGTTTGTGAATGGTTTTGAATGGTTTATTTTGAAGGATTCTGAAGGGGCTATTTTCGATGATTTCAAAAGGTTTCAAATTTCAAAAGGTTTAATTTCGGAATGCTTAATTTTGAAAGGTTTTGAGTTCGAAAGATTTATTTCGAAGGGTTTTGAAGGGGCTATCTTCAATGATTTCGAAAGGTTTTAAAATTTGAAAGGTTTTGAGTTCGAATGGTTTATTCCAAGGGTTTTGAAGGGGCTACCTTTAATGATTTTGAAAGGTATTAACTTTGAAATGTTTTAATTTTGAAAGGTTTTGAGTTTGAAAGTTTTAATTTCGAATGGTTTGATTTTGAAAGGTTTTGATTTCGAAAGGTTTTATTTTGAAAGGTTTTGATGATTTCGAAAGGTTTCCGAAGGGGCTAACTTTGGATGTTTATTTGCTTTCGAATGGGACTTCATTCGAAGGGTTTTAAAGGGCATTTTTTAGCCATTTAAGTAAAGCTTTGCTAAGATGAAAGGGTTACTTCAAATGGTTATAGCATAAAATACTTATCTTGTTTGGATATGTAAAGGGATCCTTATATAAAATGAATGTTATAAAACCATGAGGACACCAGGGTGGGTTTAATGTTTTCGTTACATAGTTTGGGTTTACAACTAGAAATAAGTTTTTGAAAATATACATTGGGGGTATAAATGTGTTTTTATTTAGTTTAACCTAACTGGGGCTACCAATGGGAATAGGTTAAACAGGTGGTATACCTGGGAAAAATAATTAATCATGGGGATCATGAAGTTTTATAAATAATCATGGGGATTATGATATTGTTGGCTAAGTGATGGGTTCTTGGTTAATCTAGCAAAACCATGGAATGTGCGGTTGAGAGCCCACATCAAATTTCTAAAGTAAAGAATGTTTTGCCAGAGGTGGTTAGCCTCGGTCTTTGGCACCCAAGGGTTCATAGACATCTTAGGAAAACTATGGAGTGTGTGGTTGATAACCCACACCATCTTTTATAAAACAATGTACGATGGATAATCTGCATTCATTTTGAATGGATTTGGGATGGATAGTCCTATTAAATTATGGCAGATAATCATTTTAAAGATTTTAGATGGGAAATATAATAAATTTCTTTTGGATGGGATATCTAATAAATGGATGGATGAGATATCCAATACATGTGATTTATAGCTTTATTTCATGTTATGTTAGGACTAATCATTTTGGGTGCAGGGGTATAGTAAATGATGTGCTTGTTTATTTAGGATATGAGTAAGGGGAAAACCCGTTCTGTTAAGCCGCGTGGTCTCACTAGATATCTACGTTTGATAAGAAATGATATGGGATTTTTCATACCAGACTTATTGTCCGACTCGAAATTTGTGTTTCTCCACAAACTCTCAGATACTAAAAATTAATTTCATTAGTCTGAGGGTGGAAGACTTTCAAGTTTTGGATGAGTAAGCTTCCAAAGACGTGCTTGAGGCAGTATTAGCTATATAGGAGCTATTTTGTGTATTCCACTGTGATGTACTAAAAACTGTAAATTTTATATTTATTAGTTCTCTAATCATCATAAGAGGACATCTTCAAATGTCGCTCTTATCATATTTTATACATGTATATGTGATTTGAACATGGTTAACGTCTAGGATTATGTTATTAAATCTTAAATTGAAATTCATAAGAAATGATAAATTCTGTTTTGTTGAAGTTTAAAATATTCTTTTGTTTCTGTGTTGCTAATGGTTTCAAGATTTCGATTTCGATCACTCAGAAATAACACCTATGGGTGACTGCAACATCCATAGCAATTAGTTTTGAGCCTCCAGAAGCGGGATGTTACAAGTTGGTATTAAAGCATGGTTTATGTACTTAAAAGGAATTTAAACCTTAAAATGTTTTTTAGGCGTAATTTAATGAAGCTAAAATATGGTTGGGCTTGGGTAAGCATTATAGTAACGTATGTGTAGTTTGCTATAAATATCTAAGTATGTATTCCCCACTCTTTTAGACCATTCTTCTATATCATACAAAGATTGGATTTCAAGTAGTAGGGAAGTATGATATGGAGACAGGAAACAAAAGAGTGAATTAAGGTGGATGATGCACTGCAACATGTGGAAATGTTCGAACCAATACTAAGAGCAACCATGGTCGACAGGCAAATGCAAACCCTAATGCAAATACCAATGTTGGTGTTGAGATTCCACTTGTTGATTTGGGGATGATGTATTAGTTCTTCGTGAATATGATGCAAGCTGGAGCAGCTGCAGTAGTGGCTGTAGGGAATGATGGAGGAGCTAATCCAGTGGCCCCAATTAGCAATAATTATGCCAAGCTGAGCAGGGATTATGCTAGTCTTGGAGGGAAGCCTTTTATGGGAACCGAGGATGTAGTAGGAGTGGAGAACTGGCTATTCCATTGTGAAAGGATATTTACAGATCTCACCTTGACGGATATATAGAAGAGGAGACTTGCTTCAAGGCAACTGTAGGGTGCAGCATTGTTTTGGTGGAACGAAATTACCATAGATAAGCCAGAGGAAGATATGACTTGGGCTGAATTTCGAAGGAGGTTCGAAGAAATATTTCTATCTGAGGTTGTTAAGTCAGCATTGTAGAGGAAATTTGCAGATTTAGTCCAGGGAGATAGATCGGTGATTGAGTATGCTACACAATTTGATGAGCTGTCCTATTATGGATATGCTACTATGGCACTGTCATTTGGAGGAATGATAAGTTTATTAGGGGGTTGAATCCTGAAATCGCCAGAGCAACCATGCCAACCTCCGGGATCCATGTCATATTGTTGTTGAGATGGAAATTCGGAATGAAGAGATGCTTTCTACTTTTTGAAAGGGGAAACCAACAGAGGTTCAGAATTTTCAGGGTAAGAAGCGGATGTTCTTCAAAAGGAAAGGTGCCCAGTCGAGGGTAGCGGCTAAGAAGAGCAAGGCTGATATTGTTTGTTACAAGTATGACAAGAAGGGGCACTATGCTAATAAGTGTCACTCGGGTGATGGGAGAGCAGTATCAGTGAGGCCGAATGTGAAGTGCTATAATTGTGGCCAAATGGGGCATTACAAAGACAAGTGTCCTAAGGCTGACAAAGCTGGAAAGTGAAAGGTATTTGCGTTAGAACCATCATCCTCTAGATCAACGGCTGCTGAGAAAGGAAAAGTTGTGATAGAAGCTATGCTTATGATTCATAGTACTCCGATCAGGATACTATTTGATAACAATGCTTCACACCCATTTATATCTCAGTATTTGGTAGATTTCTTATGTCTGGAACCTTTATACCTTATTACTCCTTTAAGGGTTGCGAATCGTATAGGAGGGTAAGCAACTCTGGGAATGAGATATGACCAGTTAGAACTTGATTTGGTAGGTCATATATTTGCATGCAGTTTATACGTTTTTGATTTCGTGGGTTTTAGGATCATAGGATATTTTGTCAGGAAGGGGAAATATCACTAAAACAACTTAATAGCCATAACCGAGTCATTTACTCAGTAAGGAGGTCGAGCGGAAATGCATATGTGTTACTGGGTGCTATGTGAATGGAAGCGGAGTTGAAGCAGGTTTATGTAGAAAGAGAGTTTGCGGATGTGTTTGAACTAATTTCTGCCGTCGAAAAAAGGGCAATCGAGTTTCGAATAGATCTTGTACCGGGAGCTAAACCCGTAAGTAGACCACCTAGTAGGATGTCACTGACCAAAATGAAGAAATTGAAGGTGCAGCTAGTGGAATTGGAAGGAAATAATTTCATCTGGCCAAGCAATTCACCTTAGGAAACGACCATGGTGTTCATGAAGAGCTAGATGGGTCGTTAAGGATGTGTATCGACTATCGTATGTTGAACGAGAGGATGATCAAGAATCAATATCCTTTGCCGAGGGTCGATGATTTATTCAATTAGTTAAGTGGAGCTAGAGTGTTTTCCTAACTGGATTTGGCAATAAGTTTCCATCAGCTAAGGGTGCAGGGGATAGTATTCCTTTAATGGCATTTAGGACCAGATATGGCTCTTACGAGTGGTTGGTTATGCCATTCGTGCTTACTAATGCGCCAACTTTCTTTGTGGATTTGATGAACTAGGTTTTCCAAAAGCACTTAGGTAGGTTCGTGTTGGTTTTTATTGATGAAATTTTGGTATATTCTAAGAATGAGAAGGATCATGCGGATCATCTTAGAATAGTGTTAGAGACACTAAGGCAACATCAGCTAAAAGTGAAGTTCTCAAAGTGTCATTTCTGGAAGAAGGAAGTGAAGTACCTTGGTCATGTAGTTTCCAAGGAAGGTTTAGTAGTTGATCTAGATAAGATCGAAGCTCTTAACAATTGGAAAAGGCCAGAGACTGTATGTGAGATTAGAATCTTTCTTGGACTTGCAGGTTACTACCGAAGGTTCATTAAGGATTTCTTGCAGATAGCAGCATCCTTCACTATGCTAACGAGGAAGGACGTGAAGTTTGTTTGGTCTGACAAATGTGAGGAGGCATTCCTAAAGTTCAAATATTTATTAACCAATGCGTCCATGTTAGTCGTTCCTGATGGGAATTAAGGGTTGGTAGTTTGCACCAATGTATGTGGTACTGGGTTAGGTATTGTGCTAATGCAGAGTGGAAAGGTTATTGCCTATGCTTCTAGGCTGCTTAGACCGCATGAAGTGAGATACCCTACTCATGATTTGGAGTTGGCAGCGGTAATCTTCGCATTGAAGGCGTGAAGGCTTTATCTTTTGGGAGTAAGGTTTGAGCTATTCATGGATTATACGTCTCTATGATATTTATTCTCTTAGAAGGAGATGAACATCAGACAGCAAAGATGGCCGGAATTTGTTGCAGCTTATGATTTTAGCATCGAGTGTACACCGAGAAAAGGAAATAAGGTGGCGGAGGCGCTTAGCAGAAACATCAAAATGTGGTTTTATCTATGTTGGCAGAATGGAAAGACATGAAAGCGCGGGCTGCTTATAGTGTGCAGTTGAGGTTGACTGCTAGATCTAGTCAGAATATCCCCATGATGTCTTATTTGGAAGTTTGACCAGTGTTGATCGAATGAATTACTTCTTAGAAGAAAGAGGATCCAGTGTTAGACAAAAGGATTAGAAGGTTAGAAGCTGGAACCGAGATTGATGATTTAAAGGATTTTATTCTTGACCGTAGAGGTTGGTTGAGAAGGAACGATCATGTGTTTCGGATGTTGGAAACCTTAGGAAGGAAGTACTTAGGGAATGTCATCGATCGGAGTTTACAGTTCATCCTAGAGGAACCAAGATGTATCAGGATATGAAGAGAAGTTTCTTCTAGGAAGGAATGAAGAGGAATGTTGACTTATGGACAAAATAGTGTTTGAACTGTCAGTAAGTAAAGCCGAACATCAGAAGCCAAGTGGGTTGCTTCAACTTTGGATGTTCCAGTTTGGAAGTGGGACTCGATATCCATGGATTTTAATGACGGGCAGTCAAGGTCAAACCGGGGTAATGAAAGTATATGGGTCATAGTGGACAGATTGACCGAGAGTGCCCATTTCATTCCGGTAAGGTCAACCAGGATGGCATTTGTTTTGGCTACGTTATTTATGAACATCATTAGACAGAATGAAATTCCTAGTAGTATCATCAGTGATAAAGATGCTTTGTTTACTAGCGAGTTCTGGAAGAGCCTACTGAGTGTGCTAGGATTAAGCTCAAGATGAGTACTGCATATCATCCTTAGATGGTGGGCAGATAGAGGTAGTCAACAAGGTACTAGAAGATCTGTTGAGAGCTTATGTGCTGGATTATAGTGGTTCTTGGGAAGATCACTCGCACATAGTGGTGTTTTCCTATAATAATATTTATCAGACTACTATAGGAATGGCGCCTTTCGAAGCTTTATATGGAAGGCCACGCAAACCACCAGCATGTTGGTTAGAGACCGGAGACAGGTTGGTCCTTGGTCTAAATTTGGTGAGAGAGGCAACAGAAAAGATCGAGTTGATACGGGAAAGAATGAAGGAAGCTCAATCTAGGTAGAAGAGTTACGGAAACAAAAGGCGTAAGGACCTAGAGTTCTCAGTTGGATATAGAGTTTTCATCAAGGTATCGTCGATGAAAGGTGTGGTTCGATTCGGGAAGACTGGGAAGCTAGCACCGAGATATGTTGGACCATTTCCTACATCAGAGAGGATTGGTAGACTCGCATACCAAGTAGATTTATCGAGCAGTTTGGCCGGGGTCCACAATGTATTCCTGTTTCTCATCTTAGGAAGTATGTTCACGATCCAGAAACTACTATCGTTCAGACGTCACTGGAGGACTTAGCGTTGGAACCGGATATGACTTTTGTGAGACAACCTGTTCGTGTTGTGGAAAAAATGAGAAGAGGTTAAGGAACAAGACAGTCAAGTTGGTGAAAGTTCAGTGGAGCGACAACGTGAAGGGCTGTACTTGGAAGACAGAAGACAGAATTATGGATAATTTTCCTAAGCTATTTTATATGATAAGTTCTATATAGGGTTTATATAGAATTTGGTTGGTAGGTCATACTATCTTTGCTTGCATGGGCTATATGCTTGTTGTGTGTCCTTACTGAAATTTCGGGGACAAAATTCTTTAAGGGGAGAGTCTGTAATGCCCCTGAAATTTAATTAAAATTATTCAGGATATTTAATTGGATAAATTAAATAGAATAATTTGAATAGTAGGAGATGAGATTAATAAACCCAATGGCTGTGTCCAAAAGAATGAACTAAAATAAAAGGACTTAAATAAATTAAGAAGGAGGAATTTTTCCTAAGGGGTAAACTTGGAAATGGGGCTATATTTCTTAGTGTATATCTCTTCCTCCACTTGAATAAATTTCCACTTTCTCATTCTTAACTCCTCATCACTTTGACCGGCCACTAAAAAGCTCTAGAAAGAGTTTAAGTTGAAGAAATAGCTAAGGACTTAAAACTAGGAAATTATCTCATTCTCCAATTAATTAATCATGGTGAATAATCATGTTTATCATTTTGTTTTCTATGTTTGAAGTGATTATGCGCTATACCCATTTCATATTTGTGATTTTGATTAGGATATAACCATTTAAACATTTTTTTTGGATAAGACTTAGGTGTTTTAAAATGTTAATGGGTTAATTAACACGTTTTCATTCGGTTTTGGTTAAATTCTGAGTGGTTTTGATCTTCGTATGCTCTGAACTATTAATATGTTGAAATATATGATTTATCAGATTTTTGGAGATTTTTGGGAATTTTTCCTTAGTGATTTACTAAGATAATTAAATTATTTAAGCCTAAGGGCTAAACTGAAAAATGTCTTCCGCGTTTATTTAATGCTGGAGGGAAATTGTTTTTGAGAATTGTTTAGGGAAGAAGTACTTTGTTTTGATAAAAAGGTTGACTCTTATGTACTTTTTACTATTTGGAAGTACAAGAGAAGGTTCCTTAGCCAATCAAAATCAGACAAACAAGATAAAAACATTACTTCAGTGGGCCCAATTCTGCCTTCGACTCTAACAAGCCAATTTTTGATGAAGTCGAAAGGTTCCTTTCGCCTGAGACAAAAGGTAAACAGTTATCCTCCGTTAAAGTCGAAAGGTAGGCATAGGGCCGAAGGGAAGAAAAAAGGTGAAGGGATGGGGAGGCTGCATATTTTGCTTTCGGATAGAAATAAAAATTGTTTTCGAATAAGTTAAAGGGGAATCCTTTGACTCTACCATTTTATAAAAGACTAAAATTTTATATTCAAGAAGGGTTTCGAAGGGGATCTTTGAAAGCTTAAACCTTCAAGAGCATTGTCTTAAAATGTTTTTTGAAAAGGTGTTGTAAATTGTTTCGGCAAGCCGAAGGGTTAACCTTCCTACATGTTGGAAGTATGCTTTCAAAGGGTTGGTTCCAACACCAATACTTCATTGTTTTTGAATGGTTTCGGAAGGTTTATTTCGAAGGATTTTGAAGGATCTATCTTCAATGAATTCGAAAGGTTTTAAATTTCGAAAGGTTCAATTTGAAAGGTTTAATTTTGAAATGTTTTGAGTTCGATAGGTTTATTTGGAAGGGTTTTGAAAGGGCTATCTTCAATGATTTTGAAAGGTTTAAACTTTCGAAAGGTTTAATTTTGAAAGGTTTAATGTTAAAAGGTTTTGAGTTCGAAAGTTTTATTTCAAAAGGTTTAATTCTGAAAGTAAAAGGTTTAATTTCGAAAGGTTTTCAAAGGGGCTAACTTTGGATGTTTATTTGCTTTCGAAAAGGGCTGTTTTTAGCCTTTTTTTTAAGTAAAACTTTGCCAAGACCAAGGGGCTACTTTGAAGGGTTATAACATAAAATACTTATCTTTGTTTGAATATGTAAGGGGGATCCTTATAAAAAAATGAATGTTATAAAACCTTAGGGACATCGGGGTGGGTTTAACGTTTTCTTTTCATAGTTTGGGGTTACAAATAGAATTATGCTTCCGAAAATATACATTGGGGCTATTAATGTGTTTTTATTCAATTTAACCTAATTGGTGCAACAAATAGGAATAGGTTAAACAGGTGGTATACTTAGAGAAAATAATTAATCATGGGGATCATGGAGTTTTGTAAATAATCATGGGGATCACGATACTTTTGGCCAAGTGACGGGGTCTTGGTTAACCAAGGAAAACCATAGAATATGATGTAGATAGCCCATAGAAAATTTCTAAAGTAAAGAATGTTTTTCCACAGGTGATTAGCGTCGGGATTTGGCACTCAAGGGTTCATAGTCATCCTAGGAATACTAAAAAGGATTTGGGAAGGATAGTCCTATTAAATTATGGCGGATAGTCATTTTAAATATTTTAGATAGGAAATCTAATCAATTGCTTTTAGATGGGATATCTAATAAATGGGTGGATGGGTCATCTAATATATATGATTTATGGCTTTATTTCATATTATGTTAAGACTAATCATTTTGGTTGCAAGGGCATAGTAAATGATTTGCATGTTTATTTGGGATACTACTAAGGGGAAAATTTGTTCCACTAAGCGGCATGGTCTCACTAGATATCTTTTTATGATAAGAGATGATAGGGGATTATTCATACCAGACTTATTGTCAGACTCGAAGTTTGTGTTTCTCCACAAACTCTCGGGTTCTCAAATTAATTTTAGTAGTTTGAGAGTGGAAGACTTTCACGTTTTGGATGCATAAGCTTCCAGAGACATGCAAGAGGAAGTATTAGCTATATAAGAGCTATTTTGTGCATTCCGCTGTGATGTACTAAGAACTGTAAATTTCATATTTATTACTTCTCTGATCATCATAAGGGGACATCTTCAAATGTCGCTCTTATCGTATTTTGTACATGTATATATAATCTGAACGTGGTTAATGTCTGGAGTTATGTAATTAAATCTTAAACTGAAATTCAGAAGAAATGAGAAATTCTATTTTGTTGAAGTTTAAATTTTTTCATATTCTTGTGTTCCAATGGTTTCAAGATCCCGATTTCGATCACTCAGAAATAACACCCAAGGATGACTGCAGCATTGTAGCAGTTAGTTTTGAGCCTCCAAAAATGGGATGTTACAAACTCCTACTCTTGCATTCCCTCTAACAACTCCAGCAGCAATCCCATCTTGCATCATGTTCACCAAAAACTGATACATAGCTCACATATCCACTTGTGGGTCTCCCGCACCAACATTCTCAACTTGAGCCTGGCCTCGAGTCCTCATATTTGGTCAGGCGTTTCCATTATTGTTGGTATTGTCCCTTCCTAGTTTAACTCTGCCTCTTCTTAAGTCCATATATATATATATATTCAAGCCTCGTGAGATACAGAAGAATAACCTAAGAGAGATAGGAAACTAAAGATATAGCATATACTAATATATAGCAAATACAAGTATGTTACTATAGCATTATCCCATACCCTAATCTTAACACTAATTCCTAAGGATTGTGCTTTCAAAATCATTTTTATTTTGAAGTCTATCATAAACCTATGATCTGACACTAGGTTGTAATATCCCCAATCTAGAGGCCCAAAGCTAAGCGCAACAGATGTTGCAGTCATCCATAGTATTAACTTTCGACGACTAAATACGGCTATGTTAATGGTATCCATAGTATCAGAAGCACTTGAATATGAAACAAAATCACATATTTCAAAACAACATTTCACTTATTACATTTCAAATTCACATTCAAATTACAGAATCCCATAATCGTTTCCTAAGTTTGGATAAAATAAATTATTACATAAACACGCTAAGAGCGACATAAGTTGATGCCCCTTTGGTTGACCAGAGTACTAAATAGACATAACTGTCTTAAATACAACACAACGGAATAAAAAAACTGCAATCCTAAAATGCTATCTGTCAGCCACCTGCTCGTCTTCGGGAGCTTTATTCGTCAACCTACTAAAACGTATAAAATATCAACCCTTATCCTACTCAAATCAATTTTTGAGCACCAAGGGGGAAAACATAAACCTCAAGTCAGACATTAAAGCCGAATAATACTATACATCTCAGTTATTTAATGTTAAGTGAGACCACGCTGCTTAGCGAAACGGGTTTCCCCTCCCTAACATCCTTTTAAAACATATCTTTATCCTGCAACCAAAAATGGTTAAAACTGTAAAGAAATTTCATGTAAACATACATATCAGGTAACAAATGGACTATCTATCCGAACATTATAGTTTTGTTTGACTTACTACTAACCTTTGGCAGACTCAGGCCTACCAGAAAATATGACAAAATAATCTAACACCTGTTTGACACTCCTCTTCAGGGCGGTCCGACCTTAACTATCTGTTAAATACTCCTCTTCTGGATGGATTGTCCCTAACTTAACATCTTCCAGGGTCACCAGATCCTAATGGTTTTGCGGGCTCACCAATAACCTATCTGTATATAAACATATATTCCCTTCTGTGTGCAATCATAATTTTAATATTACCTATGATAAAGCCATACACATTGGATTTTTGGACTAAATTAGCCGGGGCTAATAGCTAATGTATAGGGCGCGACCTTATACCAGTCCTATATGATATTCTAATATCTGGGTCATTTTACTTAGGGAAACCTATTCAAGATTTCTTTGAAAACCTTTTCATCAGAAATTGATTTAAATTCTTTTAAACCAAACTTAAACAAGGAAAACACATATACTCTATGCTTTGCTCAAAATCACCTTGTCGTATTATATATATATATATATATATATATATATATACTTTACTCAAATCTTTGTTGATGAAGACATTTAAACCTTTGAAAATATCCCTTTTGAATCCCTTAAAGTACCCCTTTCAAAACCAACCTAGGCTAAAAGGCCAAAACCTTCCTTTCGAAATCATTCTCAAAACCTTTCGAAACCCTTGAAAACCTTTCCTTCGAAAACTATAAAACCATAGACATCTTATCTCAAAACACTTTAAAATTGCCTTTCGAAACCATTGGAAAAACCTTCATTTTAGTCCTTTCAAACAGTTAGAAATAATACCCATTCGAACCTTTCAAAACCACTAGGAAACCACCCCTTAGAAACCTTTCGAATGCATCAAAACCTTCATAAACAACAATCTTTCAAAAGCACTAGGGTTCAATTTAAGATGTGTGGAAAACTCCTTAACCATTTGGGTTATACTTCAACCGAGCAAAAGGGTCATAAAAGCATTTAAGTCAAAAGCCTATCTTTTGAAAGTATTCCAAAGCAAAGAAGTTATGGTGTTGAAACCATCCTTCCAAAAGCATTGGAAAAGTGGCCAAGTTTAAAAGGTAGGAAATGCAGCAACTAGGGGTTTCGACCGCGTCGAAAGCATTTCTTGAAACAAAAGAGCGCAACCCATTCCAAACCATTCCATTGAAATTATCTGACTGGGTCGGACGCCAACCCAGTCAAAAGCTAACACTTCGAAATCAAATCAAGCGCCTTTTTGATTTAAACCAAAGCAGCGCTTCGATCCCTGGATTTCGACCTCATACCTTTTGCCTTCTTTCCAAATTCACTGCGCACAAAGTCTTTAATGCATGCGCATTGGTTTCGATAGTGATGGAGGTGGAGGCCTAAGTCGAAAGCCATCTGTGTCGGAAGCAGGGTGCCGAAAGGGGCGAAACACACATTTTACATATAAAACTGATTTTTAACTTTTTAAATAACCTTTTTAACAAGCTTGCCTTGTTTGTCTAATCATATTAGTTGCAAATTTTCTTTTCTAAAAGCACTACCAAAATTTCAAAAATAAAAACTTTAATTTTATTTAAAAAATACCCTTCCTCTTTATATAAATATATAAACATTTAACTCCCATACCTTAAATAATTTATAAAAAACTTTGATATGTTTTCTAACATATATAAATTTCGGACCCAAATTATTTATAATATAACCGTAAATTATTTGTAACCCAATAAATTATTTTCTTCACTAGAAATTTAATATAAAATCCACATTAATTCAAAAAATTATGAAAATTTAAACCCCTCTATAAATTATCATTTCTGATCTATATCCAAAATTGCAAAGCATTTGGATTTCAATAAGTTGGTTTTTCACATCAAAACATATCATGAAATCTATACGAGTAAGCATAAATCATTAACTAGTGTACATAAACATTTAATCCATTAAGAACATGGAATAATCGTGCAAACAAGTTGGGATTTTCCTTAAAATTGATAACCATAAGAAAATGAGATATAGTAATTATTCACCTTAGCTTTTGAGATTTAGGATTTGAGATTTGAATAGCTTTGATTTGATTAATCTTCTTCCTCAGCTTTTTCTTTCTCTTGCTCTTGCTAAAGGTGGCCGGCCTCAAGTTTGATAATTTTGACAAATGAAATGAACGTGTAGTTTAGATTCCTAAGGGTTTAAGGTATAATAATATTCTTATTCCAACTTTGCTCTTATCTATTTCCTTTGCCTATTTTATTTCGTGTTATCTCGTTTTGATTTACACATTAACATGGCACGGCTGTCCTCTTATTAAAACACAAATCTTAATCCATTAATCATCTTCCATTATTTTATTTTATTTAGCTAATTAAATATCCTATATAATGTTACTAAAAATATGGGGTGTTACACAGACCAACTCCCCATGCCAAGTTGTACGAACTAATGCAGAATTAGCTATAACGTCCAACAAGCAGCACTTTGAACCCACCTTTGCCACAAAATCATGAGACCAACCGACCAAAATTAGAAGCAGAGATAGTTACTTATTTGAGGAGAGGTTCAACAAAGACCACCTTGTCATCCACGAGCAAGGCTTTATAGGGCAAGTGTTGTGTGTAATTTCGCCTACAAGATTGGAGTTTGGTTGAAGGCAGTGGAAGGTAGGACAAAGACCAAGACAGGGAAGAAAACTCGAGAAACAAGGAAGAGAAGCGAGACTCATGGTCGGTTCCTGTTTGATGGTCCAAGTACTGAACCGATTCATCTATTTGGTACCCTAAGGTACCAAATAGAGGATATTGTTTGGTGCTCTGAGCCCAGAATTGGATCTTATGTTCAGTGGTTGGGCGCTAATCAAACAAGATCATCTATTCCCTAGTTGGGTACCTACCGTACAGGATCTTCTGTTCGGTATTTGGGAACCCACGGAACCTAGCAAATTAGCCCTCTACTGAACCAACGTGGAAGCCACCCACCAAACCAAGGAGGAAGACACCCACTGAACCAAGCACGCCGAGCCAAATAGAGAAGCATATGAACTTATCCACATCCATCCTAGTCGAATCAACACTTCTGGATGAACTTCTCAACTGGGCCCAACAACATATATATGGAAGGAAATCAACATATATTTAGAAAAATATCAAGCATATTTCATATTCTGGTGAATATTCCTTTTGGGCAAGATATTCACAGAAATATCATAATTTTCCACATTAAGCACACCTTAAATCTACCTCTATAAATATCCAAGCATTTATCATTTACAAGAGCAGCTGAACATAAATTTACAGGATCTAAGCCACAAAATTAATTTCATTGAGCATCCGGATCATAGTTTTCTATTATAAATCAACGTTTTTGGCATCAATCACTTGCAATAGGCTAAAATATGAGAAAAAGAATAAAAAGACACCGTGGACGTAGGCTATTTATAGCTGAACCACTATAAAATCAGTTGTACTTTTCTTTTATGCTTTTTATCATTACTTAATTTTTATTGATAATCGATTCGAGGTGTTTGCCCAGTGGATTCGAGCTGTACAAACATATGGACCTTGCTTAGTGTGTGTGTCAAATGGATTATAATCTCCTTAATATAAGAGGTAGATTTCCTTACATGTTAGTAATAGGAATCGCCCTATAGCTTGATTTTGATGATGCTCAGTAACCGGTATAAAGGACCAGATTATACTTTTTTATATTATATGAGTAAGAGCCAAAGTCTCCTCTTCTTTGGATGTGCCTTAAGTCGATTTCTCTTTTTTCATCATCAACTTTATCCTCATTTTCTCCCTCATTTTCTTCTTTATTCCCATATCATTCCATGTATTCTTGATCTTCATCAACCTCCTCATCGGTGCTAGGAATTTCCTTCACCATATTTGGAACTTCATATTGAGCTAGAGTCAGGGGGTGATATCTTTTCTTGAGGAGCTTCATGCGGGGCTGCTTGAGCAACATTGGGTCGAGGCCGCACATAATTCCTTTTGAAAATTATATAAGAGTCAAAAGTGGTGTAACCGAAGGATAGTGAGAAGACTTTCATTATTCTTTTGTCTGCTGGAGTATCCTTTTGGCATCACAATGTTTGGGATAAGGAAGCATATGGAACCCTTTGGGGAATAACTGTAAAAGAAATGAAAGAAGGTTAGCGGCTTGATTGGCGCAAACTTAAGTAAGATGGGATGTAGGGAATTAGAACCTACTTCCAAACATCCATATATGAGCATAGCTATTTCATCTCCCATTCCTAAACCCAAATATGAAACCCAACATGTCGTTGTCACGTTGGAATTATCTTTCGACCAAAAAATAAGTTCAATGTATACATAATAGTCTAACTAAACATAGCAACTAAATAAAGTTCATTACATATAATAGGTTTACATCATTTTTTTGAAATTCCTAATCATGCCCACGCATGGGTAAAACATAAACATCACGTAGTAGCATTAAAGTCTGACATGTGATGAAGTCGAACACTAATAGTCACTTGGACTTAAGAAATGTTTACAAAACACAACAGAATTCAAGGTAGTACAAAAATAATAATAAGGTATCTTGCCCATCTTCGTCCTCAACATATTCATGGAAAAGCTATTATGTTCGACTAATAACTATAGCCTGAAATCCTATAAAATCAACCAACTAAAATGAGAACCCATGATTTTATAAGGGAATATAATAAACACATAGGTTATACTTAAGTTTGGTATAAATAATATCTTTTCCACCTATGTTCCTTCGCTAGCGGGATCTCGACGCTAAAGCATGAAATGGGTTTTCCTTTATACTAACCTCAGCTACAATCAATATAAGACTATCATAAGTCATAAGTCATAGTAAGTATATGTTTACTTAAACAAACATAAACACGTCTTAGTCAAACCATAAATTCAAGTTTCAGAACTACTATCTATGAAATTTCTTTTTGGTTTGTTTTAATTTAGTTCCTATACCAAAAGGTACAATTCCACCCTATCTCAGTAACCCTTAGTTGGTCTTATACTGCAAGCCCAAGCAGCATTATTTAGTCTTTAACTTAGATTATTTTGCAAAGTACATCCCAAATAAGTCATAGTTTCTTTAGGTTATACTTCAAACTACAACCCTATGCAGTCTTAATTTCTTTAGTTTATACTATGAAGTTTATACTACAAAGTAAAACCCAAAGCAGTCTCAGTTTCTTTAGTTTTATACTACAAAGTACATCCTTAAGTAGTGTTGGTTTTTGTAGTTTTGTACCATGAAGCACAACCCTAAGAAATTTCTTCCTCTTTTTCTTAAAACTTGAACCGCATATGAGAGTTACAGCCACTCTCGTGAAAGTGTATGACCTTCCTGGCTTCCCATGCCTTTACGAAAGTCGACTGTGGAACCCTACCCGGTAGGAAGACATTCAAGTGAGCATCCTCACTCGATGTCAATAGTTCTTCCCAACCAGCATTAGTTTTATATTTTTACTTCTTTACATCATAGTTATCTTTAACTATCCAACTTCACCTAATTGTTCATTAATTAAGTTTTGGCTTTGACTATCCTTTAGCTTCGTTAGGCTCTTAACCTACTTTCAGTTATCATAAAACTTGGAATCACTTGTGTAACAACACCTTACACTTTAGAAACTCCAAACTCAACCCGGGTCATCTTAAGCCTTAGGTTTCATTATTAGCTTTCCTTCAAAACCTAACATGTATAGATATTGAATTTCTTCGAATGCCAATAGGTTTCATTGTCAAATCAACACTCTCGAGTCTCGTCCTAGGATAGCCTCCTTTATACACTCTCATTAGGAATACCTTCATCTAGAATCCATGCTTGGAATCTTTCGCTATCTCCTTCAAATATAATTTTACATAGTTCATTTACTTAGGACTTCTCCTAATATTGTTTAGTTCATTTTAGGTTTCAAATGTCATACCCCTAGCATAACACCTTTAGTTAGTCAACAGCTTCAGTACATGTAATAAAGTCTAAACACCTAACTGCCGACTTTAGTACATGTACACATAAATTTCCACATGTCGCCTACTTATTTGTTACACCTCTACTTTTAATTAGTGGTAATGTCCTTTATTTATCTTTACAACATTTTGCATGATTTTTCCTCTTATTATTTAGTCATATAACTTACATGCATAAATTAGTTTCAATATTCCATTTTAGCTTCTGTAAATGATTATTCTTGCATAGAAAAATAATTATAAATTCCCAAAATTCACAAATAGTTAATTTACCATACTTTTTCTCATGTTTCCATAGTTATGCCTTTTTCCTAAATTATATAATATATGAATCTCCATGAAAAATTCATAACGAAATATTTAAATGTTGGAAACTTCTCCAAATCAAAACTCATCTCTAAAAACATGTTTTATCCATAATATTAAATTATTATGATATTTAAAAATCATTAGAGTATGTAATCATAACAAAATTTCCCAAGTGAAGTAACTCCAACCCAAAATAATCGTTAGATTAAGGTCTATTATTTAAAATACATACAACATGAATTATATTATAAATAGTTAAAGTTGTTGTTAGCAAATTTCTTCCCTAACCAAATATGCAAGGCAAGTCAAGGCTAGTTTATATAAGGGCTTAAGTGGCATTATGCAAGCTTAAGAGTATATGAAAGTTCAAATTCGAGTCCAAATCTAAAGATATATCCAAGTCCAAAGATAAGTCATAGGCATATTCATTATCACAAATAGTATATTAGGCAAGTACAAGAGAAGTATGCTATGCAAAGTTGGATGTACAAGTCCTTGTTTGCAAAAAGTTCAAGTGTTACAATCTGCACTAAAAATCCCCAACTCGATTTAAGGTTTGCAATTTTTAAAAATCGAGAAGTAGAGAAAGAATGAATCGCCTCTCTCTAGGTGTCGATGAGAGCCTATTTATAGGGATGTCGGTCATGCGGGATGAGTGACATGTGGCACGACATTGAATCCAAGGGCTCCGCTGGCACCATCCTAATGAAATCTCATCATCCAATTGTCAAGATTCAACATCACTTGCTTACATAAGTTCGACGTCCTAACCTCCCTTCCAGAAACTCGGCATCCTTAACATCTTTAAAGTATCGGTATCCATTACAGCTTGTAAAAGCTCGAAACCCAGTGCCAACGTTGAAGTTTGTTACTCCTTTAGAGTTCGTCATCCCTGTAGAAGCTCGATATCACTTTCTATTTGTAAATGCTCTACAATAGTTACTACCGTAAAGGCTTGATAGCAGTTGCTATATCAAAAGCTTATTTTCCATAGATACTCGATATCCTCCACTTGTGATTAGATGCTCGACACCCTATAGTGGTGCAGCATCTTTCCTTTATTACGTACTCTACAAAACATTGTGTTGTAGAGGTTCGACATATCTTCCTACGTCTTTGATATCCCTGCTATCTTTAGACTCTGCAACTTTTTTACTGCAGAAGGTCGACTTTTGTTGTAGTTTGATATCTCTAAGCATTTACTGGTTCGATACCCTTATCCTCTTACAAGCTCGGCGCCCGTTTTCATTGTTAATGTTCAAAATCACCTTCTATTTGTTAAATGCTTTGGCAACACTTGCAATTGTAGGGGCTCGCAACCCTTTAGAGACTCGGCACCTCTTTTTCATAAGATGTTCGATACCATTAGAGACTCGAAATCTCCTTATTATTAGATGTTAGATACCCTCTTGTTATTTCCTGAGACTTTCTATCCTTTGCTTAATAACTTTACCTTTATTAAGCTCGTCATTCTTGTTATCTTCAAAATCGACGTATTCTATTTAGAGGCATGATACTCGTATTTGTAGTAACATTTAATCACCACCATGTAAAGGAAGCATATTATACTTTAGTGTAATACCACTTTTCACATTACCACCTATTGGTATTCTAAAGCCTTTAATGTCGCCCATCCTTTCAAATAAGAATAAACGTGTATTGCTGCTTCTCTCTTCTTTAATAAATACCTCCCTTTTCTTCTCTCAAAAGCTTTACATGAAATTTAAACTCAAATTGCAATTACAATTTTTCTTTCAATCTTATAATTTCAAAAGGAAGCTTTCAATTTCTAACGTAATCAAACTAGATTTAAGGTTCGATTTCTATTTCAAATTGATTTAAATATAGAAAAAGAGGGATTTTATTTTAAACTGGGGATTTATGAATCAGGTATCTATGAATCGCATTGGTATGATTGCCGATTTGAATTCAAATACTCTCGTGATTTGGGGATTCTCATGTTTGAATCCAAAAGCTGCTTACAATTCGTATTCTTAATAATTAAGGAAAATTTGACGATGAATACAGTTTTCAAAACTTAGATAGACCCAAAAAATTTCTAGAAATTCGAAAAACAATTGGGATTTTGATAATTATTAAAGATTCGATATTTGCTTAGAGACTTAGTAGTCATTAGGGACTCGATATCTAGCTATAGGTTTGCCAACTAATTATAAATTCAACAATTAGCTAGAGATTCATCAACTAGTTAGAGACTTGTTAACTTGTTACAAACTTAACATCCAGTTAGAGAGTTGTAATTATTTATAATTTTAGCAACTATTTAAGGAGTTGTTAACTAGTCATAAATCGACAACTATTTATTGGATTGTTAATAGTTTCAAACTCAATAATTTTTATAAATTCGACATTTGGTTATTATTCCAATGACTAATAAAGAATTTCCAACTGGCTATGAACTCACCGACTGTTTAAGTTTAATACCTAGTCATAAACTCGAAACAAGCTATGAGTTCGACATCTAGTTACGAATTTGACAACTAATCAAGAAATATCTATCTAGTTACGAACTCACTAACTATTTGTAAGTTTGGAATCCGATTATGAACTCGATCACAAGTTATTGGTTCGATGTTATAAACTTAATAATCATTTAGAGAATCATTAATTAGCTATAAGCTCGATAACTGTTTATGAATTTGACATCTATTCTCAAACTCGATAATTAATTAATGAGCTTTCAACTTATTATGAATTCATTAATTATTTATGAGTTGTTACCTAGTTATTCCTTTTCTCTTAATGTTCTCAAAACTATTTTAAACTTTCATAAAATATATGATACTTCCCTGATTCTTGCATGATATTGTATAACAAATAAATGGCTAACAATAGGCTCTAAATTGTCTCCTACTTTAGAGAAACGAGACTGTCGACTCATTCAATCTTCTATAACTTCTGAGGATGAAGTTGACATTATTCTCCAATAATTCAGGATTACCAACATAGAAGTTAAGGTGGTAGTCTCATCCGAAAGGATAGATAATCCTCCATAGGGTTTCTTTGCTTTCACTCCAATTCATAACTAGCATTCAAGATACCTTCCTCTCACATAATTCTTCATTAAATTTTTGGATCGTTTAGGAATTGCTTCAATATAATTGTTGCCCAACTCTTATACATATCTAAGCTGTCTTCAGATACTAGCCTGGAAAGCCGACCTACCCTTACTTGATGCTGAAAATCTTCATTTATTGGTAAATCTTGTTAAAGTGGGGAAGCAACCAGCGGGTATTAATTGTCACATTTTTCCTCATTCAAAGAGCTTGATCACTAATTTGATCAATAGAACTAAGGACTAGGGAAACAAGTTCTTTTATATTAAGAGCCATACCCCTAGAATCAATGGGTCCTTCTCTACCCCTAGTAAGTCTTATTGCTTTCTCTCTCTTATTTATATTATATTTTATTGTTATCTTATAATGACTATTCTTTTTAAGAACTTGCTTCCAAGAGGATGAATTTTTCTTTCGCTGGTACAGTTAGTGTATTGAGCCTGGCTTCTTAGAGTATTAAGGATAGGCTTAAACTATTAACTGAAGTTAACCTTTAAAAGAATTTCTTGATTCTAGAGAATCATAAAGTGCTTGGGAAATCCCCTATGGTCAAGAAGAATGCTCATGGGAAACAAATTTGGTCGTTGTCAATCAAAATGCCTTTTTCCTTATCTTCCCCCATTCAACATGATTCCTCAGGTAATCTCTTATTACGATTTGATAGAATTGCTATGTTGTCGTATTATAGTTCTTTCTTTAACTTAGGTTCAACTCTCTTCTCATACCGGTTGCTAAGCCTAAGAAAGCTAAAGCTCATACCCTATCTACGGCGGTGACTACCAAAGCTGCTCTCCTTACTGACTCTATCGCTGATGCCCTTAAGGCTATTATGAGCCGCCAAAGGAAAAAGGATTCTGATAATTTGTCTAGTATTTAAATTCCTCCTATTATTAAAAATGCCAAACTGGGAGAAGATAATTCACTTGCTACTATTATCAAGGAACCAAATGCAGCTACGACCGCAATCAACCGATACTCCAGTTTTATTGATTTAAGCCTACTAGACCAGAATCCTCAGGACCAAATAAAAATTGCTCACACCCCAAGCCTTGTTTCAAACATCATGAATACCTCATCCACAACTGTTTTTGATGTTTATTGCAGGAATTAGACCCGACTTCTTATCCTTCTGAATCCTTGCCTTATGAAGCTTCAACTTTATCCATCCCTTTAGATTTTAATAATTTTGTTCGCTTAGTCATCCAATCCTCATCCATGGCTTCCCTAATGCCACTATAGTCGTCTGCCTTTTCTATGAACCATCTCCACATTCTCTTTCAGTAGGTTTTTGGGGTACATATCTTTACGTATCCGACTAACATAAATTTTGGCTTTATATATTTTAGGTAGCCAAGCACATGTTTTTTCTTCAACAAGCTTCTTATGAGTTTGTTGATAAAGAGCAAATTTTATCGTTCATGTACAAAGTAGGTCCCTTAAGAATCAAATTCTTAAAGTCACCAAAAAGAGGGATGAGGTTGCCATTGAAAAGAATAAACTTGCCTCCGCTTTAGATGAAGAAAGAATCAAATTGGTGGTTGAAGAAAGCGTGAAATTGCTAGAAAAGTAACTTAAGCAGGCCAAAACCGAAAATACTCAAATGGCTGCACAATTTACAACCTTGAAGGATGGTCCGGAAAGCAAGGAAGCTGCTTCTGTCCATACAAATAACATCATTAGAGATGCCAAGAAAAGGTTTCTTTCTTTGTAGACCAAGCCCTACATCAAATAAAGGAGTAGTGCTATGAGGAGGCCCTATTCATCGTATATTTTGATAATATATACCACTATCCAGAGTTGGACTATCCTTCACCACCAACAATAAAAGGCAAGTTCAATAGGAAGTTCGACCTTAAACTGAGAGAGTTCCTGGGTCATTGCAAGACGAATTCCCAAGAGAGGAAGCATCCATAGGAATTATTATCTTCTGTTGAGCCTCTGCTTGATGAAGATAGGGATGATGATGATAAAGGGGTAGTGATAGGATGATAATGATGTCCATGAAGATGATGACGATGATGATAATAATTTTAGGAAAGATGGGGGTGAGGGTAACAAAGACCTTGAGGGACTAGGAAGTGGTAGAAATGGGTCAGGTAAACCTGACTTGGGACCCATCTCCTCATGATATGGATTTTCTTGATCTTCCTGAAACTCATAATATTCCTCAGGAAGAAACCTCGACAAAGGACGTTCACACTGCTAGCAAAGAATCAGGTGAGGAGAACATGTTTCTGCCTCACAACCTCTTGCAGTACAGGTATAAAATATATTATTTTTAAATGCTTAGGATTATCTGTTACCCTTAGCTAATAAATCTACTATGTTATCTAAGGAAGAGAAATAAATATCACCTAGAAATTTTACATGATAAGAGCGAGAAGGATGTACTATAATTATATAGAGAAATCAAGAAATTAGTTAAAGACAGTAGTAACATATTTGAAAAGTATAGGAGCATTCTCATTTATGCCAAATGATTAAAAGATTTCAAAAAGAAATCAGTAGCCTTTCTATTAAAAGGATCTTACCTTCATTAAGAAAGTGTTTAAAGGAGAAAGCAAAGTTGACCACATTTTTTTGGATGCTTATTGAAGATAGTGACACTTTGGTGGAATTCCTCTATAAAAATTATACTAGGAACGACTTTTCCTTCCTAGGGAAGGAGAGTGGGGGTTTAATTAGGCATCATCATAATAGGTAATTGAGTGATCATGGTACCGGTCCTCATCTTGGAGAATGCTAGAATCTTTCGAGGATCACTACCATTCCACTTTCCTCCAACACCCTTCTTTCTTAGAAGGTCAAGTTCAACAAAGAGAAATTCGTTTCAGAATTTTACAAAGGGACCATATTTTATGAACTTAATTGATTTTGTTGCTGTATTATGTAATTCATACAATATTTATAAATTTTAGCATTTCAATTTTTGCGGCTTAGTCAATTTTACTTAAAATACATAGGTTAAGAAACCATTAGTTACTCTCATTTCAAAAGAATTCTTAAGTAAACTTATCAAGCTAAAAAGGGATTTTAAGGAGAAAACATTAACTCTCAAAACCTCTCAACTGGAAAAATATTGCTTTCTTAGGGACCTTCAAGAAGTTTACACACAACTCCCACACTTATATTTTGATTTCTTAAGAGATGAAAAAGCAGTTTACTTAAAGAAATCTTGTCTAGTTACACTAAACGGTTATGTGGAGATTCTAGTTCCCCTACCAGAGATAGGATTATCTTCAGTTTGCCCTAGGTGTTACTCCTTGTACGTTTAACGCCTCCTTTGACTCTGCTTTCTCTATGTCCGCAGCTTCACTCAAAAAAGTTCAAATTGATGCCTCTAAACTTAAGAATTGAATGTATAAAAATTGAATTGTTAATGTAATTTGAACTTGTTCATGCTTTTAAACATTGTTGTTATTTATAAAAGAGCACATTTATCGTGTATTAATTTCATTCATTTATTTATTTAATTACTTTTAATAGGAAAGTCAATTAATGTCTGCATCCAGCAGTTCTAAACTCCTTTCTTGATTGGATAAACTAAAAACAGACTGATGTTAGACATTGGGAAGCTCTCTTCTCAAGATGCTTTAGTTATGATATTTTCGGACAATCTGAAAGCGTGCAAATGGTATAAAAAATACTACAAATTAAAGTCAGCATTAAGTAGTATGAATGAAATATCCTTAAGTTTAGAGGAGAAAATTAAAGAGAAGGACAAAGGGATTGAAGAGATGAGAAAGAATATAAGGGCAGCAGGCCGATCCAGATCCCTATATCAAGGAATTGAAATCGATGCAGATATTTCTCACCTACATCAATGAATCGAGAAACTTGAAGTTGATCTACTAAAAATACAGATATCGTGCCAATCTCTAGAGCTTATTGCAAGTGAAGGCAAATCCAACCTTCCCACTCCTGCTCCTAAAAGGGCAACAAGATCACAGTCTTTAACTTGTAAAAAGAAATTTTCTGCCTTGGAAAATCTGCCTCTGGGTTTGGATTATGGAGAAATTTCTAGATGGCTCCATGAGTATAAGTATTAGTGCACCCAGTTTCTGAAAGGAAAATGGAAAGAATAATTTTCAAAATATCTCAATAATTATCATAGTCATGTTGAGAAGTTGGGAATTGAAAAATACGTTCTCGAACAAAAAGTTAAAGAGTTAGAGAGCATGGTCAAAACATTTCGAGGAGCCAATAAACACTCGAGCATGCATTAAAGATTCAAGTTGACTCTATTAATGATATGAATTATTCGAAAGATGGAGAGAAACTCAAAGAATTATTGGACGTGAGGATTCGTCATATTTACCATCTTCAGCCATCGACGTTCTAAAAAGGAAGGTGCAAAACCTTGAGTCTCAATTGAAAATAATCAAAGTGAGTTCACCTCCCGATTGGATTCCCTTATAGATTATTTGCACGAAATAGCAGTTGCTTTTGCCTAAAAAATCGACTATTCATTCTTCGGTCCAGAAATGAACCGATGGTTAAGAAGAGCAACAGAAGCTGGATACAAATGTTATCAACACTTCTCTTTATATGGGTGTGTTGACCATCTCAAGAATATTAGAGGCCCTCCCCTTTTACTTAGAGATGCCCCGAAAGTCATCCATCTCTCCTTGAGGTTGAAGGGAAGGGGAAAGAAAAAGTATACCAACATCGTCTTCTCCCTCCACCTCCTCCTCAGGAAGAGTTGAATAGTTTTTCTTGATATCTGTAACTTTTTGTACATAAATTGACAAATAAATTTTGTACCTAAATAGTTGATGTTTTGAATAGATCTTGTAATTTCTTCCTTAGTCTTGTCTTATGTTCCCAACTGGTTGAGCTATTTAAGATTGGTGACTTACTTCAGAACTTTAATTTGACTTAATATGATCTATTTTCTCTAATTAAGAATGGATTTATTTGCTTCTTCCTTGTGTGAAAGTAGCTTTTTACACTTTGGTGTAGAATCAAGTATCTCCTTACTTTTCTAGCTCTCTTTTCTATAAATTCTTTTTATTGTTCTAGGTTGAATGAATTCTTATTGCTTAAATATTATTACTCCGATTGGCTTTAAAAATTTTTTAAATCGGTTTGGTTTTTCTTGGATGGCTTCTCGATGACGTTTCTTTGTCACTTGAGATTTTATGAGCACAAAAATTTACTTGGCCTTTTCATTGATGGTTGTTTAACTCTGTCTTGGCACAAGATTGATCATGTTTAACTATTCTTCCTTTAGAAGATTGCTTTGGTCCATCTTTAAGATAAAGTCATACTTGTATGATTGATCTCATTATATAAGGTTGCCCTTTTTATACCTTTTAGGTAAAGGTTTAGGCTGGTCAGTGCATTTGGTTAGCCATCTTTGGCAGAACCAAAGTCTTACCCATCCTCCCTCTAGGAGGCGCTCCAGTCAGGTCTCATAAGAAAAATCAAAGTTGTTGATCGGTGTGTTTCATCTGCCATCCTTTGCAGAACTAAAGTCTTACCTATCCTCCCATTTGGAGGTGCTCCAATTAGGGCTTATAGGAAAAACCAAAGGCTGGTGGTAGGTGCGTATGGTCGGCCTTCTCAGTCAGAACCAAAGCCTTACACATCCTCCCTCTAGGAGATGATCCGGTCAGGCCTTATATGCAAGACCAAAGGCTATTGATCAGTGTGTTTTGTTAGCCATCTTAGGTAGAACCAAAATCTTACCCATTCTCTCTCTTGGTGGTGCTTTGGTCAGATCTTATAGGCAAAACCGAAGG
Organism: Allium cepa; assembly: GCA_030765085.1. Classification (NCBI taxonomy): domain Eukaryota; kingdom Viridiplantae; phylum Streptophyta; class Magnoliopsida; order Asparagales; family Amaryllidaceae; genus Allium; species Allium cepa. The sequence goes on along the minus strand of CM060938.1, from coordinate 456,911,632 downwards.
CTAGTTGGTGCTTGGGCTAGGTCATTTTTGGCGGGATCAAAGACTTACTCCAACTTCCCTTTAGAAGGCACTCCGGCTAGGCCACGTAGGCGAGACCGAAGGGTTTTAGTGCTCTGGACAGGCCTTATAGGTAGGACAAGAGGCTTACTCTGACCTCCCGCTATGAGGTGCTTCGGTCAGGCCTTATAGAGGGGATTGAAGGCTTTTAGTGCTTTGACCAGGCCCTTGTGGTGGGATCAAAGATTTTTTTCCTTTATTTTTGTAAATCTTTTTCATGATGTATTTCCCTTTATTAAGCAATAAATTTGGTAGATACATCGGTTTTTGTTCACACTGACAAACTCTTAGAGTTCTCCTTTGTCCAGAAAATTCTCAATCATCCTTTTAAGGGCTCGACACTAATTAGTATCGTGTCTATTCATTCAGTGGCACAGGTAATAAGCGCCTCTAAGATTTCTTTCATGTCCCTGTCACATTTTCTTTGAAGGCCAACCGTCCAACGTTTCTTTTGTTTGGAGATAGATGTTTTCATAAGAGGTGGTAAGGGAATGAGCTCTAACAGACTGGAAGTTTATGGGGATTTGTGTTTTTGATTCCCATTTAGCTTTTTGTAACATGGATTTATTCATTAGCTCTAATTGCAAAATTTCTTTTTAAAGATTCTCAAGTCCTGATTGGTGTGGAGGAGTAATCAATCACCTCCTGACACTTTTGAGTAAACTTATAAAAGTACTTTGTTATTTCATCTTCAAAAATAGTTCCTTCAGCTTGAAGCTATATAGCCTTTCTTAATTTTGAGAACTGGCCGTTCCTTCTTCTGTTCTCTTTTCCTAAAGTAGGACAATAAGTGAAGATTTGGGTCGGTCCGACATGGAATGGATTTATGCTCCAGTTGTCCAAGTCATAAGGATTACTCGCCTCTTTTCTATAAGAGTTATCAGCGCCAAGTTTCTTATTGCTTATTCTTTATAGAATTTAAGAATATGGATGACTTGATAAACTGGCTTGGTAAAATTAGACTCGTAGTATCCTTGTTTGGGCATAGTCACTATGTGGTTTAATAGGTTATATAGGATACAACAAGACCTCAATAGAAATATGTTGGATACGAAAAATCCTTTATAGGGATATGCTAGAGATCGGAGGTTCAAGCCCTATTTCTAGTGCTAAAATGTCAGCAAAATTCTTCACTAACCAAATATGCAAGGCAAGTGAAGACTACTTGCAATAAGGGCTTAAGTGGCCTTATGCAATTCTAAGAGTAATTGTAAGTCCAAGTTCGAGTCCAGATCCAAAAATAAGTCCGCATGTCCATTGTTCAAGTTCAAGTCTAAAGATAAGTTATATGCATGTTCATTGTCAGAAAGAGTCAGTTAGGAAAGCATAAGAGAAATATGATATGCAAAGTTTGATGTATAAGTCCTTATCTACGAAAAGTTCAAGTGTTACGATCGATTTTAAAAATCCCCAATTTAATTTAGGGTTACAACTCTTGGAAATTGAGATGCAGAGAAAGAATGAATCGCCTCTCTCCAGGTGTCGATGGAGGCCTATTTATAGGGATGTCAATAATGCAGGATGACTGAAACATGGCATGACCTTGAATCCAAGGGCTCCTATGGCACCATCGTGATGAAATATCAATATCCTATTATTGAGTTTTGATATCACTTGCTTACATAAGTTTGACATCCTAACCTCCTTGCAGAAAAATGACATCTTTTACATCTTTAAGTTTTGTACCCTTGTCGCTTGTAAAAGCTTGAAACCCTTTACAAGTGTTGAAGTTCGTTACTCCATTAGAATTCGTTATCTTGGTAGAAGCTCGATATCACTTGCATTTATAGATGCTTGTTAATCGGTGTAATTTCTATCGAATTAGAAAACCGTCAAAAAACTTAGAAATAAAAATAACCGCAAGCGCACGGTGTACGAGTGTAGCACTTGGCGAATACAAGTCGATCCGTAGGGAATTGATGATTTTAAAATTCTATTCAATCAAATTACACCGAAGTCGAGAGTGAATAGCTAGAAACGTAAGAAACTAACAAAAACTAGCAAAAGAAAAATAGATAAAAATATGAAAGTTAAATGATAATTTAGAGATAAATCCACTCTCTAGATCATATAATTCAACAATTAATGAAATTATGATCTCTTTTTTGGTCATAAGTGAGTTTAAATGATGTGTTTATCATAAGTATGGCTCATTTGTGCTATTAATTAGCTCAACATAAGCCATCAAACTATAACACAACCTTTAAACCACTTACTAATCTTATGAAAATGACAACAAAGTTGCAAATGAAATCTATTTTAAGTATGGCCTACTAACTATTAATTAGAAATATAGACCATCAAATTTGAATTTCAAATCACTTTCTTATGCCATAATCATATTTTGATGAAGAGGCATTTGTGTTAGTGATTGTTTAAGCATAGCTTATTTGGTGTCAACAATATAGGCTATCAAATTCAAAACAAAAACAACAAATTAAACCACTTCAAGCATTGTCATTAAGCACAAAAAGAGAGTTATAATTATCAAAATGTTGAAACTATATGATTAGAGGCTTCATTACCCTTAAATTGAAGGGATTAGCCTCTCATATTTGTTATCAAAACAAAAAATATAGCTTGCAACATGAAAGAAAAAGAAAAGGAAAAGAGTGCAAAGTAAAGAGAAGAAAAAACTATTCTACTTGCATGAAAAATAAATCTACACCACAAACATGAAAGTAAATAAACAAAAGAAGCATGTAAAAGAAAGAGAGCACTAATTAACATTGCATAAAAAATGAAAGTTACATGAAGTAAAAATGGCTAAGTATCCATGAAAAGAAAAGAGGAGCTTTATTTTATTTTGAGCCTAAAACTAATGAAGAGGAAAATTTTACATGAAACATATGGGTATTTATACATGTATGAAACCCTAATTCATATTTTTGGGCATTGCCCAAAATTCCCATGAGGTAGTGTGGCCACCAAGTAATCATTAGCATGTCATAATCCACATTTAAGTGTACATGAAGCCGTTAATTCCATAATTATATGCATTAGCCTCTAATTTGTACATTAAGGTTGTGGGTAGGTGGGGTCCTCCATGTTCTTCACTTTGAATTATTTACATATTCATTCTTTTATATCTTCTTTGTGCATGCATATTCCTTCATGAAACCACTCATATTTGAGATCAAATTCCTACAAATATATATATATATATATATATATATATATATATATATATATTTCCAATTGATTTTTCTCAAGGAAATATATGCACACAAATGACTGTTTTGCCCCTATATGAAGATGGATATGTGACAATTTGGAATTAATATAGATTTTGGTTAAAACAAGTTAAAATACCCAATATGATCATTTATTTAATTTAACTAGATTCAATATGGTGGTAAAAATATGCACATTTACGTGCACTTCAATGCTCTACAATGTTTATTGTTGTAAAGGCTCGATAATAGTTGCTATATCAAAGGCCTGCTTTCCATAGAAACTCGATATCCTCCAGTTGTTATTAGATGCTCGACATCCTATAGTGGTGAAGCATTCTTCCTTTGTTACATACTCTATAATACTTTATGCTGTAGAGGTTCGACATCTCTTCCTGTAACTATCTAGTTTTTCAATCATTCGAATTTAGAATATTTAATTTATTTCAATATTGAAAAGTAAATTTTGCAAGCTAAACAGTTTAAATAATTGCATCTGGAATCTAATGTGAATAAAAATGATTTCTAAAGCTATATAAATTCTATTTGAATTTAGATGGAGTTAATTTAAAATTGAATTAAAAGTGAATAAGCTGAAATTGGAAATTTTATAATTTAATTTGATGAGTAAAAATAGCCATTCAAGATAGTGCCTTAGAATTGGAAAAAACCAGTTTCATTGGATCCGTAATAGTATGTCACTGTAGGATTCCAAATTTCGTGTTGATTGGATTTACCGTTTGTTCTTACGAATTAGAAATGCCTAGAAATTTATTAATGTAACTTAAATTAAAATAATTCGATTTGAAACTCTGTCGTCCAAATACTTTTGAATTAGCTCTCGACATGTGTACCATTGAATTCAGAATAGGGGTATAACATATAGAACGGCAGGCGATACGCCTCGATTGGAGTTCAAAATATTTTCGGATGATTAGTGCACAAATTTTTTCTATATAAGGCCACAAGATTTTCTAATTTGCATAAACCCTAGGGTTTTATGCCTTAGCCGCCATAAACAATTCAAAGGATAGAAAAGCTTGAACTTCCACCTCCAATCTCTTCCGATCCATCCACTTTCACGTCTTGGCTTCTACACGAATAACGTAGAGCTCGTCGAGCTCTATCAATCCAACGGTCATGATTGAGTTTAGCGAAGTGTTGGAGGCTAGGGTGCTACTTTATTGCTTCAGATCGGGGGTGTTTACATGGGCCTGGGGTGATCGTAATGAGGCCGATTTTCGGTGGAGGTGTGGCATGGAGAGAGCTTTCGGGTGGTGGTGTTGGATCATCCTCTCGATGGACATGGAAGGTGTGACACGAGGAGGAAGGAAGCGATGTTTGGGTTTTCACGTTCTGGGAGTATATGAGAAGGAGAGGGATTAGGAGAAAGAAAAAGGGTACAGATTTGTGGGTCTTTACAGTAGGAAAAATGTTATGTTATTATTGGGGCTGCATCACTGCCACTTATGACTGCTTACGTACCACTATCTAAGTAGGTACCAATTAGATACAGGATTAAGTCAACGTAGTTCTCCTACCACAAATAGGACTCATAGAGCCTACGATGCACAAAAAATATGCAATTCCAAAACTACGCACTTAGGCTTAATCTTCAATTATGGATTTTTAAAATCTAATTAATTTTACAGAATGATATCTTTGAACTTTATTCCCGAATTCTTATTTCAAAACTTTTGAAATATATAAATATCTATACATCCTTTATATTCAAACTAGTTTTTTTGCTTCGAGATATAAAATCAAATCACATGTTTGAAACAATACCAATATACATGCATACAAAACTATATGCTAACTAATCGAGAGTTTTCTAGCCATAATAAGGCAACTGGGTCCCAGCCTTCCGAAAAATAAATATAGATATTCATATCCCTATACAACGAGAGCGGACTATACTGAGGCTATAGAACATCTACACCTCCCTTACCCATTTTTTAGTTATGGGTTATCCGAATCATCGGTAATATAAAAAGTCACTTTATATCCCGAAGTCGCAAAATAATTTACATTAATAGTTATAAATACTTCAAATCTATAATAATTTCCATTTCCAAATCCTTTCAAAAATCATTTTAAAACCATCGGGTTTAGTCATCGAAATTCTTTCCATTTTATAAAACATTTTTATAAAACCATTTTTTATACAAACCATTTTAATAACTTCAAAATATTTATTCTCAAATATCTCTTTCTTTCTTTTAAAGAAAAGCATTTCGTAACATTTCAACTAGAAAACCAATTTTCAAATAATTCATTAAATTGAAGTGAACCAAATATTACCGCTAAACACCTTAGAGTCAAATCGTGAAATAAATCACAAGGTGTTAGCTACAATTATTTTCTACCCATCCCATGCATATGGATAATTAATTGCTTATAAAATGGTCGAGCAATGTCAACAATCAATAAACAATAATTAGTGCTAGTAAATTGGCCGATCCTAATTCAAACAATTAATCAATGAAATAAACACAACAATAAATGATAAACAATGCTTCATTCTATAAAATATTTATAACATTTATTTTATCTTGGGTTAAAACAGTTTGATATTTATTTGGAGCATCCGTGCTTTCCCTTCGACATGTTCTGTCCCTCGCCCAAGTCTCCTTGGATCTCACAGATGAAACTCGTGTACTTGTCATTTCTGCATACCCCATTAAGTATTTAACTTCTAAATTTTGAAATACTTAATTAACCATGCAAATAGTCAAACAAGAAAATAAAACCATTGTTTTAGCAAACAACGTAAACAAACATTCAACAAGGGTTTCAAATAACACTTAACACTTAAAGTTCATTCAACTTAGTAAGGATCTTAATAAACTTAAAGGAATAAATGAATCACTTTGGATTCCACTCCATCAAACTTTAAGACAAGGAACTCCAGATCTAAACCATACGTCCCACTAGTTTTGCTAACTTTGTTGCTACAGATTTGACTATAGCTTCGCTACTATTTTTCGAAACTTCTTCAAATCTGGCTATAGCTCTGTTATTCTAGAAGTTGAGATGAAAAGAGGTAGAGATAGCTTCTAGGTGGGCATGGCCTTGGGTGGATGGATGGAAATTACTAGCTTGAACATGACTTAAGTGGTATACTTTTTGGTCAATTATTTTTTCCATAACTTTGTTACGCTTTTGGAATTTTTAAGAGAGGCATAGAAGCCATTAAAACTCCAAGTCGTGGTATAGAGCTTTGGGTTTAGCAATAAACCTAGGCTTTGATGGGTACTTATTGTAGATATGGTTAGTAATATCATAGAATGAGTCTCAGTGTGTATATATATATGAGTGCGTATTTGTTAGTGATATTAAAATATTTTATATTGTGTTGATTGAGCTATTGAGTGGCTTATAGGTTAAGATCGTTGCGTCTAGCTAATGTTATCGATAGGGATCTCTAAACACAAAAACATGGAGATTGGACATAATATTGTTTTGTAAATTAGGTACATGAAATAATTGTACCTTGATTATATTTTCTATATAAAGAATAGTTTTTCAAAAGATGTTATAGTTAGATGATTTGTTGGTTGTTAACGAATGGTAATATTTGATTATTGTCATTTGTCATGTTTAAATAAAATATGTTACCATTATCAATTTAAACAAAGATAAACAAAAATTTAAATGAACGTATAAGAGAAATTATATAAGTATAAATTTATAAATAGAAGGATTTAAAAGAAATAAAAAGCATTGAATTTACTACATTCGCTGGGAAATAATTCAGGTGGTGACTGCAGCATCATCAGTTTTCATTTTCGAGTTTCTAAGTGATGAATTTGCTACCTTAATAATTTGCCAATGAAGTTTAAATTTGTTTTGATAAAACAACTTTTGATTTTAAAATCCAAAGTATAATTTGATAAAAGTGTAAGAAAATAAGTTTTTGAACTTATAAATTGAAAATGGTATGTATCAGAAAAAGGAAACTTAAACTGAGATATGAAATCAAGATTTTAACTTCAGTTAAAGTTAAATAAAGTTGAATTAGTAAAATGAACTATATGAATTGAAGTTAACTAAGGAAAAGTTAAATAAATCTAATGGAATTTGAAATGAATTAGATAGATATTCGACATGAATGAAATAAAAGTGAATATAAACTTAAGCTGTAAAGTGATTATATAACCATGAATTGAAATTATAGATTGGAAGTAAACTTAAGTAAATATTCATGAAATTTTAGGTAACTCGGTTTGTATAACATATAAATTTGAGGATAGTAAGTTAAACAAATTTTCTATTTGTTGAATATGAATGTTAAGAAATAAAAATCTAAATTTGAATTATAAGTTGAATTTTAAGTTATGTAAAATATAATGAAATGTTGTGAAGGAAATTAACTTAAGTAAAATTAAATAAAGTTGATTTTGATATTAAAAATGAATTAATGAAATGAAGTAATAAAATGAATAATGATCTTGAGTTATAAAATAAAATTCAACTTAAGTTGCAAAATGAATTGAATTGAAATAATGAAAATAAATTACTTGATTGAATATGATTTGGAATGTTATTCGTTAAAATTGAATATGACTAAGTTAAGAAGTGATAATATACACAAGAAGTGTTGTATAAAATTGTTAAATTTGATCATGAACTTAAGTTAAGAATTTTATGCAATGGTTGTTAAGTGTAATTAGTGATAAATAAAATATACTAAGTAAATTAAATATGGAATGAGATGTTGCTAAACATGAACTGAATTTAAGTGAATATTAATAAGTGGAAGTTAATGAATGTAAATTAATGGAATGAGAATTAATTCAATGTAAACATAATGAATTTGAATTGAATGTAAATCAACCGAATATTGATAGAATGAATGTTAATCAATTTGAAAGGGAACTTGAATAAAATTGAATGTTAATGACTTGAATGTAAATGAAAGGAGTGTAAATTGGTTGAATGAAAGCTAATTGAATATGAATAATTGAATGTTAATAAAACGAATGTGAATAAGTTGAAAACAAATCAAATGAATGTTAATAAGAAGGAAAGTTATCAAAAATTAAAACGATTAATATCAAAATGTATATTAACTTGGTTATGACATTAGATGGATGTTAGTTGTTGGATGATTTCTTTTTGCTGCATGTGTTTTATTTGCATGTGATTATTGTATAGTTTTGTTATATTTTGATATTATTTTCTATGTACATGTTCTCATTGGTTTGTTGAGTGTTTAGTAGGTGTGGATGGCGTATGCTTCGCATTTGGAGCTCGCTTTCATGCTATATTACTTAATATGCTTGCCAATAATATATAAGGTACATATTTCGGATTATATATCGTACTTTTATATTTTTTTCCCTATAGGATGCCCCATTCTCGAAGATGAGATGTACATTTGTGATATAATATTGTGATTTCACTACGATCGAACTGCGTAAAGGAGACTCTGGTGAAAGTTTTTTGAAAATTTAAAGCGTTAGAATTTTTTTTGAAAATTTTGGGAAATTGATAACTAAAAATTTGGTTTTTGAGTTAATAGTTGCAACTAATTGATTTTTGGGAAATTTAAACACTTAAAAGAATTTGGTAATCTATTTTAACCAATTTGTCTTGAAAAGTTAATGGAGTTGTAGCATCTTTCTTACTTAGTAATTTCAAGGACAAAATTCTTTTAAGGGGTGAAGTACGTAGCGACTCAGTTTTTCAGTCATTAGAATTTAGAATATTTAACTTATTTTAATTATTGAAAAGTAAATTTTGTAAGTTGAACAGTTTAAATAATTGAATATAGAATCTAATGTGAATAAAAATGTTTTCTAAAGCTATATAAATTCTATTGGAATTTAGATGGAGTTAGTAGCTTTTAAAATTGAATTAAAAGTGAATAAAATGAAATTGGAAATTTTATAATTTAATTTGACGAGTAAAAATAGCAATTCGGGACATTTCTCAGAATTGGATGAAACCGGTTTCAATGGATCCGTAATAGTATGAATTGTAAAATTCCAAATTTCGTGTCGATTAGACTTATTGTTTGGTCGTCCGAATTAAAAACGCCTAGAAATTTATTAAGGTAATTTAAATTAAAATAATTTGATTTGAAACTCTATCTTCCAAATACTTTTGAATTAGCTCTCGATATGTGTTCCACTGCGTTCGGAATAGGAGTATAACATATAGAACGCCAAACGGCATGCCTCAATTGGAATTCGAAATATGTTCGGATGAATAGTGCGTGAAAATTTTCTATATAAAGCCACAAGATTTTCTAATTTGCATTAAGCCTAGAGTTTCATTCTCTAGCCGCCACAAACAATTTGAAGGCCAGAAAAACTTGAACTTCCTCCTCCGATCTCTTCCGATCCATCCACTTTCGCATCTCGGCTTCTACACAAATAACGTAAATCTCGTCGAGCTCTATCAATCAATGGTCACGATCGAGTTTAGCGAAGTGAAATTGAGGCTAGGGGGCTGCGTTTTTGCTATAGATCGAGGGTGTTTGCTTGGGCCTAGTGTGATCGTATGGGGTAGGATTTCTGGTGGAGGTGTGGCGTAGAGAGAACTTTAGGATGGTGAAGTTGGATCATCCTCTCGACGGGCGTGGAAGGCACGATATGAGGAGGAAGGAAGTAATGTTTGGGTTTTCACATTCTGGGAGTATACATGAAGGAGGGGTATTAGGAGAAAGAAAAAGGGTACAGATTTGCGGTATCATCACACTTCCTATGTCTTTGGCAAGCCTAGTATCTTTATAATTGGCAACCTTTGTACCATAGAAAGTTGACAATTATTGTAGCTCTACATCTCTTAGAATTTACCAGTTCGATATCTTTATCCTATTACAAGCTCGACTCCCTTCTTCATTGTTAATGTTCGACATCACCTTCTATTTGTTAAATGCTTTAGCAACACTTGTTGTTGTAGGGGATCGCTCTCCCTTAGAGACTCGACGCCTCTTTTTCATTAGATGTTTGATACCTCTAGAGATTTGGCATCTCCTTGTTATTAGATTTTCGATACCCTCTTGTTATTTCTTCAGATTTTCTATCCTTTGATTGATAATTTTACCTTCTTAAAGATCGTTATCATCGTTATCTTCAAAATCGACTTGTTCACTTTAGAGGGACGATAATTATATTTGTAGTAATAGCCGTAATCAACTTAGATGAAAACATCCTAAAAAGAAATGATATTAGTAACCTTTGCCTTTGTTTTCACTAGATCTTTAATCTTCTTTGGTTTTCTTAGTTTTTTCTCTTTTTTCTTCTCCTTTACTTTTAATGGCAGATAATTTATTTTATTTTAATTTGTAGTGAATGAGCGAAAATGCGAAGGTGGATAAATTTTGGCATTTGTATAGTAAGAGTTTTGGTCTTCCTTACCTCATTTTATTAATTTGTTTCCCTCTCTACATTATCCTCTCTTTCAAATTTGCCTCTTACATGGCCTTATTCAATTGTTTCCTATTTACTCTTTAGGTTTTCAATTAATAGTTTCATCATATTAATTTAATCTCATATAAGTAAATAAATGTCCCGCACATATTTACTTTATTGGTTCATTCATTTTTTAATCCCTTTATTTTAATAATTAATTCTTTAATTAATTATTCTCCAATTTATGGGTCGTTATAGGTCCCCTCTATATGAATTTCACCCTTGAAATTCATACAAGGTAAAGTAGTGATTCATTCTTTTCCATGTCCACTCTAGCATAAACACACAAGTTTCCAATCTGTATCTCACAAAAAATGTATTAGTGCATCTACTAATAAATAATGAAATAGGCTATAAATAACAACAACATATATATGGTCTATTACACACATGTTAAACATATATGCTAAGTCTAAACAAACAACTCATGATAAGTCTCCAATATCTTATCTTCTGTTTCCCAAGTACAATCCTTGTGGTCCTTACTCCTTGGACAATCACAAGCTTTGCTTCTTTATTCCAAAGCTTCCAAAGCTTCTTTACCTGCCGTTCTATTATCCGAATGAGTTTCATTACATAAGTCATGGTTGGTTCAACAATTAAGTCATCCATAGCTCTCTGATTTACAGCTTCCTTAGGGTCTCGGATACACTTTCTCAAATGCAATGCATTAACACATTATGGACAATGGCTAAAGTACTCGAAAATTCAATCCTATAGGCTACCATGCCTATTTTCTCAAATACCAGAAAGAGGCCAACATATCTAGGTGCTAACTTTTTATTCTTTATGAAGCTCATTGCGCCTCTCATTAGCAAAACCTTAACAAATAAATTTCTATATGTATTTTCACCTCTTATCTTCATAGCTCTTCTACCACGATTGGTCAACTTTCATACTTTGTCGAATCATTTTAACTTTTATTGATGTGTCTCATACAAGATATAGTCCCAACACCAACCTATTTCCTATCACATATGAACAAACGTTTGATTTAGAAGGTCTTCCATTCAAAGCCTAAAAAGGATCCATCCTTATCCTAGATCGTTAACTATTGTTGTATGAAAATTTTACTAAGTGTGTGTGTGTGCGCGATCTTCCCAAGATCCATCAAAGTCTAACACAAAACTCATAATAACTCTTCCAGCACTTAGTTGACTCTCTTAGTTGGTCCACTTTTCTATGGATGGTACATTGTGCATATACATAACTCTGAACCCTAAAGAATCCATAGGCTCCGCCAAAATTCATTAAAAAATAATGGTTCTCGATCATTAACTGTTGTACTTATCACTCCATGCAATCTCTCTATAGTCTTCATATGAGCCTCAAAAGTTTGTTTCCATTCTTGTATATTTCACTAGGATAGAATGGGCACTCATAGTTAGTTCATCTACTTTGACCCTTATACTCTCATTTCCAACCTCAGATCATGGTAAGCCATATACTAAATCCATAGGAACCGAGCCTTATTTCCGTACTAGAACTTCCTAAGGCTGGAAAATTTTACTTGTATTCTGAAGATGTGCTTTAATTTATTTCCTTGTGAAACATCTCTTCACGCATTGTCCAACTTCTCTTTTCATTTCTTTCTAAAAGAAGATTATCTCCATATCTAGATACATCTTTGTAACTCCTAAGTGAATAATAAATTTTGAACAATGGTGTTCATTCAAGACTTACTTTCCGAAGGCCTTCTATATCAAAAACATATAACATTCCATTTTTCTGAAGTCTTCCACCTTTACCAATAATGAAACCTCATGGCCCATCTTCTTTCGTCTTATACTCTAGGCGCCTAACTCTTTCAGCATGTAGTGTATCTTTTTACCTCTTCTCGATAATTCTTTCCATAAAAGCTAGTCGAACTTCTAAGCACGATAGTGTTTTGGAAAATCTACTCAAACCAACACTAAATCGAAAGTGAATATTACAAGAATCTAATGTCTCCAATACAATCCACTTGTTACTATAGCCAAAGCACAACTCCACTTCTTTTGATTCAAGGAATCAATAAATTTGTTTTCTTCCCTGCGGTACACTCTATTCTAATATCATAAGATGCTAAAAAATTGTAACCACCTCTGCTGCTTCATGTTCAATTCCATTTGAGAGAAAAAGTATCTTAAGTATCCGTGGTCAGTAAATAATTCAAAATTTTCCCCTAAACAATAATGTCCCTAAACCTTCGATGCGACGTTAACAACTGCAACATCCAAGTCATGTGTCAGATATCGAACTTCATAGGGTCATAACAGCCTAGATGAATAAGCTATTGCTTTTCCACTTGGCATTAACACTGCGCCAAACTTCGAATCTAAAGCATTTTTGTATAAAACCAAATCTCGGTTTCTTTCGGGTATGACCAATACAGGAACATTCATCAACCAAGGTTTCAAATCTTGAAATGACATCGCACACTCCTTCATCCATAAATATTTCCTACCCTTCCAAACAAGTTTTGTCATTGGAGATTCTAACTAGGAGAAGTCCTTAATCAATCTATAGTTGTAGTCTACCAATCTTAGGAGAATCTAAACCTCTGTAATAGTCTTGGTGGCTTCCATCCATTCATGGCTTCGACTTTTGAAGGGTTAATGGCCACGCCTCTCTCTGAGACGACATGGCCTAAGAGCTTAACTTCGGTTCTCCAATATAATAGTTTGAATTTTTTTCCTTTAACTTATGTTGTGCCAACGTTTCGAACACAAACATTAAGTGATCCTCATATTCTTTCTCATCTTGTGAGAAACAAAATTATTATATATAAGCACCAATAATCATTGGTCTAATTGGTCTTAGAAGATCCATATCATCAAGTCCACAAAGAATATAGGTGCATTAGTGAGTCCAAATGGCATTACGAGCCACCATATAAACCATAACTCATTCTAAAAAGATTCAAATGAAAATTCTCCTTCGAAAGTCACAACTAATGGAATCCCAAAGTCAAATCTCGTTGCGGTAATACCTTGCCTCCATTCAAATAATCGAATAAATCATCTATCCTCAACAAGGGATATCTGTTCTTTACACACCTCTCAATTAGTTTCCTATAGTCAATACATAGTCTTAATGAACCATCAGACTTGTTTATAGATACTACCAAAGTTCCCTATGGTGAACAACTCAATCTTGCAAAGCTCTAACTTTCCAACTCCACAAGTTGCTTCTTCAATTCCTCCATCTCCTTCGGAGGTATTCAACTAGGGGGTCGACTAAATGGTTCTAATCTTGGTATCAACTCATATGAAACTCAATCGCTCTTGCGGGCGGTAATCCCGAAACGGGTTCAACCACACGAGGGAATTCTCTTACCATTCGTACTTCTCCCATACTTCCTTCTTCCTAAGTAAAGCAAACAATACACCTTTGCACCTAAATTTCATCTTTTCTGAAGCTACAAGTACTCTTGCACTTCAGTATGGTGTAGAGTATATTTGTGTATGATTTTTGTTTGATGATAATAAACATATATATATATATATATATATTCATTTAAATGCATTTGTTATTATACTATTTTATTTTTCCACATAGTTAAATAAATGTTTGTTGAATAAAATAAATAACTCGGAATTCTTATTTAAACAAATATTTTATTCAAATAAATACTTTATTACAAATTTAAATAGGATAAATTTAACTCTCACTATATTTACACAATTCCAAATATAAGTTTCAATTGCAATAAAATATGCACTATACAATTTTACATACATGTTTCACCTCACTACATATTCACTCATCACTCGTATTTGATCTTCAACTCTGCTCCAGCCTGTATCTAGCCTCTGATCTATTTGCAAAATAAAGATTGACGCAGTAAAATTGAAAAAGAAATATTTTGCAGTGCACAAAGAAGTGTGTATGTGTGAAAATATTGTTTGCCTCAGTTATTGGAGTTGTTCGTCATCATTTTTTTAATTCATCTTTCTATTTCAAACTAGAATAAAAAATATGTGAACAACTTATGGCACGCACAGTGTATCACCGTACATGTCATAAGGCCGTGCACATTGATATACATTTGCTTGTTAAAATTACAGGGACAGGTGAGCACAAGGTCAAACCCAAGACAAGACTGGATTCAACTCAGGTGCAATGCAAAAAAAATAAGCATAGCATTGTCAGTACATATAGATATGGATATGCATTCAGGCATTCAATATGCAAGCATTCAGGCATTCAATAAACATGCTCATATGGATATGCAAGCATTCAGACATGAACACGCATGAAAACAAAATGCAACTGGATTTCAAATGGAATCAGGCTACAATAACAAAGGCACAACGAAAGTACTTAAATAACAAGAATAACAATCAAGTTTAGTTTCAACATGTACATGAAAATATACAATATGTTCAAGTAAAATCAGAATTCAGGGCTAAATATAGAGCATATATCAACGTGTAGTGCATATGTACAAAGTGGTGCACCAGATCTAGACATGCAACAAAGGAGACATCCAAGCATTGGAGCATGCAGCAAACATACACTCACATATACACATGTATGCATATATGATATATATGTGTACACATATATCAATTCAAAGAATACAAGTGCACCATGCACAGCAAGTCAGAATGCAAACACTTAGGTGAACAGAGCATAGCCATAGAAATCACACAAATATATACATACATACATGTATGTATATATGTATTTACATGGAGACACCAGATCAAACTCAAGTAAGGCAACATAGGGTGACTCACAAACATACACTGAATACTCAACGAGGCAGCAGTTTTCAAAGAGATGCAACAAGCAAAGGCAACATGAGCATATAAATGAAGAAAATCAACGCATGTGGTTAATTATTAGTAGCATTTTGAAAAAAGTCAAGGGAATTCAATCAGAGGTCATAAAGAAGCATATTTCAGAAAATGAACAACACATAACATGATCAAAGCATAGTTATAGAGTATTCAAAGGCTGAACAAGTCAAAAACATATAAGAATCCTAAACAAAGCATAGAACAAATTTAGGAAGGAGTAGAAAAAGTCGCAGAGGATATAATGATGAACAAGTCAGACTTCAAGAAGTCAAGATTAACCCAAAATCTGTATATATATCCCAAATTCAATTGCCAAGCTATAATCGGAGGATGATCAAGTCAAAGATGAACAAGTCATACTTCAGAAGTCGTTTGATCAGAAATCAACGCAAGTACTAAAATCACGAAGAATTCAAATCAAAATATACGAAATAAAATTATAGGGTTTTGATCTCTATAAACACCCAATTCATCGTCGACAATTAGGTAGTTCAAGTTCAAGCAAATCAACAGAATAATAAAGTAAAAATTGCATACCGATATTATACCAATGTCGAACTCAAACCCACTAGAGAAATCGAATAACAATGATCGAAGAAGCAGTGTAGGAAAATTGAGGAACGAAAGCATCAAAGCAGTCGAATTGAATTTATATTTCCAAGTGGAGGCTCCAATTCAGTAAAAGCCTAAATCATAGACTACAAAAGTGAAAGAGGATAACCGGCCTGGATACACAAATAAGAATAATCATTTATTTTTGGAACGCACTGTTTTTTATTTGGGCCGATAATATTTTTGCTTTGGGCTAATTTATAATTTAGGGTTCTAGTTAAATTTGTATTTTTCCTTTCTTAACTTTGTAAAAACTCTAGTTTTAACTAGGTTACAAACTACGTGGCGTAGTTTGGTGAATTCGCAACTCAGTGGCTGAGTAGTGGTAGGGTTTAGAGTTAAGTTAATCAAGTTAGCGGGTATTGCAAGTTTACGTGTTTTCGTAAATGTCTAATTACTTAATTTCTAGTATAAACCTTGGGGGCAACACACAGCATGTTTTTTTCGAACCTGGATAAAACTGTGTGTGATCTTTACTACATTACTTTCTGTCTTCGTTTTAATTTCCGCATTAATTTTTAGTAGACCCAATTCACCCCCTCCCTTCTAGGGTGAAAACGATCCTATATATAGGTGACTTGGTACTATGATCCATCTACCATAATATATTCTTAGGCCATGATGCTTCAACCAATACATCATTAATATAACTAAAGCCTATAAAGTCAAACTTCCTATAAAGTCAAACTTATAAGGATTACATAAGAATTTACACCGACCTAACTCAATCTTTAATTTAGTGCATGTAAATTCGATAGTGACACATCCCTCTATTGGATTTACTACATGAAAGAAAGAGACTATATAGGAAACCACTAACCTAAGTCTATCAATTAAGTCTTTAGCTATAAAATAATGTATAGCACTAGTATCAAATAATACTCTAATTGAAATACCAAAAATCATAGTCATACCTTCTAAGATCTTTTCCTAGTCTTTATCATGGGTCAATTGACATCCCTTCGGCCATTCCAAAGCAAAGACCTATGCTTTAAGCTCCATACAATCCTTTCTTTATGGTGAGGCTTATCACAAGTGCAACACTTAAGCACCTTCGCTCCTTTCGATCTTAGAAACCTTAATGCATAGTTCCCTTTTAGTCCATAATTAAAGCAAAACACCTCTCCAACCTCCTCATTCCTTTCCTTCGACATAGTCTTGTTGCCCTTGTTATAAGGAGTGAACTTCTTCAACACTGCCTTAGGCTTTTTCTTGATTTTCTCGTTTTCTTAAAATATCCCAGCCCACTTGTCATATCTACAAAGAATTCAAAAGGAGATCTAAATGCATCATTACCTTATGATCTAGACCCCATCTCAATCCCAATATTAACTTCTCATTTTTCTTCAACATGGTATTGATTATATCTCGTCTATACTTAGCCAAAGTGTTAAAGTTCTGCGTATACCTTTCCATTGAAAGGTCTCCTTGCTTCAATTCAATAAATTATCATAGTAAAACACTGCTTTACATTTAGATATAAACTAAATTTTAGACCTCTTCTTAAATGGATTCCAAGTGATCACTTCCTCTGGGGTTTTGGAAATCACCGTTACCTACTAGTTTAAAGCATCTTCATGCAGTTGCCACAAAGTCAGCCTTCTCCTTTACGCATCATTCAACTCTAGATCTCTAAAGATACACTCACAAACTCAGGCAATTTAACACTTCAACCACATGATCCTTTCCTATAAACATTTTTCCTCCCAAGTGTTGATAATCTTGATTCATCTTTCAAAAGTTCTCTCTTACTATAGTCCTTGGCTCAATAGCCTCCTACATCATTTGAACCATAAATATCCAAAAGAAGGTGTTGAAAAACCATGCCCATCACATTACCTTATGGAGGGAAGCTTCAGTTTCAACCGCTTGTGGCACTTTACCTTTATTCCTCGTATTGGTTTGGGCACTTTCTATTTCTCTTATTATAGCAGCTCTTCCCATTGTTAACCTTCCACCTATCATTTCCATCTTACTTTTCTGTTAAGCAAGTTCATTAGAAATGGAAAGAAAGAGAGTAAAATAATAATAGAAGGAAAGATATATCCATCTATATATCTATATAGTAAAATACATGTACATTATATACAACAATGTATTCCTCCTCTAAAGTGGTCATTTTTCTACTAAATACTAACTATTTCTATTTCTTTTTTACTTAAGTACCCCAAACCTAAGCTTTGATACAAAAATTTAAAATCCCTCATTCTAAAATCTAAAGATGAAACCTCAACATATAGTAGTCACCCTGGGGTTATCTTTTGATTATAATGAGTTTAGTGTATATATAATAATTTAAGTAAACAAAACAACTTAATAAAGTTCATTACACATAACAGTCTTTACATAATTTATCCAACTTCCCTACCATGCCTATATAAGGGTAAAATATAAATCATTACATAGTAGCCTCAAAGATCTGACATATGTTGAAGCCGAACGTTTATAGTCCCATGGACTTAGCCTCCTACCCATCTTCATCTTCAGCATAGTTGTGGCAAAGTTTCTAGCTTCGACTAATAACTGTAACCTAAAAGTCTATAAACTCAACCAACTCAAATGAGTATCTGTGAGATATAGAGGAAAGTAATAAGCACACGGGTCAGACATAAGTCCATTGTGAGTAATATTATTTCCACCCATCTTCCTCTACTAGTGCGGCCATACCACTAAAGCATGTAATGGGTTTCCCCACACTGGCCTGGGTTACAATTAACATAAGAATATCATAATTCAAAAGTCATGTTAAAATATACGTACATTTAGACGTACATAAACATGTCTCAACCAAACCATACCTGATACTATTTTAGGTTTAGGGTCTCAAAACCTAATACTAACTTTGGATCATATTCAAGTTTTAGAAATACTATTTACGAAGCTATCTATTTGGTTTAGTTTAATTCAGTTCCTATGCCTAAAGTTACAGCCCCTCCCGACCTCTGCAACCCATTAGTTTGTCTTATGCTGTAAATGGTATCGTTTAGTTTTTAGCTTAGCTTATTCTACAAGGTACTTCTCCAAATGGTCTCGGTTTCTTTAGTTTATGCTAGAAAGTGCAACCCTAAGCATTTTTAGTTTCTTTGGTTATGTACTACAAAGTAGAAACCTGAGCAATCTCACTGTCTATAATTTATAGTGAAAATTAAAACTCTAAGCAGTCTCGGTTTCTTCAGGTATATATTTCAAAGTACGTCCTACGCGGTCTTGTTTCTTCGGTTTATAGTGCAAATTACAACCCTACGAAGTTTCTTTCTTTTTCTTAAGTTTGAACTCCATATAAGAGTTACAACAACTTTTGCATAAGCGTAAAATCTCCATGGATGTCCCATGCCCATTAGAAAGTCAAACTCTTAACCCTACACTATAGGTAGTTATTAGAGTAAGTGTCCGCACTCGACGTAAATAACCCTTTCAAAACTGCATTATTATAGTTTTTTACTTCTTTACTTATTAGTCATCTTTAACTTTCCAACTTCACCTAATTATTTATTTATTACATTTTGGATTTTGCTATTCCTTTAGCTTCGTTAGTCTCCTAGCCAACATTT
Source organism: Allium cepa (assembly GCA_030765085.1). Classification (NCBI taxonomy): domain Eukaryota; kingdom Viridiplantae; phylum Streptophyta; class Magnoliopsida; order Asparagales; family Amaryllidaceae; genus Allium; species Allium cepa. The sequence goes on along the minus strand of CM060938.1, from coordinate 456,892,028 downwards.
GGTTATCTTAAACGTTGGAACCACTTCCATAACACATTATGCTTTAGAGAAATCTAAACTCAACCTTTGGCCAACTTAAGCCTTAGATTTCGATGTAGGCTTTCTTCTCAATGATAATAGGTCTATATACCGACTTCCCCAAAAGTCAATAAGTCTCGGTTATGAAATCAATACTGTCAAGTCTCGTCCCTGGAAAGCATAGTCTATACACTCTTGTTAGGAGCACCTTCGTCCGCAATCCACACATGAAACCTTTGGCCATCTCATTCGGGTATAAACTTACTTAGTTCATCTACTTGTTAATATTGCTAAATTCAATTTAGGTTCTAAATATTATATCCTCGGCATTACCCTTTCGACCTGCCTCTCTTTTCAATACATGAAATAAAGGCTACACATATTGTGACACCCCGCACCTCTAGGCACCTCGAAAATCGAATATGACTAGAAGCATGGATGGTCGGGTGAAATAAAATGAAGCAGTTTAATTCCAGGTATTCCCCGGATATCGCAGAGGGTGAGTAATATAATGCAGTGAATCCTTCTTAGATACAGTTCCTAAGAAGCCAAAGTCCATGGTCACAATATGGAAGTCAACCATGCAATAATACTAAATGTCAATCGGCATTTCAGACCTGCTATCCTTATCTATCCATGTGCTACAGCGTGAAAGTCAAGCTCTTCACCCGTGCACTGTGACTAAATGCCTCTTACGTCTAGAATCAAACAATCTCGTAGGACCGTGAAGTTGCACTCAGGCTCCTCCAAACCGAACTTCTATCCTCATGTCTCCTCGGTTGCCAACATGGACTTGCCCCTATCCAAAGTGTCGGTCTACCAAAAGAGCAACCGCAGTTGGGTCCGCTGCGCAAAATCCTCTAACGATCTGCTTAAAGAAGCCTACATCGGAGCACACTTGTCATGTTCCATCCGCGTTGATCTGCCTGAAGAAGCCTACGATTGCAAATGCTATTTATCCTAGATACTAGGAACCTATGAAATGTAACAAACATCCTTGCGAACCTACTTGCCCGCTCCTAGTACGTACAACTAAAACTATATTTTGGTCTCAACAGCATGAAACGCCTATTCAGACCTTTACAAGGTCTACCTACCAAATTGCTTCCAAATTAATTAATTTTACCATTACAATTTACATACTGTTTATTTTCATTAATCCGCTTTATGCCATTTTTACATCCAGTTTGGTTATTTCACAATTCCCTTTTTCTTACAGAAATGTTATTTTAATTTCACGTCCGTTCAGTCAGTATAGTTTGTTTGTAATTTTTATGCCATTTTGTTTACACTAGCCTTTAGGGTCCATTTAATTTACATTTTTTTCCACCCTAACTTACGTTCTCCTTTTAGAGAGTTAATCTATACAAATTTTTTATCCAATAGCCACAAACCATTTACTTACACAAAATTCCACTTTTACATTTTAGGCCACACATGAAACAAACAATTATGCCAATTAGACTTTCCAATTTTGTTCCAAAACCATATTCAAAATTATGTAATTATATCAATCAAAACCATAATTTTATTCAAGTAACATATTTTGAATTTATTCAACCAACCTATTCTACCATTAGAGATTGAATAACAATTCTAATTCAATTAAACCAATTTTATTTACGCTATGAAACGTGAATAACAATTTGTGTTCCAAATTTCAACTAAAACATGAATTAGAAATGAGAAGTGGAAGAGCTTTGCTTTACTTTAATCTTTCTCTCTTTGATAAACCTGGCACTTGAGATTGTATAAATTTGAAAAAGTTTTTCTTTAATCTTTCTCCCTTTGATTGTTCTAAATTCCCCGAATTGCTTGGATATATATAGATAATTCAATTTGGTAGAGATTTATTTATTTAGTAGAGAAAAGGAGGAACAATAATACAAATTAATTTTATGTAGAATTACGGTGACGGCTGAATAAAAGATTAGGTTAAGGTTAGATGGTTTATTTATAGATTGTTTGACTGAATATAATCCATTACATTATTTTAGATTAAATCTGGTTCTTTCATACACTTTATGGTTATCCATTCTAGCCCATATACATCACCCAACCAATAAAATTTGGCCAGGTCGTCCTATTACAATATTGGAGCGAATGGGAAGCCGCCACATGTCACAAACAACGCTGAAATACGTAGCAAAAGCGCTGGAAACGAACCGGCTAAAAAAACTTCGCTCCAAATTTAGGGCGACAACGGGACTTGATCCCCTGGTAAGGAAGTCAACATGCGCCTTTACCATTGTACCAAATACGCTTTCAATTTCTATTTAATTATATTTCCCATAAAATATCGGGGTGTTACATTCTCTCCCCCTAAAGGATTTCATCCCCAAAATCTCCAAAGATGAAAGGACGTAATTAACAACCAGTGTCCAAGAACTACGTCCATCTACTCAACCATCATCCAAATCTACCATTGTCCTTATTTTTAACTAATGCAATTTAAGATTTATGCAAAGTGAAATGCATATGAACTTATCTAATGCGAAAAGGTAGTCGGTCTACTGATTTAATTGGCCTCCTATAATGCAATTATTCTTATGCCATGAAACCAAATGTATGCAATTACCCTAGTGCAATTGATAATTCTATATGTATGTTTCGATCATTAACCCAAATACACCATCCATATGCAACATCCATTTACACACACACACACACACACACACACACACACACATATATACACACACACATACAAAACCATGTGCAAATGCCATAGATAGTAGGCACACATATGTAGATGTGTGTACCTAGTTGCATATTTATCCTAATAGATATCTATCTAGTACACGCAATGCATACTTTTGCAAACATTGGCGTCCACTTGCAATCATTTTCATCCATCAAACATAACATGCCCTAATGACATGTTTACAACCAAGCTACCATCCACAGGTTTCACCTAAAGAATATCGAAAAGACCCTAACTAAGGAAAGATCAAAGATCAAAGATAGGATATATGAAGTGTACCTTTAAATAGAAAAGGATAAGAAGTTCGAATTCTCTTCTCAAATTCCCATGTGCACTCCTTGGGGTCATCTCCCCACTGAACCTTCACTAGACGAACTTCCTTGTTGCGTAATCTCTTGACGTCGTTTTCCAACATACGGATGGATGTATGACACACAAGTGATTCACGATCTACCTCCACTTCCCTTAGTTGATCGGGTTATCTACTATGGAATCATGTAGACACTTCCTTAGATGCAAAACATGAAAAACATCATGAACCCCTGCCAACTTATCTGGGAGATCAACTCTGTATGCCACTTTTCCAATCCGTGCGGTAATAGGGATGGGTCCTACAAATCTCGGTGCCAACTTACCCACTGAGCCAAATCTCATAAGTTTCGCCGAGAAGAAACTTTGACAAAAGCCATATCTCCAAACTTAAACTCCAAATATGAATGTCTTCTGCGGCCATATGACTTTTGTCTATCTTGTGCGGTCTTCAGCCTCTTGCGAATCAAATCCATTGTCTCAGAAGTTTTCCTTACCAAGTCTGGTCTAAACAAGATCCTATCGGTGGTATCCCACTAACAGGCTGGTTATCTACATGGTCTACCGTAGAGGGCCTCGAACGGTGTCTTCCCAATGCTTGCTTGATAACTATTATTATATGGAACCCTACCGAAGGTAGGTGGTCTTCCCAAGAGCCTCTGAAGTCAATGATGCACAATCTGAGCAAATCTTCCAAAATCCTATTTACCCTCTCAGTCTGTCCATATGTCCGAGGGTGATATGTCATGCTCAGATTCAATTCCATTCCTAAGGCTTGCTAAAGAATCCTCCAAAACTCATGGACGAATAATGGATCTTTGTCGCTCATAATGCTGGCGGGAACTCTATGTAGCCTAACTACCTCCCTTACATAAAGAGTCGCCAAAGAAGCTGTCGTCCTATTACTCTTAATGGGTATAAAATGAGCGCTCTTCGTCAGTCTATCTTCATTGACCCAAATGCTCGTGTTCCCTCTCCATGACCATGGAAATCCATCCACGAAGTCCATAGAGACGCTCTCTCATTTCCATAATGGAATATCCAATGGATGTAACTGTCTCAAGGCTTCTTCTGTTCCGCTTTTACCCTTTGGAAAGTGATGCACTTCGATACATACTCCGCCACCCTCTTCTTCATTCCGGGTTAATAGAATACTCTCTTCATATCTTGGCACGTCTTATCACCACTGGGGTGCACTATCATCCTAGAATGATGTGACTTAGCCAACACCGCACCTACTAAATCCTCACTATGGGGAACACAAATTCTACCATACCTTCTAAGCCATCCCCTAGTGTCCATGGTATAGCGTCTAAGATGTGGTGATGACTCTCCTCTACCAAGCTTATCTAAAATGTCCTTTAACTCTTCGTCCTCACCTTGCCTTTCTCCAATCTGCACCATCAAAGTAGGCTGGACTCGAGGGCTGCCAACATTCCCAGAGCTAGATCCGATGGAGGTCTAAAATCAAAGGTAGCAATGTACTCCAAGTGCTTCCATTTCAAAAATAGAGGACTTAAAACCACTTTGCGTCTACTCAACGCACCTGCCACTACATTACCCTTGCCAGGGTATAGGAAATCTCAATATCATAAGAGGCTAATAACCCCATCCATCTTTACTGTCTCAAATTCAAGTCTTTCTGAGAGAAAAGACATTTCAAAGACTTATGATCCGTGAAAAGCTAAAATCTTTCTCCTAAGAGATAGTGCCTGCAAGACTTGAGAGCAAAAACTATAGTTGCCAACTTAAGATCATGCGTCAAGTAATTCTTCTCATGCGTTTTCAACTCTTTGCTTGCATAACACACTACCCTACCCTCTTGCATCAATACCGCCCCTAGCCCTATACCATAAGCATCCGTATAAACCGAGAAAGTCTTGGTTCTATCTGGTAATACCAATATGGACACGGTAGTCAAAGCTTCCTTCAATCGACCTAAGGCATCCTCACACTTGACATCCCAAACAAAAGCCGAGTTCTTCTTGGTAAGGCCGGTAAGTGGAGTTGATATCCTAGCAAAGTCCTTAATGAACTTCCTATAGTAGCCCTCAAAATCAAGGAAACTCCTTATGTCTGTGGCATTCTTAGGGGTCTGCCAATCCTATACTACTGCCACATTCATCGGATCTACTGCAAGTCCATCCTCCGAAATGATGTGTCCCAAAAAGCGAACCTCATCCCTCCAAAAGTGGCACTTAGAGAACTTCACCTTCAACTTATGTGCTTGCAGGGTCCTAAGCTCTTCTTCCAAGTGAATAGTATGCTATTCCTTGCTTCGTAAATAAACCAAAATGTCATCGACAAACACCACCACAAACTTGTTCAACGTTTCGCGAAATACTCGACTCATTAGGTCTACAAAATTTGTCAGAGCATTGGTTAGCTCAAATGGAATGACTAACCACTCAAATAACCCATCTGGAGTCCTAAACGCAGTCTTCTCGATGCTATTCTCCGCCACATGCAACTGATGAAATCCCGTAGCCAAATCAAGTTGTGAAAATACCTTGGCTACTACTAGTTGGTCGAAGAGATCATCTACACGGGGAAGAGGATAATGATTCTTCTTCATCAGCTTATTAATCTCTCTATAATCCACGCAAAGTCTGAGAGAGCCATCCGCCTTAGTGGCAAAGAGGACGGATGTGCCCCACTTAGAAATGCTCCTACGAATGAAGCCCTTCTCCATAAGCTCTTCATTCCGCTTTTTCAACTCACGACGTTCCTTAGGAGCTATATGCCTTACCGGTAAAGCAATCGGTTTGACATTATTGACAAGATAAAACTTGAACTCAATCTCTCTTCAAGGTGGAAGGCCGACAATCTCCTCGAACACATCTGGAGAGACTCTAAAAATGGTTATCAAACTCAAACTGTCAGGCGATAAGTCAAGAGAATAAAGGTAGCTCAACATGACTGATCCTCTAGGATCACAAGATACCTCTAAGTTATGTCTACTACAAGTGCCTAACCTCACCACCCTATTATCGCAATCAAGAACAGTACCATACATGGATAGCCAATCCATACTGAGAATCAACCCAAACCCGAAAAAGCCTAATACAAAAGCACTACAGTCAAACTTAACCCCTAAAATAAACTACTTCAAATCTCGACATAACATGGACAAATATGCTGATCCTCCTAAGGGATTTGATAATACTACCGGGTTGGTCACTAAGCAAGCATCAAGACCAAGACTCTCTATCAGAGTACTAGATATAAAAGAGTGAGAAGCTCCATAATCAAATAGGGTACGAATAGGAAAATCAGAGATGGATAACACACCTTCGATGATCACCTTCTTTCCCTAGTCCACAATCGGATGAGTCTAGAGGAAAGAGATGCCTCTAAAGCACAAGCCTGAGTAGCCTGTGAAGGTGTTTGTGAACTATCCTTGGGCTTCGAAGGACAGTTCTTTTTCATATGCCCCAGTTGATTGCAAATATAGCACCTCAGTCTTGGTTGCTCTCCTGCCCCTCTACAATCCTTAGCAAGATGACCTGGTTTCCCACAAGTATTTCACTTCCAGTCCTTCCTTGGAACTTTCCTTTTTCCACTTGACCCTCCTCCTCCTCTTTGCTTTCCTTTCCACTTCTTCTTACTATCACTCTTCTGCGCCACGTCCCCTATCTTCTTAGTATCAGCAAGTAAAGCCATATCTATCAATCTCTCAAAAGTGGCTCCCATCGGAATGTGGCTCACCACCAAACTCTACAGTGGCTGACTCTGACCCTTAGCGAACATCGGCGCCTTCTTGTGAGGAGTATTGATCAGGTCCACTCCAAATCTGGAGAGCTCATTGAATTGATTAACATATTCCTTAACTGTCATAACCCCTTGCTTGAGCTGTATAAATTTCTCTAGCTGCACTCCCTCTTCAGCCTACGATAAGAATTTCCTCTCGAACCTAGTATGAAAATCCGGCCAATTTAAATTATCAGCCTCAGCCTCCACAATCTCCCACCAACAAAGAGCCTCCCCTGCAACTGCCTCCAAGCCAAGTCCTCCAATCCCATAAGTCCAAATATCCGCTCATAACTATGGATCCAAGCTCTTGCCTCAGTATATGACTCGATGCCAAGAAACAGCTTGCCTCCTAAGCTAGTGTATTCCTTGCATAACTCGGGAAAATGGGGAATGCCTGACGGACAGGCTGGAACCCTTTCCGCCGAAGTAGCATCTTTAGTTGGTGGCTCTTTGGTGGCTCTACTCGTGCAGTAGCCTGCAAATAACGTCTAAACCAAGCAGGCATATTAAGGCCTGTAACTTTGAGGATATCTTACGGTTCATACATTTCTATCTATGGATACTAAAAAAATGGGATTAGGCACTCCATAAATAGTTCAATAGATAGGGAGGAAGAGATATGAGAGGCCCATTTCTAACATTTATTTTCTTTCCAAAATTATATACATATACTTTAAAAGTATTATTTGGAATATACTTTAAAATTTATTTCAAAACCTTTATATTTTTAAAATATTTTTAGGGTTACCAAAACCTTAGCTCAGATACCAACTGTGACACCCCGCACCTCTAGGCACCTCGAAAATAGGACATGACTAGAAGCACGGGTGGTCGAGTGAAATAAAATGAAGCAGAAAGAACAAAACAGTTTAATTCTAGGTCTTTCCCGGATATCATAGAGGGTGAATAATATAATGTAGTGAATCCTTCTTAGATATAGTTCCTAAGAAGCAAAAGTCCATTGTCACTCAAGGGAAGTCAACCATGCAGTAATACTAAATTTCAATTGGCTTGTAGGACTAACTGTCCTTACCTATCCACATGCTACAACGTGAAAGTCATGCTCTTCACCTGTGCACTGTGACTAAATGCCTCTTACGTCTGACCTGCGCAGACTCAAACAACCTCGCAGGACCCCAAAGTTGCGCTCGGCTCCGTCAAACTGGACTCCTATCCTCCTGTTTCCTTGGTCACCAATGTGGACTTGCCCCTATCCAAAGTGTCGATCCTTCAAAAGAGCTCCCACGACTGGGTCGGCTGCGCAAAATCCTCCAACGATCTGCCTAAAGAAGCCTACATCGAAGCGTGCTTGTCCTATTCCGTCCGCGTCGATCTGCCTGAAGAAGCCTATGATTGTGGTTGTTATCTATCCTACGTACTGGCAACCTATGAAAGATAACAAACATCCTTGCGAACCTACTTGCCCGCTCCTAGTAAGTACAACCAAAACTATATTTTGGTCTTAACTGCATGAAACACCTATCCAGACCTTTATAAGGTCTGCCTACCAAACCGCGTCTAGATAATTAATTTTGCCGTTACAGTTTACATACTGTTTATTTCCATTAATCTTCTTTAGGCCATTTTTACATCCGATTTGGTTATTTCACAATTTCCCTTTTTCTTACATATATGTTATTTCAATTTCATGTCCATTCAGTCCGTACAGTTTGTTTGTAATTTTTATGCCATTTTATTACCGATTTACACTAGCCTTTAGGGTCCATTTAATTTACATTTTTTCCACTCTAATTTACGTTCTCCTTTTAGAGATTTAATCTTTATGCAATTTTTATCCAATAGCCTCAAACCATTTAATTACATAAAATTTCACTTTTACACTTTTAGGCCATACATGAAACAAACAATTATGCCAATTAGACTTCCCAATTTTGTTCCAAAACCATATTCAAAATTATGTAATTGTATCAATCAAAACCATAATTTTACTCAAGTAACATATTCTGAATATATTCAACTAACCTGTTCTACCATTAGAAATTGAATAACAATTCTAATTCAATTAAACCAATCTTATTTACGCTATGAAATGTGAATAAAAATTTGTTTGTTTCAAATTTCAACCAAAACATGAATTAGAATTGAAAAGTGGAAGAAGAAGAAGATATAATAATTTACATAAATTTTAATCTTATTTATGCCATAAAAGGTGAATAGACAATTTATATGTCCCATATTTTAAAACAAACATGAATTAGATTTAAGAAGTGAAAGAAGAAGAAGAAGTTGCAATAATTTACATCTATTCTCAATTAATAACAGAAATTAATTCATATTGATGTGCCAGAAAGGAACTGAAATTGATCTACTTTATTTTTCTAATTTATATTAATTCCCACTCACCTGGCACTTGTGCTTTTATAAATTTGAAAAAGCTTTGCTTTAATCTTTCTCCATTTGATTCTTCAAAATTCCCCAAATTGCTTGAATATATATAGATAATTTAATTTGGTAGAGATTTTTTTATTTAGTAGAGAAAGTGAGGAAGAATAATACACACTAATTTTACTACAGAATTATGGCGATGGCTGAATAAGAGATTAGATTTAGGTTAGGTGGTTTATTTATAGATTGTTTGAGTGAATATATCCACTAGATTATTTTAGATTAAATCTGGTTCTTTCATACACTTACTAGTTATGCATTCTAGCCCATATACATCACCTAACCAGTAAAATTTAGCCATCTCATCCTATTACATCACTAGAGCGAATGGGAAGCCACCGCATGTCTGAAACAACGCTGAAATTTTTAGGAAAATCACTGGAAACGAATCAGCTAAAAAAACATCGCTCCAGATTTTGGACGACAACGGGACTTAATCCCTGGTCACTAAGGAAGTCAACATGTGCCTTTACCACTATACCAAATACGCTTTTAATTTCTTTTTAGTTATATTTCCCATAAAATATCGAGGTGTTACACATACACTATCCACATTTGTACATCTACGCATAACTTTCCAATTGTAACCTCCTTATTCGTTGTTCTCCATTTTTAGTTTATAGAAGCGTCATTATTTATTTTTACAGCACCTTTACGAGATCTTATCCTCTTTTTATTTAACTATATAACTTACATGATTAAATTGATATCGATATACTTATTATCCAGTTTCGACATTCTAATTTAGCTTTTAGAAATGATTATTTTGCTTAGAAAAACACTTATAAGTTCCCAAAAATTCATAAATAAATACTTTATCACATTTTTCTCATGTTTCCATATCTAAGCCTTTTCTCTTAATTATATAATACATAGATTTCCATCAAAAATTCATCGCTAAACATTTTAAATTCAAAGAATTCCCTAAATCAAAACCTATCTCTAAAAACATATTTATCCATCATATTAAGTTCTCATCGTATTTTAAAATCATTGGAGTATGGAATCATAGAAAAATATCCCGTGTAAAGCTATTTCAACCCAAAACATTCACTAAATTAGGATCTACCTTTAAAATACACATTATATGAATTTTATCATAAACAATATAAGATGTTATCAGCTTAGATGAAAATATCCCAAAAACAAATAATATTACTCAACTTTTCCTTTGTTTTTAATAGATCTTAATCTTCTTAGGTTTCCTTAGCTTTTTCTCCTTTTCTTTTTCCTCTCTTCTTTTCATGGTGGCGGGCTCTTTCTGTTTTGTTCATAATGGACGAGTGAAAGTGAGGAAGTGGCAGTGGCATTTATGTAGTATGGATTTTCTGCTTCGGTACCTTGTTTATTTATTTGTTTCGCTCTTTACAATATCCTCACTTTTCAAATCTACCTTATAGATGGCCACATTTAATTGTGTCTCATTTACACTTATTTGTCAATCAATAATTTCCCCTTATTAATTTAATCCCATATAAGTAAATAAATGCCCCACGCATATTTGCTTTATTTATTAATTTATTTCTTTATTTACTTCCTATATTTTAGTGATCTTCTTAAATAAACGTTCCCTAATTTATAGGTTGTTACTATAGTCATGAGGACACCTAATAAATAAGTATTTTCTCTCAAAATGGCTTTATTTAATATGAAGGCTGATGAAAACTCTATAACTGTGAAATGCCCTAAGGAATGTGAGAGGTTGGTAGTCAGGCCTCTTCTTTAAGTTGTATAAGTATTCAATCTTCAAAATTTTGAACCCTACCTAAGTGTCGGACGAAGATCATGTATGTATAGAAGACCATAGCATATCTGGTTGGATGAGGTTGAGCTAGAACCAATTTTACGAGTTCGAGCATTCTTTTGAGGATGTAAATAAAAGAGGGAACAATTCCAGATAAGCACATGTATTGGTTACCGATGTAGCCCTCTTAGGGTCCATGTAGTCATTGGAAAGGTAATGGGAGCAGTGTCTCTTCTTATGGGATGCAATTGTGCTTACAGATAATTTTGAGGTCCACTATTATTAACCACGATATCAGAGAATACGAGGGGACATTGAGCAATATGATTCGAACCAAGTTAACATCCAAAGCGATGTCATTTCTTATGACTACATAAGGAGTAGTTTGTAGTGGTTGTTCAGGTGACATAAAGGTTACCATACTCTAGGAGTAGATGCAGAAGCCGGGGAAGTGGTAGAAGCTACCAACAGAGGAGTGGAAGCAAACACTAATATAGCCATGGAGGAGGAAAAGAGGCACTTGGAACATCGATGATGTACGATTTAAAATGAAAACTTGAGAACGAGCATGGTCGGGTAATTTTTAATTCTACTTTTACATCGAATAAACCCTATGTGTAGTCGATGTATAGGATCTAGCAAATGTCGACGTTTGTTGACCAATAACGTTATGTACAATGATCAGGTCATCGTTTAGTATTAGTCAATGTAGTTTATGTTTGCATCCTTGGCATGGTGTAGAAAAGTGCTCTATGTCGATAGCTTACTTGTTCTAGAAAAAGGAGCTACAACAAGTGATAAAGCTTTGAGTCGAATATTACCTGTTAACTATAACTCCCTCATTCTAAAACCAAAAATGGAACTCCGACTTGCTGCAGTTACCTTGTATTTATCTTTCGGTGACATATATGAGATCAACTACATTAAACAGTCTTAAGTAAATAGAGGAGTTAATAACCAAAATTAAAAACCCATAATTACAATCCATAATTAACAATTTAATTCCTAAATTTATGCCCATGAAAGGGACAAATTATAATACAACATAGATAATGGTGTTATGCCCAACACATGAAGATGATGAAATGAACACTTATTAAAACAAAATCAAAATAACAAATAGTATCTAAGCATCCTGCTTTGTATTCGAAAGTCCTTGTTCATCATCAGAAAGAGTCCTATTTAACCTCACAAACTCAACCTACTCGAATGAGTACCCATGAGTTTAAAAGGAAAAATAATAATAAATACACAGGTTAGACATAGATTCTGGTATTAGCAATATATTACCCTAAACATAAAACGTAGTGAAATCGCATCGACAAAATATGGAATCGGTTTTCCCCTCACTATGGCAAAGCATCCATTTAAAAATTTCAACCATAAACATAAGTAAATATTTCACTCACAAGTTTTTTACTAAAACAAGAATAACATAACCAAGATCTACATCCATTTCATTCGGTTAGCCATTTAGTAATCGTTCTATCTTCTTTTCAAAACTTGAAACACTCTACCCTTAGCTGTCACCAAAGCCTTACGCCATCTATAAGAGATGGAAGTTTTTTGTATGAGCATTTGGTTGCAACTAAGGCCTTATGCCTTCACCGATTCCTTAATTATTTTAAACACACTATCAGTTTCAGTTTCCGTTTAGGCCTTCGCTTTGTATTTCGACCACCCTCACTCGACCTCATACCTATTTCTCTTTCATTTTTGGTTACCACTTCATGCCTTATACCTACGTTTTCATATTTTAGTTGCCAGTAAGGCCTTACACCAAGTTTTCTTTCGATACTTAATTTCCACATCAACCCTTATGTCTTCCACTAACTTTTTGGTTTCCATGGCATGCCTTAAACTAATTGCTTTTGTGTCTCGAACGCCACCTTTGGCCTTGGTTCAACCCTTTTGACTATGGTTGCCACTTTAGGCCTTACACCATTTCTTTTTGTTACAGTTTTTGTTGCCACATCAGGCCTCACACCGATTTTCACAGTTTTTGTTGCTACCAAGGCTTTACACCCATGCTTCCATATCTAGAAGCTGCTAAGGCCTTACTCCTTTTGGCTTTTAACTGCTATCTCAGGCTCAGGCCTTACGTCAACTAAAAAACATCACTTACCTATCTAATCATTCATATATTAGGCTTTTCTCTTAGCTATTCATTATGTAACGTTACAACATTATCATCGATGTTTAAATATTAGTTTTGTCCAACATGCCATAAATTTCAATTAGTTTTGGTTTCAACTTATTCTCGAAAGCTAAACCCCCGTCGCTAATCCCTAACCTTAATCTCATCTAGGGAATCCTATTTTAGTTTTAATTAGCTGAAGTAGTGATTGTCAAGAATCACCTCATTTACCAATTGTTCCTCCTTTACCATTTTCCCCTTTAACCTTCGGTTAATACTTCAATTTAATAAACCTAGCCCCATACTTAGCATACTTAGTTAAGTTTATATACTAAGGTTATGGTTTATTTTATTTTCATTTTGGCACCACATCCTTTTGAATTGCTTCTCGGTACAGGTTGGGAACTATTTTATGCAAATCTGACACTAGCTTTGCAGGTCTCGACTTATAATTAGTCTGACTTAATTCTCTCTTATCGTTTTGATGTAGTTTCCTAACATGTTTAGCATATATTGTAGATCAGGTCTATTGACCAATTAGTAGTCATCTTATTAAATTAAATTGCCACTTTGCCCATGTATATTTTCCTTTCAACACCGTTAAATATCCCCTTGATGAAGCATATTTTCTTTCGGAAGTCACTTTTCCCCCTATAAAACCCTACAAAATATCTAATCTATCTCCTTTAGTTTTATCAAACTTCCTGATTCTAATCATATTCTATAATATAAGCCTATCAAATAATTCAAATAAATTTATTTACTTATGGGAAAATTCTATAAATTAAAATCCACCTCCAACAATGTGTTCCTGACATCATATTAAATTGTTGGATCAAATAGATTATAAGAAGCAAGATAAACATTCATTATTAATCTGAACGTGATAAACTTAGGAAATAAAATGAGATTAGAAAATATATTAGTCATTTAGATTTCTTATGATTGACGTTTCTAGTTCCCTTAGCTTGGATCTTCTTCGTTCCTCTTTTATTTCTTAGACCGTAACCATCATTAATGTACGCCCAAATCATTATATTGTTAAACTTCGTATTTTAACACTAAAATATTTATTCTCATAACTAATTTATTTATTAATTGCTTTTTTAGTTTATTTGGGGTTATAGGCTTTTCCCCTTGTAGGATTTCCGTTCTTGAATTCTGATTGAGTATTAGCAGTTATTTTATCTCCTCTTAGATTTTCGAAAACACATACGCTCTTACGAATGTACATCCATTCAATGCACAAAAGCAATCATAATATCATACATATAAATAGTTTATGAAAATATATAGCAATCATATAGGAAAATCTAAACAAACAACTCAAGATATGCCCTTTTAACTTTATCTTTAATTTCCCATGTATAATCATCTCTGTCCTTACTTCTCTAGAATGCACAAGCTTTACCATCTTATTCAAAAGCAACTACACATCTCGATTTATAATATGAATGAGCTCCCTTACACAGGTAATATTTGGTTCGACCACCAAATTTTCCATTTTCTTTGGAACCACAATATCCCTAGGGTCTCGGACACACTTCCTTAGTTGTGATACATGAACCAAATTATGGACCTAGCAAAACCACTCAGCAATTCAACTCTATAAGCTACTTTACCAATTCTCTTTAGTATTGGAAATGGGCCAACATATCTCAGCACCAACTTCTAGAACTTTCCAAACCTCACAATGCTTCTTACCGACGATAGTTTTACAAAACATGATCCTTTGGATCAAATTCTATGTCCTTCCACAACCTATAGGAATAACACTTCTACCTTGATTGAGAACCTTTCATCCTTTGCAGAATCAACTCATCTTTTTTTGAAGCTTCTCTTATAAGATCCGACCTCAGAACAACTCCGATCTCACATCAAACTACTAGTGACTTATAAGGTCTTCAGTACAATGCCTTAAAAGTTATCATCCTATTATTGAATGAAATTTCTTCCAAGTTTTGGTGATATTCCTAAGATCCACTAGAGTCTAATAAAAAAGCTCCCAGAAAATATTTTAGTGCTCAATTGACCCTCTCGATCTAACCATCTATCAACGAATGGTAAGCAATACTCATACACAATTTTGAACCCAAATCACTCTATAGGCTCTGCCAAAACTCGTTGGCAAAAAAAGGGTCTCGGTCACAAACTACAGTCCTTTGAATTCAATCAAGTCTCACAATAATCTGCAGAAATATCTCGATAAACTTTGTTGTTATTCTCATGGAATTTACTAGAATGAAATGGTCACTCATAAACGACCCGTCTAGTATGACCCATATACTTTCTATCTCTACCCTGGTCCTCAATAAGTCATACATAATGTCCATCGAAATTGAATCCTACTTCCACACTAGAACTTCCAATGATTGGAAAAATCCACTAGGCTTTTGATATTCTACCTTGACCTATTTGCATCGGAAACATTTCTTCATACATTTTCCAACATCTCTCTTCATCTCTTCCCAATAAAATATCTGCTTCATGTCTCCATACATCTTAGTGTCTCTTGGGTATAGATAAACTTTAAGAGATGGAATTTGTCCAAACCAGCTTTTGATGGTCTCCATTGTTCGGTACATACAATCTTTCCCTCTTCCGAACCCAAGCATTCTTATCAATATCTATGTCCTTCAGCTTTTCGGGCTTGGCACCAATCTTCATGTCATTAATCCTTTCATTAAATAATGATCATTCTTTTTCCCTCGGCAATCTTTCCTATGAGAACATGGTATACTTCTAAGGATGACAGTAACACAAAAGTTTTACTTGAACTAATACTCGATTGAAAATTCTAACCTATAACCAAAAACATCTATGTACACTACCTTACCCCATTCCCCTCCAACATTACCAAAACCGAAGCATCTGTTGGCCTAAGCCTCAACTCTTGCAGTGCCTTTCACAATCCTTCTTCCAAACATCTCTCGGTTTTTTTAGGTAAGTCTTATTAATCGCATTGCTATCCTAGAGAAATGCTTAATGAATCTCCAATAGTATCCTACCAAACCCAAGAAACTCCTTATCTCGATAATAGTCTTGGGTCTCTTCCAACTATTCATGGCTATAACCATCGAAGGATCTCTAGCTAATTCCTCCTTTAAAATCCATGGCCTTGAAACTTAACTTCTTGTTTCAAAAATTGACAATTGGAAAACTTTGCTATCAATTTGTCCTACCAAAAGGTCTCCAGTACTAATCTAAGATGTACTTTATAATCTTTCTCATCCTTCGAATACGATAAGATATCATCTATAAGGACCAACACAAATCTGTTTGACTAATAAAAAAAGCCTTAGTTCATAAGATCTACAAAGAATGTTGGAGCATTGGTTTGCCCAAAGGGTATAACTAACCACTTATATGAACCATGCCTCATTAAAAATGCACTCAAAGGAAAACTCTAATCAGCATTCTTAGTCAATGGAATCCCATAGCCAAATCAAGTTGCTAGAACAATCTAGCCTTACTCAATTGATCAAATAAAGTGCCTATCCTTAGTAACGGATAACGATTCTTGAACGTTAACACATTCAATTTCATATAATCAATACACATATGAAGCGAACCAAGTGACTTGTTTACAAATACCATAAAACTCCATATGGAGAACTACTCATTCTAATGAAATCATATGCTTAAGTTTTACTAGTTGCTTCGTTAACTTTTATATTTCCTTAGACGTTATTCTACCAAGAGGTCTACAAATAGGTTGCGGTCCTTGTACCAAATCAATGAAAAACACAATCGTTCTTATTGAATGTAACCTTATCATTGGTTCAAAGACATATGCAAATTATCTAACCACTAAAAACTCTATTTATCTCCACTTACATACTTTCCATTGAACACAACGAAACCCCAGACCTTCCCTTTATCTTGTCTATAGATACTAAGATCTTTTCTTCTCCCTTTGGATTATGTAACGCGATAATTCTCTCAACATAATAAGTCATTGCATCATTCTTCATTAACTAATCCGTATCTAAAACTACCTCATAACCTAAGAAGTCAAACATAAATGGGTCGCAAGAAAACAAATGGTAGCACATAACAAACTCTGTATTGGTGCACCTTAATCCGAGAGTGGCATGCCTACTAATCAAAATAACCACATGAAAAAAGTAACCAGATAAGAAAACATAGTACTAATCTATCAAAAAAAATTCAAAAGGAAATAATGTGTAGCTTTGGTATCAAACATGACTCTAACTATAAAACTAAAAATCGAAATCATACCTCCAAGCAATACTCCCTTTCTTACCTCCTTAGCTGTTAGTCCTGAGGATGTACCCTTTAAAGAAAAAATTGTTGTCTACTTTACCTCTAGACAACCCTTCTTCTTATGACCTGTTTTGTCACAATTGGGAAACTTGAGTTTGGTTATCCTAGCAAGCTGTGGGTACTTCAACACATAGTATCCCTTTTTTTCACAACTACAACATGTAGCCTCCAAAATATCCTTTCAGCCACCTCCTTCTTGAGTCTCTCCTCTTTAATGTTATCCCATCTTCATCTTCTAGTATGGAGCAAACCACTTGTTATGTTTCACTTCTGGCTTTACCTCCACTCTTCACTCCTTCGGTACATGCTATCATACCTTTAAGATATCTCTAGAATAAACTCAAAAGGAAATGCAAAGTGTATTATCACCTTATGATTCAAGTTGCTTCAACCACTGAATAAACTTCTCATTCTTCTTCAGCGGGGTGTTCAAATCTTGCCACACATTGACAAGCATTACATTTCTAAACATACTCTTCTCTAAAAAGATCTCCTATCCTCAGATCGATGAACTCCCTTAATAGAACACTTTTTAAGATCAAAAAATGAACTGAGCCTCGAACCTTTCCTCGAACTTTACCAAGTGATCTCTTCTTCAAGGGTTTATACTTTCATCGTATCCTACTGTAACATCACATGTTTAGAGTTCCATAATATGAAAAATTATATTAAGCTAATAATAAGAAGAAATTATTATAGATAAATAAAATAATTTAACTGTAAGAATTACGTAAGGGAAATTTAATCAAATAAGTATGAGACACTTTAAGCAATTAAAGTCGGCTTCATTAATAATAAAAATAACTAGATTTTGAAATGAGAAGAATATTTTATTAAGGAAATATATTAGTGAGATTTGAAAAGGAGGATACTAGCCTAAGCCAAAGTCACTAACATGCATGCCTTAGCAATATTCTCCTTATTCTACATCATTTTCATTTAAAAAAATCACCTAATCTCCTATAAGGTCGGCCATCATTATAAGAAAGGAAGAGGAAAACTAAAACAGGAAGATACAACCATTCAATTTAAGAATAAAGCAGATTAAATCAAGGTTTCCAAAGTTCAAAAATCAAAGGTGAGTAAAATTTTCGCTAAAACCTTCCAAGCCGATTTGGATTTGTGGATGAATGAATGTTTGGATAGTTGATGAAATATGTTTTGATGAAATAAATGCTTTGATTTTGATTTATGAATTTAATATGTAGAAAATTAATCATGTTTTGGGGTAAAAATGCACTAATCTTATTCATTGCTATGAAAAATTGGAGCAATGTTTTAAATAATAAAATGAAGATAGTTTTTAATTTGGAAATTGTTTAGAATTATTAGGAATTTTCTAAGTTGATAAAAGGCTTAATTTTAGGGAAATAGATTATTGAAGATAATAAAAGTAAATATTTTGACTTGGAATTTTAGATGAGCTCAAATAAGATGAATCGGATTTTTGACAATTTTTTAGGATTTTTCTACTTGATTTTCAATATTATATGAATTATTTGGCAAAGGAAAGAATTAATTACTAAATGAAAATTAATTGGGAATTAAATTAGTAATTTTTGAAAAGAAAATTATAGAAGGCTTGGGATGGCAAATGAGAATTTAACAGTTAACCGAGTTTGTTGTAAATTAATTGCTTCCAATTGTAAAAAATAGTTTCAGGTTATTGTAGAACTGCCATGTCAACCTACGCTAGCTCTTATAATATCAATATGTGATAACCTATTGTTAATACCAAAATATGGCACAAACACCCAAGAGATTATGTAGAGAATGAAAGTGAAGAAAAAGTAAATTAAAATGAGAAAAAACAAAACAACACATGTTTATAGTGGTTCAGCTAATCATTGCCTACGTTCACTTGAGATTTATATCGATGATACAGCTATTTTACAAGTGCTATTCTTATGGTTTGGCACCATTCGATAGCCGATTACAAGAATCATCTACAAGATTGCTAGAGAGCTAAAAGATCCTCTAAACGATTCCTCTACATGGCTATTTTTAGCTATAGGACGCTAGGAAAGGCTCCAGCACGTCCTCCTCCACGTTCTCCATGAATCTTGGCGGTTACTCAAGAAGAGACACGGCCACATTGGTAGGAAATTACGGGTTATTACCGATCCATAGGTATGGATCGGTATTAGTCAATAAGGTTGACTTATGGATGCCTTCAGCCACTTTAGAATGAATATATCCTTAGCTTCATGATTCCAAGTTTGTTTGTATTGCTATGAGCTTATTTTCGAATCAATTAGATGGATCGGTGGGGGATCGAACTTGATGGCTTCTAGTGCTTGGACCATTGATAACCATTGACATGTGAACAGTCTATGGACCAAGGAATAGGCTTTTGATATCAGGGCTAAGTGGCATGGGAAAATGGAGAGATTTTGAAGAGGTTCAATGGATCGGTGACGATCCATCAAGTTGATGGATCGGCTTTGGTTTTGTCTTGAGATCTTGGTTGTAATTAGTTTTTAGGCTTTACGGCTATCTCTTCCGGCCCTCTACCTCGATAGCTTTCAAGTTTTGTTCATCAAGTTAGTCTAGATACTGCTTGGTCAAATGGTCGGATAACATTTTCCCTCTAAAGTGCATCTTGTTGCAAACAAGGTTTGCGTTGAGTCGAGACAAGTTAGGGTTATCATATCGAACTCCAATCCATGCTTCAAATAGGGTTTATTCTCTTTTCGTACTTTTTCAATGAAGTGTTGTATCTATAGTCATTCGTTATGATGCTTCACTAGCATTTAAAGCTACAAAACTGGAGTGTGCTCTCATGGTCCGTTATTTTGAGCTCGATAATTTTGAACTGATTCCTTTTCTAGATATTTCTGGTTGGAATCTGCTTTCATTTGGTACTAGTTATTGAGTGTTGAGTCTACACATGCACAAATGCTTTGATTTTCCATTATGCCTTGGTTCCATGTACATACTGCTTCCGATGAGACACTATATATAGACATACACACATATATGTATATTTATATTTATATATATATGTATGTATGTATGTATGTATATTTATATACATTCCATTTTTACTTTTTATATTTAAATGTTGATCAATTGGTAGCGATCCATATGCATGGATCGGTATCGATCCATAGCTTTATAATATGGCGACTTTTCTTCCTATTTTAATGGTTTGGGTTTTATATAACCCAACCTCCTCCTATCTTCCTTTACTTTATTTTTGCAATCGAACTTGAGTTCTTTGCTGCCATTAAAAGGCTGTTGCATTGAACTAGACCATTGCCACACCGCTCTTTGATTTGTGACCGCCACCACCGCTGTTTGTCGCCTCGACCTTCGAAACCTGACCGTCGCTTGACCCATTTAGGTTATAATCGATCCATCCTGCATTTGAACCCAATTGTTGTTCCAACCTTGAATTGATTGCTTTCTTGAACTTGAACATTAATAGGTAGGTGGCGGTGGGCATGGAGACGAATATTGGTGAACTCCATGTCGATGGTGATGCTTTGGATGGGGGAACGAAACGCAAAGGAGAAACAAACCCACCAAGGGGATGGATTGGTACCGATCCTACTCTTGGGGTTTTTTGGCCTTCAAACTCTCTTGCGAGAGTTGTATTATTGGTCAATGTTCAGATAATTCTCAAGCATATCCAAGGCATGGTGAGTGATGTGACGGTCCATCGGGACGGTCAGTAATGATGGTCAGTTCGGATATCCTTCTTATTTCTAAATGAACTATTGCATAATATTAGGAATCAACACTGCATGATATCGCATAACATTGCACTTGATTACCATTTTTGGCACAACGCATGACTTTTAATCAATCTGGTATTAATTATGTATTGAGTTTGGATAGTGATGGCTCGAAGACGTTCTAAGCATCACTTTGCTAATGCTACAGGTCCATCGACCGTTAGATATATCAAGTCAAATACCAAGTCAAGATCGACTACAACTCAATTTGCACAAAAAACTCCTATGCAGCTTGCAAATCAATTAGAAAATCCGTAAGTAGAACAACAGGTTTCAAAAGTTCCAATAGAGCCTATAGAAGGATCAGAATTTGAAATTACTCCTAACACTCTTGATGATGCAGTTATATTGGATGATCCCGCCGATTTTGCTTCTAAGATTGAGGAAGGATCTCTTAGAAGAATTTATGATCAACATGCCCATTTGAAGACATATTAGTTCCGACATGCCATCAGAGTGCACACCATCCACCGGATGGGTAGACAACATGTAATTGCTATATCTGCTTGGAAGGAGGCATCTCGTTCTTCAATCATTTCATCTGATGGGTTCTACAGGTTATGAGATTAGCTCTCGTGCAACTCCACCCGAACCATCATGCCTTCCTCCATAATTTATTTATTATATTTGCTTGCAACTTCGATCGAGTCCCCAGTAATCAAGAGATTCGATATCTATTTAGTTTCAAGTGTCGTAAGGGAAATCCTTCCCTCATCTTCTTGGAATCAACCAGGGGTTGCGAATTATAGTTGGAACTTGGAACAACTTAAGCTATTTTGAGGAGAAATTCTTTTTGGTCGATGTCCTCCTGGGTTTGCACAGTGATGGTTGTCTCCTAGTATGTTTGGCTCTTCCTTTTGCCATGCAATCCATGTTCGTAACTTGGTATTTCTAAACATCTTTTTCATTCTTTGCAGATGTACCACACAGGCCCAATAATCAAGCTTTAACGGATACTATTAGACAACTTCATCTAATCCTAAAGGAAGAGAGAGAGGCTAAATCATTGCGTAGAGATGAAACTCTATGTGCCTATAGTTTGTTGGAAATTGATCATAGTGTCGGTGGTGCTCCGAAGACCACTGACAATGGTGGGGAAGGATCTTCGTCCAAAGGTGATGGAGACCATTCACCAGTGCCTCTAGTCAAAATTCTAGTAACCGAGGATGGAAACATTCAAGAGCACTTCGAAGAGGGTGAGATCAGAGGTGAAGGTGAAGAAGCAGAAGAACATGGTGAAGAAGGTGAAGGCGACGATGATCAGCAACCTCTTTAGAGAAAAAGCCTTAACATTAAACTTCCCAAAAAGAGGACTCTAATCCTTCCTCCATTAGCCACGTCTACGCTTGAGATTCCTATAAAAACTTTCAAGGATCCTTTTGCTGGTCATAGACCAATTCCAGATGTAATTGACTCCTTTGGCCTTGCTAAAATGAGCCTTGGGGATGCGAAATCTCCTCTTCATTTTGCTGAAGACGTGCCTTCAACTAAAGCATGGAAGATTACCCTTGTCAGCAAAATTAGAACCCATGGTCCGTCGGTAGGGCACTAGGACACTTGCACACACATACATGTACTACATTTTGATCATCTCGTGCGGTGTTAAAATTCAGTCAAGGCTAATTTGTTTTTGTTTCATTTGCAGATTCAATGGATATATGTTGACAGCTTGAGGACTTCCACGATCAGATGGGATACCAATCGAGGCGCAAATCAACCACATGGACCTGCAAATCAAGTAATGAATTCGATTCTAGTTGACGTTCAAGCTATGGTTGGGGCAGAAGAGGGAAGGATTATAAGCCACACGATTCGTCATCCAAGCATCGATCTAGAACCAAGTCACCCCATCCAGAGGGTTAGAAGAACAGTCTTATCGCCGCAATGATGTCTTTCTAAATGGTCCTTACCATGCTTCAATATCAACCAAGCATCCAACATTGTCTCAAACCACTCAACAGTCTAATCGTCCATTGAAATCCACTGCTTCAAATTCCTCTCGACGTAGATCTGATGAAGCTCCTATCGAGAAGTCGGTTGAAAAGCCTATTATTGAAAAAGAAAAATTGATCGCTTCAAATCCTCATATTGTTGAGTTATAGCATCAAATTTTGAAGGTCAAATTCAAAGGCATCAAGCTTGTCCCAAATCTAAAAGACATTCCTCCGTATATTAGAGAGAAGATGATATCCCATGTTCATGCCATGTATGATCAGTAATTCATAAACAAAAGACCGACTGAGCAGATCTTAGAATAGGCTAAGACAGATTGCAGGGATGAAGCTTATAGCGGACCAAAATGACGAGATCATCACCCTTCTCGACTAAGAAGTTGCTAAGTTAAAGAAGGCCAAAGAGGATGCTGATCAAAAAATTAGGGATTTAAATGCTACAAACGAGAAAGAAAGAAAGAATCATCCAATTAAAGTGGAGTCTTTTCACTATAGAAATCATTATTTGGCCGAAGAGGTAAAAGCATTACAGACACAAATCAAAGAAGAAAATAAAGAGAAAGATGAGGCTCTTCAGATCGCACATAATTGTTATGACTAACTGCTCGATGCCTGCAAGGAGAGAGATGATGAGCATAAGGAAAGAGTGGATGAGTTGGTGGCATCTACTTATAGATAGATTAAAGATAACTTCAATCCACTAATCACTCACTGTAAAGCTAATGTTCTTAAATTCCAAGACTTGGCATGTCTCGGTAAAGCTTACCCCCATACCTTAGCGATGGCATGGGCGAAGATAGTGCAGGATGAGCGCAAGCACTCAAATGCGGTTGAAATAGACTTGGTGGAGCTAGAGAAAGAGATTTTAAGTGCAGAGGAGATCAAAGCGCATAGAGTAGGTGAGCTTATTCTACACTCGGAACTAGCTACTACACTTCGAAAGGATAAAGCCGAAGGTTCTGGCACTACTCCTTTGGATACTGCCACAGGTCTTATTTTTGAGCTTCTAACTACCTCTGTCATTTCATCAGACCCTAGGTATGATCCGAAAGCCCCGCAAATTCACAAGCCCAGCATAGCATCTCCCATTGGAGGGAAACTCAGATGGTACGCCTGCTCGCACTGAGCCTCAGTTTTGCAGAGGTATATCATTGATCTTACACATCTTTAAGAGGGAACAAATGTTGCCTTTTGATGTCCCTAATCTTTCATTTCATCTTTCTTGACTTTCAGGTCAGCCTGCAACTCCAACTCTTCCCAAAGAGACCTCCTAACCAAGGCAAATAACAACAACGACCGATTCAGTGGTCTTGACTATCTCTAAGACGATCCCAAGCATCTTAGCTACTATTGCCACCGGTCGGGATGCATGAAAAATCGACATGTTGCAAGAAGAGAGACTTAATGACGTGTAGGAGACACATGTAGATGATGATGTAGAGAATACCGATTCGATCGATCCTATGCTCGGGTCCAATATGCGGGAGTTGCTTGGAGAACAATTATTGTCATCCACTAAAATCAAGCGAGAACCAATTGAATCCCTCATTTTTCATTTATTTATTGCCTTACCCGACAAGTCTGTTTTCACCCCAGCCATGTAACCTATGAACGGCGACGCTCAAAGTATGCTCATCACTTCATCATAAAGTACTCCGGTAAAGGTTCAAGGAAGTGGCAGACAAGGAGGTAAGAGAAAGAAAGAAGGCTCGGGTGGATAGTCTTCCAGTGATGGGACGAAAGGAAAAGGCACAAGTTGAAGAAGTGATCATTTACCTGCTTTATCTTTTGGTTGCATAGCAGTACTTATGCACTTTTGGTATTTTTTTCTAGCCGGTGTTGTTCGAGTTCATTCTCGCGTTTCTGCTTTCATTTTGGATATTAATAATACTTGTACTTATTTTGGATGTGGATAAAAAGACCTTTGGTTTTTGTTCAAGTCTTGCATAAAATTTTCTAATTGTTTGAGAATTGCACTCTATATTTCATATGATTGTGATCCATTTTTCATTATTGAAATCAAACAAAGTTATTAATTTTCTCCATTACTTGTAAGTAAAAATGATTGCCATGGCATCTACCTGTACGTGATCGTGTTCGACTTCGAAACTTGGTCACATTCCAATTATTTTAAAGGTTGACTTAACATCCACTTTAAGGATGTTTCGAGTATCATCGCACCTATCTTCGGGCATAAATCAAAGAGATTCACCTTCGAATAGCTCAATGGACACCCTTTCCTTAAATGCCTACTTTGTCCATGCAAACTCTGGGCATTGGTCAAAGTTACATGCTCAAGATAGTAGTTCAAACATCCTCATTCAGAATGTTTGTCTTCAATCATGCCTAACTCTAGGAATTGATTAATTAAATAATGAGTAATTAAGGGTTGTTAACTAATTTTTAGAAAAGAAAATATTTCATGCTGCTGCAAAACTAAAAATTAGAACTTTTACACAATAATATTTTGACAAAACTACATTTGTGGGTGAAAAGTGTATGCTTTTTTTAGCAATAAAATAATTTTGGCATAAATTAATAAATTGCCACACCGAAGTTCATCACTTTGACCCTAATGAATAGTGCAGCGGCCGAAGTGGCCGACATCAATGAGGAGGGTGGCATATGGCAACTACGTAAATAGTTATAGAGTGATTCCAACCACATCAAAGTCAACCTATGCGGCAATACTTCATTGACGATAAGGTCATTGACATCGCACCTCTATGTTCCAAAGGATGCCGTTATTCATTAAGGATGAAGAGATTCGTTTGTATTGCTTCGTCGACAGTGTAATGCGACATTGTCTTTGTAACTATTGAGCCCTTGTCGCATGCATTACTTGCCGCAAGTAATACTCAGCGAAAGTAGTCCTTAATGCAATTGTTTTAAATAGGCGGATAATATATGGGACATGTTAGTCGATTTCGTCAGTTTCGATAAGAAGATTTAATTACTTAAAAAAGATTCAAGTTTTTAGGTCCTTAACCTTGGATAAAGGTCAAAGAAGGCTTTGATGCCATGTGTTTTATGAGTACTAATTAAATGCAAAGAGCTTCAACCTCTTCGTCGATGTTGTATTGATGTCAAAGTTAACCAAAATCAAACCGTTTTAAGGTGATAATCTTATATCATTTTGCAAATATGAACATGACAAAATAAAATGATTTGTAAAATGGCATAGGACTTTGGTAATATAAAGAGCTATATATTTCCTTATATAAAATATGTATTAAAGGGATTAATCATATATCACTACGAAAATAGTTTCAATGAAATTTAAGAATGGACTAGACCAAGTTTTGGGTTAAGAATTACCAAGAGAATATTACTTAAGTTTAAGTAATTATGAGACATAAAAGATTAATGATTGAACATATTTTATTAATGGAAGCTATATGTTCTTGTGTTTATTTGATTGGTTATTATTCATGTTTAACACTATCATATTCACATCATATATATGACCCATATCTACGTTTTGGGGTATTAAGGGTAGGATACTGGATAGGTTGACCTAATAGTTAATATGAACCGAGTAAACTCCTATGTGAGTATAATTGCATCTTGGAGATCAAGGAGATTAGAAGTATAGGATGCCCAGAGCTGATCAAAAGATTATTGATTTAGATAGGTTATTTGAGGAGTCCAATAATTTCTTAGTTATCCCAAGAAAACTACGCCACAAGAAATGTTATTGGAAGGGTCCAGTAAGTTCTTTGTGATCCCATGAAACTATGTCCGAATAATGTCATTGATAGGGATCAATAGGTTCATGGTTATCCTATGAAAACTATGACATGAGAGATGTTACTGGAGAATCCATTAGGTTCATAGTAATCCAATGAGAACTATGATTGGAAGTAGAAACCAATAGTTTCTTAGTAATTTCATGAAAACTAAAATGTTGGACAGATTTTCCTTAAGACTGTAATAGGTTATTAGACAACCCATGAAAACTAATGGGTTTGTAATGACCCTAGAAACTATAAATTTAGATAGAAAGTCAGATAAATAGGGATGTAGGTGCACAGTATATGGTTACTATATTTTGGTTAAGATACTAGTAAGGGAAAAACCATTCCATTTTGCAATGTAGTCTCACTGGAAATCTATTATGTTCGAGATGGTAGGTTATTATTCATACCATACTATTTGTCTGACCCGAAGTTTTTGTCTTTCCCCTTAAGCTCTCATGTGCTCATTTGAGTAGATCAAAAGTAAGGGTTTTTAGGTTTTCATTAAAACGACTAAGCTTCTGAAGACATACAGGAGGCATTCTAGCTATCTAAAAGTTCTTATCTGTTCCATTTTGTGTTTGCTTCTATTGAAAGTATAAACGGGCAAAGTTGTAATATTTCCTAGTATTAGACTCTGATCAACCATAGAGGCATCTTCATATATCACTCTTGCAGTATTTTGTAATAATTGTAATTTCTTTGAACGTCGTTTTACATATGGGATTACATAAAGAACGTAAAATGTTATCATGAAATTAATTGAGAAATTTCGCTTTTGAATTATGTTTAAAAATATTCATATTCATGTGTTTTCGATATTATCAATATGTTTAACATAGCCGCATTTTTTCATTAGAAATTAAGAACTATAGATGAGTATCCGTAGCATTAGTTTTGCGCCTCAAAATGGGTTATGTTATCGACACCAAATCTAGTTGAACTTCATGCGTCCAATCATGGACTGTAGATGTTTAGTCGGCACCTCTCTCTGGGAACCTACATTTTCCATAGGCATGTTAATTGAAACATAGCACCATTTGCAGTGTAAAATCAAGTAATAACAAACATATGAGATCAAAAAGTCATTACTTTTATAAAATGTTAGAAATGATAGATTATACCTGTACATGGAAAGTATATACAAATTTACATTCAAGTGAAATCGCATCGCGAGTGTTTGCTATCCCACGCTCGCTGGAGTATGATCCCATCCACCGTTGCCAACTTGAACGTGCCATCTCCAAGTTTTTGTTCGATTACATAATACCATCCCAACTTGGGCCTAAGTTCCTAGGGCCAGGGAAGATTCGTTTAAGAATGAGGTCACCAACTTCAAAGTTTTGAGTCCTAACGTTGGTATTGTAATATCGAGCGACTCAGTTTCGATGTGCAACCGCTGTCAACTCAGCTTCATCATGCTTCTTATGGATCATATCGAGAGACTCCGCAGGAGTTCCTCATTTGTTCATGGAGTATAGTGAGTCACTCGAGGAGAAGATACTTCAAGTTCAATTAGGATCATAGCCCCTGATCCATAAGCTAAAGCGAATGGAGAGTGGTTAGCCATTGACTTGCGGGTCCTTCGATAAGCCTAATGTGCTAATGGTAATTCGTCGAACCACTAACCCTAAGCCTTCTCCAAATGCTTTTCAGAATGGACTTGATAGTCTTGTTCATTGCTTCCACCTATCTATTTGCCTAAGGATGTGCCACTTAGCTAACCTCTTCTCGTTACGGTGCCTACGGCAGAAGTCTTTGAACTCGACGCTATCAAATTGGGTCCTGTTATAAAAAATGATCATTTATGCAACCCTAAGACAACAGATGTTGTTTCTGACCATAAAGTTTATTACTTTCTATGTGGTCATTCTATCTAATGGCTCCGCTTTAGCCCGTTCGATGACGTAATCAACAACAACGATGGGATACTTTGAGCTACCTTTAGATATTTGCAATATGCCATTGATATTGATTCCCTAGACCGTAAATGACCAAATACATACAGCTTGATTAATCTCCATTAGTGATGCTCTTGGTATTATGGTGAATCTCTGCACTTGCTACACTTTTTGGTGTAATTAGCTGTCTCGGTTGACAGTTGGAAGAAATGTCCATAACGAAGGATCTTCTTTGCTAGGATTTGCACCTTGGTGTGGTCACCATATGCCCCTTCATGAACTTCCTTCTAGATTTGCATGGCCTCATCTACAGTGACACGTCGAAGTGTAGGGATAGAGAATCCTTTCCTACAAAGTGCTCCTTCTTGCATGATAAATTTTGTAGCTTTACGAAGTTGTTAGCGTAATTCATTCTTCCTGTCCGGAAGGATTCCTCTCTATAAGTATTTCTTTATCAGAGTCATTCATGACTCCTTTTGAGGTTCAGCCTCCAAGATCCAATTGATGTCCATCTAGTTGATGCTCGGAGCTGATAGTACATCTACTAGAACCAGGTCCATAAGCTATGCATCTTTAGAACTGACCAACTTAGTTAACGAATTGGCCTTCAAATTTTCCTCTCTGGGAATATGCATTATCGTGTAATATTCAATATCACTAAGAAGCTCAAGGATTTAGTTTAGATAAGGTACTAGCCTCGCTTCTTTATTCTGAAACTCCTTCTGCACTTGACATACCACCGGCTTGGAATCACACAAGATATGCCAAGTTTTAACTCCCAACTCCTTTATAGTGACCCAGAATTTCAGTCATTTGAAATTCATATATTTAATTGATTTTAAATATTCACAAGTTAATTTGATAAGCTGAATAACTTATATTTCGAATATAGTGATTTTAATTGGATAATTAAATTGATAGTTTAATATTTTCAATTATGTAAATAATTGAAAATTGGATTTATTGTGAATAAAAATAATTTATAAAGTTGAATTAAATTATATTTGAATTAGAATGATGTTAGAGAACTTTTAAAATTGAATTAAAAGTTGATTTATAGAAATTGAATATTTTAATATTTAATTAACGTGAAAAATTATTCATTTTTCATACAGTTTCGGATTTTGATGAAACAAGTGTCATTAGATCTGTAATGTTATATTATTGTATGATTTCAAATTTTGTGTCAATCGGATCTACGGTTTGTATGGGGCAAGCTAAAATGCGTAGAAATTTGTTTAAGTGAATTTTAAATTTAAATAGTCGATCCAAAAACCTATCCTTCAAATATGATCGTATTGGCTCCCGATATATATTCCATTGTGTTTGGAATAGGGGTAAAACATTATAAACACCACGCGGCACTCTTTGATTGGAGTTAAGAAAATTTTCGGACGAATAGTGGTTTGGAATTTTCTATAAAAGGACCTCATTTTCTGAAAATTGATCAAACCTAAATAAACTAGAGCAGGATGCCGTTTTGGTTTAATAGCCAAGAAACACCGATCTTCCCACTTTATTATCTTTCGATCCGTCCACTTTTACGATAAACCTTCAGCTACGAAGTTGTAGAGCACATCGAGGGCTTCCAATCCAACGGTGATGATCGAGTTTCGTGGAGAGGATCGAAGGAAAAATGATTTTGAATGGCCAAAGTTCAAGCACGATTTTCTATGCTATGGTGGAGCCGAGCTTCGCCTCATTCAAGCCGAAGGTGGAGCAAGGTGAGGTGCTTCGTGTGGCACTCGTTGATCATGTTCTAATGCACGAGGGAAGTCATGAAAATTGATCAAAGAACGACGACATGGGTTGTTCGGCTAGGGTTTTTCACATATGGGGAAGAAGATGATAACGGTTGGCCCATATCTGCTATAGATGAAATAGATGGCCACGATGATTATGGGTTTGAAAATTAAAAAATAATTGTAAATTTATATTATATAAAATTTGTATAAACTTTAAAAATGCATAACTTCTTCACACGAGGTCCTTTTTTGACGAAACAAGTTGTGTTGGGTCCGTATTGGCGAGCACTACATTTTGGAGCTGGTTTGGAGTTGATTAGAGCTAGTGTAAATTTTAGGTTAAATTAAATGCTCGTTTAATTTTATTCAAAAAAACACTACAACTGCTATTGGAAGCAATGTGAGTACAACTCACTCTTTCTGACTCGTTGATATTTTTATACAAATGAGAACAAATATTATATATGATGATTAATGATTATTTGGATGATATATGTATATATATTGATTGGTATTTGGATATATTCCTACCTATTGGAGCAGATGAGACCCAAAGCATTCCCGTGTATGAGCGGATGGCCTTTTGTACGCACGTCTGCCTTGAAGCGGACATTATACATATTTTCTAATATGTATATTTGTTGCAGGTGACAGGTTGGAGGGATTCAACTGGATTCCTCACCAGTATTGGTTTTATTTATAGATATTGTGATATATGTTGTTATCATATAATATATGATGTTTTGGTTGCCATGATTGATGTATTTGGTGCTGTTCCAGCATTAGGCCTATTTTTTGGAATTTTAAAATATTTAATTGATGATTTCCAAATTTAAAAGGATTTTCAAGTGATTTTGGAAATAGATGTAATATTGATTTCTGAATTGTTAAGGAAATTGATTTATTTTGAATAGTTATAATTTTTATGTTATAAAAATTATGATTTTCGAGAAATAAAATCAGAATATGATTGTTGAAATGTGAAGTTGATTATTTTATAAAATAGTTTAAAATGAAATTTATGACTTATTATAATGGAATATATTTATATATAAGATTTATAAAATTGAATTTTTATAAATCAAAATAATGGGATTATTAAGGAGTTTTTTATAAGTGTTAAAGTGGAGTTATAAATGGATTTTGTATGTGAATAAGACTTATAATTTGTGAAGTTATAAAAGAATGGATTTTGTAAATAAATGAATTGTAAGCAATTAACTTATATTTTGGATTTTTGGCATATAAATGAAATAAATGGTATTGGTTAATAAAGGAGATTTATAGATAGAAGTTTTTATAATAAATGTGATTGTTTGACAAATTCGAAATCAATTGAATTTGATAAGTTAATTATTATAATTTTTTTAAGGAATTTCATCATGATTTTGGACAGTGGATAATCCTTCAATTTAATATGCAATAATAATGAATTTGGTAAAATGATTATATTCATGATTTTGGACAGTGGATTATCCTTCAACAAAATGTGTAGAAATATTGGATTTGGTAAACGATTTATATTCACGATTTTGGACATGTCCAATTTTTTAAATAAAATGGATAATATTGAAAAGTGAAATTTTAAATGGTTTAAAGATGTTTAAAATGTGTTGAGTATCGAAACGATAGATTTCAACGTTCATTGTTGAAATAGACATTTCGAGAAGTAAGGAATGATGGACTATAACACTGTTGTTATAGTAAATGATTTTTGAATGGAAATGTTTTGTATAGTATAAGGGATTTATATATCTATCTAATTTTCAAATCTATATACTAGTGATTTTGAGTTGTCGTAATGATGTTTTACGCAACATTCGTTTTGACCCAAAATAAAGATGTTAAAGGGTATATTTTCCTTATGGAATAAAATATATTCTTAATCGTGATTTAAGTATATGTAATATTTTCTAGGTTTTGAAAATAAAGAGGTTTGTGAATTACTTATTACTAAATAAGTATATGGAAATTTTTTCCAATATTGAAATGGTTTTGGAATTATATCTTTTTAAAGATAATTTGAAGTGAGTATTTGGCAAGTGATTAATTACTAAAAGATTAATTAAAAGAGCCTAGTAGTTGTTTATGGTGCCAAATATTTGTTTGTTTGCTTTGATAGTTAAATAACCGACTATCAAATTTAGCCAAACTTTTGTTCCTCGACTTGGTGTGGGAAATATTTAGGCCTACAATTAGTACGTAGCCCTATGTGTAGGCTTGATTATCGTTTGTGTTGAGGATGTTAATTCGTATAGTGCATAGTATTACTCCAATCTATCAAGCTTCCTTCTTGTCCCGAAGGATAGCAAGTTGAAAGTTAGAAACGTGATAAGTCTATGAGACTTAGTTTCTGTGTGGGGTTGAGAAATGCTTTTGCGTTGTTGGTGCGAAGAGACCGGGATCGGTTTATCCGAAAACCATTTTGGACCAACATATATGCGATGATTGTGCAGGTTGCTTGTGATGATATTGCTATTCAATATTTTCATAGTGGGGGACTGCTTGTTGATCGTTTGGGGTTAAAATCCCAATATACATATAGTAGCAGCGGTCTCTTCATTATGAAATATCCAATGCGAGGACTATTCGCTACTAATCCTAGGGATTTCCCAACAGGATGTGGTAGGAAAGTACCTTTGGTTTGTCCTATTCCTGGACAACTTGTATGGATGGTTGTCTGACATTGCATTTTTAAAGATTATGTGCATTGGTTTTTACAAACGTACATCAGTGGTGGCGAAGAAGGCAACTTCTCTTAGCTTAACACCCTCCTTGAGACGTATGAGCTTAAGGGTTGTATTTTTGTGGAAGGCAATTAGAAGTCAATGGAAATGGCCACGTGGCATTCAAAGTGATGTGATTGTGATTTGTGAAAGGTAGCCTCAAGCCTCATCAACATGAAATGACCAAAACAGGGTTAGATGCGACAAGGCTAAGTGGGTCGCTCCCAAGTAGGGTATGATCATCCTCTTCTAGATATATATGTTTACACACAATGACATCGTGTATTTGATTATTGTGGTTTGTATGCTTTGAGGGCCCTCGTTAAAGGTCGGTAACGGCCGGAGGATGATATATTTGGTACCATCTAGTTATAGAGGTGGGCCGATCTTGTGTTGGTAGAGGATCCTTTATGATGGTCCTTGGTACGTTCTTCTATAGATGTACTGCCGGAAGGTAGTCCCTTCATCTGGTCATTTGTATGGAAATCCAAACTGCACTACATACCTGCCATTTTAATTGTATTACCTATTTTGGACTATATGCTAGAATTTAATCAATGTAACAATTTTTGCTATGATTAATATTATTTGTGCAATAGACACTATTATAATATAAGAGGATTTGATATGAATGTTTTAGTTATCATAAGGTAAAAACATGTCACAACCTACAACAGCCCATAACACTTCCATCAACAGTCACTGCACTGCAACTCCAACCACCATCTTCGATCTACTTCCAACATCCACCCAAACTTCACTGCCAAGAACTTAAAACAAACCACATTCAGTACCAACACCACATTCTACTGCCTACTTATTGTCAAACTACACATTTACAAAACCATTTCAAAAACATAATCCCTCCACTGCCTCCCACATTGCCAAGTTCCTCCCCTAACCACCTCATCATTCTATTCACCAGCATATCCCCATACAGTTGAACTTCAACTAACTACACACTGCAACCTCACAACAACAACTAAACTCAGTCCACCATCCTCTCCTCTACAAAAATGTTACCCTTCAAACAACACCCAATAACTCAGTGGTGGATGGAGATAGTTCTAGTTCAGGCATGGATTTTTTTTAGGTAGAATTCAACCAAAAAAAGTAGACTAAATTATTCAAAACCAGCAACACTTATTCTACTATTGAACTAATTTATTACTATGTATCTTGAAGCTCCTGTCTCAATATGTATCAGATTCAAAAAGATTTTTTCCCCTTTGTTTCTCATAAAGTTCAATCTGATCAAACAAAAAGAACTCTCAAGACACTACAGTATTAAATATCTTAGGAAATGACTTTGTGCAAGGATCTACAATATTCACTAATTTACTTCGATCCAGACTATTCTCTATCATTCAGTTTACCTTCACTCCAAACTATCAAGATAGAGGTAACTATTAGTTACATACTTTTTATTATGCAGTTGTGCAATTACCGATATACTTTTTATTAGTTACATTCCTGTCCAGCTTGCTGTTGGCCATGTTGTGGAGGTCCGTGTTCGCTATGGCTGGGTTCCTGATATTTGTACCACCTGTCGCTCCTTTGGCCACCTGGCTATTGCCTGTAAGCAAGCTATTGCTACTGTGATTGCTCCTAAGATCCCACTGCCTCGCCCCCCAATTAGGATTTGGGTTCCTAAGAATTCTTCCACAGTTTTCCCGACTCATGCTGTTTTGCATGACTCAGATCCGCCTCCTACGTCCGCTCCTGGCCCTGTCTCTCCTCCTGCTCTGCTGGACGTTGGTGATGTTTCTGCAATTCCTGATGATCCCCCTGATCCTGGTCCTCCTTGTTACCCTATTGCTTGGGATGAAGCGGAGGGGTGTTGGGTTGATTCCATTTCTGATATGAGATTTAACCCGAGAGCTGATTCCTTCTTCAGATTTGTTTCTGATGATCAGCATGATCTTAGATGTCTTTATTACAGGCCTTCTGGTGACTCTTTGGTTCTTGACATGGACAGTCATTTTGGAGGTAGGAATTCTTCCTTGCAAGCTGATTCTTCCTGGGATCGCACCTTTATATACTCGTCAGATTCTGTGGCTTTTGATCCTAGTCTAGCTTCCCGTTTCCGCCCATTTGCTAGTATGCTGGGAAATGTACCGCTGGTGTCTTCCCATGTAGTTGTTGATGATGATGACTCTTCCTCTTCGGAAGAGTAGTTTTAGTTTCGTTATTCCCTTTGTTGTTGTGATATGCCTATCACACACCAGTGCTATTTTTTCTTCATTACTTAGTAGTTAAGGTGTTTTTACCTTACTCCTGTACTTCAATTTTTATTACTTTCGTAATAAAAAGTGGACGGTCCACTATAAAACCGACTTGCTTTGCAAAAAAAAAAAATAGTGAAAGATATATATTTTTTCACTATGTTTTCTGTTTTTTTTCCTAAGCACACTTGCTTAACAGTATTCATGTAATTTACCTAAACCTTCTCAGAAATAGAGTATATCGGTTCATAAATTTTGTTCAGTTAGACTTCACATTTAAGTATTATCGGAAATAAGATCTGTCATGGTTATGTATTACACCATCTCATTTTTAAGTGGTATCTAGTTACTCGATTTGTGTATCAATTTGACTTAATTTGTACGTGTACATTAGTTGCATATGAGTATCAATTTGAAATACCGAAGACCAATAATTTGAAAATGTGTTCTAATTTGTAAAAAAACTAATCAATATACCTGCTCCAACGTCTAAAGAAATTGAATAAGACCCTTCAGATGGCACGCATACCCACCCACATGGATGACGCATTACATTGAGAAGTGTCAC
Organism: Allium cepa; assembly: GCA_030765085.1. Taxonomy (NCBI): domain Eukaryota; kingdom Viridiplantae; phylum Streptophyta; class Magnoliopsida; order Asparagales; family Amaryllidaceae; genus Allium; species Allium cepa. The sequence continues at coordinate 456,856,076 of CM060938.1, read as the reverse complement.
ATGGAATCTACGGCTTTCCATTGAGAAGTGTCATATGGATGACGCATTACGGTTGGATCAGACTTGGCACGACCATGCCAGGTCATGGCATCTACTATCCATGGTATAGTATACAGCCTCTTCAATCTAGAAATTAAAGGAAAATGTCTTAATGTCTTTTGAGGTACTTTGGTGCATTTTCTCTCTTTGTTTAATGATGTCATATATCTAGGTTCATTGCAATTTGTACAATAAACTTTGTTCTCATCATCTTTCCAGTACAATATGCAATCATTGATGCATGCATCATAAGTTTTGTAATTCATCCCAACTTGCTTAATGATCTTCTTCACGTCGGAGTATTTTGTCGGCAGCGTGTTACCTTCGGGGAGTAACTCCTTTATTAGTTTGAGAAGTGCAGTCACACCATTATCTGAAAAGCCGTATTGGGTCTTCAAGCTATTCAGTATCACAATGGCATACAGCTTCGTAATCCCTTTTGAACATGAAGGATACAGTGGCTCTTTTACGCTACCAAAAAGTGATTTATACATCTTACTTTCATTGGCCTGCCAATCTGGATAATCAGTAGACTGCTCTCCAACATTAGCATGATCAGGCAACGGATTTGTAGGTTGAAAATGATGAAATCTATCTGCATCATTGACCAGATCTTCCATCCTAATATGTTCAGACTCATCAGTAGTTGTGTCATGACTAACTGGTTGTTGTTTTTCCATCTCCGCCCTTTTTTCCCCATGAAAATACCACACTGTATATGATTGGATGATACCCCATCTAAGCAAATGAAAATGAATTTCATCTAATTTGATCGTCTTCGTATTTTTGCATCCAGTGCAAGGGCATAAATACACTCCTTTCTTACCACCGATTTCTTCAACAAAACTAATGAACTTCTGCACCCCGTCTACATAGTATGTAGATCTTAGATCTGATTCAGTTATCCATTGTTTGTCTATGCTGAAAGACATACTGCCCTCCTATATCATATATAACAGAACATGGGACTTGCCATTCAATGAGTCCTCGTTCCAATTGCTCGAAAAGAAAATTTTTGAAAAATTCAAGTGGGAAATTATTGGAATTTTTTTGAATTGAAATGAATTATTAAAAATACGAGAAGAGAATAGTCCCACATTGTAAGATAATGGTCATGTTTTCAGATGTGTGAAGTATATTGATATAGACTATTTTTATGATACTCTTAATTTTAAAAATAGCATTTCTGTAAAAGTTAACGTTAGCACCAAACTGTTTTCAAAAATTTTGCCATTACAACGGCACTATTTTGTAGCACCGAAGTAATGTCTATGCATTAACCCTCTCCTGACTTGGCTTGCACCATTAACAATAATTTTATTCCTAATATTAACACGCTGACCATCTACAACACATACAATGTTACAAAATTACTGCCATGCTAAAATGAAGTTACTCATATAGGAAAAAAAATGTCAACAAAAAGATATTGAAGATACAAGCGCTTAGTTTGTTCAGTTTCCTAAATATGACTGTTGATTTAGCTCATTTTAGTTGAGCTCCAAAAGTGTTGCAATTTAGGAGAAGAAACCAAATCATGCACATTAACCTTGGTAGTAGAGGATATGAGCATATTAGGAGCAGGTTTGTCTCAGCATCAAAAGGTAACATGTTCCATATGTTTTATTATGAAACAATAGATGTTAATTCTTTTAACAACCACTCCTACCGTATATTCTTTTTATTACACTAACTATTCATCTGTTGCATTAAATATTAGTTACATATAAATAGATCGATATAAGTAATTTTATAATGTGGAAATATACAACATTTTGGAATTGAAAGAAATCATGTTAATGCATAAAACAATTATAAGAGCAAAAAAATTGAGGTAAATTAAATTAATAAAACTGAAAATAGGATATTGTGGGCTACTCTCTCCCAAGGAGCAATCAAAAAAGATAATGAATGTACGCATTCTTTACGCCAAGAAGAAAGCTTGTTGGCTTGTAGCTAAGCCAACTCCAATTCAAATATCAAATAACATATCCATTAATGTGCATTGCACGGGTCACATACTTGGATTTAATTTTAAAATTATGCATTCTTTAAAATTATGCAACAGTTGCGAAAACACAGAACCATAACAAAGTTAAATTCCCTATTCACACAAACGCAATTAAGGTTTCATATAAAGATGCTGTTCAAAGTGCTGGCTGGTCATGTTGGAAGAAAGTCAAATTACACTATGACTATGTTGAGCCTATTGTGGAGGATGGTAGGATAAAGGGTAGGCTTTCTAAAATTGCCGTGGAAGAGGCCGAGCAAGGCTATTAAATAAACGATTTTGTAGCACTATATATTAGGATGCAGTGCTTGTACATAACCATTAAATGAATAAAATGAAAGCTATTTGAAGGCCCAGCAAGTAAACGTCAAAAAAACGAAAATCTGGGTGTAGAACTTACAACCCATTTATTGGTAAAAATAGAATTGAGCTTACAATCCAAACTGTGTTTTATATTGTACCCTTTTCCCCATTTGAAATATGATACAAACCATTTTAATGATTTTAAAACTAACTTTTATGGAAGTCCTTCAATCCCTTACCCATGACATAATCACTGAGTACAAGCCTGCACAAAAGTATTGCCTACACAATACCTTAGCTTCTTTATTAATTGTAATCTGCAAACTTAAAAAAAAAAACAGAGAGAGAGAAAGAGGAAAAGTCATACTAAACAAGCACAGTTACATTTAAAACCATACACTTTGTTACGTGTGCTAAATATGTGCTGAGGCTAATTTCACTAGCTTGTAAATTGTAGCCCTGCCATTGTATGGAATCCAAAATCCAATAAGTGCCAACGATTTTGATTGTATTAACCACTTTTGTGGTTAGTAGCTGGAATTTAATAAATGTAACAATTTCGGCTATTTCATATTTACTTGAAAACCCTAGACACTATTATAATATCACTGGATTTCCTATCAAATGTTTTGGTTAGCGTAAGGTAAAAACTTTTCCATATTTATGTGTGGGAAGTCTTACGTGATACCTTTCTTTTTAAAGGTTTTTCAAAGTTAAGCAACTTTAACCTGTTACTCACACCAGACCCATGTCTGACCCGGAGTTTATTTTTGTTTTTCATAAACTCTTGGGTACTCAAATTTTTATGAGTAGCCAAGGGATTCAGGTTAGCTTTGACGAATTATGGAGGAGCAAATGGAGCAGGAGGCTTCTGCGTTAGATATATATAGTATTCCGCTGTGTGTCTCTGTGATTGTCTCTGAGTTGTATTATGTTGTAAATACTAAACAGGTGTTTATAACTGTCTAGTATGTGATGTATATCTACGTACTCTGATTATGGTTGTAAACTATGTAATATTTTATGTTATTAATATAATTTATTCGTTCCGCTGTTGAGATTCTGGTGTTGTTTCTTCTTTCTCTTCTTTCTTTTCTTCTTCTATCCCTTTCTTTCTTAATTGATGATGCAATTTTCTGAGAGTAGAAAGTCGGGTCGTCACAGGTGGTAAACAATATGAATTAGCATGAAAGGTGAACAAAATTACATACTTACAGACTGAACTGAACTACGGACTAACAATATTACATCAATCCATCAAAACTTTTACAGCCTACAATTATAACAGCCAACAAAACAACACAAACATACAAACTGAATCATATAGAACACCCAACAGTCCATAAAGAACAACAATGCTAGTTGAATGAAATAATTTTATATCCATACCTTACAACCTTACAAGAAGCATTTAGCCCAAAACTGTAAAAATTGTTAGTTCCTTTGCCATGTAAAAGAAAGTTACAGCTGAATCTTAGAAACAAACATGATGGTTTCCTGTAAAAAAAATGAAATATATTGCAATCATCTTTAATCCTTGAGGAAACAAAAGACTGTAAATTATTTTTTAGCATAAAAGTATAAAGATGATTCACCTTGTTATGCGCCATCATCTTCTCGTTTAAGTGAAACTAGGCTTTCGCTATACCGGACAAACTACGAAAGAACAAGATTGGGATTTTGAAGTTTGTTATGACAGACAAACTTTGAATAGAAAAAATTTACCTACAGATGAAGCTATCAACAGGTGGATTGAGGGGAGCCAGCAATGATTTGCGATGGGATGGAAGAGCACGAGGTTGATATGAATTGGTAAAACTGGGAGATTGATATGAATTGGGGAGCACGAGAAGAAATGGAATTTGGGGAAAATGATAAGTATGGGACAAGAGGGAAAGCGAATTACTTTGGAGGGAACCATACGTTTTGGGTGTAAAAGTTTCTGCCAATAGTAGGCACGAAATTGGATATGGTTGCAAGCCGTATCAAATTTTATACGACTATTAGCCGTTTCCAAATAATTAGGTAGGGCTTGGAGCCTTATCATATTTGATACGGCTTTAAACCGTATCTAAGAAGGCGGATGGAGGGGTGGCTAAAATTGTTTTTTGGTGTAGTGGATATTATATTTGAAGGAATTAGGAAGAAAAATATTTATATTCTTAGTATAAAATTTCAAATGATAATCTATGTCTTTTGGCTAATACAACTGACCCTTGGATTTGGCATAAAATATTTGGGCATTTGAATTTTAAACTCTTATCTAGACTTTCTAAACTAAATCTAGTAAGAGGTCTCCCTAGAATGAATTTTAAAATAGATAGTATATGTGGCACTTGTCAATTAGGAAAACCTAGGAAGAGTTCTTTCAAATCAAAAGATATGATTTCAACTTCTAAACCTCATGAGTTACTTCATCTTGATTTGTTTGGCCCATCTCAAATTCAATCAATAAATCACAATAAATTTGTCTTTGTAATTGAAGATAATTGTTCTAGGTTTACATGGACATAAGTGATACTTGTGATTCATTTAAATTTTTTACAAAAAGACTTCAAAACCAACTTTCTTTAAAAATTATAACGGAGTGATCACGGTGGGGAATTTGAAAATGAAAATTTTGAGAGATTCTACAATAAAAAGGGAATAACTCATAATTTCTCTTTTTCAAGAACTCCACAACAAAATGGAGTGGTAGAACGTAAAAATAGGACGATTCAAGAGTGTGCTAGAACCATGCTTTCAGATAGTAATTTGCCAAAACATTTTTGGGCCGAAGCAATCGCTACATCTTGCTACATTTTGAATAGAATTCTAATTAGACTGTTAACTGATAAAACACCTTATGAACTTCTTTAGAATATCTTATTTTAGAATCTTTGGAAGTAAATGTTTTATTCTAAATACAAAAGGCAATTTGGATAAATTTGATCCTAAAACCGACAAAGGAATCTTTATCGGATATTCTAATAGAAGTAAAGCATATAGAGTTTTCAATATAAGAACTAATAACAAACAATGCATGTTTCGTTTGATGAAAATTTCAAAGATGTTGAACAAAATAATGATGAAGAATATTTTTCTACCCTAAATAATGAATCAATTGAAACAACTAATGAACTTATTCATCCAAATAAAAAGGTTAAGCTTTTAAAAGATCATCTTATGGAAAATATACTAGGAGATATTGAATCTGTTGTTAGAACTAGAAATCAACTAAATAGCATGAGTAATGTAGCTTTTATATCATCTGTTGAACCTAAAAATCCAAATGAAGCATCGTCCGATGATTCATGGATTCTGGCTATGCAAAAGGAACTGAATCAATTCATCAGAAATGATGTTTGGGAACTTGTTCCTAGACCCAAGGATAAAACTATAATAGGAACTAAATGGGTTTATAAAAATAAAATTAATGAACTAGCTGAGGTCGTTAGACATAAAGCTCGGTTAGTCGCACAAGGTTACTGTCAAGAAGAAGGAATATATTTTGATGAAACCTTTGCACCCGTAGCAAGATTAGAAGCCATTAGAAATCTACTTGCTTTCGCAAATTATAATAATTTCAAATTATTTCAAATGGATGTTAAAAGTGCTCTTCTAAATGGATTTGTTAAAGAGGAAGTTTATGTTGAACAAACTCCACTCTTTAAAGATGAAAATTTTCCAAACCATGTTTTCAAACTTAAGAAAGCTCTATATGGTCTGAAACAAGTCCTAGAGCATGATATGACAGACTAAAATCTTTTTTATTACAATCAAATTTTGAAATTGGTAAAGTAGATAATACTCTTTTCATTAAAAATAAATAAAAATGATATCCAACTAGTACAAATTTATGTTGATAATGTTATTTTTGATTCAACTAATCATGAAATGAATAAAGAATTTTCTGAAATAATGACAAAAAAGTTTGAGGTGAGTCATATAGGTGAACTTACTTTCTTCCTAGGTTTACAAATAAAACAATTAGATAATGGAATTTTTATTAGTCAAGAAAAATATGATAGGGATCTAGTTAGTAAATTTGTATGACTACTGCGAGTAGAAAACCCACTCACATGGCAACCAGTGAAGCTTTAAATAAAAAAGATCTTTCAAAAGATGTGAATCAAAAACTATATAGGGGAACTATTGGATCACTACTCTATATCACTGCGAGTTGTCTTTGTGCAAGATACCAATCTCAACCCAAAGAGACTCACTTAAAAGCTATGAAACGTATCATAAGATATGTTAAACATACTTTTGACTATGGTTTATTTTACACTAAAAATGATTCATTTGATTTAATCTTTTATTTTGATGTTGATTATGATGGTTGCAAATCTAACCGAAGAAGTACAAGTGGAACTTGTCACTTTTTAGGGCATTCTCTGGTATCATGGTTTAGTAAAAAGCAAAACACTGTTTATTTATCAACAACTGAAGCAAAATATAACTCTGCTGCTTTGCCTTGCTCTTAAGTCATTTATGTGCAACAAACCCTAAAAGATTTTGGATTAAAAATTTCACAATCACCAATTAATTATGATAATGCTAGTGCAATAAATTTATATAAAAATCCTACTCATCACGCTAGGACTAAATATATTAATATCAGACATCATTTTCTCAGAGATAATATCAGTAAAGAGATTATTTCTCTTGAATTTATCAACTCCGAGAATCAAATTGCTGATATTTTAACCAAACCCTTAAATTAATCCATGTTTAATAAATTAAGAAGAGAGCTAGGCATTTGTTTAATAACTGAGATACAGAATATAGATATAGTAACATATATTTTTAATAAACAGAGATATACAAGAAAATCAAATTTTTCATAGGGATGTCGACATAGCCCCACCATCCATGTCGACATACAACGACAAAAATTTGAAAATTTGATTTTCCCTCTAAAATCAGTTTGGTAGTTATATAAACCTATGTATTTCGAATTTTTCTACCTTCTTACTTCTCCTTCTTTGTATTAAACATCTGAAAATTAAAATTAATGGCCTCCTCACTAAATCAAACCAAAATGACACCATTTCTTTCCCTTCTCCTCATTCTGGTCCATTCCAAGACACTACACTGGCACGTGTGATAAAGATTGAAGAATCTATGTAGGATGTCATGCAAATGTTGACTGAAATTCAAGTTATATACATAAGGATGGCAAAAGAACAAGAAAAGCAAGGCAAAATTCTTCGGAATTTGCAAAAATTCCTAATGGATAATCATATAAATCCTATTGTGATTGAAGAAGATTATCCCAACATTTAATTGCATAACCCCTTAGAGCATAGTGAAGAGGAAGAAGAAGATGAAGCAACACCTATGGAAGAAGACAACAACGTGGTATGCATAGGCGAAATCTGTTTTGAAAAAGATGGGAATTTGTTTGAACAACGTGGAAACTTTTGTTTTCATTATCCAAATTGTTCGATTCACAAATCTCCAATTGTCAAAAACTCTCGTTAGTAGTGTTATTCTATAATTTATGCACTTAAAAATATTCGTGTGTTTATGTTCCATACATACATACATACATACATACATATATATAACATCGTATATAATAAAAATTTTGTTTCGCTTATTATACTTCCTTATTAGTATTTAGTTTGGATAGTATTAGATTAAGGGAGAGTTATATTAGTTTAGGATTAGTCTTTTTGTGATGACAAAGGGGGAAAAATATAAATAGAGTAGTTTGGCTTAGATTAAAGGGGATTTATTAGTTTTAGGGGGAGTTATTGTGAAGGAGAAGTATATTTTATAAACATAGGTTGTCATCATCAAAAAGGGTGAGATTGTTAGTCCTTGAGCTGATGGTTTTGATGTCAACAACCTTAGGACTTGTTATAAAATATAAATACTAACATTATAGTTTAGATATATATGTATATGCAGAATATAAACATGCAGGTACCAAGAATAAAGACTGTACAGTATATAGATTCAAGACTGAAGATATCAAGATCGAAGAATCATGAGTATTAAGGTACCAAGAGTTCAAGATTTAGAGAGTACAAGATAAGTATTGAGTCTAGAATTTTTTAAAACTTTTTGAAAGCACTTACATCTTTATTCGAAATTTATTCGTGGAATGGAATCCACTTCGAGCCTGTTAAAGGGATGGAACCCTAGTGGGATGGAACCCACGACAATATCTAGTGGAACATATAGTGGTCCTATTTTGATATCCACTAATTTTATAAAAATGCTTTTCAAAAATATATCTCTTGTTTTTGAAAAAAATGTTTTCAAAACTTTCTTTTCAAAAAAAGACATCTCTCTTGGTTTTAAATATTTTAGCCTCATAACTATTTTTTATCATTTTAATATTTTGATTCCAAAATTGACCTTGTTTTTAAGCCATCTCTTGTTTTAAATATTTAGCTTTAAAATATTTATATACTCATATTTTAATCACTTTATAGATTAAGATTATATATATTAAAAATTACTTTCCAAACTCTTTTATATGTCTGAACTATATTCAAATATATTTACAAAGTTTAGAAATTGTTTTGACAAATTATAGAAACCATTTTTAAATAAGAAAATCAAAACAACAATTTTTCCTTGAGCATGTTGACATCCCTCAACCCCCCATGTCGACATGGTGCCCGTTAAATTCAAATCTTCAAAAGAAGTGTCTATTCGTTGTATCCTTTCACGAATAGATATGGCTGGTGCTCTACTACAAATACTAGTAGTTCTAAATGAATTTATCATTAGTTTTCACTTGTTTTTTCTCCTCTTCATCTTCCACATTTATTCTAAAGAATTCTAAACTATACTCTAGTGAAATACCAAGCGAATCAAACTTGATTATCTCTTGTTTGATTCTCTGCCACTCTCTCCGTTAGATCTCAGTGCTATTCAGAGTTATAGGATCTTTTGTAAATCAAACTGTTGAGTAAAAGATGCGGTTGAGCCTTGAAATCAATTGGGTGTGATTGTAGCCCCAGAAATCAATTAGGTGATCCTGTAGCCTGGTTAAACCAAGAGAGTTTCCCTGAACTCGAATATAGCAGGGTGTACCTCGTAGCCTTGAAACTGAGGGTATAATCTAGGAGATTATTTTGATAAGAAATCCGTACGATTGTACGGGACTGGATGTAGGGTAACTTCGAACTAGTATAAAATCCTAGCGTGTTCTTTCGTTTACTGCTTTATTTAGTATTTGCATCTATATCTGATTCTGTGATTATATATGTGTCTGTGAATTGCATTTGTTGGTGATTAAATTACATAAGTTTCAAAAAGATTTAGAAAATCCATAAAATACTATTCATCCCCCCCTCTAGTGTTATTCCAACCTTAAGATCTGTAATCCGCATTTCTCACAAAATAAAATGACTTAGAGATGAAATTTAGGTTAAGTCAAATAGAATGAAATGTTGTGATGAAACGTAACTTAAGTGATGTTGGATGAAGTTGATTTTGGTATCTAAGTAAATTAATAAAGTGAATTAATGAGATGAAGTAACTAAATAAGTATGAACTTGAATTATAAAATACAAATCAAGTTTAGATGTAAAAGTGAATTAGTAAATAAACATGGATTAGAAAATGTTGTTGTTAAGAATTGAATATTAAACAAATTGAAAATAAATACGTTAAACCAAATTGAATGTAAATAAAGTAAATAAATTTGATTATGTTGAATATGCATTGGTTGTTAGATGTTAGTTGATTGTATAGAAAATTCATATGGAATTGAATTAATGAATTGAAAGCTAAATAATTGAAATCAAATTGGAAGTAAGTAAATCTAAATAGAATTGAATTTGATTTGAATTGAAAGTGAACCAACTTGAATGTAAATTAGTGAATATAAACTAATTGAGTACGAATGAATGAATGTTAGTAAAATTCAATGTTAATGAATCAAACGTGATTAAATTTAAAATCAACTCAGTATTAATGAGAAGTGAATGAATATTGATTTGGTTATGGATTGATTGGATAGTTGTTGGATGTTAGTTGGATGATAGTTGTTTGATGGGTGGATTTGTTGCTTTTGATTGTATTTGCTATATCGGCATATATAGTTGTTGTATTGGTATATATTGTATACTGATATTATTTTCTATACACATGTTTCTCACTGTTTATTGAGTATTTAGTAGGTGCGTATGGTGCTTGCTTCGCATTTGAAGCTCGCTTTCGCGCTACATTAGCCGTATATGCTCGCTAATAATATATAAAGTACATATCTCGGATTACATATCGTACTTTTACACCTTTTTTTCCTACGAGATGCCTCATCCTCGAAGATGAGATGTATATTTGTGATATATATATATATATATATATATATATATATATTGTGATCCTACTACGATCGAACCGTGTAAAGGAGACACTGGTGAATTTTTTTGAAAATATAAGGCGTTAGAAATTTATTGAAAAATTTCGAAATTTTTGATAAATAAAATTTTGATTTCAAGTTAAAAGGTAAATAATATTAGTTGGTTTTGAAAAGATAACTATGAATGGATTTAAACTCTTAGTAAAGTTTTTATAAGAAGTTTAACTAATCGATTTTGGAAAAGTTAAACACTTAAGAGATTTGGTAATCTAATTTGAACGAACTGTTTTGAAAAGTTAATGGATTTTGTGACATTTTCTTACTTGGTAATTCGAGGACGAAATTCTTTTAGGTAGGAGAGAATGTAACGACCCAGAATTTTAGTCATTTGAAATTCATATATTTAATTGACTTTTAAATATTCACAAGTTAATTTTATAAGCTGAATAACTTATATTTCGAATGTAGTGAATTTAATTGGATAATTAAATTGATAATTTAATATTTAAAATTGTGTAAATAATTGAATTAGATTTAATGTGAATAAAAATGATTTATAAAGTTGAATTAAATTATATTTGATTTAGAATGATGTTAAAGAACTTTTAAAATTAAATTAAAAGTTAATTTATAGAAATTGAATATTTTAATATTTAATTGACGTGTAAAAATAGTCATTTTTCATACAGTCTCAAATTCCGACGAAACTAGTGTCATTGGATTCGTAATGTTATATTATTATAAGATTTCAAATTTCGTGTCAATCTGATTTACGGTTTGTCCAGGGCAAGCTAAAAAGCGTGGAAATTTGTTTAAGTGAATTCTAAATTAAAATAGTCGATTCGAAAACCTATCTTTCAAATAAGATCAAATTGGCTCCCAATATATATTCTATTATGTTTGGAATAGGGTAAAACATTATAAACGCTAGGAGGCACGCTTCGATTAGAGCTCGGAAAATTTTCGGATGAATAGTGTTTTGGAGTTTTCTATAAAGAATCTCGTTTTCTGGAAATTGCTCAAACCCTAAATAAACTAGGGCAGGTCGAAGCTTTCGTTTAATGGCCGAGAAACACCGATCTTCCCACTTCATTGTCTTCTAATCGATCCACTTTTACGAGAAACCTTCAACTACGAAGTTGTAGAGCACGTCGAGGGCTTCCAATCCAACGGTGATGATCGAGTTTCGTGGAGAGGATCGACGGAAAAATGGGTTTGAATGGCCGAAGTTCGAGCATGATTTTCTATGATATTGTGGGGCCGAGCTTCGCCTCGTTCAAGCCGAAGGTGGACCGGTGTGGCACTCGTCGATCATGTTTTAATGTATGAGGGAAGTCACAAAAATTGATCAAAGAACGACGGCATGGGTTGTTCGGCTAGGGTTTTTTAAGTATGGGGAAGAAGATGACAACGGTCGGCCTTGATTTACTATAGATGAAATCGACGGCCACAATGATTCTGTGTTTGAAAATTAAATAAAAATTGTAAATTTATATTATATAAAATTCGTATAAATTTTAAAAATGCATAACTTCTTCATACGAGGTCCGTTTTGGACGAAACAAGTTGCGTTCGGTCCGTATTGATTAGCACTGTATTTTAGAGCTTGTTTGGAGTTGATTAGAGCTAGTGTTAATTTTGGATAAAATTATACGCTCGTTTAATTTTATTCCGAATAAAACACTGCAACTACTATTGGAAGCAATGTGAGTACAACTCACTCTTTCTGACTCGCTGATATTTTTATGTAAGTGAGAATAAATATTATTTATGATGATTAATGATTGTTTGGTTGATATATGATATATAATATATATATATATATGTATATATATATATATATATTGATTGGTATTTGGTTATATTCCTTCCTATTGGAGTAAATGAGACCATATACGTTCCCGTGTATATTTTCTATTATGTATATTTGTTGCAGGTGACAAGTCGGAGGGATCCAACTGGATTCCTCACCAATATTGGTTTTATTTATAGATATTATGATATATGCTGTTATCATATGATATACGATGTTTTGGTTGCCGTGATTGATGTATTTGGTGTTGTTGCAGCATTGGGCCTATTTTTCGGATTTTAAAATGTTTAAGTGGTGATTTCCAAATTTAAAAGGATTTTCAAGTGATTTTGGAAACATGTGTTATATTGATTTCTGAATTGTTATGGAAATTGATTTATTTTGAAAAAATAAAAGTTATAATTTTTATGTTCTAAAAATTATGATTTTTGGGAAATAAAATCAGAATGTGATTATTGAAATGTGAAGTTGATTAGTTTATAAAATATTTTAAAATGAGATTTCTGACTTATTATAAATGGATTATATTTATATATAAGATTTATAGAATTGAATTTTTATAAATCGAAGTAATGGGATTATTAAGGAGTTTTTTTAAGTGTTAAAGTGGAGTTATAAATAGATTTTGTAAGTGAGTAAGATTTATAATTTGTGAAGTTATAAAAGAATGAATTTTGTAAATAAATGAATTGTAGGTAATTAACTTCTAATTTGGATTTTTGGCATATAAATGGAATTAGTTAATAAAGGAAATTTATAAATAGAAGTTTTTATAATAAATGTGATTGTTTTATAAATCCGAAATCAATTGAATTTGATAAGTTAATTATTATAATTTATTAAAGGAATTTCATCCACGATTTTGGACAGTGGATAATCCTTTAATTTAATGTGCAATAGTATTGAATTTGGTAAAAGGATTATATTCACGATTTTGGACAGTGAATTATCCTTTAATAAAATGTGTAGAAATATTGGAGTTGGTAAACGATTTATATTCACGTTTTGGACAGTGAATAATATTTTAAATAAACGGATATTTTTGGAAAGTGATACTTTAAATGGTTTAAATATGTTTAAAATGTGTTGAGTATCGAAACCATAGATTTCAAAGGTTATTGTTGAAATAGACGTTTCGAGAAGTAAGGAAACGATAGACTATAACACTGTTGTTATAGTAAATGATTTCCGAACGGAAATGTTTTGTATAGTATATGGGATTTATATATCTATCTAATTTTCGAATCCCTATACTAGTGATTTTGGGTTGTCGTAATGATGTTTTATGCAACATTCATTTCGACCCAAAATAAAATGTTAAAGAGAATGTTTTCCGTATAGAATAAAATATATACTTAATCGTGATTTAAGTATGTGTAATATTTTCTAAGTGTTGAAAATAAAGAAGTTTTTGAATTACTTATTACTAAATAAGTGTATGGAAATGTTTTCCAATATTGAAATGGTTTTGGAATTATATCTTTTTGATAATTTGAAGTGAATATTTGGCAAGTGATTTAATTAATAAAAGATTAATTAAAGGAGCCTAGTGGTTGTTTATGGTGTCAAATATTTGTTTGTTTGCTTTGATAGTTAAATAACTGACTATCAAATTTGGCCAAATTTTAGTTCCTCGGCTTGATGTGGAAACTATTTAGGCCTACACTTAGTACGTAGCCTTCTGTGTAGGCTTGATTATCGTTTGTGTTGAGGATGTTGATTCGTATAGTGCGGAGCATTACTCCAATCTATCGAGTTTCCTTCTTGGCTCGAAGGATAGCAAGTTGAAAGTTGGAAATGTGATAAGTCTATGAGACTTAGTTTCTGTTTGAGGTTGATAGACGGTTTTGCATTGTTGGCGCGTAGAGACCGGGATCGATTTATCTGAAAACCACTTCGGACCAACATTTCTGCGATGATTGTGCAGGTTGCTTGTGATGATATTGAAATTCATAATTTTCATTGTGTGGGACTGCTTGTTGATCGTTTGGGGTTAAAATCCCAATATACATATAGTAGCAGTGGTCTCTCCTTTATGAAATATCCAATGCAAGGACTTGCTACTTATCCTAAGGATTTCTCGACAGGATATGGTAGGAAAGTACCTTTGGTCTGTGCTATTCCTGGACAACTTGTATAGATGATTGTATGACATTGCATTTCTAAAGATTACGTACATTGGTTTTTACAAATGTACATCAGTGGTGATGGAGAAGGCAACTTCTCTTAGCTTAACACCCTCCTTGAGACATATGAGCTTAAGGGTTGCATTTTTGTGGAAGGCAATTAGTAGTCAATGAAAATGGCCGTGTGGCATTCAAAGTGATGTGATTGTGATTTGTGAAAGATAATCGCTACCTTAGGCCTCATCAACCGAAAATGACCAAAACGGGTTAGATGCGGCAAGGCTAAGTGGGTCGCTCCAAAATAGGGTATGATCATCCCCTTCTAGATATATCTTTACATACTATGACGTCATGTATCTAATTATTGTGTTTTATATGCTTTGAGGGCCCTCTTTAAAGGTCGGTAACGACTGGAGGATGATATATTCGGTACCATCTAGTTATAGAGGTGGGCCGAACTTGTGTTGGTAGAGCATCCTTTGTGATAGTCCTCGGTATATTCTTCTAGGGATGTATTGCTGGAATGTAGTCCCTTCACCTGGTCATTTGTATGGAAATCCAAACTCCACTACGTAGCTACCATTTTGATTGTATTACCCGTTTTGGGCTATATGCTGGAATTTAACCAATGTAACAATTTTGGCTATGATTAATATTATTTGTGCAATAGACATTATTATAATATAAGAGGATTTGATATGAAATGTTTTAGTTATCGTAAGGTAATTAAAACATGCCTATGTTTATGTGTGGACTTGTATTACGAGATATTTTTGTTTTGATAAAGGAAAAGTTTGATAATTTAATAAATTCAGTCGAGTATGTTTCTCACAATGGTTTACCAGACTGATCTGGGCGTTCCTCCCTTTTAATGCTCGGGTTAGACCGAGTATATTTACATGTTTAGATTTGGTGCTTTTGGAGCTTCAGCAGGCGAGCTAGAGATCTTCATTTTCATATACACATATCTGTTTTGTTTATTGATTATCCACTGTGCTTAGTTATTTATATTATCGACAATTATAAGGACAGGTTATTATAACTATCCAGATTGATAACTATTGATTGATTTTCGAACTCTGATTGATGTATGTATATACAGTTCTTGTTTTGTAAAGATCATTGATATGATATTATATGTTTTCCGCTATGATGTGAGATTCTGTATTGTTCCATTTTGTTCAATCTTCTCTCTTTCTTCTCTTCTCTTCTTCTCCCTTCTTTTTTTCTCTTGACTTTCCGTTAGTTTGTGATTTTTGGATCAAACATGTGTGGTATATTGTCGATTCAAAGGGTATAGATTTTCAGGTCGTCACATCCTTGGTAATCTTGAGTCCTGCAATCAAGGCCTCATATTCTGCTTCATTATTCGTCACTGGAAAGTTGAGTTTCAAGTCGTAACAAATTGGGAGTTCCTCTAGAGCCACTAGCGTGACTCTAGCATTGGAACAATGTTCATTAGATGAATCATCCATGTACATCTTGCACCTGGCATTATGCTCTCCATTGCTCTTCGGAGTGCTTTCTCATGCAGTGTATTCAGTAATGAAATCCACCAAAGTTTGACCCTGGATCGCTCTCTGAGGGTGATAGGTTATGTCGTGCTAACTCAATTCAATGTTCCATTTCAACACCCTTTCAGATGTCTCAAGTTATTGCAGAACCTGTCTCAAAGGCTGGATGATTAGAACTTTGATCGGAGAGCCTGATAATAAGGGAGGATTTTCCTCAAAGCAATCAACAAGCAGTACGCGAGCTTTTCCAGCTTTCGATAAATTCTTTTCGTTCCTGTCAATCACTTGCCAATATAGTACACCGGTATTTGGTTTCGAGACTCCTCACGCATGACTGCAGCTCTTAAAGAGTGCATCGACACTGCTAGATAAATAAATAAGTCCTCGTCATCCAGTGGCATCGATAGAAAATGAGGTCTCTCTAAGTGATTCACCAGAGCATGGAATGCAACTATACATTCTTGCATTCAAGCGAAATACCTTTTCCTTTTCTTGATCACATTGAAGAAAGGGATGCATTTGTCAGTAGCTTTGGAGATGAATTGACTCAAGGTGCCGACCTTTACATTCAAGCTTTGGACATCTTTGATAGTCTTTAGGGCTTGAATGTTCCTCAGCGCCTTGATCTTCTTTGGATTATCATCAATCCCATGGTAGTTTATGATAAAGCCTAAGAATTTCCTTAATATCATGCCAAATGAGCATTTCAAAGGGTTGAGCTTCATCTTGTGTTTCTGTAGAACACTGAAAATCTCAGCTAAGCCATCAATTTGGTTCCTAGATCGTCATGACTTCACAATCATATCGTCCATGTAAACCGCCATTGATTGCTCAATGTGGTCTTTAAACATCATGTTCACGAGTCTTTGGTAAGTCGCTCCGGCGTTCTTTAATCCAAATGACATAGAAGATAACGGTACAATCTTGGACCAATTATGAAACTGGTGTGTTGTTGATCTAGAATATGCAATGGGATCTAATCATATCCAGAGTAGGCATCCATGAACAAGAGTAATTCATGCCCTATGGTCAAATCTGCCAGCTAATCAATCCTCTAAAGTGGGAAGCTATCCTTTGGGCATGCCTTATTCAGATTAAGATAGTTGACACATGTCCTCCACATCCCATATGACATTTTTGACCAAGACTGGATTTTACACCCACTCCGAGTACAAGTCATCATGGAAAAAGTCGTTATCTTTCAACTTCTACCTTCTTCTTTGAGTGCAGCAAATCTCTCAGAACCCAGGCTGTAGCATTTCTTTTTCACAAGAACGTATTTTGGATTTATATTTAATGCATGGCTCTCTATCCCCAATGATATAGCACCCATGTCCGAGTGAGTCCAAGCGAACACAAGTAGGTTCTCTCGGAGAAAACTATCCAGTTCTTTCATCATCCTTGTGCAGAGCTACGGTCCAATCTTTAAGACCCATGTAGGATCTTCAAGGCTGATTAGGATATTGATCGTTAACTTGGCTGGAGCTTCCCTTCCATCCAACAGTTCTTTTCACGAATCCATATCCTTATGGAATTGGCTATGCTGCCGATCCAGGGCTCAAGGCGATGGTTGCTATGCATCTAGAAACTAGTTGCAGAGTGTCTTCTCTACTTCTTTTCCTTACTCTCTCCGCCTCACCTCTTTCAACTCAACAAAATATAATTTATGGCCAAGCCCTTACTCTCCTTAAACAATCCTAACACCATTCTCAGTTGGGAACTTCATCGTTAAGCACAAAGGAGCAATGGCTGCTCGGAATTCAACTAAGACGGTCGGCCCAAAAAAGCATTATAGGTAGAGTAAATATCCAATATAACAAAAGGTATGACCCAAACTCTCTTGTGGTTGCCCTCTCCAAGTACCATCGGTAGATCCACATATACTACTGGCTCAGTAGCCATTTTATTATGTCCCTGGATCCAAGAGTTACACGACTTTATGTATTTTCCTCCAGAAGCATCTGGTCGTAGGCTCTGTTGAACCAAATGTTGACTGAACTCCCATAGTCAACCAAAACCTTTCTTACTACAGCAGGGCCAATCATGGGCGAAAAAACTAGCAGATCAAATGTCGGGCTCCTACTCCATCGGTATCTCTGTTAAGGAAAACAATATCATCTGTCACATTCCTGAGCTACTTTGTTGGAGCACCGTGTTCGACAACAAAATAGCTCTCATTCACTGCATGCTTTAAAGCACCAACATACTGCTCCATCTCGTTCCAACACTTCTCTGTTGGATGCGGTCCACTAATGATGGTATTGATCACTAAACGTTTTTCCAACTGCCTAGGCACGTTAACATTGGTTCCGACTTGCCCTCACTAGGGTAACGACCCCGGGGGATTGCAATTTCCTTACCCTCCATCCTATAGAGCTTTTACAAACTTCTACAACTTCTTTTTACAGCATAACTCCTCGATCATATCCCATAAATGTTTGCACTTGATGGTGTTATGATCATGTGTCTTATGGAACCCAGAAAACTTGTTAGATTTTCTCTCCTTCTTAATTGACTCTTTCGGAGTCGGCTTCTTGTGCCACTCGGTACCTTGATTCGCCAGGTAGCTATTCTCTATCGAGTTACTAAGTTCGGTATACCATCATACTTAGGGAACTTGGGATGATTCCTATTATCAGACAATCACTTCCTAGCCCCGCTATCATTTTGTTTCTGACCATCATTCTTGTCGCCAACATTTACCTCCATATTTTTGGAACCCCCTTTGGACTATTTCACAGAAATATCGCTCTGCACCTCTTCAGCTGAATTCCTAGTTCTAGTCGCAAAAACTGTTTAGCCTTCCTATAAAAAATATCCATCGTTGAAGGGGGTTTCGTTTCTAACCATCTCTCAAAATCAGTGTTAGGATGATCCCCCTGATTAGTTACATCAATACAATATCCTCCTGAGCATTGCTTACTTCCATCATTGCAGTATGGAATCTATGTAAGAAATAATTTAAAGACTGTCCTACACCCTGGAAGCGGTTAGAAAGCGACATAACATCCTTTGGATGGGTCGTATGCATACAGAATTGTTCGATGAACTTCCATGTCAATTGATCGAAAAATGATATAGATCTTAGCGGTAGTCGGGTGAACCATATCGTCGCTACTCCCTCCAGGAATATTGGGAAACAATGACATCTAATAGCATCAGTAGCCTTGGCAGAATCCATGTGCCAGTCATACTTCATCAAATGTTGCCTCGAATATGTTTTTCCATTATATGATGGCATCGCCGGCATCACAAACCTCCTAGGGTATTTCTCATGTAGGACATCTTCCGTGAATAAATTTCGGTATGGGGAGGAACTTCACTCATCATTAGTTTGATGATGGCTCTCATTCATAACTCTCCTCATCAAATAAGTCAAATCCAACTCGAGTGGTTCCACCAAACGACGTTAATCATAATACACTCTGAGTGTTTGCCCCAGAAAATGCTTTTCGTTAGTTTTAAGATACCTAGGTTCCCCTGATTTCGAAGGAATTGATCGTTTCTACAGTTCCATACATGTAATCTCTTCATGGCATATCCATAATAACATGCAGCGTTCTATCCGTATGCAACACATTAGAAGCAAAACCAGCACCATTACCCTGTAGTCGACCCTTTGCACCCAAGTGGGATGGTTCGATACCAATCCCTCTAAATGGTTCGGTATCGAACCATGGCTCTTCCTCATGGCTTGGTCCCACTTTTTTTTAGACTTACCTGGTATCCTTTATGAGCATTTTCTATTTTATATTCCTCTGCCTCCACTCCAACGATGAAGAACTGTCAGATTCTAAGCTAAAAGGTGTTATATCAATCCCGCTTCTACTACATTCGCTTGTTAGTTGGTTCAGAAAATCCAAGCTTTGCTTCATCTACGCATTCGTTTCATTGTGGCTTTCTTAGAGGTTGTCTTCTATCTGCTTCATCATGCGGTCCATTTCAACTCTGGTGACCATATCAGTTAGGTTATGAACATCCATACCGGTTGGCTGCACAACCTCTTTAACCTTTTAGGGATCTATCTCCTAAACATCTTCAGCAACACGAGAAGTAGTGGAACGGTCTCTTATGGGGGCTATGGTAGAAAGCACTTATATAGTTTCTTGAAAATCCGAGTAGTTAGAAAATCCAAAAACAAAGAAAATTGGAACTTTCACCCGGATTATGAAAATCCAATAATAAATTATGGATCCAAATAGGTCTGAGAATATCCTTCCCAGTGGAAGACCAAAATA
The DNA here is from genome assembly GCA_030765085.1 of Allium cepa. Classification (NCBI taxonomy): domain Eukaryota; kingdom Viridiplantae; phylum Streptophyta; class Magnoliopsida; order Asparagales; family Amaryllidaceae; genus Allium; species Allium cepa. The sequence continues at coordinate 456,835,724 of CM060938.1, read as the reverse complement.
TTAGTACCAACATGTGGCACCAACTCCCAAGAGATTATGTAGAGAATGAAATTGAAGAAAAAGTAAATTAAAATGAGCATAAACATAATAAGAGACATTTATAGTTGTTCGGCTAATGACCGTGTAACACCCCTATCTAGAGGCCCAAAATTAAGCGCTACAGATGTTGCATTCATCTATAATATTAGCTTCCAACGACTAAATACGGCTATGTTAGTGGTGTTGATAATAACTGAAGCACTTGCATATGAAATAAAACACAGATTTCAAAACAATTTTTACTTTACTACATTTTAAAACCAATTGTTTCACAACACATAATCCCAAACCACTCCCAGACATAGCTCAAATATAATTATTACAAATTACGCCAAGAGCGGTATATGAAGATATTTCCTTGGTTGATCAGAGTCATATGATCATAGTAGACCTAATACAATCACAACGGAAATACATCAAAACATGATAAGAACTGCATATCCTAAATAGCTATTTGCTTGCCTCCTGTATGCCTCTGGTAGCCTTATTTGTCAACCTACTAAAATGTGAAAAAGACCTTAATCCCTTAGCCTACTTAAATTAATTTTGAACACCTAAGAGTTTAGAGGAAAATATAAACTTCAAGTCAGACATAAAGCCTTGTATGAATAATACAATACATCCAGGTTAAACATGTTAAGTGAGACCATGTCGTCTAGCTGAACGGGTTTCCCCTCACTAATATCCTTTTAAAATGTATCTTTTGCAAAACATTATGGTCATATAACAATATACTGTGCCCCTTGCATCTATAATGGATAAAACATGTATTTATAAAACATTATGGTTATATGCTTACTTGAAAACAGTTAGGATTTCACCATCCCCAATTAGATTTTAATTATATCAAAGAGGGACTACCTATTCCAGATTCATTTTGCTTAAGTTGATTGTAGACTGTCCATCTCACATCACTTAGTTTTCCTAGGATGACAATGAACCCATCATTTTGCCTCTTGATTCATGCTAGCCCCATGAATTTAAATGTTTCATGCTAGCCCTATGAGTTTAATGGTCTCACGTAAGCCCCATGTGTTTATTTATATCATGTTAGCCCCATGATTCTATTGTATCCTATTATCCCCATGATTCTATTTGATTTTTCCATTTGACTAATGCTAGCCCCATGAATCTAATTATTTCATGTTATCCCCATGAATTTAATGGTCTCATGTTAGCCCCATGATTGACCTATTTCCATTAGTATCCCAAATTTAGGTCACTTTAATTTATTGTTTCCATTCGTACCCTCAAAACCCTTAGAAATCAAAACCTTTCGAAACCGTTAAAACTCAACCCTTCGAAACCATTGAACCTCAAACTTTTCAAATCTTTCAAAAGCAATAAAACCTTAGACATCCTATTCCAAAATGGCTTGAAACATTGCCTTAATTTTTTTTGGAAATCCTTCCATTTAAAACCTTTCGAAATCATTTATAAACTAAATCTTTCGACTTAGTCAGAACTACCTTTCGTCCCTTTCAAAAGGTTACCTTTCGACCCCTTCGAAAGGATAAGTTTCTACTCTATCGAAAGCTTGGCTTTTGACACCTTCGAAAGCTTTGCTTTCAACCCCTTTTAAAACCATTTAGTAAAAAAAATCCTCTCGAAAGCATTAACTCTTCTTTAATACAACCTTTTGAAAACTTTTCTGGGTTCAATTTAAAACAGGTGAATCTTCTTTTAAAACCTTTCGACTCCATTGGAAGCAACCTTTCAGCTAAGGCAAAAGCTCTGCTTCAAAAGCTTCAAAGCATCTTTTAAAATAACTCTTTCGAATGCTTTGATTTATAGTTTAATTTATAAAACAAGGGTAAATCACCTAAGTTGAAAGCTTCCTTTCAAAAGAATGGAGAAGTGGTTAGTTTTAAAAATAAGTAAACCTTTCAAAATCAATCAAAATAAACCTTCGACTTTGTTGGAACGTTCAAAAGAAAACATTTATATAAAGCGGCAAAACCTTTCGACTACGATGGAAGGTTTCAAAATAAAGTAAGAGAAGTAACCTTTGACCATGTTAAAAGGTTTAAAACCTTTCTTTTAAACATTTTGGCCTGGTTGAAAGCAACCAAGTCGAAAGCAACTAAGTCGAAAGCTCTAATTCAAAAGCAAAGCAGGTTAAAGCTTTTGGTATATAACACAAACATACCCCAACCTCTTTGGCCATCAACCTTTCAACTAAGAACCCTTCGAATCTGTCCAATTCAATACGTACTAATTAGCTTGATACCATATTCATTGGTTTGACCTTGTCGAAAGCATGGAACCTTTCGACCTTGTCGGAAGTTCTGGGTCAGAAGGTTTACTGTTGTAATAGGCAAAAACATGCTAAAGTATGATTTCTTTGTTTTTAACTTAAAAAGGATAACTTTTCAACTAACCTGCCTATGTTTGTCAAATTCTCATTGGTTAACGAATTCTCTTTAGAATTGTGCTGCCACTATTTTCAAAATTAATAATCATTCTATTTTACAAAATGCCCCTTCTCCTTAATTAAATATATAGAACATTTAAATCCCATAACTTAAATAATTTTATATATTCATCAAAACACTTGGAAAAAATCTTGAAAAATCCTAAAAATCTATTTTAATATATTGCCTAGCATATAAAAATTTCAACCCTAAATAATTATTATTTTAACCGAAAATAATTTATAACCCGATAAATAATTTCCTTTCCTAGAAAATTAATACAAAATCCACGTTAATTTGGAAAATTATAAAAATCGAAACCCATCTCTAAAATATCATTTTCGAGCTATATTTAAATTTTCAAGGCATTTGGACGTCATCAATTAGGGTTTTCATTTCGAGCATATCATTTAAAACAAGTATGAACATGCATAATTCACCAACAAACATGCATATAACTTTAATCCTCAAAACATGGCAATTACTTGCAAAAATATTTCAGATCTTAGTCTTAAAACTGAAAACCAAAAGAACATAGGATGTAGTAATTATTCACCTTAGTTTAGAGATATAGATTTGAGATTTGATGTTGATTTAGTTGATTGTTTCCCTTCTCTTGAATCCAAGCTTTAATCTTCTCTGTGAGACTAAAAAATGATGGTCGGCCTTAGTATTTTTAGTTTGATAAAAATAAGAATGAACGCGGGCATTCTATCTCCAAAGGGTTTACGGTGTAAGCTCCACTCATTTCTCATATTGCCCTTGTCATTTCCTAACACCTTCGTTTAGGTTATTTTATATTAATTAACACACTAATGGCACGGCTACCCTTAGCTAAAACAAATCTCAATCCATTAATATCCATATTATTTTATTTTATTTTAGCTAACTAAATATCCTAGATAATGTTATAAAAATATGGGGTGTTACAAATTGCTTATGTCTACTTGAGGTTATTATTGATGATATAGTTGTTTCTTAAGTGCTGCACTTATGGTTCGACACCACTCGATAGCCAATTACAAGAAATGTGTAAAAGATTGCTAGAGAGCTAAAAGATCCTCGAAGTGATTCCCCTATATGGCTATTTATAGTTATAGGTCAAAGGACAGGCTTGAGCACGTCCTCCTCCATGTTCTCCACGATGTCCAAGTGGTTGCTCAAGATGAAACGCAGCCATGTCAACAGGTAGATATGGATCGATACCGATCCATGAGACTGACTTGTGGATGGCTCTAGTCGCTTTGGGATGAAGTGGTATATCATTAGTTTCATGCTTCCAAGCTTGTTTGTATTTCTTTGTGCTTGTTTTCGATTCAATTGGATGGATTGGTGGAGGATCGAACTTGTTGGTTTCCAGTACTTGGACCATTCAATGGCCATTGACATGCGAATGTTCTATGGATCAAGGAATAAGCTTTTGGCATTGAACCTAAGTAGCATGGGGAATATGGAGTAATTTTAAGAGGTTATGAGGATTGGTAATGATCCATAGCTTTGGATTGGTACCAATCCATCAAGTTGATGGACCGAGTTATTAAACTCCTGCATTGGCTTTGGTTTTGTCTTATGATCTTAGTTGTACTTATTTTCTAAGCTTTATGGCTATTTCTTTATTCCTTCTACCTTGATAGCTTTCAAGTTATATTCATCAAGTAAATCTAGATACCACCTAGTTAATAGACTGGATAACACCTATGAACCTTAACCCACGATAGCCCGTAAAGGGTTTAACTTAAGATAAGCATAAATATTTGCAAGAGCATGCATAGATGTCAACATGCGATAACTAAAGGGAACATCAACTTAAAATGGCCTATTAGATGTTCGACTTACGATAGCTATAAATGGGTCAACTTGTGTTTGCTCTTAAGAGCTTAAGCTACGATAGCTAATAGAACTATCAACATGTGATAGCTAGTTGATTTTTCAACTTGCGATAACCAAGTTATGTTCAACCTGCGATAGTTCATGCGGAAGCTAACATGTGATAGCTAGGCTTGATACGCGATAACTCATATGAAAGTTAACATGAAATGGCTAGGCTCGATATATGGTAGCTATGGATGCTATAATTTTCTATATAAAGTAAGGAAATACATAGTGCACATCGAAAGTCGGTTTCGAAGTGTTGATTGATTATTTCATAAGGATGAAATTATGAAAGAAATTATGAGTTAAAACCGTGTTAGATTATTTTTAAAATAGATAAATCGTAGAGAAGCTAAGAAATGTTAATGTATCATTTGAATCAAAGATAAAAAATGTTTTATCTGAAGAATGTACAGGGTACATAATAAATAAAAGAAAGAAAAGAATTGAACCAAGATCATAAAGATATACCAACTCATAGAGTTATTGAATTGTAAGGTATCAAGCTAATGATGTTTAAAATTCAACAGTATATGGTAGAATGCCATGACTTGGAAATTTTATAAGGCTTAACTCGGATAAATTAAACTTTAAAATAGTTTACGGTAGGGTGCCAAAACATTTGGGTAGTGTTATACATAAAAATGAATCATCAACGTGAAACAAAAAAATTCCATACTAAGCGGGGTTATTGATGCTCGGTAAAGACGCTTGCTAGAATGTATTCAAGGTGCTTATATTGAATCTCTTAAGAATGTCAAGGTGGCATTGATTAAGGTAGCTCTGATATTAAAATGAGTGATCATTTCATCGGTTATATTGTTCAAGATAAAGATAAACTAGTGATAAATAGGACTAGGGAGGTAATCACTGAAATAAGTTAACAATAACTTTAAGATTGACACCTATATAATATGTGATGTTTATATGAATGATTGGTGCTATATGACATGGTTCATAATTGAATACTAAGTATGGGGTATATTTAATAGATAAATATAAATATGACATGGTTCATGATTAGATGAAAAGTATAATTTCTAATTGAAAATTTAATACAATGCAAATGTAATTTTATGATATGATGCTTGTTTACATGATATGATGTAGTTTCTGTGATGTTAAAGTGAGCGGAGAGTACGTTCTACGCTTTAGGGTGTGGTCTCACTATTGTTGCATGGGGTAAGGTCTTATTTCTGACTCGTGTTTTTACTATTTCTAATAAACTCACAGGTACTAATTCATATAGGCTGAATTTATAGGTTACACAGGTATCTTTAGAAGATGAATAAAGACTCCAAATTTGAAGTGAGAGGATTATATAGAAAATAAACTTTATTTTAGAAATTATGTTGTGTAAAACTCGAAATTATAACTTTTCGAGTGTCATGTTGGCATCTTCATTTGTTGATCATAACACTATATTTATTTCTTACTATTATATTTACTGCTACATGATAACGAGAAGGGTTAATGATGATGTAATGGATTAAGTATAAACAATTTGACATAAAAAATTTATTTAGCCGCTCTATTGACTTAACATTATGAAAATAATTCTGATCTCACTTTGTTGCTTGAAAATAATTCTGCTAATGAGTATAACATCATTGACATTTATTTTTTAATCTCAAGGTGGGTGATGTTAGATCCACTGGGAGGCTCGCACGAAGGGCTATTAGCTTGGTGGTAGAGAACACACCTAATAATTGCATCATTGGGCTTGGGCTGTGAGGCCTCTCAGCCACATGAATAGTCCCATTTGCTCATCAGGGCCTGACTCGGAGATGTGGATCATCCAAGGCACATTAACATGGCGTACTTCTCCTATTCGAATCAGAGTTTGAAACCAAACTTCTCCTCAGGAGGGTAAACTAACAGCTAGTCTTTGTCTTTCAAGTGTCCTCAATAGCCCACCTCTAAATGGCATTGTCAGAGCTTTCTATCATTCCATTCCCTCGGGTCTTGGGGGAGTGGAGCTACTTCTTTCTAAAAGGAACTCTGAATCATTCTCTTGAAGCTCATCTAAATCCACTTGCCTCGAAATCACTCGGCCCAATAGGGAAATCCTAATTCAGTGGACCTTTCGAAATAATCAAATAGGCAATCCAAAGCTTATTCATGCAAGCATCTTGAAGATAGCCTTCTCCTCTGCATATCATTCAATCCTAAATCTCTATAGATGCATTCGCTCACTTTCAGCTAGTTTAATACGTCCACTGTCGGTTTTCTTTTGGTAACATCTTGCCTTCTAGGTTTTTATATTATCTACTCAGATTTGAATAGTCCTCTCTTACATACAGTCTCCACTCTACCACTTTCGTCATATTCTATCTTATCATCTACATCATGAACTATCAAATTAAAAAAATTACATCAGTTCCATAACAGGTGGGACTACCTTATTCTCGGCCGCCGAAGGCACCTCCCTTCTATTACCTTCATCAATTTGCATTCAATTATTCTCCCTTCTAGTATTGACTCCTCCTTGTATAATTCTTGTACTTCTCATTTCTGTTTTTTCAAGAAAGTATACATTATAATCTGAAAGAAATAATGTGAAACAACAATGGAGGGATATATATAGGAAATACAAGCACTTTAAATTTTTTCATATACCCTCCCTAATGTGTTAATTTTCTACTACATCATTATTCTCAAATGTTTACTAATCTCTTTTTTACTAAAGTGTCCCATAACCTAAGCATTGATACAAACCATTACATCCCTCACATAAAGATTGAATTGCAATATGCTGCAGTCAACTTAGAATTATATTTTAGCAATAGAGTTAAGATTCACTATATTAAACAGTCTTAAGTAAACAGAGCTGATAATAACTAATATTGAGAAATCCATTATTGCAATCCATGAACAACAATTTAATTCCCAAATTTGTGCCTATGTAGGGATCAAAATATAATACAACGCAGATAATAGTGTTATGACCAACATATGATGATGTTAACATAAAAACATAGTACAGTGGAATCAAAATAACTATTATTATTTATGTACCCAATTTTGTCTTTGGAACTCCATGTTCATCATCCAAAAGCAACATGCCCAAATCCATAAATTTATCCCACTCGAATGAGTACTCATGAGTTTAGTGGGGAAGTAATTAAAAAACGATCAGCCATAAAGTATGATATAAGCAATATGTTACCCTAAACTAACATATAGTGAGACCACATCACTAAAGCACAGAATGATTTTTTTTCCCCTCACTATAACAATGCATACATTTTACAATTTCAATCATAAGCGGAAGTTAATATTTGACTCCTAAGTGATTTATTAAAATAGATAAACCATAAAAGAGATCAATATCATTTCACGAGGTTAGCCATTGAGAAATTATTTTAACTTCTTTTTAAAACAATAAACACTTTGACATAGGCTTCCACTGAATCCTTATTCCTTCTACATTAGGTTGAAGGATTTACCTAAGCATTTGACTACCATTAATGTATTATGCCTTCAATACTTCCTTAATTCCACTAAACACATTATCTATTTCAGCAACGACCTAGGCCTTGTAGCTTCGCTTTCGTATTTTGGCGGCCTCATCAAGCCCTACACCTACATTGCTTCCATTTCCAATTGCCTTTTATATTTTGGTTGCCACTAAGGCCTTACAACTACGTCTCTTTTGGTACTTAACTTCCACATTGTGCCTTACATCTTCTATTGAAAACTTTGGTTGCTACAACAGGCTTTACACTAATTGATTTCATGCCTTAATTGCCATCATATGCCTTACTCCAAGGATTACGACTGTAGTTTCCACTTTAAGCCCTGCACCAATGCTTTCAATCGCGTTTACCATGTTAAGCCTTACAACATCACTCATAGTTTCGTTTGCCATCAAAGTCATACACCCATGCTTTTATTTTCAAATGCCACTAGCATTACTCCTCCGCCTTAAGTTTCTTGACTACCACCTCAAGCCTTAAGTTATCTACCAAACATCACTTACCAACCTAATTAATCATACATTAGGATTTTCTCTTAGCTAGTCGTCAATAATGTTAGGAACTGAGTTGATGATGTTTTGATGACAACAACCTTATATAGTTATTATACTTTACTTTATAAAATATATACTAACATTTCCATATATATATATGTATGTATGTATGTATGTATGTATATAGGAAGTATATGTAGGTATCATCGAAGACTGATCAGTATAAAGACTCAAGCATCAAGATGAAGATTAGAGATTCAAGATTCAAGACTATAGAGAATCAAGATTTCAAGATCTCAAGATAAGTGTCTAGTATTTTGTTAAAACTTCATAATAGCACTCTCATCTTTCTTTCAATTTTATTTCGGGATGGAACCCAATTTCTATCGAAACCATTGGCTTACAAACCCATGACAAGTAGCTTACAAACCTACGACAAGTGGCTTACAAACCCACGAAAATCAAAATCATTTAAACTACTTTGTACAAGTTCTCGACTCCTATGGAGGAGCTCTGTAGGAAGGTTCTTGCAATTTCAGTTTGAATAGATTTTTCAAAATGTTTTTAAATCTGTTTTCAAGATGTTTTAGCTTTCAAAATCATGTTTTCAAAAATGTTTTTAAACTTTGTTTTAGCCTTGAAATATTCCTCCATTCTGATTTTAAAAACTTCTATTTTTAAAACATCAAAACTTATTCTGATTTTAAATATTACTTATATAATTGACGGTCTATATCAATTATATATATATTTAAAATAATGTTTTATATTCATTCTCTATCTCAAAATATTGTTTACACACTTTATTTTGCTTCAGAGAAGTTTCAACTTATTTTAAATTCAATTGTCTTTACAAAACAACATCTCTATAATTTTGAACTGAGGGATGTCGACATATGGGGATACCCCATGTCGACATGGTGGCCGTTGGATTCAAAATTCAACTTTTCAAAAGAAATGTCCATTCGTTCGAAAACCTTTCGCCAACAGTTATGACTGTTGTGCATCTATATAAAGGCTTCCAAAACGAATTTTTTAATAACTACTTTCTTATTTTCTTCGCTCTTTCTTCTCCACCATTCCATATCCATAAAACTTCATATTTTCAAGATCGTGCCATCATTCTGCCAAATTCTCATAGAAAATCATTTAGATACTCTCTCTATTTGATTCTCCATCATTCTACTAAAGATCAAAGTGCTATTCAGAGTTATAGGATTAATTTGTATTCAAAAAGTCCATAGAGTTTATCCATTCAAAAGGATTGTTATTAAGAAGTATTAGGGTGATCTTGTATCCCGTAAATCAAGAGAGTTTACCCCAGACTCGGAGATAGGAGGGTTCCTCAAGGCCTTAGAAATTGAGGGTTGTAATTTGGATATTGGCTTATAAAAATCTGTATAAGGATATTGCCTTGGTGCAGGACTGGATGTAGGAGGATTCCGAACCAGTATAAAATCCGGTGTGTTCTTTCCTTTTACTTGCTTTATTTTACTATTTGCATTTGTTATATGTTCTGTGATCATTCTGTGTTAGAATTCTGTTTAGATTTGTGTTGAAAGTTTTAATTTAGTCATATAGTTCATATATTCTTTAAAACACTATTCACCCCCCCCTCTAGTGTTATTTCTGCCTTAAGATCCTTAATCCGCATCCCTAACAATTGGTATCAGAGCATTGGTTTTCATTGTTTTCATAATCTGAAACTTGAAAAATATAAAAATGGCATTTTTGGAAAATTGTGTTAAAACTATTTTGAATATATGCATTTCATCAAAGTATCATAAGTCTGCATATAGTTATTTTGAAAAATCAAGTTATCTATCGAATTGGTGTGTTATGCAGGAACAAACATGTTATATGGCTTTTGACGAATCAACACCCAATGGACAAACTGTGAAAATTGAGAAAGATAAATGGATACTTGATAGTGGCTGTTCGAGGCACATGACTGGAAATCCCGAGGTACTCAAGGACATTACTTATCAAGATGGTGGATTAGTCAATTTTGGTGACAACTCTAAAGGATATGTGGTTGGCGTCGGCAATGTCGGTAACTCTAAAACTTTACTTATTTCTGATGTTTTATTAGTTAGGAACTTAAAACATAATCTGCTTAGTATAAGTCAACTTTGCGATAAAGGTTTTAAAATTAAATTTGGAAAAGATAAATGTCACATTGAAGATGATAAGTCTAATATAATTTTTGAAGGTATTAGGAAGAAAAATATTTATATCCTTAGTATGAAAATTTCAAATGATAACCTATGTATTTTGGCTAATACAAGTGACCCTTGGATTTGGCATAAAAGATTTGGCCATTTGAATTTCAAATTATTATCTGGGCTATCAAAACTTGACTTAGTTAGAGGTCTACCCAAGTTAAACTTTAAAGTAGATAGTATTTGTGATGCTTGTCAATTAGGAAAACTTAAGAAAAGTTCATTTAAATTAAAAAAATGCTATTTCTACCTCTAGTCCTCTAGAATTACTTCATTTAGATTTATTTGGTCCATCTCAAGTTCAATCAATTAACCATAGTAAATATGTTTTTGTTATAGTAGATGATTATTCAAGATATACTTGGACAATCTTTTTAAAACACAAAAGTGATGCTTTTGAAATATTTAAAAACTTTTCTAAAAGAATTCAAAAACAACATTCTTTCAAAATTAAAACTATTCGAAGTGATCACGGTAGTGAATTTGAAAATGAAAATTTTGAGAATTTCTGTACTCAAAAGGGAATTACTCACAACTTTTCATTTCTAAGAACTCCACAACAAAACGGAGTAGTAGAACGTAAGAATAGAACGATTCAAGAGTGTGCTCGTACAATGCTTTCTGATAGTAATTTACCTAAACATTTTTGGGCTGAAGCAGTTGCTACAACTTGTTATATATTAAATAGAATTTTAGTTAGACCATTAACAAATAAAACTCCATATGAATTGCTTTATAATAAGAAACCTATAGTTGCTTATTTCAAAGTCTTTGGGAGTAAATGTTTTATACTTAATACAAAAGATAATTTAGATAAATTTGAACCAAAAGCTGATAAAGGATTCTTTATTGGTTATTCTAATAGAAGCAAAGCATTTAGAGATTTTAATTTAAAAACTAATACTATTGAAGAAACTATGCATGTATCTTTTGATGAAAATCTTAAAGATATTGTCCAAATAGATGATGAAGAAGATTTTATAAATTTAAATCAATCTATTGAAATTATTAGTAAAATAAATCAACCTAATAAGAGATTTAAATTATCAAAAGATCATCCTATAGAAAATGTTTTAGGAAATATTGAATCTGTAGTAAGAAGTAGAAATCAATTAAGTAGTATGAGTAATGTAGCCTTTATATCAACAATTGAACCTAAAAATCCAAAGGAAGCATCGTCTGATGATTCATGGATTCTTGCTATGCAAGAAGAATTGAATCAATTTACCAGAAATGATGTATGGGAACTTGTTCCTAAACCTGAGGATAAAAGTATAATTGGAACTAAATGGGTTTATAAAAATAAAATGAATGAACTCGGTGAGGTCGTAAGAAATAAAGCTCGTTTAGTCGCGCAAAGTTATTGTCAAGAAGAAGGAATTGACTATGATGAAACCTTTGCCCCCGTAGCAAGATTAGAAGCTACAAGAATTCTACTTGCTTTCGCTAATTATAATAATTTCAAATTATATCAAATGAATGTTAAAAGTGCTTTTCTAAATGGTTTTGTAAAAGAAGATGTTTATGTTGAACAACCTCCACTTTTTGAAGATAATAAATTTCCAAACCATGTATACAAGTTAAAGAAAGCTCTATATGGTCTAAAGCAAGCTCCTAGAGCCTGGTATGAAAGACTAAGATCTTATTTACTTCAATCTGGTTTTGAAATTGGTAAAGTAGATACAACACTCTTTATTAAAAGAAATAATCAAGATATTCAACTGGTTCAAATATATGTAGATGATATAATCTTTGGATCAACTAATAACATAATGAATAAAGAATTTTCAGATATAATGACTAAAGAATTTGAAATGAGTCACATGGGAGAATTAAGTTTCTTCTTAGGACTTCAAATTAAACAACTAGAAAATGGAATCTTCATAAGTCAAGAAAAATATGCTAAAGACTTAATCAATAAATTTGGTTTAAGCACCTCTAGTGGGAAACCAACTCCAATGTCAACAAATGTAGGTTTAAGTAAAGAAGATAAATCAAAAGATATTTATCAAACTTTATATAGGGGAATGATTGGTTCTCTACTCTATATAACAGCGAGTCGTCCTAATATTATGCATAGTGTTTGTCTCTGTGCAAGATACCAATCACAACCTAAAGAAACTCACTTAAAAGCTGTTAAAAGAATTTTAAGATATGTAAAATACACTTTAGATTATGGTTTATTTTATTCTAAAAATAATACTTTTGATTTAATATCATATTGTGATGCTGATTATGCTAGTTGTAAATCAGACCGAAAGAGTACAAGTGGAACTTGTCACTTTCTAGGACAATCACTGGTTTCCTGGTTCAGCAAGAAACAAAATACTGTTTCCTTGTCAACAACTGAAGCAGAGTATATATCTGCTGCTCTGGCCTGTTCACAAGTCATATATATGCAACAAATTTTAAAGATTTTGGAATTAACATAAGTAAATCACCAATATATTGTGATAATACTAGTGCAATAAATCTATCTAAAAATCCAACTCATCATGCTAGAACTAAACATATTGACATAAGACATCATTTTCTTAGAGATAATATAACTAAAGAAATAATAACTCTAGATTATATAAATACTGAAAAACAAATTGCTGATATATTAACTAAACCATTAACCGAACAGAATTTTACTAAATTTAGAAGAGAATTAGGTATTTGTTCAAAATCTGAAATAAAAAATAATATAATATAATAATCAATAAAAATTCAAAATAAAAATTACACTTTTTCTAAAGGACATGTCGACATGCCCCATCCCCTGATGTCGACATACCCAATAAAAATTTGAAAATAGAATTTCCCTCCAAAGTTAGTTATTTGGTTATTTATCTATTTATTTCGTTTTATCTCCTCTTTCTTCACTATATTCTCTGTAAATAACTTCTGAAACAATAAAATAATGGCCTCCTCTTCTACTAATGAACCCACTTCACCCACATCTCCTCATTCTGGTACATTTCAACGATCTACGCACGCTCGAGTGATCAAATTGCAAGAGAAGATGAAAGATATTCTTCAATTGTTGACTGAAATTCAAGTAAGTCAACTTAGGATGGCTAGAGAACAACAAAGGCAAGGGAATATTATTAGGAATGTACAAAAATTCCTTATGGATAACCGTACAAATCCTATTAATATTGAAGACTCTTCACAAGCCATGGAATCAGAGGAAGAAGAACCTATGGAAGAGCCACAAGAAGACCAAGAGGAAGATCAACTTTTTCCTCAACCCAAAGTCCCTATAAATGAGGACGAGAACGTTATTTGTGTTGGTGAGATCCTTGTTGATACTAATGGAAACATAATTGAACAACGTGGAAACTTTTGTCTCCACTACCCCAATTGTTCGATTCATAAGTCTCCTATAGTTAAGGATCGCCATTAAAGCGTACTTTCTTTTTTATTCTTTGTTTTACATTGTTCTGTTTGTTCGTGTTTATGTATGTTCTTATATATGTCGTAATAACTAAAATGTGTTCACTTATACTCATTGTTTCATGCTTGTTCTATACATATTATTTGTTCATACTAATCATTCTTGAATTCTTAAGTAGTTAATAGTTTTTGTTGATGACAAAAGGGGAGAAAGTTATAAAAATATATGTGCTTGGTGTAAGGGGGAGTTGTAGTTTTAAGAAGAAATCACGGAGTAAGGGGGAGTTATGGTATGGTAAGAATATTTTATAAATAAAGGTTGTCATCATCAAAAAGGGGGAGATTGTTAGGAACTGAGTTGATGATGTTTTGATGACAACAACCTTATATAGTTATTATACTTTACTTTATAAAATATATAACATTTCCATATATATATATATATATATATATATATATAGGAAGTATATGTAGGTATCATCGAAGACTGATCAGTATAAAGACTCAAGCATCGAGATGAAGATTAGAGATTCAAGATTCAAGACTCTAGAGAATCAAGATTTCAAGATCTCAAGATAAGTGTCTAGTATTTTGTTAAAACTTCATAATAGCACTCTCATCTTTCTTTCAATTTTCTTTTGGGATGGAACCCAATTTCTGTCGAAACCAGTGGCTTACAAACAAGTAGCTTACAAACCTACGACAAGTGGCTTACAAACCCACGAAACTCAAAATCATTTAAACTACTTTGTACAAGTTCTCGAGTCCTATGGAGGAGCTCTGTAGGAAGGTTCTTGCAATTTCAGTTTGAATAGATTTTTCAAAATGTTTTTAAATCTATTTTCAAAATGTTTTAGCTTTCAAAATCATGTTTTCAAAAATGTTTTCAAACTTTTTTTTAGCCTTGAAATATTCCTCCATTCTGATTTTAAAAACTTCTATTTTTAAAACATCAAAACTTATTCTGATTTTAAATATTACTTATATAATTGACGGTCTATATCAATTATATATATATATATTTAAAATAATGTTTTATATTCATTCTCTATCTCAAAATATTGTTTACACACTTTATTTTGCTTCAGAGAAGTTTCAACTTGTTTTAAATTCAATTGTCTTTACAGAATAACATCTCTATAATTTTGAACTGAGGGATGTTGACATATGGGGATACCCCATGTCGACAGGGTGGCCGTTGGATTCAAAATTCAACTTTTCAAAAGAAATGTCTATTCGTTCGAAAACCTTTCGCCAACGGTTATGACTGTTGTGCATCTATATAAAGGCTTCCAAAACGAATTTTTTTAATAACTACTTTCTTATTTTCTTTACTCTTTCTTCTCCACCATTCCATATCCATAAAATTTCATATTTTCAAGATCGTGCCATCATTCTGCCAAATTCTCAATAGGAAATCATTTAGATACTCTCTCTATTTGATTCTCCATCATTCTACTAAAGATCAAAGTGTTATTCAGAGTTATAGGATTAATTTGTATTCAAAAAGTCCATAGAGTCTATCCATTCAAAAGGATTGTTATTAAGAAGTATTAGGGTGATCTTGTGTCTCGTAAATCAAGAGAGTTTACCCCAGACTCGGAGATGGGAAGGTTCCTCAAGGCCTTAGAAATTGAGGGTTGTAATTTGGATATTGGCTTATAAAAATCTGTACAAGGATATTGCCTTGGTGCAGGACTGGATGTAAGAGGATTCCGAACCAGTATAAAATCCGGTGTGTTCTTTCCTTTTACTTGCTTTATTTTACTATTTGCATTTGTTATATGTTCTGTGATCATTCTGTGTTAGAATTCTGTTTAGATTTGTGTTGAAAGTTTTAATTTAGTCATATAGTTCATATATTCTTTAAAACACTATTCACCCCCCCCTCTAGTGTTATTTCTGCCTTAAGATCCTTAATCCGCATCCCTAACAAATAAGCTACGTTACTACATTACCATAAATGTTCAATTATTAGTTTGACTAACTTAAGCCTTAGCATAAATTCTCTTCAAAAGTCTATTAGCACTGATTTCAACATCTCATCGAAAGCTAAATTGCATTGGGAAATCCCTACCGTCGGTCTCATTTGAGAAATCATGTTTTAGTTTTAACTAGTTAATCCACGACTCTCAACCCTAGGTTTTGCAAATCATCTCTTCTGCCTAAAGTTTCTGCTTTACCCCCATCCTTCTTTGGCCTTCAATTCAGTTTAATAAACCAAGCCTCATATTTAGCATTACTTAGCATTTGTTATCCCACCTTTTGGCCATGCATATACAGACAAACCCGACGAATTTAACTATGAAGTTATCACAACCAAACAACTTTAGAGATGACTGCGAAGCCCAGGAACTAAGATGCAGCCAAGATCGCAATGCAAATACAAAACCACCATACGAATATCGAAGTCCGAGGACTCTAAGAGTGGGGTCAGTACTGACACGGGTTGGTGGCGACTCCTAGGAGCTCCACCTTTGAGGCCTATCTTCCTCCAGTGACTGTTCTTGGTGTAAGGTTCCTAATTTCATGGCTATTCAACTAGTATTGTGCAACGATCTATCGTTCTCTATGAAGTCTCGAATCAACATCTCTTCTCCGCTACAACTCCATTATTTGGACTCAGAAACGAGTTATTGTTGATGCAAACAACTAGGGAATCACGAGGCTAACTGCAAGACAAACCAAAGCAAAGAGTTGAAGATGTCAAACTTGACCATTTTAGGGTCGGTAATGACCCATATCTATGGAGTTGTTCCAACTCCTAAATTTGATGACGTGATACCTTATTTATGAGGAGAACTAGTCTAAATCTTGAGTAACGGCTGGGAGATATCTCTGAATGAAAATTTTGCACCCCTCTATAAATTGAGGAATAGATCTCATTTTTCAAGATCTTTTGGCTCTAATTCTATTCTACACTATATTCTTGTAATTCTTAAAATCTGAGTGTCGAAATTGTACCGACACCTAAGAACTTTTGCCTTTAAGTAAGAAACAAGTAATAAAACACAAAAGTGGTCGTAGGCCTTGCTTTGCTGAACCACTATAAATTGTTGTGTACTCTCTTTTCCTTATTTTTCATTTATTTTCTTCATAATTTACTTTTTACATAAATATTTGGGTGTTTGTGCTAAATTTTGGTTCACATATTTTGGTGATTCCACTGAGAGAGATTCAAGCTATTTTAATCTTTGTCTACTATTGAATTGCGTATAACCCAAGGAAGAGATCTAATTCCTTAACAATTACTTTCCGTACTATTCAAACTCATAAAGTTACAAGAAACTATCTTCAATGGCCCCTAAGAAAGAGAAAGTTGTCACCTTAAGAGCTATTGAT
Organism: Allium cepa; assembly: GCA_030765085.1. Lineage (NCBI taxonomy): Eukaryota > Viridiplantae > Streptophyta > Magnoliopsida > Asparagales > Amaryllidaceae > Allium > Allium cepa. The sequence continues at coordinate 456,818,481 of CM060938.1, read as the reverse complement.
GGATCACAGAACGTTGATTGTCGAACTATGGATGAAGCTCCACAGCAGAATCTCATGGATGCCCAGATCCCTTAGATCTCATCATCTGGATTGACTTTGAAATGATGATGAAAGAACTACAGGATAGCTGTGTAGAGCTGGACCAGCAAATCCAAGTGAATAGGAGCTTGATAAACCAGATGAACATTGGACGTAAAAGGACTAGGAGAGAGCTAGCTCCTCCATACTCGAGATAGTAAGTTCCTCGTCATCTAGCCATTTCTGAAGGAGCAGAAGGCAACATACAGATGCACATAAAGCTTGGATGTCAAGGAAGGAGTTGAGAACCAACCTCAACCAAGGAACGGGGGATCGGTACCGATCCCATTAGGGTGTCGGTGCAGAACCATTAATATGGGTTCAGATCTTCGACTCGGTGATGGCATGCAGCATGCGCACGCTGTGACTAACCGATGCGCTGGAAGTCAATACAGGGTTGCCACCGAGAATGAATATGGAGTAGCTAGGCACATGGTCCACCTGGAGTTAGGAAAACCAAGGCATCTTGGTGCAACACAAGATTGTTTACCAAGACAAGCAGACGGGGTAGATTTTGATTACCGCTAATCAGCAAATATCCGAGGGTTGGATTGGGAAAAGATGGTATGATAGCTTGTGAGAGAAAGCTAAGGTTAGAGAAATGATGACTGGGTACCTCCCTGGGTCGAAATCTCTTTACTGAAGTTATTTTGCTTGAGGAGTATCCGTGGCGATTCAACATTCCAACTATGCCGACATATGCTGGGAAGACAGACCCTCAATGGCACCTCATGAAGTACGAATAGCACGCCGTGAAGTGCAAGTGCTTCCCAATCTTTTTGTAAGGAGTAGCGACGATATGGTTTTTCCGACTACCACAATGGTCTATCTCTTCATTGGACCAGTTGGTAAAGAAATTCATTGAGCAATTCAAAATGCATACAACCCACCCGATCGATATCATGTTTTTTTTTTTGATCTTTTCCAAGGAGAAGGGAAGCCTTTAAAGGATTTTCTACAAAGATTCAACATCGCTATGACCGAGGTAGGAAACCATTAGGAAGACATCATGTTGATGATGCTGATAAGGGGGATTCAGCTACATATGGATTTCAAAGAATGGTTGCAGTGGAAGCCTCCCTCCACTCTGGATTGTTTTTCAGCAAACAACCTAGTATTTGCAAAAAGAGGAGGCGAGATAGGCTTTGAGAAGGGATGATGCTAGCCAGCAGGCCAAAGGAGTTCAGAGTAACATTACAATAAAACAGTCTACAGCGAGTTCCGGGGACATAGCAATGGATGTCTAGAACAAGAGCAATGGACAAACAAAGGATGGTAATGGGAACGGCGATTAGAATCCAGATTTTATAAGACAACCAAGAATCCCAAGGTTTGATGTGTACACTTTGCTAGATAACTCAATCGAAAAGTTTACTTATCAACTCACGATTCAAAGTGGTACAGGAAACCTACACCGAGGGAATCAACTAAAAACTAAAGGAAATCTGGGAAGTTCTATAGATCTCACGAGACATGTGCTCATAACACGGAAAAATATAGACATCTCCATGACATGATAGAAGAGCTGATCCAAGACAAGAAGCTTTAATAGTTTGTGAAAGACCCATAGGATGATGGGAAGGTGACATTTGATCTCCACCGAGGACAGATCGCTCCTAGTGCTGGAGAACCTAGGCGGCCTGAAAGGAGAATGGTCATAAACTAGACCATTGATGGTTAGCTTCCAAGTGTGAAGGGATGGAGCGGAATAGAATAGTGAGCATCCACGACTCTATTTCGCTTGAGAATAAACTGATTCCTATTTCTTTGAATTATGTCATAAACTTATTCCCATTTTCTTTGAATTATTTCATAAGACAGACTCTGTTATTTTTCATTTTCAATATAATTTCCCTTCGGCTATACAACTCTGTTTTTATTTAATTTTGTTGTAAACCACGACCAACTCGAATAAAACTGGATATGAATTATGCAGCTATGGAGGTACCTAGAGTTATGTGCCCAACAAATTTCCTGACCCATAATCAAACTTGTGGAGCTCTACCGAGGCGATCATGACTTAACAGCTCATCGGCCAACTTTTCCCCATGTCTTGGAGGCATGATCGTGATCTAAAAGTGGATGTAACTCAACCACCTACTATCAAGCTCATACCGGATGTTTTCCAGTACACTTAACCCTTGCATGGAGTTCTGCTGACTTGAAATCTAATCTAATTTGGATGAGACACGACCGTCTATGCACTAACTCTCACCCTCGACACAGGGCCCAAAGCATAATCCAAGATGGATCTGATCCGACCATCCATCTCCTAACTCTATCCCTTGATCCGTCGAGGTGAGTTTTAATACAATATGGAAGTGATCCGACCATCCATCATCGAACTTAGAGTGGATATGATACGTCCATCTGTCTCCTAACTCTTTCCTTTGATCTGACGGGGAGGGGAGAAGTTCAAACACAACATAGACGTGATCAACCGTCCAATCCAAAAAAGGATGTGATCCAATCATCCGACCTAAAAGCGGATGTGACTTGACCGTCCACTCATTAACTTTGCCCTTAGAATAGGGAATGGAGAACAAACTGATGCAAACATGATTAGACAGTTCATCCTTTAATTTTTTCCTCTGACAAGGTGGAAAAAGGATAACTTGAAATGGATACGACACGACCCCATCCATTCAAAGTGAACATGACTTGACCGTCCACTCTCCAAGTCTTGCCCCAAACATGAGGGCATGGCCATAATTTGAGATGGATGTAACACGACCATCCATCGGCTAATTTTATCACATGATTCGATGGGAGGAGTATAGAACCAAAGAGGAACCGGTTCGATCAACTAGCTCGATGTAATCAAGCAAACACAATTACCGACATTCCAATTTTATAGTGTATGACATCGACCAAGTACCACAACGAATAGTTAGAGATATGACTCTTCTAAAAGCCACTTGGTGGAAGGATAATGACAATTTGAGGCGCTAAGTGAAATCCATTCCGACAATCCTAACTTTTCTTGATTCAAAGCACATCACTTTTGCAACAAGATGTATTTTTAGGGAAAATGTTATCGCACCTTTTAGCTAAGTAACATACTAACTAACCCGACGAATTCAACTTCAAATTTATCGCCGCCTGGCGACCGGAGAGATGGCCGTGAAACTCAAGAACCAAGGTGCAACAAAGATCGCAACGCAAACACAAAACCACCGCATGAATACCGAAGTCCTAGGACTCCAATTGTTGGGTCGGTACCAACTTCCCTTTAAGGTTTTGGTACCGACACCTAGGAGCTCCAACTTTGGGGCCCATCTTATTTCGATGAGCTCTTCTTGGTGTCCTAATCTTACTTCCAAGGTTGTCATGAAATCAAGATGCTAACCATAAGGCAAACCAAAGTAGAGAGTTGAAGATGTCATACTCAACCATTTTAGGACTCGGTACCAACCCCTACCTATGGAGTTGTGTCGACTCCTGAAATTTGATGACGTGGGGCTAGGAGATATTTCTGAGTGAGATTTTAACTCTCCACCTTTATAAATGAAGGGTAAGGCTCATTTTTTAGGATCTTTTGGCTCTATTTCCATTCTAAACTATATTCTTATAATTTTGAAAATCTAAGTGTTAGATTTGTACCGACCACTAGTAACTTCTGCCTCCAAGTCAGAAATAAGTAATAAAATATAAAGTGGACACTAGCCTTGCTTTACAAAACCACTATAAATTATTGTGTGCTCTCTTTTCCTTATATTTCATTTATTTTCTGCATATTTTTACTCTTTACATAAATCTTTAGGCGTTTATGCCAACTTTTGGTTCAAACAGCCTTGTTACTTATATCTTAATATTTAAGGTTCTAGTTTATTTTAGTTTTGATTTGGCATCGCATCCTCTGGCACTATCTCTTAGTAAACATTAAGAACTGATTTTAACATGTCAAATACTACATTTGCTTGTACTGACTTTTGATTATTTAGACTTAGTCATTTCTCACTGTTTGAATGTACTTTCCGACCACTTTAGCAAAATTTATGGATTTGGTCTGTTTACCAATTATCGAACACCTTATTAAATTAAATTACCTTCCAGCTCCTATATATTTACCGTTCGGCACTCCAAAATAACCCTTCGGCTAAGCATATTTTTTTTCAAGAAATTACGTATTTTATTCCCAATAAACCATTGAAAATATGTACATGTATTAGAATTTATAATTGTCCCAAACTCCCTATTTTTTCCATTTTCTATATTATATAGCTTTCAAATAATTCATGTTAATTTATTTACATATTGCAAATTCTTATAAATCAAAACCCACCTCCAGTAATTTATTCTTAATAGCATATTAAATTTTTGATTCAAATAGGCTATAAGAAGCATGATGAACATTCATGATTAACCTGACCATGAGTAATTTAGGAAAGAAACATGATAGAGAATACATTACTTGCCTTGATTTCTTAGTTGATAGAAGTTTCTAGTTCCCTTAGCTTAAATCTTCTTCTTTCCTCTTTTCCTTCTTTGGTCGCAACCTCCATTGAAGTTCTTTATAACTTTTATTTTTAATTTTAATATAGAATGAAACAGAATGAGGGAAGTAACTAACTTCATTCCTGTGAATAGTTGGGTTGTAGTCCCATTACCCACTTCCTATTTAATTCGTTATAGTTGAGTTTATTTAAGTGATAATCCCGATAAATAAATGTAAATCAAAATTTTATATCATTATGTTATTAAACTTTATATTTTGACCACTTAATTCTTTATTTTCATAATTTCTTGTTTATTTATTTATTGGTGTAACTTATGTTAACAGAACGGATAAAACCCAAGGTGCTTTGCAAAACAGTTGATATTTCTTTGAATTCGAGTGTTAATGGGATAGGTGTCCTAGAATGTATTAGCTCTCGAGTTCATTGAGTACCATAGCTTATGCAATGAGGTTATTTGGTAAATTAAATCAATAAAAAGTAAGAGCTAATCCATCATCCAAGACAAACTAAGAGGATTTTCTCTCTCTTCTCACCAATTTCGCCCTAAATTTGTCTTGGAATTCACAATGACTTATAAGGCCTTATGGGCGGTGACAGTGGAGAATGGTGACGGCATTAACTATATGGATCAATATCGGTGGCATGGTAAGCCGTTAATTAAGGCATGTCATGACATGAAATATGATAATGTTTGTGGTAATTAGTTCGCATCGCTCCACATAAGTTCGGTCAAGGGTAAGAATGACGATGGTGGAACTGATAGAATATTGGAGAGATTAGAGGTCAATATTCAAATCGATCGGTTCTTGCTGTTCTTATGGATTGGGAATAGTTGATTGAATTTAGTGAAGTCACGATGGGGATCGAATCGGTAGCTGAAAATTTTGATTTGTACGAGGAAGAAAAATTGTAAAGGCATGAAAAAGGACAAAGGAGGCAATGAATTAGGTACTTAGTAAAAAAATTAAGTGTTTACTTATATACGAAGTTATGCAAATCGATCAGTATCGATTTATATTAATGTTCATATAAAAAACCAAAAAAAATGGAGTGGAACGGAAATCTACCTGGCCAATTAAATGAATAGCTATATAGAAAGCCTCAATGACGATTAAAGACTTCAAATAAAAGGCTTTAGCACTTATATTTGCTAAAAGAATATGATACGATGTTTGTTTGAAATGATATATCGATAATATCAACGAAGATGCAAATTTCATGAAAATGGTTCAGATTATATGAGTATCTTTTCAAATTTGGATTCGATCATTTGTCTCGTTCCAAAGCCTGCTCTACTTTCACCAAGGCATACTTTACGGGGAAAGTGTTATCTGCTATCTGAAACAAATGACATTTTGGTAGATTTGGACTACGAAATAATGAAAGAATGGATCAAGAAAGTAATGAGACATCAAGATAAAAGATTCAAGAAAATTTTCTAAGTGTGAGACAATTCAAATCGATCGGTACTAATCAGTCAAATGGATTGGTACAGATAAATCCAATTATCGATGCAGGTTCCATTCTACTCTATATCTGGTTCTAGATGAGAGATTAAAGTAAAAGACAAGTATTGGTGACATCGTTGACATTGATTGACGGATATTGACTCTTTCTAACCAAAGGAAAAAAAGCTAGAAGACTTAGGGGTTTTCGAAGAGAGATAGAAATACTAGTAAATGATATCGATCGGCATCGATCGATATCGGTCGACACTGGTAGATTAACATACATCAAATCAGGTCGATATGACCCGTTCTTTATGTTGGAGAGTCTGATCTACATGTTTGAATGATTTAACCTACGACTCTATGATTCTAAAGCAAGAATCATTTATAAATAGGCATCCTACAATGCATTAAAGGGGACTTTTAAACTAATTTTGCATGGAACCGCTGTCAAATTCGAATCAACTCGATTCGAGATCAGAAATTGAGTTGTAATTTTATTATAACTATGAAATCCATTTGAAATAAGATTTAAAATGGACGTAGGCACTTGCTTTAGCCGAGATCTACTATAAATATTGTGTGTTCTTTCTCTTTCTCTTTCGATTTCCTATTCTTTTAATCTCATTTTTAAATGATTGTGCCTGTTTTCCCATTTCACATGCAAGCATCTCCAAGCTCTTGGCAAAAATCTATTATTGTCGATCTATGAAAAAGAAACCATTATGCCTATCGTATAGGGTAGGTTTTAGACCCTAATATAGGTTCTACAAAAATTTATATCCATTACAAATTTTAATGTCAAAACAATTCAAAATTTATTGTAAGGGTCAAAAATGTAAAAAAAAAACAACACTACCAGAAGTTTTATTCTATTTGGAGACCATTTGGTTATGAAAATAGCATTTCTACCATCCGTCGATACATAGAATAGATAGTAACATCAGGTATTCGATAATGGGAGTTATCCCCATCTCCTCACCATCAACCATGGCAAAACTATTTGCCTCTTCAAAGCTTAGTGTTAACAAAGTCACTACAGGAATTAACCCACGGAGTGGTTCATTTCTTGAGCTTACTACCTCTTCCATGTCATATATGTACCAATTTCCACTTATGGGATATATTTAACCATGTGGCATTCTAACTCATTGAGAAAGGATTTCTCCATCTTCAGATAAGATGCCAACCATTCTCCTTTAGCTTAAAACTCCCTGAGGACTTGGTTCACAAATAATTGGGAGATGCTATGGACATACAATGATTTGATTCGTAGTATTTTTGCTATTCTAATCCAACTATTAGCACTTCGGACTCTGCCTCATTGTTTGTTTCTCTAAATCCCAGTTTTGGGCTTAATATAGCTTTTTTTCTAGTGTAACAAAAACTACCCTGACACTGTGGTTTTTCTTATTTGAGGCTCCATCTATGAACAACCACCACTTAAGGGCTTCCCCCTCATAGGCCTGGACCTTGTTTTCTCAAATGGTAAAATCTACGATGAAATCTCCCTTAATCTCCATTCAGGGGTGGTAGGTAATTTTATACTTGCTCCTCTTAATACTCAATTTTAATAATCTCCTCGAGGTGTCTGGACTAGGGCTGTCAGCGGATGCTTTCGGATACGGATAGTGCCATATCCGTATCCGTATCCGAAATCATTTTCAGATATCAGATATTCGTATCCGTTTAATTTTCGGATATCGGATATCCGTATCCGCTTAATTTTAGGATACGGACGGATATCAGATATTTATCCGCTCCGCCAATAATTGATAAATTTAAAGGTATAAACGAAAAAGTTTAGATCGACATAAAACATTTTCTGTACTATTGTTTATAGAAAAACAAAGAAATAAAAAATATGGTGATAAAACATTGTTTTATACTAATATATGTATGTATATCCAAAAATATTCAAAAGTTAAACACTCATAGCCCTATTTTCCTATTTTAAATTATATAAATATGCATCAGTTAATCGGACGGATATTTTTCGGATACAGATACCACTATAACCATATCCGTATCCGAAAAACTTTTTGGATATCGGATATCCGTACCGCTTTTCGGATAACGGATATTTTTCATATTTTCGGATATGGATTCGGATGGATATCGGATTTTTCGGGTACCCATTGACAGCCCTAGTCTGGACGATGTAGGACTTCCCTTGAGGCAGATCTGTCGATACTAGGATAAGATGTGATTGAAAATAGTGCGTTATCAACAAAGATGTAATTAGCGGACATTAAGTTAATTTCTCCAACTTTAGATACCTAGATTCCAGCCTAGAAAAGCATTTCTTGATGTAGTTTTAATAATTGTTGCACCTTATCTTCCTTGCTTACAAAAGTTGCTCTGAAGGCATAATCTGAAACGACCAGGTAAAGGTACCAGTCTTCCCTTTGATAGGTATTGATAGGACTGATGGTTTTTGCAAATGCTCCATAAGACTTATAAACTCTGCTAGGCATTCATCAGTCCAGACTAATTTCCTTTTTTCTTTCTTTAAAGCTTCGAAGAATGGAACACATTTATCCTTTTCCAAAGAAATAAAAGGCTCAACTTTATGGCCTTTCCATTCAAGCTTTGAATTTCTTCCTATGTCTCCATAATTTTAATGTCCTTTAATGCTTTAATTAGTTCCATGTTTGCTTCTATACCCTAGCATGCAATTTGAAACTAAGAAACTTTCTGAAAAAGATCCCAAAATAGTATTTCAAGGGGTTCAGTTTCATGTCATACTCTCAAAAAACTTTGAACTCCTCATCTTAGTGATTAATATAATCCTTTGCCTTTATTGACTTTACTGTAATGTCATCCACGTATACCTCATAGTTTGACAATCTGAATAGCAAACATTTTTTTAATCAAATGTTGAAATGTATCTTCTGCTTTCTTATATCTAATGAGCATAACCATATAGCAATATAGTCCTAGATCAGAATTTTAAACTATTATGATCCTGATTGGGGATGTATATTAGTATTTGATTTTATCCATAATAAGCATCAATAAAGCAGAGAAATTCAAGCTATGCTTTTCTATGCAACAATTTGTCAATTCTTGGAAGGAGGAAACAATCATTAGGACATGCGTCACTCAAACTTGAGAAGTCGATGCATACCCTTCATTTTCCATTCGACTTCTAGACCAATACTTGATTAGCAATCCACTCTACTTTAATAAGATTCCTAGATAAAAGCATTTACAAGAAATGCCTCAACTTTCTCATTCAAGGCCATAGACTGATCAAGGCTCATATTCCTCTTCTTTTGCTTTACGAGACTCTTGGATCATCGATATTCAATATATGGAATGCACTATTGGAAGTAATCCCTCATATATCCACATTTGACAACACAAATACATATTAGTTATTTTTAAGATCCCTACCAATTATACTTTTAGCCCTCACTCTGGTAAGGATTCCATTTTCATTAGCATAGTTAGGTCACGTTAATCAATATCTCTGAACAACATAACCTATATAGGCTTTGTTGTTTCCCTCTCTCCTCTATCCCTTAAGTGTAACGACCCGTAATTTCGCTACTTCGGAAATGAGAGATTTCGTTCGTTTTAAATTTAAAACGAATTTAAATCTTAAAATAAATATGTTATAAATAATAAATAATTATCTATTCTTATAATTAATAAATTAAAAAGTATAAATTTGTATTTTAGAACAAATCGACAAAAGTTACGTTTTGTTAATATTAAATAAAGACTTAAATAAATGAATTTAAATATTTATTTAAAAAGGTAAATCTTATTTAAAACATCTAATAAAGATAGTAAAAGTAAATTTATATATTTGAAAGTAAGTTAATAATCGTTTTATAAAAATAACCAAAATTTGTCGCATTTTGTCAGTTTTACTTACACTGTAAAAATAGAGATTTTGATATTAATTAAATATGATTTAAAATATAAAGAGAAAATTTTTAATTTATTTAAAGAAGTAAAAAGTTAATTTTAAATTTTGGTTTACTTCAATATATAGCTTAATAAAAACGTCAAATTTGACGGTAAAATTTGTCGACAAAAACACCGTTTTCAACCAAAACAAGTTGTCGACAAGTTGTTGCAACTTGATATATTTTCTAACTTATAAATACAAGTTTACAAACTATTTAAACATTTTACATTTAGCACTAAATTACAAAAGGAGTTTACTTTTGAAAATAGTTTACATAAATAAAAAAATTGTAAAAGTTATAATTTGACAAAAGAATGTAAAAGTAAACAAATAAAACAACATCATTACATATCTTTCTTTTCTCTTATACATGATGTGAACTAAACACCTTGAATTCAAACAAAGTAGAGTATGAAAAGATAAGTAACTAAAGGAATTAATGACACATATGCTCACCATTAGTGCATACTTACAAATCCATTTAATGCAAATCAAATCAAGCAAAAGTCTTCTTTTTAAATTTTAAGAAAATAAGGCAAACATCATTCTCATAAGTACAAGTTCAAATCAAACCATTTCTTCTCCATTAAGCAAAAGTCAAATCAAGGGGTAGAAAGGTAAATTAAAAAGTCAAAAAACAGAGAAGGGTATTTTAGTCATTTGCCATCCAAAGCTCAAATATAAATATGCATCCATACCTTTCATTTTTCACACTTCATTCTCTACCTTCTTCTTCATTTTCTCCTTCCTCTTCACCTCCATTTCCATGGCTTCCCACCTCTATTTTCCTTCTACCTCCAAGCCATCACCACCACATCATTAAAACCTAGCCACACCATCACCTAAACTACCTTACCCCTCTCTAAAATCACCTACCCGCCTCCTCCAAGCCTCCAACACCTTACACCCCCACCCAAAACCCACGGTCAAGGCCATCTCCACCGAAGGCCGAGCTCCTACAGCAAGGTCGTACCCCCTACACCCAAGCCGAGCCTAAAACCCACATACCCAATCACCTACAAGCCATACCCTCCTCCACATCCACCTACCCAAGGCCATACACTCTTCTCTTCCATATAAAAAAAGAAAAGAAAAGAGAAAAGAGAAAAGAAAAAGAAAAAGAAAAGGAAAAACAAAAGCGTTCGGAAAGGAAACGGCAAAATACGAGACGTTGGAAATAGCACGTTAGCGAGAGACGGAAATCTTACGAAAAAGTTTGACGGAGTAGATATGAAGGTGAGAAATTATCACCGCTTTTTGCATTATATTGATTATCATGCTTAATTGTTATGTTAGATAATCACTATTTGGTGCTATGGATGTTTGGTTGATTGTTTGGATATGTTGGATAATCCTTAGTAATGTTATGACATTTACCATATTGAATATGTTAATATTATATGATTATTGTATGGTTGTGATGATAATTTGGACATCAAATTTCTACTAGTTAAGTAATCCCTTTGTTTAATAAGAACATATTTTAGTAATATGAGATATTGTGGAAAAATAAGTCTTTTTTCATTTATAAGTGAAACTAAAGTTAAAATGAAAGAGAATTTGAAATTTGAAGTGAAATGGATATGAAAAGGATAGCTAAATGGAAATTGAAATTGAGATGAATAGAGAAATTAAAATTGAAATCGATTTTGAAAAAGTGAAGTATAGTTTGAGATTAAATTGAAGTTTAAATTGAAATAAGATTTGAAATCAAAGTTTTAAATGAGTTCAATTTGAGATTAGAATTGAAATTGAGTTAAAATTGGAATTTAAAATTTAATATTAAAATAATGGGAATATAATAATATTATAATATGACAATAGTGAAAATATATATTAAATATTTTAAAAAGTGAAAATATTGATTTAAAATGATTTGTAACGATTTTATAAGTGTTGAAATCCAATTTGAATATATTATTTCAAATATTGAAAAATAAGTTAAAACTAGACGCGTCGCGCAACGATAGTCCGCGATTTCGCGCCGAAAAGTTCAAATGAATGTATAAAGTGGAATATGGCTCGGAATTCTTCGAGATAAGAAAATTTCGGACTATTATATCCATATCTTCTAAACGAAGAAAGATAATAAAAGTTTCGATAAGTAGATTTTGAAATAAGTCCAAATCAATTTTCCAGAAAAATCGCACTAGTGCAGTTTAGTGACCATAACAGGAAATCTGTTTAAATGAACATTTTTAATTATGAAAAAATATGAAATAAATTTGATAAATCTATTTAAATGATTTAAAAGAGATTTGGATTTGAAAATATGAAATATCGAATGTTTAAAAGTTGTTTAATTCAAATAAGCTTATTTAGCACTTTCCGCAGCAGTTTTCTGCTGTGAATTCTATAACTTTTAAAATATGAGTTTAAATGTCATGACGTTTCCCAGAATTAATTGTGAATATTTTAAAAAAGGATAATTAAGCATTTTGAAAGATAATTTGGAATATTTATAAGCAATTCCAAAACAAGTTGAAAAATCTGAGTATGCGGAAACGACTAGTACATTTGTCTCGCCTGTGAGATCTGGTAAGAAAAAAACAAGGTGTCTAACTAAGGTTAGGGATGGAGCAACTAGTGCCCTGAACTTACTTGGCCTATGTTTTCTTTTCTTAGGCGAGCGATGGAACAGATCGAAGGGAAAGCCCGGATGCTCTTAAATAAAAAAGATTCTGTTAAGTTTTCCAAAATTAAAGAGGATTGGAATTATCCAAAAGTTAAGCAATCCCTAAAATTGAATGATTTCTATGATCCTATTTAGTTCAAAATGTTTGTTAAGATTGATTTAGGGTTTATCGTAAACGATGTCTTAAATAACATTGTTTTTGACCTGCCTAAAAGTTAAAGAATTTGATCAAGAATTAAGTAAGGAAATTTAAGGTATTTTCCAAAGAAAAAGAATGAATTTCTTAGAAATTATCCTAAGTCAAAAGAAAGAGATTTCGAAATCTTTCGAGAAGAATTAAAGTGAAAAGAGACTTAATAAATCATGTATACTCATATTCACTTTCTATCGATATTGGATTTCGAAGGAACCAGGGTCGGATTTGGGTAAATCCCATTCGAAAACCATTTCGAACCAATCTATACGTTCGAATGTGAAGACATGTTGAAGATGATGATTATTGAAGACCGTGGAACTTTATAGCGTAAGGCCTGCTTGTTGACTTGCTCTGGGTAGCTCCCGAATTATATATAGCAGTGGTCTCCTCGTTGTGGAGATTTTGCGGATTGCAAGGGCTTCTCGCCTAGTAATGGCCGAGGAAAGCGTCTTCGGTTTGTCCTATTCCTGGAAAACTTATATGGACGTTTGTCTAACATTGCATTTCTAACGATTACGTACGTTGGTTTTTACAAAGGTACATAAGTGGTGGCGGAGAAGGCAACTTCTCTTAGCTAAATACCCTTCTTGAGACATACGAGCTCAAGGGTTGTATTTTTGTGAAAGGCAACTAGTAGTTAAACGGAAATGGCAATGTGGCATTCAAAGATGTGATATGTTGCTTTGTGAAAAGGTAATCATAGCCTCAAGCCTCATCAATCTGGAAATGACCGAAACAGGATTAGATGCAGCAAGGCTAAGTGGGTCATTCCCAATTAGGATATGGTCATCCTCTTCTAGATATATTTCTTCCCGCTATGACGTCGGGGTGTAAATTAATGTGGTGTATGCTAGAGGGCCCTCGATAATGGTCGGTAACGACCGGAGGATATCATATTCGGTACAATATAGTTATAGAGGTGGGCTAGTCTTATGTTGGTAGAGGATCCTTTGTGATGGTCCTCGGACATCCATCTAGAGGTCTACCCTTTCGGGAGGTAGATCCTGCGCCTGGTCATTTGTATGGAAATCCTTTCTCCAATAAGAACCTACAGACTAGATTGTAAACCTATTATGCTGGAATTTAATCAATGTAACAATTTCGGCTAAGATTAATAAGTTTATTTGCAAATGTTTTCAAAGAGATGTCATTAAGAAAAATATCAAACGTTTTGATATAAAAGTGTTTTAGTTATCGTAAGGTAAAAACATGTCCGTGTTTATGTGTGGACTTGTCTTACGAGATACTCTTTATTTTCAAAGGATTTTTATCCAAAGGCTAATATATGACACTGTCGTTAATTATTGAGTTTTTCTCACGCTGGTTTATCAAGCCTGATCCGGGTATTTTCAGTACTCGAGTCAGATCCGAGTAGTTTCAGGATAGTCGAAGACGGTTGGAGTTTCCAAAGGAAAGTTGGAGATATTCATCGACGTATGAACATATTCTATTATCCGCTGTACTTAGTGTATTTTGTTTGATGTTTGTCAGCATTTGTAAGGGCAGGTTTTATAACTATCCAAGCTGATTTAGGTTAGACTCTGATATATGTATTTAAAAATTTTCCGCTGTAAAAATATTTGTTCAATATTATATATTATCCCATTCGAGTGAGATTCTGTTCTGTCTATTTTTCTTTATTACCCTTAAAGATCCGTCTTTTCGTGCAATTTGAGTTGGACATGTGCGGTTTATTGCCAATTCAAAGAGTACGGAAAAAGGGACTTTACATTTGGTATCAGAGCTGAAGGTTAAGCGAGAACCTTGGCTCGGTTATGGGTAAAGTCTCATCAGAGATAGGATTAGTAATATCCTAGGATGAGTAACTCATTAGAGATAGGGTTAGTAACACCCTAGAATGAGTTATGAGAGTATTATACATATGAGAGCGTATTTGTTGATTTTATAAAAATGGTTTTGTTTTTAAAAAGAAATTGGTAAATGAAATAATTTTCCCTTGGGTTTATATTATAATTATTGAAGGAGATATCATTATTTTTGGGTTAGAAATTAAGGATTGATTGTAATTTTGCTTAGCAAAACTAAAATATGAATATCTTATGATTAGAATTGCACAATTTGACTATAAGATATTCCATATAGAATCAATTAATTGAAAGCTAGAATTTAGAATTTTGATCATATACCCCTAGAGCTTTGGTTATTAAGAAATAATAATGATCAAGTGATTATCATAATGGATGAGTTTAAAAAGCTAAGTACAAATATCTTGTGAAGTAAAATTCACAATTTAATTATAAGATATTTGATGATAATACTGGAGCTAGAAGTGTAATTGGAGAAAGTAAAGAAAAAATGCGTACTTAGAATCAGTGTGGTTGTTTTGGATGCATAGTCTTATTTGGTTGTTGTATATATTATCTTAAGTGTATAGTATGCACTAGGATGAGTAGGATAGAAGTTTGAGTTAATGTATGTATATATAACCGTAAGTATGTGATGGATACTCAGGTTAATATGGGGAATCTTTATATGTATGTTTGGCATCATTTGTTTTAGTGTTGTTATGATATCGACCTTCTTCTTTTCTATCATCAGTAGAAATAAGTCAAATTATTTAAGGATATGAGTATGAGATAGATTCCTTTATCTAACTTTCATTTCGAGGACGAAATGCTTTTAAGTAGGGGAGAATGTAACGACCCTTAATTTCGCTACTTCGAAAATGAGAGATTTCATTCATTTTAAATTTAAAACGAATTTAAATCTTAAAATAAATATGTTATATATAATAAATAATTATCTATTCTTATAGTTAATAAATTAAAAAGTATAAATTTGGATTTTAGAACAAATCGACAAAAATTAAGTTTTGTTAATAATAAATAAAAGTTTAAATAAACGAATTTAAATATTTATTTAAAATGGTAAATCTTATTTAAAACGTCTAATAAAGAAAATAAAAGTAAATTTATATATTTAAAAGTATGTTAATAATCGTTTTACAAAAATAACCAAAATTTGACGCATTTTGTCAGTTTTACATACACCGTAAAAATAGAGATTTTGATATTAATTAAATATGATTTTAAAATATAAAGAGACGTGTTTTAATTTATTTAAAGAAGAAAAAAGTTCATTTTAAAGTTTGGTTTACTTCAATATATAGCTTAATAAAAAGGTCAAATTTTGATGGTAAAATTTATGGACAAAAACACCGTTTTCAACCAAAACAAGTTGTCGACAAGCTGTTGCAACTTGAAACATTTTCTAACTTATAAATACAAGTTTATAAACTATTTAAACACTTTACATTTAGCACTAAAAGACAAAAGGAGTTTACTTTTGAAAATAGTTTACATAAATAAAAAAATGTAAAAGTTATGATTTGACAAAAGAGTGTAAAAGTAAACAAATAAAACAACATCATTACATATCTTTCTTTTTTCTTATATATGATGTGAACTAAACACCTTGAATTCAAACAAAATAAAGTATGAAAAGAAAAGTAACTAAAGGAATTAATGACACATATGCTCACCATTAATGCATACTTACAAACCCATTTAATGCAAATCAAATCAAGCAAAAATCTTCTTTTTAAATTTTAAGAAAATAAGGCAAACATCATTTCATAAGTACAAATTCAAACAAACCATTTATTCTCCATTAAGCAAAGGTCAAATCAAGGGTAGAAAGGTAAATTAAAAAGTCAAAAAGTAGAGAAGAGTATTTTAGTCATTTGTCATCCAAAGCTCAAATATAAATATGCATCTATACCTTTCATTTTTCATACTTCATTCTCTACCTTCTTCTTTATTTTCTCCTTCCTCTTCACCTCCATTTCCATGGCTTCCCACCTCCATTTTACTTCTACCTCCAAGCCATCACCACCACATCATCAAAACCTAGCCACACCATCACATAAACCACCTTACCCCTCTCCAAAATCACCTACCTGCCTCCTCCAAGCCTCCAACACTTCACACCACCACCCAAAACCCACGGTCAAGGCCATCTCCACCCTAGGCCGAGCTTCTACACCAAGGTCGTACCCCCTACACCCAAACCGAGCCTAAAACCCATCTACCTAATCACCTGCAAGCCATACCCTCCTCCACATCCACCTACCCAAGGTCGTACACTCTTCTCTTCCATAAAATAAAGAAAAAAAAGAGAAAAGAGAAAGAAAATCAAAAGGAAAAACAAAGCGTTCGGAATGGAAACGGCAAAAGGTGAGACGTTGGAAATAGCACGTAAGCGAGAGACGGGAATCTTACGAAAAAGTTTGACGGAGTGGAAATGAAGGTGAGAAATTCTCACCGCTTTTTAAATTATATTGATTATCATGTTTAATTGTTATGCTAGATAATCACAATTTGGTGATATAGATGTTTGGTTGATTGTCTGGATATGTTGGATAATTCGTAGTAATGTTATGACATTTACCGTATTGAATATGTTAATGCTATATGATTGGTGTATGGTTGTGATGATAATTTGGACATCAAATGTCTATTCGTTAAGTAATCCCTTTGTTTAATAAGACCATATTTTAGTAATATGAGATATTGTGGAAAAATAAGTCTCTTTTCATTTAGAAGTGAAATTAAAGTTAAAATGAAAGAGAATTTGAAATTTGAAGTGAAACGGATTTGAAAAGGATAGCTAAATGGAAATTGAAATTGAGATGAATAGTGAAATTAAAATTGAAATCGATTTTGAAAAAGTGAAGTTTAGTTTGAGATTGAATTAAAGTTTAAATTGAAATAAGATTTGAAATCTAAGTTTTAAATGAGTTTAATTTGAGATTAGAATTGAAATTGAGTTAAAATTGGAATTTAAAATTTAATATTAAAATAGTGGGAATATAATAATATTATAATATGGTAATAGTGAAAATATATATTAAATACTTTAAAAAGTGAAAATATTGATTTAAAATGATTCATAACGATTTTATAAGTGTTGAAATCCAATTTGAATAGATTATTTCAAATATTGAAAAATAAGTTAAAACCAGACGCGTCGCGCGACGGTAGATCGCGATTTCACGCCGAAAAGTTCAAATGAATGTGTAGAGTAGAATATGGCTCGGAATTCTTCGAGATAAGAAAATTCCGGATTATTATATCCATATCTTCTAAACGAAGGAAGATAATCAAAGTTTCGAAAGTGAAATAAGTCCAAATCAATTTTCCAGAAAAATCGCGCTAGTGCAATTTAGTGACCAAAACAGGAAATCTGTTTAAATGAACATTTTTAATTATGGAAAAATATGATATAAATTCGATAAATCTATTTAACTGATTTAAAAGAGATTTGGATTGAAAAATATGAATTATCGAATGTTTAAAAGTTGTTTAATTCAAATAAGCTTATTTAGCACGTTCCGTAGCAGTTTTCTGCTGTGAATTCTATAACTTTTGGAATATGAGTTTAAATGTAATGATGTTTCCCAGAATCAATTGTGAATATTTTAAAAAAGGATAATTAAGCGTTTTGAAAGATAATTTGGAATATTTATAAGCAATTCCAAAATAAGTTGAAAAATCTGAGTATGCGGAAACGACTAGTACATTTGTCCCGCCTATGAGATCTGAAAAGATAAAACAAGGTGTTTAACTAAGATTAGGGATGGAGCAACCAGTGCTCTAAACTTACCTGGCCTATGT
The DNA here is from genome assembly GCA_030765085.1 of Allium cepa. NCBI lineage: Eukaryota > Viridiplantae > Streptophyta > Magnoliopsida > Asparagales > Amaryllidaceae > Allium > Allium cepa. The sequence goes on along the minus strand of CM060938.1, from coordinate 456,800,106 downwards.
TTTCTTTTCTTAGTCGAGGGGTAGAACAGATCGAAGGAAAAGCCCGGATGCTCTTAAATAAAAAAGATTCTATTAAGTTTTCCAAAATAAAAGAGGATTGGTATTATCCAAAAGTTAAGCAATCTGCAAAAATGAATGATTTCTATGATCCTATTTGCTTCAAAATGTTTGTTAAGATTGATTTAGGGTTTATCGTAATCGATGTCTTAAATAACATTGTTTTTGACCCGCCTAAAAGTTAAAAAATTTGATCAAGAATTGAGTAAGGAAATTTGAGATATTTTCCAAAGAAAAAGAATGAATTTCTAAAAAATTATCCTAAGTCAAAAGAAAGAGATTTCGAAATCATCCGAAAAGAATTAAAGTAAAAAGAGACTTAATAAATCCTGTATACTCATATTCACTTTCTATCGATATTGGATTTCGAAGGAACCGAGGTCGGATGTGGGTAAATCCCATTTGAAAACCACTTCGAACCATTCTATACGTTCGAACGTAAAGACATGTTGAAGATGATGATTATTGAAAACCGTGGATCTTTATAGCGTGAGGACTGCTTGTGAACTTGCTTTGGGTAGATCTCGAGTTATATATAGCAGTGGTCTCCTCGTTGTGGAGATTTTGCGGATTGCAAGGGCTTCTCGCCTAGTAATGGCCGAGGAAAGCGCCTTCGGTTTGTCCTGTTCCTGGACAACTTGTATGGACGTTTGTCTGGCATTGCATTTCTAACGATTACATACATTGGTTTTTACAAACGTACATCAGTGGTGGCGGAGAAGGCGACTTCTCTTAGCTTAACACCCTCCTTGAGACATATGAGCTCAAGGGTTGTATTTTTGTAGAAGGCAATTAGTAGTTAAACGGAAACGGCAATGTGGCATTTAAAGATGTGATATGTGCTTTGTGAAAAGGTAATCGTAGCCTCAAGCCTCATCAAATCGGAAATGACCGAAATAGGATTAGATGCAGCAATGCTAAGTGGGTCATTCCCAATTAGGATATGGTCATCCTCTTCTAGATATATTTCTTCCCGCTATGACGTCGGGGTGTAAATTAATGTGGTGTATGCTAGAGGGCCCTCGACAAAGGTCGGTAACGACCGGTGGATGTCATATTCGGTACCATCTAGTTATAGAGGTTGGCCAGTCTTGTGTTGGTAGAGGATCCTTTGTGATGGTCCTCGGGACATCCATCTAGAGGTGTACCCTTTTGGAAGGTAGATCCTGCGCTTGGTCATTTGTGTGGAAATCCTTTCTCCAATAAGAACCTACGGACTTGATTCTAAACCTATTATGCTGGAATTTAATCAATGTAACAATTTCGGCTAAGATTAATAAGTTTATTTGCAAATGTTTTCAAAGAGATGTCATTAAGAAAAATATCAAATGTTTTGATATAAAAATGTTTTAGTTATCGTAAGGTAAAAACATGTCTGTGTTTATGTGTGGACTTGTCTTACGAGATACTCTTTCTTTTCAATGGATTTTTATCCAAAGGCTAATATATGACACTATCATTAATTATTGAGTTTTTCTCACGCTGGTTTATCAAGCCTGATCCGGTTATTTTCAATACTCGGGTCAGATCCGAGTAGTTTCAGGATAGTCGAAGACGGTTGAAGTTTCCACAGGAGAGCTGGAGATTTTCACCGAGGTATGAACATATTCTATTATCCGCTATACTTAGTGTATTTTGTTTGATGTTTGTCAGCATTTGTAAGAGAAGGTTTTATAACTATCCAAGCCGAATTTAGGTTAGACTCTGATATATGTATTTAAAAGTTTTCCGCTGTAAAAATATTTGTTCAATATTATATGTTATCCCATTCGAGTGATATTCTGTTCTGTCTGTTTTTTTTATTACCCTTAAAGATCCTTCTTTTCGTGCAATTTGAGTTGGACATGTGCGGTTTATTGTCAATTCAAAGAGTATGGAAAAATGGGACTTTACATTAGGTCTAGCTCTTTGTATGGTTCACTAGTGTACCTAAGGGTTCTCCTCCTTTAATTTTTATGCATTAGAATTCTTAATGTAGTAAGTCATCTCTGCATTCTCCCCTCCCTCCATTTGTTGATTTTTACAAAGCTCTGCCATATAGTATTCCCTTACAACATCTTAATCTTCTTCAACAATTCCTACTCCGTTAGTTTTCTGGAATTTTATCTTTTGGTACCATTGAATTAAGAATGCATAAAAATCAAATAAAGTAGGCCAGTCCAAGAAACCATTGTATTTAAAGAAACCATCCACCAAAACAAAAGTCAACTTTCATATAATTGACTTGGGACGGCCCTAAAGCTCAAAAATATCTTACTTTCTCGATGGCATTTTTCCTTCTATGTTAAATGTTGTAACTATTTGTTATATAGGTTAACATTCTTTGTCGATAATCCCATCTGATAAAAAGCATGTTTGAACATTGACTGTGCTCCCACTTTCCACTAAGAATCTATACACCTCCATTAGGTAGATCATGGCTAAAATTGCAATCTGGTCATTCTATGTAGGTATTATTTCCCATGCAAGTCCATATATCACATAAGGTGATTTCATCCTTCTTGATACGAGGGTTTTAGCATCACGCCCATCATCCATGACATATATAAACCCATTACTATTCGTTAAAGACTTAACATACCTTTCCATCACTGCCTAACTCTTAACAACAACGTGCAGCCCTTTGATTATGGTACTAACCATTATCCTTCCATTATTCCCATGGGCAACATTGGTTCCTCTCCTCCCTCCACCCGACACCAGAAAGTGATTGCCTTAGTGGTTGAAGTACAGGGTTTGGAAGTCCATTTGGGGTTCTTGACCTACCATTGAGCTTCTTTTTCAACATATAATCCTCAATGAGGTCATGCAACTAATGATATTCATTGGTATCATGTCAATAGGACTTTTGGAAACAACAATATTTCCTAGAGTTTAGGTCATCTTCCATCTCCTTTCTAAGTTCATGATCTTGTATTTCAACTCTACATATGTTGCCAGATAGATTTTCTCAACATTTTCATTTAGATCCATGTAGGCATCAAACCTTGGTCAGGCCTAAACCTCTTCGTTCTGCTTTCTTCCACCCCGATCCATCGTGCTAATTGTCTTACCCCTTTCCACCAATGTCATTACCGTTTCCACTCACCGCATCACTACAACTGCTAGACAATTCTCCCGCTCTAGTAGTTGTGTTAGGTTGCCTTTATGATGTAGTATCCTCTAACCTTTTATACTTTGCCACTTAACTCCAGTAATGTGGCAAGTTTTTCTTTTGTTAATCCCTTAGTAAACATTGTTCCAGGGTGTACTCCTTCACTTAGGGCCATCAAGGTCAGTCTTTTATCTGTGTTATGAACTCCAACTACTATGACATTTAATCGAGTCAGATATTGTCATAGCGACTCATCTTCCCATTGCTTGACATCAGATAATGAGTATGCATTCTTTGATTGTTCAACATATATTAAAAACTAACTAATGAACTTCTCCTTTAACATTGCCTACGAGTGAGTCTATCCCAGATGTAAGTGGAAAATGATAAGTGGCCAGGTATGTCAAGAATAAAGGAAAGCACTAACATAGGACTTCCTTTGTAGCCTCACTCGTTAACGTATGTTGGGTATACCATTGTAAGTGCACTATTGGTTACATTGATCCTTTTTATGGCTCCTTAGTAGGAATTCTCAAACCTCTTAGGTTCTAACAGTCTCTATTTCTAAGGAAAAGGAACTGCTAACCCTAGTTCCTATACTTCGCTCTATTTACCTACGTTGAACACATTCCCTAATGGTTCGAGCCTTCCTATCTTCCGACCCGGGTAACTATGATAACTTTAACTTCCTTTTTGTAGGGATGACTTCCTCTATTCGCCATTTTACAACTTAATTGTCGATTCCGACGCATGACCTTGGTTCCTAGACCGATCTCGATGATCGCTTTGTCCTCCATTAACGTCTACTTTGGATAGAGCAGGAGAATTATAATTGGATCAAGAAAGGTTAGTTATAGTTGGTCCTGGTTTGTGCCAACTCTATTTGGATTAGAACCGAACCGCCCCTAAGTTTTGGCTTTGGGCTAAACTCTTACTTTCTCTACTTATTTAGCGTTCCTTCTTCTAGCTCTTTGACTTTCTCGATCTGATTCACTATCATAGTATGACCCCCGTCACCTTCTATATTCCCATGAATGGACTCATCCTCCTGTTTGTTGTGACTAATAATTAGTGTTTTACCCAAGGATGTCTTGAGTTGGTTCACCATTGCTCATTGTTGGCAAATAAATGTTCATTCAGTTTGGTTGCAAATCTATCTAGGCCACCTCTAGTAATTATGTTTGTTAGCACGTTAGTGCTTGTTGAATGATCATCTTAATTAGTAGTAATCTGATTAAGTGCGTTGGTGTTTCCTACATTCCTAGTAGTAGCACCAACTTTAGTTTTCCATCTCAACAGCATCCCAAGTCTAATTATGGATGAAGATGTGCAGTTAAAGCAATTGGCAGATTCAATATGGGGAGGTGCAAAAAGTCATAACGGGGATATAGCGAGGATATAGCGGAATATAGCACATGACTCTTAAATAGCATATAAAATTCGCACTTCATGTTTTCACAAATATATAAATGGTAATTAAATGAAAAATTAACATTCAATTGAATTATAATTAATGCATTATTTTAAATATATATATATATATATATATATATATATGCGAATATATTATGAATAGACAAAAAATTATTATATGACATAATTTAATTTAATAGAATATTAGAGTAATTTTATTTCTGAAAATATATTAAAAATTTTAATTAAATAAATTAATTTTATAATTTTTATAATGGATAAATGTCTATTTTCAATTCATTTCTTTTAAACAAGATATAGCGGAAATAGCAAAATGTAGCAGGAATAACGGGATATAGAGGAAATATCGGGGCATAAATCGGAAAGGCTATATTTTAGGCTATATGGCAAAAACATAACAGTAGAAATCCGCTATGAGATATAGCGGGGTTATATCAGGGTAATAGCAGAGCATTAACTACACAGCAATGAAGTAACCAAAAATGTTTATTGAGTAAATAGGCAAAACCTCCAAGTCGTTATGTAGAACTGTGAATGCAGAGTGTGAACCACTACTAATTATGTATGTAAGTTTTTTTAGTTCTAGAGAGAAAATCAGAGATAAATAGCACATAAAGTGGATAATAAATTAAAGATCACTCAAATTTATAGTGATTTCATGGGATGATGCCAAAATCCACTATACATTTTTACTCCTTTTCTTATACATCCTTAGTATAATGCTAGGAATACAAAATACAAAGATTCATTGCTCAAAATAAGATACAATAATGCTCTAGTTGGTTGGTCTGGTCTTGGTCTTAATCAGTCTGGTAGTGTTGTAGGTTCCTATTTGCTTTCTGACTTGTTTACCATTACTGTTCATATCTTAGGTATTTACAAGAGTGAAGATATATAGTGGCTATAATCTCATAAAAGTAGGCAACTTCCATATATAATTAGTTTGGTTTGGCATTAATTATTTACCGGTTAACATTGGTCCGATGGAAAATTTGTTTGTAATTGACTACCGAATAATAATTCTTGTCAGGTAGTTGACTACCAAACAAATCCTTTTGTCCAGTAGTATACTACCGAGTAACACTTATGTTTGGCGTTCTATCAAACCAAACACTTAGCTTTATATTTCTAATCTTTACCTTCTGATTTTCACATGATTTCTTTTGGTCTTCTTGCTTCCCTGTCTTTTCCCTGTAACCTAGTGACAACGCTCAATTTATGGACTTCCCAATTATTTCTTTACATCCTAGCATCTTTTCATACTCATCGCATTATGGGTGAAAATGGGCACAACACATATCTATGCAGGAAACCTTAGGAGAAATGTTTTGTCGACTAAATTTACGACTGTGCTCATAACTAAAAGTGTTGAATTGATATATATATAAACACCATGTCCTTTAATATTCCTAGTCAAGATGTATCGAGAAAGGGATATCAATACATCCACTGAGACTAGTGTACATTAAGCTCTTTATATGATGGATGGTGATTTACTCATGACCGTTGGGGACATCATAGGGTTACGTATTTGTGGTTGTTTGGAAAATCATAGAATGACTTGACTAGATTCTTCTACATTTTTATATAAGTAAGTAAAAATAGAATATCTTATGGTAACGCTAAGGAACACTAACTTAAATAGTGAGATCTCTTGATAGTGATTCTAGAGGTCTTGGGTTTGAACCCCCAAGATACTAAAAATAAGTGTCTACTTGAATAAAATTATCACTCTTAATTATCAAAAAGAACGTCTAAGGTAAAAACTTATAGTTTTCTTTTAAATCGAGGGTAATGTTGATCTTGAGTGGCTAAACTATACTTTGATTATGGTTAAACACATGGCATGTCAATTAGACCATAACTGGGTATACTTTGAACTACATAGAGTGAAACACTACCTAAGAGAGGATTTGTATCTTTTATTGTAGAAGCTTAGTATCACCAAAACTGGTACTCGACTTGTAGTCAAATTCTTCGAAAAAAATAAATCTGTAAATTGATAAATGTTATCGGATTGAACTAAGGACTTTAAATTTGTCTATGTAATTAAATACATATATTAGTAGAGTTTTTGACCTTAGACAAAACTCTAGATGTTAGGTGGTAAAGTGATGGTGATAATAATACTTGTAGAAAATGTCGTTACTAGACGAGCTTGTTGTATATTAGTAATTGGATTTCCCCTAAATGGTCTACAAGCATTGAAATTGTGCTTGATATTGTATGTAACAACCTCCTTCCATCTCTAATATCTAAATACTCATTTGATACCATACAAAGTACCCTACATCTAAACATTATTGATGAAGGGAAATTGTCAAGGGTAACGTACAATATAATTCACAGAACCTGAAGAACATCTCACTATGCATATGCAAAATATAATAACAAATGAACCAAAGTAAAATAGCATATCAGAGTGTTGAAGGTTCATAGGATATAACTCCATGCAAAATATAATAACTGTGACGACCCAGAATTTTTAACATTTGAAATTGAAATATTTAATTAATTTTAAATGTTTGAATGATAGTTTAACTTGAATTTCAAATATCAGGATGAATTAGCAATTTAATTATCAAATTCAATTATAGATATTTAGGTAAAAATTTTGAATCTTCAATTTTAAGCTTGTTAAAAATAATTTGATGGCTTAGAAAATTTATATTGATAATACTGAAGATGATTGAAGCTTCAAAATTGAATTTGAAACTGTTTTGTTCAGTATTGAATTTTATCGTTTAAATCGATATTTTAAAAAAAAAAGCCTTCCGAGGCACAGTCTCAGAATTCGATGAAACCAGTTCTATTGGATACGTAATATTGTATTATTATCGAATTTCAATTTTTGTAGTGTTTGGAGTGATTGTTTGGCAGTACGGTAAGCAAACGCTTTAAAAAAATTAAATCGAAAATTCGATATTTTAACTAGTTCAAGAAGCTATCTTCTCCATACGATCGAATTTAGACTCGGAACCTTTTCCATTGTGTTTGGAATAGGGGTATAACCTTATAAACGCCTGGCGGCACGCTACCATTGGAGGTCGAGATTTTGCATTGCGAAATTTGAACGATTTAAATTTAAATTTGAATTTAAAATTTTATATATTTGTGTATTTAATATCATATCTTTTCCTAAGATAACTACACGTTTCAACATTCAAGCACGTGTCACCTTCTTTAGAACGCGTCTTCGTTTAAAAAAAATATAATAATAATAAACAACCAAGCCCTTTATCAATTTTCTCATTCGAACACAAAACAATGGCCGAGCTCTCAAAATTTCAAATTCCCCCTTCTCTTCCTAATCAAACGAATTTTTTTTATTCAGAATTAAATCGAAATCAAATAGGGCCGAAGCCTCATTTAAATTCTAAAATCAGAAATCGCGATGGCAAGGCGTCGCGCAAGGCATCGCGCAAGGCATCACACAAGGCAGGGTTAGGGGGCGCGCGTGGAGGGCTCGACGAGGCGGCTAAGGCATCGATGGAGGCGCGGTTGGGCATAAGGTCGTGACTCGAGCAGGTCGGCATCGGGGTCGATTTGGGGTTCATCGCGATGGTGGAGGGATGGCCGCGACTGAGTGGCCTTCGTCTCGATTGATGTGGTTCACGCTGGGGTTTGCTAGGGCTTGATGAGCGAGTTATTGCAGCGGCGAGGAAGGTTTGAAGGGCGGGGGCTCATGCTGTCTGCAATCTAGGAAGGCATTAGGTATATTGTTGTTTAATATAAGCATACTTGCAGAGAAGAAAATAATTACAGTAAAGAAATTTGCTACTTATAGAAATTTTTATATAAATAAGATTTTTGAAGAAAAGAAAATTTAGGTATTTTTGAAATGTTTGAAAGTTAATTAAAAATTTTATTTATAAAATCTGTATGGACCAATTTTTTTTAAAATATGTATATATATGATTTCAAAATCAGAAGAAAAAAAAAACCCATTTAAAATTTATTTTAGTTACAAAGATAATTTAAAAAGAAAATTTTGTTTAAAATTTAATGGTTTGTTTAAAATAAAAAAATTATTCTATTTAATTATCTTAAGATACTAAAAGGGGATTTTGATTTAGAATTAAATTAATAATGTCATTGGATAATTAAACTACCAAATTGAAAATTGATTGTTCAATTTATTTCGAATATTAATAAAATCATATAATTATTTATACAAGGTCTATAAATCGAGAAAACGAGTCAGAATGGAAAATGGATTGCATGCATAAGCAAAGGTGAGATCTTCTCACTCAATCAATTGTTTTTCTGATTTAATTTTAAATAGTTAAATTTCAAATAGATTGATTGTGTGTTTGAATAATAATTTATTATTAGTTATATTAGTTTAGACCCTATGCGCCGCATAATAGCGGAGGTTATTATATTAAACCCATATACCGTGATATTCCACCTTGAAGTGGAATTGGTATTATATATGTATTAGGAGTTGTTGATTTCCCGCATTATATAGCGGATGAGACCCTATTGCACCGCATAATAGCGGATAATATTTTATAAATCCCATATACCGCGATATTCCACCTCGAAGTGGAATGGGTATTTAATTGTTGTGTTAACGTCTATGGATGCAGGGAAACAAGTTGGAGGGATCCAACTGCATTCCTTAAATATTTAAATTTTTTCGTATGTTGTGTGTTGATTATTTTTAAATCGTGTGACTTTTTGTGATTGAAACCATTGAAGGCTGTAATTTAGCCGAATATATTTTTGGTATCGTAAGATACCAGAAATAAATAAAAATTTGATTTTGAAATTTGGGTAGAAAATTTATAATAAATTCACTCAAAGGAATCGGGTGAATTTTAAAAGAAGGAAATTTAAATAGATAAAGTTTTATCTTTGAAAACTTATTGAATAAATTCCAGAAATATGGGAAAATATTTTAATAAAGGAATTTCGAGTAATGTTGTTTAATAGTTGAAGGATTTATTTAAGATACGTATTTTAAATAACTGAAAGAGATAAATAAATTTATTTCAAAAGGAAATAAATTTAGAAATTAAATTTGGAATTTAATTTAGAGTTGAAATTAATTTTATAAATCAATTCGGGAATTAATTTGGAGTTAGAATAAATCTTAGGAATCGACTTGGAAATTTGATTAGGTGTTTTGGAAATAACTTGGAAAATCCATTTGAAATTGATTTGATATTGGAAAATTAATTTGGGAAATCAAATTGGAATTTGATTTTGTGTTTGAAATAAACTGGAAATCAGTTTGGGATTTGATTGGGTTAGAAGATGATATTTGAAAATCGATTTAAAATTCGTATATCAATTGATATTTGGAAATGTAAATTCACAACGGGAATTTGTAAAGAAAAGGGAAATTGTTTAAAAATAAATATTGGTTTAATTTTAAAGTGTGGAAAGAAATTTACAAATTGGAATGTAATGTAAGATAAATAAAGAAGATTTATTAATTTATTGGAATGATCCATTTTGTAATGGAAAAAGAATTCTTTCATGGAAAGCCGAGTATATTTTTAAAATAGCTTTTGAATAAAATTTAAAAGTTTAGATTTGGTTTTAAAATAACACTATTGAGGGAATTAGTTTTGAAAATTGTTTTTAAATCTTTAAAGTAAAAAAATTATTAAATTAATTATATAAGGGATCATTTTAAAGATTAAATGGATATTTGATTTATAAAATAGTTATTTAAATATTTATACTCTATCTACTAATTTTATTTTAAAATTAGTTTGGATTTGAAGTCTTATATGCAATAATTAGTCTAGTGATTTCATAACCAATATTTAAGTAAGTATTTAAAATGGTTTTATTTTAAATAAGAATATTTTGGATAAGTGATTTGAATTATTTTAACTGGGCAGAGTTTCAGTGGAAATGAATAAATATTTGGAAATATATTTCCGTGTAAGGAAAAATTGATTTGAAATTGATTTTCAAAGGATTGAAGTGTGAATTTGTTTTCAAAATGTTGAAAAATGAAATTTTATCTTGCGAAGATATATTGAAAATAATAATAATTGGGGGAAAATTATTTGAAATCCAGCAACTGTTGTGAATTATTGATTGATAGTTAAATAACCGACTATCAATATTGGCCTTTAATCGGCAATTGAATTTCGATGCGACCGGGAGTCGAATTCCAAATGGATATTCGAAAACTACATCGAACTCTTATGATTGTGATGGATCTTTTATTTAAAAGATCAAAGTGGAATTTGTTGTGATTTGTTTGAAACTGAATGAACACTTATTTTCAAAAAATAAGCGCTCATTATTCGGATTAGCTGGGAGAGGACCTTGTGTCATAAAACCCATTCCGAATAACGATACGACGAAATGGGATTTCATTTGAAGATGGTGTTGAAGACCGGGTTATTTCGAAAGCGAAAGGATTACCTGTCGAATGTCTCTGCACCGGATTGCTTCGGTATAGAGATTTTATCACCCTTTGTGATGGGGATTCCGGACGTGATTAGTGAATATCCGAATTTGCAAGGGCTTCTTTGGAAGTGCCTTCGGTTCCGTTCGATCCCGGAAAGGACTTGTATGGATGTGTGTCTGACGTTACACTTTGAGATGTAAAGCTGGTTTCTATCAAATACATTTCTGTTAGTGGCGGAGAATTTACTCTCTTAGCTTAACACCCTTCTTTGAGACGTACGAGCTCAGAGGTTATGTAGTTGATGGTTACTAGTGATACATTTCCAATTTGGTAATTTTGCATATGAAATGATGCTGATCATTTGTTGATCGAAACATGGTTTTTTGTGAAAAGCGTAGCTTTGTGGACGAGACTTCGTCGGACCTCACACCCCGGAATGGTCGAAACAGGAAGAATGCGGCAAGGTTATAGGGGGTAGCGCCCCTTAGGGTATGTGCATTTCCTTCTGGATAGGAGTGGGATCATGGTATTGAGCCCAGATACTTAACTTATGTAAATATCACAAGTATATATTACTTTGTGATAGTTGTTGCTGAAGATCCTCGGATAAAGGTTGTTTACAACAAGGGGATGACATACTCATATAGTAGTTACCTATGTTTGCAGAGGCAACCCGGCCTTGTGTTGGCAGAGATCCGGTTACGTTCTCGGGGCGTCCTTCCAGAGGCGTACCCATGTGGCAATAGGAAGTTCCTTAGCTGACCATTTTTTGGAAATCCAAAGAAACAATACGCGCCCTGTACGGTTTTAGTTGTATAACCTGCCATGGAATGTGGCGGTAACCTGCTATTGAACATGGTAGCTATAGTAGGCATAAGTGCGAAATGTCTATGCTGGCAAAGATTAATATTATACTTTCGAAAAAATTTCCACACTATGCACTAATAATAATAATAATATCAAAGGATTTTGCGTATTAAGCTTGTTTGACTATCATAAGGAGAAATCTCCTCCAATTCTGCGTTTGCGTTGTGTGTGTGGCGGGAGGCCTTATGTTAGTTTTATTTTCCTAAAAGCATTACGGATTTCTTTCAGATTCCTTTGTTTTCCTTTAGTTAAAGAATAACTGTTTTTTAAGATCTCACACCAGTCCCATGACTGACTTGGAGTTTATTGTTCCCTTTCTAAACTCTGGGTGCCCATTATTTTCCATACGGGCAGCCTAGAGTCAGGTTTCAGTTATTCGGGAGCGAAGTCATAAAAGAGTTGCTGTGGAGATCAGAAGTTGAAGCTGGATGGCGAGACGTATCTCTTTACTATGTAGTGTCCGTTGTGTATGGTTATGCAAATCAGTTTCATATAGTCAAGTTATAATAACTGTCAGTGATGTATGATGTCGTTGTAAACTCTGATGTTGTATTGTATTAACTGAGATGATTCTTTGTTTTGAAGATTATTCATTTATCTATTATATTTTCTCCTCTGCGAAATGTGAGATTCTGTTATTGTTTATGTTCTTCTTCTATCTTCTTCTTCTTTGAACCCTAACGGCTCAGTTTTCCAGCATTCAACTGTGCGACATATGATACCGTGGAAGTATAAATGTCGACTTTCGGGCGTCGTAAAATCGGGCTGTTACAATGTGGTATCAGAGCAATTGGTTAAGCGAAAACATTGGCTCCGTTGGGTGTTACTCATTAGAGATAGAGTCAGTAGTACTCTAGAATGAGTTTGAGTGTAATAATAGATATGTGTGCATATCTGTTAGTGAATATAAAATTGTTTTATATTGTGATGATTGGTTTGTTGAGTGGTATATGGATTTTGGCTGGTACAGTCTGCACAACTCTATCGATAGGGATCTCTAAACACTCGTACAGAACAATTCACCACGATATTGTTTTAAAATAGGGTAGATGGAATAAGTTTACCCAAAACTATTTTGTATAAAAAAGAATAATTTTCCATAAATTATATAGTATATGGCTGCTTGTTTGTTAGGAAGTGAAAATATTAAATTATTATCATTGAAGTTGAATAAAAAATTGAAATCATAACAAAGAACTAAGAAAATAAAAATCCATATACAAACGAAATTTGAGAATGTAAATTATAAATGTGATTTATAATTAGAAATAAAATTCCAGAGAAGGTTTTGGAAATGTTTTTGAAAGGATTTGGAATTTTGGAAATTAACTCCATTTGGTTTGAAAATGGTTTTCAGAAGGTTTTAAAAAAAATGTTTTTGAAGGGATAAAAGCTCTAAACTCTTTTTCGGTCATTGGAAAATAACTTCGGTGATGACTGCAGCATCATCGATGTTCATTTTTGAGTTTCCAAGAGAGGAATTGCTGCCAAATTATTTAAAATTTGAGGTTGTTTGGAAAACTGGGTTTGGTTTTGAAAATTCAAAAGATAATTTGAATTGATTTCTAAAATGATTTTGAAAAGATGGAAAGACTCTGGAATACTATATAAAATATTTATTGAATACCATTAAGTTGATAACTTGTAAAGTTTAAAGTTGTTAAAGTACAATCTAACTTAAAGAGAAGTTAGATAAAGGTAAATGTGGAAACAAAATAAGTTGGAAGGAAAATTTAATTTAAAAGGTAAAAAATTGAATAAAATAATTGAGATTGAAAAATTAAGTCAAATAAAATGATGATATGGATTCAAAATGAAATTCGAATTTAAGATTTGAGTTAATATGAATAAATGTGAATTTGAGAAGTCTTATAGACTAAATGGTTGGAATAAAATTTATTAAGATGGAAAATAAAATTGTGAATGAATGAATAAATTTACAATTACAATTAAATGAAAGCAAAATTGAATGTTGAAATTCATTTCGAATTTGTAACCAAATAGAATTGAATTGGAATTGAACTTGATTTGTTATAAGCAAAGCAAAACAATGAAATAAAAATTAGTAAGTGAAACTAATTGAAGAAAAGACCTAATAGACATGGTTCGAAACGAATTCAATAACTATAAATAAAAGGTAAGTTTGAATTCATATGGAATTTGAAATCCAGTTTAAATATAAGTAGTTATAAACCAAAATAGTGAATTGAAAATAATTTGGGAATGAACAGGAGAATAAAACTGGAATTGAAACTGAATATTGAAAACCAATTTGAATTGTGTGAAATAAAATGAATTAGAACTTGTAATGAATTAGTAAAAGAAACTAATTTAAAATAGTAAGATGAATCAGTTGGGAATGAAAAATGATTGATAAAAATCAATATTCAGAAGGTAAATTGAATCCAAATAGAATTGAAATGGTAAACTGAATTCAAATAAAATTTAAAAATGTAAGATTGAATGAAAATGGATATATAAATTCAATAGTAAAGTAAAGATGGTATAAGAAGTATATATTGAAGATTTTGTAATGGAATGTGCAAAATGATTTTTGAATGTTGTAATTGGATATTATGGCTAGCAGGATATACAAGTGTATTAAAGGAAATGGAATTTCGATTTTCGAAGATAAAAATTGAATTGCTCGACAAAAAGGTATGTATTTGAATTACAGTATGAAATCTAATGATCTTCTTGTCTAGCCGCTTGGTATTTTCTTTTCTTTTTGAAATCTGAGGGCCGTGGTGCCATTTTTGTAGTCGTATCGAGCTAGCCGCGGAAAGGAGACGCTGACGAAATTTTTCGAAAATTTAGGGAGTTGGAAAAATTTTGAGAAAATTTTGGAAGTTTAAAATTTGAATTTAAATTTGAATTGCTAAGAAAACAATGTTGTTTGGAATCTATGGAAGATTTTAGAAAGATAATTGAGGTGATAATGAATCTTTGGTAAAAAAAAGATTTGCTTTGACAAATTGTTAAAAACTATTTATTTTGGGAAAGTATTAAATGGGTTAAGGATCATTCTTCTTAACTAGTAATTTCGGGACGAAATTCTTTTAAGGGGGGAAGGGAGTGACGACCCAGAATTTTTTACATTTGAAATTGAAATATTTAATTATTTTTAAATGTTTGAATGATAGTTTAACTTGAATTTCAAATATCAGGATGAATTAGCAATTTAATTATCAAATTTAATTATAGAAATTTAGGTAAAATTTTGAATCTTCAATTTTAAGCTTGTTAAAAATAATTTAATGGCTTAGAAAATTTATATTGATAATACTGAAGATGATAGAAGCTTTAGAATTGAATTTGAAACTGTTTTATTCAGTATTGAATTTTATCGTTTAAATCGATATTTAAAAAAATAGCCTTCCGAGGCACAGTCTCGGAATTCGATGAAACCAGTTCTATCGGATTCGTAATATTGTATTATTATCGGATTTCAATTTTCGTAGTGTTTGGAGTGATCGTTTGGTCATACGGTAAGCAAACGCTTTAAAAAAATTAAATCGAAAATTCGATATTTTAACTAGTTCAAAAAGCTATCTTCTCCATACGATCGAATTTGGAATCGAAACCTTTTCCATTGTATTCGGAATAGGGGTATAACCTCATGAACGCCTGGCGGCACGCTTCGGTTGGAGGTCGAGATTTTGCATTGCGAAATTTGAACGATTTAAATTTAAATTTGAATTTAAAATTTTATATATTTGTGTATTTAATATCATATCTTTTCCTAAGATAACTACACGTTTCAACATTCAAGCACGTGTCACCTTCTTTAGCACGCGTCTTCGTTTAAAAAATAATAATAATAAACAGCCGAGCCCTTTATCAATTTTCTCGTTCGAACACAAAACAATGGCCGAGCTCTCAAATTTTCAATTTCCCCCTCCTCTTCCAAAACGAACAAAAAAATTTCGTTCAAAATTAAATCGAAATCAAATAGGGCCGAAGCCTCCTTTAAATTCTAAAATCAGAAATCGCGATGGCAAGGCGTCGCGCAAGGCAGGGTTAGGGGGCGCGCGTGGAGGGCTCGACGTGGCGGCTAGGGCATCGATGGAGGCGCGGCTGGGCATGAGGTCGTGACTCGAGCAGGTCGGCATGGGGGTCGATTTAGGGTTCGTCGCGATGGTGGAGGGATGGCCACGACTGAGTGGCGTTCGTCTCGATTGATGTGGTTCACGTTGGGGTTTGCTAGGGCTTGATGAGCGAGTTGGGGCAGCAGCGAGGAAGGTTTGAAGGGCGCGGGCTCGTGCTGTCTACAATCTGCGAAGGCATTGGGTATATTGTTGTTTTAATATAAGCATACTTGCAGAGAAGAAAATAACTACAATAAAGAAATTTGATACTTATAGAAATTTTTATATAAATAAGATTTTTGAGGAAAAGAAAATTTAGGTATTTTTGAAATGTTTGAAAGTTAATTAAAAATTTGATTTATAAAATCTGTATAGACCAATTTTTTTTTAAATATGTATATACATGATTTCAAAATAAGAAGAAAAAAAATAAATCATTTAAAATTTATTTTAGTTACAAAGATTATTTAAAAAAAATTGTTTAAAATTTAATGGTTTGTTTAAAATAAAAAAAATTATTCTATTTAATTATCTTAAGATACTAAAAGGGGATTTTGATTTAGAATTAAATTAATAAAGTCATTGGATAACTAAACTACCAAATTGAAAATTGATTGTTCAATTTATTTCGAATAGTAATAAAATCATATAATTGTTTATACAAGGTCTATAAATCGAGAAAACGAGTTAGAATGGAAAATGGATTGCATGCATAAGAAAAGGTGAGATCTTCTCACTCAATCAATTGTTTTTCTGATTTGATTTTAAGTAGTTAAATTTTAAATTGATTGATTGTGTGCTTGAATAATTAATTTATTATTAGTTATATAAGTTTAGACCCTATGCGCCGCATAATAGCGGAGGTTATTATATCAAACCCATATACTGCGATATTCCATCTTGAAGTGGAATTGGTATTATATATGTATTTGGAGTTGTTGATTTCCTGCATTATATAGCGGATGAGACCCTATTGCGCCGCATAATAGCGGATAATATTTTATAAATCCCATATACCGCGATATTCCACCTCAAAGTGGAATGGGTACCTAATTGTTGTGCAAACGTCTGTGGATGCAGGGAAACAGGTTGGAGGGATCCAACTGGATTCCTCAAGTATTTAATTTGTTTCGTATGTTGTGTGTTGATTATTTTTAATTCGTACGACTTTTTTGTGATTGAAACCGTTGAAGGCTGTAATTTAGCCGAATATATTTTTGGTATCGTAGGATACCAGAAATAAACAAAATTTTGATTTTGAAGTTTGGGTAGAAAATTTATAATAAATTCACGCAAAGGAATCAGGTGAATTTTAAAAGAAGGAAATTTAAATAGATAAAGTTTTATCTTTGAAAACTTATTGAATAAATTCCAAAAATATGGGAAAATATTTTAATAAAGAAATTTCGAGTAATGTTGTTTAATAGTTGAAGGATTTATTTAAGATACGTATTTTAAATAATTGAAAGAGATAAGTAAATTTATTTCAAAAGGAAATAAATTTAGAAATTGAATTTGGAATTTAATTTAGAGTTGAAATTAATTTTAGGAATCGATTCGGGAATTAATTTGGAGTTAGAATAAATCTTAGGAATCGACTTAGAAATTTGGTTAGGTGTTTTGGAAATAACTTGGAAAATCAATTTCAAATTGCTTTGATATTGGAAAATTAATTTGGGAAATCCAATTGGAATTTAATTTTGTGTTTGAAATAAACTGGAAATCAATTTGGGATTTGATTGGGTTTGAAGATGATATTTGGGAATCGATTTAAAATTCGTATATCAGTTGATATTTGGAAATGTAAATTCACAATGGGAATTTGTAAAGAAAAGGGAAATTGTTTACAAATAAATATTGGTTTATTTTTAAATTATGGAAAGAAACTTACAAATTGGAATGTAATGTAAAATAAATCAAGAAGATTTATTAATTTATTGGAATGGTCCATTTTGTAATGGAAAAAGAATTCTTCCATGGAAAGCCGAGTATATTTTTAAAATAACTTTTGAATAAAATTTAAAAGTATAGATTTGGTTTTAAAATAATACTGTTGAGGGAGTTAGTTTTGAAAATTGTTTTTAAATCTTTAAAGTAAAAAAAATTATTAAGTTAATTATACAAGGGATCATTTTAAAGATTAAATGGATATTTGATTTAGAAAATAGTTATCTAAATATTTATACTCTATCTACTAATTTTATTTTAAAATTAGTTTGGATTTGAAGTCTTATATGTGATAATTAGTCTAGCGATTTCATAACCAATATTTAAGTAAGTATTTAAAATGGTTTTATTTTAAATATTCCAAGAGTATTTTGGATAAGTGATTTTAATTATTTTAACTAGGCAGAGTTTCAGTGGAAATGAATAAATATTTGGAAATATATTTCCGTGTAAGGAAAAATTAATTTGAAATTTATTTTCAAAGGATTGAAGTGTGAATTTGTTTTCAAAATGTTGAAAAGTGAAATTTTATCTTGCGAAGGTATATTGAAAATAATAATAATTGAGGGAAAATTATTTGAAATCCAGCAACTGTTGTGAATTATTGACTGATAGTTAAATAACCGACTATTAATATTGGCCTTTAATCGGCAATTGAATTTCAATGCGACCGGGAGTCGAATTCCAAATGGATATTCGAAATCCACATCGAACCCTTGTGATTGTGATGGATCTTTTATTTTAAAGATCAAAGTGGAATTTGTTGTGATTTGTTTGAAACTGAATGAAAACTTATTTTTTAAAAATAAGCGCTCGTTATTCGGATTAGCCGGGAGAGGACCTTGTGTTATAAAACCCATTCCGAATAACGATACGACGAAATGGGATTGCATTTGATGATGGTGTTGAAGACCGGGTATTTTCAAAAGCGAAAGGATTACCTGTCGAATGTCTCTGCACCGGGTTGCTCCGGTATAGAGATTTTATCACCCTTTGTGATGGGGATTCCGGACGTGATTAGTGAATATTCGGATTTGCAAGGGCTACTTTAAAGTGCCTTCGGTTCCGTTCGATCCCGGAACGGACTTGTATGGATGTGTGTCTGACTTACACTTTGAGATGTAAAGCTGGTTTCTATCAAATACATTTATGTTGGTGGCAGAGAATTTACTCTCTTAGCTTAACACCCTTCTCTGAGACGTACGAGCTCAGAAGTTATGTAGTTGATGGTTACTAGTGATACATTCCCAATTTGGTAATGTGGCATACGAAGTGCTGCTGATCATTTGTTGATCGAAGCATGGTTTTTTGTGAAAAGCGCAGTTTGGTGGACGAGACTTCGTTGGACCTCACACCCCGGAATGGTCAAAACAGGAAGAATGCGGCAAGGTTATAGGGGGTAGCGCCCCTTAGGGTATGAGAATTTCCTTCTGGATAGAAGTGGTATCATGGTACGGATCCCAGATACTTAACTTATGTGAATATCGCAAATATATGTTACTTTGTGATTGTTGTTGTTGAGGATCCTCGAATAAAGGTTGTTTACAACCGGGGGATGGCATAATCATGTAGTAGTTACCTATGTTTGCAAAGGTAACCCGGCCTTGTGTTGGCAGAGATCCGGTTAGGTTCTCGGGGTGTCCTTCCAGAGGCATACCCATGTGACAATAGGAAGTTCCTTAGCCTGACCATTTTTTGGAAATCCAAAGAAACAATACGCGCCCCGTACGGTTTTAGTTGTATAACCTGCCATGGAATGTGGCGGTAACCTGCTATTGAACATGGTAGCTATAGTAGGCATAAGTGCGAAATGCTTATGCTGGCTAAGATTTATACCTTCGAAATGTTTTCCACACTATACACTAATAATAATAATAATAATAATAATAATAATAATATCAAAGGATTTTGCGTATTAAGCATGTTTGACTATCATAAGGAGAAATCTCCTCTAATTCTGCGTTTGCGTTGTGTGTGTGGCAGGAGGCCTTATGTTAGTTTCATTTTCCTAAAAGTATTACAGATTTCTTTTAAATTCCTTTGTTTTCCTTTTGTTAAAGAATAACTGTTTTTTAAGATCTCACACCAGTCCCATGACTGACCTGGAGTTTATTGTTCCCTTTCTAAACTCTGGGTGCCCATAATTTTCCACACGGGCAACCTAGAGTCAGGTTTCAGTTATTCGGGAGCGAAGTCATAAAAGATTTGCTGTGGAGATCAGAAGTTGAAGCTGGATGGCGAGACGTATCTCTTTACTATGTAGTGTCCGTTATGTATGGTTGTGCAAATCAGTTTTCATATAGTCAAGTTATAATAACTGTTAGTGGTGTATGATGTCGTTGTAAACTTTGATGTTGTATTGTATTAACTGAGATAATTCTTTATTTTAAAGATTATTCATTTATCTATTATATTTTCTTCGCTGCGAAATGTGAGATTTTGTTATTGTTTCTGTTCTTCTTCTATCTTCTTCTTCTTTAAACCCTAACGGTTCGGTTTTCCGACATTCGACTATGCGACATTTGATACCGCGGACGTATAAATGTCAACTTTCGGGCTTCGTAAAATTGGGTCGTTACAATAACAAACTAACCAAGGTAAAACTCTATGTAGAAAACAATCTCTAATGATAGGTAAGTACTGATATAGCTCCAGAGTAGTACATAATGTAAGAGGTAACGACTTTAAATATTAATATATAGCCTCCTTCTCATCCTTCGCACAGTTCTATATGCTATCTCATACACATATCTGAATCTACTCATTTAAGGTACCCAATATGATAAGAAGTAATACCAATAACCTAGAGATAGCCAAAAGTCTGTTACAAGCGGTCTACAATCTCAAAATAGATATAATTCATGAATTGTAAAAAGAGGAACCAACGGTATGATGAATTATACCAGCATATCCCAACATCCAACAAGTTAGCACATAACGTAACATATGTTGAATCATCATCATATGACGGTATTATCACACTAAGTATGATATAATGTGTATAGGTCTACAACTCAATAATACCTACATAATGTGAAATCCTAACAAAAACAGCAAAACATGGCAAACATAACAAACACGGTAACCATCAAACAAATCTCACATCTCATATTCAAGTGATGTTGGTTATAATATAACTCATCAGATCACATCATTCTATTACAGATTATTCAACATATTGGTTTCTTAGATGCTTCAACCCATTCCACTTCATTCGACCGGTAGACTAGACCACATCACTCGTTTCAAGGTGCACGGATCCTATCATAAATCCAAGTGTGCATTCTCATATATCCCATCTTTAAGGGCACTCATCAAAACCATTAAGTTATCAGCAATCCATTTGGCATAAATCAAGATAATATAACCCCTCATTCATTCACTTCACAAGTTAACGTCGTTCAAACGTGCCTCTTCGGAACATCAGTAGATGTTATGAAAAGTTTTCCTTAAAGTGTTTGATTCAATTCACTCATTTAGTCAAATCATCAAAGCACAGAACTTTCCTTAGTTAACTCATAGAAATCCCAAAGTCACCCTTGTGTGAACCCTAAACTAGCTCATGCCTAGCCAGAAGTCATACCCATGCTGCCTTATAATTTTGCCCGAGTTTTCCTCTTGTTTCAGTTCCAGATTAGATCGATCAAGTGTAGCTTAATCTCTCTCTTCCAACACTTGCGATCGATTATAGCACAACCCTTCAACTTGCTTCATCATTCTACAACAAATTAAATCGATTTGTATCGATTTATATAGGTTAGTGTTGATCAATCCAACTTTGTACATACCTAATACTTGGTTAAGTACAACACTCCACTTTGCATCAAGGGATAATCAATCAAGACCGAAAGCCACACCCTCACGTATCTTGCCTTCAATCCCAAAGCACGTCTCATGCTCCATCATTTTAATGCTTAGTTGCATCTCATTTAATCTGATCAAATGGAATTACCTTATTCTCTCATCTAATCGCCTTCCGATCCTGGAGTCTATCTCCAATTGTCCTCATGTAATCTCCAACATTCTTTCCTTAAGCCTTTCAGCACAAAACCCAACAAATATGGTTTATTATGGATCCATATAGAATCCGATAAGATTTGGCTAAATCATTACCTGACTATTCCACATCGATCCCATTCTAACTCGTCTCTTCAATCTATATGCAACGTCCATTATATCAATCATTCAAAGTTGTTATATCGCTCTAGATCTTACATCCTTGATGTAACTGAAATAAGGTGGAACATCGATAATCCACTCCTAAACATGAAGATCAATTCCAAATTCACCATCGATAAGCATTTTAACAATTCAAACATGCAATTACACATGCATTCAAACAAGGCAAGCATTATATCATATCATAGCAATCAGTATACATCCATATCAACTGTAACATTCATATGATGAATCATAATAAGAAAACACATGTTAAAATAAACTTAGAATCATTTAAAATTATCCATAATTAGTTTGTAAATAAAATCGGTTCCAAAATAACTTTTAAAGGTTAAAAAGGATCGAAAACATGTCATATATAAGAATATATAAGGGTTGGGAGAAAATGGATCACTCATCTATCGATGTAAAATCAATGTAAAACATGAATGATTCCTAGATGAACGGTAATAAGCATGAATCCCAAGGCCCTAAATTGTTAATTTGGACGTCTCTAGTTAATGTTCTTTCTAATTTATACTTAATCACTGCTTTTGGATTATATATGGTTTTGACAGGAGGTAGTTATTTGGAGGATTAGAGATAATTTTAGGAAGTAGAATACCGATTCGGGTTTGTTCTATAAGTTACAATTAGCATCAATCAAAAAATCATTAAGTTGGCCTAGTTTTGGGCTTATTAGGTTATTTACCACTAAAATCTACTAGAAAGCCATCAAACTTTAAACCGACATGTATCCTAAAATTCATGGTTGAAAATCTATTATGACTATTCTAGAGAATATGAAACTATCATATCTTTCGTTTGAACCAAGTTTTAATTTGGCTTTTATTAAAAGTTATATCTCTTATTGGTTTTCGGGGTCAAAATTGTCCATAATTATAAGGGCCAAAAATTTTAAAAATCAATACTATCCAAAGTTAAAGGCTATTTGGAAGTCATTTAGTTAAAAAAAAAATTCACGATTCGCCAAAATGTAAAAATGTGCAGAAAATGTGGATCGTTACATTATCTTTCCCCCTTTGAGAATTCACCGTTAACAATCAATATCAAGCGTGCCTAATAACTAAAAAAACTTACAAACTAAGCAAGCATATCAAAAAAATAAAGCTACGCTAATAACCTAAGATATAATAAACCATTTAAATGGAATAGTAAATATGAAAGTCAATGCAACAAAATGGATCTCACCAAGTAAAGGGCCATGTATAAGTGATCATGATGTTTTTCTCGGTATCCTAAGTACTTTTGCCTTCGCTTCACTTTATTAAACCTTTATTAGCTTCACCTTCTTCCTCCTAAGCTGATTTGTACTCTTGTCAACTATATGAACTCGCCTACGAGGTTTAGATGATTCTATTCAACATTAATATCATCCATTTGATAGGGTGCAACTACCATACTTGAATCATGCTCAAACTTTTTCAGATGCGAAACATGGAATACATTATGTACACTAGCCATTTATTGAGGTAAGTCAACTCTATATGCAAGTTTTCCAACCCTCTCGAGTAATGGAAAAGGTCCTACATAACTCAGTGCCAACTACCCTTTCTTACCGCATTGGACTATACTCTTCAATAGAGAAATCTTGCCAAACACCATATCATTGACAAAGAATTCAATTAAGACGCCTCTCATTAGCATAACACTTTTATCAGTCCTACATAACTTTCATTCATTGCTAAATTATCTCAATCTTCGTAAAGTCTCTCTAGCCATATTTATCCCAAGTATCAATTGTTCATGCGTTTTTTACTAACACAAAGGGAGGTTGCATGGTAGGTCATATATTGCCTCAAATGGTGCCATAGCAATAATCAACTAATAACTATGGTTGTATGTAAACCCTATTGAATGCATGTGATCATTCTATTAGCCTCCAAAGTCAAGTATGTAAGCTCGTAAAAGATCCTCAAGTATACGATTCATTTTCTCAAATTGACCACTAGTCTATAAAAGATAAGTTGTACTCAAATATAGCTTTGTCCTTAATGCCACTTGTAAGATATTCTAAAATCCACTAGTGAATATTGGGTCTCGATCACTCACGTACACCGTGGAATCGTACAATCCATTTCACATACAACTTAGCCAATTTTGATGTTGTTATATTGGAATTTAAAGGTATGAACTAGACATTCTTTGTAAGTCTATCGACTATAACCCATATGCTATCATAAGCTCCTTTAGTCATTGACAACCCATTGATGATGTCCATCGGTATCTGCTCTCGCTTTAACTTTAGAACTATGAGTGGCTGTAGAAAACCACCTAGTTTCTTTTGCTCAGATTTCACAAGTTGGCGGTTCATAAACTTAAAAATTAATATATGGACGTCCTTTTTCATTCCATCCGAACAAAAATGTCTACTTCACATCTCTATATATCTTATTGTGTTTAGGATGGGTAATGTTATGGGCATTTTCATGCACATGAGATTAGAGTTTGGTTGAAGACAGGAGAAAGGTAGCAAGAGAAGTAAACTCAGGAAACATGGAAGAGAAGCAAGTTTCGTGATCGATCCCTGATCATTGGCCAAAGTGCCGAACCGAGTCCTTTGTTTGATATCCTAAGGGTATCGTACAGAGGATCCAGCTCAGCACCCTAATCCTTGAATAGAATCTTCTGTCCGATGGTTGAGTACCTACCAAAAAATATTATGTTTAGTGGTTGCGTACCCACCGAACATGATCTTCTGTTCGACGGTTGTACTTGGCCTCAATTTCTTATAAAAGACTAATATATAAGAAAAGTAATAAAAGTATACAGTGGATGTAGGCCTATTATGACTAAATCACTATAATTCTTGGTGTTCTATACTTTTTCCTGTTTTGTATTATTTGAAAGTTTCATTGCAAAAATCGGTTAGAGGTGTTTGCCTATTTTTTGTGCAAACATTTTTGGTGCTTTCACTGAGAAACTGAAGAACTTTTCAACATACCTCGTAAGTCCAAAAGCAAGATGGGTGGTGCCAGTAGAAACGTCAATCCAGTTACCGATAATCAATCATTCATTACATAGGGACCAAATGCTATCATTAGGGGTGATCTATATAGAGTTATAGCGGATTTTGACACCTGCTTCGCTGCCCAACAGCAAGCTATTGTGGATCAAATCATGACACGTTTGAGGCAAACACAGCCAGCTGCACACAATGTAGAGACCAAAGGGAGAGCACAGTCCCGGGGAGGTAGGAGACCGAGAAGCTCGTGTTCTAAGGAATCAAATTAGGAGGATCAAGGAGCTAGGTGAACAACAAGTCAGCCCGAAGTTCATCCAAGAGCCACACCCGAGGAATGGTTCCATGCCAAGCAGGGAAGGGAAGATGTCAAACCAAGGGTGATCGCAGCTACGCCTATATGGTCGAGGTAGCGCTCCCAAACTCCTATAGAAGTGGAAGTAGATGCAAGATGAACCTATCACCAAGAGTGACCCCAGAGCAAGTAACAAAGCCAAGATCTTAGACCTGGTCATCACAGAGGGAATTAAAGAAGCCTCTCGCCTCGATAAGGGAGTTCAACTCAGTTTCGCTCATCCCCCAAGCGGGAAGTAGACCACTTGGAACGACTTATCAGAGAATGTGTTCGTCGCAAGCATGTAGAGCATGGAATAAAGGCAAGGGTTGGGAGCCCATTTACTATAGAAATAGAAACCACTTAGAATCCAAGGAACTTCAAGATGCCCACTATGGATACTTACTAGGTTCTAACTGATCCTATATTGCACCTACAGTGATATACACAACATATGATGATGGGTGGAGCAATAAAGGAAGTTATGTTCAAGTGTTTCCCCCTCTTCTTGATGGATTTGGCAACAATGTGGTTCTGCCGATTCCCAAATGGCACGATACATTCATGAGAAATGTTGTAGGAAAAGTTCATTAGACAATTTTGGATTCATATAGAGCAACCCAAGAACCCATACCCCTTGTCAGACGTTAAATAGAGAGAGGGTGAGACTTTACGGTAGTACCCAACGTTTCAATGCAATAGTTGCCAACACTCAGAATGCTTATAAATTCGACCCACCCGTATGTTTTTACGTGAAGGTGTTCACCCAAACATGAAAATGGCTCAAAGGATAATAAAGGAAAAGCTAGATACCCTTTAGAACTTCTTTTATGAAGCTGCAAAGTACATGCACTTGAAGGAAACTACAGCAAGGCAGCAGGCCGGGACAATTGCCAAACCATCGGGAGCTTCTAACAGAGTAAATGCCATGATCAAGAGCAAAAAATGTGGCAACGTGGAGAAAAAAAGAATAATAACCCTGACAACTCCGGTAGTAGGAAAACAAATCGAAGGAGATTCAAATTTGGTAACTACACGGACTTGAATGAAACTATAGAGAACATTTACCTAGCTACTCAAGCGGAGCTTAAATACAACATATCTGCCCAAAGAAGGAAATAGAGGCAGAGAGAAACTCTATAAAATACTGTAGATTTCATGAGTCCCACGAACACAACACTAATGAATGTCGCCATTAGCGAGACGTGATAGAGGAACACATCAAGTGGAGGAAACTAGAGCGTTACATCAGTAGCCTAGAGGCACTTCTCGCTCCAAAGAATTAAGCTCCAAGACAACCCCAGCTACGAAATGGACGTGAAGGATCTAGTGCCAACCACGGGAAAGACGAGAGGCTAGTTGTCAATACCATAACATGAGGACCTCATATAGTAGACAAGAGATGGGGTGAAATAGAAAGGTATGCAAAGTCAATGGGGATGCCTATGTATGCACCATAGGTGAGCAGTAGAAAACTAAGGCTCCTCTATGGGAGTTGGAAGTGATAGCATTTGATGACAGTGACTTGCAAGGAAAATAGTGCACTTATATAGATCCAATGTGACTACAGCCTTGCTTGGCCCCCGTAGAAGTGCATAAAATTTTGGTAGATGATGGAAGCTCGGCAAACATTACGTTCAAAGAAGCGTTCGACAAAGTAGGGTTATCCATGTAAGATGTTATGCCTTGCAATCAATGGCTACATGGTCTCACCAGCGAACGGACCATGTCTTTATAGAAGTTTGATTTTTTATGTTGAGATAGGAACCCATCCTCGATCAGCCATATAAAAGCAAAATTTTATACTAGCGGATGGATTCTCAGCTTACAATGCCTTCCTAGGATGACAAACCTTATCCGACTTCCACGCCGTAATAGCCCCAAGGTGTTTGACAATGAAATTCCTGATTGCTAATGGGATAAGAGTGGTAGAAGGAAACCAGGACACAGTCAGGGACTATGTTACGGAGCTTCGGGAAAATAAATGGAGAGAGAAGGGGAAAGGTGCATAAGTTTCCTTCTTTTCCAAGAACTCCCTCACATTACAACTAAAGAACACCTACCCCCCTCGAGTTTACCAACGATCCTCTTAATGGGCTTGAGCCGAGATGGAGGAGAGGGGGCTGCAGCTGTGCCTAGGGAGGCTCTAGAGCTTATGGAAGTTAATGACTATGATACTACAAGACTTATGAAAATTGAATTGGGTCTGGAGCAGGATTGAAAGCTACAACTATTTGGTTTTTTAGGGACAACTATGACGTGTTCACTTGGTTCCATGCAAACATGTGCGGGATTCCTCCTTCGATTGCTTTTCATGCCTTGAAAGTCAACCCAAAAAAGCCTCATGTGAAGTACAAGAAAAGGAGTATTGGAGCAAAATGAATGGCGACATTGAACAAAGAAGCATAAACCTTACTAGCAAATGACTTCATTCAAGAGTCATTGTACCCTATATAGATAGCAAAATCGGTTCTCATTAAGAAGTCAAGTGGAAAGTGGTAGACGAGTATAGAATTTTCAAATATGAATGATGCATGCCCTAAAGATTGCTTTCCACTCATGAGTATTGATCAGTTAGTAGATGGGATGAGGGGCATGAGCTCCCATCCTTTACGGATGTTTAATCTGGGTAAAACCAAGTCACAATGCACGTCCCTGACTAGGAGCACACCAGCTTTATTACAAATTTAGGGCTTTGCCGCTACAAGGTAATTCTGTTTGGACTTAAAAATGTAGGAGCGTCATACCAGCATTTGGTAAACAAAATGTTCACTGAACAGATTAGCAGAATCATGGAGTTATACGTTGATGACATTTTAGTGAAATCGAGAGAGGCTACAGATCATATCTCACGCACGGGTAAAATGTTTAGAATCCTATGAAGACATGGGATGAAATTGAACCCGCTAAAATGTTCTTTTAGAGTGGATTTTAGAAAATTCTTAGGCTTCGCTGTACATGCAAGGGGATAGAGGCTAATCCAGAACAAGTCCAGGCACTACGAGACATTAAAATTCCTTAAATACAGGAGGAAATACAGAGCCTGAATAGGAAGGTAGGAGCTTTGAGCTAGTTCATATCTAAAGTTACGGACAAGTGTGTCCCATTTTTGAAGCACTCAACAAATGAGAAAGGCAACTTTGTATGGAAGGTTGAGTGTTTAGCTGTATTCTCAAATCTATTTGGGCACTTGCAAAAGTCACCGGTCTTACCTACACCAATCGTGGGGGAAGATCTCTAAATCTCCCTAATGGTGTCGCATCATGATTTGAGCATGACCTTGGTCAGGGAGGAAAACTGTGTACAGCATCTTGTGTATTACATAACCAAGTGCTTTATTGGGCCAGAATCCAGGTATCCTAAGCTAGAAAAATTGGCATACTATCTATTGATTGCATCCAGGAAACTGAGGCATTGCTTCTAATCATTTCCTAATTGGGTGTTCATAGATCAGCCCCAATGGCAGGTTCTGCATAGGCTAGACACGTTGGGAAGATTTACCAAGTAGAGCTTCAATTTGAGTCGGTATGAGATAATCTACCACTAGTGAACTGAAATCAAGGGACAAGCATTGATGGACTATCCTGCTAAATTTACTATTTAACATGACGAAGTGAACCGTTGGAGGACGAAGTCCTCAAGTAGAGAGTATATGTCGGTGGAGCACTTAATGATCACGACTCAAACATGAGGGTGGTATTTTTGACCCTCGAAGGAAGAAAGTTGAATTTTGTGATTAGATATGAAGGTTTGATAGCCCGACTGGAAATAGGAGAAGGAGCTAGGGATAAGGACACTATGTGTTTACAGTGTCTCTCAGTTGGTGGTGAATCAAATACTCATGGAGTTTAAGGCAAAAGGAGAGTGCTTGAAGTCTTACATGGAAAAGGTGAAGGATCTGCTTGCTAGAATAGAGCACTGCATGGTTAAACATATCCCTCGAGAGGAGAATCAGTATGCAGATGAGTTGGCTAAGTTAGAAAGTTTAGGAGATGAGTCTTTGTTGGGATCAGTACCTAGTACGACCCTACATCGACCCAGTTTTGAGGAAGTGAATGTGGTTGCAGTTGTGGGGGACACAGAGACCTGGATGAACTCGTTGCTAAAACATTTGAATGAAGGATCGTTATCCGACAGCCGAAACGAGGCAAGAAAGATCCTACGGAAGGCACACTGCTTCTCATCCAGGATGGATTGCTATATCAAAGAGGATATTCGAACCCTGTACTAAGATGCGTTGTTGGATAGAAGACAAGGAGTTTCAATGAACGAAAATGGAGAACGGGACCTAGAATCCAATTGGGGGAGTGAGACCTCTTTCGAGATCCATCCCTGAGATCCAGGTTGCCCACGCTATCAACTAGGCGGTAGTGGACAACTTCCCCGTTCTACAATTTGTGGTTGGTTGACCGACATTTATACTAGGGCCAAAGGAAGATGCGACATGTTGTACATCCTTAGGAGGGCCTTTGACTCCAGCTGTTGCATTTTGGAAAATAGCTTTTCCCTCTTTGAGCTGATGATACCTACAATGAAAAAGAACGAAAGCAAGATCAATACTTAGACAATATATGCATTTGGTAAGGACGTGTGGACAGGTGAGTGTAGGTGCAAATGTGTTGAACGGCTTCACAAATCTTAGGGTCCTCGTGGAACTTTAGCTATTGCTGATCTCCGCTATAGACGTGGAGTCCCCATAAACAATTCTGAACTCCGAGTCATCAAGATAATTGGAAATGGAGATGTCACCAAGGACAAAAGCTTCCTCTCCTTTGAAACCCAAAACATGACGCATGGCCTCATCCACCTCTACACTAAGTGGAGTCACTAAATCGTTACTCCTGGAAGAGTGCGCTTCGTCTTGGTAAAAAAACAATATTACCACTATCATAAGAGCGAGATTTTTCCTTCCCTATGTTCCTTATCCAGATGATATTATCCTCCCATTCACATAGTTTCAACAATTAACTTTTTTTTGGGGCTCGACCTTGAAGGCACTCAACTCTGGCTCCTCCAAGCTCATTATAATGGTCATTTATTTGTTAGATATCTCAATCATTGGTGCAACCCTTGAAACAGAAGGTTGTGAGGAATAAACGTCACTCATTTTACCAATCGTTGAGCCTTTCCCTTTTCCTTTTATAGCAGGCTTCTGGGTGTAAGGCTGTCTACCTCTCCCAATCGAAAATCTTTCCGCGAGGAGCCGTCTTAAGTTGTCATCGATAATAAAGTGAGGAACCTACTGGAGCTCTTTTGAAATCCATTGAAGCTTTTCCATCATCTCATCAAAGTCATCTTCGATCACGGCTCTCACGACACCTAAAAGTAAGAATAATGAAGAAAGTTAGCTCATGGCATAAGATTCTTTATAACAATGAGAAGGGATGAATGATATATATATAACTTACATCCTAAATGCCACTGATGGAAGTATGGAGTATTCCTTCTTAAACATGCTATATTTGGAGTACAATTTCTCCATCGACTTGAACTAGCTCCCGACCTCAAGGTAAATAAAGGAGGAACCCTCATGCTTACTCTTTATTGCGTATAGGAACCTCATCTGGCAATGAGTCGAAGGTAACTGAAACTCCCTTATAGAAATGGTGTACAAACCTGTGAGAATTGCATACTCATTAAGATGCAATTGGAAGGGAGCTATTTTTAGGTAGACGACAAACCTTGCAATCCATGAAGGAAGAGGGGTTCTAGCCAAGCAATGATAGTGGGAATAGGACATGTACCCCTCAGGTGGATCATGCACCCATTGCTCTGGAGTAGGTAGAAGAAGATCCTCTTGGGGGGATGCCATGATTGGCAATTATGAGATAAAGTTGTTTGGCCGTCAACTTTGAGGCCTCAGAGTCACTATGGTTTACCAAGAGTTTAGATAGACCATATCCATGCATCAGAGAGTGGGAAGAGATGGGTAGGTTAGAACAACGTCCCGAATGAACAGGGGTCGAAGGCGTAGAAGAAGAGGGACCAAAATCTCCTAAAGCAGTCTAAGACCGGGTTTGATGACAATCCGACATACCGTCCGGTATGGCAGGTTACCTTAGATGTTAGCGCAAAGGAAGGAAATACTTATGTATATGAGTGTGTTTATTTGCGTACGCATGGTTAAACATAATTCTAAAACTTATGTTCGACAGTAGTCCACCGAACAGAAGGCATTCGGGCAACATCGGTCCCTGGACAAAGCCAGCCCAAGTGACATGTAAGTCACAGGGATGGGCTTGGAAATGGATGAAAACTCACACCAAATCACAAATTAGCTTTGGGTAAAGGGTTGAAGATGGACTGGAAACCTGGGAAGCAGTGCTCAAAAATGGCTGCCACAAGAGGTAAAGAGTCATGCATTTTAGGGAAAGTTAGAAAATGAATGAGGATGACCGGCGGAGTGAAGCAATGTAGCTTATATAGGGTTGCAGCCCAAGCCGAGTAGAATCGGGCAATGCCAGACAAATAGCGTACTGCTCCAATCCCCTGTGTAGAGCTGAACCATGTAGTGTCGAACCAGCTATAATGCCTAATAAAGAGATTCAATAAAGACCACCTCATGATCCACGAGCTAGGCTTTGAAGGGAAAGTGTTATGGGTGTTTTCGCCTACATGAGATAGGACTTTGGTTAAAGGCAGGAGAAAGGTAAGGTAGAGAAGAAAACTCAAGAAACAAGGAAGAGGACCAAATTTCTTGGGTCGAATAGGGAAGCATATGAACTTGACCATCAACTTATCCACATCCATCCTATTTGAACTGACCCCTTCGGACAGATTTCTCAACCGAGCCTAGCATCACAGATATGGAAGGAAATCTGCATATATTTGGAAAAATATCAAATATATTCCAGAATCCTAAGAACATTCCCTTTGGGTGGGATATACATAGAAATATCATAAATTTCCACATTGATCACACCTCAATTTCACCCCTATAAACATCCAAGAATTTGTCATTTTCATGGACAACTTTTGGAGATCTAAAAGCTCCATGCAACATCGTTAATCAATCAGAGCAACTGATTCATCTTTATCTTTTAGAAATCATTACACTTGGCATCAATTTCTTATAAAATAATAATATAAAAAGAAGGGACGCAGGACCATTATGGCTAAATCACTATAAATCCTGGCGTTCTTTACTTTTTTTCTTCTTTTTTATTTTCTAAAAGTTTCATTGCAAAAATCGATTGGAGGTGTTTTCCCTATTTTTTATTCAAAAAGGTAGTCAACTTCTAATGATGATACTCATATGGCATCTCATCCCTAAGTCCATCAATATCAGGTACATTTAATTTTCCATCTTTACAAAGCCAACTATTTCTGTTGAATCCTACCGCTTCATATCCTCGGACTCTACTCCCGTTACTCCCATCACAATCTTAGGAATAATCTCAGCTAGTTTAGCAACATGCTTGTTAATAGTACCACTCCACTCTATAAAAGTAGGTTTATTATCAATGTTCTTAACATTTCTCACTCTAGCTCACTTCTCAGTCGAAAATCATACTTGGCGATATAATCTAAATGTGTCCACTCAAGAACATAGCTCCTAAGCTGGCATGTCCTTATTTAATGCATCTACAACTGCATTTTCCTTACCAAGTGCATAGGGGATGTTAAATTCATAGCGGGCTAAGAAATCTAAACATTGTTGCTTTCGTAGGTTAAGGTCCTTTTATGAAAAGATGTATTTCAATGACTTATGATCGGTGAACAACTCAGACCTTCTCCTAATAAGTAATACCTCCATATCTTCAATGTGGCCATTATCACTACTAACTCCAAATCATGGGGAAAGTAATTCTTCTTATGTAGTTTCAATTACTACTTGGATAAGTGAAAATTTTACCTCTCTACATCAGTTGCCCCTAGTGCAAACACATTTGTATATACTCTCAACTCCTTATTCCTATTTGAAACGAGTAATAATGATGCACTCATCGACCTCTATTTCACAATAATAAATATGTTCTCACACCTCATGTCTCAACTATAAGTCTGATTCTTCTTCATTAATTAAGTCAACTGTGCTTCTATCTTAATGAAGTCCTTAATGTATCGTCTATAATAACTAGCTAAACCAAGAAAACTTGTCACATTAGTAGTGGTCTTAGGTTTTCCTCAATCCTAGAATGATTCTACCTTGGCAGTATCCACATCGATGTCTACCCTAAAACAACATAACATAATAGCCTCACTTCCCTATAAAAGTGAAACTTTGAAAACTTGGCCTTCAGATGTGCTTTATCAATGTCCCAAGCAACCACCCTCAAGTGTGTCTTGTGTCCTTTCATCCCAGCATCGATAAGAATAACATCGATGAAAAAAAGCACTAATTTATTCAATTTATCTTTAAAAACATGATTCATAAGACCAATAAAGTATGTCAGCGTGCTAGTTAGCCCGAACAGCATAACCAGTCAATCTTAAAACTCCGATGGTGTAAGGAATGTGATAATCGACACACTATCCCTCTGCACTCTTAGTTGGTGAAAACCTATCACTAAGTCCAACTTAGAAAACATCTACACAACGGGAAGCTAAATCGAACAAGTCCTATCTACATGGAAGAGGATAGTTGTTCTTTCTTGTCGCTTTATTTAACTCACAATAATCCATGCAATCTCAAAGAGTCGTCCTCCTTAGTGGAAAATACAACACGTGCTTACACAGAAATACTCCTATGAATGAACCCTATTATTTATAGGTTATTCACTTACACCTCTAGCTCTCTCTGCTTTTTAGGTGTCATCCTCCTTAAAGATAGTACAGTAGGTAAAGCATCCTTTAAAAAAATCAGCATAGAACTCAATCTCTTTATATGGTGGTAATACTGTAACCATCTTGAATATATCAGGATACTCTGTCACAATGGCTATCTAACTTATCGTATGGAATCTCGAGGGAATATACAAAGCTAACTATCATCGGATCCTTGGGCATGTAGTTCAAGTCTAGCCTACACTCATTGATTGTCCCTATCATCACTAATAACCTCTCATAATCGACCACAACTTTGTACCTTTAAAGCTTGTCCACCTTCAAGATAATAATAAACCACCCAAAACTAAGAACATATAAATCTCAAGTAAATATGCATCTATGTCTTGATAGAAAAATGTCATGATAAGCCGTACTCAAATTGGTCGAACCACCCATTGGGTTCATCCCAACCAAAGGTCTATCCACTAGGTTAGGCCTATATCCTAGTCTATCTACCGGGTCACTTGATATAAATGAATATCCATTATCAAATAAAACATGTACATGTATATCATAAAGAGAGAGCATAACTTTAACTATGATGCCCTTCCCATTCTCCTTCAGCGATAGAGCACTCGACGAAGTCGAAATGGAAGTTAGAGCATAAATTTCACCACCTACTTATCTCTAGGTGGCTTTGCACAATCATTCATAATATGACCGAATTTGTTGCAGTTATAGCACTTCTCCACTCCCTTTAAGTTCTTGCTAAGATGGCTACTTTCACCATAGTTAAAGAAACTAGGCTCCTACTTTTCCTTCTTCCTACCAATTATATTCTAGAACTACTTCATCCCTTTGTTATTATGTTTCCTCTTTTCACCTCTGCCCACCGGAATTTAACCTCTTCCTTCGGAAAAAAATAGTCTTCACCGTCTACATAGACTTTCATGCCTCAAAGCCTTCTGTACTATATGTTCTAGAAGCTCTAATCTTTGTGGCTTACCAACCTTTCACCCAGATAATTATCTAAGCTGTTGACGAACTTCTCATTCTTATTTAGAGGAGTGTCGACGACATCTTATATTCGATAGCATGCTGAAATCAATAATATATTCTGAAATAGACATATAAACCTGTTTCAAATCAACAAACATTTTGAATAGATGTGATTTCTAGGCAACTAGGATAGACTTCTCTTTGAAATGGTCTTTAAACCGTTTCTAAGTGAAATAATCGTTGGGAGTAGCAGCTTTAATGGTGTCCCACTTGCCCATAGCTCTTCCTTTAAGTTGCCTATAAGCCAACTTCCTCTTTTGAGCAGCTTATAGCTCCAAATCTTCAAATTTACATTCACATGTCTCTAGCCAGTCTTGTACTTTCATAGTTCACCCCGTTCCTAAAAAACAGTTTTCCTCCAAGACTAGCAAAATCGTTATTAAGCTTAGCAAAATTAGCTCTTGGTAGTTGTACTTGAGTATCACAATACAATAAGTATTTGGCAAAGCTGTAATAGGGTCAACACCTTTCATAAAGTTTTAGGTGTTGCAAAAAATCATTGTAATAGAGTCAACTCTAACTATTTAAAAATGTGGTAATATAAGTAACTACAATAATTTTAGATGTTGTAAAATATTATTACAGAATATTTTTTTATATTCACCATTTTAATACATTTATTTCTTTTCTTAATTACAAAATACATTTTTATAAGAATGTATTTTTTAGTGGAATACATCTTTTTATCCTTAATACTTTTAATATAAAATATATTTTTTTATTCACATTTTTAATATATTTTATTTATTTCTAAATTACATATTTTTCTCCAACCCGAAGTAATACTATGAATTTTTGAAGTAATACTATTAATTTTTTTCTCTATTATCGGTTAATTTAATTACATAAACTTTTCTTAGAAAAAATATCATTTTTCATTTTCTTTTTTCTTCCCCTCTCTATTTACATCCATGGATAAGAAATTTTTGGTTAAACCAAATAAACCAGCCAAATCAATTTATTTCGGTCAGTTTGGTTTGATTTTAAAACAAGGTTGGTTTATAATCGGCCTGTAATTAAAAAAATTAGTTTGGTTATCGGATTAACCAAAATAACCAAACTTTTATTATATTTAAAAATTACTAATATTTAATATTCTTTAGATTAGTTCATTGATCTATGTAATATTTATTTATCATAGATGTGTCATGATTATTATTAGAATGCATATTAATGCTAAATAAGAATAATTTAATCATATATTTAGGTTTTATGTCAAACTACAATGAATATTCTAAACAAAAAATATGAATCCATTTTAGTTTGGTTAAATCGAATAACCAACCAAACTTATTTTAGCTAATTTAGTTTGGCTTGGTTTTCATTTCTATTGGTTTTATTCGATTTAACAATTTTCATTATCGGATAAACAAAACTAACCAAACGCTTAACCCTATCTACATCCAACTTCATCCCCGCACAAACCCACTTTTGCAACTTCGCCATCGCCTTTTCACCTCCTACGGGACTACTGTCGCATCTCTAAAATGGCTTCCAATCAGAATTGAGGTTATAGCTTGAGGTCATCGACGATGAGATGGTCAAGGAGCTGGAAACATGCTTAAAATTCTGAGCATGATGATATAGGGTCGCAGTACATTTGACATGGAACTAACATTATTAACTATGGCTATAGGTATGGGAATAGCATGTTCCATACTTAATCTTTGGTACACAAACTGTAAAGTGTGAAGTGTGCTAATGGTGTATGTGTTCGTCCATTGAAAAATGAAGGAGCCAAGAAGTGTGGCCAGAATGTGGGCTGCTGATAGGTGTACAAGTATAACATGGCCTGATTGAACTGATGTCCTACGTTGATGAGCTGCCAAATTACTGACAGCTAAACTATAGAATGTAGGAGCATCAAGTAGGCTATAAAACAGGTGAAATGTGGTTTTTGAGTAGGTGCATTGCAAGAAACATAGAAACTGCATGAGGCGGGAAGAGTGGCAAGATGAGTGGATCTGAAACTAAGATGAGGCGGATGTATCAAGAAGGTATGAGGATTGCAATGCAAGGCAAGAGGCAAATCTTCCCTAGTATCGACCCACCTACCCCCTAAACCCACAAAAGCACAATGCACAAACGTCCACCCACGTAGTTTTCCAGCAAACAACAAAACTCCTTCTCGAAACTTCAATCAACCAAACCTCATCATCCTCTATAGCATTTGCAATAGCAAAACTCCACACCAGACCCAAGTACAAATATGATCTTATAATCGTTGAACCGTGCCTCAGCTTCGACCGTTCTTCTTCGGTTCTCTGCTTCCCAATGGTATGAATCATCGTATGTATATCAAAGTGAAGCTATGTTTCAGTATGTTTCAGATGCGTGAGATCCGATATGTCCATCACCATATCCATTACGATAGCTTTCCCTCCTTTCTTCTTGCTAGGAGTTGCATTCTTGCATTGTTTTAGCAGCTTCATGCATACTTCATAATTCCATCCATGCAACACCCATTGCAGCAGTAAACCATATTGATTTATATATTCAAAATGTTTTTGTACATGCATGTATATATATTGGAAATGAAAACAACCAGATCGTTTGTAACCATAGTCTGATATTATACAAATAGCGGTTTAGGTATAATAGATAGCCAATTGGGTTATGCATCTGAAGTCAGCCCATATAGAGTTGTACACCATAAATGCAACTATATCTTGTACAAACTGGTGTGATCACAACTGATTTGAATAAAGCAATTGCCATTATATCAATTCTCTTGCTAAACGTGGTTTTTCAAATTATCTTTCAAGGTATCAGAGTTGTATCAAGCTTAACCGCATTGAAACCAGATTTTGAAGAAAGGATGAAGCCAAGATTATCATCAGAGAATTATCTATCTTCTGATATCTTGATAACCCATCAGGTATATCTCACCATTTGGGTTACATAATTGAATTTGCTTATTAAAGTAGGTGTCGTGCCAAAGAAATCAACAAATTACTGCTGCAACAAGTTTTAAGAAAATTCCAAAGCAAGAAGATTCGGAAAATAAAAAAATGAAATCAAGAAAACAATCAAAGGCATAAATAAAATAATTGCCCTGCCAAGAAACCAGCAGAAGACATTCATCATTTGATTTTGGTTGCAACTAAAGACCATACTGCATCTGAAGCAATCTTGCAACTGCTAGTTTCTGAATCATTAGGCTAGTTATTTCTTTTATTGTTTTCAACATGGTTGAAGGAGATACCAACTCAGCAACCTCTGATAATACCACCAATCCTCAGCAACAAACTGCAGAAGCAGCTGAAAGTTGATTAAGATTATCATTAGCCACAAAGTCAGCTTATCACCATCCATCTCGAAAAAGATAATTATCATCCATGGAAGCTTCAAGTTGAAACTGCAATTCAAGTATATGATCTTGAAGGATTCATTCTTGGCACTGAATCTATCCCACCAAGATTCATTGCTGACCAATAAAACAAATTGATCAGTAATGAAGATTACATAAAATATTACAAACAAGATAGGTTAATATGTTCTTGGTTGTTATCATCCATCAATACAAATATGTCAATACAAATATATCACCACAAGTGATTGGCTGCAAATCAGTAAACCAGATTTGGACTACAGTAGAAAAAAATTTCAACACTCAATCAGATGCAAAGGTTATGCATTACAAAAGATAGTTGCAAAACATCAGTAAAAACGATCAACTTATGAGGGAATATTTAGCACAAGTCAGCAATATATGTAATATGTTAGAGGCTGTAGGTC
Source organism: Allium cepa (assembly GCA_030765085.1). NCBI lineage: Eukaryota > Viridiplantae > Streptophyta > Magnoliopsida > Asparagales > Amaryllidaceae > Allium > Allium cepa. The sequence goes on along the minus strand of CM060938.1, from coordinate 456,761,259 downwards.
ATAAGATCACTAAAACCGAACAAGTTTTGACCATACTAAATGGTCTCAGTGATGAATATGAAGCAATTGTAGCAATCATATCATCTCAACCGACTCTACCTTCTATACAATATGTTCACTCAACCCTGCTTGCACATGAAGCAAGAATTTATCACAACAAACCACAGGATTCTAACTGATCAATCAACTATGCAACTAGTTCCCAAAAAAAGGGCAAACCACCAACAAGCAGGGTCAATCTTATCAAAGAGGTGGATACTCAAACAGGGCAAGATGTAGAGGAAGATGGAGTGGTAATAACAATAGTTCAAAATGTCAAATCTGTGAGAAACTAGGTCACACTGCAATGAAATGCTATTTTTGATTTAATGCCAATTATGTGCCTAATCAGAACCAAATAATCAAAGAAATGGGAACATCAATGTTAACATAGCTCAAGTACAAACAGATACAAGCATTCAATCTGAGTATAACAGGATAAGCAATCAAGATGTCACTATAAGATCATAACACATTTAGGATGAAAGCCGGTACCTAGGTTCAGGGGCAACTAATCATATAACAAGTAATCTTTACAACTTAAATCTTGGAAACAAGGAGTATAGAGATAAACAGTGAATTTGCATGGGAACTAGTTAGTCTGTTAATATTATTTATACTGGAAATGCATCTATCAAAGGTGTAAGGCAATTATTTTTAATAATTTATTAAGAGTGCCAAGAATAAAGAAAAATCTCTCGAGTGTGTCACAACTTGCTGAAGACAATAATGTCTACTTTGAATTCTACCCTAGTTATTGTTTATTTAGAGACATACTAACTAAAGAAATTCTTTTGTAGGGTGATGTTGTCAGGGGATTATACAAATTCAATTTGGTTAACTCTACTAAGTCTGTAAGAAAACAAAAGTATTGTAACATGGCTGAAACTATTCAGCTAGAGAGAAATAAAAATGTGTTTGATCTTTGACATTATAAGCTTGGTCATCCAAATGCAAAAATTGTTAAACAAGTACTTTGCGAAAATAAAATTCCTTTTGATAATATATCTGCACCGTATATTTGCTCATACTGTCGGATGGGTAAAAGCCACAAATTAGCATTTAGTGACTCATTAACTATGTACTCTAAACCTTTAGAATTAGTTGCAACTAATCTTCGGAGTCCAGCCCCAATATGTTTAGACTATGGCTACAAATATTATGTCATTCATTGATGCTTTTTCTAGGTACACATGGATCTATTTTTTAAAATCAAAGTCTAAAATATGCAATGTAGTTGTTCATTATATCCTTAGTTGAAAAACAAACTGGTTGTCAAGTTAAGATAATGCAAACTAATGGTGGAACTGAGTATAGTCCACTCAGCATATTTTTCAACAAAAAGGGAATAATTCATAAAACTACATGTCTCTATACATCTAAACAAAATGGTCTAATTGATAGAAAACATAGGCACATAGTTGAACCAGGTCTTACATTGCTAGCTCAGGCATCTCTACCATTAAATTTTTGGTCTGATTCATTTAGCACGGCTGGTTACTTAATTAATAGGTTGCCAACAAAAGTTCTCAAAGGAATAAGTCCTATAGAAAGTTATACAAAGTTTAACGTGATTATCAACATTTGAGAACCTTTGGTTGTTTATGTTTTCCCTACTTGAGACCATATAATACTCATAAATTGAACTTCAGATCTAGACCATGTACCGTTTTAGGTTATGGAACAAAACAAAAAGGATATGAATGTCTTGATGATAGTGGAAAAATATTTATAAGCAGACATGTTGTATTTAATGAGCATGTATTTCCTTTTAGCAATGTAGATATAAAATCTACCAAGAAGATATATAATCCAAAGGTATCAATACCTGATTTACCTGTATGAATAAATGTTGAAGAACAACCACAAGTGAGAGCAGGCCATCCCATGATCACAAGAGCAAAACATGGCATTTTAAACCAAAATTATACATTATAGACGTTGTTTCAGAGGAGCTTGAAACAATTGAGCAAGCTGCAAAAGACAAAAACTGGAAACCAACAATGGATAAAGAGTACAATGCACTTATAAGAAATAAAACATGGAAACTGGTGTGCCTGCCAGAAAATAAAAACATAGTTCGATGCACATGGACCTACAAACTAAAGAAAAATCCAAATGGAACTGTAGCCAGATATAATGTCAGATTAGTGGCAAAAGGATATACATAACAATATGGGTTTGATTTCAATGAAACATTCTCTCTAGTGGTTAAACCAACAAGCATAGGACTAGTCTTAACCATTGCATTGCATAAGCATTGGAGTATTAGGCAACTTGATGTCAACAATGTCTTTTAAATGATATTCTACATGAGGAAGTATATATGGAGCAACCACAAGGATACAAAGAAAATATGAATCTTGTGTGCAAACTAAACATGGCAACATATGGCTTTAAACAAGCACCAACAGTACGGTTTGATAAACTAAAAACCACTTTAATCACTTTAGGTTACTAGTCTACCAAATTAGAAAATTCACTATTCATCAAGCACAACAACAAGTCAAGTATATATATTCTAATATTTGTTGATGATTTAATTATTATAGGGAATGATGAAGCTGAAATCAATGAGCTCACTCATTATCTGGATAAGCAATTTTCAATCAAGGTTCTTGGAGACTTAAGCTATTTCTTATGAATAGAAGTCAGGAGAATTTCAAAGTCAGAAATACTTCTATGTTAGAGGAAATATATTTCAATGTTGTTGATCAAGACTAAGATGGATAATGCAAAATGTCAACCAACTCCAATGATAAGCAATCAACATTTGACTAAAAACATAGGAAGCCCATAACTGACATCAAACAATACAGAAGTGTTGTTGGTGCTTTACAGTATGCTACAATTACATGACCGGATATATCATTTGGTGTTAATAAAATATGTCAATTCATGTGGGAAACACTGGATAATCATTGGAAAGATGTAAAAAGGATACTGAGATACTTAAAGGGAATTGCAAATTATGGATTATCATTAAACGAATACAGCAATCTCAATATAACTGGCTATTGCGCTGTTGATTGGGCCACTGATCTAGATGATAGAAAGTCACTGATTGGATATTGCATATATATTGGCGATAACCAAATATCATGGCGCTCCAAGAAATAATCAACCATTTCCAGATCCAGTATTAAGGTTGAATACAGAAGTGTGGCAAGTGCAACAGCAGAGATAATGTGGATTCAATCACTATTAAGTGAACTAAATATGAAAACAAAGAGCAAACTCATTGTAACAACCCGTAGATTTTAATAGTTTTAAATGGTTTTATTTAACTTAATTAATTGAAACTTTTGAGAAATTTTATATAATAATATTTTGAGATAAAAATTTAATATTTGGATTACGTCCAATTAAACATAGCAGATTTTAAATTTTCAATTTATTTTATCAAAGTTTATTCCATTGTGAAATTCTATTTAATTCAAGCTAGCTAATAAATTGCTTTAATAAATATTGCAGAATCAATTTCTTTAATAAATATTGCAGAATCAATGCGCAGATGTTATCAATTTCATTTTTATGGTGGTACGTTCCTTTACGTTTCCTACCGGTTAAATTATAAATAATTTGCTTTGATGGGTTAGCTAAATCAAAGCAACGTGACCTTTGCTATTTATTTCTTTTATTAATTGCTACAATTATTTTCACCAAATCAAGGGTTGACCGTTACTTGGCTTTCAAATTTTGGACTCTGCGTTCAAAAAGAAACGTATAATATAATATGTACCTCATATTTATTTTCAGTACGTTTCACAAAATTTTCTCTGTCCGTTCTTTTCTATTAAATATATACTTGCAGTTGTTATCAATCCATCGTTTCAATTTATTATATGATCCGTTACTCTGCCTTTTCAGATTTGAACGTGCAGGTGGTGGCATTAAAAGTTGCTTTAATTATCCACTGAATTATCGTGACCATCCCACTACTCTATATTTATTCCTGTACGTTTTACCTTCGCTTAAATTTCTCCGTCCATTCCTTTTTCCATTTTAATATCCTTGCCTTCCATACTCACGTGCTTTCCAATCAAGCAATAAATTGTTTAAATATCCACCTTATCAACTTAACCGTTGTTATTGCATCACACCAGTATATAATTCAAATCTATCATTATTCTACCGTTTCTTCTTTAATAAATTATATGTAACAGTATATCATAAATGGACAGCTCATTCTCCACCCATTCATTTATCCTATTCAATTAATAATGGAATATAAAGTTATATATTTGGTATACAATTCAAACAACCGTTACCATTCATACCTCCTAAATTCTAGCGATTGACCCCTCTATTTCCATGGTTCCAATTTTAGTTGCTGGATTACTCATTCCTACCGTTCAACTATATTAAATATTTATACCGTGTAGTCTCTGAGCCTATTTAGCTTCATTTTTTCTTCCTCTCTGTTGCTTCTTGAAAAAAAAATTCCCATTACAATGCTAAAACACATATGATGGAAAAATGAAAAAGGACCAGTTCTCCTTCCTATAGCTTCGTCAAGCCTCCGCCACCACAGCTCGAACCACCTGTCAAGAGCCACAACCCACTCCATGCCTCCTCCCCTCGTCATCCATATTTTTATAAACGGTATGTGTATCATATAGCAATATATGTTTCGTTTTTAAATGTTTACATATAGCATTATGTACTAGTACTATATATAGTCTATTTTGTTTAATGGATATGTTATACAAGCTGTGTTTTCTTTTGTCTAATGGATTTCGAAACTTATAATAAATATTATTGCATTAGTTGTTGTTTTCAACTTCCTGCAACACTTTTTTTTTTATTATAAATTTTAGCTTGCTGCAATTCTCTTTTCATCTATATTATTGTATTCTATTATCTAATATATACATTTTATCTAGTTATATATATTATACTATAAGGTGTATATATATAAGTTTTCATAACCCTTTATAATATGTAGCTATGTATATAAGATTGGATCTGTTATATATGAAAGCATTGATTATAGTAATTAAAAATATGCAAAGGAATTTATGGTGATATTTACTTATGAATAGAACAAGATACGTACCATGGTTCGAGAATTCGGTTTTGGTCTCGGTTTCGGTCATTTGAAATTTTGTAAGTTTTGGATAATTTCGTAAATTTCGGAAGTTTCGGTTTTGTTTCGGTTTCGGTCCAGATTTCGATTTTCAGTAGTTTGTTAATATACTTACACTAATTCACTATCCATTGAACCTACACTAATATACTTACACTAATATACATTATACTAATTCACTGTCATTCACTGACCATAGGTTGAACATGAGTTAAAACCCAAAATAAAAAGCCACATACTTACACTAATTGACTGACCATTTTTATTACATTCTTAAAGCCCAAAAAAAAGACAGCCCAAACCAGAAGCTTCAAGATTAAAAGACTAGGGCAATTCACTACCCACACAAACAACCAATTCACTAGTTCACTGTCCATCCACTGCCACACAACAAACTAGGGAAATTCGAAGAAGAAAAAACACGCACATCTAAAAAAAAGCTTCACTATGTAGTTCGACGACTTCGCCTACGCTGCTGTAGTTCGACGACTTCGCCTACGCTGTTGTAGATCGATGATTGCCACCGCACAACATTCGCCGTCTCTACTATCGAAGAACTCCCTACTGCAGCTGTCGAAGGTGCTGCTGTATTTTTTTTCTTTCCTGATTTCTTATGTCGATTTCGATTTTAGGATTTGAATATGCCTTTTTTTTAAAAGATAATTGACGAAACCGATTTTGAACCCTAATTTCGTCTCGCTTAGGAACGAAACCGGTATGGTACCCCCGAAATTGTAGCGTACCGGCCGATACCTTAAACCATGATACGTACCACCATCTGTATCTTCGTCTCTCTCTCCATTTTTTATTATTATATATATATATATATATTCTTTCTTTTTTCTCTTTTCACTCCTTTCATTTTATAGCTTTTAAATAAATTGACAAACGCTTTGGAAGTATTTAAACGCAGTACACGACAAATTTAATAAGCGCTGGTGTTTTACGTCATTTATCGCCCAAAAAAAAATTAATAAGTTTATACATTTCTAAACTGAAAATAATATATGATGCGATGGAATTTGAATTTTCATACGTCGTGCCATGAGCTGATCTTAAATTTAAAAGAGGTATGATATATCAATCGCTTACAAATAAGACGAAGATAACGTCCTAAATTAACTTTTAGCAAATTGAACGTTATTGTCGTTATTAAGACACCAACGTATTGTGTCATTTGATTATTTGGGTACTAATAATACGTTACTTTATTCATTCCATCAATTCATTTTTACACCATGTTATTTTAAATAAATTGCTACTCTTCTACTGAAATTTATCCAAAAATTTAATAAAAATGATCTGACGGTGTATTAGCCTTCGGGACTAATCCCTGAATTCCAAACGTTGGATCCACTTTGCGTTTTGTTTTTTTTCTCTTTTTCCATAAAACATATATAAAGTATAAAGTTTATATTTGTTTTCTGATGTCAGTTGAAATGTAAATATAGATTTTTAAATAGTATATCTATATATATAAGCTACTTTTGTTGTTCGTATATAAATGGTATTGTATGTGCATTTTTATGAAATAGCGCCCAATGTATATTATTTTATAAAAGAATTCACTTGTTATTTCAACTAAATATATATTACATTTGGTTTATATAAATATATTATAACTGATGTTGACTTCTTTCATTAAACTCTTTCGTACAGCTAAAATATGTCAGTATTGTAACCTAGCACATGATTAATATTAGTCTGTTTATATAAGTATTTATTTCAAATTTTATATTGTATATATGCTTGATTCTAATTTATGTGTTTTAAATAAAAAAAACAATGATTTTGGAAAATATAAATACATATATATTTAATTTAATTTAATATGTGTTGAATTTAGAATATGACTTTATATATATAGTTATATATAGTCATATATATATATATATATATATATATATATATATGAGTCCACTCATACCATTATCTTCGCCGATCCCGTTCTGACTTGTTCCATCAATTCTTGTTATCAGCTTTGATCGTTGAATTCATGCCTATTTTGCTTTGCTTCGATTCATAATTCAAATTTCAGTGTCTGTAGCAGTATGCATATCCGTGTCATCTTCTGTATTCTCTAGGCTCGAGAAGTGAGTAATCACTCACGATTAACATTCTTTTATTCATTAAATTTGATTTCAATTGAAACGACAATTGAAATATGCTGCTGTAGTTATTTAAATTTGTTATATATGCTATTATCTATAACTGTTCACCTGCGGGATATGACACCATATCCTGTTGTTTATATTATATTGGTATTGATGATATATGCCTGTTATTTTATTGTATTTTCTGTTATCACTCTGCAAGTTCCCTGTAGTTTAGAAATCGTTATGGGTTGAAATGATAAACCCAACCGATTTTCATTTAATTGAATTTGGGATTACGGGTTGAAATGATATCCACCCGTATATATTTAGTATATGGATTGAAATGATAAATATCCGTAGCACTTGACTATATGATAGGAAATATATACAAACACCGTTGGTCCATATAAATATTTTGAAAATAATTTCTATAATTTTGGAAAGAAATATATGGTTTAATAAATTTGATTCTTAAGATATTATATAAATGAAAATTTTATATATAGATTTAGTAGTAATATTTGATTTAAATTAGATTGATTTAATACATATAATATGGTTAAGTATTTATGTAAATCTATATTTCAAATAGATTCTCTTGTAATAAATTGAATAACTAAAATTGGGAGATAAATTTGGGTTTATAAAAATGGTATTTAAATAAGGATTTACTTAATTAAATCGATTTGAAATTTTTGAATGGGAAATTTAAAGGGTATGATTTTATAACTGGATTTTTGATTTAAGTGATTTAATGAATATTTCACGTTTAAATAAATTAAAGAAAATATTGAGAAAAATGTAATTTAAGGTTACTTAAATGATATTGAATCTAATAAGGGAGTATTTCAAGAATAAATAATAATGAGGTTAAATCGAGATCTATATGAAACTGTTATATAGAACATTTAAATATTAAAGCCTTGAACTATATTGGAATTTAAATGGTTTATGTTGAGATTCGGATCTGTATTTGAAATCAACGTAGTTGAATTTGTTATTTAGCAACTAAATTGAATTAAAATGAAAATTTAGGTTGAACTAAATTTGAATTTATTATTTAGAAAACTAAATTGAATGAAAATTTAGATGAAACGTTGAATACTTAAAGTTTTGAAATATATGGAAATATAAAGGGGTATTTGTGATTATATGTAACGACCCAGAATTTTAATTAATTAAAATTTGGATATTTAATTAATTTTAAATATTAATAAGTGAAATTATAAGTCAAATAAATTTTATTTCGAATAATTGGATTTAATTGGATAATTAAATCAATGATTTAATATGTTAAAAATACAGAAATAATTGAAAATTGGGTTAAATATGATTGAAAATGATTTGTAAAATTTTATTTTATCATATTGAAGTTAGAATGATGCTTTAGAACTTTTAAAATCAAATTAAGAGTAAATTTGTGAAAATTGAATATTTTAATATTTAATCGACTAGTGAAATTAGCCATTTTTCGAACAGTCTCAGAATTGGACAAAACTAGTTCCATTGGATCCGTAATAGTTTGTTATTATCGGATTTCAATTTTCGTAGCAATCGGAGTTTTCGTTTGACCGTGGCAGCTCGAAACGCATCGAAATTATTTTAATATTAATTTGGCGAGTTAAAATAGTCATTTTTCAAAAAGTCTCGGATTTCTACGAAACCAGTTTCATCGGATCCGAAATGTGATATTATTGTAAGGTTTCAAATTTCGTGTCAATCGGATTTACCGTTTGTCCGGTGCAAGCTAAAACGCCTAGAAAATCGTTTAATCGGTTTAATTTTAAATTGAACGTTTATTGCCATAACTCGCACAGATGAACGAATTAGCTCCCGAAACATGTTCCATTGTGTTCGGAACGCGGGGTAAACCTTAGAAACGTCAACCGGCACGCTTCGTTTGGAGTTCGGAAAATCCGGGATGAATAGTGTACGTCGATTTTTCTATAAAAGGCCCTTAACAATTCATTTTTGCAAAAAGAAGCCAACCCTAGGTCAAATTTCAGAGCCGCCACCTCCATAATATTCAATGGCTGAAACACTCTCTTCTTCTCCCCTCAATCTCTCCCAATCCACACGTTTTTAGAAAAACTTGTCAACACGAAAGTTGTAGATCTTGGCGAAAGCTTTAAATCCATACGGGCGAGATGATGTTTAGTTGACCAGAGGGGGAGCTAGGGTGGCCGATAGCTGCATGTTGCGCACGCAAATCGAGGGTGAGGGTAGGGCCGAGTTTGCCTGTACGCGGGGTGAAGGAGGAGCAAGCAGCGAGCTTTCAAATGGCGTAAACCGATCGACTTCAAAGTCGACGAGGAGGGAGTATAATTCAACCCTAGGAGCAGCGGCTATGGGTTGTTGTGCGTGGGTGGTTACTGGAGAGGGGAGAAGAGAAAGAGGATGGCTCAGATGTGGAAGCGTGGATCTGGTGGCTGAGATTTGATTTAGGTTTAGAATTATAAATAATTGTTGTAAATTATATAAATAAAATCGTGTAACTTCTAAAATTCATATCTTTTTCATACGAGGTCGAAAACGCGCGAAACCAGTTGCGTTGGAATCGTATGGACGAGCACTACGCTATGGAATTGGATTGGAGTCATTTAGAGTTAGTGAGAATTTCGGGTAAAATTAAACGCACGTTTAATTTAATTCGAAATAAAAGCTGAAAACGAAATTGAAATCAAGGTGAGAACTTCTCACTCAATCGAATCGGTTTCGATTTTAATTTTAAATAGTTATATTTAAAATACTTGAATGCATGTTTGAATGATGATTGTTATCTATTGATTGTTAAAATAGACATTATGCGCCGTTAGTAAGCGGATGTTATTTATTAAAAACATATACGGCGAATATTTCATAAACAGTGAAATTGGTATTATTTATGTACTTGGAATTGATTTCCCGCAGTTTATAGCGGATGAGACCCTATTGCGCCGTCTATTAAGCGGATAATATTTTAAATCCTATATACCGCGATAATTTCGTACTGGAACGGAATTGGTATTGTGCTAACATCTTTGGATGCAGGAAAACAGGTTGGAGGGATCCAACTGGATTCCTCAACAGTATTTATTTGATTTCAGATATTTTGATATTTGATTGATTATCATATCGATATATGATGTCGTTGTTGTGTGATTGACTATTTGGTGTGTAGCATCATTAGGCCAAATTTTGGAATTTTAAAATGATTTTTAAAGTGATTTTTGAAAGTATACGTTTTATAAAATATTTTTGGAATTGATTCGTTTTAAATAAATAAACGTAAAATTTTAATGTTGTAAAAATTATGATTTTTGAGAAATATAGTTAAAAGTTGATTTTTTGAAAATATGGGTTAATGATTTTACAAAATAGTTTAAATCGGGATTTTTGAATTTATTGTAAAAAGTTTAAATATAGGATTTATAATATTTGATTATTTTATAAATCAAAATGGTGAATTTATAAAGGAGTTTAAAGACGTTTTTAAAATAATAATACAAATTGATTTGTATAAAAGAATTATAAGATGGATATTTATAAATTAAAATATTGGGATTATAAAACGAGTTTTTATAAGTGTTAGAATGAATTGTGAATGAATTTCATAAATGAATGAAATTTATAGAATTTTAAACGGTGAAGTTATAAATGGGATTTTATAAGCAGTAGGTTTATAAAATTTGTAAAGTTATTAAAAGAATAGATTTGGGTAAATAAATGAATCTTATAAGTTATAAGATTTATAATTTGGGAAGTTTAAAAGAACGATCTTCTAAACAATTAAATTGTAAGTATTTAACTTATAATATGAATTTTTAGTATATCATTGAGATATGAGTTGAAATAGGTTAATAAAGGAGATTTATAAAAAGGAAGTTGTTATAAAATAAATAGAAATGGAATTTATAAACATTGTTTTATAAATCCGCAAACAACTTATTTTGATAAGTAAATTGTTATAACTTATTAATGGAGTTATATTCACGTTTTAGACAGTGAATAATCCTTTAAAATAAAATGTATAGAAATGATGAAATTGGTTAACGTAGTATATTCACGTTTTTGGATAGTGAATAATATGTTAAAGAAAATGTTTTGGATGTGATGTTTTAAATATAATTAAAACGATTTAAAGATGTTTTAAATGTGTTAAGATTCGAAACCATAGATTTCAACATTCATTGTTGAAATAGACGTTTTCGAGAAATAGAAGGAAATGGTGGACTATAACACTGTTGTTATAGTAAATGATTTTCGAAAGGAAATGTTTTGTATAGTATTGGGATTTATATATCTATTTTAATTTCGAATCCCTATACTAGTGATTTTGGATTGTCGTAACGATGTTTTACGCAACATTCGTTTTGGCCCAAATAAATATGTTTAAGAGAATGCTTTCCTTAAAGAATGAAATATATACTTAATTTCGATTTAAGTGTATTGAATATTTTCCAAGTGTAGAAAATAAAAGAGATTTGTGAATTACTTATTAAATAAGTATGGAAATGTTTTTCCAATGTGAAATGAAACGTTTTGAGAATTTATCTTTTTGAAGATAAATTGAAAATGAATAATTGAAATCGTGTATTCATAAATATTTTGGAATATAAATTCATTATGGAATTTATAAATGAAAAGGGGAATTTGTTTAAAAATGAATATTGATTTATTTTTGAAGTGTGAAAATTATATATCTTGTAAAGATATTTTTGGGTAATAAATAATTTGGAAAATTATTTGGAATCTAGTGATGTTGTGCATATCCATTGATAGTTCAATAACCGACTATCAATATTTACCTTTGAATAGGTATTTGTTGTGATTTGCTTGGATTTGAATGCCAAACTTATTTTTAAATTATTGCGCTCGTTATTCGGATTACCCATTCCGAATAGTGATACGACGTAATGGATAGCATTGATGACCGGTGTTGAAGATCGGATATTTTTGAAAGCGAAAGGACAACTCGTCGAATGTCTTTGCATCGACTAGTCCCTGGTATAGAGACTCCATATGATGGGAATTCCGAACGTGATTAGTGAATATCCGGATTGCAAGGACTTCTTTGTAAATGCCTTCGATTCTGTTCGAGCCTGGAACAGACTTGTATGGATTGTATTTCTGACATTACAAATTGAGATATAAAGCTGATTTCTTTCAAATATATTTCTGTTGGTGGTGGAGAATTTATTCTCTTAGCTTAACACCCTTCTCTGAGACGTACGAGATCAGAGGTTATGTAGTTGAAGGTTATTAGTGATATACTCCCAATTTGGTAATGTGACATGCTGAGTGTTGCTGAGAAATGATCATTGTTTGATCATTTGTGATATGATCATTTGTTTGATCACTTATCTTTGTGATCATTTCTATGATCATTTGTTGACCCAAAGCATAGCTTTTGTATAAAGCGTGGCTTTGTGGACGAGACTTCGTCGAACCTCACACCCCGGAATGGTCAAAACAGGAAAGATGCAGCAAGGTTATGAGGGGTAGCTCCCTTTAGGGTATGTGCATTTCCTTCTGGAAAAGGGTGGTATCATGGTATGGAGCCTAGATACTTACTCAAGTTGAAATACTTATTATTTTGGTGTGATGTTGGTTACGAGCGCTCGGATAAAGGTCCCAAAGGACTGGGGGATGGCATACTCGTGTCAGTTGTTACCTAGTTTGAAAGGTAACCTGGCCTTGTGTTGGCAGAGATCCGGTTAGGTTCTCGGGGACGTCCTTCCAGAGGCGTTCTCATGTGGCAATGAGAAGTTCCTTGGCCTGACCATTTGTTGGAAATCCAAAGAAACAATACGATCCTTGTATGGTTTTAGTTGTATAACCTGCTATGGAATGTGGCGGTAACCTGCTATTGAACATAGTAGCTATAGTAGGCATACGATAATGGTCGTATGTTGGCTAAGATTTATATTCTACTTTCGAAATTGTTTTATACACAATGCACTAGTAATAATATCAAATGTTCTTTTTAATGCGTATCAAGCATCTTTGACTATCATAAGGACAAATCTCCTCTGATTCTGCGTTTGCATGTGCGGGAGGCCTTATGGTAGTCTCATTTTAAAAGCATTGCGAATTGACTTTAAAAATATTCCTCTATTTTGATTTTAAAGATAAATAAACTGTTTTGAGTTCTCACACCAGTCACATGACTGACTCGGAGTTTATTGTTTTCCTTCTTAAACTCTGGGTGCCTACCAATTTCCACACGGGCAGTCAAGAGTTAGGTTTATCAAGATATTCTGGAATTCAGGAGTTGCTGGAGGTAAGCTGGATGGCATGGCGTATTACTAGTGTATAGTATTTCTTTTCCGCTGTTTGTAGTTGTTTGTTGTTGTACACTCTGATGTAATGAAATGTAATGCAATGTAATAACTGATATAGTTCTTTGTTTAAAGATTATTCATTTATCTATTATATGTTGTTCCGCTGCGATTGTGAGATTCTGATGTTGTTCTGCTGTTTTCTGTTCTGTTCCGTTCTATGTTCTATCTTTTCTCTCTTCTTCTACCTTTTTCTTTTTCTTCTTCTGTTTAAACCCTAATGGTTCGTATTTCCGTTCATCTTGAGTTAATCGATGGAGATTAGTGTCTATTCAAGGGGTACGGAAAAGCGGACTATTACATCTGGTATCAGAGCATATGGTTAAGCGACAACCATGGCTCTGTTGGGTATTACTCATTAGAGATAGAGTCAGTAGTACTCTAGAATGAGTTGAGTGTAATAATATATATGAGAGCGTATTTGTTAGTGAATATAAAATTGTTTTATATTGTGATGATTGGTTTATTGAGTGGCATATGAACCTTCGTCAGCACGGTATGCACAACTATGCCAAAGGGGTTTATAAACACTTGAATAGAACAATTCGACACAGTATTGTTTTAAAATTGGGAAAATGAAATAATTTTACCTTGATTATATTTTATATATAAAAGAATAAATTTTCAGAATTATTAAAGTGTATATAAGTTGATTTTTGGTTGTTGAATAAGATGTTTGAATAATCTAAATAAAAGAATAATTGTATAAGCAAAAGAATTATAAGAATTGAATTATAATTAAAGTGATTTACAATTGTGAAATAAACTTATATATATAAGAAGTGAAACTATATGAATATATTTATGAATATGAGTTGTAAATAAAAATGAATTTAAAGTTAAATGGAAATTTACTTAGAATTGGAATCTGAATTTATTTATAAGTGGGAATTTGAGTTAAGTAAAACCAAGTGATGTTTATAAAATGAAATATAACTTAAGAGATGTTGAATGAAGTTTATTTTGGTATCAAAGTAAAATAATAAAGTTAAGTAATGGATGTGAACTTGAGTTATATAAATGAAATTCAACTTTTGTAATTGAATTGAACGAATGAATTGAATGTAATTAAATTAAATGTAAATAAAGTTGATATGAAATAATGGATGTAGGTGTAATTCATTAAAATCTTATGTTATTAGAAGTTGAAAGATTGAATGAAACTCAATTTAATTGAACTAATTGAAAGTAAAGGTGTTAAACCAAATTGAATGAATATAAGCAAATAAATTTGGTTGTAATTAATATACATTGGTTGTTATATGATTGTTAGTTGATTGTATGTAATTCATTAAGTATTAATGAAATTGAAAGCTAAAGTAATTGGAATTCAATTGGAAGTTTAGTGAATCTTAAATAGAATTGAATTTGATTTGGGAGTGAACCAACTTGAATATGGATTAGTGAATATAAACTAATTGAAAATGAATGTTAGTAAAAACATCCACTGTTAATGAATCAAATGTGATTAAATTGAAAACCCATTTCATTGAATATTAATGAGAATATGAATGAATATTTATCGGTTATGGATGATAGTTGGTTGATGGTTGAATATATTGCTTTTACTGCATTTGCTAAGTTGGCATATATAGTTATTATGTTGCTATATGTTGTAAATCGATACTATTGTCTATATACATGTTTCTCATCTGTTTGTTGAGTGTTTAGTAGGTGCGGATCGCGTTTGCTTCGCATTTGGAGCTCGCTTTCGCGCTATATTAGCCGTATATGCTCGCTAATAAAATAAAGGTACATATCTCAGATTAAATATCGTACTTTTACACTTTTTTCCCTGCAGGATGCCTCATCGCTTGATGAGATGTATATTTGTGATATATATACTGTCATTTTTTTTGGATCGAGCCGCGCAAAGGAGACTATGGCGAATTTTTTCAAAAATTTAAGGCGTTAGAAAAAATTTGAGAAAAATTGGAAAATTTTGAAAATCATAACTTTGATTTGGAATTGAAAGTTAAACAATAGTAGTTATTTTTGAAAAGATAACTAAGTATGATTTGAAACTTAGTAAAGTATTGTAAGAAGTTTAACCATGAATTTTGGGAAAGTTAATAGATTATGTAACTTTTCTTACTTGATAATTTCGAGGACGAAATTCTTTTAAGGGGGGAAGTCTGTAACGACCCAGAATTTTAATTAATTAAAATTTGGATATTTAATTAATTTTAAATATTAATAAGTGAAATTTATAAGTCGAATAAATTTTATTTCGAATAATTGGATTTAATTGGATAATTAAGTCGATGATTTAATATGTTAAAAATACAGAAATAATTGAAAATTGGGTTAAATATGATTGAAAATGATTTGTAAAATTTTATTTTATCATATTGAAGTTAGAATGATGTTTTAGAACTTTTAAAATCGAATTAAGAGTTAATTTGTGAAAATTGAATATTTTAATATTTAATCGACTAGTGAAATTAGCCATTTTTCGAACAGTCTCAGAATTGGACGAAACTTGTTCCATTGGATCCGTAATAGTTTGTTATTGTCGGATTTCAATTTTCGTAGCAATCGGGGTTTTCGTTTGACCGTGGCAGCTCGAAACGCATCGAAATTGTTTTAATATTAATTTGGCGAGTTAAAATAGTCATTTTTCAAAAAGTCTCAGATTTCGACGAAACCAGTTTCATCGGATCCGTAATGTAATATTATTATAAGGTTTCAAATTTCGTGTCAATCGGATTTACCGTTTGTCCGGTGAAAGCTAAAACGCCTAGAAAATCGTTTAATCGGTTTAATTTTAAATCGAACGTTTATTGCCATAACTCGCACAGATGACCGAATTAGCTTTCGAAACACGTTCCATTGTGTTCAGAACATGGGGTAAACCATAGGAACGCCAACCGGCACGCTTCGTTTGGAGTTCAGAAAATCCGGGATGAATAGTGTATAAAAGGCCCTTAACAATTCATTTTTGCAAAAAGAAGCCAACCCTAGGTCAAATTTCAGAGCCGCCACCTCCATAATATTCAATGGCTGAAACACTGTCTTCTTCTCCCCTCAATCTCTCCTAATCCACACGTTTTTAGAAAAACTTGTCAACACGAAAGTTGTAGATCTTGGCGAAAGCTTTAAATCCATACGGGCGAGATGATGTTTAGTTGACCAGAGGGGGAGCCAGGGGCCGACAGCTACGTGTTGCGCACGCAAATCGAGGGTGAGGGTAGGGCCGAGTTTGCCTGTATGCGGGGTGAAGGAGGAGCAAGCAGCGAGCTTTCAAATGGCGTAAACCGATCGACTTCAAAGTCGACGAGGAGGGAGTATAATTCAACCCTAGGAGCGGCGGCTATAGGTTGTTGTGCGTGGGTGGTTACTGGAGAGGGGAGAAGAGAAAGAGGACGGCTCAGATGTGGAAGCATGGATCTGGCGGCTGAGATTTGATTTAGGTTTGGAATTATAAATAATTGTTGTAAATTATATAAATAAAATCGTGTAACTTCTAAAATTCATATCTTTTTCATTCAAGGTCGAAAACATGC
This sequence comes from Allium cepa, assembly GCA_030765085.1. Taxonomy (NCBI): domain Eukaryota; kingdom Viridiplantae; phylum Streptophyta; class Magnoliopsida; order Asparagales; family Amaryllidaceae; genus Allium; species Allium cepa. The sequence continues at coordinate 456,744,209 of CM060938.1, read as the reverse complement.
GAAACCAGTTGCGTTGGAATCGTATGGACGAGCACTATGCTGTGGAATTTGATTGGATTCGTTTGGAGTTAGTGAGAATTTCGGGTAAAATTAAACGCACGTTTAATTTTATTCGAAATAAAAGCTGAAAACGAAATTGAAATCAAGGTGAGAACTTCTCACTCAATCGAATCGGTTTTGATTTTAATTTTAAATAGTTATATTTAAAATACTTGAATGCATGTTTGAATGATGATTGTTATCTATTGATTGTTAAAATAGACATTATGCGCCGTTAGTAAGCGGATGTTATTTATTAAAAACATATACCGCGAATATTTCATAAACAGTGAAATTGGTATTATTTATGTACTTGGAATTGATTTCCCGCAGTATATAGCGGATGAGACCCTATTACGCCGTCTATTAAGCGGATAATATTTTAAATCCTATATACCGCGATAATTTCGTACTGGAACGGAATTGGTATTGTGCTAACATCTTTGGATGCAGGAAAACAGGTTGGAGGGATCCAACTGGATTCCTCAATAGTATTTATTTGATTTCAGATATTTTGATATTTGATTGATTATCATATCGATATATGATGTCGTTGTTGTCGTGATTGACTATTTGGTGTGTAGCATCATTGGGCCAAATTTTGGAATTTTAAAATGATTTTTAAAGTGATTTTTGAAAGTATACGTTTTATAAAATATTTTTGGAATTGATTCATTTTAAATAAATAAACGTGAAATTTTAATGTTGTAAAAATTATGATTTTTGAGAAATATAGTTAAAAGTTGATTTTTTGAAAATATGGGTTAATGATTTTACAAAATAGTTTAAATCGGGATTTTTGAATTTATTGTAAAAAGTTTAAATATAGGATTTATAAAATTTGATTATTTTATAAATCAAAATGGTGAAATTATAAAGGAGTTTAAAGACATTTTTAAAATAATAATACAAATTGATTTGTATAAAAGAATTATAAGATGGGTATTTATAAATTAAAATATTGGGATTATAAAACGAGTTTTTATAAGTGTTAGAATGAATTGTGAATGAATTTCATAAATGAATGAAATTTATAGAATTTTAAACGGTGAAGTTATAAATGGAATTTTATAAGCAGTAGGTTTATAAAATTTGTAAAGTTATTAAAAGAATAGATTTGGGTAAATAAATGAATCTTATAAGTTATAAGATTTATAATTTGGGAAGTTTAAAAGAACGATCTTCTAAACAAATAAATTGTAAGTATTTAACTTATAATATGAATTTTTAGTATATCATTGAGATATGAGTTGAAATAGGTTAATAAAGGAGATTTATAAAAAGGAAGTTAATATAAAATAAATAGAAATGGAATTTATAAACATTGTTTTATAAATCCGCAAACAACTTATTTTGATAAGTAAATTGTTATAACTTATTAATGGAGTTATATTCATGTTTTAGACAGTGAATAATCCTTTAAAATAAAATGTATAGAAATGATGAAATTGGTTAACGTAGTATATTCACGTTTTTGGATAGTGAATAATATTTTAAAGAAAATGTTTTTGATGTGATGTTTTAAATAGAATTAAAACGATTTAAAGATGTTTTAAATGTGTTAAGATTCGAAACCATAGATTTCAACATTCATTGTTGAAATAGACGTTTTCGAGAAATAGAAGGAAATGGTGGACTATAACACTGTTGTTATAGTAAATGATTTTCGAAAGGAAATGTTTTGTATAGTATTGGGATTTATATATCTATTTTAATTTTGAATCCCTATACTAGTGATTTTGGGTTGTCGTAACAATGTTTTACGCAACATTCGTTTTGGTCCAAATAAATATGTTTAAGAGAATGCTTTCCTTAAATAATGAAATATATACTTAATTTCGATTTAAGTGTATTGAATATTGTCCAAGTGTAGAAAATAAAAGAGATTTGTGAATTACTTATTAAATAAGTATGGAAATGTTTTTCCAATGTGAAATGAAACGTTTGAGAATTTATCTTTTTGAAGATAAATTGAAAATGAATAATTGAAATCGTGTATTCATAAATATTTTGGAATATAAATTCATTATGGAATTTATAAATGAAAAGGGGAATTTGTTTAAAAATGAATATTGATTTATTTTTGAAGTGTGAAAATTATATATCTTGTAAAGATATTTTTGGGAAATAGATAATTTGGAAAATTATTTGGAATGTAGTGATGTTGTGCATATCCATTAATAGTTCAATAACCGACTATCAATATTTACCTTTGAATAGGTATTTGTTGTGATTTGCTTGGATTTGAATGCCACACTTATTTTTAAATTATTGTGCTCGTTATTCGGATTACCCATTCCGAATAGTGATACGACGTAATGGATAGCATTGATGACCGGTGTTGAAGACCGGATATTTTTGAAAGCGAAAGGACAACTCGTCGAATGTCTTTGCATCGACTGGTCCCCGGTATAGAGACTCCATATGTGATGGGAAGTCCGAACGTGATTAGTGAATATCCGGATTGCAAGGACTTCTTTGTAAGTGCCTTCGGTTCTGTTCGAGCCCGGAACAGACTTGTATGGATTATATGTCTGACATTACAAATTGAGATATAAAGCTGATTTCTTTCAAATATATTTCTGTTGGTGGCGGAGAATTTATTCTCTTAGCTTAACACCCTTCTCTGAGACGTACGAGATCAGAGGTTATGTAGTTGAAGGTTATTAGTGATATACTCCCAATTTGGTAATGTGACATGCTGAGTGTTGCTGTGAAATGATCATTGTTTGATCATTTGTGATATGATCATTTGTTTGATCACTTATCTTTGTGATCATTTCTATGATCATTTGTTGACCCAAAGCACAGCTTTTGTATAAAGCGTGGCTTTGTGGACGAGACTTCGTCGAACCTCACACCCCGGAATGGTCAAAACAGGAAAGATGCAGCAAGGTTTTGAGGGGTAGCTCCCTTTAGGGTATGTGCATTTCCTTCTGGAAAAGGGTGGTATCATGGTATGGAGCCCAGATACTTACTCATGTTGAAACACTTATTATTTTGGTGTGATGTTGGTTTCGAGCGCTCGGATAAAGGTCCCAAAGGACCGGGGGATGGCATACTCGTGTCAGTTGTTACCTAGTTTGAAAGGTAACCCGGCCTTGTGTTGGCAGAGATCCGGTTAGGTTCTCGGGGACGTCCTTCCAGAGGCGTTCTCATGTGGCAATGGGAAGTTCCTTGGCCTGACCATTTGTTGGAAATCCAAAGAAACAATACGATCCTTTTACGGTTTTAGTTATATAACCTGCTATGGAATGTGGCGGTAACCTGCTATTGAACATAGTAGCTATAGTAGGCATACGATAATGGTCGTATGTTGGCTAAGATTTATATTCTACTTTCGAAATTGTTTTATACACTATGCACTAGTAATAATATCAAATGTTCTTTTTAATGCGTATCAAGCATCTTTGACTATCATAAGGAGAAATCTCCTCCGATTCTGCGTTTGCATGTGTGTGTGTGGGAGGCCTTATGGTAGTCTCATTTTTAAAAGCATTGCGAATTGACTTTAAAAATATTCCTCTATTTTGATTTTAAAGGTAAATAAACTATTTTCAGTTCTCACACCAGTCACATGACTGACTCGGAGCTTATTGTTTTCCTTCCTAAACTCTGGGTGCCCACCAATTTCCACACGGGCAGTCAAGAGTTAGGTTTATCAGGATATTCTGGAATTCAGGAGTTGCTGGAGGCAAGCTGGATGGCATGGCGTATTACTAGTATATAGTATTTCTTTTCCGCTGTTTGTTGTTGTTTGTTGTTGTACACTCTGATGTAATGAAATGTAATGTAATGTAATAACTGATATAGTTCTTTGTTTAAAGATTATTCATTTATCTATTATATGTTGTTCCGCTGTGATTGTGAGATTCTGATGTTGTTCTGCTGTTTTCTGTTCTGTTCCGTTCTATGTTCTATCTTTTCTCTCTTCTTCTACCTTTTTCTTTTTCTTCTTCTGTTTAAACCCTAATAGTTCGTATTTCCGTTCATCTTGAGTTAATCGATGGAGATTAGTGTCTATTCAAGGGGTACGGAAAAGCGGACTATTACATTATAAATCCGAATTTGAGATCAATAAAATTTAAGTGGTTATTTTAGAAGTTGAGTTGAATTTAAATTGATAAATTGAGATTGAATTTAATTTGAATGGGAAGGTCGGGTTGATGTTGGAACGATTTGTTAAGTTGAGGAAATTGAAAATACTTTACTGTGTAAATTATTTAATATATATAAATACTATTTTGGGAAATATAGAGATATTGAAGTGAAAATGAGATTCGGTTTTGAAGCATAAATTAAGCTGAAATGACCACGGTGTTATAGTGTATATTTCTACCTTGTAGAAAGTTCCATGGACCCTTAGAGGATGGTTATCCCAAACATCCTTTAAGTTAATTGTATTTCAGTTGATATTTCACTTGAGTTGGATTTATTGATATAAGAATGTTAATCCTGACTCGAGTGTTTTATGTTTTTCTTTACGCTCGGGTCAGACTGAGTGATACAACATTTGAGACTCACCTTTGGAGTTCGGAGCTTCATTTGGAAATCCAACTATCGATTCAGATTCCAGCCTTTCCAGTTGATTGGTTCAGAGAAGTCATCTGTTGCATTGGAGATTTCACTGCATTTGAACTATTCGGTTGTATTTTTCTAACTCTGATGTATATAGTAGCTTCATGAACTACTATTCTTCATCTATTCCGCTGCATTATATTACTCTGTGATCTGTGATTGATTTATTTAATGTATATTTTAAGTTTTGCCAAATTTTAATTAACAATTCGGTATTTTGAATTATTCAAGTCGGATGTGTATGGTTTTATTATCGATTTGAATGGTCCAAAATAGCGGGTCGTTACAGTTGGTATCAGGGCTTTGGCTCTAGGCAAAACTTAGCATATATAGTAAATTTATTTACAGAATCACTTTCGCTCGAGTTGAATCTCTTCCTTTTGACTCGATTTCCTTTGAATTTTGGAATGTCCCTCGGTTCCGAAATTCATTCTGTCTCTCCCTATTTATATTCGTTTGATTCCGGAGTATCCCATTACTCCACTGAATGATTTGTAAAGGGGGTGAAAACTCCTTTTCAGTTGGCATTGACTCACCGAAGATTTCTGTATCCTCGGTTTACGATGCTGCTATATCTTGTTATGCCGAATTCTATATCTCTGGCGATCGAATGTCAAATTGCCTCAGAATTCTACACCGATCTAATTTTGGAATCACGGTTGACCGGTAAAGGTCGCCTGCGATTTATAGAAGTATATCCATCTTCTATTTTGTAATTTAATTATCTCATCTTCGATCGTGTCTATCTTCGAATCAAGATTCTATTGATTGGAGTTCCTCTAAATTAAATCGCTATCTTTGTTTTGAAATCCATTCTTGAATCATCCTTTGAAAATCGGGTTTTGTTTGTATTTTTGAAATTGTTTATACCGAAATTTTATTTTGATAACTATGATTTTATTCTATATATAAAAGAGAAAATATTACCCTATATATAAAAAGTTTTGAAAGGATTTGAAAATTTGAAAATTTATAGAAATAGATTTATATAAAAATGATTTATAACTGTAAAGTTAGATTTGAAATTCGAGAATTGAATTCCGGTATTTTGAAATTGGTTTTAAGATTTTGGAAAATGTATAAAAATAATACGATTTAAAAGTATTTTTCGAATAAGAAATGTTTCAAATGAGTTCAAATGAATTCCAATAATTTTGAAGAAATTTAAAAGAAGTTTTCACGAAAATAGAAGTCCAGAAATCACTTATTTCGTTGGAAATAATTTCGGTGATGAGTGCACGCATCATCGACATTGATTTTCGAGTTTCAGAGTGAGAGAGAGGCCTCTTTAATAGCTTCTCTATGCGAGTGATTTTGTAAAATCATTTTGATTTCAAATTCCGAAGTATAATTTGGTATTTTCGAAAGATATATGTATATATTTGAAACAATTTAAAATGAGAACGGTGTTCAGTCCTCGAGTTTCGGATTTAATAATTGATTTATTGATTTATTGTTGATTTTCAACTCTTGAATTGAAAATTTGATTTCCCTATAACTATTTTGAATGTTCAAACACTTCCAAATCGAGATTAAATTTTCAAAGCTAAGAAATTTCGAAGAGTATAAAATGTTTGATAAAGAATATAAATTTAGTTTTGAAATGTTTTGAAAAAAAAATAGTTGAATAATGGTTTTCAGAAAGGTAAATTGGATATTTCACATAGAAATAGATAGTTTAAAAGTTAAAAAAAAAAGGATAATTATAAATTTGGAAATCATTTTGAGTATAATTGATTTTGGAAAAATATTTGGTTTTGAAATTAAATTGGAATTAGAACCAGTACTTATATGGTGATTTTTGGAAATGAATTTGTTTGACTTGAATTATTTTAATTTGGAAAATGGGATAATTTTCTAAACCTATTATTTTAGGAACTTTGAAATTTAGATATTTAATTTGGAAGAAAACTTGGTGAAATCATATATGATTTTGATATTGAATTGATATTGAAATGATTTGAAATTTGAGAACCTTATATTATTAAGCATTGATTTGGGAGTGGTCGAACTTATATAAAATGGATTGTATAAGTATGAAGTTGATTTGAAATCTATTGATTTGAAAGGTACTCAATTTGGAAAGAGATTTTATATAATCGAAGTCTATATAAGTATGATTTGATCTACTATTGATTTTGGAAAGTATTCGATTTGGGAAAAATGGAATCCTATATATATGGACTTTATATAAGTACGATATTTGAAAGTGATTTGAAAAGGTACTATATGATATATATTTTCAAAGTAAAGATATGGAAAGTGCCTTCTGCTTGATATCCGCTTTGTGGCCACATCGTGGATTCATTCTATTGATATTATTCTCTCTGATTTTTGGTTTTTCGGATGTAATACTCGAGTGTTCCCACCGTGGCGTAACCCATGGTTTTTTTTCTCTCGCGACTGCATAGCGCAATTGCCTGGCTGAGTCTGGCCTAGGGGTACGGATTGTTTCTTGGGGGATCCAGGCGTAACCATTGTGTATCCTGCAATCTGTGTAGGTCGCGAATAGTAGCGAAACTGCCTGGCTGAGACAGCCTAGGAGTACGGATTGTTTCCTAGGGGACCCAGGCGTAACCATTGTGTATCCTACACTCTACTAGTCATCATGGCGTAACTCGTAGGGCTGAGAAAGCTTACGGATACGGATTGTTTCCTGGGAGATCCAGGCGTAACCATTGTGTATCTACGAACCATGGTCGGACTAAGGTTTTGGTTTGGTTGTTTTGTTTGGATTGTACTTTCCATATCTGTTTTAAAGGTTTTTCAAGTATTTTCACTGGGTGTTGAAACAAGTCTACTAAGTACTTGAAGAATTCTAGCTTTGCGCCTGATCAACGCATGGCCAGAGTCTGCAAGAACGAGGATAAACTTGTTGAAACATCGAGTTATAAAAGTATTTTCGAAAGGAAAATTTATTTCGATATAATAGTATTTTATTATAATAGTATTATTATAAAGGTATTTATTATAAAAGTATTTTTCCCAACAAAGAAATTTTGAATTAATATTTGAAATTTAAATTCTTATGGTTCTAGATTAATTATTCGTGCCTGATACTATTCCTTGCATCTACCTTATCTTGTCAGTTTAGTTATTCACCTTGATTCTGTTATCCAAATCTACCTTCCTTCCTTGTTGGATATATCCTTTAAAAATATTGTTTAATTATATACTACATGGTTTAATAGAAATTTTAGTGTTATAAATATTTTAGAAGTTATTTATCTAAAATAAAATATATTTAAAAAAATGATTTGTGATCTAATAATAATATTTGGAAGGTATCTTGAAACAAAATAAAAATTTATGAATTTTGGATTTAATATTTCAATAGCTTCTTTGTAAATATAAGTAATAATGTAAATAATTGTTTTCAAAGGAGTTTGAAAAGTATTAAAGTATTAAAGAAAATTAAATTTCAAATGAAGTTATCAAATAAATATTTCAAATAAAATTTATATAGCTTAAAATTAATTGTTTATCTTGTCTTTCAATCTATTTTATTTCTGGTTGTTCTATTCTTCTACCTCCTACCTTTTCGGGGACGAAAAGTTTTGAGTGGGGCAGAGTGTAACGACCTGTAGTTTTTAATAGTTTTATTTAACGTAATTAATTGAAACTTTGAGAAATTTTATATAATAAAATTTTGAGATAAAAATTTATTATTTGGATTACGTCCAATTAAACATAGCAGATTTTAAATTTTCAATTTATTTTATCAAAGTTTATTCCATTGTGAAATTCTATTTAATTCAAGCTGGCTAATAAATTGCTTTAATAAATATTGCAGAATCAATTTCTTTAATAAATATTGCAGAATCAATGCACAGATGTTATCAATTTCATTTTTATGGTGATACGTTCCTTTACGTTTCCTACCGGTTAAATTATAAATAATTTACTTTGATGGGTCAGCTAAATCAAAGCAACGTGACCGTTGCTATTTATTTCTTTTATTAATTGCTACAGTTATTTTCACCAAATCAAGGGTTGACCGTTACTTGGCTTTCAAATTTTGGACTCTGCATTCAAAAAGAAACGTATAATATAATAAATACTTCATATTTATTTTCAGTACGTTTCACAAAATTTTCTCTGTCCGTTCTTTTCTATTAAATATATACTTGCAGCTGTTATCAATCCATCGTTTCATTTTATTATATGGTCTGTTACTCTGCCTTTTCAGATTTGAACATGCAGCTGGTGGCATTAAAAGTTGCTTTAATTATCCACTGAATTATCGTGACTTTCCCACTACTCTATATTTATTCCTATACGTTTTATCTTCGCTTAAATTTCTCTGTCCATTCCTTTTTCCATTTTAATATCCTTGCATTTCCATACTCACGTGCTTTCCAATCAAGCAATAAATTGTTTAAATATCCACCTTATCAACTTGACCGTTGTTATTGCATCACACCAGTATATAATTCAAATCTATCATTATTCTACGTTTCTTCTTTAATAAATTATATGTAACAGTATATCATAAATGGACAGCTCATCATAAATGGACAGCTCATTCTCCACCCATTCATTTCTCCTATTCAATTAATAATGGAATATAAAGTTATATATTTGGTATACAATTCAAACAACCGTTACCATTCATACCTCCTAAATTCTAGCGATTGACCCCTCTATTTCCATGGTTCCAATTTTTGTTGCTGGATTACTCATTCCTACCGTTCAACTATATTAAATATTTATAACGTGTAGTCTCTGAGCCTATTTAGCTTCATTTTTTCTTCCTCTCTGTTGCTTCTTGGAAAAAAAAAGATTTTTCCCATTACAATGCTAAAACACATATGATGGAAAAATGAAAAAGGACCAGTTCTCCTTCCTATAGCTTCGTCAACCCTCCGCCACCACAGCTCGAACCACCTGTCAAGAGCCATAACCCACTCCATGCCTCCTCCCCTCGTCATCCATATTTTTATAAACGGTATGCATATCATATTGCAATATATGTTTCGTTTTTAAATGTTTACATATAGCATGAATATGTACTAGTACTATATATAGTCTATTTTGTTTAATGGATATGTTATACAAGCTGTGTTTTCTTTTGTCTAATGGATTTCGAAACTTATAATAAATATTATTGCATTAGTTGTTTTTTTCAACTTCCTGCAACACTTTGTTTTTTTATTGTAAATTTTAGCTTGCTGCAGTTCTCTTTTCATCTATATTATTGTATTCTATTATCTAATATATACATTTTATCTAGTTATATATATTATACTATAAGGTGTATATATATAAGTTTTCATAACCCTTTATAATATGTAGCGATGTATATAAGATTGGATCTGTTATATATGAAAGCATTGGTTATAGCAGTTAAAAATATGCAAAGGAATTTATGGTGATATTTACTTATGAATAGAACAAGATACGTACCACCATCTGTATCTTCGTCTCTCTCCCCATGTTTTTTTATTATATATATATATATATTCTTTCTTTTCTTTTTTCTCTTTTCACTCCTTTCATTTTATAGCTTTTAAATCAATTGACAAACGCTTTGGAAGTATTTAAACGCAGTACACGACGAATTTAATAAGCACTGGTGTTTTACGTCATTTATAGCTAAAAAAAATTGATAAGTTCATACATTTCTAAACTGAAAATAATAAATATATGATGCGATGGAATTTGAATTTTCATACGCCGTGCCATGATCTGGTCTTAAATTTAAAAGAGGTATGATATATCAATCGCTTACAAGTAAGACGAAGATAACATCCTAAATTAACTTTTAGCAAATTGAACGTTACTGTCGTTATTAAGAAACCAACGTATTGTGTCATTTGATTATTTGGGTACTAATAATACGTTACTTTATTCATTCCATCAATTCATTTCACACCATGTTATTTTAAATAAATTACTACTTTTCTACTGAAATTTATCCAAAAATTTAATAAAAATGATCTGACGGTGTATTAGCCTTCGGGACTAATCCCTGAATTCCAAACGTTGGATTGGATCCACTTTGCGTTTTGTTTTTTTTCTCTTTTTCCATAAAACATATATAAAGTATAAAGTTTATATTTGTTTTCTGATGTTAGTTGAAATGTAAATATTGATTTTTAAACAATATATCTATATATATAAGCTACTTTTGTTGTTCGTATATAAATGGTATTGTGTGTGCATTTTTATGAAATAGCGCCCAATGTTTATTATTTTATAAAAAAATTCATTTGTTATGTCAACTAAATATATGTTACATTTGGCTTATATAAATATATTATAACTGATGTTGACTTCTTTCATTATACACTTTCTTACAGCTAAAATATGTCAGTATTGTAACCTAGCACATGATTAATATTAGTCTGTTTATATAAGTACTTATTTCAAATTTCATATTGTATATATGCTTGATTCTAATTTATGTGTTTTAAATAAAAAAAACAATGATTTTGGAAAATATAAATACATATATATTTAATTTAATTTAATATATGTTGAATTTAGAATATGACTTTATATATATAGTTGTATATACTTATATATATATATATGAGTCCACTTGTAACGACCCGAAAATTTCGATCCCGAAATTTCCAGATAGTTAGTGAAAAGAAGAAACAGAAAGAAGAAGAAACAGAAAGAAACACACAATCTCACATTCGCAGCGGATAAAATATAATATCAATAATAATAATAGTTATACAAAAGAAATCTATATCTGTCAATTTATATTTATATACATCATAGTTACAACATATATATATATATATACAGTGGACATATACAATCAATATGTCCCAGATATGCATCAATATATCCAACGGGAATACTCCATACGTTCCTGCCATCCAGCTCGTTCCTGAGCTCCACAACGTCCTTACCTGAAAATCTGTAATACTCGGTCTGACCCGAGCATTACATCAAAGTAACACCCGGGTCAGGCTGGAAACCAGTGTGAGTAAACCCATCTAACATGAAATACTAATGCATAAACTTGAGTGAAAACCAAGGAAACTCGTAACTTTTCGAGTTCTTCCTCCATTATAGTAAATCATTTATCTCACACCACAATTCTCAGGTTAAATGTCCATGCTACTTAATTTATTCCAATCCAGCCTGTTTAATTCCACACATCCAAGTATATAGAACTTAGATTACAGAATCGAAGTGGTTTCGGGTATTTACTAATACCCGACTCCGGTCTCTTCGAATTCAATACTATCTTTTCCCAATTTATTCAAGTGATTAAAATTTAAATACTGGATGTCATTTTTCATAATAATTCATCAAAGGTAACCACATTATATCAGTTCAACCCAACATATCATACTACAAAACATTCCATTTCACAAAACATCATAATCACATATCAGGTTTAAGAAATAATCCAAGGCATTCAAATATCTATCAATTATTCATAAGCAAGATAGATTAGTCATACCATTCCCATAAATCTAATTAACTACCAATGGATTAAATTAATTATTTATTATTCATACATCTTGCTTATCCAATTAATTAATCATCCCTTAATTTTATTCATCTTGATTAATCATACTTGATTAATCATTCTTTAATTACATTAAGTAATTGATTCTTAATAATTTTAAAATTAATTATCCTTCACTAAAGTAATTATCTGAGATTAATTATTATTAATTACAAATTTAATTATCTATAGAACCCATTAATTAATCTCAAATTATTTAATTAATCAAGTGTTAATCTATACTTAATTAATTGTTAATCACTTGATTAATAAATTTTAAATCATTAATTTAAAACCAAATCTTATCTAATTTATGATTGCTTAATTACAAATTATTTGGCCTTAACTAACTTACTTAATCCTTTAATTAATTAAATAAAACCCTTAATTATTTAATTAATTATCTCAAATCATTAATTAATTAATTACAAATCTTAATTACATTAATCATTTTAATGAATTATAAACCATTAAATTCTAATTGACTTTAAGGTAAACACTAATCTTATTAATGATTATATTATCAAAAATAATAGTATTTTTAAAACAACTTGTTTTTAAATTTACCTTTAAATTGCATTTTTAAATTCAAGATTTAAAATGAAAACAATTCTTAACTTTAACAAAACTTTTAAAGCAATTCAAAAAAAACTTTAGTATTACATGTTAAAGAATTTATTTGTCTTATAGAAGAATTTTAAAACCAAATTAAATTTGAACTTAAACCATACTTTAAAACATTCAAAGTTGTTTTTAAAACATTTAAATTCAAAAGCTTTATTTATTTCAAACTAGAATTAAACTAAGCTTGAATTCAGATTTTTAACTAAATTTAAAATCCTGTTGCAAGCTTTATTTCAGATTTTTAAACCATATTATACAATACTGTAACAAATTTTTATGTGTTAAAAACATTTCATTCATTTTTTTATATAAACCTTATTTATTTTTAAAAACTAGAATTCAAATCTGAATTGAAACCAAGCTTAAAAACTTGATTTAAAACTCTTCTTACATTTGGCTTCCAAATTTTTAAATTTCAATTAAATCCTGATACACTGACAGGTTTTAAAGTAAACCTGTAACAACAGATTTTACTCGAGTTTCCCTCTAAATTCTTCGAGTCAATCTTTCCCTCAACTTCGAGCAAACTCACAAATGACTCGAGCGTTTACTCGAGTACAATACCCCACTCAAAATTCCCAAATCATCAGAAAATATGAGCACCGTGCACATGCACGGTGGCTCTGACCATCACCGGTCAACCCCTACTGCATCAACTCATCAGAAAACAACCTTGCGCAACGTCATGATCATTAAAACATTGATATCTAACTCGATTTTGAAATCGAGTATTTAACCCAAAATCTGAACTTAATCCAAACCTGAGTCGACTTCAAATTCCAATCTCCGATCACCAGAGAGGCAATGTCTCCGGCCACACCCTCCTTTACAAACTCTCATCCTATTCCCAAACTCTGGTGGAGCTCGATCCACCAGAGGCGATGAACGTACTCATTTATTTCCCAACCCAAAAACTAGGTTTAAAATCAAAAATTAGCCGCCGCAGCCACCTCCACTCATATGTCATCAACCTGACAATTTTGCTGACCCCTCCGACACTTGTTCTACCTTCAGAAAGAATTCTGCCATCTCAGATCAACTGGATTGACAAAGATTACTCAAAACCTCTAAATTGAACAAATAAGAACCGCTCATTCACTATTTAACTAAAAATCATAATTTTACCTTTAAAATTCATGTCTAAGGTTAAGGATTTAGTTTATGTACTTGAATTGCATAATTAACCTGATTGAATTTTTTTCAGAGACTTTGAGTTTCCTGTCTAATTTGTTTTCCAGAGCAATTACAGTTTTATGTAAGTTAAATAAATTTTTAGAAATTTAATTCATAATCAAACAAACAATATTTATTTAGATCCCAAGTTTCAAAAATCAATGGATCAAGGGGAATGATTTAAATTGAAAAAAAACTAGGCTTGAAATATACAACAGAAACGTTCTACAGGCATTTCAAAATCAACATACATCACACATCACAAATGCACAGGAGTTTTTCAACATATTTACAAATACAACTTATTTTAATCATGATTCAAACAACCAGATCTACCTAAATTTTTTTTAAAAAAAAGTTTTACTCACAGTATTGAAGCAGAGAACAGAGTGCATGATCTTGCTTCCAAGCTTATTTGAGTTAATCATATGATTAATTATTGCATGCAAGATTTTTCAACAATTTATCACAACATCATTGTCAACAGGCTTAAACATTAAAAGGGCAGCAGTTTACTCACAATTTAGAAACAGAGCTTGATTCCTGAAACTTATGTTGCCTGACTTTGCTTTTGACTTTAGAAAACCTTGATTTAAGAATGAAATGTTTTGAAACTTGAACTTTTGAAGCTGAAATGCCTGACTGTACCGGAACAAGATGAAGTTGGCTCAAGACTTTGAAACATCGATGTTTCCAGATAGCATTATGAAGCTTTAAAACTGGATTGACAGGTTTTTAAGTTTGAAGATTTGAATATGGTTTCAGCCTCGAAGTTACAGGGTTTGGTATAAATTTTGTCACAAGTTTTGGTTCCAAGTTTGCAATATTGAAACATGCTACAGGTTTGTAGAAAATGTTTTATTCCTTTGTTTGTGGAAGTTGCAGATTCTTATTTTCAGTTTTCATTCATCTTTTAGTTTTTCTTCATTCCCTTTTTTTTAGAATCGAAGTTTTAGATCTGGGAATTTTGCCTGATTCTCACATTTTGTTATAATTGAATTTTAAAGAAAATACTACCACTTGTAATTTTGCATGTCATCAATCTTACAAATGTTAAGTTGTAAGTATACAAGACTTACAAATGGTTTAAAGTCTAATTTTAAATTTTTAGTTAAATTTAAAATTTATGCTTATAAACTAATTTGTTCTCATGTGAAATTTTTAAAAGAAAGAATATAACCCTTTGTCAATTTCCAGATATCCTACTTCACACTTATATAATATATATGTATCCTTTTAAATTTTCTCATATTATAAAATTTGCACACATCTATTGTTATAGTTTCAAATCCACTTATACATACATCCGGACATCATTAATAATCAAATTTATTTTTTTTATCCAGATAAAATTAGTACCGAATAGTTTAAAATCAATTAATTATCCATTTAACAATTATTAAAAATCCGGGATATCACACCACTCATACCATTATCTTCACTGATCCCGTTCTGACTTGTTCCATCAATTCTTGTTATCAGCTTTGATCGTTGAATTCGTGCCGATTTTGCTTTGCTTCGATTCATATTCAAATTTCAGTGTCTGTAGCAGTATGCATATCCGTGTCATCTTTTGTATTCTCTAGGCTCGAGAGGTGAGTAATCACTCACGATTAACATTCTTTTATTCATTAAATTTGATTTCAATTGAAACGACAATTGAAATATGCTGCTGTAGTTATTTAAATTTGTTATATATGCTATTATCTGTAACTGTTCACCTGCGGGATATGACACCATATCCTGTTGTTTATATTATATTGGTATTGATGATATATGCATGTTATTTTATTGTATTTTCTGTTATCACTCTGCAAGTTCCATGTAGTTTAGAAATCGTTATGGGTTGAAATGATAAACCCAAGCGATTTTCATTTAATTGAATTTGGGATTACGGGTTGAAATGATATCCACCCGTATGTATTTAGTATATGCATTGAAATGATAAATATCCGTAGCACTTGACTATATGATAGGAAATATATACAGACACCGTTGGTCCATATAAATATTTTGAAAATAATTTCTATAATTTTGGAAAGAAATATATGGTTTATAAATTTGATTCTTAAGATATTATATAAATGAAAATTGTATATATAGATTTAGTAGTAATATTTGATTTAAATTAGATTGATTTAATACATATAATATGGTTAAGTATTTATGTAAATCTATATTTCAAATAGATTCTCTTGTAATAAATTGAATAATTAAGATTGGGAGATAAATTTGGGTTTATAAAAATGGTATTTAAATAAGGATTTATTTAATTAAATCGATTTGAAATTTTTGAATGGGAAATTTAAAGGGTATGATTTTATAACTGGATTTTTGATTTAAGTGATTTAATGAATATTTCACGTTTAAATAAATTAAAGAAAATATTGAGAAAAATGTAATTTAAGGTTACTTAAATGATATTGAATCTAATAAGGGAGTATTTCAAGACTAAATAATAATGAGGTTAAATCGAGATCTATATGAAACTGTTATATAAAACATTTAAATATTAAAACCTTGAACTATATTGGAATTTAAATGGTTTATGTTGAGATTCGGATCTGTATTTGAAATCAACGTAGTTGAATTTGTTATTTAGCAACTAAATTGAATTAAAATGAAAATTTAGGTTGAACTAAATTTGAATTTATTATTTAGAAAACTAAATTGAATGAAAATTTAGATGAAACGTTGAATACTTAAAGTTTTGAAATATATGGAAATATGAAGGGGTATTTGTGATTATAAATCCGAATTTGAGATCGATAAAATTTAAGTAGTTATTTTAGAAATTGAGTTGAATTTAAATTGATAAATTGAGATTGAATTTAATTTGAATGGGAAGATCGGGTTGATGTTGGAACGATTTGTTAAGTTGAGGAAATTGAAAATACTTTACTGTGTAAATTATTTAATATATATAAATACTATTTTGGGAAATGTAGAGATATTTGAAGTGAAAATGAGATTCGGTTTTGAAGTATAAATTAAGCTGAAATGACCACGGTGTTATAGTGTATATTTCTACCTTGTAGAAAGTTCCATGGACCCTTAGAGGATGGTTATCCCAGACATCCTTTAAGTTAATTGTATTTCAGTTGATATTTCACTTGAGTTGGATTTATTGATATAAGAATGTTAATCCTGACTCGAGTGTTTTATGTTTTTCTTACGCTCGGGTCAGACTGGGTGATACAGCATTTGAAACTCACATTTGGAGTTCGGAGCTTCATTTGGAAATCCAACTATCGATTCAGATTCCAGCCTTTCCAGTTGATTGGTTCAGAGAAGTCATCTGTTGCATTGGAGACTTCACTGCATTTGAAGTATTCGGTTGTATTTTTCTAACTCTGATGTATATAGTAGCTTCATGAACTGCTATTCTTTATCTATTCCGCTGCATTATATTACTCTGTGATCTGTGATTGATTTATTTACTGTACATTTTAAGTTTTGCCAAATTTAAATTAACAATTCGGTATTTTGAATTATTCAAGTCGGATATGTATGGTTTTATTATCGATTTGAATGGTCCAAAATAGCGGGTCGTTACACTCATATTATGGTGTGACCATCAAAGCACAGATTACAAGCAAACCCGATCTTACATTCAAAGACAAAGCATATAGAAATCAACCTATATTTCGTTCGAGAGCAAATTCGAAAAGAGAGATTACAAGGTAACCACATACCTGCACCTTATCAACATGCCGCCATTCTAACAAAGGCACTGTCTGCTCAAATTTCTTCAGATTTAGGAATGGTCTGAAGGTAAAAGAGACTCAAACAAATACAAGAAAGGCTGCCAAACATATTAAAGCTCATGAACCAATGTTGTCTCAACATCAAAATCTCAGCTAAGCAGCTAATCAAATCATGAAAGCATAAAGATTCGCTAGGAAATCAAGTCGCAAAACAATTGTAAATCGGAAATCACTTACGATCTGATGAAGTTTGAGAAAATATTTTACACAAAGGAGCGATTTAGGTGATGCCATGCTCGAAATCACTTGCGATCTGATGAAATTTGAGAAAAAAATTGACATACGGAACAATTTGGGTACCCCCATGCCCTAAATATCAGTTTGAGGGGGTATTAGAAATCAAAATAATCGGAGCGTTTGTAACTATAGTATGATATTATACAAACTGCGGTTTGGGTATAATAGATAGCCAATTGGACTATGCTTCTGAAGTCAGCTCATATAGAGTGTTGTACACTATAAATGCAACTATATAATGTAAAAACTGGTGTAATCACAACTGATTTGAATAAAGCAATTGACATTATATCAATTCTCTTGCTAAACATAGTTTTTCAAATTATCTTTTAGTATATTTACATATACCTTCATGATAAGTGCATTTGTAGATGGAATATATTCGAACATATCTCCAGCAACATACTTAACTTTACCATTCTTCTCCATTGCATTGATCATCTGAGGCAGTTCTAGAACCATACACTTTATTACAGCATCCATGACCTCACCACTAACAAAACCAGACAACAATACAATGCCTTCTGCAAACCCACAACTTATTGAAAATCGTCATCACCGCGCTGCATTCACAACCTGCATGCTGCCTTCATAATTTAATTATTTCAACCAACCAAGGCCATCACAACCTTTTTCCTTACTCTTGTTGAAAATCATCATCACCTTCTACAACAACAGTGACCAAAATCACTCAAACTATCATATAATTACTGATCCATAGATATGCGACAACCTCAATCTCCATAATCCGCACAACAAATCCAGAATAAGATTCAAGTCATTTATAGAACAACTTTACTTTATCTTGTCATATATCAAAAATAGCAAGAAAAAAACTAAGGCCCTATTTGTTTTTATTTTTAGTTTTTGGTTTTAAGTTTTTGAATCTCATTTTCGGTTTTTTATTTTGAGTGTTTTTAATATTTTGAGAAGTGTATTTGGTTCTATAGTTTTGAAAAATAGGTTTTAAACTAAAAATCAAAAACGCCATTCCAAAACAAAAATACCAATTTCAGATTTGGTTAGAATTTGATCATTAAATATAGAAATGAGATGAGATAATTAACGAGACTAACAAAAAATGTCATGAAATTGGAAAAATCATAAATTGACATAGATAACAAAACGATAATGACTACTATTATGTGAACCATATCGAAATGAGACTAAATCATGTCATACTATAAATTAATCATATCTCAAATAAAATCATTACAAAATTGATAAGATATATCAATTGTATCACTTCACTGCATAATGAGAGGAAAAAAGTTTTGATGTATCCGATAGGCAAGTAGTCTTTGCTTTGTTTAAGTAGCTCATCTTCCTCATGCTAGGCCTTCTCTTTTCTGACAAATAGAAATATACAAGTAATATATATAATATCGGTACCATGAACTTTTTTGAATACTTGATTACATATATTATTTCAATATGAAGGGTAATGTATCGATGGACACCACAAAATTTCAAAAGTAAGAACATCCATCAAATGTCCTTTTCCATTTAGGACATCAAAAAAATTCAAGAATACATGTTTCTGCATTCGAAAATTTTGATGGCGTACAAAAAGATTTCCATTCAATACATCAAGTAAGAACATCCTTCCTGTAAGCAATGATGTTTTACAAGGTACTCTATTCATGATGCTCCTTTGATTAGCAACAAAGTAATTAATCATTAACATATCACCAAACTCTTCATCACAATAATCCATAAATACAAAATCATCATCAGAACTAGGACCATCATCGGATTCATAAGAAATGATACTAGATCCAGCAGACATTACTATGCATAAAATTTAAGTTAACCATTTGTTATTTGAACTGTGTTTACTAATAATTTTTCTTACAAGTCAGGTAGTCCAGGTTTATGCAAAGATTCAAAAAGGATTATCAGCCTTATACCAGATTTTATTAGAAACAAACGAAAAATAAATAAGATAATTTTTAAAATCTTGTGTTAGCAATAATTATTGAAGGAAAAAACAGTGTTTGAGAGTAACAATGACAATCATGATAGAGGTAGCAATGTATTCTTAGTTAGTAGAGGAATTATAAAGGCAGCCAATCTTTCTTATAACCAAACAATATTTAAGCAGCTACTAAACAGTAATAGCTTGCCCAAAAAAAGCACAAGGAACTCTATTCTGACTCTTCTGATGAAGTTAATAAAGTCATTAAAGCATAAAAAACATATGATAAATTTACTACAATTATAATTTTGAGTTCATTACTAACTTATATTGATATATGACTTGCTAGTTTAACATAATTTGTAGCTAGAAGACATGGTATAATTTATAGTCTCCCAAAGGTGCTTTATAATAGGTAGTTTTTAGTTTTATTTTACTTTGCATATGGCAAAGCAAAAAAATCTTTAAAAATAGCATATGACTAATAAAGTGATAGAGAAGAAACAATAACATACTAATGACATGAGAAAGAAACCTTAAAACCTGTGACTGGGCATTGCTGATTAATAAAGGTCATTACCAAAAGCTCAAACATAACCACACTAACTTATGCTCAAAAATGATAGTTAAAGGTAATGCAATTATGATTTTTTTCTCTCACATTCGAGCAAAAAAAATGGCGGAACAGAGCAAGCAAACATATAATAATAGTAAGGGGATGAACATGTACAGTAAAAAGCAGAGCAGTGCAGCAGTCAAACTTAATGCATGCAAAGGATCATTCTTTATATCGACTGAATATCATAATTCAAATCATATTCAGAATAGATCATGGCATGGTTCAAATCGATATTTTTTTTATAGAGTTTGTGGAAGTTAAGGGTTGAAGCATATTGTTTAATCAATCTTATATTGCAATTTTTACATGAAAGAGAAGAATATAAAGCAACTCTTAAAATTACTGACCATTAACTGTACCAAAAAAATATTAAAAAAAATGCATGCACATTAAACTCACAGGCAACCATCTCTACCATATCATGACAAACTTGTATGAATGCATGGTTGTAATTCTTTATATAAAACGTATAAAACTTCAAAATTGAAAAGGCAGCATCAATATTTTCAGACCGAGTTCAATTCATAACTGATTTTCAATTTTATATAACAAATACATTCACATCTTAGCTTCCATCTATGAGGAAATATCAAACATTTATTAAATAATTTAAATACAAAAGAATTCTACACAGAAGGGTCTGACGCCCACCAAGTTAAGCATTAAGAACATAAAAACAAAATTGATTTACATATATAAACCCAAAACAAAGATGTAATAGATTTTTACACTGAATCCTACAGAACAATAGTACAACAGCATGTGCTATACAAATAGTACAATAGCATATGTTAGCATAGCATTCACAAACACCAATTTAAAGGAGTAAATAAAATAAAGTATGCAGTATTCCTCACCCCCTTGCTTTTACTTGTAAATTAAATTATAGATAATTATGACATGAAAAGCATTTTAGTAGTGAAGCATGAATATGATAAATATTTTCTTTTAATAAAGCAGCATTTTATTTATCCATTTTATTTTACCTATACAACGAAAATATCATTGTTTCGCTTTATTATAGTGGAGTTGATTCATCTGAATTTCTTTTCAACAATCTTATCATTACGTTGATGCATTTCTCTACAGATGTTTTGAGTGCATCTGTTTGCATTTGTGATTTCTTTATTATCATCTAATGCCAAATTTTGATTTTCAAAATTTGTTAATAAGTTTTATCTCTATCTTGCACACTTTGACCATACATCTGTCACTTATTTTGTATCCATTTTTGATGTTGAGTTGTAATTTAAAAAATTCTAAAGATCTTACCCAAATAAATATGCCAAAAAACAATGTTTAAAGTAAAGCTCAATTTAGCTAAGGTCATGGAACAATATTTGCTCTGCATAAAATCACAACACAAATAGCATTTCTGCAATTGAATGAAGGCGAAGCTGAAATTTAGTAAAAACTCTAATTGCTTGATTATCACCCTGAGAACAAAATTACATGTTCAACCGGAAGCACTAATAACTGATTTATCTGATTCATAAAAAACCCAAATTCACGAAAATAAATCAAAGGATAAACAAATCATTCGCGCTTAAGCTTAAGTTTGAAGCAATCGAGAAAACTATGTAACAAAAATCGAAATTACCTGATTTTGAATGATTGTGGGATAAAATCGCGGAAGAAGAAAAGATTTCGCTCACGCCTAAATCCAGAATTAGCGGCCGTAAAACAGAATGGAGTTTTTGAATGCGTTTGATATGTGTTTTTGTTTTGGGTTTTCACGGTTTTAATTTTGGGCCAAAAAATTGGAAAACAAATAAATACAGTTTTCAATTCTCCTTGTTAAGCCCATTTTGAAAAATGGCTATTTTAGAAAATGAATTTTACAAAATGATAAAGCAAACAAGTTTTCATTATTTTGCAAAATTAAAAACTAAAAATACTCTGAAAATGGGTAACCAAACATGCCCTAATCTTTTCACTATCTTTATCAAACACAAACCATTCATCACAAAGCATCACCATTCAACCCATAGGGACACGGCCATGGCTCTTGAAAAGGCTTCAGAATCCACGCTTCACCTTGCTATTGCTGGTAATATCGACATTGACGAGGTCAACGCGGAAGTTTTCGGCCTATTCATAGCAGGTGGAGGAGCCGTAGAGGGAGGTGGAGGTGTAGTCATGGAGAGAGACGCGTCTGTAAGAGGTGGTGGGTGCAGGATTAGGTGTGAATGCATGGTAGGTAGACAGAACGACATCGCCGTGGATCTAAGTTTGCAAAAGGAGTGGGAGTGGATGACATGGATCTGAGCTCGTAGTTGAGTTAGATTTTGTATTTGTACGGGATGGTGGGTTTTTAAGAAGAGTAGATGTTGGAAATCCTGGAATGGAAACGGAGGTGTGGTGTTTGAATTGACCTAGATTTTTGTTATGAAGGAGCAACCAAAGCGGCCAAAATAATTATATGAAAAATTGGGAGTGGAGCAAAATATCCGAGTTGAAGTAAAAAAAAAAAATAATATGATTTGGAGTAAAATAAAAAATGCAATTTAACATTTTTGATTTTTCTTGGGTTTTATAAAATTTTAATTTTTTCATTTTTAGACTGTGTGAAAGTTTCAAAATTTTATGAATATTTCTATATTTATTTAGAAGATTTTAAATTTTTCGAAATATTAAATACTAAATAATTATTACGTCTTAATATTAATTATTACTCTTAACAATTAAATATTTAATAATTATTATTATTTATTGGTCATTAAAAAATTAATGATTAAATACTAAACATTACTTCTTATTTAATACCTATTATTTATTACTTATTAATTCTTAATTATAATTGAATGTTAATTATTATGTATATATTACTAATTATTAATAATTAATTATTATATATTTATAATAGTAATTAATAATTATTTAATAGTAATTACTATATAACAATTATTAAAATTAAATATTAAATATTACTTCTTGATTATTAAATATTACTTCTTGATTATTAAACATTGGTCTTAATTTTTTAATTATTATTAATTATTTGTCTTAATTATTATTAACCATTAATTATTGAATATAAATTATAATTACTATTGATTAAGAAATATTTAATATTACTTCTTAATTTGTAATTATTAATTATTATTTATCACTTCCTAATTATAATTAAATATTAGTTATTAAATGTTAATTATTATATGTATAATATCAACTATTAATGGGAATTGTTAAATAATAAATTATTAATTGTAATAAATAATTATTAATTATAACAATAAATTTTAGTTATAACTTATTACCATAAATTATTTATTAATTATCATTATACGATCACTTATGATATATGAATTAAACAATTTCCGAAAAAAGGTTGTGATAGATTAACATTCATGACATCTTTCAAGGGAAACTTCTAAAAAGGTTTTTATACAACATTTAGAAATTGTTTGTTAAATAAACTAACTACAGCTTCATAAAAAATGTTGTAAAAACCCCATTTTTACACTGTTTGTCATTCAACGTTGTAAAAAGTCACTTTTTACAACGTTTCTCCTTCAAACATCATAAAAAATCAACTTTTTCTTTTAAAATGTCTCTGTATTTAATAGTTGTAAGATATTATCTAATAATGTATATTGTAAAAACATTGCAACTTGAAGTTTAAAGAGGCCTGCTTATAATCTTTATTAATAGTTGGATTGGAAACGCAAACTTTTGATCCGACCGCGAACTTCCAAAATTGCCCTTATATTTATTTCTTTATTAAAGGTTGTAATACATTAGCATCACACTCTTTTGATGCGGCGTGAAATACAAAAACTATCTCTCTACAGATATTATCAAGATTTGATATAACTCAAAAATATGATCTAACAATTAAGTTTCCTTTTCATATTCAAATTTTCCTCTATATTTATTTACCAAGTCTTCATATTACTTAAAAATAGGATCTTTACGAAAAAAAATTCTATAAATTAATAATATAAATAAAATTTTAAACTAACAAAAAATTAGATATTGCAACTTAGAAATAAAAATTCAAATTAACTACGTATAATTCAACATAAACATCTGGCTAAATATTTATGGAAAACATTTCCTTTTAAACGTATTAAACAAATACAATTTGTACAAAAACAATTTAGGTGTCTTCATCACATGCGAAGCGCGTGCCGTAATGCTCGTGTTTTTAAATGTTGTAAACTTGAAGTTGTAATAAGGTATTTTTGTGTAATGTCACCATCTGCCACATCAGTAGGTACTCCACCTTAGGCGTTTTGTATCACGCTCATCATCATGGTAGTAAACATAGTCCACATGTCGGGGTTAGCTGCAGCCTTTGTGCCTGCTCCTTCCTCAAATCTAGAGACACGGTTCCAAGTTATATTCCTTATATATCTGCTCATCCTTATCACTAGTGTGAACTCGTGCTACACAAATGGTTTCACGATATAGTTTCAGTAGTGCATTTTTTTGAATTTCAAGTCATATGAAGTTACAAATACATGCATATGGACCGTAATTCTTTTAATTAGCTTTTTCTTAAACACTACTAACAAACGTTATTTTGATAAATTTCTTAACTAATCTCGAAGCATATAAAGAGGAAATTAATATTTTAGAGGATATTTGTTTTATACAACAAACGATAACATCAATAATCTATTTTTCCTAACTTGATAAATATTACACTACTAAGCATGCATGCTTATTAATTTTCATATGTAAGCAATATAAGTTAGCATAATTTTATCGTATGTTTAACATATAAATTTTAATATATACATAATTTGGTTTGATAATAATTTTCTGAACCTGAAATAGATAGATTATATTCAAAGTGAAATAATGTTAAATTAGTTTCAAAGAAGTCATATTCCAACATTTGTGTTATTACATTCTTTTACATTACGCATAATAATTAAATTAGAGAAAATATTATAGTAGATTTAAAACATTATATTTCTGATGTAGATAATGTAATACGACATGACAGTTATATGTACATTATGTAGTCAAATATTGAGTATATCCATATAATTTTTTGTTTTACTTCAAATATTCATTAAAATATAATAACTAAAATAATATATATGATAATAAGGATAATACAAAATAAATTAAGATCACAATTAAACAAAATACTTATGGATACGTACATACTTTAATTGACATTTTATTAAAAATAAAATTCGGATCAAATAGTGTAAAGAAACATAGTCAATAAAGCACAGTAATGAAAATTGATTATCATTTGTATTTATTAAATAGGCACCTAAATATGCACGGAAGAAAAAAATCCTCGATGTGAGAATTTTGTATAGTAAAATAATGGCATATAAAATCCGAGAAATGCCAAAGTTAATTTCATTTCACTATGGACAAAAATATGTGGAATCTATGGGTTACCCAAAGATAAATTATGTTATTTTTCATCAATAGAAAAGTTAAAACTTCAATATTAGTTATGTCCATTACCAATTTCCATTATTTTCATGTAAAATCTTCCAAAAGCTGAATGGAAACATTTGTAAACCTCTCCTACAAAAAACTGACATCACTTAATACTATACTCTACACTCAAACATAATTTTCATTTCAATTCGACTCTTTTTTTAATAATTGATCACCTTATCTTTTTTCAAGAAATTAGCCTTCCCTCGTTTTTCTTCGCATATGGTATTATGGTCCAAACATGGTATGTTGGTCTAAGCATTTAAATTCAAACATTTGGCATGATTTTTGTTAGTAGCACTAACTCAACATCGACATAATGCTCGTAATATTTTTTTGTACAAAGTAACGTCAATTAAATATAATTTTAACCTAGATTATATGTTATACATGTATGATAATGGTTACCAACATGTTTTGTTATATATCGAATATACGATACTTTATTTCAAGAATACAAAAATAAGTACAATATAATGTTGCCAAAATTGTGAAAGGAACGAAATACTTTGTTTGTTTATTGGAAAAAATTATTTATAAATATATTTTTCTTATTATTTGTTCTTTTGCCAAAAGTATAAAAGGAAAGAAATATATTTGTAAAACAGATGGTGTGTTTCTACTTTATTATCTTTAACAATCAAAAAACATTTTCTAAAGTTACAAAACAATCACATTACATGTTCTCTCATAGAGCAGGAACTTATAATGCTTTTGAAATGTTGTTAAAAGGAATTAATCAAAATGAATTAATTGATTACTAATTAATTTGCTAATTTATTAGCATTAAAGAGAATTAATGCGTGTCCCTTTTTATTCATTAGATATAATTTCAATAAAGAGAACTGATTGTTGTTAATTCCCAAATTAGTTTAAATTCACATTAAATGTTATCGATCATAATTATTTAGTTGAAATGTATATATATTAATTCTTGTTGTGTGTTGCATGAGAAATATTATTTGATATGATCTTTACTATTTGAATTTTGTTTACATATAAACTTTAAAAGTATGCAAACGTAGTCATTGGACATATATGAATAAACATGTGAGCAAATTCAGTTTATTGTACATTATACGCACATACACTACTTAAAGTTAAATATTGATCGATAAATTAATGAAATTTTTATACACAAATTTCTAGTTTAAATCAACTACCAACCATGTTTTGGTGTTCAACTTGTTAAGAAAATAGTCCCAGCGAGATTCATATTTATTCCCAATTTTGTAATGTTAAATTTTAATCACTTCGCTATGTTATATAATTAACTTTCAACTAAAGTAAAAAAAAAGTAATATTGACAAAATTTGAAATTAACTAAGTTATGCACATTATAAATTTTTTAAACTATGCATATTTTCTAATAGTTTCAAAATATGAAGGATCATCATATTTGACATTTTGAAAAAGAACACGTCCAACATAATATATTTTTAAATATATAAATATTTACTGAAACGGATGATGACTTTATATTTTGAAAATATTTTAATATTTACATGATTCCAATATATATAAATATAAGAACAAATATCATGAGAATGCATTTATATTTAACTTTGTATGTACTCGATTGAATGTAAGTAAATTAAGATAAGGATAACCACTTGAATACAAACAAATTATAAAATTAATTACTATAGAATTTAATATTTTATTCAATTCCATGTTAAATTAGAGAATGGTCTACATCATGGTTATTGAATCGATTCTCTTTAATGTTATTTATATCATCAATTTAATAACACTTTGTTGAATGTTAAAGATGAAATAATATTCAACTCTCATTAATATCAATAATCAATACAATACAATTTTGGTCCACCATATATTAACTAATTAACGTGAAAATGGCCACTCCTCCTCCTTTTCGCATGCACTCTGTCTAACCCCTCTCTATCATCTTCGCCTCCCTTCTTCCATCCATCACTAGTCTTCTATGCCCCGCTACATCTTCTCATGCCGAAGAAGAAGTCTTGGCCCAAGAAAAAGGTCTTGGCTGCTTCAGATCTAAATCATGCTACCTTACTGACATGCTCTGGCCATCGTTCCACTAGTTCCTCTGCTCATGGGTCTCCTTTTACCTTTGGAGAACCCGTCTCGGCCTTGGATCCGGAATTTGCTGCAGCATCTATTGATCAATCTCGTGAGTCAGCATCATTTCCTATGGAAAATCCCTTTTCTTCATTGCTCGCCGACATCGATGTCGAAGCTCATATTGCAGGAATAGTCCGCTCTACCTCTGGTGAGCACTGTTTATCCTCCTTTCTTGCTTGGGCTGCTCGTGCACCCTATTGGACTGATTCTGAGATTGGTTTAGCCTATGATAATGTACACGTTTATGCCGTGAATGTTGGGTTTGTAACAACTCGATATTTTCAACCATTCGCATCCACACATGTTGGACTTGAATTGCACAAAATACCGCATTGTAAATAAAATTTAGCAAATCTCAGAATATACAGTAAATACATAATCACAAATCACAGAGTAAATAATACTGCAGCGGAATTAAAAGAGATAGTAGTTCATGAAGCTACTATATAAAAATAAGATACATCAGAGTTAAATAAGATACAATAGAAGAGTAACAAGATACATCAGGTACAAATCAGAATACATCACTGAAATCACTGGATACAGAAAGCAAAATAGATGGCTGGATCTTCAAGGAAAGCTCTAACTCCTAAGGTGAGTCTTGAATGCTGAATCGCTCAATCTGACTCGAGCATAAAGCAAAACACAAAACACTCGAGTCAGGACATAAATACTTATAAACTGTAAATCAACTTAAGTGAACAGTAACAAAATGCATCAGTAACTTAAAGGATGCTTGGGATCGCCCATCCTCTAATGATCCGTCAAACTATTTACTGTGTAGTAATATTGCGCTATTATAATAATATCTACAGTAAAATAAACTTGCTTTAAAATAGCGTTCCGGGCTTACCCATATCACCCTTCACACATAATAGTCACAGTATTCCAACCAATGTCATGATATCTCCAGATCGGGAAACTATCAAAGGATACCACACGGGTTACGGAAGAAAAAAAAACTCGTAGTAAAGGCTCGGTATGGTAGGTGACACGGCACACAAGGCAATGCCAGGATAGATATACCAATTATGCACATGGGCTGGTGGTAACGTAGCAGCCACATACGCCTACCTCGGAACACACTCCCATATCAAAATTGGAGGATGGCCATCTAATCAATCACAAGTAAGAGTATAGTATCGAAGGAATGTGTCCGACCAGAGGAGCTACCCATTTTGGCCCGAGATCGCTCCTGTTTTAGCCACCTTATGCCAACTCACGGGAGTTGGGTCCACGTAATATACCTCAAGAACGTCGCCACCATCCTACTTCATTCTGGAATCTCCACCGCGTACACGGTTGTTAAAGTGGTTTTCGGAGTTGGCAGAGAGTATGACAACTTCCGATCCCGGTCTCTTTAACAACCAAACGTTATTATAACGCCGTGGTCATTTCAAAATAGTTTATAACTCAAAAAGATCAAATCATTTCATTTCAAACTATATTCCTTTCAAAATGGTTTACACTTCAAAACCAAAACCATTTTAATTTCAATACTATATTCAAATCAAAACAATATTATTTCCATTTCAAACATATATCAATTTTCAAAAATCATAATACTTTCAAAGTTATAATTCTTTTGAAACCAAAATACTTGAAATCATTACACTTTGAAAATCATAACATTTCAAAATCATACATTTGAAATCATCCCTTAATTCATTTCATTTTAAAATTTATTTGAATCAACTCAAATTTCCAATTTTATTCAAATCAAACCATCAGTTTCAATTCAATTCAATTTCCTTACAAAACATTTCAAATCTTATCAATTTAAATATAGATTTGATCCACCAAAGTAAACTATTCAATTTTTAATATATCTCAAAGCTTTAATATACCATATTTCAAAACTAAATTATATAATTTCATATATCTCAAATTTAGCTTCATTATTACTTAGTTTTGAAATATTCATTTCATAAATCAAATATCTTTTAAATAAACTCAAATTACAAGTAAAACAAATATCCTTTCATACAAATATAAACTTCAAATATTCGTTTATCAAAATCAAATATCATTCCAAATTCACGTTCTTTATCAAATGAAGATTATATCATTTCCAAACCATTTCAAAATCATTAAAATAACATATCTTTTCAAAACCTCATTATCAAATCATTATTTGAATTCATTTTCAAATATTCAAATTTAAATATCATTTAAATATCAAATATTTCATTCATTTATTATTTCAAATATCATTACAAAAATACATTTCAAAAATTCATTTATCTCATTTGATTTCATTCAATTTAACACATAACCAAGTAAACCTTATTTAAATTCAAATTCAATATAAACTCCTTAAAATTCGAATTTAAATATTAAATTATATATTCAAACTTCTTATATTCACAAATAATCAATTTCCAAAAGTTAAATCATTTAACACTTTAAAATATGACCCAAATAGTGTTAAAATCTATAATATTTCAAACATTGTCAAAAAAATAGCAACGACAGCATTTATAAAGTGCTATCGTAGTTTATAGTTTCCAAAATAGAGTTCAGGAATAACGACATTTATAAAATGCTGTAATAGATGTTTAGTTATTTTCAAACAAAGTTAAATTCAAAACAACAGCATTTAAAATGCTGTCATACGACTACAGCATTTTTGGAAATGCTGTTAATAAAATTCCATATTTTATTATAACTTCATAAACATAAACTTCAAAAAATTTCTATTTTAAATTTTTAAATCATATTTCTAGACTTCAAAATTTCACATTTAAATCAACTTAACATATGATTTATCACAACAAAATTTTACAATTAAATATCCAACTAAAACTCACTTTCATTCGTTAAGTCAAAATTTCACTGTTTCTTAACTTATAAATTTCAACAAACTTAACATTTTACTTCAAATATCATTTCAAAACTTTAAATTTAATTTCCATTATTTACTTACATTTATAAAATAAAATTTAAAATCAAAAATCACATTTACTTCAAATTTACATAGTTAAATTCACAAATTCAAAACTTAATATTTAACTTTCTTAAAACCATAAAATATATATTTTTAAATCAAAATTCATACTTTTAAAAATATATATTTTAATAGAAATCATTTAAAAATATACCATGGGTCTGTATATAATTTTCTAACCTAGGTCAAGTGATACGGATATATATATCATTTCAATCCGTAGTTTGAAAAGAAAACCCAGGTTCTATCATTTCAAACCCGCAATCCCAAGTAAATAAAAATCGCTCAGGCCTATCATTTCAGTCCATAACGGTTTTTCCCTATTCTAATGTCTGTTCGGGTATGTATCATTTTAACCAATAGTGATTCTATTCTAACAGGGAACTTGCAGTGTAAATATGTGCATAAACAATATAAACAATGTCATAATATAATGTCATATATCAAATGTCAGGTGATAATTAACAGTTTTAACATGGTAATAACATAGCATAGCATATCATATGATCCTCATTAACTTGCATAAACATTTTTAATTACTAAACACTTGTCATCGATTCACCATTTCATAAATAGAAATGTCGGAGTGAGAAAGACTCACCTTTCAAGCTGAAGATCACCACGACACACAAAACGATTCCAAAGGCACAAAAACACGATACAACACGACTAGTGATTCAAATGAGTGGAGAGAGCCAAGATATCATCTTGTCACAACAACCAAAACAAGACAATGCAATATGACATATGAATATATTTAACACAAAACACATTGAAATAATTTGGATTTAAAATGCAACAATGGACAAGATGACTTTACCATGCCTTAACCATTCAAAAGCTTAGCCATAGCTGGACCTAGGCTTGGCCATGATGTGTGTTAAGATCAGGTTATGGCATCAAAATAGCACGGCAACATGAAGTGAAGGGGTAGTGATTGCAACATAGGAGATACAAAAGGAACCAGGCAAGTAGGTGGAGTTTTGGGGAAACAAGGCTTGGCCTATGGGTCAATTTAGGCTCGGACAAGGTCATGTCAGGCCTAGACAGTTGCTGGAGCTGCGGCTAAAGGTGGTGGAGTGGCTGGTGGTGGTGGCTAAGGGGGTGGCCAAGGCATAGATGAAGGGTATGTGAAGCATATATGGTCTAGGCATTGTTTTTCAAGTGTTGCTTGCAATTTTGAGAAGTTTTCATCATAGGAGAGGCCACGGCCTATCACGGTCAGAGGGTAGGCATGTGGTGCTGCTGTAGATGGTGGTGGTGATGGTGGAGAAGTGGGGCCGAGCAAAAGCTAGGTAGAAGAGGAAGGCAAAAACTTAGAAAAATAGGAGAAAAGTGGGAAAAAGATGCCATTAGAAATTTTAGAAAATGGTAGCTGTGAGTTTTAGAAGAGGATAAAAGGAAGTATTCACGTGAAAAGGTAGAGGAATACACTACAAAAACAAATAGAAGTGTATGGTCAAAAGATAAAATGAAAATGAAGAGACAAGTATATGAAAAGTCAATGGAAAGTGAAAGGTTTTTTACTATTGGAATTTCATTTTCTTTTAAATCAAATATAGAAGAATAATTTCAGTAAATACATTTAAAACCAAAAAAAGTGAAATAATATGAAAATAAATAATTAAATTTAAAGAAAATAGAAAAAGAATAAAACAAATTGCTTAAAAGTCCAAAATAGTGTTCAAAAATTACAAAAATAAATCATCGCTAGCCTTGGAAAAATATCCACTTCATTGTGAAAATATTATAAAGCAAAAATTTGAAATAAAATAAGTTATTTATCATTTCTAAAATGAAATAAATAATTAAATTGGGGAAAAATAGAAAAGAACTAAAGTAGTTGTTTAAAAATTGAAAACAGGGCATGAAAATTACAAAGAAAAATACCATTGGCTCTAGAAAATTTCTTTTTCACTTTAAAACAAATAGAATGTCAAATAAATAAAATAAATGAGGACAAAAATAAAGTGGGAATGAAAATAAAATAAGTTCTTAAGAAAAGTATGAAGATAAATAAAGAATTACTTTAATTAATTGAAACTAGAAATTAGAAATTTTAAAACAAAAATACAATTGACACTGGAAAATGCCAATTACACTTTAAAAATGTTTTAAAACCAAAATATATACAATACATGTTATTTACCCATATAAACATAAACTAGAACATTACATGACCAAATAAAATATTATTTATATAATTTAAAATAAACAATTTTGTTAAATACAGCAAATTTAACACAATAGTTAAAAAGGCATAACTTTCACATTATAAATCAGATTTCAACGAAACGAAAAGCAGTTTTCTTAAAAAAATTATTTACTTTCATAATAAAGTATAAAATTCAAAATTTTCAAACTTTCAAATTTTAAATTTAAAAGTCAAAGTTTGATCATTTTGACCAAAATTCATTTTTTGGAAAATATTCAATTTATACATGTTTGAAATTATAATTTACATTAAAATCAAATTTTATATTTAAAATAACAAAATTATTCATTTTAATAGATAAAAATAAAGTTTTTAAATCAAGAATTCAATCATAATAATTAAAATATACAATTAAAACAATCAGAAAATACAGGGTTGTTAGAGGGTTGGAATCCACTATTGGATTGAATGAGGATCTGGTTGGTCGAAATCTAGATGTCTCTGATGATGTTCGTGAACCAGCCTTGTTCGGCACCCTTCCTGTTTGTGTTAATATCCACATGAATGTACGTATTCTTGCTAATCCAAATTTTGCAGTGCACGTTCCCTATCCTGAACCACCCTCTGTTCTGGTATCCCACTTACATGCCCCTCAGTTAAAACCCCTCAGGTTCCAAATGGACTTCGTTGTTTAAGTCATTATCGTGCAACATAGGAAATTATGTACCTCATTCTTTTGTTTCCATGGAGGTTGATAGGGTTTTGTATCCTCCTCCAGAGGTCATTTAAGCTAGCGAAGACTATTGGGCTGACTACCTTGTTGGTTTCTTCCTTGATTTGAATCCTTTGTACCATATTGTTTGGGAACATTGTAAAAACCGTTGGAAACTTAAGTGTAGTCTCCAAGTTCAGTTTAATAATTCTATGTTTTTCTTTAAGTTTTCTAAAAAGGAGGAAAGATAATGCGTGCTTGAGGATGGGCCATCTTTCATTGAAGGTAAACCGCTTATTATTACTTCTTGGAGTAAGTCCATTAGTAGTGCAAGAGATCAGGTTTCTTCTGTACCTGTTTGGATCCATTTCTCTCATATACCCTCTGTTCTTCAATCGTTGCTTAATTTGAATTGGATTGCCAGTTTAGTCGGAGATCTTAAGTTTTTTGACTCGAACACAGTGGCTAAAGGCAGGATCGTTTATGCTAAAGCTCTGATCAAAATTACCCCATTCAAACCACTTCCTACTAATCTTATAGTATTATGCCATGTTGATGGACATGTTTCGATAATTGATGTTCATTACGGATGGTAACCCGATACCTGTGAGATATGTCACTCCTTTGGTCATGTGGCGTTTTCATGCAAACATCTCCCTTCTTCCGATTCATCAGGTGACCCTCCTCTTCCTATCCTGGAAAAGATCCCCCTTCCTTGGCCTCCAACTAGTATGTGGGTTCTGAAGTCTCGCCCTTCCATTTTGGTTGACTCGATTCCTCCTACTACTATCGTAAAGCCCCTGTTTGTAACATCGATGTTGTTTTTACTCCTTCTCCTTTCATTATTGTGTCTTCGCTTCCTACGTCCATATCCCTTTTTTCGGATGTACCTTCTGATGATGCTATCATTTCGACTCTATTGATTGAGTGGAACTCCAGGGAGAAGACTTGGGTTCATGTGAATTCTGAGATGTGATATAGTCCAGAGTTTGATTGTTATTATATGTTTGTAAGTGGAGATGGAGAGATGAGGCAGTTATTTTACCATGTTGTCGGTGATGGTCTTGTTCTTTCATGTGATGGAGATGATGGTGATGACCATAGACTTATTTTATGGGATGACACTTAGGATAGAAATTTTATTTTAGTGAATCTGTGGTTTTTGATCCAGATATTGTTGCTCATTTCTCAAGGTTTATCCATGTTATGGGGCCTTGTCCCGTTGATGACGATAGTGGTACCTCCTTTCAGAAGGTCGTCTAGTGCTTTGTTTGTTCAGTGGTATGGCCAATATAAAACCATTTTAGTTGTTCTGTGCATGTATAGAATACCTGTTTTTTATTTATACACAGTGGAATGGCCCACTTTAAAGCCGACTAGCTTTGCTAAAATAATAATCAACCTAAAACAAAAAATGTAAAGTTTCAAATTAACCTATAATTGTTTGTTTTCAATTATGTTAACTATATATAATCAAGTAGGAGTCCAGTTAACCTCATTTACTTTCAAGAAAAAGTTCAAACTAAATTACACATATTCTGTAATAAATTTTTAAATATTTTGATAGGCTAAATTTATTTTTTTGATAGTTTTAAATTTTGCTAGTGTAGAAAGTAATAATTTTGGAACTTGATGCATTAAAAGGATGAAATATAACGTTATTCTTAAAATGGAAGTACAAAGAATTATTGATCATCAACATACTGTTTTTTTGAAGTTCACGTATAATTTAAGTTATATATAATAAATTCAACCTAAACCAATATAATAAAAGAAGTAAATACTGATATAAAATTCATTTCAATTTGAAGACAATCATTATTAGCATATAAATTTCCAATACTAATAGCTATAAAGTTAGTCCAGCTTAGGAATATATTTATTGTTATATGCAGCTAAAAGCGAAAGTAAATTAATAAATTTACCATATTTATTTTGAATCCAAAATAAATATAGAATTAGTCCATTAATTCTAATTATTTCTCTTTGGTTTGATTCCAATTTTCAAATTAGAGAATGTACTATGCATTAACTCCCTTTAATACTTTTAAAACATGCCAAAAGTAAAAAAAAGTAATAACATTAAAACTTGACACATTAAAAAACAAAATATAAAACTAAGCTTAAAACCAAATGTAGAGATAATTTTTGATTAATTTACTAACTTTTTTTTATTAATTATGTTGTATTATTGTTTAATATGATTTATTCTAGTTGAAGTTAATATACTAAAAAAATTATGAATATCCACAATTATTTGTTAATATCTCCAAACTAAAAAAACTTAGTTTAAAACCAAAATTTTAAATTAATGATAATTAATTCACTACTGAAAGATCCTAAAGAAATCAATGGTAACTCCGCATTGATTGAAAAATGCATATGCTTATAAATATTTGATGGACGATTAAATAACATCATTCAAAAATGTATTAAAGTGCGGGTTTGATAAAAATGGCTAATAAAATATTTTACAACAAAATAAGTTTCCATTATGTAATAAAATATGAAATATTTAAATAAAAATGGTTCAAAAACACTCATTTAAACTTCTAACAAAATTTCAAAGTTGTGTACTGTAGCTAAATCAAATGTGCTATTTTTTTCCTTCAAAATACCATACAAAAATTTACCATTTTGATATTCTTTACTGCAGATATGTTGTTTTTAGCCAAATTTTTTCTTATATAATTATATGGGTTTGAATTAGAAAAGGAACAATGTTACCTCCTATAGTTTTGTTAAATCAGACTTGATATCTACATAGCAATAAATCAGGTATTCCTTACATAATAAATGAATTAAACAAAAAACAAAATCATACCACATAAAAAAATCAAATAGATGTTAATTATTATATAAAACCTAAGAATAAAATAAAGTTTCTAACTTTATTTGTAATATATTTTACTAATCAATAAAAAGATTATGTGGCATTCACATATTTATAAAAATCAGTTACTTTCTGCAAGACAAATAAAGAGAACTATATTCATAATCCTATAAACTTCAAATTCAACCTCAAAATAGAAAATATAAATTATAACAAAAACTTCAAATTTAACATCAAATTAACTGAAAAGAGAAATAATAGAAAAAACCTAAACATTTAATCAAGCTCAATTTGTCTGTGTTTTTAGACGGTCTTCAAATTATTTTTCATTAAAAATTACAATAGAGTTAAGCCAAAATCCAGTTAGATTAAAAAATTTAAAGTGGTTGATTAAAAATTGTTTGAAAAGAATTTTTAATTTGATTTAGATTAGAAATAGAACTATTTTTGAATTAGATCATACATATGAAATTGAAAAGGGGGAGGGGACAATGTTATGAGAAAATGAAATGGAAGTGGAAGTTTTAGAAGATGATAAATGTCTTGATATATGTAAATGATGAAATAATGAACACATGATTATTGTATATGGAAATAGGAATGAAAACAGATTAAATTTTTATATAATTATATAATTTAATAGATGTATAGATCATTCGGACATTAATGATATAATTATGTATTCTATAGGCATTAATGGTTTCATTAATATTTAGAATTATAAATAAGTCTAGGTGGTGTATTACAACACAAATCATTTAAATTTAAAAAATGCTATAAAACGCTTGTTCGAAATCAAATTTCTAAAAAAATTCAAAGTTGCCTACCATAGCTAGATCAAAAGTGATATATTTTTCTTCAAAATACTATATTGTTAACCAAAAAATGGATCAATGCCTTGAATTGAGTGTGAAAGCACCAGCCTTTTTCTTACAGAGCAATAATATAGAAAATAAATGTAAAAAGAGCAGAAATAGTATTAAGATGAGAAGATTTTTATAGTGATTCAGCTATTAATGAAGCCTAGGTCCACTTTACAATTTTTTGTTAACCGACTACGGTTACAAGTTGAATCGGATTACAATACGATTGAATCTTCTAAGTCATATCAAGTCACAAGTACAAAAGTTCACTGGAGAATCATAATGAATCCCTAGATGACTACTGTTTGGGAGGAGAAGAGTGAAGAATAATCTCTGTAATGCTCTAGCAGCTAGTCCAGAAGATCCCCTATATATTGCATGCAGGTGAGTATTTATAAGGTAATTCAATGAGTATTTGGCTAGAAGCCCAAGTGCAGAAGAGTCTAGTTGTTATGCCAAGTCATCATCGAAAATATCAAATCAATCTGGGTCATTTCCATGGATCGCTAGCTATCCATTGGGGATGGATCGCTAGCTATCCATTGGGGATGGATCGCTGGCTATCTATCAACTTAGCATATTTTTCTTACAGAAGCCTTTACTTAATGCTATGAAGGAGCTTGGAAAGTTTGAGGGTGATCCGACCTATCTTAATGGATCGCTAACTATCCAAAGGGGATGGATCGCTAGCTATCCATGGGGTTGGATCGCTAGTTATCCATCCAATTAGCATATTTTTGAGTGATCTTAATTTGATTGTCTTCCTATCTTCTATTTAAGTACATTGTTCAAATATCAAGTCGTTTGGAGTTCGTTTGATCATCTATCTTCATGGGTCATCTGGTCCAGAAGAATCATCCATAACTCACTAAATAATTTACCAAATTACATGAAACTTCGGATATGGAATGTAGATGAGTAGGAGAGCCTCCCTATGATCATAGGTCTTAAGGTCCACCTCTCATGGGTCGGAGCTGATGGACCAAACTAGCTCAATTAGGAGAAGAATCATCCATAACTCACATCAAACTTAACGAAACCATACGAAACCTTGTAAGTACTCTCTCAAGAGTGTGTGGGACCTACCTTATAAATTTCAGGTTATGGGGCCCATCCTACATGGATCATTTGCGATCCATCAAGATAGGTCGCTAGAGATCCATCAAACCACCACCAAATGATCCCAGTTTTTCTACGAGCCTTCTTTTATGTCTTATAAGTGTTCTCATAGAATTTCAAGTCAATTTGACAAGTTATGATGATCTTGATGCAAGTATTCTTAGAAGAAGTAGTAGATTATGATGCAAAGGCTTTGACAACTTATGATGCTTCCTTTTGAATCGCTAGCAGTCCATGGATGATGGATCACTAGCGATCCACCTACTTAGTGGATTTTTGGCTTGTTTCTCTTAAGTTCCATTGGCTTGTTCTTTTAGATGCCTTGTTCAAATTTTAAGTTATTTGGCTTATCTTGGATGTTCTAACTCCTGTTGAATTATGCTGGATAAAAAACCCATTTAACATTTTCTCCCCAAAGTATGCTTTCATTGGAAACAAAGTGTGCTCTGGAACAAGGAAAGTTTCAAAATACTATTTTATGAATTTTAGTAAATCATTGGAGTCAATCTCAAGATATTGTTTTCAATTAAATGACTTTTGATAGCCATTCTCTTTCTCTTTGGATCTGAATTTCAATTCTTAGTATTACGATGCAATTTTTGCTTCGTAGTTTACATAAGGCTTTAGGTCGGTAAGTGGATGCACGACGTAGATTTGGAGTCGACCTGTACAGCTTTAACTCGACCGGCGGTGAAGTTAAGTTTTGTCTCAATACATCATTCTGGAGTGAAGTCTTGCTCTTTGTCTTTAACTCTTTCTTTTCGAGGACTTGGTTAAGTTCCTATTGCCATTTTGAATTCTAATGCGATGATTTATTCCAAAATCGGATATAGTGGATGATTCAACCGTATCGCTCTTCCCATTTTCGTACATCAGTGATCCTAAAAAGAAAAGTTTCGCATGTCGCTTTAGACAACGGCTCAATTATCAATCGTTGATTGATAACGGATAAGTGTAGAAAAAATAATTTCAAAGGACGACATGAATTGTTTTTCAAATGTAAGCAAGCTATCTATAGTGGATTGTTCATTTGTAGTATTCAAGATATTGGACTATTCTTATGTAGATAACACACTACATCTGCCCAGTCAACGCTCAGAATCCGATGGTCAATATACACCGACTACCCTTGGATTTTGGGCGTTTGGTATACAAGGATATTATTTAAAGTCAAACATACCCAACAACGTTAAATACCAAGTTTTATTGTTGAAAATGACTCTTCGGTCATATAATCTTTAGTCTGGTGGAGGGACTTCCACTCCACCGGAAGCTGGGTCATTCACAACTTAGGCTTCGCTTATTATTCCTATCATAATGGGATGATTGATTACGGTTGAATTATAAAGCATGGTTACTCTTGTAGATTTGTAGTTGAAGATTGATCAGCCATAGTTTCAGTCTTCGTAAGCTAACGTGACTTGTTCGATTGCGATTATCCTTCCTTTGCATTTTTCGAAATTCAACCTACACACCAGCCTCTGTCTCCAAGGACTATTGGTTTAATTGCTCAATTCCGAGCACTGATTTTTCTCACTTTTGAACCTCTTTTGTTCATGTGTAGCGTATTCATTCATTGTAATTTTATACATGTAAGTAATACTTCTATGGTCATTTTGACATATTCTATTTCATAGTTTTGTTTAGAACTATGAGGTAGCTCGTTCTAGCCAGTTCTGTAGCAAATCCCTAATTATGCTCAATTGAGTCCATTTCAACAAGTGTTGGTGTATCTGCCCTAGTCCATAGGGCTAATTTCTCTAAATACTAAGTCTACATGTTTTCAGATGACTA
The DNA here is from genome assembly GCA_030765085.1 of Allium cepa. NCBI lineage: Eukaryota > Viridiplantae > Streptophyta > Magnoliopsida > Asparagales > Amaryllidaceae > Allium > Allium cepa. The sequence goes on along the minus strand of CM060938.1, from coordinate 456,703,839 downwards.
TGTCTCCTAGGCAATACGTTCGATTATTCCAATTTGATTGTCACGATAGCTCCTATCTCCAGTAACTAGGTACTTTGTTGCTTGATTCCAAGATTTGATTTTTTTTCTTTCAATAATGTCTGTTTCCCAACTGTAATTGAATTCCTCCAAGTTGACATCGTCATCCAATGTCATTCTGGGTACATGTGCTGGAAAGACGCGTCGCCGTCATCTTTTGCTAGAGTGAATTCTTCCAAGTCGAGTGTTGAGACCCTAATCATGTATTAGTTTCTATCTCTAGGAATTCATGAGATGCTAGAAGATAGGGCTGAAATTCAATGAAACTCTTGCTTCTGTTTTTGAAAGCTGATGTTTCGATAGTTTCATTTTGAGGGTTTCTTCTTAGCATCATCAAACTTCGAGTAATGGCATACTACTGCAAGTTGGAACCAAATGATCTAGTTAGATCGTAAATTGGTCATCGTTCCTTTTCATCATTGCCAGAGCGCGAGTGGCGGTTGTTTCTAAACTTTAAATCCTTCTTTCCTTTGGTGGCGATTTTGTCTCCAGAATGCTCTGTTTTTCGATATAGAACCGTTATCTAACCAAACTCACAGTTGTTAGTGTTTAGATTTTGCATTATCTCTTTCGATCAAGTATCTATGCGTCTATCCTCGCTCAGAGACTAGCTATTTCGAATACATGTACTTGGGTGATTGTGAGAGATGAAGAGGTCTGGGACAAATGATTCGATTGTCCCTGGTCTGGATCTCAATCCTATTATAGGATTGAGGAAGTCCAATAGTTTTAGTTTCGACCTTCTGTGATTGTCCCTACACGTCCGTAGTTGTGGATGCTTTTCTTGATTGCTGTCGTCATGGAAGTTCTGTTCATACACCAATTCCTATTACCGGGAATTGATAACCTAGCCGCTTGGTTCCAAGCAACATTTCCTCGAGGGTGCCTATCTTTTTGGTTATACCTGATTTCTTTCTAAGTTGAATTCAGGAAATTTGGTTGTTCACCAGCTATCATCTCTATAAATTAGCACACGAGTAATTCAATCCTAGAATTTCCTTTTGACGCTGCTTTATTCCTGTGTAGTGGCTGGTTCCTGTGATGAAAGGTTGAACCATCTGGCTAACCTCTGAAAGGTTATGTCTTTATATTGTTAACCATTTTTAGGCAACAGTAGTTTTTAGAAGACAAGGATAGAATCTCAGTTGAGGACCAACTTCTATCTCCAGAAGCTAGTGCATTGATGGCTTACAAGAGTGTTTCTCATCGAACCTATAAATTAACATTTTCATGGCGTTGCCAAGGCAACACCGGTACATAACGAATAGCAAATTTCCCAGCACTACTGGGGCAATGTCGGTACTTAAGAAATTGAGGATTTCCCAGCGTCGTCGAAGGAACATCGATAATTATGAAATAGAAAATTTCTCATTGTTGCTGGGGCAACATTGGTACTTAGGAAACAAGAAAAGGCCTTAGCGTTACCGAGGAAACACCGACACTTAGGAGGTTAAGATCAATTTTCCTCGTCGATCTGACAATGCTTTTAATCCAGGTGGGCACTAATTTTGATCTTCGAAAACTTGCACTTCGATGATTGGATTGTAGAAGTCTTTTCTTAGTGCTGCCTGTCTTTGGGCAATGTTAAAGTCATGTTTGTTAGGATTGAATCGTTCATTGGATCCTGTATAGTTGAGTAGATCCCTTTCAACCCAATATGGCTGTTTTTCTCAAAGTTGCTTAACTTTGGGATACACCATGTTCTGGAAGGATGGGTGTCCCAGGTGTTTCCATTGCCTAGCCTTGTTTATCATTGTCAAGTGTTACCCTTGGAAATGCAGATTTATTGCTCAAAAAATTTCGTGGTTATTCTTATTCACGCAAAAACGAATTTCCTCCAACCGGTTTTTGTTATAATCCGACTTTATCTGCGAAACCCTTCATTTCTAGGCAAAACCCTTCATTTCTATGTGTCAAATTCTAGGTTCTTATATAAAATTAGAAATTATGGAGCGAGTCATCACATTGCCCTCAGTACAACTGCACTTAGTTAAAGCACCAAAATGTTAACCCAAAAATTGAATGTGAAAGCACCTACCTATTCTTACCGAGAAAAATGTAGAAAATAAATGTAAAAAGTGTAAAAGTAGTAAAAAGACTAGAAGATTATTATAGTTGTTTGGATGATAATGAAGCCTATGTCCACTTTATAACTTTCTATTAACTGACTGTTGTTACAAATTGAATCGGATTACAATATGATTGAATCTTTTAAGTTAGATCAATTCACAAGTACAAGAGTTCACTGGAGAATCATAGTGAACCCCTAGATGACTATTATGTGGGAGAAGAGTGAAGAATAATCTCTGTAGAGCTCTAGCAGCCAGTCCAAAAGATCCTCTTCATGTTGTAGATATACAAGTATTTCTAGGAGAATTCAGTGAGTATTAGGCCAGAAGTCCAAGTGCAGAAGAGTTCAGTTGTCTTGCCAAGTCATCATTGAAAATATCAAATCAGTCTGAGTTACTTCTATGGATCGCTAGCTATCCATAGGGGATGGATAGCTCGCTATCCATAAGGGATGGATCGTTAGCTATCCATCAACTTAGTATGTTTTTCTACCAAAAGCCTTTGCTTAGTGCTACGAAGGAGCTTGGAAAGTTTGAGGGCGATCCGGTCTATCTTGATGGATCGCTAGCTATCCATAGGGGATGGATTTTTGGCTATCTATCTGGTTAGAAAATTTTCGAGTGATCTTAATTTGATTATCGTCATGTCTTCTATTTAAGTACCTTGTCCAAATATCAAGTCGTTTTGGGTTCGTTTGATCATCCATCTTTATAGGTCATCTGGTCTAGAAGAATCGTTCGTAACTCACTCAATACTTAACCCAACACATGAAACTTCACATGAAATGTAGATGAGTAGGAGAGCCCCTATGGATCATAGGTCATGGGCCCACTGCTCATGGGTCAGACCCGATGGATTAAACTAGCTCAATTCAGAGAATAATCATCCATAACTAGCTCAAAACTTAACGAAACCAGATGAAATTTGTGGGTACTCTCTCTAAGGTGTGTGGGACCTACCTTATAAATTTCAGGTTATGGGGCCCTCCTACATAGATTGTAAGTGATCCATCTAGTTAGGTCGCTAGCGATCCATTAAACAACCTCTAAATGATCCTATTTTTTCTATAAGTTTTTTTTTATGTCTTATTAGTGCTTTCCTAAAATTTCAAGTCAATTCGTCTATGTATTTGTTCTCTAGGTCCATTTTAAGTTAGATGTTTTGATCGAACAGCTTGAATTAGATGAGTCTTTACTTCTCAAGCTAAAATGTTTGGCATGCTATGAAATTTGGCAAGTATTCTTAGAAGAGATAGTAGATCATGATGTAAGAGGCTTTGATACCTCACGATGCTTCCTTTTGGATAGCTAGCGATCCATGGATGATGGATTGCTAGCGATCCATCTACTTAGTTGATTTTTGGCTTGTATCTCTTAAGTTACATTGGCTTGTTCTTGTAGATGTCTTGTTCAAGTTTCAAGTCATTCTGGCTTAGTCTAGATGTTCTAACTTCTGTTTAATTCTGTAGGTTAAAAACCGAGTTAACATGCATAAAAATTTATTATTTTAATATTCTTTTACTTTATATATAATTTTTTTTCTAAATTTAATTTCTTATATAAAGCTATAGTTTAAAATTAGAAACAGATGAATGTTACAAAGATCAGGATGATATCTATGTAGCCATGAACCAATTATTCCATAGAAAATAAATGAATTAAACAAAATGCAAAATCATACCAAACTCAAAAATAAAATAAAAGTCAATAGTTATATTCAACTTAAGCATAAAATAAAGTTTTCAACTTTACCTGTAATAGATTTACTAATCAATAGGAGATTCTGTGCCATCAATATTTTATGAACTCGGCAGCTTTCTACAAGACAAAAAAAGCGAATATGTTCATGATCTTATAAACTAAAATTTTAACCTTAAATTAAGAATTAGAAATTATAACAAAAACTGCAAAGTGAACATCAAATTAAATGAAAAGACAAATAATAAATTTCTTAACCATTAATCAATTGTTTTTCCTTAAAAATAATAACATTGAAAGCAGTTGGTGGGAAAACAATCGTTGTAATATATGAGGAAAATCATAAATAATTCAAGTTGAATATGAAGTGAAAAACTATCAATGAATTTAATCAAATGCTTGTTGGAATAAAAAAACTAAAGAGATTGACTTAAAATTGCTTGGAGTGAATTTTTAAAATTCTTTACGTTAGGACTAGAATTATTTTTGAATTGTAGCATGCATATGAATCTAGAAAAGGGAATGAGACAATATTGTGAGAAAATTGAATGGAAATGAAAGAAGGAGAAAATGGTAAATGTCTAAGATGTACATTGGTATTTCTTTTAAAATTTATAATGGGAAGATAATCTATAAAACATTAATGAGTCCATTGGAATTCTTTTAAGAAATAACTACAATAAGAAAAAGTAATGAAAATATATATGTAAATTAAACTACTAGAACACATGGCAACATTTGGAATTTTTCAAAAAATTGAAAATGTAGAGGCACACTTAGGGAAGGAATGCTATGACCCGTTAGATTTTGATCATTTACATGTGTCAGTGTAGTGTTTTTTGAAAGAAATGGAACCGAAATGCCTTCGGAGGAATATTGAGTTTACATATAATATAATAGTTATGTAACGAGAATGATGTCTCTCATAAAGGAGTAAAGTAATACTCACGTATGCAACATGACTTACTATGTGTGTGTATACAGTTTTGAAAACCAAAATATATACTAAGTACGCTCTGTCATATTACACTCGATCCATTCTACAGTTATATCCACTACTCTATCTCAAATGGATCCGGTAGCAACTTAGGTTAATCATTCAACCTAGGCTCTGATAGTAAATTTGATGATTATCCTCCACTTTTAGTACCCAAATGCATATCTAAAACCTTATAAAATTCACCTCATTGGTACCTAGCTGATGGAGAGAAATAATCAAGGGTATAGCATGATATCTGTCATAGAACATATATAACATCTCACAACATATAGATAAAATATAATGACAACATAAATTTAAAACAAAAGAGACGATAATATAATCAGATGAACCAAATTAAGAATCATATCGTAGTGCATCAGGTTCAAAGATTATATAAAAAATGAAGTGGTAATCGAGTTTATGCATCTGAATCAAACAAACTATAAATCAAAAAGAACTACATCTGATAATAGATGAGTACTGATATAATTTCATGGCACTACACTTTAGAATATAAGTGATAGCGGCTCCATATATAAATATATGAAAAGCGCCAAGCTCTTGCTCGTCCTTCGCACAGCTTCATGCGGTATCTCATATATGTCTCTCAATATACTTATTTAAGGGTACCCAAGATGATAATGAGCAGGCAAATAACCTTAGCTCAGAAAAATTATGGTATGAATGATCTATAATCTCAAAATAAATATAAGTAGTAAATATCGTAAAGAGGAACATATGGTATGAAGACTGATTTGCACATGAATTTAACGAGTTAGCACATAGCACAATATACACTAAACTATCATCATATAGGTGTACTATAACACTAACTATAATATAAAGTGTGTAGATATGCAAATCGATATTACCTACATCATGTGACATCCTAACAAACATAGAAAAACATAGCAAACACAGAAAACACGAAAACCATCAAACAAATCCCGCATCTCCCATTCAAGTACCGTTGAATGTAAGATAACTCATATGATCACATTTTTCGATCAGAGACCACACAACATCTCTGTTTCATAATTATTCTAGTCCATTTTGCACATATAGAATGAGACAATTCACCATACCTTAAATAGCTAAATGGTTGAAATTCATTTGATCTAATGGTTTCAGATCATTCTCAAGAACACAAATATCTTTCCATATGTAAATTTTTTGTTCTCCCAATATTTTTCAAATAAATTATCTACGTTTAACTTTTCATAAATATACAAACAAATATTCAAGGTATTTTCTATGTGTAGAATTCAAGATTAATAAAGCCTAAAATCTAGTTTATTTTAGTTGGGTCGATACCAATTAATACACTCATATTTTTGTCTTCAACGTTTATTTATGTTTTCTTGCACTCAATTTTCTATGTATCTTATATTCATTCTTTCATAGTTTTAAATCATAATATCATCGAATCATCTCTAGCGAAAAATCACAAATAACATCATTACAGCAAAATACTATTTTAGCAACTTGCAAAGGCAATTGTAATAGGTCTTTTATAATGGTGTTGGAAAAGTCGTATTATGCCAAGTTGTAATGAGGTCGGAGCTTTTCTCCGTTTTTAATTATGAACGTTGCAAGAGAGCATTGTATTATAGTCATTACAATTGTTTTTGCCTGTTGTAATAGGTTTTTTACATCTGTTTTCCCATTATAGTAGTTCTTTTATAACCATTTTCCTATTGTAATAGGTCTTTTACAACTTTTCCCACTGTTTAAAAAAATTTCAAATGAGTAAAAAAAAAAGGCGTTGTTGTAATGAATTTGCAAAATTTAATATCATTTTGCAACTGAAACCTACATTGTACTAATGACAATCAAAATCATTTACACATACAAAAAAACATAAGATTCCAGAAAGCTAAAACAATTCATATATTCAAACCATTTAGAAAGTCTTAACATAATTAAAAAACATCATAGTTCAAAACTAAATTAACACAAACTAGTACAATATAATTACATTATAGTTCTCTAAAACTTGTAATAAATAGATAATAAAAATGTGACAGTCTACCTATGTTAATAAATTACAGCCTATTTCTACGGTAATCAAGTTGTTACCGAATTCGAGTAAAATATACTTCAAGTTGCTTCTAGTTGTTGCTTCTGAAAGTACTGCTATGGATCGTAATATGGAATATAATTCTAAGTTAACTACTAGTGCGAAATATGAGTATAAAAAGTAAATAGCAAAGTAAATGACACCAGAGATTTTTATACTGGTTCGAACTCCTGTTCTACGTCCATTCTCATACTCCTTCTAAAATTTACCTATCAATCCTTACTTAACCGGGAGGAACAGATATTACACCGCCTTAGCAACCAAACATGACTTCTACCGCCTGAGCAACTGAACATGACTTCTATGATACAGAAAGTTTTCTTGACTGAATGTGCTCTGTAGCACGGATGAGTCTTTAGAGTACACCATTCCTATAACGTTCTCCTTTGTGGTATATAATATAGTATATGAAGATTGGAGCAATTGTAATCATGAATAGATTTATTCTGGAATGGTCAAGTGATTTGAAAGCTTTTATGAAAGCAAATGGCAGCAAATAGTTTGCAAGAATATATAATAGAATCAGAGAATAATGTTGTGTTTTGCAATCTGAAATCAAGGCTATTAATAGAGTTAAAAGTTTGTAACTATTCGTGAAAAGATTTGACCAAGAAATACGGGAACAATTGTTGAATTAACAAATGTTTCTATTCATTGAAAAGTGGTGACCGTTCAGAAAAATAGCCGTTATGAATATTCAGTCGACTGAAGATATGTATTAAGTAGACTGAACACTCAAACAATTTAAAATTTTAAAAATATATTAAAAAGACACTTCATTCAATCGACCGAACCTGGGGGTTTAGTCGACTTAATGTTCAAACTTTTTGTGCATTTATGCACGTTTTAGTCGACTGGCTACCCTAGTCAGTCGACTGAAACTATCACTATATGCCTATTTAACTTAGTTTTGAAAGCAATGTGTTTTATAAATTTATATAATAAAAATTTAAGTTTTTTTAAATTAATTTGAATATAATTTAAAAGAAAATGTGCATGCATATACCACTTAGGAGATATTTTAACAAATATTAACTACTAACTAAACTATAGACAAACCAATTGTAAATATTAAAACTTGTCTTTGAAATATTTTGGTCTTTAATCTATTATCGAGTAGATTAGTATCTTTTCCTACAATTTTGGTTATTTCATATAATATATACTTATATAGTTTTCATAATCAAACATCAAAATATTAGGTTTTAACATTCTCTCCCTTTTTGATAATGACAAACTATGTAAGTTCAAGAGACTATAAAATTTATGAAAAAGCAATAAAAATCCTACTGTATTAATGAACTACATGTTTATCTTCATATTTCTCCCCCTTTGTCATTGACAAAGAGAAATATTTGTGTATAAGCAATAGAGTGCAAATGAATATATAAAAATAATTTCAAGATAATATAGAACTTGAAGTATAGCATTGAAGCACAACAATTGGTCATGGGTACAAAGAATTAAATCAAAAAACTAAAACAATAAAAAAACATACATAAACATAAAAACAAGAAAACTATTCTTTATCACTTTCGGATTCTTCCTCTTCCTCTTCTTGCTCTTCGGAAGTTGTCCATGAGAAAGCAGTAGGAGGATTCTCGGCTACCCTAGTGGAAGTTGAGCTGATGCACGAGATCTCTTCCCAAATCTTATTCAAGAACCTTATGATAGAATTGAGCTTCTTGTTGGTTTTGGCGATAGTATGTTCAACGTTGACCAAAAGTTGATTAAGATTTCGTTGATTCCTAGAGACAGTGATAAGACCCTCTTTAGGAAGAAAATTACCATGGAGTTCAACTATCTCGTCGTCATCTTCTTCCTTGACTTGTCGGTAAGGTTAAGAGTAGGAGGAGCCAATGTGAAGCATAAGGGGTTGCTGGAGTCCTTGAGCTTGATTAGCACCCATTGTTGGAAGCTAATGAATTCTTGTGGCGGTGGGCGTTTTTGTAAGCCCATAAGACTTAGTGTCTTAGAATTAAACTCTCCGACGGTGATAAAGTCTGAATCGGGAATTCGAATACCAAAGTTTTATAGAATCTACATGATGTATGCTCCATAATAGATTGTCTTGAAGCTCCTCTTGTGATTAACGGTGAGGAACTCATCAAGGATGACCTTTGCCCAATTGACACTTTGGCAAGAGTAGGTGGAGTAAAGTACTTTGAAGTCATGCTTGTAAACTTTCTTGTAGCTTCTGGTACGAGGTTAGATTGATTGAATGAGAGCACGGTGAAGGATCGCGCCTTTGGTTATAAGGCGGCAGATTTTAGCACGGTCGTATCATCGGAAAGGAACCGATAAGAGGCCTCATCCCTATTATCCATGTTGACTTCTACATCGTTGATGTCGAGGCCTTCAAATGGACTACGTAGAATGAATCCAAGTCTTTGGAGAGGAAGGTAAATTAGAATGCCGCATACTAAAGTCTATATGCAGTCATCTTTTTTCCTTGGATTTTGATGATCCAAGTTCATATTTGTAAAGAAAATCTTGATAAGAAGAGGTGTGTTGGAATTTTTGCAAAAAGCTTTTGGAAAACCAGAGAAGATCATTTCAGTCGACTAGATTAAGAGGACAGTCGATTGAAATTTATAGGGATTGTATCCTGAGTTATTTTGCCTAAAAAATGATCAATTTAGTCGAATTAAGTTTGTAGTTCAATGGACTGAAATCTAGAAAATTTTAAGTAGTATGAATTTTCAGTCGACCGAAATTATAATTCAGTCTGCTGAAAATTACAGGAAATTAACCCGTGTCTAACAGCATGGAAATGGCCCAAACCAGTCGCCTAGAGTTGCTAGGTCAGTCGACTGACTTATGTATATAATAAAGAAAAGTTTGAATGTCCAGTCGACTGGATACCTAGGACCGGTCGACTGTTCCCGTGCCTGGAAGTCTATTTTTCTTCTGAATTAAAGATTTTTACAAAGCAAAAAATTTCTTAACTTTTAATCACTTTATTAATATTTTATAACTATTATAAAAACATTACAAAAACATAGAAACAAACATACAAACAATATACAAAAAAATTAATTGACCGAAGAGTGAGAGTCATCAGAGGGTGGTTCAGTCTTCGTGTTCTCCCGTAATGGCTGGAGAGTGGACCAACCATTTCCGCATTCCCAGGAATTTGGTGACACTTAAGGACATTGTGGACTTGGTTCCCAAGGATTTTGAGAACGGATATGCGAAGGTTGATGAACAGTCTCCTTTGAGGAAGAACCATAGAATGTCAATGCGATATATTCTAGAAAACTTAAACGCTTAGTGTTTACCTTTTGTTCGTAGTAGATTTCACGTTGTAATTCTAGAGTCTCTCTCTTGTAATGATGTATATCGTTGATTTTCTCTTTAGTAGACAGAGAACGAAAATATATAGTGCGTTTGGTTCTCTTCCCTTGTCGTGTATATCCTATACGACGAGTCAGAGATGGTGTGACTTTTACAGGAATATAAACCGGCGTAGGTATATTGGAGTGGTTCGACGATGATGAGGTAGGTGTGTGAAAGCTTAAAGATGATTGGTTTGAATCATTTTGTGGGGTCATGTTAATATTTGAGAGAATAAATAATCTTTAAGCTTACCAAAACAAATTTTTCAGAGAGGATGGGTAAAAATAATGGATAGATAAACTCTTTATATATAGGTAATAAGGTTAAATTAAGTTAAAGAAGGCCGAGGTTCAAAAGAATTGAAAAAATAACAGCCAGAAATCATTTTGTGGTAGGAAATGAATAGAAATAATGACCATTCATAAGATGTGAAGTAGATAGTGTAAAGTGTAGCAAGTACCACAATAGCAAAATGGAAAGATATGAGACTTCTTTATCGGCAATCCAAGTTCGAGTTCTAGCAGCAACAATTTTGTAAAAAAATTTGAAACTACAAATCATTGATATAATACCTAATTCTACCAGTGATACCAAATGAAAGTACTGTTATGGATCATAATATGGAATATAATTCTAAGTTAACTACTAATGCAGAATATGAGTATAAAATGTAAATAGCGAAGTAAATGACATCAGGGATTTTTATACTGGTCCGTACTCCCATTCTACGTCCAATCCCAGACTCCTTATGTAATTTAACTATCAACCCCCACTTAACCCAGAAGAACATGTATTACACCGCCTGAGCAACCTAATAGGACTTCTACCGCTTAGGCAATCAAATAGGACTTCTACCACCTGAGCAGTCGAATAGGACTTCTACGATACAAAAAGTTGAATGTGCTCTGTAGATAGCATGGATGAGTCTTTAGAGTACACCCTTCCTATAATCTTATCCTCTGTGGTATATACTATAGTACTTGAAGATTGAAAGCAATTGTAATCACAAATAGATTTGTGCTTGAATGTTCACGTGATTTGAAAGCATTTATGAAAGCAAATGGCAGAGAATAGTTTGCACAAATATAGAATAGAATCAGAGAATAATGTTATGTTTTGCAATCTGAAATTAAGGCTATTTATGGAGTTAAAAAGTTGTAACTATTTATGAAAAGATTCGGCTAAAAGATATTGAAACAACTATTGAATTAACAGATGTTTCTGTTCGTTGAAAAGTCGTGACCATTTAGAAAAATAGCCGTTATGAATATTTAGTCGACCATAGATATGAATTCGGTAAACTGAACATTCAAACTATTTTGAAAATTAAAAATATATTGAAAAGACACTTCATTCAGTCGACTGAACCGGGGTGTTTAGTCGACTGAATGATTAAACATTTATGTGCATGTGTGCACGTTTCAGCCGACTGGCTACCCCAGTTTGGTCCATAGAAACTGTCACTATATAGCTATTTAACTTAGTTTTGAAAGCAATATGTTTTATAAATTTTATAATCAAAACTTAAGTTAGTTTAAATTAATTTGAATACAATTTAAAAGCATATATGCGTGCATATACCACTTAGGAGAGATTTTAACAAATATTAACTATTAACTAGACTATAGACAAACCAAATATAAATATTGAAACTTGTCTTCGAAATCTTTTGGTCTTCAATCTATTGTCGAGTAGAATAGTATCTTCTCCTGCAATTTTGGTTAGTTCATATAATATAAACTTATATAGTTGTTATAATCAAAACATCAAAATATTAGGTTCTAACAGTTTCCATCACTAGTCCTCCTAAATAATAAGTGAAATTTACCTAAAAATTGAAATTTAACAAAAATTTGCAATGTTAGATTTTCTAGGATTACAATACATTTAGGTTAAGAGAAGAAATGAGATCAACAACAACATCTGCACACAAATTATTTTCAATCGTTTTCCTTCAACGATTAACAATAAAACCAAAACCCGCTAATATTAAAAGTCTCTCAAATAGGTCTAAAAGTGACGAGATTCAATGGTAAAGCAATTTAACCATTTTTGGAAGGCCATTTTTCATTCCATTAATGTAGGTTACTTGACAGCGAAATTTCTACGAGGATTTTCAGTCAAAAGGTTTGTTTTATGCTGGATAATAGGTTATAAAACAGCGCTTCTGAAAATTTAATTTTAAGGACAATTTACCGAAAAAGGATAAACGAAATTATCATTTTCAGTTATACAGAAAATAATGATAAATGAATTTATCATTTTCTTGTATAACTTAAAGGGATAAGTGAATATATCATTTTTCTGTGAATTATGCTTGAAGCTAATTATTCAGAAGTGTTGTCCTTAAAACTTATTACCCTGTAATACAAAAAACCCTTTAACCTAATTTCTACGATTAATCTTTATTGTAGTTTACCATTTTTATTTATTGGTTTTTTTTTTCTTTTACTACCCCTCATAAACAAACTTCTGACTTCACCCCCAGCCGGGAATAAAAGTTGAAAACCGGGAAGACAGAATGAAAGCAATCAAAGCAGTTAGGAAATAAATCGTAATATGAAATTAATGGTTAATTGTAAACCAAAAATGTCTCCAATAGAAAAAATGCGTACTCATTTACTGACTATATTCAATCAATTTGGAGGGTCTAAAATAGCCTTTAGTTTATGTATATACTGACCAGCAAGATTCACAGTCATGAACATTTTGATGAATATATTCAAACTTCATCATTCTAACTAATATCAAGCAAACCATGTTAAAATTGTTTAGTCCTGAAACATTTAACATTCACGACTGCTATACGTGAAATGAGTAAAAATGGCTGATCCTTTTATTAGAAAAGGGTATTTGCTATCTTGGTTCAAGTAAAGTGCGTTATGCAAGATTAAAAACCATTACTGGACATTAAAGATGCTAATAAACCTATAAATTATATTCTACGCTATGTAAAGCAAGAATTAAGTACCAAGCAACTGTATGCAACATCAGAGACCTTGTTTCTTAAAATGGATAATAGTATAATACATGCTTATCTGTAGCTCAGGCCTACACAAATCGTGAACAATAAAGAGTCAACATTAGAATGTTGTAATAGCTATTATGCATCCAGTTGTCATGGGATCAACTCCTATGGATCTTTCCCCTGAGCTTTTTATTTCTATGGATTGGCTACTTGTTATAAATACCACTCTTATGTCCGTGAGCAGTGTTGAGCCTTGTGCTTTAGTTTCCATTTTTTATCCAAAAATATCATATACTTCTAATATAACTTAAATGTGAGCGTCTACTTTTTTTTTTACTCTTAACCAATGTCATGCAAGTGTAGATTACAGATCCAGAGACCTATATAATATACTTCTTCATGCATGCTTATACATCTTAATAAACTGTACTCTAGAGCTGCTAGAGATCAATCTCTTAACCATGTGATATATTATAGTTAATTTCTTGATCGCATACTCTCATATGTGATATCTTATAGTTAAATATTCTGCTAAAGTTAAGCTGCCTTGATGATGCCATATGTGGCATGTTTTATATAATTCTGCTCCTCTTAACTACCCTGTCTTCAATTGTCTCATTTACTTTAGACTATACATGAACAAACTCCCATGTCTTCAACCATCTCAGAAAATTTATTCACAATCCTTAAAACTATACTATCAAGCAATTAATAATATGACTAAATCAATTAATAGTTAAAGAATCAATAAACTTGGGATTTAATTTACCTAAATCTCAAGCTGCCGGGCTTATGAATCGGGAGGGGACAAATTAGTAGATGCGGAAGGCAACGGACTACAGACGAGCAACTAAGCTGGACAAGGCGGGTGATAGACAGTTCAAGTCTAATTGTCCGATGTGTGTCTAGAAAAATAGTTCCCAGGCTTCGGTTGAATAATCAAGTATTATCCCTTTCCTTCCCTTGGGATACTTGTCCAATTATAAAGGTCCAAACAGATGTTGGTCTCTAATTTTCAAATTTTAGTTTGAAAATTTAAAACATATTTTAGATTTTAAAAATAAAAAATGAAATTTTATGTAATGTTATAAATATATTTCAAATCTTTTTTTTTCGAAAATAAATTTATATTTAAAAATTATTTGAAATTTGATTAACTTGAATAAATTGTGCATGTCTGTATTTTGATATGTCTATATATTTCACTACTAGAAAATACTTAAAAAGCGACAGAGGAGAGCGACGGCTCCCGATGGCGTATTTTCGACGGCTTTCGACGGGCCGTCGGCGGCCGTTGGAAGCCGTCGAAAAATCGCGAATTACAGGCTCCAGCGAAACCTTTCTTCCTCATTTCAGCAAAACATAGCTTTAATTTCTAAAATTCCAAATTCACTCTCCAAGCCTCCAATCATTAATTCCGTATTTTTGCATCCTCACCGGCTACCAATTCAACCTCTCTTGCTTTCTAGCTCAGGTATAATGTCTTATTTTGATGAAAAATTCAATTTTTACCATATTTCTAGATTTGAATAAAATGATAAATTAGGGCTAAATGGTGATTGAAATTGTTTTCAATAGTGTGATTATAGTTTCTAGCATTCCATGTTATACTTATTTCATGTTTTATCGTGAAATTGTGAAAAACATGTATAATTTGTGATAGTTCGTGTATATGTAAATCGTTGTGTATGCGTTGATTCTACGATTGTATATATGTGTAGCGCTGCTATCATTGTATTGTGTTAGTTGGAATAAGATAAAATGAATGAACGAACTACGAGTATTATATTGTGCACGTGTTGACTAATGCAACAAAAAAAATGCACGACTCTAAATTATAATTGTGTGTATTTAAAAATGACAAAAATGTTACATCAGCCTTAGGTTGATGTAATATGTCGAATAAATGTGTTAAATTAAAATATATTTTTGTAAATGTGAACAGTTTAGTAAACCTGTATTTTTTCGTAAAATGCGCACATTTAACGTACTTTAGAGAGTTTTGACCCCGTTTGACGAGTGTTGTACATGATCGTTATATATAGTCGTTTTTTTTTCAAAAAACGACCATTTATATTCATCTGATACAATGTTTGTTTGATTTGTCCCTATATTGGACAAGTTACGAACACAGTAAGCATTTACATTTTTTATACGATTTCGTCTCAAACGGTTCATAAAATTTCAGCTTAACTTTTCTTTTGTGTTTCCTGCGTACACGCATTTGTGTACAATGCAAGGAACAAAAGGGAAATACTGCCGAAATTTTGTTGAATCGTTTGAGATGAAGTAATATACGAAATGTAAATGCTTACTGTGTTTGTAATGGAAAGTATGATGTCTGACCATTGGAAAAAAAAATCTTTTTGTACATAATTTTGTATCGATACGCTAAAAAATAAAATGTGTCATACTTGAAAATATTCTTTAATTTGTGTAATAGTTCTTTAAATTCAAATATTATACAACCATGAAAATAATCTTTTTTGAATTTGTATTATTGAAAATAAATATTAAATTCTGAACTTGTGACTCATTTTCTCAAATAGAAAAAATGATTGATTATTTTGTTGATCGGAGGAGATGGATGTACCAAAGAAAAGGATTGAGATGCTCAATAAAAGAAGATTTTTATAATGGTATAAACATATTTGTTGAATTCGCTTTAAGTAATAACGGAAAAGATCCAGAAATTCATTGTCTGTGTAGTAGGTGTAGACATTTGAAGTATTTGTTACCCGATATTGTGAAAGTTCATTTGTGCCAAAATGGTTTTGTACCCGAGTATTATGTTTGGAATCGGCATGGAGAAGTTGTAGAAAATATTTTTGCAGAGTCTGAAAGTGTCGTTAACGAAGTAGTTATGACGACCCATATAAAAAAATATGGTCGAAGATGTAGCACGATCAATGTTTCCTATGGTTGAAGTTGACGACAATGATGAAAATGTTGAAGAACCAAATATTGCAGCAATTTTTTTTTATGATTTACTAGATGCTGCTAAGAAACCTATTTGAGATAGTTGTAAAAGCGGCACTCAGCTGTAATTAATCGCAGAATACATTGCGATGAAGTCAAAATACAACATCATGAAGCTGGGTTTACGGCTGTTGTACAAGCTGTAAAAAGGCATATGCCGCCCGATAATCTAATGTGTAAAAATCACTATGAAGTTAAAAAACTTATGTCGACTTTTGGTTTACCTTATCGGAAAATAGATACATGTTTAAAAGGCTGCATGTTATTTTGGAAAGAAGACGCAAACCTTAGAAATTATAAAATTTGTAATCAGGAGAGATACAAATCTAGAAAAAAGAAGGGGAAGGAAGCTCCGTACAAGCATATGCATTACTTACCGATCACGCCAAGGCTTCAAAGATTATATGCGTCTTCTGTAATTGCATCTAATATGAGATGGTATAATGTGAAAACGGAGGAAGAGGGTACCTTGACACATCCGGCCGATGAAGAAGCATGGAAGCATTTCGATAAAACGTATCCAAATTTTGCAGCGGAGAGTCGAAATGTTAGATTATGATTATGTACTGATGGTTTTCTGCCATTTTCTCAGTTTGGTTCTAAATATTCATCTTGGCTCATTGTCGTCACACCGTATAATTTACCTCCATGGATGTGTATGAAAACGCAATATATGTTTCTTACTGTTGTCGTTTCTGGCCTCGACGATCCGACACAAAGAATCGATGTATATTTACAACCGTTGATTGAGGAGTTAAAAATACTGTGGAACGAAGGAGTAGAAACATACGATGTGCCCAAGAAGAAATTTTTTCATATGTTTGCTTCTTTGTTATGGACTATAAGTGATTTTTCTGCCTATGCAATGCTTTTAGGATGAAGTACTGCCGGTCGTCTAGCATGTCCATATTGCATGGATGAAACACGAGTGTTTTATTTGCCTCATGGTAAGAAAATTTCATGGTTTGACCGTCATCGATATTTTCTTCATGTAAATCATTCCTTCAGTGGAGACAAGAAAAACTTTTTAGCTAATAAAGTAGAAACTAGACAATCACCAACGATATAGTCAAGTGAAAACATATATGAACTTGTTAGGAAATATTTCAAGATATATGAAACTAGAGTGCAAACAGAAATTGAAGGCAAATCGATTGTTCATAACTGGTGCAAAACAAACTATTTTTTAGGAGTTGCCATATTGGAAACATCTTCTGCTTCGTCATAATGTAGATGTGACGCACAATGAGAAAATTGTATTTGATAATGATTTTAACACAATTTTGAATGTGAAAGCGAAGACGAAGGATGATTTGAAATCAAGACGCGATATAGAAGAATTATGCAAATGTCCTGAGCTTCATATGAAATCAAATGACAGTAAAAACCCAAAGCATGTTACAAATTAGATAATAATCAAGTTAAAGCTGTGTTAAAATAGGTGGAAGGGTTAAGATTTCCTAATGGGATATCATCAAATCTTCGTAGATGTGTTGACTTTAAAAATGATAGATTGAGCGGAATGAAAAGCCACGACTGTCACATAATGATGGAAAATTTATTACCCCTTAGGTTCAAAGAACTATTGCCATTAAAAGTTTGGAAGGTAGTAACAGAGCTTAGTATGTTTTACAAAGAGCTTTGTTCGATTACTTTAAAAGTGCAACGTTTACGTAAACCTGAAGTAGATATTCCTATATTGCTCTGTAAATTAGAGAAAATATTTCCGCCAAGTTTTTTTAATGTAATGGAATATTTACTTGTTCATCTTCCATTTGAAGCACGACTTCGAGGTCATGTCTAATATGGATGGATGTATCCATTTGAGAGGTATGTAATATGTTATCACGTAATTTAATTGCGTTTGAAAGATGAAGTTAATGTAAACTAATTTTGCATAGATATCTAAATCAACTGAAGAAAAAAGTGAGGTAAAAAGCATGAGTTGAAGGTTCGATATGTAAATCTTACATCGAAGAAGAAGCTTCGGTTTCTCCCACTATTTCAGTGACCATGTGAATATATCATTTCAAAGTGTTCCTTGTAATAACGAATGCGACGAACAAGAGTCCTCTTAAGTAATGTTATCTATTTTTAGACAACATGGTCGGCCTTTTGGAAAATATGTAGAAATATGGCTAGACGATAGAGATCTTCATACACTTATATTCTTCTAAATTGTGCCGAGGTTGCACTATTTGTTAGGTAATCTGAAATAATAATTTGTTTTTTATTCTTTTCTATAATGCATGCGCGTGTATAACCTAATGTAATGATTTGTTTATATATACAGTGTTTATGAACGTGAACATCCGAATGGAGATCTCAGTAAAGAATTTGTCGGTTGGTTTACAAATTACGTTTATGAGCCGAGAAATTGTGTTATTGACGAAGGGTTGAAACATCTTGCGATGGGACCAAAAAGAGTGGTCAACTCATATCCAATATATTTCGTCAATGGATATAATTTAACACCAAAGAATACGGTGTAGAAAAATTAACGAATAAAACATGTGTATTTGTTAAAGGTAGCGACGATCCAGAAAATCACATAAATGATTTTTATGGCGTTCTAACACAAATTTTGCAACTGACATATTTCTTACGACCCACGGAGGAGGTGTTTCTATTTAGATGCAACTGGTTTAACAATGTTTCAGGTTTTGAAATTAATGTGCACCCAAAATAAAGCATACATCGCACTATTACAAATACAATCCTTTTGCACTAGCCAAACAAGCATTGCAAGTGTATTACGCTCCTTTCCCGTCTCTGAAAAGAGATAAAGTAGATTGGTCTGCAGTTTTTAAAACGAAGGCCAGATTTACATTCGATGGGAAGAACATTGCAGACGAACAAACTTATCAGGCAGATCTTGAGGAAAGTAACGAAATAATAATTGCAGACGATCATACAGATTTTGGTCCTTTGATCGATGAATCAAATGTTTTGGTAGAAGCGTTTGACAGTGCAGAGGAAAATATCATAGAAAACGAGACCGAATCTGAATCAGAAGAAAATGATGATTGATAAAAATCCGAATCTGATTTTTTTGTAGTTGATGTAACTATGTTGAATTCTTGATGTATTATGAAACTGACGAAACTATGAAACCAAATATGTACGTTTACCTTTGTTTACATGTTTTATGTCATTTCCATTTATCATTTATTTAGCAATTATTATTAAAAATGCAATGTAATCTGCTTATCGTCGGAACATGAGACCCATTATGAATCATGTATAACACACTTCCATTTCTATTTCCATTTCAGTCATTAATTTAGTAGTTTATACCGTTGATGTATTCATTTACGCATGAAATATGTTTCGTTATCATGCTATTATCCTCTTTTAAAATGATGTGTGTATATATCATAGATTTACGTAATGTCATCTAGATGTAGGAGCTCTTCCCGATCAAGAGGTGATGGCAGTGGTCCATCGCAAACATCACAGCTTCCTGTCGTTTATTTAGTACCTAGAGTTGACAGGGTAAGAATTAAATTTTATTCAGCATCTTATTCTTTTGGATATACGTACGTACTTATCTGTATCATATTCAAAAACATGGGGTTGACCTACTTTCCTCGAAGGTTGTGTTGGATGTTTCTAGAGCTTCTTACTGGAGTAGGATGAGTGCTTGTTGGCTGAAGTGGGATAACATCCCTCCCCACATAGCAGAGTTTATTTGGCAGGATGTCCTAGTTAGTATATTTTTTTGTTTTTCATTTTTAATTCATTTTTGTCATTTTTTTACTGTTTACCGTTTACAATTTAATATTCTTTTTGCTTTTTATCGTGAAAATAGACTGAGATAGACATTCAGACGAACGACATCCAGTTGGCATGAGAATATTGGATGAAGACGATGCACAAAAACTATAGGGACTCGATATCCGAAATCAAGAAATATGGTAAGAAACCACGTTGGATGGGGGAGAGCGTATGACAAGCATGGTTGGGATATTGGGAAACTGACACAGCGAAGGCAAGTATACTAAATTTTTTTTAAATTATTTGACTGGTAGTAAATATCAAAAAAATACATGATCGATGAATAATGTATCAACTTTTGAATGAATGTACAGGCAGAGTCAGAAAGAAACTCTACAAACAGAAATAAAAATCCCATCACTCATCGCGGAGGGTCGAAGTCATTTCAGTAGTATCAGCAGGAGTTGGTAAATATACTGAATGCATTTTTTAAATAGTTTGTGCTATATAATTTTAAATGTACAATAATTTTATGTAAAAATCAATTTCAGAAAGCTGAGGCGCATGGTCCCATGGGCTATATGGACGTATTTACTCGTACGCATGTTGTCGAGCATGTAAATCCAAACGGGACAGTTTCGTATACATGGCACGACGATAAATCCAGCAAGAGCCATGTAAGCATATTTCATTTTATGTGGTATTAGTAATTGTTTTACTTGTTAATATATAATGAAATAAGATATGATGATATTAATGTATTAATGCAGGAAAAGTTTATGGAGCAACGCCACAAACTCCTTGCTGATATGGGTCAAGATCAGCTGACGACGGATGAGGAGGATGCTATTTTTAAGTCAGATATGGATCCATCGGAGCATGGAAGACGATACGGATTTGGCAATCAAGTGGTAAGTAAATAATATATTGGCAATCAAGGAATAATTTTAAATTTATTGCTCTCATCCTTCCATATAGTTACTTTACTTATGCTAAAATATTCCAAAGTTATAGTAATTCAAAATATAAATCAACAATCTTGTCACTATAGTTATTTGGTGTAACAATAATCTAAAATGTTATCAACATGCACATACACTTACATAAACATCATAAACTAAATTAAATAACATTATCACACTGCTAATCATTCACATACCTGCACATACACTTACAGAGATCACACAGCTAATCATTCACATACCTGCACATACACTTACAGAGATCACACAGCTAAATTAAATATTTATTATGGGCCAGCAGTCAGAGTTGGGGTAGGCAGACTAGAGCTCAGATCGATCTAGCAGAGATCGTATATTTG
Source organism: Allium cepa (assembly GCA_030765085.1). Classification (NCBI taxonomy): domain Eukaryota; kingdom Viridiplantae; phylum Streptophyta; class Magnoliopsida; order Asparagales; family Amaryllidaceae; genus Allium; species Allium cepa. The sequence continues at coordinate 456,682,629 of CM060938.1, read as the reverse complement.
CGGGCTAGAGTGGCGCGGCTGGAGGAGCGGAACCGTCGGCAGTCCATATAGACTACACTTTTGCTAGACCAGCGTATCGCCGAGTACATGTAGTAGTATGGTGGCCGCTTTCCTTCCTCTCCTGGCTCAGGTTCTGGAGCAGATTGATTGATTGCTTTGGTCGGTAAGTTTTTTCCGTTTTGTACGATTTGGTAGATGGTAGAGGTACTTGTTGGTTTTATGTACTATGTTATGCTACACTTAAAATTATGTGGATGTTGGGGATGTTGTGGATATATGTATTGATAGAACATTTGGTGTTGTAGATATTATTATGTATTGTACATTAGTTTGGGTGATGATGTGTATTGACTTAATTTTATGTATTTTTTTGTTTGGTGATTTGTGTATAGTTTGGTTTTTGATATTTGATTGGAATAGTATATATTGGATTCTGCAGTGTTAGTAGAATAGTGTTTGTATAGGAAATGTGGATGGAAGGCTGTATTGCAGCAGAAACACAAAAAAGTTTCAGCAGATTTCCGACGGCTTCGGAAGGCTTCCGACGGCCTGCATGTCATATATTTCCAATGGCTCCCGACGACGTCCGACGGCTTTCGGGTCATTTTTTCCAACGGATTTCGACGGCTTTCGACAAGTCGGAGTCCGTCGGAAGTTGTCGAAAGCCGTCGGAAATACGAACAGGTAAGGTTCGTCGAAAGCCGTCGAAAACACTGCTTTCGACGGCCGCCGACCGTTCCTGCCGTCGGAAAATGGCTTTCCCCTTGTAGTGTTTATAAAACTTTAAATGTCATAGTGTAGTGTGTGTATCTTAAATTTTTTAAGGTAAATTAATGTAAAACTTTAATTCATTAAATTTTTAATTAAAAGTGTCTTAAATTAAGTAAAATACCTATTTGATAAATAAATTAATTAAATGATAATTGATATATATATATATATATAGACACACACACAACGGATTGTGTATATATAATTATAAGTGTAATAGTTTACATTCATCTTAAATTAGTTAGGATGAATAAAATTAAATTTTAATTTTAAAATAATTTAATTATTTTATTAATTAAATTTGTAAATTAAAATTAATATTATACAATTAATGAACAATAAAGTTAATTAAATATAAATTAATCCTTGAAAATTAAAATTAATTAAATAAGATTTAATTAGTAATATGTAAGAAATTTACATATGGTAATTAAATAGTAAACTGGTATAAATGAATTAAGCTTATATAATATGAATCTTTAGTCTTAAGTGGGAATAAGTACATGCGTGATATATGCATATCGTGATTTCAGATGTAACCGATACTTGAATCATGATGGTATTTCATCAGAAATACGTTGTTTCGTAAATATTTGTCATTTAAGTTATACACATATAAAAAAGGTAAATTCTATGTAAACTCGAAAAGTTGCTGAGTAACTCCCCACAAAACCAAAAAAACCATTATACTTATGTATTTGCTGATTATACCTATCTCATTGTTAAATTTTCACTTTATACGCTCCCTAGCAAAAATTAAATTCATAAAAAAGTTCCACCATAGAAAAATCATCCCAGTAAAGTCATGCAATAACATAAAATTCAAGTTTTGCTTCTTCTACAAATCAATAATTTTTAAATTTAAAAAAAAAATCAAAACTGCATGAAATTCAAGTTTTACCTTTTTTGATTCCATTAGATTTGTATCATCATCATAACCTATCAATTGAAACATAAGATTTGTGAATTTACCTAAAATTAATTTTAGGGTTTCCTGAGTAAGAGAAATAGAAGAAGGAAAATATGATGAGAGATAAAAACATGAGTGAATAACATAAGGGCAATTTTGTTCATGAATTCTTTTAAAGTTTAAGGGGGATACTCAACAATATCATATGTCTAAATAGAATTAGCCTATAAAAATTACGAATCGTTATTATGTTAGTCATCCTCTGAAATTTATATATTAATATATTACTTTCATACTCTTTAGATGTTCAGTGTCTTAAAGCTAGAGATGTTATGCGTAGTAGTATTAATGTATTGACTAAACAATGTAACATACATGCACATATTTGTTGTGTTTCCTTAAGGTACGTGCATTATACTTTAGTCTTCGTGAAATGATGGGTGCGAATGAATAATCTATTTCAATCTATTGAGTTCCCTTAAGATCCAGATGAGATTTTGGACAAAGGCCATAAGTCAGGAGTTATACGTGACACAACCTATAAGGTGTTATCCATTTCATGTGGGCTTATAAATTTTTGAGCTTCCTCAAGATTAGAGTCCTTAGGAAATCGAGTCCTAACTCCCACTAGATAAATCAAAAATATTTCTATGTTTTCCGTTAAGATTTTAAGAAACATAAAAATTTAGTAAGAGCCTTATTAGAATAAAGTAATTGATACATTTAATCTTTCTAATATTGTAAGAATATATGCCATACTAGTTAAAATAATATACTACGATAAATTTTTGTAACTAATATAATTAATAATTTTTTTACTAATTAAATATACAAATGAACCAAACTATGATAGAAATTTAAATTAAAATATACTTACCAATAAATCTTTTGATAAGTTGTCATTTCAATACCCATGTAAGAGTTAATTTATATGATAACCAAAACGTCATGCCTCAGTCACTTAAGTGTTTATTTACCCAAGAGTAAACACTGTCCTTCATGAGTTTTTAACTCTTAAGCAGTGGAAGAATATGAAATATTTGATTCGTAGTCGATAAACATAAATGTTATTTAGTGAACAGTTACGATTCGTAATGTACGAAACTTCGATGAAGTTAATTCATTCGAAAAGATAGTAAACCAAAATATGAGATCGTATATATAATACGATTATTTACAATAAAGATCTTGTTCCAGTGCTACAAGACATACCTGCATCGATCACTAATGTCAATTTAATCAGTTTACGTAAAGTGCAATTTATTTGACATCCTTAAATGTAAAGGATGACTGAATGTATTTTTTTAAAGAGTTGGTTATGGTTCTGGTATAAAAATTTCCTTTTTAATAGTCAACCATTTTAAGAAGAAAGCAAATGCACAAGGGTAGATGTGACTTAGCACAATTGGATGAAGAGAATGAATAGTCATATTCGCTTCATGAAAAACATTCGTAATGAGAATTGTATAAAATACTAAAAGACATTTAATATGAAATGAGAAATGTGATTTCTATTACAAATGTATTTTCAAAAGAAAATTATTTTATATGAAAGTTATTATTACGAATTTAAGATACTTGATCTGAAACTCTTAGTTGTAAGCCAGATATTGTGTATGAAATAAAAAATTCTATCACAAGTGGCATAATGAAGCTTTACATTTTAGCTATTAAAGTAATGCCGGAAATAGTTGGAGCGTATGATATAATACTTCTTATTGGATGCCTCAAGTTGCGGAACTTGTTTTTATAAATATATCAAATATTATTTATGAAACAGTAGCTGTTTTTAATATTGAAAAAAATAGATAGATATAGTTTTATTTTGATAAGAATATTGTATAAAATAAATCTATAGCAATAGTATTTATAACAAAAGTGATGCATTAGAAAATACATAGGTACTTTTTTTACCTAATGTCTTGGAATTACGGAAAAAGCCATAGCTTTGAGCAATAATTCAATAGTAACATGATTATGATCATAAGATATTGACGAATTTTAATTTAGAAGATTAACGGCGATGTACCTATTTAATCGAGGTGATAGAAGAGTTAACGAACTCGTCAGACTTATACATGCAGATATATTTTGTAACGACCCAGAATTTCTGTCAATTAAAATTTGTATATTTAATTGATTTTAAATATTAATAAGTGAAATTTGTAAGTCGAATAAATTAAATTTCGAATATCTGGATTTAATTGGATAATTTAAATCGATAATTTAATATTGGAAATTACAGAAATAATTGAAAATTGGGTTTAATATGATTGAAAATGATTTGTACAATTTTAATATATCATATTGGAGTTAGAATGATGTTATAGAACTTTTAAAATCGAATTAAAAGTCAATTTGTGAAAATTGAATATTTTAATATTTAATTAACGAGTTAAAATAGTCATTTTTCAAACAGTCTCGGATTTCGACGAAACCAGTTTCACCAGATCTGTAATGTCATATTATTGTATGGTTTCAAATTTCGTGTCAATCGGATTTACCGTTTGTCCGAGGCAAGCCAAAACGCATAGAAATTAGTTTAAATCGATTTAATTTTAAATTGATCGTTTATTGCCGTAACTCGCACAAATGATCGAATTAGCGTCCGAAACCTATTCCATTGTGTTCCGAACGCGGGGTAAACCTTAGAAACGCCATCCGGCACGCTTCGTTTGGAGTTCGAATTTTTTTGGATGAATAGTAATTTGGAATTTTTTTTCTATAAAAGCCCATCCTTATTCACATTTGCAAAAGAAAAAAAAGGCTAGGGTTTCAATTTAGAGCCGCCGCCTCCATATAAACCAATGCTTGAAAATTGTTCATCTTTCTCCCTCATTAACTTCAAATCCACAAATCAATTGAAGAAATGTTCAACTACAATGTTGTAGAGATCCGTGAGGGCTTTAATTCTATACGTAGATGATGGGGTATGGCGCGGCGATGGAGAAGAATTTGGGCCATGTTCTCTGGCTGTTCACGTGCGTCGTTCAAGGAGAGGGTGGCGCCGAGCTTGGTGCTGCTGTAGCCGAGTGTAGAGTGGGTGATGGCGAACGTAATGAGGGTGGTTGATCAGAGGATAGGCGAACGGAGGAGGCTCGAAAATTTAAACCTAGGTGGCGGCTTGGGTTTGTGTTCGCGTGCGCGTTCACTGGAGAGGGAAGATGGAGCATTTGCATGGGACGGCCTGGATGCAGGGGGCTTGAATCCAACGGCAGATGATGGCTAGGGTATTAAAAAAAATGTTGTAAATTATATATAGTAAATCGTGTAAACTTTAAAATGTTGTATCTTTTTCATACGAGGTCGAAAACGCAAGAAAATAGTTGCGTTGGAACCGTATTGTCGAACACTACGCTATGGAACTGGATTGGAGTCATTAGGAGTTAGTGAGAATTTTGGGTAAAATTAAACGCGCGTTTAATTTTATTCGAAATAAAACGCGAAAACTGAATTGAAACCAAGGTGAGAACTTCTCACTCAATCGAATTATTTCGATTTAAATTTTAAATAGTTATATTTAAAATTCTTGAATGTATGTTTGAATGATGATTGTTATCTATTGATTGTTAAAATAGACATTATATGCCGTTAGTAAGCGGAGGTTATTTATTAAAAACATATACCGCGAATATTTCACAGTACAGTGAAATTGGTACTATTTATGTACTTGGAGTTGATTTCCCGCATTATATAGTGGATGAGACCCTATTACGCTGTATAATAGCGGATAATATTTTAAATCCCATATACCGCGATATTTCGTTTGGAAACGGAATTGGTATTGTGCTAATGTTTATGGATGCAGGGAAACAGGTTGGAGGGATCCAACTGGATTCCTCAACAGTATTTATTTGATTATAGATACTTTGATATTTGTTGATTATCATATACAAATATATAATGTCGTTGTTGTCGTGATTGACTATTTGGTGTGTAGCATCATTGGGCCAATTTTGGAATCTTAAAAGGATTTTTAAAGTGATTTTTGAAAGTATACGTTTTATAAAATATTTTTGGAATTGATTCATTTTAAATAAATAAACGTTATAATTTTAATGTTATAAAAATTATGATTTTTGAGAAATATAGTTAAAAGCTGATTTTTGAAAACACGGGGTTAATGATTTTATAAAATAGTTTAAATTGGGATTTTTGAATTTATGGTAAAAAAAAGTTTAAATATAGGATTAATAAAATTTGATTATTTTATAAATCAAAATGATGGAATTATAAAGGAATTTAAAGACGTTTTAAAATAATAATATAAATTGATTTATAAAAGATTTATAAAATTGATATTTATAAATTAAAATATTGGAATTATAAAACGAGTTTTTATAAATGTTAGGATGAAGTGTAAATGGATTTCATAAGTGAATGAAATTATAGAATTATAAATGGTGAAGTTATAAATGGAATTTTATACGCAGTAGATTTATAAAATATGTAAAGTTATTAAAAGAATAGTTTAGGGTAAATAAATGAATCTTATAAGTTATAAGATTTATAATTTGGGAAGTCTTAAAAAGAACGATTTTGTAAACAAATAAATTATAACCATTTAACTTAAAATATGGACTTTTAATATATCATTGAGTTATAAATTGAAATAGGTTAATAAAGGAGATTTATAAAAGGAAGTTGTTATAAAATAAATAGAAATGGAATTTATAGACATTGTTTTATAAATCCGTAAACGACTTATTTTGATAAGCAAATTGTTATAGCTTATTAATGGAGTTATATCCACGATTTTGGGCAATGGATAATCCTTTAAAATAAAATGTATAGAAATGATGAAATTGGTTAACAAAGTATATTCACGTTTTTTTTTGGATAGTGAATAATATGTTAAAGAAAATGTTTTGGATGTGATGTTTTAAATAGAATTAAAATGATCTAACGATGTTTTGAAATGTGTTAAGGTTCGAAACCATAGATTTCAACATTCATTGTTGAAATAGACGTTTTCGAGAAATAGAAGGAAATGGTGGACTATAACACTGTTGTTATAGTAAATGATTTCCGAAAGGAAATGTTTTATATAGTATTGGGATTTATATATCTATCTTAACTTCAAATCTCTATACTAATGATTTTGAGGTTTCGTAACGATGTTTTACGCAACATTCTTTTTGACTCAAATAAATGTGTTTAAAAGAACACTTTCCTTAAAGAATAAAATATATACTTAATTGTGATTTAAGTATATTGTATATTTTTTCAAGTGTTGAAAATAAATAGATTTGTAAACTACTTATTATTAATAAGTATGGAAATGCTTTTCCAATATGAAATGAAACGTTTTTGAGAATTTATCTTTGTAAAGATAAATTGGAAATGAATATTTGAAATCTATTGAAAACCGTATATCAGTAGATATTTTGAAATATAAATTCACTATGGAATTTATAAAAGAAAGGGGGATTTGTTTAAAAATAAATATTGATTTATTTTTGAAGTATTGAAATTATATATCTTGTAAAGATATTTTTGGAAAATAAATAATTTGGAAAATTATTTGGAAATCTGGTGATGTTGTGCATATCCATTGATAGTTCAATAACCGACTATCAATAATTATCTTTGAATGGGTATTTGTTGTGATTTGCTTGAATTTGAATGCCACACTTATTTTTGAATAAGCGCTCACTATTCGGGTTAGCCGGGAAAGGACCTTGGGGTCGTATAACCCATTCCGAATATGTGATACGTCGTTATGGATTGCATTTGATGACCGGTGTTGAAGACCGGATATTTTTGAAAACGGAAGGATTACCGTCGAATGTCTCTGCACCGAATGGCCCGGGTATAGAGATTCCATATGTGATGGGAAGTCCGGACGTGATTAGTGAATATCTGAATTGCAAGGACTTCTTTGTAAGTGCCTTCGGTTCTATTCGATCCCGGAACAGATTTGTATGGATTGTATGTCTGACATTACAAATTGAGATATAAAGCTGATTTCTTTCAAATACATATCTGTTGGTGGCGGAGAATTTATTCTCTTAGCATTAACACCCTTCTCTGAGACGTACGAGCTCAGAGGTTATGTAGTTGAAGGTTATTAGTAATATATTCCCTATTTGGTAGTGTGATATGCTAAGTGTTGTTGAGCATTTGTTGAATCAAAGCACGGCTTTTGTATAAAGCGTAGCTTTGTGGACGAGACTTGCTTGTCTTAGTGAAATGTGATGGGGGGTTCTCGCTTCGCGTTAGGTGGCGAACAGGAGACTCTTACACCCACATGTCCTCTTTACGGGGTTGGTTAGGCGTAACCCGTGACAGTCGAAAGGCTGGCCGTAAAAGCAAGTTTCGGGTACCATTTGTTACCACGGTGGGTCTAGGATGGTTGCAAATCCTACCGGTCGCTACTGCTTCGGGTCTTACATCTGGTATCAGAGCATATGGTTAAGCGACATCCATGGCTCTGTTGGGTATTACTCATTAGAGATAGAGTCAGTAGTACTCTAGAATGAGTTGAGTGTAATAATAGATATGAGTGCGTATTTGTTATTGAGTATAAATTGTTTTATATTGTGTTGACTTATCGGTTGATTATTTATAGATTCCGGTCGATGTAGTCTAGCTAACTATCGTAGATAGGGGTTTCTAAACTCTTAAACAAGATAAACCGACACGATATTGTTTTAAATTGGGTAAATGAAATAATTTTACCTTGATTATATTTTATATATAAAGAAATAATTTTTCAGAATTATTAAAGTGTATATAAGTTGGTTGTTGAAAATGTAAGAATATATATATAGGTTAATTAAAAGATGTTTGAATAATCTAAATAAAAGAATAATTGTATAAGCAAAAGAATTATAAGAATTGAATTATAATTAATGTGATTTACAATGGTGAAATAAACTTATATATATAAGAAGTGAAACTATATGAATATATTTATGAATATGAGTTGTAAATAAAAATGAATTAAAAGTTAAATGGAATTTACTTCAGAATTGGGAATCTGAATTGATTTATAAGTAGGAATTTAAGTTAAGTAAAACCAAGTGATGTTTATAAAATGGAATATAACTTAAGTGATGTTGAATTAAGTTGATTTTGGTATCGAAGTAAAATAATAAAGTGAAGTGATGGATATGAATTTGAGTTATATAAATGAAATTCAACTTTTGTGGTTAAATGAATTAGCAATTGAATTGAACGAATGGATTAGATGTTAATAAATTGGTAAGAAATAATGAATGTAAGTGTTAATTCATTAAAATCTAATGTTATTGGAAAAAAAATTGAATAATTGAATGAAAATCAATTTAATTGAACCAATTGAAAGTAAAGGTGTTAAACCAAAATGAATATAAGCAAAGGAATTTGGTTGTAATTAATATACATTGGTTGTTATATGATAGTTAGTTGATTGTATATAATTCATTAAGTATTAATGAAATTGAGTTAATGAAATTGGAAGCTAAAGTAATTGAAATCCAATTGGAAGTTAAGTGAATCTTAAATAGAATCGAATTTGATTTGGAAGTGAACCAACTTGAATATGAATTAGTGAACATAAACTAATTGAAAATGAATGTTAGTAAAAACATCCACTGTTAATGAATCGAATTTGATTAAATTGAAAACCCATTTCATTGGATAATAATGAGAATATGAATGGATATTAATTGGTTATGAATGTTAGTTGAATGCTAGTTGGATGATAGTTGGTTGATGGTTGAATATATTGCTTTTACTGCATTTGCTATGTTGGCATATATAGTTATTATGTTGCTATATGTTATATATCGATACTATTGTCTATATACATGTTTCTCATCTGTTTGTTGAGTGTTTAGCAGGTGCGGATCGCGTTTGCTTCGCATTTGGAGCTCGCTTTCGTGCTATATTAGCCGTATATGCTCGCTAATAATATATAAGGTACATATCTCGGATTACATATCGTACTTTTACACTTTTTTCCCTGCGGGATGCCTCATCATTTGATGAGATGTATATTTGTGATATATATACTGTCATTTTTTTTGGATCGAGCCGCGCAAAAGAGACTCTGACGAATTTTTCCGAAAATTTAAGGCGTTAGAAATTTTCTGAGAAAATTGGAAAATTTTGTGAAAACTATAATTTTGATTTGAAATTGAAAGTTAAACAATAATAGTTGTTTTTTGAAAAGATAACTATGTATGATTTGAAAACTTAGTAAAGTTATTGTAAGAAGTTTAACTATGAATTTTGGAAAAGTTAAACACTTAAGAGATTTGAAAAATCTAAATTGAATGGTTTGTTTTGGGAAAGTTAATGGATTCTGTAACTTTTTCTTACTTAGTAATTTCGGGGACGAAATTCTTTTAAGGGGGGAAGTTTGTAACGACCCATAATTTCTGTCAATTAAAATTTGTATATTTAATTGATTTTAAATATTAATAAGTGAAATTTGTAAGTCGAATAAATTAAATTTCGAATATCTGGATTTAATTGGATAATTTAAATCGATAATTTAATATTGGAAATTACAGAAATAATTGAAAATTGGGTTTAATATGATTGAAAATGATTTGTAAAATTTTAATATATCATATTGGAGTTAGAATGATGTTATAGAACTTTTAAAATCGAATTAAAAGTTAATTTGTGAAAATTGAATATTTTAATATTTAATTACGAGTTAAAATAGTCATTTTTCAAACAGTCTCGGATTTCGACGAAACCAGTTTCATCGGATCCGTAATATCATATTATTGTATGGTTTCAAATTTCGTGTCAATCGTATTTACCGTTTGTCCGAAGCAAGCCAAAATGCATAGAAATTAGTTTAAATCGATTTAATTTTAAATTGATCGTTTATTGCCGTAACTCGCACAAATGATCGAATTAGCCTCCGAAACCTATTCCATTGTGTTCGGGATGCGGGGTAAACCTTAGAAACGCCAACCGGCAGGCTTCGTTTGGAGTTCGGAAAATTTTGGATGAATAGTAATTTGGAATTTTTTCTATAAAAGCCCATCCTTATTCACATTTGCAAAAGAAAAAAAGGGCTAGGGTTTCAATTCAGAGCCGTCACCTCCATATAAACCAATGGCCGAAAATTGTTCATCTTTCTCCCTCATTAACTTCAAATCCACAAATCAATTGAAGAAATGTTCAACTACAATGTTGTAGACATCCGTGAGGGCTTTAATTCTATACGGAGATGATGGGGTATGACGCGACGATGGAGGAGAATTTGGGCCGTGTTCTCTGGCCGTTCGCGTGCGTCGATCGAGGAGAGGGTGGCGCCGAGCTTGGTGCTGATGTAGCCGAGTGTAGAGTGGGAGATGGCGAACGTAATGAGGGTGGTTGATCAGAGGATAGGCGAACGGAGGAGGCTAGAAAATTTAACCCTAGGTGGTGGCTTGGGTTTGTGTTCGCATGCACGTTCACTGGTGAGGGAAGATGGAGCATTTGCGTGGGACGGCCTGGATGCAGGGGGCTTGAATCCAACGGCAGATGATGGCTAGGATATTGAAAAAATAAAATAAATGTTGTAAATTTTATATAGTAAATCGTGTAAACTTTAAAATGTTGTATCTTTTTCGTACGAGGTCGAAAACGCAAGAAACCAGTTGCATTGGAACCGTATTGTCGATCACTACGCTATGGAACTAGATTGGAGTCATTTGGAGTTAGTGAGAATTTCGGGTAAAATTAAACGCGTGTTTAATTTTATTCGAAATAAAACGCGAAAACTGAATTGAAACCAAGGTAAGAACTTCTCACTCAATCGAATTATTTTGAATTAAATTTTAAACAGTTATATTTAAAATTCTTGAATGTATGTTTGAATGATGATTGTTATCTATTGATTGTTAAAATAGACATTATATGCCGTTAGTAAGCGGAGGTTATTTATTAAAAACATATACCGCGAATATTTCACAGTAAAGTGAAATTGGTATTATTTATGTACTTGGAGTTGATTTCCCGCATTATATAGCGGATGAGACCCTATTGAAAGATGATATGCGGTAGGATCGTGTAATATGGAATAATGAAATAGTCTAGGTATATAAAGTAGGTAAATGCAAGGAGACACCAGGATTTTATACTGGTCCGGACCTCTCGTCTTACGTCCAGTCCCTAAGCTTCACTTAGGAATTTCACTAACTAACACCCTCACTTCACCCGGAGGAATAGGTTTACAACTTACCCGAACAACCGAACGGGATTTTTTGCCGCAACTACCGCAGAGGACTTCAACTCAATTACTAAAATATAATATACGACTTGTTGTGTTCTTGTCAATACTAGTGAGTCTAATGTAGTACAATATTCCTATAATCTTATCCTCGAGAATATGCAATGTGTTTGTGAAGATTTAGGAAATGTGAATTGCTATGAATCAAAAGAATGTTATAAACAAAACAATGATTCAAGCAATAGATTAGTGAATGCTTTGAGAATATCTAGAAAATATGAACAAGAGAATAGTTAGATTAAAGCAAGAGAATTCGGTATATTAAATGATGTTAGAATCATTTATATATACTTGTAGAAGAGGTGCATATGTTGTCAAAGGTTGCAAACAAGAGATGTTTGCATTTCCATTGATGAATGGTTGCAACTCTTGGGAGGAAGAAGGTGTCTTTTCAGAGAAAATTCGCAGGTTCAAATTCAGTCGACTGAGCAGGGAATTCAGTCAACTGAAAATATGAAGTAAAATTTTCGGGACCAAATTCAGTCGACTGTGCAGGAAATTCAGTCGACTGAAACTGTGCATGTGTATAAATTTGTTCCAGTTTCAGTCGACTGACTGTTCCTGTTCAGTCGACTGAACTTATAAAACCTGCATAGTTAAAACTAAATTGAAAAATGAAGTTTAACAAAAAATTTCTAGTGCTCGTGCAAGCTTCTTGAGGATAGATTTTAACAATACATCTAGACTAAGACACATGAAAAAATAATACTTTAAGCTTGTTTGGTCTTCATCTATCTTCCTTTAGCATTTGCATATATTTCTTCCTTGTTTGTAAAAACACATTGTCATTGATCAAAATCTTCGCGTATTAACACCTATGGCGCCGTATAATAGCGGATAATATTTTAAATCCCATATACCGCGATATTTCATTTGGAAATGGAATTGGTATTGTGCTAATGTTTATGGATGCAGGTAAATAGGTTGGAGGGATCCAACTGGATTCCTCAACAGTATTTATTTGATTATAGATACTTTGATATTTGTTGATTATCGTATACAAATATATGATGTCGTTGTTGTCGTAATTAACTATTTGGTATGTAGCATCATTGGGCCAATTTTGAAATCTTAAAAGGATTTTTAAAGTGATTTTTTGAAAGTATACGTTTTATAAAATATTTTTGGAATTGATTCATTTTAAATAAATAAACGTTATAATTTTAATGTTATAAAAATTATGATTTTTGAGAAATATAGTTAAAAGCTGATTTTTGAAAATATGGGGTTAATGATTTTATAAAATAGTTTAAATTGGAATTTTTGAATTTATGGTAAAAAAAAGTTTAAATATAGGATTTATAAAATTTGATTATTTTATAAATCAAAATGATGGAATTATAAAGGAGTTTAAAGACGTTTTAAAATAATAATATAAATTGATTTATAAAAGATTTATAAAATTGATATTTATAAATTAAAATATTGGAATTATAAAACGAGTTTTTATAAATGTTAGGATGAAGTGTAAATGGATTTCATAAGTGAATGAAATTATAGAATTATAAATGGTGAAGTTATAAATGGAATTTTATAAGCAGTAGATTTATAAAATTTGTAAAGTTATTAAAAGAATTGTTTTGGGTAAATAAATGAATCTTATAAGTTATAAGATTTATAATTTGGGAAGTCTTAAAAAGAACGATTTTGTAAACAAATAAATTATAACCATTTAACTTAAAATATGGACTTTTAGTATATCATTGAGTTATAAATTGAAATAGGTTAATAAAGGAGATTTATAAAAGGAAGTTGTTATAAAATAAATAGAAATGGAATTTATAAACATTGTTTTATAAATCCGAAAACGACTTATTTTGATAAGTAAATTGTTATAGCTTATTAATGGAGTTATATCCACGATTTTGGGCAATGGATAATCCTTTAAAATAAAATGTATAGAAATGATGAAATTGGTTAACGAAGTATATTCACGTTTTTTTTGGATAGTGAATAATATGTTAAAGAAAATGTTTTGGATCTGATGTTTTAAATAGAATTAAAATGATCTAACGATGTTTTAAAATGTGTTAAGGTTCGAAACCATAGATTTCAACATTCATTGTTGAAATAGACATTTTCGAGAAATAGAAGGAAATGGTGGACTATAACATTGTTGTTATAATAAATGATTTCCGAAAGGAAATGTTTTATATAGTATTGGGATTTATATATCTATCTTAACTTCAAATCCCTATACTAATGATTTTGAGTTGTCGTAACGATGTTTTATGCAACATTCGTTTTGACTCAAATAAATGTGTTTAAAAGAACACTTTCCTTAAAGAATAAAATATATACTTAATTGTGATTTAAGTATATTGAATATTTTTCTAAGTGTTGAAAATAAATAGATTTGTGAACTACTTATTATTAATAAGTATGGAAATGCTTTTCCAATATGAAATGAAACGTTTTGAGAATTTATCTTTGTAAAGATAAATTGGAAATGAATATTTGAAATCTATTGAAAACCGTATATCACTAGATATTTTGAAATATAAATTCACTATGGAATTTATAAAAGAAAGGGGGATTTGTTTAAAAATAAATATTGATTTATTTTTGAAGTATTGAAATTATATATCTTGTAAAGATATTTTTGGAAAATAAATAATTTGGAAAATTATTTGGAAATCTGGTGATGTTGTGCATATCCATTGATAGTTCAATAACCGACTATCAATAATTACCTTTGAATGGGTATTTGTTGTGATTTGCTTGAATTTGAATGCCACGCTTATTTTTGAATAAGCGCTCACTATTCGGGTTAGCCGAGAAAGGACCTTGGGGTCGTATAACCCATTCCGAATATGTGATACGTCGTTATGGATTGCATTTGATGACCGGTGTTGAAGACCAGATATTTTTGAAAACGAAAGGATTACCGTCGAATGTCTCTGCACCGAATGGCCCCGGTATAGAGATTCCATATGTGATGGGAAGTCCGGACGTGATTAGTGAATATCCGGATTGCAAGGACTTCTTTTTAAGTGCCTTCGGTTCTGTTCGATCCCGGAACAGACTTGTATGGATTGTATGTCTGACATTACAAATTGAGATATAAAGCTGATTTCTTTCAAACACATATCTGTTGGTGGCGGAGAATTTATTCTCTTAGCATTAACACCCTTCTCTGAGACGTACAAGCTCAGAGGTTATGTAGTTGAAGGTTATTAGTAATATATTCCCTATTTGGTAGTGTGATATGCTAAGTGCTGTTGAGCATTTGTTGAATCAAAACACAGCTTTTGTATAAATCGTAGCTTTGTGGACGAGACTGCGTCGGACCTCACACCCCGGAAATGGTCAAAACAGGAAGCATGCGGCAAGGTTATTAGGGGGTAGCGCCCCTTTAGTGTATGTCATTCCTTCTGGATAGAGGTGGTATCATGCTATGGTGCCCAGATACTTAACCTATGTTATTGCTTCAAACTTATTACTTTGTGGTTGTTGGAAATCGAGGATCCTCGGATATAGATCGGTTATGATCGGGGGATGACATATTCGTGTCAGTAGTTACCCAGTTAGGGGTAACCCGGTCTTGTGTTGGCAGAGATCCGGTTAGATTCTCGGGACGTCATTCCATAGACGTTTTCATGTGGCAATGGGAAGTTCCTTGGCCTGACCATTTGTTGGAAATCCAAAGAAACAATACGAGCCTTGTACGGTTTTAGTTGTAGAACCTGCCATCTAATATGGTAGTTATAGTAGGCATAATATAATGGTACCTATGCTGGCTAAGATTTATATTCTACTTTCGAAATGTTTTCTACACTATGCACTAATAATAATATCAAAAATGATTTGATTTTGCGTAGTAAGCATCTTTGACTATCATAAGGAGAAATCTCCCCCAAGTCTGCGTTTGCATTGTGTGTGTGTCGGGAGGCCTTATGGTAGTCTCATTTTCAAAAGCATTGCAAATCTATAAAAAAAATATTCCTCGGTTTGTTTTTAAAAAGAATAACTGTTTTAAAGTTCTCACACCAGTCACATGACTGACTCGGAGTTTATTGTTTTCCTTCCTAAACTCTGGGTGCCCACCAATTTCCACACGGGCAGTCTAGAGTTAGGTTATCAGGATATTCTGAAAATAGGGCGTTGCTGGAGGCAAGCTGGATGGCATGGCGTATTCGCTAGCATATAGTATTTCTTTTCCGTTGTTTGTTGTTGTTTTGTTGTTGTACACTCTGATTATGTAATGTAATGTGATGTAATGTAATAACTGATATAGTTCTTTGTTTAAGGATTATTCATTTATTTATTATATGTTGTTCCACTGCAATTGTGAGATTCTGATATTGTTCTGTTGTTTTCTTTCTGTTCTGTTCTATCTTTTTCTCTCTTCTTCTATCTTTTTTTTTAAACCCTAAGAATTCGTATTTCCATTCATCTTGAGTTAATCAATGGAGATTAGTGTCTATTCAAGGAGTACGGATTTGCGGGTCCTTACATATTTAGTTCAAAGCGTAATGATGCCAAACAGATCAAATTATATGCTTAAATTCACAGATGAATTATCATAGAAATGAGCATGTGTATTTGATACATAAGTAGTGTATTTATGATAAGTTCATTGAGTATAAAATGGAAGTCGAAAAGCATAACATAAAAAGAAAATAAATATTTGATTTGATCGAATATGCAAGTATACTGGAAAGGATTCCATAAGTAAAAATGAATAAAATTCAATCTCGAACGTCACACTTCCCTATGATACATAATGAGGTATTGATAAGGAGTAAGCAGACTTTATTGGACAAAGAATGATTGACAATGAGTGAAGTTTGTTACTTCTTTCTATTAGGATGTGTACTTAAGAATAAGTACCACCATCCACCATTTGAACTGAGCAGCTTCTAAGTGAATCTGGACATCAATACGAAGAAAAAGTAGATTAAGAACTTAAGGGAATGCTTGGGATGATGGAATGATGAAGCACTAAATATTTTTTTGAGAGAAACGAGTGATCCTCTATTTGAAGAAAAGAGTACTCACGTATTTTAGACTACACTGAAAAAAAGGAGCCGTCGACATGCTTGACATGTGGTGATACCCATCCCATACAATATGAAAAAAAGATAAAAAGAAATCCTAACCTAGAGAGCTAAAGTTCACAATAAAATAATACAACACTATAATCCACTAAAGAAGATGAGTGATCAAATCCTCAAAATCGGCAAAATCCATTCGGTCAAAGAGCATATCTAAAGCTGCAAAAAAGACTATACAAAAAGTTTAAGACCGACACACACACACACACACGCATACACACATATATGGTCACAAAATGTTTGAAGTGATTTTGACAACTTAAAATATGGTCAGTACCGAGCAAAAATGATGTTGGCATCAATCTGAATCGACTGTTACCTGTTTATTTCTTAGGGGTCAACTTCTGAATGAGTTGGTGAACCACTTCAGTACTTTATAGAGAAAAGACAAGTCCCACGTAGGACAAATCATGTCATACCGACATGATTTGATGGAGCAATTTTTGGCAATGAGACTTCTAGACTTGAAGATATGAATAAGTATAAGATAATAGTAGTCCACTACCGACCAAAATATGTTTGGTACCGGCATGATTGTGATCGGTACCGATATTATTTTTATGCAAAAATTTGAGTTGTTCTTCCTCCCTACTCACGCGGATCCGAATTATAATACCCATCCCATATGTCCATACTATAAAAGAGTATTACTAGGTAATACTATTTAATAATATGGAGAATGAGGCGATATTGGACTATCGCACGTGAATATTCCCTTAGGCTAACATTGGCATGTATTTCAAAAATCTTATACTACTCAGTTGCACATATATAGTATCAATACAAAGCAATAAACACATACGTTTCTAAGATAGAACATAACACGATATAGAACAAAAAATAGAGAATAAAAAGTCATCTAGTCATCTACACAAGGATAATAGTACAATATTGATTGTATACAAGTCTAAAATAGGTCAAAGAAACTAGTCAATTACCCAGTACTCCAAATACATACAAAGTATATGTTAATGAATACATCCCAACGTATAACATCCATATGTACATAAGTGGGTACATAAATATGTATACAATAGCTAGTCCAACTAATAACTAACCCCCGTATTATTCCCCTCAACCTTAAGTTGGTCACTTTGCCATTGAACCTAAAATGTCTTAGACTATCCCGAGTACTTCATAAATAACACAAAGTTCAGACCATGCCTAAAATGGAGATGTCAATGTATATGACAATTGGCATGGTAGAAACAAGTGTGTCCCTATGTAGCATATAGAAACATCTCATCCACATATCCCAAAACCATGCGCATGATAAATTACCCAAATAGATAAACTGTCCATCATCTCGTAACATAGATCATAATCAAAATGGGTGGAACATTGTCCACACAATGAACCTACTATAAATATAGTATTTACTAATGTTTCTCGACCGTTATCCCCAATGAGAGACAAGGATGCTCGACGGCATAGTCCTAAGAGATATAAAAAAATAGAAAATGCAGACCCAAAAAATAATGATAAAAATAACATAATTATCTATCTCAACTCACAGTCCTAATGAGATACGAGAACTCTCAACTAAGAAGTCCAAATAGATAAATTTAATAAATCACATTAAAACATATCTCAGCCATAAGCTCTAAGAGAGAATGACAAACACCAACAGACCGTAAGTCCCTGATGCTATACGGGCAGTAGAACTCACCGCTGGTCTAGGGTTAGACTGTCATGGACAGATGAGCATGCAACAAGTCTCTTATGCCATATAATCACCCTCTCTGAGGTGGTAATATATAATAGGAAACATTTGTCATACATCCTTAATAACTTTCATAATTCACCAATAATTTCTTAGATATAAAACATATATATTTCATCCTTATTTTTAAACGCAGCCTTTTCTTTTCCCAAACTACCCTTAAAAATCATCCTAAAACCCCGAACCCACGCTTTTTTATCTTTCGACCTTTATTACAATTGAAATCACATTTTCTTCAACAAAATCCGAAAAGTCTACAAAATCGAACAACAAAACAAGCAAAATCAAGTCGAAATCTGACGTTTTCAAAATCAAACAAGTCAAAATGGGAAAATCGAAGATGATATATCTTAATTTCAGGAGTAGTCGATTTATATTACACTATTTTAAATCGATGGATCTTAGGGTTTTTGCAAGTGTTTTAGATATTTTCGAGTTAGCCGTGCACATAATCAAGCTTTTTTACGGTAATACAAAGAAAATTAAGAACGCAGACGAAAAAATACAAAACATTCTCTAATTACTGTAATTTTTGTTAAAAATTGTTCAAAAAACTGTTTTCTCTCTTCAAATTTTAAGCAGATGTTATTAGTGTGCTTTTTGCATATTTTTATGCAATATATTCGATCAATGTCTGTATTTGCCTGTAATTTTCCATAATAATTACAAATCTAACAGTAAATATCACAATAATGTGAATTAGTCACAATTATTACAGATAAATATGCAACTGTGTTGAATTTTTTTGAATATTTCTATAACATTTATGTATAAACGAAATTAAGTAACATTACTGACAATATCACATATGGCTGCAAATAATTAACCTTAATTGCTTACATTTCAGTAATAAAGAAGTTAAACAGAATAAACTTAGTGTTATATGTAATTTATAGAATAGTTTAATGTCAATTATTCATATTATTGCAGAAGATATGCAACTATACTGCACTGTTGAATATCTTTGCAACATTTATGTATGAACAAAAATAATAATTACTAACAATATCACATATAGTCGCAATAATTTAGTTTAACCGCTTACTTTTCAGCAATAATTCAATTAAACAGAGTAATCTCATTTTTATATGCTACTTTGTGAATAGTTTCATTGAAATACGAATTGATTTCGAAAAAACTGAAGAAAAAAACTGAAAATATTTATAATTACAAAATTCATATTTTAAAATTTACAATTATTCAAATTGTTGCTGAAAATTAAGCAATTAATTTTTAAAACTGTTGACATATATGCAACTATAACATATACAAGAAAATTTTGTATAAGCTAACAGTTTTTTCAATACTTTCATTGGATTACCATTCTATTTCCAAAAAGTGAAGAAAATTCTGGAAATATGTATGATTACAAACAATAAAATTTCGATATCACAGTTATTCAAATAATTGCTGAAAAATAAGCAGCTATTTTTTAAAACTGCTAAATTATATGCAACAATTCCACATATATGAAAATTTGTATATACCTTAAAATTTGCCGAACAGACTGCAATTATTTAAGATAATTGCATACATTTCTGTTTTTTATGCATATTCATTATAACTGCAAGTATTTAACATCACTTATCATATTATTAGATTGTTCATATTTATTTCATAATTTTTAATGTACTTTTACAGAAGAACACAAAAGAAGAAATAAAAGAAGGAAAAAATTAATGTTGGAAACATCAATTGTTCCTTTTGAACAACAATCAAGATCAAATATTCTATAGAAAAAGTAAAAACAATTAGTGAAGAGAAAATTACATCAAGAGAAGACAACTATAGAAATAAATGTTCTTGGCAGGATTAAGAAGGAAGAATTGCTGACAGTATCACATACAAAATATCTGCAAAATTTACCTTTCTACAAATTCATTCATATGATCTATGTTAGAATTATACCAGCAAAGGAAAACACAAAAAACTCAACAACAATAGACATAATCGTAAAAGGATATAGAAAGAATTTGAACTGCTTCCAATTTTGAGATATTTACTAACATTCACAGAGGATGATATAAGCCAATTATTATCAATTCCTACAAATGGTCGGTAAATCAAAACTTCTGGCCATCTGAAAAAAGAGGGTAAAAGTAATGCTCGGTTTACATCATTCATCAATAGACACTTTGAAGGAGAGATAAGTGTCAACAAAAAAAATCATAGAAAGGGAATTGTTTGCAACAATAAAATAACATCAAAAGAAGGAAGAGCGAATACGATAAAGCTTTTGCAACTGAATTTGGTTGCAACATTTTTAATATCAAATCCAAACTTAACCGTATCTTGGAATATGATTCCATATTGTGTTTGTGAAGATAAAATGCAGCAGATATCATGGCCAAAAACGATTCACAAACATTTGATAAAGCAAATTGAAAATATATATTGACACACCAAGGATAATAAATGCTTGCGTTACATTTTTACTGGTATTAAATTTGATTAATTAGATAACTATCCTATTAATTAATAATTTATTCAAATATTAGTTGTCTTTTTTGTTGTGGTTGATCTGTGAGAAAACAAAAATTTGAAATCAGCTAAATTGCAATACAACAACTCATATCCCTTGGCTGGCAAATGGGATATATCAAAACTCAAGCCAATAATGCCAATGACCATAGAATACAACTCAGTAAGTATAACTGCAATTTAATTTGTAGAATTGTTAAGTTACAGTAAAAAAATAACCAGTACTCTATTTTTTCCCAAACTTATCTGCGACAATTAATAATAGTTGAAGATATATCTGCAGTTATTAGCAGCAGTTGAGCATTTTTGGTGTAATTATTCACTAGAGATGCAGACTTATCTACAATTATTATAAACAATTGCATATTTATTTGCAATTAAAAAAAAAACTGAACATAGGTCTACAATTATTTACGATAAGTAAAGATATATCTACAATGTTGCATAATACTTGCATATTTTTCTACCATTATTAAAATATTTATGGACATACATACCAATCATAATTAAAATTATATACATTTTTCCAATTATTCATAGTTCTTACATAATTATATTCAAATTTCTAAAGCTTTAATTTTGATTCAATTCTTTATTTCAGGACTTTCAAGGAAAGGAACTAGAATTGCTTAAAGATGCAGTTGAAAAAGATGAAGAATATGAAGTATTATACAAGAAAAGAGAAGAAAAATATAAAGAAATAATAAGAAAACTTGAATTGGACAACAGAAAACTTCAACCTGAAAATACGTAGCTAAGAAAGCAATTGAGACAAAATATGGAAACATCATCATCCACACAATCTGAGAAGCTACCAATAAAAGAAATAAGTGGTAGCAAACTAAACTCCTCTGATGAAAATGGAAGTGAAGAAAATGAAGAAAGCGAAGATAATGAAACAAAAGAGAATACGTCAATTGGTAATACTTTCAATAATATATTGTTTTCCAACAAGAATGCAAAATTTTAAAATATTTCATGATATTTCTGCAAATATTCTTACTATATGACAAAATCATTTTAAAGAATAAATGCAGATATTATTGCAATAATTATTAAAAAGTGCAACACATTCTTCATTTTGTACATAATACCTTGCAACATAACACATAAAATCCATAATCATTTCAAAAATACTAAAGACTTAAACTGCAAACATATATTTCAGCTCAAAAGGCAGAAGAAAACGAAAATCGAACAGATATTCAAACTGAAGACAAAACTGTTAGTTGCTATTTATTGGATCAATGATGGCCAAAAATATAGATACAAAGTTGATGTGCAGTAATCACAGCAGTAGCAATATATATATATATATATATATATATATATATATATACATATATATATATATATATATAATAGCAGCGCAAATAAATAGAAAAATAAAGCAAGAAGCAAGAAGAAATCACATCAGATTTTTTATACTGGTTCGGACCTCCAGTCCTACGTCCATTCCCAGACTCCTTCTAGAATTTCAACTACAATAACCCTCATTTAACCCGAAGGAACATGTTTATACAACCCTTGAGCAACTGAACAAGGACCTGAGCAGCAGAACATGATTTTGCCTCAACGGCCAAAGAGGACTTTACACGCCTGAGCAGCAGAACAGGACTTCAACAAACACAAAAGATTGTTTTGACCTTGTGCGTTCTGATAACACAGATTTGTCACTTGTAGTACACCCTTCCTATAATCTTTTCCTCAAGTATGATGTGTGTAGTTGTGTGTATATGAAGAATAGGAAGTTTCAAATTGCTTGAAGAATATGAAATGAATACGTAAGCAATGAACGTATGAATTCAAGAGAGTAGTTAATTCAGAAAATATGATTCAAGTATAAGCAAGTAAGTGAAGTGGTTTGATCTTGAAATTCATGCATATATATAGTAGTTAAGAAGTTGCAACTGCTGGTAAAGAGATCTCTATGAATAGAAATGGTTGCAACTCTTGGGAAAGAAGAAGGCTATTCAAAAAAGAAGTGTCTTTTCACAAAAAATGACTGTTGCGGAATTCAGTCGACTGAATAATCTGAGTCAGTCGACCGATTATAGAGTGTAAAAACTCTCGGGTTCTGATTCAGTCGGCTGACTTAGATCATTCAGTCGACTGAATTTAAAAACATGCATATTAATGTTAAAATGCATAGATTCAGTCGTCTGAATGATTTGGTTTAGTCGACTGAATTCTATTGATAAGTAAAAATTCCTATAGCTCATTTGGTTAGTGCACTTGCCTTTTAAACTAGTGACCCAGGTTCGAGCCTCGCTCCATGCATTTTTTGAAAACTTAATTTTGATTAAAATATGTATGCAACTTTATTTGAATGTGAATGATGATTCTTGAGGAAAGATTTTAACAAAGCACTAAAGTAGACTCTATATATATACTTGCTGAATCTTGTTAAAAAAAATATAACTATACGAACCATACTTGAGTCGTTGAGTCTGGATGTTGGCATAGTCGTAGATTCGTGAATATCATTTACCTATTGTCAGCATTCAAAACCTTATGATCCAACATTCTCCCCCTTTTTGATGATGACAACTCCATTTGCTACGGACGAATCTTCGACAAGCTTTGTTGACTTATCTCTCCCCTTGAAAATATACCTGTAATTGTGCTATAGATTTCTCCCCCTGAACCTATGCTATATATTCCTATAATTAATTAATCTTTTCTCCCCCTTAATCTGTGCTTACATGGTTTATTCCTGCAAATAGTGTTAGAGCAATATCTTTCTCCCCCTTTGTCATCGACAAAAAGGAGAGTTTATATGATGATGTAAATTATATTTCACATAAGTGTTAACATAGAACAATATAAAACAAAATAACTACTATTTATAATGTAAGGTATCAGAAAATAACATTTAAAGCATGCGATACCCAAGGTTCTTATAATTTCCTAATTTTTAGGAAACCATACCCATTTGGGTGTTGTTGAACCTTTATAAATATAATTTTCATTATTAACTACCATATCAAAATAATCATCAATGTATTTTTCTCTATTTTTCCAATTAATAGGAGCCCAAATACTTAGATAATTTATATTCATATTTCCCATCAATGATTTTGTCCTTCTAAAGAAATTATAAACATTATCGGTCATAGTTATATTTGAATTTCTATTAAAATTGGATTTAGACTTTACTCGAAATTTAGTACTAGTACTAACATTTTTACTATACATGAAAGCATATCTAGTGCTATTTCTACGATCATTTTTATAACCTAAACCGCTTTGATCATTGTGAGCTTTTGAATTTGTAACTAAGGAAGATAAGATATCTTTGCCTTTGTTAAAATTTATGATTTTTCTATTTAATATATCAAAATTTGCTTTAGAATCACAAACTTCTTTTTGAAAAATATTGTTATTAACTTTTAAAACCTCACATTCTTTAGATAATTCTAGATTCTTTTTAATTAAAGCTTCATTCTCTTTTTTAAGAGACAAAATTAAAGAACTAGAATTGTTTAAAGAATTTACCAAAAAAGTACTTATTTTGCAAAACATTGATTTCCTCCAAAAGATCATTGTTTTTATCTTCTAACTGCTCATTTTCTTTTTGTAGGAAATCTTTTTGTGAAACCAGTTCTTCTAAGGTATTTTCAAAACATTTAGTTTGTTTTACCAAAAAATTATTTTCCTCTTTTAAATTGGAAATTTCTTACTCACAATCTTTTAACTTAGCTAAAGCAACTGTATTAACTTTATTCAAAGTTTTACAATCTTTTAATAATTCATCATGTGCTAACAGAAGATCTTTATATAAAGAATCTAAGTATACCAACTATGATATGAGTTTAGCCATAAGCATTTGTTTGTTTGCTCCTTTAATTTTTCTTTATTGCTCTTCCTCTTCTTATTGCCTCGACTAGATCTCTTTGTAGCCATTTATTCTAGGATGTTGTTACAATCTCTAGAATCTCAGGCTTTGATACCAATTGTTAGTCGCTATTTACTGGATCGATGATGGCCAAAAATATAGATACAAAGTTGACGTGCAGTAATCACAGTAGTAGTAATATAAATATAATAGCAGCGCAAAAAAATAGAAAAATAAAGCAAGAAGCAATGACGGCAGAGTTTTTATACTGGTTCGGACCTCTAGTCCTACGTCCAGTTCCAGACTCCTTCTGGAATTTCAACTGCAATAACCCTCACTTAACCCAGAGGACAACCCTTGAGCAGCCGAACAAGGACCTGAGCAGCATAACAGGATTTCGCCTCAACAGCCGAAGAGGACTTCACACGCCTGAGCAGCAGAACAGGACTTCAACAAATACAAAAGATTGTTTTGACCTTGTGCATTCTAATAACGCGGATTTGTCACTTGCAGTACACCCTTCCTATAATCTTTTTCTCAACTATGATGTGTGTAGTTATGTGTATATGAAGATTAGGAAGTTTCAAATTGCTTGAAGAATATGAAATGAATACGTAAGCAATGAATGTATGAATTCAAGAGAGTAGTTAATTCAGAAAATATGATTCAAGTATAAGCAAGTAAGTGAAATGATTTGATCTTGAAATTCATGCATATATATAGTAGTTAAGAAGTTGCAACTGCCGGTGAAGAGATCTCTATGAATAGAAATGGTTGCAACTCTTGGGAAAGAAGAAGGCTATTCAAAAAAGAAGTGTCTTTTCACAAAAAAATGACTGTTGCAGAAATCAGTCGACTAAATAATCTGAGTCAGTCGCCTGATTATAGAGTGTAAAAACTCTTGGGTTCAGATTCAGTCGACCGACTTAAATCATTCAGTCGACTGAATTTAAAAACATGCATATTAATGTTAGAATGTACAGATTCAGTTGACTGAATGATCTGGTTCAGTCGACTGAATTCTATTGATAAGCAAAAATTCCTATATCTCATTTGGTTAGTGCACTTGCCTTCTAAACTAGTGACCTAGGTTTGAGCCTCGCTCCATGCATTTTTTGAAAACTTGATTTTGATTAAAATATGCATGCAACTTTATTTGAATGTGAATGATGATTCTTGAGGAAAGATTTTAACAAAGCACTAAACTAGACTCTATGTATATACTTGATGAATATTGTTAAAAAATTATATAACTATACGAACCATACTTGAGTCGTTGAGTCTGGATGTTGGCATAGTCGTAGATTCATGAATATCATTTACCTATTGTCAGCATTCAAAACCTTATGATCCAACAAAAACTGTTGAAGATGAATCTCGGTTTATGGAGAACAAAAAGGAAAAGATGTTGACAATGAGGAAAAAATAAATTTCAAAGAAAAACAAAAAGATCCAGATGATGATGAACAAACAAAAACTGTTAAGGAAGATAAACCAGTTGAACAAAATCCTTCACTTGGTAATGCTTTGAATAATTATAGTTTTTCAACATGATTGTAAAAATTAAACATATATGTTGATATATCCACAAATATTCTTCTTATTATATTGAAATACGCCGTTGAAGAATAAATGCAGATATTAATACAACAATCGTTGTAAAGTGCAGCATATTCTTCACTTTTTCACAATTATTCACAAAAATTATATTAACCAACAACACATAATTGTATTCCAAAAATCAATAATGAAATATTAACCAACATTCAAATTAATTTCAGGTGAAAGCATTCAAAATTATCCACAGCTACAAGGCAAACAAGCAGAAGATGAAATATCTACTTCTGCTAAAAAAAACTGAAGAAATCAAAGAAAAAACATTGGAAATTGAAAAGGAAAAAAGGTACAAATCAGCTGAAGAAGTGGATTTCCAAACTGAAAAGAAAGCAAAAAAGGCAAAACAGCAAGTACAAATCCTACCAATAATAGTCAAAGAATATGAATCTGAACCTAGATCAACAGAATTGCCTACCACTACAAAGATAAATGTCAGAAGAAGGTTAAATGTACGAAGTATATTTGAAGAAAAAATCAAGCTACTTGAGGACTTCTTTAATAACTCCGAGCTCAAGTAAAACTGCATATTTCTTTTAATAGCCAAGTATACCAATAATTGCTCAAACAAAAGTAATTATCTAAATTTGCTAGTGACATATCGAAAAATATTTAAAAAGTGCAAACATTTAGTAATATTGATCATTATATCACAGCAAAAGTGCATATCTAAATGGAGACGATGACGTAATTATAACTGGAACTGCACTTGGTGAACTAACTATATGAAGTTTTCTTGATGGCCAGGTAGAACTTTACTCAAAAATTCCATTTATTTGCAAATTTATTGGCAACATTTCATTGGACTTACTGTTTTATCTACAAAAACCCATTTATCCACAACAACTCCATTTATCTGCATATTTATCGGCAACATTTCTTTAAACTTATCGTTTTGTCGGTAAAATTCCATTTATCCAAAGCAAATACATTTATGTGCAGATTTTTCAGCAACATTTCATCAAACCTATTGTTTTTTTTGCATAATTCCAAGAACTTATTGTTTTTTCTACAAAACATACTATAGTCTTCTGTCAAAAATATACTACCACTATTTCCCTACAATAATTTTCACAGATCATTGGCTGGTATTCACATGAATTGCATAAAATTCATGCAGAAAACTTGTACTTCAAAGTTATGCTGCGCTGCTGTAAGTATTATAATCTTCTAGTGAAGCAGTTATTTAAATGTTTTTTTTTTGAGTTACCTAGAGAACCAAGCATCACTTGTAAACTCTAGAGAAGTATGTGCCTGCCAAACACATACTTCGGGTACTTGTTACAGGGTTGTCAGTTTCGGGGCTCGAACTCGTGACCTTCGATCACGCAGTCCGGACCATCAACCAACTGCGCCAACCCTGTTGGCTAGTTATTTAAATGTTCATAAATTCAATTGTCTAATATATTCTCCTACAGACATTTCTACTGAGCAATTCAAAGAATGTAACACAAGCCCTAATCGATAATGTAGTAGCCAAATTTTTTGCAAACTGTAATAAAATATTCTTCCCTATCTACCAAAAATTGCATTTTACACTCCTGGAATTTATTAAACAAGATAGAATATGGATTCATATGATTCCATAAAATCACGGCAGAGAACATCAGTAGGCAGCAAGAAAGCTGGTGTGTAAATTAAAAAATGAATAAATCAGGGAAAAATAAACTGTTTAACAAAATCTTTATTTTTTTTACAGAGAGTTTATATCACTACCTTACTAAAAAAATTGGAAAAAGCAGAGCATGAACCATCAAAGCAAATCACTTTTGCTAATAGCCCACAATAACGTTCTGATTCGTAAGTACACAACAAAAAAATGTACAAATATTTCCATATCATAGGACATTTCTTCTAACAATTTTGTAATATTTGTCAATCATCGCAGAGTTGACTGTGGCATGTTTGTAATGAACATTATGAAGCAAAGAAGTGAAGGCAAAGAAATCAACAATGATGACCTTGAATTTACATATGAAGCTATGGATTTACAAAGAGCTGAACTAGCACATCAAATTCTTTCTTGCAAACCTTATAGTTGGAGCTTAGAAGAAAGCCTGACATAAAAGTTTTTACTTTTTGAAGCAAACCAAAATATTTGATGTATCAAACTGTAATGTTTTCTGTAAGAATACCAATATATATGTATATATATATATATATATATATATATATATATATATTGCTAAACTTATGTAGTTTAAAGATAATACTACTGTGTTAACACAACATTAGAGTTTATTATCAAAAAATTTATATATAAATTTCTTACAATTGTATTCAGCAATAGAAGTACATATATGCAAGTATCTCGACAAATTTTTAGTTATACTAAATACTTGCTCATAATAATTACAGAAATGTCAACAATAAAGCATATATCTGCAGATATCTCAATAAATATTAATTTATTCCAAATTCTTGCTCATAATAATTTCAAAAATATCAGCAATAAAAGCACATATCTGTAGATATCTTCAAAAATATTTAGCTATTTGAAATTCTTACACCAACTAGTTGCATAAATGTCAGCAATAAAAGAAAAAATCTACAGATATCTCCACAAATATTTAGATATTCAAAATTCTTGAACCAAATAATTACAGAAGTGACAACATAAAAAATAGATAATTGCCGATACCTCCATATTTGTTAACAAAAATTGCATATACTTATGAATACATCTTATTTATTTTCTGCCAAACAATTATACAAATATCATCTTCATATAAAAAGCAGTATTCACAAAAGAGGTATAAAAAGAAAACAAAAATTCAAAAAACTACAAAAATATGTGCAATTAATCATAATAATTGCAGAAAGTACTGCAACAATGATTAATAGAAAGCATACCATGATTAATACATTACAAACATTAAACATCCAACTTAAGGACAGAGAAAATACCATTAAAATGAATTAAAAAAACATAAACTCATTTGCATACATTTTAGCTTTCCTAAATAAAAGAAAAAACTACCTGTGTTTAAGTAAACAAGTCCTTTTATTATGACCCAACTTCTTACATATACTGCATCTAATAGTCTTTGAAATTTCACCAGCAGATTTTATCCTCTTAAATGATGATGGTAGACCAGACATTCTTCTATCTTTAGGAGGTGCTACAACCACATCTTCAATCAAAATATCTTCTTTCACAAAGTTTATAATAGGATTGATTGGATGAGAATATGCCGATCGAAAATAAACAACTTTGAAATAATCTACAATGTAATCATAAACATTTAACTTTCGACAACTCAAAATACATCTAACAGCATGAGCATAAGGAAAACCATAAATTTGCCACAAATTACAAGAACAAATCCGATTATTTAAATCAACAGATTGACGAACAGGAGAATGAACTTCAAACACATGATCACTTGATTTTATAACAAACCACGAAGCTCCTTCCAAATGAAGACTTTTCAACTAATTTTCATTCAACGGAGATACAACACTATTTCAACTATTTGCAAGTTCTCGATGATCAGAAATTGGCTTCATCAGCTTAACTCTAATGTTATCCAAGCATGAAGTGATTGGCAAATGTCTTTCTTCCAAAATCCATTTATTGAAACTCTCTGAACGATTTGATGATATTTCACTATAACGACAAGCAGGGAAAAAAACATTAGTAAACTTCTCAAAGGAAATTGCATTCAAAAAGTTTGCCACAGTAGAACCACAAACATCTTTAAAATTCTTCAATGCAACATTGAAATCATCCAAATTAGAAGCATATGCAACACGTCCAAACAAATCTATCAACCATTTCTTTTTTGATTTGAAAAATTCAGATTTTAAAGCAATTTTTAAATTATCGTTTAAATTATAAAAACAGAAACCATGAACTGAATTTGGAAACACTTTGGGAATAGCAACAAGAATACCAGGATGACGGTCAGAAATGAAAAAAAACTTTCTACTATCATCTTTCAAAAAATCTTTAAGTTGTTCACAATACCAAATCCAATTATTTTCATCTTCACGAGACACAATTGCAACTATTATAGAAAAAACCTGATAAAACAATAAATATATAAAAAAAACTGAACAAATTGCATAATACTATTCACTTATATTGAAAAGGTGCAGACAAAACTACAACTATTACCAAATATTACTGCAGAACAATTTTTCACTATTTCAAAAAGATTGCATACTTTTCAGCAATTTTTATGTAAAATTGCTTCAGTTTCCGCAACGATTTCTGTTAGTAAGATATTTTTTCTTTTTAATAAATGCTGATGATGCAGTGACATATAATAATTATTACAGATATTGATGCAATTATAAATTAATCTACAAAGAATCAACATACCTTCATTACCATTTTTATCGGTAGCAGCCATCAAACAACCTTGAGCTCCACCCTTCTTTAAATATGTAGCACCAAAAAATATTAAAGGCCGACAAAATTGAAAACCATGTGCATCAAGCTTCAAAACCAATAAAAACCCTCTCAAATGGAGGAGTATCATGATTACACCCCAAAACTACTTTACTCCCAGGATTACTTTCAATTACAGCATCACAAAAAGCTTCAAATGGTGATAAGACATCATATCACTTCCACGTAAATCTTCTAAAGCCAATCTCTTCCCACTATAAGCAAAATGATACTTCAAAATGATATTATACTCAGTTTGAAATTGGTTAATAATGTCCTTTGTCTTCATTAACGGATTAGCTTGAATATGATCATAAACCAACAACTTAATCCATTTACTTGAAACAGGAGGATCGTTAATATCATGAATTCCAACACCACAAGTATGTTCACGATGAAATCTCTTTATAACAAAATAGCCAGGCAGATTAAACTTGACAGAAGCATGAATCCTAAAAGTATATTTTGTTCGACAACAAACATTTGCAACTCTTTCCTTATCATTCTTAACCAAATCAAACTTATACCCAGTCTTAATATTATATATTATCAAATTGAGCCTAAATTCAGTGACCACTTGGAAAATGTTGACCAACACTCGTAAAAACAGATTGATTTGAACCATTTCTCATAACTTCCTTAATTGAATATTAGAATCACCGGTACTAATAAATGAGGAATCACTTCTACAAGAAACCACATCTGATCTAATATTGGTAGCTGAAAACTAGTAGGAAAAACGTCAA
The DNA here is from genome assembly GCA_030765085.1 of Allium cepa. Lineage (NCBI taxonomy): Eukaryota > Viridiplantae > Streptophyta > Magnoliopsida > Asparagales > Amaryllidaceae > Allium > Allium cepa. The sequence continues at coordinate 456,650,874 of CM060938.1, read as the reverse complement.
CAAAAATTACAAAGTAATCCTCGTGGTTTTGAGCAGCCAACAACAAAATAGATTGAAGATCAAAATTATTTCAATATTCCTTCTCAATCCATCTCTAATATAGTATAATTAAAATGATAATGAACTCAACTCTGTCCATTTACCACAAATAACACTTCTCAACATAACAACCGAACTATCAAATTGAAGACGTAACGAAAAGCTATCATATCCAAACTTCAACAGCATAAACACTCTAGCATCACCAGGAACACTTTAATTTAAAAACAAAAGAAATTACAATTACAAAAAAATAAATAAAAAAAACAAGGATATATATATATATATATATATATATATATATATATATATATATATATATTATATGTTGATATGTAAGCAATACTTTTAAAATATTTACAGATAAATTAGCACAAAAATTCATATGCTAATATATAAGCAATATTGTGACGCCCCACCTCAATACCACGCTAGCCAAGAACACTATGGAGAAATGCTGTTAACTAGCGCGGAGAATAAGGCTTTGAGGAGCGACCATCCATGTAACTTCTTTGTGCGAGCACCGATATGTCAGATAGTATAGCATGCATTTCATTTAAGGAGGAAGTCCTACATACCACAAACTCAAAGCTATCACACGGTGGCTATAAATAAATCTTCGGAAAAAAATATAGAATAAACATAACACAATCAGTCACAGACATCCATATCACAAAGGCGGAAAGAGATATGAATAAATAATTAACACATGAAAGTGTACATCAGAGTAGTGGTCATGAAAGGACCACATACACAAAAGAATAGCAACACGTGCTATACAAAAGAATACATCAATGAGTCTATATCTCAAGTGTAAAACTGCTAATCTAAATGGTCAGCCAAAAGTCAAAGTAGTAAATCCCTGGGGGAGAAGTCAAGCAGAAGCACCTGTAACATCTCGGTCTGACCTGAGTATTATTTATAAGAAAATAATAAACGGATCAGTCTAGCTATAAATATCAGATAACATGATATAAAACAATAGATATGGCAAGAACATATAGTAACCATAAAGACATACTATGATAAGCATGTAAATGAAGATCATCAAGAGATCAAACAATATCAAAAGAATCTTCTAAAAGATCCAAATTCACCTAAACATAAAAGCTGGAAAATCATAACAATGAAAGTCATGAAAACAGGTGAAGCACAAATTCCAGAAGACTACACAAGAAATCTAGAAATCACAATATAGCAGCATGAAAACTCACAAAATGGGAGCATGAAAACTCACCTACACGTGTAACACAAAGTGAGACGCTATCTCATGGTTGCAAGCCATTAATTTTGACACACGAATGGCCCGAAGACCGTAGGGCGCTACCCCACATATGTGATGGCGAAACATCACACAAATGCGATGGCGAAACATCACAAGAGCGGGGTCTAGTCTCCCTCGCAGACAAAGAGACATCGCACAGTTGCTAGTCTAAAACACAAAAATGATCATCATGATCATCAAGAAGTGTCAATCACATTAAGCTAGTAAATATATGAGTTTAGCTTCATGTCCCATAACCACTTGCTTAACTTAAATATTTATGAACAAACTGTAGACCTCCACTAGAAAATTGTCACAAGAGATTCAATCGAACAAGTCCAAGAATTAACCGACGAAGTAAACGCAAGCGTTTCATACCACTTGTTTTACTAAGTCGTTTAATTAGATTTCTCATACGAGTGAGGTAAAGGTTTGTATATACTAATAAATTGGAAATCGGTTTGAGAAAACGAGCTTTGTTATAAAATAGTGTTGAAATCATTTGAAGAAAGAGTTTTGATATTTACAACTAGTATAAAAAACCTTTATATTTTAAAGTGACAAATCATAGAAGTGATTGTAGAAACAATCAATCATAAAAATTCACATTCGAAGACGTGAATAAAATCCAAAGAAACCGATAAAGAATCCATCGAAATAGATATTCAAAAATCCATAAAATCGACCGAGAAGCCCAAGATAGTTTGTCTAGAAGAATGGTCAACTCAGCATCTCAACAAGCAAGTTCTGTTGAATGTTTTTCAGATAAGATCCCCTACGGAGGGGGGTTCCGGGGGGGTGGCAACCCCCCAAGGTGGGGGTGCGGGGGCAACGCCCCTGCTACGGGGTTCGACCTGCCCGGTCAGGTCGCGGGGGTCTAGGGGGCACGCCCCCGGCGGGGTGCGGGGCAGCGCCCCGTCCAAAACGGTACGACCTAGTGAAGACCTAAGAGAGGATAGGATCGAGCGACCTAATGGTTGCTACCTAGGGGTCTAAGGGGTCAAGCAACCTAGTGGTTGCGACCTAGAGTTGTTCGCGAGTTAGCAGAAGCGAGCGACCTAACAGAGGCGAGCGACTTAAAGGACTCGCGACCTAACAAGGTAATAAGGTCGAGCGACCTACGACCTAATGAGGTAAAGGCCTAACGGCCTAGTGAAACACGCGACCTAAAAGAAGTAGCGGCATAACATATGGCCGAGCGACCTAACGAGAAGCAGGCCGAGCGACCTAGAGGCTGCGACGACCTAAGGTGCAAGCGCGACTTAATGGCCCGAGCGACCTAAAGGAAATCAAGGCCGAGCGACCTAACAGGGTTCGCGACATAAAGTTGTACGCGACCTAACGGGTTAAAGGTCATGCGACCTAACGGGATAAAGGTCATGCGACCTAACGACTCAAGCGACTCAATGGTCGAACGACCTAATGAAGCTGGCAAGGCCCAACGAGTTAGGGGTTAACGACCTAACATATGGTCGTGATAAGCAGTAGGGGGAACGACCTAACGACGTTGCGACCTAGAGGCCAGCGACCTAAAGCCAAAGACGACCCAAATTGGTTGCGAGTTAAAATGGTCAAGCGACCTAAGGATTTAAAGGCCATGCGACCTAAAGGAGTGGGCGTTAGGCCAAAGGTGAACAACCTAGTATCTTGCGACTTAACGATGTAGTGGCGAGCGACCTACGACCTACAACCTAGTGCCGAGCGACCTAAGGCTGTAAAACGATTTAAGGCCAGAAACGAGCTATTTGAAGGCCGAGACTTTTCCACGCTAATGACCTAGCATAGGCAGAACGACCTAAGTGCGGAATTTCACCAAAAACACTAAAAATTGGAGTTTTTCGCCAATCCAATCCAAACCAAATGCAAATATACATGCAAACGTGATAGGGATTCATTCCCAACAGTCCAAGATAGTTATAGACAAGAATGTGAGATAAAAATCTCACCTTTTCACCAAATTATGAAGGTAGAGCTTGAAGGTGAATGGAGAAGCAACTACAAGCTTGAATCCAATGTTTTTCCTTGAATTTGGAGTTGAATGAGTTGGAGTTGAAACCTAGGCTTGGAGTTTCTAATTTCCCTTTCCACTCACCATTAATGTTAAAGTTGTGTTTGGTAGGAATTTATGAAGAGTGAGGAGAAAGAGAGAAGTGGGTTTGAGTTATAATGGCGAATCTAACCCAAAGTCCAAAGCGGGAAAAGTAAGTGAAATTCCACTAACTCCAAACTTATCAATGTTTATACTTAAAAAAGTTGTAAACGGCATTTCGAACTCAATGAAAGTGGTCTCGAGTCCTAATTTGACCATTTGCAAAAAATAACTTTTCGGACCAATATCCGATTAACGACAAAATATTTAAATAAAATATTTAAATATAAAATAGATAAATATGCGGGTTGTTACAAATATCATTTGTTGATATGTAAGAAATATTTCTAAAAAAATGCAAATAAATAAACAGAAGTCTGAGCTTAATCAAACAGAGCGAAAAACGAACATTACTTGCTGATATGTAAGCAATAATTATAAAAATTGTAGAAAAATCAGCAACTATTAGTAATTTTGTACATTTTTCACTATACACATTTAAATTATTTGTGGACAAGTCTGTAAAATATTTAACATTAATTCCAGACAAATCTGAACTTAATCAAAGCTAACAAAATATATCATCCAACAATACCCTATACACGCGCATTAATTTTTCAGCTAAAATAAACAATAGAATACTTAAATAACAAAATCGACTACAAATCCAAACAATATTTTGCCTGAAAGAAGATAAAGTCATGAATCCGAAATAATATCTTAAAATAATGATCGAACTGAATCAGATTAAAAACTTGCAATCGAAATCACGACCACCATTAAAATTAGCGCGACAGGTAAACATGAGTATTATGGAATAAATTTAGCCGCAAATAAAAATAGAGATCAGAAATATAAGTTTTCAAATGGGAGGAGTTTTCGTGGACTAATTTTAATTAAAAGGACGTGGACCTTATTTTCACTATATAATAACTAATTAGATGTGGATCTACCAAAGTCATCGAAATGAGTGACTAACATACTGCAGCATTGCTCTAGAAAACGCTTATGGTTGCATCATAGCTCCAACGGTCCATTAGTTACTCCTAGAATCGTGACAATCGTATTAATCGCATGCCATAAACATATTACAAGACTACATTGTGCATTGGTCATTCCTCCCACTTACCCTTGGTAATGAATTGTTCGCTGTTAAGTAATGTCTAGGCAATGGTTCTGATGAGAATATCTCTTAGCCTCATCCTCATTACTCATCAAATTGAAATCACGGATACAGGACGTGACCTGCAATTAGTACCAATTGGATGGATACTAGCCTATCTAGCAGGTCCTAATCACGTACTCCATAGTGGAGTGAACCCTAGAACGTAAATTCGTGACAATTACTCTCTAGTCCAAAGTCTCAATGAGAGCGTTACACATAATATGCCCTTGATTACCAACCTTAGTAAATAATAATAATCGAGTAGTTAATCCTTAGATAATGAATTTGTAAATTTCAATATACCTTCAATTAGCCCTTGGAGAGGAATATAAATCTTGACTATTAAATTCATAACGTTCACCTCTAGACGATTATAAAAACTCCTAACAGTCTAATAATAAGTGACATTTACTTAAAAAAATGAATCGAACCAATACCAACCTTGGCTTCCCATACCGCTTGGTGTTACTCTCTCATAGACTCAATGCTCATAAACTATAATCCCTACACACAATAATACTCTATACATGAGCCAATGAGCAGTCGGAGAAAATTACTGAATGTCCTACACCACTCGGCATTATTAATCCATATACTTATTTTGCAAAGGGTCATTTTATTGCCACACTATAATAAATAAATAGTTAAGTACAAAGCTCTACTTACTATACAATACTACGAAAACTGTACCAGCATGTGTTGCTACATTAAACAGAAACCTTTTTCTACCTAAAGTTACCTTCTCCTCATCATACCATGACGATTCCGAAAAGAAACATGCTCTTCATGGGTCCTTCAGCTCAGATCTGCTGCCTACAACTTCCAATCCGGGTAACGTCTCCTCCAAATAAACTTATGCTGGAACAGTGAGGCTATTGGGTAACTTCCAATCAGGTGGTATGGCTTTGATGTCAAATAGTACACCTATAATTCGATCGATTCTTTATAGATAGGACTATCTGGTGCATTTTTCTTTGATTTCATCAACACTTTAAAAGTACTATTCCACCTGCTTGCAACCTTCAAACTTTGTTTTTAGATTATTATAAAACAATCTATTATTACGCTATTGCCACTGTGATTGAAATTGTTAATCTGATCATGTCTCTATGCTGTAATTAGTTGAGAACTGCTATATTTCACTAGCTAGATCATAATGATTACTTTATTGTTGTCTCGGTTTAGTTTGCACTAGCTCCAAATGTATTTTGTGAATTTGCAGTTAAGAGTATAAACGAGAGACTGTTTCAAAGTCATTATTACACAAGAGACATTTCTCATTATTTAAGACCAAACATCTTTGTCTCAGTCAATGCTTTGTGGGAAGTCTATTTGTTAAAGCTTTAAACAGACAAATTGACATCTTAGGACTATGAATTTTATTTCTAAACAAATTTATGATATTGCACCTCTAGGACATTAGGATTCAAACTGTTAAGAACAGATTTAAGAGTGAATTTACCTTGAGAATCATTTTTCCAAAACCAGCAGCCTTTTTCACTTTGATATATGCTGATATTGTTGATCTCATCTGCAATAGTAACAGTATGTTGAATTTTCCTTGGTTACCATTGTCCATATACAATAATTGAGCCAACTTTCAAATTATGACCCCTCAACAGTTCTAAACTGTTAGCACTTAATTTTTCCAACAAATTAGATCCATTAATCCATGGATCAAACCAAAGACTAGTAGTTTTTCCATCCACCACCCTTCTCTCTAAGTGTTGGATTGCCTTTTCCCTAAGGCCTAACATCCATTTCCATGTCCCTGACTGGTTTTTATTTGTTTTAGTATCCCAAAATGATTCTTGCTTCAAGTATTTTTGCCTCATTCAGCTAGCCCATAAATTCTCCTTTTCAAGAAAATTCCAAATGAGTTCAAGTCGACAAGCTTCATTCATATGTCTGAAGTTATACACTCCCAAACCACCTCTGGCTTTAGTAAGATGCATATCATGGCAATGTATTTTCTAGAATTTACATTCCATGCGAAATCAGAGTAAATTGTTATCACTTTATTTAATGTTGCAGTAGGAACTCTGAAACTCTGACACCAAAAAAGAACATTGGTGTGATAGTAGACTTTATGAGTTCTAATTTCCCAACAGTGCTTAATAATTTGCATTCCCTACCCTCTACTTTCTTTCTGATGCTATCAATCAATCACAATATTTGTCCTTGATATATAAAATGAATAAAGGCAACCTAAGATGTATTATTGGAAGTTCTCCTTCTTGTAGTTGGAGAATATTACAAACTTCATTTTTTTCGAACAATTTTTGCTAAAGAAGATTTTTGTTTTCTCATTATTCATTTGCAACCCTGCGAAGTTTTGAAGTTTCTCAAATATTTTCTTTATTGCTAGGGAACTTATGGTATTTTCTCTAGCAAAAATTAAAACATCGTTAACATATATCAAGTGAGTTATACTTGATTCATTCTTGATAAATGGTTTTATTTTAAAACTGCATTCTTTTAACTCCATCAGCACAATAATATATTCCATATAAAAAGATAAGGTGAAAGAGGGCCACCTTGCCTTATACCATTCTTGCTTTCAAAATACCCCTTCGGTATTCCTTTGTACAAATCTGAGTATTTAGGGGTATTAATCATTTCCTTTATAATTTTACACTATTTTCCAGGAAATTCCAAAGCCTAGAGCATATGAATTAGAAATTTTCTATTCACCATATCATATGTTTGTTTAGATCCACTTTTATAACATTCTATCAGCCCCATTAGAGTTGAATCCTCTTATCTGCTCATGTGCAAGCATTATGCCCACATGATATAGAATTTTAGAGCAACCATACAATTCAATTATTTACTGATTCGGAAGGGTTTTATTATAAAAATTTGTTTCCACAATTTTCAATTTAATCTCAAGTAGATAAATATCAACTACGGTGAGGTTTTATATAAATAAATACTCATTCGTTATGTGATCTTCATTTAAAACCTCTTAACTACACGGAAAACTATTTTTTTTTTAGCAAAAGCTAGCGGGGTTAACAGGGTCCCTACCTGATTTTATTGCAAAAAAACAATAAAATACAATACTCGCCCAAAAGAAAACAGCAAGCATGAAAAAAGAAAAGACAATACAAAACACACGGAGATACACAGCAGGAAAAAAACAACAAAAAAACACACAATGCAAATCAACAAAACAAGTAACACCCAAAAAAAAACACCAACTATCTCCAAGCTTCCTTGTATATGGCTGGAAAATTAGATTGCATCTTCATAGTTTTGTAAATTTCATACTTCAATACCTTCCATAACACCTGCCCATCTCTCCTCTTCTTTTCAAAGCAAATCAAATTTCGTTCATACCACACCACTGTCATGTACTTCTTCAAGCATATAGTTAAATGCCTTGCCTTCAAAGTTCGCCACCTTGTAGCTTTGTATATCATGTCAAAATCCAGCGTAGGTTGATTAGCCAACAATCTACTCCCAGCAACAAGTATCATATTGTCAAATAGCATCTTAGTGAAGGGACATTGCATGAACAAATGTTGCACAGTCTCAGGCTCATTTGCACAGAAAACACAATTGAATCCCGTATCATATCCCATCTCCATCAATTTGGTTCTAGTCAACATTGCATTTTGCAGCGCTTTCCAAAGCATCAGATTATCCCCTGGGGTTGAATCAGTGGTCCAAATAACTTTGCTCCACTTGAAAGCTAGATCACTAAAATTGTGCAGGTGCTTGTACACAAGCTTGACAGCCACATTACCAACATCAACAAGAGGGTAGTTATTACATTGTATATCATTCCACACTGTCCTGATGTATTGATTTGATGAGTATGGCAGATTCAAGTTACCATGGAATATATAATCCATCGCATTTGCATAAATAGGTATACCAGTTTGTTGGAGCTGTTGATATGTGAACAAAGTATGCAAAATCACTCCCTTGGCCACCCATGGATCGTACCAAAATTTGACAGTAGATGAATTTGACAACCTATGAACAATAATAGGAAGCAATCTATCACGTAAACTCAGGAGTTTTCTCCAAGTCCAGCTGCAAATTTGTGGAGTAGTAACTGTCCAGAAACTTGCCCTACCAATTCTATTTGCCCAAACCCAATTAACCCAACCAGAGTTATCCTTGACAATAATAGAATTTAGATGAGTACTGAACGCAGCAATATTCCAGTCTACAATGTTTATAACCCCCAACCCACCAGTATTTAAACTCTTCTCAAAAAGTTTGAAAGAACATGGCAATGGCTTCCTGTTTTTGGTGGAACCAGTCCAAAAGAATCTGAGCATTGCACTTCTGTCATGATGCAAAAGTTTAGTAGGCAAGACAAAAGCTTTTGCCCAATAAACAGTCATTGAAAATGCAATTTCCTTTAAATCACAAATTAAAAAACAACACTATTTTTTTCAATAAGAATTTTTAGTTTAAAATATTTCTCAAAGCCATGGAATAAAATTCCAACAACGGTATAATTTCCAACTTAAAACATTTCCCAAAGGCATAAAATAAAATCCCAATATGATATATTCAAAACTCTCACTTAGATCCCAAATCACATTTAAACTATTATTGAAAAGTATTTCATCAATCTAAAAGTCTATTCTGTATAAAACCGTTAAGATATTTGATGTTGAAATTTTGATTCGTATAACAAATTCATAAATTTCCTTTCCATAATAATTTAATCGAAGCACACACACATGCGTGCACGCATACACACATAAATATGTGTGTGTGTACACGCGCACACATACATATTTCCAAATGCTTTTATCCTTTATCCAAAATTATTCTTAACAAGATACATTATGAATTTTATTACTATTGACTTCCATGCAATAAAATAAATTATACTTATCTTATTATAGTTTCGTGATATTATGTTCTGAAAATTTTCAAACTTCTAATTTATTGAATCCGAACAAAACTATCTCATCACTTTAATTATGAATTTTATATTCTCTTTAAGTCATTTAAACATTTTCATAATCGTAGATAAATAAAAACATCTATATTCAAATATTTACATATTTAAACAAATTTCAAAAATCACTATTTCCCAATTAATTCTTTTACACACCATTTTCAAAATTATTCCACTATTATTTTTTCCATCACGAATAATATTTTTAAATATATTAAATAAAAATTCTTTCAAAATTCACTATTTGTTTCAAAAATATTTCATTTCTTTAGAAGCTTCACATTTCTATTCATTTATTCCCTTTAGATTAATTTCTTATATTATGTCCAACTATTACCAACATCTATTTGTTGTGCAACAACTCATAATGTAAATATGCTCAAATATCAACTAATATCTCATCAAAACACATGCAAAAATGGATGAGCAACTCAATATCAACCAAGATATTCATATCAACGTAAAAATTATCACCGAACGACCAGTGAAAATCATAGAAAAATAAAGATCTAAACTACAGTTGTGAGGTACATAAACAGCGCGCCTTATCCATGCTTTCTCTTACCCATATGAGCATCGAAACCCCCAAATCAAGAATGCCCAAACCATAGCTGTGCATACTCCTCTTCCTAACATGTTAATGATTTTTTTAACTTCGTTTTTTCCTCTTTGCTTTCATACGTCGATGTTGCGGGCAATCATGCATCATGGTCTAGGTCGTGTGCCACCATCAGAGTCATACCACCACCGCCATGGTCATGGTTCTTAAGTCGAGCTGCCTTCTCCAACGTCAGCACCTCCAAGTCGGTGTGACTTTTGATTTTCTTTTTCTCTTTTTTTTGAGTTTTTTTTTTCGAATGTGTTTTAATTTATACAAGGTGGTTTGGGGTAGGAAACAAAATGAAGCGGGTTTGGTTGTTTTTAGGTTATGGGATGAATTGAGCTCCAAAAGAGAAAAGAAAGCTAGAGAATGTACTAAAATAACCACTATTTAGAATTTAGCCTTTTTTATTTGTTTGCTTTAAACATCCTACTTTCCTTTACCTTTTAATTAGTTCTATAGTATTATAAAATGCACATATGTGCATCTAATAGCTAGAGATATTTACATTTTATCTAATATAAAAACTGAATGATCGGAAGTGTGTTGTAAGTGTAAATATTTTGGTAGTCAGATCACTTTTATTTCAAGTTGTTTTGTTAGGAGCGTCGGTGACAAATTGGTAATAAAATTTTGTTGATAAGTAATTGAAAAGAAGTGGCAGTGAAGGCTGTAAACTGATGGTAAGATTTTGTTGATGGATGGGGGTATTTTTGGAATTTCAAAAAGACACCACAAAAATCCTATTCAATGTATTCTCTTTATTATCAATAGATATTTAACCTATAGATTCACTTCCAACTTAAAATAAACTATTAAATATTTCAAAAAGTAATTTGATAATTTTTATAAAATATTCAAATTCACAGATTATTTATCTTCGTTGATTTAATCAATCTATTAATGTCAGATGCATCCATTTCAACTACGTAAAAATTATTTATAGTGTAAAAATATTATATATTCATTGTAAGTATTTTATTCAAGTTTGATATAGTTTCTAAAAAGAATTTTATTAATCAATTCAATTTACCAAAAGAAAATCCTTTATCAAATAATCTTTAATTCAATATATTTTCAAAAATTAAGTTACCAAAAATAAAACTCGGACATTTTATGTTAATTGAAATTAATTATTACGATGATGCAGAAAGTATGGTTATTGCAAATCACTCCTTAAGAAAACTACGCCCTCACAATTTCTTAAGGGAGAACGTCATTCTTAGCTCATACCCTGGCTTTCAATATACTTCCGTCATTTACTATCAACGTAATATTCTTCCTTTATCTTAATTAAAGTTAACTCAATACTCTATGTAGCTTTCCTTCAAACAAAGACCAATCTTCACTTCATCATCTCTTCATATGCTATGAATTCATATAATTTCCTATAATGACTTTTCACTTCTGCATATGATTGAATATGTGAAAATTTTCTAATATTGAAATTTTCGAAAATTTTCACCGAGTCTCTATTGTACGGAGATCGTTTCAAATACTCAAAAAATATAAAATCACATAATATACATCTCTAGAGATGCGTCTCAATAATGAGGCATCCCGAAACATGAAAAAACAACATAATATCATATATTTATCATTATATGCATAAAAACACAACTTAGATTGCATTTTAAGCGAGTCTGTTACATTTTTATGTAGCCAAAATGAGCATGCATCAAATCCATCCCAACGGCTTCAAGTACCTATGCTTGGCTAAAATAAGCCATTAAAGTCATGTTTATAAACATAAAGTAATTTTGTGTTCACATATCAAACAAACACTATAGTATTCTAAGTTAAGTTACTTTCCAAGTAAGTTTAAGGTGTCAGATATACATTTCTAGACAAAATTTTAGAAGTAAAGTTGTAGCGTAATCAAATAGACTTCCTAAATATTTTTTGGATCTTAAAAATGTAAAATACATCAAAATTTATAATGGATTTTCTAAAAAAATATTAATTCTCAAATGAGTTTTCACACTACATGCCCACTTCTTTGAAATGATTTTTCACCTTGCAGACTTTAAATTTTCACAGAACACTCATAATAAATGGTGTTCCTTATTATCATAGCTTTACAATAAGTGTTGAATCATCAAAAAACAGATAAGAAAACTAAAACTTATGATCAAAACATTGTTGTGCTTCAGCTTAGAATTTTTAAGCACAGACAGAATTTTGATTCATCTCTAACACGTTTTAGCATTAGCAAACTTCCAAATTTCAAAAAGTAATAAACATCAAAATTGTTAAGGCTATATTAGTAAAGCATTACAATTTTTTTTCAAAATACTAATTTCAAATTTTAATCTCATTTCAACTTAAATTCTCCACGTTTAAAACAATATTATAAAAGCACTTAAACAATGTCATATATTATGGAATTATTTTTATTATTGTTTTTCTAATTTAATTTCTTTTTAGAAGAATTTTCAAAACTACCACGCCATACTCAATTTTTATTCAAAATTCCCTTTTTGCCTCATAATATTTATACCCCATTTGTATAGTACTTTCATTCGAAAAATCCTTTGTAGATTAAAATAATTCCAGTATACATGTATCTCAAAACGAAATAATACAATCTTCCTTTGGTTCTTTTCTTTTCAAAATAATATTTCATAGATCTTCCAAGAAATTCTTTACTTAAAATTTTCTCTAAGAATCCTCTTATTCCATAATAGATGATTCATGTTATTTATTTTCTCATACTTATATTTTTTCTTCAAAATATTTACAATTCAATATTTTTATAAACGATGCCTCATTTGTTATTAAATTATATTAATTTTTCCTGAAACAAAAATTAACCATAGCAATGGTGGATACAGTATGGCTTTGAGCACTAGATTAGTACACACTTTAATATATAAACAACTCAAAATTATTACCTCTCCTTCATAGTTAGACATATTAGCTCTTTTTTCATAATTTTATAAATTTCCACACATTCATGCAAGGTTTTAAATATCGGATTTCGGTCACGTTTCGTCTCGGAATTTTTACACAAGTTATCTCGTATCGGGAGAGATCTCGGACGAGATGAGTACGTATCGGGTGTACATGTAACGTCCCGCCTTTTCGCACACTTTAAACCGACACACGTGCCAATTGAAAGCATACGCAAGGGCGGATTGTTGTGGGGTAAATAAGAAAAACAGAGAAGAAATAAAAACAAAACAGAATCTCACAGCGGAAGGATAAAATATAATACTAAATATACAGTTCAAAACAGTTTACAAACACTTGATTTGCTTTATACAATAAATATCAGAGTTACACATACCAATACAATCAATGCAGCGGAACAGTATGAGTGTGGTGCAATACTATAGATAATAATAATACGACTCCTTCGTCTTCGTCCTTCAAAGCTAAAGTCTTCAATCCTGAAACGCTCGGACTGACCCGAGCGAATTTGAAAAGACAAAAACACTCGAGTCAGAACTAAAAGATCTTATGTGAGTTAAATTAACAGAAATAAATATGAGTGCAGTAACTCAAGAGATGCTCGGGATTTACATCTCCTAAGGATCCGTTAAACTATTTACTATGTAGTATATTGCGCTATTATAATAGTGTCTATTTGTAAAGTAAACTTACTTTTTAATAGCGTTAAGGGGTTACCCATATAGCCCTTAACACAAATAATGCCAATAGTCTATACAGTACCGTAATACCTCCTGATCGGGAAGCTACCAGAGGATACTCCATAGGTACGACACAAATAGAAACTCGTAGTAAAGGCTCGGTATGGTAGGTGACACGGCACAACTAGGCAATGCCAGAGTAGATATACCAATTGCTATCCAGGCTGGTGGAAACGCGTAGCCGCAGTTACCGCCCACCTCGGACTAACTCCCCAAAATCAAAATATAGAAGTGGCCACTGAATCAATCCAAAATCGAAGTATAATATCGAAGAGGAGGGTCCGATCAGAGGAATGACCTCATTGGCCTGAGAATCGCTCCTGTTCTAGCCACCTTATGCCAACTCACGGGAGTCGGGTCCACGTATTTACCTTACAGGAAACGTCGCCACCACCTACTTCATTCTGGAATCTCCACCGCGTACACGGTTAGTCAAAGTGGTTTTCGGTATCGACAGAGAGTATGTCAGATATCCGATCCCGGTCTCTTTGCCAACCCATCGTTATTATAACACCGCAGTCATTTAAAAATAGGTTATACTTTAAAAATCAGAATAAACATTCCATTTCATAACCATGAATACGATATCATTTCAAAACCCAAAACCATATTTTATCACTTATTCCAAATATAATTCTTTTCCAAAATCAAAATGCTTTAACTTCATATCGTCTGAAAATCAAATATTTTCAAAGCATAGTATTTTGAAAATCATAATTTAAAACCATAACTTCTATAAAAAAAACTTGAATGGTTTGGACATTCAACGGTATATGAATTAAATGGTTTAACTTAAATGTTACTTTGTAAAGAAAATAGTTCTCATGGCTTTACAAATACATTTCTTTATTAAAGTCTAAACCAAAATTTATATTATCTCTCTCAAGTTCCAAAACCACTTCAATTTATTTATATATACGTATATCCATTTTGAGTAACAATATTTCAAACTAAAATTGGATTTTATTCTTTCAACAGATCAATTGTTCTATTAATTAGTCTTGAATATTCACGTAAAATCCATAAATAATAAGACTTCGATTTCTAGTAATAAAATATATATATTTTCCCAATTCAAATTATACTAGAATATTCATTTCAATTTATTTTGGGAAAAATCCAATTATAAATATCATATCTTAAAATTTCCAAACTTAACATTTAAACATATGATATAAATTATTAAACTCCATTTTCTTAATTTTTTTCCATTTTTAAATAAAGATTTTTATACACCTTTTAATTTCAAAATTTTCAACTTCATATGTATATATATGGAAGAATAATATTTATACAATATAAAATTTAAGATTTTTAGAAACCGTATTCCATCCAAACCATAGAAATCACATTAAAATAGTTATATATAGACCGCGGTGCCTGTATAAAATTTTCTATCCTATGGTCAAGTGATACGGTATTTATCATTTCAATCCGCAATTTAAAAGATATAAAATTTTGCGGTTGTATATCATTTCAAACCACAATCCCGAATGAAATGAAATATGCATGATAATTCGCAATTTTATGATATTCAATAAACATCCATCAACATCATCCATCATCCAATCAAAATCATCAAGCAATATCAATCAATAACAATTTATATTTGATAATGGATAACAGGTAATAACTGGCAATTTTATTCAGATTAAATTTAACAACTATTAATCTAATAGTTTATATTCAGTAATAATCTATATAACTGTTAACTAGCAGTTTATAGGCAAACAAATAAATTCTAACTATCAATTAATACGCAATAAATAAATTAAATTAACAGTTAAACTTAATAAATGCAATTCAACAAATATGAGTGAAATAAGCATGCCAAATACTCATAAATAAATTGCTATTCATTTCTAAAATTAATTTAACAAACATAAAAGCTTCTAGTAGTTGTGAGTGGGTTTTAAACACTCACCTTTGGAATTTAAATCGAATTTAAATTCAATTTAAACTCAAAATTTTGACGGTCTCCAAATCCATCCAAACCAGCGTCAAAATGTCAGAAATTCCGATACGATCCCAGGAAAACAAACCGCGCGTGAATCCGAGCTCGTATGCAAAAGTTATGGAAATTTGAAAAATGGAAAAATTCTGGTCCTGGGTCGACTTCGGGTTCGACTTCGGTGCGCCGCCCCAATTCCCCGGTGCTTGCTTGGAGTTTTCGCCAAAACGACCCGGAGCGACCCGAGTCATTTTCTTCCTGACCCGAAGTTGCTCTAGGGTTTTCTCCCCTGAAACCCGAAGCGCGACCAGAAGCTGCTGCAGATCCGATTTTTTTTTTTTTTTGAACTGACTGGATCTAGGGTTAGCACCCATTGAAGAAGAAGAGGAGCTTGAAGAAAGTATACGCTCAGATGAAAAGAAATTAGGTGGAGGCTAGGGCTTGTAGCTAGGTTTATATAGAGGGGTTAGAGATAGAGTAGATAGACCGTAGAATGAACGTGCGGAACAAACTATGGCCCAAAAAGCCCGCTATGCCTCCGGAACCGAATTTATTAAATCTATATATCCAAATAGGTAATTTAAAATATTCTGAACGCGATGGAAAAAGTTTCACGTCCAAATTTGATCGTATGAAGAACTTATGCTGAAAACAAAATTTCCAAATTGATTCAGATTGATTTTAATTAAATTTGATTTCAAGGCGTTTCACGCCCGTACGATCAAACGACAAGTCCGATCGATACGAAACTTGAAACCCTATAATAATTCACCGATACGGATCCGATGAAACTGGTTTCATCGAAATCCGAGTCCGTGACAAAAAAAGGCTATTTTTATATTCATTAAATAAATCAAAATAAATTACAAAAATCCAAATTTTATATTATATTCTAAAATTGTCCAAATTTTATTACTTATATAATTTAATCAATTTCAAATGATTTAACAAGCTTGGATGTGAATTAAAATTATAAGTATATCAATTTGCAGTGTTAATTTTTGCACTTTCCTATATTTAAGAATTATAAAATTAAATGCTCAAAACCCCGTATATTAGATTTTAACTTTTATATACTCATTCTTTATCCAAATAGGGATGCCACATACTTTGGTTCATGATTCACAATATTATTCTTAAAGTTCATTTTAAATTTCAGCAACGTAATATTTAACGTTAAATTCCCTTTATTTATGCAATAAGCGCAATTATTGAATTTGATACTCAAATTGATTTATAGATTCTGCTTTCAAAAAATCTATATCAACAATTTGGTCTAATTATAAATAGAATAAGTATTAACCTCATCTTATAGAATTAATTATTGCAATAAATCCAATTTACCATATCTTAAATCCAAATTAATAGATAAAGCTTGATTCCTTTATTAACTCCTTTGGTTTTCAATTAACCTTTTATGGTGAATATAAATTCCAATGTATAATTGAAACCTTATTTCCATTTGATTTCACTATTTCATTAAAAATCCTCATATTCCAGCTAAATTTCAACTAACGTATAAATTAGCTATTTCAATTTCATTTAATTGCGATTATCATACTATAGAAATTAAATTCCATTAAATAAATAAATAAATGTTGATTCCCATCTATTTACATTATATTACATTGGTACTTCTATTTACAACTTAGCTTTGTATAAATGTTTGAATGTAGAATCTTATCTATTTCACGTATTAATTAAGCCTTAAAAATCAATTAATATTATATCCTTGGTCTAACCTCATTTTACCCATATTTATATTAATATATCCTTTGAATTAGGTAAATTACCATTGATTATCTACCTTAACTTATCAGACTCCACTAACGTAATGGTTAAATATTAATTCCATTTGAAAAAAAAACAATCCACAAGATTTGCATTTCACATTGCAAATGAATTCATAAATCTTGGCTTTCTTTTTCTTTGCTTCTTAAAGGCCAAATCAAACTACCCTATCATTACTAATTTATGGCAATTAATTGCAATTGATTCTCCATTAAACTACATAAGTTATCCAATTGAAACCTAAGTGAAACGTTTATTTATTTAAAAATCCTACTGTTTAAAAGAGTATATCATCTACGGTATAATTTACATTTGACCTGATTTCTCATATATTTCACACAACAGTGAATTCCAATTTCTACCAACATTATGTTTAATACAAATTGGAAATCCAAATCATTGGTATTTCACAACCTTATTGCGTACATTTACGTATAGTTACACTAAGTCCATACACTGATTCATGAATTCATTAATTAATACACAATTTGCCTTTGTTTTCTTATATTAAGTTTATTACCGTTTTTAAGTACATTCATTATCGAACAATATTCATAAAAAAATTTATCTACACTTATTGCATTGGTTTATTCAACGGTCACCAAATGAAACAATCCTACTATTTATTTTAATATTAAATGAATCCCATTCTAGTAAATATTTTATTAATATGCACTAATTCAACATTTATTGGTTTCTTAACATTAACTTTTAACGAAGTGTGACAATTACATTATCCAAAACTATTGTCATAAAAATTAAATTGTTACATTAAATTCCAATTACTATAACAAATTACTACATTTTCTCAAATAAATCTTAAAGCCTTTTTTTTTTCTAAATCAGGTTAGAAATTATATTAATTTAACTCATTTAATATTATTAATTTAACGGGTCGTTACAATCTCCCCCACTCAAAACTTTTCGTCCCCGAAAATGAAAAAGAAGGGAGAAGGAAGAATAAAACATTACATCTTATTTCAAATATTAACTTATAAACAATAATTTACTAAATTAATTTCCTTAAATGAGATATGCCCGTTTTATAGTCATTATAACCTTTTATACTTAAATCATTAAAGTTTGGAAAATATTCAACAAAATTCTAAGTCCAAAATTTACGAAATTTTTTGGCAGAGTCTCCTTTGTACGGATAGACTCTGGAGAAAATATAATATCAAAATATACAAATATATTACATATATTATCAAAATATTATCCCAACACGGGCAAAATTATAAAATAGCGCTTTAAACGTAATCCGAAAACGTACCTATTTGTCGGGCAATACGCTTATTATTAGGGAACCAGAGCAATAGCAGTGGCTTCCATAGCCTGCATTTCACTTATAAAATCTAAAAGGTTAAATATTTATTTTAAAGTGAACTATTCAAGTGGATTCAATCATTAATCAACCAAACAATTCAACAACCATCAACCTTACAAACAACATACATACACACACAAAGCAATCATTTAATCCATCAAACAAATAGTTGTTTGGGTTCAAACTTGAAATTTGTATGAAATGAAATTAACTATCAAGTGCATCCTTTACTCAACAGTCTTAGATGGAACAAAGATAGATTATTTATTCATCCAACAACTTCAAGTTCCTTACCCCACAATCATAAATCAAACAATACAATTCAAACCAACAACCAAATTAACTTATTATACATTTATTTCATGCTTCAGTGGTTTGATTTTCTTTCTTTCATTTATGGAGGGATTTCTTTATTTCTTACAATTTTCGTTTTCCATTTATTACAAAATTCATTATATTTGCATTCCAATTTATTGGCTAAAGTTTATATCATCTATTTATACTACTTACCTTTACTTATATAGTAAAATTTTCAATTTAACTTAAGTTTATACAATTAATTCTCATTAATAACAGCAAATTTATTGAATACCTTTATTACCTCAAGCTTCACTTGTAAGATTTCCCCTTACATTTTCTTACTAACATTGCAACTTTTATTATATGGTAAGTTATGTATGTTTTAAGAATGTAAGTGAAAATTTACAAGTTTCTTCTCAATTCCTTAAATTAATATATATTTGTTTTATAAATTACAATTTCAACTTACCTTTAATTTCATTCATTTATTTAATGTTGAAGTTTCTATTATATTTAATAGTAGTAACAATTTAATTACCCACTTTCTATTATATTTAATTACAGTAACCCTTTTTAATTACACTTAAATTATTAACCCTTTAACCTTCATTCTTAAAAATAAGGAATTTTATTAATTAATTACTTAGGGTTTACAGTCATTTATATATTACTTACTTTCTATTATATTAGAATAGGGGGAAATTAAGGCGTACTTAAGTTAATAACCCTACAATCAAACTTTATAAATTAAGGAATTTCATTTTTACTTTCTTAAGGTTAAAATCACCTATTAATAATACAACCTTTAATTTTAGTAAAATTCCAATCATCACTTAAGTTAATACCATTAAATTCTTATTTATAACAGTAATTTATTGAATACTTCATTATTTCCAAAAATTCTACTTGCATAATATTCTATTCCACTCTTAATTCACATTTCAACTTTTTATACTTGGTAAGTTATTTATGTTAAAGAAAAAGCAAAAGAACTTATACAAGTTTAATCTCAACCCTTTTAATTCGTTGATTTTCAATAAATCTTTACCATTATTTATCAGTTAAAATTTTAACTTCCTTTATACCTAGCATTAATTTTCTTACTTAAATTAGAGGTTTCAATCCATTTATTACTTACTTTATATTTCCCTAAAAATAATTTAAACCATTAATTAGTGGAAAATTTTAGAATTAAATACCGGGTCAAATTTCAATTTTATTTTAAAAATAATAGATAAATGAGTTCTTACAACTTATATCTCAATTTATATTTAAAACAATTTAAAATTTTAGATAATTTCAAAATAAAT
This sequence comes from Allium cepa, assembly GCA_030765085.1. Taxonomy (NCBI): domain Eukaryota; kingdom Viridiplantae; phylum Streptophyta; class Magnoliopsida; order Asparagales; family Amaryllidaceae; genus Allium; species Allium cepa. The sequence goes on along the minus strand of CM060938.1, from coordinate 456,630,454 downwards.
CTGCAGTAGAATTTACTACAGTGGCCTTTCCCCTACGAAACTCGAAAATGAAAGTCGATGATGCGGCCGCCATCACCGAAATTATTTTCTAGCGACAGAGAGGAAAGTACAAAATTTATTTTCTCCAAAATCCTCTTTTAAAACAATTCTTCCGAATTATACTAAACATTTATATAAGAAATTACCTATAAACCAAATCATTATATTTCACAAATCCTTTGAAAGAAGATTTTCAAAAATCCCGGACTTAAGTTCTAAAATCTCCAATTTGATTTATTATAATTTCAACTTAGCTTCAATTGTTATAAATATTTTTATTTCCTAACACCCAATCTATAGCAACCAAATATATATTTTTTTTTTATAAAAATATTTTTATATATAGAAAATATAATAGGCAAAATTATTTCATTCACCCATGTTAAAAACAAATATTATGTCGGTCTGTCCTATTAAGTGTTTAGAAATCCCTATTGATGTCATAGCGTCCCATGCATCAACCAGAATTTATAAATACAAAGCGGAACGGATTAACACAATATCAAAATCTTTATTAACACTAACAAATACGCTCTCTCATATATATACACTCAGCGACTCCCATAGGGTATTACTACCCTATTAACAAAGAGTCAAACCCCACAAAGCCAAGGTTTATCGCTAAACCAAAGCTTTGATACCAACTGTAACGTCTCGCCTTTTCGCACACTTTAAACCGACACACGTGCCAATTGAAAGCATACGCAAGGGCGGATTGTTATGGGGTAAATAAGAAAAACAGAGAAGAAATAAAAACAAAACAGAATCTCACAGCGGAAGGATAAAATATAATACTAAATATACAGTTCAAAACAGTTTACAAACACTTGATTTGCTTTATACAATAAATATCAGAGTTACACATACCAATACAATCAATGCAGCGGAACAGTATGAGTGTGGTGCAATACTATAGATAATAATAATACGACTCCTTCGTCTTCGTCCTTCAAAGCTAAAGTCTTCGATCCTGAAACGCTCGGACTGACCCGAGCGAATTTGAAAAGACAAAAACACTCGAGTCAGAACTAAAAGATCTTATGTGAGTTAAATTAACAGAAATAAATATGAGTGCAGTAACTCAAGAGATGCTCGGGATTTACATCTCCTAAGGATCCGTTAAACTATTTACTATGTAGTATATTGCGCTATTATAATAGTGTCTATTTGTAAAGTAAACTTACTTTTTAATAGCGTTAAGGGGTTACCCATATAGCCCTTAACACAAATAATGCCAATAGTCTATACAGTACCGTAATACCTCCTGATCGGGAAGCTACCAGAGGATACTCCATAGGTACGACACAAATAGAAACTCGTAGTAAAGGCTCGGTATGGTAGGTGACACGGCACAACTAGGCAATGCCAGAGTAGATATACCAATTGCTATCCAGGTTGGTGGAAACGCGTAGCCGCAGTTACCGCCCACCTCGGACTAACTCCCCAAAATCAAAATATAGAAGTGGCCACTGAATCAATCCAAAATCGAAGTATAATATCGAAGAGGAGGGTCCGATCAGAGGAATGACCTCATTGGCCTGAGAATCGCTCCTGTTTTAGCCACCTATGCCAACTCACGGGAGTCGGGTCCACGTATTTACCTTACAGGAAACGTCGCCACCACCTACTTCATTCTGGAATCTCCACCGCGTACACGGTTAGTCAAAGTGGTTTTCGGTATCGACAGAGAGTATGTCAGATATCCGATCCCGGTCTCTTTGCCAACCCATCGTTATTATAACACCGCAGTCATTTAAAAATAGGTTATACTTTAAAAATCAGAATAAACATTCCATTTCATAACCATGAATACGATATCATTTCAAAACCCAAAACCATATTTTATCACTTATTCCAAATATAATTCTTTTCCAAAATCAAAATGCTTTAACTTCATATCGTCTGAAAATCAAATATTTTCAAAGCATAGTATTTTGAAAATCATAATTTAAAACCATAACTTCTATAAAAAAAACTTGAATGGTTTGGACATTCAACGGTATATGAATTAAATGGTTTAACTTAAATGTTACTTTGTAAAGAAAATAGTTCTCATGGCTTTACAAATACATTTCTTTATTAAAGTCTAAACCAAAATTTATATTATCTCTCTCAAGTTCCAAAACCACTTCAATTTATTTATATATACGTATATCCATTTTGAGTAACAATATTTCAAACTAAAATTGGATTTTATTCTTTCAACAGATCAATTGTTCTATTAATTAGTCTTGAATATTCACGTAAAATCCATAAATAATAAGACTTCGATTTCTAGTAATAAAATATATATATTTTCCCAATTCAAATTATACTAGAATATTCATTTCAATTTATTTTGGGAAAAATCCAATTATAAATATCATATCTTAAAATTTCCAAACTTAACATTTAAACATATGATATAAATTATTAAACTCCATTTTCTTAATTTTTTTCCATTTTTAAATAAAGATTTTTATACACCTTTTAATTTCAAAATTTTCAACTTCATATGTATATATATGGAAGAATAATATTTATACAATATAAAATTTAAGATTTTTAGAAACCGTATTCCATCCAAACCATAGAAATCACATTAAAATAGTTATATATAGACCGCGTTGCCTGTATAAAATTTTCTATCCTATGGTCAAGTGATACGGTATTTATCATTTCAATCCGCAATTTAAAAGATATAAAATTTTGCGGTTGTATATCATTTCAAACCACAATCCCGAATGAAATGAAATATGCATGATAATTCGCAATTTTATGATATTCAATAAACATCCATCAACATCATCCATCATCCAATCAAAATCATCAAGCAATATCAATCAATAACAATTTATATTTGATAATGGATAACAGGTAATAACTGGCAATTTTATTCAGATTAAATTTAACAACTATTAATCTAATAGTTTATATTCAGTAATAATCTATATAACTGTTAACTAGCAGTTTATAGGCAAACAAATAAATTCTAACTATCAATTAATACGCAATAAATAAATTAAATTAACAGTTAAACTTAATAAATGCAATTCAACAAATATGAGTGAAATAAGCATGCCAAATACTCATAAATAAATTGCTATTCATTTCTAAAATTAATTTAACAAACATAAAAGCTTCTAGTAGTTGTGAGTGGGTTTTAAGCACTCACCTTTGGAATTTAAATCGAATTTAAATTCAATTTAAACTCAAAATTTTGACGGTCTCCAAATCCATCCAAACCAGCGTCAAAACGTCAGAAATTCCGATACGATCCCAGGAAAACAAACCGCGCGTGAATCCGAGCTCGTATGCAAAAGTTATGGAAATTTGAAAAATGGAAAAATTCTGGTCCTGGGTCGACTTCGGGTTCGACTTCGGTGCGCCGCCTCAATTCCCCGGTGCTTGCTTGGAGTTTTCGCCAAAACGACCCGGAGCGACCCGAGTCATTTTCTTCCTGACCCGAAGTTGCTCTAGGGTTTTCTCCCCTGAAACCCGAAGCGCGACCAGAAGCTGCTGCAGATCCGATTTTTTTTTTTTTTTGAACTGACTGGATCTAGGGTTAGCACCCATTGAAGAAGAAGAGGAGCTTGAAGAAAGTATACGCTCAGATGAAAAGAAATTAGGTGGAGGCTAGGGCTTGTAGCTAGGTTTATATAGAGGGGTTAGAGATAGAGTAGATAGACCGTAGAATGAACGTGCGGAACAAACTATGGCCCAAAAAGCCCGCTATGCCTCCGGAACCGAATTTATTAAATCTATATATCCAAATAGGTAATTTAAAATATTCTGAACGCGATGGAAAAAGTTTCACGTCCAAATTTGATCGTATGAAGAACTTATGCTGAAAACAAAATTTCCAAATTGATTCAGATTGATTTTAATTAAATTTGATTTCAAGGCGTTTCACGCCCGTACGATCAAACGACAAGTCCGATCGATACGAAACTTGAAACCCTATAATAATTCACCGATACGGATCCGATGAAACTGGTTTCATCGAAATCCGAGTCCGTGACAAAAAAAGGCTATTTTTATATTCATTAAATAAATCAAAATAAATTACAAAAATCCAAATTTTATATTATATTCTAAAATTGTCCAAATTTTATTACTTATATAATTTAATCAATTTCAAATGATTTAACAAGCTTGGATGTGAATTAAAATTATAAGTATATCAATTTGCAATGTTAATTTCTGCACTTTCCTATATTTAGGAATTATAAAATTAAATGCTCAAAACCCCGTATATTAGATTTTAACTTTTATATACTCATTCTTTATCCAAATAGGGATGGCACATACTTTGGTTCATGATTCACAATATTATTCTTAAAGTTCATTTTAAATTTCAGTAACGTAATATTTAACGTTAAATTCCCTTTATTTATGCAATAAGCGCAATTATTGAATTTGATACTCAAATTGATTTATAGATTCTGCTTTCAAAAAATCTATATCAACAATTTGGTCTAATTATAAATAGAATAAGTATTAACCTCATCTTATAGAATTAATTATTGCAATAAATCCAATTTACCATATCTTAAATCCAAATTAATAGATAAAGCTTGATTCCTTTATTAACTCCTTTGGTTTTCAATTAACCTTTTATGGTGAATATAAATTCCAATGTATAATTGAAACCTTATTTCCATTTGATTTCACTATTTCATTAAAAATCCTCATATTCCAGCTAAATTTCAACTAACGTATAAATTAGCTATTTCAATTTCATTTAATTGCGATTATCATACTATAGAAATTAAATTCCATTAAATAAATAAATAAATGTTGATTCCCATCTATTTACATTATATTACATTGGTACTTCTATTTACAACTTAGCTTTGTATAAATGTTTGAATGTAGAATCTTGTCTATTTCACGTATTAATTAAGCCTTAAAAATCAATTAATATTATATCCTTGGTCTAACCTCGTTTTACCCATATTTATATTAATATATCCTTTGAATTAGGTAAATTACCATTGATTATCTACCTTAACTTATCAGACTCCACTAACGTAATGGTTAAATATTAATTCCATTTGAAAAAAAAACAATCCACAAGATTTGCATTTCACATTGCAAATGAATTCATAAATCTTGGCTTTCTTTTTCTTTGCTTCTTAAAGGCCAAATCAAACTACCCTATCATCACTAATTTATGGCAATTAATTGCAATTGATTCTCCATTAAACTACATAAGTTATCCAATTGAAACCTAAGTGAAACGTCTATTTATTTAAAAATCCTACTGTTTAAAAGAGTATATCATCTACGGTATAATTTACATTTGACCTGATTTCTCATATATTTCACACAACAGTGAATTCCACTTTCTACCAACATTATGTTTAATACAAATTGGAAATCCAAATCATTGGTATTTCACAACCTTATTGCGTACATTTACGTATAGTTACACTAAGTCCATACACTGATTCATGAATTCATTAATTAATACACAATTTGCCTTTGTTTTCTTATATTAAGTTTATTACCGTTTTTAAGTACATTCATTATCGAACAATATTCATAAAAATTTTTATCTACACTTATTGCATTGGTTTATTCAACGGTCACCAAATGAAACAATCCTACTATTTATTTTAATATTAAATGAATCCCATTCTAGTAAATATTTTATTAATATGCACTAATTCAACATTTATTGGTTTCTTAACATTAACTTTTAACGAAGTGTGACAATTACATTATCCAAAACTATTGTCATAAAAATTAAATTGTTACATTAAATTCCAATTACTATAACAAATTACTACATTTTCTCAAATAAATCTTAAAGCCATTTTTTTCTAAATCAGGTTAGAAATTATATTAATTTAACTCATTTAATATTATTAATTTAACGGGTCGTTACAGTACATCTCGAATTGACATCTTGGGTCTTATAATGCATCTCGGGAATATCTTGGATGTACTTATGTGTTTAAAATTGATGTGTCAAAAATTTATTTATAGATTATAACTTTCTTAGTAAAAATAAAAATGGTAACATACTTGATTTACATGGAAAAAGAAATATTTTTAGAAGAGTGGTAGCTTGATTAGCTTAATTGATTTGGTAATGATTGAATAATATCCTTTTATTTGAACGTAATAAAGAAGTGAAACCTTTCGCTATGACTCATTAAGATAAAAGTAAAGAATATGTTCAAGAAGTTGGTAAATTATAATTGGATTGAGTAGTTTCTTTTGAATCAATATGAAAATAAAAATTATTATGGAAAATAAAAAAAATGTATAACTTCGGGTGAGATCTCGGATTGAGATTTTGATCCATATATCGGGTAAGATTTGAATATCTCGGACGAGATGAGTGTCGAGGGAGATATGGAGGAGATTTGATGTCTCGTCTTCTTTAAGTGTGAAAAGAGATCTCGGGCAAGATTTCGGGCGAGATATAGGAGATTTAAAATCATGCATTTATGTATATAAACTTCAGCTTATATGTACATATATATAGGTGTGTTTGACTAAAAGTTAGTGGAGTATTGCAAAATCCCGCATATTTTACGATTCGTATATTTAAAATGTTTAATTTAAATATAACATCATTAGTCGGATTTAAGTCCAAAAATGTCACTGTTTCGTAAAATAACAGTTGAATTAGTGAAAAGACAATGTGGATAGTGCTATATGGGAGTATCTATTTGAACACAGTCAAATAAATATTCAGACGTCTGAAATGGGTAATTCAGACGTCTGAAATTGGTCGAGTTCAACCAGAAAGGAAATAGGCTAAAATTGCCATTTTCAGACGTCTGAAATGAATGATTTAGATGTCTGAATATTATACTAGACAAAATTTATTTTTCCAGATTCAGACGTCTGAATTGGAAATTTCAGACGCCTGAATGAAGAATGAAATTGAGATTCAACAATTGGGACTCGAGACCACTTCCATTGAATCCAAAATGGTGTTTGCGACCTTTTTGAGTATAAACATCGATATGTTTGGAGCTAGCTAAAATTTCGACCTTTTCACTTAGGGCTTTGGGTTTGGGTTTGGGTTTTAACCCATTAACCCAACATATCAACCCAACTCCACTCCACTCCTCTTCATTCCTTCATAATATTTCCTATAACTCAAGCTTTAGCAAAAATGGTGGAGGAGATTGGAAATTAAAATCCTAAGCCCTAGTTTCTTTAGCAAATCCAAGCTTTAGCTCCAAAATCAAAGAGAAGCTTAGGTAAGCATCTCCTCCTTCTTCTCCATCTCAATCTTCCTCCAATTTCAGAAATTTCCTATAACCTAATTTGGGAAATTATTGCTTCTAGACTTAGATTGGAGTTTTTGGAGTTGAGATTGAAGAGTGGTTGATCCTCCTTTGTTTTCAAGCTTCTCCTTTCTTGTTTTTGGGTTTAAAGGTGAGATTTTTATCTCATATCTAAGTCTATAATTATCTTTGATTATTAGATATGAATTCCTAACATCTTTACATGTTCATTTGATTTTGATTTGGATTGGTTTGGCGAATATCCCAATTTTTAGTTTTTAAGTCAAAATTTGTGAAAACCCTTTTATGGATGTTTGAACATGTTTTTGATGGTGCATCGAAGAGCCTATAGAGCTGGGTAGTCGTTTGGCGTAAACCCCTTACGATCGTCACTCATCCGATCGCTTCCGGTATGATTTGGCCATCATTTGGCTAGGCAAAATATCGCCCAGAGCTTCAGTTTAAAACATCTGAAATATCATATTCAGACGTCTGAATTTGCTTATCTCGGCCCAATTTGCCTAATTAATGTGGGTTTTCAATTTTAATCGATTCATGTTGATCCAACTTATTGTTATTATTTATCGACTTTGATGGCTTCTTTTTTTTTCAGAAATTTTGGGAATATCCATTTTGATGGATTCGGTATTGATTTCTTTGGATTTGATTCACGGTTTCGAATGTGAATTTTGGTGATTGATTGTTTCTACAATCATTTCTGTGATTTGTCACTTTAATAATATAAAGATTTTCTATACTAGTGGTAAATATCAAAACTCTTTCATCAAAACGATTTCAACACTATTTTATTACAAAGCTCGTTTCTTAAACCGTTTTCCAATCTACTAGTATATACAAACCTTTACCTCATTCGTTCGAGAAATCCAATTAAACGACTTAGCAAAACAAGTGGTATGAAACGCTTGCGTTTACTTCGTCGGTTAATTCTTAGACTCATTCAATTGAAACTCTTTTGACAACTTTCGAGTGGAAATTTACAGTTTGTCCATAAATATTTAAGTTAAGCCAGTGGTTATGGGACCTGAAGCTAAACTCATCTATTTCTTAGCTTAGTGTAATCGACACTTCTCTATGATCGATGATGATCATTTTGTGATTTAGACTAGCAATGTGGGATGTCTCTTTGTCTACGAGGGAGACTAAATCCCGTTTCTGTGGAGCTTCGGCTCAAAATTGGTGGGGTAGCGACCCATGGTTTTCGGGCCGTTTGTGGAGCCTCGGCTCAAAATTAATGGTTAGCAACCATGGAATAACGTTTCATTTTGTGATACTCGTGTTGGTGAGTTTTCATGCTCCCGTTTTGTTATAGGCCTTCCCCCTCTTTTTGTGATTTCTGAATTTCTATAGGTGATTTCTAGAATTTGTGTTTCACCAATTTTTGTGATTACATTGATAAGTTTTATCAATATTTATGCATTGGTGATTTTGTGTTTCAACAACTTTTACGATTGGCATTGAGATGTTTGCCAATATTTGTGACTTGGTGAATAAAAATAAAGAATATGATATTCTCTTTGATCTTTGAGAAGATTCTTGTGATATTGTATGATTTTTGGTTAATTTTCAAATGTATACTTATCACAGTATGACATTATTATTATCATAAGTTTTTATCATATCTCTTATTTTATCCCTTCTTATCTGATATTTATAGCTAGACTGACCCGTTTATTATTTTCTTATTAAATAATACCCGGGTCAGACCGAGATGTTACAGGTGCCTCTGCTTGACTCCTCATCTGGGAGTATTATCTGACTTTTGGGTAACTACATTAGATTGGTAGTTTTTATTGTTATACATATGAGATTGAGACTCCTTGATGTATACATATTCTTTTGTGTAGCACTTGTATCTATTCTTTTGTGATATTGTGGATCTTGTTTGACCACTACTCTGATATACACTTCTATGTGTTATATTCATATCTATTTCCGCCTTTGTGATATGGAAATCTGTGACTGATTTGTGTTATGCTTATTTCTACATTTGTTTCCGAAGATTATATATATATAGCCACTGTGTAGTAGCTTCGAGTTTGTATCGGTATGTCGGATTTCCTCTTGAAATGAAATGTATGTTAAACTATCTGACATATCGATGCTCGCACAAAGCAATTACACGAATGGTCGCTCATCAACAGCCTTATTCTTCGTGCTAGTTGACGGCATTACTCCGTAGTGCCCTTGGCTAGCGTGAGTATAGAGGTGGGGCGTCACAGCTTGGTATCAGAGCCAAACTTGGGAACAATATAGAATAATTTAACAAGGATCATCGTCCTAAGTCCATCTTAGAGTCGTGCCTTAGGATTTTATTCGAGTCATTGGACCCGTTCCATCCTATTTTCTTTGTGATGCATTGTTTTATTAATCATTATTGTTTGATATTCATTCTGAGAATAACTTTTTCTTCTTTCTTTCTTTCTTAAAGAAGAGAAATAGTTAGACCAGGCCGTCCCAGTGCCCGTCAATCCAGTGCCACTCTTCAGGATGGAGTATTTATGTCAGCTCAACAACTTCTTGATCTTGTAGACAATGCTCAAGCTGTCGGACCCATTCCAGAGCCTACTCACCCTAAATCTGGGTTTGCACGCTTGTGCGGTGATTATACCAACTTGGGTGGGAAGCCATTCAGGGGTTCCGAGGGCGTTATCGAAGTCCATACTTGGCTTAGAACATGCGATCACATCTTTTCTCGCATGAACCTTATTGATCTTCATCGAGTCCAAGTGGCTTCTAGCACGCTCCAAGAAAGAGCATTAGATTGGCATGAACTTCTTATTTCTGAAATTATTGAAGCGGATCTTACTTGAGAGCAATTCCGGAAAAGATTCGAATCGAAGTTTGTGCCGGAAGCTGAAAAGTGACTTTGGCCCATCGTTTTATTGACCTTGTTCAAGGCGAATCCTCTGTGGTAGAATATGTCACATCTTTTGAATCCCTCTCTAAATATGGGGTCGAGTATGTAAATGCCTTATTGAAGAAAAATCAGAGATTTGTCTATGGCTTGAATAAGAATCTCAAAAAGCCTTTACTTCTGAAACTGGAAGTTTCTTTTGATCAACTTGTTGATATCGCTCTTCGACTTGAAGAGGCAGATAAAGAGAGTGATGTTGAAGTTGTGGGTACCAAACCGAACTTCAACAACAATAAGAAGTGGTCTAATAAGTTCAAATGTCCCTATCCCAACATGAAAGGTAAGCAATCAACTCCGGTAGCAAAGACTCCTACCTCTAGTGGAGGGCAATGCTACAATTGCGGTTCTAAGGACCATTATGCTAATAAGTGTTTAATGCCCCTTGCTTGTCGCTATTGCAAAAGCTAGGGTCATTATATATCTGCATGTCCCAAACTTCAAAGCAAGAAGGAGGGAAAGCTGAATGTTATACAAGCTCCTAGTAACACTTCTCGTGGTCAAGGTATTTCTCATTCTATTCTTGATAGCATTATTATGTTTCGCGGTCGACCTACTCGAGTTCTTTTTGATACGGGTGCATCCCATTCTTTTATATCAAAAGAGCTTGTTGATATTTTTTCTTTGAGTGTTATGGCTTTAATGACTTCTTTGAGAATTGCGAATCCGGTTGGTGGATCTGCAACACTCGGTTTACTTTGTAAAGATGTTGAGAATATTTCGTGTGATTTCTCTTTCCAAGCCGATTTGCATGTTATGCGTTACTTAGGTTTCGGAATGATTTTGGGAATGGATTGGCTTAACCGTTATAAAGCCCATATCCTATGTCCTGAGAGGACTATTTATCTTCGACATCCTCAATCTGTTAAGCAGATTTCTATTGTTCTTAAAGATTCGGATTCCAAATTGGCAGCGTCTTTATATTTTTTAAATCCTCACGATGAAGATAATAATGATGAGGAAGATGTCATTTCTCTTATACATGTTGTTCGTGAATTTTCCGACATATTTGAGCCCGTTTTAGGATTACCACCTAAGCGAGCAATTGAATTCAGAATTAATCTAATCCCTGGAGCTCTACCTATCACTCGTCCTCCTTACCGCATGTCTAATAAGGAAAATGAGAAGATGCGTAAACAATTATCCGAATTGGAGACGAAGCAATTTATTCGTTTTAGTTCCTCTCCTTGGGGATCTTCTGCTATTTTTGTGAAGAAATCTGATGGTACACTTAGGCTTTGTGTTGACTATCGCAAGCTTAATGATCTTACCATCAAGAATAAATATCCCTTACCTCGGATTGATGATTTATTTGATCAGCTTAGTGGTGCTAGAGTCTTTTCACAATTAGACTTAGCAACCGGTTTCCATCAGCTTCGTATTGCTGAGGATAACATTCCTTTGACATCGTTCCGTACTCATTATGGATCTTATGAATGGCTTGTTATGCTATTTGGTTTAGCGAATGCTCCAGCTTATTTCGTTGACCTTATGAATCAAGTTTTCAAAGATTTCCTCGATCGATTTGTTCTCATCTTTATAGATGATATTCTTGTGTATTCTAAAACCGAGGAAGAGCATGAAAAGCATCTTCGAATTGTGTTGGAAACTCTTAAAAGCAATCAATTGAAAGCAAAATTTTCTAAGTGTCATTTTTGGCAATCTTGTGTGAAATTTCTTGGACATATCATTTCTGAATCCGGAATTTCCGTGGATCCTTCAAAGATTGAAGCGATTCAAAATTGGAAGAGACCGGAGAGTGTGACGGAAATTCGTAGCTTTCTCGAATTGGCGGGTTATTACCGCCGATTCATAAAAGACTTTTCTAAAATTTCCGTACCTCTTACTAGCTTGACAAAGAAAGGAGTTAAATACATTTGGTCAGACAAATGTGAAGCATCTTTTCAGAAATTAAAAGAACTCCTTTACGATGCTCCTGTTCTTGTGATTTCCAAATGGAACCAAGATTTTGTTGTTTATACCGATACTAGTCGTTTGGATTGGGAGCCGTTCTCATGCAAAGAGAACGTGTTATCGCATATGCTTCTAGGCAATTAAAGCCTGCCGAGACTAGATATGTCAATCATGATTTAGAGCTCGCGGCTATTGTTTTCGCGCTTTGAATTTGGCGTCATTATCTTTTGGGAGAGAAATTTGTTCTCTATACCGATCATAAATCTTTGAAGTATTTATTTTCTTAAAAGGAACTTAATTTGCGTCGACAATGTTAGCTTGAGTTCCTTACGTCTTATGATCTTGATATTCTTTACACTCCCGGAAAGGGAAATCGTGTTGCCGATGCCCTTAGTCGAAAGCAAAAAGCAATTGTTTCTATGATGATATCTGAATGGAACGATCTCAAGACTTTGTCCACTTATGAGATTCGAGATCATGAATCTAATTTATGTTCATCTCTTATTTTGTGAGGCATTGAGGCTCATCCTTCTCTTTTTGACCGCATCCTTGAAGCTCAAAAGCTAGATCCCGAATTGGCTCTTCTTAGTCGAAATTGTAGGGATAAAATTGATATTGAAGGTTTGAAAGACTTTGATATCGATGCTCGTGGCGGCATTCGAAAATTTGGTAGACTTATCGTGCCAAATATTAGTAATCTTCGTAAAGATATTTTAGAAGATTCTCATCGTTCTAAATATACCATTCATCCCGGTAGTAGTAAAATGTACGCGGATATGAAGCGACTTATTATTGGGATAGAATGAAATCTGATATTGCTAACTCTGTTAAGTGTTGCATGACTTGCCAACTCATTAAGCCCGAGCACAAAGCCCGGTGGGTTATTGCAACATTTGGACATTCCAATTTGGAAGTGGGACCAAATTTCCATGGATTTTATCGACGGTCTTCCTCGTTCTCGTACGGGCCATGACAGCTTATGGGTGATAGTTGATAGATTTACGAAATCCGCCCATTTTATTCCCGTTCGGTCTAATCGGACCGTACCTCTTTTGGCCAAACTCTTTATTTAAGAAATTGTTAAATTGCACAGAATTCCTACTTCTATTGTTAGCGATCGTGATCCATTGTTTACTAGTGGATTTTGAAAGAGTCTTCAAAAAACTTTGGGAACGAAGCTTAATTTTAGCACCGCTTATCATCCTCGGTCCGATGGACAAACCGAGCGTGTGAATCAAACTTTTGAAGATCTTCTTCATGCATGTGTTCTTGATTTTGGTGGAATTTGGGAAGATCATATTTCTCTTGTTGAGTTTTTCTATAATAATAGCTTCCAATCTAGTTTTGGTATGGCGCCTTTTGAGGTACTCTATGGAAGGCCATGCCGATCTTCTTCTTGTTGGCTTGAGGCCAGCGAGAAGCTGGTTTTTGGTCCATATTTTATTCGTGATTCCACATAAAAGATTGTCCTTATTCATCGTAGGATGAAAGAGGCTCAAAGTAGACAAAAATCCTATGCCGATAACCGAAGAAGGAAATTAGAATTTTCTGTGGGAGATTTTGTGTTTATTCGTGTTTCACATATGAAGGGTGTTGTGCGTTTCAGTCGATCGGGAAAATTAGCACCTCGATATACTGGTCCATTCCCATCACCGAACGTATTGGTTCCGTGGCATATCGCCTTTTATTACCGGCTCAATTTTCTGCTATTCATGACGTATTCCACGTCTCTCAACTACGGAAATGCCTTCGAGATTCCGATTCTATTCTTGAGCCCAGTATTGTAGAAGAAATTGAAGTTTCACCTAATTTGACTTATGAGAAACATCCTATTCGTATCATTGCTTCGGAGGTTAAACGCCTTCGAAATAAAGATGTTCCTCTTGTGAAAGTTCAATGGTCCTCAAATCCTAAGAATTTTTCTTGGAAATCCAGAGAATTCATCGAGCGAACACATCCGGACTTACTCTCTTGAGCTCTTTGAGGTGAACTTCTTATTTCAAATTTCTTTTGTGTTGATATGCTTTTATGATTGTTACTTTTTATTTTCTTCTTAAATATTGCGAGGATGCAATTTCTTTAAGGAGGGGAGTCTGTAACTACTCGCATATTTTACGATTCGTACATTTGAAATGTTTGATTTAAATATAGGATCGTTAGTCAGATTTAAGTCCGAAAATGTCACTGTTTCGTAAAATAACAGTTGAATTAGTGAAAAGACAATGTGGATAGTGCTATATGGGAGTATCTATTTGAACACAGTCAAATAGATGTTCTGACGTCTGAAATGGGTAATTCAGACGTCTGAAATTGCTCGAGTTCAACCAGAAAGGAAATAGGCTAAAATTGCCATTTTCAGACGTCTGAAATGAATGATGCAGACGTCTGAATATTGTACTAGACAAAAATTATTTTTCCAGATTCAGACGTCTCAATTGAAAATTTCAGACGTCTGAATGAAGAATGAAATTGAGATTCAACAATTGGGACTTGAGACCACTTCCATTGGATCCAAAATGGTGTTTGCGACCTTTTTAGTATAAACATCGATATATTTGGAGCTAGCTAAAATTTCGACCTTTTCACTTAGGGCTTTGGGTTTCAACCCATTAACCTAACATATCAACCCAACTATACTCCACTTCTCTTCATTCCTTCATAATATTTCCTACAACTCAAGCTTTAGCAAAAATGGTGGAGGAGATTGGAAATTAAAATCCTAAGCCCTAGTTTCTTTAGCAAATCCAAGTTTTAGCTCCAAAATCAAAGAGAAGCATAGGTAAGCATCTCCTCCTTCTTCTCCATCTCAATCTCCCTCCAATTTCATAAATTTCCTACAATCTAATTTGGAAAATTATTGCTTCTAGACTTAGATTGGAGTTTTTGGAGTTGAGATTGAAGAGTGATTGATCCTCCTTTGTTTTCAAGCTTCTCCTTCCTTGTTTTTGGGTTTAAAGGTGAGATTTTTATCTCACATCCAAGTCTATAATTATCTTTGATTGTTTGGTATGAATTCCTAACACCTTTACATGTTCATTTGATTTTGATTTGGATTGGAACGATTACCTTTCACAATCACATATCACATCACTTAGAATGCCACACGGCCATTTCCGTTGACTACTAACTGCCTTCCATAAAAATACAACCCTTAAGCTCATACGTCTCAAGAAGGGTGTTAAGCTAAGAGAAGTTGTCTTCTCCGCCACCACTGATGTACGTTTGTAAAAACCAATGTACGTAATCTATAGAAATGCAATGTCGGACAAACATCCATACAAGTTGTCCAGGAACAGGACAAACCGAAGATACTTTCCTACCACATCCTGTCGGAAAATCCCTAAGATTAGTAGCGAACGGTCCTTGCATTGGATATTTCATAAATGAAGAGACCACTGCTGCTGGATGTATATTGGGATTTTAACCCCAAACGATCAACAAGCAGTCCCCCACTATGAAAATACGGAATATCAATATCATCAAAAGCAACCCGCACAATCGTTCCATATACGTTGGTCCGAAGTGGTTTTCGGATAAACCGATCCTGGTATCTTCGCACCAACAATACAAAAGCGTTTCTCAACCTTACACAGAAACTAAGTCTCATAGACTTAACACGTCTCCAACTTTCAACTTGCTATCCTTCTGGCCAAGAAGGAAGCTTGATAGATTGGAGTAATACTCCGCACTATACGAATCAACATCCTCAACACAAACGATAATCAAGCCTACACAGAAGGCTGCGTACTAAGTGTACGACTAAATAGTTCCCACGTCAAGTCGAGAAACTAAAATTTGGCAAAGTTGATAGTCAGCTATTTAACTATCAAAACAAACAAACAAATATTCAGCACCATATACAATCACTTGGCCCTTTTAATTAATCTTTTATTAATTAAATCACTTTCCAAATATCCACTTCAAATTCTTTAAAAGATAATTCTCAAAACCATTTCAACTTCCATATTGGAAAAAATTTCCAAATACTTATTCAATAATAAGTAATTCCCAATTCTATTTATTTTTAACACTTAGAAAATATCATATATACTTAAATCACGATTAAGTATATATTTTATTCTTTAATGAAAACATTCTCTTAAACACATTTATTTGGGTCAAAACGAATGTTGCGTAAAAGATCGTTACGACAACCCAAAATCAATAGTATAGGGATTCGAAAATAAGATAGATATATAAATCCCAATACTTAATAAAAACATTTCCTTTCGAAAATCATTTACTATAATAACAGTGTTATAGTCCATCATTTTCTTATTTCTCGAAAACGTCTATTTCAACAATGAATGTTGAAATCTGTGTATTCAATCCTTAACACATTTCAATACATCTTTTAATCATTTTATCCATTTAAAATATCACTTCCTAAAACATTTATTTAATATATTATTCACTGTCCAAAATCGTGAATATAATTCGTTTACCAAATTAAAGCTTTTACCCATTTAATTCAGAATTATCCACTGTCCAAAATCGTGGATATAAACCTCTAACCAAATTCAACACTTCTACATATTTAATTAAAGGATTATCCACTGTCCAAAATCGTGGATATATCTCCTTTAATAATTTCTATACTTACTTATCAAATTTATTTGATTACGGATTTAAAAAACAATGTTTATAAATTCCATTTTCATTTTATAAAAACTTCAATATATAAAATTCCTTTATAAATCAATTACATTTAATAAATTAATTACATGCCAAAATCCAATTTGTAAGTTAATTACTTATAAATCATTTATTTTACAAATTCATTTATTTTATAACTTCACAATTAAAAATCTTGTTCACTTATAAACTCTATTTATAACTTCATTGAATACTTATAAAAACTCGTTTTATAGTTCCAATATTTTAATTTATAAAATATAAATTTTTATAAATCCTCTATACAAACCATTTATAACAAATCAAAAATTCTCATTTAATACTATTTCACAAAATAGTAATCTCCACATTTCAAAAATCATATTCTGATTATGTTTCCTAAAAATCATAATTTTTATAACAATGAAAATTATAACATTTATTTATTTAAAATAAATCCACTCCTTTAACACTTCAAAATTCAACAAAACGTATATTTTCAAAATTACTTGAAAATCTTTTTAAATTTGGAAATCATCACTCTAACATTTTTAAAATTCCAAAAATAGGCCCAATGCTGCAACAGCACTAAATAAATCAATCATGGCATCCAAAACGTCATATATCATATGATAACAGAATATATAACAATATCTGTAAATAAATCAATACTGGTGAAGAATGCAGTTAGATCCTTCCAACATGTCACCTGCAACAAATATACATATTAGAATATGTATACAATGTCCGTTTCAAGGCAGACGTGCGTACAAAGGGTCATTCGCTCATACACGAGAACGTATAGGGTCATCTGCTCCACTAGGCAGGAATATATTAAAATGCCAATCAATATAGCATATATCATTCAAACAATCATCAATCATCATATAGTAAATTATTTCTCACTTATATAAAATATCAGTGAGTCAAAAAGAGTGAGTTGCACTCACACTGTCTCCAATAGCAGTTGTAGTGTTTAATTTCGAATAAAATTAAACGAGCGTTTAATTTTACCCAAAATTCACACTAGCTCCAATCAACTCCAAACCAGGTCCATCACGTAGTGCTTGTCAATACGAACCCAACGCAATTCGTTTCGTGCGAAACAGACCTCATATGAAAAAGTTACACATTGTTAAACAACACAAGAATTTATAATATAATTATTTACTATTTTATTTTTAATTTTTTTACACCTGCCTCATCTGACCGTTCGAAATAGCTGCAACACATCAGGGCCGACCACTTTCTTCTTCTCCCCCATCGTTCAAAGCCGTTAGCACACCGAACCCAAAGCCGCCACTAATCAAAGAATTTTCGTGACCAAAACGCTCGTCGATATGACGATCCAATGCTACCATCGAATAGCCCAACAAGAGCTCCACTGTCGGCCACGAGCTCGGCAAGCTCAGCCACCCCCTTGCTTGGAAAATGTGAAAGAACGCATGCGTTTAAACACAAATCATTATCGATCCGTAGCTTGAAATCCAATCTCGACCGTATGGATTCAAAGATCTCGTCTGGCTCTACGACTTTGCAGTTGAAAGATTTCGGTGAATGTGAATGGATTGGAAGAGGTTAAGAGGAGAAGAAACAAATATTTTCGGCCATTGAATAATTTTCTGGCGGCTAGCCCTAACCCTAGGGTTTTGATGCAAAGTGAAGATTATAACGTCCTATTATAGAAAATTCGACGCCACTATTCATCCAAAAATTTTCCAAACTCCAAACGAAGCGTGCCGCCTGGCATTTATAATGTTTTACCCCCATTCCAATCACAATGGAATATATACCGGGAGCCAATTCGATCGTATTTAAAAGATAGGTTTTCAAATTTGAATTATTTAAATTTAAAATTCACTTAAATAGATTTCTACGCGTTTTAGCTTGCCCCGGACAAAACGTAAATCCGATTGACACAAAATTTGAAATATTACAATAATTTAACATACGGATCCAATGAAACTGGTTTCGTCGAAATCCGAGACTGTTTCAAAAATGGCTATTTTTACTCGTCAATGAAATATTAAAATATTCAATTTCTAGAATTTAACTTCTAATTCAATTTAAAAGTTCTCTAACATCATTCTAATTCAAATAGAATTTAATTCAACTTTATAAATCGTTTTTATTCACATTAAATCCAATTTTCAATTATTTCAGCAATTTCAAATATCAAATTAACAATTTAATTATCCAATTAAATCCTTATATTCGAAATACACGTTATTCAACTTATAACATCTACTTGTGAATATTTAAAATTAATTAAATATATGAATTTCAAATGACGGAAATTCTGGATCGTTACATTGTATTTTAGATCATAGCGTTCATGGAAAAAATTTCTTCATCTGGTGGAATTCTCCTAAACAATAGCTATCAGGCAAGTATTGGCATGACACCGTATAAAGCTTTATATGGTCATCCATGTAGATCCCATCATGTTAGATCGAAACCGAAGATCGCTTCGTACTAGGTCCCGATATGATTCAAGAAGCTTCAAAAAAGGTGGACATGAGTAGAATGAAGATGAAAGAAGCTCGGAGAAGGCAGAAAAGTTATGTCAATCAAGGGCGTAGAAATTTGGAATTCTCAGTAGGAGATTTCGTACTCTTGAAAGTCTCTCCAATGAGAGGAGTGGTAAGATTTGGACGGGCAAGGAAGTTAACACCTTGATAAATTGAACCTTTTTCCATTCTTGAGCGGATTGGCTTATTAATTATCATGTGGAATTGTGGAATTGCCTGAAAGGTTGTCTAGTGTGCATAACTTCTTTCACCTATCATATCTATGAAAATATGTGCATGATCTGAAATAGATTATAGAAACAGCTGCCTAGGAAGATTTAGAAGTAGAACCAAATTTGGCAGTTATCAGACAACCAGTTCGAACTGTAAATCACGATGGGAAGCGATTGAGAAGGAAGGTCGTAAGGTTGGTCAAAGTTCAATAGAGTGGTGATGTCGAAGACTGCACCTGGGAAACAGATGATGGAATGAGGAAGGCTTGTCTTGAGTTTAGGATTGATGTATATTTTGCATATGGTATCAAGATAGTGTACTCACCGCCTGTGGTGTAGTCACTTATCATATCATGTATATATTTTCCCTTTTCAAATATATATTCCTTTTCGAGTCATTTCCTTCTTATCCTTAATTTGGAGGATGAAATTCTTTTAAGGGGGGAAGTATGTAATGGTCCACAAATTCATCACTTCAAAAAAAAATTAAAAAAATTAAATATAAGATTTTTTAACCTAAATGATAATGTTTTGAACGAATAAATAATATTAATAATCTTATTTTGAACAAATATCCACAAAGGTATACACCTTGGAAAATATTGATAAAATGACCAAAAACTGTTTTATCGATAAGTGCCTATTAGACCATTCGACATCATGCATGGAGCTGGACATACACTCATTTATCTATATGAGTGAGAATATTTAATAAAAATTATTTATTTTAGATTTAAAATTTAATTATGACATCATCAATGATATCACTATTTTGGATTAAATGATTTTTGAATTTAATTTAAGTTTAAATGATTTAATAATTTTTTAAATTAAATAAACTCTTTTAATCATTATATAATGATAGAAATATTATTATCAAACTTTATATATATATATATATATAAAATAAGAAGTGAAAAATGACCGGAGATCGAAATAAGAATCCGTAACGATATAACGTAGAAAAGTTTTGCAACATTATGAATCATTTGAGATATACATATGCACACATACATGTACATATACATGAACATAGTCACATGCACATGAATATACATATATACATACATGCATATACATATATAAACAAATAAATAATAAAAGATAAAAGGAAAATATCATGATATTATATATAAATATCATGATACTTCTTGAAAACCAAATTCAATTTCTTACGTCCAAAGTACAAGCATATGGATACACATATAGGGTGAGGGTAGTTTGACCGTGAGTGATGAGGTAGGAGGAGGGAGTGATGGTGAGGAAATGGTGATGTGTGCGCACATAAATAACATGATATTTTTTTATCACTTATTTGCCTATAAATAACACCATCCATATTCACTTCATTTGCTCATAAATTTCTGAGCTTTCTTCACTTCTCCTCTCCACTTTAATGGCTTCCTACCTTACGAAATCAATGAAGAAAATTATGGCAAAAAGTAATTAAAATTATATAGTGTATCCAGACACATCCAAACCAAACCAAATGTCCTCCTTCTCCGCCTCTAAACCCACGACCACATCATCCACCACCCAAAGGCCGAGCCTTTCCTCTCTTTCAAGAAAGGCTGTGAGCACCTAAGCACCAAAGGCCAAGGCCGAACCCATCTAGGAGCTTTAGTGCAAGCTTCGCAAGCTTAATTTTTCGAATAGCGAAGCTATAGTCGTTTTAAAGTTAGTTCGATTGAATCTAAGGTGAGAAGCTCTATATTTGTTATGATATTTTGGATGATATATATGTTTGATTATGCTTGGTTGTGATGATCGTGAACCATGTTTGGATTTGATAATATGACTGTTTGGATGTGTAAACAATTCACGTTTAATTGATATTAAATATTACAAAGGAAATCACTTTCCTTTAATAAATGAAATGGTGTATGTGAGATTGCTAAATCTCTTTAAAATGGTTTGAAATAATTTAAAAATGTTTTATAAAAATTTAAAAGTGTTTCGACAAGGTTTGGAAATGATATGGAAAATTAGTTAAAATAGTCGCGTAACGGTAATTCGTGATTTTGCACCATAGAAAGTCAAGCCCATTTATAGAATGGAATCAAAGTCGGAATTCTTTGGAATAAGAATTTTCCAAACTCTTATAATTATAGTTTTTAAACAAAATAGAAATGATCAAGATTTCCTTCAGTAGATTTTGAATTATGCAGATCAATTTTTCAAAATAATTGCGCTTTGGCAGTTCGAAAACTAATGTCATAAATTCTTTGAAATTATAGAACAAATTCCATAAATATTTTAAAATGTTTTTAAAAGGATTTGAGCTAAAAATAATAATTCTAAATGGTCGAAAAGTCATTTTGATCAAATAAGCTTTTAAAACACTATTTGCATCACTTATTGCAGTAATTTTTAATAACTTTTTGAGGTTTAAACTTAAGTATTCTTTCCCAAATCTTTTATAAATGTTTTCAAATAACTAATTAAGTATTTTAATGATAATTGGATGTTTTATAATTTATTTTAAAGAGTTTAAATAAACGATTTAAAGAAAAACTGTTAAAATTAAGTGATTTAATCTTGGCTCTAAATGCTAATGAGTAGATAGGATCTTTGTATTCGTGAGATCCGGATGTGAGGTTCTTAAACTAGGGAGACGCTCAGGAGCAACCAGTACCCTGGCTCACTTGCCATCTTTCCTGGGCGAGGAATAGGTAAGGTTGAAATGTCGGAAACAAGGCAAGAATAAAAGATTTAATTTTTTGAAATTTAATACAACTTGGATTGTTTAGAAATAATCTTCTTATATTTCATATTAAATTCCAAGAGGGAATCCATACTATCCATGTGAATTTAAAAGGTGATTTCACCGTTATTCGATGGATAGTAAAGGTTGAATACGAAATTTAATGTTGAGTAGAATTAGTATAATTTCTATCGATCCTTTTTTACTCAATAAGTTTTCCAATATGACTTATGAAAATGATTTGGTATTTCCAAATTTAAAGAGAGGTTTAATGATTCTATATATACATTTTTTTTGAAAGATATATATCTCTAGAAGATATTTTCTGATAAAGAGATAATCAGCTATTTACTTAACATCATTTTATCGTTGATTGGTTTGAAGGAACGAGGATTGGATTTGGGCGATTCCTATCTAAGAACCACTTCGAACCAATTTACATGTTCGATGTTTGAAGGTAAAGACATGGAATGATAATAAGTTAGAAAATGGAATGTAGGGCAACTTGTCACTGGCTCTCGAGGGAAATTCCTTACATCATATATATGTGGCAGTAGTATCTTCATTTGATCCTCGATGCAAGGGCTGCTTGTTACTAATCCTAGAGGTATTCCCAATAGGATGTAGTAGGAAAGTTCATTTGGTTTGTCCTTCTTCTAGACAACTTGTATGGACAAATGCTTGATATTGCATTTCTAACATACAAGTAAATAGATTTTTACTAATGTACATATGTTTGTTTGTGTAGAAAGTAATCTCTTACACTTAACACCCTTCTCTGAGATGTACGAGCTCAGAGGTTGAAAATTTGTGGAAATCAATAGGGTGTGATGGAATTGGCAATGTGGCATTCGAAATGGAATGTGCTATGTGAAAGGTAATCGTTACAATCGGCCTCATCACCTAGAAAAGACTTAAACAGAGCATATCATAAGGCTATGTGGTTCACAGCCATTAGGGTATGGTCATCACCTTTCTAGACTACTCTCTATGCGTCAAGTATGTTGTATGCTACAGGACCTCGGATAGGCCGCTTACGACTGGGGTGATGTCATATTCGGTCCTATCCGCCACGAGCTGGGTCTACGGGAAGACCGACTTTGCCAGATGCAGGTGTAACAGCCCGCAAATCCGTACCCCTTGAGTCAACACTATTCTATCTAAATCAACTCAAGTTGTACAAAAATACGAACCGTTTGGGTTGAAGAAGAAGAGGTAGAAGAAGAAAATAGAAAACAACAAAAGAATCTAACCATCGCAGCGGAATAAAATATAATAGATAATAAATAATTTTACTCAAAAATCAAATATCTCTGTTTATATATTACATCATCAGAGTACATAAATCACAGCTCAACATCAATATCATACAAGGGATACACGTCAACTCAAGATACACAACAACTCAAAACACAGCGGAATAAATATACATATATATATATATAAACAAGTACTGAAGTACGTATCGTCATCTTGCTCGTCTCCTGAGCTCCACAGCATCATGTCCTGTATCCTATAATACTCGGTCTGACCTGAGCATTACAGTTAAATAACACCCGAGTCAGTCTGTAATACCAGCGTGAGAAAATCACACCCCATTTGATTATTAAAGTTTCAAAAATCCTTTGAAAACAAAAGCATCTCGTAAGACCACGCCACAAATAAACATGTCGGGTTTTTACCTTACGATAGCTAAAACAATTTTTTTTATAGAAATCCTCTGATATTATAATAGGGTCTATATACAAATACTTATAAAATAGCCGAAATTGTTACATGATTAAATTCCAGCTACTAGCCACAGAGTGGGTAATACAAACAAAACTCGTACAAGGCTCGTAAGGAGAATGGATTTCCAACAATGACTAGGCACTGGGGTACCACCTGTCACAGTACGGTACCTAGATCACCGTACCGAGGAGTACGCCCGCTCCCCTGCAACACAAAGCCGGGACTACCCCTTACTGGATAATCCCGAGTGAGATCACTCCGCGGTTGGGATCAGCAACCGCCCACTAAGCCGAAATATAAAGGGACATCTAGACTGGAATGACCTCACCCTGCTTGGGTGCTACCCACCTAGCCTTGCTGCATAACCCCTGATTTTCAGTCATTCCCATTTGATGAGGCTTGAGGCTAAGCGTTACCTTTATAGAACATATCACTCAGAATGCCCATCGTCCACCTGACGATGTTTCGCAAGCATTCATCCATACAAGTCCGTCCTGGGTTCGAACGGAACCGAAGGCACTACTCCTACTACATCCATTTTGGAAATATCCTCAGGATTAGTAGAGACTAGCCCTTGCACTTCACTGCTCCATCTTCGAAACCAAAATCGTTTTCCACGAAACATACAAACCGAATCGAAGTGGTTTTCGAGAAATAAATCTCGATCCCGGTCTCTTCGAAACGATCAACGTGTTCGTCCAATATTGATAGTCGGTTAGTTAACTATCAATTAATATTCACAAATATCCATCAAACAATAAATAATCTTTCCCAAATTATTTATTTATCTCAAAAATATCTTCACAAGATATATTTCTATTTTCAATCCTTTGAAAACAGTTTCAAAACCATCTTTCTTTCAGAATAAACTTTCCCAAATATTTCCTATCTACTCTGAAATCACCAAGCACAAAACTAGATTTTTAAAACAATTTAAAACACTTTACTTAGAAATATACTTTATAACATTTAAGTTAAAACTCCTTCAATGATTTGTTAAAAATACATACTATATGAATATTTGAAAATAATGTTACTAAAGAAAATATAAAACTAGATTTCACTTTAAAAATAAAATACTAAGTCACTCTTTTAAATAATTATTGCTATAATCGATTAAAAGGAAATACTTACTTTAGAATTTAAATATTTAGAAATAATAATTTTTTCAAAACATACTTCTTACAAAAAACAATTTTAAAACTAGTAACTTATATTTAAAAATTTACATTGGAAACGTACTTGGTTATCCAGGGAGAATTCCAACTTCAATCACTTAAATCAGTTGTCCAAATTGATTCCCAATTTATTCCATTTGAAATAAATTTCTTTCTTATCGGTTCATTTCAAAATTCATTAATTATGGACTTTATTCAGTTTGATTTTTTTTAAAATCCCTTAGCTGAAATATACAAATTTTAGGTTATTCCCAATTTCTTCTTTATTCTTCTTAAACAATTTAGATCCTAAATTTAAAATAAATGTCTTGTTCTTTTAAACAATAACATTGAAGTTTAAGTTTCATTAACTTTCTGTTTATTTAAATTTTCTTTCCCATACTCAAGATTTATTTATTAAAATTTTAAAGTCACTTTATTTCCTTTCCAGATCATTCATAAATTTATTCAACCTTTCTATCATTATTTTACTTACAATTTCACTTCTTTATTTTCATTTCCAAACTCAAATTATATATTTGGTAATTCGTTATTGTCCGATTATAACAATCAAGCCATAGCATTCAATATTCCACATAATTCATTACAGGATATCAAATACTCAGAACAGAGAATATTAAATAATTAAATAAAATTGAGGGGTCCAGTTGGATCCCTCCAACCTGTTCTCCCTGCATCCACAGACGTTAGCATAACATAATATGCCAATTTCAAATTATACTACACTATATCACATCAATCATTTCAACCATACAATTAATTATTTTAAATCTAAATTTAACTGAGTGAGATTAACTCACCTTTGCTATTTAAATTGTAATCCCTCCAACTCGACTTGAATTTCCATGATTTCAGACCTTGTAAAAATATTTATATAGTTTATTAATCTTTGAATTAATCAACAATTTATTTCTTTAATTTATCAAATAGTAAATTTTAAGCTAACTCCTTTTATATAAAATATTTTCTAATTACCAAAATAATTACATAAGTTAACTAAACAAATTAATCACTAAAATAAATTAGTAAATTGTATTCTGTTTTTATTTTCCATTCCTCCTTATTGTAAACCTTTCTAATAATCTAAATAAACAACCAGTCAAATTAAACTTTTTACTTAACATAAATTTTAAACGTTAAATCAAGGTAGAACAGCTAATATCTTACTGTCAAATTTTAATTTTTTTTATTAGCAACACAATCGCAGAAATTAAATAAGACAAATAGCAGAATACCTTCACTGCTCCTACAACACACGCGACCCAAGCTCGATAATCTGACCCTCCATCGCGACCATCACGATTACTGACCCCTACCATCACTCCAATCGGCTGCATCTCAACGCGAAACCCACGTTCGCACGCAACCCTAAGCCTTGCTCGCGAGTGCCATCACGCACTTCCACCACTAGCCGCCATCCCCTCTACTCGCGGTTGCCCTGGAGCGACTCCACCTCTCGAGACGAAAACCCTAATCTCCCATCGCGATAACACTGCTCCCTCGCTCGCGTTACTCAGTTGACCGCGCCCCCCCTCTCTCTGCTTTTGATAAGAATGAGGCCGACCATTCGATTCAATTGGGTTACATCGAATGTCGCGGCCATATGAGTCGCGACTGATCCCTTCTGAAGTCGAGTGCCTCGACATCGAATTCGAATTTGATTCTCTCATAACATCCGCCATTATTCTCTCTCTTTTTTTTTTGATTCGCACAATATGTCAGGAAAAAGTTAATTGAGCTCGGCCAGAAATTAAATCAGTTTATACTTTATTTATTTTTTTAAAGGGTGAACGAATCTCGTTTAAATTAAGAGGGGAAAAGGATCGCGATCTATAAGCTGAAGGGAGGAGCAAAGGGATTCGTTCTGCCATTAACTTGTTTTAGCTATGAATCTTTAGAGAAAAGATATGCGTGTTTTATCGGGGGGAAGTGTATTGAAGACGCTTCACTGCAGTGATTCGAAAAGTTGAGATGTGATCGAAATTCGGTTGACTTGACTAGTATAAATAAATATATATTTAATTAAATTTGAATTTTCGATAAAAACTACAACGCGTTAATCTACCGTACGATCATACGACAACTCCAAACACTACGAAAATTGAAATCCGATAATAACATAATATTACAGATCCAATGGAACTGATTTCGTCGAATTCCGAGACTGTGTCTCGGAAGGCTATTTTTAAATTCAAATTAAACGATATAATTTTAAAACCGAACAAACCACTGTTAATTTCGATTTTACAACTTCTATTATCTTCAGTGTTATCAATATAAATTTTACAAGCCTTCAATTTATGTTTAACATGCTTAAAACTCCAAATTCAACAATTTACCCAACTTCACTTATTTAATTTAATAATTCAATTATCAAATAAATTGTGATATTCGAAATTCAATTTAAAATTACTCTATTGAATATTTAAAATCAATTAAATATCCCGATTTTAAATAGTCGAAAATTTCGGGTCGTCACATTCCTCCCCCCCTAAAAGAATTTCGTCCCCGAAATTACTAATTAGGAAGAATGGTCCAATATCCGTTTACTTTTTCCCCGAAACCAAACTTTACTAGTTAGTAAGAATTTCGAATTATCAAAATTTTCTCAAAAATTTTCTAACTCTCAAAATTTCCGAAAAATTTCGCCAGCGTCTCCTTTGCGCGGCTAGCTCGGTACAACTACAAAATGGCTATACGGCCTCCCAAATCCAAAAAGAAAACAAAATGCCAAGTGGCTCAATCCAAATCCAAATCTCAATCAAATTTCATACCAAATTTAAATACATACCTTTTGTCGGGCAATTCAAATTTATCATCTGAAATCAAAATCAATTCTCTTTTCACTTTATATTACCTGCATATCCTGCTTAGCACTAATATCCAATCACAATATCTCAAAACACTTTATCGACTTTTTCACAAAATGTCAATATCTATTCATCCAAATATTAACTTGGAATATATTTATATTATCAATTTCCAATTAAGAAATTCACCATTCCTTACTTAAGTTAACATAAGCATTTTATATGTTTCTTACATTTATTTTCACTTTACCACTTTAATTTATATCCATCTCTATTCATATCGATTCTTTCATTTTCATATGAATTCAATTTATTTTTAACTCTGAATATATAAATTTTATTTGTCATTTATTACTAATTCATATCATTACTTTAATTAGTTTCATTTACTAACTTATTTCAATTTTCGGTTTTAAACCGTTTAGTCGTTAACAAAATTTTCCAAAAATTTTCAAAAATTTTCTAACTCCCAAAATTTCTGAAATTTTTTGGCAGAGTCTCCTTTGTACAGAGGAGCTTTTGCAATATGACAAAGGAGATATATATATATATATATATATATATACATATATATATATATCGACCCACACGGTCGGAAAACCAAAAACAGTTCATATTTCCTATTTTTATTGCGTAGGCGTACCTTATTTAGCATTTTAGGCAAGCGGCTTATTATTTTAGCAAATAGTGTGCAACCAAATCCAGCCAAACGGCTTTCCGATACCTGTACTTACTCAATTTAAACATATCAGTACTATATCTATAAGGTTTATAGCATTTCACTTAAATTTAAATAGCTAAAACATTAATGTTATAACAATGCTTATGGTATACTGGCATAAACACATAAATTTCACATAAAATGCATGTTATAAAATTTTCATAAGCATAAATAAGGTTCCGACACTTATTACAATTGCTTATAATCAGTTCTCAAACCATTCCATTCACTTGAAGTGTTTTACAGCTTATACGCTTATATTTAATTCATTTTAAGCAAAACAACCCCACATTCATTCCAATTGATTCCAAAATCATTTTATTTCACTTCTACTAATTCATAGAATGTTGTCCAATCTTGTTTACATCAAACGATCCATTTTCTTATGCAATTCGACAATATTAGTGTGAATAAATAATTACTTAAGCTTTATAACCAATTAAATTAATTCTCACTCAATTTATACTTGATTCCATCCCCTTTTTAATTTATTCACAAACTCCCATTGCATTTCTTTCATATCCAAAGAGTTCTACTCTAAACTATTTTATCATACTCGACAACCAACATAACCATCTCACAATTTACTCAAGTTATTTATTTATTTATTTCAATTATTCCACCCAATAACTTAAGTTTATTTCATTCAACCAACTTCCCTTCAAATCTTTGATTTGATTTTCCTTCGGTCAAATCCCAACCATTTTATTAATTTGTCAGATTAGTTTATTCTTTTATACATTTTTAAACTTTAGTTCACATTAACATTTCATTATTGCATTTTATTAGTAAGAAGGTTATTCAATTCATGCTTCAATTGGATTTGCTTTCATCTCAAATCATTTCAATTTTGATCCAATTTCATACAATTTTAATTCATATTTACTTCAAACAAGCTCATATTCAAATCAATTCATTTCTATCTAATCTTACATAATATTTTATTTCATAGTGCATTGGTTCTACACGAACCCATTTTTATTTAGCTCGACACAATTTTATGTTTTGTATATCACTAACCATTTCCAATTAAAACAAACTCATATCAAATTTAATCGATTTTAAAATCAACCTATTTTACACTCGCCATTTTTTTTGTTTATTTAAGCTCAACCGCCTCCCATGCTTGTATATCATTAATTCAAGTCCATTTGAATTTTAATTCACATTCTCAATTTATCAAGATTATATCCAAGCACACAATTAACTCGTTGTATTCATATTGGATTTTATTTGCAACTTACATCATTTCTATTATAATCCAATTCCAACCAACTCCACTTATATTTAATCCACTTACAATTTCATTTCTAAGTTCTACAAGTCACAAATTTATTTATAATCCATGTTTATAATATATACACATATTCATTTCACAATTATAATCATTTACCTGTCAACTTTATATCAAAGTTAATCCAAGTCATTCAACAACCCTTCCAATTACAATCCAATTTAATTCAATTTTAATTTCAATTTTATTTAACTTATCTCAAGTTAAATTCAGATATATTTTCTTCACTTTCATTCACTTATGTTAAACTTTATTTGTTGGATTAAAATTTTCAATCCCTTCTTATTAATATCAGCTTTACTTTATCAGTTTAATAGCTGATTCGTTTATTCATTCACAAATTCAATTTCAACCAATGAATTTTGTTTTCAAACATTAATTATTTTTAGTCCATTTGGACTTATTTTGCTCCACATTTAAATTAAACATCATCCAATATCCAATTTCATTTCATTCCATTTGCATACCATATTAATTAATCAGTTACTTATAAATTTTAATCTTAAAACTTTGTTTATTTAATCCAACTTAACTAATTTTCTTTTCCAAACTTAAGTTCAACATTCAATTTTGAAAACGTATATATATATATATATATATATATATATATATATATCTCACCAAATTATTCCTTTGCATTTTCAAAATCAACCAAATTTCTCCAACAAACATTAATCCAAAACGTCCCGGTAGCAATCCCTCTTTTGGAAACTCGAAAATGAACATCGATGATGTCGCGATCATCATTGGAATTATTTTCCAGCGTCCGTAAAGAGTTCAATGCTTTTATCTCTTTTAAACCCCTTCAAATATTTTTAAATTCCAAACCCTTTAAATTTATCTTCAAACATTACTTTGAAATTTTATTTAATTTTAAGTATTAATCATACTATAATTTACATTTAGTTTATCTTTACAAATTTCATTTGTATACAAATTAGTTTCTTATATTATTTTTTTAATTATAGTTTCAATATCTTACTCAATTATGAATCACATTTACAAATCCCATTAATTATTAATTTTCTTCCTAAATCCTTAGTTATTATTTCAATTCTTATTCAATTATCATACAATGATAATACTTTAATATTATCACTTTCCAACAACCAAACATTCCTATATAACTATAATATTTACGAAAAATATTTTCTTTATATACAATATAATTTTGGGTAAAATTATTCCATTTACCCTATTTAAAACAATACTGTGTCGATTTATCTTGTTCAAGAGTTTAGAAATTCCTATCGATAACATGGCGTCCCATATATCGACCAGAATCCGTAAACACTCAACCGATAAATCAACGCAATATAAAACAATTTTATATTCACCAACAAATACGCACTCATATCTATTAATACTCTCAAACTCATTTAGAGTACTACAGACTCTATTTAATGAGTAATTTCCACCCGAGCCAAGGTTATCACCAACCTATGCTCTGATACCAACTGTAACAGCCCGCAAATCTGTACCCCTTGAGTCAACACTATTCTATCTAAATCAACTCAAGTTGTACAAAAATACGAACCGTTTGGGTTGAAGAAGAAGAGGTAGAAGAAGAAAATAGAAAACAACAACAGAATCTAACCATCGCAGCGGAATAAAATATAATAGATAATAAATAATTTTACTCAAAAATCAAATATCTCTGTTTATATATTACATTATCAGAGTACATAAATCATAGCTCAACATCAATATCATACAAGGGATACATATCAACTCAAGATACACAACAACTCAAAACACAGCGGAATAAATATACATATATATATATATATACATACATATATATATATATATATATATATATATATATAAACAAGTACGGAAGTACGTATCGTCATCTTGCTCGTCTCCTGAGCTCTACAACATCATGTCCTGTATCCTATAATACTCGGTCTGACCCGAGCATTACAGTTAAATAACACCCGAGTCAGTCTGGAATACCAGCGTGACAAAATCACACCCCATTTGATTATTAAAGTTCCAAAAATCCTTTGAAAACAAAAGCATCTCGTAAGACCACGCCACAAATAAACATGTCGGGTTTTTACCTTACGATAGCTAAAACAATTTTTTTTATAGAAATCCTCTGATATTATAATAGGGTCTATATACAAATACTTATAAAATAGCCGAAATTGTTATATGATTAAATTCCAGCTACTAGCCACAGAGTGGGTAATACAAACAAAACTCGCACAAGGCTCGTAAGGAGAATGGATTTCCAACAATGACTAGGCACTGGGGTACCACCTGTCACAATACGAGGCCTAGATCACCGTACCGAGGAGTACACCCGCTCCCCTGCAACACAAGGCCGGGACTACCCTTTACTGGATAATCTCGAGTGAGATCACTCCGCGGTTGGGATCAGCAACCGCCCACTAAGCCGAAATATAAAGGGACATCTAGACTGGAATGACCTCACCCTGCTTGGGTGCTACCCACCTAGCCTTGCTGCATAACCCCTAATTTTCAGTCATTCCCATTTGATGAGGCTTGAGGCTAAGCGTTACCTTTATAGAACATATCACTCAGAATGCCCATCGTCCACCTGACGATGTTTCGCAAGCATTCATCCATACAAGTCCGTCCCGGGTTCGAACGGAACCGAAGGCACTACTCCTACTACATCCATTTTGGAAATATCCTCAGGATTAGTAGCGACTAGCCCTTGCACTTCACTGCTCCATCTTCGAAACCAAAATCGTTTTCCACGAAACGTACAAACCGAATCGAAGTGGTTTTCGAGAAATAAATCTCGATCCCGGTCTCTTCGAAACGATCAACGTGTTCGTCCAATATTGATAGTCGGTTATTTAACTATCAATTAATATTCACAAACATCCATCAAACAATAAATAATCTTTCCCAAATTATTTATTTATCTCAAAAATATCTTCACAAGATATATTTCTATTTTCAATCCTTTGAAAACAGTTTCAAAACATCTTTCTTTCAGAATAAACTTTCCCAAATATTTCCTATCTCCTCTGAAATCACCAAGCACAAAACTAGATTTTTAAAATAATTTAAAACACTTTACTTAGAAATATACTTTATAACATTTAAGCTAAAACTCCTTCAATGATTTGTTAAAAATACATACTATATGAATATTTGAAAAAAATGTTACTAAAGAAAATATAAAACTAGATTTCACTTTAAAAATAAAATACTAAGTCACTCTTTGAATAATTATTGCTATAATCGATTAAAAGGAAATACTTACTTTAGAATTTAAATATTTAGAAATAGTAAATATTTCAAAACATACTTCTTAAAAAAAAATTTAAAATTAGTAACTTATATTTAAAAATTTACTTTGGAAACGTACTTGGTTATCCAGGGAGAATTCCAACTTCAATCACTTAAATCAATTTTCCAAATTGATTCCCAATTTATTCCATTTGAAATAAATTTCTTTCTTATCAGTTCATTTCAAAATTCATTAATTATGGACTTTATTCAGTTTGATTTTTTTTAAAATCCCTTAGCTGAAATATACAAATTTCAGGTTATTCCCAATTTCTTCTTTATTCTTCTTAAACAATTTAGATCCTAAATTTAAAACAAATGTCTTGTTCTTTTAAACAATAACATTGAAGTTTAAGTTTCATTAACTTTCTGTTTATTTAAATTTTCTTTCCCATACTCAAGATTTATTTATTAAAATTTTAAAGTCACTTTATTTCCTTTCCAGATCATTCATAAATTTATTCAACTTTTCTATCATTATTTTACTTACAATTTCACTTCTTTATTTTCATTTCCAAACTCAAATTATATATTTGGTAATCCGTTATTGCCCGATTATAATAATCAATCCATAGCATTCAATATTACACATAATTCATTACAGGATATCAAATACTCAGAACAAAGAATATTAAATAATTAAATAAAATTGAGGGGTCCAGTTGGATCCCTTCAACCTGTTCTCCCTGCATCCACAGACGTTAGCATAGCATAATATGCCAATTTTCAAATTATACTACACTATATCACATCAATCAATTCAACCATACAATCAATTATTTTAAATCTAAATTTAACCGAGTGAGATTAACTCACCTTTGCTATTTAAATTGGAATCCCTCCAACTCGACTTGAATTTCCATGATTTCAGACCTTGTAAAAATATTTATATAGTTTATTAATCTTTGATTTAATCAACAATTTATTTCTTTAACTTATCTAATAGTAAATTTTAAGCTAACTCCTTTTATATAAAATATTTTCTAATTACCAAAATAATTACATAAGTTAACTAAACAAATTAATAACTAAAATAAATTAGTAAATTGTATTCTGTTTTTATTTTCCATTCCTCCTTATTGTAAACCTTTCTAATAATCTAAATAAACAACCAGTCAAATTAAACTTTTTACTTAACATAAATTTTAAACGTTAAATCAAGGTAGAACAGCTAATATCTTACTGTCAAATTTTAATTTTTTTTTATTAGCAACACAATCGCAGAAATTAAATAAGACAAATAGCAGAATACCTTCACTGCTCCTACAACACACGCGACCCAAGCTCGACAATCTGACCCTCCATCGCGACCATCACGATTACTGACCCCTACCATCACTCCATTCGGCTGCATCTCAACGCGGAACCCACGTTCGCACGCAACCCTAAGCCTTGCTCGCGAGTGCCATCATGCACTTCCACCACTAGCCGCCATCCCCTCTACTCGCGGTTGCCCCAGAGCGACTCCACCTCTCGAGACGAAAACCCTAATCTCTCATCGCGATAACACTGCTCCCTCGCTCGCATTGCTCCGTTGACCGCGCCCCCCCTCTCTCTGCTTCCGATAAGAATGAGGCCGACCATTCGATTCAATTGGGTTACATCGAATGTCGCGGCCATACGAGTCGCGACTGATCCCTTCTGAAGTCGAGTGCCTCGACATCGAATTCGAATTCGATTCTCTCATAACATCCGCCATTATTCTCTTTTTTTTTTGATTCGCACAATATGTCAGGAAAAAGTTAATTGAGCTCGGCCAGAAATTAAATCAGTTTATACTTTATTTATTTTTTTAAAGGGTGAACGAATCTCGTTTAAATTAAGAGGGGAAAAGGATCGCGATCTATAAGCTGAAGGGAGGAGCAAAGGGATTCGTTCTGCCATTAACTCGTTTTAGCTATGAATCTTTAGAGAAAAGATATGCGTGTTTTATCGGGGGGAAGTGTATTGAAGACGCTTCACTGCAGTGATTCGAAAAGTTGAGATGTGATCGAAATTCGGTTGACTTGACTAGTATAAATAAATATATGTTTAATTAAATTTGAATTTTCGATAAAAACTACAACGCGTTAATCTACCGTACGATCATACGACAACTCCAAACACTACGAAAATTGAAATCCGATTATAACATAATATTACGGATCCAATGGAACTTGTTTCGTCGAATTCTGAGACTGTGCCTTGGAATGCTATTTTTAAATTCAAATTAAACGATATAATTTTAAAACTGAACAAACCACTGTTAATTTCGATTTTACAACTTCTATTATCTTCAGTGTTATCAATATAAATTTTACAAGCCTTCAATTTATGTTTAACATGCTTAAAACTCCAAATTCAACAATTTACCCAACTTCACTTATTTAATTTAATAATCCAATTATCAAATAAATTGTGATATTCGAAATTCAATTTAAAATTACTCTATTGAATATTTAAAATCAATTAAATATCCCGATTTTATATACTCCAAAATTTCGGGTCGTCACAGCAGGGGTTTTAATGATGTCGATCCTTGATACATTCCTCTAGACATGTACTGTATGAAAGGTAGTCCCTTACCTTGCTATTATATGGAATCTGTTCTCTGATAAGTTTATTTGAACTTGATTGTTGAACCCAGTATGATGGAATTTAATAATGTAACAATTTTTGCCAAATTATTTATATTTACCTAAAAAAATTCAAAAGAATGTCATTAAAAATAATATTACTAGATTTTGCTTGGTAAATTTTTTGGTTATCATAAGGTAAAAACCTGTTCCGTGTTTATGTGTGGCGTGTTCTTGTGAGATACCCGTTATTTTCAAATATCCATATTTTTTGTTTCTCACACTATTCAATAGCTGGGCCGGAGTTTATTTTCTTTTTCCTTTAAACCTTGGGTGCCCAATTTTTTCCGTCAGCCAAGTAGTTAGGTTGCGTGAAGCATTTCAAGAACAAGCATGAAGCATGGAGCATTTTGGGTCCTTTGTAGAAAGTAATCTATTAATTCCATTGTATTATGTATGATGTATCTACCGGCACTTGCGAGGATAAGCAGTTATGACTATCCTGTTTGGATTATTAGTTACTAGAACTCTGATAGAGCAATTTGAAGTAATTGCATGTACTACTCATATGTATAATTAAATATTGAACACGATGTGCGATTCTATTTTGTTTGACTTCTATCTTTATTTTCTTTTACCCTATGATAATCTACCTCTCGATACTTGGATTTTTGACACATGAATAATGACGATGCATTGGTGTCGATTTTTGAGGGTCGAGTAGGTGGATCGTCGCACATGGTTTCTTCCGTTGGGCTCATGATGGAATTCCTGATGAAATAGTACTAGGTTTGCTAAGTTTGGGGTCTGTTAGCAAATGCATGTTCATATGAACTATTTAATTTAATTAATTGAATTTTAAATTATAAAATATATAACTATTGATGAAAAATCATATTTATTGATGTATGTTTTGTTTAATGGATGACCTTTTGGTTCTTATAATATTTTGAATGTATTGTGCCACGATCGAATAATTATTTTTTATTGCAGTATTTTTAGATGTTTAATAGAATTGATTTGGATTAAAATAATTAATTGAAATAAGTTGGTAATAATGTGAAAATTAAAAAATGGATAATAAATCAGTTTAATTACAGATTTTGGATGGTTTTCGTAAATAATGATAATTTATCAAACTTTACTGAAATTAAAGTGTGAAATTTTATAAGGTTATTATTTATGAATTTCTAGGGAAATTTACAAATTATAACTATATGATATTTTAAATTGAGATTGAAAATTTTATTATTATTTATAAAATAAAACAAAGTTTTACATAAAAATAACATGAATTTCAATGAAAATAGTATTGTTTTATGTAAATGATAAAAAGATTGATTTTATGGTATTTATGCTACAAAATTTTACTATTATTATTTGTGTAACGAAATATAAATGTCATTTCTGAATGATAATAGCAGTAATAATAATAGAGAAATGTTTTCCAAAAGTTTATTTGGACATAATAATTTTTATTTTGAGATAAATTGAAATAAAAAGGATTTCGGTAATTTAAAATAAAACATTGTATTTTTGGAATAAGTAGTAATAAATTAGTTTTAGAAAGTTATACAGGTTTTAATGTATATTATTATTTTGATGTAAAATAGTAATAATATCGATTTTAAAAGCAATGGAGGTTACTATTTTTGACTTAAGATACGATGTTTTGGGTATTGAAGAAATGGATTGTTATAAAGGATTTTGGAGGTAAACTATCATTTTTAAAGAAGTATTATTATTAAGATGCAATAAATAAATTAAGATTTTATGATAAACAATAATGGAATGATTTTATACTTAAGAGGATAATGGTAGTAAATATGTTATTTAGATGGTTGTAAAATATGTGACTAATTTTTATTCGTAATTGCCACATATATTTGGTGTTTGATGATAATATCAGATTTTGATGAGTATGCGATATTCTACCACTATTGCTATTAGATGATGGGCAACTGACTATGATTCAACGATGATTGATATTTGATTACCAATATTGATTTGGATTAGTACGTATTTGACAATGGAAATACTGTTATAATATTGATTGGATTAGTACACCTTTTGTGATGATGTTGTGTTACAATCGTAATGTGATTGATAAACATTTGATGGCACACACTTACACTGATGCAATACTAGAGCTGATGATTAGTATTTATGTAATTATATTCGTGTTGTTTTCTTATTTGATGGATTGGGGTTGTCATTGAATTGTTGATGTTTGATGGCTTTGCATTATTACTATTGTTGCTCCAAATGATTATTTGTTGTGATGGAAGAGTAAGATACTATTTTTTTCTTATAATGTTTGCATTGGTAGCAATAATTGTGATGGTTGCATGGATGTTATGGTTTTATGTACTAATAAGTATTTGCAAATTGGAGAAGAGCATGAATAGAACTATGTGGGTTGATCCTCTCAAAAGGTGTGTGTATGCAGTCTTTTTCTAAGAAATATTGCACAATTCCCTTATGGTCGGGTGTAAAGAAATTGGCTTAGTCTCAAATATATTTGACCCTTTTTCCTTTATTTTACGTATATTTGTGTATTTACAAGTTTGCAACTGGAAGCAAAGAAGAGAATAAAGAATCTGGAATGTGTCATATCCATAGTATAATTTGTTTTATTGCTTGTTTCATAGTTGTATGGTTGTTATAAATTAAATAGTTAATGTATTGCATGTTGTTTAAAATTTGTGTAATATTTAATCTTTGAAATGTTATTTATGTAAATTCCACTATGAAGTTTTCCCTTTTATTCATTGTCTTAGAATTTTTTAAATTTTATACACTCACAGTCCACTATTTTAAACGTTTGAAATTAGTTGTATGCATATAATGTTGGCATTTATAACTATTTTTAGATGTTAAAAATAGTGGAACATCATAATTGGTATCAAAATCAGGTTTAGCGATACCCTAAGTCTTGGGTAGGCTTGACAATTTACGATATGATGATTTACACCTTAGATTTGATTAGGATATACAATGATGTTTATTTATAATAACATTTGTATGGAAGTTCAATAAAGTAGGAGTGTCATAGGATGAACACTAAGTATTGGTTATAACCCGACTGATATACACCCAATGTTAAATTATGACCAGAACCCGACTTTAATAATATGGAATCGCTTTTTATTTTTAAAATGAAAAATATTTGTTTGAGAAATTCATAAAATATACATTTCTAATTTTGAATATGTTTTATTAAAAAGAGAAAAATGGTTATTCTTAGGAATAAAACGATTTTTTGAAATTTTTAATGAGAACAAAGTATTTAGTTTGGAAATAAAATATTTTTATAAAGATATTTTCAAGAGCGAATGTAAGACCCGTAAATTCATGACTTCAGAAATTTTTTAAAGTATTCAAAAAATTGGATTTTTTGAACATAAATGATGTTTTAAATAATAAACAAGATTAATGATCTTATTTTGAATAAATATATATAAAAGAAAAATATACACTTGGGTAAAGAATCGATAAAATGATCGAAAATCGTTTTATCGATAAACAGCTCTTCGGCCATCCGACGTCACGTGCTAAGTTAGACACATACACTCATTTGTGTATATGAATGCAAATATGAAGTAAAATAATTTATTTGTTTATGGAAAATTAAATGTATTTATCACATCATTAATGATGTCATCATTTCCAATTAATTGATTTTTGAATTAAATTTAGTTTAAATGATTTAATAATTATTTTAATTATTAAGTAAGCTCTTTCATTCATTATATAATGATAGAAATATTATTTTTAAACTTTGTTTACAAAATGTGTATATCAACTAAAAAGTAAAATTATGATCGAAAATCGAAATCGAAACTCTTAACAATTCAACGTGAATAATTTATACAATGTTGTGGATTATATATGCACATATACATGTACACATACATGTAAACATTCACATATACATGAACACACATATGTAGATGTGCATATGTTTGTATATATATTCAAAAATATCCAAGATATTATCTACATTCTTACCTCTTAAGCAACCACAAATCCAACCTTCTTATACACAAGTACATGCATTATGAAAGCACATGAAGGGTCAATTCGGCCATGTTGGTGATGGAAATGGTGCATGTAGTAGTGATGGATAATGATGTATTTGTATAAAATATCTTAGATATTGTTCTCTTCTTTCCCTGTAAATACCACTCCTTCTCTTCATTTTCATTTTTCTTCTTCATTTTCAAAGCTTTAATGGCTTCAACCCTAAAAGAAATAATGGCTAAATTCATTTCAAAAAGAAAGTAAAAATATATAGTACGTGTAAAACATCTCAAAACTCAACCAAAACTCCTCTTCGTTCTTTTATCCACGGCCACCACCAAACACCACATAGCCAAGCCTTCCCTCCCCTACAACCTAGCCCGTAAGACCCTAGTCAAGGCCGAGTCCCCCAATGGCAAGAGTCCAAGTGATCATGATCTTAGATTTCGAGTTAGCAAAGCTATAACCATTTTTAGGTTAATCATTTTATCCAAGGTGAGAAACTATTACTTATATCATATTTTTGGACGATGATAAGATGTTTGAAATGGATGTTTAATATGCTTTGATCAGCAAGTTTGATTGTTAAATGTTGTTGTTTAATTATATTAACAAGTTACGTTTAATACTCGTCGAGAATCATAAAGGAAATCACTTTCCTTTTGTTAATGAAATGGTGTATAAGGAATGTTTGAACCTCATAAAAAATGGTTTAAAATGATTTAGAAATGTTTTATAAACATTTAAAAGTGTTTCGACGAAGTTTGAAAAGAAAAGGGAAATTGGTAAAAATAGACGCATCGCGTAATGGTAGTTCGCGATTTTGCATCGTAATAGTTTAAATCCACTTATACGATGGATATGGAGTCGAATTTATTTGAAATAAGAATTTTCCAAACTCTTATAATCATAGTTTTCAAATGAATAAAAAAGATCGAGATTTGGTTTAGTAGATTTTAAATTATGAGTAAAACAAGTTTTGAAAATAATCGCGGTTTTGCAGTTCGGAATCCATAAAGGGATCTCTTTAAAAATGATATTTTAAAATTATTAAATAATATGAAATAAATTCTAAAAATATTTTAAAATGTTTTAAAAGTGATTTGAGTTATAAAAAATGAATTTTCTAATGATAAAAAGTTGTTTTGATCAATATAGCTTAAAAATCACTTTCCGTAGTACTTTTCCGCGGCACTTTTCTATTATTTTTGAAGTATAGTTTTAAACGCAACCGTTCTTTTCCAACTATTTTGTTAATATTTTCAAATGATTAATAAATAATTTTAAAGATGATTTAAAGGATTTATGGAATGGTTAAGTATAAAATGATTTAGAGTCAATCAAATTACTTGACCGCATTATGGGTGTTAGAGTGGTAGTATATAGGCTTAGGTTTGGAAAACCAATTTCATGCTCTCTCTGGCTAACCGAACTGGCCCGATGGATGGGATAATAAACTTGATTTACTCAAGGTCAAAAATTTTCAAAGTATAAAGGATATAATTTCCCAAATATAAAAAACTTGGATTTTATGTTTTATGGCCCAAAGAGGGAACTCATACTATTTGCGGAATGTAAAAGGTAATTTTGTTGTTATTCCGCTCATAGTACTTGTTGAATATGGGAATTGATATTGAATAGAATTAGACGGTTTCTATAAATTCTTCTCACTTAATATTTACTGGTTTTGGATTAATATCCTAACTAACATGGTTTTAACTCAATAAAAATTTGATTTTGAACTAAGAAATATTTGTTAAGATTCAGATGAAATAATTTGGAATTTAAAAAGGTTTTAAGTAATCAAAGAATTTGATAAATGAGGTTTAATGATTCCATATATATCGGAGAGAATGTTTTGAAAATATATATCTCTAGAAGCTACTTGATGAAAAGAATTAATCAATCAAAGAGTAATTCCATATTTACTAAACATATTTTTATCGATGCTTGGTTCGAAGGAACCGAGGCCGAATTTGAGTGATTCTTATTTAAAAACCACTTCGAACTAATATATGCATCCAAAAAATAAAGACATGATAAATATAACGAAGGATGAAGACCGGAGAGCTTCGGGGTGGAAGGACTGCTTGTTGATAATTCTGGTTAACTCCTAAATAACTAAAGTAGCAGTGATCCCTTCATTTTGAAACTCTTCGGGTTGCAAGGACTTCTCGCTACTAATCCTAGGGGTAATCCTCGACGTGATGTGGTAGGAGAGTACCTTCGATTTGTCATGTTCTAGATAACTTGTATGGACGTATATTTGACGTTGCATTTGTAATTACATTGATTGATCTCTATAAACGTATCATTAGATGGTGGCAGAGAAGGCAACTTCTCTTAGCTTAACACCCTTTCCTGAGACATTCGAGCGTAGAACTTGTACGTTTGTAGAAATCAGTTGTGTGATTAAGGAATGATAATGTAGCATTCAAATTGGAATGTGCTATGTGAAAGGTAATCATTACCTCGGGATCTGGAAATGGCTTAAATAGGGCATGCATTGAGGCTGTGTGGGTCGCACCATAAGAGTATGGTCATCACCCTTCTAGATTGCTCTCTATATATCAAGTATTTTGGTTATGTTGTTTTGGGATCTCGGATAGGTCAATTATGGCCTGGGTGATCTCATATTCGGTTATATCCACCACCAGGCGGATCTGTGGGTAGGTCGTTCTTATCAGGTGTAGAGGTTTCGAAGACGTCGATCCTCGGTACATCTTTTTAGAGGTGTACTGTACGAAAGGCAGTCCCTTACCTGCCATTATGTGGGGTCCATTCTACAAACCTACTTATAGCTAGTATGCTGGAGTTTAATAATGTAACAATTTTCATAAGTTTACTTTCAATTGTTTTCAAAAGAATGTCATTAAAAATAATATTAAATGAATTTTACATAGCAAATGTTTTGTTATCATAAGGTAAAAACACATTTCGTGTTTATGTGCGACGTGGTCATATGAGATATCCTTTTGTTTTCAACACGCGTATTTTGAGTTTCTTACACCAGTCTTATGACTGACCCAAAATTTATTTTTCTTGTCCCTTAAACTCTGGGTGCCTTGATTTTCCCACGCAGCCAGCTAGTTAGGTAAGATTATAGCATTTTGAAGTGGAGCATGGAGCATGGAGCATGGAGAATTTTTGGTCTTTTGTTGAAGTCATCTACCACTTTCTGCTGTGTTTGCATTATGTATTAGTGTCTACCAGTACTGTAAGGATAGGTGGTTATAACTATCCTAAGTGGGTTAGTACCTGTCGTATCTCTGATGGAACAATTTGGAGTAATTGCATGTACTACTCATATGTATAATTATGTGTTGAAAACGATGTGAGATTCTATTATTGTCTTATCTTCTATCTTTAGTTCTTTACCCAATGATAATCTGCCTCTTCGGCACTTGGATTTACGGCACATGAATACAGAGAATGTATTAGTGTTGATTTTGAGGGTCGAGGAGGTGGGTCGTCACATTTGGTATCAGAGCTTATGGTTAAGCGAATACCTAAGCCTTGATGGGGTCAACTCATTAAAGATAGGGTTAGTAATACCCTAGAGTGAGTTTAGTTTGAGAGAGTGCATATTTGAAGTTTTACCCAAATAAGTATATTTGAATTTTATGCAAATTCCCTAAGATATCTCATCTATATATTCTAATAATACTTCCTTACTATATGTAGATAGTATGAGATGAGTATAAGAAGGGGACGAGGTAGGGGATAGGGAGGTAGTAGTACCACAAATACCAATGGTCGAACTGCCATCGCCACAGTAATCGAAGAAGTAGTAATTCCACTGCAACCCCAAATCAAATTCGCAACTTTATGCAAGAACTATACCAGTTTGGCTGGTAAACCAATTAAAGGAATAGAGTCCATTATAGAAGTTCAAGTTTGGATATGTGCTTATGAAAGAATTTTTAATGGGTTGAATATTGGGGATGAGCAGAAGCGATTCTTAGCTTCTTGACAACTGCTGGATGGGGATCTCACCTGGTGGGAGCCCATTACTATGAATGAATAGAAGGACAATTTTTTTTGGGCACGATTCAAGGAGGTCTTGGAAGAACAATATATCCCTGCAGCTGGAAAAGCATGCCTTTACCAGAGTTTTATGGTTAAAACTAGGAGAGATGTCCATAGAGGAGTATTCTAACCAAGTTCATGTATTGTCTCGATTTGGGCTAGGTTTGATAGACATTCCTTTTAAGAAGAATGAAACGTTTATCTCTGGAACGAAGGAAGAATATCAAGACAGGATGATGACACATGTTAAGGAGACTTTTGTAGGTTTATAGATATGAGTTACCAATATGAAACTTTAGGCAAGAAGAATCCACCCATAACTCAGAATAGCAACAATAATTTGAAGAAGAGGAAGTTTAATCAGTAAGGGAAGAAGCCAGGGAAAGGCAGGCCAGAAGGAGAATCCCAAGGATATCAGTTGAAAATTATTACTTGTTTTAATTGCCGATAGAAGAGCCACTACTGCAAAACCAGTAAGAATCCTAGGGCTCAGGATGGAACCTGCTACAATTGTCACAAGTTAGGACGCCAGAAGAAGGATTGCCCATTGATAAAGAAAGGAGAACATGTCCGGTTTTTGCTATCAAAGACAAACCCTCAACTTTGACCGATGTGAAGGGAAAGAAAATCCTAGAAGGTAATGTCAAAAATCTAGTTAGAGTGTTATTTGATATTGGGTCTTCCTATGGTTTTATATCTAAAGTATTGGTTGATAAATTGAAACTTACCACAAAGATATTAGACACCCCTATATATGTCTCTAACCCTATAGATGGTAAAACTAATCTAAGTATAGTTTGTGAAAGGTACAAGTTGCCTGCCTAGCCCAAAACCTTTCATGTGATCTAATCATCCTCAACTTTATTG
This sequence comes from Allium cepa, assembly GCA_030765085.1. Lineage (NCBI taxonomy): Eukaryota > Viridiplantae > Streptophyta > Magnoliopsida > Asparagales > Amaryllidaceae > Allium > Allium cepa. Next base: position 456,585,795 of record CM060938.1, on the reverse strand, counting down.
GATTTGATATTATACTTGGCATGGATTGGCTGTCTGAGTATAAGGCTATTGTAGATTGTGTCAAAAGAACGGTACAATGACAAAATAAAAGACGTGAACCTTTCAAAATAACATGTGAAGAACCAAATCCAGTAATGGATAGTTTTATGTATGCCCTAAATTCGTTTTAAAAACTTCTAGAAGAAATACCAATTGTTAAGGAATTTTCATGTTTTTGAGGAAGTTAAAAGTTTACCCCTGCATAAGGAAATTGAGGTTAGAATCGATTTGATTTTCGATGCAAGACCTGTTTTTCACTCTTTTCGAAGAATGGCCTCAAATAAGAAAATGAATTAAGGAAACAAACTGATGAATTACCGAAGAAAGGACTAATAAGACCAAGTCGCTCAAGTTGGAGCTCAGCGGTAGTTTTCATTGCAAAGTTAGATGGCTCCTTGAGACTGTGTGTAGACTATCGAGACCTAAATAAGAAATAAAGCAAACAATTTAGAACAAGTATCATCTACCCCATGTTGATGACTTGTTCGATCGACTTCATGGTGCTCAAGTATTTTCAAAAATGAACCTAGCTACAGGACTCCATCAGTTAAGGATAGCAGAAAATTGCATTCCTTTAACTACATTTAGAGGTCCAAATGATTTCTATGAGTGGTTGGTTATGCCTTTTGGGCTAACAAATGTGCCCCTTTATTTTGCGGATCTTATTAATAGAGTATTTAGAGAAGTGCTCGACAAGTTCGTGTTAGTTTTTCGATGATATTCTTATATATTCAAAGATCAATGAAGAAAACGAAAGGCAAGTAGAGATTGTGCTAAAAATATTGAGGAGAATTATACTCAAAGCCAAGTTCTCGAAATGCCACTTCTAGGAAAAGAAGGTAAGGTTCCTAAGGCATGTTGTGTCAAAGGAAGGAGTTGATCCAAGGAAAATTATAGCCATTCTAGATTGGAAGCAGCCACAAACTCCGAAGGACGTTCGAAGCTTTTTAGGATTGGCCGGATATTACCAGAGATGTATTCAGGACTTCTCCAAAATTTCCTATCACCAAACAAAGCTGACTATGAAAGGGCCAAATTTGAATGGACCCCGAAATGTGAAGAAGCATTCCTGCAACTCAAGAAGAGGTTGACTACCGCTCCAGTCTTGACTATCATAGGTGAAAGCGACGGTCTAACCGTTTATACCGATGCTTGTGGAGAAGGAGTGGGTGTTGTATTAATGCGACATGGGAAGGTTATCACTTATGCCAGTAGGAAATTAAAGATTCATGAGCAAAATTATGCAACACAAGAATTGGAGCTATTAGCTGTGGTGTTCGCATTAAAAATATAGAGACATTATTTGCTAGGTAAGAATTCCTCATAGTTTATTTTAATAAACTTTAGTTGACCCGAGTAAATAATATTCCTTTTTAAACAGGTAAAAAGTTCGAACTCTTCACGAATCCTTGAAGTATCTTTCCACTCAGAAGGACTTGAATATGAGACAGAAATGTTGGCTAGAATTTCTCGCATCATACAATCTTGATATCTTATATACACCAAGAAGTCCAACGTCGTAGCTGATGCATTGAGTAGAAAGCATGCCGTAGTTGCTTATCTTGTAGTTACCTCGACTCTTCTAGAAAGAATTACTAGAAAGGAAAAAGTAGATTGATTTCTAAAGAAGATTATTAAAGGTATATAAAGAGGGTATGATTCAAGCTTTGAAGTGATAACCAAGGGGTATTGCAATTAAAGGGAAGAATTTGTGTTCCTGGTGTTGATAACTTAAGACAAGAAGTGTTGACTGAATGTCGTCAATCCAAGCTAATTATTCACCCTAGAATTCAAAAGATGTACAAAGACATGAAATAGACATTTTGGTAGGGAAATAAGAAGAGGGATATCTCTATCCATGTTAGCAGATGTGCAAATTGTCAATAAATCAAGGGTGATCAACAGAAGGTTTTAGGATTACTCCAGCCTCTTGAAATTCTAGCTTGGAAATGTGAACAAATATCAATGGATTTCATTAATGGTTTACCTCAATCAAGAAAGGGAATTAGGGCATTTGGGTTATTGTAGATCGATTAACCAAAAGCGCACACTTTATCCCTATAAAGCCAACATGAACTGCTACAAGTCTGGTGGAAATATACATGAGGGAAGTAGTTTTATTGCATGGTCTCCCTAGTAGTATAGTCAGTGATTGAGACCTTATCTTTACCGGTAAGTTCTGGGAGGCATTGAAAATTGCTTTAGGAACTAAGATAAACATCATCACTACATATCGCCCCCGACTAGTGGGCAAACTGAGAGAGTAAATCGGGTATTGGATGATTTTCTAAGAGCCCGTATCTTAGAATTTGGAGGATTATTGTTGAGTTCTCCTACAAAAATAGCTATCAGGCTAGTATTGGCATGGCCCCATATCAAGCTTTGTATGGTTGTCTGTGCAGATCCCCGACATGTTGGATCATGACCGGAGATCGATTAGTACTAGGTCCTGATGTGATTAAGGAAGCATCAGAAAAGGTAGAGATTATCAAAAAGAAGATGAAATAATCCTAGAATACGCAAAAGAGTTGCGTGCGTAGAAGGCGTAGAAATTTGGAATTCTCGGTTGAAGATTATGTATTCCTGATGGTTTCCCGAATGAGAGGAGTGGTGACACTTGGGAGAGTTGGAAAATTGGCACCTCAATATATTATACCTTTATCTATTCTCGAACGGATTGGCCCATCAGCTTATCGTGTGGTATTTCCTAAAAGATTGTCTGGTGTGCATAATGTCTTTCACATATCACATCTACGAAAATATGTGCATGATCCAAAACAAATTACAGAAACAATTGCCCAAGAAGATTTAGAACTTGAACCTAATTTGTTAGTTATCAGGAAACCAATGCAAATTGTGGATCATGACGAACATCGATTAAGAAAGAAGGTAGTAAGGTTGGTTAAAGTCTAATGGAGTTGTGATGCAGCAGACTGTGATATATAGTTATGTGTTGTAAAGATGCAGTGTACTCACCCGCCTGTAGTGTAGTCACTTTCCATGTACATATGTTTCATCATAATATATATTTATTTTCGAGTTATCTTCTTTTATCCAAAATTTCGAGGACGAAATTCTTTTAAAGGGGGAAATATGTAACAACCATAAATTCATCACTTCAAAAAAATTTCAAAATATTCAAAAATTAGGATTTTTAAAACATAAATGATGTTTTAAATAATAAATAAGATTAGTGACCTTATTTTGAATAAATATATAAAAAATAAAAATATACATTTTGGTAAAAAATCGATAAAATGACCAAAAATCATTTTATCGATAAACAACTCTTCGACAATCCGACATCACGCGCCAAGCTGGATGCATACACTCATTTGTGTATATGAATGCAAATATGAAATAAAATAATTTATTTATTTATGGAAAATTAAATGTATTTATGACATCATTAATGAGGTCATCATTTCCAGTTAGCTGATTTTGGGATTAAATTTAGCTTAAAAGATTTAATAATTATTTTAATTATTAAGTAAGCTCTTTATTTATTATATAATGATAGAAATATTATTTTCAAACATTGTTTATAAAAATATGTATATTAACTAAAAAGTAAAATATGATCCGAAATCGAAATTAGAATTCGTAACAATTCAACGTGAATGATTTGTACAACGTTGTGGGCTATGTATGCATATATGCATGTACACGTACATGAAAACATTCACATACACATGAACACACATATGTACATGTACATATATTTGTATATATATTCAAAATATATCCAAGATATTATCTACATGCTTACCTCTTAAACAACCACAGAGTCAACCTTCTTACACACATGTACATGCATCATGAAAGCAGATGGAGTGAAGGGTCAATTCGGCCATGTGGGTGATGGAGATGGTGCATGTAGTAGTGATGGATAATGATGTATCTGTGTAAAATATCTTAGATATTTTTCTCCTCTTCTTTCTATATATATATATATATATATATATATCATCCCTTATCCTCTTCATTTTCATTTTTCTTCTTCATTATGAAAGCTTTAACGGCTTCCACCCTATAAGAAATAACAGCTAAATTCATTTCAAAAAGAAATTAAAATTATGTAGTACATATATATAGTGTAAAACACCTCAAAACTCAACCAAAACTCCTCCTCTTCATTCTCTTTAGCCACAACCGCCACCATACGCCACCATAGCTGAGCCTTCCCTCCTCTACAACTAAGGCCCAAGCCTCTAGGCATGGCCGAGACCCTAAAGGCAAGAGCCTAAGTGATCGTGAGCTTAGATTTTGAGTTAGCAAAGTTATTGCCATTTTTAGGTTAATCATTTTATCCAAGGTGAGAACTCTTACTTATATTATATTTTTGGATGATGATAAAATGTTTGAAATGGATGTTTAATATGCTTTGATCATCAAGTTTGATTGTTTAATATTGTTGTTTAATTGGATTAACAAGTCATGTTTAATACATGTTGAGAATCACAAAGGAAATCACTTTCCTTTGATTAATGAAATGGTGTATATGGAATGTTTAAACCTCTTAAAAATTGATTTAAATGATCTAAAAATATTTTATAAACATTTAAAAGTGTTTCAACAAAGTTTGAAAAGAAAAGGGAAAATTGATAAAAATAGGCGCGTAGCAAACGAGAATTCGCGATTTCGCGCGTAAAAGTTTAAATCCACTTATACGATGGTTTCAGAGTCGGATTTCTTTGAAATATAAAATTTTCTGAACTCTTATACTAATAGTTTTAAAATGAAAGAAAAAGATCGAGATTTGGTATAGTAGATTTTAAATTGTGAGTGAAACAAGTTTTGAAAATAATCACGGTTTTGCAGTTCGAAATCCATAAAGGGATTTCTTTAAAACACAAATTTTAAAATTGTTAAAAAAATGAAATAAATTTTAAAAATCTTTTAAAAGGTTTTAAAAGTGATATGAGTTATAAAAATGAACTTCCAAATGATAGATTGCCGTTTCGATCAATATAGCTTAAAAAGCACTCCGTAGCACTTTTCCGCAACACTTTTCTATAACTTTCAAAATATAGTTTTAAACACAACCGTTCTTTTCCAAATCTTTTGTAAATATTTTCAAATGATTAACAAATTATTTTAAAGATGATTTAAAGGATTTATGGAATGGTTAAATATTAAATGATTTAGAGTCAATCAAATTACTTGACCGCCTAATGGGAGTAAGAGTGGTAGTGTCTAGGCTTGGATTTGGAAAACCTGTTTCCTGCTCTCCCTGGCTATTCGGACTAGCCCAACGGATGGGACAGTAAATTTGATTTACTTGGATCAAAAAATTTCAAATTATAAAGGATATAATTTTCTAAATATAAATGACTTGGATTTTATGTTTTATAGGGATAATCTTCTTATACTTGGTATTAAAGCCCGAAGAGGGAACTCATACTATTCATGGAATGTAAAAGGTGATTTCGTCGTTATTCCGCCCATAGTACTTGTTGAATACGGGAACTGATATTGAATAGAATTAGATGATTTCTATAGATTTTGCTCACTTAATATTTACTGGTTTTGGATTAATATCCTAGCCAACATGGTTTTAACTCAATCAAAAATTTGATTTCGAATTAAGAAATCTTTGTTAATATTTAGATGTAATGATTTGGAATTTAAAAAGGTTTTAAGTAATCAAAGGATTTGATAAATGAGGTTTAATGATTCCATGTACATCGGAAAGAATATTTTAAAAATATATCTTCAAAATCTATTTGATGAAAAACATTAATCAATTAAAGAGTAATTCCCTATTTACTAAACATGTTTTTATCGATGATTGGTTCAAAGGAACCAAGGTCGGATTTGAGTGATTCTTATTCGAAAACCACTTTGAACCAATGTGTGTGTCCGAAAAATAAAGACCTAATAAAGATAATGAAGGATGATGACCGAAGATCTTCGGGGTGGAAGGATTGCTTGTTGATAATTTTGGTTAACTCCTAAATAATTAAATTAGCAGCGGTCCCTTCGTTTTGAAACTCTTCGTGTTGCAAGGACTTCTCACTACTGATCCTAGGGGTAATCCCCGACATGATATGGTAGGAGAGTACCTTCTATTTGACCTGTTCTGGATAACTTATATGGACGAATGTTTGACGTTGCATTTGTAATTACATTGATTGATCCCTATGAACGTATCATCTGATGGTGGCGAAGAAGGCAACTTCTCTTAGATTAACACCCTTTTCTAAGATATTCGAGCGCAGGAGTTATATGTTTGTAGAAATCAACTGTGTGATTATGGAATGGCAAGATAGCATTCAAAATGAAATGTGCGATGTGAAAGCTAATCGTTACCTCTGGCCTCATTACCCGAAAATAGCTTAAACATGGCATACCGTAAGGCTGTGTGGGTCGCACCCATAAAGGTGTGGTCATCACCCTTCTAGATTACTCTCTATATGCTTAGTATGTTGGTTATGTTGTTTCAGGATTCCAGATAGGTCGGTTGCAACCGAGGTGATGTCATATTCGGTTCTACCACCACTAAGCGGGTCTGCGGGTAGGTTGGTCTTGCCAGGTGTAGAGGTTTCAAAGACATCGACCATCGGTACATCTTTCTAGAGATGTACTATACAGAAGATAGTCCCTTACCTACCATTGTATGGAGTCCATTCTCCAAAAAGTGCCACCGGACTTGATTGTAGAACCTACTTTGTAGCTAGTATGCTGGAATTTAATAATGTAACAATTTCGGCTAAGATTTATAGGCTTACGTACAATTTTTTCCAAAAGAATTTCATTAAAAGTAATATCAAATGAATTTTACATAGTAAATTTTTGGTTATCATAAGGTTAAAACCTATTCCGTGTTTATGTGCGGCGTGGTCTTATGAGATGCCCTTTTGTTTTCAAAATGCATATTTTGAGTTTCTCACACCAATCCCATGACTGACCTGGAGTTTATTTTTCTTATCCCTTAAACTCTGGATGCCATAATACACCCGGGCAACCAACTAGTTAGGTAAGCTTGGATCATTTTGGAGTGGTGCATGGAGCATTTTAGGTCTTCTGTTGAAGTCATCTGTCCCTTTCTACTGTGTGTGTATTACATATTAGTATCTATCAGCACTGTAAGGATATGTGTTATAACTATCCCAGCTGGATAAGTACCTGTCGTAACTCTAATTGAACAATTTGGAGTAATTAGAGTATACTCATATGTATAATTATGTGTTTAATATGATGTGAGATTCTATTATTGTCTTATTCTATCTTTATTGCTTTACCCCATGATAATCTGTCTCTTCGGCACTTGGATTTACGGCATGTGAATACCGAGGATGTATTAGTGTCGATTTCTGAAGGTCGAGAAGGTGGGTCATCACAGCGAAAGTGAATATAAAAAAAAAATTTATTTAAACTTTGGTAAAAATGTATTTTAAATAGATAATGGATGTTGATGTTAGTCTTTAATGAAACATTTTAGTATGAGAAAATTTAATTATTTTTAAAACATCATTTGTATTATGTTTCTTTAATGGCATTTTGAATTAGAAATGCTTTATCCAAAGTAGAAATTTTTATCTAATAAAAGAGAAATTTTGTTGATAAATATTTTAGTTGAAACTATTTTAAGGATGCTCGGTTTTAAAATATTTATTTTAGAAGGAATTTTTTATGGTAATATTTTAGTTAAAATCCAAGAAACATTTTTTGATGAAGGTAATTTGTAACCTCGTTACAACTAAGAATACTTTACAAAAATATTTCTTTGATGGTTATTTTTAAAAGTAATATTTTTGTTAAAAGAGTAATTATTCAATAAATGTTTTGAGAAAGTGAAAATATTTTGATAATAGTGCAGAATTAAAGTGTTTTTTTCCTAATGTACCTTATTAAGGAATATTTACCGAGGACCTTATTTTAAAGGAAAAGAATAATTCGTTGAAACATTCTTTACTAAGAATATTTTATGATTTGAAAAATATTTATTACATGAAGGTTATTTCCATAATAAAAGATATTTTAGTTTGAAGAAATTATTTTCTTAAGAGATAATTTTGAAATAATATAGTGGAAATAATTTAATTTGAGAAATTATATTATTAGTGAAAATATTTTAAAATAGTTAATGGAAGTATTCTTACATAAGATTTACCTTTTTTAGTAAAGAATTGATAAAATATTTATTTAAGATAAAAGTTTTAGCAAAGGAGTATATTTGATTTTAGAGAACTTTTTTAAATCAATTTTGGTTTAGATAAATGGTGTTCTGAAAAGAAAATCATTTTTGAATAAAGGGTTCTGGTTGAAAATACATGATTTGAAGATTGTTTATTGAGAACGTGTTTGAAAATATATTATGGATTACTATGAAGTATCTTATTCGCCAATACTGTAAAGAAATATTACCAAGATGGATATAATTTGATTTAGAAAGTGAATTCTTGAACTAGGAAAATATTTAATTAAATAACAAATTTTAGAGGTGTTTGTTAAAAATGTATTTTATTAAAAAGATGTTTTGTTTGAATTTTTTTACTAAGAACTATAAAACTAGACTTTGTAACATGGGATGTAAGATGATGGGATTTTGAATGGATTATCCTTGTCGCCAAATGAAGAAACCACTGTATGATGATTTTGGAATCAAATTTTTCAACATGATCCAAAGATTTCAAGATATAAGATTCGATATTTATAATTTGAACTTGACGACTCATGTAAAGACCCGATATTTTCAACCATTCGCATCCGCACATGTCGGACTTGAATTGTTCAAAATACCGCGTTGTAAATAAAATTTGGCAAATCTCAAAATATATAGTAAATAAGTAATCACAGAATCACAGACACAGATATCAGAAAACTCGCAGCGGAATTTTAAAAATACTTAGTGGTTCATGAAGCCACTATAAATAGTCTCAATCAAATAAAAATTACATAGTCTAATCCAAATATAGTTTTAAATCATCAGTAGAACAATCCAAATGTCCACTAGTCTTGATTTCAAAAATTTAGATAAAGAACTGGAAGGGAAGTTTGCCAGCAACTTGAAAGTGATCTACAAAAATCCTAGCTCCGGGATGAAACTGAACTGCAACTCAGGCTGACCCGAGCGTAAAATAAAACATAAATACTCGAGTCAGGACATACATACTTATACAGTGTAAGCTAATTCAAGTGTACTGCAATATAGAGCAAGTAACTTACAGGATGCTTGGGACCGCCCATCCTCTAAGGATCCGTTAAACTATTTACTAGGTAGTAATACTTCGCTATTATAATAGTGTCTGTTAGTAAAGTAAACTTACTTTTAAATAGCGTTAAGGCTTTACATTTTCCACCTTAACACATAATAGTCCTAGTAGTCCATCCAATATTGTAACGACCCGTAGATTTCGTGAGTTTAATTGGGCTAAATTAATAAGTTTTGTAATTAAATTTAGTAGAAAAAAAACTTATAAATTTATATTAAAATGAAGGCTAAAATAACATATATGAATGGTAATTTAAGTCTTTGTTTGTAATATGAATAAATTTTTCAATAAATAAAATGGTGTAAGTATTGTACCGGAATATAATGTGAAGGTAGAAAATATAGGGTAGGCATTAAATTTGTTAAGTGTAAATTTATGGGTATGATAACAAATTCGTATGCAATATCTAAATAAATTGGTCAATTAATTTGTTAGAAATCAAAACCTTTTTAATTGATAAATGATTTGATGTGTATTGAGATAAACGTTATTTTAACGATTATTTATAAAGTAACGGAAGTGTAAATGGAATAAATAAAGTTATGCAGTAATGAATGAATAAATAAAAATATTGCAACAAAATAGGAAACTGACATAAAATTTATAAATGATAACGAACATTGATAAGGAATAAATGAGAACAATTGAAATAAAACTTAAGGGTAATTAAAAGTTGAATAGTTACCATTGTAAGATACCTATTTGAGTAGTTGATAAACTTTAATGTGAAATGGATTGAAAACTTTTGGCCAAGTTTGGGTAGTTAGTGTAGTTTTGATTTGTCGTTGTAGTTTCTTAATTCTATAAGATGCAATCAATGTTAACTTTATTTATTTATTTTTTTATTTTTATTTTTTTATGACGTTTGGGTGATTTAAGAAGTGAAAAACCAAGATTTATTTATTTATTTGAAATTTGAAATCCAATTAGTGGATTTATTGCAAATAAGTGAAATTAATGTTTAACTATTATGTTAATATGGTCAAATAATATTAATTGGCTTTAGAAACCTTAATTTAAAATGTGAAGTAGACAAGATGTCACGTTATAACCATTTATATAAATCCAGGATGTATGTAGAAGTATTAAAGGAATAAAACGTAAATAAATGTTGAATAAAAGAATAGGAATCAACATTTATTTATTTAATTGGATTTAACTACAATAGTATGATTTATTGCAATTAAATGAATCTATATAGACTGTTAAGTTATATTAAATAATAAGAAATTTGATGTCTTGTACGAAGTTAATATTGTGTGAATTATTAATAAAGAATAACTAGAATGAGATTCAAAATGGTATAATAATGGAAAGTGTTTATTTGTTGCTCTTAAGAAATAAAAATTTACAATAAGAAATTTAAAGTAACCATTTAATTAACCAAATTCAATCCAATCCAATTTATTGAAACGATAGTTAGGCTATAATTGAAGATAAGTTTAAATTAGAAACGTACACTTAATACAAGATTTTAATTTGGGAAATAAGAAGATGAAACCAAGAAATTGAAATAAATTATATAATGGATGAAATTAAGTTAATTTGAATTGAGATGGGAATTAAGATTTGTTTATTTAATTTGATTTAAAATTTGGGAAATTTGGTCATTGCAATTAATTGAGATTAAATGTTAAATATTACGTAAATTTAAGGTTAGGGAAAACTTTGAGAATATGGAGGTAATAACTTTGAACCCAATGTTAATCTCATCCATTCGACCTCGATAAATTGAATAAAAAGAATGAATGGTGATTTCAGTGTAATTATTGAAAGTATAATTTTTAATTTGATGTATATAATAAAAAAAATTGAATTTACGCTGAAACATATGATTGAATCAACATTAATCTGACATCTAACTTTGTGTAAAATCATTGTAAGTTTTTGAGTAATATAAAGATGATAAATTTGTAAATTTTAGAATTTAAAATATAAAATTTGATTTAATCAATTTATTAATTAATATAAAAATAGCCATTTTGGTCACTGACTCGGATTTCGACGAAACTAGTTTCATCGGATCCGTAATAGTGAATTATTGTAGGGTTTCAAGTTTCGTAGCAATCGGACTTGTCGTTTGATCGTACGAACGCGAAACGTCTTGAAATCGATTTAATTAAAATCAATTTGAAATCAATTTGGAAATATTGTTTTCAGCATAACTTCTTCATATGATGGAATTTGGACGTGAAACTTATTCCATCGCGTTCAGAATATTTTAAAATACCTGTTTGGATATATGGGTTTACCAAATTTCGTTCCGGGGTCAGAACGGGCTTTTTGGGCCAACTACCGTTTAGCACGTTATAAATTCGTGCCCACCTATTCTATTGCAGTTGTCTATAAATAGGCTGTTATAAACCCTAGCAGCCTCTACTTCTCATTTCTATACGTATAGCAACTTCTGTACTCCTCTTTTTCAATGGCAACAAACAATTCTAGATCCAAATTCAAAATTCAAATCAGATCCAAAGCTAAAAATTAAAAGTCCACAGAAAAGTCCGGAAAAATTTTATGTTGTAGATTTCATCGACACGAATCTACTGGTGGTGTTCGTTTCTGTATACGATGCTCGAATCGTCCTGAAATCACGGTCAAAGTTCAAATTGGGGGTTTTTTAATCGAGTCAGCGATTGGCAAAATTTAGAGATGGGTATTGAAGAGGGTGGCAAGAGGAGTCATTTGGTGGTGGTGCGGCGATTCAATTTGGCCGGAGGTGATAGGAATTTCCAAATTAGGTTTCGGCAAACCGTACGTTTCGCCGGCGGCGGCGGCAGCTCCAGCGGCTCGCGGTGGGTCCAAGGAGGGCGGTTGGACGAGGCAAGATCGGTGGTGGCGATGACTTAGCAAATGGTGGTCGGAGGCGTGTTTTTCTGGCGGTCAAAGGAAGGGGTCGGTCGTGTTCTTCTGTAGAGGAAGGTTCGTACGTGAGAGGGAAAGGAGGCGGTTTCCTGTAGGCGTGAAAGAATTCGCTGACGTGGCAAGTGAGTTATGTTTTTGTTTGGTTTATTTTAATTTCAATTGCAAATCGTTTAAATTGTGATAACTTTCACATACGAACTCCAATTCAAGCGAATTTTTTTTGTTAGGTTTGTAATAAAATTCCAGACGCGTTGATGCTGGTTTGGACAGATTTGGAGACCGTCTAATTTTTGGGTTTAAATCGGATTTAAATTCGATTTAAATTCAAAAGGTGAGTGTTTTACCCACTCACAACTTCTTGAATTTCTTATGTTTGTTAAATTTATTTTAGATATGAGTAGAAACTTATTTATGGCTGTTTGGCATGTTTTATTAATTACCTCTGTTAAATCGCATTTATTTAGTTTAACTGTCAATTAATTTATTATTGCATATGAATTGACAGTTAAGAATTTATTGATTTGCATATAAACTGATAGTTAACAGTTATTAAATTTATTATTGAATATAAACTGTTGGTTAATACCTTTTATTTATCACCTGTTAAATTTTATATGCTCTATATTGATGTTTGTTTAAAATTAGATCATGATTGGAAAAATGCTTGATGATTGATATTTGGATGAATGGATGCTATTTTTTTTATTTTGTATAAACTGCAAGTTATTATGCATTTCCATCCCATTCGGGATTGCGGTTTGAAATGATATACAACCGCATTTTTATTTTTTTAAACTGCGGATTGAAATGATAAACATCCGTATCACTTAACCATAGGGTAGAAAATTTTATACAGGCACCGCGGTAAATATATAAAATTATTTTTGAAATGTTTTACTATGGTTTTGTAAAGCTATATATATATATATGGTTTAAGGGATATTGATTTGGTTATTTATATATATATATATATATATATGGTAAATTTTCGGTTTTTAAGCTTTGTATAAATTTGATTTGAAGTATAAAATAAAGTTTGATTTTTAGGATCAAATACGATTAAGCATTTATTTAAAATTAAATTTCTGGAAGTTCTATTGACTTAAATGAGAATAAGGTTGGAAGATGAATATTAAGTTAAATTGGAATTAAATAAAAATTAGAATTTCTAAAGGATATAATTTTTATAACTTGATTTTGAGTAGAGTGATTTAAATGAATATCAAGTTGATTTAAATGAATATATAATAAATTGAAAGATTTTCCAGTTATGTGAAGTTAAAGGTTTTTCTTAAATTATATTAAATTCATTAAGTAAATATTTCAAGTCTAAATAAAAAGTAATTGAATTTAATATATATGGGATTGTCAAATGAGTTTGTTTTGAAATGGTGAAATAGTTAAAGCTTTGAAACATAAGAATTGAAATGTTATTTGAAAGTTTAAATCGATATTCGAAAATTGATTTGTGAAATCTAAAGAAACTATTGTGTTTTATAAAGTAATTAAATATTTAACCATTTGAGAGATGGAAATTTGTTTCGAAGTTATGTTTTTCAAGATAGTATGATTTGAAAATATTATATTAAGGAGTTTTGATTTCTAAATATTTTTACTTTGAACAGAACCTATGATTTTGGAAAAGAATATATATTGGAAAATAAAATGACATTATATGATTTTGGGTCTAAATGATATCGTATTGATTTGGGTTTTAAAAATATAAATGATATCATATTTATATGAGTATAAAATGGATATTTTATTATGGTTTTCAAAGTTTAAATTATTTCAAATAACCGCGGTGTTATAATAACGTTTGGTTGTTAAAGAGACCGGGATCGAAAGTTGTCATACTCTCTGCCAACTCCGAAAACCACTTTAACAACCGTGTACGTGGTGGAGATTCTAGAATGAAGTAGGTTGGTGACGGCGTTTCCTATAAGGTAAATACGTGGACCCAACTCCCGTGAGTTGGCATAAGGTGGCTAAAACAGGAGCGATTCTCGGGCCAATGAGGTCATTCCTCTGATCGAACGCACTCCTTCGATACTATACTCTGACTTTGGATTGATTCGGTGGCCACTATTGATTTCTTTGATTTTGGGGGTGTTTGTTCGAGGTGGGCGGTAGCTGCGCGCTGCGCGTTTCCACCAGCCCAGATAGCAATTGGTATATCTACCCTGGCATTGCCTAGTTGTGCCGTGTCACTTACCCTAGCGCGCCTTGTACGAGTTTCTATTTGCGTCGTACCTATGGAGTATCCTCTGGTAGCCTCCCGATCAGGAGGTATTACGGTACTGTATAGACTATTGGCATTATTTGTGTTAAGGGCTATATGGGTAACCCCTTAACGCTATTAAAAAGTAAGTTTATTTTACAATTAGACACTATTATAATAGCGCAATATACTACATAGTAAATAGTTTAACGGATCCTTAGGAGATGTAAATCCCGAGCATCTCTTGAGTTATATTTATTTCTGCAAATTTAACTTACATAAGATCTTTTATTTCTGACTCGATTGTTTTTGTCTTTTCAAATTCGTTTGGGTCAGTCCGAGCGTTTCAGGATTTGAAGACTTTATTTCTGGAGGACGAAGACGAAGATTTTATTATTATTGTTATTATATTATATGGTTCCACTACACACGGTATTCCGCTGCATTGATATTTATTGGTATGTGAACTCTTATATTTATTGTGTAAAGAAGAATCTAATGTTTTGTAAACAGTTTTTGTGAACTGTATATTTATTATTATATTTTATCCTTCCGCTGTGAGATTCTGTTTAGTTTTTTTTCCCTTCTCTGTTTTTCTTATTTACCCCATAACAATCCGCCATTCCGTATGGTTTGAATTGGCACATGTGTCGATTTAAATCGTGTGAAAAAGCGGGATGTTACAGTTGGTATCGGAGCTTTGGTTTAGCAATAAACCTTAGCTTTGTGGGGTTTGACTCTTTACTAATAGGGTAGTAATACCCTATGGGAGTCGCTGAGTGTATATATATGAGAGAGCGTACTTGTTAGGTTATAAAGGGATTTTAATATTGTGTTACTCTGTTCCGTTTTGTATTTATAAATTCTGGTTGATGCATGGGACGCTCTGACATCAATAGGGATTTCTAAACACTTAATAGGACAGACCGACATAATATATTTTTTTAATATAGGTGAATGAAATAATTTTGCCTATTATATTTTCACTATATAAAATAAAATTTTCAAATGATATCTATATTTGGTTGCAATATATTGGTTGTTAGGAATAAAATTTACAAATAATAGGTAAATAAGATTAAAAATAAATAAATGTAATTTGGGAATTTAGAACTTAAGTTCCGGGGTTTTTGAAAACTTCTTTCAAATGATTTGGAATATAATAATAATATTTTAGAAGTATTTTCTGATATAAATATTTCAATAAAATTTGAAAGTATGATTTTAAAGAAATTCTGGAAAGAAATAAGTTTTGTACTTTCCTCTCTGTCGCTGGAAAATAATTTCGGTGATGGCGACCGCATCATCGACTTTCATTTTCGAGTTTCGAAGGGGGAAGGCCACTCTAATAGTTTTACTGCAGATTCATTTTGAGAAATATATAAATTTTGAATTGTTTTAAATATAATGAGAGATATATAAGTTGTAAGCATATATTTATCTATTATTTTAAAATATTTTGAAATTTAACCCGGTATTTAACTCTTAAATTTCCGTTAATTAATTGTTTCAATTATTGTAGTAAAATGAAAGGTAAGTAATTAATAAAATTGAAACCTCTAGAATTTAGGTAAGAGATTTGATGATAGGTTATAAATGGTATCAAATGAAATTTGATATTTGTAACCTATGAAATAAAGATTATTATTATTGAACTTTAATTTAATTTAAGGAAATAAAACAAACTTGTATAACTTTCAATTATACTCTTAAATAACATATAAACTTACCAAATATTAAAGTTGAAATGTTTAATAGGAAATGTAATGAAAATTGTACAAGTAAAAGTAGGTAATGAAAGTATTCAATGAATTTGATGTTATAAATGAGAATTAAATGTTATAAGCTTAAGTTGTAAATTGAAATTTTACCCTAATTAAAGGTAAGTATTAAAATTAGATGATTTTAAAACTTAAGTAAATAGAATGAAATTCTATAATAAATGAAACTGTGCGAAATAAATAAATAAAATTTAGAAATGCATAAATGGAATGTAATAAAAAGAAACTTACATGACATTAAAATAAAATAAAAAATGAATATTGTAAGTAATAAATGAAAATAAATGAGGTAATCACTCAGTGAATGAAAGAAAGGAAATCAAACAACTAAAGTATGAAATAAAATTTATAATAAGTTAAATTGATTTGTTGGGTTGAATTGTTATTGTTGATTTATGTTTCGTTGGGTAAGGAAATTTGAAATTGTTGGATGAATAAATAATTTATTTTGTTCCATCTAAGACTATTGAGTAAATGATGCACTTGATAGTTATTTTTCATTCCGTACAATTTCAAGTTTTGAACCCGAACAACGATTTGCTTGTTGATTGAATGGTTGTTTTGTTTTGTTGTGTATGCCGTTGGTTGAAAGGATGGTTGTGTATTGATTTGTTGTTAGTGATTGAAACCACTAAAATATTTCATTTATATAAATTTTAAACCCTTTTAGATTTTATAAGTGAAATGCAGGTTATGGAAGCAATTGCTACTGATTTTGGTTCCATAAATTAAGCGTAAATTTCCCGACAAATAGGTACGTTATGAATTTCGGTTTATAGCGCTATTTTTATATACTTTCCCGGGTTGGGATATGATATTTTGGATAATATATGTAATATAATTGTTATATTTTGATATTATATTTTCTCCCGAGCCTCTCCGTACAAAGGAGACTCTGCCAAAATTTTCCGAAAAATTCTAGACTTAGAAATTTTGAAATGTTTTTCCAAACTTTATTTATTTAAGTATAAAAAGGATATAATGATTATAAAACGAGTATATTTTGTTTAAAGTAATAAATTTAGTAAATTATTGTTTATAAGTTAAATATTTTGGATAAGATGTATTGTTATTAAATTCTTCTTTTTCTCTTCTTTTCCTTTTCGGGGACGAAAAGTTTTGAGTGGGGGAGAGTGTAACGACCCATAGATTTCGTGAGTTTAATTGGGTTAAATAAATAAGTTTTGTAATTAAATTTAGTAGAAAAAAACTTATAAATTTATATTAAAATGAAGGCTAAAATAACATATATGAATGGTAATTTAAGTCTTTGTTTGTAATATGAATAAATTTTTCAATAAATAAAATGGTGTAAGTATTGTACCGGAATATAATGTGAAGATAGAAAATATAGGGTAGGCATTAAATTTGTTAAGTGTAAATTTATGGGTATGATAACAAATTCGTATGAATTATCTAAATAATTGGTCAATTAATTTGTTAGAAATCAAAACCTTTTTAATTGATAAATGATTTGATGTGTATTGAGATAAACGTTACTTTAGCGATTATTTATAAAGTAACGGAAGTGTAAATGGAATAAATGAAGTTATGCAGTAATGAATGAATAAATAAAAATATTGCAACAATATAGGAAACTGACATAACATTTATAAATGATGACGAACGTTGATAAGGAATAAATGAGAATAATTGAAATAAAACTTAAGGGTAACTAAAAGTTGAATAGTTACCATTGTAAGATACCTATTTGGGTAGTTGATAAACTTTAATGTGAAATGGATTGAAAACTTTTGGCCAAGTTTGGGTAGTTAGTGTAGTTTTGATTTGTCGTTGTAGTTTCTTAATTCTATAAGATGCAATCAATGTTAACTTTATTTATTTATTTATTTTATTTTTATTTTTTTATGACGTTTGGGTGATTTAAGAAGTGAAAAACCAAGATTTATTTATTTGAAATTTGAAATCCAATTAGTGGATTTATTGCAAATAAGTGAAATTAATGTTTAACTATTACGTTAATATGGTCAAATAATATTAATTGGTTTTAGAAACCTTAATTTAAAATGTGAAGTAGACAAGATGTCACGTTATAACCATTTATACAAATCCAGGATGTATGTAGAAGTATTAAAGGAATAAAACGTAAACAAATGTTGAATAAAAGAATAGGAATCAACATTTATTTATTTAATTGGATTTAACTACGATAGTATGATTTATTGCAATTAAATGAATCTATATAGACTGGTTAAGTTATATTAAATAATAAGAAATTTGATGTCTTGTACGAAGTTAATATTGTGTGAATTATTAATAAAGAATAAATAGAATGGGATTCAAATTGGTATAATAATGGAAAGCGTTTATTTGTTGCTCTTGAGAAATAAAAATTTACAATAAGCAATTTAAAGCAACCTTTAATTAACCAAATTCAATCCAATCCAATTTGTTGAAACGACGGTTATGCTATAATTGAATATAAGTTTAAATTAGAAACGTACACTTAATGCAAGATTTTAATTTGGGAAATAAGAAAATGAAACCAAGAAATTGAAATAAATTATATAATGGATGAAATTAAGTTAATTTGAATTGAGATGGGAATTAAGATTTGTTTATTTAATTTGATTTAAAATTTAGAAAATTTGGTCATTGCAATTAATTGAGATTAAATGTTAAATATTACGTAAATTTAAGGTTAGGGAAAACTTTGAGAATATGGAGGTAATAACTCTGAACCCAATGTTAATCTCATCCATTCGACCTCGATAAATTGAATAAAAAGAATGAATGGTGATTTCAGTGTAATTATTGAAAGTATAATTTTTAATTTGATGTATATAATAAAAAAATTGAATTTACGCTGAAACATATGATTGAATCAACATTAATCTGACATCTAACTTTGTGTAAAATCATTGTAAGTGTTTGAGTAATATAAAGATGATAAATTTGTAAATTTTAGAATTTAAAATATAAAATTTGATTTAATCAATTTATTAATTAATATAAAAATAGCCATTTTGGTCACGGACTCGGATTTCGACGAAACTAGTTTCATCGGAATCGTAACAGTGAATTATTGTAGGGTTTCAAGTTTCGTAGCAATCGGACTTGTCGTTTGATCGTACGAACGCGAAACGCCTTGAAATCGATTTAATTAAAATCAATTTGAAATCAATTTGGAAATATTGTTTTCAGCATAATTAAAATCAATTTGATCGTACTAAGCGGCTCGCGGTGGGTCCAAGAGGGGCAGGTTTTACGAGGCAAGATTAGTGGTGGCGATGGCTTAGCAAATGGTGGTCGGAGGCGTGTTTTTCTGGCGGTTAAAGGAGGGGGTTCGGTCGTGTTCTTCTGTAGAGGAAGGTTCGTAAGTGAGAGGGAAAGGAGACGGTTTCCTGTAGGCGTGAAAGAATTCGCTGACGTGGCAAGTGAGTTATGTTTTTGTTTTGTTTATTTTAATGTCAACTACAAATCATTTAAATTGTGATAACTTTCACATGCGAACTCTGATTCAAGCGAATTTTTTTTTGTTAGGTTTTTAATAAAATTCTAGACGCGTTGACCCTGGTTTGGACAGATTTGGAGACCGTCGAATTTTTGGGTTTAAATCGGATATAAATTCGATTTAAATTCAAAAGGTGAGTGTTTTAATCCACTCACAACTTCTAGAATTTCTTATGTTTGTTAAATTTATTTTAGATATGAGTAGAAACTTATTTATGGCTGTTTGGCATGTTTTATTAATTACCTCTGTTAAATCGCATTTATTTAGTTTAATTGTTAATTAATTTTATTATTGCATATGAATTGACAGTTAAGAATTTATTTATTTGCATATAAACTGATAGTTAACAGTTATTAAATTTATTATTGAATATAAACTGTTGGTTAATACCTTTTATTTATCACCTGTTAAATTTTATATGCTCTATATTGAAGTTTGTTTAAAATTAGATGATGATTGGAAAAATGGTTGATGATTGATATTTGGATGAATGGATGCTATTTTTTTAATTTTGTATAAACTGCAAGTTATTATGCATTTCCATCCCATTCGGGATTGCGGTTTGAAATGATATACAACCGCATTTTTATTTTTTTAAATTGCAGATTGAAATGATAAACATCCGTATCACTTGACCATAGGGTAGAAAATTTTATACAGGCACCGCGGTAAATATATAAAATTATTTTTGAAATGTTTTACTATAGTTTTGTAAAGCTATATATATGGTTTATGGGATATTGATTTGGTTATTTATATATATATATATATATATATGGTAAATTTTCGGTTTTTAAGCTTTGTATAAATTTGATTTGAAGTATAAAATAAAGTTTGATTTTTACGATCAAATACGATTAAGCATTTATTTAAAATTAAATTTCTGGAAGTTCTATTGACTTAAATGAGAATAAGGTTGGAAGATGAATATTAAGTTAAATTGGAATTAAATAAAAAGTTAGAATTTCTAAAGGATATAATTTTTATAACTTGATTTTGAGTAGAGTGATTTAAATGAATATCAAGTTGATTTAAATGAATATATAATAAATTGAAAGATTTTCCAGTTATGTGAAGTTAAAGGTTTTTCTTAAATTATATTAAATTCATTAAGTAATATTTCAAGTCTAAATAAAAAGTAATTGAATTTAATATATATGGGATCGTCAAATGAGTTTTTTTTGAAATGGTGAAATAGCTAAAGCTTTGAAACATATGAATTGAAATGTTATTTGGAAGTTTAAATCGATATTCGAAAATTGATTTGTGAAATCTAAAGAAACTATTGTGTTTTATAAAGTAATTAAATATTTAACCATTTGAGAGATGGAAATTTGTTTCGAAGTTATGTTTTTCAAGGAAGTATGATTTGAAAATATTATATTAAGGAGTTTTGATTTCTAAATATTTTTGCTTTGAACAGAACCTATGATTTTGGAAAATAATATATATTGGAAAATAAAATGACATTATATGATTTTGGGTCTAAATGATATCGTATTGATTTGGGGTTTTAAATATATAAATGATATCGTATTTATATGAGTTTAAAATGGATATTTTATTCTGTTTTTTAAAGTTTAAATTATTTTAAATAACCGCGGTGTAATAATAACGTTTGGTTGTTAAAGAGACCGGGATCGGAAGTTGTCATACTCTCTGCCAACTCCGAAAACTACTTTAACAACCGTGTACGCGGTGGAGATTCTAGAATGAAGTAGGTTGGTGATGGCGTTTCTTATAAGGTAAATACGTGGACCCAACTCTCGTGAGTTGGCATAAGGTGGCTAAAACATGAGCGATTCTCGGGCCAACGAGGTCATTCCTCTGATCGAACGCACTCCTTCGATACCATACTCTGACTTTGGATTGATTCGGTGGCCACTATTGATTTCTTTGATTTTGGGGGTGTTTGTTCGAGGTGGGCGGTAGCTGCGCGCTGCGCGTTTCCTCCAGCCCGGATAGCAATTGGTATATCTACCCTGGCATTGCCTAGTTGTGCCATGTCACTTACCCTAGCGTGCCTTGTATGAGTTTCTATTTGTGTCGTACCTATGGAGTATCCTCTGGTAGCCTCCCGATCAGGAGGTATTACGGTACTGTATAGACTATTGGCATTATTTGTGTTAAGGGCTATATGGGTAACCTCTTAACGCTATTAAAAAGTAAGTTTATTTTACAATTAGACACTATTATAATAGCGCAATATACTACATAGTAAATAGTTTAACGGATCCTTAGGAGATGTAAATCCCGAGCATCTCTTGAGTTACTGCACTCATATTTATTTCTGCAAATTTAACTTACATAAGATCTTTTATTTCTGACTCGATTGTTTTTGTCTTTTCAAATTCGTTTGGGTCAGTCCGAGCGTTTCAGGATTTGAAGACTTTATTTCTGGAGGACGAAGACGAAGATTTTATTATTATTATTATTATTATATTATATGGTTCCACTACACACGGTATTCCGCTGCATTGATATTTATTGGTATGTGAACTCTTATATTTATTGTGTAAAGAAGAATCTAATGTTTTGTAAACAGTTTTTGTGAACTGTATATTTATTATTATATTTTATCCTTCCGCTGTGAGATTCTGTTTAGTTTTTTTTCCCTTCTCTGTTTTTTTTATTTACCCCATAACAATCCGTCATTCCGTATGGTTTGAATTGGCATGTGTGTCGATTTAAATCGTGTGAAAAAGCGGGATGTTACAAATATCATAGTCCCTCTTGATCGGGAAGCCACCAGAGGATACCACACGGGCTACGGGAGAAAACCAAACTCGTACAAGGCTCGCTATGGTAGGTGACACAGCACAACTAGGCAATGCCAGGGTAGATATACCAATTACGCTTCCGGACCGATGGTAACGCGTAGCGCGCAGCTACCGCCCACCTCGAACAACACTCCCAAATCAAAGGTGCACACCAATACAATCGCAAAAGTAATAGAATGGCATACGAAGAAGTGCGTCCGATCAGAGGTGCTACCTCATTAATCTGTCGATCGCTCCTGTTTTAGCCATCTTATGCCAACTCACGGGAGACGGGTCCACGTATTTACCTCAAAGGAAACGTCCCCACCATCCTACTTCATTCTGGAATCTCCACGGCGTACACGGTTGTCAAAGTGGTTTTCGGTATCGACAGAGAGTATGCCAGATATCCGATCCCGGTCTCTTTAACAACCAAACGTTATTATAACCCGTGGTTACAACTTTTAAAAATGGTATTTATACTTTAAAAATCAAAATAAATTTAAAATACATTTCAATATCATAATATCATTTCAAACATCATTTATTTAAACATCAGTCATTTTATTTAATACAAAATACCATTTAATTCATTTCAATTTATTTAGGAATTAATTGCCTTTCAACTCACATTTAAAAGTTAACTTCTTCCATTTAAAACCATTTAAAGTCAATTTCTTATTTTTATTAATTACATATTAAATTCAAAAATTTAAGCCTTTTTCCCAAAGATTATTAAATTTTATTAAAACAATCAAAAATTCAGTTTCCGTAGCACTTATAAAATGCTACCTAAAGTTATAGGTTAAACAGTTCATTTACAAAAGACAACATTTAAGTGCTGTAATAGATTTCTTTATTTCCAACTAAACTTTAGTTATCTTTATCAACTATAGCACTTACAAAGTGCTATAATAGCTTTTAGTTCAAATTAGCCTTTAAGTTCATTTAAATTTAACTACAACATTCATAAATGTTGTAATATCCTTTATATTTAAAATTTCAAGGTTTAACTATAATTTCATAACTAAGTAAATTTTTACTTAAATCATTTTAACTTACAAATCATATATTTTCACATGATGAAGTCATAATTTCAATACCCATATTTTTATGAATTTATAACTAAATTTCATACAAAAAATCAAATTTTATTATGAATCTCTTATTTAAATCCAAGTATTAAATTCCTATTTCTTTAATTAAATTATTAACTTAACAATTAAGTTTTAAATTCCCAGAATATAACTTATTATCAATTATTTTACTTTATAAAATCTCACTTTTAACAAAAATTCAGAATTTCCCAAAATAAGTTATATTCAAAATTTTGCTTAAACATTCATTTATTTAACATTTGACTCATTCAAAAATCATTATAAATTTTATAAAAATCATTTAAATACATTTTAAACCAGAATATTATAAATTTTCCATTTAAAATGTTTTTAAAACATTTCAGAAAAATATTATATAAACCACGGGTCTGTATATTGTTTTCTAGCCTAGGTCAAGTGATACGAATATATATCATTTCAATCCGCAATTTACAAAGAAAACCCGGGTTCTATCATTTCAAACCCGTAATCCCAAGTTAAATAAATCACTAAATAAATAAATGAATGCATAAATAAGTAAGTATCGTTCAGGCCTATCATTTCAGCCTGTAATGATCTCTTTTTTTTCCAGGGAACTTGCAGTGTGATTTTTAAACAGTAAATAATAATAAATAGTATAACTGCAAATTATAACAATAGATAATACAACTGATGATGTGTCAATTAAATAATGGGGTTTAACATCATAAGTTAATATCACAGGCAGATAAAATTAAATAAAATAAGTTTACAATTACACTTGTGATTAATTCACAAATATACAAGTATGTTTGTCTGGTGAAGAATACTCACCTTTAACAGCAAGAATTGATATTCAAACCCAAATCTAAACTCCGCAAAGCACGAAAAGTCACGAAAAAGCACAACTATATTCTTTTGAGTGGATGAAGAGTTAGATCCAAATCTTGTATACAAACAATTATGCAAACATAAGTATGTAATTCAATATACAAGATTATGAATCAAACTATGAACAATATGAATCAAGGGGCATAACCTTTTGATAAAACAAGGCAAGATGCAAACTTGAGTGAAAAGAGAGCCAAGATCCACATCTTGTACATAACAAAATAAAGAAAACAAATATCACGACATAAGAACATGATTCAATACGAAGGAATATAGATAAAACAATGAAAGATAGGGATTAAAATGACATAACCTTGATAAATCAACGCAAGGTGATCAATACATGGCTTGGTTAGGGTTTGTATTAACTTTTGGCAATGTATGGCCACTAGGTGGTCATGGCCATACGGTGGAGGAAGTGAGGAGGTTATGGAGGTGGTCATGGTGGTGGAGGCCGAGCAATAGCCTGAAGAACAAAAGCAAAAACAAGATGGAAGAAGGGGAAGAAAGTGGAAGAAGCCATGGGATTAGAGCTTCCTATTTTTTTTCATGCCAATGAAATATGTGAGGTGAGAACTTTTTACATGAAATAATAATAAAAGTGGCGGCTAGGGTTATGGAAAATGAATGGCTACAAGAATGGCAAGAAATAAAGAGGCTAGAATTGAAAAGGTCGTGAGTTAAGATAAAAGAAACATATATATTTAATCTTATATGCAAATGAAAAAGGAATGAGATAAGGAGAAGATTTTGGAGTGATTAGGAAGAGTAATACATAACTAAAGTATGGTAATTAAATAGATAGGTAAATAAAAAGGTAAGAAATAAACAATTTAGCGTATGCGTAATTTAAAATAAAGTAACGTATGTATAATTGAAATTTTTTTTCAAGCTATTAAATAAAAGATACACATAAGAAATATTTAATAGATAAAATAAGGTCTAGACAAATATATAAAGAAATAAATGTCAAGAGATAGACAAAGGAAAATAATACAGAGACTAGGCAAATAAAAATGAGAAGTGGGAAATAAATCTTTTTATTTGAATGGCAAAAAGAAATACACAGTTATGAATGAGGTGGAGGGCTAAGGTAAGAAAGAAAGAGGGTATAAACGAATAACTTGATGTATTAAATTTTCTTTCTTTCTAGAATTGCATGAGAGATGAGAATGATTAGCTTTGTACGTGAATAGCAAGTACAATACACGGCCAAAAGAAAATGAACAGCTAAAAGAAATAAAGAGTAGGCAATTAAAAAGGTAAGCAATAAAGACAATATAACGCATACCCTTTTAGTTTCTTCCAAGCCGTAAATAAAAGATATAAACAAGCAACAATCCAATAAATAAACATGACTGTCTAGGCAAAATAAAAATAGAAAGATAAAATAGAGGTGGATATAAGAAAATAATAATAATAATAATAATATATATAATATGTAATAAAAGTAGAAAAATTTATTGCTTGTAAAACGCTGTATTTTATAAAAAAAAGTATAAGTTTTAAACTCCCAATAAATCCATATATTTGATTTCTCAATCATGTTATTAAATCGACTATTAACTTATCCTCTTATGGGTAATATTAAAATTGGTTTATATACTAATACATAAAAAAAATTCCCAATTCATCCAAATTTCAATTAATTACTTTCCAATAACTACCATGCTTTAATCCTACTCTTTTATTAAATCTGTTATCACTCTATAAACCTAGTTATTATTTGTTTATCTTTCCTTACAAAAATATATATTCCAATTTTCATCTTTCTTTTGTAATAACTTGTTATTTTCAATTATATTGAATTTCCCAAATATATACATTTATCATAAATAAAACCTAAACCAATTTATTCAACTTGGTTTCATTCCTTTATTTCATCTTATGAATAAAATATAAGTTTCCATTTATGTCATTTCATTTACATTCACACATTACAGTTACAGTCCTATCTCACATTAATGAACATTCACCTACAATTAAATGTAATTGACTTCCTACTCTGAATTTAGCAGCCCTAAATAAAAAGGTGACTTGCATAAATGTTGTCACTAACTTTATATTACACTCAAATTTATTATTTCCACTAATTATCATAATTGCTTATATAATGTTGAATTCACTCCATTACCTTACTTTTATTTGCATATATTCAATTTATACCCAAATGTAACAGTTATAACTACATTAATAGACCAATTAAATAGTAACTTACAACCATTACTATATCCTTTTTATTTTCATTGCCCAAACATATTCTATAGTAAATTATGTAAGTGAGATATTAGATTGTGTACAAAGGTGATGTTTCCTTCATATATATCTTAATTGGTCATAGTATTATTAAAAACATATACGTATACATATATATATAATAGACTTATACATATAAATGTGTTAAAATTAAGTTTCACTATTTTATGAGCCTAAAATTAAAGACAACAATTTTGAACCTAATCTCCAAATTAAAAAGGTTTAAGATTAAAAAAGTTATGACTTTGCATACAAGTCCATCTTATAAATCTTAAGTCAAATTAACGCACACACATATGTATATACAAATCATTGTAGATAATGTCTTAAACTTAATACAACATCTTTATGTTAAAATTTATAACTTAGTAAATTCTTTAATATTAAGCAATAAATTAAGGTCTAACGTTAATTTAAAAGGAAATAAAAGGAATTGTGATATTTTGTAATATATTCAAGTTATTTTTATAAAGAAGCCCTTTTTTTAACTTTAAACAAAAGTATGCAAAAACCAAAAGATGGGATTTAAATAATGAACACATGCAAACATTAATAAACTGCATATGTTTTCTATTTGAATCAATAACAGAAATATTACATTAAATAAGGCTTAAATTTAAATTACAATATGTTTTTTTTCCTCTTTTACCAAAACTTATTAACTTAAAAAATTTAATTATTGAAAATTTTACTTAAAAAAAAACAACGTTTTCAAGTAAAACTTAATTAAAATATTTACAAAATTATGGGTTGTTACAACTCAAGGGTAGGGGTTGTGATAATAAGCCATAAGGACAAGTTCTAAAATGTGAACTTTCAAAATGGAGCCAGGACGCTCTCTACTATGGATATGAAGTATGCCGAGGGATCATAAATATTTGAAGGTTTCGATATGTGAGGGCTCTCACCTAGGCTAGAATGTGCCTCCAGAGCTTGTTATGGATAGGCCTGGTCTTACCCTGGACTACTAGGGCATGCAGTTTAGTTATTGACCCTCTAAGTTGCTTGTATTCGAGAAAGGAAATAGAATAATGATTAGTACTCATATATTCCAAAGTACAATACTCTAATTATGATGAGTATTTATTGACTTTATGTTGGTGGCCATTTGGAACAGACTTTATGATATGGATCTAAGGATCAAGGATTAATACATCTGCAGCATGAGCAGATGTCCATACTATTTTGGGGATTCAGCTATGACTAGAGACATATTGTTACGAGGATGTAGCCATGTCTACACACATATTATTTTGATGTTATAGCCATGACTAGGAACATGTTATTTTTGGGATGTGACCAAAAGTTGGTGCATATGGTATTCTGAATGGTATGAAAATGGAATGGTATACCGATTATTATGAAGATGGAACTATGAGCAAGTTCACTGATGATTTTGAGGATACACATATTATGATTGCTGTGTAGTAAGCATAGGAATTAATACACACATATTATTAGTCGATAGGTTAGTATGGTGATTATACCATATTATTTTAGGTATGTTTGTTTATTTTGATGAGCTATCTTGATTATTGATTTATGTATATTCATTTATTTATACAAGCTTGTTTTGATCATCCTATGTTATGTTATGGAATTTTGTTATCGTAAAATATGGTTAAATTGTTGAAATGCATGGTATGAATTAATCAATGGTTGAAATTTCACCTATTGATGGTGGAGTGTTAGTTTTTATGTGCTATATTTGGATTGCATGATCGAAGAAGTATAAGTGTTATAGTAGTATGTATGTGTAGAAATTTAGATTCATTTTGGGGATGATCTTGATTTTATCATTGTTAATGTTATATGGTCGTTATATACCGGTTTATAAGTAGTTAATTGTGATTGGTGTATTTATTTATATTTTTTTATTAAATAAACAATGATGATTTGCTAATTTGATTAAATATTATATTTGGGGAATTGTTAGGAAACAATTCTTTTGAGGAGGAAAAATGTAATGACCTAAAAATTTAACGCTATCAATATTAAATTAATTAAAGATTGGTTTTGATTAAAAGATGAACTAGATATCGTCTGTATAACCATTGTGAAGGTCATTCCGATATGATTAGTTTGATATATAATTTGTTAGATCGAATTAATCTTAAAGAGGAGGTGAATAGGGTTTATAGTAAATTCATAGAATAATAGAAATTGCAACATATATAATAATAAAGTAAATGCAGGAATAAAAGTGATACATGATTTTACCCAGTTTCGGCAAAACCTGCCTACTGCTGCCCCAAATTTTCTACTAGAATTAACTAATCGACTGAAAATAGACCTTGTAAACTTACGACTATCGCTTACTTGATTATTCTAAACCTATGCTCAAAATCTTGCCTCAACTTTATATCCGAGCCGAGAATTCTTCGAACTACGCCCCATAATTCAATCCTAGTTACAAACTAGAGTTTTATATAGTTAAAAGGTAAATTACAATAAAAAGAAATAAATAAGAAACCCTAATAGGTAAATACAGCCCAATATAATTCAAGTCTCAAAAAATGAATGCGGCCAAAAATAAAATAGATGCATAATTCTTCATCCTATGTTTTTCTTTCTTTTATTTGCTAGCTGATCATTTTCCTCTTCGTATTCGTTCGCAAAAAATTAAGGTTTCAATCGAAGCATCTATCTTTGTATGATTGATGAAATTATAGCTCATCTCTCTATCATTTGAAAGCATTACTTGCATGAATATTTATCTCCCTTGATTGCTCTAATCGATCGATGCGTTGATAGTTTCGATTGGTCGAGTATCTACGATCTGAACTTTGATATGCATTTTCTGATTTTATTTTTCTTTTCTGCTCTTGAACTCGACTCTTATTTGCCAATGATTGTTTATGGTATTTATAGGGATTGATTTCATGTGCTTCCCTATAATTTATATATACTAGATTTTGTTTCGACTTTGAACTTTTTAATATTCGATTTTGATTTAATCAAGACTGTTGATTTTCTTTGCTCTGAAATGTGTGACTTGTTTGCACTAAACTCTGATTTGCCCCTGTTTGAGAATGTTGACGTATTTAACTTTTTAATATATATTTCAAAATTATAATTCCATGCATTTGAATTTATTTGATTCTGGTTGATTATTTTGATTCTGATCTTGACTTTTGTAGGCTTATTCAAAACTATTGCATATTTTTCAAAATTTGCACATATTTTCTATGTTGATGCTAGAATAAAGTTGTTTGTTGTCGTGCATGCGCCTTATGTAGCATATGTAATGTGTGTTGTTATGCATGCATGTGTTATGTTGCACCATTTCACTGTACTTGAATCTTCACTAATCTTTGTATATCTGAAACCAACTTTTCTGCATTGCCTAATACATGTACCCATGTGCATGATCTTTTGTACTTGTGTATTTGCTAGTATGTACGTGCTGTTGCACCAGTTTGCTATTGCACTCTGCATAGCTTTGTGACATGTTGTGCATAGGCCTATGTTCTATTACCATGCTTGATGTTGTACTGTGATGATAAGATTTGATGAATTGCTTGTTAAAAGTTTGTTAATTTTTGAACCTGTTTGTGTATTGTGTGTATTGCACTTCATAATTGCTACACTTGCACTTGCATTTGCATGTATGTGATTCCTGATGTGCATTGATTTTTCTTTGTTGTGCACTTTGGATGTACGCCGTGCACATATTGATTTATGTGTATTGCCTTTGACTAAAGCTTGTGTTGAGCCATTGTGGCTTGACCTTGCTTTTATTGTGTTGAGCCTGATGTATAACTTTGGTTTGACCTCGTGCACACGTTTATTTGCACTGTGTTGAGCCTTCAGGCTTGACCTTTTCTTTTTCTTTTGTGGACTGCTTGTGTATTTTAATTTGCTCAACCTTATGGCATGTACGATGATACATTATGCTTGTTATAGATTGATAGTGACATTTATTTTTGATTCATGTTTACTGTGATGGATTTGGGTTATAATTTGCAAAAAGAGGCAATATAGTATTGATAGAGTATGCAACCACTTTTGGACCAAATGTTTACATATAACTGAACCCACCTCGTTTTTTATATAAATAACACTTAAAACCCCTATAAAGCGGCTGCTATATTAGTCTCTCCTCCTTAATCTTGAAATTCTTCTTTATTGTATTTTAATGACGGATGATTTTTGCTATTATATATTGTTTTAAAAATCAATGTGTTAAGCACCATCTATTATGTACATTTTCGAAGCTCTCGATGAATGGAGTCGACCGGTGGTGATCGTTTTTGAATAGTGTTCAAATTGACCAAACATCATGGTCAAACAGGCTAGCAGCAAAATTCTAGGAGTCGACTTAGGGGATTTTTTATTTTGACTATGATAGTTGAAACTAATGATATAGGGAAGTAGACCCCAGCGTTTAGAGCCGATTGGCGGTAGTGGCACATCGTAATTTAGTCCTTGGTAATGGGAATTGGTTTGTTATGATTTGAATTGTTGGATTTTGTAGTGGTAATAGGTGAACCAAATGGTGGCGCTATAGCGTCAGGGTGATGGAGCACTTAATTAATAGTTATGAGTTTCATAATTTAACACTTAATTAATAGTCATTATTTACATACTTATAGTTATTTGATAACTATGGACCAACTCACTCGATATTTTTCTATTGGTTAATATATGACTAAGGTCAAATAATAAACATCGATGAGACTGATTTATATAGCTCTCTTAACTTGAGAATTCCATGGCTCTTCAATATGAAAGCTCTACTTTGATTATAGTCAAATCATGGCATGGCGTTCCATTGAGTAATTACAGTTGGGTCGAGTGGAAATATTAGAAGTGAAACGGTACACAAGGATTCATCTCCTCAGATATACGGATTCGTCCCCTCGTAATAACTATCAGTATGTAATAGTGTAATGATTATATACGTAAGAGGATGACGGCTATAAATATATTACTTATATGGTTGTAACACGTGCGACTTATTATTCATTGTAATTGGCACATATATTTGGTGTCTGGTGATGACAACTTTTTGATACATGTATGATATTCTATCACTATTTGTATTAGATGATGAGTAGCCTATCGTTGTTCTATGATGATTAATGTTGTGTTACTAATATTGATTGGATCAGTACACATTTGATGATAGATGTTGTGTTACTAACATTGATTGGATTTGTACCCGTTTTATGATTGATGTTGTGTTACCATCGTAGAGTGACTGCTACATATTGATGATTCAATACAACGGTTATAGAGTTAGAGGTTTGCCCTAGGAGAAATTATGTAATTTGTTACATATATCTAACTTGTTGACCAATCTTGTTTGAAATAATAGGTCTTTTCTTTCTATTATATACTAGATTTAATGTGTCATATTAATTAATTAATTTAATTAAAATTATATCTTATATAAAATCCATGAACGGTACATTTTTTGATAGTAGTTACAAAGTGTTGTAGCCGTGAGTGTAACGCTTTCCAAATGTTAGGAAGTGTATTACTCATGTCTTTTAAGGGCACCTAGAGGTTACATATGGATAGTTATTGGATAACTATGGAACGACCCACTCGATAACTTTTAGATGGTTAATATGACTAAGGTCAAACAAAAAACATCAATATGACTGGTTTATTAGCTCTCTCAACTTGAGAATACTGTGGTCCTTCAATATGAAAGCTCTGCTTTGATTATAGTCAAATCATGGCATGGCGTTCTATTGAGTAACTATAGTTGGGTCGAGTGGAAGTATTTGAAGTTAAGCATTACACAAGAAAGGATTCGTCTCCTCGGACATATGGGGTTAATATCATGGTTAACTCAAGTCAACCTAAAGTGAAAATTCTAGCTAGAGCATTTCAGTTAATAATAATTTTTACTATCGAACCAAGGACTTTTGTTTGGACTATAAAGTTGAACATGGACGATATTGGAATTTTGACCATTACCAAATCACATAAATCCAAAGTGATATAGTTTTGACATAGAGAATTGATGTAAATAAATGTCACAACCATGTAATGATTAATAATAAAGTGAAATTGGATTTTACTGAAACTAAGTAAGCAATAAATTTCGCCAAAGTGCACAACACAAGATAAGTGATGTGTGAATGTTAACATTTGAATAGTTTGATGTTAATCGCTGACCAAATTTACACCTGACGAGTCACACAACCGAACTAATGAATTCTTCTTAGACCAAACAAATTAATTGGTTTATAATTATTATATATTAATTAAATTTGTTAATATTTATAAAATATTATTTATAAAATTTTGAATATGATTTGAGGAATAAGTATTATTGTATTTATTTACAATATTTATAAATATATCGATTGATATGCGATATCGACAAGCAACTAAATTAGATTTAATTAAAAACATTTGTTTGGGCCTAGATGGGGTTTTAGCCTATGATGTTAAATGGATAATTCTGGTGGTAAATATGGGTTATAGGGGGTGGCTAAAAGGCTAGAGGTGTTTTGAGATGGATGGTTTAGATCTAGTGAGACTTAATATGAGATGTGATCCATATTTGTCTTTATTACATCCACTACCAAATATCCTCTAACCCTGATTGTTTCAAGTTTATTTCACCACCTTTATTCCTCCATTGCTGGGCGATCTATGCCTCAAGGAGCTCGAATAAAATTCAAATAAAAAACAACTATTTGATAGTAAGTGTTTGTGGTTCAAGGATTAGTAATCTACGGAATCGAGAAGGTTTCAGAGGAGGGAGAACTCGTCATTAAAAGGGATACTTAAGGGAATTAATTCTAGGCATGTGTTTACTTTTTTGATATGATATTTAGTCTTTGAATAACAATGTACTGTTCATATATATATATATACACACACACATATATATACGACAACTGCAGTTGATACTGCAGGAAACCCTAGAGTCAAACTACCTCCATGGAAACCGAGGCAGAAGATGATGATACGGGATGACAAGAGGTAAGACACAAAAAAGAAAAGAATCAAACCAGGGATAAACTGCAACAACAATCGAGAGCTCTTACAAATCGACCTGCACCAATAGGTCCCAAACCTAAGAAACCGGAATTCAAGGTAGGAATTAGATCATGGGTTGACGCAATTGCTGGTAACACGTGTATTGATGGCGGGGTTAACAAATTTGATAACCTAGAAGATGCTGATGGAGTCTACGCTGACCTAGATGATGTGGTATTCAACTCAGCTAAAAGCATGTGGTGTACTTCAATCTATATCTATGTAGCTGGAAAACGACCTTATTACATTCATCTTAATGCTTATAAAAAAGAAAATGGAAACCTTATGGAAATGGCATGTTTTCCTAGGGTAAATGGTTTTTACCCTATCAAATTTAGTAATGAACTGGACTGTAAGAAAATTTTGGATGGAGGTCCTTAGTTTATTGATAGTAAACTTATTTTTATCAAAAAATGGGAACCAAAACTAAGACTTGACAGAGATATGCTTGAATCACATCTTGTCTGGGCTAAACTGATGAATCAGGATTTATCTCTATGGCATGCTCATGGTATTAGTAAACTTGCTAGCCTTATTGGAACCCCTCTTGCTATGGATGAGTACACCAGGCATGTCAAATGATTAAAATATGCTAGAGTCCTCGTAGTAATCAAAGCAAGTGATACTATTAAAAAACAGGTGCGTGCTAAAGATAGAAATGGTAATATTTACATACAGGAGGTAGAGTATGAACATATTCCACTTGTTTGTAACAAATGCAAGTGTTTTGGTTACTCGATGGACTAATGTGAGACCGTGTCCCCCCTTCAAACAAGTATGGAGGCAAAAACCAACTGCTGAGGCTAGTTAGACTTTCCCACTACAGAATCTTCAAATAAAGGAGGCATAGAATGAACCTAACATTATAGAGATAAATAAAAACATAGAATATGTAGTCACAATGACTAATAACCAAAAGGAAAGTCATGCTGTCCTGGAGGATGAAGATTTGGAAGCTGCCCCATCACTAGATATGAAGACTGGGGATATTGAACTTGGCCATAAATCAGTCGAGTCTTCATCAAAGAGAGCATCTGTTACACCAGAAAAAGAAAATGAAATTAATAGTGTAGTCTTGGATAGCTTGGACTCTAATACATATATAGAAGGTAACAGCTTAAATAAGTCCACAAAGTCCAATCAGGATTATACAAATCAATTTAAGAAATCAGAAGCTAAAGGAAAGGCAAGCGTAACTCGAGAGGTGTCTCCTATGAAATTGAGGAGTAGGCCTTCACCTTCGAAATGTTAATAATTAACCGGAATGTAAGAGGTCTAAACAATGACACTGGACATTTGACCTCTTAAATCAAAGGAGAGCTCACTCTCATTCCATTTTGAATATTCTAGAAAATAAATTCGCTAATGAAAACTTAACCTTCTTTACTAACTCACTAGGTGACGAGTGGAACTACATCCATAATAATGATGTTGGAGATAAAGGATATATATTACTCCTATGGAATAAAAAACTAAAATTCCAACCTTTTGGATAAGGATGACCAACAAATTACTATTAGTGCTATTAATGTGGGTGGGTTTAATATGACCTTGAGCTGTGTTTATGCCAGTAACCTGGCTTCTCATTGAATTCATCTTTGGCAAGCTATCAAAAGTATTAGTAAAAATGTCAAAGATCCCTGGATTGTTTTGGGGGATTTCAATTATGTGCTTAGGGCAGAAGAGAAAAAAGAAGGACTTACCATGAGAGTTTTCCAACTTGAAGAATTCGACAACTTCATCATTGAAGCTGGACTACTCGAACCCATCCATTGTGGCCTGAAATTTACACGGAGAAGTGGAGAATGTAAAAAAATATCTTGTAAACTAAATAGTAACATGGGGCCAATATTCTCCCCCCATTTACTAGTAACCACTGCCCTATCCTTGTAAACTTAGTAGAAAAAGGTTTGAACGACAAAGGAAAACCATTTTGATACGCTAATCACTGGCATGAACTAGAGGGATACAATGAGGCTCTATAAATTAATAATATACCTCTGGAGGTGGGCACTTAATGCAACAAGTTACTTCGATTTCTCGAAACAGTTAAGAATAAATAAATGATTGGAATAGACGTAGACTCAAAGATGGAGACCAAATTTCTACCATGTAGAAAAAGTGTAACAAATTTTTGTCAATGATAGAAAATGGTACTTCTAATGATGACACATGGAGAGAGTACTATCAAGCATAGGGGAATCTGAAAGAGGCACTCAGGATTAATGCTAGTGTGCTCAAGCAAAAAGCCAAAAAAAATGGATTACTGAAAGGGATGGGTGCACCTAATTTTTTATAATAAAATGGCTATTCGAAGTAATACTAATAAAAAAGTTCATCTTATTGATCAGGATGGTAATAGACTAACCCATATAGCAGATATTGAGGGTCAAGCAATCAAATATTACAATTACATGTTTAATGGGGAAGTTAGCACCAACTTCCCAGACATTAAATGCAGAAGGCAGGTTAACTCCAGGGGCAGAAGAATACTGTCTAGACAAATCACTGAAGTTGAGGTGTTGGAAGCCTTGCAATCCATTTATATTGACTCCAGCCCAAGACCAGATGGTCTCGGCTCTAAGTTCTTCCTCATCCATTGGAATGACCTGAAAGAAACTATCATATCAGCAATGCAAGATATCTTTCAGAGTGGTAAATTTGTTAAAGAAATCAATCACACCTTCATCTTCCTTTTTCCTGAAAAGGAAAATCCATTAAAAATTGAGGACTACTAACCTATTGCTTGCTGCAATGTGATATACAAAATTCTAAGCAAGATCTTATGCAATAGAATGAAGCTTATTTTACCTGATCTCATTTATGAATGTCAAAGTGTATTCATTAAGGGTAGAAGTATTTCTAAAAATTCTCTCATGGCACATGAACTGATTAGGAACTTCAATAAACTAGGTAATGATAAATTATGTCTAAAGGTTGACCTCCATAAAGCATATGACAAAATTAACAGACAATTTATAATTCATATGCTTAGTTCTATGGGGTTTCCAACAAAGTTTGTGAATCTTATAAAAGAATACATCTGTACACCTACCTTCTCTATCCTGATCAACGGTATACTAAAAGGTTTTATAGGTTCCAATAGAGGTATCAGGCAGGGCAATCCTCTTTTCCCTTACTTGTTTGCAATTGCCATGGAATACATTTCGCTATAAATGGAGTTGGCTATTCATCGCAAGCTTATTCTGCCTAGTTTTAACATCCAGACTACTATAAGTCACTTACTCTATGTAGATGACTTGCTCATCTGTATAAAATCTAGCTATGAATCACCTAAAGCGATTAAAGACATTTTTCTTAATCTAGAAAGATACACTGGTCTAAAAGTGAATGAGCAGAAAACCAAATGCTATTTTAACAAATCATGTAATAGAAAAGCAAGAGTTTTGGATCTCTTAAATGTGAAAGATGGTATACTTCCGTAAAATATTTCGGTGTTCTTCTCTCTTCTATTAACATCACTGACAGAGAATGTGTAGTTTTTATATCTTCCATTAGAGACAGACTACAGGGTTGGAGGTCAAAACCCTTGTCTCTTGCTGGACGAATTGAATTAGTTCATACTGTTATCCACTTAAAGTTAATTTCAAGCTGCAAACTTTTCAACTGCCAGATGCTTCCATACAAAAAATTGAAAAAGTCAGTGCAAACTTCATATGGAAGGGTAGTCTTCACAAGATCAAATTTGAAAAATTATACAGACCCAAAGATGAAGGAGGTGTAGGTCTTAGAAGACTTAAAGACATGAGACTAGTTTACATACTAAAACAAGCTTGGAGAATTATCAATGGCAAGGGTCTATGGGGTAGATGGATGAGACAAAGGTGCATTAAAGGAAATTTTTGGCAAATGTCTATAGATAATAATGCATCATCTAATTGGAAAGCAATTCTGAGAGCAAGAAGTATCTTAGCCTCATGCTGCACCATGAAGTAGCTATAGGGAGGGATATTGACTTGTGGAGAGACCACTGGATTAAAGGTGAATCCTTGATTTATATTATGGGACTTAATACATTCTCTAACTTTGGATGCCCAGATAAACGTGTGCAAGATGTGATTAACAATAATGCCTAAAATTGCTCTTTCCTACCAGTGAATCAAGTTAAAAAGAAACAAATTTAAATTATGCTTTATCCAGTGGGAGAGAGAAATACATATGGGTGTGGAAATCTACTGGTAATGAATTTTCTACAAAGTCTACATGGAGTGAGGTAAGACAAAACGACGGTAAAGTTTTATGGAGAAAAATTATATAGGATCATGTCAATAATACGAAGATAGCCTTCACTGCATACAAAGCTATATTGAGAAGATTACCCACAAAATGGGGTGTGATAAATGATATTGACAGTGTCTTGTGCAATCTAGCTACCAAAACACGTGAGCATTTGGTTTTCGAATGTAATTTTTCGAAATTGGTGTGGAACTCGTGTAAAAATATGATTTATTCCCCATCGTAGTTAAATTACTTAGAAGATGAGGTCACCTACCTGATTCAGCAAGGTCACACAGCAAAGATTTGGAAGCCAAATTGAACAAAATCGCCATAACCGTAGCTATTTGGAGCATTTGGAAAGAGAGGAACTGTCGCCTGTTTTAAAATAGACATAGAAGTCATTTTGTGGTTAGTAAGCTTGTGAAAGGAGACATGCATCCGTACAAAGAAGAATTAAAAAATGTTCACTTACTAAGCTGGGACGAGACGTAATTCGCATTGCAAGAGTGGATATGTGCTCTCCATTGGCAGGAAACCCAAGTATGAGCTATTTGTTTCAACCGCTATGACTTAACGAGCTCGAACGAGGAAGAAAAGGAAGTCGTGTTATTTTTGGAAAGTGTTAGTTTACTTTGTTGTCGGTGGATTGTTGGTTTTGTAAGTATATTGTAATGGGCTAGTTTGGGCTAATGTTTTGGGCTGAAATACCTAAATAAAATTCTTACCCATTTCCAAATATATATAGACACACACACACACACATATAGTTAGTTAGGCGCGATCCTTATATTATATATATATATATATATATATTAATATTGTCACATATTAGATTGGTTATGTGTATGCATTAATTAAATAAAAAAACTAATTTTTTTACATATAGATTTAATGTACATAGCCAAATAAATTTTATTTTTATTTATTATTATTTTATTAATTAATATATATATATACACATACATATCATATGCTACTTAATTTAATTATCTGACCTATATTAAATTATATAATTTTATCATGTATATAGTTGAACTTATATTTTTTTAATGCACATTTGCATTAATTATAATTTTCGGTGACTGTAAATAGATTTTTAGAATTGTTTAATATTTTTTATTATTTAAATCAACATGTTCATTAAAAATTCATTAAAAATATGCTTCAAAAATTAGATTTTGACTTTTATAAAATTATTTTATCATCATCGAAAATCTTAGCCAAAAGATTAGATTTTCTAAGTCCTTTTATATTTTTAAAAAATCATTTTATGTCCTGGCTGAAATTATTAAATTAATAAAAAATAACATTTTGACTGAGAAAATTATGGAATTTTTTCTAAACTTTAAAATATCATCCTTGATATTCTGAAAGTTAAAATTCAAAAATTATATTATATAAATATTTTTAACTTAAATTTATTTTTGTTTGACTAAGCAAGTCATATATATATATATATATATATATATTAATGTAATAAAACTATAATAAAATTTTGGTTCTAATGTGTATTCGACTAGAAATAATTTAATATTTTTTTTGATTTCTCAATATATATTATATAAACACATATTAATATTTAAGTATTACATATATACTAATATATTATATATATATTCTAAAAATATAATATATATATATATATATATAATTATGTTACTATAATATATATTATAATTAAAAAACTTATATATTATGTATACGTATGTTTACTTAATATTTAATACAATAATATTTACATGTATATAAATCATTAATATTTTCTCATAATATATATATATATATATATATATATATATATATATATATATATATATATTTACATACTTTAATATTTATTAATTGCAGCGACTTTTGGAACTCAAAATGAAGCATAACAAATATAGGTCGTTGGATACTTTTTAACAAGGCACCGATGGATACTTTTGTCTTTACATAGAAGGTGGAACTCAAGGGAGATCTAATGGTTGAGAACTCTTGTGTCCCATTTTATGTCCACATTTTGCATCCAATTAAAATTTCCCTTTTTAAATAATAAGTATAAATGAATACATATATTTGGACAACATATAATATGTATATATAGGATAAGCTAACATGTCCGTTGCGATGTAATTCCCAACATTTATATAGGGACATGTTATACCTTGCATGGATTATTATGTTACACTTTCACACACGCACACACGAGACATTTATGTACTATTATATTTAATTGAATATAAATTAAATAAAATTCTATTAATTACTCATAAATTTAAATAAAATAAGTGGTTTTATTTAAATTAAACTTTAGAAATGTTCTAAATAAATTAGACTTCATCGGCCCAACAAATATCTAATGGGGTAAAAAAAAATTCACCCATAACTTCCATTGTGGGCCGACCCAATTCCAACAATGCTATCAAAATCCAATCGCCATTGTGGTCTAAATTAGCCATATTAAGGTTAACTATTAACTACTAAGCTCACACCCCAAAGATTGTCCACAATAGAAAAGGCCTAAATTTGAATTGGGCCATGGGCTAATTTTTGAAATTGTTTAAAAATTAAAAATACAAGATTTTTAATTTATAAGTTAAATTTAAAATAGGATATAAATATATTATAAAATTTATAATATAATAAAATTTTCAAAATGTTTGAAAATATATATTAATTTCGAATTTAAAATTTATTAATTGAAGTAATAAAATTAATTAATTAAATAGGTTAATTAATAAATGTGTATATACATGTATTATATATTATGATATATGTTATGTATTTTAAAATGTTTAAAATAACATAAGTATACATGCACGTATATGAATTGAATTTCAAAATTAATATAATTTCATTAAATTTGTTTAATTAAATAAAATAATTAAAGGTCAGTTAATTAAATAAATCAGTTAAATTTTAAATAATTAAATAAATAAATTAAAAGTTAATTAATTAAATAAAACACATATAATATTTATTACATACTATAACCTTTTATATATGTGTGTAATGCTATAAAAGGTTATAGTATGTAATAAATATTTAATATAAACTTATATTAATATAATATAAATTTAACAAAACGTTAATTAATTAAAGTTAATTAAATAAGATTTAATTTGTATTATTATACATAAGACTATTGAATGAGTAATATGAAATATCAAAATTTACGAATAAAACTTATATAATATGAATGTATAAATTAAAGGTGGAACATCAAAGAAGCCCTAAATAGACATAAGGAATACATAGATATATGTTACCCTGATTTTCGATATGTTCGACACTTGAATCATGAGGGTATTTCATAACAAATAATTTATTCCATAAGTCGATATCACTCATTAAAATATATTAAAGATTATGAATCTTCAAAATGATGTTTTCCTCTACCATATACATTAATAAATTACCTGCACACTCCTTAGTTGTTGAGCAAACTCAAGTTATATGTGTAGTATTATTAATATATTGAATAAACGAGGAAAGATAACCATATGAATTTGTTGAGCAAACTCAAGGTAAATATGTTATATTTAGGCCATCGCGATATGGTAGATACGAGTGAATAATCTTTTTTAATTTGTTAAGCAAACTCAAGGTCGAAATGAGATTAGGACAGGGAACCTGGGGTTAGGAGTTGTATGTGATACAACTGATAAGTCATCCATCATTTTTAGGGCTATGACTTGTTGAGCAAACCCAAGGTCGAAATCCCAAGATAAACTAGTCCTAACACCCACTAGTAAGTCGAAAGATTTTTATGTTTCGTCTTAGGGTTTGGAGAAACTAGAAAAGACTAGTGGGAGTCTTATTAGAAAAATGTAATGATAACATTTAACATTTCTAATATTGTAAGAACATATGCTATATGATCTTACAATAATCCACATTGATAAATTTGTGCACTAAATTTGAGTGATAAAACATTATCAATTATGGCATACAAATGAACTGAATTAAAGATTGAGAAATAGAAATATAATATATGCTTACTAATCAATGTTTATTGCATGTTAAAGTTTCAACGTCAATGCAAGCGCTTAATT
Source organism: Allium cepa (assembly GCA_030765085.1). Lineage (NCBI taxonomy): Eukaryota > Viridiplantae > Streptophyta > Magnoliopsida > Asparagales > Amaryllidaceae > Allium > Allium cepa. The sequence continues at coordinate 456,543,933 of CM060938.1, read as the reverse complement.
TTATAACTACTTAATATGTTCATAATTTGGTCGCTTACATGTTTATTCGGTCGAGACAGTGTATGGCATTTTATGAGTTTCGAACTCTTAAAGCAATACAAGACTATGGATATTTGATCCATGTACTATCACATATAGAGGTTATATGAGGAATGGTCATAGTTCATAATATACCATACTTCAATAAAGTTAGTTTGTTCGAAATAAGCTAATACACAGTACTGTGAGATCAAGTATTCGATTTAATTGATTACAACAGGATCGCATCGTATTAAATGTAACACAAGACCAAAACTATAATATAAATCTAAGAATTCGATCGTTGAAATGTCAGTTTGATCGGTTTATTTAAAGTGCAACATATTTGATGTCCTTAAATGTTAAGGATGATCGGTGTGCTTTTGTAAAGACTTTGTTATAATGTTGTAGTAAGGGTTGACCATATAAAAAGAAAAATAAGTGTGCAAGATTAGATGTGATTTAAAGTAAAGTCGAGATGAAGAGTGTGAATAGTCACTTATACTACATAAAGAAACATCATAAATGAGATTTGTAATAAGAATTAATACTTAATATTGGAATGAGAAAATCGATTTTTATTCTGAAATGTATTTCTTATATAGAAAATTGTTTCCTATAAGATTTATTTCTTTGAGTTCAAGATATTTGACCAAAGAACTCAGCGTTGTAAACTAGTTACAGTATATAAAATAAATATTTTATATTAAATGAATGATGGACCTTCGAATTCAGCATGCAATTATAGTAATGGCGGAAATAGTAGGAGCGTGATATATAACACTTATTGATAGTATCAAGTTATGAAATTGTTTTTGTAAAACATGCCGAACATTATTTATGAAATAATGACTAATTTCCAGTGTCGATTGAAAGATAGTCATAGCTATACTTCAATATGAATATTCATTATGAAATAAAAATATTATGTGGTATTTGTTTGTATAACAAAAGTGATGCATTGAAAAATACAGAAGTGTCTAATATTATTTATTGTTATTCTGGAATTGTAGACTAGGCCGTAGTTTTGAAAAATAATTTTATTATATAATTATGAATCATATGGTAATGGTTAATTACATTTCAAACAATTAAGGTTATACACCCGTTTAGGAGCATTATAAGGGTTGATGAAATCTTTAGATTAATACATGTCGATGTATGCAAACGCTAGTCTATTAATACCAAAACAATTCCACATACTTCATTATATTCATCGATGAGTTATCTCAGATATGGACATATGTATTTGATGTGCATGTATAAGTCTATGGTCAGCCCATAGAATATACAACAAAAGTAAATAATGTAACATGCGATAGAAATGATTTGATTTGATCAAATGGGTGAGTATATTAGAGGGAGTTTTGAACGTGCCTAAAAATGAATGAAGATACAATATCAAAAGTTAATCCTCCACACGTGATGTAATAATAAGGAGTAATCAAACTTTGTTAAACAAAGTACGTTTGATTGTGATTGAAGTTGAGTTAATTTCTTTCCATAAGGTCATATACTTAAGAGTGGTACACAAGGCTAATATTATTTAATCTAAATAATAGTTTACAAAATCATCTAAGATAGGGGTTTATAAGAAACCCCAACATATCCTAGGCCAAGGAGTTGGCAGGTTGTGCAAGTCGAAAGTCTGTACGTAAAACCGTTCATAAGGGATCGTGTATGAATCTCACCAAAAGGAGTTTGGGAAAGACTATGATTTGGATGAAATATTTATGTTTTGAACATAAGTTTTGCAAACTAGGATCAATTAGTTTTATAAATAAGGAAATTCATAAAATGTTTATGAATACCTATTCCGTTGCACTGAAAAATAATTGTTGTTTCAAGAAGTACCAACTTCACAGTAAAGGAATTTCTTTGAGAAATTATTAGCAGTAAAATGGAGTTGGATACGATCCAAAGATAAAAACTAGTTACATGAGATGAAATGAAATAAATTTACCTAAACAAACACATCACATTAGAATGTCTAATAAGACTTCTTGCATATGGAAGAGAAACTATGAGTTTCTTATTAATGTCAAAAATATATGATCCTTGGTTGTTTAATTAAACCATCAAGAGTGTTGACTCCATGATATGGTACGTTGTGCAGATTCGAAATTGATTCCAAGTACATTATCAAAATATGATTTTGGTAGATGTACCTAAAAGGAATACAATCCATCGACAGCGAATGTGTCTTCAAGAGCAAGACTAATGTAGTTGGAATATAATGAGCAACATTGGGAAGAATAAAATAGCAAATTTCAATTATTGAAATTAACATAATAGATTCGATATTCAACGTGCTCAAGTTAATTCAGATTTACTCACAAAATTAGCGCTAAATATGACTTCATGTTTTGGTACATATGTAGCGAAAATAGAAAATTCTATATAATAACTTAGAGTAAGCAGTTTACACATACCAACCAAAAATTCTCAAAGTCAGCGGAAGCGATATTGAGTTCATGAGTCTTTGGATACGATCCAAGAAATGATAAAAGTATCAATTTATAAGCATCGAAATTGAATAAATATTTTGATATAAATACCAAATAGTTTGATTATCAATCAAAATGCAGAGGAAGCATGTTCATAAGAAAGAAAGTTAAAAGGGACATAGATATTTCTAAACCTTAAATAAACAACACATTACTGATTATCAACGATGTACTTTTGTTAAAACCAGCTTTAGTTGTTTTAATACTCGATATTGGATTTGTGAATGATGTATTTTAGAATAAGTGAAAAAGATATTGGGAATATCCCAAACGATATGAAAGGAAACATTATTAAAATATTTAATAAGGAGCATGTAAGATGTAATCCTTATGCTTTGGCAATAAGAATTACCATACATGTTACGTTGTCTACGATATAGTAATTTTTTTACATATTTGATACATTAACCAAATATCAAATCCAAATTGATATCACTAAATGATTGTTTGAGGTGTTCTCGTGAATTTATGAAACATTAGAGAATTGTTTACAAAAACAAAAAACTGCTTATACAGGAGTGTTTGTACTCAAACTTCCATAAGTGATATTGAGTGTAATATGTTGATAATAAATTCAAGTTAAGAATTTTTAAGTTGGAAATGTTCCAAATGAAAAAGCATGGTCGATTCAATGAAAAATGCTAAGCACATCGCCTTGAATAGCACCAAAATAAAAGCAATGTATATAAATATAAATGTACAAATTTATAGCTAAGATGAGGGTGGTTCTAAATGTTTAGAATCCCATAATATTTTTATATGATAACAATGTCACGATATAGTTCATAATAGAATGTGGAGCTCACTGTAAGTTGAGAGACATACTTTGAATTGTTCCACATGATAAATATATTTTATCAGCATCTGGGAGAGTTCGTTAACAAAGTAGATAATTGAAACATAATAGCATACCTATTCACTGAGGGACTGACCCGATCAGTTTAGAGGAAACCGATTGGAGAAGTTGGAATAAGATTCAATAATTGGCCCCAAGTGCAATGGAAGATTGATAGAGTTAGGAGTATGCCTTAAGGGTAATTTTGTAATTTGTTATATATATATCTAACTCGCTGACTAATTTTATTTGAAATAAAAGGCATTTTATTTCTATTATATATTTAATATATTTTGTTATATTAATTAATTAAAATAAAAGTATATTTAGTAGAAAATCAATAAATGGTATATTTTATGATATTAGTTACAAAGTGTTGTAACTATGAGTAATTTATCACAATAAAAACAAATATACCATTTTAAATGTTCCTAGTCAAGATGCATCGAGGTTGGATGAGGATGTATCCCTTAAGACTAGAGTAATAACGATCTCCAAATATGGGGCAGTGTATTACTCATGGCTATTAGGGGTACCGAGAAGTTACATACTAATAGTTATTGGATAACTATGGAACGACTCACTCGATAGTATTCTGTTGATTAATTTAACTAAGGTAAAACAGAAAATATCGATGTGACTAATTTATACAGTTCTCTCGACTAGAAATACCGTGGCTCTTCAATATAAAAGTTCCGCTTTGATCATAGTAAAATCATGACATGGCATTCCGTCAAGTTACCATAGTTGGGTCAAGTGGAAGTATTGAAAGTGAAGCACTATTCAAGAGAGGATTTGTCTCCTCATTTATATAGGGTTAGTATCATGGTCAACTCAAGTCAACTCAAAGTCAAAATCTATGGTTAGAGAATTTCGGTTAATAATAATTGTTATTATTTAACCAACAACTTTGTGTTTGGACTATAGAATTCAATATGGACAATATTGAAATTTTGACCATTACCAAATTCCATAAGTTCAAAGTGATATAGTTTTGGCGAAGAGAATTTGTGTAAATATATGTCACAACCAGGTAACTTTTAATAATAAAGTGAAATTGGATTTTACCGAAACTAAGTAAGCGATAAATTAGGCTAAAATGTCACACCACTTGCTAAGTGACATGTGAACGTTAACATTCAAATAGTTCGATGTTAATCGCTGACCAAATTTACACTCGACGAGTCACACAACCGAAATTATGAAATCTCCTTAGACTAAATGATGTGATTATCTTATAATTGTTATAGATTAATTAAATTAATTAATATTTATGAAATATTAATTATACATTTTGAATACAATTTGAGGAATAAATACTATTGTATATATTTATAATAGTTATAAATATATCGATCGATATGCGATAACGAAAAGTATTTAAATTAGATTTAATTAATAATATTTATTTGGGATCAAATGTGATTATTAACACATGATGTTAAGAGAATAATTAGGGAAACAAATAGGGGTAGCTAAATAGGCTAGAGTCATTTTTAAATTGATGGATTAGATCAAGATCTAGTGAGACTTAATATTGTTAGTACCCTAGGTATTGGTTTTGATGATAACAACTATAAGATATTGTATAAAAGATTGATACTAATGTTTTGACAGGTTATATATAGTATATAGTACAGGATATTAGACAGGTGTTGATTAGGAAGACTGTACAATATCAAGAGTAGATTCAAGATGTTGATGTAGAGTTTCAAGAATTCATCAACGAAGTCTCATGAAAGAGTTCAAAATTTCAAGATATTCTAGATATGCTATAGTGTCGTAGAATTCATGTTAGAAACTTGATAGCACTTTCTTGATCTCTCCCCCTCCCCCAATTTGATTAAAATATTTTTCAAATATCCTAGTTTTCAAAATAATCTTTTCAAACATTTATTCAAAATATCTCTCAAAATAAATTCTTAACCGTTTATATTTACAAAGATACTATATTAAGTGTTTAAGTATTTTTTTTAATCTATGATATTTTTTGGTATTTTAGTTTATATCTTCCTTATGTTTATTTTTTATATTTATATATTTTGATTTTAGATATTTACTTATAATTTATAACTATATTAATTTTATATTATTTACGTTATAATGAATACTCTTATTAAATCTTTCAAAATTATTCTAAGTTTTAGTATGATTAAAATATGTACAAACTATGTTTAAATGTTTGTATAAAGTTTCAAAATATTTCACAAGACTTAATATTTTCAAAATAATGTTTATTAAGTGATATTTTAGAATATAAAGGGATATGTCAATATATCTCTCTAAGTACGTCGACATATAGGCCGGGAATTTCAAAATTCAAATTTGAATGGAAGTGTCTTTTTGTCGTATCTCTTCGTGAATGGACATGACCGTTGTTTCTCTATATTTACCAGACTTCCAAATGAATTTTTAACATCTACTTTCTTATTCTTTTCTCCACTTTTCACCCATTCATTTCCTAAATCAAGATATACCCAAACTTTATCGAAATTCAACCAGAATCAAAATAAATCATCACTAATTTTATTCTCTCTTATCAACTCTCTGATTTCTCTCATCTCTATCACTTAAACAAAGATCAAAGTGCTATCAAGAGTTATAGGGTCAATTTTAATCAAGATCAAAGATCTGAGTCTGTAAAACTCTATCAAATCATATTGCTGTACTTGCAAGTGTACCGTAAATCATTTAGGTTATGATTGTAGCCCATAAATCAATTGGGTTTGCTTAGTAGCTCGTAAATTTAATGGATGTGCTTATAGCCCGGTAATCAAGTGATCTACCTAGTGGTTGGAATTCTAGAGGGTGTGTTTCGTAGCCATGAAATCGAGATTTTATTTGCATTTACTAGTGGTAAAGAAATCTGTACATGGAATTATGCAGGACTAGATATAGGGTAATTCCAAACCAGTATATAATCATAGTGTGTTCTTTTTTTTCACTTTTGCAACATTTTCTTTTATCTGCACTGTGATTCTGTGGTTGTTTCTGTGACATTAATTACATCATTCGAAGTAGAATCTTAAAGAAATTGAAAAATATTTATACGATCAATCAAGCACCCCCCCTCTAGTATTAATTTAGCCTTAAGATCCCTATTTTGCTGACTCATAAGTATGAGATGTGATCCATATTTGTCTCTATTTCATCAACTATAAAAGGCCTCTAACCTTAAAATTTTCAAGATTTTTTCACTGCCTCTTTTCCTCCACAATTGGCCGATCTTAACCTTAAGGAGTTCCAAAAAAATTCAAATCAAATAAATTAAAGCATCAACTATTTGATTGTAAAGGGTCTACGGTTCAAGGATCAGTAATCAGCCGAATCGAGAAGGTTTCAAATGAGGGAGAACTCATAACTACAAGGTGTACTTAAGGGCATTAATTTTGGGTATGTTATTACTTTTCTATATGATATATAATCTTTGAATAATAGTATATTATTAATGTATTGTTATCCCGCATTTTGTCTCGGCTATACTGACCTGATTGAACAAGTTAGATTCGACTGTCATCAAGAATGGTAAGTCCAAAGAGATGGTGGTGGGGTCCAGAAGTCAAATACAGATGATAATATTAAACCGTGATAGAACGGAATTGAGTGATATGTAATGCAGAATGTTTAAAATATGGAATATGGTTCAACATATAGGAGAGATTGGCTATAATCAACCTTTAACATAGGGATCAGTATGTTTCAGGAAGTAAGTGCACTCCAATAAAATATAATCAATATTTCAAGATCCAAAAGTCTAATGCATATGAAATTTTATAAGCATGATGTGGGGACCCTAGGGAGCCTACCTTAGGGAGCGCACCTCAAAAGGATGAAATATTATGGATTGGCCCTCTTCCCTTAATAGGGATTGGCTAAAATTAGAAGGCAATTCACATTGAAGGGAAGATCGAGCAAAAATTCAACTTTTACTAATCCAATTGGCATGAAACTTGGAGGCTAAGCATATTTTAACATGGGGAAGCTACCACAGGGATCGCACCTCGAAAGCCATACATCATTCATCAACAATATCTTACATGCAGAGTATCTAAGAAGGTTTAGCATGCCATTAATGCTTGCCTATGAGGGAAAAATTGACCCAGGTTGCACATCACGAGATATGAATGGCCGATGGATTCTACGCTAACTGATGATGCAACCAAGTGAAGATGTTTTCCAATCACTCTCTCCGGAATAGTAAAGAAGTGGTTAACGAGATTGCCCCCATGGTCAATCTTAAGATTTAACGGTTTTGATGATTGGTTAGCCAGTAAGCCACCTACAACGTTGGAGCGTTTCTGTGTGAAAGCAGCTCAATATTTGAGCAAAGGGGAAGCCAGATGCTCTAGGAAGATAAATGTTGTGGGACCGAGTGGAGAAGGAGTACCGATTTGCATTGTCGTGAAGAAATCTGATGATAATCCTGGAAAAGTTCAAATGAATGTCCAAAATAAACCGAATCAGCCAAAGAAAGGCGGAGATAGGACTCGTGAATGAAAAAGGATTTTTGGAAGATATAAGTCTAGGATTCCAATGTACAAGACATACACACCACTGAATACATATCTAGAGAACATCTATTTGTCCACCTGTAATACCATACAGTACAAGAAGCCACCTTCGTAAGAATCGATGGAGAAGCAGAAACAAACTAGAAAATATTGTCGGTTCCATGAATGTTATGGTTATAGCATGAATGAATGTAGGCATCTCTAGGATATTATCGATAAACTGATTCGACAAAGAAAGTTACAACAGTTTGTTAAAGCCCCGTAGGATGGCTGGCATTGAACATCTTGTGATAACCTGGATTTTTGGACATCGGTTAACTGATATTTAACTGGATTAACTAATAGGAATACTGGTTTATTGATTGAATAAATAAATCTGATAATAAATATTTATATCTGGATAAATATATATTTGATAATCTCCTAATATAATTATTTGAAATTGACAAATCATTCTTGTAAAACAAATAATAATAATAATGGTTTATATATATAAGTAGATTTCAAATAGAAAAATTATTATTTTCAAACAAGTTGAATATGTGTTTGTTAAATATAAATATATATATATATGAGTTGGCTTTAAATTGAATTTGAATTTGAGATTTGAAATTCAAAGAATAAATATATATAATTATTATTAGTGTATAATTAAGATTTTAAAATCTTCTCTTTTAAAAGTTATATATGTATAAATACCAGAAAAGGTATGAAAATAAATATAAAATATAAATTGATAAAAATAAATGTATTTATCTAAAAATTGAAATACAAAAATAAAAGATAAGGATAAATAAAGCTTTAATAAGTTTTAGAAAGTTTTAATACATTTTTTTAGTAAATAACATGAGATAACATTTAATTTGTATATATATACAACATTTATAAACAAGACAAAATACATTTAAACATTTGTGACAATTATAACATCCATTTAAAACAAATGTGAGGCAAATACATTAGAAGATTAACAACTGTAATCATCTCATCATAAATTAAACATTCGTAAGATTTATAACATGCAAAAATAACAAGTGTAATGTTTGAATTATATTTTTTCTTTTTCTTTTTTTAAATTAATGAATAAAGAGGAAACAAATTTTAAATACATCTACTTCTACTTTCTTCATAATTTTAAAAACCTGAGCGAAGTTTAGAATCAGGTTCAAGATTCAAACAACAACCAGTTTTTACAAATTTCCAAGACTAGAGGAAAAAAAAGAAAATTCAACAAAAATCAAAACCTGGTAATCAAACTAGAATCAAACACAAGATTCAGCTCATAACAATCAAGTAAGATCAAGGGCAAACTACAGTTTTAAATCCAAGCTTGTAGCTTCAAGATCAAATCAAATTCCAGATTTTCAAAAATATAATCAAGCCTGTCCTCTGTACTAACAATTGCAGGTGAGTAAACATTCACCTTTAAAAACCAAAATTTTCTTATTTATCAGATGTATGTGATAAATCATAAAAACAGTATTGTGGAAGTATTTGCATGGATGTGTAATTCCTAGTTTGTATATGCATCTGCTTGTCTGTATTTGGTTTACTTGACACTGCTCTTGTTACATAGAGAAAAATATGATTCAAAAATTCAAATTATTTTTCCCAAATTCTTTTAAGGTATGATCTTTATATGAAATATGTTATAGCTGACCGGATTTGAATTATAAAAATGGTTTTGAGTGTATACATGAAGTAATTATGACAAAATAAAAATTTGCAGTGCTAAATCAATTTAAGTAAGAAATTTAAGTAGTTAAATCTCAATTCTTGATTATGTAATCCAATTCGAATTTGAAAATGAAGAATTTTAATGGTAAAATCAAAATATTTAGATTTGTGTGGACCGAGATACTGTGAGATGATCATAAATTGGAAATTTGCAAATTTCCGGGGATCTCGTGGATCCGTAGTCTCGGTGCTTGGGTCGAGGGTAATTTGATGATCGATGATATAAGGGATAATGATCGGCAGGTTTATACTTCGCCATGGAGGCGCAGCAAAAGGATTGTAGGGTTTAAGGGCCTAGATAGGTCGTCGAAATTTTCGAGTTTGTCGCAGTGACTAGAGTGCATCAGACTTGACCGGGTGGGTGGAATAGGAGCTTTAGTCGATGGCAAAGCTTTAGATGGGGCGTCGAGATTTCTGATGATCGGTGGTGGCATCGCAGGGGAGGATTTTGGTGATGCATCGTTCCAGGTTTGGGTTCACAGGCCTATTCTGGATTTCATGTGTGAATTGAAGCATGGTTGGTCGTAATCAGGTAGGCAGGTCAAGGTTGACTAACTGGCGATGATGATGTTGGTCGGAGTTGCTCCGATGGGTGGTGAATGTGCACAGTATCGCTATTGTATCAATGTTTCGGGTTGCTGTTGTTTTTGGGAAGGAAGTTAGGTTTTCTTGGGTTAGAACCGAATTTGAATGAAGATTTCCACGAAGTTGAGATGACGCGAGAATTCATGGGGTAGTCTCGGAAATTGTACGAGTTTGGCCCGGGTATGCGTGAGCTGTTGTGATCAAGTATTAAAAGCTTACAAAATGTGTAAGTTCAAAGAAAAATGTAAACCAATTTTTTAAAACAAAGTATTAGCAAGTTTAAAACGAGTTTCCAAGTTTTAGATGTTTTCAAATTGTTGTAATTAGGTAATTATATAATAGGTTAAATCCTATATGTTTTCAAAGGTAAATTAAACGTTGAAATTTAATAAAGTATTAATTAATTAATGTATTAGGGATGGTTAAATTAATTTATGTAATCAGTTAAGGAAATAATTAATTAATTTAATTATTAAGATAATTAATAAAGATTAACTAATTTGTGTAATCAATTCAAAAGATGGATTTATTAATGTGGTTAATTAATTAAGGTAATTAATTTAAAAGATGATTAAGGTTAATTACTTAATGAAATTAGTTAGTGATAATAATGAAAGTAATTAAAGGATAATTGCTTAATGTCATTAATTAAGGAGGGTAATTAATGGGTGATTACTCAATGTGATTTATTTAATGATAATTACTTAATGGAAGTAATTGAGGATTAATTACTTAGTGTAATTAGTTAAGATATGGATTAGTTAAGGAAATTAATAAAATGGTTAGATAATTAATTTATATGATTAATTAAAGGATAATTAATCAATGTACGTGATTTTAGAATAATTAATTAGAGTAATTAATTAAGGATCAATGTAATAAGTTATTGTTAATTAATTTATGTGAGTAATTAAAGGTTAATTAATGTGAACGGTTGAGGATTAATTAACTTGTGTAATCAATTAAAGGCTAATTACTTAATGTAATTATGATAATAATTAAGAATGATTAATTAATTGGTTTGTAATTAATTAATGTTGGGTAAGCAAGATTTAAAGATGATTGAAGTAATTAATTTAATTTATTTAAATTAATTAGAATGGTGTGACTAATTAGTCTTGCTTATAGAAGCTTATGACATATTGAATGACTTTGATTATTTGATATCTCTGGTATGTGATTGTGATGCTTTGTGATATGAGACACTTGGGTTGACTGTGATATTTGGAGTATCTATCTGAGGAATTGTGTGTGAATATGTAGTCCTGAATATAAATTGAATTGTTTAAATGTAAAAAATTTGACCTAAAGAATAACATTGAGATCGAAGAGACCGGGGTCGGGTATTAGTAAATACCCGAAACCACTTCGATTTGAAATCTACAATAATTCTTTATAGATTTGATATGTGAATCAATAGGCTGGAATGGAATAAATTAAGTAAATTGGACTATTGAAGCTAAGTAAGGGTACTTAATAATTGTTTGTGAAATAAGTGATTGGCTTTAACAAGAAAAGAGTTTGTAGTAAGGTACGAGTTATCCTGGGTTTCTGTTATGTTTTAAACTTAGTATTTCAGTTATATGGGTTTATTCACACTAGTTTCCATCCTGACCTGGGTGTTACTTTGATGTAATGCTCGGGTCAGACCGAGTATTACAGATTTTCAAGTTAGGACGTTCTGGAGCCCAAGAGGCGAGCTGAATGGTAGGAACGTATGGAGTTTGCCGCTATGTATTAAAGTTGTTATGATATTAGTCCAAGACAGGTTGATATAACTGTCTAGTCTATTTGTAAGTGGTTGTAACTCTGATGTATATTGTATGTAATGTGACAATTACAGCTTTCCTTGTTAATGCTATTATGTGATATTATATTTTTAATCCGCTGCGAACGTGAGATGTTGTTATTGTTGTTGTTCTTCTTTCTTTAACAATCTAAAATTTCCGGCATTTGAGTGCTTGGCGCTTCTACAATGAACGTATTAAAGTCAAATTTTCAAGGTCGAAATTTTGGGTCGTTACATTTTGGTATCAGAGCAGAAGGTTAAGTGTGAACCTTGGCTCTGGTGGGTTTACTCATTAAGGATAGGGCCAATGATACCCATGAATGAGCTGAGTATAGTATATATGAGGGCGTATATTAGCACCAAAATTGGTCACTAGCACCCTTGAGTAGAGTTATGTAGAGAGATTAATGAAGAGTTAAATTAAAACAGAAGAATAGCGTAATTCAATGTCAAAAGAACAATAAAAACGAGAACACTAGATTTATAGTGGTTCGGTGTAATTGCCTACATCCACTTTGAGTTTGATCTTTATTGCTTTCTCAATTACTTGAATACAGATACAATCTGTAAATCAAACACTTGAATACAAGTTTGAATTAAAAAGAGGAGAGTATAGATGGCAGAGTCTCCCTAGTGTTCCCAGAAAAAGGTCCATTTTCAGTGTGCCCCTGTCCTTCTATTTATAGACGAAGATGGGTTGGACTTCCCTCGTGGGACTGGTGGCTAAATATCTCGGTCCAAATGAAATAAGCTCTATGTGCCGACCCAAACATGTCGAACAGCCAAATGCCGAACCTCCATCTTTATGCCGAACGAAGTAAGGCCGGACGCTCTACATGCCTGTAACGATCCGAAATTTTCGAACCCGAAAATTCCAGATAGTTATGAAAAGAAGAAAGAGATAGAAGAAGAAGAAGAGACACACCAAACATCTCACATTTACAGCGGATAAAATATAATAATAAATAATAACTGTTTACAAAAGAATACTATATCTGTCGATTACATTTAATATACATCAGAGTTTCACATATACACAGTCACTGAATATACACAATTATCATCTTACAGATTTACAATAATGTAACGCGGCGGAAATACTCTATACGATATTGCCCTCCAGCTCTCCTCCTGAACTCCAGAACGTCCTAACCTGAAAATCTGTAATACTCGGTCTGACCCGAGCATTACATCAAAGTAACACCCGGGTCAGGCTGGAAACCAGCGTGAGTAAACCATCTAACATGGAATACAAAGGTATACAACTCATGTAAACCCGGGTAACTTATATTAATTTCCACTTCACAAATTATTATAGTCATCACTTATTTCACACATCAATTTCCAAGTGCCAGAACTTAGATTAAATGGTCCAATTCACTTAAATCATTTTATTACAGCCTATTGAGTCCACATATCGATTTGTAAAGGATCGAAGTGGTTTTGGGGTATTTACTAATGCCCGACTCCGGTCTCTTAGAATTTAATACCATATTGACACAAGTTGTTTAAGTGAAAATTCAATTCAATTTTTAATACAAGATGTCACTTTTTACTCAGCAATCCATCATCGATAGATAACCACACAATCATTGTCCATCCAAACATATCATATCACAAAACATCCCATATCAGAGATACAAAACAATCCAAGACATTTAATCGTCATTCAATCATTCATATACAAGATTTAACACTTCTAACATTAATTTAATTTATCTCTAATTAAATTAATAACCAATCTTAAATCATTAATAATTAAATTTTATCCGATTTATTAATCATCTCTTAATTTCCATTTTTAATTAAACACTCTTGACTAATTATCCTTTAACTACAATAAGTAATTAATTTTCAATTAATTACACAAATTAATTAGTCTTCACCCATCACATTAATCACATTGATCCTTAATTAACCGCTCAAAAATTATTCTTCAATCACTTACATTGATTAATTATACTTTAATTAATCATACCTATTAATTTATTAACCCTTAATAAATTTCCTTAATTAATTAATCAACCCTTTAATTATCCTTAATTACTTCACTTAGGTAATTTTCCTTTATTTACTTTCATCAAGTAATTATCCCACCGGTTAATTATCCTTAGTTTATTAACCTTGATCATTAATTAATTAAACCTTAATTTATCACATAGATAAATTAGCCTTAATCATTCACATTAAATAAATTTTGAAATTACACTCATAAATCAATTCACTATAATTGACTTATCTTTAATTAATCATAAACCTTAATTAATCTTATTTGAAATCAACTATCCCTTAATTACTTACAGGAGATAACTTGCTTAATTAAGTTCATAAGTAATTATCATCTCATATTCCCTGGTTTAAACTAATTACAAACATTAACTATTCTCCAATTACTTATGCTAAGAAATTACCTTTCATTATCATCATCAATTAATTAATCTATGAATTTCATTAAATGATTAACTTATAATTTATTCCGCTAATTAATCTCTGCTTCCCTAATTAGTCAAATAAATCTTGGAATTAATTTATCATTAATTGATAACTAACTCAAAGCCCTTAAGTTAGATTAATGATAAAACTTTTTATTTTCTCGGTTACCACTCAAACACATTATTGATGGTGTGTTAGGTAAATTTATGAACCATCTTAATAAATTTTAAGTTAGAATAAATTACTTAACTCCTAAATTAACCAATCATTTAAACAACCTTATTATTTTAAACAAGTTTAAGAATCAATTAAACTTGATTATTATATATCTTAAATGTTGTGGGCTTTAACCTTAACCGAGCCCAAAACTAATTTCGTACGCGAAGCCTTCTTCCAAAACAAACATGGGAAACTCGAGTACCACCTTCCCAAACAAAAACTATGGATACAACACTTCAGCCGTGCACATGCACCGCTGACGCCGCCAACTCCGATCAAAAATGGCGATCCCCACATGTCGACAAACACAATCCCAGACCATCAAAACTCCATCACCATCGATTCAAGTTCGAGAACCAAATCGAGCTGTTCCAACCAAACTGAAACCAGAACCTGAACCCACCGCATCAACCTGAAATTTCCTCGTACTCACTTCTCCGGCCACCAGAAAAAAATCAGGAAACCCGGCCACCACCTCGCCTACGTTCAAGCTTCACATGACCGAAGTTTCAATGAACTCGATGCATCAAAGGAGCCCACGCGACCCCTAAACTTGTCCATGCCTAAAACTAGGGTTACCCACTTCATCGATCAACCACAGTCGCCACCTTGCATTTTTTTTTCTTCCCAGTGAATTGAAAGTTACGAAATCAAAGTACACAATACTGCAACTGTCTTTAGATCAATCTTACCTAACATCCGTGTGAAAATCAAACACAGACCATTTTCCGCAAAATTGTTCTAAATACTCTTTAGATAACTCAACCGTGAAACCTAACCTAAATACATATTTCCTCTAATGTTAATCTGCAGCAGTGGAGCAGACAATACAGACTTTAGTATCTCATATGTCATTAAAACAATGCCAACGCTTGGGACAACCTTTTTAGTACTCTGGCAATATTCCTCTATAGAGACGACGAATGCCTTCGTTTTGGATTATGTGGCCAAATGTACCAAATAAGCCTGTGTTGTATACATGCGCTTACCCACCTGCACCTTCTAATTGCAAGCGTCGCCTCACAAGATCTAATGGGAATGTCACAGTAGATGATGCAATGCCAGAAAAACTTCCACAGGCCAAGCTAACCAAGATTGGTGAATCGTATGGTCTTTTTAATTGCTAGTGGGATCGTAGTGTTTCATACACTGAAAAGATTATTGTTATATTCGGGCCAACACCCAGTAATGTCGCCCCAAGGCCTTTATACAGCCCTCTGATACCTTCGTCTCTATAAATAAAATACAGAGCATGCCCGATACCTCTATAGTAGATGTTGTTTGTCTGAGCTCAAGACGTGTTCTGACTAGGTCTAAAGGATAAGTAATGGATGCAGCTGTTATTCCAGACAATCTATCACCTAACAACCTTACACTAACAACTGCACCCATGTGTTCTTTACGTTTATCTAAAATTGGTATCGTCTGCAACAAAGTTTTATATTGCTTTTACGCATAGAAACTGATAGAAGAATAAGGTAGTCGATGAGCAATAGTAACCAGAGCAATCTGCACCGATGTTTTTATTTTACAGAGGAAATACAAACTTATTTTGACTTAGACAATTTTTTTATTTTATTTTTTAAATTCTATGTTATAACAATCATATTTTGTTCAAGACCCATATCTTAACAAGGATTGGATCATGAGCAGATGGTATTCGAGTTGATCTTGTACCTGGAACCAGAGTCAGAGAAGAAGAATACAATACACAGCATGCAAAATCAATATATTCATATGTAAACACAAAGCTATTTAAATATATTCACAGACCCAATTGTTTCAAAGTTGAACATGCCACATAACTACATACTAATTGTGATGTTACTCACTGGCATTTCAAAGAAAATAACAGAGGAAACCAAGTTGAATTACTCACCTTTCTGTTGAACAGAGATGTGTTTTGAAACACTGCTGTTAAAATTTCTTTTGCTCTTCTTACTTAAACTTGAATTTGAAATTTTGGTTTGCTTCAGGCAGTTGTTGAGATGAATTTTACATGCCTTGATCTTGTCTGACTTCCTTACTTCCTGGCTTAATTTAATTTCCAGGATTTTGTCTACTGGTTTTGTTACAGGTTTACATATTTTCCTCTTAGTTCGAATGAATGGTAAGTGGAGATATATATAAAACAAGTATGTACAGGCTGAAGTTTATACAAGTACAAGATATTATTGTACTGTTACAAATTTTTTTTTCTTTTGTAAGGTGGCTGAAATGATATTTGTTGAGCTTGCATTAATTAATCTTGGCTTGTTTTATAAGCTTAAGCTTATCTTCTTCTTCTTTTTTATGTTATGTACAACCTGATTTTATGAGTACACTCTTATACATATATAACTTTGTCCTGTTGCCCGTTCTCAACATACATACTCATCTTTTGCTTGTTCATGAACATATACTTTTACTATCTTCTTAGGCCTGTAATAATTATATTTATGTTCAAATAATATATTTGTTTATTCTTAAATTTAATATTGATAAGATTTATTTTACTTGAACCATTATTAGCCAGATTATATCATATATATTTTTAAAATCGCATATTAATACAGTTAAATATTTAGAAACTCGTTACTTTAGTTCCAAACCATGGTTTCTCCCAATTACATACATATATTTGTTTAGAATAATAAGCTATATTTTAATTAATCCAATTATATATTTATTAAAATAATATTGCCAAAAATCTGGAATGTCACAATGCCGACCACCCATTGGTGCCGAATGACTCTAGACGACGAACGATAAGTGATGGCCGAACGAGATTTGTGCCGGACGAGGAGAGGTGTTGAGTGAGGGGTGCAGGCCGAACGAGGCTGGAATGCCGAACAGTCCAGAAATGCCGAGTGAAGCATGAATGTCGAGCGTTCCAGAAGCCGAACGTACCTTGTGGTGCCGAACGTACATGGATGCCGAACGTTCCTTATACGGCGAACGTTCTTGGTGCGAGTGCTCCTATATGCCGGGCATTCCATAGATGACGAACGATATACAATATCAAACGTTTCTCAATGCCGAGCATCCTTCTAACGCCGAACGCTCTTGATTGCCAAAACATGTCGACTGCATCAAACCCATATATCCTCAGGCTCTTCTTGGTCAGAATCTTGTCTAGTGCTAATGATAATTTCTTCAACTGTCGTCTTGTAGCGGGCCAAGGTGCCGGTTAACAGCGTATTTGATATTTTCTTATATAATGATTTTGAAAATGGTTTAAGAATGATTTTTATATAAGTTTATATTTGATATATAAATCAATAGTTTTTCTAATATATTAAGGTAATTGGTTGATGAATCATTGGAATTAATAATAATAATAATAATTAAGTGGTAATAGAAATACAACCAAATTGAAATTGAATGAAAATAAGTTTGAAATGGATCTAAACTGAAATTAAAAATCCGAAATTTGTAGAAGTGTTTTTAGAATAAGATAATAATGAATTGGTTTCTAGATATGATAATCTTGATTATTATCATAAATGGTTGTTGTGTTTAGTAATGAAATGTTTATTAATGATTAAGCAAAATGAAATGTTTTAAGGAAGTAAACATTTAGGTGAGTATGACTTATAAATTGGGAATGAAGATGATCTAAATTATGATGTTTTAAAATCAAAGTCCGAAATTTGGAATTTGTTTCAAAATGTAAAAAGAAATAATAAATAGTATTAATTACAATGTATTTGATTGAAAGGGTCCTATTTCAAACAAGATTTGTTTGAAAATTTTAAAGAAATTTGTTTTGAATTAAAACCAAAGGTGGTTTAAAGTTTGAAGTATAACTTGGTGTACAAATGAAATAAATATGCATATATGAGGGATATACATAATATCAACGATAATTTGAAATAAACTCCAAGTGTTGAGTTTTAGATTTTTACTTGAAATGTGATGTGAAAACACAAAGTGACAAGTTTTTGAACTTATAAGTGGAATATTATTAATATAAGGTTTGAAATTTGAAATGGAAATTCAAATTGGGTAAAGTTGACTAGATTAAATTGGATTGAATATAATTTAGGAAGTTAAATAAGTTGAACAAACAATCTGAATTGGAAATTTCAAGATGAAATTGAGATTTAATTTAGGAAGTTAAATGATTGATTTGAATTGGGACTATGTGTGATCTCAAAATGGGTTTGAGATCTGGAAATTGGAATTAGATGCTATTGATGAATGTTTTAAATAATTTGGATATTAATTTATTTTGACTTATCTTAATATCATCCTATTGCTATTAATAATCTATGAAAATAAGAGTTGGATTATTTTAAATAAGAAATGGATGGAGGTAACATACATCCATTACTAAAATCAAATAGAAATAAGATTGAACTTATGAAAGGGAAATTGTTTTGAACTTACAAATTTAAATGTTAGAAATGAGCTTGCTAAAAATTTGTTAAGTATTGGTTTTGAAGTTAAAATTGAGAAATAAATTGGATTCTGAAGATTAAATCATTTAAAAAAAGTTTTGAACTCTTATGAGAACTTTGAAAGAAGTTAAGTAAAGGTAATTTAAAATGGAATTTTGGTATTTGGACTCAGAATTAAATGGTTTAAAAAAATTTAAGTTGTTAATTTAAAAATAAGGGTTGGTTTGATTTAAAGGATTAAATCCACATTTAAAAATTTAACTCGAAATATATGAAATTCGAGATGGTTTTAAGTTGGGATTTGAATTGAATTAGTCCAAATTAAATTTGATTTTAATTAATTTGAAGTGAAATTAAAGTTGGATAAGTTTAAATTCAAATGAAAACTGATTTGAATTTGGGTTAGGAATTGAAGTCAATTCAAATTTAATTGAAATTGAATCAATTTAATGAGATTGGAAATTGAAAGTTAATTGGAAATTGAATTGATTGGAAATGGAGATTGGAAATTGGACAGTTTGGCTCTGAACTATTTTTTTTAAATAAATTATTTTAATATAAACTGTTTTAAATCTATTTTCCTAGCTATTTACTATACAATTTTTCTTTTTAAAACCCAAAACTATCTTATACTTATTTTACAACTACTTTTGGAACAATTTAACTATTTTACAACAATTTTACAATTGTTTTATACACTTATTACTATTTTACAACAATTTTACTATTTTGTAATTACTTAACTATTATACTGCTATTTTGCAACTAATAACTATTTACAACTACTTATCTGTTTTAAAAAAAATTCAAGCTATTTTCTTAATACAAGTTGGTCAAAGTGCAAACTGTCTATAATTGAATACCAATTGAGATAAGAATTGTAGTGTTACCCCCAAATAGAAATTAGGAGCAATTGTGGATAAGTAAATGGAATCAAAATGTAGGTGAATAGAAAAGAGAATTGATTCCGCTGATAATCAATGAAGATAAATACGTAGGATGTACGTATATTATTTTATTCGCATAATGATTTGATCCGGATTCGAGCATAAAATTTCGAGATAGTATGTCGATCTGAGTTAGGATATTTCACTCGATTTTCGACGGCGAACCCTAGATATGGATTTTTGGTTGATTCTGAGAATTCTCTATCATAGTTATAACTATGCAAGGACAATGACAGTTTCTGACCAAGAAACCAGATCTGATTCCGCACTAGGAAGTCGGGTGGATGATACTAGTTTGGAAGTGAAATTGTTGATTGAGTGAGCGATCAGATTTAAAATTACGTACGGATGGTATATGTACATCGTACGTTCTTAATTGAAATTGATATTAAAAATCTTGAATATTGATTGGCATAGTAAAATTATATATATATTTGTTATATATGATAAGCTTCCCCTGTGTTAAATCTGTAGCCAGAAGAAAGGGTTTTTGAAAATATTTGAAGTATGAAGGGGAATCTATATAAGTGATCCAAAGATTATTTTCAAGTTGGAAAGGATAAATTATGTGCATATATATATATATATGGTTTTATGAGAATGATTTTGGAAAAAGGGTTTTGGAACCCATGGATTTTGGAAAGGCTTTTGATTTTTGGGAAAAATCAAATTTTGGAAATTTGGAAAGCTAATTTTGGAACTATCGACTTGAGATATCAATTTTGTGTAAAGGAGATTTTGATGTAAATCATAATGGGTATGTTTGAAAGATCCTATGAGTATGTAGTATAAAGTGTTTTGAGATTGACTATGGGGAAAAAGGCGCTCCCATTGAAATGACTTCATTAGGAGATCCATGTGGTGGTTCTGCCTTGAGCCTTAAGAGGAGGCTCTAAATTGAATCCTGGGAGGATGTCCAGACAAACTGAAGTTCCTAAGGATTTTATGTTGTGGGTAGCGAAAGTCGAGGACGCTGATGCCTATAGAGACGTTTGGGTTATGTTGTGATGGCAGTGTAACTCGATATCAATGCGATCTACCGTGGACCATAACGGAAGTCACATGTGTTATGAGAGCCAACAGTCTACGTTTGATTTTGTCATGATGGCAATGCAACATTGGTAGACTACGACCTACGGTGACTTAGCGAAAGTCGAGAGGCTGTGAAAGCCTAAGGCTACATTGGGAGTTGACTGATGTAGTCTACGACCTATGTGGGAGTGGTGAAGTTTCATTGGCAGTGAAAATCGAGGGCACTGATGCCTACAGTTACATGGACTTTGCCGTGATGGCAACGTAACCCGAGATGTAACTACGATCTTTGGCGGGTTCCATGGCGTAATCGAGGGGCCCGGAGTGCATACGGTTATCTATGGATTTTGCCGGGATGACAACATAACCATCGGGTTAATTGCGACCATGGAGGGGGTGATGATTTCCAGAGCATTATCACCAAAGATGTTTCCTCTATTTTCAGAAATATTTTCTAAATTTTCAACAACATATTTTCCACTATTTTCACTGGGTGTTGAAAACGAGTTTACCAAGTACTTATAGATTTTCAGTCCTACGCCTGATCAAAGTATGACCGAATTTCTATGAGAACAAGGATGGACTTGTGGAAACATCGAGTTATGAAAAGTATTTTTATAAAACTATTTTGGTAATATTATATAAATTTTGAAGTGTTTTAAAATGTTGAATAAAAAGAGTGTACAGTTGAAATGGTCAAAGAGTAATATAAGCTGATAATAATCATTTTAATAAAATTCTGGCTTCGCTCCTTTTTAGGGATGAAAAGATTTAAAGGATGGGGAATGTGATAACCTAGATTTTTGTACATCAGTTAATTGATAATTAACTGGATTAATTAATAAGAATACTGATTTATAGATTGAATAAATAAATCTGTTAATAAATATTTATATCTGGATAAATTTTATTTAATACTCTCCTAATAAATTATTTGAAATTGACAAATCATTCTTTTAAAACAAATAATAATGATGGCTTATATATATAGATATAAGTAGATTTTAAATAGAAAATTTATTATTTTTAAATAAATTAAATATATGTTTGTTAAATATATATGAGTTGACTTTAAATTGAATTTGAATTTGAATTTGGCATTTGAAATTCAAAGAATAAATATATATATATATAAGTATTATTAGTGTATAATTAAGATTTTAAAATCTTCTCTTTTAAAAGTTATATATGTATAAATACTAGAAAAGGTATGAAAATAGATATAAATATAAATTGACAAAAAGAAATGTATTTATCTAAAAATGAAATATGAAAATAAAAGACAAGGATAAATAAAGCTTTAACAAGATTTAAGAAAAGTTTTAATACATTTTTTTTAAATAAATAACATGAGATAACATTTAATTTTTATATATATACAACATTTATAAACAAGACAAAATACATTTAAACATTTGTGACAATTATAACATCCACTTAAAACAAATGTGCGGTAAATACATTATAAGATTAACAAGTGTAATCATCTCATCATAAATTAAACATTTATAGGATTTATAACATGCAAAAATAACAAGTATCATGTTTGAATTATATTTTTTCTTTTTCTTTTTTTTTAAATTAATGCATAAAGAGGAAACAAATTTTAAATACATCTACTTCTACTTTCTTCATATTTTAAAAACCTGAGCCAAGTTAAGAATCAGGTTCAAGATTCAAACAACAATCAGTTTTTACAAATTTCCAAAACCAGAGAAAAAAAGAAGATTCAACAAAAATCAAAACCTGGTAAGCAAACAAGAACCAAACACAAGCTTCAGCTCATAACAATTAAGTAAGATCAAGGGCAACCTACAGATCCAAATCCAAGCTTGCGACTTCAAGATCAAATCAAATTCTAGATTTTAAAAAATATAATCAAGCCAGTCCTCTGTTCTAACAATTGCAGGTGAATAAACATTCACCTTTAAAAACCAAAATTTTCTTATTTATCAGATGTATATGATAAATCATAAAAATAGTATTGTGGAAGTATTTGCATGGATGTGTAAACATGATTTCCTAGTTTGTATATGCATCTGCTTGTCTTTATTTGGTTTGCTCGCCCCTATTCTTGTTACACAAAGAAAAATATGATTCAAAAATTCAAATTCACTTTCCCAAATTCTTTTAGGGTATGATCTTTATATGAAATATGTTACAACTAACCGGATTTGAATTATAAAAATGGTTTCGAGTGTATACATGAAGTAATTATGACAAAATAAAAATTTACAGCGTTAAATCACTTCAGGTAAGAAATTTAAGTAGTTAAATCTCAAGTCTTGATTATGTAATCCAATTCGAACTTGAAAATGAATAATTTTAATGGTAAAATAAAAATATTTAGATTTGTGTGGACCGAGATATTGTGAGATGATCAGAAATTGGAAATTTGCCAATTTCGATGATCTCGTGGATCCGTAGTCTCGAGGCTTAGGTCTAGGGTAGTTTGTTGATCGATGATCGATGATCGAAGGGATAATGGTCGGCGGGTTTATACTTTGTCATGGAGGCATGGTGAGAGGATTGTAGGGTTTAAAAGCCTGGATGGGTCGTCGAGATTTTCGAGTTCGTCGCGGTGACTAGAGTGCATCGGACTTGGCCGGGTGGATGGAATAGGAACTTAAGTCGATGACGAAGCTCTAGGCGGGGTGTCGAGATTTCTGGTGATCGATGGTGGCATCGCAGGGGAGGTTTTTGGTGATGCATCGTTCCAGGTTGGGTTCACAGGCTCATTCTGGAATTTATGTGCGAATTGAAGCATGGTTGGTCGTAATTGGGTAGGGAGGTCAAGATCGACTCGTTGGCGATGATGATGTTGGTCGGAGTTACTCCGATGGGTGGTGCATGTGCACAGTATCGCTGTTGCATCAATGTTTCGGGTTGCTGTTGTTTTTGGGAAGGAAGTTAGGTTTTCTTGGGTTTGACCCGAAGTTGGATGAGGATTTTCGCAAAGTTGAGATGACGAGAGAATTGTATGGGTTAGGCCTGGGTATGCGTGAGTTGTTGTGATCAAGTATTGAAAGCTTCTCGAAATGTGTAAGTTCAAAGAAAAATGTAAGCCAAGTTTTTAAAACAAAGTATTAGCAAGTTTAAAACGAGTTTCCAAGTTTTAGATGTTTTCAAATTATTATAATTAGGTAATTATATAATAGGTTAAATCCTATATGTTTTCAAAGGTAAATTAAATGATGAAATTTAATAAAGTATTAATTATTTAATGTATTAGGGATGGTTAAATTGATTTATGTAACTAGTTAAGGAAATAATTAATTAATTTAATTATTAAGATAATTAATAAAGGTTAAATAATTTGTGTATCAATTTAAAAGATTGATTTATTAATGTGATTAATTAATTAAGGTAATTAATTTAAAAGATGATTAATTTATTAAAGGTTAATTACTTAATGAAATTAATTAGTGATAATAATGAAAGTCATTAAAGGATAATTGCTTAGTGTCATTAATTAAGGAGGTTAATTAATGGGTGATTACTCAATGTGATTTATTTAATGATAATTACTTGATGGAAGTAATTTAGGATTAATTACTTAGTGTAATTAGTTAAAGTACGGATTAACTAAGGTAATTAATAAAATGGTTAGACAATTAATTTGTGCGATTAATTAAAGGATAATTAATCAATGTAAGTGTTTTTAGAATTATTAACTAGAGTATTTAATTAAGGATCAATGTAATAAGTTATTGTTAATTAATTTATGTGAGTAATTAAAGGTTAATTAATGTGAATGGTTGAGGATTAATTAATTTGTGTAATTAATTAAAGGCTAATTACTTAATTTAATTATGATAATAATTAAGAATTATTAATTAATTGGTTTGTAATTATTTAATGTTGAGTAAGCAAGATTTAAAGATGATTGAAGTAATTAATTTAATTTATTTAAACTAATTAGAATGGTGTGACTAATTTGTCTTGCTTATAGAAGATTATGATATATTGAATGACTTAGATTATTTGATATCTTTGATATGTTATTGTGATGCTTTGTGATATGAGACACTTGGGTTGAATTGTGATATTTGGAGTATCTATCTGTGGAATTTTGTGTGAATATGAAGTCCTGAATATAAATTGAATTGTTTAAATGTAAACAATTTGGCTTAAAGAATAACATCGGGATCGAAGAGACCGGGGTCGGGTATTAGTAAATACCGGAAACCACTTTGATTTGAAATCTACAATAATTCTTTATAGATTTTATATGTGAATCAATAGGTTGGAATGGAATAAATTAAGTAAAAAGGACTATTGAAACTAAGTAAGGGTACTTAGTAATTGTTTTTGAAATAAGTGATTGGCTTTAACAAGAAAAGAGTTTGTAGTTAGGTACGAGTTACCCTGGGTTTCTGTTATGTTTTGAACTTATTATTTCAATTATATGGTTTACTCATGCTGGTTTCCAGCCTGACCCTGGTGTTACTTTGATGTAATGCTCGTGTCAGACCGAGTATTATAAATTTTCAGGTTAGGACGTTCTGGAGCTCAGGAGACAAGCTGGATGGTAGGAACATATGGAGTTTACCGCTATGTATTAGAGTTGTTATGATATTACTCTGTGACAAGTTGATATAACTATCTAGTCTGTTTTTAAATGGTTGTAACTCTGATATATATTGTATGTAATGTGACAATTACATCTTTGTCAATGCTATTACGTGATATTATATTTTTCATCCACTGCAAATGTAAGATGCTGTTGTTCTTCTTCTTCTTCTTTCTCTAACAATATGAAATTTTTGACATTCGAGTGCTCGGCACTACAGTGAACGTATTAGTGTCAAGTTTTCAAGGTTGAAATTTTGGGTCGTTACACATCTGATCCCAACCGAGGACAAGTTCCGTACAAGGCCGAGGAGCCTGTGTGGACATGGAAGATAATTGATCAATACAATAGCTGGAGGACTGCAACCAGCCAATAAGAATTGGCATGAGGTGGAGAGCTATGCTAGCATGATCATGTGAATTTTGAATATCATTCGAGTACAAATGATGGAGCTTCATAAAAACAGTAGCATACAATAGCCGATGGCATTGTATTCATAAACCAGGATGAAGATAAGTTGAGGCACCGACGGTCGACCTAACGGTCATTTGGGCCATGTTCGACCCCGCCTTAATGAGAAAGATTTTGGTTGACATTGGAAATTCAGTAAATATAATTTCTAAAAAAGGCTTACGATCAGATGAGGATGGAAGCCAAGTAGTTTCAACCGAAGCTGTCGGATATGTCAAATTGCCCATGGAGTTGGGAGAAGGTGACCGCAAGAGAGCGTAGATTTTACCATTTGTTTTCTTGGATGTTGACTCTCTTTATAATGCTTTTCTGGGTCGACCATCCCTAGCTAAATTTCGAGAAGCACTTCCCTATGGTGTTTGACTTTGAAATTCCCAACTGATAATGGTGTTTGGGTTGTGCATGGTGATTAGGCGATCAGATGTGCTTGCTATGCAGCTGAATTGAGAGACACTCAATGCAAGGAAAGAGGTAAGGGTATGGAAATGTCTCTCCGCATCTAAGCCACTAAAGATTGACAACCAGTGCTTGCTCGGGCACTACAGTCGGTTCTATAACGACATAGATCCAAGGGATGATGTGGAGGAGCCCAAAGAGATCAAGGCTGCACCAGCTGAGCTAACAATTGACATAATAGTCAGCCACGATGACCTATCATGGGTCCTAAAAATTGGATCACAACTTAGGCCCTCGATGATGAAATAACTTACTGGTTTTTCGAGTGTATCTTAACGTGTTCACTTGGAATCACTTTGACATGTGTAGGATCTCGCCTGCCATTGTGAGCCATGCATTGAATATTGACCCGAGGCATGTCCAGGTGAAACAGAAAGGCCGTACCTGGATCTGGAGAGATCTATTGCCCTTAAAGAAGAGGTGGGTATGCTCAAAAGCAATGGGTTTATTCATGATTCCCTCTACCCTAAATTTATATCTAATCATGTACTTTTGAAGAAGGAAAATGGAAAGTGGCAGACATGCGTTGATTATTCAGACTTGAACAAGGCATGCCCAAAAGACAGGTTTTCCCTTCCAAGAATCGACCAACTAGTGGACTCAACCGTAGAACACGAATTTCTCTCTTTCATTGGTGTGTACTATGTATATAACCAAATTGTGATGCATATTCCCAATCAAAAGAACACTGGCTTTATTACTGATGTTGATTTGTATTGCTATGTGGTGATGCCATTTGGATTAAAGAACGCTGGCACGATCTATCAACGTCTAGTCAACAGAATGTTAAAGATCGGATCGGAAAGATAATGGAGGTATTCGTGGATGGTATGCTTTTGAAGTCATAACGATCAAGCAACCGCATTAAAGACTTGATAGATATGTTCAATATCATCTGATATTACAAAATAAAGATAAATCCTCTAAAGTGTTCTTTTGGCATTGCATTAGGAAAGTCCTTAGGTTTCATTGTCAAAGCCCACGGAATCGAAGCTAATCTCGAAAGGGTCAAGAAATTTGTAACATCCAAGTGCCGAAGACCATCAAATAAGTACAGAGCCAAAATGGGAAGGTTGCCTCCCTAAGTTGATTTATTTCTAGAGCCGCTAATAAATGCATTTCTTTATTCGATTTGATTAGAAGAGGGAAAAGGAACTTTGAATGGACGTAGAATTACGAATACGCATGCCAAGCTTTGGTGAACCATTTTGAGAGAGCTCCCATCTTGTCCAAGGTGGTGGATCATGAAGACTTGTATGTCACTTGGTCGTGTCGGTACATGCTATAAGTACCGCAAAGCTTCGCGAAGAGAATCAGATCCAAAGACCAGCCTAGTATATTAGAAAATGATTAATATGAGTTGAAAGGAACTTTCCGAAGATAGAGAAATTGGTGTACTACTTATTGATTGCTTCGTGAAGGCTTCGTCCCTGTTTTTAGGCTCATCCTACCAATATCTACACCGACCAGCTGTTACGGCAGGTCCTACAGCGACTTGAGATGCTTCGGAGGTTACTTAAGTGAAATATCGACCTAAGCCAATTTCACATCACTTATCTTTATCGAAGTGCTATGCAGGGATAGGCACTGTCGGACTTCATAACAGAATTCGCTACAGAGGATGATCTCCCAAAGTGCGGTGGAACCCCTACCACATGGCGGAAGATGTATACGGATGGAGCATCCAATGATTGTTGTTCTGGAGCTGGAATTATGCTGGTAACTCTAGTAGATCGGTCAATTTTCTATCCTTTAAAGCTTGATTCCTTGCAACGAAAAACGAATTTGAGCATAAAGCTTTAATTGCTAGACTTAAACGTGCCGAAGGACTAGGGATAAAATCTCTTGAAATTTTTGTGACTCACAGTAGGTGGTATACCAAGTCATGGGAGATTACCAAGCTAAAAGACAATGAATTACCCCATACCTTATCCAACTCCAAGAGCTATTGACTGGCCTTGAGTATTACGACATCACACGCATTCCTCAAGATCAGAATAAAGAGGTTGACTCATTGGCAAAGCTTGCGAGCATCGGGGATGCACAATAGATTGGCTTGGTTCCAGTCGAAGTACTAGAGCCCTGAACATAAACCTGATGGAAATTGACCAGGTACTAGAGATGGAGCCTAAGAAAGAGTCGTGGATGGCTCTGATTGAATACTATTTGCTACAGAGAGTTCTTCTTGCATAAAGGAATGAAAAACGACAAGTCCTTTGGAAAGCTTCACGATATATTATTCAAAAAGGAGTCATGTATGAAAAGGGTTTTCCCATCCCCCTTCTTGAGTATATCGCTCATGGTGAACAAAGCGAGTCATATAGGAAGGCCACGAAAAGGAATTTGGTGATCACATTTAGGAGCAAACCCTAGCAAATAAAATGCTCCCTTATAGATATTATTGGCCGAACGTTAACTGAGATGCTGCTGATTACGCTAGGCGATGTGACAATTGCCAGATGCATACAAAAGTTCTAAGTGCTCCTCCAACAGAAATCACACAAATGGTCAGTCCGTGGACGTTTTCCATATGAGGCATAGATATTAACGGTTACTTACCGATCTCTAAAGGTGGTGCGAAGTATGCCGTCATCTCTATTGATTACTTCACAAAATGGTTCGAAGTGAAACCTTTAGCCATGACCATGATGAAGAAAGTAATCAACTTCATTGTCCAGAACATCACCTGTTTTTTGGCCTTCTGCAAACCATCGTAACTAATAATGGGAGTCAATTCAATAGTGTTGAATTCAAAGACTTTTGACATCGACATTAATTTGCGGCAGTTACTCACCCTTAAGAAAATGGACAAGTCGAAGCTATGAACAAAATCATAAACTCCATTCTGAAGAAGCGTCTGGAAAAGGATAGAGGCAAGTGGACAGATGAATCCCCAACAACACTATGGGCTTACAGAACCACCCATAAGTCCGTGACTAGCCATACTGCATTCGCCCTTGCTTACAGCTGTGAAGTTGTCATTCCTGTCGAACTTAAAGTTCCTTCTCGTCGAGTGACCTATTATAATCCCAGAGTGAATAGAGATATCCTCTTAGAATCTCTAGTTTTATTGATGAGAAGCATGAAGAAGCTGATTTTAGGGCAGCTGCATATCGACACCGAGTCGCCCAATACTACAACACTAAAGTCCAACCTGGAACCTTTGGAATTGATGATCTTGTCCAAAAGCGGGTTTTTCCTATCCTGTCATACATGAATCCTACTTGGGAAGGACCGTATGTCGTTGAACAGAGTCTTGGAAAAGGAAATTTCAAGCTTGCGATTGTTGATGGCGTCAAACTCCTAAGGGCGTGGAATAGAAAGCATTTACAATGCTATTTCACTTAGTTTATTTCATTTTCATCCAGTCATATTCAATTTTTGAATTTGCTTTAGTATTTGATTTTCCTAGATATGTAATAAGACAAATCAATTCATTTCTTTCCATTTGGCAAATAAAGTTCGAAATTTCCTTCATATCTGTGATTGCTATAACATTACATATTAGTTACGATACTTGACTAACTAATATTGATATGTTTGAGCAGGTTCCCAGAGTTTGAGCTAGCCAATTACATAAGTTCATGTTTGAACTAAACAAAATGAATGTGGTCCAACCGTTCATCTGACGATTCTCTCACATAACCCGATGGACTAAATATCTAACAAGGAATGGATGTGACTTGACCATCAGATAACCCGGTTAACCCTACAGAGTGATAAGATAAACATGGATCAAACATGATGTGATACGGCTGATCACTGTTTAAGTTAAACCCCAAACTTAGGGGCAAACGAATCAATAAGGAAAGTATGGTCCAGGTATTTTTCAAAATAACTCTAATTCCTCGTAGTGTGGACAGGAGTGTAGACGCAACATGGGTGCGATTCGGCCACCCGCCACTAACTACTATCCCCGGAGTGTGGATATGAGTATAAACAATAGGCGAGCATGGTTCGACCATTCACTCTACCATAAACTCCAACCTGAAATTGATAGGAGGATTATAAATTCACTAAGGATAGAGTTCATCCATCCACAGTCTAACTCTGTAAACCCGAAACAGGGGGCAAGAGTATAATCACTCAAACAACTGGATCCGACAACATAACACTCGGGCTCGAGCCTGATGTTTGGTACAACTCAGGTCCATGACCACATGGAGGCCTTGGGATAGAATTAATGGATTATCATCTGAATCAACAAGCAATAAATTACAAGTACATTGAATAGACAAGTGATAGCTTGACTACTTAGATAAAACTCACATAAGGGTTTGATAGAAAATAAAGAAATTTTATTTACATGCTAAAGTTCAAAATTATGATACAGGTTTATTCAAAAATGGGAGTCGTACCCGTGCATTCATGGCCAATAAAATAGAAAAATAGCTATACAAGCAATACACAAACTAAGCCTAAGCGACGACTATTTCTTTTACCCTTTCTCCTTTCTGGATTTCTTAGGGTACCACAACTCGAACTTCCACCTGTCCTTTTCCTTGATCCTTTGCCGCCCTTGGCAGGAGTGCTTTCATAGGTTGGAGGGATTTCTTCGGGAGCCGACCTGCCGGGGTAGAATGACTTGAAGTGGGAAGAGATTTGGATCGTCGATGTCCACATCAACGGGGTCATCCTTAGCCTTTTTCTTCAGCAACTTCTCTCTCGATGCGCTCTTTTAAGCTAAGTTCATCGGTATATTCGGTGGCGCTAGTGATCTCAACCTCATCTGATTCATATGGCAACAACGTGTTATTGGCTTTTTCTTCATCAAGTGCTCCGATAATATGAGCATCAGCCTTGGAATGTCGGTGGCCATCAGAATTTCAGTAGATGTCGATTGTTGCTCCATGGTGGCACTGCTTTCTAGAGTCTGGCTGAGACCCAAAAGACCTACAAATTCATGAAAACCAAAAGATAAGCCCATGACTATTGGGATGAGGAACAAAATTTCTCAAATAATGGAGAGTAAAGTAGGATACCTGTATCAGACTAACTTTCAGCTATCACCGAAGTGCTCCCCTCTAGAAAAGGACTCATAACCTTTGATTGATAGCTAGGTTTGTCCGTGTTGTACCTTGAATCCTATCCCACGCCAAGAGAAACTGACTCTCCAGCTATTTGAAGTGCAGGGGCACCTTTTGGATCAGACTCTAAAGACCTAACAATGTTTTACCCTTTGTTGGAAGATGCTGAAATGTCAAAGTATCAATGTCTCGCAACAGCAAGGTCTAAAGGTTCATCCCCATCAAGAATCTCCTGCACTAGCTTCTCTTCATCTAAATCAGCTTTATCGAGGGCTTTCTTCTCCATTTCAACAATGTACTCCCAGGCCTCGACGAATGATCCACGATAGCCCTCTTCAAGGAAACTCAGATCGTAAGGAACTAAGACTTTGGCATTATATTCCACGATCATAGGATCAAACATATCCTTAATTTCATTTTGAATGGCTTCTTAGACATATTATAACTGAGCGTCAATCGGTTTTCTAATCTCATTGCAGCTTGCTTCTCTTGCCTCTTCTTTGAGGACTTCAATTTGAGTGAAATGCTCATCAAACTTAATTTTTAGTGCTTGAGCTTCGACGGCAACTTTGCAATATCTCTACAACTCCTCCTAGGCTTCGAGCTTTTCCTTCTCTTTTTTAAGGAGTTCTTCAAGCTCCTCAATGTGGTGGGCCAGAATATTTACCTCCCTTTGCAATGTACCTTTTTCTAAAGCAAGCACACCACTACGATTAAGGGCAGCATCCAGTTCTTTTAATGAGCCACTTCTAGATGACTATCCACCTCAAATATTTCTTTGGCTCTCTTTTCTACCACGTGGTCATCTTCACTATCAACTCCGAGATCTCATTGTATTAATGTTTAATTATATATTTTTCATGAATCGCCTCACCTTGAGACAATCGATTTCATATTGCCTCTTGAAAGATACCTTGGAGATCTTTTCAGCTAAGTGTTGAAATGCTTCATGCTACACAAAAACGTTATAAACGTATGCAAAGGAACTCGCTTTTGCACTTCTTGGGCTTTATGAATGGAAGGAAGGAACTTGTGCCCATCGAAGCAAATTTTTGGAAAATTAACCTTAAGTTCAGCCAATTTCTCTTCTGCGGAAGCCTCGGAGCTTTAGTAGGTAAGGAAGGATCAAAAGTAATAAGTGGGCATTTACTTAACCAATGATCACAGGTCTGCCTAGAACCGATGAACCAAAGTACTGCTCAGGCGACACAGCTACTTGAGGGGCATGGAAAAAAGTTTGATCTTCGCTATATACTGGAAGATCGGGCTGAACATCCTAATGAGACGATTGAAAGTGTGACTTATGTTTGGAAGATGAAGACTCCCTTGAGTGATGACTTCTTTCCCCGCCATCATTTCTCTCTATGCCTACCTGATTATGGACTGCAATCGGATTTGTACTTAGTTAAAGAGCCTCTTAAGCAATCAAAGGAGTAGGATTAAGACATTGCACTTGCAGACCAGACAAGAATGTATAAGCGGCCATCGAACAAAAGATAGACGAAAATTATGCAGTAAAGTGCATGTGATTGTAAGTGTCATATTGTCCCCCCAACGGACCAATTGCTGCAACCTTGCTCATAGGAGTTCTTTTCCCTTTGCTAGTGGGAGAAATGCCATCACCACTTCTAGAGGGAGAATTAAGCCCTCCAATACTAATGTTGAGGAAGTCATAAGTCGTGATATCATCAGAGATCAGTATATTAGAGAACCCTTCGATCGAACTTTCTAGGTGGTGGGAAGAAGACTCTTCATCAACTGAGATGATAAGAAATTCTTGCTCTTTGTCAGTTTTTCTCCTATGGAGTTTATAAGAGAGTTTCTTTCATTTCCTCATTGGCATATTAGATGTTTTCCTTGTGATGGTTCAATCACAGGCACTTTGCCCGGACCTACATCAGCGTCATCAGGCTTGTCGGTTTCGACACCTCTAATTTTGCCCTCTTTAGCGTCATCCCGAGCTCTCTTGACTTGGGGCACAATAGGGCTATTAGCCCTGCCTTTTTGTTCCACTTACTTTCTTGGTGGTGCAGCACATCTTGTAAGCCCGATATTGCGGCCAACTTCTAACAGCCAAAGAGGGATAACTTGTAGCGACCCTGACTCAACCTTCGAAAATCGGCACCCGTACATCACTTGTACTCGAATGCCGCAGATTCAAACGTCGAATCTGGCTCTTCGGAGCTTATAACACATTAAGTATAACAACACAGTTGAAGAAAAGATAAATATTATATACAACTCCAATGATACAATATCCAAATATGATACAACACTGATACACAACTGCCCAACAAATATCAGAGATATGATACTACAATCCACAGTGGAAGGTAATTACACCAGCAGCAGAACAAACACTCCAATTTGAACTGCAAAGGAGGAACTTCATATCAGCAACTCCGACCCCATAGCTCCAATGCACCAAACCAAATAGCTCAATCCATAAGCGAGAACCACCATCACGTTGTGCTAAGCAAGGTCAGTCGTGAACTCCAAAGACTGAACTAGCTCTAGATAATATACTAAACCTGACTATCCAAAAAAACCCAAATCTAGATTGCCCGGGTGGAAAATTATGGACACCCGGAGTTTAGGAAGGGAACACTAAACTCCGGGTCAGTCATGGGACTTGTATGAGCAAACGAAAAAAGTTTTATCTTTAAAACAAACAACAAAAGATTTTTAAAAGTTGAAAACCGCAACGATTTTTTTGAAAATGAAACTGCCATAAGGCTCCCGCCACACACACAATGCAAGCGCACACTTGGAGGAGATTTCTCCTTATGACAGTCAAAAATGCTTACTATACAAAATCTTTTTGATATTATTATTAGTGCATAATGCAGAAAACATTTGCAAGTATAGTATTAATCTTAGCCAGCATACGTACCATTATAGTATGCCTACTATAGCTACCATATTAAATGGCAGGTTCTACAATTAAAACCGTACAAGGCACGCATTGGATGATTGGATTTCCAATAAATGGTCAGGCCAAGTACTTCCTATTGCCACATGGGAATGCCTCTGGAGGGACACCCCGAGAATCTACCTGGACCTCTGCCAACATAAGGCCGGCTTCCTCCCTGCCCAGGAGTAACACCTAAAGATATGTCATCCCCGGTCGTTTGCGACCTTTATCCGAGGTACCTTTGCACCAACAACATCACACAATAATAAATTTACAGTGTCCACATGAGTTAAGTATCTAGACTCCATACCATGATACCACCCTTTTCCAAAAGGAATGGACATACCCTAGGAGTGCGACCCCTGAAACCTTGCCGCATCTTTCCTATTTCGACCATTGCCGGGTTGTGAGGCTCGATGAGCTCTTGTCCACAAAGCTACCCGTTTTCACAAAGTCATGCTTTGAGCAACAAATAATCAACAGCACTTCGTATGCCACATTACCAAATTGGAAATGTATCACTAGTAACCATCAACTACATAACCTCTGAGCTCGTACGTCTCAGAGAAGGGTGTTAAGCTAAGAGAATAAATCTCCACCACCAAACAGAAATATATTTGATAGAAACCAGCTTTACATCTCAAAGTGTAATGTCAGATACACATCCATACAAGTCCGTCCCGGGCTCGAACAGAACCGAAGGCACTTCCGAAGAAGCCCTTGCAAATCCGGATAATCCTTAATCACGTCCGGACTTCCCATCACATATGGAGTCTCTATACCGGAGATCGGTCGGTGCAGAGACATTCGATGAGTTATCCTTTCGCTTTCAAAAATATCCGGTCTTCAAATGCAATCCATAACGTCATATCATTATTCAGAATGGGTTATATGACACAAAGGTCCTCTCCCGGCTAAATCGAATAATGAACGCAATATTTAATAACATATGGATATGAGATCTCAGTTAAGTCACAATTTAAAACCCAAAACCTTTCATTCAGATGGTTTAAACAAATTACCATTTTCAAATCTTTAAACAAAAAAAAAATCATTTCACAAAGTTCACCCAGATTTCACAAAGATTCATTCACAACATTTCAAAACAATTTCCATTTCAATTTGGATTAACTCATTCAATCTTTAAATCAAAGGTTTAATAGCTTTCAAACCCCTTTCCAATTCAAATCTTTTATATAAAAGATACACCTTTTAAACTCCTTTTCGATTTCAAAACAAGGTTTAATAATCTTCCACAAAGGTTCATTCATAGCTTTCAAAACTATTCACAATTTCATTTCAAACTTAAAACTTTCAACAAAAATTGGAAATCCTTTCCTTATATGAAAGATATTATTATTTGAAAACAAATAGTTTTCATTTCGGAAAAATTCAATTATATTTGTACAAGTTAAATCCCCTTAAGTATAAAACTTAGGTTAAATTCAAATTCTCAAAACAATGCTTTTATTAAAACCCATATATAAACACATTTATAACTTGTACAATGTTTTTAAACCATAATTTCCAAACATAGAATTCAATTTCAAATCTTGAATTCAAATTCAAATCAAATTATTTAAATTTCAAAACTTTATCCAATTATTCAAAATAAATTTTATATTTGAAACTCCTATTCAAAAGCCTTTCTACATTTAATTCTATTTCCAAAACTGTTTGGATTCAAAATTAAAATTTTAAAACCATTTCAAAAATTTGTGACTTAACCAATTTCCTCCTGAAATCCATATTTGTGTGTGTAAGGTGTACTCTAAGGGTTTTACACACAATAGTGCAACATTAACAATCATCTTAGATATACATAAAGAAATATAAATAAGTGGTGTATTCCTATAACGCTTATCTTCATTTACAGATCACGGATAAATAATATAAATTCATTACAAATAAATAAATTACATCACCGATAATTACATTACATTTTACAACTCAATCACAAATCAGAATATCACAGATAGGATAATCAATTCAAGGCATTTCATGCAATACAATCATTCATAAGCAATTCAACATTCAATAAGCATTTATAATTAGGATTAATTAATTGTTTAATCCTTAATTACTTCAATTTAATTTCCAATTAAATTAATTACTCATGAATTAATTATCCAAATTAATCATTTAATATTAATTAATAAAGTTAATTAATTAATTCCCCTTCTAATTAACCATCCTTAATTAATTACATTTTAACTAATTATCCTTAATTAATAAATTAATTGATCCTTACTTATTAATTAATTATCCCTTAATCATTTTTTATTAATTAATTAACTTTTAATCAATTAATTATCCTCAAATTAATTACTTTAATTAATCATACAAATTAATTATCCTTAAATTAATTATAATAAGTAATTATCCCTAATTACTTAATTACTTTTAAGTAATTACCTTAATAAATTAATCACATTAATTATCCTTTAATTAACCGCATTAATTAATTAATCACATTAAATAATTGTCCTTTAAATCATTTGATTAATCAAACTTTAATTAAAAATTAATTAGCCTTAGTTACTTTCTTAATTAATTTATTATCCCTTATTGTAATTACACAAAGTAATCACTTCTTAATTACTTTAAGATATTAACTATATTAAGCAATTATACATTAATTAATTCAAATCACCCTTAAACAAATTACATTCAATAATTATCCCAATATAATTACTCAAAACCCAAAATAGTACTAAACATTTCAAAATTCAATCTTTAACCCATTTGAAAACTTTATTTAGGATTTTGAGTACTATTATTTTCTTATTTTGAAAACTTATTAATTCAACTATATAATTAATCTAATTTATAATTACTTTTAGACAACAATTTAAAACAATTTAAATCCTTGAAAACTTGTTTCAAAATCTTGTTAAATATATTTCCTTTGAACTTAATTGATCCCTTTTTATTTTAAGCTTTGAAAAAAACTTATTTCATATAATCTTTTAAACATTAAAATCCCGGTACAATCTACTTCAGATTTTAAAATCTGAACCCTGTTTTTCTTTTAAAAACTAAAAACCCGGAATCAAAACGAAACGACCCGAGCCAAACACTGGTTTTCCCCATTATCACTTCGAGTTTCCCTCACCATTCATTTGCTTCGAGTCGAACACTTATCTTTCTCGAGTTTGGACCCGAGAGCATTCTTTCTTCCCCAAACTTTGAAGGCAGCCGATACACATACATGGGTGCACGTGCACGATCATCAAAACGTTCTTCGACCAACATCGCGACAACCCGCCAGTCACACTCGACCCCTTCGACGATCTCCACAATCCAGAATCGCAGTACCACCACGAAATCAAAATTAGGTTATTCGAGCATTTCCTGGACCCAACTATCATCGATAAATCGCCTCGCATCCCACGTCAAGTCACCGGCGATCACGAGACTCATTCCACGGCCTCTTCGATGACCAATGAAGCTTTTCTCCCCAGTCCGATCATCCCAAATCCATTACCGACGATGCAGTTATCTCAGGAACCACCTTGACCCAAAACTCCACTAGCACCCTAAAGCTCATTCGCTCTCCTAATCCAAACCCTGTTTCAAAATTTGGCCAAAGTCGAAGTATTCCCTACGACCACCTGCATCTTTCATAACAGGCCATAACACCCCACGTTGACGAGAACGATAGAGATTGATTTTAGAACGAAAATTTGACTTTTAACAATTTCTCGAGATTTACCAATTTAAAAATCGTAATTTTTCTTTTAAAAATCATCATTTCCGAAAGCAAATCATATGATATATTCAATTCAAGAAATTAAGATACTTGAGTTTTTTGCATTTGTTTGAGTTTCACTGTAAATTCTTGTTTCAAATAAAAATTTACTTTCTGATCTTCTTAAAAATATTATTAAGAGCTAAATTATGATTTAACAAACGCATTTTGTTTGAACCCTAAGGTCTAAAGAGGATTAGAGGTGAAGATTTAAATTTTTAAAACAGGTTTGGATCCCTGTTAACCTGGAACAGAGGCATTTATTTATTTTTATTTTTATTGCACAAACATGCACTAGTATATCCATCTATACAGAAGCACATATTCACACAAGCATACACAGATATAGATCATTATATGCAAACCAGAAGATATACATACAGGTTCAAGTGTTTGCTCACCTTATATTGATGAAGACAGAGGAACAGAGAAGCTCGAACTAAATTGGCAAATCAGGAAATTATTTCTACCACTTTTGAAACTGAAATTTGATCTTGCTCCCAGACCCTGTTAGTTGCTGAGCTATGATCTTGATGATTGATTATTTCAGGTTTTGATTCCTTTGCATTGCACTTTGAGTTGTTCCAGATTTTGTTCTCAAGGCTTCCAAATTTTAAATTCTTGTCTTAATTACTACAGTTTAATTCTGCCTGAACCTGAAGTTGTCACTCAGGTTTGATTCAAGTGAAGATGGCATTTGATGTTGCTCGGGTTTATATCTTTTTCTGGTTTTGAAAACTTTGCTTTTGAGTGGAGATGATTTTGTTTTTCTCTGATCTAAACTTACAGGTTTGCAACTAAGATTGTTTGCTTTGAATCTTTGTTTTTTAGGTTTTGGGATTCTCAGTTTTGATGAGGAGAAAACTAAAATATGGTTTTTTTTTCCTCTTTTGCATGTTAATAGAATTTTAAATTAAAAGAAATTTTATCTTTTCCACTTGTATTGTTTGCATGATGATTTATTTACATTCCTTAATCTTTGTGATTACTTGCCTTAATTTGTTAACATGAAGAAAATTTGTGTTTAAACCCCTAATTTAATTAGTTAAAATTCTAGTTTTAACCCCTCTTGTTATTATATTTTTCAAAGTTTTACTCGTCATGTTTTATACTTGTTAATGTTTGTATATTTATGTTTAAATCCCTTAGTTAAATTTACTTAATTTATGTACAGACTATATGCTTTAGCCGTTGTTTACTTAAGTATCTATGTTTATATAAACAAACAAACTTCATTTTGTATTTATACAATTTTAAAACAAATTATACTTTAATAAATAACACACATAATAAATAACACACATATGTATATTATAAAATGTAGCTTTTAAACAACATTCCAAAATTTTACTATATTTTAAGCATTTCAAATAATATTTTGAAGATAACTTTATGTCATATTTCTTTTTTAAACAAACATATTTTCTTTATTAATCATTTATAAAATCCTTTAAAGAAAAAGATGGTTTTACAATTTTAATTCCACATGAATAAATAATTTTATTCTTAATTAGCCTATGAGAAAATTTATAATAAAATTCAAACATCATTTTAAAATTATAATGTATTTTTAGATAATTAGTAAGAAATTCCTATTACTTAAAAATAAGATTTTAAATCCAATTTAATTTCAATATATTTATTTTTAAACCCAATACTCATTTATAAAATACTTATCCTTAAATTTCAAACCAAAGTACTATTTAATATCTAAAATATTTATTTATTCTGGAAATTTTCTAATTAATTCACAAATAATTTCATAATTAAATTTCAAAATTAAATTAATTGCCAAATTAAACTTGGTTGAAGTTCGGGAATGTTACAGATTCCCCCCTTAAGAAAATTTTGTCCTCGAAATTTGTAAGGGAGACAACAAAGAATAGTTGAAAGATAGAGTAATGAATCACCAGATCAAGCTGAATATTTATTCTGCATCTGGCTTACCAAATCAGAATATCAAAAATAGATACAAGAACGAATCTATTTAACTCTATACAAGATACTCGGGGTCATCCAGATGTACGAAGTATGTAGGGGCATTGGTTAGTTCGAAGGATAACTAACCGCTCGTAGAATATATCTAGACCCAAAAGAGCTGACAGATATGTGGATATAAATCCAAAACTTTTTAATTTAGAAACCAAACTATACCTATCAACCATAGCAATCCAAGAAAACAATTCATCCAATCAAATAATTCTAACCCATCTGCAGTTTGTGTCCCATGCAAATTTATCAAAGCTTCTTCCTGGAGCTACCAGGAATCATCAAAGAATTGAAAAGACGAATCAAAGGAGATTGATAGAGAAAGTTTATCTTCGTTGTTGCTACAGGGCATTGACCATTCATAGTGGTATTTCCCTGTCCCCTACCTCGTCCTCTTCTTGCACTCATACTCACTATCAATGGATAGTAAGAGAATTTACCGAGGCATACAGACGGATATCTTAGGGATATACTCATTCTAGGGTATACTTCACCCTATCTCTAATGAGTTACCTAATGTGTTATACTCTTGAGCTAAAGTTTCAACCTTCAGCTCTGATACCAAATGTAGCAACCCTGACTCGACGTTCGAAAATCGACACACGTACTTCACTTGTACTCGAATGCCGCATATTCAAACGTCGAATCTAGCTCGCCGGAGCTTATAACACATTAAGTATAACAACACAGCGGAAGAAAAGATAAATATCATATACAACTCCAATGATACAATATCCAAATATGATACAACACTGATACACAACAGCCCAACAAATATCAGAGATATGATACTACAATCCACAGTGGAAGGTAAAAACACCAGCAGCAGAACAAACACTCCAATTTGAACTCCAAAGGAGGAACTACAATATCAGCAACTCCGACCCCATAGCTCCAATGCTCCAAAAAAATAGCTCAATCCATAAGTGAGAAACACCATCATGTTGTGCTAAGCAAGGTCAGTCATGAACTCCAATGACTGAACTAGCTCCAGATATTCTACTAAACCCGACAATCTAAAAAAACCCAACTCTAAACTGCCCGTGTGAAAAATTATGGGCACCCAGAGTTTAAGGAAGGGAACAATAAACTCCGGGTCATTCATGGGACTGGTATGAGCAAACAAAAACAGTTTTATCTTTAAAACAAACAACAAAAGATTTTTAAAAGTTGAAAACCGTAATGCTTTTTTTGAAAATGGAACTTCCATAAGGCCTCCCACCACACGCACAATGCAGGCGCACACTTGGAGGAGATTTCTCCTTATGACAATCAAAAATGCTTACTACGCAAAATCTTTTGATATTATTATTAGTGCATAATGCAAAAAACATTTGCAAGTATAATATTAATCTTAGCCAGCATACGTATCATTATAGTATTCTTACTATAGCTACCATATTAAATGGCAGGTTCTACAACTAAAACCGTACAAGGTGTGTATTGGATGATTGGATTTCCAACAAATGGTCAGGCCAAGGAACTTCCTATTGCCACATGGGAAATGCCTCTGGAGGGATGCCCCAATAACCTACCCGGTTCTCTGCCAACACAAGGCTGGCTTCATCCCTGCTCGGGAGTAAAACCTAAAGATATGCCATCCCCGGTCGTTCGCGACCTTTATCCGAGGTGCCTCTACACCAATAACATGACACAGTAATAAATTTACAGTGTCCACATGAGTTAAGTATCTGGGCTCCATACCATGATACCACACTTTTCCAAAAGGAATGGACATACCCTAGGGATGTGATCCCTGGAACCTTGCTGCATCTTTCCTATTTCGACCATTACCGGGTTATGAGGCTCGATGAGATCTCGTCCACAAAGTTACACTTTTCATAAAGTCATGCTTTGATCAAAAAATGATCAGCAGCACTTCGTATGCCATATTACCAAATTGGGAATGTATCACCAGTAACCATCAACTGCATAACTTCTGAGCTCGTACGTCTCAGAAAAGGGTGCTAAGCTAAGAGAATAATTCTCCGCCACCAAACAGAAATGTATTTGATAGAAATCAGCTTTACATCTCAAAGTGTAATGTCCGACACACTTCCATACAAGTCTGTTCAGGGCTCGAAAAGAACCGAAGGAACTTCCGAAGAAGCCCTTGCAAATCCAGATAATCCCTAATCACGTCCGGACTTCCCATCACATATGGAGTCTCTATACCGGGGACCAGTCGGTGCAGAGACATTCGACGAGTTATCCTTTTGCTTTCGAAAATATGCGGTCTTCACCACCGTTCTTCAAATGCAATCCATAACGTCGTATCATTATTCGAAATGGGTTATATGACACAAAGGTCCTC
The DNA here is from genome assembly GCA_030765085.1 of Allium cepa. Taxonomy (NCBI): domain Eukaryota; kingdom Viridiplantae; phylum Streptophyta; class Magnoliopsida; order Asparagales; family Amaryllidaceae; genus Allium; species Allium cepa. Next base: position 456,501,443 of record CM060938.1, on the reverse strand, counting down.
TCCGACTGAACCGAATAATGAGTGCAATATTTAAAACATATGGATATGGGATCTCAGTTAAGTCACAATTTAAAAACCCAAAACCTTTCATTCAAATGGTTTAAACAAATTACCATTTTCAAATCTTTAAACAAAAAGATTCATTTCATGAAGTTCTCCCAGATTTCACAAAGATTCATTCATGGCTTTTCAAAACAATTTCTATTTCAATTTGGAATAACTCATTCAATCTTTAAATCAAAGGTTTAATAGCTTTCAAACCGTTTCCAATTCAAATCTTTTATATAAAATTTGGGTAGTTATAATAAATGTTATACACTTAAATTTTAAAACGATTAACAGAGGTAAATATAATAAAGGGTAATCGAATAACTTACAATAAATTAATGTTAGAAGAACTAAGAATAAAATAAAGCAGTTATAATAAGTGTAAGCATATTTAACATGAGTGATAAATATATTGAGAGGAATAAATTTAATTTTAATTAGGAATAAAGAAGAATAAAATTTATTAAGTACATTGTGAGTGTAATACATGATTATTTTTCAAACCCATGGTTTTAAAAATTGTTAATTTAAGATGATTGGATAATAAGATAATGAAATTTGGGATAGTTAAGATTTATTTAACTTGTGTAAAGATTTATTCTCTATTTAAGATAAAATTTCCATGCTTTCAAATTCATGTCCTTGTTTTGTTTTTCAAACTATTTTTTTGTTGTCCTCATCATCCTTACCTTGCTATAGACTGGTGTAGGCATCTTTCTATATTCTTTTTATTAGAAATCTTTCTATAATTTTTGATAATCTTTGGTGCTCATTTTGAATCTATTTTTGCGTGCTTGTGTTCTTAATTTTGGAGAATCTTAGAAAGATCATCTCCACCTTGCGAAACTTACCTATAACAACAGTTATTAGGTATAATTTCAATCCCCTTGTCATCTTGTCCTAATCTTGTTTCACTCTATCTTTTTTTGTGCTTTCCCGTACCTCATTCCTTTTCGGGGACGAAAAGTTTTGAGTGGGGGAGAGTGTAACAACCCTGTATTTTGTGATTTTTTTTTGTATATTTTAATTAATTTAATTGAATTTTTGATTAAAAAAACTTATTTTATTTATTTTGAATGATAAATTTTAGTTTTGATATGAATTATCATTCCAAAGCATGACTAAAAAGAATATTTTCCAAAAAGTGAATTTTTGGTCAAAATAATCAAACTTTGACTTTTAATTTAAATTTATAAAAGTTTAAAATTTTAAATTTTATTTTTTATTATGAAAGTACATAAAATTTTAAGAACACTGCTTTTTGTTTCGTTGAAAATGGATTTAATTTGTGAAAGTTATACTGTTTTCAATATTGTGTGTACATTGAATTATTTAATAATTTTCTTTACGTTAAATTTGATAAATTATATTTTTAATTGTCAAATCATGTTCTAATATGTGTTATATGACATGTTAGATATATATTTTTTTTTTAAAACATTTTTTTTGGTGATGTTATAATTTTTCCAAAGTTTACCGTGTTGATATCTTTTTTTTGGCTGTTTTCTTATTTTTTGCTATTTTCTTCATTAAAATTTTATTTAAATTTAATTTTATATATTTATTTTGTGAATTAATTTTTATTTTGCGTACTTATCTTTATTTATAAATATTTTTCAAGTATATGAAAATTTTCCAAAGTGCATTGAATTTATTTCTAATTTTAAAGTCTACTTCACAATTTTAAGCCATTTTCTTAATTTAAATTCTATTTAATTAAAATTTAATTATTTATTTTATTTTAGAAATGATAAATAAATTATTTTATTTCAAAATTTTGCTTTAGAATATTTTTAAAATGAAGTAGATATTTTTCCAAAGCCATCGATGTTTTAATTATAATTTTTGAACCCTGTTTTCAATTTTTAAGCAATTTCCTTAATTCTTTTTATATTTTCTTTAAATTTAATTATATATTTTTATTTTTTTCGCTTTGTTTCGGTTTTTAGATGTACTTGCTGAATTTTATTTTATTTTATTTGATTTAAAAGAAAAGGAAGTATGGAAGGTTTTAAAAGCTAAGAAACGTAAAGTCGTTTCACCGTTTCTTTTACCGTTTCTTTTTCAATCAATGCATCAATTTATTGTAGCCGTTCCTTTTCTTTTGCTTATTCACGTGAAAGTTTCTCATTCCATCAATAATACACATCCATTTCAGATCTAAGCAAAGAAAATAAGCAATGGCCTCTCTTCCTCCTCTCATTTTTCTACTTCTTCTTCTTTGTTTTGCTTGATTTTTGCCATGACCTCTCATAGCTTTACTCGGCCCCACATCTCCACCACCACCACCGACCACACCACTACCATCTACAGCAGCACCACCTTCCCCTCCTCTGACCAAGATCTGACCATGGCCTCCCTATGATGCAAACCCCTCAAACTTGTAAAGCAATCCTTGAAAACAATGCCTAGACCACATAACTTCACTTATATCCTTCTTCTATCACCTTGGCCACCTCCCCTTGCTCCACCACCACCATAACCTGATCTCTGGCCATCACTTGACCTCTGTCCAGATCTGGAGCAAGCATGGCCAAGCCCAAACAATGACTAGGCCGAGCCTAGTGTTCCCCAAAAACCACTCCTTTTGGTCTTGACTCTTTGTCTGCTTCATGTTTAACTCCTAGCTCTTCACATCCCATTGTTTGCCTTCTTTTTGCTGACCATTGGATGAGCATTTCAGGTCTAGACCTGATCACGGCTGAGCCAAAATGATGTCATGGCCAAGCACTTGAATGGTTAATGAAAGGTTGAATCATTTTTTGTTAATTTCAAATTTCTAATTATTTCTATATTGTTTTGGTTGAATATTCATAAGTTATATTGTCTTGTTTTGTGGTTGTTTACAAGATGATATCTTGGCTATTTCTCTCCACTCAAAATCAAAGGTCGTGCCTTCTGGATCCGTTGTGTCATTCAAATTAATATCTCCAGCATAAAAATGTGAGTATTTCTCACCAGACATTATGTACTTATGTAAGTAATAAATTGACACCCTGCGAATCTGTAGAACTATATTAACATGTTATAACTGCTTATATTATTATCATATGATGTTCACACCTGTTAAACACCTGTTATATCATATGTTACTGTTATTTCATGCTATTCTGTATATTTTATCAGTTTATCACACTGTAAGTTCCCTGTAAATTAGAATCATTATGGGTTGAAATGATACATACCCGAACGGACTTTAGAATAGGGAAAAATCGTTATGGGCTGAAATGATAGGCTTGAACGGTTTTTATTTAATTTATTTTAACTTGGGATTGTGGGTTTGAAATGATAAAACCCGGATTTTCTTTGTAAATTACGGGTTGAAACGATATATTACCCGTATCACTTTACCTAGCGTAGAAAATTATATACAGGCCCGTAGTTAAAATATGTTTTTCTAAAACTTTTAAAATATTTTAGAAATTTAATTATTATAATATTTTGATTTGAAATTTAATAAAAATATAATTTTTGTAAAGTATTATTGATTTTCTGGAAATCTATAAGTTAAATAAACTATGGAAAAGTTAGAAATATGAATGTAAGTTATTTTGTAAATTTTGATTTAATTTTTAATGGAATTTAAATAACTTTGAAAATATGATAAATTTATGATATTTTGAATTTAAATTAATTTAAAATGATTTTATAAAATATTAACGATTTTGAATAAAGCTAAAATGTGAAATGAATGAATATTTTAAGTTGAAATTTTGAAATATAACTAAAATTGAAAATTTATGAAATTGACTTAAAAGTGAACTTTTAGTTAAGTAAATAAAAATAAAATTAAGTTATATTTGAGAATTTGAACTTAAGTGTTAAGTTGAAATTTAATGTAATGAATTTAAAATTGAACATTGCATTTTAATAAGTGAATTATTATTAAATCTTAATTTTTGAATGGAAATTTAACTTTATAAAATCATGAACTTGAGGAAAATTAAATGATATTTATAAATGTGAAAATGTATGATTTTTATGAGTTAAAATGTTTTAAATAAAAATATAATTGGTTGAGAAATTATATTGAATATTTGAAGTTAATTGGCTGCATTTTTGAAATGCTATTAATTACAATGTAAATGATATTACAGTATTTGTAAATGCTGTAGTTGATGATAATGAACTAGAAAGCTAAACTGAATTAAAAACTATTATAGCAATTTTGTAAGTGCTATAATTTTTGAATTTAACTAAGTTTATTTGGAATTTAAGTAAACTCTATTACAACATTTTAAAATGTTGTCTTTTGTTAAATTGAACTGTTTTGAATGTAACTCTCCGTAGCGTTTTCTAAATGCTGCGAAAAGTGAAATTTCACTGTTTTGATAAACGCAAGTGAATAAATGAACTTTGGAAGTTGAAAATTTTGGAAATTTAATAATTTAATTTTTAACATAATAACTTCATTTTTATGATTAAAAATGATTTTTTTTGGAATATAAACTGTTTTGAAATATGAATTGAAATGGTATTTTAAATTGAATAAAATGAATAATGATTTGAAATGTGGTTTCGAAAAGATATGATATTTTGATATATTAAAATGTTTTGAAAAGAAGTAGTGAAAGATATGATATTTTGATATATTAAAATGATTTGAAACGAAGTTTTGAAAGATATGATATTTTGATATTAAATGATTTGAAAAATGAAGCTTTGAAAGGTTATGATATTTTGATGTATTAAAATGATTTGAAAGGAAGTTTTTAAAGGATATGATAATTTAAAATATTGAAATGGTTAGAAATTACTTGATATTTATTTTGATAAATATTTGAATTGAAAGATATGGTATGATGATATATTGAAATGGTTTGGAAATGATTTAATCTTTATTTTGATAAAGGTTTGGGTTGAAATGACATTTTATTTTTTAAGTATAAAATATTGTTTTAAAGTTATAACTACGGGTTATAATAACGATTGGTTGTTAAAGAGACCGGGATCGGATATTGTCTTATAGCCGGCCAATACCGAAAACCACTTTAACAACTGTGTACGCGGTGGAGATTCCAGAATGAAGTAGGATGGTAGCGGCGTTCTCGAGGTATATTACGTGGACCCAACTCCGTGAGTTGGCATAAATGACTAAAACAGGAGCTATACCGGGCTACACAAAGGGTCGCACCCTTTCATCGAGCATGCTCCATCGAAAACCATTCTATTACTTTTGCGATTCGATATGTGGCGCCACTTTGATTCGAGGGTATTGTTCGAGGTGGGCGGAAGCTGCTGGCTTGCCGTCACCACCGGTCCGGGAGTGCAAACGGTGTATCACCCTGGCATTGCCTCGTGTGCCGTGTCATCTCCTTATAGCGAGCCCACTACGATTTTGGTTTTAAAGATCCGACCGCGTTAAGGTTCACCATCCCCTTAACGCTATTTTCTATATGATTATACTTTACTGATTAGACACTACTGTATATAGCGTATATTACTACATAGTAAATAGTTTAACGGATCCTTAGAAGATGGGCGGTCCCAAGCATCTTCTAAGTTACTTGTACCTTTGCTACAGTTCACTTGAGTTGGTTTACATTGTATAAGTATGTATGTCCTGACTCGAGTGTTTGTATTTTTATTTACGCTCGGGTCAGCCTTAGTTATTCACAGATTTGGATTTCCACTTTCTGGAGATTGGAATCGCTGGAGATTATCTACTTGTCAAGTTTCATCTTTTCAGTTCGGTTGTTCTATTCATCTTGTACTTGGTTATCATATTTAAACTTCTGTTATACTTTATTTCTTCTATTGTATCTTATGTAACTCTGATATATTTATATAGTAGCTTCATGAACTACTATCTCTTTTACTTCCGCTGCATTATTATTACTCTGTGTCTGTGATCTGTGATTTTTATTTACTGTATATTCTGAGATTTGCCAAATTTTTATTTACAACGCGGTATTTTGAGCAATTCAATTCCGGCATGAGTGTCTACCTATACACTTATAATGGATGCGAATGGTTGAAAATGCCTGGTTGTTACAGTTTCCAATTCAAATCTTTTATATAAAGGATACACCTTTTAAACTCCTTTTCGATTTCAAAACAAGGTTTAATAATCTTCCACAAAGGTTCATTCATAGCTTTCAAAAATATTCAAAATTTCATTTCAAACTTAAAACTTTTCAACACAAATTGGAAATCCTTTCCTTATATGAAAGCTATAATAATTTGAAAACAAATAGTTTTCGTTTCGAAAAAATCCAATTATATTTATACAAGTTAAATCCCCTTAAATATAAAACTTAGGTTAAATTCAAATTCTCAAAAAAATGCTATTAAAATGTTTTAAAACCCATATATAAACACATTTATAACTTGTACAATCTTTTTAAACCATAATTTCCAAACATAGAATTCAATTTCAAATCTTGAATTCAAATTCAAATCAAATTATTTAAATTTCAAAACCTTACCCAATAATTCAAAATAAATTTTATCTTTGAAACTCCTTTTCAAAAGTCTTTCTACATTTAACTCAATTCTATTTCCAAAACTTCTTGGATTCAAAATTCAATTTTTAAAACCATTTCAAAAATCTATGACTTAACCAATTTCCTCATGCAATCCATATTTGTGTGTGTAAGGTGTAGTCCAGGGGTTTTACACACAATAGTGCAACATTAACAATCATCACAGATATACATAAAGAAATATAGATAAGCGGTATATTCCTATAACGCTTATCTTCATTTACAGATCACAGATAAATAATATAAATTCATTACAGATAAATAAATTACATCACAGATAATTACATTACATTTAAGTAATTATAATAAGTAATTATAATAAGTAATTATCCCTAATTACTTAATTACTTTTAAGTAATTACTTAATAAATTAATCACATTAATTATCCCTAATTATCCTTAAATTAATTATAATAAGTAATTACCCCTAATTACTTAATTACTTTTAAGTAATTACCTTAATAAATTAATCACATTAATTATCCTCTAATTAACCGCATTAATTAATTAATCACATTAAATAATTATCCTTCAAATCATTTGACTAATCAAACTTTAATCATAAATTAATTAGCCTTAGTTACTTTCTTAATTAATTAATTATCCCTTATTGTAATTACACAAAGTAATTAACCCTTAATTAATTTAAGCAATTAATTTTATTAAGCAATTATACATTAATTAATTTAAATCGCCCTTAAATAAATTACATCCAATAATTATCCCAATATAATTACTCAAAACCCAAAATAATACTAAACATTTCAAAATTCAATCTTTAACCCATTTGAAAACTTTATTTAGGATTTTGAATACTATTTTTTTCTTATTTTGAAAACTTATTAATTCAACTGCATAATTAATCTAATTTATAATTACTTTTAGATAACAATTTAAATCCTCGAAAACTTGTTTCAAAATCTTGTTAAATATATTTGCTTTGAACTTAGTTGATCCCTTTTTATTTTAAGCTTGAAAAAAACTTATTTCATATAATCTTTAAAACATTCAAATCCCAGTAAAATCAACTTCAGATTTTAAAATCTGAACCATGTCTTTCTTTTAAAAACTAAAAACCTGGAATCGAAACGAAACGACCCGAGCCAAACACTGGTTTTCCCCATTCTCACTTCGAGTTTCCCCCACCATTCATTTGCTTCGAGTCGAACATTTATCTTTCTTGAGTTTGGACCCGAGGGCGTTCTTTCTTCCCAAAACTTCGAACGGCGCTGATACGCATACATGGTGCACGTGCACGATCATCAGAATGTTCTTCGACCAACATCGCGACCACCCACCAGTCACTCTCGACCCATCGACGAACTCCACAACCCAGAAACACAGTACCACCATGAAATCAAAATTAAATTATTCGAGCATTTCTTGGAACCCAACTATCACCAGTAAATCGCCTCGCATCCCCACGTCAAGTCACCAACGATCACGAGACTCTGTCCGCGGCCGCTTCGATGACCTACGAAGCTTTTCCCCCCAGTCCAATCATCCCAAATCCATTGTCGATGATGCAGTTATCTCAGGTACCACCTTGACCCAAAACTCCACTAAAACCCTAAAGCTCACTCGCTCTCCTAATCCAAAGCCTATTTCAAAATTCGGCTACGGTCGAAGTATTCCCCACGACCACCTTCATCTTTCATAACAGGCCGCATCACCCCACGTTGATGAGGACGACAAAGATTGATTTTAGAAAGAAAATTTGACTTTTAACAATTTCTCGAGATTAACCAATTTAAAAATCGTGATTTTTCTTTTAAAAATCATCATTTCCGAAAGCAAATCATATGATATATTCAATTCAAGAAATTAAGATACTTGAGTTTTTTGCATTTGTTTGAGTTTCACTGTAAATTCTTGTTTCAAATAAAAATTTACTTTCTGATCTTCTTAAAAATATTATTAAGAGCTAAATTATGATTTAACAAACGCATTTTGTTTGAACCCCAAGGTCTAAAGAGGATTAGAGGTGAAGATTTAAATTTTTAAAACAGGTTTGGAACCCTGTTAACCTGGAAAAGAGGCATTTATTTATTTTTATTTTTATTGCACAAACATGCACTAGTATATCCATCTATACAGAAGCACATATTTACACAAGCATACACAGATATAGATCATTATATGCAATCCAGAAGATATACATACAGGTTCAAGTGTTTGCTCACCTTATATTGATGAAGACAGAGGAACAGAGAAGCTCGAACTAAATTGGCAAATCAGGAAATTATTTCTACCACTTTTGAAACTGAGATTTGATCTTGCTCCCAGACCCTATTAGTTGCTGAGCTATGATCTTGATGATTGATTGTTTCAGGTTTTGATTCCTTTGCATTGCACTTTGAGTTGTTCCAGATTTTGTTCTCAAGGCTTCCAAATTTTAAATTCTTGTCTTAATTACTACAGTTTAATTCTGCCTGAACCTGAAGTTGTCACTCAGGTTTGATTCAAGTGAAGATGGCATTTGATGTTACTCGGGTTTATATCTTTTTCTGGTTTTGAAAACTTTTCTTTTGAGTGGAGATGATTTTGTTTTTCTCTGATCTAAACTTACAGGTTTGCAACTAAGATTGTTTGCTTTGAATGTTTGTTTTTTAGGTTTTGGGATTCTCAGTTTTGATGAGGAGAAAACTAAAATATGGTTTTTTTTCCTCTTTTGCATGTTAATAGAATTTTAAATTAAAAGAAATTTTATCTTTTCCACTTGTATTGTTTGCATGATGATTTATTTACATTTCTTAATCTTTGTGATTACTTGCCTTACATTTGTTAACATGAAGAAAATTTGTGTTTAAACCCTTAATTTAATTAGTTAAAATTCTAGTTTTAACCCCTCTTGTTATTATATTTTTCAAAGTTATACTCATCATGTTTTATACTTGTTAATGTTCGTATATTTATGTTTAAATATCTTAGTTCAAATTTTTTATAAATTTGTTTTCAATCCTTATTTCATTATAAATTACTTAATTTATGTACAGACTATATGCTTTAGCCATTGTTTACTTAAGTATCTATGTTTATACAAAAAAAACAAACTTCATTTTGTATTTATAAATTTTAAAACAAATTATACTTTAATAAATAACACACATATGTATATTATAAAATTTAGCTTTTAAACAACATTCAAAAAATTTACTATATTATAAAATCCTTTAAAGCAAAAGATGGTTTTACAATTTTAATTCCACATGAATAAATAATTTTATTCTTAAATTAGCCTTTGAGAAAATTTACAATAAAATTCGAACATCGTTTTGAAATTGTAATGTATTTTTAAATAATTAAAAACAAATTCCTATTAATTAAAAATAAGATTTTAAATCCAATTTAATTTCAATATATTTATTTTTAAATCCAATACTCATTTATAAAATACTTATCCTTAAATTTCAAACCAAAGTTCTATTTAAAATCTAAAATATTTGTTTATTCTGCAAAATTTTTAATTAATTCACAAATAATTTCATATTTAAATTCCAAAATTAAATTAATTGCCAAATTAAACTTGTTAAAGTTCGGGAATGTTACAGATTCCCCCCTTAAGAAAATTTCGTCCTCGAAATTTGTAAGGGAGACAACAAAGAATAGTTGAAAGATAGAGCAATGAATCACCAGATCAAGCTGAATATTTATTCCGCATTTGGCTTACCAAATCAAAATATCAATAATAGATACAAGAACGAATCTGTTTAACTCTTTACAAGCTACTCGAGGTCATCCAGATCTACGAAGTATGCAGGGGCATTGGTTAGTTCGAAGGATAATTAACCGCTCGTAGAATATATCTAGACCTAAAAGAGTAGACAGATATGTGGATAAAAATCCAAAACTTTTTAATCTAGGAACCAAAGTATAACCATCAACCAAAGCAACCCAAGCAAACAATTCATCCAATCAAACAATTCTGACCCATCTGAAGTTTGTGTCTCATGTAAATATATCAAATCTTCTTCCTGGAGCTGCTAGGAATCATCAAAGATGTAACGCCCCGAAAATTTTCGACTTTCGAAAATTCAACATCGATACTCACTTTATCGACTGCCGAGAAATCGAAGGCCAAAAACCCGAAATGTTATGGTTTAAGAAAAAGAATTTAAGAAAAGAGAATAGAAAAAAAAACAAGTAACAGAGGAAAAAGAAGATAGAAAATTTTTAAATAGAAGAAAAAGAGAATAGAGAATATAGAAAATAGAACAGAAAGAAAATAGAACGGAACAGAAAACAACAGAACAACATCAGAATCTCACAATTCACAGCGGAACAACATATAATAATAAATGAATAATCTTTAAACAAAGAACTATATCAGTTATTACATTATATTACATTTCATTACATCATATCATCAGAGTGTACAACAACAACAAACAGTGCAGCGGAAAAAGAAATACTATATAAATAATACGCCATGCCATCCAGCTTGCCTCCAGCAACTCCAGAATATCCAGAATATCCTGATAAACCTAACTCTTAACTGCCCGTGTGGAAATTGGTGGGCACCCAGAGTTTAGGAAGGAAAACAATAAACTCCAAGTCAGTCATGTGACTGGTGTGAGAACTCAAAACAGTTTATTTATCTTTAAAAATCAAAATAGAGGAATATTTTTAAAGTCAATTCGCAATGCTTTTAAAAATGAGACTACCATAAGGCCTCCCGCACACACACACAATGCAAACGCAGAATTGGAGGAGATTTCTCCTTATGATAGTCAAAGATGCCTGATACGCATTTAAAATAACATTTGATATTATTACTAGTGTATAGTGTAGAAAAAATTCATTTCGAAAGTAGAATATAAATCTTAGCCAACATACGACCATTATCGTATGCTTACTATAGCTACGATCCAAACAGTGTTGCGACAACATAAGTGAATGATAGGTCCTACAACTAAAACCGTACAAGTCACGTATTGTTTCTTTGGATTTCCAACGAATGATCAGGCCAAGGAACTTCCCATTGCCACATGAGAATGCCTCTGGATGGACATCCCCGAGAACCAAACCGGATCTCTACCAACACAAGGCCGGGTTACCCCTAACTGAGTAACAACTGACCGAATATGCCATCCCCCGGTCCTTTGGGACCTTTTCACCGAGCGCTCGTAATCAATTCACACAATCATAACAAAGTGTTTTCAACATGAGTAAGTATCTGGGCTCCATACCATGATACCACCCTTTTCCAGAAGGAAATGCACACATCCTAAAGGGCGCTACCCCTCATAACCTTGCCGCATCTTTCCTGTTTTGACCATTCAATGGGTGTGAGGCTCGACGAAGTCACGTCCACAAAAACATACTTTATACAAAAGCCATGCTTTGGGTCAACAAATGATCAACACAATGATCACTAAGATAGACGATCAAATAAACGATCCTATCACAAATAATCAACACAATGATCATTTCAGCATCACTCAGCATATCACATTACCAATTTGGGAATATATCGCTGATAACATTCAACTACATAACCTCTGAGCACGTACGTCTCAGAGAAGGGTGTTAAGCTAAAAGAATAAATTCTCCGCCACCAACAGAAATATATTTGAATGAAATCGGCTTTATTTCTCAACTTGTAATGTCAGACATACAATCCATACAAGTCTGTTCCGGGCTCGAACAAAACCGAAGGCACTTACAAAGAAGTCCTTACAATCCGGATATTCACAATCCTGATCGGATTTCCCATCACTTAGGGAGTCTCTATACCGTTGCAACTCAGTGCAGAGACAATCGATAGGTCATCCTATCGCTTTCGCAAATACCGGGTCTTCAACACCGATCTTCAATGCTATCATAACGACGTATCACATATTCGGAATGGGTTATACGACCCCATGGTCCTTTCCCGGTTAACCCGAATAGTGAGCGCTTATTCAAAAATAAGTGTGGCATTCACATTCAAACAAATCACATCAAATACCCATTCAAAGGGAAATATTGATAGTCGGTTATTCAACTATCAATGGATATGCACACATCACCAGTTTCCAAATAATTTTCCAAATTATTTATTTTCCAAAATATCTTTACAAGATATATAATTTCACACTCCAAAAATAAATCAATATTTATTTTTAGACAAATTCCTCTTTCCTTTATAAATTCCATAGTGAATTTATATTTCACAATATCCATGCATATACGATTTCAATTATTCATTTCAATTTATCTTCAAAAAGATAAATTCTCTAATATTCACTTTATATTGGAAAAAACATTTCCATACTTATTTATTCATAAGTAATTCACAAATTTTATTTATTTTCAACACTTAGAAAATATTCAATATACTTAAATCGAGATTAAGTATATATTTCATTCTTTAAGGAAATCATGCTCTTAAACATATTTATTTGGGCCAAAACGAATGTTACGTAAAACATCGTTACGACAACCCAAAATCACTAGTATAGGGATTCGAATTTTAAGATAGATATATAAATCCCAATACTATACAAAACATTTCCTTTCGGAAATCATTTACTATAACAACAGTGTTATAGTCCACCATTTCCTTTTATTTCTCGAAAACGTCTATTTCAACAATCAATGTTGAAATCTATGGTTTCGAATCTCAACACATTTTAAAACATCGTTAGATCGTTTTAAGTTCTATTTAAAACATCACATTCAAAACAATTTCTTTAACATATTATTCACTATTCAAAAACGTGAATATTCTTTGTTAACAAATTTCATCCTTTTATTCATTTTATTTCAAAGGGTTATTCACAGTCAAAACGTGAATATAACCCCATAAATAGGTTTCAACAATTTACTTATCAACATAAGTCATTTGCGAATTTATAAAACAACGTTTATAAATTCCATTTCTAATTATTTATAACAACTTCCTTTTATAAATTCCTTTATTTACCTATTCGATTTATAACTCAATTATAAAACAAAGGTTCATATTATAAGTCAAATACTTATAATTTATTCGTTCACAAAAATCGTTCCTTTGAACTTCATAATTATAAATCTTATAACTTATAAGATTCAATTATTTATCCAAATATATTCTTTAATAACTTCACAAAATTTATAAATCTTACCATTTATAAATTTCATTTATAACATCACCATTTATAATTTTATAAATTCCATTCACTTATGCAATCCATTTTCACTTCATTCAAACACTTATAAAAACTCGTTTTATAATGTCAATATTTCAATTTATAAATATCCATTTATAAATCTCTTAATATAAATCAATTTATATTATTCTTTAAAACATCTTTAATCTCCTTTATTATTTCACCATTTTGATTCATAAAATAATTAAATTTTATAAATCCTATATTTAAACCTTTCACAATAAATTCTAAAATCCTGATTAAACTATTTTATAAAATCGTTAGCATCATATTCTCAAAAATCAGTTTTTAACTATATTTCTCAAAAATCATAATTTTTATATAACATTAAAATTATACGTTTATTTATTTAAAATAAATCAATTTCCAAAAATATTTTATAAACGTATACTTTCAAAAATCACTTTGAAATCATTTTAAAATTCCAAATTTGGTCCAATGATGCTACACACCAAATAGTCAATCACGACAACAACGATATCATATATCGATATGATAATCCATCAAATATCAAAATATCTGAAATCAAATAAATACTGTTGAGGAATCCAGTTGGATCCCTCCAACCTGTTTTCCTGCATCCAAAAACATTAGCACAATACCAATTTCGCTCCAGTATGAAATTATCGCGGTATATGGGATTTAAATATTATCCGCTTAATAGACGGCGCAATAGGGTCTCATCCGCTAAACAAAAAATGCGGGAAATCAATAACTCCAATATATACATATGCCAATATATATATATTGCTATTATATATAATACCAATTTCACTGTTTATGAAATATTCGCGGTATATGTTTTTAATAAATAACATCCGCTTACTAACGGCGTATAATGTCTATTTTAACAATCAATAGATATCAATCATCATTCAAACATGCATTCAAATATTTTAAATCTAACTATTTAAAATAAAATCGAAATTGATTCGATTGAGTGAGAAGTTCTCACCTTGATTTCAATTTCGTTTTAGCGATTTATTTCGAATAAAATTAAACGGACGTTTAATTTTACACGAAATTTTCACTAACTCCAAACGACTCCAATCCAATTTCATCGCGTAGTGCTCGTCCATACGATTCCAACGCAACTGTTTTCGCGCGTTTTTGACCTCGTATGAAAAAGATATTGATTTTACAAGTTACACGATTTAATTTACCAATTTACAACTAAATTTATAAATTATAAACCTAAATCAGTTTCTGGCCATTGGATCCCACTGCCCCCTCATCATCACCGTCCCTTGCTTCTCCCCCAACTCGCGTGTTTCCTCCAGTTCATCACGCTATGGCCGAACCCAACCTATAGATTAGGGTTAAATTATACTCCATCAATACTCGACGAAAACTCGATCAGGGACTTGCGTTTTGAAGAGCACGACAAGCTCCATACTCGGCCTGACCATGGTGGCACTCGGCCACCTCGTGATACGCGCGCACGTGAAATGAACGGCCACGTTTGCGCTCAAATTCCCATCGATCCGTGAAGCCATTCGCGATCTTGACCGTTGAATCTGTAGAACACACTCTACTCTACAACATTGCAGTTGAACGCTTTTCGTATAAATGCATGGATTGAAAGATTTTTGAAGAAAAGAAAGGGTGATTATCGGCCTTTGGTTCTGTATATGGCGGCTAGGGTTTATTAAAACCTAACATTTTTTTTTATTTAATTTATGAAGGCATTGGTCTATTTATAGAAGAAAATCGAACACTATTCATCCGGAAATTCCGAACTCCGATTTACGCGCCGTAACCAGCGTTTCTAGGGTTTACCCCGCGTTCCGGACACAATGGAACAGGTTTCGGAAGCTAATTCGGACATCTGTGCGAGTTATGGCTACAAACGCTCAATTTGAATTAAACCGATTTAAGCGATTTTCTAGGCGTTTTAATTCGTACCGGACAAACGGTAAATCCAATCGACACGAAATTTGAAACCTTACAATAATATCACATTACGGATCCGATGAAACTGGTTTCGTCGAAATCCGAGACTTTTTGAAAAATGGCTATTTTAACTCGCCAAATTTAAATTAAAAACAATTCGATGCGTTTCGAGCTGCCACGATCAAACGATAGCTCCGATTGACACGAAAATTGAAATCCGGTAATAACTAACTATTACGGATCTAATGGAACTGGTTTCGTTCAATTCTGAGACTGTTCAAAAATTGACTATTTTCACTAGTCGATTTAAATATTAAAATATTCAATTTTCACAAATTAACTTTTAATTCGATTTTAAAAGTTCTAAAACATCATTCTAACTCCAACATGATATAATAAAATTTTACAAATCATTTTCAATCACATTTAACTCGATTTTCAATTATTTCCATAATTTAACATATTAAATTATTGATTTAATTATTCAATTAAATCCAATAATTCAAATAAAAATTTATTCGACTTATAAATTCACTTATTAATATTTAAAATTAATTAAATATTCAAATTTTTAATTTCTAAAAATTCTGGGTCGTTACAATCTTCCCCCCTTAAAAGAATTTCGTCCTCGAAATTATCAAGTAAGAAAAGTTATAGAATTTATTAACTTTCCATAAAATCTATAGTTAAACTTCTTATAATAACTTTACTAAGTTTTCAAATCATACTTAGTTATCCTTTCAAAAACAACTGCTATTGTTTAACTTTCAATTCCAAATCAAAGTTAAAGTTTTCAAAAATTTTCCAATTTTCTCAAATTTTTCTAACGCCTTAAATTTTCGGAAAAATTCGCCATAGTCTCCTTTGCGCGGCTCGATCCGAAAAAAAAATGACAGTATACATATCACAAATATACATCTCATCAAGTAATGAGGCATCCCGAAGGGAAAAAAGTATAAAAGTACGGTATGTAATCCGAGATATGTACCTTATATTTTATTAGCGAGCATATACGGCTAATATAGCGCGAAAGCGAGCTCCAAATGCGAAGCAAACGCGATCCGCACCTACTAATCACTCAACAAACAACATGAGAACATGCATATAGATAATAGTACCAATATACAACATATAGCAACATAATAACTATATATGTCACATAACAAATGCAACCAAACAACAAATGCAAACATCAACCAACTAACATCCATAACCAATAAATATTCATTCATATTCTCATTCATATTCAATGAATTGGTTTTCAATTTAATCACATTTGATTTATTAACAGTGGATGTTTACTAACATTCATTTTCAATTAGTTTATATTCACTAATTCATATTCAAGTTGGTTCACTTCCAATTCAAATTCAATTCTATTTAAGATTTACTTAACTTCCAATCGAATTTCAATTACTTTAGCTTTCAATTTCATTAACTCAATTCCATTAACACTTAATGAATTATATACAATCAACTAACAATCATATAACAATCAATTGTATATTAATTACAACCAAATTTCCTTTGCTTACAATTGGTTTAATTAAATTGATTTTCATTCAATCTTTCAACTTCCAATAACATTAGATTTTAACGAATTAACACTTATATTCATTATTTCATATCAATTATTCACATTTAATTGGTTAATATTCAATCCATATACTTTCACTTCTTATATATATAAGTTTATTTCACAATTGTAAATCACTTTAATTATAATTCAATTCTTATAATTCATTTGCTTATACAATAATTCTTTTACTTAGATTATTCAAACTTAACAATCAACTTATATACACTTTAATAATTCTGAAAAATTATTTCTTTATATATAAAATAAAATCAAGGTAAAATTATTTCATTTACCCAATTTAAAATCAATATTGTGTCGAATTGTTCTATTCAAGTGTTTAGAAACCCCTTCGGCATAGTTGTCGAGACCACGCTGACGAAAGTTCATATGCCACTCAACAAACCAATCATCCCAATATAAAACAATTTATATTCACTAACAAATACGCTCTCATAGCTATTATTACACTCAAATTCATTCTAGAGTACTACTGACTCTATCTCTAATGAGTAATACCCAACAGAACCATGGTTGTCGCTTAACCATATGCTCCGATACCAAATGTAACGCCCCGAAAATTTTCGACTTTCGAAAATTCAACATCGATACTCACTTTATCGACTGCCGAGAAATCGAAGGCCAAAAACCCGAAATGTTATGGTTTAAGAAAAAGAATTTAAGAAAAGAGAATAGAAAAAAAAAACAAGTAACAGAGCAAAAAGAAGATAGAAAATTTTTAAATAGAAGAAAAAGAGAATAGAGAATATAGAAAATAGAACAGAAAGAAAATAGAACGGAACAGAAAACAACAGAACAACATCAGAATCTCACAATTCGCAGCGGAACAACATATAATAATAAATGAATAATCTTTAAACAAAGAACTATATCAGTTATTACATTACATTACATTTCATTACATCATATCATCAGAGTGTACAACAACAACAAACAGTGCAGCGGAAAAAGAAATACTATATAAATAATACGCCATGCCATCCAGCTTGCCTCCAGCAACTCCAGAATATCCAGAATATCCTGATAAACCTAACTCTTAACTGCCCGTGTGGAAATTGGTGGGCACCCAGAGTTTAGGAAGGAAAACAATAAACTCCAAGTCAGTCATGTGACTGGTGTGAGAACTCAAAACAGTTTATTTATCTTTAAAAATCAAAATAGAGGAATATTTTTAAAGTCAATTCGCAATGCTTTTAAAAATGAGACTACCATAAGGCCTCCCGCACACACACAATGCAAACGCAGAATCGGAGGAGATTTCTCCTTATGATAGTCAAAGATGCCTGATACGCATTTAAAATAACATTTGATATTATTACTAGTGTATAGTGTAGAAAAAATTCATTTCGAAAGTAGAATATAAATCTTAGCCAACATACGACCATTATCGTATGCCTACTATAGCTACCATCCAAACAGTGTTGCAACACCATAAGTGAATGATAGGTCCTACAACTAAAACCGTACAAGTCACGTATTGTTTCTTTGGATTTCCAACGAATGATCAGGCCAAGGAACTTCCCATTGCCACATGAGAATGCCTCTGGATGGACATCCCCGAGAACCAAACCGGATCTCTACCAACACAAGGCCGGGTTACCCCTAACTGAGTAACAACTGACCGAATATGCCATCCCCCGGTCCTTTGGGACCTTTTCACCGAGCGCTCGTAATCAATTCACACAATCATAACAAAGTGTTTTCAACATGAGTAAGTATCTGGGCTCCATACCATGATACCACCCTTTTCCAGAAGGAAATGCACACATCCTAAAGGGCGCTACCCCTCATAACCTTGCCGCATCTTTCCTGTTTTGACCATTCACGGGGTGTGAGGCTCGACGAAGTCACGTCCACAAAAACATACTTTATACAAAAGCCATGCTTTGGGTCAACAAATGATCAACACAATGATCACTAAGATAGACGTTCAAATAAACGATCCTATCACAAATAATCAACACAATGATCATTTCAGCATCACTCAGCATATCACATTACCAATTTGGGAATATATCGCTGATAACATTCAACTACATAACCTCTGAGCACGTACGTCTCAGAGAAGGGTGTTAAGCTAAAAGAATAAATTCTCCGCCACCAACAGAAATATATTTGAATGAAATCGGCTTTATTTCTCAACTTGTAATGTCAGACATACAATCCATACAAGTCTGTTCCGGGCTCGAACAAAACCGAAGGCACTTACAAAGAAGTCCTTGCAATCCGGATATTCACAATCCTGATCGGATTTCCCATCACTTAGGGAGTCTCTATACCGTTGCAACTCAGTGCAGAGACAATCGATAGGTCATCCTATCGCTTTCGCAAATACCGGGTCTTCAACACCGATCTTCAATGCTATCATAACGACGTATCACATATTCGGAATGGGTTATACGACCCCATGGTCCTTTCCCGGTTAACCCGAATAGTGAGCGCTTATTCAAAAATAAGTGTGGCATTCACATTCAAACAAATCACATCAAATACCCATTCAAAGGGAAATATTGATAGTCGGTTATTCAACTATCAATGGATATGCACACATCACCAGTTTCCAAATAATTTTCCAAATTATTTATTTTCCAAAATATCTTTACAAGATATATAATTTCACACTCCAAAAATAAATCAATATTTATTTTTAGACAAATTCCTCTTTCCTTTATAAATTCCATAGTGAATTTATATTTCACAATATCCATGCATATACGATTTCAATTATTCATTTCAATTTATCTTCAAAAAGATAAATTCTCTAATATTCACTTTATATTGGAAAAAACATTTCCATACTTATTTATTCATAAGTAATTCACAAATTTTATTTATTTTCAACACTTAGAAAATATTCAATATACTTAAATCGAGATTAAGTATATATTTCATTCTTTAAGGAAATCATGCTCTTAAACATATTTATTTGGGCCAAAACGAATGTTACGTAAAACATCGTTACGACAACCCAAAATCACTAGTATAGGGATTCGAATTTTAAGATAGATATATAAATCCCAATACTATACAAAACATTTCCTTTCGGAAATCATTTACTATAACAACAGTGTTATAGTCCACCATTTCCTTTTATTTCTCGAAAACGTCTATTTCAACAATCAATGTTGAAATCTATGGTTTCGAATCTCAACACATTTTAAAACATCGTTAGATCGTTTTAAGTTCTATTTAAAACATCACATTCAAAACAATTTCTTTAACATATTATTCACTATTCAAAAACGTGAATATTCTTTGTTAACAAATTTCATCCTTTTATTCATTTTATTTCAAAGGGTTATTCACAGTCAAAACGTGAATATAACCCCATAAATAGGTTTCAACAATTTACTTATCAACATAAGTCATTTGCGAATTTATAAAACAACGTTTATAAATTCCATTTCTAATTATTTATAACAACTTCCTTTTATAAATTCCTTTATTTACCTATTCGATTTATAACTCAATTATAAAAAGGTTCATATTATAAGTCAAATACTTATAATTTATTCGTTCACAAAAATCGTTCCTTTGAACTTCATAATTATAAATCTTATAACTTATAAGATTCAATTATTTATCCAAATATATTCTTTAATAACTTCACAAAATTTATAAATCTTACCATTTATAAATTTCATTTATAACATCACCATTTATAATTTTATAAATTCCATTCACTTATGCAATCCATTTTCACTTCATTCAAACACTTATAAAAACTCGTTTCATAATGTCAATATTTCAATTTATAAATATCCATTTATAAATCTCTTAATATAAATCAATTTATATTATTCTTTAAAACATCTTTAATCTCCTTTATTATTTCACCATTTTGATTCATAAAATAATTAAATTTTATAAATCCTATATTTAAACCTTTCACAATAAATTCTAAAATCCTGATTAAACTATTTTATAAAATCGTTAGCATCATATTCTCAAAAATCAGTTTTTAACTATATTTCTCAAAAATCATAATTTTTATATAACATTAAAATTATACGTTTATTTATTTAAAATAAATCAATTTCCAAAAATATTTTATAAACGTATACTTTTAAAAATCACTTTGAAATCATTTTAAAATTCCAAATTTGGTCCAATGATGCTACACACCAAATAGTCAATCACGACAACAACGATATCATATATCGATATGATAATCCATCAAATATCAAAATATCTGAAATCAAATAAATACTGTTGAGGAATCCAGTTGGATCCCTCCAACCTGTTTTCCTGCATCCAAAAACATTAGCACAATACCAATTTCGCTCCAGTACGAAATTATCGCGGTATATGGGATTTAAATATTATCCGCTTAATAGACGGCGCAATAGGGTCTCATCCGCTAAACAAAAAATGCGGGAAATCAATAACTCCAATATATAGATATGCCAATATATATATATTGCTATTATATATAATACCAATTTCACTGTTTATGAAATATTCGCGGTATATGTTTTTAATAAATAACATCCGCTTACTAACGGCGTATAATGTCTATTTTAACAATCAATAGATATCAATCATCATTCAAACATGCATTCAAATATTTTAAATCTAACTATTTAAAATAAAATCGAAACTGATTCGATTGAGTGAGAAGTTCTCACCTTGATTTCAATTTCGTTTTAGCGATTTATTTCGAATAAAATTAAACGGACGTTTAATTTTACACGAAATTTTCACTAACTCCAAACGACTCCAATCCAATTTCATCGCGTAGTGCTCGTCCATACGATTCCAACGCAACTGGTTTCGCGCGTTTTTGACCTCGTATGAAAAAGATATTGATTTTACAAGTTACACGATTTAATTTACCAATTTACAACTAAATTTATAAATTATAAACCTAAATCAGTTTCTGGCCATTGGATCCCACTGCCCCCTCATCATCACCGTCCCTTGCTTCTCCCCCAACTCGCGTGTTTCCTCCAGTTCATCACGCTATGGCCGAACCCAACCTATAGATTAGGGTTAAATTATACTCCATCAATACTCGACGAAAACTCGATCAGGGACTTGCGTTTTGAAGAGCACGACAAGCTCCATACTCGGCCTGACCATGGTGGCACTCGGCCACCTCGTGATACGCGCGCACGTGAAATGAACGGCCACGTTTGCGCTCAAATTCCCATCGATCCGTGAAGCCATTCGCGATCTTGACCGTTGAATCTGTAGAACACACTCTACTCTACAACATTGCAGTTGAACGCTTTTCGTATAAATGCATGGATTGAAAGATTTTTGAAGAAAAGAAAGGGTGATTTTCGGCCTTTTGTTCTGTACACGGCGGCTAGGGTTTATTAAAACCTAACATATTTTTTTTTATTTAATTTATGAAGGCATTGGTCTATTTATAGAAGAAAATCGAACACTATTCATCCGGAAATTCCGAACTCCGATTTACGCGCCGTAACCAGCATTTATGGGGTTTACCCCGCGTTCCGGACACAATGGAACAGGTTTCGGAAGCTAATTCGGACATCTGTGCGAGTTATGGCTACAAACGCTCAATTTGAATTAAACCGATTTAAGCGATTTTCTAGGCGTTTTAATTCATACCGGACAAACGGTAAATACAATCGACACGAAATTTGAAACCTTACAATAATATCACATTACGGATCCGATGAAACTGGTTTCGTCGAAATCCGAGACTTTTTGAAAAATGGCTATTTTAACTCGCCAAATTTAAATTAAAAACAATTCGATGCGTTTCGAGCTGCCACGATCAAACGATAGCTCCGATTGACACGAAAATTGAAATCCGGTAATAACTAACTATTACGGATCCAATGGAACTAGTTTCGTTCAATTCTGAGACTGTTCAAAAATTGACTATTTTCACTAGTCGATTTAAATATTAAAATATTCAATTTTCACAAATTAACTTTTAATTCGATTTTAAAAGTTCTAAAACATCATTCTAACTCCAACATGATATAATAAAATTTTAAAAATCATTTTCAATCACATTTAACTCGATTTTCAATTATTTCCATAATTTAACATATTAAATTATTGATTTAATTATTCAATTAAATCCAATAATTCAAATAAAAATTTATTCGACTTATAAATTCACTTATTAATATTTAAAATTAATTAAATATTCAAATTTTTAATTTCTAAAAATTCTGGGTCGTTACAAAAGAATTGAAAAGACGAATCAAAGGAGATTGATAGAAAAAGTTTATTTCCGTTGTTACAGGGCATTGGCCATTTGTAGTGGTATTTCCCTGTCCCCTATCTCGTCCTCTTCTTGCACTCATACTCCTATCAATGGATAGTAAGAGAATTTACTGAGTCATACGGACGGATATCTTAAGGATATACTCATTCTAGGGTATACTTCACCCTATCTCTATTGAGTTACCTAATGTGTTATACTCTTGAGCTAAAGTTTCAACCTTCAGCTCTGATACCAAATGTAGCGACCCTGACTCGACGTTCGAAAATCGACACACGTACTTCACTTGTACTCGAATGCCGCAGATTCAAACGTCGAATCTGGCTCGCTGGAGCTTATAACACATTAAGTATAACAACACAGCGGAAGAAAAGATAAATATCATATACAACTCCAATGATACAATATCCGAATATGATATAACACTGATACACAACTGCCTAACAAATATCAGAGATATGATACTACAATCCACAGTGGAAGGTAATAACACCAGCAGCAGAACAAACACTCCAATTTGAACTCCAAAGGAGGAACTCCGGTATTAGCAACTCCGACCCCATAGCTCCAATGCTCCAAACCAAATAGCTCAATCCATAAGCGAGAACCACCATCACCTTTTGCTAAGCAAGGTGAGTCGTGAACTCCAAAGACTGAACTAGGTCCAGATAATCTACTAAACCTGACTATCCAAAAAAACCAACTCTAGACTACCCGTGTGGAAAATTGTGGGCACCCAGAGTTTAGGAAGGGAACAGTAAACTCCGGGTCGGTCATGGTACTGGTATG
The DNA here is from genome assembly GCA_030765085.1 of Allium cepa. Classification (NCBI taxonomy): domain Eukaryota; kingdom Viridiplantae; phylum Streptophyta; class Magnoliopsida; order Asparagales; family Amaryllidaceae; genus Allium; species Allium cepa. The sequence continues at coordinate 456,477,290 of CM060938.1, read as the reverse complement.
AGCAAACAAAAAAAGTTTTATCTTTAAAACAAACAACAAAAGATTTTCAAATTTTGAAAACCGCAATGTTTTTTTTTTAAAATGAAACTGCCATAAGGTCTCCCGCCACACACACAATGCAAGCGCACACGTGGAAGAGATTTCTCCTTATGACAGTCAAAAATGGTTACTACGCAAAATCTTTTTGATATTATTATTAGTGCATAATGCAGAAAACATTTGCAAGTATAATATTAATCTTAGCCAGCATACGTACCATTATAGTATTCCTACTATAGCTACCATATTAAATGGCAGGTTCTACAACTAAAACTGTACAAGGCGCGTATTGGATGATTGGATTTCCAACAAATGATCAGGCCAAAGAACTTCCTATTGCCACATGGGAACGCCTCTGGAGGGACGCCCGAGAACATACCCGGGACTCTGCCAACACAAGGTTGGCTTCCTCCCTGCCCGAGAGTAACACCTAAAAATATGCCATCCTCGGTCGTTTGCGACCTTTATATACACCAACAACATCACACAGTAATAAATTTACAGTGTCCACATGAGTTAAGTATCTGGGCTCCATACCATGATACCACCCTTTTCCAGAAGGAATGGACATACCCTAAGGGTGCAACCCCTGAAACCTTGTCGCATCTTTCTTGATTCGACCATTACCGGGTTGTGAGGCTCGATGAGGTCTCGTCCACAAAGCTACACTTTTTCACAAAGTCATGCTTTGATCAACAAATGATCAGCAGCACTTCATATGCCACATTACCAAATTAGGAATTTATCACTAGTAACCACCAACTACATAATCTATGAGATCGTACGTCTCAGAGAAGGGTATTAAGCTAAGAGAATAATTCTCCGCCACCAAACAGAAATGTATTTGATAGAAACTAGCTTTACATCTCAAAGTGTAATATCAGACACACATCCATACAAGTCCGTTCCGGGCTCGAACGGAACCGAAGGCACTTCCGAAGAAACCCTTGCAAATCCGGATAATCCCTAATCACGTCCAAACTTCCCATCAGATATGGAGTCTCTATACCGGGGACCAGTCGGTGTAGAGACATTCGACGAGTTATCCTTTCGCTTTTGAAAATATTCAGTCTCCACCACCAGTCTTCAAATGCAACCCATAACGTCGTATCATTATTCGGAATGAGTTATATGACATAAAGGTCCTCTCTCGGCTAAACCGAATAATGAGCGCAATATTTAAAAACATATGGATATGGGATCTCAGTTAAGTCACAATTTAAAAACCTAAAACCTTTCATTCAAATGGTTTAAACAAATTACCATTTTCAAATCTTTAAACAAAAAGATTCATTTCATAAAGTTCACCTAGATTTCACAAATATTTATTCACAGTTTTTCAAAACAATTTCCATTTCAATTTGGATTAACTCATTCAATCTTTAAATCAAAGGTTTAATAGATTTCAAACCCGTTTCCAATTCAAATCTTTTATATAAAAGATACACCTTTTAAACTCCTTTTCAATTTCAAAACAAGGTTTAATAATCTTCCACAAAGGTTCATTCATAACTTTCAAAACTATTCACAATTTCGTTTCAAACTTAAAACTTTTCAACACAAATCGGAAATCCTTTCCTTACATGAAAGATATTATTATTTGAAAACAAATAGTTTTCGTTTTGGAAAAATCCAATTATATTTGTACAAGTTAAAGCCCCTTAAGTATAAAATTAAGGTTAACTTCAAATTCTCAGAACAATGCTTTTAAAATATTTTAAAACCCACATATAAACACATTTATAACTTGTACAACCTTTTTAAACCATAATTTCTAAACATAGAATTCAATTTCAAATCTTGAATTCAAATTCAAATCAAATTATTTAAATTTCAAAACTTTATCCAATTATTCAAAATAAATTTTATCTTTGAAACTCCTTTTCAAAAGCCTTTCTACATTTAACTCAATTCTATTTCCAAAACTGTTTGGATTCAAAATTCAATTTTTAAAACCATTTCAAAAATCTATGACTTAACCAACGTGCAATCCATATTTGTGTGTGTAAGGTGTAGTCCAGGGGTTTTACACACAATAGTGCAACATTAACAATCATCACAGATATACATAAAGAAATATAGATAAGCGGTATACTCCTATAACGCTTATCTTCATTTACCGATCACAGATAAATAATATAAATTCATCACAGATAAATAAATTACATCACAGATAATTACATTACATTTTACAGCTAAATCACAAATCAGAATATCACAGATCAGATAGGATAATCAATTCAAGGCATTTCATGCAATACAATAATTCATAAGCAATTCAACATTCAATAAGCATTTATAAGCAGGATTAATTAATTATTTAATCCTTAATTAATTCAATTTAATTTCCAATTAAATTAATTACTTATGAATTAATTATCCAAATTAATCATTTAATATTAATTAATAAAATTAATTAATTAATTATTAATCCTCCTTCTAATTAATCATCCTTAATTAATTAGTTATTCCTTAATTAATTACATTTTAACTAATTGTCCTTAATTAATAAATTAATTGATCCTTAATTATTAATTAATTATCCCTTAATCATTTTTTTATTAATTAATTAAATTTTAATCAATTAATTATCCTCAAATTAATTACTTTAATTAATCACATAAAATAATTATCCTTAAATTAATCATAATAAGTAATTATCCCTAATTACTTAATTACTTTTAAGTAATTACCTTAATAAATTAATCACATTAATTATAATTTAATTAACCGCATTAATTAATTAATCACATTAAATAATTATCCTTCAAATCATTTGATTAATCAAACTTTAATTATAAATTAATTAGCCTTAGTTACTTTCTTAATTAATTAACTATCCCTTATTGTAATTACACAAAGTAATTACCCCTTAATTACTTTAAGCAATTAATTTTATTAAGCAATTATACATTAATTAATTTAAATCACCCTTAAATAAATTACATTCAATAATTATCCCAATATAATTACTCAAAACCCAAAATAATACTGAACATTTCAAAATTCAATCTTTAACCCATTTGAAAACTTTATTAGGATTTTGAATACTATGTTTTTCTTATTTTGAATTCTTATTAATTCAACTACGTAATTAATCTAATTTATAATTACGTTTAGACAACGATTTAAAATAATTTAAATCCTCGAAAACTTATTTCAAAATCTTGTTAAATATATTTACTTTGAACTTAGTTGATCCCTTTTTATTTTAAGCTTTGAAAAAAATCTTATTTCATATAATCTTTTAAACATTTAAATCCTGGTACAATCTACTTCAGATTTTAAAATCTGAACCCTGTTTTTCTTTTAAAACTAAAAACCTGGAATCAAAACGAAACGACCTGAGCCAAACACTGGTTTTCCCCATTCTCACTTCGAGTTTCCCCACCATTCATTTGCTTCGAGTCGAACACTTATCTTTCTCGAGTTTGGACCCGAGAGCGTTCTTTCTTTCAAAAACTTCAAACGGCAGCCGATACACATACATGGTTGCACGTGCACGATCATCGGAATGTTCTTCAACCAACATCGCAACCACCCACCAGTCATTCTCGACCCCATCGACGAACTCCACAACCCAGAAGCAGGGTTGTTGAGAATCCTCTCATGTACAGTACTATGTCTTGCATTACAAACCATGATGCTTTTCGGAGGAGCTTCTTTTTTTGTTTCCATCTCTTGGAGAATCATGTTAATCTAATATCCTTTGATTGGGGACATCTATCACTACTTCTCTTCTATGGTCTCTAGAATCTAGTTGACATCCATCTAATTGATACCAGGAGCCATCAAAACTTCCAGTAGGACAAATCCCGTTAGTTGCGCTTCCCCAGAGCTAGCTAGCATAACTAATGAATCATCCTTCATATTCTCCTCTCTAGGGACCTCTGTTATCGCATAATGCTCCATATATTCAAGCATTTCCAGTGTTTTTGGCAGGTAAGGGGCTAGTCTCACACCCTTAGCCTAGTATTGGCAAAACACCAGTTGGGAATTGCTAAATATATGCAGTGCCTTTATCCTTCATTACTTTGCAATCCTCGATCCTGCTTTCAATGCCTCATACTCTGTTTTGTTATTGGTCGTAAGAAATTCCCACTTCAGTGCATAGAAAATTAATCGTCCTTCAAGTGTTTCAAATACTACTCCTGCCCCTCGAGCTAAATTCATTTGAAGCACCGTCGACAAATAACTTCCAATGAGAAACTGTGTCAGCGACATCCTCCTCCTTTTCCTCACCATTCTACATGGTAAATTTAGCAATGAAGTAAGCTAACGCAAATCCATCTATCACTCTCATTTGATGGTAAGTGATGTCATGCCAACTTAGCTTGATATTCCATTTTAGCAATCTTGCTGAGGTCTCGAGTCAGTATAATACCTGTTTTCAAAGGTTGATTTATCAGCACTTTGATCTAGTGAGCCTAAAAATATGGTTGTAACTTCCTTGATGCAGTGAGCAAGTAGTAGGCGAGTTTCTCCAACTTCGAATATTTCTTTTCAGCTCTAGTCAACTATTTGTTGATATAGTACACCGATCTTTGAATCCTTGCGTTCTTGCGCACTAATGATGCTCTTTGTGCTTGAGTAGACACTGTTGGATAAACAAATAAATCCTTCCCTTCTAGTGCTTGGGTAAGATCGGTGGCATTTCCATGTGCCTCAATAATTTCTTGAAGGTGTTCTGCCAATCTTGATTCCACTCAAAGTTTTTCTTACCTTTCTTAAGGGCATCGAAGAAAGATATGCACTTATATGTTGCCCTCGAGATGAACCGACTTAAAGCAGTGGTCTTTCCATATGAGTTCTAATTGTGCACTTATTTGACAATTCCTCCTCACGCACTAATGCTACACTTAGTGCGTGAGCAGACACTGCTAGATAAATGAATAAATCCTTCTCATCTAGTGGTTTGGATAAGATCGATGGTGTTTCCATATACCTCAATAACTCCTCGAAGGCATTTTGATAATATTGATTCCACTCATAGTTCTTCTTACTTTTCTTAAGGGCGTCGAAGAATGGTATATCACCTTCAAGATAAACTGACTCAAAACAGCGGTCTTTCCATTCAATCTCTGAAGTTGTTTCTTTATGGTCAGGATGGTTTTGACAATCTTGATTCCACTCATAGTTCTTCTTACCTTTCTTGAGGGCATCGAAGAATGATACGTCGCCCTTAAGATGAAATGATTCAAAATAGCGGTCTTTCCATTCAAGCTCTGAAGTTGTTTCTTCAGGGTTAGGATGGTTACATTCCTCGAGGCGTTGATTTGGTCCATATTAACCTCGATGCCCCGTGCATTGACAATAAATCCCAGAAAATTCCCCCATGCTACTTCAAAAGTGCATTTTAATGGATTTAGTTTCATTCTTTATTTCCATAAAACTTACAAATATTTATGAAAGGACATCCAGATGGTTCTGTGACACTTGTGATTTCACAAGTATGTCATCTACGTATACTTCCATTATCCGCTCGATTTGATCCTTGAATATAGAATTTACCAATCTTTGGTATGTGGTTTCAGCATTCTTTAAACCGAACGGCATCACACAATAGCAGCATAATCCTAAGTCCTTATAAAGCTTATGTTCTCTTGACCCGATATATGTATCTAGATATGTGACAACCTGCATTTCTCGACATGCTCCGAAAGCCGTCACATCGAGAATTGTTGATCGTTTGGTTTATTTCAAAAACATTTACATTAAGAGACTAAGATAAACTAATATAATCTAAGATGAACTAACTATCGAATCTGTACCACAGTAGAAAGATCAACTAACTAACAAATACTTTTACAACAGAATGATAAAATAACTATCAAATACATATCATAGCGAAAGAAATAAGACACGTAAATATCAGTCTAAAAGTCATGGTCTCAGTTAAATATCAGTATATGATCCAAATCAGAGTACATAGCAAAATATCCCTCAAAGTATGATATAAGGAAATAACTGTACTAATATGACATAATAATATATGAAGAGAAGATGTGATAAAAGCAGACTCTAAGAAAAGTGCGACTTTCTCTCTAAGTATCCGAACCTGAAAAATATCCTTTTACCCTGTCTACCTATGATAGGGAAAAAGATGGAAAAGGCATGGGTCATACAAAAGTCTGGTGAATGAGAAATGATGATTAAGTGCAATTAACATTAAATCTACTCTAAGTGACATAGAATGTATAGAAAGTGTCCGGGAACTTCTAAGGCCAATACATAGGGATTCTTATCTAACACAATGGGTCGAACCTATAACAACATGCCACTTATTGCACCGCACCTGGGTTCTATAGGAACTCCCATCGCACCGTGCTCCAATTTAATCGATACATATATCCACTTATTGTACTACACCGGCGTTCATCCATACTACATTGCTCTAGAAACATGCGTACCTACATCCTCCGTTAGTACAGGGCTCTCTCAGAAAGCGTCTCCGACAGTGCTGCACTCACATGTATGGAACAACCCTAAGCCTACTACGAAATAAATCGCCTTAATCAACTCTGTTTATGCGATATACATTGCATATACCAATATCAAACATTGTGAAATTCTTAGCCTAAATTAGCTCAATAACCAGTTCACTAATTGCAAAATTTTCAAATAAATCAAAAAAAATTATCCATTCAATTTGCGCCTTAGGCCAAGGTTCAATCTGCTCGGTATTATCTCAAACGGTAAACCCCAGCATTTCCCAGGTCGACCACCACTAGTTGACCCATACAATCCCAGGTCGACCATTCACATTAATTGTAACTACCCTGTTGTTAATTACCTGATTAATTATGGTTGGTTAATTTTACCAAAGATTTGTGAAATTTAATTGTGTAATTAAATCTAGTTTTTAGAATAATTTATTTGAATTATTTAAGAAATGAGTTTTATTTCTTAAAGATGATCTCAATTAAAATTTGAAATGTTAGTTTGGGAAAAAAATTAGGAGCTTTATTTTGATTTTTATGAGTTTGGAAAATTATGATAAAATCATATAATTGCATAAACTGGATTTATTTAGACTGATAGCTATTAACTATGGAAATTTTACCTTTAAGGAAAATAAGAGATTGTCTCTTTTTAAAACAATAAAAAGAAGGTTAAATTAATTGTTTAAAATAATTTCTTTCTTATTAATGCAAGTTAAGAGATTGAAATATATTATGGTTTTTGTTGGAAATTTTAGAAGTTGAATTAAATTTTATATTTGAGTTTAAAAAGAAGGAAAATAAATGTAGAAAAGATATGAAAAATATTTAAATTCTTTTCAATTAAAACATAGGTTTGGACTTAATAAATTTTTTGCCCATCAGTGCAGATAAGGGAGAATTCTTATCACCTTTGTAATTGAGAATGAACTATACGTTCATTTTATCTTAGGCAGAAAACAAATTAGGTTTCTCAAAGCTAAAGAAAAACGCTAAACCTAGAGCAAAATCTTCAAGGTTAATTCAAAAAAATTCCTATAAAATCTAAAATAACTATAAGTAATCTCAACCATTCTACATCTTCTAGGGTTTCTGATTTTTAGTTTTGATCTCGTTTTTGATCAAGTGTTTACTGGTTTGGTTTTGTTTTTATGTTTGTAAGATGTTTTGGTGAACATAAGGGTTTAGCAAGGCCTAGGTGAGGATCTAGCAAGCTACGGGAGGTTAAAAAAGGTGAGTAAACCTCACTAACTATCTCTAACAGGACTGCATTGATCAAATTATAGATATGATTGTTGTTTGAATTGAATTTGATTGAATTTGTGATTGTTTAAAGCGTGTGAGTTGTTTTAATTGCTTGAAATCTAAAGGAGATATCGTCCATTTGGATTTTGGTTATCTCTAGTTCGTTCAGGTCTGGAACTAAGGTATAGGAATGAGTTAAAACTATATTTGAGTGCTTAGAGTCACAGCAAATGATCCGGCGATGACTGTAAATTTGTCTTGGAGTAGACTGCTCTAGAAACGACTTCCAGAGTCGACTGGTAAGCTTTCCCAGTCGATTGGTGGAAGTATCCAGTCGACTGCTAGGTTGTATTCTAGAGTTATTTCTCTCCAATTTTGTCGTCATGTTTTGAGATGATTTGTGGTTTCTGTCATGATTTTCTATTGCTTTTTTTGATGCAATGATATGATTTTAACCTGAGATTTTGGAATTTACCTTAAGTATAATAAAATTGCTTTTCATAATCTTTATGAAATCAAGTTGAGTTTTAAGATGTGAGTGTGTATGTGTTTTTCAAAAGAAATGAATTATCTAGAGTTTAATGTAATTGATTTTTCATAGTCTTTATGAAATCAAAGTGATTTTTGAATAAATACATACATATATACATACATATATATATATATGATTTCAAAGGAAAGAGGGTATTTTAAAGAAATAATGTGATTAGTATCTAGTTTATCTTCTATAGGACACACACATACGCACGCACACAAACACACACACACACACCCCCCTATATATATATGTATTGGATGGGATGCATATTATGAGATAGTGACTATTCTGGATGTATATTATGTGGGCCTAATATTATATTTTCCAAACTAATGTGTAAGTATTGTACATGGTGAATATTATTCCGCTGTGACCTGTGACTATTGTTTTATATATTATACTGTTCAGATTTTGAGTCTCGTTCTACAGCCCCATCTAAGAGTTTGGTAGCATGTTTCAACTATGGAACTAAAGGAAACTATTCCAATGAATGTGGTAAACCTTGAGTTTCTTCTCCAGTGGGAGTTTTCTTTTATTATAAGAAGGATGTGAACTTGATAGCTCCTTGCCAATTCAAGGATAGGAAGGAAGGAAAGGGAAAGGCCGTTGGAACTTCCGGTACATCGACTTAGCAAGGTATAGTTCTTCTAGTTTGGAAAGTGTTCTTTCTTTTGCCTAGTTACATTAGAGTTAGTTTTGAAATAAGTTAAATAACCTTATGTGAGATTTGTACTTATGATTAGATTTAGGAAAAAGAGCTGTTTAGTTTCGTTTGATTTACTGTTTGGAATTTATTGTTTGGTCATATTATTTGTGTTGGATGCATGGATGATCTTAATGATAAAATAAATATAACTAAGGAAAACTGGTAATTATTTAATGTGTTGACTTATCTGGAAAAAATTTAAGGATTATGATTGATATATGGGACGCCATTTTATCGATGGGAGATCCTAAATATCAAACGAAGCATTTTAACATGAGAAATAACATTTTAGTGAATGGGAAACTTTAGGAAAGTGGAAAATAGTTTGGTGTTTAAATGATTTGAAATATTTTTTTAGCCGTAAAATGGAAGTGGGTAGGAAGATTATTTGTATACGAATTTAAATTTAAAGCAATCTCTTTAGTTACTACAAATTTTAAATAAAGAGGTTCGAGTTAAAAATGTGAAAATCTTTCTGAATGAAAATATCAAAATAATAAAGGCTTAAAAAAGAGGTAAAATTTTAAAGATAGATTTAACAAGGGTTTTCTTTTATTTTAAAACTTCGTGTAGTAAAAGAACTATATTTAAAAATTTCTTGAGGTAGTTGTGATAGAGAAATTTTTATGGATTTCATTCATTAAGGAAATTGTGGGGATGCAATTTTCTTTGGGTGGGGGGGGGGGTCTTGTGACGACCCACCCATTCGACGCTCGAAAATCAACATAAATACACTCATCGGATAACATGCCAAACAATCAAGTGCTAGAAAGACAGATTGTTGAGGGGAAAGAAAGTAAGTAGAAGAAAGAAGAAACAAAACAAAACAAAACCTCACAGCGGACTGAATTACATATAATATAAATAGTTCTTTACACAAATCAAAACTGTAATATGCATATCTCACATCAGAGTACATAAATCAATAATTACCAGATTGGACAATTATAACAACCTCTCCTCACACTGTTGATAATTTCAACAAAACATTACAGCGGAATAAAAAATACGAAAATACATCTTCGTCTCCTAAGCTCCATAGCATCCTAACCTGAACCTGTAATACTCGGTCTGGTCCAAGCATTATAATAAAATTATACCAGAGTCGGTCTGGAAAATTAGCATGAGAAAACACACTCAATTTGAATTATAAAAGTTATGAAAATCCTTCGAAAGTCAAAGGTATCTCGTAAGACCACACCACATATAAACATGACGGGTTTTTGCTGTACGATAACCAAAACATTTCACATTAAATCCTCTGATATTATAATAGTGTATAAGTACAAAAAACTTATTCAAATAGCTGAATTTGTTACATTAATTAAATTCCAGCATACTAGGTTCTACTATCAAAACGGCAAAGGTACGTATTGCAGAATGGATTCCATATGAATGACTAGGTTCTGGGGGTATCACCTATCACAGTATATGTCTAGAAACAATGTACCGAGGACCACGCAGGGATCCCCTGCAATAAATGACCGGACTATCCCTAACCTGGATAGACCGAATACGCTATCACCATGGTTGTTCCCACCCTTTCCGAGCTCTTTCCATGAATCGAGTAATAATATCCAAAGGTATCTAGAAAGGTGATAAACATATCCTAATTGGGTGCGACCCACTTGGCCTTGCTGCATCTCCTCTACTTTTCAGTCATTCCCGGTTGATGAGGCTAGAGGCTACGATTACCTTTTAAGAAATTTTCACGTAGAATGCTCATTGTCCTCCAATGACAATGTACTGATAGCATTCATCCATACAAGTCCAATCAGGGTCCGAACAAAACCGAAAGCACTATTCCTACTACATTCTTTTTGGAAAAAATCATCAGGATTAGTAGCGATTAACCCTTGCACTTCAATACTCCATCTTCGAATCAATGCTCTTGTTTTCCGTTCGAAAACGTACTCGTTGGATCGAAGTGGTTTTCGAAAAACTTATCTGATCCTGGTCTCTTTGAAACAACGCTCGATATTTTTCGGTAAATTCTAGAAATGAACATACGAAAATAAAATCGGAGCTAACTTCTTAACCAATAGTGGAAGGATTTCCTTACCAACATCCTAAAAGAACGAAACGAGTTTACACGTATAGTATAGCACCTCGAATGGTAATTGTACCATATAATTCTCATATTTCCCTTAGATATTCCCAAAGTTATATTTTGGGTCCAGATTTGATAGTCGGTTATTTAACTATCAACAAATAATCATTCAACCAAATATTTTCTTTTCCAGTGAAAAACACTAAACCTCCTTTTAATTTAATTTTAATAAATTAAATCTCTTATCAAAAATAGTGTACTTATCTGATCGAATTTGGTATATTCACGAAACTATCCTTTTCAAAATATCGAAACCCTTTAAAATAATAAGGAAAGTACCACTACTTTATCAACCATGGATTCACAGCTCAATGGTTACGTCTCTATCGCAGGGAAATCCAAAACACAACTGCAGGCACTCACTGCCTCCGATATTGTCGTGAAAGTATACCATTACTTTCCAAAATTTATTTAATAATTATCTCAAAAAAACGCTTATAGGTTTCTAAAATTAATTTCTAAGTTTAATCTAGGCAAATATACTTAGATCAAAGTTATTATACAAAGCCATATTAATATTTAATAATTCATCCTTTAAAACAACAATGCTGACTAATTCTTGAATAATAGTAAATCTTTAACAATCATTATAAGGTAACTAATTAATAATTAAACATACTTTAAAAAAATTAAACAATTAAATAACTAGCTCCTGGAATATTTTTAACACTTTTAAATTTCCTAGTTAATAAATAAAAATCCTCTTTTTTTAAAACAAGCCAAAATTTCTCGATTCTAGTTTCATTTTGTAAATTTGGAAATCTTACTTGAGCTATAGTATAACCAATTTTATAGTTATTTCCTGATTTCACTTATGTCCTTCCAATCTATTAAAAATTTCGATTCTAAAACCTTTCATACTCAGACAAGTACCCCTTAAGAATTTATTATTTAAAAATCCTTTTATATACTTTTATCCCAAAATCTCTATTTACAATATCCTGAAATAGTTAAGTACAATTTCAAAACCATTTATTTTATCCAATTAATTTATCAAAAACTCTATATAAATTTATTACTTCAAAATCCCATTTAATTTTCTTCTAAAAATCAAATATATGTATTCATGGTGCATTAAAATACCAAAAATCTAGGTAAATGCTATCGTAGCATCTAACCAGTTCAAATCACATTATAATCTACCATAGATTATTCCAACAGAACATATATCACTATATATGAAATTAAATTCAACATTTTTGAGGAATACAATTGGATCCCTCCAACCTATTTCTTTGCATCCACAGTTGTTAATACAACATAAAAATACCAATTTCGCTACGAGGTGAAATATCGTGGTATATAGGGTCATTCGCTATTATGCGGGGCGGATAGAGTCTCGTCCGCTATATATGTGTGAGAATATCAATCACTCCAATATATATACTACTATATATGATATCACATTCAATTAAAAAAAATTATCAATTCAATCAATCAATAATTAATTTTAACTATTTAAAATTAAAACCAGCAGTCCAAAAAGGAGTGAGATTTACCCACATTGAGTTATTAATTTGCCAAACGTTCTAATTTTAAATTAAATCGAACACGTTCAATTTAACCTAAAATTTTAGCTAGCTCAAATCGACTCCAAATTTGTTCCACCACATAATGCTTGTCGCCACGATTCCATCACAACTTATTTCATCTAATTCCGACATCGTACGTGAAAGATATACATTTTATAAGTTTTCACGAATTTAAAACAATAAATTTACACATTTTTTTATTGACCTAGAATTTACCGGGCCGTACGATACATGCTGCAGCAGATCTTGACCGCCCAATATGCTTCTTCTCAAATGTGTTCGTCCCAGTGCGTGCAACGAACCCACTCGCCACCCCCAAAACCCTAATCACTGCTTCCCCCTCGTCGCTTGCGAAGCCGATCCACCACCATCAGTTGATGAGCCTTACCAGACTCCACTTATGGCCACAATATTGGCGAGCTCAGCCCTCACCTTCACTAAGAAAACACACGCGAAAACACCACGAACACGAGCCCTTCCTGGCTTCCATACGACGAATGAGCAAAAATCCACCATCAGATGTCTAGATCTCTGGATCTTCTTCGATTTCCTAGTTGTAAGTTTAAGCTAAAATTTGAGGGATTGATCGAAAATTGGAGAAGAAAGGTGGGAAGTCTCGACCATTCGAGAATAAGGAAGTAGCTGATTTGTTTCGGCAAGGGTTTTCTGTGCTAGGGTATACATATATATACGTATATGCATATTATTTAATATTATTTTCAAAATTTACAATCATTTCCGAACGAACTCTAATCTAGACGTGTCGCTTGACATTTATAATGTTTTACCCCTATTCCAAACATAATGGAATATGTTTCAGGGCCTAATTCAATCGTATGTGGAAGATAACTTGAACCGAATTAAAATATTAAATTTTCGATATTAATTTCAACGTGTTTCTATCGCGCACGACCAAACGGTATCTCCAAACTTTACGAAATTTTAAAATCCGATAATAATACACTATTACGGATCCAATGGAATTGGTTTCGTCAAATTTCAAGACTTTACCTCGGAATGCTATTTTAACACGTCGATTAAATCGAGTGATATTCAAAATCGACAAATTGCTTGAAATTTCTATTTTGAAAACTTACCAACTCAATTATAAATCAAATTGAATTTATATCCATATTAAAAATCATTTCGAATCATATTAATTCATAATTCAATTATTTGCACTATTCCAATATTAAATTAATATATAAATTTCAAACATTAAATTTATTCACTTTTAATTCCATTCAAAAGTCTATTACCATCACTCTAATTCAAATAAAGTTTTAAATCAACTTAGATATCATTTCTATTCACATCGAACTCCAGATTCTCATATTTACCCAATTTCAAATATTAAATTACTATTTACTAACTTTGTTACTCGCTATATTTGAAATTATAAACCATTTTACTAATTCAACCAAAACCTCCATATTCAAAATAAAATAATACTCCAAATTCAACATTTAAAAATGAATTGAACATTCAAAATCAAACGCACAAAATTCCAGATAGTTACATTCCTCCCACCTTATAAGAATTTCGTCTACGAAATTGCTAAGGTAGGAAAAATGCTTCAAACCCATTAACTTTCCCAAAACCCACTTACTTAAAATTCAATATTCACTTTTCTAAACCTTTTTGTTTTATCCAAAACAATTCGTTTCCATTTCTGACTCAAGAGTCTTGATTTCTAATTCAATTCAAAAATCAACTTTTCTAGTTAACAAAAAATTTCCAAATTTTTTTTTCAAATTTTTTCTAACACCGTAAATTTCCGAATTTTTTTAACAAAGTCTCCTTTGTACAGAGAGCTTTTTGCAATATGACAAAAAAGATAAAAATATATACATCGACCAACACGGTCGGAAAAATATATATATTAATATATTGTCATTTCTTTATTTTATTGCATAGGCGTATCTTTATTTAGCGTTTTAAGTGAGAAGCTTATTTTATATGCACTTACCCAACCAAAATCTATCTAAACAGCTCCCTGTACCTGTACTTACTCAAAATAAGCACATAAGTTTCATAACCATGAAATTTTATAACATTTCATTTATTTAACTAGCCAAACACATAGTCTTCATAACCCGAACATGTCAATCGTATATTACAAGCAATTATAAGGTTCCAACACTAATTTAATTTCCTCACATGGATCCACATATCATTTCATTCAATTCGAAATGATTTACAACCAAATTTATTGCATTCAATTCATATTTACAACAATAAACTCATATCCATTCCAAATTGATTTGAATGTGCTTTACTTGCATAAATTCATTTTTATTAAATTTCAAATTGATTCGCAATCAATTTATTTGCTTCCCATTCATTATTGACTTTCATTATATGCTAATTCATTTTACCAACTTCAATTCATTCCCTTTTAAATTGACTCTAAATCAATTTTTTCTATTTTCCATTGGTTTCCCATTCATGTTATATTAAACAACATTCCAATCCATATTAATTTATTCGTAAATCGTCACTTAAGTTAAGATTCCCTGGCGATCAAATTCTAATTCCTTTTCAATTTGATTCTCATTCAATTTAGCTCAGGTTCATGCGCTTACATTTCTATTAACTTTACTTCCAACTTATTTTACATCTTTCCCATTCACTTCATTTAATTTACATAGTGCTATTCACTTCAATTTTATAGTGAACGACATTTCATTACAAGCTAATTAATTTATAAACCATCTCATAAAATTATTTCTAAGGCTTATTATAACATTCCATACCACCACCTAAGTTCATATTTAGCTTTATAACTTAAGTTCATACCCAAACTTATCCAATCCATATTCCAAATTCAAATCCAATTCATTTACTCTTAAATTGAATTCATTCCTTATTATCAATTGCTAAACCATTTTAATTTGGTCATACTTTTCCCCTTTCTCGGTTTAATAAGTTATACAGCTTATTTATTCACAATTCCCTGAATTTCCACTTAAGTTTATCACATACAATATATAAATATAATATACAACCACTTCACAATTCACATTTATACTCAATTTACTCAATTCTAATTCACCCTCCATTTAAAAATTCAAATTTTGAATTTCCATTCTTTTGCCATAATACCAAACCATTTTCATTTTGGTTTACTATTTTATTTCTCAATTCATAAGTTGAAAAAATTATTTACTTAAAATCTCATTTTACTTACTTAAGTCCATTTACATCTAATAATCATAATTCTAGATTATATACATCACTTGATAGCTTAAGATATCCATTTCATTATATAACCATAACTTATAGTTATATAATCATCTTACATTTCAAAATTGATATTCAATTCCAATTCATTTTTTTTCTTAAGTTAAAATCTAACTCATTTTATTCATTTTAACTTATTCAAGATAAATTTAGTTCTAAGATTGAAATTCACACTTTCCTTTCTTACTTATATCTACTTCAAATTATAGGTTCAATAACTGATTTCTCCCGACTTTACAAATCATTTAAATGGAAATCCTAGAATTCAATCACTCGGTTTTATTTCAAAACATTTCGAAAATCATAAATAACATATACCCACTTTGGTATATCAAATCATGCTTTTGGATTTCAAAATAACTTGGTTCTGCCCAAAACAATTCCTTTTTGAATTTCTAAAACAAAACTTGTTTACCAAACAAGTCTAAAGCGAATAATCATATCCAATCTTTACGGTAGCAATCCATCACTTTGATGCGGCCATCATCACCAGAATTATTTTCCAGTGATTGAAGTAAGTTCAGTGCTTCCTTACTTTCAAAATCCATTTTAAAACAATTTCTTTTCAGGAATATCTCCAAATAATATCACCATTCTTCCTTTCAAACACTTTAGAAAACATTTTCAAAATTTCCAAGATTTAAAAATTCTCAAACATTTAGTTCAACCCCAATTTAAAACATTTTCCAAAATTTCCGAGTTTTAAATTCTGGTTTAAATTAAATTTTAGTTATACTCCTTCATATGAATTATTCTTATACAATTTCTATTTGGTTATATATATAACCATTTCAGATTTTTATAATCTGTTTGATTATAATATTAACAAGGAACATTACAAACATATAAACTATAATAATTTCAAAAAAATATTTCTTTTATAACAAAATATAGTTTGGGTAAAATTGTTCCATTCACCTACTTCAAAACAATACCGTGTCAATTTATCTTGTTTTAAGAGATTAGAAACCCCTATCAGTATGGTTGTACTTTCCGTACCAGCCAGAATTCATAAACACTCAACCGATAAGTCAACACAATATAAAACATTTTATATTCACTAACAAATACGCGCACATCTATTAATACACTCAAAATCATTCTAGAGTACTACGGACTCTATCTTTAATGAGTAATCCCCACCAAAGCCTAGGTGTATCGCCAACCTAAGCTCAGATACCAACTGCGATGACACGCCCTTTCGGCCCTCGAAAATCGACATAAATACGCTTATTGTGTAATATGCTAAACGGTCGAGTGCTAGAAAGACAGATTGTTGAGGGATAGAAAGTAGATAGAAGAAAGAAGAAACTAAACAAAATAGAATCTCACAGCGGACTGAATAATATATAGCATAAATAGTTATTTACACAAAACAAAACCATAATATACATATCTCACATCAGAGTACACAAATCAATAATTACCAGCCTGAAAAGTTATAACAGCATGTCCTCACACTGCTGATAATTTCAACAAAACACTGTAGTGGAATAAACAAAGTATGAGAATACATCTTGGTCTCCCGCATGTCTCCTAAGTTCCATATCATCCTAACATGAACATGTATTACTCGGTCTGACTCGAGCATTATAATAAAATAACACCCGATTCAGTCTGGAAAACCAAAATGAGAAAACACACTCAGTTTGAATCATTAAAGTTATTAAAATCCTTTGAAAGTCAAAGGTATCTCGTAAGGCCACGCCACACATAAACACAATGGGTTTTTACCTTACGATAACCAAAACATTTCATATCAAATCCTCTGATATTATAATAGCGTCTAAGTACAAATACTTATTCAAATAGCTGAAATTGTTACACTAATTAAATTCCAACATACTAGGTTCTAAAATAAAAACCGTAAAGGTACATATTGGAGAATGGACTACATACGAATGGCTAGGTGCTGGGGGTATCACCTGTCACAGTACATGTCTAAAAACAATGTACCGAGCACCACGTCGAGATCCCCTGCAACACAAGACCGAACTATCCCTAACCTGGACAAACCGAATATGCAAGCATCCCAGGTGTTCCCACCCATTCTGAGCTCCTTCCATGAATCACAGTAATAATATCCGAGGGTATCTAGAAAGGTGATAAACATACCCTAATTGGGTGCGATCCACTTAGCCTTGCTACATCTCCTCTGCTTTTTAGTCATTCTCGGTAGGTGAGGCTAGATGCTATGATTACCTTTTTAAGGAATTTTCACTTAGATCTCATTGTTCTCCGATGACAATGTACTGATAGCATTCATCCATATAAGTCTGTTCTAGGTTCGAACAGAGCCGAAAGCACTATTCCTACTACATCCATTTTGGAAAAATCCTCAGGGTTAGTAGCGATTATCTCTTGCACTTTACTGCTCCATCTTCGACTCCATGCTCTTATTTTCTTTTCGAAAACGTACTCATTGGATTGAAATGGTTTTCGGATAACTTATCCGATCCCGGTCTCTTCGAAACAACATTCGATATTTTCCGGTAAACTCAACCCCGGTTCTTTAGGAAATAAACAGACGAAAATAAGATCAAAGATCACCTCCTAACCATTAGCAGACAGATTTCCTTATCAACGTCCTAGAAGAACGAAACGAGTTTACACGTACAACAAAGCACCTTGAATGGTAATTGTACCATATAATTCCCATGTATCCCCTTAGATATTCCCAAAGTTATATTTTGAGTCCAGATTTGATAGTCGGTTATTCAACTATCAACAAACAATCATTCAACCAAATATTTCCTTTTCCACTGAAAAATACTAAACCTCCTTTTAATTTAATTTTAATAAATTAAATCTCTTATCAAAAGTAACGTACTTATCTTATCGAATTCGGTATATTCAAAAAACTATCCTTTTCAAAATATTGAAACCCTTTAAAATAATAAGGAAAGTACCACTGCTGCATTAACCATGGACTCACAGCTCACTGGATACGTCTCTATCCCAGAGAAATCCAAAATTCAACTGTAGGCACTCCCTAAATCCTATTTTTCCATGAGAGTATACCATTACTTTCCAAAACTTTATTTAATAATTATCTTATAAAAATGCTTATAGGTTTCTAAAATAAATTTCCAAGTTTAATCTAGGAAAGTATACTTAGATCAAAGTTATTATACAAAATCATATTAATATTTAATAATTTGTTCTTTAAAGCAACAATGCTGACTAATTCTTAAATAATAATAAATCTTTAACAATTATTATAAGGTGATTAATTAATAATTAAACATACTTTAAACAATTTTAAATAATTAAATAACTAATTCCTGGAATATTTTAACACTTTTAAGTTTCATGGTTAATAGTTAAAATTCCTCTTTTTTTTAAAAACTATCCAAATTTCTCGATTCTAATTTCAATTCGTTAATTTGGAAATCGTACTTGTGCTCTAGTATAACCAATTTTTTACGTATTACCCCATTTCACTTTTGTCCTCCTAGCCTATTAAAAATCTCGATTTAAAAACTTTTCATATTTAGACAAGTACCACCTTAGAATTTATTATTCAAAAATCCATTTATATACTTTTATCCCAAAATCTCTATTTACAACATCCCAAAATAGTTAAGTACAATTTCAAAACCATTTATTTTATCCAATTTATTTATCCAAAATTCTTTATAAATATTTTACTTCAAAATCCCTTTTAACTTTCTTTTAAAAATCAAATTCATATTTATGGTACATTAAAATACAAAAAATCTAGGTAAATGCAAACTTAGCATCCAACCGATTCAAATCACACTACAATCTACCATTGATTATTCCAACAAAACATATGTCACTATATATGAAATTCAATTCAACATTTTTGGGGAATCCAGTTGGATCCCTCCAACCTGTTTCCCTGCATCCACAGATGTTAGTACAATACAAAAATACCAATTCCGCTTCGAGGTGGAATATCACGGTATTTAGGATCATCCGCTATTATGCGAGGCACATAGGCTCTCATCCTCTATATATATATATATATATATATATATATATATATATATATATATATATATATATATATATATATATGGGAATGTCAATCACTCAAATGTATATACTACTATATATGATATCACATTCAACTGACAAAAATTAGTCAATTCAACAAATCAATTGTTAATTAATGTTAATTATTTAAAATTAATACCGACAGTCCAAAAGGAGTGAGATTTACTTACATTGAATTTTCAATTTGCCAAACGTTCCAATTTTAAATTAAATCGAACACGTTCGATTTAACCTAAAAATTTAGCTAGCTCCGATTTACTCCAAATCAGTTCCAGCGTGTAGTACTTGTCACCATGATCTTATCACCGCTTGTATTGTCCAATTCCGACCTCGCATGTGAAAGATATACATTTTATAAGTTTTCATGAATTTAAAACAATAAATTTACACTTTTTTTATTAACCTAGTGTTATCCTGCCTTTTGGCAAGGCCGAGATACCAAGGAACTAACTAGAAAGAGACAGGATCATACGTCCTTAGCTTTGAATAATTGTTGGGCAACTACAAATATCGATGAATTTTGCCCAAGTCCGGATCGGGCTACGATTGACAAGACACGTCAAGCGAAGCCGTGGGAACCAACTTTCCAAATTTCAGGGCAATCCGAGTTAGTATGCTCAAGTTATCACCAATGGGAGATGGATGAAATGATATAGGCTCGAATCCCTCAGGAATGGCATAGGTTCGAATCGATCAAAAATAATCCATGCTCTGAATCCATCGACCACACATTGGTTCGAATCCATCCAAGTGGCCATGCTTCGACTCCATCGGGCAAGCTTTAGGGTCGTATCCGTCCCATAATGCCTTGGTTCGAAACCATCCATGAATGCCGTAGCTTCGAATCCATCGGAATAGCTATGGTTCGAACCCTTCCCCGTATGCCTTACTTCGAATCCATCAAGGCGATCTCAAGGTCGAATACATTAAAAACCTTTCCCTACCTCGAGTCCATCAAGAGAGAATCCTTCGAATCCATTCAATCAGTGGAGTCTTCGTATCGATTGGCTATGGAATACCCTGATCGATACAAAGGGAACTTGTGTTCAATCGATTCGAAGGAGCATACCTTTGAATCCATTACTACGAATCCATCGAGTCATAGCAGCTAAAACCAAGGGTATGACCCAGAGAACTCGGAGAAAAAGGAGGATTGACCCGAAGCATGCGCACCACGTCATCACCTTCACGTGCAAGAGCATGGATTCGACCCTATGGATTCGAACCATATCGATTCGAACGAATCCATGGGGCGAAACACACCATCTTGAATCGATTATAACTTGAGATCTACAAATCCAAATGCTATGAAATTTTCACAGGAGCTTGCATATACATAGAAGAATGTCCACGCCAAGTTTCATCACGATTGGACACTTTTTTGATCGATTCGAACCAAGGGTCGAATCGATCCCAAAGTGGGCCCGGATCTCCAGAATTCGGCCATGTGGGTCCCCTCACGTGCCAGAAGCGTTCTCCCCTGATTTTAGGCGAAATATCAGTCTCCTATAACTATAAATAGAGCCCCTGGTCATTTAGAAATGGGATCGAAGAATTTTCAGAGTAAGAGAACGCCCGGACGCTGCCAGAATTGCTTCAGAGCACCACCGCTGCCTTTGATTTCGAATTTTGGACTACTACTTGCTGTACTTTGACATAAAAAAGTTGTATTCTCCGAATATCAAGCAATAAAGTAACAAAACTTCATAGTGGGCATAGGCAATACGCCGAACCACTCTAAATCGTTGTCTCTCGTGCAATTTATTTCCAGTTATTTGGAGTTTTTGTTAGATAATCCACATTTTAATTTACTTTCTTAATTTATTATCTCTTCAAAATCTTCCGACGAGTGTTGTGCCCAATTTTGACACAAACACTTTGGTGCTTTCACTGAGAAAAACCCTGTTTTTCTCCTGCTCCTTGGATCTATCTTCGATATCGGATTGCATAAATCTAAGAGAGAGATCCAGACCTCATTTTTCAGATTCCTTCCGTTCTATTCAGATTTGTTCAAAGTCTAGGAAAGGATTCAACGCTTCAAAATGGTGAGTACAAGAACCACTTCTAACGTTGGTGATCAAGAAGGTCGGGATAGGCAAAATCCCACACAGCCGCAGTCAACCAATCAAGATGCTGCTGGGCACGGATCAGTCAGGTCCAGTCACAAGACAAGAGTTCCAAGTGCTACTCCAGGAACTAACCCAAAGCCGACAACAGCTAACTGAGAAGTTGCGTGCTAACGCTGAGTTGACCAATCAACTAAATCGCCAAAGGCGAAGAAGATCCAGAAGGGATCAAGCTCCTCATTCTTCCACCGAAAGCTCTGCTTCATCTGACTACAATAACAGATCTACCCGTCTCAGGCTAGACGAAAACCATACGCAAGCTATTGACTATCAACAGGCATTAACTGTTGGGCAAGTAAGAGTTGGCCCATCTACCAGCTTCCATACTGGACCCTCCTCCCGAGGAGGCACTATTCATAATACATTGCAGATGATCGTGCTGCCACAGCCGCTGCGGTTGACATAGGAGTTGATACCCGAGATCACTCCAATCAAAATTATCATCAGCAGGGACATGCTCCAGAGCCATATGTCCCAGAAGACGTCGAGCCAAGGAGGCGAGATACGGATCGTCGACAGCGCCCGATCCCACCTCGCACTGTGGAATCCGACCACACTTTGGCTCACCACACACAGAATGTTCCAATGCCAGACCTCTCAACCATGGTACGACAAATGATTCGCGAGAGTCAAGGCCTAACAAACGACGATTGGGGAATTTCCCGTAGTCATACCCCGTTCACTGATGACATATTGTATGTTGAACCTCCTCGGCGATTCAGGATGCCAACCTTGCCCATGTATGAAGGAAATTCCGACCCAACTCAACATATTTTGAAATACGAATGGTTGATGACTGCTGCGAGAGCTGATGATGCAGTAAAGTGCTGTAGTTTTCCCATTTCTTTAGGGGGAATTGCGACGATGTGGTTTACACGATTACCGCCACGGTCTATTTCTTCATTTGATCAGTTAGCTACCAAATTTGTTGAGCAGTTTCGCATGCATATTGCAAGACCGAAAGATGTTAATACCCTATCAAGTGTCACTCAAGCTCCCGGAGAGATACTTAGACGATATTTGGAGAGATTCAATGCTGCATGCGCAGAGATCACCAACCCCAATGATAATTCTATCTTAATGGCTTTGACTAAAGGAATCGACCCTGATTTCGAGTTTGGAACTTGGTTAGCTGGAAAGCCTCCCGCATCGTTGGACCGTTTCTATTCCAAAGCCGCTCAATTCTTGAGGCGAGAGGATGCGAAACGGTCTAGGAAGCAGGACGATGCAAGGCCCAGCAGTGAAGGCATTCAGAGTAATGTTGCGGTTAAACAGTCTGGCGAAAGTTTAGGAAAAGTCCAGTTGAATATTCAAAATAAGCAGACTCAACAACCGAGGAACGGTGATAACCGGAGCAAGAAGCAAGACCAGAATCGTGGTCCGAGGTGTAGAATCGCAATGTTTGACAATTATACACCACTTAACACGTCACTGGAAAATGTATATCTACTGACTTGTAATACTATGCAATACAAAAAGCCTCCTCCGAAGCCATCGTCGGAAAGGCAGATTCAAACAGGAAAATTCTGTAGATTTCATGAAAGTTATGGACATAACACCAATGAGTGTAGGCATTTGCAAGACCTCATTGAAAAATTAATCAGAGAAAGAAAGTTGGATCAGTTTGTTCGGGCACCGCAGCCCGGTGAGGTGGGTCCATCCAATCAAAATCGAACGCAGAATCAGGAAAGACAAGGTGAACCCGCTCGTACGGGCGGGAGGTTGGTTATCAATACAATAAGTGGTGGTCCCCATCCAGCAGACAGATGCTGGAGAGAAATGGAGTCATATGCTAGCTCGATCAGGCATGTGGACTTTGAATGCTATTGTAACTCTGAAGACGGAACACCGGCTAAACAGCAAAAGACGATGGCTGACGAAATCGTATTTAGAAATCGAGATGCCGATAAGATCGAAGCCCCCACAATTGACCCGCTGGTCATATCCGCTCAAGTTGGTCCTGCTTGGATGAAGAGGATCTTGGTAGACAGTGGGAGTTCCGTGAACATACTGTTTAAAAGAGCATACGATTTAATGAAGATGGAAGCTAAGGACTTAAAACCTTGTCAATCACGAGTCCACGGCTTCAACGGAAGTGCGACAATACCAACCGGAATGGTTGAATTGCCGGTGGAATTGGGAGTGGGAGAATGCCGAAGAGTTCGGATGTTGCAATTTATTGTCTTGGATATTCCTTCTCCGTACAATGCCTTTTTGGGCCGACCGGCCCTTGCTGAATTTAGGGCTGCTATTGCCCCATGGTGTTTAACCCTGAAGTTCCCTACTGACCACGAGATAGGAGTTGTACAAGGAGATCAGGCTACTGGAAGAGCCTGTTATGTTGCCGAGCTGCGGGAGGCGTAGCGAAAAGAAAAAGGAAAGGGCGCAGAGGAATCTCTCTGCGTCCGTTTCACTGACAATTGACAATTAGCGCCTGGGCCTCGGCCTGGGCACCACAACCAATTCCAAAAGGATCTTGACCCAAGGGACAATGATAATAAAGAAGAATCTACGGAAAGTCAAGCTTCTCCGGCTGAGCTAACCATCGATGTCCCGATCGACAATGATGACAATGACTCGAGAATGTTGAAGATTGGGTCTCAGCTGAACCAAGAGACACAACAGGAATTGGTTGATTTTCTCCGGGCGAATCTCGACGTATTCGCCTGGACACACTCCGATATGTATGGAATCTCGCCGGACATCGCGAGTCACACTTTAAATAATGACCCACGGTATATCCCGGTCAAACAGAAAAGACGTGGTATGGATCCAGAGAGATCTGCTGCCCTTAAAGAAGAGGTCGACAAATTGAAGACGAATGGGTTCATTAGAGACGCTTTATACCCGGAGTGGGTGTCCAATCCCGTACTCGTCCGGAAACCAAACGGAAAATGGAGAACGTGTATCGACTACTCTGACCTGAATAAAGCCTGCCCGAAAGACAGCTTTCCACTTCCCCGAATCGATCAACTGGTAGATTCAACCACCGGACATGAATTATTATCCTTCATGGATGCTTACTCAGGTTACAATCAGATACCCATGCATGTACCCGACCAAGAGCACACAAGCTTCGTAACCGATTTGGGATTATACTGCTACAAGGTCATGCCTTTTGGATTAAAGAATGCTGGCGCAACTTATCAACGCTTAGTCAACCGAATGTTTGCCGATCAGATTGGGAAGACTATGGAGGTTTATGTAGATGACATGTTGGTGAAATCACGATACTCCGTTGATCATGTCAAAGACTTGGAGTCAATGTTCAATATCCTTCGGAAATACGGAATGAAGCTTAATCCACTAAAGTGTCATTTCGGAGTCCCATCCGGAAAATTCCTTGGGTTCATTGTCAATGCCCGAGGAATAGAGGCCAACCCCGAGAAGATCTGGGCTATCAGAAATCTTTAGACTCCAAGAACCATAAAGCAAGTTCAGAGTATTAATGGGAAAGTTGCAGCACTGAGCAGGTTTATCTCGAAGTCGACCGAAAAATGCATTCCCTTCTTCGATTTGATTCGAAAAGGGAAACGAAACTTCGAATGGACTGCAGAATGTGAGGGCGCATTCCAATCTCTAGTCCAACATCTTTCCGTACCACTAATCCTTTCAAAGCCTGTGGATCATCAACAGTTATATCTCTACCTGGCGGTATCTGAAAATGCAACCAGTGCTGCATTAATTCGGGAGGAAGACCGAGTGCAAAAACCGGTCTACTACGTGAGTAAACGATTGACCGGAGCCGAGAGAAATTATCCAAAGCTTGAAAAGCTGGCATATTTCCTAGTCGTTGCCTCGAGGAAGCTCCGTCCATATTTTCAAGCCCATCCTTTTACTGTGTACACCGATCAGCCGTTACGACAGGTCCTCACGCGGCCTGAGACGTCTGGTAGGTTACTAAAATGGAACATCAAACTGAGTCAATTCGACATCACTTATACTCCGAGAAGGGCCATTCACGGCCAAGTCCTAGCAGATTTTATAGCCGAATTCACTATTCCTGAAGACTTTCCCGAGACTAGCAAATCTCCCGAATACAACTGGAAGCTATACACCGATGGTGCGTCAAACGATCGGTGCTCAGGAGCTGGGGTAGTGCTTGAAACCCCCGAGGGACGATCCATATGTTATGCTTTAAAGTTCGAGTTCCGCGCAACCAACAATGAAGCTGAGTACGAAGCTCTACTTACCAGACTAAAGCTTGCACGTGATCTGAAAATCATCGCTGTAGAGATCTACTGTGATTCCCAGTTGATAGTATGTCAGGTTCGAGGGGAATATCAGGCCAAAGACCAAAGATTGGCTGCTTATCTAACTCGAGTTCTGGAGATGCTTGACCAGTTCGATTACTATGCCATTTTCTACATACCCGAGAGCACAATCAGAAAGCTGATTCGTTGGCAAAGTTAGCAAGTACGGGTGAAGCTCAGCAGTTGAGGGTCATTCTGGTTGAAACCCTATCCTCCCCGAGCATCGATCGAAAGGAGACCGATTTCACATTTGAAGTTACCTCCAATAGGGAGTCGTGGATGACTCCTTATCGAGATTATATCAAACATGGTGTATTGCCCGAGCATCGAAGCGAGAAAAGACAAGTTCTACGAAAGGCCTCACGATTAGTTATTCAAAATAGAGTCATGTACCGGAGAGGATACTTTGTTCCTCTCCTCCGGTGTATCGCGCACGATGAAGTCAAACGAGTGTTACACGATGTACACGAAGGAGAATGTGGCGATCACACTGGGGGGCAAGCACTTGCAAAGAAAATACTCCGATATGGGTACTATTGGCCTACTGTTAATCGCGATGTTGCAGACTATGCTAGAAAGTGTGACAAATGCCAGAAACACGCTCGAATTCCTAGAGCCCCGCCTACCGAGATAACCCAAATGGTCAGTCCTTGGCCATTTGCGGTATGGGGAATAGATATCATCGGCACATTGCCTCTGGCCAAAGGTGGCGCGAAGTACGCCATCGTCACAGTTGATTATTTCACCAAAGGGGCTCAATCTGAACCCCTTGCAACGATTACGACAAAGAAGGTAATCAACTTTGTAGTACGTAACATCATCTGCCGGTTTGGTCTCCCACATATTATCATCACCGATAACGGAACTCAATTCGACAGTGCTGAATTCAAGAATTTCTGTCAACGATTCCACATCCATAAGAAATTCTCTGCAGTAGCGCACCCTCAAGAAAATGGCCAAGTCGAAGCTGTTAATAAAGTTATCAAATCCATTCTAAAGAAGCGACTGGAAAAAGGCGGGGGCAAATGGGTCAACGAACTTCCTATGGCGTTATGGGCCTATCGAACGACTCATAAAACTGCGACCGGTCATACCCCATTTTCTCTATCCTACGGCTCTGAAGCCGTTATTCCAGTCGAAATGCAAGTGCACTCTCATCGTGTAACATATTATGATCCGAAAACAAATTCCATACTACTTGCTGAATCTTTGGATTTACTCGATGAGAAGCGCGAAGAGGCTGACTTGAGGGCAGCCGCATATCGAAGTCAAGTCGCCCGGCTGTTCGATGCCAAGGTCCACCCGCGAACCTTCGAACTCGGCGATCTTGTCCTCAAAAGAATCTATCCGGCTCCTTCGCACATGAAGCCGAATTGGGAAGGGCCGTATGTGATTTCACAAAAGCTCGGAGATGGCACGTTCAAATTATCGACGGTTGACGGTCTTACTTTGCCGAGAACTTGGAATAGCGAAAGTCTTCGTCGCTACTACATATAAAAGACTTTACTTATTTATTTTCTGTCAATTTATCCCTTTGCATTTTATTCTAGCATTTCGAGATTTAAATTTGTAATAAGGCAACCGATTTTGCCATATTTTCTCGTTTCAGCAATAAAATGCCATCTCTTCGAGCCAGAGCTGTGATTTACTGAATATGACGTACAATATCACGATACACGGAGAGCTAAGTTCCATCATGCGGTGGGATTTATTCAAATAAGGAGTGACTGTGATACGATCGATCACTCGCTAAGTGAAATCCGAGCTCGCGGGCAGAACACTACATCAACATTCATAGGGATTGATACACGACAATCCCTCCTCCAACTCCAAATTCCTAGAGTGCGATTGGAGTATAAACTTCAACTCTCGGTTCCCGGAGTGCAAACCGGAGTATAAACCCATCGCTCCCAGAGTGTGAGCCAACTCCAAATTCCCAGAGCGCGAATTGGAGTATAAACTTCAACTCTCGGTTCCCGGAGTGCGAACCAGAGTATAAACCCATCGCTCCCAGAGTGTGAGCCAACTCCAAATTCCCAGAGTGCGAATTGGAGTATAAACTTCAACTCTCGGTTCCCGGAGTGTGAACCGGAGTGTAAATCCATCGCTCCCAGAGTGTGAGCCAACTCCAAATTCCCAGAGTGCGAATTGGAGTATAAATTTCAACTTTTGGTTCCCAAAGTGCGAGCTAGAATATAAAACTCTATCTCCAAATTCCCAGAGTGTGAATTGGGACATAAACACCAACTCTTGGTTCCCAGAGCGGGAACCGGAGTATAAACACTAACTCCAAGTTCCCAGAGCACGGACTGGAATATAAATATCAACTCCAAATTCCCGGAGTGCAAATTGGAGTGTAAACATAAAAATAACCCTAAGTCCCCAGAGCATGGACTGGAATACAATCACTAACTCCAAATTCCCGGAGTGTGAATTGGAGTATAAACATCAATTGCAGGTTCCCGGAGAGCGAACTAAGTCATAAACATTGATAATTAATAAATTCCCAGAGTATGGGCCGAACTGTTAATTGCAAATTGTGTTAAGTCCTGGAGTGTGGACATGTATTCAAGGCTTATGACATATGTGAGCACGAGCTAATCAACGCAACACTTAAGCAAAAGAGAAAAGAGTTGTTTTCCATTTTATCAACAAACAAAAAAGGAGTTTGATTACATAACAAAACAAAAAAAAAATTCAATTAAGTGGAAGCCGAATCCACATATATACACGGCTCTAGAAGAACAAAGGAAAAAGTAAAAAGAATTGCCATTTCGCAACCACATGATAAAATGAGAAGTTCACTCCTTCTTCTTCCGGGGTTTCTTCTTCGGAGTTGAGCCGCTAGACCCACTACCCGGCTTCCTGCGAGACTTTTTGTCCTTCTTTGGAACATCCTTGGGATCTGGCATAATATCAACGTCTTCCTCAGAGCTGGAAGGGATAGAGATCCTTTTGTGAGGACGAACTGGAGGCAGAGGAGCCGTAACAGGTGGTGGAGCTTCGGCACTAGAAGTCATAGCTGTGCCAACAGGAGGAGTAACCATTAAAGGAGTTAAGCTTGGTGGAGCAACATCACTTTCGGATCCACCAACCGTTGTCGCCGCAGCCATTTCAACGCTTATTTCGGCAAGGATTTCTTCTTCTTGGGAAGATCGAGCAGCGCTGGACACACTAATAGTCGGCATAAATGAGCTAAAAGTTGGAGCGACTCCACCCATTGCAAAAGAAGGATCGGTAAAAGGTTCACAGGGCTGCTTGAGAAGTTCCTCAATCATCTGAGCATCAAGCGACATTGAGCCCCCCTCTCCCGTCTCGCTGGTTACGGTGGTAGTCATAATAGCCTCAGTAACGACAGCTCCTTGCATTGACAGCGAAATTTGCGGTACTGGAAGTGCTGGCACATCACTTTCAGTCACTGATCGAAAAGAAATGAGAATAATCAGTCAAACGATCTGTTCCAAGTTCGTCATTCTAAAACACTTAAGGAATATTTTAAATACCTTCTTTGCCTCGGCTCGGTGATGAGACGAGTTCGGAAACAGAAGTTGTACCGAGAGACGGTTTCGGTTGATCCGGGTTATAAGCAGGAACAACATGTGGATCAACTGTATCAGTAACTCCAGACGAGGTCGGGGCAGCAACTGAAACATCCTCGCTACAATGTGCAGCTCCAGAACCCTCGCCAGTCTCCACATGGTGAAAACCGAGTCTCTCTCTCTCAGCAGAAATCATCGCTTCATGGAGAAGTTTCCTTTCCTCCTCGCTCAACAAGCGAGACTCGAGTTCAAATTCATCCACGGCACCTTCGGGGAGAGATGCTTTCTTGTTCGCCACCAATTTTTTCCAAGCACTGAGTAGAAGCGTAGAATAATCTCCGAGCCACGAGAGATTCCTGTGCTCAAGCACGTTAGCGTTGTAAGTATCAAGGAGCTCATCAAACTCGGCTTCTACCCTTAACAGCTCTGCCTGGACTCTCCCTTCCACTTCTGCCTCCACCGCTTCAACTTTAGCAACCGCCGCGTCTCGCTCAGCGCGGAGAGCCACGGCTTGCTCGCACGCTTCTTGTGCGGCCATATTAGCATCATCTTTTTCCTTGTTCAAGTCGGCAAACTTAGCATTTAATTCCTCAAGCTCTTTGACCGCCGCATCCCGCTCGGCCTCGACATTTTTGTACCGATGGCCCAAGTCTTCAACTAAAGTGCAATGCGCCTGCTGCATCTTAGCCATCTCAACTAATGTCTCATCGACCTTTTTCAGCGACTCAACTTCGGCCTTACGAGAGGATTCCGTTTCAGACTGAAGTATATCAACAATGCGGTTCTTCTGAGCCAAGTCGGATTCCAGTTTCTCAATAATTTTGGCTCGATCGAAGGCTAATTTCGAAGCTTTGACAGCCGCCTTGTACCATTCTTTGTACTGAGCATAAAAATCGCGGGTATAGCTGAGGGCGGTGTTCACAGCCTCTTCGGGAATTCCTTTTAGATTGGGAGGATAGATGTAAGCATCGAAGCATATTTCTGGAAAATCTTTCTTCAGTTGAGAAATTCTTATAGCCCCTTCACCAGATGGTTCGAGAGGGGCCTCCTCCACAGTTACGGTCGTAGCCGTATCAGTCCTAGAACGATGTGGACCAGGTTTTGAGATCTGTAGAGATGGTTGTTATCGCGAAGGTTCAAGTGCAGGTGCCTGGCTTCTGGGTGGCGGAGGAGAACGAGAGGGTGAACGGTACCTTCTGTCCCTATCAGAACGCTCCTGGCTAGAATAATGTCGGGAATGGTCCCTCTCACGATGCTCTTGCTCATAATGCCTCCGTTCACGATCACGGTCAGAATCCCTACAGCGAGATTCGTAATAAGATGAAGAATGATGCACTTGTCGAAGCCTATCAAGTGTAGAAGGATGATCCGATATAACACCTGTAAAGAAGAAACAATTCAATTAAGTACCAAGGAAAAGCACTGCGATGCATGTAGAAGTCGTGAAGTGTTGTGAAAGTGTATAAATGCGCAAACCCCCAACCAACCAGAAGCGTCGATTACACTAACGGGTAAAGATTCGCTTATATCAAGCGCTCCCCGGAGCTCTTCCAACCCGGACCCGTGGTGGAGAGATACGTAGTCCGGAATGGGAATATCGTCCAGCCCTGTGAAAAAGTCTCCGGACTGGCGAGGAGCGGCGCCGGAAACAGTAACCCCAGGTTTGGAACGGGTTACGACTATAGACTTCCATCTCTTAAACTTAGGTACAGCAGCCTTGCCTTTCTGACCCTCTTCTGTTCGGGAAAGGTCGGCTGCTATCTCAGTGTCCGTGGGCGTTCTTTCATCATCGCTTGCTTCTCTTATCACAATGCCAGGTTTTCTTTTTGCCACTTTCTTCTTCTTCCTCGAGGCCGATTTTGCCAACCCTTCAATTACAATACTCTGGCTCATCTCAATCAAACCCAGTGTCCTTAAGTTATCGTCGGTCAACAGCAAGTCGATGTGCCTTGAGTCGCTTGGGACCCTTTGCAAGCTTTGAACGATGCCTCTATAATGCCCACCGGTAGGTCTCGAAATGATGGCTGTAAGAGTAACAGAGTATTAGTGCAAGTATTAAGAGTGGCCATTCAAAGATGACTTATGATACTTACGTCTGGATAACCATCTCCTGGCAAACACTGGGGGGCATCGAACAAAAAACCACTCATTCTTGAAATAGCTAAGCCTGGTCCAGGCCCCAGTCACAACCTGACATTTTCTGACCGCCTCTAGAAAAGTGAAAGACGGGCTATCACCCCTACTCTTGAAATTGAATATGTGCCTGATCTCGTTTGGCCTTGGCGGGCGAAAAAGGCAATCCATAAATATGACAAAGATACTATTCAGCAATGTGTGCCCGTTGGGATGGAGTTGTGAAGGAGCAATTCCTAAATACGACAGCATCTCTTTGATGTATTGGTTAAAAGGAGGGAGAGATCCAGCCGCGCAGGCATGGCGGTAAAAGGCAGTATATCCTTCAGGTGGGTTATGTGGTCTGTCACTGGCACTAGGTAATAGAACATCGTCCAGGGATATGTTATGTTTCGAACATATCCGGCCCAACAGAGACTCCGAGATATTGGACTGGATAGAATCGACAGGATCTTCGATAAATATGGCCTCCGGCAACTCATTCGGAGCCGGATCTATAACTTCAGGAGGGATTTTCGGAATCTCAAGCACTGGAGGAGGCGAGCTTTGTACTTCTTGTTATTGAGAACTTGAAGATTCCATAATTAACTAACTCGCCAGAAAGCGGCGTTAAATACATAAAAAGCCCATGCATTCCCCCAGTGTAAAGTGTATGGATATGTCGTGCAGTGCAAGTGCTATGCATAACTTAAGCAGTTTTCACAAGTTGAAACAAGATGTCCGAACGACGAAACTTTGGAACTTGAGAATGAAAATGACCGTCATCGCTGACCGTCACTTTCACGCCATCCAGATGCTACTAACCAATTCAAGTATAAATTCGTTATATTTTGGTTAAGTCATGGTGCCATCGACGAGCTCCAAAAGGGAGGTCAAGTCAAATTCGATTATGCAAGGCCGAAGCTCGCCGGAGTCAAGTATGCTAAAGTTCAGTGAGTTCGTTAAAGTTCAACTTCAAATTGGTCATAGTTCAGATGTTGGAGCAAATCAGAAGAGTGGGAGTCCCAGAAGCAAGGGCGTTCGAATCGATCGACCCGAATCGATACGAGTCAAATCGACGAACTTCGAATCGATCGACTCGAATCAATACGAGTCGAATCGATGAACTTCGAATCGGTACGCCCTGACTCCATGTAGTTCGACTCGATGGGACCTTGGGACAGAGAAGCAATTCGAATCCATGAGCTCTGCATAACTTCGAATCGATCAATATTGAACACCTTCGAATCCATCAGAATATCGTTACTTTGAATCGATCGGCACGAGACGCTTCTTCTTTCACAACCATCGATTCGAAGCCTTGCACTCAAGATCGATTCGAACTGTTCATTCCTGGATCGATGCGAAGCGATGAAGGAAGATAGCGTCCATCAATATCCACGCTCCTCCAAGACAAGATTCTACGATCGATACGAATTGAATGGTTTCGTTCCTCAGGTCCATCGAGTCGACCCATTCCAGATCTCACAACCCTTTATGATTTTCAGAAGAAAGGATTGAAATCGATGATGAAAAGTCCAGTTTCATCGTCCTACACTCGAGTCAAACCCCTTAATTATCTAGTTGGATTCGATTAACAGAAGAAGACTTGGTGGAATTTTATTGTTTCGTGCAAAGACGCGGTTGTTTTTAGCTCTGGAGGATCGATTCGAAGAAGCGGCAATGGTACTAGTAAAAAGTAAAAAGTGAAAGTGAGGCTTACCTCGCGTATTTATACGGGTTCGAGAAAACGCTTAAGGCTCTTCGTCTCCCGGTCATATTGACCTTCTACCACCGGTCACTCGCCATGCTCCATCGGTTCAAACGAGCGCTCAATAAACCACTACGTTCGAATCCATCCCAGCGTAGAGTCGTTGCTTCGAATCCATCACATGGCTGAGTCCATACTTCACTTCGAATCCATTGCCTTCCTATCCATTACACGTTCGAATCCATCCCTGCAGAATCTATGCGAGGCATTATCGATTCGAAGAAGCTATCGTACAAAAGTTGGATTGAAAGTTGTACCGATTCGAAGAACAAAGACCATCGAACCATTGATTCAAAAGCCATAGATTCGAACATACATGACTTCGAATCCATCAAAGTCCACCGATGAGAACGGACGAATCGCTTCAATTTAAGAAATTACTTGTCTACCTTTTACACCGATTCAGGAGAGGATTGATACAAGAGGATGATCATAGACAATCATAAAAACAATATTTTAACTCGAATCTCAAATCGGTTCAGGAGAGGACCGATGCAGAATTCGATAACAAACTGAACTGACAACGACTTGCAGTCACGCAACATTAACCAAAGCCAAGATGGTACATATATGCACACTTGTCTGACTAATACTTGATCTGTATTATTCACAGCGATCAAATGTCCATTCCGTCATGATGTAGACGACGAACAGCCGATCGCGATCATACGACGATTGGCTACAGCAATAAAGAATACAACTCTCAGCAAAGCATGTTCTAATTGTTCAACGATAGACTGCAGCTTTTCAAAGCACGTCATGTTTACACAAGACGTACTTTGGGGGGCAAATGTTATCCCGCCTTTTGGCAAGGCCGAGATACCAAGGAACTAACTAGAAAGAGACAGGATCATACGTCC
Organism: Allium cepa; assembly: GCA_030765085.1. Classification (NCBI taxonomy): domain Eukaryota; kingdom Viridiplantae; phylum Streptophyta; class Magnoliopsida; order Asparagales; family Amaryllidaceae; genus Allium; species Allium cepa. The sequence goes on along the minus strand of CM060938.1, from coordinate 456,442,753 downwards.
TTAGCTTTGAATAATTGTTGGGCAACTACAAATATCGATGAATTTTGCCCAAGTCCGGATCGGGCTACGATTGATAAGACACGTCAAGCGAAGCTGTGGGAACCAACTTTCTAAATTTCTGGGCAATCCGAGTTAGTATGCTCAAGTTATCACCAATGCGAGATTGATGAAATGATATAGGCTCGAATCCTTCAGGAATGGCATAGGTTCGAATCGATCAAAAATAAGCCATGCTTCGAATCCATCGACCACACATTGGTTCGAATCCATCCAAGTGGCCATTCTTCAACTCCATCGGGCAAGCTTTAGGGTCGTATCCGTCCCATAATGCCTTGGTTCGAATCCATCCATGAATGCCCTAGCTTCGAATCCATCGGAATAGCTATGGTTCGAACCCTTCCCCGTATGCCTTACTTCGAATCCATCAAGGCGATCTCAATGTCGAATCCATTAAAAACCTTTCCCTACCTCGAGTCCATCAAGAGAGAATTTATTAAAAACCTTTCTTTACCTCGAGTCCATCGGAATAGCTATGGTTCAAACCCTTCCCCGTATGCCTTACTTCGAATCCATCAAGGCGATCTCAATGTCGAATCCATTAAAGTACACCATCTTGAATCGATTATAACTCGAGATCTACAAATCCAAATGCTATGAAATTTTCAAAGGAGCTTGCATATACGTAGAAGAACGTCCACGCCAAGTTTCATCACGATTGAACACTTTTTTGATCGATTCGAACCAAGGGTCGAATCGATCCCAAAGTGGGCCCGAATCTCCAGAATTCGGCCATGGGGCCCCCTCACGTGCCAGAAGCGTTCTCCCCTGATTTTAGGCGAAATATTAGCCTCCTACAACTATAAATAGAGCCCCTGGTCATTCAGAAATGGGATCGGAGAATTTTCAGAGTAAGAGAACGCCCGGACGCTGCAAGAATTGCTTCAAAGCACCACCGCTGCCTTTGATTTCGAATTTTGGACTACTACATGTTGTACTTTGACATAAAAAAGTTGCATTCTTCGAATATCAAGCAATAAAGTAACAAAACTTCATAGTGGACGTAGGCAATACGCCGAACCACTCTAAATCGTTGTCTCTCGTGCAATTTATTTCCCGTTATTTGGAGTTTTTGTTAGATAATCCACATTTAATTTACTTTCTTCATTTATTATCTCTTCAAAAACTTCCGATGAGTGTTGTGCCCAATTTTGACACAAACACCTAGAATTAACCGAGCCGTACGATCCATGCTGCAGCAGATCTTGGCCACCCAATATGCTTCTTCTCAAACACGTTCATCCCAATGCGTGCAACGAACCCACTCGCCGCCACCAAAACCCTAATCGCAGCTTCCCCTCGTCACTTGTGAAGACGATCCACAAACATCAGTTGATGCGCCTTCCCAGACTCCACTCATGGCCACAATATCGACGAGCTCGACCCTCTACATCACTAGGAAAACATGCATGAAAACACCACAAATGCAAGCACTTCATGGCTTCCATATGACGAACGAGAAAAAATCCACCATCAGATATCTAGATCTCAGGATCCTCTTCGATTTCCTAGTTGTAAGTTTCAGCTAAAAGTAGAGGGATTGATCGAAAATTGGAGAAGAAAGGGGTGAATTCTCGACCGTTCAAGAATAAGGAAGTGGCCGCGTATTTATTTCGGCTAGGGTCTTCTGTGCTAGGGTGTGTATGTGTGTGTGTGTGTGTGTATTATTTAATATTATATGCTTTTCCGAACAAACTCCAATCAAAACGTGTCGCCTGACCTTTATAATGTTTTACCTTTATTCTAAACACAATAGAATATGTTTCGAGGCCTAATTCAATCATATGTGGAAGATAGCTTTTCGAATCGAATTAAAATATTAAATTTTTGATATTGATTTCAACGCGTTTCTATCCCGTACGAGCAAACCATAACTCCAAACGCTACGAAATTTTGAAATCCGATAATAATACACTATTATAGATCTAATGGAACTGGTTTCGTCGAATTCCAAGACAGTGCCCCCAAATGGCTATTTTAATGCCTCGATTAAATCAAAGCGATTTCCAAAATCGACGAAATTGCTTGAAATTTCCATTTTAAAAACTTACAACTCAATTATAAATCAAATAGAATTTATATCCATATTAAAAATTATTTAGAATCATATTAATTCATAAATTCAATTATTTGCACTATTCCAAATATTAAATTCCATTATTAAATTAATATATAAATTTCATACTTTAAATTTATCCACTTTTAATTCCATTCAAAAGTCTATTACTATCACTCTAATTCAAATAGAGTTTGAACTAAACTTAGAAATCATTTCTATTCACATCTAACTCCATATTCTCATATTTACCCAATTTCAAATATTAAATTACTATTCACAGAATCCGTTCATCGCTATATTTGAAATTCTAAACCATTTTACTAATTCAACCACAACCTCCATATTCAAAATCAAATAATATTTCAAATTCAACATTTGAAAATGAATTAAACATTCAAAATCAAATGACCAAAATTCCAGGTCGTTATAGGACTTTTAGCTTTCCCTCATATTTTTGTTCTTCTAATAACAACTCTGTTGCTAATTACCTTATTAATTAAGGGTATTATGATTAATTAATTTTAATAGAGATTTGTAAAATTTAATTGTGTGATTAAATCTAGTTTTTTGAATAGTTGATTTGAATTACTTGATAAATGATTTTTATTTCTTAAAGAGCATTTTAATCAAAATTCGAAATGTTAATTTGTGAAATTTGATAAGGAATTTTATATGGATATTTGTGAGTTTGGAAAATGGTGATAAAATCTTATAATTGTTATAATGGAATTATTTAGATTGATATGTGTTTTGGAAGTTTACCTTTAAGGAAAATAAGGGATTTTCTCTTTTTAAAAATTAAAAGGAGGTTAAAACAATTGTTTAAAATATATTTCCTTCTTATTATTATAAGTTAAAATATTGAAATATCTTGTGGTATTTTGTGTGAAATTTAGTGGTTGAATTAAATTTTATATTTGAGTTTAAAAAGAAGCAAAATAAGTGTAGAAAAGAAATTAAAAGGTATAAATTCTTTTTAGTTAAAACTTAGGTTTGGGCTTAATAAATTTCTGCTTATTAGTGCGAATAAGGGAGAATTCTTATCTCCTTTGTAATTGCAAATGAACTATACGTTCATTTTAACTTAGGCAGAAAATAAATTAGGTTTCTCAAAACCAAAGAAAAAATAGAGCAAAATCTTTAAGATTAGTTCAAAAAAATTTCTATAAAATTCGAAATAATTATAAGTAATCTCAACCATTCTACATCTTTTGGGGTTTCAAATTTGTGATTTTTGATCTTGTTTTCGATCAAGTTCTTGTTGGTTTGCTTTTTTTGATTTTGTATGCAGTTTTGGTGAAGATAAAGGTTTAGAGAGGCTTAGGTGAGGATCTAGCAAGCTATAGGAAGTTTAAAAGGTGAGTAAACCTCACCAACTATCTCTAATAAAACTGCATGTGATTAAGTTATATATATGATTACTGTTTGAATTGAATATGATTGAATTTGTGATTGTTTAATGTGTTTGAGTTGTTTGAATTTCTTGAAAGTCAAAGGAGATGCCGTCCATTTGGATTTTGATTATCTCCAGTTCGTTCAAGCCTTGAACTAGATATAGGAACGTGTTAAAACAGTATTTAAGTGCTTGGGGTCGTTGGAAATGATCCAACGATGACTGGAAGTTCGTCATGGAGAATATTGCTCTAGGAACGACTTCCATGTGTCGACTAGTAAGGTTTTTGAGTTGATTGGTACCATTCAACAGGTGGTGGTCTCTAGTTGATTGCTGGGTTGTATTGTGGAGTTGTTTCTTTCCAGATTTGTCGCCTTATTTTAAGATTATTTGTGGATTATGTTGTGATATTATGGTGATGGTTTTAATGCTTTAGTATGCTTTCAGTTTAATAAAATTGCTTTTCATAATCTTTATGAAATCAAGTTGAGCTTTAAGATATATATATATATATATATATATATATATATATATATATATTATCAATGTGTGTATGTTCAAATGAAATGAATTACCTAGAGGTTAATATAATTAATTTTTCATGGTCTTCATGAAATAAAAGTGAGTTTTGAATATACATATACATACATACATACATACATACATATATATATATATATATACATATATATATGCATGTATGCTTTTAAACAAAATGGGTATTTTAAAGAAATAATGTGATTGCTTACAACTCTAAATTGGTTTCAAAACAAGTATAATTTGGAATAAAAGATTTTATAAAGGAAAGTGATAGTTTAAAAGTTTTAAATAAAAACTTGTTGAAATTCACATGTACAAAAATATTATTTTGAAAACTATTTTATAATTCTCTTAAATATGATTTCTTATTATAGGAATATATCTTGAGATAATATTTTGAGAACCATAATCTAGAAAATGAGAAGTACTAATAATCAACTTATTGTTATTGATTGGTTTAAATGCTTAGAAGTAGCGCTTCATCGAATATGGTATAACTCATTAAATAGAGTGTTTGAGTGGAATTTACTAACACATTAGCGAATACTTAAATTTCAACTTGGTAGTATGGGAAGCTTTAGTTAAATTCTTATGATTTCTTTTAGGAAAGTATTTAACACTTTAGGGTTATATTCTCTTTTGGTGTTCGGATTTCAGGCCGATAAATCCTTAAGAGATGTATAGTTTAAGTTTTCCGTAGTATCCGTAATAAGTGAGATTTATTAGCTTCTAGTAAATACTTTGAATTTCACCAAATGGCATGGGACGTTCTAGTTAAGCTCTCAGGATTACAAAGATTGGTAGTATTTGGCACATTAGAGTGTGTCTTCTTTTGATGTTTGGATTTCAGGCTGATGGATCCTTAAGGGATATACCCACGGATTTATCTACGATCATTTTGATTGGTATGAGTTATATCTTCCAAGGTCTTTGAGTTATGTTTTGTACGATCATTTTGATCGGTATGGACGGTCCTTGAGATTGGTTAGGATTTTGTTTTTCATGGTACGGACGATCTAAGGTATCAAATCGATATGGATGATACCAGTTTTTGTTTTCCATAGTACGGACAATCATTGTGATTGGTATGGACGATCAGGATGGTTGGTATGGTTTAGGTTTTCTTGGATTTTGAGATATTTTTCTTTATTCTGAAATTCTAGATATTGTGACTATTCTGCGTTTCATGATTTAAATATTTTTGTGCCTTGAGATGAATTTCGAGTTAAATCGTTTCAGTGACTAGTTTATATTCATGACATCTGTAATTATATTATAGTTTCATATACTTTGTGTTATACCTTGTTCTCATCCTTTTATTTAGGGATAGTCTGACCCATTTATTTTATAATACTCGAGTTAGGCCAAGACCATTCACGTTACAGGATATGCGGACTTTTGGGTAAGTGTGCTAGCATGAAATAGACCATTTTAACTTTCCAGTATATCTTCTATAGGATATATGTTTATATATGTACGATGTATGTATAGGATGGGTTGTATATTATGTGGGTCTAGTATTATATTTTTTAGACTCACAATGTGTATTGTATATTATGTATATTATTTCTCTGTGATCTGTGACTATTGTTTTAAATGTTGCACTATTCTGATTTTGAAAACTGGTGTGTTTATTACTTTAAACTGAGACTGTACACATCAAATTCAATTACAGATATAAAGTAAAATAGTAAGTATGATGTGTCAATGTTAGTTTAAAGATATTTTCACATTTGGTTGCCCCCCTTAACAAGCCATACTCTCCATATTATTAGAAAACATTGTTTATAATATTTTTTAATAATATAGGTAAAGTGGTGGGGTCGTTGCATTAATTTTTTTAGGGTTTGTTGGATTTTTAATGTCAACTTATTTTTGATTAACATTGTTAATCCAGGCCCATTAATGACTACAGTTAACCCTAATTTGCAGTTAATTAATTTTTCAATTCAATCAATTTTGGCCTTTTGAATTAGTGATTACAAGTTTGCATTAACTAGTGCCAGATTACCCAATTTTATAATTTAATTTCAAATTAAATTTTATGGTTTAGGGATCAGTCACTTTCAATTTTGATCTAAAAAGTTAATGATAGGGAATTAAAAATTTTATCATTTATAGTTTAAAATCAATTCTAGGGTTTGTAGCATTCTAATCAATTAGAATAACTTAAAATTAATTACATTAATCAAATTATTAATTTGTGCCCAAAGTACCTTTATTCTAAGCTCTAGATCTGATAAAATTGGCCTCTAATCAATAGCACTCTTCTGGATTCCTTAGTATCGACCTTGATAGCTTGCTTTGCTCCTTAATTAGCTTTAGAATTGATTTAAATTTTGATTTTGATTGGGTTTAGGAGATTTAGGGTATCAGTAGAAAATTTGGCATAGTTTCCCCTACTGTTCGTTTAACAAAAGAATTAGGGTTTGGTTTAGAGATTAATTTATAGGATTAGCTTAGAATCTAGGACCATTAGATCAACTCGGTTGTAAATCTAAACCAGCTATCATTTACTTCACATGTAAGCAATCATCTAGCCCGTCCATTCACCATGCTTCAGATTGGCAATCACCCGAATAACAATGTGTCGGATCGACCGCCTTTAGTCTAGGTCGACCTGGGGCCTATTTAGGTCGACTCAACCATGTTTAATTTTTAATTTATATTGTTTTAAATTTTCGTTTACCGCTCTGTCGCTCGTAACTCTCTTATACTAACTCGGATTACGACAAGTTATACATGAAAATTGTCTGAAAAATCACTACTAACATAATGGTGCAGGTTTCATAACCAAATTCGGAGGTCTGTGAAAATTTTGTTTTTAAGTCCTTGTTTTTCGTCTAATTTAATTTTCATACAAAATTTCAGTTTAAATTTCTGTTAAATTTCTAGGGTGTTACATTTTCCCCCCTTAAAAATATTTCATCCCTGAAACATCTAAGGATGGAAAAATGCAACTAATACACATAGCAACCAATAATTATAACCATCTGCTCAACCAATATCCATGAGAAATTATTGTCCTTAAAGAAATTTCTAATGCGTCATTATATATATATATATATATATACGCGACATGAAATGCACATGAATCTATACTAATACAAAAGAAGACGGCCCACCGATTCAGCCAACCTCCTATTATGCAAAAATGCTCATATCATGCATCCAAACACATGCAACATCCTAAATGGTGTACTGATAATTGTATATGAATGCATAACCATCCAAACACATGCAACATCCATATGCATAATATCCATTAGCACTTCACGTTAAGAATATCATGCAATAATATATGAGCGTTTGTGTACCTAAAGGATATGTAACATCCCCTACTTGGAGGCCCAAAACTAAAGAATACGGATGCTACAATCATCCATAGTTATTAATCCTCGGCGACCAAATACGGTAATATTAGATACACTGATATATAGAAACACATGAATATGGAAAAAATTTAAAACATCAAATAAGTTCCACATTCCATTTCAAAATATTTCAAATTCATAACATAGTCCCACAATCATTAACTACGTTCAGAGAAAATATATTTATTATAACATACGCCAAAAGCGACATATGAAGATGCCCCCTTGGATGATCAAAGTGTATATATATAGGAAATTTAACAACTTTGTTGTTACAACATCAACATAGAGGATTCAAAATAAAAGAGAACTCTAAGTAGCTATCTTGCCTCTTGCGCATCTTCGAAAGCTTATTCGTCTAAAGAGGTACCTGAAAACCTCAACTCTCAAACTACTCAAAATCAATTGAGTACCCGAGATTTTAAGGGGGAAACATAAACTTCGAGACAGACATAAAGCCTGGTATGAATAATAATCAACCATCTCAAACCATTTGCATATCTAGTGAGACCATGCCGCTTAGGGGAATGGGTTTTCCCCTCACTAGCATCCTTAAACCTTTATAAAACCATATACTATGCTCCTGCATCCACAATGGTTAAAACAATTCAAAACATATGATGATACGCAAAACAAGTAAACTAATTCTGGATTACCCATCCTCATTCATTTTGACTATCTGTCTCAGTTATAGTTTCTAGGGTCACTATTAACCTATTATTTTTCATGGGCTTACTATTAATCTTTTTAATGTTCAAGGACTCCCTATCGGTTTCATAGTTTTCATGGGATCACTAAGAACCTACTGGGCCCTTGCCAATATCTTTACTGTTTCATGGGTTCTCTTTGAACCTATTGGTAACTCCAATATCTTCTCCCTTATCCTAATTTTCATGGATTAATAGGAACCTATTGACTTCTATCAATATCTTAATCCAAATATAGTTTTAATGGGCTAACTACAAACCTATCGGCCCCTGCCATTATCAAATCATAGTTTCATGGGCTAATTGTGAACCTGTCTTCTCAACATCTTCACTTATACATAGTTTTTATGGGTTCACTATGAACCTATTGACCCGTGCCAATATCTTCAGTTAATTTAATTTATATTCACTACTGGATCAACCTAGCTGGTTATTCTACTCTTTCCCAAATTACCGTCATGGGTTCATTACAATAGGAGTATATATATACACACTTGAAGAAGCAAACATAATAACATAACAATACCACTCCTGTGGGTTTAATATTGCTGAAATTATTTTCATATGAAACATGGTTAATTCCTTTAACCTAATATTTTATTAAGGAAAAGTTCCTCTTAAAACAACTCCAAAACTCCTTTACTTAGCCATGGTTTTTCCTTTAAAATGACATTGGTTTATTTGTTTTGAAAAATTAATGCTTTCGAAACCTTCAAAAAATTTGTTATCGACATCACTGGATAACCTTCTTCGAAAGCATACAAATCTCTTTCCAAACATTAGGCCCATGCCATTCAAAACACTTTAAAACCTCTTTTTCAAAACCTTTAGAATATAATTAAAGCATTGCTTATTAACTCCTAGAAGCATGGCTTCGAAACCACTGAAAGTACCCTTTTCGAAACCTTTGGAAGTATCCCTTCTGAAACCATTGGGTTTATTTTTAAAAGTATCATTTAGGTCAAAGTGAATATAAACTAAAGTATCTCATTTGAAACCATTCTTTATAATGTAAAAGTATTAGGGAAACTTGATGGCATCGGCGCCATCCTTTCGAAAGCTTCAAATCATTTAAGCAAAACCACCGAAGGATAGCATCAAAACATTCTTTCGAACTCATTGCCTTCAAAATCCTTGGACTCTTTCGAAAGCATTTAGGAAGAGGCTTAGATAATCTTAGAAAAAAAAAACTACTCTTCGAAAGCATTGATAACTTCGATATACTCGAAAGGCAAAAGAACAGCAGTAAGGCTTCGACTAGGCGTAACCCCTACTTTCGAAAGCATTATTTTACAAACAAAGGAACTCATCGAAAGCTCTTACTTTTAAAACATAAAGTGGAAACCACTTCGAAAGCTATTAGAAAATCCCTTTCAAAAGCATATATTTTGACTCTTTTGAAAGCTTTAATAAAACAAAAGTAGGCGCTTAACTTTTTAAAACAAATGTGTCGACCCCATCGGAAGCAATGCTTTCGACAACATGCCTTCCGCCTTTCTCCAATCCACTGCATACTGTCTAAGTGGTACTTTGTGTACTGGTTTCGGCCTGGGTTGGTTTCGACTGAGTTGAAGCGGAAACTATGAGTTGAAAGGTACTTCAAATAGACGCGGAACCTGCTTTTCTGAGTAAAAGCTGATTAATGCCAATTAAAGCAAATACTATCTAACTAACCTGCCCACGTGTAAACATGTGATTAGTTGTCTCAACTTTTCAAATTCTTTACCAAAATAACTGCCGCTTAATTTTAGATCTAAACCAAGGTTAATTTAGCAAATAAGCCCTTCCATTAAAAAACAATAATGCAATTAAGTCCTTCCTTCTAAAACAATTTAATTATCATAGTAATTCACCTAGGAAAAATCCCCAAAAATTATAAAAATTCACTTTCATCATGTTATCTAACATATCAAATTTCTGACCCAAATTTCTAATATAATTTCTGAAATAAATTTCTAAAGCCAATTAATCATATTTTCCTTTGAAAGTTCATAATAGTCTTTCCATAACTTGGAAAATTATTAAAATTAAAACCCAACTCCAAATTCATGTTTTACATAACACAAAAAAATTCATGGCATTCAAATATCATTAACCATCGGTTTTGCCCTATAACCGCATAAATCCCCGTTTAACAATCTTGTTAAATCAAACAAATTATAATTCAAGTATATCATCATCCAAATCATCATAAAACGAATTTAATCTTAAATCCAAAAACATATGATCATAAAACAAAATATAGATGGTATAAATTATTATTCACCTTGATTAAGATAAGGAGATTGGATTAAGATTAAGATTTATTCCCACTGGTTTAATCTTAGCTTGATTTGAATTTTCTCTTCTTTAAATGATTTTCCTCTTTTCTTACATTTGTATTTTGTTTGCAAGATGACGTGAATGGGAAATGAAACTATAAGAAATGAAGATATATATATATATAAGCGTTATAGTAACAAGTGTGGCTAATTCCCGATATGCCCTTGTGTAATTTAATTAGCTTTAGAAACCATTCTTAAGCCCATTTAATTAATTAATTACGCACGGCCTTAATTTATTTTCATATCTCAATCCTCTTATCACTTAATATTTACACTATTCTATTTAATTTATCTAATTAAATCTCCTGAATAATATTAATAAAAATTAGGGGTGTTATTTGATATATTGTTCTAAAGCGTAGGAGTATACAAATGTGAACAATACATCAATATTTATCCATTAGCTTCATCACCCATAACATGTCCTATCAACAAGTTTATAGCCATTCTTATCATCTAAAGTCTTTATCTATAAGGGTATACCACCTAAATCCTATCCTAAGAGCTCCAAATTAATGAAAGATTCAAATTGAAGATGTACTGGAAAAGAGTTGTGGATGGAAAGCTCAGCTCTTTTCCTTGGGCTTTCATGTACTCTCCGCTGCATCGTCTCCACACTAAACTTTGACAAGCCTAATCTCCTTGTTACAGAGTCGCTGTGTACAATGCTCTAAAATAAAATGGATGCAAGATGAACAAGTGACTCTTACTTAACCTCCACTTCCATCATCTAACTCGTCCCAACTATGGTAGCTGTATCGTGTAAGCAATTTGCAAGTGCAACACATGGAAAACATCATGTACCCCTGCCAGCTTCTCCGAAATCTCAACTCTATATGCCAACTTCCATATTCCAACCACTATCGAGAAAGGTCCTACAAATATCAGTGCTAGCTTCCTCGATGTACCAAATCTCATCGCATGTTTAAGGGGTAAAACCTTCACGAATACGATGTCTCCCACTGCGAACTCTAGCTCCATATGCCTCTTTCAACATACAACTTCTGCCTATCTTAAGCAGTCTTCATTCTCCTATGGATCAGATCCACCTTCTCTGATGTCTCCCTAACCATGTCAAACCAAAAAATAATTATATCCATCGTATCCCACCAACATGACGGTGATCTACATGGTCTACCATACAACGCCTTAAAAGTTGCCATCCCAATGCTAGCCTAATAACTGTTGTTTAGGAAAACTCCACCAATGGTAAATGATCCTTCCATTATCCACCAAAAGAAATGATGCACATCCATAGAAAATCTTTCAAAATTTAATTTACTCCTTTTTTCTATACATCGGTCTATAGATGATATGCAATACTCAAGCTCAACTCAGCCCCAAAGCCTCCTATAGACTCCTCTAGCAATCACTAACGAAAAGCGAATCTCGATCACCAACTATGCTAATAGGAACACCATGTAATCTAATGACCTCCCTCACATATAGAGCTGCCAACGATGTTGTCATCCTAGTTCTCCTTAAAGGTATGAAATGAATACACTTGGTCAACCAATTTACTATGACCAAAATGCTCTCATTCCCTTTTCTACTCCTAGGTAGACCATCTATAAAATCCATGGAGACACTCTCCCACTTCCACTGAGGAAAATCTAATGGCTGTAACAATCATCTCGGCTTCTTTTGCTCCACCTTCACCCTATAGCAAGTTATACATCTCGCTATATATTTCGTTGCTTGCTTCTACATATCGGGCCAATAGAAAACCCTCCATATATCCCTATACATCTTATCATCACTAGGATGAATGGTCATCCTAGAATGATGAGACTCGGCTAATGCTACATCTATCAAACCTGTACTACGAGGAACATAATGCCTATCATCTCTCCATAACCACCCTCTTGAGTCTATGGAGTAAAGCCTTAAGTTACTCAATGACTCCCATCTACCAGTCCTCTCTAGAATATCCACTAGCTTCTTATCCTCCTTCTGCTTAGATCCAATACGCTCCATCAATGTAGGCTGCACATCTAAGGTTGTTATTAATCTAGGGGTAGTTGTTAGTAATCCAGGGGTAATATCCGATGATGGTCAAAAATCAATGGTATATATATACTCCAAATATCTCTACCGAAGAACAATGGACTCAAAATCTAAGGCTCCACCTTCTACGTAAAGTGTCTGCTACTGCATTTCCCTTGCTTTGGGCATAAGAGATATCAAAATCATAGAATTCCAAGAACTCCATCCACCTCAGCTATCTCAAATTCAAGTTCTTTTGGGTGAATAAGTACTTGAAGGACTTGTGATCCATATACAGCTCAAATTGCCCTCCTAAAAGATAATGCCTCCATGACTTGAGCGCAAAGACAATGGCTATTAACTCAAGGTCATGTGTAGGATGGGTCCTTTTATGAGTCTTCAACTTTCAACTCACATAGCACACTACCCTTCTTCCCTGCATCAATACCGCACCTAATCCTATTCCACGGGCATCAATATAAACTATTAAAGGCTTCGTCCCATCCTATAGCACCAAAACTGGCTTACTAGTCAAAGGATCTTTCAACATGATAAAAGCATCTTCACACTTCTCATCCCACGAGAAAACTATATTCTTCTTGGTAAGATGGGTCGGCAGAGCAAAAATATTCGTGAAGTCTTTATGAACTTGAGATAGTAGCCCGCGAAACCAAGGAAACTTCACACCTTCGTGGCATTCTTTGAAACACGCCAATCCTGAACTGCTGCCACTTTACTAGACTCGACTTCTAAACAACTTTTCGAGACAATGTGTCCCAAAAAGTGTACTTCCTCTACCAAAAGTGGTACTTAGAGAACTTTGCCTTCAGCTTATGTGCATAAAGTGTCTTGAGCACCTCCCTAAATGCAATGCATGTTCCTCCTCACTCCTCAAGTAACAAGGATGACATCCACAAATACCATAAAAATTTGTTAAGAAACTCCCTAAATACTCGGCACATCAGATCAACATAATAGGCAGGTGCACTGGTTAGTCCAAATGGCATGACTAACCACTCATATAATTCGTCGGGTGTACGAAACGATATCTTCTAAATACTGCCCTTGTCCACACGCAACTGATGGAATACAATAGCTCAATCCAACCAAGAGAATACTTTAAATCCAACCAACTGATCAAAGAGATCGTCAATGTGGGGGCAACGGATAACGATTCTTCTTTGCCAGTTTATTAAATTCCCTATAAATAAACGTAGAGTCTGAGAGAACATCTGCCTTGGTGGAAAAGACGACCGATGCTCCCCACTCTGAAATGCTCCTCCAAATGAAGCCCTTCTCCAACAGCTCATTAACTGCTTATTCAACTTCCATATTTCATTTGGAGCCATATGCCTTAATAGTAAGACAATAGGTCTAGCATTCTCAACTAAATAGATTCTAAACTCGATCTCTCTCTAGGGCAAGAGACTGATATCTCAGCAATAACTTCTGGAAAATCTCTACCTACAGGCATTGTATTAATCTCATCATCTGATTGGTCCAATGAATATCGATATCTTAACATAAAAGATCCTCGGGGATCGTAGTAAACCTCAAAGCTGCTCCCACCACACATGCTTAATCTAACAGTCCTCCTATCACAGTTTATAATAACCTCATACATAGTCATCCAATCCATGTCTATTATTAGCCCAAACCTAGAAAATCCTAGTACAAAGTCATCACAATCAAACTCGACCCCTAAAATAAAAAACTTCAAACCCTTACACAACATAGATAAATAAACCGATCCTCCTACAGGGTTTGACACAACTACAGGGTCTGTGACTGTACTAGTGTGTAAGTGCAAGTCATTAACAAGTCTACCAGAAATGAAAGACTATGAAGCTCTATTATCAAATAATAAATGAATAGATAAACTAGAGAGAATTAACACACCTTCGATCCCCACCTTCTTATCCTTGTCCACTACTGGTTGTGTGCACGAGTTAGGGACTGCTTTTAATGCATAAGACAGAACCACATAAGTAGAAGTCTAGGTAGGAACTTTTAGTGGTGCATTGCAAGCTCACTTCACATGTCCAAACCATCACAGTTATAGCACTTCATCTTCGAGAGATTCACCTTACAATGCTTAGCAAAATGTCTTTTATTGCTACACCTATTGCATCCTAAGTCCTTCTTTTGAATCTTTCTCTTCATACCAAATCCTCCTTTCTTCTTACTGTTCTGTTTCCCCTTCTCTACAACCTTTGAAGCCTCTTCCTTCACTTCTTTCTTAGAGATGGTGTTTAGCAAGGCCATCTCCACTAGCCTCTCATAGGTAGCACCCATCGAAATACGGCACACAACTAAATCCTGAAGTATTTGATTCAATCCCTTAGCAAATTTTAAGAACTTTCTTATGTGGTGTGTAACTCCATACCAAACCTAAGTAGCACATTAAATTGGTTCACTTACTCCTTGACTGACATATCTCTCTGCTTGAGATGGATAAACTTCTCTAGTACCCGTCTTCCTCTACTCTAGAAAGGAACTTCATCTTAAACCTCCTACAAAACTCATCCCAAGAAATATCATCCTCAATAACCTCCCACCAGACCAGCGCCTCATCTTACAGCTGCCAAGTAGCTAGCTGCCTCCTCACAACATCAGTCAAGCCCATCAGACCAAATATTCTCTGACAAGCATGGATCCATACTCTCGAATCCACATAAGACCATGTCCTCAAATACGGCTTGCCTTCAAGACTAGAAAAATCTTTGCATGGCTTAGCAAAGTCCGGAGCGATAGGTGGGTAGGTAGGAACATTACCGATCACTCTCTCCATGGGCTCTCTAGTGGGATCGAGCTCGGCATGTCCCCTAGCCCAAAGATATCGAGAGAACTATAAAGGGTCACGCCGGGGATTTCGGCTGGATCACCATAGCCAAAACCTACGGGATCAGACATCCCCTATCTGTGAATTTCAAGAATTCTATTAGCAACTTTTCACAGATAATCTAGAAACAAATAATAGAGATAACATATACACAAATCAAAAATAACATAGGTACAAAAAAGTGGGATTTTAAAATTTGAAAATTTTAGAAAACTTTTTGAAATACTTCGAATTTTAAAAAGCTTTTTGAAATACTTTTCTTATATATATATATATATGTGTGTGTGTGTGTGTGTGTGTGTGTGTTAACCCACCTTTTGACAAGGCAGAATGTAGGCGGATTTAACCCAATCGACTACCTTATGATCAAAGCTAAACTTTCACAGATAGTAAGCATGATCACAAGGCTAAAATATAGCATAGTTGACAAATAAACAGCACAAGATGTTTA
The DNA here is from genome assembly GCA_030765085.1 of Allium cepa. Lineage (NCBI taxonomy): Eukaryota > Viridiplantae > Streptophyta > Magnoliopsida > Asparagales > Amaryllidaceae > Allium > Allium cepa. The sequence continues at coordinate 456,427,020 of CM060938.1, read as the reverse complement.
AAATACGGTTTCAACAATGATCGAGTCGCTTTATGTTGCTTGGAGTTTGCTTCGAGTCACCTTCACGTTTGCCTCGGGTTTTCAGATGACTTACTTCCGGTCAAAGGAGTGTTCACTTCGGGTCTTTGAGGAACAAGTTACTTCAAGCCATCAAACAACCTACTTTGGGTTGGCAACATGTTCGCTCCGAGTCAGTGGAAGGATTACTTCGGATCAACGAGGTGGCTACTTCGAGCCATAGTCATTGATCGATCAACAACTAGAGGTTCACACTAATTCATACCCACCAAACTTCACCTACAACTTTGTATCGATCACTATCTTACTCATATCCATCCACCTAAACCTCCCAATTCGTATCCATGCAACCACGGCACACTTCATATCGATCATTCACTTGATCGATTCAAAGAGCACAGCATGTCATCGATACGAAGGGAAGGTTTTGGCATCGATACGAAACCAAACATGAAACACCGATACGAAAGAACAAGATGTAGATCGATACCAAAATCTCAGTTGATCGATACGAAAGCAAGAGCAGAGGATCGATATGAAGACATCCTCGAAGCATGGATATGAAGATAGCTTCCAAGATCGATACGAAGGAGGCAAAGTCAACTCGACATAAAAAGTGGATTGATCCTAAAAGATAGCACCGAGTCATTTAGCAATCACGTGCATTTTATGGCTACGAACGAGAGCGATATGAACGTATCGATACGTACTCGGCTATGCATTGAAGATCTAAACTTGCATCGATCATATCTCACAATCTACATGTCCAAACGACACCAAATTTTCACAGAAGCTTGCGTACAATCTCAAGAATGTCCATAATCGATCCCATCCCAAAAAGAGCAATTTTGGATTGATACGAATTCGGTACGTATCAATCATGGATCGAGTCGAAATCACAGGGGATCGATCACGTGGGCCCACCCATGTGAGAGAATGAGCCTTTCGAGATCCGAGCGAGATATTTGCAGCCTACACCTGTAAATAGCAGTCCAAGAGCTTTAGAAAAGAGATCTTTTTGGCTCTTCTATGACGTTACTCTGCTAAACTTCATTGTAATTCAGGTACTATCAATTGTACTCTTGTAAATGGCAGAGAATCATCAATAGAACAACAAATCTTCAAAGTGGATGTAGGCTACAATGCGAACCACTATAAATCTTGTCTTTCCACTACTTTCCTTTTAATTTTTTGAGTGTTCTTCATATTTAAATTCTCTACATACTTGCTATCTGTAATCTGTGATTGTGAACGGGTGCTTTCATCTGCAATTGGGTGTTTGTGACCAATTTTGGCATAAATATTTTTGGTGCTTTCACCGAGAAGGCTATCATTCAGGGATTCTGCAACTTGGACTTTGGATCTAGAAGCTTAAAGACTTGGATCTAGAAAGCTATGACGAAGAAATCAACAAGTAGACAAAGAGTGGAGAGAAATCAGCATGAAGGAAGCCAGGAAGCATCTTTAGGAGCTAATCAGACTTCGGCTTTTCATCACTAGAGATGAGATGGAGATGATGATGAGGGCAATGCATGAAGAATTATTGAAAAGGCAGGAGGAGATGATGCAGAATATTCTTAGACAATTTGGACAGGCTGGAATAGCAAGAGCAGCTAGAGTCATGATCCTCGAAGCTGGACCAGAAAGACTCAATAGGCGATTGGATAGAGCAGGACCATCAGGAGTAGCCCCTAAGCTGGGGGGAACTCCTAGGAGCATGTTGATCCAACCTCAGGCAGGATACCAGGCGGAGTTGTTCAACACGACGTTGATAGATGAATGGATGTCCATCCAAGAGAGAAGATTCCAGGATTCCTTTGTGAACTCGGGGGGCAGATCAGAGGCAATGGACAAGGACTACAGCTTGACAATAGCGATAGATTGGCGGAAATGGTTAGAAGAGCCATGAGAGACAGATTAGTGAATAGAGATCTAGATGATGTGAATAGGAGCCCCTTCGCTCCCGCAATTAGGCAGGCCAGGAACCCACCTGAATTCAAGCTACCAACACTAGAGACATATGATGGGAGGACAGATCCTGTTATTCATCTGACAAGGTATACGAGGCATACGGAGGTACTGGAGGCATCGGAGGAGGTCATGGTCCGATGTTTCCCATTGTATTTGACACATAGCAGCATTATGGTTCAGGCAATTGGAGAGCGGCTCCATTGGAACATGGACCGAGTTGACTGAGAAGTTTATAAGGCAGTTCAAAGTTCACATTTCGAGACCCAAGAACGTAATGATTCTGACAACACTGAAGCAGAGAACCGGAGAGTCTTTGAGGAACTTTTTAACGAGGTTTAATGCGGCAGCATTGATGGATCGTCCAGATCCATCCATGATTTCGATGGCAGCTGTATCTGGAATAGCGGATGGCACAGAATTCAAGAACTCATTGACAAGGGATCCACCCATGGATCTAGAAGATTTTTATCATGAGGCACAAAGGTTTTTGCAACAAGAGGATGCAAATGCTGAGGGTGAGGAAGGAGAGGGAGTTGATGTGTATGCAACCAAAAGCGGTGATCCGCTTGGAAAGGATTTGGGCAAGGATAAAGGGAAATGGAAAGCAGAAGGGAGTTGTGATGAGTCAAAGCGGTCGCGAAAGGAGCCGAGGTTCACCTCTTATTTAGAGCTGAGCGAGACTTTGGAATGAATCTACCAAGACACCGGGGGCAGGTTCCTTACCGGAGGCCAATGAGGAGGGATCCGACCAACAACGAGAGGAAATCAGACAAGTATTGTTTATTCCACGAGTTAAGAGGCCATAGTCCGAATTATAGCAGACACTTTAGGGATGAGATAGAAGGGCATATCCAGAACGACATGCAATTACAATACGTGAGGAGGCGAGCAGCAACGATGGAGCAAGAACGATCACCATCTGCATCAACTGGGGATGGCTAGGGATCGTGTCATCAACTGATTGAAATAATGACGAATAAGTCACAAACTCCACACTAGTGCAGTTAAGTCGCTTACATATATATAGGATCACGAACGGTCCTCAGGCGTGCTCTGAGACGACTATCAACCGCATCAGTGTAGGTATCTGCATTTCACGTCTCTATTTTGCTTTTGTTTTCTATTTTTTTGCATCTGGACTTGATTTGGTTGGACATTTTAGTTTTAAGACTCGTTCTAAATGTAAATCTAATATTTGTAATTCCATAATGGCTAAGTCACTTACACATGCACGGGTTTGCGAATGGTCCTCAGGCATGCTCTGAGATGGCGATAAACCGCCATAACAAGAATTTGGAAACTCAATCGAATGTGAAATCTAACATTAATGATTCTAAGTCCCCCCGGGCACACACAACTCGCCTCGAATGGAACCCAAACTCGAACGGTCACAACTCACCTCGAACGGCACCCAACCTCGAATGGTCACAACTCACCTCAAACGGCACCCGACCTTGAACGGTCACAATTTGCCTCGAACGGCACCCGACCTTGAACGGTCACAATTGGCCTCGAACGGCACCTGACCGCAAATGGTCACAATTTGCCTCGAATGGCACCCGACCTCGAATGGTCACAATTCGCCACGAACGGCACACGACCTCAAACGGTCAAATTTTTCCATGAATGGCATCCGACCTCGAACCGTCACAACCCGCCTCGAACGGCATTCGACCTCGAACGGTCACATATCGCGCCGAACGGCATATGATCGTGAATGATCACTATTCACAGTCAGGTAGGATTACCAATCTCTTTACAGGTCATTGACAGGATACAAACATCCGGCTTATGGCTCTACAAAATACACATTCCTATCGCAATGCATGTTTTGGTAAGCGAAGTGTTAACCCGCCTTCTGGCAACGCAGAATGCGAGTGGATTTAACCCAACCGATGGTACGATGATCAAAGCTAAACTTTCACAGATAGTAAGCATGATCAAAAGGCTAAAATATATCATAGTCGACAAACAAACATCACAAGATGTTTAAAATATGGTTTACGTTTGCTTCGGGTTTTCATATGACTTCGGGTCAAAGGAGCGTTCACTTCGGGTCTTTGAGGAACAAGTTACTTTGAGCCATGAAACAACCTACTTCGAGTCGGCAACATGTTCGCTTCGAGTCAATGGAAGGTTTACTTTGGGTCAAGGAGGTGGCAACTTCGAGCTATAGCCGTGGATCGATCAACAACCATGGATTCACATCAATTCGTACCCATCAAACTTCGCCTACCACTTTGTATCGATCCTCATCTTGTTCTTATCCATCCACCTAAACCTTCCAATTCGTATCCATGCTACCGTGGCATACTTTGTATTGATCATTCACTTGATCGATAAGAAGAGCACGGCACATCATCGATATGAAGGGAATGTTTTTGTCATCGATATGAATCCAAACAAGAAACATCGATACGAAGGAACGAGATGTAGATCGATACGAAAGGCTTGGTAGTTGATCGATACGAAAGCAAGAGCAGGGGATCGATATGATGACGTCCTCCAAGTATGGATATGAAGACAGCTTCGAAGATCGATAAGAAGAAGGCAAAGTCAACTCGGCATGAAAAGTGGATCGATCCTAAAAGATAGCACCGCGTTATCTAGCAATCATGCGCATTATATGGCTACGAATGAGAGCGATACGACGTATCGATACGAACTTGGCTACACATTGAAGATCCAAACTTGCATCGATCATATTTCACAACAAGTCCAAACGCCACCAAATTTTCACAGGAGTTTGCATACAATCTCAAGAATGTCCAGATCGATCCCAACCCAAAATGAACAATTTCGGATCGATACGAATTTGGTACGTATCGATCATGGATTGAGTCGAAATGACAGGGGATCGATCACGTGGGACCACCCACTTGAGAGAAGGAGTCTTCAAGATCTGAGCGAGATATTTGCAGCCTACACCAATAAATAGCAGTCCAAGAGCTTTAGAAAATGGATCTTTTTGGCTTATCTACATCGTTACTCTGCTGAACTTCATTGTAATTCGAGTACTATCAATTGTACTCTTGAAATCGTAGAGAATCCTCAATAAAACAGAAACTCTTCAAAGTGGATGTAGGCTACAACGTCGAACCACTATAATCTTGTCTTTCTTCTACTTTCCTTTTAATTTTTTGAGTGTTCTTCATATGTACATTCTCTACATACTTTCTATTTGTAATCTTTGATTGTGAACAAGTGCTTTCATCGGCAATTGGGTGTTTGTGACCAACTTTGGCACAAACAATATATATATATATATATGTATGTATGTATATGTATATACTTTTAAAAAAGTCCATTTAGAAAAACTTTGGAAAACATTTTTGAAAAACTTTTTGAAATCCACCTTTGAAATAAATTTTTTCAAAATATGTCTCTTAATACGGTCCTAATCCTAAGAAACAATGAACATATGCTATGATACCAAACAGTGATTACCCGCACCTCCCGAAATGCTTCGAAGGCCACCCCACTGAGAAATGCGGATGGTCGAGGGTTTTAAAAAAAACTTTAACATCTCAGAGACCAAGATAAACAGGTATAATCTAAGATGAACTAATTATCAAATATATATATCATAGTGGAACGGTAAATTATCAAATACATATCACAACAGAATAAATAAGGCATGTAAATATCATAGAAAATACCAATCTCGGAAAATATCAAATCATAGTCTCAGAAAAATATCAATATATGATAAAAATTAGATTACATAGCAAAATATCCTCAAAGTCTGATATAAGTAAATAACTATACTGATATGATAAAATGATACATGAAGAGAAGACGTGATAAAAGAATACTCCAAGAAAAGCACGACTCTCTCCAAGTATCTAAAGCGGAAAAATCACCTACTGCCCTATCCACCTATGGTGGGGGGATTTGATCGAAAAGGAACGGGTCAGACAAAAGTCTGGTGAATGAGAACTAGATTAATAAGTGATGATTAACTGCAATTAACTTTAAATCTACTTTAAGTGATAGAATGTATGGCAAGTGTCCGTGAACTCCTAAGGTAAACACCAAGGGATTCTTATCTAACATAATGGGTCAAACCTACCGATCGAAGCTCACACAAATGATCGACCAAAATGAGAACTACTTTCCCATCATGACTATACCAACATGTCACTTATACTGCACCAGGGTTCCATAGAAACTCCATTTTGTACCGGGCTCTAGTTTAATCGATACATATAGCTACTTATTGTACCGCACTATCGTCCACCCATACCACGTTGTACCAGAAACATGCGCACCTAGATCTCCCATTAGTATTGGACTCTCTCAGAAAGCGTCTCTGACAGTGCTGCGCTCACCTGTACGGAAAACCACTGAGTCTATTGCGAAATAAATTATCCAAGTCAACTCTGCTTATGTGATATACATCACCCATACCAATATCGAACATCATGAAATATATAGCCATAATTAGCTCAATAACCAGTTCACTAATTACAAAATTTTCAATTAAATTAACAAATTTTTATCCATTTAATTGGGCCTTAGTCCAAGGTTCGACTTGCTCGGTTTTATCTCAAACGATCGACCCTGGCATTGCGCAGGTCGACCGTCGGTCGACCCGAAAAATCCCAGGTCGACCGTTCACATCAATTTTGTTAGGGTTTGTTCGATTTTTAATGTCGATTTATTTTTAACTAACATCATTAATCAAGGTTCATTAATGACTACAGTTAACCTTAATTCTCGGTTAATTAATATTCCAATTCAATCAATTTAGGCTTTGTGAATTAGGGATTACAAGTTTGCAATAACTAATGTCAAATTACCCAATTTCATAATTGAGTTTCAAATTAAATTCTAGGGTATAGAGATTAGCCAATTTCAATTTTGATCTAACAAGTTAATGATAGGGTTTCTAAATTCAAATCATTTAAAATAGTTTAATTCTAGTGTGTATACCACTCTAATTGATTAGAATAATTCAAAATTAATTATATTAATTAAATTATTAATCTATGCTCATTCACCATTAGCCTAAGCTCTAGATCTGAGAAAACTAGCCTCCAATCAATAACTCTTCTCTAGATCTCCTTAGTCTCCTTCTTGATTGCTTGCTTTGCTCCTTAATTAGCTTTAGGTTTGATTTGGATTTTAATTTTGATTAGGGTTTAGGAAATTTAGGGTTTTGGTAGAAAATTTGGTAGAGTTTCCCTTATTGTTGGTTTAACAAAAGAATTAGCGTTTGTTTAGAGGTCAATTTATAAAGTTAGCTTAGAATCTAGGGCCACTGGATCAACTTAGTTGTAAATCCAGACCACCCATCATTTAATTCACACCCAAGTAATCATCTAGCTCGCCCATTCACCGCACTTCAGGTCAACAATTGACCGAAAACAGCTTGTTAGGTCGACTGCCCTTAGGTCTAGGTCGACCGCCCTTAGGCCAAGGTTGACCGCCACTGGTTGACATGGGGCCTGTTTAGGTCGACCTGACCTTGTTCAATTTTTAATTTATATTTTTAAAATTTTTGTTTTCGTTCCATCGCTTATAACACTCTCATACTAACTAAGATTACGACAAGTTATATATGAAAAAAATTGAAAATCGCTACAAACACAAGGTACAGGTTTGATAGCCAAATTTGGACGTTTGAGAAAATTTTGTTTTTAAGTCCTTGTTTTCATATAATTTAATTTTATTATCAAATTTTCGTTTAATTTTCCTTTAAATTTTCGGGGCTACGGTATCTAATTGTAGCCCGAATAATCGTCCATAAAGGAGAGCAATTCATGTCCTGCAATCTCATCCACTAGTTGGTCAATATTGGGCGAAGGAAAATGTCGTTTGAGCATGCCTTATTCAAACCAAAATAGTCAACACATGTTCGGCATTTTTTGTTTGACTTTTTTATCAATACGGGGTTGACACCCAACCGAGGTATAAAGCGTTGTGAATAAACCGTTTTCCATCAGCTTATCCATTTCTTTCTTCAATGTAGTGGATCGCTCCGTACCCAGACTGCGCCTTTTCTGCTTTACTGGTGTAACTTCAGATCGATATTCAGTGCATGATATGCTATCTCTGGTGATATCCTACACATATCCAAATGTGTCCAAATGAATGCCTCCAAGTCTCCTTGAAGGAAATTCACCAGTTCCTTCCATAAGTAAGCGTTGAGCTAAGATCCAATCTTTAGGACCGGAGTGAGATCATCTATGTCAATTGGAAAATTCACAATTAGCTCAAGCGATCCTAGTCGCCCTTCCCTTGATTGCTTCCTGAGATCCATAGTCTTGTTAAAAAAGCTATGGTTCCCGAGCTAGGGCCCAGCCATTAATTTCTATGCTTGCGAGTCTTGAATGTGGAGAGTTTTCTTTACATTCTTGCCTTTTTCATGCCACTTCGCTTCTCTGAGTTCTGCGATGTAACATTCCCTTCCAGTGCTTTGGTCACATTTAACTACTCTGACCCCATGTTCGTGGGGAACTTCATCAATAAACACCATGGTGCCAGTGCTATCCTTAAATTAGGCAGAGCCAACCGACCCAAGAAAGCGTTTTATGTCGAATAATCATCCACGATAACGAACTTCTAAATCTGGACTATTCTATGATCTCCTTCTCCTAATTCTACAGGAAATCAAACATTTTGATCGGTTGTTTTGCTTCACCCGTAAACCCTTGAATCTTGGTTTATAAATCATCACCTCCTTCATGTTGATCTTCATCTGATCAAATGTGCTCCTAAAGAGTATATTCATCGAATTCCTAGTGTCTATCAATACTCGACGTACAGTTGCCTGTCTAATTCCAACTGTTACTACCATGGGGTCGAATTTCGGTGTTTCGACTCTGACAACATCTCTATTGCTGAATATGATATCATTTGTTATCATCCTTTTCTATTTGGTCGAAGATCCATCTTCTACAACAAAGCAACCCACTTGTTGTACGTGCTTCAGTGAACTCGTGTACCATTCCATTTTCCTTCAGCTTTTCTTTACCGGATGGAGTCCTCCAGTTATTCTGTTGATAATTAACTTCCCATCTTCTACCTAGGTTCTTCTTCACTTAGTTCGAGTTGATTCCCATGGGCTGACAACCCTTGGGGTCATATAGCTTGGCTGCCACCTATGGTTCTTTGACATACTATTGGAGTCTATTCTTCCTTATCATTTCTTCATTCGTGTTGTGTCCATTAAATTTCATGGAAATGACAAAACTTTCTTAAGTACTTCTATTCATCGATCGTCTCCCTCCGTAGTGGCTTCTTGTATCACTTTGTCCCTTGCATGGCAAGGTATACGTTCTCTAGCGTGTCGTCCAGGGGCATGTAATCTTCTGGTCTCAATTTCTCATGTGCTTGCTATTCTCATTTCTCCTACCACCTGAGTCTTGATTTCTTTTCTTTTGTTTACTAGAGTTTTCGACATTAGCTGCCACATTACCAGTGCTATCTCCAGATTATTTCACCTTTACATTGTTGTGGATAACTTCCTTTTATTATCACCATCGGCATTGCCTTAAGCTTGATTTGCTTCCACCAAGTGCACAAACTAGTTAACCTTCCAATGGAACTCCTCCATGGTTGTAGGTTACTTCAACTTCAGCTATCTATCAAAATCTATGATAGAGTGAATGCCCTATACTAATGCTATGAATACCAGATCCTCCTTAAGGTTGCTTATTAATAGCAATGTTAAGTTGGTTTAAGAAACCTTTTAGCGACAATTTAGTCCCTTGGGAAAAGATTGATAAGGATATCGAGCTGCTCTAGAAACTTCCTAGCCATCTCATCGAGATTTGATATGAATCTTGGAGCGAACCCTGTAAACTACATTGATGCAACTCCCTCAAGAAAATAAGGAAGCTTCTACATCGAACAACATTCGTTGCCCTAGCACCACCCATGTGTTATTTGTACTTGAGTAGATGTTGTTTAGGATCAATTATTCCATTGTACGACGACATTGTCAGCATCGTAAATTTCCTAAGGTATTCTTCTCTCAGAATGTTTTTCGCGAATGGAGTTCTACTTGGCGTAGACCCCAATCTTCATTCTTTCTGCCTCTTCTTTCCTCCTCCAACTGTTTGACAATACCAGTTATGTATTCCTCACTAGCACGGTAATCCAAATGTCAACTTTCGAAGGCTACGCCAAGCTTTTGACTTCGCAAATGGTCTTAGTTTGTTGATTGACGTCTAGGCCCTCCTGTCTATGGGAGAACCACTCCTTCATATTTCGTGGGCAAGAGGTTGGTTGAGCTGCGGCTGTCTGAACTCCGTCTCCATTAGCATTAACGTCCAGCTCAAGACCTTCATCATCAAACTGCAAATCCTCTTCCTCATTAGAAACCACCACTGCATCAACATCCTGCGAATCATTCATTCCTATATTCCTCTCGGTATCGAGAGAATTCCTCTCGCTACTGGGTGCTCTTCATGTTGGGGGAGCACTTCTACTTCCTCATGCAAGTCCTTCAATAACTCCAGCAATTCCTACCTTCTGTTTCTGTTTTTCATTTCTTTTGTTCTGGCCAAAAACAGAGGAGTTTTCCTGCTCTAACTCAGATGAAGTTTCCCTTCTGATTCTCCTGGTTCTCTATGGTTGCAGCTAGGCAATTAAAGCACTTAGTGGTTTTACAGCGATAGATGTGCCAAAATTTATAGCGGTGATATCGCGGAAAATAGCAGATGTGTAAAATGCTTCATTAAATATAAAATCGAACATTTAAAGTTAATTTATTCTCATTCTCACATCATTTTTGTAGGAAAAGGAATATTCACTACAACTGAATATCATTTTACAACTGGAAATACCCGTTGTAATAGAGGTTTGGCAATGGGCAAGCGTCCATCTTATTATGCAATATTATAATAGACTCAATAGATTTTACAACGGTTTAAAACCATTATAGTAAACATTTTTACAATGGTCCAGAGCCATTGCAAAAGATCCTTTTACAAAGGTCATGGACCGTTGCAATATTCTCTAACCATAACAGGCATTAATTGTTGTAATAGTTGTCTATTACAACTGTTTTTGCCCATTGTTAAAAAAGATGCAAAATTTAAAAAAAAAATGACCATTAATGCAACATGTATACAAATCATACGAACAATTGCTAAAAAGCCAAAATAAATTATACATACATATCATTTATAAAGTTGCACATTTAATTCTTCTTATACATATTGTCATACATTTACAAAACCAAGCTTATACATATTGTCGCACATTTACAAAACTAATTAACGAAGAACATACTCCATGATAAATAAGAATATCAACCATAGTTCAAAGTTGAGTAATACCGCATAAACTTTGCTTTGACCTCTGATGGAAGATGCATCTGCTGATAGTTTTTGTCCAACCAAACTACTGTTGCTTTTGCTTCCAATATGGGCTACACGATATTTGCTTATATTTTAAGAATCTTACTTATTTGAAAAAAATGAATAATTATTTAACCATACATAAGATATAAGTATTTAAGCACTAATCACCTAGTTGTTGGGAATTCCATGTAAGAAATACTCAAAAAATATGCATGTTTTTATGATATATATATCTTTATTCTCTATTCTTTAAACGGTTTCATTGTTCATAAACTGCTGAGGATATGAATGTTATGAACTTTACCTACATATAATCATCAATGGCACAAAATATGCATAACCAACTGATTATTCCTGTTAGATCATAGCGTTGAGTGCATTTGCTAACAAACTAAATAGGCAACTAAATTCTCCATTTCGAGCGTCCATGTTTTTTCTTCCCAAAATATTAAAACCATCTTTCCTCCATGTACAAGTTCGTTGTACCTTAGGTCAAGAAAACTTGAGAAATCGCTTTTGAACAGCTCATGATATGTTTTGAGTACATTTGGTGTAGTTGTCTTTACAATATATATATTCCTCTTATTTAGAGGAACTCCATTCTTACTTTTAACGCCTTCAGGAACCTATAACATTTGAAAACCAAATTTCAAGACTATACTTTTAACTCCATCGGGAACATTCACAATTAAAATTAAAGCGCAATAAAATAAGAATTATTTTTATATTATCAATTATATTTTTTACTTATGTAATAAAATAAAATAAGAGCTTAAATATTCAAACAACTTAGAAATCATGATAATTTTCTTTTCTGATTACATAGAAAAACCACAAAGAATAAGTGGCAATCTAACACGTTGTATTTGCTTATAGATAAATACAATGAAATATATTTGTTGATATTTCGAGTGGTAAAGGTGCTATAAAACTAATATAGTTTGAAGGTGATAAATAACTTAGATAAAATGAACCTAAAGCACTACAAAATTATGAAAATAACTTTCCCATGATGATTACTTATTTATGGAAGCTGATAGCAGATTGAAAATAGATCCAGATACATGATGATTAACTTAGATATAACAAAAGATTTGCAATGTTAAAGCCATAAAATCATCATACAATTTAATTATACTTAACATTTATTGCCATAAGCAAATTGGAAGTTCAAACAATATAGTAAGAAAATGCAGAATTGTATTATATAATTGAGACCAAGGCTTGCTTAGAAATTATTTTATAGATAATAAGCAAAAATGTAACCAGTAGCACCTCATTTATAAGTAAATGTGATGTTTAAGAACTTCAAATGTAGGCAATAGTACCTCATTAATTAAAAAGAATGAATTCCCAACTTCATTAAAATTCTCTAAAGAAAAAAAAATCAACTTCATTAAAGCAATAAAGACTAAAATCATACCAAAATCAATTTAAATATAACAATTAGGAAAATAATTAATCAGAGACAACGTTGACGAAAGTAAGGCTTCTAAGAGAGTTGGAAACATGTTGGAAGATAAAAATGAAAATAAACTGGAAAATAGGAAATTGAGCTTGCGCCTTCAATGTCACAGTTAAGCACATCAGATTGCATGCCTTCCTAAGTAATAGTTCAGAGCATCACCACTAGCATTCACCCTTTTAGCTAAGTCTTTTTGGTAAAATGAAAAGCACTCTTCTTAACCTGAAACAAAAATGTAGTCAACACAATGAGAAGTATAACGTAAACGCAAAGACCTATTTACAAACAACCCAGAATATTAATACCACCAACAAAATAATTACACCAACAGGTAACTGTTTTACTTTTGATTCTACAATTGACCTATGAAGTATTTGTGGAATATGCGAGTATATGATTTTTGTTTGATGATAATAAACATATATATATTCATTTAAATGTATTTGTTAATGTACTATTTTATTTTTCATAGTTAAATTACACAGAATTTGAATAGAATTTGAATTCAAACAGAAATTTTATTCAAACAAATATTTATTACAATCTTTAATGGTACAAATTCAAGCTCTCACTATACATATACAATTTTGATTACATCACAATTATTTTTACATTAATAACCTCACCACATATCACTCACACTCGTATTTTGTCTTCAACTGCATTCCAGTCTGATTCCAGCATCCGAGTAATCTGCAAAAATATTCTCAAACGCAGTAAAATTGAAAAAGAAATATTTTTTCAATATAAAATAAAATATGATTTTTGAAAATATGATTTGCCTCAGTTATTTGGGTTGTTCGTCATCATTTACATTTGAATTCATCATACACGAACAATGTGACATGCACAATGTATCACTGTACATGCCACAAGACTGTGCACATCGATATACACTTGATAATGCTACAGGGACAGGTGAGCACAAGGTCAAACCCAAATATACAGATAGGTTCAACTCAGGTGCAATATATTCAAAATCTCGTCAGCAGCACAAGGTCAAACCCGAGTTTTGAAACTGGATTCAACTCAAGTGAAATTTCAAAAAATCAACATGAATGGATGCAAAGACCAGCTGCAACATGAGATGAATCAAGTTCAATGTGGCAATGCACAAGACAACAAGTTCAGCTACTCAAATGAAAAATGCAACAATGACCAACCAGAAGTTCAAGGCGGCAGTGTACATGAATACAACTACAGGTCTCAATGTCAAAGAAACAACTCAGCATTGAATTAAATACATGGAGGCAAGACCAAAGTGCAATAGCCACACAATGAAAATCAGAGAAAGGATGAAGACAACATGAAGTGAATAAAGTTTAGTGACACAGCAGTCTTTGAACAAGAAAACCAGTGACATGAATGCAGTGTACATGAATGCAACATCAATGAACCAAATACTCAATTTGATTATAAGCATGTACAACAGGACAGAGAAGTGAAAAACAATGCAACAGTGTGGAAGTGAAACAGTGGAAGCTGGAAATGCAAAGACCAGTGATGCAATGCAAATCAAAATAGAGAGTACAACTCACATGTACACCATGATATCAAGCTCACTGTGACTCAAGCAAGTGCACGACTAAACCAACATAATGCAAACTACAACCGAACAGCAATATGCTTGAAGACTACAGCATGACCAAGTATGGCAGTGAAGATAACAAGTGCACCAACATTTACAACATACAAACAGGTACACGAGCTAATGAAGACTGCATCATGATGCAAGGCCAGAGACTACAATATCAAGTGCAAGTGCAAACTCAAATAAGTATGTGCAACTGTGAAAACTTCAGTGAGCTAGTGAAATTTGTACAAAATTACCACCAACATAATAGCACAAATGAATACTGCAACAACCAGAGCCAAAGTTCATAAGTGAAGCCAAATATACACAAGTGCAGACCACATGAAGACTACAATACATAAGTCAGTGCAGTGATACATGGAATCACATAAACAAGTTCGAACAACCATACAACATCATATTCACGAATGCAATGTTCAAGTGGAGACCAGAGAAGATGGCCAGAGACGAAGACAGGGATGAACACAAAGATGGCCGAAGCCATGTCAAAGCAGGTGTTAAGCAGGTTAAAAAATCAAGTGTGTACAATCTTTGAAAAAGTCAAACCAAAAAGAGAAAAGTTTTTTCTGCCGTATCGATCAAATCGAATGTTTCACAAATTAAAGTCGTGGCCATCACGAAATTGATTCAAAACCGTGTCAACCAAGCAACGAAAATATTCGCATATGAATTAGTCAAGGAAAAATCGCAAGCATCCAAGCATAAACGATCGGCAGAGATAATTTCAAATATATATTGTACGAACGAAAATTAAGGATTAAAAATCCTATATAAACCATTCATCATTGGCAAATTCAATCATCGAGTTCAAGCAAGCAATTAAAACAGCAACGAAAGAGAATACATACCAATCTATCGAACTCGATCAAAGGAGCAACTGCAAACGATTCACAATCTCGAAGTCAACCAAGCAGCCGATCTCAAGAGAATCGATCATCAGAGAACGAGCGCGAGCAAGAGCAACACAAATCAGATCGAACGAAGAATCAAAGCCCCAATTTTCACAAGGGAACAGAAGCCCTAATTTAGTGGCAAAGAGGATCGGCCACAATTATTCTCACAAGCCAAAAGAAAAGGAACGGGCCAAAGCAAAATAAAGAGGATCGGGTGAAAGGAAATTGGGCCGGCCTTGTTAACAAGGGTTTTAGTTTGATATTAGGGTTTAATTTTATTAAGGGGGTTGTTTTGTTTATTAGTTTTATTTTTATTTGTTCTTTTCGAATTAAATCTTGGTAAATCACCATCTAGGTTGTAGGTAGTGTCAGATTGTCTAGTTAGAATTAGTTCAGTGAGCAGGGTGTGCGAGTTTGCAAAACTCTATAGGCGGGAGCAAAGTTTGCGAGTTTGCAAAACTCTATAGGCGGGAGCAGGGGTTGCGAGTCTATTAGAGTGTTTGTAAGCGGGAGCAAGGGTTTGCGAGTCTGTTAGAGTGTTTGTAAGCGGGAGACTGTTTAATTCTAATAGAAATTTGGGAATGCAGCAGTAGGCAGGGGTTGCCGAAGCTGGGTAAATTTTGCGTGTGATTTACTTTTCAGCATATTTATTTCTGCAGTTTGTTTCTGTGGTTAAATCGAGAAAATTTGCTATAACCCTATTCACCCCCCCTCTAGAGTTAATCTAGATCCTACAAGTGGTATCAGAGCACGGTTTTTTTTAACTCTAGAGTCATGAATTCATCAAATAATGCTTTTTTTGAGGGGAAATCTATTGCTAGGCCACCCATGTTTAATGGGAATGATTATGCTTATTGGAAAGTTAGGATGGGCATTTATCTTAGTTCTGTTGATTATGATGTTTGGGATATTATTGAAACTGGCTATAAATCTCCCACTATAACCGTTGGTGATACTGAGATTCCTAAACCTAAGGATAGGTGGGATGCTAACGATAAGAGATTAAAAACTACAAATGCTAAAGCCATGAATGCTTTGATCTGTGCTCTTGATAAGAATGAATTTAATAGAATTTCTCATTGTAAAACTGCACAGGAAATTTGGCATACCTTGGAGGTGACACATGAAGGAACTTCTCAAGTCAAGGAGTCTCGTCTAGCCTTATTCAGCAATGAATACGAGAACTTTGTGATGGAGAAAGGCGAGAGCATAAAGGACATGTTTGGACGCTTTTCAACTTTGGTGTACAACGCTAGAGCGCTTGGGAAGGTATTCACTGAGGTAGAGCTTGTGAGGAAGGTGCTACGAGTTTTACCAACGAACTTTGAGGCAAAAGTCACAGCAATACAAGAATCGAAAGATCTGAGTAAACTAAGCATGGAGGAGTTTATTGGCAACTTGATGACATATGAGCTTGAGCTAAAAGCAAAAGAGGAACGCAACAACTCCGAACCAAAGAAGAAGACGATTGCCTTAAAGAGCAAAGAAGAGAGCGATGAAGAAGAAGAAGATCCAATTGAAGAGCTTGCAATGGCTGCCAATAATCTTAGAAAATGGTCAAGATTCAAGCCACGCAAGAAGAAAACAAGTGGTAATAGGTCAAAAGATTCTGACAATTCCGATAATGAATCGACGTGCTTTAACTGCAACAAGCCTGGCCACTTCAAACAACAATGCCCACTTCTCAAAAACAACAAAGGAAAGAAAAAGAAGAAGAAGGCCTTTGCAGCAACTTGGGATGATGAAGAAGGAGAGGAAGTTTCGAACAGTAGCTCAGAGGAGGCTAACTTGTGTCTTATGGCAAAATCAGATTCAGAAGCAATCTCAGAGGAATCTAGTAAGGCAGGTGACTATTCTTATAAAGATCTTGTTTTTATGTGTCTTGATCTTACTAAAGTAGTTGATACTCTTGAATCTAAAATTGAAAAACTGAGATCTGATAGGAGAGAACTTGCTCGTGAAAATTTTAGGTTAGAAACTGAACTTGAAAATATTCAAAACCTAGAATGTGAAAAAATGTAAAATTTTAGATTCAGAATTATCAAGACTTAAGAATAGCTCTGAGAATCTTGAAAAAGAAAACTTAAGTCTTAAGGAAATCATTGACACTAGGAAAAAGGATTTTATAAATAGATGCACCTCACTTGTCACTGAAAACACAGTACACTAAAAACCAAAGTCCAAAATCTTGAGAAATCTCTGGATAACTTTTCAAAAGGAGAAAATTCATTCAACATGTTATTGGGAAATTAAATTTTTGCTAACAACAGAAAAGGACTAGGTTTTGGGAAAAAACAAGTTGATGATAATGCAAGAGGTAAGAGTGTCTTTGATAGATGTGAAATAATTGGACATCGTGTTGAAAATTGTAGTCATAGGAACAAGAACACAAAATTTATACAAGTTTGGGTTCCTAAGAATTCTACAAACAAATTTCATGTCTATTGGAACAAGAATAAAAGGACTAAACAAGTTTGGGTTCCAAAGGGATTATTTATTCACAATGCTTCAGCCACTAACAATCATGGACCTATAAAAACAAATAGGTCACAAAAATCTTTCATCGTGTAGGTATGGTGGCAGGCTAAGGAACAACAATAGTGTTATCTGGATTTTGGCTGTTCTAGAAACACAACGGGCAACAAAGCAAAGTTTCTTAGCCTATTACAAAGGTGACAGAATCACAATGGGAAATCACGATAAATTATCGTAAAGGTAAAACAGGTGAAGGTATATTAAATGTGATAACCTGCACCGTATTCTGAATGAAATCAGCCAATATTGAGATGTTGTAAAGAGATGATTTTTTTCTGGCTTGTTCAACATAGTTGGCCAATTATATTTATGCCAAAAACACTATTCTTTGAATTACTTCATACATATATGTTTGGATTAAACATAGTGTTTTGTTGGATGATAATATTTTTTTCGGCTAACTCTATATTCACGGTTTTCTGATTATTTACATGGCTTAAATTCAAATTCAAAGAATGTCATTTAAATTGTTGTTAAAATTGATTTTGAAATTTTTTTGATGCACTCTTCATGGCCTGGTCTATCAAATTTAGTTAGTGATATTTTGGAGTGAAAGAGAAACTCAGATGCAGATTACACTGGTAATCTAGTTGATAGAAAAATTACTGGTTAAATGTGATTTTTGAGACATTTAGTAACTGCATCGTTTTTCAAAGAAAATATCTGCATACTTTTCATTACAAATAATTTTCAATTAGCAGAAAATTTTCTCATATATCCCCTTCGAGAAAATCATGTTTTGACCATATTTTCAGATTAGTCATTTTTATTTGATTTTAAAATGACAAATTTTGACTAATCCGACTCCCTACTAATTATCCAAAAGATAAATAGTGATTGAAAAGGTGATAAGTGTTGATATTTAACATACATTACTCAAGAGAGTATATTTGGAAAATTTCTTTAGGAATTCAAACAAGAGTTATAAAACTTTTTATTGGGTAAAGATTCCATGACCATTTCTATATCTATCATATTTCTATCGACCATTGTTTATCAAATCTTAAATATAGTTTGTCGATATGTGGTACTATAATCAGGGATCATTTGTTTTTCATTTCATATTTTTTTTGAAAAAAATAATAAATAAATATCCAAAGCATTCACTCTCATTTAAAAGTCCTCACGGTTATGCATGGGTGAATTACTTGGATTTTTGATTATGTGCTTCCATGCTCATTTAAAAGTCCTTACGGTTATGCATGTATGGAACGCATATCAAAATTAATTGATTAAATAGACAAGTTGATTCTAATCCCATTTAAAAGTCCTCACGGTCATGCGTGGTTAGAAGATACTTGTTTTCATTTTTTAAAATTAAATTGGAATACTACTAATCTCATTTAAAAGTCCTAACGGTTATGCATGATTAGTAGATATTCAAATTCCTGATATAAATGTACCACAAGTTGATCCAATTGCATGATTTTATATTAGAACATCATTTCCATAATTCTAAAAGTGGAATATGCGCCTAACAAGGGTAGTTATGATTTATTTATTTTATTGAAGTTTAATATTTATATTCAATTTGAGTTTAATGTTGGATTAATATTGATCACTTTATCTCTATTTTTTCTCTAACACTATTATTTTTTTGCTGATAACAAAAGGGGGAGAGAAAAGTTAAGATTTTGTCAAATAAAATCAAGCAAAGGTCAAATAATTTTCCATTTGCATCTAGGCTCATTTGTATATTTCTATTTATATGCATATATGTAGGGGGAGCATCATGTAGAGAGGAAGCATTTAAATAGGAGGAGCAATTAGTGTATATCATTGTTCAAATACATTTAACACAGTCAAAATCTTAAATATATGTTTGTTATCATCAAAAGGGGGAGATTGTGGAATATGTGAGTATATGATTTTTGTTTGATGATAATAAACATATATATATATATATATATTCATTTAAATGTATTTGTTAATGTGCTATTTTATTTTTCATAGATTAAATAAATATTTGTTGAATAAAATAAATTACACAGAATTTGAATGGAATTTGAATTCAAACAGAAATTTTATTCAAACAAATATTTATTACAATCTTGAATAGTACAAATTCAAGCTCTCACTATACATACAATTTTGATTACATCACAATTATTTTTACATTAATAACCTCACTACATATCACTCACACTCGTATTTTGTCTTCAACTGCATTCCAGTCTGATTTCAGCATCCGAGTAATCTACAAAAATATTCTCAAACGCAGTAAAATTGAAAAAGAAATATTTTTGCAATATAAAATGAAATATGATTTTTGAAACTATGATTTGCTTCAGTTATTTGGGTTGTTCGTCATCATCTACATTTGAATTCATCATACACGAACAATGTGACATGCACAGTGTATCACTGTACATGCCACAAGGCCGTGCACATCGATATACACTTGATAATGCTACAGGGATAGGTGAGCATAAGGTCAAACCCAAATATACAGACAGGTTCAACTCAGGTGCAATATATTCAAAATCTTGTCAGCAGCACAAGGTCAAACCCGAGTTTTGAAACTGGATTCAACTTAAGTGAAATTTCAAAAAATCAACATGAATGGATGCAAAGACCAGCTGCAACATGAGATGAATCAAGTTCAGTGTGGCAATGCACAAGACAACAAGTTCAGCTACTCAAATGAAAAATGCAACAGTGACCAACCAGAAGTTCAAGGCAGTAGTGTACATGAATACAACTACAGGTCTCAATGTCAAAGAAACAACTCAGCATTGAACTAAATACATGGAGGCAAGACCAAAGTGCAACAGACACACAATGAAAATCAGAGAAAGGATGAAGACAACATGAAGTGAATCAAGTTCAGTGACACAGCAGTCTTTGAACAAGAAAACCAGTGACATGAATGCAGTGTACATGAATGCAACATCAATGAACCAAATACTCAATTTGATTATAAGCATGTACAACAGGACAGAGAAGTGAACAACAATGCAACAGTGTGGAAGTGAAACAGTGGAAGCTGGAAATGCAAAGACCAGTGATGCAATGCAAATCAAAATAGAGAGTACAACTCACATGTACACCATGATATCAAGCTCAGTGTGACTCAAGCAAGTGCACGACTAAACCAACATAATGCAAACTACAACCCAACAGCAATATGCTTGAAGACTACAGCACGACCAAGTATGGCAGTGAAGATAACAAGTGCACCAACATTTACAACATACAAACAGGTACACGAGCTAATGAAGACTGCATCATGATGCAAGGCCAGAGACTACAATATCAAGTGCAAGTGCAAACTCAAATAAGTATGTGCACTTGTGAAAACTTCAGTGAGCTAGTGAAATTTGTACAAAATTGCCACCAACATAACAGCACAAATGAATACTACAACAACCAGAGCCAAAGTTCACAAGTGAAGCCAAATATACACAAGTGCAGACCACATGAAGACTACAATACATAAGTCAGTGCAGTGATACATGGAATCACATAAACAAGTTCGAACAACCAGACAACATCATATTCACGAATGCAATGTTCAAGTGGAGACCAGAGAAGATGGCCAGAGACGAAGACAGGGATGAACACAAAGATGGCCCATGTCAAAGCAGGTGTTAACCAGGTTAAAAAATCAAGTGTGTACAATCTTTGAAAAAGTCAAACCAAAAAGAGGAAAGTTTTTTCTGCCGTATCGATCAAATCGAACGTTTCACAAATTAAAGCCGTGGTCATCACGAAATTGATTCAAAACCGTGTCAACCAAGCAACGAAAATATTCGCATATGAATTAGTCAAGGAAAAATCGCAAGCATCCAAGCATAAACGATCGGCAGAGATAATTTCAAATATATATTGTACGAACGAAAATTAAGGATTAAAAATCCTATATAAACCATTCATCATTGGCAAATTCAATCATCGAGTTCAAGCAAGCAATTAAACCAGCAATGAAAGAGAATACATACCAATCTATCGAACTCGATCAAAGGAGCAGCTGCAAACGATTCGCAATCTCGAAGTCAACCAAGCAGCCGATCTCAAGAGAATTGATCATCAGAGAACGAGCGCGAGCAAGAGCAACACAAATCAGATCGAACGAAGAATCAAAGCCCCAATTTTCACAAGGGAACAGAAGCCCTAATTTAGTGGCAAAGAGGATCGGCCGTGATTATTCTCACAAGCCAAAAGAAAAGGAACGGGCCAAAGCAAAAAAAAGAGGATCGGGTGAAAGGAAATTGGGCCGGCCATGTTAACAAGGGTTTTAGTTTGATATTAGGGTTTAATTTTATTAAGGGGGTTGTTTTGTTTATTAGTTTTATTTTTATTTGTTCTTTTCGAATTAAATCTTGGTAAATCACCACCTAGGTTGTAGGTAGTGTCAGATTGTCTAGTTAGAATTAGTTCAGTGAGCAGGGTGTGCGAGTTTGCAAAACTCTATAGGCGGAGCAGAGTTTGCAATACTCTATAGGCGGGAGCAGGGGTTGCGAGTCTATTAGAGTGTTTGTAAGCGGGAGCAAGGGTTTGCGAGTCTGTTAGAGTGTTTGTAAGCGGGAGACTGTTTAATTCTAATAGAAATCTGGGAATGCAGCAGTAGGCAGGGGTTGCCGAAGCTGGGTAAATTTTGTTTGTGATTTACTTTACAGCATATTTATTTCTGCAGTTTGTTTCTGTGTTAAAATCGAGAAAATTTGCTATAACCCTATTCACCTCCCCTCCTCTAGGGTTAATCTAGATCCTACAGTATTTACCCAGAAAGAAACAAAGTTCATGATCAAATAATACATAAGTTCTCAATGACAAATTTATGTTATAATCTGATTTAATATATGAATCTTGTAAATTAAACACAACATTCAGTGAGGGTACCAATAGTAAGGATGAGGGCGAAATACATTGGATACAATTATCAATGTCAGCCCTGAACTACATTGTAAACTGCAAATACATTGGTTTATTAGAGGTACTTATGAATGGGGTGGTATTATGCTACTTATACACTTTCACCTATCCAGTAAATGAACCAGCGTTAAAAAGAATCAGGTCAGGCAGGCAATATGGAAGACAAAATAGAAACAAAAATAGAAGAGAAAAATGAGGGTTTCAATGTCTGAAACCATGATCAACTTTGCAATCATACTTTGTATTAAACAGTTCCAATATTTATTTCCAGTATTAAAACAAGTAAGGCAGTAAAAACCACCTCTCTAGCTCAGGTCAATGGTAAGACTCAACTGAGAGCTACAAGCAACTCACTTTTGTGCTATCAAACCCAATGATTTTGATATTCCTTACCCTCATTTGTCCAACAAACAAGTATATGCTCATGCTGAAATGGGATTAGCGACGTTATTTAAGTTGATTTACATTGTTTTAGTTGATGAGAACCATGGACCAAACTTAAAAGCAGCTTATTTACCAATGATGTTGTTGCTGATCAATGCGATACACGGAGATGTTAAAATTGTACATTTCATTCCCACATTTGCCATTGAGATGCAAGATGTGATCAAACAATTAAATCTAACAACATTTGTTCATTTTAAGGATGGAACCATGCCCGACTATTTATACATTTCGTTCTAAGCTGTAGCTCGAATGCAATTTCTAAAATCCCAAATTTTTCACAAACTTAACTTTGTTCGGTATATTTTGAGAAATTCATACAAAAAATTAAGGACCGTTAAGCTCAGGTGGGACTAATAGAAGAAAACTATAGAAATTAAAGATTGAAAATAATTAAAAGAGAGAGACCTGAAACCCCAGAAGAGGAGGAGGCAGGCTTTACCTGAACGATGATGCATCGCAGTCGGAGGTTCCGGTTGAAAAACCGCGAGTAGAGAAGAAGGAAAGAAGAGAGTCTTATGTGACAATTGACACAAAGCGATGGGTCCCACCGCTGGTTGACAAAAAGTGACCATTGAGCCGGATGGTGGCAGGGTCCACTCTCAGTCGCCTTCCAATTTCGCCGATTTCTATTCCACATGATGATATCACGAAGTCGAAAACGCGATTAGGGTGGCTGGAGTGGACAAGTTTTATAACGATTGACATGACACTGGATAATCAATTTTTGAGAAAGCTGAAGCTCAAAGGAAGGAGAGCGAATTGGGTAATTTTAAAAACCTACAAGTGTTTTCTCAAATGGGCTTGGATTTGGAGCTGAGGGAGAGGAGGGTGGAGCGCAAGGAGGAGAGGGCAATAAACGTGATGGAGGAAATTGTTCACGAGGATTTGGATTTTGATTAGGTTTTGGTAATTTGGGGAGTGGAAAAGCATGATTCACTGAAAGTTTAATTTAGAGTGGAGGGAACTTTTGAGGAACCTGAAAATTTTATACTTTCAATGGAGCGGACAGTGAAAATACAAAGCGGGACCAACTATTTACTATAAATTAGTCTTTACAAGTCATTTCTAAACATCTGCCACACTCCATTATTTATGAATATTAATTATTAATCATTAATTATTACATACATTATTAGTAAATTATTATTATTATTATTATTATTATGTATTTAATATTAATTACTACTTCCTCGCTAGAGGAAAATGTTTAATGCTTTGGACAAATTCCTTCAAAAATACTGTAAGAGCTTGTATCACTGGTTGAAAATACGGTAACGTGAACTGATTGAAGGAAAATGTTAAATACTCGAACAAATATCTTGAAATCGTTACTTCTTAATTATTTAATAGTAATTACTAATTACTTAATATTAATTGTTAATTATTAAAATATTTAATATTTGATATTTATTATTATTTATTATTTCTTAATTATTTAATAGTAATTATTAATAACCTTAAAGTAACTGTTTAGTGTAAATTATTTATTAAATATTAAATGTTTGATATTAAATATTAATTATTAATAATTAAATATTAATTATTTGTGGTAATTATTTAATATTAGCTATTAATTATTAATTATTTAATAGTAATTACTTTTAATTTTTAATTTTTTAATATTTATTATCAATTATTATTTACTAAATATTAAATATTAATATTAAATATTAGTACTTAAATGTTAATTATTAGTAGTAATCAATCAATATTAATTATTAGTAGTAATTAATTAATATTAATTACTAATAATTTTTAATTGTTAAATATTAAATATTATTTATTAATTATTTAATAGTAGTTGTTATAAATTATTATTTACTAATTATTGATTATTTATGACTTAATAGTAGTTATTATAAATATTAACTATAATTAATAAGTTTATTCAACGATAGTTATTTAATATTAATTCTTATTATATTTATTTTTTTATTATTATCAAGGTTTATTATTGTTGTTGTTGTTGCAATTATTACTTTTAAATTGACGTTATCATTTAGTTTTCGGTTTCATCTCTTTCACACCCCAACTTGTTTGGGAATAATGACTTAGTTGTTGTTGTTGTAGTATTAAATATAAAAAATAATTATTCATTATAGATGATAATTGGTAATTATAAATTATTTATTAATAATCATTAGTTATAAACTATAAATTAATAATGTTTTTACAACCTTTTATAACAACTGGAAAATTAAAATGATTGTAATATGCATCTATTACAACGGGCAAATAGAGATAAAACTGGTATCCAGTACAACGGGCCGTAAACCGTTGTAATAGGACTATATTACAACGAGCCGAAAACTGTTGTAACAAAACTATATTACAATGGGCCAACACCGTTGTAATAGAGCTGAAAACTAGTAACTATTACATCATGCCGAAAACCGTTGCAGTAGGACAATATTATAACAGACAAGCTCATAACGTTGTAATAGGTGTACTGGATAACGAAAAGTTGCATCTATTACAACGGGCTTAAGAAAACCGTTGTAAAAGGTTTCTATTACAACGGTTGTTTATGACCCGTTGTAAAATAGGCGTTGTAAAAGGATGGTTTTGTTGTGGTGATTGTTTAATATAATGTAACAAGAATGAAGAATATCAAGATTTATGCAGATCGGATCCCGTGACTATAATATATTTCTAACTTATTTTGAACATTTTGCCTTAAAATTAGGTCTTTCCGACTATCCACCATCTTTTGGTTCAATTCATGCAGCATCTAATCAAGTTCTCTTTAGTAACGACTTCATGTTGGATAGATGATTCTGCCACCGCCCGTTGGTTACTAACTTCAACTTGGTGAGCACTCCCTTTATCACCACCAGCTATTTCTCTTGCGGATCCACCGGATCTTATAGGCGTCGTTGACTTCAAATAGCAAACTTTCAAATTCTTCACATAAAACTTCTAGATCTAACCACTAAATCTCTCTAAACCCGCAATAGCAAGCTAGATCTAACCCTAAATTCAGTTTTTTTTAGTGTAAATACAGAAATGTTGACATCAAAAGTAGCACAACACCTAAACATGACATGTTGTAGGATTAGATGTAGCAGAAAAATAGAAAAGGTATTAAAAAAAGTAGGCAGACCTAAGATTTTATAGTGGTTTGACAATTTCTGACCTACGTCTATATTATATTTTTATTGATGACGGATTTGAGATACATTTTAAGTCACTTACAAGAGATTAACAGGTTATTATACTTAGAGCTGCCATTTTGCTTTCCAGAGCGCAGGCAAATGAATGCTAACCTATATAGGAATCATATAGCTATTGCTCCATTCTTTCCGGACATGGGTTTTGGATCTCATAATCCAATGAATAAACAAATAAATTATGTACTCTTTTAAGTACAAATGAATATGGATCAAGATCCTAATACCAATGCATAGACCTAGATAGGTTAACTTAAAGGCCTAAAAATACAAATTGAATCACCCAAATTCATCTCTAATTGCCTGAGAAATTCGGTGTATTCCAAAGTGGATGTGGTATGTCAATAAATATATACACACACACCAATGTACGCCTCCAAGTGAACAAACCATACACAGTATAATTGAGATTTTTTTTTTTTTTTTTTCATACCACATGCACTTAGGGACTGGAATCATCAAATTGTAACTTCCCAAAGTAGTACTCAAGAAAAGGTTCCCTGCATTCAAGTCTATGCTGCTAAGACAGGTTGGTTACGTACACGACGCTGCTAATCTAAAGGGAAAAATAATGATCTGAAACATTGATTCATGGTAACAAGCCAAAAAAACAAAGCTTCAATATAAATATCAGATATATCAACTTCTTTGTATTTTATGGTAAAGTTTACATCTTATCCGAGTAAAAACTATTTCCAAATCAAACTTAGTGTAAGAAAAAAGAAATTAAACAAAAGAAACATGTATGGAGAGACCCACAAATTTCTCGCTTACTAACAATATCAGTCAATTAATTGCCATCAAACTGTCATGTGCTTTGCATATTACATACCGGACCACTGAACAGAGAAAGAACTTGTAAGCTTTAGGCTTTTTAGCTGTTCTTTGCAGTTGAGATTATTTGGTTAGGTTTATCTCAACAATATGATCCACATTAACAGTAACACCATCGGATGACTTAAATAATGTAGTTGCTATCATGTTCCTTTCATCTTGAAATATGAAAAATATAGTGTAACATCAGCATATCAATTTTGTATGCTGCATAGAGCAATGAGACAGAAGCAAAGTTGAATGCATTATAGTTTATGAACTCATTCGCTTGCACCATTTCTCTTTAGAGTCTAATTCGTGGAATATTTTGCCTTGATGCCTTTTACCTATAAACTATTTTGGAATTACTGTTCTTCACAAAATATGCTATTTTACATCATATAATCATTCACTAAGAATCAATACAGAGAGCACATTTTCTCTGCATCATCTTTAATTAAAATTGTGCTGCATATGATGGGCTTTGACCCATTCCCAAGTATTTTGATTGTTCATAAATACTAACAATTCAAAGTATCAGATATACCTGTTAATCCCTTAAATGAACACAGGCGGAAAGTAGTGCAGAATGCTAACAATCCAAAACCCTTGCTTAAATGAACACTGGTGGATTTGCTGAAGCACATGCACAAACACAAGTACATAAAAGTGTGTTCCAGAGTGCAGGCTGTAATTGTTGGTTTGGAAATTTTTACCTTCGACACCTACTTATATATATAATATATGAAAATGTCTATTTTGAAAGATGATTCATTGCTACCAAATAAGAAATGAAATAGTTACCGATACACTTGTAGAAAATGCTCTTCTTGACATGTACATGAAATATGGATGCATGAACCATGCACAACGTATAATTGAAAAAATGCAAATTAAAAACATTATTTCATAGAACACAATGATTTCTAGTAATGGCTCTCGTGGACATTGTAATGAAGCAATCAAATTGTTCGAAGAAGTGAAGGAAACCAATACGTCACCTGAAGAGACAACTTTTCCAGCTTTACTATTGTAGCCATTCTGGTTTAGTAGAACAAGGCAGTAGAGTATTTGAAACAATGCAAAAAGATTACCGTATTATGCCTAGAATGAAGCAGTATGCCAATATGGTAGACTCATATTCTAGAGCTGGGAAGTTGAAGGAAGCGTTAAGGTTGATCAGAAGCATGGAGATGGAGATAGAGGCAAACGAAGGTATATGGCTAAGCCTGCTTAGTTCATACAGAGCTTATAGATGTTCGAGTTTTGGAGAAATAGCAGCAGAGCAATTGATGAAGTTGAAATTGGAAGGGAGTGGGAGCTATACTCAAATTTTCAAATTTATACAGGGAAAATTGGGTTGTTTGAAAAGGCAGCAAAGGTAAGGTCTGAAATGAAAAGGTTAGGGTGATGTAAAATCCAGGATGCAGTTGGATTGAAGTGAATGAGAACATTGATGTTTTTTATTCTGGGCTTAGTGATTTGTGTGGTATGGAAATAGGGCTTGTGTTGAGAGGACTAAGAAAAAATACGAGGAAAATCGATGAATGTCTCATTAATTATTGGTGAACGATGATAGTATTTTCAAAGTTTGTATTAAGTGGCAAAGTCTTTGATGAGGTTCTAGACATAGAAGTCATGAGCTTTCATATCAAAAACACTGAAAAGAACGCTTCCACATAAGACCTTTGCTTGTTCTCCTGTTTATTTGGAGCAAATCCACAAGGCAATGAAAATTTCAGCATAACAAAAATGAGGATGGAGAAGAAAAGCGAAAGTAGTACCTGCTCAAACAATAAAGCGCCAGAGAATTAGAAAATTTGAGCGCACCTGCATGAGTTTTGAAAACGTTGGATGTGGTTCGTTTATTTTTTCAGAATTATTTTCTTGTTAATCGATTTGCTTTGTTAGACTTTTTTTTTTCTTCTTCTTTAACCGATTTGAATTGTTGGAATTGTTAATCCATTTGATTATTTGATTATGATCTTTCGGTCAGAGACAAAAATATCAGTGACTTGGATGAAGTTTCATTCAACACCACCAACTCGGCTATCAGCAAAATCCAGCAAAATAAAATGCTGACAACAGCAATCAACTCAGAATCTAACGGCTTCAAATATTGGTAATATATATAAATGAAATACATAGAAACTAATGTTCTTTTAAACTCGAGTTGACAACTGTCCAAAAAACAGCATATGAAAAACAAGGCAACAATAAGGCATCATACAACATGATTAAGCTACATCCTACATGTTTATGCGTTACAAACAACACATTATTTAAAGCTAAGCAATGCATAACATATAGAGCCAAAAAAAACCATCAAGCATCAGCAACACCTTCTTGACGGTACCAGTATTTAAAGCATCATAGCAAATGCCTTATTTTAGAAGGGATGTGACTTACATTAGGTCCATAAGTCACCACAGCCTTCAATGTTTTATAATTTATCTCCAAATAATGAGTAGGCAGTTCAATCTTTCTGATTCTTGGCTTTCTAGTAAACGGGTACCTAGAGGCATAAGTTGAGCTATTATATATAGACGCCTTGGAAACAAAAGGACCTTTTGACCTAGGAGGCAGATTTAGGCTTTGATCATTTCTTCTCTTTGAAAGAAAGAAGTGTTTGAAATGATATAAATTCCTCTTTATTTTGATGTGTTCTGCAAATGAGCGGCCCAAGCATACTTTCTCAGAACCCAGCTTCTTGGTTCTTTCCATGTCTTCTTCTTGCATAGTGGTATGCAAGTCACGTAAAAACCGGGATTTGCGTAGCAGGCGGCTTCCTCTCCTAGTTCTGAGTAAGCGGTACCATTCAGCTTTGGTTCTTCTCCACATTCTTTGTGGCAAGGACTTGCTTATGATTTTCTCCAGTAATAGGTTAACATAGAATCTTCTCCTTATTCCTTCACCGTAGACGTCGACTATGGATTTTCTTTCACCTTGGGATTTATCATCTTGGGGTTTATCATCATCTGGCTTGTCACCTTGAGCAGTAGAATAAAAATAGGTAGAATTCCTATTTCCAACATGCACGCAAACCCTTTGATGGCTTACCGCCTGTCTTGCTTGTGAGATATTGCGACTATATTGGCCACTGAAAAGGAATATCAATTCAACATTAAGTATTCTGCAACTGAATTCAGTAAATATTAACTATCAAGCATTTGAAAGTGTTGGGTGGATATTCCTTTTGTTGTACTTTTAATAATGATATTCATCGATAAATTCAGCAGGACGTAATCTTGTGACCAGCGCTAGAATTTGATATATGTTGACAAAAACATTTTGCAGTATTAATTGCAATATTAAAGCTAAAGGTTTAGTTGTTCTGAAGTTCAAATTTTGTTTTATTTGATTAAAGCATAAACTTTCAATATAATGTGCTTGGAAACATTATTACCGTCCCACTGTGAATGTGATAGCGTCACTAGACTATATAGTACATTTATGGGCCACTGCAACACGAAGCAGGTACAGCAAGTAGAACTTGAATATGTACAAAAAGGAGATAAAAAATTTAACACTTTGGGATACTAGTGTTACTCATTTGTGTCTAACTGTGTTTTTCTGTCAACAAACTTGGCAGTAAATTCATGGGCACATGTAAAAAAAGACAATTACGACACGTAGCATCAATAACTATACATGTAAAAAACATAAATAAAAAAAAGATTGCGCCATTGCGTCTGTTGAGTGATTAAAACATAAACATACTTTTTGCTATACTGAAATTTTAACCGTTTGCATGCATTTAAAAAAGTCTAAATAAAACGCCTTCCTAACCCACATAACAAATTCCAAATTATAGCTTCTATATTTAAGTATTCTATGGATTTATATCTGCCACACAATTTTGCAAGTAAAAAAGGTTTGCTACCATTCTGAAAACTCAAGAGTTCAGATGTAATCGACGACAGTGATGCTACACACTTGAAGCAACAAGGACACATACACACAAAAACAGAAAAAGAATTGCCATATCTATATATAATGAGAAAACCTCCTTTTTGAAGCTTTTAATATTATTGAACTAGCCTCATGAAATGTGTTAAATCAAGGTCAACTCTATCAATTTATTCCCAACATTTTGTTTACACGCCACCAAAACTCATCAGCCTTAACTCAATGGCCTATCCATCACTCTACAATGAAAACCGCCCATCTTTTTTTTACTCTTCTTTCTTTAGACGATCTCAGGCCATCAATATGATCGATTACGGCAAGTTTAAGACCTTTCAGCAGGTTCAGACTTTATTTTAATCTTGAATTATTATTTTTTGTCCTACGTAATATTCAGGAATTGAAACCCTAATTTTGACACGCGTATGAAAATTCAATCACGATGGTCCATCCGAAAACTAAAAATTGGGAAGAAGAACTACTAGAATAATCTCCAAACTTCGATTCAGTTCCTCAAAAAATGAAGATCTGTACTCCGTCGATCAAATGGACAATGAACTATCAAGTAGCAAAGAAAATGATATGGTCTTAAAGTCGAGAGCTGTGGCAAAAGGAAGCGGTAAAATGAATTAATGTATCCTTCCTCGGGTATGCTCCTCCTAATTGGATTCTAAAAGGACTCTTTCGCTCTTTGTTTATTATCATCAGACCTCCCATGTTCGATTTCTTCACATACATACAATTTTGCAATGGTGATGATTTATTGTTTTCTTGATGTTTTTTTTTTACTCTGTCTTGTATTCTTTTCTAATAGTTATTTTTTCTTTAGTGTACTAGAGGATATGTGTTTGATGAGTGTATGACAAATCATAATATATTTCATTGGATATTATCATGCGCAATATTTTAGACAGTTTTTTCATTATTTAACATTTGTCGAGGCTGGCTTGAATGAGAACAACCACTACAATACTGACGTAGGAAAATATATCAAAGATGCTCATGCATCTCAATAATGTCATAAATATGGTTCAATAACATAGTATTTTGGTACAAAATACATGTTAGTCAATAAAACCACCAAGACGGTCACACCTCGGGTTTCAATAGCGTATCTCCATTGTTTCAAGCGGCGTATTTGGTTTGTATTATTTTTCCTCATTTTTTGATGATCCAAGAACAAATAATTACATTATTTCTTAATAGTTTATAGATTGCCGATTTTTTTTTTTTGAATAATCTCAACAATACATGAATTTTTTTTGCTTGTTAAGTAAAATCCAACAATAATGCAATTTGATTATTATGGACCTACTTTCCCTAGGCTTCCCAAAGTTTCTCTTCTTTTTCTATAAGGGAACAAATTTATATTTCATTTGATGTGTTTACTAGATTTTTGTTATATGAGACTATTGATGCCATGATATTCTTAATATAACAAATCTAATTAATACTGCTCACTTTTCTCGTGGGTTATTGAACCCACAGAGTGATTAAGAAGCAATAATAATTGTGTTTCGGTAATGTAGATATTGCAGTTGTTTGCATTTACACTGGATTTGATCGTAGTGAATACTATAAAATACACTTTAGTAATTGAGACCAAGTGATGTTTAGTTTCATAAGAACATTTATATAGCTTTCAAAAATTTAATTAGTTGACTCATAGACATCATATTAATTGCACTGAAATCTCGTTAATATTTGTTTGCATTTTTGCACAATTTGGATGATGTATAGTACGATGGAATGTTTCTGTCAATGATATAGTTTCATTTGGTCTAGCCAATTCTAAGTGGGTTATAAAGTAGCCGAATCTCCAATAAAATTAGTTCATGGTTTATTACTATGTATTTGTAGTAAAATATATTCTCGATCAATAATAGTCTTTACTCGGTGCAGAGATGATGGAAGGTTGATCATTTACTAAGCTGATTCACTTTAGATCTCGCATACCATTTGATGGTTAACGCCCAGGTATAGGTCTCGGACGGAACTCCGAGATTCCGACTGACTCGGATCGGTTTCGGCGGCCGACGAGACGAAACCAGCCTACAAACTCGTCTCGTTGAAGATACTACTCAAAGTCGAGGGGGGCTGAGAGAAAATAAAAGAAATTCGAGAACAAAAACCTACCGCATATTTATTTCTTCCAGTTTCAAGCTTCTATCATGTCTTCTTCGTAAGCCAGCCGTGCAGCAGACTGATTTTTTTTTCTGCCCTAGTTTGGTTCACAGCTGTAATCAACGAAAGGAAAGAGATTTGAAGATTGGGCCGCTATGCTTAGGGTTTTCGGCTG
This sequence comes from Allium cepa, assembly GCA_030765085.1. Lineage (NCBI taxonomy): Eukaryota > Viridiplantae > Streptophyta > Magnoliopsida > Asparagales > Amaryllidaceae > Allium > Allium cepa. Next base: position 456,393,720 of record CM060938.1, on the reverse strand, counting down.
TTGAAAATGGAAATTACTTATATTGATAAATGGGCTCATTTGGTTTGAGTAAACCTTATTTTAGTTAACTCAAAAGTGCCGATTTCTTTAATATTGGGATTTGATATGGACAATTGGGAATGGCTGATATAATGTTGTTATATGTTATATTTTATTTCATTAAAAACTACATTTTGCATTATGTTTGAATTGTTTATCATTGTCTATATTTCAAAAGATACCAAAATGCAAAATAATGACCGAAACCGAAACTGAGTTCTCAAACCATGGTTAAAACTTTAAACTTTAGATACACTGACATGTTTTGTGTTAACACATGCAATGTTAAAAGTAATTTTCTTACTATGAGATCATCTAAATGCAAATTTAGGATTAGTGCTCATGTGGAATCATCTATGTTGCATATATTTGGTAAATAAAAATTGCACCTACACATACACACACACACACACACATATATATATATATAATCTGATAAGTTCACATACTAGGTAATGCTTAATACTTACAACATTGGAAATATATGGCATAATGGATTAACTACTTTGTTTTCTTTAGAATAATAACGGTATGTTTACGAAATACCGTAGTGAAATAGACAAACAACTCACTATTTTGATATGTTTTATGAAAATGCACTTTAATACGCTAACCATAAGTTTGAAAGGAATGCAAAGTTGATCGTTATCTAGGTGCAATTATGAAGGTGACACGAGAAATTAGCAAGATCAATATAACTTCGAAATGTCAGCAAAAAGAGAAGCAAACATTGTTCCTCATTTTCATAATGTGTGTAATCTGATTGAATATTGTTGTAGCAAAAGGGAATTTTCGGTTTTTCATGTATGAGAGATGTGCAATAAATGGTTGTTTCACAAGCTAATGACACATTAATGGCCCATTTGGTTTGACTTAAATAAGCTACTTTTTTTTCTTTTTGAAAGCCAAAATGAATAAGTTTTGGCTTTCAAAAGGCAAAAAAAGGGCTTACTTAAGTCCATCCAAACAAGCCTCAAGGTTAAATGAATGTTTGTAATTATACTGCGGTAGATTTAACAATTTAATGTGACTAAAATATATGTGGAATGAATACGAAAAATTTATACCACAAATAAAACTATAGTGATTCCCATGAATTTTTTAAAGGACGAAAGTGATGGAACTCAGCCATAGACAGAAAAGGCTCAAAGTCATAGCTGGATTATTGAATGCAATTGACAACAAGAAATAACAGTGGGGCAGAAAGAAGTAAGCCAGTGGAAAGTGGTGAAACATTGCTCAACTCGCAATTAGAAAATATTTGCAGCAACAATCGATTCTGAGTGAATCGACAATGATTGTTTTTGTTAGAGAATGAAAGAGCAACAAGGAGTTATATATTTTATATTCAAGGTATTTCATAATTATGCTGCTACAAACTTTTGGCATGACTTGATACTTAGTATAATTTAGTGGAATTATGCTCGATGTTATAACATTAGTTTGTTGACTCTGCAATGAAAAAAACTGTATGCCAACATTCATGAATATGCTCCAATAAAAATATGTAGCAACATGTAAGTTTGACTGCCTAACTAAACCATATATTGTTTAGCAGAACCGTCTACAAATTCTGCTAATCAACCTATACTTTCAATTGTTTTTTTTTATTCATGTGGACTATATATTTTCATTATGTAACTTGCACAGAACTTTTATTTCATGTAAGTTTGGTTCTTCATTTCTTTGTTGTAATCAAGTTTGAGTTCATGCAATAATTTAAAATGATCTGAGTTTTCAAAAAAAATCTAATTTCAAAGATCAAACTCAAAAATTAATATAAAAAACATAACATGGTTTAAGCATATGGACCAAGCATTCTATACACCATATGTCATCAACGTTACAAGTCAACTAACCAAACATAATGGGGAACACAAACACAGAAAGAGCAGACTGTTCCTCTTTTGCATGAAACGAAAATTTTGATCCTTCCGAGTTAATCCATCATAAGTCATTTGTTTGAATTCGTTAATTAATGAAGCAGTTGAAATTAAGAAAATATCCTTGCTATAAAGGAAAGAAATTGAAATTATTTGTTCAAGGTATACGTGATTCAATCAATATATCGACTCAAAAAAAGTAACCATTATGTTTATACATTTTCTCATTCAATAATTACACTAAACAAGTTGATGCAAAATAGTGTATGCATATGAGTTTTTGTGCATGTGTCTGCATACTCTCTTGCAATAAAAAGAAGTGTATCTAAATTATGCACAACCACTAGACATGTCTTACTACTTTTAAAGCTTTTAGTGAAGCAAATATAATTCAAAACCCTCGGGATGAAGCTGTTGAATTTTTCAAAATACCTAATAATTTTCACTACACGAAGTGGTTATTTGTCATTTTATTCTCCACGTTCTTATAGCAATATATTTTTATATAGGGAGCGGTTGTTTTTGTCCTATGCATACAACCATTAATTCGCATTAAAATGAATTTGATATGAATTTGATCATAGTATTATTCACACACGTCCAACGGGCATACCTAACGTACCGGTATCTTTAATTCTAATAAGATTTTTCATGAATTTAATTTAGGACTCCAAAAACAATAAGCTTTGGCAGAAATACTTATGTGTCTTAATAAATGTGAGTGGGAAGTAAGAAGACTTACGTATTTCTTATGGTCAAGGGCCCCTCAATTTTTTTCCCATTAACCCACTCGGCAGCTACAATAAAATGGACAAAAAAGAGTTAAGAAATGATAGTGGCATAAAAACGCTATGGCAATATTGAAAGCTAGAAAACTCATATATATTCCGTAGCTGCATATAGTAATGCAAGAAAATAATGCTCAGCATATAGCAATTAACAATCTAAAAAGTAACATAGAAATTTTGATTCCACTTTCAGATTGTACTACCTTTTGTTTTCCTGCTATTTTTCTGAACATGGTTATTAAGCTTGCATAGGGGCTCGAACCTAAATCCTCTAACAACTCAGGTTAGATGTCTCTCTTGAGACAATGGTCACTGCCATAATTTATAAATGAACTAAATTCACACCCCAATCCATATTGCTATTTTATAAGATGATATCAGATTATTATTATTATTATTAAAGAACAATAAAGGACAAGTAACACTAAATTTTGCTTCCATCTTAAAGCATAAAAAACACCACATTCCAAAGTAGATGTCAGACCATTTTTATACAATCATGAGACGGATGTTTCTAAACATCCATGCTGCCCTCGATGAATTCAAGTATGAGTTATTTGAAAATTTTCAACAGAACCGTGATAATCAACGAAGCAAAAAAGGATCAGTCCAATAAAAATTTAGTAGTTTGAAATTCGAGATGAATATTCAAAGGCGCTGCTAAATTTTACTTAAGAAGGAGACATACCTTAAAAGAAACTATGAATCCAGTCCTTGAGCATTAATTTTATCAGTTTTGACCAATTTTGCTCATTTTTTAAGAACTGAACTTTTTCGTCGTCTAAAAGCCTTCGATTATCAAAATATAGATCTAGCACTCAGTTTTCACCCAAAACAATCTATCTTCGATTATTAAATAATTTTCAAAAGCCCAACTCTGAAGTATCAAAACCACTGGCAGGCAACGAATTAATATATAACCATAATACATCCAACAAAATAAACATCTTACCAACATCCTACCTCTCCCGTAAGCATCAATGTTTTCACGGTTGTTGTGGTCCGCGACTGGCTGATGAAACCATCTCGACTGCGCTATCGTCGCCCCCGAAAAAATGGATGCGTGGCTACAAGATCTGACTGGAGCTAGAAATCTTCTTGATACGTGTTGCAACATTTCAAAGTGGGAAATAAATTGCTGTTCTAGGGTTTTGTGGGAAAGGGGATGGACGAATTAAATTGGTTTGAATTTTGTGAACATTTTTTTGGGGAATGGTTTGGAGAAAAGAATATTGCACTGGCTAATTCTACAAGACCCGAAATTTCTGAACGAATTTTGGACCGAATTAATCCGGGGCACGCGTTTGAAAAACACCCCCGGATATCCGCCCTTTATCCCCATTTTATTCATTGGGCTCTATGGCAGTTCCTGATTGAATTAGGGCTGCTTCTGACCTAAATTTAGGGGGTATAAACAGGAAAACTCAACTAAAGACCCGCATTTTGATACCCTTCGCAGCTTTTTGGTATCCCGTTACCGTCCTCGGAGCGACGCATCCTTTTTCTTATCCCGACTCGAAGCGTCCGTCTCATCCAAAATGGAAACGGGTAAATGTACGTTCAGCTGAATGAAGGAATTTGGTACTTTCAGCCATGTTCAGCTGAATGAAGTCTTTTAATTAATAAAATTTAAATTTTTCATAACTTTAAAATTAATAACTTCTGCAAATAAGGTTAATTTGAGATGTGGTTTTTACGCTGCGATTATATCAACGTGATATACGTTATGGTGTTGGTTTGAATCGAATCGGAGCAATTTATAGTTTTTCAATTTATTTATTTATTTATTTTTGTAAATTACTGACACATATTATTTATTATAAAACAAATAATACATTAAAAATCAGTTAAATTAAAAATCACAAATGCCCCGTTCAAATACCCCGATCACCAATTTCTCCGTTCAAATACCCTGTGTTCGTTCGTCGCAAACTAGGTCTGTCAATGGATATTCGAAAAATCTGAAATCCGTCCGGATGCTTATCCGTAAAAACGGGTATTATCCGATATCCGAAAAGCGGATGCGGATATCCGATTCCGAAAAGCGGATACGGATATCCAATATCCGAAAAGAAAATCGGATTCGGATGCGGATATGGGCATATCCGTATCCGAAACACATCTGTCTAATCCGAAATTAATTAGAATATAAATTATTATTATTATTAATTTATTATTTAATGATGAACTCAAATATACTTAGAAATGAATTTTTTTCCATTTTGAAAACTGATTAATATTGTAGCGTGTGTATTGTCATTTAAAAAAGTGATTGTTCTAGTTCAAAAATAGTAGTATAATTAAAAAAAAAATTCAATTTCGGATGCACCTATTTCGGATATTTTCGAATATCCGAAAATATCCGTTTTTTATTTTCGGATGCGGATATTTTCGGATATCCGAAAAATATCGCGGATATGGATGTTAATTCTCAGATATCCGCGGATATCGAATGTGGATTACATTTTCGAATACAGCGATATCCGCATCCGTTCACATCTGTTGACAGCCCTATCGCATACGCACCATTTGCCTTTCAACACCCACACCAACCACGCGCTCACATATCATCAAACTTTCTAAAACCCCACAGTTTTCCATTCTCACCCCTCAAAATTTGGTTCTCTACTGTAATGACCCGTATAAGTTCGATGTTTAAAATGAATTAAATTAATAAGATTTTAATTTAAATTTAGAAAGAAATAAAAATATTATTAATTTATATGAAAGCAAACATTGAAAATTGATGTATCAAGGGTAATTAAAATTTACAAAATTAAAATTTATATTCCAATTAATTGAAATAGTAAAAATTTGTGCATTTGGATATAAAGTTAAAATAAGTAAATAAAGGCAAGTATTGAATTCATCAATGAAATAAATTATTAATTTATGAAGATTGAATATAAATGGAGGTAATAAAGTAATGCAGGACAATAAATAATTTATTTAGTACAATCCTCTTTTTATTCATAAACTATTGCAAGGTGTTAATTAATTGAAATGTGAAAATTAGAAAATAGATTCAACGTTATGTTAGACAATGAATTGCAATAATTAAAGTTAATAAATTAATGGATTAAATGGAATACCAATTCACTTAGGAAGTGAATATTAGTGAATGTAGCAAAATGAATAGGAAATGCTAATGTACTCATAGAGTGATGGTTGATGTAAAAAAGAATGAAATCTGGATGGAATAATTTATTTCATTTAGAATCTAAATTTGTATGTGAGCATTTATTTATATTGGAATATAAAAGGGTAAATTTATAGTATAAAATGTTAACATCACCTTTAAGATGATGGGTTTATAATTGATGCATAATAGGAAAATCAAATGAATGGGTTTAATTGAATAACAATTAGCAATTAATGAATGAATAAAAATTGTTAAAGGGCGTAATTGATTTCGTTAAATAAATTTTGGTAACAAATTGTAATGAATATAGTTTTAACGTTTTGTGATGTATTTAAGTAATAAATGAGAAATCAATGTAAATTATACCCGTGAAGGGTCAATTCAATTAAACAACAAGATTTTTAAATAAATAAACGTTTTATTTAGGTTTCAATTTGATAATTTATGAAGTTTAATGGGAAATCAATTGCAATAAATTGCTCTAATTTATGCAGTTAGAGGAGATTGGATTTGCATTATAGATGGAAGTATAATCGAAATTGATAGATAACAAACTTAAGAATAGAATTAAGAGCTAATAGGTGGCAAATTTATATAGTTGTTTATTTTCGTAATGTGTACGTAAACTTTGGTAAATCGATTTCTATCGATCCAAATCTAACGTTTGGTTAATATAGATTTAAGTATAGAAAGCAATATTTATTAATTTAATTGAAATATTGCAAAATAAATGAAATTTAACGTTTAAAATATTACGTTTATAGAAATTTAACTGAAATTCAAGAATATTAAAATAATAGTTTATGAACCCAACATTTGAATCCATCTACTTGCTATTTATAGATGGAATAATCATTGATTATTTAACTTAATAGAAATTTTGGGGAAACTTAATTTATAATTTTGAATATAATGAAATAGAAGTTTTGGCACTGCAATTGATAGATTTATCAACTCTAAATTTACATAAAGATTTATTTAAGTCATTGTGAATAAGTGAGAATATATATGGTGATAAAATTTGTAAGCTTTAAATTTTTAAAATTTGAAGTGATTTAATATTAAATTTTAAATTTATTTAATTAATATAAAAATAGCCATTTTTGTCACGGACTCGGATTTCGACGAAACCAGTTTCATCGGATCTGTATCGGTGAATTATTGTAGGGTTTTAAGTTTCGTAGCGATCAGACTTGTCGTTTGATCGTACGAACGCGAAACGCCTTAAAATCGATTTAATTGAAATCAATTTGAAATCAATTTGAAAATATTGTTTTCAGCATAACTTCTTCATACGATCGAATTTGGACGTGAAACTTTTTCCATCGCGTTCAGAATATTTTAAAACACCTATTTGGATATATGGGTTTAACCATTTTCGTTCCGGGGTCAGAACGGACTTTTTGGGCCAATTGTCGTTTAGCACGTTTGTTTATCGGATCCATCTATTCTATTTCTAACCTACCTATATAAATCCAGTTATAAACTCTAGCCTCCATCTATTCTTATTTGTTTGTGCTTTCATTTTATCAGCTCTCCCTCTTCCTCAACGGATGCAAATTCTAGATCCAAATTCAAATCAGATACAAATTCAAATCAAATCCAAAGTCAAAATTCAAAGTCCTCAGAAAAATCTCAAAAAAATGTATGTTGATGCTCTCGACGAGCGTGTTTCAATGGTGCAAGTCGATTTCAATTTGGTTCATCGTTTGATCAGTAAAAATCAAAGAATTTTCGACCGTTAATGCTAGGGTTCGTCGTTCAACGGTGGATCTTCATTTCTGGGACGATCAGGGGGCGCTGGAGCGTAGAGCTCGACGTATAGAGACGATCCATACGGTTACTTCGGTCAGAAGGTGATCGATTTTGCCAAAAAATCGATGGGAAATGGCCGAAACTTCACCTCGGCTAGGAGGCGTTCGAGGCGTCGCGACCACGATGGATGGGGGGCGTGTAGGCGGCGCGACATGGGGGTCAGGAAGACACGCTTGATTTCGGTCGATGATGCCTGGGGACGGCGGCGGCTTCGAGTTATCCTTGCAATTTCAGGGTTCGGTTCCTGTAGCCGAAACGCGTGATGGATGAGGAAGATGACGTGTGAGTGCTTACTGGTAAATGATTTTTTTTTTAGTTTAAATTTTGTTTTCAACCACTCAAACCATCATAACTTTCGCACACGACCTCGAATTTACGTGCCTTTTTTTTGCTAGGATCGTATTTAAATTCCGGAGGCTTTGACGCTAGTTTGGTTGGATTTGGAGACTGTCAAATTTTTGGTTTTAAATCGGATTTAAATTCGATTTAAATTCAAAAGGTGAGTGTTTTAACCCACTAACGATTTCTAAAAATTTTTATGTTTGTTAAATTGATTTTTGATGTGTTTAAAATTTTATTTATAGCTGTTTGGTATATTTTTCATCAATTTCTCAGTTAAATTGCATTCATTTAATTTACGCGTTATTTAATTCATTATTTCATATTAACTACCAGTTAAATTATATTTATTTTCCATGTAAACTGCCAATTAACAGTTATTAAATTTATTTGAGTATAAACTGAAATTGATACCAGTTATTTATCACCTGTTATATATTGATGTTTGTCTAAGTTGGATGATGATTATAATTAATGATTGATGATTGATGTTTGGTGAATGGATGATGTGTACTATATTTTAAAATCTGCAAGTTATCATGTATTTTATTCATTCGGGATTTCGGTTTGAAATGATATACAACCGTATTTTTTTATTTTTAAATTGCGGATTGAAATGATAAATACCTGTATCACTTGACCATAGGATAGAAAATTATATACAGGCACCCCTGGTATATATATATATAAATTATTTTTGAAATGATTTTTCTATGGTTTGGATAGGATACGGTTAATAAATATAGATTTTGATATTATATAAAATCTTATTTTATATATACATCTATAGTTAAAGTATTGAAGATAAGCTATGTATGGATTTGTTAAATAAAATAAATAAGTTGAATGACGGAGTTTGATTATTTTATATTTTATGGTTAAGTATATGTTAAGATATTAAAAATATATAGAGTTTTTGAAAGTTTTATGTCAATTAAGATTGGAAGTTAAATTGAAAATTTTATTTGGAATTGAGCTTAATTAAGGATTTAAATTCATAAGTTGATGTAAAATTTATTAGCTTGAAATTTAAAAAGGTATGATATTTATAACTGGATTTTTATTCAAGATGAATTAAATGAATATTTCTAGTATAAATAAATTGAAGGAAATTTTCTTTTATAAGTAATTTGAGTTTTTCTTAAATGATTACAGGTTTATTATGCAAATATTTCAAACCAAATAATAGGACTTTAAATTGTTGAATAGAATGTTCCAACCTTAGTTCCAATTGTTTAATAATCAAAGTTTGAAATACATTGTGACTGAAGGGGTTATTGAAACTGAAAGCGATACTGAAATTTATGGATTTTGAATTAATTTTTAATGAAATAAATTGCAAGTCGCGGAAATTATTTTATAAAGTAATTTTAAATTCAAACTATTTTATTCTACATACTGTTGAATATCCAAACCATTCAAGTTTTAGAAGTATGGTTTTAAAGCTATGAGTTTCGAAGTATTATGTTTTGAAAGTTATAATTCAAATGTTTGGTTTCCAGTTATTATAAATTTTAAAACAGTATGATTTTGGAAAAATATATTTTAAATAAAAACGATATTGATTTGGGTTTATAAAAATAATATCAAAATGAGTTGTTTTGGAAATGGAAATGATATTGTATTTATGGGTTTGAAATGGATAATTATTTTCTGGTTTTAAAGTATAAACTATTTTAAAGACCACGGTGTTATAATAACGTTTGGTTGTTGAAGAGACCGGGATTGGAAGTTGTCATACTCTCTGCCAACTCCGAAAACCACTTTAACAACCGTGTACGCGGTGGAGATTCCAGAATGAAGTAGGTTGGTGGCGGCATTTCCTGTAAGGTAAATACGTGGACCCAACTTCCGTGAGTTGGTATAAGGTGGCTAAAACAGGAGCGATTGACGGGTTAGTAAGGTAGCACCTTTGATCGGACACATCCCTTGGATATTACTTGACTTTTGGATTGATTCGGTGGCCACTTTTGATTTTATTTGGGGGTGTGGCTCGAGGTGGGCGGTAGCTGCGCGCTACGCATTACCGCCGACCCGGAAGCGTAATTGGTATATCTACCCTGGCATTGCCTAGTTGTGCCGTGTCACCTACCATACCGAGCCCTGTACGAGTTTGGATTTCTCCCATAGCCCGCGTGGTATCCTCTGGTGGCTTCCCGATCAGGAGGGACTATGATATTGGATGGACTATTGGGACTATTACGTGTTAAGGTGGAAAATGTAAATCCTTAATGCTATTTAAAAGTATGTTTATTTTACTATAGACACTATTATAATAGCGAAATATACTACATAGTAAATAGTTTAACGGATCCTTAAGAGATGTAAATCCCGAGCATCTTTCGAGTTACTGCACTCATATTTATTTCTGTTAATTTAACTTACATAAGTTCTTTTAGTTCTGACTCGAGTGTTTTGTCTTTTCAATTCGCTCGGGTCAGTCCGAGCGTTTCAGAATTTGGAGATTTAGCTCTGGAGGATGAAGACGAAGATCTGTATTATTATTATTTATATTATTGCACTACACTCATAATGTTCCGTTGCATTTTTATTGCTATGTGTACTCTGATATGTATTGTATTAATATAATCAAAAGTTTTGTAAAACAGCTTCATGGACTGTATATTGATTATTATATTTTATCCTTCCGCTGTGAGATTCTATTTTGTTTTATTTCTTCCTTGTTTTCTTATTTACCCCATAACAATCCACCCTGTTGTATGGTTTGAATTGGCACATGTGTCGATTTAAACCGTGCGTAAAGGCGGGACGTTACATCTGGTATCAGAGCTTTGGTTTATCGATAAACCTTAGCTTTGTGGGGTTTGACTCTTTATTAATTGGGTAGTAATACCCTATGGGAGTCGCTGAGTGCATATATATGAGAGAGTGTATTTGTATTATAAAAAGGTTTTAATATTGTGTAAATTTGTTGCGTTTTGTATTTATAAATTCTGGTTGATGCATGGGACACTATGACATCAATAGGGATTTCTAAACGCTTAATAGGACAGACCGACATAGTATTTGTTTTTCATATATATGAATGAAATAATTTTTCCTATTATATTTTCTATATAAAATAAAAAATTTCAAATGATATCTATATTTGGCGGCAATATATTGGTTGTAGGTATTAAAGTGTATAAATAATAATAGAAATAAGATTGAAAATAAAATAACTGAAATTTGGAAATTTAGAACTTAAGATCCGGGGTTTTGAAATTTTTTCGAATAAATTTTGGAACATAATAATTTTGTTTATAAGTATTTTCTGATATAAATATTTAGTATAATTCAAAAGAATTGTTTTAAAGAAGATTTTGGAGAAAATAAGTTTGTACTTTCCTCTCTATTGCTGGAAAATAATTTCGGTGATGGCGGCCGCATCATCGACTTTCATTTTCGAGTTTCGAAGGGGGAAGGCCAGTGTAGTAGTTTTACTACAGATTCATTTTGATTGAAAAATATAAATTTTGAATTGTTGTAGATATAATTATAGATATATGAGTTTTAAGAATATATTTATCTATTGTTTTAAAATAAATTGAAAATGTAACCCGATATTTATTTCTTAAATTTCCGTTAAAAAAAATTTGTTTCAGTTATTGTAGTGAAATGAAAAGTAGGTAATTAATAATTGAAACCCTAAATAAAATAAGAGATGTAAATGCTAAGTTATAAATGGAAATTAAAGGAAATTTGAAATTTGTAACATATGAAACAAAGAGTGATATTATTGAACAATTAATTTAATTAAAGGATGATAAAACTTGTATAAGTTCATTTGCATTTTTAACATATATAACTTACCAAATATAAAAAGTTAAAGTGTTTAATAAGAAATGTAATGGAATTTGTACAAGTGAAAGTAGGTAATGAAGTATCCAATGAGTTGGTTATTAAATGAGAATTTAATGTTATGAACTTAAGTTATAATCGAAATTTTACCAAGTGAACATAATTAAAAGCAAGTATGACAAATAGATGATTATAAACTTAAATAATTAAAGTGTAAATAAATGAGGTCGTGCAATAATAAATGAATGAATAATTATAGTAGTTAATGGCATGACCTGAGTTAATGGAAATGAATAATAGTAAGTAGTAAGTGAAAGTAAATGGATGTAATATAATAAAGAGAAATTGTAAACTTAAGAAAAGGGTTGCAGTTATTTCTAAATAAAATTGAAAGAAATAAATGAAAATAAAAAGAATAAACTGTTATATGAATGAAAAGAATCAAACAACAAAGGTATGAATGGAATAAATAAGAGTAGACTAAATCTATTGCTGAAATTGTTGTTTGTCGTGGTTTGGGGTTGTTGGGTAAGGAAACTTTAATTTGTTGGGATGGATAAATAATCCATTGTGTTTAATCTAAGACTGTTGAGTAAATGATGTATTGGATGGTTTATTCTTCATTCCGTACAATATAAAGGTTTTGAACCCGAACAACTATTTGTTTGTTTGGTTGAATGGTTGCTTTGAATTTGTTGTGTATGTTGTTGTTAAAATTGATGGTTGTTGTATTGATTTGTTGTTAGTGATTGAAACCACTTAAATATTTCACTTTACAAAAATCGTTAACCCTTTGGATTATATAAGTAAAATGCAGGCTATGGAAGCAATTGCTACTGCATTTGGTTTCATAAATTTAGCGTTATTTTCCCAACAAATAGGTACGTTTCGGATTACGGTTTATAGCATTTTTATTTTATTTACCCGTGTTGATATATTATATTTTGGATAATATATGTAATATAATTGTTATATTTAATATTATATTTTCTCCCGAGCCTCTCCGTACAAAGGAGACTCTGCCAAAAAATTTCGTAAATTTTGGACTTAGAAATTATTTTGGAAATGTTTTTTTTCCAAACTTTATTTATTTAAGTATAAAAAGATATAATGATTATTAAACGGGTATATTTTATTTAAGGTAATAAATTTAGTAAGTTATTGTTTATGAGTTAATATTTTGAATAAGATGTATTGTTATTTAATTCTTCTTTTCCCTTCTTTTCCTTTTCGGGGACGAAAAGTTTTGAGTGGGGGAGAGTGTAACGACCCGTATAAATTCGATGTTTAAAATGAATTAAATTAATAAGATTTTAATTTGAATTTAGAAAGAAATAAAAATCTTATTAATTTATATGAAAGCAAACATTGAAATTTGATGTATCAAGGGTAATTAAAATTTACAAATTTAAATTTATATTTCAATTAATTGAAATAGTAAAAATTTGTGCATTTGGATATAAATTTAAAATAAGTAAATAAAGGCAAGTATTGAATTCATCAATGAAATAAATTATTAATTTATGAAGATTGAATATAAACGGAGGTAATATAGTAATGCAGGACAATAAATAATTTATTTAGTACAATCCCCTTTTATTTGTAAACTATTGCAAGGTGTTAATTAATTGAAATGTGAAAATTAGGAAATAGATTCAACGTTATGTTAGACAATGAATTGCAATAATTAAAGTTAATAAATTAATGGATTAAATGGAATACCAATTCACTCAGAAAGTGAATATTAGTGAATGTAGCAAAATGAATAGGAAATGCTAATGTACTCATAGAGCGATGGTTGATGTAAAAAAGAATGAAATCTGGATGGAATAATTTATTTCATTTAGAATCTAAATTTGTATGTGAGAATTTATTTATATTGGAATATAAAAGGGTAAATTTATAGTATAAAATGTTAACATCACCTTTAAGATGATGGGTTTATAATTGATGCATAATAGGGAAATCAAATGAATGGGTTTAATTGAATAACAATTAGCAATTAATGAATGAATAAAAATTGTTAAAGGGCGTAATTGATTTCGTTAAATAAATTTTGGTAACAAATTGTAATGAATATAGTTTTAACGTTTTGTGATGTATTTAAGTAATAAATGGGAAATCAATGTAAATTATACCCGTGAAGGGTCAATTCAATTAAACAACAAGATTTTTAAATAAATAAACGTTTTATTTAGCTTTCAATTTGATAATTTATGAAGTTTAATGGGAAATCAATTGCAATAAATTGCCCTAATTTATGCAGTTAGAGGAGATTGGATTTGCATTATAGATGGAAGTATAATCAAAATTGATAAATAACAAACTTAAGAATAAAATTAAGAGCTAATAGGTGGCAAATTTATATAGTTGTTTATTTTCGTAATGTGTACGTAAACTTTGGTAGATCGATTTCTATCTATCCAAATCTAACGTTTGGTTAATATAGATTTAAGTATAAAAAGCAATATTTATTAATTTAATTGAAGTATTGCAAAATAAATTAAATTTAACGTTTAAAGTATTACGTTTATAGAAATTTAACTGAAATTCAAGAATATTAAAATAATAGTTTATGAACCCAACATTTGAATCCATCTACTTGAAATTTATAGATGGAATAATCATTGATTATTTAACTTAATAGAAATTTTGGGGAACTTAATTTATAATTTTGAATATAATGAAATAAAAGTTTTGGCACTGCAATTGATAGATTTATCAACTCTAAATTTACATAAAGATTTGTTTAAGTCATTGTAAATAAGTGAGAATATATATGGTGATAAAATTCGTAAGCTTTAAATTTTTAAAATTTGAAAGTGATTTAATATTAAATTTTAAATTTATTTAATTAATATATAAAAATAGCCATTTTTGTCACGGAGTCGGATTCCGACGAAACCAGTTTCATCGGATCCGTATCGGTGAATTATTGTAGGGTTTCAAGTTTCGTAGCGATAAGACTTGTCGTTTGATCGTACGAACGCAAAACGCCTTGAAATCGATTTAATTGAAATCAATTTGAAAATATTATTTTCAGCATAACTTCTTCATACGATCGAATTTGGACGTGAAACTTTTTCCATCGCGTTCAGACTATTTCAAAATTTTTTTTGGATATATGGGTTTAACCATTTTCGTTCCGGGGTCAGAACGGGCTTTTTGGGCCAATTATCGTTCAGCACATTTGTTTATTGGATCCATCTATTCTATTTCTAACCTACCTATATAAATCCAGTTATAAACTCTAGCCTCCATCTATTCTCATTTGTTTGTGTGTTCATTTCATCAGCTCTCACTCTTCCTCAATGGATGCAAATTCTAGATCCAAATTCAAATCAGATCCAAAGTCAAAATTCAAAGTTCTCGGAAAAATCTCAAAAAAATGTATGTTGATGCTCTCGACGAGCGTGTTTCAATGGTGCAAGTCGATTTTCAATTTGGTTCATCGTTTGATCAGTAAAAATCAAAGAATTTTCGGCCATTAATCCTAGGGTTTGTCGTTCAACGGTGGATCTTCATTTCTGGGACGATCAGGGGGCGCTGGAGCGTAGAGCTCGACGTATAGAGCCAATTCATACGGTTACTTCGGTCAGAAGGTGATCGATTTCGCCAAAAATCGATGGGAAATGGCCGAAACTTCACCTCGGCTAGGAGGCGTTCGAGGCGTCGCGACCACGATGGATGGGGGGCGTGTAGGCGGCACGACATGGGGGTCAGGAAGACACGCTTGATTTTGGTCGATGATGCCTGGGGACGGCGGCGGCTTCGAGTTATCCTTGCGATTTTAGGGTTCGGTTCTTGTAGCCGAAACGCGTGATGGATGAGGGAGATGACGTGTGCGTGCTTACTGGTAAATGATTTTTTTTTAGTTTAAATTTTGTTTTCAACCACTCAAACTATCATAACTTTCGCACACGACCTCGAATTTACGTGCCTTTTTTTTGCTAGGATCGTATTTAAATTCCGGAGACTTTGACGCTGGTTTGGTTGGATTTGGAGGCTGTCAAATTTTTGGGTTTAAATCAGATTTAAATTTGATTTAAATTCAAAAGGTGAGTGTTTTAACCCACTCACGATTTCTAAAATTTCTTATGTTTATTAAATTGATTTTTGATGTGTTTAAAATTTTATTTATAGCTGTTTGGTATATATTTCATCAACTTCTCAGTTAAATTGCATTCATTTAATTTACGCATTATTTAGTTCATTACTGCATATTAACTGCCAGTTAAATTATATTTATTTTGCATATAAACTGCCAATTAACAGTTATTAAATTTATTTGAGTACAAACTGAAATTGATACCAGTTATTTATCACCTGTTATATATTGATGTTTGTTTAAATTGGATGATGATTATAATTAATGATTGATGATTGATGTTTGGTGAATGGATGATGTGTACTATATTTTAAAATCTGCAAGTTATCATGTATTTTATTCATTCGGGATTTCGGTTTGAAATGATATACAACCGCATTTTTTTTATTTTTAAATTGCGGATTGAAATGATAAATATCTGTATCACTTGACCATAGGATAGAAAATTATATACAGGC
Organism: Allium cepa; assembly: GCA_030765085.1. Lineage (NCBI taxonomy): Eukaryota > Viridiplantae > Streptophyta > Magnoliopsida > Asparagales > Amaryllidaceae > Allium > Allium cepa. The sequence continues at coordinate 456,377,347 of CM060938.1, read as the reverse complement.
ACCCCCGGTGTATATATATATATATATTATTTTTGAAATGATTTTTCTATGGTTTGGATAGATACGGTTAATAAATATAGACTTTGATATTATATAAAATCTTATTTTATATATACATCTATAGTTAAAGTATTGAAGATAAGCTATGTATGGATTTGTTAAATAAAATAAATAAGTTGAATGATGGAGTTTTATTATTTTATATTTTATGGTTAAGTACATGTTACGATATTAAAAAAAAATATAGAGTTTTTGAAAGATTTATATCAATTAAGATTGGAAGTTAAATTGAAAATTTTATTTGGAATTGAGCTTAATTAAGGATTTAAATTCATAAGTTGATGTAAAATTTATTAACTTGAAAATTTAAAAAGGTATTATATTTATAACTGGATTTTATTCAAGATGAATTAAATGAATATTTCTAGTATAAATAAATTGAAGGAAATATTCTTTTATAAGTAATTTGAGTTTTTCTTAAATGATTACGGGTTTATTATGCAAATATTTCAAACTAAATAATAGGACTTTAAATTGTTGAATAGAAATTTCCAACCTTAGTTCCAATTGTTTAATAATCAAAGTTTGAAATACATTGAGACTGAAGGGGTTATTGAAACTGAAAGCGATTCTGAAATTTATGGATTTTGACTTAATTTTTAATGAAATAAATTGCAAGTCGCGGAAATTATTTATAAAGTAATTTTAAATTCAAACTATTTTATTCTATATACTATTGAATATCCAAGCCATTCAAGTTTTAGAAGTATGATTTTAAAGCTATGAGTTTCGAAGTATTATGTTTTGAAAGTTATAATTCAAATGTTTGGTTTCCAGTTATTATAAATTTTAAAGCAGTATGATTTTGGAAAAATATATTTGAAATAAAAATGATATTATTGATTTGGGTTTATAAAAATAATATCAAAATGAGTTGTTTTGGAAATGGAAGTGATATCGTATTTATGGGTTTGAAATAAATGATTATTTTCTGGTTTTAAAGTATAAACCATTTTAAAGACCGCGGTGTTATAATAACGTTTGGTTGTTGAAGTGACCGGGATCGGAAGTTGTCATACTCTCTGCCAACTCCGAAAACCACTTTAACAACCGTGTACGCGGTGGAGATTCCAGAATGAAGTAGGTTGGTGGCGGCGTTTCCTGTAAGGTAAATACTTGGACTCAACTCCCGTGAGTTGGCATAAGGTGGCTAAAACAGGAGCGATTGACGGGTTAATAAGGTAGCACCTTTGATCGGACACATCCCTTCGATATTACTTGACTTTTGGATTGATTCGGTGGCCACTTTTGATTTTATTTGGGGGTGTGGCTCGAGGTGGGCGGTAGCTGCGCGCTACGCGTTACCACCGACCCGGAAGCGTAATTGGTATATCTACCCTGGCATTGCCTAGTTGTGCCGTGTCACCTACCATACCGAGCCTTGTACGAGTTTGGATGTCTCCCGTAGCCCGTGTGGTATCCTCTGGTGGCTTTCCGATTAGGAGGGACTATGATATTGGATGGACTACTGGGACTATTACGTGTTAAGGTGGAAAATGTAAAGCCTTAATGCTATTTAAATGTTTGTTTATTTTACTATAGACACTATTATAATAGCGAAATATACTACATAGTAAATAGTTTAACGGATCCTTAAGAGATGTAAATCCCGAGCATCTTTTGAGTTACTGCACTCATATTTATTTCTGTTAATTTAACTTACATAAGTTCTTTTAGTTCTGACTTGAGTGTTTTGTCTTTTCAATTCGCTCGGGTCGGTCCGAGCGTTTCAGGATTTGGAGATTTAGCTCTGGAGGATGAAGACGAAGATCTGTATTATTTTTATTTATATTATTGCACTACACTCATAATGTTCCGCTGCATTTTTATTGGTATGTGTACTCTGATATGTATTGTATAAATACAATCAAAAGTTTTGTAAAACAGCTTCATGAACTGTATATTGATTATTATATTTTATCCTTCCGCTGTGAGATTCTATTTTGTTTTATTTCTTCCTTGTTATCTTATTTACCCCATAACAATCCGCCCTGTTGTATGGTTTGAATTGGCATGTGTGTCGATTTAAAGCGTGCGAAAAGGCGGGACGTTACATCTACTTCTTACCATCAATTCTTATTTTATTTTAAGTAAACCGGCATCCAAATATTTAAAACGCAGCAGCTATCCATTCTATTCCCTAAATCAAATTCAACACTTTTCAAAACGCAAGAAAATTCACATTGCACACTAAAAATAAAAAACAATAAAATTTATTTTTTTTCCATTCGTAGGACCGTATTTACCATGATGAAATTCTAAATATATACTTGCTGTATCAGTTAAAAAATGGTTCATCAAACTAACTTACATGCCTTCTAAAGCATCTAATTGATCGCCTTCATCTATATTTTCACCATCTAGTTCATTCGAAATGACAAGTGCATTCTGAATTTTATTATGATTGGTATCCTCCGTCTAGCAACTAAAAAAACGAAAAGAAAAATATGAAGGAAAACATGACATATAAATTATATGATAAAGCGTTACAATTCAACAATTTAAACATCAGCAAACTTTGTATCCTCGAAATTTCTATTAGCCATGGGATCATCAATCTCATTCTAAAATAACAGTCAAAAAACCCTAAACAATATATTTAAGGTTGGTGTGTAAGACTTTAAGAAACAAAAGGTAAACCATATCTTTGTGTTCATCAAAATTATGATCATCCATTAAATTTTCACTTGGCTTCATCGATTAGAACAAAAGAGAGAGATTTTTTAGGCTTTAACGTCTGAAAATTTTGTTTTCTAATGATGTTTTGAAATAGCATACATGAATGTTTATGAGAAGCTAAAGATGCTACGGTTTGTAGGTTGTGAAATTGTGGATCTTAAGGCTAATTAAACAATAGGGGGGATGAATAGTATTTTCTAAATCTTTTTAAATTTCCTTAAGTTTAATATTGAATCACGTATTTTGAACACATAATTATATCAATAATCAATCGCAAATGCAATCACAGATAAAATAAATCAATAAAGTAAAGCAAAGAGTTAGAGATATGACACCAAGGATTTTATACTGGTTCGGATTTCTCCTACATCCAGTCTCGTACAACTTCTTGTACATATTTCTTTTTTCAAATTCCATTATTTAAAGGGGTAGAAGGCAAACCCAATTACAATCTCGATTCTGAGGCTACGAGACATACCCTCCTGATTTTTCAGGCTCAGGGTACACCTACTTGATTTGGACGGACTATAAGCACACACTATGATTTTTGAGCTAACAAGCATACCCAACTGATTTGAATGATTTACGATCACACCAAGCAAATACAAATGGAATTTGATGGTTTTTCCAAAGACAATTTCTTGATCTTTGGATACAATAGATCATATAACCTCTTGGATAACATTTTGATCTTTGATTGAGAACGAGATGACTAAAATCAAATAGTAAACAACAAAGAATCAATACAATGAAGATTAAGTTGATTCTAGTTGAATTCGAAGAGAATTGAATAATTTTTCACTAGAAATTTTGACAGAGTAAAGAGGAGAGAAGAAATAAGACATTTGTTGTTACAAAATTCATTTGAAACCTGTTATTTATAGAGAATAAACATACATGTTCATTCGTGAAGAGTTACGATAAACAGACACTTCTATTTAAAATTTGAATTTCAAACTAGCAGCATGTATGTCGACCACATATCCCTTTGAAAAATTAGCATTCTTTTGTTTTAAAATGTTTTGAAATTCTTATGTTTTGTAAAATATCATGATACTTTGCAAACTTATTTAGACATGGTTTATAAATATTTTAAACTTTGAGAAACTTTTATAAAATATTTTAAAAATATATTTTGTTTTAAAAATAAAAGAGACAGAATAAGTGATAGAGATCAAAGATTTCTATTAGGGACTTTAATAATATTCTATGACTCTTTGCACTATACTATGGTCTATAGATCTTCATATCTTAGCCTTTGCACTCATGAGTCTTCGTCTCCATTTCTTGAGTCTTTTATACTATACAGTCTTCGATTCAAAACCTATTTAATATCCTACAGTGTATATTATATAACTTGGCAAAACATTAATATCAATTGTTCGTACCTTAGGCATGGTTTTGATGACTACCAACCATATGATATTATATAAAATATAAATACTAATATTTTACCAAGTTGTATATAGTATATAGTGCAGGATATTAGACCAGTGTTGATTAAGAAGACTGTACAGTATCAAGAGTAGATTAAAAAGGTTGGTATAGATGTTCAAGTGTTCGAGATTGAAGGTTCATGGGTTTTGAAGATTCAAGATATCAAGATAAGTTATATAGTCATAGATTATTTTTTTAAAACTCTAGTAGTACTTCTTTGATCTCTCTTCATTCTATTCTATAGTTTAATAATTTTTAAATATCTCTGTTTTCAAAATGATTATTCAAACATCTTTTTCAAATTAACTTTCAAATGATTTCTAACCTTTTACAATATCACTACGTTAAATTTTTAAGTATTTTATATTTTAAAATTATTTATAATTTTTGGTTTTATACAATCTAAATGACGATGGCATTCAAAATTATATTTTAACATTTATTAATACATTGACTTAAATATATTCACTTATACTCTATATAATATTATTTTTAAAAGAAAATCATATTTAAATTCCTTATATATTAAAAATAATTTTCTTAAGTTTTATCATAATTAAAATATGTATAAACTATGTTAAATGATTTCACAAAGTACCAAAATATTTTACAAAACATAATATTTTTATAACAAATGTTATAAAGTGCTTTCCAAAAATACAAAGGATATGTCGGCATATAAATCAAGAATTTCAATATTCAAATTTTAAATGGAAGTGTTTTTTCATCGTATCTCTTCGAAATGGTCATGACTGTCGATTTACTATAAATATATGTTAAACCAACGAATTTAACTAACTACTTTCTTATATTTTCTCTCCTCTTTACTCTCTTGTTTTATAGAAGGAATCCTACTCAAAATCTTCTCAAATTCAATCAGAATCAAATCCAAACTCTACTGATTTGATTCTCTATTGTTTACTCACCGATCTTTCTCATCTCACTCCCTCAAATCACAATCAAAGTGCTATTTAAGAGGTTCTAGGATCATTTATTCTCAAGATCAAGAAATTGGTTTTGTAAACTTTACCAAATCATACTCTTATACTATGTGGTGTGCTTGGTGTCCTTGAAATTCAAATGGTTGTGCTTGTGTCCCGTCTAAATCAAGTGGGTGTGTGCCTGGTGTCCCATTTGAATCCAAGTAGGTGTGCTGGTGTCCCGTCCAAATCCAACGATTCTATCTAGAGCTCGAAAAACCCAAAGGGTGTGTCTCGTAGTCTTGAAATCGAGATTGTGTTGACTTTGATATTTGAATAGAAATCTGTACAAGAAATTATATGGAACTGGATGTAGGGTAATTCCAAACAAGTACAAAAATCCTGGTGTGATCTCTCCAACCGTTTACTTTTTATTTTTACTGCATTTATATCTATCTGTATTTGGATCTGTGGCTGTCAATTTGCATTGTTTAAACTATAATCTTAAAAGAATTCAAAAGGATTTATAAAAGCTAGTAAAGATTATTCACCCCCCCCTCTAGTGTTAAATTAACCTTAAGATCCCTCTTCTGCAAACTAACGTTTATATTTTATGTGAATGTATATTTTTGTTATCAAGGTTGTTTTCATCAAAATTAATAATTAAGGTATTAACAATCTTCCCTTTTTTGACGATGACAACCATTAGTGAATCCTGTATATAAAATATGATATAACTCCCCTTGAGTCAAATAACTCCACATTAACATATGCATATTTATATTTTATATTTTTTCCCACCTTTGTCATCAACAAAAATACTGAAATAATATAACTCCCCTTAAATTAAATAAATTAGAGATTATAGATTCAAAATCAATGACTAAGTTAAAATGATATGAATATGATAATATATGATATGCAATCCAAATTAAATATGAAATGTAATTAAGCATAATGATATATAGTAATGAAGTATAAATAAACTTTGTTTATCCAACTCAAACTATACAAAACCATTATATATACAAGCCAATCAAACAAAATCAATCATATAAATAATCCAAACTAATTAAATTCAATCCAAACAGTCAAACCAAATCAATTAAGCCAAATTCTAAGAGTATGTGTATGTATGTGTTTGTTTGTGTATTTACATATTAAATTAAAACCTGATAACTAGACGTTCCATGGAACTTCAATCCAACCATCGGACCCAAAGATTGGATCTGCTTTGATGGCGTCTCAATCTTCATTATCCTTATTAATAGTGCATTCTAGTTTGTTAGTTGGTTCGTCTTTGATTAAAAATAATAATCCATTGAATGGCATCAAAATGCTTTTCTTGTTCCTTGATCATCTGCATTTGACTTAACTCTAAATGCCTTTGATTTCTTAGGATAAAATGGAGAGTATCTTTCAAAGATTGGAGGGTTTGTTCAATATTTTCACATAATTTTTGATGTAGAGAAGAAATTTGTAAAAATATGTACGAGAATGAAAAGATTGTATAGAATGAAATGATGAGTGATTTTTCTAGAAGAAACGGGCTTTTATAGGAGTAGAAAGTTGTTTGAAATGAGTGGATGGGTAGTAACTATTTGTATGTCGACATATCAGTACATGTATGTCGACATACATACCTAAATTTTCAAAACAATTTTGTTTGTTATATTTTTTGTTTTTATCTTATACCATTATATATTTATAACTTCCAGAGGTTGGATAGTAATAAATATATTTCATTACCTAGATTGAAGGATACATGAAGAAAATACATAGAAAACAACATGAACTTAAAGTAAAAGCACACAACACAAAGTTGGATGTCATAAGGAAACTACTAGATAGGCTTAAAAGGATGGGGAAGATGATGATGATGAAAGAGACGCCAAGTTTGTGAATGATCATCCTAAAGTATTTGTCCATGTTGTTGGAAAGAGAAGTGAACTTTTTACTAAATGATCTTTTAAGCTTCTTTTGTTTTTAAGAAGCTTTTCTTGGTTCCTTAGAATATCTTTATTGAAGGATGGCTTGCCAAAAGTTTCAAAAGAGAAATCAATTTCTTCCTCTCCTCTTCTCCTTCCACTTCCATTTCATCGCCTTCTTCTTCTTGTTGGATCTCTTGTTCATTTTTCCATGCCAACCTTTGTTCCTTTTCTGCAAGTGTATCATATGGTTCAATAATTGGCGGAATGTGTATAAAGGAGATATTGGCGTTGTCGAAAATTTTTCAAGGAATGGATTTTTCTCCTTTTAAATCAACACCAAAATATGTGAAAATTCTAGTAAGACACACACCATGGAAGAGTGTGTTCTCATGTCTAGAAATGTTCTTTTGAACAACGTCATCTAAAATGAGTTGTGTCCAATGGTGTTGTAATGACCATAAAGAACGAAAAGAGCTTCAAAAAACTTTATGAGTAGAGATATTATAATCACCCGTCCTCGGAGTGATATTCTGTTGTAAAATGAGGCATATAAGTCTCAATTTTGGTTAAAGATTCTTATGTTTAAAATCAAACTCTTCATCGCTACCAAAAATATCGTGAAAAACTTCATGACTATGTTCAATAATTTTAAAAGTTGAGAGGTCACTAGATTTGCAACCAAGAATATTACCCAAAATTTCATAATTTAAAACAATTTGAGTGTCATTAATGTTATCCCAAACTTGACCGTCTTCTCCTTGATAAATTTTTTTGTTTAATTTGCATAAAACATTTTAATCAAATATGGATAACAGATAAATTCATTTTGAGAAGCTTCAATTAAACCAAGAATTTCATTTTCAAAACAAAGATCTTATAAACCATAAAAGAAAAAATCTTCGAATTTAGCAAATCTTCCAGGAAAAACTTTTCTAGAAATGATATGTTTCATATAGGCATCAATGGCATCTTTCTCATTGAAGTGAAAGCTTTTACTTTTCTTATTGAGCCTCATGGTTATGGGAATTTTACTTGAGGAAGCCATTTTTGAGTTTTTGAGAAGATAAGATAATAAAGAGATATTTGAAATTTGAAATAAATGAGTAAATAAATGGGTAGAGATAGATATAATTAATAGAGAGTGATGAGTCACGTTTTCTAGTCAAAAAAGCGTCTTTCCAAAACATGGGATTTAGTACAAAAGTGAGGGAAGTTGGAATTTTGATTTTGAATTGAAATTTCAAATTTCAAGATTCTTGCATGTATGTCAACATATGTCATGGGGTTATGTCGATATATAGCCTGAAATTTTCAAAACTAAACGAACCTAATATTCCTATATATACATACTTATATTCATCCAATATTACCATTAATCTATATGTTATTCCTAAAAACCAAAATCAAACAAATAATATTAAATAAAAGGCGTCGGTTTTTCCGACTTTTGTTAATCAGTTTTGACTTGCATGTTATTGCCGTGAAATACATATTCACATTTTCAGTATTTGGTTCATTTTCACTAGAAGAAGTTTATGAATCATCTAAAGATGTTATATAAATCCTTTTTTTCTTTTTTGGATGAATCATTTACTGGTGAGATCTTTGATTTATTCAGATGCAGGTAGTGTCTTTAAACATGACCGGGTTCATCACAGTTGAAGCATTTAGTTCTGGAAATCTTGTTTTTAGGTTTCCAAAAGTTTTTCATCTTTTTATACTTCAGGAACTTTCTGAAATTTCTAGTCACGAAGCAATTTCTTTATCATTATCATTGTCTAAATTCTGATTGTCGGTTATTGCATTGAAAGCTATAGATTTCCTTTATGTTGCCTAGTTTTCTTTTTCTGGCCTACATTTGTGCTTCATAGGACATTAGTTTGCCTATTAGTTCTTTAATTTTTAGAGTACTAATATCATTAGCCTCTTCAACTGCTAGCGTCTTTTGATCCCACTTTAAAGAGAGTGAACTGAGAAATTTTCTAACTTGATCCTCTTTAGAAAAGTTTTTATCCAGTGATAATAAAGAATGCACTATATCAATATATATCCGAAATAGACTCATTTTGATCAACTGATTAGGTAAATAGAAATTTTAGCCAGTTTGATTTTACTAGTGCCTAAATGAGTGACTTGCAATGTTCTCTAAATTTCATTTGCAGACATACAAAAAAAAAATACTCTATTAAATTCATTTTTATCCAATAAGCAAAATAGAATATTCAGGGCCTTAAAATTATTAAGTGCAAGTGCTTTTGGTTAGGAGTTCATTGTGCAAAATTTATCTTGGGCTTTGTGCACTCATACTATGTAGTATTCCAAATATCTAGATCATTAGACTGTAAATAGATATTCATCCTACATGACCAATAAGTGTAATTGCTGCCATTAAAAGTGAGGGTCTTGAAGTAGGTTGTCCTTCTACAAAAATGTTAACAAGTGTACTAACAGTGTTTCCATCCATTAAAACTTTTCAAAAATCAAATTACTTTTTTTAAACTTAATGTTCTGTTTCCAAATGTGGGTTACTGAATTATGGATCTTAAGATTAATTAAACACTAGAAAGGGGTGATTAGTATTTTCTAAGTTTTATAAAAAAAAGTTCCTTTAGGTTTAATATTGAATCATAGATTTTACACATATAATTATATCAATAATCAATCACAGATGCAATCGCAGATAAAATAAAATAATAAAATAAAGTAAAGAGTTAGAGAGATGACACTAGAGATTTTATACTGGTTTGGATTCTCCTACATCGAGTCCCGTACAATTGCTTCTACATATTTATTTTCAAATGCCAATCTTTAAACGGCTAGAAGGCAAGCCCAATTACAATCTCGATTCTGAGTACGAGACACACCCTTTTGATTTTTCGGGCTTAGGGTACACCCACTTGATTTGGACGGGTTACAAGCACACCCACTGGGATTTCGAGCTACAGAGCACACTCAATTGATTTGAACGGGCTATAATCACATCCAAGAAAATAAAAATAGAGTTTTGTGGCTTTTCCAAAGACAGTTTCTTAATCTTTGGATATAGTGAATCATATAGCCACTTGGATGGCACTTTGATCTTCGATTGTGTGTGTGTGAGAGAGAGAGATGATTGAAATCAAATAGTAAATGGTAGAAAATAAATACAATGAAGATTGAATTGATCCTGATTGAATTTTAAGAGATTAAATTATTTTCATTAGAAATTTTGCTAGAGTAAAGAGGAGAGAAGAAATAAGAAATTAATTGTTAAAAAATTCATTTTAAAACTGCTATTTATAGAGAATAAACAGACATGCACATTCGAGAAGAGTTACGAAGAATAGGCGCTTCTTTTCAAAATTTGAATTTCAAGTTAGTGGCATATTCGTCGATGATCGACATACTATAGGGTATATGTTGACATATCCCTTTGAAAAATTAAAACCCTTTTGTTTTAAAATGTTTTAAAATCTTATGCTTTGTAAAATATTTTGATACTTTGCAAACTTATTTAAACATAGTTTATAAATGTTTTAAATTTTGAAAAACTTTTATAAAATATTTTTAAATATATTTTGTTTTAAAACTAAAAGAGAAAGAAATAAGAGATGGAGATCTAAGATTGCTATCAAAAACATGAACAATATTGAATGACTCTATACATTATACTACAGTTTTGAGATCTTCAATTCTTGGTCTTTGTACTTATGATTCTTCATCTCCGTTTCTTGAGTCTTTTATACTGTATACTCTTCGATTCAAAATCTATACAATATCATGTAATATGTATTATATAACTTGGTAAAACATTAGTATCTATATTTTATATGAACATATATTTTTATTATCAAGGTTGTTATCATCAAAATCAATAATTAAGGTATTAACACAGTTGTCTAGGCCTAAATGAGAATACATGTTTAGCAGCCGTAAGCATGTGAAATAAACTGATAGGCAATAAAAATTTGATGGTAGGCAGAAGCATTTTCCTAGATGCCATAGCAGCATACCATGTAAATCCTAAACAAATTCGTGGTCAATGTTGAACTAAATGTATTACTATAATACGTATAGTTGTTATTTATATTATTTTTTCCACATTCTGATAATAAAATGGCTTATTTGAGATTAACGTTTAGAAGTTGAAGGGTTCGGCAATGATAATTTACGAGGTAGTGACGGAGAAGACATAAAAAACAGATGCAAATGGTTTCTAATGTTGTGGAGATGGTAGGAAAAGAAGGTAAATATTGGATTTTAGAAGAAAAATAGCTTGGATTTAAAGTTTAATGCGTATTGTTTGAGGAAGAAGAGGTTATAATTGTCCATTTAAGTTTTAGCTATTTAGCGTGGGGATTAAAGGAAAAAATTAGGGTATGAATAGATTCTTAATCTAGAAAATCAATTCCATTTGACATGCCCATTTTTATCTTTTCCACCCCATTAAAAAGTTTAAAAATTAATGACTATTTTACCTTTATAATTGTTTAGATTGGGATGTTTTATGTTTTTCCCCGTCTTCTAACTTTTCTTTTCTTTTTGGACAAAATTTTGAAACAGGCTTCTAAAAAAGCTTATGGAAAATATGTTGGTTTTGAAACTTATTATGAAAATATGCCTATTTTGGTTCGAGCGTTATATACATGCGAATTCTATAAATGGGCCTGAACAAATCTCTACATGCGCACTTACAGAATATGCATGTACATACTATTTTTTTAATAAACATTTATGCGCATTCAGTAAATGTGCATGAAGACATTTGTTCGTGCTCATTTACATAACGTGTTTATATGTTTCGAGGCTTAAAGGAAATAATAACTTGCTTTCTTCCCCATTTCAACATTTTCACCAAATTTAACCCAAACTTCGACCTCAAGTCCTAAACCCAAACCCCTCTTTCATCCAAACATCAAACTCACATGTTTTTAATTTCCAAACTCTAAATATTGGACTGAATTTAAAACAACAACATCCATCTTCTAATCAATAGAAAATCTTGAAGGTAATTTTTTGGGTTTTATTTTAAGCAAATTTTTGATGTCTCAAATTTTTTGTATTCTAGTTCATCATTTTCTTGGTAGTAATATAATCTCATACTTTATTGTTGTTTTCATTGCTAGACGGCATTTTTATTTGAAAATTGTGTAGATAATGTCTATCATTCCAATTATATATCACTATGATGGTGAATTTGTGATTAAGGATGAGGATAAAATGAAGTATGTTGGTGGAAAAGGAAAAGGATCAAATATTAAGAAATATTATATGTTTGAGGAGCTTAAGAAGAATGTATATGATGTGACAAAAATAAATCATAGTGAGTTTGATATAAAGCTAGCAACAAAATGGATATGAGATGATGGTTCATCTGCTATTGATGTAGAGGATGATGAAGATACGGATTCAATGTTTTCCGTTGGAATGAAAGTGGTAGAACTCTATGTAAAAAATTCAAAAATTATTAGTACCGATGATGTAATGACCCATATTTTTAATGATAAGATATTTATAATTAATTTAAATATTGAATCGTTATTGAATTGAAGATCCAAAATATGACTTTTTACATATAATCGAATTAGGACTCGAGACCACATCCGTTGAGTTCGGTTGACGAAGAAAATCGTAATAAGTATAAGGATCGCCGATCCGGTGGCCAAAATGATCTTGGAAAGTATGAAATTATCATCCTAGAGCGCTTTCTTGGATTTCGACGAAACTTGTGCCATTGAAACCATAATAATGAGGTAGTATGTGTCGACGAATTTCACTACAATTGGACGTCCTGTATGGTCGTGCGAGCTCGAAATGTTCGGTGATTAACTTAAGTAAACTAAAGTGCAATAAAACAAAATAGTATAATAACCTGTCTAATAAAACAAAATTGTATAATTACCTTTCTAATAAAACAAAATGGTACAATTACTTGGTTAATAATACAAAATCTCATAATGATTCTCATTCAAGTCTATCCTAAACATAATTAGCTTATTTTAACTTATTACTATTCTTAAACCCTAAGTAAACTCCTTTGTCCTTATAAATATTCCACTGCTCAGAAGAGTTATGGAATTTATTTTAGAAATAAAACAATTATTTTATAATTGTTGAAAACCGAAAATTATTATTCTAATAAAAGAAAAGTGGAATATTTTTATCTTTATACTTATCCATATAATATTATATTTTAACTTATAAAACAAAAGTGGAATCTTTCTATCTTTATACGCATCCATATAATATTATATTTTAACTTATAAAAAAAGTGGAATCTTTCTATTTTTATACTTATCCATATAATTATTATATTTTAACTTTTATATATTTCTTAACCTCTAAGCTTCCTCCTCCCACGGGACCACCATTTTCATACTTATCCACATAATTATTGTGTTTTAACTTATTCCAAAGCTTATACCATAAGCTTCCTAATCTAAGCCTATGAATACCTAATGTACTTAACCTATTTCCTAACCTCACTCTTCTTTCTTTCTTTATCTTCTAAAATAAAATAAAGTAGCCATGACCCCTTCAATCAATTAAATCAAGAGCTAGATGCACCGAAATTCGATGATTTTGGATCCGTTGGAATCGCGTGAGTGAGAGCATCGATTTTGTATGTGGTGATGGTTGGATGTGCTTGTCTTGAGCAGCCTTGCCTAGATCTTGGTCGTGGAGGAGCTAAGGGTGGAGATAGGCCATGGCATCGGGGACATTGAGTTTCTCCGGCGAAAGCGGACGTGTGGGAGGAGTTTGAAGATGATTTTACTCACCAGTTTATTTTTTGTTGTTGTAGTATAATGTTTATTGTGTTAAATATAAATTAGAATTGAGAACAATGCAAGTTATTACTTTTGGACCACTTCTTGCTTTAAAAAGCAAGTGATAACATTATCTATAGTATAATCTCTCTTATTAATTCTTTAAAAACATGTATCGTTGCCCGTGCTTGTTATTTACGTGTTTAATATTGTGTTATAGTATAATCTCTCTTATTAATTCTTTAAAACATGTATCCTTTAGTCAACGACTTATGTACCGCAACAATAATGGCTGGATCAATAATGAAGAGTGCTCAATTTGATATGGAGGTCTTTGGGTGAGAATGTGTTGATAAAGGTCTCGAGTTGTGTTGATCTTTGAATCCAAAGAAAAACTTATTGAACAATTAAGTAAATTGGAAATCAAATGTTCATTTTATTTTCTTGTAGTTAAGTCTAATGCTATTGACTATACGGTTAGATAGGACATCGATGAAAATTATCCTTGGATGGTACATGCTTATCTTTCTACGAAGAAATCAAAAAATCATGGAAAATTGAATCGTATGGAGACAACCACACTTATCTATATCATACCATCAACTCAAACCATCACCAAGCAACTGCTAAATTTATTTGTAGCAAGATACTTACACTAGTCAAATCTGAAACAAATTTGACTCTAAAAATGGTTCAAGAAATAATATCAAATGTGTTTCATATCAAGGTTACTTAAAGGCTTGGAAAGGGTTAGCAAAGGCGTGGGGAATGGTATATAGAGGTTGGGATACATCATATGAAGAATTACCGAAGTACCTTAAAGTAGTGTAAAACAGCAACCCTAGAATAATATTTTATGTCATTCACACTAGAGGTGTTTTCGATGCTACTTTTTGGGCGTTTGGGCCTTCAATTGAAGGTTTTGAGCATCTTCGTCCATTACTTTCTATTGGCGCTCATTTATACGAGAAATATTTAGGCACTTTACTTGTTGCCACTGATGTTGATGCAAATTAGGGTCTTTATCTGTCAAATATTTAGGCATTCATATATACGGGAAATATTTATGGAATGCGAATGTGTACATGTCTTCATGCGCATTCCACAAATGTTCCCAGACTATTTTTCTACTTGGAAAAAAAGATTACTATTTCTCATCCGTACACTCATTCATACATTCATACAGACATTTATATATGCATATATATGCAAGAATGATAATTTTCCCATCAATCAACATGCATTCATAGTTCCATACGTTCATAGTTTAATACATAAGCAAATTCATAGTTCAATGTATAAGCTAATTTTATATTCATACATTCCAAACGCAAATTCAAGCCTAAATCAAAACATACTTCCTAGTCAATCTATTCATCCCTAAGCCTTCGAACTTCTAATGGCGTGTTTCTTTTCTTCTTTCTCTTCCTTTGATGAGTTAATAAATTATGAGATATATTAATGGTTGAGATGGTTTGAGATGTTCTTGAGGATGTTATGGTGGTTGATCCTCACATTGAGATGGTTCGTATACAATTTCCTTATGTGTTTGGAAGGTTGAATCTTCTGCATATTCAAAAGTTTGGGTTGTAGCTTCCCATTCTGGCCATTGTCGTTCTCCATCTATGGTGAGAACTTCTATATTAGCTTCCCATTATTGTTCATTATCAAGTTGCTATTCGATATTAGTTTCCAAATGTGAAGCAGAAGGTTGTTGAACACGATGTGAAGAAGGTGGATGTTACTTGTTTCTACCTAAAATTGATTTGAGTAAATTTTTGAGTCTGAAGCATTTAATTTTCACCTTATCCAGCTCAAAACGATTTGAGTTCAATATCATCCACCATCTCCGTAGCAGTATAAATCCCCCTAACAACATCACACTCCAATGTTGCTCGAGGAATGTAAGCAACTAGGCATCTTAAAGATTGATTCAATATAAAACGATGAGTTATTTAACAGTACCAGTACTCATATTTACATAAGGAAATCAAAGGATTTTGCTCAACAACCATGTTTTCAAGTCTTGTATTCCATAAGTGTAAAGTTTCATTAATTAACTCCTCTAAATCTTCAAGGGATTCAGCAATTGGAAAACCAAATCGGGAATATGTTGAGAAAGATATCTAAATTTTCTCATTACTCGATCTAGGAAATATTTTTCATAACACAAAAAAACAAATCAATCGAGTCTTACACAACAAATCCCTATATCGATCGACAAATATCATATTGTTATAATGGTTAAGGAATATGGATCCTAAGTCACACTTTCAGATGGTAGTAAGTAAATTTCATTTCGATAAAACAAAACATTTATAGGGTCCTTTTACTAGTGTTTTGCAGTGTTCCACTACAAGAAACAATTCAAAGACTAGATTAACTTAGATTTTACAATAATTATAGTAATATACTTTCTTCAAAGAAATAATTGCACTTACCTACAACCATAGGGAAAGAGAGAGTCCAGACTAGGCGGGATTAATACATTTGGTCGTCCGATGGCCAAATATGTCCACGACTATAGTTATAGTTATGTGGAATTAGAAGAACAATATCAAGTAATAATTACATGAAACTAGAAGAAGAAAATTCCCATGAAAGTGACATACCTGCCATAATGACATACAACTACCTAATGATTTAGACTTCTGCAAACGCAACAGCCGATAATTTACTATATAAATCGAAAGCACTGCACTACCCAAAGAATAGTGACCACGTTGTTGAAAATCCCTTAAAAGCGGCAAATATCTCAAATTACATCGACCTTTTGAATGATCCATGAAAAGTCAAGGGTTTAAACAGTACAATATTACAACACGGGTTTGTTGCTCTATCTTGATATATGCTGCCTCTACAGGAAGGAGATTCCCGAATTCATGTATAGAACAACTCATGGTAACTTCATATTTCATTCTAATTTCATCCGGAGGAGGAACTGCACCCGATAATCTCGTGACATAACTCGATATAATCGGTTTTGGAGTCACCAAAATATACTGGAAAACTGCTAGCAATAATAGCAATTAGTTTCTCCATATCAAATAAAGTTATAGTCATTTCCCCAACTCTAAATGAAATGTATTTTTTCTCTGGCCTCCACCTATCACACAACACGGTAATCAGATAATGGTCCAATCTAATATATGCGAGTTGAAATATTTTCCAAAAACAGAGTGTTCATAGTTTATCTTGTAGATGAAGATCTTTACAATCTATGAGTTTAATTACGCTTGCTTGAACGGTTAATAACTTAACTATGCAAATTTCCTATTCAATTAAATTCAACCATAGAACAAAATTACTTAAATTTGAGTTAATATTTGTGGAATAATGAATTAAAATTTGTGCAACAATATACCTCCATGAGTTATTAGTTTTGACTTTGATGTTACTCTTAGCGATAAAGAACACTTCCATCAATTGATCTGAGTTCCAACTCTACTTACCAAAAAAAATTCAATTAACTTTTACACTAAATTTCAATACATGTATATACTAGTCTATATTTCAATCTAAATTATAACATCTGCCAGTTTAATCATTATGATGTATCTACAATAATATTAAAAATAATATAAACTAAAATTGCAAATCAAAGTTTTAATTTCAAGCTTTTGTGGGTTGCGGAATTATGGATCTTAAGGCTACTTAAACACCAGAGGGGGTGAATATTGTTTTCTAATTTATACGAGCCTTTTTATAATTCTTTTAAGATTATTATTAATCAACACAGAATGAACAATCACTGATGCAAGCATAGATAACTATAATGCAGTAAAATGTAAAAATAAAGAATCAGAAAGATCACATCATGGATTTTATACTAGTTCGAGTTAACCTACATCCAGTCTCATACAATTATATGTACAGGTTTCTTTTCAAATGCAAAACTTTCAATGGGAAAATGGAAAACCCAATACAATCTCGATTTCAAGGCTATGAGATACACCCTTCAGATTTTTTGAGCTCTGGGTACCCTCGCTTGATTTTCGAGACACAAGCACGCCTACTTGGATTTTTGGGACATCAAACGCACCCAATTGATTTGAATCAGGACACAATCACACCCAAGTAATTATAACTAGAGTTTAATGATTTTTCCATAGTCAATTTTTTAATCTTTGGATACAATTTGGATCCTATAGCCTCTTGGACAGTGCTTTGATCTTTGAAAAGAGAGATGATTGAAATCAAAGAGTAAATAGTAGAGAATCAATACAACGAAGATTGAATTAATTCTATTTTGAATTTGAGAAGATTTGAATAAATTTTCAATAGAAATATTTGGCAGAGTGAATACGAAAGAAGATAATAAGAATTTAGTTAATAAAAAATTGTATGGAAACCTGCTATATATGGAAAATCAACAATCATGCCCATTCACGAAGAGATACGATGAATAGACACTTCTATTCAAATTTGAATCTGAAAATTGTGACATGTTTGTCGATATACAAATATGGATATGTCGACATATCCCTTTGTATTTTGAAAAAACTCTTGTTTAAAATTGTTTTGAAAATACTAATCTTTGTAAAATACTTTAGTACTTTGTAAATAGTTTAAACATATTTTATAAATATTTTTAAATTAGAAACAAAATTATAAAATATTTTTAAATATATATTATAATTTATCTTGTATTAAAATATATAAGATAGAAAATAGGAGATAGAGATCAAAGATTGCTACCAAAGACTTTAACAATATACTTTATGACTCTATACACTATACTGTAGTCTTGAGATCTTCATATCTTGGTGTTTATACTCATGAGTCTTCATGTCCATTCTTTGGGTGTTTTATACTGCATAGCCTTTGATTTAAAATTTGTTTTAATATCCTGCACTATATACTATATAACTTGGCAAAACATTAGTATCTATATTTTACAAGAATGTATAATTTTGTTATCAAGGTTATCATCATCAAAATCAATAATCAAGGTATTAACAATCTCCCCTTTTTTGATTATGACAACCATTAATTAATCTTTTATAAAAAATATGATATAACCCCCCTGAGTTTGAATACTCCCCCTTAACATATGCATATGTATATTTTATATTTTTCACCCCCTTTGTCATTAATAAAAATAATAGAACTCCCCCTAAACAAATACTTAGAGATACATATACTAGGGAAATAAAAGCATATATAATAACGCAAAATGATATGAATGATTATGATATATAATGATTATGACATATAATGATTATATAATGAGTATGACATATATTAATGTACTGTTTTATACTGAATATGATTTAATATGAATATGAAGACTTATAAGATAGATTTTATTTATTAAATCAAACTATAAAAATCCAATCCATGCATACAAACCAATCCAAACTAAATAAAATAGCAAACCAAAGCACATAATATCAAATCCTAACAAACCTATCAAACCGAACTAGTACATACTAATCTTAGAATCGATTATTTTCTTTTTGATTATGTGGAACTTATGGATGGGGCAATAGGGGTAGTGGAGACCTAAATTTCCTTTTTTCCGCGAGATTTTCATCCCGATCAAAGAATATTAAATATAATGATGATTGATATATGATACTGATATATGATAAAATAATGATAAATAAGATAATACAAAGTTTAGAATGCTAACCAATATGTATTTAGCTAAATAGCATATATGAATGATAATAGATATTAAAGACATTAAATAGGACAAACCAAATTTTATTAAATAAATATAACTTTATTGTTTATTTAATTAATACCAAATATGAATGTGGGATACTATAATCATTACCAATAATAATGGGAATAAACTCCTAAGTAAGATGATATATGCTTCAATATCAATGCCTAATGTATAAAACTAGTATAAAATAGGCGATATATATATATATATATATATATGAAATTAAAATTTAATGATGGAGTATGGAAAATATGGCATAAGTGATATTATTATGTAATCCTAAGCATCCAAATTTAACAAAGAAATTTATATATTAGCTTTATTACATAAATTCATATCTTTATATAACAAATCATAGTAGTTACGAATTTAATCATAGTCTAATCACAATATTTGATAAGTGTAAGTAATTCATTAAATGTTAAAAATCCAAACGTCCATCACTACATTTATAAAATACTTATCTTGCTAATTAAAACTTACACACACACACACACACACACACACACACACACACACACACACACATATATATATATATATCAAATTACTTTATAAGATACTTATAAATATTTTAAAACACTTATAGACCATTTAAAAGTGTTTATAATTATCTATATAGGATATTATGTAAAAATAACAATTTTTGAAATAAAATAGAAAAAACAAAATAAACTTACTTTATAAAAGTCTCTTATTTTAAAAATTCATAATTAATTATTAAAATATATTTAAACATGATACCAATTTTAAAACACTCTAATATAAGTTATAAAAAACACAAAAAAGGTTAAAGAAAAATACTTAATTTAAAAACTATCATTTTTATTCATTTTAAAGTTTCAAACAGAATAGCCAGCATTTCCAGAATGTTGTAAAAAGCTTCGCAGCGGTTTTAGAAAACGTTTTCAAAACAAATAGGTTACCAGAAACTGCAGCATTTATCAGGTGCTGCAAAAAGTCTCTGAAACACCTTGTAATGTTTCAATGCATAGAAATGCTCTAAATAATTCACAATAGGCAATGTAGAGGCAGCATTTGAGAAATGCAATCCCAAGTTCTTGGGCTTGTTTTAGCATTATTTTGCACCAACTTTGCAACTAGTTTCTGATATCTAAACAATTGATTTTTAATCTAATTTTTTAATAGTAGTTAGTATGCTTAGAGTACTTAAAAACCATAAAGAAAATACAATGAAAAACATAATGTTAAAAACCTTTATTTTCAAATTTTTATTCAACACAAGCAGAGTTCTGAAATTCAGTACTAACATTATTATATGTAAGATAATGAGACTCTAACATATAACAAAATGTATTGTGTGTCACATTTAGTGTATTAATGAATCACATGTGTAAAGACACTTGGCATCCTGCATGTATACAATGATTTCCAAAATAATAAGTGTGCTGACGCATGTCATTTTGCATGTGTTATTATTTGTTTATGTGACAATTGTCATATGAAGTGACACGTTTATATTGATAGAAGGAATCAACAAATAGAGCCTTGTTCACATACTCTAAATACATTCAATTAAATTTATAAAGTAATAAATTTAATATCTAGTTATAAATTTAGTAAGAAATAAAAGTGAAAGAAGTAAAATTAACATTAGAAAAGTTGAAATCATGGAAGAAGGTATGATTTTCTGTTTGGTATAGTCATAAAAACGATTAGTAGGATGTTATTAGAAAGAAAATACTTTATAAAAGCCATTAGAGAAGAGGTATGTCTAATCACGAAGAGGCACAAGCGTTTAAGAAATAAATAAAAAAATTGAAAGCACAACTTGATAGTTGAAGTGTTTATTCGAATTTAACAAGGTAAAAGAAAATACTTCATTAATTTAAATTTCTCATAATTTTTTATGTAATTATATATATTAATTGTTATCTGGAATATATTTTTACTTTGGAAAAATTAATTGATTCGAAGATCATAAAAATTCAAATTTTGGCTCCAAAATTTGAAAATATAATCGCTGTAACTTATGAAGTGTCTATTCATTCAAAAAATGATAATGTAGTTAAAAATCGAATTTTGGCTCCAATTTTTTTATAGAATCAAGTATAACTATCTTATTCATGTAAAAAAAATCATTGAAAAATCATTAATTTCTAAGATTTAAAACATACTGCTGCATTCACTATTTTCTATGCTATTTTCAAAGTGTATAGTCAATTTTGTAAAAGTTTTACAAAATTTAAAAATTTGTATTTTTCTTTGAAATCATTTTTTAAACATTTAATACATAATATTGATTACAATAAAAATATAATTTTTTAATAGATGAATAATTTAAAATATTCTATAGATAAAATTATAAGGTATTTCAATGATTAGTGTGCTTTTTCAATTTGAAAACTAGCCATTATTTTTAGAGAGAAACTTGTTTTCTATTTATTTGAACCATTTTGATTGTTTGGAACATAAAGGAAGAACTAAAATGTCTTTCTACTAAAAGTAATTTATAAATATTACGTTTCCTAACACCTTTAAAGATAATGATTGACTCATTATCTTCGATTTGGCAGTTATCTTTTTCAAACTTAATTTAAAATCCTTATCATATAATTGACTAATACTAATCTAGTTATGTTTTAGATTCCTAACTAGCAAAACACTAGAAATAGTATGAATTTTAGAGTTACCAACATTGCCGATACGAATTACATATGCTTTTGATTTGTCTCCGAAGTTAACTTACGCACTATCTTTATAGACATATATTTTAAGATCTTCATATTTTTAGCCATGTGTCTTAAACATCCAGTATCCACTCATCCTCCTTTATTTGTGATATTTGATTTTCAAGTGTCTCTCTATCATTAGCCATATAACAAACTTGTTCATGTAATTCAAAATCGTACCTTTCCAAGAAATCAAGTGACTTTTCAAAACAATTGGTTTCTAAAATCATATTGGTTTTACAAAATTGTTTTCTGCAAAATTTTTAAAAATATCACTAGCCATTTAAACATTTCAAAAATCAAACTACGAGTTTTGAAAACTTGGTGCTTTGATACCAAATGTGGGTTGTGGAATTATGGGTATTAAGGCTAATTAAACACTAGAGGAAGCTGAATAGTGTTTTCCAATTTATATGAATCTTTTTAACATTCTTTTAAGATTATTATTAATCAACACAAAAATAACAATCATAGATGCAAACACAGATAAATATAAATGCAGTAAAGTAAAAATAGAGAATCAGAGAGATCGCATCAAGGATTTATACTAGTTCAGAGTTACCCTACATCTAGTCTTGTACAATTTCTTGTATAAATTTCTTTTCAAATTCCAAACTTTTAATAGACATAATACAAACCCAATATAAGCTCGATTCCAAGGCTAAAAGACACCCTTCAGATTTTTCGAGCTCTGGGTACACTCACTTGATTGTCGGGACACAAGCACACCCATTTGGATTTTTGAGACGCGAAGAACACCCAATTAATTTGAATCGGGACACAATCAGACCCAAGTAAGTTTAAGAAGAGTTTAATGGTTTTTCCAAAGTCAATTTCTTGACGCTTAGATACAATGGATCCTGTAATCTCTTGGAAAGTGCTTTGATCTTCGATAGAGAGAGAGAGAAAAAGATGATTGAAATTAGAAAGTAAATAGTAGAGAATCAACACAATGAAGATTGAATTGATTCTGGTTCGAATTTGAGAAGATTTAAATAAATATTCAATATAAATTTTGGCAGAGTGAAGAGGAGAGAAGATAATAAGAATTTAGTTAATAAAAGTTTGTTTGGAAACCTACTATATATAGAGAATCAATAGTCGTGCCATTTCGCGAAGAGGTACAACGAATTGATACTTCCATTCAAATTTAATTAGAAAATTTCGGGATGTATGTCGACATACATAAATGGATGTGTTGACATATCCCTTTATACTTTGAAAAACTCTTGTTTGAAATTGTTTTGAAAATACTATGCTTTGTAAAATACTTTGATATTTTGTAAAATAGTTTAAACGTAGTTTATAAACATTTTGGACTTAGAAAAACTTCTATAAAATATTTTTAAATATATTCCAAAATTTATTTTGTTTTATAATATATAAGATAGAAATAGGAGATATAGATCAAAGATTTGTAGCACTCACTAAAATTTAATAAGAAACTAAATAATTAAAATAAGGCAGAAAATGGAATTTCTATAAATGCTGGAATCCGGTCACGAAAGTTGCACCATTGCGTCCGTGGCGACTTTCTGATGAATTTTTACATATTATATGTTGAAAACGAAGTTAGAATGAAAAATTTATGGTTATTTGAAATATTGGGTTTAAATGAATTTAAATTTGAATTTTTAAATAATCTCAGTAAAGTTTGTAAATTTGAAATCTGAGTAGTTGCCTTGCTTGGAGAAGAATGTCGAAATATAAAGTGAACGTTTAATGGAGCAAACAGCGCAACACATCGGTAGAAGAAAGAACGACCCAATTAAACCATACTAAATTGACCGGTCGATAGCCTTACAGGGGCTGGTTGACCGAGGGCAGTCGGTCGACGAATGCTGCTAGGCACAAGTTATGGCTTGCCGAACGCTGCAGAATCAATTGTTTGAATGTAACGGGTATGATTTGTTTCTACGCTACAAAAAAACCATAAATCAGAGCATTTCTTCATAAAATTTAAGAGCAACAACAACATTCAGTCAAAATTTCCTTGTGCCTAGGGTTTAAGAATAAATAAGGAACAATATGTAATTTGAACCTTAATCTCTATTTCAATTTATTCTAAATTCTTCTTATCCTCTTCTAGTCTTCTCTGAAATTTAATGATTTAAAATATATAAATCTTTTATATGTTAAAATGGGAAGATTTTTAAAGGGAAGCAAATCAATCCAGATCTAAACTGTAAACGCAAGGGTTTCAGTTAGTGGAATCTCAATTATTGCTATTTTACTAATTGAGTTGTATTAATATGGATTTGAATATGCCTTAGGAAAATTCTAGAAATGGAAATCCTAAATTATAAACCCTAGAATTTCCTCTAATTGAATGTCAATCTTCTATATGTTGGAATTATAATTGTTTAATGTTATTGTAATAGAATTAAATCAATTTGATTGAACTAGATAATTTATGTTTTATTCGACCTATTCCTCTTGTTTTAAATTTGTGTTAGAGGACTCAAATCAGAAATAGTGCGCAAGTTATATGTGTAATTTGCACTACTTATTTCTAATAATTAAATATCCAAAAGTCCTTTTCACTCCAAATTAATATGTAAAATGGTCAAATAGAACATAGGCGATTTAATTCGTTTGATCTGTTTATTTGAAATAGAGAATGATTCTAATACTTTAACATATGACAAGTTTGGGAATTCCATTGTTGTACAAGTCTATTATATTTGGCTATGGTTAGTAGTCATGTTGTGAAGTTGTAGATTTGTATAAGATTGATGTTTTATAAATTCTTTATAAGCGAACTACGTGCGAATTGTTAGAATGTGATGTTAATTATTAAATCCTGTGCGCACGCAAATATGTAATATTAACTTATCAATTATATAACATAATGATTATGACGTATTTAACGTATTGATTGATGTGAGTTGTTTAATTAATAACATAGTAGAATAGGAAGGTAGTTGAAAAGACTAATAAGGAGACACCTTGTATGGCCTTAATTTCTATTCATGTAGGACTGTTTGTATATATAAAGTTAGTATATATATAAAGAAATATGACTAAATTATAGGGATGCGGGTTTAGTTTAAGGTTGCATAGAAGTCTTCCTAGTTAAATCTGGCTACTAGCATTGTAACTTTGGGAACTAATGTGAGACATCTCCTTTAGTAAATAACTTTAGTGGACGCGACGTTAGTCCCAATTCTGTAGGATAAACCTGCCCAGTGAATCTGGCTACAGTACCTATGAATAGTCAGATTAATGTGAGACGTCACGGTTAGGTTATGGGTCATAGTTACGCTATTGATATGATAGGAAGGATCTTCAGTAGGGATCCGCTTTGGGTTAAGGGTATAAGTGGCATATTGTAGGGCCCGCCTTTTTCCATAGGTGAAGTATTAAGTGATCCAATGAGATTCCATACGATGATAAGAAGTGAGAATCATGTAGGGATCCACCTTGGGATAGATCGTAAATGACGGGGACCTGCCTATGCTCATAAGTATTAAATGATCAGAGTCTGTCTAATCCCCATTAAAGAGGTATTAAGTGGCATAAGGTGCTCTCTTTTGCATCATAACCGCTAGTTGCATTAGAGACATGATTAATGGATTGGGATAGCCTTTTTGGGCTCACAGTTGATACTTATAGGTTGTGTATAAGACATATACTTTTTCGGATAACACTGCCCAATTTACTATTATGATAAGACTCAAGATTTCTTTCACCAGAATTTGTTGTTTTGACTCCCTCCCCATTTCAACAAATAGGTTAGGGGCGTAGGTATTTGCTGAAGAAACGAAAGGTAGGAAGACGTATGTTGTGGCGGTGACTATCTGCTATTATGTATTTATGTTGTTTTTTGTTCATGTACCTAGACTTTTGAGACTATATTATTGTTATTTCCAGTTTCGGTGAGACTATTACATTGAGATATTTCTGTTGGGATATTTGAATATGTTATGACTATATGTGTGATGCCCCACCTCTATACTCACACTAGCCAAGGACACTACTGGGTAATACCGTCAACAAGCACGAAGAATAAGGCTGTTGAGGAGCGACCATTTATGAAATGGCTTTGTGCGAGTACCGATATGTCAGATGGTATGTCATGCATTTCATTTCAAGAGGAAATCCAACATATCAAATACAAACATAAGGCTACTTCATAGTGGCTATATGGCCTTCAAAAACAAATATAGAAATAAGCATAAATAAATCAGTCACAGATATTCATATCACTAAGGCGGAAAAAGACATGAATATATCACATAAAAGTGTACATCAAAGTAGTGGCCATACAAGATCCACTACATCACAAAAGAATAGATACAAGCGCTAGACAAAAGAATATGTATACATCAAGGAGTCTCTACCTCGAATGTATAAAAGAAAAAACTACTAAACTAAGTAGTTAGCCAAAAGTCAAAAGCTACTCCCATAAGAAGTCAAGTGAAAGCACCCGTAGCACCTCGGTCTGACCCGAGTATTATATAAGAAGAAATAATAAACGGATCGGTCTAGCTATAAATATCACATAAAATGAGATAGGATAAGTGATATGATAAAAACATATGATAACAATAATGCCATACTATGACATGTATACATTAGATAACAACAAAAATCATACAATATCTCAAATATTCTCAAACAGCAAAAAGAACGTCATATTCTTTAACATACTCACCAAACCACAAATATTGATAAAACCAATCAATGTAAATCACAAAAATTGGTGAAACACAAATTCTAAAAATCATCAATTAGAAATCCAAAAAACACAAAGGGGGAGGCCTATCACAAACGGAAGCATGAAAACTCACTAATACGTGTATCACAAACGGAACGATATTCCATGGTCGCTAACCATAGAGCCGATGCAATAACGTAGTACAGCGTTATGCCCGATGAACTCGAAACTCCAATAATTCGAAACAACGACGTAATACAACATTATGCCCGATGAACCCAAAACTCCAACAATTCGGAACAACGACGTAGTACAGCATTACACCCGATGAACCCGAAACTCCAATAATCCGGAACAACGACGTAGTAGAGCATTATGCCCGATGAACCCAAAACTCCAATAATCCAGAACAACGACGTAGTACAACATTACGCTCGATGAACCCGAAACTCCAATAATCCAGAACAACAACGTAGTACAACATCACGCCCGATGAACTGAACTCCAATAAACCAGAATAACGACATAGTACAGCGTTACGCCCGATGAACCAAACTCCATAACAGAACATGGGTTGCTATCCCATAAAAGTAATGAGACGAAGCTCAATAAAACGAGATACAATTTCCCACGTGGACAAACAGACATCGCATATCGCTAGTCTAAACCATAAAACGATCACCATCGATCAATAAGAAGTGTAAATTACACTAAGCTAGTAAATAAATGAGTTTAGCTTCACGTAACACAACTGGCTTAACTTAAATATTGACAAATAAATTGTAGATTTCGACTTGAAAATTGTCATGAAATTTCAATCGAAAAAGTCCAAAAATTAACCGACGAAGTAAACGCAAGCGTTTCATACCACTTGTTTTGCTAAGTCGTTTAATTAGATTTCTCATATGAATGAGGTAAAAGTTTGTATATACTAATAGATTGGAAAACGATTTTAAAAACAAGCTTTGTATTTAAAAATAACGTTGAAATCATTTTTGTGAAAGATTTTGAATATTTATTACTAGTATAGAAACCTTTGTATTTTAAAGTGACAAATCATAGAAATGATTATAAAAACAATCAATCACCAAAAATTCACATCATGAATCAAAACCATAGAAATCGATATCAAATCCATCAAATGGATATTTCCAAAAATCCATAAAAAGAAGTTATCAAAGTCAATAATAAATGGTTACAACTAATCGGATCAACAAAAATCGATTAAATTAAAAATCCACTCAAAACAGCCAAAATAGGCAAATTAAACAGTTTCAAATGTCTGGTAGGTATTTCCATACGTCTGGCCCTAGGTTCTGGAAGTATATGTGTTTTTCTCCTTTCTCTTTTGATTCCAGATACATTTCAGACGTCTGAAATTTTCAACCAGACGTCTGAACTTGGTTTCAGATGTCTGAATTTTGTTTCAGACGTCTGGATTTTGTCTCTGCCCTTGTTTTCTATTTCAGAACCATTTTAGACGTCTGGAATTTTCAACCAGACGTCTAAATTTGATTTCATACGTCTGAATTTTGTTTTAGACGTCTGAATTTTTCTGCTAAGCAAAAAAACAACGTAGCCCAAAGATGGCAAATCCAAACCGAAATGCGATCGAACGAGCGATGGATGCTAGGCATTTATTCCAATCGACAACCCAGCACTATAGGCTCTTCAATACACCACCAAAAACATGTTTAAACATCCAAGATAGGATCTTTAAAGATTTTGACTTCAAAATACCAAAATTTTGAAAATTCACCAAAACAATTAAAATCAAAAGCAAATGAACATGAATAGATATTAGGAATTCATACCTAACAACAATGAAAGTTATAGACGTAGATGTGAGTTAAAAAAACTCACCTTTAAACTCAAAAACAACGAATGAGGGGCTTTAAAACAAAGCAAGACCAATTCCTCTTCAATACACCTCTAGAATCTTCAATCTAAGCTTCTCTTTAATTTTAGAACAAGAACTTGAATTTTCTAAGAAATCTTCAATCTTTTTCCCCATTCTTTCCTTTATTTTGAGAGTGTTAGAAAATGAAAATGAATGAAGAGGAGAGGGGGTTGAGTTAGGGTATTATGTTGGGTTAATGGGCTGAAATCCAAACCCAAAGCCCAATAGAAATATAGCAAAATTCAACTCAACTTCAAACATATCGATGTATATACTCAATAAGGTCGTAAACACCGTTTTGAACTCAATGTAAGTATTCTTGAGTCCTAATTTGACTGTTTACAAAAAGTAGCATTTTGGACTTTAATTCGACTAACGATGCTATATTTAAATAAAATATTTAAATATACAATCGTAAAATATGAGGGTTGTTACAATGTGTCTGTGATTTCTGAATTGATTTTTATTATCATTAGATCCATGTTTTACTATTATATTTTATCCATTCCGCTGTCAGATTTTGAAAGTTATAGATTGCTCTGTGTGTTGTATGATGTTTTTAATTTTCGCCAGACCAATAGTCTACCTTGTATTGGTTCTAACTTCCAATGGGTCCTTTCTAGGTTGGGTTGTTACATTTGATATCAGAGCTTAGCTGCTTGATCAAATGTAATTAAGTATACATATGATAGCATACTTATTATATTTGAAAATTGTAAAGTGATTTGATGGTTTTTTAGTTTTAGTCATTTTTTATATTATACATAATTTCGTCGATAATATTTCTAACAATACAAATTTATTGTAGAAACTAATACGATTAAATTCGCTCTTCATTAATAAACTTAGGATTTGTGATCCCAGATAAGATCGAATATTTTTTTTGAGCATAGGCTTTTGTTGATAAAAAGGAATCAAATGATTCAAGTGGAATTTATTAAGTATTCATAACATAGTGAAAATGCGTTCCTATTTATTAATGTGTTTGCTTGCGTTAATTGTGGTGTATTAGGACAAAGAAATATTCTGTGATGAACGTAGAGGAAAACACCGACCAAACAAAAATCTCTAATTTTCAGCAAAGTAGTTTCTTTATTGGTAACAGTCGCGATTTCAATATAAGAGGAAGATCTAATGATTTTGAAATAAATAAAAAATACAAAAATTTATGATTTCAACTTTATGTAAGGTAGCATCTGGGTTTTTAGTTGTGATAGCGAAAAGGTTGACAAACATAAAATTCGTGTAAAAGGGAAAAAAAGGAATTTTTTATGGTCAAAAATTCATTCGTCTTGGCTATTCAACAATAAAAATAAAAAAAATATTTGTTTAATTTCATCCTAGAACGAAAATGTAAAAAAGTGCATTACTCACTTTTTCTTATTTCTTTTTCTTTTTGGTTTGCACAGACCAATTTTTTTTCTGCAGGTCTACAAAAAGATGAGAAAATATAGAATTCGACATAAAATAGCTGCTAGTTCTAACTAATCTAGAGGAGGTAAATAAATGCACAAGTTAATTAAAAAAATTCATATTCCATATAAAGTAAAAAAGTCCATATCCCATCTGATTGTGAGCAATGAATAAAATCCCACAATGACCGAATTTATTATCTTGATGCATAAGGATAATAGATTACCTAGTAGTGAAGATTTTAAAATCATCACAAACCTCCTTTTTTCCCCTTTTCTATTCAATTTTTTGATACCTTCCCTATTTATTGCATCTTGGTCATTTGTAGTAGCATTTCTAAAATTTTGTCTAGACAAGATATGCCCTACTTGCAAGATGGAACACCTATTGATATGGTCAATTGGAATCTTACTTTACTAGTATGTATCTGTGGTTGATTCATTTATTAGGGGGAAAATCTAGGGTTAGTAATAATTAATAAATTGGACTACTTTGTTAAGTATATCCTTAATACAAAAATTAAAATTTTAGCGGATTAGAACACGTGGCTACAAACCACAGTATTGGGGGTTCAAATCCCTCCTTGCCCACAACAGGCCAACAGCCAAGAGGTTTTCTAAAAACCGCCACCCTTAAAAGAGTGCGTATAGCTCACTGATCGAGCACTCTTGCCCAAAGTTGAATGGGGCTAAGCGATCTGCTTAAGCTAACTATCAAGACTTTGCACTATCCGGACATGTACTTTGAGAAATAGTTCATGCGTGTTTGTTACCCGACGCAATAAGTTCCAGTTTGTACTAAAATTAGTGTTATAAAAAATAGTATAACACTAATTTTTTATGGTTGAAATAAAATTCAATTTGATGTCTATTATGAATCCGCATCCCTTCAGGTCGATAAACATTTTGGATCTTATTAACCAAAGAGATGTAGCCTTACATAAGGAGTCAAAAAATATCGAATACCCAACAACACAAACAAATTGCTGATAAAACTCCAAAATGACATTTTCTTTGAACCCGGTCCTTTTTTCCCTAGTCCTTTTTATTATTCGAACGATCTATTTCTTCATTAAGATTTTTATTTCTTAATTTCATCTTTCTCTAGAAACCATCGAAGAAGACAATAAACTCCTTCCCCGCATATGAATAAGACCGAATCCATTTGATTTCTTAAAAGAATTTCATAAGGGGATTTACGTGGTAGTTGGATGTGGAGACACATTTGGTTGTGAATTTCAATATGGCGGATAAAAATAATATATCATCATAGCAAGGTAGGAATTTGTTGAGCGAGCTGCACTTCCTCGTATACGTTAGGAGTCCATTGATGAAAAGGGGTTGGGGAAAGCTTGAACCCAATTCCTACAGGGATAGATATAAGTGCACTTTCATTTATTTTAAGTAATTGGTTGGTTGTAGAAAAAAAATGTACAATAATAGATACCAGATATAGTAGTATAGTATTTGATCTAAAAAGAGAATATAGTTGGAATAATCAATAGTCGCAATGCAATCATTGTTACCTTAAGAACTAAAACAAAGATTCACAATGAATAGGAATATTGAAAATAGAATTTTTTGAATTTGAAATAATGTGATAGACGAACGATAGGAATTGAATAGGAATTTACTCCTTGTGGATTTTTGACCACATTTTCCATAGGGCCCTCTTATCCCTTCCTTCTCCAAGCTTGGATTATGGAAGAAGGAACTGAGAAGGAGATATCAACAATAACGGGTTTTATTACCTCCTTTTATCTTTCAAAATGGATTAACTAAGAAAAGGAAAAAAAAGGAATTACAAATGTATTTTTATCAACCAATTAGAACTATCTCCAGCCCATCTATTTGTCTCGACAAAGTCTTTCAGTGGCATGTTTCGGTCATCTTTCCCGTTACTTAGAAAAAGTGAGCCAACGGTTAAGGTGCAATTTTGGATCCAATTCGAGATTTTGCTGGGGAGGTATCGGGAAGGAATTGGAATTAATTTTTAACTGGAACTATTAATTTTTGAAGTAGAAAAAAATTATTTTTTATAAAAAAATTGAAGGAGAATATCAAAAATACCCATTCCAAATTTAATTCTGATCAAATGATCTGCAGCATCCAATGGATCTCATGGTAACAAAAAAGATTTTGCCGTATCCAAAATAATACCAATCTAACCCATTTCATGAATAAAATAGGACTAATTAACCAGTAATTCTTGTCAAAGAATAATAACAAAAATCCAAAGATTTCTCTATCCAACCATAACGTAAACTGGTTGGGATAGACCTCAACAAAAAAAACTGTTGTGGAACGATTACAAGTGATTGAGTTCGAAAGTTCCTCATAGAAATTGTTGACTCTAGAGATAATTCACCAAAAAAGGAAAAAAAGAAGAAAACTACCAACTTTGCAAAAATATATGGATGGGATTAAATATCTGACTGGGTTGTCCGATATCACCTGCTTCGTATAGAATAAAGAAAAAAAATTCTCTATCTTTTTTTCCATCTCATCAAAAGATTTATTATTTCTATTTAATAAAAAAATAAAAAAAGAATAATTGGTAATTTTTTTATATATAACTCTTATATCAATAAAATCGTTTGAAACGTTTACTAGAATAAGTAAAAAGGCACCCTGGAACATGCATACTTGAAGAGTGTAGTACAACGGAGAGTTATGATGTTATGCTCTGCTTGGAATACAATCATAAAACTGAAAGTACCAGAAATTCCTAAAGGCGTACCATATGAGACACTTCCTCGGTAGACTCATAACGAAAATGGCTAAGTCATGAATTGAGCACAGAAATGAAAATTAAAAACAAGTAATTTGGTTGGTATGATCCACGGTTTAATTTTATATGCATTAAAATATAGTACAAATTTTGAGCATTTTGACATCCCACAGCTTCGACAGATCGCTTAGCCCCATTCATCTTTGAAGCAAGAGAGCTTAATCAGTGAGCTAAACATCCATTTGGAAGAGATGATGAAGTCGGGAGTTCATTTTGATCATGGCACTAAGAATGGAGTCCTAAAATGGCCCCTTACATTTCTACAAAGCAGACTGCAAATCCTTTATCCCTAGTTCAAATATGGGTGTCGCATGATCAACCAAAGATTTTTGATTTCTTATTCTACCGATCTAATTCAATGTTGATCGTCGAAATGACAAACACTGAGAGATTAAAGCTAAGGGAGCAAATGGGATTAGATACCCCAGTAGTCTTAGCTGTAAACGATGGATACTAGGCGATGCGTGTATCGACCCGTGTAGTGCTATAGCTAATGCATTAAGTATCTCGCTAAGATTCTTATTGTCTCAAAATAACTAATTAATAGCTGATAACAAATTTTATAGAATTTTTTACTCAGATCAAATTTACATGTATCTCACAATCCAAAATTTTGAGAAAGAATGGCATTTTGTGGTACGGGTTGGATCAAAAAAATTCTTGAATGAGGTATTCAACTCAAGAGATGAATCAACAAATAAATCTTTATTCATTATACCTCCTCTTTTTATAAGGATAATGAATCTTGTTGCTCCACTAGATATCAGAAATTTTTGAAGAAAAAACAAGGTGTTTCTTTGGAGAGAGTTGAATCTATGAGGTCGAATCTCTTGCTGTTCCTCAGTAGCTCAGTGGTAGAGCGGTCATCTGTTAACCGATTGGTCGTAGGTTTGAATCCTACTTGGGGAAATTTGATTAATTATTAATTTCATTAAAGAACGAAGAATTGAATGAAAGGGCTCGCTTTGACCACTAAGGGTAGGTAACCCGTTCCCCGTTAGATTATATGCTTAATTCTAATAGGAACTAAAATAGTAAAATGATTGTTCATCAATGACTATTCGTCTATTCTATTTTCGTTAATAGAACGAGGAGCAAGAAAACTCTGTGAAAATATGGTGGTTAAATTCAATGTTGTTTGAGGGCAAGTTTCCTTTTTGATGATGCTCCCGAGAACAAATCCAGTAGAGACTGGGTAGGGCCGGTAGCTCAGAGGATTAGAGCACGTGGAACATATAGGAAAACCTTCTTCGAATTTGCCCAAAATCTTTGGAATTCATTTATTTCTCTTAGGAGTGGCTTGCTTTCACCATCGAGAAATGAAAGAAGATTTCAGTATCTAAGGTTAGCTTAGACATAGCTTGCTTCTTTTTGGCTATGAAACAGTATTAAACCAAAATAACCAACAAGCATTAACCAGAGCGAACATTCAAATGTCTGTCCTACATTCATTTGTGTGGATACTCCTAATGGATTGAATACTATATCAATAGGTATTCATTTTGCAAGTAGGGCATATCTAGTCTAGACAAAATTTTAGAAATGATATCTTATAAAAAAAGAAAATCTAGATATTTGCTATCTTTCTCTTTGAATGAGATCTCAATTCCAATTATGGTTTCATTGGCTACTAAATGGAAAACGTCTTGATGATATCCAACGAATAACTAATAATCCTATTAGAGAAAACAAGTAGCTGACATTCCTTTTTCCAACAAATGGCGTAATCAATGATTTCGTGAACTGATAGAATCATCAAATGGATCATATATGTTGAGCTAAAACTTTTACTTCTCCACTCGAATTTGAGTTCTTTTTCGAACCGTAGACCTTCTCTGTAAAATAAATCAAATTAATTATCGAAATGATGTAAACTATTTCAAAGACCCAACATGCATTTTCTTACGCTGATTTATAACCTTTTGAGATCAGTTTCGCTACAGCGCCCGCCGCTCTAGCGAGTTCTTCACCCTTCCCAAGCGTGATTTTAATAAATGATCAAAAGGGCTGAATTTGCCGAAGAATTAGGGTTCCTATCATAATGCATGACTACATAAACAGGGGACTCACCGGCTCGTAGTGAATGAGTGGGTCGAAGACCAAAAAGTGTAATATTATGGGTAGAAATTCAGTATTCTGTAATCAAAACAACATAAATAAATGGAGATAATTTTTGAACAGAGGTACTCAAATTAGATTAGTGATTGACTGATTGATTTCTACGCTTGAATCCAAGTTATGCTTGGAATAAAAGAAATTCCAAATCATCTTTGTCTCCGAACAAGGAAGCTATAAGTAATGCAACTATGACTCATGGAGAGTTCGATCCTAGCTCAGGATGAACGCTAGCGGCATACTTAATACATGCAAGTCGGACGGAAAGTGGTGTTTCCCGTGGCGAATGGATGAGTAATGCGAAATTTTACCAGACCTTTTCATTTACCTTGGAACCATTGAGTTCATTATATAATGATTCTTGTATTAAAAGATTGTGTGTGCCTATTTTAGGCTATCCTCTCTCGTTCCACCTCTATTTTATGAATCATCTTTGTTTCAATCAGGAATGATTATATCATTGATGTATCCACAATTTAATATCATGCTTGGAAAGGGTGGACAACTAGCTAGAGTGGCATACACTGTAGTGAAACTAATCGCAAAAGATGGTAAATCAGCCATATTAAGACCACCATCCGGGGAGGTCTGTTTGTAGGAACATAAATTGAATCATGCTGGATCTAAAAATATGGTAATTAAATAGTTAACGCCACATAAAAACATTCCTACTAAAGTAGCTGTTAATACGAATAACAAAAACTCTATTATAGCCATTTTTGAATCTTTTTATCGAAGAATAAAAAAGAATTGGTCTGAATCCACCGAGGGAACGATTTGAAGGTATGAGGATTCTAATAATGATTCTACACGTATTTTGTGTAACTTCCTATTTGTGAAATAGAGGCGAGTTATATAAATCTTCCTCCATTAGTTGATACTTCAAAAATGTTTCTTGGAATGAAAAAAAGTGATTTAGTTATAAAGTGTTTCTTAAATGCTTCGTCGAAATAGCTCGATATAAAGTCATTTTTTAGTTCTTAATTTTTTAACTAAAACATTTTTTTTGAAGTAGAAATATAAGAACCTCCATTGACTTCTAACTTTGTCTGTAACTCACTAATGGCTCGGGAAAAAAGAAGAAGATGGATATGAACGAGCAAAAACAATTAGCCAATACGATTGATTTGAATGAAACTTGAATTCTTGGTTCTTAGCAGTTCAAGTCAATTCAATTTTCGACGGAAGGAAGAAGACATATCTGGTAGAATCATAACCACATAATACGACCCTAATCGAAGTACATACATTTGTCTAATACATTATAGATTCACTAAATATTGACTATTGGCAAGTCTCATTGTATATGTTGTCCGAAGAGAGGAGGACTTAATGATTATTCGTTCGTCGAAACCCGAAGTGAAAAATATTGAAATGCCCTTTAACTGAAATTTATATTTAATTGGTCATGACCAAGAAACCACCTATTTCGCTAGGTAGGCCAGAATGAAAGACTTATCAATTTATTTCGTAAACTAATTGGGGCTCACGTAGCCCCTGAATACAGAGTATCCTACTTTCACGTGATTCATAGGGTTCGATAAGCTATCGATATTTCACTATAAAGGGGCGAATTAACTTAAATCCTTTATACTATAAGACTTTTTTCTAGATAATTATTTGCCTTTTTTCATCTCATTTAAAGACTGGTTATTTTTATTTAACAATGATATAAAAAACCACTAGTTACTAATAATCCGTCTCACTCTCACTAAAGCCGGAATTCTTGGAATTCCTTGGTGATTCTTAATTGGAGCTAAGCTAACTATAGCCCAGAGCCATATCTCTTTGGTTAATAAGATCCAAACGGTTTACCATAACATATGAGTAGTAAGAACTAGAATTCTTAACAATATCAAAACTCATAGGGAAGAAAATGGATACGAACGAGATATCCAACAATAAGAAGAAGGAAAATGATTGAATAGAGGAATTCCCAAGCATTTCTTGATCTTAGATGTGCCCATGTCAATAGAATGGGTGACTCATTGTTTCGATGAATCATTTCTTCAGACATAACCTATAAGATTTTGAATATAGAATTATTCTACCAATTGAATATAATAAATTCTAGACAATACAATAAAAAAAGATGGCTAGGAAAACTTACTAGATATTGTATATAGAATTATAACGTATTATATAATATAACCGGTATTATCTAGGGCATATAGAGAGACGGATAGTATAAGTATAAGTATAAATGAGAGGTAAAAAAAGGCAAGGTTAATTCTAAAAATTGACTATTCAAGCTTTACCAATCTTGATATACTTCAAAACAATACATTTTTGTTACCATGAGATCTATTGGCTTTTGCGGACATTTTATCGGAATTAAATTTGGAATGGGTACGTTAGCTACAGCACTGCACGGGTCGATACGTGCAGCACCTAGTATCCATTACTTACGGCTAGGACTACTGGGGTATCTAATCCCATTTGCTCCCCTATCTTTTGCCTCTCGGTGTTAGTGTTGGCCCAGCAGAGTAATTTTGTTGTTGATTGGAGGTTTAAAAAAGAGATTAAAAAGAAACAATTGTTTAATTATAGTATTGATTTTGGAAATACCGCAGTATCATAATTTACGATCAATTCATTCAATTTTTCCTATAAGGTTCGTTTTCAAGATGCCTTGATGGTGAAATGGTAGACACGCGAGAGTCAAAATCTCATTCTAAATAGCTTGGAGATTCGAGTCCTCTTCAAAGCTTAATATTGAGAATGCTCACCCATCGTTAAAGGCATCCTTAAATGTGGAGGATTTCGTGATATTTCATCTTAGATGTCTTGTGTTTCTAATAAATTGTGTAACTATCAGCATATCATACAAAAATTCTGCCCATCAGTATGGTTTGTGGATTTCGAACAGTTATGATAATTTACCTAGATTATCCGTGAAGCTTGCAAATGGAGTCCCAAACTTGCAGCCGCTAAAAATTGTTTAATAGATTTTGATATGCTAGTCTTTGTTTTTTTAATTAAAGATAAAGAGTATATTATAGGTTTGTGGCTCTATCTAAACTAATTCAACCCAATAAAATGTACTTGGTAATTGGGGAATAATCAATATGATTCTAATGTCGAATTAGGATCAATTCAAACGGAATAAACCATTGGGTCAAACACTTCTTTGGTGTCAAGATAATAGATATGAATTGTCATTGACTCCTAGGAAAGGGTAGAAGAATAGGACATATTATGGGACATACAATACATTACAAACTTATGATCATTACACTTCAACCATGCTCTAGTCGGTGGAGCTACTCCCGGACGAATTTTTAATGTTCTTGGAGAGCCCGTTGACAATTTAGGTCCTACAGACAACAACACCATTGGGCCTTCGCTTGAGCTTCCAAAGATAAAGGTACATGAAAAACCATTTGGTCCCCATCAGAGTCTACATTGAAGCCCTTACAAACTAAGGGGTCTAAACAAATAGCTTGCTCCTCCACTAAAATGGGTATTTTTTGATAGAAAAATCAGTCTGATTTATTCCGTACCCCTCGCTCGATTCCTTTGCACTTGAGGGCTAGTCTTCATCCGGCCCTAGGAAAACTTTGCATGATTCCATTACCTTTTGGAAGGCCTTTGCCCCATTCATCTTTGGCACAAGAACGCTCGATCAGTGAGATATTACGCGAGAGATTGGATGTTAACCAATTGGTCATAGATTCAAATCCTACTTGGGGATGTTTGATTGATTCTTAACTTCATTAAAGAAAAGCTTCGATGAAACTAAGTGGCTGTTTGAACTGATTGATGTTGAAGAATCAGCGGATGAGTTGTGGTTAGGGGTGAATGCCACTCGAACCCAGAGCTAGCTGGGTTTCCCAAGAAATCTGTGCAGCGGAGGATCTTGAATTTGAGACTTTCTATATCAGAGCTCTTTTTTATTATTTCTTTAGCTACATCCTTAATAGTGAGTTGGTTACACCTACAACCTAAAGGGAAACCGAGTGTTTCTTGGTCCAAAAATACCGAGGGCAATGTGCATGTTATACCGTGTTCCATTAAAACACTCCCTAATCAAATTATTTTGGGTTCAAAAGTGAAAGAAATAATTTTATCCCCTTAGTTTGGCTCTACCAATTAGCAATAGTTCTTTCCATAAAAGGATGGTTCATCTTTGCCTGCTAGGCAAGAGGACAACAGTTTACAAATTCTATCTCGGTAGGACATGTATTTTCTATTATTATGAAATTCATCTGTGTATGATTGAGTCGAGTTATTTATCCCTCGATCTATTAGAGAACTATCTCTTTAGGGATTGTCAACGATGCTCCACTAAAAATATTCTTGTTATTGCTTTAACTCATATTACCTAAAAAGTGGATCCTCACCTTCCTCCGGCTTATCACCGACAGTCTGTTCAGGGTTCCACACTTAATGGTGGCAATTAAACACGAAGGTGGCGCTCATTGCGAGACTTGATCCAACACCTTACGGCACGAACTGACGATAGCCATGCACCACCCGAGTTTACATTCTTGAATGCATCCCTCTCTTTCAAGAGGATTCACGGCATGTCAAGCCCTAGCAAAGAGATACTTTCCAAAGACCGAAATTCTTGATCAATGGAGGAATAATATTACCTTTTTGTTCAAAAAGATACCAAAGTGGATAGCAAAAATGTATTCCTCATCGTTAATGTGTTTGCTCACGTTAATTATGGTCTACCTCAAGAATTGGTGATTGCAATTTTGATGTGCTCTTTGAATACTGACATACATATACATTGATCTAATACTTTTACTTCTCCACTTGAATTTGAGTTTTTTTCTTTATCGTAAGGTTATCTCCCACTAATTAATGATAAAACTTATTGAAGAGATGAAATAGAGGCAAGCTCTATATTTTTGATCAAAGGTTGAATCAATCATCAGAAGAAGAATTAGGCAAAAAAATATTACATTATGGGAAAATGAAACTTCCAATATGTAATATATAAATAAAAAAAGAAAACTCATTTCCGTCAAATCTGAAGTGAATAAAGAAAATTAAGATTTGGTTACTTTTGGAAATGCACTTATGTTTTTTATCTTCATCCATTGATCGAAATATTCTTGTTATTCCTTCGACTTATATTCCCTAAAAAGTGGATCCTTCTCTAATAGTACATTTAGTAAATTTGTGATACATGTATAGGGTGCACTCGATGTGTACGAGCCTTCCCCATGGATGTATTGGAAATGATGCCTACTTATTCCTGCAGCAAAAAATATATTATCCCACAACGAATGATTCACACAAGATTCCACATTCCCCATGCAACTCGAGTCAGAGCGTAAGTTGGTGATGCTTTTAGCTACTAGACTCTCGCCATCTAGGGTGATGCACTCCGCTGCTTCGCTTAGCAGCACGAGATATGGTCTTTAATCCATTAGGAGCACACTCATGAATTAGCGTATGACAGATATTTGAATGTTCGCTCGGGTTAGCAGGGGATATACTAAAGAGACAGTTCCAATAAGATTTCATTCTTGAAAAAAAATCGGTTTTGGGTTTATTTAATAATTAGTAATCGTTCTTGATTCAAGGGGTTTATCTTTATCCATTTTGATTTGAATAGAATTCACAATTGTTTGAATTGTGTTCTCATCATAATAAAACCTATTTTTTTTATGTACGGCTCCTCATTCAATTCTTTCAAAGTAATTGAATCCTTTGTCTCTTGCCTACCAATGGATTCAGCAGCAGTTCGAAAGGTCGGCCTATTCGAGAATCTCCAATTTATGCCTATGTTCAACAAGATCTAATTCTTGGTCATATTTCGAAAGGTTGACCTATTTGAGAATCTCCAATTTATGCCTATGTTCAACAAGATCTAATTCTAGGTCATGTTTTGATATAATTTATACAAACACTGCCGGGGGATAGAATCAAAATTGAAATAAGATAATATTATTCATTCAACCAGGGGACATATAATTTATAGACTTCAAAACAAAGAACCGAATGATTAGATAGATTCTTTTGTGATATTTCTACTTGGGACGCGTTTTATTCGGTAGTTTATTGGATATTAAATGCCATTGGGTGGGTCACTTTTTATTGGACTGGACATCTAGGGTTAATGCACTATATCGGTGCGGGCCGTGAGAGCTATGTACCAAATCGAGGAAAAAAAGATATGAAAGTGCCTATAAAATTGAAAATTGAGTGTGAGAGCCACATGAATCGAAAGATTTATGTTTGGTTCTAGAAGAGATCATATATGTATTGTATGCTGACCCACTTCAATCTATTTGAAGAGGTATAAATGTCTTTTCAATCGATTAGTTATGTGTCAGGAACCAGATTTGAACTGGTGACATGAGGAATTTCAGTCCTCTGCCCTACGAACTGAACTACCCCAATAATTAAGGTGCCAAATTTGAACCGGTGACACAAGGATTTTCAATCCTCTGCTCTACACAACCGAGCACAATGACGTTATTATCTACGGCACGCTCTACCACTGAGCCAACAGTCCTTCGTGTGGGCCTTCCAGTGGGAAGCCTGCTATGCCAAAAGTAAGAGAAACCCCATCCCTCTCTTTCCCTTTTGCGCCCATGCACTCATCAATTATGCTTTCTCAATAGCATCTCTTAGCTAATTAGGTCCCAACACAATCTTATCTCCTATATCCAACCAACAAAATGGTGACTCATATGGTCTACCATACAGTGCTTCAAATGGTGCCATCCTAATATCGGATTGATAACTATTATCACAGGAAAACTCTACCAAATGCAAGTGATCTTCTAAGATCCCCTGAAATCCAAGACACATGCTCTTAGCAAATCTTCCGTAACATGGTTCACCTTTTCGTTTTTGACCATCTGTCTATGGTGGTAAGCCGTGCTCAAATTTAAATATGTGCGTAGTGCGCTCCGCAGACTTCTTTAGAATTCACTGATTAACAATGGGTCTCTATCGATAACAATACTACTCGGTATTCC
Source organism: Allium cepa (assembly GCA_030765085.1). NCBI lineage: Eukaryota > Viridiplantae > Streptophyta > Magnoliopsida > Asparagales > Amaryllidaceae > Allium > Allium cepa. Next base: position 456,335,385 of record CM060938.1, on the reverse strand, counting down.
ATATAGTCTCGCTACATTCTTTATCTATAGCTTCACTAAGCAAGCTGCCATTTTTATCAACTTCACTGAAATAAAGTGGATACTCTTTGTCAATCTATGAACTATCACTCAAACATTTTCATTTTCCGACCTCGACCTTGGTAATCCATCAGCAAAATCCATAGCTAATGAATACCACTTCCAAATTGGTGCTTCCAAAGGTTGAAGTAAAACTCTCGACTTCTGACGTTCAGCCTTCACTTGGTGACAGTTGAAGCACTTCCTCACATATTCCCGTATATCTCCCTTCACATATTCCCTAAAGAAAACTCTCTTCACATCATGATACATATTCATGCCTTTGGGATAACTAGTAAACAATGGCTGATGAATTTCCTCCAAAACTTCTTTCCAAAGCTTTCCTACATCCAGAATGCACATTGTCCCTTTCTTTCTAAGTCATCCCTTCGTGTCTATCTCGAATCCTTTCGGATTCTCAACTTTGGCCCCTATCTCTGATCGCCTAATTCTTTCTGTGATTATTGGATGCTCCCTTTACCTTAAAGCAATGTTATCCATAAGATTTGGATATACCTTCAAACTTGCTAACACAACCAGATCCCTGTTCGTTCCAATATTCTACCTATAATACACTCTGCAAGAGGCAAACCTCTCAAACACCTTCCACCGTTAGATCATGGCTAACACTCCATTCTTATTCTTCTCGAAGCATCATTAGCCTTATTCCCTTTTCCATGTGTATATTTTATCCTGAAATCATATGTCGTCAAAAATTCCAGTTATCTCTTCTGCTTTATATTCAACTCCTTTAGAGAGAATTGATACTTAAGGGATTTATGGTCCATATATAGATTAAGCAGTTCTCCCACCAAGTAATGTATCCAGATCTTCAGCACGAACACCATTGCTGCCAGCTTTATGTCATGAGTCAATATCTAACTTCATGTGGGCTCTACTTCCTTGATGCATAAACTATCACTTGGCCTTTTTGTATCAGCGTCATCCCCAGACTGTTCCACAAGCATCAGTATACACTACTTGATTTGGTTCCCTTCAGGCACGATCAAGACAAAAGCATTTATATATAACTTCTTCAACTTTTGAAATGACTCTTTATATTTATCGGTCCACTTGAACTTCTCATTCTTTCGAGTTACTTTAGTTAAGGGTGCTACTGTACGTAAGAAATTCTTAATGAATCTACAGCAATAGCTAGTCAAACCCAAGAAACTTCTCATCTCCATGACCATCTCTAGCCTCTTCCAACCATTAACAGTTTTTATCATCGATGGATCTACTACTAATCCATTCTCTAAAACAACATAACCAAAAAATTTCACCTTTCATTTCCAAAAACGGCACTTTGAAAACTTCGCCTTCAACTTACGTTGTCTCGACGTCTCTAACACCAATCTAAGATTAACTTCATGGCCTCTTCAATCCTTAGAATAATCAAGATATCATTAATGAAGATCAACACAAATCTATCCAACTGATCGTGGAAGATTATGTTCATAAATAAACGAAGAATGCAAGGACATTGGTTAGTCAAACGGCATCACTAATCACTCATATGAATCAAACCTTGTTCGAAACACCGTCAATGAAACATTATCTTCTACTACTCTCAGTTGATGGAAGCTTATTGCCAATCTAGCTACGTGAATACTCGAGCTCGACTGAACTGGTCAAATAAGTTTTCTAACCTGGGGAAAGGATGATGATTTTCATAGTTAACTCATTCAGCTTTTGATTACCAATGCATATCCATAAAGGTCCATTCGAACTCTTTACGAGTACCGTGGATGTTCCCCATGCGAACTACTCGGCATAATGAAACTTTTATCCTTAAGTTCCATTAGCTGCTTTATCAATTCTTCCATCTTCGTGAGCGACATTTGATTAGGAAGTCTGCTAATAGGTTGCGTCCCAAGTTAAATCCATTCGGAATACGATTAGCCTTCTCGACGATAATCCCATTACAGGTTCAAAAACATATGTAAAATCTTGGACTACTCGTACTCTACAAATTTCGTCCTCTTGATCATCCATTACAGGCTTTAAGCTATCACAAGTTGTATTTTGCCTATAAAGACAAATATATTATATGCCAAATCCTAAAATTTCTGATTATAGAATAGTTGCAACCATACGCTGGAATGTGACAAGTTGATTATGATTCAGAACAATGGAAGAAGTTGAAGGTATATACCTACCTCGATTACTTCACGGGAAATAGGTCATGGCTTGAGTTCGAATATTTCGTCTTACTTGAGAAAATGGATCATTTTCCTGTCTTTTACCTTTCTTATATCCGTAAATTGGTTCTTCCTTGTTTAGTTCATTCATTAAGCCAAAGATTAGTTTTTCGTCCATGTGGAAAGGATATAAACTCCATTTATTTAGGTTATATTAGGCGACTCTCTTCTTTTTTGATTGGTTTAGCCTTAATACCAATTCTTCACTAAATTGCGAGGCATTTTGTGGATAGGCTAAGGAATTCAAGTAAGGTTCCGAAGAACCATGTTGAGAATTAGTCATCATGGGCAGTCTTTGATGGAATTGGTTTTTGTTCTTCCCTGAGTTCAATTCTCAATGAAAGCACAACAAAATATTAGGTTAAAATTTAGTTCCAACTTGTATGCTTTGGACAAAGAGAATCAATGGTACATAAGCAAGGCAAGTGTAACACCCTATGAAAAAATTATTAATTTATAAGAAATTAATTAATTAATGATAAGGCTAGAAATAGAAATTTTATAAATGTTGGAATTTGGCCATGGAAGTTACACCATTGTGTTTGTGGTGATCTTTTAATCAATTTCCACACATATAGTTTTGTAATTGGAGCTCAAACGGAAAAGTTATTGACGTTTGAAGTTTTCGAATTTAAAATATTTCATATTCAAATTATACTTACATAAGGAATTTAAAAATTAACATTGATTAGAAACGGGGTTAGATAAAATGTTAAAATAAACGTTAACCTTATAGTTAATTAAGGAATTAAATAAATAATTAAAATGGTAGAACAAAACGTTACCAAATATAGGGAACCGATCGATCGTCTAGGTTGGTGCGGTCGATCGGTATAGTGGTGGCGGCTAGGGATATTTTAGGCCAAGAATGGCTCAGATTTTATTATTTTAAACCAACTTAAATCCGACGATTCTAGTGTCATCTAAACACTATAAAATAAAAGCTTAAACCATCACTTTTGTTCACAAATTATTTGAGAACGTAAGCGAAGCTCTTTCAGTTTCTTTCTTTCATAGAAATTTCTTAAGGTCTTCAAGTAAGGGATTTTAGGTATTAATATTCAGTTTCTAAATCTGTTCTCCACCAATCCTTGAAATTCTTAATCTAGTTAATATATAATCCTATTATTGTATATTTAGAAAAAAGAGGTCTAAAAAGATAAAAGAGAAGTAGCCGTATTCAAATCCAAAGGAAAAGCCTGGGAATCATCTATGAGTGAAAACCTTAGTTTTTCTCATTTTAGTAGTTGTATAGTATATGTTGGATTTGATATATACCTTGAGGAATTTTTTTCATGAAAACACCAAACTAAAACCCCATAAATTCCCTAAAGCGAAATGTCAATTATTGTGTTTTGGATCTCAATATTCTATATTAGAATTGCAAAATATGTGTAATTATTAAAATTTGAATATTTTACATTTTTTTTCCACTACTCCTCCTTTCCCTTTTGATGTGATTAAGCGGTCCAAAAAAGGATAAGTTAGGAAATAGTCCGTAAAGTGTGGATTCCCTATTCGTAGTTTGCACAACCTAATTCTATAATTTAAATATTTATCTTTTTTTCATCATGTAAGTAAAAGTCGAATAGAGTGTAAAAGAATTTAAACTGCAAATCCTATTGATATTGAATCGACTATTCGGTAATTGATTCTATTTTCTTATAAAGTCTAGGGTTCAGCTAAGGATATTAGCTAAATTGTATGTTATGGTATGAAGTTGTACTTATATAAATTGGAAGACTTGACATTTAAATGACTAATATATGATGCAACCTTTGCACGCTTAGGAATATTTTAGTTACCTGTGTCTGTGTGTGTGTGTGTATATATATATATATTCGTGTGTAAATAGCATATAATTAATAACATATTAATCATGTAATAAATAGGTTATTAATTAGAATTAAAACCCATAGGGTGGAAGTTAAGGATTATTATGATTAGCGGCGGAATAAAGAATCTTTCTTTATAACTTAGTAGAATGTCGTGATGTATATGGTAGTATGATAAGGAAGTTTAAATTATGACTAAGTTATAGGGATGCAAGGTCAATCAAAAGAACACATAAGTTTGCCCAGCTAATCTAGCTAATGGTAGTATGACTTTGGGACAGATGTGAGACATCGCCTATGATAAGTACCCACGAAGGATACGATGTTAGTCCCAAATTCTATAAGGAAGCCTCTAAGTTAATCCAGCTACCAATGCCTATGAATGGTCGGACAAATGTGAGATGTCACAGTTAGGTTATAAGTCATAATATGTATGACTTGCTTCGAGGATCGGGGTAGTAAGTGGCCATTGTAGGGTCCGCCTCCTTCATGATTAGTAAGTATTAAATGGTCAGGGTTAGCATATAGGCACAAAAATAGGAAATCTCACGAAGGGTCCACTTTAGGTTTGACGGATTAAGTGGCTATTGTAGGGTCCGCCTCTTTTATAAAGAAGTATCAGGTGACCTGATGAGATTCCGTGCAATGTCAGCTAGACAGCACCAAAGATGAGTCCTCCTTGGTGTTAGTTATTGCATGACAGACACCTGCCTAAGAAATAGATATTAAATGGTCGGAGGATGCTTAATTCCCATTGAAAGGGTATTGAGGGCTTGTGTACTTTCTCTCACATTGTTAGGACATGATTGATGGTAGATGCGTAGGACTTGAAAAGGCCTTTGGCTTATAGTTGGAGGTAAGTTAGAGATTTGGATCAAAAGATGTAGGTTATAGGTTTGAGCTGGAAAATCCTTAGAGCTTACATTAAGATAAATTATATATATAATATAGTTAGGATGTGTGAACATATTCTTATCTAAATTATACTGACAAAGTACTATCACGGAAAGACTTAAGATTTTATTCATCATACATTATTGTTCTGACCCTCTCCTCATTACAATATGAGTTAGAGAAAAAGATGCAGATTTAAGAGAAGAAGGCTGAGACAGAGTCTTGGAGCAGTTACCTACCTACTTATGTTTTTATATATTTTGATGTATCCATTCCAGACATGATGTTATTGTATTTTAAAATATTGTACCATGGATATTGAGATGTTGTGTTTTGTTTTGGAATTTGAATTTTTATAAAATAGGCACTCTTCCGATATTATATTATCCTTTCCGCCATGAGATTCGAATAGCATTAGTAGATAGCTTTCTGTATTGTTCATTTTTACCAACCAATAGCCACCTTTGGAATGGGTCTGATATTCGATGGTCCTTTTATGGGTTGAAAATTAGGCCCGTTACGTATGGGTTGTTATAGTAAGTCACTTAGTCAAGTATGCATGTCCTAACTCCATATGAAGTCAATTATGTAAATATGGATTTATTCAAGTCCTTTAACAAAGTCACAATGTCATTTGAACTAACAACCATTTAAATCACAATTCCAAGCCTTTTATTTTGCACACGAGAAAATGAAAAACGAGGAAGTAGTAAATCTAAAAATGTTCACTTTTTAATAAGGGTACATGTCTATTTATAGAGAAATTGAACCCTTAGATTTTTGACTTGTGGAACTTATAAGAGATGGACGGTTGTGATTTGTTGATTTGGCATATTACTGGTTTGACATGTGGCATAAATAATTCTCAATAACTTCATGATGATATGGCATAGTTAGACCAATTAGGAAATGCCATATGGCCAGCTAAAGCATCGTTTTGGGCAGTTTTGTCAACAAGCGCTAGTTGTATAATTCTCAATATGTGATGGCCATGCAACTTGAAGGTTTAGACATGTGATAGCCTTTTGGTTTTCAACATGTGATGGCTATACAATCATCAATACTGTTTAATGACTTCATTACTTTAATTTGGGTTAGCTTTAAGTTTATCAATTTGCAATAACCTAGTAACTCAACTTGCGATAACTTATTAACTTGTCGTGCAAAAGCCTTGTCTTCATCAGCCTGCGATAGCTTTATAGGCTAACCTATGATGGATTTGACCTTTATCAAATTACAATAGCTTTTTAACTTTCTCATCTTGTAGTAGCTTTCAGTTGGCCATAGCTTTATATTGTTGACATGTGATAGCCATCAACTTGCAATGGCCTTATATTATATGATAACTTAGCTTTCAACACACGATATTTCTAAATTTACGACAACTTTCATCTTACGGTAGCTTTTAATATGCGATGACCATTTACTTGTGACAGCTACTCTTTTTTCCTTAACATCCAATAGCTTCGTTTGCACCTCAACTCACGGTAGCTCCCATATATATGGCACAACTTCTATATATCTTTCAACCTATGACAGCTTCCATATTCTTCATTTACGATAGTTTCATAATATCACCTTCCTGTGGCATTATCCACGTAAACTTTTGACAGCTTGATGGTGTCGTCTTGCGTTGTCCTTGTAGCTTGTAGTAGCTCAGTTACTTCAATTTGTGATAGCTCATTGTTATCAACTTGCGCTAGCCTTTCTTCAACCTACGATGGCTTTAAATTTCTAGTACAATAGTATTCAAACATCAAACGAAATTTAATAATTAATATTTCATAAATATTAATTAATTAAATTAAATTACAACGATTATAAATTAACTAAATCATGTGGTTTATTCTGAGTATCCAATATTTCGGTTGTACGACTCAAAAGTGTAAATTTATTCAGTGATTAATATCGTACAATTTGAATGTTAATGTTCGTAAATAACCTTAGCTAGTGGTGTGATATTTTGGCTGAATTTATCACTTACACGTCTTTTTTGATAAAATCCAGTTTTTCTTATAAGCAATACCCAATAGTAATGATTATTTACACAAATTTTCTTTATTAACACTATATCACATTAGGACTTATGGAATTTGGTTTCGGTCAAAATTCCAGTATCATCCACATACAACTTTTTTAGTCCATAAATAAAGTTCCTGGTTTAGTATTAGCATTTATTATTAACCATACTACTCTAGCTAGATATTTTGACTTTGAGTTGACTACAGTTGACCATGATACCAATAACATATAACCGAGGAGACGAATTCTCTATTGAGTAGTGTTTATTTCCAAGGCTTCAACTATAATCAAATGGACGTCATAGTCATTCAATGGACGTTCAATAGACGATGTGTCATGATTTAACTATAATCAAATGAAGTATCCACATTAAAGTTACATGGCATTCCAAACTGGGATGACATAACTTGATCCCGAGCAGATTCAACTATAGGACTCCAATTGGTAATAAAAATTCGCCATCTATTATATAAGGGTCCCACTACAAGAAATCATGCTTTTAGATGCATTATATAGCGGAGTTTGAAAGCTAAATCCATCTATTTCTTTGGCCCAACTGTATAGCAGCGTTTTAGTAGGTTGTAAGTGGTAGGCTTTGTTTTTTCATTCCCGCTTCCCATCTACTTTTCATTTTCTTTTGTGGGTAGCGCCAAAACAAAACCTAAAATTTATCCAAGTCTCAACGCAGCTTCTCAAATCTCTTAAACAATATAAAGTCTGAAATTTTCATTCTCTGATTTCTAAAATTAATTCGACCCGTCTAAAGATTCTCCTTGGTCTGAATCATTGTCTCTCATCGTCAATTTTGAGATGCCTGTAAACGTTTGTAAAACGTTTGTAAAATCAAATAAGAAGAAAATGATAATTCATATTATTCAGCAAGACGGCTGAGCAAACAAAGATTGATTACATTAGGGTTACAGAGATAGGTTTATATAGATAGAAAACATAAACAATAAAAAGGCTAAAAAGCCCAACCCAGACAGGAAATGGATCAATATGCTAAGATCCCCCCTCAAACACACGATGGTACGGCAAGAAGCATCGAGAGTTTGCCAATGAAAAATCTATGACGTTCAATAGTGTGAGCCTTCGTGAAGAATCAGCAAGTTGCGTCGATGACGAAGTAAAAGGCAGAGAAATAGTTCCATGCAACAAGTGATACCGAGTGAAATGACAGTCAATCTCAATATGTTTGGTGCGCTCATGAAAAACAGTATTGTGAGCAATTTGAATAGCGCTCTTATTGTCACAATACATAGGAGTGGGAGAAGAAATCGAAACACCCATATCCTCCATATCAAAACAACGAGACAATGTGGCTTTAATACTCACAATACCATTACCGTCATCACCTGTAATGATCATATCATCTACATATAGTAGAAGAAGAATACGGCCTGCAGAAGTCAATCTGACAAAAAGTGCTGAATCATGGGGACTAGAGGTAAAACCAAGTGATGTAACTACATTCGAAAATCTCTCATACCAAGCACATGGTGCTTGCTTAAGGCCATATAGAGCTTTCTTAAGCCTACAAACCTGACCTGGAGCATGAGAAACACCAGGTGGAGCAACCATGTAAACTTCTTCCTTAAGATCTCCATTAAGAAAAGCATTTTTAACATCCATTTGAGAGATGTCCCACTTACGACTGGATGCAACAACAATAAGAACCCGAACAGACATAGCAGACATTTATAGGTATACAAGATCCCAGGTACCAGTTTTGTCTAAAGCAGACATTTCCTCAGACATAGCACGTTGCCACATAGGAGAACGAACAGCCTCCGAGTAAGAAGAAGGCTCATAGAAAGTGTCAATGGGAACAAGAAATGAAGCAAAAGCCCGAGAGTAACAAGAGTAAGCAAAATCAGATAATTGAGTAGATTTACGTGTGCGAGTGGGATAGCGAGGTTGAACAGGATCAGTCATCACAGGAGGTGTTTGAATAGTCGTAGTAGCAGGGGATAAAGTGTCACCTGTAGAAGGAGGAGGAACAGAGTGTATGGATGACGGAGTATCAATGATAAGAGGTGGTGAATCAGAGGAGTTATCAGCAGGAAATGGATCAATGTGAATAAGATCAGACTTAGTCATATTATGAGGACTAGCTGGAATAGAGTAGAAGGGAATATGTTCAATAAAGGAAACATGACAAGAAACATATAGTTTATTTGAAGAAGGATCATAACAACGATAGCATTTTTGTCGAATACCATACCCAAGAAAAACACATACAGCAACATGTGAAGATAATTTTGTACGTTCTACGTGTGGACGAAGAACAAAACAAGTGGAACCAAATACTTTTAGGTGAGAGTAATCAGGAGTTTGACCAAACAACTTGGCATGAGGAGAAATACCAAAGTTAAATTAGGATCTTATTAATAAGATAAATGGAAGTGATAACAGCTTCTCCCCACAATTCTTTTGGAACGCTAGCTGAAAGAATCATAGAACGGGCAGTTTCAACAATGTGTCTATGTTTTCTTTCAGCAACACCATTTTGTTGTGGGGTATCAGTGCAGGAAGTCTGATGCAAAGTACCATCACCCGTGAATATGTTAGAAAGGTCTCCCTTAGTGTATTCCCCCCCTAAATCAGAACGAAAGCATTTAACAATAGCAGAGTGTTGTGCTTTAACATATGCTTGAAAGGCAGTATATATATCAATAAACTCAGAACGACGTTTCATCAGATAAACCCAACAATAACGAGTATAGTCATCGATAAAAGAGACATAATATCTGCACCCACCTTTTGTGGGGATGTGTGCTGGACCCCAAACATCAGAATGAACTAAAGCAAAAGGTGCAGTGGAAGCAGAAACACTTTGATTAAAGGGCAAAGCAGAAAATTTTCCAAGTTTACAACCACTACAATCTGAAATATCATGAGAACGTAAATCTCCCAAAACACCAGAATTACACAAGAATTTAAGACGAGAGCTTGAAATATGACCAAGTCTAGAATGCCACAAATAGAACTTAGAAGACAATGGAGTTAAATGAAAAGAAGAAAGGTCAATACTAGCAGCAGCGGCATGACTTGGAACGTGCAAGTCATCCAAAACATAGAGACCGCCCTGCCTACGGCCTGTCCCAATCAACTTCTTGGAGTTGGGATCCTGCACAGAGCAAGTGGTAGAAGAAATTTGAATAAGATATCCAAGATCACAAAGTTGTCCGACCGACACAAGATTCATAGTTAATTTAGGAATACAATAAACATTTGGGAGGGAAACGTGTGTGGTTTGAATTGTACCGATTCCTGTTAATGGCAAAGGTGTGCCATCAGCAGTCAAAATAGAAGGTGAGCGAGAATCAAAAGACATAGATATAAATGATGAACAATCATGGGACATATGATATGAGGCACCAGAATCCAAAATCCACAAAGGAGAATTCAAACCTGATATGGAGGGAGCTGTCATGGCAAAGTGCTGAGATTGAGGAGCAGTCATGTTTTGAGACAAAGACTGGCTAGCAAGGAACTTCTAAAATTGTTCTACAAGAGAGTCCATAGAGAAATCCACAACTGATTCACCGGAAGGATGTACCAATGCAACAGTCCTAGGCTGGGAACTACCTCGTGACTGTCCATGTCCTTGTGCAGTAGAGAGGGACTGTTGTTGGCTACCGCGTTGTTGCTGTTGTGATATATCACCTGGCTTAAAACTTTGCTTTTTTTGACGAGCCAATAATTCAGGACATTGATTCTTCCAATGGCCTGGTTGTTTACAATAATTACAATCACGACCATTCTTGATATTTATCTTGTTGCATTGAGATGGGATTGGTAAAATCCCTGTAGCAAAAACAGATGCAGAAGAAGTCTGTGCAACTTTCTCAGTTTGAGACTTCAAGCGAGTTTCTTCAGCTAATAATTCATGTAGAACAGAATCAACAGAAGGTAAAGGAGTGCGATGTAGGATGGACGCACGACAATACTCGTACTCTGGTCGAAGAGCCATTAACAATTGAACAAGACGTTGTTCCTCCCTACGAGCGATATATGGAGCAAATGACCTAAGCTCAGCAACCTCAGTCATAGCCAATTGATTCCAAAGAGCAGTAATTTCAGAATAAAAATCTTGAATATTTCGATCATTCTGAGACAATGACCGAATATCAGCCTTTAATTGATATTGAATGGCAAAGTTAGAACGCACAAAAAGTCGCTCCAAATAGTCCCAAACTTGCTTAGCAGTATCATACTTAGCCAATTGCATACCAATTTTATTCTCAACAGAATTATTAATCCAAGTGATGATCTTTGAATTGTTAGTATCCCATTTCTCCATCGATTCAGCATTAGCAGCTTCAGGAGCCACAATAACACCAGAAATATATCCCCACATCTGTTTTCCTTTCAGAAAATTTTTCATGACATAACTCCAATAAGAATAGTTTTTTCCATCTAAGCGAACACTAATAGCCTGCAATGAATCATCACCTCCTACCATATTTTGAAGTCAGCAACCTCTTCAGGTCGAGACAGGTATCAATTGGGCTAGAGTTTTGGGGAACTAGGGTTTCGGGTTGATCAGCAGGCTAGGGTTTCAGGACAGGGAGATCGGCAGGCTAGGGTTTCGGGGTTCTAGGGTTTCGGCAGGGAGATCGGCAGCTAGGGCAGGGAGATTGGCAGCTGGGTCAGGGAGATTGACAGCTAGGGCAGGTTGGGGACTCGGGTTTCTGCAGGCTGGAGACGGGGCTCTGGGGTTTTGGGACAAGATCGACGACAGGCTAGGGTTTCGGGTTGAGGCAGAAAGACAAGACAACGACGAGGTAGCAGACAGAAACAAGAACGAGGCTCTGATACCATGTAAACGTTTGTAAAACTTTTGTAAAATCAAATAAGAAGAAAAGGATGATTCATATTATTCAGTAAGACGGCTGAGCAAACAAAGATTGATTACACTAGGGTAAAAAGCCCAACCCATATAGGAAATGGATCAACATGCTAACAATGCCAATATTGTCCATCGAATTCTGATTCTATGACCGTCGAGGTCCTGGGGATTAACAAATTAGTTTTAGTGACAATACCTTGCGCTGTGTGATAGCGGATTTCTTACTAATTTTTGTTTCTGATAGATTATGAATTACCCCAAATCCCTTCCCTGGCCTCTCGTGGCCTTCGTCAATCCAACGGGAGTCCTCATGGACCCCCACACCAGCTCATGCAAGCTAAAGCCACTTTATTACTTCCTTTCCCGGATACAGGTATTAATTTTGTATTTTAACTATTCATCTGCTTGATATATTGAATTGCTGAATCAAACGCTTGGTATTTGATTTTACCGATCTTATGAGAAACATGTGATTAATATATGTAGACGAGTTAAGGATCAAGACCAAAATCATTATGTACTAATATTTAATGCATGGGTGTGTCAATTACCACTATCTGCAACAACGATGGGAAATATGTGAGCTATTAGCTTGTGCTAATATTGTACTCTCTTTATTGGTGATAATTCAATAAATGATAAGAGTTAGCATTCAATTTTCCAAGAGTGAGAGCAAATCCAATCTTTATCACTACCAATTTTGCTTTGTATGATAAGTATAGCTACTTTAAGAAAGTTCATCAGTTTCAAAGCTTGTTTTTTTAACATGCATGCTAGTTTTTCTTAGATGGTCCAATTAATAAGTGGAGTACTAAAGTTGCTAAATGTAAGGATAATTTGGACTGTCAAATTATCTTTTCTCAACAAGCAATGCTGCACATGTTGTCCAGACTTAGTTATTGACCTGTGGGAATAATGTTCTTGAATGGTAGAATCACACTCTATTTACTATCAAAAAATAGAAATGATGCAAATTCTACTGTATAATGAAGTTTTATTTTTATTTCTGCAATACCATGTAACATAGAGTATATTGCTGCATATATTATAGCAGCGTAATAAGCAAAATAATAAACTGGTTGTTGAGCTTATTACACAGCCCATTCACATCAGAAGAGCAACCCGTATCCTCTTTTATATTATACGACTCTCTACACACTTCGTATTTTGATTCCCCCTTTCGAATTGATCTATGGTTTCTCTTGGATAACAGAGGTCTGGGAACTACAATGGGATGCACTGGTCGTAAGTAAGTTGCTCTTGGATACGATTATAGAACTAAGCTTAGTGTTTAATTATAATATTATGCAAATTTGAATTTGTTAATGCTACTTGCATAGTATAATATTGGATGTCAGATTCAATTCTCTTGCATTACAAAATAGTTTAGATCACATTATTTACACTGTAAAGGGCTTAAACCTCGTACATTATTTACTATGATGTAAATTTTTCTAAAACCAAGTCTTAAAAACAAGTTTTCCAAAAATAAAAAAGATATATGGGAGAGTAGGAAGTGCCGGCCATGTTGGCAGCAGGCCCTGTCCACCGATGAAGGGCGGCAGCCCCTGCTACTATAAGGTGGCAGTGGGAACTGCTGCCTAACGGCAGCATTGTGCTGCTGCATGCTAATAGGAACTAGATTGTTAATAGGAACTGAATTCATCAACAAGTAGTCTCCAAACGATCCATTCCCTCCTTTATGGGGTAAGATTACATCTCTATTTTTATCTCGATTCTCAATATGTTATACGATGCAACATTGCATTGGTAAATCGTTTGGTATTCATGTGCCAAATGAAGAGGGTACTTTCTGAAACAAAATAAAACTGAAGTGATAAAATTTTAATAGAGTCAAAGCTGACAGTTTTTGAATTTAGAAACAAACCGAAGTAAACCGGTTTTATTTGGTACATTTAGTATTAAACCAATTTACTAATGTGAATATAACTTGTTGAAGTGAAAAGGAATAACTATTAACTAGCTAATATGAGCATTCATTATTATTCATGCTTGTTCTCTTGTGTATAAAGCTATGTGAATCCGTGTCAACATGTATCATGCAACATAAAAAACAAAACATGCATCTTTTGATTAGTTGAGTTGCAGTGAATGAAAGAGTTAACATTGGTTATTCAATTGTAAACCATTTTGTTTAGTTTATAGCGTTTTCTAAATCAAATACCCAATCCATTAGTTGATTTATTTTAGTTTGTCAACCAAGCACACACTGGAGTACCTTTAAACCAAACCATATCATAAATTTTGGTTTGGTTATATTGGCTAGTTCTGTCTAGACTGAACTATGCTCAACCTACTTGCATCAGCAATTATATACCTCTATATCGTCAAGTTAACATTTGACTCTTTATTACTTGTTCAAAAATTCAGATTTTAAAGATCACGTATAATAACATTTATGCACCTTTTTTCAACAATTTAATAAATAGATTATCAATAAATATTGGAGTAGGGGCAAAATTTGGAGCTGAATGTGAAAAGCGAGGAATGGTAGCACAAATTGCAGGGGACACTACCATTATGTCTCCTCCATTCATTATTTCACCTAAGGAAGTTGAAGAAGTAAGATCAAATTTACATTATCAAATGAATATTGTTGCATTTCCCCAGATCTAACACCATATATCTAAACATTTGGTTCATAAAAAAAATATGTAAACCTTTAGATGCAATTAGTCTAAAGGCACTATTACATCTTGAACTTATTTAGTGTTGTACTAAACTTGTTTGAAACCTATCCCTTAAGTATCAGGCAGTCATGATAGAATGTAAAATATGGCTGTATTATTCAAAAGATAAACTGCCAAAAGAAATTTATGAATTATCATACTTCTATTTAAATTGAATGGTACTATGTAGTGTAAAATGTGGTGCTTTTGTCACTGTTATTTAAGTGAAAATTTTATACGTCTAGAACCATTTACAAAAGAACATCCGGTTACCTACGCAATAGCCTTAATACTATAAACATACATCTATGGCTGGGCTAGTACAACTAATTTAGGAAAATAATAGTACAGGTAATCTTCCGTTTCCATTTTCTTAGTATTTGGTGCATGTACATTCGTGTATGTTTGCACATATAACTATCAATCTTCAAACATGTGATTTGATTTTTTTGTATCAGCTGATAACAATCTATGGAGAAGCCTTGAGGAGCACGGAGGAGAAAGTGGCAATACTCAAAGTTAAAAACAACAAATAGAAAGTTTATTAAGATGTATTTGTTGAAGCATAGGGTATGTAACCACTACTGCATAATTTATGAGCTTTGATGACATTATTATATAAATAAGAGAACCTTGTGTTGTTTAAGATCATATTCCTTTTATTCAGTGGCTTTAAAATTTGATATAAGAAATATGTTTACATGTTTCTTTGCACGGATACTATGTTGTCTAGGACGTCTGTCTGTTATTAAGAACCCCGACGGTCCTAAGATCTGCTGCAAAGATTTGAAATCTTGATAGTCATCCAAAGTCCTTTAGGGCATGTTTGGCATCAGAACATGTATTATTAGTTTTGCATTTTCGATATGTATTTAAAAGGTTGAGAGAAGGGAAAAATGGAAATCTTAATCATTACAAAAGAGAGGAGGAAAAAAAAGATAATTTGTGATGTTGTTTAAAAAGTGGAAAAGAATAAAAGTTGTTTTCATTTTAAGTGCTAAAACCTTTTTTCTAATTAATCGTTTCCACCCATTTCGATATTCTATACGTTTTATTCACACAGTTGAAAACGAAAAACGTAAAACTCGTTTTCGAACCAAACAAGGCATTGGTTTGTTGGAATTTGTTTGGGTTGGATTTCTAAACTAGTCTTAATCCAATTTACACTCTAAAGGGATTAAACCTCGTACATCATTTACTAAAATGTCCATAAAGGTGGGTCACCATTTAAACCTCGTATATTATTTACACTCTAAAGGGCTTAATCATTGCTACTTTTTATTAATTCATTTATAGTTTATGTGCAAATTTTAACATTGTCCAAGCTAATAAATGCGTCCATCTTTAACACTTTCAAGCTTTTAACATTAATTACCCATTAAAGATTCTAAATATTTGAATCCATTAGGAACAATGTTTTTGCTAAAATCAAAAAGTATAGTTGGTAAGGTGGGGGAGTATAACTCATTATTACAAATTAATACATAGTTCAAAAGACAAAGAGGTCTGTTATAAACTATTATTGATTATTTATAGTATTAAACCAAATGCCTATTATGTTGTTCCATAAAAGGCCAATACTAAAAGAATACCTTAATGTATTTATACTCATAGCATCTGACAGATACAAATTCTATAACAAAATATATACATGCACATAGTACATGACTTAAATTTTGTAACAGCTTACATGTACTTGCTCTAAAATGTAAATATATTATTGTTAAACATATGACACGCTATTTGGCTGCAATTTAACGTGAACTGAAGTGCTTGTGATGAGTGTGTGTGTGGATATACACAAGCATATGCATAGCAAAGAGCTAGAACTTGAATAACATCGAGTGATTTGGATGGACGAGTATTTGAATTGGCTGAATATAGTCTAATTGAATAAGCAGGTTGAATGGCTGGCTGAGCTAAGTTGGATGATGATAAGAAAGACTGGCATAGATGTAGCAGTGCAGTAGTGATGATAGGAATGAGCAGGTTAGAAGGCAGAGCCTGATGTATCACCTAAAGCATGGATGCAGTAATGTGGTAGGATTAGGTCGAGTTTGGTATAATAACTTGAATATCACTACAACAAATTGCAGTAACTATGGCACTAATCTAAATCTTCTAGGCTTAGACTCTAAGCTTGCAAAGAGTTGGCTTATCCCATAGGGAGATCAAAGTGAGTTGAACCAATTTTTTTAATTGATTTTTCTTCTTCTTTTGGATTTGGATGTAATATATATTTGTAGAGCTTGATATTTTATGGGCTGTGTTGCAGTTTTATATGCTTTAATTGCATATGTTTCTGTGTATTTGAAAAAAACTATAATTGCAGGTTGAGTGTATAATTATAAGAGATGATGGTATGCTGGTAATATTTGTTGGATTTGGAGTATGACATGATAATGCAAGAGGCCCAATAAAGGAAGTGATCAGTGACAACCATGAGGTTGGCCCATGATTCTTTTTGCATTGTTATTATGCTCAACGCTCTTTTACTTTTTAGTTGTTATTCCTACATGCATACGTATATACGATATATTATTTATTTAGTGTATAGGTTCATCTTGCTGGTGTTCTAAAGTCTTTTCATGCCTAAAGTCCTATGTTTATACCAGACATGATGATTTGTTCAATTTATTTTGATTCATGCATGCAAACAGCCAATTCAATGATAAAGAGATGTTATGAGAGCATGAGTGTAGGGTGAAGCAGCAGATGATCCATATCATTAATATCCCTATAGGTTGCTCTTAGATTAAAGCAACAGGTTTACACAGGTTTCTCACCTAGGAATACAATTTCTTTTGTCATTTGTTGTCAGCAAGGGGTAAATATTCCTATCCTTTATGTCATTAGTTTAATTTCTCATAATGTTCTGGTATTGCAATCCCGTCTGAAGCAATATGGGCTGCCTGTTACTAGTGACATTGTTTACAAGAGCAGGTTTGCTATTTGTGTTTTTTGTTTGGAAATGAAACTATATTAACACGTGTTATTATAAATATATGATTGCATTGTGTGCTTAAAAACGATGATGAGTTGTAAGGTTTATTTTCCTACCAGTTGATATTAGTTTTATACATTACTTGTTTCTTCCTTTTAAGAATTGTCTAAAACTATGGTTTTATAAATATATCAGGCCCTGGATGAACAATGCAAGAATAATCAAAGAAGATTTTGTCTATAGAGATACATCACATTATGGGATTGAGGGTGTAGAACTGACCGCTGAGTTTCTTCTTCTTAGTACAAATTCAGTTCAGGTTAGAAATTTTTAGTAATCTAATTATACGAATTGCCTTGTATCACTATATTTTGGAGTTGCAAATTAAAGTACCATGGATTTTGGAGTTCGAGTGTTGATCTTTTTCTTCTTTATATGTCGTTTGCTGAATAAACACAAATACACTTATATCTATACGAGTTCTTTAACTTTGATCTTTTCAATTTTGTTATATTTCAATAAAAATAATAATAAGCAATACTTTGAATAAGTTAACTAAGTTTTATAAAAATTAAATACATTTATAAAAATTAACCAAGTATTATAAAAATTAACAAGTTATAATAAAAAATAAAAAAAACTAAGTTTGATAAAAACATTAACTAAGTTTATAATGACAATAACAACAACAACAGTAACACTAATAATAAACTATAGTTTGATAAAAAAAACTAGCTGAGTTTATAATAATAATAAATTAACCATGCCAACTAAGTTTTATAATTAATAATACTAATAATAAAACTAATATCAAAAAACTAAGTTTAAAAAATCAACTAAGTTTATAATAACAATAATATTAATAGCAATAAATTAACTAAGTTTACAATAATAATAATAATAATAAATTAACTAAGTTTGAGATATTTATAAAAAATAACTGAGTTAATAGAGTTTAAATTTGAGATATTTTATAAGTTTAAGTTAATAAAATATAAGTTATGACATTTTAAGTTTTAGCAATTAAGGTAATTCATAAGTTTAATAATAATAACAGTATTACTATTAAACAATAGTTTGAATACATTAACTAAGCTTTATAAAATTTAAATATGTTTATAAAAATTAACTAAGTATTATAAAATTAAAACGTTTATAATAATAATAAGCTAAGTTTAATAAAAATAACTAATTGTATAATAATAATAATAATAATAATAATAATAATAATTTGTTTAAAAAATAATAATAAAAAATTATAGTCTGATAAAAATTAACTAAGTTTACAATAATAATGAGTTAACTAAGTTTTATATAATTTAACTAAGTTTTATAAAAACTAAATAAATTTATGCAAATTAATTAAGTTTTAATATAATTTAACTATGTTTTATTAAATTAAACAAGTTTATCATAAAAGTTAACAAATTTTTTTTAAAAAATTAACTAAGTTAGCTAAGTTTTATAAAAATTATTTAAATTAAAAAAAAAGTTCAACTAAGGATGGTTGACATTCTTTAAATATGTAAAGCACTCAATAATCATTTGTTGATTATAACTTGTCTACAAGTAATTTGCCTTTTTGGACTAAAGATCAGATGTAGGAAAGAAATGTGGGTAATCAAAATGAACATGACTCTAATTGTTGTATATACTATAACATTTCATTAACACTTATGTAAACTTATTTACGAATGGTTATGGAATTTATGTGAATTTGCACATTTTGTCGAAAACCTATTATCGAAATGGTTATGGATATTATATTTGATTATGTGATTAATGTGTTTTTCAATTGTTTGAATATGATGATAGTGTAATTGATTGATTGATGGTTTGAATATGATGATTATGTAATTGATTGATTGTTGGTTTGAATATGATGATTATGTGATTGATTACTAGTTTTGATAAGCCATTAACAAGAAATGGTAGCGTGTACAACTTTTATAGCGTTTTAAAAATACTACGGAAATAAATGTAAACAGCTAAGATATGACTTTTAGTAGCATTACAAAAACTCTAACAAAATTATTAGTAGCGTTTCGGTAAACACTACGATAAGACATGCTACTAAAAGTTCGCAACTTTTTGTAGCGTTCTGAAATCCAACAATATGCCAAGTTTTGGTAGGGTTTTTTTTATAGGCTACAAAAAGTTTCAGATTTTTAGTTGCATGTCGTGTCGCAGCATTTACTGAAACCCTACTAAAAGTTTTGGCAGCGTTTTTCCAATGCTACGAAAGGCCTTTCCTGTTGTAGTGTCCGCTTCTAATACCATTAGACATTCTCTTCATTTTCGAAATCAAAAGATACACATCCTTATCAAATCTCGCTTTCAAGGAGCCTTACAACTTCTAATGAATCGAAAGATGTCTTTTAACAACATAGTATGGGGTCCTTCCAAAAAGAATTCAACAAATGTATTTTTTCAAAATTCCTTACTTGCATCAACAAATTCTTTTGGAGGGATAAGAATTTCATCAACATTATTAGATATATTGAACATTTAAAGAAATAACTTCCTGCCTTTTCTGGCTGGCTAGTGAAAAGGAGGTCCATTTTGGCTTACTATTTTGAAGGGCATCTATAGGAATATTCAATTCTTTATTGGCCCGAGCTAACTCATCATCGTTTTTAGAGGAAAAACATCACCAGGAATTGATGTAATTTTAAAATGCTTGGTTGAGGTAACATCAGCAGAAGAAATATCACCAAGAAAAACATTTAGTTCTTTACTCATTCGAGCATCTAAAGGTCGATTTGAGGCGGCAGATGGAGGAGGCAAACAATCAAGTAGGTGTTGAGGTAGGGTAATATAGTTGTGTGGAGATGGAAGAACAATAATCGGGTTAGATGAGGTAGCTTTTTGCTTGCTTACAGACTTGTTAAGGGAAGGAAAATCAACATCGTAGAGCAACGACGATTTGATGAGGCGAACAGATCTGGTGGTCAGAGGGTTAGAGCAAGTCAGTGACTCATCAATGATATTTTGATTTGGTAAAATGAACCCCTTTTCATTGTGGCACACAACAAGGAAGTAGTGAGAAATGACGGACGAAGATGTGACGGAGAGATGAAACTAGATTCGAGAAAGAAGGATGAACTGGGAGAGGAAGGAGAGGGAAGAAGGCAGTGCAAGTTGCCTAAGGTCCCAATTAACATGATTTTACCAGATCTTAGTTATATATTATTATTATTATAATTTATTAAATTGTTTTCCTTGTTCCCTTACGATTTTGGAAATCCCATTGGGCTTTAATAATTTTGGCTTCATCTAGATTTTGTAGGTTTATACCTTTGAGAGAATACTCCTACTCAATCCCAAGTTCTAGACTAACCCCAACTAATTATATTTATTTATTTAACTATAAACATAACATAACACCCATCATTCAAAACAAATACATTTACTCAGCGAAGTTCAATATATAAGCTTCTATTGTGCCACTCTGATCACTATTAGATCTTTCAAGTCAAACTCGTATCATCGCAACTTATTTACATAAATGTGCAAGATTCGGATTAAGGCCTTCTAAACCTTGCATAAACAAACAAATTCATTCTTGATGCGTATCCATACAGAGATTTAATATTCATCTTCTTCGTTAACACTACTGGTCGAACAAACTACTACTACCTTCACAACCTCCATCAATTTCTCTACATCTCATACAAAGACTTCCACTCAAAAGAGGCAAAAGAACAATTTTTTTTTTGAAATGGTACTTTATATACAACAAATCACCGTGACAACATATCACATGTCAAATAAACGTTCGAATCACGCTATACAAGTTTCGAACTTATATGTCCCTTTATGATGAGAAAAATAAAAATATGTCCCTCTATGATTCCCCAAGTAATTGTCATGTTCTCTTACTATCATTTAAGTATATACAATAATCTTTTTCACACCACAGAACAAGGACTCTGAGTCTCATCTAAGGCCAAGACTCGTGTCTCGTATACTCTGTATTGTTCTAAACCTGACTCTGATACTAATAATAATACCCTACCTCTATACCCATACTACCAAAGAGTATTATCTCGTAATACTATCTGCTAATATGGAGAATGAGACGATATTAGGCTACCATACAAGAATACTCCCTTAGGCTAATACTGGTACGTATTTAAAAATCATATACTACTCATTTATATGTATTGGGTATCTGTAAAAAGTAATAAATGTATGTGTTTGTAGGATAGAACAATACACAATATAAAACAAATGATAGAGAACACAGAGTCATCAACGCAGCGATAATGTAATAGAGAAAATACAGAAGTCCAAGTGGGTCAACAAAATAATTCAATTATCCACTTTCTCTAAATACATGCAAAGTATAATTCAATATATATTCCAACATGTACCATCCATATGTACACAAGGGACTATATAAATACATATACAATATCTAGTTCAACTAATAAATCAGCCCCTAAAAATAACTCATCGACCACAAGCTAGTCTCCTCGTCCATGAACCCTGAAATGTCTCAGACTGACCCGAGTATTATATGAATAACATAAAGGTAAGAGTCAGACCATGTCTAGAGTGTAGATGTCAAAATCTAGCAACAACTAGCATGATCACAAATACATCTCTTGGTGGTATAGGGACAACTCAGTATATGTACATATAACATCATATCTCATACCATGCATATATCATCACCTATATAAAACTAAATGCAGGCTATATATCAAGTAGTATCATATCAAGATGAGTGAAACATCCACACATCCAACCATCATCAACACATTCGAAATCATCAAACACAATATGGCATGCACACAACAATGCCCAAGAATATCTCCTAGATTATCATAAAGTAGACGTACTCCAAGTCTATATAAATGAAACAAACAAGCATCTATACGACAACAACACACATTAATAAAGAATAGGCTAACACCCCAGCATATTATCCTCCTTGATAATCTCATGCATGAGGATTGTGCATACATTGGACATAGTCTCAAGTATAGTCAACAACTTCGCATCCTACCATATCAAACTCAAAGAGGTGTACAGATGTTGTATGTCTATCTATTGCACATCATAAGCAGACAGGAGGCAGATAGCCATACGCTTGCTCCAAGAGCCGACATACATGCCCGTCGGGCACTGCTCCTGTAGTATTTGGTTACCTTGACAATCATCGTGATCCAATATCTATCGGGTGCAAGTCTAAGCTATGCAATGGTCATGACCCTACAAGTGCCTTGGATGGCAATAGATTGATGGCCTACATGACAAGGAGAAGTAGCACATAGCTATATAACACAAGGCGTGTCATGGATCCAGAGAACGACCCCTCAATCAGGCCGCTTGGATGGGTACTAGCCTAGTCTGGTTTACACCTCACCAAAATAATAGGAGTACACAAAATTGATAGACATTCACATACGTACATACACACACACAAACACACGCACAGGTACACACACACACGTATATATATATATATGTGTGTGTGTGTGTGTGTGTGTGTCTAAAGGCACACTGCCATAGGCACACAGTTGTGCTCACCCCCACGAGCATCACCTCATATATGCAATGTATGCATTATCCTAGTATTTCTTATCCCCGTTCAAGTGTCATCTACTCACAAGGAGTAACCGAACAAATATCAACTCTGATGTCACATACCACTAGGCATTACTCGCTCGTTTACTCGGTGTCTATACACTACACTCGCTTCATCTAATATCATCTATGCGACAAGTCCAAAGAATTACCAAAGAAGTATTACCAAAAATATCAAACCAATTGGTATTACAACTCCGTTAATTCAATATCCTCACCGTTGAGAAAATAAATCATACATAGCACACTATATAACTATTTATTGATTCGTAAGGGGGTTTTGTTATAAAATACACTTTTCCAAAATAAGTAAATTGGCCGAAGGAAAACGATTTCATGTTTTTAGGCAAGTTTATTTTTTGTTTTAGGGATGCAGGCCCTAAATTTTTTGGGCTGAAGGAAAGAAACGTTCAAAAATTTGGAATCAAGTTGTCGTCTTCAATTTCTTCCTCAAATTCCGATCGACCCTCCTCTTCCTTTTCTTCCTCTCAATCTATATTTGCATTTGTAGTTTTTTCTTCCTGCTTGCGTGCGTGCATTGCCTACAGCTTTAAATCTTGCTTTCACTTATTTCGATCTTATTTTTATTTCTTATTTAGGTATGTTTTTCTGAAAGTGTTTATGTATTATTGCTGATTTAGATACGTTTTCTTCCAAAGTATGCTTTCATTTCTTATTTTATTTTTGTTTATCATTATTATTTACATTTTATTTTTTATATTTCAACGTTCAAACTACTTTTTGTTAATTTTTGGAAGCTAGTTTATACTGTTATGCTATGTGCATACAACATTTTATGTTTCTGTTTGAATAGTTTTGCCGGTTGAAACAATTTAAGATTGTTTATAATGTACCAATAGTTTATATTCTTAGTTTAATTTAATATTCTCTGTCTATGATTCTATAATTTAGATTGTTATGCTATTTATGTATAGTATTCTTTGTCTTTGTAGTTTGTATGTAGTTTATATTGTTATGCTATGTGTGTGTGTTATTTTCTATTTTTGTATGAATAGTTTTGATATTTGTTGAATGAAATTTTGATATTATTAATAGTTTAGATTCTTAATTTAGTTTGATTTTGGCCGTTGATTGTGTTTTTGTGGTTATGTTATTGTTTCTTACAGTATAATGTTGTATATATCATTTTGATTATATTGTTTAGTAGTCGTATCATGCATAATAATATACATCTGACAAGTGTAATATATGGTTTTTCACGTCTGAAAATATTTATTGTTACATCTATTCAGTAGTATAACATTATGTTCACTGAGAATAATAATTAAAAATATAATGCTAGTTGTATATAGCATTAACTGTATGAAAATTTATACTTTTAGCAAGCGTCGGCTAAATCTATTGTTAATGTTTTTTTAAAAGCTAGCATATCTGGTTTTGTTCATAAGAAAACATATTTTTCGTTGCTTTTGCTTCCTTACTAGACTGAGAGTTGGTTATGGGTACCTGGTAATACCCTTTGTTGGCAATTATATTTTTACGCCTTAATTCAGAATATATTTATGGCTGGAATAGACACAACCTCCATAGCTAAAGAATGGGTAACAGCAGAGTTAGTGAGTTATCTAGAAGCAATAAAGAAAGCACAGGATGAAGTAAGAAGAAGAATCATGGATAAGAATGAAAAAATAGGAAAATGACATTGATAACCATACTTTTCTGAAATCAGTTGTGAAGGAGACTATGAGAATGCACCCTCCAGTGCCACAACTCATTCAAAGGAAAGCAAAAGAGCATTTCAAAATAGATGGTTTTGATATTCTTCCAAAAACAATGATATTTACAAACGGAGATCTTGTTGTGTACTTACTTGCATGTTGTTTCATGTTTCGCTTGAACCTGATGATATTTATGTTGATACGCTAAGATTTTGATCAATGACAACGTGCTTCAAAAAAAAGGAAGAGATATGTGCAAAGCTAAAGAAAGAACGATGAAGACCAAGGATAAACACAAGTATGATTTTTATATAGGTCTTAGTTTAGATTTATTGTTAAAATCTATCCTCAAGATGCTTGCACAAACACTAGAACACATTTTATAAATTTCATTTTTTAATAAACATTCACTGTGCACAATTTAGTAGTTCAGTCGACTGACAAGGGATGACCAGTCGACTGAACCTGTTACACATATACAAACATGTACAGTTTCAGTCGACTGAAAATTGTTCCTGAAAATTTTAGTTCATATTTTCAGTTGACTGAATTACCTGTTCAGTCGACTGAATTTGAACCTGCGAATTTTCTCTGAATGGACACCTTCTTCCTCCCAAGAGTTGCAACCATTCACTAATAGAAATGAAAGCATATCTTGTCTGCACCCTTAGCCAACAGATG
This sequence comes from Allium cepa, assembly GCA_030765085.1. NCBI lineage: Eukaryota > Viridiplantae > Streptophyta > Magnoliopsida > Asparagales > Amaryllidaceae > Allium > Allium cepa. The sequence continues at coordinate 456,309,932 of CM060938.1, read as the reverse complement.
CACCTCTTCTACAAGTATAAATACATAATTCTAACATCTTCAATTCACCGAATTCTCTTGCCTTAATCTTACTATTTTCTTGAACATATCAACTAGAAATTCTCAAAGCAATCACAAATCTATTGCTTGAATCACTACTTTGTTTTTAACATTTTTTGATTCATAGCAATTCACATTTCCTAAATCTTCACAAACACATTGCATACTCTCGAGGATAAGATTATAGGAATATTGTACTACTAGACTCATTAGTGTTGACAAGAACACAACAAGCCGAATATTGTTTTTTTAGTAATTGAGTTGAAGTCCTCTTCGGTAGTTGAGGCAAGAAATCCCGTCCGGTTGTTCGGGTAAGTTGTAAACCTATTCCTCCGGGTTAAGTGAGGGTTTTAGTTAGTGGAATTCCTAAGTGAAGCTTAGGGACTGGACGTAGGACTAGAGGTTCGAACAGTATAAAAATCCTTGTGTCTACCTTTCCTTTACTTACTTTATCTTCGTTATTCCATATTACATGATCTTACCGCATAGCCTCTTTCAATTTACATTTATTTTATCATTATGTTAGTCGGCAGTAATTATTTAAAAAAACCCCAATACATACATTTTACAGCTTATCATAATGATGATTGTATGTAGATTTTAGCGTAATACAATAACAATGCTCTTATCATTGTACATTCTACTAGTTATTAATAAAGAAATCAACACATGTAAGTACCAAGCAATTTATAATTTTAGCAATATGATAGTGCAAACAATACAACAATGCAAATAATATGATATGCACATACAATGTGACTGTGCAAACATTAACATAAGTCAATATGATAGTTCAAATGATGCAACCACAGTAGATACGTTTTGATAGTGCAAATATTAGCATAAGTCTTATATGTATTTTTGAACAATAACAGAAAAATTAACAAGAAAATTTGAAGCTAACTTCATGTACACTTTCGATCAAATACTATAGGCGTCTTTGTTTTCCGGCAGTTTCATTATGCTCTTATTTTCAGCATCGTTGAGAATTTAAAATAATATTTCTGCTTTGAAATTGTCGATCCTCCTGTTCATAATTTTGTGGAAGTTCTCGATTATCTAGTATCTTTATATTTCTAATCACAAACCATGCACAATCATTTATGTAATTGTAATGTAAGCATTGGGTAAGCAATAACTATTTAGCATGTTATGAAGATAGTAGTATATTTTAAAGGTAAAATAATAAAGCATTTTTGTAATAGTATATGGCGACTTATGTTGTCAGTTTTATTGTAAATGTTTTTTAATGTATTTTCTTATAACATTCCTTAACAATGCAAAAATAATATAAAATTTTACTTACGAATCTGGTTCTTTTTGTGGGCATTGTGGTTATTTTGTTCATTTTCTTTTAAAATATTTGTCCATGATTTTTTTCCATCCATTTTTTCTTGAGCAACCTTTCAATTTTCTCTCTGCAAAAGAAAAAAATGATTTTACTTGCATATATCATTCTTTTCTTACATAATTTTTGTATGATGTTTTATACAAATTTTACATTCCACGATTAGAGCTTGTGTGAAGCTAGGATTTAATGCTTGTGTTGATCTGGTTTGTGGTTTATTTGAGTCATAATACATCCATTGTAATGTAACATAATCCAGTGTCAACAACGTCGAGTGGTTAATGTAATACAAGGGAAAGAAAATGGTTTCTGTAAACACATTTAGGACAATATCTTCTATTGCTGGTTGAACTAGATCTTATATGCCTTTCTCTAATTTTAAGAGGATAGCATTTTTCATATGAATATCTATTAGATCTTTTATTTTAAAGTCTAACATTATTATAGAAAGGCTTAGAGTTACCATTATTATAGCGTTGAAGATGTAATTGTGCTACTATAAGTCTTGCTTTTGAACAAACCATTCTATTATGTGATTAACAAAAAGAATTTAAGTTTTGCAATGGTAAATAATTTGTATAACTCTAATTGTTAATATATGCTAATGGAGTTCTAAAACACAAATGTTATTTTTATCTATTATGAGGGAATTAGGCACAAGGACAAACTTTAAAAAAAATTAGACTGAAGGACACTAAGTTTCATTTTTAGGATGAAGGGCAAACTTTGAAAGAAAATTAGACTGAAAAACAATACTAGTTATAATTAACATTTTATTCACTTTTTACACTTTACAAAATGCTAGTTATAACTAGTATTATATTTAGTTTTACACTGTTAGCTATATTTAGCATTGTCGTTCAACCTAATTTTTTTCAAAGTTTATCCTTCGGCTAAAAAATGAAACTTATTGTCCTTCGGTCTAATTTTTTTTTCAAAGTTTGTCCTTGTGTCTATTTTCCACTATTTATTATTTTGCATAGTTTATGCATGGTAGTGGGTTTTAACAATAAAATGATATGTTTATGTATCATTCTACATATGTATTACATGCTAATAGACTTTAAATAAACAAATAATCAAAATTATGATATAAATATAAATAATAGATACTGGTTCAATGCAGTGTATATTTTATGGTATGTAGCATTTAAAAGGTGCCCTCACTTTCTCACTCAAAATTATGTGATACAAGGACTAATGTAGCAATAGGCGAGTGAACATGATAGGAGCAGATCTTACTGATGAAACAATGAATAAAATCAGCATTCGGACAGTGGCAATGAAGTTATGAAGTTTGAAGAATAAAAATGAAGCAAATGATAATGTCAGAGTAAAGAACATGCTACATAGGCCGCTTCATAGACTAGGAAGGCTAAGCTCTGAGTCAAGCGCATCAGGTTGCAAATTAAGGTCTACTGTTTGCAAGCAAATGGTGGCTACTATGATGAATGAACAAGTAGTGCACTGTCTATCTTTGAACAAGTAGTGGCACTGTGTTTAATTTTTGTTCATAAAGACATAATCAATGTAAATCGTCCTACAAAGCTAATACATGCTATATTGTTTAAAATTTCAACGGTATATTTACCTATCATTTTACATAATTAATATATGGTAAAGGAATTTAAACATAGAATGACACATTTTCTATCATTTTGCATAATTAAAACATGTAATGGACTTTACAATATAATGCTACCTTTATACAACATTTTATATAACCATTATTTGCTAGTGAACTTTCAAAAATATTATGCTATATATAACTGTTGTTTTTCAATACAAAACACCATCTTATGTACCTTAAATCTATAATTACATTTGATTTGGCTTTATTGGTTATGAAAATTATTTTTATGGAAGATAAATATACCTGTCCATTTGTAAATTATTCGACCAAAATAGCTTCAAGCATTGACTTCACAATTGTAATTCCTCCCTTACTTCCATTATCTTTTACGCAGGCCAACATCCTATTTTTAAAAATAAATAATCAAGAAGTTAGTATATATTATTTTATGTAATTTGTAATATAATTGTATGGTTATATGGTATAATGAAGCTTACTTTACAATTTTAGTGCTTTTGAAGAATGAAATGACTTTGTTTTTTCTTCTTCTTCACGTAGTTCTAAGATTTTGCTTTTTGTGATGCTTTTATGCAAATAATATGCTTCCCTTGTCCACGAGTATGCATCGACATCCACTAGTAATATCGTATCTTCGGAATGATCATCGTTTGTCCTATGACTATCTTCTTCATTTTTTTCTACAATTCCATTGTTTTCAATTTCTTCTTCATTCTCCTTTTTTTCACCTTGTTCGCTCCCTTTTTCTTTCTCTTTCTGTTTTTCAGTTTCGGTATTTTCTATTTCATTTGTTTCTTTGGTTCTCTTTTCAATTTCAGTTTTATTTACATGCTTCGGTTCAGTTTCTTTCACTTTTCCTTCTTTCTTATCATCCTCTTTTTATTTTTTTCTTCAGTATCGATTTTCTTTTATTTTGTTCTAGATTTCAGCCTTTTTACAATTGAGCTTGGGGATTTCTTTTCAATTCTTACATTTTTGTTTCTTTGGTTTTTCCTGTTTCTTCTTGTCTTCTTCTTTTCTCTCTTCTTGAAACAATTTTATTTATTGTGTGATATTAAGATTGAAGGAAGGAGGCTCAATTTGTTTTTGTTTTTCTTTATGTTCCTCTTCTTTTTGGTTTTCTTCTCCTTCCTTGGTTTTCTTCTCCTTCCTTGGTTTTCTAGATTTTGATTTCAAGTTGATCGTTCCTGTAACAACCCGCATATTTATCGATTTTATATTTAAATATTTTATCGTTAGTCGGATTTTAGTCCGAAAAGCTACTTTTTGCATACGGTCGAATTAGGACTCGGGACCACTTCCATTGAGTTTAAAATGCTGTTTGCGACCTTTTTGAGTATAAACTTCGATATGTTTGGAGAAAGTTGATTTTTGCTACTTTTCACTTTGGGTTTGAGTTTGGGTTCAGCCATTAGCCAACTTATACTTAAAAACTGAACCCCTCCTCCCCATTCTCCCTCACTTCTTTCTCTTTTTAGTTTTTATAGCATTAATGGTGGGAGAGATTGGAAATTAAAACTCCAAAACCCTAGTTCCTCTTGCAAATCCAATTCCTAGCTCCAAATTCAAGAGAACCCATTGGTAAGCATTCTCTTCTTCTTCTCCAACTTATTCTCTTACCAATTTCAGAAATTCCTAAACCTAATTTTGGGAATGTTCTTGTTTTTGAGCTTAGATTCATGCTCAATTGGGTTGTGTTGAAGAGAGGTTGATTCTCCATTTGCTTTCAAGCTTCTTCTTGTTTGATTTTGTGAAAAGGTGAGATTTTTAATCTCACATCTAAGTCTATGAATTATCTTCGATTGTTAGGTATAAATTCCTAACACTTATTCTTGTGCAATTGCTTTTGATTTGGATTGTTTTTGAGAATATTCCAATTTTAGTGTTTGAAAGCCAAATCCTTAAAAATCATAGCTTTGAGGTTCAAATGTGTTTTTGGTGATGCATCGAGGAGCCAATAGGGCCGGGTAGCCGTTAGGCATAATTCCCTAGCATCCGTGCTCGTTCGGTTGCGAATTGGTGGAGGTTGCACATCAATTTATGGGCATAAATTTGCAGAGCATCAGGTTCGGCCGACCGACCCCCCTGGTCCGGTCGACCGACCCCCCTGGTCCGGTCGACCGACCTGCTAATAAAAGTGCAGTGCACTTCTCTGTTTCTGGTTCGGCCGACCGACCCCCCTGGTTCGGTCGACCGACCTGATGCCCGAGAAGTTCTCAAAAGAGGGTTCGGTCGATCGAGCTCTGTAGCCGGCCGACCGACCTGATGATTTTTGCCTACTTAGCCTAGTTGCTTGAATTTCCAACTTTAATCGATTCGTGTTGTTTCCTATTTATTGTTATCAATTATTATGACTTTGATGACTCCTTTTTAGGGATTTTTGAATATCCATTTCGATGGATTCTTTGTCGGTTTCGTTGGATTTTTATTCACATCTTCGTGTGTGAATTTTAGTGATTGATTGTTCTTACAATCTTCTTTGTGATTTGTCACTTTAAAAATATAAAGGTTTTGAATACTAGTAGTAAATATCAAAACTCTTTCTTCAAATGATTTCAACACTATTTAAGTACAAAGCTCGTTTCTTAAACCGTTTTTCAATCTATTAGTATATACAAACCTTTACCTCACTCGTATGAGAAATTTAATTAAACGACTTAGTAAAACGAGTGGTATGAAACGCTTGCGTTTACTTTGCCGGTTAATTTTTGAACTTGTTCGATTGAATCTCTTGTGACAATTTTCTAGTGAAGATTTACAGTTTGTTCGTAAATATTTAAGTTAAGCAAGTGGTTATGGGGCATGAAGCTAAACTTTTATACTTACTAGCTTAGTGTAATGGACACTTCTCGATGATCATGACGATCATTTTTGTGATTTAGACTAGCAATGTGCGATGTCTTTTTGTCTGCAAGGGAGACTAAACCCCGTTTTGTGGAGTTTCGACTCAAATTGGTGGGGTAGCAACCCACGGTCTTCGGACCATTCTTGTGTCAGGTCTTCGGACCATTCATGTGTCAAATTAATGGCTAGCTACCATGAGATAGCTTCTCGTTCATGTGTTACAGCTGTTGGTGAGTTTTCATGCTCCCGTTCGTGTGATAGGCCTCCCCCCCCTTATTTTGTGTGATTTCTGGATTTCGTGTGTTGAATTCTGGAATTTTCTTCTTCACCTATTTTTGTGATTTCTATTGATATGATTTATCAAATTTTGTGCATAGGTGAATTTGTGTGTCATTGACCGGATTTTCTGAGATGATTTCTAGAATTTGTGCTTCACCAATTTTCGTGATTTTTATTGATAAGCCTTATCGATATTTGTGCATTGGTGAATTTGTGTGTCATTGACTTTTGTGATTGACATTGATATTATCGTCAATATTTGTGGTTTGGTGAACGAAATAAGGAGTATGACATTTTCTTTGACTCTTGTGTAGAATTTGTGATATTGATTAATCTCTTGTTGATTTTCAATTACTTATATATATCACAGCTTGGCATTGTGATTATTATGTGTTTAGTCATATCTCTTACTCTATATCGTTTCATCTAATATTTATAGTTAGACTGATCTGTTTATTATTTTCTTATTAAATAATACTCGGGTCAAATCGAGATGTTACAGGTGCTTCTGCTTGACTTCTCTCTTGGGATTGATTTCTCTGACTTTTGGCTTACTACTTAGATTAGTAGTTTATTTTGGTGTATACATTTGAGATATAGACTCCATAATGTATACTTATTCTTTTGTGAAGTTCATGTAACTATTCTTTTGTGATATTGTGGATCTATTTAGACCACTACTCTGATGTACACTTCCTAGTGTAATATTCATATCTATTTCTGCCTTTGTGATATGAATTATCTGTGACTGATTTATGGTATGTTTATTTCTATATTTATTTCCGAAGATATTATAGCCACTGTGTAGTAGCTTTGAGTTTGTGTCGGCATGTCGGATTTCCACTTGAAAAGAATTGCATGCTATACTATCTGACATATTGATGTTCGCACAAAGCAATTACACGGATGGTCGCTCCTCAACTGCCTTATTCTCCGTGCTAGTTGACAGCATTCACCGTAATGTTCGGGCTAGCGTGGGTATAGAGGTGGGGCGCCACAGCTTGGTATCAGAGCCAAACTTCGGAACAATATGGAATATTATAACAAGGATCATCATCCTAAGTCCATCTTAGAAGTCGTGCTTTAGGATTTAATTCGAGTCTTCGTACCGATTCATCCTATTTTCTTTATGATTCCTTGTTTTATCTATCAAGATTGCTTGATATTCAATTTGGTGAATAACCTTTTTCTTCTTCTTCTTTCTTTCTAAGGAAGAGAAATGTCTAGACCAGGCCGCCCCAGAGCCGTGCCATCTAGCACTCCACCCCAGGATGGAGTTTTTATGACTGCTCAACAGCTTCTTGATTTAGTGACGAATGCTCAAGCAGCTGGAGCTAACCCGGAACCTACTCACCCAAAGTCGGGATTTGCACGCTTGTGCAGCGATTACACTAATTTGGGTGGGGATCCATTCAAAGGTTCTGAAACTGTTATTGAAGTACAGGCTTGGCTAAGGTCATGCGATCGAATCTTTTCTCGCATGAATCTTATTGACCTTCACCGAGTTCAGGTGGCCTCTAGTATGCTCCGAGAAAAAGCATTGGACTGGTACGAGCTTCTAATTTCTGAGATTAATGAAGCGGATCTCACCTGGGAGCAATTCCGGAAATGCTTCGAGTTGAAATTCGTTCCAGAGTCTGAGAAAGTGACATTGGCTCGACGATTTATAGACCTTGTTCAAGGTGAGTCCTCCGTGACTGATTACGTCGCCTCCTTCGAGTCACTTTCCAAATATGGGGTTGAATATATCAACACCCCTTTAAAGAAGAACCAGAGGTTCGTCTATGGCTTAAACAAAAGTCTCAAGAAGCCATTACTTCTAAAATTAGAAGTTTTTTTCGACCAACTCGTTGATATCGCTCTTCGTCTTGAAGAGGCGGATAGGGAGAATGATGTTGAAGTGGTGGGTTCCAAACCAAACTTCAACAACAAGAAGAGGCCAAACAAATTCAAAGGCCCTTATCCCAATAAGAAAGGGAGGCAAAGAACTCCTGCTGAAAAGACCTATTCCTCTACTCAAGGGAAATGCTATAATTGTGGTTCGAAAGACCATTTTGTGAACAAGTGTTCAAAGCCTCGTACTTGTCGCTATTGCAAAAGCCCGGACCATTTTATGAATGTATGTCCCAAACTTCAAAATAGGAGGGAGGGAAAGCTTAATGTTGCTCAAGCCCCTGGCAACACATCTCGTGGCCAAGGTATTTCTCATTCTATTCTGGATGGAACTATTTTATTTCGCGATCGTCCTATTCGAGTTCTTTTTGATACGGGTGCGTCCCATTCTTTTATATCAAAAGAACTTGTTGATACCTTTTCTTTGGATGTTTTGTGTTTAATGACTTCTTTGAGAATTGCGAATCCGGTTGGTGGATCCGCAACAATCAGTTTATTGTGTAAAGATGTCGAGATTATTTTGTGTGATTTTTCTTTCCGAGCCGATTTGCATGTCATGCGTTATTTGGGCTTTGGAATGATTTTGGGAATGGATTGGCTTAACCGTTATGAAGCCCATATCCTATGTCCTGAGCGGACAATTCATCTTCGACATCCTCAATCTGTTAAGCAGATTTCTATTAATCTTAAAGATTCATATTCCGGCTTGATTGCATCTTTATATTCTTTAAATCCTCGTGATGACGATGATGACGATGAGGGTGATATTATTTCTCTTATTCACGTCGTTCGTGAATTTTCCGACTTGTTCGAGCCCGTTTTAGGATTACCACCTAAGCGAGCAATTGAGTTCAGAATTAATCTTATTCCTGAAGCTCAACCTATCACTCGCCCTCCGTATCGTATGTCCAATAAAGAAAACGAGGAGATGCGTAAACAATTATCTGAATTGGAGACGAAGCAATTTATTCGCTCTAGTTCCTCGCCTTGGGGAGCTTCGACTATTTTCGTGAAGAAATCCGATGGAACACTTAGGCTTTGCGTTGACTACCGCAAGCTTAATGATTTTACTATCAAAAATAAATATCCTTTACCTCGGATTGATGATCTATTCGATCAACTTAGTGGTGCCAAAGTCTTTTCACAATTAGACTTAGCTACTGAATTTCATCAGCTTCGTATTGCAGAGGATAGTATTCCTTTGACATCGTTCCGTACTCGATATGGATCTTATGAATGGCTAGTCATGCCATTTGGTCTAACGAATGCTCCGGCTTATTTCGTTGACCTTATGAATAGAGTTTTTAAAGACTTCCTCGATCGATTTGTTCTCATCTTTATTGATGATATTCTTGTGTATTCTAAAACCGAGGAGGAGCATGAAAAGCATCTTCGGATTTTGTTGGAAACTCTTAGGAGTAATCAATTAAGGGCAAAATTTTCTAAATGCCACTTTTGGCAATCTCGTGTGAAGTTTCTCCGTCACATTATTTCCGAATCCGGAATTTCCGTGGATCCTTCAAAGATTGAAGCGATTCAAGATTGGAAGAGACCGGAGAGTGTGACAGAGATTCGTAGTTTCCTCGGATTGGCGGGCTATTACCGTCGTTTTATCAAAGACTTTTCTAAGATTGCCGTGCCTCTCACTAGCTTGACGAAGAAAGGTGTTAAATACATTTGGTCGGACAAATGTGAAACTTCTTTTCAGAAATTAAAAGAACTCCTTTCTGATGCTCCTATTCTTGTTATTCCCGAGGGGAATCAAGATTTCGTTGTTTATACCGATGCTAGTCGCGTTGGTTTGGGTGTCGTTCTTATGCAAAGAGAACGTGTTATTGCTTATGCTTCTAGGCAATTGAAGCCAGCCGAGACTAGATATGCCACTCATGATTAGAGCTCGCGGCTATTGTTTTCGCCCTTCGTATTTGGCGTCATTATCTATTAGGAGAGAAATTTGTTCTTTATACCGATCATAAATCTTTGAAGTATTTATTCTCTCAAAAGGAACTTAATTTGCGTCAACAACGTTGGCTCGAATTTCTTGCACCATATGATCTTGATATTCTTTATACGCCCGGTAAGGGTAATCGTGTTGCCGATGCTCTTAGCCGTAAACAACAAGCTGTTGTTTCTATGATGATATCCGAATGGAACGATCTCGAGATCTTATCCACTTGTGAGATTCGAGACCGCGTATCCGATTTATGCTCATCATTTGTTTTATGTAGCCTTGAGGCTCGTCCTTCTCTCTTAGACCGCATTCTTGAAGCTCAAAGGCTAGATCCTGAATTGGCTCTTCTTGGCCAAAATATTAGGGATAAAATTGATATTGAAGGTTTGAAAGACTTTTATATCGATTCTCGTGGCGGCATTCGGAGATTTGGTAGACTTATCGTACCAAATATTAGTGATCTTCGTAAAGATATTTTAGAAGATTCTCATCATTCTAAATTTACCATTCATCCCGGAAGTAGTAAAATGTACGCAGATATGAAGCGACTTTATTATTGGGAGGGAATGAAACTTGACATCGCTAACTTCGTTAAGCGTTGCATGACTTGCCAACTCGTTAAGGCCGAACATCAAAGGCCCGGTGGGTTATTGCAACCTTTAGAAATTCCAATTTGAAAGTGGGACCAAATTTCCATGGATTTTATAGATGGCCTTCCCCGTTCTCGTTCGGGTCATGATAGCTTATGGGTAATTGTTGATAGACTTACTAAATCCGCCCATTTTATTCCCGTTCGGTCTAACCGAACCGTTCCTCTTTTGGCCAATCTCTTTATCAAAGAGATTGTTAAATTACATGGAGTTCCTACTTCTATTGTTAGTGATCGTGATCCATTGTTTACTAGTGGATTTTGGAAGAGTCTTCAAAAAGCTTTAGGAACGAAGCTTAATTTTAGCACCGCTTATCACCCCCAGTCCAATGGACAAACCGAGCGTGTGAATCAAACTCTTGAAGATCTTCTTCGTGCTTGTGTGCTTGATTTCGGTGGAAGTTGGGAAGATCATATTTCTCTTGTTGAATTTTCCTATAATAATAGCTTCCAATCTAGTATTGGTATGGCACCTTTTGAGGCACTCTACGGAAGGCCATGCCGATCTCCTTCTTGTTGGCTTGAGACCGGTGAGAAGCTGGTTTTAGGTCCAGATTTTATTCGTGATTCCACAGAAAAGATTGACCTTATTCGTCATAGGATGAAAGAAGCCCAGAGTAGACAAAAATCCTATGTCGATAACCGGAGAAGGAAATTAGAATTTTCTGAGGGAGATCTCGTGTTTGTTCGTGTTTCGCCTATGAAGGGTGTTGTGCGATTCAGTCGATCGAGAAAACTAGCGCCTCGATATATTGGGCCATTTCCTATCACCGAACGTATTGGTTACATGGCTTATCGCCTTTTATTACCGGCTCAATTTTCTCCTATTCATGACGTGTTTCACTTTTCTCAATTACGGAAGTGCCTTCGAGATTCCGATTCTGTTCTTGAGCCCGGTGTTGTGGAAGAGATTGAAGTTTCGCCTAATTTAACTTATGAGCAACATTCGTATCATTGCTTCGGAAGTCAAACGACTTCGAAATAAAGATGTTCCGCTTGTTAAAGTTCAATGGTCTTCAAATCCTAAGGATTGTTCTTGGGAGTCTAGGGAATTCATCGAGCGATCACATCCGGACTTGCTTTCCCGTGCTCTTTAAGGTGAACCTTTTATTTCAAATTTCTTTTGTGTTGAATATGCTTTTATGGTTGTTACTTTATGTTCTCTTCTTAAATATTGCGAGGACGCAATTTCTTTAAGGAGGGGAGTCTGTAACAACCCGCATATTTATCGATTTTATATTTAAATATTTTATTTAAATATTTTATCGTTAGTCGGATTTTAGTCCGAAAAGCTACTTTTTGCATACGGTCGAATTAGGACTCGGGACCACTCCCATTGAGTTTAAAATGCCGTTTGTGACCTTTTTGAGTATAAGCTTCGATATGTTTGGAGAAAGTTGATTTTTGCTACTTTTCACTTTGGGTTTGAGTTTGGGTCAGCCATTAGCCAATAAAAACTGAACCCCTCCTCCCCATTCTCCCTCACTTCTTTCTCTTTTCAGTTTTTATAGCATTAATGGTGGGAGAGATTGGAAATTAAAACTCCAAAACCCTAGTTCCTCTTGCAAATCCAATTCCTAGCTCCAAATTCAAGAGAACCCATTGGTAAGCATTCTCTTCTTCTTCTCCAACTTATTCTCTTACCAATTTCAGAAATTCCTAAACCTAATTTTGGGAATGTTCTTGTTTTTTAGCTTAGATTCAAGCTCAATTGGGTTGTGTTGAAGAGAGGTTGATTCTCCATTTGCTTTCAAGCTTCTTCTTGTTTGATTTTGTAAAAAGGTGAGATTTTTAATCTCACATCTAAGTCTATGAATTATCTTCGATTGTTAGGTATAAATTCCTAACACTAATTCTTATGCAATTGCTTTTGATTTGGATTGCTTTTGAGAATATTCCAATTTTAGTGTTTGAAAGCCAAATCCTTAAAAATCATAGCTTTGAGGTTCAAATGTGTTTTTGGTGATGCATCGAGGAGCCAATAGGGCCGGGTAGTCGTTAGGCATAATTCCCTAGCGTCCGTGCTCGTTCGGTTGCGAATTGGTGGAGGTTGCACATCAATTTATGGGCATAAATTTGCAGAGCATCAGGTTCGGCCGACCGACCCCCCTGGTCCGGTCGACCGACCCCCCTGGTCCGGTCGACCGACCTGCTAATAAAAGTGCAGTGCACTTCTCTGTTTCTGGTTCGGCCGACCGACCCCCCTGGTTCGGTCGACCGACCTGATGCCCGAGAAGTTCTCAAAAGAGGGTTCGGTCGACCGAGCTCTGTAGTCGGCCGACCGACCTGATGATTTTTGCCTACTTAGCCTAGTTGCTTGAATTTCCAACTTTAATCGATTCGTGTTGTTTCCTATTTATTGTTATCAATTATTATGACTTTGATGACTCCTTTTTAGGGATTTTTGAATATCTATTTCGATGGATTCTTTATCGGTTTCGTTGGGTTTTTATTCACATCTTCGTGTGTGAATTTTAGTGATTGATTGTTCTTACAATCTTCTTTGTGATTTGTCACTTTAAAAATATAAAGGTTTTGAATACTAGTAGTAAATATCAAAACTCTTTCTTCAAATGATTTCAACACTATTTTAGTACAAAGCTCGTTTCTTAAACCGTTTTCCAATCTATTAGTATATACAAACCTTTACCTCACTCATATGAGAAATTTAATTAAACGACTTAGTAAAACGAGTGGTATGAAACGCTTGCGTTTACTTCGCCGGTTAATTTTTGGACTTGTTCGATTGAATCTCTTGTGACAATTTTCTAGTGAAGATTTACAGTTTGTTCGTAAATATTTAAGTTAAGCAAGTGGTTATGGGACATGAAGCTAAACTTTTATACTTACTAGCTTAGTGTAATTGACACTTTTCGATGATCATGACGATTATTTTTGTGATTTAGACTAGCAATGTGCGATGTCTTTTTGTCTGCAAGGGAGACTAAACCCCGTTTTGTGGAGTTTCGATTCAAATTGGTGGGGTAGCAACCCACGGTCTTCGGACCATTCGTGTGTCAGGTCTTCGGACCATTCGTGTGTCAAATTAATGGCTAGCTACCATGAGATAGCTTCTCATTCATGTGTTACAACTGTTGGTGAGTTTTCATGCTCCCGTTCGTGTGATAGGCCTCCCCCCCTTATTTTGTGTGATTTCTGGATTTCGTGTGTCGAATTCTGGAATTTTCTTCTTCACCTATTTTTGTGATTTCTATTGATATGATTTATCAAATTTTGTGCATAGGTGAATTTGTGTGTCACTGACCGGATTTCCTGAGATGATTTCTAGAATTTGTGCTTCACCAATTTTCGTGATTTTTATTGATAAGCCTTATCGATATTTGTGCATTGGTGAATTTGTGTGTCATTGACTTTTGTGATTGACATTGATATTATCGTCAATATTTGTGATTTGGTGAACGAAGTAAGGAGTATGACATTTTCTTTGATTCTTGTGTAGAATTTGTGATATTGATTAATCTCTTGTTGATTTTCAATTACTTATATATATCACAAATTGGCATTGTGATTATTATGTGTTTAGTCATATCTTTTACTCTATATCATTTCATCTAATATTTATAGTTAGACAGATCCGTTTATTATTTTCTTATTAAATAATACTCGGGTCAGACCGAGATGTTACAGGTGCTTCTGCTTAACTTCTCTCTTGGGATTGATTTCTCTGACTTTTGGCTTACTACTTAGATTAGTAGTTTATTTTGGTGTATACATTCGAGATATAGACTCCATAATGTATACTTATTCTTTTGTGAAGTTCATGTAACTATTCTTTTGTGATATTGTGGATCTTTTTAGACCACTACTCTGATGTACACTTCCTAGTGTAATATTCATATCTATTTCCGCCTTTGTGATATGAATTATCTATGACTGATTTATGTTATGTTTGTTTCTATATTTGTTTCCGAAGATATTATAGCCACTGTGTAGTAGCTTTGAGTTTGTGTCGGCATGTCGGATTTCCACTTGAAAAGAATTGCATGCTATACTATCTGACATATCGATGTTCGCACAAAGCAATTACGCGGATGGTCGCTCATCAACATCCTTATTCTCCGTGCTAGTTGACAGCATTCACCGTAATGTTCTTGGCTAGCGTGGGTATAGAGGTGGGGCGTCACAGCTCCATTTTCCAGTTTTTTATCAATTCTTCTTCTTTTCTTCTTTCAATTCTCTCAATTTCCAATTCTTCCTGGGTCTTTACAAGCTTTTCTTCCAAGTATTTTACATAAATTTGGAGAGGTTATTTGATTTTCTTGTTTTGGAATTTTGTTTTCATTTCTGTCTCCCTCTTTATTTTGTTGCATTTTTGACATTTTGGTTCTTTTTTGTTCCAACAGAGCTTTCTCCTTGTCACTTATTTTTTTGATGGTCTGAAAAATCTGTGTAGTACCAAAATTTAGTTATAAAACTACGTAATTGATGATAGTAGATGAAACTAGTATAATAAATTTATATTATAAAATACAGAATGAATAAATAACCTTTCTATTGTCCATATTTCAACGTGTCCTTTGTGACATCATTCTTAAGACTGCTAATATTCCATCTTCCAATCTTTGGTAAATCTTTGTCGTACTCTGCTTTTGGCTCAATTAAATACACGTGCTCATAAAGAAAATACTGTAAAGTATAAAATTGTTATATGAAGATAATGGTATATGCAACTATCATTTTCAAATTAAAATATCATTGACATGAAAAAGCATTAAAGTAAAAAATTAACTTAGGGAAAATGCTATGTGCAAGTATCATTTACAAATTTAACTACCAATGACATGAAAAAAAAAACTATAATTTAGAAAATTAACACATGAAACAAAAAAGCTATATGGAACTATCATTTTGCAAAAAAAATAAAATATCGTTGATGTTAAAAGCTACAACAACAAAAATTAATGTAAGAAAAAAAACTATATGAAACTATCATTTGCAAATACGTATATCGTTGACATTAGAAAAAGAATGTAATATAAATACTAACATAACAAAAAAAGATAAGCGCAACCGTTATTTTCAAGTTTGAATATCTTTGACCTGAACGAAAAAACTATAATGTAAAAAATTAACATACAAAACAACACTGTCATTTGCAGATTTGCATACAATTGATATAAAAAAAGGACTACAATGTAAAAACTAACATAACAAAAAAATGATATGTGCAATTATCATTTGCATATTTAAATATCTTTGACCTGAAAACAAAAAATGATAATGAAAAAAAAAATATTAGAAAAAAATTCTCTACGAAACTGTCATCACTTAAATAACTTATTGTGTTCTTACCAGCTGGAACATGGGACATCCAGACATATGCCTCGGTTTGGATTTTAATACTTTCAAAGATCACATTAGTGAATTTTGAATTGACAATGGCCATGATATTTCAAAATGTGTTTCTTCATCAATTATAGACAGCATGTAACGTCATAGTAAGTACCTTTGATTAACAGGGAAGAAAAAAGTTATCATTACAAGGATTATGGTTAATTTTGGAAAATTTGTTTCACATCGATATTCCTGAATTTCAAAGACATAATTTATTCTTGCAATTATACTTTTTTTTATATGTGTTCAACTTTTCCAAAAAATTTTAGCACAAAATCTTTACAGCTATCAGGTATAATTTGAAAAGAAGTTTTGGTAATGGAAATATTTTTTTTCCGGCAAAGGTAAACCAAAACAAGAGAAATATCTTCTGTTAAAATTTTTAAACATTTATTGCTGATTTTAAAGGTTTCATCTTCCACACAAAAAATATCAATAATATAATCTAATGTGATAGCTAACTTTCTACATTCTTTTATACTTAAGAAACCTTTGTATATAGTATATTAAAAAAATTAAAAAGGAGCGTGTTGAATATATTCTACTTAACAAGCTGTAAAACCTCTGCCTTTTTTAATTTTTTTGAAGAACTTTAATCATGGCCATTACACTACATCAATATTGGTTGGTATCAAGTTCCTTTTCTAGTTTTGATTTCTTTCTTTTTTATTTATGCTGCTTTGGATTTCTGTACAGATAAATGTTTGAATGTTACCTACATATATGGTAATTAAACGCTTTTAACTATCATTTTACATATGTGTACCTTGTAATTAAAATGGTACAGTATCATTTTTTATATCGTGTACATTCTAATGAAATGCTATAGTGAATTAACATTTTAATAAATCATGATAGTGGACTTTACATACAAAATGCTACATAAACTATCATTTTTATATCCAATCCATCCTAATGCATTTTCTAATTAAAGTGCTACACTAAAATGTCACTTTGCATATGGCAATCATGATAGAGGACTTGATCAATAAAATGTTACATTAAACTATCATTTTTTATATCTTAAACATCTAGTGAGCTATGTAATTAAAATGCTGTGCTGAAATGTCATTTTGTATATGATGATCATGATAGAGGACTTCATACATAAAGTGCTACATAAACTATCATTTTTTTGTCCAATCCATCCTAATGGACTTCGTAGTTAAAATGCTATACTAAATCGCATACGGTGACCATGATAGAGGAATTCATTAATAAAATGCTATATCAAAATATCATTTTTATATCCTATACATCATAGTGGTCCTTGTAAGTAAAATGCTACACTAAATGTCTTTTTGAATACGACGATCACGATATAGAACTTCATATCTAAAATGTTATATCAAACTGTCATTTTTTTGTATCCTATACATTCTAATCGACTTTGTAATTAAAATGCTATACTGAAATATCATTTTGCATACAGTGATCATGATATAGGACTTTACAAATAAAATGCTATATTAAAATATCATTTTGTATATCATTTACATCCTAAAGGACTGTAATGAAAATGCTATATTAAAATTTCATTTTGTGTACAACGATCATGATATAAGGCTTACAAATAAAATGCTACATTAAACTATCATTTATATAACATTTACATCCGAGTGGACTTTGTAATAAAAATGCTATACTGAAATTTCATTTTGCATATAATGGTCATAATATAGTACTTCACAAATAAAATGCTACATTAAACTATCGTTTAAATCCTAAAGGACGTTGTAACTAAAATTCCATGTTGAAATTTCATTTTGTGATTGAAATAATATGACTATATTTTAACAGTACAAATGCTATATTAGTCTATCATTTAGCATAAAACAAACTACTGTTTCAAAAATAGAAATGATATATCCATATATCATTTGACATGTAATTTATGCATGTTGTTTTTGAATAAATAATACAATTACTAAGTGTCATTTAAGAAATTGATAGTTGAAAATGAATTATACAGTAAGCTATACCTTTGAAGGGATGACTTCATCGATAGTTTTTAGACTTTTTTTTCTTCTTCTTAAACATTTTGCTTTTCCATTTGTTTTTTGTCTCTCGATTTACCAACTTTCGACTTCAACCTTTGAGTTTTTTGGATTTAGGTTTTAGCTGAGGTGTCGAATTAGGCTTTTTGGATTTTGGCAAGATAGGCTTTAATATTCATTTCGATAATAGAATATTTAACTTCGACGTCAATGAACTTGTCGACTTTGATCGGGTTTCATTAATTTCTCTGTTATTATTTTTTGATTACTGAAGCCCTAGAATATTTTAATGATAAAGGAAGTAGAAAATGATTTCTTTGGTGGTTCTGAAAACAGTGCACACAGCCAAAGGTAGGCCTGGAAAAAGTTCTCTTCCTTGAAACAAAAAGTAAAAACTAGCGTTACTGAGAATAAAATTGTTTTAACCTTTTCCTTTAAACTAGATTCCTATTTCCAAAATTCTCAATACAATTTCAAATATCAATATTAAATTTAAAGAAGATTAAATTAAAAAATTCGCATTCTTTCCGCAAAATCCTTTTATAGTTCCAAAAATAAATATTTGAATGTAACGACCCCGGTTTTGAGTTAAATTTGAATTGGTAATTTATTTAAAATTTTGAGAATAAATTTGAATTAAATTAGTAATTAATATAATTTTTGGGTTAAATTGTGAATTTATTTGATTTTTTCCAAATAAAATAAGATATTTGTTTATTTATTATATATGTATGTAAATTGATTTTTAAATAGAATTTGGATTTGAAATTCAAACATAAATGTGTTGAAATATAAATTGGATTTAAAACAATATTTTAAAATTAATAAGAATTTGTTATCTAATTTTAATATACATATAATTTGAAAGTTATATTTTGAATTAAATACAAATGATTTTCAAAATAATTGTTTGAAGCTAAATTCTATAATATACATATGTATGTTTATTTATTTAAAAGTATAATAACTTGAATTTAAAATTTGAAATAAAAATAAATAAAAGCTTTAGATATGTATACATAAGGAAATGTATTAATTAGGATTCAAAATGGAGTAAGTACATATAAAATATATGTGTTAAAGTATAATTTGATTTTAAATCATATTTCTTTAGAGATTATACATATATATATATATATATATATATATATATATATATATATATATATATTGCTAAAAATAAACCAATATATATATTGTATAAAATTCTTATTGATACATGCAAACATTTTATAATGTAAAAAGACATGTGTAAGCAAATTAAAATATGGGACGAACAAGTGTAGGCTTATTGAGATACAAATAATACAAGTGTTAAGGTCTTTAATTATGTAAAGACAAGTGTAGCCATTTTATTTTCTCAATTAACAAGTGTCATTGGTCTTTTATTTTCAAATTAATAAATAAAATGCAAAACAAGCATATATACATCTATACTCCTCTTCTCATTTTTTTATTCAAACTGATTTCAAAAGCCAATACCAGATCAAAAGAAGAAGCAAACAAATCCTCACAGATTTTCAAATCTGAAAACAAACTCTTTAAAAAAAAAAATCAAAACCTTAAACAAGATCGGGATCAAGCAATTCAAAATTTATCAAGCAAACAACTGACTCAACTCAAATCAAAACCCGAGATAGAGAAAAATTTAAGATTTTAAACCAGGTTTTTCAATCTCTTCATTTTTCTCTGACAAAACCTGAGAAATAAAGAAAGAAAACCATAAAAAAAAAAGAAATCAAGATTAAGAATCTAGAAAACAAAGCCTGATCAAGAACAAGTCAGATCATAGCAATCAAAGCAAAGTTTAGAAGCTTTCAGTCTGGAAACAAAAGCAAGATCAACTTAGTATAAGCAACAAGCATGCAGATTTAAGTTTCAACCTGACATCAACCAAGCTTCAGATTCAAAGAAAAAAAATATAAATTTCCAGATCTTTCAAACAAAAAAATATTGTCTCTGTCTAGGTGAGCAAAACTTTTAGACCTTGAATCCATTTTCATTCTTGATTTATGTGATGAAATTTGAGGATAATATAGAATGTTTTGGTGTGCATATATGTTTATGCATGTATATGTGACTGTGTGCATACAGGTATACATCTCTGTTGCAAAACGAACACCAAGATTTCCTATAAAAATTCAAATCTCAATATACAAGCTATTTTAAATTATGACCTTTAAAAAAATTGTTAGAGATACTCAGTAAATTTTAAAAATAATTCTAGATAAAATTAACTGATAGAAAATTTGGAATATAAAAATGTCAATAATGATCAACATAAAGTAGGAAATCAAATGATTTAATTTCGGGTTTTGATTATATGAACAGATTCGCATTTCAAAATTATGATTTTTGATAATCAATTCAAGATTTCTTAGTTTATGTTTGTGGAGAAATTTTGGTTTGAACGGAATTACGTTTTTCGTAAAATTCCGACGATCAACAGGAAATTGAACTTCAGGGTTGAGGCTGAAGCACGATTGTAGGTGGGCGATTTCAGGAAAAATAATGAATAAATTTACTAATCGCTGTGTTTGCCAGACGATGATGATTTAGGGTTTAAGCCCAGATTTTTGTTAGCGCAGTAAATTGATCGCCGCATCATCGTCATTGCATGGGTCACACCGGAGGTGGTGGAATAGAAGGAGGGAAGCGAGGCGAGGGTTCAGGTGAGTGGACGCGGTCTCCGGTGTCGGAGAGAGGTGATGTGAGGTGTTTTTAGATGATCAGTTATCTTCCTGATGGTCTCAAGTTGGTTCGATTTTGATTTAAGGATGATTTCGTAAATTTGGTTGCTCGAATCAATTTTGGTGATCGTCAACAGTGCTCTGGTAGCGGCGGCGTTGATCGAAGACGGCTCTGGCGTGCATGTGCACGAGATATGGGTTCGTACATACGTTTTGGGGAAGAAGCAGTTTTATCGGGTTCGACTTTGGGGTTTTTGCGAGAAAACTCAAAGCAATGAATGGTGGGGGAAAACACGAAGTAAGGATCGGGGAAATCAGGAAATGGCCTGGGATTTGAGTGATTGAATGAACATAAGACGGTTTTAAAGTTTTAAAATTTAAACTAGTTTTAAAGTTTTAAAATTTAAACAAGTTTTAAAAAAAATTCAAAGTTTAAATTTTTAAGCTAAATGTTTTAATATTGATTTGTTTTTAAAGTAATATATATTAGGTTAATTATATAATTAATTCCTAAATGAGATTTAATGATTAATTAGATAAAAAGGTTTATCTTTAATTAATTAATGTGATTTATTAAAGTCTAATTAATATGAGTAATTAAAGAGTAGTTAATTACTTAATTTAGGATTTATTACTTGATGTAATTAATTAAGAATAGTAAATTAAGGGTTAATTAAAATAAGTAATTAAAGGTTAATAAATTAATAATTAAAGTTTAATTCATTAAAGTAATTAATTAAAGGATAAATTAATTAATTAAGACTAATTAATGCAAGTAATTAAAGTTAATTAATTACTTAAAGACAATTACTTAATGAAAGTAATTAAGGATGATTAATTTATGATTAAAGTTAATTAATCAAGTGATTAAAGGATAATTACTCAAAGTAATTAATTTGTGATATATTAATATAAGTGATTAGGATAATCACTTATTGAAATTAATTAAGAATAATTAATTTAATGGTAATTAATTAAGGGTTAATTAATTTATTAATTAATCAATTAAGTGTAATTAATTTAAAGGATGATTAAATAATTAGGGGTTAATTATTTAATGAATAACGGTTGATTAATTTATTAATTAAAGTTGATTAATTAATAATTAAAGGTCAATTAATAAATGGTTAAAGGTTAATTAATTAAGATGGTTTGTAAGATTAATAATTTATTCATAAGTGATTAATCTGATTTAAATTAATCAGATGTTAATTGATCTTACTTATGGATATTCGGATTGTATGGAATACTTTGAATTGTTTGATATTCCTGATACGTCATGCTTTGTGCTATGGATTTTTTTGGTGTAATCTGTGATGAATGTAATTTATTTATCTATGATAAATTTACATTGTTTATCTGTGAATCTATGAATGAAGATAGGCGTTATAGGATTATACCGCTTATCGATGTTGATGTGCTTGAATCTGTAATGATTGATGATGTTGCACTATTGTGTGAAACCCTTGGACTACACCATACATACACAAATATGGATTGCATGAGGAAATTGGTTAAGTCACAGATTTTTGTAATGGTTCTAAAAGATGAAATTTAAATCCAAATGGTTCTGGGAAAAAGGAGGTTTTAAGATAAAAGTTATTTTGAATAACTTTATAAAATTTTGAAATTTAAATAATTTGATTTGAATTTGAATTCAAGATTTGAAATTGAATTCTATGTTTAGAAATTATGGTTTAAAAAGGTTAATGTGTTTATACGGGTTTTAAACTATTTTAAAAGTATTATTTTGGGAATCTAAATTTAACCCAAGTTTATATTTGAAAGGCTTTAACTTGAGCGAATGTAATCGGATTTTTGCGAAACGAAAACTCTTTGTTTTCAAATGATAATGGCTTTCAAATAAAGAAAAGATTTCCAGCTTTGTTACAACGGGTTTCAAATTTGAAATGGAATCATTTTGAAAGCTATGAATGAATCTTGGTTAAGGTTAGTGAACTTTGTTTTCAAAGTAAAGAGGATCTTAAAGGTGTATCTTTTGTATAAAAGATTTGAAATGGAATTGCTTTTGAAAGCTATGAATTGAGTCTTTGATTTAATGATTGGATGAGTTAATCCAATTTGAAAAGAAAATTGTTTTGAAAGTTGTGAATGAATCTTTATGAAAGATTGGTGAACTTTGTGAAGTGAGTCTTTTTGTTTAAAGATTTGCAAATGGTAATTTTTTTAAACCATTTGAAGAAAGGTTTTGGGTTTTAAGTTGTGACTTAACTGAGATCCCAATATCTATATGTTTTTTTAATATCGCGCTCATTATTCAGTTTAGCCGGGAGAGGACTTTGTGTCATATAACCTATTTCGAATAATGATATGACGTATGGATTGCATTTAAAGACCAGTGGTGAAGATTGGATATTTTTAAAAGCGAAAGGATAATTCGTCGAATGTCTCTACACCGGCTGATCCCCGGTATAGAGATTTGATCATCCTTTGTGATGGGAAGTCCGGACGTGATTAGGGATTATCTAGATTTGCAAGGCTTCTTTGTGAAGTGCCTTCGGTTCTGTTCAAACCCGGAACAGACTTGTATGGATGTGTGTCTTACATTAAACTTTGAGATGTAAAGTTGGTTTCTATCAAATACATTTCTTTTTGGTGGTGGTGAATTTATTTTCTTAGCTTAACACCCTTCTCTGAGACGTACGAGCTCAGAGGTTATGTAGTTGATGGTTACTAGTGATACATTCCCAATTTGGTAATGTGGCATACAAAGTGTTGCTGATCATTTGTTGATCGAAGCATGACTTTGGTGAAAAGCATAGCTTTGTGGACGAGACTTCGTCGAGCCTCACAACCGAAAAATGGTCGAAACAGGAATGTTGCGGCAAGGTTTTTAGGGGTCGCGCCCCTAGGGTATGTCCATTTCCTTCTGGATAAAAGTGATATCATGGTATAAAGGCCAGATATTTAACTGTGTGGTTATTTCTATTTGTTGGTCAATCCCGAGATAAAGATCGATAACGACCAGGGATGGCTTACTTGTAGGTGTTACTTCCGGCAGGGTAACCCGGCCTTGTGTTGGTAGGGAACCATTTTGGTTCTTGGGGGGTGTCCCTCCAGAGGCGTTCCATTCAGTAAGGAAGTTCCTTAGCCTGACCATTGTTGGAAATCCAATCATCCAATACGCGCCTTATACGGTTTTAGTTGTAGAACCTGCCATTTAACATGGTAGCTATAGTAGGCATACTATAATGGTACGTATGCTGGCTAAGATTAATATTATACTTTCGGAATGTTTTCTGCACTATGCACTAATAATAATATCAAATGATTTTTGCATATCAAGCATGTTTGACTATCATAAGGAGAAATCTCCTCCAATTATGCGCTTGCATTATGTGTGTGGTGGGAGGCCTTATGATAGTTTCATTTTCAAAAAAAAGCATCGCCGATTTCAACTTTAATATCTTTTGTTGTTTGTTCTAAAGATAAATATGTTTTTGTTTTCTCACACTAGTCCCATGACTGACCTGGAGTTTATTGTTCCCTTTCTAAACTTTGGGTGCCTACAATTTTCCACACGAGTAGTCTAGAGTTGAGATTTTCAGATAATCAAATAGTAGGTGTAGATTCCATAGCCTTTAGTCCTTGGAAATTTTCTTCAGTCTTTGGATGACTGACCTTGCTTAAGTCCAACTTGATGGGGGTTTGAGCTTGCTTTGGATTGGAGATGGAGTTGCAGATATTGGTGTTCTCGCTTAGTGGTTCAAGTTCAAGTTATTTATTCCGCTATAGCATTGTATTTATGCTCTGATATATGTTGGGCAGTGTTGTATCATATTTGGATATTGTATTCATTGGAGATATATGATATATTCATTGTTTTCTTCCGCTGTGTTGTTTAAGTGTTATAAGCTCTATCCGAACTAGAGTTCGACGTTTGAATCTACGACATTCGAATACGAGTGAAGTATGGATGTCGATTTTCGGATGTCGAATTTCGAGTCGTGACAAGATTCATAGCCTTTCAAAACACTTTTACTTTCAAAAACTTTTCATATATAACCCGATTCCATTCCCAAACTATTTTAATTCAAAATTCAACTTTAAAACTATTTCAAAAATCTGGGAACCGTTTTGGTTCTTGGGGGCGTCCCTCCAGAGGCGTTCCATTCGGTAAGGAAGTTTCATAGCCTGACCATTGTTGGAAATCCAATCATCCAATACGCGCCTTGTACGATTTAAGTTGTAGAACCTGCCATTTGACATGGTAGCTATAGTAGACATACTATAATGGTACATATTCTGGCTAAGATTAATATTATACTCTCAAAATGTTTTCTGCACTATGTACTAATAATAATATCAAATGATTTTTGCGTATCAAGCATGTTTGACTATCATAAGGAGAAATCTCCTCCAATTGTGCGCTTGCATTGTGTGTGTGGCGAGAGGACTTATGGTAGTTTCACTTTCAGAAAAAAGCATTGTGGATTTTAACTTTAAAATCTTTTATTGTTCGTTTTAAAGATAAAACTGTTTTTGTTTGCTCATACCAGTCCCATGACTGAACTTGTTTAGTACAATATGATAGGTGGTTCTCGCTTCGCATTGGCGGCGAATGGTAGACTCTTACCCCTACATGTCCCTGGGGAGGGGTTGGCTAACCGGGCAGGTTGAGAGTCGAAAGGCTGGCCGTAAAAGCAAGGTCAGGGTACCGGTGTGTGCCACGGCGGAGGGCATCCGCTGTCGGAGGGCCGAAGGCCTAGATCGTCACAATTTGGATAAGGAGAAATCTCCTCCAATTGTGTGCTTGCATTGTGTGTATGGCGGAGGCTTTATGGTAGTTTCATTTTCAAAAAAAAAGCATCGCGGATTTCAACTTTAAAATCTTTTGCTGTCTGTTTTGAAGATAAAACTATTTTTGTTTGCTCACACCATTCCCATGACTGACCTAGAGTTTATTGTTCCCTTTCTAAAAGCTGGGTGCCCACAATTTTCCACACGGGCAGTCTAGAGTTGGGATTATTAGATAATCAAATTCTAGATTCCATAGCCTTCAGTCCATGGAAATCTTCTTCAGTCTTTGGATGACTGACCTTGCTTAAGTCCAACTTGATGGGGGTTCGAGGTAGCTTTGGATTGGAGTAGAAGATATTGGAGTTCTCACTTGGTGGTTCAAGTTCAAGTTATTTATTCTGCTATAGCATTGTATTTATGCTCTGATATATGTTGGGTAGTGTTGTACCATATTTGGATATTGTATTCATTGGAGATATATGATACGTTCATTGTTTCTTCTACTGTGTTGTTGTACTTAATGTGTTTAAGCTCCATCCGAACTAGAGTTCGACGTTTGAATCTACGGCATTCGAATACGAATGAAGTATGAATGTCGATTTTCAGACGCCGGATTTCGGGTCGTGACATTGAAACCCCATATTAGTTATAAGGATATATTTATTTTAAACTTTCGTTCAATTTCAATCCCATTAGACTCCTTTTAAAAATATCATAAAATTCGAAATTCTTCTTTAGTGGCTTAAAACAATATTTCCAAAGAAGTCCTATAATTCATAATTTCCTTAATGACTTAAATAATATCATACTTCCAATAAGGATTTGCGATTTAAATTATTTCTAGAAGCCATAATATAAAATTCCAAAATTAGTATATTAGCATCCCCTATTCACAGTCGAAATCCCTTTAAAAACCTTTATTGAAAAATAATTCATCAAACTAAAATATTATTTTATATTAAATCTTCCAGGCATTTAACATTGAAATATATCTATTTATAAAATATATTTGCATAACCAAATCCTTAAAACTATGCTTTCCATATTAATTTAGTTCAAATTCATTTATATATATTTCCAAAGGCTTTTTAAACAACTTCCTTTTTATTTAAAAATAATCAGCTACCAAATATATATAACTTCTAAAATTATTCTTAAACAAATATAATAAATTTTACTAATAGTTTTTAAACAATAATTAAATAATATGCATCTTATTATAATTCTAAAAATATTATTTTATAAACCTTCACATATATTAAAATCCCATAAAAATATACTCATTGTTTTATAATATAAATTTTAAATGCTCTTTAAAAACATCCTTTAAATATTTTATATTCATCAATAAATTATATATATATATATATATTCAAAAGTCCACTAATTTAAATAAATCATAGAAATCATCACTTTCCAAATACTTTATATTTTCGCAATTCTCAAGAATATTTCATCTAAACATTTTCTATTACAAATGATATTTTCAATTTTAAATAAAAATTAGTCAAAAATTCACTACTTATTTCCACAATAATTTATTTCCTTCAAATCTTCACATTTTAATCCATTTACCCCATTTTCGATTAATTTCAAATGCTACGTTCGGTTATTTACAACCATTTATTTATTATGCAAACAACGTATAACGTTTGTGTGCTCAAACAACCAACTAATATCTCATCTCAACACAAGTAACAAGGATAAGGAGCACAATTTCGATCAGTTCAATTCATATCAACCAATTTATCACTAAAAAACCGATGAAAATCAAAGGAAAATGAAACCTAGGCCATAGCTGTGAGTTACAAAAAGAACTCACCTTATCGACGGTTTACTCCTCTCAACTAGCATCCCAAAATCCCTAACTTGACAATTGTCAAACCCTAGCACCAATTGTCACCGCCATCCCCACGCTTAGGTTCATAGATTACGTGCAGCCTACAAACCACCATCCTTAACAACCCTTCACTCAATATCGCAACCTGTCATAGGATATGTACGCACAAACACTCCTCCTCATCAACATGAACCAGCTCCGCCTACCCTCTTCACGCTCCACCATTGTCATTTTTCCATGGTATGACTCGTGCCTCTCCTTCATTGGCTGCTGCCTCGAGGCTGGGCCATCTTATTCCTTGCACTGTTGGCAGTCGAATGGCATTATTCATTTTTTAATAGCAGCGGGAGTTTTATTTTGCACTCAAAGGTGCTAGGGCTAGGGATTTGAGAGTGCGAATGGGTTTGGATTTAAGGGGATATCGAAGAGATATGGAACAATCTAGAATGAACATGAGATGGGTATGGTTGTATCAACATGGGCTTGGCCCATAAATAAGTTATAATTATTCAATTTGATTTTGATTAATTCCCTTTTTCATTTAAATTCAAATCTTTATCCTTATTATTCATTTATAATTGCACTGTCAACATAAACTAGTCCACAATACATTATAAAATATATTTCGATAAATTATATAAGTATCACATCGGCAATAATTTGATCCTTGTTAGTTTATAAATTTTTACTACTATCGAACACTTTATTTAAATCATATAAAAATTAGTCACGGTATAAAATTATTTTGTAATCATTATAACTATTTTATTCGAGTTTAATATAATTTCTAAAATGACTATTATCAATCAATTCAATTTACCAAAATGAAAATTCATTTAGCAATTAACATTAAATCAATAAAATATTTTTTCAAAAATAAACTTCATTCAAAATCGAACTCGAATATTTTATTGTATTTAAAAAATATATTTTTTATGACAGTATAGAAAGTAGGGTTGTTACACATGCCTATATCCACTTCCATTTTCATTTTCTTTCTTACAAATTAGTTGTACAATGATTGAAATACTACAATGATCTAAAGATCAAATGAATGTAAGCTATAACTTCCAGAAACCATATTTGGTAGTTTTTATGCTCTTAAAATTGTCCCTCGTTACTGGTGCAAGCTTGGGCATTTGTAGGATTGAAGGTATATGGAGGCTGGGCTTATAAAATAAATAATTTTCTTATTTATCTCCTATGGTTTGTTCTTTCCTTTTTTTTCAAGATTTGATCATGAATTTCCTTATATAGAAGATTTGATTCAGAGATTCCATATTTACCCTACCCGGCTCCCTCATCTCAACGTTGTTGTGTTTGACGCGGTAGTTATGGTATTGGACTTGCCGAACAAGAAAGTTTGTTTGGTAGTGTCCCTATCGACCAAAAAAGTGGGTTTGGTAGTGTCTCTACCAAACCTATTTTTATGTTCGGTATGGCAACTACCGAACAAAAACTTTGTTCAGTATATACCGAACCAACTTGATGTTTTGTGTGGAATGTGTTTCTTGCCCTCGTTTACCCTGCGCTTTTTCTTGATCTTTTTGCCTTTATGCCTTTGACTTTTGACCGTGCAGTGATAGTTTTATTACATATTCCATTATCAATTTCTATTTCTCATAGTCTCTTAAATTCATCCGTGGTTGAAAATACCTACAACAAATATGAACAAAAATATAAATTTACAATTGTTTGCATAATTTTAATTATGATATTAGGGTTTAAGTGATTTTGGTTTATATATTTATGTGAGGGTTCAAATCTAATATTTAATGCCAAAACATTTTATCATAGAAAACTACAAAATTATTTTCAGTTTAATTTTTATATTACATTTGGTTCAAATTAGTATTTTGTAAAAGGGAAAGGCTGAAAGCCCTTTTTATTTCCTCTTTAATTACATAAATATACTATTTAGACTATACATACCATGTATATATATAGATAAAATAGATTGGAATACATTATATATATATATATATTACTATTAATATGTACAAACCATATACATATATTGTAGTATATTTAAACATCTATATTGTTGATGAACTTTTTTGTCCTTCAACTCATCGATTGTATGCGAAGTAATTAATTCACTAATTACCCTGTCGGTTTTGAATTAGCAAAACTAAGTAATATTAATTTCACCGTGAAGTGGTGACTATGCCATCGAATGCTTACACAATCAAGTAATTGTATTTTTTTTGTTAAAATGTCTGATCCATCTAGCAGTAAATTCGAGTATACATGAGATAAAATAAAGTACTAAACTAATAGCAGAAACAGTAAATGACAAAGGGGATTTATGTTGTTTGGATTTTAAGAAATCCTACGTCCACGGAGAAGTTTTTCTTTCTTTTTCGTTAACTTGGTATATAATTTCATGGCTGAAGGTACAATTGAACCTTAAAGGTTTCGAAAAGAGAGAAGAAAATGTAAGAAGAGCCAAAAGAAGTCCTTTTCTTGCTATGGTACATTTTCTATGTATAGTCATGAAATGCATGCGGATTATGGGAATTTCGTTCTTGCCTCCTCCACTCTTGGATCCTGCTAGATGTCGTTTATCTACATTATCTATTTGTTATGGCTAAATTACTAACATGTCTTTGGCGGGAAGTTTGAATGGAGGTGGGAATTCCCAAAATTAGAGCGGGAATATTAAAATTATGGTGGAAGAATTCAAATTTGAATTGACCTTGTTGTGTCTATGCTGACCATTATGCTATGTTATTGTGTTGATACATATGAAGAGGTGTAGTGCTAAATATTGCATGGTACCCTGGTCATGTTGCCCCGCTAATGCTTTTGTTGTCTTTGCTTGACTTGATAGCATGTCCAATCAGAACGTGCTTGTGGCTATTTGTGATTTGAATTGTAAGTATCACTCGGTGCTGAAGCGAATCCTAAATGGTCCTATATACAGCCCTTTTGAAGTACTTTTAACAATGTATGGAGTGGTCTAGGTTGCCCCCAATATTTGCTGGTGCAGACCTGTTTCCATAGTCTTGGTAAAATACGGGCTTTGGAGACATTGTCGGCTCATTTTGGTACATTCTTTCGTAGGCCTCGATGCGGTATGTCTTTTTTGGACTTTGATTCTAGACGTTGCAGCTTGTGACTTTCCTCTGTTTCTTAATACTTGCGACATTTATCTCTTGCTATGGTTCTATTAGTTTGTAAGCTCGAATTGGGTTAGATGTTGTGACTTCGAGCCAGTTCCCTTGTGTCTTCAAAGCAGTTCTCGAACTGAACGGGTGTAACACTTGCCCTCCAAGTATGCTGCGATCATAGGTCATAGTAGACTTGTTGTCTTAAGAACCTGGTCTTGCATCTCTTGTTATTTCTGCCTGATTTCTCTTTCTTTCCCACTATTTTTGATGCAGGCCTCATGCTCTGACTTGTATCAAGTTATTTTATTTAATACCACCCTTTTCATTTTTGAGATTTTCCATAATTACTCATATGTAGTGTTGCTAGTGCCACTACCGAGTGATGGCGATGGGTTTGTGCATGACCTGCCCTTTTTATTTAGGGTGGAATTCCCTTGGCCATATGTTTGTTATGACCTACTCCCTATTTGGGGGTGTAAAGTTCTTGGCCGTATGCTTGTCATGACCTGCCCCATGTATGTAGGCGTAGTGTCCTTGGCCGTATTCTTGGCTCCATATTTGATATGACTTGCCTCTTTATTTGAGGGCGTAATGTCCTTAGCTGCCTATTAGGTACGACCCCCCTATGTTTAGGGAAGTGCGATGTCATACTTATGTTGAGCCACATCCTTCTTTAGCATCACCATTCTTATTTCTAAGATTGTCGTTATCGCTCATGGGTGGTATTGTACTCGTAAATCGATGGTGGTGAGCATGAAGGTAATTTGTCCGCTTGGCACGTTCTTCCCCAATGTTTGGAGGAGAAAAAGAAGATTTGACTGAGAAGTAAGGTCGTGTATATACAACCCATTATCGCATGTGCATAATTTTTTATATTGGTTTTGATTAATATCCATGCGTCTGGTGTGCTATGTTGAATTTGCTAACAAAGAGGTGTTTTATACTAGTTTAGGCAGTGCAATATCCCTACGACCAGTCTTTCTATTATTGTTATCATAGGAATACTCATACCGGGCCAAGGAAGTTTAATATCACCGTACCCAGCGCAAGATTTTGGCTGAAGGGCCGGACCCGTGTTGATGCAAGTCTAAGTGCATAGGGCCAGTATCACCATTCTCAATGTTGACATTGCCATTTTCTCCTATAAACTTCGCATTTTGCTAAATCAGTGACTACTGGAGGTGACCTGTAAATATGCATTTATTTTTTACATGGACAATACGAAGATTTTTATACTGGTTCAGGTAGTATAATATTCCTACATCCAGTTTATAGTATTATTACTTCTTTAAGATACTATAATGCATACCACGTAAGCAATGCAAGTTAAACAAAGTAAGGTCTGAGATGCTCTAAGTTCCAAGTGCTTGGAACTAAATTGCCACCATATGTAGATAACCAATATGCCTCATTCGCTAAAACTTTTTCTATAACTAGTGGACCGTCCCAGTTTGGTCCCCATGCTCCATTCATCGGATCCTTTACATCGGCCATTACACTCCGTGCTACCAAATCCCATTTGCAAAAGTATCTTTCTTTGAGCCTTGCATTATAATTCTTTGCCATCCTTTTTCGATATGTGGCCACTGCTATTACATCTTCGTCTCTTCTTTCCTGAATTAGATCTAGGGTAGCTTCTCTTAATTTCTTATTATTTTCTGTGGTATATGATATTCTTCTACGTGATGGGATTTCTACATCAACGGGTAGCATGGTCTCATATACATAGGTTAGCAAAAAAGGAGTGTGACCTGTAGGTGATCTAGTTGAAGTTTGGTAGGCTCATGATACTAAAGATAGTTCCTCGGCCCTCTTTCCTTTAGCTTTTTGCAGCCTTTCCTTCATTAATTTTTTGATGGTTTTGTTCGCAACTTCGATCTGTCCATTTGCCTATGGATAAGCAACTGAAGAGAAACTTTTTGTTATGTTGTTCTTCTCGCAAAGCGCTATGAATTCCCTGTTCTTAAACTAGGTGCTATTGTTAGAAATAATTTTATATGGTATCTCATATCTAGTAGTTATATTCCTTACTAGAAAGTGACTGTCTTCTTTGCGGTCATCATGGCTAGGAGTTTTGCTTCTACCCATTGAAGTATTCTACGGCCATTATGGCATATTTAGCTCCTCCTTTCAACATCGAAAATGGTCCAATTTGATCTATTCCCCATATATCAAATGGATATGGACTTGCGAGTGGGATAAGCTCATGGGATGGTTGTCCAGGGATACAAGTGAATCGTTGACATTTGTCGCATTTTCTCACAAATTCCTTTGCATCTTGAAGTGCAGTGGGCCAAAAATAGTAATGTATTATCACCTTATTTCCTCTAGAGTGATCTTTGCATTGTCCCTCGTGTACCTCCCTCATAACCCATACCCGCTCTTCTTTAATAATGCACCTAAGATAAGGGGTGGAATACCCTCTATTGTATAATGTGCTAGCAAAGAAGCTAGTATCTTATTTTTCGAGCTTTATTTCTATTTGGAGATAAGGTTCCATTTAAGAGGAGCTATTTGATAGGAATCATTTGGTTGTTGTCCTCAGTCTTATAAATTTCTATTTGGAGGTAAGGTTCCATTTAAGAGGAGCTATTTGATAGGAATCATCTGGTTGTTGTCCTCAGTCTGATGAAGTAAGGAATCTGTCATGGGTTGATCTTGGTTTTCTACCATATCTTGGTTCTGTATGCCTTGGATGCCAGCCCTCTGGGCTTAGGTTGGGACTGGTGTTTGATTTGATTCGGTTATACTTGGCTTTGCTTGATGCCCAACTAGTACTGCTTTCATTTCGTTAGCTATTTTGGAACTTGCCATTTTTTCCAAAAAGTTGGCAGATGAATTGCTTTCATAAGAGATTTGTTCTATTTCATGTTGTTCAAACTACTCTAGCAGTTTCTTAGATAGTTCTACATATTTAGCTAGGGTTGGTTCCTTCGCTTAATAATCGCCCGGCACTTAATTCACAATTAACTGAGGATCATTGTGAATTTTAACGTGCATTACCTTCATTACCTGATCCATTTACAGGCCTATGAGGAGAGCCTCATATTCTGCTACATTATTTATTGCTTTAAAACCAAATTGTACTGCCCCGTATAGCTTTTTCCCGTTTAGTGTAAGCAATACTTATCCAATCCCTACTTCTTATTCATTTATGCTCCATTTATGAACAGGCTCTAGAACTGTAGGGTGTTTGTTTCCTCCACTGAATGAGGTCTATGGTGCATTCTGCAATAAAGTCTGCAAGTGTTTGACCTTTATCGCCATCATAGGGCAGTAAGTACTATAGTACTGGCAAAGTTCCATTACCCACTTCAGTAAGAGATCTGATGTCTCTGGCTTTTGCAGTATTTGTCTAAGAGGCTTGTCTATGAGGACTTTGATGGGATGTGCCTGGAAATAAGGCTGCATCTTTCTTGCTGTAAGGAGCCAATTTTATGCAAGCTTTTCAACAATTGAGTAGTTTAGCTCTGCCCTTGATAGTTGCTTGCTCGTGAAATAGATGGGCCTTTGCATCCCATCATCCTCTCGTACCACTACAGCACTGGTGGTTTGATTAGTAACAACTACATAATTTTATAAGTTCTCACCTGTTTTGGTTTTGATAATATATGAGTATTGACTAGATGGTCCTTCAGGTTTTGGAATGTGCCTCGCATTCCTCGGTCCATACAAAGTTTCGCCCCTTCTTCACTTGGTTGAAGAAGGGGATGCATTCGTCGTAGCTTTGGATATGAACCTGCTTAGAGCTTCTACTCTATCATTTAGGCTCATCAGATCTTTTGGCTTCTTTGGGATTCCTATCCCTATTATGGCATCAATTTTTTTAGGGTTAGCCTCAATACCACATGTACTCATTATGCGTCCTAGAAAATTTTCAGATTGAATGAAAAAAGTGCATTTCAGAGGATATAGCTGCATATGGTTATTGCCTTAAACCGCAAAGGTCTTCTCTAAATCTTTGACATGATCCGATGCTATTTCGACTTACTAACATATCGTCCACATATACCTCTACGTTCTTTCTAATCTGTATAGCAAACGTCATTGTTGGCTAACCTTTGATAAGTTGCCCCTGCATTCTCGAGTCCAAACGACATGATTTTATAGCAGTATAACCCTTTGTCCATCACAAATCTAGTATGTTTCCGATGTGGTTCAAACATAGCTACCAGATTATACCCCAAATAAACATCCATGGATTAGAGTAGTTCATACCCACTAGTCGCATCCATTAATCGGTCGATCCTTGGTAAGGAATCACCATCCTTTGGGAAAGCCTTGTTGAGATCGATGAAATCTACGCGGGTTCTCCATTTCCCGTTAGGCTTTCTTACCAATACTGGGTTAGCGATCCATTTTGGATAATCGACCTCCCTGATGAACCCATTTTTCTTTAACTTCTCAACCTTTATATGTTTGCTACTATATGTTTACTTAGGTGAGATTTTGTAAGTAGATGTAGTTGTCACAAATCAGTTTGGTTATGTGCATAATTTGTTTATTATACTATTTTATTTATGTATAGAGAAATGTTGTTTACTACACAAAAACAATTTTTGTCATCAATAGTTTTTTATGTATATTTATTAATAAATTCAAATATATATAAATATGTGTGTGTGTGTATATTTCTCTCTCATAATAGCGAATATGCGTATATAAGATATATATAAGATTTAAAATTTTAGTACCCTTATTTATATATAATATGAATTTAGAAGTTCAAAAATTAATTATCATACATATATTCATATTTTTAAATTAATATTTATTGAATTTTGAATTATCTAAAATATATAAATTAATTATTATATTAAAAATTCAATTTTATATTTAAAAAAAAATTATATCATTCCAAAAACGAATTGAAAAAATTTAGGATTTTTCAATAAGGTTTATTATTTTTAATAATTAATATTATTTTGGAAAAACTATTTATGATTTATTAAAAATAATAATTTAATTCAAATTTTTTTAAAATTTTCATTAACTTTCATTCATGATCCTAATATTTCTAAAATTTTAAAATTTGAATTTTTAACAATATATTATTTTATATTACATAATTATTGTTGAAATCAATGTATTTGTTCTTAAAAATAATATTTCAACCTTGAAAAATCTTCAGATTTTTTCTAAGCTCTATTTTATGATTTTAGATTTTCTAAAATTTTAAAATTTTAATTTCCATCAATAGATTATTTTATGTTAATTATTTATAGATGAAAACATTATTTTGTTCATAATATATACAAATTAAAATACTAAAATTATTATGTTTGCAAAACTAAGTTAATTTTGAATTATAAATAATTTTAATAATTGTTCCGTCTCTTTCTATATATATATATATATATATATATATATTTATCTATATATAAATGTTTTATGTTCGTATATTATATATAATATATTTATACATACATATGTGTGTGTATTGTAACACATTGTAACAACCCTAGATTTTTGAATATAATTTAAATTTGACTTTATTTTGTTTGAAATTATTTTAAGTTTGTTTTATTTGTAAGATTTCATTTATACATATTTTTAAAGTGGTAATAGATTTTTTCCAAAATTTATTGCATTTATTTCCTATTTTTAAAGGCTGGCTTCTATTTTCTGCTATTTTCTTAAAATTTATTTATTTATTTTTGTGAATGTAATTTTATTTTGTATTCTTATCTTTATATATAAATATTTTTCTAGTACATAAATTTTTTCCAAAGTTCATTGAATTTGTTTTAAATTTTTAAAGACTAGTTTGCATTTTAAGCTATTTTCTTAATTTAAACTGTATTTAATTAAAATTTACTTATTTATTTTATGCATTCATTTTTATTTCTGAGTTTTATCTTTATTTATCAACATTTTTCATATATTTAAAATTCCAAAAGAAATGGTGGAAATATAAAGAGTTTGTGACCTTTTATTTGCCTAAGTCTTTTTATATTCTTGCCTTTTCAATTTCAACCATCTCTTGCTGTCTTTTTGGCCGACCTATCTCATTTCTTTTCAGCCACATTTTTTCATTTTCTCACGCAAAAGAAAACTCTTCTCAACCCTAAAAATCATGGCCAAAATCTGAGCAAAGAGGTTGGTAAATTTATATTTCTTTTCATTGTTTTTCTACTTGTTCATATTGGATTTGCTCTTGCTTTCTCACCTTCTATGCTCAGCTTCTCCTTCCTCCTCTACCTTGGCCGCCTCCACCACCACCTGACCCAGCCACAACCTCCTCCAGTCCAGCCCAAGCCCATGCCGTGCACCCATGTGACCAGATCTACCAAGGAATCTACATAAACTTCACATATATTTGCATAGCCGAGCACTATATTGCTTCCACCACTTCAAACTCCTCTTTGGCTGGCCATACACCACCACCTTCTTTTCCTGACCCAACACCCACTGCCATGTCATCCCTACCCCACCTGAAGATCTGGTCGTGCATAGGTTAGCCTTGGCCGTGACTTTTTGTGGCTTGAATCTATGTGGTGTTGCCTTTGTGTTGTTGTTTCATGCACACAACTCTCCACTCCATCATCTCTTACATGTTTGGCCGATCACTCATGAACCCATACCAGATCAAAACCATGCCTTGGCCATGTATATTCAGATCTATAGCTGAGGCATAGGTGGTAGAAAGCAAGTGAAAAGCTTTGGTTTTGTTTTATGCATTTATTCCTAACATTGTTTTCTTTTATTTGTGTTGAAAACTTATGTTATATATACTTGTTTTGTTTGAATGTATCCAAGGCGATTAACTTTGGCTCTCCACTCTCAAATCATATTCATGTTGTTGTGCCTTCGAAGACTCTTTGTTGTGTGTTTTGGTTGTCATCTCCAGCTTAAATAAGTGAGTTATTCTCACTAGACAAATGTGTACTTATATGACTAGTAAACTGATTGCAGTTGAATCTGTAAAACCATATCACATGCTATATCTGCTATGCTAGCATTATATGATGCTCACACATGTTTATACACTTTTTATATCATAAGTTACTGTTATATCATGCTATTCTTTTCGTTTATATATCAGTTCACCATTGCAAGTTCTCTGTAGATAGAATCACTATGGGTTCAAATGATACATACCCGAACGAACTTTAGAATAGGAAAAATCGTTATGGGCTGAAATGATAGGCCTGAACTATTTTTATTTATTTCATTTAACTTTGGATTTCGGGTATGAAATGATAAAACTCGGATTTTTCCTTTGTAAATTACAGATTGAAATGATATATTATCTGTATCATTGGATTTAGGTTAGAAAATTTTATACAGACTGTGGTTGAAGTATATTTTTCTAAAATTTTAAAATGATTTGAAAATGTAAATATTACGATAATTTTAATTTTAATTTGAATTTAAATGATTTTATAAAGTGTTATTGATTTTTCTATAAATTACAAATAGTTAAATAAATAAGTGTTTAAAAGTTGAAATTTTAAGTATAACTTAACTTGGAAAAATGTGAATGTGATCCAAGATAAAAGTTAAGTTGAGAAAAATTATAAAATGGAATTTAAATTTAATTTATGAAATGGTAAATTAAATTAAAATGTAAAGTAAATGAAATGTTATAAATTTGTACATCAATTTCTATAAGTGAATTATTAAAGAAATCTGTTTTTTGTTTGAAAATTTCACTTTATAAAATCATCGATTAAAGGGTACTTAGATGATCATTTTAAACCGAGAAATATGATTTTATAAGTTAAAAATGGTTTAAATTAAAGTTTAACGGTTTGTGGAATTGTATTGAAATTTGAAATTTAATTTAACAGCATTTCTAAGTGCTGCAATTGATACAAATAAACAATGGCTAAAATTGAACTAAAGGCTATTACAACACTTTGTAAGTGTTGTAGTTGCAGTATTGAACTAAAGCTTTATTTGAAACATGAACTATTACATCATTTCTAAAAATTCTATCTTTGTCAAATTTAACTGTTTAAAATGTAACTTCTCGTAGCATTATCTAAATGCTGCGAAAACTGAAAATTTCATTGTTTTAAATAAATTAAAGTGAATAAAAGAATTCTGAAAATGGTAAATATTGGGAAATAGAATATTTGAATTTTAAATATAATGGCCTCATTTTTAATGGTTTAAATGGAGTATTTTGATTTGAAATATAAACAATTTTGAATGTGATTTGAAATGGTATTTAAATAAAATAAAATGAATGAGGATCGTAAGGAAATAATATTTTGATATTTTGAAATGGATTTGGAATGATATTTGACTTAGAAGTATAAAAATATCATTTTTGAATTTTAACCACGGGATGTATTTAAATTTATGGTTTAACTGATCCTTAGAGGATGAGCGATCCCAAGCATCATTTAAGTTGTTGTGCATTACTACTACAGTTCACTTGAGTTGGTTTACATTATATAAGTATGTGTGTCGTGACTCGAGTGTTTTGTGTTTTACCTTACCCTTGGGCCAGCCTGAGTATTTACAGCTTAGCTTTGGATTTCTTTTCTGGAGCTAGGAATCGCTGGAGATTCTGCTTGTCTAGTTATCTATTCCATTTCAGTTTCAGCTCTGGTATTTATAAATTTATATGTATTTGGAATTTCTATTGTATATGTTTTCAGACTGATATCATGTATTTTGTTTTGAGAATTTGTTATAGTAGCTTCATGAACTGCTGTGGTATTTTAAATTCCTCTACGAGTTATTCTGATATTTCTGTGTCTGTGATTCTGTGATTGTATTTCATTTGCTCCAAATTTATTTACAATGCGGTATTTTGAGCAATTCAAGTCTGGCATGTGTGAATGCGAATGGCTGAAAATATCGGGTTGTTACAGTTGGTATCAGAGCTTTGGTTTTAGGCAAACCATAGTCGGTGGAGCAAAAACTCATTAGAGATAGGGTAGAAATACCCTAGAATGAGTGAAATCAATCTCAGAATCCTTTCTTTGTGAGAGAACGTATTTTCGAAGTGCATAATGATTTTCAAATGATTTTGAAAGTATTTACAAAGATTATATTGGTATAAAAATCTTCTTATTTTGAAATCAAGATCTTCTAAACTTCATTCCTTTGGTATCCATCTTGTCAGTAATTTATTTGGTTAGGACTTACTTGGATTTGGAAATTCTATCTTGTTGATCCAGACTCTTTTCTTGATAGGAAGTTATTGTAGTTATGGCAAGATCGAAAGAGCAGAAAGTAACTCGTCGAGATCATCGAGCACTAGCCCGTAAGGAACGGGAGGAAGCAATGGAGAAGTGGGAAAAGCTGTGGACGGAAAGAGCAGGACTTGGTTCTTACGACCATGTCATTTGTTATCGGTGTCAGGAGAAGGGATTTGCCGCCATGTGTGGGAAGAGAGATGAAGGTAAGAAGGAGGGCAAGCATTTTCGATCCAAGATCTTCTGTTTTAGATGCCGTAGTATGAGGTACTTTCCCAATCGCTGCCATAAGGTAAAGAAAGTAATATCTACACCCTCTGCATCAGTCGACCAATCCACTACTTGCTATCACTGCAGGAGGCCTGGGCATATAGCCAGGAATTGTCCTGTGAGGAAGTACGGAAGGAAGGCTGTGTACCCGCAGTTCGTTAGGGAAGAAGGGAGTGTAGTGCATTTATGCAAGAAGTGTAGGTGTTGGGAGCATATTGAGGGGGAGTGTTCTGGACCCGTTGAAGTACCACCCGGTAGAATTAATATCGATGCTTTGTTTATGTATGGTGGTATTCTATGGATCTGTTTGTTTTCAGCAGTTGTTAGGTTGCATTCGATAAACTCTATTGTATCTTTTGTATAGCTGAAGTTCTCAAACTAAGATATTTATGTTCCTGTTTTCATATGATATGAAATTTGAGTCTCTGTTTGTTTGAAATCTAACCTTGAATCATCCCTTGTGTTTGTTTTGAAATCCATCCTTGAATCATCCCTTGGAAATTTGTGTTTAGTTGTATTTTGGAATTGTGCATATATCGAAATTATTATTTTAATAAGGATGGCCCTATTCTATATAAAAGTGAAATGTTTTCAATAAGGATTTTTATATCTTTTGAAATGGAAATTTAAAACTTTTAAAGGATTTGAAATTTTGAAAATTCAAAAGAATTTGACTTATATAAAATGATTTATAACTGAAGGGTTTTGAATTTTGAATTCCGAGGAATCGAACTCCGGTGTTTTGAAATCGGTTTTAAGATTTGGAAAATATATAATAATAATATGATTTAAAGATATTTCTCCAAAATAGAAATGTTTCAAATGTATTCGAATGAATTCCAATGATTTTGAAGTAATTTCAAATAAGTTTCAAGAAAATAAAGTCCAGAACCCACTTATATCGCTGGAAAATAATTTCGTTGATGAATACATGCATCATCGACATTGATTTTCGAGTTTCTGAGTAAGGTAGAGGCGACTCTAGTAGCTTTGCTATGCGAGTGATTTTGTGAAACCAAATTCTAATTTCAGATTTTGAAGTATGGTTTAATATTCGAAAGTTATTTGTGTGTATATATATGTATAAATATTTGAGATGATTTAAAGTAAGCTGGTGTTTAGTCCTCGAGATTCAGATTTGTTTTGGTATAACCCTATCTTTTGAAATTAGTTTACTGATTTGTTGGTGATTTCCAACTCTTGAATTGAAAATATGATTTCTTCGACTATTATAAGGTTCGAACATTTTCAAATCAAGGTTAACTTTTCAAGGCTAAGTAATTTTGAAAGGTATAGGGTATTTATTAAAGAATATAAGTTTAGTTTGGTTTACGGGTAATTTGAGTTTATTTTAAAAATGATGGAGTTATGAAATGAATATTTCAAAACTAAGTAATAATGAAGTAAAATTTGAGATATATGAAATTATAAAAATTTAGTTTTGGAATATGGTATATTTAAGCTTTGAAATATATTAAAGATTGAATAGTTTATTTTATGGATCAAATCTTTATTTGAAATTTGATAATGTTTGAAATCGTCTTGTTGGAAAACTAAATTGAATTGAAACTGATGGTTGAATTGAATTAAAATTGGAAATTTTAGATTTGGGTTTAATTGAATAAATTTGTGAAATGTAAAGAATTAAAGGAATGTTTTATGATTTCAAATGTATGATTTTGAAAGGTTATGATTTTCAAAGTGTAATGACTTCAAGTATTTTGGTTTCGAAAGATTTATAACTTTGAAAGTATTATGATTTTTGAAAGTGGATATATGTTTGAAATAGAAATGAATTTGTTGACATAAATTTTGTTGATTTGGAAATTTGGATTATTTTCTAAATCTATTGTTTTAAGAAACGTTGAAACTGAATATATGTAATTTGGAAGAAATGATTTGGCAAAACCATATATGATTGTGAAACTGAAATGTTATTGAAAGGAATTGAAATTGAGAACCTTGATTTACTAAATACTTGATTTGGGAATTATTAAACTTATATAAAAATTGTTTTGTATAAATATGAAGTGATTTGAAACTATTGATCTGTAAAGGTAATAAATTTGTAAATTGAAATCTTATATAATCGAAGTCTATATAAGTGTGATTTAATGTACTATTGATTTTGGAAAGTATTCAATTTGAAATGAAATCTTATATATAATGGACTTTATATAAGCATGATATTTGAAAGCAATTTTGAAAGGTACTATATGATATATATTTTCAAATTAAAGATATGGAAAGTGCCTTCTGCTTGATATCCGCTTTGTGGCCACACTGTGGATTCATTCTATCGATATTATTCTCTCTGATTTGGTTTTTTCGGATATGATACTCGAGTGTCCATCGAATTCCATGGCGATCTCCATGGTCTTACGAGCGAGACTGCATAGCGCAACCTGCCTGGCTGAGATGGCCTAGGGGTAAGGATTGTTTCCTGGGGGATCCAGGCGTAACCATTGTGTATCCTGCAATCTATGTAGGTCGCATTAGTAGCGAAACTGCCTGGATGAGACGGCCTAGGGATACATATTGTTTCCTGGGGGATCCAGGCGTAACCATTGTGTATCATGCAATCTATGTAGGTCGCATTAGTAGCGAAACTGCCTGGATAAGACGGCCTAGGGGTACGGATTGTTTCCTGGAGGATCCAGGCATAACAATTGTGTATCCTGCACTTTACTAGTCATTATGGCGTAACTCGCAGGGCTGAGAAAGCTTACGGATACAGTTTGTTTCCTGAGGCATATAGGCGTAACCATTGTGTATCTACGATCCATGGTTAGACAAACGTTTTGGTTTGGTTGATTTGTTTGGATTGTACTTTCCATATGTTTTTAAAATGTTTTCCAGTACTTTTACTGGGTGCTGAAACATGTCTACTAAGCACCTGGAGAATTCTAGCTTTGCGCCTGATCAACGCATGGCCAGAGTCTACAGGAACAAAAGTAAACTTATTAAGACATCGAGTTATAAAAGTATTTTGACAAAGTATTGTATAAAGGATATTTTGATCATTTATTTTACTTTTCTAAATAATGTAAAATGTTTTAAATTTTGTTTACTTCGAACTAACAAATTTGAACCAAATGACTATATATCATATTATAAAATGTTGTAAATATAAAATTATAAATTGGAATGTATATGGTTTTAAAATAATGGTCCATCCTTGTGTTCCAACCTATTTTTCCTCCTAGCTATTCCTACCTTCTTCTTGTTTGAGGGTTCTTTCTGCATTATGGAAAGAGTTGGTTCTTTGGCTTATCGTTTAGATTTGCCCGAGAAACTTTCTGGAGTGCATGGTGTATTCCATGTCTCGCACCTTCGCCGTCATCTTCATGATCCATCTCTTATTACCCAGCCTTATGCTCTTGATAGTTTGGATATTGATCCTAATCTGATTCATGAGAGGAAGCCACTACGTATTGTCGACGGAGGTACGAAGCATCTCATAAGGAAATCTATTAATCTGGTCAAAGTGCAGTGGAGTGCTGGCAATCGAGATTGTATCTGGAAAACGGATGAGTGCATTCGTACTTCGAATCCAGAATTGCTCGTTTCAGGGACTATTTTGTTGTTCTATCTAGTTTCTCTTTATTTTCCTTGCCATTCTTTTCGAGGACGAAAAGATTTGAGTGGGGGAGAGTGTAACAACCCTAGATTTTTGAATATAATTTAAATTTGACTTTATTTTGTTTTAAATTATTTTAAATTTTTTTATTTATAAGATTTCATTTATACATATTTTTAAAGTGATAATAGAATTTTTTTTCAAAATTTATTGCATTTATTTCCTATTTTTGACGGCTAGTTTCTATTTTCTGCTATTTTCTTCATTTAAATTTTATTTAATTAAAATTTATCTATTTATTTTTGTGAATGCATTTTTATTTTGTGTTCTTATATTTATTTATAAATATTTTTCAAGTACATAAATTTTTTCCAAAGTTCATTGAATTTTTTTAAAGTTTTAAAGACTAGTTTGCATTTTAAGCTATTTTCTTAATTTAAACTGTATTTAATTAAAATTTATTTATTTATTTTATGCATTCATTTTTATTTCTGAGTTTTATCTTTATTTATTAGCATTTTTCATATATTTAAAATTGCAAAAGAAATGGTGGAAATATGAAGAGTTTGCGACCTTTTATTTGCCTAAGTCTCTTTGTATTCTTGCCTTTACAATTTCAACCATCTCTTGCTGTCCTTTTGGCCGACCTATCTCATTTCTTTTCAGCCACATTTTTTTTCATTTTCTCACGCAAAAGAAAACTCTTCTCAACCCTAAAAATCATGGCCAAAATCTGAGCAAAGAGGTTGGCAAATTTCTATTTCTTTTCATTGTTTTTCTACTTGTTCATACTGGATTTGCTCTTGCTTTCTCACCTTCTACTCTCAATTGTTGAGTCACAGCTTCTATGAAGATTTTGATTGCTGACAACAATATTAAAGCGATCGACAAATCAAGACGTACATATGGTATTCTAGATTATAGGTTGATTATTTGATGTTATAATAGTAATAAAATTGTCAAAATCTATCCTCAAATAATCATGCACAAAATATAATATATATATATATACATTTATATAGGTTGTGCACTTTATTGTGCAACTTAACAGAGACCGGTCGACCGGTCCAAAAATGAACGGTCGACCGTTCCTGTTGAATGTGCACAATAAACGTGCACACATGTACATAACGACTATATTTTTAAAAACCTGTCTACCGGTTAGTTTTTGACCTGTCGACCGTTTTTAAACAGAGAGCAACTTCTTCCAAAAGACACATCTTTCTTCAATGGTTGCGTCTCTTCTTCTTCATCAATGATCATAACTTTTGACTGCAACTTTTCACCAAAGGTTATAACTATTTTCTCTCTATAAATACACATCAATATCATTGATTAAAATAATAAGTTTTATTAAGATTATATATGCTCTCTATTTATTCTTTGAATTCACTTGCATTCAAAAAGCTCTAAACTACTTTCATTCCTTATTGAATCATTGACACTATCTCATATATTTTGATTCAATAAGCAATATAAATTCCATAATCTTCACAAACATCATTCACAATTTGAGGATAAGATTATAGGAAGAGTGTACTACAAGTGACAAATCCGTGTTTACAAGA
Organism: Allium cepa; assembly: GCA_030765085.1. Taxonomy (NCBI): domain Eukaryota; kingdom Viridiplantae; phylum Streptophyta; class Magnoliopsida; order Asparagales; family Amaryllidaceae; genus Allium; species Allium cepa. The sequence continues at coordinate 456,265,009 of CM060938.1, read as the reverse complement.
GCACAAGTTGTCAACAACAATTGTAATTGTTTTTTGTTGAAGTCCTCAGTATTGTAAGAGGCAAGTGTTGAAGTCCTCAGTATTGTAAGAGGCAAGTGTTGAAGCCCTCAGTGTTGTAGAGGCGTGAAATCCCGTTCGGCTGTTCGGGTAATTGTAAACCTGTTCCTCCGGGTGAAGCGAGGTTGTAATTAGTGAAAATCCAGATAGTAGTCTGGGACTGGACGTAGGACGGTGCTCCGAACCAGTATAAAAATCTCTGGTGTGATTTTTCTATTTTTTATTTACAATGCTATTATCATCTATTTCTGCATTTGTATTGTAATCCATATTATACGATCCGTGTATACTATATTAGCACATATAATTGTATACACACCGCACTTTCATTTGGTATCAGAGCACGGTCATCATATAACCGTAACACAGTTATTTGATATATTCTTGTAATATGGCAAATAACGCAAGTACTAGCACTCAAAACACCACTTACACAGAAGGGCAATCGACACAAAGACCTCCATTTTTCAATGGTCTTAACTATAGTTATTGGGCAACACGTATGTCATTCTTTATGCAATCAAGTAGCTATGATGCTTGGAATGCTACTCAAAGAGAAATAGTGAATCCAACAACTGATTATTCAGAATGGACTGTGGCTGAGAAAACGGCAGCAGCCGTAAATGCGAGAGCAATAAATATGTTGTTCTGTGCATTAGACCAAAATGAATATAACCGTGTTAGTATCTGCACTACTGCATATCAAATTTGGCAAACGCTAAAAATCACTCATGAAGGTACTAACAAGGTTAAACAAGCCAAAATAGCCATGCTGAAAAGTCAGTTTCAAAATTTCAAAATGAAACCAAATGAAACAATCAATGACATGTATTCACGGTTTCAAACTATTCACCATGCACTTATTGGGTTAGGACAAAAGTATTCCGATTTTGATGTTGTTTCAACAGTCCTACATTCTCTGACTAATGAATGGGAAGGAAAAGTATTAGCAATTGAAGAAGCTAATGACCTTTCCGTCATGAAGCCAGATGAATTGATAGGAAATTTAATGTCCTATGAAGCAAATTTGCAGGCTAGAAAAGAACAAAAAGAAGAAAAGAAAAATGTAGCATTTCATGTTGAGAAAGATGAAAATGAATCAGATTCTGAAGATGAAGATTTGGCGTTCATTGCTAAAGGTTTCAAAAAATTCCTAAAATATCGAAAAGCCAGTCGCTACAATAAAAGGAAACCTGGATCAAATAAACCATCTTCATCTGCTATAGAATGTTTCAACTGCCATAAAAAGGGACACATGCAGAAGGATTGTCCAGAACAAAAGAAAAAGTCAGAAAATGACAAATTCAAATATAAGAAGGACAAATCAAAGAAACGAGCCTTCTCAGTAACATGGGATGATTCAGAGTCATCTTCATCAGAAAGTGAAAGTGATTCGGAGAATGAACAAGCTAATGTTTGTTTTATGGCAACAGAAGATGAGGTACAAATTCCTACATTTGATGAATTACTTGATATTAATGCTGAATTGATAGTCAAATATAAAGACATAAAACGTCAATTAAAAGTAGTCAAAGCAGATTTAAGTAGAGCAGAGTTTGAACGAGATATGTTAAAAGATGAGAAGAAAATATTAGAAGAAGAACTTGAAAATATTCAAGAATCATCATCTAATGTTGACTCTCAAATATCTCTTTTGAGTCAAGAAATAGAAGCTCAAAAAGAGAAAAATAATGCTCTCACTACTGAAAATCATGAACTTAAAGCAAAAGTCAAAATTCTAGACCTAGAAAAAGCTAGTTTACAAATAAAGTTTGATGACATTACTCAAAATGTTTCTAACTTTAACAAAGGTCGAGAAAATTTGACTAAAATCATTGAAAGTTCACAATCTATTTCAGATAAACAAGGTTTGGGATATAACAAACATAAAACTAAGAAACATCTTAGAAATAAAAGGAAGAAGAAAGTACAAAAAACTGAAGCTAAGAAAAATCTTAGTTTATTATATTTCAAACCAAAACCAATAGTGAAATTTCAAAAGAAAGATGTCAAGACTATCAAAATATGGGTTCCTAAAACAAATAACAATTTGATTAGGAACAAATACATTCAGCAATTCATGAATACTGTGCATCTTAATAATAATTATATATATAAAGGGGATACCGGACCCAAATGGGTTTGGACTCCTAAGACCTAACTCTTAGGACCCTATGAAAAGTGGGTACCATGAACTTAATTCTATGTTTGCAGGTCCCACTGAAGAAAAGAGGAAAGTGGATATTGGACAGTGGTTGCTCAAAGCATATGACGGGAGACAAGAGCTTACTAACAAATATTAAATACTCAGATGGTGGCTCAGTCACTTTTGGAGACAATTCAAAAGGTTATATCATCGGCAAAGGCGATGTGAGCAATTGTGGTACATCTAACTTACCTCTTATTACTAATGTCATGCTAGTTAGAAATTTAAAACACAATTTACTTAGTATTAGTCAGTTATGTGACAAGGGTTTTATAATTTCCTTTTCAAATAATAAGTGTAGTATTTTAGATAAAGATCATAATTTGGTTTTTGAAGGTTATAGAGACAGAAATATATATATTCTAAATATGAATATTAATCATAATTCAGATATGTGTCTTATGGCTAATGACAATGATCCATGGCTATGGCACAAACGTTTCTGTCATATAAACTTCAGAACTATTGACAAGCTAGCCAAAAACAATCTAGTTAGAGGACTACCCAAAATGAGTTTTAAAGTTAACAACATTTGTGATGCATGTCAATTAGGAAAATTGACCAAATCATCATTTAAATCCAAGAAAGTCATATCAACATTACAACCGCTTGAGTTACTACACATGGATTTATTTGGACCTACTAGAGTTCAATCAATAAATCACAGTCAATATGTGCTTGTAATTGTTGATGATTTCTCTCGTTATACATGGACAATTTTCCTAAAAAATAAAAGTGATACTTTCGATCATTTCAAATCTTTCGTCAAAAGAATTCAAAAATCAAAAGGGATTAAAGTTAAAAATATAAGAAGTGATCATGGCGGAGAGTTTGAAAATAATGAATTTGAACATTTTTGTAGAAAGAAAGGTATATATCATAATTTTTCGTTTCCCAGAACTCCACAACAGAACGGAGTAGTAGAACGAAAGAACCGAACTTTACAAGAATGTGCAAGAACATTATTAAATGGAACCACCTTACCAAAACACTTCTGGGCAGAAGCTGTTGCAACTGCCTGTTATGTTTTAAATCGTGTGTCCATAAGACCTCTTACCAAAAATACTCCTTATGAATTGTTTAACAAAAGAAAGCCCAAAATCTCATACTTCAAAGTTTTTGGTTCTAAGTGCTTTATTTTAAATACGAAAGACCAGCTTGGAAAATTCGATCCAAAAGCCGATGAAGGAATATTTGTCGGTTATTCGGAACGAAGTAAGGCCTATCGAATATTTAATAAACGAACCAAAACTATTGAAGAATCACTTCATGTATCTTTTGATGAAATCTATCAGCATCCTCACACAATATCAGATGATGACGAATCAATAGTCATTAATAATCCAATCATCTCAAATACTGATTCTGACTCAGAAGTAATTATTGAGAATACTCCTCAAATATGTGAATTACAATCACCACCAAGAATATTAAGAGACCATCCGGCCCAAAATATAATAGGTGAAATAACATCACATGTCAGAACAAGGAGTCAACTCAATCAAATGGGTCATGTCGCTTTTCTCTCAAATATCGAACCCAAGAATTCAAAAGAAGCTGCTACAGATGATTACTGGATCATTGCCATGCAGGAAGAACTAAATCAGTTCGAGCGCAATGACGTTTGGGAACTTGTTCCGAGACCAACTGATCAGTCAGTAATTGGTACTAAATGGGTCTATAAAAATAAGGCTGACGAACAAGGAAATATCACCAAAAATAAAGCAAGATTAGTAGCACAAGGATACAATCAGGAAGAAGGTATCGATTATGAAGAAACTTTTGCACCAGTTGCTCGACTAGAAGCTATTAGAATTCTATTATCTTTTGCTTGTTATCATAATTTCAAACTTTATCAGATGGATGTCAAAAGTGCTTTTCTCAATGGATTTATCAAAGAGAATGTCTATGTCGAACAACCACCTTTATTCGTACATGAAAAATATCCTGACCATGTGTTCAAACTTAAGAAAGCTCTGTATGGTTTAAAACAAGCACCTCGTGCTTGGTATGAACGTTTACGTAGCTATCTTATTAATTCAGGGTTTGAAATAGGCAAAGTCGATCAAACTTTGTTTATTAAACATTCTCGAAATGATATTCTGGTTATCCAAATATATGTAGACGATATCATCTTTGGTTCAACAAACGATAAACTCTGCAAGGAATTTGCAAGTATTATGACCAAAGAATTCGAAATGTCTCATATGGGAGAACTATCTTATTTTCTTGGACTTCAAATCAAACAACTTTCAAACGGTATTTTTATCAATCAAGAAAAATACTGTGAAAATCTTATCAAACGCTTCGGATTACAAAATACATCTGGTAAACCAACTCCTATGAGTACAACTACACATCTTGAAAAAGATGAAAGTGGTAAGAATGTTGACCAGAAATTATATCGAAGCATGATTGGTTCTCTTCTTTATCTTACAGCTAGTCGTCCAGATATATTAATGAGTGTTTGTTTATGTGTGCTCGTTTTCAAGCCGATCCAAAGGAATCACATTTACGAGCAGTGAAACGTATAATTCGTTATCTAAATAATACCAAAGATTTTGGTCTTTTCTATCCAAAAGAATGTCCATTTGAATTAGTATCATATAGTGATGCTGATTTTGGTGGCTCACGGACGGATAGAAAAAGTACAAGTGGTACGTGCCATTTTATTGGAAAATCACTTGTCTCTTGGTTTAGTAAGAAACAGAATTGTGTTTCACTATCAACATGTGAAGCTGAATATATATCAGCGGCTCTCGCTTGTACTCAAGTACTATATATGCAACAAACACTTCAAGATTTCGATATACATTTATCGAATTCTATTATATACTGTGATAACACGAGTGCAATAAATCTCTCTAAAAATCCAGTAAATCATTCTAGAACCAAACATATTGATATCCGTCATCATTTCCTTAGAGATAATATTGAAAAAGGTAATATACATCTTGAATATGTTCACACTGACAATCAAATAGCCGATATTTTCACTAAACCATTACTTGAATCTAGTTTTATTAAACTACGAAGAGAGCTTGGCTTAGTATCTCGGAAAGATCTATAATAGAATAAGTAACCTTCAAACTTAGGCTATATATTTTTCAAATAATTCTTAAATTTCAGCCTATAACAAACTATACCTATTTTTATAACTTTTTTTTTTCTATCATTGTTTTTGTTTACGGCTAATTATCTCTAACAAATCCTATCCTCAAGTTCATTGGCAAACTTTTTTCTATATAAACGTTTGAAAAATACACTTTCATTCATTCACCTTCTTGCTGAAAATTATAAATCACCCTAAACAAGCTACCATGGCACACATTTGCGACAAATGCGCAGAGGAATCTCATATTTCTATCACTAGCTCGGAGTCGGAGGAACAATATTCTCCGATTACACCGAAACAAAGGCCGGAATGCCCTCACCATTGTTTTCGCACACCTGGCCATACTCCAACATCCAAGCGTGCAAAGAAAGCACTATTCTGCTCTCCGCGCACGAAGGCGCAAATCGATGAAATTCATCACTACCAAAAGCATCAAATTGATCTTCAACGACAACTACATTATGGTCAAAACCTACTATACCATGAACAACAACGTACTTCAACTCGTTTATCCGCTTTAGAACGAATGGCTTCATTCTTCTGCGGTTCAAACAAACACGATGTTCATGAACCAATGCCGTCAAGACCATCGACTTCAACAACTCCAAACTCTTGGGATAAAAACTATAACGAGAATGAAGGAGCTCGATATAAGTGGAGTCCGTGGGCTAAACGCATTGAAAACGACAAGAATTCTAATAACAACTCACCTTCTCATTAGAATTCCATAATGTATATTATTTTGCTTTCATATATATAATTCTTGTAATACAGTATATTTTTGCAATAATAACATAATATATAATATATTAATTCGACTCGTTTTCAAAATTTTTGCCAAAATCTGCATTTTTGCACACAGAGCCAAACCGGTCGACAGCCTAAAATATGACCGGTCGACCGTTTTGCTCTCTGGTTGAAAACGGTCGACCGGCAATACGCAGGCGGTCGACCGGTCGGCAGTTATTATTTTTTTTATATACTTCACGTATATATTTTTGCCACCAACCCTCTTTACTTTCTACTCTCCACTGAAAATTTTCCCATTTCCAAACCCTAGTTCATATTCTCAAGCTTCACAAACTCTCAAATTCTCTTCAATGGCTCCTCCTCAGAAAAAATCAAAGAAAAGAGCAACATCAGAAACTTCTTCTCTTACTCTCTCTGCTAGAAAATGGTTAGAATCTCCGGTTGCAGTAACTAGATGGAATCAAATGACAAATTACAAATTCCATCCAGGCTCATTCATCAAATTCGACGATTTCACTGCATACGGTATTCAAAGATTAGCAAATAGATCTCGTATCTCTCCTCTTATTGATTTTTCTGTAAATAGCGTACAAATTAATCATTTGATGATTAAGCTATTTTATGCGAATATGAATTTAGAGGAATATACTCCGGAAAATCCAAATGGAGTTATTTGGTCAGTAGTATGTGGCAAACGAATCTATCTCACTTATGATAGAATTGCTTCTATTTTGGGAATACCGAATAGGGGTGAAGAGTTTTCATCCACATTTTGTGAAGTTTTTACCCGGAATAGTACGAGTCATAAATTTATAGAAGATGATAGTAACGGCACCAAATCGATTGGGCTACGACCGACTGCAAGGTTGTTACACCATGTCCTAATGCACTCTCTATTTCCTCGATTAGGAAACTATGATGCCGTTTACAAAGAGAATTTCAAGGCTCTTTATGCTATCTACGATGATATCGAAATAAATTGGGTTCACATGATTTTCGATGAAATTCTTAAGGTAAATAACTCTACTCGTCCACATTTCTTCCATAACGAGTATATTATGCGTATGTTGCTTGCATGTGGAGTCACACCTCCGGATTCGGCATATTCTACACCAAAGTGTATTGACTCCACTACTATCAAACGGATGAAGCTTCCTCCTCCATATGTTCATATTATGCCATTCGAACAATGGCAACAACGCGATACTCAAGAACAACAAGCTCCACCATCTCGTCGTCGTTCTGAAGATGTTAGATTATTGAAATCTAAATCATCTACAAGAGAATCTCTTGAAACCATCGCTCGGGATCAATTTTTACTTGAATCAAGACTAAAACGAATGGATTCGAAAATTGATAGACGATTCAATAAGGTAAAGTCATTCTTCGGCGCTATATGGGATGCTATATCATGTAGCACATCCGTCTCGACCCAACATCAAGACCCCGGAAAACGTCCGGCTCCTCCAACTTTTACTTGGTCGACATCCGAGGAATCCGGTGGTACAAGCGGACAAGGTCGTGGGGACAATGACGATGACGATGACGATGACGATGACGACGACGACGATGATGATGATGATGATGAGGAAGAGATCCAGTCGGAATGAAGTTAGTTTGTTTTTCTTTTCATTTTTTTTTTAAAACATATATGGCACTTGTACTAAATAGTGTCCATCTTTTTATTCGTAGTAGACTATGACTTGCATTGTACTTCATCAAAACATCCTGTGTTTGAATGTATGCATTGTTCTCTTTGGTTTATATTTTCTATTGTTTACTCCTTTTTGTCGATGACAAAGGGGGAGAATGGGTGCTAATAATTGTCTGCAGGAAATCACATATTCAGGGGGAGATCCTATACTTGAGTTTTTATATTGTCATCAATCAAAAAGGGGGAGAATGTTGAGTCACAGCTTCTATGAAGATTTTGATTGCTGACAACAATATTAAAGCGATCGACAAATCAAGACGTACATATGGTATTCTAGATTATAGGTTGATTATTTGATGTTATAATAGTAATAAAATTGTCAAAATCTATCCTCAAATAATCATGCACAAAATATAATATATATATATATATACATTTATATAGGTTGTGCACTTTATTGTGCAACTTAACAGAGACCGGTCGACCGGTCCAAAAATGAACGGTCGACCGTTCCTGTTGAATGTGCACAATAAACGTGCACACATGTACATAACGACTATATTTTTAAAAACCTGTCTACTGGTTAGTTTTTGACCTGTCGACCGTTTTTAAACAGAGAGCAACTTCTTCCAAAAGACACATCTTTCTTCAATGGTTGCGTCTCTTCTTCTTCATCAATGATCATAACTTTTGACTGCAACTTTTCACCAAAGGTTATAACTATTTTCTCTCTATAAATACACATCAATATCATTGATTAAAATAATAAGTTTTATTAAGATTATATATGCTCTCTATCTATTCTTTGAATTCACTTGCATTCAAAAAGCTCTAAACTACTTTCATTCCTTATTGAATCATTGACACTATCTCATATATTTTGATTCAATAAGCAACATAAATTCCATAATCTTCACAAACATCATTCACAATTTGAGGATAAGATTATAGGAAGAGTGTACTACAAGTGACAAATCCGTGTTTACAAGAGCACAAGTTGTCAACAACAATTGTAATTGTTTTTTGTTGAAGTCCTCAGTATTGTAAGAGGCAAGTGTTGAAGTCCTCAGTATTGTAAGAGGCAAGTGTTGAAGCCCTCAGTGTTGTAGAGGCGTGAAATCCCGTTCGGCTGTTCGGGTAATTGTAAACCTGTTCCTCCGGGTGAAGCGAGGTTGTAATTAGTGAAAATCCAGATAGTAGTCTGGGACTGGACGTAGGACGGTGCTCCGAACCAGTATAAAAATCTCTGGTGTGATTTTTCTATTTTTTATTTACAATGCTATTATCATCTATTTCTGCATTTGTATTGTAATCCATATTATACGATCCGTGTATACTATATTAGCACATATAATTGTATACACACCGCACTTTCATCAACTTCTCCTTCCTCCTCCACCTTGGCCGCCTCCATCACCACCTGACCCAGCCACAACCTCCTCCAGTCTAGCCAAACCCCATGCCATGCACCCATGTGACCAGATCTACCAAGGAATGTACAAAAACTTCATATATATTTGCATAGCCGAGCACTATATTGCTTCCACCACTTCAAACTCCTCTTTGGCTGGCCATACACCACCACCACCAGCTTTTCCTGACCTGAAACCCACTTCCATGTCCTCCCTACCCTACCTGAAGATCTGGTCATGCCTAGGTTAGCCTTGGCCGTGACCTTTTGTGGCTTGAATCCATGTGGGTTGCCTTTGTGTTGTTGTTTCATGCACACAACTCTCCACTCCATCATCTCTTACAAGTTTGGCGGACCACTCATGAACCTAAACCAGATCAAAACCATGCCTTGGCCATGTATATTCAGATCTATAGCTGAGGCATAAGTGGTAGAAAGCAAGTGCAAAGCCTTGGTTTTGTTTTATGCACTTATTCCTAACATTGTTTTCTTTTATTTGTGTTGAAAACTTATGTTATATATACTTGTTTTGTTTGAATGTATCCAAGGCGATTAACTTTGGCTCTCCACTTTCAAATCATATTCATACTGTCGCGCCTTCGAAGACCCTTTGTTGTGTGTTTTGGTTGTCATCTCCAACTTAAATAAGTGAGTTATTCTCACCAGACAAATGTGTACTTATATGACTAGTAAACTGATTGCAATTGAATATGTAAAACCATATCACATGCTATATCTGCTATGCTAGGATTATATGATGCTCACACATGTTTATACACCTGTTATATCATAAGTTACTGTTATATCATGCTACTCTATTCGTATATATATCAGTTCACCATTGCAAGTTCCCTGTAGATAGAATCACTATGGGTTGAAATGATACATACCCGAACGGACTTTAGAATAGGAAAAATCTTTATGGGCTGACATGATAGGCCTAAACTATTTTTATTTATTTCATTTAACTTGGGATTTCAGGTTTGAAATGATAAAACCCGGATTTTTCCTTTGTAAATTACGGATTGAAATGATATACATATCATTGGATTTACGTTAGAAAATTTTATACAGACTGTGGTTGAAGTATATTTTTCTAAAATTTTAAAATGTTTTGAAAATGTAAATATTATGATAATTTTAATTTAATTTGAATTTAAATGATTTTATAAAGTGTTATTGATTTTTCTATGAATTACAAATAGTTAAATAAATAAGTGTTTAAAAGTTGAAATTTTAAGTATAACTTAACTTGGAAAAATGTGAATGTGATTCAAGATAAAAGTTAAGTTGAGAAAAAACATAAAATGAATTTAAATTTAATTTATGAAATGGTAAATTAAATTAAAATGTAAAGTAAATGAAATGTTATAAATTTGTACATTAATGTCTATAAGTGAATTATTAAAGAAATCTGATTTTTGTATGAAAATTTCACTTTATAAAATCATTGATTAAAGGGTACTTAAATGATCATTTTAAAGTGAGAAATATGATTTTATAAGTTAAAAATGGTTTAAATTAAATTTTAATGGTTTACGGAATTGTATTGAAATTTGAAATTTAATTTAACAGCATTCTAAGTGCTGCAATTGATACAAATAAACAATGGCTAAAATTGAACTAAGGGCTATTACAGCACTGTGTAAGTGTTGTAGTTGCAGTATTGAACTAAAGCTTTATTTGAAGCATGAACTATTACATCATTTCTGAAAATGCTATCTTTGTTAAATTTAACTGTTTAAAATGTAACTTCCCGTAGCATTATCTAAATGCTGCGAAAAATTGAAAATTTCACTGTTTTAAATAAATTAAAGTGAATAAAAGAATTCTGAAAATGGTAAATATTGGAAAATAGAATATTTGAATTTTAAATACAATGGCTTCATTTTTAATGGTTTAAATGGAGTATTTTGATTTGAAACATAAACAATTTTGAATGTGATTTGAAATGGTATTTAAATAAAATAAAATGAATGAGGATTGTAAGGAAATGATATTTTGAAATGGATTTGAAATGATATTTGACTTAGAAGTATAAAAATACCATTTTTAAATTTTAACCATGGGATGTATTTAAATTTATGGTTTAACTGATCCTTAGAGGATGGGCGATCACAGGCATCATTTAAGTTGTTGTGCATTACTACTACAGTTCACTTGAGTTGGTTTACATTATATAGGTATGTATGTCCTGACTCGAGTGCTTTGTGTTTTACCTTACGCTCGGGTCGGCCTGAGTAATTACAGCTTATCTTTGGATTTCTTTTCTGGAGGTAGGAATCGCTGGAGATTCTGCTTGTCTAGTTATCTATTTTATTTCAGTTTCAGTTGTTCTATTTCAGCTCTGGTATTTATAAATTTCTATGTATTTGGAATTTCTATTGTATATGTTTTCAGACTAATATCATGTATTATGTTTTGAGAGTTTGTTATAGTAGCTTCATCAACTACTATGGTATTTTAAATTCCGCGGCGAGTTATTCTGATATTTCTGTGTCTGTGATTCTGTGATTGTATTTCACTTGCTTCAAATTTATTTACAATGCGGTATTTTAAGCAATTCAAGTCCGGCATGTGTGGATGCGAATGATAGAAAATATCGGTTTGTTACACACATATACATACACATATTTGGACAACATATATGACATACAAAATGAGCTAATATGTATGTTGCGACGTAAATCCCAACATCAACATTTGTGCATATCATGTCTTTCATAGATTATTATGTTACACATGCACTCACATATATATGTATATGATACATTTATGTGTAAACTAAATTAAATAAAATTAATTTCATATCTTAATATTTTTGAATTTAAATAAAATAAATGATTTTATTTAAATGAGATTTAGAAATGTTCTAATTCAGTTAGACTTCATAGGCCCAATAAAGATCTAATAGGGTTATTTTTTTGAAATTCACCCATAACTTCCGCTGTAGGCTGGTCCAGTTCCAACAATGGTATCTGAGCCCAATAGCCTATGCGGTCTAAATTAGTCATATTAGGGCTAATTAATTAAACTTGCCCACTTAGTACGGTGTCCAGAAAGATAATATCTAGGATTGAAATTGGGTAATCAAGTACCCCGTCCTACCTGGTTACCGGCCTGGCCTGAAAGGTGAAGTGAGCTCAAAGGTTGATCCTAATAGAAAAGGCCCAACTTAATTTAGGCCTTAGGCTAAACTTCAAAATTGTTTTGAAAATTAATGTTAAAGATTTTAAATTTAATATTATATTTAAAATAAAACATGTTTATTATAAATATTATAATACTACATAAGTTTTCAAAATGTTTGAAAGGATAATGAAATTTTCAAAATGTTTGAAAATATATATATAATAATTTCAAATTTTAAGTTTATTAATAAGATTAATAAAATAAAGTAATTAAATATGTTAATTTATTTTAATGTATATATGCATGTATTATATATGTTGATATATGTAATGTTATTTTAAAATGTTTAAGATAACATAAGTATACATGTATTATGTAACTAAGATAAATTTTGAAATTAATAAATTTTAATAAAATTTATTTAAATGAATAAATTAGTTAAAGGTTAATTAATTAAATAAAATACACACATATATATGATATATGTGTGTTACACTATAAAGTTTATAATATACATTATAAATATTATATAGATATGTCCAATATAAAAGTTATATTGGAATACTAATTTTGTAACAATTTCGGCTATTTTATAAGTATTTGTATATAGACCCTATTATAATATCAGAGGATTCCTATAAAAATTGTTTTAGATATCGTAAGGTAAAAACCCGACATGTTTATTGGTGGCGTGGTCTTACGAGATGCTTTTGTTTTCAAAGGATTTTTGAAATTTTAATAATCAATTGAGTGTGATTTTCTCACGCTGGTATTCCAGACTGACTCGGGTGTTATTTAACTGTAATGCTCGGGTCAGATCGAGTATTATAGGATACATGATATGATGCTATGGAGCTCAGGAGGCGAGCTGGATGACGACACGTATTCTCGTACTTGTTTATATATATATATATTCCGCTGTGTTGAGTTGTTGTGTATCCATTTGTATGTAGTTATTGTTGAACCGTGATTGATGTACTCTGATGATGATGTAATATATGAACAGATATATTTGATATTTGAGTAAAGATTATTTATTATCTATTATATTTTATTCTGCTGCGATAGTTAGATTCTGTTGTTGTTTTCTGCTTCTCTTCTTCTACCTCTTCTTCTTTAACCCAAATGGTTCGTATTTTCTGTGCAACTTGAATTTATTGTTGTAGAATAGTGATGACTCAAGGGGTACGGATTTGCGGGCTGTTACAAATTTAAATTAATTAACGAGTTAATTGATTAAAATTAATCAGATAAGATTTAATTAATGATATATTATACGTAAGACTATCATATAAGTAATATGAAATATAAAAGTTATATAACAATAAAACTTATATGATATGTATATAAAATAAATGTGGAACATTAAAAAACCCAAATAGACTTGAGAAATAAATACATATGTAAATGTACATATACCATGATTTCTGATGTATCTGGCACTTGAATCGCTTGGGTATTTCCTAAGAAATATATTATTTTATAAGTTGGTATCACTCAATAATATTGAAGATTATGAATCTTCGATATAATGTTGTCCTCTACCATATATATATATATATATATATATATATTAATAAATTACTTACACACTCCTTAGTTGTTGAGCAAACTCAAGCTATGGATGTTATGCGTCGTATCATTAATATATTGAACAAATGAGTTAAGATAACTATATGTATTTGTTGAGAAAACTTTAGGTACATATACTATACTTGGGCCATCACGATATGGTAGGTATGAATGAATAAGCTCTTTCGATTTGTTGAGCAAACTCAAGGTCGAAATGTGACTAGAACAAGGAAAAATGGGTTAGGAGTTGTATGTGATACAACCGATAAGGAGTTATCCACCATTTGTAGGGCTATGATTTGTTGAGCAAACTCAAGATTAGAATATCAAAACAAACGAGTCCTAACACCCATTAGTGAAGTTGAAAGACTTCTATGTTTCATCTTAGGGTTTGGAGAAACATAAAAGACTAGTAGGAGCATTATTGAAAAATGAAATGGTAACATTTAACCTTCCTAATATTGTAAGAACATATGCTATATAATGTTATAATCATCTACAATGATAAATTTGTGCATTTAATATGATTGATAAAATGTTTGTCAACTAACATATATAAACAAACGAATTGAAAGTTGACAAATAAAAATATAATACATACTTACTAATAATTCTAATTGCATGTTATATAATGTTTTTATACCCATGCGAGTGCCTAATTTCAACTACTTAATACATTTGTAAGTTGGTCACTTATATGTTTATTTGCTTTAAACCGTGTATTGCATTTTATGATTTTTTGAACTCTAAATGCAATTCAAGACTATGGATATTTGATCCATGTACTTTCACATATAAATGTTATATGGTGAACAATCATAGTTTGTGCGGTACAATATTTCGATGAAGTTAGTTTATTCGAAGTAAGCCAATAAACAGTATTTTAAGATCGTGTATTCAACTTGAATGATTTCAAAAAGATCATATTGTGTTATTGTAATACAAGACGATAAACTAAGAGATACATCTAAGTACTCGATCGTTGAAATGTCATCTTGACTGATTTACATAAAGTGCAACATATTTGATATCTTAAATGTTAAGAATAATCGAATGCGCTTTTGTAAAAGTTTGTTATGATATTGTAGTAAGGTTTTCTTTTAAATAGTTTGATCGTTTGAAAAAAAATGAATGTATAAGAATAGATTTAATTTAAGGTGATGTTAGAATGAAGAACGAATAGTTACTTCTGCTTCATAAAGAAACGTTGGAAACAAGAATTGTTATAATAATTGATACTTAATATTGGAATATGAAATATGATTTTATTCCAAAATGTATTTTTATATAGAAAATTGTTTTCTATAACATTTATTTATTTGAGTTCAAGATATTTGATCGAAGAACTCTCCACTGTAAACTAGTTACAGCATATGAAATAAGTAAACTATATAAACAATATTAAGTGAATGGTGTACCTCTAAATTTAGTATGCCATTATAGGAATGGAGGAAATAGTGGGATCATGCCATATAGCACCTAATGATTGCATCAAATTATGAAAATTGTTTTCATAAAATGTACCGAACATTATTTGTGAAATAATGTTTATTTTTGGTACTGAATGAAAAATAGATATAACTATATTTCAATATGAGTATTATGAATATCCATTATGAAATAGAACTATATTATGGAATTTTTTTTCATAGTAGAAGTGATGCAACAAAAAAACACATGTATCTAATATTATTTACAGTTGTTTTGGAATTATAGACTAAGTCATAGTTTTGAGAAATAACTTACTATATGATTATGAATCATATGATGCAGGTTAATTATATCTCAAATAATTAATGCCTATGCACCCATTCAGTGGGAGCATTATAAAAGTTGATGAACTCTTTGAATTAATACATATTAATGGATGCAATCATAAGTCTATTAATACTAAAAGGGTTCCACATACTTTATTGTATTCATCGATGATTTATTACCAACATGAACATGTGTATTAGATACACATATAGTAAGTTTATGATCAAATCATAACATATAAAAGAAAAGCAAATAAAATAACATGCAATATAATAAAATGATTTGGTTTGGTCGAATAAGTGATTAAATTGGAAAGAGTTCCAAATGTACCTAAAAATAAATATAGATCCAATCTCAAAAGTCACTCCTCCATGTGATACATTATGATGCATCGATAGGGTAATCAGACATTGTTGGACGATTTGCAATTAATTATAAGTGAAGTTGAGTTAGTTTCTTACTACAAGGTCATGTACTTAAGAGTAGTATACAAGGTTGATATTATTTCATCTAAACAACAGTTTACAAAATCATACAAGGTAAGGGTTTGTAAGGAATCCCAATATATCATAGGCAAAAGAGCTGGCAAGTTGTGCGAGTTGAAAGGTTGCACATAATAATTGTTCATGAGGTATTTTGTATGAATCTCCAAAAACTTTTGAAAAGGTATGTCATCAAATGACATATTTATGTTTTGAACATAATTTTTGTAAACCAAAATCAGTTTTATAAATAAAAAGGTTCATAGAGCATTTATGAATCCATATTCTATTTGCACTAAAAAAATAATTGTTGTTTCAAGATATATCAACTTCATTGTGAAGGAATTTCTTTGAGAAATTTTTGGTAGTTAAATGGAATCGGATGCAATCTATATATAGAGCTAATTATATGAGATGAAGTGAAATTAACTAATCTAAATGAACACATAGCATTAGAATGTCTAATAAGTATTCTTGTACATTGAAGAGAAACTACGAGTTTCTTATTAATGTTGAAAATATATATTACCCTCGGTTATTCAATTAAACCATTGGGATTGTTGACTGTAGATGGTATCATGCGCAAATCTGAAAGAATTCCAAGTACGCTGTCAAAATATGATTTTGGTGGTCGTAACCAAAGAGATGTGATCCATCGGCCGAGATTATGTCTTTATTAGAAAGACTAATGTAGTTGGAATTAAATGAGCAATGTTGATAAGAATAATATCGCAAATTTCAATTATTGAAATTAACATAACAAATTCGGCATTCAACACGCTCGAGTTAATTCAGATTTACTCACAAAATTATCGCTCGATAAGACTTGATATTTGGTGCTTATGTATTGAAACCGAAATTTCTAAATAATGATTTAGAGTAAGACGTTTATACATATTAACCAAAAATGCTTCAAAGTCAGTGGGAGCGATATTGGGTTTGTGAGTCTTTGAATATGATCCAAGAAATGATGCGAATGTATCATTTTATAAGCATTAAGATTGAATAAGTATTTTGATAGAAATATCAAATAGTTTGATTTTCATGCAGAGCAAGCATGTGTTCATAAGAAAGAACGTTAAAATGAATATTGATATTTTAAACTATAAGAAAACAACATATTGTTGATTTTAACAATATGCTTGTATTAAAAACAACTTTAGTTGTTTTAATACTCAATTTTGGATTGTAAATGATCTCTTTTATGGTTAATATAAAAGATATAGGGATTGTCCCAAAACGATATACAAGAGCACCCTAGAACATATAAGTTGGATTCCTTATGCATTAGCAATAAGAATTATCATACATGTTATGTTATGCATGATATTATGTTTTGTTTATGTATTTGATACATGAAGTAAATATAAAATCCAAGTTCATATCACTAAATGGTTGTTTGAGATGTTCACACGTATTTATGAAATACTAGAGAATTGTTTATAGAAACAACGAACTCAGTATGATGGAATGTTTGGACACAAACTTTTATAAGTGATATTGAGTATAACATGTCAATAATAAAATTCAAGTTAAAATCTTTAAAATGTTTCAAAAGAAAGGTGATTGTGGTCGATTCAACGAATTGTTGAGAATATTAACTTGAATAGTGCTACAATAAACCATTGTATATAGATATAAATGCACAAATTTATAATTGAGCCAAAGGTGATTCCAAATATTGAGAATCCCATAATATTGTTATAAGACAACAATGTCATGAAATTGGTCATGATAGAATTTAAAGCTCACGAAAAGTCGAAAGACATACTTTGAATTGTTCCACATGGTAAAGGCAGCTTATCAGTGTCAGAGAGAGTTAATCGACAAAGTACATAATTAAAACATAATAGCATACCCATTCACTAAGGGACTGACCTAATTGGTTTTGACAAAACTGACTGGTGGAATTAGATTCCATAATTTACCCTAAGTGCAAGTGGGAGATTGATAGAGTTAGGGGTATGGCTCAAGGGCAATTATGTAATCTGTTACATATATCTAACTCGTTGACCAATCTTGTTCAAAATAAAAGGTATTTTTTCATATTATATACTTGACATAATGTGATTATATTAATTAATTAACTTAATTAAAAGTATATTGAGTAGAAAAATCCATAAATGGTATATTTTGTGATAGTAGTCACAAAGTGTTGCAGCCGTTAGTAATTTATCACAACGAAACAAATACACCATTTTAAATGTTCCTAGTCAAGATGCATCGAGACAGGATATCGATGTATCCGTTGAGACTGGAGTACGTAACGTTTTCCAAATGTTGGGCAGTGTATTACTCATGACGCCGGAGGAACCTAAGGGTTACGTACTAATAGTTATTGGATAACTATGAAACGACTCACTCGATAGTTTTATGTTGGTTAATATAACTAAGGTCAAATAGAAAATATCAATGCAACTGATCTGCACAGTTGTCTCGACTTGAGAATAATGTGGATCTTTAATATGAAATCTCCACTTTGATTATAGCCAAATCATGGCATGACGTCCATCGAGTGACTATAGTTGGGTTGAGTGTAAGTATTGAAAGTGAAGCACTATTCAAGTGAGGATTCATCTCCTCAGTTATATGCGGTTAGTATCACAACCAACTCAAGTCAAATCAAAATCAAAGTCTCTGGTCAAAGCATTTTGGTTAATAATAATTGTTATTATTGAACCAAGGACTTTGTATTTGGACTATAAAGTTGAATGTGGATGAGGTTGGAATTTTGACCATTACCAAATTCCATAAGTCCAAAGTGCTATAGTTTTGACGAAGAGAATTTGGGTAAACGAAGGTCACAACTGGGTAACACTTATTAAACTAAATTTGGATTTTACCAAAAATGAGTAAGCGATAAATTTTTCCATAATGTCACACCAGTTTCTAAGTGACGTGTGAACGTTAACATTTGAATAGTTCGATATTAATCGTTGACCAAATTTACACCCAAGAGTTACACAACCGAAATAATGAATTCCCTTAAGACCGAACGATTTAATTAGTTTATAATTGTTATAAATTAATTAATATTTATGAAATATTAATTATAAAATTTAAGTATGATTTGAGAAATAAATAATGTTATATATATTTATAACATTTATAAATATGTTGATCGATATACAATATCAACAAGCGATTAAACTAGAGATAATTGCATAATATTTTGGCTTGAGATTAGATGGGTTTAAGGCCCATCATTAAGGCTGTAAAATTTCTTTTTAAGAAGGTCTAGGGGTGGCTAAAACATAGGAATTGGCTTGAAGATAATGGGTTGAAATCAAGTGAGAATGGATAAAAAGGTTTTCCTCGTTTCTCTCTAATACAACCACACATATATTTATGTATATGTATGTATGTATGTATGTATATGTATCCCTAAAAAAAAAAATCTTTTTTGGCGCGATTACCATTTACATTGCTGGTTAAAGCATGGCTCTCAATCCACTTCAAAATTCTCAAATATATTTCAAATTAAAATAATACTATTCGATAGTTAGAGATCGATGATTCTGGACTTGCAATTTGACGAATCAAGAACAATAAAAGGAAGGAAAGTTATTACTTCCTGGATTTAAAGGCATCATCAAATTGGTAATTTTAATTCATATTATAGTAATTAAATTATATTATATGATCCTATAATGAGCAATTTCATGTCAATTTAAATATATTGCTACTATATGTTTAGTTATGTGAGATTTTGTAAGTACATGTAGTTGTCACAAATCAGTTTGGTTATGTGCATAATTTATTTATTATACTATTTGATTTATGTATAGACAAATGTAGTTTACTGTATAAAATCAATTTTTGTCATTAATAATTTTTTTTATATATTTATTAATAAGTTCACACACACACATATATATATTAGTGTATATTTCTCTCTCATAATAGCATATATGCATATATAAGATATATATATATATATATATATATATGATTTCAAAATTTAGCACACTTACTTATATATAATATGAATTTAAAAGATCGAAAATTAATTATCATACATATATCCATATTTTTAAATTAACATTTGTCGAATTTTGAATTGTTTATTATATATAAAATAATTATTACATTAAAAATTCAATTCTATATTTTAAAAATTTATATATCATTCTAGAAACATATAGAAAATTTTTAGGATTTTTCAATAAAGTTTATTATTTTTAATAATTAATATAATTTCAAAAAAACTATTTATGATTTATTAAAAATAATAATTTAATTGAAAATTTCTTCAAAATTTTTCGTAACTTTTCATTCATGATCAGTATTTCAAAAATTTTAAATTTTGAATTTTTAATAATATATTATTGTATATTAAATAATTATTGTCGAAATCAATGTATTTGTTTTTAAAAATAACATTTCAACTTTAAAAAATCTCTAGATTTTTTCTAAGCTCTGTTTTATGATCCTAAATTTTCAAAAATTATAAACTTTAAACTTTCATCAAAAGATTATTTTATGTTAATTATTTATGGATGAAAACATTATTTTATCCATAATATATAAAAAATAAAATACTGAAATTCTTATGTTTGCAAAACTTAGTTAATTTTGAATTATAAATAATTTTTAATAATTGTTTTCTCTCTTTATATATGTATGTATGTATTTTATCTATATATAAATGCTTTATGTTCGTGTATTATATATAATATATTTTTACATACATATGTGTGTGTATTTTGTAACATATGTACATGCACCTATTTGGACAACATACATAACATACAAAATGAGCTAATATGTATGTTGCGATGTGAATCCCAACATCTACATATGGACATATTATACCTTTCACGGATTATATGTTACACATGCACTCACACATATATGTATATGATACATTTGTGTATAAACTAAATCAAATAAAATTAATTTTATATCTTAATATATTTGAATTTAAATAAAATAAATAATTTTATTTAAATGAAATTTATAAATATTCTAATTTAGTTAGACTTAATAGGCCCAATAAAGATCCAATAGGGTAAAATTTTTGAAATTCACACATAACTTCCACTGCGGACTGGTCAGTTCCAACAATCTCTGGGGCAGGCTTCTGTTTGACATGTAAGATTGTCTTCTAGGCTTTGGCTTCCTATACATTTCTCTCCTATGCCTTTTTGCATGCACCAATGAGTGGTGGTCCTCTGTGGATTGAAGCTATCAGGTTTGCAGGACTACTAGCTTGGTGTTTATTTGGATTTAGAGTCAGATATCTAGTCATATCTACCCCATTTTCCTTCTGGAAGCTTCCCAAATATCCCTTCTCGATCAACCTTTCTATTTCCTTCTTCAAGCGTCGATAGTTATCAGTATAATGACCATTTGCTTTGTGAAAGCGACAATATGCTCCACCTTTATTCAGTTATGCTTTCTTTCCTCTATTCGATAAGTTTTAAGGCAGCTCATCTTTGGTTATCTCATATATCTACCCGAGGGAATGAGTGAGGTGGATCTTTGTTGTGAGGTTCAGCTCTTTGTCGCTTTGCAAGTGGGTGATAACCATCTGCCCCCTTCCTTTTGTTATAGCTGGAGGCGAAAATCCCTTGAGATTGAGATACAAATTCGGCTTCCTCTATCCCGATGTACCCAATTCTCTCTCATAAAAGGCTTTCATGCTATGGAAAGATTTTTCTATTTTTGTCCCAAATTGCGGTTCCTCTCCTAATTCCTGCATGAGCTTCCATAGTAATGATTCTTCGCTTGTTGCCCCAACTTGAAGACCCTCCGCCTTGAAGCGCTTAATGAAACTACGCAAGCTTTTATTCTTCCTTTATTTCACATAGGACGTGGTATGGATGTCTGGGAGGCTTCCCTTTTTGAATTGAACTACCTTAGGAAATTAGTAGACTTGCCTTCAAGATCTGACCTCTTATGTCTGTACCTTCTGAATAACCGTGAGGTCGCATCGGATAAGTACATAGGGAACAATTTACATCGGGCCATTCTTCCAACTTTCAGGATGTCCATGAAGTTTCGAAGATGCCGAGGTGATCCTCAGGGTTGGTAGTTCCGTCAAACTTATTAACCCAAGGGGCTTTTAAATTATCGAGAAAATCGGCTTCGATAATGGCCTCACTTAAAGAGACGCAAATTCCTTCCTCTATCTTTTCTCCAGTATTCCACTAGCAAATCTTTGCTAGTTGGATCCCGTAAGTGCCATCATACATGGCATCTTCATCATTTCCAATAGATCGGGTCTGTTTTTCCAACAGTAGAGGGTTTATGTTAGCTGGCTTGGTTTTGATCGTGGGTTTAGCCTGAATATTGCTCTTCAATTTAGTGTCAGTTTTTAATCTAGCATCACCATTTCCATTAATGAGAGTGTCTTTATCGTTCACCTGTTGAATGTTCAGTACAACTGTGGAACGATGACGGTGGGCTGTGGTGTGGGAAGGTGAAGATAGCCCATAAATGACATGATGGGTCATTGTTTTCTCTAGTCCTTCCATACATCGACTTATTTGATCTGAGAAGGATTGGAATGTGGCCAGGATGGTATCTTTAGGGGCTTCGCTTGAAGCTCATGCCTCATCTTGGGGTTTTGGGAGTATAAGTGATTTGGGCATAGTTTTAGCTACCAAAAGTGAAGGCTCCTGAATTAGAGAAGTAATGGATTCGGTGGGAATTATGATTTGTGGTGTACGATTTCATTGGATGTGGGGAATGAACAGAGATACGGAGGTTTGAGCCCTCTTTCTAGCTCTAAAAGATGTTAAGGAACTTTTTCGTCCTTGAACTCCTTGATTGTGTGCAAGGTAATTAATTCCCTAATTACCTTGTCAGTTTAGAATTAACAAAACTAAGTAATCTTAATTTCGTCGAGAAGTGATGATTATGCCGCCGAATGCTTATCAAGTAATTGCACTTTAACTGTTTGTTAAGGTGTCAGATCCATCTAGAAGTTAATTCGAGTATATGCAAGATAAAATAAAGTACTAAACTAATAGCAAAAAATAGTAAATGACAAAGGGGATTTACGTGGTTCATATTTTAAGAAATCCTACGTCCACGGAGAAAGTTTCTCTTTCTTTTTTTCCATTAATTTGGTACAGAATTTCATGGAAGAAGGTACAATTGAACCTTAAAGGTTTCGAAAAAAAGAAGAAAATGTTAGAAGAACTAGAAGAAGTCCTTTTCTTGCTACAATGCCTTTTCTATTTATAGTCATGAAATGCATACGGGTTACTAAAATTTTTCTCTCGCTATTATGCCTCCTTGGATCCTACCAGATGTTGTTTATCTGCATTGTCTATTTGTTATGACTGGATTACGGACGTGCCCTTGACACGAAGTTTGAATGGAGGCAGGAATTTCCAATATTAGAGCGGGAATATCGAAATTGTGGTGGGATAATTCAAATTTGAATTGACCTTGTCGTAGCTGTGTTGACCATTATGTGATGTAATGGTGTTGATACATATGAAGAGATACGGTGGTAAATATTGCCTGATGCCCTGGTCATGCTGCCCCTCTAATGCTTTTGTTGTCTTTGCTTAACTTGACAGCATGTCAGGTCGAACGTGCTTGCAACTATTTGTGATTTGAATTGCAAATATGGCTCTGTGCTGAAGCATATCCTGAGTGGTCTTGTATACATCCCCTTTGAAGTACTTTTGACCATGTGCGGAGTAGTCTGGGTTACCCTTGGGATGTGTTGGTGCAAACTTGTTTCCATAGGTTTGATAAAATACGAGCTTTGGAGACGCAGTCGGCTCAGTTCATTACATTCTTTTCTAGGCCTCGGTGCGACGTGTCGTATTTTGACTTTGATTCTAGACGTAGCCACTTGTGACTTGCCTCTGTTTCTTAACACTTGTGATATTTATTTCTTGCTGTGATTCCTTGGTTGCTGAGCTTAGGACATTTTAGATGTTGTGAATTCGAGTCGGTTGCCTCGTGTCTTCAAAGCCGTTCTCGGTCAGAATCTGTGTAACACACACACACACACACATATATAGGTATTTATATTTTCTGATATGTGTGTGAAATTGTCATATACATTTGTAAGTATACATACATACATACATACATATACATACATATACATATATATATATATATATATATATATGTATGTATATCTATGTATGTATGTATGTATGTATGTATGTATGTATATACAATAGATAGAATCTCCAATACACACATATGGTTATGCACATGTTTATATCTATATGCTATCAAGTTATGCTATGAATATCTATTAGGCATATTCAAATTAAACACTAAATGATAATTGATATGTTTGATCTAACAATTATGAGAACAAATTTGAAATAAAATATGATTTTATTTTAATAATTAAATTAGATCAAATGCTAGTTAATAGAATTCATAGGTCCATTAATATTCAAACAAGAAAAGTTTTAAAATTTATTATTTTTATCCGCTGTGCAACGTGTCCGAATCTTTGATTATTTTTTGTCGTTGCTTACATTATCAATTGACATTTATAATACCGATTAAATTAGTCGATATTACAAACCACGGCTAACTTTCAAATCTCAAAGTTGATTGGTCCAAACGAGCACCCGTCATGTTAAATTTTAAGCGATATTAAGGGCACCTCTACTTATACTTATTAATACCATATAGAATTTAATAAATTAAGTAAAAAAATTTGCTTTCCCTAATACCATTTTTCTTCAAAAAGTTATGATCCACCAAAACCGCAGTAGGTGGCAATGTGGAAAAATGCGACGAAAAAAGAAGATGCTCTTTTTTAACCATTTTTCTCGCGGCTAGAAACAACGACGCGCAATGATATAAGTGACCACACTTCTTTTCCTACTAATCTCGGAAACAAATATTGAATCAACCGTTTAATTGATTACGAAAAAAGAAGGTGAAAATGGCATTTCGCGCTCGAGCTGCTGGTAATCATCTTCGTCTCTGTCGCGCCTTGATAAACGCTTCCCCTCCTCCATCAATTTTGAGGCTTTCGTGCTCTCCGCGTCACCAGTTACGTGGTAAAATTACAATCTTTTTGAAAATAAATAATTCGTAAACAGGACCTAAACTTTGCAAATAATTGTACTTGTCGTAGTTGTCAGATGTCTGAGTACAGTTACTCCTTCGAATGCCAAACCTGAATCGGTTGTGGAATTAAAGGGGCAAAAAGAGAGAAAAATTGATGACTGGAAGATTAAAATGCTATATGATGGTGATTGCCCACTTTGTATGAAAGAGGTTTGCATTATTTGCTCTATTATTTGCTATAATTCTGTATTGACTGCATTTTCAGTATGAAAGATAAATGTTTTAGGTGCATGTATGAGAGATTAGGAGTTTTTGAAAAAAATCAATAAAAACGATTGATAACTACTTCAGGTAAACATGCTTAGGGAAAGGAATGAAAGATACAAGGCTATAAAATTCGTGGACATAAGCTCAGACGATTACTCTCCAGCAGAAAACGAAGGCATTGATTATGAAACTGTATGTTATTGTAAAATTACTTTGAATCTAACTTTCTATAAAGTCATGGGCTTAATCTGATTGAAATTCCTGCACTGTTTTTTAGGCTATGGGAAGAATTCATGTTATTCTTTCTGATGGAACAGTGGCTAAAGATGTTGAAGTATGATGCAAATTTTCTTCAAATTTCATTCTTGTTTTTCTTTCATAATTTTAAATAGTAATAATTGGTAAATGATGCAAGGGGGCTCTATAGTCTATACAAATACCCCTAGATCGAGATTCAAAATTCTTGCGCTTTACCAGTGTTCCTCGAATTTTCATACTTGCTTCTGTTGAAATATACAAGTTATAATACTTCGGTTGAGTTTTCTAACTCATTATGAACATGTTTGAGAAAAAAAGTGTAGTAAAATGGAGAAACAAGTGATAATATGATTGGTAAAGTATGACTTATTGACATGGTCATTGTCATATAGTACAACAATATCAATATTGAGAGAAAATGAAATGCTCTCATGGCCATATAAGGTAGTTCCTTTTCTTCTAAGTTTCGTAGAAATATGGCTAGACCCAAGTTTGCAAGGAAACTTTGTAGATTGCATTAACCCTAGATAAACTTTTGGTTGAAATAAAAAGTTTACATGGATTTACTCTTCACTTAGAATATGGTCAAATTTCGAGCCATTTGGATTTTTATGAATTTATTGGGCTAGTAGATTGTGTTATAGTCAACAAAATTGTCATTCTTTGCAATAATGGCATTAAGAAGGCTTCCAGATTCAGACTCAAACTATTTCTGTCTTTATGTCTTTTCTAAAACTACACTGTTGGATCACTTGCAGGCGTTCAGAAGACTGTACGAGGAAGTTGGTCTCGGTTGGGTTTATGCCATTACAAAATATGAACCTGTGAGTTCAAGCCTCGATGTTATTTTGATGTTAGCCAAATCTTTTTTCTTGGTTATTGTTCGTTTGTCGACAAATATTTGGTATACCAATTGATGTTACTAGTTTCAACTGAATGCAGTTTGTCCAGGATAATTTATATTCGAAGCGAGTAAAAATTTCATATAGAGAACTAATTATGCATTTGTACTGCAATAGCTGAATAGTATTATGAGGGTTGGTACCTACTAGTGAACTAACTATGCATTTGCAGTGCAGTAGCTGAATATTATTCTGAGGGTTGGAAACTATTAGCTCGTATGTTCAAATTAGAAGCGGTGTGTATTCATGTATTTTGTGTCGCTAACTTCACTACAGAATCATATATTGTACATAAGAATCATATATTGTACATAAGATACAGTTCCCTTAGCATCTTTATATGGATATGGTTCCTATATCTCTGCTAGGATGATCATGTAAAATTGAGCTAACATTGTTTATTTTCTGAAAGTCACCTGCACAACTGAAATACTATATCCCGTATGCCATATACTTTTATGCACTTATTCAGTCCAATGTCGCCTTAATGTTTGTCTATATTTTCAATTAGCGAGGGATCTCATTTGCCTTTGAACTTTTGCATTTATTGGGCTGTTTGCCATGGCTTTAATTAAACGAACAGCTTTTTTTTTCCCTTCTTTCAAATCAAGTTTTTTTTCCCCTTCTTTCAAATCAAGCATATCTATAATTTAAGATTAGTATTGCAAAGCTTATTCTTAATGCTGAACTTTTTAGCTACCAGACAAATGTATGTCGATATTGAAACAAATGGATGTTGTTTGTTACAGGTTGCAACCATAGCGGACTCAGTATACAGTATATGGGCCAAATACCGCATGCAGATAACAGGTGAGATCAGATCAGATAAAGTTGAGTTTATTTGTTCAGTCTGTAAACAAATTATCATTTATGATAACAACTGAGAAGGTGAGCAAATTGCAGACAGCTTACCATAAACTACTACCATTGAATGCAATGCAATAGATAATAAAATCCATATAGAGTTGCCTAACTGGAGCTAGATGTTTCATGTATATGTTGTACATTTTCCCCTCTTTTCCGCACATTTTCAGTAATATATATCTATATATTAATTTTATTTTATTTTTTTAGGCCGGCCGCCACTGAATGAAGTTTTTGAAGCAAGGAGGAAGAAAATGGTGAGTATAAATATTTCATGAACACACACTCCCTTGGTGAACAATTGCACACAGAGAAACACATTGCAAATTGGTTGACCTGAGATCAGTACTATGCAGGCTTTTTTATAATATGAGTTGCCGCTTCACATCCCTTACATTATATAGCATAATTACATATATTAACGATCAAGTCTATTCATAAATTTGCATGACCTCCTAGGCTAAACTTGCTATTGACCAACATTATTGAAGTAGAGTCCATTAGGTGACGGATTCACGAGGTGGAATCTAGCTCTCTCAGAACTTATGTGGGAATTTGCTCTATAGTATAGACTAACACCACAAAGATCCTCACTGTTATTGATGCTACATTTTACCATGATTTCGTATGCTGAATCAATAACTATCTATAAAAAATGGAGTATAAATAGACAAAGAATTAAATCTAATGGCTAGCTAGCTTTTGATGTCCATCTTTCTTTTTGTTATCAGGACACAACGTGCACAGATGACAAAGTTTGCAAGAAGTGAAGATAACTTGATCCTATAGTGTCAAAGAGACACACTCCCCCCCCCCCCCCCCCCCCCCTCTCACTCTCTCTGGCGTTGAGTAGTTATACGTTTCTATACGTTGGTGATCTAATTATACTACTGGCAGAAAAATAAACATAAATAGTGAACTGTAACCTGTATGATAATTACACTAAATTTTGAAGTAATTCGTTATAGCAAAATGAAGGAGAAAGCTAGTATCACTCTGAAAAGAACTCCTAGCAGATTTGTTCCTTTGCTTAATTATTTTCTTCTAACTAGTGTGAACCCGTGCTTTGCACACGCGGATGTGGTGAAAATATTGTGTTTACGTAGCAAATTGAAAAGCATGTACAATCAAACTAAAAATGATGGGTGATATGTTATTCTTTACAATCTGTAGTCCACGTAGTTTGAGCTGGGCCAAATGATGTTTATATTGGACAATTCCGACTCCTTTTTAGAAAAGAAGTCCATCCATAAAAAGATAAAGAAGATCTCGGTACTAACTGTAAAATTCTAGACATGATGAGAGGTTGAGCTATCCATAATAATACAACGAATTAGATGAATGGTATGGTGGATAGAATTAAAAGCAACAGAGGGAAATTATCTCATTACAACAGTGTAGACAATATATTATTAAAAATAATACGTGTCTTCTCTCTGTGAGAACCTTAATAAAAACAAATGGAATTGAAGGTTTCCATTCATGTAAATGGTGCCACTGAATTAACTATGCTTAACTTAACATGTTATATGTAAATAAAAACTAAAGCATTCCACATTCCAAAAGATGCAATGCCCTCAAACTTGAAAGCCAATTGTGATACATGTACATCTAAACTTTAAAAACTTGTAATCTAGGAGAAAAATAGCTACTAAATTGTAAAATAGCTCAAGTCACTGACCACCAATGAATGGTATCAAACTACATGTATGCAAAACAAAGGGTATCAAGCTTTGTAGTGCAATGGCAGCTGCAGGTTTGATCTCAACCTACTCTCCCAGACATGTAGAATACAATCAAGCAGCAGCAGATATATACTTATTGCTGACCCTCATCGACCGCAGAAAGTTTCTAGACCGAATTTAACTGAACATGACATAGGTAAGTTTTTAAATCATCTATCATAAGTTAATATAGAAATTTATTAACTACGTTTCACTGGTTGGTTGCATGCAGGTTTTTACCATTCTGCTAAAATGAACACACACAATTCGCAGTGAAGATGGACTATGGGACATGGCTTTGAGAATACACAACGCTTACGAAAATGCACAGAAAACAGAAATTTTTTAACAAACATTGGAGAGCTAAACTACCTGATGTGCAAGGCGATAGACAATCCTCATTTCATTGGTTGGTTATATGATCTTGAGTTATCACTAAGGCATCCCTCTTCCTAAACTGTCATTTTTCGGTTGGTTATATGATCTTGATTTATCACTAAGACATCCCTCTTCCTAAACTATCATTTTTTTTAACAAATGGCTTTCAATGGAAAGCATAAATATACCAACAAAACTCTTTTCAAATACATGGAAAGCATAAGTTCACCTCATTAGTTTTGATGCTTCAAATGTTTAAATCTTGATTTCTTATTAACATGAAGTATGTGAAGTCCAAGCTTCCATCAAGCTTTACATAGACGCAATGCGCAAGACCATGAACGGAAATAACCTTACCCACTTCTCAATTTCAAAAGAACCTGTGATTTTGTACAATCTTTCATCAGTAGCTTTTTCTTATTAATGGCAATAACTTATTTGATTTCATGAATAAGCGACAATACAAATGATATTTTAGGCATTAAACATCAGTTATGTCCAAGTTGAATTCCGAAAGTATAACAATGCAACTTATTTTAAAGTTTTTTGCTTACATTCACTCGTAACTATATGTAACTATAATTTGTCCATGATTCTCATGTTCAGTCAAGCTCAACAATCACTCAACAGAGTTGTCATGTTCACGTTTATCAAAACATAATTTAGCAGACTATTGTAGCTACAAAATCAATTATATGTTTTGACCTGCAAAAGTGAATTGCTAAATTAGAGCAAGGACATTCAACTAACAAAAGGTGGTTAATTAAACTAAGGTGCTTTGAGTATGCAAAGTTGATGTGTCTTGTACATATGAATATGGATGACAATGAGGCAGATCTAAAGTCTAAATCCGGTAGACTCGTCATTGTTTTGATCCGTCAAGACCCACCCCACTAGGTCATCGGAACGGGTAGACCCATGACCTGTTCTTAAGAGTTCTGGGTCTAAGGTCGGGTTGTGGCTTGACCGACTCGCCCCAACTCGGCCCACACTACTAAGATTTCATAAATTCGCTTTATTACGATAATGACAATTTTTTTAATCCTTTTATACATTGAGATTTAAATATTGGATGTGAACTAAAGTATTCAATTGAATAAATCATGTTAAAGAAAATAAACAAACTATTACTGTAATGTGGCATATTAATAAATCATGTTAGCAATTTTTTTGAAGCAAATAAAATTATATTGTATACAAACTATAAAATATAGAAACAAAGCCTAATTCTCAATACAAAAGTACAAAACTACAACAAATAAAAAATTAGGATATACAAAAAATGACAAAATCACTTCCAAATTTACTACATGCCCACGAAATTTGATTCAGCTATTTAGAACTACAACCCAAAATCTACTCCTAATTGGTGCTTTTCAAACGAAAATCAATGTCAGTGTTATCTTGAAGAAATCTAAATATACTGCCAGATTTTGGTCAGGCATTGGAAAGTAGTTCAGAATTAGAAGCCTCACTGTCTGTTTATAATCATTGTAATTGACGTTGATATCCTTTCTTGATTTAGTATAATAGTGGAACAAAACATATTAAAGAAAATTAAATGCATTGACCTTATCATTTAATTTGGATGTGCAAGATAGTATTATAATAAGTATAGAGGGATATTATGCAAACAAATTAACTACTACAAAGTAGCACATTGGTTTATTTTAAAAAAGCCTCCTTCAAACTAAACTAAAGCTAGCCAAGTTTTATCAACCATTCTTATTTGACAACTACATTTAACAATACAATGAAGCCACAACATGTTGACTGAAACAACAAAACAAAGATACATGAAAGCATATTAAAACATATCATCCAACTATACAACATAATAGAGTTTGACATTACTGGATACGACATTGCAACTGGAGGCAATGAAGTCTAAACAACTACGACTTAGCAAAGGTACAACTTCAAGTCATTTTTTCTTCAAAGCACTTTAACTTAGCAGCACAGGCCTTTGAAAATTATTGTCCTCCACTATGCCAATATAATTGTCAAGGAAGAAAGTCCATCAACATTTATCTTTTGTCCTAGAAAATGTTACATAACACTTTACTGGAAAGTATTGTGTTTGTCTCCTACTTTTTATACTCAACTAAATTTAGTAGTGATATGATTAATATTTTATCAGTGGGTTAAGACCTAAATAAAATCTAGTTTGTGAGTGCTGAAGCTTAAATATTATGAAAATAACAATGAAAACTATTTAAACTTTTGTGGATATCATGAAAATCCATCATATCACATGTACTACTATTATTTTTAAAGGTAGTTAAAACTAAATCCAAGAATACGATTTTAGCTGATTAAATATTGCCTTAGCAAAAATAGAACAATCATTTAATTTGTAAAATATTAATCTTTGTTAGTGATGTTTAGTTGAATGAATCCAAAGATACAAGTTTAATTAACAAAACATTTCCAAACTTGATATAAATTTTATAATACCTAGACAGGAACAAAATTTGTTATTTGAGATCAAATACAAAAATTTGAAAATATTCCCCTTTTTTACTAAAGAAAACAGTACAAATAATTGTCGGTTCAAAGACATTGTCAATGACTACAAATGTTTAGTTGGGTTGTTATTTAAATTAACTAAGGTTATTTCCTAATTTGACCGTATATGATCATTTTTCATACAAATTGGGCATAAAAAGTAATATTACATTATCTTTATGAAGCACATGTGATAAATTACAATACAAAAGATTACCTACCTATAAGTTTGAGTGTCAACAATAGAGTAGTCGTGCATAATTAATCTTGATTTTTTTTTTCATTGTTATGCAAAGTATGTTTCACACATTGATATACATCATTTAAGTAGATAATGACCGATCTAGAACTAATAATTGCATACCAATAATATGCCTTCAATTTTATTGTCAATTAGTGGACCGCAGTTAAAAATGTATGATAAAGGAGTAAACTGATTGATTGGAAAATACAATTAATGTAACATCAAATTAAATCATTTCAAAATGAGTGTACCCGACGATAATAATATGAAGTTAATGTAAACATGAATATTTCTTAGTCAACGGTTTTGTCTTAAATTATTCTTTGATCCATTCATTCAATAAACTTCTTATAGCAACGAATACCTCAACTTAGATATCCATCATAAGTAAGAATCAATAACTGAGGTATATAATCAGCATTAATTTTTTTAATGATTGTTCTTATTTCAGATTATATGAATTGTATGTACCCAATAAATATCTAAAAGTAGTTTAATGAAGAATTCATTACCATGGTGAACATACTGTGAACATTGTTCAGTGGAAAAAAAATTGAGAAGTGGATAAATCATAATTCTAAAATCTCATGATTTATTGTTTGTAGATTTCTTCACATTGTAATTTATCTTTATTAATATAAAACACTAATCGTGATGTTAAAGTGTTCAACGTTAAAATATAATGATGTGACACCAATTTCTAATCGAATTTTACATCGTCAAAGCTTTAATGTCGAAATTTCAATATGAAAATAAAATTTAATGTGATGAACCTAGTTGCATATTATTTTAATAGGTGTATAAGTTATAGAAGTAATTATTGCAATTGTATCAAAAAGAGAGATAAGTTTAGCTGGTTGCATTTTGAGAAAGAGGACTCACATTATCCTGTGATATAACTTGATTTTAAGCTTCACCGCTCAAGTTTTGCATCCCATACCAAAAGTTGAAAGTCGACATCTATAAAATAAAACACCATAAGTTTTGAAGAATAATATATAAGAATAATGACCAATTTAAGAAATGTCCTAAGTGCACAGGCTTTGATAAAATATTAAGCACAACACAATACATGCAATGTCAAAAAAAATATGTTTATTAAAAAAAAAGTTAATAAATAACAAAATTTAGTGGTATATACCAAAAACTATATCATTATAGCACAAAGTGACACACTTAGAAGATTATTGTACCGGTAATGCACAGGTTGAAGTCTTGAACATTCAATGTTTAATACTATCAGGAACTCCATTTTTGAGTTAATTGGATAGAATAAAGTAGACAGGAAGTGAAAAATAAATGTTCATGCTTGTGTCCATTTTCCTATTGGTAGCAGGTACAACATAAAGTTGGGTGTTTTGCCTTTTCCAAAAATGTTTTGGTCTGAAGTGTACACTGCTCAATGCTAACATTCATGCAATTAGCAGTACAGCTAATTACACACACACACACACACACACATATATATCTGTGTAGTTAATGCCCCGCTATTACCTCGCTATAACTCCGCTATATCTCATAGCGGATTTCAACCGCTACGATTTTTCCATGTAGCCCCAAAATATAGCCTTTCCACTTTAACCCCCGCTATTTCCGCTATATCCCGTTATTCCCGCTATATTCCACTATTTTCGCTATATCTTCTTTAATAAAATGAATTGAAAAATTGCAATGATACATTATAAAAATTATGAAACTAATTTATTTGATTTAATTTTTAATATATTTTTAGAAATGAATATACTCTAATATTCTACTAAATTCAATTATGTTATATAATAGTTTTTACATTTATTTAAAGTATATTCACACACGTTTTTATTTAAAATTATTTATGTATTAACTATAATTCAATTGAATGATAATTTTTCATTTAATTACCATTTATATATATTTGTAAAAACATTAAGTACGAGTTTTATATGTTATTTTAGAGCCATCCGCTATATCCCCGTTATATCCTCGCTGTATCCCCGCTATGACTTTTTGCACCTCCACCGCTTTGAATCTGCCGAGCGTATTAACTGCACAGTTATATATATATATATATATATATATATATATATATATATATCGTTCATTCATGGCTATTTCGTTTAAAATAAACTTTTACACCTTTTTGTTACAAAATTAGCATTATAGTAAATTATAGGTTAAATTGTCATAGATATGAATTAAAATGAATGAATAAGCATTGACAAAATGTTACGTATAAATATCACATTTTTCAATTCAAAAACTCTGTAGACCATAGAATATATCTTGCTTCAAATAATTAGAATAATCAATTTCTATAAAGTATTAACTACACTCAAAACTTCTGATTTGATTTGATTGTAGAAATAAAGGTTACTAAAGTAGAAGATAATGGTGGGTTCTCACACATTAATACGAAGACGAACTGTCTTTATTTATACAGACTTAAGGATTAAGGCTTTACTTCAAGACTTAGTATATAAATTATTCAATTATCTTAAAGTCTTTCTAATTTTTCATGATTTGATTTCAATGCAAGTAAATAACTATGATTTTGATTTCCATAATTTCCCTGGTTTGAGCGATCCTCCATAATCGTTTCTTTCTTTATATTCCAAAACCGATTAATTAATTAAGCCACGATTAATACATTTTTTCCCTTTATTTTCACATGTAGCTTGATTAAATTAATTAATTATTTTGTTTCTTTATGTAGTTGGAGAATATTTGAATGATGAAAATTTAACATGCACACACAGTGGCACACACTTGAAAATGTTATACACACCCACACAAACACACACATACACAGAGGACACATATATTACATATTAAAGCATTCCATATTTACAAAACTCAAGTTAATAAAAATATTTATAAATCAACTCTATTTGCAAATGTAGGAACTTACCATTTAGTCAAAACCTTTAAAAAAAACCTCATTAGGCATAATCTAATACATCATTAAATAGAAATCGGGTTACTAACATTGCTTTATAAAATGAACAGAATTAGCTAATATGGATTTACTACCATCATAAGCATATTCATGAGATCATATGGTATATTGCTAAATAATACAGAGGGAACAGCTAGAGTATACCTTGATTTATTTTCTGCAAAACAAACTACACCACATCATAACAATTTAAGAATCATAACTATAATCCAAAACATATAAAACTTACTTGAATGAATATGGCTGAGTATTTTGAAGGCAACTGTGCATTCTCCTTTATGACTAATCTCCTATATGATATCCAATATATCTTGACCAAGACAGAGAACAATGCCGGCGTGTATTCTATTGCGCCTAAATCTGTACATTTATGCCAAAATTATAAAGCATAAGAAGCAAGCTGT
The DNA here is from genome assembly GCA_030765085.1 of Allium cepa. Lineage (NCBI taxonomy): Eukaryota > Viridiplantae > Streptophyta > Magnoliopsida > Asparagales > Amaryllidaceae > Allium > Allium cepa. The sequence continues at coordinate 456,229,379 of CM060938.1, read as the reverse complement.
AGTTGTTGAATAGAGTATATTTTTTTATTTAATAGTAAATAATTTAAATATGATAGGACATTCTCTTTAATCAAGCTGAAGATATCCTAAGACGGAAAGTACAGCCGCCGAATCTTCTATTGGTACCTGGACAACTGTGTGGACTGATGGACTTACCAGTCTTGATCGTTACAAAGGACGATGCTACCACATTGAGGCCGTTGTTGGGGAAGAAAATCAATATATTGCTTATATAGCTTATCCTTTAGACCTTTTTTGAAGAAGGTTCTGTTATAATCGTAACATCTTTAAACACAAACACTATTGAATCAGGAAATAGATGAATGAAAATAGAAACATGTTTTATATTATCTTTCGACTCTAAAAGTAGTCTGCTAAAGAAAACAAAAATCAATGAAAATATTGATGACTGTGTGACCGAATAATGTAAGTGATACATTTGCAACATAATGGTAACAAAGAAATTGAGAACTCGCCGAGTAAAAATTGCAACCATCCAACAAGGGTAAGATGAATTGGAAGTTTAAAACATCAAATGAAATTCAGTAACATTTTGCATAATTAAACATCAATGCGAAGATGTAATAATCATACGTATAAAATTATTGGAATATGAAAACGGTTTAGTAACCAATAAAATTTAATACTTAAAAAGTATTATAATATCCAACCAAAATTATAGTTTCAACTAAAAATGATTTGGTTTACCGTTTATAATATTTCAGGTCTAAGGCTCATATACATTTACCTTAAAATCAATTGAATCGTAAACCTCGAATATCTTGCCTGCATTTAATTAGCATATAACATAACCTGGCAGTGGGCAAATTCATTTGATAAATAATAAAGGTTGAAGAAATAGAGCCTATATGAGTTCTAAATTAGAATATGATAGTTAATGTGATGAGGAATCTACAATTGGGTGGTCTTAGTTATGTCATTATTTTGGAAGAAGGAGGAAATAAAAATTGGGAAGATCGTGTAAGGAATCATTTTCTGGGTCTGTTGAAATAAAATGATGACAAAATGAGAGCTCTTCATTCAAAAATAGTAGAAATTTATGTTGATATGTATCATACTTCCTACTTTTGTATTTAAATAATAGAAGTAATATATAGATAAAGCTGTTTTTTGGAAACCCTGTTTATGAGAGCTTACTAAAGCTAGCATAACAATCGTTACTCAATCCGTAACTTCATAACACTTTTTGATCATATCTACATGTTAGCATTACAAATAAATATATAATCATTCGAAATGTTAGTGAACCATAGTGTTAAAATTATTTTGTCGGGATAGCAATAATTGATAGCATAATTTTGATCTAATAAAAAATTTATCGACAATGTGCGTTGAAAACGGTGTTGATCCGTTAACTTGTAAAAAGGGATCATTCACTCATTAAAAAAACAAATTCTTAAAAATAAGTTTTCAAATAATATGTGAACTTGTTCGGTAGCAAAATGCATTGTTCAAAATATCTATAGATGAGATTGGAGCAATGTGAATATTAGGCTAAATTATGCATATACTTTAATACTTAGATTAAAACATCGCAGGTATTAATGAAAGTGGAAATTTGATTTCATCTCTTATTTTCAAATTTTGATACGAGAAAACCCTTTCCCAAAACATTCTCAAATTACACCCTTATTTTATTTTCGGTGAAAATTTTCCTTATTTTACGAAAATTAAATTCGAATATTAATCGCATGATTTTATGATCAAAATAAATATTTTTGATTTTCTTTTTAAAATAACTGCAAATATTTATATAAAACTCTGCAAATATTTGCAGTTTCTTTATCCTGCAAATTTTTATAGAAAACTCTGCAACATTTTTAGTTCATAATTTTTAAAGATATGAAAAATTTTCTGCAAACATTTGCAGAGTTTTCCTTAATTTTCTAAAACTTAGAAATAAGGGAATTTTTATAGCATATTTTTAAGAAGGGGTGGTTGTACATTTTAAAACTTAAAATGGTGTTTTACAGAAGGTGCTTTATTGAAAACTATTTTCATAATTTATATGGCTTTATATTTATCCATTAAAGTACATCAATGTTGATATACCCTTTATATGTGCTTTTTATATATTTTTCATTTCATTCACAAATGAATCCTTATTTCGCACACGGATTGTTCGAATACAAGTAACATAAATTTCCAACATAAAATTGAACTCAAAACTGAATTAATGATACATAAATCTGAATGTATGACAAACAAATGAATATAGCTAATTGGCTAATATAATCATCCAAATCCGATGAATTTAGCTATGAGATGAATTTATTTACATCGCATTTCTTTAAGCAATGTTGCAATTGTTCCGGTGGTTAACTTTGATATTCAACATATATGATGAATGACAACATCGTGTTTTAGAGTAGTTTATTCATGCATGTGCATCACTGCAACCAGAGGTTTGCAAGCATTTCAATTATAAATATGCACGTCATTGAAGATTTTTCACTAAGCATTAAGTCTACCATTTGTGAGAATTTTTAATTGTTGTTTTATGAGGGCTTCAACACATACCGAAGCCATGAAAAAGTTCCATGAATAAATGTAAGAAAACAATCTATGTCAATATAGCCTACCTGAAACTTAACACTTATGATATTGAAAATGTTTTCATGTTTCGTTTGAAATGGTAGATGAACTAAATAATATTATTTTGCATAAGGCTTTTGAGGGAAGTATAACATTAGAAACTTTTATGCACAATAGCAAGCTTATCATCATTTCAGTCCCTCTAGTCTAGCCCTGACTTTGTGAGATAGAATAACAGTATAAATAACGGGTATCAAACATGTAAATACCTTATTATTGAAATAAAAATAATTTTATGCATTGTAAATAAGTTAATCTCTTTTTAGTACACTATGTTTACGTTATTGTTATATGTTATATGCATGGAGACTACATGTATAGTTAGAATTCTAATATAATTACTTTATCATTTTCTACATGGTCATGCTTCCATTTATCGATCATGACTGTTAAACCAATCTAGAATCCACCTTTTTATAGAAAGTAAAGTTCCATACCCTATTACTTTGTAATTGGTTTTATTTAAGAGAGATTGCGCAACTATTACTCAATAACCAATTGATTGAAAAAGAAATAAACAAACCAAGAAGCCTAAATATGAAAAATAAACTTAAAAAGCTTAAGAACCCATACATAGAATATTAAGAGAGTGAGGGTAGTGGTGGGATTGGGGGTTGGGCTGACTTGTTTATTTTGTTCGACCCATATTCATTGAAACTAACGTCTATTTTTCTTAATTATGTTGAGTTACTTGCATCATATATAAAGGGGTGATTAAATTTCCAAGGTTCAGCATTATCAGCCAGATCTGCACCATGGAAATGTGCATTTGTAGCCAAAATAAAGTATTATCTGTTAAATCAGGATAGTGAGCTATTTATGAAATCTATCTTGAATCCAAGAATGATTATTTCTTATCTTCAAACATAATGATGAAATCCTAGTTTATCACATGCAGCCGTTTGTAAACAATCTTTATGGTCTTGTGGGTTAAAATCAATCTAAAAGCTTTAAATTAAAATATGATGATTGAATTTCAGTCACTTGTACTTTATTCAAAGTAGCCACTATTACTTTTATATCCCAACTAAATAGGGGATAACATTTTCTAGCAATAAATTAACACTGCATTCAATGACTTAAATAGCATTCAATTCTTTCTTTATAGAAGAGTGGTTGTGAAATATGGTTAACTGTACCAGGTCTTTAAATTTGTTTATTCACATCTCCAAAGTGTATCAATTTGTGTGTATGTTTCTTTCGATTGTTCATGCTAAATATACAAGCATTTAATATAAAAAATTAAATAGGCAAAGTAAACGATAATCAATATCACCTATTAATAATTTTTTACCTAGTATGTTACTTTTGCTTTACATAGCTTTATAGGATAGAGTTAAATAATGAACACCATAAAGATTAGATCCAATTTCATGATATATGTCCATAAGTAGAAACGAAAAATAAATCATCATTTAATTACCTGTTACTAAATGATATTCCATAATATTCACATACAATGTCATAGTCTAATATTTAGAAAAATTAATAAAGGTAGGTGCTTACATTTTAAAATACGACATGCCATATTAAGCTATTTTCATTATTTTGAAGATGGAAGGAAATAATGATGAATGATAATATGTTAAGGTCTTACCTTTCTATCATATTAGAGTAGTAAAAGTTTGTTGATATTTTTTGACAAATCATGTTTAACAGACATTGAGATTGTATGCATTCCACTCCATCGTGGTTCCGATCAGTCTGTACAAAAAAGGGTTAATAAATTAATCAATAATGATTAGCAATTGAAGTGGAAAATATTATAGTAGCATGAAAAGAGTATTGCACTTATTTAATTATTTTATATGCGAAAAATGCGAAAAATGGAAGCTAGGATAATTATTTTCTACAGTACCATCAAATCGTTCATATACATGACCAACATATATATAGCATTCCTAAATAGGTTAACCTTAATCATCTTAAATTACCAGCTAAAGCAAAAAGTTTTTGAAGATGCTTTACATTTACTCTTTGCTAAACTGAGTTAGAAGATAGGGTAATATTCCATATTATGATTATGATAATCCATAAAAAAACGAAGCTCAAACATAATATTAAATGTGGTTAAATAGCTGTTTTCTCATTGTAAGGCTAGCATCATTATTCTATCATCATTTGAAATATGGATGTCAAGCATAATGTTTGTGTTAAAGTGTAAAAGAGAACTATATTTATCCTCTACTTACATTTGAAGCTATGTTTAGTGTAACGACCCGTGAATTTTTTATAATTAAGTTGGTTATTTTAATTAAAATTTAGTAATTAAATTTAGATGGAAAAAAAAGAAAAAAAAACACTTTATAAGTTATTAATTGGGAAAAATTTGTAAAGTTATAATTAAGTGAAATTGTAAATTTAAAGTTAAGTAATAATGGACATAGTAAAGATGGCAATCAAATCAAATATTTGGAAATCAAATTTTATCTAATTTTGAAGGTAATCAATAATTTATGAATTAAATGGTAAGTAATTAGGATTAAATTCTATATTAATTCAAACTGAATGTAGATTTAATGTAATAACGTTAAGGCTAACTAAATTAGAGCAATCCAAATTAATGAAACCAATTACAATAAATGTTAGAAAAGTAATTTTAAATGGTCATTGTTGATAATAAACCTTACTTTAATGATTATTAATATAGTAACGGAAGGGTAAATGAAAATTTAATAGAAACATAAGTGTTATGAAATGAAGAAAGTGGAAGCCATTAGAGAGAGAATAATTTTATTCATTCAGAGATTAGTCATATATTTCCATTACATTAGCACCTTTATATAAATGCCTAGGAGCTTGGGATAGAACTAATCCCACGATGTGGGGCTAAATACAAAACAATATATATCATATTCACTATTTATATTTACATATATTATAACACCCCCCTTGAATATGCGTCTTCAAAATCTTGAATCCTCTGATAACTTGAAATTGTCCATTTTGTAACGTGTATGATGATTGCTCCCCCTCATTGTTATCTTACTTGCATTTATCGATTCAGTCGATATAGATATTGTATGCTGCCTCATTAAAAACCTCTATAAGGAAAACCCAATGGGAAAAACCTTGAAAGAGAAAAAGAGTGCAACTTGTGAAATCATAAATATCATACTAAAAATGATATTCCTTCTAAGAGTTTGATACTTCGAGATCAAAATAATGCCTCATTAAAACCTTACTAAGAAGAACCCAATGGAAAAAATCTTAGTGAAGTAAAAATAGCACAATGACATATTTTATTTTCTTATTTCTTTAAATGAAGCTTGATACTTCTGGATCAAACTAATGCCTCGTTAAAACCTTACTAAGAAAAACCCTATGGGAAAAATCTTAGTGAAGGAAAAAGAGTACAATATAGTTTGAGATATTTCAATAATTTACAGAATCAAATAGAGTTTGATACTTCTGGATCAGTATAATACTTCATTAAAAACCTTACAAAGGAAAACCCGGTAGGAAAAGCCTTAATTAAGGATAAAAATACAATTTAACTTAAATAACATATTTGAGATGTTATTTCTTGAAAAGACGTTTGATTCTTTTAGATCAAGACAATGCCTCGTTAAAACCTTAGTAAGAAAAGCCCAGTGGGAAAAATCTTAAATAAGGGAAAAGAGTACATTGTAACTTATTTTCAAATGTTACTGGGGAGTTGATACTTCTGGATCAAGATAATGCCTCATTAAAACCTTACTAATAAAAACCCTGTGGGAAAAATCTTAGTTAAGGAAAAAGAGTGCATTATAAAATACTTATGGATGCTCCTCCTGATTTTAAATTTTCCTCTGAATTCATATTCGTCTTTCGATAACTCAAATTGGTTATAAATACTTCTGGATCCATAAATATGTATCTCATTAATAATACAATTTATTAATAGTTTCTTTTGATACAATCAAATTTTCTAAGATTGTTTCTTCCAAATATGGTTTGCATTTTATGCATTTTGTATGCTATTTTTATGAAAAACACTTCATGTGCTTTCATTTTTGTGCTTCAAATTAGTTTTGGGCATTGCAACTATACATCTTCCATGACTATTAAAAATTTCATTACAACATTACTAGAAAGCAGGAAGTAATCTACTCATCTTGAAGTATATCGAGATTTTCATTACAACAATAGGTACAAGAAATTTGTAATCTACACTTCATGTCTTTTGCATTCTTTATAACTATATATATTCTTATTAAGGAGAATTTCATGATGGCCAATCATGTTTTTCTCTAATCTAGGATCTTTAATCCATTTATAAACATAAACGCTTTATTATTTATAAATTTATCATCGATGATTATTTCTTGTCAGTTATAGACATGATTTATTTAGATCTCTTTAATTATCATATTTTAGGTACTTAACCCACTTCTAGGGTTATTTGAGAATCATGTCATGGATCTCTTATAGAGCATCCTTAAGTGTTTCTTCAAGAACACTCAACTCCTTTATTTGGAATCTTTATTACTTACTCCAAAAATATTTTGAACTGACTTTTGAAACCATATTTCAGTTGTGGTTTACAAATTTTGATCCTTCAGGGATTCAAATCTATATTGGAGAAAGTCTACTAGGGATAATATTGATAATATTTTGCATCATTGTATATTTTAATAAATATTTAACACTGATGATCAAAATGAACTTGTATCCCTTTATCCTCCCCCTTAACGATGACAATTGTCACATTAAATAATAATCCTTTTTGGATTCTCATCTTAATCCACTATCACATTGCTGCTAGCAAATACATTATGTGTATGTCAGTTATAGGAGGATAATCATTTTATTAGTTGGTAAGATGCATTCAATTGACATTGCTTAGTAGAGTTTGTTATCATTCATTGATCTAGTCAATTGGAGGAATTTACCTATTGTATAGATCATTTGACCACATACACAACTTCAGGTCATTCAACATTTATGTTGATTGAATTTTAAATCACTAAATAATATCTATACATGATCTATAAGATGAGCTCATAACAAACTTCAGTTTGTTAGCTGAATATTTACATATATGGATGTATACGTGCGTCCACGTATTACATATATATTATAAATTCTCATATATTTTTTCTCATTTGAATTAGTGATTTTTTTAGAACAAATTATTACAAGGATCCAAGACATTTGGTTTGGAACCATATCGAACTTCTGGTTCGATCATCTTCAAGTTGTTAAGTTTTGTTCCTCAATTATATCTCAAGTATAAGTTTTGAACATTAATTATATTACTTATCAAAAAATAATTTATAATTGCATATAGACATTTCTACACTTCTCTTTTGAGAGTTCAAAAAAAAAATTACAACAAAAATAATAATAAGAGTATCTTCTGGATACTTGGAATATTATAGATTCAGATCTCCTTAAGACCGTATGTATAGCTTGCATGAAAATTATGATATGAAATATAGACCATCTCTTCAGGAGAATATTCAAAAAAATATCTTCAAGAATTGAGTATATGTGCAATATTTCTTATGAAATAATAACTAGGAACATGACCTTTATGATATAATTAGACATATGAACATAAAACAATATATTCTAGAGATAATCTTAAACCTTTTGGATCTAATCTAAACTAAATTAGGATCCTTCATAATCATATTTATGTACACTTATTTGGTTTAATAAAATTACCAAATATATAAATAAATCTCTTCTAGATATATGTTATCATTTTCAAATTTATAAACTCTTCTAGAGATATATTAGTATCACCACTTCTGGAGTGAACTTTCTCTTCTACAGATATATATATATATATATATATATATATATATATATGCACTATTTGAATGCCATATCAATATACAATATTTATTTTATATAAATTACATAATTACCACTTTTACAGTAGCATAAAATATCCATGCTGGAGATTTTTGTTGTAATTGCTTTTAAAATGACGTATCAAACTTTAAATACAGTGACAAAATTAGATTCACCAACTGAAAGTAAGATGCAAGAGATAAAACCACTACTTCCGGAGTGTAACACTGGTATACAATATCATTTTTTTGGACAAATTATTGTTATTACTCAAAAAAAAAATTATATCATTATTCCTTTGGGGAATATAGTATTTACTTTTAAGGAATTGCAATGTAACAAAAATAAAATTCCTATAACATCTCTTCTGGGATGTTAGATTTTGCAACATAAATATAAATAAATATCTAAAACATCTTTTCAAGAGATTAATACACACACACATCCAATGATGTTTGAAATATCATATAACATAATATCTTCAGGATATTTGGTTAATATAGCGTAAATGTTAAGATATAAGGTAAGGTATAACTCATTTGGAGATTTTTGTATTCTCTTGAATGCAGCATCATTTTCTCATATGATTATTTATTAATTTTCTTTAACTTCTTCAGGAAGTACAACCTTGTCATTTTACATAATTTTAATAGAGCTTCGGGCTTCTAATTCATGAACTTCAAGTTCATTAATTTGTTATGAACTTCGGGTTCTTAGATTTTGTGTAAACTTCTCCCCTTTTTTTGTACCATATTGTTACAAAATAAAAGTCTATTCTTATTTCAAGACTTGTACATTTTGACAAAAAAAATACTGACAAGAATTCGAGCTTGTAAAGTTTATCAGAAAATCTTTTCATAATTCAAGACTTCAGGTCTTGGACTTTGAGTTATACAACTTCTGGTTGGAAAAAAATCTTTGCACAACTTCAGGTTGTCGTTCAAACTTATTTCTTTCATTATATCGAGCATTGTTTGCCAAAATGAATACACCATATAATAAACCATATGTCTATTCTTATTCCAAACATAAAAGTACAACATCATTTAATTTACTGTAGCCAGTGCATTTATGATGATATGGTAATTTAATTTATTACCATGACGACAACATTTAATGCATTTATGATTAAAAAAGTGAATGCAATTTACCATTATTGTGGCATAAAATATAAAATATTATCACAACGAATTGATTTCTTTACAAACAAATAAATCAATCTAACTAACTTTAGTTAGCAAAATTTAATCTCAAAGCTAAGTTTAATATACTCAATAATAAAATTAAATGAATACATAAGAGAAACTTTATTTCTTAATAGTCAAAATTTCTAAAATAACTCTTATATATATATATATATATATATATATATATATCCTTTTTTATAATTCAAGTTTCTGCTCTTTTATTGATACTTCTGGTTCTTTATTATAAGAAAGCTTGAAATTTAATAATCTATGGAAACTCAAGCTTTTAGCATTATAAAAACTGCAGGTTCTCAACTTTTATTTCAAATGCTAGAAATTAAGTTTACCGTATATATTTCTCTAAGAAATAATAAAATATTTATTCTAGAAATATAAACTATATATATCAAAATAATTTCCAAAATCAAAATCTAAATCAAAGACTTTTCAAAATGAAAACTTCATTTATTAAACATGTATAAGTTACTTAAATCTATATCACAAACCAAAACGCAATCAAGGTCAATAAATTTATTTGAATCAACAACAGAAATTGTCAAATTCAAAACTTGCTTTCCAAAATAATGAACTCAAAAAACATGCAATAATAAGCAATTTTGAAATCAATTCAAATCCAAATTCAAAAAAATCACAACATTTTATTTTTAAACAATGTACAAATCTCAAAGGTATATTATTTGGGTGTGATTTTGAGATCTACAATATAATGAGATCAAAAAAATAAGAACAAAATAATTGGATCTATTGTAGGATGAGATCTGAAATATAATGACAAAAATACATGTACAGTGGAATAAGATCTATAAATTTAGATCTATGACAAAATAAGATCTTGAAAAGATAAGATATATTAAAACTTAAATCCAAATCTGAAGAATTAGAAAATAGATATAGAATTGTGAAACAAGATACTTAAATCTAGATCTAAATTAATCACAAAATAAATCTAGAAACGCATACCTAGAAAATTTCAAACCTGATTTCAATGGTTGAATAAGAGGAAGAGATAGATCTGATTTCAGTAACTGAATAAGAGAAAGAGATGTACCTACATGAAAAAAAACGGATCTAATCTTCTGGATTAGAATATCCAATACATTTGAGAAAAAGATCGTGCTGTTAACGTGTTATGAAATGAAGAAAGTGGAAGCCATTAGAGAGAGAATAATTTTATTCATTCAGAGATTAGTCATACACTTCCATTACATTAGCACCTTTATATAAATGCCTAGGAGCTTGGGATAGAACTAATCCCACGATGTGGGACTAAATACAAAACAATATATAGAATATTCACTATTTATATTTACATATATTATAACAATAAGTTTATTTTAAGGAAGTAATTGATAAAATGGGGAAAATAGTTCAAAGTATGTTAATTGATGAAATAATACGCAATGTATGCAGAGTAATAAGTTGGCTTAAGGATGAAATTAAGGAAAATTCATTTATTGGTTTTAAAACTTTAATTAATGCATTTAATTGATAGGAGTACATTTAGGAATATAATATTTATTCAAATTGAGTTGTACATAGGCGTATATTAATGTCATGGAATAAAAATTTAGCGTATATGAAATTATAAATCCGGATCGATAAGTAACGAACTTATGAATGCAATTAAAAGCAAATAGGTGGCAATTAATATAGGTTGCTTGTTTATTTAGTGTGTCAAATAATTTTTTTGGTAATTGATTATAATAAATCTTAATTTAACATTTGGTTAATGTAAATTAAGGTAACAATTGATGTAATAAAGAATGGAGCCAAGGTAAATTAATTTATTGGATTTAAAATCTAAATATATGGGTGGAATTGACAAATTTCAATATGATTGAATTTTGTAGTTATTACACAATTAGTGGAAATAAAATAGTTAATGCGAGTAAAGGTGAAGCGGGAAGTATCAGTGTAACGAAACGTAACCAAATGTTAAATATGTTTATAGGATAATGATTTGTTGAATAACAAAGAATGTGAATCAAGATTTGTTTATTTATTTGAATATAAATTATGGAAATTGGGTTATTGCAATTTATGGAAATTAATATCTAAATATTGCAATAATTGAAATAGAGATGGAGCGTAAGGATATTTATGTAATAGATATTGAATCCAATGTTAAATCCAGTTGATAACAATGAATTGGAAAATTGAATGAAAGTAAATTAAATAGAATTTTGGAAATTAAGTTTTTAAATTCTGTATTGAATGGAATTAAGGATAATACAGAAATCGATAAGTTAATCAACTTAAATTGACTTTTTAATTTGTTTAAAACATTGTAAATGATTGAGAAATATAAAAGTGATAAAATTGGTCAATTTTAAGATTGAAATAAAAATTTGGATTTTATTAATTAATTATTAATTTATTTAATTAATGGAAAAATAGCCATTTTGGCCACTGACTCGGATTTCGACGAAACCAGTTTCATCGGATCTGTGACGGTGAATTATTGTAGGTTTCAAGTTTCGTAGCGACCAGACTTGTCGTTTTACCGTACGGACTCGAAACGCCTTGAAATTTATGAAATTGAAACCGATTGAAATCAATTTGAAAAAATATTGATTTTAGCATAACTTCTTCATACGATGCAATTTGAACCTGAAACCTTTTCCATTGCGTTTAAAATATTTTAAACACCTATTTTGGTATATGGTTTTACCCAATTTCGTTCCGGGGTCAGAACAGGCCTTTTGGGCCACTTTGTCATTAGCGCGTATTCCACCCGATCCATTTATTCTATTTCAACATTCTCTATAAATATCCCGCTATAAACCCTAGCCTCCATAATTCTCATTTGTCTGTACGTAAATTCATTGTGTTCCTCCTCTTCCTCAATGGCGGAAAAAATTCTATATTTCCAGATCCAATTGCAAATCAAATCCAAAGCATAAAATTCAAAGTCCTCATAAAAATCTGGAAAAAATATATATTGAAGCTCTCAATGAGCGTAATGTTTTGGTGGAATTCGTTTTTCAATTTGAGCCACCGTTTGTCCAGAATTTTGAGAACAAGTCTCGACCGTTCATAGCGTGTTGTTGAACTTCGTCGGATTGTCGATTGGAGGGTAGCGTTTCGTTGAGGGGACTGAGTGGAGTGCAATAGCGTTGTTTGTTGGTCGATTCAACGGCTGGATGCGTCGCATAATTCGGCCTAGGGTTTGAAGACGACCGACGGCGGCTGCGTTTTGGTGGCCGATAGGGAGCGTCCGTAACATCGAGGAGGTGGAGGGGACCTCATATAGGCGGAGCGGCCTCGTGCAGGCAAGCAGGAGGAGGCGTGCGATCTGAAACACGGCGACGATCGCGTTTGGTTTTGAGGCGTCTACAGGTTGGAACTGTAGAACGAAGGTGCGCGTGCCTGTGGGAAGTAATGCAGTGACGTGGCAAGGCAAGTTTTGTGTTCTTTTTTTTTTTGAATTAAATCGCATTAATCGTCATAACTTTCTCATACGATATCCGTTTCACGAGCGATTTTTTTGTTAGGATCGTATTGAAATTCCAAACATTTTGGCACTGATTTGGACCAATTCTGAGACTGTCAAACTTTTGGATTTAAATTGAATTTAAATTCAATTTAAATTCAAAAGGTGAGTGTTTTAACCCACTCACAACTTCTAAAATTTCTTATGTTTGTTAAATCAAATTTTGATGTGATTTAAAATTTATCTATGATTGTTTGGCGTATTTTAATCATCCTCTCGGTTAAATTTCATTTATTAAATTTAATTGTTGTTTAATTATTCATTGCATATATAAACTGCCAGTAAATTTATTATTTATTATTGCATATAAACTGCCAGTTAAACGATTATTAAATTTATTATTGAATATAAACTGCTATTTAATATCTGTTGTTTATTATCGGTTCTATATTGATGCTATTGTTTGAATTGGATGATGATTGTGATAAATGGTTGATGGTTGATATTGGATGAATGGATGTTGTATTTTATATTGAATAAACTGCAAATTATCATGCATTTTCATTTCATTCGGGATTGCGGTTTGAAATGATATATAACCGTAATTTTTATTTTTAAATCACGGATTGAAATGATAAATATCTGTATCACTTGACCATAGGACAGCAAATTTTATATAGGCACCGCGGTCTATATATAAAGATATTTTGAAGTAATTTTCTATGGTTTGAAAAGAAAATATACGATTTAATAAATATTAATTTTTGATATTATATAAATATTAATTATATATATATAGTTAAATTCTTGAATTTAAGCTATGTATAAGTTGTTTAATAAAAATAAGTTTAATAATGGGATTTGCTTGTTACGACATATGGTTAAGTACCTATTTAAGATATGGTATATATAGAGTTTTATGACCTAAATAAAATTTAAGTTGGAAAATAAATATGAAATTTGTTTGAATTGAATTATTTAAGAATTATACTCGAAAGATTGGATTTGAAATTTAGAATAAATTGAGATTTTAAAGGGTATGATTCTTATAACTTTATTTGGTTTAGAGGGATTTAAATGAATATATCAAGTAAATTAAATTTAAAGAATATCCAGTTGTTTGAAGTTAAAAATTTCACTTAAATGATATTGGGTTTATTTAGTAAACATTTCAAATCTAGATAATAGTAATGGAATTTGATATATATGAAATTATCAAAGAATTCGTTTTGAAATTGTGGAATATTTACAGCTTTAAAATATATGGAAATTGAAATGGTTTATTTAGGAATTTTAACCTATATTTAGAATTTATTTGTGAAATTTAAAACGCTATTTTGTTATGTAAAGCGGTTTAATACTTAAACCATTTAAGTATTCGAATTTTGTTTCAAAGCTATGGGGTTTAAGATATAATATATATATATATATATATATATATATTTAAAATATTATGATTTTGGGAAAGGGATATATTTAAAATAAGAATGATATCACATTGATTTGGGGTTTTAAAAAATATAAACGATATCTTATTTATATGGTTTTGAAAGGGATATTTTATTCTGGTTTTAAAGTATAAATTATTTTGAAATAACCGAGGTGTTATAATAACGTTTGGTTGTTGAAGTGACCAGGATCGAAAGTTGTCATACTCTCTACCAACTCCGAAAACCACTTTAACAACCGTGTACGCGGTGGAGATTCCAGAATGAAGTAGGATGGTGGCTGCGTTTCTTTTGAGGTAAATACGTGAACCCAACTCCCGTGAGTTGGCATAAGGTGGCTAAAACAGGAGCGATTCTCGGGCCAATTGAGGTAGCACCTTTGATTGGACACATCCCTTCGATATTATACTGACTTTTGGATTGATTCGGTGGCCACTTTTGATTTTTTTTATTTGGGGGTGTGGCTCGAGGTGAGCGGTAGCTGCGGCTACGCGTTACCACCAGCCCGGATGCGTAATTGGTATATCTACCCTGGCATTGCCTAGTTGTGCCGTGTCACCTACCATATCGCGCCTTGTACGAGTTTGGTTTTCTCCCGTAGCCCGTGTGGTATCCTCCAGTGGCTTCCCGATCAGAAGGGACTATGATATTTGATGGACTACTGGGACTATTACGTGTTAAGGGCTATATGGGTAACCCCTTAATGCTAAGAAAAAAGTAAGTTTATTTTACTATTAGACATTATTATAATAGCGAAATATTACTACATAGTAAATAGTTTAACGGATCATTAGGAGATGTGAATCCCGAGCATCTCTTAAGTTACTGCACTCATATTTATTTCTGTTGATTTAACTTACATAAGATCTTTTAGTTCCGACTCGAGTGTTTTGCCTTTTCAATTCGCTCAGGTCAGTCCGAGCATTTTAGGATCGAAGACTTTATTTCTGGAGGACGAAGACAAAGATTTCATTTTTCTTATTATGTTATATTCCACTACACTGTATTCTGCTGCATCGATTTTATTTATTGGTATATGCAACTCTGATATATATTGTATAAGAAAAATTAAATATTTTGTAAACAACTTCATGAACTGTATTTTTGATTATTATATTTTATCCTTTCACTATGAGATTCTGTTTTCTTTTATTTCTTTCTCGTTTTTCTTATTTACTCCATAACAGCCCGCCCTTCCGTATGGTTTGAATTGGCACGTGTGTCGATTTAAAGCGTGCGAAAAGGCGGGATGTTACATGTGGTATCAGAGCTTTGGTTTAGCGATAAACCTTAGCTTTGTGGGGTCTGACTCTTTATTAATAGGGTAGTAATACCCTATGGGAGTCGCTGAGTGTATATATATGGAAAAGCGTATTTGTTAGTCTTATAAAAGGTTTTAATATTCTGTTAATCTATTCCGTTTTGTATTTATAAACTCTGGTTGGTGCATGGGATGCTGTGACATCAATAGGGGTTTCTAAACACTTAATAGGACAGACCGACACAATATTTGTTTTAATATAGGTGAATGAAATAATTTTTTCTATTATATTTTCTATATATAAAATAAATTTTTAAATGATATATATTGGTTGTTAGGTAATAAATTTATAATTAATAGTCGAAATAAGATTGGAAATAAGATAAATGAAATTGGAAAATTAAAGCTTTAGTTCCGGGATTTTTAAAAATTTCTTTCGAATAATTTTTGAATATAATAGTATTGTTTATAAGTATTTTCTAATATAAATATTTCAATATAAATTGAAAGAATTGTTTAAAAAGGAATTTCGAAAAGAAAAATTCCTGTACTACCCTCTTTGTTGCTGGAAAATAATTTCGGTGATGAGTGCACGCATCATCGACATTCATTTTCGAGTTTCGAAGTGGGAAGGCCACTGTAATAGTTTACTGCAGATTTGTTTTGATAAACCAAAAATAAAATTTTAAATTGTTTTAAATATAACTGGATATATAAAGTGTAAGTATATACGACTATCTATTATTTTAAAATGATTTGAAATTAACCCGATATTTAAATTCCTAAGTTTCCATTAATTAATAATTTCAATTATCGTAGAATTGGAACGTAGGTAATTAATAATTGAAACCTCTAAAGGAAATAAGAGATTTAATGCTAGGTTATAAATGGTATTAAATGAAATTTAAAACTTTAACCTGTGAAATAAAGGATATAATTATTGAACATTAAATTAATTAAAAGAAATAGAATATGTTTGTATAACTTTCAAATTACATCCTTAAAAACATATATATAACTTACCGAATATTAAAAGTTGAAATGTTTAATAAGAAAATGTAATGGATGTGGTACAAGTAAAAGTATGTAATGAAGTGTTCAATAAAATTTCTTTTATTCTTAAGAATTGATGTTGTAATTGTTATAAACCTAATTTATAATGGAAATCTTTTTTTTTTTGCAGAGCAAGCGGGGTTAAAACTTGTCCCCTACCAGATTTATTAAACATAAAAAGAGATTACAAAGATAGAAAAACAAGAAGAAATGAACATACAATGACAACAAGGAAGAGAGCAAAGAGTAAAAAGAAACAAGGGCGGACTAGCTGATCCACGGTTCAATTTGGTGATTGAGGAATGTATGTACACTACCCCTCAACCCCAACAGTATTTCATTCTTGAGAGTAATCCATAA
Source organism: Allium cepa (assembly GCA_030765085.1). NCBI lineage: Eukaryota > Viridiplantae > Streptophyta > Magnoliopsida > Asparagales > Amaryllidaceae > Allium > Allium cepa. Next base: position 456,212,216 of record CM060938.1, on the reverse strand, counting down.
AATCTCATGTCTTCTGATGATCCCACTGAAGACTCTTCTATTTCTTTCTTCCCATATTTTCTTCAATAACTTCTTAAGTGTAAACAATAAGGTATAACTGCCCTCATCCCTTTGCATAATTACCTGCTCACCGTAATCCCAAGGATCAGCCGCTAAAGAAAAAGCAACCAACCTATCCAGTTTGTTCATAATATTGTTCCAAAGATGCATTACATACTCACACTCGAAAAACAAATGCTGCAAACTCTCATCATGAGTGAGACACATAACACACGAGGAAGGCACATCCATACCTATCCGAATTAACCTATCCCTGGTTAGCAGTGCTTTATTGATCACCTTCCAAAGCATCATGTTGTCAGTATTTGGAGAGCAGGCTGTCCAAATAGACTTGCTCCACTTGCAATGAGGCACAGAATCCATGCTAAGCATTGCATTGTATATTCGAGAGATTGTATGTTCCTTACCATTCCAATGGACAGTGTCATTCTCACGCGCAACAAAGATACTGGCATCATAACGTCTCCATATTGCTCTGACAGTTTGGTTGCTGGAGAAAGGCAAGTGAAGTTGGCCGTTAATAATATGGTCAGTAGCTAAGGCATTCAGGCTAATAGAAGATTGAAATTTTTTTTGAGACGTGAATAACAGAGTAAGAATGATTCCTTTACTGATCCAAGGCTCATTCCAAAAACTACATAAACTCCTACCTGATAGTTCAATCTGAACATAGGGAAGAAATGTGGATCGCAACTTCAAAATGTTTCTCCAAATCCAACTACAAGACTGTAGAGACACCATTAGCCAAAAATTGTCAGCTCCAACATTATACATAAGGACCCACTTTACCCATAAGCTATTTTTCCTCTGCAGCAGAGCGTCAATGTGACCATTGAAAGCCGCCTTGTTCCAAACTTCAATGTTGCACAATCCCAAACCACCTTTTGACTTAGGCTTCTCTATATTAGAAAAAGAACAAGGAAATGGATTTTTGCTATGAATGGACCCAAACCAAAAGAATCTCATTATGGAGCTTCTCACCATTTTCATTAGCTTGATTGGAAGTATAAAGGTTCTAGCCCAATAAACTATCATAGAAGTGCATACTGACTTGATGAGGACCAATCTCCCGGCTTGACTTAAGAATCTGTTCGCCCAATTTCCCATGACGACTGTTATTTTTTGATACAGGGGCAAACAGTCAGCATAGGTCACTCTAGAAGTACACAACGGCAGTCCAAGATAAGATATGTCACGGTCCATGGGCTGCAATCCAGCAGTGGATGTCAGGAATTGCTGTTGCATAGGATTAATCCTCGCAAACAATATGCTCGATTTACTATGATTTATTCTTAGCCCTGTCATTTGATAGAACTTATGAAGAGCTCCCATAATATTGACAATAGATTGCAGATTTGGTTTTGTAAAGATCATGATGTCATCAGCAAATAAAAGTGTAGTGATATGTAGGCCTTTGCACTTGGTGTGGTAATGAATCTGCTTATTATCAAACAAAGGCTTCAGAAGGCAAGTTAAAACCTCCATAACCAAGAGAAAAACATAGGAAGAAAGAGGGTCCCCCTGCCTTATTCCTTGTGCTGAACGAAAATACCCAGTGTTTGACCCATTCAAGAGGAGGGAGAAAGATGGTGTTGATATGCATTCATATATCCATGCAACAAAGACTTTTGGGAAACCCATAAGAGCCATGATTCGAACAATTGCTTTCCACTGCATGGTGTCATAGGCCTTCGTTAGGTCAAGCTTCAACATAGCACTAGGGGTTGCATTTGCACGTTTGCAGCCATTCAATAATTCGTGGGCAAGCATGATATTGTCCTGAATATTTCTGTTAGGAAGGAATGCGGTCTGGTTCGTAGATATAACACGTTCGAGCACGGCAACGAGTCTTGAGGCAATAATCTTGGAAATGCATTTGTATACAACGTTGCAGCAGGAGATAGGTCGAAATGATGAGACAGTTTCAGCCGGTGAACATTTCGGGATTAAAACAATGTTCGTTGCGTTAACAGATTTTAGAAGCTTTACTTTGTCAAAGAAATTGTGGACAGCTCTGCAGAATTCCTCACCAACTATGTCCCAACCAGTTGTGAAAAAGACCACATTAAAGCCATCAGGCCCGCCACACGAGTTGTTGTTCATAGCGAATAGAGTGCTCTTAATTTCTTCATTTGTGACCCTATCAACCAGCTTTAAGGCTTCCTCGTTATTGACACGGGGAAGATTTATAGTAGATAGATGTTCAAGCTCGGGAGAGAAGTTAATATCATTTCCAAGAAGAGCAGAGAAGTGGTTCAGGAAGGTATCTTCAACCAAATCAGGGGAAGTATGAAGGGTACCTGTATCATCCAAGATGGAAGTGATATTATTTTTTGTGTGTTTTTCCTTTAGGGATGCATGAAAATTTTTGGAATTCCTATCCCCTTCAGCAGCCCACTTATTTCGAAGTTGCTGTCTTTTCATATCACACTCGGTTGCCAGAGCATTGTTGAGTTCATCAAATAGAGCAGCCTCTTTTTCAGCAACGTTAACATTATCAGGTTCATCCATCATCGGCTCTTGTGCCTCCTTTAGCTGCTCTTGTAGGATGTTCGATCTGAGAGTGCCATTGCCATACTTGATCCTAGCCCAATTCCTTAAACCTTCCTTTGTTGCTATTAGTTTCCTGCAAAAAATATACATAGGATTTCCATAATATATATTTTTCTTCCAAGTTGACAGTAAAACTTGTTTGTATTCTGGATCATTAACCCATGAGTTAAAAAATTTAAAGCCTCTTTTGATTCCTTGTGGCAGTTTCCCAGTGGTTAAGATTAAGGGGGAGTGGTCAGATAGAATAGGAGTAGGAAGAAGGGTGGATACGCAGGGCCAAGTAGATAGGGCTTTAAAGTTGACAAACGAATGATCAATTGTAGAAAAAATTCGAACCCCGCTCCTGGACCTATTGTTCCATGAGAAGGTGGCACCAGATCTGGGAACAGAGATTAAAGAGGAATCAGAAATAACATTATTCAATGGTCGAATATCTCTTGGAATAAGTGGAATTCCTCCATATTTGTCAGTCAAATTAATGCAGCTATTGAAATCCCCTAAAATGATCCATGGATGAGATTCTTGCCGAAGGGCAGGAATAAAGTTGAAGAGAGATTGCCTTGTGGTGATTGAGTTGGAAGCATAAACAAAAGATATGTAGCAGGATGAGGACAAATCAAAAAACGTAGCATGAAAGTGCATAATTTGAGGAGTTGCATGAATGAGTCGAAGAGAGAGATCGGCTGGGTTATGAATCACCTTTATACGTCCATAGTTCGCTTCAGATAGATTATGTGCAAGGGACCAAGAAGGATTGATGTATTTAGCTGCTGAGATAGTGAGGGGAAGGTTGAGCTTAGTTTCAAGGATGGCAAAGATTGAAAGTTCATGAGTGGATATTAATATCTTTACTTGGTCACTATAATGAAATATGATAGAAGGTAAATGTTGTAAGTAAGTAATTATAGACTTAAGTAAATGTTGAAGTTAATTATTTTAATAAACAGAAAGATGAATACCGTAAATAAATGAAATTAAGCAGTAAAAAAATGAAGTAATATGCAAAGGAATCGAATTAAAAATGAAAATTTGCAAGAAATAATGTAAAATTAAAAAAATAAATCAGAATATGGATAAAAATGAAATCAAACAACAATAGTTTGAAATGAAATTTACAAAAAATTAACTTGATTTATTGTTTGGAATTGGTTGTTGTTTGGTCTATGGTTGTCTGGGTAAAGATACTTTAAAATTATTTGGATGAATGAATAATCTGTTTAGTTTCACCTAAGACTGTTGAGTAAAGGGTACACTTAGTAGTTTATTTTTCATTCCGTACGATTTGAAGTTTTTGAACCCGAACAACTATTCGTTTTGTTTGATATGAATGAATGATTGATGTGGGTTGATTTTTATATGATGGTTGTATGCTTTGTTGCTAGTGGTTGATGGATTTGTTTGTTATTGATTGAAACAATGCTAAATATTTCATTTTATATAATTATTAACTCTTTTGGATTATATAAGTGAAATACAGGTTATGCAAGCAATTGCTACTGCTTTTGGTTTCATAATTAAGCGTTAATCGCCCGACAAAATAGGTACGTTTTCGGATAACGGTTTATAGCATTATTATATATTTCCCGTGTTGGGATTTATATTATTTGGAAAATATATGTTGTATATTATTATATTTTGGTATTATATTTTCTCCCGAGCCTCCCCGTACAAAGGAGACTCTGCCGAAATTTTCCGTAAATTTTGGACATAGAAATTTTTTGAAAATATTTTCCAAACTTTATTGATTTAAGTATAAAAAGATGTAATGATGGTAAATTTGTATATTTTATTTAAAGTAGCTAATGGTGAATTTAATTGTTTATAAAATTAACATTTTAAATAAGATATATTGATTCCTTAATTTTTCTTTTCCCTTCTTTCTCCTTTTCGGGGACGAAAAGTTTTGAGTGGGGGAGAGTGTAACGACCCGTTAATTTTTTATAATTAAGTTGGTTATTTTAATTAAAATTTAGTAATTAAATTTAGATGGAAAATAAGAAAGAAGAGAAAAAACACTTTATAAGTTAATATTAAAATGAACGCCGAAATAAAATATATTGAATAGTAGTTGAATGAAAATTTATGTGAAAAGGTTAATGCAAGTTGATAAGTAACGATATTTGTGAAATACCTATTAATTGGGAAAAATTTGTAAAGTTATAATTGAGTTAAATTGTAAATTTGAAGTTAAGTAATAATGGACATAGTAAAGATGGCAATCAAATCAAATATTTGGAAATCAAATTTTACCTAATTTTGAAGGTAATCAATAATTTATGAATTAAATGGTAAGTGATTAGAATTAAATTCTATATTAATTGAAACTGAATGTAGATTTAGTATAATAACGTTAAGGCTAACTAAATTAGCGCAATCCAAATTATGGAAACCAATTACAATAAATGTTAGAACAGTAATTTTAAATGGTCATTGTTGATAATAAACCTTACTTTAATGATTATTAATATAGTAAAGAAAGGGTAAATGAAAATTTAATAGAAACATAAATTTATTTTAAGGCAGTAACTAATAAATTGGGGAAAATAGTTCAAAGTATGTTAATTGATGAATTAATACGCAATGTATGCAGAGTAATAAGTTCGTTTAAGGATGAAATTAAGGAAAATTCATTTATTGGTTTTAAAACTTTAATTAATGCATTTAATTGATAGGAGTACATTTAGGAATATAATATTTATTCAAATTAAGTTGTACATAGGAGTATATTAATGTCACGGAATAAAAATTTAGCGTATATGAAATTATAAATCCAGATCGATAAGTAACGAGCTTATGAATGCAATTAAAAGCAAATAGGTGGCAATTAATATAAGTTGCTTGTTTATTTAGTGTGTCAAATAAATTTTTTGGTAATTGATTACAATAAATCTTAATTTAACATTTGGTTAATGTAAATTAAGGTAACAATTGATGTAACGACCCGAAATTTTCACACCCGAAAATTCCAGATAGTTATGAAAAGAAGAAAGAGATAGAAGAAGAAGAATAGAAACATTAACATCTCACATTCGCAACAGATAAAATATAATAATAAATAATAACAGTTTACAAAATAATACTATATTTGTCAATTACAATCTAATACATCAGAGTTTCACATTATATACAGTCACTGAATATTTACAATTATCATGTCTCAGATTAACAATAATATAAATACAGCGGAAATACTCTATACGATATTGCCATCCAGCTCGCCTCCTGAGCTCTAGAACGTCCTAACCTGGAAATCTGTAATACTCGGTCTGACCCGAGAACACCAAAGTAACACCCGGGTCAGGCTGAAAACCACCGTGAGTAAACCCAGCTAACATAGAATACCAAGCAACAACTTAAATAAACCCGGGTAACTTATATCAATTTAACCAATTCACAATTTACTATAGACAACACATATTTCACATATCAACTTCTAAGTACCAAACTTAGATAAAATAATTCAATTCACTCAAATCATTTCATTTCAACTCATTGATTTCACAAATCAATTTATAAAAATTCGAAGTGATTTCGGGTATTTCCCAATACCCGACCCCGGTCTCTCCGAAACTCATGTTATTTTAACCCAAGTTATTCAAATGAAATACACAACATTTCATATCAGAGATATTTACTCGTTCAAAACATCCAATACCATTGAATCATCCATAAGAAAAACTTAATCACATACAAACCAATTCAATTGATTCTAATTGAATTTCTAACCACATTCACTTAGATTCCTTCATTTAATATTAATTAATTCCAAATCAATTAATTAATCAACCCTCCGTTATTCATCTTAATCGATCACCCTGGATTAATTAATTTTCAATTACGTTCAAGTAATTATCTTTAATTCATTTCACGATACTAATTTTTCTTAACCCAAATCAATAAGAAAACTTAATTACCTTAGGAATTAATTAACTATTTTAATTACATTAGTCCATAATTACTTATATTAATTAACTTCTCATAAGTCACTTGTATTGATTTATTTTCTTAACTAATCAATCTCTATTTACATCATTGATTATATAGATTAATGATTTTTCATTTACATTTCAATTTATTCAGATCTAATTTTAATTATATTAAATAAATAAATCATTAATTAAACCATATATATTAGTCATTCTTGATTTATCTCAACCGATGATTAACTATCTTTTATTTACTTTATTAAATAAATTAATTGCTCCTTAATTAATCATTTTAATTAATCTCTTGAATAATTCCACAAGGTAATTATATTTTATTAATTCCATTAAGCAATTATTTATCAACCCACCCAATGATTATTCCAATTAATTTAAACCCAATTAATTATCCCAAATCATAAATTAATTTAATTTATTAAGTATTCATTAAATTATCCTATTTATTCAATGAATCACCAATCATTAAATCTTTATTGATTTTAATCGGAACCATTTTCTCATTTACGATTTAAGTTTAAAACCATTTAAACCCAAATACCTCTAGTCAAAAACAATTAACTCGAGAGCCAACCCAATACCAAAATTACTAGATCATCAGATACACATTCAATCAATCCAATCATTCAACCAATTTTTTAAATCTAACCATTTAAATCCACATAAAAATCAAAACAGAGTGAGATTTATTCACCTTTATTTTATTAGCATCCGTTCCCAAATCCAGATTGTTTCTTCTCAAGATTTGACCTTGTATAAAAATTATATGATTTTATTAATATTTGAAATAAATCGATCAATCAATTACCGTCATTAAAAAAATGATTTAAATTTAAACTAGAAATGTTTCCCTTTGAGACTCATATACACTTAATAAATTGTAAATTTCAAAACCCTAACTTTTGTAAATGCTTTAAACATTTTAAAATCCCTATATAAATGAATTTAAAACTGCATACATTTTTCTGTATATGATTATACAGATACACTCATATCTATATATTTTCCTTTTACTGTAAAACTCCTCTTTATGTATATGGATCCTTAAAAAAAATCTAATTCAAAAACTACTTCTCTTTTCTTTCTTTATATAAATAAAAATCTGTATATATATACATCCTTCATTGTTTATAAACATATGTGTAGGTAAATTAAATTTTAATAACAAAAATTGAATAGTTATACCTTACTGCTCAACACGATATCGAGCCTTAGGTTCACGATCCCCCTTTCGTCACTAACCCCAGCACCGCCCCTATCGCGCTCGCGACCATCAGCAATCCCCAAGTCCTCCACGCGAGCGCGACAACCATGCATCCCCCATCGCAGCGCACCTCGTCGCCAATGAAAACCCTAACTTGCCCTAAACAGCACGCGCGATCTGCCCCACCGTGCCGATCAACTTGTCGGCATGTTCGTCGTCACGCCTTCCCTCCGTTTGTATTGCGCTTGCCAATCTTCACGCCTTCAACATCGTGACACGCATTTTTTTTTAAGGAATTCAATCTTTTCTGCTTTGAGAATAGAGAGAGGGGGGCACGGGAATAAAATAAAGGATTGGGTAGCTTCTAATGTACTTGTGGATATTAAATAATTGAATATTTTAAAATATCTCGCTGCATAACGCGAAATCCCGAAACCCGAATCAAACATGCCGACAGACATTCATAAGGTTTTACCCGTGTTCCGATCACAATGGAAAATGTTTTGGAGGCTAATTTGAACGTATGTGCGATTTACGGAATTAAACGATCGGTATTAAATTAAATAGATTAAAATAAATCTAAGCGTTTCGAGCTGCCAGGGTCAAACAACAACTCTGATTGCTCCGAAAATTGAAATCCGATAATAACTAACTATTACGGATCCAATGGAACTGGTTTCGTCGAATTCCGAAACTGTGCCTCGGAAGGCTATTTTTAAACTCAATTTAAACAATATATTTCTAAAATTGAACAAATTACCTTCAATTGAATTTCAACCATCCTATTATCTTCAGTATCATCATTATAAATTTTATAAGCCTTCAAATTATTTAAACAAGCTTAGAAATTTCAGATTCAACAATTTCCCCAATTTCAATCATTAAATTCAATATTTAAACTATTTAATTCAAAATTTAATTATCAAGTAAATATTGATATTTTGAAATTCAAGTTAAAATTAACTTTTAAATATTTAAAATCAATTAATTCCAATTTGAGTTGTTAGAAATTCCGGATCGTCACATTCCTTCCCCCTTATAAGAATTTCGTCCCTGAAATTACTAATTAGGAAGAATGGACCAATACCCGTTTATTTTTTTCCAAAACTCATAATTCAACTTCCTACCAACTATCTAAGGCCCACTATCACCTTAACCAACTTCCTAAAACCTTCTATAGTTTCAAACAATACCCTCTTGCTCAATCATCTAAATTTCAATTTAAAACCAAATTTGGAATTATCAAATTTTTCTAACTCTCTAAATTTCCAAAAATTTTTGCCAGCGTCTCCTTTGCGCGGCCAGCTCGGTACAACTACGAAAGGCCTTTACGGGCTCCCAAATTCCAAAAAGAAAACAGAAAGCCAAGTGGCTAGATCAAAAAAACCCAATCCAATTCATACATAAATTAAAATACATACCTTTTTGTCGAGCAATTCACATTTATCTTTTGGAATCAAATCCAATTTTCTTTTCCCCTTTTAATACCGGCATAACTTACTTGACAATAATATCCAATCGTAACCCTTCCGAATCATTGTATACATTTTCCAACATAAGTTTCATACCCACTTTTGTTCAAATTAGTTTTCCCCTCTTTCATACGAATTCAATTTACTTTAAATTTTGAATATTAAATTTTATCTTTCAAGTATAACTGATTCATTTTAGTTCATCTACAAATTTACTTTAAATTTTCAATTTGAAATTGTTTTGTCGTTAACAAAAATTTTCCTAAAAATTTTCTAACTCCCGAAATTTTCGAAATTTTTTGGCAGAGTCTCCTTTGTACGTAGGAGCTTTTGCAATTTGACAAGAGATATAAATATATATACATCGACCCACACGGTCGGAAAAAGCAAAAACAGTTCATATTTCCTATTTTTATTGCGTAGCGTGCCTTATTTAGCGTTTTAAGCAAGCAGCTTATTAATTTAAGCAATTAGCGCAATCCAAACCAGCCAAACGACCTTCAGGTACCTGTACTTACTCAATTTAAATATGTAAGTGCCACATATAGAGAATTTATTAGCATTCCACTTACTTTCAATAGCTAAACATACACATTTCATAAACAACCACACCAAACATTTTCCATAAACGATTTATGTAATTTTTAAAGCTAATACAATTGCTTTGAACCGATTCATAAGCCATTTTATTCAATTTAAATGGTTTGCAACTCAATTTCTTACATTCAATTTATTTTTAATCCAAACAAGCTCATATTCACTTCAATTAATTCTAAAACCAATTTATTTAATTCCTATCAATTCATAGATTTTTAATTACTTTTGTTTATGTCAAACGACAATTATTATTATGCAATTTCGACGATATTCGCTTAATAAAGTATCTATTTTAGTTTATAACTACTTCAAATTAATTTCAACTCATTCTGAAATTTAATTCCTTTTCATTTCTAATTTATTTACCAACCATACATTGCATTTCATCTCATCTCCGCATCGGATTCACTCAAAACAATTTATTAAGCTTGGCACATTCAACTTATAAGTTAATAACCATTTCCAATTTAATTTAACACAGACTTTTATGATCTTTTACTTTTGCTCGAAGCCAAATTTCTATAAATTTTTAAACTTAAGTTAATTTACTTTCTTCAAATTATTTCAACTTCATAACTTGAGCTCACATCATTTGCAAATAAATTTCTTTTCACCTTAACTTGATTTTATTTCAGTCAAATCTCATTTCAATCTACAAATTCATTTGATTAGTCATTATAAATTAAATTCCCAAATTCAATTCATTCACGACTCAGTTAACTAATTAAAAGGCCATTTTCCATTTATTTTACATATCTGGGTTTTGTTTACAATTCAACCATTTCTATTATAATTCACCTTCATTTCATTCGACAACACTTCCATTATATCTAATTTACTTGCAAATTTCATTAAATATTATTCAAATCACCCTTGAATTTTATTTTAATTCAAACCATCACATTTTTCAATCCAACTCTATTTTATTTTTATTTTACAACATCTCCTCTTATTTAATTCATTATCAAATCCTAGTCGGATTCTATCTACAATTCTAATTCATTTCCAAACTCCATTATTAATTTACAATCCATTTATTTACCAAAGTTAAATTTTATTAACATACTCAATCAAACAATTATTTAACCAATTAGCTTATTTCCAACTTCTAAATAAATATTTATTCTAATTACAAAATTACTTCATTAAAATTCCAGTTTGGATTTCCTTTCATTTCCCTAAAATTCTAACATCTTTATTTAAAAATTTTAGAAATGCTTTTAAATTCACATCATACTTAATAAAATAGCTCTTTATAAAAATACTTCTTATAACTCGATGTCTCAACCAGTCCATCCTTGTTCTCACAGAAATTCAGTCATACGTTGATCAGGCGTAGGAATGAAAATCTATAAGTACTTGGTAAACCCGTTTTCAACACCCAGTGAAAATACTTTTGAAAATAATTTTATTGAAAATATTGAAAGCATTTTGAAATAGAGAAAATATCTTTAGTGAGAATGCTCTGGAAATCATCACCCCCGTCCATGGTCGCAGTTACATTCCAGGGTTACGTTGCCATCGCAGCAAAAGTTCATGCAACTGCAGGCTCTCCGCGGCCTCTCGATTACGCCATGGAACCCACAACAGATCACAGTTACATCCCAAGGTTACGTTGCCATCACAACAAAAGTCCATGTAACTGCAGGCTCTCTGTGGCCTCTGATTTTCGCTGTCAAAATGAAACTTCTCCACTCCTACATAGGTCGCAGTCTACTGATATAAAATCAAACGCAGACTGTTGGCTCGCAGCGGCACACACGACTTTCGCTATGGTATACTCTATTCATAATCCCCAGGAACTAGTTTTTTCCGGACTCCTCGTAGGATCAACTTTAGAACCCCCCCTTGGGGCTCAAGGCAGCACCACCCGGTGGCACTCCTGAGAAGTTCATTTCAAGGGAGCGCCTTTTCCCCCAGAGCCATTACCAAAACACTTTATACTATACAAATATAGTATCTTTCAAATCATACACCTAGTATGATCTCATACAAGGCTCCTTTACACAAAATCGATTATCCCAAAATCGATAAATTCTCAAACTAGGCTTTCCAAATTTTTAATATTGGTTTTACCCAAAAATTGAAAGCCATTTCCAAATCCAAAGGTTTCCAAAACCTTTTTCCAAAATCCTCATAAGATCCTTTATATATACATATACATATATATATAAAATTTAAAAAAACTTGGATCATTTCAATCTCGTATAAAACTCCTTTATACTTCAAACACTTTCAAAAATCCTTTTCCTTCCAGCAATGGATTCAACAAGAGGAGATTTATCTTATATAACAAAGATATACAACTTTGTTTACTCAAAATCAAATATTCAAATTTGATTACTCTTTCCAATATCAATTTCATTTAAATTCGTACGATGTACATATATCATCCGTACGTTATACCAATCTGATCGCCCACTCGATCACACAATTTCACTTCCGAATTAGTATCGTCCACCTGACTTCCTAGTGCGGACACAGATCTGATTTCCTGATTAGAAACCGTCATTCTCCTTGCATAGCCATAACTATGATAGAGAATATCCAGAACCAATCAACAATCCATATCCAGGTTCGCCGTCGAAAATCGAGTGAAAAATCCCAACTCGGATCGATAAACTATCTCGAAATTCTGTGCTCGAATCTGGATCAAATCTCTATGCGAATAGAATAATATACGCACATCCTACGTATTTATTTCCATTGATTATCAGCCAAATCAATTTCCTTTCTATTCACATTCCCTTTAATTTCCACTCACTTATTTACAATCGCTTCAATTCCAATGAATTTTCACTTCAATTCTTATCTTGGTTGGGTATTTAATTAATAACAGTTTGAACTCCGACCAGTTTATTTTTAGAAAAATAGCTTGAAAATTTTAAAAATAGATAAGTAATTGAAAAATAATTATAAGCTTGCAAAATAACTATAAAATAGGTAACTAATTGTAAAATAGTCGAAAAATAGTTGAATAGTTTAAGAAATTTCAAATAATTACAAAATAGTTGTAAAATAGAAATTAGTTTGTGAAATAATTGAAAAATAGTAACTAGTTTAGAAAATAGTTGAAAAATGGTCAAATAGCTCCAAAAATAATCGTAAAACGAGTATAAAATAATTTAGCTTAAAGAAAGAATGGTTGTATTTATTAAATGGCTTAATAAAATAAGTCTATGTTAAAACAATTTATATTAAAAATAGTCAAGAGCCAACTGTTCACTTCCCCAACAATTTAATTTAAATGTCCATTTAAATTGACCCAATTCCAATACAAATAATTCCAAATTCCATTGGACTTGATTTATTCCCAATTCAAGTTGAATCAATCTTGATTCCTTTCCCAATTTAAATCAAATTCCATTTGATTTTAATCCTGTTCAACTTAAATTATAATTTCAAATTATCCCAATCAATTTGAATTATGAACAACTGAACCCATTTCAAATTCAAATTATTTCAACATAATCCAATCCAATTTCCCATTTAAATTCTTAAACTTATACATCTTCAATCACCAATCCAATTAATTCAAACCAAATTCAATTTTGAACTAATTCAATCTCAATTCTTGTCCATTGCGAATTATATAAATTCGAGTTAAATTCTCAAAGATTGGTTTAACTTTTTAAACCAAATTAACTTTTATTTAAAGTTTTTAAACAATTTAATTTCTGTGTCCAATTCTCAAAATTCCATTTTAAATTATCTTTACTTATGTGTTTTCAAGGTTCAAATAAGAGTTCAATACAATTTTATTTTAAAAATTTATTAAATTTTATCTTCCAGTTTGAAACTAGTTCTTAAACAATTTTAATTTACAAACTCAATTATTCAAATTTTCAGTTTAAAGTGATTCCATCTCCTTAATTTCAAATTAAAGTTAGATTTCACTTTTATCTCAATAACGGATATATTACCACACTTCATTCTCATTCATTTAAACAAATCCAATTCGCAATATACGAATTTTTAATAACAATAGGATGATATTATCCAATTTGTTTTAAAACGTCCTTCCATTTTGAATTTTTAAATCTCGAACCCATTTTGAGATTACACAAATTTTCCAATTCAAATCAACCATTTAACTTTCTAAGTTAAATTCCAATTTCATCTTGAAATTTCCAATTCAGGTTGCTTTTTCTTCACTTATTTAACTCTCCCAAAGTTAAATTCCAATTTACTTAATCCAATCAACCTCACTCAATTCTTAAACTTCACAAAATAATCTTCCCACTTAAAAAAACTTATCACTTTGGGTATCACATCCCATTCCAAATTTTAAACTCAACATTTAGAGTTTATTCAAACTATTTTTGATTTATGTATATTCCTTAAATTTTAGACCACTTTTATTCTTTAATTTCAAATCAAATTTTCAAACAACCCATTGTTTGCAATAAGTCTCATTTCAAACTTACCTTTATTTAAAGATTTTAAATAATTTAATTCCTGAATTCTAATTTTAGAATTTTATTTTCAATCCATTATATTTAATTTGGTTGTATTTCTATTTCTACTTAATTTAATTCCAATTCAAGACTTCAGTTTGGTTGTATTATATTACTTCTTAATTTAATTTCAATGATTAACAACCAATCACCTTAATATTTATTAGAAGGAAATATTGCCTTATATATCAAAATATATATTTTATATAAAATCATTTAAAATCTTTATTAAGAAAATAACAAGTACACGCTCATATATATATATATATATATATATATATATATATATATATATATATATATATATATATTCTCAACTCATTCTAGAGTACTACAGACTCTATTAAATGAGTAATCTCCACCAGAGCCAAGGTTCTCGCTTAACCTTTCAGCTCTGATACCAACTGTAATGACCCGAAATTTTCACACCCAAAAATTCCAGATAGTTATGAAAAGAAGAAAGAGATAGAAGAAGAAGAACAGAAACATTAACATCTCACATTCGCAGCGGATAAAATATAATAATAAATAATAACAGTTTACAAAAGAATACTATATCTGTCGATTACAATCTAATACATCAGAGTTTCACATTATATACAATCACTGAATATTTACAATTATCATGTCTCAGATTAACAATAATATAAACACAGCGGAAATACTCTATACGATATTGCCATCCAGCTCACCTCCTGAGCTTCAGAACGTCCTAACCTGGAAATCTGTAATACTTGGTCTGACCCGAGCATTACACCAAAGTAACACCCGGGTCAGGCTGGAAACCAGCGTGAGTAAACCCAGCTAACATAGAACACCAAGCAACAACTTAAATAAACCCGGGTAACTTATATCAATTTAACCAATTCACAATTTACTATAGACAACACTTATTTCACATATCAACTTCTAATACCAAACTTAGATAAAATAATTCAATTCACTCAAATCATTTCATTTCAACTCATTGATTTCACAAATCAATTTATAAAAATTCGAAGTGATTTCGGGTATTTCCCAATACCCGACCCCGGTCTCTCTGGAACTCATGTTATTCTAACCCAAGTTATTCAAATGAAATACACAACATTTCATATCAGAGATATCTACCCATTCAAAACATCCAATACCATTCAATCATCCATAAGCAAAACTTAATCACATACAAACCAATTCAATTGATTCTAATTGAATTTTTAACCACATTCACTTAGATTCCTTCATTTAATGTTAATTAATTCAAAATCAATCAATTAATCAACCCTCCATTATTCATCTTAACCAATCACCCTGGATTGATTAATTTTCAATTACGTTCAAGTAATTATCTTTAATTCATTTCACAATACTAATTGTTCTTAACCTAAATTAATAAGAAATCTTAATTACCTCAGGAATTAATTAACTATTTTAATTACATTAGTCCATAATTACTTATATTAATTAACTTCTCATAAGTCACTTGTATTGATTTATTTTCTTAACTAATCAATCTCTATTTACATCATTGATTATATAGATTAATGATTTTTCATTTACATTTCAATTTATTCAGATCTAATTTTAATTATATTAAATAAATAAATCATTAATTAAACCATATATATTAGTCATTCTTGATTTATCTCAACCGATGATTAACTATCTTTTATTTACTTTATTAAATAAATTAATTGCTCCTTAATTAATCACTTTAATTAATCTCTTGAATAATTCCACAAGGTAATTATATTTTATTAATTCCATTAAGCAATTATTTATCAACCCACCCAATGATTATTCCAATTAATTTAAACCCAATTAATTATCCCAAATCATAAATTAATTTAATTTATTAAGTATTCATTAAATTATCCTATTTATTCAATGAATCACCAATCATTAAATCTTTATTGATTTTAATCGAAACCATTTTCTCATTTACGATTTAAGTTTAAAACCATTTAAACCCAAATACCTCAAGTCAAAAACAATTAACTCGAGAGCCAACCCAATACCAAAATTACTAGATCATTAGATACACATTCAATCAATCCAATCATTCAACCAATTTTTTAAATCTAACCATTTAAATCCACATAAAAATCAAAACAGAGTGAGATTTACTCACCTTTATTTTATTAGCATCCGTTCCCAAATCCAGATTGTTTCTTCTCAAGATTTGACCTTGTATAAAAATTATATGATTTTATTAATATTTGAAATAAATCGATCAATCAATTACCGTCATTAAAAAAATGATTTAAATTTAAACTAGAAATGTTTCCCTTTGAGACTCATATACACTTAATAAATTGTAAATTTCAAAACCCTAACTTTTGTAAATGCTTTAAACATTTTAAAATCCCTATATAAATGAATTTAAAACTGCATACATTTTTCTGTATATGATTATACAGATACACTCATATCTATATATTTTCCTTTTACTGTAAAACTCCTCTTCATATAAGTGGATCCTTAAAAAAAATCTGATTCAAAAACTACTTCTCTTTTCTTTCTTTATATAAATAAAAATCTGTATATATATACATCCTTCACTATTTATAAACATATGTGTAGGTAAATTAAATTTTAATAACAAAAATTGAAAAGTTATACCTTACTGCTCAACACGATACCGAGCCCTAGGTTCACGATCCCCCTTCGTCACTAACCCAGCACCGCCCCTATCGCACTCGCGACCATCGGCAATCCCCCAAGTCCTCCACGCGAGCGCGACAACAACGCATCCCCCATCGCAGCGCGCCTCGTCGCCAATGAAAACCCTAACTTGCCTTAAACAGCACGTGCGATCTGCCCCACCGTGCCGATCAACTTGCCGACCTGTTCATCGTCGCACCTTCCCTCCGTTTGTGTCGCGCTTGCCAAGCTTCACGCCTTCAACATCGTGACGCCCATTTTTTTATTTATGAATTCGATCTTTTCTGCTTTGAGAATAGAGAGGGGGGATGGGAATAAAATAAAGGATCGGGTAGCTTCTAGCGTACGCGTAAATATTAAATAATTGAATATTTAAAAATATCTCGTTGCATAACGCAAAATCCCTAAACCGAATCAAACATGCCGACAGACGTTCATAAGGTTTTACCCGCGTTCCGATCACAATGGAACGTGTTTCGGAGGCTAATTTGAATGTATGTGCGAGTTGCGGAATTAAACGATCGGTATTAAATTAAATCAATTAAAATAAATCTAAGCGTTTCGAGCTGCTAGGGTCAAACGACAACTATAATTGCTCCGAAAATTGAAATCTGATATTAACTAACTATTACGGATCCAATGGAACTGGTTTCGTCGAATTCCGAGATGCCTCGGAAGGCTATTTTTAAATTCAATTTAAACGCTATATTTTTAAAATTGAACAAATTACCTTTAAATTGAATTTTAACCATCCTATTATCTTTAGTATCATCATTATAAATTTTATAAGCCTTCAAATTATTTAAACAAGCTTAGAAATTCCAGATTCAACAATTTGCCCAATTTCAATCATTAAATTCAATATTTAAACTATTTAATTATCAAGTAAATATTGATATTTTGAAATTTAATTTAAAATTAACTTTTAAATATTTAAAATCAATCAATTCCAATTTGAGTTGTTAGAAATTCCGGGTCGTCACAATTGATGTAATAAAGAATGAAGCCAAGGTAAATTAATTTATTGGATTTAAAATCTAAATTTATGGGTGGAATTGACAAATTTCAATATGATTGAATTTTGTAGTTATTACACAATTAGTGGAAATAAAATAGTTAATGCGAGTAATGGTGAAGCGGGAAGTATCCATGTAACTAAACGTAACCAAATGTTAAATATGTTTATAGGATAATGATTTGTTGAATAATAAAGAACGGGAATCAGGATTTGTTTATTTATTTGAATATAAATTATGGAAATTGGGTTATTGCAATTTAAGGAAATATAATATCTAAATATTGCAATAATTGAAATTGAGATGGAGCATAAGGATATTTATGTAATAGATGTTGAATCCAATGTTAAATCCAGTTGATAACAATGAATTGGAAAATTGAATGAAAGTAAATTAAATAGAATTTTATAAATTAAGTTTTTAAATTCTGTATTGAATGGAATTAAGGATAATACTGAAATCGATAAGTTAATCAACTTAAATTGACTTTTTAATTTGTTTAAAACATTGTAAATGATTGAGAAATATAAAAGTGATAAAATTGGTCAATTTTAAGATTGAAATAAAAATTTGGATTTTATTAATTAATTGTTAATTTATTTAATTAATGGAAAAATAGCCATTTTGGCCACTGACTCGGATTTCGACAAAACCAGTTTCATCGGATCGTGACGGTGAATTATTGTAGGGTTTTAAGTTTCGTAGCGATTGGACTTGTCGTTTGATCGTACAGACTCGAAACGCCTTGAAATTTATGAAATTGAAATCAATTGAAATCAATTTGAAAAAATATTGATTTTAGCATAACTTCTTCATACGATGCAATTTGAACCTGAAACCTTTTCCATTATGTTTAAAATATTTTAAAACACCTATTTTGGTATATGGGTTTACCCAATTTCGTTCCGGGGTCAGAACGGGCTTTTTGAGCCACTTTGTCGTTAGCGCGTATTCAACCCGATCCATTTATTCTATTTCAACATTCTCTATAAATATCCCGCTATAAAGCCTATCCTCCCTAATTCTCATTTGTCTATACGTAAATTCATTGTATTCCTCCTCTTCCTCAATGACAGAAAAAATTCTATATTTCGAGATCCAATTACAAATCAAATCCAAAGCATAAAATTCAAAGTCCTCATAAAAATCTGGAAAAAATATATATTGAAGCTCTCAATGAGCGTGATGTTTTGGTGGAATTCGTTTTTCAATTTGAGCCACGTTTGTCTAGAAATTTGAGAACAAGTCTCGACCGTTCATAGCTCGTTGATGAACTTCGTCGGATTATCGATTGGAGGGTAGCGTTTTGTTAAGGGGACTGAGTGGAGTGCAGCAGCGTTGTTTGTTGATCGATTCAACGGTTGGATGCGTCGCATAATTCAGCCTAGCATTTGAAGACGACCGGCGATGGCTGCGTTTTGGTGGCCGATGGGGAGCGTCCGTAACATCGAGGAGGTGGAGGGGACCTCATATAGGCGGAGCGGCCTCGTGCAGGAAAGCAGGAGGAGGCGTGCGATCTGAAACACGACGACGATCGCGTTTGGTTTTGGGGCGGCTATAGGTTGGAACTGTAGAACAAAGAACAAAGGTGCGCGTGCCTGTGGGAAGTAATGCAGTGACATGGCAAGGCAAGTTTTTGTGTTCTCTTTTTATTTTATTTTATTTTTTTCGAATTAAATCGCATTAATCGTCATAACTTTCTTATACGATATCCGTTTCAAGAGCGAGAGTTTGGACGAATTCTGAGACTGTCAAATTTTGGGTTTAAATTGAATTTAAATTCCAAAGTTGAGTGTTTTAACCCACTCACAACTTCTAAAATTTCTTATGTTTGTTAAATCAAATTTTGATGTGATTTAAAATTTATTTATGATTGTTTGACGTATTTTAATCATCCTCTCAGTTAAATTTCATTTATTAAATTTAATTGTTATTTAATTATTCATTGCATATATAAACTGCCAGTAAATTTATTTATTTATTATTGCATTTAAACTGCCAGTTAAACGGTTAAATTTATTATTGAATATAAACTGCTATTTAATATCTGTTATTTATTATTCGTTCTATATTGATGCTATTGTTTGAATTGGATGATGATTGTGATAAATGGTTGATGGTTGATATTGGATGAATGGCTGATGTATTTTATATTGGACAAACTGCAAATTATCATCCATTTTCATTTCATTCGGGATTACGGTTTGAAATGATATATAACCATAATTTTTATTTTTAAATCACGAATTGAAATGGTAAATATCCGTATCACTTGACCATAGGATAGCAAATTTTATACAGGCACCGCGGTCTATATATAAAGATATTTTGAAGTAATTTTCTATGGTTTGAAAAGAAAATATACGACTTAATAAATATTAATTTTTGATATTATATAAATATTAATTATATATATAGTTAAATTCTTGAATTTAAGCTATGTATAAGTTGTTTAATAAAAATAAGTTTAATAATGGGATTTGCTTGTTACATCATATGGTTAAGTACCCATTTAAGATATGGTATATATAGAGTTTTAATGACCTAAATAAAAATTTAAGTTGGAAAATAAATATGAAATTTGTTTGAATTGAATTATTTAAGAATTATACTCGAAAGATTTGATTTGAAATTTAAAATAAATTGAGATTTTAAAGGGTATGATTCTTATAACTTGATTTAGTTTAGAGGGATTTAAATGAATATAAAGATTTATATGAATATATCAAGTAAATTAAATTTAAAGAAT
Source organism: Allium cepa (assembly GCA_030765085.1). Lineage (NCBI taxonomy): Eukaryota > Viridiplantae > Streptophyta > Magnoliopsida > Asparagales > Amaryllidaceae > Allium > Allium cepa. The sequence continues at coordinate 456,191,524 of CM060938.1, read as the reverse complement.
ATCCAGTTGTTTGAAGTTAAAAATTTCACTTAAATGATATTGGGTTTATTTACTAAACATTTCAAATCTAGATAATAGTAATGGAATTTGATATATATGAAATTATCAAAGAATTCGTTTTGAAATTGTAGAATATTTAAAGCTTTAAAATATATGGAAATTGAAATGGTTTATTTGGGAATTTAAACCTATATTTAGAATTTATTTATGAAATTGAAAAAGCTATTTTGTTATGTAAAGCGGTTTAATACTTAAACCATTTAAGTATTAGAATTTTGTTTCAAAGCTATGGGGTTTAAGATATATATATATATATATATATTTGAAATATTACGATTTTGTGAAAGGGATATATTTAAAATAAGAATGATATCACATTGATTAGGGGTTTTAAAAATATAAATGATATTGTATCTATATGGTTTTGAAAGGGATATTTTATTCTGTTTTTAGAGTATAAATTATTTTGAAATAACTGCGGTGTTATAATAACGTTTGGTTGTTGAAGAGGCCGGGATCGGAAGTTGTCACACTCTCCGCCAACTCCGAAAACCACTTTAACAACCATGTATGCGGTGGAGATTCCAGAATGAAGTACGATGGTGGCGGCGTTTCCTTTGAGGTAAATACGTGGACCCGACTCCCGTGAGTTGGCATAAGGTGGCTAAAACATGAGCGATTCTCGGGCCAATTGAGGTAGCACCTTTGATCGGACACATCCCTTCGATATTATACTTTAACTTTTGGATTGATTCGGTGGGCACTTTTGATTTTTTTTATTTGGGGGTGTGGCTCGAGGTGGGCGGTACCTGCGGCTATGCGTTATCACCAGCCCGGATGCATAATTAGTATATCTACCCTAGCATTGCCTAGTTATGCCGTGTCACCTACACTATCGTGCCTTGTACGAGTTTGGTTTTCTCCCGTAGCCCGTGTGGTATCCTCTGGTGGCTTCCCGATCAGGAGGGACTATGATATTGGATGGACTACTGGGACTATTACGTGTTAAGGGCTATATGGGTAACCCCTTAATGGTAAGAAAAAAGTAAGTTTATTTTACTATTAGACATTATTATAATAGCGAAATATTACTATATAGTAAATAGTTTAACGGATCCTTAGGAGATGTGAATCCCGAACATCTCTTAAATTACTGCACTCATATTTATTTCTGTTGATTTAACTTATATAAGGTTTTTTAGTTCTGACTCGAGTGTTTTGTCTTTTCAATTCGCTCGGGTCAGTTCGAGCATTTCAGGATCGAAGACTTTATTCTGGAGGACGAAGACGAAGATTTCATTTTTATTATTATATTATATTCCACTACACTGTATTCCGCTGCATCGATTTTATTTGTTGGTATGTGCCACTCTGATATATATTGTATAAGAAAAATTAAATATTTTGTAAACAGCTTCATGAACTGTATATTTGATTATTATATTTTATCCTTCCGCTGCGAGATTCTGTTTTCTTTTATTTCTTTCTCGTTTTTCTTATTTACCCCATAACAATCCGCCCTTCCGTATGGTTTGAATTGGCACGTGTATCGATTTAAAGCGTGCGAAAAGACGGGATGTTACATTTAGCAGATGATAACACTCTGCATTAAAGTAATACACTTTATATTACAATAAATTAAAAATACCATAATCAATGCTAAATTTTGTTCGGAAATAATCATAAAAAGATTAAAATAGAGAATAACCAACATTAATATGTTCTATACTAAAATAGGTTTCATTAGATTGTACTCTTCTAGAAGTTGAGCAGAGAACAAAATCAAGAAAACCATTAATTACTTGTGTCTTACCAGTACCATGCAGACCCTAAAATGTATAACACTAAAAATATGCACTATCATGCATGTTGTTTTTATGTGGCTACAATTAAACAAATTTCCTAGAGGAGCTGTAACTTTGTCTAATTATGGTATAAGTTTGAATTTCTTAGCGTGGTAAGATGATGTATGTTAGATCTTGAATCAACAACGGTTTTCAATGCTTCTTAAATATATTAGTTCACATACATACACAATCAGAGTGCTGAAGACGATTAAGTGTCCGGTTAAACATTGTTTTCTGCTTTATTATTCTTTTATGCATGTGTAGTTGAGATTCAGGAGACTCTAGCCCCAATACCCCTAGAAACAACCCACCCTATGTAAAACAACTAAATGATAGCTTCAAAGACAGGCTCTCATAATATACAGTTTCAACCAACACACATTCAGTCTTACAGATTTTTTTGCTAAAATGGTTAAATACATCAATTCTAAACAAATTATACTGAAAATGAGTACCTGATCAAGGACTGAAAATTTGAAGAGGAAAAAGTTACCAGAATGAAGTTGAAACTGTAAAAAGGAAGAGAACGGCAATCAATAGTGATTTAAAGCAGGCAGTAGAGTCCAGAAATTACAAAACATAATAAATAAAGTAAATGAAGCTGTAAAAAGGAAGAGAGCACCAATCAAGTGTGATATATAATAGGCAGCAGAGTCCAGAAATTGAAAAATGTAATTTGAATTCAGCATCAACAACGATGTCTAAAACTCATGCTAAATGAAAGGTATGGTTGAAATATCAGGTAGATAGAAATTGGAGGGGGAATATAGTTCAAAAATACAAAGTTTCAATGCATAAAAATTGAATCATGAAAACCAACAAATTAGGAATTTTACCTAAAGTAGGATAGACGACTGGGTAACAAAGGTAGAGCGTAGTTGGCTGAACAAAGAAAAACACCAGGCTGCCTATTGGATGATGCAAGGGAACTACAGCCAAAGGAGTTATAGTGGAAAAGGAGGCGAAATCGTCACAACAAATTCGAGCAGTGGTGAGCGGAGAAACCTGACGATGACGGTGAGTTGATGGTGCCTCTTTGAAATAGATGTTGACTGATTTTACCCTAAATGAAAAATAGAGTTAGGCATTAAAAGAGGGAGCGATGGAAATCTTTATGTATAGGGTAGGAAGAGAATTCAACGTCGGCAAATAGGCAAAGGCACGAACTGAGGGTACGATAATATTCAGTGTTTGGATGATAAGGGAAATATATAAAAAGGGCAGGAGCAGAAGGAAGAATCATGGAGAGAGGGAGGCCATAAACGATGGAGAAGGGAGTGGAGACCGAAGGAATGGAAAAAATTGAAGGGGAGTTAATTAGGGAGGCCAGAAGGGGGAAAACGAATGCAGCGTGAGGAACGCATGGGGAATGAGTAACGAAGAGGAGAGATGGTAAATTGAAACACAGAATAGAGAAAGGATTAAGCAGAAAGTCTGACCTTTCATAATTATATAATAGTACAGATAATATAGATTTGGAGACTGTTCGGTTGCCAAAATTCAAGGTGGCCTGTGTGCTCTTAAAATTGAACTCACTAATAATATGTATAGATAAATATACATATGAGACCCTTTGATATTCTGAAATGGGGATCGCGAGATAATGCAACTGGCCATACCTGCGCACGGCTGAGTGTCCACAATATTATTTTAAATGTTGATTTGAAATATAATTTTGATGGAGTTGGATGTTTTAATTATTTATAAATGAACTTAATAGCTAGTGGTATATGTCCGGAAAAAAAATATTTGTTTTAAATTTTAAATTTACATAGCCAGACAAGCAATGGCTGCATAAGCAAGGAGCTGCGGATTCTACTCATATACACGCACATACTCACACATGTCAATATCCTTTGTTGTTTGAGTTCTCCGTAATCCCCATTAAATTGTTTTAATATACATACTTTGGATTATGCTAATTTATTGTCGATATGGTGCAAGGTTGTAAATATCGTCAGGCGGTAAACATAGACTAGAGATTAATCGCCAAGGCGGAATTAATCGAGGATTAACTGAAAATAGACATTTTAGATAAAATCATGCATTTTGGATAAAATTTAATATGTAAAAATAAGGGACACATCTTTAAAATCAAACTTAATACACAAAACATGCTTCTTATAAAAAAGATATAAATTACATCCTTATTTCCAAATACTACAATTTTCTTCCCTACCGTACCCCTCTCCTCACGATGCAGCAATGTTATTCTTCGTATGTGGATGTTATTCTTACATCCATAATTAAAATTTGCATCTCATTAATTTTTAATCTTTAAAACGCAATAACTTTTTATAGAAACGACGGATTAACAATCTGTTTTCACCGTTAAATCACAAATTTTGTTATCTTTCTAGCGAGTGACATTGTACATATGTAAAAACAATGGCAAGACAAGCTATTCGCGGACCCAACTCCACGTTGAGTTGGCTAGGGGTTTACAGGGGGAAGCGCATCCCTGTTCGAAGGAGGGGTTCGAGGCGGAGTCCCATTTTTTTTTAAAAAATTGATGTTTTTCAAATTTATGCAATTATATGGTATGGTTCCAAACATTTCTGCAACTATATACAATAGTTACAGACGTTCCTGCAACTATATACAATAATTGCATACATGTTTGCAATTATACCATATAATTGCCCATTCTGCAATTATATGCAATAGTTGTAGATTTGAAGAAAAATCGAAGATATTCGAAATTTGCAGAATTGTCTGCAAATATATGGAATAATTTCGCCTTTACTGCAAATATGGTTCTTTTGGTAACAACAATGGATCTCATTTTAAATATAATTTTTTTTTGATTTTCTGATGAAAACGATATGCTGATCCGATGTTTCTATAGAAAGTTATACGCGTTTGAAATGTTGAATACGTAAAGGGTATTTGGGTCTTTGTGCATGCTTGAATTTGAAAACAGGAACCATAAACTTATTGAAAAGATGAAGGGATATTTTGTGTATTTTCAAACTTAACCAGGGATGTATGCCAAGAGCTCTCATTTAATATTTTGTTTAGTATTAACTGATCCACAGTAGAATATTATAGATTTGGATGAGTTTGGAAGCAACCATGGAGACAAAATCGCTTAAGACAAACATTTCGATGCTTATAAAAGGCATCAAGCCTAAATTGGTGCATGAATGATGTGTATAAACCTGTTTATATGCTTAGATAATGTAGTAAATCTCATCCAGACAAATTAAAAAAATATCTAAATGGTAAGGCTAGCCTAGCGCCCAGATGGATTTTTACAACGGAGGTATGATGTTATTCTCCTGTAGTTCATCCTTACAAAATCTTAATTTTTTTCAAAAATTCTAGCCCTCCTGTTTGAAACTATCTTTTAAATAAAAAGTTAAAGTAATAAATTAAAGTAAAATAATCTAAAAGTTTTGTAGGATGATTCGCATGACAACTGAATCATATCTAGAAAAAAAGAGTGAAATTCAAATGTAGATACAAAAAGTTAATAAGGAGGTTTTGAGGAAATTAGACGATGTGGTTCTTAATCCTTCCTCATATGTGCATGTATACCACACAAGTTTGAAACACACATAAAGTTGTAGGATTTTATGCATATAATGACGGAACTCAACCGTTTGTTAAAAAGTGTAGAGTATTTAAAAATTAGCAGAATAAAACTGCGAGAATAAGAAACCCTACGTCTATGGGATAAAACTCATTTCATAAACCTCGTCATTAGTACAAGCATATTTATGATTGATATTTCTCAAATCCTTTAACCCTTTTGGTACTTATGTTATTTTTTTGTAATCTACTATGAAAGAATGACTACCAAAAGAAGCTAGACCCACTTTTTTGCTAAAGTGTCTTTCCATTTGTATCGTTCTTGGATCACATGAATTTGTTCATCCTCTATATCCTCCTATTTACAACGTTGGATTTTGTACATGTGATTATCAACCATCAGTTTTCAAAAGTTGAGATCCATATTGTTAATTTCTTTGGGGGGATCTTCAATTTTAGGCGAGATCATCAAATTTTGAATAAAGAAATACTTTGAATTTGACACGGGAATATTGGATGGTTGATAGTGGGTCTATGTTTTATGGACCGGCCAATGAATGTGTGCAAATAACTTATTTTCCTTCATCGGGTTTGAAATGTGTGATTTATATGTTTTCAGGTCATTTATGCCGTGCTTCTTTATCTCCATCTTATTTCTCTCTTATACAAATGATGATCTGAATTTTGATGTAACACTTACCCTCCAAAATTGCATTGATATGAATCATGGTAGATTTTGAATTTCCAGTTTCAAATTTTCTAATCAAACTTTCGCATTTAATGCTTTGAACACGTGTTGCTTTTATCCGTTTTCTCACATCTTTTCGCGAGGTTGGAATCTTTGAAATGATTATCTTTCGACGGTTGTGATTCTTCACAACCTTTTACAATAAACTGTTAAAATATGACTTTCTCTGCATAAAAGCTATTTTCTTCCCGTTTTCTTTTTTTTCTTTCTTACTTTGGTTTCAACTCATTTTCTTTTGAAGTAAAATTATTAAAAACCTCAACCACAATTTATTTTGATGTGACATTGTGGGATTACTCCTTCAAATTCGTAAGTTTCTTCTTGTCACTTCTTGTTTATCTTGGTAGTTTCCCTATAACTGATTAATTTAATGGCTTTGAGTATTCTTCTTTCTTGCCTTTGCTTGCATGTTTGGCCTTGCATGAATTGTTTATGATGCACGTTACAAATAACTTTGATTAAATTATGTGACAAATTTTGACACTTGAAAGATTAGATTGATTTAGGTAAATAATGGAAGAAAAGAAGATAAGGATAACCTTTATAGGTTGTGGGGTTTCTTTAACATCTAGTACCATAAACTACTTCTTTTTTCTTGAGTAGGACACATCCATCCAAAAAACTAGATCTAGCATCTCAGGCGACTCTACTAAGCTTAGACATTTGGACACTCCTTCGGTAATCCACTCGCAAGAGAAAAATGATTTAATTCTATCCAGATTTGGTATCACCGGCATGCTACCCTTATCCTTCGGGCCATTGATTGCATGAATAACCCTTCGTCTGGTTTCATGCCTATCATTAATGAAACTATGAATATGAGGTGTCGTCTCTACTTTCCAATATTGCCTTTTCGCAAGAATACATTACTTCTTACGAAATTTTCCCCAAATCAACTCTTTCCCCTTGCATATTCTTACCCCATAGGAATGTATATTTTTTATGATGAGAATCCAGACTCTTCTTCTCTCTTTAGGGGGCTTCAATTTTTATTTTCTGTCTAGCCCCTATGCAACAACTTACACTACATACAAACCAGAAAACAATTGTTATCTCTCTACCTCATAAAACGAAATGGTATCGAATCAATATTTATTTAGTGCTAATGTCGCCTTTGAACTCATTTCGACCATTCGGTGTGCAGGACTAACATTATTTTTTCATGCACATACAATTTATTTTTCATTATCATCATTATCCCTTCTTCTCTGGTCTACGTAGGACCCCAATCTTAATTTTTGAAAATGCTGAGATCAGCTTTGCTAGGCGCACTCATATTATGGGCTAGAGTGCTAAATTTTGCAAAATTTCCAACCTATTTACTAATAACAAACTCCATAGCCATGATTTCATCCAACCTTCTCAAACCTTCTCTCATTCTATAATCGAGTTTAAGATGGTAGGTGCTTCTGCTCAAGCTAATGATGTTGACTATTCTTCTCTAATGGGAGAGCAGGGTATAGGGCGGTTTGTGCATTAACTTTTGCATTGTTTTAATTTGTTATTGCATATATTCATTTGCTTATATATTTTTTCCTTTTGGTTATGCATGTTTACTAATGTTAATTTAATTACCACTTTCTTCTCGTTTCTTTTTTGTATGGCATGTTTGAAAAGCTGAGCTTGGCCAACCTCGTGAATTGAGGTAGCAAAGACAAAGATGTTACTTGTTGTGAGGTTTGCACTAATCCCTTCCTTGATCTTTCTTCTGCTCACATTAAGAAGAGGAAAAGAGATATGAAGAAGAAGCATGCTTCCAAAATATAGAAGTTAGGAGCGAAACTCAGACACGTATCTTGGATCTTCCCTTTTTTCAACATATCCCTTCGTCTGGATAGGTAAGCATAAGTCTTGCTCCTTTCGTGGTTTTCATATTCTATTCTAAGTTTTAGAACAATTCTCGCGTCAAGAAGATGATCCAATGCTTGGTCTTCGACCTCTTTTCCTACTCCTTTGATTGAGTGTTGCATTCCCTTTGATATAAACAGACAATGCACAATCGACGGAGCTAGATCGACTAAAAAGTTGTCTGGTAAGAGTCTTACCTTCCTCTATACGTGTATTTTTCTTTTATATGGGCCATCTCATCTCTTCTTTCTTTGTTCTTTTAATTTTCTTGCATATAGCATGCTCCCATATGCTCAAGAACCTCTTCTTATCATTATAGAGGAGTTATCTCAAGTCAACAAAAAACTTACACATCTAAGCCTCTCCCTTGCCACTCTTGAAAGTGAAGTAGCTAGGCTTAACATGGATCTAGTTCTTTCCTAGGAGGTTAGATCTAATCAAACCGACTAGGTATCGAAATGGCAGAGAAATTGAAGTTTAAATATCTTACTATTGACCACTACAAGAAATTTTATTTTTGGTGGCGCACAAAAACACTACCAAAACTTATGGTAGCGTTTTGATAAACGCCATATAAAGACAGCAACTAAAAATCTTGCATTTATTTCAACGTCATTATAAATCCTTTTATTTCAGCATTTCTCAAACACAACCATAAATCTTTTTGTGGCATTTTAAAAATGCCACCAAAAGGTTTTTTGGCGCTGCCAATAGAGTTTCCAACTTCACCCCTACTTTACGGTTGCATTTACTCATGCCACCATATGTATTTCTATAGCGTTTTTGAAATGCTACTAAAAGTTGTTCATCATTCTGCACCATTTTTTCATGCTATTATTTCTTATTGATGGTCTATTTTGTTTCTACTATATCAATCAACAATCACTCACATAATCATCATATTCAAACAATTAAAAAAACATATTAATCATATAATCAAATACGATATCCATAACCATTCTAATACAATAGTTTTTTGATAAAATGACCAAACTCGCATACAGTAACCATTCGTATACAAATTTACACACCTAGTACTAATAAAATGTTATACCATACCGGTGCTAACAAAACACTTGATTACCCATAATTCTTTGTTGCATCACAAGTGAAAGCTAGCACCATAAAAGTCCAACCTTGCTCTCTTCGGAAATCAAATGCCTGCACAAGTGAAAGCACAACATAGTCAAACAATTATGTTAATTCGTAGGACTTCAAATCTAATATCAAACAAGTACAACATTGTACGAGTATATTATATATAAATAATGTCATATAAATAATCAAAGTTATAAACGAAATGAAATAAATAAAGCCCAATCTTACAATTATACATAAAATGTTGTTAAATTAGTTATATTATTATTATTTATAAAATTTAGTTAACTTAAACTTAGTTAATTTTATAAAACTTGTTTAATTTTAACGAAGCCAAGTTAATTTTCATTAACTTGGTTAACTTAATTTATCATTATTATCATTATTCAAACTAGTTAACTTAATTATATTATTATTATTATTATTATTATTATTATTATTATTATTATAAACTTAGTTAAATTTTATAAACCTAGTTAATTTATCATCCTCGTCGTTATTTATTAATCTTTGTTAAGTTAGTTATATTATTATTATTTATAAAACTTAGTTAACTTAAACTTAGTTAATTTTTATTAACTTGGTTAACTTAGTTACTTTTTTAATATTATTACTAAAACTCAGTTAATTTAATTATATTATTATTATTATAAACTTAGTTAATTTTTATAAACATAGTTAATTCATCATCATAATCATTATTATTATTTATAATTTTTAAATTAGTTATATTATTATTTATAAAATTTAGTTAGCTTAAACTTAACTAGTTTTATAAAACTTGTTTAATTTTAACAAAAGTTAATTAGTTTTTATTAACTTGGTTAACTTAGTTAATTTATTATTATTATTATTATTATTATTATTAAAAAACAAGGTTAATTTATTTGTATTATTATTATTATTAATATAAACTTGGTTAATTTTATAAATTTAGTTAATTCATCGATAGACTTTATCCACAACCGAGAACCGTTAAAATTAACTTTGTTTTTCAGCGTTGTGTGTATGGTAGAGACTCGGGTAGGACTTGGGGAAACCACTCCAATCCCTAAAGTCTTGCCAGCAAAAGAGCAAGCTACAAGTTTCATAGTATTCCAGTTGCCAATGGTTCCGGTCATTATGATAATAAATTGTAAAAACAAATGGAGCGAAAGCTAAATTTATTGACCAATGGTTCCAGTCATTATGACAATAAGCTATATATTCAATTCAATATATTATAGATAGATAGGTGCACATAATGTGCTTTCGTATGAGCATGAATGTACTTGATCCCTCTTGCAGCATCTAGTGCAATCTGCGCCCTTGCATTCCAAGAAAGTGGCCGATGACTTGTGATAGTTGTTACAATATATATACTTAAGGCGCCTCAATTTAGGAAAGTCATATAAAACAAATATAACATCACTTCTATGGCTTTTGCATACGTTGTACCTTTTAGCAATGGATCATGGAGACGATCATTGAGAGAACCATATCGAACATTCATGTAGACTAAGTACAAGGAGTCATCGCCACTAGCATACCCTATCAGCTCAACCTATTGATAAGTCAGATCAACACAATAAGACATTGGATATTTCACAATGATTCGTTATCTTTATGTTTGGATGTCTAGATATCATACCACATTGATATGGTGTATTTTGCATAGCACCTTAAGCTCTGCAAAGAACTCCTTCGATTTACTCGACTTCATCCTTTTTATTGCAACTTCCTATAGCAACATAAGGATTACTCAGTCTATAACTGTTAAAGTTTAAGCTTATATACAAGACAGTATAACACATAGTCTTTTTTTAAACCTAATTTCCGAGTATTCCATAATATACATGACCAAAGTCACCTTCTCTAATCATTCTTACTTCATCGAAGTTTAATGTGGCATTTCCCACATCCAACAGACTGAATATGATGGGTCTTTATTTTTTAGTTTATTCTATACCTACACATACATATGATAATCTTCAACTTGATGTACGTAGCTTACATAAAATTAACCTAACAGGAAGAAATTTTCTTACCTTGCATATTATCTTTATGATGGTATTGGTTCTCAGGTGCAACAATGCTAATAAGACTTGTGTTTATTTCCATCTTTTTTGGTAGTTTTGAGGGTTTTTTTGCGGTTGCTTCCAATTACGGTTGATTGCAAGCATAACTCCTAATAGAATGATGGCTATTGAAAATATGATACTAAGAATCAATGCAGTGTTATCCTTTTTCTTGTTCCCTGGTTTGATATCTGGATGTAAGAAAATTATTTAACTTATGTTACTATAAGATCACAATCATTTAGATATTTAACTTATGGTGCATAAGGTCAGAACAAGATATAATAATAAGGTATTGTTCTGCTATATTGTGGATTTTGGGTTCTAAATTAGCAAGAATCCAAGACACCCTCTGATTGTGGAAGACAGGGCATTATAATTCGGAGACATCTCAATATCTGGAGGCAAGATCCTTTTCCATGTACACTAGAATTGCTTTTTATTTCATCTGGTCAGACTGGTCAATACTTTCAATTGAAATAACAGGCAGACAACATTCATAAATTCGACATCCAGACTATCAAGGAGTAGAAAGCAATACACTATGAATGGTTTGTTCCAGACAATGAGTACAAAATGGCTTCACTATCAATCATTTGTAAGTTAATTATCTGTTTCATAACATATTATCATTAATAAATCGATTCCTAAGATATTATCCGTTTCATATTAACTTTTACAAGACATAAACTTACTTTTAACAAAATAATTGTGTAAGTTAATTACGTAACATAACAGCGATTTAAGTCAAATTCATTTCACAGACTACTATAATTGCAAACAAGAAGAAATGCCTAAGAACATAAATGATGGATTCGGTTGTCAATGGGTGATGGTTTGGGCAAAAAAACTTATCTGCCTCTTTCTCCAACTATTGCTAAAAACACTTTCAATAGCTAAAGTGGGTCTTTTGTCAAACTATATTATAAACACTACTCCCCAACTCATCAGAGAGACATGTGAGTCAAAATGGAAATACAATGCTTGATAAAAATAAAAAGCATTAACTTCCTTGAACTAAGTAGGAACATTGAGTTTGGAAGAGAACTGTACAGTAAGCAGTATGTGAATAGAGATTAAGTTTTGAGATTTATACTTGATGCATAAAAGCACATTCATTTAATCATTCCCTCCATATGCAAGAGAACCGTACATTAAGTATTAAGTGATTCATGTGGTCTTTTTCTTGAATTCCATGTTCGTACAATTTAAGTGCTCACTGTTTTCATTTTAGCTCAAAAGGTGAATTGTCGCTTAAGTGATAATAAAAAAGTGCTAAAATACAAAGATTTAATAAATCAATTGACGAGTACATACCTTAGAAACTTGAATATTTTAGGATGTGTCCTTTTTTAGTTGAAACACAGTTGAACATTTCTGACATGAAAACTCGGTTGGAACATGTCCTTGGATTGTGTTTCCAAAGTTCTTGGTTTAAACCTCACACAAATCAATTGGAACTTTATAAATAAAATAAAAATTGCACATTAGTTCTTACATTAGTAAGTGGCTTAGAATATTTTCACTGTCATGTCGGGTTAATATTACTCACTTTATTGAGAATCATAAATGAATTCACTTCCTTGTAGGAACATAACATTGTCTAACAATACTTTATATCAAATTTGTGATACCAGATATGACCTGAAGGTTCATGAGTGATTTTGAATAATTGAACATTACAGCATGAAAATCATGTATATATTTAAATCCCGACGTTCTTTATATCCCACTGACAAGTTCGTTTAACATTTGTTACATGACTTTTTATGCTTATTCGACAATAAGATAGAGAAGGGATTAGAGTTTATTTTGTATGCATTTGAAAACTTAGCAAACTTTACAAAGAAACTAATCTAACAAGTAAGGGGAAAAAATAACATATTACAAAGTTTTATAATTTTATAAGACGAGCAAATCCATTATAAGCAGTAAAATATGATTTCTATACCTCATCATTACACTTAAATAATAAATAGTACGGCATTGACTCTGTAACATATAAATCTTATTTGCAAGTGCGTTTCATATAAATTCATATGCATCCCCTTCTGATTTAGGCACTTAAAGTTTTAGAACTAGCCAGTTTTCTAGGATAAGCAAGATTATCTCCATAAAAATCTGAACCACACAAAATACTTATTTTACATATAACAAATAAATTCATTATTTAATAGCAACGGATGCCAGTTCTATCTAGCCTAACAGTGATTTATGTCATATAAATAAAAAATATTATCTACACAAAATTAATTCTTGACTCACCATAATATCACGGAACTTGGCACCAAGGTACTCAGAGCGGCGGCCCTTCCAATCGCTATCGAAAGCCCCACCAAAGTCTGACGTTGCTCCAGCCAGTGCTGCAGTCTTCCACACTGCATCCTCCGTTGTTAGGTTACACTGGTCGATTACTACGATGAATTGATGAGGGTCAGGCATGACATTAGTTGAGGCAAGATGTGAGGTAGAGGCGCAATGGCGGTATGAGGTTAAGGCACGGATTGATGTCGACTAGGAGCTAGGGTTTTGATTTTATCGTTCAAGAATGAGAATCACTGTTTTAAATTTCAGATCCAAAAGGAAACTTTCAAGCTTTTCCTTTGTTCTTTGGGGAAGAGAAGCTTAATAAAATTTGTCAAGTAATAAGCAGGAGAAAAGGGAAAAATGAGCGGCCGAAAAAAAAAATTCATCAAAATTTTAATAAGTTATCCGCGGGAACACTTAGTAGCATTGTAGCAGCGTTTCTATCTTTGATTTTGTTTTTCTATAGTACCATTAGTTGCACTTAAGCTTAAACGCTGCTAACCAATCCAACTAATAGTTAGTTTTCTTATTGTTGACACTGCTGAAAAGTAGGTTCAAATTTTGATCTCCCCCGAAGCTTTCCAAGAGAAACTTGATGAGAACACAAAACAACGTCAAGTATAAAACCTATCCTCAATTCAAGAGGAAACTTGACTAAACTCCTAACAACTCCCTTTTCGAGCTTCAATTACCATTTCTTAGAGATGCCGAACAGGATACTCTTCCGTATTACCATGAGCAATGGGCCGAAGTTATGGTGTAACGATCCCGGATTTAAATTGAGTATAAATTGATAATTAAATTTATTTTTGATTTAAAATTGTGAAAATAAATGATAAATTGATTCGAGTTTTTCCAAATTCAAATAAATTATGTTATTTATATAGTTTCTTTTATAAATTATTTTAAATTTAGTATTGAGATATTTTTAAACAATATTAATATAGAGATATTTGAATTCAATCTTAAGAAATGGATTTTTTTGAAGTTGTATAAATATAACAAATTGTTTGAAATTTGTTTAAGTTAAAAATAAAAGGAAATATACAAAGTAAAATAAAACACAAACATAAGGTACCTTTGCATTTAATGCTAGCTCAAACCAAAGTCAATTCGAAATATTATAAAATGTTTTCAGCCTCCATTGAATAAAAATCTCTTGTACTAGTGATACAACAAACCTGTACACTTCAGCCAGCATATTGTTTTATATATCATGTTCTTGCTTCAATTTCGTGCATTCAAGTGGAAACAAATAGAGGCTAAAGTAATTAATGGATGAGATCCTTAATACACAATATTATCTATCAGCCACCAAAGAAATATGCATAAAACAAAGCAAAGTAGAAGTAAATCTATGTACAAATTGAAGTATGGGTAAACTCATTTTTTGTATCAGCCGAAGTCAAGCAAACATTTAATGCAAGGTACCTTAGTACATAATATTTTATCTCTAGCACACTATAATATCACTTCAGCCAATGCCTATTTGGTACGAACCATGCTATCACCTGCAAATTTCTTGTTATATACATCACTTTTTTTCATATTTAAAAAGCTTTGTAAACCTGTAAAAAAAAAGTAATGCAAATAAAATACAAGTTCAAGCTTCAGTTCAAAGCCTAGGAAGAAAACCAAAAATAATAGTAGCCAAAAAAACAAAAAGGGAATTTGAAGTCTTCAAACCTGGAGATGAAGATCAACTCAATATACAAGTAACTAAATCAAACATCAAAGCAATCAAAGGAAATTGTGAAACTGGAAGAAGCTTCAGCAAACAAATTCAGGCCTATTTCAACTTTGTCAAGTCTGTGTCAAAATTTAAAGCAACCTTGTTCAACAATAAGTAGCTTTGTTCTTTCCTGGGAGACAAGGTGAGTAATCTCACGTTTGCTACTTTAAAGCCAAATTTTGTTGCATGCTAGTGTGGTTGAACTAAATTTGTATTGGGTGACCCTGCTGTGTGTATAGATGTATGATGTATGTATGTTTTTTTTTCCAACAGAAGCTTTGATAGGACTAAGTACAAACAAAAAATGTTTGATTTATCATAGATTAAGGTTTAAAAGTTAAATTAAGAAAAAAAAAATATAATAAAAAATTTGTTATGTATGTATGTTGAGTTACTGGGAATCTTTGAATGACTGTTCTTTTGAAAACTCTGGTTACATAGCAAAGTAAATGAAAAAAATTTAAATGCATCTTCATGTAGAACCTTTTAAAACTTGAGATTTTTGAACAAAAATAGTTGTTTAAACTAAAACCATAGTCTAGAAAAACAAATTCTTGCTTGAAAGGGAAAGCATTTCCCTGTGAACTAAAATTTACAGTAGAAATACATGATATGAATTATTTCGAGTATTTTAATTTATTAGTTTGATTTCAAAACTTGGATAAACCGCTAAAAATAGGATTTTTGAAATTAATATAATGATTTTTAATGAAGTGTTCCAAGTACAGTTCATAATCAAACAAAATTTGTTTTTTTATCAATTTCTGATAATCGAAACCATCTCGAAGGCTGAGATCTTGCTTGAAGCAAGATTGTTAGTTGATAGTAATAGGAAAATTGTCGAAAAAAAATTTCATTGCGTAAATTTTGGAGACGAGTTTAACTTAGGGTTTAACCCTGCGTTTTTGTGGTGCTCTGTAACGTGATGATTTGGTCACCACGAGTCGATCGAGCTTTATGATATTGGGAGGAGTGGAAGAACATCGGGTTGTCGAGGCAGGACCAGAGGCACAAATTTTCTAGTGAACTATGCAAGGAGGACGAGGCGATTTCATTGATGAAGTTGGGTTCCAGACCAACTTGAAATGCCAAATTTTGATTTCTCGTCAAATTTAATGACCTGGGGGGTGGAAATATTCACGAGGTTGATCGACGACTTGGTGGCATCGGCGACGATGATCGGAACTGGCCGCGGCGTGTGTACACGTGCACGTGCACGTTTGGGTTGTTGGGTTTTGGCTGTGGGTTGCGTCTTTGGGGAAGAAGAAGGAAACTGGGGACGTTGCTCGAGTAAATCGAGTAAGTGACTCGAAGCAAATCGAGTCTGGGCTCGGGTCAAATTCATGTTCCAGGCTTCAAACCTGAAACTGTTTTGTCTGGAAATTTTAAAAACCAGACTTAAATTTTAAACCAAAGTTTTAAAAACTGAGTTCAAATGAAAAAGTAAACATAAATTCAAGTTGAATTAGAATTTAGTTTGGACATAAATAAAGCTTTAAATTTAAATCGTTTTAATAAAAATAAAAAATAAAAAATAATAAAAATAATAATAAGTTAAGCAAGTTTTTTTGAAAAATTTTAAGTAATGATAACAATTAATGTTGACAATTTGAAGTTAAGACTTCATTACAATTTCAATTATTTAAGGAAATATTTAACAACATTTTCTAAAAATCTTAATTTATATTTTAATTGAGTAGATAATTTAAGTTAAGTTGTTTTCAAAGTTTAAGGAAGGTTTTAAATGTTAAGATAAATAATAATTATTATTAATTAATGGTTTTGGAAAGTAATAAAAAAAAGGGTTAATTAATAATTAATTAAATACTTAGAGATTTATCAATTTGCTATTTAAGATTGGTAAATTTATAATTTAAAGTCAATTTATTTGTAATTAGGAATTGTTAATGAAAACTTATTACAAAGATGGTTAAAGTAAAGATGTTTAAATAAGTTAAGTGAATGAATTAAAGGTTAATTAAATAATCTAAAGGTTAATTATTTAAATAATTTAAAAATTGATTAATTTAATTAATAAATGATTAAAGGACAATTAATCAAATGATTTGACATTAATTAATGTTAATTAACTATGATTGATGACCCATTTGATTTAAGTTAATCAGATAATTGGATTGATCCCACTTATGGATGTTTAGAACTTTATTGGATGTTGAATTGTTGGTATCCCTGATATATGATGCTTTGTGATATACCCTAATTTGTGTTGTGATCTGTGATGAAATTTATTATTTGTGATATATATGTGTGATCTGTACGATAAGCGTTATGGTTTATATCGCTTATCAATTATATTCTGTGTTTCGATCTGTGATAATTGAATGATGTTGCACTATTGTGTTAAACCCCTGGACCACACCATACACACACAAATATGGATTTCACAAGGAAATCGATTTAAGTCGCAGATTTTTGAAATGATTTTTAAATAGACAATTTGAATTCAAGTGTTTTGGAAATGGATTGGGTTTAAAGTAAAAAGCTTTTAAAATGGAATTTCAAAGATGAAATTTATTTGAATGACTTAATTGAGTTTTGAAATTTAAATATTTTGATTTAAAATTTGAATTCAATATTTGAAATTGAATTCTATGATTTGAAAACTAGGGTTTAAAAGGGCTATTCAACTTATGAATGAGTTTATATGGTTTAAACTATTTTAAAGGTATTAATTTGGAAATTTGAAATTAAGGCTGTAACTTGTACAAATGAAAAATTGGATTTTTTTTTATGAAACGAGAACTATTTGTTTTCAAATAAATAAAATTTTTCACATAAGTAATGAACTTCCAATTGGTGTTAAAAGATTTCAAATTTAGAATGAAAAGGAAACGTTTTGAATAGCTATGAATGAATCTTTGGGAAACTTGGTGAACTTTGTGAAATAAATCTTTTTGTTAAAAGAATTTGAAATGGTAATTGGTTTAAACCATTTGAATGAAAGTTTTGAATTATTAAATTGTGACTTAATTTAAATCCCAATGTCCATATGTTTTTGAACTATTTCGCTCACTATTCGGTTTAGCCGGGAGAGGACCTTTGTGTCATATATCCCATTCCGAATATGTGATTCGTCGTTATGGATAGCATTTGAAGACCGGCGATGAAGACCGGATATTCACAAGAACGAAAGGATAACTCATCGATTGTCTCTGCACTGAGTCGCGCCGGTATAGAGTTTTCCTAAGTGATGGGAAGTTCGATCAGGATTGTGAATACCCGGATTGCAAGGGCTTCGTAAGAAGTGCCTTCGGTTCTGTTCGAACCCAGAACAGACTTGTATGGATTGTGTGTCTGACATTACACTTTGAGAAATAAAGCAGATTTCTTTCAAATACATTTCTGTTGGTGGCGGAGAATTTATTCTTTTAGCTTAACACCCTTCTCTGAGACGTACGAGCTCAGAGGTTATGTAGTTGAAGGTTATCAGCGATATATTCCCAATTTGGTAATGTGACATACTAAGTGTTGCTGTGTAATGATCATTGTTTGATCATTTGTGATATGTTCATTTGTTTGATCATTTATCTTTGTGATCATTACTTTGATCATTTGTTGACCCAAAGCGTGGCTTTTTTTTAAAAAGCGTAGCTTTGTGGACGTGACTTCGTCGAGCCTCACACCCCGGAATGGTCAAAACAGGAAAGATGCAGCAAGGTTATTAGGGGGTAGCGCCCCTTTAGGGTATGTTCATTTCCTTCTGGAAAAGGGTCGTATCATGGTATGGAGCCCAGATACTTACTCATGTTGAAACACTCTATTTATTATGGTGTGATGTTGGTTATCGAGCGCTCGGTTAAAGGTCCTAAAGGACCGGGGGATGGCATACTCGTGTCAGTTGTTACCCAGTTAGGGGTAACCCGGCCTTGTGTTGGCAGAGATCCGGTTAGGTTCTCGGGACGTCCTTCCAGAGGCGTTTCCATGTGGCAATAGGAAGTTCCTTGGCCTGACCATTTGTTGGAAATTCAAAGAAACAATACGAGCCTTGTACGATTTTAGTTGTAGAACCTGTCTCCTCAGGAGGCAGCTATAGCGGGCATAATATAATGGTACCTATGCTGGCTAAGATTTATATTCTACTTTCGAAATTGTTTTCTACACTATGCACTAATAATAATATCAAATGATTTGATTTTGCGTAGTAAGCATGTTTGACTATCATAAGAAGAAATCTCCTCCAAGTCTGCATTTGCATTGTGTGTGTGGCGGGAGGTCTTATGGTAGTTTCATTTTCAAAAAGCATTGCGAATTTACTTTAAAATTCTCTTGTTGATTGTTTTTAAAGATAAACTGTTTTTGTTGCTCACACCAGTCCCATGACTGATCCAGAGCTTATTGTTCCTTTCCTAAACTCTGGGTGCTCATTATTTTCTACACGAGCAGTCTAGAGTTGGGTTTTTCAGATAGTTAGGTTCAATGAATTATCTGGAGTTAGTTCTGTCTTTGATTCGCACCAGTCTTGCCTAGCTTGGTGCATTGTTATGGGGAGTTCGAGCTATTGCTGGATTAGTTCTTAGAGATGGAGTTCAGATTTGGAGTTCTTCGTTGAAGACTATCTTTGAGTTATTTTGTTCCGCTGCTAGTGTTATCTATTTTCTTTCCGCTGCTATTTTCTTGTATCTCTGATGTATATTGATATTCATTGTATCACTCTGTTGTATCAGTGTTGTATATCAATGTATTATTCTTTTTATTCCGCTGTGTTATTTACTTAATGTTGTTATAAGCTCCGGCGAATCGGATTTGAACGGTCGAATCTACGGCATTCGAATACGATTTGAAGTATGGATGTCGATTTTTGAGCGGGCAAAATCCGATACGTTACATGTGGTATCAGAGCTAAGGTGAAACTTTAGCTCAGGAGTATAACACGTTAAGTAGCTCATTAGAGATAGGGTGAAGTATCCCTAGAATGAGTATATCCCTAAGATATCCGTTTGAACGCCTCAGTAAATTCTTTTACTATCCACTGATAGTGAGTATGAGTGCAAGAAGAGAACAAGATATGGGACAGGGGAAATACGACTATAATTGGTCGATACTCTGTAACAACAGTGGAAATAATTGTCTTATCAATTTCCTTTGATTCGTCTTTCCAAACTTTTTTGATTGCTTCGTGGCAGTTGCAAAAAGAAGTTTCGGTGCGGTGATGCTCTACGAATCGTTGTAGAAAATTCTTACTGCGTATCTTCATCGGTTTCTTATCAGCTTTTCGATTTAAACTCTAATGAATATGAATTTGAAATTTGAGAATGGAAAATTTAAATAAATTGGAAATTTTAATTTGAATTAAATGATTAATAGAATATGAAGCTAAATTTGAATTGTATCAATAAAACGACATCGTTTAAAACCGGATTTGGAATTCTATTGTAATTTCTTGTATCTATTGTTGATATTCTAATTTGGTAAGCCAAATGCAGAATAGATATCTAGTTTGACATGGAGAATTGTTCTTCTATCTTTCGTCTATCTTCGTTATCTCTTTTTGGCGAATTTCGAGGACGAAATTCTTTTTAAGGGGGGAAGTCTGTAACGATCCCGGATTTAAATTGAGTATAAATTGATAATTAAATTTATTTTTGATTTAAAATTGTGAAAATAAATGATAAATTGATTCGAGTTTTTCCAAATTCAAATAAATTATGTTATTTATATAGTTTCTTTTATAAATTATTTTAAATTTAGTATTGAAATATTTTTAAACAATATTAATATAGAGATATTTGAATTCAATCTTAAGAAATGGATTTTTTTGAAGTTGTATAAATATAACAAATTGTTTGAAATTTGTTTAAGTTAAAAATAAAAGGAAATATACAAAGTAAAATAAAACACAAACATAAGGTACCTTTGCATTTAATGCTAGCTCAAACCAAAGTCAATTCGAAATATTATAAAATGTTTTCAGCCTCCATTGAATAAAAATCTCTTGTACTAGTGATACAACAAACCTGTACACTCCAGCCAGCATATTGTTTTATATATCATGTTCTTGCTTCAATTTCGTGCATTCAAGTGGAAACAAATAGAGGCCAAAGTAATTAATGGATGAGATCCTTAGCACACAATATTATCTATCAGCCACCAAAGAAATATGCATAAAACAAAGCAAAGTAGAAGTAAATCTATGTACAAATTGAAGTATGGGTAAACTCATTTTTTGTATCAGCCGAAGTCAAGCAAACATTTAATGCAAGGTACCTTAGTACATAATATTTTATCTCTAGCACACTATAATATCACTTCAGCCAATGCCTATTTGGTACGAACCATGCTATCACCTGCAAATTTCTTGTTATATACATCACTTTTTTTCATATTTAAAAAGCTTTGTAAACCTGTAAAAAAAAAGTAATGCAAATAAAATACAAGTTCAAGCTTCAGTTCAAAGCCTAGGAAGCAAACCAAAAATAATAGTAGCCAAAAAAACAAAAAGGGAATTTGAAGTCTTCAAACCTGGAGATGAAGATCAACTCAATATACAAGTAACTAAATCAAACATCAAAGCAATCAAAGGAAATTGTGAAACTGGAAGAAGCTTCAGCAAACAAATTCAGGCCTATTTCAACTTTGTCAAGTCTGTGTCAAAATTTAAAGCAACCTTGTTCAACAATAAGTAGCTTTGTTCTTTCCTGGGAGACAAGGTGAGTAATCTCACGTTTGCTACTTTAAAGCCAAATTTTGTTGCATGCTAGTGTGGTTGAACTAAATTTGTATTGGGTGACCCTGCTGTGTGTATAGATGTATGATGTATGTATGTTTTTTTTTTCCAACAGAAGCTTTGATAGGACTAAGTACAAACAAAAAATGTTTGATTTATCATAGATTAAGGTTTAAAAGTTAAATTAAGAAAAAAAAATATAATAAAAAATTTGTTATGTATGTATGTTGAGTTACTGGGAATCTTTGAATGACTGTTCTTTTGAAAACTCTGGTTACAGAGCAAAGTAAATGAAAAAAATTTAAATGCATCTTCATGTAGAACCTTTTAAAACTTGAGATTTTTGAACAAAAATAGTTGTTTAAACTAAAACCATAGTCTAGAAAAAAATATTCTTGCTTGAAAGGGAAAGCATTTCCCTGTGAACTAAAATTTACAGTAGAAATACATGATATGAATTATTTCGAGTATTTTAATTTATTAGTTTGATTTCAAAACTTGGATAAACCGCTAAAAATAGGATTTTTGAAATTAATATAATGATTTTTAATGAAGTGTTCCAAGTACAGTTCATAGTCAAACAAAATTTGTATTTTTATCAATTTCTGATAATCGAAACCATCTCGAAGGCTGAGATCTTGCTTGAAGCAAGATTGTTAGTTGATAGTAATGGGAAAATTGTCGAAAAAAAATTTCATTGCGTAAATTTTGGAAACGAGTTTAACTTAGGGTTTAACCCTGCGTTTTTGTGGTGCTTTGTAACGTGATGATTTGGTCACCACGAGTCGATCGAGCTTTATGATATTGGGAGGAGTGGAAGAACATCGGGTTGTCGAGGCAGGACCAGAGGCACAAATTTTCTAGTGAACTGTGCAAGGAGGATGAGGCGATTTCATTGATGAAGTTGGGTTCCAGACCAACTCGAAATGCCAAATTTTGATTTCTCGTCAAATTTAATGACCTGGGGGGTGGAAATATTCACGAGGTTGATCGACGACTTGGTGGCATCGGCGACGATGATCGGAACTGGCCGCGGCGTGTGTACACGTGCACGTGCACGTTTGGGTTGTTGGGTTTTGGCTGTGGGTTGCGTCTTTGGGGAAGAAGAAGGAAACTGGGGACGTTGCTCGAGTAAATCGAGTAAGTGACTCGAAGCAAATCGAGTCTGGGCTCGGGTCAAATTCATGTTCCAGGCTTCAAACCTGAAACTGTTTTGTTTGGAAATTTTAAAAACCAGACTTAAATTTTAAACCAAAGTTTTAAAAACTGAGTTCAAATGAAAAAGTAAACATAAATTCAAGTTGAATTAGAATTTAGTTTGGACATAAATAAAGCTTTAAATTTAATTCGTTTTAATAAAATAAAAAATAAATAAAAATAAGTTAAGCATGTTTTTTTGAAAATTTTTAAGTAATGATAACAATTAATGTTGACAATTTTAAGTAAAGACTTCATTACAATTTCAATTATTTAAGGAAATATTTAAAACATTTTCTAAAAATCTTAATTTATATTTTAATTGAGTAGATAATTTAAGTTAAGTTGTTTTCAAAGTTTAAGGAAGGTTTTAAATGTTAAGATAAATAAATATTATTATTAATTAATGGTTTTGGAAAGTAATAAAAAAAAAAGGGTTAATTAATAATTAATTAAATACTTAGAGATTTATCAATTTTCTATTTAAGATTGGTAAATTTATAATTTAAAGTCAATTTATTTGTAATTAGGAATTGTTAATGAAAACTTATTACAAAGATGGTTAAAGTAAAGATGTTTAAATAAGTTAAGTGAATGAATTAAAGGTTAATTAAATAATCTAAAGGTTAATTATTTAAATAATTTAAAAATTGATTAATTTAATTAATAAATGATTAAAGGATAATTAATCAAATGATTTGACATTAATTAATGTTAATTAACTATGATTGATGACCCATTTGATTTAAGTTAATCAGATAATTGGATTGATCCCACTTATGGATGTTTAGAACTTTATTGGATGTTGAATTGTTGATATCCCTAATATATGATGCTCTGTGATATACCCTAATTTGTGTTGTGATCTGTAATGAAATTTATTATTTGTGATATATATGTGTGATCTGTACGATAAGCGTTATAGTTTATATCGCTTATCAATTATATTATGTGTTTCGATCTGTGATAATTGAATGATGTTGCACTATTGTGTTAAACCCCTGGACCACACCATACACACACAAATATGGATTTCACAAGGAAATCGATTTAAGTCACAGATTTTTGAAATGATTTTTAAATAGACAATTTGAATTCAAGTGTTTTGGAAATGGATTGGGTTTAAAGTAAAAAGCTTTTAAAATGGAATTTCAAAGATGAAATTTATTTGAATGACTTAATTGAGTTTTAAAATTTAAATATTTTGATTTAAAATTTGAATTCAATATTTGAAATTGAATTCTATGATTTGAAAACTAGGGTTTAAAAGGGCTATTCAACTTATGAATGAGTTTATATGGTTTAAACTATTTTAAAGGTATTAATTTGGAAATTTGAAATTAAGGCTGTAACTTGTACAAATGAAAAATTGGATTTTTTTTCTTCTGAAATGAGAACTATTTGTTTTCAAATAAATAAAAGTTTTCACATAAGTAATGAACTTCCAATTGGTGTTAAAAGATTTCAAATTTAGAATGAAAAGGAAACGTTTTGAATAGCTATGAATGAATATTTGGGAAACTGGGTGAACTTTGTGAAATAAATCTTTTTGTTAAAAGAATTTGAAATGGTAATTGGTTTAAACCATTTGAATGAAAGTTTTGAATTATTAAATTGTGACTTAATTGAAATCCCAATATCCATATGTTTTTGAACTATTTCGCTCACTATTCGGTTTAGCCGGGAGAGGACCTTTGTGTCATATATCCCATTCCGAATATGTGATTCGTCGTTATGGATAGCATTTGAAGACCGGTGATGAAGACCGGATATTCACAAGAACGAAAGGATAACTCATCGATTGTCTCTGCACTGAGTCGCGCCGGTATAGAGATTTCCTAAGTGATGGGAAGTCCGATCGGGATTGTGAATACCCGGATTGCAAGGGCTTCGTAAGAAGTGCCTTCGGTTCTGTTCGAACCCAGAACAGACTTGTATGGATTGTGTGTCTGACATTACACTTTGAGATATAAAGCAGATTTCTTTCAAATACATTTCTGTTGGTGGCGGAGAATTTATTCTTTTAGCTTAACACCCTTCTCTGAGACGTACGAGCTCAGAGGTTATGTAGTTGAAGGTTATCAGCGATATATTCCCAATTTGGTAATGTGACATGCTAAGTGTTGCTGTGTAATGATCATTGTTTGATCATTTGTGATATGATCATTTGTTTGATCATTTATCTTTGTGATCATTACTTTGATCATTTGTTGACCCAAAGCGTGGCTTTTTTTTAAAAAGCGTAGCTTTGTGGACGTGACTTCGTCGAGCCTCACACCCCGGAATGGTCAAAACAGGAAAGATGCAGCAAGGTTATTAGGGGGTAGCGCCCCTTTAGGGTATGTTCATTTCCTTCTGGAAAAGGGTCGTATCATGGTATGGAGCCCAGATACTTACTCATGTTGAAACACTCTATTTATTATGGTGTGATGTTGGTTATCGAGCGCTCGGTTAAAGGTCCTAAAGGACCGGAGGATGGCATACTCGTGTCAGTTGTTACCCAGTTAGGGGTAACCCGGCCTTGTGTTGGCAGAGATCGGGTTAGGTTCTCGGGACGTCCTTCCAGAGGCGTTTCCATGTGGCAATGGGAAGTTCCTTGGCCTGACCATTTGTTGGAAATCCAAAGAAACAATACGAGCCTTGTACGATTTTAGTTGTAGAACCTGTCTCCTCAGGAGGCAGCTATAGCGGGCATAATATAATGATACCTATGCTGGCTAAGATTTATATTCTACTTTCGAAATTGTTTTCTACACTATGCACTAATAATAATATCAAATGATTTGATTTTGCGTAGTAAGCATGTTTGACTATCATAAGAAGAAATCTCCTCCAAGTCTGCGTTTGCATTGTGTGTGTGGCGGGAGGTCTTATGGTAGTTTCATTTTCAAAAAGCATTGCGAATTTACTTTAAAATTCTCTTGTTGATTGTTTTTAAAGATAAACTGTTTTTGTTGCTCACACCAGTCCCATGACTGATCCAGAGTTTATTGTTCCTTTCCTAAACTCTGAGTGCTCGTTATTTTCTACACGAGCAGTCTAGAGTTGGGTTTTTCAGATAGTTAGGTTCAATGAATTATCTGGAGTTAGTTCAGTCTTTGATTCGCACCAGTCTTGCCTAGCTTGGTGCATTGTTATGGGGAGTTCGAGCTATTGCTGGATTAGTTCTTAGAGATGGAGTTCAGATTTGGAGTTCTTCGTTGAAGACTATCTTTGAGTTATTTTGTTCCGCTGCTAGTGTTATCTATTTTCTTTCTGCTGCTATTTTATTGTATCTCTGATGTATATTGATATTCATTGTATCACTCTGTTGTATCAGTGTTGTATATCAATGTATTATTCTTTTTATTCCGCTGTGTTATTTACTTAATAATGTTATAAGCTCCGGCGAATCAGATTTGAACAGTCGAATCTACGGCATTCGAATACGATTTGAAGTATGGATGTCGATTTTTGAGCGGGCAAAATCCGATACGTTACATATGGAGTGAGAGAAAAGAAGGCGCTGAATTTTAAAAAATAGCTTCTTCCTTTAGATTGGCCACTTTTGGGGAGGGTGAATCAACAACAGCTGTGCTAGTCACAGAACCCCCAACAGAACAAAATCTAAAGAATGTTTCTAACCCTGCACCTCCAACCTCTAATGATGTTACCGATGAGACTAAGAGTGCTCCA
The DNA here is from genome assembly GCA_030765085.1 of Allium cepa. Taxonomy (NCBI): domain Eukaryota; kingdom Viridiplantae; phylum Streptophyta; class Magnoliopsida; order Asparagales; family Amaryllidaceae; genus Allium; species Allium cepa. Next base: position 456,164,796 of record CM060938.1, on the reverse strand, counting down.
GAACAAGATCCTCTCTTTTACTAAGTTTGATTTTGAAATTCATTTGTATCCTACACTAGAAGAGATTGATATAAGAGACATGAGCATAATATCTTCCTTTTATTCTCTTTGGTGCTTTCAGTATGTGTATATATTTTGTAAGAAACTTGAAAATTGTGTATGAGCAACTTAAATGTTCCCTTGTATCAAATTATATGTATATACTATATATTTTTTCAATCCTCATGCGTGTGTTGTCCATGGTCTTCCTCTCCTTTCTAGTACTTTTTGCTTTCTTTTATAGTAGTTACTCAGATATATAAGTATCTCTATGTTGGTTACATTTTGTGTCTTTTCTTCATGTGATTTTGCTTGTTTTTGTAGTATATATGTGTCTTGTTGTGTTCTTTCAAAAATAAATACATCATAAAAAATTTATTATGCTTAGAACATATAGGGTTATCTATTTCTATAAGCAAAATATGTTTTTTAAAGAAAAATGGCTAAGTAGAGGCAAATAAACACCAAATTTCATTAAAATAGTTTGATTTTTTTAGACAAACATCTTAGTAGCCTAATAAAGATGTTTTGTTAAAGTAAAAAAATAGTTTGGTTTGTCTTAAAAGTAGAGGAAATGTGCCTCTACAAAGGAAAGAGAATTATGTGATAACATTTATAGCACTACATGTAGATGATCAGCTACTAATTGAGAATGATGTTCTCATTTTATTATAATAAGTAAAAGCATGGTTAACTACGTAATGCATGTTGAAGGATTTAAGTAAAGAATCCTATATATTTGGTATTAAGAATTATTGAGATAAATATAAAAAACATTTGGATCGTCTAGTATTGTACATAGACAATACAATAAATAGGTTCAACATGGAAAAATTTGAGTGAGGAAATGTTCTAGTTCGACATGGAATTGTCCTTTCTTGAAAAGACTACCTATCTATAAATGAGGAGCAAGAGCATATGAAATAGATTCCCTATTGTTAATGAATTTTTTTGTCTCACAACTTAAGTTAATTATGAAGCAATTACGGTCATGAACACTTACCATAATCGGAAATTGATAAATCTAAGTGTTAAATTTCCTTAAGGTAGTAATTATGTCATTGTATGCTTACACTATTTTGAAATTGTACTTTCAATTTTCGTTAAAATGTCACGTCCAATCTATATCCAACTAAGGTAAAAATAGAAAGAATCTAATACTAAAATGAGCGAGTGAAATCCAGAAAAGTGAAACATACAGAAATTTACGTGGTTCAGATTTCAAAAAATCTTAGGTCCATGGGACAAATCTTTGCTTATATATTTCTTTCTAGTATAATTTTTTTAAATGGCAGATATAGTACGAGTACATTAAATATAGAATTTAGAGAATGTTCCAAAAAAGTCCTTTACCTACTACAGTACCTTTTTACTTATAACGTTATGAGATCATGCAAATGACTAATTCTTTCATTCAACTACTCTTTTCTGCCGTTTGATTCCTCCATATGTGATCCATCCCTTTACTAACTGATTTATGCTTGAACCGCTTACATGGCTGAAGGAATTGTAATAACCCATACCTTAATGGACCAGAATTTCGAACAAAAATAGAAACTCAAACCCATCATGGTACGAATCATTGGTTTTGGTAACCTGCAATAAACATGAGCATATCAGAGATCGATCAGACTAAACTCACAGTGAAAAAAATATAATGGGATATAAACACTGACCGAGGCCAACCTCGAAATCAATGGTACTCCTCCGACACCAAATCGCCTTGTTGGTACCGAGCATGAATAAAAAACTTCTCTATCAAATCGTTTTGTCTTGCTCTAGTGATCTTTTCCTCTAAATCTATCATGTGTGCTGTAATCAGAAGGGAGTCAGAACAACGTTTTGGTGATTGAAAAATTACATACTTTATCCATAACATAAACTTCTACCAATTGATTTTAAATTAAATGTTATGTCTTATTACTTATAGTTAATCATTTAATGTGCATACAATATGTTTACCTAACCTTCTCCAAGGTATATAATACTGACATATGCCTATTGTGCATTCACTACCCCAAATTCGACCATTTAATACTTTTTGATTAGGGAGGAGCAAACCCAATGATCATTTAATGCCTCAGTCCCTGAAGCGGGACCTTTGCATTCTCAACGTTGGCCATCGATCATAGCTACAGAGACCGATGACTTCTCTATATGGCTTTATAATATATAATTGATACATCTATCATTAATAATGTCCTAGCCATGTGAGAGATAGTACCCAATCCCCTTAATACCTTCTTAATGGAATTAGGCAGGCTATGACTATTTAATACCTTATTTAAGACAGGTCCCCATCATTTAATATCAAATCCTAAAGGGGAACACTCACCGGTACCTATCTAGCCGACATTGCATGGAAATCTCTTCGGCCACCTAATACTTCATATTGAAGCCGATCTTTCCGAGATATCACTTACTATGTCTAACTGCTAACCATGATCATTTAATACTTCCTAAATAGGGAGGTGGCGGGCCCTCAATCATCATCTTAATACCTCCAACCCAGAAGCAGATCCAACATCCTTTGCATATCCATTTTGCTACGGGTCCTATGGTTGGAGATGTCTCACACTAAGTAGTTAATGTCAATATCGGATAAATATCGGATCAAGTACCGGTATGAGATATTTTAAAATATCGTTATAATATCAGATAGTATCGGTAAAATATCGAACATGTGTAGAACATGTTATAAACAATATTGTATTATGTTATAATGTTATATTGATGTTATGTTTTCAAATATTTGGATCAATAATGCCTACTAAAAACCGAATTTATATAGTTTATAGATTACAATCTATTTTCTAGGATGCTCTATTAAATACAAATCATAATATCTCTACTACTAATAAAGAAAATTGGTTGAACTATTTACTTGGTGCCTTTTGAAATTCCAAAAATGCCCTTATTTCCGTTTACATGTTTGCGCTCAATCAAAATATCAATGTATGCCCAACCCGTGTGCAAAACACGGACTCATACTAGTACTCATAAAAATAATGAAATTCGTATAATGTGCATCTTTATCATTTTCTTCAATTTTTTACTATATTCATTGTTTTGTTAGTCATTTAATCATCTATAATACTTTTCTAACTTTTACATATTTATGGTTTCTTCATTTTCGTTTTCACTTGATTAATTGAACAAGCAATATTGGTATGATACCAATTTCTATTTTATCTCATTCTTTATCGATATGTCAAATGTATAACTTTACTACTCTTCAACTTTAGTGTTTGGTGCATGATAATAACTAACAAAATGAATTTTCATAAGCTAATTTGTTAACTAGAAATGGTGAACAAAAAAATAACTAAAAGAGAAGTAGCTCTTTCATGATCTTATTTTTAGCGGTAAAGTCTTCATGGAAAATAAAACATATAAAATAATGGAATATATAGAGTTTTCTTTATTTAGAAACTAATGAAGAAAACTGAAAGCGTATAGTTAAAAATGAAAAATTAGTGCATTGGGATTTCTAATATGGTTTACATATTGTCATCCACTGTACAAAAAAAAATATAAAAAACATGAAGATGTTTATATGTAACTATATATTTCCAACATATACAATAATAAACGATATTCATAAAATATATTGGGTATTTTACACCAAATAACGGAGCGAAATATCGACAAATATCAGGAGATATATTGGGAATGAAATTTTAAGCGATACTTTGAAAAAATATCGACTTAGGAGCGATATTAGATATACTGGCGATATATCAATGATATTATCTGATATTAACTACATAAGTCTCGCATCAGTAGTAAGTATACACAACTACTGGTGGCCTCTGGGTGAAGGGCGGACTTCTGATATGTAACTCTACTGATCTCACATCCCAACCTACCAAGTCCAATTAATTATTCTAAGCTTTTTTATTAGACAAATCCCTCTAATCTCTATTTGTATAATTAAGGCTATAATTTATTCTAATCATAAAATACTGCCTTGTATTGTTTAATTTGTCAGGATTGCGGATTTTCGACTTACGAAGGTCGACATTAATACGTCCACTGTATCAACTGCCGAGCAATCGAAGGCCGAAAAACCGTACCGTTAGGGTTAAAGAAGAGGTAGAAGATAGAAGAAGAAAGAAAGAAAAAGCAACAGAAACAATATCAGAATCTCACAATCGCAGCGGAACAACATATAATAGATAAATAAATAATCTTTAAAACAAAGAACTATATCGGTTATTACATTACATCACATTTCATTACATTATCAGAGTTTACAACAACAAACAGCGTAAAAGAATTACTATATACTAGTTGATACGCCATGCCATCCAGCTTGCCTCCGAATCTCTACAGCAGCTCCTGAATTCCAGAATGACCGATAACCTGACTCTAGACTGCTCGTGTAGAAATTGGTGGGCACCCAGAGTTTAGGAAGGAAACATTAAACTCCAGGTCAGTCATGTGACTGGTGTGAGAACTTAAAATAGTTTATCTTTAAAAACAAACAAAGAATTATTTTAAATTTGATTCGCAATGCTTATTAGAAAATGGGACTACCATAAGGCCTCCTACACACACACAATGCAAACACAGAATCGGAGGAGATTTCTCCTTATGATAGTCAAATATGCTTGATACGCAAATTTTCTTTAATATTATTATTATAAGTGCAAAGTGTAGGAAAACATTTCGAAAGTATAATATAAATCTTAGCCAACATAGACATTCCGAACTATGCCTACTATAGCTACCATCTAAACAGTGGGGCGCCACCATAAGTAAATGGCAGGTTCTACAACTAAAACCGTACAAAGCTCGTACTGTTTCTTTGGATTTCCAACTAATGGTCAGGCCAAGGAACTTCCCATTGCCACATGGATACACCTCTGGAAAGACGCCGTGAGAACCTAACCGGATCTCTGCCAACACAAGGCCGGGTTACACCTAGCTGGGTAACTACTGACACGAATATGCCATCCCCCGGTCGTAACCGACCTAAATCTCGGGATTCACCAACAACCACAAAATAATAAGTTTACAGCAACAACATAGGTTAAGTATCAGGGCTCCATACCATAATACCACCTCTATCCAGAAGGAATGACATACACTAAGGGGGCACGATCCCCTCATAACCTTGCTGCATCTTTCCTGTTTTGATCATTACCGGGGTGTGAGGTCCGATGAAGTCTCGTCCACAAAGCTACGCTTTATACAAAAGCCACGCTTTGATCAACAAATGCTCAACAGCACTTCGTATGCCACATTACCAATTTGGAAATATATCACTAGTAACCATCAACTACATAACCTCTGAGCTCGTACGTCTCAGGGAAGGGTGTTAAGCTAAGAGAATAAATTCTCCGCCACCAACAGAAATGTATTTGATAGAAACCAGCTTTACATCTCAAATTGTAACGTCAGACACACATCCATACTAGTCCGTTACGGGATCGAACGAAATCGAAGGCACTTCCAAAGAAGTCCTTGCAATCCGGATATTCACTAATCACGTTCGGAATTCCCATCACAAAAGGTGATAAAATCTCTATATCGGAGATCAGCCGATGTAGAGACATTCGATGGTAATCCTTCCGTTTTCGAAAATATTCGGTCTTCAACACCGGTCTTCAAATGCTATCCATTACGACATATCACTATTCGTAATGGGATTTATGACACAAAGGTCCTCTCCTGGCTAAACCGAATAACGAGCGCTTATTTTCAAAAATAGTGTAGCATTCAAATTCAAGCAAATCAAAATAAATACCCATCTAAAGGTAAATATTGATAGTCGGTTATTTAACTATCAAAGCAAACCAACAAATATTCAGCACCATAACGATCACTAGGCCCTTTTTATTAATCTTCCATAAATTAAATAACTTGCCAATTATTCACTTCAACTTATCTTTAAAAAGATATATTCTCTAAACCATTTCAATTTCTACATTGGAAAACACTTCCAAATTCTTATTCATTTTCATTTAAAAATGGTTCATTTAAACAAATTAAATAAATCCTTACCGATTTACTTTAAATTTACGTTCCAAATTCGTAAATTTATTTCCACACTTCAAAAATAAATCAATGTTTATTTTTAAAATAATTTTCCCTTTCCTTTATAAATTCCATGTGAATTCACATTTCAAAAAATCTACGATTTACAAATCGACTTCAAATATTCATTTCAATTTATCTTTAAAAGATATAATCTCAAAACATTTCACTTCATATTTGAAAACATTCCACATACTTATTTAATAATAAGTAATTCACAACTCTATTTATTTTCAACATTTGGAAAATATTCATTATACTAAAATCACAATTAATTATATATTTTATTCTTTAAGGAAAACATTCCCTTAAACACATTCATTTAAGTCAAAACGAATGTTGCGTAAAATATCGTTACGACAACCCAAAATCACTAGTATAGGGATTCGAAATTAAGATAGATATATAAATCCCAATACTATACAAAAAAAATTTCCTTTCGAAAATCATTTACTATAACAACAGTGTTATAGTCCATCTTTTCCTTATTTCTCGAAAACGTCTATTTCAACAATGATTGTTGAAATCTATGGTTTCGATCCTTAACACATTTTAAAACAACTTCAAATCGCTTTAATTCTATTTAAAAGATCACTTCCTAAAACATTTCTTTAACATATCATTCACCGTCCAAAATCGTGAATATACTTCGTTAACCAAATTCAACGTTTCTACCCATTTTATTTTTAAAGGATTATCCACTGTCCAAAATCGTGGATAATCTCCTTTGATAATCTAAAATAATTGCCTTATCAAAATAAGTCGATTTAGGATTTATAAAACAACGTTTATAATTCACACACAGATATTTTTTTTTTAAAACTTCAACTTATAAAATCCCTTAATTTACAAATTCTATTTAAATCTCATTTAAATGCCAAAATTCGATTTATAAGTTAATTACTTATAATTTTCTATTTTACAAAATCTATTCATTTTATAACTTCACAATTTATAAATCTATAAATTTCATTCACTCATGAAATCCATTTATACTTCATTTTAGAATTATAAAAATTCGTTTTATAATTCCAATATTTTAAATTTATAAATATTAATTTTATAAATCTTTTACATAACCCATTAATAATAATTTCAAAAATCTTTATTTAAACTATTTTATAAAATTCATTAACTCCATATTTCAAAAATCAATTTTCAACTATATTTCTCAAAAATCATAATTTTTATAACATTAAATTTATAACGTTTATTTATTTAAAATGAATCAATTCCAAAATTCAAAAAAAATGTATACTTTCAAAAATCACTTGAAAACCCTTTTAAATTTGAAAATCATCACTTAAACACTTTTAATTTTTCAAAATAGGCCCAATGCTGTAACAGAACCAAATATAACAATCACGGCATCCAAACATCATATATCAATACGATAACAGAATATATCACAATATCTGTAAATAACTCAATACGGGTTAGAAATCTAGTTGGATCCCTCCGACCTGTTACCCTGCATCCATAGATGTTAGCACAATACCAATCCCGTTCCAATACGGAATATCGCGGTATATGGGATTTATAAAAATTATCCGCTATTATGCGGCGCAATAGGGTCTCATCCGCTATATAATGCGGGAAAATCAACTCCAAGTACATATATAATACCAATTCCACATCGAGGTGAAATATCGCGGTATATGTTTTTAATAAATAACATCCGCTTAATATACGGCGTATAGGGTCTATTTCAATACAGTAGATAACAATTTATCATTCAATCACAAAATCAAGCAATTTTAAATCTAACTATTTAAAATTTAAATCGAAACAATTTCGATTGAGTGAGAAGTTCTCACCTTGCTTCCAATAACAATCGCAGTGTCTTATTTCGAATAAAATTAAATGCGCGTTTAATTTTACCCAAAATTTTCACTAGCTCCAATCAATTCCAATCTAGCTCCATCGCGTAGTACTCGTCCATACGGTTCCAATGCAATTCGTTTCGTGCGTTTCCGAGCTCGTATCAAAAAGTTATGTTATTACAAAGTTTATACGTATTTAAATACAAATCAATTTCCTTTTTAATTTTTAAACCTAATTGAATCTGGACCGTACGTTTTGATACTGCAGATCTCGGCCGACCTTAACTTTCTTCCTCCCTTCCAGGTAACGCACGAACCAACATAACCCATAGCCGTCGTTCTTGCCCTAAATTTCGCGACCTCCACGTCGACCTTTAAGATGATCAGGAGATGCCATTGAAATGCCCCTGACGAGAGCTACCTTCGGCCACAACCTTGTGCAGGTCGGCCAACTGCAAGCCTCGAAAAACATGAACAACTACCGGCTCTTCTACCTTGGTTTGCCGTCAATTCGCTTCGTAAAAATTGATCTCCACCGTTGAAGTCGTTGAGCTCATGAAGCTCTCAAACTTTGTAGTTGAAGCCTTAGTCTAATTCTGCTTGGATTAGGAGGATTTGAGGGATGATCAACAGTAGTTTTCGTCCATTGATATTGAAGAAGTGGCGGCTGAAACCCTAGGGGTGTTTTGTTTGCAATTGTGAATATTTAGGTCCTTATATAGAAAATTCACCAAAACACCATTGATCCGAAATTTTCCGAACTCCAAACGAAGCGTGTCAGCTGGCATTTCTAAGGTTTATCCCGCGTTCCGGACACAATGGAATAGGTACCGAGAGCCAAATCGATCATATGTGCAAGTTACGGAAATAAACGATCAAATTTAAATTAAATCTATTAAACAAATTTCTATGCGTTTTGGCTTGCCCCGGACAAATCGTAAGTCAGATTGACACGAAATTTGAAACCATACAATAATATAACATTACGGATCCGATGAAACTTGTTTCGTCGAAATTCGAGGCTGTTTGAAAAATGGCTATTTTTACTCGTCAATTAAATATTAAAATATTCAATTTCTACAAATTAACTTTTAATTCAATTTTAAAAGTTCTATAACATCATTCTAACTCCAATATGATTAAATACAACTTTACAAATCAATTTTAATCACATTAAACCAAATTTCCAATTGTTTCTGAAATTTCAAATATTAAATTATCGATTTAGTTATCCAATTAAACCTTTATATTCAAAATAAAATTTATTCGACTTACTAATTTTACTTGTTAATATTTAAAATCGATTAAATATACAAATTTCAAATGACAGAAGTTCTGGGTAGTTACAAACTTCCCCCTTAGAAGAATTTCGTCCTCGAAATTACCAAGTAAGAAAAAGTTACAGAATCCATTAACTTTTCAAAACAAATTGTTCAAATCAAATTTCAAATTCACTTAAGTGTTTAACTTTCCCAAAATCCAATAGTTAAACTTCTTACAATAACTTTACTAAGTTTTAAAATCATACTTAGTTATCTTTTCAAAATTTTCCAATTTCCTCAAAAATATTCTAACGCCTTAAATTTTCAGAAAAATTCGCCATAGTCTCCTTTGCACGGCTCGATCCAAAAAAAAGGCAATATATATTCACAAATATACATCTCATCAAAGTAATGAGGCATCCCGCAGGGAAAAAGTGTAAAAGTACGATATGTAATCCGAGATATGTACCTTATATATTATTAGCGAGCATATACGGCTAATATAGCGTGAAAGCGAGCTCCAAATGCGAAGCAAGCGCAATCCGCACCTACTAAACACTCAATAATAATGAGAAACATGCATATATGAAAGTAATATCAATATACAACACATACCAGAAGCAACAACTACATACGCCAATATAGCAAATGCAACAAAAGCAATAAATGCAATCACCAACCAACTAGCATTCAACTAACATCCATAACCAAATCAATACACTTTCACTTCTCATTGATATTCAAAGAATTGGTTTTCCAATTTAAATCGCATTTGATTCATTAAAATTGGATGTTTTTGCTAACATTCATTTATTCATATTCGATTAGTTTACATTCACTAATTTATATTCAAGTTAGTTCACTTCCAAATCAAATTCAATTATACAGATGTCAATTTCATTAATTCAATTTCATATGGATTTCTATACAATCAACTAACCATCATCTAACAAACAATGTATATCCAACATTACCAAATTTCTTTACTTTGCTTACATTCATTCAATTTGGTTCATCACTTTTAATTACTTTAATGAATTAACACTTATATCCATTATTTCATATCAATTTATTTACACTCAATTGATTTACATTCAATTCATTCATTAATTCAATTGCTAATTCATTTAACAAATAAGGTTTAATTTCTTTTAGATAACTCAAGTTCATATTCATCACTTTATTATTTTACTTCGATACCAAAATCAACTTCATTTAACATCACCTAAGTTATATTCCATTTAAACATCATTTGTTCAACTTAACTTAAATTTCCAGTTATAAATCCAATTCAGGTTCCAATTCCAAAGTAAATTCTATTTAACTTTACCAAAGTAAAATCTTTATTATTTCATATTATAAGTTCAAAACTCGTTTCACTTATATTCAACAATTATGACTTGGATTTTAATTTCAAATTTGATTATCACAACCAAACTTCAATTTTCAATTTACTATGGTAGCATATCCATCACATCGAAACTCGAAAATGATACTGATGATGCTGCAGTTATCACCCTTATTATTTTCCAACAACAGTAGTGAATTCGGTGCTTAATATTCTTTCAATTTTTTTTCCTTTTATTCATAATCACATTTATAAGTCTTTTACTTATATACACTATTTTCTCTTTACTTATATAAGATCATTTCACAATTGTAAATCATAATAATTATAATTCCATACTTATAATTCTTCGCTTATAAAATTTATTCTTTTATTTAGATTATTCAAACATCTTTTAATCAACTTATATATATTCTTACATTTTCAACAACCAAACAATCAATTTATATACACTTTAATAATTTCTGAAAAATTATTCCTTCATATATAAAATGTAACAACCCGTAGATTTTAATAGTTTTAAATGGTTTTATTTAACATAATTAATTGACACTTTTGAGAAATTTTATATAATAATATTTTGTGATAAAAATTTAATATTTGGATTACGTCCAATTAAACATAGCAGATTTTAAAATTTAAATTTATTTTATCAAAGTTTATTCCATTGTGAAATTCTATTTAATTCAAGCTAGCTAATAAATTGCTTTAATAAATATTGCAGAATCAATTTCTTTAATAAATATTGCAGAATCAATGCACAGATGTTATCAATTTCATTTTTATGGTTCCTTTACGTTTCCTACCGATTAAATTATAAATAATTTGCTTTGATGGGTCAGCTAAATCAAAGCAACGTAACCGTTGCTATTTATTTCTTTTATTAATTTCTACAATTATTTTCACCAAATCAAGGGTTGACCGTTACTTGGCTTTCAAATTTTGGACTCTGCATTCAAAAAGAAACGTATAATATAATAAGTACTTCATATTTATTTTCAGTACGTCTCACAAAATTTTCTCTGTCTGTTCTTTTCTATTAAATATATACTTGCAGCTGTTATCAATCCATCGTTTCAATTTATTATATGGTCCGTTACTCTGCCTTTTCAGATTTGAACGTGCAGCTGGTGGCACTAAAAGTTGCTTTAATTATCCACTGAATTATCGTGACCATCCCACTACTCTATATTTATTCCTGTACGTTTTATCTTCACTTAAATTTCTCTGGCCATTCCTTTTTCCATTTTAATATCCTTGCCTTTCCATACTCACGTGCTTTTCAATCAAGCAATAAATTGTTTAAATATCCACCTTATCAACTTGACCGTTGTTATTGCATCACACCATTATACAATTCAAATCTATCATTATTCTACCGTTTCTTCTTTAATAAATTATATGTAATAGTATATCATAAATGGAAAGCTCATTCTCCACCCAATCATTTCTCCTATTCAATTAATAATGGAATATAAAGTTATATATTTGGTATACAATTCAAACAACCGTTACCATTCATACCTCTTAAATTCTAGCGATTAATCCCTCTATTTCCATGGTTCCAATTTTAGTTGCTGGATTACTCATTCCTACCGTTCAACTATATTAATATTTATAACATGTAGTCTCTGAGCCTATTTGGCTTCATTTTTTCTTCCTCTCTGTTGCTTCTTGAAAAAAAAAGAGATTTTTCCATTACAATGCTAAAACACATATGATGGAAAAATGAAAAACGACCAGTTCTCCTTCCTATAGCTTCGTCAAGCCTCCGCCACCGCAGCTCGAACCACCTGCCAAGAGCCATAACCCACTCCATGCCTCCTCCCCTCGTCATCCATATTTTTATAAACGGTATGCGTATCATATTGCAATATATGTTTCGTTTTTAAATGTTTACATATAGCATGAATATGTACTAGTACTATATATAGTCTATTTTGTTTAATGGATATGTTATACAAGCTGTGTTTTCTTTTGTCTAATGGATTTCGAAACTTATAATAAATATTATTGCATTAGTTGTTGTTTTCAACTTCCTGTCACACTTTGTTTTTTTATTATAAATTTTAGCTTGTTGCAGTTCTCTTTTCATCTATATTATTGTAGTCTATTATCTAATATATACATTTTATCTAGTTATATATATTATACTATAAGGTGTATATATATAAGTTTTCATAACCCTTTATAATATGTAGCTATGTATATAAGATTGGACCTGTTATATATGAAAGCATTGGTTATAGCAATTAAAAATATGCAAAGGAATTTATGGTGATATTTACTTATGAATAGAACAAGATACGTACCACCATCTGTATCTTCGTCTCTCTCCCCATGTTTTTTTATTATATATATATATATATATATATATATATATATATTCTTTCTTTTTTTCTCTTTTCACTCCTTTCATTTTATAGCTTTAAATAAATTGACAAACGCTTTAGAAGTATTTAAACACAGTACACGACAAATTTAATAAGCAGTGGTGTTTTACGTCATTTATAGCAAAATAAAATAAAATTGATAAGTTCATACATTTCTAAACTGAAAATAATAAATATATGATGCGATAGGTTAAGTAACGTGTATATTTGGTTAATTTATATAAAATATATATAACTGTTTCGATTGTAGTTATAATGAATATATAAGAGAGTTATATAAATGAATTTTATACTATGCGTTAACTAAATACATTGTTATTTATATGATCCAGTTTTTGAATATATGTTTGAAAGGTTTTGATTTTTATATATACAATAATTTTATTTTATACATATATTTTGTTATATATGAAGGTTTTATAATAAAAAAAATCTTATAAACTGTACTGCACATATACTCTTTTAAAAAAAAGGAGTAAGTTAACAATGTATTATAAAGAATATTGTTTATCTGCATATATATGTGCATAAATTTTGTTTGATTTCCTGCTGGATATTTTGAAAAGGAAAGCAATAAACTATAATAATTATATATATACATAAGTATTCATTTCAAAAGATATTATACATGTGCGTTGATCTTTAATATATGTGTTTTATGTTAGAACATTGATTTTTAACTATACATATATATTATTTTAATATTGGTTTAAAATGAATATTTATTACACGGAAATGACAACCATAAAATGAATATACTATATATGTGACATTATGAATAATTATATATTTGTTATTTAACATTAATATGAAATGGAAGCGTTTTAAAGTTATATAGTTTTCATGGGTGTGTGTATATATATTTCATTTTTTAAAATGCGTGTTTTGATTTAACGTTCATTTTGAAAGAAAGTAATAAATTAATCATATAATCTTCGTTTCAATTTTATCAAGCTAATTTGATCCGTTCTCATCAATTTCTATCTATCAGCTTTTCCATCGAAATCGTACCATCTAACTTTGCTTTGGAAGTCGTGCTTGCATTTCGTAACTCAACTTCATTGTCTATCTCTCTAACCTCGAAAGGCGAGTAATCACTCACGATTAACATTCTTTTATTCATTAAATTTGATTTCAATTGAAACGACAATTGAAATATGCTGCTGTAGTTATTTAAATTTGTTATATATGCTATTATCTGTAACTGTTCACCTGTGGGATAAGACACCATATCATGTTGTTTATATTATATTTTTATTGATGATATATGCCTGTTATTTTATTGTATTTTCTGTTATCACTCTGCAAGTTCCCTGTAGTTTATAAATCACTATGGGTTGAAATTATACATACCCGAACATACTTTAGAATAGGAGAAAATCGTTATGGGTTGAAATGATAAACCCAAGCGATTTTCATTTAATTGAATTTGGGATTACGGGTTGAAATGATATCCACCCGTATATATTTGGTATACGGATTAAAATGATAAATATCCGTAGCACTTGACTATATGATAGGAAATATATACAGACACCGTTGGTCCATATAAATTTTTTGAAAATAATTTCTATAATTTTGGAAAGAAATATATGGTTTAATAAATTTGATTCTTAAGATAAATGAAAATTGTATATATACATTTAGTAGTAATATTTGATTTAAATTAGATTGATTTAATGCATATAATATGGTTAAGTATTTATGTAAATCTATACTTCAAATAGATTCTCTTGTGATAAATTGAATAATTAAGATTGGGAGATAAATTTGGGTTTATTAAAATGGTATTTAAATAAGGATTTATTTAATTAAATCGATTTGAAATTTTTGAATAGGAAATTTAAAAGATATGATTTTATAACTGGATTTTTGATTTAAGTGATTTAATGAATATTTCACGTTTAAATAAATTAAAGAAAATATTGAGTAAAATGTAATTTAAGGTTACTTAAATGATATTGAATCTAATAAGGGAGTATTTCAAGACTAAATAATAATGAGGTTAAATCGAGATCTATATGAAACTGTTATATAGAACATTTAAATATTAAAGCCTTGAACTATATTGGAATTTAAATGGTTTATGTTGAGATTTGGATATGTATTTGAAATCAACGTGGTTGAATTTGTTATTTAGCAACTAAATTGAATTAAAATGAAAATTTAGGTTGAACTAAATGTGAATTTATTATTTAGAAAACTAAATTGAATGAAAATTTAGATGAAACATTGAATACTTAAAGTTTTGAAATATATGGAAATATAAAGGGGTATTTGTGATTATAAATCCGAATTTGAGATCGATAAAATTTAAGTGGTTATTTTAGAAATTGAGTTGAATTTAAATTGATAAATTGAGATTGAATTTAATTTGAGTAGGAAGGTCAGGTTGATGTTGGAACGATTTGTTAAGTTGAGGAAATTGAAAATACTTTACTGTGTAAATTATTTAATATATATAAATACTATTTTTTGGAAATATAGAGATATTTGAAGTGAAAATGAGATTTGGTTTTGAAGTATAAATTAAGCTGAAATGACCACAGTGTTATAGTGTATATTTCTACCTTGTAGAAAGTTCCATGGACCCTTAGAGGATGGTTATCCCAAACATCCTGTAAGTTAATTGTATTTCAGTTGATATTTCACTTGAGTTGGATTTATTGATATAAGAATGTTAATCCTAACTCGAGTGTTTTATGTTTTTCTTTACGCTCGTGTCAGACTGAGTGATACAACATTTGAGACCCACCTTTGGAGTTCGGAGCTTCATTTGGAAATCCAACTATCGATTCAGATTCCAGCCTTCCAGTTGATTGGTTCAGAGAAGTCATCTGTTGCATTGGAGACTTCACTGCATCTAGGATATTCTGATGTATTTTATTTCTAACTCTGATGTATATAGTAGCTTCATGAACTACTATTCTTTATCTATTCCGCTGCATTTTATTACTCTGTGTCTGTGATCTGTGATTTATTTATTTACTGTTTATGCTGAGTTTGCCAAATTAAATTAACAATTCAGTATTTTGAATTATTCAAGTCAGACATGTATGGTTTTATTGTCGTTTTGAATGGTCTAAAATAGCGGGTCGTTACATAAAATATAATCGAGGTAAAATTATTTCATTTACCCAATTTCAAATTATACTATGTCGGTTTATCTTGTTTAAGATCTTAGAAACCCCTATCGAAACAGTTGGCTAGACTGCGCCGACCAGAATCTATAAACAATCAACCGATAAGTCAACACAATACAAAATAATTTCATATCACTAACAAATACGCGCTCATATCTATTATTACACTCACGCTCATTCTAAAGTACTACTGACTCTATCTCTAATGAGTAATACCCAACAGAGCCAAGGTTGTCACTTGACCATATGCTCTGATACCAAATGTCAGGATTGCGGATTTTCGACTCACGAAGGTTGACATTAATACGTCCACTGTATCAACTGCCGAGCAATCGAAGGCCGGAAAACCGTACCGTTAGGTTTAAAGAAGAGGTAGAAGATAGAAGAAGAAATAAAGAAGAAGCAACAAAAATAATATCAGAATCTCACAATCGCAGTGGAACAACATATAATAGATAAATGAATAATCCTTAAAACAAAGAACTATATCGGTTATTACATTACATCACATTTCATTACATTATCAGAGTTTACAACAACAAACAGTGGAAAAAAAATACTATATACTAGTTGATACGCCATGCCATCCAGCTTGCCTCCAAATCTCTACAGCAGCTCCTGAATTCCAGAATGACCTGATAACCTGACTCTACATTGCCCGTGTAGAAATTGGTGGGCACCCAGAGTTTAGGAAGGAAACAATAAACTCCAGGTCAGTCATGTGACTGGTGTGAGAACTTAAAACAGTTTATCTTCAAAAACAAACAAAGAATTATTTTAAATTTGATTCGCAATGCTTTTTAGAAAATGAGACTACCATAAGGCCTCCCGCACACATACACAATGTAAACACAGAATCGGAGGAGATTTCTCCTTATGATAGTCAAATATGCTTGATACGCAAATTTTCTTTGATATTATTATTACAAGCGAAAAGTGTAGGAAAACATTTTGAAAGTATAATATAAATCTTAGCCAGCATAGATATTTCGAACTATGCCAACTAAAACCGTACAAGGCTCGTATTGTTTCTTTCGATTTCCAACTAATGGTCTGGCCAAGGAACTTCCCATTGCCACATGGGTACGCCTATGGAAAGACGCCCCGAGAACCTAACCGGATCTCTGCCAACACAAGGCCGGGTTACCCCTAGCTGGGTAACTACTGACACGAA
Organism: Allium cepa; assembly: GCA_030765085.1. NCBI lineage: Eukaryota > Viridiplantae > Streptophyta > Magnoliopsida > Asparagales > Amaryllidaceae > Allium > Allium cepa. Next base: position 456,147,572 of record CM060938.1, on the reverse strand, counting down.
TATGCCATCCCCCGTTCATAACCGACCTAAATTCCGGGATTCACCAACAACCACAAAATAATAAGTTTGCAGCAGCAACATAGGTTATGTATCAGGGCTCCATACCATAATACCACCTCTATTCAGAAGGAATGACATAACCTAAGGGGGCGCGATCCCCTAATAACCTTGCTACATCTTTCCTGTTTTGACCATTACCGGGGTGTGAGGTCCGATGAAGTCTCGTCCACAAACTACGCTTTATACAAAAGCCACGCTTTGATCAAAAAATGCTCAAAAGCACTTCGTATGCCACATTACCAATTTGGGAATATATCACTTGTAACCATCAACTACATAACCTCTGAGCTCGTACGTCTCAGAGAAGGGTGTTAAGCTAAGAGAATAAATTCTCCGCCACCAACAGAAATGTATTTGATAGAAACCAGCTTTACATCTCAAATTATAACTTCAGACACACATCCATACAAGTCCGTTCCGGGATCGAACGAAACCGAAGGCACTTCCAAGTCCTTGCAATCCGGATATTCACTAATCACGTCCGGAATTCCCTCTTAAAGGGTGATAAAATCTCTATATCGAAGATCAGCCGATGCAGAGACATTTGACGGTAATCCTTCCATTTTTGAAAATATCCGGTCTTCAACGCCGGTCTTCAAATGCTATCCATTACGACATATCACTATTCGGAATGAGATTTATGACACAAAGATCCTCTCCGAGCTAAATCGAATAACGAGCGCTTATTTTCAAAAATAAGTGTAGCATTCAAATTCAAGCAAATCAAAATAAATACCCATTTAAAGGTAAATATTGATAGTCGGTTATTTAACTATCAAAGCAAACCAACAAATATTCGGCACCATAACGATCACTAGGCCCTTTTTATTAATCTTCCATAAATTAAATAACTTGCCACATATTCACTTCAACTTATCTTCAAAAAGATATATTCTCTAAACCATTTCAATTTCTACATTGGAAAACACTTCCAAATACTTATTCATTTTCATTTAAAAATGGTTCATTTAAACAAATTAAATAAATCCTTATCGATTTACTTCAAATTTACGTTCCAAATTCGTAAATTTATTTCCATACTTAAAAAATAAATCAATGTTTATTTTTAAAACTATTTTCCCTTTCCTTTATAAATTCCATGTGAATTCACATTTCCAAAAATCTACGATTTTCAAATCGACTTCAAATATTCATTTTCAATTTATCTTTAAAAGATATAATCTCAAAACATTTCACTTCATATTTGAAAACATTCCCCATACTTATTTAATAATAAGCAATTCACAACTCTATTTATTTTCAACATTTGGAAAATATTCATTATACTTAAATCACAATTAAGTATATATTTTATTCTTTAAGGAAAACATTCCCTTAAACACATTTATTTGAGTCAAAACGAGTGTTGCGTAAAACATCGTTACGACAACCTAAAATCACAAGTATAGGGATTCGAAATTAAGATAGATATATAAATCCCAACACTATACAAAAAACATTTCCTTTCGAAAATCATTTACTATAACAACAGTTTATAGTCCATCTTTTCCTTATTTCTCGAAAACGTCTATTTCAACAATGAATGTTGAAATCTATGGTTTCGTTTTTTAACACATTTTAAAACAACTTCAAATCGTTTTAATTCTATTTAAAAGATCACTTCCTAAAACATTTCTTTAACATATCATTCACCGTCCAAAATCGTGAATATACTTCGTTAACCAAATTCAACGTTTCTACACATTTTATTTTTAAAAGATTATCCACTGTCCAAAATCGTGGATAATCTCCTTTGATAATCTAAAATAATTGACTTATCAAAATAAGTCGATTTCGAATTTATAAGACAACGTTTATAAATTCACACACACACACACACACACACACACATATATATAACTTCAACTTATAAAATCCCTTAATTTACAAATTCTATTTAAATCTCATTTAAATGCCAAAATCCGATTTATAAGTTAATTACTTATAATTTTCTATTTTACAAAATCTATTCATTTTATAACTTCACAATTTATAAATTTATAAATTTCATTCACTCATGAAATCCATTTATACTTCATTTTATAATTAGAAAAACTCATTTTATAATTCCAATATTTTAAATTTATAAATATCAATTTTATAAATCTTTTACATAACCCATTAATAATAATTACAAAATTATTTATTTAAACTATTTAATAAAATTCATTAACTTCATATTTCAAAAATCAATTTTCAACTATATTTCTCAAAAATCATAATTTTTATAACATTAAATTTATAACGTTTATTTATTTAAAATGAATCAATTCCAAAATTCAAAAAAAATGTATACTTTCAAAAATCACTTGAAAACCCTTTTAAATTTGAAAATCATCACTTAAACACTTTTAATTTTTCAAAATAGGCCCAATGCTGTAACAGAATCAAATATAACAATCACGGCATCCAAACATCATATATCAATATGATAACAGAATATATCACAATATCTGCAAATAACTCAATACGGGTGAGAAATCCAGTTGGATCCCTCCGACCTGTTACCCTGCATCCACAGATGTTAGCACAATACCAATCCCGTTCCAATATGGAATATCGCGGTATATGGGATTTATAAAAATTATCCGCTATTATGCGGCGCAATAGGGTCTCATCCGCTATATAATGCGAGAAAATCAACTCCAAGTACATATATAATACCAATTCCACATCGAGGTAAAATATTGCGGTATATGTTTTTAATAAATAACATCCTCTTAATATACGGCATATAGGGTCTATTTTAATATAGTAGATAACAATTTATCATTCAATCACAAAATTAAGCAATTTTAAATCTAATTATTTAAAATTTAAATCGAAACAATTTCGATTGTGTGAGAAGTTCTCACATTGCTTCCAATAACAGTCGCAATGTCTTATTTCGAGTAAAATTAAACGCGCGTTTAATTTTATCCAAAATTTTTACTAGCTCCAATCAATTCCAATCTAGCTCCATCGCGTAGTACTCGTCCATACCGTTCCAACGCAATTCGTTTCGTGCGTTTCTGACCTCGTATCAAAATGTTATGTTATTACAAAGTTTATACGTATTCAAAAACAAATCAATTTCCTTTTAAATTTTTAAACCTAATTGAATCTGGACCGTACGTTTTGATACTGCAGATCTCGGCTGACCCTAACTTTCTTCCTCCCTTCCAAGTAACGCACGAACCAGCATAACCCATAGTCGTCGTTCTTGCCCTAAATTTCGCGACCTCCACGTCGACCTTGAAGATGATCAGGAGATGCCATTGAAATGCCCCTGATGAGAGCTACCTTCGGCCACAACCTTGTGCAGCTCGGCCAACTACAAGCCTCGAAAAACGTGAACAACTGTCGGCCCTTCTAGCTTGATTTGCCGTTAATTCGCTTCGTAAAAATTGATCTCCACCGTTGAAGTCGTCGAGCTCATAAAGCTCTCCAACTTTGTAGTTGAAGCCTTTGTATAATTCTGCTTGGATTAGGAGGATTTGAGGGATGATCAACAGTAGTTTTCGGCCATTGATATTGAAGAAGTGGCGGCTGAAACCCTAGGGGTTTTTGTTTGCAATTGTGAATATTTAGGTCCTTATATAGAAAATTCACCAAAACACTATTCATCCGAAATTTTTCGAACTCCAAACGAAGCGTGCCGACTGGCATTTTTAGGGCTTATCCCGCGTTCCGGACACAATGGAATAGGTATCGAGAGCCAATTCGATTATATGTGCGTGTTACGGAAATAAACGATCAAATTTAAATTAAATCGGTTAAATTAATTTCTATGCGTTTTGGCTTGCCCCGGACAAACCATAAGTCCGATTGACACGAAATTTGAAACCATACAATAATATAACATTACGGATCCGATGAAACTGGTTTCGATGAAATCTGAGACTGTTTGAAAAATGGCTATTTTTACTCGTCAATTAAATATTAAAATATTCAATTTCTAGAAATTAACTTTTAATTCAATTTTAAAAGTTCTATAACATCATTCTAACTCCAATATGATTAAATACAACTTTACAAATCAATTTTAATGACATTAATCCAAATTTCCAATTATTTCTGAAATTTCAAATATTAAATTATCAATTTAATTATCCAATTAAACCTTTATATTCAAAATAAAATTTATTCGACTTACTAATTTTACTTGTTAATATTTAAAATCAATTGAATATACGAATTCCAAATGACAGAAGTTCTGGGTCGTTACATAATTGCTACCTAGCATGGTTTATTTATCATCTCCATAAATGTCCCCTTTGTCCATAATAAATGATTATTATCTTAACGAACGTTTATCTCCATAAATGTCCCCTTTGTCCATAATAAATGATTATTATCTTAACGAACGTTTACAAAGACATTTATTTATTTATACTAACCATAGCATTATTTTTTCCTTATTTTTCCATTATTAACCTATCGATTTCATTAATTTTCACATTTCATCCATTTATAATTTATTTAAATTATTTTAACCTCCAATTTATTGCACATTTATTACTTGTTTATTTTTGGAGTTACAATCCTTCCATCGTTATTTTCTAATTCTACCATTTATTACACGATCTATTCTAACATTCAATTTATATTTAATGCGAACATTAACGTATAATACATTGTATCAATTATATTTTTATTTTGAATATTTTAGCACGGTTATATATATTTATAAGTTTATTTTTACATTTCCAATTATTAATGCTTTAACTAGAATATTTCATTCTATATATTAACTTGTTAGAATTATCCTTCCAAAAAGGTTTTCCATTATAACTTTCTATAAATTTACCTAAGTTAAGGGAATTATTTAGTTTGAAATTACAAAGAATTATTTATTTTCTTTTTATTGAAATTAACAGTGTAAACTATGAAAACAAAATCCATACTTTATACATCTCTTTGCTTTTTTGATGTATATTCCTTGTCAAATCAAACATTGCACTTTTTCTATGAAATTATTGTGATATTAGACAAATTCATGGAGAATAAACAGTCCCATTTATCCATTTATAACTTATTCAAATTATTGTAACCCCAATTTATTGCACATTTATTGCCTATTTATTTTTGGAGCTACAATCCTTCCATCTTTATTTTCCAATTCTATCATTTGTTACACGATCGATTCTAACGTTCAATTTACATTTAATGGGAGCATTAATGTATAATACACTATATTAATTTTATTTTTATTTCAAATGTTTTAGTGCGGCTATATATGTTTATAAATTTATTTTTATATTTCCAGTTATCAGTCCTTTAACTAGAATATTTCATTCTATATTTTAATCCGTTAGAATTACCCTTTCAAAAAGGTTTTCCATTAAAATCTTCTATAAGTTAACCTAAATTAAGGGATTTCTTTGGTTTGAAATTACAAAGAATTATTTATTTCTTTTTTAGTGAAATAAACAGCGCAAACTACGGAAAGAAAATCCATACTTTACACATCTCTTTCCTCTTTTGATGTATATTCCTTGTCAAATCAAACATAGCCCTATTTCTATGAAATTAGGATATTAGATGGACTCATGAAAATTAAATGGACGGTACATCCAACAAATTAAAATACAAAACTCACATTGTAAATAGAATCAGAGAAAATCTAAATTACACTAATATTTTTACAACCCAATTGTAGATCTAGAAAAAATTCTACAACTTTGTCCATATTCAACCTTCAATAACTTGGGGACTAATTTCTAGATCTGGGTGTAAACAATTCTCATATTCATTACAGAATGTGTAGGCATTGCTTTATATGCTTAATTCAAGCCTATAACTTTTTAGATTTCTACTAACGTATAAATATCAAATAAAATTCCAATGAAATAAATTCCAGTGTTATAAGTAAATTACATAATTTCTCACCCATCTTTAAAAATCTTTCAAATGCCCAGATCTGAATCTGATTCCTTGAATCAACTTCATTTCCTTTCTAATCTCAAGAAATATGTATAAAGTGTATACACATACCATTAACATACATATTTGAGAAGAGATTTGGGAAAAAGAAAATATAGATATATGACATTGAAATTTACCTTTTTATTTGCGCAACACTGATCCGCTCTTTCTTTTCTTCTAATTATTTTTTGCTTTTCTCCAATTTGTATAAATACAAATTATTTTAAATTTAGGAGGAATAGTGGAGAAGAAGAAATGGTAGAGCTTCATTGCCATATATCATATAATACGATATGAGAAGGAAGGGGCTAGGCTTGTATTTATAGGCTTTCGAACCAGTCGTATCCGTTAAAATAATTTTTTTAAATTTGAGCCATTGGCCGAGTTTCAAACTATGGCCAAAATGCTTCGACCAGTCAACCCACTCCTATGAGCGGTCAATCGCCCCATAGCAATAGTCGACTGGTTGGGTCTCGGTTTAATTATATATTCATTACCATAACTTATTATTTCGTTTTGATTTCTTTAAATGCATGTAACTTCTTCGTTTGAACTTCTACGAAACTCAAAACACAACAATTGCTCAAAAAATACCATGAACGCAACGGTGCAAGTTTCGTAGCCAAATTCCACGGTTTGCTCAATTTACATTTCTAGAGCCTAATTAATTATTAAATTATCAACGTAAATTTATGGGATGTTACATTCTTCTCCCCTTAAAAGAATTTTGTCCTCAAATTTAATCTAATGATTAAATCTTATAATAATGCAGTAACTACCCTAAACTAACCTAACAATTAGTGTACTACCAAATATTGTAGTGTATCATAATATAGAAAACATGTATGTAGAATGATTTTAAATCAGGCCCTCCTACATGAATATATTCTTTTAAAAACATTTTTGAAAATATGATGCAAACAACATATATATACTAGTAGTTCTATATGTATGCAGGTTTTGAAAGATCTTTTTCATATAAAAGTTCCATACTCCTATGATTAGAAGTATGGTTCAACCAATTTTACATTCAATTCCTACCATTCAAAAATCTAACAAGTCATATATCCTAGACGCTCCTAGACACTCCTATGCCGAAAAAAGGAACTTAGATGGATAATTTTACATTTTGACCACTTTATTTGGTACCAATCTCATTGTACATTGAAAATTTCCTCACTGCCTCGAATTTTCTCCAAATTTTTCTATGTGTAATACGCATAAGGAGGCTTGTTTTCAAGCTCTAAAACGGAATTGAATCCAAAATAGATTCTCGTACTTTGTTGACAAGGTATGAAAATAGAAATTCCAAGAATAAAATAGCTTTTCCATTGTTCTCATGCGCGTTTATCCTATCTTTAACCTTAATGCACCGCTAAATTCATATTTATTAACCCATATATCTTTTCTATGCTTAGTATGTGGCATTGGAAAACCAAAAATTTTCCACAAAAAACTTTTACACTTTTCAATCAAATTTGCACATGGTTTGAAAAGTAAAACTTCCAAAACAATTAAGCACCACTTTCATTTAAAACATTTGGACAAGAACGTTCAAAAATAATTTAAATGCTAAAAAAATTTAATGCATTTTTTCAAAACATTCGACTTTCCCATTTAAATAAGTCAATCCACATTTTAGCATAGTTAGAAACCAGTTATGAGTTAACACATATGTCCAATCCTGGCCTTCGTAACTAGTTCAAAATTAAACTTATTCTTTTATTTTAATATGAGGACTCATTAATCATTTTGTAAATTTTAGCTTTTCAAGAAACATGAATAATGACCCGTGATTCCACAACAACCTTGCCTGTCATTCGCTTGCTAAAATTTATTATTTTATATATTTCTAATCTTATATTGCATCTACCATTAGTTAAGTATCTTTATAAGATTTTCCATGTTTATACCATTTCTTCCCAAAATACACATAATAGCGATCTACATGTCGAGAAACAACAATACAATGAATAAATAGGAACATATCTCATAACATACCATACGCGTCTATTATACAAGAGACAAACAACGATTACAACCCAACAACCTAAAGAAAGAAAAGGACAAATGATGAAAGGAAAATGACAATACAACACTACTAAACCAAAAATACTACCTACATACCATAGGATGGTCCACATCCTCTACAGGAGCTCAAGTCATTGCGGCAACTCTGGAATGGACATAGCATAGCAGCTGTGCACCCAATCTCACGGCTATAGCGCTACTACTCATCTTGAATCTTTTGGATCTATTCCTAGATCAGTCGAATAGCGACTAGCTCAGGGCATTGGTATCCTCCAGCATCCTGTCTTTGCTATGCTTCCATACTATGGCTGCTCTTCTACTGTTAGCGCTGCTACGTCAACTGGTGGCTTAGGGATTCCCACCTTCTTGAAAGAGCTCTATCGAATGCGGAAGGGGGGCTTCTTCTATATCAGCTCTCTTGAGAGGTTCATTTTATATTGCCTAAAGACAAAAGTGAAGAGATGGCAATACAGAAAGTACCTTCGAGGATTACTAACACTAGGACTAATACAGTAGCTCATAATAGCACGAGTCCAATTGACAGTCATACCACCCATGATGGCATAGGTGGCCTTACGTATAATTAGGTAAATTTGATCAAAGCTCACGCCTTCGGAATGATGTTCTGCTGCATTTTACGAATGACGAGATGGGTCATGGGTTGCAACTTTTATGACCTTAACACCGATATCTCCAGAAAAGATTTGCTGCAAAATCTCTGAATCAACCATCTCAACATCACCCAAATTTGCTTCCTCCACGGCTATTCCCAAAATATCACTGAAATCGTCATAAGACAAATTGATCTCGACTCCCTTCACTTACAACTAGATATTGTTGACATTTTCAACAAAGTTATATGCCAGATCCATGTGAAATAGATGCATACAATGCGGATAACATTGCTGCTTAAAAATGTCTTAGCGGAGGATCCGTGCTAATCCTGCTGTCGTGAATAATTCCTTGAGTTCAAAGGCGGCGAAATTTTCAAATTTGACTAGCCATCCTTATAGAAACATGAAATTCACCAAAGCTAAGTAAACAGGCCAAGTGATCTCTTGAGAGGCGAGACTCGGATAGCGTGAGGAAGAGTCGGAGGTTCGATGTGGTGCCATGGACTAAGTAGAATTTGGAGAAGGGAGATTGGGTTCAGATCTGGAAAGGTTACAGGGCTAGATCTAACGCACAAAAATTGGCGCATGAGAGGAGAAGCTACAGCTAGGGTGGGGCCTCCTACAGTGGAGAGGGAGGCGGCGTCGCTTGTCGTCACGGTGGAAGGAGGGGAGCGGCGGCCTTGATTTAGGGAGGAGCGAATTGGGTTTTGATATAAAGAAGAGGGGGGAATAATGGGGAAGAGGCGGTAGAATGGACATGACTTATAAAGTTATGTTCCAGGCTTGGGTCATGCCCTAAACCCGTTAACCGGTTGACTGCTCCTAGAACAACCAGTCGAACGTTAGGGATCGACAGGTCATCGAATTTAGGGCGCAGATTGAACCTAGACCCTATTCGGGTCAGGTTAACTAATAATAATAATTATTATTATTGTTTTATACCGTTTTCTTCGATTCAATACGATACATAAAATTCTTGTCCTCTCTATGACAGTGCCCTAGCTTATTTTTTACCTATTCGAACACTTTTGTAACAACCCACCTCGAAACAAGCCTAATTTCGACCAAACAAAAACCCATCAAATCTTAGGCCCATCTCAAGATGAGTTGTTAAGTTGGTAAAATTAAAACAATGCACAGAGCTATCTATATATACTTTCAAAATCTCAAAACGAAATGGATGAAATATAATATCATGTCAAGTATCCGTTTCATAAAGAAAACCATTTCAGAAACATAACACGTTAAATATTACAACATATTTACATAAAGCCTCCATAGTATAATATTTCAAAATAACATAACTGTCTGAACTGGGTATAATGAAAATACTTAAAAAGCATAAATAGATAGATAACTGCACAAGTCTTCATCTCTACCTTCATCTCTTAAATAAGGATTACTCTTTCTAACTTGTGTCGTAACGAGTAGTAGGTTATAAAAATGAATGTTTGGTGAAATGAAAGCCTCAAGCTTTACCATAATTGTACTTAAGCAGTATTAGTCAAATAAGAAATATGTCTTACGTATTTAAGACTATGCCAAATGTAACAGTCACCCTAAACGGTGGTGCCACAAATACTAATAACTTTAACTGTAAGCCCAATGGTCTTTCCTGTCCAATTTCAAAATTCTAACACAACTAACATTAATGATGCAGGAGGAAGCATCCAAACCAATAAATACCCTCTATTGGTGATCAGACAGACTCTAAACCATTTAATAAGATAAGCAGTCCATGTCTTTTAATACCTAATCCATTTTCAAATTCTAATGCAACTATCATTAACGATGCAAGAGAGAACCTCCAAACCACTTAATACCTCATTCCTGAGATTTTGGCAGACTTCGACCATTTAATACCTATAAATTAGGCAGGTCCTCGTCATTTAGGGCCTAACCCAAGGCAGCCTCTATATGGTCTTACTAACTGACATCGTAAGAAATCCCATCAGGTCACTTAATACTTCTTCTAAAAAGAGGCAGACCCTACCATAGCCACTTAGTACCTCTAACTTGAAGCGGACCCCTTCTAAAAATTTCACCCACTATATCAGTAGCGTAACTTAAAACCCATAATCCAACAGTGACATCTTAGATTAATCCGACTATTCGTAGGTACTGGTAGCCAGATTGACTGTGTAACAACCCTGTATTTTCTGATTGTTTTAATTGTATATTTTAATTATTATAATTGAATTCTTGATTTAAAAACTTTATTTTTATCTATTAAAATGAATAATTTTTTTATTTTAAATATAAATTTTGATTTTAATGTAAACTATAATTTCAAACATGTATAAATTGAATATTTTCCAAAAAAGTGAATTTCGGTCAAAATGGTCAATCTTTGAGTTTTAAATTTAAAATTTGAAAGTTTGAAAATTTTGAATTTTATCTTTTATTATGAAAATAAATAAAATTTTAAGAACACTGCTTTTCATTTCGTTGAAATCTGATTTATAATGTGAAAGTTATGAAAATAAATAAAATTGTTTATTTTAAATTATACAAATAATATTTTATTTGGTCAAGTAATGTTCTAATTTATGTTTATATGGGTAAAATAACATGTTATGTACATATTTTGGTGTTAAAACATTTTTAAAAAGTGTAACTGGCATTTTACGGTGTTAGTTGTATTTTGTTTACCATTTCTAATTCCAGCTTCAATTAATTTAAAAAAAAATTCTTTATTTATTTTTGTATTTTCTTAAGATATTATTTTTTTCTCATTCCCACTTTATTTTTTTACTCATTTATTTTAATTATTTGACTTTTATTTTTTAAAAGTGAAATAGAAATTCTCTAAGGCTAAATGGTATTTTATTTGTAATTTTCATGTCATGTTTCCAATTTTTAAACAATTTCTTTAATTATTTTTCTATTTTCTCTAAATTTAATTATTTGTTTCACTTTGAATATGTTTAATAAATTATTTTATTTCAAAATTTTGCTTTAGAGTATTTTTAAAATGAATTAAATATTTTTTCAAAGTCAATGATGATTTAATTGTAATTTTTGAACCCTGTTTTGGAATTTTAAGCAATTTCTTTAATTCTTTTTCCATTTTATTTAAAATTTATTATTTATTTTTATTTTATATTACTTTTTTTCGGTTTTTAAAGTCAAATTACTGAAATTTTATTTTGTTTTTATTTAATTAAAAGAAAGTGGAAATTTGAAAGGACTTAAGCTTTAAATCTTGTGACTTTTCATTGCCTGGTCTTTTCACTTGCCTTGGCCTTTCATTTTCTAGCATAGCCGTACATTTCTTATTGATAATTCACGTGAAAACTTCTCATCCACCTCACAACTCACGGCCAAGTTCATTTCTGAAATTATTTTCAAGTTTTTCCAATGGCTTCTTTCCACCTTTTCTCCTCTCTTTCATTGTATTTTGCCTTCCTCCTCTTCCAGCTTTGCTTGGCATCTACCATATTCACCTCCACCAACCACCTCCTCCACCATCTACAGCAGCTACTCCTCCCCCTCCTCTGACTTTAACCAAGCCTTGCCCATCCATGGAGGTTAGCATCGCAAACTTTGCACCAAACCCTTCCAAATTGCCTAACCAAGCTTCATACTTCACCATTTCCCTTCCTATTCACTTTGGCCACCCCTTAGACACCACCACCAGCTGCTACTTCACCTCTGGCCACCTCTAACCATCGGCTCCAGATATGACCTGACCTATTTATGACATGGCCGAGCCTTGTTGTGCCCAAAAAACTCCAACTTTTGCACTTGACCCTTTGTATGCTTCATGTTGTATCTCCTGCCATCATCATCTCCATTTTGTTGTGCATATATGATGCATACCCGAGCCTATAACATGGTCATGGAAGAGCCATGTTGACACCTAGGCTGAGCCTAGTATGGTGTGATCAAGCCCATTTGATCAAATGTCAAGTCGTGTTGTCATCGTCAAGCAATTTGTGTTAAAGCTGGGTAATGTTCTTTGTTGATTCAAAATTTCCATTTCATTTCAATTCATATTTTTATTGTATATATATATTTATATTATCTTGTTTATTTATTGTATACAAGATCAATATCAAGGCACTCCATCCACTCGAATCAAATTGTGCGTGTCGTGCCTTTGGAATCGCTCTTGTGTGTGTTGTTTGTCTCTAGATTTGATAAAGGCGAGTCTTTCTCACTCTGACATATTTACTTATGAAATGGTAATCGATAACAAGTGTTTAGTAATTAAAAATGTTTATGCAAGTTGATGATGATTATACGGTATGTTATGCTTTATTATTACCATGTTAAAACTGTTAATTATCACTTGACATCTGATATATGACATTATATTGTGACATTGACATTTTTATACTGTTTATGCATATGATCACACTGCAAGTTCCCTGTAGAATAGAATCACTATGGGTTGAAATGATACATACCCGAACGGACTTTAGAATAAGGAAAAATCGTTATGGGCTGAAATGATAGGCCTGAGCGATTTTTCTTTATTTACTTGGGATTGCGGGTTTGAAATGATAGAACCCGGTTTTCTTTTTAAATTGCGGATTAAAATGATATATATCTGTATCACTTGACCTAGGTTAGAAAATTATATACAGACACCGTGGTATATTTTTTAAATGATTTTTATTAAAATATGTATTTTTAAAAGTATGAAATTTTGATTTAAAAATATATATTTTATGGTTTTAAGAAAATTAAATATTAAGTCTTGAAATTGTGAATTTAAGTACGTAAATTTGAAGAAATTGTGATTTTTGACTTTAAATTTTATTTTAAAATGTAAATAAATAATGGAAATTAAATTTAAAGTTTTGAAATGATATTTGAAGTAAAATGTTAAGTTTTATTAAATTTATAAGTTAATTAACAGTGAATTTTGACTTAATAAATCAATGGAGTTTTTAAATTGAATATTTGATCTTAAAATTTTATTGTGTTAAATCATATGTTAAAATGATTTTTAATGTGAAATTTTGAAGTCTAGAAATATGATTTTCAAGTTATAATTATAAAATTTGGAGTTTTATTATTACTTTTGAAAAGCTAAAATTGAAATCTGGAATTTTATAGCATTTTCAAAATGCTGTAGTCATTTGACAGTATTTTTAAATGCTGTTGTTTTGAATCTAACAATGTTTGAAATAACTAAATATCTATTACGGCATTTTATAAATTCCGCTATTCTTGGACTAAACCATTTTGGAAACTATAAGCTACGATAGCACTTTATAAATGTTGTCGTTGCTATAATTTGACAAACTTTGAAATGTTATAGATTTTAACACTGTTTGAGTTATATTTAAAGTGTTAAATGATTTAACTTTTGGAAATTGATTAATTGTGAAATTTAAGAAGTTTTGAATTTATTCTAATATTTAAATTTGAATTTTTAAGGAATATAAATTTGAATTTAAATCGGGTTTACTTGGTTATGTGTTAAATGGAATGAAATGTAATGAGATAAATGAATTTTTGAATGGAATTTTTAATATATTTTGTAAGGATACTTGAAATAATAAATGAATGACTTATTTGATTTGAAAATGATATTTAAATTTGAGTATTTGAAGTTGAATTCAAATAATGATTTAATAATGAGGTTTTGAAAGGATATGATATTTCAATGATTTTGAAATGGTTTGGAAATGATTTGATCTTTATTTTAATAAAGAATATGAATGTGGAATAATATTTGATTTTGATTTGTTTGAAAAAGGAATATTTGAAGTTTATATTTGTATGAAAAGATATTTGGTTTAATAGTAATTTAAGTTTATTTAAATAATGTTGGATTTATGAAATGAATATTTCAAAACTAAATAATAATGAAGTTAAATTTGAGATATATGAAATATTAAAATTCAGTTTTGAAATGTGTGATATTAAAGCTTTGAATTATATTGAAAGATTTAATAGTTTATTTTGTGGATCAAATCTATATTTGAAATTTATAAGATTTAAAATGTTTTGTTGGGAAACTGGATTTAATTGAAACTGATGGTTTCAATTGAATTGAATTGGAAATTTGAAATTTTGGTTTAATTGAATAAATTTGTAACGTGTAAGAATTAAAGGATGATTTCAAATGTATGATTTTGGAATGTTATGATTTTCAAAGTGTAATGATTTCAAGTATTTTGGTTTCGGAAAAGTTATAACTTTGAAAGTATTATAATTTTTGAAAGGTGAATATATGTTTTGGTTTCGAAGTATAAACTATTTTGATTGAATAAATAGTTTTGAAATAAAAAAAGGGTTTTGGTTTCGAAGTATAAACTATTATGAAAGGAATATAGTTTGAAATGAAATGATTTGATTTTTTGAAGTATAAACTATTTTGAAATGACTACGGCGTTATAATAACGTTTGGTTGTTAAAGAGACCGGGATCGAAAGTTGTCATACTCTCTGCCAACTTCGAAAACCACTTTAACAACCGAGTACGCGGTGGAGATTCCAGAATGAAATAGGATGGTGACGACGATCTTGAGGTATATTATGTGAACCCAACTCCCGTGAGTTGGCATAAGGTGGCTAAAACAGGAGCAATCTCGGGCCAAGTGAGGTCATTCCTCCGACCGGACACATTCCTTCGATACTATACTCTTACTTGTGATTGATTAGATGGTCATCCTCTGATTTTGATCTAGGAGTGTGTTCCGAGGTGGTCGTATGTGGATGTGTTACCACCAGCCCGTGTGCGTAATTGGTATATCTATCCTGGCATTGCCTTGTGTGCCGTGTCACCTACCATACCGAGCCTTTACTACGAGTTTGTTTTTCTCCCATAGCCCATGGAGTATTTAAGGTAGTCTCCCGATCTGGAGATATGCTGATACTGGATGGACTACTGGGACTATTATGTGTGAAGGGTGATATGGGTAGCCCGGAACGCTATTTAAAAGTAAGTTAATTTTACTGTAGACATTATTATAATAGCGCAATATTACTACATAGTAAATAGTTTAACGGATCCTTAAAGGATGGGCGATCCCAAGCATCCTTTGAGTTACTGATGCATTTTTTACTATCCACTTGAGTTGATTTACAATTCATAAGTATTTATGTCCTGACTCGAGTGTTTTGTGTTTTGCTTTACGCTCGAGTCAGATTGAGTGAGTTAGCATTCAAGATTCACCTTCGGAGTTGGAGCTTTCCTTGAAGATCCAGCCATATATTTTGCTTTCTGTATCCAGTGATTTCAGTGATGTATTATGATTTGTACCTGATGTATCTTGTTACTCTTCTGTTGTATCTTGTTTAACTCTGATGTATCTTATTTTTATATAGTAACTTCATGAACTACTATCTCTTTTATTTCCGCTGCATTATTATTTACTCTGTGTCTGTGTGTGACTATGTATTTACTGTATATTCTGAGATTTGCCAAATTTTATTTACAACGCGGTATTTTGAGCAATTCAAGTCCAACATGTGCGGATGCGAATGGTTGAAAATATCGGTTGTTACAGACGGGGTAGATTTACCTTACAGAATTAGGACTAAACTCTTTTGCACTTAGGTTATTTATTATAAGCAATGTTTCACATCAGTCCACAAAACCACAACGCTGGTTGCTATATTTAAATGGGTAAACTTCTATGCAACTTTGAACTGACCTTGCATCCTTATAAGTTAGTCATACTTTATATGTATAACCATTGTATACATATACCATCCTACAAAATTAATACTTAAGGCCATATAAGGTATCCCCTTATTACGCCTTTAATTATGGACTAATTCCCATAATTATCATTAACTGTCTAAGAAACAAATGTCATTTCCTACCATATTAATTCTAATCAATACATTCAACATACTATATATTACGCTATTGTTACTTTAATAATCAATACATTAATATTATATATATATATATATATATATGCACGCGCACACACGTATGAGATTCGAATAAAATATTTCCAATCATACGTAAAGAAAACGCTTATTAATTTAAATGTCAAACTTATACAAGTCTCAAATTCCAACAAAATATATGGCTATATCCTTAGTCAACAACTGACTTGTATACAAAAAGGAATAATCCAAAACTCATCTCATATTAACATAATAGAATTTACCTCTTCTATTTCAAGTAAAACAAGTCTTATAATTTAGACCTTTCATATTCTATTTAACTTTTACATAAAGTACTTTAAAGCAAAAATGGTCCATATATGTTTAATTTACTGAAATAGGCGGTGCAAACTACAATAAAATTCATACTTTGCATGCTATTTCTAATTTATTTTCTTTTAGAACCCTTTTTAAACTTCAAGTGAAATCAAAAGAACTAAAGTGGAATACATTATTAATTATCCAAATCTCAAGTACAGATCAGATCCTACTATGTTAATAACGACAACTGAAATTCCAACATATTCATAGGTTTACATTTATATATGGAATTTTTAGGGGTTTAGATGTTATGTTTTCATTTATCAAAATTTCCCAAGGCATACATAAAATCCAAATAAATACTATTCAATTACGAAAATACGAAAAATTTGATATTTCCACTCATAGAGAATTATTTGCTTTCTAACTGGATTTGATTCCACCACGCCTAATTCTTTTTTAGATCTCTCTCTTTGGGAATTTATAACAAAGTGAATTATATATAGAAATTAGATTTAGAATTAAAAATTAGATAGAAATAAAATCAAAACTCAAAAGAATTAAACATCTAAGCCTCTTATCTAAAAATCCTAATTGATTCTAGAATCTAAAGAAGAAGAAGAAGATGATGAGATCTGATTTGTACCACTCCTAATTCTCTGTTCGATCTTTTTCCTTTTTCGAATATACAACAAATAGATTGTGTGTGTGTGTGTTGGATTTCAGAAATCAGAAGTTAGGGAGAATAATTTAAATTAGAAATTAGAATTACTTATCAAAAAGTTTATTATTTCTGAAACCCAAGGGGAATGAATTTAACAGAGCTTCACCATTGCTACAAAATTTTATATAGGAAAAGTGAGGGATCTAAGGTTCTATTTATAGATGTGAGAAGGAACTAGAGCTGTTGGATCAAAATAATCAGATTTGAACCATTAAAAATGACTAAACCCTAGCCGCCGCCATCATGTAGCGATCGATTGCTAGTGGTCGACGATCACGGTCGAGGGGTCGACCGCTCCCTCCTCTTATGACCATATTTATTTGTTTTCATTCTTATTATTTATAACTTAATTTAATTATATTAACTACCCCATTAAGCATACATTAACCCAAGTTAACTTAAACGTTTCTTCGATGTTAATCTAAGCCAATATTTTAAAATTCAATATTCAAACTTTTAATTTAAAATTTAAATATTTAAATTTTAAATTCGTCGAACGTTCATAATTTCTCCGCTTGAACTCTGATTACAACATATTATATATGGAAATTGATCAGAAAATCATCACAGACGCAATATTGCAACTTCCATGACCAAATTCCAAAAAAAATTTTTTACACTTTTAACCTTATTAAATTTTACGGGGTGTTCACCTTTCCTCAAGTATTCGCAGTATTCCTAACTTATACTTCTCCTGCCATAGATAACTTCAAAAAATTGAAATATTATAGCCACTATTCTCCATATTATTATATACGGAAATATTCCTCCCATTTGCTGGCGGGTTACTCTACACTTCCTAATAACATACCCTAACCAAATTAAATGTCATTTCTATTTTATCCTCCCCTTTAAGAGAGAATCATTTTATAAGATTTTGAACTCTTTAATCAAGAAAAATCATTGGGCTATACATACGTCTGCTTTCACTTTGTTTCCAAAATGGAAAACTCCTTTTCGTATAAAAACTTTTTAAACCAAAATCAAACTCTTATTTATTATATATTTAGGATTTCAAAACTTTCCTTTTAAACTAAAGCTTTTCAACACGACCAAATTCATTGGCGCATATATTTATTATAAAAATAAATTTCTAGAACTCTCTTGCTTCCAAACAACAGTTTTCAAATGGACCCTTAGATATATATTTATTTTATTTTCCTCCTTAGAAAAAATCGTTTAAATATATCATGGTATTCTCACATATAGTCAAAAAAAAATAGGATTTACTTCTTTTCATTATAAATCTGGTTCGTTGTCTTGAAATGATTGATGAACATTCTCTTAATAGAACTTGCCTTTGGATATTAGCGACGTAGATTCTTAATTCCAGCTTGTATGGATAAAATGTGCATCTTCAATCAACAACCCATCGAAATCCTCAATCACAAGGTAGTTAAGTTTCAACAATCAAGTCAAACAATATCCAACCCACGAGATCCTTCCATACGTCGTCCTCATGCTCTTCAAAGTTAACGCCTTAATTACATCTAATGCTCTGTGGGGTAATCGAGGTAGGCGCATAATCTTTAACTCTATAGAATTTTCTAACTCACAATCGCCTCGCCTATCCTTTCAAAATATGGTCGCAATTATTTTGTGGTTTGAATTTAGAGATCTCGGCGTAGATTTAGACAGAAAAATATAATACGCACTCTTAGTATATCCTAATCCCTATGATCGAGTAACTTAGGCTTTGATACCAAATGTAACGATCCTCACCTTAATGGGACGGAATTCCGAACAGAAATCGAAATCCAATTCCATTAGGGTACGAATTGTTGGTTTTGGTAAACTGTAATAAACATGAGAATATCGAAGATCGATCGATCTAAACTCATATCAAAAAAGAAAATATAATAGGATATAAATACTGACCGAGGCCACTACCTTAGAATTAATGGTATTCCTTGGACATCCAATCACCTTGTCTGTATAAGCATGAATAAGAAGACTTATCCATCAACTGTTCCATCTTGCTCTAGTGACACGTTCTTCTAAATCGGTCATGTGGGTTGCAATGAGGAGGGGGTTAGAACAATATTTTGATGATTAGAAAATTTCATACTTTATCCATAACACAAACTTATTTCGATTTGTTTCCATTTAAATGTTATATCTTATTACTTACGGTTAATCTGTTTAATGCGCGTACGATATGTTTATCTATCCTTCTTTAAGGTATATAATACTGACATATGCTTATTATGCATATGCCACCCAAAAACCGACCACTTAATGCTTCTTGATTAGGGAGGAGACAGACCCAATAGTCATTTAATACCTCAGTCCCCGAAGCAGGACCTTTGCATCTTCAACATTGGTCTATCGGTCATAGCTACAGAGACTGATGACTTTTATATATGGCTTTATAATATATAATTGTCGCATCTATCATTAATAATGTCCTGGCCATGTAAGAGAAAGTACTCAAGCCACTTAATACCTTCTTAATGGAATTAGGCAAACTCTAACCATATAATACATTATTTAAGGCAGATCCCCATTATTTAATACCAAATCTCAAGAAGGACCCCTCATTGGTACCTATCTAGCTGACATTGCACGAAAATATCTTCCACCTCTTAATACTTTCTATTGAAGTGGACCATTCCGAGATATCCTTTAACGTGCCTAACCGTTAACCCCGACCATTTAATACTTCCTAAATAGGAAGAAGGCAGACCCTCAATCAATCATTTAATACCTATGATCCGGAACTAGGTCCTATATCCTTCGCATATCCCTTTTTCCACCGGTCCTATGGTTGAAGATGTCTCACATCGGTAGTAAGTGTACACAACTGCTAGTAGCCTCTAAGTGAAGGGCAAACTTCTGTTGTGTAACTCTACTAACCTCGCATCCCAACCCACTAAGTCCAATTAATTATTCTAAGCTTTATTGTTGGACAAAGCTCACTAATCTCTATTTGCATATTTAAGGCTATAATTTATTTAATGATAATTATACTGCCTTATAAGATTTAGTTGCTACATAGTATATTTTGTTATTATCCCCATAAATATCCCTTTTGTCCATAATAAATGATTATTCGGTCGTTTTGAAAGACATTTATTTGCTTGTTCACACCTTAAAATTATTTTTTCCTTATCTTTTCCATGATTAATATACCAATTTCATTAACTGGTCCCATTTTATCCTTTTGTAACTTATTCAAATTATTGTAACCCCAATTTATTGCACATTTATTGCCTATTTATTTTTGGAGTTATAATCCTTCCATATTTATTTTCCAATTCTACCATTTATTACACGATCTATTTTAATGTTCAATTTACATTTAATGCGAACATTAATGTATAATACATTATATTAATTATATTTTTATTTCGAATGTTTTAGTGCGGCTATATATGTTTATAAATTTATTTTTACATTTCCAATTATCAATCCTTTAACTAGGATATTTCATTCTATATTTTAATCCGTTAGAATTACCCTTTCAAAAAGGATTTCCATTATAACCTTCTATATATTAACCTAAATTAACGGATTTGTTTGGTTTGAAATTACAATGAATTATTTATTTATTTTTTATTAAAATAAATAGCGTAAACTATGGAAAGAAAATATATTCTTTACACATCTCTTTCTTCTTTTGATGTATATTCCTTATCAAATCAAAAATTACCCTATTTATATGAAATTAGGATATTAGACGGATTCATGAAAATTAAATGGACAGTACATCCAACAAATCAAAATACAAAACTCACATTCTAAATATAATCAGAGGGCTTCTAAATTGCACTAATATTTTTACAACACAATTGTAGATCTAGAACAAATTCTACATCTTTGTCCATACTCAACCTTCAATAACTTGGGGACTAATTTCTTGATCTGGGTGTAAACAATATTCATATTCATTTGCATAATGTGTATTTATACGCTTAGTTCAAGCCTACAACTTTTTAGATTTCTATTAATACATAAATATCAAATAAAATTCCAACGAAATAAATTCCAGTGTTATAAGTAAATTACATAATTTCTCACTCACATTTAAAAGTCTTTCAAATCCCCAGATCTAAATCTGATTCCTTGAATCAACATCATTTCCTTTCCTATCACAAGAAATATGTTTAAAAGTGTATACACATACCATTAACATTTAAATTTGATTCCTTGAATCAACTCCATTTCCTTTTTAATCCCAAGAAGTATGTATAAAAGTATATACACATAACATTAAAATTATAGATCTAAAGAGATTTGGGAATAAGGGAAATATAGATTTACAATAACAAAATTTATCTTTTTATTTGACAATCCACTTCTTCCCTCCTTCTTTTTTTGCTCTTCTTCAATTTGTAATCATTTAAAAGTTAGGATGAATAGTGGAGAAGAAAAAATGGTAGAGCTTCACTGTCTTAAATCAAAAAATATGATAAGTGAAGGGAGGGGTTAAGCCTATATTTATAGGCTCTCGAATCAGTCGTATTCATTAGATTGAAATTAATAAATTCGGGTCGTTGGCTGAAGTTCAAACTATGGTCGAAAATGCTTCGACCGGTGGACCGCTACCGCTAGAGGTCGACCCCCCATAGGAGGGGTTTACCGGTAAGGTCTCGATTTAGTTATATATTTATTACCATAATTTATTATTTAATTGTTTCAGTTTCGATTTCTTTAAACGTCCGTAACTTCTTCATTTGAACTCCGATTGTAAAACTTCAAATATGAAAGTTGCTTCAAAAATCACCACGATGCAATGGACCAAGTTTCATGGCCAAATTCCATTGTTTCTTAATTTCCATTTTGGAGTCCAATTAATTATTAAAATATTAAGGTAAATTTACAGTGTGCTATATGAATTGGCTATTTTATTTAGCAAGAAAATTTGGCTGAAAGTGGAAATTTTGAATTTAGGAGATTTTGATATTTTATTCATATGCAAGAGGATTACAGTATACATGAATTTTTTTTCTTGAAGAAGAAAAGAAGTTGAAGGTGAAGTCCCCCTTCTGTTGCAATAACATATGTATTTATAGTTGTAGGCCTTGATTCAGTGCTGACGTGGAGATGTTGTGGCGCTGATGAGGCTGCCATTAACAATACAATAATCTTCTTATTTGGCTTAAGGCAAGGATAAATAGATTGTATATATAAATTACTAGTATTGATTGGTAATAATGAGTTGGTCATAATGATATTTATTGGGTATTGAATCTACATTCAATGAGTAATGAATGGGTATTTAAGGTGGTGATATGATTGCCTTTTATTAGTTATTTGAAGTGCGAATGGTAGGCTACCAGTCATTGCCTTGTCATCCTTCTTTATTTAGCTAAACATGGTCAATGTTGATTAATGCAGGATGATATAGGTTTTAGGTAGGATTATATTGGTTTGATTCGTCTATTTATGACATGGTTGATCTAGGGTTTCATAGATGCACAGGTTTCTACACAGGGTTGCACAGATGTGTGGGTTACTCCATAGGGTTACGTAGATGCATGGGTTCATTCATTGGGTTGCGTTGATGCACATGTACCTGCAGGGTTGTGCATGTCATTATTTAGGGATGCTCAGTCCAAAGTACTAGGGTGCGCAGGTTACTGATAAGAGATGCTTAGATTAAGACATTAGGGTTCGCAAGTTATTGATAATGGTGCCGGGTTAAGCCTTCGTTGTTTACTATTAAATGCGAAACTGAGAAAGAGCACTATTTGAGTAATCCTATGAGCGACCCTCGTAACGCTTTTGATTATGCATAGTACTACTTAGGGAGTTCGCAAGAAGCACAGTGCAGGTCCACATTTGAAAATGTTGGAAATGGCATAAGCATTAGGAATAATGTTAGGGTTTATTGGAATTTTTGGTTTGCGCACAGTTCATATATGGCTTGCTCTGAATGGATCATGAGTATATATTGGTGAAGGGTTGTGCATAGTACTTGCGTAGGTTATGTACTTGGTCAGCCTATGCTTTAAAGAGTGTAGACTTATCGTGATATTGAGTGTAGAATACTTTGCTAAGGGTTCCGGGCGGTTTTACTTTGTGTGGGATTTAGCTGGTAGGTAGGTGTACATATCGGGCGTAGTCCACTATGACCCTGTCTTAGCTAAGCATTGATGACTATTCAACGTAGTTTGCCTTGTCTGGATTCAGAGTTGCCGAAAGGATGAGGTATGTATAGTGTAATTCATTAGTTGGTTGGTTTGAAACAAGGTGACAACTTGTTCTTGAGAGCTGCAAAGTAGCATGAGCCTAAGAGCTGCAAAGTAGCTTTTATGAATTTGCTTAAGCCTGTAAGCTGTTGTCTGGTAAGCAGTATTCATAGTTTAAGTTCTTTGTGAAGTTCTCGACATGCCTTCTTATTTTCTATCCTCCTGTGCTTTCTATGCTCTTATGCTTTCTTGTATTATGTGCTTCTGCGCATCCTTTCTTTCTATATTCCTTTTTTCTACGTGTTCTTTTACTTTTTATATTATTACGCATTCTACATCTCTGCACATTCTAATCATGTTTATTTTATTTAAACAAAAATCGATGTAACATTTTCTCCTTAAGTCTGTACTGACGTGTTAGTGTCGACTTGGGAAATTTTCTATATCGTCATGAGTCCTTCTCTTTCTTCCAAGCATTTATCTCTTTTTGTTAAATGCCATTACAATGTGATCTTTGTTAATTGCTTGTCCCTTTTATTTTGATCACTTTTCTCTTATATTTATCCGGTGGCTGGATGTCTTATTTACTTGTTGCAATCTTGCCTCCATCCCAAGCTAGTACACAACAGCAAAATTCCTTTGCCATCTCCTTCTTTAGAAGTACACAGTAGTAAGCTGCCCCATCCTTCATGCTCAACACCATCCAACTATTGTGTAAATCACCCTACATCAATATCGGGAGCAACGACCGACCCTCCATAGTCGTATGTGTTGAATATGCGATTATATGATTTTTGTTTGATGATAATAAACATATATATATATATTCATTTAAATGTATTTGTTAATGTACTATTTTATTTTTCATAGACTAAATATATATTTGCTGAATAAAATAAATAACACAGAATTTGAATTCAAACAGAAATTTTATTCAAACAAATGTTTATTACCATCTTTGAATAGTACAAATTTCAAGCTTTCACTATATATATATATATATATACAATTTCAATTACAATACAATTTTGATTACATCATGATTCACATTTACATTGCACCTCACTACATATCACTCATTCACTCAACTCGTACTAATCTTCAACTTCATTCCAATGTGAATCCAGCATTTGAGCAATCTGCAAAAGTATACATTGACGCGGTAAAATTGAAAATAAAATATTTTTGCAGTATAAAATAAAGTACGGATTTTGAAAATAATATTTGCCTCAGTTATTTAGGTTATTCATCATCATTTAATTTTGAATTCATCATACACGAACAGCTTGTGACATACACAGTGTATCACTGTATATGCCATAATACCGTGCACACCAATACATACACTTGATAGAATTACAGGGACAGGTGAGCACATGTCAAACCCAAAACGCCAGGTTCAACTCAAGTGCAATAAAAATAATGTCACAATATCAGCACGAGGTCAAATCCGATCTTTTAGCTGGATTCAACACAGGTGTGCTACAAAACATCATAAAACCGTCGATCATAAAATTCAAATACAACCAAACAGTGCAGTGATGGATATGCAACCAAATGCCACCAAGTGAATATGATAACACTACGGTAATTACGAGTGACAGCAGTGTGAAAACGAAGAGAACAAGTGGTGCACACATCAAATACAAATACAACATTTCAACAAGACATATGTATGTATCAGTGCAGAGGCAATTGGGATCAACTACAACAATGAATCAGTGAATCCAAATCAAACATCAGCAACCAAAATTGATGCAACAGTGACAAACAACATATGTACACAAGTGAATGCAATTCGGTACTCAATGCAATCAAATAACTGGAGTACAAATGGAGATGCAAAACAAACTGCACCAAAGGAATGACATGAACAATGCATGCTACAGGTCTGGACAACATGGATGCACAATCACACATGTATGCAATTGACAGCAGCTCATATATACAACAAACACAGAGCATCATCAATGGAACCAAGACACAATACTACAGAGTGACACTGCAGCTACAAATCAACAAATGAAATATATGAACCAGCATAAGCAAGTGAACTGCAAGTGTCGACCAAACAACTCAGTGCCATCACAAAGAACAGCATATACAAGAATACTTCAACTACAAGTGAACAGTAAGATGGCCAGGTGACAATACTGGAAAGGCAAGTTGATGGTTATGTGTTGTATGAAGAAGATGTGCAGTAAATGCATGTAATAGCAGTAGGCAGTGAAGGCAATGGACTTGAAGCACATGTCAGTGGAAAATATAATGCAAAAGAACAAAAAATGCCATTACAATGACACAACAAACATCAAGAGAAGAAAGCTGCACGAACAAGAGTGAAAACTGCAGTAACTCGAAGAAACTAATCGATTCAAACCAAAGTCAAATGATATACAGCAGTTATGAACAAAGATAGCGAAGCAGCAATTTCAAATCAATGCAACAGTCTAAAATTAAAAATGAACAATGCTCCAGATAAGTTCAACAGCCGAACAAAGACAGAAGACAAAATCAAAGCAATGGACGAAGTCATAGAGACCAAAATCATCAAGCCGTGGTTGACAAGAAATAGAGCAGTTCAAAATTGAAGCCCTGTCAAATCAACAGTAGCAAGCTCAACCACGAAGGTCAGAAATCATCACAATATCACAAGCCGAAGTCCAAAAGACCAATGATCGAACAGTGCAGATTCGAAACCGTGGTGGCCAAGTAAATTGACCAAGTCATGAATCAAAACCGTGAGTATCAAACCATTATATGAATTTGACAAAGTCAGAAAAATCATCAGCATCAAAACATAATCGAGTGGCTAAGACGAAGTCAAGCAAACTATCAGACGAATAAAAATGTAGGAATTCGAATCTATATAAAAACCCATAATCATCATCGGTTGAATAATCAATCGAGTTCAAGCTAAACAAAGAATAATCATTCAACTCGAATCATCGATCGAGTTCAAGCAAGCAAATCAGAAGAAGCAAGAAGCATAAATTACATACCGAAGTCAGGAGTTGAACTCGATCAAAAATTAGGGCAACCGTGTACAAAGCAAAGAGATCTACAATCGATCGTCAAAACAATCACGAGAATAACCCTTCTGATCGAACAACAGTTGGTGCCTTCAATTTTAGAAAGCCCTAATTATTGAGGAACGAACTAAAAAGGGCGAAGCCATTTTTCTCAAAGGAGCGGTCGAACAACATAAAAGAGAAAAAGGAAAAAATCTATTTACACTGTGTTGTTGGGCCGGCTATATTTTTTCGGGCTCTAGCATATATTCCAATTAGGGTTTTTATTTTAAATTGTTTTTTTAAATTTGTATTTTTCTTTTTAAACTCTTGTAATTACTAGTCATGTGACTAGGGGACAAACTACGTGGTGTAGTTTGAGAATTCACAACTCAGTGGTTGAGTTGTGGCAGGGTTTTGAGCATAGAGTTAGGTTAGGCAGTAGCGGGTGTCGCGAGTTTACATGTGTAAGCGTGTGACTACTTAATTTCTAGTAGAAACCTTAGGGGCAGCACGTAGGCAGGGTTTTGCCGAAGCTGGGTAAATTTTGTGTCGTTCTATTTCTGCATTTAGTATTCTGCTATTATTTGTGCTTCTATAATCTCGATATATCTGTGTTGAAATAATTTTATAAGCTTCCGCAATAAATTTTATAATTAATAGCATCACCCTATTCACCCCCCTCTAGGGTGAAATCGATCCTACAAGTGGTATCAGAGCTAGGAATAGAAGTCGTCTTTTGTTTTAAAAAATTTGTTTTTCAAAAACCAGTTTTTGTTTTAAAATTTTGAATTTTTAAAAATGGCTTCTTTTAATAATGCTTTTGCTGAGGGTCGGTCCATAGTTAGACCACCAATGTTCAATGGTGAATACGCCTACTGGAAAAATAGAATGAATTTTTTATGAAAACCATTGACGCTTGGAATATTGTTGAGACGGGTTATAAAGCACCAACTATAATTATAGATAATCAGGAAATAGAGAAACCAAAGGATCAATGGATAGAACTAGAAAATAAATAAAAAATGCTAATGCTAAAGCTATGAGTTCTATTATCTGCTCATTGGATCAATTTGAATTTAATCGTGTCTCACATTGTCTAACTGCGCAGGCAATATGGCACACACTAGAAGTGACTCACGAAGGGACATCTCAAGTCAAAGAATCTCGCCTTGCCATGGTAAGCAGCGAATACGAGAACTTCATAATGGCGAAGGAAGAAAATGTCAAAGATATGTATGGACGACTTTCCAATATCGTATACAAATCAAAAGCTCTGGGAAAATCATACACGGAATTGGAAATAGTCCGAAAAATCCTCAGAGTCCTTCCACGAAGATTTGAAGAAAAAGTAACTGCCATTCAGGAATCAAAAGATTTAAAACAGATGAAAGTTGAAGAACTCATCGGAAATCTCACCATTTATGAGCTAGAAATGAAATTCAAGGAAGAGCGTGAAGGAGGAGATACTCGAAAGAAATCAATAGCTCTCAAAGGAACAACTAAAAGTGATGATGATAACGATGATGATGATGGAGCAGTAGAGCTGACACTACTAATGAAGAAATTCAAACAGTGGAATTACAAATACGGAAATCCAGCTCGAAATCAAAAATTGAAAAGCAGAATAGCCAAAGCACTAGACTACTTAGAAGAACAGAAGATCATCTGTCACAAGTGCAACCAACCCGGGCATATCAAGCTCAATTGTCCTCAAAATCAACGCGACTTTGAAAAGAAATCAAAAAGGAGAAGTTTTGCAGCCACGTGGAATACAAACGATGAAGATAATCAAAGTACTAGCAGTGAGAGTGAGAAAGCAGATATGTGCCTTCAAGGAAATATAACTGATAGCGACAATGACGAGCCAAGCGAGGTATCAAAACTCACTCACTTAGAATTACTTATATATTTTCACGAAGTAAATGGCTGTTTTGAACGACTTAGGGAGAAGTATGCCAAACTTGAATCACAAAAAGACACTTTGATAGAATTAAATGAACAACTTGACCAATTAGTTAAAAACTATCAAAGTATGATCCCTAAGTGTGATAAGTGTCCAACATTCGAAGAAGAAATTAAAAAAAATCAGAAATTAATATAAAATCACTTGAAAATGAAATTCTGATTTTGAAAGAGAGTGAAAATACTAGGAGAGAAAATTCTATTAAAAAGTGCACACAATTATTAAACGAAAATGAATCTCTCAAAACACAAGTCCAATAATTGTCAATGACTTTAGATAAATTTTCAAAAAGTGAAAAATCGTTGAATATGCTATTAGGGAAGCAAACTGTTAATACAGTTAGACAAGAACTTGGATATAATCAATCTGAAAATGTTGAAAGCAATATTGAACAAGTCAATTTTATGTGCACAATTTGTAGAAAATATGGACACAATCACAATAATTGTAGGTATAGACCCAAACATGTGAAAACTATACCAATTTGGGTTCCAAAACGCACAAATATAAAATCTCTCAAAGTTAAACAAATTTAGGTGCCGAAGGGAACATATATAAATAGTTTTGGGTCTCCACAAAATTATTTTTCTAAATATTCTCCCACTAACAACCATGGACCTATAAAAAAAATAGGTCACAAAAATCTTTTCCCGTGTAGGTGTAGTGGCAGACTAAGGAACAACAACAGTGTTACTTGGATTCTGGCTGTTCCAAGGATACAACGAGCGACAAAGCAAAGTTTCTTAGCCTAGCATAAATGTGACAGAATCACAATGGACAGCAATGACAAATATCGTAAAGGAAAATCAGGTAATGGTATATTTGAACAATATATTAAATGTGATAATCTGCACCGTAATCTGAGTAAATCAGCCAATAATGTGATGATGAAATAATGATGTTTTTGATTCTGACTTATTCAAAATTGTTGGCCAATTATATTCTTATTCCTAGAACACTATAAAAATCTCTAAAGTCTTTGAATTACTTCATATATATTAGTTTGGATTAATAATAGTGTTTATTGGATGATAATACATTTGGTTATTTTACGGCTAACTCTATATTCACGGTTTTTTATTATTTACACGGCTTCAATTCAAATTCAAGAGAATGTCATTTAAAAAGCTGTTAAAATTGATTTTGAGATACTTTGTTGCACGCTTCATGGTATGGTCTATCAAATTCAATTAATGATAATTTTGAGTGAAAGAGAAACTCAGATGCAGATTACACTGGTAATCTAGTTGATAGAAAAATTACTAGTTGAATGTGATTTATGTTGAGACATTTAGTAATTGCATCGTTTTTCAAAGAAATTATCTGCATATTTTTCATTTCAAATAATTTTCAAATAGCAGAAATTTTTCTCATATAACCCCTTCGAGAAAATCATTTTTGACCATGTTTTCAGATCAGTCATTTTGAAAAATTGATTTTATAATTATTTTTGAATTTGATTTTAAATGACTATTTTGACTAATCTGACTCCATAATAATTATCGAAAAGATAAATAATGATTGAAAAAGTGATGAGTGTTGATATTTATGATATATTATGACTCGAGACGGTATAATTAGTAAATTTCTTTAGAAATTTAAACGAGAGTTATATAACTTTTTGTTGGTAAAAATTCCATGACCATCTCTACTTCTATCATATTTCTAACAACCATCACTTATCAAAATTCAATATAGTTTGTCAATATGTGGTATTTTAAACAGGAATCATTCGTTTTTCATTTTACATTTTTTTTAAAATAATAATAATAATAAAATAAAATCCAAAGTATTCACTCTCATTTAAAAGTCCTCACGGTTATGCATGGGTTGAGTACTTGGAATTTGTTATGTGCTTCCATGCTCATTTAAAAGTCCTCACGCTTATGCATATGTGGAACGCATATCAAAATTAATTTTTAAAATAAACAAGTTAATTCTAATCTCATTTAAAAGTCCTCACAGTTATGCGTGGTTAGAAGATACTTGAATTCATTTTTTTTAAATAAAATTGGAATAATCTAATCTCACCTAAATGTCCTAACGGTTATACATGGTTAGTAGATATTCAAATTTCTGATATAAATATACCACAAATAGACAAAATTGTATGGTTTTATATGATGACATCATTCCCATCATTCTAAAAGTGGAATATGCGCCTAACAAAGTATTTATGATTTTTGTTTGATTTTTTATTGAAATTTAATATTTATATTCGATTGAGTTTTAATGTTGGATTAATATCGATCACTTTATCTCTATTTTCTCTGACACTATTACTCTTTTGGTGATAACAAAAGGAGGAGAGAAAAGTTACGATTTTTCAAATAAAATCAAGCAAAGGTCAGATATTTTCTATTTGCATCTAGGCTCATTTGCATATTTTTACTTGTATGCATATATGAATGAGGAGCTTTGTGTAGAGAGGAAGCATTTAAATAGGGGGAGAAACTAGAGTATATCAATGATCAAATATATTTAATATATTCAAAATCTTAAATATATATTTGTTATCATCAAAAGGGGGAGATTGTTGAATATGCGATTATATAATTTTTGTTTGATGATAATAAATATATATATATATATTCATTTAAATGTATTTTGTAATGTGCTATTTTATTTTTTATAGATTAAATAAATATTTGCTGAATAAAATAAATAACACAGAATTTGAATTCAAATAGAAATTTTGTTCAAACAAATGTTTATTACAATCTTTGAATAGTACAAATTTCAAGCTCTCACTATATATATACAATTTTAATTACAGTACAATTTTGATTACATCACGATTCACATTTATATTGCACCTCACTACATATCACTCATTCACTCAACTCGTACTAATCTTCAACTTCATTCCAATGTGAATCCAACATCTGAGCAATCTGCAAAAGTATACATTGACGCGGTAAAATTGAAAATAAAATATTTTTGCAGCATAAAATAAAGTGTGAATTTTGAAAATAATATTTGCCTCAGTTATTTGGGTTGTTCGTCATCATTTAATTTTGAATTCGTCATACACGAACAGCTTGTGACATACACAGTGTATCACTGTATATGCCACAAGGCCGTGCACACTGATATATACACTTGATAGAATTACAGGGACAAGTGAGCACAGGTCAAACCCGAAATGCCAGGTTCAACTCAAGTGAAATAAAAAAATGTCACAATATCAGCACGAGGTCAAATCCGAGCTTTTAGCTGGATCCAACATAGGTGCGCTACAAAACATCATAAAACTGTCGAGCATAAAATTCAAATACAACCA
Organism: Allium cepa; assembly: GCA_030765085.1. Classification (NCBI taxonomy): domain Eukaryota; kingdom Viridiplantae; phylum Streptophyta; class Magnoliopsida; order Asparagales; family Amaryllidaceae; genus Allium; species Allium cepa. The sequence continues at coordinate 456,115,722 of CM060938.1, read as the reverse complement.
AACAGTGCAGTGATGGATATGCAACCAAATGCCACCAAGTGAATATGATAACACTACGGTAATTACGAGTGACAGCAGTATGAAAACGAAGAGAACAAGTGGTGCACACGTCAAATAAAAAAACAACATTTCAACAAGACATATGCATGTATCAGTGCAGAGGCAACTGGGACCAACTACAATAATGAATCAGTGAATCCAAATCAAACATCAGCAACCAAAATTGATGCAACAGTGAAAAATAGCATATGTACACAAGTGAATGCAATTCGGTACTCAATGCAATCAAATAACTCGAGTACAAATGGAGATGCAAAACAAACTGCACCAAAGGAATGACATGAACAATGCATGCTACATGTCTGGACAACATGGATGCACAATCACACATGTATGCAATTGACAACAGCTCATATATACAACAAACATAATGCATCATCAATGGAACCAAGACACAATACTACAAAGTGACACTGCAACTACAAATCAACAAATGAAATATATTAACCAGCATAAGCAAGTGAACTGCAAGTGTCGACCAAACAACTCAGTGCCATCACAAAGAACAGCATATACAGGAATACTTCAACTACAAGTGAACAGTAAGATGGTCAGGTGACAATACTGGAAAGGCAAGTTGATGGTTATGTGTTGTATAAGATGTGCAGTAAATGCATGTAATAGCAGTGGGCAGTGAAAGCAATGGACTTGAAGCACATGTCAGTGGAAAATATAATGCACAAGAACAAAAAATGCCATTACAATGACACAACAAAACATCAAGTGAAGAAAGCTGCATGAACAAGAGTGAAAACTGCAGTAACTCGAAGCAACTAATCGATTCAAACCAAAGTCAAATGATATACAACAGTTTTGAACAAAGACAGCGAAGCAACAGTTTCAAATCAATGCAACAGTCTAAGATCAAAAATGAACAATGCTCCAGATAAGTTCAACAGCCGAACAAAGACAGAAGACAAAATCAAAGCAATGGACGAAGTCATAGAGACCAAAATCATCAAGCTGTGGTTGACAAGAAATAGAGCAGTTCAAAATCGAAGCCGTGTCAACTCGATAGTAGCAAGCTCAACCACGAAGGTCAAAAATCATCACAATATCACAAGCCGAAGTCAAAAAGACCAAAGATCGAACGGTGCAGATTCGAAACCATGGTGGCCAAGTAAATTGACCAAGTCACGAATCAAAACCGTGAGTATCAAGCAACGATTATATGAAATTGACAAAGTCAGAAAAATCATCAACATCAAAACATAATCGAGTGGCTGAGACGAAGTCAAGCAAACTATTAGACGAACAAAAATTTAGGTATTCGAATCTATATAAAAACCCATAATCATCATCGGCTGAATAATCAATCGTGTTCAAGCTAAACAAAGAATTATCATTCAACTCGAATCATCGATCGAGTTCAAGCAACCAAATCAGAAGAAGCAAGAAGCATAAATTACATACCGAAGTCAGGAGTTGAACTCGATCAAAAATTGGGGCAGCCGTGTACAAAGCAAAGGGATCTACAATCGATCGTCAAAACAATCACGAGAACAACCCTTCTGATCGAACAACAGTCGGTGCCTTCAATTTTAGAAAGCCCTAATTATTGAGGAACGAACTAAAAAGTACGAAGCCATTTTTCTCAAAGGAGCGGTCGAACAACATAAAAGAGAAAAAGGGAAAAATCTATTTACACTGTGTTGTTGGGCCGGCTATATTGTTTTTAGGCTCTAGTATATATTCCAATTAGGGTTTTTATTTAAATTGTTTTTTAAAATTTGTATTTTCTTTTTAAACTCTTGTAATTACTAGTCGTGTGACTACGGGACAAACTACGTGGCGTAGTTTGAGATTCGCAACTCAGTGGCTGAGTTGTGGCAGGGTTTTAAGCGTAGAGTTAGGTTAGTCAATAGCGGATGTCATGGTTTTACGTGTGTAAGCGTGTGACTACTTAATTTCTAGTAGAAACCTTGGGCGCAGCACGTAGGAATGGTTTTGCCGAAGCTGGGTAAATTCTGTGTCGTTCTATTTCTGCATTTATTATTCTGCTATTATTTGTGCTGCTGTAAATTCGATTTATCAGTGTTGAAATAATTTTATAAGCTTCCGCAATATTTTTTATAATTAATAGCATCACTCTATTCACCCCCCTCTAGGGTGACATCGATTCTACAGTATGCCTCACCATCTACCCAACGTCGCTGCCACCATCATGTTATGCGCACAATGACGTCACCCACCTCTGACTCGTCGCACTCTGCCTGCCACTGACGTGGTCACATCTCATGCGTCCATGCATTTTTGTTTTACTTTTTTTATGTCCGCGTTTTTTTCCCTCCAAATTGTGTTTCTTCCAATGCATTCTAGGCAAAAATTAGAGAAGAGCAGAAGCAGGTATGGGTGGAGAAAATTTATAACGACACATAATTTCGCTACTTCGAAAATGAGAGATTTCATTTGTTTTAAATTTAAAAAGGTTTAAAACATAAATAAATAATTTAAATGTAATAGATAATAGTAGAGAAATTATTTATTCTTATAGTTGATAATTTAAAAAGTATAAATTTGTAATTTAGAACAAATCAACAAAAGTTAAGTTTTGTTAAAAATAAATAAATGCTTAAATAAATAGGTTTAAATATTTATTTAAAAAGATAAATCTTATTGAAAACATCTAATAAAGATAATAAAAGTATATTTATATATTTAAAAATATGTTAACAATCGTTTTACAAAAATAACCAAATTTTGTCGCATTTTGTCAGTTTTACATACACCGTAAAATTAAAGATTTTGATATTATTTAAATATGATTTTAAAATATAAAAGACATGTTTTAATTTATTTAAATAAGTAAAAAGTTTATTTTTAAATTTGGTTTACATAAATAAATAGTTTAACTAAAACGTCAAAATGTGACCGAAAAACATTTTGTCAAAAAACAACGTTTTGTCGATTAAAAGTTGTCGCAACGTCGTCGCACATTTATTTTCTTATATAGGAACATATATTCAGATAGTGTAAGTATTAACTAATTCACTAATCAAATTTACTTTTACTAAACAAGGTTAGAAACTTCTAGAAAACAATTAGGCACAAAAAGACAAAAATGGTTTACTTTTGTAAAATAAAGTTAAAAATCTTTTGATTTGATGTGTGATTGAGTAAGATTTGATTTGACTAATAAAAGATTTAAACTTAGAATTATATTTTCTTAAACATCTAATCACCATTAATGAATGTCAAATCCATGCTTACTTTAAACATAATTATTATATATATATATATCATGTCTCATTAATAAGATGTTATGTGTATGCATGGAAAAGGGGCAAAATGATTAATTAACACTTCTAAAAGTGTAAGAAAAAGAGAAGAAATCATGCCATAAGTATAAAATCTAATCAATACATCAATTCCACATTAATACACTTCATTTCAACATTAATAACAAATCAAAATCATGCATTGGTAAGAGTGCTTTAGTGCACTTAAAGGAGACAAAAATTGATTTGATATGGAGGGTATTTTGGTCTTTTTGGTTTAGGGTAATAAGGTAATTTGTGTAGCAAACTTCAACTGTAAATAAACCACCATCCTTCCACCTTCTTTTACACATTTCTACATCTTCTTCTTCCTTTCTCAAGTTTTCTAAAAGCCTCTCTAATGGCTTCCATGCCTTAGGAAAATAAAATAAAAAGTAAAGAGAAAATCAAGTATTCCACTTCAAAACCCCTCTCTTCCTCCTTTCTACTCACGGCCACCCTCTTCCACCTCAAAACTCGAGCCAACTACCTCCCCCTCGCCTAGGCCGAGCATATCAAGAAGAAGGAAAGAGATCGGGAAGCTTCAGAGCGAGAAAAAGAGAAGGAAGTGCTGCCGGAATCGATTCGGGAATCTACACAAAAGATTGGTGGAGTGGAACTAATCGTGAGTACTTAAATCTTAGTTTTGTATTTATAAAATTTAAGTTGATAATACAAATGTTAAATTAGAAATTAATATGTTGAATGATTAAGTGTTTGATAATTTGGTTGCAAATTAGTTGAATATCTGATTGTTTATTTGGTTGATAACTTGTTTGATAAACGATAAGAGAAATGATTAGTAATTAACCATAGTTAATTAAATAAGAATTAAATCCATACAAATATGTGTATGGAAATTATCTAGCCTCTTAATGATCTTAAATAAGTCTCTTTTCATTTAGAAGTGAAACTAAAGTTAAAATAAAAGAGAATTTGAAATTTAAAGTGAAACGGATTTGAAAAGGATAGTTAATTAGAAATTGAAATTGAGATGAATAGTGAAATTGAAATTGAAATCGATTTTAAAAAAGTGAAGTTTAGTTTGAGATTTAATTGATGTTTAAATTGAAATTAGATTTGAAATCTAAGTTTTAAATATGTTTAATTTGAGAGTAGAATTGAAATTGGAATTCAAAATTTAATATTAAAATAACAAAAATAAAATAATGTTATAATGTGGTAATAGTGAAAATATATTTTAAATATTTTAAAAAGTGAAAATGTTGATTTAGAATGATCTGTAATGATTTTACAAGTGTTGAAATCCAATTTGAATAGATTATTTCAAATATTGAAAAATAAGTTAAAACTAGACGCGTCGTGCAACGGTAGTTCGCGATTTCACGCCGAAAAGTTCAAATGAATGTATAGAGTGAAATATAGCTCGGAATTCTTCGAGATAAGAAAATTCCGGACTATTATATTCATATCTTCTAAAGGAAGAAAGAAAATCAAAGTTCCGATAAGTAGATATTGAAATAAGTCCAAAACAATTTTCCAGAAAAATCGTGCTAGTGCAGTTAAGTGACCATAACAGAAAATCTGTTTAAATGAACGTTTTTAATTTTGGAAAAATATGAAATAAATTTGATAAATCTATTTAAATATTTTAAAAGAGATTTGAATTGGAAAATATGTATTATCGAATGTTTTAAAGTTGATTTAATCAATTAAGCTTATATGGCTCTTTCCATAACACTTTTATGCTGCGAATTCTATAAACTTTTGGAAATGAGTTTAAATGTAACAACGATTTTTTCAGAATCAAGTGTGAATGTTTTAAAAAGGATAATCAAGCATTTTGAAAAAGATAATTTGGAATATTTATAAGCAATTCCAAAATAAATGGAAAATCTGAGTATGCGGAAACGACTAGTACATTTGTCCCGCCTGTGAGATCTGAAAGGATAAAACAAGGTGTTTAACTAAGGTTAGGGAAGGAGCAACCAATGCCCTGAACTTACTTGACCTATGTTTTCTCTTCTTAGGCGAGGGGTGGAACATATCGAAAGGAAAGCACGGATGCTCTAAAAGATTATAATTAAGTTTTCTAAGATAAAAGGAAAGAAATAAATTCTTTGAATTTATTATAAATGGTCTATATATAAGATTTATAAAATTGATATTTTATAAATAAAAGTTATGGAATTATAAAAGTGTTTTATAAATATTAAATGGGATTATAATCAAATTTATATATGGGCTTGCAATTGAAATTTGGAAAAGAATTTACAATGGATTTTATAAATAGTAAGATTTGAAAGGAATGAATTTGTAAATAAGAGTTTTATGAGTAATTAAATTATAATTGGATTCTGACTTATAAGTGAGATATAAAGGGAATTTGTTAGTAAAGAAATTTTGTATATGGAAGTTTATAAAATATAAATGGAATTTATAAACACCGTTTTGTAAATCAGAAATCAATTTAATTTGATAAGTTAAATGTGAAAGTTTATTGAAGGAATTATATTCGTGATTTTGAACAGTGAATAATCCTTTAAATTAAATGGATGTTTTGAAAAGTGATATTATAAAAGGGGAATATTTTTAAAAGTTAAGAAAGAAAATCTTTGATTAAGATTAAATGAATGATTTGGAAAGGTTTTCTTAAGTAAAAGAGAAAATGATTTGGTATTGTTCCAGGATTTAAGAAAAGTTTAATAAATTAAATGATTTGATAAACGAGGCTTAATGATTCCATATACATTTGAAAAGAAATAGAATAAATTGAAAAGAATATATCTAAGAAAGATATTTAATTAAGATAAAAGATGAAGTAATTGATTGATGATTGATATCCACGTATGAACTTAACATCTTTTAAAGCGATGATTGGCTTCGAAGGAACCGAAGTCGGATTTGGGTAATTCCTATCCGAAAACCACTTCGAACAATGTATACTTTCGAAAGTGAAGACATGTTGAAGATGATGATTAATGAATAGCGTGGATCTTCATAGCGTGAGGACTGCTTGTTGAACATACGCTGGGTCGCTCCCATTATAGGGTTATTTACAGCAGTGGTCTCCCCGTTGTGGAGATTTTTCGGATTGCAAGGACTACTCGCTACTAGTGGTAGTAGGAGAGTGCTTCATTTTAGTTCAGTCCCAGAACGAACTCGTATGGATGTTTGTATGACATTGTATTCTAAATCACATTTGAGTGGTTTCTATAAATGTATATCAGTTGGTGGTGGAGAAGGCAACTTCTCTTAGCTTAACACCCTTTTCCGAGACGTACGAGCTCAGGAAGTTATACCTTTCTAGAAATCAGTCGTGTGACGTGGAATGGCAATGTGGCATTCAAAGTGGAAACTGTTATGATCAAAGCGTGGTTTTGTATGAAAACGTGTCTTTGAAGAAATTGAGTGTAGCGTCATGAGCCTCACACCTTGGTTATGATGGGATACTATGTGGTCTAACAAACGCAAATTCGGAATAAGTGAGTATGTATAGTGGTGTCAAATATGTTTGGCTCTTTGAGGGATGTGTCCCTCAGGGCATTTATTTCCCCATTTGGATAAAGTGGTTAGCTTGAGAAGCAGGGAACTATCGGTTATCAGTTGTAGTATAACAAGTATAGTTCCAAGTGACTAGTTTGAGAAAAGCGATTAAGGCACCGTGGGAACTATGTTTGTTATGCGGGATCGGAGAAAAAGGTCACAAGTTCTCTATCATGTTGGAAATCCAATCCCTATGAGATTTACAATTTTGATTGCATTCCCAAAATAGCTGTAATAACTTGCAAACATTTCAACTACCCCTTTTGGTATCATATATTCCGTTAGGATATTCCGTTGACCTAGTTCGGGATATTACTTTAGATTTAGTCCAGATATTGATACCTTATTTGAATAAATTTATTTGAAAAATGTTTTCAAAAGAATGTCATTAAAAATAATATCAAGTGTATTTTGGTATGAAGTGTTTTGGTTATCATAAGTTAAAAACCTGTCTGTGTTTATGTGTGGGCGTGGTCTTATGAGATACCCTTCATTTCAAAGATTTTGATAACATCATCATGGTCTATACATTTTAGATTTCGAGTATCTCATGCTGGTTTATCAAGCCTGATCCGGGTATTTTCAATACTCGGGTCAGTTTCGAGTAATTTCAGGTTTAGTTGAAGACGGTTGGAGTTTCCAGAGGAGAGGTGGAGATCTTCATCATCGTATGTACGTATTCTATTATCCACTACATCAAGTGCATTTGTTTTGTTGTTTGTCAGCATTTGTAAGGGCAGGTGTTATAACTGTCCAAGCTGAATTTAGGTTAGACTCTAATATATGTATTTAAAAATTTTCCTCTGTAAAGATATTTGTTCAATATTATATGTTATTCCATTCGTGTGAGATTCTGTTCTTTCTATTTTTCTTTATTACCCTTCATGTTTCGTATTTTCGTGCAATTTGAGTTGGACATGTGTGGTTTATTGTCGATTCAAAGGGTACGAAAAAACAGGTCATTACATTTGGTATCAGAGCTTTAGGTTTAACGAACACCTAGGCTTTGTTGGGGTAAGTCTCATCAGAGGTAGGGTTAGTAATACCCTAGGATGAGTGACTCATTAGAGATAGAGTTAGTAACACCCTAGAATGCGTTTGAGTGTATTATATGTATATGAGTGCGTATTTGTTATTGGGTATAAAAATGTTTTGTGTTTATTTATCGGTTGAGTGGTTTATAAATTCTGATCGATATAGGAAGTACAACTATATCGATAGGTATTTCTAAGCTCTTAACAAGGCATATCGACACATTGTTTTGAAAAGATTATATTTTGCATATAAAGGAATGTCTTTCAAAAGATATAAATTTTGTGTGGTTAGGGAAATTTATAAGATACATTCCCTTAGGTAAGTCCCATGGATAAGGTCTTGATCCATCTAGTGATGATTAAAATAATCTTCTAAGTATCAATCATATGTTGGCTTGGGCAAACGGTATTGACCACTTGGTAAATTATTCTTCTTATCATTGGAGGATGAAGGCAAGTTCAAATCCAAAAAAAAAGTTGAATTAAGTATTTGGATAGAAGATGTTTGAATAATGAAATGGAAATGGTATAAACAATTCTATTCTTGGAATATCACTTAGGGGCAGAGTGGCTTATTATATGTCGAATCATGAGTTTTGGATGACTCCAAAGCAAGCTCGAAGAGCAAGTGCACAGAAAGAAGCAGAAGAAAAAGAAAAACTAGGACCCTTTGCTGACATCGACTGTTATTATGCGGTAAGAAAGGACATTATGCAGTATGTGTGAAACAAAGAGAAGTAAGAAGCAGATGAGGGAAAATAAAAATTCTAATCGGGGTAATATAGTCCGTTTCAAGTGTAAAGAGAATGGACATTTTCTACGTAAATGTCTTAAAACAAAGAAGAAACCAAGAATTAAAAAGAAGAAAATGGACTGCTACCGATGCAAGAACCTAAGACATGAGCTCAAAGATTGCCCCCAACGAACTTGTATTTGGTGCTTTCAAGGAAAACACTTAATGAAGGACTGTCCAAGAATGAAAGTGGTTAACTTAGGCCCCCAAGTTAAAGCGTCGTCTACCTCAAAAGAAATTCAAGAAAAGTACATAGTAGTCTAAGTATCTATATAGCGGTAGTATAGGATGGATTGTATTTCCTAGGAAAGTTATCTCAGAAACTTTGTAATACCAGTTAAGGTTAGAAATGGATGTATGAATATGATGTTAATTAATAAATTTCCTTTTGATTATCCTCTCGATGCACTTCTTCAATCTTATATCCGATCAAATCTAATAAGATATTTAGAAATAAAAAGTTCAAAGGAATATTATAAGGAAATAACTTTATAAAAAAAAGTGTTTAAAGTTTAGAAAATTATTTAAAATGAAAAGGATTAAACTATGGAAATTTTATCAGTCTTTTGAAAAGGTTTAAAGAATATTTAAATATAAGATAAAGTTTTTATGAAAGTTTTTTTTTGAAGGTTAATAAATACATATATTATATGTAGATCATTTCGTCGCACAAATGTTGATCTAATATCCGAGTATGGAACTTTGAAGTGTTTACACCGATTCAAAAAAGGATTTATCACTCGATTCTTGATGACGAACATTGATGAGGATTTTTGGTTGGGTACTTGATTTTTCTATCATAGTTGAGCATTATGCAAGGAAAGCAAAGGTTTCTGAGCAAAGAGCCTGATTAAAGTCCGCACTAGAGAATCAGGGGATCGATACTAGTTCGGAAATAAAGTTGTGTATTCGAATAGGAGATCGAATAAGATATTTTATATGGATGATCTGTTTATATTATATGGAATTAAGTTTGAAGATAAAGGTTTTGTGCAAACTTTTATTTTGGGAAATTTCGAAGACGAAATTCTTTTAAGTAGGGGAGAATGTAACGACCCATAATTTCGCTACTTCGAAAATGAGAAATTTCGTTTGTTTTAAATTTAAAAAGGTTTAAAACTTAAATAAATAATTTAAATGTAATAGATAATAGTAGAGAAATTATTTATTCTTATAGTTGGTAACTTAAAAAGTATAAATTTGTAATTTAGAACAAATCAACAAAAGTTAAGTTTTGTTAAAAATAAATAAATGCTTAAATAAATAGGTTTAAATATTTATTTAAAAAGATAAATCTTATTGAAAACATCTAATAATGATAATAAAAGTATATTTATATGTTTAAAAATATGTTAATAACCATTTTACAAAAATAATCAAATTTTGTCGCATTTTGTCAGTTTTACATACACCATAAAAATAGAGATTTTGATATTATTTAAAAATGATTTTAAAATATAAAGAGACATGTTTTAATTTATTTAAAGAAATAAAAAGTTTATTTTTAAATTTGGTTTACATAAATAAATAGTTTAACTAAAACATCAAAATGTAACCGTAAAACATTTTGTTGAAAAACGACGTTTTGTCGATTAAAGTTGTCGCAACGTCGTCGCACCTTTATTTTCTTATATAGGAACATATATTAAAATAGTGTAAGTATTAATTAATTTACTAATCAAGTTTACTTTTACTAAACAAGGTTAGAAACTTCTAGAAAACAATTAAGAAAAGTAGGCACAAAAAGACAAAAATGGTTTACTTTTGTCAAATAAAGTTAGAAATCCTTTGATTTGATGTGTGATTAAGTAAGATTTAATTTGACTAATAAAAGATTTAAACTTAGAATTATATTTTCTTAAACATCTAATCACCATTAATGAATGTCAAATTCATGCTTACTTTAAACATAATTATTACATATATATCATGTCTCATTAATGAGATGTCATGTGTATGCATGGAAAAGGGGCAAAATGATTAATTAACACTTTTAAAAGTGTAAGAAAAAGAGAAGAAATCATGTCATAAGTACAAAATCTAATCAATACATCAATTCCACATTAATACACTTCATTTCAACATTAATAACAAATCAAAATCATGCATTGGAAAGAGTGTTCTAGTGTACTTAAAGGAGACAAAATTGATTTGATATGGAGGGTATTTTGGGCCTTTTGGTTTAGGGTAATAAGGTAATTTGTGTAGCAAACTTCAACTATAAATAAACCAACATCATTCCACCTTCTTTTACACATTTCTACATCTTCTTCTTCCTTTCTCAAGCTTTCTAAAAGCCTCTCTAATGGCTTCCATGCCTTAGGAAAATAAAATAAAAATATTAGAAAAATAAAAAGTAAAGACAAAATCAAGTATTCCACTTCAAAACCCCTCTCTTCCTCCTTTCTACCCACGGCCACCCTCTTCCACCTCAAAACCCGAGCCAACCACCTCCCCTAGCCTAGGCCGATCACATCAAGAAGAAGGAAGGAGATCAGGAAGCTTCAGAGCGAGAAAAAGAGAAGGAAGTGTTGCGGAATCGATTTGGGAATCTACACAAAAGATTGGTGGAGTGGAACTAATCGTGAGTACTCAAATCTTAGTTTTATATTTATAAAACTTAAGTTGATAATAAACATGTTAAATTAGAAATTAATATGTTGAATGATTAAGTGTTTGATAGCTTGGTTGCAAATTAGTTGAATATGTGATTGTTTATTTGGTTGATAACTTGTTTGATAAATGATAAGAGAAATGATTAGTAATTAACCATAGTTAATTAAATAAGAATTAAATCCATACAAATACGTGTATGGAAATTATCTAGCCTCTTAATGATCTTAAATAAGTCTCTTTTCATTTAGAAGTGAAATTAAAGTTAAAATAAACGAGAATTTGAAATTTAAAGTGAAACGGATTTGAAAAGGATAGTTAATTAGAAATTGAGATGAAGTGTGAAATTGAAATTGAAATCGATTTTAAAAAAGTGAAGTTTAGTTTGAGATTTAATTGATGTTTAAATTGAAATTAGATTTGAAATCTAAGTTTTAAATATGTTTAATTTGAGATTAGAATTGAAATCGAATTGAAATTGGAATTTAAAATTTAGTATTAAAATAACAGGAATAAAATAATGTTATAATGTTGTAATAGTGAAAATATATTTTAAATACTTTAAAAAGTGAAAATATTGATTTAGAATGATCTGTAATGATTTTATAAATGTTGAAATCAAATTTGAATAGATTATTTCAAATATTGAAAAATAAGTTAAAACTAGACGCGTCGCGCAACTGTAGTTCGCGATTTCGCGCCGAAAAGTTCAAATGAATGTATAGAGTGAAATATAGCTCGGAATTCGTCGAGATAAGAAAATTCCGAACTATTATATCCATATCTTCTAAAAGAAGAAAGAAAATCAAAGTTCCGATAAGTAGATATTGAAATAAGTCCAAAAAAATTTTCCAAAAAAATCGTGCTAGTGTACTTAAGTGAACATAACAGAAAATCTGTTTAAATGAACGTTTTTAATTTTGAAAAAATATGAAATAAATTTGATAAATCTATTTAAATATTTTAAAAGAGATTTGAATTAGAAAATATGAATTATCGAATATTTTAAAGTTGATTTAATCAATTAAGCTTATATGGCACTTTCCAAAGCACTTTTATGCTGGGAATTCTATAAACTTTTGGAAATGAGTTTAAATGTAATAACAATTTTTCCAGAATCAAGCGTGAATGTTTTAGAAAGGACAATCAAGCGTTTTGAAAAAGATAATTTGGAATATTTATAAGCAATTCCAAAATAAAGTGGAAAATCTGAGTATGTAGAAACGACTAGTACATTTGTCCCGTCTGTGAGATCTGGAAGGATAAAACAAGGTGTTTAACTAAGGTTAGGAATGGAGCAACCAGTGCCTTGAACTTACCTGGGATATGTTTTCTCTTCTTAGGCGAGGGGTGCAACATATCGAAAGGAAAGCCCAAATGCTCTAAAAGATCATAATTAAGTTTTTCTAAGATAAAAGGAAGGAAATAAATTTTTGAATTTATTATAAATGGTCTATATATAAGATTTATAAAATTGATATTTTATAAATAAAAGTTATAGAATTATAAAAGTGTTTTATAAATGTTAAATGGGATTATAATAAAATTTATATATGGGTTTGCAATTGAAATTTAGAAAAGAATTTGTAATGGATTTTATAAATAGTAAGATTTGAAAGGAATGAATTTGTAAATAAGAGTTTTATGAGTATTTAATTTATAATTGGAGTCTGAATTATAAGTGAGATATAAAGGGAATTTGCTAGTAAAGAAATTTTGTATACGGAAGTTTATAAAATATAAATGGAATTTATAAACACCGTTTTGTAAATTTGAAATCAATTTAATTTGATAAGTTAAATGTGAAAGTTTATTGAAGGAATTATATTCGCGATTTCGGACAGTGAATAATTCTTTAAATTTAATGGATGTTTTGGAAAGTGATATTATAAAAGGGGAATATTTTCTCTAAGTTAAAAGTTAAGAAAGAAAATCTTTGATTAAGGTTAAATGAATGATTTGGAAAGGTTTTCCTAAGTAAAAGAGAAAATGATTTGGTATTGTTCCAGGATTAAGAAAAGTTTAATAAATCAAATGATTTGATAAATGTTGCTTAATGATTCCATATACATTTGAAATGAAAATGGAATAAATTGAAAAGAATATATCTAAGAAAGATATTTAATTAAGGTAAAAGATAAAGTAATTGATTGATGATTGATATCCACGTATGAACTTAACATCTTTTAAAGCGATGATTGGCTTCGAAGGAACCGAAGTCGGATTTGGGTAATTCCTATTCGAAAACCACTTCGAACCAATGTATACGTTCGAAAGTGAAGACATGTTGAAGATGATGATTATTGAAGACCGTGGATCTTCATAGCATGAGGACTGCTTGTTGAACATGCTCTGGGTCGCTCCCATTATAGAGTTATTTATAGCAGTGGTCTCCCCGTTGTGGAGATTTTTCGGATTGCAAGGACTACTCGCTACTAGTGGTAGTAGGAGAGTGCCTTCGGTTTCGTTCAATCTCAGAGCGAACTTGTATGGATGTTTGTCTGACATTGTATTCTAAATTACATTTGAGTGGTTTCTATAAACGTATATCAGTTGGTAGCGGAGAAGGCAACTTCTCTTAGCTTAACACCCTTTTCCGAGACGTACGAGCTCAGGAAGTTATACCTTTCTAGAAATCAGTCGTGTGACGTGGAATGACAGTGTGACATTCAAAGTGGAAACTGTTATGATCAAAGCGTGGTTTTGTATGAAAAGCGTGGCTTTGAAGAAACTGAGCGTAGCCTCATGAGCCTCACACCTCGGTTATGATGGGATACTGTGTGGTCTAACAGACGCAAATTCGAAATAAGTGAGTATGTATGGTGGTGTCAAATACGTTTGGCCCTTTGGGGGATACGTCCCTCAAGGCATTTATTGCCCAATTTGGATAAAGTGGTTAGCTTGAGAAAAGCAAGGAACTACAAGTTATCAATTGTAGTATAGCAAGTGTAGTTCCAAGTGACTAGTTTGAGAAAAGCGATTAAGGCACTGTGGGAACTATGTTTGTTATGCGTGGATCGGAGAAAAAGGTCACAAGTTCCCTATCGTGTTGGAAATCCAATCCTTACGAGATTTACAATTTTGATTGTATTCGCAAAATAGCTGTAATGACTTGCAAACATTTTAGCTACCCCTTTTGTTACATATATTCCGTTGGGATATTCCGTTGACCTAGTCCGGGATATTACCTTAGACTTAGTCCAGATATTGATGCCTTATTTGAATAAGTTTATTTGAAAAGTGTTTTCAAAAGAATGTCATTAAAAATAATATCAAGTGTATTTTGGTATGAAGTGTTTTGGTTATCATATGGTAAAAACCCGTCAGTGTTTATGTATGGGCGTGGTCTTATGAGATACCCTTTGTTTCAAAGGTTTTGATAACATCATCATGATCTATACATTTTAAATTTCGAGTATCCCACGCTGGTTTATCATGCCTGATCCGGGTATTTTCAATACTCTGGTCAGTTCCGAGTAGTTTCAGGTTTAGTTGAAGACGGTTGGAGTTTCTAGAGGAGAGCTGGAGATTTTCATCAACTTATAGACGTATTTTATTATCCGCTACATCTAGCGCATTTATTTTGTTGTTTGTCAGCATTTGTAAGGGCAGGTGTTATAACTGTCCAAGCTGAATTTAGGTTAGACTCTAATATATGTATTTAAAAGTTTTCTGCTGTAAAGATATTTGTTCAATCTTATATGTTATTCCATTCGTATGAGATTCTGTTCTTTCTATTTTTCTTTATTACCCTTCATGTTTCGTATTTTCATGCAATTTGAGTTGGACATGTATGGTTTATTGTCGATTCAAAGGGTATGGAAAAACGGATCATTACAGAATTGTGGCGAGGCAAAGGAGTAGTCCAGAATGAAATAGAGTAAGAAAATGGGTTTGGGCTTATTAACAAGGTCTTGAGCCTTTAAATTCTAATCCACTTCAGATTTAATTTCCTTCCCCCTCCATTTTAATTTTTTAATCATTGACATTTATTTTTAAATGAATTTCAATCCAATATGAATTTATTTACTCTTCATTTTACAAAATATAATTCGATAGCTGCGTAATTTTATTCAATTCGCTACTCTTATATTCTTATTTAATCATTCATTATGCTACTTCAAAAATAAATTTATTTTTTAACTATTTCAATAATATAAAAATTATTTTTAGTTCATATTATTTTATATCGATTAAAACATTTTATTTGGTTTCAATATATTATCCGAACAGAACTTAATAATTTAATTCAATTCATTAAAGCAAAATCTTTTTTTTGAAAATAGGTACTTTATTAACAAACCGAGAAAAATCATATACATCCAAAATATGCCTCGTTAAAATCTTACAACCCCTAAGCTAAATGGGTGCTTTGCCAGGAAAAACAGTACATATTATTTCTGTTTATTAACAATACAACAAAACACGTTGACAGAAAACCTTGTTGTCAAATAGATGGAGGAATAAAAAAGAGTAGAAACACACTCAAAACCATCCAATCGACCGACAAGGATGGGAAAACAAAAAGGAAAGAAAACCACAAAAACAAAAGAAACGAACAGATCCAAACTGGACACGTGGCACTAAGTCAATCACCAAACAATAAACACCGGCCAAACTCGCGAGGCGGCAACTTATAGTTTCAAAAAATCTTCAGAAGAGAGAGAAACTATCTCTACTTTATTAATCAACTCAGATCTAAAATAAAAACTCTAGGCTACCAACTCAATAATGGCGGAAATTCCATTCGCAAGAGCCAATGAAGCTGAAACTAGCTACTGGACGATCGAAGTGAAGGGCGGAGAGCTCAAGGCGGGTGCCAGTCCATCTGAGGCACGACTACTATCCCGAAGTTCAAAAAGATAAGCTCAATATCCTTATTAATCTTCTTATAATCCATTCTAGATTTAATTAGGTAGTGACAATCTTGTATTATGAGCTTGTTTCTCAGTTGAGCTGACATTTCAATACCTTTGAAAACTCTAGATTTCATTTCGCACCATATATGCCAGATCATTGAGGTAAAGGCTATATTCGTAATATGGTTCTGAAGCTAAATATTATGTTGATGTTGACTTAAGATTTCCAAAATTTGAGAAATTTCAAAAGTACTACCGATGCTTATATTAAGCTTTTTCATAATATCTGCTAGAGTCTGTTTTGAGTAAATACAATTAAAGAAAAGGCGATCTCTGTCCTCATGTTGTGTTAAATAGAAAACACACGACCTATCTATACCACTATTCGATCTGACTATTATGTCCTTTGTGTTTAGCCTATTTAATATTGCTAATAGGGAGCAAGTGGACATTTTAGGAGCACAGAAATGATCCTAAATTACATTGGTCCAATTTAGTTCAACATGTTTATATCTAATTTGCTTCCAGGCAGAATTCATACTAAACTGACCTTTACTGCTTGGCAACCAAAACCAGTAGTCTTGATGCATTTGGTTGTGAATTTTGATGTTCTTCACAGTACTCTGAATTTGGGCATGAACATGGATCAGATTATTTTTTCAGTTATTATTAGAAATCAGACTCGAAACATTTTTTCTGTTACCACCAGCAATATACGTAGCATTGCATCCAAAATTTCAATTAAAGAATATCCATTCATCCATGGGTCTGACCACAAATCAGTGCTATGACCATTGACAATTTTTCTATCAATCAGTCCTCTACACCATTTTCTAGCTCTAAGCAATAGTTTCCATGTATAAGATGCATTGTTGTTCATGTCAATAGTCCAGAAATTATTTTTACTACGATATTTTTCATGCATCCACTTGGCCCATAAAGTATCCCCTTGAATGCATCTCCATGCCAACTTGATTGCAACTGGTTTAGCTGTATCCTCTATTTTTCTAATGCCTAGGCCCCCTTCATGTTTGGGTTTACACACATCATCCCAACACATTTTGTGCGCTTTAGATTTTCATATGAAACTAGCATAGATTGAATTAATTCTTTTAATCACAGATACAGGAATTTGGGATAATTGCATCCAAAATTAAATCAAAGGATGGATAACTGTTTTTACTACTTCAATTGGGCCACTTATGTTGAGCAGTTTGTTTTGCCAATGACTGAGTTTTTGTAATTAATTTTGTCTATAAGGAAACCAAAATCCCTAGTTTTCAGTTTGTTGTTAGATAAAGGAATGCCTAAATATGTCACTAGAAGGCTACCAATACATATATTTAGAATATAAGCTATTTGCTGTTTGTTACTGGCTCCTTTACTAATAAACAAAGTGGATTTGCCTTTATTTATGCTCAGCCCAGTAAAACAGTTCAGATTCTAGAAAATATATCTAGTGCATTCTGCATTCTTTTCGATAGCTTTGGCCATTATTAATATATCATCTGCAGAAAGTAGGTGGGTAATTATAGGATCAGTACTATAAATTGGGGGTGATATTACCTTTTATGTATTCTACATCAAGACAAATAGTAAGGAATTCCCTCGCCATTGAAAAGAAGTATGGCGAGAGGGGGTCACCTTGTTGTAAACCACTCGAGCTTTCAATAAAACCATAAGGGAAGCCATCAATGATCACCGAAAATGTAGGAGTCGAAATGCATTCATAAATGAGATTAGCAAATAGGGTTGGAAACCCCATGGATATCAGCATGTGATGAATAAACTCTCTGTTGGTTTTATCATAGGCTTTATGTAAATTAATTTTCAGGCAAAAATTGTTGGAATGTTTCTTATTAAATCCTCTTGCCATTTCATACGCAATTAAGGAATTTTCAGTAATTATTCGCCCTGGGATGAAAGCATTTTGGTTATATCAAATGAGATCATTCATATAAGGTTTTAGTCGATTGCAAAGGAGGTTGGCTAAAATCTTATAAATGACATTACAAAGGAAAATAGGTCTAAAATCTTGCATATCAACCGCATCTGGTTTTTTCGGAATCAGACAAATAAATGTATGATTTATTTCTCTAATAATATTACCCGATTGGAGTATGCCATTCATTGCATTCCAAATATCACTTTTAAGAATTTCCCAATGGATTTTGTAAAATTTTGAATTCATACCATCCGTCCCGAGGTGCTATTATCAATAAATTGAAAAATGGCAGATTTGTTTTCCTCAAATTGAAACAGTTTGCATAAATTGTCTCTTGCATTTTCCGATAGGATTTTCTTGCAAATAATGCCTGGAAATTGGACATTAGCCTGAGATGCAAAAATAGAGTAGAGAAGTAATTAACTGCTTCAGTCGCTAATTTTTGTGATTTTGAATCCACGAGCCTTCAGAATTTAAAGTGAAATTACACTTTCGACTAGGATTTCGCACATTAATTTTATTGAACAAGAAACTTGTTGGTCTATCACATTTAATTAGCCAGTTAAGCTTCATTTTTTTGCTCAGTATCAGTAGCCTTTTTTCCATTATAGAGTGGACCTGAGCATACTTCAGAGAATATTGCTCAATTAATCTTACATCCGAAGGATTCTGAACAAGAAGCTTATATATTTCATTAGCCTCTTCTTTTGCTTGATTAATCACTGTTTGCATGTTTACTTTGTTTTTAACCCAATTCTTTAATGCTGTTTTTGCAGATTTTAGCCTACATAAGAGGATATGGAGGGGATTACCATGGAATTCCTGCAGTAGAGCCTCACGTAGAGAAGAAAAATATCCCGCTTACATATGCTAGGAGTTATTGTATTTGAAAGGTATTCTTTTCCTTCCAATATCATTTATCATGAGGTTAACAAAAATAAGACTATGATCACTTAATGAATGATTGTCAAAATTAATACCAAACTGCGAGAAAACATCTAACCATATAGAGTAGACAAAAACACGATCTGTCCTATTATGAATAGAGAAATTTAGACCTCCTCTTCATGTAACATCCCACCTTTTTGTATGCTTTAAATCGATGATAAACCACACATGCCAGACTTAAACCATACAGAAGGGCGGATTTGTTATGGGGTAAATAAGAAAAAGTAGAGAAAGAAAAAAAAATTATAGAATCTTGCAGCGGAACGATAAAATATAATAATCAAATAAATAGTTCATGAAGCTGCTTACAAAACATTTGATTATACTTATACAATTCATATCATAGTTACACATACTAGAGAATAATAAAATAATGCAGCGGAAAAATGTAGTAATTAATAGTAATAATAAAATCTTCGTCTTCGTCCTCCAGAAATAAAGTCTTCAAATCCTGTAATGCTCAGACTGACCCGAGCGAATTGAAAAGACAAAACACTCGAGTCAGAACTAAAAGATCTTATGTAAGTTAAATCAACTGTAAATAATATGAGTGAAACGACGTCAGAGATGTTTACGGGATTTGACATCTCCAATCCAGCGTCAAACGTGAGTGCAGTAACTTAGGAGATGCTCGGGATTCACATCTCCTAAGGATCTGTTAAACTATTTACTATGTAGTATTATTTTGCTATTATAATAATGTCTATTAGTAAAATAAACTTACTTTAAAATAGCGTTAAGGAGTGACCCAATATTCCTCTTAACACATAAATAGTGCCAATAGTCTATACATAAATCAAACTCCTACAAGGCGCGCTAGGGTAGGTGACATGGCACAATTAGACAATGCCAGGGTAGATATACTAATTACGCTTCCGGATCGGTGGTAACACGTAGTAGCTACTACCGCCCACCTCGAGCCACATCCTCAAAATCAAAAGGGCCCCAACCAATTACAAAGTAATAGAATGGTATCGAAGGAGTGTGTCATATAAAAGGCACTACCTTCTTAGCCCGTCGATCGCTCTTGTTTTAGCCACCTTATGCCAACTCATGGGAGTCGGGTCCACGTATATACCTCAAAGGAAATGCCGCCACCATCCTACTTCATTCTGGAATCTCGCTTACATGGTTGTTAAAGTGGTTTTCGGAGTTGGCAGAGAATATGACAACTTCTGATCCCGGTCTCTTTAACAACCAAACGTTATTATAATACCGCGACCATTTTCAAAATAGTTTATACTTTAAAACCAGAATATAATATCCATTCAAAATCATATAAATACGATATAATTTCCACTTCAAAAACCTAATCAACATGATATCATTTTTATTAAAACCCAAATCAATATAATATCATTTTTATTTCAAATATATTCCTTTTCCAAAATCATAGCGCTTTCAAATTTGTACACTTCAAAACCAACCATTTGAAATTATAACACTTTTAAAACATAATACCTTGAAATTCATAACTTCGAAACACTTCAATTTCGATAAAACATTTCAATTTCGATATATTTCAAGGCTTTAAATAATCCAAAATTTCAAAACTAAATTTGATAATTTCGATTCAACAATTAAATTTTCTATTATTTAGTTTTGAAATATTTTATATAATAAACCCATTATCATTTAAATAAAACTCAAATTACAAATAATTAAATATTTCCTTCAATTCATTTGTACTTAAATACTCATTTAATTCACCTCGATCCTAAAATCAAGTTATAATAATTATACTTTTTAAATTTTCCAATTTAATAAATTTCACATCAACTTTTTGAGTTTAATTCTTGAATAAATTTAATTTCAAATAAATCTTCAATTTACCTCCCCATCTTAATTTATTTAAATCATTATAGACTTTATATTAAATTAAAATTTAAATACTTACTCACATTCTATTTTAATAAAAATCAAACTCTATTATTAAACTTTATTTTATTTAACAAACTTATACATAGCTTAAATTCAAGCATTTAATTATATATAAAATAATATTTATATAATATCAAAAATCAATATTCATTAAACCATATATTTCTTTCCAAGCCATAGAAATCATTTTCAAGATATTTTATATATAGACCATGGTGTCTGTATATAATTTTCTATCTTATGGTCAAGTGATACGGATATTTATCATTTCAATCCGTAATTTAAAATATTAATACAGTTATATATCATTTTAAACCGCAATCTTGAACGAAACAAAAATCCATAACAACTTGTAGTTTATAACAATATAAAATACAACATTCATTTATCCAATATCAATCATCAATCATTTATCACAATCATCGTCCAATTCAAACACTAACATCAATATAGAAAAGATAATAAATAACAGGTATTTACTGGCAGTTTATATTCAATAATAAATTAAATGACAATTTAAGTGACAGTTTTATGCAATAATAAATTAAATAACAATTTAATTCAATAAATTTAATTTTACTAAGATGATGATTAAAAATATGCCATACAGTCATAAATAAATTTCTAATCACAACATAAATCAATTTAACAAATATAAGAAATTTTAGAAGTTGTGAGTGAGTTAAAACACCCACCTTTTGAATTTAGATTGAATTTAAATCCAATTTAAACCCAAAAATTGAACAGTCTCAAAATTTGTTCAAACAAGTGCCAAAATGTCCGAAATTTCAATATGATTCTGGCAAAACAAACCGTGTGCAAATCCGACCTCGTATGAAAAAGTTATGATTATTAAAACGAATCGAAATTAAATTTATATAAAAGAAAACTAACTAAAACTCACCACACACACGCGTCATCCCGCATCGTTCATACACGCAGCAACAGACCACGTTCGAACCCTATAGCCGGCCGTTGACCAACCACCGCACGCTCGATACGCCGCTCCTGACCTCAGCACTATCGTCGTTCACTCTGCCTCGTCAAGCCGCTCGCGATGATCTCCGTCCAATCGCCTGGAACGCCGAGCGCCGCCACTCTAAAAACTAGGGTTTCGAACCCTAATCGCCTAATTCCAACCACCCTAGACGCTTTCAGGTCATCAACCAACCACCAATCAACTCTACAAGCCTCTCTCTCCAAAACCCATATTTCAATTTTGTCGATTGCTTCCC
This sequence comes from Allium cepa, assembly GCA_030765085.1. Classification (NCBI taxonomy): domain Eukaryota; kingdom Viridiplantae; phylum Streptophyta; class Magnoliopsida; order Asparagales; family Amaryllidaceae; genus Allium; species Allium cepa. Next base: position 456,093,590 of record CM060938.1, on the reverse strand, counting down.
GAATCAAAAAGGCCCAATTAGCCCTAGGGTTTCGAAAATTTCAAGGTTTGACCGCGATTTGTCGATGATTGAAGCACAATTACGACAAATGAACCCCATACGACGCTGATGCGTATTTTCGAGAACTTTCAATTCCATATTTTATTTGAATTTTTTGAGTGGTTTGAAATTTTTGATAGAAATTGAATTGGGAAGCTTGTTTTTTTGTCTGCCATTGGAAATGAGGAGGAGCAAATAGAATTGAACGTACGGAAATGAGGAATAAAAAATAGGCTAGGGTTTATAACAAGGTATATATAAACAGAGCTGAACGGAAAGAACAGATTAGATAAATTGAACGATATATATGGTCCGAAAAGGCCGTTTCGACTCCGGAACGAAATTGGGTCAATTTATATATCAAAATAGATGTTTTAAAATATTTTAAACGTAATGGAACAAGTTTCAAGTACATATTCCATCGTATGAAGAAGTTATGATAAAATCAAGTTATTTCAAATTGATTTCAATTAAATTGATTTCTAGACGTTTCGAGTCCATACGATCAAATGACAAGCTCGATCGCTACGAAACTTAAAATCTTATAATAATTCACCGTTACGGATCCGATGAAACTAGTTTCGTCGAAATCCGAGTCAGTGGCCAAAATGGCTATTATCTAGTAAATTAAATAAAATAAATAATTGATTAATTAAATCAAGTTTTCAATTTCAACTCTATAATTAACAAATTTCATCATTTTTATATTTCCTAATCATTTATACTAATTTAACTAAATTTAGATGTCAATTAAAAGTTGATTAATTTATCAATTTCAGTGTTGGCCTTAATTTCATTAAATTTCATTTAATTGCAATTTATCCAATTATTAATTTTAAATTCCAATAAATTAATAAATTTTGATATCCATTATTTCCATTCAACCAATTGTCATAGTATGAATAGAATTAACATTCTTTTCAATTATTTCCTTAATTTACACTAACATGACCTTGAATTTTATTTTCCTTCCGTATTAAATTACCCAACTTATTAAATTAACAAAATTTAATTATCGAAAATTTCGGGTCATTACACTCCAAGTAAAGAAATTGCCAGTAAATTTTGGTTCCACCAATTTAGAAGTCGTAATACAGTCAATAAAACCCTTATCGCTCATCGAATTGTGCTTACCATTGTTAAGTCTATCTTTAGACGAGAGAATAGAGTTAAAATCTTCCACCACTATCCACGGAAGATTAAAATATTTAGTCCGTTCTTCAATATAATTCCATAGCTCTGCACGCTTAATTTCTTCATTAGAAGCATAAAATAGTCATGCACTACTAACATCACTCGCATTATGAAGAATGCAAGAGATAAACTGATCGTTAGAATGCAATGATACATTCGACCATTTAAAAGTATCCAACATAACTAATATTCTACTTCTCTGTCAGTAGAAATATTATGCGTGTATTTCCAGTTATTGTTGACTTTGTACATGAGACTTTCAATATTATCAGCAGATGACTTGTTTTTTAGGATGCCTAAGAAAGAAAATCTATTGGATTTTAACAAGTGTAAAATTTCCATTTGTTTAGAAAAGGCACTCATGCCCGGAATGTTCCAAAAAAGGAACTCCATCTAAATATTTTTATTTGAAGAACTACTTTTAGTCGGGGAAGTAGCATCCCCTATTGACTTATGTTTCTTTGACTTTTTGTTTTTCCCTTTCAGTTGAGAAACTAACGTACTCCATGTGGGATTTTCTATAACTTCCGAGCAGGTTGTGGCCGAGAACTCAAATGGAGCTTCCTCTGGTCTTACTTTTCGAGATGGTTTAGTTCTGGCAACACCTTGTGAAACAGAGCACTGATCTTTCTTAGCAGTATATGATATAAGTTGTTACAAATCAAAAGGTTATTTTTAAAATATTAACCATCACAAATCAAATTCGAATATTTTTATTTTTATTTTTATTAATGAATTAATTTATTTATACGGCATAGGAGGCATATTGTTACAATTACGTACATTAGTCTCAACGTATGTATCAAAATGCTTTTCTCTATACATCTTTACCAGGAGCAATTTAAGAATAAGTATTTTAAATGTTCGATTCAAAGCTCATGGTTACAAACAAATTAGAAGCCAAAATTGACTAAATACTTTTCCAAAGAATTTTCTATTTGTGTATATTTAATGCATTTAGATCGTTGCTTATATCACAATACAACAATATATAAAATATAAAACAAAATTAATGTGTACTTTATTCGAACAAGATTCTCATACAAGAGTTAAGTTATATAATAAATTACATAATTTTCCTTATGGCACACCCTTAGCTCTTAAAACTATCTTGCCATGTGGAATTTATGAAGAATGTGTCTCAACCTCTTATGTGTTCACGGTTCTTTAGTAATCTTAATTTTCACACTATACATCAGCATCAAACCTTCAATGCTTGGGGTCACTCCTGTGTCTTTATTGAATTTGTGCATTGATACTGTTTCTTTACAGCATTGTTTAAGGCGATTTACTTGAGCTCCATGGTCCAATCTGTCACATCTTCTTGCTTGGAACTTTTCCAACTCAAGACCCTTCCATTGAGGGTAAATATGAATCCCTGGAGAGATGCACTATCGTCGACATCACTCCAAAAAGCTTGATTTCAAGTATAATAATGTAGAAGATTTCATGTACAACTTGGCCAGTATTTCCATAATGTGTCTCCAACACTTGCGTCGATCTTGGCTCATCTTTTGGTACAAAAATTAGTTTTAGGATGGATGGAAAATGTCGATACGATACTCAAGAAAAAATGAATAATCTTATTGATGTGATAGACTAACACCAATAGAGGAAATCTCAGTTAGAAATAGAAAAATCCAATTACTACCGCAAACGGAAATCCAATGAGCAACACACCAGATCGTCTTCATCGTATATTATTTTTGCTAATCGTGTGAAGACAAAATTGGACAAACTGACATTGATGAAATATTAACAATTCTGATGGAAAAGAAGAAAAGAGAATCATTCACTCTTTTGGACGATGAAACTATACGAAGCTTGTTGAAGTTTGAGATAGAACAAATGAGGCACAGCATTTCAATATATCAATATTTGATCAACAAAAGTTGCCCCCTTGTGTATGTTTATTTCTTTTGATTCCAACCTGCGATCATTTTTCGAGCCTAACATGTGATAGGATATGAACATATTCATAACTTGAGCTTGAACTCAGAGTGTATGATAAACAAACGGAACTCAAAATCATAAATTTTGCTTTAAAAAGTGTCAAGTTTATTTGTTTTCGAAATCACTAAAATTGTTCGGGAAATTTACAATTAAAACTTAAAAATAATTAAAGTAATTCAAAAAGGGAAAAAAACTAAAAATACAACACACACACACACACACACACACACACATAAAGTCATTTTCATTCTTTACCTCTTGGCACAAAATAACAAATACGCATTAAGTTCTTGCTGCTGTTTGTGCCCATTTAGCATACTTCGACGATATGTTCATTTTTATACCAATTTTGCCCTTTATGTTGTTTATGAAATAATCCAAGTTCAGACTAGAAATAAAATAAACGTGTCGGTCATCCTCGTCCATCGCGAACTTAGATGAAAACAACTCCATCCATTGTTGGAGTGGTTGTTCACAGCAACCTCATTCGTAATATGCGTGTGCCTTAACAACAATCTCTAAGTGAAAACAACATGTTTGTCCGTCGTTGACAAAGATGCTTTTATTGTGGCATAAAAAGGTCTTAGTAAAACCCATAGCCCTATCGTCTAAAAGAAGAGTCAGAGAGTTTAGAAGATTTTTTTTTTGTCCCCCGGGTGTGAAAGGACAACGACGGTGTGGAAATAGAACTGGTCATATAACACCCCGTCACATAACAAAGGAAAACGCACCATAGATCCTGCCCTGTTCAGTTTCCTCACGCCTAATTCATTTTGCAAGGCATTATAGTCATTAGCCAGCGTTCATTATGCACAAATCAGAAGGAATAGAAAGATCCATACGCTGGACTGGACTGGGACACCTCGACCAACTGTCCTTGTCCAGCAGCTCTTGATCGATCTCAGTCGGTGTTGATGCATTCCAAGCGCTGAATGGCAATCCTTGAGATGCATCTTGAGATTTAACCGGAGATAAATGCTTGATTGTCTGATTTTGACTTTCCGGCCTCAGTTTTCTATTGCTCAATGCCGATGCTGTAATTACAAAAGGCAGTCTATTGTGGTCAATTTTGGTCATCGACGGCGAGCAAGATGTTGTTGCGCGCACTATTGCAGGAGGGAACTTTATAGTTTCAATGCTTTGCAGGAGGTTGAACTGTTGGTGCGGTGGAAGATGGGGTGGCGTCGAAAATGAGGACATGAGAGGTTGCGGTAGCGTGAATAGACAGTGTAGATCATATGGCATATTTCAACTGTTTTAGCAACATGGATCTCAAAGCTAGACGAATTGGAGAAGTTTTCACTTGTTTGCGAAGCTTTTGATTAGAGCTTGGGTGCTTCAAAGCGGACTTTTGCTATTTTTGAGCAAGTTAAGGTGAGAAACTGCTCAACTCCTTCTATTTGAGGTATATGATATATTGTTATGATGTATACCTGACTGGTGAGCAAATATCTCATATGCTATGGTGATAGTTATTCGTCTGTGCATATTTGTTTGTATAACTATTTCTATGTTAGTAGGCGGAGAGAATCCATGTTGATTCTCCTACCGGGGAGGTGAGTGTAGGACTCAGAATGCTTTTTTGAGTATTTATTTGGGGAAAACCTTGTTGGTTACGTTTTACTCACTTGATCGTTGATTATATTTGTGATTGGAGTTTGAAATTTGTTAACTTTAATAAAATTAACTAGTAAGTTTTCAGATTTGACGAATTAAAGAAATGGTAGGGACGATATAGGACTTGATCTAAAGCTCGTGTAGCATGGTAGATAGTTATGACCTAATTCAAGCACATGGTGAAGGAAATACACAATGTTTTTATAGTTATGAAATTAGTGCTGATGTGCATGCCATGGGGCAAGGACGAAGCTCGACAATTGCACCTTTCAGCTCCATGGTGAACTGCACATGAGAAGTCGCACTAAATGACGCATATGGCACACAAAAAGCATGCATGTTTACTAATTCACTATCTTTATTTAAACAAAATTGTTTTTCCTTTTTTCACGATCCAAAAATACATAAAATAGCATTCATTATACGATCGTGTTCACAGATCAATTTGTTTTTTTTTTTCAAAGATTTTTTGTTTGGTTCGAAGACAAATATGTATAGTTATCGATATGAAAAATCTAATCCCTTTTTATGTAAAATTCTTAAACTAAACTGTAACATGACATTGATCTTGTATTGATCTTGTATGTACAAACTAATATCGGTGCTTGAATGTAGATAGTACACATTCATTGATGATATGATAAGATGACGTAAGATTAAATTATAAATTTTTGCAGTCAGATGTAATCAAAACATACTGAATAAATATTACAAAGTATAAAGTACAAAAATGCATTATGATATAAACTAATCGATGTAATACGGAACTAAATAAAATTCATAAATCATAACATAATGAAACATCTCTTCATTTTACACTAAAACGTACAAAACAAACTATAAGCTCAAATTGTTGCCTTCATGTAAGTAGAGATAACAGAGCTCAAATTGAACTTAAAGGAGGCGAGTCAAGGGGGATTATCATGAGACATCTCTTATCTGTTGAGGAAGAGTGGTCGGAAATAATGAATGATGACATAAAGGCCTTGTGTGATAATTACACTTAAAGGCATTGTTGTCTTCACGTAAGTGGAGATGCATTAGTTGTTGTCAGCTGAAGTTCCCAAACTCATTGACTTGGATGGTTTATCCATATGAGCTCGGACGACACTTTCTTCATAATATAGTGGATTGATTTAAGGGAGTGGTTATTGGGACATAAAATGTGACACAACGTACCTTAACCGTTGGATCTTGGTACAAATTGTATTTGTATTTCATATCGATACTTTCATTTAATAGATCAAACGATGAATATTTGTTTTGAATGATGAGTAATCAATTAAATTTGATTTTGAAAGAATGTGAAAACCTTTTTGAACTCGAATATAGTAAAATAAATAAATAATAGTAAAATAATTGATTAGTCGATGGTAAGTTTTATTTTTCCTTTGATTTACTGTTTCATTTGTAAACAGGAAGTTTCTTTGCTAAATGCCGGCTTTACGGGAGTGTTTTTCACGATTTTACATTTGGCAACTTGAAGATTTGAAAATATGAACTACGATCACAACATCACACATGTCTTCTAAATGACTGTGTACCTTCTTGGCTTGAAGGCAATTGTTTTGTAATGAAATCTTGCTGACGAAGTATGAATGTATGATTGATTATACATTCATATGCATGCATGCATACATGTATGTATGTAAAACCCATGGATAGAGAAATTTTCAACCGATGCACTAACTAAATTTGGGATGTATCTGGTGAACGTAGCATGAATTCACTTTAGATCCCGCTCAAGCGGAAGCTTTCTAGAAACTGAGTGAAAGATATCACAATTGTGTTTAAAAAGTACATATCTCCAATTAGCAAACAAAATTCAACATCATTACTCACTTTGATTATGCACCTTACAGTTATATTAGAAAAAAGAAGAAAAAAAATCACCTTTTCAAGGTTCACACATGCGCAATAATGCTTACAGTTACAACATAAGATAAAACAACATGCTTCATAGAAATTCAGAATCACTCGTTTTATTTTAAGAGCAAATAAATCAAAACACACAGGCACAAGCTCTTATGCTTTAAGGAGAAACTCAATTCTTTTGCTTTGCATGGACAAGAGGTTTCAGTTTCTGTATCATCTGATCAAAATCATCTTGAGTCTTTATCAGGCTCAAGCGTGTATACCGACTATCTGCTTCAAAAAGCACACCACTTTGAGTTTTAATCTGTCCATTTCTTAGTACAGCTTCACAGTCCGTGTCTTCTTTCCATTCGCACTTTAACCATCCATAAGCTGTCATTCAATTAAATTAAACTCAAGTTAATGCCTAAATTTAATATATCTCTATATAAAGCATAAGAGAAAGAAATATTTGCAGTATTTGCAGTATTCTATGGAGAGGGGTCCCTAATTTTTTTGAAGTATTTGCAGTATTCTGGGGCTAACTTTTGAAGGGAGAATCGGTTAGAAGATGATACTAACTTGCTTAGTTCGATCCACCTCTTTCTTAGTGCTTGATAACCAAATTCATTGATATCACCCATAGTGCCGCGCTTTGTTTTTATCTGCAGTAAAATTTCTTTTATAAGCTTTAATGTTCTAAGCTGTGTCTCATGAGATGTCCCCTCAGAGTTTTGTTGCATATACTCTGTTATTTTATTGTAAACCTTCTCTTCCTTTATCAATGCCCACCTAACAAATGATCATGAGAATTGTTACGATCTTCGTGAAGGAGTAATATTTAGAGTTATATTGTGAAGTGAAGATATTTATTTGATAAACCTACCCAAATCGACTTCCAGAGTGTCCAGTAAACTTGGACATAGAAAACAGCATGATGTTTTCATCCGAGGCATACTTAATAGCAGTATACTGTGGCCAGTAGTACACCTGATCATAGATAGCAGAAGATCCTTTGATTATTGAATGCCTAAGTCGACCCTCAGGATTATTCGGTGAAGTCACCAGTTCTATGAAATTCTCCGGAGAAGTTGTCTTCACATAATCCGATGCATTTCCTTTCCACTCGTACCCTTTGAAATTGAAAAAGCTGGTCTGTCTTCTGAACACCTGTTCCATGTAGAACAAATATGGTTCAAAATAAAAAAGTACTTATATTGGACGAAACAAATAAAGCTAGTAGCTACTTACTGGATAGTAAGGAACAGCAGCAACAACTTTTTTAACAGGAGCTTTCGGATCACTCGTAACATTAGGCGAAAGTGAGATGATTAATCCATTGAGAAGTTGAGTCACCCCAGTACCGAAGACAATGTATCTACCATCGGTTTTAGCATTACCCACAGCGTTATGTAAGAGTTTAATATGTCTTTTAAGCACTACTGAAATAAAACTTCCAGGAGCAAAATAGTAGCTCATTCTATGCCATCCTGATATTAGTACTGCAGTGTTTGATTTATGTCGCATCCAGTATTCTTCCAGGAATAAGGAGTCACCACTGTATTTTCAAATTTGGGATAGAGTAAGTTTCTTAAGCTTAAATTTAAATTTGTATTTGATTTTTACATAGAAAACTAATCAGATATTGAAATCTTATTTTGAATATGTGACATGTAAATATATATCATTATATAACAATATATAGTTCTTATATACATCCCCTAACCACGTCTGCAGAGCAATTAGGAAGCAATGTAGAGCAGTCAGAACCATTGTAGCAATTATTACACTCGCACATTGGAGCTCCATCGGCAATAATCCCATCCAAAAATGCTCTGCCATGGCTGGAACAATTGATAGCGGCAACAGCCTCAGCTTCTTTTGCTGCCTTCCATGTCCAGCTTCTCCATGGAAATGCAGTGCTGTTCAATGTGATATTCTGTCCTACTCCTGCAGCTTCACCACCTTTGATTAAGTTGGATGAGACGAAGAGTAGAGTAATCAGTAGCAATGGCTTTTCATAACCAAGTAAGTGGTACTCCATAGCTTGCTTTGCCCTTACTTCGCTTTCTTCAGTATACTTCGTTTGATGCTAATTGCCTTATTCTACTCTCCTTATATAGAGTAACGAGCTTACTCACACTTATGTTTAAGATGTGTGCGATGACACACATAATTTGTTTGAAATTGTTTAATGGCAGTAATAGTGAAGATCATTGCAATATCTTGTATTGAATGCAATATTTTTGCTGTCCCACTTTTATTCTTTTAGGGCAAAGATCAAAACCTCAAGTTTTGACAAACAATACTTCGGGGTTAGTTTTATTGTTCTTTAATGATTCTTCTTTATTTTATTTTTACATTTGCTGCATTCAGTACACCGTTCATTTTATTCATTATTTTCATGATTCTCTTATTAAACAGACGCTATGCCTTTTATTTTATTTTTTGTATTTATATTTCATTAATTATATTTTTGAAATAACTTTATGTGCACTTGAACTGCAGTTGCCATAGAATCAGGGTGATCAAAAGTTTTTGCAACTGCACAGGCAAGTAGTAATTTCTTATGTATTCAGTGTGTTCAGAAAGCACAAAAACCTCAGGTAATTGCCGTGACTTATTGGAATGCAACCCTTGTGTATGTATTTAGATTGTAAGATCATTATGTCTATGAACTTGTACAAACTTAAAAGAACTTTTCATGGGTCCAATTTAAATTGCTTCCTTCTTTACATGATTCATTATAAATGTTATATTAAAGACTTAACTGCAGATCTGAGTAAAGACCTGGCTTTGATATATTTAGTATTACCATATATGGGCTAGTATATTAAATATCCTATGCAGAAAATGTATACTTCTATATCGCATTATGATTTGGTTGATTAAAGTTTAAACACGTAGTTAATGGTATTTAGAACTATATATGTGGGTGTGATAAATATCACCATGCACGCCTTATGTGATTTATTAAACGGTAGAGTATAACTTGCGAAGAAACATGAATTTTTATTTTTATTTTTTAAAGTTTTGATACGCCAACTTTCAATACTGTTAAGTTTTTTATAATCTCGTGATCTGTATGGCTGAATTTGAATGAAACATTCTTTCATTTCTTTTTGGATAATGTTTACAGGATGCACCTGCTTCTGTTATTTAGTATAAATTTAATTAGTATACATTATTTGTTTAAAACGTATAACTTTGTCTTGTCCCAGCATTTGGTGTACATATATTGGGATATGATTTTGTATCCACTATTAAATTTTGTATAACTATCCTAACATGGTAAGATGCAGTAAACCCAAATTTCTGCATCTGTGCAAAATGTTTAGCTTAACACGGCAACACTGTGGTTCAGTATAAAAAAAAAATATTGACCAAACACAGATATCTATCATATGGCGAAATTGTGAGCTACCGGAATTGGGCTTGGATCCTTAGTCGCAATAGTTCTATGCCCTTGACTCAAGTCATGCAATTTATTTTATTTAATGCTTAAGAAAGCCCATTCAATTTCAGACGGTAGGACAAGCCCATAAGCATACAGTTATCCACATTATTTGATACCGTCTTCATCTTGTGCATTTTAGGTTATTAGGTCGCGAAATGTTGTGCACACGTACACTAATGTGTCGGATACATCATGCCAACAGCTTGTGCGCAACACTCTAGTACAGAATTGTTATGATTTGTAATACTAAGTGCACAATTTATTTATGGAGCTTTGCACCGAAGATCTCTATTTTCGATGTTGTTGTAAGAAATGTCTCTATGATAATAAGTATGTAAATTAAGTCTCTGTTTTTTGTAAATCAGAAAGCGCAAACTATCTTGCGCTTTTCTTATAAAAGTGCAAGTTAACTTGCGCTTTTCAAAAATTTTAAAAAAATTTCAAAATAAAAAAGCGCAAACTAGCTTGTGCTTTTCTGATAAAAGTTGCAAGTTAGCTTGCATTTTCTGTCAGAAAAGTGCAAAGCAACTTGCGTTTTCTATTTTTCAAAAAATAGGGACTAAATTTACATACTTATATATACAGGGACTTTTCTTATAACAACATCAAAAATAGGGACCTGTTACTCGTTTCTTGTTTATTTATTATGGAAATTTAGTTCCGCGCCTATTTTTATATTCGATGAAAAACACCTTTTCCAAACTTGTTTTAAATTACACGTGTATTTTTAACTTTGTTAAAAGAAGTTTGTTTTCTTTTTGAAAATTAAATCAGCACGTTAATTGAATTTAAAAAAAAAACTTTAAATATTGATAGAAAACTCTGAAAATGTAGATTTCTCTACAAGTATTTACAGATTTCTCTGTAGGTATTTCCAATTCAAAAATATTAAATTTTTGCAGACTTCTCTATAAATATTTAAATAGTTTTTCGTACATATTATAAAACTTAAAAATAATGGTTTTTTTTAAACATGTTTTTGACGAGTACGACCGTGTATTTTGCAACCTAAAGATGATACTTTACGAAAGTTCCCTTATTTATTTTTTGTGGAGATTGGACTTTGGTAAATTTGGAGAACGGTCAATTATGGCAAGTTTTTATTTAATGTTCTATTTTTGTTCGAATATTTATTAAAGGACACTTTTTCATTGTAAAAATTTGAAGAAGGAAAAAATGTAGATTTCTCAATAAATATTTACAAATTTCTCTGCAGGTATTTCCAATTCAAAAATATTAAACTTTTGCAGACTTCTCTATAAATATTTAACTAGTTTTTCGTACATTTCATAAAACTTAAAAATAATGGTTTTTTTAAACATGTTTTTGACGAGTACAACTGTGTATTTTGCAACTTAAAGATGATGTTTTACAAAAGTTCTTTTATTTATTTTTCATGGAGATCGGACTTTGGTAAATTTTGAGAACCGGCAATTATGGGAAGTTTTTATTTAATGATCTATTTTTATTAGAATGTTTATTAAAGGACACTTTTTCACTGTAAAAATCTGAAGAAGAAAAAATTAAAGATAACAAGATTTTGAAAGTTTGATTTGATAGTATTAGCATAAAAAAAATGTAAACATGCAATATTTTTCTAGGAAAAGTTATTATAAGTATATGATAATAACGTGTTCTCCATAGAGGTTAACTAGGAATATCTTTGTTAATTGTTAATCTTATGTTTTGATAATATTAAATGCAAATAGGGTTAGTCAAAGACCATTATCACGAGTGTAGAGTGGTGTGACACTTTGTACTGAGATTCTAGAGGTCATAAATTTGAACTCATGACCTCTAGAACCTATGTTTAGAACGTATTTTTATAAATACAAAAGGAGACTAGCTTTATTAATAAAAAATAGTTTCCAGTGAGTTATGTTTTTTGAAAAAATTAGTTATTAACAAAAAGTGTTTCAAGTGAATTATGAGTTATCTATTTTTTCATGGCTATTTTTCTTCTTTTCTTCTCAATACTACACAAAACACCATTTTTGTTAATCAAAATCACCATCTTCATGATATCAAATCAAAGCACTTCTTTTCTCTTTGATGTATATCAAAATTGAAAAAAGAAGAACTTCAACAAATCATAGTGGTTTACCTAGTGTTGTCAAGCCTGCTCCATTCAAGGACACACTATCAAAAGATGCCCATTAGTTCAACTGCTTCCCTAAGCAATAATATCCAACTTCTCATCCTCCAAACTCCAACGGATATAACCCCTTATGCCCGAAGAATTAAAAGGCAATCAAGATGTTCTATGTACAAATACTAATCCTACTTGGCTGTGGATCGCACCATGTTGTATCTGATTTAAGCAATCTCTTTATTCATAGGCCGTATCAAGGATATGATGGTGTCTCGATCGGAGAATGGGTCAACCTTTCATATCGCTCATACCAGTTATACCAGTGTACCTACATCCTCTTGAATGTAAAACTTGCAAAATATTCTTTGTGCTGCCTCCATGAAAAAGAATTTAATTTCAATTTATCAATTTTATACCAACAACCATGTTTTTGGTAAATTTTCACCATCTGCTTTTTTTTTTTTTTTTTTGAAACTGGGTACTTATATTTACAAAGTAGGCAGCACACAAGTCTGCAAGAATCATCATGGCGCACAGTTTAATATGCCAGAGGCAGGGATCGAACTGCCGACCTTGTCGTCAACAGCCTGGCGTTTTACCACTGCACCAAGGCCTCGGACTTCACCATCTGCTTTACAAGTGAAGGATCTAAACATGGGGTAGTCCTTTGAATGGGTGAACCATAAATGGCGTATATGAGTGGCCAACTACATCAATTTCTATAACATCTCCACCATTACTTGCATTTTGCACTATAAATGTTTGAGTGACACTCTCGATTAGGTCCTCATCATACCCTGTTATGAAAAAAAGTTATTTCTTGGTTTTCTTACCATTTTCAGACTGTTCATCATCCTCCACACATTGCAATGAATGTTCAATCAACAAAAATCGTAAACTTCCATTTTCTTCTTCTACCTTAACCTCATGACACCCATTTAAAATTTTCTTCTTTGATGTTTGGACCTCTTCTATGAATCTAATTGATGGTTTCAAGTACTATATTACTTTTGTTGATCATTGTACATGTTATATCTGTATTACCTAATCTTATAGTGTCATTGTGTGTTTCAAGGAAATGGTTGAAAACTAATTTAAACAAAAGATCATTACTCTCTTTTCAGATAATGATGATTAATATCAAGCCCTCTATAGTTTACTCTATTAATTGTATATACCATCTTACTACGCCAACCCATACACCAGAAAAAATGATATTTCTAAACAATGTCACCTGTCATATTATCGAAACAGGTTTATCATTTATCACTCATGCATCCTTGCATTTGACGTATTGGGCTTATGCTTTTGTCGTTGTTGTATATCTTATCAACTGCATGCCCACACCCATACTAAATCTTTCATCTAATTTTGAAAAGACTTTGAGTCTCAATCCAATTATGCTAAACATTGGGCGTTTGGTTACTTATGCTATCCATGTCTTCGTCCTTATTTCAACATAAACTCGACTTTTGTTTTATTGCTTGTGTTTTTCTTATTACTCTACAATGTAAAGTGAACATATTTCTCGACTTGTGCACCACTAAAATGGATATATTTCTCACCATGTCAACTTTGTTAAAAACTCATTTCCATTTACTACTTATCGCGTCCCAACCATGAAATCATTTCCTAATGGTTTCCTCATATACAAGTTTTACCCACTTCAAGTGGCTCACTCAATAAGCCTCCATGAAGTAATATACGATATCAATGTCCTTCAAAAAATGCCTAGATGGTTGATCATCTTTCACCATTGATCAACAACCAACCCTTGTCTACTGACCATCCTTTGCATGAACCTAATTTTCCTGACCATGAAGAAACTAGCTCAATCATTCACACCAAGATTCACAAAATTTTGAAACCTCATCAACTTCAACTGCCATCCAATCTTATTGGGTATAAGTGAAGAATGCTATGAGTGACGAATTCGATTACCTTGTTTGAAATGTGGAAGCTTATTCCATTTGATTCTTACATAATCTTATTGGGTATAAGTGAGTTTTTTTAATTAAACGACAACCTAACGACTATACTAATATGTAAAAAAGCTAAATTAGTTTTCAAAGGTTTTCATCGATGACCAGATTATCATGGTACCTTTATTCCAGTTGTCAAGCCTGCAACAATCTGCCTTGTCTTGAGCCTAATTGTTAGCAAAGGTTTGCAGTTGTTATAGTTGGATGTTAGTAATGCTTTACTACAAGGTCGTCTTTCTAATTAAGAAGTAAACCTTTGTTATATTCTTCCTCATCTATTATCTCAAGAAGACTTATTGTTTAAATGTTTTGTGACAATAAATTCATAAAAAAACTAATTTTTGAAAATGATATATATAATTAGTAGAAAAAATAAGCTAATTTTCGTAAACATTATGCAAATTAACTTCATAAAAGGCTACTTCCTATACATTCTATGATTAAACGAAAAATGATCGTATAGTATAATAAATTTAAATGGAAAAAATGCAAGTAGATCTATCTTTTATCTTTATTATTATTATTTTTAATTTAAAAAATACAGGTAATGGTTATTTTCATTTTCATTTAAATTTTCTTATACAACTTCTTCATTATCATCACTAATCATTACCAAATTTATGTCTTTGGGCAAATCCAATCTTTTTTTCCAGTGGTGGAGAAATAAAAATTTCCCCATTAAAGATGAGTCGTAACTCCTTTCTTTGAATTATCTTGCAGGCTCTTGTCCTTTGTCCACATGTATTATTTTGAGAAAATTTCCTTTTTCCCTTATATTTATCTCAACGCATGAAAAAAAGAATTTTTTTTCTCCTCTCTTCATTGAATATTACCCTTCCTTTCCACCAATCTCCTTTTCAACTATCCCATCACTGTTCTCTAAAAATAGATCATTATATTTTATACCAACCATTGTCATAATTGGTTTTATGCCTTCTACTGAAAATGAATTATGTAGTTGATTAGGGATCCGTTAGTTCATTTCATTTGAGGTAAAAATCCTATGTTTGAATTATTTTCTGCTCTTATTTTTCAGGTTGGTTTTTCGATATGTGGTTGAAATTGAATTTAATCTGTCAGTTGTTAGCTCTAAAAAATTTGTCTAACACCCAAAATGAATGACTTTTAAGAGATAACAATCCTAAGTTGTAGTATAATAGCAGTAAATCAAATATGATAGTGGTTCAGCTATACCTACGTTCAATTTAAATGTATTTTATTGCTTATTTCTCTTCGTGTTTGAAGTAATTACAAGGTAACTCGAAATTCAATCTCGGAGTTGGTAATGGTGGAGTTTGTCCTAGATATACATAAGCAAAGTCAAAAACTCATTTTTCTGTTCTATGTAGCCCTCTATTTATAGCTGATGTAGACTGTAATTGGGCTTTTGGATCATTGGATCCCAATAAAACTGGTTCAATGGTCAGATCAAAAAAGATAGGAGAGAGACGGGTCACTCCTCCAAATGTCTACATATCGACACAAATCCACATATGGATCTGTACGGATCGATAATCTTCATGATCTCCTCAAGTTTTTTCCATTTTCCTCGAGCACTGTTGCTTCATTCCTTGAGTCATTGCTCCCTTGATGCTCCTAAGCTTACTCTTTCATGTAATTGGTGAAAAAGTTGACTTTATAAAGGGAATTTATGGATCGACATCAATCCATAGACTTAGCCGAATTTCTCTACTTTCTCTCTTATCTTAATATTTTCGTTATTTATGAAGAATTGGGGGGAAAATTAGCGAAAATCATGGATTAATACTGATCCATCCATGGATAGACATCGATCCATGGACTTATCCAATTTTCTCGTATTCCCTTTGATCGTCTTTGAATCCAGTATCCATTCCCTTATCACGTCATTGTTCAGTATAATCAAAATGTCATCAGAAAAAATATATCAGTTATCACTTGCCTCCAAAGTATGCTTCTGTGAGTACAAAACATTTTTTGAACCAAGAAAGTGACCAAATCCTGGTCTGCATAGTCACTTCCGTTACTCGAACCATTTTCATGGAATGCTGCATTTTCAAAACGCTTCACTTCCACAAAGTCGTCGATCACGTCTTTTTGAAAAATATAAATCTTGTAGTTTTGCGGTCTATAAGCTCGTTCATTTTGCCCATCATTGAGAATAGCTCTGTGTATGTTTAAGTGGATACATCCATATATTCCACTTTTCCTTTTTTTCTCCTTTTCTTTTATAGATCGATACCAATCCATATATGGATAGGTACTGATCGATCAATTCACATAAATAATTAAAAATTAGAAAAATTCCCCTTTCATTGAATTTTATTATCGATTCCTCCTTCAGCACGCATCTCCAAGCTATGCTTTTCAAGCAATCAGTTACTTTAAGCATTTTGATTTCCTTAATTCCATCTAGATTTTAGACAAAGGTAGATTCATCACCTCAATGTTGCACTCTATAGTTTCATCTGTACCATTGGCATTGATCCCTCATCCGAGCTACCCTTGCCCTTTTCATTCATCATTGATCATTTCCAATTGTTGTGAGATGATGCCGAAACGATAAAGGGGAAGGCTATGTCAGTTTTGAGTAAGGAAAAACATAGACAGGCATGAGATAGGGTTTTCTTCAAATGGAAGTGATTTTAAATTTACTGCATTGATTTGGGAATTGCTTGATGGATTCCTTTTTTTCCAATTTGGGTATATAAATAAATTCAGCCGTTGACATATCCAGGAATATACATTTCGTCAACACTCGCCTTCACTGATTGAAAAGTTTATGTTCTTCAAAGATTGCACCATCTCTCTGGGAAATACCAATCGAGAGTCATAATTCCAATCTTTGTTGGATCTAAATGAGGTTGTTAATTTAGTTATTACATTAACAATTTCCATCAGACACAGTTCCTTCATGTTTTCGAGCTCATTTTCCAACACAAGCGGGCATTCAATTTACATAGCATTTTCATACACAGTGCACAAGATGCAAGATACATATGCAAATGTAGGAAATATGCTGCGCCTAGTCGATGTACAATATTTGATGAGTTGACACACTTCAATGTTCATTATATACTATATGTTAACCATGCCAGGCTTATTTAATATACATAAGCATAGGAAATAAATAGTACTTACCGGACCATGCTTGTTGTTCAAGATCATTTCTAGTTAACTCATGGAAACAAGATATTCTCCCAACTTCTCACCACCGCTACCGCTTCTTCTTCATCAATTGTAGTAGCCTTTAGCTTTATTTAGGCTTCCATTTCCACTATGGTTGTTGGACCATCTTACGTCCACCAAGTACCCGCTTTCGTTGCCTCTATTGATTATTGAAGAACCACACAATGAAATTCATCCCGATGTCACTTTGAATAGGGTCATCATATTAGACAATCCTCCTGATTCTCCTCCATCACGTCTAAGCGCCGCGGACCTTTAGCATATATGCAACAGGCAGGGGATCCCTCAAGATAAAGTGAAACTTCCATTGCCACATGAGCAGGCCCACTATCCTGCCATTGGTAACATGATCTATAACCGATGCACGTGTCTTCCTAGAGCTATTCCACCCTTTAATCGCTTTCTGCGCCATATTCTTTAGTCAATGTGCATCGCCCCTTCCTAATTATATCCAATTATTATGTTGTGCTTCTCAACCTATACATGATTTTTGTTCACCACTTAGATAGTAAGCCATTTCTCATCGATATCCACTACTTATACAACTTCAAGCGACGGTCTTCAAGTTCCTTTCTTATCTTCTTCAAAGCTATCTAATACAGTCGGATGGTAATCGATCTCCACAATGAGCAAAGTTACTTCAAGAGGATTGCTTCTTTGTTCGATGCCCTTTTGGATTTTCAGTAGTGGCTTTTTGGATGAAAGTATCAGTCCGAAAATTCAACTTTCATCTCATTTGGATTTAGTTCACCTAAATCCTTATTTATATTCACTCGTTTGCAAATAATCTGCCAAGGCTAAAAAACAACGACTTAAGATGTATGGTCTTTAACCTTCAAGCTGTCTACGGACTCTAACACAACATTTATTTCCTCCTAACCGACCTGCATCTCTTCTAGTATCACTTACTTTGCAATGTACGAAGGATTTTCTTCAATCATATTGCACTATGAACTCAAAAAGAAGGGAATAACTTCCCAAGAAAGGTCAAGATGGTCCTAGTTGACCAAGATGAGACCCGCTCAACCTCGAGTAAACATAGACGAAGAAGATGAGTATGCATAGGAAGAAGCAGATGAATGTGTAGAAGAAGGGGGTGAAGAGGAGGAAGAAGAAAATGAAGATGACCCTGAAAAGGAGTCAACCAAGGAAAACATCAACATGGAAGAAAACACTATTCACATTCTTTGGTTTAGACGTTTAAGAAGGAAGTCTTCTGACATCGCTCAAGTTCCAAATTCTTGTTGGGCCGAGGAGAGAACCACCATTGATCTTGGTGATGAGGTTGTCAGCCCTCCTAACTTTCCAACTCTCTATGACCTTAGTAAATTCACCTTTGACTTCATCAATTCTTTACAACACGGCAAGATTTTACGTGGAATAGACCCCCTCAAGATTACCTCATTAGACTCATGGTCATTCCTCCTATATAGCTTGTCGAGCATGGTCCATAATTTAGACCGGACTACACTACACTCACATCATATAGGATCACACTTGCTTATGCTTCGCATATCTCCATTTACCTTGAATCGATTGTAACATATTCCTTTCTTTTTTTAAGTGAAATTTCTCCTCCAATATTCTACGGTTCCCTTGTAAGAAACTCAATAGGCATGAATTTGTGTCCCTCTAAGTTCTACCGATGTCATATAGGCGATCACTATAGAGACGGCCATGATGAGTGCCGAAGGAGTCGTTTGGCCAAGGGAGATCGCTATGACCATAATTATTATAAACTTCCATGCTCTTTACATTGCATCATTCCAAGCATGTCTCATCCCTCATGTAACACCCATTTCAATAAGAGGCATTCTTTATCGTGATGCTCTCCCTTAAGGTGTACTTCTCCTCCCCATGACGTTCCTTCTTGAACTTCCATAACACGTTCTGTTCATGTCCCACTCTTGATTGCACATGTAGATGCTTTATTTCTCTTCAAAACCACTTCATCGACTGGTTACCTCTTTAGCTCCTATTGTTACTTCTTGTGGTGACCGACATCAATGTTATGGCAAGAATGCTTCTCTTCCAGCTTCCTCTACCATTCTGCCTGGTCTTGGAAAATGTACTATCTAGATTTGGATCTTAGTGGTCTAAATTCACTTATAACATAGAAGAGATCCCGACCTAGTTAAGAATGCTCACAATGCAGTGGATATATTTAATGAAAAATATGAAGCTTTCAAGTAAGTTGCTAAGAATCCTAGTCAGTTGAATACCATGAATCATAAGCTTATAGAAGAGAAGGACAAACAATGGTGAATGATCATGAGAAGATAACTTCCAAACAAAAATAGAAATGAATAAAAAAAAGCTAGATGATAGCTAAAAGGCCTGGGATAAAGAAAGATACGATTTAAAAGAGAAGGTCTAGATCGTAACATCTGAATGGTGGTGATGGAAGATCAAATTAAGCGAGCGTAGATGAGGATCGACGGCTAGGAAAAGGAACTACATCAATTAAACTCAACGTCGCAAAATCATTGTTTTGAAAAGGGATATGGCCTGACTTAGGGTTAAACTTAACAAATCAAAATCAAAGACCAAAAGAATCCTGGAGATTGAATCCAAAGTTGAAGTTTAAAGGCCACCATCTCTAACCTCTAGATTCGATTGGCCCAAGCCAAGCCAGTAAATAATCTACTACCGAAGAGGTTGATTCCTCTACCTTCCAATTCTATGAGATGATTTTCAAAACCAAAAAAATATAGATGGTTGGAGGAAGAGTACCATGCATGTTTCGACTATTGTTGGTCTCCATGCGTATTAGTATAGACAACAGTTTATTTCATTACTTCGCATGCTTGTTATTGCTTACTATTGCTTGTTATTGTTTGATTGTAGTTTATCATTATTTGTTGTAATTTGATTATTGTTTGTTATTGTGTGCTATTGTTTGTTTTGGTTGATTTTCATTTTTGTTGATTTATCGTTGTTTCTTCTTTAGTATGATTGGTAGTTTATATGTTATTTGTTGATTTTTTGTTGATGTTGCTAATGTTGATTGATGTTGTTGTCTACTTTGAGTGTTCGATAGATTGTATGTTAGTTATTGTTGCTTATCATTTTTTGCTATTGTTTGATTGTTGCTTGTTATTTTATTTCTGCTTATTGCCATTGATTGTTGTTGCTTGTGTGATAATTAAAATTTTCTGTTAAAGTTTGTTCGGAGAGAGATGGCGATAGGTATCGAAAATAGATCGTGACATCCATGGCCATTGTAGGGGTCGAATGAGATCTGTGTGAGTCTATTGCCTTTTAATGTGACTCGGAGCAATGGTATATCAAGATATCGAATTATTTGAACTTATTCTCCAATTGATAGTCATGTATGGTTGTGATGGTATCAGCTACTACATTAAAATTATATGTGTTTGGATTTCACGATTGTTGCATTTGTATTGAATCCTCTTTTTTGAGTACATGAGCACGTACAAGGAAGAAGTTATGCGACGTTAGATGCTTTTTCGCTTATGTTAGCACCTAAATGGCGTATGCTTGCTAATGAAAGACGTATATGTTTATGTGTAACGGGTATGTTTGCTATGTGATATACACAATTACACACTATATAAGGTATATCATACATGTATATTATTGTTGTGTTCTCCCCAAATATGGAAAGTCCAATATATGGGCTTATATTATTGTTTTGAAATTTTTCGAACCTAGCCGTGCAAGGGAAGTACTGCCAAATTTTTCTAAAATATAAGGGGTTTTGAAAGCCCAAGGGTTGGAAGACATTTTCTTACTTCAAGAATTTCGAGGACGAAATCCTTTTAAGGAGGGAAGAATGTAACAACCCACTTATTTAAAGATGAGATATTTAAATAATTAATTTATATATTGAATCGTTATTGAATTGAAGGTCTATAACTTTTCGCATACTATCGAGTTAGGAGTTGAGACCACCGCTTTTCGACGTTGTGAATCAAAATGAGTATAAATATCGCTATATTTGAAATCAGACGATCCGATGTCCAAAATGCCATCCGAATGCAAGGTATTATCGTCTTGGAGCATTGTCTTGAATTTTGATGAAACTAGTGACATTAGATTTGGAACTGTAGGCTGATATACGCCGACGAATTTCGTAGCGATTAAATGTCCCGTGTGATTGTATGAACTCGAAACGCATAACGTTTTATCCGAGAAATAAAATTAATATATATATATATATATATATATATATATATATACATAACACCTGCATGCATAACACTTCTCTCTTCCCTCACTTTTCTCTTTTCCCTCTTCCAATAAACATTCCAAAATGGGTCCAAAAGCGGGTGTCGGGTTTTCTTAGATTTGTGGAGCTATAGACCATGTTAGACTTGATCTGCTGGACTCGTAGGGGAGGGGGCTTCCCATCCGAAGTGGTGGTGTTGTGTGCGATGGTGCTTGAGGAGGCGTGACTTTTACAAATCGTAGCTAGGGTTACGATTAGTCGAAGTTATATGCAGTCATAGACCAAGGTGAGGCTAGCAGTGTGTTTCTCCTCTGGAGCAGAACCCATTGAGGAAGTTGGTGAAGGTGCAACATCGTCTATAGAGTCACGATTTTCAAGAGGCATGAAGCATTGAGGCATCACATTTTGATAAGGTCGTTCGTATAAGAAGTGTTTGAGTGCATTGTGGAGAGTGCGCGAAGTATGGCACAATGGAATCGGCGGTTTATGGAACCGTCGAGTGTAGATGAAGGAATCGATGGGAGGAGGTGGGTTTTTGGGTTTGTGCATATTCCTATGCATATCGTTTTAGGGAAGATGATTATGTAAAGGGGATTAGGGAAGATTAAGGTAATTCGTGAATTTAATTATTTTAATTAATACCTTTTCATATTTAATTCATATCTCTTGCATACAAGGTCCAATCGAGACGCAGTCTTCGCTGTTGCACCCATAGTAGGAATATCTACGATATGGCATGGGCTTGGACTATATTCAGTCGCTTGGGAATTTAGGTTCAGGTAAGCGGAACTGCAACTCTAAATTTATATTTTAGTACAAAATCTCATTAATACCAAGTAGAGGTAGAAAATAAATATCTATATGAAGCAATTTCCATTTGAATGGATTTATTTGAGTAGATATTCGGGGTAATTGATTAAAATTCCTTATATTTATATTGTGTTCTATTCGTATGAAATAGAATTAGATTGCGATGATATTAATTTATAACATGATTAGAGATCATTAAACTCTATATAATCATTATATTAGTGATATAAATATTATTATATATTTTATTACTAATTGAAAATAAGAATACGATTTTGAAAAATACGCTAAAGGGCTTAAAACTAATTTATAAGATAATTTGTATTTTTTTAAATAGTGGGATGGTTTTTTATATAAAATAATAGAAAAGAGATTTGAATTTCATTTAAAAGAGTTAATAAGTAAAAGTAGGATTTGGCTGTTAAACGTGATGTTTGCTTAAATATGAGTATACATCTACAGAAATACCCATACATGTAAATAATCAAGTTACGAGAAGTCTCATGTGGACATAGCGACCATTTGATATGCTACGTTGCGTGAGAGAGTATGGGTCAAGTAATTGCTCCGGTGAAGCTCGAAATGTGATTTGTGAAGTTTTACATGTTTGCATATGCATGTGTACATATACATGCACGAGCGAGCGTACAAACATACGTGTGAGCGCCATGTGAAGTGAGAAGGTCAATTGTATTCGTTTTGGTGTGTTAGAGATGGTGGGTCGTTATATTTTCTCGTAGAACTTTATAAGTGCAAAGAGTAGATTTTGGTATTGAAATTGGTTTCAAATACTTAAGAAACCACCTCCAAAACGTCAACCAATCAACTTCGAAAGAGGTCCAATGTGGAAAAGGCATGTTAGGAGTGCTAGGCGACTCATCGGGCAAAGCGTCGAGAGAAACGGGACTCGAATCAACGAGTGGTGGCTGACCTTGTTTCCTGGCCTAGGCTCAATCCCAAAAGCACACAAGCTCAATCGACCGAGGTGGACATTCAGTCGATTGGCCTTGTGTATAAAACACGCTTGAGGAAGGAAGTCGAAATAGAAGGCTTGGGGATTTGGTTTCAGTCGACTGTGTTCGGTCGATTGAACGACACCCCAATCGGCTGAAGCTCTGGGATACTGAAGACTTTAGGGGATTTTCCCCCATTCGATCACGGTTCTTTATGGCTTCTTGGCACGACTTCAGAGAGGCTTTGGGCTACTTGGGGAAGCGGGATGGAAGGTGAAGCCTGTAATTTGAATGCAAACGTGAAGTGTTTCCTTTGGAATTGATAATGATCGCGCACGGAGCCGGTACAACAATTAGTCGCATAATCACGTTCGGCGAGCATATACAATTGAATGAAGTGAATTCATACCTTCAGGAGATAGATGTTCGGGTAGTTTGATAATTGTATTAGCCTTATGTTAGTGGCCATGCCTATTATTAGATCATGATAGATGTCTGGGTACGTCAGTGTACTGACTCTATATGTTGATAGATCATGATAGATGACGTCTGGGTGTACGTTAGTCTACTGACTCTATATTTTGATAGATCGTGATAGATGACGTCTAGGTATGTTAGTGCATTAACTCTGTTCATTAATAGATTGCGACATATGATGTCTAGGTACGTTAGCATACTGACATTGTTCGTTAATAGATTACGTCAGATAAGTTGGGTACGTTAGTGTACTGACTCCACATCTTGATAGATCATGATAAATAATGACTAGATACAATAGCGTATTGACTCTATTTGTTAATAGGTCATGACAGGTTATGTATGATTACGTTAATGTACTAAATCTAATATTACTAGATCGAGATGGATGTCCAAATATGTTAGTGCATTGACCCTAAGTCTGATTGGATCGTGATAGATGTCCGAGTATGATGGTGTACCGACTCTATTTATCATTGAAATGCGATAAATGTCCATAATTAACTCCACTCGTCAATAGGGACGTGTATTGATTTGTATTCCTTAGTTATAATACATTGTATGTTGTGTGTGTTATTAGTTGGATGTTATTGTTAATGCTGCATCTACTATTATTTTGCACTCATATTAGACTTATATTATGATCACCTTATTTTTGGACGTTGAGTGACTTTTATCATATCATGATACTTAACGTTTCAGTCATGTTATATTAATTGTGCTGACTCATTGATTATAGGAGAAGACTAGGTTATGGTATGATTTCCTATCTTTTAGATAAGTTTACTTTACTTGTTTACAGACAGTCCGGATTACCCCCGAGCCATGATTGTGGAGAGAACTGGTTGTGCCCTAGTAGTTCCTGTTTATTTATATATAGTTTTAATATATAACATTTTGAGATAATTTCTCTCACACCAGGCTTTATGTCTGAGCTTTATGTCTTACCCGCGTTTGTATTTGTCTACTTATGCTTTGACAAGTTTCGGGTACTCAATTGAGTAGTTTGGAAGTCAAGTGCTTTTGGGGATACGCTTTAGGACAGCCGGAGCATTCTATGGAGACGATGGTGATACTTTGTATATGTACTTGATATTGTTGTAGTACATGACAAATCTTATTGATATATGAAACTTATTATATCGGATGCACTCTGACTTTCTATATTGATATTCATTTATTAATTACTTTCGCTAGTACAGTCACTTATGCATATTGTAATTATGTTCTGTTCATGTATATTCAATATATTATATATTATCATTTCGTTGTGAGATTCTATAGATATGCCATAATGTAATGTTTGTTATAAATATTATTTTTTCCCCAACAATCCGTCTTTTGTGGTATTCGAAAGTCATGCATTTTCATTTAGTACTGATTTTAAGGTATCTCAAAGGGTGGGTTGTTAAACCTTCTTTTGCAAGGTCGGGTGTTGGTTCACTTGAAATCTAAGGAAATTCCATAAATCAAGGTTTTATAAAGTGCAAGATTTGTGGGTGTGTCCTTCTTATTTATAACTTATTCATGATGTTCAAATGTTTTTTTCCACATATATGTATATTGTATGCGATGCCCCGTCTCTAGTGACTGAAATATCAGAGTGGGTTTACTATCTGAGCTCGGAACAATGGACGTAGAAGGAGCGATCTCTCGTATACACTATTTTAGGTTAACACGGATACGTTTCAATGCCTAATTATATCTAAACTAATACATACCTAATCTCGATGCAAGGCAATGTATATGAGTTCCAGAATTGAGTAATACGGTAATAGAGACACAAATAAAATTTTCCCACCTAAAATTTAATACATCATCTCATATATTTGTACATCTCATCACATCATATCGATCAATATAATTACATCTCAATATAAGCAGAAGCAAAGAAAATATCTCCATTATCATCTGCTTCAACTCCATATCGTAGCCCACAAAGCACATACAAGCATAATATTGGTCCATAAAATAACCCAGTCTTTGCCTAAGTACATAACAAACCCCAAGTCGAGTTAGAAATCTAGATATGAGTATAACAAAATCATAAACAGTAAATATGCAGTGTCAGGTTTAAAGGTGATATTATCAAACATAAAGATGTCACTTACATCATACTAAATTCCGCCTATAATTAATTTTCACAGACAGTGATATGTATCACAGCTCTATTCATCATGACTCACACCTTCAACTCTAATCAACAGGGATATTACAACATATTCATATTATATGAGTTGCCTTTTGTTGTATAAATCCAAAACGTCATTTCAAATTATTCATTTTATGAGGTCAGCATATCTAGTTATACTTAAGAGAAGGCTAAGTCTTCTTCCCATTCCGTGAGGCCTACCTAGCTATCACATTGATAAATCTCTTGGTGGATTTACCCTCTACATAGACTATCTTTTTCGACAAGTCACCACGGTCTTTTTCACCCGTATACTCCAAGTCAGTTGTGGTTGGCCCCCATAAAAATCCCTTTGTTGTCGTACTCTTCAGATATTTGGTAATGTTATAACTCTTATTCGTGCCGTAGTCCACTTCATCATCATATCTCCATCAGGTGGCACTGCTTCTCTTTGTTTTCACTACACCTCCAACAATCCTCAATATCTTCAATAAGTTCATATGTCCTAGCAGCATATTGTTTGGGCATTATAACGAGGGACAATGTTGTCATGGTTTGGGTTGCAATCCTCAGATCAGTTTGCTAGGATGGAAACTAGAAATCTAGTAGTCAATACCTCGTACTGTTCTCGTCAAACGTTAGATTTATTGTTTTCCAAAACATTTGACTTTTATTAACGTCAATACTCCCAAATGATGTTTTATCCCATTTTCATTATATAAATGTCGTGTTCGTGCATTTCATCGCATCATATACATATGCATCAAAACTTGTTAATAAAAACACGACAATTTCAATAATTCATAGCATAACATTTCATTTAATGGGATAAATTTTCATTACAAATGAACTATGAGTAAATCAATCATAAATTTATACTTGTATTAAAATAAATAAGTATTTAAAATCATCCATATAAATTCAAATCAATTTGCAATCTATTCAAGTATACATCATTCGATCATACATTCAAAACATGCTACACATCCATCTTGCTTTTCTATTCATAGCTTAACATTTTATCAACAGAGTAAAAAGAATGTAATTAGTAATGAATCCAACTACATCAAAGATTCACTATTTATATAACTCCTTTCAAATCGTTCACAGTCGATTAATCACAAATAAACCATCGATAAATATATTTATAGCATTTATAATATAGGATTTGAATTCTACTTTAGTTTAAATCAATTTACTTTCAATATAAATAAATAATAATAATAATTCAAATTCAACTTAACTTGTACTATTTTCAATTCAAAGGTAATTTAAATAAAATTTATTCGATACAAAATTATTAAAAAAAATATTTATGTAAAATTTATAAACCAAAGAAAAATCATTTCAAATAAAAATATCTGGACTTTATTTAGCTTCGAAGTCGATATATAAATATACACACATTGTTTTATTTATATAAAATAATTAAAATTCTTTTATAATGCAAGAGAAATTCAAATACTATTATTCATATTCAATACATGCATATATATATATATATATATATATATATATATATATATATATATCAACATCATTTTTAATAAATCATTTTCAACTTCTTTTAAAAATAAAACACCATACTAGCTTTAAATATTCATATCCTATTTTTCACATAAATAGTTCAAATAATCCATTTTAATTTTTCTATCTTCCAAAACAATCATTGTCTAAGTATATAGCATACCGTTCAACCATATATAGTTCAATTTACATAATCATCGATCAAACATTCTGCCATAAATCCTCTACTAATAGTTATCAAGGCTACCAAGCCATCTTCATTCACATATGTAGTCAAATTCAACCATGGTTGTGTTTATAAAATGTAAACTTGTATTATAACAACCATTCACAAAGAATAAATCACATAAAAGCATAATATCATGCTGTAATTATCAAAATAGGTCGTTATACTCACCTAAGATCGATATTTACTTCCTACCAACATTCAAAACCCGATTCACCACCACTACCTCACTTTAACTCCACTACTAACCCTAAATTGCATCGCCTACTCCGACATCGCGCTACCTCGGTCCTCGGTTGTAGCTCCAATATCAGTCTCAATTGACTCATTGTGCACAAGGTCAGCCACGCCTCCTCCTCCTCGTCCTTTACCACGATTCCGTGAGAGGAGGTGCTAGATCCTTGAGTCACAGTTGGCGATGTGACCACCTTCTCCTCACTCGTGCGGTTGCATTTTTTATCTTTTTTAATTTTTAAAAATTTGGACAGGAGAAAAACTAAGATTTGGGTAAGGTTTCTTAAAGAAGAGGGAGGCAGTATCAGATTGAGATAAGGATGGAAGGGATATCCAATGAAAATTAAAGGAGAAATTAATTGTTCTTTTTAAATTATAGAACACCCTTAACCGCCTTATTATCCCTATTATTGATATCCGATTAAAATTCCACCCGAGGTGTTTTGATCCAAATTTTAAATAAAACTACACCCTTAACCACCTTGAATGTTGATGCTTTTTTACTGGATTTTAAATGATTAACTGTTGTGAAATTAATTTGTTAGAAAATTTTCATCTATTATTATAGTTGAATAGTTATTTTTCAAACCAAACAATTTATGTTTTATTTCATTTGAGATCTAAAACAAATCCTTTTGCTTGTTGGATGTAAGATCGTATGTTGTTAAAATATGTTATGCTTTAATGAATTATTATTGTTGTTATAGTTCATTTTCTTTAGACATGGATCTACTTTTAGTAGATTAAATTATTAAAATAAGTGTGTGTGTCTACATATGTGTGTGTGTGTGTGTGTGTGTGTTATAACCAATTCTTTATGCCTTGAAACCAACATCAAATTTAGATCTTTTGTTTGGTTTATTTGTTTTAAATTAATTCAATTTCATGTTTTGAAATCAAATCATAGTTTATTACGTATATACATACATATGTATGTATGTATATAAATATGAGTCTTATGTTTAAATTCAGTTACATCCTTACGGATAACAACATAGATTTTTTTCTTTTCCTTCTTTTAGTCGATTGTGTGCACTTTTAGATTTACAATTTTAGGAGTTTGGATATTTTATTGTAATTAAGCTTGGAACTTATATGCTTTTAAATTAATTGTTGAATTGGTGATTATAGAAGAAAAGTAATGTGGGATTTCACTTTTGTTATTTACCTTTGTTTCCTTTTAATTTAAGATTTGATTAGATTTAATTGTGACATAAATTTATTTTCCAGCTTTATTCTTCAAATTTACTCTTATTTAGAAATATCAATTTTATGTGGAAACCAAGATTACACACATCTGTGTATGTATTCTAGACTATATAAATGTGATGTTATCAATATGTGTATACAAACCGTATACATATATTGTAGTATATTCAAACATGTCTATATACTTAGGCGTTTATATTCCTGATATGCATGTGAGTTTATTACATGTATATATAAGTATAATATGTATGTATGTATGTATGTATGCATGCATGCATATGTATATATGTGTATATGCGTAACGACCCGCCCATCTGACCGCCCCCAGTCGCTAATTAAACCAACTTGAAACGTTCAAAATGATGGATTGTTATTCAGTTTATAGAGTTTAAACAAATCAGCCACAGAAACACAGAATAATAATATTATTTCACAAAAATGAATTTTTGTACATATATCAGAGTTTATACAATGAATTAGATTCATACAACGGAATATCTCTTTAAATACAAAATTCCCTGAAAAGCTAAAGTGAAGCGTTATCACCAACTCTCTCTAACTTCGCTGCCTGAAAATCTTCAAGCTGTAAAATACTGGGTCTGACCCGAGTATTACGTTCAAAAGAAAATAATACACGGGTCAGTCTAATTCAAACTCAATTATTAGTGCATAGAGGCAATAATAATCAAATAACAATTAGATGACAGTCAAATATAAATTCACCTATCCGATCCCTTAACAAGAAAATCGGATAATGGTAAATATAACACTTAACAGTGTTAAACAACAAATCAGTAGATTCAGATTATCAATGAAGATAGATGAAAGGATTATCAATAAAAATAATTTTAGAAAGAAAAACATCAGAATTGCCTAAACGGCAATTTAACACAAAATCATCAAAATGCGATTCAAAATATATTGAATTGGCAACATAAAACAATTTCCATCAATAGAAAACATCATTTAAAACATCAAATCTAGTAGGGCTGCAGTACACGCACGCGTGCACGGCCTCGCCACATTTAAAACGTTAACTCTGTGTGGCTGCAGTTCACGCTTGCGTGCACTGCCTCGCCACTACCGTAATGAAATACGCAAAAGATCATAAATCAAAACAAAATAGGATATCAAAAAAAAACCATGCCGTGTGGCTGCAGTTCACGCTTGCGTGCACTGCCTTGCCACTATAGTGATGATGTACTCAAAAAGATCAATGAACCAAAATCAAATGAAGATTCAAATATCAATGCCACGGCCTCAATGGACAAAACAGACCAACATGGAAAATGTGCACGTATGTACACAATAAAAGTTCACAAACGAACACAAGGTCAAACCCGAATACCGGGTTCAGCTCAAGTGTAATTAGAAAAACAAATCCAATTGCATAAACCAACAAGGGCAAACTGCATACATATGAACTGCAGTCACCATATGAACGCAACAGTTCAAGTTCCAAAATGTCAAGTGAAGGTGACATCAGTGGTATAGTGGACCACCCTGAAACCAAACAAAATGCATATACGACTGCAGCTAGGTAGTACACATAGAAATTCAAAAGCAAATAGATCAAATGACAATGCAAGCCAGCATCAAAGACACAGCCGACAAATGATGTACACATGAATGCAACATTGAAACTGCTACAATAAGTGCACATGTACAACAACAATGAACCAATATTGAACCAGTTCAATTACCAAAGTGAAGCCACCAGACTCAAATCAAACAGGCGATGACTCAACATTAATTGCCATATGAACTAGAAAATAAACACGAGCAAAATGAATGCAACAGCGGTTCAAATGCAAAGATGGATATGTCAACATATATGGAACAGTAAGTTGACCTAACAACATCGAATATCCCACTGTAATAAAATGAAACTGCAAAGCTAAACCATGAACAAAAATGCAAAGGTCAAGTCAGTGACTCAACGCAGCAAGTTCATCATGTCACACAGCAAAGCACAAGCAATAGCAAACTACTGCAATAACCCATACAAGGGTAGTTAAAAATACTAGTACACATAGAAGTGACTGCATAAAGTTCATCAAACAACACAATTATTCGAGCAATGAATATTAGTAACAAGCATGCAACGAATAATCTCAAGGGGAATATACAAAGATGGAAGGCTCGAGAGGGGCAAAATTAAACTGGAAAATGACCAAGTCAAAATGTAAACCGACTTGGTGGAGACACAGCAACAAAGTGCACTGACCAGGAGATATACAAACATGTGCAAATACAACACATAAATCGAACAATGGTCAACAATATATGCATACACACATACTAATGTATGTATGCATATATATACAGATAAGTCAAACAAGTTCGAACTACATCAACTTCGAACGAAATCGAACAAGTCACGTATGCTACAGGGGTGAACCAAAGTGACAAAGTCACAATGACCGAAGTCAAAAGAACCCACTGTGATGAACGAGTCATCATCAGAAAATCCAAGCAAATATACACCAGAAAAATCCAAAAAATGCATATACCTGTGTTGACACGGTATATACCTACTGCAAATGTAAGGGGAGCAATACATGAAGCAACACATGAAACCTATAGTGCAACTGATAAGAGGTGGAACGAGCATCAAACCAACCAGTACGCCAAGGCAATGGTACAAAATGCCTTATGACACAGCACACAAAAACACCAGTACAGTTCAGTATGCTAAGCACAGGAAACAAAAACACCTATATATGAAACAGTGTGACAAACAGTCATATATATACAACATGAATGCTTATATATATATATATGTATATATATATATATATGTATATATATGAAGCTATGCCACAGTATGCCACAGAGGTAATGGAACTGCAGTTTCAACTCAAAGCCAAAAGTTAATCAAGTATTCAAACCCGAGGGAATAGAAAAACATCAGAGAAATCAACAATATCGAACCACAATTTAACAGCCGAAAACTCAAGTATAAATGGATGTACAGAACGACTGCGCTAAAGAGCAACGTCTAGTTCCAGTGACGATGCAGTATATAACAAGTATACATGTATCAGAAAGCAAATGCAGTGTGTAAAAAAATCAAGACCGCAAGTAATCAAAATCCCAAGGATGTCGAAGACAAGTGACTTCAACACAAAATGCCAACCAAAGCAGTAATTAACAAGCATCGTTAATTGAAAACTCAATCCAAGGCCGAAGCCAACAAACTCATGAAATCAGAGAGTGGAGTGAATATCATCAAACACAAAGTCAAATCGAATTCTCATCAAAATTATGTTTTCCCAAATCATACTTGCAGAAAATATACAGAAATCAAACCAAGGCAGGAAAATCATCAAACACAAAATAAAGTCGAACGACCTAAACACGGACTTAAGGATGAATTAGATGTGAGAATTACTCACCTTGGTCGAAACGAGGAGCACGAACGATCGCTGCAAAGAAGAAGCAGCCGCGAGTGAGGAGGAGGAATCAATCGAGCAAATTGAAGCCCTAATTTGGATCGAAGGACGAAGTCGCCATTGATTTTTTTTTTCCGTATGATTTAGGGTTTTCGAATGAATATGAAACGAAAGGGGGGGAGGTATCGGGTATTTTATGAGGAAGGGGAAGGAGATGTCGGCCATGCTTTGTTTTCGGCTGTGAAGATAGGGTGTGCCTGAGAGGATGGGGCATTAAATGCATGTCCTTCATGCCTTATTTTATTATATATTTTTTTTATTTCAATTCAATTTTTTTTTTCATTTTCTTTAGTAAGCTTCATAGATATACAAACGTTTTGAAGTTCAACTATCAAACACCAATTTATATTAACATGTTTTACAATTAGATTTTATACTTGTATTTTGTATTGATAAAATTCATTCCATTTTATTTAAGTTAAAGAAAAATGTTATTAAAACTAACCATCAATCTATTAATTTACATAAATAATAATTCTTAAATCCAAATTATTTTTCTAAGTCATTAGTTCGAATTTTAAATGCATATTTAATATTCAATTTCAAACTCCAATGTCAAATTCAAATTTTTATTCAACTTTCATTAGATTAAATTCTAAAATTTAATCGCCAATTTCATAGTTATATTGGGAATTCAAACTAAACCATCATTCAAATATTTAAAATTAATTAAATATTTAAAATTTAAATTGTTCAAAATTCAGGGTTGTTACAATCTTCTCCCCTTACAAGAATTTCGTCCCGAAATTATAAGTTAGGAAAAACGATTGTTAAAATCTTACCAATATTTATACCCTACACAATTTTACCAAGTTCGAATCTTATTAAAAATAAATAAACATAGGATTCATTCCATTTATTTTACCTTCCTAGCTTTGTTCATTATTTTCTAAAATCAAGATGTAAAAGTCTTTTACCAAAATTTTTGACTTACAAAACTCAAATTTAAACTTGAAATTCTTCATGTTAGAGATTTGCATATCATATGTTATTTTTTCAAAGCTGTGGACTTTCAAGATATTTTAAAGATCTTCTTCCTTAATTCATTTGGGTTGGAATTATGTAATTCTTATTTCAGACTATTGATTTGCTATCTAAAGTTTTGAAAATACTTGCTAACTCGAAATTTAACAAGTCTATTGTCGTTCTTACAGACATTAGGCATACGCTGGCCAGGCGCAGGACTAAAAATCTCCAAGTACTAAATATACCTGCTTCAACTCCCAGTGAAAATACTTTTAAAAATTCTTTTAAAAATAGATATGGAAAGCACGTTCCCCCATGGATCACAGTTTTACCCGGCGGTTACGCTCTATCCCAGTAGAATCGCTTGTAATCTATAGATTTCACATCTCTTGAATTTCGCCATGGTTGTTGCCATAGATCGCGGTTCACACGGCGGTTATGCTACTATCCCAGTAGAATCGCTTGTGACCGTAGGCATCTCGCCCCTCAAATTACGCTTTGGCCTCTAGATCGCAGTTTACGCGGCGGTTGCGCCACTATCCCAGTGGAATCGCTTGTAACTGTAGGCATCACGCCCCACGAATTATGCTAGCATACATCATCAATTCACATGATCACATCACGATGATCCATCATGAGGGATTCTAGTCCAATTGGACATTCCAACTTATGGAAGTTCTACGTAGCTACGAATTTCAAATGGACACTCACACCAAGTTCCAACAAACCTTCACAAATTTTAAATGGAAGGTACTTTTCCATATCCTCAGTTTAGAAAACATAATGTCATATACATATAGTACGTCATTTCACATTTCGTACATATCATACCTATGTAAACTTACATAGGATTTTCATAATAATGACTTTTCAAACTGATGGTTTTCGAATTATTATATTCACATATATAAGTCTCGAAAACCCAATTCACATTCATAACAAATAGAGGATCCCAAAATTTTTCCATCTCGTTTAAAATTTTCCTCTAAATCGATTTGAAAATTTCAAGGTTATCTCAAACCCAATTCACATTCATAATCCAATTCATTATCGACTTCACATTCGATTTGGATTTCACGTTACATCGTCAATTCTTAACACATAATTGACGTCGACGTATATATAACCTCTGAGCTCTTTACGTCTCAGAGAAGGGTGTTAAGCTAAAAGAATAAATTCTCCGCCACCACAGATATATATTTAATAGAGATCAATTGCTATGTCATCAATTCACAATGTTAGACATACAATCCAAATCGACTATCCAAAATTCAAAGTTCAACTTATATTGTTTTTGGTGTCGAAGTTAAACTCAATTTAACTCAAGATTCAATCTTTTTGAAAAATTTCAAGTTGAACTAATTGTTCAAATTTACCAAAACATCTTTACAAGATATATATAATTTTCCACACTTAACCATTTGAAATAAATTCAAATATTCACTTTTCAATTTATCTTTAAAAGATAGAATTTCAAAACTTTCATTTCATATTGGAAAACATTTCCATACTTATTTAATAATAAGTAATTCACAAATCCATTAATTTTCAACACTTGAAAAATATTCAATATACTTAAATCATAATCAAGTATATATTCCATTCTTTAAGGAAAGCGTTCTTTTAAACACATTTATTTGAGTCAAAACGAATGTTACGTAAAACATCGATACGACGACCCAAAATCACTAGTATAGGGATTCGAGTTTAAGATAGATATATAAATCCCAATACTATATAAAACATTTCCTTTCAGAAACCATTTACTATAACAACAGTGTTATAGTCCACCATTTCCTTATTTCTCGAAAACGTCTATTTCAACAATGAATGTTGAAATCTATGTATTCGATAGTTAATACATTTTAAGACATCTTTTAAAACAATTAACTTCATTCTTTTAAATTTCACTTCTCCAAATCATACCCGTTTATTCAATAATATATTCACCGTCCAAAATCGCGAATATACATCGTTTACCAAATTCAACACTTGGACTTATTTCATAGTTTGAATTCCCGCATACTTTTCACAATATTGGTTTTAAACCGATTTCAAACTTTTCAATATTAAGTTTTTCACTTAACCTAATTCTCTGATGTTCAAATTCAAATTCATTACTGAATCTATTAAATCTATTATAGATTATCATGTTGACAACTTCAAATTTTAAATCTAAATTCCATTTGAATTTTTTTTTTTTTTTTTGCATATGCTTTCAATTTCCAAATTAATCAACTAATTCTTTAGTAAGCCATTCATTGACTTGGTTTCATCAGATTTATATCTCCACATTAACTATTTTAGGCATTAGTTTACACTTGAAATATAAGCTTTACATCAAAACTAGTTTGATTCATACAGTTAAGTAGACAAATAGATTTCCTTCCCAAGATGCTATTTTATTAAAATACTTCGTTCCGTACAACTATCCATAGCTTAATACTTTTAAAATACGTACATAGAAGATTTTGGATTACAAAAGATAGTATTACAAAATATATTGATTGGTTTAAGATTCAAAATTATTGAGGACTATCGAATTCCTGTCTGGTAGTACGCATCTTTGACAAACTTCCCTCCTTGGTTTACACTATTTCAAGTTGTATTAAAGGAGGATTAACACATTCAAAATCAACATGTCCCCAATTCCTACAGTTCCCACAAAAATATGAGATGCTTCCATCCTTATCTATCACCCTTACACTTTTCGCTCTAGCTGATCGGGCTATAGCTTGTTTTCCATGTTGCCTTTCGGTGCAGTTTCTGGCTATATGTCCAGTCTGGCGACAATGGTAGCAGGTTGTCAATTTGTCGACGGGTAAATCGAGTACGCGCTTTTTCCTTTTCACTTTAGGGCAATGACTAAGAAAATGTCCTTTCCCCTGACATTTAAAACACACAATCTCAGGACGAGCGAACCGGACATCCACATTCCTTTTCTTTCTCTTCTCTCGGCACTTAACGGCATAATGTCCCTTTTTATGACATCGATAACAGATAACATCATCATAGGGACCAGGTGCTTGCCTTTCATTGATTTTCCTTTCGATTTCCACACGTGCTACTTCTGCTTCTCTACGAGCAAATGCTCTTTGTTCACGACGTGCTGCTTTTTGTGCTTCGGTTTTCGCCATTTTAATTAACAAAATATTTTCGAAGTTTCCTATCAAAATTTACAATCCTTATTGGCAGAGGTTGGATTTATTCAATCATTTTCCCAAGACAATTTGCAAATTTACATTATCCTGATATATATGATTATTGTTCAACCAAACTTGAGATTCAACTTCGGATTTTATTTCAAACATTTGAAATTTACATATATATACATTCTTGCAAATTAAACTTTGCTTGAAACATAAAAACAAAATTTATTTTATTATTTTCGAAAATATTTTGAAAAATTACTTGAAAATTTTTCTTCCTGTATATACTACTAGTATTGTTCTTCAAAACATTTGAAATTAATTTTCAAAAGAATTTAAAAATCAAATTCCCAAGTTATAGTTTAATGATCCTCTTGGCTATACTAAATTGACATGGCATTTTATTTCACAATTTTTACTTTGGAGATATTCAAAATATTGGATTTAAACCATTTCATTAATTCACTTAACTTACATTTTATTTTTCATAAATCTCAGCAGTTCGATAATGGGTTTTTGTCAAATGATCGGGACTCAAATCTAAGGAGACCTTACTGAAGAGAAACTACCGCAAACCTAAATTTAGAGAGGAATTTCCGAAAAGATTTGAATTTTCAAAATACTTTCTATTAAAAAAAACAATTTTATACTTCTTTAGATTTGGAAAAACGTTTTCTTTATAATGATTCTAGTAACTGTTCATATTAAACATCATAAACTGAGCTTTGTATAAACCAAAGCTTTAATACCACTTTCGCAACGACCCGCCCTTCTGACCGCCCCCAGTCGGTAATTAAACCAACTTGAAACGTTCAAAATGACGGATTGTTATTCAGTTTATAGAGTTTAAACAGAATCAGCCACAGAAACATAGAATAATAATATTATTTCACAAAAATGAATTTTTGTACATATATCAGAGTTTATACAATGAATTAGATTCATACAGCGGAATATCTCTTTAAATACAAAATTCCCTGAAAAGCTAAAGCGAAGCGTTATCACCAACTCTCTCTAACTTCGCTGCCTGAAAATCTTCAAGCTGTAAAATACTGGGTCTAACCCGAGTATTACGTTCAAAAGAAAATAATACACGGGTCAGTCTAATTCAAACTCAGTTATTAGTGCATAGAGGCAATAATAATCAAATAATAATTAGACGACAGTCAAATATAAATTCACCTATCCGATCCCTTAACAAGAAAATCGGATAATGGTAAATATAACACGTAACAGTGTTAAACAACAAATCAGTAGATTCAGATTATCAATGAAGATAGATGAAAGGATTATCAGTAAAAATAATTTTAGAAAGAAAAACATCAGAATTGCCTAAACGATAATTTAACAACAAAATCATCAAAATGCGATTCAAAATATATTGAATTGGCAACATAAAATAATTTCCATCAATAGAAAACATCATTTAAAACATCAAATCTAGTAGGGCTGCAGTACACGCACGCGTGCACGGCCTCGCCACATTTAAAACGTTAACTCTGTGTGGCTGCAGTTCACGCTTGCGTGCACTGCCTCGCCACTACCGTAATGAAATACGCAAAAGATCATAAATCAAAACAAAATAGGATACCAAAAAAAAAACCATGCTGTGTGGCTGTAGTTCACGCTTGCGTGCACTGCCTTGCCACTATAGTGATGATGTACTCAAAAAGATCAATGAACCAAAATCAAATGAAGATTCAAATATCAATGCCACGGCCTCAATGGTCAAAACAGACCAACATGGAAAATGGGCACGTATGTACACAATGAAAGTTCACAAACGAACACAAGGTCAAACCCGAATACCGGGTTCAACTCAAGTGTAATTAGAAAAACAAATCCAATTGCATAAACCAACAAGGGCAAACTGCATACGTATGAACCGCAGTCACCATATGAACGCAACAGTTCAAGTTCCAAAATGTCAAGTGAAGGTGACATCAGTGGTACAGTGGACCACCCTGAAACCAAACAAAATGCATATACGACTGCAGCTAGGCAGTACACATAGAAATTCAAAAGCAAATAGATCAAATGACAATGCAAGCCAGCATCAAAGACACAGCCGACAAATGATGTACACATGAATGCAACATTGAAACTGCTACAATAAGTGCACATGTACAACAACAATGAACCAATATTGAACCGGTTCAATTACCAAAGTGAAGCCACCAGACTCAAATCAAACAGGCGATGACTCAACATTAATTGCCATATGAACTAGAAAATAAACAAGAGCAAAATGAATGTAACAGTGGTTCAAATGCAAAGATGGATACGTCAACATATATGGAATAGTAAGTTGACCTAACAGCATCGAATATCCCACTGTAATAAAATGAAACTGCAAAGCCAAACCATGAACAAAAATGCAAAGGTCAAGTCAGTGACTCAACGCAGCAAGTTCATCATGTCACACAGCAAAGCACAAGCAATAGCAAACTACTGCAATAACCCATACAAGGGTAGTTAAAAATACTAGTACACATAGAAGTGACTGCATAAAGTTCATCAAACAACACAATTATTCGAGCAATGAATATTAGTAACAAGTATGCAACGAATAATCTCAAGGGGAATATACAAAGATGGAAGGCTCGAGAGGGGCAAAATTAAACTGGAAAATGACCAAGTCAAAATGTAAACCGACTTGGTGGAGACACAGCAACAAAGTGCACTGACTAGGAGATATACAAACATGTGCAAATACAACACATAACTCGAATAATGGTCAACAATATATGCATACACACATACTAATGTATGTTTGCATATATATATATACAGATAAGTCAAACAAGTTCGAACTACATCAACTTCGAACGAAATCGAACAAGTCACATATGCTACAGGGGTGAACCGAAGTGACAAAGTCACAATGACCGAAGTCAAAAGAACCCACTGTGATGAACGAGTCATCATCAGAAAATCCAAGCAAATATACACCAGAAAAATCCAAAAAATGCATATACCTGTGTTGACACGGTATATACCTACTGCAAATGTAAGGGGAGCAATACATGAAGCAACACATGAAACCTATAGTGCAACTGATCAGAGATGGAACGAGCATCAAACCAACCAGTACGCCAAGGCAATGGTACAAAATGCCTTATGACACAGCACACAAAAACACCAGTACAGTTCAGTATGCTAAGCACAGGAAACAAAAACACCTATATATGAAACAGTGTAACAAACAGTCATATATATACAACATGAATGCTTATATATATATATATATATATATATATATATAAAGCTATGCCACAGTATGCCACAGAGGTAATGGAACTGCAGTTTCAACTCAAAGCCAAAAGTCAATCAAGTATTCAAACCCGAGGGAATAGAAAAACATCAGAGAAATCAACAATATCGAACCACAATTTAACAGCCGAAAACTCAAGTATAAATGGAGGTACAGAACGATTGCGCTAAAGTGCAATGTCTAGTTCCAGTGATGATGCAGTGTATAACAAGTATACATGTATCAAAAAGCAAATGCAGCGTGTAACAAAATCGAGACCGCAAGTAATCAAAAGCCCAAGGATGTCGAAGACAAGTGACTTCAACACAAAATACCAACCAAAGCAGTAATTAACAAGCATCGTTAATTGAAAACTCAATCCAAGGCCGAAGCCAACAAACTCATGAAATCAGAGAGTGGAGTGAATATCATCAAACACAAAGTCAAATCGAATTCTCATAAAATTATGTTTTCCTAAATCATACTTGCAGAAAATATACAGAAATCGAACCAAGGCAGGAAAATCATCAAACACAAAATAAAGTCGAACGACCTAAACACGGACTTAAGGATGAATTAGATGTGAGAATTACTCACCTTGGTCGAAACGAGGAGCACGAACGATCGCCGCAAAGAAGAAGCAGCCGCGAGTGAGGAGGAGGAATCAATCGAGCAAATTGAAGCCCTAATTTGGATCGAAGGACGAAGCCGCCATTGATTAATTTTTTTTCCGTATGATTTAGGGTTTTCGAATGAATATGAAACGAAAGGGGGGGAGGTATCGGGTATTTTATAAGGAAGGGGAAGGAGATGTCGGCCATGCTTTGTTTTCGGCTGTGAAGGTACATATGGTGTGCCTGAGAGGATGGGGCATTAAATGCATGTCCTTCATGCCTTATTTTATTATATATATATTTTTTAATTTCAATTCAAAAAAAAAATTCATTTTCTTTAGTAAGCTTCATAGATATATAAACGTTTTGAAGTTCAACTATCAAACATCAATTTATATTAACATGTTTTACAATTAGATTTTATACTTGTATTTTGTATTGATAAAATTCATTCCATTTTATTTAAGTTAAAGAAAAATGGATTAAAACTAACCATCAATCTATTAATTTACATAAATAATAATTCTTAACTCCAAATTATTTTTCTAAGTCATTAGTTCGAATTTTAAATACAAATTTAATATTCAATTTCAAACTCCAAAGTCAAATTCAAATTTTATTCAACTTTCATTAGATTAAATTCTAAAATTTAATCGCCAATTTCATAGTTATATTGGGAATTCAAACTAAACCATCATTCAAATATTTAAAATTAATTAAATATTTTAAATTTAAATTGTTCAAAATTCAGGGTTGTTACAATATGTATATATAATAGATATAAATCCTAATATCTAAATGTGTGTATATACACATGTCTGTATTAAATTTTTCATGT
Source organism: Allium cepa (assembly GCA_030765085.1). Classification (NCBI taxonomy): domain Eukaryota; kingdom Viridiplantae; phylum Streptophyta; class Magnoliopsida; order Asparagales; family Amaryllidaceae; genus Allium; species Allium cepa. Next base: position 456,052,200 of record CM060938.1, on the reverse strand, counting down.
TCTTGTATGTTTGAATGTATACATGATGCATTCCCAAATCTTACAATGAGTTGAAATGTTGGGATAATCCATTAACAAATTCCTAAAATAAAATTAAATAAATAACGATTTTATTTAAAACTGGATTAGATCTAGTATACCCAATAGACTACGTATCGAAGCCCTGATTGCTACATTCTCTAGCACACCACGGCATTATTTTTCATCTTATCTTGCTCACCAATCAACGGTTACAACAAAAATTAGCAATGTTATAAAATGGTACTATACAATATCATTATATGAGAAAATTATATAAAAATAATAATTACAAAATGCTACTATGTTGTAGCATTTAAACATAAAAATCTACTACAAAATAACATTATGTAGTATCATTTAAGCCCAACATCATTTTTCATCTCATTCGCTCACCAAACAATAATTACATCAAAAATTAGCTGTAAGTACAAAATGATATATCATTATATAAAATAATCATGTGCAAGATAATAAAAAGTACAAAATGCTACTGTGATATAGCATTTAAAAAAATGCAACAAAAAATGATGTTATGTAGTATCATTTAAAAAATAAAATCAAACATGAAATGCTACAAGATAAAATAAAAAATAAATGCTATTTTTTCTAATTCAGCAAAATAAATGCCACTATGTAGTAGCACTAAAACTTATTGCTATAGAGTAGAATTGAAAATAAACATTATGTATATTTATTCTTTTAACAAACATAAAAGTGCTATAATGAAGTAACAATTATTAATATTATGAAATTTCAAAAATAAAAATAAAAATGATATCTCCTTTACAAAAAAAATCATAAAATGGTACTGGAAGGTAGAACCATAATAAATTAATTTTAAAATGCCACCAGTAGAAAACTTTATAAGTAATATACACATTTAATTCATTTAAAATATTAATACAATTTATAAATGCTACCACAAAATAGCATTGTAATCCAAGATTACACACTTCATCTATAAAATGGTACAACAATTTATAGAGTACTAACAATAAAAAATATAGTTCATAAACTTTTCGTAGTTCATAAATGCTACTACAAAATGCCATTGTCATAGAAAATACACACTTCATCTAAAACTTCTACCACTGTTCATAAACTACTACTGCAATTTAGAAACTTTTACTACAATTTGAAAACTACAATTATAATTCATAAACTACTACTAAAATTTACAGATCGCTTTAGAAATTTATAAAATGCCATTATGAAATATCATTATGAGCTAAAGTATACATATTTTATCTGTAAATGCTACTACATTTCATAAGATCCTAATACAAAATATCATTATAAATGAAACATAAACAATAATTTTTTTCCTAAAAATCATAAATTATATTAGATAGTATCACCACTATAGTTATCTCCTTCTTCCCCAATTTGAAGTTGCTCCTCTATAATCACACTCACCATATTGCCTTCAAAACCTAACCATCCTCTTCATTTTCATCACCACTGTCAAAGAACTCTTGTTCCAAAACCATCATTGTCTTCCAACTCCAAAACCCTAGTCATCGTTTTCATCATCCAACTTTGAAACCCTAGCCGTCGCCACTTGTTTCTACCACAAGAGCCACCATCATCCATCTTTAAACACACATCATTGTTCTCCTCCTCTTATGTATGGTATGGAACCCAATTTCAATTTATCACAACTTTTAAAATTTAAGAAGTCCATCTCATTAACTATTTTGTCCTTCTAGTGAATTTGGGCTGATAGTTTGTCCTTGCGATTGATTTTAAAGTTGATGTCCTAGGATTCAAAGTTTTCTTGAGCTTTATCCTTTAAACAATTATGTTACTCCTAATACATGTGTATTTATCAAGGTTCAAAAATTTTTGTTTTCCGTTTCGGTATTCACAAAATTTAGAAATTTTGGTTTCGTTCCGGTAATTTCGAAATTTCAATTTTAATTCTGATTATAGAATCCGATATTATTTTGTAATTTATAAATACCTAAGTATATGAATAGACAACCAAAGTATATAAAAAAATAAAAATTATGTTATTAAGCCAACTTCATTTATATCCTTATAAAAATCATTATTTTTACTTATATAACTAGGTTTATGTAAGTTATTTTAAGTAAATTATTTTTTACCAACCCAGTCTGTTAACCCACCTTTTTTCAAGGCAGTACACAGGCGGATTTAACCCAACAGATATCATGATAATCAAGGCAGAAAGCTCGGAGAGATGGTTACCAGAATTGGAGATCAATTATATTTGAAACTATGCACTATAGTTGAATGGATTCAAATGGATGGCACCAAAAAATGGCTAAGTATGGGTTTAATACTTCCCCTCGAAGAGGGATCGGAATAGAGGGATCCGAGTAAAGGGATCGGATTAAATGGGATACACACAACACAACTCAACGGTGATCGTCCCATAACTCAACAACTACAAGGCGGATTAAAAAAAAACTTTAAGAATAAGAAAAAGGGCCCTAAGTAGTCTAACCTATGGATCGCACATCATTTAGAGGAGTTTGGAGGGATTGTCCCCTATCCCTCCGTGAAGATCGGCTATAATCAGCCTTTACAACAATAATGCAACAAAGATCGATCAATAACTCGAGTTCTACTGATCCAATTGGCATGAAACTTGAAGACTAGATACAATACAACATGGAGAATGTACCCTAGGGATCCCATATCATTTGGAAGAGTTTGGAGGGATCGACTCCTATCCCTATTCAGGGATTGGTTTAGTTGAATTTGAAGCAATGATCGATCGATATCCCAAAATCTATAGATGCTATCGACATGAAACTTGGAGCATAAGCTTACTACAACATAGGGATCACATATCAAATGGGATACTTTGGACAAATCGGCCCCCGTCCCTCTAAAAGGATTGGTTGAAATTAGAATACATGCAACCCCACTTCATGAAAAATGCGATATATCACAAACCGTAAGTTGTAATGACACGAAATTTAGAGGGCTAGTAGCTAACATCATGGAGAGCCAGCCTAGAGGGATTAAACCCCATTTGGACAAAAATGGGGTACCGATCCCTATTACGGTCCACAATGAGCCTAAATATTCTTATGTGGCCTCGTCATGGCCTGGAGGTTCTTCTACCAAAATTTTAGCCCGATCCATTCACGTCTTCCCTTATAAATACAACAGGCATAGTCATCTTTGAGGGATTGGCACTGATCCCACTACTACAAAACAGGCTATTTGCATCGCCTCATTTGAATCGGTTGAAGTAAAAACTGATGCAAATAGAACTATTTGCATCAGTTCTGTCTTAATAACCGATGCAATTGGTACGTAGAAAGCAATAGGTAATAAAAAAATCAAATTTGCATCAGTTGTCACCAACAACCGATGCGAATAAGTCGATACAAATAGTTGTAGTTGCATCGGTTTTAAAGTGAACCGATGCAACTAAATTAATTTGCGTAACTTTCGTTACGCACATTTAATTCCCGCCGTCCCAATTTTTTGCGCCGCCTCTTATTTCGCCTGCCTCCACAAAAAAAAGAAAAAACCCTGGACCTTAACCAAATCCAACATTTAATCAACCGAATTCTCTTCCATTTTCTCCTCCACCTTCTTCTCCTCTCTCTCATCTCGATTATTACATTTCACTAAGAATTGTAAAAACACGGTAACTACCTTTTCTTTCAGTTTTTTTTTAAATCGAAATCAATGAAAATCAAGTGGCGAATTTGGGTCGTGTTCGATGCTCGCTTGCTGTGAGATTCGCGAGTTCAGGTGTTCGAGAGTAGTGTTTCTGGTTTTGTTCGTGATTGTTGAACGGCGAAGGGGAGTAGGGATGGCCGCGGCGAAGGGAAGTAGGGATTGTTTCTGGTTTTTGGTTTTCAGATACAGTATACTAATCAATTTGTTTTACTTCTTTACAGCAGATATCATCCATGATCCATCGGCCATCATACATGCGTGTTCCAGACCAAAAAATGAAGAAAACATCAGGATATAAGGTGACTTTACAAGTCCTTGGTGCTTTTACAGGTGGTTTTGGTGGTGATTTTACTGGCTAGTGTGTTCTCGTGTTATCTTTGACTAAAGTATCTGAAAATTTTATAATTATTTTTAGACTAAAATATTTAAAAGGATTATATGCCAAATTGTTGTGCTTGTGCATGATCTTGTTGTACACTATAAATGCATAATTACTCCATAAGTTTTGCATGTTATAATACACCTTTTATTGTTATAACCCTTTATTCCTGAATTCATGTATTTACTGTCATAACATATATTCGTATTTCTTGTATTAAATGTTAATAATAGAGTAATAAAATTACATGTGGTAGATGCTAGTATGATTGATACATTTGCTATCATTTTTGCTTTGTAAGGTGAATGTGTGAGTTAGTTTTGCTTTGTCGAGATGATGTGGTCACATATGGGATGACAGTGAATTGATACTGAGTTGATTGTGGGATATTGGAATCAAGACTTGCTCGGTTTCATGTGATTTTGAAGTTTGGTCTAATTTATTAAATCAGGTTAGGCACTTCTTTCGTTTTAGCATTCTTTACCTGTTTGTATTCAAATATTGGATTTTAATTTTTTTTGGTGGGAGTTGTGACCCTTTCCTGAATCTTGACTAAAGCTTCAATCCGATTTCAGTAACTGTGCCATGATCATTTCTGTAAGCACAATAATTTCTTTCTCAGAAACTTCCGTTTGCAAATTTTTTTTAACTCCATCGACTTAACCTATAAGATATAGAAAACCATCAGATGAAATTATTTTGCTACTTGTTTTAACATGTTAAAACATCAAGAATGTACCTTCTGTATAAGAATATTAACATAATGCCTTATATTTGCTACTGCTTCAAAAGCAATTTTCATTTCTTCCGCAATTTTATATTTTCTTTCCATGCATACTATATTTTCTAGTAGAACAATTTTGGACATGGTCTTAACCCCAACCTTACTTTAAAATTGTATAAATACAAATCTAGGCCTGATCAAAATCAGTCATATTTTTTTTGTAATAAGTTTGTGAGGGGACCTAAACTTGATATACATTTTTTTCTTGGGCGTGTGAGTAAAATTTGAACTTAGTAGGAACATAAAGCTAAAATAATTTGTTGAGTCTTTATAAATCTATTGTAACCGTAAGCCAATTAATGTCAATTAAACTAACTAGTAGTTATATCCACAGTACATCCTTATTTTATGATATATATATATATATATATATAATCAGATTTTACGTAACTACATGATTAACTAGAGCCTCCATGATGCAAGTGTTAAATTAGGCTTGCCACAAACAATAAAGGACAAGTTATTTTGTGTTTTGTGGTTGCATTACTAATTTATGTGTTTGTGATTAGTCAATGTGAAGATTTTTGCATTTATTTAGTATACTTGGAATCACTTGTTTTCTTTACATAGCCTTTTATAAAGAAATATCCGAACTTTGAAATGTTGTTTGATGTCAACCAGTTTATTAATTTTTCTGACCAACTATAGAAACACACACATAGGGACACTACCTATATTCATTCTTGTTTTACTGAGGCATGGCCATTCTTCAAACTAACTAGATAGTGCAAAGACCGTTGTATCTGCTGGAAAAATTCACAGAATCAAGATTCCTGTTTTCATTTCTGCAATAATTTGTGGTTTTCAAAATTCCATTTTATTATACATTTGGTATTTTCATGTACTTTTATAGGTAATTGTCTAAAATTCAGCTGAATCATCAAAAATTTTAGTTCAAGCAATTGTCGTTCAATTCAAATTGGCTGAAAGCTAAAGCAGTTTATCATGAGATTTATTTTATGGATTTGTTTAATTTGGTCAATTAATCAGGTTAATGACCTAAATATGTACTGAAATTTAAGCTTTGAATAGGCTAGGGAAATAGGTACCTCAGGCATGTATGAAACTATATGAATTTCGAAAATGCTAGTTTTGCACATAATAATAAAGTTTCCAACATGTACACATATCCCAAATATATCCGAAATAGATACAAACTGAAAAATTAAGGCTAACCTATAAGGTAAAATTTCTCGGCTGTGTGAGATTTATTAATTGGTATCTCATTTTGAAGGCAAGCAATTTCACTTCTTTATTCCCTAATATTTTTTGTTCTGATTATCTTATGTGAATTTTTTGATTGTTGTTGTTGTACGTATAGGTTGATGAGGATTTTGGGAGTGAAGTGATTAAGAAGAAATATCGACAATTGGGTATGAAATCTAGTTTAGAATTCCAATATTCTAGTTTTTGAGCTCTTTATACCTTTAAACCTTTTTTTTCTTCCAAATGCTATGTACTTTTATATGTTACATCAAATTATCAGCTGTTACATCAAGTTATCAGCTGTTCATTTGTCGAATAATGTGAGAATAAAAGGATTTGCTGCATCTAAAATGAGTTCTGAAATATAAATCTGGGAAAATGTAAGCATAAAAGTACATTTGTAAAGATTTTTGAAATAAAGTTGAAAATAAATGTTAATGAATTATATAGGCATGTATATGATTATAATGTAAGAAGATATTGAAAAATGTCAGTGGATAAAGTTATCCTAAATCTTTGCCGGTCTAGTAGTAGTTAGTTTTTGTTTCTCTATCTGGTGTATAATTCACTGATGCTACAACAACTTGTAAAATTAATAAAATTGTTATTCTTGTTATTAAATTCTCAAATTTTCTGTAATGATTCCAATAATGCATTCTTTGGATTTTGTATGTACAACAAACATAAACATTGGATAATTTCTCAATTAACGCTACATCTAAAATGAGTTCTAGCTCAATGAAAGTAAAATTCTAAATTAGTAGCAAACTAAGTATTTCTACTACTAAGAACAACAAACACAGTAAACTTTATCATTGATCATCTCCTCTTGATTGAACTCTTTGATTATCAGATCATGACCAACCTATAAGGTGTACTGTTGAGTTCAAAGCATAGAATCGGGCACTAAAAAATTACCATAAAGTCAATACAAATTTTCATGAAACGCCAGATCCTCTTGGTTTGTCAGAGGAAAAAATAAGCTCTTGATAATGTCTTTTTAACACCTCTCTTTCCAAATTTACTGTATTCCTTGCTTCGTATTTTAGTTGAGTAAAATATAAAGCAATTATTGCTTTATGAAAATTTATTTGACACTACGGCTAACTTTAATTTGATTTTTGAGATTGTACTGTGATTTTGGATTCATTACTGATTTGTTTATATTTTTATAGAAACACCATTGGAATTTGTATTTTGAATTCAGGTTTCATTTCCTATACCGGGTTGAGTTTACAACATACCAAGTAGTATATGCGAATTCATTTCCTATACCGGGTTCCTTGGGTTGCAACCTATATATTTGCATTAAGATGTTAGGCGAAGAAATAAAACATAATTTACTAATAAGAGGATAGAAAATGAAGTCTGCAGCCTTAACTTATTTTATCTTTTAACTCCAAATAGTAATTGTTTCCTACTGCAAACCCAAAGGTCATGAAGTATTCATGAAGTAATTAATGGAGCTATAAGAAAATATGCTTTCATGTTGTAAACATTTTAATATCTATTTTAAGTTAGTTATGTAACCAATAGAGATAAACCAAGTTCCCAGATAATATTGTTCCCCAAATGGTTAAATTATACGAGTAATATAAGAAAATATTGTTTTGTGTCGTTGGTAATATATTAGATGGGAAAAAAACATAATTTACAATAAGAGTCTGAAACATAATATTATCATCGACTCCTAAATAATAAATATTTAACTGATGATGTTTAGGTTTTTGAAGAAGGCAGTTGATTATAATGTTTCTACAGCATAAGTAGACGAAGCAAAATCATCCCCGCTCTCCTTCCAATATTTGCCAGCACAATCTTGATGAGCTGCTGCCTTGCTCAACTCCTAACATTCTCGGTCAATCAAGGAAAACCCATGAACAAAAAACTCAGAAAACTTCCATGTACCTTCTGCTTCATTAACCTCCATCCCTCTACTTTTCAAGCTGATCTCTGTACCCCTATACGATATCCTCACCTCTCTAACCAGAAAATGGCTCGCTAAAGCAAAGGTGCTGACGGGTATGGATTGTCTACTTTATGGATCTTATTGAGAAGAAAATCATACATTCAACTAAGGTAACCAGAGACATGTATTGTTTGTAAACTGTTAATTTCTGTCTATTTTATTTTATCAAATACTATACTAGATAAACTTTCAAAAGATGGAACTTGTTTTACTAATAGTTGTATCCATATGCATGTGTATCATATTGCTATAGTTGTGGAACTTGTTTTACTAATACAAGTTTGTATAAAAGGTTTGCATGCAGCTTACTTAGACAAGGCATGAGGCAAATTTGTTTATCTGCAATGAATAATGACCCAACAGTAGAAGACTCAAAGAAGGTATAATGTTAAATAAGCACTTCCAGCAAACAAGCATATTTGCTTTTCACACACTTCTGCATAAATGCTGATTAGTTATCTGCAATAAGGTAAGGCAAAAAATGTTTTATTCTTAAGTAAATAATTTTAGATATTATTTTATATAAAACATTTGCACAAGAGATTGGACAATAATAAGAAATGCTTTGCGGCTTATCTTTCTTAGGTATCAATGTAATGAAGTTGTGATTTAGTCCTTGAGCTATCTTCCTATTTTGAAAAGCAGCAGCTACTACAGCATACAAGCAATCTTGCAACTCGTCCCGGTGTAGTTTAAAAATTTTCAAAGAAAAACCATCCGGGCCTGGGATTTTGAAGTCTTCAGTAGAAAGGACAACATCTTTTATCTCGGGTATGGTCACAGTAGTAGATAAGTACCTTCTTCTTTCTACATTAATAATTTAAAGTTGGAATCCCTACTTTGCAACCACGAAATTTTGCTCTGTTTCTTATTGAATTCATGCTGGATTTTAAGTTTTTCTTTGAGCTTATAGCATCACAAAATGGGCACGTGGCATAAGGAATTATTGCCCAGGAATTGCATAAAATACCAGATATGACATGATACCTGTAAAAAATATACATCAAATACCTTTTCGACAGTTCAAATAACTGTAAGAGGCACAGTGTAACAGATATATAACAGATTCACATTCAAGATTTCAATCTCGATTGATCTCAACCGCACTATGTACCGAGAATTCAACACTTTATTTTCATAATATTACATATTTAGTGTAATATACATAAAAATAAACATGACATAACATCATAATTGACTACTTTTCCATATCTTGCTTCCAAACGCAGTGCTTTTCTGGCAATAAGATTAAGAGTGAAGGTTCCTCTTTCTGCATACTATCGTAACCACCAAGCTTCCCTATATATAAAAGAATCCTTAGCATTATATCCTAAGCATAACCATTTCATTTATTGATTCAAGTAATGTTAATTATACAGTTACAGTAGGATTTTGAGAGAAAATAATGAATAAAAATAGAAGGATCATCAATATGGGTAATGCAGCTGTGGAACTTCCTCCTGATATAATATGCTCTATTGCTCAGCGACTGCAAATTCCAGATTATCTTCACATGCATGCAGTCTGCACCTCATGGAGATCAGCCCTTAAACATAAACCTTCCACGTTTCCAATTCCCTCACATCTATTAATCAAGGGTATGAATTAACCAAGGGTCCTTTCTGTACACATATATTTAGTATTTTATTTTTTTATGTTTGGAGGTTATCTTACAGTTTACTGGTGTTCTTTATGGACAGGTTGAAAGCATATTGCCTAAAGAGCAAGCAGTACATATAGCCCATGTGACAAATAGAAAAGTCATTTGTAAGTATTCTCAACGCTTATTGTTTTCTTTTTGTTTCAAGTCAAACCATGATGCCCTCCTTTTGTTGTGCTTCAGAGGTTTCCATAAGTTATTATTAGGATAAATTAAATGGGCACGTGGCACAAGGAATTAGCTACTTCTAGATTTTTTGCTTCTTTACCGTTTGATTTATTTTAACTTTATCAAATAGATAGGGAACCTTTGCCTACTAAACTCTTCCCCAAAGATGATCATGTTTGATGGAAAACTATTGGAACCTGAAAATAAACACAAGGACGCAAATTTTCAAGTTTTATATTGAAACTGTAGGGTCAGTTAATGTGAAAAGGATATAGATGTGCTATATATGATAAGAAACATACACAACACTAGTTATGCAGTATATCTGTGCTATGGTAAGAAACAAATGAATGTAGGCCATATATGCACATGAATTACCTGAAGTTGGTCGGCAACATTGACTATAAACCCATTGCATAGAAAACACATACTGTTTTGCACAGGAGAGGATGAAAAAAATAGAACAAGGTGAGGATTCAGAAGCTATTGAAGAAACAGGAACACCAGCAGTTGGTTTAATTACATATAACTGCATTAATTTGTTTCACTGAGTAAATTGTTGATTTTGTGATGCTATAGGCTGAAAGTTAGAGCTTATCGCGTGTATCTGAATACGGTTACTCAAGATTACATGCTACTAAAGGGGATTTAAGTCTAGAGGTGAGTGTAACTTAAGATACTTTGTTTTATCAAATATAAAGTATAAACTGATTATAAAAAATTATACTTCATTTTCGTTAATTTTGCATTCAGTTTGTCAATTCAAACACAAAGGCAGTGCAAGACAAGTTCCATATTATCAAGAACAACAGCAAATAGAATGACATATACTTGTGCATTAGAGTGTTTTTTCCTTTTTCTTTTGTACTTATGATGGGAGGGTGTAATCAAAAGAAAGCGTTTTTATATTGGAAACTATGTATGTGTATTACTCAAGTTATGATTGATCTAAGTAAATATACATATTTACATTAGCAGTAATTACTACTCATTAGCTGCCAGGAATTACTTGTGTATGTTTTTTCTTTTATATATATATATATATATGTAAATATTATCAATAATATATATATAGTCTATTTGATTACTGTAATAATGGTTTTTGAGGGATTAGTTTGCATCGGTTGTTATAAAAAACCGATGCAATAGAGGGATTAGTTTGCATCGGTTTTCAACAATAACCGATGCAACAAGTTCCTTTGTTGCATCAGTTTTTATTACAACCGATGCAACATGGGGGCTGTGTTCAAGCAACCAACCATGATATTTTGCATCAGTTGTTAGTAACAACCGATGCAAAAAGGACCTTTTTGCATCGGTTTCAGAACTGATGCAAAAGTGTTAAACCTGTTGCATCGGTTGCATATGCATCGGTTGTTGAACTGATGCAAAAGGGGGGTAAACAACCGATGCAAATGGCCTATTTTGTAGTAGTGTCCCCAAAGGCAAAGGGCATGCCCCCGGGTCTGGTTGATCGCGATGTTGGAGGACCTACGGTCGATCCTATGGAGCTTGGTGCAAGCCAGAATTTGGATGCTCCTCCGAAGGAGTATGTGACATCCCGGAAATTTGGTGCAATTTTAATTTAATAATCAACGTTAAAAATTAAATTGATTTGATAATATTTGTTAATAATATTTGAATTGATTTAATAATTTTCTTTTAAATAAATATTTAACTGATATTTTATCTTTTAAAAAGGTAATTTAAATTGTTTCTATTTATAATGTATATATGTATATAATTGTATATATTATAAATAGATAAGCTCTGTTTTAAATTAATAAATAAATTTATGTTTTCTAATTCTAATATTTTTGATAATTTTGAAATTTGATTTAATTTAATAAATAATAATATGATTTTAAAAATACTCAAGATAAATTTAATTCGTTTAAAAATAAATTCTAGCTTAAGTTAAATTTAAAATTTATTAACAAAAGATTGTTTTATTTTCTTTTTAGTATAGCATGATAAAAATATGGTTTAAAGATACTCAAGATTAAATTAAAATTTGTTTAAATGATTTAACAAAGGTTGTTTTGTTTTTGTTTTAAATATAGTTGATAAAATAAGTAATTTTTTTATGTAGTGATAATTTCATTTAATAATGAGTTATTTTTAAACAGTATCAATAATGTAATATTTTTACAAATAGATTTTTATATAGATAGGAACTATTATATATATACATATAATTGGGAGAAACTATGGTTTGAAGTTAAAATCAAATCTTTCAAAATTTGTTTATAATAAAATGAATCTTATTTATATTTAACATAAGTAAATGACATAATAAAATATCTATGAACTTAAAAGAGAAAATAAATAAAAAAAATATCTAAACAAAAATATGCAGGTAATCAAAGTAAAGTGTTTCAGGCAAGTAATCATGACTATAAAATAGATATGCAAGCTAAAGAGTAAACAAAATAAACATATGCTAGTAGCTTGTAAATTAAGATTCAAACAAGCATGAACATGAAGTAATAAGAAGTTAAAACAGGCATTGTAAATATGAAAGTAGCCTGTAAAGTGGTATGCAAAGCTAAGTAAAAATATCTTTGTGCATGTTAGACATATAAGGTAGTTTGTAGAGCAAGCTAGAGCAAAGTAATAAGTAAGAAAAAAATATCTATGTACTAATAAGATTTATAAGAGACATAAAGTACAACAAAGATATGCAGGCTAAAGGGTAAACAAAATAAAATAAATGTTGATGGCTTATAGATAAAGACTCAGGCAAGAAGAAGGAATAAAATGCAAAACTTAAGTTAAAATTCATATCAATAACTAAAGTAACTTTTTATATGTACTTGAGGTAAGTATAAATCAGGGAAGCCTGTAGAGTTTTGAAATGCAAAAGCATAAAAAAAAAATATGTAGGTAGCCTGTCAATTAAGATGCAGGCAAGTAGTAAAGAAAATGCAAAGTTAAGGAAACAAAGTAAAGTAAAGAAAATATGATGCAGGCAAGAAAAAAAATGCATAGCAAAATATCTTTGTACACATAAGATAGGATTAGTAGGAAACATAAAGTACTCAAATAATAAATGCTTTCATTTCTTAGCAGCAAATAAGTCATTTCGAATTGTGTAAAAATCATTTCAGCCTCCCTAATATAAAGATCTGGCCTGATAAAACAAAATATAATATTGTACCTGCATGTGCTTAACCCAGATGCCACCTTCCCCTATAAGCTTCTTTATATACCTGCCTTCTTATTTAGTTCGTTCAACATAGCATAGCAAACCTAAAATATACAGGTAGCAAACATTTTATATTTTCATAACTGAAGCATCATACATCAACAAAGGCAACAAGATTAGGGAAAATTAAACAAACAATTTCTCAGTTTTAAAGTTTTAGCTGTTTCAAAACAAGAATACTCTATCCCTTTTCAAGAGCAATGGTGAGTAACATTTTTTTTAAAAACTGAAGTTTTAAACTTATTGCATGTCAATACTTGAATGCTTAAAAATATTTGTGTGAATATTTATGTGTTCATTTCTCTGTGCATTTGTGAGATGAAATATCTGCATATTACCCTGTAAGACCATCCTGTTTATGAATTTTGAGCTCATGTATTACTTCAAAAATCATCTCTGCTCGATATATTGATTTATAGGGCTTAGTATCTAAACAAGATGGGTTTGTTTAATCATAAAGCAAATGTAATAATTTGTATTTTAGTTTGCAAAGTAGAAATGCTCTGTGAAAACTTAAGGAACAGGCAAATGTGTGATATGGGTGAAATTTCAAACATCTTAAATTATTAATCCAGGTTTACAAATTGAATTCTTACCTATAATTAGGATTTTTAAAACTATAATCACATTTTTATGTTTAGTAATTGAAGAGCATTTCTGAGGAGATTACTTTGGGGTTTTTAAAGTATCACTGGTAATCCCAGAGGTTGGAGAGGCTGGAATACGGTCTGGCGGTGGAGGAACGACTGGCGAAGAGGGGAAAATTGCTTGATGTTTGATTTAGTCAAGGTGGAGAGTGCGGTAGGGGATTTTGGTTCAGAACCCTAATTCTGTTTAATGGGATAAAAGTGATCGACATTTACTCTCTGGAGCGTCGAGTGTAATGGGTTCGTGGGAGATGGAAGATGGGTCATTAGCAAAGCAGTAGCCGGAGGCGTTGACTCTCCAGTGGTCGGAATTCGAAGCGCGGCAAGGTTACAAGTTTTGGTGTGGGAACCTGTATATGTTTCCAGGTTTGAGAGTGGAAGTTTGATTTTTTTGTTTCGAGCAAGTGGGGTAGCTTTGGGTGGTCGTGGTCGTATCTGGGGATGACCGGCATCGTGTTGGAGTGCCAGTGGGTGTCCGGAGGTGGCTGGGGCCACGGTGCACGTGCACCGTGCCATTGAAGTGTGGTGGTGTTGTTCTTTGGTTGCAGAGTGGTGAACTGGGGAAATTACTCGAGTCATACAAGTACGTGACTCGAAGCAAGGAAAGGGTAAACTCGAAGCGTTTTAGTTCGCGTCGAGTCAATGTTTATTCAGGCTTTTTGCAGAAACCTGGAAGCAGTGTTTGTTTTCAAAGAAAAAACAAATTCAAATGTAACCTGAAAATAAGTAATAGATTTAAACAAGTCTAAATTTAGTGGGGAGTTTGAATTCAAGTTTATTGTTGGATTCAAATTTGAAAGGAAATCAAAGTTTAAGTGTTTAAAGGGGGGGGGGGGGGTTTCGGGTTTTAAAAACCTAACAGGTTTCAGAATTTTAAATTAATTTAAAATTTGAAACAGAATTTAAACTGTGATTTAAATTCAAAAATTTAAAGTATAGTTTCAAATGAACATTTGAACCTTGAGGTTTTAAATGGATTTGGATTTGAAAATCAGTTTTTAATTCAAGTTTTTAAGGGAAGTTTAAATCAAAAGGTTTGAAATCAAAGATCAATTGATGGAATTCAAGATTATCTAGAATTCAAATCTGAAAATTTAAATCAGTTTTAATATGGATGTTTTAAAAATAAGTTCAAATAAAATAATTTTGAAAAGTAAAGTTGTTTCAAATAAATGTTTAACCTGATGTTGGAAAAAAAAAAGGAAAAAAAGTTTTTAATGGAAAGTAAATAAACTTGAACTTGCTAGTTAAATATTAATGTATTTTGGTTTAAATAAAGTTAAGTAGTTCAATTTAAAAGATTTTCTTATATAAGTTCATATGTAAATAATAAATGTTATTTACGTTTATTTAAAAAAGATTTTAAATTGAATTTAAATTTAGTTAATGTTTAAACAATGATCATTTTGAATCTTAAATTTAAAATGAAATTTTGAATCTAAATTTAAAATGTAATGTTCTAATACACTTTAATATTAACAAAGTCATTGATAAAGAAATAAATTATCTTAAGAAAAATTAAGATATTTAAATGATTAAACAAATAAGTTAATTAAGAAATGACTTATGTACAAATAATTTAGATTAATTTATAACTAGAAATTAATTAAGAAAGTAAATTAAGAAATGTTATTAGTTAATAAGATAATTAACTAAGAATTATTAAGTATTAATTAATGTGATTAATACTTAATAATTAATTAGATTAATTAATTAAGATAATCATTTGTAAATTGTGAAGTAATTCCTTAATGGAAGTAATTAAGAGATTAATTACTTATTGTAATAAATTTTGATAAAATGATTAATTTAAGTTAATTAATTTAGTTTAATTAATTTAGTTTAATTAATTTAAGGAATCATTTGATAAATTGATATGCGTAATTACTTAGTGTATTTAATGGAGCATAATTACTTAAGGAAGTAATTAATGATAATTACTGAATGTAATTAGTGAAAGATGATGTGTCAATAAAGTAATTTGGATAATTACTTTTGAAATTAATCAAGGGATTAATTAATGGAGATAATTGATTATGGAATAATTAATTTATTAATTTGTAATTAAGGGTAGTTAATTACTGGTTGATATTAATCAAGGATGATTAATAATTGTGTTTAATTAAAGATTAATTGCTTAATGCAATTAATTTAAATAAAGTAATTTAATTTAAATCTAAATTAAAGATCATTAATTAATAATTAATGATGTAATTAAGAATTGGTTAATTAAGGAATAATCAATAATGGGTGATTAATTTATGTAATTAATTAACAATAAATATAATTAATTATATTTAATTAATAAATAAAGTAATTAAATGTAAATTACTATGAATGATGTAGGATAATTAGTTTGTGAAATTAATTAAAGACTAATTACCTATTGTAATTAGAGAATGATTAATCAAGGTTGTTTAACCAAGATGAATATTTAGAGGATGATTAATTAATTTGATTTATAATTAATTAATGACTGTATAAGCAGGATTTATAAATAAAGTAATTAATTTAATTTAATTTAAATTAATTAAAGATAGAAGTAGTTAATTTAATTCATTTTAAATTAATTACAAATGGTATGATTATAAATCATTGCTTTTGGATGAATGATATTGATATTTCATTTGATGATTGTGAACTCAGATATGAGATGAATAATATCTATGTGACTTGGATGTTTGGTTTAAGTATGATAGTATATTATTATCTGATTGGGTTGATAATTTTGATTATCTGTTTATGATGATGATACGATTATCTACTATGATATTATGAATTATCTATCTGTGTGTATATTGATAATGTTGAATTAAACTGTTAAGACTAAATAGACAACTTGGCCTTAAAAGACACGTTTTGGATTTCGATGAGACCGGGATCGGTTTTTATTATTTGGAACATCCGAAAACCACATCGATTCCAAATTAACGATAGGTCGTGAATCTGAAGTGAATATAAAGATTCGAAGTACAAGGGTTATCGTCGTTAACTCTGAGGGTGATTCCAAAATGAGTGTAACGAGATAATGCCTTCGGTTTCGTTCGAACCCGGAACGAACTTGTATGGATTGAATGCTTTCAACACATCGTCAAGTGGGCGATGAGCATTCTAAGAAATGTTTTCTATAAAGGTAATCCTAGCCTCAAGCCTCATCAACCGGGAATGGCTAAAACATGAGAGGTGCAGCATGGTTAGGTGGGTCATGCCCAAGCAGAACAAGGTATTCCCCTGTCTAGATGTCCCTTTTTATTTCGGCTGTGTGGGCGGTTGGATGTACACCGACTGCGGGGTTATCTTGTTCGGGACTGTTCAGTAAGGAATGGTTCCGTCCTTGTGTTGCAGGGGGTCGGGAGTGATCCTCAGTACGTTGATCTAGGCCACGTAATGTGACGGGCGGTACCCTAGTAGCCCTGCCATTGTATGGAATCCACAATCCAATAAGTGCCAACGGTTTTGATTGTATTACCCACTTTTGTGGCTAGTAGGTGGAATTTAATAGATGTAACAATTTCGGCTATTTTCTATTTACTTGAAAACCCTAGACCTATTATAATATCACTGAATTTCCTATCAAATGTTTTGGTTAGCGTAAGGTAAAAACTTTTCCATGTTTATGCGTGGGGAGTCTTACGTGATACCTTTTATTTCAAAGGATTTTCAAAATTAAGCAACTTTAACCTGTTACTCATACCAGACCCATGTCTGACCCGGAGTTTATTTTTGTTTTTCATAAACTCTCGGGTACCCAAATTTGTACGGGTAGCCAAGGGATTCAGGTTAGCTTTGACGAATTCTGGAGGAGCAATGGAGCAGGAGGCCTCAGCGTTGTAGATATATATATATATATATATATATATATATATATATAGTTCCGCTGTGTTGGTATCTTTGAGTTATTTGTTTGAGTTGTGTTGAATTAACTAGACAGGTGTTTATAACTGTCTAGTATGTGATGTATTATCTGTATAACTCTGATTGATGTTGTATATTATGTAAATACTTATGTGATTATTATAATTTATTCGTTCCGCTGTGAGATTCTGATGTTGTTGTTCTTTCTTCTCTATCTTTTCTATTTTCTCACCCCTTTCTTTGTTTAAGAACGATACGTCTTCCTGGACGTAGGAAGACGGGGTCGTTACAGTGGTATCAGAGCGCTAGGTTGAGTGAATACCTAGGTTCTTGAGTGATTTATTCTTGAGAGAGCGTATTTGTAATTTTGATATATATGTATATATTTATTTATTTCTACCTATTGTTGGGTTACCTGTTCGGGTTTTCCAATATAAGTTATAAAGGGTAGATAGGTAGTGGTGTGTGTAACACGACTACCAATGGTTGGAATTTGAATGTTTGAGGTTGGAAGTGTACTTGTCGAGACTGTAGACCTAATATCGTCTCGAGTAAGTTTTGGATGGTGTAAGGATTTCATCGATCTCCGAAGAAAATCTGTTAAGATTCGGAGTTCATTTTTGAAGTGTAAGAGTTTGGTTGAGCTAAAGTTTGGATCTGTCGGTTGGACAGAAGTTAGGCATGATATCTTGATACATCAAGGTGCAGTAGCTGTGTGATGAGACACAGTGACTATGGATGTCTCCGAATATGTTTCTATGGAACAAGTAAGGAAGAGTGACTGCTTCGGTGTTGTAGCTAAGTTCAGTAAAATGTTATGTTGGTTTGAGGTCCGAGTTTCTCGAAGAGCTTTGGATTAGGAAGTCTTTTGACTTAGTAGTTTTCTTGGGGTAACTACGGAAGCAGCAGAGTAGTTCCATTTCTTCGATGGATTGGCCACATAAGTGTAAGCTGTTCTGATTTGTAAAGAGAGAGTAGTATCTTTGGAACTATGCTGGATTGATCGCAAAAGTGACTTGCGATAGTTTGAGTGTTCTCTTGTGTTTCAGAGACATTTTCTGCATGTTTTCAAGAAGTCAGAGATTTGCTAACATCTGGAAATTGAGTTAGGTGAAGCAGCTCAGATTTTGGAGAAACTTCGGAGTTTTCTTTTTGGATATGTGAACTTTATTTTTGGAATGTGTTGTCCGACCTGTGTTCGGCTTCAGCATTTACATCTGTTAGTCAGAGTTGCGCAGTGGAAGCATGGTGGCAGCTGTTTAATTGGAAAGCAATTGGATGTTGCAATGTTTGGATTAGAGAGTTCTACGGAAATTTTTCAGGATTTGAGGCCAGATTGGGAGTGCACCTGTTTTATCTTTTCCGGATGAGAGAAGTGAGTTCTGTTTTCTGATTTGGAATAAAGTTTGTGTTCTGAGTTTTTGGTCGATCTTAGAAAGATCATTTTGTTGGTTTGTTTTTGGTTCAGTTTGTTTCTAAGGCATCAGTAAGAGTTGAGCTGGTCAGGGAAGATGTAGGCAGCACAGGATCGTCCGAAGAGTTTTGTGGATGACAGACGAAGGAATTGGGATTTCTAAATCGGAGATTTGATTTTGGGTAAGTGTTTGGTCTTCAGGATTGAATTGCCAGTTTGGATAACTGGAATTCAGTGTGTTTCGCGTATCTCTGAGGGAGTATGTGTAAGATCTATCTCTGGTTGTAGGACCAGCAGTTCAGGGAGATTTGGTTGTTGATTCAGACTTGTCTGTAGTCCGATATCCTGTCTTGTTTGTAGATCTAGATGAGTGAGCTCTGTAGCTTAGTAGTATTGATTGTTTAGATTCTATAGAGCGAGTATCCCGATATATTTATACTTGGGGAAACTCGAGAAAATTCTATACGGAATTTTGTTCGGATAGTTAGATTTGTTTAATTGGATAAATTAGTTGCTATGGTTGTTAGCATATGATTGATATATGCTTGTGTTTAAAAATTAATTTTAATTAGGTTATTAAGTTACCTTTGTTTTAAATTTCGGGGACGAAATTCTTTTAAGGGGGGAGGAATGTGACATCTCGGAAATTTGGGGCAATATCAATTTAATAATCTACGTTAAAAATTAAATTGATTCGATAATATTTGTTAGTAATATTTGAATTGATTTAATAATTTTCTTTTAAATAAATATTTAACTGATAATTTATCTTTTAAAAAGCTAATTTAAATTGTTTCCATTTATAATGTATATATGTATATAATTGTATATATTATAAATAGATAAGCTCTGTTTTAAATTAATAAATAAAGTTATGTTTTCTAATTCTAATATTTTTGATAATTTGGAAATTTGATTTAATTTAGTAAATAATAATATGATTTTAAAAATACTTAAGATAAATTTAATTTGTTTAAAAATAAATTCTAGCTTAAGTTAAATTTAAAATTTATTAACAAAAAGATTGTTTTATTTTCTTTTTAGTATAGCTTGATAAAAATATGGTTTAAAGATACTCAAGATTAAATTAAAATTTGTTTAAATGATTTAACAAAGGTTGTTTTGTTTTTGTTTTAAATATAGTTGATAAAATAAGTAATTTATTTATGTAGTGATAATTTCATTTAATAATGAGTTATTTTTAAACAGTATCAATAATGCAATATTTTTACAAATAGATTTTTTATATAGATAGGAACTATTATATATATACATATAATTAGGAGAAACTATGGTTTGAAGTTAAAATCAAATCTTTCAAAATTTGTTTATAATAAAATGAATCTTATTTATATTTAACATAAGTAAATGACATAATAAAATATCTATGAACTTAAAAGAGAAAATAAATAAATAAAATATCTAAACATAAATATGCAGGTAATCAAAGTAAAGTGTTTCAGGCAAGTAATCATGACTGTAAAATAGATATGCAAGCTAAAGAGTAAACAAAATAAACATATGCTAGTAGCTTGTAAATTAAAATTCAAACAAGCATGAACATGAAGTAATAAGAAGTTAAAACAGGCATTGTAAATATGAAAGTAGCCTGTAAAGTGGTATGCAAAGCTAAGTAAAAATATCTTTGTGCATGTTAGACATATAAGGTAGTTTGTAGAGCAAGCTAGAGCAAAGTAATAAGTAAGAAAAAAAAATATGTACTAATAAGATTTATAAGAGACATAAAGTACAACAAAGATATGCAGGCTAAAGGGTAAACAAAATAAAATAAATGTTGATGGCTTATAGATAAAGACTCAGGCAAGAAGAAGGAATAAAATGCAAAACTTAAGCTAAAATTCATATCAATAACTAAAGTAACTTTTTATATGTACTTGAGGTAAGTATAAATCAGGGAAGCCTCTACAGTTTTGAAATGCAAAAGCATAAAAAAAATATGTAGGTAGCCCGTAAATTAAGATGCAGGCAAGTAGTAAAGAAAATGCAAAGTTAAGGAAACAAAGTAAAGTAAAGAAAATATGATGCAGGCAAGAAAAAAAACGCATAGCAAAATATCTTTGTACACATAAGATAGGATTAGTAGGAAACATAAAGTACTCAAATAATAAATGCTTTCATTTCTTAGCAGCAAATAAGTCATTTCGAATTGTGTAAAAATCATTTCAGCCTCCCTAATACAAAGATCTGGCCTGATAAAACAAAATATAATATTGTACTTGCATGTGCTTAACCCAGATGCCACCTTCCCCTATAAGCTTCTTTATATACATGCCTTCTTATTTAGTTCGTTCAACATAGCATAGCAAACCTAAAATATACAGGTAGCAAACATTTTATATTTTCATAACTGAAGCATCATACATCAACAAAGGCAACAAGATTAGGGAAAATTGAGCAAACAATTTCTCATTTTTAAAGTTTTAGCTGTTTCAAAACAAGAATACTCTGTCCCTTTTCAAGAGCAATGGTGAGTAACATTTTTTTTAATAACTTAAGTTTTAAACTTATTGCATGTCAATACTTGAATGCTTAAAAATATTTGTGTGAATATTTATGTGTTCATTTCTCTGTGCATTTGTGAGATGAAATATCTGCATATTACCCTGTAAGACCATCCTGTTTATGAATTTTGAGCTCATGTATTACTTCAAAAATCATCTCTGCTCGATATATTGATTTATAGGGCTTAGTATCTAAACAAGATGGGTTTGTTTAATCATAAAGCAAATGTTAAAATTTGTATTTTAGTTTGCAAAGTAGAAATGCTCTATGAAAACTTAAGGAACAGGCAAATGTGTGATATGGGTGAAATTTCAAACATCTTAAATTATTAATCCAGGTTTACAAATTGAATTCTTACCTATAATTAGGATTTTTAAAACTATAATCACATTTTTATGTTTAGTAATTGAAGAGCATTTCTGAGGAGATTACTTTGGGGTTTTTAAAGTATCACTGGTAATCCCAGAGGTTGGAGAGGCTGGAATACGGTCTGGCGGTGGAGGAACGACTGGCGAAGAGGGGAAAATTGCTTGATGTTTGATTTAGTCAAGGTGGAGAGTGCGGTAGGGATTTTGGTTCAGAACCCTAATCTTGTTTAATGGGATAAAAGTGATCGGCATTTACTCTCTGGAGCGTCGAGTGTAATGGGTTCGTGGGAGATGGAAGATGGGTCATTAGCAAAGCAGTAGCCGGAGGCGTTGACTCTCCGGTGGTCGGAATTCGAAGCGCGGCAAGGTTACAGGTTTTGGGGTGGAAACCTGTATATGTTTGCAGGTTTGAGAGTGGAAGTTTTATTTTTTTGTTTCGAGCAAGTGAGGTAGCTTTGGGTGGTCGTGGTCGTATCTGGAGATGACCGACGTCGTGTTGGAGTGCCAGTGGGTGTCTGGAGGTGGCTGGGGCCACAGTGCACGTGCACCGTGCCATTGAAGTGTGGTGGTGTTGTTCTTTGGTTGCAGAGTGGTGAACTGGGGAAATTACTCGAGTCATACGAGTACGTGACTCGAAGCAAGGAAAGGGAAAACTCCAAGCGTTTTAGTTCGCGTCGAGTCAATTTTTATTCAGGCTTTTTGCAGAAGCCTGGAAGCAGTGTTTGTTTTTTTTTTTAAAACAAATTCAAATGTAACCTGAAAATAAGTAATAGATTTAAACAAGTCTAAATTTAGTGGGGAGTTTGAATTCAAGTTTATTGTTGGATTCAAATTTGAAAGGAAATCAAAGTTTAAGTGTTTAAAGGGGGGGTTTCAGGTTTTAAAAACCTGAAAGGTTTCAGAATTTTAAATTAATTTAAAATTTGAAACAGAATTTAAACTGTGATTTAAATTCAAAAATTTAAAGTATAGTTTCAAATGAACATTTGAACCTTGAGGTTTTAAATGGATTTGGATTTGAAAATTAGTTTTTAATTCAAGTTTTTAAGGGAAGTTTAAATGAAAAAGTTTGAAATCAAAGATCAATTGATGGAATTCAAGATTACCTAGAATTCAAATCTGAAAATTTAAATCAGTTTTAATATGGATGTTTTAAAAATAAGTTCAAATAAAAAAGTTTTGAAAAGTAAAGTTGTTTCAAATAAATGTTTAACCTGATGTTGAAAAAAAAAGGAAAAAAAAGTTTTTAATGGAAAGTAAATAAACTTGAACTTGCAAGTTAAATATTAATGTATTTTGGTTTAAATAAAGTTAAGTAGTTCAATTTAAAAGATTTTCTTATATAAGTTCATATGTAAATAATAAATGTTATTTACATTTATTTAAAAAAGATTTTAAATTGAATTTAAATTTAGTTAATGTTTAAACAATGATCATTTTGAATCTTAAATTCAAAATGAAATTTTGAATCTAAATTTAAAATGTAATGTTCTAATACACTTTAATATTAACAAAGTCATTAATAAAGAAATAAATTATCTTAAGAAAAATTAAGATATTTAAATGATTAAACAAATAAGTTAATTAAGAAATGACTTATGTACAAATAATTTAGATTAATTTATAACTAGAAATTAATTAAGAAAGTAAATTAAGAAATGTTATTATTTAATAAGATAATTAACTAAGTATTATTAAGTATTAATTAATGTGATTAATTTTAATAATTAATTAAATTAATTAATTAACATAATCATCTGTAAATTGTGAAGTAATTGCTTAATGGAAGTAATTAAGAGATTAATTACTTATTGTAGTAAATTTTGATAAAATGATTAATTTAAGTTAATTAATTTAGTTTAATTAATTTAAGGAATCATTTGATAAATTGATGTGCGTAATTACTTAGTGTATTTAATGGAGCATAATTACTTAAGGAAGTAATTAATGATAATTACTGAATGTAATTAGTGAAAGATGATGTGTCAATAAAGTAATTTGGATAATTACTTTTGAAATTAATCAAGGGATTAATTAATGGAGATAATTAATTATGGAATAATTAATTTATTAATATATAATTAAGGGTAGTTAATTACTGGTTGATATTAATCAAGGATGATTAATAATTGTGTTTATTTAAAGATTAATTGCTTAATGTAATTAATTTAAATAAAGTAATTTAATTTAAATCTAAATTAAAGATCATTAATTAATAATTAATGATGTAATTAAGAATTGGTTAATTAAGGAATAATCAATAATGGGTGATTAATTTATGTAATTAATTAAAAATAAATATAATTAATTATATTTAATTAATAAATAAAGTAATTAAATGTAAATTACTATGAATGATGTAGGATAATTAGTTTGTGAAATTAATTAAAGACTAATTACCTATTGTAATTAGAGAATGATTAATCAAGGGTGTTTAACCAAGATGAATATTTAGAGGATGATTAATTAATTTGATTTATAATTAATCAATGACTGTATAAGCAGGATTTATAGATGAAGTAATTAATTTAATTTACTTTAAATTAATTAGAGATAGAAGTAGTTAATTTAATTCATTTTAAATTAATTACAAATGGTATGATTATAAATCATTGCTTATGGATGAATGATATTGATGTTTCATTTGATGATTGTGAACTCAGATATGAGATGAATAATATCTATGTGACTTGGATGTTTGGTTTAAGTATGATAGTATATTATTATCTGATTGGGTTGATAATTTTGATTATCTGTTTATGATGATGATATGATTATCTATTGTGATATTATGAATTATCTATCTGTGTGTATATTGATAATGTTGAATTAAACTGTTAAGACTAAATAGACAACTTGGCCTTAAAAGACACGTTTTGGATTTCGATGAGACCGGGATCGGTTTTCCTTATTTGGAACATCCGAAAACCACATCGATTCCAAATTAACGATAGGTCGTGAATCTGAAGTGAAGATGAAGATTCAGAGTACAAGGGTTATCGTCGTTAACTCTGAGGGTGATTCCAAAATGAGTATAACGAGATAATGCCTTCGGTTTCGTTCGAACCCGGAACGAACTTGTATGGATTGAATGCTTTCAACACATCGTCAGGTGGGCGATGAGCATTCTAATAATTGTTTTCTATAAAGGTAATCGTAGCCTCAAGCCTCATCAACCGGGAATGGCTAAAATGGGGAAGGTGCAGCAAAGTTAGGTGGGTCATTCCCAAGCAGGACAAGGTATTCCCCTGTCTAGATGTCCCTTTTTATTTCGGCTGTGTGGGCGGTTGGATGTACACCAACTGCGGGGTTATCTTGTTCGGGACTGTTCAGTAAGGAATGGTTCTAGCCTTGTGTTGCAGGGGGCGGGAGTGATCCTCGGTACGTTGATCTAGGCCACGTATTGTGACGGGCAGTACCCCAGTAGCCCTGCCATTGTATGGAATCCACAATCCAATAAGTGCCAACGGTTTTGATTGTATTACCCACTTTTGTGGCTAGTAGCTGGAATTTAATAGATGTAACAATTTCGACTTTTTTCTATTTACTTGAAAACCCTAGACCTATTATAATATCACTGAATTTCCTATCAAATGTTTTGGTTAGCGTAAGGTAAAAACTTTCCCATGTTTATGTGTGGGGAGTCTTACGTGATACCTTTTATTTCAAAGGATTTTCAAAATTAAGCAACTTTAACCTGTTACTCATACCAGACTCATGTCTGACCCGGAGTTTATTTTTGTTTTTCATAAACTCTCGGGTACCCAAATTTGTACGGGTAGCCAAGGGATTCAGGTTAGCTTTGACGAATTCTGGAGGAGCAATGGAGCAGGAGGCCTCAGCGTTGTAGATATATATATAGTTCCGCTGTGTTGGTATATTTGAGTTATTTGTTTGAGTTGTGTTGTATTAACTAGAAAGTTGTTTATAACTGTCTAGTATGTGATGTATTATCTGTATAACTCTGATTGATGTTGTATATTATGTAAATACTTATGTGATTATTATAATTTATTCATTCCGCTGTGAGATTCTGATGTTGTTGTTCTTTCTTCTCTATCTTTTCTATTTTCTCACCCCTTTCTTTCTTTAAGAACGATACGTCTTCCTGGGCGTAGGAAGACGGGGTCGTTACAGAGTACGTTTTGGAATTCCCTCATGGACTGGGGGCAGTTTGGAAATAATGATAGGAGACTACTGCTGGATGAAAATGGCAGGTTTGCAAAGATGATCAAGTGAGCTATGCATGGAGGATTGGTGAACAGGGATCTAGAGGATGCAAATACAAGTCTGTTCACTCCTATATCAGGAATGCTAGAAATCCACCGGAGTTTAAACTACCAATGCTAGAAGTATATAATGGAAAGTCGGACCCAACTATGCATATGATGAGATATATACAACACATGGATGTACTGGGGGTATCATAGGAGGTTATGGCAAGGTGTATCCCTCTATATTTGTTGGAGTTAGGTGCACTCTAGTTTAGGCAGCTGAATAATGGTTCAATAAGGACATGGAGCGGGTAATCGGTTCATGAGGCAGTTTCGGGTCCACATCGCGAGACCCAAGAATGTTGTGACATTGGCAGCATTAAAGCAGAGGATCAGAGATCCTCTAAGGAGTTTTTAACATGATTTAATGCAGCGACGACATCGGTAGATTGACCAGATCCATCCATGGTTTTGATAGCAGCTATATCAAGAATTGTCGATGGCATAGACTTCAAGGATTCATTGGCGTAGGATCTACCATAGGATCTCGGAGAGTATTTCCATGAGGTGGAGAGGTTCCTGCAGTAGGAGGATGTGCAGACCAATAAATAGGAGGCGAACATCGTGCAAGGGGAGGGATCACATGGTGAAGGATTTGGGAAAGAAAAACGAAAATGGAAAATAAATGATGGATATGATGGATCAAATAAGCGAAGGAAGGATCAGGAACCAAACTTCACCATGTACGCGGATTTGATGGACAGTTTGGTACGGATTTATCTGAATACAAGAGGGGCAACTCCCCTATCGGAAACTGACAAGGAGGGTCCCAAAGAACGGGAATTCAGGGCTGGTAAATATTGCTTATTTCATGAACTGGATGGGCACATCATGGATGAATGCCAACACTTATAGGATATTATTGAGGAATAAGTCAGGAATGGTAGGCTGCCACAGTACATGAGGAATCGAGCAATAGCGGTGGGACAGGAGCGGCTACTGTCCACATCAAACATGAATGACCCTAGATTGGGGCCACGACTCGTCATCAACTGATCATGGTGGCAAAGACCTAGTTCAGGACTTGGACTTTCGTCATAAAAATAAAATTTCAACTCTATTTTCTAAAATAAAGCATCTATGCCACTTACACATGCACGGGAACCAGAGCGGTCCCTAAACATGCTCTAAGATGGCAATAAACCGCCCTGCCCGGAGTGGCAGCATCTAGTTTTTTCAAGTTTTTTTGGTCAATTGCAATTTGAATTTAATAAATGGATTTGGATTTTATGGATTAATTCCTTGACAGGAGAGTTAGGGCTGGAGAAAGGAAGTTAGTTCTTATTTGATCGCTTTATGTCTCGGGACACGGGACTGGAGTGCAAGAAGTGAGTCGCTTTGCCAGAGAGCGACAAGATCGACTCACTTATCAATGTTCCCCCTTTTTTCCAGGGAGCGACCGGATAGGGTTTATCAAGTGCCCGAAGAATCTATGAATAGCTTAGGACTTAGGCTAAGACATCGCTTAATGTTCAGGGACATTGAATCAGAGTGCAAGGAGTAACGCTGTTTTGCCGGAGAGCTGATCGGCTTACTTGTCATTGTCTCCCCTTTACTAGAGAGTGACCAGATGGGATCCAGCAAGAGTCCAGAGAGGCTATGATCAGTCTCGGAGGGCCAAGGCATCACTATATGCCACCAAAGGGGCTGGACTTCAAGGGATAGGTCACTTCATCAGAGTGTAACAGGATTGACCTATTCAATCAATAAGTTTGGATCGAGCTTAGCAAGGGTCCAGGGAGACCGTCAATAATCTTAAGAGATCGTAGGATTGGCACACTGACTTGCAGGATTGCATAAGGCTATGGACCGGGAACGGTCCTGGATTTGGCTAACTACTTGAAGAGGTCACAGATTCAGATATTAACTTCGAACAATAATGGAATTGGCTTTGGATGGATACAGATTTGGATAAAACGATCCGAAGAGATCACGAATTTAGTTAATAAATTCGGAATGGATCCAAAATTAGATATAGACTCAGAATGGTCATAGATTTCACTAATGATATGGTGAGATCATGGATTTGAACTGGCGATGGATTAGATTCGGATTGGATAATATGACCGTCGATGGATTATAGACTTCGGAATTTGGATTTATGGTAATTCAAAACACAAGGCATGTTTTGAGGGGCAAAGTGTTAACCCACCTTTTGTCGGGGCAGTAAAAATGTGTATATGAACGAACAGACTTCATGGTCATCAAAGGTAAAAAGTTCGGACAGATGGTTACCACAATTGAAGATCGATTATATTTGTGACTATAGGCTATAGTTAAATGGATTGGATTAAACAGGATGCACACAACACAACTCAACAATGATCACTCCATAACTCAACAATCACAAGGCGGATTGAAATGAAACTTTGAGAACAAGAAGAAGGGACCCTAGGGAGTCTACCCCAGGGATTGAACATCATTTAGAGTAGCATGAGAGGATCAACCCCTATCCCTCCATAAGAATCGGCTGTAATCAGCCTTCACAACAATATTGCAACAAAGATCGTTCAATAACTCGAGTTCTACTAATCCAATTGGTATGAAACTTGGAAGCTAAACATAATACAACATGGACAATCGTCCCTAGGGATCCCATACTATTTGGAGGAGTTTGAAGGGATCGACCCCTATCCCTATTCAGGGATTGGCTTTGTTGAATTTGAAGCAATGACCGATCGATATCTCAAATCTATAGATGCTATCAACATGAAACTTGGAGCATAAGATAACTACGGCATAGGGATCACACATAAAATGGGATATTTTGGAGGGATCAGCCCATATCCCTCCAAAGGGATCGATTGAAATCTGAATACATGCAACCCTACTTCATAGAAAATGCAATATCTCACGAAATGTAAGTCGGAATGGCACGAAATTTGGAGGGAAAGTAATTAACATCATGGGGGATCCCAGAGGGATTACACCCTATTTGGACACAAAATCAAGATCGTTATAGATCCCTATTACGGTTCCAATAGGCCTATGAATTCTTGTGTGGCCTCGTCATGGCCTGGAGGTTCTTCTATCGAAATTTCAGCCCGATATGTTTACGTCTTCCCCTATAATATGGCAGGCATGGCACCATAAAACAGATCTTCTTTCTGCTTCTCTTTATATTCAACCTAGGCTACACTCTGTCAATCTTATTCTTGGATTTCAGATTGTAATTATGAACAAACTATAGTATAATAAGAAGGATTATTTTAGAGTGGGCGTAGGTTGGAGTTAGCCGAACCACTATAAATCTTGTCTCTTTTTTTACTTCCTTTCATTTTTGAATTTGTTTGTTCGTCATACTATATTCTCTACAATAAATACTATCTTAGATCTGTAACTGGATGTTAGTACTTTCATACAACTGGCTGTTGATGGCCATTTTTGCCGTCAACACAACCCAACTACTAGCCCAACCCACAATTAACAACATCAAATAAAAAAACAAACAAACCCTTCTTCCTTCTCTTGCCTCACTACTTTCTACCTCAGCTAAGTCTGTACCTTAGCATGAATCAACTTCGAATTTCATCCTAGTTCCAAAGGAAAAAACAAATTACTAATGGATGCTTGAAAGTGACGAAGAGAAATATATTATCAGAATTCAATTTCGATTTGTAGATCAAAATAGATGATCCGAGCTTGGTAATTTTGAAATTCAATATTAGTTTTTAATTAATCTTCATATTGTAAACTTTTTTCTTACTCTTCTTATCTCTTAAATCAAAGACGAAATTTTGAGGAAATTTCTGTCCGCTCCATGCCAAAACCAGAACGAAGATAATGACATTCCAGCATGCCAGCCAGAATTTAGAACATTGGTATTTATGTCTTTCTTAATAAAAAAATTTAAAATCTAAACAGGCTTGACTGAACCCTTACTATGTTATATTAGAAACAAAAATGAAAGCTACAGGGGCAAGGAAAAAGAAAAATAAACTAGCTAAAATAAAAAAGGAAATAAGCCAAGGTTCGAAATTCCGGTTTTCGATTCCGTTTCGATCGTTAGAAAATTCTAAAATTTCGGTTGCGTTTTGAAAATTCTGTTTTAGTTCCGATTGTAAATTTCGTTACCTTTCAATTTTTTTATATATTAATAAATAGTAGAAACATACATTCAAAAGCATTAAAACCGTCCAAAATTTTCATATATCTCATTTCCTACTCTGAAGTTAAGAATTCTCAACTGTTCTACTGAAAAAACAAGGCCCAATTATTTAAATATAGCTCTATAGTTCAAAATGCTCAAAACACAAGCATTTTACTTTAAAAAAAATTCAAGGCCCAGCTTTTCAAAAATAACCCATTCATTCAAAATCCTAACACAACTAGTGTTCCTAACCCAAAAATTCGGATCTCGTCAAAAACTGCAACTGCCCATGTGGCCAAGAAAGAAAAAACGTCACCTCCTTCTCGCCTTTTCTCTTGCGTGCTAGCTGGAGATTTTCCTTGCTTCAATCAATATTCTTAGGTATTCTAGAATAGGTTTTTCATTTTTTTTGCAACGAGATTTCAAAACCGAAATTTTCCATCGATTCCGGATCGGCCAGTGCCAGAACTAGACTGGGATGGATGGGATTTCGGCGTACCGTCGGGAATCTCGAACCATGAAATAAACTCAAAATGCTTCAGTTGAATGAAGTATTTGCAACTTTATCTCCCATAGTTTATAGAGTAGCATGTCTGATGAAGGTAATAAGCTTGCTGAATAAGAGATCAGAAGCCATATTTGTATGATTAAAAACTCTCATTCTAGATTTCAACATCGCATTTCTTCATAATAAGAAGAAATAATCTGTTCTACATAGTTTTGTGTCTTGTTTGATTAAAAATAGAAAACTATTCCTGACGTCTCTCTTCGGCTTAGGGAAATCGTAATAACTTAAGATACAAGTCCATAATTCATGCACATA
This sequence comes from Allium cepa, assembly GCA_030765085.1. Lineage (NCBI taxonomy): Eukaryota > Viridiplantae > Streptophyta > Magnoliopsida > Asparagales > Amaryllidaceae > Allium > Allium cepa. Next base: position 456,021,145 of record CM060938.1, on the reverse strand, counting down.
ATCGCATTTGAAAAATATACGGTTTCTTGTTTCCATGTAGGAGTTGCATAGAGAGTAGTAAGTGTTTGACAAAAAGCCCATTTTAGTAAGTTTATCTTGGGTAAGAAGAGAGCTCTTTAATATTTTCTATAGATGAAAATTTGTCCTTTGTAGAGCCAAAGGATTTCTAGATCCTCTTGTGCAAAGGGTAGATAGGTAAGGGGATTCTTAGGTCAACAGCTTGGTGAACTAATTTAATGTTATGTCCATTTTTAAAATTTGGCCATGTAAATCCTTTAGCATGCATAACATGAGGTTATCCATTATGTTATTCCAAAGGTTTCTTACAAAAGCACTACTAGAATAAGGAAGGACTATATCTCCATATTGTATGTAAGTTCTTGCAAAAGCTTTGCCAAGGTCCCATAAGCCAGCTTTTCACTATGAGAAAGTAAGTTATTTAATATGATGCCAGAAACTACCCAAGGATTATGCCAGAAAGAGATTTTTTTTATAGAGCTTCCTCCATTATATTTGATAAAAGGTAGGAAAATATGCCTTAATTTGAGGATGCATCTCTATAGCCACGAATAGGATCATGGAATGGGTATAGTCCAAAAGTCCTTTTTCAAAAGATGATAGTTATTCATCCAACAAACCCATAGGGATTTAACATTTATTTCTAAGGAACTTGAGTGTATTGGGACAGAAGCTTGGTTCTAAATAGATAGGTTCAAATTCCAAGACCCCCCCTTTTTTTGAAATATTGTTTTTCTTAAAGGAGACGACGAGAGTTCTCTAGAAAAAGAATCACCATGCCATAGGAAATGATTCAGGGCCTTGTTTTTCATAGAAATTAATTATTTAGGAAGGATAAAGGTTCTTGAAAAGTAGGCAGTCATAGCTATACCAATAGACTTGATGACGACAATCCTTTCTGCTTAAGATAATTAATGAATAAGCCATGTACTAAGCTTACCAATAATAGCTTCATACAAAGTCATCCAACGATTAGTACTTATTCTAGAGGATGTCAGTGGAATCCCTAAGTACACAATGTTAGGTGGTATAGGTTCCGGATTGGATATATCAATGGTGGCAGAAGTATCGGAGCTGTCAAGACTAGTAATTAAAATATTTGATTTTGGGTAGTTAACTACTAGACTAGTTAACTTTTGAAAAGCGATCATGGAGTTTATAATGGAGAAGATAAAGTTTATATTAGGTTTAGTAAAAATTACTAAATCATCAGCAAACATTAAGCATGTTATTTGTAGGTCCTTACACTTAGGTTAAAGCTTTAATCTTTTGTTATTCACTTCAAAGTTCAACATACTAGTATATATGTCCATAACTAAGATAAATAAGTAGGCATAAACTAAGTCATCTTACTTAATTCCATGAGAGGATTTGAAATAACCAAATGGAGAGACATAAAGAATAATAGAAAAGAATGGTGTAGAAATACATGCGTTGATCCAAGCAATAATAGGTCCAGGGAAATGCATTTTTATGATCACAATGACAAGAGAATTACAATTAAGGGAGTTAAATGCTTTTTGAATGTTCACGCTTCACCATACATCTTAGAGAGATGTTCTTTGTATTATAGCCTTTGAGTAGTTCATGGGTTAGAGGAATGTTATCAATTACATGTCTAAGAGGAAATCCACTTGTTTTGGAGAAATCGTTCCATTAAGAAATGGTTTTAGCCTAGTTGAAATTATTTGTGTGATACATTTATATATGACATTATAGTAAGTTATTGGTCTAAAATTAGCAAACAGAGCTAGGGTGGTCTAATTTAAAAATCATGGAAAATTAGTAGAGTTGATGCCACATAGTAAAGTCCTTGTATTAAAGAAAAGGTGTATAGCTTTGTAGAAGGTGTAAGAGATTATGACCCATGAGTCTTCGTAGAAGAAAGGATTGAATCCATCAGGCCTACTGGAACTAGAAGAATTCCGATTAAAAAGAGCATCTTTGACTTCATGGCCAGATATTCGAGTGTTCAAGGAAGAAGATTCCATGGGAGTGATGGTAGGAACATCATAAAGATATATGTTGGCCAGGTTAGAATTTTGAATACTTTAAGAGTTAAAAAATTGATGAAATAATGTAGCATGGCATTGTTGATATCATTGGGTTCTTAGTGGTTATTCCCTTGCATATCATAAATTGAATGAATCATAGAATTTGAGTAATTGATTTTTTTTTTTTTTGAATTGCCTAGAGAACCAAGCTTCGCTTGTAAACTCTAGGGAAGTATATGCCTGCCAAACACATACTTCGAGTAATTGATTTTTAAGGATGAGTGGAACAAATTAGTATTTCTATCACAATTGAAATAAAAATACTTATCAAGTTTTTTTCAGACGTCGCTTCCTTATCTTCGAGACCTCTAAGAAGCAAGCTAAGAATATTATGTTTTGAATCAAAACGGTTAGAATTGGAGGGTTTACCCAACATATCCTTTTGTACCTTATCAAGTTCACTTCTGATAACATTAGACTTGTTAGAGCTAGTACCAAATTCTTTGGACTCCTAACTTTTAAGGAGAACATTGGTAATTTTGAGCTTAGCCTAAACTCAAACAAAGGATTAGCATGGAAAAATATTAATGCCTCGTTGCAGAACATGTTTAAAAGTATGTTAATTAGTACAATTATTAAAAAAATTAAATGAGGCATGACTTTTGAAGGGAGCTGCTTTACAAGCTAGGATGATGGGACTATGATTAGATATACCAGGGTTGGGAAAGTGAGAGAAAAGTGTAGGCTGGGAGAAAGGGTTTGATAATTGTATAAGGAATGATCTAGTTTACAAAATGTTCCATTGTCGTGTTTATTTTTGTTGTTCCAAGTGTACATAGCTCTAGCCCTGTTGATTTCAGATGGGCCGAAGAGATGTAGGGGTTGATTGAGATGAGTGATTCATTCATAGATTTAAGGTTACCACCTATTTTTTAGGATATTTTAAACATGCGGTTAAAGTCTCCTAACATAATCCCGTGGGATTTTCCCCGAAAATAAAGAAGGAAATATAATTAAAAGATAAGAATAAACCTAAAAGAGAAAATTTCACAAACATCCGAATTTTACTATGGGACTTAAACTATCGTGTCCGTGGAAATTTTGTGGACAATTTTCATATATAACTTGTTGAGATCCGAGCTAAAATGAAAAAGTTACAAAGGTTTGAATATTAAATTATATATATATATATATATATATATATATATATATATATGATTAAGGGCGAGGTCAACCCACACCGGCCTCGGTCTACCGAAGGCGGTCGACTTAGCCCCAAGGGTGGTCAACTTAGCCCTAAGGGCGGTTGATCCGACCTTGTGTCGATCGTAGGGTTGCGACCTAACGTCGATTTGTTTCGTGCGTTCGAGATTATTGCGTACTGTCTACGGTTACGGATGACGAATGAGATGATTTTGAACTGGGATCTAACGGTAGTGAGTTGAGGTGTTCCCCTATAAATTGACAGCTTATGTTAGTCTTAAACCCTAATTCTCTCCATTACAGCAAAACTCTACCAAAATGAAACCCCAAACTCTAATCTCCCAAATCAATTTCTAAACCCCAATTCTATTCCAAATCTCAAACTAAGTTAAAATAAAACGGGATCTAGCAACTGGAGGAGAGGCCTACGTGGATTTAGGGGAAAAAGCTTGTGGTGCCAGAGGAAAACCTAAAGCTTACGACAAGATGAGTGAGCATAGACTTAACAAGTTAATTAAATTAATTGATTTTTATCCCTACCGTATGTTGATTTGACTATTAATTCTAAGATTTATCCCTTAAATTATTAAATTGGGAATCTGGAATAATGGATCCTTTTATCCAATTGTAATTGACATGTGTAAGTTGTAAAACCACATATGTTTAAATTAGATTTGACACCTATAATTTATAAATTGGAATAACGTAAATGTTGCGAAAAATGTAATAATGATAGGACAAACAGATTAGCCCCATTGAATTAAAATTAACGGATTAATTCTGACAATTGAACGAAATGGATTACTTTGCTTAACAAATAAACTGAAATATGTATGGATTGTAGACAATCGACCTAAGAGTAGTATAAGTCGATTGTCATTAGTTACTTTAGACTTAGTAGATTGTTTGGGGGTTTTAAGCCGATTGGTGCACGAACCCTATTGTTCTCTAAATTTATTGATTGGCATAGAAACATTTAGGCGTTCTTATTTGAGGTAGCAGACTTGGTTCGCATTTTCGTATCATAGAGTAGGATGTAGAGTGTCGTTGAGACGTGCAGATAATGTTGCGAAAGGTGCACATAGATTTTAGGATCGAGTTACTGGTCATTGGTCGAGGTGTTAGGATTAGGCTACCGGTCGTTGGTTGAAGTGTTTGGAAAAGGCGAAGTACCGATCATGGGTGTTCTCGTGGGCCCATATGGGCGTAACACTGGAAGCGTCCCCGGTACCAGCAGGAGTTAGGCGCTGTAACTCCCGGGGATACGTAAGATGTATTTTGCTGCTAGGATCGAGGGGTTGGGTACGTGTGCATACGATGAGTCACTACGCGAGTTTACATGCGTGTTCTTCCCCTTCATGCCTAATGTGAGTTAAAGTGGGATAGTAGTTCCGCAAAACTAGATGATCGTCTGGTGAGGTGCGATCTGTCTCCCTAATTTTAGACTGGTGATCTTTGATATGTGACCTTATGCATGTGATCGGTGCACGGACACTGTACACATACTCTATATCATCTAGAGTAGACTTTGAGTCAGCTGTATTTAATTTCCATGGTAGTCTTGTTCTCCTTCGCCAAACATATGTCTGACCCATTCTATTTTCCCCTACTGTAGATGGACAGAGCAGCCGTTGACAGATCTGATGTGCACGTAAATGTGCATATTATTACTTCCATATTTAATCGAATTTAATTAAATAAATGAGCATATAGGATATTTTAACATGTTTAAACCAAAATTCAAATTATTTCCAAATCATATTATTCATCTTCATTTAGGGGCAAAATGGTCATTTTATGTGTGAATTAATTTGAGAATGTTTACTAGGATATTTTAATGTTGTTTTGTAGGAATTTTAGTGAATTTTGAAAGAGGCTTCATGAAGATATGCATGCACAAGAGGAGGAAACATATGAAAATGGAAATAATTCATTTCATGCATCATGGAGGACCCCACCTACCCACTTACCTTGATCTACAATTAGAAGCTAATACATGTGTTAGTAGAGTTAAAAGTTACATGCACATTTAATAGAGGATTATCTCATGCTAATGATAATTTGGTGGACACATTTCCTCAAGAGTATTTTGGGTGGTCCCCAAAAATATGCATTAAGGTTTTAGGCTTGTATAAATACCCTATATGTTCATGTAATTAAGCTCTTAGCATTCTCTTTAGTTAGTTTAGTTTTAGGTTCAAAAATAAACAAAAAGGTTCTCTTTTCTTTTTCATGGCTACTTAACCATTTTCTTTCATGTAATTTTCTTTTATGCAATGTTAATTCATGCTCTTTTTTATTTATATGCTCTCTTTCTTTTCATGTTAGTAGTGTAAATATTTTTATTTATGCAAGTAGATTAGTTTTTTATTTTAATTAGCTCTCTTCTTACTTTGCTTGCATTTTCCTTTTGTTTATGTTTATGTTTATGTTGCAATCTACAATTGTCGAAATGATAACAAATATGAGAAGTTAAATCCCTTCAATTTAGGGGTAACTAAACTCTCTTAATCGTGTAGATTCATCATAATTTGTTCATTTACGTTCTCTTTTTGTTCTTAATGGAAAGTTGCTTGTTGATGTAAATTTATTAATGAATTTGATAGTCTATGATGTTAATCACATATAGGCTCTTCTTATTCAAATAAACATAATTTACATCATCATCTAACCGGTTGATTTTGGTAATGGAAGTAGATTTAGAATCAAAATTTGATGGTTTATGTTACTAATTCAATAGTAAATAAATCATACTTAAAATAGAATTTATTTTTAATTTCATTATCATTTTTATGAGAGTTGCTAAGTGGGTTTGGAGGGTATGTTAAAGTTTGATTGTTTATGTTGGGCAAATTAATAGCACAAATAGGTCATACTTATGATAAACATATCAACTAAATTCTCTAATGACCAAAAGAGAGATCATAATTTATGTTGTGTTGATTTATGTGATCATGTGAGTGGATTTATCTCTAAATTATTTTTAATCTTATGGTTTTCGTTCACTTTTGTAGCAGTTAGTTTTTGCAATTTTTTGTAGTTAACAACACTTACTAATTCTTAGTTTAATTTGATTGAGTAGAAATTTAAAATCAATACAATTCTCTGCGGATCGACCTATACTCGCTACGTATTAGAATTGTACGCCGTGTGCTTGCGATTATTTTTAATTTAAATTTTATCGGCTATTTTTCTGATCCGATAGAGATTTGATCGTTAAACAAGTTTTTGGCGTCGTTCTGGAGAATTTTATTTTATTTTATTTCTATTCTTCGAATTTTTTGCTATTTGATTTTATTTTCTGTGAATTGCATTTTTAAAAAAATAATTATTATGTCGTGTGTTTATTGTTGGATTTTTGCTTGCATTTTTTTTGTGTGCTTGTAGCTTTTCTAGTTTCTTTTGCATTTCTAGATATATAAAAAAAATCCACAATTTCATTTCAAAGACTTCTTTTATTTTATTTGCATTTTACAACTTTTCCTTTAATTATATTTTTACAACTTATTATATATATATATATATATATATATATATATATATATATAATGGGGTTCGGCTATTTAGATGTAAAATTAGACACAAATTGGAGACACAAAAGATCACGGCCGTTGGATATTTTTACCCTTATGTGAAAGGTGAAAATCAGGGGGTAATCCAATGGTGCAAACACATTGTGTCACCAATTGTCTCTACATTTTGTGTTTAAATAGACTTATCCATAAAAATTTGTTACAATTGCCTGTGCTAACAGTAACTTGCTTCTGCTCATTCCACCACCACCACCTCTATACTTGCTTCTGCCAAAACACTTCTGCCAACTTCATCACTATACCGCCTTTGGCTTCATACCCACTTCTACAACAGTCAAATATCATACTAACTTGCTGCTGCTACACTGTCAACCCCTAAGACTGTCCATTGCCTTGCTCCTCCTCCACAAAAACAGCCCTATCAACCATCCCAGACCATAACCACCCCAACCATCAAACTGCCCCCCTGACCACCCATCACAGTGCTACACAACCCTCACTGCTCGCCTCTCAACAGCCACAGTTCCATACATACCTAACTTCACCACAACCCTTCACAACAGTCCATCCAAACCAGCCAACACCACCCCTCCATATCACACACCCTACCGCAGTGCATCAAAATTGTCTTCTACCATCAGTTTCCATCAACCCTACCCATCAAATATCCTATCTGCTTACAACGAAACTCAACAGTACACCATCATAGTTCATTCATCACCGCCTCATTGAACATACTTCGCTTATCCCAAAATTGCACTACACATCACAAACAGTGCCTACACCTAAAACAAACACAACATACCACCTTGCAAACATAACATACACTGTCACCAAAACATTCATTACCCCTTATCCATATCATATTCTGTCTATAAACAAACTACTTCACTGCACAATACAAAACTTCTGCCATTTGTTCATCACTGTGGACAACCGTTGCTGCTATATAACCTCACGTCACATCACCTCACCAAGCCTGCCATCAACACTACTGACCACCCCACACTTCCTATTGCATAACCATCCCTGTTCAACTGAATAACGGCTGCTGCTCTTCCCCTCCTTTCAATTCACAGACTTCAAACCTCCTCCACCATCACATATACTAAACTACCATCACATACATTACCACATTCCAAACCTGCCATTACCACCATATCACTTATTCACACCGTCCTCATCATCAACTATATCTCAACTTTCAATTTGAAATACTTGCTACCACAACCTTCCAGCAACCACTGACAACAAACTGTGCTTGCTGCCTCCTCTGCTTGTTCGCTGCCCCATATCCACTGACAAACTCACTGCCCCATAACAACTGCTGCAACTCTCACCTTCCCGTGCCTTGTCTTTCTACCCAAAGCAACTTGTCTTTCTGCCTAAAGCAACACCAGCCACTCCCTACATCACCACCTCCACTTCATAACCTCCATTGTCATCCACCATCTCACTTCTGCAATATAGCGCCATCCACCATCTTACTTCTGCACATCACCGCCTCCGTTGCCAAACATTATCACATGCATATCTCCATACAAGCAAACCACCAACCAGGCTTCAAATACACTGCCTGCAATCTCTGTCATACATAAAAACTACACCGCCGTCAACCATCACTGAATCTCCCACAACCAAATGACGTCATTATCACCCATGACCCTATCCAACACTTCGATTTTCGATCGTGACAATCAAACCCTCAACAGCGAACAACATCGCGAACTGAACGGACAGCAATCATCTACTCCATCGCGAATCAACTCCTCCCGTCAAACTCGAATCGAACGCCGCGAGAATTCCAGAACTCGATTTGGGGTTGCGATTTATTTATTTATTTTTCTCTGAGAATTTGGATCGAGTAAAATTTGGGTTGCGGTAATGTTGGCAATGTTAATTGCATCTGTTTAATTTGTTTTAATTTGAGTGGGGAACTGTTTCGACTGGGCCATTAGTTTTTTTTTCGGACGATGCTACTCTGACAAAAAATAGTGGACACGGGATGTGCGGGAAAGGAATGGACGAGCGGATATTAGGAGGGGCTAAACAGTTTAAAGGTCGGGTTGAAACCTCAATATTTGACAAAATAAATTTCGGGTAGAATAGCTTTGTTCGTTTTTTTTATAGACAAAAATAAAACTATCGAATTGAGGTGCGAAATTTAATTGAAAAATTGTATAAATTTTGATAAGAGAATAACATGCGTTCATTTTATTTTTTTGGGACCGGGCTGGTTCCATCGTTTAACTGTGAGTTAGATTTGTAATTAAAAAAAAACAAAAAAACAAAACAGATTGTTTTTGTTTCACTTCTTCCTTTATTAAAAAAAAGGAAGTTTCTTTGCTTTTGTTTTGTTTTATCATTCTATTTTTAGTTCCATCCTAATTTATAAAAAAAAAACAAGTTTCAATTTGTTTTGTTTTAGTTTTTTTTTTATTTACTACTAATAATGATAATTACAAGAACTAATTTCAACCGCGACCCTTTCAAACCACCTGAGAAACTCTAATCAGAAATTGTTCGCTTATCAAACCCAAACTCCGTCATCCATCTGCCCTTTCTTCGAATCAGAAATCCTAGATCGATCAGAAATCAGTAGCTATTCGCTTATCAAATCCAAAATCCGTCATCCTTTTTCCCTCACTTCGAATTAAATACCCTAGATCGATCAAAGACCAGAAGCTATTCGTTATCAAATCCATACTCCTTCGAACCCGCACCTCCTCTACCCCTGAAATCGATCGAAAATCTCATCATCATTGTCCTCCTACCCGATCGCAACGCACGGTCATCATAACATCTTATCATTGTCAATCCATTGTCAACACCAAGCATTCGCCGTCTCTTGATCACTAATGCTGTCAATTGCTGGAAGTTTCAGCTAATGCATCGTGTCGCTGTTTCCAAAGGGACGAGCATCGCAGTTTGCAATCAACCATTTTGTAGACTAGGATTAACTAACTGTGCTTTATTTCCTCCACTTAACTAACTTATTTTGCTCCGACTCCTTAAGCACTGCTCCTGAAATACCGAGCTTCGACCACTTTTAGGTATTTCTAAATCTTCTATAAAAAATTTCTTATCTACGTTCCATTGTATATTGATTTTTTAAACTATTCGAAATGATCTATATTGATAATTGATTTGCTGCTCATATATTTTCACTTAGTAGACTGTTTGTTGATTATCTCATATGTATAAGGTTGGTGATTACTTAACTGATTTTGGTTTACAAATCGAGGATTATGCAGGTGATTTTCAATTCTTTTCGTTTACGAGAATCCCTTTTCCCACTCATCCCTTGATCTCAGATTTTTTCTTTCAAATTCATGTGTTTTGATTTCGTTATTTCCGTTTTTATTGAAAAATAAGGATCCCCATTGCTAAATCGTTGAATATTAATTTTACTTTTGTAGTGTTGTTCTGGTTATCAAATGCATCACATGAATTTGGTTTTGGTTGTAGTGTTGACTATTTCATCAATATCTCGGTGTCGTGTGTGTTTATGAGTAATATGCATTAATAGTTTAATGTTGAATTTTAGTTTTGTTTGGTGCAATTGAGTATATATCACAATCTTTATGGCAGTCCAACTTCTAAGCAAGCTAGCTTGCTTATACTGAAAGTTCTTGGACTTAGCATCTTATTTTTTGTGTTTTAACGTGCATGTTACGGCATTTTTGACTTAACAATTTCATTTATTACTACGACTCTAAGAATGTTGACTCTCTTCTTAGATTTTACTTACTTCTGCCACCATGATGATTTGTCAGTATTAACAACTCCTTGCAAGAACTGTACCTGCATGGATTTAATTTAAAATATTGGAAGAAAATCATAGGGATGGGGAACTCAATATTCATGCACGTAGCTTTTCAATATTTAGCCTTTTCTTGCTACTTTTTAAGTTTTAACTATAATTGTTAGGTAAAAAACTCCATCAACATGTTTATTCCTATATATAGCTAGCGCTATTGATACAACGATGCTCTTTTTGACTAATTTGTATTACATGTTAAATTAGATAAATAAACATCATATTGCAGAACTGGATTTCATTCTGATATAGTTTGAATTTGTTCATATTGCAATTCCTTAGGTGGCACTGGATTACATAGAAGCTCTGTTTGTATGGAAAAATAGGAGAAAATCGGGTGTGTTTTACTCATAGCCATGCTGTGATAAATGATAGCATATACAAGTAAAATAAATTGAATGATGATCATAACAACGTAAAGAAAAGAACCAATTGTATTGGTTACTAAAATGGGACTTTGATATATAAAATGATCCTGATTCGGTTGTGATGTCATGCTTATACGGTTCATATGGTATTGTTGTTGGGGATGCGGATTAAGGATCTTAAGGCAGAAATAACACTAGAGTGGGGTTGAATAGTGTTTTAAAGAATATATGAACTATATGACTAAATTAAAACTTTCAACACAGATCTAAACAGAATACTAACACAGAATGATCACAGAACATATAACGAATGCAAATAGTAAAGTAAAGCAAGTAAAAGGAAAGAACACACCGGATTTTATACTGGTTCAGAATCCTCCTACATCCAGTCCTGCACCAAGATAATATCATTGTGCAGATTTTTATAAGCCAATATCCAAATTACAACCCTCAATTTCTGTGACGACCGCCCATGACTCCCGCACAAAATAAGGAAATGGTGCGCTGAAAGGTGTGCCAGGCAACCATGGACGATAGTCAGGGTAAGATAAAACAGAAACTCTATCGTACAACTCACAGCGCATGGACAAAATACAATAGAGAAATATATGTATATAGTGAAGCTCATAACAGAATATCATCATATAGACTTCATAAAGGTTTGATACAAGCATCTGAACAATCAATACATCAAGCCTCACTACATAACACTCAAAACATATACAAGCAGCGGAACATCCAGTACATATAGTAAGAAAACTAATATGCTAGCCTCCAGCTCGTCTTCGTCATCAACATCGTTGGTAGCCAAGAACAGCACCTGTCACCTGCTACCTAGTCTGCCCATCCCAACATGGATGAACTGTAGGATCTAGATTAACCCTAGAGGGGGGTGAATAGGGTTATAGCAAATTTTTGCGAATTAAACACAGAAGCAAACTGCAGAAATAAATATGCTGAAAAATAAATCACACACAGAATTTACCCAGCTTCGGCAACCCCTGCCTACTGCTGCATTCCCAGATTTCTATTAGAATTAAACAGTTTCCCGCTTACAAACACTCTAACAGACTTGCAAACCCTGCTACCGCCTATAGAGTTTTGCAAACTTGCAAACCCTGCTAACTGGACTAACTCTAACTAGACAATCTGTCAACACCTAAACCCTAGGTGATAATTTATCATGTTTTGTTTTGAAAAGAACATTCAAATAAAGCGAATTATAAAAGCAAGCACTAAATTTAAAACTATTTAAATTATCTTGCCTTTATAAAAATAAAAATACCCTAACCCAATACAAACATAAGATATGCGGTCACTTCCCTTTATCTTATTTCACCCAGTCCATTTTCTTTTGTTTGAAAAAAAATGGCCGATCCTTTTCTTTTTCAATTTAGGGCTTCGGTTCTTCTGTGAGATTTGGGGCTTTGTTCTGATGATTGATTCTTTGACTTGTGTTGATCTTTCTCACGCTCGTTCTCTGATGATTTGATGCTTGTTGCTAGCTCGTTCTCTGATAATCGAGTTTACTGTTGCGGTATGTAATCTTTTTTGCTTGTTTGTGGTTTTGTGATTTTCGAACTCGATTGTTCTGTTGTCTATGATGATTTCTTGGGGTGTATTTATAGGGTTGAAACCCTAATTAACACTGTCAGATTTGATTTCTTCATGTCGTTGATTATTTTCCTGAATTTGTTATGGATTTGGAGTATTCCTTTCTTGATTCAATTTCGAATAATTGCTGACCATATTTGAATTCGAATTAATTGATTCGAAGATATCTTGCTGTATTTGTTGTCTCGGTCCTCATTTGAATTAATACTGACCATATATGAATTCGAGAAATTTGCTGCAAAGATTTCTTTCCAAATTAGAAATCTTTGACTTAATCAAAGACTTAATCAAAAGATACGAATTTATTCTTTAACTTCGGCTTGATTTCTGCACTGCCTTGTACTTGCCACTGTCTTGTGTTCCCTACTGCACATTCACCAGTTTACTATATATGTGCATATATACATTTGTATGTGTGTATGCATATATTTTTGGGTTTGTACTTTCATTGTGACTTGATTTTGCTATGGGATTGAATCAGAACTTCATTTGATCTGCATGTAGTTGTGATCTGATTCTTGATAGCTTGCTGGTGCATGTCATTTGTTTCTAGCTCGAATTCGTCTTTGAGGAACACTGTACTTGTTGTTATGATGTTTTGAACTTGATTCACTTCATGTTGCATTAGTCACTTGCATTGGTGCATTGCCTTGTACATCCATGTTCTTTACTTGGTTGTTGTCACTGGTCTGCTGCCATGTTCACGTGCACTTGAGTTTGTTTCCACTGCTTCATCATGTTGTATTCATCCCTGTACTTGTAGTTGTGCAATTCTTCTGGCTTCACATATGCACAGAGTTGTTTGCTGTGTTGTACTCGGTTTTCTTTTGATACAGATGCTACACTTGTTCATGTTGCCTTTGTACACTTGTTCATATGAGCTGTTGTTCCATTGTTGTAGTTGCAGTATTTATGTTCCTTGTTTCATTTGAAAGCTGGTTCGATGTACTCAAATTTTATCACTTGAGTTTGCAGTCTTCATTTTTTGCTGTGACTCTTGTGATATTCATGTTGATTGCTTCATGACTTGTTGTTGGCATGTACATTGTGTTCACTGTTGCACTTGGTGTTTGTAGCTGCTATGCAGTTGCTATGCATCACTATATATACTATGTTCTGTTCTGCATTGATGCAGTTTCCATATTTTGTGTATTTTGATGGTTCATGCTGCTGTGATGCAGTTTCTTTCACTGTTGTATCTTTGAGAGCTTGCACTGCTTCATGTTGAATTTGTGCAGTGTTGTACTTGTTGCCTTGTATCACCGGTTCATTCTGGTTGGTGCAGTATTCATGTTTTTGTTGATCTGGACTTTTGTGGGATATTTGACTGTTTCTGGCTCGATGTTGTTAATGCATTCATGACCACTGTCTTGCATATTTCTGATGCTGCACTTGGTCTTTGTTCTTCTCTGTTATGTTGCTTTGAATGAATTAGTGTTTTGTTGTAGTTTGTGCACACGAGTTGGCGTGGCAGTGCACACGTATACGAATGTATACGTGTGTACTGCAGCCACTTATAATTGCCTGTCCCTGATAAAATTACTGATATGCATAGATATTGCACAATCAAAGATGATGACAATAACCCATGTATCTGAGACACAAACAAATTTTATTTTTGCAAATTTAAATTTGTTTGTTTTCAGATTACTGTTGTAGTTGTTAATTATACAGGTACACAGGAGACAGGACGAGAAGTGGAGCTGGACAATGCAGATAGATGCAGATGTGCAGACAGAGTGAAAAACTGAGTGTTGAGCGTTGTAGTGAGAAAAGTAAAATGTATGAACTGATGTATGTATATATATAGAGAGAGCTGAAAACTTTGTATTGTTTAAGTGTTGTAATAAAATATTATATTGAATAAAAAATACTAGTTGAATTATATAGATTCTGTGCAATAGTATAATTATTCAATATGAATATTTCATCCTTTCTGTATATAGTCCAAACTGCAAACACATATATATATTGGTATCTATATGTTTGTTATCATCAAACAAAAAATCACATCAAACAATCTCCCCCTTTTGATGATGACAAACATATATATTAAAGATTTTGAAATGCTAATACATGTGTTTGAACATGAAATTTTTAGCTCCCCCTATTTGAATGCTCCCCCTACAACCAAGACCACTCCCTATTTAGAAGATAACAAAAAATTACAAAAGAATAAAGGAACTAAAGAAAAATTAACTAACAATATTTAACCAAATTTGTTGAAATAGGTCACAAAATATTTACTTTCTCATCAAAATCTTGTTCTTCTCCCCCTTTTGTCATTATCAAAAGACTGACAAAAAAACAATGGAACAGTAGGAACAAAAAATAATATATCATAACGAGATAAAAACTTCCATATTGTAGAGGATGGATCGATGATCAGTTTTAATAAGAAGAGAGATATTTTAATATTAATTTGACATTTAAGCACAAAAACAAAAAAAAATAAGCACTTACTAACCACGCATAACCATAAGGACTTTTAAATGGGATTAGCAGTTACTTATTAGTCTAAGCATCCAGACTATTAAGTGAGACCAGAGTACTTAGTTACCATACTCCATCCATGCATAACCATAAGGACTTTTAAATGAGAATGGAGTAATGATAAAAATAATTCACTCACATGCTCCATCCATGCATAACCATAAGGACTTTTAAATGAGAATGGATGCATGAAAGTTCTTATTATTTACTATTAAATATTTTTATTTATTTATTTATTTATTTATTTATTTATTATTATTATTATTATTATTATTTTTTAATTTAAAAATAATTCACTCTTCTAATTTTATCAAACCATTATGAATGATAGAAAGATGGTAGAAATAGAAATGATCGTGGAATAAGTTACCAAGTTAATTATATTATGTAATATCCAGTACTGAATACCGTATTCGAATCAATCTTTGGAAAATATCCAAAACTTGTTTGAATCCTAGAAATTGAAGTTGAAAGTATATATCCAAGAATATTTCAACCTAACAATGAAAAATGGTTAGTCAATTTCTATAATCCCCAAATCCAAACGTAATCTAGAAAATCTGTCTTCGGGGAGGGGTTTTGTGAAAATATCAGCAAGTTGAGCCTCAGTTGAAATATATTCAATGCAAATGTCTTCCTTAGCAATGTGATCTCTAAGAAAGTGGTGTCTCACATCAATGTGTTTTGTGCGTGAATGATGAACAGGATTATTTGATAAGTCTATTGCACTTTTACTGTCACATTTTAATGGAACTTGTTTATAAACTAAGCCAAAATCAGAAAGAGTTTGCATCATCCATAAAATTTGAGCACAGCAACTTCCTAAAGCAATATATTTTGCTTCAGTGGTGGATAATGCAACACAATTCTGTTTTCGACTTGACCATGAAACTAATGAATGTCCTAGCATGAAACATGTCCCACTGGTGCTTTTCCTGTCAACCAATGAACCAGCATAATCAGCATCAGAATAACCAACTAAATCAAAGTTTTCACAAGAAGGGTACCATAATCCAAATTTGTGTGTGTGTGAAAGATATCTCAGAATTCGTTTAGTGGCTTTCAAATGAGATTCTTTAGGATTAGATTGAAAACGTGCACACAAACACACAGAAAACATAATATCAGGTATAGAAGCAGTAAGATAGAGAAGTGAACCAATTATCCCTCGATATTTTTTCTGATCAACAGCACTTCCTTTCTCGTCTTTGTCCAACTTTGTTGATGGGCTCATAGGAGTTCTCAATGGTTTGGAGTTCTCAACTCCAAATTTCTTCAACAGTTCCAACACATACTTGGATTGCGAAATGAAAATGCCATCACTGCTTTGCTTGATTTGAAATCCAAGAAAATATTTCAATTCTCCAACCAAGCTCATCTCGAATTTAGCCTGCATGACTTGTTCAAATTTCTCGCACAAGAGTTCATTAGTAGCACCATAAATGATATCATCCACATAAATCTGAACAATCAAAAAATCACTTCCTTTATGTAATAGAAACAGTGTCGTGTCAACACTCCCCTTTTCAAAGCCATTTTCCAAAAGATATGTACAAAGGCAGTCATACCAAGCTCTAGGAGCTTGCTTAAGACCATATAATGCTTTTTCAAGTTTATACACATGATTTGGAAAAACATGATTTTCAAAACCGGGGGGTTGTTCAACAAAAACTTCTTCTTTCAGATCACCATTTAGAAATGCACTTTTTACATCCATTTGTTTTAGTTTGAAACCTTTATAACAAGCAAAGCTGAGCAAAATCCTAATGGCTTCTAACCTAGCAACTGGTGCAAATGTCTCATCAAAATCTATGCCTTCTATTTGGTTATATCCTTTTGCGACCAACCTAGCTTTGTTTCTAATTACATTTCCTGATTCATCAAGTTTGTTTTTGAACACCCATTTAGTTCCTACAATTGGATAGTCATTAGGCCTAGGAACTAATTTCCAAACTTTATTTCTCTCAAATTGATTAAGTTCATCTTGCATTGCTAAAACCCAACTTTCATCATTAAGAGCCATTTCAACAGAACCAGGTTCTATTTCAGAAATAAAACCACTATGACAACAAAACGCACACAAATTTTTATCAAATGCAGAGCGAGTGCGTATACCTTCCGTAGGATCTCCTATAACCAATTCAGGAGGATGATTGGATTTGAACTTCAATCTATCAGCATCAACAGTCCTACTTCCATCTTTCTCAGTAGATGTCCCTTCTTTAATGCCTTCATGATCTACCCCATCATCACCCGTTTTTCAGTCGTCCTTTCCAGATCAGATTCATCAAATTTCACATTGACTGATTCAACAATTGTCTTTGTTCGTTTGTTGTATATCCTGTAAGCCTTGCTCCTTGTTGAATAGCCTATGAAGATTCCCTCATCGGCCTTTGATTCAAATTTTCCAAGTTGATCACCTGTGTTAAGAATGAAACAAGGACATCCAAAAACACGAAAATAAGAGATATTAGGTTTCCTTTCATGCCACACTTCATAAGCAGTTTTGCCAAGTATTGGTCTAATCATTACTCTATTCATTACGTAGCACGAAGTATTCACCGCCTCTGCCCAAAAAGTTAGAGGTGGTTTATACTCACTCAACATGGATCTAGCCAATTCTTGTAATGTACGATTTTTCCTTTCAACCACCCCATTTTGTTGAGGTGTTCGTGGGGCAGAAAATTCATGTTTTAAACCATTTTCTTCACAAAAGTTTTCAAATTCTGAATTTTCAAATTCGCCTCCATGATCACTTCTCAAAGTTTTAATTGAAACTCCTTTTTCATTTTGAACAAGTTTAGCAAATTTTGAAAAATAATCAAAAGATTCAGACTTTTTGGCTAAGAAATAAACCCATGTAAATCTAGAATAATCTTCAACCAATACATAACAATAACGTTTTCCATTCAAGCTTGCAATTTCATTTGGTCCAAATAAGTCCATATGAATTAATTCGAGGACCCTTGATGTGCTAACAATGTTTTTAGGGCGAAATGATGATCGACTAAGCTTGCCCAAGGAACATGCTTTACACACTTTGTTATCTTTAAATTTCTGATGTGGTAACCCTCTGACTAATTCTTTCATTTCAAGATTTCTTAAGAGACTCATGCTAGCATGTCCAAGTCTCCTATGCCATAAAGATGCCTCTTCGTCAGTGGCTACCAAACATCTGGAAAGATTTAGATTGTCAAACGAAAGTGAATAAACATTTCCTTTTCTTTTGCCCATAAAAACAATGTTATTAGAAGTTTTATCAATGATTTTGCAAGTATCACTATCAAAAACCACATTCATACCTTTGTCACATAGTTGGCTAATAGAAATGAGATTGTGATGCAAATTATCAACGTATAAAACATTAGTCAAGGAAAAAGTACCATTACTTACTTCACCTTTCCCAATAATCTTACACTTGCTATTATCTCCCATGATCACATTTCCACCTCTAAACTTCTCTAGGCTAAGGAACTTAGATTTATCACCTGTCATATGTCTAGAACAACCTGAATCTAGAAACCATTCTTGTTGCTCCTTAGCCCACCAACATACCTACATAAAGAGAGAGGAGGATGACCTAGAGAAACTCTTAGGTCCAATGATATTAGTAACTGAAGCATTGTGAACAAACAATCCCTTTGGAACCCAAACTTGTTTTGTCCTTTTATTTTTGTTCCTATAGACATGAAATTTGTTTGTAGAATTCTTAGGAACCCAAACTTGTATAAATTTTGTGTTCTTGTTCCTATGACTACAATTTTCAACACGATGTCCAATTTCACTTCTAACAAAGACACTCTTACCTTTTGCATGATCATCAACCTGTGTTTTCCCAAAACCTAGTCCTTTTCTGTTGTTAGCAAAGAGTTGATTTCCCAATAACATGTTAAACGATTTTTCTCCTCTTGAAAAGTTATCCAGAGATTTCTCAAGATTTTGGACTTTGGTTTTTAGTGTTGTGTTTTCAGTCACAAGTGTGGTGCATCTATTTATAAAATCCTTTTTCCTAGTGTCAATGGTTTCCTTAAGACTCGAGTTTTCTTTTTCAAGATTATCGAAGCTATTCTTAAGTCTTGATATTTCTGAATCTAAAATTTTACATTTTTTACAGTCTAGGTTTTGAATGTTTTCAAGTTCAGTTTCTAACCTAGTATTCTCATGAACGAGTTCTCTCCTGTCAGACTTCAATTTTTCAATTTTAGTTTCAAGAGTATCAATTGTATTAGTAAAATCATAACACATCAAAACAAGTTCTTTATAAGAATAGTTACGTACCTCACTGGATTCCTCTGAACTTGTTTCTGAATCTGATTTTGCCATAAGGCACAAGTTAGCCTCTTCTGAGCTATTATCCGAAACTTCTTCTCCTTCTTCATCATCCCAAGTTGCTGCAAAGGCCTTCTTCTTCTTTTTCTTTCCTTTGTTGTTCTTGAGAAGTGGACATTTTTGTTTGAAGTGGCCAGGCTTTTTGCAGTTAAAGCATGTTAATTCATTATCGGAATCATCAGAATCTTTTGACTTATTACCACTTGTTTTCTTCTTGCGTGGCCTGAATTTTGACCATTTTCTAAGATTATTGACAGCCATCGCAAGCTCTTCAATTGGATCTTCTTCTTCTTCACCGCTTTCTTCTTTGCTTTTTAAGGCAATCGTCTTCTTTTTTGATTCGGAGTTGTTACGTTCCTCCTTTGCCTTTAGTTCAAGCTCATATGTCATCAAGTTTCCGATCAACTCCTCCATGCTTAGTTTACTCAGATCTTTTGATTCTTGTATTGCAGTGACTTTTGCCTCAAAGTTCATTGGTAAGACTCGCAGTATCTTCCGTACAAGCTCTACTTCAGTGAAGACCTTCCCAAGCGCTCTAGCATTGTACACCAAAGTTGAAAATCGTCCAAACATATCTTTTATGCTCTCGCCCTTTTCCATCACAAAGTTTTCGTATTCATTGCTAAATAGAGCTAGTCGTGACTCCTTGACTTGAGAAGTTCCTTCGTGTGTCACCTCCAGAGTGTGCCAAATTTCATGTGCTGTTGTACAATGAGAAATTCTATTAAATTCATTTTTATCAAGAGCACAGATCAAAGCGTTCATTGCTTTGGCATTTGTAGTTTTTAATTTCTTATCGTTAGCATCCCACCTATCCTTAGGTTTAGGAATCTCAGTATCACCAACAACTATAGTGGGAGATTTATAGCCAGTTTCAATAATATCCCAAACATCATAATCGACAGAACTAAGATAAATACTCATTCTAACTTTCCAATAAGCATAATCATTCCCATTAAACATGGGTGGCCTAGCAATAGATTGCCCCTCAGAAAAAGCATTATTTAGTGGATTCATGACTCTAGAGTTAAAGTAAAATACCTTGCTCTGATACCACTTGTAGGATCTAGATTAACCCTAGAGGGGGGGTGAATAGGGTTATAGCAAATTTTTGCGAATTAAACACAGAAGCAAACTGCAGAAATAAATATGCTGAAAAATAAATCACACACAGAATTTACCCAGCTTCGGCAACCCCTGCCTACTGCTGCATTCCCAGATTTCTATTAGAATTAAACAGTTTCCCGCTTACAAACACTCTAACAGACTTGCAAACCCTGCTACCGCCTATAGAGTTTTGCAAACTTGCAAACCCTGCTAACTAGACTAACTCTAACTAGACAATCTGTCAACACCTAAACCCTAGGTGATAATTTATCATGTTTTGTTTTGAAAAGAACATACAAATAAAGCGAATTATAAAAGCAAGCACTAAATTTAAAACTATTTAAATTATCTTGCCTTTATAAAAATAAAAATACCCTAACCCAATACAAACATAAGATATGCGGTCACTTCCCTTTATCATATTTCACCCGGTCCATTTTCTTTTGTTTGAAAAAAAATGGCCGATCCTTTTCTTTTTCAATTTAGGGCTTCGGTTCTTCTGTGAGATTTGGGGCTTTGTTCTGATGATTGATTCTTTGACTTGTGTTGATCTTTCTCACGCTCGTTCTCTGATGATTTGATGCTTGTTGCTAGCTCATTCTCTGATAATCGAGTTTACTGTTGCGGTATGTAATCTTTTTTGCTTGTTTGTGGTTTTGTGATTTTCGAACTCGATTGTTCTGTTGTCTATGATGATTTCTTGGGGTGTATTTATAGGGTTGAAACCCTAATTAACACTGTCAGATTTGATTTCTTCATGTCGTTGATTATTTTCCTGAATTTGTTATGGATTTGGAGTATTCCTTTCTTGATTCAATTTCGAATAATTGCTGACCATATTTGAATTCGAATTAATTGATTCGAAGATATCTTGCTGTATTTGTTGTCTCGGTCCTCATTTGAATTAATACTGACCATATATGAATTCGAGAAATTTGCTGCAAAGATTTCTTTCCAAATTAGAAATCTTTGACTTAATCAAAGACTTAATCAAAAGATACAAATTTATTCTTTAACTTCGGCTTGATTTCTGCACTGCCTTGTACTTGCCACTGTCTTGTGTTCCCTACTGCACATTCACCAGTTTACTATATATGTGCATATATACATTTGTATGTGTGTATGCATATATTTTTGGGTTTGTACTTTCATTGTGACTTGATTTTGCTATGGGATTGAATCAGAACTTCATTTGATCAGCATGTAGTTGTGATCTGATTCTTGATAGCTTGCTGGTGCATGTCATTTGTTTCTAGCTCGAATTCGTCTTTGAGGAACACTGTACTTGTTGTTATGATGTTTTGAACTTGATTCACTTCATGTTGCATTAGTCACTTGCATTGGTGCATTGCCTTGTACATCCATGTTCTTTACTTGGTTGTTGTCACTGGTCTGCTGCCATGTTCACGTGCACTTGAGTTTGTTTCCACTGCTTCATCATGTTGTATTCATCCCTGTACTTGTAGTTGTGCAATTCTTCTGGCTTCACATGTGCACAGAGTTGTTTGCTGTGTTGTACTCGGTTTGCTTTTGATACAGATGCTACACTTGTTCATGTTGCCTTTGTACACTTGTTCATATGAGCTGTTGTTCCATTGTTGTAGTTGCAGTATTTATGTTCCTTGTTTCATTTGAAAGCTGGTTCGATGTACTCAAATTTTATCACTTGAGTTTGCAGTCTTCATTTTTTGCTGTGACTCTTGTGATATTCATGTTGATTGCTTCATGACTTGTTGTTGGCATGTATATTGTGTTCACTGTTGCACTTGGTGTTTGTAGCTGCTATGCAGTTGCTATGCATCACTATATATACTATGTTCTGTTCTGCATTGATGCAGTTTCCATATTTTGTGTATTTTGATGGTTCATGCTGCTGTGATGCAGTTTCTTTCACTGTTGTATCTTTGAGAGCTTGCACTGCTTCATGTTGAATTTGTGCAGTGTTGTACTTGTTGCCTTGTATCACTGGTTCATTCTGGTTGGTGCAGTATTCATGTTTTTGTTGATCTGGACTTTTGTGGGATATTTGACTGTTTCTGGCTCGATGTTGTTAATGCATTCATGACCACTGTCTTGCATATTTCTGATGCTGCACTTGGTCTTTGTTCTTCTCTGTTATGTTGCTTTGAATGAATTAGTGTTTTGTTGTAGTTTGTGCACACGAGTTGGCGTGGCAGTGCACACGTATACGAATGTATACGTGTGTACTGCAGCCACTTATAATTGCCTGTCCCTGATAAAAATTACTGATATGCATAGATATTGCACAATCAAAGATGATGACAATAACCCATGTATCTGAGACACAAACAAATTTTATTTTTGCAAATTTAAATTTGTTCGTTTTCAGATTACTGTTGTAGTTGTTAATTATACAGGTACACAGGAGACAGGACGAGAAGTGGAGCTGGACAATGCAGATAGATGCAGATGTGCAGACAGAGTGAAAAACTGAGTGTTGAGCGTTGTAGTGAGAAAAGTAAAATGTATGAACTGATGTATGTATATATATAGAGAGAGCTGAAAACTTTGTATTGTTTAAGTGTTGTAATAAAATATTATATTGAATAAAAAATACTAGTTGAATTATATAGATTCTGTGCAATAGTATAATTATTCAATATGAATATTTCTTCCTTTCTGTATATAGTCCAAACTGCAAACACATATATATATATTGGTATATATATGTTTGTTATCATCAAACAAAAAATCACATCAAACATGAACAGCCCAAGGTAATAAGAGTTGAACATAAAACCTTGAGTCAGACAACAGTCTTAGTGAGCAGTAAATTAACTATCAAACATACCAAAAGAGCATAAAGGGTAAAAGGAATAGGAACTCAACCATCCCACTCCACCTCATCCTACAGTGATAGCCCCCAGACCCACTAAGCATAAACAAGCATAGCAAAGCAGACATTCAAAATAAAGTAATTATCACTCGAGTCAAGGTCGATGTTTTCCAAATACAAACCCCCAAGGCCTAAACCAAGATCAGATTAGCACCCAGAAAACACCGCTCTTGAGACCGAATGATGATACAACCAAACATCCATGACTCTGGCTATCACTGTTATCATTGCCTCGATATCACCGTTAGTTGAATGACCGTCTGTCAAGGGCTAATGGTAACCCCGGTTCTAGACATAACTCCGCACATCGTCGCAGCCCGTGCCTAGGAATTTTCGCAACTACCCAGAGTACTAGCACGTCGTCGCAGCCCGTGCTTGGAACGTCGTCGCAGCCCGTTCCAACATACTCTTGCTTTGAGCATGCTAGAACCTTCAATAACGATAAAATCTCAGCCTTCTAGTCATCCTCCTCGACGACTATTTCCATACTAGCTCAAGCGCCTCTCAAGCTAACCATTATCAACCAACTCGAATCGCATCACCGAGTTATCAACATGCTTGGGATGATCCCGTCTGGATTAAACCAAGGCTTTCTCACATCATACTTTGCTTCATCGCATCATAGCAAAGTCCCATCTCAACATCATGGTTTGCCTCATCGCATCATGGCAAAGTCCCATCTCAACATCATCATCAAATCTATCCATATGAGCTTCAACATCCGCTTCATATGCCACAAGCAGCTTTCCTTATTCAAGAGCCTTTCCACTTAGCTTTTGAATCATCTTCTACCAAATTTCCCAAATCAAGTTATCGATCAACTAATCAATCAAATCAAACATTAATCCAAGCAATCAATCATTCAAACAAGATCTAAATAAACAATTACAACAATAATGGCAATTTCGTAAATAAAGAGTTCAAGTCTAACATGCATCCTAACAAGCATGAATTATGAACAATATCTCTACAACTTGGTGAATGAACTTGCATAAGTTAACATGTAGTAAAATGGGTGTCAAAACTTCATAGGTGATAGATCTACATGCATACTTAGGGAAAATGTAAGAAATCACTATCTTTAACATATAAACAAGCCACCAATCCAATATACTCCCTTGGGTCCGTGTGAGAGATAACTACTACTCACCAAATCACCTAAACACCTTAAAAACAACCAACTCCAGATCTGGACAGCAAAGAAACAAGCTTGATCCGGCAAAATCTCGCTTCAACGATGAAATCTCTCTTTGTTGGATGAAGATCTTCAACTTTAGCTCTTGGATCTTCGATCTTGGATGGATGTTAGCACTAGATTAGAGTGGAGAAAAAGAAGTGAAGAAGTGTTGTAGTCAAGCTCTCAAAATGGCAGCACTTCGTCGCTTCAAAATCCGGTGCCAAAAAGTGAGCCAAACCCCTCTATTTATAGGCAGATCCATGAGTCGTCCGCCCCTATAAGCCGTTGCCGACCTACCCCATGAGTCGTCCACGACCTAACCTTGCCGACTCAACCAGCCTTACGACCTAACTAACACGGAGCCTCACGCGTGACTCAACACAACAACGCTCACGCGACCTAGCAACTCATGACTCATCTATTCTGCCGCATTTCCTAAGTCCTAAGTCGTTTGAACGACTTAACTCCTATGCGACTTAACAAAATCAACGGTCCAGATGTTACGCGACCTAAAAATGAACGCGGATCTACGATGCCGCGACTTAGCTAAGTCATTAACGACCCAAAAACATCCCGGGTTAACAAATACTTTGACTTAACTTCCTAGCGACCTACCTTAAGTCGGTCACGACTTAACTAAGCACACAGCCTAACTATAACACGGCATAGCCACTAGGTCGCTACCTTCTCTAACTCGCTAACCCGTAAGTCGTAGCCTTCTTAGGTCGTTACCTCAGTCTAACACACTAACTCGGCAACACCTTAAGTCCCTCACATGAGCTAACTTCCACACGACCTAAGCACTAAGTCGTTAACTTCCTTAACTCGTTAACTCGACCTAACATTCTTAAGTCGTAACTTCTATAGGTCGCTCCTCTCGACCTAACTCTCACACGACATAAGCTTCACACGAGCTAACCCTTAACTCGTCCACGACTTAAGCACCACCCGAGCTAGTTATTACACGGCCTAACCCCTTAAGCCGTAAACCTTACAACTTAGGTTCAAAACGCCTCAAGCAATACTAACGACCTAATGCAACTATTTACGATTTATCGACACATGAAATACGGGTCGTTACATTCTCTCCCCCTTAGGAATTTCGCCCCCGAAATTCCAAACAAACAAGAGCAATCAAAATTATTCCGCATGCCTACCATTCATAGCAATCAACAAACCATGCATCCAACTACAAGCCTAGCATGCAGAATTCTAATACTTAGAACAAGCTACAAATTCGTGAGATGTCACGACACCTTAGGGTCATACCTTGAAGAGTTCAGGATGAGCTGCCTTCATCCTCTCTTCCTCCTCCCATGTACAGTCGTCAACATCATCGCTCCATTGCATCTTGAGCAACGTAATCGTCTTCCTCCTAAGCTGTTTCGTGTCGGTTTCAACAACACGAAGCGGCTTACGAGGTCTCGTAACAACTGGATCAACCTCTAAATCTTCACAGCTATCAGCAGAAACTACCGTATTCGAGTGCACATACTTCCGTAGATAAGATACATGAAAAACATTGTGCACACCCGCCATCTTTTCCGGTAACTCCAATCTATAAGCGAGCTTTCCAATTCGCTCGATAATCGGGAATGGTCCAACAAATCTCGGAGTCAATTTTCCTTTCTTCCCGAATCTAATAACATTCTTCAGAGGAGAAATCTTCACAAAAACCATATCACCTACGTCGAATTCCAAATCCTTACGACGATTATCGGCATAACTTTTCTGACGATCTTGGGCTGCCTTCATTCGTCGCCGAATGATCTCTATACAATCCGAAGTCTGTCGAATCATTTCTGGCCCAAGTATCAACTTTTCTCCAGTTTCCAACCAACATGTCGGAGAGTTACACGGCCTTCCATACAATGCTTTATACGGTGCCATACCAATGCTTGACTGGTAACTATTATTATACGCAAATTCCACCAAATGAAGATGATCTTCCCATGATCCTCCGAAATCCAAAACACATGCTCTCAGGAGATCTTCCAAAACTCGGTTGACTCTCTCGGTTTGACCATCTGTTTGGGGGTGATAAGCTGTACTCAAACACAACTCGGTTCCCAAAACTTCCTGAAAGCTCTTCCAAAATCCACTAGTGAACAATGGGTCTCGATCGCTCACTATACTCTTCGGAACACCATGGAATCGAACAACCCACTTAACATACAACTCAGCCAACTTTGATGCAGTCCTATTTGATCGAACAGGAATGAATCTTGCACTCTTAGTCACACGATCTACGATGACCCAAATCCCTTCATTTCCTGCCCTGGTTCTAGGTAGACCATTGATAAAATCCATCGATACTTGCTCCCACTTCCATATAGGAACTTCCAATGGCTGAAGCAATCCACTAGGCTTCTTCTGCTCAGCTTTTACCAACTGGCAATTCATACATTTGGAAATGAAATTTCCAACATCCTTCTTCATACCTTCCCAGTAATAGGTTCTCTTCATGTCCCGATATATCTTATTTCCTCCTGGATGAATCGTCAACTTCGAGTGATGACTTTCCCTAAGAGATTCATCTCTCAATCCATCTATATCGAGAACAACTAGTCGTCCTTGCTTTCGAAGCCAACCCTCTTGATCGACTTCAAATCCTTTATCCTTTTCTGGATTTAATCCAGATTCCAAATTGCGGATAATCTTAACAAGCTTATCATCTCGCTTTTGGCTCTCGCCAATCCTTTCCACAAGAGTAGGTCTTATCGATAAGTTTGCCAACATCTCAGGTTCCAATTCACATCTAGGCCTGAAATCAAATCCAGCCAAATACTCGAGACTCTTCCATTCCAAAAACATGGCTCCCAATCCTGCATGTCTTCGACTTAACGCATCTGCCACTGCGTTACCTTTTCCCGGAGTATAGGCTATATCAAAATCATATGATGCTAAAAACTCTTGCCATCGTTGCTGCCGAAGATTCAAATCCTTTTGGGAGAACAGATACTTCAACGACTTATGATCCGTAAACAACTCAAATCGAACTCCCAATAGATAATGTCTCCACATCTTCAGAGCAAAAACAATTGCCGCTAACTCCAAATCATGAGTCGGGTAATTCCTTTCATGCGGCTTCAGTTGTCGACTTGCATACGCAACAACTTTATCCTTTTGCATTAGCACTGCTCCAAGTCTAGTACCACATGCATCGGTGTAAACCACCATCTCATCATTCCCACTTGGAATAGTCAAAACAGGAGCACTTGTCAGTCGCTCTTTCAGGATTACGAAAGCTTGCTCACACTTATCATCCCATTTGAATACCTGATTCTTTTTCGTCAACCCTGTTAATGGTGCAGCTATCTTGGAAAAGTCTTTGATAAACCGACAATAATATCCTGCTAATCCAAGAAAACTTCTCACATCAGATGCATTCTTAGGTCTAACCCAATCCTGGATTGCTGCCACCTTAGCGGGATCAACCGCTATTCCATTTCCAGAGATAACATGGCCTAAGAACCTCACTTCACTCTTCCAGAAGTGACACTTCGAAAACTTAGCCTTCAGCTGATGTTTCCGCAAGATTTCCAAAACAATACGCAAGTGTGTCTTGTGCTCTTCCTCAGTTCTGGAATAAATCAGAATATCATCCACGAACACAAGTACAAACTTGTTCAACTGATCTCTGAACACTCTATTCATAAGATCCACAAAATATGCTGGTGCGTTAGTCAATCCAAACGGCATTACCAGCCACTCATAAAAACCGGATGGTGTCCTAAAAGAAGTCTTCGGCACACTATCCTTAGCCACTCTCAACTGGTGAAATCCCGTTGCCAAATCCATCTGAGAAAACACCTTAGCCTCGTGAAGCTGATCAAACAAGTCATCTATTCTCGGCAATGGATACTTGTTCTTCTTAGTCACCTTATTCAGCTCACGATAATCCACACACAACCTTAAAGATCCATCCGCTTTGGTTGCGAACACAACTGGTGCACCCCATTCGGACACACTACGCCGAATGAATCCTTTCCGAAAAAGGTCATCAACCTACACCTTCAGCTCTTGTTGTTCTCTAGGCGCCATCCGTCTAAGAGGCATCACAACTGGTCTGGCTCCCTCAACTAGATCGATACGAAAGTCGATCTCCCTATGCGGCGATAACCCTTTGACCTCGTCAAAGACGTCCTCAAATCCATTCACAACCGGCATCGATGACAGTCCATCCCGTGGAACAACCAGCGAATACATGAAGCCCATGAAGACGCCTTCTTCATGCTTACATCGTATCACAACCTTTCGCCCTTCCACATTCCCGACTGTCACCTCCAGTTTCTCACAATCAACCTTTGCCGCATACTTCCTAAGCCAGTCCATACCCAAAATTATTTCGAACCCCGTAAAGTTCAGAACAAAACAATCACAAACAAAAGAGCAATCATGACTCGACACAACTAGACCACGGCATACCATACACAAACAAGACGAACCCCCAACTGGATTAGTCACAACCAATGGTCTATCAACAATTTCCGGTTCCAAACCCAACCGGCCTACAAGATCATCACAAACAAACGAATGTGACGCTCCAGTATCAAACAACACTCTAACTAGAACACCACAAATGGAAAGAGTACCTTGAACCACCACACTCTTCCCCTTCTCTTCCGCAGTAGGAGCTTTCGAAGATGATGGAACAACCCCCAAAGCATAAGCTTGCATAATCTGCTTATCTTTCCTCGCTTCCGGACAATCCCTCTTGAAATGCCCCGGTTTGTCACAGTTGTGACACTTTGCCGGCACTCTTGGTTTCTTGCAATCCCTGGAGAGATGACCCTTCTACTGATAGTTGTAGCAGGTCACTTCGCCCTTCGGCTTCTTCTGGCCATCCTTACCCTTCTGTTGTTGCTGCTTCCTCTTCTTGTTTCCACCCTGCTGTGGTTTGGACTCTTCCTTGGTCACGGCAACAACAGACCCTTCCTTAGGAAAAAAACTATCGTGCCTGAGAGCTTTCTCCACAAGCTTCTCAAACGGATCGTCCAAATGATCCACCAACTGTCTCCCAAGATAACTGTCCAAGCCTGTCACAAACTTCTCATTCTTCTGATAGGGAGATTCAATATACGACCGAGCATACTTGGACAAAGCTTCAAACTCAGAAACATACTCAAGAACTGGTCTCCCACCTTGCTTGAGCTCCACAAACTTCTTAAACAGAACAAATCTCTGAGCCGTAGAGATGAACTTAGCTTCAAATCTAACTTGGAATTGCTCCCAAGTAATCTCTTCTTCTGGAGTATCAATAGTGATCGAACACCACCAATCAGCAGCTCTTCCCTAAAGCTGTCTCGATGCAAGCTTCCTCTTAGTTGCATCCTCGATTCCCAAGTCACCAAAAATCCTTCTACAAGCATCAATCCATCTCTGAACTTCTATGGTTGATTCTGTTCCCAAGAAAACATTTCCTCCAAGAGCAGTATAGTCCTTACACAACTTAGCAAAGTCCACTGGTCTTGGAGCTTGAACTTGAACTCCAACATCTACTGACGGTCCTGAAGTTGGTATCCTTCTCAAGATCGAAGTCATCATAGCTTCGAACATTGCAGCATAGTCAGTAGCTCCCCCAACAGCATGGCTTTCCCTAGCAGCTTGTCTCTCTCTTCGACTCATCCTTAATATCTACAAAAAGGAATGATTTAGAACACCTTGAGAAACAACTACATAAGGAGTTCAAATTCTTCTATACTATATTATATATATAGTAATCATCCACCAAAATAAAATTACGTCTCTCATATGTAGTTACGTCAGCGAGCGTTGGCTAAAATCGATTAACCAAAGCTCTGATACCAAATGTAACGACCGCCCATGACTCCCGCACAAAACAAGGGAATGGTGCACTGAAACGTGTGCCAGGCAACCATGGACGATAGTCAGGGTAAGATAAAACAGAAACTCTATCGTACAACTCACAGCGCATGGACAAAATACAATAGAGAAATATATGTATATAGTGAAGCTCATAACAGAATATCATCATATAGACTTCATAAAGGTTTGATACAAGCATCTGAACAATCAATACATCAAGCCTCACTACATAACACTCAAAACATATACAAGCAGCGGAACATCCAGTACATGTAGTAAGAAAACTAATATGCTAGCCTCCAGCTCGTCTTCGTCATCAACATCGTTGGTAGCCAAGAACAGCACATGTCACCTGCTACCTAGTCTGCCCATCCCAACATGGATGAACAGCCCAAGGTAATAAGAGTTGAACATAAAACCTTGAGTCAGACAACAGTCTTAGTGAGCAGTAAATTAACTACCAAACATACCAAAAGAGCATAAAGGGTAAAAGGAATAGGAACTCAACCATCCCACTCCACCTCATCCTACAGTGATAGCCCCCAGACCCACTAAACATAAACAAGCATAGCAAAGAAGACATTCAAAATAAAGTAATTATCACTCGAGTCAAGGTCGATGTTTTCCAAATACAAACCCCCAAGGCCTAAACCAAGATCAGATAAGCACCCAGAAAACACCGCTCTTGAGACCGAATGATGATACAACCAAACATCCATGACTCTGGCTATCACTGTTATCATTGCCTCGATATCACCGTTAGTTGAATGACCGCCTGTCAAGGGCTAATGGTAACCCCGGTTCTAGACATAACTCCGCACGTCGTCGCAGCCCGTGCCTAGGAATTTTCGCAACTACCCAGAGTACTAGCACGTTGTCGCAGCCCGTGCTTGGAACGTCGTCGCAGCCCGTTCCAACGTACTCTTGCTTTGAGCATGCTAGAACCTTCAATAACGATAAAATCTCAGCCTTCTGGTCATCCTCCTCAATGACTATTTCCATACTAGCTCAAGCGCCTCTCAAGCTAACCATTATCAACCAACTCGAATCGCATCACCAAGTTATCAACATGCTTGGGATGATCCCGTCTGGATTAAACCAAGGCTTTCTCACATCATACTTTGCTTCATCGCATCATAGCAAAGTCCCATCTCAACATCATG
The DNA here is from genome assembly GCA_030765085.1 of Allium cepa. Taxonomy (NCBI): domain Eukaryota; kingdom Viridiplantae; phylum Streptophyta; class Magnoliopsida; order Asparagales; family Amaryllidaceae; genus Allium; species Allium cepa. The sequence goes on along the minus strand of CM060938.1, from coordinate 455,989,640 downwards.
GTTTGCCTCATCGCATCATGGCAAAGTCCCATCTCAACATCATCATCAAATCTATCCATATGAGCTTCAACATCCGCTTCATATGCCACAAGCAGCTTTCCTTATTCAAGAGCCTTTCCACTTAGCTTTTGAATCATCTTCTACCAAATTTCCCAAATCAAGTTATCGATCAACTAATCAATCAAATCAAACATTAATCCAAGCAATCAATCATTCAAACAAGATCTAAATAAACAATTACAACAATAATGGCAATTTCGTAAATAAAGAGTTCAAGTCTAACATGCATCCTAACAAGCATGAATTATGAACAATATCTCTACAACTTGGTGAATGAACTTGCATAAGTTAACATGTAGTAAAATGGGTGTCAAAACTTCATAGGTGATAGATCTACATGCATACTTAGGGAAAATGTAAGAAATCACTATCTTTAACACATAAACAAGCCACCAATCCAATATACTCCCTTGGGTCCGTGTGAGAGATAACTACTACTCACCAAATCACCTAAACACCTTAAAAACAACCAACTCCAGATCTGGACAGCAAAGAAACAAGCTTGATCCGGCAAAATCTCGCTTCAACGATGAAATCTCTCTTTGTTGGATGAAGATCTTCAACTTTAGCTCTTGGATCTTCGATCTTGATCTTCGATCTTGGATGGATGTTAGCACTAGATTAGAGTGGAGAAAAAGAAGTGAAGAATTGTTGTAGTCAAGCTCTCAAAATGGCAGCACTTCGTCGCTTCAAAATCCGGTGCCAAAAAGTGAGCCAAACCCCTCTATTTATAGGCAGATCCATGAGTCGTCCGCCCCTATAAGCCGTTGCCGACCTACCCCATGAGTCGTCCACGACCTAACCTTGCCGACTCAACCAGCCTTACGGCCTAACTAACACGGAGCCTCACGCGCGACTCAACACAACAACGCTCACGCGACCTAGCAACTCATGACTCATCTATTCTGCCGCATTTCCTAAGTCCTAAGTCGTTTGAACGACTTAACTCCTATGCGACTTAACAAAATCAACGGTCCAGATGTTACGCGACCTAAAAATGAACGCGGATCTACGATGCCGCGACTTAGCTAAGTCATTAACGACCCAAAAACATCCCGGGTTAACAAATACTTTGACTTAACTTCCTAGCGACCTACCTTAAGTCGGTCACGACTTAACTAAGCACACAGCCTAACTATAACACGGCATAGCCACTAGGTCGCTACCTTCTCTAACTCGCTAACCCGTAAGTCGTAGCCTTCTTAGGTCGTTACCTCGGTCTAACACACTAACTCGGCAACACCTTAAGTCCCTCACACAAGCTAACTTCCACACGACCTAAGTACTAAGTCGTTAACTTCCTTAACTCGTTAACTCGACCTAACATTCTTAAGTCGTAACTTCTATAGGTCGCTCCTCTCGACCTAACTCTCACACGACATAAGCTTCACACGAGCTAACCCTTAACTCGTCCACGACTTAAGCACCACCCGAGCTAGTTATTACACGGCCTAACCCCTTAAGCCGTAAACCCTACAACTTAGGTTCAAAACGCCTCAAGCAATACTAACGACCTAATGCAACTATTTACGATTTATCGACACATGAAATACGGGTCGTTACAATTTCTAAGGCCTTGAGGAATCCTCCTATCTCCGAGTCTGGGGTAAACTCTCTTGATTTACGGGACACAAGATCACCCTAATACTTCTTAATAACAATCCTTTTGAATGGATAGACTCTATGGACTTTTTGAATACAAATTAATCCTATAACTCTGAATAGCACTTTGATCTTTAGTAGAATGATGGAGAATCAAATAGAGAGAGTACCTAAATGATTTCCTATTGAGAATTTGGCAGAATGATGGCACGATCTTGAAAATATGAAGTTTTATGGATATGGAATGGTGGAGAAGAAAGAGCGAAGAAAATAAGAAAGTAGTTATTAAAAAAATTCGTTTTGGAAGCCTTTATATAGATGCACAACAGTCATACCCATTGGCGAAAGGTTTTCGAACGAATGGACACTTCTTTTGAAATTTGAATTTTGAATCAATTATCACCATGTCGACATGGGGTATCCCCATATGTCGACATCCCTTAGTTCAAAATTATAGAGATGTTGTTTTGTAAAGACAATTGAATTTAAAAAAACTTCTCTGAAGCAAAGTAAAGTGTTTAAACAATATTTTGAGATAGAGAATGAATATAAAACATTATTTTAAATATATATATATATATATATATATAATTGATATAGACCGTCAATTATATAAGCAATATTTAAAATCAGAATAAGTTTTGATGTTTTAAAAATAGAAGGTTTTAAAATCAGAATAGAGGAATATTTCAAGGCTAAAACAAAGTTTGATAATCTTTTTGAAAACATGATTTTGAAAGCTAAAACATTTTGAAAACAGATTTAAAAACATTTTGAAAAATCTATTCAAACTGAAATTGCAAGAACCTTCCTACAGAGCTCCTCCATAGGACTCGAGAACTTGTACAAAGCTTAAATGATTTTGATTTTCGTGGGTTTGTAAGCCACTTGTAGTGGGTTTGTAAGCTACTTGTCGTGGGTTTGTAAGCCACTGGTTTCGATAGAAATTGGGTTCCATCCCAAAAGAAAATTGGAAGAAAGACGAGAGTGCTATTATGAAGTTTTAACAAAATACTAGACACTTATCTTGAGATCTTGAAATCTTGATTCTCTAGAGTCTTGAATCTTGAATCTCTAATCTTCATCTTGATGCTTGAGTCTTTATACTTATCAGTCTTCGATGATACCTGCATATACTTCCTATATACATATATATATCGATCTATATGGAAATGTTAGTATATATTTTATAAAGTAAAGTATAATAACTATATAAGGTTGTTGTCATCAAAACATCATCAACTCAGTTCCTAACAATCTCCCCCTTTTTGATGATGACATCCTTTATTTATAAAATATTCTTACCATACCATAACTCCCCCTTAACTCCCCCTTACTCCGTGACTTCTTCTTAAAACTACAACTCATGACCCCCCTTACACCAAGAACATATATTTTTATAACTTTCTCCCCCTTTGACATCAGCAAAAAGGAATAAAAGATTTACCTATTCTAAGATAATTAAGTATATATAGAATAAAAGTGTAAAGTGAACGTGTAAGTGATCAAGTGTGTGAGCATATATATAAGTGTAACTTGATAATCAAATCAATATCATACATAGCAAACCAATCATGTATAGTATATGAAGTTATATACAAACCAAATCCAAATCAAACTTAAGTAACAATTCAATCAAATCCTAATCAAATCTAAATCAAATCAAACAAACAAACAAACATACATACATAATGATCAGACATTCCTTGGGACTTCCACCCATCCATCTTCTCCAAAGATAGGATCAGTTTTGATAACATCCCAATTATCTTTGTCGAGAGTGACTGGTGGATTTGCTTCGGGTTCGTCTTTGCTAAGGCTTGAGATCATCCAACGAAGTGCGTCGAAGTGTTTCTCTTGCTCTTTGATCATCTTCATTTGGCTTAATTCTAAGTGCCTTTGATTTCTAAGTATAAAAGAGAGAATATTCTTGAAAGAAGTAAGGGTTTCTTCAAGATTTTCACTTAAATTCTTAATTGGAGAAGCCATAATTTAAGAAATAAGTTGAAGTATGAGAGGAGATGAATAAAAATGGAGGTAGAGAAGTTTTTCTGGAAGAAATAGGTATTTATAGGAGTTATTGGCCGTTCAAAATGAATTGTCACTTGGTAGTTACAAGAATTTGAAGTTAGAAATTGCAACTACTTTCTGACTGTTATATGTCGACATGGGGGGATGGGGCATGTCGACATGGTCTAGACAGAATGACCAAGTTAAGTTATTTTTGATTTCTAAGTCTATTTTTATACTAGTGGACATATATAAACTTAAAATAAATAACTATCAGAGATATATAAAGATGGAAAACAGAGAATAAGATAACATTACTTATATTAGTTAATATTAACCAAAAAAATAGAAAATACAAAGATAGATAAAAGATAGCTTAGAGAGATAATGGCTAGGATTAGTTTGATGAAGATGATGATGAGGACAAGCCAAGTTTCCTGCCTATCTTCCCAAAGAACTTGTCGATCTTAGTAGAGATTTTATCCATTTTCTTGCTAATAGATCTCTTAAGAACCTTTTGGTTTTGAGCAAGTATCTTTTGGTTCTTGAGTATGGTTTTGTTGGACGGATTGGCGGGTGTATGTGGATACTCTATACTTTCCAAAGAGGTTTCTTCATCTTCCTCTTCTTCTTCAATTTCCATTCCTTCCCCTTCTTCTTCCTCTCTTTTCCCTCTTCTTCCATCTCTTCATGAGCAAGTCTCTCTTCCTTTTCGGTAAGTGTTTCATATGGTTGAAACATAAGTGGGATTTTCATAAGAGAAATGTTCCCATGATTGAACACTTTCCTACTTACAAACTCTTCCTTTTTAACATCCACACCAAAATAATTGAAAATCCGAGTAAGATAAATTTCATGATAAAGAGTGTTTTCTCCCATAGTAAAATTTTTGGGTCTTAACTCATCCAAAATAGTCTGTGCCCAACTAATATCATATTTTCAAAATATAGCAAAAAGAGCTTTACACACTTTTGAGGCAGGATTATTGTAGTTTCCCGACCTAGGAATAATGGTGTGTTGAATAAGAAGGTTGACAATTCTTGCTTTTGGGCGGAAAAAGCGATTCTTAAAATCCATGTGGTCATCGCTTTCAAAAATGTGATGAAAAGTCTCTCGATCGGTTTCATTGATTTGAAATTGCGAGAGATTCATACCGGTAGATTTGCAACCCAAAATAGTACCCAAAATATTGGAATCCAAAACAATAAGTGTTCCTTTAACACTACTCTAAATTTGATCTTCATTTCCATTATAAAATTCACGGTTTAGGTTTGCATAAAACATTTTGACAAGGTTTGGATAACAAACAAAATCATTTTGCTTGTTATCAATTAAGCTAAAAATGGAGTTTTCTTCAAAAAGTTAATCGATTTCATAAGAAGGAAAATCATCAAAAATAGCAAATTTTCCCGTATTGACTTTACCATAGTTTACATAACTTATGTAAGCTTCGATAGCCTCCGGGTCATTAAAAAGATCATTTTTGATGGATTTGATCAGCCTCATAGTTGATGGGGTACTTGAGGAAGCCATTGATGAGTGTTTGAGAGGAGTAGAAGATAATGAAGAAAGTTTGAATTATGAGAATAAAGTGAAAAGAGATGATAAGAGAAGTATATTAATAGATTCTCTAAAGTCATGTTCTCTGGTCAAGAGGTATCTTTTCAGAATTTTGAAGTAAGTGAAAAGGTGGAGGGAAATTCAAAAGTTTGAATTCAAATTTTGAAATCAAATTTTTGAGAGACATGTCGACATGGGGTATCCTGGCATGTCGACATGTGCCTGTTGAATTTGAAAATGGGTGTCTTTTTCTAAAATCTAAGAAATTCCTACAATCTTAAGAAAACTAATCTATATTCTATATCTATATATAATTCCAGTAACAATGTTAAATATAATAATATTAAAATATTTTAATATTTAAAATATTATTAAAATAATACTATTTTGAATTTAAAAATTCAAATTTCAAAGGGTGATTTTGAATTTAAAAATTCAAGAAATTGCAAACAAAATCAAAACAAACAAGCATCCAATAAAATTAAAATAAATGTGTACCTATTTTTAGATCAAAACACCGATCGTCTTCTGATTCGAGAATAGCAGTGAAGCACAGATTTGAATTATCAGTTTTCTTCTCATCATCACTGGATGAATCTGAATCGTCAAGAGTTGCTGCATATGCCTTCTTTCTTTTTCTTAGTTGCTCGTTATTTGGTTGGAATGTCTGTTTGTCTGGATATGGACAATCTATCTTGTAGTGCCCTGTTTTGTTGCAGTTGTAGCATCTATCACCATTGTTGTTGTTGTTATTGTTGTAATTGTTGTTGTTCTCCGAAGTATTTCTGGAATTCCTTTGATCATTTCTTTTAAAGTTATTCATCTTTCTATACTTCAGAAACTTTCTGAAATTTCTGGTCATGAAGGCAATTTCTTCATCACTATCTTGTTCTGAATCTCCAGTTGATGCTTTGAATGCGATCGATTTCTTTTCCGTTGCCTTAGATTCTTTCCTTCCTTGTAGTTGAACTTCATAAGACATTAGGTTACCGATTAACTCTTCGATCTTCATTTGACTAACATCATTTGCCTCTTCAATAGTAAGTGTCTTTTGATCCCATTCTGGAGTGAGTGAATTGAGTATCTTTCTGACTTGATCTTCTTCTGAGAAACCCTTTCCTAAAGCAATCAATGAATGTACAATATCTTGAAATCGACAATACATGTCGGAAATGGACTCATTTTCATGCATTTTAAACAATTGAAACTGGTTAGTTAATATGGAAATTTTAGTCTGTTTAACTTTGCTTGTTCCTTCATGAGTTACTTGCAAAGTTTTCCAGATTTCAAATGCAGACTTACAAACAGAGACTCTATTAAACTCATTCCTATCAAGTGAACAAAATAGTATATTCATAGCCTTAGAATTATTTTTGCAACCGTCTTTTGCTCAGTAGTCCATTGGGAAAAATTAGTAGTTGGTTCAACATATTCAATTTGTGTCATATTCCAAGTATCTAAACTTATGGATTGTAAATAAATTTTCATCCTACATGCCCAATATGCATAATTACTGCCATTAAAAAGTGGTGGTCTGACAGTAGACTGACCTTCTACAAATGAACTAGTGTTAGTGCTTGTGTTGGCAGAAGTAGTGGTGACAGGAGTGACATTATTAGTGTGTTGTGCCATTAAAACTTTTCAAAATTTCAGATTATGAAAATAATGAAAATCAATGCTCTGATACCAATTGTTGGGGATGTGGATTAAGGATCTTAAAGCAGAAATAACACTAGAGGGGGGGTGAATAGTGTTTTAAAGAATATATAAACTATATGACTAAATTAAAACTTTCAACACAGATCTAAACAGAATTCTAACACAGAATGATCACAGAACATATAACGAATGCAAATAGTAAAGTAAAGCAGGTAAAAGGAAAGAACACACCGGATTTTATACTGGTTCGAAATCCTCCTACATCCAGTCCTGCACCAAGGCAATATCCTTATACAGATTTTTATAAGCCAATATCCAAATTACAACCCTCAATTTCTAAGGCCTTGAGGAACCCTCCTATCTCCGAGTCTGGGGTAAACTCTCTTGATTTACGGGACACAAGATCACCCTAATACTTCTTAATAACAATCCTTTTGAATGGATAGACTCTATGGACTTTTTGAATACAAATTAATCATATAACTCTGAATAGCACTTTGATCTTTAGTAGAATGATGGAGAATCAAATAGAGAGAGTATCTAAATGATTTCCTATTGAGAATTTAGCAAAATGATGGCACGATCTTGAAAATATGAAGTTTTATGGATATGGAATGGTGGAGAAGAAAGAGTGAAGAAAATAAGAAAGTAGTTATTAAAAAAAATTCATTTTGGAAGCCTTTATATAGATGCACAACAGTCATAACCATTGGCGAAAGGTTTTCGAACGAATGGACACTTCTTTTGAAATTTGAATTTTGAATCAACTGTCACCATGTCGACATGGGGTATCCCCATATGTCGACATCCCTTAGTTCAAAATTATAGAGATGTTGTTTTGTAAAGACAATTGAATTTAAAACAAGTTGAAACTTCTCTGAAGCAAAGTAAAGTGTTTAAACAATATTTTGAGATAGAGGATGAATATAAAACATTATTTTAAATATATATATATATAATTGACATAGACCGTCAATTGTATAAGTAATATTTAAAATCAGAATAAGTTTTGATGTTTTAAAAATAGAAGGTTTTAAAATCAGAATAGAGGAATATTTCAAGGCTAAAACAAAGTTTGAAAATCTTTTTGAAAACATGATTTTGAAAGCTAAAACATTTTGAAAACAGATTTAAAAACATTTTGAAAAATCTATTCAAACTGAAATTGCAAGAACCTTCCTACAGAGCTCCTCCATAGGACTCGAGAACTTGTACAAAGTAGTTTAAATGATTTTGATTTTCGTGGGTTTGTAAGCCACTTGTCGTAGGTTTGTAAGCTACTTGTCGTGGGTTTGTAAGCCACTGGTTTCGATAGAAATTGGGTTTCATCCCAAAAGAAAATTGGAAGAAAGATGAGAGTGCTATTATAAAGTTTTAACAAAATACTAGACACTTATCTTGAGATCTTGAAATCTTGATTCTCTAGAGTCTTGAATCTTGAATCTATAATCTTCATCTTGATGCTTGAGTCTTTATACTGATCAGTCTTCGATGATACCTGCATATACTTCATATATACATATATATATATATATATATATATGGAAATGCTAGTATATATTTTATAAAGTAAAGTATAATAAATATAAGCTTGTTGTCATCAAAACATCATCAACTCAGTTCCTAACAATTGTGTTATATAATAGTATTATGTATATAATATGATGCAAAATTTTAACAGTTAACTTCAGTCTTTTGGTACCTAATTATTTCCAAGGTTTGTTAATGCTATCATTTGGAATCACCTCTTACCATGTAAGCATTAGTAAATAAGTAAAATTAACTTGATATAAGCATTTTGCACCAAAAATTACATCAATTGGTACATCGCAGTGCAATAGGACATTAATATCACCATAACTTAATATCTCAGATTTCTATATTTCTTAACAAGTGACTCTAAATTCTAAACTCATCTTCACAAGAGGCATTATTCATATTTAACATTGTTGTTCTACCATTTGATAAATTGTCTTATTAATATTGTAATATATTTGCCCATGGTTTGCAAAAGTAACGTTTTGCATTATATCAGTGCGGACTAAGTCTTTTGGGGTTGACCCAACTGTCTTTAATGTGAGAAGGTAATCAATACTGTGCACATTTGATTTTGTGAGCAGTTTACATAAGAAAAGATGAAATAGCAGAACTTTGATTTTAAAGAGAAACACAAAATTTTGAGAAGGTAATATAATAAACATCAATTAATATGCAGTAGCGACAAATTAAACATAACAATAATAAAAAAACGCATATATATTATGACTAATGCAAATTTCTTTTTCTTTAGTAAGTCATCCCCTCTTCCTTTTATTTAAATTTCTGTGGTTTAATTATGATGTGCTGTCATAAACTTCATGTTTGTATTTGTCCCAAGTTACAATGCTTCAATTGCTAAAATGCCCTATTTCAGCTTCTAAGCTTGGTTATGAATTTTTAGCCCTTAGATGATAAAGTGGCCTTGCATTTTCATGGTTGGACAATTAAAAAAGGTTTACATAAGAACGAGTTCTCATTGTTGAACATTTTTATGTGTAGGCATTTCATTCATTTACTTGCAAAATAAGGTTTGACTAAAATATAGTTTTGTTGATGGAATATGCAGCTAACAATATTGCACTAGGCACACTCTAGGAGAAGATATTTCGGTATAATATGCTAATAATGATTTAATTATTTAGTCAAAATAATGATATGTTTAGATAATTATTTTCCATATGATTATTTATTGTAAAAATTGTTTCCCCGGACCATAATTATGCTAATAATTTATTTGCTTCAATAATTTTCATACCAGATGTACATTTGTTTAATTTAAGAAACCTAAAAATTAGGTTTTAGGTACTTTATCTTTTCCCCTCCAAATAGATTGTTTCAATTGGTTTTTCCTCTTTTATTGTACCGAGATTTGTTACTATTGTATTTATTTTGTTAACTTCCTCAGGCCTTTGTACATTGGACTCAAGTTGGTTACCATTTAATCTAGAATGTTTAGGAATTCAGATCAGAAGGTAGTTGATGATCGTGTTAAGAGAAAGCGGATTAGTATTATAGGTGATTCCGATTTTATGCTTTATCTAGACCTCCCTCAATATGGTTTTTATTTTTTATTTTAATTTTTGCATTAACCAGTACTGTTTTCATTATGTCTTTGTCCATAATTTTTTGGTCAGATTGTTAAAGTTAATATGTATATACTAAAATGGATAATAATCTATGTCTTTTAGTCAATTTATTAAAGTTTTCATTCTTATTACTTTTCATATGGAAAAATGACGAAATTTTATAGTTGTACCTGGGAGAAGATACCACTAGTAACATGGGCTGAAAACTGAAGCATGGCTTAAGTTGGTTTATGTGTGTCTTAGTCCCAAAGAACTTTGTTCATAATACTGAGAGTGTATTGAACCATTTTCCTATTTATATGTTCATTATTTAAATGTAGATCAATGTTAGAATCATGGAAGTGTACACAACATACTCTTTGGTATATTTACAGATGGTTCACCTAATGGCCTATGGTTTAACTAGATGTGTATCTACCAATATTACAAACATGGTTGTATGAAACTAAAATCAAGTGAATACATTTATATATTCCAGTTCAACCATCTTCTCATCAGCAAAGTAATTTTATTATTATTATTACTATTATTATTATTATTTGTTGCATCAACTTCAGGACGGTATATTTTATGTTTTATTATTTGGTATATATTCCATAGATTCATGTTGTTGTTAGTTACATAAGCTTGGGACTACATGGATGATATCCTTCAAAATGCCATGCCTTCCATAGACTATATAATGTTTTACATCTTGTGTCAGCAGTATATCGGTTTCGTTTTTTGCTGCATTCTTTTTGAGTTTTTAAAATGCAAATTATATAGATACTTTACATGGACTTAGTTGGTGCTAACTGCAGTAGTAACCTAGACTTGGTAAGAGTATAACAAGCATTGAAACATGACATTTTATTTATTAACTTGGGCAGTAACATGTGACCAGTTTTATCTGTGTTTTGGTTTACCTCCAGTAGTTATTAATCATGCCTATTTGAACAAATTCATTGGTTAAACTTGACCTTGTACTATTGGTGAGATTTATTGAAGCAGATGAATAGTTCAATATAGGTATGTGGAGTTTGCATTAGATATTTGTTGGTACAATTACATTTCTTTGTATCCTTCTCAACCCTACATTGGCTATAAGTTATAACTTATAACCACTTCTTTATTTTCAATATGATATATGCTACATTTTCCATAATTTTAAGAAAAGTTTAGTTGATATACAACTTCTTGATTGGGTTAGAAAAGTCCCAAATTTCTTTGAGTTTCATCACCAGTCTTCTGGTTCTCAGTAAACATTGCAAAGAGGTAAGTTTCAACTGCAGTTCCAAGTCTTTTTGGTGTTCCACTACCAGCATGTTTAATCAAATTTTGATTATAAGTCTGAGCATTACCCTTATTAGTAATAGTAGGATCACCACCAGCAGATGACCAGCCACTCTCAGAGACAACAACAGGAATATTAGATGCATCCATCCTCTCCAAAGCAGAATATGTTGCATCAACAATGGCATCAAACATATTTTGATATTGGTATTATCCATCAGATACCACAGTACTAGATGAAGTGAACAATATACACGTTTTTTGTGTGGAAATAACGTTATCTTCTTAGCTCAACTTTGTTATAGGCATCGTGTATAAATAGTTGATACAAGGACATATACGATTGATATTTATTTCAAAAGATTTGAAGTATGTGAGCGCTATTTTAAGTTTAATGAATCAAATTTTAGTATCTCCTGCACATATGTCACAATCGTATAAAGTTGGAAAATTGTATTCATTAATAAAATTGCAAACAATGATTTTTTTAACAGTCATTCATATTAATACTAATAAGGGTTGATTTCAAAGGTCGAATTTATGATCTTAAATTTGTAGTTTAAACTACCAACCAACTAAATCAATTCTATTGACTAATTGTAAACAACAATTGAATTGTTAATGATGAAGCAAATACATGACAATGAGCATACATAAAAACAAGCTAAATGGTAGTGTCTGTTGTGCAAAAAGAAGCGTTAACAGAAATTTTGAAAACTACTGCTGTGTGGTTTACCTAGACAAAATTCGACATAACTTAGCTCTATAAAATGATTACCGGATACGTACGTGTCCATAGGCCGTACATTTAGGAACCCCGCTACTTGATGCATGCATTCAATTAATTTCTGACTGCCATCGCTGGTTTTGTCCCACACTGTTGCGTTCACTGCCATTAAATGTCTGTGATTTAAATCAAAACATATTAAAAACAAGATATGTATTTAATATCTACTTTTTCCTAGCAGGCTACTCAACTGTTTTGTCTTTTTGTCTTTCGCCATCGATGTGTTTCATCTCCATTTAGGCAACAAGTCCTCAGTACACATGTTCAAAACCGAACAATCTTTTACCAATAGCATGAGTTTTTTCCTTCCCTTATTATAGAGTAGATTATTGATTAATCTAACTTATAATGTTTTAAAACATGTTTCGCTAATCAATATAACAATATACGCCGAACATTTAAATGAGAAACATTAAACATTCAAAGCAGTTCAAACAAAATACAATAATTACATATAGAACATGTAATTAAAAAATTTCTAATTTATACATCATTTATTAATAGACATTTAAGCACATTTTACTTTGAAATTTGTACAAAACTTAGTGCAATTTCATCAACTTAGAAATTGATCGCTTTGATCGCTTCGTGAACTGAATTATTAAAACTCAATTACTTTGTTAATGTAAAGTCGGATAGTAGTTTAGTTTCGCTTCTTCTTTTGCTTTTCGTTTTTTTTTAAAATATTTTTATAAACAAGAGTCAAAAGTCTAAACCACGGATAGAAGTTCATATGCATAACAAAAGCCACGGTGAAAGTCTTATGCATTAAATTCTCCCTATTACTAGACTAGACTAGACTAGACTAGATAGAAGAAGAGATAGAAGAGATGAATCCATGTTGTGAAATGATGATGCATATAATATGTTTCCATATTAGCTAAAAGAGCACATAGATGTATAAGTACAAGTATCATTTCCATTTCTAGTAGTATAAAATAAACTAAAATAAAAGAAACGAATAATAAAACTTTAGTACTATAAAAAAATGGTTCATGGTTGTTCTTCGGTTGTTTTAACCTTCTCAAATGCTGTTTTAGATTAAGTTTATGCAGACAATGATACTGCCAAAGTCATTTTTAGGGATATAACTATAAATTCATACACATTGTAATGTGCAGACCCACTTAGACGTGCATATACACTCGTATATATATATATAACTTATATATATATATATATATATATCTTTTTTTTTAGTTTCAGGTTGCCAAAATAGGAAATTAGAAGGAGAAGAACTGCTGCCAAAAATAAATTGTTTGCTTACTTATATAAAAAAATGTTGCTGCTTTTGAAATAAATTACTAATAAATTATGCACACTATGGTATCATTTCATTGTCTATTATTTTTATTTGCTTTGCATTATTGGTTTCTTGCATTCTAAAAAATTTTAAAAAAAAATCCATTTGTAGGTGTATTGTTAATTCACGTTTATTTTCAGCTTGCATTCATTTCATTTTATTTTCCTTTTGAGGGCAAAACCTGAATTCACATAGGGTGGGGGATTTCATCAGCCCTTTCTTAGCCCACATATGGCATTTCATCTTAGAATTTAATTAATAATAACGGTTAGACATCGAACTTAAGGGTGTCACGAGCTCACCTAGGGCTTAACTGTATATTGACCAGTTGTTCTCTTTCGATAATTTAATTTCTTGGTATCTAGGCTACGGCAAAGCAATAGTCATTTATAAATATTACGGTGATTCGTAAATATTATAGTGGTTGTTTCATTGAAGGTAGTTAAACCTTCGGTTGCATTGTTACAGTGTTTCGTGGTGCACCGATAACTCCCGTCAGTTACCTGACTGAGAACTATTTTGTTGAATTAAAACAAAGTGTGATTATACAATTTTGAGTTAGGAGCCACTTAGGATAGAAAAATTGTAATTAAGTCTTTGCATTCATTTAGTTGCATTAGATCATGCATATTTAAAAAAAATTCAAAAGGCAAAACTAAAAAAAAATGTAAATATTTCTTAACTTAGTTTTCAAATCCTTTCTTAAGAAAATTTTCAATCAAAATCAAAAATCCGAAAAAAAAAATCCAAGAAAAAAATATAAAATCTTTTTAAAACCAAAAAAATCAATTGCCCTTTTTTTTAAAAATAAATTCCTTTTGGTAAATAGTTTTTCTTTATAAAAAATCCAAAAAAGAAATAAAAAAACTTTTGAAAATGTCTGAATTTCGCTACTCACATGAATTTTACGATAGTTGTGAAAATCAATATAATTTCACATCAAATTCTTATGGATATTTTAGTAACAACTATTATGCAAACAATTTGGATTTTTCACCTCAAAATTTTCAAAATGATGAAGAACCCTCAAATCTCGAAAATAGCGTTGAAATGATTTCGTCTTTACTTGAACTCTCTATACAAAAAAATGAAGCATAAATGATTTGTGCAACTCATATTTATGCAATGATTCAAGTCAAAATTTTCAAAATAATCAAAATTTGAATTCACTTCAAAATTCGAATGATTTCGATTATAACTTATGCCTATACAACTTCGAACTCCAAAATGAATTCCAAAGTCAAAATGGAAATGCGTACCACTTTTTAAATAATTTTGGCAATGAGAATAATCTCGATTATGTTGCAATGGACAATATTTTTTCTCAACAATTTTAAATTGAAAATTCTTAAGTTAATAATTATAAATTTGATTTTTTTGAGAAAATTGACGAAATTCACAATGATCACACAGAATTGTTGTTTAAAACATATATGAAACAATGTGAGAAACAATATCAAATCCCAACGTGTGACAAGTCAAGTGATAATCCATCTTTTACCAAAATTGACGATTTTCAAATATAAACTTTTGAAATTGAAAATAATAACCTTAACGAAGTTGTTGAAATGCGGTATTTTAGTTGGATTTCAATTCTTTATGAAAGTGTAAAACCAAATTTAAAATTCGATCTTCCTTTTTTCGATTTTGAAAATTTGAATACAACAACTTTGGATTTTGAACTTGATATATGCAATGAAGTTGTGAATAATTCAACAAAGAAAGATGAATTTAATGAACATTATTTCTTTGGAATTTTCGAAGATGAATTGTTAAATTCTGAAGGGGTAGAGTTAAATCACCATTTAGATTTTGAAATCAATAATTCTGAAGAAATTTTCAATGATAAGTTTGAATCTCAATTTGGTGAAAATATACTTGAACTTCAACCAATTGTTTTATCAACCCCGAAAATCATCGAAAATAAAGCAACTCATACGATTTTTAATAAAACGATATTCCTTTTTTCAAATCAACATTCAACTCTGAAATCTTTTATGGTTTGGTTTTCTATGCTTAAGCTATGTCTCTCATATTTGACGAGACGTATGAATTGGTCTTTGGAAGACGTTTCATTTGCTCCTTGACGATATACTTTCTGATGTCGGGGAAGTAATAACCATTTCATTTCCATGTAAATATAGGTCATATTTTTATTTTTTTATTTTTCTCCATTCAGTTGGGTTAACTGCGAGGACACGGTCAAAATCAAGTGTGGAAGGGGGAGTCTCATCTTCATTTTTTGATTTTTCATGGTTTATTTTTTTCATTTTCTTTCGAAAACTCAAAAAAAATCTTTTTTTAATTTACTTTTGGAAAAAACACTATAGGATAAGTATATGGTTTTGGTTATCAAATTGAATTTTTGAAAATTTATTTGTATCAACAAAAATAAAAATAAAAATAAAGTTTGATTACAAGCAACTATTTTTTAACTAGTATATAGGAAGATTCGTATGTGTTAACTATGAAGTATATCCTAATTTAAAATCTTTGTTTAAAAGAGGTGGTAGGTTTAAAGAAAAAAAGAATATAACATTTTTTTATTTTCTAAGTTAAATGGTGCTAAGACGATTTTGCAAAACTCTCTCTTCAAAAAAAACAAAAAAATACATATATATATAACAATATGTATATATATATTATAAACACCTAGAGTCATGTGTTCACACGCATGTGTGTACACTCGCCATGCTCTGTACCCTTTCCACGTAAGCCCGAAAGGCAGTGAACAATCGGTATGTCTAACCTTAGTTTATCTGAGTTAGGTGTATGTATATAAAAAATTCTTTTATTAATAATGCCTATAGTCAATAGGTGAACATACTTGTGCGTTCATTCGCCATGCTCTGTACTCTCCTCACGTAAGCCCGAAAGGCAGTGCATGGGTGGTATACCTGACCTTAGTTTTTTGAGTTAGGCATACGTAAATATTGTTAATATCAATAAAATTTTCAAACAAAGAGAGAGTAAAAAATTGAAATCCAAGCATTATTTTCACTTATTTGACTTATTATTTAAAAGAAATGAAAATACCACTTTGAAAAACTGTGATAATCAACTAAGGATCTATTTCATAGTTGCACTATGTTATCAATCGAAACAACTAGCCAAATCAGTGTCTAATTATGATGATAAATTAATTTTTATTGGAAATTTTGACAAGTAAAATGAATAAAATTTCAAGATAATAACCAGAACTTTTATTAACTAAATGTATGACTTGCCAAATGGTGAAGGAGGAGTAGAGAAGCCTGGAAGATTGTTGCAGCCATTAGACGTTCCATAGTGGAAATGGGAAAGCATTTCTATGAACTTCATAAATGGATTACCCAGATCTAGGAGAGGGAATGAGAGCGTTTGGGTCATCATGGATAGATTAACCAAGTGTGCTCATTTCATACCTGTGAGGGGCACCAGGACATCAACTTCATCGATAGCTTTATATGTCAGGGAGAGAGTTAGACTTCATGAGTTTCTACCAGTATAGTTAGTGATAGAGACCTAATCTTCACTAGTGAGTTTTGGAGGAGTTTACAAGAGGCTTTAGGGACTGATTTGAGCTTGAGTACAGGATACCATCCATAGACTGATGGCCAGACAGAGAGGGTGAATCAGATTCTAGAAGATTCACTTAGGATGTGTACCATTGATTTTGGAGGCTCTTGGAAGGATCATTTTCCACTAATAGTTCCACTATTCATTATGGGTGGGGTGGAATTGAGTTTAGAACAATCATTTACTGTAAGATATATGTTGCCATCAAATGACATGAGAGGGGAGAATCAGTTAGATGTAGTGACTTGCCTCTCATACTTAAGTATAACAATGGGGTTTGGGTTTATGAGAAATGCTAGCATCATTCTTCCCTGGAGAGAGTATTATTGTACTTGCCCTTCCATTAGTGGTTAAAAGTAGATCCTACAAAGCAATCATGAAGAAATTAATGATTGGACGGTGGGACCAGCAAATTTCAATCAACAAGTATAGCAATACTCTTCCAAGGGAGAGTGGTGTTACCCTTTCTCTTGGGTTTAAATTATGAAAGGGATTTAATGTTGCATTGATAATGGGGGCAGGATTTGGACAAAAGCTGGCTGCTACACTCAACACATGTGTTTGATTCATGTATTTTGGCACCTGAATTTGATTTATTTTTTCCACTTCTGTTCTGATCTGAGACAAAAGCAATTGAGTTTTTTTCCTTTTACTATCATTTGCGAACCACCTTCTTAAACATTGGAACATGCACTTTATCATTGGTATTACCAATCACTTTTTCTTGTTGAATAACAGGAAGATTCCCCTCACTGCCTTCACATCAGTTTATTGTTTCATTCCCAAAACTACTACATAGAATACAAATGCTAGGCTTTCAGTCATATCCAATTGCTACATAGCTACAATTTTCATCCTCTCCACAAACAATGTACTCAAGAAGTTCTTTATCTTTCTTTATCTCTACCAATATTTTGGCATATTCAAATCAAGTTTTTTTGGTACTTCATTAAAACATATTGGCTTTCATATGTGAAAGGCCAACCAATTTGTACCCATTGATATCCATGTAATAAGGGGTACTTTATAGAAGTGTACCCAAATGGGTACACTCCTCACAAGATTTTGACATTCCTAAATTTTGGTTGCCAAGTGGTAATTATAAATACTTTTCCTGTTATGAATATTGAATCCGATTCAAGTGTCATTTGTGTATCTTCATCACTAGTGAACTCAAAATACAAATCAGTATTATCTAATTTCACCTTAAATAATCCCTTAAGCTTCCAAGATTTCTGCATATGAGAATTGACAGCATTATAAGACAGGTTGCCATCCAAGAAGAACCCTACAAGGTGGTGCTTCCAGTAATCTACACTAACTGATTTGACGGATTTTGGAACCGATAAAGAGGGAACCCAAATAGTTTAGGTTGAAATCATGAGGTTGGAATTTGCTGGCCATTTTAGGTTTGGTTTTGAAAAGCTTGGAGCATTGAATAATGGTAGAAAGAGGAGTTGCAGTAGAAAGAAGGTGGGGAGGATTTTTAGGGTACAGATCAGAAGTGAAGAGAGTTTGTAAGTCTAGAGGGTTGGGAGGAGGAAGCGTTGTAGGATTGTTGGGAGTAAGAGTGATTAGAGGAAAGAGGGAAGTGAAAGGGAGTGGTGGGTAGCTGGTTTCATGTTATCGTAAGATAGGGGTGTTGAAGTGTGTCCGATCGATTGTGGAAGAAGAGAGGGATGAGGAAGAGGATAAGGGGAGGCCATGAAAAGTCAAAAGCGAAAGTTTTTGTTCTTTCTTAATATATTGTATTTAATATTATTCTTATCATACTTACTTCTTGTCTATATTTTCAAATGGGAGTTGTTAAAAGAAGAATTGATTTAGCCAAAGGGAATGAAAGATAAAGGGAAAAATTATAGAAAATTGTCTAATTTACAAGGGGAGATATATCCACCTTATACTTAACTTATTTTACAGTATTACAATCCACTTTCCAAAAATACCCAATTCTCTATATTCATTATGAAAATGCTACCCAATCTCTTCACCTCTCCCGATTTTTCCTCTTTATTTATATTAACTTGGTTTAAACAAATGTAATTTTTTTTAGCAAAATAGATAATTACCTATGCCTTTGATTTAAACTCGATAAATACAAAAGATCCTAATAACTCTTAAACAAGATAACCATTAATAGAATGAAAGACATCAACATCCATGTTCATTTCCATTTTTTGAGTTTTAGATCGAATGAAAAAATTGAAGATTAATATGAAAAGTTATGTGGAGATTTAGACGGATTCTCCCTTTAGCAATACCTTTTAATTAAAAATTATATTTTTTTAGCCCTTCCAGCCATAACTATTCACCTTTTAACAAGAGAGTTCCTATTGTTAGTCGTTATGCACTGGATCGACGATGACCAAATATATAGATACAGAGTTGACATGCAGTAATCACAGTAATAGCAATATAAATATAATAGCAGTGCGAATAAATAGAAAACTAAAGCAAGAAGCAATCACAGCAAAGTTTTTATACTGGTTTGGACTTTCAGTCCTACGTCCAATCCTAGACTCCTTTTGAAATTTAACTATCACCCTCATTTCGCTCGGAGGAATAGGCGCCTGAGCAGCGGAACATGATTTCAGTACACTTGCCCGAGCAGCCGAACGGGACTTCAATATTTTCTTTTACAAAGAAATAAGTTGACTATATATTGTATCTTCAATAACTGAGTAGTCGAATTGGAGAACAACTTCTATAACCTATAAAAATGATGCAGAATGAGTGTGCAGAGGTTAGGAAGTGGATTAGAACCAGATTTGTATGTTGTGAAGTGAAATAACACTGATCTAAATTTGCTTTTAGAATTAATATGGAAGTTGGAGCATTTGAAATCAATATGAGAATGATTTGAGAGAATATAATTGCTGTCTTTGATTTGGGGGATGATATAAGACTTATATAGGAGTGATAAGATGTCTTTGAATAGTAACAATCTTTCAGCATTTCAGTTTGGAAGAGATACATCTGTTGGAAGTTTGCAATTGGTTGAATAGGCACTTGAATAGCCACTTGACTATTCGCTTTAGTATGCTAATGTAAAGTAGCTGTTGTTGTTAACTCCAAAAGGCTGTGTAGTTCAGTGGTAAGACATGCGCTATTCATTTGCGCGTGCTGGGTTGGAATCCCACTCCTTGCAGTTTTCAATAATTTTATTAGTAGCTTCTATCAATATGAAAATCAGCCAACAGGTACTTCACAAAAGCAGGCATGACATGTTTGGTAGGGTGTCGCACTTCCTACTACCTGCTTCATTCACTTTTTCAATAATTAAATTTTCTCTTTGTCCTTCGCTTTGTCCTTCTAATAAAAAATACCATCTTTTATTCCATAAATGTTGTTGTAGCCTAGTTGATTTGTTGACTGCGGTCCTCATGCACGACCAGGGATCAAGTCCTCCTATCTTCATATTTTATTTTAACCTTTGCTGTACTGTTTCTCATCAATAATAAAATGTACTAACAAATCATTTTTGAAAGCTTGCTTGGATGGAAGGTTTTTCTAAACGTACTATGTCTTATGTTCAAATCCCACCATAAGAAAACTTTTTTTGTTGTTGTTGTAATGTCCATTATACCCCATACAAATTTTATCATTCGGTAAATAGCTACTTGACCTGAAATAACTCAACAAACATACTAGTAGCACTGTTGTATAGTTATTATCATCAAAATACCATAAATATGGTTCTTTCACCTATCTGCACACACCAAGTATACATCTCTTACTCATTTATCGCCTTATCGGATCAATTAATCCTATCACCCACTCACACCCATTTTTTAATTTTTTGCCTCCTTTTCAAAATTCATTTCTCTTCCCTAACATAGTACAAAACATGATTATACACAAAACCCTTCACTTCCTTTTATAATCACATCGTCTATTTTAATACTTTGAAAACCTTCTAAGCATTCTTCCCATTCATTTTCAAAATCATTGTTATATATTATTGCATTATAGTGATCAACATCTTCTATAGTCTACAGATGATGTAAACTCAACAAAACATAATAACGTACCAATCCAATTCCAAAAAAAGGTCTGAGAAAAGATGGATACAATAAGATAAAGTATTAAAAATAAAAATTCTAAAATATAAAACAAAAATATTGTAAACACACCAAACGGTTTTGAAAACTGTGCTAGCTTGTTAAATTTTTGGATTTATGAAACTATTCATAAAGATAAATGCTTTTTTCAAAAAGTGTTATTTAATATATGTGATACTATTTCAATATATATTCAAATAAATCGTAAGACAGTCTTCACACGAAACATCATTAATTACTATAATAAATATAAACTTAAAATTAATGGGACTATGAGACAAATGTCCATATAAGTGTACTAACAACATCTCTCAAATCATATAATAATAATTGTAAAATAATAAAATACGTCTTCCTTACTTCATTAATTTCAGTATCCTCGACCATTAGTTGATGATATAAGAAGCTGTAATTGTGTTTGATGAATTGCATTTGGTTTATATGCATCGTTCGGTTTTGCATAACCGGATGCCTACCTTTTCGCTTGGTTTTGCATAACCGACCGAAGTGGGTTTTAATAGTGGTCACTATTAGTTAATTCAAAAATTATTTCAAATGGCATTGGCAACAGATTTGATTTGTGTAAATAGTAATACCTTTAACAATTCTCTTTCATTTTGTGTATTTTTTTTTAAATTAGACATAAACAATAGGTATACATGATGGATATTCTATCTTATATACTATACAAAGTACAATTTTAGTATTTATAACCTAATAAATTTTTGGACATTTTAATATTTGTGGAACGATTGATTTCTCGAAGAATTACCAAAACCTAACTGTGCATTTATGTGTTACATCTAATTAGCATTAGTCAAGAATTACCAAAACTTAACTGTGCATTTATGTTATTCCTAATGTATGTCTATTTAAGTAAGAATCTTTAGGAAAACCTCAAAAAAGCTTTAAAATGGGTGAAATAATCCTTTTAGAGAAATCTTATAATTGCGCCTTTGCTTTTTAAAACCCACATAAATCCTCAAAAATATGGAAAATTGATAAGGAATAACACCTTTAATTTCTTCAATTCATTTACTTCATATATATTTGTACTAAAGTAAAAACAAAAATAAAAAGGTCGATAAAAAAATATTTCATCTGCAGTTTCGATTATTGTGAATATTTATCGAACAACTACAAATATTTACCAAAATTCTATAAATATTTCCACAGTTTTCTGTAAATATTTTTGTAAAAGGATATTTTCATTTTTTTCTTGCAAAATATTTTGCAGTAAAAATGCATATTTTTATGATTTTTTGTTACGACCCTCCTTTTCGACCCTCAAAAGTCGACCTAATACATCCACAGTATTCATGAGCCAAGCATCCAAGTGCTAGAAAGACGGATTATTGGAGGAAATAGAAAAAAGACAGAACATAACCTTACATTGTGAGGAGCAATATATAATACACAAAAGATCTTTACAAAAGAAAACTATAATATACATACATCAATCAGAGTACATAAATCTATCTTCGGCCTAGATAGTTAAAACAAACTTTCCTCGCAAATGCTGATAAATACAAACTAATAATTTCAACAGAAATAAAGATACATAAATATGTCTTAGAGCCATCCAGCTCATCTTCTGAAGCTCCAAAGCATCCATAACTAGATCTGAAATATGTTTGGTTTGACCCGAGCATCAGAAGAAAATAACATCTGTATCAGTTGAAAGTGTACATGCAGTACTAAGGATCGTGTAATATGGTATACAAATGCAGAAACTGATAATAGCAGTAAAATAAAAATTAAAGTAAGTACACCAGGAATTTTTATACTGGTTCGAACTTCCCGTTCTACGTCCAGTCCCAGAATATCCTCTGGATTTAGACTAAACCCCTCACTTAACCCGGAGGAATAGGTATACCACACCTAAGCAACCGAACAGGAATTTTTTCGCCTCAACAGCCGAAGAGGACTTCAACTTAATACAAATAATTTGTTGACGAGTGTGTTCTGAATAACACGTATTGTCTTTTGATAGTACAATTTTCCTATAATCAAATCCTCAAGAGTATATATGCGTGTGAAGATTTAGAAGGAAGATAATCACGTAGAATCTAAGTTTATGAATTAAATCAAGGATTCTAGTGATATTAAATAAGAATGAAGGCTTTTATTTGCAGAAGTAAATAGAGAATAGATTTCAGAAATATAAACAAGAATTGGTAATTGTAGAAGTGATTTGAACATGTTTATATAGTTGTAGAATAGTTACTGAAAGTGTACGTGCAGTACTAAGGATCGTGTAATATGGTATATAAATGCGGAAACTGATAATAGCAGTAAAATAAAAATTAAAGTAAGTACACCAGGTATTTTTATACTGGTTCGAACTTCCCGTTCTACGTCCAGTCCCAGAATATCCTCTGGATTTAGACTAAACCCCTCACTTAAGCCGGAGGAATAGGTGTACCACACCTGAGCAGCCGGAGAGGAATTTTTCCGCCTCAACAGCCGAAGAGGACTTCAACTTAATACAAATAATTTGTTGACGAGTGTGTTCTGAATAACACGTATTGTCTTTTGATAGTACAATTTTCCTATAATCAAATCCTCAAGAGTATATGTGTGTGTGAAGATTTAGAAGGAAGATAATCACGTAGAATCTAAGTTTATGAATTAAACCAAGGATTCTAGTGATATTAAATAAGAATAAATGCTTTTATTTGCAAAAGTAAATAGAGAATAGATTTCAGAAATATAAACAAGAATTGGTAATTGTAGAAGTGATTTGAACATGTTTATATAGTTGTAGAATAGTTACAATCTTTCATGAAGAGTTTCAATCAAAAGTTGTGTCCGTATCTCTTGGATTGAGGGACATTCCTCTTCATGAAACAATCACAACTCTTCAGAAAACTAGCCATTATGTTCAGGTCGGTCGACCGAGAAAACTGGCCGGTCAGCTGAGTTTTAAAATCGTACACAAAACAGAGAGTATTTGTGCACTTGACACAGGGTCGGTCGACCGAAGTTTCTGGTTGGTCAGCCGACCTGTTGTTAAACAAAAACAGTAGTAGCTCATTTGGTTAGAGTACTTGCCTTCCAAACTAGTGACCCGGGTTCGATCCTCGGTCCATATATTTTTCGTAAACTTGATTTTGATTAAAATATGCAAGCAAGTTTATTTGAATGTGAATGATGATTCGTGAGGAAAGATTTTAACAAAGCGCTAAACAAGACTCTATATACATATTTGATGACTCTTGTTAAAATATATAACTATACAAACCATATATTGAGCCGATGAGTCTGGATGTTACGTAGTCGTAGAATCGTGAATTGTTGTGTATTGTCAGCAATCAAAACCTATGATCCAACATTCTCCCCCTTTTTGATGATGACAACTTCATTTGCTACAAATGAATCTTTGACAAGCTTTGTTGATCTTATCTCCCTCACTTAATATATTCCTGTAATTGTGCTTTAGATTTGTCCCTCTGAATCTATGCTATATATTCCTGTAAATAATTAATCTTTTCTCCTCCTTAATCTGTGCTTGCATGATTTATTCCTACAAATAGTGTTAGAACAATATCTTTCTCCCCCTTTGTCATCGACAAAAAGGAGAGTTTATATGATGATATAAATTATATTTCACATAAGTGTTAACATAGAACAATATAAAACAAAATACCTACTACTTATAATGTAAGGTATCAGAAAAATTAACATTTAAAGCATGCGATACCCAGACTTCTTATAATTTCCTAATTTTTAGGAAACCATACCCATTTGGGTGTGATTGAACCATTATAAGTATAATTTTCATTATTAACTATCATATTAAAATAATTATCAATGTATTTTTCTCTGTTTTTCCAATTAACAGGAACCCAAATACTTAGATAATTTTTATTCATGTTTCCTGTTAATGATTTTGTACTTCTAGAGAAATTATCAACATTATAGGTCATAGTAGTATTTGAATTTCTATAAAAATTGGATTTAGGCTTTACTCGAAATTTAATATTAGCACTATCATTTTTACTATGCATGAAAGCATATCTAGTGCTATTTCTACGATCAATTTTATTATATCCTAAACCACTTTTATCATTGTGAGCTTTTGAATTCTTAACATAACCTAATCCCTTTTTATTTGAAGCAGGTTGAGAATTTTCAATAATCCTGCATAAATTTTCTCTCCCTTTATTAAAATTGGAAATATTTTTAGTAATGCCATCAAGCTTAGTTTTGAGACTAGTGTTATCTAACTCAACAATTTTAATTTTAATTTTTAACTCATGATTTTCAGAAGCTAGAGCATTATTCTTTTCTTTTTGAGCTTCTATTTCTTGACTTAATAGAGCGAGTTGAGAATTGTCAAAGAGTGAATCTTGAATTTTCTCTAGTTCTTCTTCTAATATTTTCTTCTCGTCTTTAAGCATATCTTTTTCGAATTTTGCTTTCTCCTGATTTTCTAGAGCTTCCTTATATTTTCTTTTGAGACTTTTTAAAGTGTCTAGAAGTTCTGAAATTATTTCTATCATATCATCAAAAGTTAGATCACTAACCTCATTATCTTTTGCCATGAAGCATTTGTTTGTTTGCTCCTTTGATTTTTCTTTATTGCTCTTCCTCTTCTTATTGCCTTGACAAGATCTCCTTGTAGCCATTTATTCTAGGATGTTGTTACGATCTCTAGAATACCAGGCTCTGATACCAAATGAAAGTGTACGTGCAGTACTAAGGATCGTGTAATATGGTATATAAATGCGGAAACTGATAATAGTAGTAAAATAAAAATTAAAGTAAATACACCAGGAATTTTTATACTGGTTCGAACTTCCCGTTCTACGTCCAGTCCCAGAATATCCTCTGGATTTAGACTAAACCCCTCACTTAACCCGGAGGAATAGGTATACCACACCTGAGCAGCCGAACAGGAATTTTTCCGCCTCAACAGCCGAAGAGGACTTCAACTTAATACAAATAATTTGTTGACGAGTGTGTTCTGAATAACACGTATTGTCTTTTGATAGTACAATTTTCCTATAATCAAATCCTCAAGAGTATATATGTGTGTGAAGATTTAGAAGGAAGATAATCACGTAGAATCTAAGTTTATGAATTAAATCAAGGATTCTAGTGATACTAAATAAGAATGAATGCTTTTATTTGCAAAAGTAAATAGAGAATAGATTTCAGAAATATAAACAAGAATTGGTAATTGTAGAAGTGATTTGAACTTGTTTATATAGTTGTAGAATAGTTACAATCTTTCATGAAGAGTTTCAATCAAAAGTTGTGTCCGTATCTCTTGGATTGAGGGACATTCCTCTTCATGAAACAATCGCAACTCTTCAGAAAACTAGCTGTTATGTTCAGGTCGGTCGACCGAGAAAACTGGTCGGTCAGCTGAGTTTTAAAATCGTACACAAAACAGAGAGTATCTGTGCACTTGACACAAGGTCGGTCGACCGAAGTTTCTGGTTGGTCAGCCGACCAATTGTAAAATAAAAACAGTAGTAGCTCATTTGGTTAGAGTACTTGCCTTCCAAACTAGTGACCCTAGTTCGATCCCCGGTCCATGTATTTTTTGTAAACTTGATTTTGATTAAAATATGCAAGCAAGTTTATTTGAATGTGAATGATGATTCTTGAGGAAAGATTTTAACAAAGCGCTAAACTAGACTCTATATACATATTTGATGACTCTTGTTAAAATATATAACTATACAAACCATATATTGAGCCGATGAGTCTGGATGTTACGTAGTCGTAGAATCGTGAATTGTTGTGTATTGTCAGCAATCAAAACCTATGATCCAACATTCTCCCCCTTTTTGATGATGACAACTTCATTTGCTACGAACGAATCTATGGCAAGCTTTGTTGATCTTATCTCCCTCACTTAATATATTCCTGTAATTGTGCTTTAGATTTCTCCCTCTGAATCTATGCTATATATTCCTGTAAATAATTAATCTTTTCTCCCCCTTAATCTGTGCTTGAATGATTTATTCCTACAAATAGTGTTAAAACAATATCTTTCTCCCCCTTTGTCATCGACAAAAAGGAGAATTTATATGATGATATAAATTATATTTCACATAAGTGTTAACATAGAACAATATAAAACAAAATACCTACTACTTATAATGTAAGGTATCAGAAAAATTAACATTTAAAGCATGCGATACCCAGGCTTCTTATAATTTCCTAATTTTTAGGAAACCATACCCATTTGGGTGTGGTTGAACCATTATAAATATAATTTTCATTATTAACTATCATATTAAAATAATTATCCATGTAATTTTCTCTGTTTTTCCAATTAACAGGAACCCAAATACTTAGATAATATTTATTCATGTTTCCTGTTAATGATTTTGTACTTCTAGAGAAATTATCAACATTATAGGTCATAGTAGTATTTGAATTTCTATAAAAATTGGATTTAGGCTTTACTCGAAATTTAGTATTAGCACTATCATTTTTACTATACATGAAAGCATATCTAGTGCTATTTCTACGATCAATTTTATTATATCCTAAACCACTTTTATCATTGTGAGCTTTTGAATTCTTAACATAACCTAATCCCTTTTTATTTGAAGCATGTTGAGAATTTTCAATAATCCTGGATAAATTTTCTCTCCCTTTATTAAAATTGAAAATATTTTTAGTAATGTCATCAAGCTTAGTTTTGAGACTAGTGTTATCTAACTCAACAATTTTAATTTTTGTTTTTAACTCATGATTTTCAGAAGCTAGAGCATTATTCTTTTCTTTTTGAGCTTCTATTTCTTGACTTAATAGAGCGAGTTGAGAATTGTCAAAGAGTGAATCTTGAATTTTCTCAAGTTCTTCTTCTAATATTTTCTTCTCGTCTTTAAGCATATGTTTTTCGAATTTTGCTTTCTCCTGATTTTCCAGAGCTTCCTTATATTTTCTTTTGAGACTTTTTAAAGTGTCTAGAAGTTCTGAATTTATTTCTATCATATCATCAAAAGTTAGATCACTAATCTCATTATCTTTTGCCATGAAGCATTTGTTTGTTTGCTCCTTTAATTTTTCTTTATTGCTCTTCCTCTTCTTATTATTTTGACTAGATCTCCTTGTAGCCATTTATTCTAGGATGTTGTTACGATCTCTAGAATACCAGGCTCTGATACCAAATGAAAGTGTACGTGCAGTACTAAGGATCGTGTAATATGGTATATAAATGCAGAAACTGATAATAGTAGTAAAATAAAAATTAAAGTAAGTACACCAGAAATTTTTATACTGGTTCGAACTTCCCGTTCTACGTCCAATCCCAGAATATCCTCTGGATTTAAACTAAACCCCTCACTTAACCCGGAGGAATAGGTATACCACACCTGAGCAGCCGAACAGGAATTTTTCCGCCTCAACAGCCGAAGAGGACTTCAACTTAATACAAATAATTTGTTGACGAGTGTGTTCTGAATAACACGTATTGTCTTTTGATAGTACAATTTTCCTATAATCAAATCCTCAAGAGTATATATGTGTGTGAAGATTTAGAAGGAAGATAATCACGTAGAATCTAAGTTTATGAATTAAATCAAGGATTCTAGTGATATTAAATAAGAATGAATGCTTTTATTTGCAGAAGTAAATAGAGAATAGATTTCAGAAATATAAACAAGAATTGGTAATTGTAGAAGTGATTTGAACATGTTTATATAGTTGTAGAATAGTTACAACTTTCATGAAGAGTTTCAATCAAAAGTTGTGTCTGTATCTCTTGGATTGAGGGACATTCCTCTTTATGAAACAATTGCAACTCTTCAGAAAACTAGCCGTTATGTTCAGTTCGGTCGACCGAGAAAACTGGCCGGTCAGCTGAGTTTTAAAATCGTACACAAAATAGAGAGTATCTGTGCACTTGACACAGGGTCGGTCGACCGAAGTTTCTGGTTGGTCAGCCGACCTGTTGTTAAACAAAAACAGCAGTAGCTCATTTGGTTAGAGTACTTGCCTTCCGAATTAGTGACTCGGGTTCGATCCCCGGTCCATGTATTTTTTGTAAACTTGATTTTGATTAAAATATGCAAGCAAGTTTATTTGAATGTGAATGATGATTCTTGAGGAAATATTTTAACAAAGCGCTAAACTAAACTCTTTATACATATTTGATGACTCTTGTTAAAATATATAACTATACAAACCATATATTGAGCCGATGAGTCTGGATGTTATGTAGTCGTAGAATCGTGAATTGTTGTGTATTGTCAGCAATCAAAACCTATGATCCAACATTAGTCTGGTAAACCAGCATGAGAAAACACACTTCAAAAAGACTTTTATTGTTATAAAACTTTCAAAATAATGGTATTTCGTAAGACAACGCTGCACATAAATACGGACGGTTTTTTACTTAATAATAACTAAACCATTTATAGAAAATCTTCTGATATTATAATAATGTCTAAGGTTTAAAATAAATATATAAAATAGTTCGAATGCTTGCATCTCACATTGCAGCATAGTTGGACACAACTAAGTTCGCAAGGCACTTACTGGAGAATGGATTTCATACAATGACAAGGTACCGTGGTACCACCTACCACTGTACACCTCTAGAAAATGTACCGAGGGCCTCGCCTAGACCCCCTCCAACACAGGATAGGCTTACCCCATACTGGATAGTACAAAATATGTCATTACACCGGTTGCTTTGCAACCATTTCCCGAGAGCTCTCATTCAAAACCAAAGTCATAAATATATATATCTAGAAAGGTGATGACATACCCTAATGGGCGCAACCTACATAGCCCTTCTGCATCTTCCCTAATTTTAGTCATTTCTGATTGTTAAGGCTTGAGGCTACGTTTTACCTATTTATATAGCAATCTCTCTTGGAATGCTAACACTGCCCTCCAAGCAACAATGCAATGCCAGCATTCGTCCAAGCAAGTTGTTCGGGATAAGAATAAACTGAAAGCACCGCTTCTACTACATTCAATTAGGAATAACCTCGGGATTAGTAGCAATTAGCATTTGCACTTCAAAGAACTCCGTCTTCAATCAACTTTGAGATGTGTTAAATTCGAATGCTTATACTGTTCGAAGTGGTTTTCGGATAATATATTCGGTCTCTAAACCAACAACGATAGTTTTAAAACTGGCCAAGATTTGATATTCGTTTATTAACTATCATATACAAACAATTCACAAGTGTTGTCCTCAAATCGAGGATCACTCTTTCATAAAAATAACAAAGAACAATTCAACCAGAGATTTAACCAAGCACGGTTAAGCATAAAGCAACTACTAAGCCTCTTAAATTAATCATCTCGTTAATTAAAACCACTTTGTAAATATTTGTATCAAAATAAATTTACAAAGATATATTCTCAAAATCCTTCTCTACTCTTTTAATACTTAGAAAAAATTCATATACTTATTTTCACGGTATAACTATAATCACAAAACATTCCATTTTCAATTTAGAAAACTTTTACATATACTTATATCAACGACATTAGTATGTTCACAAGACACTACATTTGTAATACTAGAAAATGTATCCATATACTTATCTTAATGGTAAATATATATTTACAAATCTTAAGAATGATTACATTTTCAAATCATGCTTATTTGGATTAAAAAAATTATCGTATAGACATTAATAACAATATATCCAAAAGCACTTTCCTTTTAGTGTAAGTTAAAAGGGTCGTATGGAAACTAAACTGTAACGACCCAGAAATTTCGATCCTGAAAATTCCAGATACTTAGGAAAAGAAGAAAAGAGAAAGAAGAAGAAATAAAAACAAGTCACAGAAACCTCACATTCGCAGCGGATCAAAATATAATATCACATAAATGACAGTTTTACAAAGAAGAACTGTATTAGTACACTTACATTTTCTTATATATATTTATATTAAGATTAGTAAACTAATTTTATTAGTTCCAAAATATAGAATTTTTAATTCCAATTTATTCTTGGGATATTTTCAATTGAATTTCAAATCCAAATTTTATTTAAAAATCTATTTTTCTAATATATAACAAATCAATACTTATTTTATTTGTTTGGGAAAAAGAATAAATTTTAGATTATAATAAATGATTTATACAAGAAATTATTTCATATCTTTTGCCTAAAATTTCGGAATATTCAGACATTAATCAGAATTTTATTTGTTCAAATTACAAATTTTTATTTTAAAACTTTTTAATCCTGTTAATTATCCAACTAACAGATGTCCAAAAATCTGGGTTATTATGTTCCTCTCCTCTTAGAATCTTTTCGTCTTCGAAAAGGAACGAAATCATAATTTATTCAACACTTAAAATCAGATAAATCTTCTTTCATAATTTTAAAACGCTTCTTTAAAATCTATATAATATTGCCAAAATATCATTTTATAACTCACATTTTATAACTCAATGTCTCAACCAGTCCATCCTTATTCTCACATAAATTCGATCATACATTGATCAGGCGTACGACTGAAAATCTTTAAGTACTTAGCATACCCGTTTTCAACACCCAGTGAAAATACTTGGGAAAAAAATAATTTTATTGAAAATATAGAAAACATTTTTGAAAATAGAGGAAATATCTTTGGTGAGAATGCTCTAGAAATCATCACCCTCATCCATGGTCGCAGTTACATCCTGGGTTACGTTGTCATCGCAGCAAAAGTCCATGTAATTGTAGGCACTCCGCCCCCCTCGATTATGCCATGGAACCCACAACAGATCGCAGTTACATTCTAGGGTTACGTTGCCATCACAGCAAAAGTCCATGTAACCGTAAGCATCAACGCCCTCGATTTTCGCTGCCAAAAATGAAACTTCTCCACTCCCACATAGGTCGCAGTCTATCGATGTAAAATCAAATGCAGACTGTTGGCTCTCAGCAGCACACATGACTTTTTCTATATTACTATAGGTCGCAGTCTACCGATATAAAATCAAACGTAGATTGTTGGCTCTCAACGGCATGCATGACTTTCGTTATGGCATGCAGCAGATCGCAGTGACATTGAGTTACACTGTTGTCATAGCATAACCCAAATGCCTCTGTAGGCATCAACGCCCTCGAATTTCGCTACACACTACACAAAATCCTCAGGAACTAGTTCTGTCCGGACTCCTCACAGGATCAACTTTAGAACCTCCCTCTTAGAGGCTCAAGGCAGTACCAACCTATGGTACTCCTGAGAAGTTCATTTCAGGGGAGCGCCTTTTTATCTAGAGCCATTTTCAAAACACTTTATACTATACACATATAGTATCTTCCAAATCATACACCTAGCATGAATCTCATATAAATCTCCTTTTCACAAAATCGATTATCCCAAAATCGATAATTCTCAAACTGGGCTTTCCAAATTCAATATCGATTTTACCCAAAAATCAAAAAGCCTTTTCAAATTCCAAAGGTTCCAAAAACCTTTCCTCAAAATCATTCTCATAAGATCCATTATATATATATATATATATCTTTGTGTGTGTGTGTAATTTTTAAAAACTTTGGATCTTTTCAAACTTGTATAAAACTCCTTTTATGCTTCAAATATTTTCAAAAACACTTTTCTTCTGGCAATAGATTCAATAAGGGAAGATTTATCTTATATAACAAAGATATATAACTTTGTTTACTCCAAATCAAATATTCAAATTTGATTACTCTATAAAGTCACTTACTAGTTTACTTACTTCCATAAAGTAAATTTTTACCATAGAAATATCCAATTTCCACTTACTTTATCATATATTTCACAAAATATTTCAAAAACCATTTCACATTTCTTATCCAAAAATTACCAGTGTTATCCCGCTTTTCGGGCAAAAGCCGTGATACCAAAAGATTGATCAAAGACAAAAGACAGTTCGCTTCAGAGATTGATCGCACTTCACTCCGCTATGGATATCGATGAATTCTGTCCGAGTCCGGATCGGGCCACAAGTGATAGGGCATAACAAGAAAGGCCATAGAAGCCACCAATTCAAGTTTCGAGTCAATCCGAGGTCATATGCTCAAGTTATGACGGATTCAAGTTAAGGAAGATGGACGTCGCTCGGTTCGAAACCATCACTGTCGAACCCAACTAGTTCGAAACCATTTGTTTCGAACCCATAATGTTCGAAACCAACTAGTTCGAACCCAACAAAAGAACGTAAGTTCGAATCCATCAGAGTGCTCCTAACTTCGAATCCATAAGACACGCTACCGCTTCGACTCCATGTATTTCGAATCCATCAGACGTTCTCTACTTCGAATCCATGACCTAGACCTTACTTCGAATCCACCAAAGCAGCTATACCTCGACTCCATCAACTATGCGCTAGTTCGAATCCATCTTCACAAGGCTACAAGCACCATGCGGCATCGCGCTGTCTTCGAATCCAACATGCTAAGACAACTTCGAATCGATCCAAGGTAACACATTTGGATCGATTCGAACAAACACCATCCCCATCGATTCGAAGACTCACTTCGAATCCAACCACACGCAAAAGACAGGATCGACTCGAAGAGAGGCACCCTGGGATCGGTTCGAAGTACTCGAATCAAACAGGTCGATTCGAACGAGACCACTTCATCGATTCGAACCAACAGAAGGCCGAAGACACCAATTTCGAACCGATCATAACTTCCAATCCACTTATCCAAATCCCATGAAATTTTTACAGTAGTTCACATGCATGTTGAAGAATGTCCACACCAAATTTCACCTCGATTGGATGCTTCTTTGATCGATTCGAAATTCATTTCGAATCGATCCCAAACTGGGCACGGACTTCGAGAACGCGGGCTTATGGGCCCCCCTCACGTGCCAGGCAACCTCCCTGAGCTTTAGGCGGGAATTTGGCCTTCCACACCTATAAATAGAGCCCCTGGTCATTCAGAAAAGGGACGGGAGAATTTGGAGAAGAAAAATAAGCCTAAACGCTGCCGGAATCACTCCATACCACCTCCTTTGCTGATAATTTCGAATTTAAGTCCATTTTCTGCTGTAATTTGCTTAAAAACACTTGTAATCTTCAAGTATTAAGGAATAAAGTGATAAAGCTTCATAGTGGACGTAGGCACATAGCCGAACCACTCTAAATCCTTGTCTTCTGTGCAATTTACTTTTCTGTGATTTGGAGTTTTGTTAGATAGTCCTTATTTTTAATTCAAGTTCTTCATTTACTATCTCTTCAAAAACTTCCGAAGGGTGTTTGCCCAATTTTGGTGCAAACATTTTGGTGCTTTCACTGAGAGAGAAAAGGAACCAGTTCTTTCTCCTGCTCCGTGGATCTATCTTCGATACCGGATTGCATAAATCTAAGAGGGAGATCCAGACCTCAAATTCGGATTCCTTCTATTCTTTTCAGATTTGCTAAAAATCTAGGACAGGAATCCAACCTTCAGGATGGTTAGTACGAGAACCACTTCCAACGTTGGTAACCAAGAAGGCCGGGATGGGCAGAATCCCGCACAGCTACAGTCAGCCAATCAGGATGCCGCTGGGCAAGCGAATCAGTCAGGTCCAGTTACAAGGCAAGAATTCCAAGCATTACTCCAGGAATTAACTCAAAGCCGACAACAGCTAACTGAGCAGCTGCGTGTCAATGCTGAATTGGCTAACCAACTAAATCGTCAAGGGCGAAGGAAATCAAAGAGGGACCATGCTCCGCATTCTTCCACGGAAAGCTCTGCCTCATCCGACTATGGCGGCAGATCTACACGCCCCAGGTTAGACGGAAGTCATGCTTCTGGTCTCCGGCAAACGTTAACTGTTGGACAAATAAGGGTTGGCCCCTCTGCT
This sequence comes from Allium cepa, assembly GCA_030765085.1. NCBI lineage: Eukaryota > Viridiplantae > Streptophyta > Magnoliopsida > Asparagales > Amaryllidaceae > Allium > Allium cepa. The sequence goes on along the minus strand of CM060938.1, from coordinate 455,954,879 downwards.
AGCTTTCATACGGGACCTTCCTCTCGAGGAGGCGCTGTTCCACAGCACACTGCAGATAACCAAGCCACCGCAGGTGACACAGGAGTTGACATCCGAAATCACTCCAGTCCGAACTACCACCCACAGGAACGTGCCCCAGGATCGAATATCCCAGAAGACGTTGAGCCAAGGAGGCGAGATTCGGATCGTCGACAGCGCCCGATCCCACCTCGCACTGTGGAACCCGACCACACTTTGGCTCGACACCCGTCGAATGCGGCAATGCCTGATCTCTCAGCTATGGTCCGCCAAATGGTTCGCGAAAGTCAAGGTTTAACAAATGACGATTGGGGGATCTCTCGAAGTCACACCCCGTTCACAGATGACATATTGTATGCTGAGCCTCCCCGGCGATTCAGAATGCCGACTCTGCCTATGTATGAAGGAAACTCCGACCCTAGCCAACATATTCTAAAGTATGAGTGGTCGATGACTGCTGCCAGAGCTGATGATGCAGTGAAGTGCCGTAGTTTTCCTATTTCCTTGGGGGGGATTGCGACAATGTGGTTTACACGACTACCACCACGGTCTATCTCCTCGTTTGACCAATTGGCAACCAAATTTATCGAACAATTCCGTATGCACATCGCCAGGCCTAAAGACGTAAACACTTTATCTAGTGTCACTCAAACCCCTGGGGAGACGCTCAGGCGATACCTGGAAAGATTCAACGCCGCCTGTGCAGAAATTACTAACCCCAATGATAATTCAATCTTGATGGCTCTGACTAAGGGGATTGATCCTGACTCTGATTTTGGAAACTGGCTAGCTGGGAAACCTCCCGCGTCGTTGGATCGTTTCTATTCCAAAGCCGCCCAATTCCTGAGGCGTGAGGATGCGAAACAATCTAGGAAGCAGGACGATGCGAGGCCCAGCAATGAAGGGATTCAAAGCAATGTGGCCGTTAAACAGTCAGGAGAGGGCTCAGGAAGAGTGCAGTTGAATATTCAGAACAAGCAAACCCAGCCAAGGAACGGCGATAATAGAAGTAAGAGGCAGGATCAGAATCGCGGCCCGCGACGTAGGGCGCAAATGTTTGAAAGTTATACACCGCTGAATACGACGTTAGAAAACGTATATCTACAAACCTGTAATGCAATGCAATATAAGAAGCCGACTCCGAAGCCATCATCGGAGAAACAGATCCAAACGGGGAAGTTTTGTAGATTTCACGAAAGCTATGGACACAACACCAATGATTGCAGGCATCTGCAAGACCTTATTGAGAAACTGATCAGAGAGAGGAAGCTGGATCAATTTGTGCGGGCACCGCAAGCCGGTAATGCGGGCCCGTCAAACCAAAATCGTGCACAGAACCAAGAAAGACAAGAAGAGCCCGCTCGTACAGGCGGAAGATTGGTCATAAATACAGTCAGTGGTGGCCCTCATCCAGCAGATCGAAGTTGGAGGGAAATGGAATCATACGCCAATTCGATCAGACACGTAAGTTTTGAAAGCTGCAGTACACTTTATGAAGGAACTCCGGCTAAGCAACAGAAGACGATGACGGATGACATCGTATTTAGAAGCCGAGATGCTGACAAAGTCGAAGCCCCGACCATAGACCCACTAGTCATATCCGCCCAGGTTGGTCCTGCTTGGATGAAGAGGATCCTGGTAGACAGTGGAAGCTCAGTAAACATCTTGTTCAAAAGGGCATATGATCAGATGAAAATGGAAGACAAAGATCTAAAGCCTTGTCAATATAGGATCCACGGCTTCGATGGAAGTGCTAACATACCCACCGGAATGGTGAAATTGCCAGTAGAATTGGGAAACGGAGAACGCCGTAGAGTTCGAGTGTTACAGTTTGTTGTCCTGGACATCCATTCACCCTATAATGCCTTTTTGGGCCGACCAGCCCTTGCAGAATTTAGGGCAGCAATTGCCCCGTGGTGTTTGACTCTAAAGTTCCCAACTGACCACGGGATTGGGGTCATTCAAGGGGACCAGGCTGCTGGGAGAGCCTGTTACGTTGCTGAACTACGAGAAGCACAAAAGAGGGAAAAGGGAAAGGGCGTGGGGGAATCTCTCCACGTCCGCTTTGTCGACGATTGACAACTAGCGCCTGGGCCTCGGCCCGGGCACCACGACCAATTCCAGAAGGATCTTGACCCTCGAGACACTGAAGATAATGATGAATCCAAAGAAAGTCAGGCCTCCCCAGCCGAGCTGACAATCGATGTTCCAATTGATAACGATGACGATTCGAAGGTCTTGAAAATTGGGTCTCAGCTAAACCTGCAAGCTCAACAGGAATTGGTCGAATTTCTCCAAGCGAATCTAGACGTATTCGCCTGGACGCACTCCGATATGTGTGGAATCTCGTCGGACATCGCGAGCCACACCTTAAATATTGACCCGCGGTACATCCCAGTCAAACAAAAGAGACGCGGTATGGATCCAGAGAGATCTGCCGCCCTCAAGGAAGAAGTCGATAAATTGAAGACGAATGGGTTTATCCGAGATGCTTTGTACCCGGAATGGGTATCCAATCCTGTACTTGTCCGCAAACCAAATGGAAAATGGAGAACGTGCATTGACTACTCTGACTTAAATAAGGCTTGTCCAAAGGACAGTTTTCCACTTCCTCGAATCGATCAACTTGTGGATTCGACGGCCGGACATGAATTATTGTCTTTCATGGATGCTTACTCTGGGTACAATCAGATACCCATGCATGTGCCTGATCAAGAACATACGAGCTTCGTAACTGACATAGGACTATATTGCTACATGGTCATGCCTTTTGGTTTAAAGAATGCCGGAGCAACTTATCAACGCTTAGTCAACCGAATGTTTGCCGACCAGATCGGGAAAACCATGGAGGTCTATGTAGATGACATGTTGGTAAAGTCACGGTACTCCACTGATCATGTCAAGGACTTGGAATCAATGTTCAAAGTCCTCCGGAGGTATGGGATGAAGCTAAATCCGTTAAAATGTCATTTTGGGGTTGCTTCCGGAAAATTCCTTGGGTTCATCGTCAACGCCCGGGGAATAGAGGCCAACCCCGAAAAGATATGGGCAATCAGGAGTCTTCAAACCCCGAGGACCATGAAACAGGTTCAGAGCCTCAATGGAAAGATTGCAGCGCTGAGTAGGTTCATCTCAAGGTCAACGGATAAATGCATACCCTTTTTCGACCTAATCCGAAAAGGGAGGCGAAACTTCGAATGGACTACGGAATGTGAAAACGCATTTCAATCGCTAGTCCGGCATCTTTCCACACCACCGATTCTTTCAAAACCTGTTGATCATGAACAATTATACCTTTATCTGGCTGTATCTGAAAACGCTATTAGTGCTGCATTGGTTCGGGAGGAAGACCGAACACAGAAACCAGTTTATTATGTCAGTAAACGATTGGCCGGGGCCGAGAAAAATTATCCAAGGCTAGAAAAGTTGGCATACTGCCTAGTCATCGCCTCGAGAAAGCTCCGTCCATATTTTCAGGCTCACCCTATCATTGTGTACACCGATCAACCACTACGACAGGTCCTCACACGACCCGAGACATCTGGCAGGTTACTAAAGTGGAACATTGAGCTGAGTCAATTCGACATCGCATATGTTCCAAGGAGAGCCATACACGGTCAAGTCTTAGCAGATTTCATTGCCGAATTCACTGTTCCTGAAGACTTACCTGAAACTAGTGACTCACCCGAATATGTATGGAAAATGTACACTGATGGCGCATCCAACGATCGGTGTTCGGGCGTAGGGATTGTGCTTGAGACTCCCGAGGGCCGATCCATCTGCTACGCCTTAAAGTTTGATTTCCGGGCAACCAACAATGAAGCTGAATACGAAGCCTTGCTCGCCGGGTTGAAGTTGGCCCGAGACCTAAGAATTATCGCGGTAGAGATATACTGCGATTCTCAGTTGGTGGTATGCCAAGTTCGGGGCGAATATCAGGCCAAGGATCGAAGACTAGCCGCTTATCTAGCCCGGGTCCGAGAAACACTAGACCAGTTTGATTATTATGCCATTTTCTACATACCCCGAGAGCACAATCAGAAAGCTGATGCGTTGGCAAAGTCGGCAAGTACAGGCGAAACTCAACACTTGGGACTCGTCCCCGTCGAGACATTATCCTATCCAAGCATTGATCGAACGGAGAACGAATTCACATTTGAAGCTACCTCCGAGAAGGAATCATGGATGACTCCCTATCAAGATTACATTGAGCATGGCACACTACCCGAACGGCGAAGTGAAAGAAGACAGATTCTCCGAAAGGTGTCACGATTTGTCATTCAAAACGGAGTTATGTATCGAAGAGGATACTCTGTTCCTCTTCTCCGGTGTATCGCACATGACGAAATCAAGCGAGTGTTGCGCGAGGTGCACGAAGGAGAATGTGGCGATCACACTGGGGGGCAAGCACTTGCCAAGAAAATACTTCGATACGGATATTATTGGCCTACCGTTAACCGCGATGCTATGGATTATGCCAAAAGATGCGATAGATGCCAGAGACACGCTCGGATCCCTAGAGCCCCGCCTTCTGAAATAACCCAAATGGTCAGTCCGTGGCCATTTGCAATGTGGGGGATGGATATAATCGGTGCATTGCCTTTAGCTAAAGGGGGTGCAAAGTACGCCATAGTGGCGGTTGATTACTTCACCAAATGGGCTGAGGCTGAGCCCCTTGCAACGATAACAACAAAAAAGGTGATCAACTTCGTGGTACGCAACATCATCTGCCGGTTTGGTCTCCCGCATACTATTATCACCGACAATGGAGCCCAATTCGACAGTGCTGAGTTCAAGGACTTCTGTCTGCGATTTCACATCCATAAGAGATTCTCAGCAGTAGCGCACCCACAAGCAAATGGTCAGGTCGAGGCCGTCAATAAGGTTATCAAGTCTATATTGAAGAAAAGATTGGAGAAAGCTGGGGGCAAATGGGTTGATGAACTACCAATGGCTCTGTGGGCGTACAGAACGACTCACAAAACTGCGACCGGACACACCCCTTTTTCTCTATCCTATGGCTCTGAAGCAGTTATTCCAGTCGAAATGGAAGTTCGCTCTCACCGTGTGACAAACTACGACCCGAAAACAAACGGTATATTGCTTGCTGAATCCCTAGATCTGCTTGATGAGAAGCGAGAAGAAGCCGATGTGAGAGCAGCTGCATATCGAGGTCGAGTCGCTCGAATATACAACGCCAAGGTCCGCCCACGAACTTTTAAATCCGGCGACCTGGTACTTAAAAGAATTTACCCGGTACCTTCACACATGAACCCAAATTGGGAAGGGCCGTATATGATTTCACAAAAGCTCAGAGATGGCACATTTAAGTTATCAACAGTTGATGGCCTCACTTTACCAAGAGCCTGGAATAGCAGAAGCCTCCGTCACTACTACATCTGACGGGCTTTATTTATCTATTTCTTATCAATTTCTTCTTCAGCATTTTTGTTTTTGCATTTTGAAATTTGAATTTGTAATAAGGCAACTGATTTTGTCATGTTTCTTTCGTTTCAGCAATAAAATGCCATCTCTTCGAGCCAAAAGTTGTGATTCACTGAAAATAACACATTATATCACGTTGCACGAAGAGCTAAATTCCATCACACGGTGGGATTTATTCGAACAGGGAGTAACTGTGATACGACCTGTCGCTCATTGAGTGAAACCCGAGCTCGGGGGCAGAATACAATACCAGCATTCACAGGGATCGATACACGATAATCCTTTTACCGACTCCAACTTCCCGGAGTACGAATTGGAGTATAAACATCCAATAAATCGTTCCCAGAGTGCGAACGGACTCCAACTTCCCAGAGTGTGAATTGGAGTATAAACATCCAATAAACCGTTCCCGGAGTGCGAACGGACTCCAACTTCCCAGAGTGTGAATTGGGGTATAAACATCCAATAAATCGTTCCCAGAGTGCGAACGGACTCCAACTTCCCAGAGTGTGAATTGGAGTATAAACATCCAATAAACCGTTCCCAGAGTGCGAACGGACTCCAACTTCCCAGAGTGTGAATTGGAGTATAAACATCCAATAAATCGTTCCCAGAGTGCGAACGGACTCCAACTTCCCAGAGTGTGAATTGGAGTATAAACATCCAATAAATCGTTCCCAGAGTGCGAACGGACTCCAACTTCCCAGAGTATGAATTGGAGTATAAACATCCAATAAATCGTTCCCAGAGTGCGAACGGACTCCGACTTCCCAGAGTATGAATTGGAGTATAAAACATCCAATAAATCGTTCCCAGAGTGCGAACGGACTCCAACTTCCCAGAGTATGAATTGGAGTATAAACATCCAATAAATCGTTCCCAGAGTGCGAACGGACTCCAACTTCCCAGAGTATGAATTGGAATATAAACATCCAACAAATCGTTCCCGGAGTGCGAACGAACTCCAACTTCCCAGAGTGTGAATTGGGGTATAGACATCTAATCCAGATTCTCAAAGCGCGAACTGTGTTCCAAACATCAATAACACTCAGAATCCTGGAATGCGGAACAGATTATCGATCTCAAATCGTCATGAGACCTCAAAAGGGGGGCGTGTGCCCAAAGGCTTGCAATAAACGCAATCAGCCACCAGAATATGAGTATTATTCCCCGCAACTAAGGGGCAAAAAGCTGGGTGTTAATCACTGGCTTAAGTGATAATATAATCAGAATCCGACTCATTCATTAAGTCACGACACGAAGCTGTAAAAATACTGAGCGGATACAAAACAAACGCTACAAGGCATTTAGGTAAGAAGAAAAGAATAATTTCCCATTTCGTCGGCCAACAAAAACAGGTTTGATTACATGGCAAGTAAAGATGCTTCGATTAAGTGGAGGCCGAATCCACACATGCACATGGCCCAAAAAAGAACAAGAGAAAAGACGAAAGAATTGTTATCCGTAAACTCTTGACAAAGCAAAGGGCTCACTCTTTCTTCCTCCGATGCTTCTTCCTCGGAGTCGAGCCGGTAGACCCACTGCCTGGCTTCCTGCGAGACTTTTTGCCTTTCTTAGGAACGTCCTCCGGGTCTGGCATAATATCGACATCTTCCTCAGAACTGGAAGGGATGGAGATCCTTTTATGAGGGCGAACCGAAGGCATGGGAGCAGTAACAGATACATGTTCAGCGACACTCGAGACGATTACCGTGCCACCAGGAGAAATCATCATTAGAGAAGATAAGCTTGGGGGAACGGCGTCACCTCCGGGACCAACTGTCACTGTCTTGGCCATCTCGGCACTTATCTCTGCCAAAATCTCCTCCTCTCGAGACAGTTGAGCTGCGCTAGGTACGCCAATGGTCGTCACAATCGAACTAGAAACTGGAGCAGCTCCGCTCGTCGCAAAAGAGAGGTCAGGCACGGGATCGAGAGGATGACCAAATAGCTCTTCAAACATTTGAACGTCGAATGACATCGATCCTCCCTCTCCTATGTCACCAACCATGGCGGCGGTTGAGATCGCCTCAGTGACAACAACTCCATGCGTGGGATATAAAGCCGAAGGAACAGGGAGCACGGGTGCGACACTCTCGGTCTCTAAACAACAAAAAGTAGAGCTGTCAGACCAAGAAATTCCCTCGAAAACCAATGTCTTAAGACGTAAAGAGAGTAGTCAAAATACCCGCTTTACCTTGCCTTGAAGCCTGAACAAGCTCGGGGGCGAGAGCCGTGCCCGAAGACATTTCCGGTTGGTCCGGATTGTAGGCTGGAATAGCATGCGAATCAACTACAGCAACAGCTCCGGACGAAGTCGAAATGGGGACTTCAGTATTCTCGCTATGACGCACAATGCCCGAACCTTCACAAACCTCCGTTTGATGGACTCCAAGTCTTTCTTTTTCAACGGAAACGATTGCTTCATGAAGAGTCCTCCTCTCATCCTCGCTGAGCAAACGTGACTCAAGCTCAAACTCATCTAATACCGAATCCGGACAAGACATCCTCCTGTTTTCCACCAATTTCTTCCAAGCATTGTAGAGAGGCATCGAGTAATCCCCTAGCCAGGAGAGGTTTCTATACTCCAGTACATTGGCATTATATGTGTCCAAGAGATCGTCGAATTCGGCCTCCATTTTGAACCTCTCCGCTTGGACTCTCTCCTCCACCTCCGATTCAACCTCCTTAACCCTTGCAATGGCCGCATCGCGCTCAGTTCGGAAAGATACAGCCTGCTCACACGCTTTTTGCGCAGCCACGTTCGTGTCGTCTTTTTCCTTATTCATATCAGCAAACTTATCCTTTAGCACCTCCAGTTCCTTAATTGCCGCATCGCGCTCAGCTCGGAAAGATACAGCCTGCTCACACGCTTCCTGTGCAGCCACATTCGCGTCGTCCTTTTCTTTATTCATGTCGGCAAACTTAGCCTTTAGCTCCTCTAGTTCCCTGACTACCGCATCTCGCTCAGTTTCGACATTCTTGTATCGGTGGCCTAAGTCTTCAACCAATGTACAATGTGCCTGTTGCATTTTCGCCATCTCGACCAATGTTTCATCAACCTTCTGTAACGACTCGACCTCGGCCTTGCGGGAAGATTCCGCCTCAGATTGGAGTATGTCGACAATACGACTCTTTTGAGCCAAGTCGGCCTCTAGCTTCTCGATGACTTGGGCCCGGTCGAAGGCAGCTTTGGAAGCCTTAACGGCCGCTTTGTACCATTCTTTGTACTGAGCGAAAAAGTCCTGGGTGTAGCTGAGCGCCGTAATCGCGGCATCATCGGGAATTCTTTTAAGATTGGGGGGAAAAATACAAGCATCAAAGCAGATTTCTGGAAAATCTTTCCTCAGTTGAGCAAGCCTGATGGCCCCTTCTCCAGAAGACTCAATAAGGGTCTCTTCCGCAGACGTGGAAGTCGCAACCCCGATTCGAGAACGATGTGGCTCAAGCCTCGAAGCCTGCGAAGATGGCTGATGTCGCAGAGGCTCGGATGTTTGGACATGACTTCGGGATTGCGGAGGAGATCGAGATGGGGAGCGGTGTCTACGATCTCTGTCTGATCGTTCCTGGCTAGAGTAACCTCGATGATGATCCTTTGCGTGGTAATCCTGGCCATATTGCCTCCGGTCGCGATCGCGATCAGGGCCCCCACGCCGAGATTCATGATAGGTTGGGGGGTGATGAACTCTCCGGAGTTTGTCCAGTGTAGTCTGACGGCCAGCCATATTACCTGAAAAAGAGATGCAGTTCGGTTAAGGGCCAGGCAAATTAGATATGGCAAGTAAAGCAGTCATGTAGTGTCATGAAGGTGTATGCAAATGTGCAAAGCCTCCGACCAACCAGAAGTATCGGCTGCACTAACGGGTAAAAGCTCGCTTATGTTTAACGCTTCCCGAAGCTCAACCAACCCGGACTCGTGATAAAGAGAAACGCATTCCGGGATGGGAACGTCATCCAGACCTGCGAAAATGTTTCCTGGTTGACAAATAGCGGAGTCAGAAGAAATAATCCCAGGGATCGAGCGAGACACGATTACAGACTTCCGTCTCTTAAATTTAGGAACAACAGCCTTGCCTTTCTGCTTTTTTCCTGTTTTGGGAAAGCCAGCCTCTAGTCCAGTGTCATTAGGCGTCCTCTCATCATCGCTCATCTCTCTTATCGCTGCACCGGTTTTCTTCTTTGCCCTCGGAGCCGATTTCGCCAACCCCTTAACGACAGTACTTTGGTTCGTCTCAATTAAGCCCAGCATCCTTAAGTTATCATCAGTTAAGACCAAGTCAATGTGCCGCAAGTCACCCGGAGTCTCTTGTAAACTTCGGATGACGCTTCTGTATTGACCGCCGTCCGGCCTCGATATGATAGCTGTAATGAAAACACCTGATGTCAGTTCGAATGTCGACAATAACTATTAAAGAAGGCTTACGTATTTTACGGCACTCACGTCTGGACAGCCATCGCCTAGCGAATCCTGGAGGGCATCGGACAAAAAACCATTCATTCTTAAAGTAACTAAGTCTGGTCCAGGCTCCCGTCACAACCTGGCAGTTTCTAACTGCTTCCAGAAAGGTGAAAGACGGACTATCACCTCTACTCTTGAAATTGAATATGTGTCTAATCTCAGCTGGCTTAGGCGGACGAAAAAGGCAGTCCATGAATAATATGAAAACACTATTCAGCAACGCGTGCCCGTTGGGGTGAAGTTGCCCGGGAGCTATTCCAATAAACGACAGCATCTCCCTGATATATTGATTAAACGGAGGAAGGGTTCCGGCCGCACAGGCATGACGATAGAAAGCAGTGTAACCCTCGGGTGGATTGTGAGGTCTATCCTCAACTCCAGGAAGCAAAACGTCATCCAGGGACAAGTTATGTTTCAAACATATCCGGCCTAACAATGCTCCAGAAATATTGGATCGGACGGAGTCTATGGGATCCTCGATAAGTAAGGCCTCCGGCAACTCGTCCGGAGCAGGATCTATCACTTCAGGAAGAATCTCTGGAATTTCTAGCGCTGGATGGAGCAAGCTCTGTAACTCTTGTTGTTCAGAACCCGAAGACGCCATAATTAACTAACTCACGAGAAGGCAGCGTCAAATACAGAGAAAACCCGTATATTCCCCGGTGTGAAGTATATGAATGTGACGTGCAGTGGAAATGCATAACTGAAACAAATTTTACGGGATTGGAACGCGGAGTCCGAACGACAAACCCTCGGAGTCAAAAAACGAAAGCGACCGTCATCGCTGACCGTCACTTTCACGTCACTCCAATACTACTGGCCAACTCAAGTATGAATTCGTTATATGTGTTTGAGTTATGGTGCCATCGACGAGCTCTCAAAAGAAGGCAGGTCAAGTCAACTTTAGTCATGCAAGGCCAAAGCTCGTCGGAATCAAGTATGCGAAAGAAATTATTAAGTTCGTTAAAATCCGATTTAAAGTTGGTCATAGTTCAGGGGATGAAACAAATCGAAGGGATGGAAATTCCAGAAACAAGAACGCTAAAATCGATCGACTCGATTCGACACAAGTCAGATCGATGAACTCTGAGTCGGTGCGCTCCAATGCCACGTAGTTCGACTCGACGCAACCTGGAAACGGAGGAGCAGTTCGAACCCATGAAACCCCACCTGACTTCGAACCGATCGAAGATGAGCTCCTTCGAATCCACCTAGAGCGGTTCGAATCCATGGAGTTTCACCTGATTTCGAACCAATCGGAGTCGAGCCCCTTCGAATCGATGCACGTATCATTGTTTCGAACCCACCAGTAGTGAGCACCTTCGAATCGATCAGAATGTCGCCGTTTCGAATCGATCACCGCAAGTCCTTTTTTTTTTGTTCTCCTGCAGTCGTCGATTCGAAGTTGCACGCTCAAAGCCAACTCGAATCGCTCACCCCTGGATCGATGCGAAGACAGTGAAAGACAGTACTCTGATCGACACGACTCAAATGTTTGCATTCCTCAGTTCCGTGGAGTCGACCTACGTCATTCAAATCTCACCACTCCCCAAAATTTCCAGAAGAAGGGATGAAACAATGCCGAAAAAGTTCCAATTCTATCGTTCTCAATTCGAATCGACCCCTTGGTTACCTGATTTGATTTGGTTACAAGTGGAAGCCTGAAGGAATTTGATCGATTCGTAAAAACCCCTCGTTTGATTTGGCTCTGGAAAGTCGATTCGAAGAAACAGCTAAAGCAATGGTAAAAAGTAAAAAGTGAAAACGGAGTCAGCCTCGTGTATTTATATGGATTCCAAAAAGGGATTGGTGTCACTTCGACCCCCATTGATTCGAACGACCAGTTTCGAATCCATCAGAAGTCTCGACTCCATAAGAAATTTCGAATCCATAGAAATTTCGAATCCATCAGAAGTTTCGGATCCATAAAAGTTTCGAATCCATAGAAATTACGAATCCATCAGAAGTTGCGACTCCATAGAAGTTTCGAATCCATGGAAGTTTCGAATCCATCAAAAGTTTCGAACCCATCAAAAGTTTCGAACCCATCAAAAGTTTCGAACCCATCAGAAGTTTCGAATCCATCAGAGACAACGACGATTCGAGAGCCATTAATTCATACAATCATAACTTCGAAACATTCAACAACCACTGATAAACACTCTTTGACTTGAGTCTAAAATCATTCCAGGAGAAAATCGGGACAGAATTCGGCAGCAGGCAAAAACCAACATAACTCGTGAACGCACGACGTTAACAAGGACGAAAGCTAATAAACGTGTACACGTATCGAACTAACATTCGATTTTGAACATTTACAGGGACCAAATATTCACCCGGTTGCAACAACGACAGCCAATGATCAAGCGCAATCACACACAATCAACCATATCAAGGCAAGGTTACGACAATTCTCTAATGAGTTTCAACGAACAGAAAACAATAATCTTCAGAATAACATGGCGACTATTCAAAGCACGTCATGTGCCCACAAGACGTACTTTGGGGGGCAAAATGTTATCCCGCTTTTCGGGCAAAAGCCGTGATACCAAAAGATTGATCAAAGACAAAAGACAGTTCGCTTCAGAGATTGATCGCACTTCACTCCGCTATGGATATCGATGAATTCTGTCCGAGTCCGGATCGGGCCACAAGTGATAGGGCATAACAAGAAAGGCCATAGAAGCCACCAATTCAAGTTTCGAGTCAATCCGAGGTCATATGCTCAAGTTATGACGGATTCAAGTTAAGGAAGATGGACGTCGCTCGGTTCGAAACCATCACTGTCGAACCCAACTAGTTCGAAACCATTTGTTTCGAACCCATAATGTTCGAAACCAACTAGTTCGAACCCAACAAAAGAACGTAAGTTCGAATCCATCAGAGTGCTCCTAACTTCGAATCCATAAGACACGCTACCGCTTCGACTCCATGTATTTCGAATCCATCAGACGTTCTCTACTTCGAATCCATGACCTAGACCTTACTTCGAATCCACCAAAGCAGCTATACCTCGACTCCATCAACTATGCGCTAGTTCGAATCCATCTTCACAAGGCTACAAGCCCACCATGCGGCATCGCGCTGTCTTCGAATCCAACATGCTAAGACAACTTCGAATCGATCCAAGGTAACACATTTGGATCGATTCGAACAAACACCATCCCCATCGATTCGAAGACTCACTTCGAATCCAACCACACGCAAAAGACAGGATCGACTCGAAGAGAGGCACCCTGGGATCGGTTCGAAGTACTCGAATCAAACAGGTCGATTCGAACGAGACCACTTCATCGATTCGAACCAACAGAAGGCCGAAGACACCAATTTCGAACCGATCATAACTTCCAATCCACTTATCCAAATCCCATGAAATTTTTACAGTAGTTCACATGCATGTTGAAGAATGTCCACACCAAATTTCGCCTCGATTGGATGCTTCTTTGATCGATTCGAAATTCATTTCGAATCGATCCCAAACTGGGCACGGACTTCGAGAACGCGGGCTTATGGGCCCCCCTCACGTGCCAGGCAACCTCCCTGAGCTTTAGGCGGGAATTTGGCCTTCCACACCTATAAATAGAGCCCCTGGTCATTCAGAAAAGGGACGGGAGAATTTGGAGAAGAAAAATAAGCCTAAACGCTGCCGGAATCACTCCATACCACCTCCTTTGCTGATAATTTCGAATTTAAGTCCATTTTCTGCTGTAATTTGCTTAAAAACACTTGTAATCTTCAAGTATTAAGGAATAAAGTGATAAAGCTTCATAGTGGACGTAGGCACATAGCCGAACCACTCTAAATCCTTGTCTTCTGTGCAATTTACTTTTCTGTGATTTGGAGTTTTGTTAGATAGTCCTTATTTTTAATTCAAGTTCTTCATTTACTATCTCTTCAAAAACTTCCGAAGGGTGTTTGCCCAATTTTGGTGCAAACAACCAGTATCAATTTCATTCAAACCCGTACGATGTACACATATCATCCGTACGCTATACCAATCTGATCGCTCACTCGATCACACAATTTTACTTTCGAACTATTATCGTCCACCCGACTTCCTAGTGCAGACTCAGATCTGGTTTCTTGATCAAAAACTGTCATTTTCCTTACATAGCCTAACTATGATTGTGAATATCCAGAATCAATCAATAATCCATATTCAGGTTCGCCGTCGAAAATTGAGTGAAAAATCTCAACTCGGATCAGTATACTATCTTGAAATTCTGTGCTCGAATCTGAATCAAATCACTATGAGAATAGAATAATATACATACATTCTGCGTATTTATCTCCATTGATTATTAGCTAAATCAATTTATCCTATCTATTCACATTCACTTCAATTTCTATCCATTTATTCACAATTGTTTCAATTCCATTTGGATTATCACTTTAATTATTATCTCTAATGGATATTTAATCAAATCAGTTTGAACTCTGTCCAGTTTAAATTTAGAAAATAGCTTGGAAAAATTAAAAATAGACAAGTAGTTGAAAAATAGTTATTAGTTTGTAAAATAGCTGTAAAATAGTTGAGTAATTGTAAAATAATTTGAAAATAGTCAAATAGTTATAGAAATTTTAAATAATGGCAAAATAGTTGTAAAATAGTAATTAGTTATAAAGTAGTTGAAAAACAGTAATTAGTTTATAAAACAGTTAAAAAATTGTTAAATAGTTCCAAAAATAATTATAAAACAAGTATAAGATAGTTTTAGGTTTTAAAAAGAAAAGTTGTATATAGTAAATAGCTTAGAAAAGTAGACTTGTATTAAAACAATTTATTTTGAAAATAGTCCAGAGTCAAACTGTTCAACTTTTCAATCTCCATTTCCCATCAATTCCATTTAAATTTCCACTTCCTCTTGAATTGACTCAATTTCAATTCAATTTAAATTTCCATTTCTTTAAACAAATCTAATTCATAGTTTAAAGATTATTAATAATAACAGGATATTATTATCCAAATTATTTTAAAACATCCATCCATTTTCAATTTCCAGATCTCAAACCCATTTTGAGATCGCACAAACTCCCAATTTAAATCAACCATTTAACTTCCCAAGTTAAATCTTAATTTCATCTTGAAATTTTCAATTCAGTTTGCTTGTTAAATTATTTAACTTTCCCAAAGTTAAATTCAATTACTTAATCTAGCCAACCTTACCAAATTTGAATTCCCATTTCAAATTTTAAACTTCACATTAATAATCTTTCCACTTATAAGTTCAAAACTTATCACTTTGGGTTTTACATCACAGTCCAAGTTTAAAACTCAACATTTAGAGTTTATTTCAACCATCTTTGATATTATGTATATTTCTCATACATATTATTTCCTTTCATTCAAATTCATTAAATAATATTATTTATCATTTCTTCATCACTTTGAAACAAATTTTCAAATTCTGGATCTAGATTTAAAACTTCAAAATTTAGATCGTCTTCAGTTCCAATTTATAAGTCATACTTGCCTAAATGTTTTACTTCCTTAAAACATTTCATATTGCTTACTCATTAATACACATTTTATTATTAAACACAACAATTATTTATGATAATAGCCAAGATTATCATATCTAGAAACCAATTCATTATTATCTTATTCTGAAACTCTTTCCCAAATTCAAGATTTTAATTTCAATTTGAATCCATTTCAAACGTATCTTTATTTAATTTCAATTTGGTTGTATTTCTATACCACTTAATTTAATTCCAATAATTTAACAACCAATTACCTTAATATTATTAGAAAGAAAAATTGCTTTATATATCATATATTCTTATATAAAATTATTTAAAATATTTATGTAAGAAAATAACAAGTATGCTCTCATATATATATACACACTCAACTCATTCTAGGGTACCATTGATCCTATCCTAAATGAGTATCCTACCAGAGCCAAGGTTCTCGCTTAACCTTCAGCTTTAATACCAAATGTAACGAGCCGGAAATTTCGATTCCGAAAATTTCAGATAGTTAGGAAAAGAAGAAAAGAGAAAGAAGAAGGAACAAAAACAATTCACCGAAACCTCACATTCGCAGCGGATCAAAATATAATATCACATAAATAACAATTTTATAAAGAAGAGCTGTATCAGTACACTTACATTTTCTTATATATATTTATATTAAGATTAGAAAAAAAAATTTATTAGTTCCAAAATATAGAGTTTTTAATTCCAATTTATTCTTTGGATATTTTCAATTGAATTTCAAATCCAAATTTTATTTAAAAATCTATTTTTATAAATATATAACAAATCAATACTTATTTTATTTGTTTGGGAAAAAGAATAAATTTTAGACTATAATAATTGATTTATACAAGAAATTATTTCATATCTTTTGCCTAAAATTCCAAAATATTCAGACGTTAATCAGAATTTTATTTGTTCAAATTACAAATTTGAATTTTAAAACTTTTTAATCCTGTTAATTATCCAATTAACAGATGTCCAAAAATCTGGATTATTACATAAACCATATATACTTACCACCACTTCCCGATTTCAAACAGTACTATCCCTCGATTAATAATGAAATTAGACAAGTTAGAAAACTATGCTTGCCTCAATCCACATTCTAAATATTCTCAAGATAGAGATGAGTTTTCATAACTTGGAATTTGATGTCAAGTATGGAAAGGACATTTTCCATACCACCGTAATTTCAAATGATCATTTAAGGAAATCAAATCTCATTCTTTTTAGAACTTCTTATAAAACCCCCCTTTTAAAACAATCCTTTCCATATTGACAAAACTCATTTCTATAAATCTCCTTTCTATTTCTAAAACTCTTTTATATAAATAAACTCCTTTATAAAACTTCTTTTATAAAAATCCAAAGTTAATTATAAAATCCTTCAACGAATACTTCTTTCATATTTATAAAACCTTTTAAATCCATTTTCGTTTATACAACTCATTTTTATAAAAATTTCGAAATATGAAATTATAAGACTCATATACTTCCCATAAATCTCCAAAATATAATTATAAAGCTCCTTTACAAAAATCCCCCATAAATATCCTTTATAGATCAAAAACTTATTTATATAAATCTTATATCCTTAACACAAATCTTCATTTCCAAAATAAGACCAAATATTTCCATAAAACGATCATTTCCTATATCACCATAAATTCACAAATGGAATAAATTATTGCAATTTATCAAAATGATATTTCCTTTCTATAGAATATCATATATAAAACCATTCTTTTATTTATAAAGACTATTATACAACTATCATTTCTTATAAAATAATATTTATACATCTATCCCTTTATACAACATTTTATAGAAACGTTTCATGAATATTTATTCAAAAAAATTCTATCTTCTTTTAAACACAAAGTCTCCTTAAAATAAAAATAGCCCCTTTTATTTTCTTTTAAAACAAACATTCATTATTATAATAACTTTTTTATAAAAGTAAATACCTTCCAAAATAATTTAAAGCATTTCCATACACTTAGGGAAGTTGATTAAAAAGGTTGAAGTGAAATAGAGAAGTTCAAAATCCTTTTAAATAAAATATCATAGAAATTTCCAAAGAACATATTTAAAACCATTTCCAAGCTAAATGAAAAATTAATAGTATTTCAAAATACTATAATGAGCCCAATAATTACTATAGCACTTAACTACTGCTATTTCTATATTTTTCATCAAAAAGGTTTAACTTTTCACAGATGTCGGTGTCGCATCCAATATGGATATACTATTAAATTTCAGCATTTAACAATTGATATAACGGGTATATAACTGAAATAAAATCAACAGGTATACAACTGGATTTAAAAATTCATAATGATGAGAAATCCGGATTTCTCTACATGATTCTCTATATTTCAATTTTAAATGACGTTCGCATTCCAAAATCGAATATTTAACCAAACCAACCAAAAATTTGTGCAAACACAAACAATAAATTTTATCTACTATATACCATATCGACTATCCAAAAAGGTGATTTTGACTTACGAAATTCCAGCATGATGTTTAGTCATTCCGGTTTGAGGTAAAATCGAACGACATTTGATTTTAGCCTAAATTTTCATTTATTTCAAATTCAACCAAACTAATTTCATCGCGTAGCTAACGCCATTATGAGCACAATGCAAAAATCTTATCTCAATCGGATCTTACATGAGAGAGGTATTGAATTTATAAGTTTGAGATTAAATTAGAGTTAATTATTCACAAATTACATAATTAAACCATTAGTCACCCACCACCTAATCTCGTTTAACCCTAAGCACCATCGAAACAAACCCAGGCAGCCATTTCAAAACCTCATCGTCGCTGCCTTAATGCTCCGGCCAAAGCCATATTGCTATAGGAGGCAACCTCGCCTCTGATGCACCCATGGACATCGACCTCATCCTCCCCCATCACCTGACGCTAGAGGACAACCTCAAAAACCGAAAACCTAGCTGCACCATTAAACTCAAATCTACATCGTCAAAGGCCACTTCAACATGACCCAACTGGTCATCTCACTCCACTCACCCTCATGCACAATTTTCTAGTTAGGCACAAAGCTTGAAACGACCTTTATCGCCCCGATCAACCTAGGTCATTGGATGGAGGGGCTACGGTTAGGACATGGATTCAAAATTTAGGAAATACAAAGAGAAATAATGTCCTAATGTAGATTATCTCCAACATTGCCCCCCGAATCATGAAGTTCAATCGAGGCGTGCTCACCAGGGTTCCTAACCAAATACCTGTATTCCGAACTCAATGGAACTAGTTTTGAGACCTAATTTCATTGTATAAAAAGTTAGCTTTTAGGTTATTATATTTTAAACAAAATCCTAGTTCTCTCTACACAAAAATCGCATTCGCTTACGAACCACGAACGTCAGAAATAAAAATATGATTGCGCATAGAAACGTGACGCAATTCCAAAACAATAATGATATATATTGGTTATCTCATTCTGTTCAATCACAAAATTACCTTCGTTTGTTGAGAAATCATCAAACGATAAATTTAAATATTTTTCCAAATAAAAATTATGGAAAAATCATATAAATTAAAATATAAAAATATGTCAATAAAAATTGAGTCGTTTATTTAACAACTATTTATTTATTTATTTATTTATTTATTATATTTGAATCAAATATGAATATTTAAATAAACTAAATATTCCTATTCGAAACGTTAAAAATTTCGGGTCGTTACATATTTTCACTATTTCATAAATATAATAGTAGTTTAGTGTAGATTTCAATTATGAAAAAATTGAATTTTTTTACTTCGAACATTTGTATTGGTAATTTGGGTTGATTGATTGAGGGGGTTTGAATTAAGTTTCAAAATAAGAGCTTCTAATACCCCATAATTTTGGTAATTAAACTAAACAAGTGTATTTTAGTAGTTTTAACCAGAGGGGCGAAATGTTAATTTTATAAACAATTAAATTAGGCGTTGAGACTTACATCATTTCAATCGGCATGTTTATCTTGTCAAAATAGTATGTAAGTCTGTATGGATCGAAGTTATAATGAGATGGATATAGGAATTTTGTATATCGGGTTTTTCAAATTTCTAATGGGCTTGGCTTAAGTACATTAAATAGATGCTTACCTTTGTTCATAATTAAATGGACTTTTGAATTCACAATAGAAATGGAATGTACGTACATTTTTCACTTCTCCTACATCTTTGAGAGAAACGATTCCTTGTATTCAACCAAACTCTCATATCTCTTTTTATACTCGATTAAGTATACAAACAATATATAAAATGACGAGCTCGAAGAGGGCAATAAACTAATACTAATCTCAATTGGAAAAGTGAAGTTTGAGGCAATTCTAATTCAGGACAATGAAGGATTTGGGCTCTGGATCTTTAATTTGGGGCTCAAACAAATCATGTGTATGTGGCTCTTCTAATCTGACTCATACTTAGTTCCACTTATGAAATATATGATATCTCAGGTTAGGGAGACAATTTATGTATTGGAATGTCAAGAATTGAAATGAAATGTTAATTATTGTTGAGTTTCGGCACTCTAGTGCACTCATGTATGCATGCTTCATTTTGTGTGATGGCGCCACTTAATGAAGTTTCCAATGTGCCGGCATCTCAATTGAAGTGTTTGTACCAAAATTGGGAACAACACTTTCGGATGTAATTGAAGAGATTAGAATGAAGAAATTAAATGGAAAAAGCAGGGAATCTTACTACCACACCAATAAAAGTAAGCACAAATAGAAAAAGACAAGAGTTTATAGTGGTTCGGCGTTGTAACTTACGTCCACTTTTAATATTTTTGCTGTTTATTGACGATTCTCAACTGATTTACTACAGTACAATCAATAGCACTCAAGTTACAATGGAATTCCAACAGAATTACAGCGTAGAAGCTCCAAAAGTCCTTTTTTGTTGGCACAGGATGTTATTTATAGGCGTAGATCTGTAAATATCTATGCCAAAACTTCGAATATCCTTTCTCATGCGTAGGTGGGCCCACCAGATCGATTTGGGGTTGTTTGGGATTGATCCTCGATCGATCAAAGTTGTCTTCGTATCGATCAAGATGGGGTCCGATTGAGCTGTGATCGATCAGGGGAGCTCCTGAGTTGATATGAAAGCTCCTATGAAAATTTCATGGCATTTGGACTTGTAGTTTAAGAGATATTGCGCATCAATCCTCTTCATAATGATACAATTCGTATAGATCATCTCGTGTTAATGACGTGGCATTGGAGATCCATTTTTTTGCATAGAGACCGTTTCCTTCGAGTTGACCTCTTCCATCATATCCATCTTATACGTTACTTCTCGTATCGATTCTATGTCCTTGTTTTCATATCGATCTCTGTCTATGGTTTTGTATCGATCTCTGGCCCCTTTCTTCGTATCAATCGAGTAGTTGATCGATACGAAGTATATAGCTGTTGAGGGGTGATCGATCCAAGAAATGCTAAAGGCCATCGATACATGTTCAAACTTGATGGATACGAATAATGTATGCTAAGTGATGGACTTGTGCTCATTTCGTATTGATCTGGATGGATACGAAATGATGGATGTGGGTTCATGGATACGAAATTGATGTATTTCACATGGATCTTAATCCATCCATAACTTGGGCATACGAACTCTGATTGACCTGAAAGTTGAAATGTTGCCTTCCATAGCTTGTCTTATCATACCACGATAATTGTAGCTTGATCCAGATTCGGACCAAATTTGCCTGTATCCATCGTGGACCTGTAGATAACCGATCTTCGGGGCAGATTGTCTTCATCCTATAGTCAATTCCTCGGTGTCACGGCCTTGCTAAAAGGCGGGATAACATGAAAATCCCTTCATTGCCTCCCAATGAGCACATACACGGTCTTGGCAACACTTACTTATAACAAATGAAATTCTCAATATTACGTGCCACTAATCGCATATACACAATGTTATACGCCATATATCTTGCGATGTGGGACTTATCCGCCCAACCCACGCACTCACAATGCGAGCCACACCTAACAATCTCCATTGGCAAACATTTCCTCAAACATTCACAACAACAAAAATACCCTATCAAAATGCCGTTTTTACAACAGTCTTTGAATGCCCGTTGTAATAGAAACTTAATACAATGGTTTTTTCAGGCATGTTGTAATAGATGCCACTTTTTAACAACTCTTTTCCCATGTATGTTGTAATAGACACCTATTACAACGTTTTTATTTGCCTGTTATAATGTATTCATATTACAATCATTTTCTACCTATTGTAATAGATATAAGTTTTCATCTCTATTTACCCGTTGTAATAGATGCCTATTACAATTATTTTTTTGTCCATTGTAATAGATACTCCTTTTACAACAGTCACAAAATGCCCTTTGTAATAAATGCTCATTGCCAATCTTTGATAATCAATAATTACAACGCTTTATTCAAAATATTGAAAATAATTAATTATTAATAATTTTAGTAACAATCATGGCTTATTTTTTTAGGAACGTTCGCTATAGGAGAAGACTGAATTACGTTAATTTTTTCGAATATATTTAATATTGCTTTAAATATTATAATAATTTATAATTTATAATTAATAACCAATAATACTCACTTTATAATTTACAAATGGTAATTATTAATGTCAACTTATATAGAACGTTATTTATAATTATAACATACAATGATTTTTAATAAATAATTATAATTACCAATTATTATCCATAATCAGTAATTAATTTTTTATATTTAAAAGTTAATTATAGTTAATTATTAGTAATTGGTAAATTACATTTAATATTTATAAATTACATTTAATAATTAATAAATATAATTAATAATTAATATAAAATAATTAATATAAAATATTACTATAAATAATTAATAATTAAATTTTAATAATTAATAGTTAATCATCAAAGTTTACTATTTAATATTAATTAATTTACAATTTTAAAAATTATTGTTTACTAATTTACTATAGTTTAATAATTAATAATCAATGCTTATTGATTAATTTACTGTTTAGTAATATGTTTAGTAATTAATGATTAATAATTACTATTACATATTAATAATTTACCTTTTTTCTAGTTGTAATAGATACATATTACAATTTTTTTAGTTTACTAGTTGTAATAAATGCCAATTGTCAACAACTCTTAACCGATTATCATTATCTTCGATAATTTACAAATACTTAGTTAATAATTTATAAATGGTAATTTATAATTAGTAATTATAAATGACAACATACATAGGTCATTATTTACAATTTATTCTAATCAATGGTTACTACTAATTATTATCTACAATCAATAGTTATTTTTATATTTTATAATTTATTATAGTTAATTATTAACAATTAGTAAATTACTGCTAATATTTTATGTAATAAATAAATATTATTAATTATGATTTATAATTAAATAGTAAGTACTAGGTATTAATTTATTACAGTTAATTAGTAATTAATTATTATAGTTAATTATTAATAAGTAGTAAATTGCAACTAATATTTTTTAATTATTACTTATTAATTAATAATTATTAATTATTTAATAGTAACCATTAGTTATTAAATATATTAGTTATTACTTAATATATAGTTATTAAGGCATATATAAATAATTAATTATTATTATTATTAAATAATTAATAATTATTGAATGAGAATTAAATTTTAATAATTAATATTAATAATTAAGAAGATATAATTGATAATAGTAACCAATAAGTGATATTTAATGTTTAGTGATAAGAATTTAAACTTTCCTATTGATGCCTACAACGAATGTATGATCGATTTCACCCTAGAGGGGGGCGAATTGGGTGATACTAATAATTATAAAAATTTAACGTGAAAATATATAAAATAATTGCAACATAGATATAGCAGAATAATAGCAGCACGAATAATAGTAGAATATTAAAAGCAGAAATAGAACAACATAGATTTACCTAACTTTGGCAAAACCCTGTCTACGTGCTGCCCCTAGGTTTCTACTAGAAATTAAGTAGTCAGACGTTTACACATGTAAACTTGCAACACCCTCTATCGACTAACCTAACTCTACGTCCAAAACTCTGCCACAACTCAGCCACTGAATTGCGAATTCTCAAATTACACCACCGTAGTTCATCCCCTATTCACACGACTAGACTTTACAAAAGTTTAAAAGAGAAATACAAAATTTAAAAACAATTTAAAACACAAGACCCTGGTTTTAAAAATACAATCCCAAGAGCATTTATCAAAGCCGGTCCAAAAAAACTATGACAACAAATGTTCCCCTTTTCTCTTTAATTTTTATCGGCCGCTTTCTCTTTCATTCAATTTCTTTATTCGTTCTTCCTCCTTTCTAAAAGTTAGGATTCTGGAAAATGAAATTGCCGATTGATGGTTGATCGATTGAATTAATGTTCTACATTGCTTCGTTGATCAATCATTTTGCTTTTTGTTGCACTTGGCTACTTCAATCCGTCGAGTTCGATTCGCTAGTATGTAATTTGCTTTGTTATTTGTTTTGATATGCTTGAACTCGATACATTGTAGGCCGATGATGTTAATGGTTTAAATAGGGATTGAAACCCGAAATTATCGTTCATATGAATTCATCAGTTAATTTTTCTCGGCCACCGATTTGTTATTGAATGCTGGTGATTTGTACTGACATGTTCAAGTCACACGTATACTCTATGAATTTGAATTTTGGCTCCGTTCTTTTTGGCATTTGAATTTGTTTCTGTGACTTCGGCACTTTGATTTTGTGGACTCGTTCAATCCATATAACTTTGTTTGGTTTACTGTTAGTACTACCTTGGTCATCATGGCTTATATTCTTTGGTACTTAAACTTGACTTGGTTTGAAACTGCTTCTTTGATTTTTGTAAAAACCTACTATGCAAATTTCTTTTCTTCTGTGACTTTGTTCAAACTCTACTTTGATGACCCGCGGCGTCTGACTAGTTTTCAATCATACTAGCTTGCTGTGTTGATCTGATTACACTTGCTATTGGTCTTCACTTCAATTGATTGCATTACATTGTTTACTGTCTTGTGCCATTTGTTTGGTCTGCACTAATTTTCTTATTCCACTCGAAGTCTGTCACCATGTGTACACATGCAAATGTGTGTGTGTGTTCTGCGTTGTTGGTTGCCCTACTTCGAGTTTCATATCGATTGAAAGTCTAGTGCAGTTAATTCTGGTTCGGTCTTGTAGTCTCTTATATCAATGTTGCATCACTGTTTCATTTTCTACAGTGTGACTTTGTGCATTGCCTCGGTTCTGATTTTTTGTATTGCATCATGTGCTTTGTTTGCATTGAGCCGTTGAGCTTCTTGTCATGTGAGTATGTTGGATCCATGAAGCTACATGTTGCTTTGTACTGAGCCTTGTAGATGTGCAATCTGATTCATTGTACCGTGGTCGTGTATTCGCTAGTCCATTAATTCTGAGTTGTACATTTTGATTTTCTGGCCTTTGTACCATGCCACTAGCCTGAGTAGTTTAACTGTTTGGTGCATCACTACATAAGTGCACTTGATTTTTGTTGCTTTGTACATAGTTGCCTATTAACTTGTTGTTTGAACTGATGTTGCCATTTCAATTGTTTCATAGCTTTACTTGTCCATGCCACTTTTCATTTTGTTTTCACTTGAACTTCATCTTAATTTTTTGGAATTGCATCTGAGTTGAATCCAGCTTGTATCTCGGTTTTGACCGTGTGCTTATGTCATGACTTTATTTTTATTACACTTGAGTTGAATCTAGTTTTTGGTTGGGTTTGACCTTGTGCTCACCTGTCTTTGTAATTTTATCAAGTGTGCATTGGTGTGCACGACCTTGTGGCACGTACAGTGATACACTATGCATGTCACAAGTTGTTCGTGTATGATGAATTCAAAATGAATATGATGACGAACAACCAAAATAACTTAGGTAGACAACATTTTCAAAATACACATTTTATTTTACACTGCACAAATACTTATTTTTCAATTACTGCGTCAGTGTGTATTTTGCAGAATACGCAGAAGCTGGATTCAGGCTAGAGCAAAATCGAAGATAAAATACAAGTGAATGAGTGATATATAGTGAGGCGAACATTGAACATGGAAAATTGTGATGTAATGAAAATTGTATTGTAACTGAAATTTTGTAAATATAGTGAGAGCACAAATTTTATACTATTCAAAATTGTAAAAAATATTTGTTTGAATAAAATATCCTGTTTGAATTTAAATTCTATGTTATTTATTTTATTCAGCAAATAATTATTTAATTATGTGAAAATATTACAATAAATAATACATTTAAATGAATATATATATATATATATATGTTTGTTATCATCGAACAAAAATAATATACTAGCATATTCAACAATATCCCCCTTTTGATGATAACAAACATATAATTAAGATTTTGAATTTTTAAATATATTTGAACATTCAATTTGCTCCCTCTATGCTCCCTCTATTTGAATACTCCCTCCCTAAAAAAAGCTCCCCGTTCATATATGCATGAAAATAAATAAAAATATGCAAATGAACCTAGATGCAAATATAAAATACAAAATAAAATATTTGACCTTTATTTACCAAAATCTTAACTTTTCTCTCCTTTTTTTGTTATCAACAAAAGAGTAATAGTGTTAGGAAAATAGAGATAAGGCGATAGACATTAATATAACATTAATACCCAATCAAGTATAAATATTAAGTTTCAATAAAAAATCAAACAAAAATCATAAATACTCTGTTATGCGCATATTCCACTTTAGAATGATAGGGATGATGCAAAACCATATAGATGTGTCTATTTATGGTATATTTGTGTCAAGAATTTGAATATCTACTAACCATGCATAACTGTTAGGACTTTTAAATGAGATTACTTTCAACTAATTTTTCATCAGTGCTGCCTTTTGCCAATCCTGTTAAGCACATTTCTTCAACTAAGTCGATTGTGGAGAATTTCTCATTGTTGTTGACCTTTGCACCATATATTGCATCAAAAGTATTCTTTTTTCCTATGCATTTTCACAATGAGAGATAAAGTTAAAATAATTTTGATTAATATGAGAAAATAGTACATGCATAGCAAGACATTAATCGAAGATTTTTCTTATCTATTATATCACATCCGTTTTCAATAATATTCCAACATTTAAAATTAACAAATTTTAAATAAAATTTCATTTTTAAATTCCAATTTAAAAAATATGTTCCATCAAAATAGAAGGAATAATACTGGACCACCCCTCAGCAAAATTATTAAAAGAAGCCATTTTAAAAATTCAAATTTTTAAGATAAGATTTGGTTTTTGAAAAATCAAAATTTTAAACCAAAAATGGATTTTGTTCCTAGCACTGATACCACTTGCAGGATCGATTTCACCCTAGATGTGGGGAGTGAATAGGGTGATACTAATAATTATAAAAATTTAGTGCAGAAATATATAAAATAATTGCAACACAGATATAGCAGAATGATAGCAGCACAGATAATAGCAGAATATTAAAACCAGAAATAGAATAACATAGATTTACCCAGCTTCGAAAAAACCCTACCTACGTGCTGTCCTAAGGTTTCTACTAGAAATTAATTAGTCGGACGCTTACACATGTAAACTCGTGGCACCCGCTATGGACTAACCTAACTCTACGCTCAAAACCCTACCACCACTCAGCCAATGAGTTGCGACTTCTCAAACTACACCACCGTAGTTCGTCCCCTAGTCACACGACTTGACTTTTCAAAAGTTTAAAGAGAAATACAAAATTTAAAAACAATTTAAAACACAAAACCCTAGTTTTAAAAATACAAGCCCAAGAGTATTTATCAAAGCCGGCCCAAAAAAAGCTGTGATAAGAAATGTTCCCCTTTTCTCTTTAATTTTATCGGCCGCTTTCTCTTTCGTTCAATTTCTTCGTTCGTTATTTCTCCTTTATGAAAGTTAGGGTTTTGGAAATTGAAACCGTCGATTGGTGGTTGATCGATTTAATGTTCTCGTGTTGCTTTGTTAATCGATCGTTTTTCTTTTTGCTGCACTCGGTTGCTTCAATTTGTCGAGTTCGATTCGCAAAAAATCTAGTATGTAATTTGCTTTGCTATTTTTGTTGATATGCTTGAACTCGATACACTGTAGGCCAATGATGTTAATGGTTTAAATAGGGATTGAAACCCTAAATTATCGTTCGTATGAATTCGTCTATTAATTTTTCTCGGCCACCGATTTTTGATTGAATGTTGGTGATTTGTACTGACTTTTTCAAGTCATACGTACACCCTATGAATTTGAATTTTGGCTCAGTTCTTTTTGGCATTTGAATTTGTTTCTATGGCTCCGGCACTTTGATTTTGTGGACTCGTTCAATCTATGTAACTTAGTTTGGTTTACTGTTATTACTACCTTGGTCGTCATGGCTTAGATTCTTTAGCATTTCAACTTGACCTGGTTTGAAACTGCTGCTTTGATTTTTGTAAAAACCTGCTATGCGGATTTCTTCTCTCCTGTGACTTTGTTCGAACTCTACATTGATGACCCACAGCTTCTGACCAGTTTTGATTCCTACTTGCTTGCTGTGTTGATCTGGTTGCACTTGCTGTTAGTCTTCACTTCGGTTGATTGCATTACATTGTTCACTGTCTTGTGTCGTTTGGTTGGTTTGCACTGATTTTCTTGTTCCACTCAAAGTGTGTCACTATGTGTACACATGCATATGTATGTATGCGTATATATGTGTTTTGAATTGCATATGTATGTATTCATATGTATGTGTATATATATATATATATATATATATATATATATCGATTGAAAGTTGGTGCAGTTATTTATGGTTCGGTCTTGTAGTCTCTGATATCAATGTTGCATCACTGTTTCATTTTTGTGGTGTGACTTTGTGCATTGCCTAGGTTTGGATTTGTTGTATTTCATCATGTGCTTTGTTTGCATTGTTGTTGGGCTTCTTATCATGTGAGTATGTTAGATCCATGAAGCTACGTGTTGCTTTGTACTGAGCCTTGTAGATGTGCAATCGGATTCATTGCATTGTAGTCTTGTATTCTCTAGTTCATTAATTCTAGGTTGTATTTTTGATTTTCTGGCCTTCATACCATACCACTAGCGTGAGCAGTCGATCTGTTTGGTGCACCACTTCATAAATGCACTTTATTTTAGTTGCTTTGTACATAGTTTCCTATTGACTTGTTGTTTGAGCTAATGTTGCCATTTCAATTGTCAGAGCTTTACTTGTCCGTGTCACTTCATATTGTTTTCACTCGAACTTCATCTTGATTTTTTGGAATTGCACCTAAGTTGAATCCAGCTTAGAGCTTGATTTTGACCTTATGCTCTTATAGTGACTTTATTTTTATTGCACTTGAGTTGAACCTAGCTTTTGGTTGGGTTTGACCTTGTGCTCATCCCTAATTTACTAAGTTACCATTCTAAATGTCAAATTCAATTCAATCCAGGGTTTGTAGGTTTGCAAATTTGATAATAGAATATGTACCTATACAATTAATTAGATTAACAAATTACTATAATTCCAATTCTAGGGTTTTAGGCTCAAATATAAGGTTTTGGCATATTTAATTTGAATTTAACATATCCAATTTAATTTTAGGGTTCTCTAACACCCTATTCGGTTAAAATAGTTTAAACTAACTACAATAATCAGCTCATCAAAATTGTGCACACTTATCTCAAGCCTAAGCTCTTCCTAGTACTTATGCTTGAGAATCGTTCCCCCAAATCGACAGCTCCACCTTGATCTACCTTGATTTAGTTACTTATATCTTCTAGGTTGAATTGATTTCTTTTTTACAAATTTTTAGGGTTTTGGTTTATGGAAAGTTTGGCGTAGTTTAATTATCGTAAACTTTTAGTTGAGAACTAGGGTTTCATTAGTACGGTATTTATAAAGGTAGGGTTTTACTTTGGGCCATTGGATTAGCTTAAGAAATATTTTTTAGAGAATCTAGTTTCCTCATGATAGCTTTCGTTCACAAGTAACTATATTCGTCCGTTCAGCACATCATCACAAAAGCAGAAAGGGCTCGATTTTTCACGAGCTTAGGTCGATCGCTCCCTTTCCATGGTCAACCGCTACTAGTCAACCTTGAACCCTAACGAGTCGACTGGTGGTCTTAAAAAATTTAATTCAATCTAACGTCCGTAACTTCTCCCTACTAACTCAGGTTATGACGTGCTATATATGAAAATCGTCAAGAAAATCACTATGAACATGATGGTGCAAGTTTCACAGTCAAATTCAGATGTCTGTGAAAATTTTCATTTAACTCCTTGTTATATTTTATTTTAATTTATGTTAAATTTCTATGGTATTACAACAAGCATCTTTGTATACCGTCAACTCTCCATTCCTACTTGGAATGATTGATGTTGGTACACTCATTAACCTTTCCTTAGGACTTATAAACGTGTTCTTAGACCTCACATCCCTAGTTCCATCTACTCTTTGGGAACAATACGCCTCAAAGGAATAATATTGGTCTGACATCCTTCAACAAATCGATAAGGAACTCGATCTCTCTATGTGGCGGTAATTTGGTCAACTCCTTGAATATGTACGGATACTTTGTCACAATGGGTATCGATGGCAATTCGTCGTGTAGAATCTCGAGTGAATACAGAAAGCTAACGTTCACCGCATCTTCAAATAGGCATCCCAACTCTAAACTCTGCTCACCATTCGTCCTTATCTCACCAACAATTACCTACTATCCATCATAACTTCGTATCTTTGAAGCCAGCCCATCCTCAGTATAAGATCGAACCCCACAAAACACAGCAAAACAAGCACAGTAAACATACAATCATGAATCGATAAGACTGCATTTTGACAAACCATAGACAAATTAGCCAAACCTCCCACATGGTTTGCCATAATTAAAAGTTTATCCACTAGGTCTTGTTTTAATTCTAGTCTATCAACTAGATCACTAGATATAAAGGAATATTATACCCTGGTATCAAAAAAAAAAAAGAATAGGCACATCATGAATAAAAAGCATACCCTGAATAATAATGATTTTCTCCTTCACCAATAGAGTACTTAATGAAGTGGGAATACTATTCGAGGCTTAAGCCTTCATCATCTGGTTCTCTTCATTTCTTTTGGAAAATCCTTCTTAATATGCCCGAATTGGCCATAACTGTAGCATTTCTTCCCATCATTCTTGTAGTTCTCAATCGGTGACCTTTATCACCACAGCCAAAACAAACAGTCTCCTATTTTCCCTTCTTTTGGTCATCCTTTCCTTAAGACCGCTTCTTGTTTTTATAATCCATTTTCTCTTCCCAAGAAAACCACTTTGCGATTTGGACTACTCCTTAGGAATAATAGAATCTTTCGACTTTGGGTAATGCTCTTTGCTTCAAAGCACTCTCAACCACCTTCTCAAATCTTTTATCGATATGGCCGATCATCTTTTCCTCTAAGTAGTCATTCAAGCCAACTATATGCTTCTCGTTCTTCTTTAAGGGAGTATCGATAAAGGATATCTCATATTTGAACAACATGTTGAGCTCAGTTACATATCCCAAAACAGATAAGTCACCTTGGTTCAAATCAAAAAATCTTCTAATTAAACTTTTGAGCTATTGATATGAACTTTTCCTCAAATCAAGGTTTACATTTCTTCCAGGTATGTTGATCCTCAAGTCATAGAGTCCACTAATTCATTGCCCTTCCCAGAAGTTGCCGAGAGGCTAACTTCCTCTTTATCACATCTTCCAATTTCATGTCCTCGAAGATGCATTCGTAAGTATCAAGCATCTTGCACTTCTACAATTGATTTCATTCCAAGAAATGGCTTTCCACCCAGACTAGAGTTGTCTTTGCTCAACTAGGTAAAGTTAGCCCTTGGTACTTGTAGTAGAGAAGCACCACCCACAATAGCTGGAGCAACTCCTTGGGAATTCTGTAATATAACCATCATCATATTATTGAACATAGCCTAGATATCGAGGTTCACAACTACCACAGTGCCCTCTCCTTGCTCTGTAATAGAAATAGAAGTCCTTGCTGCATTCCTTGTTTGCTAACTTATTCTTGCAAGCTATGACAAGAATGATCGGTGTCTCAAAAAGGAAAAAGTAGTACTTATGTATGCAATGTGACTTGCTACGATATGTGGATACTATATAGTTTTGAAAACTAAAATATATAATAATTATGCTCTCTTATATACTCTCAATCCATTCTAGAGTGAGAACTCTTACTCTATCTCTAATGGATCCAAGTATAAACTTAGGGTACATCTTAAGCTAAGCTCTAATACCAAATGTAATGAACACCTAACACCTTTAGTACTAATACACCAGAATCATGGGCTACTGCGGTACCTAGCTGATGTAGAGCAAACACCAAAGCCGTAATTAACAAAACCCATAGATAATATGTATTAACAACATAATATAATAAAAAAGAACTAGAAATAAGCACATCAGAGCACTTTAAGTTCATCATATTATACAACAAAGCAGTGATAGATTTATACATCTGAATCAAAATAAACTCCAAATATTTGTATCTCTAATAATAATAATAATAAGTGCTAATAGAGCTCCATAGCACTGCATATTGGAATAGCAATAGTAAGCTCCAAATATAGATATATGTAAGCTAGCCTCATGCTTATCATTCGTACATCTCCATGTGCTATCTCATATATGTTACCTCAATCTTCTTATTTAAGAGTAACTGAGATTGTAAGAAGCATTGAAAATAAGCTTAAGCCTGATAGAAGGTCTAGTATTAGGGATCTACTATCTCAAAATAAATATATAAATATTGTATATGATAGGAACATGGGGTATGCATAATCTTACCTAACATGTCCCTGTATCTAATAAGTTAACACATATAATCAGTATATGCTTAACAAATAAGGGTATATTACAAGTTAAAGTACAACATGGGGTGTCTAAATATCTAGCATCAATAATACCTACATCATGTGACCTCCATGACAATAAAAAAGATCTAGCAACTATCAAACTATCTCACATTTCTCATTCATATGTCATTGGGTCTATGATAACTCAAACGATCATATCGACAATTAGAGACTATTCGAAATCTCAGTTTCCTATATGCTCGAATCTATGCCACTTCAATGGCCAGAATACTAGACTCATGTGTTAATAAGTCAGGTTACTTCGAATCATATATCAACAATGCAGGATCACATATTGACAGCCAAAGAGGTCATCTTTATATACCCCCTCTTTACGAGCACTCATCGAAGACTTCGAGTTATCAGTGATCCCTTAGCATATGTCCCGATAGTATAACACATCATTCATTCCATGACACAAGTTCACATCATCAAACTTGCCTTCTTGGACTATCGTCACATGCCACACACACTTTCTCATTGAAGTTTTTGACCTATTTCACTCATGGCGTTTAGTTATAGAAGCTTCATCATCCCATAGGTTGTTTTTAAAAATCTCAGGTCGATGCCATATCAACCCTGAAGCCAGCACATGCCATGCCCAGAGTATTGCTCATACTAACCTTACGTCGTGCTTTAGTTTGCTCAAATCTCCCACGTAACTAATCTATAAGAGTAGCAACTATTATAGTATTCCACCAATTTATTGCTCTGCCCTGAAGTTGCCTAGAGGACAACTTCCTCTCATCGCATCTTCCAACTTCAAGTCCTCGAAGATGCATATCTAGGTATCAAGCTAGTCATGCTCTTTTATAGACAATTCTGTTTCAAGAAATCGTTTACAACATAGACTAGAGTAGTCTTTGTTCAGGTTAGCAAAGTCAGCCCTTAGTTGCTGCATTGGAGCAACACCATGCACATGTTAATAACACAATTATTGATTTTGATGGTAACAATCATATAAAATACAGAAACTAATGTTTTGCCAAGTTATATAGTATATAATGCAGAATATTATGTAGGCACTGAATTGAAGGCTTCATAGTATAATGACTCAAGACAAATATTTGAAGACTTGCTAGTTCAAAGGCAAAGATATGAAGAGCCAAGATTATAATTTAGTGTTAGAGTCAGTAGAACATATTGTTAAATTCCTTGATAGTAATTTCTAATTTAAGTCTCCGATTTTCGATCTTTGATATTTCAAACAAAAATTGTTTACATTTTAAAATATATATTTTTAAATGTTTTATAAAAAAATTAAGAGCTAAAAAATGTTTAAAAACTGTCTTCGAGCCTTTACAAAGTATTGGATTTTGAAAACAAATTAAAAAGAAAAACATTTTCAAATTTAACTATCATATATAGACATACATACTTGTATATGACGACATATAGGCCATTAATTTTTTTTCAATTTTGAATCAAAGTATATTTTGGACACAACCCTTGGATACATTTTTCATCCATTATATAAATTTAAGTGCAAAAGATTTTTAATCAATTAATAACTTACTTTCTTCTCACTCCTTACTCTCTTGAAAATTCTCTTAAAGAATATACTCTACACTCTTAAAAATCATATAGAATCAAATCAAACTCCATTATATTGATTCACTACTGCTTTTTTACTATTTTGCAAGCATCTCTCTCATTTCAAAGATCAAAGTGCTATCGAAGTGGCTATAGAATCTATTGTATCCAAAGTACAACTATTTGTCTTTGGAAAATCAACTCTTTTCTTATTTGTGTTGGTGTGCTTGTAGCCCATCCAAATCAAATGGTTATGCTTGTAACCCATTTAAATCAAGTGGGTGTGCTTAGTAGCCCGTTAAATCTAATGGGTGATCTTATTCCCCCATCAAATCAAGAGATTTGCCCAGACTCATGAAATCGAAAGGTGCACCTCATAGCCTTGAAATCGAATTGTATTCTGGTTTGCCTTCTACCTGGTTTAAAGTTGGCGATTGATAAGAAATATGTACAAGTAATTATACAAGGTGGATCGAGGATTAATTAATCCGAACCAGTATAAAATTCCCAATGTCTTCTCTCTTGCTTTACTTTATTGCTTTCATATAGTTATCGGTGATTACATCTATGAATTTTTGTTGTTAATTTATGATTTGATATTGATCTTGAAAGAATTTTGGAGTTCTACACTTTGGACTTCTGTGCTTTGGATTTGTTAGTCTTGAAAGAATTTAATATTAATCTTTGCTTTGGAGTTCTACGTGGGTTGGAGTGCTGCTAGAGTTTCCCTTAAGAATCAAAAAGAGGATGGTAGGCCTATGGATCTCAGGCCTCTCAAGATCGTACCCAAGTGTCGGAGCAGCTTAGGACCCAAGTGTTTGGCTGGCAATAACATCATGTGGCGTTGATCCGTAGCCTTTACCCAATTCTTTATGCGCCGTTGTGGCAAGCTCTAGGTGAAGGATAAGCTGGCCATCTTTCAAAATCTTGGGTTTATCTCCTATCAAGGCTTCTCTCTCGGCTGCTCCAAATCCACCTCGCCACTTTCGAGGTAAGTTTTTTCTTCTTTAACGATTTTCTCCCAGATAAGGGTGAGGGTTTTGGGATAATCATCTTTGAACCGTTCTAGATTTTGGAATTTAAGCATGTTGGCACTATACTGGGTCAGCAACGGTTCAAATTTCTCCATCATGCGATCTTCTACCTGCTATTCTGTGGCCTTAACTTCTCCTTTAATGAGTGCATTAACATCTTTAACATGCTCAAGTGCTTTTTCTCTTTCATCCCTGGCTTAGAGCAACTCTTCGTAGTAAGTCTGGGCTTGTTGGAGCGCTCCATCCTTTCTTTTGTTTCATGCTCTAGTTTGGTATTCAACACAGCCACATTTCTTTTTGCAGTATCCCTCTCCATTACCAAAGCATGGTTTCGGTGGAAAGCGTTTTCCATTTAATCTCGATGCTTAATTACCTCCTCTTTGAGTGCCTCAATGGTCTTCCTAGCTTTCTTCTCGGCTTTGGCTTGAGATGTTCTCAATTCTGGACCTCGACATCGAGATTAGTGGTGATTCTCTCATTATCCGCTTCGACGAATTTTGATTGTCGATCTCTAGCTGCCATCCTTGGAGACATTGGAAATTTTCTCGGTTAACTTCAACCATTCGTTATACAGATTGTAAATGTCGATCACATAATCGATGGTCAACTTCTATACGTTAGTAGGGATTATTTTCAAGTTAGGCATAAACATAAAACCATCAAAGAAAATGTTTGGAAATTCTTGTTTCGGTTTGTCCATTCGGGCATTAGCTATAAGTCGTTCCTCCGAATAGATAGGTCGGACTACACAAGTTTCTTTGCCGAGCCCATGTTGGGAAGTTTTAGAGCCACTCTTGTGATGCCTACGGTTAGGGGATCGACTGGAGTTAGATGGCACTGGAGGTTTCATAGGGATGGGAGCTAGAGGAGGGGCACGAGAAGCGTGACCAGGTGGATGTCATCGTGATGATCAAGTTGCCTTTTTAGACCTCTAGGAGGAGGTGATATAGACCTGGGTGAAGTTTTAAAGCAGAGTCATGTGATGAGCAATCTCTATCATAACTACTTCTATCTCGGTAATCTTTGTCTCAGCTAGAACGATATCCAGACTCATAATCGCATTCGCTTCCCTGGTGGTACGAGCTCGACCAAGGCCTTTGTACTTGGGATGCTTTCTCCTCTATTTCTTTTTTTCCATGGATCCTTTCAGGGAAACAAGTCCAATAACCGAGGACACAGGTCAAGTGCGAGTGTCGTGAAGTGCACGTGCACATGAGTGTTCTAGTGTCCCCCCAACGGCCCATGAGCCGGAGCTTTACTCATGGGAATAACCTCTTCCATACTTTGGGGTTGAAATCCTTATCAACGCGAATAGGGGAGTCAATGCCCTCAATACTAATATTATTGACATCAAAAGAACCAAATTCAAAAGGGATTGGCCTAAACCGATGAATGAGACCGTTGAAGGAAAAGATGGAGTTTTTCTACATCAGTGATTAGTGAAAGTTAGGTAAAAGTCTGCACCTTGGAGATTTTCATGATTAACTTCTTTATCGGAGTAGACGGTTGGTCGTCCCTAGATTGCTCAGGCTGAGACTCATGAGCCACATCAATGTGGCCTTTATAAGCCTCGTCCCTTTCACCAATAATTTCACCTTCCTCGGCGTCTTTTGGTGCTTGTTCAATATTTTCTTCAACTTCGTCCCCAAGACTTGGGACTAGAGGAAAATCTAGATCTGCCCTACCTCCTTCGAGTGGTTTGCTACCGTCATCGTTGTCATCGTCGTCACTGAAAGCTATTTAGACAATGCCAGTACTACGGCCCTCTTCAAACAAGCCGTAAGCGAGAAGGTTTTCATCTGACAGGAGAGTTCTAATATCTGTCTTGCCATAAGAGTGTTGATAGCATTTGAAAACGTAGAGTTACTACGTCTCGCTGGAACATCTGGATAGTAAAGCAAGAATTTAAGTTAAGTCTACATACAATTAAAAAAATTCATATAATGCACATGGAGAGGAACTTACATTCAGACAGCAATCTACGTGAAAACCCAGGCGGACAGCGAACATAGAATGACTCGGTTTTGAAGTAGCTCAATTTATTGCATGCCCCAATAACGACTCTGCAATACCTGTTGGTTCCAAGTAAATCAAAGATGGAATTTCCTTTCAGCTTTTGAAACTATATATATATATATATATATATATATATATATATATATATATATATCGAATCTCCTTGGCATTTGGCGCATGATGTTTGTGTTCAAGGAAGATCATATATGTACCAAGGAGAAATGCATAACTATTCGGATGCAACTGTGTTGGAGCAAGCCTGGTAAACTTCAAAATTCGATGAACGAATTGATTGAATGGTGGGATGCAGGCCGCCAAGCACATGTATATATTGTAGACAATATAACCCTCCGAGGGATTATGAGCTCTTTGATTGCGAGATGGGACCAATACGCCATCGAATGGAATTCCATGATTGTTGCACAGTCTTTGAGGGGATCCTTCGTCGATTTTAGACGTGACAAAATTAACAGGATCATTTAATATTGTTTCATCCTCGAGAGTGTTAGGTGCAGGGTCTATATTTGGACCACCTACCAGCTCTATCGAATTTTTAGGAGCTTGTTGCTCAACTTCGGGATTCTCTATATTTTATTGTTCAGCTGGCAGTATCTCTTGTTGTTCTTGCTGAATTGGATTTTGCTATGTATGTGAAGTTGCAGCTGAGCTTGACTCTGCATCAGATTCAATATATCCTAAAGGTGATGTACCTGTGGCTTATGTAGCAAGATGTTTGGAACATATTTGGCTAATTTTTGTAAAAAAACTCGATATATAATCAACATTAGAAGATTAAGTGCAAGATGTACCCCCATGCAAAAGTGGATTCTAGTGTGGTGTCGTGTAGTGTCGTGTAGTTTAAGTTTCTAATATTATTCAGTAGTTTTTAAATTATAGATATTATTTAATATGACCGTCACCGCTGATCGTCCCGACAGGATTCACATAATTGGCCATGCTTTAGGAAGAGATTTGGGTCCAAGAAAAAATCTGAAGTCAAGTGAATGAAAAATACATGGAAACATTTCTAAGTGTTGGAGTCATATAACTCAAAAAAAGTGAAAATGCCAAATTTCTTCTCCCACCTTTACTACTTCCCATACCGCAGCCGTCCACCGCCACTTCTTCTACGTTCAGTTCTGTGTCCATCCATCCTTAACCAAGGTCATCACTCACCTATAATCGGATTTGTTAGTTATGTAGGATATAGGGCTCAGGATTAGTTTAATTCAAGGCAAAAGAAAGGGTTTGGGCTGGTGGAGGTGAGATGAATCGATGGTGGTGGCTGCTACCATAGGTGAAGGCAAGCGGTGGTGATCATTGGTCTAGGTGGAGGCATGACTTCGTTTCAAAGTCGGAAGCTTGTTAATGGCCAAAGATTGAAGATTTGTCGTTGGTAGAGACAAGTGAAATGGAAGTAGAGACGAAAGGGTTTTATAACCTAGGCTTGACTTGAAGTTTCAGCAACCAAACTTGGAATATATTCCAAGCCAAGGATCGGTATCGACCAATAAGCTATGAGTCTGTACCGAGTCCCAAAAATAAAAAAAATAAAATATAAAAACACATGCATATTTAAATATAGGTAAACACATATATATGCCTATGCAACAGCAAGTGATGGACCATGCATGCTTTGCAAACTCCTATCAACTCAAAAGTGTACACGTGGATATGTGTATGTGCACATATGTGCAATATTTGAAGACCAGAATCAAAGGGAAATCAGATTCAAACCAGAATAGTCCATGGATGGAACCAGTTTAGAATCATCAAGCTTGGAATAACATATCAGGAGATCATATTCCAAATTTATAGTACCAGATGTAGGTCCAGCATCACGACGGATCGCTATAGACATAAATTTTCATGGAATCGGTTCACAAAAGGATAACGACCATTCGAAACATGGAGTGGAGTCCGTCATTTGAACTTAGAAACAAGCTAATATTGGTACTAACAACTATGCAATCATGATGCTATCCATAAGACTAGCCAAGATGAAGAAATGAGGACAACCATTTTGGATAAGATTAGGGATTGGTACCGACTCCTACCTAAGGTTCGATATTGATTCCTGCAAGCCGATAGTGTGGTACCTATTAATTTGGAAGAACTGGTCTAAATAGTGTATAATGGCTAGGAGATATTATGTGCGAGATATTAGGCTCCCTACCTCTATAAATAGAAATGTATGGCTCATTTTTCAAGAACTTTGAGTGCTAGTTGGTCCTAACGCTATATTCTAGTAATTCTAAAAATCTAAGTGTCGGAGTTGTTACGACCCCTAAGAACTTCTGCCTCTAAGTCAGAAATAAGTAATTAAAGACTAGGGTGGACGTAGCCCTAGCTTTGCCGAGCCACTATAAATTGTTATGTGTTTTCTTTTTCCTTTCTTTTCATTTACTTTCTTCATATTTTACTCTCTATATAAACTCTTAGGTGCTTGAGCCATTTTTGGTTCAAATATCGAGCTATAAATAAGGTAGAAGCAAAAAAATTGGTATAGTGGAGTTCAAATTGACATACATGATTTACTTACCCCCAGCCCTATCATATTTTGATAGGGCAAAATAAGCACTAGCCATAGATGTTTGGAAACCAAAACCCAAGGATAAATGACAAATTTTTTATGTTACGTTTTTGATACCACTCTACATATGTTCAGGTACCCTAATTTGTTCTGCAAGGTAAAGCGGTAAGGTGCAATACAAATCGAGCCAATGATTCTCAAGTTTATAAGAAATTATGATGAAAGACATCACATTTGCAAGTTTTCATAAAGAATAAAGTAAGTTTTAGAAGGTTCATATTGCTTGTTAGAACTACCAATGTTATATATATTAACCAATACATGTTAAGATAGGAGAAGGTGAAGGCATACGATCATCTCCTTAAGTAAAATTAGTCAAATCTAACACATTATTAGATCAGACCTTTTTAGAGAGATTTTTGAAAAAAATATGTCGATGGTGATGAAACAAGTGATGTAAATGGGACCGATCTCTAGAGTAAAATGACATGCACTGTGGAGAGAGAGGAAGAGATGAAGTAAAATGGAAGAGTATCCTGTGAGAAAAAGAAGGATTTCAAAGTTACCGCCATTATTTTTCTTTGGGACCATGGTCTTCTTTTGAAAATAAAATAAATAAATGGACTTAATGTTGGCAAGAAGGAGTATAGTCGGTTTTAGATTTTGTATCTTATTGAGTTAGTTGGGTTGGGCCTCTTCTGTACACAAAATTGTAAAGTTATAAAGTGAGTAATAAAAATAAACGTTAAAATGTTCAAAAAAGTGTTAAGAGAAATGTATAAAAGAATAGATTTGTTATAGGGCCTGAAGAAAAAAGGGCCCTAATTGGTGAGGGAATAATGAGCGGTGCAATTATTTTTCCACCTAAATTTCAGACCCACGATTAAGTTTTACACGGATCCACAGTCAATTTTTCCGGCTCTATAGCCAATGATCAAGAGGAAATTTAATTCATTAGGAGGGAACTAAATCTCGACTCTTAAGGTACCTGTATGTTAACCTTTTTAGTTGAATATGTGGAATCATAAACTTTTATTTTTGATAACTACATAAAAAATTAATTAGGCTATATCCATCTTTATAAATATATGTGGTACATACTATTAGATTAGGTTAACTTATTTGATTTGTATTTCGTGTAAGGGTCATAAATGAGTATACAAACTTATGGCACAAACTCAAAGATAAAGTTTATATTTTAGGGTTTTGTTAATGCGTGCCCTAAGGGCAGATGGTAAAAATGATAGTTATTGGCTAAAGGATAAAAAAAAATTTATTTTAAATACCAATCTTGTCCTTATATAATTTTAAAAAGGTGGAATTCAGAGAGGGTTATATTGGTAATTTAATAACCTTAACATCTGCCCTTAGGGCACATGTTAAGGTTATTAAATTTTATAGGGGAAGACATTGGATAGCTGGCCGAATCAAGATTTTTCTTGAATATAGTGAGTCGTTAAGAGAGTTTAAAATGAAAAGTGTAGCTCTTAAACTAAAAAAATATATAGATTTATTGATTATTATATTCATTCATATTTATTATCGTTTATCCAATAACTAATCGATCAGTTTAGTTTTCATTCTTATTAAATTTAATATACATATTAAATGTATTTATTTACATAAATAAAGTTTGTAGCTTTGAAAAAAGAACTAATGAATGCATTATTGAATGAATGCAAAGTTAGAACATGCTTACCTATTAAAAATTACTATAAAAAGTGGTAGGATTCAAACTTAGGTTTTGATAGTAATTAGAAGTAAGAAGAGATCTAAGGGAAAAAGGTAAAACAATGTTATTAAATTCATAAATTCATGATTCAATGATGTACTAGATAAAAAAAGGATAGTGAGATTTCAACTTTCATACTTTCAGTTGTAGACCAAATCAATGAGAGTTGAGTAATTCCAAAGTATATTGTAAAACCGTGATTATTGGATTTCGAACTTGGATGCAGTTCCTATAAAATAAAGGACACTTGCAAAGGTTTAGGATCCTATATAATATACACTATGAGATTGTAGCGGTTATCCATTTCGGATTGCTCATTCATTCCGTAATAATCAATCTTCCAGGATCGTCGAAAGAAAAATTATTCCTTCCCTGTGATGTGGTGGTAAATCCCAAGTCCAGGGATAGCTGACGCAGGAACGGATTCATGCTGTGGCACTTTCTTGTAAGTTCTTTGACAGAATGCCCCATTTCGGGACCTAGGCAGCTGCACATTCATCTCTAGAGTAATAAGTCGAAAGAGAAGACGACCTTTGATTGGAAGGCAACTATTGAAGATGCATCGGAATGCCCTGTTTAAGAAGGTGAATCAATAGGATTCCTGCTCTTAGAGTGTAGAAGGATCACACAATAAAATTGAAATGTGCATATTTTGCTAAAATACACGTTATAATCATCCACTTTAAAATTAAAATGCACATTATAATGATCTTCTTAAAAATTAAGAAGAAGGAGGATAATTTTAGAAGGACCACAACCAAAATAAATTTTTTATGGGAAGGACATGATGTAGAGGGCACCAACCCAAACAATTTACTATTTTACCTTATGTAAGAAAACTTACTAACATACAAAAAGGGCACAAAACTGCTAAGAAATCTACATAAAAATACTTCAGTATCATTGAAACAATATTATAGTAGCGAACCATCTAAATTCGTCTAAAAAGACGACAATGGTTTGTTGGTTAAATCCTAAATGTCGATAAAAAAGGGAATAATTATGTGATTCTGCTTTTTAGGATGGCCAAAAATTTATTTCCTACGGGATGTATGGTGAATCTAGAATAATGGCACTCTTGTAACACCTCATCCCTAAACCACAGACATTAGGTACAAACAGTCTATAATTCTTATGGAGCCAACTGTATTGATTGAGTCTTAATTTCTTCATCTCTTCTGAATCTAATTTCATCTCTATTTTAGCTATGATCTTTACTAGTCTAGCATTTCACCTCTGACTAGCACCAATCCATTCTACCAGAGTACATCTAATAGTAAAGCTCACCAACATCTCTAGCTCTAGCTTATATCTAATCAAAAATCATAACTAGCAATGCACCCTAAATGCATGCACTCTAGGAACATGGTTCCCAAGCTGGCATGTGTCATACTCAAGGCATCAACGACTACATTTGTCTTACCAACTTTTATTAAATATCAAAGTCATAGGAGCCCAAGAACTCTAACCATCACTGTTGATGAAGTTTAAGGTCTGTAATAAAATGTACTTCAATGGTTTGTGGTTAGTGAAAAATTCAAACCTTTCTTCAAGCAAGTAATGCCTTTGTATCTTCAAGGCGAACACAATCACTGCTAACTCCAAATAATGGGTAGGATATTTCTTGTCATGCAGTTTTTTAGCTTTCAATTAGCATAAGCAACAATTACCTCTCTGCATTAATATTGCCCCCAATCCAGTACCACACGCATGACAGCCCCCACCTCCCGACACGTCGATCCAAAGCTAGTGTGACTTTCAGACTCGCGCCATACCGATAAATACGGATCGTTGGGGTTTATAACATTTCATAACATAAAGACTAATACAAGCAGATATAATCTAAGATATACTACACTTTCAGAATTCATGGCGAAAGGAATAAAACATATGATAGAGAAAAATATCCACCTTATAAAATATCCAATCATAGTCATAGAAAACTAGTACATGGCCTAATACAAAGTGCATAGAAAATACCACTCCAAGTATGATAAAAGGGATAAACTGTATCTATAAGACAGGTAAATACATGGAAAGCAGTTATGGTGAAAAAACAGTCTCTAAAGATAAGCTCGACTCTCCAAGTATCAAGAATGGGTCGATCACGTGATGCCCTGCCCACCTATGGTGGGAAAAAGAAGGAAGGAGATTGGGTTAGACATAAAGTCTGGTAAATGAGTACAAGTTGACCATGTGATGGTCATATGCAATTATTCTAATACTACTCTTAAAGATATAGGGTGTGCTACAAGTGTCTGTGAATTCCTAAGGTCTGTTACCTAAGGATTCTTGTCTAGTACATTCCTACACTATAGGTTGTGTAAGCTAATACAATGGATCAAATCTTATGTCTAACGATCGGTCACCGCTTCTAGAGCTACTCAATATGTAAGACACCACATTCTTGGCTACTAATAATGGAAGACACCTTCACTAAGCTATCGTGGAAATAAATTCCCACTGCTACCAGCACCACTAGGCTACTGGGAATGATTCCCCCTTACTATGCCTGGAGAGGTAAACCCCAAAATGCTGACCCGTTGGAATATGCAATTTGTCCGCATTCGCTTCCACCTCTCGATCGTAGCATTGGTCACTTATTGCATGCTTTGGGTCCTCCTTTCTAATTGTATCATGTGCATCAGGAATCGTCCATACTAGGACCTCCTGTTGTGGTGGACCCCTCTATCAGGCATCTGTGCTAGTCTGCACGTCACTGTTGGAACCTCCTATTTATGCTATCTGCGAAAATTCATCGTCTCTATTCGATTACTAAATCCCACATCGAGTAAAGAATATTCCCAGCACCGTAATGACCTAGCGTCCTCTCATAGGGAACTAGCTTCCCTACAATTCCTAACATACAACCAAATGCCCTTAAATAGGCTCACAAACAATTATGGTTTATGTTAAATTTTACTATTAAACTTGGGCTTTGGACCAAGGTTCAAATCTGCAATTTTCATTACGAACGATCGACCACTTATACCCTCCGGTCGTTATGAACGATCGACCACTTATACCCTTCGGTCGACCACTACTGCTCGACCGCTAGGGTTTCCAAGTCAACCGGCCATGAAGTAAACATTAAGGTTCCAGCATATTTCAATTATCGATTGTTTGTATACTTAATTCATATCATTCGCAATGTTTAATTAACCCTAATTTACTAAGTGACCATTTTAATTATCAAATTTCAATTCAATTTCCGGTTTATCAGTTTACATTTTGGAAATTTGATAATAGAATATATACCTAGACAATTAATTAGATTGGCAAATTACACTAATTCCAATTCTAGGATTTTAGGATCAAATCTAGGGTTTTAGCATATTCAATTTAAATTATCCAATTTAAGGTTCTCTAACTCCCTACTCAATTAAAATAGTTTAAATTAACTACAATAATCCACTTATCAAAATTGTGCCCACTCACCTCAAGCCTAAGCTTTTCCTAATATTTATGCTTAATAGTCACCTCCCCAATCGATTGATCCACCTTGATCTGCCTTGATTTAGTTTCTTCTATTCTTCTAGGTTGAATTGATTTGATGTTTAGAATTTTTTATGTTTAGGTTTAGGGAAAAGTTTAGTAGAGTTTAGTTACTATAAACTTTTAGTTAAGAATA
This sequence comes from Allium cepa, assembly GCA_030765085.1. Lineage (NCBI taxonomy): Eukaryota > Viridiplantae > Streptophyta > Magnoliopsida > Asparagales > Amaryllidaceae > Allium > Allium cepa. The sequence continues at coordinate 455,910,055 of CM060938.1, read as the reverse complement.
AGGGTTTCATTAATATGGTATTTATAGGGGTAGGATTTTAGTTTGGGCCACTAGATTAGCTTAGGAAATATTTTTAGAGAATCTGATCCCCTCATCATAGCCTTCATTCCCAAGTGACTAATCTCGTTCATTCAACACGTCATCACGAAAGCAAAAACACTCGACTTTTCACGAGCCTAGTTCGACCACTATCGGTCGACCTTGAACCCATACGGGTTGATCGGTGGCCGTATAAATTTTTAATTTTTAGTTTAATTTAACATCCGTAAATTCTCCATACTAACTTAGATTACGATGTGTTATATATGAAAATCATTCAGAAAATTGCTATAAACGCGATGGTGCTAATTTTGTAGCCCAAATTTGAACGTCTGTGAAAATTTTCTTTTAAGTCCTTGTTTTATTTTATTTTAATTTCTATTAAACTTCGAAGATGTAACATTCTTCCTCCCTTAAAAGGATTTCGTCCCCAAAATCTTAAAGGATGGAAAAATGTAACTTATACACAACAAGCAATGGCTACAATCATCAACTCATCCATCGTTCACAAGCAATCATTGTCCTTAGAAATTTCTAATGCATCGTATACATACATGTGCAACCTGAAATGCACGTGAACAAATATTAATGCAAAAATAGGTGATCTGCTGATTCAGTGACCTCTTATTATGCAAATGCTCATGCCATGCATTCAAATGTATGCAACATCATAAATAAATATTTACTTGCAATTCTATATGCATACGCAATCATAAAACTCATATGCAGCATCCATATGCATAACATCCACTAGCACAACAATAATCAAGAAATAACATGCAACTAGATATAAGTGTGCATGTGTGTACCTAGATGATATAATGTCCTAACGTGTAAAAGAGTCCAATGCAAACAATACATCCAAATACATCCATTAGAATCAGTCATCCATAACACGTCCTATCGACATGTTTACAACCATTCCTACCATCTAATGGTCTCCAACTAAAGGGCATACCACGTAAGTCCTACACATAGGTAACCTATACTTATAAGAACTTCTAACTTAAGACGTACTAGAGAAGAGTTGTAGGTGGGTAGCTCGGATCTTCTCCTCGAGTTCCTTGTACTCTTCGATGAATCATCTTCCTATTAGACTTTAACAAGTCTGATTTCTTTGTTACAGAGTCGCTTTGTACCATGCTCTAGAATACTAATGGGTGCAAGAAAAACAAGTGATTATCGTTCTCCCTCAACTTCCTCTAACTGACTCATCTCGACCAAGGTAGTTATATCGTGTAAGCACTTCCGCAAGTGCGACACATGGATAACATCATGTACTTATGCTAATTTATATGGAAGCTCTACCAAATATGCCAACTTTCCTACTCTAGCAACTATCAGGAAAGGTCCTACAAATCTCGATGCTAGCTTCCTTGAATTAACAAATCTCATCACATGCCTAAGGGGTGAAACTTTCACAAACACCATGTCATCCACTACGAATTCTAGCTTTGTGTGTCTCCTATTCGCATAAGATTTTCATCTATCCTGAGCGGTCTTCATTCTCCTACAGATCAATTCCACCTTCTTTGATGTCTTCCTCACCATATTCGACCCAAGAATAATCCTTTCCATCGTACCATACCAACACGACGGTGATCTACATGGTCTACCAGACAATGCCTCAAAAGATGTCATCCTAATGCTAGCCTGAAAATTATTACTATAGGTAAACTCTACTAATGGAAAATAATCCTCCTATAACCTCCAAATTCTATAATGCACATCCGTAGAAACTCCTCCATACCCCGATTCACTGGTTCCTCTTAATAAAATCTACTAGTTCCCTATCCTCCTTCTGCCTATATCCAATACGCTCCATCAATGTAGGCTGAACGTCTAAAACATCTAGTAATCCTAGGGTGATATCTGAAGTTGGTGGGAAATCAACGGTAGAAATATAATCCAAATGTTTCCGCTCCAAAAACAAAGGACTCAACACTACAATCTTTCTACTCAAAGCGTAGGCCACTACATTACAATTGCCTAGGGTATAAGCGATATCAAAGTCATATGAATCCAAAATCTCCATCCACCTCTGCTACCTTAAATTCAAGTCCTTTTGGAAGAACAAGTACTTCAAGGACTTATGATCCGCAAATAGTTCAAAGCTCCTTTAAAAATAATGCCTTCATGACTTGAGTGCAAAGAAAATGATTACCGACTCAAGATCATAAGTAGGGTAGTTCCTCTCCTGGGTTTTCAACTGCCCACTCACATAACTCACCACCCTTCCTTCTTGCATTAATACCATGCCTAACCCCATACAAAAAGCATCGGTATAAACTATAAATGTCTTTGTCCCATTTGGTAACACTATAACTGGTGCACTAGTCAATGCCTTATTCAACTTGATAACAGCATCTTTTCACTTTGCATCCCATGAGAAAACTAGATTCTTCTTGGTATGGCGAGTCTGTAGAGCAGAGATCTTCGCGTAGTCCTTAATGAACTTGTGATAGTAGCCCGCCAAACCAAGGCAACTTCTCACCTCCGTGGCATTCTTTAGAACATGCCAATCCTGAACCGCTGCTACTTACCGGGTCAACTACTAAGCCACTTTCTGGGATGATGTGTCCTAAAAAGCATACCTCCTATATCCAAAAGTGGAACTTCGAAAACTTTGCCTTAAGCTTATATGCATGGAGTGTACTGAGCTCTTCTCTTAAACATAATGCATGCTACTTCTCACTCCTTAAGTATAAAGAATATCATCCACAAATACCATAACGAATTTGTTAAGCAAGCCCCTAAATACTCGGCTAATCGGATTAACAAAATAGGCGGGTGCATTGGTCAATCCGAAGGGCATGACTAATTACTCAAAAATCCGTTGGGTGTACGAAATGTTATCTTCTAGATAATGTGCTCGGCTACACACAAGTGATGGAATCCGATAACTAAGTCAAGCTATGAGAATACTCTCGCCACAACCAACTGATCAAAGAGATCGTCTATGCGGGGTAGTAGATAACGATTCTTCTTTGTTAATGTATTTAATTCCCTATAATCGAAGCAGAATCTCAGAGAACCATGGATATATTGACATAGAATCATATTTGACTACATTGGAATGTAATGCAATCTTCGATCTCAATTTGGCCACATTGGAGATAAAAAATAGTCATGTATGCAGTCTAAAAGTATATATGATAGGAATATAGAGATAAGATGATGCAAGGTTTTATGGATTATTAGATAATTGGTGCCAGAAAAGAATATAGTCAGATGAAGAGATTTACAAACCTAATAGATAATTTCTAATTTTTGGATAAAGACTTTCCAAGCATCTCATGAGTTGGAAAAAAAACATTTAAAGATGAAGAGATATACAAACATAACAAACAATCAGACGTACAAGAATATAGTCTCCATCTATTGTAATTCACTAATTTTTGAGTTCTTTTTTGCTAACATTTCTCTAAATAATTTATCTGCCAGATCCATTGCTTCATAAAGGAATTCTATATCTACTTTATCGTTGTTGTACAAGTCATTTAATCCTAACTCGTACTATAATAAGTTAATTGAGTTTTATAAATAATAATAACAACAACAACAACAACAATAATGATAAATTAACTAAGTTAACCAAGTTAATTAAAATTAACCAAGTTAACCAAGTTAATTAAAATTAACCAAGACTTGTTAAAATTAAACAAGTTTTTTAATACTAACTAAGTTTAAGTAAACTAGATTTTATAAATAATAATAATATAACTAATTTAAAAACAAAATTATAAATAATAATGATGATGAATTAACTAAGTTTATAAAACTTAACTAATTTTATAATAATAATAATCAACCAAGTTAACCAAATAAACCAAATAAATAAAAATTAACTAAGTTTTGTTAAAATTAAACAAGTTTTATTAAAATTAACCAAGTTTAAGTTAACTAAATTTTACAAATAATGATAATACAGCTAATTTAATAAAATTTTATAAATAATGATAATGATGATGAATTAAATAAGTTTATAAAAATTATCTAAGTTTATAAAATATAATAAAGTTTATAATAATAATAATACTCTTTAATACTAATATGGAGAACTCATTGAATAGATTTATTCAGTATCTTTTTAAAATTCCAAATATACCCTTTTACATCTCATAGAGAAATAGTATTCAAATATGGGGATATGGTGTATTATTTTCTAAGTACAACTGTTACTCATCATGGAGAACTATAGTGTGCATTCATAAGATGAAGTATCCGAGTGTACCATATTATCCGTAATTTAGGTGGGAGGTCAACGGTCGAAGTTTTTCCTGATTCCGAGTTAGTATGAAGAAATTATTATAGTCAGAACAAACAAATAGCGGCTTCTGCATTAGGTGGAGTTCAAATATAGTGATTTTGTAACATCCCCTATCTGGAGGCCCAAATCTAAGCGCTACAGATGTTGCATTCATCCATAGTCTAACTTCCAGTGACCAAATACGGTAATGTTAATGGTACACACAATACCAGAAGCACTTGAATATAAAATAAAGCATCAAAGATTAAAACATTTTTGTATAACATTTCAAAACAACAATTCATATCCAAGTTATATATTCCCAAACGTTCAGGTTCATATAAAATATAATTATTACATAAATACGTCAAGAGTGGCATATGAGGATGCCCCCTTGGTTGACCAGAGTGCTATATATAACAACACAGTGGAAACAATCCAAAATAAAAAGGAAACTCCTAATTAGCTATCTGTCAGCCACCTTCTCGTCACCAGATGCTTTATTCGCCAACCCACTAAAACCTATAAACCTCAACCCTCAGCCTACACAAATCAATTTTGAGTATCCGAGAGTTTAATGGGAAAAGGATAAACTTCTAGCCAGACATAAAGCCTGGTGTGAATAATACTATACATCTCGGTTATTTGATATTAAGTGAGAGCACGTCGCTTAGCGGAACAGGTTTATGCTCACTAATATCCTTTTATAACATATCTTTTGCAAATTATAATCTTGCAACCAAAACTGGTTAAACATGTAAAGCAATATCATGTATATGTACATATTGGCTATCAAATGGACTATCTGTCCATATATTGTGGTTTTTGTTTGGCTAAATATTAACCCTTGGATGACTCGGGCCTACCAGAAAAAAATAAAAATTTAACATCTGTTATATACTCCTCTTATGGACAATTTGTCCTTCTTACTTCTCCATGTCTAACTGATCCTAATGGTTTTGCGGGCTCACCAATAACCTGTTTTTCCTTTTAGATTCCTTTCTGTGTATAACATAATTTTAGTCTTACCTGTGACAAAGCCCTACACGCTAGAATTTTTGACTTATCTTAGCTAGGGGCTACTAGCTAAAGTATAGGGCACGACCCCATACTAGTCTCATCTGGTATTCTAATCTTTGTCATTTTACTTAGGATTATTTACCCATAAAATTTTTCCTGAAAAACTTTTCTTTCAAATTGATTTAAACCCTTAAATCATTCTTTAAACAAGGAACTTATTTATATATACCCTTTGCTTTACTCAAATCACCTTACCATGTTACATATTATTTACACAAAACCTTGTTGATGAAAATGCTTAAACTTTCGAAAGTACCCCTTTCGAACTAATGAAAGTATCCCTTTTTAAACCATTGGAAGCACCCCTTTTAATACAAGTAAAACCTTAGGCCAAAGAAACATACCGTTTGAAATCATTCCTTTTGAAAGCATTCAAAAACTGCTCCTTTGAAAGCTTTAAAATCTTAGACATCCTATCTTTAAAACACTTAAACATTATCTTTCGAACCATTGAAAAACCTTTCCTTTTAGACCTTTCGAAACAGTTGAGGAACCAACCCTTAGCAATCCTTCTTTATAACCTTTCAAAAGAATTAAAGCATCAATCCTTTCGAAAACATTTGGGTTTAATTTATAACATGAGGAAAAACCTTTCGAAACCATTAAAACTATCTCTTTCAAAACCATTTGGATTCTACCTTTTACAGAGCAAAAGGGTCATTAAAAGATTTAAGTCAAAAGCATCCCTTTCGAAAGCATTTCCTATGTAAAGAAGTGATGGTGTCGAAACCATTCCTTCAAAAGATTGGAGGACCGACTTGGTTTTAAAAATTAGGTAACCCTTTAGAAACCAATCTAGGTCGAAAGGTAAAAAGTGGCAGTCAGGCGTTTCGACCCCTTCGAAAGAATTCATTGAAAACAAAAGGTGAAACCCATTAGAAACCTTTCCTTTAAAACATTAGACTCGGCCAGAAGCTAACCAAGTCGAAATCACTTCCTTCGAAAGCAAAATCAGGCGCATTTTCAATTTAAACAAAGTATGCATCGATCCCCTCGAAGCCTTTGGTTTCGACCCAGTACCTTCCGCCTATATCCAATTCACTACGTACCAGGTATCTGATACCATATGCATTGGTTTAGATGGAGTCGGAGGCGGCGACGGTGGTAAGGAGTGGAGGCCTGGTGCTGAAAGCGTTGAAATAGGAAAAAGAATGTTGATTTGACTTTTAAATTAATTCTTTGTACCTAACATGCCTTCTTTGTCAAATCATGATTGGTTGCAAACTTTCTTTTCTAAAAGTACTGCCAATTTTTAGAAATAACAATTTGAATTATTTACAAAATACGCCTTCTCATTTTTATAAATATATAAAACATTTAAATCTCATACGTTAAATAATTTTATATATCCATTAAAATGCATAGGAACATTCTACAAAAATTCCTATAAATCATTTTTAATATGTTTTCCAACATATATAATTTCAGACCCTAAGCTAACATAATTTGACCGTAATTAATTTTTAAACTCAAAATAGCATTTTCTTCACTAAAAAATTTATATAAATTCTACATTAATTTAGAAAATTATGAAAATTGAAACCTATTTCTAAATTATAATTTTTAACCTAAATTTAAATTCCCAAGGTAATTGGATGTTATATAATAGGGCTTTCATATCAAAACATATCATAAAATCTATGTGAATAAGCATAAATCATCAACAACATATAGACGTACATTTTATCATTCAAGGCAAAACATTTGCAAATAATTCGAATTTCATACTAAAAATCGAAAACCATTAAAATTTGAGAGGTAGTTATAATTTAGCTTAGCTTTTTGATTCAGGAGTTGAGATTTGGGAATGGATTTGATCGCTTAATCTTCCTTCCTTTAATTTCTTTATCTTCTTCTTCTTTTTCCTTTAATGGTGGCTGGCCTAAATGGTTTTTGTTTGAAGAAAATGAATGTGTGAAGTAAATGAGTGTAAGGGTTTAGGGTATATGGACGTGTCCTTTCCATTTCCCCTCACTTATTTCTCTCTCTTTTCTTTAGTTCAAATGCCCCTTAGTTCATTTGTTAATATGGCACGGCTACCCTTTTTAATAACAATATAAATCCTCTAATAGTTACATTATTTTATTTTATTTAACTAATTAAATATCCTAAAAATGTTACCAAAAATTAGGGTCCTTATAGATGTGGTAGCGTGTTATTTTCTACGTACAACTATCAGTCCCATGGAGAACTACACTGTGCGTTTATAAGATGAAGTATCTGAGTATTCAATATTGTCTGTAATTTAGGTAGGAGTTAATCAGTCGAAGTCTTGCCAGATTCCAAATTGTATGAAGAATTTATTGCAATCTAAACAAAAAAATAGTGGCTCCTGCACTAGGTGGAGTTCTAATATGGATGTGGTAGCATGTTATTCTCTAAGTAAACTATTAGTCTCCATGGAGAATTACAATGTGCATTCACAAGATGAAGTATCTGAGTGTACCATATTGTCCGTAATTTAGATGGGACTTCATCACTTGAAATTTTACCTGATTCCGAGTTAGTACGAAGAAGTTATTGCAGTCTGGAGAAAAAAAGGGCGGCTTCTACCTAGGCGGAGTTCAAATATGAGGATGTAGCATGTTATTTTCTAAGTACAACTATTAGTCACCATGAAGAACTACAGTGAGCGTTGAAGTGGGGATATAGCCTGTTATTTTCAAAGTACAACTGTTAGTCACCATGGAGAACTACAGTGTGCATTCACAAGATGAAGTATCCGACTGTACCATGTTGTCCATAATTTAGGCGGGAGTTCACCAGTTTTAGTGTCGCCTAATTCTGAGTTAATGGGAAGAAGTTATTACAGTTTGAACAAAAAAACAATGGCTTCTACACTAGGCAGAGTTCAAATATAGGGATATGGCAGCCTGCTATTTTCTAAATAAAACTGTCAGTCCCCATGGAGAACTACAGTGTACGTTCACAAGATGAAGTATCCAAGTATTCCATATTGTTCATAATTTAGGTGGGAGTTAATCGGTCGAAGTCTTGTCGGATTTCGAATTAGTATGAATAAGTTATTACAGCCTGAACAAAAAAATAGAGGGTTTTGCACTAGGCGGAGTTCAAATATGGGGATGTGGTAGCATGTTATTTTCTAAGTAAACTGTCAGTCCCCATTGACAACTACAGTGTGCGTTCACAAGATGAAGTATACGAGTGTGTCATATTATCCGTAATTTAGATGGGAGTTTATCGATCAAAGTTTTGCCTGATTCCGAGTTAGTATGAATAAATTATTGGAGTGAGGAAAAAATAGCGGCTTCTGCCTAGACGAAGTTTAAATATGAGGATGTAGTCTGTTATTTTCTAAGTACAGCTATTATTCATCATGGAGAACTACGGTGAGCGTTGAAGTGGGGATATAGTCTGTTATTTTCTAAGTACAACTATTAGTCACCATGGAGAACTACAGCGTGCATTCGCAAGATGAAGTATCAAAGTGTACCATATTGTCCGTAATTTAGGTGGGAGTTTATCGGTCGAAGTAACGCCTGATTCCGAGTTAGTATGAAGAAGTTATTGCAAACTTAACAAAAAAATAGTGGCTTCTACTCTAAGCGGAGTTCAAATTTAGGGATGCAGTAGCCTGTTATTTTCGAAGTACAACTGTCAGTTTCCATGGAGAACTACAGCATGCGTTCACAAGATGAAGTATCCGAGTGTATCATATTGTCTGTAATTTATGTGGGAGTTCATCGGTCGAAGTTTTTTCTGATTTCGAGTTAGTACGAAGAAGTTATTGCATTATGAATAAAAAAATAACGGGTTCTGCCTAGGCCGAGTTCAAATACAAGGATGTAGCATGTTATTTTTCAAGTAATAATTGTTAATCACTATGGAGAACTACAGTGTGCGTTCACAAAATGAAGTATCCGAGCCTACCATATTGTCCGTAATTTAGATTGGAGTACATCGGTCGAAGTTTCATCTGATTCTGAATTAGTATGAAGAAGTTATTGCAGTATGGAAAAAAACAGTGGCTTCAGCTAGGCGTAGTTCAAACATGGGAATGTAGCTTGTTATTTTCTAAGTACAACTGTTAGTCACCATGGAGAACTTCTGTATACATTGACTATATGAAGTGTCTGAGTGTTCCTTATTGTCTGTAATTTAGATAGGAGTTCATCGGTCGAAGTCTCGCCTGATTCCGAGCTAATATGAAGAAATTATTGTAGTCTGAACAACAAAAATAGCGGTTTTTGCCTAGTCGGAGTTCAAATATGGGGATGCTACTATCAAATCTACTTCCACGGTTATAACTAAAAAAATGCATGCACATTGTAATTAAACGCAGGCCCATTTGGGCATGCATATGTACTCATAATAATAATTAAAAAAAACAATGTTAACTGGTTTTTAATAATAATAATAATAGCAGTAGTAATAAATAACTAAGTTAGCCAAGTTGATAAAAATTAACGAAGTTTTGTTAAAATTAAACAAGTTACATAAAATTAATTAAGTTTAAGTTAACTAAATTTTAAAAATAATAATAATAATTCAACTAATTTAACAAAATTTTATAAATAATAATGATGATGATGATGATTAGTTAACTAATTTTATAAAAATTGACTAAGTTTATAATAAAAATAATATAATTGAGTAAATTGAGTTTAATAATAATAATAAATTAATTAAGTCAACCAAGTTAATAAAAACTAACTAAGTTTTGTTAAAATTGAACAAGTTTATAAAATTTATCGCTTATAATAATGTTCTAATTTGTTGGTAGGAATGTTGCAGAGAACCATTCTGGTGGATGGTTTCCAAGTCAGTTGCAGGGAATAAGTAATCTTGAGTACGAGTTAGTTTGTCTTTTTAAAAGTTCCTTGATAAACATGTATCAATTATGTTGCCTTATTTTGTAAGTGATATTCATATCAATATTTTATCTAAGCAAGTTTTGTAATTAGCAGCTGTTTCAGCCATAGGTTAGTTACAAGCTAACAACTGAAATATATGACTTCCACGCTTCTTTTCTCATTGTGCACAATAAAGCAAATTAAATTCCAATATTACTTTGCTCACTTTCCAGTTGTAGTAATAGCCACCATCTCTGCTTCTACAGTCATAATTGCCATCCTCAATGTACGAAGCTGTAAGATCTCAACTTCACCCGCTCTTAGTATTTGTCATTTTCATTCCTTTGCATAAAAGAAAACATTGTTTATTATGTTCTGCAAATAAAAATTGATTTATTTACTTGTTTATGCTCTTTGTTCTAGAATTTTACTCTATACACCACTGTATACATGATATTACATGCAAAATAATATCGCTTCTGTAGCACTATGCCAGAGCAGGCGATCCAAATCCATAAATCTTTGACATTACATAGTCCTATTAAGTGATAATATGTAGCTATTATTTGGATAAAGAATAATGATAACAAATATCAATTGTAGGGTTGCCACAAATTATGAAGAAGCAAGGAGAAGGAGTGAAATGCTCATTAAGGAAGTCAAAAGGCATGGTTGGCGCATGCTTATGCTTCCTCCCTTGAAAGGAATAAAGAGACGGTTCTTTCTTTTTAAGCTCACAATGACTTGTAATTTGATTACGGATTTTATGCAAATGTGGTTATTTTATTTAAAATATTTTGTATTGAGGTGTTTGTGTATCGTATTGCAACAAGTGATTAACGTGTTTTTCGGTTATTTGAATGTGATAATCATATGAGTGATTGTTGGTTCATACTGACAAATGTTAATTATTACTATATATTTTATATATATATGTATGTACGATGTATATATGTTGTAAAGAAAATGAAGTGGAAATTGAACGAGCCACCACACCGATGGGAACATACACAAAAAATCAATAATTTTTTGTAGCGTTTATTAAATGCTCCAAATATATATGGTGGAAAAAAAATCTACCAAAATATTTTATTATAGTGGACAGTACTTCTTGGTAGCATTTTGCAAACACTGCAATAAAGATTTTTAGTAGCATTTATAGTGGCGTTTACTAAAACGCAACAGAATCTTGGATTTTTAGTTGCATGTATTTTAACTGCATTCTCTAAAGACTACCATAGGTTTAGGTAGCATTTTTATGCACCACCAAGAATAATTTTTGTTGTCGGTCATCCGTGCTAGTTTGCACATCCATCATTAGAACCTCCAATTAGTGCCATACATTGCCTTTATTCGATTACTTTTGGTTTTGTTACTTTATGGCTTTGGTGTCCGCACTACATCGGCTAGGTACCGCTGTAGTGCACGATTCAGGTGTATTGGGTACTAAAGGTGTAAGGTGGTCATCACATTTGGAATTAGAGCTTAGCTTAAGATATAACCTAAGTTGATACTTCGATCCATTAGAGATGGAGTAAGAGTTCTTAGTCTAGAATATATTGAGAGGTATATAAGAGAGTATAGTTGTTATATATTTTAGTTTTTAAAACTATATAGTATCTATATATAGCTTTAAGTCATATTGCATATAAGAGTATTATTTTTATTTTTAGGAGACCGATCATTCTTATCACAACTTATAAGAATAAGTCGACAAACAAGAAATGCAGCTAGGACTTCTATTTCTAGCTTAGAGTAAGGAGCAAGCATTGGAATAGCTGTGAACCCCCATATTCGGGCTATGTTCAATAATATGATGATGAATATGCTGCAGAACTCCCAAGGAGTTGCTCCAACTATTATGAGTGGTGGTGCTCTACTACAAGCGCTAAGGGCTGACATAACCAAGTTGAGCAAAGACAACTCTAGTCTAGGTGGTAAATCGTTTCTTGGAATGAAATCAACCGCAGAAGTCCAAGACTGCTTGATACCTACAAATGCATCTTCGAGGACTTGAATTTGGAAGATGTGATAAAGAGGAAGTTGATCGCTTAATAACTTCTAGGAAGGGCAATGAATTGGTGGAATCTATGAAAGTTTCTACTCTTGATCAGTTTACTTAGAAGAAATGTAAAGCCTGATTTAAGAAGAAGTCCATACCAATCGCTCAAAAGATTATTTAGAAGATTTGTTGATTTGAAGCAGGGAGACTTATCTGTTTTGGGATATGTAAATGAGTTCGATATATTATTGAAATATGGATATCCTCTATCAATACTCCTTTAAAGAAGAACGAGAAGCTTATAGTTGGCTTGAATGACTACTTAAAGGAAAGGATGATCGTCCATATCGATAAAAGATTTGAGAAGATGGTTGAAAGTGCTTCGAGGCAGATAGCATTTACCCAAAGCCGATGGATACTGTTATTCCTAAGGAGAAGTCCAAATCACAAAGTGGTTTTGTTGGGAAGAGAAAATGGAACATAAAAAAAAGAAGCGGTCTTAAGGAAAGGATGACCAAAAAAAGGGCAAATAGGAGACCATTTGTTTTGGCTGTGGTGATAAATGTCACTGACTGTAAACTGCAAGAATGATGGGTAGAAATGTTATAACTTTGGCAAGTTTGGGCGTATTAACAAGAATAGTTCAAAAGAAGTGAAAGAGAAGCAGGTGATGGAGGCTTGTGCCTCGAATATTATTCAACCTTCATCAAGTGCTGTAGGTGAAGGAGAAGGAGAAAATCATTATTATCCAGGGTATGCTTTCTACTCATGATGTGCCTATTCTTGTTTTGTTTGATACCAAGGTTTAATATTCCTTTATATCTAGTGATCTAGTTGATAGACTAGAATTAAAATCACGCCTAGTAGATAAACTTTTAATTGTGGCGAGTCATGTAGGAGGTTTGGCTACTTTGTCGAGATGCAGTCTTATCGATTCAAGGTTATATGTTTGTTATGCTTGTTTTGTTGTGTTTTGTGGGGTTCGGTATTCTAATGGGGATGGGCTGGCTTCAATTGTACAGAGTCATGATGTATAACAAGGAATTGTTGGTGATGATAGGGACAAATGGTGAGAAAAGTTTGGAGTTGGGATGCCTATTGGATGATGATGTGAAGGTTAGCTTTCTGTATTCACCCGAGATTCCGCATGATGAATTGCCATCAATACCCATTGTGATAGAGTATCCTGACATATTCGAGGCATAATTTGGGAACTCGATCTCTCGATGTGGCGGTGTTATCCCGCCTTTTGGCAAGGCCAAGATATCAAGGAATTGACTGAAAGCCAAAGATCGCTCATTACAAATATCGGTTATACGCAGGTTTGCTATGGATATTGATAAATTTGGTCCGAGTCCGGATCAAGCTACTATTGAGAAGACACGACAAACAAAGCTATAAAAGCCAATGTTCCAAGTCAATACGAGTTATTATGCTCAAAATATGATCGATGCAAGCCAAAGAAATCATCTTAATCGCATCCATCAGAGCGCTTCATTTCATATCCATCAGTTGAAGAGCCTTGTTCGAATCCATCAAGCATTTGTAGTTCGTATCCATCAGGTGACCTTGGTTCGTATCCATAAAGTAATCATTACTTCATATCCATCATGAAACCACTGTTCATATCCATCAAGGCCAAGCAGGGCCGCCATCTGTTCGTATCCATCACATTGTCATTTGTTCATATCCATCAAGTTGGAGCAACTTCGATCGATACGAACAAGGCCACACAATCGATACTAGCCGAGCAACTTCGATCGATACGCATATAGCTACTTTCATCGATGCGAACTAAGCTGCCTCCATCGATACGAACAAGGCAGCGGTCTTTGATACGAATAAGGCGAAAACCTTGGGAGTACTCAGTCAACTTGGCATCGAAAGTGGAGCGATCCAAAAATCAAGCGCCAAGTCAACTCGTAGGCACGTGCTCGGCATCAAGTCGAAATGATCGGTACGAACGGTATCGATACGAAGGGGACGTGGCCGAAGAACTCTAATTTGCATCGATCATAACTTACAATTCACAAGTCCAAATGCTATGAAATTTTCATAGGAGCTTAACTACAACATAAAAATGTTCATGCCAAGTTTCGACTCGATTGGTCAAATCTTGATCGATAGGAAATTCGTTCGTATCAATCACGGATCGAGTCGAAATCGCTTAGGATTGATCGCTTGGGCCCACCCACGTGCCACAAGAGGTCTCTCGAGATCTGAACGGGATATTTGCATCCTACGCCTATAAATAGCACCCCAGAGCCTATAGAAAAGGGATCTTTGGCTCTTTGACGTCCAGACTCTGCCGAAACCATTTTTATACTTCAAGGCTGCTATTGTACTCGAATTTCATCAATGTAATCCACTTTATTCAGTTGTAATCAGCAAGTTAATATCAATAAAATCATAAACTTCATAGTGGACGTAGGCCATATGCCGAACCACTCTAAATCATTGTGTTTCTGCATGTTTTTATCATTTGTATTTAAAGTGTTTGTTAGATAATCCTCTTTTTACATTTCTATTCTTCATTTTTATCTCTTCAAATACTTCCGAAGAGTGTTGTGGTCAATTTTGGTACAAACACTTTGGTGTTTTCACTAAGAAAACACAGTTTTTCTCCTGCTCCTTGGATCTACTGTCAATACCGGATTGCATAAATCTAAGAAGAAGATCCATATCTCAAGTTCAGAATCCTTCCAACCTATTCAGATTTGCATCAAATCTAGGAAATAACTTCATCATCCATCATGGTTAGCACAAGGACAACCTCTACAGCTGCAGATCAAGAAGGATGGGACAGACAGAATCCCGTGCAACTGCCTCCATCCAACCAGAATGTTACCTGGCCGTCAGATCCGTCAAGCCTTGTCACCAGACAGCTACTTCAAGAGTTGACCTAGAGTCGACAACAACTTACAGAACATCTACTCGCCAACGTAGAGTTGACTAATCAGCTAAATCGCCAAAGGCGTAGGAGAACCAGGAGGGATCATGCCTCCTACTCATCCGTAGAGAGTTCAACCTCATCCGACTACCATCACAGATCTATGCGCCTACGGCTAGAGGGAGTTACACTCAAGCCACCGGACATCAATCTACTTTGAACATTGAACAACCAAGAGTTGGCCCATCAACCAACTACCATACTGGACCCCCCTCCCTATAAGGTAATGTTCCTCATTATACCATGGACATCCGCGCTACTACCACCGCTGTTGAACCAGGGGTTGATTCCCGAAATCAGCCAGATCTGAACCATCATCAGCATAGACATACTCCCAAACCCTACGTCCCCAAAGACTTGGAACTAAGGAGGCGAGACATGGACCGTTGATCGCGTCCGATCCAGCCTCGCATTGTAGAACCCGACCACACCTTGGCTCAACGTGCACAGAATGTCCAGATGCTGGATATACCGACGATGATTCGTTAGATGATTTAAGAAAGTCAAGGCCTTATAAATGATGATTGGGGAATCTCCAGGAGTCATACTCCCTTTACTGGTGAAATTCTTTATGCTGAACCACCTCGGCGATTCAGGATGCCGACTTTACCACTCTATAAAGGAAGCCTGTTCTCAACCAACACATCTCGAAATAGAATGGTCGATGAGTGTTGCACGGGATGACGATGTAATTAAATGTCGAAGTTTCCCGATCTCTCTAGGGGGCATAGCTACTATGTGGTTCACTCGTTTGCCATCTCGATCTATTTCTTATTTTGACCAACTGGCAACCAAATTTGTTGAACAATTTTGCATGCATGTTGCAAGACCGAAGGATGTTAACACTCTATGTAGTATCACTCAAGCTCCTGGAGAGACACTCCGACGTTATTTAGAAAGATTTCATGCTGCATGTGCTGAGATCAGTAATCCAAATGATAACTCCATTCTTATGGCAATGACAAAGGGGATTGACCCTAATTCTGAATTTGGCAACTGGTTGGTGTTTGTACCAAAATTGGGCACAACACTCTTCGGAAGTTTTTGAAGAGATAATAATGAAGAATGTAAATTGAAAACGAGGATTATCTAACAAAAACTCCAATCTACAGGAAAGTAAATGCACAGACAAGCAATTTAAAGTGGTTCGGCGTGTTGGCTACGTCTACTATGAAGTTTTTTGCAATTTTATTGATTCTTTCTCAGTGATTACAAGTGGTTACAGCAATCGACAGCAAGTTACAACTGGAAATTCGAAATTGACAGCAAAAGTATGGTGTAGAATGATGGAGATCTCGATCCGGCAGAGTCTGGGCGCTTGAGAGTCCAAAGATCCTTCTTCTGTAGGCTATGGGCTCTATTTATAGGCGTAGGAGGCTGAGACTTCGTTCAAACTTCAGGAGATTCGCTCTGGCACGTGAGGGGGCCCACACGACCAATTCCAGAAAGTCTCGAGTTGATCTATGATCGACAAGATGATGTCCAATCGAGCTGAAATTTGGTGTGAGCGTTCCTTGTCTCGTGTGCAATCTCCTGTGAAAATTACATTGCATTTGGATCAGTGGATTGGGAGAAATAGTCGATATGAAATGGAATTTCTCGGTGGCTGTTTGGTTCGAATCCATCACTTCGAAAAGATCCCTTCGACTCGATCACCTCACGTGGTCTCGTGATGATGTGGCACGCATACTTCGCCTCGATCCGATCTTTACTCCGAGTTGACCGCACCGACTCCATAAATCACGCCTTGTTCGTATTGAGGGATGACACGTCATCCAGGTTTGTTGACTTGATGGGTTCGAATAAGGCCTCATTCATGGATTCGAATAGCGGTCATCGATGGACACGAACTATTGATGGTCGAACAAGCCTTTCCTTGATGGATACGAACCACGTTGCTTCTCAATGGATACGAAGCAAATCGATGTGAACTGGAGCCTTTTGATGGATACGAAGTAAGGTGACCTGATGGATACGAACAGCAGCTGCCTGATGGATACGAAGAGAGGCTTCTATGATGGATGCGAAGAAGACACTGGCCAATCGTTACGAGGCACGACACTTGTTGATGGATACGAAGTCCATTGATAAGAATTCGACGGATTCGAACACAACCAACCTGATCAATACGAACTGTTATTAACTGATCGATGCGAACATGATCGATACGAACCGAGCGCACTCTTGATGGATACGAAATCAACCCTAGTGATGGATACGAAGGCTGGGCCGTTTCCTCTAGATTGAATCGATCATAACATAAGCATATGAACTCAGATTGACTTGAAATTTGGAATGCTGGCCTTCATGGCTTTTCTTGTCATGTCCTATCAGTTGTAGCCTTATCCAGGCTCGGACCAAATTCACCGACGTCCATGGCGAAACAATATATAACCAATCTTTGAGATGGACTGTCTTTAGTTTCTAGTCATTTTTTGGGTGTCACGGCCTTGCCAAGAGGCGGGATAACATTTGCCCCCCAAAATACGTCTTGTGGAAACATGACGTGCTTTGAAAAGCTGCAGTTTCTCTCTGAATAGTCATCGTATTTTTCATTGGAAGTTGTACTCTATATTGCTGTAACTGGCTGCTGTGTGATAGTGATCAGCTGTTTGTCATCGTAATCATAATGAAATGAGCATTCGAACTCTGTGAATGTTGAAAATCGAATATTAGTCCGACATATATGCATATATGTTAACTTGACTCTCGTTAACGTTGCGTGTTCACGAGTCATTGTCATTTTAGTTTGTATCGAATTTCATATCGATTCTCTCCTGAATCGATTTGAAATTCGAGTTGAAACAACGCTTGATGGTTATTTTGGACTACCCTCTTGTATCGATCCTCTCCTGAATCGATGTAAAAGGTTGAAAGGCAGTTTTCTATATCGACGCGGTTTTCATTGATGGATACGAAAACAGCGTTCGTATCGATAAACCTGCACTATTGCGAGTCGATGGTTGTAAAACAGACACTTCGAATCGATGAAGCCTGGTGGTAATTTCACCTCGATGAAGGCAAAGTCCGATGGATTCGAAGAGAGCATTCGCATTGATCCGTTATTTGACTGGTTGTGACCGGTCATGTTGACTGGAAGGCGAATCGGCCTAGTCTCTCCTTAGGCTCCATATAAATATCTTGGACTTTGGCTTTTTTCACTTTTTACTTTTCACTGTTGCTTTCTGTCTTTAACTTCGTATCGATAGATAGACCGAGAGAAAGAACTGCGCTTGCCTTCGAATCGAACCAAACCTTCCATCCTTTGAGCATAATTATTAAAATCAGGTAATTAATGGATAGAATCATGTTAAGAACGATGAAACTCGAAATCTCAACCATCCTTCTTGCTTTTACGACCGGTTTTAATGAATTTGAGATCTAGACAAGTGAGAGCAAGATTGTGGATGGAGCATGGCCATGGAGTTGAGGCCCTTTGGAGAAGAAGGAGGTGTGGAGGAATCACTTTACCTCTGTTTTGTGTCGATTTGGAATAGTAGAGTTCGAATCGACCCAGAGTATTTGACTTTATATCGATGCCCGTATTGATTGAAAAGTTAAGTGGGATGGAGAGGTTCGCATCGATCGAAGATGGTTGGAGCTCGTGTCGATCTGGAATGATCGATGCGAGTACTTGGCTCGTATGATCGATATGAAGTTCTTACTCCCACGATCGATACGAACCGTATCGGCTCGAACCTGATCGATACGAAGTGTATCGAGTCAAAACTGATTGATACGAAACATATCAATACGAACCTGAGCCTTTGTTATCAATCGATTCGAAATGCATCGAGTCGAATCTGATAGATACGAACGTATCGATTCGAACATGGTCGATACGAAAAATGATGCATCTCTGGCTCGATATGAATTTGAACTGTGGCGACTGATTCCAAGTTGAAATTAGACGAACTTAGAGAACTTTTGCGCATCAAAACATTCGACTCCGACGAGCTTCTTCCTTGCACGACTGAACTTGATCGCAGAAATGCATATTGGACTACCTTTCGAAACTCGTCGATGGAACCGTAACTTAATCATAACGAACTTTTACTTGAATCGGTCGTTAGCATCTGGATGGCACGGTTGTGACGGTCAGCGATGACGGTCATTTCTGGTCTGATTTTTAGAGTTTTGTCGTTCACGCATTTCAGTTTATTCCGTAGAATTTGCTCAAGTAATGCACAGCACCGCACGACACATTCATACACTTTGCACGTGGGAAACACATGGGCTCTTCAGCGTCTAACGATGAGTTCTCGTTAGTTAGCTAGTTATGGAACCATCAAGTTCGCAGCCGCAAGAAACTCAGAGTTCAGTCGCTCCCGTGCTTGAAGTACCGAAGATTGAGGTTGAAGTTATCGGTCCAGCTCCAGACGAGTTACCTGATGCATTCTTCATTAGTAACCCATCAGACTCTATTCCGTCCAACATTTCGGAAGACATGCTAGGAAGAATATGCTTAAGGCATGGTTTGTCGATGGACGACGTATTATTGCCGGGACCAAATGATAGACCACATAATCCACCGGAGGGATATACCACATTCAATCGCCACGCGTGCACAACTGGGAGACTCCCTCCGTTTAACCAGTATATAAGAGAAGTATTGTCATTTCTGGGGATCGCCCCCTCTCAGCTACATCCGAATGGATATGCCTCACTCAATAGCTTGTTCATTGCATTTATGGAGTATCTCTATCGACCGCCACTCCCGATTGAGATCAGATACTTGTTTAACTTCAAGAGTCGGACTGATAGTCCATCTTTCACATTCCTGGAAGTGGTAAGGAACTGTCAGGTGGTCACAGGGGCTTGGACTAGACCGAGCTACTTCAAGACGGAGTGGTTTTATGTTAGATGCCCCTTAGGATTTGCAAGGCGATGGCTATTTAGACGTGAATATTGCTATCTTCTCGGGTAGTTGATAAAATTGATGTAGATGAAGTCGAACTCACATCTCCTTTTCTTTTCAGCCATAATACAGCGGCCCGAAGGTGAACATTTCAAGGAGATAGTTCAGGTCCTCCAAGAGGTCCCAAGCGAAGAGAGGAATATCAAATTGCTTCTAACGGATAGGAATCTCATAACTATTGGGTTGATCGAGCGGAGACAAAGTATAATGCTCGACGGTGACTTGAGGACCGCCTCGAGAGAACGAGTTAAATGAAAAAAGCCTAAAGTTGTTATAATCGAGGAGGCTGACTCCGAGAGAACTCACACCGATGAAGAACCATTGGGTGAACCTACGTGTAACGACCCGTTAAATTAATAATATTTAATAAATTAAATTAATATAATTTCTAATTTGTTTAAGAATAAATGTAGAAATTTGGTATAGTAGTTGTAACCTAGTGTAACAATAAAATTTTATGACAATAGATTTGGATAATGTAATTTGTCACTTTTTGTTAAAAGTAAATTTTAAGAAATCAATAAATGTTGAATTGAGAATATTAATAAAAAATATTAACTAAAATGAGATTCATTAATATAAAATCAGTAGTGAAGATGTCACCTTTGGTTGTAATAAAGGTGAATGCTATTAGTGGATGTCAACACTTAATAAAATTTATTTAGAATAAAAAGAATTTAAATGCATGTTCGAATAGAGTATTAAATTGATAGATTAAGCGTAAGTAATTAGAATTTAACCCTATAAGATATGGAACTGAATGTATGAATATAATTTTGTAGAAATAGTTAATTAACAACTTATTTGTGCATACCCAATTTAATATAAATAACAAAAGGGCTAGCACTTGATGTGCCTAAGTATTAATATATTGGAACTATAATAAAATAGAGAGTTTGGTAGTAAATAGAAATAAAAAGACCGTTATTAACTAGTAAATTAATAAATGGATTCTAACAATAGGAAGTAATTAATGCGTGTATATTGGGCATTTGCGGATTACCAATTTTTCTACCTATTCATATAATTTATTTATGTAAATCTAAACCTATGGCAACATTTTGTTAATAAATGTTGGAAGTGAATTTGAATATATCAAAGGATAACAAGTGTTTAGGTTAACCATTTATTTTATTTAGTTAAGAAGGGAAATAGATTGAAATAAAGCTAATTTAATTTTTTTGGTTGTTAATGGGTATAGTTAAATAAGGAGAAGTTATAGGAAATAAAACGCGCACTAATGAGATGTAATATAATTCCAAAGTTATTTATACCCACAAATAGGTTAATTACTGTATAGAAAGAGTCTAAATCAATAAATGAATTTATTAAGATTACATTTATAATTTTATAACCTTTATGCTGATTTAAGTTCAATTAATTTATTTGATTAAATAGTGCAGTAGCGTAGTTTTGTGCGGTAGTTGAAATAGCTAATTCTTTTAGGTGAAGTTAAGGCTAATTCTATGTATATATTTGATCTATTGTTGATATAGATTCTAGGAAGCAGGATCTATTAATTAAATGGAGTATTAGATTCAATAATTGCATTTATCGCATAAATAAAGAGAATATAACGGTTAAATTTGGCGTTATTGAAATTAAAAAGGAATGGGGGAATAATAATTTGAAATCATTGCAATAGATATTAATTTAAGGTTACCTTAAATAAATTAAGGTAATAAATAGAGGATAGTGTAAATATCTTTATAATACGATGATTTGTGTAGTTAGGGTAGTTTTGATTTGTCACTTAAGATGGAGAATTTTTATAAAATGTAATAAATGCAGTTTAAATTAAGGCATTGACGTTTGGGTATTTAAGAAGTGATAAACTAAAATTTATTTATTTATTTGAAAATTTGAAATCAAATTTGTGGATTTATTGCAAATAAGTGAAATTTTTGTTTAACCATTACATCGATAGGAATAAATTAAATTTAAGGTTATATTAATAAAATTTGGACTAGAGAAATGATATGAATCGGTTTTAGAAGCCTTAAATATAAAATGGGAAGTAGACGAGATTTCATGTTACAACCATTTTTAAAAATCCTGATGTATGTAGAAATATTTATGAAATATAACGTAAACCAATGTTGAATCAAAAGAATAGAGTCAACACTTATTTATTCATTTAATGTGATATAACTACGAGTATGATTTATTGCAAATTACATGGAAATCTAATATATAGGACATTACCTAAAAAGGAAGAGCAGATAAAATTTATGATAAACATTATTTGTATATGAAGGTTATTGATTTAAGGAGAAATTGGGCAAGTTTTATGTATTTGGGTTAAGTGCAACCTTTAATAGATAAATTTAGTGCAATTAAAGAAATTGACATTTAATATTTCGATAACTTAAAATTTGATGGGATAAGAACATTTGGGTAATGAAGGGATGACAAATATTAGCTATGATTCTAGAAGGAATTAAATAGATAATGGGAAGATTAAAATCAGGTTCTAAGCAGTAATTATTAAATAACAGAAGTTTAGGAGTAAAGTGAGATAATTGAAAATTTTAATCATTCATATAAGTCATTTGTTTATTAATACGAGTTAGCTAATAAATTTAACTTGGGCAATACCTATATATTGGAAACACATTTGTAAAGTGTAATTAATTGAATTTGGTGAATTGGGAATGAATCCAAGGTTATAGGAATTGATGTAATACTACGCAAATAAAAGGTAACTGCATAAAATCAATGTTTCGTAATAAATTGTAATTGATAATTAAGTAGGAATGGGTTTGAATTTGACAAAAAGGAAAATTTATTATTTGCTTACCCATCTATTCGATCTATTAAATTTGATCAGATCCATTTGCAATTAAACGAATTTATTTACAAGTTAGTATGTATTTAGCTGATAACTATAAACCAATTAGGGCAATTGGGTATATATATTACCAGTTAAGTTATATAAGATAATGGTTGACTTAATTAAGGGAGTTTATGTAATAATTTCATTTATTTTGTAAGTGGAAATAAAACGTTAATGATAACAAGTATTCAAAATTTACCATCTATTTAGTATATTAAGTATAATTGATAATCAACTGCAGCAAGTAATAAATAATAAATACGTAACGTTAAATGAAGTAATATTTGAAATTTAATATTTAGAAACTATGTAAATATAAGTGCAGGTGAAATTGGGGATATTTACATATTGAAATATGAATCCAATGATAAATCAATCTAATTGACAATAAATAATGGAAAGTAAATTTAATTAAATTTTGGAAATTTAATATATATATACAGTTATAAACCCTAGCTCCATCCTATTGTCATTTGCTGTATATTCATTTCTTCATCTCCTTCTCCTCCTCAAATGGTTGCAAAACCTAGATCTACTTCAATCCAAATTTCAATGAAAATGCAAACACTTCAGAAAAATTCCACAAAAAAAAAATGTTAATGTTCTCGAGGCACGTAATCTACTGGTGCAATTCGTTTTCTGTTTTGAACATTCGTTTGACCAGAATTAATTCAAACAGTCCGTGACCATTCATCATCGTCGTCGCAAACTTCGTCGGATCGTCAAACCTTTTCTGGGTTTTGTAGAGTGGACGATGGGGATCGCATCTATATGGTTTTTGTGTCGATTCAACGGTTAGATCGTCGTAGATCTTCGATTAGGGTTTCTGGAAGGGGGCCGCGTGTGTTTCTGGGAATAGAAGGAGTGACGTGGCACATATATTTGTAAGTGATGAATGTGTGTCGTTTTATTTATTTTCAATTTTGAATTCATTCATCATTTTTTGCCATAACTTTCTCATACGAAGTCGGATTCACACGAAATTTCTTTTGTTAGGATCGTAATTTAATTCCGGATTTGATGACGCTGGTTTGGACGAATTCCGAGAAGGGCGAATTTTTGGGTTTAAATCGAATTTAAATTCGATTTAAATTCAAAAGGTGAGTGTTTTAACCCACTCACAACTACTAGAAGCTTTTATGTTTGTTTAAATCAATTTTAGAAATGAATAGAAATTTATTTATGAGTATTTGGCATGTTTATTTTATTCATATATGTTGAATTGCATTTATTTAATTTAACTGTTAATTTAATTAATTTATTGCGTATAAATTTACAGTTAAAATTTATTTGTTTGTATATGAACTGCTAGTTAACAGTTATATAATTTATTACTGAATATAGACTGTAGATTAATAGCTGTTAAATTTAATTTAAATAAAATTGCCAGTATTACCTGTTATGTAGTACCAAAAATAATATTGTTATTGATTGATATTGATTGATGATTGCGGTTTGGATGATGGATGATGTTGATGAATGGATGTTTATTGTATATCATTAAATTGCAAATTATCATGCATATTTCATTTCTTTCGGGATTGTGGTTTGAAATGATATATAACCGCAAAATTTTATATCTTTTAAATTGCGGATTGAAATGATAAATATCCGTATCACTTGACCATAGGATAGAAAATTATATACAGGCACCGCGGTATATATATAACTATTTAAATGTGATTTCTATGGTGTGGATGGAATACAGTTTATAATAATCTTAAATTTTATATTGTATAAATATTTTTCTTCCATATATATATACATATGAAGTTGAAAATTTTGAAATTAAAAGGTGTATAAAAATCTTTATTAAAAATGGAAGAAAATTAAGAAAATGGAGTTTAATAATTTATATCATATGTTTAAATGTTAAGTTTGGAAATTTTAAGATATGATATTTATAATTGGATTTTTCCCAAAATAAATTGAAATGAATATTCTAGTATAATTTGAATTGGGAAAAAAATATATACATTATTACTAGAAATTGAAGTCTTATTATTTATGGATTTTATATGAATATTCAAGACTAATTAATAGAACAATTGATTTGTTGAAAGAATAAAATCCAACTTTAGTTTGAAATATTGATACTCAAAATGGATATACGTATATATAAATAAATTGAAGTGGTTTTGGAACTTGAGAGAGATAATATAAATTTTGGTTTAGACTTTAATAAAGAAATGTATTTGTAAAGCCATGAGAACTATTTTCTTTACAAAGTAACATTTAAGTTAAACCATTTAATTCATATACCGTTAAATGTCCAAACCATTCAAGTTTTAGAAGTTATGGTTTTAAATTATGATTTTCAAAATACTATGCTTTGAAAATATTTGATTTTCAGACGTTATGAAGTTAAAGCATTTTGATTTTGGAAAAGAATTATATTTGGGATAAGTGATAAAATATGGTTTTGGGTTTTGAAATGATATCGTATTCATGGTTATGAAATGGAATGTTTATTCTGATTTTTAAAGTATAACCTGTTTTTAAATGACCGCGGTGTTATAATAACGATGGGTTGGCAAAGAGACCGGGATCAGATATCTGACATACTCTCTGTCGATACCGAAAACCACTTTGACTAACCGTGTACGCGGTGGAGATTCCAGAATGAAGTAGGTGGTGGCGACGTTTCCTGTAAGGTATACGTGGACCCGACTCCCGTGAGTTGGCATAAGGTGGCTAAAACAGGAGCTATTCCCAGGCCAATGAGGTCATACCTCTGACGGACACTCCTCTTCGATATTATACTATGACTTTGGATTGATTCAGTGACCACTTTTATTTTGATTTTGGGGAGTTTGTTCGAGGTGGGCGGTAACTGCAGCTACGCGTTTCCACCAGCCTGGGTACGCAATTGGTATATCTACCCTGGCATTGCCTAGTTGTGCCGTGTCACCTACCCTATCGTGCCTTTACTACGAGTTTCTATTTGTGTCGTACCTATGGAGTATCCTCTGGTAGCCTCCTGATCAGGAGGTATTACGGTATTGTATAGACTATTGGCATTTTACGTGTTAAGGTGGAAAATGTAAAGCCTTAACGCTATTTAAAAGTAAGTTTATTTTATAAATAGACACTATTATAATAGCGCAATATACTACATAGTAAATAGTTTAACGGATCCTTAGGAGATGTAAATCCCGAACATCTCTTGAGTTACTGTACTCATATTTATTTCTGTTAATTTAACTCACATAAGATCTTTTAGTCTGACTCGAGTGTTTTTGTCTTTTCAAATTCGGTCGGGTCAGTCCGAGCGTTTCAGGATCGAAGACTTTAGCTTTGAAGGACGAAGACGAAGGAGTCGTATTATTATTCTCTATAGTATTGCACCACACTCATACTGTTCCGCTGCATTGATTGTATTGGTAGGTGTAACTCTGATATTTATTGTATAAAGCAAATCAAGTGTTTGTAAACTGTTTGAACTGTATATTTATTATTATATTTTATCCTTCCGCTGTGAGATTCTATTTTGTTTTATTTCTTCTCTGTTTTTCTTATTTACTCCATAACAATCCGTCCTTCCGTTATGTTTTGAATTGGCACTTGTGTCGGTTTAAAGTGTGCGAAAAGGCGGATGTTACAGTTGGTATCAGAGCTTTGGTTTAGCGATAAACTTTGGCTCTGTGGGGTTTGACTCTTTGTAAATAGGGTAGTAATACCCTATGCGAGTCGCTGAGTGTGTATATATATATGAGAGAGCGTATTTGTTAGTATTAATAAAGGATTTTGATATTGTGTTAATCTGTTCCGCTTTGTATTTATAAATTCTGGTTGATGCACGGGACGCTATGTCATCAATAGGGATTTCTAAACACTTAATAGGACAGACCGACATAATATTTGTTTTTAATATAGGTGAATGAAATAATTTTGCCTATTATATTTTCTATATATAAAAATATTTTTATAAAGATATATTTTGGTTGCTATAGTTGGGTGTTAGGTAATAAAAATATTTGTAATGAATTAAAGCTAAGTTGAATTTTAATAAATCAAATTGGAGATTTTAGAACTTAAGTCCGGGATTTTGAAATCTGCTTTCAAAGGATTTATGAAATATAATGATTTGGTTTATAAATATTTTCTTATATAAATATTTAGTATAATTCGAAGGAATTGGTTTAAAGAGGATTTTGAAGAAAATAAGTTTGTACTTTCCTCTCTGTCGCTGGAAAATAATTTCGGTGATGACGGCCGCATCATCGACTTTCATTTTCGAGTTTCGAAGGGAAAGGCCACTGTAGTAAATTCTACTGCAGATTTGTTTTGAAATTATTTAAAATTTTAATTGTTTAAAGGTAATTAGAGATATAAAAGTTGTAAGAAATTAATTATCTATTATTTTAAAGAAATTTTGGAATTTGACCCGGTATTAATTCTTGAATTTCCATTAATTAGTTGTAAATTTAGGTTAGTGAAATAAAAGAAGTAATCAATGAATTAAAAGAGTTGAGATTAAACTTGCATAAGTTCTTTTGCTTTTTCTTTAACATAAATAACTTACCAAGTATAAAAAGTTGAAATGTAAATTAAGAGTGGAATAGAATATTATGCAAGTAGAATTTTGGAAAAAAATGAAGTATTCAATAAATTACTATTATAAATAAGAATTTAATGGTATTAACTTAAGTGATGATTGGAATTTTACTAAAATTAAAGGTTGCATTATTAATAGGTGATTTTAACCTTAAGAAAGTAAAAATGAAATTCCTTAATTTATAAAGTTTGATTGTAGGGTTATTAACTTAAGTATGCTTTAATTCCCCCTATTCTAATATAATGGAAAGTAGGGAAAATATAAATGACTGCAATCCATAGTTAATGAATGAGTAAAATCTTTCACTTATAGGAATGCAAGTTATAAGGTTAATAAATTAAGTGTAAGTAGAGGGTTACTGTAATTAAATATAATGGAAACTTCAACATTAAATGAATGAATGAGATTAAAGGTAAGTCGAAATTGTAATTTATAAAACAAATATATATTAATTAAAGGAATGGAGAAGAAACTTGTAAATTTTCACTTACATTCTTAAAGCATACATAACTTACCATATAATAAAAAGTTGCAATGTTAGTAGGAAAATGTAAGGGGAAATCTTACAAGTGAAGAGTAAGGTAATAAAGGTATTCTATTAATTTGCTATTATTAATGAGAATTAATTGTATAGACTTAAGTTAAATTGGAAATCTTACTATAAGTAAAGGTAAGTAGTATAAATAGATGATAGAAACTTTAGTAAATAAATTGGAATACAAATATAATGAATTTTGTGATAAATGGAAAATGAAAATTTGTAAGAAATAAAGAAATCACTCCATAAATGAAAGAAAGAAAATCAAACCATTGAAGCATGAGATAAATGTATAATAAATAAATTTGGGTGTTGGTTCGAATTGTGTTGTTTGATTTATGTTGTTGGGTAAGAAATTTGAAGTGGTTAAATGAATAAGTATCTATCTTTGTTCCATCTAAGACTGTTGAGTAAAGGATGCACTTGATATTTAATTTCATTTCATACAAATTTCAAGTTTGAACCCAAACAGCTATTTGTTTGATGGATTAAATGGTTGCTTTGTTTGTGTATGTATGTCGTTTGTAAGGTTGATGGTTGTTGAATTGTTTGGTTGATTAATGATTGAATCCACTTGAATAGTTCACTTTAAAATAAATATTTAACCTTTTAGATTATATAAGTGAATACAGGTGATGGAAGCAACTGCTATTGCTTTTGGTTCCAAAATAATAAGCGTATATTGCCCGACAAATAGGTACGTTTTCGGATTTCGTTTAAAGCGCTATTTTTCCGTGTTGGGATATAATATTTTGATAATATTGTAATATATTTGTATATTTTGACATTATATTTTCTCCCGAGCCTCACCGTACAAAGGAGGCTCTGTCAAAATTTTTCGTAAATTTTGGACTTAGAATTTTGTTGAATATTTTCCAAACTTTAATGATTTAAGTATAAAAGGTTGTATGATTATAAACGGGTATATTTCATTAAAGAAAATAAATTTAGTAAATTATTGTTATAAGTTAATATTCGGAATAAGATGTACTGTTTTATTCTTCCTTCTCCCTTCTTTTTCCTTTTCGGGGACGAAAAGTTTTGAGTGGGGGAGATTGTAACGACCCGTTAAATTAATAATATTTAATAAATTAAATTAATATAATTTCTAATTTGTTTAAGAATAAATGTAGAAATTTGGTATAGTAGTTGTAACCTAGTGTAACAATAAAATTTTATGACAATAGATTTGGATAATGTAATTTGACACTTTTTGTTAAAAGTAAATTTTAAGAAATCAATAAATGTTGAATTGAGAATATTAATAAAAAAATATTAACTAAAATGAGATTCATTAATATAAAATCAGTAGTGAAGATGTCACCTTTGGTTGTAATAAAGGTGAATGCTATTAGTGGATGTCAACACTTAATAAAATTTATTTAGAATAAAAAGAATTTAAATGCATGTTTGAATAGAGTATTAAATTGATAGATTAAGCGTAAGTAATTAGAATTTAACCCTATAAGATATGGAACTGAATGTATGAATATAATTTTGTAGAAATAGTTAATTAACAACTTATTTGTGCATACCCAATTTAATATAAATAACAAAAGGGCTAGCACTTGATGTGCCTAAGTATTAATATATTGGAACTATAATAAAATAGAGAGTTTGGTAGTAAATAGAAATAAAAAGACCGTTATTAACTAGTAAATTAATAAATGGATTCTAACAATAGGAAGTAATTAATGCGTGTATATTGGGCATTTGCGGATTACCAATTTTTCTACCTATTCATATAATTTATTTATGTAAATCTAAACCTATGGCAACATTTTGTTAATAAATGTTGGAAGTGAATTTGAATATATCAAAGGATAACAAGTGTTTAGGTTAACCATTTATTTTATTTAGTTAAGAAGGGAAATAGATTGAAATAAAGCTAATTTAATTTTTTTGGTTGTTAATGGGTATAGTTAAATAAGGAGAAGTTATAGGAAATAAAACGCGCACTAATGAGATGTAATATAATTCCAAAGTTATTTATACCCACAAATAGGTTAATTACTGTATAGAAAGAGTCTAAATCAATAAATGAATTTATTAAGATTACATTTATAATTTTATAACCTTTATGCTGATTTAAGTTCAATTAATTTATTTGATTAAATAGTGCAGTAGCGTAGTTTTGTGCGGTAGTTGAAATAGCTAATTCTTTTAGGTGAAGTTAAGGCTAATTCTATGTATATATTTGACCTATTGTTCATATAGATTCTAGGAAGCAGGATCTATTAATTAAATGGAGTATTAGATTCAATAATTGCATTTATCGCATAAATAAAGAGAATATAACGGTTAAATTTGGCGTTATTGAAATTAAAAAGGAATGGGGGAATAATAATTTGAAATCATTGCAATAGATATTAATTTAAGGTTACCTTAAATAAATTAAGGTAATAAATGGAGGATAGTGTAAATATCTTTATAATACGATGATTTGTGTAGTTAGGGTAGTTTTGATTTGTCACTTAAGATGGAGGATTTTTATAAAATGTAATAAATGCAGTTTAAATTAAGGCATTGACGTTTGGGTATTTAAGAAGTGATAAACTAAAATTTATTTATTTATTTGAAAATTTGAAATCAAATTTGTGGATTTATTGCAAATAAGTGAAATTTGTGTTTAACCATTACATCGATAGGAATAAATTAAATATAAGGTTATATTAATAAAATTTGGACTAGAGAAATGATATGAATCGGTTTTAGAAGCCTTAAATATAAAATGGGAAGTAGACGAGATTTCACGTTACAACCATTTTTAAAAATCCTGATGTATGTAGAAATATTTATGAAATATAACGTAAACCAATGTTGAATCAAAAGAATAGAGTCAACACTTATTTATTCATTTAATGTGATATAACTACGAGTATGATTTATTGCAAATTACATGGAAATCTAATATTTAGGACATTACCTAAAAAGGAAGAGCAGATAAAATTTATGATAAACATATTTGTATATGAAGGTTATTGATTTAAGGAGAAATTGGGCAAGTTTTATGTATTTGGGTTAAGTGCAACCTTTAATAGATAAATTTAGTGCAATTAAAGAAATTGACATTTAATATTTCGATAACTTAAAATTTGATGGGATAAGAACATTTGGGTAATGAAGGGATGACAAATATTAGCTATGATTCTAGAAGGAATTAAATAGATAATGGGAAGATTAAAATCAGGTTCTAAGCAATAATTATTAAATAACAGAAGTTTAGAAGTAAAGTGAGATAATTGAAAATTTTAATCATTCATATAAGTCATTTGTTTATTAATATGAGTTAGCTAATAAATTTAACTTGGGCAATACCTATATATTGGAAACACATTTGTAAAGTGTAATTAATTGAATTTGGTGAATTGGGAATGAATCCAAGGTTATAGGAATTGATGTAATACTACGCAAATAAAAGGTAACTGCATAAAATCAATGTTTCGTAATAAATTGTAACAGGAAATTATTGTCAAGGACAAAATTTCACAGCTTTTTAGCCTCAAGGTCAGACCCTCAATATTTTTTTCTAAAGGACAACTTTCTGTAGGTATCAGTTTTTAGTTATTGATAGCAGTTTTTAGGTATCAGTTTGTAGTTATCGGTAGCAGTTTTTAGGTATCAGTTTTAAATTTGACAAAAAGGAAAATTTATTATTTGCTTACCCATCTATTCAATCTATTAAATTTGATCAGATCCATTTGCAATTAAACGAATTTATTTACAAGTTAGTATGTATTTAGCTGATAACTATAAACCAATTAGGGCAATTGGGTATATATATTACCAGTTAAGTTATATAAGATAATGTTGACTTAATTAAGGGAGTTTATGTAATAATTTCATTTATTTTGTAAGTGGAAATAAAACGTTAATGATAACAAGTATTCAAAATTTACCATCTATTTAGTATATTAAGTATAATTGATAATCAACTGCAGCAAGTAATAAATAATAAATACGTAACGTTAAATGAAGTAATATTTGAAATTTAATATTTAGAAACTATGTAAATATAAGTGCAGATGATATTGGGGATATTTACATATTGAAATATGAATCCAATGATAAATCAATCTAATTGACAATAAATAATGGAAAGTAAATTTAATTAAATTTTGGAAATTTAATATATATATACAGTTATAAACCCTAGCTCCATCCTATTGTCATTTGCTGTATATTCATTTCTTCATCTCCTTCTCCTCCTCAAATGGTTGCAAAACCTAGATCTACTTCAATCCAAATTTCAATGAAAATGCAAACACTTCAGAAAAATTCCACAAAAAAAATATATGTTAATATTCTCGAGGCACGTAATCTACTGGTGCAATTCGTTTTCTGTTTTGAACATTCGTTTGACCAGAATTAATTCAAACAGTCCGTGACCATTCATCATCGTCGTCGCAAACTTCGTCGGATCGTCAAACCTTTTCTGGGTTTTGTAGAGTGGACGATGGGGATCGCATCTATATGGTTTTTGTGTCGATTCAACGGTTAGATCGTCGTAGATCTTCGATTAGGGTTTCTGGAAGGGGGCCGCGTGTGTTTCTGGGAATAGAAGGAGTGACGTGGCACATATATTTGGAAGTGATGAATGTGTGTCGTTTTATTTATTTTCAATTTTGAATTCAATCATCATTTTTCGCCATAACTTTCTCATACGAAGTCGGATTCACACGAAATTTCTTTTGTTAGGATCGTAATTTAATTCCGAATTTGATGACGCTGGTTTGGACGAATTCCGAGAAGGGCGAATTTTTGGGTTTAAATCGAATTTAAATTCGATTTAAATTCAAAAGGTGAGTGTTTTAACCCACTCACAACTATTAGAAGCTTTTATGTTTGTTTAAATCAATTTTAGAAATGAATAGAAGTTTATTTATGAGTATTTGACATGTTTATTTTATTCATATCTGTTGAATTGCATTTATTTAATTTAACTGTTAATTTAATTAATTTATTGCGTATAAATTTACAGTTAAAATTTATTTGTTTGTATATGAACTGCTAGTTAACAGTTATATAATTTATTACTGAATATAGACTGTGGATTAATAGCTGTTAAATTTAATTTGAATAAAATTGCCAGTATTACCTGTTATGTAGTACCAAAAATAATATTGTTATTGATTGATATTGATTGATGATTACGGTTTGGATGATGGATGATGTTGATGAATGGATGTTTATTGTATATCATTAAATTGCAAATTATCATGCATATTTCATTTCATTCGGGATTGTGGTTTGAAATGATATATAACCGCAAAATTTTATATCTTTTAAATTGCGGATTGAAATGATAAATATCCGTATCACTTGACCATAGGATAGAAAATTATATACAGGCACCGCGGTATATATATAACTATTTAAATGTGATTTCTATGGTTTGGATGGAATACGGTTTATAATAATCTTAAATTTTATATTGTATAAATATTTTTCTTCCATATATATATATATATATACATATGAAGTTGAAAATTTTGAAATTAAAAGGTGTATAAAAATCTTTATTAAAAATGGAAGAAAATTAAGAAAATGGAGTTTAATAATTTATATCATATGTTTAAATGTTAAGTTTGGAAATTTTAAGATATGATATTTATAATTGGATTTTTCCCAAAATAAATTGAAATGAATATTCTAGTATAATTTGAATTGGGAAATATATATATATTTTATTACTAGAAATTGAAGTCTTATTATTTATGGATTTTATATGAATATTCAAGACTAATTAATAGAACAATTGATTTGTTGAAAGAATAAAATCCAACTTTAGTTTGAAATATTGATACTCAAAATGGATATACGTATATATAAATAAATTGAAGTGGTTTTGGAACTTGAGAGAGATAATATAAATTTTGGTTTAGACTTTAATAAAGAAATGTATTTGTAAAGCCATGAGAACTATTTTCTTTACAAAGTAACATTTAAGTTAAACCATTTAATTCATATACCGTTGAATGTCCAAACCATTCAAGTTTTAGAAGTTATGGTTTTAAATTATGATTTTCAAAATACTATGCTTTGAAAATATTTGATTTTCAGACGTTATGAAGTTAAAGCATTTTGATTTTGGAAAAGAATTATATTTGAGATAAGTGATAAAATATGGTTTTGGGTTTTGAAATGATATCGTATTCATGGTTATGAAATGGAATGTTTATTCTGATTTTTAAAGTATAACCTATTTTTAAATGACCGCGGTGTTATAATAACGATGGGTTGGCAAAGAGACCGGGATCAGATATCTGACATACTCTCTGTCGATATCGAAAACCACTTTGACTAACCGTGTACGCGGTGGAGATTCCAGAATGAAGTAGGTGGTGGCGACGTTTCCTGTAAGGTAAATACATGGACCCGACTCCCATGAGTTGGCATAAGGTGGCTAAAACAGGAGTTATTCCCAGGCCAATGAGGTCATACCTCTGATCGGACACTCCTCTTCGATATTATACTATGACTTTGGATTGATTCAGTGGCCACTTTTATTTTGATTTTGGGGAGTTTGTTCGAGGTGGGCGGTAACTGCGGCTACGCGTTTCCACCAGCCTGGGTACGCAATTGGTATATCTACCCTGGCATTTCCTAGTTGTGCCATGTCACCTACCCTATCGTGCCTTTACTACGAGTTTCTATTTGTGTCGTACCTATGGAGTATCCTCTGGTAGCCTCCCGATCAGGAGGTATTACGGTACTGTATAGACTATTGGCATTTTACGTGTTAAGGTGGAAAATGTAAAGCCTTAACGCTATTTAAAAGTAAGTTTATTTTATAAATAGACACTATTATAATAGCGCAATATACTACATAGTAAATAGTTTAACGGATCCTTAGGAGATGTAAATCCCGAACATCTCTTGAGTTACTGTACTCATATTTATTTCTGTTAATTTAACTCACATAAGATCTTTTAGTCTGACTCGAGTGTTTTTGTCTTTTCAAATTCGCTCGGGTCATTCCGAGCGTTTCAGGATCGAAGACTTTAGCTTTGAAGGACGAAGACGAAGGAGTCGTATTATTATTACCTATAGTATTGCACCACACTCATACTGTTCCGCTGCATTGATTGTATTGGTAGGTGTAACTCTGATATTTATTGTATAAAGCAAATCAAGTGTTTGTAAACTGTTTGAACTGTATATTTATTATTATATTTTATCCTTCCGCTGTGAGATTCTATTTTATCTTATTTCTTCTCTGTTTTTCTTATTTACCACATAACAATCCGTCCTTCCGTTATGTTTTGAATTGGCACGTGTGTCGGTTTAAAGTGTGCGAAAATGCGGATGTTACACTACGGATGTAGCCCAGGATGTCGAAGAGCAGAGAAAAGGCAAGGCAGCCGTTGACAAGCCATCTAAAAAGGAAAGATGGAAATCGGTTGTCACGTCCTGGCCCATCTCCGGAATTAGAATTTCTAAGATGTCTCCCCCAAGAACTGAGAATCTCTATGAAGGGCGTGCTGATTTTCCAATTCCGGACGATGTGTCCTTGCAGCAGGATGTCAGATTGGACGAACTTTTAAAAGCCTTAGTTTTAAGCGAGTCTCTGCCCACTAGTGCGATTGACACATCCGGTTGGTCAGGGGGTTGCACATACATTCACACTTCATGGCACTACACGATTTCTGAATGTAGTACGCTCACTGTGAGAGGTTACTAACTTTTGTCTCCGTTTTGACTTGCAGATACCATGTCTGGTCGAATGTCGATGCTTGGCAGTCTTCGCAGCAAACGCAAGTCTTCGTCATATTATGAATCATATAGAAGAGAAGGAGACAGAGACTATGACCCGGGGTACTTGAGTCATGAGCGCTCTGACAGAGATAGAGAGTATAGGCGTCGGTCTCGATCTCGTACGCCAGCTCCAAGAGTCTCTACACAACCTCCTGCCCATGCCTCGCGACCTTCAGAGGCACCGCGACACAAGTCATCTTCCCCATCGTCGAGGTTTGAAACTCATCGTAGGACTGAGATTGCGGCCCCCGCAACAACAGAGCAGGTACTAACCGAGCCTTCGGGGGAAGGAGCAGCGAGGCTTGCTCAGCTGAAGAAAGATTTTCCTGAAATTTGTTTCGATGGTTTTGTCTTCCCCCCGCGTTTGAAAAGGGTACCAACGTCGGTCGAACCCATGATGCACGATTATCTTTCCGATATATTTTTCCAGCACCAGGAATGGTCAAAAACCGCAAAGAAAGCATCAAAGGTGGCCTTCGACTGGGCGGCAATGATTGAGAAACTAGAGAAAGAACTTGGCCAAAAAGACCGGATTATTCAAGTGCTTAATAGCGAGGCTGAGTCTTCTCGCAAATCCGAAATCGAGGCTGTTGAGAAAGATGATGAAGCCCAGGCGGCAATGGATAGAATGAAGCGCGAGCAATATGCCACGGTGGAGGATATGGGCCACCGGAATATCGTCATAGCCGCCGAGCGGGATGCGGCCTTGAAGGAGCTAAATGAGCTTAAGGCCAAAGTTTCGAAAATCATGAAGGAGAGGGACGCCGCTAATGTTTCCGCACAGGAAGCGTGCGATCAGGCGGTGGAGTTCCGGAGGGAGAGAGACGCGGCCGTGGAAAAGGTCCGTGAGGTGGAGGCCGAAGTTGATGAGAAAGTTCGGCAGATAGAGATCAAGCTCGAGACGGAGATTAAAGAGCTTCTCATCACTTATAATACCAATGTGCTGAGGCATAGAAACTTGGCGTGGCTCGACGACTACCCGACGCACTTATTCAATGCCTGGAATTTGTTAGTTGAAGAAGAGAAGGCAACACATCTGGGTGAAGCTTTTGATGAGTTCGAGTTGGAGAACCGCATATTGAATGATGATGATAAGAAGGTTCTCCACGATTTTATGATCCCCCATGCTAGAGAGAGATTGGGTACCCAACACTTAGAAGTTGGTGAGGGTTCTGGCGTCACACACTCAGCTACAAGTTCTGGGATGATTACTTCATCTGGATCCGAGCCGATGCCAGCGATTGAGCTGCAGCCGGTCCCAGGCTATGACCCTGAGCAGCCACGCTTATCTCCCATAAGGGAGCATTCTTCATAGGCTGTTCAGCCAGCCACGAGTCAAGTAGAGGAAGTTACTCTGCACAAATCTTGTGCGTATTTGAAGTGAAGTATTCGCATTGAAGTGTATATTGACAACTAATTCTTTTTCTTTGCTCGGTGACTGAAGCTACATCAGATGCGCCTCCTGCGATCCAAGAGTTGCATCAAGGGCAGAAGGCCATCACTACTGAGGCGATCATCACGACTACGGTCGCGCCGACGGAGACGGCACAGGGGAGCTCACTGTCTTTGGACGAGCAGATGATGAACGAGCTCTTAGGTCAAAGCAGCGATCCCTTTGCGGACATGCCACTCATTCTTGGTGCGTTCCCACCTGCTTCCATTGTTTTGTCACAGTCCACCACTACCTATCGTGAAGCTCATGCCGCTCGTGAAGCTGAGATACTTGCTCAAATCAACGCAGAGATGGAGGCGGCAACTCACGGTGGTGATTTTGAAGAGTGTTACGATGGCGGTTGCCCCCACTCCTCCCGCGGTGATATCTTATGGGGCCACGTCTGTTGACACCAGCTTGCCCATTCAGCCCGTGGCTGTGGATCCGACTCCTCCGACTCCTCCCGAAGAGAATATTCCTTTAAGTTCAAGTTTGGAGGAAGATGTCGATATCATGACTTCATCAGAGGATGATCCACCAAAGGGTAAGGGCTTGAAGCGAAAGACTGTTAGCGGTCCTAGTACTTCCGCGTCGAAGAAAAAGCCAAAGAAGAAAAAGTAGATAATTCCCCTTTGGCGCATTTTTGGCAGTTAGGAAGTTGCTTTTATTTTTCTTTCATAGGTCATGTATAGATGCAGGCTCGGCCCCCTGCTAGTAGGAATTTTTGGAATAACTTGTACATGAATCTTCACATACAGTCAGTTGAAATGACATTTAGTTTCTTTGCTTCAACTGTCATTTCTTTTACGCTTACGTATTTGTAGTACTCGACTTTCAGTCCAGTGTACTTGTGGTGTTTCTACCTTCAAGTTGAGTCTGTTTTATTTGCCAAGTCTGAAAATCTTGATCACACGCCGTGATTGATGAATGAGTTGAATTTTGGGACATTGTATTGCTTCGGTCAGTAATTAACACTTAAGCTTTTTGCCCTCATTTCCGGGGAACGACATTTGTATTTCGGTGGTCGATCGCACCTATTGCAAATCTTGAGTACATGTCCACACTCCGGGGACTTAGGATAATATGTGATTGATAATCTGGTTCGCGCTCTGGGAATTCGAGAGTTATTGATGTTTGTAACACAGTTCGCACTCCAGGAACTTTGACTTGGTATTTGTACTCTAATTCACACTCTGGGAATTTGGAGTCGACTTTTATACTTCGGTTCACACTCTGAGAACTTGGAATTGATGTTTATACTCCAACTCATGCTCTGGGAACTTGGAATTGATGTTTCGGTTCGCACTCCGGGAACCTGGAATTGATGTTTATACTCCAATTCACGCTTTGAGAATTTGGAGTTAGTATTTATGTTTCGGTTTGCACTCCGAGAACCTGGAATTGATGTTTATACTCCAATTCACGCTCTGGGAATTTGGAGTTAGCATTTGTATTTCGGTTCGCGCTCCGGGAACCTGAAATTGATGTTTATACTCCAATTCACGCTCTGGGAATTTGGAGTTAGCCGACAGATGGTCGGTCACATCTGTTTGGGCTTTTTAGGAATTCGTTCACACTCTGGGAATGATGGATTTATCGGGATCGTGGATGGTCGGATCACATCCACCCCGAGTTAACAAGCGAGGTCGTTAGACGGACGGGTCCATCCTCCTCAAACTTGGTTAGGGTACGGCCGAAGTCGTTAGGCGGACGGGTCCACCCTCTCCGGAACCGCATTTATATGTTTATACTCCAACTCGCACTTTGGGAGTTTGGATTAGTGTTTATACTTCGGTTCGCGCTGTGGGAACCTAGAGTTGATATTTATACTCCAATTCACACTTTGGGAAATTGGAGTTAGTGTTTATACTCCGGTTTGCACTCTAGGAACCTAGAGTTGATATGTATACTCCAATTCGCACTCTGGGAAAGTGGAGTTAGGATTTATACTCTGGTTCGCACTCTGAGAACCTAGAGTTGATGTTTATACTCCAATTCACACTCTGGGAAAGTGGAGTTAGTTATACGACTGTCGTGTGTCGGTCCAGTTCAGCCTTTGATGTGATGGCTTTACCCCCGAGTCGAGGTTTCACTTAGTGAGTGGCCGGTCGTATCGCAGTCACTCGCTATTTGAATAAATTCCATTATGCGATAGAACTTAGCTCTTCGTGCGTCGTGATTGTTGAATGTCGCATTCGGTGAATCACAGCTCTAGCTTGAAGAGATAGTAGTTTATTGCTGGAATGGAAAAACATGGCAAAGTCTGTGCCTTATTATAAATTCAAACTTCAGAATGCAAAGAAAATTGCAAAGTATTCATAGACTGAATAAAGTATGTCATGTGTAACAGTGACGAAGATCCTCGTCGTTCTAGGCTCTTGACAAAGTGGGTCCACCACTGACGGCGTTTATCACTAATCTCCCACTGGGACGGGTAGAGTCCTCCTGTCTCAATCGATCGGGTCCATTATTTTGATTTTATGGGCCCGCTCTTTCAGGCTGTGGCGCCCGCACAAACTGTTCCAGCTTCCTTTCTCTGATCAATTTTTCTACGAGATCTTGCAAGTGATGACATTCATTCGTATTGTGCCCGCAGCTTTCATGGAACCTGCAAAATTTTCCCGTCTGAATTTGCCTCTCTGACGATGGTTTTGGAGCAGGCTTTTGGTATTGCATTGTGTTCAGGTTTGTAAATACAAATTCTCCAGTGATGTATTCAAAGGAGTGTAACTGTCAAACATAAGATTCTTGCGCTGTAGGCCACGATTTTGATCTCGCTTTCTGTTTTGATTCATGCTCTCTATCCGCCGAGTTTGCTCGTTTTGAACGTTCAACTGAACTTTGCTAGAACTCTCACCGGACTGTTTGATCGCAACATTGCTTTGGAATCCTTCCGTGCTTGGCCCTGCATCAGTCTGCTTCCTAGACTGTTTCACATCTTCCCTTTTCAGGAATTGAGCCGCCTTGGCATAGAAACGGTCCAATGATGCAAGCGGTTTTCCAGCCAACCAGTTGTCAAACTCAGAATCGGGGTCAATCCCCTTAATCAACGCCATAAGAATGGAGTTATGATTTGGGTTGCTGATTTCCGCACATGCAGCATGAAATCTTTCTAAGTAGTGTCTGAGCGTCTCTCCTGCAGCTTGGGTGACGCTTGATAGAGTGTTGACGTCTTTCGGTCTGGCGACGTGCATGCGGAATTGCTCAACAAACTTTGTGGCCAACTGGTCGAAGGAGGAGATGGATCGAGGTGGCAGTCGAATGAACCACATGGTAGCGATGCCCCCCAAGGAAATGGGAAAACTACGACACTTCACTGCATCGTCAGCTCTGGCAGCGCTCATCGACCATTCATATTTCAAAATATGTTGGTTGGGGTCGGAGTTTCCCTCGTACATGGGGTAAAGTCGGCATCCTGAATCACCGAGGGGGTTCAGCAGTGAGAATATCATCTGTAAAAGGAGTGTGACTTTGAAAAATTTCCCAGTCATCATTCGTGAGACCCTGGCTCTTGCAGATCATCTGGCGTATCATGGTCGGAAGATCCGGCATTTGTACGTTTTGTGCGGCCCATGCCGAAGTGTGATT
The DNA here is from genome assembly GCA_030765085.1 of Allium cepa. NCBI lineage: Eukaryota > Viridiplantae > Streptophyta > Magnoliopsida > Asparagales > Amaryllidaceae > Allium > Allium cepa. The sequence goes on along the minus strand of CM060938.1, from coordinate 455,869,293 downwards.
ATGTTCCATATTATGAGGTTGGACCGGATGCTGTCAACGGTCCACATCTTGCCTTCTTGGCTTATAGTCTTCTGGGACGTATGGTTCAGGAGTACGTCCATGATGACGACGGTCCAGGTTCGACTGATTTTGGGCATCGACCCCTGGTTCAACCGCGACAGTCGTGGCACGGTAATCTGTGGTGTAGTGAGGAGCGGCACCCCCTCGGGAGGAGGGCCCGGTTTGGAAACTGGCCGATGGGACAACTCTCAGTTGTCCAACGATTGTTGCCGATTGATATCCAGCAGTTTGCATATGACTCCCATCTAGTCGGGGTCGCGGAGATCGATGATGATAATTGGAAGAGGAAGAACTTTCGCTGGAGGAGCGAGAAGCATGATCTCTCCTAGATCTCCTTCGCTTCTGGCGATTCAGCTGGTTGGTCAGCTCGGCGTTAGCGCGTAGCTGTTCTGTTAATTGTTGCCGACTTTGGGTCAACTCTTGAAGCAGCAGCTGAAACTCTTGTCGGGTTACCAGACCTGATGGTTCTGAGTGTCCGGTAGCGTCTTGGTTAAAGGGAGGTATTGGCGCGGGATTCTTTCTATCTTGGTCTTCTTGATTGACAGCGTTGGAGGTGGTCCTTGTGCTAACCATCTTGAGGGTTGAATTCCTTTCTTAGACTTAAAGAAAATCTGAATAGAAGGGAAGGAACTCGAATTAGTGATCTAGATCTCTCTCTTAGATTTATTCAATCTGGTATCGACGACAGATCCAATGAGCAGGAGAAAAGCTGGGTTTTCTCGGCGAAAGCACCAAAGTGTTCGTACCAAAATTGGGCACAACACTTTTCGGAAGTTTTTGAAGAGATGATAATGAAGAATGTAAATTGAAAACGAGGATTATCTAACAAAATCTCCAATCTACAGGAAAGTAAATGCACAGACAAGCAATTCAGAGTGGTTCGGCGTGTTGCCTATGTCCACTATGAAGTTTTTTGCAATTTTATTGATTCTTTCTCAGCGATTACAAGTGGTTATAGCAATCAACAGCTAGTTACAACTGAAAATTCGAAATTGACAGCAAGAGTATAGTGTAGAATGATGGAGATCTCGATCCGGCAGAGTCTGGGCGCTTGAGAGTCCAAAGATCCTTCTTCTATAGGCTCTGGGGCTCTATATATAGGCGCAGGAGGCTGAGACTTCGCTCAAACTTCGGCAAATTCGCTCTGGCACGTGAGGGGGCCCACACGACCAATTCCAGAAAGTTTCGAGTCGATCTGTAATCGATACGAAATCATTTCGTATCGATCAAGATGATGTCCAATCGAGCTGAAATTTGGTATGAACGTTCCTTGTCTCGTGTGCAATCTCGTGTGAAAATTTCATTGCATTTCTATCAGTGGATTGGGAGAAATAGTCGATACGAAATGGAATTTCTCGGTGGCTGTTTGGTTCGAATCCATCACTTCGAAACGATCCCTTCGACTCGATCACCTCACGTGGTCTCGTGATGATGTGGCACACATACTTCGCCACGATCCGGTCTTCACTCAGAGTTGACCGCATCGACTCCATAAATCTCGCCTTGTTCGTACCAAGGGATGACACATCACCCAGGTTTGTTGACTTGATGGATTCAAATAAGGCCTCATTCATGGATTCAAATAGCAGTCATCGATGGACACGAACTACTGATGGTCGATGGTTACGAACAAGCCTTTCCTTGATGGATACGAACCACGTAGCTTCTCAATGGATACGAAGCAAATCGATGCGAACTGGAGCCTTTTGATGGATACGAAGTAAGGTGACCTGTTGGATACGAACAGCAGCTGCCTGATGGATACGAAGAGAAGCTTCTATGATGGATGCGAAGAAGACACTGGCCAATCGTTACGAGGCACAACACCTGTTGATGGATACGAAGTCCATCGATACGAATTCGATGGATTCGAACACGGCCAACCTGATCGATACGAACTGCCATTAACTGATCGATGCGAACATGATCGATACGAACCGAGCGCACTCTTAATGGATACGAAATCAACCCTAGTGATGGATACGAAGGCTGGGCCGTTTCCTCTAGATTGAATCGATCATAACATGAGCATATGAACTCGGATTGACTTGAAATTTGGAATGCTGGCCTTCATGGCTTTACTTGTCATGTCCTATCAATTGTAGCCTTATCCGGGCTCGGACAAAATTCACCGACGTCCATGGCGAAACAATATATAACCAATCTTTGAGATGAACTGTCTTTAGTTTCTAGTCAGTTTTTGGGTGTCACGGCCTTGCCAAGAGGCGGGATAACAGTTGGCTGGAAAACCACCTGCGTCATTGGACCATTTTTTCAAAGGCGGCCTAGTTCTTAAGAAGGAAGGATGCAAAACAGTCTAGGAAACAGGATGACGCAAAGGCCGAGCATGGAAGGGATCCAAAGTAATGTTGTATTTAAACAGTCCGAGGAGAACTCTGGGAAAGTGCAATTGAATATTCATAATAAACAGACTCAGCAAAAAGGCATTGAGAATCAAAATAGAAATCGGGATCAGAATCTTGGTCCACGACGTAGAGCTCCTATGTTTGATAATTACACCTCTAAATACGTCGCTAGAGAATGTATATCTACAAACCTACAATGCTATCCAGTACAAGAAGCCTGATCTGAAGCCTTCATCGGAGAGGCAGATCTAAACGGGGAAATTTTGTAGGTTTCACGAGAGTTATGGCCACAATACAAATGAGTGCCGTCATTTGCAATATCTCATTGAGAAGTTGATTAGAGAGAGAAAGTTGAAACAGTTTGTGCGGACGCCGCAGTCTAGAGGTGCGGGCCCATCGAATCCGATTAATATACCCAATCTGGCAAGACAGGATGAACCCGCTCGTACATGTTGGAGGTTGGTGATAAACACTATGAGTGGTGGTCCTCATCCAATAGACCAAAGCTGCAGGGAAATGGAGTCGTATGCCAGTTCTATTAGGCATGCGGACTTCGAATGTTGTAGTAGTTGTGATGATGGGGCTTCTGCCAACAACAAAAGACGATGACCGATGACATCATGTTCTGAAATAAAGACGCTGATAAGGTCGAAGCCCCCACTATTGATCCACTTGTCATACCTGCTCAGGTAGGTCCTGCTTGGATGAAGTGTACATTGGTGTGCATGACCTTGTGGCATGTACAGTGATACACTTTGCATGTCACAAGTTGTTCGTGTATGATGAACTCAAAATGAATATGATGACGAACAACCCAAAAAACCGAGGCAAATAACATTTTCAAAACGCACATTTTATTTTACACTGCACAAATACCTCTTTTTCAATCTTACTCCGTCGGTGTGTATTTTATAGATAACTCAAATGCTGGATTCAGGTTGGAGCAAAGTCGAAGATAAAATATGAGTGAATGACTGATGTGTAGTGAGGTGAACATTGTACATGGAAAGTTGTGATGTAATCAAAATTGTATTGTTATTGAAATTGTGTAAATATGGCGAGAGCACAAATTTTGTACTATTCAAAATTGTAAAAAATATTTGTTTAAATAAAATATCTGTTTGAATTTAAATTCTGTGTTATTTATTTTATTCAGCAAATAATTATTTAATTACATGAAAATAGTAAAATAAAAAATACATTTAATATATGTGTGTGTGTGTATTGATGTATACGTTTATTATCATCGAACAAAAATTATGTACTAGCATATTCAACAACGCGCCCAAAGCATTAATTCCATATACATGTGGATATTTCCTTTTGAAATTCATTTTTTCATATATAGAAGTTTTATTTTGGCTTAAAATCAAACTTTTTGGCTCCAAATCCAAAATTTTGGCTCCGACCCTAAATTTTAAATTATATTTTTACCTATGCCTACGCCTAGCCAGAATCCCCAGACCTTAAAAACTGCTCCCGTTCTCTCAGAATCCCTAAAATAATCATCGTATTTCTACTCATGCCTACATATATAGGAATCGGAATCAAAACAAAATCAAAATCAAAACAAATTAAAAAACAAAATCGGATTTGGGTTTATTTGGCGTTCGGGTTTAGGGTGAGGGTGGTTGCAGAATTGGGTGTTGTTACAAGAGGTTTGGAAATTGGTTCGAATGAGTCAATGGAGCGGTAGGGAGGTGCTGCAGTGGTGTAGGGGTTTCAGGTGGTTCGTGTTTGGTCGAATTGTTGGTTGAGGGTATATGGGTATGTTAGGGTTATGGATTGGAGGCAGATGAGTTTGGGTTTTGATTGCATAGGGTTGGGATCGGAGGTGGTTGTGGATTACTGGTTTTGGATTGGTGATTGTGGCGGTGAGTGTTTGATGTTTTTAGAGGAGGGTGCGGGTTTGTATTTAGGCGAGGTAGGTGATTTCTTAGTTTAACTTGTGCATACAATAATTATCAACATTTTTTCTTTAATTGATGTTTTCTCATTTTTTATTAACTGGTTTAAATCCAACATGATGCATAACATTTAACTTTTTCACGTTCTTTGTTATTTCTATATCTGAGCAAACATGGTGGTCATAACTATAACATTTAGAGGAGGGTTTTATTTGGCAAGCCATGTATTTATTCATTGTTTGTTATATTCACATCATTCAAAATATTGATAGATAATGGTAAAGTAATATTGTTCTATATGAGTACCAATATTAATCTGCTGCAATGTAAGCTATGCTCTTGTCTATCATTTCCCCTGTCATCTCACCAGTAGAGTGTTTATTAAATACGATAAAACTAAGTTTTTCTCTGATATAGCTACAAGCATTCAATAAAACAAAAAAAAAATTGTGTTTGCTAGTAACTGTTGCCCAGTAAAAAGCTGTTTTGGCTGAAATTGGGCCATACTAAACATAAAAGAAAACAAAATGCATGCATGAGTGAAATTGTCCCAAATACATTTACTTCTTCCGTCTTCTACTGTTGCCCCTTCATACTATTATGCCATAGTACATATATTAGTGTCAATCATCATTATATATAATAAAATTATCATATTTTACCATTAAATGAAATAAAAAAAATACTTATTAGTATGCAATGACCCAATTATTTAGTTGGTAAGCAGAGGTCCCCCAACCAATTACAAACTCTTCTGGAAAATCAGCTCGACTCTGCTCTGCTGCATGCGTTGTTCTATATATGAAATAATGGCAAAAGCACAACACTAATAGTCATAAATCACTTGAGCTTTGGAATCTTGCTTTGTGTGACGCCCCACCTCTATACCCACGCTAGCCAAGGACACTACGGTGTAATGCCGTTAACTAGCACGGAGAACAAGGCTGTTGAGGAGCGATCATCTGTATAATTGCTTTGTGTGAGTAACGATATGCCAGATAAAATATAACTTGCATTCTTTTCAAGAGGAAATCCGACATACCGACACAAACTCAAAGCTACCATACAGTGGCTATAATTTCTTCAGAAACAAATATAGAAATAAACATAACACAAATCAGTCACAGATAATTCATATCACAAAGGCGGAAATAGACATGAATATACATAACACATAAAAGTGTTCATTAGAGTAGTGGTCTAAAAAGATCCACAATGACACAAAAGAACAACAACATGTGCTATACAAAAGAATAAGTACACAACTATGAGTCTATATCTCAAATGTATACAACCAAAAACTACTAATCTAAGTAGTTAGCCAAAAGTCAGGATGATAAACCTAGAAGTGAAGTCAAGCAGACACACCTGTAACATTTCGGTCTGAACCGAGTATTATTTAATAAGAAAATAATCAACGGATCAGTCTAGCTATAAATATCAGATGAAATGATATAGAATAAGAGATATGACTAAACGTATAATAATCACAATGCCAAGCTGTGATAAATTAGTAATTGAAAATCAACAAGAGATTAATCAATATTACAAAAATCTTCTCAAAGATCAGAAGGAATGTCATACTCCTTATTTCATTCACCAAGCCCTAAATATTGACAACATATAAGTGTCAATCATAAAATTGATGAAATTCAAATTGTAGAAATCGTCAATAGAAATCCGGAAATCACAAAAATGATAGTAGAAATGATCAATCACAAAAAATGGGAGGCCTATCACAAAACGGGAGCATGAAAACTCAGCGACACGTGTATCACAAAACGGGACGCTATCCCATGTCGCTAACCATAGAGCCGGTGCAACGACGTAGTACAACAGTACGTCCGAGGAACCAGAAACTCGAATAGTTCGGAACAACGACGTAGTACAACGGTACGCCCGAAGAACCCGAAACTCGTAAAATTCGAAACAACGACGTAGTACAGCGGTACGCCCGAAGATCCGAACTCCATAAAAACGTGGGTCGCCAGCCCACAAAAATTGGGTCGAAACCCCAAGAAATAAATAGGTCGTCAGCCTATAATAAAAATGAGATGAAACTCAAGAAAACGAGGTACCGTCCCCTTCGTGGACAAAGAAACATAGCATAGCGCTAGTCTAAATCACAAAAATGATCCTCAATGATCATCAAGAAAGTGTCAATTACTCTAAGCTAGTAAATATATGAGCTTAGCTTCATGTCCCATAACCATTAGCTTAACTTAAATATTTACGAACAAATTGTAGATCTCCACTAGAAAATTGTCACCAGAGATTCAATCGAACAAGTTCAAGAATTAACCAACGAAGTAAATGCAAGCGTTTCATACCACTCGTTTTACTAAGCCGTTTAATTAGATTTCTCATACGAGTGAGGAAAAGGTTTGTATATATTAATAGATTGGATAACGGTTTTAATAAATGAGCTTTGTATTGAAATAGTGTTGAAATCGTTTTGATGAAAGAGTTTTGATATTTACTACCAGTATAAAAACCTTTATATTTTTAAAGTGACAAATCACAAAAATGATTGTAAAACAATCAATCACCGAAATTCACATTCGAAGACGTGAATAAAATTCAAAGAAATCGATATCAAATCCATCAAAATGGATATTTCGAAAATTTCCAAAGAAAATGTCATCAAAGTCGATAATAAATGATAACAACAAAAGGGAAACAACACGAATCGATTAAAGTTGAAAATTCAACAAAATAGGCGAAATAGGCAAAATAGCAACATGTCGGTCGGCCGGCCACAGAGCTCGGTCGACCGGACCCTGTTCTAGAAAAATTCTCGGGAAGCAGGTCGGTCGACTGAACTCTGTAGCTGGTTGACCGGACCAGAGACAGAAAAGTGCTTATGCACTTTGGTAGCAGGTCGGTCGGCCGACCACAGAGCTCGGTCGACCGGAGCCTGTTTCCAATTCCTCCCAGCCTATCTGAGTGAGGACCAAATCTCCACCAAATTTAAATCGGACGAGCAATGGACGCTAGGGGTTTATGCCAATCGACTACCCGGCCCTATAAGCTCTTCGATGCATCACAAAATCATGATCAAAGATCAAAGCTATGATTTTTAAGGATTTGGCTTTCAAAACACTAAAATTGGAATATCCACAAAATCAACCCAAATCAAAATCAAATGCACATGAATAAGTGTTAGGAATTCATACCCAACATTCAAAGATAGATATAAGCATAGATGTGAGATAAAAATCTCATCTTTTTACAAAAACAAAGAAGAAAAAGCTATAGAGCAATGGCAAGAACAATCACTCTTCAATTCCAACCCAACAAGCTTGAATCTAAGCTTAAAGGAGAAACATTTCCTAAAGTTAGGTTTAGGAATTTCTGAAATTGAATGGAGAAAGAGTTGGAGAAGATGAAGAGAAGGATTACCAAAGTTTCTTCTATTAGTTTGGAGCAAGAGCTTGATTTGCAAAAGAAAACTAGGGTTTGGAGTTTTAATTTTCCATTCCACTCACCATTAATCTCTTTAGAACTGAAAAGTAGAGGAAGAGGGAGTGAATGAAGAGGAATGGTTCAGTTTGGGGTATTAAGTTGGCTAGTGGGCTGAACCCAACCCAAAGCCCTAAGTGAAAAGGTAGCAAAATTCAACTTACTCCAAACATATCGAAGCTTATACTCAAAAATGTTGCAAACGTCATTTTGAGCTCAATGGAAGGGGTCTCGAGTCCCAATTCGACTGTTTGCAAAAAGTAGGTTTTCGGACTAAAATCCGAGCATCGATAAAATATTTAAATATAAAATCGATAAATACGCGGGTTGTTACACTTTGGGTCTCCATGATTGACATGGTAACCTTTGCTTTGCTGTACTCGTCAAATGGTGCAGCAGCTGCTATAGCTCTGGTTAGAAAAAATGGTATTGTGGTTGCCACAAGTGAAGATGTTGAGGGTAAGTGGGATACAATTTATGACGATGCTAGTAAATTTTGCTCCATGTTAACCGTGGCCATTGTTTTCTCCATGCTTGATTCTGTTGCTTATTATCATTACTAAATTCCTTTTTTTCTTTTAATCTGTAATGCACTTCTAATCACGCCCCATCTTTGGCTTTGTAGTGTTATCTGGTTGTGATGTGATGTGATGTCAAAGTCTGAGATGGTGTTTTAGAATTAACATTTTCTTATTAACACACCCATATGATTTTTTTTAGACTTAACATTATATTATCACATGGCTATATAATAAAATAATCACATGTATAGTAGTTTTAGCCTGATCTTTTATTTCAATCATATGCTTAGAGTGGACGGCTTGGGCAGTTTTATTATTAGAATTGATCTTCCCTTTTATATAATATTCCATCAATCATCATGTCTGCTAATTAACAATTCAACTCAATATTTCAATCCACCAATTGCTAAAATTCCAGAACCAGCAGGTATAGGAAGGAGGACTAAAGAGAGGGGGAAGGAATAGTAGAAATAAAATAAGGAAGATAAATTTTGAGAGGCATTGAAACACACACACACAACAAATAAGTATGCTAGTAAGAATAATCAGTTCAATGATTCCAACGATCTGGAAATTTTGGAATAAGGTGATTCATTATGTATGACTTAAGTGTGTTATCAGTGCCACTTGTACAAAACTGCATTTCATTTCTAACTAAAGTTCATTATTGTTTATTTATGATTAAAACATCATTGTGCGGTTCTTCACATGTGGTAATAATTTCAACTTATTGTGTTAGCAGATATTTAAGTTTCATCGTTTTTGTTTCCAGGTTCAACCAGTTTTGGCTTCGTAAACAAATGTCCGAGTTTGAAGTGGTGATTGGTTGGAGACTGCACCTGTCCATTAGGATCTTCTAACCTTATCTGTCTACCAGGATCATGACCCGATGGAATTTCACATAAAGTAGTCCAGTTTATTGCCTGCTTTTCTCCTACATTGATTTCGTTTGTTAATATATTATAAAATGAGATGGTTTTATCTGGATTAGAGTAGCCATGCATAAATGAAAAGTTGTTTGTTTGGTGATAATTTAACTTACAAGCTTTGTATTATGCTGTAGAGAGTTTCAGCGAGTCTATAAGCTATCTCTCAAAAAATTGAGTTTAGAAATGATTTTAACTCGATCATATTGACTAACGATTATGAGAAAACCAATTTATGTGGGTATTTAGTATGGGAAAATTGATTTTCATAAGTAAAGCATGATCAAATAGAGTATTTGAGTACAGATGCTCAACATAATTAAGTAAAGCATGGTCTACTGCAGTAGTAATTGAGTTTGCTATGGAGTTTCATCTCATTCATTCCCTTTTTCTTCGTGCTGTCAGTGCTTGGCATAATCAAAGGCACGATTTTCATATGGCATTTTATATGGATTCTAATTTACTATTTGTTAATGACTAAGTTACATTGTTCACAATTAACTTATTTTCTTTGTCAGCTATATTTCAATCTCCTTTTAACCTCTTTTTTACTCACAACTTTAATGGTTGTTCAAGTGGCTAGGACTGTCTAACATAATCATATAGTAATTTGGTTGTTAAGGTTTAAATTAAAGTAACTTTGCTACAATTTTAAATTAGATGCTCAGGGTTTTTCATTGAATAATTCAACTTCAGCTCAGAGCCGAAGAAATTAACACAATCAATTACAGCAACAAAGCATTATCATTTTAAAATAACAAAAGTTTAGTTAGAGTTAAGTTTGTATGTAAGTTAATTGTGTATTTTAATTTTATTATGTATAGCTAATATTGCTAGTTATTATTAATTAATCTCTAGTTTCATATGTGCAGGTGGATTGTGATTGCAGTAGTTTCATAATAGTACTAGTAGTTTGATATGGCACTAGCAAAGCAATTGCATTGAGGATTGAAAACTTTTGCTCGAGTGCAAGTAGATAGTGATGCAGAGCATGACCACTGAAGCTACGGTGTAAGGTGAAGCTTGAGTGGTGGTAGAATTCTGATGCGAAGCCAGAGAACACAGGAGGTTGCATATTAAGAAGTGTGTAACGAGAGAACTGCTAAAACATTTTATAAATCTGCCATCTATGTGGTATCCATTGTTCAATTTGAGTCATTAGTCTTTAATACCGATTATCCTAGTGCTAATTATCATTTGTATTGCTTGTATTCAGCTTCTTTTATTTTAGTTTTGGCTTGAACAACAATGATTTGTAATTATTTTAAGACTTTATAAATGATGCGAATGTATAATTTGTTTTGGCTTTTTAGCAATTGTGAGTAAGATGTGCATAGATGCTGCATCAATGCTTTAATTTTTTTTTTTAAATTTTGTATTTTTAGCAATGTGCAAAATAGTTGTAAAAGACGACTATTACAACGGTCAATGCCTATTGTAAATATCCATGTTCATTGTAAAAGACTCTATTGCAACGATTTAGAATCATCGTAAAAATATTTACTAGAACGGGCTTTTAGAAAAGATTTTGGTAAAGTTTATGGCAACCATTTATATTTTTACAAATAGACGAGTTAGTTGAAAAACGTTTACTTAAAAGACAACAAAAAAGTTTTATATAGGTTTACTGCTTTGCTGCTTTCGTTTATCATCTTTCGACCCCATACTTCTAACCTAACTAAGTCGAAAGCAATACACGTGGTATCAATCCTTTGGTACGTAGTGGATTGGAAAAAGACAGAAGGTATAGCGTCGAAACCATGCTTTCGGAGAGGTCAAGGCCATTTGAAATAGCCTGCGAAGGTCTTTGTTTTGCTTTCAAAAGAGCTGCCGCTTGCCTTGCTTTTAATGGATGCTTTCAAAAGGGGTGAATTACTTTTATATAGCTTTCGAAGGGATTGCCGCCTTTTTGTTTAAAGGGTAGCTTTCGAATGAGTTGTCGTATATTATGTTTTAAAGAGAAGCTTTCGAAAGGGTAGTTTTGAACTAAGTCGAAACCTTGCTGCCGTCTTCATACCTTTCGAATATGTTGAAAGTTTTCAATGAGTTCGAAAGGAAAGCTTTTGTTTTACAAAAATAACAGCACCTCCCATTGCTTTCGAAAGTGCTTGGGTAGCCACTTAAACTAAAGGTTTCGAAGGCAATTGCTTTGAAAGGTGTTTCGAAGCTATCCTTCCAATTGTTTTACTTAAAGGATTAAAGCTTTCGAAAGAATGGTTCTGAAACCATCTGCTTTCCTCAAACTCTTTTACTTGAAGGTTAATGGTTTTGAAAGGGGTGCTTTTACCTATGTTCACTTTGACCCGAAAGTTATATTTAAGATTGAAACCAATGGTATCGAAAGAAGTACTTTCAAACGGTCTCAAAGTTATGCTTCTATAAGTTGAAAAATATGCTTTAATACTTTCAAAAGGAATGTTTTGATAGTTTCGAAAGGAAGGTTTTGATGCTTTCGAAAACGATGTTTTAAAGTGTTTCAAAAGGCGTATGTTTAAGTGTTTTGAAAAGAAGATTTGATGCTTTCGAAAGATACGTTCTAATGGTTTCGAAAGTAAAGATCTAAGGTTTTGAAAGCCTTAATTTCAAAACAAAGAACCCAATATCATTTTTAAAGGAAAACCCATAGCAATATAAAAGAGCTTTGAAATGGTTTTAAAATTTGGAGTTTTTGAAAAAGCTTTCCTTGATAAAAATAATGGGTTAAAGGTATTAACCATATTCACGTGGAAATGATTTCAAGAATATTAAACCTTAAATGTTGGTATTGTTATGTTATTGTATGTGCTTCTTCTATAAACATATTCGCTGTATAATGGACCATAACTGTATTTTAGGGAGTAAGGGCAGAATAACCCGCTGGTTGACCCAGTAGTGAATATAAATTGAGTTAACTCCTGAATAAGTAATGATCCCATGAAATTTATAAGACCGAATAGATAGTCATAGGTTTTAAACAGGTTATTAGTCAGTCCATGAAAACCAATAGGTTAATAGTGACCTTAGAAACTATAACCGAGACAGATAGTCAAACGAATGTGGATGGTAAATCCACGATATTTTGCTTGTTTGCATATCATTATGTTATTTTAAATTTCTTTGTACTTAACCATCGTGGATGAAGGAGCACAGTATATGGTTATTAGAAATTTTTGGGTAAGATACTAGTGAGGGGAAAACCATTCCGCTAAGCGGCGTGGTCTCACTAGATATCTAAACGGTTCGAGATGATAGGTTATTATTCATACCAGGCTTTTTGTCCGACTCGAAGTTTATGTTTTCCCTTTAAACTCTCGGGTGCTTAATTAATTTTGAGTAGTTTAAGAGTTGAGGTTTTCAGGTTCTTCTTTAGACGAATAAACTTTCGGAGACGTGCAGAAGGGAAGCTAGCTAATAGGAGTTCTTCTCTATTTGATTCCGCTATGTTTTGATGTAAAGGCAAAGTTGTTTAATTGCTTATATTTAGACTTAGATCATCTAAGGGGGCATCTTCATATGTCGCTCTTGGCGTAGTTTGTAATAATTATATTTTCTCTGAACGTGATTCTCGAATTTGGGATTATGTAATGAATTTGATATATGATTTAAATGGAATGAGAAATTTATTTAATGGTTTTAATTTTTTTTCATATCGATGTGTTTCTGTTATATCAATGTATCAAAAATTACCGCATTTGGTCACCAAGAATTAATAACTATGGATGACTACAACATCCGTAGGGCCTCCAAGTGGGGGATGTTACATGATTATATTTTGACAGCTGTGATTCTTCACATCCTTTTGCAATTAATAACTAGAAATATGACTTTCTCCGCATAAAAACTATTTTCTTCCCCATTTTTTCTTTTTTTGCTTTCTTATTTTGGTTTCAACTCATTTTCTTTTGAAGCAAAAATATTCAAAACGTCAACCAAATTTTTTTTGATGTAATATTGTGGGATTAATCTTTGAAATTCGTAAGTTTCTTCTTGTCACTTATTGTTTATCTTCCCAGTTTCCCTACAATTGCTTAGTTTAATTGCTTTGAGTACTCTTCTTTCTTGCCTCACATTTATCCTTGCACGCTTTGCTTATGATGGACAGTACAAATATCTTTAATTAAATTGAGTGATAAATTTTGGCACTTGAAAAGATTAAATTGATTATAGTAAATAATGGAATAAAAGAGGGTAAGGATAACCTTTATAGGTTGTGGTATTTCTTTAACATCTAGTACTATAAACTTCTATTTTTTGTTGAGTAGGTCACATCCATCCAAAAAACTAGATCTAGCATCTCAGGCAACTCAACTAGGCTTAGACCTTTGGACAACTCTTTGATAATCCGCTCTAGGAGAAAACTGATTTAATTCTATCTAGATTTGGTATCACTAAATAAATCCCATTAGAGAAAACTGATTTAATCTATTCAGGCCATTGATTGCATGAATAACCCTTCATCTAGTTTCATGCCTATCACTTATGAAAATATAAATATAAGATGTCGTCTCTACTTTTCAATATTGCTTGGTTGCACAACTTCTTACGAAGTTTTCCCCAAATCAACTCTTTCCCCTTGCATATTCTTTGTAACGACCCATTAAATTTGATAATATTAAATGAATTAAATTAATATAATTTCCAATCTAATTTAGAATAAATGTAGGAGTTAGATATAGTAATTGGGATTAAAGGTTAACAATTGAAATGTTTATATGACAATAGAAAGAATAACGTAAAATTTGAGTTATGGTTATAAGATTTAATTGATGGTGGAATTTATGCTGGAAAAATAAATAAGGAACTAGCGTAATTGTTACACTTGAATAATATATAAATTTAAGGATTTATGACAAGAATTTAAATTTTCTATGTGTTTATACATATTGGTAAAATTGAAACTATATGTGAATCTAGGTAGAAAAATAAAGAGGCAGTGATGGATAACCAATATAATGAAATTCAAAGGTGATTGAAACGACTGTTGGGTTTTAATGGAGTGTATATAAATATTGGAAACCATTATAATCTCTCAATTTAATACGATTGTTTAATTAATACTAAAAGAATAAAATTTGAAATAGTATTTATGAAATAATAACTGAATTTAAGTGCAACCATATTTATGGAAGTAAATTTTATGTAGTGGATGTTCACATTGAATAAGTTATTTAGAATAAAAAGGATTTAAATGCATGTTTGGATTGAATATATAATAGATGGATTAAGTGGTAAGTAATTAAAATTTAATTCTATTGTAGGAATAAATTAATGTACAATTTATTTGTGCATACCTGATTTAATTTAAATAGCAGAATAATAAAACTAACACTTGATGTGCCTAAATGTTAATATATTGGAACTATAATATAATAGAAAGTTTGGTAGTGAATAGAAATTAAGAAGACTATGGAAATTGGTAAATTAATAAATGAATACTAATAATAAAGTAGTAATTAATGCATATGTTTTGGACATTGGTAATAATTACAAGGTTACCTATTCATCTAATTTATTTATGTAAATCCAAACCTATGGCAACATTTTGTTAATAAATGTGTAATTGAATTTGAATATGAAAGGATAACAAGTGTTTAGGTCAACCATTTATTTTATTTAGTTAAGAATGAAAATAGATTGAAATAAATCTAATTAATTATTTTGGTTGTTAATGGGTCTAGTTAATAAAGGAGAATTTATTTAAAATAAAGAATGCACAAATGAAATGTATATAAATTCAAGGGTTATTTATACCCACAAAATGTTTAATCACTGTATAGAAAAAGTCTAAATCAACAAATGAATTTACTGAGATTTGCAATTTTAATTTATAACATTTGGTGTAGACTCAATCTCAATAAATTGACTTAAACCATGCAGTTAGCGTAGTTTTGTTTTGTAATTTCAGTAGTTAATTTTATAAGATGAAGTAAATGCTAATTCTATTTATAGGGTTGGACCACTTATTGATATAGATTATAGAAAGCAGGATTTATGGATTTAATTTGAGTATTAAATTCAACAAATGGTATTTATTTCAGATAAAATGGAATTAAACGTAAAATGTTACGTTATTGAATTTAAAATGGAATTTGTGAACATTTAAGTGAAATCTTGAGCTAATGTTAGTAGCATCTTTATTTTAGGTGAAAGTGAGAATATAAAGGTTAAAAATCTAATATATGGGGTTTTGGAGAATTTAATTTATATTTTCTAGATATAAGGAAGTGCAGAAATTAACACTGCAAATTGATATACTTAAAGTTTTAATTCACATCTAAGCTTGTTAAATCATTTGAAATTGATTAAATTTTATAAGCAATAAAAATTGGACAATTTTAGAAATTTAATATAAAATTGGATTTTTATAATTTATTTTAATTTATTTAATGAATATAAAAATAGTCATTTTGGCCACGGACTCGGATTTCGACGAAATCAGTTTCATCGGATCCGTATCGGTGAATTATTGTAGGATTTCAAGTTTCGTATCGATCGGACCTGTCGTTTGATCGTGCGGACGCGAAACGCCTTGAAATCGATTTAATTAAAATCAATTTGAAATCAATTTGGAAATTTTGTTTTCAACATAACTTCTTCATACGATCAAATTTGGACGTGAAACTTTTTCCATCGCGTTCAGAATATTTTAAAATACCTATCTGGATATATGGGTTTAATAAATTTTGTTCCGGAGGCTAAACGGGCTTTTTGGGCCATAGTTGGTTGCGTACGTTCATCCTTCTAGTTTATCTACTCTAACCCAACCCTACCTATAAATATACAGTTATAAACCCTAGCTCCATTCTATTGTCTATTTGCTGTACGTTCATCTTCTTCAAGCTTCTCTTCTTCTTCAATGGGGGCTAACCCTAGATCCAGTCAGTTTAAAAAAAAAAAGTGAAAATTTAAAGTCCTCCTAAAAATCTCGAAAAAATATATATTATAGTTCTCGATGTCCGTAATCTGCTGATGTGATTCGTTTTTCGATTGGAGTTATCGTTTACCCAGAATAAATTCAAACAGTTCGTGGCCGTTCATCAGCGTCGCATCAAAGTTCGTCTGATCGAAATTCTGTTTCTGGGTATTGTAGTATGGACGATGTGGAGTACATCAGTATAATTCGTTCGTCGATTCGATGGTTGGATGGTTCGTATAATTCGAATTAGGGTTTATCAAGGGGCGATGGCTGTTCGTTTTGGGGCCAGTTCCGGTGGTTCTGGGTGGCCGCAGGTGGGCCATAGGGGCGGCTAGGCTGGAGCTTCAGGTGGATGGTGATGTGGTCATCACAGGTGGAAGCGGGGGCGATGAGGTTTTGATGGCAGGGCCGTGCAAATTGCGTTGGTTTTCCCTGTAGCGTGCGTGCAAGGGTGACTGTTGCGTGCGTTATTTTGTGATGACGAGGCAATAAATTATAAAGGTGAGGATTGTGTCCCTTTTATTAAATTATAATTTGAAATTCAATCACCATTTTTCGCCATAACTTTCTCATACGACCTCGGATTCGAACGAATTTTTTTTTGTTAGGTTCGTATTTAAATTCCGGATCTGATGACGCTGGTTTGGACGAATTCCGAGACGGGCGAATTTTTGGGTTTAAATCGAATTTAAATTCGATTTAAATTCAAAAGGTGAGTGTTTAAACCCACTCACAACTACTAGAAGCTTTTATGTTTGTTAAATTAATTTTAGAAATGAATAGAAATTTATTTATGAGTATTTGGCATGTTTATTTCACTCATATTTGTTGAATTGCATTTATTAAATTTAACTGTTAATTTAATTTATTTATTTCGTATTAATTGATAGTTAGAATTTATTTGTTTGCCTATAAACTGCTAGTTAACAGTTATATAGATTATTACTGAATAATAAACTGTTAGATTAATAGTTGTTAAATTTAATCTGAATAAAATTGCCAGTTATTACCTGTTATATATTATCAAATATAAATTGTTATTGATTGATATTGCTTGATGATTGTGATTGGATGATGGGTGATGTTGATGAATGGATGTTTATTGTATATCATTAAATTGCAAATTATCATGCATACTTCATTTTATTCGGGATTGTGGTTTGAAATGATATATAACCGCAAAATTTTATATCTTTTAAATTGCGGATTGAAATGATAAATATCCGTATCACTTGACCATAGGATAGAAAATTATATACAGGCACCGCGGTATATATATATAACTATTTTAATGTGATTTCTGTGGTTTGGATGGAATACGGTTTATAATAATCTTAAATTTTATATTGTATAAATATTTTTCTTCCATATATATATACATATGAAGTTGAAAATTTTGAAATTAAAAGGTGTATAAAAATCTTATTTAAAAATGGAAGAAAATTAAGAAAATGGAGTTTAATAATTTATAACATATGTTTAAATGTTAGTTTGGAAATTTTAAGATATGATATTTATAATTGGATTTTTCTCAAAATAAATTGAAATGAATATTCTAGTATAATTTGAATTGGGAAAAATATATATATTTTATTACTAGAAATTGAAGTCTTATTATTTATGGATTTTATATGAATATTCAAGACTAATTAATAGAACAATTGATTGTTGAAAGCATAAAATCCAACTTTAGTTTGAAATATTGATACTCAAAATGGATATACGTATATATAAATAAATTGAAGTGGTTTTGGAACTTGAGAGAGATAATATAAATTTTGGTTTAGACTTTAATAAAGAAATGTATTTGTAAAGCCATGAGAACTATTTTCTTTACAAAGTAACATTTAAGTTAAACCATTTAATTCTTATACCGTTGAATATCCAAACCATTCAAGTTTTAGAAGTTATGGTTTTAAATTATGAATTTCGAAATATTATGCTTTGAAGGGATATTTGGCTTTCAGACGTTATAAATTTTAAAGCATTATGATTTTGGAAAAGATTTATAATTGGGATAAATGATATCATGTTGTTTTGGGTTTTAAAATGATATCGTATTCATAATTTTAAAATGGAAATGTATATTCTGGTTTTAAAGTATAAACTATTTTTAAATGACCGCGGTGTTATAATAACGATGGGTTGGCAAAGAGACCGGGATCAGATATGGACATACTCTCTGTCGTACCGAAAACCACTTTGACTAACCGTGTACGCGGTGGAGATTCCAGAATGAAGTAGGTGGTGGCGACGTTTCCTGTAAGGTAAATACGTGGATCCGACTCCCGTGAGTTGGCATAAGGTGGCTAAAACAGGAGCGATTCTCAGGCCAATGAGGTCATTCCTCTGATCGGACCCTCCTCTTCGATATTATACTTTGATTTTGGATTGATTCAGTGGCCACTTCTATATTTTGATTTTGGGGAGTTAGTCCGAGGTCGGCGGTAACTGCGGCTACGCGTTTCCACCAGCCTGGATAGCAATTGGTATATCTACCCTGGCATTGCCTAGTTGTGCCGTGTCACCTACCATATCGAGCCTTTACTACGAGTTTCTATTTGTGTCGTACCTATGGAGTATCCTCTGGTAGCCTCCCGATCATGAGGTATTACGGTACTGTATAGACTATTGGCATTTTACGTGTTAAGGTGGAAAATGTAAAGCCTTAACGCTATTTAAAAGTAAGTTTATTTTATAAATAGACACTATTATAATAGCGCAATATACTACATAGTAAATAGTTTAACGGATCCTTAGGAGATGTAAATCCCGAGCATCTCTTGAGTTACTGTACTCATATTTATTTCTGTTAATTTAACTCACATAAGATCTTTTAGTTCTGACTCGAGTGTTTTTGTCTTTTCAAATTCGCTTGGGTCAGTCCGAGCGTTTCAGGATCGAAGACTTTAGCTTTGGAGGACGAAGACGAAGAATCCGTATTATTATTATTATTATTTATAGTATTGCACCACACTCATACTGTTCCGCTGCATTGATTGTATTGGTATGTGTAACTCTGATATTCATTGTATAAGTAAAATAAATATTTTGTAAACAGTTATCATGAACTGTATATTGATTATTATATCTTATCCTTCCGCTGTGAGATTCTATTTTGCTTTATTTCTTCTCTGTTTTTCTTATTTACCCCATAACAATCCGCCCTTGCGTATGCTTTGAATTGGCACGCGTGTCGGTTTAAAGTGTGCGAAAAGGCGAGATGTTACATTCTTATCCCATAGAAACGTACATTTTTTATGATGAGAATCTAGACTCTTTCTCTCTCTTTAGGGAGCTTCAAATTTTATTTTCTATCAAACCCCTATGCAACACCTTATACTAGATACAAACTAGGAAACAATTTCTATCTCTCTACCCCATAAAATGAAATGGTGGTCGGATCAATATTTATTCAGTGCTAATGTTGCCTTTCCACTTGCTCCGACCATTCGGTATGCAGGACTAACATTATTTTTTCATGCACAAATAAATTTATTTATTCATTATCATCATTATCCCTTCTTATCAGGCCTAAGTAGGACCCCCGACCTTAATTTCTGAAAGTGTTGAGAGGAGCATTGCTAAGCGCACTCATATTATGTTCATGTGCTGAATTTTTCAAAATTTCTAACCTATTTACTAAAGACAAACTCCATCGTCATAGTTTCATCCAACCTTCTCAAAACTTCTATCATTCTACAATCGAGTTTAAGATGGTAGATGTTCCTACTTAACCTAATGATGTTGACAATTTTTCTCTAATGGGAGAGCAGGGTATATGGTGGTTTGCGCATTAACTTTTGCATTGTTTTGCTTTGTTGTCGCATATATTCATTTGCTTATATCTTTTTTCCTTTTGGTTATGCATGTTTACTTTTGTTAATTTAATTGCCACCTTTTTCTCATTTCTTTTTTGTATGGCATGTTTGAAAAGCTGAGCTTAGTCATCCTCAAAGCTAGCGACGACAAAAATGTTACTGATTATGAGGTTCGCACTAATGCCTTCCTCGATCTTTCTTCTACTCACATTAACAAGAGGAAAAGAGAGATGGAGAAGAAGCATGCTTCCAAAATGCATAAGTTAGGAGCGAACCCTAGACACGTATCTTGGATCTTCCCCTTTTTTTAGCATATCCCTTCCTCTAGATAGGTGATCACCAGTCATGCTCCTTCCATGTCTAACTTGGCCATGGTTTTCATGTTTTATTCAAAGTTTTAGAACAATTTTCATGTCAAGGAGATGATCCAATGCTTGGTCTCGGACCTCTATGCCCACTCCTTTGATCGAGCTGTTGCATTCCCTTTGATATAAACAGACAATGCACAATCGATAAGCTAGATCAACTACAAAGTTGTTAGGTAAGAGTCTTACCTTCTTCTATACGTGTAATTTTCTTTTACATGGATCATCTCATTTCTTCTTTCTTTATTCTTTACTTTTTCTTGTATATGATGTGCTCCCATGTGCTCAAGAAGCACTTTTTTATCATTACAGAAGAGTTATCCCAAGTCAAGAAGCAACTTACACATCCAAGCCTCTCCCTTGCCACTCTAGAAAATGAAGTGGCTAGGCTTCACATAGATCTGGTTCTTTCCCAGGAGGCTAAATCTAATCAGACTAACTAGGTACTGAAATAGGAGAGAAATTGAAGTTTAAAGATCTTATTCTCAACGCTGCTGAGAAGAAGGTTCAAAATTTGATCTCCCCCGAAGCTCTTCAAGAGAAACTTGATGAGAACATAAACAATGTCGAGTACAAAACCTATCCTCAATTCAAGAGGAAACTTGACTCAACTCCCGACTGCTCCCTTTCTGAGCTTCGATTCCCAATTCTTAGAGACGCCGAAGGGGATGCTCTTTAGTATTAGCACGAGCAATAGGCTGAGGCTATGAAGCCAGAGAAAAGAGGGCATTGAATTATAAAAAAGTAGCTCCTTCCCCTATATTGACAACTTTTTGGGAGCATGGTGACGACGGGGAGGGTGAATCAACAACAGCTGTGCAAGTTATGGATCCCCAACTGAATAAAATCCAAGGGAGGTTTCTAACCCTGCGCCTCTAATGATGTTACCGATGCGACTAAGAGTGCTTCGGGACAAGATCCTCTCTTTTACCATATATGATTTTGAAATTCATTAGTATCCTACACTAGAAGAGATTGATATAAGAGACATGTGCATTAGATCTTCCTTTTATTCTCTTTGGTGCTTTTAGTATGTGCATATATTTTGTAAGAAACTTGTAAATGATGTATAAGCAAATTAAATTTTCCCTTGTATCAAACTATATGTATATATTGTATATTATTTCAATCCTCATGCTTATCTTGTCCATGTTTTTCCTCTCTCTTCTAGTATTTTTTGCTTTCTTTTATAGTAGTTACTCAAATATATAAGTATCTCTTTGTTGGTTACAATTCGTTTCTATTTTTCATGTGATTTTTCTTATTTGATTTTAGTATATATGCATTTTATTGTCTTCTTTTAGAAACAAATACATCATGAAAAACTTATTATGCTTAGAACAGATAGGGTTATCTATTTCCATAAGCAAAATATGTTTTTTTAAAGAAAAAAAAGCTAAATAGAAGCAAACAAACACCATATCTCATTAAAATAGTTTTATTTTTTTTAGAAAACACATAAGTAGAGCTACCTACCTAATAAAAATGTTTTTATTAATTCAACAAATATTTTGGTTTGTTTGAAAAGCGGAGGAAGCGTGTGTCTACAAAGGAAATAGAATTATGTGATAACATTTATATTACTATATGTAGATGATCAATTACTGATTGGCAATGATGTTCCCATGTTATAATAAGTTAAAGCATGGCTAACTACACAATGCATGTTAAAGGATTTAAGCAACGCATCCTATATATTTGGTATTAAGATTTATTGAGAAAGACATAAAAAACATTGGGATCGTCTAGTGTTATACATAGACAAGACACTAAATAAGTTTAGCATGGAAAATTTTGAGTAAGGAAATGTTCTTATGCGACATGGAATTGTCCTTTCTTGAAAAGACTCCCATCTACAGATGAGGAGTAAGAACATACGAAACATAGTCCCTATTGTTAATGAAAATTTTCATCTCACAATTCAAGTTAATTATGAAGCAATTATGGTCTTGAACGCTTACGTAATCGAAAATTGAAAGTGTTAAATTTGTCTTAAGTTAGTAATTATGTCATTGTATGCTTACACTATTTTGAAATTTTACTCTAACTTTTTGTTAAAATATCAAATCCGATCTATATCCAACTAAGGTAAAAATAGAAAAGAATCCAATACTGAAACTAATAAGTAAAATCCAGAAAAAGTAAAGGACGCAGAAATTTACGTGGTTCAGATTTTAAGGAATCCTACATCTATGGGTCAAATCTTTGTTTATATATTTCTTTCTAGTATAACTTTTTTAATGCAGAGAGAGTACAAGTACATTTAATATAGAATTTCGAGAATGTTCCAACAAAGTCCCTTCCCTGCTACAATACCCTTCAACTTATAATGTATGAGATCATGCAATGACTAATTCTTTCATCCATCGTCTCTTTTCTGCTGTTTGATCCCTCCATATGTGGTCCATCCCTTTACTAACTGATTTATGCTTAAACAGCTGACATGGCTAAAGGAATTGTAACATCCCGCACCTTAATGGGATAAAATTTCGAACAAAATCGAAACCTAAGCCCATTATAGTACAAACCGTTAGTTTTGGTAATTAATAATAAACATGAGCATATTAGAGATCGATCAAAATAAACTCACAGTGGAAAAGAAAATATAATAGGCTATAAATATTGGCGGGGGCTACTACCTCAAAATCAATGGTATTCCTTCGATACCCAATTGTATTGTTGGTATCGAGCATGAATAAGAAGATTTCTCCATCAACATGTTCCATCTTTCTCTAGTGACATGTTCTTCTAAATCTATCATGTGGGTTGTTTGAGGAGAGGGTCAGAACAATGTTTTGGTGATTGGAAAATTGCATACTTAATCCATAACACAAACTCATACCGATCAGTTTCCAGTTAAATGTTATGTCTTATTACTTATGGTTTATCCGTTTAATGCGCATACGATATGTTTACCTAACCTTCTCCAAAGTGTATAATACCGGCATATGTCTATTGTGCATATGCTACCTAAAACTCAACCACTTAATACTTCTTGATTAAGGAGCAGGCAACCCAATGACCATTTAATACCTCGGTTCCTGAAGCGGGCCCTTTGCATCGCCAACGTTGGTCTATTGGTCCTAGCTACAAAGACCGATGACTTTTGTATACTGCTTTATAATATGTAATTGCTGCATCTATTATTAATAATGTCCTAGCCATATGAAAGATAGTACCCAAGCCACTTAATATCCTCTCAATGGAATTAAACAGATTATTTCCATTTAATACCTTATTTAAGGCAGTCCCCATCATTTAATACCAACTCCCAAGGCGAACCCCTCACCGGTACCTATCTAGCTGATAGTGCATAGAAATCTCTTCGGCCACCTAATAATTCATATTGAAGCAGATTTGTCTGAGATATCCTTTGCTATGCCTAACCGCTAACCATGACCATTTAATACTTTCTAAATAGGGAGGTGGTGGGCCCTCAATCAACCACTCAATACCTCTGACCCATAAGCAGATCCTACATCCTTCGCATATCCCTTTTCCCACGGGTCCTATGGTTGGAGATGTCTCACACTAAGTTGTTAATATCAGTGTCGGATAAATATCGTTCAAGTATCGATATGAGATATTTGAAAATATCGTTATGATATAGGATAATATCGGTAAAATATCGGACATGTGTAGAACGTGTTATAAACAATATTATATTATGTTATAACATTATATTGATGTTATGTTTCCAAATATTTGGATCAATAATGCCAAACTACTATTAAAAACTGAATTCATATAGTTTACAGATTACAATATATTTTCTAGGATATTCTATTAAATACAAATCATAATATAGACTCATAAAAATAATGGAATCCGTATAATGTGCTTCTTTATTATTTTCTTTAATTTTTCACTATATTCATTGTTCTTTAGTCATTTAATCATCTATATTACATTCCCAACTTTTCCATATTTATAGTTTCTTCATTCTTGTTTTCACTTAATTAATCGACTAAACAATGTTGATTTGATACCAATTACTATTTTAGCTAATTCTTTATCGATATGTCAAATATATAACTTTACCGCTCTTCAACTTTAATATTAATGCACGATAATAACTAATAAAATAAATTTTCAAAAGCTAACTTGCTAAATGGTAAACAAAAAAATAACTAAAAAGAGAAGTGGCTCTTTCATGATCTTGTTTTTAGTGGTAAAGTCTTCATGGAAAATAAAATATATAAAACAATG
Source organism: Allium cepa (assembly GCA_030765085.1). Taxonomy (NCBI): domain Eukaryota; kingdom Viridiplantae; phylum Streptophyta; class Magnoliopsida; order Asparagales; family Amaryllidaceae; genus Allium; species Allium cepa. Next base: position 455,844,761 of record CM060938.1, on the reverse strand, counting down.
GAATATATAGAGTTTTCTTATTTAAAGACTGATGAAGAAGACTGAAAAATCTATGATTATAGATGCAAAATTAGTGCATTGAAATTTCTAATATAGTTTACATATTATAGTTCACCGTTTACAAAAAAACAAAGATCGAAAAAATGAAGATATTTATATGTAAATATATTTTCCCAACATATACAATAATAAACGATATCCTTAAAATATATTGGGTATTTTACACTGAATATCGGAGTGAAATATCGACAAATATCAAGCAATATATCGGGAGCGATATTTTAAGCGATATTTTGAAAAACTATCGACTTTGAAGCGATATGAGATATATCGGCGATATATCAATGATATCATCCGATATTATTTACATTGGTCTCACATAAGTAGTACGTGTACACAACTGCTGGTAGTCTCTGAATGAAGGGCAGAATTCCGTTTTGTAACTCTATTCACCTCGCATCCCAATCCACTAAGTCCAATTAATTATTCTAAGCTTTAATATTGAACAAAGCCCACTAATCTCTATTTGTATATATAAAGCTATAATTTATTTTAATCATAATTGTACCGTCTTAAATGTTTAATTGCAACCTAGCATGTTTTATTTATTATCACCATAAATTCCTTTTTGGTCCATAATAAATGATTATTATCTTAATGAACGTTTCCAAAGACATTTATTTACTTATTCAGACCTTAACATTATTTATTCCATTTTTTTCATTATTGACCTACCAATTTCATTAATCAGTCTCATTTCATCCATTTATAACTTATTCAAATTATTTTAAAACCCAATTTATTGCCTATTTATTTTTGAAATTATAATCCTTCTAACTTTATTTTCAAATTCTACCATTTATTACACAATTTTTTATAATGTTCAATTTGTATTTAATGTGAAATTAACGTACAATACACTGTATTAGTTATATTTTTATTATGAATATTTTAGCATGGTTATATATATTTATAAATTTATTTTTATATTTCTAATTATTAATTCTTTAACTAGAATATTTCGTTCTACATATTAATTTGTTAGAATTATCCTTCCAAAAAGGTTTTCCCTTATTACCTTCTATAAATTAACCTAAATTAAGGGATTTTCTTTATTTAAAATTACAAGAAATTATTTATTTCTTTTTTTATTGAAATAAGCAGGGTAAATATGGAAATAAAATTCATACTTTACATATTTCTTTCCTTTTTTAATGTTTATTCCTTGTCAAATTAGACATTGCACTTTTTCTATGAAATTAGAATATCGGACAAATTAATGGAGATTAAACAGACGGTACTTCCAACAAATTAAAATACAAACTAACATTCTAAATAGAATCAGAGCAAATCTAAATTACACTAATATTTTTACAACCCAATCACAGATCTAGAATAAATTCTACATCTTTATCCATATTAAACAATTAATAACTTGGGGGACTAATTTCCAAATTTGGGTGTAAATAATATTCATATTTATTTGTAGAATATGTAGACGTTGTTTTATACACTTAATTCAAGCCTACAAATCTTTAGGTTTCTACTAACGCATAACATCAAATAAAATTCCAACGAAATAAATTCAAGTGTTATAAGTAAATCACACAATTTCCCACTCACCTTTGAAAGCTTTTCAAATTCCCAGTTCCGAATCTATTTCCTTAAATCAACTTTATTTCATTTCTAGTCCCAAAAAATATGTATAAAAGTGTATACACATACCATTAACATTACAGAGTGAGAAGAGATTTAGGAAAAATGGGAATATAGATTTATAATATTTAAATTTTTGCACAACGCTGATCCGCCCCTTCTCTTCTTCTATTTATTTTCTGCTTTTCTCCAATTTGTATAAATACAAATTATTCTAAAGTTAGGAGGAATAGTGGAGAAGAGGAAATGACAGAGCTTCACTGCACTATATCATAAAATATGAGAAGACAAGCGAGGAGTTATGCTTGCATTTATACGCTCTCGAACCAACCGTATCCATTAGATTAAAATTACTAAATTCGGGTTATTGGCCGAGGTTCAAATCACGATCAAATGCTTCAACCAGTTGACCGCACCCCTATGAGCGGTCGACCGTCTCATAGAATTGGTTGACTGGTTAGGTTCCGGTTTAATTTTATATTTATTACCATAATTTATTATTTAATCATTTCTATTTTTATTTCTTTAAACATCCGTAACTTCTTCATTTCAACTCCAATTGCGAAATTCCAAATATGAAAATTGCTCAGTAAATCACCATTAATGTAATTATGCAAATTTATGTAACAACCTAAAATCCTAGTCATTTTATTTTAAATGTTTAATTTATTTTAATTATTTAAATAATTGGATTTTGGATTTTAATAACTTATATTCAAATATAGGGGATAATTAAATATCCGAATTATGAATTAAATGTTAATTAAATGGATTTAATAACTTTATTAACTCCGTTTAATTTATAAATAATGTTGGTAAATTCAATTTGTAAATTTATTTACAAATTTGAACAGATCGGATAATAACGATAATTAAATATAAAAACGATATTTAAATCTATGCAACAGTCATTCAGAGCACGGTCTTATATTTTGACGAAACCAGTTTTATTGGATCCATAATAGTGAATTTACAATTATAGCATGTCGTCGAGTTTCGTGGCAATTAGATTTTTGGTCGTGGGAGATCGAAACGCATTGAAATTGATATCGAAAATTTAATATAATAACTGGGTCTAAAGACCTATCTTCTACATACGATCGAATTAGACCTTGGAACAAGTTCCATTGCGTTCGAAATATGGGTATAATATATAGAACGCTAGGCGGCACGCCTTATTTGGAGTTTGAAATTTTTGGGGTATATTTTATTGAATATTTTAAAAATAAAATAATATGTATATGTACACATCCACCTTAATTTTGGCCTTAACCCTCACATTCTCTGCTATACCTTGCCCATACCCTTATGTGTAGGCCATCCCTTATCTCTCCTTAAATAACATTGCCGGTAAACAAAAGTGGTTTCTCTCTTTTGAAATTCAAGAACTTAAAACTCAAGATATAATATTATACTCATGTAAAAATTAGAAAACTAGTTTTAAAAATCTTGTTTCAACTAGAGCTTCGATCTAATATGTTTTTAGAAGGTGGAGCATTGAATTTGGAGAGGCCGTGTGTTCGGTTGGAGCTAGGGTTAGCTTTTATCGAGAGTGTCGATTGGACGAACGGAGCTTTGATTTGATCTTATCGGGTCGATGATCTTTGCTAGCGACAATTTGGGGTGGTCCGATGAGTTTTTGCGAATAGCATCGCCTAAGCAATCGAGTGAGGGAGGTGCAGGTCGTGTTTTTATGGCATGGGGCGGAGGTGCCATGGTCGTGCTAGGCGAGTAGAGGTTGGCAAAAGAAGCTCGTCTGCGCGAACAATTTTATTTTTCATCAACAACTCCTCTATATCATTGATTTCTTGTACATCCGGCCACAGTGGTGATATCCTATACAGGTGTGTTTTGTTTGGGGAAGAAGGAGTAATTGTGGAAGGGCAAAGATGTAAAGATATACAAGTTATTAAATTTTAAACTTAAAGTTATCAATAAGTTGTAAATCTTGTATCTCACTCATACGACGTCAGATTCGAATGTCATTTTTTGCGTTGGACTCGTGTCATCGAGATCTTCACGATGGAGTTAGTTTAGTTGGATTTCGAGCAAGTAAAATTTTTGGCTAAAATCGGACGACCGTTCGATTTTAGTCCAAAATTCAGGACGTTTCGGCGAAAGAAAAATTCAATGTGATTTTAACTTACATTAAATTTTATTATATCATATCAATGATGTTATAAATGTTTATTGATCGCTTGGATATTAATTAAATTGTTTGATTGCTTGTTTGGTTGAATTTCCATTTGGAAAATGGACGACATATTAATTTGATCATTATAAACCCATATGATCATATGTATATATTATCCATAACCATTGTTTTGTAGAGAAAATCTGTAGAGAGACCTAATGGGTGTTTCTCGCCAATAATTATTTATTTACATCCTTATGTTGTTATATTGATGGTGGTTAATTAAAATAAATCATGATATTCCATTTAAAATTTTAAGTGCCTTTATAACAATTTCGCTTTATTGTCATTTATTCAATTTCATCCCTATAACCCAATAGTTTGAGCTTGAGCTTGGTTTCTGCTAAAAATAATATTGAAAATTCACCGATCATTTTTTATTAATGGTAATTTAAAATAATTAATCATTTTAACTAATGGTTTTGAAATTAATTAACTAATTTAATTAAGGGTGTTTTAAGATTGGTGTATCTTTAGATTTAATTAAGCATTTTTGCTAGTGATGTTTTATACTTAACTAATCGCTTTAACTAATGATTATTTGAGTTTAATTAATTATTTTAATTAATGATAATGGAGTTCGATTAATTCATTGAACTTAATCATTTCAATTAATGATAATTGAAATTAATAATCATTTTAGTTAATGATATTTAAAAGTAATAAAATCATTTTAAATAATGATATTTCAATTTATTTAATCATTTTAATTAATGATGTTTTATATTAAATAAATCATTTTAACAAATGATGTTTTAGTTTATCATTTTAGGTAATGGAGTTTGAATTTAATTAATCCAATTAATTTATGACTATTTGAACTTAATTAATTTTTTTAACTAATGGAATTTAAAATTGCTTATCATTTTAATAAATGATGGTTGAGACGGCTTATTCATTTTTAACTAATAATTATTTAAATTTAATTAATCTTTGTAATTAATTATATTTAAATTTAATTAATTGATTTAATAAAAGTGTAAATTAACTAATATAATAAAATTGCTTTAATTAACTGATTTCAAGTTAATAACTGATTAATAAGGATTTTAAAGTAATTTACCAAAATTATAAAAGTGTATGGAAATAATTATATATTTTATTAAAGATAATGGATTTTTTTATTTAAAAGAGATTTTAAATGTGATTAATTGTCTTTCGGGATAATTAATATTGTTTAAAAGTTATAAAAAGGAATTGGAATTCTATTATTGAGATGTTAAGTTAGATAGTCTTCTAGGTGTTCGGTTTGATGTTGGTTTAGGCCTTGAGGGTCGCGCACTTGAAACAATTATTCTTTTAACGTTTCAACAATCAGGAACTAATTCTAATTTTTTTTATCAATGTGGAAAAATGGAAATCAAGCACAAGTTCAGTTCATTTTTAAAAAGAAAAGGTTTGATTCTTTTATGGAAATGAATTATTTATGTAAAGCAAATCACTTATATGTAAACATTGAAGAAGTAAACTTGTCGCTGTTTCAAAAGTTAAGAATAATCGTTGGACATGACGTTGAGGTAACACTACCTTGACTTGTCAGGTATTTTATGTATAACCATGAAATAGTACAAGTTTGAATTCAATGAGTGGTGATAAGTATACAAGACTTAATTTCCATATGAAATCGTTTTTTATATCCGATAGTCAGTTTCTTTGCTATCGGTTACTTCAGCTACTTTATTATCATCATTCTAAGACGATTTATTGCTCCGTTGAGATTCGTTATCCTTTATCGAAAATGACTAAAACCCGCGAAAAAGAGGGACGCGCTCTCCATGTCATTATTGTGCTTCGTCATTTTAAGACGATTTAACGCTCGTTTTGAGCATTGATATCCAACATCCGAAAAACTAAAACCAAGGCGCGAGTGGGAGCCAAACCATATCGGTCGCACCCATTAGGGTAAGTTCGCATCATCTAAAGAGGTTTCAGCATGCATGCACTGATGTGAAATATTCGGATGCTCGTGTGAAACGGGGTCTTGCTTGGAAGTTCCCGAGAGTGACGCATGTGCTCTTAAGTATATTTTATCTAGAGGTATACTTTCGTGGAAGGGGGAGCATCCTCCTAGTTATTTTGGATAAATTCATTTTACTTATTCGATTCAAATCTTTGAATCAATTTTTTTGTAATTGCAACGCTGAAGAGACAACCACTCTGCACGATGTTTGATTATAGTTTATTGTCTATTCTATCAATTTTGGACAATATCTTATTTTGTCCATTCTATCAAGTTTAGACAGTTATCTTGTTTATCCATTCTGTCTAGTTTGGATTTTGCTTGGATTATTCCCATTCTTTCAAGCCTGGTTTTAATATTAATCACGCCTATTTTTGTTTGGATTTGTTTATTGATATTTATTTCTACTCTTGCCTGTATGGATGTTATCTTGTGAGGTAATGTTGAATATGCAACTACATGATTTTTGTTTCATAATAATAAACATATATATATATATATATATTCATTTAAATGTATTTGTTAATGTACTATTTTATTATTCATAATTAAAAAAATATTTGCTGAATAAAATAAATAACATAGAATTTAAATTCAAACAGATATTATATTCAAACAAATATTTTATTACAATTTTAAATAGTACAAATTTGAGCTCTCACTATATATATACAACTTTTGATTACAATACAACTTCAATTACATCACAACTTTTAATTTACATTTGCACCTCACTACATATCACTCGTTCGCTCATAATTTATCTTCGATTCTATTCCCATCTATATCCTGCATCTGAGCGATCTACAAAATAAAATTGAAGTAGTAAAATTGAAAAAGAAATATTTTTTCAGTGTAAAATAAAATATGTTGTGAAAATATTATATGCCTCAGTTATTTGGGTTATTCGTCATCATTTAATTTTGAATTCATCATACACGAATAGCTTGTAACATGCACGGTGTATCACTCTATGTGCCACAAGGCTGTGCACACCGATATACACTTGATATAACAACAGGGACATGTGAGCACAAGGTTAAACCTGAGCCGAGGCTGGATTCAACTTAAGTACAAATATTCAAGTGCAATAAAAATAAAGCCACGACATGAGCACAAGGTAAAACGCGAGTTATAAGCTGGATCCAACACAGGTGTAATCCAAATGTACAAGTTCAATAAAATGGTCAGGAGCAACGCAGGCATTGATGTACACATGAAGACAAATTCCAAAATCACAATGAATCTGTACAAAAAAAGTGGCTACAGTAACAAGCACACATGCCCAGCTCAAATATACATAATCACAAAGTGAATGCAACACTTCTACAAGGCACAAGACTTGAAAATAAACAATATAAACTCAAATGTGCACAAGTAAAGCTCTGAAACAATTGAAATGACAACATCTGATCAAACAGCAAGTTAATAGGCGACTATGTATAAAGTAACTAAGATCAAGTGCACATATGAAGTGGTGCACGAAACAGTTCGACTGCTCAGGCTAGTGGCATGGTACAAAGGCTAGAAAATCAAAATGTACAACCCAGACTGGTTAGAGAAACATTATGAAACTTAGCACAAATATGGGTACAAACCAACAAACAAAACAACCAGACTCAAGTGGATATATAAGTGGAGATTACCATTAATCAAGTGCAGGTTCACCAGATTTTTTTGACAAGACCGTCAACTTGAAAATAATATCAATGACAAAAAGCTTCGAATAAATGTACACTGACTAAACTCATGCGTTGAAATGGCTCGAAGACATCACATGAAAATAGTGGCATGAGTGCAGCAATTCAAAATGCAAGCTAACATACTCATATACAAAGTAGGTTATAATGAAGATAACCAAAACAAGGCAAGCCTGACATGGACTGATACAAGTAGCAATATGCTATGTCAGTGATCAATGCAATGCACCAACAGCAAGTTATGGATATGCAAGCAATGCAACCCAGACCAATATCACACAAGCATCAGGTGGAGTCACAAGTTCAAGACAAGTGCACCATGTATATACATAAACAACTCGAAGTGAACAAAGCAAGAGCAAGTGCAACCTGAAGCAAATGCAAAGCTATGCTAGTGAATATAAAAGTGCAGACCATACTCAAAGACATATGCAATTTCACAAAATTCAAGTGGGTGTATAACAGAACTCAAGTACAAAATCAAATGCCAAAGAGTCAAGCCGTGGGTCAGGAACCAGTCAAGGATGACTCATTGTCAAAGTGATAACGAGAATTGATCATGCCGAAGAAGTCAACACAAAAATTATAGTAGTGTCACGATGTACAATTGAATGTAATAGCAGTTTCAAATCAAGTTAGAGCCGTGGTGACCAAAGCAAAAATCACTAGTTCAAATTATCACAAATGCTAAATGGCTGAAGCCAAACCAGAAATTCATGAAACCAAATCTAGAGATATTGCAAACCATGATAATCAAGCAACAATAATATACTAATTGAACAAGTCAGGAACAATCACAAACATTCAAGTAAAATCGAATGGCCGAGAAAAATTAATTGACGAATTCAAGTAAATATATAAGAACGATAATCAGGGAAATTAATCCCTATAAAATCCCACGTCATCATCGGCATTCAAATCATTCAATTTCAAGCAACAATAGAGAAGAATAATTCAATAACTCAAATCAAATTGAGTTCAAAGCATATCAATGAGAGGAACAAAGAAAGTCACATACCAAATTTATTCAAATCGAAATCGCCACAATTTGAAGCAGCCGTGTGCAAACCGAAGCAACAATCGATCGACAAAGCAAGGGTCACGAAATCATCTACTCGGTCAATCAAAAAAGTTGACATCTTCATATTACAAAAGCCCTAATTTTCTCAAAGAGGAATGAAGAGGAGCAAAGAGAAGAACGCTACCATTTTTTCAACAAGGTCGAAGAAATAAAAGGATAAAGGGGATTGTTTTTTTACTTCAATCTTTTTGGGCTGGATTCTTTAAATCTTTATTTGGGCTTTAATTTTTTAAATTAGGGTTTTGTTTTCAAAATTGTTTTTATTTTCTTTTTCTTTTTAAACTTGTGTAATTTACTAGTCGTGTGACTAGGGGAGAACTACAGTGGTGAAGTTCAAGAATTCGCAACTCAATGGCTGAGTTGTGGCAGAGTTTTGAGCGTAGAATTAGGTTAGTCTATTGCGAGTGTTGCGAGTTTATGTATGTAAGCGTCTGACTACTTAACTTCTCATATCAACCTTGAGGGCAACACGTAGGCAAAGTTTTGCCAAAGCTGGGTAAATCTATGTTGTTCTATTTCTGTTTTTATTATCTTGCTATTATATATGCTTCTATTATTTTGGTATATCTATGTTGCAATTATTTTATATATTTCCGCATTAAATTTTATTAATTACTAGTACCACTCTATTCATCACCCTCTAAAGGGGAAATCGATCTTACAAGTGGCATCAGGGCTTGGAAGAAAAGCCTTTTTTGTTTTAAAAATTTGATTTTTTAAAAACCAATTTTTGTTTTACAAATTTGATTTTTTAAAATGGATTCTTTTAATAATGCTTTTGCTAAGGGTCGGTCCAGTATTATTCCTCCTATTTTTGATGGAACAGATTTTTTGAAATGAAAATTAAAAATGGAATTTTATTTAAAATCTGTTAATGTTAAATGTTGGGATATTGTTGAAAATGGGTATGATATAATAGATGATAAAATTACTTTGACTAATGCTCTTGCTACGCATATACGTGTTCTTATATTAATTAAGATAATTTTTACTTTATCTCTCATTGTGAAAATGCACAGGAAATCTGGAATACTTTGATGCATTATATGGTGCAAAAGTCAACAACCGAGAGAAATCCCCCATAATCAACTTAGTTAAAGAAGCATGCTTGATAGGATTGGCAAAAGGCAGCAGTGATGAAGATTCAATAGCTGATGAGATATGTGATTTTCCATTCAATGATTTAGTTCTCTTGTGCCAAAAATTAATTGAAAATAATAAAGTTCTTGAGTTGAAAAATAATAAATTGGAAAGGGAACAAGCTAAACCGCATCAGAAAAATAATAATTTGGAAAATGAGCTTAAAAATATTAAGAAATATAAAAACTCTAATTGCAATATGTGTTTGAACCATGAGAAAGAATTTTTCCGTTTTCATGAAAACTTTCAAAAGTTAGAAAACGAAATTTTAATGCGGGAGAAAAAAAACTGAGTTGATTTTTCTTAACATTTTGCAGAAAGAGTTGGATAGCTTTAAGAAGTCAGAAATTTCTAAATGTATGGTTTTTAAAAAGAAATTAAATGAGATCAACGAAAATTTCAAAACCCTTGAAAATGAAAACATGAGTTTGAGCAAATATGAGATTATTCGATTAAATCATGAGTTTTGAAAAGGAAACTTCTTGAAATTGAGATGCTTGAAATTGAGACTAAAATTATAGAACTTAAAAATGAAAATATGGACTTGAAAATGAGTCATGGACTTGAAAAATGAAAACAAACTTGAGTTGGTTACTCGAAAATTTTTCACTAGAGATAAATCATTTAATATACTCTTAGAAAATCAATTCTTCGCGAATAAAAGGAATGCATTTCAATTTGCAAAAGTGTCAAAATATGAATAAACAACTAATAACACTGTTAAAAGAAAAAGGGTGAGACCTAAACACGAGAAAACCATTCCACTTTGGGTTCCAAAAGGCACGAATATAAAATCTCTCAAAGTCAAACCAAATCTGGGTGCCGAAAGGAACATATATAAATAGTTTTGGGTCTACTCAAACATATTCTACAAAATCATTTGCCACTAACAGCCATGGACCTATAAAAATAAACAGGTCACAAAAATCTTTTCTCTTGTAAGAGTGGTGGCAGGCTAAGGAACAACAACAGTGTTACCTGGATTCTGGCTGTTCTAGGCAAACGAAGGTGGACAAATCAAAGTTCCTTAGCCTTGTACAAAGGTAGTAGAATCATAATGGGTGACAACGAAAAATTATCGTAAAGGTGAAGTGTTAACGATACATTTCTATTGAACGATATATTAAATGTGATAATCTACACCATAATTTGAAGTAAATCAGCCAGTTCTGTGATGAAGAAATGAATATTTGATTTTGATTCTTATTCAAAATTGTTGGCCAATCGTCTTTTTATGACGAGAACACTTTCAACTAGTTCATATAGATTTGTTTTTGGACTAATGATGGTGTTTTTAATTGATTATTAATCATGATACAAGTGAATATATTTGTTTATCTTATCTGACACTACGTTCAGTATTTGTTTATTTGCACAGTTTCAATTCAAATTCAATTTAATTCCATTTAAAAGCTGCTAAAAAAGATTTTAAGATATTTTGTTGCATACTTCATGGTCTGGTCTATGACATCTAACTAATGATAATTTTGAGTCAAAGGGACATTCGGATGCAGATTGCACTAGTAATCTAGTTGATATAAAAATTTCTAGTAGAAAAAGTTTTATGAAGAGATATTCATTAGTTGCATCACGTTTACAAAGAAAATATTTGCATATTTTTTATTTCATTTGATGTTAAATTAGCAGACATTTTTCTTATAATACCTTTTTTAGGAAAATAGCCTTTTGTTTTTGTTGACCTTGTTTCAGATTTGTCATTTGAGAAAAATTTGAGTTTATAATTATTTTTGGATTTGATCTAAATGACTACATTAACTAATCTGACTCCCTACTGATTATCGAAAAGATAAACAGTGATTGAAAAAGTGATGAGTGTTGATATTAATCATACATTATAAATTGAGACAGTATAATTAGTAAATTTCTTTAGAAATTAAAACAAGAGTTATAAAAACTTTTTGTGGTAAAAAATTCCATGATTATCTCTATAACTACCATATTTCTAACGACCATCACTTATCAAAATCCAATGTAGTATGTCAATATATGGTATTTTAAACGGGAAAACATATGTTTTTCAATTTATTATATTTTTAGCAATAGAAACATCCAAAGTATTTACTCTCATTTAAAAGTCCTTACGGTTATGCATGGGTGAATTACATGGAATTATGTACTTTCATGCTCATTTAAAAGTCCTCATGGTTATGCATGTATGGAACACATATCAAAATTGATTGATTAAATAGACAAGTTGATTCTAATCTCATTTATAAGTCGTTATGGTTATGCGTGGTTAGAACATATTTAAATTCATTTTTTTTATGAAAATTTGGAATACTGCTAATCTCATTAAAAAGTCCTAACGGTTATGCATGGTTAGTAGATATTCAAATTTCTGATATAAATTTGCCATAAATAGACAAAGCTATATAGATTTACATCATCCCTATCATTCTAAAGTGGAATATGCAGCTAACAGAGTATTTATGATTTTTGTTTGGTTTTTTATTGAAATTTAATATTTATACTCGATTGGGTATTAATATTGTATTAATGTCTATTACTTTATCTCTATTTTTTAACACTATTACTCTTTTACCGATAACAAAAGGGGGAATAAAAAGCTAAGATATTGGTAAATAAAGGTCAAATATCTTATTTTCTATTTTCTATTTTCATCTACGTTCATTTGCATATTTTTATTTATTTTCATGCATATATGAAGGGAGCTTTGTGTAGAGAGGGAGCATTCAAATAGGGAAATCGAATAGATTTCATCTATACTCAAATACATTTAATAAATTCAAAATCTTAAATATATGTTTGTTATCATCAAAAGGGGAGATTGTCAAATATGCAAATATATGATTTTTGTTTGATGATAATAAACATATATATATATATATATATTCATTTAAATGTATATATTAATGTACTATTTTATTTTTCACATAACTAAATAAATATTTTTGAATAAAATAAATAACACATAATTTAAATTCAAACAGATATTTTATTCAAACAAATATTTTATTACAATTTTGAATAGTACAAATTTGAGCTCTTACTATATATATATACAACTTTTGATTACAATACAATTTCGATTACATCACAATTTTTAACTTACATTTGCACCTCACTATATATGACACGTTCACTCATAATTTATTTTCAACTCTATTCTTATTTGTATCACGCATCTGAGCAATCTGCCTAATAAACACTGAAGCAGTAAAACTGAAAAAGAAATAATTTTGCAATGTAAAATAAAATGTGTTGTGAAAATATTATATGCCTCACTTATTTGGATTGTTCATCATCATTTAATTTTGAATTCATCATACACGAACAGCTTGTGACATGCACGCTGTATCATTGTACATGCCACTAGGCCGTGTAGACCACACTTGATAAAACTAGAGGGACAGGTGAGCACAAGGTTAAACCCGACCCGAGGCTGGATTCAACTCAAGTATAAATATTCAAGTGCAATAAAAATAAAGCCACGACAAGAGCACAAGGTCAAACCCAAGCTATAAGATGGATTCAACATATGTGCAATCCAAATGTACAAGTTCAATAAAATGGTCAGGAGCAACGCAGGCATTGATGTACACATGAAGACAAATTCCAAAATCACAATGAATTTGTACAAAAAGAGGTGGCTACAGTACAAGCACACATGCCCAGCTCAAATATACATAATTAAGCAAATTGAATGCAACATTTCTACAAGGCACATGATTTGAAATAGACAATAGAAACTAAATGTGCACAAGTAAAGCTCTAAAACAATTGAAATGACAACATCTGATCAAACAGCAAGTTAATAGGCGACTATGTACAAAGCAACTAAAATCAAGTGCACATATGAAGTGGTGCACCAAACAGTTCGACTGCTCAGGCTAGTGGCATGGTACAAAGGCCAGAAAATCATAATGTACAACTCAAACTGGTCAGAGAAACCATAATGCAACCCATCACAAATATGCATACAAACCAAAAAACAAAACAACCAGACTCAAGTGGATATACAAGTGGAGATGACCAGTAATCAAGTGCAGGTTCACCAATTTTTTTTTACAAGACCAGTCAGCTTGAAAATAATATCAATGTCAACAAGCTTCAAATAAATGTACACTAAATGAAATCATGCAATGAAATGGCTCGAAGACATCACATGAAAACAAAGGCATGACTACAGCAGTTCAAAATGCAAGCTAACATACTCATATACAAAGCAGGTTCAATGCAAACAACCATAACAAAGCAAGCCTGACATGGACTGATACAAGAAGCAATATGCAGTATCAGTAATCAATATGCAATGTAGTGACAACAAGTTATGGATGTGAAAGCAATGCAACCCAGACCAATATCACACATAACTATAAGCATTAGGTGGAGTCACAAGTTCAAGACAAGTGCACCATGTATATACATAAACAACTCGAAGTGAACAAAGCAAGAGCAAGTGCAACCCGAAGCAAATGCAAAGCTATTCTAAAGAATATAAAAGTGCAGACCACACACAAAGACATATGCAAGTTCACAAAATTCAAGTAGGCGTATAACATAACTCAAGTGCAAAGTCAAATGCCAAAGAATCAAGCCGTGGGTCAGGAATCAATCAAGGACGGCTCACTGTCAAAGTGGTAATAGGAATTGATCAAGCCAAAGAAGTTAACACAAAAATTATAACAGTGTCATGATGTACAAGTGAATGTAATAGCAGTTTCAAATCAAGTCCAAGCCAAGGTGACTAAGGAAAAAATCGAACTAGTTCAAATTATCACAAATGTCAAATGGCCGAAGTCAAACCAGAAATTCACGGAACCAAATCCAGAGATATTGCAAACCGTGATAATCAAGAAACAATAATATGCGAATTGAACAATTCAGAAACAATAACAAACATTCAAGTAAAATCGAATGGCCGAGAAAAATTAATTGACGAATTCAAGTAAACATATATGAACGATAATTAGGGAAATTGATCCCTATAAAGTCCCAAGTCATCATCTGCATTCAAATCATTCGAATTCAAGCAACAACAGAGAAGAATAAGTCATAACTCGAATCAAATTGATTTCAACACAAATTAATGAGAGGAACAAAGAAAGTCGCATACCAAATTTATTCAAATCGAACTAGCCGTAATTCGAAGCAGCCGTGTGCAAATCGAAGAAACAATCGATCGACAAAGCAAGGGTCACAAAATCATCTACTCGGTCGATCAACAAATTCGGCGTCTTTATATCACAAAAGCCCTAATTTTCTTAAGGAAGAACGAAGAGGAGCAAAGAAAAGAACGTAGCCATTTTATCAACAAGGTCGAAGAAATAAAAGGATAAAGGGATCATTTTTTTTACTTCATTCTTTTTGGGCCGGCTTCTTTAAATTCTTATTTGGGTTTTAATTTTAAAATTAGGATTTTGTTTTCAAATTTTTTTTACTTTGTATTTCTTTTTTAAAATTTTGTAATTTACTAGTCGTGTGACTAGGGGACGAACTATAGTGGTGTAGTTCTAAAATTCACAACTCAGTGGCTGAGTTGTAGCAGGGTTTTGAGCATAGATTTAGGTTAGTCGATAGCGGATGTCATGAATTTACGTGTGTAGGCGTCTGACTACTTAATTTCTAGTAGAAACCTTGGAGGAAACATGTAGGAAGGGTTTTGTCGAAGCTGTGTAAATATGTGTTATTCTATTTTTGTTTTTATTATTTTGCTATAATCTGTGCTGCTATTATTCTGGTATATCCGTGTTGCAATTTTTTTATATATTTCTGCATTAAATTTTTATAATCACTAGTATCATCCTATTCACCCCTCCTTTAGGGTGAAATCGATCCTATAGTAAAAACTCATTCCGTGTTAGCAGCGTGGTTTCAAAGAACTTTTATATATGTTCGCCATTATTCAAGTTATCTCATGCTAGTATTTCCAAACAGATCCCATTGTTATTTATTTATGATGCCCGGGTCAGACAAGTATTTTGCTAGGTTGTCCAAGGTGTTATGGAGGTCTTGAAGGGGAGCTGAAGAGTCACCTATTATAGTATTTTAATTTTCCACGGTATTATATAGTATACCTATCGAAATTCGTAAGGTCGAGATTTTATAACTGTCCAGCTGATAAGGTTTGTTTTTAACTCTAACATGCTCTGTATGTCTCGAGCGAAAGTTTCTACTGTCCTTGTTATATTATATACTGTCAATTCCGCTATGAGATTCTATTTTTTATATTCTCTGTTCTTTTTATTTACCTTAACAATCTGCCATTTTGTCGACTGGATGCGTGACATTGAAACACAGTTGTAGCATTTGGTGTTGACTTTCGATGGTCAAAAAGGCGGGTCGTTACAATTTCATAGCCAAATTCCACTGATTGCTCAATTTTCATTTTTGGAGCCTAATTAATTATTAATGTAAATTTATGGGGTGAATTCTCTCATTAAAATAATTTCATCCTCGAAATTACTCCATTGATCAAATCATAGGATAATGTAGTAACCCCCTAAACTACCCAAATAATTAGTATAAACCAATTTTGCAGCCAAATGCGCACAAGTGCATAATGTATCATGACATAGAAAACATGTATGCAGAATGATTCTAAATCAGGCCCTTCTATATAAATGTATTCTTTTAAAAACATTTTTGAAAATATGATGCAAACAACCTATATATACTGACAGTTTTATATGTATGCAGGTTTTTCATATCTTTTTCATATAAAAATTTCATGCTCCTATGAATAGAAGCATGATTCAACCAATTTTACATTCAATTCCTACCACCCAAAAATCTAACGTGTCATATTATCGTATCCTAGACGTTTACTCCTATGTCGAGAAAAGGAATTTAGGTGGAAAATTTTACATTCTTACCAGTCTATTTGGTACCAATCTCGTTATACATTGAAAATTTCCCTATTGCCCCTAACTTTCTCCAAATCTTTCTATATATAATATGCATAAGGAGGCTTGTTTTCAAGCTTCAAAATGGAATTGAATCCAAAAAAAATTCTCGTACCTCGTTGACAAGGTATGGAAATAGAAATTCGAAGGCTAAAAGAGCTTTTCCCTTGTTCTCTTGTGCGTTTATCTTAGCATTAACATTAATGCACCGCTAAATTCATATTGTTAGCTGATATATCTTTTCTACGCTTAGTATTTGGCATTAGAAAACCAAAATATTCCATAAAAACCTTTTCCTCTTTTCAATCAAATTTCACACGGTTTGAAAAGTTAAACTTCCAGAACAATTAAGCACCACTTTTTTTTATTACATTTGGACAAGAACGTTCAGAAATAATTTAAATGCCAAAAATAATTTAAATGCTAAATTTTATTTAACGCAATTTTTCAAAACACTAAACTTTTCGATTTAAATAAGTCAATCCACATTTCAACGCAGTTGAAAATCAGTTATGACTTAACACGTGTTCAATCCTAGCCTTTCGTCACAAGTTCAAAATTAAACTTATTCTTTTATTTTAATAATGACGACTCATGAATCAGTTTGTAAATTTTATCTTTTTAAGGAACACGAATAACGACCTATGACAACAACATTGCCTGCCATTCACTCGCTAAAATTTATTATTTTATATACTTCCACTCTTATATCGCATCTATCATTAGTTAAGCGTCTTTAAGAGATTTTCCATGTTTATACTATTTCTTCCCAAAACATATATAACAACTATCTACATATCCGGAAACAATAACACAATTAACATATAGAAACATATCTCACAACATACCATTCGCGTCTATTATACAAAAGACAAACAATGGTTACAACCCAACAACCAAAAGAAAGAAACGGACAAATGCTGACCTAAAATACTACCTACATACTATGGAATGGTCCCTATCCTATGCAGGACCTTGAGCCATTGCTATGACCTCAAAATGGGTGTAGTGTAGCTGCTGTGCACCCAACCTCATAGCTCCGTCGCTACTGCTCAGCTTGGATCTCTTCCTGGACCTATCGGATAGTGACTAGCTTAGAGCTCTGGTACCCTATAGAATCCTGCCCTTGCTCTGCCTCCTACTTTGGCTTCTCTTCTACTAGTGACATTGATGCATCAACTGGTGGCTCAAGGATTCCCACCTTCTTGAGATAGCTCTGTCGAATACCGGAGGGACCTTCTTTTGGACCAACTCTCTAGAGAGGTTGATTATGTATTGCCTAAAGGCAAGTGAAGAGATGGAAATGCGAAAAGTACCTTCGAGGAGTACCAACACCAGGACTAATATAGTGGCTCGTAATAGCATAAGCCCAATTGAAAGCTATACCATCGATGATGGCATAGGTGGCCTTCTATATAAATGGTTAAATTTAATCGAAGCTCCACGTCTTTGGAATGATGATCTGCTGAACTATACAAATGACGAGGCTGGCTGTAGGTCACAACTTGTATAACTTTCAAACATCGATATCTCCAAAAAAGATCAGCTGCAAAAGTCTTTGAATCAGCCATCTCAACATCATCCAAATCTACTTCCTTCGTGGCTATCCCCAAAACATCGCTGAAATCATCGTCAGACAAATCGATCTCGAGTACCTTCACTTCCAACTGGATATTTCCGACAAAGTTATATGGTAGATCCGCATCAAATAAACGCATGCAACATGGCTAGCATTCCTGCTCAAAAGTGCCTTAGTTGGAGGATCGGTGCGAATTCTGCTGTCATGAATAATTCCTTGAGTTTAAAGGCGGAAAATTTTCCAAATTTGACTTGCCATCCCTATAGAAACATGAAATTTGGCGAGGCTAAGTAAACGTAGATTTTCTGATCATCTCGGTTGAGCCAAGTATCTCTTGAGGGGTGAGACCCAGATAGCATGAGGAAGAGTTCGAGGTTTGATGTGGTTTCATGGACTGAGTAGAGGCCAGTGATGGGTGATTAGGTTCAGATCTGGAGAGGGAATGGGGCTAGATCCGATGCATAGAATTGGCTCTTGAGGGGGGAAGCTGCTGTTGGAGTGGGGCCTATTGCTATGGAGAAGGAGGCGGTGTCACTTGTCATCGCGATGGAGGGAGAGGGGAGCTACGACCTCGATTTGCGGAGGAAGGGATCGGGTTCGACTGTGAAGAAGATGAGGAAATGATGGAGGAGAGGCCGTAGAATGGACGTGACTTATAAAGCCATGCTTCAGGTTCAGGTCATGTCCTAAACCCGTTAACCAGTCGACTGCTCTTAGGGCAACAGAGTTAAACGTTAGTGGTCGATCGGCCGTCGAATTTTGGGCACAGGTTTAACCTGGACCCTACTGGGGTAGGGTTAATTAATAATAACAACAATAATTATCTTCTTGTTCCGTTTTCTTCGATCCAACATGATCCAAAAAAAAAATTGTCCTCTTCACGATGGTGCCCTAGCTTATTGTCTAGCTATTCGAACACTTTTGTAACAAGCCGCCCTGAAACAGACCTACTTTCGATCAAATAGAAGCCCATCGAATCATCGGACCATCTCAAGATGAGTTGTTAAGTTGATAAAATTAAAAACAATACACAATACAAAGAGCTAGCTATCTATACTTTCAGAATCTCACAG
This sequence comes from Allium cepa, assembly GCA_030765085.1. Lineage (NCBI taxonomy): Eukaryota > Viridiplantae > Streptophyta > Magnoliopsida > Asparagales > Amaryllidaceae > Allium > Allium cepa. Next base: position 455,825,491 of record CM060938.1, on the reverse strand, counting down.
CAGAATGGATAAAATAGAATATCATAACAAGTACCCATTTTATAAAGAGAACCATCTCAAAGACATAACATGTTAAATATTGCAACATGTTTACAAAAAGTCTTCATAGTACAATATTTAAAAATAATTATCCAAACTAGATATAATGAAAATACGTGAAAGGCATAAATAGATAGGTAACTACTACAAGTCTTCGTCTCCACCTTCACCTCCTAAATCAGCATTACTCTTTCTAACCTATGTTCTAATGAGTAGTAGGCCAGAACAATAAATGTCTGGTGCTATGAAAATCTCAAGCTTTACCATAATTGTAATTGAGCAGTATTATTTAAATAAGAAATACGTCTTACGTATTTAAGACTATACCAAATGTAACAGTCAATCTAAATGGTGGTTCTACAAATACTAATAACTTTAACTGTAATCCCATAGGCCTTTCTAGTCCAATTCCAAAATTCTAACACAACTAACATCAATGATGCAAGAGGAAGCATCCAAACTAATAAATATCCTTTTTGGGTGATTAGGCAGACTCTAGGCAGGTCCCCGTCCTTTAATACTTAACCCATTTTCAAATTCTAAGGCAACTACGTTAAAGATGCGAGAGAGAACCTCCAAACCACTTAATACCTCATTCGTGAGACTTAGGTAGACTCAGAACGTTTAAGACCTATAAAATGGGCAGGTCTAAGTCATTTAAGACCTAACCCAAGATGGCTCCCTACATGGTTCTCACTAACTGACATGTAAGAAATCCCATCAGGTTATTTAATACTTCTCACTAACTGACATCGTAAGAAATCCCATTAGGTCACTTAATACTTCTTCTAAAACGAGGCAGACCTTACCGTAGCCACTTAATACTCTAACTCGAAGCGGACCCCTCCTAAAGATTTCACCTACTGTATCAATAGCAAAACTTATGACCCATAACCCAACCATGACATCTCAGATTCATTCGATTATTCATAGGTACTGGCAGCTAGATTGACAGAGTAAATTTATCCTACAGAATTGGGACTATACTCGCGTTCACTTAGGTTATTTATTATAGGCAATGTCTTACATCAATCCACAAATCCATTACGTTGGTGGCTAGATTTAACTGGGAAGACTTCTATGCAACTTTGGACTAACCTTACATCCCTATAACTTAGTCATACCTCATATGTATAACCATTGTATACATGTACCATCCTAAAAAATTAATATTAAGGCCTTATAAGATATCTCTTTATTACTCCTTTAATTATGGATTAATTCCCATAATTATCATTAACTACCTTCCAAATAAACTAATGATCTTTCTTACTATATTAATTCTAATCAATACGTTCAATACACTATAATTATTATGCTATTATTACTTTCAAAATCAATACATTAATATTATATATATATATATATATATATATATCTACACATGAGATTCGAATAAAATATTTCCAACCACACGTAAAGAAAATGCTTTTTAATTTAAATGTCAAACTTAGACAAGTCCAAAATTCCAACAAAATATATAGCTATATCCTTAGCCATCAATTGACTTGTATACGAAAAGGAATAATACCAAACTTATCTAATATTAACATAGTAGAATTCACCTCTTCTATTATATGTAAAACAAGTCTTATAATTTAGACCTTTCATATTCTATTTAACTTTTACACAAAACACTTAAAAGCGAAAAAGGGTCCATACATGTTTAATTTACCAAAATAGGCAGGGCAAACGAAAGTAAAATTCACACTTTGCACCTATTTTTAATTTATTTTCTTTTAGAACCCTTTTTATACTTCAAGAAAAATCAAAAGAAATAAAGTAGAATAGATTATGAATTATCTAAATCTCAAGTACAGATCTGATCCTACTATGTTAATACGTATAAGTGAAATTCCAACATATTCATAGATTTACATTTATTTATCAAAAATTTGGAGGTTTTAAATGTTATTTTTTCGTTTACCAAAGTTCTTCAAGGCATCATAAAAACCAAATATAAACTATTTTCACTCATAGAGAATTGTTTGCTTCCTAACTAGATTTGATTCCACCTTGCCTAATTCTTTTTCAGGTCTTCCTCTTTTGGAATATATAAAAAAATGGATTTAGAATCAAGAACTAGAGAAGAATAGAATCAGAAAATAAAAGAATTAAACATCTAAACATTTTACATGAAAATTCTTATTGATTCTGGAATCTAAAGAAGAAGAAGATGATGAGATCTGATTTATACCACTCGTATTCTATGTTTGATCTTTCCCCTTTTTTGAATATACAATAAATAGATTGTGTCTACACACATGCGTGCGCACACATACATAAACTAGATTTCAGAAATTAGAAGATAGGAAGAAGAGGGATTAATTTAAATTAGAGATTAGAAATTAGAATTAATTATCGGAAGTTTTTTATTTTTGAAACCCTAAGGGGGAAAGAATTTAATAAAGCTTCGTCGTTGCTACAAAATTTTGTGTAAGAAAAGTGGAGGGTCTAGGGGTCTACTTATAGAGGTGAGAAGGAACTAGAACCATCAGACCGAAATAATCAAATCTAGACCTTCAAAAACTACTAAACCCTAGCCGCCGCCATTAGGTAGCGGTCGATTATTAGCGGTGTACCGATCATTGTCGAGGGGTCGACCACTCCCCCTTTTGTGACCTTATTTATTTGTTTCCGTTCTTATTATTTATTACCTAATTTAATTATATTATTTACACAATTAATCATGCAGTAACCTATATTAACTCAAACATTTTCTTTAATGTTAGTCTCAGCCAATATTTTAAAATTCAAGATTCAAAATTTTAATTTCAAATTCAAATATTTAAATTTTAAATTCGAAAACTTCAAACGTCCATAACTTCTCTGTTTGAACTCCGATTTCAATATATTATATATGAAAATTGATTGGAAAATCGCCACGGACGCAACTGTGCAACTTTCATGACTAAATTTTGACATTTATCAAATTTTCACTTTCAACCTTATTAAATTTAACGGGGTGTTACACTTTTCCTCAATTATTCACAGTATTTCTAACTTATACTGCTCCCGTCATCAACACCTTCAAAGACCTAAAATATTCTAGACACTATGCTTTGCATTATTATATGCAGAACGTTCCTTATATTTGCTGGCAAATTAGTCTACACTTTCTAATAACTCACCCCAACTGAACTAAATGTAATTTATATTTTATCTGCCGTTTGTAAGAGAGAATTTTTTTAAAAGCTTTTCAATTTTTTAAATAGGAAAAATCATCAGGCTATACATACATCTGCTTTCACTTTGTTGTTAAAACGAAAAAAATCCTTTTCACATAAAAACTTTTTAAACCAAAATCAAACTCTTATTTTATTATACACTTAAGAAATTCAAAACTTTCTTCTTAAACTAAATCTATTCAACACAACCAAATTCATTGGTGCATATATTTCTTATAAAAATAAATTTCTAGAACTCCCTTACTTCCAAACAACCGTTTTCAGATGGACCCTTAGGCATATATTTATTTTATTTTCCTCTTTCGAAAAAATCATTTAAATATCTCATGGTATTCTCACATGTAATCAGACTAAGTAATGGGATTTACTTCTCTTCAATATAAATCTGCTTCGTCATTTGAGATGATTGATGAACATTCTCTTGCGAGAACTTGCCTCTGGATGTTAGTGACATAGATTCTTAATTCTTGCTTCTTTGGGAAAAATGTGCATCTTCAATCAACAGCCCATCGAAATCCATAATCACAAGGTATCTAAGTCTTGATGATCAAGTAAAACAATATCCAGCCTATGGGATCCTTCCATACATCGTACTCATGCCCTCTAAAGTTAACGCCTTACGTACAGCCAACGCCTTGTAGGGTAATCAGGGTAGGCATGTGATCTCTAACTCTATAAAATTTTCCAACTCATAATAGCCTCGTCCATCCTTTCGAAATATGGTCGCAACTATTCTGTGGTCTAAATTTATAGAGCTCCGCGTAGATTTAGATAGAAAAATACAAAAACATACCCTCATTATATCCTAATACCTACGATCGACAAACCCAGGCTTTGATGCCAAATGTAATAACCCACACCTTAATGGGTGAGAATTCCGAACAAAACTCAAAACCCAAGTCCATTAAGGTATGAATCGTTGGTTTTGGTAAACTATAATAAACACAAGCATATCATAGATCGATCAAACTAAACTCACAACAGAAAAAATAGGATATAAATACTGACTGAGGCCACTACCTTAGAATCAATGGTATTCCTTAGATATCAAATCGCCTTGTCAATACCGAGCAGGAATAAGAAGAGGTTTCCATTAACTGTTCCATCTTGCTTCAGTGACATGTTTTTCAAAATCTATCATGTGGGTTGTAATGAGAAGGGAGTCAGAACAATATTTTGGTGATTGGAAAATTGCATGCCTAATCCATAACACAAACTTATATCTATTGGTTTTCATTAAATGTTAATCTTATTACTTACAGTTAATCTATTTAGTGCACGTACAATATGTCTACCTAACTTCTCTAAGGTACATAATATTGTCATATGCCTATTGTGCATATGCTACCCTAAATTCGACCACTTAATACTTCTTGAATAGGGAGGAGGTAGACCTAGTGATTATTTAATACTTTAGTACCTAGAGCAGTCCCTTCGCATCATCAATGTTGGTCTAACGGTCCTAGCTATAGAGACAAATGACTTCTATATATGACTTTAATTACCCCATCTATCGTTGATAATGTCCTAGCCATGAAAGAAATAGTACCCAAGTCACGTAATACCTTGACCAAGTAATAACTTATTTAAGCTATATCTCCATCATTTAATACCAAATCTCAAGAAGGACCCCTTACCGGTACCTATCAAGCTAACATTGCATGTAAATCTCTTCGGCACTTAATACTTCTTATTGAAGCGGACCTTTTCGAGATATCCTTTACCATGTCTAACCGTTAACCCTGACCATTTAATACTTCCTAAATAGAAAGAATATAGGCCCTCAATCAACAACTTGATACCTTTGACCTAGAAGCAGGTCCTATATCCTTCGCATATCCCTTTTTCCAGGGGTCTTATGGTTGATGATGTCTCACATCAGTAGTACGTGTACACAACTGCTGGCATCCTCTTAGTGAAGGATGAACTTCGATTGTGTAACTTTACCGACCTCACATCCCAACCCACTAAGTCTAATTAATTATTCTAAGCTTTATTATTAGACAAAGCCCACTAATCTATTTTGCAAATTTAAGGCCATAATTTATTCTAAAGAGAATTACACAGTCTTATAATGTTTACTTGCTATCTAGCATGTTTTATTTATTATCTCCATAAATGTCCCTTTTGTCCATAATAAACTACTATTATCTTAGTGAACGTTTCCACAGACATTCATCTAATTATTCAACCTTACCATTAATTCTTCCTTATCTTTTCCATGATTAACATACCAATTTCATTAATCAGTCCTATTTTATCCATTTATAACTTATTCAAATTAATGTAACCTATAAGTCATTGCTCATTTATCGCCTATTTATTTTTGAAGTTACAATCCTTCGATCTTTATTTTCCAATTCTATTATTTATTACACAATTTATTCTAACGTTCAATTTACATTTAATGTGAACATTAATGTATAATACACTATATTAATTATATTTTTATTTCGAATGTTTTAGCGCAGTTATATAAGTTCATAAATTTATTTCTATATTTTCAAGTATTAATCCTTTTACTAAAATCTTTCATTCTATATTTTAATCTGTTAGAATTATCCTTTCAAAAAAAGGTTTTTCGTTATAGCCTTTCATAAATTAACCTAAATTAAGGAATTTTTTAGTTTGAAATTACAAGGATTTATTTATTTATTTTTTATTGAAATAAACACCGTAAACTAGGAAAGAAAATCCAAACTTTATAGTCTCTTTCCTCTTTTGATGTGTATATTCCTTGTCAAATAATTTTTTTTCCCTTTTTCGATGAAATTAGGATATTAGAAAGATTCATGGAGATTAAACAGACAATACTTCTAACAAATTAAAATAAAAACTCACATTATAAATAGAATAGGAGAAAATCTAAATTACGCTAATATTTTTAAACCTAATTGTTAGACCTGGAGCAAATTCTACATCTTCATCCATATTCAACCATTAATAACTTGAGGATTGGTTTCTAGGTCTGGATGTAATAAATATTCCTATTTATTTACAGAATGTGTTGGTGTTGTTTTATATGCTTAACTCAAGCCTATAACTCTTTAGATTTTTATTAAAGCATAAACATCAAATAAAATTCCGATGAAATAAATTCCAGTGTTATAAATAAATTACATAATTTCTCACTCGCCTTTAAAAGCTTTCTGAGTTCCCAGATCTAAATCTGATTCCTTGAATCAACTCCATTTCCTTTCTAATCCTAAGAAATATGTATAAAAGTACATACAGATACCATTAAAATTACAGGTCTAAGAAGAGATTTGGGGAAAAAGGAAAATATAGATTTATAATATTAAAATTTATCTTTTTACTTATGCAATGTTGATCCGCTCATTCCCTTCTTTTATTTATTTTCTTCTCTTCTCCAATTTGTATAAATACAAATTATTTAAAATTTAGGAGGATCGTTGGAGAAGAGAAAATGGTAAAGCTTCATTGCCCTATATCAGAAAATATGAGGAGAAAAGAGAGGGGTTAGACTTGTATTTATAGACTCTCGAATCAGTCACATTCGTTAGATTAAAATTATTAAATCCAGACCATTGGCCGAAATTCAAACTACAGCTAAAATGCTTCGATCGGTGGACTGTTATCGCTAGAGATTGACTCTCATAGGAGTGGTCGATCAATAAGGTCCCAGTTTAATTATATATTTATTACCATAATTTATTATTCAATTATTTTAGTTTTAATTTCTTTAAATGCCCGTAACTTCTTCTTTTGAACTCTGATTGTGAAATTTCAAATATGAAAATTGCTTAGAAAATCATCACGGATGTAATGGTGCAAGTTTCATGGCCAAATTCCATAGTTTTATAAATTTTCATTTTTGGAGTCTATTTAATTATTAAATTATCAATATAAATTTATGGGGTGTTGTAGGAATCAGCTATTTCATTTGGCGAGATAATTTGGTTGAAGGCAAAACTTTTAAATTTAGAATTTAGTAGATTTTGATATTTTAATCATATGCAAGAGGATTACAATGTACATAAAAAAATCTTAGAGAAGAAAAGAAGTTGAAGGAGAAGTCCCCCTTTTATTGTAATAGTATAAGTATTTATAATTGTAGGCCTTGATTTAGTGCTACGTGGAGATACTTTGGCGCCAATGAGGATGGCATTAACTATACCACAATTTTCTTATTTAGCTTAAGACAATGATAAACAGATTTGAGATATAAATGGTTGGTAATAATCAATTGGTCATTGATATTTATTGGGTATTGAATCTGCATTCAATTTGTAATGAATAGGTATTTAAGGTGGTGATATGATTTCCTTATTGGTTATTTAAAGTGCGGCGAGTAGGCTACAAGTCATTTATTTGCACCAAAAATTGGAAAAAACAACCAACAGAGATTTTGTAGAGAAATAAATGAAGAATGGTAAATGTAAACAGAGGAGACAAGCAATTAAATAGCAAAAAATCAAAGCAATAACAAGAACACAACGATTTATAGTGGTTCTACATTGTTTGCCTACGTCCACTTTGAACAGATAGCTTTATTAATCACTTTATAAACTGAGTACAATAAAGATCAGATGAAAATCCTTGGTTACCATCAAGAAAAAAGCAACAAGCAGCGTAAAATCCCAAAAATGAACTATCTAGCTTGTATTCATAGAGGAAGATAATAAAGTATCTCCCTAAAAATTCAGCAACAAGATCTCCAAAACCATATGGGCCCACATGAGGGATCGTATAGCCCAAATCCTAAGAAATAAAAATCGAAGCCTATCCCTATTTTGAAGGAATTTAGGGGTGCGATGCGTATGAGAGCTTCTCCATGTTCTATTATGCCTCGCCTCCAAGTTTCATACTAATTGGATTAGTAGAATGAGTTATTGCGCGATTATTGTTGCGAAGTGTATTGTTACCTGATTTTGGCCGGTCCCTATGGAGGAAAGAGGGTCGATCCCTCTTGTTAATTCCTTTTGAGGCATGATCCCTAGGGTAGGCTACTTAGGGTCCCCACATCGTGTTCCTAAATTTTTATATACATTGGACTTCTGGATCTTGATATATCGATTTTTTCCATTGAGTTACACTTGTTTAGCTGAAATAGGTTGATCCCTATTATTGAGAGTGATTATAACCGATCCCTTTTTATATCAAATTGCACTCCATACTTAGAACATTCTGTATAACATATCTCTTGATTCTATTCGATCCCGGCTTCATATTACCATATATACTTGACTTCTGGATCCCATTATCATCGCTTTGGACTTACTGGCCTTGACGACAGTCGAGTCTAACTTGTCCAGTCAGTTCAGATATAGATGGATCAAAATGGTTGTTAACACTTGCCGCAAAAAGTATGACTCTTTTTGAACAAGACGTGCTTTGAATCGAAGCAAGTTAGAGTTGCCGAAAAGAAATCCATCCGGTTTTCTGAATAGTCTCAATCCTTACGTCGAATTATTTCTGAAAGTGTTGTATCTCTCTTTGATCGACATGGCATTTGGTCGATTTCCAATAGTATAAATTCAAGATTATATTCCGTCAGTTGCTATTTATGTTCAGTTCTATTGGGCTAGTAAGCTTTGGCTATCTAATTTAGTCTCGACCTTGAAAACTTCGAGTCTGAATTCAATTTCCATTGATTGCAAAAATTGAACTTGCAGAATATACATGTGCACGTTTAAGTATACGTTCTTGTTGTTAGCTCCCGGATGCTTTTGCATTCTCACGGGTCGTCGCCATTTATCGTTGAATTAGATGTAATTCCATTGTATTTTATATTTATTTACTTTATAGTTTTTATGTACATGTTTTCATGCACATAAGGATCGTACCTGATCCCATTTTTCTCTGTTTTCTTTTATGTTTATAGGGATCGACGTTCCTCTAGCTGATCCCCCTTATTTTATAACAGGGATTAGAATTGTCCTTTAGCCGATCCCTTTCTCTCCCAATTCCTCTCTTCTCTCTTTTTTATATACATAGGGGTCGGATTGGATTCTCAAGTCAAGTGATCGTACCGATCCCTTCATATGTTGAGGACTTATTGTTTCAGCTTCAAGGAGAAACTCAAGCGAGCCGATCCCTCTAGCCTCATATATGAACTAGCATTTCCTGCTCCATCCTTCACTTTATTTCGTTTCATTTGTTTTTTAAACTGAACCATACTTCCTTCTATCAAAACCAAACCCCTCTCTTCCCTTCATACCTTCGAACCCTCGCTTTCCTTTGAATCGATTACCGCCTCCATTGTTCCACTCATTGCCCCCTGCAATTCGATTTCTTCACCAAGCCTCTGATGCAAATCGAGATCCTACCCCTATTCGTGTATTATCTTCGCCATTGACACACATAAGCAGGTTTTTTAATTGCAATTTTCTTTATCCTAATTTTGTGACAAGGCCCATGGATTCGATCATCTTGGTGGATGGGTTAGGGTTCGATGTGTATGGAGTTGTAATTTTGCAGTTAGATAGAGAGGAAATGGTCGAAATATTTAGTAATGAAGGGATCAACATCATTCAAGGAAGATGAGGTGTATGGATTAAGTGAGTGATCAGTTAGAGGATGTGGGTGAAGGAGAGGGATCGGTTTTGTGTGTTGCATGAGGGTTCGGAGTGAATGTTTGAGAGAAGTTTGAAAACGGCTAAGTAAAGCGATTCGTTATTGGAGTTTATGGAGGAAGAAGGGATCAATGTGAATATGAGAAAGAAGTGGTCGGCTGAATTAGTGGACGAGGGATTGGTTGTTTGTGGAGCATGAAGGGATTGGTTGAATTAGTTTCGGTAAAGGGATGGATCATATTGGTTTTGGCATAGGGATCAGTCGTTTGCTTTAGGAGAGGGATCAGCTATGGGGACTTAGCCGATTCCAAACTATTGTACCGAGCTTTAAACCTTAAACAAACCACTCCATGTAAACTTTATCGAACAATCAAAACCAATTCTATCTTAAGGAACTCGAACATATGACTATAATAGACAATGGGACTTGCATATCCAATATCGAACTTGAAATTGAACAACTAAACTACTGGGACTTAGAATATGAATTGACGCCTAACATATGGACTTCAATAATGAACCTCACACTTAAATATGTTGATGGTCGATCCCAAAGATTATACAAACGATCAATCTAAACGGCAGTTGATACGATCAGCGTTGGTGGTCACTCTGGTTGGAATTCGAAGTCCCATCACTTAATTTTGCTTTTAATTCTGAACTGTTTATCTCTACACTGCACAACACTGCACCACACTAGTTTACACCTGGCATGGGAGGACAGGTTAATTTTTCTAATCTTGATTATCTACTAAGTTTAGTTGATATGTGCTCCAGACGTTCAAGGTGCTTGGCCCTAATGTCTTCTAGACAATCTTCATAGCATAGCAATCCAGGTGCCAAATTAAATTCTGTGACTATATCCGGTAGAATCTCTCTTGAATATCAAACCGAGTAACCAAAGATTTTCAGTCTGTTTGTCTACCTTTTCTCTGATGTTCCCATCTGGAAGAGATAAATCCTGCCTCTCACAGTATAGAGGGTGCCATATTTCTAGATAACCCGATGGATTCCCAGGCCTCTAGAATTGGTGAGGCTGCTCTCCGTAGGTTTTGTTCTAAACATGGGATCTTGTTTGGAGATGTTCTAGTCCCTTCGGTGAATGATATGGCGTATTTTCTCCTGGAGGGGTATACGACATGTAATAAATTTATATGCTGGGTTGGTTATGTGTCGCCTTTTAATTCTTTTATCTGAGAGATGCTAAACTATCTAGGAATAGCTCCTTCTCAGCTGCACCTGAACAACCATTCTTTTCTAAATGGAGCTTTCATGCTATTTATGGATGTTCTATTCCCTCCACCATCAACTGAAGACATCAGGTTTATCAATAATTTTAAATGACAGATAGAAATCCTTTCTTATACTTTCCTTGAGCCTTCTCTCAACTATCATGTTTTGACTGGTGCTTGGAACAAGCTTAGTATCTTTAAACAAAAATGGTTCTATGTTCATTGTTTGCCTGGCTTAGCGAGGCGATGGTTGGTAGGATGTAAGTGTTTCCTTCACTTTATTCTCAAATTCTTTAGCTCGATCCGTATCTTGAACTGACAAATTCTTTGAAAAATCTACAGGTGCCTATCCATGACCCGAAGGTTATAATTATTCAAGGGCGGTTTTTACAATTCGCGCCACCCCAAGTGAGGACGAGGATATCAGATCCCTTGTAACTGATTAGTGGCTATCTCTTTTTGGGCTTTTAAAAGAAGGTCTCAGCATCGGGCTTCCATAAAGCATTACACCATCAACGAATGCTATAAAACAAGAAGGCGGTGCTAATAGCCTATCGTGCCCCTAGTCGAGGAGGCTTAGGATGATGCCGAAGAAGGTGAAATTAGAGGTAATGATGCCAACAAGCATGGCAATGCTGATGCAGGTACGGGCAATGCACTTGCAGTCGAACCATCACAAGATGCCCTATCTCATGTACCAGCAAGATAGGAAAAAATCTCGCGTATAAACTCTGTAGGAGAAAAACTGCAAAGAGCCTGAGTGCATCATCACCTCGGTTGAAGAAGAATTTTCCTCTCAACCTTTAGAAAGTTCGATAGAAGGGTTCTTGAGTCTCCCGATCCCTAACGATATCATGACCTATGATTTCTCCAACATTAATGTTGGCAGGCTTAATTCTTCCACCAAGCCGGTGATGACATCCTCCCACTAGAAAAGGGGAAATCACTCCTATAAGCAAGGCCACAGTAACTGGTCTGTCGGGGGACACAAGGACACTCACAATCATGGACGCTGCTGTTTAACGGCGGAAATTCTATCGAATTAGAAAACCGTCGAAAAATTTCAAAATTAAAATAACCGCAAGCGCACGGTGTACGACTGTAGCACGTATGCTAGTATGGGTCGATCCGCAGGGAATTGTAGATTTTAAAATTCTATTCAATCAAATTAACCTAAAGTTTGAGAATATTTAAGCTAGAAAATGAGAAAATTTGCTAATTAACTAAAAGAAAAGAGATGCAAATATAAGAGTTAAATGACAATTTAGAGAATAAATCCACTCTCTAGATCATGTAGTTCAACATATATGAAATCATGATCTCTCTTTTATGGTCATTAGTGCTTTAATTGATGTGCTTATCATAAGTATGACATATTTGTGGTATTGATTAGCCAACATAAGCCATCAAACTATAACACATCCCTTAAAGCACTTACTAACTTTCATGAAACTCGACAAAGAAAATGAAAATGAAATATATTTTAAGTATGGCCTATTAACTATTGATTAGAAATATAGACCATCAAATTTTAATTTCAAATCACTTTCTTTTGCCATAATCATATTTTGATGAAGATGCAATTAGTGTTAGTGATTGTTTAAGCATAACCTATTTGGTGTCAACAATATAGGCTATCAAATTCAAAGCAAAAACAACTAGTAAACCATTTCTATCATCATCATTAAGCACAAAAGGAGAGCATGAATTAACAAATAGTCGAAGCTACATAATTAAAGAGCTTCATTACCCCCTAAATTGAAGGGGTTTAGCCTCTCATATTTGTCATTTGATTAACAAATGTAGCTTGCAACATGAAATAAAAAGAAAGCAAAATGAAAGCTAAATAAAAAAGAGAGCTAATTAACAAGAATTAGAACTATTCTACTTTGCATGATTGTAAATCTACACTACAACAAGAAAGGAAATAAACAAGAAAAAATAATAATATTAAAGTTGCATAAAAATTACATAAAGAAATGGCTAAGTTGCCATGAAAAAGAGAAAGAGAGCTTTGAGTTTTATTTGGTGCCTAAACTATTGAAGAGGAAGAGAGAGATTACATGAAACATATGGGTATTTGTACATGTATGAAACCCTAATTCATATTTTTGGTGAATTCCCAAAATGCCCATGAGGTAGTATGGCCACCAAGTAATCATTAGCATGTCATAATTCCCATTTAAGTGTACATGAAGCCATTAATTCCATAAACATGTCATTAGCCTCTAGTTTGTACATTAAGGTGGTGGGTAGGTGGGGTCCTCCATGTTCTTCACTTTGAATTATTTATATCTTCATTCTTTTGTATCTTCTTTATGCATGCATATTCCTTCATGAAACCACTCATATTTGAGATCAAATTCCTACATATATATATATATATTTCCAATTAATTTTTCTCAAAGATATATATGCACACAAATGAACGTTTTGCCCCTATATGAAGATGTATATGTGACAATTTGGAATTAATATGGATTTTGATTAAAACGAGTTAAAATACCCAATATGATCATTTATTTAATTTAAATAGATTCAATATGGTGGTAAAAATATGCACATTTACATGCACATCAACTGCACTGCATGATTTTTGTCTATCTTTCATTTGATGATTACCTATACGTTTTTATTTGGTTTGCAAGTACTATGTCTCATTCTATGCCTTTAATCGCTTGAGGGGCTCCTTGATACAGTATGGATCCAGTCGTGGTCCAGACTCGGACAGGCATTGTGAAAGGGATGACAGTCGGGAAAGATGTCATCGTTCAAGGGAGTTTTCATCCTCTAAACACAAGTCTCAGTGTCAATCGTCTCATCAGGAAGTTCAGTCCAATATTCCTATATACAGTGGTGATCAGACCTCTTTCTATGTTCCCCAAACTGATATATCGCCTGAGCATTATTCAGGCTCATCTAGTTCTCGATAGCCTCACTATGGTAGGTCAAGCAAACGCCTAATTGCTACTTCTGATCCAGTTTTGATTACCATAGCTCCTGAGGCCTCTATGGCAGAAAGATTGGTCGAACTTAAGGTCAATTTTCCAAAAATATGCTTTGATAGGATAAAGTTTTGTCCTTTCATCCATACAATTCCAGGGAGTGCTAAAGCAAGTTCACTTGCATGTATCAACAATGTTTTTATGCAGCATGAAGCATTCCATCATTTAGCTAAGAAAATCTCTAAGATGCCCATTAAGAGGCAATATGAAATCGATCACCCTAAGTTGGAGATGATCGATGATAAAGACATAATTAAACACTAAGATGATGAGATCATGGAGTTGAAAACAAAGATAGCCATGGCAAAGAAGAGTGCTAAAGAAACATCCGAAGCAGTTCGTCATTTGGAGATGGATCAGAAAAAGGAGATGAACGCTGCCCTTAACCACAGCAGCGTGCTTGCTCTGGAGAAGGACACTGTAGAAAGAGAAAAACATTCTAGCCCGTCGCGTTAAGGAACTCAAAGAACTCCTTAAGAAAGAGAATGAAGAAAACCTTGAGGCCTAGGAGGAGTATCAAAGGTATTTGAAGAGGCCGTCGAAGCTCGGAGGCTGAGATTTAAACCTGATAAACAACTCGCTCAAATCGAAATCCTCAAGAAAGAGGCAAGGGAAGATTGTCATAACGATATTAGAGAGAGAATTGAGGCTTGGCTAGTGGATGCCAAAGAGGCTAGCCGGAATGAGATTATGGACTTCTTCGATCCTTTGATTGTTGAATACAATGCTAAAGTCCTAATCCAGCATGACTTTAGTTTTCTTGGAGAGGGTTACTTTGAATCACTTGTTGATGCTTGGGAATAAATCATTGAAATGAAGAAGAAAGCCATTGGTGAAGCCGATCTAGATGAGGAGAAGCTGGTATGAGAGAACCATCAGGGGAATGAACCTTTAGAGCTTGTCTCTACAAGGCTCCGATACTTTGATATTTTGGCACCCTCCGACAAATGAAAAAACATCGTCGAAACTTTAAGAGTCTGATCCTAAAGGCCCCCCTTCATTTTAAACAGCCAGAGCATTATTTTCACTTGGCTCGGGACAGGATCTGAGCTATGATTTGGACTGACTCAATTAACAATCAAAGGTGCTGACCCCTATTCAAGAAGGCGCATTTCGATGATAATTGAAAGTCAACTGGACACAGGTATCCCACCTTACTCTCTATTATTTGAGAGGTTTCATTCCTCATGCCTAGTAGTTATGGGTTTATTTTCGTATTCCCATAGATCTACAGGTCTTCCGGCTCTCGGTCAAACTCTAGAAAGCGATGCCACTGTAGCGCAACAACCGACATTTGCTGAGATTCTAGCAGCTACCGACATTCCATGGCCGGTTTCTCAAGTTGTTGGAGCTCTTGATGATGATAAGATCGATGATCAGGTGCTACCAGGTGAATTTGATGATGTTATGATCGTGGGTGCCTTCGAACACGCTGATGAGCTCAACTTAAAGGAGCGCATCGAGAGAGAGGATTTATTGAAGAAAAAAGATAAAGCAAAACCCATTGACAAGGAAATTAATGATCAAATCTCATCCTACCATAAGACATTCCACCCGACGGGTCGGTTCCCGAAGAACTCCCTCCAACCTCCGAAAGCTATCCTTCCAAGGGTGTTAAAGGATCGAAGAGAAGGACAGGTAGAGGCTTGGGCAGTGCCACTCCAAGAAATCCAAAAGAGAGAAGGTGCAAAAGAAGAAGCCGTCACTTCGGCTTAGTTTGTATGCAGCTTGTATAGTTGTTTTTCTTTTTTATCGGCCGTGATTATGCAGGTACGGCCCCCACTTTTGGATAAACTTGAACTACGATTTTCAAGTTTAATTTGCAAACAAAAGTTCTTTATTTTCTATTGAGCTCTTATGTGAATTTCGTTTGAGTACTTAAAATTTTACTTTTCCATTCAATGTACTTGTAATTCATTGCTCATCAATTCAGACAATCGTCCATTAATTTTTACTTAAGCCTCCATGTGGTCATGGCCTCAAGTTGTACCAAAAACTAGGATCAAGCCCTAGTGTTACAAGATCAGATTCAGTGGTTTGAGTGACCATACTCTTGCCCTCAGTCTCAGGATAGCGGAGTTAGATAATGGATGATCAAACTCCATCCTTAATGAGTTTCTACTCTTTCCGTCGGTTTTAGGTCAGAGTTTATGTAATATTGAGTGGTCGAACCACACTCATATATTTGTTTATACTCATATCCGCACTTTGGAGATAAGATTAATTTTACGGGCGATCAGACTGCACCCAATTCTTGGTATACTTAAGTCCACACTCTGGGGACTTAGAGTTATTTCAAGAAATAGTCGAACCATACTTTCCTTAATTAATTGATTTGCCCCAAGTCCGAGTTTTAACTTAGTGAGCGATCGTGAGCGATCGATCGAGTCACGATTGCTTTTGATTCATGTTTTTCCATCGCTTGGTGGGATTAATTTGATTATCGAATGGTCAAGTCACATCAATTTCTTGTAGATACTCCGTCCATCAGGTTGTGAATGAGAATCATCAAATAAACGGTCAGACCACATTTGTTTTATTTAGTTCAATCGAGAACTTATGTAATAGGCTAGCTCCAAACTCTAGGAACCAGCTCGGACATGTCAATATTAGTTAGTCAGGTATCGTAACTAATATGTAATGCTACATCAATCACAGATATGAAGGAATTTCAAACTTATTTGCCAAATGGAAAGAAATGATATAATTTGACTTATTACATATTTAGAAAATTAAATGCTAAAGAAAATCCAAAAATTAAGTACAACTGAATGAAAAGGAATAAATAAGTGAAATAGCATTGTAAATGCTCACAATTCCACGCCCTTAGGAATGTGACACCATCAATGGTCGCTAGCTTGAAAGTTCCCTCTCCAAGCTTTTGTTTAATGACATATGGTCCACCTGAAGTAGGATTCATGTGTGATGGGTAGGAAAAACCTATTTCAAGACGAGATCACCGATTTTGGATGTTCTAGGTCAGACTTTAGTATTGTAGTATCGAGCGACTTGGTATCAATGTGCAGTTGCCCTCAAATCAGCTTCTTCATGCTTCTCATCTACAGAGTCTAGAGATTTAAGAAGAGATCTCTGTTTTTTTGGATTGCAGGTTACTTGATGATAAGGAACTTCGAGTTCGACAAGAATAATGGCTTCACAGATGTAGCAAGGGCAAATGAAGCATGGCTAGTTGCAGATTTATAGGTGGTTCTGTAAGCCCACAATGCTGTTGGAAATTCATCCACCCACTTGCCTCTATCTTTTTTTGAATGCATCTTTAAAATGGACTTTACGATTTTGTTCACAGCTTCAGCTTTTCCATTTTCTTAAGGGTGAGCAACTGCCGCAAACCTCTTTTAAATATGATGCCGATGGCAGAAACCTTTGAATTTAGCTTTGTCGAATTGAGTCCCATTATTAGTTACAATGTTTCATGGAAATACAAAATGACGTTGATGTTCAACACAATGAAGTCGATTTCTTTCTCTATCGTAATCATGGCTAAAGGTTCCGCTTCAGCCCATTTGGCGGAGTAATCAACTGCTACGATGGCGTACTTCGCACCGCCTTTTGAGATCCGTAAGGAACTAATAATATCTATGCCCCATATGGAAAACGGTCATGGATTGACCATTTATGTGATTTCCATGGATGGAGCTCTCGAAACTTTTGCGTACATCTGGCACTTGTCGCATCGCTTAGCGTAATCAGCAACTTATTGGTTGACAATCAGCCAATAATAGCCATAATGAAATATTTTATTTGCTAGGGTTTTCTCCCTAGTGTGATCGCCAAATTCCCTAGTGTGAAACCAAGCCCATTTGTTATGCCTCCCTCGTGCTAGCAAACTTTGCAAACGAGATAGCCTCTTTGTTTTGATCCTGGGGAATGTGCATGATATCATAATACTCAAAGCCAATCAATAGCTCTTGGACATGAATAAAGTGCGGGGCAAGTCGTTGTCCTTTAACCAAGTAATCTCCCCTAAATTTGTATACCACTAATTAGGAATCGCAAAAGAATTCAAGAGAAATTTTTCCCAGTTCTCTGGCAAGTTTGAATCCAGCAATCAGAGCTTCATACTTGGCTTCATTGTTCATTGCGGGGAAGTCAAGCTTCAAACATAACAAATTAATCGATCTTCCAGGGTTACTTGCATGATTCTGGCTCCAACTCATTGGATGCTCCATCCATACACATTTTCCATTGAATGGTAGTGACTCTACCACTCTTTGGGAGATCATCCCGTGCCGTGAATTTTGCTATAAAGTCTGCCAATGCCGGTCCTTAGATGACACTTCGAGGGAGACAAGTAATGCCAAATCAGCTCAGTTCAATGTTCCACTTGAGTAACCTTCTGGACGTCACGGCTCGTTGTAGACTTGTCGTAACGGTTGATCAGTGTAAATATTGATGGGATTAGCTTAAAAATAAAGGCAAAGTTTTCATGAAGCAATCAACAAGCATTATGCCAATTTCTCTATTTTCGTATGTTTCCTTTCAGCTCCTGTTAATCGTTCTCTATTATAATCGATTGCTCGTCGACAGAAATTCTATCGGTTTAGAAAACCGTCGAACGAATTTAAATTATAAATAACTGCAAACGCACGACATACACTTGTATATGGCGAATACGGGTCGATCCACAGAGAATTGATGATTTTAAAATTCTATTCAATCAAATTATACCAAAGTCAAGTGAAAGTTAAGCTAGAGAATTAGAAAATTAGCTAACTAACTAAAAGAAAAGAAATGCAAATATAAGAGTTAAATGATAAGTTAGAGAATAAATCCACTCTCTAGATCACATAGTTCTACACATATGAAATCATGATCTCTCTTTTATGGTCATTAGTGCTTTAATTGTTGTGCTTATCATGAGTATGTCATATTTGTCCTATTGATTAGCTAACATAAGCCATTAAACTATAACACATCACTTAAAGAACTTACTAACTTTCATTAAACTCGACAAAGAAAATGAAAATGAAATCTATTTTAAGTATGGCCTATTAACTATTGATTAGGAATATAGACCATCAAATTTTAATTTTAAATCACTTTCTTATGCCATGATCATATTTTGATGAAAATGCATTTGTGTTAGTGATTGTTTAAGCATAGCCTATTTGGTGTCAACAATATAGGCTACCAAATTCAAAGCAAGAACACAAATAAAAAACTTCATTGATCATCGTTATGCACAAAAAGACAACATGGTTTAACAAATAGTTGAAGCTACATAATTAGAGAGCTTCATTATCCCTAAATTGAAGGGGTTTAGCCTCTCATATTTGTCATTTGATTAACAAATGTAGCTAGCAACATGAAAGCAAAAGGAAAAGAAAATGAAAGCTAATGGAAAAGAAAAATTATTCTACTTGCATAAAGTAAAATGGATCAACACTACAATATGAAAGGAAAATAAATAATAGAAGAAAAGAGAAATATATTAAAGTTGCATAAAAAAATTACATGAAATAAAATGGCTAAGTAGCCATGGAAAAAGAAAAAAGAAGCTTTCTTTTTTATTTTGAGCCTAAACTAAACTAAAGAGAGACTAAGGAAAAAAGAAACTAAGCAAGAGGAGGGTTACATGAAACATAAGGGGTATATATACATGTGTTGAACCCTAATTCATATTTTTGGGGAATGCCCAAAATACCCTTGAGAAAGTGTGGAGGTCAAGTAATCATTAGCTTCTACTAATCATCATTTAAGTGTACGTGTAGCCATTAATTCCATAAGCATGTGCATTAGCCTCTAATTTGTACATTAAAGTGGTGGCTAGGTTGGGTCCTCCATGTTCTTCATTTTGAATCATTTCCATCTTCATTCTTTTGCATCTTTTTTGTACATGCATATTCCTTTATGAAACCGCTTGTAATTGATTTTAATTTCCTACAAAATAATATAGAAATTTCTAATTAAATTTTCTCAATCTAATATGCTCAAAAATGACTATTTTGACCTTGGATGAAGATGAATATGTGACAATTTCAAATAATTTGAATTTTGGTTTAAACAAGTTAAAATACCCAATATGATCATTTATTCAATTTAAATAGATTAAATATGGTGGTAAAAATATGCACATTTACATGCACATCATCGACCTATCTCCGGATTCGATTCTCATTGCGGAACAGTGAGATACTTATAGCGTATACTGACACGGCCAAGTAGATATGCAAGTCTACATGGTCCATCGTCTTCGAAAAGATGGGAGGCTTCTCTAATTGGTCCACCAAAGCTTGGAATGGGTCGTTACAATCCTGCGTCCATTCAAAGTTCCTTTTCCCTCTTCTAACCAAGTTGAGGAAAACAATGTATTTGTCAATGGCTCTGGAAATAAATCGACTTAGGACGACAACCTTCCTATTAAGGCTCTGTACTTGTTTGATAGTCTTTGGCACCTGGATGTTGTGAATTGCACGAATCTTCTCGAGATTAGCTTCTATTCTGCGAGCATTGACAATATAACCCAAGAATTTTCCTAATGTGAAGCCAAAGGAACATTTTATAGGACTGATCTTCATTTTGAATATCATAGGATATCGAACATCTCTGCTAAGTCTCTAATGTGGTCACTTGATTGTCGTGACTTCACGAGAATATCGTCCACATATACCACCATTGTCTTTCTAATCTAATCTTTAAACATTTTGTTGACCAGGCCCTTATGAGTTGCTCCAGCATTCTTTAATCCAAATGGCATTACCACATAGCAATACAATCAAATGTCGGTAATGAAGCTGGTGTGCTCTTGGTCGGGGATGTGATCAGGATTTGGTTATATCTATAATATGCATCCATGAAAGATAGAAACTCGTGTCCTATGGTAGAATCTACCAGCTGATCAATTCTCGAAAGGGGTAAACTATCTTTTGGGTATGCTTTGTTTAAATCCAAATAGTTTGCAAATGTTCACCACTTTCCATTCGCCTTTCTTACAAGTAAAGGATTAGATACCCACTTAGGGCATAGGGCGTTGCAAACAAAGTTATTTCTTTTGAGCCTATCCACCTCCTCTTTAACGGCGGCATATCTCTCTGGAACCATGCCACACCTTTTCAGTTTCACTGGAACATGCCTCTGGTCGATGTTTAATGCATGGCTCGCAATGTCAAGTGAGTTCCCACACATATCAGAATGAGTCCATGCGAACACATCAAGATTCGCTCGGAGAAAACCACCAAGTTCTTTCATCATCAGTGAGCTGAGCTATGATCTGAACTTTAGGACCCGTGATGGGTTCTCGTGGCTGTCCGCGATGTCGATCATCAGCTCAGCCAGTGCAACTTTGGTCTCTTTGGGCTCATCCTCATCATCCCTTGGATCTATGTCTTTATATAACCGACTATGGCATCCGAGCCAAGGCTCATGCTTTGGTTGTCAATCTTTGGTGGTTTGGATGCGGAGAAACTTGTTTACACCCTTACCTTTCTCCTTCCGCTAAGCGTCCCTTAATTCAGTAACATATCTAGCACATCTAGTTGCCTGAATACCATGCATA
Source organism: Allium cepa (assembly GCA_030765085.1). NCBI lineage: Eukaryota > Viridiplantae > Streptophyta > Magnoliopsida > Asparagales > Amaryllidaceae > Allium > Allium cepa. The sequence goes on along the minus strand of CM060938.1, from coordinate 455,803,975 downwards.
ACTCCAACACTGTTATCGGTTAGGAACTTCAAAGTCAAACACCATGCGACATGAGCTGCCTAGAATTCATCCAGGGATGGTCGGCCTAGAAAAGCTTTATAAGGAGAGTTAACATCCAAGACAATAAATGAAAACATCCGCACTGTCCTACGGTTACCATTTCCCAACTCTACGGGCAATTCGACATAACCAACAAATTTGGTGGCAGTACCGTTAAATCCATAAATGCAGGCTTTAAACGGTTTCAAGTCCTTGGCTTCCATCCTCATATGATTGTAAATATTTTTGAAAATTACAGTTACAGAATTTCCACAGTCAACTGAGATCCTCCTCACTAAGGCAGGGTTGATCATGGCTGAAATGACCATTGGGTCAATCATCGCTGCCTCCATTTTATCTGCATCTCTGTTTCTAAATACAATGTTGTCTGCCATTGTATGCTATTGTTTTTCGAAAGCTTCATCTTATGTACGAACAACACTCAAACTAATAGGCTTGATTGCACTAGCATAGCACTCCATCTCTTATCAGCTGGATATGTTCCTCCGACTATCGTATTGGTCACTAATATTCTACCAGTCCACACAGCCTCCTCAGACCTATGTGGCACTTGTCCTCGGTTGGGCTCGGATGTCCCCTGCCCGCCATCCCATGGAGCTTTAATAAACTATTGTAGTTTTCTTTCCCAAATTGGTTTCTCGATAACACCCTGGAGATGCCTACATTCATTCGTGTTATGGCAATAGCATTTGTGGAACTGGAAGTATTTTCCAACCAGCTTCTGCTTCTCCATCGATTCTTTCAGAGGTGGCTTCCTATACTGCATGGTATTGCATGTAAATAAATAGAAATTCTCTAGAGATGTATTCAGTGGTGGTGTAGGTATCATACATTGGAATCCTAGGCTTACCTTTTTCGGAATCCCACTTTCGCTCACGGTTCCTATCATCGCCTTTCTTTCGCTGATTCGATTTATTTTGGATATTTACTTGAACTTTTTCAGAACTCTTCCCTGATTGTTTCACCGCAACGTTACTTTGCACTCCCTCTCCACTTGGTCCCACAACATTCTTCTTCCTAGAGCATCTACCTTTCTCTTTTCTTAAATACTGAGCTACTTATGCGTAGAAACGCTCCAACATTATGGGTGGTTTTCTAGCTAACCAACCACCAAAGTTAGACTTTAAGTCAATCCCTCTTGTTACCGCCATCAATATTGAATGGTAATTCGAATCACTGACTTCTATGATGGCTGCATGAAATCTCTTCAAATAGTCTTTCAACGTTTCTCTTGGAGTCTGGATCACGCTTGATAGGAACATTACATCTTTTAGGCAAGTTGCATGCATACGGAACCACTCCATGAAATTTTGTTGCCAAATCGTCAAATCTAAAGATCGACCGTGGGGGTAGTCTCATAAACCACATTGTTTCTATGCCAAAGAGAATAATAGGAAAACATCTGCATTTTGTTGCATCATCGACTCGTGGGAAATCCATCAGCCATTCATATCTCATGATATGTTGCTTGGGGTTGGTTTTTTCCTCATGGGCGGGAATTGATGGCATGTTAAACCTTCTTGGATACTCCACATGTAGGATATTATTGGATAGGGTGGCTTCTTGATATTCCTCAATAATCATTGGTCAATCCTTGGCTTTCCATTACTAACCGTTTAACTACAGCCGACAAGTCAAACATTTGGATAGTTGGAGCCAAGCGGTAGTCGTGCTCCACCTTACAGGAATGATCTCATCGATGTCTACGGTCGATCCGCGCCTTCTTGGCTCAACATCCTCTTGATGCATATATGTGCATTCACTTCAGCGTCATTTCAAGGAGGTAACTGGTCTGCATCCACTTGAACCCCAGCATCTAAATCAACCATGGTGACTCCAGGGAGAAGGCATATTTCCTCCTCTAGAGGAGGGGGTCGGCCCTATAGAGGGATCAGGCCCGATTGGTCCTTGCAACCTAGGTAGGGTAATTCGTTGATGTCCAGAAGATTCAAATAGATTTATGCAATCCAGTAGCAGCATAGGGATTCAAACAGAGCTGAGAATCTGTTCTCAGTGAAAGCACCAAAATATTTGCAGTAAAAATTGACACAAACACCCAATAAAGATTTTATAGAGAAAGAAATAAAGAACAGTAAATATAAACAGATGAGACAAGCAATTAAATAGCAGAAAATTAATGCAAGAAAAAAAATACGGCAATTTATAGCGATTCGACGTTGTTTCCCTACATCCACTTTGAATATATAGCTTTATCAATCACTGTAAACTGAGGACAATAGGGATTGGATGAAAATCCTTAGTTACAATAGAGTACAAAGCAAAAAGCAGTGTAAAGATCATGAAAATGAACCATCAAGCCTGTATTTATAGGGGAAGATAATGAAATATCTTCCCGAAAATTCGACAGCAAGATCCCCAAAACCATATGGGCCCATAAGAGGGATCGCATGGCCCAAATTCCAAGAAATAAGGATCGGGGACAATCCCTATGTTGGAGGAATTTGGAGGTGCGATCCCTATGGGAGATTCTTCATGTTGTCTTATACCTAGCCTTCAAGTTTTATACCAATTGGATTAATAGAACTTGAGTTATTACTTGGTCATTGCTGCAAAGTGTGTTGCTACGTGATTCTTGTCGATTCCTATGGAGTGAAGAAGGCCGATCCCTCATGCTTAGTCCATTTGACGTATAATCCCTAGGGTAGGCTCCATAGGGTTCCCACATCTTGTTTTCAAAGTTTCATATGCTTGGATTTCTGGATCTTAAGATATCGATTGTTTTCCTTTGAGTTGAACTTGTTTGGCTGAAATAGGCCGATCCCTATTATTGAAAGTGATTATAACTGATCCCTTTTTATATTAAATTGTATTCCATACTTAGAATGTTCTATATAACATATCTTTTGATTCTGTTTGATCGTGGCTTCATATTACCATATGTACTTGACTTTTGGACCCCACAATCATCGCTCTGAACTTTCTTGCCTTGACGACAGTCGAATCTAACTTGTCCAATCAATTCTGATAAAGCCGGGTCAAAACGCTAGACAACATCATTTCCTTGTCATCGTTCTTTATTTAGTTAAACATGGTTAATCTTGACTTAGGAAGGATGATATATGTTTTAGGTGGAATAATATTTGTTTGAGTCTTCTACTTATGATCATAGTTGATTCAGGGTTGCATAGATGGACCGTTTCTGCATATTGTTGTACAAATGTGTGGGTTCCTCTATGGTTACATAAATGCATTGGTTCCTTCGTAGGATTGCACTGATGCACATGTTCCTATAGGGTTATGCATACCATCAATCATGGATGCTCAGTCCAAGGTATTGGGATGCGTAGGCTACTGATAAAGGATCTAAGATTAGGACATTCGACCGCACAAGTTATTGATAATGGTGTCAGCTTAATCCTTCGCCGTTTTTTAGCAAGTGTGAAACCGAGCAAGAGCATTATTTCAGTAACCCTATGTGCGACCCTTGTAGTGCTTTTGATTTTTCATGGAACTAGTTACAGAGTCTGTAGTAAGCATAGTGCAGGTCCACATTTGAAAGTATTAGCAGTGGCATAAACATTAGGGATAATGTTAGTGTTTATCGGGCCTTTCGATTTGCCCACTTTTCACCTGTGGCTTGCTTAGAATGGATCAAGAGTATATATTGGTGAACGGTTGTGCATAGTACTTACACATGTCATGTACTCATATATTCTTATTTAATCATTCATTATACCATTTCAAAAATAAATTTATTTTTCAACTATTTCAGTCGTATAAAAATTATTTTAACTTCATTATACTTTATATTAATCAAAACATTTTTTCAGTTTCAATATATTATTAGAATAGAATTTATTAATTTAATTTAATTTATTAAAAAAATCTTTTATTAAATAAAATTTAATAAACTAAAAAGTTATTTTTAAAATATTAATCACCACAAATCAAATTTGAATATTTTTGTTTTAATCGATGAATTAATTTATTTATACGACATAGGAAGCAGGTTGTTACCATTACATATGCTAGTCTCAAGGGATGTATCAAAATTCTTTTCTCTATATATCTTTACTAGGAGCAATTTAAGAATAAGTATTTTAATTGTTTGATTCAAAACTCATAGTTATAAACAAATTAGAAGCTAATATTGATTAAATACTTTTCCAAAGAATTTTCTATTTGTATATATTTAATGCATTTAAATCGTTGCTTATATCATAGTATAACAATATATAAGATATAAAAAACTAATGTGTACTTTATTCCGAACAAGATTGTCATGCAAGAGTTATGTTATATAATAAATTACATAATTGCCCTTAGGGCACACCTTAACTCTTAAAAATATCTTGTCATGTGGAATTTATGAAGAATGTTTCTCAACCTCTTATGTGCACATGGTTCTTTATCAATCTTAATTTTCACATTATTGTCACAATACATAAGCATCAGACCTTCAATGCTTGGGGTCACTCCTATGTCTTTAATGAATTTGTGCATTTGTAACGACCCACTATTTTGGACCATTCAAATCGACAATAAAACCGCACATGTGTGACTTGAATAATTCAAAATAGTAGATTGTAATATAATTTATAGAAAATAAAACCAATCACAGACACAGATAAATCAGAATATCTCGCAGTGGAAATAAAATAACCATAGTAGTTCATGAAGCTACTACAACACAGAGTCACAAAACAAGTACAAAATCCAGATTCTGAAAAGTAAATACAACAAAAATCCTAATACATAAATGTCCACTAATACATAAGCTGAATAGAAATACTGAATGGAAATAGATAACAACTAGATAGATAGATAAACTCCAGCAAATCATTTAGCTCTAGAAGGTGAAATCCAAAGCTGATACTCAGGCTGAGCCGAGCGTAAAGCAAAAAACAAAACACTAGAGTCAGGACATACATACTTATATAATGTAAACCAACTCAAGTGAACTGTAATAAAATGCACATGTAACTTAAAGGATGCTTGGAATCGCCCATCCTTTAAGGATATGTTAGACTATTTACTATGTAGTAATATATGCTGTTATAATAATGTCTAAAGTAATATAAACTTACTTAAAAATAGTGTTAAGGCTTTACATTTTCCACCTTAACATATATATAATGCCAATAGTCTATACAGTACCGTAATACCTCCTGATCGGGAAGCTACCAGAGGATACTCCATAGGTACGACACAAATCAAAACTCGTACAAGGCGCGCTAGGTAGGTGCACTTTACGACGAGGCATGCCAGGGTGGATATACCAATTATGCATCCGGATTGGTGGTAACGCGTAGCAGCCACTACTGCTCACCTTGAGTCACACTCTCAAATCAAAGGTGCACACCGTATCAATCACAAAGTAATAGAATGACATACGAAGAAGTGTGTCCGATAAGAGGAGTTATCTCATTGGCCCGGAATTGCTCCTGTTTTAGCCACCTTATGCCAACTCACAAGAGTCGGGTCTAAGTATATACCTTAATAGAATGTCGCCACCATCCTACTTTATTCTGGAATCTCCACCGCGTACACGGTTGTTAAAGTGGTTTTCGGAGTTGGCAGAGAGTATGACAACTTCCGAACCCGGTCTCATTAACAACCAAACGTTATTATTACCCATGGTTATAATTTCAAAATGGTTTATATTTCAAATCAAACATATCCATTTAAACCATTTAAATATTAACTCATTATCTTTCGAATCAAATTTTCAATCTATAGAATTGCAGCATTTTCTAAGTTCATTCATTTAACTATAACATTTCGAAAACATTGCATTTAGCGTTTGTAACACTTAGAAAATGTTATAATTATTATAGTAGCATTTCAGAAATATTATCTTTTCAGAACAGCAGCACTTAGAAAACGTTACTGTAGATATAATAGTATTTCAGAAAATAGCATAATTTTAGAACTTGTAGCACTTAGAAAATGCTACCGTAGATATAATAGTATTTCAGAAAAATAGTACAATTTTAGAAATGGTAGCACTTATAAAACATTACTGTAGATATAATAGTTTTCAGAAAAACAGTACAATTTCAGAAATGGTAGCACATATAAAATGTTACTGTAGATATAATAGTATTTCAGAAAACAACTGAATTTCAAAACTGGTTGCACTTAGAAAACGCTACCGTAAATATAACAGTATTTCAAAAAAACAGCACAATTTCAGAACTGGTAGCACTTAGAAAACGCTATCGTAAAATTACAGCATTTTGGAAATGCTACCAATACAAAACTAAAGTTTATTATAACATTTCAGAAATATTATAAATTTCAGTTTTCACCATTTTTAACTTATAAACATATTGCACTTTTCAAAATATTTATTTGGATATCATTTAACTTATGATTATATTAAAAAAATTATAAATAAAATATCCAAATTAAAATATAATTCATTATAGAGTCAAAAGTACATTGTTTACTTAACTTTTATCTTAACAAATAACTTAATACTTTATTATAAAATACCCATTTCATAAATAAAATATTCTTATTACTAAGTTAAGCTTAAATTTCTGTTTGAAACTAAATTTTCAATTATCAAGTTAAGTCATATTTTAAGTTACATTTTAAACCATTTATTTACTTATACATTTTTAACTTATAGAAAATCAATGTAAAATTTATTTAAATCATTTAAATCCAACTTAAGTTAAAATTTCATATTTTAAATTACAAAATACTTAATAATTTTCAGAAAATATTTAAAATTAACCATGGGTCTGTATATAAATTTCTAACCTAGTTCAAGTGATATGGATATATATCATTTCAATCTGTAATTTAAAATAAAAATCCGGGTTCTATCATTTCAAACCCGCAATCCTAAGTCAAACAAAATAAAATAAAAATCGCTTGAGCCTATCATTTCAGCTCATAATGATTTTGCCTTATTCTAATATCCGTTCGGGTATGTATCATTTCAACCCATAGTGATTCTATACTAACAGGGAACTTGCAATGTGAGAAGCAGTAAAAGAATAAACAATATAGTATGGCATATCATATCAGGTGATGTAACAAATAAATATCAGGTTATAACATCATGTAATATCATATCACATGCATATATAAATTACTATTATATCATCAACTACAATTCACATGCCACTGTTTCACAATTATATAAATACGAATATCGCGAGTGATAAACTCACCTTCTAAAGCTGGAGTTAACAATTCAAGACACACGAACAAACTTCGAAAAGCAGAACTAGGTTCGAGTGGATGGAGAGCCTAGATTCAAATCTTGTAAACAAATAAATATGAACATACATAAACAACTATATTTATACAAAAGATTATGAATCGAAACAAAGCACCAATATAAATCAAATGAATCAAAAATGACTTAACCACTACAAGTGGACTTGGCCACCTTCACACATGGCTAGACCATCATCCAAATGGCTCGGCCATACTTAAATCTGAAGCACCTGGCTTCACCAGGGTCACATATGCTCGGCTAGGCAAGGGTATGTGAAGGAATGGCAAGGCAAATTCAATAGGAAGGCAAAAGGTCAAGGAAAGTTGGTGTTTTGGGCTCAGCCCTATGGCTACATGGCTCGGCTTGGGTTTGTTTGGCTTGGATTAGATCTGGTCACATCTGGATATGCTTGGAGATGGGGATGGTCACGACAACGCAAGACAAAGGAGGTGGCATAAGTGGTGGTCGAGGCTAGTGAATAGGGATTGGATGAGGTGATGGGCTCACCTAGGGTTTTGTAAGCAATTTGGTGATGGGGACTTGAGTCTATGGTCACGGCATGGGTGGTGGAGGTGATGAGGTGGTGGAGGCCGATTTAAGGTGATGGATGATGGAGTGGTGGTCGGCAAATATGAGGGTGGGGCCGAGAATAGCATGGAAATAAAAGAGAAAGGAGAAAGAAAAAGAAAGAAGGAGATATAAAACTTAATGTAAAATCTTTTAATCAGAAGAGGCAATGAGGAAAGAGATGAATGAGAATATTTTATACGTGAATTGAGAAGTAATTATGGAGTTTTGGAACGGCTAATTAATAGGAAAGGAACGGTTAGAAAGGTGGAAAGCCTTGAATGGCTAGGGCAAACAAAAAGCTTTACTTCATATCCAAGAAAAGAACTTAGGTCCTTTTAAATTTCCAGGCCAGAAATCAAATAAAATCAAATAAAAGTTCAAACAAAAACAAAAAATAAAATATAAAATAGAAATAAAGTAGAAAATATAGAATAGAAAATAAATAGAAAAATGCTGAAAATAATCGCGTGTAAAACGTTAAAATTTATCAAATTTTAAAAGTATACAGCAGAATTTTACGAAAAGAAAAGCAGCACGAATATCAGATTCTAGTATAGTTTCAAAGAAAAAGATTAGAAATTGAAAATTCAAATTTAAAATTTTCAACTAAAAGTCGAAGTTTGACCACAGTTGACAAAAATATAAAATTTTTAGAAAATATTTATTTTATTGTATTTGGAAATTGAATTATAAACAAAATCAAAAAATTTATTAGAAAATTCCAAGACTTCAAATTTTAAATAAATAAAAATCAACGTTTCAAATAAAATTGAACTAAAATATTTATTAAAATTATAGGTTGTTACACTCTCCCCCACTCAAAACTTTTCGTCCTCGAAAGGGAACGAGATATGAAACAAGAAAAGATAAGATAGAAAAACAAATAGTACCTGAAACAAACAATTCCGGATTCGAAGCGCACATGCTCTCCTCCGTCTACCAGGTACAGTCCCAATCATCCGTGCTCCACTGCACTTTGACGAGGTTGACAGATTTCCTTCTCAGTTTCTTCGTACCTCTATCGGTAATACAAAGTGGCTTCCTCTCGATAGTCAGATCAGGCTCAATATTTAAACTCTCGAGAGCAGAAAGCTGGAAAATCAAAGATGGATCACATAGATATCGAAGAAGATGCAAAACATGGAATACATTATGCACTCCAAAAAACTTCTCAGGAAAATCCAGACGATAAGCTAATGAACCAATCCTCTAAGAGATACGGAAAGGACCAACAAACCTAGGAGCAAGCTTCCCTCTATGACCAAACCGAATCACATTCCTTAAGGGAGAGACCTTAAGGAAAACCAGATCACTAACAACAAACTCCAAACTCCTCCTACGCCGATCAGCATACTTCTTTTTCCTATCCTGAGCAATCATCATCTTCCTCTTAATGTCCTCAACCTTCTCAGAAGCCTCCAAGATCATATCAAGACCAAGAACCAAACAATTACTGGATTCAATCCAGCAAAATGGAGATCTGCAAGGTCTTCTATAAAGAGCAACAAACAGAGACATTTCAATACTAGCTTGAATTCAAACATGAATGAGATAGATAAAAGATTAGGATAAGGTTAAAATAGAAGATTGAAAATATATCTGATAATCGTTGTTATAGGTGAATTCGACAAGATGGAAATGATCTTCCCAAGATCCTCTATAATCAAGAACACAAGCACGAAGAAGATCCTCAAGAATCTGATTCACTCTTTCCGTTTGACCATGGTCTGTGGATGGTAAGCAGTGCTCAGATTCAAAAGAGTACCTAAAGACTCCTAAAAAACTTTCCAGAATGGACTGGTAAGGATAGGATCTCGATCACAAACAATACTGATAGGAACCCCATGGAGACGTACAATCTCCCTCATATAGATCATAGACAAACTGGAAGCAGAACGGGTAGATTTGACCGGAATGAAATGAACTGATTTGGTCAATCTATCTACAGTAACCCAAATACTCTCATTACCCCTTCGAGTTTCGGTAAACCATCAATAAAATCCATGGAAGCATGTTCTCATTTATGATTGGGAACCTCAAGGGGCTGCAACAAACCAGGTGTCTTCTAATGATCTGCCTTGACTTGTTGACAAGTCGCAAACCTACTAACAAAGATAGAGATATCTCGCCTCATACCTCTCCACCAATAAAGCTTTTTCATATCCTAATACATCTTCGTCATACCAGGATGAATCAAAAGTCTGGATCGACGATGTTTCCGAAGTAACTCTTTCCTCAATCCATCAACATTCAGCACAAAAATCTGATTATTAATCCTCAAAATCCCTCTATCATCGATCTGAGCTCCACTACCATCAAGACTACTACCACTAACTCTGCTACGAACACTCTCCTTAATCAATCTGATAATCCTATCCTCATCCTGGTTATCAATGATACGATCCAAAAGAGGAGAAGAGGAAACAACAAGCTGATACAACAAAGCCTTCTTCCGACTCAAAGCATCGGCTATAACATTAGCCTTCCTAAGGGTATAGCTAATGTCAAGATCATAAGAAGCTAGAAACTCAAGCCATCGAGCCTGACACTAATTCAAATCCTTTTGGGTGAAGATATACTTCAAAGACTGATGATCGGTAAAGAGCTCAAACTTAGCAAAAGGTGATGCCTCCAAAGCTTTAAAGCAAAAACCACAAAAAGCAATTCCAAATCATGAGCTGCATAATTGGACTCATGGGTCTTCAACTGGCGACCGGCATAAGCAATGACCTTCCCATCTTGCACAGAACAGCTCCCAAACCCTCACGACAAGCGTCAATGTATATCGTTAATCCCTCATTTCCATTTAGAACGGTAAGCACTAGTGCGGAAGTAAGCTTACGCTTCAACTTATTGAATGCAGCTTTACACTTATCACTCCATATAAACTTAGCATTCTTGTGAGTCAAAACAATGACAGGTGCAACAATCCAAGCAAAATTCTCAATGAATCTCCGATAATAACCGGCAAGGCCCAGAGAACTACGAATATCAGATGGAGTCCTAGGAGTTTCCCAATCCTGCAATAGGATAGGGAGAAATAAGGACCACAGAAAAGATAGAATGATAAAGTTACAGAAAGAAAAGAAAGACTTACATTGATCGCAGCGATCTTGACTGGATCAACTGAAACTCCATTACTGGAAACAATATGCCCGAGAAATCAGACTTCATCCTTCCAGAAATGACATTTCAAGAATTTAGCTTTCAACCGATGATTTCTAAGAGTCTCCAGAACAAACTTCAAATGCGACTCATGCTCATCCCTTGACTTAGAGAAGACAAGGATATCATCAACAAAGACTAAAACAAATTTCTTAAGCACATCACGAAAAACATGGTTCATCAAATCAACAAAGAAAGCAGGAGCATTAGTCAAACCGAAAGGCATGACTAACCATTCATAAAAACCATTCTCAGTATGGAAAGCAGTCTTGGTAATACTTTCTTCAACAACTCTGAGCTGGTGAAAACCATGGTAAGATCAAGCGGAGATAAAACAGTGGCTCCATGGAGCTGATCAAACATATCATTGATGCGAGGCATAAGATATCTATTCCCCATAGTGAGCTTGTTCAGCTCCCTATAATCAACACACATCCTCAAAGAACCATCCGACTTAGTGACGAAAACCACTGCTGCTCCCCATTCGGAATGGCTAGGTCTGATCGGACCTTTAGAGAACAAATCCTCAATTTGCTTCCTCAACTCAACCTTCTCACGGGGTGCCATTCTCCTAGGAGGAAGAACTATAGGTCGAGCTTCAGGAATAAGATCAATACAAAAATCAATTTCCCGCTTAGGAGGTAAAGAAGTGACTTCACCAAATACATCGGGATAAAGTCTGACCACTGGAGGCGAATGAATATCACCAGGAGGGGAATCAAGAGAATAAATAAAACTGCCAGCAAAATTCTAGGGCAAACAATACTGAATCACCAAAGAATTACCAAAATTATCAATAAGAGAAACAGTCCGGGTTTTACAAGAGATAAAGGCATCATGCCTCTTCAGCCAGTTACCACCAATCAAAAGATCAAAAGCATCAAAACCCAGAATATAGAAATCACCACTGAAACGGTGATCAAAATAGAGTAGTTTCACTTGGTTATAAATCCTACTAAGGTTTGCAGGACCCCAATAGGGTTTGAAACAAACAAAGGCACATGAGTAAACTTGGGCAAAAGAAGATGCTCAAATTTATCAGAAAGATCCACATAAATAAAACTATGGGAAGTTCCAGTATCAAATAGAATACGAACAGGAAAATTAAATAGAGAAAAAGTGCCCTGAAGAGTACCTAGAGAATCACTAGGAGCAGAAGCAGGTGCAGGTGGAGTTGGTGAAGAAGCAGAGGTAACAGCAAAGATAACAAAGGACTTGCCCTTCTGCTAAGTAGGATAATCCTTCTTGAAATGGCCAAGCTGCAGACAAATATGATAGAGATCACGCGTGGTCAATTGAGCTGGAGGAATAGCAGCACCAATTAAAGTAGGACAACTATTAGCATAGTGTCCCTTTTAATTACATCTGAAGCATGTAATGGAGGATAGGTCGATATACCGCCTTAAAGAAAAAGAAGATCCCAAACCTGGAATTTTGTTCCAATTCTTCCTCTGCTGGTGGAAATTAGGCTTTCTCTTCTTAGGATTACCAGAGGAAGACTGAGATGGAGCAGAACGAGCAACTGGAGGATCCTTAGAAGTAGGATTCTCGTATCTAATGGCTATATCCATCAGACTGGTGAAAGGGCTATGCACATGAGCGATGAGATGATCATAATACTCCGGACGGGCACCAGCAATGAACTTCTTATTCTTCTTGAGAGGAGTGTCAATCAGATTAGGGCCAAACTTAGAAAGTTCATTGAACTTGCTCTCATACTCAACGAATGACATATTACCCTGTTTGAGATCCATGAATTCCTGATAAAGCTGAGACTTCCCAGCCTCGAGCATCCATTTCACAACAAAAGCATCCCTAAAGCACGATAAAGGAACATAAGACAGATTTAAAAAAGAGAAAACTAAACCAAATTCAAAACAACAAGAGATAATACCTAAACGACTCCCAAGAAATGTCAGCCTCAGCAGTGTGAGCTGTAATAGACTCCCACCAATCCAAGACTGCTCCCTTCAACTGCCAAGCTGCCAACTGATGCTGCTGGGCATTAGTGATCTCAAGACTAGAGAAAATTCTCTCCAAATCCTTCAACCACCGCTGATCCTCAATAATGCTCTCAGATCTGGTAAACTTGGTTCCACCAAGTTCAGTGTATTCCTTACAGAGAGTAGTGAATCTAACTGGTCCGGCAGGACTAGGAGCTAGGGCAACACCACGACCCCTACCTCCGCATTCCTACGACTCATCTTGAAAAAAAAAACAAGAATGAATTTTAGGATAGAAGTAATTAAGAACAAGGATAAAATTAGATAAGACAAGATGAGATACAACCTGAAAGAAATTCTGAAGCAAAGAAATAACTAACAAGATGAATAAGGGAAAGAAAGAAGTTAAGGAAAATTTCATTTAAAAGAAGAAAGTTTATACCAAATTTTTTTTTTGAAAATCCTTTAAAAATCGTTTGAAAATCATTTTATACTTTAAAATACGTTCTCTCACAAAGAAATGATTTTAAGATTGATTGCACTCATTCTAGGGTACTTCTACCCTATCTCTAATGAGTTTTTGCACAGGCAAAGGTTTGCCTAAAACCAAAGCTTTGATACCAAATGTAACGACCCACTATTTTGAACCATTAAAATCGACAATAAAACCATATATGTTTGACTTGAATAATTCAAAACAGTAGATTGTAATATAATTTAGAGCAAATAAAACCAATCGCAGAATCACAGACACAGATAAATCAGAATAACTCGCAGTGGAAATAAAATAACCATAGTAATTAATGAAACCACCACAACACAGAGTCACAAAACAAGTACAAAATCTAGAGTCTGAAAAGTAAATACAACAGAAATCCCAATACATAAATGTCCACTAATACGTAAGCTGTATAGAAATACTGAATGGAAATAGATAACAACTAGATAGATAGATAAACTCCAGCAAATCCTTTAGCTTCAGAAGGTGAGATCCAAAGTTGATACTCAGGCTGACCCAAGTGTAAAGCAAAACACAAAACACTCGATTCAGGACATACATACTTATATAATGTAAACCAACTCAATTGAACTATAATAAAATGCACAAGTAACTTAAAGGATGCTTGAGACCGTCCATCCTTTAAAGACCCGTTAGACTATTTACTATGTAGCAATATATGCTATTATAATAATGTCTAAAGTAAAATAAACTTACTTAAAAATAGCGTTAAGCTTTACATTTTCCACCTTGACACATATATAGTGCCAATAATCTATACAGTACCGTAATACTTCCTGATCGGAAGGCTACCAGAGGATACTCTATAGGTATGACACAAGTCAAAACTCGTACAAGGCACGCTACGGTAGGTGACACGACACAACAAGGCAATGCCAGGGTAGATATACAAATTACGCATCCAGACTGGTGGTAACGCGTAGTAGCCACTGCCGCCCTTCTCGAGCCACACTCCCAAATCAAAGGTGTGCATCGTATCGATCACAAAGTAATAGAATGACATACGAAGAAGTGTGTCCGATAAGAGGAGCTACCTCATTGGCCCGGAATTGCTCCTGTTTTAGCCACCTTATGCCAACTCACAGGAGTGGGGTCCACATATATACCTCAATAGAACGTCGCCACCATCCTACTTCATACAAGAATCTCCACCGCGTACATGGCTGTTAAAGTGGTTTTCGAAGTTGGCAGAGAGTATGACAACTTCCAATCCCGGTCTCTTTAACAACCAAACGTTATTATTACCCGTGGTTATAATTTCAAAATGGTTTATATTTCAAATCAAACATATTCATTTTAACCATTTAAATATGAAGTCGTTTTCCTTTCAAATCAGATATTCAAATTACAGAATTGCAGCATTTTCTAAGTCCATTCATTCAATTATAATAGGTCGAAAACATTGCATTTAGCATTTGTAGCACTTAGAAAATGTTATGATTTCTTATAGTAGCTTTTCATAAATATTATCTTTTCAGAACAGCAGCACTTAGAAAACGTTACTATAGATATAATAGTATTTCAGAAAACAGCACAATTTCAGAATTGATAGCACTTAGAAAAGGCTACCGTAGATATAATAGTTTTTCAGAAAAACAGTACAATTTCATAACTGGTAGCACTTAGAAAACGTTACTATAGATATAATAGTATTTCAGAAAACAACACAATTTCAGAACTGTTTACACTTAGAAAATGCTACCGTAAATATAATATTATTTCAGAAAATAACATAATTTCAGAACTGGTAGCACTTAGAAAACGCTACCGTAAAACTACATCATTTTGGAAATGCTACCAATACAAATCTAAGGTTTATTATAACATTTCACAAACATTATAAATTTCAGTTTTCACCATTTTTAACTTATAAACAAATCTCACTTTCTAAAATATTTATTTGGATATCTTTTAACTTATGATTAAATTAAAAAAATTATATCAAAGTTAAACTATAATTCATTATAGAGTCAAAAATACATTGTTTACTTAACTTTTTATCTTAAAAAATAACTTAATACTTTATTTTAAAATACCCATTTCATAAATAAAATATTCTTATTACTAAGTTAAGCTTAAATTTCTATTTGAAACTAATTTTTCAATTATTAAGTTAAGGTTATAAGTTACATTTTAAACCATTTATTTGCTTACATATTTTTATCTTATAGAAAATCACTATAAAATTTATTTAAATCATTTAAATCCAATTTAAGTTAAAATTTCATATTTTAAATTTCAAAATACTTAATAATTTTTAGAAAATATTTGAAATTAACCACGGGTCTGTATATAATTTTCTAACCTAGGTCAAGTGATACAGATATGTATCATTTCAATCCGTAATTTAAAATAAAAATCTGGGTTCTATCATTTCAAACCCGCAGTCCCAAGTCAAACAAAATAAAATGAAAATCACTAGAGCCTATCATTTCAGCTCATAACGATTTTTTCTTATTCTAATGTCCGTTCGGGTATGTATCATTTCAACCCATAGTGATTCTATACTAACAGGGAACTTGCAGTGTGAGAAGCAGTAAGTGAATAAACAGTATAGTATGACATGTCATATCAGGTGATGTAACAAATAAATATCAGGTTATGACATCATGAAATATCATACCACAGGTATATATAAATTACTATCATATCATCAACTATAATTCACATGCCATTATTTCAAAATTATATAAGTACGAATATCGAGAGTGATAAACTCACCTTCTAAAGGTGGAGTTAACAATTCAAGACACATGAACAAACTTCGAAAAGCACGACAAAGCATGACTAGATTCGAGTGGATGGAGAGCCGAGATTCAAATCTTGTAAACAAATAAATATGAAAATACATAAACAACTATATTTATACAAAAGATTATGAATCAAAACAAAGCATCAATATAAATCAAATGAATTAAAAATGACTTAACCACTACAAGTGGGCTCGGCCACCTTCATACATGGCTAGACTATCATCCATATGGCTTGGCCATGCTTAGATCTAAAGCACCTAGGCTCTGCCATGGTCACATGTGCATGGCTTGGCAAGGGTATGTGAAGGAATGGTAAGGCAAATTCAATAGGAAGGCAAAAGGTCAAGGCAAGTTGGTATTTTGGGCTCGGCCCTATGGCTACATGCTCGGCTTGGGTTTGTTTGGCTTGGATCAGATTTGGTCACATCTGGATAGGCTTGGAGATGGGGATGTTCATGGCAAAGCAAGGAAAATGAGGTGGCATAAGTGGTGGCCGAGGCTAGTGAATAGGGATTGGATGAGGTGATGGTCTCGGCTAGGGTTTTGTAAGCAATTTGGTGATGGGAATTTGAGTCTATGGTCATGGCATGGGATTGTGGAGGTGATGAGGTAGTGGAGGCCAATCTAAGGTGATGGATGATGGAGTGATGGTCGGAAAATAGGAGGGTATAGCCGAGCATAACATGGAAATAAAAGCAAAAGGAGAAAGAAAAAGAAAGAAGGGGATATAAAATTTACTATAAAATCTTTTAATCAGAAGAGGCAAATGAGGAAAGAGATGAATGAGAATATTTTTTATGTGAATTGAGAAGTAATTGAGGAGTTTTTGAATGACTAATCAATAGGAAAGGAACGACTAGAAAGATGGAAAGCCTTGAACGGCTAGGTCAAACAAAATGCTTTACTTCATATCCAAGAAAAGAACTTAAGTCCTTTTGAATTTCCAAGCCAAAAATACAATAAAATCAAATAAAAGTCCAAACAAAAATAGAAAATAAAATATAAGATAGAAAAAAAGTAGAAAATATAGAATAGAAAATAAATAGAAAAATGCTGAAAATAATCGCGTGTAAAACGCTGAAATTTATCAAAATTTAAAAGTATACAACAGAATTTTACGAAACGAAAAACAGCATGAATATCAAAATCAAGTATAGTTTCAAAGAAAAAGACTAGAAATTGAAAATTCAAATTTAAAATTTTCAACTTAAAGTCAAAGTTTGGTCACAGTGGACCAAAATATAAAATTTTCAGAAAATATCTATTTTATTGTATTTGGAAAATGAATTATAAACAAAATTCAAAAAATTTTCCAATTCCAAAAATTCAAATTTTAAATAAATAAAAATCAAAGTTTCAAATAAAATTGAATTAAAATATTTATTAAAATTATGGGTTGTTACAGAATTCATATTGTTTCTTTACGACGTTGTTTAAAGCGATTTACTTAGATCCACGGTCTAGTCTACCATAACTTCTTTCTTGAAACTTTTCCAACTCAAGACCCTTCCATTAAGGGTAAGTATGAATCCCTGGACCGTTGCGCTACCATCGACATCACTCCAAAAGCTTGATTTTAGGTACAATATTGTAGAAGATTTCATGTACAACCCAGCCAATATTTCTGTATGTGTCTCCAACATTTGCATGGATCTTGGCTCATCTTTTGGTACAAAAAAAATTATATTTGTATAGATGAAAAACGTCAATACGGTACTCAAGAAAAATTGAATAATCTTATTGATGTGATAAACTAACACTAATAGAAGAAATCTCAGTCGAAAATAGAAAAAATCCAATTACTAACGCATTTAGAAATCCAACAAGCAATACACAAAATTATCTTCATTGTATATTGCTTTTGCTAATCATGTGAAGACAAAATTGGACAAATTGACAAAGCATTTACAATTCTAATGGAAAAGTAGAAAAGAAAAACATTCACCCTTTTGGACGATGAAACTGTACGAAGCAGGTTGAAGTTTGAGACAGAACAAATGAGGCACAACATTTCAGTATATCAACATTTGATCAACAAAAATTGCCCCGTGTATGTTTAATTCTTTTAATCCCGACCTGCAATCGTTTCTCGAGCCTAACGTGTGATAGGATATGAACATATTCATAACTTGAGTTTGAGCTCAGAGTGTATGATAAACAAACAGAACTCAAAATCATAAGTTTCCAATTCGTTTATGCCCATTTAGCATACTTCGACGAATGTTTTTGTTTATGAAGTAATTCAAGACCGGGCTAGAAATAAAATAAATGTATCGGTCATCCTTGTCCATCATGGGCTTGGGTAACAACAACTCCATCCGTTGCTGGAGTGGTTAATAACAACCTCATTCACAGCATGTGTGTGCCTTAACAACAATCTCGTTTGCAATGAGCACAAGTGAGAACAATATGCTTGTCCTTCGTTAAAGATGCTTTTACTATGGCATACAAAGGTATCAGTAGAGCCCATGACTCTACCATCTAAAAGGAGAGTTAGAGATTTTAGTTTTTTTTGGGATGTGAATAGAATTGGTCAAATGCCACTCCGTCACATAAAAAAGGAAAACCACCATAGATCCTGCCCTGTTCAGTTTCCTCATGCCAAATTCATTTTGCATGGCGTTATAATCATTAGCTAGCAGTCATTATGCATAAATCAGAAGGAATAGAAAGATCCATATACTGAACTGGACTGGGACACCTCGACCAACTATCCTTGTCCAGCAGCTCTTGATCGATCTCGGTCGGTGTTGATGCATTCCCAGCGCAGAATGGAAATCCTTGAGATGCATCTTGAGATTTAACTGGAGATAAAGCTTGATGGTCGCATTTTGACTTTCCGGCCATAATTTTCGGTTACTCAATAGCGATACTATAATAACAAAAGCCAGTCTATTATGGTCAATTTTGGTCATCGACGACGAGCGAGATGTTGTTGCGCGCACTGTTGCAGGAGGGAACTGTTGGAAATTTTCAAAATAGTTTTGGATTTGGATTATTTTTGAAGAGGAAGAAATGGAAGAAGAAGGAAGAATAGTGGATGAATAGTCCCACATCTAGGAAATTTAGAGGATATATTGATTTATATATGGATTTCTCTAAGGAAGGTTGGGCTCTTTGGGCACCCAAAGCTTTGCTATGATGTGAGGAGGGAAGTTATCCATCACCATCATACGCACGTGCCGCCGCTGCAGCCCGTCCGACCAGACCGGTTTCGAGTCTAAAATGATGAATTAAGTTAACAGGCCGGATCCAGAATTTGAGTTTGAACGGATATTTTTGACGGGTCGTTTAAATGAAGGGACGCGACCGTTGCGAAAAGTGCAACCGTGAAAAAGCGCAACCATCTGTAACGGTTTCGGGCTGTTGGAAAGGATGGGACGCTTGACAAATCGACACTTCCTCACTACTATAACTAGTGACGCTCAAGAACCATCAGAAAGAACAATCTCTTTTCTTTCTATCTCATTTTTCTTTCTTCAGATCTGCGGCGCTCATAAAGTGTTGCAGAACACTGCCTTTCACCACAGTTTGCGACGCTTGAAAGGTGTTGCAAACATAGAAGCGTTGCAGATCGGTTTTCGTCTTCTTCTTCATTCTGTTCTCTACTAAATTGCATCATCAGAAGTCAAATTTGAATGTTCTTAGTCGGATCAAAATCGTACAAGTTTTGAATCCGATCACGCTATTTCAAGACTTTATTGAATCCTGAAGTCGATAGTTTAGTAACCCGTTTGTACCTGTTGGATTGAACTATTGTCTAAAAGAATCTGCATAGTTGATCCTTGAAGTCATAAGTACAGCAATTATAATCTTCATCTTTCTCGAATCATCGATACAAATATCCAACAATTTTTAGACAATATTTTCAACTATGGATGGTTCGAGTTCAATCAATCTCAATGCTCTTCAAGTTATGAATCAACATTTAACACGATTGGAGCGGTTTGATGGTGAAAATTTCACTCGTTGGCAAGAGATGATTAAATTCTTTTTGATCGCCGTCAAATTGTTCTATATTCTTGAAGATAACTATGAGGAAATACCAAAGAAAACTGATAAAGATACAGACGAATTAAAAGCAAAATGTGCAAAGCGCAAAGAGAATGATTTTCTATGCAGATGGCACATTTTAAATGCATTGTCTACTTTTGTCTACAACGCACATAGGACTTTGGAAACTGCAAAGGCACTTTGGGTTGCACTAGAAAGCACATATCTCATATCTAAGGCAAATAACAAAAAATTCCTTTATTTGCAATTTTATGGATTTCAAAATGGATGCCAATAAGTCCATAGTTGGACAAGTATGTAAAATTCTTAAACTAAACTGTAACATGGCATTGATTTTGTATGTACAAACTAATGTTGGTGCTTGAACGTAGTACGCATTCATTGATGATATGATAAGATGACGTAGGATCAAATTATAAATTTTTGCAGTCAGATGTAATTAAAACATACTGAATAAATATTAAAAAGTATAAATTATGAAATTGCATTATGATATATAAACTAATTGCAGTCGCATGGAACAAAATAAAATTAATGAAGCAAAACATAATGAGACATCTCTTCACTTTTTTCACACTTAAACATACAAAACAAACTATAAGCTTATATGTGAAATTTTATTGTTAAATAGTAGCTATAAGCATTTTAGTCGAAATTTAACTTTTAAACAAATGATTGCATATTGAACAATGTAATGTAATTAAATGATATTTTATGTTTATAATATAATGTTTAATGATACTTTTGCAAAATAATTAATTTTTTTTATACATCTATTGATCAAAAATATATAAAATAGCCTTGTTTAATTAAGTGTGATGCGTGTGTACACACACGCACACGCACATGCACACATGGATACATTTACACACACCTTGGTATATGGAGAGTTAATAATAAAGGCATGCATCGTTTTTCGTGTTGTGTTCTAAAGCTCCAGGAAGGTTTTACGTCATTTTGCACCGTGCGTCATTAGCAGCCATGGATGTTCTGTGGTTGTGCTTTTTCCTTTTTCTTATGGTTATTGTCATTTGAAGTGCAACTATGTTAAATTGTATAGAGTGCATACAAATGCTTAGATCCTTGTAGGATTTGGCAAGCATGTAAAAAGAAGCTCATGGGCTAGCTTTGAGTGAAGCATGTATATGTGGTAAGTTGGTATCTTGATCTGACATTTATTTTATCCAGATGGGAGATATCTGAGGGTGATGAGGTATTATCATGATCTAATCATTTCAACTGAGATAGTAGGTATTTAAGAGTGTTGATTTGATATCTCGATCCGACCTTTTATTTTTGAGGTAGTAAATGAAGTGGTAAAATGATATCTTGGTATGACTTTTTTTTATCGATATATTAGATATATGAGAGTGGTATGTTGATATTATGATCTAATCTTTTTAAGCGAGATAGTAGATATTTGAGAGTCGTAAGATGATATCTCGATTTACCTTTTATCTTACTTTAGAGCAATAAATTTTACAATTGAACTTGGATGTTTTTATCACGACAACAAGTATTTGAGAGTGAAAAGTTTAGATATCTCGATCTGATCTTTATATGATAGCATATACATGTGAGATTATCACTGCTAGAAAAAAACAATTATTCCGATAGCATCAAGCGACGGCTTCCGACGGTCAATTTCCAACGGTTTTCGATGGACCATCGGCGGCCATCAGAAGCCGTCGGAAATTCGCGATTTACAGGGCTCAGCCGAGCCTTCTTCTTCCTCATTTTGCATACGAAATTTTTAAACCCAAAATCCCCAAATCTCTTCTCCATGCTTCCAATCGTCGATTTCGAGCTTTCAGATCTTCCCCAGCTGCGTAATCAACGTCTATTACTCTCTAGCTCAGGTATAATCTCTTATTTTCGCCAAAAATTCAGTTTTTACCATAATTCTAGATTTTCATAAGTTGAAATAAGCTATCATGAGAATAAGGGAAACACTGGCTTTATGCAGTACAAAAGAAATAGCTACGAGAAGAGAAATTGATTTGTGGAAAGATCCTTGGATAACAGGTGAATCCTTGATTAATATACTGGGACTTCACACCTTTTCAGACTATGGATGTCCAAACAAAAAAGTGACAGACATTATTAATAACAATGAATGGAACTGCTCACTTCTATCGGTAAATCAAAACATCAAAGAAAAAATTCAGTTTATGCCAATATTCAGTGATCGAGAAAATGATATTTGGGTACGGAAGCCTACAGGCAATGATTTTACTACCAAATCAGCTTGGGAAGAGATAAGACATTGAGATAATAGAGTTCAATGGAATAAAATCATATGGAATCATGCGAACAGTCCTAAAATGGCGTTTACGATCTACAAAGCAATTCTTAAAAGACTTAAAGCAATTCTTAAAAGACTTCCCACAAAAGACAGACTTATGAAATGGGGGATTTTAACAGAGAGAAAATGCAAACTTTTTAACGATGAAGAAGAATCACATGATCACCTTTTCTTTGCCTGCAAATATTCAAATGAAGTGTGGAAACAATGCAAAACATAGACAAATTTATCGCAGCAAACAAGTACACTAGAGGAAGAAATAGCTCACCTGGTTCAGAGGGGGAATGGCGTAGACGAGAAATCCAAACTGGCTAGCATCGCTATCACTGCTACTGTTTGGAGTGTGTGGAAGGAAAGGAATTGTCGATTGTTTCAGAAAAAACACCGAAATTACACAAAGATCAGTAAGCTTCTGAAATATGAAATGCAATTGATAAAGAAAAGAGTCAAAAATTGGGCAATTACCGCACATGCACTAGACAAAGCTCGTACTGAAGTAGCGGGTCAGAACTATCCATAGATAGAAAAGCCAGAAACAAGTTACTTTTGGCCGCCATGAAAAAGGAAGACGAAGCAGAAGCAGTTTTTTTTGGGGAAATTTCGAGTTGTATGTTTTTCTGTCGGAGTGGTTGTAACCTTTATGATGTTAGTATTGGGCTTTGTATTGGGCTTTAAATTTGGGCTGCAATGCCTTTGATAAAATCTTACCCATTTTCAAAAAAAATAAGAAAAATAGGGCTGATTGAAATTGTTTCCAATAGTGTTATAATAGTTTCTAGCATTCTATGGTATTCCTGTTTCATCGTTCATTGTGAAATTGCGAAATACATATATAATTTGTGGTTGTTCGTGTATATGTAAATCGTTGTGTATGCCTTGATTCTACGATTGTATATGTGCGTTCGCCGCTATCATTGTGTTGTGTTAGTTAGAATAAGATAAAATGAATGTACGAGCTAGGAATTATATTGTGCACGTATTGACTTATGCAACAAAAAAAATACGTCGAACGAGCCTTAAGTTGATGTAGTATGTCGAATAAATGTGTTAAATTAAATTTTTTTTTTAAATATGACAGTTAGTACAATTGTATTTTTCCGTAAAATGTGCACAAATAATTGACAAATGTCCCTTAAAGAGTTATTGGCCCCGTCCGACGAGTGTTGTACATGATCGTTGTTTAAATAGTTGTTCTTTTTGAAAAACGACCATTTATATTCATCTGGTACAATGTTTGTTGGATTTGTCCCTGTATTGGACAAGTTACGAACACAGTAAGCATTTACATTTCTTATATTACTTCATCTCAAATGGTTCATTAAATTTCGGCCTAACTTTTCTTTTTTATTTCCTGCGTACACGTATTGTGTATAATGCATGGAACAAAAGGGAAATGCTGCCGAAATTTTGTTGAATAGTTTGAGATGAAGTAATATACGAAATATAAATGCTTACTGTGTTGTATTGGAAAGTAGGATGCCTGACCATGGAAAAAAAAGTTTGTACAATTTTTTATATCGATACATTAAAAAATAAAATGTGCCCTATTTGAAAATATTTTTAAACTTGTGAAGTAGTTATTTAAATTCAAATATTATACGACCATGAAAATAATCTTTTTCGAATTTGTATTCTTGAAAATAAATATTAAATTTTGAACTTCTTATTTTGTCAAATAGGAAAAATGATTGATTATTTTGTTGATCGAAGGAGATGGATGTACCAAAGAAAAGGACCGAGGGGCTCAATAAAATAAGATTTTTATAATGGTATAAACTTATTTGTTGAATTCGCTTTAAGTACTAACGGAAACGATCCAGAAATTCGTTGTCCGTGTAGTAGGTGTAGACATCTGAAGTATTTGTTACCAGATATTGCGAAAGTTCATTTGTGTCAAAATGGTTTCGTACCCGAGTATTATGTTTGGGATCAGCATGGAGAAGTTGTAGAAAATACTTCTATAGAGTCTGAAAGTGTCGTTAACGAAATAGTTATGACGACCCGTATAGATAATGTGGTCGAAAATGCAGCACGATCAATGTTTCCAATGGTTGAAGTTGACGACGATGATGGAAATGTTGAAGAACCAAATATTGAAGCAAAAAAATTTATGATTTACTAGATGCTGCTAAGAAACCTATTTGGGATGGTTGTAAAAGTGGCACTCAACTGTAAGTAATCGCAGAATACATTGCGATGAAGTCAAAATACAACATCACTGAAGCTAGGTTTACGGCTGTTATACAAGCTGCAAAAAGACATATGCAGTCCGATAATCTAATGTGTGAAATTCACTATGAAGTTAAAAAAATTATGTCGGCTTTTGGTTTACCTTATCAGAAAATAGATACATGTTTAAAAGGCTGCATGTTGTTTTGGAAAGAAGACAAATCTTAGAAATTGTAAAATTGGTAACTAGGAGAGATACAAACCAAGAAAAAAGAAGGGGAAGGAAGTTCCGTACAAACGTATGCATTACTTACCCATAACTCCAAGACTTCAAAGATTCTATGCATCTTCTGTAACTGCATCTAATATGAGATGGCATAGTGTGAGAACGGAGGAAGATGGTACATTGACACATCCGACCGATGGAGAAGCATGGAAGCATTTCGATAAAACGTATCCAAATTTTGCAGCGGAGAGTCGAAATGTTAGATTGGGATTATGTATGGACGGTTTTCCTCCATTTTCTCAATTTGGTTCTAAATATTCATCCCGGCCCATTATCGTCACACCGTATAATTTACCTCCATGGATGTGTATGAGAGCGCAATATATGTTTCTTACTATTGTCGTTCCTAGCCCCGACGATCCGACACAAGGAATCAATGTATATTTGCAACCGTTGATTGAGGAGTTAAAAATACTGTGGAACGAAGGAGTAGAAACATACGATGTGTCCAAGAAGAAAAATTTTCGTATGTTTTCTTCTTTGTTGTAGACTATAAGTGATTTTCCTGCTTATGCAATGCTTTTAGGATGGAGTACTGCCAGTCGTCTAGCATGTCCATATTGCATGAATGAAACACGAGCATTTTCTTTACCTCATGGTAAGAAAATTTCATGGTTTGACCGTCATCGATATTTTCTCCATGTAAATCATACCTTCAGAGGAGACAAGAAAAACTTTTTAGCTAATAGAGTAGAAACCAGACAACCACCGACGATATGGTCAAGCGAAGACATATATGAACTTGTCAGGGACTATCCAAAGATGTATGAAACTGGAGAGCAAACAGAAATCGAAGGCAAATCAGTTGTTCATAACTGGTGCAAACAAACTATTTTTTGGGAGTTGCCGTATTTGAAACATCTTCTGTTTCGTCATAATGTAAATGTGATGCACAATGAGAAAAATGTATTTGATAATGTTTTTAACACAATTTTGAATGTGAAAGGGAAGACGAAGGATGATTTGAAATCAAGGACGTGATATAGAAGAATTATGCAAACGTCCTAAGCTTCATATGAAACCAAATGACAGTAAAAACCCCAAAGCATGTTACGAATTAGATAATAATCAAGTTTAAGCTGTGCTAAATGGGTGGAAGGGTTAAGATTTCCTGATGGGATATCATCAAATCTTAGAAGATGTGTTGACTTTAAAAATGGTAGATTGAGCGGAATGAAAAGTCACGACTGTCACATAATGATGGAAAATTTATTTCCCATTATGTTCAAAGAACTACTGCCGTTAAAAGTTTGGAAGGTAGTAACGGAGCTTAGTTTGCTTTACAAAGAGCTTTGCTCGACTACTTTAAAAGTGCAATGTTTACGTAAACTTGAAGTGGATATTCCTACATTGCTTTGCAAATTAGAAAAAATATTTCCGTCGGCTTTTCTAATGTAATGGAACATTTACCTGTTCATCTCTCATCTGAAGCACGACTTCGAGGTCCTGTCCAATATGGATGGATGTATCCATTTAAGAAGTATGTAATATGTTGTCACGTAATTTAATTGCATTTGAAAGATGGAGTTAATATAAATTAATTTTGAATAGATATGAATCATATGAAGAAAAAAAATAAGGCAAAAAGCACAAGTTGAAGGTTCGATATGTAAATCTTACATCGAAGAAGAAGCTTCATTCTTTTTCTCTCACCATTTCAGTGACCGTGTGAATATTTCATTTGAAAGTGTTCCTCGTAATAACGAAGGCAACGAACAAGAGTCCTCTCAAGCAATGTTATCTATTTTTAGACAACATGGTCGGCCTTTTGGAAAATGTGTAGAAATGTGGCTAAACGATAGAGATCTTCACGTAGCACACAGTTATACTATTCTAAATTGTGCCGAGGTTGCACCGTTTTTAGGTAATCTGAAATAATAATTTGTGTTTTATTCTTTTCTGTAATGCATGCGCGTGTATAACCTAATGTAATAATTTGTTTATATAAACAGTGTTTATGAACGTGAACATCCGAATGGAGACCTCAGTAAAGAATTTTCTGGTTGGTTTTCAAATTACGTTTATGAGCTGAGAAATTGTGTTGTTGATGAAAGGTTAACATCTTGCGATGGGACCAAAAAGAGTGGTCAAGACATATCAAATATATTTCGTCAGTGGATATAAATTTAACACCAAAGAGTACGGTGCAGAAAAATTAACAAATAATACTGGTGTATTTGTTAAAGGTAGTGACGATCCAGAAAATCACTTAAATGATTTTTATGGCGTTCTAACATAAATTTTGCAACTGACATATTTCTCACGACCCGCGGAGGAGGTGTTTCAATTTAGATGCAATTGGTTTAGCAATGTTCCATGTTTTGGAATTAATGTGCACAAGAATTATAATCTTATCGAAATAAAGCATACATCGCACTATCACAATTATGATCCTTTTGTACTAGCCAAAAAGTATTGCAAGTTTATTACGCTCCTTATCCGTCTCTAAAAAGAGATAAAGCAGATTAGTCTGCAGTTTTTAAAACAAAGGCAAGATTCACATTCGATGGGAAGAATATTCCAGACGAACAAGCTTATTAGGCTGACCTTGAGAAAAATAACGAAATTATAATTATAGACGATCATACAAATTTTGGTCCTTTGATCGATGAATCAAATGTTTTGGTAGAAGCGTTTGACAGTGAAGAGGAAAATATCGTAGAAAACGAGACTGAATCTGAATCAGAAGATAATGATGACTGATATAAATCTGAATTTGATTTTTTTACAATTGATGTAACTATATTGAATTCTTGATGTATTATGAAATTAATGTGACTATGAATCCAAATCTGTTTACCATTATTTACATGTTTTATGTCATTTCCATTTGTCATTTATTTAGCAATTTTTATTAAAAATGCAATGAAATCTGCTTATCATCGGAACAGTACATCCATTATGAATCAGGTATAACACACTTCCATTTCTATTTCCATTTCAGTCATTAATTAAGCAATTTATACCGTTGATGTCATTTACATATGAAATATATTTCATTATCATGTAATTATTCTCTTATATAATGATGTGTATATATGTCGCATGTTTATCATAATGTCATATAGAGGTAGGAGCTCTTCTCGATCATCAGGAGGCGATGGCAGTGGCTCATTGCAAGAGTCACAACGTCCAATAGTTTCGTCAGTCCCTAGAGCAAAGGGGTAAGAATTAAATTTTATTCAACATCTTATTTTTTTATGATATACGTACGTACTTATCTACATCATATTTAAAAACAGGCGGTTCGATCTACTTCTCTCGAAGGTTGTGCTAGATGTCTCTAGAGCTTCTTATTGCAGTAGGATGAGTGCTTGCTGGCCGAAGTGGGATAACATCCTTCCTCACATCATAGAGTGTATATGGCAGGATGTCCTAGTATGTATATTTTTCCTTTTTTCATTTTTTATTCGTTTTTGTCGTTTGTCTACTGTTTATCGTTTACAGTGTAATCTTTTTTTTTTTACTTTTTATCGTGAAACACAGGCTGAAATAGACATCCAGACAGACGATATGCTGCTGGCACGAGGATACTGGATGAAGAAGATGCGCAAGAACTATAGGGACTCGATATCTGAAATTAAGAAATCTTGTAAGAAACCACGGTGGATGAGGGAGAGCGTATGGCAAGCATGGTTGGGATACTGGGAAACGGACGAGGCGAAGGCAAGTATACTAATTTTTTTTTGAATTATTAATTTGACGTGATCAAAAAATAATATATCAAATTTTGAATGTACAGGCAGAGTCGGATAGAAACTCTGCAAACAGAAATAAAAATCCCATCACTCATCGCGGAGGGTCGAAGTCATTTCAGCAGTATCGACAGGAGTTGTGAATGATAATCGTAAATAGTTTATGCTATATAATTTTAAATGTATAATAATTTATGTAAAAATCAACTTTAGGAAGGTAAGGCACATAGTCCCGTAGGCTGTATGGACGTGTTCACTCGTACGCATGTTGTCGAGCATGTAAATCCGGACGGGACTGTTTCGTATACATGGCAGGACGATAAATCCAACAAGAGCCATGTAAGCATATTTCATTTTATGCAGTATTAGCAATTGTTCTGTTTGTTAAACTATACGAAATAAGATATGATGTTATTAATTTGTTAATGCAGGAAAAGTTTATGGAGCAACGCCAGAAACTCCTTGCTGATACGGGTCGAGAACAGCTGACGATTGATGAGGAGGATGCTATTTTTGAGTCCGTTATGAATCCAACAGAGCATGGCAGACAATATGGATTTGGCAATCAAGTGGTAAATAATTTATTTTACTGCTAATTTGATATTTAAGTCATAATTTTATGTTGGAATATATAATTTTATCTTAAAATACTTCAAATATGCTATTTGGACCTTTTCAAAACAATAAACTTGAATTTTATTCATTTTTCCATTATTTAAAAATATTTGAACCTTGAAAAATCCTCCATATTGAATTTGAATTCAAACCAACCAAATGACTTTATCACACCAGTAAAGCACAAGAAGGCAGAAGATATGAACGTTATGTTATTTACTAGCTTACAGAGATATGCACATACACTTACGGAGATCACACAGCTAAATTAAATATTTATTACAGGCCAGCAGTCAGAGACGGGGTCGATGGAATAGACCTCAGAGCGATCTGGCAGATATCGAAGATTTGCGGGCTAGAGTGGCCCAGCTGGAGGAACAGAACCGCCAACAGGCCATGCAGACCACATAGTTGCTAGAGTACATGCAGCAGTATGGTGGTCGCTTTCCTTCATCGGTTGCCTCTGGATCTGGAGGAGATTAATTGCTCACTCACTTTATCAGGTATGTTTTTTTAGTTTTGTATGATTTGGTAGACGGTGGAGGTAGTTGTTGATTTCTGTATGATTATGTTTGATACACTTGTTTATGTGGTTGTATGATGATGTGGATGTTGATTATTTTGTGTATGACATGGTAGAACACTTGTTGTTGGGGTTGTTGTGAATGTTGGAATGGTTATGTATATTATGTATTTTATTTTGATGTAATTTGATGTATTTGTGTGTTTGCTGAATTTTGTGTAGTTTGAGTTTTGATATTTGGTTGGAATATTGTATACTGGATTCTACAGTATTGGTGTAATTGTGTTTGGAAGAGAAATGTGGATGGAAGGCTATATTTACAGCAGGAATAAAAAATATAGCAGATTTCCGACGGCTTCCGACTAGGCATTTTCCGACCGCTTCCGACGGCTTTCGACAGCCTGTAGGACATTTTTTCCGGCTATCCGAATTCGTCGAAAACCGTCGAAAGCCGTCGGAAAAAATGTTCGGTGCCCTGTGTCGAAAGCCGTTGGAAACACTGCTCCCCGACGCTTTATTTTCCGACGGCTTTTTCCGACGGCCGCCGACAGTTTTCAGCCGTCAGAAATTACTGTTTTCCTTGTAGTGTATTGATATTTATAAGGCATGTTTTTTCACATCATTTTGCATACATTTATTGTTGAAATATATATTTAAAAAAGGTTGGTGACTTGAGAGAAGAAACTTGTTCTCACAAATAATGCTTTAATATTATTTTTCCTTTGCTAGATTGCTTGATTACAAATGAGGAGAGAGCTCCTCTATTTATAGTCCCTAATAGATCATTCTAGAATAACTTTTCCTTGATTACAAAGAAAACATAATTCTAGAAATACTTTTACTTGGTTACAAAGAAAACATAATTGTAGAAACACTTTTACTTGATTACAAAGAAAACATAATTCTAGAACTCTCACCCTCTTTAAACATAATACAAGAATTCTCTAGAAACCAATAAATCAAGTTTATATTCCAACACCCCCTTTAAACTTGATTTGCCCCCTTTGAGCTAAACTTTTACGCATACCAAGTTTCTTCTTTAACTCCTTGAAAATCTCCAAGTTCAAAGGCTTCGTTAAAATATCGGCGATTTGATCTTGCGTCTTGCAATGCTTGACAACTACTTCTCCTTTCCCAATCAAGTCTCGAATGAAATGATACTTGATTCTTATATGCTTGCTCCTCCCATGAAAAAATGGATTTTTGGTGAGTGCTATAGCAGAATTACTATGATTATATAAGTGGACTTTCTTTTGGAGTATGCTTAAGTTCTTCTAGCACCCATTTAATCCATAAAGCTTGACAACTAGCTAAAGATAGTGAAATATATTCTGCCTCGGTGGTTGAGAGAGCCACAACTTGTTGTTTCTTTGACATCCACGTGATTGCACTTGATCCAAAGTAGAAAACATTTCCCGAAGTACTTTTACTATCATCAACACTTCCGGCCCAATCACTATCACAATATCCAAGCACCTTAGGATTATTTATCTTTTGATAATAAATTCCATCCCCAGGTGTTCCACACACATATCTCAAAATTCTTTTTCCGACATCCCAATGTGTCTTCTTTGGTTGCTCCATGAACCTACTAATCAAGCTCACACCATATGTAATGTCTGGCCGAGTGGTTAGTTTCAAGCCAACTTCAACTGGAGTGCTAATTGGCTTTGCCTCTTCCATTCTAAACTTCTTCATCAAATCTTTTGAATACTTTTCTTGAGAGATAAATATACCATCATTATCTTGCTTTCCTTCAATACCAAGAAAGTAATGAAGTAGACCCAAGTCGGTCATCTCAAATTCTTGCATCATACTTCTCTTAAATTCTTTAATATTATCAAGACTATTTCCCGTAAAAATCAAATCATCCACATATAAATCAATGATGAGAATGTTACCTTTGTTCTCCTTGATGTAAAGAGTATACTCAAATGGACACCTTTTGAATCCCATCTTCACAAAATAGTCATCTATGCGACTATACCATGCACGAGGGGATTGCTTAAGGCCATACAATGCCTTCTTCAACCGATAGACTTTATGCTTTTCATCCTTTATCACATAGCCGGAAGGTTGATCAATGTGCACATCTTCTTGTAGTACTCCATTCAAGAAAGCAGATTTAACATCCATTTGATAAACTTGCCACTTATTTTGAGCGGCCAATGAAATTATCAAACGAATTGTTTCAAGACGTGCCACGAGAGCAAAAACTTCTTTGTAATCAACACCATACTTTTGCTTGTAGCCTTTCACAACTAATCGTGCCTTATGTTTTTCAACTTCACCTTATGCATTCAACTTTGTCTTGTAAACCCATTTGACTCCAATGAGTTTCTTCCCTTCAGGTACTTCAACCAACTCCCATGTTTGGTTCCTTTCAATTGCACCAATTTCTTGATCTATGACTTGTCTCCATTTGTCTTCCTTGGCGGCTTCTTCAAAATCAACTGGATCCGCAGTTGCATATAAAGCAAAATCAACAAATTAATCTTCTAAAATTCTTCTTGTTTCTCCACAAATCTCCGCAAGAGGTCTTGTCCTTCTAGGTGTCGATTTTGAACTTGAAGATGATGAGTTTGGAGGAGAATTAGATGGTGGAGTAGGTGGAGTGGATCCTTCTTCTTCAATTGGCTCAAATGCATCATTATCAAGCAAGATACTTGTACTCTTTTTCTCATTTTTCCATTCCCATGCTTCTTCCTCATTAAAAATTACATCACGACTAATAATAGTCTTCTTTGTGATGGGGTTACATAATTTATATGCCTTAGATCTTTCACTATAGCCAACAAAGATGCACTTTTCAGATTTGTCATCAAGTTTTCCTCTCTTTTCATCCGACACATGAGAGTAACAAGTGCTTCCAAAAATTCGAAAGTGGGAGACACATGGCTTGTGACCGCTCTATGCTTCTTGTGGAGTCTTTCCTTGAACACTTTTAGTTGCCGCACGGTTGAGAACATAGCATGCACATGCTACAGCTTCGGCCCAAAATATTTTAGGCAATCATTTTGTCTTCAACATACTTCGAACAAGTTCCATGATGATACGGTTCTTTCTTTCGGCCACCCCATTTTGTTGAGGGGTTGAGCAGACCGTTAGTTGATGATGAATGTTATGATCCTTTAAGAAATTCCCGAATTCTTCTGTCATATATTCTCCACCACGATCGGATCGGAGTGTCTTTATAGAAAAACCACTTTGCTTCTCCACAAGTGCTTTAAAATTCTTAAATACTTCTAATACTTGAGATTTTTCTTTGAGAAAGTAAATCCACATCTTGCGACTATAGTCATCAATAAAAGTGAGAAAATACCGATTACCTCTAAGAGAGTTTGTGCGCATAGGTCCACATAAATCCGAATGCACTAGCTCCAATGGATTCTTTGCTCTCCATGCCTTTTCTTTTGGAAATGGATCTCGATGGTGCTTGCCAAAAACACAACTTTCACATACTTGATCTTGTTTGCTAATATTTGGGATGCCTCTCACCATATGATCTTTGCAAATCTTGGATAGAGTGCTAAAACTCAAGTGATTATAACGAAGATGTCAAAGCCATGACTTGTCATTATATTAACAAAACATGGAAATGCTTCATTTTTAATTTTCAACGGAAACATTTTTGTCGGTGTCATCTTCACTTTTGCAATAAGAACACCAGTTTTGCCTTTGATCTCACATAAATCATTTTTGAAATTCACATTATGTCTATTCTTTAAAAGTTGCCCAACACTCAAAAGATTGTATTTAAGATCGGGACATAATAAACATTAGAAATGTAATTTGTACCTTGCTTTGTCCGTATCGGAATATCGCCACTGCCTTTGACAGTGAGCCTTTTGTTATCACCTGTCTTGACTTCTCGTTGGACACTTTCATCAAAATTCACAAAGCAACTTTTATTTCTGGTCATGTGGTTACTACAACCACTATCAATATACCATATATCATCAAATGAAGCTTCTTGAACATTACAAGCAACAAACATACTTTCATCTTGTGTCTCCAAATTCTCATGTAGAAAATTAGAATTACCTTTTATATCATTAATTCTTTTAAAACAATCCTTTTTCATATGCCCATATTTATGACAATAATGACATTGAATATTATAAGAGTTACCTCTTCCTCTTCCACTGTATCCTCCATGACCTCTTCCTCTTCCTCCTTGAGATGATCTTGAATTTTCACTTTGAATTTGGTCTCTTCCTTGTCCTCTACCACGGGCTGATCTTCCACCTCTTCCTCTAAATCTAGCACGGTTGGTGTCTTGAATTTGAAAAGCTTGCTCGGAAGGAGAGGAATCAAATTGTTTGATGCGAAGCTCATGAGATTGTAGTGAGCCCAACAATTCTTCAAGAGAGAATGTATTCAAATCTTTTGATTCTTCAATAGCAACAATAACATGCTCAAATTTCCTTGTCGTACTTCAAAGAATTTTTTCAATAATTTTTTTATCCGAAATTCCTTCACCATTGATACGAATTTGATTGGCAATAGAAATAGTTCTATTATAAAATTCCTCCACCGATTCACTTTCTTTCATTTTGAGTAAATCAAACTCACCTCTTAGAGCTTGAAGCCTTACCATCTTTACTTTTTCTTCACCTTTGCACGCCTTGTTGAGGATGTCCCATGCCTCCTTTGATGTTGATGCCGAAGAGATCCTTTCAAAAATTGCTTCATCCACCGCTTGATAGATAAAATAAAGAGCCTTCTTGTCCTTCTTTCGAATCTCTTTCAAAGTATTCAATTGTTGTGTTGAAAGTGTTGCTTGATTCTCCGGTTCTTCATATCCATTTTCAACAATCTTCCAAAGATCTTGAGAGCCATACAAGACCTTCATTTGAATGCTTCATTAATTGTAATTCTTTCCCGTCAAACGAGGAAGTTGAGGTTGCAACATATTGTTGGAAGTCATCCCTAAACCTCGCTCTGATACCACTTTGTTGAGATATATATTTAAAAAAAAAGGTTGGAGACTTGAGAGAAGAAACTTGTTCTCACAAATAATGCTTTAATATTATTTTTCCTTTGCTAGATTGCTTGATTACAAATGAGGGGAGAGCTCTTCTATTTATAGTCCTTAATAGATCATTCTAGAATTACTTTTGCTTGATTACAAAGAAAACATAATTATAGAAATACTTTTACTTGGTTATGAAGAAAACATAATTATAGAAACACTTTTACTTGATAACAAAGAAAACATAATTCTAGAACTCTCACCCCCCTTTAAACATAATACACGAATTCTCTAGAAACCAATAAATCAAGTTTATATTCCAACATTTATGACTTGCGACACAAGAAAGGGGGCGATGTGAACGATGTGGGTTATGTTGGTATGAGTGTCCATGATGTGATATAAGATAATAATATATACATACGTGTCGAGAGAGGTATAGTACCCGACTACCCGTGGACCCTGTAGTTATGCTATCGAAAAGAGTCAGATATGACATATGAGTTTTGTGATGTGATCATGATGATTATGCTGTATATTCACATAGTGCATGGTTAATTCCATCGGTTGGACGGTTAGTCGAGGATGTGATGACATACACGTGCTGACCTGCATCATCGGACATGGTGCCGTGGATTCTGGAATGAAGTTGGGGTTGGTATGGGGTAGCAGATGACATTGTATTGACGGCAGTCCACGTACCCGATGGATGTCGTTTTAAGGTGCATGCGGGATCTTTACTTACTGTTATTAATAAATTTTATGATTACTGATTTATATAAGTATGCATTGTAGATTTGATGTGTTGTGTTTTTACTTTAGTCTGTATATGGTGATGCACTGTATGACGTGAATGAACGTTGATTTGTATCAGAATATGGGCACTTCAAAGATATATAGGTTTGTGCATCTAGCATGTAAGAGCGCTTTAGATGGGGACGAAAACGAAAATATGAGTTTTTGATATTTAAAAAAGCTTATGATAGTGATAAAAACATCTGAATAAGGCGTTAGGATGAGCAGACGATAATGTCGTTGGGCATATGCATTCATGTTTTATGCTAGTGTGACTGCCTTTATGGTTGGCAAGAGCGAGGGAAGACATGTACAGTAGTTTGGTTTCTTACTCAGCATGTGTTGGATTCAAGTATGGTTTCATGACTTGTGTATGCATATTTGAGTTTGTGAAGCATCGCACACGCTAAGATTAATTCATGATGGAGCTTCTCATGTAATCAGTTTTGGGTACTTGTTTGTGTAGATTGAGATCCACAATCGGTTGCAGCATGATCAATAGGTTATAGGGGATAGTGAGTCAGAGACGGATGTTGGTTGGATGGCTATGTGTATATTTTGTCATCCTTGTTA
Source organism: Allium cepa (assembly GCA_030765085.1). Classification (NCBI taxonomy): domain Eukaryota; kingdom Viridiplantae; phylum Streptophyta; class Magnoliopsida; order Asparagales; family Amaryllidaceae; genus Allium; species Allium cepa. The sequence continues at coordinate 455,767,816 of CM060938.1, read as the reverse complement.
TTACTTTTTATGTTGTATGTGGCATGTATGTTTATCCACTATACTACTTGCATGATGAGCATCTTAAACCCATTTATTGGAGTTATTGTATTGTGTTGTGCATATATTGGGATATAGATACTTATTTAAGCATGTTTGATTTTATGCAGATCTATGTTATATTAAACGCTAAGCGAGGTGAGACGACATAGGTCTCGCTTCGTTTAATGTCGCTTAAGCACTGCTTAAGCATTGCCTAAGCAATATTTAATTTTTGAATATACTTTATTTGTACAAATATAAATTTACACAAATTGATTATATTAAATGCATCATTGTCCGTGTAGGCACGAATTAATCACAGAAGTAACGTTTTACTTTGAAGTTAACTTGTAAATTAATAAGTTGCAAAAGTTGGATTTGACTTCCTCTATTAATTAAAAGTAAGCATACTTGAATAGAGTAAAAACCGTACATTTTTGTCTAATAAATAGTCATATCCTAATGTAAAAACTACTTACCACCCATCAATCTATATGAAGAAAATGAGAAAATTTTGTTTGGGGGTGTCGCTTTCATGCTATAACCTCATTTCTTCTCATTTTAAAAATAAAATATTTTTTTTACTTAGTAGCTTAATGGTCACTTAAATTTAAGTGAAGCACATGTAAGCGTCTAAATTAAGTGCGCTTAAACGCTCATCGCTTGATTCTGTCGTCTTTTCAAGAAATTAAGCGTTCTACATGCAATTAGCACTTAAACGATGCTTGAGCGACGCTTAAACGCGCTTTTCATAATATAGATGCAGATTTCTTATGCTTATTTATTACATTGTGGTTGGACTTACTATATATTGTGCATATGATGATGGTTCCTTATTTTTGTAAAAAATTACATTAACTGTTTCCCAGTATAGGATTACTTATATGCATACATATTTATTCTAATACGATTTTAAAACACATATTTTAAGGTTATAGGGGCTAGAGAGTAAGAGGGTTCTTTGCCATCTTAGGAAGATAAAATAAGTGTCTCCACGAAGAGAAAAAAAGAGTTCGTCCATGTCCGTGGCAAATGTAGTTTCTCCTTTAGAGAGTTAAGAGGAGTTCCACTGTATATTTGGAAAAAGAAAGTTCCCCTCCACTATAAAGGAACTAAGAAAGAGAAAGAAAGAAAAATTTGGAACGTCTCTTCAACGTATTCAAGAGAAAACATATCACCATCAGGTGAGATTCTATACCAATATTCACTTATCATCATGCAATAAAAGCTCACTCGTGATATTTCCCTTTAAATGTTTTTTCACAATAAAACACACACATTCTCTCTTAATTGCTTTATTGTTTACATGTGCTATCAGAGCAGATACTGGTGATTCGGCTAGGTTGATACATAACAGAGCTCAAATTGAACTCAAAGGAGGCGAGTCAAAGGGGATTAAGATATCTCTAATCTACCGATGAAGAGTGGTCAAAAACGATAAATGTTGACTTAAAGGCCTCGTTCGATAATCGCACTTAAAGGCATTATTCCCTTCACCTAAGTGGAGATGCATTAGTTGTCCTCGTATGAAGTTCCCTATAAATGAATCAACATGTCGAGACAATGGATTATCTATCTGCATCATACTCTTGAGGAACTGGACTACATGGTCTGTATTATTATCTTGGCCCAATAATACTTTCTTCAGTTTTGTTGAGATATGTATAAATAAAGAATGCGTGAGCCTGTATTAATTCAATTCATTCTTGTATACAAAAGAGAATACAATAAAGCAATTCATATTTTTTTTTCTTCAAATCATTTTATGGTATCAAAGCAAGAATCATGCCTAACAGCAAATATGCCATGCCTTTGATCAAGAATCAGATCTAAAGTCATCATATCAAGATCAGGCTGCACATTCTTTAATCATCTGAGAATCAAGCAGATTCTCATCATTGTTCACTGTTCTAATCAAGATCAGATATAGTATCATCACGTCAAGATTGAATTGTATTCTCAGTTGAATCATCTGAGAATCAAGGCAATTCTCATCATCAACTTTCTGTTTCAATCAAGATCAGACTAAGTGTCATCATATCAAGATTGAAATAGTATATATTTTGAATCATCTGAGAAATATAACATTTCTCATCATCCCGGTTTTTCTTTCACATACCTGAGTCAAGATTACAGATCGAATCTTCTGCTGTGCTTGCCTAGGAATTGATAAATCAATAACTTTCCTGGCTGCTTAGTCTTTTGTTATCTCATAGTAATATTTCTCCGATTCCACTTTCTTTATTTCTGAATCAATGGCTGAAGGAGATATCTCAGCCTCCTCCAGCACTCATACTAACTCCAGATTCAATCCAACTGAAGAACTGCTAAGGGAGATTGTCAAACCCCAAAGCCAGTTACTATCTATTCATCTTGATGAAACGAATTTCTTGCTTTGGAAGTTTCAAGTTGAAACTGCAATCAAAGCATACGGCCTGGAGCAATACATCCAAGGTACCATAATCATGCCACCAAAATATACTGCAGACAAGGATGGAAAACTTGTTAGTAATCAAGAATTCATAATACACCAAAGACAAGATAATCTAGTCAGTTCATGGCTAATATCATCAATAAGTGCTAATCTACTTCCTCAGTTAATTGGATGCAATTCATCTCATGAGATCTGGTCCACAATAGAGAAGATCTTCAATACTCAGTCAGCAGCCAAGATTATGTACTATAAGAGACAATTACATAATGTTAAAAAGGAAAATCAGTCAATGAGAGACTATCTTGTGAAGGTTAAAACATTGTGTGATCATTTATCTTCTGCAGGACACAGAGTGAGTGACACAGAACATGTTCTATCAATTCTTGGAGGTTTAGATGATGAATATGAAGCAGTGGTAGCTGTTATATCATCAAAAGAAACTCTACCCACAATTCAGTATGTTCACCCTACCCTTCTAGCTCATGAGGGTAGATTGGAGCAAAAGAAATCATCTATATCTGATATGTCACTGAACTTTATCTCAAACAATAAAACCAAAAGTCAAGAAAAAACTTCTGGTAACAGAAGTCAACAGTTTACCAATCAGAGAGGTGGTCAGTCCTCTAGATCAAGAGGAAGGGGTGGAAGATGGCCTAATAACAGTGGAAACAATAGACCTAGATGTCAGATATGTGAGAGAATTGGTCATACTGCCAGTAAATGTTATTTCAGGTTTGATATCAACTACACTCCATCACAGCAAAACAACAACAGAGGTAGAAACTATCATCCCAGTGCAAATGTGGTAAGTGCTCAACAAGATGTCAGAGGTCAGAGTGATCACAACAACAATGACAATGCAAAAGTTGAAGACATTGATGATAGCAGTTGGTATCATGATTCTGGAGCAACAAATCATGTCACTATTAACTTGGGAAACTTAAATCTTGGCAACAAAGAATATAAAGGTACGCAATCTTTACTTATGGGCAATGGCGAGTCTGTAAAAATTTCACATACTGGAAATGCATATATAACAGGAAAGAAACAGTTATATTTGCATAATTTATTAAGAGTACCATCTGTCAAGAGAAACTTATTAAGTGTGTCACAATTTGCCAAAGATAATAATGTGTTCTTTGAATTCTTTCCAAAGTACTGTTTAGTTAGAGATATTCTAACAAAAGATATTCTCTTACAGGGTAGAGAAATCAAGGGATTGTATACTTTCAATGTTGCTAAGTCAAGAACATCTAGATGTAAAGAAAAATGGTGTAATAACTCTGAAATCAAAACTATGAGTGACTGTAAGAGTTTTGATATTTGACACTGTAAGCTTGGACATCCTCATATAAATATTGTTAAACAAGTGTTGAATGAAAATAATATTCCTTTTAACAATATTTCAACTCCATATATTTGTACTTATTGTCAAATGGTAAAAGTCACAAATTACCATTTCTAGACTCCAAACTCAGTTACAACAAACCACTAGAACTCGTTGCAACTGACTTATGGGGTCCAGCACCCATATCAAATGACTATGGGTACAAATATTATGTTTCCTTTATTGATGCATATTCAATACATGTGTGGATATATTTTTTGAAAGCAAAATCTGAAACATACAATGCAATTCAACAATTTATAGTGCAGACAGAAAAACAAACAAATTGTCAACTAAAAGTATTGCAGACAGATAATGGAACAGAATTCTTACCCTTGAGAAAATTCTTTCAAGAGAAAGGTATCATAAATAGGACAACTTGTCCTTATACATCAGAAAAAATGGTCTGATTGAACGAAGGCATAGACATATAGTGGAAACAGGCTTAACACTGCTAGCAAATGCATCACTACCACTCAAGTTCTGGCCTGTTGCATTTGCTACTGCAGTTTTTCTGATCAACAGATTGCCTACAGAAGTTCTAAAACTGAAAAGTCCATTAGAAATTCTGTATAATACCAAGCCTGACTATCATAGTTTAAGAGTGTTTGGCTGTCTATGCTTTCCTTACCTCAGACCATATAATTCTCATAAACTAAACTATAGATCATCACCATGTACATATTTAGGTTATGCTACAAATCAAAAAGGTTACAAGTGCTTATCTAGTAATGGTAGAATATTTATAACCAGACATGTTGTCTTTAATGAACAAGTGTTTCCTTTTAGAAACACATCAATTAAAACTTCACAGAAGGTATACAATGCTAAGCAGTCTTTAGTACCCATACCTGTGGTAATTGACAAGGCAGCTCATACTTCTGGAGAGAAAGTTTAAGGCAATGAAAGTCCACAACACACAGTGATCATCTCAGAACCAAGTCATGGACCATTCGAGCCATCAAACACATCACCTCAAATGCAATAGCCAGGTAATCAAATGCAGCAAAGCTCAAGTCAGACACTAGATGATTCACAATAATCTAATGAGTCACAAGAGACTGAGATGAACAACAATGATCATCAACAAATTCCAAAAAAACTGGACATCATATGACCACAAGAGCAAAAGGTGGTATATTCAAACCAAAACTATACAATGCAGCTCTAGAAAATGAAGAACCAAGCACATACAGTCAAGCTATACAAAATGACAAATGGAAAGCAGCAATGAATGAGGAATATGATGCCCTAATAAAGAACAAGACTTGGGATCTTGTTCCTCAACCTACTGATAAAAATATAGTAGGCTGCAAATGGACATATAAGTTAAAAAGACATGCTGATGGATCAATTTCTAAATATAAGGCAAGACTAGTAGCAAAGGGATATTCACAACAGAGTGGCTTTGATTTTACTGAAACATTCTCTCCAGTTGTGAAACCCTCCACTATTAGAATTGTTCTCAGTATTGCCTTATGCAGAAATTGGACTATAAAACAACTAGATGTAAATAATGCATTCCTAAATGGTGTCTTGCAGAAACAGGTCTATATGGAACAACCTCATGGCTTCGTCAAAAGAGGAAATGAGAGACTAGTATGCAAGTTGAATAAAGTAATATATGGTCTCAAAAAAGTACCAAGGGTTTGGTTTGAGAAACTAAAGACAACTTTGTCCAGACTGGGCTACAACTGCACAAAATCAGACAACTCTCTTTTTACAAAGTTTAATTCCGGTGCTACTACTTATATACTAATTTATGTTGATGATTTTATTATTACAGGCAGTGATGATTTAGAGATTAACAATCTTATTCACATCTAAATAAAGAATTCTCAATCAAAGATCTTGGGTGCTTAAGTTACTTTCTGGGAATTGAAGTAAAAAGACTTTCAAAATCTCTAATTCATCTCAGTCAGAAGAAATACATCAACGAAATTCTCATTAAAGCAAAAATGGATCAATCAAATTCAATTTCAACACCCATGATAACAATGCCCATCTATCAAAGGCTAAAGGAGAAATAATCACAAATGACAGGCAATACAGAAGTATAGTAGGAGCACTACAGTATGCAACAATCACCAGGCCAGAAATTTCCTTCAGTGTAAATAAAGTAAGTCAGTTCATGCAATGCCCAACAGATGAACATTGGAGAGCAGTCAAAAGAATACTAAGATATCTTAAAGGAACATTAAACCATGGACTATTATTTGAAGCATGTAAAGCAATCAGTATCACCGGTTATGCAGATGGAGACTGGACAAGTGATATAGATGACAGAAAATCAACAAGTGGTTACCGTATTTACTTAGGAAAAAATCCAGTTTCATGGTGTTCAAAAAAACAGACAACTGTGTCCAAATCGAGCAAAGAAGCGGAGTATAGAAGTGTGGCTAATGCCGTGGCAGAGACAATGAGGATAGAGTCACTATTGAGTGAATTACAAGTTAAAACAGAAAGCAAGACAACAATATGGTGTGATAATCTCAGCACAGTCTCACTCACAGCCAATCCAATTCTACATTCCAGAACCAAGCATATGGAGCTAGATTTATATTTTGTTCGTGAGCAAGTAGCCGAAGGAAATTTAAACATCAATCACATACCTGCCACTTACCAAGTTGCCGATATTCTGACGAAACCACTGTCAAAAACAAACTTTACTCATTTCAGAGAAAGGCTCAGAGTCACAGATTTCAAAAGTCAGAAAGAGCACAACACTTTCTGTCAATCTGCTTCAAAGAGGCTGCGAGTAGAACAATAAACTGTTCATACCTCAGCAAGCATGTCTCTTTATAAGCTCATTCTTCAAGCAAAGACTCATCTTTTACTCTCCTGAACTAGATCTCACCAATTCAAGTATCTTGGAAGTTACTTTTTCACTTCAGGTTCGAAGGCAACAAGTATTTCCTGCTTAGATCTTGCAAGCACAACATTTTAAGGTCTGAATATCTCTCAATCTGGAAGTACCATGTGTATTCCGCAAGAACCTCTTACGAAATACACTCGAACCTCCTGAAATCCACACTCCTACTCCAAGCGAAGCAGTAAAGATCTCAACTTCATGTCGGATCTGAATTATTTTTGTTTTCATGAAGTGGCGGCGTTTTTTTTTTGGATTCCAAACCCTAGCTGAAGAGCTTGGTTTGAGGGGCGTATAAATGAATCAACATGTCGAGACAATGGAATATCTATCTGCATCATACTCTTGAGGAACTGGGCTACGTGGGCTGTATTATTATCTTGGCCCAATAATACTTTCTTCAGTTTTGTTGAGATATGTATAAATAGAGAATGCGTGAGCCTGTATTAATTCAATTCATTCTTGTATACAAAAGAGAATACAATAAAGCAATTCATAATTTTTTTCTTCAAATCATTTTATTCCCAAAATCATTGACTTGGATGATTTATCCATATGAGCTCGAACAACACTTTCTTCATAGTATAGTGGACTGTTTTAAGAGAGTGGTAATTGAGACACAAAATGTGACGCAGCAAACCTTAACAATTGGATCTTGGTACAAATTGTATTTGTATTTCATCTTGATACTTTCATTCGATAGATCAAACGATGAATATTTGTCTCAAACGATGAGTAATCAATTAAATCTGATTTTGAAAAAAATATGAGAACCGTGTTGAACTAGAATATAATAAGTAAATAAATAATAGTAAAATTATTGATTAGTCGATGGTAAGTTTTATTTTTTCTTCGATTTACTGTTTCAGTTGTAAATAGGAAGTCTCCTTTACTAATTGTCGGCTTTACAGGAGTGTTTTTCACTATTTTACATTTGGCAACATGAAGATTTGAAAATATGAACTGTGAACATGCCTTCTAAATGACTGTGTGCCTTGGCTTGAAGGCAATTGTTTTGTAATGAAATCTTGCTGACGAAGTGTGAATATAAGAATGATTATATATACATACATACACATGCATGCATGCATGCAGTATGTATGTATATAAAATCCATCGGTAGAAAGTTTTTCAACCGATACACTAACTAAATTTGGGATGTATCTGGTGAACGTAGCATGAATCCACTTTAGAGCCCGCTCAAGCGGAAGCTTTGTAGAAACTGAGTGAAAGATATCACAATTGTGTTTAAAAAGTACATATCTCCAAATTAGCAAACAAAATTCAATATTATTACTCACTTTGATTATACACCTTATAGTTATATTAGAAAGAAGAAAAAAAAAATCACCTTCAAGGTTCAAACATGCGCAATAATGCTTACAGTTACAACATAAGATAAAACAACATCCTTCATAGAAATTCAGAATCACTCTTTTTTTTTAGAGCAAATAAATAAAAACACAGGCACAAGCTCTTATGCTTTAAGTAGAAACTCAATTCTTTTGCTTTGCATGGACAAGAGGTTTCAGTTTCTGTATCATCTGATCAAAATCATCTTGAGTCTTAATAAGGCTCAAGCGTGTGTACCGACTATCTGCTTCGAAAAGCACACCACTTTGAGTTTTAATCTGTCCATTTCTTAGTACAACTTCACAGTCCGTGTCTTCTTTCCATTCGCACTTTAACCATCCATAAGCTGTCATTCATTTAAATTAAACTCAAGTTAATGCCTAAATTTAATATATCTCTATATAAAGCATAAGAGATAGAAATATATACATACATGGAGAGGGGTCCCTAATTTTTTTGAAGTAGTTGCAGTATTCTGGGGCTAACTTTTGAAGGGAGAATCGGTTAGAAGATGATACTAACTTGCTTAGTTCGATCCACCTCTTTCTTAGTGCTTGATAACCAAATTCATTGATGTCACCCATAGTGCCGCGCTTTGTTTTTATCTGTAGTAAAATTTCTTTTATAAGCTTTAATGTTCTAAGCTGTGTCTCATGAGATGTCCCCTCAGAGTTTTGTTGCATATACTCTGTTATTTTATTGTAAACCTTCTCTTCCTTTATCAATGCCCACCTAACAAATGATCATGAGAATTGTTACGATCTTCGTGAATGAGTAATATTTAGAGTTATATTGTGAAGTGAAGATATTTAGTTGATAAACCTACCCAAATCGACTTCCAGAGTGTCCAGTAAACTTGGACATAGAAAACAGCATGATGTTTTCATCCGAGGCATACTTAATAGCAGTATACTGTGGCCAGTAGTACACCTGATCATAGATAGCAGAAGATCCTTTGATTATTGAATGCCTAAGTCGACCCTCAGGATTATTCGGTGAAGTCACCAGTTCTATGAAATTCTCCGGAGAAGTTGTCTTCACATAATCCGATGCATTTCCTTTCCACTCGTACCCTTTGAAATTGAAAAAGCTGGTCTGTCTTCTGAACACCTGTTCCATGTAGAGCAAATATTGTTCAAAATAAAAAGTACTTATATTGGACGAAACAAATAAAGCTAGAAGCTACTTACTGGATAGTAAGGAACAGCAGCAACAACTTTTTTAACAGGAGCTTTCGGATCACTCGTAACATTAGGCGAAAGTGAGATGATTAATCCATTGAGAAGTTGAGTCACCCCAGTGCCGAAGACAATGTATCTACCATCGGTTTTAGCATTACCCACAGCGTTATGTAAGAGTTTAATATGTCTTTTAAGCACTACTGAAATAAAACTTCCAGGAGCAAAATAGTAGCTCATTCTATGCCATCCCGATATTAGTACTGCAGTGTTTGATTTATGTCTCATCCAGTATTCTTCCAGGAATAAGGAGTCACCGCTGTATTTTCAAATTTGGGATAGAGTAAGTTTCTTAAGCTTAAATTTAAATTTGTATTTGATTTTTACATAGAAAACTAACCAGATACTGAAATCTTATTTTGAATATGTAACATGTAAATATATATCATTATATAACAATACATAGTTCTTATATACATCACCTAACCACGTCTGCAGAGCAATTAGGAAGCAATGTAGAGCAGTCAGAACCATTGTAGCAATTATTACACTCGCACATTGGAGCTCCATTGGCAATAATCCCATCCAAAAATGCTCTGCCATGGCTGGAACAATTGATAGCGGCAACAGCCTCAGCTTCTTTTGCTGCCTTCCATGTCCAGCTTCTCCATGGAAATGCTGTGCTGTTCAATGTGATATTCTGTCCTACTCCTGCAGCTTCACCACCTTTGATTAAGTTGGATGAGACGAAGAGTAGAGTAATTAGTAGCAATGGCTTTTCGTAACCAAGTAAGTGGTACTCCATAGCTTGCTTTGCCTTTACTTCGCTTTCTTCAGTATACTTCGTTTGATGCTAATTGCCTTATTCTGCTCTCCTTATATAGAGTAACGAGCTTACTCACACTTATGTTTAAGAAGTGTGCGATGACACACATAATTTTTTTGAAATTGTTTAATAGCAGTAATAGTGATGATCATTGCAATATCTTGTATTGAATGCAATATTTTTGCTGTCCCACTTTTATTCTTTTAGGGCAAAGATCAAAACCTCAAGTTTTGACAAACAATATTTCGGGGTTAGTTTTATTGTTCTTTAATAATTCTTCTTTATTTTATTTTTACATTTGCCGCATTCAGTACACCGTTCATTTTATTCATTATTTTCATGATTCCCTTGTTAAACATATAGTATGCCTTTTATTTTATTTTTTGTATTTATATTTCATTAATTATATTTTTGAAATAACTTTATGTGCACTTGAATTGCAGTTGCCATAGAATCAGGATGATCGAAAGTTTTTGCAACTGCACAGGCAAGTAGTAATTTCTTATGTATTCAGTGTGTTCAGAAAGCACAAAAACCTCAGGTAATTGCCGTGACTTATTGGAATGCAACCCTTGTGTATGTATTTAGATTGTAAGATCATTATGTCTATGAACTTGTACAAACTTAAAAGAACTTTTCATGGGTCCAATTTAAATTGCTTCCTTCTTTACATGATTCATTATAAATGTTATATTAAAGACTTAACTGCAGATCTGAGTAAAGACCTGGCTTTGATATATTTAGTATTACCATATATGGGCTAGTATATTAAATATCCTATGCAGAAAATGTATACTTCTATATCGCATTATGATTTGGTTGATTAAAGTTTAAACACGTAGTTAATGGTATTTAGAACTATATATGTGGGTGTGATAAATATCACCATGCACGCCTTATGTGATTTATTAAACGGTAGAGTATAACTTGCGAAGAAACATGAATTTTTATTTTTATTTTTTAAAGTTTTGATACGCCAACTTTCAATACTGTTAAGTTTTTTATAATCTCGTGATCTGTATGGCTGAATTTGAATGAAACATTCTTTCATTTCTTTTTGGATAATGTTTATAGGATGCACCTGCTTCTGTTATTTAGTATAAATTTAATTGGTATACATTATTTGTTTAAAACGTATAATTTGGTCTTGTCCCAGCATTTGGTGTACATATATTGGGATATGATTTTGTATCCACTATTAAATTTTGTATAACTATCCTAACATGGTACGATGCAGTAAACCCAAATTTCTGCATCTGTGCAAAATGTTTAGCTTAACACGGCAACACTGTGGTTCAGTATAAAAAATATATATTGACCAAATACAGATATCTATCATATGGCGAAATTGTAAGCTACCGAAATTGGGCTTGGATCCTTAGTCGCAATAGTTCTATGCCCTTGACTCAAGTCAGGCAATTTTATTTTATTTAATGCTTAAGAAAGCCCATTCAATTTCAGACGGTAGGACAAGCCCATACGCATACAGTTATCCACATTATTTGATACCGTCTTTCTCTTGTGCATTTTAGGTTATTAGGTCGCGAAATGTTGTGCACAGGTACACGTTTAATGTTTCGGATACATCATGCCAACAGCTTTTGCGCAACACTCTAGTACAGAATTGTTATGTTTTGTAATACTAAGTGCACAATTTATTTATTATGGAAATTTAGTCCCGCGCCTATTTTTATATTCGATGAAAAACACCTTTTCCAAACTTGTTTTAAATTACACGCGTATTTTTAACAAAACTTTGTTAAAAGAAGTTTATTTTCTTTTTGAAAATTAAATCAGCACGTTAATTGAATTTTAAAAAAAAACTTTAAATATGTATAGAAAACTCTGAAAATGGAGATTTCTCTACAAATATTTACAGATTTCTTTGTAGGTATTTCCAATTCAAAAATATTAAACTTTTGCAGACTTCTCTATAAATATTTATTTAGACAGTTTTTCTTACATATCATAAAACTTAAAAATAATGGTTGTTTTTAAACATGTTTTTGACGAGTACGACCGTGTATTTTGCAACTTAAAGATGATACTTTATGAAAGTTCCCTTATTTATTTTTTATGGAGATTGGACTTTGGTAAATTTGGAGAACTGTCAATTATGGCAAGTTTTTATTTAATGTTCTATTTTTGTTAGAATATTTATTAAAGGACACTTTTTCATTGGAAAAATCTGAAAAAGAAAAAAATGTAGATTTCTCTATAAATATTTACAGATTTCTCTACAGGTATTTCCAATTCAAAAATATTAAACTTTTGCAGACTTCTCTATAAATATTTATCTAGTTTTTCGTACATTTCATAAAACTTAAAAATAATGGTTTTTTTTAAACATGTTTTTGACGAGTACGACTGTGTATTTTGCAACTTAAAGATGATGTTTTACAAAAGTTTCCTTATTTATTTTTCATGGAGATCAGACTATGGTAAATTTTGAGAACTAGCAATTATGGAAAGTTTTTATTTAATGATCTATTTTTGTTAGAATGTTTATTAAAGGACACTTTTCCACTGTAAAAATCTGAAGAAGAAAAAATTAAAGATAACAAGATTTTGAAAGTTTGATTTGACAGTATTAGCATAAAAAATATATAAACATGCAATATTTTTCTAGGAAAAGTTATCATAAGTATATGATAATAACGTGTTCTCCATAGAGGTTAATTAGGAATAACTTTGTTAATTGTAAATCTTATGTTTTGAGAATATTAAATGCAAATAGGGTTAGTTAAAGATCATTATCACGAGTGTAGAGAGGTGTGACACTTTGTACTGAGATTCTAGAGGTCATAGATTTGAACTCATGACCTCTAGAACCTATGTTTAGAACGCATTTTTATAAATACAAAAGGAGACTAGCTTTATTAATAAAAAATAGTTTCCGGTGAGTTATGTTTTTTGAAAAAATTAGTTATTAACAAAAAGTGTTTCAAGTGAATTATGAGTTATCTATTTTTTCATGGCTATTTTTCTTCTTTTCTTCTCAATACTACACAAAACACCATTTTTGTTAATCAAAATCACCATCTTCATGATATCAAATCAAAGCACTTCTTTTCTCTTTGATGTATATCAAAATTGAAAAAAAGGAGAACTTCAACAAATCATAATGGTTTACCTAGTGTTGTCAAACCTGCTCCATTCAAGTACACACTATCAAAAGATGCCCATTAGTTCAACTACTTCCCTAAGAAATAATATCCAACTTCTCATCCTCCAAACTCCAACGGATATAACCCCTTATGCCCGAAGAATTAGAAGGCAATCAAGATGTTCTATGTAGAAATACTAATCCTACTTGGCTGTGGATCTCACCATGTTGTATCTGATTTAAGCAATCTCTTTATTCATAGGCCGTATCAAGGATATGATGGTGTCCCGATCAGAGAATAGGTCAACCTTTCATATCGCTCATACCAGTTATACCAGTGTACCTACATCCTCTTGAATGTAAAACTTGCAAAATGTTCTTTGTGCTGCCTCCATGAAAAAGAATTTAATTTCAATTTATCAATTTTATACCAATAACCATGTTTTTGGTAAATTTTCACCATCTGCTTTACAAGTGAAGGATCTAAACATGGGGTAGTCCTTTAAATGGATGAACCCATAAATGGCGTATATGAGTGGCCAACTACATCAATTTCTATAACATCTCCACCATTACTTGCATTTTCCACTATCAATGTTTGAGTGACACTCTTGACTAGGTCCTTCATCATACCTGTTATGAAAAAAAAGTTATTTCTTGGTTTTCTTACCATTTTCAGACTGTTCATCATCCTCCACACATTGCAATGAATGTTCAATCAACCAAAATCGTAAATTTTCAAACAACTTTCAGTTACTTGTAATCAAAGCTTTGTACTTGTAATCTGAAGAGAAAAGGAGAATAACATATAAAGTGGACGTAGGCACGTTCTGGCCGAACCACTATAAATCTGTGTGTCTTTTACAGTTTAGTCCCTGCTTTTTATATATTTGCATAAATCACCCAAATCACTAAAAACAACATAAAATCAACTAACTCATACGACTTGGAGGTGTTTGCCCATTTTTTGTGCAAACATTTTTTCTTCTACCTTAACCTCGTGACAGCCATTTAAAATTTTCTTCTTTGATGTTTGGACCTCTTCTATGAATCTAATTGATGGTTTCAAGTTCTATATTACTTTTGTTGATCATTGTACATGTTATATCTGTATTATCCAATCTTATAGTGTCATTGTGTGTTTCAAGGAAATGGTTGAAAACCAATTTAAACAAAAGATCATTACTCTCTATTCAGATAATGATGATTAATATCAAGCCCTCGATAGTTTACTCTATTAATTGTATATACCATCTTACTACGCCAACCCATACACCAGAAAAAATGATACTTCTAAACAATGTCGCCTGTCATATTATCGAAACAGGTTTATCATTTATCACTCATGCGTCCATGCATTTGATGTATTGGGCTTATGCTTTTGTCGTTGTTGTATATCTTTTCAACTGCATGCCCACACCCATACTAAATCTTTCATCTAATTTTGAAAAGACTTTGAGTCTCAATCCAATTATGCTAAACATTGGGCGTTTGGTTACTTATGCTATCCATGTCTTCGTCCTTATTTTCAACATAAACTCGACTTTTGTTTTATTGCTTGTTTTTTTCTTATTACTCTACAATGTAAAGTGAACATATTTCTCGACTTGTACACCACTAAAATGGATATATTTCTCACCATGTCAACTTTGTCAAAAACTCATTTCCATTTATTACTTATCGCGTCCCAACCATAAAATCATTTCCTAATGGTTTCCTCGTATATAAGTTTTACCCACTTCAAGTGGCTCGCTCAATAAGCCTCCATGAAGTAATATACGATGTCAATGTCCTTCAAAAAATGCCTAGATGGTTGATCATCTTTCACCATTGATCAACAACCAACCCTTGTCTACTGACCATCCTTTGCATGAACCTAATTTTCCTGACCATGAAGAAACTAGCTGTAACATCCCGCCTTTTCGCACGATTTAAATCGACACATGTACCAATTCAAACCAAACGGAAGGGCGGATTGTCATGGGGTAAATAAGAAAAAAAACAAGAAAGAAATAAAAGAAAACAAAATCTCGCAGCGGAAGGATAAAATATAATAATAAAATATACAGTTTATAAATCTGTTTACAAAACATTTATATAATACATATCAGAGTTACACATACCAATGACAATGCAGCGGAACAGTGTGTAGTGCACTAGTATAAATAATAATAATATGCATCTTCGTCTTCGTCCTCCAGAGCTAAATCTTCAAATCCTGAAACGCTCGGACTGACCCGAGCGAATTTGAAAAGACAAAACACTCGAGTCAGAACTAAAAGATCTTATGTGAGTTAAATTAACAGAAATAAATATGAGTGCAGTAACTCAAGAGATGCTCGGGATTTACATCTCCTAAGGATCCGTTAAACTATTTACTATGTAGTATATTGCGCTATTATAATAGTGTCTATTTGTAAAATAAACTTACTTTTAAATAGCATTAAGGCTTTACATTTTCCACCTTAACACGTAATAGTCCCAGTAGTCCATCCAATATCATAGTCCCTCCTGATCGAGAAGCCACCAGAGGATACCACACGGGCTACGGGAGAAATCCAAACTCGTACAAGGCGCGATAGGGTAGGTGACACGGCACAACTAGGCAATGTCAGGGTATATATACCAATTGCTATCCGGGCTGGTGGTAACGCGTAGCGCGCAGCTACCGCCCACCTCGAACAAACTCCCCAAAATCAAAAATAAAGGTGGCCACCGAATCAATCCAAAGTCAAAGTATAGTATCGAAGAGGAGTGTCCGATCAGAGGAATGACCCGATTGGCCCGAGAATCACTCCTATTTTAGCCACCTTATGCCAACTCACGGGAGTTGGATCCACGTAATTACCTTATAGGAAACACCGTCACCAACCTACTTCATTCTGAAATCTCCCCCGCGTACACGGTTGTTAAAGTGGTTTTCGGAGTTGGAAGAGAGTATGACAACTTCCGATCCCGGTCTCTTCAACAACCAAACGTTATTATAACACCGCGGTCATTTAAAATAATTATACTTTAAAACCAGAATAAAATATCCATTTTAAACCCATATAAATACGATATCGTTTATATTTTTAAAACCCCAAATCAATACGATATCATTTAGGCCCAAACCAATATAATGTCATTTTATTTTCCAATACATATTCTTTCCAAATTCATATGGTTTTCAAAGTAAATATTTAGAAACAAAACTCTGGAATATAATATTTCCAAATTATACTACCTTGAAAATCATAACTTTGAAACAAAATTCCATCTCTCAAATGGTTAAATATTAAATTTCTTTTATAAAACAAAATAGCTTCTTTAAATTTCACAAATCAATTCCAAATATCGATTTAAACTTCCAAATACCATTTTTATTTCTTATGTTTCAAAGCTTTAAATATTTCACAATTTCAAAACAATCTCATTTGACAATCCCATTAAATTCAATTGCTTATTATTTAGACTTGAAATATTTACTTAATGAATTCACAATAAATTAAGTAAAACCTTTAACTTCACATAATTGGAAAAATCTTTCAATTTATTAAACTTGATATATTCATTTAAATCAACCTGAAATTCATTTAAATCACTTTACAAAAATCAAGTTATGAAAATCATATCCTTAAACAAATTTAATTTTTATTAAATTTCAATTTAACTTAATATTCATCTTCCAAATATTATGCTCATTTAAGTCATAAAAACTCCAGAAATTAGATTTTAAATAAATGCTTAATCGTATTTGATCTTAAAATCAAACTTTATTTTATATTTCAAATCAAATTTATACAAAGCTTAAAACTGAAAATTACTATATATATAATAACCTTTATCAATGACCAAATCAATATCCCATAAACCATATATATATAACTTTACAAAACCATAGAAAATCATTTTTTAAAAATAAATTTTATATATATACTGCGATGCCTGTATGAAATTTTCTATCCTATGGTCAAGTGATCCGGATATTTATCATTACAATCCGCAATTAAAAAAAATGCGATTGTATATCATTTCAAACCGCAATCCCGAATGAATGAAATGCACGATAACTTGCAGTTTATACAATATAAAATACAGCATCCATTCATCCAAATATCAATCATCAACCATTTATTACAATCATCATCCAATTTACACAACATCAATATAGAGCATATAAATTATACAGGTAATAAATAACATGTATTAACTAACAGTTTATATTCAATAATAAATTTAACAACTGTTAAACTAGCAGTTTATATGCAAAAATAAAAGTAAATTTAACTGGCAGTTAATATGAAATAAAATTTTACATAACTATGACTGGCAGTTAATATGCAAATAAATAAATTCTAGCTGTCAAATTTATATGCAATAAATAAAATAAATTAACTGCTAAATTAAATAAATGCGATTTAACTGAGATGATGAATAAAACATGTCAAACAATCATAAATAAATTCCTACTCATAGCTTAAGTCAAATTAACAAACATAAGAAATTTTAGAAGTTGTGAGTGAGTTAAAACACTCACCTTTGAGATCTAAATCGAATTTAAATCCGATTTAAACCCAAAATTCGACGGTCTTGTTCAAACCAGTGTCAAAAGATTTGGAATCTAATTTCGATCCTAACAAAAGAAATTCCGCGTGAGACGGAGTTCGAATGGGAAAGTTATGATACAAAGATGATTGAAATCAAAATTTAATTAAAAAAAAACTAACCTAATTAGATCGCCACGTCACCCTAGTACGCGTCTTCTCTCTTCCACAGCAAATGCATTTCCAGGCCGACAGCAAAGAACAAACGCAAAACCCCATGACCGCTCCTTTGACCGTCGCCGCTCACTCCTATAGCTCACCATTGGCCACGCTGCGACTCCCCTAGCGTTCGCCTCAGCCTTCTCTACACTTTGACGTGGGTGCGGCAACCCCTAGTGCCAGCCGCCGCCGCCCAGAAACTAGGGTTTTCGAACCCTAGTTCGTCGATTACGGCCGCCTCAGGCCACGGCACCTCTTCGAATGACCACCAAACGACTCCGCACGACGAAAACTCCAAAACCCATATTCCAATTTCGCAAATTGATGAAGAAATCAAAAAGCTCCAATTCAACCTTTAGGGTTTTGAATTTTACACGTTTGACCGTGATTTCTGGTTCACTCGAGCGTCTATTGCAAAAACAGAGACTGCATGTAGATCCGTACTGATGAAAACTACAACATATATTTTTTTCGAATTTTTCTGAGATGTTTGAATTTTCATTTGATTTTTGAATAGAATTGGATCTGAAATTTGCATCCATTGAGGAAGAGAAAGAGTTGAAGAAAATGAACGTACAGCAAATGATAATAGATGGAGGCTAGGGTTTTTAACTGCGTTTATATAGGTAGGTTAGAGATAGAGTAGATGGATCCAATAAACAAACGTGCTGAACGAAAATTGGCCCAAAAATCCCGTTTCGACTCTGGAACAAAATTGGGTAAACCCATATATCGTAATAGGTAATTTAAAATATTTTGAACGCGATGGAAAAAGTTTCACATCCAAATTCGATCGTATGAAGATGTTATCCTGAAAACAAAATTTTCAAATTGATTTTAATTAGATCGATTTCAAGGCGTTTCGCGTTCGTACGATCTAACGACAAATCCGATCGCTACGAAACTTGGAACACTATTATAATTCACCGTTACGGATCCGATGAAACTGGTTTCGTCGAATTCCGAGTTCGTGGCCAAAATGGCTATTTTTCCCATTAATTAAATAAATTAATATTTACTGAATTAAATCACTAACCCAATCCAATTACAAAATTTAAAAATTTATAAAATTTCTCTCCTTTGATTTCTTAAACAATTTTAATAACTAACAACAAATTCTATGTTAATTCAATCATTAATTATTTCGCCAATTACCATATTAAATTTCAGTTATTCGCAATAAATCAAATTATAAATTTTTCATTCCAATAAATAAAATAAATCTTTAATTTTTTTCCATCCTTATTAATTCCACAACTTGTTCAATTTGAAAATCATTATCATATTTTCCAAATGTTACCTTAATTTAACATTTATGTAACATATTATTAGATTCGTTGCAAGATTTCAATTTCAATCCCCATTTCTTAATATACTCAAATTCTAGACATTTTATTTCCTTACCCATAAGTGTAACATTTTTCCTATAAACATTTATTGCCAATTCCATCCAAATTTAACAGGTAACCTTTAACAGCGTTTTCAATCCAAAGGTTATACTTAAGTTTACGTTGTATTCTACAATTTATCATATTATGAAGAAAATTCACGTTATTCACCATTATCACCTTAATTCATATTAACTTGACATTAAATTTACTCTTCATTCTATCATTAACCTATTAGTATTAAATAGATGAAATTAACATTGGTTTTACACTCTATTACGTAGATATCCTCAAATTTTATCTAAGTTTATATTTACATAACATTCCAACATTAAATTTCATCCATTTTTTCTTCTTCCTTTTTCTTTTAATTAAATCCAATTTCCCTAAAGTTACATTCAAACAAGTAATTTTTGATTTTCAATCAATCATTATACTATAACATTCTTAGCATTTGTTTTCATTACACTAATAAATCCTACCTTAATAAGTTTACGCTTCTATTGCTTTACTTTCACACTTCCGTTAAAATATAAATTAATTCTAAAGTAACGTTTATTGTTGACCCGACATTTTAATTACTCATATTTAGATGAACGTTATTTCAAATAAGTTCATTGACTCATTTAAATTAGGTAGTTTATAGTAGTTGTTATCCCACCCTTAAAATTATTTCCTACTAACGTGCTACCAAAACTCCTTTAATTAAAATTTGAATTCCAACCCTTATTTAACATACTAAGTAAGATAAATAACATATATAGATTGCTATCAATTTTCCTTTTCTTGCATCTATGTGTTTATTACTTGACACACCAGTAAATATTACATATTCACAAATTTAAACCAAATCGTCATTATCACGGTATTATATCACAAATAAATCAAATACTTGCATCAACTCAATTCTTTAAATTTATTCCATTTATGGTTAATCAATGTTATATTACATTAATAAATTTAATATCTTCCTTTATTCGATAAATAACCTAGAATGCATTTACATTTATTCATTTCATTTATTTCATTTTATGGGTATTGCATAAAAATTTAATTTATTAACTAATACCAACGTTATTATCATTAATTACAATTGGATTCTCAATTTTTATTCAATACCTTGAATGAATAACATATATATTAACCAAATCCTTACATTTTTTTTCTTCATATTTAAAATCAAATCATAACATTTAAATGATTTAATTAAATTGGAATTTCATCCAAGTCATAAATTATTAACTTGCACAAATATGATTCCTTAATTTATTCCAATTACCGTTTAAAATCTTTTATTGCATTAAATCAAATTAATACTTCATAAATTTCTCATATTAAATTTTATATTAAGGTAAGAATCTTCTTCCTACTTAATTCATTTGGATTTTATTTAAATTCCTATAAATAGGTTTTTTTAAGTCGACATGTACATAATTTATTTTAGCCTTCATTTTAATATTTATTTACCCCTTTTATAATTTCTACTAAAATAAATTGCAAAAATCTTATTAAATAAACAAATTGAATGTTCGAAATTTATGGGTTGTTACACTCTCCCCCACTCAAAACTTTTCGTCCCCGAAAAGGAAAAAAGAAGAAGGAAGAATTAAATAAACAGTACATCTTATTCAAAATATTAACTTATAAAAAATAATTTACAAAATTTATTACTTTAATTAAAGTATACCCATTTTATAATCATTATATCTTTTTATACTTAAATAAATAAAGTTTGGAAAAACATTTCAAAATAATTTTCTAAGTCCAAAATTTTCGGAAAATTTTGGCAGAGTCTCCTTTGTACGGGAAGGCTCGGGAGAAAATAAAATATAACAATTATATTACATATATTATCAAAATATTATATCCAAACATGGAAAAATATAAAAATATAGCGCTAAAACCCGAAATCCGAAAACGTACCTATTTGTCGGGCAATTATCGCTTAATTTATGGAACCAAAAGCAGTAGCAATTGCTTCCATAACCTGCATTTCACTTATAAAATCTAAAGGGTTAACAATTTATATAAAGTGAAATAATTAAGTGGTTTCAATCCCTAACAACAAATCAATACAACAACTGTAACGACCCAACTTCCTACGCCCAGAAAGAAGTATCGTTAATAAGAAAAGAAAGAGGTGAGAAAGTAGAAAAGATAGAGAAGAAAGAACAACAACATCAGAATCTCACAGCGGAACGAATAAATTATAATAATCACATAAGCATTTACATAATATACAACATCAATCAGAGTTATACAGATAATACATCATATACTAGACAGTTATAAACACCTGTCTAGTTAGTACAACTCAACTCAAACAAACGACTCAGAGATACCAACACAGCGGAACTATATATATATATATATCTACAACGCTGAAGCCACCTGCTCCATTGTTCCTCCAGAATTAGTCAAAGCTAACCTGAATCCCTTGGCTACCCGTAAAAATTTGGGTACCCGAGAGTTTATGAAAAACAAAAATAAACTCCGGGTCAGACATGGGTCTGGTATGAGTAACAGGTTAAAGTTGCTTAACTCTGAAAATCTTTTGAAAATAAAAGGTATCACGTAAGACTCCCCACACATAAACATGGAAAAGTTTTTACCTTACGCTAACCAAAACATTTGATAGGAAATTCTGTGATATTATAATAGTCTAGGGTTTTCAAGTAAATAGAAAATAGCCGAAATTGTTACATTCATTAAATTCCATCTACTAGCCACAAAAGTGGGTAATACAATCAAAACCGTTGGCACTTATTGGATTGTGGATTCCATACAATGGCAGGGCTACTGGGGTACCGCCCGTCACAGTACGTGGCCTATATCAACGTACCGAGGATTACTCCCTTCATCCCCTGCAACACAAGGCCGGAACCATTCCTTACTGAACAGTTTCGAACAAGATAACCCCGCAGTTGGTGTACATCCAACCGCCCACAAAGCCGAATAAAAAGGGACATCTAGACAGGGGAAAATCTTGTCCTGCTTGGGCATGACCCACCTAACCTTGCTGCACCTCCCCTGTTTTAGCCATTCCCGGTTGATGAGGCTTGAGGCTACGATTACCTTTAGAGAAAATATTACTTAGAATGCTCATCGCCCGCCTGACGATGTGTTGAAAGCATTCAATCCATACAAGTTCATTCCGGGTTCGAACGAAACCGAAGGCATCATCTCGTTACACTCATTTTGGAATCACCCTCAGAGTCAACGACGACAACCCTTGCACTCTGATTCTTCATCTTCACTTCAGATTCACGACCTATCGTTAATTTGGAATCGATGTGGTTTTCGGATGTTCCTAATGCGGAAAACCCGATCCCGGTCTCATCGAAATCCAAAACGTGTCTTTTAGGGCCAAGTTGTCTATTTAGTCTTAACAGGTTTATTTAACATAATCAATATACACACAGATAGATAATTCATAATATCATAATAAATAATCATACCATCATCATAAACAGATAAACAAAATTACCATCCATCAGATAATTAAATATTATCCTACTTAAACCAAGCATCATAAGATATTACCATCTCATATCAAATGAAATATCAATATCATTCATTTATAAGCAATGATTTATAAACATACCATTTGTAATTAACTTAAAATGAATTAAATTAACTACTTCTATCTCTAATTAATTTAAAGTAAATTAAATTAATTACTTCATTTATAATTAATTACATAAATTAAGCTCCACATTATTAACTATTACTTAATTAAACAACTCTTAATTTACATCATTAATTATATTAATTAATGATCTCTAATTCAGATTAAATTACTTTATTAATCACATTAAGTGATTAATCTTTAATTAAACACAATTATTAATCACCTTTGATTAATAACAACCAGTAATTAAATATCCTTAATTACTCATATAAATAAATAAATCATTCCATAATTAATTATCTCCATTAATTAATCCTCTGATTAATTACAAAAGTAATTATCCAAATTACTTTATTAATATATCATCTTTCACTAATTACATTCAGTAATCAACATTAATTACTTCATTAAGTAATTATGCTCCCTTGCATACACTAGTAATTAATCAATTTAGTAAATGATTTCTTTAAATTAACTAAAATAAATTAACTAACTTAAATTCATCATCTTATCAAAATTAATTACCATAAGTAATTAATCTCTTAATTACTTTCATCAAGTAATTACCTAATTAATCTAATTAATTAACCAAAGTTAATCATATATATTAATTAATTAAAGATCTTTGGTTAATTGTCTACATTTAATAATATTTCTTAATTTACTTCTTAACTGATCTTTACTTATTAACTTTAATACATAGGTCATTCCTTAATTACCCTATTATCCTTAAGATAATTCATTCTTTAATTAATGACTTCATTAACATTACATTTTAAATTTAAATATCATTTGGATTTAAGATTCAAAATGATTAATATTTAAATTCAATTTAAAATCTTTTTAAATTAAACTATTTGAATTTTTAATTCAAATTTAAATTTCCACATTACATTAATATTTAACTTGCAAACCCTCAAGTTAAACAATTCATTTATTTTTCATTCAAAAATCTTGAATCAAGAATTCTCAAAATCAAGTTAAATTTTATTGAAACAAATTACTTGTCAACTATTTTATTGTGAACTCATTCTTAAAATATTCATATTTAAACTGATTTAAATTTTCAGATTTTGAATTCTAAGTAAACTTGAATTTCTCAATTTATTTTGATTTTTAAACTTCGATTTAACTTTCTTTTGACAACTAGCATTAGGAACTCGATTTTCAAATCCAAATATATTTTACACTTTAAAATTCAAATATCCATTTGAATCAAAACTTTAACAAAAAAAAATCATATTTAACTGCAGCCACATTTTGTTTCAGATCAAAATTTTAAAATCTGGACATTTATCAAGTTTTAAAACTGAAACTCATTTAAATATTTCAAAACTGCATTTTAGATTCAAACTATAAATTTGAATTCATACTTATATTTAGATTTGGCTTTGTAAAATCTTAACTTAAATTCAATTACATTAGGATTTCAACTAACATACATTTAATTTTGCTTTAAATTTAGTTTAAATTAAATGTACAGGTTGTTTATACAACCTATAGCAATTTAAACTTTCACCTTTGACCAAAGAAATGTTGCTTCGGGTCAATGCTCTCCCTACTTCGAGTAAAAATGCAATTTACTCGAGACTTTCCCGAGTCCAAAACCCTGCATACTAAAAACTGTGACCATTTAAACCTGTAAACCATCACAATTTATCCACCCACTTCAGTGCTTCGAGTCACGCACTCGTATGACTCGAGTGATTTCCCGAGGCAAAATACTCTGCACCCATCCAACTCTTCAGGTTCAACAACTCGTGCACGTTCACGTGCACGGCATCTCCGATCACCTTCCAGCGTTGCCACGATGCCGACCAAGTCAACGATCACCCTTACTCCTTCCCTCGGTTGCCAGAGCCTTATCTTCGTCTCGAATTCGAAAACGAACTCGAAGTCGAAACCTGGAACAACAATACTCCCACCACCACCAAACCTGTCAACGGCTTATACACACTGCCTCGACCACCAGAAAGTCAACGCCTCCGGCTACTGCCTTGTTAATGCCCCATCTTCCATCTCCCATAAACCCTATACACTCGACGCTACAGAGAGTAAATGCCGAGCACCTTTATCCCAGTGAACAAAATTAGGGTTCTGAACAAAATTTCCCTACCGCTCTCTTCACCCTAACTAAATCGAACATCCAGCAATTTTCCCCTGTTCGTCAGTCGTTCCTCCACCGCCAGACCCTATTCCAGCCTCTCCAACCTTTGATATCACCAGTGATACCCAAGAAACCCCAAAATGTTCTCCTCAGAAAAGCTCTTAAATTTTTAAACATAAAAATATGATTATTGTTTTAAAAATCCTAATTGTAGGTAAGAATTCCCTTTATAAACCTGGATTAATGATTTAGAGTGTTTGAATTTTCATGCATATCACACAATTTCCTATTCCTTAAGTTTTCACAGAGCACTGCTACTTTACAGGCTATAATACAAATTTTAACACTTGCTTAATGATTGAACAAACCCATCTTGTTTAGATACTAAACCATATAAATCAATATATTGAGCAGAGATAATTTATGAAGTAGTACATGAGCGCAGAAGTCATAAAACAGGATGGTGATACAGGGCAATATGCAGATGATTCTATTTCACAGTTGCACAGAGGAGTGAACACATAAACATTCACACAAATATTGTTAAACAATCAAGTATTGACATACAATAAGTTTATAACTTAAATTATTTTAAAAAAATGTTACTCACCCAAGTTTGCAGTGAAACAGAGGATGATACAAGAGTTCAGCAGTTTGCAAATTTTGAATTTTCTGTAACCCTTTTATTGTTTTCTGAATTTTGACTTGAACTAGGAAATATGTAATTTTGTTTATACTCTTTTGTTTTCCTCAGTTTTGTTTCATGAGTTACTAACTGAACTAAAAATGGAATAACAAATGATGAATACATATATAACTTCAACAATATGTCTTCTTGCACAAGCTTTGACATAAAATAATATTTGCTTTATTATCATATTGTACTAAGACCAGACAAAAATTGAAATATTTCGGCTGGAGGTAAGTTATTTCAGATGCAAAGGTGGCTAATTAATGTTTGCTGCAGGTTTTAATTTGTGTTTGTACTAATGTTATCATTTATGCTAACATCTTATTAATGTGTGCAGATTTTGCTTGTACTACTGTGCATATAAGTTAGGCTAATTAATATATTTGTTGACATAAGTATATTTATGTTTGCTGCAAAAAGATATGTGTATGTGTAAGTGTACAAATCTGCAGACACACTTTAGCTTGTATATGAAGCTACATGTTTATAAATATCTGTTTTATTGTTTCTTGTTCAAACTATAATACACATCTTAGACTTTGACTAATTTCATTTGACTAGAATGAAGATATTTTGTTTAGCTTTGCATACTTGTTTCTTTTTTTTTCTTTTTTTTTTACTATTCTGCCTGCATACTTCAATTATTTGTCTTGTATACTTACAAGTATGTGTTTTGAATTTTCCTTTGCATTTAGCTTGCACTACAATTTACTTACAGACCTTATTCTCCTTTTTTTTTCTTTATTAGCTTAGCTTTACTTTTACTATTTCCTGCATGTTATATC
Source organism: Allium cepa (assembly GCA_030765085.1). Classification (NCBI taxonomy): domain Eukaryota; kingdom Viridiplantae; phylum Streptophyta; class Magnoliopsida; order Asparagales; family Amaryllidaceae; genus Allium; species Allium cepa. The sequence goes on along the minus strand of CM060938.1, from coordinate 455,741,295 downwards.
TTATGTCCAATTATATATGGTTGTTGTTTTGGTCTTTGCTATGAATTAAGTTTTAATATTTAGTTCTATTTTCTAACATGTGTTTTTACTTTTATTTTTCTTTTATTATTTTTAACATAGACTAACCAATATTTGATTGCTTATTATTATTTTACTTTATACTCATATTAATATTAATAAATGTTTATTTTAATTTGAACATTTTTAAACCTTAAATTTTAATTTCCAAATCATAAATTTCATTCAAACACACATATACATAAATAAAGTTGACATGAAAATTTTATTAAAAATTCATTTGTAAACATTTACATAATTAACAGAGCTCATTATTAAGTCAAAATGGTTTATATAAGTATTCATCTCTTTATAAACTGTTTATTTTTATCAAGATAAATTTAAAACAAATTAAACAAACCTTTTTGCTAAATTTAAATGTAAGCTAAAATTTATTTTAAACAACTAAACTTAAATCTTGAATAATTTAAAATCATATAATCATTTATTAAATAGCTTAAATATCAAATTTCTAAATTATCAAAAATATTAGAATTCGAAAACATATCTATTTATTAAATTAAAACAAAGCTTATCCATGTACAATATATATACAGATATATATATATTATAAATAGAAGGCAATTTGATTAGCTTCTAAAAGATAAATTATCAGTTAAATATTTATTTAAAAGAAGATTAATAGATCAATTCATATATTATTACAAATATTATCAAATCAATTTAATTTTTAATGTCGATTATTAAATTGATATTGTCCCAAATTTCCGGGATATCACATTCTTCCCCCCTTAAAAGAATTTCGTCCCCGAAATTTAAAACAAAGGTAATTTAATAATCCAATTAAAAATTTAAATTTGAAACACAAACATATATCAACATATACTAACAATCATAGCAACCAATTCATCCAAACAAACAAATCTAACTATCCAAACAAAATTCTAAATAGAATTTTTTTTTCGAGTTTCCCCAAGTATAAATACCGGGTTACTCGCCCTATAGAATCCAAACAACCAATACTACTACTAAACTACAGAGTTCTCACTCATCTAAATCTACAAAACAAATCAAAATATCAGACCAAACTCAAGTCTGACCCAACAACCGAAATTCCCTGAACTGCTGACTCTAATCTCAAAGATAGATCTTACACGTACTCCCTCAGAGATACGTGAAACACTCCGAATTCCAGTTATCCAAACTAACAATTCAATCCCGAAGACCAAGCACTTATCCAAAATCAAATCCCCGATTTCAGACTCTTCCTTCGTCTCTAATCCACAAAATTCTTCGGACGATCCTGGGCTTCCTTCATCTTCCTGATCAGCTTAACCCTTGCTGATACCCTATAATCAAACTGAACCAAAGACAATCCCACAAATGGATCTTTCCAAGATCAACCAAAACTCAGAATACAACTCTATTCCAAAATCAGAAAACAGAACTCACTTCTCCCGCATCTAGAAAAGATTGAACATGAGCACTCCAAACTGGCCTCAAATCCTGAAAAATTTCCCGTAGAACTCTCTAATCCAATACTGCAATATCCAATTGCTTCCAAACTAAAACAGCTACCACCATGCTTCCACTGCGCCACTCTGACTGAACAGATGAAAAATGCTGATTATGAACTCAAGCACAGACTGGTCAACACATTCCAAAAATAAAAGTCAGAAGTTCCACCAAAATTCTGAGCTGCTTCACCAACTCAATTTCCAGAACAAACCCTAGCTTCCAGAAGACATCTAGAAAAATCCCTGAAACCCCAAAAGAACACCCAAACTATCGCAAGTCACTTTTGCGATCGATACAGCCAAATTTCAAAGGAAACTGCTCTTTCTCCTTTTACAAATCAGAACAGCTTACAACTTATGTGGCCAATCCATCGAAGAAACGGGTCTACATAATTACTTCTGAATTTCATTACAGAAAAACTGCTAAACCAGAAGATCTCTTGCCAACACCAAAAACATCCCAAGCTGCATTACTGCCACAGATGCTAAGATTTCCTATCCAAAGCTCTTCGAGAAACTCGGACCTCAAAGCAAACAAAACACCCCGCTGAGCACAGCCACAACACCGAAGCAGTCACTTCTCCTTACATGTTCCAAAGAAACATCGTCGGAGATATCCATAGTCACCGTGTGTCATCACACAGCTACTACACCTAGATGTATCTAAAATATCTTGACTTACTTCTGTCCACTCGACAGATCCAAACTCTAGCTCAACCAAACTCCTACATTTCAAGGATGAACTCCGAACCTCAACAGGTTTCCTTCAGAGATCGATGAAATTCTTGCACCATCCAAAACTTACTCGAGACAGTATTAGGCCTACAGTCTCGACAATTATACTTCCAACCATTGATAGTTGTGTTACACACACCACTACCTATCTACCTTTATAACATATTGGAAAACCTGAACAGGTAACCCAACAAATAGGTAGAAACAAATATATAAATATATATATATCAAAATTACAAATACGCTCTCTCAAGAAGAAAACACTCAAGAGCCTAGGTATTCACTCAACCTAGCGCTCTGATACCACTGTAACGACCCAACTTCCTACGCCCAGAAAGAAGTATCGTTAATAAGAAAAGAAAGAGGTGAGAAAGTAGAAAAGATAGAGAAGAAAGAACAACAACATCAGAATCTCACAGCGGAACGAATAAATTATAATAATCACATAAGCATTTGCATAATATACAACATCAATCAGAGTTATACAGATAATACATCACATACTAGACAGTTATAAACACCTGTCTAGTTAATACAACTCAACTCAAACAAACGACTCAGAGATACCAACACAGCGGAACTATATATATATATATCTACAACGCTGAAGCCACATGCTCCATTGTTCCTCCAGAATTCGTCAAAGCTAACCTGATTCCCTTGGCTACCCGTAAAAATTTGGGTACCCGAGAGTTTATGAAAAACAAAAATAAACTCCGGGTCAGACATGGGTCTGGTATGAGTAACAGGTTAAAGTTGCTTAACTTTGAAAATCTTTTGAAAATAAAAGGTATCACGTAAGACTCCCCACACATAAACATGGAAAAGTTTTTACCTTACGCTAACCAAAACATTTGATAGGAAATTCTGTGATATTATAATAGGTCTAGGGTTTTCAAGTAAATAGAAAATAGCCGAAATTGTTACATTCATTAAATTCCAGCTACTAGCCACAAAAGTGGGTAATACAATCAAAACCGTTGGCACTTATTGGATTGTGGATTCCATACAATGGCAGGGCTACTGGGGTACCGCCCGTCACAGTACGTGGCCTAGATCAACGTACCGAGGATTACTCCCTTCATCCCCTGCAACACAAGGTCGGAACCATCCTTACTGAACAGTCCCGAACAAGATAACCCCGCAGTTGGTGTACATCCAACCGCCCACAAAGCCGAATAAAAAGGGACATCTAGACAGGGAAAAATCTTGTCCTGCTTGGGCATGACCCACCTAACCTTGCTGCACCTCCCCTGTTTTAGCCATTCCCGGTTGATGAGGCTTGAGGCTACGATTACCTTTAGAGAAAATATTACTTAGAATGCTCATCGCCCGCCTGACGATGTGTTGAAAGCATTCAATCCATACAAGTTCGTTCCGGGTTCGAACGAAACCGAAGGCATCATCTCGTTAAACTCATTTTGGAATCACCCTCAAAGTTAACGACGACAACCCTTGCACTCTGATTCTTCATCTTCACTTCAGATTCACGACCTATCGTTAATTTGGAATCGATGTGGTTTTCGGATGTTTCTAATGCGGAAAACCCGATCCCGGTCTCATCGAAATCCAAAACGTGTCTTTTAGGGCCAAGTTGTCTATTTAGTCTTAACAGGTTAATTTAACATAATCAATATACACACAGATAGATAATTCATAATATCATAATAAATAATCATACCATCATCATAAACAGATAATCAAAATTACCATCCATCGGATAATTAAATATTATCCTACTTAAACCAAGCATCATAAGATATTACCATCTCATATCAAATGAAATATCAATATCATTCATTTATAAGCAATGATTTATAAAAATACCATTTGTAATTAACTTAAAATGAATTAAATTAACTACTTCTATCTCTAATTAATTTAAAGTAAATTAAATTAATTACTTCATTTATAATTAATTACATAAATTAAGCTCCACATTATTAATTATTACTTAATTAAACAATTCTTAATTTACATCATTAATTATATTAATTAATGATCTCTAATTCAGATTAAATTACTTTATTAATCACATTAAGTGATTAATCTTTAATTAAACACAATTATTAATCACCTTTGATTAATAACAACCAGTAATTAAATATCCTTAATTACTCATATAAATAAATAAATCATTCCATAATTAATTATCTCCATTAATTAATCCTCTGATTAATTACAAAAGTAATTATCCAAATTACTTTATTAATATATCATCTTTCACTAATTACATTCAGTAATCAACATTAATTACTTCATTAAGTAATTATGCTCCATTGCATACACTAGTAATTAATCAATTTAGTAAATGATTTCTTTAAATTAATTAAAATAAATTAACTAACTTAAATTCATCACCTTATCAAAATTAATTACCATAAGTAATTAATCTCTTAATTACTTTCATCAAGTAATTACCTAATTAATCTAATTAATTAACCAAAGTTAATCATATATATTAATAAATTAAAGATCTTTGGTTATATGTCTACATTTAATAATATTTCTTAATTTACTTCTTAACTGATCTTTACTTATTAACTTTAATACATAGGTCATTCCTTAATTACCCTATTATCCTTAAGATAATTCATTCTTTAATTAATGACTTCATTAACATTGCATTTTAAATTTAAATATCATTTGGATTTAAGATTCAAAATGATTAATATTTAAATTCAATTTAAAATCTTTTTAAATTAAACTATTTGAATTTTTAATTCAAATTTAAATTTCCACATTACATTAATATTTAACTTGCAAACCCTCAAGTTAAACAATTCATTTATTTTTCATTCAAAAATCTTGAATCAAGAATTCTCAAAATCAAGTTAAATTTTATTGAAACAAATTACTTGTCAACTATTTTATTGTGAACTCATTCTTAAAATATTCATATTTAAACTGATTTAAATTTTCAGATTTTGAATTCTAAGTAAACTTGAATTTCTCAATTTATTTTGATTTTTAAACTTCGATTTAACTTTCTTTTGACAACTAGCATTAGGAACTCGATTTTTAAATCCAAATCTATTTTAAACTTTAAAATTCAAATATCCATTTGAATCAAAACTCTAAAAAAAAAAAAAATCATATTTAACTGCAGCCACATTTTGTTTCAGATCAAAATTTTAAAATCTGGACATTTATCAAGTTTTAAAACTGAAACTCATTTAAATATTTCAAAACTGCATTTTAGATTCAAACTATAAATTTGAATTCATACTTATATTTAGATTTGGCTTTGTAAAATCTTAACTAAAATTCAATTACATCAGGATTTCAACTAACATACATTTAATTTTGCTTTAAATTTAGTTTAAATTAAATGTACAGGTTGTTTATACAACCTGTAGCAATTTAAACTTTCACCTGTGACCAAAGAAATGTTGCTTCGGGTCAATTCTCTCCCTACTTCGAGTAAAAATGCAATTTACTCGAGACTTTCCCGAGTCCAAAACCCTGCATACTAAAAACTGTGACCATTTAAACCTGGAAACCATCACAATTTATCCACCCACTTCAGTGCTTCGAGTCACGCACTCGTATGACTCGAGTGATTTCCCGAGGCAAAATACTCTGCACCCATCCAACTCTTCAGGTTCAACAACTCGTGCACGTTCACGTGCACGACATCTCCGATCACCTTCCAGCGTTGCCACGATGCCGACCAAGTCAACGATCACCCTTACTCCTTCCCTCTGTTGCCAGAGCCTTATCTTCGTCTCGAATTCGAAAACGAACTCGAAGTCGAAACCTGGAACAACAATACTCCCACCACCACCAAACCTGTCAACGGCTTATACACATTGCCTCGACCACCATAAAGTCAACGCCTCCGGCTACTGCCTTGTTAATGCCCCATCTTCCATCTCCCACAAACCCTATACACTCGACGCTACAGAGAGTAAATGCCGAGCACCTTTATCCCAGTGAACAAAATTAGGGTTCTGAACAAAATTTCCCTACCGCTCTCTTCACCCTAACTAAATCGAACATCCAGCAATTTTCCCCTGTTCGTCAGTCGTTCCTCCACCGCCAGACCCTATTCCAGCATCTCCAACCTTTGGTATCACCAGTGATACCCAAGAAACCCCAAAATGTTCTCCTCAGAAAAGCTCTTAAATTTTTAAACATAAAAATATGATTATTGTTTTAAAAATCCTAATTGTAGGTAAGAATTCCCTTTATAAACCTGGATTAATGATTTAGAGTGTTTGAATTTTCAGGCATATCACACAATTTCCTATTCCTTAAGTTTTCACAGAGCACTGCTACTTTACAGGCTGTAATACAAATTTTAACACTTGCTTAATGATTGAACAAACCCATCTTGTTTAGATACTAAACCATATAAATCAATATATTGAGCAGAGATAATTTATGAAGTAGTACATGAGCGCAGAAGTCATAAAACAGGATGGTGATACAGGGCAATATGCAGATGATTCTATTTCACAGTTGCACAGAGGAGTGAACACATAAACATTCACACAAATATTGTTAAACAATCAAGTATTGACATACAATAAGTTTATAACTTAAATTATTTAAAAAAAAATGTTACTCACCCAAGTTTGCAGTGAAACAGAGGATGATACAAGAGTTCAGTAGTTTGCAAATTTTGAATTTTCTGTAACCCTTTTCTTGTTTTCTGAATTTTGACTTGAACTAGAAAATATGTAATTTTGTTTATACTCTTTTGTTTTCCTCAGTTTTGTTTCATGAGTTACTAACTGAACTAAAAATGGAACAACAAATGATGAATTCATATATAACTTCAACAATATGTCTTCTTGCACAAGCTTTGACATAAAATAATATTTGCTTTATTATCATATTGTACTAAGACCAGACAAAAATTGAAATATTTCGGCTGGAGATAAGTTATTTCAGATGCAAAGGTGGCTAATTAATGTTTGCTGCAGGTTTTAATTTGTGTTTGTACTAATGTTATCATTTATGCTAACATCTTATTAATGTGTGCAGATTTTGCTTGTACTACTGTGCATATAAGTTAGGCTAATTAATATATTTGTTGACATAAGTATATTTATGTTTGCTGCAAAAAGATATGTGTATGTGTAAGTGTACAAATCTGCAGACACACTTTAGCTTGTATATGAAGCTACATGTTTATAAATATCTGTTTTATTGTTTCTTGTTCAAACTATAATACATCTTAGACTTTGACTAATTTCATTTGACTAGAATGAAGATATTTTGTTTAGCTTTGCATACTTGTTTCTTTTTTTTCTTTTTCTTTTTACTATTCTGCCTGCATACTTCAATTATTTGTCTTGTATACTTACAAGTATGTGTTTTGAATTTTCCTTTGCATTTAGCTTGCACTACAAATTACTTACAGACCTTATTCTCCTCTTTTTTTTCTTTATTAGCTTAGCTTTACTTTTACTATTTCCTGCATGTTATATCTTATGTCCAATTATATATGGTTGTTGTTTTGGTCTTTGCTATGAATTAAGTTTTAATATTTAGTTCTATTTTCTAACATGTGTTTTTACTTTTATTTTTCTTTTATTATTTTTAACATAGACTAACCAATATTTGATTGCTTATTATTATTTTACTTTATACTCATATTAATATTAATAAATGTTTATTTTAATTTGAACATTTTTAAACCTTAAATTTTAATTTCCAAATCATAAATTTCATTCAAACACACATATACATAAATAAAGTTGACACGAAAATTTTATTAAAAATTCATTTGTAAACATTCACATAATTAACAGAGCTCATTATTAAGTCAAAATGGTTTATAAAAGTATTCATCTCTTTATAAACTGTTTATTTTTATCAAGATAAATTTAAAACAAATTAAACAAACCTTTTTGCTAAATTTAAATGTAAGCTAAAATTTATTTTAAACAACTAAACTTAAATCTTGAATAATTTAAAATCATATAATCATTTATTAAATAGCTTAAATATCAAATTTCTAAATTATCAAAAATATTAGAATTCGAAAACATATCTATTTATTAAATTAAAACAAAGCTTATCCATGTACAATATATATACAGATATATATACATTATAAATAGAAGGCAATTTGATTAACTTCTAAAAGATAAATTATCAGTTAAATATTTATTTAAAAGAAGATTAATAGATCAATTCATATATTATTACAAATATTATCAAATTAATTTAATTTTTAATGTCGATTATTAAATTGATATTGTCCCAAATTTCCGGGATATCACAAAACCATCAATTTTAACAACAGCATACACAACAAATACAAAACAACCATTCAATCAACCAAACAAATAGTTGTTTGGGTCCAAAACCTTTAAATTTGTACGGAATGAAGAATAACCATCAAGTGCATCATTTACCCAACAGTCTTAGATTAAACAAAATGGACTATTCATCCACCCCAACAAAATTAAAGTTTTCTTGCCTAACAACCACAACCACGACAAACAACAATTTCAATCAACACATCAAATTAACTTATTATTAATTTTATTTCATACATTAGTTGTTTGATTCTTTTCATTCATATAACAGTTTCTCTTTTATTTTCAGTTATTTCATTAAATTTTATTTCCATTTTATTTCTTTCAATTATATTCAGAAATAACTCTACCCTATTTCTTAAATTTACAATTTCTCTTTATTATATTACATTCATTTATTTTCACTTTAATTACTTAAGTTTATAATCATTTATTTACCATACTTACCTTTAATTATATTTACTTGGTAAAATTTCAATTATAACTTAAGTTTATAGCATTAAATTCTCCTTTAACAGCAATTTCATTGAATACTTCATTACCTACCTTTACTTGTACAATTTTCATTCCATTTCCTATTAAACATTTCAACTTTTAATATTTGGTAAGTTATATATGTTATTTAAGAGTATAATTGAAAGTTAGACAAGTTTGTTCTATTTCCTTAAATTAAATTAAAGTTCAATAATAATAATCTTTATTTCATAGGTTACAAATTTCCAATTTCATTTAATACCATTTATAACCTATCATTAAATCTCTTATTTCCTTTAGAGGTTTTAATTTATTAATTTCCTATGTTTCAATTCACTACAATAATTGAAACAATTTAATTAATGAAAATTTAAGAATTAAATACTGGGTTAAGTTTCAAATTATTTTAAAAAAATAGATAAATATATTCTTACAACTTATATATCTCTAATTATATTTAAAACAATTCAAAATTTATATATTTTTCAAAAATGAATCTGCAGTAAAACTACTACAGTGGCCTTTCCCCTTCGAAACTCGAAAATGAATGTTGATGAATGCGGCCGCCATCACCAAAATTATTTTCCAACGACAGAGAGGAAAGTACAAAACTTATTTTCTTCAAAAATTTCTTTAAAACAAATTTTTCCGAATTATATTGAAATATTAACATCAGAAAATACTTATAAACAATATTATTATATTCCAAAATTTATTCGAAAGAAATTTCAAAACCCCGGATCATAAGTTCTAAATTTCCACTTTTTATTTATTGAAATTTTTTAATCTTATTTCTATTATTATTTATACACTTTATTACCTAACAACCAATCTATTGCAGCCAAATATATATATATATATATATTATTTAAAAAATTATTTTATATATAGAAAATATAATAGGCAAAATTATTTCATTCACCTATATAAAACAAATATTATGTCTGTCTGTCCTATTAAGTGTTTAGAAATCCATATTGATGTCACAGCGTCCCATGCACCAACCAGAATTTATAAATACAAAACGGAACAGATTAACACAATATTAAAACCTTTTTAAAACACTAACAAATACGCTCTCATATATATATATATACACTCAGCGACTCCCATAGGGTATTACTACCCTATTAACAAAAGAGTCAGACCCCACAAGCTAAGGTTTATTGCTAAACCAAAGCTCTGATACCAGATGTAACATCCCACCTTTTCGCACGATTTAAATCGACACACGTGCCAATTCAAACCATACGGAAGGGCTGATTGTTATGGGGTAAATAAGAAAAAACAAGAAATAAATAAAAGAAAACAAAATCTCGCAGCGGAAGGATAAAATATACAGTTTATAAATCTGTTTACAAAACATTTATATAATACATATCAGAGTTACACATACCAATGACAATGCAGCGGAACAGTGTGTAGTGCACTAGTATAAATAATAATAATATGCATCTTCATCTTCGTCCTCCAGAGCTAAATCTTCAAATCCTGAAACGCTCGGACTGACCCGAGCGAATTTGAAAAGACAAAACACTCGAGTCAGAACTAAAAGATCTTATGTGAGTTAAATTAACAGAAATAAATATGAGTGCAGTAACTCAAGAGATGCTCGAGATTTACATCTCCTAAGGATCCGTTAGACTATTTACTATGTAGTATATTGCGCTATTATAATAGTGTTTATTTGTAAAATAAACTAACTTTTAAATAGCATTAAGGCTTTACATTTTCCACCTTAACACGTAAGAGTCCCAGCAGTCCATCCAATATCATAGTCCCTCCTGATCGGGAAGCCACCAGAGGATACCACACGGGCTACGGGAGAAATCCAAACTCGTACAAGGCACGATAGGGTAGGTGACACGGCACAACTAGGCAATGCCAGGGTAGATATGCCAATTGCTATCCGGGCTGGTGGTAACGCGTAGCGCACAGCTACCGCCCACCTCGAACAAACTCCCCAAAATCAAAAATAAAGGTGGCCACCGAATCAATCCAAAGTCAAAGTATAGTATCGAAGAGGAGTGTCCGATCAGAGGAATGACCTCATTGGCCCGAGAATCGCTCCTGTTTTAGCCACCTTATGCCAACTCACGGGAGTTGGGTCCACGTAATTACCTTATAGGAAACGCCGTCACCAACCTACTTCATTCTGGAATCTCCCCCGCGTACACGGTTGTTAAAGTGGTTTTCGGAGTTGGCAGAGAGTATGACAACTTCCGATCCCGGTCTCTTCAACAACCAAACGTTATTATAACACCACGGTCATTTAAAATAATTATACTTTAAAACCAGAATAAAATATTCATTTTAAACCCATATAAATACGATATCGTTTATATTTTTAAAACCCCAAATCAATAAGATATCATTTAGGCCCAAACCAATATAATGTCATTTTATTTTCCAATATATATTCTTTCCAAACTCATATGGTTTTCAAAGTAAATATTTAGAAACAAAACTCTGGAATATAATATTTCCAAATTATACTACCTTGAAAATCATAACTTTGAAACAAATTTCCATCTCTCAAATGGTTAAATATTAAATTTCTTTTATAAAACAAAATGGCTTCTTTACATTTCACAAATCAATTCCAAATATTGATTTAAACTTCCAAATACCATTTTTATTTCTTATGTTTCAAAGCTTTAAATATTTCACAATTTCAAAACAATCTCATTTGACGATCCCATTAAATTCAATTGCTTATTATTTAGACTTGAAATATTTACTTAATGAATTCACTATAAATTAAGTAAAACCTTTAACTTCACATAATTGGAAAAATCTTTCAATTTATTAAACTTGATATATTCATTTAAATCAACCTGACATTCATTTAAATCACTTTACAAAAATCAAGTTATGAAAATCATATCCTTTAAGAATTTTAATTTTCATTAAATTTCAATTTAACTTAATATTCATCTTCCAAATCTTATGCTCATTTAAGTCATAAAAACTCCAGAAATTAGATTTTAAATAAATGCTTAATCGTATTTGATCTTAAAATCAAACTTTATTTTATACTTCAAATCAAATTTATATAAAGCTTAAAACGGAAATTACTATATATATAATAACCTTTACCAATGGCCAAATCAATATCCCATAAACCATGTATATATAACTTTACAAAACCATAGAAAATCATTTTTTAAAAATAAATTATATATATATATATATATATATATATATACCGCGGTGCCTGTATGAAATTTTCTATGCTATGGTCAAGTGATCCGGATATTTATCATTTCAATCCGCAATTAAAAAATATGCAGTTGTATATCATTTCAAACTACAATCCCGAATGAATGAAATGCACGATAACTTGCAGTTTATACAATATAAAATACAGCATCCATCATCCAAATATCAATCATCAACCATTTATTACAATCATCATGCAATTTTAACAACATCAATATAGAGCATATAAATTATACAGGTAATAAATAACATGTATTAACTAACAGTTTATATTCAATAATAAATTTAACAACTGTTAAACTAGTAGTTTATATGCAAAAATAAAAGTAAATTTAACTGGCAGTTAATATGAAATAAAATTTTACATAACTATGACTGGCATTTAATATGCAAATAAATAAATTCTAACTATCAAATTTATATGCAATAAATAAAATAAATTAACAGTTAAATTAAATAAATGCGATTTAACTGAGATGATGAATAAAACATGTCAAACAATCATAAATAAATTACTACTCATAGCTTAAGTCAAATTAACAAACATAAGAAATTTTAGAAGTTGTGAGTGAGTTAAAACACTCACCTTTGAGATCTAAATCGAATTTAAATCCGATTTAAACCCAAATTCGACGGTCTCAGAATTCGTTCAAACCAGTGTCAAAAGATCTGGAATTTAATTTCGATCCTAACAAAAGAAATTCCGCGTGAAACGGAGTTCGAATGGGAAAGTTATGATACAAAGATGATTGAAATCAAAATTTAATTAAAAACAAAACTAACCTAACTAGATCGCCACGTCACCCTAGTACGCGTCTTCTCTCTTCCACAGCGAATGCATTTCCAGGCCGACAGCAAAGAACAAACGCAAAACCCCATGACCGCTCCTTTGACCGTCGCCGCTCACTCCTATGGCTCACCATTGGCCACGCTGCGACTCCCCTAGCGTTCGCCTCATCCTTTTCTACTCTTCGACGTGGGTGCGGCAACCCCTAGTGCCAGCCGCCGCCGCCCAGAAACTAGGGTTTTCGAACCCTAGTTCGTCGATTACGGCCGCCTCAGGCCACGGCACCTCTTCGAATGACCACCAAACGACTCCGCACGACGAAAACTCCAAAACCCATATTCCAATTTCGCAAATTGATGAAGAAATCAAAAGGCCCCATTTCAACCTTTAGGGTTTTGAATTTTACACGTTTGACCGTGATTTCTGGTTCACTCGAGCGTCTATTGCAAAAACAGAGACTGCATGTAGATCCGTACTGATGAAAACTACAACATATTTTTTTTTTGAATTTTTCTGAGATGTTTGAATTTTCATTTGATTTTTGAATAGAATTGGATCTGAAATTTGCATCCATTGAGGAAGAGAAAGAGTTGAAGAAAATGGATGTATAGAAAATGATAATAGATGGAGGCTAGGGTTTTTAACTGCGTTTATATAGGTAGGTTAGAGATAGAGTAGATGGATCTGATAAACAAACATGCTTAACGAAAATTGGCCCAAAAAGCCCGTTTCGACTCCGGAACAAAATTGGGTCAACCCATATATCGTTATAGGTAATTTAAAATATTTTGAACGCGATGGAAAAAGTTTCACGTCCAAATTCGATCGTATGAAGAAGTTATGCTGAAAATAAAATTTTTAAATTGATTTCAAATTGATTTTAATTAGATCGATTTCAAGGCGTTTCGCGTTCGTACGATCAAACGACAAGTCCGATCGCTACGAAACTTGAAACACTATTATAATTCACCGTTACGGATCCGATGAAACTAGTTTCGTCGAATTTCGAGTTTGTGGCCAAAATGGCTATTTTTCCCATTAATTAAATAAATTAATATTTACTGAATTAAATCACTAATCCAATCCAATTACAAAATTTAAAAATTTATAAAATTTCTCTCCTTTGATTTCTTAAACAATTTTAATAACTAACAACAAATTCTATGTTAATTCAATCATTAATTATTTCGCCAATTACCATATTAAATTTCAGTTATTCGCAATAAATCAAATTATAAATTTTTCATTCCAATAAATAAAATAAATCTTGATTTTTTTCCATCCTTATTAATTCCACAACTTGTTCAATTTGAAAATCATTATCATATTTTCCAAATGTTACCTTAATTTAACATTTATGTAACATATTATTAGATTCGTTGCAAGATTTCAATTTCAATCCCCATTTCTTAATATACTCAAATTCTAGACATTTTATTTCCTTACCCATAAGTGTATCATTTTTCCTATAAACATTTATTGCCAATTCCATCCAAATTTAATAGGTAACCTTTAACAACGTTTTCAATCCAAAGGTTATATTTAAGTTTACGTTGTATTCTACAATTCATCATATTATGAAGAAAATTCACATTATTCCCCATTATCACCTTAATTCATATTAAATTAACATTAAATTTACTCTGCATTCTATCATTAACCTATTAGTATTAAATAGATGAAATTAACATTGGTTTTACACTCTATTACGTAGATATCCTCAAATTTTATCTATGTTTATATTTACATAACATTCCAACATTAAATTTCATCCATTTTTTCTTCTTCCTTTTTCTTTTAATTAAATCCAATTTCCCTAAAGTTACATTCAAACAAGTAATTTTTGATTTCCAATCAATCATTATACTATAACATTCTTAACATTTGTTTTCATTACACTAATAAATCCTACCTTAATAAGTTTACGCTTCTATTGCTTTACTTTCACACTTCCGTTAAAATATAAATTAATTCTAAAGTAACGTTTATTGTTGAATCGACATTTTAATTACTCATATTTAGATGAACGTTATTTCAAATAAGTTCACTGACTCATTTAAATTAGGTAGTTTATAGTAGTTGTTATCCCACCCTTAAAATTATTTCCTACTAACGTGCTACCAAAACTCCTTTAATTAAAATTTGAATTCCAACCCTTATTTAACATACTAAGTAAGATAAATAACATATATAGATTGCTACCAATTTTCCTTTTCTTGCATCTATGTGTTTATTACTTGACACACCAGTAAATATTACATATACACAAATTTAAACCAAATCGTCATTATCACGGTATTATATCACAAATAAATCAAATACTTGCATTAACTCAGTTCTTTAAATTTATTCCCATTTATGGTTAATCAATGTTATATTACATTAATAAATTTAATATCTTCCTTTATTCGATAAATAACCTAGAATGCATTTACATTTATTCATTTCATTTATTTCATTTTATGGGTATTGCATGAAAATTTAATTTATTAACTAATACCAACGTTATTATCATTAATTACAATTGGATTTCCAATTTTTATTCAATACCTTGAAGGAATAACATATATATTAACCAAATCCTTACATTTTTTTTTCTTCATATTTAAAATCAAATCATAACATTAAAATGATTTAATTAAATTGGAATTTCATCCAAGTCATAAATTATTAACTTGCACAAATATGATTCCTTAATTTATTCCAATTACCGTTTAAAATCTTTTATTGCATTAAATCAAATTAATACTTCATAAATTTCTCGTATTAAATTTTATATCCAGGTAAGAATCTTTTTCCTACTTAATTCATTTGGATTTTATTTAAATTCCTATAAATAGGTTTTTTTAAGTCGACATGTACATAATTTATTTTAGCCTTCATTTTAATATTTATTTACTCCTTTTATAATTTCTACTAAAATAAATTACAAAAATCCTATTAAATAAACAAATTAAATGGTCGAAATTTACGGGTCGTTACACTAGCTCAATCATTCACACCAAGATTCACAAAATTTGGAAACCTCATCAACTTCAACTACCATCCAATCTTATTGGGTATAAGTGAAGAATGCTATGAGTGATGAATTCGATTACCTTGTTTGAAATGTGGAAGCTTATTCCATTTGATTCTTACATAATCTTATTGGGTATAAGTGAGTTTTTTTTAATTAAACGACAACCTAACGATTCTACTAATATTTAAAAAAACTAAATTAGTTTTCAAAGGTTTTCATCGATGACCAGATTATTATGGTACCTTTATTCCAGTTGTCAAGCCTGCAACAATCTACCTTGTCTTGAGCCTAATTGTTAGTAAAGGTTTGCAGTTGTTATAGTTGGATGTTAGTAATGCTTTTCTACAAGGTCGTCTTTCTAATTAAAAAGTAAACCTTTGTTATATTCTTCCTCATCTATTATCTCAAGAAGACTTATTTTTTAAATGTTTTGTAACAATAAATTCATAAAAAACTAATTTTTGAAAATGATATATATAATTAGCAGAAAAAATAAGCTAATTTTCGTAAACATTATGCAAATTAACTTCATAAAAGGCTACTTCCTATACATTCTATGATTAAACGAAAAATGATCGTATAGTATAATAAATTTAAATGGAAAAAATGCAAGTAGATCAATCTTTTATCTTTATTATTATTATTTTTAATATAAAAAATACAGGTAATGGTTCTTTTCATTATCATTTAAATTTTCTTATACAACTTCTTCATTATCATCACTAATCATTACCAAATTTATGTCTTTGGGTAAATCCAATCTTTATTTTCCAGTGGTGGAGAAATAAAAATTTCCCCATTAAAGATGAGTCGTAACTCCTTTGCTTTGAATTATCTTGCAGGCTCTTGTCCTTTGTCCACATGTATTGTTTTGAGAAAATTTCCTTTTTCCCTTATATTATCTCAACGCATGAAAAAAAGAATTTTTTTTCTCCTCTCTTCATTGAATATTACCCTTCCTTTCCACCAATCTCCTTTTCAACTATCCCATCACTGTTCTCTAAAAATAGATCATTATATTTTATACCAACCATTGTCATAATTGGTTTTATGCCTTCTACTGAAAATGAATTATGTAGTTGATTAAGGATCCGTCAGTTCATTTCAT
Source organism: Allium cepa (assembly GCA_030765085.1). Taxonomy (NCBI): domain Eukaryota; kingdom Viridiplantae; phylum Streptophyta; class Magnoliopsida; order Asparagales; family Amaryllidaceae; genus Allium; species Allium cepa. Next base: position 455,724,140 of record CM060938.1, on the reverse strand, counting down.
TTGAGGTAAAAATCCTACGTTTGAATTATTTTCTGCTCTTATTTTTCAGGTTGGTTTTTCGATTTGTGGTTGAAATTGAATTTTAATCTATCAGTTGTTAGCTAAAAAATTTGTCTAACACCCAAAATGAATGACTTTAAAGAGATAACAATCCTAAGTTGTAGTATAATAGCAGTAAATCAAATATGATAGTGGTTCAGCTATACCTACATTCAATTTAAATGTATTTTATTGCTTATTTCTCTTCGTGTTTGAAGTAATTACAAGGTAACTCAAAATTCAATCTCGGAGTTGGTAATGGTGGAGTTTGTCCTAGATATACATAAGCAAAGTCAAAAACTCATTTTTCTGTTATATGTAACCCTCTATTTATAGCTGATGTAGACTGTAATTGGGCTTTTGGATCATTGGATTCCAATAAAACTGGTTCAATGGTTAGATCAAAAAAGATAGGAGAGAGACAGGTCACTCCTCCAAATGTCTACATATCGACACAAATCCATATATGGATCTGTACGGATCGATAATCTTCATGATCTCCTCAAGTTTTTCCCATTGTTCTCGAGCACCGTTGCTTCATTCCTTGAGTCAGTGCTCCCTTGATGCTCCTAAGCTTACTCTTTCATGTAATTGGTGAAAAAGTTGACTTTATAAGGGGAATTTATGGATCGACATCAATCCATAGACTTAGCCGAATTTCTCTACTTTCTCTCTTATCTTAATATTTTCGTTATCTATGAAGAATTGAGGGGAAAATTAGCCAAAATCATGGATTAATACCGATCCATCAATGGATGGACATCGATCCATGGACTTATCCAATTTTCCCGTATTCCCTTTGATCGTCTTTGAATCCAGTACCCATTCCCTTATCATGTCATTGTTCAATATAATCAAAATGTCATCAGAAAAAATATATCAGTTAGCACTTTCCTCCAAAGTATGCTTCTGTGAGTACAAAATGTTTTTTGAACCAAGAAAGTGACCAAATCCTGGTCTGCATAGTCACTTCCGTTACTCGAACCATTTTCATGGAATGCTGCATTTTCAAAACGCTTCACTTCCACAATGTCGTCGATCACGTCTTTTCGACAAATATAAATCTTGTAGTTTTGCGGCTATAAGCTCGTTCCTTTTGCCCATCATTGAGAATAGCTCTGCGCATGTTTAAATGGATACATCCATATATTCCACTTTTCCTTTTTTCTCCTTTTCTTTTATAGATCGATACCAATCCATATATGGAGAGGCACTAATCGATCAATTCACATAAATAATTAAAACTTAGAAAAATTCCCCTTTCATTGAATTTTATTATCGATTCCTTCTCCTTCAGCATGCATCTCCAAGCTATGCTTTTCAAGCAATCAGTTACTTTAAGCATTTTGATTTCCTTAATTCCATCTAGATTTTACACCAAGGTAGATTCATCACCTTAATGTTGCACTCTATAGTTTCATCTGTACCATTGGAATTGATCCCTCATCCGAGCTACCCCTGCCCTTTTCGTTCACCAATGATCATTTCCAATTGTTGTGAGATGATGCCGAAACGATAAAGGGGAAGGCTATGTCAGTTTTGAGTAAGGAAAAACATAGACAGGCATGAGATAGGGTTTTCTTCAATTAGAAGTGATTTTAAATTTACTTCATTGATTTGGGAATTGCTTGATGGATTCCTTTTTTTCCAATTTGGGTATATAAATAAATTCAACCGTTGACATGTCCAAGAATATACATTTCGTCAACACTCGCCTTCACTGATTGAAAAGTTTCTGTTCTTCAAAGATTGCACCATCTCTCTGGGAAATACCAATCGAGAGTCATAATTCCAATCTTTGTTGGATCCAAATGAGGTTGTTAATTTAGTTATTGCATTAACAATTTCCATCAGACACAGTTCCTTCATGTTTTCGAGCTCATTTTCCAACACAAGCGGGCATTCACTTTACATAGCATTTTCATACACAGTGCACAAGCAAGATACATATGCAAATGTAGGAAACATCCTGCGCCTAGTCGATGTACAATATTTGATGAGTTGACACACTTCAATGTTCATTAGATACTATATGTTAACCATGCCAGGCTTATTTAATATGCATAAGCATAGGAAATAAATAGTACTTACCGGACCATGCTTGTTGTTCAAGATCATTTCTAGTTAACTTCTGGCAACAAGATATTCTCCCAACTTCTTACCACCGCTACCGCTTCTTCTTCATCAATTGTAGTAGCCTTTAGCTTTATTTAGGCTTCCATTTCCACTATGGTTTTTGGACCATCTTACGTCCACCAAGTACCCTCTTTCGTTGCCTCTATTGATTATTGAAGAACCACATAACGAAATTCATCCCGATGTCACTTTGAATAGGGTCATCATATTAGACAATCCTCCTTATTCTCCTCCATCACGTCTAAGCACCGCGGGCCTTTAGCATATATGCAACAGGCAGGGGATCCCTCAAGATAAAGTGAGACTTCCATTGCCACATGAGCAGGCCCACTATCCTGCCATTGGTAACATGGTCTATAACCGATGCACGTGTCTTCCTAGAGCTATTCCACCCTTTAATCGCTTTTTGCGCCATATTCTTTAGTCAATGTGCATCGCCCCTTCCTAATTATATCCAAATTATTATGTTGTGCTTCTCAACCTATACATGATTTTTGTTCACCACTTAGATAGTAAGCCATTTCTCATCGATATCCACTACTTATACAACTTCAAGCGACGGTCTTCAAGTTCCTTTCTTATCTTCTTCGAAGCTATCTAATACAGTCGGATGGTAATCGATCTCCACAATGAGCAAAGTTACTTCAAGAGGATTGCTTCTTTGTTCGATGCCCTTTTGGATTTTTAGTAGTGGCTTTTTGGATGAAAGTATCAGTCTGAAAATTTCAACTTTCATCTCATTTGGATTTAGTTCACCTAAATCCTTATTTATATTCACTCGTTCGTAAATAATCTGCCAAGGCTAAAAAACAACGACTTAAGATGTATGGTCCTTAACCTTCAAGCTGTCTATGGACTCTAACACAACATTTATTTCCTCCTAACCGACCTGCATCTCTTCTACTATCACTTACTTTGCAATGTACGAAGGATTTTCTTCAATCATATTGCACTGTGGACTCAAAAAGAAGGGAATAACTTCCCAAGAAAGGTCAAGATGGTCCTAGTTGACCGAGATGAGACCCGCTTAACCTCGAGTAAACATAGACGAAGAAGATGAGTATGCATAGGAAGAAGCAGATGAATGTGTAGAAGAAGGGGATGAAGAGGAGGAAGAAGAAAATGAAGATGACCCTAAAAAGGAGTCAACCAAGGAAAGCATCAACATGGAAGAAAACACTATTCACATTCTTTGTTTTAGACGTTTAAGGAGGAAGTCTTCTGAAATCACTCAAGTTCCAAATTCTTGTTGGGCCGAGGAGAGAACCACCATCGATCATGGTGATGAGGTTGTCAGCCCTCCTAACTTTCCAACTCTCTATGACCTTAGTAAATTCACCTTTGACTTCATCAATTCTTTACAACACGACAAGCTTATACGTGGAATAGACCCCCTCAAGATTACCCCATTAGACTCATGGTCATTCCTCCTACATAGCTTATCGAGCATGGTCCATAGTTTAGACCGGACTACACTACACTCACATCATATAGGATCACACTTGCTTATGCTTCACATATCTCCATTTACCTTGAATCGATTGTAACATATTCCTTTCTTTTTTTAAGTGAAATTTCTCCTCCAATATTCTACGGTTCCCTTGCAAGAAACTCAATAGGCATGAATTTGTGTCCCTCAAGTTCTACCGATGTCATATAGGCGATCACTATAGAGAAGGCCATGATGAGTGCCGAAGGAGTCGTTTGGCCAAGGGAGATCGCTATGACCATAATTATTATAAACTTCCATGCTCTTTACATTGCATCATTCGAAGCATGTCTCACCCCTCATGTAACACCCATTTCAATAAGAGTCACTCTTTATCGTGATGCTCTCCCTTAAGGTGTACTTCTCCACGCCATGACATTCCTTCTTGAACTTCCATAACACGTTCTGTTCATGTCCCACTCTTGATTACACATGTAGCATGCTTTATTTCTCTTCAAAACCACTTCATCGACTGGTTACCTCTTTAGCTCCTATTGTTACTTTTTGTGGTGACCGACATCAATGTTATGGCAAGAATGCTTCTCTTCTAGCTTCCTCTACCATTCTGCCTCGTCTTGGAAAATGTACTATCTAGATTTGGATCTTAGTGGTCTAAATTCACTTATAACATAGAAGAGATCCCGACCTAGTTAAGAATGCTCACAATGCAGTGGACATATTTAATGAAAAATATGAAGCTTTCAAGTAAGTTGCCAAGAATCCTAGTCAGTTGAATACCATGAATCATTAGCTTATAGAAGAGAAGGACAAACAATGATGAATGATCATGAGCAGATAACTTCCAAACAAAAATAGAAATGAATTAAAAAAAATCTAGATGATAGCAAAAAGGCCTGGGATAAAGAAAGATACGATTTAAAAGAGAAGCTCTAGATCGTAACATCTGAATGGTGGTGATGGAATATCAAATTAAGCGAGCGTTGATGAGGATTGACGGCTAGGAAAAGGAACTACATCAATTAATCTCAACGCCGCCAATTCAAAGTCGAGCTCATTGTTTTGAAAAGGGATAAGGCCTGACTTAGGGTTAAACTTAACAAATCAAAATCAAAGACCAAAAGAATCCTCGAGATTGAATCCAAAGTTGAAGATTAAAGGCCACCATCTCTAACCTCTAGATTCAATTGGCCCAAGCCAAGCCAGTAAATAATCTACTACCGAAGAGGTTGATTCCTCTATCTTCCAATTCTATGAGATGGTTTTCAAAACCAAAAAAATATAGATGGTTGGAGGAAGAGTACCATGCATGTTTCGACTATTGTTGGTCACCATGCGTATTAGTTTAGACTCAACAGTTTATTTCATTACTTTGCATGCTTGTTATTGCTTACTATTGCTTGTTATTGTTTGATTGTTGTTTATCATTATTTGTTGTAATTTGATTGTCGTTTGTTATTGTGTGCTATTGTTTGTTTTGACTGATTTTCATTTTTGTTGATTTATCGTTGTTTCTTGTTTAGTATGATTGGTAGTTTATATGTTATTTATTGATTGTTTGTTGATGTTGCTAATGTTTGTTGATGTTGTTGTCTACTTTGAGTGTTCGATAGATTGTATGTTAGTTATTGTTGCTTATCATTTTTTTCTATTGTTTGATTGCTGCTTGTTATTTTATTTCTGCTTATTGCTATTGATTGTTGTTGCTTGTGTGATAATTAAAATTTTCTGTTAAAGTCTGTTTGGAGAGAGATGGCGATAGGTATCGAAAATAGATCATGACATCCATGGCCATTGTAGGGGTCGAGATGAGATCTATGTGATTCTATTGCCTTTTAATGTGACTCGGAGCAATGGTACATCAAGATATCAAATTATTTGAACTTATTCTCCAATTGATAGTCATGTATGGTTGTGATAGTATCAGTTACTACATTAAAATTATATGTGTTTGAATTTCATGATTGTTACATTTGTATTGAATCCTCTTTTTTGAGTACATGAGTACGTACAAGGAAGAAGTTATGCGACATTAGATGCTTTTTCGCTTATGTTAGCACCTAAGTAGCGTATGCTTGCTAATGAAAGTCGTATATGTTTATGTGTAACGGGTTTGTTTACTATGTGATATACACAATTACACACTATATAAGGTATATCATACATGTATATTATTGTTGTGTTGTCCCCAAATATGGAAAGTCCTACATATGGGCTTATATTATTGTTTTGGAATTTTTCGAACCTAGCCATGCAAGGGAGGTACTGCCGAATTTTTCTAAAATATAAGGGGTTTTGAAAGCCCAAGGGTTGGAAGACATTTCCTTACTTCAAGAATTTCGAAGACGAAATCCTTTTAAGGAGGGGAGAACGTAACAACCCACTTATTTAAAGATGAGATATTTAAATAATTAATTTAAATATTGAATCGTTATTGAATTGAAGGTCTATAACTTTTCGCATACTATCGAGTTAGGACTTGAGACCACCGCTTTTCGACGTTGTGAATCAAAATGAGTGTAAATATCGCTATATTTGAAATCAGACGATCCGATGTCCAAAACGGCATTCGGATGCAAGGTATTATCGTCTTGGAGCATTGTCTTGAATTTTGATGAAACTAGTGACATTAGATTTGGAACTGTAGGGTGATATATGCTGACGAATTTCGTAGCGATCAAATGTCCTGTGTGATTGTATGAACTCAAAATGCATAACGTTTTATCCGAGAAATAAATTAATATATATATATATATAACACCTACACGCATAACACTTCTCTCTTCCCTCACTTTTCGTCTTTTCCCTCTTCCAATAAACATTCCAAAATGGGTACAAAAGCGGGTGTCGAGTTTTCTTAGATTTGTGGAGCTATATACCATGTTAAACTTGATCTGCTGGACTCGTAGGGGAGGGGGCTTCCCATCCGAGGTGGTGGTGTTGTGTGCGATGGTGCTTGAGGAGGCGTGACTTTTACAAAACGTAGCTAGGGTTACGATTAGTCGGAGTTATAGGCAGTCTTAGACCAAGGTGAGGCTAGCAGTGTGTTTCTCCTCTGGAGCAGAACCCATTGAGGAAGTTGGTGAAGGTGCAACATTGTCTATAGAGTCACGATTTTCAAGAGGCATGAAGCATCGAGGCATCACATTTTGATAAGGTCGTTCGTATAAGAGGTGTTTGAGTGCATTGCGGAGAGTGCGCGAAGTATTGCACAATGGAACCGTCGAGTGTAGATGAAGGAATCGATGGGAGAAGGAGATGGGTTTTTGGGTTTGTGCGTATTTCAATGCATATCGTTTTAAGGAAGATGATTATGAAAAGGGGATTAGGGAAGATTAAGGTAATTCATGAATTTTATTATTTTAATTAATACCTTTTCATATTTAATTCATATCTCTTGCATACAAGGTCCAATCCAGATGCAGTCTTCGCTGTTGCACCCATAGTAGGAATATCTACGATATGGCATGGGCTTGGACTATATTCAATCGCTTGGGAATTTAGGTTTAGGTAAGCGGAACTGCAACTCTAAATTTATATTTAGTACAAAATCTCATTAATACCAAGTAGAGGTAGAAAATAAATATCTATATGAAGCATTTTCCATTTGAAGGATTTATTTGAGTAGATATTCAGGGTAATTGATTAAAATTCCTTATATTTATATTGTGTTCTATTCTTTTGAAATAGAATTAGATTGCAATGATATTAATTTATAACATGATTAGAGATCATTAAACTCTATATAATCATTACATTAGTGATATAAATATTATTATATATTTTATTACTAATTGAAAATAAGAATACGATTTTGAAAAATATGCTAAAGGGCTTAAAACTAATTTATAAGATAATTTGTATTTTTTTAAATAGTGGGATGGTTTTTTATATAAAATAATAGAAAAGAGATTTGAATTTCATTTAAAAGAGTTAATAAGTGAAAGTAGGATTTGGCTGTTAAACGTACTGTTTGCTTAAATATGAGTATACATCTACAGAAATACCCATACATGTAAATAATCAATTTACGAGAAGTCTCATGTGGACATAGCGACCATTTGATATGCTACGTTGCGTGAGAGAGTACGGATTAAGTAATTGCTCCGGTAAAGCTCGAAATGTGATTTGTGAAGTTTTACATGTTTGCATATGCATGTGTACATATACATGCACGAGCGAGCGTACAAACATACGTGTGAGCACCATGTGAAGTGAGAAGGTCAATTGTATTCGTTTTGGTGTGTTAGAGATGGTGGGTCGTTATATTTTCTCATAGAACTTTATAAGTGAAAAGAGTAGATTTTGGTATTGAAATTGGTTTCAAATACATAAGAAACCACCTCCAAAACGTCGACCAATCAACTTCGAAAGAGGTCCAATGTGGAAAAGGCATGTTAGGAGTGCTAGGCGACTCATCGGGCAAAGCGTCGAGAGAAACGGGACTCGAATCAACGAGTGGTGGCTGACCTTATTTCCTGGCCTAGGCTCAATCCCAAAAGCACACAAGCTCAATCGACCGAGGTGGAAATTCAATCGATTGGCCTTGTGTAAAAACACACTTGAGGAAGGAAGTCGAAATAGAAGGCTTGGGGATTTGGTTTCAGTCGACTGTATTCGGTCGATTGAACGACACCCCAATCGGCTGAAGCTCTAGGATACTGAAGACTTTAGGGGATTTTCCCCCATTCAACCACGGTTCTTTGTGGCTTCTTGGCACGACTTCGGGGAGGCTTTGGGCTACTTGGGGAATCGGGATGGAAGGTGAAGCCTGTAATTTGAATGCAAACGTGAAGTGATTCCTTTGGAATTGATAATGATCACGCACGGAGTCGGTACAACAATTAGTCACGTAATCACGTCCGGCGAGCATGTACAATTGAATGAAGTGAATTCATACCTTCAGGAGATAGAAGTTCGGGTAGTTTGATAATTGTATTAGCCTTATGTTAGTGTCCATGCTTATTATTAGATCATGATAGATGTCTGGGTAAGTCAGTGTACTGACTCTATATGTTGATAGATCACGATAGATGACGTCTGGGTGTCTGTTAGTGTACTGACTCTATATTTTGATAGATCGTGATAGATGACGTCTAGGTATGTTAGTGCATTAAATCTGTTCATTAATAGATTGCGACATATGATGTCTAAGTATGTTAGCATACTGACATTGTTCGTTAATAGATTACGATAGATAAGTTGGGTACGTTAGTGTACTAACTCCACATCTTGATAGATCATGATAAATAATGACTAGATACAATAGCGTATTGACTCTATTTGTTAGTAGGTCATGACAGGTTATGTATGAGTACGTTAATGTACTAAATCTAGTATTACTAGATCGAGATGGATGTCCAGGTATGCTAGTGCATTGAACCTAAGTCTGATTGGATCGTGATAGATGTCCGAGTATGATGGTGTACCGACTCTATTTATCATTGGAATGCGATAAATGTCCATAATTAACTCCACTCGTCAATAGGGGCGTGTATTGATTTGTATTCCTTAGTTATAATCATTACATGTTGTGTGTGTTATTAGTTGGATGTTATTGTTAATACTGCATCTACTATTATTTTGCACTCATATTAGACTTATATTATGATCACCCTATTTTTGGACGTTGAGTGACTTTTATCATACCATGATACTTAACGTTTCAGTCATGTTATATTAATTGTGCTGACTCATTGATTATAGGAGAAGACTAGGTTATGGTATGATTTCCTATCTTTTAGATAAGTTTACTTTACTTGTTTACAGACAGTCCGGATTACTCCCGAGCCAAGATTGTGGAGAGGACTGTTTGTGCCCTGGTAATTCCTGTTTATTTATATATAGTTTTAATATATAATATTTTGAGATAATTTCTCTCACACCAGAATTTATGTCTGAGCTTTATGTCTGACCCGTGTTTGTCTTTGTCTACTTATGCTTTGACAAGTTTCGGTTACTCAATTGAGTAGTTTGGAAGTCAAGTGCTTTTGGGGATACGCTTTAGGACAGTTGGAGCATTCTATAGAGACGATGGTGATACTTTGTATATATACTTGATATTGTTGTAGTACATGACAAATCTTATTGATATATGAAACTTATTATATCGGATGTACTCTGACTTTCTATATTGATATTCATTTATCAATTACTTTCGCTAGTACAGTCACTTATGCATATTGTAATTAAGTTATGTGCATGTAAATTCAGTATATTATATATTATCATTTCCTTGTGAGATTCTATAGATATGCCATAGTGTAATGTTTGTTATAAATATTATTTTTCCCCAACAATCCGTCTTTTGTGGTATTCGAAAGTCATTTATTTTCATTTAGTACTGATTTTAAGGTATCTCAAAGGGTGGGTTGTTAAACCTTCTTTTGCAAGGTCGGGTGTTGGTTCACTTCAAATTTAAGGAAATTCCATAAATCAAGGTTTTATAAAGTGCAAGATTTGTGGGTATGTCCTTCTTATTTATAATTTATTCATGATGTCCAAATCTTTTTTTTCCATATATATGTATATTGTATGCGATGCCCCGGCTCTAGTGACTGAAATATCATAGTGGATTTACTATCTGAGCTCGGAACAATGGACGTAGAAGGAGCGATCTCTCGTATGCACTACTTTAGGTTAACACGGATACGTTTCAATGCCTAATTATATCTAAAATAATACATACCTAATCTCGACGCAAGGCAATGTATATGAGTTCCAGAATTGAGTAATACGGTAATAGAGACACAAATAAAATTTCCCACCTAAAATTTAATACATCATCTCATATATTTATACAACTCATCACATCATATCGATCAATATAATTACATCTCAATATAAGCACAAGCAAAGAAAATATCTCCATTACCATCTGCTTCAACTCCATATCGTAGCCCATAAAGCACATACAGGCATAATATTGATCCATAAAATAACCCAGTCTTTCCCTGAGTACATAACAAACCCCAAGTCGAGTTAGAAATCTAGATATGAGTATAACAAAATCATAAACAATAAATATGCATTGTCAGGTTTAAAGGTGATATTATCAAACACAGAGATGTCATTTACATCATACTAAATTCCGCCTATAATTAATTTTCACAGACAGTGATATGTATCACGGCTCTATTCATCATGACTCACATCTTTAACTCTAATCAACAGGGATATTGTAACATATTCATATTATATGAGTTGCTTTTTATTGTATAAATCCAAAACGTCATTTCAAATTATTCATTTTACGAGGTCAGCATTTCTAGTTATACTTAAGAGAAGGCAAAATCTTCTTCTTATTCCGTGAGGCCTACCTAGCTATCACATAGATAAATCTCCTTAGTGGATTTACCCTCTACATAGACTATCTTTGTAACGTTTTCGATTTTTTCGTTGCCGAAAAAGCGAAATGTTATGGGTTTAAGAAAGAAGAAAGGAAGAAGAAGAGAAGAAGGTAGAGGATGGAGAGAAGAAAGAATAGAAAAATTTTAAAATAGAAGAAAAAGAGAATAGAAAATGGAACGGAACAGAAAACAACAGAACAACATCAGAATCTCACAATTCGCAGCGGAACAACATATAATAAATAAATGAATAATCTTTAAACAAAGAACTATATCAGTTATTACATTTTATACTTTACATCATATCATCATCAGAGTGTACAACAACAAACAATGCAGCGGAAAAAGAAATACTATATAAACTAGTGATACGCCATCCTGCTTGCCTCCAGCAATTCCTGAATATCCAGAATATCCTGATAAACCTTAACTCTTGACTGCCCGTGTGAAAATTGGTGGGCACCCAGAGTTTAGGAAGGAAAACAATAAACTCCAAGTCAGTCATGTGACTGGTGTGAGAACTCAAAACAGTTTATTTATCTTTAAAATCAAAATAGAGGAATATTTTTAAATTCAATTCGAAATGCTTTTAAAAATGAGACTACCATAAGGCCTCCCGCACACACACACAATGCAAACGCAGAATCGGAGGAGATTTCTCCTTATGATAGTCAAAGATGCTTGATACGCATTAAAAAGAACATTTGATATTATTACTAGTGCATAGTGTAGAAAATTATTTCGAAAGTAGAATATAAATCTTAGCCAACATAGACATTTCGAACTATGCCTACTATAGCTACCATCCAAACAGTGGTGACCACCATAAGTGAATGGCAGGTTCTACAACTAATACCGTACAAGTTTCGTATTGGGAATTGGATTTCCAACAAATGGTCAGGCCAAGGAACTTCCCATTGCCACATGAGAATGCCTCTGGAAAGACATCCCCGAGAACCAAACCGGAACTCTGCCAACACAAGGCCGGGTTACCCCTAACTGGGTAACTACTGACACGAGCACGCCATTCCCCGATCGTAAACGACCTTTCTCACGGGATCCCGAAAACCAACAACCACAAAGTAATAAATTCGTAGTAACCACATAGGTTAAATATCTGGGCTCCATACCATGATACCACCTCTATCCAGAAGGAAATGTACATACCCTAAAGGGTGCTACCCCTCATAACCTTGCCGCATCTTTCCTGTTTTGACCATTTCCGGGGTGTGAGGCTCGACGAAGTCACGTCCACAAAAACATACTTTATACAAAAGCCATGCTTTGGGTCAACAAATGATCAACACAATGATCACCAAGATAGACGATCAATTAAATGATCCTATCACAATAATCAACACAATGATCATTTCAGCAACACTCAGCATGTCACATTACCAAATTGGGAATACATCGCTGATAACTTCAACTATATAACCTCTGAGCTCGTACGTCTCAGAGAAGGGTGTTAAGCTAAGAGAATAAATTCTCCGCCACCACAGAAATATATTTGAAAGAAATCGGCTTTACATCTCAACTTGTAATGTCAGACACACAATCCATACAAGTCTGTTTCGGGCTCGAACAGAACCGAAGGCACTTACAAAGAAGTCCTTGCAATCCGAATAATCTCTAATCACGTTCGGATTTCCCATCACATATGGAGATCTCAATACCAGGGATCAGCCAGTGCAGAGACAATCAACAAGAAATCCTTTCTCTTTCGAAAATATCCGGTCTTCAACACCGATCTTCGAATGCAATTCATAACGACGTATCACATATTCGGAATGGGTTATACGACCCCAAGGTCCTTTCCCGGTTAACCCGAATAGTGAGCGCTTATTTTAAAAAAAATAAGTGTGGCATTCAATTTCAAACAATTCACAACAAATACCTATTTAAAGGTAAATATTGATAGTCGATTATTGAACCATCAATAGATATGCCAACATCACCAGATTCCAAATAATTTTCCAAATTATTTATTTCACAAAAATATCTTTACAAGATATAAACATAATTTCCATACTTTAAAAATAAATCAATATTTATTTTTAAATCTAATTTCCCAATTTCATTTATAAATTCTATATTGAATTTACATTCCAAAATATTTATGAATATACGATTTCCATTCAATTTCTAATATTCATTTTCAATTTATCTTCAAAAAGATAAATTCCAAATATTCACTTAATATTGGAAAAGCATTTCTATACTTATTAAAAATAAGTAATTCACAGATCTTTTTATTTTCTATACTGAGAAAATATTTAATATACCCTAATCGAAATTAAGTATATATTTCATTCTTTTAAGGAAATCATTCACTTAACCCTATTTATTTGGGTCAAAACGAATGTCGCGTAAAACATCGTTACGACAACCCAAAATCACTAGTATAGGGATCCGAAATTAAAATAGATATATAAATCCCAATACTATACAAAAACATTTCCTTTCGGAAATCATTTAATATAACAACAGTGTTATAGTCCACCATTTCCTTTTATTTCTCGAAAGCATCTATTTCAACAATAAATGTTGAAATCTATGGTTTCGAATCTTAACACATTTTAAAACATCGTTAGATCGTTTTAATTTAGTTTAAAATATCACATTCTGAACATTTTCTTTAACATATTATTCACTATTCAAAAACGTGAATATACTACGTTAATAAATTTCATTCTTTTATTCATTTTACTTTAAAGAATTATTCACTGTCTAAAACATGAATATAATTCCATAAATAAATTACAACAATTCCTTATCAAAATAAGTCGTTGCGGATTTATAAAACAACGTTTATAAATCCTATTTCTATTTATTTTATATCAACTCCTTTTTATAAATTCCTTTATTAACCTATCTTAATTCATATCACAATGATATATTAAAAATTCATATTATAAGTCAAATACTTATAATTTATTTATTTACAAAATCATTCCTTTAAACTTCATAATTTTTTTATAAATCTTATAACTTATAAGATTCATTCATTTATCCAAACCCCTTTCTTTAAATAACTTTACAAATTTTATAAACCTACTGTTTATAAAATTCTATTTATAACTTCACTGTTATAATTCTATAATTCCAATTTATGAAATTCATTTACAATTCTTTCTAACACTTAGAAAAGTTCGGTTTATACTTCTAATATTTTTAATTAATAAATATCAATTTATAAATCTTTTAATATAAAATAATTTATATTACTACTTTAAACATCTTTAAACTCTTTTATAATTTCATCATTCTGATTTATAAAATAAAAAATTTATAAATCCTATCTTTAAACTTCTTACAATAAATTCAGAATTCCCAGTTCAAACTATTTTATAAAATCACTAATCCCATATTTTTCAAAAATCAACTTTTAACTGTATTTCTCAAAAATCATATTTTTCATAATATTAAAATTATAACGTTTATTTATTTAAGATGAATCAATTTCAAAAATATTTTATAAACGTATATTTCCAAAAATCACTTTAGAAATCAAAATCGTTATTTTTAAACTTCAAATTTGGATCCGATGATGCAACACATCAATAGTCAATCACGACTTTCAAACATCATATATCATCCATGATAACAATCAAATATCACAATATATGAAATCAAATAAATATTTGTGAGGAATCCAGTTGGATCCCTCCAACCTGTTTCCCTGCATCCACATACATTAGCACAATACCATTCCGTTTCAAGACGGAATATCGCGGTACATGAGATTTTATAAATATATATCCGCTTACTAACGGCGCAATAGGGTCTCATCCGCTAAAAGAAAATGCGGGAAATCAAATCAACTGCAGTATATACATATGCTAATATATATATATATATATATATATATATATATATTGCTATATATAATATAATACCAATTCCACTTCGAGGTGGAATATCGCGGTATATGTGTGTAATAAATAACCTCCGCTTACTAACGGCGTATAGGGTCTATTCACATCCAATAACTATATATAACAATCATCATTCAATCATTCAATCAACACAGTCAAGCAAATTTTAAATCTAACTATTTAAAATTTAAATAAACAATAAAATTCCTTTTGAGTGAGAAGTTCTCACCTTTATTCCTGTTTGCAATCCACTTCCAATTCAACTTGTTTTCTTCATTTATACCTTGTATAAATATTATACACAATTTATTAATATTCGAATCAATCAAATAAATTAAATTTTCATTAGATAATTTTAATTCATCGGTGATTTCATTTTTAAAAATTAAATTAACTTATAGTTTTATTTTTAAACCAGTTTCTTCTTTAACAAATTTATTTTAACTAAAAATAAAATTTCCTTTTAAATTAATTCTATTCAACTACAATTTAATTTTTTTAAAACTAAATTTACTTCTTAAATAGGTTTAATTAACTTATCCTTAAATTGAATTTATTCAACTAATTATTTCAATCTCAAGTTAATGATTTCTATTTTAAACTAAAAATTAAAGATTCAAACTGATTTTCCTTTTAAAATAATTCTAACATCTTGCTTATATAAATTTTCTTAAATCTTTTAAAATTCCTTTTTATAAATTTTAAATCAACAAATTTTTCTTAAATAAAATTATTTTTCTTTTTACCCAATTTCTATTAACTAATTATTTTCTGTTTATAAATTTTATATATATTTTTTTTTTACTGTTTAATTTTTTTTTTTCCTATACCTGTTCATAAAAAAAAAACTGCCGCTCATCATTTTTTTTTCTTTTCATTATTATTTTTACCTCTGAATACATATAAAAATTGAAAACAAAATAAATAATAATAAAAAAAAAACGTAAATATCTCACCTTTTTGCTGATGAACTCGACACCCACAAAATCGCACATCCATCACTCGCGAGCACCATCCACTGCCTCGAATTGCGCGCTTCACTGTCGTTGCCTGCTCGAGTCGTCGCCAAATCGAATCACTCGCCTCGTAGTCGCTGCCTCCATCTCATACGCGACCGCACGCCTCATCTCCACGACAACGCCGCCGCCATGCCCCCCCAAATCGCGCGGCACACATCGTAGCCGCGACCACCACTGTTGCGCCATCACGCGGTCGCCTTGTCGTCGCACCATCGCGCGCGCTCGACCTTAGTTTTGCCGCCGCCGTCCCCCATACGACCCACCTCCATCGCCTCGAAGTCGCGAGTTGCCCCGTGCCACCGCTGCCGTCGCGCGACCTGAAGCCCACGCGCGCGATGTACAATCGCGATCGACTTCGCGAGATGCCCCCCTTTTCTCTTCTCCCAAGGTTGCGGCCATTAATTTTTTAAACGAGAGAGAGACGCGACTATAAGCTTTGGGGAGGAAGTGAATTTGATTTGGAATGAAGAAAGAGTGCTTCGGTTGAATTTTGAACGAGAGGGAGGTGATATTTAAATTTTTATCTCGGCATGGTTATCACGATTTTAGGCATGATTCTCGGCTGAAGCAAAGGACCGTGATTTTAGGCGTGAAAGAGGGAGAACGTGTTGATGTTTAACTCAATTTAAATTTTAAATTTTAAATTCGTTTTAAAATCCTCAACGCGTTTATGTGTCGTGTGCTCACATATAAACTCCAAAAAATACGAAATTTGAAATCCGAGAATAATTCAATATTACGGACCCAATGGAACTGGTTTCGTCGAATTCCGAGACTGTGCCTCGGACGGCTATTTTAAATATCGATTCAAACGATTTAATTTCAAAACTGAACAAATCACATTCAAATTCAATTCTGAAGCTTCTAAAATCTTCAATATTATCAATATGAATTTTACAAGCCTTTGAAATATTTTTAATTGGCCTAAAATTGAAGATTTAAATTTTTATTCAACTTTCAATAGATTAAATTCTATAATTTAATCGCTAAATTCAAAGTTATGTTGAAAATTCAATTCAAACCATCATTTAAATATTTAAAATTAATTAAATATTTCCAAATTAAATTATTCAAAATTCTGGGTCGTTACAATCTTTCCCCCTTAAAAGAATTTCGTCCCGAAATTACAAGTTAAGAAGAATGTCCCTAATCCGTCTATTATTTTTCACAACCCAAATAGTTTTATCAACTCACTAACACAAATCTTTTTACTAGAGTTTCATTATCATTTCAACTAGCTTTCTAACTTCAATTATAGGTTTCAAACAATATTGTTTTCCTAACCATTCAAATTTAAATTCAAATTCAAATTTCAAACTTTCAAATTTTTTCTCAAAATTTTTCTAACACCCTAAATTTTCGAAAAATTTCGCCAGCGTTTCCTTTGCGCGGCTAGCTCGGTACGACTACAAAATGGCACCACGGCCCCTCAGAATCAAAAAGAAAAGAGAAAAGCCAAGTGGCTAGAGAAGAAAGTCATAAAATTTCATACTGAAATTGAAATACGTACCTTTTTGTCGAGCAATTCAATTTTATCTTTGAAATCAAAATCTCAATTCCTTTATACACCTGTATAACCTGCTAGTAGTAGTAGCATACAAATCCAAATACAATATTCAAACCAATTTGCCAATTCTATTGCAAAATTTCGATATATGTTTCTTATATAATTTTACTTTACTATTGAAGTTACATATTCAATTCTTATTCAATTTTACTCTTCAATTCAATTCACAATTTCATTTGAATTCAATTCTCAATTCTAAATATTGAATTCTATCGATTTACTTTCATTTGCTAATTCCTATTACTACTTTAAATTAGTTTTATCCACTAATTCATTTCAATATTTCAATTCATCTTGATTTCACTTAATTACTCAATTCAATTTTGCATTTCAAATTTCATTCCATTTGAAATTATTTCACAAATGAATAAATTATCAAGTTAATTTACTTGAATTCAATCCATTTTATTTAATTCCATATACTAATGATAATAATTCTATATTATCACTTCTAACAATCATGCAACCATATACTATAATAATTCATAGAAAACCATTTCTTTTCTATACAAAAATAGTTTTGGGCAAAATTATCTTATTTACCCGATTCAAAAACAATTTTATATTCACTAACAAATACGCGCTCATATCTATTATTACACTCAAACTCATTCTAGAGTACTGCTGACTCTATCTCTAACGAGTAATACCCAACAGAACCATGGTTGTCGCTTAACCATAAGCTCTGATACCAAATGTAACGTTTTCGATTTTTTCGTTGCCGAAAAAGCGAAATGTTATGGGTTTAAGAAAGAAGAAAGGAAGAAGAAGAGAAGAAGGTAGAGGATGGAGAGAAGAAAGAATAGAAAAATTTTAAAATAGAAGAAAAAGAGAATAGAAAATGGAACGGAACAGAAAACAACAGAACAACATCAGAATCTCACAATTCGCAGCGGAACAACATATAATAAATAAATGAATAATCTTTAAACAAAGAACTATATCAGTTATTACATTTTATACTTTACATCATATCATCATCAGAGTGTACAACAACAAACAATGCAGCGGAAAAAGAAATACTATATAAACTAGTGATACGCCATCCTGCTTGCCTCCAGCAATTCCTGAATATCCAGAATATCCTGATAAACCTTAACTCTTGACTGCCCGTGTGAAAATTGGTGGGCACCCAGAGTTTAGGAAGGAAAACAATAAACTCCAAGTCAGTCATGTGACTGGTGTGAGAACTCAAAACAGTTTATTTATCTTTAAAATCAAAATAGAGGAATATTTTTAAATTCAATTCGAAATGCTTTTAAAAATGAGACTACCATAAGGCCTCCCGCACACACACACAATGCAAACGCAGAATCGGAGGAGATTTCTCCTTATGATAGTCAAAGATGCTTGATACGCATTAAAAAGAACATTTGATATTATTACTAGTGCATAGTGTAGAAAATTATTTCGAAAGTAGAATATAAATCTTAGCCAACATAGACATTTCGAACTATGCCTACTATAGCTACCATCCAAACAGTGGTGACCACCATAAGTGAATGGCAGGTTCTACAACTAATACCGTACAAGTTTCGTATTGGGAATTGGATTTCCAACAAATGGTCAGGCCAAGGAACTTCCCATTGCCACATGAGAATGCCTCTGGAAAGACATCCCCGAGAACCAAACCGGAACTCTGCCAACACAAGGCCGGGTTACCCCTAACTGGGTAACTACTGACACGAGCACGCCATTCCCCGATCGTAAACGACCTTTCTCACGGGATCCCGAAAACCAACAACCACAAAGTAATAAATTCGTAGTAACCACATAGGTTAAATATCTGGGCTCCATACCATGATACCACCTCTATCCAGAAGGAAATGTACATACCCTAAAGGGTGCTACCCCTCATAACCTTGCCGCATCTTTCCTGTTTTGACCATTTCCGGGGTGTGAGGCTCGACGAAGTCACGTCCACAAAAACATACTTTATACAAAAGCCATGCTTTGGGTCAACAAATGATCAACACAATGATCACCAAGATAGACGATCAATTAAATGATCCTATCACAATAATCAACACAATGATCATTTCAGCAACACTCAGCATGTCACATTACCAAATTGGGAATACATCGCTGATAACTTCAACTATATAACCTCTGAGCTCGTACGTCTCAGAGAAGGGTGTTAAGCTAAGAGAATAAATTCTCCGCCACCACAGAAATATATTTGAAAGAAATCGGCTTTACATCTCAACTTGTAATGTCAGACACACAATCCATACAAGTCTGTTTCGGGCTCGAACAGAACCGAAGGCACTTACAAAGAAGTCCTTGCAATCCGAATAATCTCTAATCACGTTCGGATTTCCCATCACATATGGAGATCTCAATACCAGGGATCAGCCAGTGCAGAGACAATCAACAAGAAATCCTTTCTCTTTCGAAAATATCCGGTCTTCAACACCGATCTTCGAATGCAATTCATAACGACGTATCACATATTCGGAATGGGTTATACGACCCCAAGGTCCTTTCCCGGTTAACCCGAATAGTGAGCGCTTATTTTAAAAAAAATAAGTGTGGCATTCAATTTCAAACAATTCACAACAAATACCAATTTAAAGGTAAATATTGATAGTCGATTATTGAACCATCAATAGATATGCCAACATCACCAGATTCCAAATAATTTTCCAAATTATTTATTTCACAAAAATATCTTTACAAGATATAAACATAATTTCCATACTTTAAAAATAAATCAATATTTATTTTTAAATCTAATTTCCCAATTTCATTTATAAATTCTATATTGAATTTACATTCCAAAATAATTATGAATATACGATTTCCATTCAATTTCTAATATTCATTTTCAATTTATCTTCAAAAAGATAAATTCCAAATATTCACTTAATATTGGAAAAGCATTTCTATACTTATTAAAAATAAGTAATTCACAGATCTTTTTATTTTCTATACTGAGAAAATATTTAATATACCCTAATCGAAATTAAGTATATATTTCATTCTTTTAAGGAAATCATTCACTTAACCCTATTTATTTGGGTCAAAACGAATGTCGCGTAAAACATCGTTACGACAACCCAAAATCACTAGTATAGGGATCCGAAATTAAAATAGATATATAAATCCCAATACTATACAAAAACATTTCCTTTCGGAAATCATTTAATATAACAACAGTGTTATAGTCCACCATTTCCTTTTATTTCTCGAAAGCATCTATTTCAACAATAAATGTTGAAATCTATGGTTTCGAATCTTAACACATTTTAAAACATCGTTAGATCGTTTTAATTTAGTTTAAAATATCACATTCTGAACATTTTCTTTAACATATTATTCACTATTCAAAAACGTGAATATACTACGTTAATAAATTTCATTCTTTTATTCATTTTACTTTAAAGAATTATTCACTGTCTAAAACATGAATATAATTCCATAAATAAATTACAACAATTCCTTATCAAAATAAGTCATTGCGGATTTATAAAACAACGTTTATAAATCCTATTTCTATTTATTTTATATCAACTCCTTTTTATAAATTCCTTTATTAACCTATCTTAATTCATATCACAATGATATATTAAAAATTCATATTATAAGTCAAATACTTATAATTTATTTATTTACAAAATCATTCCTTTAAACTTCATAATTTTTTTTTATAAATCTTATAACTTATAAGATTCATTCATTTATCCAAACCCCTTTCCTTAAATAACTTTACAAATTTTATAAACCTACTGTTTATAAAATTCTATTTATAACTTCACTGTTATAATTCTATAATTCCAATTTATGAAATTCATTTACAATTCTTTCTAACACTTAGAAAATTTCGGTTTACACTTCTAATATTTTTAATTAATAAATATCAATTTATAAATCTTTTAATATAAAATAATTTATATTACTACTTTAAACATCTTTAAACTCTTTTATAATTTCATCATTCTGATTTATAAAATAAAAATTTTATAAATCCTATCTTTAAACTTCTTATAATAAATTCAGAATTCCCAGTTCAAACTATTTTATAAAATCACTAATCCCATATTTTTCAAAAATCAACTTTTAACTGTATTTCTCAAAAATCATAATTTTCATAATATTAAAATTATAACGTTTATTTATTTAAGATGAATCAATTTCAAAAATATTTTATAAACGTATATTTCCAAAAATCACTTTAGAAATCAAAATCGTTATTTTTAAACTTCAAATTTGGATCCGATGATGCAACACATCAATAGTCAATCACGACTTTCAAACATCATATATCATCCATGATAACAATCAAATATCACAATATATGAAATCAAATAAATATTTGTGAGGAATCCAGTTGGATCCCTCCAACCTGTTTCCCTGCATCCACAGACATTAGCACAATACCATTCCGTTTCAAGACGGAATATCGCGGTACATGGGATTTTATAAATATATATCCGCTTACTAACGGCGCAATAGGGTCTCATCCGCTAAAAGAAAATGCGGGAAATCAAATCAACTGCAATATATACATATGCCAATATATATATATATTGCTATATATAATATAATACCAATTCCACTTCGCGGTGGAATATCGCGGTATATGTGTGTAATAAATAACCTCCGCTTACTAACGGCGTATAGGGTCTATTCACATCCAATAACTATATATAACAATCATCATTCAATCATTCAATCAACACAGTCAAGCAAATTTTAAATCTAATTATTTAAAATTTAAATAAACAATAAAATTCCTTTTGAGTGAGAAGTTCTCACCTTTATTCCTGTTTGCAATCCACTTCCAATTCAACTTGTTTTCTTCATTTATACCTTGTATAAATATTATACACAATTTATTAATATTCGAATCAATCGAATAAATTAAATTTTCATTAGATAATTTTAATTCATCGGTGATTTCATTTTTAAAAATTAAATTAACTTATAGTTTTATTTTTAAACCAGTTTCTTCTTTAACAAATTTATTTTAACTAAAAATAAAATTTCCTTTTAAATTAATTCTATTCAACTACAATTAATTTTTTTAAAACTAAATTTTCTTCTTAAATAGGTTTAATTAACTTATCCTTAAATTGAATTTATTCAACTAATTATTTCAATCTCAAGTTAATGATTTCTATTTTAAACTAAAAATTAAAGATTCAAACTGATTTTCCTTTTAAAATAATTCTAACATCTTGCTTATATAAATTTTCTTAAATCTTTTAAAATTCCTTTTTATAAATTTTAAATCAACAAATTTTTCTTAAATAAAATTATTTTTCTTTTTACCCAATTTCTATTAACTAATTATTTTCTGTTTATAAATTTTATATTTTTTTTTACTGTTTAATTTTTTTTTTCCTATACCCGTTCATAAAAAAAAAACTGCCGCTCATCATTTTTTTTCTTTTCATTATTATTTTTACCTCTGAATACATATAAAAATTGAAAACAAAATAAATAATAATAAAAAAAAAACGTAAATATCTCACCTTTTTGCTGATGAACTCGACACCCACAAAATCGCACATCCATCACTCGCGAGCACCATCCACTGCCTCGAATTGCGCGCTTCACTGTCGTTGCCTGCTCGAGTCGTCGCCAAATCGAATCACGCGCCTCGTAGTCGCTGCCTCCATCTCATACGCGACCGCACGCCTCATCTCCACGACAACGCCGCCGCCATGCCTCCCCAAATCGCGCGGCACCCATCGTAGCCGCGACCACCACTGTTGCGCCATCACGCGGTCGCCTTGTCGTCGCACCATCGCGCGCGCTCGACCTTAGTTTTGCCGCCGCCGTCCCCCATACGACCCACCTCCATCGCCTCGAAGTCGCGAGTTGCCTCGTGCCACCGCTGCCGCCGCGCGACCTGAAGCCCACGCGCGCGATGTACAATCGCGATCGACTTCGCGAGATGCCCCCCTTTTCTCTTCTCCCAAGGCTGCGGCCATTAATTTTTTAAACGAGAGAGAGACGCGACTATAAGCTTTGGGGAGGAAGTGAATTTGATTTGGAATGAAGAAAGAGGGCTTCGGTTGAATTTTGAACGAGAGGGAGGTGATATTTAAATTTTTATCTCGGCATGGTTATCACGATTTTAGGCATGATTCTCGGCTGAAGCAAAGGACCGTGATTTTAGGCGTGAAAGAGGGAGAACGTGTTGATGTTTAACTCAATTTAAATTTTAAATTTTAAATTCGTTTTAAAATCCTCAACGCGTTTATGTGTCGTGTGCTCACAAATAAACTACAAAAAATACGAAATTTGAAATCCAAGAATAATTCAATATTACGGACCCAATGGAACTGGTTTCGTCGAATTCCGAGACTGTGCCTCGGACGGCTATTTTAAATATCGATTCAAACGATTTAATTTCAAAACTGAACAATTCACATTCAAATTCAATTCTGAAGCTTCTAAAATCTTCAATATTATCAATATGAATTTTACAAGCCTTTGAAATATTTTTAATTGGCCTAAAATTGAAGATTTAAATTTTTAATCAATTTTCAATAGATTAAATTCTATAATTTAATCGCTAAATTCAAAGTTATGTTGAAAATTCAATTCAAACCATCATTTAAATATTT
Organism: Allium cepa; assembly: GCA_030765085.1. Classification (NCBI taxonomy): domain Eukaryota; kingdom Viridiplantae; phylum Streptophyta; class Magnoliopsida; order Asparagales; family Amaryllidaceae; genus Allium; species Allium cepa. Next base: position 455,700,127 of record CM060938.1, on the reverse strand, counting down.
AAAATTAATTAAATATTTTCAAATTAAATTATTCAAAATTCTGGGTCGTTACAATCTTTTTCGACAAGTCACCACGGTCTTTTTCACCCGTATACTCCAAGTCAGTTGTGGTTGGCCCCCATAAAAATCCCTTTGTTGTCGTACTCTTCAGGTATTTGGTAATGTTATAACTCTTATTCGTGCCGTAGTCCACTTCATCATCATATCTCCATCAGGTGGCGCTGCTTCTCTTTGTTTTCACTACACCTCCAACAATCCTTAATATCTTCAATAATTTCGTATGTCCTAGCAGCATATTGTTTGGGAATTATAACGAGGGACAATGTTGTCATGGTTTGGGTTGCAATCCTCAGATCAGTTTGCTAGGATGGAAACTAGAAATCTAGTAGCCAATACCTCGTACTGTTCTCGTCAAACGTTAGATTTATTGTTTCCCAAAACATTTGACTTTTATTAACGTCAATACTCCCAAATGATGTTTTATCCCATTTTCATTATATAAATGTCGTGTTCGTGCATTTCATCGCATCATATACATATGCATCAAAACTTGTTAATAAAAACACGACTATTTCAATAATTCATAGCATAACATTTCATTTAATGGGATAAATTTTCATTACAAATAAACTATGAGTAAATCAATCATAAATTTATACTTGTATTAAAATAAATAAGTATTTAAAATCATCCATATAAATTCAAATCAATTTGCAATCTATTCAAGTATATTTCATTTGATCATACATTCAAAACATGCTACACATCCATCTTGCTTTTCTATTCATAGCTTAACATTTTATCAACAGAGTAAAAAGAATGTAATTAGTAATGAATCCAACTATATCAAAGATTCACTATTTATACGACTCCTCTCAAATCGTTCACAGTCAATTAATCACAAATAAACCATCGATAAATATATTTATAGCATTTATCATATAGGATTTGAATTCTACTTCAGTTTAAATCAATTTACTTTCAATATAAATAATAATAATAATAATAATAATTCAACTTAACTTGTACTATTTTCAATTCAAAGGTAATTTAAATAAAATTTATTCGATACAAAATTATTAAAAAAATTATTTATGTAAAAATTATAAACCAAAGAAAAATCATTTCAAATAAAAATATCTAGTCTTCTATTTAGCTTCGAAGTCGATAAATAAATATATGCACATTGTTTTATTTATATAAAATAATTAATTCTTTTATAATGCAAGAGAAATTCAAATACTATTATTCATATTCAATAAAAATATATATACATATACATACATACATACATATATATATATATATATATATATATATATATATATATATATATCAACATCATTTTTAATAAATCATTTTCAACTTCTTTTAAAAAAACACCATACTAGCTTTAAATATTCATATCCTATTTTTCACATAAATAGTTCAAATCATCCATTTTAATTTTTCTATCTTCCAAAACAATCATTGTCTAAGTATATAGCATACCGTTCAACCATATATAATTCAATTTACATAATCATTGATCAAACATTCTGCCATAAATCCTCTACTAATAGTTATCAAGGCTACCAAGCCATCTTCATTCACATATGTAATCAAATTCAACCATAGTTGTGTTTATAAAATGTAAACTTGTATTATAACAACCATTAACAAAGAATAAATCACATAAAAGCATAATATCATGCCGTAATTATCAAAATAGGTCGTTATACTCACCTAAGATCAATATTTACTTCCTACCAACATTCAAAACCCGATTCACCACCACCACCTCACTTTAACTCCACTACTGACCCTAAATTGCATCGCCTACTCCGACATCGTGCTACCTCGGTCCTCGGTTGTAGCTCTAATATCAGTCTCAATTGACTCATTGCGCACAAGGTCAGCCACACCTCCTCCTCGTCGTCCTTTACCACGATTCCGTGAGAGGAGGTGTTAGATCCTTGAGTCACAGTTGACGATGTGACCACATTCTCCTCACTCGTGCGGTTGCATTTTTTATCTTTTTTAGTTTTTAAAAGTTTGGACAGGAGTAAAACTAAGATTTGGGTAAAGTTTCTTAAAGAAGAGGGAGGTAGTATCAGATTGAGATAAGGATGGAAGGGATATCCAATGAAAATTAAAGGAGAAATTAATTGTTCTTTTTAAATTATAGAACACCCTTAAACGCCTTATTATCCCTATTATTGATATCCGATTAAAATTCCACCCGAGGTGTTTTGATCCAAATTTTAAATAAAACAACACCCTTAACCATCTTGAATGTTGATGCTTTTTTACTGGATTTTAAATTATTAACTGTTGTGAAATTAATTTGTTAGAAAATTTTCATCTATCATTATAATTGAATAGTTATTTTTCAAACCAAACAATTTATGTTTTATTTCATTTGAGATCTAAAAAAAACCCTTTTGCTTGTTGGATGTAAGATCGTATGTTGTTAAAATGTGTTATGTTTTAATGAATTATTATTGTTGTTATAGTTCATTTTCTTTAAACGTGGATCTACTTTTAGTAGATTGAATTATTAAAATAAGTGCGTGTGTCTACATATATATATGTGTGTGTGTGTGTGTGTATTATAACCAATTCTTTATGCCTTGAAACCAACATCAAAATTAGATCTTTTGTTTGGTTTGTTTGTTTCAAATTAATTCAATTTCATGTTTAGAAATCAAATCATAGTTTATTACGTATATACATGTATGTATGTATATAAATATGAGTCTTATGTTTAAATTCAGTTACATCCTTACGGATAACAACATAGATTTTTTTCTTTTCCTTCTTTTAGTCGATTGTGTGCACTTTTAGATTTACAATTTTAGGAGTTTGGATATTTTATTGTAATTAAGTTTGGAACTTATATGCTATTAAATTAATTGTTGAGTTGGTGATTATAGAAGAAAAGTAATGTGGGATTTCACTTTTCTTATTTACCTTTATTTCCTTTTAATTTAAGATTTGATTAGATTTAATTGTGACATAAATTTCTTTTCCAGCTTTATTCTTCAAATTTACTCTTATTTAGAAATATCAATTTTATGTGGAAACCAAGATTACACATATCTGTGTATGTATTCTAGACTATATAAATGTGATGTTATCAATATGTGTATACAAACCGTATACATATATTGTTGTATATTTAAACATGTCTATATACTTAGGCGTTTATATTCCTGATATGCATGTCAGTTTATTACATGTATATATAAGTATAATATATATGTATGTACGTATGCATATGTATGTATGTATGCATATGTATGTATGTGTATATGTATATATAATAGATATAAATCCTAATATCTAGATGTGTGTATATACATATGTATGTATTAAAATTTTCATGTTCTTGTATGTTTGAATGTATACATGATGCATTCCCAAATCTTACAATGAGTTGAAATGTTGGGATAATCCGTTAACAAATTCCTAGAATAAAATTAAATAAATAACGATTTTATTTAAAACTGGATTAGATCTAGTATACCCAATAGACTATGTAGGCCTACTATGATCCAAATAGGGATTTTTTTTAAATCTATCCATTTCACCGCTATCGACCGCCTTGATTGCTACATTCTCTACCACACCACGACATTATTTTTCATCTTATCTTGCTCACCAATCAACGGTTACAACAAAAATTAGCAATGTTACAAAATGGTACTATGCAATATCATTATATGAAAAAATTGTATAAAAAAAATAATTACAAAATGCTACTATGTTGTAGCATTTAAACATAAAAATCTACTACAAAATAACATTATGTAGTATCATTTAAGCCCCGCATCATTTTTCATCTCATTCGCTCACCAAACAATAATTACATCAAAAATTAGCTGTAAGTACAAAATGATATATCATTATATAAAATAATCATGTGCAAAATAATAAAAAGTACTAAATGCTACTGTGATATAGCATTTAAAAAAATGCAACAAAAAATGATGTTATGTAGTATCATTTAAAAAATAAAATCAAACATGAAATGCTACATGATAAAATAAAAATAAATGCTACTTTTTCTAATTCAGCAAAATAAATGCCACTATGTAGTATCATTAAAACGTATTACTATAGAGTAGAATTAAAAAATAAATATTATGTATATTTCTTCTTTTAACAAACACAAAAGTGCTATAATGAAGTAACAATTATTAATATTATGAAATTTCAAAAATAAAAATGATATCTCCTTTACAAAAAAAATCATAAAATGGTACTGGAAGGTAGAACCATAATAAATTCATTTAAAAATGCCACCAGTAGAAAACTTTATAAGTAATATACACATTTAATTCATTTAAAATATTAATACGATTTATAAATGCTACCACAAAATAGCATTGTAATCCAAGATTGCACACTTCGTCTATAAAATGGTACAACAATTTATAGAATACTAATAATAAAAAATATAGTTCATAAATTTTTCGTAGTTCATAAACGCTACTACAAAATGCCATTGTCATAGAAAATACACACTTCATCTAAAACTTCTACCACTGATCATAAACTACTACTGCAATTTAGAAACTTTTACTACAATTTGAAAACTACAATTATATCATAAGCTACTACTACAATTTATAGATCGCTTTAGAAACTTATAAAATGCCATTATGAAATATCATTATGAGCTGAAGTATACATATTTTATCTGTAAATGCTACTACATTTCATAAGATCCTAATACAAAATAGCATTATAAATAGAAATATAAACAATAAAAATTTTCCTAAAAAACATAAATTATATTAGATAGTATCACCACTATAGTTATCTCCTTCTTCCCCATTTGAAGTTGCTCCCCTATAATCACACTCACCATATTGCCTTCAAAACCTAACCATCCTCTTCATTGTCATCACCACTGTCAAAGAACTCTTGTTCCAAAACCATCATTGTCTTCCAACTCCAAAACCCTAGTCATCGTTTTCATCATCCAACTTTGAAACCATAGCCGTCGCGACTTGTTTCTATCTCAAGAGCCACCATCATCCATCTTTAAACACACATCATTGTTCTCCTCCTCTTATGTATGGCATGGAACCCAATTTCTATTTATCACAACTTTTAAAATTTAAGAAGTCCATCTCATTAATAATTTTGTCCTTCTAGTGAATTTGGGCTGATAGTTTGTCCATGCGGTTGATTTTAAAAGTTGATGTCCTAGGATTCAAAGTTTTCTTGAGCTTTATCCTTTAAACAATTATGTTAGTCCTAATACATGTGTATTTATCAAGGTTCAAAAATTTTCGTTTTTCGTTTCGGTATTCATGAAATTTAGAAATTTTGGTTTTGTTCCGGTAATTTCGAAATTTCAATTTTAATTCTGGTTATAGAATCCGATATTATTTTGTAATTTATAAATATCTAAGTATATGAATAGACAACCAAAGTATATAAAAAAATAAAAATTATGTTATTAAGCCAACTTCATTTATATCCTTATAAAAATCATTATTTGTACTTATATAACTAGGTTTATGTAAGTTATTTTAAGTAAATTATTTTTTACCCACCCAGCCTGTTAACCCACCTTTTTCCAAGATAGTACACAGGCGGATTTAACCCAACAGATATCATGATAATCAAGGCAGAAAGCTCGGAGAGATGGTTACCAGAATTGGAGATCAATTATATTTGAAACTATGCACTATAGTTGAATGGATTCAGATGGATGGCACCAAAAAATGGCTAAGTATGGATCTAATACTTCCCTTTGAAGAGGGACGGAATAGAGGGATCCGAGTAAAGGGATCGGATTAAACGAGATACACAAAACACAACTCAACGGTGATCGTCCCATAACTCAACAACTACAATGCGGATTAAAACAAAACTTTAAGAATAAGAGAAGGGCCTTAGGGAGTGTGACGCCCCACTCCGAGAGCCTCGTTAACAAAGAGTATTACATAGATAATACTGTCGGCTAACGCGGACAATAGAGTATAATGGAAGCGACCATGTGTAATCTTACCTTAACTATTCACTAAATACGTCGAAAAGTAGAATCACATTAAAATTCGACTTATTCAATAAATATTTAAAGCAAAACTACAATGGCTATAGGATCTATCAGAAGAAAATATAACAACTCAAATGTAATTCACGTCACAGAACAGTCGATCATAATATACACATAAACAGATACACAACAGAGTATACAAAATAATACATGTCAAGTGGTACAGGAGACCACAATATACAGACGAGACGAAAAAAAATATAAATATCAGAGTTACAACAGATAAGGACCACAAAAGACGCTATAACAAAATGAAGCTAGCGAATAGTCCATGCGGAAGAAAAATAGGCTACGTACAAAGCACCTAACCTGAAACATCTCGGTCTGACCCGAGTATAAAATACCCGGGCTAGTCTAGCTAAACAAATCTGTTAGATAAACTGAACAATAATAAACCTGCAAGGTTTCAAAGCATAACAAATATCTCTAAAGGAGATAACACAATCATCTAACAAAAGATGAATCATATGATAACATGCCTCATATCATCGGCAACATATAGAAACAAAGGACACAAATATCCTAAATGAAGCCAAAAAGGCAAATAACAAATACCAATAAGGTATACAAGTTCCACAAGGTAATCGCTATTCTCCATGCGGCTCAAAAAGACCAACACCGAAGGGCGATACCAAGGGAATATACATATCAATGAAACATCATAAAATTGCTCGAGCTCAGTACTGTACAACAAGGATCCATAAGCCCGAAGGCTCCAAACCCAAGTATCACCCATGCGGCACATAAGGCCAACATCAGAGCGAAACTATATAGGGCGACAAACCCGAAGGCACAAACCCAATATCACCCATGCGGCACATAAGGCCAACATCGGAGCGATACTATAGGGCGACAAGCCGTAGTGGTGAAGGTCGAAGACCCAGTACTGGACACCACTAACTGGCGGAATGTGTCACAACTCTCGAAAAGGAATCCGAAAAGTGTTAACGTGTGTCCCATAACCACTCGTTCGCACTAAACGGTTTACTATCCGTCAATCACTTTCACACTCAAAGCAGTACAAAGTTTACCTCATATCATCGATAAACCAAACCCGAAGGTCAAAACAATCAATTGAATAGGTTGGGGATTAATCGGAAGGATAAACGCACAGATTCATGGTCCGTGTTTTGCCCAACCATTTAATCACCCTTCCACTTCGCTCGAAGTGCGAAATTGTGTGTTTTAAATAGAATTTATAAATTGGAGAAACGAGCTTTAAATATGATTTAGAGGGATTATTTATTAAAATCGTGAATGAAGTCAAAAGCAAGTTATCAAAGCCAAAGATGCAATAGCAACCATTAAAAACCAACTTGAATCTATAAAATCCAGAAAATCAATCAAATATGCAAAATAGGCAAAACAGACAGAACAGAGCAGGTCGGTCGACCGGACTACAGGGCTCGGTCGGCCGGCCAGATGCAGGAAACAAAATATGGCTCGGTGCAGCAGGTCGGTCGACCGGCTACAGGGCTCGGTCGGCCGAACCTGATGATTTTGCACTTCCTGCCCTATTTCAATGAAATGCAAATTCTTTTCAAATCCAAAACAATGGCACATGCATACTTGTTAGGAATTCATACCATCACCCATCATATCAAGAGAAGTAGATGTGAGTTCAAAACTCACCTTTTTAACTCAAGAACAAGAAGAAGAAGCACAAATGCAAGGAATCAACCAACTACACTCCACTTCAACACTACAAGCTTCAATCTAGAATCAAAGCAAGTATTTCCTAAGTTAGGGTTAGGAAATTACTGAAATTGAAGAGGAGAAGAGATGGAGAAGATGGAGATGAACTTACCAATGGATTCCCTTTGATTTTGGAGCAAGAATCAAGTTTACAAGAAGAACTAGGGCTTGCTAATTTCTATTTCCACTTCCTTTCCCCCATTTCAGTTTTTAGCTTAAGAAATGAAATGAAATGAAGAGAGATGAAGAGAAGGGTTGAGTTAGAGGTTTAGTTAAGCTAGTGGGCTGAACCCAAACCCAAAACCCAATAGAAAAGGTAGCCAAAATTTCACAAACTCCAAACATATCAAAGATTATACTCAAAAAGATCGCAAACGCCATTTTGGAACCAATGGAGGTAGTTTCGAGTTCCAATTCGGCCATTTGCAGAAAGTAACATTTCGGACCAAAATTCGACTAACGACGCTATATTTAAATTAAACATTTAAATATAAAATCGTTAAATATGCGGGTTGTCACAGATCTCCCCTCCTTACAAAATTGTGTCCCCGCAATTTCTAGAGACGATATTTGTAACAACTACATACATACAATCAATCAAAAGAAAAGAAAATAAGCTTGAGATGAAAAGACATACTCACCGTTTCAAAGCAAGGGAAGAAAACCCGGATAAGATCGCTCAATAAATTCTCTGGTTTCCCAATTACAGTCATTGGGATTAGCGGACCATTGAACTTTAACGAGCGGCACGTCCTTGTTCCGAAGGTGTTGCACCTCCGTGTCAAGCACGCGAATAGGTTGCTGTACAATAGATAAGTCCGGTGAGACCTCAAGCTCTTGCAAATCAGGAGAAGTAATAACAGAATCCGACTCCCGAAGACACTTCCGAAGTTGCGAGACGTGAAACACGTCATGAATGCCAGATAGATGAGCTGGAAGTGAAACTCTATAAGCCACAGGGCCAATACGTTCAGTAATAGAAAATGGTCCTATATAACGAGGAGCCAATTTCCCATTCGCACTGAAACGCATAACCCCTTTCAAAGGAGAAACACGAATAAAAACAAGATCACCAATCGAGAACTCGAGAGGCTTCCTATGGTTGTCCGCGTAGGATTTCTGGCGACTCTGTGCCTCTTTCATTCTCAACCGGATAAGATCAATCTTCTCGGAAGAATCACGAATAGAATCGGGACCAAGAATAAGCTTCTCCCCAGATTCCAACCAACAAGAAGGTGATCGGCATGGCCTTCCGTATAAGGCTTCGAAAGGAGCCTTACCAATACTAGACTGAAAACTATTGTTGTAGGAGAATTCTACAAGAGGTAGGTATCCTCCCAACTACCACCGAAATCAAAGATACAAATACGGATAAGATCTTCCAAGATACGATTTACCCGTTCAGTCTGTCCGTCAGACAGCGGATGATAAGCTGTAGAAAAATTAAGCTTTGTTCCCAAAGCTTGCTGAAGACTCTTCCAAAAATGACTCGTGAATAAAGGATCACGATCACTCACAATAGAACTAGGAACACCGTGAAGTCTCACGATTTCCTTGACATACAACAAATGCGAAGCAGTTCTATTAGACTTAATAGGGACAAAATGAGCAGACTTAGAAAGGCGATCAACAATAACCCAAACGCTAGAATGGCCAGATCTCGAACGAGGTAGGCCGTCAATAAAATCCATAGAAATCTGATCCCATTTCCACAATGGAATCTCAAGAGGTTGAAGAAGACCCGAAGGACGCTGATGCTCGGCCTTAAAACACTGAAAAGTTATGCAATTGCTCACATAACTCGCCACATCGCGCTTCATGCCTTCCCAATAATAAACACGACGCATATCGGCATACATCTTGCTACTACCGGGATGAATGGTATACTTAGAACGGTGACAATCATCAAGAATGTCATGCCTAAGTGCAAAATCAGAAGGCATAAAAAGACGGTTCTTCTTACGAAGACACCCATGAGAATCAATGCTAAAATCCCGCAACGCCTCATCACGGGATTCAGTCTCACAAAGCTAAATAAGATGCAACAAATTAGGATCACACCGCTGAGCATCGGCAATACGATCCAATAAAACAGGTCGAGCTCCCAAACTAAATAATAGAATAGGAGAATTAGAAGATGAACCTCGATCACGAATTTCACAAAAAGATAGAGTTTCAAGTATATCCCATTCGGCAAACATCATAGAAATAACAGCCGAATGTTTACGACTAAGCGCATCTGCAACACGATTACCCTTACCAGGGGTATATTGGATATCAAAGTCATAGGAAGAAAGAAACTCGAGCCAACGCTGCTGCCTCATATTGAGTTCCTTCTGAGTGAACAAATACTTCAAAGATTTATGATCGGTATAAAGAATGAAGCGCTCGCCCAATAAATAATGTCGCCAAATCTTCAGGGCGAAGACAATGGCGGCTAACTCAAGATCATGAGTGGCATAGCGAACTTCATTCGGACGCAGTTTCCTAGAAGCATAAGCAACTACCCGATCCTTCTGCATAAGCACAGCACCGAGACCACTACCACAAGCATCGGTGTAGACAACAAGATCATGATTCCCTTCGGGAACCACAAGAATAGGAGCATTAGTGAGAAGTTCTTTCAATGTCTGAAAGGAAGCTTCACACTTGTCAGACCAATCAAAATGAATGCCTTTCCGAGTAAGGCAAGTGAGAGGAAGCACAACACAGGAAAAGTCCTTAATGAACCGACGGTAATAACCCGCCAATCCAAGGAAACTACGAATCTCATGAACATTCTTAGGCCTTTCCCAATTTTGAATAGCTTATATCTTCGATGGACCGACAGAAACGCCATCGGAAGATACCACATGGCCTAAGAACTTAACCTTATTCTCCCAAAAATGGCACTTGGAGAATTTGGCTTTAAGCTGATGATGACGGAGAGTACTCAAGACAATTCTCAAGTGATTAGCATGCTCGGCTTTAGACTTAGAATAAATAAGGATATCATCAATAAAGACAAGCACGAACTTATCGAGATATTCCCGGAATACCAGATTCATGAGATCGACAAAGAAAGCAGGAGCGTTCGTCAAACCGAACGGCATAACGAGCCACTCAAAAGAACCATACCGAGTGCGGAAAGCGGTAAGAGGTATGCTATCCTCCGCAACTCGTAACTGATGAAAACCTGTGGCAAGGTCAAGCTGAGAAAAGACCTTAGCACCACTCAATAGATCGAACATGTCATCGATCCTAGGCAATGGATACCTATTTCTAATGGTTAACTCGTTAAGCTTGCGATAATCAATGCAAAGCCTAAGAGTTCCATCAGATTTCTTGACAAAGACGACTGCGGATCCCCACGGAGAAAAACTAGATTGAATCAATTGCTTGGATTCAAGCTCTAAAAGCTGCTTCTTGAGTTCCTCATTTTCCTTTGTAGACATCCTCGTGGGAGGACGACTAACTGGCTGCGCGCCTGGAATGAGATCAATGCGGAACTCAATTGCCCGTTTGGGTGGCAAACCCGATACAGGCTCAAAAACATCAGAAAAGTCACAAGCAATAGGAATACGAGATATATCCTCATTATCTCGCGAATCAAGAGAATATAAAGCCATCTCGGAATTATCCACATCCCGAAGAACAAGAGATAACTGAGAAGGCAAATCAGGATGACAAAGATATAAAATTCTCTCCGAACAAATAATCCTGGCATCATATCTCACTAGCCAGTCCATACCCAAAATCATATCAAAACCCAAATGAGGAACAACGTGCAGATTCGCACGGAAAGAAAAGCCACATAAAACAATCTCAATATCATCACAAAACAAGCTAAGGGTCGCGGATTCCCGATAGGATTCGCAATCCTTAAAGAAGTAACCATACAAGAAACATCCAAAGATAAATCATCTACAAGCTTCTTCGATACGAAAGAATGTGAAGCACCCGTATCGAAAAGAACTCGTATACTATGATCATGAAATAGAATTGAACCCTCCAAAATAGATGGAGACATACCTTTGGATTGAGATGAACCTCCAGAAGCATTAGCCACATTGAGCTTGCCAGATTTTGCATTAGCAGGAGCAGTAGGACAAGCTGAAACATGATGACCTTCCTTCTTGCAATAACGGCAGAAGAGAGGCTTAGGACAAGCTCGAATAATATGATCCGGAGAACCACAATTGAAACACTTTCGAACGAAGGGTGTTCCGGAAGACTGAGGCTGAGAGCTAGGACCACCAGTCTTCCTCTTCTTAGAAGGAAAAGGCTTCTTCTGAAACGGAAACTGCTTCTTGTTGGGGTTCTTGGAAACCTCAACATCCTCACCACTATCACACTCCTTCTCGACAGCTTCGAGATGAAGTGCCGAATCAACCAATTCCTCGAAAGAAAGCTTAAGCTGGAGCAACAAGGACTTCTTAAGATATTTCTTAAGACCAGAGACAAACTTCAAATTCTTCTTGTAAGAAGTGCTAATGAATTCAAGACCATACTTAGATAAGGCCTCAAAAGATGCAACATACTCAGAAATAGAAGATTTCCCTTGTTTCAACTCAAGGAAGCGACGGGTCAATAATTTTTTTTCAGATTCAGGAACGAACTTGAGTTCAAATCGCTCCCGAAACTGAGTCCAAGAAAGGGTAGACTCATCAATCTCGGCTATAAGAAGCTCATACCAGTCAAAAGCACGCTCTTGCAATAAGCTATAAGTCACAAGAACTCGATCATGGTCAGAAAGATCCATGCGAGAAAAGATACGTTCGCATGTGCGAAACCAAGCTTGGACTTCAAGAACGGATTCGGAACCCTTAAACGGTTTTCCTCCAAGATGAGCAAAATCACTGCACTGACGTGCAAAAGCAGACTTGCGAGGTGGAGACACTCGAGGAGGAATGGGAGGCTGAGTGCTCCTAAACAACTCCATAAACTGATCGGTAGACATATAAACGTCATCCGGATGTGAGCCACTAGATTGCCCAGCATCCGAACGTCGACCTCTGCCTCTTCCAGACATAAGCTGAAAGTTAAGATAAGGAAAAGATTATTCACAAGGTAGATATTTCAATATGGGATACTACGGAATAATCCTAGACGTATTCCCAAATACTATCTAGCCTTGATGGGATAAAGAGACACGATGATTCAAAGATTTGTATCACTTGTACACTTTGATGTACCATAATATGTGCATCTATTATGTGTTTATCATATTTTGTTCTGAACTCAGCTCTGATACCACGCTGTGACGCCCCACTCCGAGAGCCTCGTTAACAAAGAGTATTACATAGATAATACTGTCGGCTAACACGGACAATAGAGTATAATGGAAGCGACCATGTGTAATCTTACCTTAACTATTCACTAAATACGTCAAAAAGTAGAATCACATTAAAATTCGACCTATTCAATAAATATTTAAAGCAAAACTACAATGGCTATAGGATCTATCAGAAGAAAATATAACAACTCAAATGTAATTCACATCACAGAACAGTCGATCATAATATACACATAAACAGATACACAACAGAGTATACAAAATAATACATGTCAAGTGGTACAGGAGACTACAATATACAGACGAGACGAAAAAAAATATAAATATCAGAGTTACAACAGATAAGGACGACGCTATAACAAAATGAAGCTAGCGAATAGTCCATGCGGAAGCAAAATAGGCTAAGTCCAAAGCACCTAACCTGAAACATCTCGGTCTGACCCGAGTATAAAATACCCGGGTCAGTCTAGCTAAACAAATCAGTTAGATAAACTGAACAATAATAAACCTGCAAGGTTTCAAAGCATAACAAATATCTCTAAAGGAGATAACACAATCATCTAACAAAAGATGAATCATATGATAACAAGCCTCATATCATCGGCAACATATAGAAACAAAGGACACAAATATCCCAAATCAAGCCAAAAAGGCAAATAACAAATACCAATAAGGTATACAAGTTCCACAAGGTAATCGCTATTCTCCATGCGGCTCAAAAAGACCAACACCGAAGGGCGATACCAAGGGAATATACATATCAATGAAACATCATAAAATTGCTCGAGCTTAGTACTGTACAACAAGGATCCATAAGCCCGAAGGCTCCAAACCCAAGTATCACCCATGCGGCACATAAGGCCAACATCAGAGCGAAACTATATAGGGCGACAAACCCGAAGGCACAAACCCAATATCACCCATGCGGCACATAAGGCCAACATCGGAGCGATACTATAGGGCGACAAGCCATAGTGGTGAAGGTCGAAGACCCAGTACTGGACACCACTAACTGGCGGAATGTGTCACAACTCTCGAAAAGGAATCCGAAAAGTGTTAACGTGCGTCCCATAACCACTCGTTCGCACTAAACGGTTTACTATCCGTCAGTCACTTTCACACTCAAAGCAGTACAAAGTTTACCTCATATCATCGATAAACCAAACCCGAAGGTCAAAACGATCAATTGAATAGGTTGGGGATTAATCGGAAGGATAAACGCACAGATTCATGGTCTGTGTTTTGCCCAACCATTTAATCACCCTTCCACTTCGCTCGAAGTGCGAAATTGTGTGTTTTAAATAGAATTCATAAATTGGAGAAACGAGCTTTTAAATATGATTTAGAGGGATTATTTATTAAAATCGTGAATGAAGTCAAAAGCAAGTTATCAAAGCCAAAGATGCAATAACAACCATTAAAAACCAACTTGAATCGATAAAATCCGAAAAATCAATCAAATATGCAAAATAGGCAAAACAGGCAGAACAGAGCAGGTCGGTCGACCGGACTACAGGGCTCGGTCGGCCGGCCAGATGCAGGAAACAAAATATGGCTCGGGGCAGCAGGTCGGTCGACCGGCTACAGGGCTCGGTCGGCCGAACCTGATGATTTTGCACTTCCTGCCCTATTTCAATGAAATGCAAATTCTTTTCAAATCCAAAACAATGGCACATGCATACTTGTTAGGAATTCATACCATCACCCATCATATCAAGAGAAGTAGATGTGAGTTCAAAACTCATCTTTTTAACTCAAGAACAAGAAGAAGAAGCACAAATGCAAGGAATCAACCAACTACACTCCACTTCAACACTACAAGCTTCAATCTAGAATCAAAGCAAGTATTTCCTAAGTTAGGGTTAGGAAATTACTGAAATTGAAGAGGAGAAGAGATGGAGAAGATGGAGATGAACTTACCAATGGATTCCCTTTGATTTTGGAGCAAGAATCAAGTTTACAAGAAGAACTAGGGCTTGCTAATTTCTATTTCCACTTCCTTTCCCCCATTTCAGTTTTTAGCTTAAGAAATGAAATGAAATGAAGAGAGATGAAGAGAAGGGGTTGAGTTAGAGGTTTAGTTAAGCTAGTGGACTGAACCCAAACCCAAAACCCAATAGAAAAAATAGCCAAAATTTCACAAACTCCAAACATATCAAAGACTATACTCAAAAAGATCGCAAACGCCATTTTGGAACCAATGGAGGTAGTTTCGAGTTCCAATTCGGCCATTTGCAGAAAGTAACATTTCGGACCAAAATCCGACTAACGACGCTATATTTAAATTAAACATTTAAATATAAAATCGTTAAATATGCGGGTTGTCACAGGGAGTCTACCCTATGGATCACACATCGTTTAGAAGAGTTTGGAGGGATTGTCCCCTATTCCACCGTGGGGAACGGCTATAATCAGCCTTTACAGCAATAATGCAACAAAGATCTATCAATAACTCGAGTTCTACTGATCCAATTGGCATGAAACTTGAAGACTAGATACAATACAACATGGAGAATGTACCCTAGGGATCCCATATCATTTGGAAGAGTTTGGAGGGATCGACTCTTATCCCTATTCAGGGATTGGTTTAGTTGAATTTGAAGCAATGATCGATCGATATCCCAAGATCTATAGATGCTATCGACATGAAACTTGGAGCATAAGCTTACTACAACATAGGGGTCTCATATCAAATGGGATACTTTGGACAAATCGGCTCCTATCCCTCTAAAGGGATTGGTTGAAATTAGAATACATGCAACCCCACTTCACGAAAAATGCGATATATCACAAGCCGTAAGTTGTAATGGCACGAAATTTGAAGGGCTAGTAGCTAACATCATGGAGAGCCACCCTAGAAGGATTAAACCCCATTTGGACAAAAAGGGGTACCGATCCCTATTACGGTCCACAATGAGCCTAAAAATTCTTACGTGGCCTCGTCATGGCCTGGTGTTTCTTCTACCAAAATTTTAGCCCGACCCATTCACGTCTTCCCTTATAAATACAATAGGCATAGTCATCTTTGAGGGATTGGCATTGATCCCCAAAGGCAAAGGGCATGCCCCCTGGTTTGGTTGATCACGATGTTGGAGGACCTACGGTCGATCCTATGGAGCTTGGTGCAAACTAGAATTTGGATGCTCCTCCGAAGGAGTACGTTTCAGAATTCCCTCACGGACTGGGGGCAATTTGGAAATAATGATAGGTGACTACCGCTGGATGAAAATGGCAGGTTTGCAAAGATGATCAAGTGAGCTATGCATGGAGGATTGGTGAACAGGGATCTGGAGGATGCAAATACAAGTCTATTCACTCCTATATCAGGAATGCTAGAAATCCACCGGAGTTTAAACTACCAATGCTAGAAGTATATAATGGAAAGTCGGACCCAACTATGGATATGATGAGATATATACAGCACATGGAAGTACTGGGGGTATCAAAGGATATGGCAAGGTGTTTCCCCCTATATTTGATGGAGTTAGGTGCGCTCTGGTTTAGGCAACTGAATAATGGTTCAATAAGGACATGGAGCGGATAATCGGTTCATGAGGCAGTTTCGGGTCCACATTGCGAGACCCAAGAATGTTGTGACATTGGAAGCATTAAAACAGAGGATCAGAGAGCCTCTAAGGAGTTTCTAACATGATTTAATGCAGCAACGACATCAGTAGATCGACCAGATCCATACATGATTTTGATAGCAGCTATATCAAGAATTGCCGATGGCATAGAATTCAAGGATTCATTGGCGTAGGATCTACCACAGGATCTCGAAGAGTATTTCCATAAGGTGGAGAGGTTCTTGCAGTAGGAGGATGTGTAGACCAATAAATAGGAGGCGAACATCGTGCAAGGGAAGGGATCGCTTGGTGAAGATTTGGGAAAGAAAAAACGAAAATAAATGATGGATATGATGGATCAAATAAGCGAAGGAAGGATCAGGAACCAAACTTCACCATGTACGTGGATTTGATGGATAGTTTGGTATGGATTTATCTGAATACAACAGGGGCAACTCCCCTATCGGAAACTGACAAGGAGGGTCCCAAAGAACGGGAATGCAGGGCTGGTAAATATTGCTTATTCCATGAACTGGATGGGAACATCATATATGAATGCCAACACTTATAGGATATGATTGAGCAATAAGTCTGGAATGGTAGGCTGCCACAGTACATGAGGAATCGAGCAACAGCGGTGGGACAAGAGTGGCTACTGTCCACATCAAACATGAATGACCCTAGATTAGGGCCACGACTCGTCATCAACTGATCATGGTGCAAGGACCCAGTTCAGGACTTGGACTTTCATCATAAAAATAAAATTTCAACTCTATTTTCCAAAATAAAGCATCTACGCCACTTACACATGCACGGGAACCAGAGAGGTCCCTAAACATGCTCTAAGATGGCAATAAACCGCCCTGCCCGGAGTGGCAGCATCTAGTTTTTTCAAGTTTTTTTGGTCAATTGCAATTTGAATTTAATAAGTGGATATGTATTTTATGGATTAATTCCTTGATAGGAGAGTTAGGGTCGGAGAAAGGAAGTTAGTTCAGATTTGATCGCTTTATGTCTCAGGACACGGGACCGGAGTGCAAGAAGTGAGTCGTTTTGCCAGAGAGCGACAAGATCGACTCACTTATCAATGTTCCCCCTTTTTGCCAGGGAGCGACCGGCTGGGGTTTATCAAGTGCCCAAAGAATCTATGAATAGCTTAGGACTTAGGCTAAGACATCGCTTAATGTTTAGGGACACTGAATCAGAGTGCAAGGAGTAACGCTGTTTTGCCGAAGAGCGACATGATCGGCTTACTTTTCATTGTCTCCCCTTTATCAGAGAGTGACCAGATGGGATCCAGCAAGAGTCCAGAGAGGCTATGATCAGTCTCGGAGGGCCAAGGCATTACTATATGCCACCAACAGGGCTGGACTTCAAGGGATAGGTCGCTTCGTCGGAGTGCAACAGGATTGACCTATTCAATCAATAAGTTTGGATCGAGCTTAACAAGGGTCCAGAGAGACCATCAATAATTTTAAGAGATCGTATGATTGGCACATTGACTTCCAGGATTGCATAAGGCAATGGACTGGGAGCGGTCCCGGATTTGGCTAACTACTTGAAGAGGTCATAGATTCAGATATCAGCTTCGAACAATAATGGAATTGGCTTTGGATGGATACAGATTTGGATAAAACGATCCGAAGAGATCACGAATTTAGTTAATAAATTTGGAATGGATCCAAAACTGGATATAGACTCAGAATGGTCATAAATTTCTCTAATGATATGGTGAGATCATGGATTTGAACTGGCGATGGATTAGATTCGGATTGGATAATATGACTGTCGATGGATTATAGACTTCGGATTTTGGATTTATGGCAACTCAAAACACAAGGCATGTTTTGAGGGGCAAAGTGTTAACCCACCTTTTGCCGAGGCAATAAAAATGTGTATTTGAACGAACAGACTTCATGGTCATCAAGGTAGAAAGTTCAGAGAGATGGTTACCACAATTGGAGATCGATTATATTTGTGACTATAGGCTACAGTTAAATGGATTGGATTAAACAGGATGCATACAACACAACTCAACAATGATCGCTCCATAACTCAACAATCACAAAGCGGATTGAGATGCAACTTTGAGAACAAGAAGAAGGGACCCTAGGGAGTCTACCTCAGAGATTGAACATCATTTAGAGGAGCTTGAGAGGATCGACCCCTATCCCTCCATAAGAATCGGCTGTAATCAGCCTTTTCAACAATATTGCAACAAAGATCGTTCAATAACTCTAGTTCTACTAATCCAATTGGTATGAAACATGGAAGATAAACATAATACAACATGGACAATCGTCCCTAGGGATCCCAGTTTATTTGGAGGAGTTTGAAGGGATCGACACCTATCCCTATGCAGGGATTGGTTTTGTTGAATTTGAAGCAATGACCGATCGATATCTCAAATCTATAGATGCTATCAACATGAAACTTGGAGCACAAGATAACTATGGCATAGGGATCACACATAAAATGGGATATTTTGGAGGGATCAGCCCAAGTCCCTCCAAAGGGATCGATTGAAATCTGAATACATGCAACCCTACTTCATAGAAAATGCAATATCTCACGAAATGTAAGTCGGAATGGCACGAAATTTGGAGGGAAAATAATTAACATCATGGGGGATCCCTAGAGGGATTGCACCTCATTTGGACACAAAATCGAAATCGTTATAGATCCCTATTACGGTTCCAATAGGCCTATAAATTCTTGTGTGGCCTCGTCATGGCTTGGAGGTTCTTCTATCGAAATTTGAGCCCGATCTGTTTACGTCTTCCTCTATAAATACGGCAGGCATAGCACCATAAAAACAGATCTTCTTTCTGCTTCTCTTTATACTCAACCTAGGCTACACTCTGTCAATCTTATTCTTGGATTTCAGATTGTAATTATGAACAAACTATAGTATAATAAGAAGGATTATTCTAGAGGGGGCGTAGGTTGGAGTTAGCCGAACCACTATAAATCTTGTCTCTTTTTTACTTGCTTTCATTTTTGAATTTGTTTGTTCATCATACTATATTCTCTACAATAAATACTATCTTAGATCTGTAACTGGATGTTAGTACTTTCATACAACTGGGTGTTGATGGCCATTTTTGCCGTCAACGCGGCCCAACTACTAGCCCAACCCACAATTAACAACATCAAATAAAAAAACAAACAAACCCTTCTTCCTTCTCTTACCTCACTAATTTCTGCCTCAGCTAAGTCTGTACCTTAGCATGAATCAACTTCGAGTTTTATTCTAGTTCCAAAGGAAAAAAACAAATTACTAATGGATGCTTGAAAGTGACGAAGGGAAAAATATTATCAGAATTCAATTTCGATTTGTAGATCAAAATAGATGATCCGAGCTTGGTAATTTTTAAATCCAATATTAGTTTTTAATTAATCTTCATATTGTAAAATTTTTTCTTACTCTTTTTATCTCTTAAATAAAAGACGAAATTTTGAGGAAATTTCAGTCCGCTCCATACCAAAACCAGAACGAAGATAATGTCATTCCAGCATGCCAGCCAGAATTTAGAACATTGGTATTTATGTCTTTCTTAATAAAAAAATTTGAAATGTAAATAGGCTTGACTGAACCTTTACTATGTTATATTAGAAACAAAAATGAAAGCCATAGGCGCAAGGAGAAAAGAAAAATAAACTAGCTAAAATAAAAAAGGAAATAAGCCAAGGTTTGAAATTTCGGTTTTCGATTCCGTTTCGATCGTTAGAAAATTCTGGAATTTCGTTTGCATTTTGGAAATTCTGTTTTAGTTTCGATTGTAAATTTCATTACCTTTCAATTTTTTTATATATTAATAAATAGTAGAAACATGCACTCAAAAGCATTAAAACCGTCCAAAATTTTCATATATCTCATTTCCTACTATGAAGTTAAGAATTCTCAACTGTTCTACTAAAAATACAAGGCCCAATTATTTAAATATAGCTCTATAGTTCAAAATGCTCAAAACTCAAGCATTTTACTTTTAAAAAAATTCAAGGCCCAGCTCTTCAAAAATAGCCCATTCATTCAAAATCCTAACACAACTAATGTTCCTAACCCAAAAATTCAGATCTCGTCAAAAACTGCAACTGTCCATGTGGCCAAGAAAGAAAAAGTCACCTCCTTCTTGCCTTTTCTCTTGCGTGCTAGCTGGAGATTTTCCTTGCTTCAATCAATATTCTTAGGTATATTAGAATAGGTTTTTCATTTTTTTTGCAGTGAGATTTCAAAACCGAAATTTTCCATCGATTCCGGATCGGCCAGTGTCGGAATTAGACTGGGATGGATGGGATTTCGGCGTGCCGTCGGGAATCTCGAACCATGAAATAAACTCAAAATGCTTCAGTTGAATGAAGTATTTGCAACTTTATCTCCCATAGTTTATAGAGTAGCATGTCTGATGAAGGTAATAAGCTTGCTGAATAAGAGACGAGAAGCCATATTTGTATGATTAAAAACTCCGGCATTCCTCTCATTCTAGATTTCAACACCGCATTTCTTCATAATAAGAAGGAATAATCTGTTCTACATAGTTTTGTGTCTTGTTTGATTAAAAATAGAAAACTATTCTTGAAGTCTCTCTTCGGCTTAGGGAAATCGTAATAACTTAAGATATAAGTCCATAATTCATGCACATAATCGCATTTAAAAAATATATGGTTTCTTGTTTCAGTGTAGGAGTTGCATAGAGAGTAGTAAGTGTTTGACAAAAAGCCCATTTTAGTAAGTTTATCTTGGGTAAGAAGAGAGCTCTTTAATATTTTCTATAGATGAAAATTTGTCCTTTGTAGAGCCAAAGGAGTTCTAGATCCTCTTGTGCAAAGGGTAGATAGGTAAGAGGATTCTTAGGTCAATAGCTTGGTGAACTAATTTAATGTTATGTCCATTTTTAAAAATTTGGCCATGTAAATCCTTTAGCATGCATAAAATGAGGTTGTCCATTATGTTATTCCAAAGATTTCTTACATAAGCACTACTAGAATAAGGAAGGACTATATCTCCATATTGTATGTAAGTTCTTGCAAAAGCTTTGCCAAGGTCCCATAAGCCAGGTTTTACTATGAGAAAGTAAGTTATTTAATATGATGCCAGAAACTACCCAAGGATTATGCCAGAAAGAGATTTTTTTTTTAGAGCTTCCTCCATTGTATTTGATAAAAGGTAGGAAAATATGCCTTAATTTGAGGATGCATCTCTATAGCCACGAATAGGATCATGGAATGGGTATAGTCCAAAAGTCCTTTTTTTTAAGATGATGGTTATTCATCCAACAAACCCATAGGGATTTAACATTTATTACTAAGGAACTTGAGTGTATTAGGACAGAAGCTTGGTTCAAAATAGATAGGTTCAAATTCCAAGACCCCATCTTTTTTTTGAAATATTGTTTTTCTTAAAGGAGACGACGAGAGTTCTCTAGAAAAAGAATCACCATGCCGTAGGAAATGATTCAGGGCCTTGTTTATCATAAAAATTAATTTTTTAGGAAGGATAAAGGTTCTTGAAAAGTAGGCAGTCATAGCTATACCAATATACTTGATGACAACAATCCTTTCTACTTGAGATAATTAATGAATAAGCCATGTACTAAGCTTACCAATAATAGCTTCATACAAAGTCATCCACCGATTAGTACTTATTCTAGAGGATGTCAGTGGAATCCCTAAGTACATAATGTTAGGTGGTATAGGTTCCATATTGGATATATCAATGATGGCAGAAGTATCGGAGCTGTCGAGACTAGTAATTAAAATATTTGATTTTCGATAGCTAACTACTAGACTAGTTAACTTTTGAAAAGCGATCATGGAGTTTATAATGGAGAAGATAAAGTTTATATTAGGTTTAGTAAAAATTACTAAATCATCAGCAAACATTAAGCATGTTATTTGTAGGTCCTTACACTTAGGTTAAAACTTTAATCTTTTGTTATTCACTTCAAAGTTCAACATACTAGTATATATGTCCATAACTAAGATAAATAAGTAGGCATAAACTAAGTCATCTTACTTAATTCTATGAGAGGATTTGAAATAACCAAATGGAGAGACATAAAGAATAATAAAAAAGAATGGTGTAGAATACATGCGTTGATCCAAGTAATAATAGGTCCAGGGAAACGCATTTTTATGATCACAATGACAAGAGAATTACAATTAAGGGAGTTAAATACTTTTTGAATGTTCACGCTTCACCATACATCTTAGAGAGATGTTCTTTGTATTCTAGCCTTTGAGTAGTTCATGGGTTAGAGGAATGTTATCAACTACATTTCTGTCTAAGAGGAAATCCACTTGTTTTGGAGAAATCGTTCCATTAAGAAATGGTTTTAGCCTAGTTGAAATTATTTGTGTGATACATTTATATATGACATTATAGTAAGTTATTGGTCTAAAATTAGCAAACAGAGCTAGGGTGGTCTAATTTAGAAATCATGGAAAAATTAGTAGAGTTGATGCCACATAGTAAAGTGCTTGTAGTAAAGAAAAGGTGTATAGCTTTGTAGAAGGTGTAAGAGATTATGACCCATGAATCTTCGTAGAAGAAAGGATTGAATCCATCAGGCCTAATGGAACTAGAAAAATTCTGATTAAAAAGAGAATCTTTGACTTCATGGTCAGATATTCGAGTGTTCAAGGAAGAAGATTCCATGGGAGTGGTGGTAGGAACATCATAACGATATATGTTGGCCAGGTTAGAATTTTGAATACTTTAAGAGTTAAAAAATTGATGAAATAATGTAGCATGGCATTGTTGATATCATTAGGTTCATAATGGTTATTCCCTTGCGTATCATAAATTGAATGAATCATAGAATTTGAGTAAGTGATTTTTAAGGATGAGTGGAACAAATTAGTATTTCTATCACAATTGAAATAAAAATACTTATCAAGTTTTTTTTAGACATCGCTTCCTTATCTTTGAGACCTCTAAGAAGCAAGCTAAGAATATTATGTTTTGAATCAAAACAGTTAGAATAGGAGGGTTTACTCAACATAACCTTTTGTACCTTATCAAGTTCACTTCTGATAACATTAGACTTCTTAGAGCTAGTACCAAATTCTTTGAACTCCTAACTTTTAACATTGGTATTTTTGAGCTTAGCCTAAACGTAAACAAATGATTAGCATGGAAAAAATATTAATGCCTCGTTGCATAACATGTTTAAAAGTATGTTAATTAGTACAATTATTAAAAAAATTAAATGAGGTATGACTTTTCAAGGGAGCTGCTTTACAAGCTAGGATGATGGGACTATGATTAGATATACCAGGGTTGAGAAAGTGAGAGAAAAGTGTAAGGCTGGGAGAAAGGGCTTGATAATTGTATAAGGAATGATCTAGTTTACAAAATGTTCCATTGTCGTGTTTATTTTTGTTGTTCCAAGTGTACATAGCTCTAGTCCTGTTGATTTCAGATAGGCCGAAGAGATGTAGGGGTTGATTGAGATGAGTGATTCATTCATAGATTTAAGGTTACCACCTATTTTTTAGGAGATTTTAAACATGCGGTTAAAGTCTCCTAACATAATCCCGTGGGATTTTCCCCGAAAATAAAGAAGGAAATATGATTAAAAGATAAGAATAAACCTAAAAGAGAAAATTTCACAAACACCCGAATTTTACTATGGGACTTAAACTATCGTGTCCGTGGAAATTTTATGGACAACTTTCATATATAGCTTGTTGAGATCCAAGCTAAAATGATAAAGTTACAAAGGTTTGAATATTAAATAAAATTAATATATATATATATATATATATATATATATATATATAAATGATTAAGGGTGAGGTCGACCCACACCGGGCCCCGGTCTACCGAGGGCGGTCGACTTAGCCCCAAGGGTGGTCAACTTAGCCCCAAGGGCGGTTGATCCGACCTTGTGTCGATTGTAGGGTTGCGACCTAACGTCGATTTGTTTCGTGCGTTCGAGATTATTGCATACTGTCTACGGTTACGGATGACGAATGAGATGATTTTGAACTGAGATCTAATGGTAGTGAGTTAAGGTGTTCCCCTATAAATTGACAGCTTATGTTAGTCTTATAACCTAATTCTCTCCATTACAGCAAAACTCTACCAAAATGAAACCCTAAACTCTAATCTCCCAAATCAATTTCTAAACCCCAATTCTATTCCAAATCTCAAACTAAGTTAAAATAAAACGGGATCTAGCAACTGGAGGAGAGGCCTACGTGGATTTAGGGGAAAAGCTTGCGGTGCCAAAGGAAAACCTAAAGCTTACGACGGAGATGAGTGAGCACAGATTTAACAAGTTAATTAAATTAATTGATTTTTATCCCTACCGTATGTTGATTTGACTATTAATTCTAAGATTTATCCCTTAAATTATTAAATTGGGAATCTGGAATAATGGATCCTTTTATCCAATTGTAATTGACATGTGTAAGTTGTAAAACCATATATGTTTAAATTGGATTTGACACCTATAATTTACAAATTGGAATAACGTAAATGTTGCGAAAAATGTAATAAAGATAGGACAAACAGATTAGCCCCATTGAAATAAAATTAACGGATTGATTCTGACAATTGAACGAAATGAATTACTTTGCTTAACAAATAAACTGAAACATGTATGGATTGTAGACAATCAACCTAAGACTAGTATAGGTCGATTGTCATTAGTCACTTTAGACTTAGTAGATTGTTTGGGGTCTTAAGCCGATTGGTGCACAAACCCTATTTTTCTCTAAATTTCTTGATTGGCATAGACACATTTAGGTGTTCTTATTTGATGTAGCAGACTTGGTTCACATTTTCGTATCATAGAGTAGGATGTAGAGTGTCGTTGATACGTGCAGATAATGTTGCGAAAGGTGCTAACAGATGTTAGGATCGAGTTACTAGTCATTGGTCGAGGTGTTAGAATCAGGCTATCGGTCGTTGCTTGAAGTGTTTGGAAAAGGCGAAGTACCGATCATGGGCGTAACACTGGAAGCGTCCCCGGTACCAGTAGGAGTTAGGCGCTGTAACTCCCGGGGATACGTAAGATGTATTTTGCTGCTAGGATCGAGGGGTTAGGTACGTGTGCATATGATGAGTCACTACGCGAGTTTACATGCGTGTTCTTCCCCTTAAGGCCTAATGTGAGTTAAAGTGGGATAGTAGTTCCGCAAAACTAGATGATCGTCTGGTGAGGTGCGATCTGTCTCCCTAATTTTAGACTGGTGATCTTTGATATGTGACCTTAGGCATGTGATCGGTGCACGGACACTGTACACATACTCTATATCAGCTAAAGTAGACTTTGAGTCGGCTGTATTTAATTTCCATGTTTGTCTTGTTCTCATTCGCCAAACATATGTCTGACCCATTCTATTTTCCCCCACTATAGATGGACAGAGCAGTCGTTGACAGATCTGATGTGCACGTAAATGTGCATATTATTACTTCCATATTTAATCGAATTTAATTAAATAAATGAGCATATAGGATATTTTAACATGTTTAAACCAAAATTCAAATTATTTTCAAATCATATTATTCATCTTCATTTATGGGCAAAATGGTCATTTTATGTGTGAATTAATTTGAGAAAATTTATTCCAAAAGATTTGAAGTATGTGAGCGTTATTTTAAGTTTAATGAATCAAATTTTAGTATCTCCTACACATATGTCACAATCGTATAAAGTTGGAAAATTGTATTCATTAATAAAATTGCAAACAAGAATTTTTTTTAACAGTCATTCATATTAATACTAACAAGGGTTGATTTCAGAGGTCGAACTTATGATCTTAAATTTGTAGTTTAAACTACCAACCAACTAAATCAATTCTATTGACTAATTGTAAACAACAATTGAATTGTTAATGATGAAGCAAATACATGACAATGAGCATACATAAAAACAAGCTAAATGGTAGTGTCAGTTGTGAAAAAAGAAGCGTTAACAGAAAATTTGAAAACTACCGCTGTGTGGTTTACCTGGACAAAATTAGACATAACTTAGCTCTATAAAATGATTACCGGATACGTACGTGTCCATGGGCCGTACATTTAGGAACCCCGCTACATGATGCATGCATTCAATTAATTTCTGACTGCCACCGCTGGTTTTGTCCCACACTATTGCGTTCACTGCCATTAAATGTCTGTGATTTAAATCAAAACATATCAAAGACAAGATATGTATTTAATATCTACTTTTTCCTAGCAAGCTACTCAACTGTTTTGTCTTTCGCCATCGATGTGTTGCGTCTCCATTTAGGCAACAAGTCCTCAGTACACATGTTCAAAACCGAACAATCTTTTACCAACGACATGAGTTTTTTTCCTTTCCTTATTATAGAGTAGATTATTCATTAATCTAACTTATAATGTTTTAAAACATGTTTCTCTGATCAATATAACAATATACGCCGAACATTTAAATGAGAAACATTAAACATTCAAAGCAGTTCAAACAAAATACAATAATTACGTATAGAACATGTAATTAAAAAAATTCTAATTTATACATCATTTATTAATAGACATTTAAACACATTTTACTTTGAAATTTGTACAAAACTTAGTGCAATTTCATCAACTTAGAAATTGATTGCTTTAATCGCTTTGTGAACTGAATTATTAAAACTCAATTACTTTGTTAATGTAAAGTCGGATAGTAGTTTAGTTTCGCTTCTTCTTTTGTTTTTCGTTTTTTTTAAATATTTTTATAAACAAGAGTCAAAAGTCAAAACCACAGATAGAAGTTCATATGCATAACAAAAGCCACGGTGAAAGTCTTATGCATTAAATTCTCCCTATTACTAAACTAGATTAGACTAGATAGAAGAAGAGATAGAAGAGATGAAGCCATGTTGTGAAATAATGATGCATATAATATGTTTTCATATTAGCTAAAAGAGCACATAGATGTATAAGTACAAGTATCATTTCCATTTCTAGTAGTATAAAATAAACTAAAATAAAAGAAACGAATAATAAAACTTTAGTACTATAAAAAAATGGTTCATGGTTGTTCTTCGGTTGTTTTAACCTTCTCAAATGCTGTTTTAGATTAAGTTTATGCAGACAATGATACTGCCAAATTCATTTTTAGGGATGTAACTATAAATTCATACACATTGTAATGTGCAGACCCACTTGGACGTGTATATACACTCGTATATATATAAAAAACTTATATATATCTTCTTTTTAATTTCAGGTTGCCAAAGTGGGAAATTAGAAGGAGAAGGACTGCTGCCAAAAATAAAATGCTTACTTATATAAAAAAAAGTTGCTACTTTTGAAATAAATTACTAATAAATTATGCACGCTATGGTATCATTTCATTGTCTATTATTTTTATTTGCTTTACATTATTGGTTGCTTGCATTCTAAAAAATTTATAAAAAAAAATTCATTCGTAGTTGCATTGTTAATTCACCTTTATTTTTAGCTTGCATTCATTTCATTTTATTTTCCTTTTTGAGGGCAAAACCTGAATCCACATAGGGTGGGGGAGTTCATCACCCCTTTCTTAGCCCACAAATTGCATTTCATCTTAGAATTTGATTAATAATAACGGTTACACATCGAACTTAAGGGTGTCACGAGCTCACCTAGGGCTTAACTGTACATTGACTAGTTGTTCTATTTCGATAATTTAATTTCTTGGTGTCTAGGCTACGGAAAAACAATAGTCATTTATAAATATTACGGTGATTCATAAATATTATAGTGGTTGATTCATTGAAGGTACTTAAACCTTCGGCTGCATTGCTACAGTGGTTTGTGGTGCACCGATAACTCATGTCTGTTACCGGACTGAGAACTATTTTGTTGAATTAAAACAAAGTGTGATTATACAATTTTGAGTTAGGAGTCACTTAGGATAGAAAATTTGTAATTAAGTCTTTGCATTCATTTAGTTGAATTAGATCATGCATATCTAAAAAAAATCAAAAGGCAAAACTAAAAAATATTGTAAATATTTCTTAACTTAGTTTTTAAATCATTTCTTAAGAAAATTTTCAATCAAAATCAAAAATTCAAAAAAAATAAAAAAACAAAAATACAAGAAAAAAATATAAAATCTTTTTAAAACCCAAAAAATTTTGAAAAAAAATCAATCGCCATTTTTTTTAAAATAAATTCCTTTTGGTAAATAGTTTTCCTTTATAAAAAATCCAAAAAAGAAATAAAAAAACTTTTGAAAATGTCTGAATTTCCCTACTCACATGAATTTTACGATAGTCGTGAAAATCAATATAATTTCACATCAAATTCTTATGGATATTTTAGTAACAATTATTATGCAAACAATTTGGATTTTGCACCTCAAAATTTTCAAAATGATGAAGAACTATCAAATCTCGAAAATAGCGTTGAAATGATTTCGTCTTTGCTTAAACTGTCTATACAAAAAATCGAAGCATAAATGATTTGTGCAACTCATATTTATGCAATGATTTAAGTCAAAATTTTCAAAATAATCAAAATTTGAATCCACTTCAAAATTCGAATGATTTCGATTATAACTCATGCCAATACAACTTCGAACTCCAAAATGAATTCCAAAGTCAAAATAGAAATGCGTACCACTTTTTAAATAATTTTGGCAATGAGAATAATCTCGATTACGTTGCAATGGACAATATTTTTTCTCAACAATTTTAAATTGAAAATTCTTAAGTTAATAATTATAAATTTGATTTTTTTGAGCAAATTGACGAAATTCACAATGATCACACGGAATTGTTGTTTGAAATATATATGAAACGATGTGAGAAACAATATCAAATCCCAACGTGTGACAAGTCAAGTGATAATCCATCTTTTACCAAAATTGACGAATTTCAAATATAAACTTTTGAAATTGAAAATAATAACCTTAACGAAGTTGTTGAAATGCGGTATTTGAGTTGGATTTCAATTCTTTATGAAAGTGTAAAACCAAATTTAAAATTTGATCTTCCTTTTTTCGATTTTGAAAATTTGAATACAACAACTTTGGTTTTTGAACTTGATATATGCAATGAAGTTGTGAATAATTCAACATAGAAAGACGAACTTAATGAACATTACTTCTTTGGAATTTTCGAAGATGAATTGTTAAATTTTGAAGGGGTAGAGTTAAATCACCATTTTGATTTTGAAATCAATAATACTGAAGAAATTTTCAATGATAAGTTTGAATCTCAATTTGGTGAAAATATACTTGAACTTCAACCAATTGTTTATCAATTCGAAAATCATCGAAAATAAAATAACTCATACGATTTTTAATAAAACGACATTCCTTTTTTCAAATCAACATTCAACTCTGAAATCTTTTATGGCTTGGATTTCTATGCTTAAGCTATGTCTCTCATACTTAACGAGACGTATGAATTGGTCTTTGGAAGACCGTTGCATTTGCTCCTTGACGATATACTTTCTGATGTCGGGGATGTAATAACCATTTCATTTCCATGTAAATATATGTCATATTTTTATTTTTGTTTTATTTTTCTCCATTCAGTTGGGTTGACTGCGGGGACACGGTCAAAATCAAGTGCGGAAGGGGGAGTCTCATCTTCATTTTTTGATTTTTCATGGTTTACTTTTTTCATTTTCTTTCGAAAACTCAAAAAAAAAACAAAACAAAATTTCTTTATAGCATTTTAGTTTACTTTTGGAAAAAAACACTATGGGATAAGTATATGGTTTTGGTTTTCAAATTGAATTTTTGAAAATTTATTTGTATCAACAAAAATAAAAATAAAAATAGAGTTTGATTACAAGCAACTATGGTTTAATTAGTATATAGGAAGATTCGTAGGTGTTAACTATAAAGTATATCCTAATTAAAAATCTTTGTTTAAAAGAGGTGGTAGGTTTAAATAAAAAAGAATATAACATTTTTTATTTTCTAAGTTAAATGGTGCTAAGATGATTTTGCAAAACTCTCTCTTCAAAAAAAACAAAAAAACATATATATAACAATATATATACATACATGCACACATATATATATATATTATAAACACCTAGAGTCATGTATTCACATGCAAGTGTGTACACTCGCCATGCTCTGTACCCTTCCCACGTAAGCCCGAAAGGCAGTGAACAATCGGTATATTTAACCTTAGTTTATCTGAGTTAGGTGTATTTATATAAAAAATTCTTTTATTATAATGTCTATAGTCAATAGGTGAACATACTTGTGCGTTCATTCGCCATGCGCTGTATTCTCCTCACATAAGCCCGAAAGACAGTGCATGGATGGTATACCTGACCTTAGTTTTCTGAGTTATGCATACGTAAATATTGTTAATATTAATAAAATTTTCAAACAAAGAGAGAGTAAGAAATTGAAATCCAAGCATTATTTTCACTTATTTGACTTGTTATTTAAAAGAAATGAAAATACCACTTTGAAAAACTATGATAATCAACTAAGGATCTATTTCATAGTTGCATTATGTTATCAATCGAAACAACTAGCCAAATTAGTGTCTAATTATGATGATAAATTAATTTTTATTGGAAATTTTGACAAGTAAAATGAATAAAATTTCAAGATAATAACCAGAACTTTTATTAACTAAATGTATGACTTGCCAAATGGTGAAGGAGGAGTAGAGAAGCCTGGAGGATTGTTGCAGCCATTAGATGTTCCGTAGTGGAAGTGAGAGAGCATTTCTATGAACTTCATAAATGGATTACCCAGATCTAGGAGAGTGAATGAGAGCATTTGGGTCATCATGGATAGATTAACCAAGTGTGCTCATTTCATACATGTGAGGAGCACTAGGATAACAGCTTCATCGATAGCTTTATGTGTCAGGGAGGTAGTTAGACTTCATGGAGTTTCTACCAGTATAGTTAGTGATAGAGACTCAATCTTCACTAGTGAGTTTTGGAGGAGTTTACAAGAGGCTTTAGAGACTGATTTGAGCTTGAGTACAACATACCATTCATAGACTGATGGCCAGACAGAGAGGGTGAATCAGATTCTAGAAGATTCACTTACGATGTGTACC
Source organism: Allium cepa (assembly GCA_030765085.1). Taxonomy (NCBI): domain Eukaryota; kingdom Viridiplantae; phylum Streptophyta; class Magnoliopsida; order Asparagales; family Amaryllidaceae; genus Allium; species Allium cepa. The sequence goes on along the minus strand of CM060938.1, from coordinate 455,668,545 downwards.
ATTAATTTTGGAGGCTCTTGGAAGGATCATTTTCCACTAGTAGACCCACTATTCATTATGGGTGGGTTGGAATTGAGTTCAGAACAATCATTTGCTGTAAGATATATGTTGCCATCAAATGACATGAGAGGGGCGAATCAGTTAGACATAGTGACTTGCCTCTCATACTTAAGTATAACAATGGGATTTGGGTTTATGAGAAATGCTAGCATCACTCTCCCCTGGAGAGAGTATTATTGTATTTGCCCTTCCATTAGTGGTTAAAAGTAGATCCTGCAAAGCAATCATGGAGAAATTAATGATTGGACGGTGGGATCAGCAAATTTCAATCAACAAGTATAGCAATACTCTTCCAAGGAAGAGTGGTGTTAACCTTTCTCTTGGGTTTAAATTATGAAAGGGATTTAATGTTGCATTGATAATGGGGGCAGGATTTGGACACGTGGCATGTTTGTATTATTGTTTGAAGGATTATGTAATAAAATCTCTAGACAAAAGCTGGCTGCTACACTCAACACATGTGTTTGATTCATTTATTTTGGCACCTGAATTTGATTTATTTTTTCCACTTCTGTTCTTATCTGAGACAAAAGCAATTGAGTTTTTTTCCTTTTACTATCATTTGCGAACCACCTTCTTAAACATTGGAACATGCACTTTATCATTGGTATTACCAATCACTTTTTCTTGTTGAATAACAGGAAGATTCCCCTCACTGCCTTCACATCAGTTTATTGTTTCATTCCCAAAACTACTACATAGAATACAAATGCTAGGCTTTCAGTCATATCCAATTGCTACATAGCTACAATTTTCATCCTCTCCACAAACAATGTACTCAAGAAGTTCTTTATCCTGCTTTATCTCTACCAATATTTTGGCATATTCAAATCAAGTAAGTTTTTTTGTTACTTCATTAAAACATATTAGCTTTCATATGTGAAAGGCCATCCAATTTGTACCCATTAATATCCATGTGATAAGGGGTACTTTAAAGAAGTGTACCCAAATGGGTACACTCCTCACAAGATTTTGACATTCCTAAATTTTGGTTGCCAAGTGGAAATTATAAATACTTTTCCTGTTATGAATATTGAACCCGATTCAAGTGTCATTTGTGTATCTTCATCACTAGTGAACTCAAAATACAAATCAGCATTATCTAATTTCACCTTAAATAATCCCTTAAGCTTCCAAGATTTCTGCATATGAGAATTGACAGCATTATAAGACAGGTTGCCATCCAAGAAGAACCCTACAAGGTGGTGCTTCCAGTAATCTACACTAACTGATTTGACGGATTTTGGAACCGATAAAGAGGGAACCCAAATAGTTTAGGTTGAAATCATGAGGTTGGAATTTGCTGGCCATTTTAGGTTTGGTTTTGAAAAGCTTGGAGCATTGAATAATGGTAGAAAGAGGAGTTGTAGTAGAAAGAAGGTGGGGAGGATTTTTAGGGTGCAGATCAGAAGTGAAGAGAGTTTGTAAGTCTAGAGGGTTGGGAGGAGGGAGCGTTGTAGGATTGTTGGGAGTAAGAGTGATTAGAGGAAAGAGGGAAGTGAAAGGGAGTGGTGGGTAGCTGGTTTCATGTTATCGTAAGGTAGGGGTGTTGTAGTGTGTCCGATCGATTATGGAAGAAGAGAGGGATGAGGAAGAGGATAAGGGGAGGCCATGAAAAGTCCAAAGTGTTCTTTCTTAATATATTGTATTTAATATTATTCTTATCATATTTACTTATTTATATTTTCAAATGGGAGTTGTTAAAAGAAGAATTGATTTAGATAAAGGGAATGGAAGATAAAGGGGAAAATTATAGAAAATTGTCTAATTTATAAGGGGAAATATATCCACCTTATACTTAACTTATTTTACAATATTACAATCCACTTTCCAAAAATACCCAGTTCTCTGTATTCATTATGAAAAGACTACCCAATCTCTTCACCTCTCCTGATTATTCCTCTTTATTTATATTAACTTTGTTTAAACAAATGTAATTTTTTTAGCAAAATAGATAATTACCTATGCCTTTGATTTAAACTCGATAAACACAAAGGATCCTATTAACTCTTAAACAAGATAACCATTAACAGAATGAAAGACATCAACATCCATGTTCATTTCCATTTCTTGAGTTCTAGATCGAATGAAAAAATCGAAGATTAATATGAAAAGTTATGTGGAGATTTAGATGGATTCTCCCTTTAGCAATACCTTTTAATTAAAAATTACATTTTTTTAGTCCTTCCAGCCATAACTATTCACCTTTTAACAAGGGAGTTCCTATTGTTAGTCGCTATGCACTGGATCGACAATGGCCAAATATATAGATACAGAGTTGACATGCAGTAATCACAGTAATAGCAATATAAATATAATAGCAGCGCGAATAAATAGAAAACTAAAGCAAGAAGCAATCACAGCAAAGTTTTTATACTGGTTCGGACCTTCAGTCCCAGACTCCTTCTGGAATTTAACTATCACCCTCACTTCGCCCAAAGGAATAAGCACCTGAGCAGCAGAACATGATTTCAATACACTTGCCCGAACAGCCGAACGAGACTTTAATATTTTCTTTTACAAAGAAATAAGTTGACTATATATTGCGTCTTCAATAACTGAGTAGTCGAATTGAAGTACAACTTCTATAACCTATAAAAATGATGCAGAATGAGTGTGCAGAGGTTAGGAAGTGGATTAGAACCAGATTTGTATGCTGTGAAGTGAAATAGCACTGGTCTAAATTTGCTTTTAGAATTAATATGGAAGTTGGAGCGTTTGAAATCAATATGAGAATGATTTGAGAGAATATAATTATTGCCTTTGATTTGGGGATGATAGAAGACTTATATAGGAGTGATAAGATGTCTTTGAACAGTAGCAATCTTTCAGCATTTCAGTTTGGAAGAGATGCATCCGTTGGAAGTTTGCAATTGGTTGAATAGGCACTTGAATAGCCACTTGACTATTCGCTTTAGTATGCTAATGTAAAGTAGTTGTTGTTGTTAACTCCAAAAGGCTGTGTAGTTCAGTGGTAAGGCATGCGCTGCTCATTTGTGCGTGCTGGGTTGGAATCCCACTCCTTGCAGCTTTCAATAATTTTATTTGTAGCTTCTATCAATATGAAAATCAGCCAACGGGTACTTCACAAAAGCAGGCATGACATGTTTGGTAGGGTGCCGCACTTCCTACTACCTGCTTCATTCACTTTTTCAATAATTAAATTTTCGCTTTGTCCTTCGCATAAAAAATACCATCTTTTATTCCACAAATGTTGTTGTAGCCTAGTTGATTTGTTGACTGCGGTCCTCATGCATGACCAGGGATCAAGTCCTCCTATCTTCATATTTTATTTTAATCTTTGTTGTCCTGTTTCTCATCAATAATAAAATGTACTAACAAATCATTTTTGGAAGCATGCTTGGATGGAAGGTTCTTCTAAACGTACTATGTCTTATGTTCAAATCCCACCATAAGCAAACTTTTTGTTGTTGTTGTAGTAATGTCCATTATACCCCGTACAAATTTTATCATTCGGTAAATAGCTACTTGACATGAAATAACTCTACAAACATACTAGTAGCACTGTTGTATAGTTAATATCATCAAAACACCATAAATATGGTTCTTTCACCTATCTGCACACACCAAGTATACATCTCTTACTCATTTGTCGCCTTACCGGATCAATTAATCCTATCACCCACTCATACCCATTAATTAATTTTTTGCCTCCTTTTCAAAATTCTTTTCTCTTCCCTAACATAATACAAAACATGATTATACACAAAACCCTTCATTTCCTTTTATAATCACCTCGTCTATTTTAATACTTTGAAAACCTTCTAAGCATTCTTCCCATTCATTTCCGAAATCGTTGCTATATATTATTGCATTATAGTGATCAACATCTTCTATAGTCTACAGATGATGTAAACTCAACAAAACATAATAACGTACCAATCCAATTCCAAAAAAAGGTCTGAGAAAAGATGGATTCAATAAGATAAAGTATTAAAAATAAAAATTCTAAAATATAAAAACAAAAATATTGTAAACACACCAAATGGTTTTGAAAACTGTGCTAGCTTGTTAAATTTTTGGATTTATGAAACTATTCATAAAGATAAATGCTTTTTTCAAAAAGTGTTATTTAATATATGTGATACTATTTCAAATATATATTCAAATGAATCGTAAGACAATCTTCACACGAAACATCATTAATTACTATAATAAATATAAACTTAAAATTAATGGGACTACGAGACAAATGTCCATATAAGTGTATTAACAACATCTCTCAAATCATATAATAATAATTATAAAATAATAACATACGTCTTCCTTACTTCATTAATTTCAGTATCCTCGACCATAAATTGATGATATAAAAAGCTGTAATTGTGTTTGATGAATTGCATTTGGTTTATATGCATCGTTCGGTTTTGCATAACCAGATGCCTACTTTTTCGCTTGGTTTTGCATAACCGACCGAAGTGGGTTTTTATAGTGGTCACTATATTTAATTCAAAAGTTATTTCAAATGGCGTTGGTGACAGATTTGATGTGTGTAAATAGTAATACCTTTAACAATTCTCTTTCATGTTGTGTATTTTTTTTTTAAATTGGACATAAACAATAGGTATACATGATGGATATTCTATCTTATATACTATACAAAGTACAATTTTAGTCTTTATAACCTAAGAAATTTTTGGACATTTTAATATTCGTGGAACGATTGATTTCACGAAGAAAATAGTTTAATTGTATATACGGCATGATCGAAATGTGAATAATATATTACATCTAATTAGGATCAGTCAAGAATTACCAAAACCTAACTATGCATTTATGTTATTCCTAATGTATGTCTATTTAAGTTAATCTTTAGGAAAACCTCAAAAAAGCTTTAAAATAGGTGAAATAATCCTTTTAAAGAAATCTTATAATTACACCTTTGCTTTTTAAAACCCACATAAATCCTCAAAAATGTGGAAAATTGATAAGGAATAACACCTTTAATTTCTTCAATTCATTTTTTCACTTCATATATATTTGTACTAAAGTAAAAACAAAAATAAAAAGGTCGATAAAAATATATTTCATCTGCAGTTTCGATTGTTGTGAATATTTATCGAACAACTACAAATATTTACCAAAATTCTATAAATATTTCCATAGTTTTCTATAAACATTTTTTTTAAAAGGATATTTTCAATTTTTTCTTGCAAAATATTTTGCAGTAAAATGCAAATTTTTACGATTTTTTGTTACGACCCTCCTTTTCGACCCTCAAAAATCGACCTAATACATCCACAGTATTCACGAGCCAAGCATCCAAGTGCTGGAAAGACATATTGTTGGAGGAAATAGAAAAAAGACAGAACATAACCTTACATTGTGAGGAGTAATATATAATACACAAAAGATCTTTACAAAAGAAAACTATAATATACATACATCAATCAGAGTACATAAATCTAAATTCGGCCTAGATAGTTAAAGCAAACTATCCTTGCAAATGCTGATAAATACAACCTAATAATTTCAGCAAAAATAAAGATACATAAATATGTCTTAGAGGCATCCAGCTCATCTTCTGAAGCTTCGAAGCATCCATAACTAGATCTGAAATATGCTTGGTTTGACCCGAGCATTAGAAGAAAATAACGTCTGTATCAGCCTGGTAAACCAGCATGAGAAAACACGCTTCAAAAGGACTTTTATTGTTATAAAACTTCCAAAATAATGGTATTTCGTAAGACAACGCTGCACATAAATACAGACGGTTTTTTACTTAATAATAACTAAACATTTATAGAAAATCTTGTGATATTATAATAATGTCTAAGGTTTAAAATAAATATATAAAATAGCTCGAATGCTCGCATCTCACGTTGCATCATAGTTGGACACAACTAAGTTCGCAAGGCACTTACTGGAGAATGGATTCCATACAATGACAAGGTACCATGGTACCACCTACCACTGTACGCCTCTAGAAAATGTACCAAGGGCCTCGGCTAGACCCCCTCCAATACAAGATGGGCTTACCCCATACCGGATAGTACAAAATATGTTATTACACAAGTTGCTTTGCAACCATTTCCCGAGAGCTCTCATTCAAAACAAAAGTCATATATATATATATATATATATATATATATATATATAAGGGTGATGACATACCCTAATGGGTGCAACCTACGTAGCCCTGCTGCATCTTCCCTAATTTTAGTCATTTCTGATTGTTAAGGTTTGAGGCTACGTTTTACCTATTTATATAGAAATCTCTCTTGGAATGCTAACACTGCCCTCCAAGCAACAATGCAATGCCAGCATTCGTCCATGCAAGTTGTTCAGGATAAGAATAAACTGAAAGCAACGCTTCTACTACATTCAATTAGGAATAACCTCAGGATTAGTAGCAATTAGCATTTGCACTTCAAAGAACTCCGTCTTTAATCAACTTTGAGATGTGTTAAATTCGAATGCTTATACTGGTCGAAGTGGTTTTTGAATAATATATTTGGTCCCGTCCTCTCTGAACCAACAAAGATAGTTTTAAAACTGGCCAAGATTTGATAGTCGTTTATTAACTATCAAATAACAAACAATTCACAAGTGTTGCCTTCAAATCGAGGATCACTCTTCCGTAAAAATAACAACGAACAATTCAACCAGAGATTTAACCAAGCACGGTTAAGCATAAAGCAACTACTAAGCCTCTTAAATTAATCGTCTCGTTAATTAAAACCACTTTGTAAATACTGGTATCAAAATAAATTTACAAAGATATATTCTCTAAATCCTTCTCTACTCTTTTAATACTTAGAAAAAATTCATATACTTATTTTCACGGTATAACTATAATCACAAAACATTCCATTTTCAATTTAGAAAACTTTTACATATACTTAGATCATGACATTAGTATATTCACAAGACACTACATTTCTAATACTAGAAAATGTATCCGTATACTTATCTTAATGGTATATGTATGTTTACAAATCTTAAGAATGATTACATTTTTAAATCATGCTTATTTGGATTAAAAAAATTATCGTACAAACATTAATAACAATATATCCAAAAACACTTTCCTTTTAGTGTAAGTTAAACGGGTCGTATGGAAACTAAACTGTAATGACCCGGAAATTTCGATTCCGAAAATTCCAGATAGTTAGGAAAAGAAGAAAAGAGAAAGAAGAAGAAACAGAAACAATTCACAGAAATCTCACATTCGCAGCGGATCAAAATATAATATCACATAAATAACAGTTTTACAAAGAAGAAGTGTATTAGTACACTTATATTTTCTTATATATATTTATATTAAGACCAGTAAACAAATTTTATTAGCTCCAAAATGTAGAGTTTTTAATTCCAATTTATTCTTGGGATATTTTCTGTAACAACCCGCATATTTATCGATTTTATATTTAAATATTTTATTTAAATATTTTTTTGATACTCGGAATTTAGTCCGAAAAACTACTTTTTGCATACGGTTGAATTAGGACTCGAGACCCCTTCCATTGAGTTCAAAATGACGTTTGCGATCTTTTTAAGTGTAAACTTTGATATGTTTGGAGTTAGAGGAATTTTGCCACTTTTTACTTAGGGCTGAGCCCAATAACCCCACTTATGTATTCAGTCCCAACTCCACTCCAACTCTTCATTACTTCATTTCTAATTCCTAATACTCAAGCTTTAGCAACAATGGTGAGTGGAATGGAAAATTAAAACTCCAAACCATAGTTTTCTTTTGCAAATCAAACTCTAGCTCCAAACTAATAGAAGAACCCATTGGTAAGCCTTCTCTTCTTCTTCTCCAACTCAATCTCTTATCAATTTCAGAAATTCCTAAACCTAACTTTGGGCATATTCTTCTTTTAAAGCTTAGAATCAAGCTTCTTGAGTTGGATTTGAAGAGTGCTTGATTCTCCTTTGCTTTCGAGCTTCTTCTTCATTTGTTTGGGTTCAAAGGTGAGATTTTTATCTCACATCTTTGTCTATAATTATCTTCGATTGTTAGGTATGAATTCCTAACGCTTATTCTTGTGCAATTGATTTTGGTTTGGATTGATTTGGTGTATATTCCAATTTTTGGTGTTTTGAAATCAAAATCTATGAAAATCCTTTTATGGATATTTGGACATTGATATTTGAGGCGTATCGAAGAGCCGTTAAGGCTGGGTTGTCGCTTGGCGTAAATCCTTAGTCGTTGTCACTAGATCGATCGCTTCCGGTATCCGTTTGGCCATTTTTTTGGCCTAGGTTCAGGGAAAGCCCTGAACCCCAGATTCAGACGTCTGAAACGTAATATTCAGACGTCTGAATATTGTTCTGAGAAGATTTCTATTCCCAGATTCAGACGTCTGAATATATGATTTCAGACGTCTGAATTGGTTCATTCGGAACCAGAAAGGAAATAGGCTAAAATGTGCCTATTTCAGACGTCTAAAATCAAAGATTCAGACGTTTGAATTCTGTTTTGGAAAATAATTTATTTTCCAAATTCAGACGTCTGAATCCTTTATTTCAGACGTCTGAATCTGCACTCTTTTTGCCTGTTTGCCTATTTGCTTGAGAATTCCAACGTTAATCGATTCGTGTTGATTCCCTTTTGTTATTATCACTTATTATCGACTTTGATGACATTTTCTTCGTGATTTTTGGGAATATCCATTTTTATGGATTCGGTATCGATTTCTTTGGATTTTATTTACGTCTTCGAATGTGAATTTTAGTGATTGATTGTTCCTACAATCTTCTTTGTGATTTGTCACTTTAAAAATATAAAGGTTTTCTATACTAGTAGTAAATATCAAGACTCTTTCTTCAAATGATTTCAACACTATTTTATTACAAAGCTCGTTTTCTCAAACCGATTTCCAATCTATTAGTATATACAAACCTTTACCTCACTCGTATGAGAAATCTAATTAAACGGCTTAGTAAAACGAGTGGTATGAAGCGCTTGCGTTTACTTCGTCGGTTAATTCTTGGACTTGTTCGATTGAAACTATTGTGACAATTTTCTAGTGGAGATCTATAATTTGTTCGTAAATATTTAAGTTAAGCTAGTGGTTATGGGACATGAAGCTAAGCTCATATATTTACTAGCTTACTGTAATTGACACTTCTTGATGATCATGACGATTATTTTTGTGATTTAGACTAGCAATTGTGCGATGTCTCTTTGTCCACGTGGAGGACTGTAACTCATTCTATTGAGCTTCGTCTCATTTCTTTGTGGGGTAGCTCCCCATGGTCTTCGGGCCATTCATGTGTCAAAAATTAATGGCTAGCCACCATGAGATAGCGTCTCATTCGTGTGATACATATGTTGGTGAGTTTTCATGCTCCCGTTCGTGTGATGGGCCTCTCCCCCCTTTTTTGTGATTTCTGGATTTCATGTGTTGAATTCTGGAATTTATGCTTCACCAATTTTAGTGATTTTCATTGATATGATTTGTCAATTTTTGTGCATTGGTGAATTCGTGTGTCATTGACTTGTTGTGAATACAAGTTTTGGTTATGAAACCCTTTTTGGATCTTTAGGAAGATTTTTGTGATATTGATTAATCTCATGTTGAGTTTCAATTACATACTTATTGTAGTATGCCCGTATGGTTATCATATGTTTATGTCATATCTCTTATTCTATATCATGTCATCTGATATTTATAGCTAGACTGATCCGTTTATTATTTTCTTATAAATAATACTCGGGTCAGACCAAGATGTTACAGGTGCTTCTGCTTGACTTCTCCCCAGGGATTCATTACTCTGACTTTTGGCTAACCATATAGATTAGCAGTTTTTGTTGTATACACTTGAGATATAGACTCACAGTTGTATTCTTTTGTATAGCACGTGTTGCTATTCTTTTGCATTATTGTGGATCTTTTTGACCACTACTCTGATATACACTTTCATGTGTTAGTTATATATTCACATCTTCTTCCGCCTTTGTGATATGAATTATCTGTGACTGATTTGTGTTATGTTTATTTCTATATTTGTCTCCGAAGATTATTATAGCCACTGTGTAGTAGCTTTGTGTTTGTATCGGTATGTCGGATTTCATGCATGTTATACTATCTGACATATTGGTGCTCGCGCAAAGCAATTACACGGATGGTCGCTCCTCAACAGCCTTATTCTCCGTGCTAGTTGACAACATTACACCGTAGTGTTCTTGGCTAGCATGGGTATAGAGGTGGGGCGTCACAGCTTGGTATCAGAGCCAAACTTCGGAACAATATGGAATATTATAACAAGGATCATCGTCCTAAGTCTTTCTTAGGAGTCGTGCCATAGGATTTAACTCGTGTCTTCGTACCGTTCTATCCTATTGTCTTTTATGATTCCTTGTTTTATTTATCAAGATTGCTTGATATTCATTTGGTGAATAACCTTTTTCTTCTTCTTTCTTTCTTAAGGAAGAAAAATAGTTAGACCTGGTCGTCCCAGAGCTGGATCATCTAGTGCTCCACCCCAAGATGGAGTTTTTATGACTACCCAACAACTTCTTGACCTTGTCACGAATGCTCAAGCAGCTGGTTCTAATCCGAAACCTACTCATCCTAAATCTGGGTTTGCACGTTTGTGCAATGATTACACCAACCTGGGTGGGAAACCATTTAAAGGTTCTGAAACTATCATTGAGGTCCAGGCTTGGTTTAGGACCTGCGATCGAATCTTCATTCGCATGAATCTCGTCGATCTTCACCGTGTTCAGGTGGCTTCCAGTATGCTCCAAGAGAGAGCATTGGACTGGTACGAACTTCTTATTTCTGAGATTAATGAAGCGGATCTCACCTGGGAGCAATTCCGGGAACGCTTTGAATTAAAATTCATTCCACAAGCAGAGAAAGTGACATTGGCTCGACGTTTCATAGACCTTGTTCAGGGTGAAGCCTCCGTGACTGATTATGTTGCATCCTTCGAGTCACTTTCCAAATATGGGGTTGAATACATCAACACCCTATTGAAGAAGAACCAAAGGTTTGTCTATGGCTTAAACAAAAATCTCAAGAAGCCATTACTTCTAAAATTAGAAGTTCCCTTCGACCAACTCATTGATATCGCTCTTCGTCTTGAAGAGGCGGGTAGGGAAAGTGATGTTGAAGTGGTGGGTTCCAAACCAAACTTCAACAACAAGAAGAGGCCAAACAAATTCAAAGGTCCTTATCCCAATAAGAAAGGGAAGCAAGCAACTCCTGCTGCAAAGACCTTTTCCTCTACTGAAGGGAAATGCTTTAACTGTGGTTCCAGAGACCATTTTGCGAACAAGTGTTCAAAGCCTCGTACTTGTCGCTATTGCAAAAGCCCGGATCATTATTTATCTTCTTGTCCCAAACTTCAAAATAGGAAGGAGGGAAAGCTTAATGTTGCTCAAGCCCCTGGCAACACATCTCGTGGTCAAGGTATTTCTCATTCTATCCTTGATGGAATTATTATATTTCGTGATCAGCCTATTCAGGTTCTTTTTGATACGGAAGCGTCCCATTCTTTTATATCAAAAGAGCTTGTTGATACTTTTTCTTTAAGTGTTGTTGCTTTAATGACTTCTTTGAGAATTGCAAATCCGGTGGTGGATCCGCAACTCTTAGTTTGCTTTGTAAAGATGTGGAGATTATTTTGTGTGATTTTCCTTTCCCAGCCGATTTGCATGTCATGCGTTATTTAGGCTTTGGAATGATTTTGGGAATGGACTGGCTTAACCGTTATGAAGCTCACATCCTATGTCCCGAGCGGACTATTTATCTCCGACACCCGCAATCTGTAAATCAGATTTCTATTATTCTTAAAGATTCGGATTCTTCTTTGACTGCATCTTTATATTCTTTAAATCCTCGTGATGACGATAATGATGATGAGGAAGATGTCGTTGCTCTTATTCACGTTGTTCGTGAATTTTTCGACATATTTGAGCCCGTTTTAGGATTGCCACCTAAGCGAGCAATTGAGTTCAAAATTAATCTTATCCCTGGAGCTCAACCTATTACTCGTCCTCCTTATCGCATGTCTAATAAGGAGAATGAGGAGATGCGCAAACAGTTATCCGAATTGGAGACGAAGCAATTTATTCGCTCTAGTTCCTCGCCTTGGGGAGCTTCAGCTATTTTTGTGAAGAAATCCGATGGTATACTTAGGCTTTGCGTTGACTACCGCAAGCTTAATGATCTTACTATCAAAAATAAATATCCTTTACCTCGGATTGATGACCTATTCGATCAACTTAGTGGTGCTAGAGTCTTTTCACAATTGGACTTGGCAACCGGTTTTCATCAGCTTCGTATTGCAGAGGATAGCATTCCTTTGACATCGTTCCGTACCCGATATGGATCTTATGAATGGCTTGTTATGCCATTTGGTTTAACGAATGCTCCGGCTTATTTCGTTGACCTTATGAATCGAGTTTTCAAAGGTTTTCTCGATCGATTTGTTCTCATCTTCATTGATGATATTCTTGTGTATTCAAAAACCGAGGAGGAACATGAGAAGCATCTTCAGATTGTGTTGGAAACTCTTAGGAGTAATCATTTAAAAGAAAAATTTTCTAAATGCCATTTTTGGCAATCTCGTGTGAAGTTTCTCGGTTATATTATTTTCGAATCTGGAATTTCCGTGGATCCTTCAAAGATTGAAGCGATTCAAGATTGGAAGAGACCGGAGAGTGTGACAAAGATTCGTAATTTTCTTGGATTGGCGGGTTATTACCGCAGTTTTATCAAAGACTTTTCTAAGATTGTCGTGCCTCTCACTAGCTTAACGAAGAAAGGTGTTAAATACATTTGGTCGGACAAATGTGAAACTTCTTTTCAGAAACTAAAGGAACTTCTTTCAGATGCTCCTATTGTTGTTATTCCCGAGGTGAATCAAGATTTTGTTGTTTATACCGATGCTTGTCGCGTTGGTTTGGGTGCCGTTCTTATGCAAAGAGAACGTGTTATTGCTTATGCTTCTAGGAAATTGAAGCCTGCTGAGACTAGATATGCCACTCATGATTTAGAGCTCGCGGCTATTGTTTTCGCCCTTTGTATTTGGCGTCATTATCTTTTAGGAGAGAAATTTGTTCTTTATACCGACCATAAGTCCTTGAAGTATTTATTCTCTCAAAAGGAACTTAATTTACGTCAACAACGTTGGCTCGAGTTCCTTGCTCCTTATGATCTTGATATTCTTTATACCCCCGGTAAGGTAATTGTGTCGCCGATGCTCTTAGCCGTAAGCAACAAGTAGTTGTTTTTATGATGATATTCGAATGGAACGATCTCGAGATTTTATCCACTTGCGAAATTCGAGACCGTGTTTCCAATTTATGTTCACCTCTTGTTTTATGTAGCCTTGAGGCTCATCCTTCTCTTTTAGACCGCATTCTTGAAGCTCAAAGGCTAGATCCCGACTTGGCTCTTCTTGACCAAAATTTTAAGGATAGAATTGATATTTAAGGTTTGAAAGACTTTGATATTGATTCTCGTGGCGGCATTCGAAAATTTGGTAGGCTTATCGTACCAAATATTGGAAATCTTCGTAAAGATATTTTAGAAGATTCCCATCGTTTTAAATTTACCATTCATCCCGGTAGTAGTAAAATGTACGCGGATATGAAGCGACTTTATTATTGGGAGGGAATGAAACTTGACATCGCTAACTTCGTTAAGTGTTGCATGACTTGCCAACTCGTTAAAGCCGAACATCAAAGGCCCGGTGGGTTATTGCAACCTTTAGAAATTCCAATTTGGAAGTGGGACCAAATTTCCATGGATTTTATTGACGGCCTTCCCCGTTCTCGTTCGGATCATGATAGCTTATGGGTTGTAGTTGATAGACTTACTAAATCCGCCTATTTTATTCCCGTTCGGTCTAACCGAACCGTTCCTCTTTTGGCCAAACTCTTTGTTAAAGAGATTGTTAAATTAGAGTTCCTACTTCTATTGTTAGTGATCGTGATCCATTGTTTACTAGTGGATTTTGGAAGAGTCTTCAAAAATCTTTGGGAACGAAGCTTAATTTTAGCACCGCTTATCACCCCTAGTTCGATGGACAAACCGAGCGTGTGAATCAAACTTTTGAAGATCTTCTTCGAGCTTGTGTGCTTGATTTTGGTGGAAGTTGGGAAGTTCATATTCCTCTTGTTGAATTTTCCTATAATAATAGCTTCCAATCTAGTATTGGTATGGCATCTTTCGAGGCACTCTATGGAAGGCCATGCCGATCTCCTTCTTGTTGGCTTGAGGCCGGTGAGAAGCTAGTTTTAGGTTCAGACTTTATTCGTGATTCCACAGAGAAAATTGACCTTATTCGACATAGGATGAAAGAAGACCAGAGTAGACAAAAATCCTATGCCGATAATCGAAGAAGGAAGTTAGAATTTTCTGTGGGAGACCTTGTGTTCATTCTTGTGTCACCTATGAAAGGTGTTGTACGTTTCAGTCGGTCGGGAAAGTTAGCACCTCGATATATTAGGCCATTTTCTATCACTGAACGTATTGGTTCTATGGCTTATCGCCTTACATTACCGACTCAGTTTTCTACCATGCATGACGTGCTTCACGTTTCTCAATTACGGAAATGTCTTCGAGATTCTATTCTATTCTTGAGCCTGGTGTTGTGGAAGAGATTGAAGTTTCGCCTAACTTAACTTATGAGCAGCATCCTGTTCGTATTATTGCTTCGAAAGTCAAACGCCTTTGAAATAAAGATGTCCTGCTTGTGAAAGTTCAATGGTCTTCAAATCCTAAGGATTGTTCTTGGGAATCTAGAGAATTCATTGAGCGAACGCATCCTGACTTACTTTCTCATGCTCTTTAAGGTGAACTTCTTACTTCAAAATTCTTTTGTGTTAATATGCTTTTATGGTTGTTACTATATATCTTCTTCTTAAATATTGTGAGGACGCAATTTTTTTAAGGAGGGGAGTCTATAACAACCCGCATATTTATCGATTTTATATTTAAATATTTTGTTTAAATATTTTATCGATACTCGGAATTTAGTCCGAAAAGCTACTTTTTGCATACGGTCGAATTAGGACTCGAGACCCCTTCCATTGAGTTCAAAATGACGTTTGCGATCTTTTTAAGTGTAAACTTTGATATGTTTGGAGTTAGAGGAATTTTGCCACTTTTTACTTAGGGCTTTGGTTTGGGCTGAGCCCAATAACCCCACTTATGTATTCAGTCCCAACTACACTCCAACTCTTCATTACTTCATTTCTAATCCCTAATGCTCAAGCTTTAGCAACAATGGTGAGTGGAATGGGAAATTAAAACTCCAAACCATAGTTTTCTTTTGCAAATCAAACTCTAGCTCCAAACTAATAGAAGAACCCATTGGTAAGCCTTCTCTTCTTCTTCTTCTCCAACTCATTCTCTTATCAATTTCAGAAATTCCTAAACCTAACTTTGGGAATGTTCTTCTTTTAAAGCTTAGAATCAAGCTTCTTGAGTTGGATTTGAAGAGTGCTTGATTCTCCTTTGCTTTCGAGCTTCTTCTTCATTTGTTTGGGTTCAAAGGTGAGATTTTTATCTCACATCTTTGTCTATAATTATCTTCGATTGTTAGGTATGAATTTCTAACGCTTATTCTTGTGCAATTGATTTTGGTTTGGATTGATTTGGTGTATATTCCAATTTTTGGTGTTTTGAAATCAAAATCTATGAAAATCCTTTTATGGATATTTGGACATTGATATTTGAGGCGTATCGAAGAGCCGTTAAGGCTGGGTTGTCGCTTGGCGTAAATCCTTAGTCGTTGTCACTAGATCGATCGCTTCCGGTATCCGTTTGGCCATTTTTTTGGCCTAGGTTCAGGGAAAGCCCTGAACCCCAGATTCAGACGTCTGAAACGTAATATTCAGACGTCTGAATATTGTTCTGAGAAGATTTCTATTCCCAGATTCAGACGTCTAAATATATGATTTCAGACGTCTGAATTGGTTCATTTGGAACCAGAAAGGAAATAGGCTAAAATGTGCCTATTTCAGACGTCTGAAATCAAAGATTCAGACGTTTGAATTCTGTTTTGGAAAATAATTTATTTTCCAAATTCAGACGTCTGAATCCTTTATTTCAGACGTCTGAATCTGCACTATTTTTGCCTGTTTGCCTATTTGCTTGAGAATTCCAACGTTAATCGATTCGTGTTGATTCCCTTTTGTTATTATCACTTATTATCGACTTTGATGACATTTTCTTCATGATTTTTAGGAATATCCATTTTGATGGATTCGGTATCGATTAATTTGGATTTTATTCACGTCTTCGAATGTGAATTTTAGTGATTGATTGTTCCTACAATCTTCTTTGTGATTTGTCACTTTAAAAATATAAAGGTTTTCTATACTTGTAGTAAATATCAAGACTCTTTCTTCAAATGATTTCAACACTATTTTATTACAAAGCTCGTTTTCTCATGCTGATTTCCAATCTATTAGTATATACAAACCTTTACCTCACTCGTATGAGAAATCTAATTAAACGGCTTAGTAAAACGAGTGGTATGAAATGCTTGCGTTTACTTCGTCGGTTAATTCTTGGACTTGTTCGATTGAAACTCTTGTGACAATTTTCTAGTGGAGATCTACAATTTGTTCGTAAATATTTAAGTTAAGCTAGTGGTTATGGGACATGAAGCTAAGCTAATATATTTACTAGCTTACTGTAATTGACACTTCTTGATGATCATGACGATTATTTTTGTGATTTAGACTAGCAATTGTGCGATGTCTCTTTGTCCACGTGGAGGACTGTAACTCATTCTATTGAGCTTCGTCTAATTTCTTTGTGGGGTAGCTCCCCATGGTCTTCGGGCCATTCGTGTGTCAAAAATTAATGGCTAGCTACCATGAGATAGCGTCTCGTTCGTGTGATACATATGTTGGTGAGTTTTCATGCTCCCGTTCGTGTGATAGGCCTCTTCCCCTTTTTTTTTGATTTCTGGATTTCATGTGTTGAATTCTGTAATTTATGCTTCACCAATTTTAGTGATTTTCATTGATATGATTTGTCAATTTTTGTGCATTGGTGAATTCGTGTGTCATTGACTTGTTGTGAATACAAGTTTTGGTTATGAAATCCTTTTTGGATCTTTGGAAAGATTTTTGTGATATTGATTAATCTCATGTTGAGTTTCAATTACATACTTATTGTAGTATGCCCGTATGGTTATCATATGTTTATGCCATATCTCTTATTCTATATCATGTCATCTGATATTTATAGCTAGACTGATCCATTTATTATTTTCTTATAAATAATACTCGGGTCAGACCGAGATGTTACAGGTGCTTCTGCTTGACTTCTCCCCAGGGATTCATTACTCTGACTTTTGGCTAACCACATAGATTAGTAGTTTTTGTTGTATACACTTGAGATATAGACTCACAGTTGTATTCTTTTGTATAGCACGTGTTGCTATTCTTTTGTATTATTGTGGATCTTTTTGACCACTACTCTGATATACACTTTCATGTGTTAGTTATATATTCATATCTTCTTCCGCCTTTGTGATATGAATTATCTACGACTGATTTGTGTTATGTTTATTTCTATATTTGTCTCCGAAGATTATTATAGCCACTGTGTAGTAGCTTTGTGTTTGTATCGGTATGTCAGATTTCATGCATGTTATACTATCTGACATATTGGTGCTCGCGCAAAGCAATTACACGGATGGTCGCTCCTCAACAACCTTATTCTCCGTGCTAGTTGACAGCATTACACCGTAGTGTTCTTGGCTAGCGTGAGTATAGAGGTGGGGCGTCACATTTTCAATTGAATTTCAAATCCAAATTTTATTTAAAAATATTTTTTTATAAATATATAACAAATCAATTCTTATTTTATTTGTTTGGGAAAAAGAATAAATTTTAGATTATAATAAATGATTTACACAAGAAATTATTTCAAATCTTTTGCCTAAAATTTTGGAATATTCAGACATTAATCAGAATTTTATTTGTTCAAATTACAAATTTTTATTTTAAAACTTTTTAACCATGTTAATTATCCAATTAATAGATGTCTAAAAATCTGGGTTATTACATTCCTCTCCCCTTAGAATATTTTCGTCCTCGAAAAGGAACGAAATGAGAATTTATTCAACACTTAAAATCAGATAAATCTTCTTTCATAATTTTTAAAACGCTTCTTTAAAATATATATAATATTGCCAAAATATCATTTTATAACTCAATATCTCAACCAGTCCATCCTTGTTCTCACATAAATTCGGTCATACATTGAACATGCGTACGACTGAAAATCTATAAGTACTTAACAGACCCGTTTTCAACACCCAGTGAAAATACTTGGAAAAATAATAATTTTATTGAATTGTAGAAAACATTTTTGAAAATAGAGGAAATATCTTTGGTGAGAATGCTCTGGAAATCATCAACTCCATCCATGGTCGCAGTTACATCCTGGGTTACGTTGCCATCGCAGCAAAAGTCCATGTAACTGTAGGCACTCCGCGCCCCTCGATTACGCCATGGAACCCACAACAGATCGCAGTTACTTTCCAGGGTTACGTTGTCATCATAGCAAAAGTCCATGTAAATGTAGGCATCAACGACCTTGATTTTCGCTGCCAAAAATGAAATTCTCCACTCCCACATCGGTCGCAGTCTATCGATGTAAAATCAAACGCAGACTGTTGGCTCTCGGCAGCACACACGACTTTCGCTATGTTACCATAGGCCGCAGTCTACCGATATAAAATCAAACGTAGACTGTTGGCTATCAGCGGCACACACGACTTTCGTTATGGTCTGCAGTAGATCGCAGTGACATTGAGTCGCACTGTTGTCACAGCATAACCCAAATGCCTTTGTAGGCATCAACGCCCTCGACTTTCGCTACACACTACACAAAATCCTCAGGAACTAGTTTTGTCCGGACTCCTCACAGGATCAACTTTAGAACCTCCCCCTTAGAGGCTCAAGGCAGTACCAACCTATGGTACTCCTGAGAAGTTCATTTCAAGGGAGCGCCTTTTTCTCCAGAGCCATTTTCGAAACACTTTATGCTATACACATATAGTATCTTTCAAATCATACACCTAGTATGAATCTCATATAAATCTCCTTTTCACAAAATCAAGTATCTCAAAATCGATAATTCTAAAACTGGGCTTTCCAAATTCAATATTGATTTTACCCAAAAATCAAAAAGCCTTTCCAAATTCCAAAGGTTCCAAAACCTTTCCTCAAAATCATTCTCATAAGATCCAGTACATATATATATATATATATATATATAATTTTTAAAAACTTTCAAACTTGTATAAAACTCCTTTTATACTTCAAATATTTTCAAAAACCCTTTTCTTCTGGCAATAGATTCAATAAGGGGAGATTTATCTTATATAACAAAGATATATAACTTTTTTTACTCCAAATCAAATATTCAAATTTGATTACTCTATAAAGTCACTTACTAGTTTACTTACTTCCATAAAGTAAATTTTTACCATAAAAATATCCAATTTCCACTTACTTCATCATATATTTCACAAAATATTTCAAAAACCATTTCACATTTCTTATCCACAAATTCCCAGTATCAATTTCATTCAAATCCGTATGATGTACACATATCATCTGTATGCTATACCAATCTGGTCGCTCACTCGATCACACAATTTCACTTCCGAACTAGTAACGTCCACCCGACTTTCTAGTGCGGACTCAGATCTGGTTTCTTGATCAGAAACCGTCACTCTCCTTACATAGCCTAACTATGATAGAGAATATTCAGAACAATCAACAATCCATATCCAGTTTCGACATCGAAAATTGAGTGAAAAATCTCAACTCGGATCGGTATACTATCTCGAATTTCTGTGCTCGAATCTGGATCAAATCACTATGCGAATAGAATAATATACGTACATTTTACGTATTTATCTCCATTGATTATTAGCTAAATCAATTTATCTTATCTATTCACATTCACTTTAATTTCTATCCATTTATTCATAATTGTTTCAATTCCATTTGGATTATCACTTTAATTCTTATCTCAAATGGATATTTAATCAAATCAGTTTGAACTCCGTCCAGTTTAAATTTAGAAAATAGCTTGGAAAAATTAAAAATTGACAAGTAGTTGAAAAATAGTTATTAGTTTGTAAAATAGCTATAAAATAGTTGAGTAGTTGTAAAATAATTTGAAAATAGTAAAATAGTTATAGAAATTTTAAATAATGGCAAAATATTTGTAAAATAGTAACTAGTTATAAAGTAGTTGAAAAACAGTAATTAGTTTATAAAACAGATGAAAAATTGTTAAATAGTTTCAAAAATAATTATAAAAAATGTATAAGATAGTTTTAGGTTTTAAAAAGAAAAGTTGTATATAGTAAATAGCTTGGAAAAGTAGATTTGTATTAAAATAATTTATTTTGAAAATAGTCCAGAGTCAAACTGTTCAACTTTCCAATCTCCATTTCCCATCAATTCCATTTAAATTTCTACTTCCTCTTGAATTGACTCAATTTCAATTCAATTTAAATTTCCATTTCTTTAAACAAATCTAATTCATAGTTTAAAGATTATTAATAATAACAGGATATTATTATCCAAATTATTTTAAAACATCCATCCATTTCCAATTTTCAGATCTCAAACCCATTTTGAGATCACACAAACTCCCAATTCAAATCAACCATTTAACTTTCAAGTTAAATCTTAATTTCATCTTGAAATTTTCAATTCAATTTGCTTGTTAAATTATTTAACTTTCCCAAAGTTAAATTCAATTTACTTAATCCAGCCAACCTTACCAAATTTGAATTCCCATTTCAAATTTTAAACTTCACATTAATAATCTTTCCACTTATAATTTCAAAACTTATCACTTTGAGTTTTTACATCACAGTCAAAGTTTAAAACTCAACATTTAGATTTTATTTCAAACCATCTTTGATATTATGTATATTTCTCATACATATTATTTCCTTTCATTCAAATTCATTAAATAATATTATTTATTATTTCTTCATCACTTTGAAACAAATTTTCAAATTCTGGATCCAGATTTAAAACTTCAAAATTTGGATCGTCTTCAGTTCCAATTTATAAGTCATACTTGCCTAAATGTTTTACTTCCTTAAAACATTTCATATTGCTTACTCATTAATACACATTTTATTATTAAACACAACAGTTATTTATGATAATAGCCAAGATTATCATACCTGAAAACCAATTCATTATTATCTTATTCTGAAACTCTTCCCCAAATTCAAGATTTTAATTTCAGTTTGAATCCATTTCAAACTTATCTTTGTTTAATTTCAATTTGGTTGTACTTCTATTACCACTTAATTTAATTCCTATAATTTAACAACCAATTACCTTAATATTATTAGAAAGAAAAATTGCTTTATATATCAAAATATATTCTTATATAAAATAATTTAAAATCTTTATATAAGAAAATAACAAGTACGCTCTCATATATATATACACACACTCAACTCATTCTAGGGTACCATTGACCCTATCCTAAATGAGTATCCTACCAGAGCCAAGGTTCTCGCTTAACCTTCAGCTCTAATACCAAATGTAACGACCCGGAAATTCTGATCCCGAAAATTCCAGATAGTTAGGAAAAGAAGAAAAGTGAAAGAAGAAGAAACAGAAACAAGTCACAGAAACATCACATTCGCAGCGGATCAAAATATAATATCACATAAATAACAGTTTTACAAAGAAGAACTGTATCAGTACACTTACATTTTCTTATATATATTTATATTAAGATTAGAAAACAAATTTTATTAGTTCCAAAATATAGAGTTTTTAATTCCAATTTATTCTTGGGATATTTTCAATTAAATTTCAAATCCAAATTTTATTTAAAAATCTATTTTTATAAATATATAACAAATCAATACTTATTTTATTTGTTTGGGAAAAAGAATAAATTTTAGATTATAATAAATGATTTATACGAGAAATTATTTCATATCTTTTGCCTAAAATTTTGGAATATTCAGACATTAATCATAATTTTATTTGTTCAAATTACAAATTTGTATTTTAAAACTTTTTAATCCTGTTAGTTATCCAATTAAAAGATGTCCAAAAATCTGGGTTATTACATAAACCATATATACTTACCACCATTTCCCGATTTCAAACAGTACTATCCCTTGATTAACAATGAAATTAGACAAGTTAGAAAACTATCCTTGCCTCAATCCACATTCTAAATATTCTCAATATAAAGACGAGTTTTCATAACTTGGAATTTGATGTCAAATATGGAAAGGACATTTTCCATACCACCATAATTTAAAATGATCATTTAAGGAAATCAAGTCTCATTCTTTTTAGAACTTCTTATAAAACCCCTTTTTTTAAAACAATCCTTTCCATGTTGACAAAACTCATTTCTATAAATCTCCTTTCTATTTCTAAGATTCTTTTATATAAATAAACTCCTTTATAAAACTTCTTTTATAAAAATCCAAAGTTAATTATAAAATCCTTCAACAAATACTTCTTTCATATTTATAAAACTTTTTATAAATCCATTTCTGTTTATACAACTCGTTTTTATAAAAAATTTGAAATATAAAACTATAAGACTTATATACTTCCCATAAATCTCCAAAATATAATTATAAAGCTCCTTTACAAAAATCCCCTATAAAAATCCTTTATAGATCAAAAAATTATTTATATAAATCTTATATCCTTAACACAAATCTTCATTTCCAAAATAAGACCAAATATTTCCATAAAACGATCATTTCCTTTATCGCCATAAATTCACAAATGGAATAAATTATTCCAATTTATCAAAATGATATTTCCTTTTTATAGAATATCATATATAAAGCCATTCTTTTATTTATGAAGACTATTATACAACTATCATTTCTTATAAAATAATATTTATACATCTATCCCTTTATACAACATTTTATAGAAATGTTTCGTGAATTTATTCAAAAAAATTCTATCTTCTTTTAAACACAAATTCTCCTTAAAATAAAAATAACCCCTTTTATTTTATTTTAAAATAAACATTCATTATTATAATAACTTTTTATAAATGTAAATACCTTCCAAAATAATTTAAAAGCATTTCCATATATTTAGGGAAGTTGATTAAAAAGGTTGAAGTGAAATAGAGAAGTTCAAATTCCTTTTAAATAAAATATCATAGAAATTTCCAAAGATCATATTTAAAACCATTTCCGAGCTAAATAGAAAATTAATAGTATTTCAAAATACTATAACGAGCCCAATAATTACTATGGCACTTAACTACTGCTATTTCTATCTTTTTCATCAAAAAGGTTTAACTTTTCACAGATGTCGATGACGCATCCAATATGGCTAAACTATCAAATTTCAGCATTTAACCATTGATATAATGGGTATATAACTGAAATAAAATCAACAGGTATACAACTGGATTTAAAATTTCATAATGATGAGAAATCCGAATTTCTTTATAAGATTCTCTATATTTCAATTTTAAATGAAGTTCGCATTCCAAAATCGAATATTTAACCAAACCAACCAAAAATTTATGCAAACACAAACAATAAATTTTATCTACTATATATCATATCGACTATCCAAAAAGGTGATTTTAACTTACCGAAATTCCAGCATGATGCTTAGTCATTCCGGTTTGAACGACATTCAATTTTAGCCCAAATTTTCATTTATTTCAAATTCAACCAAACTAATTTCATCACGTAGCTATCGCCATTATGAGCACAATGCAAAAAATCTTATCTCGATCGGATCTCACATGAGAGAGATATTGAATTTATAAGTTTGAGATTAAATTAAAGTTAATTATTCACAAATTACATAATTAAACCATTAGTCACCCCACGTAATCTCGTTTAACCCTAAGCACCATCGAAACAAACCCAGGCCACCATTTCAAAACCTCATCATCGCCGCCTTAATGCTCCGGCCAAAGCCGTATTGCTATAGGAGGCAACCTCGCCTCTGATGCACCCATGGACATCGACCTCATCCTCCCCCATCGCTTGACGCCAGAGGACAACCCCAAAAACCGAAAACCCTAGCTGCACCATTAAACTAAAATCTACATCGTCGAAGGCCACTTCAACATGACCCAACTGGTCATCTCACTCCACTCACCCTCATGCACAATTTTCTAGTTAGGCGCCAAGCTTGAAACGACCTCTACTCGCCCCGATCAACCTAGGTCATTGGATGGAGGGGCTAGGGTTAGGACATGGATTCTAAATTTAGGAAATACAAAGAGAAATAATGTCCTAATGTAGATTATCTCCAACATTGCCCCCCGAATCATGAACTTCAATCGAGGCGTGCTCACCAGTGTTCCTAACCAAATACCTGTATTCCAAACTCAATGGAACTAGTTTTGAGACCTAATTTCATTGTATAAAAATTTAGCTTTTAGGTTATTATAATTTAAACAAAATCCTGGTTCTCCCTACACAAAAATCGCATTCGCTTACTAACCACAAACGTCGGAAATAAAAATATGATCGCGCATAGAAACATGACGTAATTCCAAAACAATATTGATATATATTGGTTATCTCATTCTGTTCAACCACAAAATTACCTTCGTTTGCCGAGAAATCATCAAACGATAAATTTAAATATTTACCCAATCAAAAATTATGGAAAAATCATATAAATTAAAATATAAAAATACGTCAATAAAAATTGAGTCGTTTAATTAACAACTATTTATTTATTTATTTATTATATTTGAATCAAATATGAATATTTAAATAAACTAAATATTCCTATTCGAAACGTTAAAAATTTCGGGTCATTACATATTTTCACTATTTCATAAATATAATAGTAGTTTAGTGTAGATTTCAATTATGAAAAAACTGAGTTTTTTTACTTAGAACATTCGTAGGGGTAATTTGGGTTGTTTATTTGAGGGGGTTTGAATTTAGTTTCAAAATAAGAGCTTCGAATACCCCATAATTTTGGTAATTGAACTAAACAAGTGTATTTTAGTAGTTTTAACCAGAGGGGCGAAATGTTAATTTTACAAACAATTAAATTAGGCGTTGAGACTTACATCATTTCAACCGGCATGTTTATCTTGTCAAAATAGTATATAAGTTTGTATGGATCGAAGTTATAAGGAGATGGATATAGGAATTTTGTATATCTGGTTTTTCAAATTTCTAATGGGCTTGGCTTAAGTACAATAAATAGACGCTTGCCTTTGTTTATAATTAAATGGACTTTTGAATTCAAAATAGAAACGGAATGTACGTACATTTTTCATTTCTCCTACATCTTTTTAGAGAAACGATTCCTTGTATTCAACCAAACTCTCATATCTCTTTTTATACTCAATTAAGTACACAAACAATATATAAAATGACGAGCTCGAAGAGGCAATAAACTAATACTAATCTCAATTGGAAAAGTGAAGTTTGAGGCAATTCTAATTCAGGACAACAAAGGATTTGGGCTCTGGATCTTTAATTTGGGGCTCAAACAAATCATGTGTATATGGCTCTTCTAATCTGACTCATACTTAGTTCCACTTATGAAATATATGATTTCTCAGGTTAGGGAGACAATTTATGTATTAGAATGTCAATTACTAAAATGAAATGTTAATTATTGTTGAGTTTCGGCACTCTAGTGCACTCATGTATGCATGCTTCATTTTGTGTGATGGCGCCACCTAATGAAGCTTCTAATGTGTCGGCATCTCAATTGAAGTGTTTGTACTAAAATTGGGAACAACACTTTCAGATGTAATTTAAGAGATTAGAATGAAGAAATTAAATGGAAAAAGCGGGGAATCTAACTATCACACCAATAAAAGTAAGCAAAAATAGAAAAATACAAGAGTCTATAGTGGTTCGGCGTTGTAACTTACGTCCACTTTGAATTTTTTTTCGGTTTATTGATGATTCTCAACTGATTTACAACAGTACAATCAATATCACTCAAGTTACAATGGAATTCCAACAGAATAACAACGTAGAAGCTCCAAAAGTCCTTTTTTTGTTGGCACAGGGATGTTATTTATAGGCGTAGATCTGTAAATATATGTGCCAATACTTCGAATATCCTTTCTTATGCATAGGTGGGACCACCAGATTGATTTGGGGTTGTTTGGGATTGATCCTCGATCGATCAAAGTTGTCTTCTCGTCGATCAAGATGGGCTCTGATTGAGCTGCGATCGATCAGGGGAGCTCCTGAGTTGATATGGAAGCTCCTATGAAAATTTCATGGCATTTGGACTTGTAGTTTAAGAGATATGATCGGTCCAAGGTTGGGTTTGCTAGTAAGGCTGAAGGCATCATATCAATCGATTGCGCATCGATCCTCTTCATAACGATACAATTCGTATAGATCATCTCATGTTAATGACGTGGGTTGGAGATCCATTTTTTTTGCATAGAGACCGTTTCCTTCGAGTTGACCTCTTCCATCATATCCATCTTATACGTTACTTCTCGTATCGATGCTATGTCCTTGTTTTCATATCGATCTCTGTCTATGGTTTTGTATCGATCTCTGGCCCCTTTCTTCATATCAATCGAGTAGCTAATCGATACGAAGTATACAGCCGTTGAGGGGTGATCGATCCAAGGAATGCTAAGGGCCATTGATACATGTTCAAACTTGATGGATACGAATGATGTATGCTAAGTGATGGACTTGTGCTCATTTCGTATCGATCTGGGTGGATATGAAATGATGGATGTGGGTTCATGGATACGAAATTGATGGATTTCACATGGATCTTGATCCATCCATAACTTGGGAATACGAACTCCAATTGACCTGAAAGTTGGAATGTTGCCTTCCATAGCTTTGCTTATCATACCATGATAATTGTAGCCCGATCCAGACTCGGACCAAATTTGCCTATATCCATCGTGGACCTGTAGATAACCGATCTTTAGGGCAGATTGTCTTCATCCTATAGTCAATTCCTCGGTGTCACGGCCTTGCCAAAAGGTGGGATAGCATGAAAATCCCTCCATTGCCTTCCAATGAGCACATACATGGTCTTGGCAACACTTATTTATAACAAAAGAAATTCCCAATATTACGTGCTACCAATCGCATATATACCATGTTATACGCCATATATCTTGCGATGTGGGACTTATCCGTCCAACCCATGCACTCACAATGCGAGCCACACCTAACAATCTCCATCTTGGCAAACATTTCCTCAAACATTCACAACAACAAAAATACCCTATTAAAATGCCGTTTTTACAACAGTCTTTGAATGCCCGTTGTAATAGAAACTTAATACAACAGTTTTTTCAGGCATGTTGTAATAAATGCCACTTTTTAACAACTCTTTTCCCGTGTATGTTGTAATAGACACCTATTACAACGTTTTTATTTGCCTGTTATAATGTATGCATATTACAATCATTTTCTACCTATTGTAATAGATATAAGTTTTCATCTCTATTTGCCCGTTGTAATAGATGCCTATTACAATTATTTTTTTGTCTGTTGTAATAGATACTCATTTTACAATGGTCACAAAATACCCTTTGTAATAAATGCCCATTTCCAATCTTTGATAATTAATAATTACAATGCTTTATTCAAAAATATTAAAAATAATTAATTATTAATAATTGTAGTAACAATCATGGCTTATTTTTTTAGGAATGTTCGCTATAGGAGAAGACTGAATTACGTTAATTTTTTCGAATATATTTAGTATTGCTTTAAATATTATAATAATTTATAATTATTAACCAATAGTACTCACTTTATAATTTACAAATGGTAATTTATAAATAATAATTAGAAATTTCAACTTATATAGAACGTTATTTACAATTATAACATACGATGATTATTGATAAATAATTATAATTACCAATTATTATCCATAATCAGTAATTAATTTTTTATATTTAAAAAATAATTATAGTTAATTATTAGTAATTGGTAAATTACATTTAATATTTATAAATTACATTTAATAATTAATAAATATAATTAATAGTTAATATTAAATAATTAATATAAAATATTGCTATTAAATAATTAATAATTAAATTTTAATAATTAATAGTTAATAATCTATTTAATATTAATTAATTTACAATTTTAAAAATTATTGTTTACTAATTTACTATAGTTTAATAATTAATAATCAATGCTTATTGATAATTTACTATTTAGTAATATGTTCAGTAATTAATGATTGATAATTACTATTACATATTAATAATTTGCTTTTTTTCTAGTTGTAGTAAATGCATATTACAATATTTTTAGTTTACTAGTTGTAATAAATACCAATTTTCAACAACTCTTAACCGATTATCATTATCTTCGATAATTTACAAATACTTAGTTAATAATTTATAAACGGCAATTTATAATTAATAATTATAAATGACAACATACATAGGTCATTATTTACAATTTATTCTAACCAATGGTTACTACTAATTATTATTTACAATCAATAGTTATTTTTATATTTTATAATTTATTATAGTTAATTACTAATAATTAGTAAATTACTGCTAATATTTTATGTAATAAATAAATATTATTAATTATGATTTATAATTAAGTAGTAAACACTAGGTATTAATTTATTACAGTTAATTAGTAATTAATTATTATAGTTAATTATTAATAAGTAGTAAATTACAACTAATATTTTTTAATTATTAATTATTTAATAGTAACCATTAGTTATTAAATATATTAGTTATTACTTAATATATAGTTTTTAAGGCATATATAAATAATAAGTTATATTTATTATTAAATAATTAATAATTATTGAATGAGAATTAAATTTTAATAATTAATATTAATAATCAAGAAGATATAATTGATAATAATAATTAATAAGTGTATTTAATGTTTAGTAATAAGAATTTAAACTTGCCTGTTTATGCCTACAACGCATGTATGATCGATTTCACCCTAGAGAGAGCGAATTGGGTGATACTAATAATTATAAAAATTTAACGTGGAAATATATAAAATAATTGCAACACAGATATAGCAGAATAATAGCAGCACAGATAATAGTAGAATATTAAAAGCAGAAATAGAACAACATAGATTTACACAACTTCGGCAAAACCATGTCTACATGCTGCCCCCTAGGTTTCTACTAGAAATTAAATAGTCAGACGTTTACACATGTAAACTTGTAACACCCGCTATCGACCAACCTAACTCTACGCCCAAAACTCTACCACAACTCAGTCACCGAGTTGTGAATTCTCAAATTACACCACCATAGTTCGTCCCCTAGTCACACGACTAGACTTTACAAAAGTTTAAAAGAGAAATACGAAATTTAAAAACAATTTAAAACAAAAAACCCTGGTTTTAAAAATACAATCCCAAGAGCATTTATCAAAGCCGGCCCAAAAAAACCGTGGTAACAAATGTTCCCCTTTTCTCTTTAATTTTTAGCGACCGCTTTCTCTTTCGTTCAACTTCTTTATTCATTCTTCCTCCTTTCTGAAAGTTAGGGTTCTGGAAAATGAAATTGCTGATTGATGGTTGATCGATTGAATTAATGTTCTGCGTTGCTTTGTTGATCAATCATTTTGCTTTTTGTTGCACTTGGCTGCTTCAATTCGTCGAGTTCGATTCGCTGGTATGTAATTTGCTTTGTTATTTTTGTTGATATGCTTGAACTCAATACATTGTAGGCCGATGATGTTAATGGTTTGAAAAGGGATTGAAACCCGAAATTATCGTTCGTATGAATTCATCTGTTTATTTTTCTTGGCCACCGATTTTTTATTGAATGCTGGTGATTTGTACTGACTTGTTCAAGTCACACGTATACTCTATGAATTTGAATTTTGGCTCCATTCTTTTTGGCATTTGAATTTGTTTCTGTGACTTCGACACTTTGATTTTGTGGACTCGTTCAATCCGTGTAACTTTGTTTGGTTTACTGTTACTACTACCTTGGTCATCACGGCTTAGATTCTTTGGTATTTAAACTTGACTTGGTTTGAAACTGCTGCTTTGATGTTTGTAAAAACCTACTATGCAAATTTCTTTTCTTCTATGACTTTATTCAAACTCTACTTTGATGACTCGCGGATTCTGACTAGTTTTTAATCATACTTGCTTGCTGTGTTGATCTGATTGCACTTGCTATTGGTCTTCACTTCAGTTGATTGCATACATTGTTCACTATCTTGTGCCATTTGTTTGGTCTGCACTAATTTTCTTGTTGCACTCGAAGTGTGTCACCATGTGTACACATGCAAATGTGTGTGTGCATGTGTGTGTGTGTGCATGTGTTCTGCGTTGCTGGTTTCCCTACTTCGAGCTTCATATCGACTGAAAGTCTGGCGCAGTTATTTCTGGTTCGGTCTTGTAGTCTCTGATATCAATGTTGCATCACTGTTTCATTTTCTGTGGTGTGACTTTGTGCATTGCCTCGGTTCTGATTTGTTGTATTGCATCATGTGCTTTGTTTGCATTGAACTGTTGAGCTTCTTGTCATGTGAGTATGTTGTATCCATGAAGCTACATGTTGCTTTGTACTGAGCCTTGTAGATGTGCAATCTGATTCATTGTACCGTGGTCTTGTATTCGCTGGTCCATTAATTCTGGGTTGTACATTTTGATTTTCTAGCCTTTGTACCATGCCACTAGCCTGAGCAGTTTAACTGTTTGGTACCTCACTACATATGTGCACTTGATTTTTGTTGCTTTGTACATAGTTGCCTATTAACTTGTTGTTTGAACTGATGTTGCCATTTCAATTGTTTCATAGCTTTACTTGTCCATGTCACTTTTCATTTTGTCTTCACTTGAACTTTATCTTAATTTTTTGGAATTGCACCCGAGTTGAATCCAGCTTGTATCTCGGTTTTGACCGTGTGCTTATGTCATGACTTTATTTTTATTGCACTTGAGTTGAACCTAGTTTTTGGTTGGGTTTGACCTTGTGCTCACCTGTCCTTGTAATTTTATCAAGTGTGCATCGGTGTGCACGGCCTTGTGGCACGTACAGTGATACACTGTGCATGTCACAAGTTGTTCGTGTATGATGAATTCAAAATGAATATGATGACGAACAACCAAAATAACTTAGGCAGATAACATTTTCAAAATACATATTTTATTTTACACTGCACAAATACTTCTTTTTCAATTTTACTGCGTCAGCGTGTATTTTGCAGATAACTCAGATGCTGGATTCAGGCTGGAGCAAAGTCGAAGATAAAATACGGGTGAATGAGTGATATGTAGTAAGGCGAACATTGAACATGGAAAATTGTGATGTAATGAAAATTGTACTGTAATTGAAATTGTGTAAATATAGTGTGAGCACAAATTTTATACTATTCAAAATTGTAAAAAATATTTGTTTGAATAAAATATGCTGTTTGAATTTAAATTCTATGTTATTTATTTTATTCAGCAAATAATTATTTAATTATGTGAAAATATTACAATAACTAATACATTTAAATGAATATATATATATATATGTCTGTTATCATCAAACAAAAATAATATACTAGCATATTCAACAATCTCCCTCTTTTGATGATAATAAACATATATTTAAGATTTTGAATTTTTAAATATATTTGATCATTCAATTTGCTCCCTCTATTTGAATATAAAACAAAGCTCCCCGTTCATATATGCATGAAAATAAATAAAAATATGCAAATGAACCTAGATGCAAATAGAAAATATAAAATAAAATATTTGACCTTTATTTACCAAAATCTTAACTTTTCTCTCCTCCTTTTGTTATCAACAAAAGAGTAATAGTGTTAGAAAAATAGAGATAAAACGATAGACATTAATATTACATTAATATCCAATCAAGTATAAATATTAAATTTCAATAAAAAATCAAAAAAATCATAAATACTCTGTTAGGCATATATTCCACTTTAGAATGACATGGATGGTGCAAAACCATATAGATGCGTCTGTTTGTGGTATATTTGTGTCAAGAATTTGAATATCTACTAACCATGCATAACTGTTAGGACTTTTAAATGAGATTAGTGTTATTCCAAATTTTTATAAAAAATTCAAGTATCTTCTAACCACGCATATCCGTGATGACTTTTAAATGGGATTAGAATCAACTTGTATATTTAATTAATCAATTTTGATATGTGTTACATACATGCATAACCATGAGGACTTTTAAATGAGCATGAAAGTAAGTAATAAAAAATTCCAAGTAATTCACCATGCATAACCGTGAGGATTTTTAAATGAGAGTGAATACTTTAGATTTTTTTATTGCTAAAAATATAATAAATTGAATAACGAATGATTTTTCATTTAAAATACCACATATTGACATACTATATTGGATTTTGATGAGTGATGGTTGTTAGAAATATGATAGAAACAAAGATGGTCATGGAATTTTTACCAAACAAGAGTTATTATAAATCTTGTTCAAATTTTTAAGCAAAATTACTAAATATACTCTTTCAAGTTATAATATATAATCAATATCAACACTCATCACTTTTTCAATCACTATTTATTTTTAGATAATCATTAGAGAGTCAAATTAGATAACATAGTCATTTAAGATCAAGTCCAAAAATAATTATAAAATCAAATTTTCTAAAAATGACTAATCTGAGACAATGTCAACAAAAACTATTTTCTAGAAGGGGTTTTATAGGAAAAATGTCTGTTAATTGAGAATCAGTTGAAATGAAAAATATGCAGATATTTTCTTTGAAAATGTGAAGCAACTTATGAATGTCTCAACATAAAACTCGTTCCAGTAATAATTTTTCTATCAACTAGGCTACTAGTGTAACCTGCACTTGAATTCCCCTTTAACTCAAGGTTATCATTAAATATCATTTCAAAAATTAAAATAAGTGAAAATCAATTTTCTATAAAGGGGTTTTGCGAAAATGACTTCAAGTTGAAAATCAATATAAATTATCAAATAATTGCAAAAATGATTTTAACATGAGATGATATTAGATACCACTTGTATTTGAGATATTCATGGTGATATATAGTGGTATATAAGAAGAACGTGTACTCCTCGACATTTAAATTTTCCAGCACGTCCATTTATATCAAGCACAAGTAAAGTAATCTTAATTGAGCAAAAACGCACATTCAGAAGAAAAAAACTGTCAAAGCAGTTTTTCTTGTTATTCCAAATTGAATCACTAAAAAATTGGAAAATTGTAGCATTACTAGTTAGCTTTCTAAAACTCCAAGAATAAATCAAAGTTGAGATGTTCAATACTTCAACAATGTCGATCAAAAACATAATTAACAATATGTGAACAAAAATTGAGTTGGTAGATCATACCTAACTTTTTTTGATGTCGTGATATCCAAAATGCGATGATCTCCATCTAAACTTTATAGGCTAAGCAACATTTAAATTTTAGTCTATCAATCACTTAGAACAACTTGAAATCTATCTCCCTTAAAGTTGTTCCTTAGCCCACTTGTGTGTCTAAATTTTGGAGAAGGCAAGTGGTCTAAATAAGGATGTAGGACAACTATTATTATCTATTGAACTCTTTGGTACCCAAATTTGTCTATATAATAAACCATTAGCATCTATAATCATACCCTTGGGAATCCAAATCTGTTTAAATTTCAAACCATTTATATTTGTATCTTTTGGAATCCATATTTGTTTAACGGTTTTGTATTTGTATATATTTCAACAATTATTCTTGCTATGTCCAATATTTTTGCACTTTACGTATTTGGGTATCACATTTTTCCCTTTAACGGTGTTATTAGTTGTTTGTTCATATTTTGACACTTTTGCAAATCCAAATCCATTCCTTTTATTCTTGAAGAGTTGATTTTCTAAGAGTATGTTAAATGATTTATCTCTAGTGAAAAATTTCCGAGTAACCAACTCAAGTTTATTAATTTTGGATTATAAAAGTTTATTTTTATTTATTAGCTTCGAACCAACAAATAATGCTACTATCTCTCTTTTCAAACTATTCATTTTAAATTGCATAATTTCATTTTGAAGCTCTCCATTTTAATCTCAATTTCCAGCGTCTCAGTTTCAAAAAATTGGAGTTTTTTAATTCAATTTTTTCAAAATCCTTGATTTTTCAGTCTCTTTTTCAAACTCGTGATCTAATCGAGTAACTTCAGATTTGCTCAAAATCATGTTTTCTTTTTCAAGGGTTTTGAAATTTCCGTTGATCTCGTTTAATTTCTCTTCAAAAATCGCACATTTAGAAATTTCCGACTTCTTAAAGCTATCCAACTCTTTTTGCAAAATATTATTTTTACAAATCAACTCAGTTTTGTTTTTCTCTCGAATTAAAATTTCGTTTTCTAATCTATGAAAGTTTTCATGAAAGGGGGAAAAATCTTTTTCATGGTTCAAACACCTTTTGCAATTAGAATTTTTATTTTTCTTAGTATTTTTAAGCTCATTTTCCAAATCATTATTTTTCTGATGAAGTTTAGTTCGTTCCCTTTCCAACTTATTATTTTTCAACTCAAGAGCTTTATTACTTTCAACTAATTTTTCATCACTGCTGCCTTTTGCCAATCTTGTTAAGCACATTTCTTTAACTAAGTCGGTTGTGGAGAATTTCTCATTGTTGTTGACCTTTGCACCATATATTGCATCAAAAGTATTCCTTATTTCCTATGCATTTTCACAACGAGAGATAAAGTTAAAATAATTTCGATTAATATGATAATATAGTACATGCGTAGCAAGACATTAATTGAAGTATTTTTCTTATCTATTATATCACACCCATTTTCAATAATATTCCAACATTTAAAATTAACAAATTTTAAATAAAATTTCATTTTTAAATTCCAATTTAAAAAATCCGTTCCATCAAAAATAGAAGGAATAATACTGGACCGACCCTCAGCAAAATTATTAATAGAAGCCATTTTAAAAATTCAAATTTTTAAGATAAGATTTGGTTTTTGAAAAATCAAAATTTTAAACCAAAAATGGATTTTGTTCCTAGAACCGATACCACTTGCAGGATCGATTTCACCCTAGATGTGGGAGGTGAATAGGGTGATACTAATAATTATAAAAATTTAGTGCATAAATATATAAAATAATTGCAACACAGATATAGCAGAATAATAGCAGCACAGATAATAACAGAATATTAAAACCAGAAATAAAACAACATAGATTTACCCAGCTTTGACAAAACCCTACCTACGTGCTGCCCCAAGGTTTCTACTAGAAATTAAGTAGTCGGACGCTTACACATGTAAACGCATGACACCCGCTATCGACTAACCTAACTCTACGCTCAAAACCCTACCATCACTCAGCCACTGAGTTATGACTTCTCAAACTACACCACCGTAGTTCGTTCTCTAGTCACACGACTTGACTTTTCAAAAGTTTAAAAGAGAAATACAAAATTTAAACACAATTTAAAACACAAAACCCTACTTTTAAAAATACAAGCCCAAGAGTATTTATCAAAGCCGGCCCAAAAAAGCTGTGATAAGAAATGTTCCCCTTTTCTCTTTAATTTTATCGGCCGCTTTCTTTTTCGTTCAATTTATTTGTTTGTTCTTTCTCCTTTCTGAAAGTTAGGGTTTTGGAAATTGAAACCATCGATTGGTGGTCGATCGATTGAATTAATGTTCTCGCATTGCTTTGTTAATCGATCGTTTTTCTTTTTGCTGCACTCGGCTGCTTCAATTCGTCGAGTTCGATTCGCAAAAAATCTGGTATGTAATTTGCTTTGTTATTTTTGTTGATATGCTTGAACTCGATACACTATAGGCCAATGATGTTAATGGTTTAAATGGGGATTGAAACCCAAAATTATCGTTTGTATGAATTCGTCTGTTAATTTTTCTCGGCCATCGATTTTTGATTGAATGTTGGTGATTTTTACTGACTTTTTCAAGTCATACGTACACCCTATGAATTTGAATTTTGGCTCCGTTCTTTTTGGCATTTGAATTTGTTTCTGTGACTTCGGCAGTTTGATTTTGTGGACTCGTTCAATTTATGTAACTTTGTTTGGTTTACTGTTACTACTACCTTGGTCATCACGGCTTAGATTCATTAGCATTTCAACTTGACCTGGTTTGAAACTGCTGCGTTGATTTTTGTAAAAACCTGCTATGCGGATTTCTTTTCTCCTGTGACTTTGTTCGAAATCTACTTTGATGACCCACAGCTTCTGACCAGTTTTGATTCATACTTGCTTGCTGTGTTGATCTGGTTGCACTTGTTGTTGGTCTTCACTTCAGTTGATTGCATTACATTGTTGACTGTCTTGTGTCGTTTGGTTAGTCTGCACTAATTTTCTTATTCCACTCGAAGTGTTTCACCATGTGTACACATGCATATGTGTGTATGAGTGTATATGTGTTTTGAATTGCTGTTTGCACTACTTTGAGTTTCATATCGATTGAAAGTTGGTGCAGTTATTTATGGTTCGGCCTTGTAGTCTCTGATATCAATGTTGCATCACTGTTTCATTTTTGTGGTGTGACTTTGTGCATTGCCTCGGTTCTGATTTGTTGTATTACATCATGTGCTTTGTTTGCATTGTTGTTGAGCTTCTTATCATGTGAGTATGTTGGATCCATGAAGCTACATGTTGCTTTGTACCGAGCCTTGTAGATGTGCAATCGGATTCATTGCATTGTAGTCTTGTATTCTCTAGTTCATTAATTCTGTGTTGTACATTTTCATTTTCTGGCCTTTATACCATACCACTAGCCTGAGAAGTCATGTGTGCACTTTATTTTAGTTGCTTTGTACATAGTTGCCTATTAACTTGTTGTTTGAACTAATGTTGCCATTTCAATTGTTTCAGAGCTTTACTTGTCCGTGTCACTTTTCATTTTATTTTCACTTGAACTTCATCTTGATTTTTTGGAATTGCACCTGAGTTGAATCTAGCTTAGAGCTCGATTTTTACCTTATGCTCATATCGTGACTTTATTTTTATTGCACTTGAGTTGAACCTAGCTTTTGGTTGGGTTTGACCTTGTGCTCATCCCTAATTTACTAAGTTACAATTCTAAATGTCAAATTTCAATTCAATTTAGGGTTTGTGGGTTTGCAAATTTGATAATAGAATATGTACCTATACAAATTAATTAGATTAGCAAATTAAGATAATTCCAATTCTAGGTTTTTAGGCTCAAACATAAGGTTTTGGCATATTCAATTTAAATTTAACATATCCAATTTAATTTTAGGGTTCTCTAACACCCTATTCGTTTAAAATAGTTTAAACTAACTACAATAATCAGCTTATCAAAATTGTGCCCACTTATCTCAAGCCTAAGCTCTTCCTAGTACTTATGCTTGAGAATCGTTCCCCCAAATCGATAGCTCCACCTCGATCTACCTTGATTTAGTTACTTATATCTTCTAGGTTGAATTGATTTGTTTTTTACAAATTTTTAGGGTTTTGGTTTATGGAAATTTTGGCGTAGTTTAATTATCGTAAACTTTTAGTTGAGAACTAGGGTTTCATTAGTACGGTATTTATAAGGGTAGGGTTTTACTTTGGGCCATTGGATTAGCTTAAGAAATATTTTTTTACAGAATCTAATTCCCTCATGATAGCTTTCGTTCACAAGTGACTAATTTTGTCCGTTCAACACGTCATCACAAAAGCAGAAACGCTCAATTTTTCACGAGCTTAGGTCGATCGCTCCCTTTCCATGGTCAACCGCTACTAGTCAACCTTGAACCCTGACGGGTCGACTGGTGGTCTTAAAAAATTTAATTCAATCTAACATCCGTAACTTCTCCCTACTAACTCGGGTTATGACGTGTTATATATGAAAATCGTTAAGAAAATCACTATGAACATGATGGTGCAAGTTTCATAGTCAAATTCAGATGTCTATGAAAATTTTCATTTAATTCCTTGTTATATTTTACTTTAATTTATGTTAAATTTCTACGGTATTACAACAAGCATCTTTGTATACCATCAACTCTCCATTCCTACTTGGAATGATTGATGTTGGTACACTCATTAACCTTTCCTTAGGACTTATGAACACGTTCTTATACCTCACATCCCTAGTTCCATCTACTCTTTGGAACAATACGCCTCAAAGGAATAATATTGGTCTGACATCCTTTAACAAATCGATAAGGAACTCGATCTCTCTATATGGCGGTAATTTGGTCAACTCCTTGAATATGTACGGATACTTTGTCACAATGGGTATCGATGGCAATTCATCGTGCAGAATCTCGAGTGAATACAGAAAGCTAACCTTCACCACATCATCAAATAGGCATCCCAACTCTAAACTCTGCTCACCATTCGTCCCTATATCACCAACAATTGCCTACTATCCATCATAACTTCATATCTTTGAAGCCAGCCCATCCCCAGTATAAGATTGAACCCCACAAAACATGGCAAAACAAGCACAGTAAACATACAATCATGAATCGATAAGACTGCATTTTGACAAACCATAGACAAATCACCCAAACCTCCCACATGGTTTGCAATAATTAAAAGTTTATCCACTAGGTCTTGTTTTAATTCTAGTATATCAACTAGATCACTAGATATAAAGGAATATTAAACCCTGGCATCAAACAAAACAAGAATAGGCACATCATAAATAGAAAGCATACCCTGAATAATAATGATTTTCTCCTTCACCAATAGAGCACTTAATGAAGTGGGAATATTATTCGAGGCATAAGCCTTCTTCACCTTATTCTCTTCATTTCTTTTGGACAATCCTTCTTAATATACCCGAATTTGCCATAACTGTAGCATTTCTTCCCATCATTCTTGTAGTTCTCAATAAGTGACCTTTATCACCACAGCCAAAACAAACAGTCTCCTATCTTCCCTTCTTTTGGTCATCCTTTCCTTAAGACCGCTTCTTGTTTTTATATTCCATTTTCTCTTCCCAAGAAAACCACTTTGCGATTTGGACTACTCCTTAGGAATAGTAGAATCTTTCAACTTTGGGTAAATGCTCTTTGCTTCGAAGCACTCTTAACCACCTTCTCAAATCTTTTATCGATATGGCTGATCATCTTTTCCTTTAAGTAGTCATTCAAGCCAACTATAAGCTTCTCGTTCTTCTTTAAGGGAGTATCGATAAAGAATATCCCATATTTGAACAACATGTCGAGTTCAGTTACATATCCCAAAACAGGTAAGTCACCCTGCTTCAAATCAACAAATCTTCTAAATAAACTTTTGAGCTATTGATATGAACTTTTCCTCAAATCAAGGTTTACATTTCTTCTAGGTATATTAATCCTCAAGTCATAGAGTCCACTAATTCATTGCCCTTCCCAGAAGTTGCTGAGAGGCTAACTTCCTCTTTATCGCATCTTCCAACTTCATGTCCTCGAAGATGCATTCATAAGTATCAAGCATCATGCACTTCTACAATTGATTTCATTCCAAGAAATGGTTTGCCACCCAGACTAGAGTTGTCTTTGCTCAACTAGGTAATGTCAGCCGTTGGTGTTTGTAGTAGAGCACCACCACTCACAATAGCTGGAGAAACTCCTTAGGAATTCTGTAATATATTCATCATCATATTATTGAACATAGCCTGGATATCGAGATTCACAACTACCACAGTGCCCGCTCCTTGCTCTGTGATAGAAATAGAAGTCCTAGTTGCATTCCTTATTTGCTAACTTATTCTTGCAAGCTACGAAAAGAATGATCGGTCCCTCAAAAAGGAAAAAGTAGTACTCATGTATGCAATGTGACTTGCTACGATATGTGGATACTATATAGTTTTGAAAACTAAAATATATAATAATTATGCTCCCTTATATACCTCTCAATCCATTCTAGAGTGAGAACTCTTACTCTATCTCTAATGGATCCAAGTATAAACTTAGGGTACATCTTAAGCTAAGCTTCGATACCAAATGTAATGAACACCTAACACCTTTAGTTCTAATGCACCTGAATCGTGGGCTGCTGCGGTACCTAGCTGATGTAGAGCAAACACCAAAGCCGTAAATTAACAAAACCCATAGATAATATACAATAACAACATAATATAATAAAAAAGAACTAGAAATAAGCACATCAGAGCACTTTAGGTTCATTATATTATAGAACAAAGCAGTTATAGATTTATACATCTGAATCAAAATAAACTCTAAATATTTGTATCTCTAATAATAATAATAATAAGTGCTAATAGAGCTCCATAGCACTGCACATTGGAATAGCAATAGTAAGCTCCAAATATAGATATATGTAAGTTAGCCTCATGCTTATCCTTCGTACATCTACATGTGCTATCTCATATATGTTACCTCGATCTTCTTATTTAAGAGTACCTGAGATTGTAAGAAGCATTGAAAATAAGCTTAAGCCAGATAGAAAGTCTAGTATGAGGGATCTACTATCTCAAAATAAATATATAAAAATTGTATATAATAGGAACATGGGGTATGCATAATCTTACCTAACATGTCCCTGTATCTAATAAGTTAACACATATAATCGGTATATGCTTAACAAATAAGGGTATAGTACAAGTTAAAGTACAACATGGGGTGTCTAGATATATAGCATCAATAATACCTACATCATGTGACCTCCGTAACAAATAAAAAAGATCTAGCAACTATCAAACTATCTCACATTGCTCATTCATATGTCGTTGGATCTATGATAACTCAAACGATCATATCGACAATTAGTGACTATTCGAAATCTCAGTTTCCTATATGCTCGAATCTATGCCACTTCAATGGCCAGAATACTAGACTCGTGTCTTAATAAGTCTGGTTACTTCGAATCACATATCAATAATGTAGGATCACATATTGACAGCCAAAGGGGCATCTTTATATACCCACTCTTTACGAGCACTCATTGAAGACTTTGAGTTATCAGTGATCCCTTAGCATATATCCCGATAGTATAACACATCATTCATTCCATGACACAAGTTCACATCATCAAACTTGCCTTCTTGGACCATCGTCACATGCCACAAACACTTTCTCATTGAAGTTTTTGACCTATTTCACTCATGGCGTTTAGTTATAGAAGCTTCATCATCCCATAGGTTGCTTTTAAAAATCTCGGTTCGATGCCATATCAACCCTGAAGCCAGCATATGCCATGCCCGGAGTATTGCTCATACTAACCTTATGTCGTGCTTTTAGTTTGCTCAAATCCCCCACGTAAATTAATCCACAAGAGTAGCAACTATTATAGTATTCCACCAATTTATTGCTCTGCCCTGCAGTTGCCTAGAGGACAACTTCCTCTCATCGCATCTTCCAACTTCAAATCCTCGAAGATGCATATCTAGGTATCAAGCTAGTCATGCTCTTTTATAGACAATTCTGTTTCAGGAAATCGTTTGCAACATAGACTAAAGTAGTATTTGTTCAGGTTAGCAAAGTCAGCCCTAAGTGCCTGCATTGGAGCACCACCTTGCACATGTTAATAACAAAATTATTGATTTTGATGGTAACAATCATATAAAATACAAAAACTGATGTTTTGCAAAGTTATATAGTATATAATGCAGAATATTATGTAGGCACTGAATTGAAGACTTCATAGTATAACGACTCAAGATAAATATTTGAAGACTTGCTAGTTCAAAGGCAAAGATATGAAGAGCCAAGATTATAATTTAGTGTTTAGAGTCAGTAGAATATATTGCTACATTCCTTGATAGTAATTTCTATTCTTCGTCTCCGATTTTTGACCTTTGATATTTCAAACAAAAAAATTGTTTTAATTTTAAAATATATTTTTAAAATGTTTTATAAAAAATTTAAGAGTTAAAAAATGTTTAAAAACTGTCTTCGAGCCTTTACAAAGTATTGGATTTTTAAAACCAATTAAAAAGAATTTTTTTTCAAATTTAACTATCATATATAAACATACATGTTTGTATATGCCGACATATAGGCCATTAATTTTTTTTTCAATTTTGAATCGTAGTGTATTTTGGACACAACCCTTGGATACATTTTTCATCCACTATATAAATTTAAGTGCACAAGATTTTTAATCAATTAATAACTTACTTTCTTCTCACTCCTTACTCTCTTGAAAATTCTCTTAAAGAATATAATCTACACTCTTCAAAATCATAAAGAATCAATTCAAACTCCATTATATTGATTCACTACTGCCTGTTTACTATTTTGCAAGCATCTCTCTCATTTCAAAGATCAAAGTGCTATCGAAGTGGCTATAGCATCTATTGTATCCAATGTACAACTATTTGTCTTTGGAAAATCAACTCTATTCTTATTTGTGTTGCTGTGCTTGTAGCTCATCCAAATCAAATGGTTATGCTTGTAACCCATTTAAATCAAGTGGGTGTGCTTAGTAGCCCATTAAATCTAATGGGTATCTTATTGCCCCATCAAATCAAGAGATTTGCCCAGACTCATGAAATCGAAAGGTGCACCTCATAGCCTTGAAATCGAATTGTATTCTAGTTTGCCTTCTACCTGGTTTAAAGTTGGCGATTGATAAGAAATCTGTACAAGTAATTATACAAGGTGCATTTAGGATTAATTAATTCGAACCGGTATAAAATTCCCAATGTCTTCTCTCTTGCTTTACTTTATTTCTTTCATATAGTTATCGGTGATTACATCTATGAATTTTTGTTGTTAATCTATGATTTGATATTAATCTTGAAAGAATTTTGGAGTTCTACACTTTGGACTTCTGTGCTTTGGATTTGTTAGTCTTAAAAGAATTTTATATTAATCTTCACTTTGGAGTTCTACATGGGTTAGAGTGCCGCTAGAGTTCCCCTTAAGAATCGAAAAGAGGATGGTAGACCTATGGATCTCAGACCTCTCAAGATCATACCCAAGTGTCGGAGCAGCTTAGGACCCAAGTGTTTGGCTGGCAATAACATCATGTGGCATTGATCCGTAGCCTTTACCCAATCCTTTATGCGCCGTTGTGGCAAGCTCTGGGTGAAGGATAAGATGGCCATCTTTCAAAATCTTAGGTTTATCTCCTATCAAGGCTTCTCTCTCGGCTGCTGCAAATCCACCATGCCACTTTCGAGGAAAGTTTTTTCTTCTTCAACGATTTTCTCCCAAACAAGGGTGAGGATTCTGGGATAATCATCTTTGAACCATTTTAGATTTTGGAATTTAAGCATGTTGGCACTATACTGGGTCAGCAGCGGTTCAAATTTCTCCATCGTGTGATCTTCTACCTGCTATTCCATGGCCTCAACTTCTCCTTTGATGAGTGCATTAACATCTTTAACATGCTCGAGTGCTTTTTCTCTTTCATCCCTGGCTTGGAGCAACTCTTCGTAGTAAGTCTGGGCTTGTTGGAGCGCTCCGTCCTTTTCTTTTGTTTCATGCTCTAGTTTGGTATTCAACACAGCCACATTTCTTTTTGCAGTATCCCTCTCCATTACCAGAGCATGGTTTCGGTGGAAAGCCTTTTCCATTTCATCTCGATGCTTTATTTTCTCCTCTTCGAGTGCCTCGATGGTCTTCCTAGCTTTCTTCTCGGTTTTGGCTTGAGATGTTCTTAACTTCTGGACCTCAGCATCGAGATTAGTGGTGATTCTCTCATTATCAGCTTCGACGAGGTTTTGATTGTCGATCTCTGGCTTCCTATCCTTGGAGACATTGAAAATTTTCTCGGTTAACTTCAACCATTCGTTATACAGATTGTAAATGTCGATCACATAATCGATGGTCAACTTCTATATGTTAGTAGGGATTATTTTCAAGTTAGGCACAAACATAAAACCATCAAAGAAAATGTTTGAAAATTCTTGTTTCAGTTTGTCCATTCGGGCATTAGCTATAAGCCGTTCCTCCGAATAGATAGGTCAGACTACACCAGTTTCTTTGCCGAGCCCATGTTAGGAAGTTTTAGAGCCACTCTTGTGATGCCTACGGTTAGGGGATTGACTGGAGTTAGATGGTACTGGAGGTTTCATAGGGATGGGAGCCGGAGGAGGGGCAAGAGAAGCGTCACCGGGTGGATGTCATCGTGATGATCAAGTTGCCTTTTAGACCTCTAGGAGGAGGTGATATAGGCATGGGTGACGTTTTAAAGCAGAGTCATGTGATGAGCGATCTCTATCACAACTACTTCTATCCCGGTAATCTTTGTCTCGGCTAGAACGATATCCAGACTCATAATCACATCCGCTTCCCTGGTGGTACGAGCTCGACCGAGGCCTTTGTACTTGGGATGCTTTCTCTTCTATTTCTTTTTTTCCGTGGATCCTTTCAGGGAAACAAGTCCAATAACCGAGTACACAGGTCAAGTGCGAGTGTCGTGAAGTGCGCGTGCACACCAGTGTTCTAGTGTCCCCACAACGGACCATGAGCCGGAGCTTTACTCATGAGAGTAACCTCTTCCATACTGGTGGGGTTGAAATCCTTATCAACGCGAATAGGGAGTCAATGCCCTCAATACTAATATTATTGACATCAAAAGAACCAAATTCGAAAGGAATTGGCCTAAGCCGATGAATGAGACTGTTGAAGGAAAAGATGGATTTTTTCTACATCAGTGATTAGTGAAAGCTAGGTAAAAGTCTGCACCTTGGAGATTTTCATGATTAACTTCTTTATCGGAGTAGACGGTTGGTCGTCCCTAGATTGCTCAGGCTGAGACTCATGACCCACATCAATGTGGCCTTTATAAGCCTTGTCCCTTTCACCGATAATTTCACCTTCCTCGACGTCTTTTGGTGCTTGTTCAAAATTTTCTTCAACTTCGTCCCCAGGAATTGGGACTAGAGGAAAATCTAGATCCGCCCCACCTCCTTCGAGTGGTTTGCTACCATCATCGTTGTCGTTGTCATCACTGAAAGATATTTAGACAATGCCAGTACTACGGCCCTCTTCAAACAAGCCGTAGGCGAGAAGATTTTCATCCGACAGGAGAGTTCTAATATCTTTGTCTTGCCATAAGAGTGTTGACAGCATTTGAAAACGTAGAGTTACTA
This sequence comes from Allium cepa, assembly GCA_030765085.1. Lineage (NCBI taxonomy): Eukaryota > Viridiplantae > Streptophyta > Magnoliopsida > Asparagales > Amaryllidaceae > Allium > Allium cepa. The sequence continues at coordinate 455,623,566 of CM060938.1, read as the reverse complement.
CGTCTTGCTGGAACATCTGGATAGTAAAGCAAGAATTTAAGTTAAGTCTACATACAATTAAACAAATTCATATAATGCACATGGAGAGGAACTTACATCCAGACAGCAATCTACGTGAAGACCCAGGCGGACAACGAACATAGAACGACATGGTTTTGAAGTAGCTCAACTTATTGCATGCCCCAATAACGACTCTGCAACACTTGATTGGTTCCAAGTAAATCAAAGATGGAATTTCCTTTCAGCTTTTGAAACTATATATATATATATCGAATCTCCTTGGCATTGGGCGCATGATGTTTGCGTTCATGGAAGATCATATATGTACCAAGGAGAAAGGCATAACTATTCGGGTGCAACTGTGTTGGAGCAAGCCTCGTAAACTTCAAATTCGATGAAAGGATTGACTGAATAGTGGGATGTAGCCCGCCAAGCACATGTATTTATTGTAGACAATATAACCCTCTGAGGGATAATGAGCTCTTTGATTGCGAGACGAGACCAATACGCCATCGAATAGAATTCCATGATTATTGCACAGTCTTTGAGGAGATCCTTCTTCGATTTTAGAAGTGACAGAATTAATAGGATCATTTAATATTGTTTCATGCTCGAAAGTGTTAGGTGCAGGGTCTATATTTGGACCACCTACCAGCTCTACTGAATTTTTAGGAGCTTGTTGCTCAACTTCGGGATTCTCTATATTTTATTGTTCAGCTGGAGGTATCTCTTGTTGTTCTTGCTGAATTGGATTTTGCTATGTATGTGAAGTTGTAGCTGAGCTTGACTCTGCATCAGATTCAATATATCCCGAAGGTGATGTACCTGTGGCTTATGCAGCAAGATGTTTGGAACATATCTGGCCAATTTCTGCAAAAAAAACTCGATATATAATCAACATTAGAAGATTAAGTGCAAGATGTACCCCCATGCAAAAGTGGATTCTAGTGCGGTGTCGTGTAGTTTAAGTTTCTAATATTATTTAGTAGTTTTTAAATTCTAGATATTACTCGATATGACCGTCACCGTTGATCGTCCTGATAGGATTCACATAATTGGCCATGCTTTAGGAAGGGATTTGGGTCCAAGAAAAAATTTGAACTCGTGTGAATGAAAAATATATTGAAACTTTTCTAAGTGTTGGAGTTATATAACTCAAAAAAAAGTGAAAATGCCAAACTTCTTCTCCCACCTTTACTATTTCCCATACCGCAGCCATTCACCGCTAATTCTTCTACGTTCAGTTCTGTGTCCATCCATCCTTAACCAAGGTCATCACTCACCTATAATCAGATTTGTTAGTTATGTAGGATATAGGGCTTAGGATCGGTTTAATTCAAGGAAAAAAGCAAGGGTTTGGGCTGGTGGAGGTGAGATGAATCGATGGCGGTGGCTGCTACCATAGGTGAAGGCAAGCGGTGGTGATCATTGGTCTAGGTGGAGGCATGACTTCGTTTCAAAGTCGGAAGCTTGTTAATGGACGAAGCTTGAAGATTTGTGGTCAGTAGAGACAAGTGAAATGGAAGTAGAGACGAAAGAGTTTTATAACCTAAGCTTGACTTGAAGTTTCAGCAACCAAACTTGGAATATATTCCAAGTCAAGGATCGGTATCGACCCATAAGCTATGAGTCGGTACCGAGTCCCAAAAATAAAAAATAAAAATAAATAAAAACATATGCATATTTAAATAGATGTAAACACATATATATGCCTATGCAACAGCAAGTGATGGACCATGCATGCTTTGAAAACTCCTATCAACTCAAGAGTGTATACGTGGATATGTGTATGTGCACATATGTTCAATATTCGAAGACCAGAATCAATGGGAAATCGGATTCAAACCTGAGTAGTCCATGGATGGAACCAGTTTAGAATCATCAAGCTTGGAATAACATATCAGGAGATCATATTCCAAATTTATACTATCAGATGTAGGTCCAGCATCACGACAGATCGCTATAGACATAAATTTTCATGGAATCGGTTCACAAAAGGATAACGACCATTCGAAACACGGAGTGGAGTCCATTATTTGAACTTAGAAACAAGCTAATACTGGTACAAACAACTATGAAATCATGATGCTATCCATAAGACGAGCCAAAATGAAGAAACGAGGAAAACCATTTTGGCTAAGATTAGGGATCGGTACCGACTCCTACCCAAGGTTCGATATTGATTCTTGCAAGCCGATGGTGTGTTACCTATTATTTTGGAAGAACTGGTCTAAATAGTGTATAATGGCTAGGAGATATTATATGCGAGATATTAGGCTCCCTACCTCTATAAATAGAAATGTATGGCTCATTTTTCAAGATCTTTGAGTGCTAGTTGGTCCTAACGCTATATTCTAGTAATTCTAAAAATCTAAGTCTCGGAGTTGTTACGACCCCTAAGAACTTCTGCCTCTAAGTCAGAAATAAGTAATTAAAGACTAGGGTGGACGTAGCCCTAGCTTTGCCGAACCACTATAAATTGTTATGTGTTTTCTTTTCCTTTCTTTTCATTTACTTTCTTTGTATTTTATTCTCTATATAAACTCTTAGGTGCTTGGGCCATTTTTGGTCCAAATGCCGAGCTATAAATAAGGTAGAAGCAAAAAAATTGGTATAGTGGAGTTCACATTGACATATATGATTTACTTACCCCCGACCCTATCATATTTTCGGTATGGGAAAATAAGCACTAACAATAGATGTTTGGAAACCAAAACCCAAGGATAAATGACAAATTTTTTTATGTTACGTTTTTGATACCACTCTACGTATTTTCAGGTACCCTAATTTGTTCTGCAAGGTAAAGCGGTAGGGTGCAATACAAATCGAGCCAATGATTCTCAAGTTTATAAGAAATTATAATGAAAGACATCACATTTGCAAGTTTTCATAAAGAATAAAGCAAGTTTTAGAACATTCAAACTGCTTGGTAGAACTACCAGTGTTATATATATTAACTAATACATGTTAAGATAGGAGAAGATAAAGGCATACGATCATCTCCTTAAGTAAAATTAGTCAAATCTAACACATTATTAGATCAGACCATTTTAGAGAGATTTTTGAAAAAATATGTTGATGGTGGTGAAACAAGTGATGTAAATGGGACCGATCTCTATAGTAAAATGACATGCACTGTGGAGAGAGAGGAAGAGATGAAGTAAAATGAAAGAGTATCCTGTGAGAAAAAGAAGGATTTCAAAGTTACCGCCATTATTTTTCTTTGGGACCATATTCTTCATTTGAAAATAAAATAAATAAATGGACTAAATGTTGGCAAGAAGGAGTATAGTCGGTTTTAGATTTTGTACCTTATCGAGTTAGTTGGGTTGGGCCTCTTCTATATACAAAATTGTAAAGATATAAAGTGAGTAATAAAAATAAACGTTAAAATGTTCAAAAAAGTGTTAAGAGAAACGTATAAAAGAACAAATTTGTTATAGGGCCCAAAGAAAAAAGGGCCCTAATTGGTGAGGGAATAATGAGCGGCGCAATTATTTTTCCACCTAAATTTCAGACCCACGATTAAGTTTTACACAGATCCACAATCAATTTTTCCGGCTCTATAGCCAATGATCAAGAGGAAATTTAATTCATTGGGAGGAAACTAAATCTCGACTCTTAAGGTACCTGTATGTTAACCTTTTTAGTTGAATATGTGGAATCATAAACTTTTATTTTTGATAACTATATAAAAAATTAATTAGAATATATCCATCTTTATAAATATATGTGGTACATACTATTAGATTAGGTCAACTTATTTGGATTTGTATTTCGTGTAAGGGTCATAAATGAGTATACAAACTTAGGGCACAAACTCAGAGATAAAGTTTATATTTTAGGGTTTTGTTAATGCGTGCCCTAAGGGCACATGTTAAAAATGATAGTTATTAGCTAAAGGATAAAAAAATTATTTTAAATACCAATCTTGTCCTTATATAATTTTAAAAGGTGGAATTCAGAGAGGGTTATATTGGTAATTTAATAACCTTAACATCTGCCCTTAGGGTACATGTTAAGGTTATTAAATTTTATAGGGGAAGACATTGGATAGCTGGTTGAATCAAGATTTTTCTTGAACATAGTGAGTCGTTAAAAGAGTTTAAAATGAAAAGTGTAGCTCTTAAACTAAACAAATATATAGATTTATTGATTATTATATTCAATCCATATTTATTATCGTTTATCCAATAACTAATCGATCAGTTTAGTTTTTCATTCTTATTAATTTTAATATACATATTAAATATATTTATTTTACATAAATAAAGTTTGTAGCTTTGAAAATAGTACTAATGAATGCATTATTGAATGAATGCAAAGTTAGAACATGCTTACCTATTAAAAATTACTATAAAAAGTGGTAGGATTCAAACTTAGGTTTTGATAGTAATTAGAAGTAAGAAGAGATCTAAGGGGAAAAAGTAAAACAATGTTATTAAACTTCACGATTCAATGATGTACTAGATAAAAAAGGATAGCGAGATTCCAACTTTCATACTTTCAAATGTAGACCAAATCAATGAGAGTTGAGTAATTCTAAAGTATATTGTATAAACCGTGATTATTGGATTTCAAACTTGGATGCAGTTCCTATAAAATAAAGGACACTTACAAAGGTTTAAGATCCTATATAATATACACTATGAGATTGTAGCGGTTATCCATTTTGGATTGCTCATTCATTCCATAATAATCAATCTTCCGGGATCGTCGAAAGATAAATTATTCCTTCCCTGCGATCTGGTGGTAATATCCCAAGTCCGAGGATAGCTGACGCAGGAACGGATTCATGCCGTGGCACTTTCTTATAAGTTCTTTTACAGAATGCCCCATTTCGGGACCTAGTCAGATGTACATTCATCTCTAGAGTAAGAAGTCGGAAGAGAAGACGACCTTTGATTGAAAGGCAACTATTGAAGATGCATTGGAATGCCCTGTTTAAGAGGGTGAATCAATCGGATTCCTGCTCTTAGAGTGTAGAAGGATCACACATTAAAATTGAAATGTGCATATTTTGCTAACATACACATTACAATCATCCACTTAAAAATTAAAATGCACATTACAATGATCTGCTTGAAAATTAAGAAGAAGGAGGATAATTTTAGAAGGACCACAACCAAAATAAAATTTTCATGGGAAGGACATGATGTAGAAGGCACCAACCCAAATAATTTACTATTTTACCTTCTGTAAGCAAACTTACTAACATACAAAAAAGGGCACAAAACTGCTAAGAAATCTACATAAAAATACTTTAGTATCATTGAAACAATATTATAGTAGCGAACCATCTAAATTTGTCTAAAAAGACGACAGTGGTTTGTTGGTTAAATTCTAAATGCCGATAAAAAGGGAATAATTATGTGATTCTGCATTTTAGGATGGCCAAAATTTTATTTCCTACGGGATGTATAGTGAATCTAGAATAATGGCACTCTTGTAACACCTCATCCCTAAACCATAGACATTGGGTACAAACAGTCTATAATTCTTATGGAGCCAACTGTCTTGATTGAGTCCTAATTTCTTCATCTCTTCTGAATCTAATTTCATCTCTATTTTAACTATGATCTTTACTAGTCTAGCATTTCACCTCTGACTAGCGCTAATCAACTCTACCAGAGTACATCTAATAGTAAAGCTCACCAACATCTCTAGCTCTAGCTTATACCTAATCAAAAATCATAACTAGCAATGTACCCAAAATGCATGCACTCTAGGAACATGGTTCCCAAGCTGGCATGTGTCATACTAAAGGCATCAACGACTACATTTGTCTTACCAACGTATAGCAAATATCAAAGTCATAGGAGCCCAAGAACTCTAACCATCACTGTTGATGAAGTTTAAGGTCTGTAATAAAATGTACTTCAATGGTTTGTGGTTAGTGAAAAAATAAAACCTTTCTTCAAGCAAGTAACGCCTTTGTATCTTCAAGGCAAACACAATCACTGCTAACTCCAAATAACGGGTAGGATATTTCTTGTCATGCTGTTTTAGCTTTCAATTAGCATAAGCAACAATTTACCTCTCTGCATTAATATTGGCCCCAATCCAATACCACATGCATGACAACCCGCAACTCCCGATACGTCGATCCAAAGCTAGTGCGACTTTCAGACTCGCGCCATACCGATAAATATGGATCGTTGGGGTTTATAACATTTCACAACATAGAGACTAATACAAGCAAATATAATCTAAGATATACTACACTTCTAGAACTCACAGCGAAAGGAATAAAACATATAATAGAGAAAAATATCCACCTTATAAAATATCCAATCACAGTCATAGAAAACTAGTACATGGCCTAATACAAAGTACATAGAAAATATCACTCCAAGTATGATAAAAGGGATAAACTGCATCTATAAGATAGATAAATACATGGAAAGCAGTTGTGGTGAAAAAACAGTCTTTAAAGATAAGCTTGACTCTCCAAGTATCAAGAATGGGCCGATCACGTGCTGCCCTGCCCACCTATGGTGGGAAAAAGAAGCAAGGAGATTGGGTCAGACATAAAGTCTGGTAAATGAGTACAAATTCAATATGTGATGATCATATGCGATTATTCTAATACTACTCTAAAAGATATAGGGTGTGCTACAGGTGTCTGTGAATTCCTAAGGTCTGTTACCTAAGGATTCTTGTCTAGTACATTCCTACACTATAGGTTATGTAGGCTAATACAATGGATCAAATCTTTTGTCTAACGATCGGTCACCGCTTCTAGAGCTACTCAATATGCAAGACACCACATTCTTGGCTACTAATAATGGAAGACACCTTCACTAAGCTAACATGGAAATAAATTCCCACTGCTACCAGCACCACTAGGCTACTGGGAATGATACCCCCTTACTATGCCTGGAGAGGTAAACCCAAAATGCTGACCCGCCGGAATTTGTAATTTGTCCGCATTCGCTTCCACCTCTCGATCGTAGCATTGGTCACTTATTGCGTGCTTTGGGTCCTCCTTTCTAATTGTATCATGTGCGTCACGAATCATCCATACTAGGACCTCCTGTTGTGGTGGACCCCTCTATCAGGCATCTGTGCCAGTCTTCACGTCCACTGTTGGAACCTCCTATTTATGCTATCTGCGAAAATACATTGTCTCTATTCGATTACTAAATCCCACATTGGGTAAAGAATATTCCCAGCACCGTAATGACCTAGCTTTCTCTCATAGGGAACTACCTTCCCTACTATTCCTAACATACAACCAAATGCCCTTAAATAAGCTCACAAAAAATTATGGTTTATGTTAAATTTTACTATTAAACTTGGGCCTTGGACCAAGGTTCAAATCAACAATTTTCATTATGAACGATCGACCACTTATACCCTCCGGTCGTTACGAACTATCGACCACTTATAACCTTCGGTCGACCACTACTGCTCGACCGCTAGGGTTTCCAAGTCAACCGGCCATGAAGTAAACATTAAGGTTCCAGCACATTTCAATTATCGATTGTTTGTATACTTAATTCATATCATTTGCAATGTTTAATTAACCCTAATTTACTAAGTGACCATTTTAATTATCAAATTTCAATTCAATTTAGGGTTTATCAGTTTACATTTTGGAAATTTGATAATAGAATATAAACCTAGACAATTAATTAGATTGGCAAATTACACTAATTCCAATTCTAGGATTTTAGGATCAAATCTAGGGTTTTAGCATATTCAATTTAAATTATCCAATTTAAGGTTCTCTAACTCCCTACTCAATTAAATAGTTTAAATTAACTACAATAATCCACTTATCAAAATTGTGCCCACTCACCTCAAGCCTAAACTCTTCCTAATATTTGTGCTTAATAGTCACCTCACCAATCGATTGCTCCACCTTGATCTTCCTTAGTTTGCCTTGATTTAGTTGCTTCTATTCTTCTAGGTTGAATTGATTTGATGCTTAGAATTTTTTAGGTTTAGGTTTAGGGAAAAGTTTAGTAGAGTTTAGTTACTATAAACTTTTAGTTAAGAATAAGGGTTTCATTAGTATGGTATTTATAGGGGTAGGGTTTTAGTTTGGGCCACTAGATTAGCTTAGGAAATATTTTTAGAGAATCTGGTCCCCTCATCATAGCCTTCATTCCCAAGTAACTAATCTCGTTCATTCAACACGTCATCACGAAAGCAGAAACGCTCGACTTTTCACGAGCCTAGGTCAACCACTATCGGTCGACCTTGGTCCCTTACGGGTCGATCGGTGGCCATATAAAATTTTAGATTTTTAATTTTTAGTTCAATTTAACATCCATAAATTCTCCATACTAACTTAGATTACGATGTGTTATATATGAAAATCGTTCAGAAAATTGCTATAAACGTGATGGTGCTAATTTCGTAGCCAAATTTAAACGTCTATGAAAATTTTCTTTTAAGTCCTTGTTTTATTTTATTTTAATTTCTATTATACTACGAAGATGTAACATTCTTCCTCCCTTAAAAGGATTTTGTCCCCAAAATCTTAAAGGATGGAAAATGTAACTTATACACAACAACCAATAGCTACAATCATCAACTCATCCATCATCCACAAGAAATCATTGTGCTTAGAAATTTCTAATGCATGTATACATACATGTGCAACGTGAAATGCACGTAAATAAATATTAATGCAAAAATAGGCGATCTGCTGATTTAGTTGACCTCTTATTATGCAAATGCTCATGCCATGCATTCAAATGTATGCAACATCATAAATAAATATTTACTTACAATTCTATATGCACACGCAATCATAAAACTCATATGCAACATCCATATGCATAACATCCACTAGCACAACAATAACCAAGAAACAACATGCAACTAGATATAAGTGTGCATGTGTGTACCTAGATGATATAATGTCCTAACGTGTAAAAGAGTCCAATGCAAACAATACATCCAAATGCATCCATTAGAATCAGTCATCCATAACACATCATATCGACAAGTTTACAACCATTCCTACCATCTAATGGTCTCCAACTAAAGGGCATACCACCTAAGTCCAACACATAGGTAACCTATACTTATAATAACTTCTAACTTAAGACTTACTAGAAAGAGTTGTAGGTGGGTAGCTCGAATCTTCTCCTCGGGTTCCTTGTACTCTTCGATGGAACGACTTCATATTGGACTTTAACAAGTCTGATTTCTTTATTACAGAGTCGCTTTGTACCATGCTCTAGAATACTAGTGGGTGCAAGAAAAACAAGTGATTCTCACTCTCCCTCAACTTCCTCTAACTGACTCGTCTCGACCAAGGTAGCTATATCATGTAAGCACTTCCGCAAGTGCGACACATGGATAACATCATGTGCCTAAGCTAATTTATATGGAATCTCTACCAAATATGCTAACTTTCCTACTCTAGCAACTATCGGGAAAGGTACCACAAATCTCGATGCTAGCTTCCTTGAATTAACAAATCTCATCACATGCCTAAGGGGTGAAACTTTAAAAAACACCATGTCATTCACTACGAATTCTAGCTCTCTATGTCTCCTATTCACATAAGATTTTCATCTATCCTGAGCGGTCTTCATTCTCCTGCAGATCAATTCCACCTTCTTTGATGTCTCCCTCACCATATTCGACCCAAGAATAATCCTTTCCATCGTATCCCACCAACACGACGGTGATCTACAGGGTCTACCAGACAATGCCTCAAAAGATGTCATCCTAATGCTAGCCTGACAATTATTACTATAGGTAAACTTTGCTAATGGAAAATGATCCTCCTAATAACCTCCGAACTCTATAATGCACATCCGTAGAAACTCATCCAAACCCCGATTCACTAGTTCCTCTTAATAAAATCTACTAGTTCCCTATCCTCCTTCTGCCTATATCCAATACGCTCCATCAATGTAGGCTGAACGTCTAAAACAGCTAGTAATCCTAGGGTGATATCTGATGTTGATGGGAAATCAACGGTAGAAATATAATCCAAATGTCTTCACTCCAAAAACAAAGGACTCAACACTACACTCTTTCTACTCAAAGCGTATGCCACTACATTACAATTGCCTAGGGTATAAGAGATATCAAAATCATATGAATCCAAAATCTCCATCCACCTCTGCTACCTTAAATTCAAGTCCTTTTGGAAGAACAAGTACTTCAAGGACTTATGATCCGCAAATAGCTCAAAGCTCCTTTAAAAGATAATGCCTTCATGACTTGAGTACAAAGACAATGATTACCAATTCGAGATCATATGTAGGGTAGTTCCTCTCCTGGGTTTTCAACTGCCTACTCACATAACTCACCACCTTTCCTTCTTGCATTAATACCATGCCTAACCCCATACAACAAGCGTTGGTATAAACTGTAAATGTCTTTGTCCCATCTGGTAACACTATAACCGATGCACTAGTAAATGCCTTATTCAACTTGATAACAACATCTTTGCACTTTGCATCCCATGAGAAAACTAGATTCTTCTTGGTATGGCGAGTCTGTAGAGCAAAGATCTTCGCGTAGTCCTTAATGAACTTGTGATAGTAGCCCGCCAAACCAAGGAAACTTCTCACCTCTGTGGCATTCTTTAGAACATGCCAATCCTGAACCGCTGCTATTTACTGGGTCAACTAGTAAGCCACTTTCTGGGATGATGTGTCCTAAAAAAGCATACCTCCTATATCCAAAAGTGGAACTTTGAAAACTTCGCCTTAAGCTTATGTGCATGGAGTGTATTGAGCACTTCTCTTAAATGCAATGCATGCTACTTCTCACTCCTTAAGTATAAAGAATATCATCCACAAATACCATAACGAATTTTTTAAGCAAGCCCCTAAATACTCGGCTTATCGGATTAACAAAATAGGCAGGTGCATTGGTCAATCCGAAGGGCATGACTAATCACTCATAAAGTCCGTTGGGTGTACGAAATGTTATCTTCTGGATAATGTCCTCGGCTACACACAAGTGATGGAATTCGGTAACCAAGTCAAGCTACGAGAATACTCTTGCCACAACCAACTGATCAAAGAGATCGTCTATGCGGGGTAGTAGAAAACGATTCTTCTTTGTTAATGTATTTAATTCCCTATAATCGAAGTAGAATCTCAGAGAACCATGGATATATTAACATAGAATCATGTTTGACTACATTGGAATGTAATGCAATCTTCGATCTCAATTTTGGCTACATTAGAGATAACAAATAGTCATGTATGCGGTCTAAAAGTATATATGATAGGAATATAGAGATAAGATCATGCAAGGTTTTATGGATTATTAGATAGTTGGTGCCAAAAAAAGAATATAGTCAAATGAAGAGATTTACAAACCTAATAGATAATTTCTAATTTTTGGATGAAGACGTTCCACGCTTCTTATGAGTTGGCAAAAAAACATTTAAAGATGAAGAGATATACAAACATAACAAACAATCAGATGTACAAGAATATAGTCTCCATCTATTGTAATTTACTAATTTTTGAGTTCTTTTTTGCTAACATTTCTCCAAATAATTTATGTGCTGGATCCATTGCTTCATAAAGGAATTCTATATCTACTTTATCGTTGTTATACAAGTCATTCAATCCTAACTCATACTATAATAAGTTAATTGAGTTTTATAAATAATAATAATAATAAATTAACTAAATTAACTAAGTTAATTAAAATTAATCAAGTTAACCAAGTTAATTAAAATTAACTAAGATTTGTTAAAATGAAACAAGTTTTTTAAAACTAACTAAGTTTAAGTTAACTAGATTTTATAAATAATAATAATATAGCTAATTTAAAAACAAAATTATAAATAATAATGATGATGATGAATTAACCAAGTTTATAAAACTTAACTAAGTTTATAATAATAATAATTAACCAAGTTAACCAAATAAACCAAATTAATAAAAATTAACTAAGTTTTGTTAAAATTAAACAAGTTTTGTTAAAATTAACCAAGTTTAAGTTAACAAAATTTTATAAATGATGATAATACAGCTAATTTAACAAAATTTTATAAATAATGATGATGATGATGAATTAAATAAGTTTATAAAAATTATCTAAGTTTATAAAATATAATAAAGTTTATAATAATAATAATACTCTTTACTACTAATATGGAGAATTCATTGAATAGATTTACTCGGTATCTTTTTGAAATTCCAAAAATACCCTTTTACATCTCATAGAGAAATAGTATTCAAATATGGGAATATAGTGTATTATTTTCTAAGTACAACTATTACTTATCATGGAGAACTATAGTGTGAATTCATAAGATGAAGTATCCGAGTGTACCATATTATCCGTAATTTAGGTGGAAGGTCATCGGTCGAAGTTTTGCCTGATTCCGAGTTAGTATGAAGAAATTGTTATAGTCAGAACATAACAAATAGCAGCTTCTGCATTAGGTGGAGTTCAAATATAGTAATGCTGTAACATCCTCTATATGGAGTCCCAAAGCTAAGCGCTACAGATGTTGCAGTCATCCATAGTATTGACTTCCAGTGACCAAATACGGTAATGTTAATGGTATCCACAATACCAGAAGCACTTGAATATAAAATAAAGCATCAAAGATTAAAACATTTTTGTATTACATTTCAAAACAACAATTCATATCCAAGTTATATATTCCCAAACGTTTTCCAGGTTCAAATAAAATGTAATTATTATATAAATACGCCAAGTGTGGCATATAAGGATGCCCCCTTCGTTGACCAGAGTGCTATATATAACAACACAGTGGAAACAATCCAAAATAAAAAGGAAACTCCTAATTAGCTATCCGTCAGCCACCTTCTCGTCACAGATGCTTTATTCGCCAACCTACTAAACCTATAAACCTCAACCCTCGGCATACACAAATCAATTTTGAGTATCCGAGAGTTTAACGGGAAAAAGATAAACTTCTAGTCAAACATAAAGCCTGGTGTGAATAATACTATACGTCCCGGTTATTTGATATTAAGTGAGAGCACGTCGCTTAGCGGAACAGGTTTATGCTCACTAATATCCTTTTAAAACATATCTTTTGCAAATTATAATCTTGCAACCAAAACTGGTTAAACATGTAAAGCAATATCATGTATATGTACATATTGGCTATCAAATGGACTATCTGTCCATATATTGTAGTTTTTATTTGGCTAAATATTAACCCTTGGCTGACTCGGGCCTACCAGAAAAATATAAAAATTTAACATCTGTTAGATACTCCTCTTATGGACAATTTGTCCTTACTTACTTATCCATGTCTAACCGATCCTAATGGTTTTGCGGGATCACCAATAACCTATTTTTCCTTTTAGATTCCTTTTTGTGTGTAACATAATTTTAGTCCTACTTGTGACAAAGCCCTACATGCTAGAATTTTTGACTTATTTTAGCTAGGGGATACTAGCTAAAGTATAGGGCGCGACCCCATACTAGTCTCATCTGGTATTCTATTCTAATCTGAATCATTTTACTTAGGATTATTTACCCATAAAATTTTCCCTGAAAAACTTTTCTTTCAAATTGATTTAAACCCTTAAATCATTCTTTAAACAAGGAACTTATTTATATATACTCTTTCCTTTACTCAAATCACCTTACCATGTTACATATTCTTTACACAAAACCTTGTTGATGAAAACACTTAAACTTTCTAAAGTACCCCTTTTGAACTATTGAAAGTATCCCTTTTTAAACCATTGGAAGCACCCCTTTTAATACAAGTAAAACCTTAGGCCGAAGGCCAAAACAAACCGTTTGAAATCATTCCTTTTGAAAGCATTCAAAAACTTCTCCTTTGAAAGCTTTAAAATCTTAGACATCCTATCTTTAAAACACTTAAACATTGTCTTTCGAAACCATTGAAAAACCTTTCCTTTTAGATATTTTGAAACAATTGAGGAACCAACCCTTAGCAATCCTTCTTTAAAACCTTTCAAAAGCATTAAAGCATCAATCCTTTCGAAAATATTTGGGTTCAATTTATAACATGTGGAAAAACCTTTCGAAACCATTAAAACTATCTCTTTCAAAACCATTTGGATTCTACCTTTTATAGAGCAAAAGGGTCATTGAAACATTTAAGTCAAAAACATCCCTTTAGAAAGCATTTCCTATGTAAAGAAGTGACGGTGTCGAAATCATTCCTTCGAAATATTGGAGGACCGACTTGGTTTTAAAAATTAGGTAACCCTTTAGAAACCAATCTGGGTCGAAAGGTAAAAAGTGGCAGTCAAGCATTTCGACCCCTTCGAAAGCATTCATTGAAAAAAAAGGTGAAACCCATTAGAAACCTTTCCTTTGAAACATTTGACTCAGCCAGAAGCTAACCAAGTCGAAATCACTTCCTTCGAAAGAAAAAGCAAGCGCATTTTCAATTTAAAACAGAGTATGCTTCGATCCCCTCGAAACCTTTGGTTTTGACCCAGTACCTTCCACCTATATCCAATTCACTACGTACCAGGTATCCGATACCATGTGCAATGGTTTCGATGGAGTCGGAGGCGGCGAGGGAGGTAAGGCGTCGGAAGCCTAGTGCTGAAAGCGTTGAAATAGGAAAAAGAATGTTGATTTGACTTTTAAATTAATTCTTTGTACCTAGCATGCCTTGTTTGTCAAATTATGATTGGTTGAAAACTTTCTTTTCTAAAAGTACTGCCGATTTTTAGAAATAACAATTTGAATTATTTACAAAATACGCCTTCTCCTTTTTATAAATATATAAAACATTTAAATCTCATACCTTAAATAATTTTATATATCCGTTAAAATGTATAGGAAAATTCTACAAAAATTCCTATAAATCATTTTTAATATGTTTTCCAACATATATAATTTCAGACCCTAAACCAATATAATTTGGCCGTAATTAATTTTTAAACTCAAAATAGCATTTTCTTTACTAGAAAATTTATATAAATTCCACATTAATTCAGAAAATTATGAAAATTGAAACCCATTTCTAAATTATCATTTTTAATCTAAATTTAAATTCGCAAGGTAATTGGATGTCATATAATAGGGCTTTCATATCAAAACATATCACAAAATCTATGTGAATTAGCATAAATCATCAACAACATACAGACGTACATTTTATCATTCAAGGCAAAACATTTGCAAATAATTCAGATTTCATACTAAAAATCAAAAACCATTAAAACTTGAGAGGTAGTTATTATTTAGCTTAGCTTTTTGATTAAGGAGTTGAGATTTGGAAATGGATTTGATCGCTTAATCTTCCTTCCTTTAATTTCTTTATCTTCTTCTTCTTTTTCCTTTAATGGTGGCTGGCCTCAACTGTTTTTGTTTGAAGAAAATGAACGTGTGAAGTAAATGAACGTGTGAAGTAAATGAGTGTAAGGGTTTAGGGTATATGGACGTGTCCTTTCCTATTTCCCCTCACTTATTCTCTCTCTTATTTTTAGTTCAAATGCCCCTTGGTTCATTTGTTAATATGCCATGGCTACCCTTTTTAATAACAAATATAAATCCTCTAATCATTACATTATTTTATTTAATTTAACTAATTAAATATCCTAAAAAATGTTACCAAAAATTAGGGTCCTTATAGATGTGGCAGCCTGTTATTTTCTACATACAACTATCAATCCCCATGGAGAACTACACTGTGCATTTATAAGATGAAGTATCTGAGTATTCAATATTGTTTGTAATTTAGGTGGGAGTTAATCTGTCGAAGTCTTGCTGGATTCCAAATTGTATGAAGAAGTTATTGCAATCTAAACAAAAAAATAGCGGCTTCTGCACTAGGCGGAGTTCTAATACGGATGTGGTAGCATGTTATTCTCTAAGTAAACTATTAGTCTCCATGGAGAATTACAATGTGCATTCATAAGATGAAGTATTTGAGTGTAGCATATTGTCCGTAATTTAGATGGGAGTTCATCAGTTGAAATTTTACCTGATTTCGAGTTAGTACGAAGAATTATTGCAGTTTGAAGAAAAAAATGGCGGCTTCTACCTAGGCGGAGTTCAAATACGAGGACGTAGCCTGTTATTTTCTAAGTACAACTATTAGTCACCATGAAGAACTACAGTGAGCGTTGAAGTGGGGATATAGCCTGTTATTTTCAAAGTACAACTGTTAGTCACCATGGAGAATTACAATGTGCATTCACCAGATAAAATATCTGATTGTACCATGTTGTCCATAATTTGGGAGGGAGTTCACCGGTGGAAGTATCGCCCAATTCTGAGTTAATGGGAAGAAGTTATTACAGTTTGAACAAAAAAACAATGGCTTCTACACTTGGCAGAGTTCAAATATAGGGATATGGTAGCATGCTATTTTCTAAATACAACTGTCAGTCCCTATGGAGAACTACGGTGTACGTTCACAAGATGAAGTATCCAAGTGTTCCATATTGTTCATAATTTAGGTGGGATTTAATCGGTTGAAGTCTCGTCGGATTTCGAATTAGTATGAAGAAGTTATTACAGTCTGAAAAAAAAATTAGAGGCTTTTGCACTAGGCGGAGTTCAAATATGAGGATGTGGTAGCATGTTATTTTCTAAATAAACTGTCAGTCCCCATTGAAAACTACAGTGTGCGTTCACAAGATGAAGTATCCGAGTGTACCATATTGTCCGTAATTTAGATGGGAGTTTATCGATCAAAGTTTTGCCTGATTTCGAGTTAGTATGAATAAATTATTGCAGTGAAGAAAAAATAGCGGCTTCTGCCTAGACGGAGTTTAAATATGAGGATGTAGCCTGTTATTTTCTAAGTACAGCTATTACTCATCATGGACAACTACGGTGGGCGTTGAAGTGGGGATATAGCCTGTTATTTTTTAAGTACAACTATTAGTCACCATGGAGAACTACAGTGTGCATTCGCAAGGTGAAGTATCAAAGTGTACCATATTGTCCGTAATTTAGGTAGGAGTTTATCGGTTGAAGTAACGCCTGATTCCGAGTTAGTATGAAGAAGTTATTGCAAACTGAACAAAAAAATAGCGGCTTCTGCTCTAAGCGGAGTTCAAATTTGGGGATGTGGTAGCCTATTATTTTCTAAGTACAACTGTCAGTTCCCATGGAGAACTACAGCGTGCGTTCACAAGATGAAGTATCCGAGTGTATCATATTGTCTATAATTTAGGTGGGAGTTCATCG
Source organism: Allium cepa (assembly GCA_030765085.1). NCBI lineage: Eukaryota > Viridiplantae > Streptophyta > Magnoliopsida > Asparagales > Amaryllidaceae > Allium > Allium cepa. The sequence continues at coordinate 455,606,457 of CM060938.1, read as the reverse complement.
GTCGAAGTTTTGTCTAATTCCGAGTTAGTACGAAGAAGTTATTGCATTATGTAAAAAATAACGGGTTTTGCCTGGGCCGAGTTCAAATACAAGGATGTAGCCTGTTATTCTCAAAGTAATAATTGTTGGTCGCTATGGAGAACTACAGCGTGCGTTCACAAGATGAAGTATCCGAGCGTACCATCTTGTCCTTAATTTAGATGGGAGTTCATCGGTCGAAGTTTCATTTGATTCCGAGTTAGTATGAAGAAGTTATTGCAGCATGGAAAAAAATAGTGGCTTCAGCCTAGGCGTAGTTCAAACATGGGGATGTAGCTTGTTATTTTCTAAGTACAACTGTTAATCACCATGGAGAACTTCGGTATACATTGACTATATAAAGTGTCCGAGTGTTCCTTGTTGTCTGTAATTTAGATAGGAGTTCATCAGTCAAAGTCTCGCCTGATTCCGAGCCAGTATGAAGAAGTTATTGTAGTCTGAACAACAAAAATAGCGGTTTTTGCCTAGTCGGAGTTCAAATATAGGGATGCTACTATCAAATCTACTTCCACAGGTACAACTAAAAATGCATGCACGTTGTGGTTAAACGCAGGCCCATCTGGGCGTGCATATGTACTCATAATAATAATAATAATAATAATAATAATAATAATAATAATAATAATAATAATAAACAATGTTAACTGATTTTTAATAATAATAATAGCAGTAGTAATAAATAACTAAGTTATCCAAGTTGATAAAAATTAACGAAGTTTTGTTAAAATTAAACAAGTTACATAAAATTAATTAAGTTTAAGTTAACTAAATTTTATAAATAATAATAATAATACAACTAATTTAACAAAATTTATAAATAATAATGATGATGATGATGATTAATTAACTAATTTTATAAAACTTGACTAAGTTTATAATAAAAATAATATAATTTAGTAAATTGAGTTTTAATAATAACAATAAATTAATTAAGTCAACAAGTTAATAAAAATTAACTAAGTTTTGTTAAAATTGAACAAGTTTATAAAATTTATCGCTTATAATAATGTTCTAATTTGTTGGTAGGAATGTTGTAGAGAACCATTCTGCTGGATGGTTTCAATTCAATTGCAGGGAATAAGTAATCTTGAGTATGAGTTTGTTTGTCTTTTTAAAAGTTCCTTGATAAACATGTATCAATTATGTTGCCTTATTTGTAAGTGATATTCATATCAATATTTTATCTTAGCAGGTTTTGTAATTAGTAGCCGTTTCAGCCATATGTTAGTTACAAGCTAACAACTGAAATATATGACTTCCACGCTTCTTTTCTCATTGTGCACAATAAAGCAAATTAAATTCCAATATTACTTTGTTCACTTTCCAGTTGTAGTAATAGCCACCATCTCTGCTTCTACAGTCACAATTGCCATCCTCAGTGGATGAAGCTGTAAGATTTCAACTTCACCCGCTCTTGGTATTTGTCATTTTTATTCCTTTGCATAAAAGAAAACATTGTTTATTATGTTCTGCAAATAAAAATTGATTTATTTACTTGTTACTGCTCTTTGTTCTAGAATTTTATTCTATACACACTGTATACATGATATTACATGCAAAATAATATCGCTTCTGTAGCACTACGACAGAGCAGTTGATCCAAATCCATAAATTTTTGACATTACATAGTCCTATTTAGTGATAATATGTAGCTATTATTTGGATAAAGAATAATGGTAACAGATATCAATTGTAGGGTTGCCACAAATTATGAAGAAGCAAGGGGAAGGAGTGAAATGCTCATTAAGGAAGTCAAAAGGCATGATTGGCGCATGCTTATGCTTCCTCCCTTGAAGAGAATAAAGAGTCGGGTCTTTCTCTTTAAGCTCACAATGACTTGTAATTTGATTACGGATTTTATGAAAATGTGGTTATTTTATTTAAAATATTTTGTATTGAGGTGTTTGTGTATCGTATTGCAACAAGTGATTAACGTGTTTTTCGGTTATTTGAATGTGATAATCATATGAGTGATTGTTGGTTCATACTGAAAAATGTTAATTATTGCTATATATTATATATGTATGTATGTACGTATGTATATACGTTGTAAAGAAAATGAAGTGGAAACTGAAAAAGCCACCACACCAAGGGGAACCTGCGCAAAAAATCAATAATTTTTTGTAGCTTTTATTAAACGCTCCAAAATATATATGGTGGCAAACAAAAAAAATCTACCAAAATATTTTATTGTAGTGGACAGTACTTTTTGGTAGCATTTTGCAAACACTGCAATAAAGATTTTTAGTAGATTTATAGTGGCGTTTACTAAAACGCAACAGAAAATCTTGGATTTTTAGTTGCATGTATTTTAACTGCATTCTCTAAAGACTACCATAGGTTTAGGTAGCAGTTTTATGCACCATCAAAAATAATTTTTGTTGTCGGTCATCCGTGCTAATCTGCACATCCATCATTAGAACCTACAATTAGTGCCATACATCGCCTCTATTCGATTACTTTTGGTTTTGTTACTTTATGGCTTTGGTGTCCGCACTACATCGGCTAGGTACCGCTGTAGTGCACGATTCAGGTGTATTGGGTACTAAAGGTGTAAGGTGGTCATCACATTTGGAATTAGAGCTTAGCTTAAGATATTACCTAAGTTGATACTTGATCCATTAGAGATGGAGTAAGAGTTCTCAGTCTAGAATATATTGAGAGGTATATAAGAGAGCATAGTTGTTATATATTTTAGTTTTTAAAACTATATAGTATCTATATATAGCTGTAAGTCATATTGCATACAGGAGTATTATTTTTCCTTTTTAGGAGACTGATCATTCTTATCACAACTTATAAGAATAAGTCGATAAACAAGAAATGCAGCTAGGGCTTCTATTTCTAGATTAGACTAAGGAGCAAGCACTGGGATAGCTGTGAACCCCCATATTCGGGCTATGTTCAATAATATGATGATGAATATGCTACAGAACTCCCAAGGAGTTGCTCCAACTATTGTGAGTGGTGGAACTCTACTACATGCGCTACGGGCTGACATAACCAAGTTAAGCAAAGACAACTCTAGTCTAGGTGGTAAATCGTTTCTTGGAATGAAATCAACTGTAGAAGTCCAAGACTGCTTGATACCTACAAATACATCTTCGAGGACTTGAATTTGGAAGATGCGATAAAGAGGAAGTTGATCGCTCAATAACTTCTAGGAAGGGCAATGAATTGGTGGAATCTATGAAAGTTTCTACTCTTGATCAGTTTACTTGGAAGAAATGTAAAGCCTGATTTAAGAAGAAGTTCATGCCAATCGCTTAAAAGATTATTTAGAAGATTTGTTGATTTGAAGCAGTGAGACTTATCTGTTTCGGGATATGTAAATGAGTTCGACATATTGTTGAAATATGGATATCCTTTATCAATACTCCCTTAAAGAAGAACGAGAAGCTTATAGTTGGCTTGAATGACTACTTAAACGAAAGGATGATCGTCCATATCGATAAAAGATTTGAGAAGATGGTTGAAAGTGCTTTGAGGTAGATAGCATTTACCCAAAGCCGATGGATACTGTTATTCCTGAGGAGAAGTCCAAATCACAAAGTGGTTTTGTTGGGAAGAGAAAATGGAACATAAAAACAAGAAGCGGTCTTAATGAAAGGATGACTAAAAAAGGGCAAATAGGAGACCATTTGTTTTGGCTGTGGTGATAAATGTCACTGACTGTGAACTGCAAGAATGATGGGTAGAAATGCTATAACTTTGGCAAGTTTGGGCGTATTAACAAGAATAGTTCAAAAGAAGTGAAAGAGAAGCAGGTGATGAAGGCTTGTGCCATGATATTATTCAACCTTCAGCAAGTGCTGTAGGTGAAGGAGAAGGAGAAAATCATTATTATTCAGGGTATGCTTTCTACTCATGATGTGCCTATTCTTGTTTTGTTTGATACCAGTGTTTAATCTTCGTTTATATCTAGTGATCTAGTTGATAGAATAGAATCAAAATCAGGCCTAGTAGATAAACTTTTAATTGTGGCGGGTCATGTAGGAGGTTTGGCTACTTTGTCTATGGTTTGTCGAGATCCAGTCTTATCGATTCATGGTTATATGTTTATTATGCTTGTTTTGTTGTGTTTCTTGGGGTTAGGTATTCTACTAGGGATGGGCTGGCTTCAATTGCACAGAGTCATGATGTGTAACAGGCAATTGTTGGTGATGATAGGGACAAATGGTGAGAGGAGTTTGGAGTTGGGATGCCTATTGAATGAGGAGGTGAAGGTTAGCTTTCTGTATTCACCCGAGATTCCGCATGATGAATTGCCATCAATACCCATTGTGATAGAGTATGCGGACATATTCGAGGCATAATTTGGGAACTCGATCTCTCGATGTGGCGGTGTTATCCCGCCTTTTGGCAAGGCCAAGATATCAAGGAATTGACTGAAAGCCAAAGATCGCTCATTACAAATATCGGTTATACGCAGGTTTGCTATGGATATCGATAAATTTGGTCCGAGTCCGGATCAAGATACAATTGAGAAGACACGACAAACAAAGCTATGAAAGCCAATGTTCCAAGTCAATCCGAGTTTTTATGCTCAAAATATGATCGATGCAAGCCAAAGAAATCATCTTAATTGCATCCATCAGAGCGCTTCATTTCGTATCCATCAGCTGAAGAGCTTTGTTCGAATCCATCAAGCATTGGTAGTTCGTATCCATCAGGTGACCTTGGTTCGTATCCATCAAGTAATCATTGCTTCGTATCCATCACGAAACCACTGTTCATATCCATCAAGGCCAAGCAGAGCCGCCATCTGTTCGTATCCATCACATTGTCATTTGTTCATATCCATCAAGTTAGAGCAACTTCGATCGATACGAACAAGGCCACACAATTGATACTAGCCGAGCAACTTGGATCAATACGCATATAGCTACTTTCATCGATGCGAACTAAGTCGCCTCCATCGATACGAACAAGGCAACGATCTTTGATACGAACAAGGCGAAAACCTTGGGATGACTCTGTGAACTCGGCATCGAAAGTGGAGCGATCCAAAAATAAAGCGCCAAGTCAACTCGTAGGCACGTGCTCGGCATCAAGTCGAAATGATCGGTACGAACGGTATCGATACGAAGGGGACCGTGGCCGAAAATTTGCATCGATCATAACTTACAATTCACAAGTCCAAATGCTATGAAATTTTCATAGGAGCTTAACTACAACATAAAAATGTTCATGCCAAGTTTCGACTCGATTGGTCAAATCTTGATCGATACGAAATTCGTTCGTATTAATCACGGATCCAGTCGAAATCGCTTGGGATTGATCGCGTGGGCCCACCCACGTGTCAGAAGAGGTCTTTCGAGATCTGAACGAGATATCTGCATCCTACAGCTATGTAACATCCCGCCTTTTCGCACACTTTAAACCGACACACATGTCGATTCAAACCATACGGAAGGGCGGATTGTTATGGGGTAAATAAGAAGAACAGAGAAGAAATAAAACAAAACAGAATCTAACAGCGGAAGGATAAAATATAATAATCAAATATACAGTTCATGAAACTGTTTTACAAAATATTTTATTTTACTTGTACAATGAATATCAGAGTTACCCATACCAATACTATCAATGCAGTGGAATTAAATGGTGTAGTGAAATAATATAGTAGATACTAGTAATACAAATCTTTGTCTTCGTCCTCCAGAGCTAAATCCTCAAATCCTGAAACGCTCGGACTAACCCGAGCGAATTTGAAAAGACAAAACACTCGAGTCAGAATTAAAAGATCTTATGTAAGTTAAATTAAGAGAAATAAATATGAGTACTGTAACTCAAGAGATGCTCGGGATTTACACCTCCTAAGGGTCCGTTAAACTATTTACTATGTAGTATATTGCGCTATTATAATAATGTCTATTTATAAAATAAACTTACTTTTTAATAGCGTTAAGGGGTTACCCATATAGCCCATAACACGGAATATATTCCCATAGTCTATACAGTACCGTAATCTCCCCCGTAATGGGCGTCGTCAGAGGGCACTCCATAGGTATGGTACAAAACAAAACTCGTAGCAAAGGCTCGGTATGGTAGGTGACACGGCACAACTAGGCAATGCCAGGGTAGATATACCAATTGCTATCCGGGCTGGTGGAAACCGCAGCGCCCAGCTGCCGCCCACCTCAAACAAACTCCCCCAAAATCAAAAATAAAAATGGCCACTGAATCAATCCAAAGTCAAAGTATAATATCGAAGAGGAGTGTCCGATCAGAGGAATGACCTCATTGGCCCGAGAATCGCTCCTGTTTTAGCCACCTTATGCCAACTCACGGGAGTCGGGTCCACGTATTTACCTTACAGGAAACACCGCCACCAACCTACTTCATTCTGGAATCACCACCGCGTACACGGTTAGTCAAAGTGGTTTTCGATATTGACAGAGAGTATGTCCATATCCGATCCCGGTCACTTTGCCAACCAATCGTTATTATAACACCGCGGTCATTTAAAATAGTTTATACTTTAAAACCAGAACAAAAATTCCATTTCAAAACTATGAATACGATATCATCTTAAAACTCAAAACAATATGATATCATTTTATCCAAATATATTTCTTTTCCAAAATCATACTGCTTTAAAATTTAAAATATCTGGAAACCAAATATTTGACTTATACTTTCAAAGCATAATATTTCGAAATTCATATATTTTAAAACCATAACTACTAAAACTTGAATGGTTTGGATATTCAACGGTATACGAAATAAATGGTTTAACTTTAAGGTTACTTTGTAAAGAAAATAATTTCCATGGCTTTACAAATATATTTCTTTATTTAAAGTCTAAACCAAAATTTAAATACCACTTTCAAGTTCCAAAACCACTTCAATTTCTATATATATATATATCCATTTGGAGTATTAATATTTCAAAACTAAAGTTGGAATTTATTCCTTCAACCAAATTAAATGTTCTATTATTTAGTCTTGAATATTTACATAAAAATCCATAAATAAAACTCCAATTTCTAACAATTAAATATTTTCTTCAATTAAATTATACTAGAATATTCATTTTAAATTTATCTCGGAAAAATCCTGTTATAAATATCATACCTTAAAATATTCCAAACTTAAACATATAATATGAATTATCAAATTCCATTTCTCAATTTTTCCATTTTTATTTAATAGATTTATACACAGCTTAAATTCAAAATTTTTAACTTCATATGTATATATATAGAAGAATAACATTTATAAAATATCAAAATTAAAATTTTTTATAAGCCGTATCCCATCCAAACCATAGAAATCACTTTAAAATAATTTATATATAGACCACGGTGCCTGTATAAAATTTTCTATCCTATGGTCAAGTGATACGGATATTTATCATTTCAATCCGCAATTTAAAAATAAAATTTTGCGGTTGTATATCATTTCAAACCACAACCCCGAATAAAATGAAAATGCATGATGACTTGCAGTTTATACAATATAATTATAGCATTCATTCATCCAAATATCAATCATCAACCATCAATTGCAATCATCATCCAATTTTAAACAATCATTGATACATAGCATATGAATTATACAGGAATTAATAACAGATTATTAACTAACAGTTTCTATTCCATAATAAATTTAATGACTGTTAACTAGCAGTTTATGTGCAAAAATAAATTCTACCTGTCAAATTTTATGCAATAAATAAACTAAATTAACAGTTAAGTTAAATAAATGCGATTTAACAGATATGCTGAATAAAACACGCCAACAGTCGTAAATAAATTTCTACTCATATTTAAAATAAATTGAACAAACATAAAAACTTTTAGAAGTTGTGAGTGGGTTAAAACACTCACCTTTTGAATTTAAATCGAATTTAAATTCAATTTAAACTCAAAAATCCAACGGTCTCCAAATCTGTCCAAACCAGCGTCATCAGATCCGGAATTTAATTACGATCCTAACAAAAGAAATTTTGCGCGAAACGGGTAACGTATGAAAAAGTTGTTCAATTTTAATGAGTTGAAACAAAAATTAAATAAAACAAAATTAAACAACAACCTAATTAAAGCTTGCCACGTCATAAAGCTTCTTCTCAACTCACGTATGCTCGTCCAGGGAATGAACCCATTTCAACGCACGCCCTCCTCATCTTTGACCGTGTCTTTAGACCGCCCCAGGCCACCAGATGGTGACGCGCCTCCACCATTACGACTTCCCTAGCCGAGCTCTCCAATACCCAGAAACCAATTTGCAAATAGTCGCTCCAAATCAAAACGCCCAAATTGACTTAGGTTTCGAATTTTCTGATTTTGACCGCGATTTGCCACTGACTCGAGTATCGATTTCGAAAACAGAGACTGCGCGTAGATTCGTATGGATGAAATCTACAACATATATTTTTTTTTTGGAATTTTTCTGAGATGTTTGAATTTTCATTTGAAATTTGAATAGAAATAGATCTAGGTTTGCTTCCATTTGAGGAGGAGAAGGAGTTGAAGAAAAGAACGTACAGACAGATGATAGAAGATGGAGGCTAGGGTTTTTTTTCGATCGTCTATTTATAGATAGATCGCAAAAGAATAGGTGTGCACGAATTTTAACGTGCAAACGGAAGTGGTCCCAAAAGATAAATAATATTAATTACACACGTTACAGATTTAGGAAATAAATAAATTCCTTATCATTTACATTTTATTTTAACGTATATACAAATGTAAATCTAGACGTTTCGTTTACGTTTCAAAATATATCCACAATTTTATTAATTTCCAAATTGATCTAAACAAATTTAGATGTAAATTAAAAGTTGATAAGTCTATCCATTGCAGTGTTAATTTCTCCACTTCCTTATATTTAGAAATTATAAATTAAGTTTTCAAAAACCTATTTTTGATTTTCAAACTTTTATATACTCATCTTTTACCAGTAATAAGGATGCATTAACATTTGTTCATGGTTTCACCTTATTATCCTCAACTTCCATTTTTAATTTTCAATAATTACAATTGTTGAATGTTGATACTTTGATTAAATTTATATATCTTGCTTTCTATAATCTATATCAACAAATGGTCCAATTATAAATAGAATTAGCATTAACTTCATCTTATAGGATTAACTACTCCAATTACAAAACAAATCTACGCTAACTGCACGATTTAAGTCAATTAATTGTAATTGAGTCTACATTAATTGTTATAAATTATAAATTGGAACCTCAAAAAATTTGCTTATTGATTTAAAATCTTTCTATTCAGTAAATAAACATTTTATGGGTATAAATAACATTTGAATTATAACACATGTCATTAGTGCATGCTTCATTTCTTATAAACTCCCCTTTATTAACTAGAACACGTTAACCAAAAAAAATAATTAATTTAGATTTATTTCAATCGATTGCCATTCTTAACTTAACATACTCAAAATGGTTAACCTAAATAATTGTTACCCTTTTACATTCAAATTCACTTACAACCATCATTACAACAATGTTGCCATAGATTTAGATTTAATTAAATAAATTAGATAAATGGGTAAAGTTTTGTAATTATCACTAATGCCAAATATATATGCATTAATTACTACTTATTATTATGAATTCATTTATTAATTTACTGGTTGCCTTTGTCTTCTTATATCCTATTTACTACCATACTTTCTATTTAGTTATAGTTTATCAATATATATACCTAGGCAAATCAAGTTCTTGTCTTTTCTGTTATTTCAATTAAATTGGGTATGCACAAATAAATTGTTTATTAACTTATTCTTACAAAATTATTTACATGCATTCAGTTACACCTAATTTAATGCATTGATTTTCATTTATAAATTAAAGGTTTTTCCTTTAAAAGCTTTTATTACTAACCATACTCCAACCTCTACAGGACACTGATTTATTAAATTTGCACTTATTATGCATACTTTTAGCAACTCATATGTACTTTGCGTCTATTCCCCAAATTTCACATTCTATTTTACATAATTTACATTGATTACTATTTATTATTATTGCTTTACCGATAAATTAGATATTTGCATTGGTTTTGCTTATGCTAAATTAATTTCCCATAATAAATAAGGTTTCAAAACAATCAATAACATTTCCTTAGCCCAAACCCCGTTTACCAATTATTTTCCTTCAATAATTCATGTTGCTATAAAATACGTACATTTACACTTTATAGTTATTCTAATATACCTATTCCAACACTCTTAACCCTTATCTTTACTTTCACCCACTTGTAACATAAATTTTTATTTTCAAATTTATTCCCATTTACGGTTAATCAATGTTATTTTACATTAACCAAATTTAATATTCACCTTTTGTAACGACCCAGAATTTTTAGAAATTAAAATTTGAATATTTAATTAATTTTAAATATTAATAAGTGAATTTATAAGTCGAATAAATTTTTATTTGAATTTTTGGATTTTATTGAATAATTAAATCGATAATTTAATATGTTAAATTATGGAAATAATTGAAAATTTGAGTTAAATATGATTGAAAATGATTTGTAAAATTTTATTTTATCATATGGGAGTTAGAACAATATTTTAGAACTTTTAAAATCGAATTAAAAGTTTATTTGTGAAAATTGAATATTTTAATATTAAAATCGACTAGTGAAAATAGTCAATTTTTGAACAGTCTCAGAATTGAACAAAACCAGTTCTATTGGATCCGTAATAGTTAGTTATTACGGGATTTCAATTTTCGTGTCAATCGGAGCTATCGTTTGAGTGTGGCAGCTCGAAACGCATCGAATTATTTTTTAATTTTAATTTAGCGAGTTAAAATAGCCATTTTTCAAAAAGTCTCGGATTTCGACGAAACCAGTTTCATCGGATCCGTAATGTGATATTATTGTAAGGTTTCAAATTTCAAGTCAATTGGATTTACCGTTTGTCCGTTACAAATTAAAACGCCTAGAAATCGATTTAAATCGGTTTAATTTAAATTGAGCGTTTATAGCCATAACTCGCACAGATGTCCGAATTAGCTTTCGAAACCTGTTCCATTGTGTCCGGAACGCGGGATAAACCCTAGGAACGTCAGTTTCGGCGCGTAAATCGGAGTTTGGAATTTCCGGATGAATAGTGTCGTTCGTTTCTCTATAAATAGACCCCCACTCTCTTCATAAATAAATAAAAAAAATAAACAAAACCCTAATTTGTTTGCCCTAGCCGCCACCCTATATTTGAACGGCCAGAATTTCATCATTCTTCTTCCACTAATCCTATCCAATCCACTCACTTTCATCGGAATTGATCAACTACAAAGTTGTAGCTAACGTCGAGTGCTTCACTTCTATACGGTTGAGATGATGTTTAGTTGACCAGAGGAGGAGCTAGGGGGCCGACAGTGGCCAGGTGCGCACGGTTTTGCATGCAACATAGGGGGCCGAGCTCCACCCTAGTGTGGCCGAGCATGGTGGTGGGGTTGGGCTACACGACGGCGCTCCCTGATCGAGTTTAAGTTCAACGTGGTGATGGTGATAATTAACCCTAATTATCTAAATGGGTTCGGCCTCTTCGTTGCCTGGAGATGTGAAAAACGTGGGAGAAGGGGAAGAAGAAAGCAACGGTGATGATGGAGGGTTGTATGATCTTGTGGCCTGGAATTAGTGTAGGGTTTTAATTATGAATTTAAGTTGTAATTATTAAGTTTAAATTCGTATAAACTTCATAATATCATAACTTTTTCATACGAGGTCGAAAACGCGCGAAACCAGTTGCGTTGGAATCGTATGGACGAGCACTACGCGATGAAATTGGATTGGAGTCGTTTGGAGTTAGTGAAAATTTCATGTAAAATTAAACGTCCGTTTAATTTTATTCGAAATAAATCGCTAAAACGGAATTTAAAATCAAGGTGAGAACTTCTCACTCAGTCGAATCAGTTTCGATTTTATTTTAAATAGTTAGATTTAAAATATTTGAATGCATGTTTGAATGATGATTGATATCTATTGATTGTTAAAATAGACATTATACGCCGTTATTAAGCGGATGTTATTTATTAAAAACATATACCGTGAATATTTCATAAACAGTGAAATTGGTATTATATATAGTAGCAATATATATATATTGGCATATGTATATATTGGAGTTATTGATTTCCCGCATTTTTTGTTTAGCGGATGAGACCCTATTACGCCGTCTATTAAGCGGATAATATTTAAATCCCATATACCGCGATAATTTCGTACTGGAGCGAAATTGGTATTGTGTTAATGTTTGTGGATGCAGGAAAACAGGTTGGAGGGATCCAACTGGATTCCTCAACAGTTTTTATTTGATTTCAGATATTTTGATATTTGATGGATTTTCATATTGATATATGATATCGTTGTAGTCGTGATTGACTATTTTGTGTGTAGCATCATTGGACCAAATTTTGGGATTTTAAAATAATTTTTAAAGTGATTTTTGAGAATATACTATATTTTGGAATTGATCCATTATAAATAAATAAACGTTATAATTTTTAAAGTTATAAAAATTATGATTTTTAAGAAATATAGTTAAAAGCTGATTTTTGAAAATAAGGAATTAATGATTTTATAAAATAGTTTAATCGGGATTTTAGAATTATTGTGAACAGTTTAAATATAGGATTTATAAAATTTAATTATTTTTTGAATCAAAAGGATGAAGTTTTTAAAGGAATTTAAAGACGTTTAAAAAGAATAATCTAAATTGATTTATATTAAGAGATTTATAAATGGATATTTATAAATTGAAATATTGACATTATAAAACGAGTTTTTATAAGTGTTTGAATGAAGTGAAAATGAATTTTTGTAAATGAATGGAATTCATAAAATTTTAAATGGTAAAGTTAAAAATGAAATTTATAAATAGTAAGATTTATAAATTTCGTGAAATTATTAAAGAATATATTTGGATAAATAATTGAATCTTATAAGTTATAAGATTTATAATTATGAAGTTTAAAAGAACGATTTTTGTAAAATAATCGTTTTATAAGTATTTAACTTATAATATGAACTTTTAGTTTATAATTGAGTTATAAACTGGAATAGGTTAATAAAAGAATTTATAAAAAGGAAGTTTTTATAAATAAATAGAAATGGAATTTATAAACGTTGTTTTATAAATTCGCAAATGACTTATTTTGACAAGAAAATTTGTTGAAACCTATAAATGGAGTTATATTCACATTTCTGAATAGTGAATAATCTTTTGAATTAAAATGAAGAAAAGGATGAAATTGTTAATGAAGTCTATTCACATTTCTGAATAGTGAATAATCCTTTGAATTAAAATGAAGAAAAGGATGAAATTGTTAATGAAGTATATTCACGTTTTTGAATAGTGAATAATCCTTTGAATTAAAATGAATAAAAGGATGAAATTGTTAATGAAGTATATTCACGTTTTTGAATAGTGAATAATATGTTAAAGAAAATGTTTAGAATGTGATATTTTAAATAGAATTAAAACGATCTAATGAAGTTTTAAATGTGTTAAGATTCGAAACCATAGATTTCAACATTGATTGTTGAAATAGACGTTTTCGAGAAATAAAAGGAAATAGTGGACTATAACACTGTTGTTATAGTAAATGATTTCCGAAAGAAAATGTTTTGTATAGTATTGGGATTTATATATCTATTTTAATTTTGAATCCCTATGCTAGTGATTTTGGAACGTCGTAACGATGTTTTACGTAACATTCGTTTTGGCCCAAATAAATATGTCTAAGAGCATGATTTCCTTAAAGAATGAAATATATACTTAATTTCGATTTAAGTATATTGAATATTTTCTAAGTGTTGAAAATAAATAACTTTGTGAATTACTTATTTAATAAGTATGGAAATGTTTTCCAATATAAAGTGAATATTAGAGAATTTATCTTTTTGAAGATAAATTGAATGAATAATTGAAATCGTATATGCATAGATATTTTGGATTATAAATTCACTAAGGAATTTATAAAAGAAAGTGGAATTGGTTTAAAAATAAATATTGATTTATTTTTGAAGTATGAAATAATATATCTTGTAAAGATATTTTTGGAAAATAAATAATTTGGAAAATTATTTGGAATCTGGTGATGTGTGCATATCCATTGATAGTTCAATAACCGACTATCAATATTTCCCTTTGAATGGGTATTTGATGTGATTTGTTTGAATTTGAATGCCACACTTATTTTTGAATAAGTGCTCACTATTCGGGTTAACCGGGAAAGGACCATGGGGTCGTATAACCCATTCCGAATATGTGATACGTCGTTATAATTGCATTGAAGATCGGTGTTGAAGACCCGGTATTTGCAAGAGCGATAGGATGACCTGTCGATTTACTCTGCACCGAGTTGCTCCGGTATAGAGTTCTCCATATGTGATGGTGAATCCGATCAGGATTGTGAATATCCGGATTGCAAGGACTTCTTTGTAAGTGCCTTCGGTTTTGTTCGAGCCCGGAACAGACTTGTATGGATTGTATGTCTGACGTTACAAATTGAGATATAAAGCAGATTTCTTTCAAATATATTTCTGTTGGTGGCGGAGAGTTTATTCTTTTAGCTTAACACCCTTCTCTGAGACGTACGAGCTCAGAGGTTATATAGTTGAAGTTATCAGTGATATATTCCCAATTTGGTAATGTGACATGCTGAGTGTTGCTGTAAATGATCATTGTGTTGATTATTTGTGATAGGATCATTTATTTGATCGTCTATCTTAGTGATCATTGTGTTGATCATTTGTTGACCCAAAGCATGGCTTTTGTATAAAGTATGTTTTTGTGGACGTGACTTCGTCGAGCCTCACACCCCGGAAATGGTCAAAACAGGAAAGATGCGGCAAGGTTATGAGGGGTAGCTCCCTTTAGGGTATGTACATTTCCTTCTGGATAGAGGTGGTATCATGGTATGGAGCCCAGATATTTAACCTATGTGGTTACTGCAAATTTATTACTTTGTGGTTGTTGGTTATCGGGATCCCGTGAGAAAGGTCGTTTACGATCGGGGAATGGCGTGCTCGTGTCAGTAGTTACCCAGTTAGGGGTAACCCGGCCTTGTGTTGGCAGAGTTCCGGTTTGGTTCTCGGGGATGTCTTTCCAGAGGCATTCTCATGTGGCAATGGGAAGTTCCTTGGCCTGATCATTTGTTGGAAATCCAAAGAAACAATACGAAACTTGTACGGTTTTAGTTGTAGAACCTGCTTCCTCAGGAAGTAGCTATAGTAGGCATAATATAATGGTACCTATGCTGGCTAAGATTTATATTCTACTTTCGAAATGAATTTCTTCTACACTATGCACTAATAATAATATCAAAATTGATTTGATTTTAATGCGTATCAAGCATGTTTGGCTATCATAAGGAGAAATCTTCTCCAAGTCTGCGTTTGCATTGTGTGTGTGGCAGGAGGTCTTATGGTAGTCTCATTTTTAAAAGCATTTCGAATTGAATTTAAAAATATTCCTCTATTTTGATTTTAAAGATAAATAAACTGTTTTGAGTTCTCACACCAGTCACATGACTGACTTGGAGTTTATTGTTTTCCTTCCTAAACTCTGGGTGCCCACCAATTTCTACACGGGCAGTCAAGAGTTAGGTTTATCAGGATATTCTGGATATTCTGGAGTTGCTGGAGGCAAGATGGATGGCATGGCGTATTATTAGTATATAGTATTTCTTTTTCCGCTGAACTGTTGTTGTTGTTATTGTTGTACACTCTGATGATATGATGTAATGAAATGAAATGTATAAAATGTAATAACTGATATAGTTCTTTGTTTAACGATTATTCATTTATTATTATATGTTGTTCCGCTGCGAATTGTGAGATTCTGATGTTGTTCTGTTGTTTTCTGTTCCGTTCTATGTTCTTTATTCTATTTTTCTTTCCCCTCCATTTTCTATTCTCTCTCTATATTCTATTTTTCTTCTATTTTAAAATTTTCTATTTTCTTTTCTTTTTCTTCCCTCTCTTCTTTTTTTCTTTCTTCTTCTTTTCTTTTTCTTAAAACCATAACATTTCGGGTTTTTGGCCTTCGATTTCTCGACAGTCGATAAAGTGATTGTCGATGTTGAATTTTCGAAAGTCGAAAATTTCCGTTCGTTACATTTGGTATCAGAGCTTATGGTTAAGCGACAACCATGGTTCTGTTGGGTATAATTCATTAGAGATAGAGTCAGCAGTACTCTAGAATGAGTTTGAGTGTAATAATAGCTATGAGAGCGTATTTGTTAGTGAATATATGAAATTGTTTTATATTGTGATGATTGGTTTATTGAGTGGCATATGAACTTTCGTCAGCGTGGTCCGCAAGACTATGCCGAAGGGGTTTCTAAACACTTGAATAGAACAATTCGGCACAATATTGATTTTTAAAATTGGGTAAATGAAATAATTTTACCTTAATTATATTTTATATATAAAGAAAATAATTTTTCAGAATTATTAAAGTGTATGTAAGTTGATTGTTTAGTTGTTTGAATAATCTAAATAAAAGAATAATTGTATAAGCAAAAGAATTATAAGAATTGAATTATAATTAAAGTAATTTACAATTGTGAAATAAACTTATATATATAAGAAGTGAAGCTATATGAATATATTTATGAATATGAGTTGTAAATAAAAATGAATTTAAAGTTAAAGAGAAGTATAACTTAAGAGATGTTGAATGAAGTTGATATTGGTATCAAACTAAATTAATAAAGTGAAATTCATTAAAACTTATGTTATTGGAAGTTGAATAATTGAATGAAAATCAATTTAATTAAACCAATTGTAAGCAAAGGAATTTGGTTGTAATTAATATACATTGATTGTTATATGATTGTTAGTTGATTGTATATAATTCATTAAGTGTTAATGAAATTGAAAGCTAAATCAATTAAAATCCAATTGGAAGTTAAGTGAATCTTAAATAAAATTGAATTTGATTTGGAAGTGAACCAACTTGTGAATTAGTGAATGCAAACTAATTAAAATTGAATAAGAATGAATGTTGATAAAATCCAATGTTAATAAATCAAATGTGATTAAATTGAAAACCAATTCATTGAATATGAATGAGAATATGAATGAATATTTATTGGTTATGGATGTTAGTTGGTTGATGTTTGCATTTGTTGTTTAGTTGCATTTGTTATGTGACATATATAGTTGTTATGTTGCTATATGTTGTATAGTGATATTATTTTCATATATGCATGTTCTCATGTTGTTTGTTGAGTGTTTAGTAGGTGTGGATCGCGTTTGCTTCGCATTTGGAGCTCGCTTTCGCGCTATATTAGCCGTATATGCTCGCTAATAAAGTATAAGGTACATATCTCGGATTAAATATCGTACTTTTACACTTTTTCCCTGCGGGATGCCTCATTACTTGATGAGATGTATATTTGTGATATATATACTGTCATTTTTTTTCGGATCGAGCCGCGCAAAGGAGACTATGGCGAATTTTTCCGAAAATTTAAGGCGTTAGAAAAATTTTGAGAAAATTGGGAAATTTTTTGAAAACTTTAACTTTGATTTTGGGATTGAAAGTTAAACAATAGTAGTTGTTTTTGAAAAGATAACTAAGTATGATTTGAAAAATTAGTAAGTTATTGTAAGAAGTTTGACTATGGATTTTGGAAAATTAATAAATTCTATAACTTTTCTTACTTAATAATTTCGAGGACGAAATTCTTTTAAGTGGGGAAGATTGTAACGACCCAGAATTTTTAGAAATTAAAATTTGAATATTTAATTAATTTTAAATATTAATAAGTGAATTTATAAGTCGAATAAATTTTTATTTGAATTTTTGGATTTTATTGAATAATTAAATCGATAATTTAATATGTTAAATTATGGAAATAATTGAAAAATTGAGTTAAATATGATTGAAAATGATTTGTAAAATTTTATTTTATCATATGGGAGTTAGAACAATATTTTAGAACTTTTAAAATCGAATTAAAAGTTTATTTGTGAAAATTGAATATTTTAATATTAAAATCGACTAGTGAAAATAGTCAATTTTTGAACAGTCTCAGAATTGAACGAAACCAGTTCCATTGGATCCGTAATAGTTAGTTATTACGGGATTTCAATTTTCGTGTCAATCGGAGCTATCGTTTGAGTGTGGCAGCTCGAAACGCATCGAATTATTTTTTAATTTTAATTTAGCGAGTTAAAATAGCCATTTTTTCAAAAAGTCTCGGATTTCGACGAAACCAGTTTCATCGGATCCGTAATGTGATATTATTGTAAGGTTTCAAATTTCAAGTCAATTGGATTTACCGTTTGTCCGTTACAAATTAAAACGCCTAGAAATCGATTTAAATCGGTTTAATTTAAATTGAGCGTTTATAGCCATAACTCGCACAGATGTCCGAATTAGCTTTCGAAACCTGTTCCATTGTGTCCGGAACGCGGGATAAACCCTAGGAACGTCAGTTTCGGCGCGTAAATCGGAGTTCGGAATTTCCGGATGAATAGTGTCGTTCGTTTCTCTATAAATAGACCCCCACTCTCTTCATAAATAAAAAAAAAATAAACAAAACCCTAATTTGTTTGCCCTAGCCACCACCCTATATTTGAACGGCCAGAATTTCATCATTCTTCTTCCACTAATCCTATCCAATCCACTCACTTTCATCGGAATTGATCAACTACAAAGTTGTAGCTAACGTCGAGTGCTTCACATCTATACGGTTGAGATGATGTTTAGTTGACCAGAGGAGGAGCTAGGGGGGGCCGACAGTGGCCAGGTGCGCACGGTTTTGCATGCAACATAGGGGGCCGAGCTCCACCCTAGTGTGGCCGAGCATGGTGGTGGGGTTGGGCTACACGACGGCGCTCCCTGATCGAGTTTAAGTTCAACGTGGTGATGGTGATAATTAACCCTAATTATCTAAATGGGTTCGGCCTCTTCGTTGCCTGGAGACGTGAAAAACGTGGGAGAAGGGGAAGAAGAAAGCAACGGTGATGATGGAGGGTTGTATGATCTTGTGGCCTGGAATTAGTGTAGGGTTTTAATTATGAATTTAAGTTGTAATTATTAAGTTTAAATTCGTATAAACTTCATAATATCATAACTTTTTCATACGAGGTCGAAAACGCGCGAAACCAGTTGCGTTGGAATCGTATGGACGAGCACTACGCGATGAAATTGGATTGGAGTCGTTTGGAGTTAGTGAAAATTTCGTGTAAAATTAAACGTCCGTTTAATTTTATTCAAAATAAATCGCTAAAACGGAATTTAAAATCAAGGTGAGAACTTCTCACTCAATCGAATCAGTTTCGATTTTATTTTAAATAGTTAGATTTAAAATATTTGAATGCATATTTGAATGATGATTGATATCTATTGATTGTTAAAATAGACATTATACGTCGTTAGTAAGCGGATGTTATTTATTAAAAACATATACCGCGAATATTTCATAAACAGTGAAATTGGTATTATATATAGTAGCAATATATATATATATATTGGCATATGTATATATTGGAGTTATTGATTTCCCGCATTTTTTGTTTAGCGGATGAGACCCTATTACGCCGTCTATTAAGCGGATAATATTTAAATCTCATATACCGCGATAATTTCGTACTGGAGCGAAATTGGTATTGTGTTAATGTTTGTGGATGCAGGAAAACAGGTTGGAGGGATCCAACTAGATTCCTCAACAGTTTTTATTTGATTTCAGATATTTTGATATTTGATGGATTTTCATATTGATATATGATATCGTTGTAGTCGTGATTGACTATTTGGTGTGTAGCATCATTGGACCAAATTTTGGGATTTTAAAATGATTTTTAAAGTGATTTTTGAGAATATACTATATTTTGGAATTGATCCATTATAAATAAATAAACGTTATAATTTTTAAAGTTATAAAAATTATGATTTTAAAGAAATATAGTTAAAAGCTGATTTTTGAAAATAAGGAATTAATGATTTTATAAAATAGTTTAATCGGGATTTTAGAATTATTGTGAACAGTTTAAATATAGGATTTATAAAATTTAATTATTTTTTGAATCAAAAGGATGAAGTTTTTAAAGGAATTTAAAGACGTTTAAAAAGAATAATCTAAATTGATTTATATTAAGAGATTTATAAATGGATATTTATAAATTGAAATATTGACATTATAAAACGAGTTTTTATAAGTGTTTGAATGAAGTGAAAATGAATTTTTGTAAATGAATGGAATTCATAAAATTTTAAATGGTAAAGTTATAAATGAAATTTATAAATAGTAAGATTTATAAATTTCGTGAAATTATTAAAGAATATATTTGGATAAATAATTGAATCTTATAAGTTATAAGATTTATAATTATGAAGTTTAAAAGAACGATTTTTGTAAAATAATCGTTTTATAAGTATTTAACTTATAATATGAACTTTTAGTTTATAATTGAGTTATAAACTGGAATAGGTTAATAAAAGAATTTATAAAAAGGAAGTTTTTATAAATAAATAGAAATGGAATTTATAAACGTTGTTTTATAAATTCGCAAATGACTTATTTTGACAAGAAAATTTGTTGAAACCTATAAATGGAGTTATATTCACATTTCTGAATAGTGAATAATCCTTTGAATTAAAATGAAGAAAAGGATGAAATTGTTAATGAAGTGTATTCACATTTCTGAATAGTGAATAATCCTTTGAATTAAAATGAAGAAAAGGATGAAATTGTTAATGAAGTATATTCACGTTTTTGAATAGTGAATAATCCTTTGAATTAAAATGAATAAAAGGATGAAATTGTTAATGAAGTATATTCACGTTTTTGAATAGTGAATAATATGTTAAAGAAAATGTTTAGAATGTGATATTTTAAATAGAATTAAAACGATCTAACGAAGTTTTAAATGTGTTAAGATTCGAAACCATAGATTTCAACATTGATTGTTGAAATAGACGTTTTCGAGAAATAAAAGGAAATAGTGGACTATAACACTGTTGTTATAGTAAATGATTTCCGAAAGAAAATGTTTTGTATAGTATTGGGATTTATATATCTATTTTAATTTTGAATCCCTATGCTAGTGATTTTGGGACGTCGTAACGATGTTTTACGTAACATTCGTTTTGGCCCAAATAAATATGTCTAAGAGCATGATTTCCTTAAAGAATGAAATATATACTTAATTTCGATTTAAGTATATTGAATATTTTCTAAGTGTTGAAAATAAATAACTTTGTGAATTACTTATTTAATAAGTATGGAAATGTTTTCCAATATAAAGTGAATATTAGAGAATTTATCTTTTTGAAGATAAATTGAAATGAATAATTGAAATCGTATATGCATAGATATTTTGGATTATAAATTCACTAAGGAATTTATAAAAGAAAGTGGAATTGGTTTAAAAATAAATATTGATTTATTTTTGAAGTATGAAATAATATATCTTGTAAAGATATTTTTGGAAAATAAATAATTTGGAAAATTATTTGGAATCTGGTGATGTGTGCATATCCATTGATAGTTCAATAACCGACTATCAATATTTCCCTTTGAATGGGTATTTGATGTGATTTGTTTGAATTTGAATGCCACACTTATTTTTGAATAAGCGCTCACTATTCGGGTTAACCGGGAAAGGACCATGGGGTCGTATAACCCATTCCGAATATGTGATACGTCGTTATAATTGCATTGAAGATCGGTGTTGAAGACCCGGTATTTGCAAGAGCGATAGGATGACCTGTCGATTTACTCTGCACCGAGTTGCTCCGGTATAGAGTTCTCCATATGTGATGGTGAATCCGATCAGGATTGTGAATATCCGGATTGCAAGGACTTCTTTGTAAGTGCCTTCGGTTTTGTTCGAGCCCGGAACAGACTTGTATGGATTGTATGTCTGACGTTACAAATTGAGATATAAAGCAGATTTCTTTCAAATATATTTCTGTTGGTGGCGGAGAGTTTATTCTTTTAGCTTAACACCCTTCTCTGAGACGTACGAGCTCAGAGGTTATATAGTTGAAGTTATCAGTGATATATTCCCAATTTGGTAATGTGACATGCTGAGTGTTGCTGTAAATGATCATTGTGTTGATTATTTGTGATAGGATCATTTATTTGATCGTCTATCTTAGTGATCATTGTGTTGATCATTTGTTGACCCAAAGCATGGCTTTTGTATAAAGTATGTTTTTGTGGACGTGACTTCGTCGAGCCTCACACCCCGGAAATGGTCAAAACAGGAAAGATGCGGCAAGGTTATGAGGGGTAGCTCCCTTTAGGGTATGTACATTTCCTTCTGGATAGAGGTGGTATCATGGTATGGAGCCCAGATATTTAACCTATGTGGTTACTGCAAATTTATTACTTTGTGGTTGTTGGTTATCGGGATCCCGTGAGAAAGGTCGTTTACGATCGGGGAATGGCGTGCTCGTGTCAGTAGTTACCCAGTTAGGGGTAACCCGGCCTTGTGTTGGCAGAGTTCCGGTTTGGTTCTCGGGGATGTCTTTCCAGAGGCATTCTCATGTGGCAATGGGAAGTTCCTTGGCCTGATCATTTGTTGGAAATCCAAAGAAACAATACGAAACTTGTACGGTTTTAGTTGTAGAACCTGCTTCCTCAGGAAGTAGCTATAGTAGGCATAATATAATGGTACCTATGCTGGCTAAGATTTATATTCTACTTTCGAAATGAATTTCTTCTACACTATGCACTAATAATAATATCAAAATTGATTTGATTTTAATGCGTATCAAGCATGTTTGGCTATCATAAGGAGAAATCTTCTCCAAGTCTGCGTTTGCATTGTGTGTGTGGCAGGAGGTCTTATGGTAGTCTCATTTTTAAAAGCATTTCGAATTGAATTTAAAAATATTCCTCTATTTTGATTTTAAAGATAAATAAACTGTTTTGAGTTCTCACACCAGTCACATGACTGACTTGGAGTTTATTGTTTTCCTTCCTAAACTCTGGGTGCCTACCAATTTCTACACGGGCAGTCAAGAGTTAGGTTTATCAGGATATTCAGGATATTCTGGAGTTGCTGGAGGCAAGATGGATGGCATGGCGTATTATTAGTATATAGTATTTCTTTTTCCGCTGCACTGTTGTTGTTGTTATTGTTGTACACTCTGATGATATGATGTAATGAAATGAAATGTATAAAATGTAATAACTGATATAGTTCTTTGTTTAAAGATTATTCATTTATTATTATATGTTGTTCCGCTGCGAATTGTGAGATTCTGATGTTGTTCTGTTGTTTTCTGTTCCGTTCTATGTTCTCTATTCTATTTTTCTTTCCCCTCCATTTTCTATTCTCTCTCTATATTCTATTTCTCTTCTATTTTAAAATTTTCTATTTTCTTTTCTTTTTCTTCCCTCTCTTCTTTTTTTCTTTCTTCTTCTTTTCTTTTTCTTAAAACCATAACATTTCGGGTTTTTGGCCTTCGATTTCTCGACAGTCGATAAAGTGAGTGTCGATGTTGAATTTTCGAAAGTCGAAAATTTCCGTTCGTTACACCTTTAATTTCACATCTTCAAAGTATATCTAGAAAAAATCTTTCCACCACTTAATTTACTGAATCTTATGCAGTCTTACTATAAATAGGTTTTAAATTACCATTACTGAACATTCAATTACTATCCAAAGTATTTATTCATAAATCAATTCGATATATACGGTTGTTTCCTTCTATTTGATTTATACCTAGTATACATTTTCCTAAATCCTGTTTCATTACCTTCATTAAATGGTTATCGCGTTGAGATCAAATTTATTAGCTTATATCACATTATTACCATTAATTAAAATTGGCTTACAATTTTTTTTTATTCAATACTCTAAATAAATAACATATTATTCCATAATTGCTCTTGTTTCCACATATTCCATTCAAAAATTAAACCACAATATTTACATTATTTTATTGAATTGGAAATCTCATTTTAAATTGTTAACTTTTAATAAGAACAAATGGCAACACCAAATTCCTAACATTCATTTTATTAAAAATTATGGAAAATATGACAAATTTAGTTAACGAAATTTTTGGGTCGTTACACTCTCCCCCACTCAAAACGTTTCATCCCCGAAAAGGAAAAGAAGGGAGAAGAAAGAATTAAATAACAATACATCTTATTCAAAATATTTAACTTATAAACAGTAATTTACTAAATTTATTATCTTAAATAAAATATACCCGTTTTATAATCATTATATCCTTTTATACTTAAATAATTAAAGTTTGGAAAACATTTTCAACATAATTCTAAGTCCAAAATTTACGGGAAATTTTGGCAGAGTCTCCTTGGTACGGAGAGCCTTGGAAAAATATAATACCGAAATATAACAAAGTATCATATAGAATATTCAAAATAGTATATCCCAACACGGGAAAATATATAAAAATAGCGCTACAAAACGTAAACCGGGAACGTACCTATTTGTTGGGCAAATTACGCTTAATTTATGGAAACAAAAGCAGTAACAATTGCTTCCATACCTGCATTTCACTTATATAATCTAAAAAGGTTAACTATTTATATAAAGTGAAATATTTTCATGGTTTCAACTACTAACAACAATAAATACACAATCATCAATTTCGACAAACAGTATACACAACAAAACAAAACAACCATTAAATCAAACAAGCAAATAGTTGTTCGGGTTCAAAACTTGAAATGGTACGGAATAAAAAATAACTATCCAGTGCATCATTTACTCAAGAGTCTTAGATGGGACAAAAATAGATTATTTATTCATCCAACAACTTCAAATTTCCGTACCCAGCCAACTATAAAGTAAACAATATCGATTTAAACCAACAAATCAATTCAACTTATATAAATTCATTACATACTTTAATTGTTTGATTTCTTTTCTTTTATTCAACCCACATAAATTTTCCTTTATATAATTTACATTTATTTCTAACAAACTTCAAATTTTATTTCTCATTCAATGGTTGTTTCCTTATTTCTACTTATTACTTACCATTATTCATTTTTATTTTATTTAGGTTATGTAAGTCTCTTTTATTTGTACTACATTTAATGCACTTCTCAATTTCCACTCATTTATTTAATGCTTACATTTCTATTATATTAAATTACAGTAACCCTTTTTTAATTACACTTAAATTCTTAACCTTATAACCTCCATTCTTATAAATAAAGGATTTTATTAATTTATTACCTAAGGTTTACAGTCATTTGTCTATATTACCTACTTTCCATTTTATTCAACTAGTAGCATTTAAATCATACTAAATTTTATAACCATACACATCAATCCTTATTTATTAAAGAGCTTCGTTTTATTTACTTAAGTTTAAAATCACCTATTTATAATACTTACCTTTAATTATGGTAAAATTTCAATTATAACTTAAGTTTATGCCATTAAATTCTCATTTATAATAGAAATTCTTTGAATACTTCATTATTTTCAAAATTTCTACTTGTATAATATTCTATTCCAATCTTCTTATTTAACATTTCAACTTTTCATATTTGGTAAGTTATTTGTGTAAAGAAAAAATGCAAAAGAACTTATACAAGTTTTATCTCATCTTTTAATTAAATTTAATGTTCAACAATATTACTTTTTTTTTGTCTCATATGTTAAAAATTTCAAATTTCCCTTTATAACTTTGCATAAATTTTCTTACCTAAATTAGAGGTATAAATTCATTAATTACTTACCTTTTATTTCACTAAAATAATTTAAACTATTAATTAATGGAAATTTAAGAATTAAATACCGGGTCAAATTTCAAATTATTTTAAAAATAATAGATAAATAATTTCTTACAACTTTTATATCTCTAATTATATTTAAAACAATTAAAATTTTAAATAATTTCAAAATAATTCTGCAGTAGAATTTACCAAGTGGCCTTTCCCCTTCGAAACTCGAAAATGAAAGTCGATGATGCGGCCGCCATCACCGAAATTATTTTCCAGCGATAGAGGGGAAAGTACGAAACTTATTTTCTCCAAAATCCTCTTTAAAACAATTCTTCCGAATTCAAAATGAAATATTTATATCGGAAAATATGTATAACAATATTATTATACTTCAAAATCCTTTGAAAGCAAATTTTCAAAATCCCGGACTTAAGTCCTAAAATTTCCAAATTTCATTGATTTTATTTTCAATCTTATTTTACCTATTATATATAAATTTTATTCCTAGCAACCAATCTATTGCAACCAAATATATATATCTTTTGGAAAATTTATTTTATATATATAGAAGATATAATAGGCAAAATTATTTCATTTACCTATATTTAAAACAAATATTATGTCGGTCTGTCCTATTAAGTGTTTAGAAATCCCTATTGATGTCATAGCGTCCCATGCACCAACCAGAATTTATAAATACAAAACGGAACAGATTAACACAATATCAAAATCTTTTTATAACACTAACAAATACGCCCTCTCATATATATACACTCAGCGACTCCCATAGGGTATTACTACCCTATTAACAAAGAGTCAAACCCCACAAAGCTAAGGTTTATCGCTAAACCAAAGCTCTGATACCAACTGTAACATCCCGCCTTTTCGCACACTTTAAACCGACACACATGTCGATTCAAACCATACGGAAGGGCAGATTGTTATGGGGTAAATAAGAAGAACAGAGAAGAAATAAAACAAAACAGAATCTCACAGCGGAAGGATAAAATATAATAATCAAATATACAGTTCATGAAACTGTTTTACAAAATATTTTATTTTACTTGTACGATGAATATCAGAGTTACCCATACCAATACTATCAATGCAGCGGAATTAAATGGTGTAGTGAAATAATATAGTAGATACTAGTAATACAAATCTTTGTCTTCGTCCTCCAGAGCTAAATCCTCAAATCCTGAAATGCTCGGACTGACCCGAGCGAATTTGAAAAGACAAAACACTCGAGTCAGAACTAAAAGACCTTATGTAAGTTAAATTAACAGAAATAAATATGAGTACAGTAACTCAAGAGATGCTCGGGATTTACATCTCCTAAGGGTCCGTTAAACTATTTACTATGTAGTATATTGCGCTATTATAATAATGTCTATTTATAAAATAAACTTACTTTTTAATAGCGTTAAGGGGTTACCCATATAGCCCTTAACACAGAATATATTCTCATAGTCTATACAGTACCGTAATCTCCCCCGTAATGGGCATCGTCAGAGGGTACTCCATAGGTATGGTACAAAACAAAACTCGTAGTAAAGGCTCGGTATGGTAGGTGACACGGCACAACTAGGCAATGCCAGGGTAGATATACCAATTGCTATCCGGGCTGGTGGAAACGCGCAGCGCACAGCTGCCGCCCACCTCGAACAAACTCCCCCAAAATCAAAAATAAAAGTGGCCACTGAATCAATCCAAAGTCAAAGTATAATATCGAAGAGGAGTGTCCGATCAGAGGAATGACCTCATTGGCCCGAGAATCGCTCCTGTTTTAGCCACCTTATGCCAACTCACGGGAGTCGGGTCCACGTATTTACCTTACAGGAAACGCCACCACCAACCTACTTCATTCTAGAATCTCCACCACGTACACGGTTAGTCAAAGTGGTTTTCGGTATCGACAGAGAGTATGTCCATATCCGATCCCGGTCTCTTTGCCAACCAATCGTTATTATAACACCGCGGTCATTTAAAATAGTTTATACTTTAAAACCAGAATAAAAATTCCATTTCAAAACTATGAATACGATATCATCTTAAAACCCAAAACAATATGATATCATTTTATCCAAATATATTTCTTTTCCAAAATCATACTGCTTTAAAATTTAAAATATCTGGAAACCAAATATTTGACTTATACTTTCAAAGCATGATATTTCGAAATTCATATATTTTAAAACCATAACTTCTAAAATTTGAATGGTTTGGATATTCAACGGTATACGAAATAAATGGTTTAACTTTAAGGTTACTTTGTAAAGAAAATAATTTCCATGGCTTTACAAATATATTTCTTTATTTAAAGTCTAAACCAAAATTTAAATACCACTTTCAAGTTCCAAAACCACTTCAATTTCTATATATATATATATATATCCATTTGGAGTATTAATATTTCAAAACTAAAGTTGGAATTTATTACTTCAACCAAATTAAATGTTCTATTATTTAGTTTTGAATATTTACATAAAAATCCATAAATAAAACTCCAATTTCTAACAATTAAATATTTTCTTCAATTAAATTATACTAGAATATTCATTTTAAATTTACCTTGGAAAAATCCTGTTATAAATATCATACCTTAAAATATTCCTAACTCAAACATATAATATGAATTATCAAATTCCATTTCTCAATTTTCCCATTTTTATTTAATAGATTTATACACAGCTTAAATTCAAAAATTTTAACTTCATATGTATATATATAGAAGAATAACATTTATAAAATATCAAAATTAAATTTTTTTATAAACCGTATCCCATCCAAACCATAGAAATCACTTTAAAATAATTTATATATAGACCACGGTGCCTGTATAAAATTTTCTATCCTATGGTCAAGTGACACGGATATTTATCATTTCAATCCGCAATTTAAAAATAAAATTTTGCGGTGGTATATCATTTCAAACCACAACCCCGAATAAAATGAAAATGCATGATGACTTGCAGTTTATACAATATAATTATAGCATTCATTCATCCAAATATCAATCATCAATCATCAATTGCAATCATCATCCAATTTTAAACAATCATTGATACATAGCATAGGAATTATACAGGAATTAATAACAGATTATTAACTAACAGTTTCTATTCCATAATAAATTTAATGACTGTTAACTAGCAGTTTATGTGCAAAAATAAATTCTACCTGTCAAATTTTATGCAATAAATAAACTAAATTAACAATTAAGTTAAATAAATGCGATTTAACAGATATGCTGAATAAAACACGCCAACAATCATAAATAAATTTCTACTCATATTTAAAATAAATTTAACAAACATAAAAACTTTTAGAAGTTGTGAGTGGGTTAAAACACTCACCTTTTGAATTTAAATCGAATTTAAATTCAGTTTAAACTCAAAAATCCAACGGTCTCCAAATCTGTCCAAACCAGCGTCATCAGATCCGGAATTTAATTACGATCCTAACAAAAGAAATTTCGCGCGAAACGGGTAACGTATGAAAAAGTTGTTCAATTTTAATGAGTTGAAACAAAAATTAAATTAAACAAAATTAAACAACAACCTAATTAAAGCTTGCCACGTCATAAAGCTTCTTCTCAACTCACGTATGCTCGTCCAGGGAATGAACCCATTTCAACGCACCCCCTCCTCATCTTTGACCGTGCCTTTAGACCGCCCCAGGCCACCAGATGGTGACGCGCCTCCACCATTACGACTTCCCTAGCCGAGCTCTCCAATACCCAGAAACCAATTTGCAAATAGTCGCTCCAAATCAAAACGCCCAAATTGACTTAGGTTTCGAATTTTCTGATTTTGACCGCGATTTGCCGCTGACTCGAGTATCGATTTTGAAAACAGAGACTGCGCGTAGATTCGTATGGATGAAATCTACAACATATATATTTTTTTGGAATTTTTCTGAGATGTTTGAATTTTCATTTGAAATTTGAATAGAAATAGATCTAGGTTTGCATCCATTTGAGGAGGAGAAGGAGTTGAAGAAAAGAACGTACAGACAAATGATAGAAGATGGAGGCTAGGGTTTTTTTTGATCGTCTATTTATAGATAGATCGCAAAAGAATAGGTGTGCATGAATTTTAACGTGCAAACGTAAGTGGTCCCAAAAGATAAATAATATTAATTACACATGTTACGGATTTAGGAAATAAAAAAATTCCTTATCATTTACATTTTATTTTAACGTATATACAAATGTAAATCTAGACGTTTCGTTTACTTTTCAAAATATATCCACAATTTTATTAATTTCCAAATTGATCTAAACAAATTTAGATGTAAATTAAAAGCTGATAAGTCTATCCATTGCAGTGTTAATTTCTCCACGTCCTTATATTTAGAAATTATAAATTAAGTTTTCAAAAACCTATTTTTGATTTTCAAACTTTTATATACTCATCTTTTACCAGTAATAAGGATGCATTAACATTTGTTCATGGTTTCACCTTATTATCCTCAACTTCCATTTTTAATTTTCAATAATTACAATTGTTGAATGTTGATACTTTGATTAAATTTATACATCTTGCTTTCTATAATCTATATCAACAAATGGTCCAATTATAAATAGAATTAGCATTAACTTCATCTTATAGGATTAACTACTCCAATTACAAAACAAATCTACGCTAACTGCACGATTTAAGTCAATTAATTGTAATTGAGTCTACATTAAATGTTATAAATTATAAATTGGAACCTCAATAAATTTGCTTATTGATTTAAAATCTTTCTATTTAGTAAATAGACATTTATGGGTATAAATAACATTTGAATTATAACACATGTCATTAGTGCATGCTTCATTTCTTATAAACTCCCCTTTATTAACTAGAACACATTAACCAAAACAAAATAATTAATTTAGATTTATTTCAATCGATTGCCATTCTTAACTTAACATACTCAAAATGGTTAACCTAAATAATTGTTACTCTTTTACATTCAAATTCACTTACAACCATCATTACAACAATGTTGCCATAGATTTAGATTTAATTAAATAAATTAGATAAATGGGTAAAGTTTTGTAATTATCACTAATGCCAAATATATATGCATTAATTACTACTTATTATTATGAATTCATTTATTAATTTACTAGTTGCCTTTGTCTTCTTATATCCTATTTACTACCAAACTTTCTATTTTGTTATAGTTTATCAATATATATATATACCTAGGCAAATCAAGTTCTTGTCTTTTCTGCTATTTCAATTGAATTGGGTATGCACAAATAAATTGTTTATTAACTTATTCTTACAAAATTATTTACACGCATTCAGTTACACCTAATTTAATGCATTGATTTTCATTTATAAATTAAAGGTTTTTCCTTTAAAAGCTTTTATTACTAACCATACTCCAACCTCTACAGGACATTGATTTATTAAATTTGCACTTATTATGCATACTTTTAGCAACTCATATATACTTTGCATCTATTCCCCAAATTTCACATTCTATTGTTACATAATTTACATTGATTACTATTTATTATTATTGCTTTACTGATAAATTAGATATTTGCATTGGTTTTGCTTATGCTAAATTAATTTCCCATAATAAATAAGGTTTCAAAACAATCAATAACATTTCCTTAGCCCAAACCCCGTTTACCAATTATTTTTCTTCAATAATTCATGTTGCTATAAATACGTACATTTACACTTTATAGTTATTCTAATATACCTATTCCAACACTCTTAACCCTTATCTTTACTTTCACCCACTTGTAACATAAATTTTTATTTTCAAATTTATTCCCATTTACGGTTAATCAATGTTATTTTACATTAACCAATTTTAATATTCACCTTTAATTTCACATCTTCAAAGTATATCTAGGAAAAATCTTTCCACCACTTAATTTACTGAATCTTATGCAGTCTTACTATAAATAGGTTTTAAATTACCATTACTGAACATTCAATTACTATCCAAAGTATTTATTCATAAATCAATTCGATATATACGTTTGTTTCCTTCTATTTGATTTATACCTAGTATACATTTTCCTAAATCCTGTTTCATTACCTTCATTAAATGGTTATCGCATTGAGATCAAATTTATTAGCTTATATCGCATTATTACCATTAACTAAAATTGGCTTACAATTTTTTTTTATTCAGTACTCTAAATAAATAACATATTATTCCATAATTACTCTTGTTTCCACATATTCCATTCAAAAATTAAACCATAATATTTACATTATTTTATTGAATTGGAAATCTCATTTTAAATCGTTAACTTTTAATAAGAACAAATGGCAACACCAAATTCCTAACATTCATTTTATTAAAAATTATGGAAAATATGACAAATTTAGTTAACGAAATTTTCGGGTCGTTACAGCCTATAAATAGCACCCTAGAGCCTATAGAAAAGGGATCTTTGACTCTTTGACGTCCAGACTCTGCCGAAACCATTTTTATACTTCAAGGCTACTGTTGTACTCGAATTTCATCACTGTAATCCACTGTACTCAGTTGTAATCAACAAGTGAATATCAATAAAATCATAAACTTCATAGTGGACGTAGGCCATACGCCGAACCACTCTAAATCATTGTGTTTCTGCATGTTTTTATCATTTGTATTTAAGTGTTTGTTAGATAATCCTCTTTTTACATTTCTATTCTTCATTTTATCTCTTCAAATACTTCCGAAGAGTGTTGTGGCCAATTTTGGTACAAACACTTTGGTGCTTTCACTAAGAAAACACAGTTTTTCTCCTACTCCTTGGATCTACTGTGAATACCGAATTGCATAAATCTAAGAAGAAGATTCAGATCTCAAGTTCAGAATCCTTCCAACCTATTCAGATTTGCATCAAATCTAGGAAATAACTTCATCATCCATCATGGTTAGCACAAGGACAACCTCTACAGCTGCAGATCAAGAAGGATGGGACTGACAGAATCCCGTGCAACAGCCTCCATCCTACCAGAATGCCACCTGGCCGTCAGATCCGTCAGGCCCTGTCACCAGACAGCTACTTCAAGAGTTGACCCAGAGTCGATAACAACTTACTGAACATCTACGCGCCAACGTAGAGTTGACTAATCAGCTAAATCGCCAAAGGCGTAGGAGCTCCAGGACGGATCATGCCTCCTACTCGTACATAGAGAGTTCAACCTCATCCGACTACCATCACAGATCTATGCGCTTACGGCTAGACGGGAGTTACACTCAAGCCACCGGACATCAACCTACTTTGAACATTGAACAACCAAGAGTTGGACCATCAACCAGCTACCAGACTGGACCCCCATCCCTAGGAGTTACTGTTCCTCATTATACCGTAGACATCCGCGCTACTACCGCCGCTGTTGAACCAGGGGTTGATGCCCAAAATCAGTTAGATCCGAACCATCGTCAGCATAGACGTACTCCCAAACCCTACGTCCCCAAAGACTTGAAACCAAGGAGGCGAGACATTGACCGCTGACCGCGTCCGATCCTGCCTCGCATTGTGGAACCCAACCACACCTTGGCTCAACGTGCACGAAATGTCCGGATGCCGGATATACCACCGATGATTCGTCAAATGATTCGAGAAAGTCAAGGCCTTACAAACGAAGATTGGGGAATCTCCAGGAGTCATACTCCCTTTACCGATGAAATACTTTATGCTGAACCACCTCGGCGATTCAGGATGCCGACTTGACCACTCTATGAAGGAAGCTCTGATCTCAACCAACACATCCCGAAGTAGAATAGTTGATGAGTGCTGCATGGGATGATAATGCAATTAAATGTCGAAGTTTCCCGATCTCTCTAGAGGGCATAGCTACTATGTGGTTCACTCGTTTGCCATCTTGATCTATTTCTTGTTTTGACCAACTGACAACCAAATTTGTTGAACAATTTCACATGCATGTTGCAAGACCGAAGGACGTTAACACATTATCTAGTGTCACTCAAGCTCCTGGAGAGACACTCCAACGTTATTTAGAAAGATTCCATGCTGCATGTGCTGAGATCAGTAATCCAAATGATAACTCCATTCTTATGGCATTGACAAAGGGGATTGACCCCAATTCTGAATTCGGCAACTGGTTGGCTGAAAAACCACCTGCGTCATTGGACCGTTTTTATTCCAAGGCAGTCTAGTTCTTAAGAAGGGAGGATGCGAAACAATCTAGGAAACAGGATGACGCAAAGGCCGAGCATGGAAGGGATCCAAAGTAATGTTAACAGTCCGGGGAGAACTCTGGGAAAGTGCAATTGAATATTCATAATAAACAGACTCGGCAAAAAGGCAATGAGAATCAAAATAGGAAGCGGGATCAGAATCTTGGTCCACGACGTAGAGCTCCTATGTTCGATGATTACACCTCTAAATATGTCGCTAGAGAATGTATATCTACAAACCTGCAATACTATCCAGTACAAGAAGCCTGATCCGAAGCCTTAATCGGAGAGGCAGATCTAAACGGGGAAATTTTATAGGTTTCACGAGAGTTATGTCCACAATACGAATGAGTGCCGTCATTTGCAAGATCTCATTGAGAAGTTGATTAGAGAGAGAAAGTTGGAACAGTTTGTGCGGGCGCCACAGTCTAGAGGTGCGGGCTCATCGAATCCGAATAATATACCCAATCAGGCAAGACAGGAGGAACCCGCTCGTACTAGTGGGAGGTTGGTGATAAACACTGTGAGTTGTGGTCCTCATCCAATAGACCAAAGTTGGAGGGAAATGGAGTCGTATGCCAGCTCTATTAGGCATGCAGACTTCGAATGTTGTAGTAGTTGTGATGATGGGGCTTCAGCCAAGCAACAAAAGACGATGACCGATGACATCGTCTTCTGAAATAAAGACGCAAGGTCGAAGCCCCACTATTGATCCACTTGTCCTACCTGCTCAGGTAGGTCCTGCTTGGATGAAGTGTACATTGGTGTGCACGACCTTGTGGCATGTACAGTGATACACTGTACATGCCACAAGTTGTTCGTGTATGATGAATTCAAAATGAATATGATGACGAACAACCCAAAAAACCGAGGCAAATAACATTTTCAAAATACACATTTTATTTTAAACTGCACAAATACTTCTTTTTCAATTTTACTACGTCGGTGTGTATTTTGCAGATGACTCAGATGCTGGATTCAGGTTGGAGCAAAGTCGAAGATAAAATACGAGTGAATGACAATATGTAGTGAGGTGAACATTGTACATGGAAAGTTGTGATGTAATCAAAATTGTATTGTTATTGAAATTGTGTAAATATTACGAAAGCACAAATTTTGTACTATTCAAAATTGTAAAAATATTTGTTTAAATAAAATATCTGTTTGAATTTAAATTCCGTGTCATTTATTTTATTCAGCAAATAATTATTTAATTATATGAAAACAGTAAAATAAAAAATACATTTAATATATATATGTACGTGTGTGTATTGATGTATACGTTTATTATCATCAAACAAAAATTATATACTAGCATATTCAACAACGTGCCCAAAGTATTAATTCCATATACATGTGGATGTTTCCTTTCGAAATTCATTTTTTTTTTAATATATAAAAGTTTTATTTTGGCTCCAAATCAAACTTTCTGGCCCCAAATCCAAAATTTTGGTTCCGGTCCTAATTTTTAAATTATATTTTACCTACGACTACACCTAACCAAAATCCCTAGACCTAAGAACTGCTCCCGTTATCTCAGAATCCCTAAAATAATCATAGTATTTCTACTCATGCCTACATATATAGGAATCGGAATCAAAACAAAATCAAAATCAAAACAACTTAAAAAACAAAATCGGATTTGGGTTTATTTAGCGTTCGGGTTTAGGGTGAGGGTGGTTGCAGAATTGGGTGTTGTTACAAGAGGTTTGGAAATTGGTTCGAATGAGTCAATGGAGCGGTAGGGAGGTGCTGCAGTGGTGTAGGGGTTTCAGGTGCTCCGTGGTTGGTCGAATTGTTGGTTGAGGGTATATGGGTATGTTAGGGTTATGGATTGGAGGTAGATGAGTTTGGGTTTTTGGGTTTTGATTGCATAAGGTTAGGATCGGAGGTGGTTATGGATTACTGGTTTTGGATTGGTGATTGTTATCCCGCTTTTTGGCAAAGCCGTGATACCAAAAGATCGATCAAAAATGAAAGATAGTTCGCCTCAAAGATTGGTTATACACTACTTCACTATGGATATCGATGAATTTTGTCCGAGCCCGGATCAGGCTACAATTGATAGGACATGGCTAGCAAATCCACGAGAGCCAACGTTTCAAGTTTCAAGTCAATCCGAGTTCGTATGCTCAAGATATGATGAATTCAGTTTGAGAGAGATAACCCTTGTTCGGTTCGAATCCATAGGATACCCCATAGTTCGAATCGATGGCAAGAAATCATGTTCGCATCCATCGGTTCGACTCCATCTACTTCGAACCCATCAAGCTTGGAAGTCCTTCGAATCCATCGAGTTCCTCCTACTTCGAATCCATGGACTTCGCATCGACACCTTCGTATCCATCCCGATGACCTACTTTCGAATCCATCAGGTGGCCAAGCTTCGTACCCATCCACATGTCTCAACTCGACTCCATATAGTTCGCATCCATCAACACCTCGCTCCATTCAAACCCACCAGGTTCGAATCCATCAAGAGTTAGTCACTTCGAACCGATCTTGTTCGAGTCGATCGAGTTCGAACCCATTGGGGTACCTCAGTTCGAATCGGTCACGTTCGAATCCATGAACAATCACTTTCTCGTATCCACCAAGTCAACTAACTTGGATGACATGTCACTCCACGATGCGAAGTCGGCAAGATCCAAGGAGACGAAGCGCTCAACCCAGAGAGAAGACCGGATCGACTCGAAGGACGCTCGCCACCTCATCACAAGATCACGTGAGCTGATGGAGTCGAAGGTAGTGGATTCGAAGCAATGGATTTGAACTAAACAGCCAACCAAAACACTCCAATTCGAATCGATCATATCTCCTAAACCACTGGTCCAAATGCCATGAATTTTTTACAGGAGCTTGCTTACATATTGAAGAATGTACACACCAAATTTCACCTCGATTGGATGATTTCTTGATCGATTCGAATGGAGTTCGAATCGATCGTAAAGTGGGCCCAAATTCCCTGAGTCCGGGCATGTGGGCCCCCTCACGTGCCAGAAGTGGTCTCCCTAAATTTAGGCGAAATATCAGCCTCCTACAGCTATAAATAGAGCCCCAGGTCCTTCATAAAATGGGATCGGAATTCTGAAGCGCCAAGACTCTACCGAATTCAATTCTACACCTCATCATCGCTATTGCATTCAAGTTTCAGAGCTTTAATCCATTGTAACTTGTTGTAACCAACTGTAATAATCAAGAGAACATCAATAAAGAAAGACATAAGCTTCAAAGTGGATGTAGGCAAGATCGCTGAACCACTATAAAACCCGTGTTGTTTACTTGTTTTATGCTGTTCTTGTTGGATGTTCTTCATTTTTTTTATCTACAAATTTGTTATTTGTGACTTGTGATTGCGAACGGGTGCTTTCACGATATTGGGTGTTTGTGACCAATTTTGGTGAAAACATTTTGGTGCTTTCATTGAGAGGGCTAACTCAGGAGTTCTACCAATTAGAAGTTGATTGAGAAAGTTTGGAAGTTCAGATTTGAGAAATTATGACGAGACAATCGAGCAGAAGGCTAAGGCCAAAGAGAAGTGAACACCAAGGAAGTCAAGAGGCTTCTTCGGGAGCGAATCAAGCATCGATCTTCATCACTAGGGACGGGATGGAGACAATGATGAAGAAACAGGAGGAGCTAATCCAAAGTTTGTTTCAACAGATAGGACAACTTGGAGCACAGAATAGAGAAGCGGATGGGGTTCAGAACGAAGCAGGACCATCCGACGTAGCACCTGGATTAGGAGGCACACCCATGGAGAACGTTGACCCAATTTCAGAAAGAGAAAGAGGAACATCTGCACAACCCGGGAGTAGTAAAGGAGTGAACTCTCAGTCAAGGGGCAGATCCCAGAATTCCCTCGTGGACTCGGGGGGCATGTCGAAAGTGATGAGCGAAGGTTGCATCTCGGGGATAATGACAGATTGGCAGAGATGGTTAGGAAAGCTATGAGAGGCGGTTTGGTAAATAAAGATTTGGAGGATGTTAATAGGAGTCCTTTTACTCCAGCAATTAGGCGAGCTAGGAACCCACCAGATTTCAAGTTACCATCGTTGGACATGTATGACGGGAGAACGGACCCCACGGTTCATCTAACGAAGTATATGAGGCATATGGAAGTGCTGGGGGGCATCGGAGGAGGTTATGGCCCGGTGCTTTCCATTGTACTTGGGGGATATTGCAGCATTATGGTTTAGACAATTAGAGAGTGGATCCATCGGAACATGGAATGATTTAATTGAGATATTTATGAGGCAATTCATGGTTCACATTATAAGACCCAAGAATGTGATGACTTTGGCAACTTTAAAACAGAAAGCCGGAGAGACTTTGAGAAGTTACCTAACGCGATTCAATGCGGCAGTAGCTTCGGTGGATCGACCAGATCCATCCATGGTTATGATGGTGGCTGTGTCCGGGATAGCTGACGGAACAGAGTTCAAAAATTCATTAACTAAGGATCCACCCATGGATCTAAGAGAATTCTATCATGAGGCAGAAAAGTTTTTACGATTAGAGGATGCAAGTGCAGAAAGAGAAGAAGGAGAGGAGATAGAAGTTTATGCGCTTAAAGACAAAAAGCCTCTCGAAAAGGACTCAAACAAGGATAAAGGTAAAAGAAAGACTGAGAATGACGGGGACAGGTCAAAGCGGCAACGAAGGGAGCCGCGATTCACCACCTATTCAGAGCTAAATGAGAGTTTGGAGCGAATCTACAGAGATACGCAAGGGCAAGTTCCATACCGTAGGCCAATACGAAGGGACCCCACTGCTGACGAGAGAAAATCAGACAGATATTGCTTATTCCACGAGCTGAACGGTCATAACACAAACGACTGTAGGCATCTAAAGGATGAGGTAGAAGGGCACATCAGGAAT
The DNA here is from genome assembly GCA_030765085.1 of Allium cepa. Lineage (NCBI taxonomy): Eukaryota > Viridiplantae > Streptophyta > Magnoliopsida > Asparagales > Amaryllidaceae > Allium > Allium cepa. The sequence goes on along the minus strand of CM060938.1, from coordinate 455,567,720 downwards.
GGTATGCTGCTTCAGTATGTGAGGACACGATCCCCAGCGGTAGAGCCAGAGCGGCCACCGTCTACATCAGCTAGGGACGACCCTGAACCAGGACATCGTTTGGTTATCAATTAATTAAAATAACGATGAACAAGTCGTAATCTTCCACTAACACAATTAAATCATTTACACATGTACGAGATCGCGAACGTTCTCAAGGCATGCTCTGAATGATCATTGACTGTTTCGTAGTGGGAACATACACTTTGACATCTTTGCTTTTGTTTCGTGTTGATTTGAACATTTGAACTTGGTTTGTTTGGACATTTCTGTTTTAAAATTCATCTGTCGAATAGATATTTGTTTCTGATAATTCTGAAATGGCTAAGCTACTTACACATGCACGGGGTCGCGAACGGTCCTTAGGCATGCTCTGAGATGGCGATAAACCGCCCTGACAAACGATCTAGGGACCCACGCGAACGTGAGCCTGGTATCGATAATACCAAGCCCTCCCGGGCACACTTTTTCGCCTCGAACGGCACACGATCGCAAACGATCACAACTCGCCATGGCACCCGACTTCGAATAGTCACAACTCGCCTCGAACGGCACACGATCGCGAACGATCACGACTCGCCCCAAATGGCACAACTCATCTCACATCAAATGGCTCGATCGCGAACGGTCGTCATTTGAGGTCCGCCACTTGACCGCGCACGGCCACACCTCACCTCAAATGGTTCGATCCCGAACGATCGTCATTTGAAGTCAGGCGCTTGACCATGAACGGTCGCACTTCATCTCAAATATCCCGATCCCGAACGGTCGTTATTTAAGGTCGCATAAAACTATAAATTCCTTTGCAGGACATCAATAGGATATGAACATCCAGCTCATGGCATTACAAAACACGCCTTCCTACCGCAAGGCATATTTTGGAGGGCAAATGTTATCCCGCTTTTTGGCAAAGCCGTGATACCAAAAGATCGATCAAAAATGGAAGATAATTCGTCTCAAAGATTGGTTATACACTACTTCACTATGGATATCGATGAATTTTGTCCGAGCCCGGATCAGGCTACAATTGATAGGACATGGCTAGCAAATCCACGAGAGCCAACGTTTCAAGTTTCAAGTCAATCCGAGTTCGTATGCTCAAGATATGATGAATTCAGTTTGAGAGAGATAGCCCTTGTTCGGTTCGAATCCATAGGATACCCCATAGTTCGAATCGATGGCCAAAAATCACGTTCGCATCCATCGGTTCGACTCCATCTACTTCGAACCCATCAAGCTTGGAAGTCCTTCGAATCCATCGAGTTCCTCCTACTTCGAATCCATGGACTTCGCATCGACACCTTCGTATCCATCCTAATGACCTACCTTCGAATCCATCAGGTGGCAAAGCTTCGTACCCATCCATATGTCTCAACTCGACTCCATATAGTTCGCATCCATCAACACCTCGCTCCATTCAAACCCACCAGGTTCGAATCCATCAAGAGTTGTCACTTCGAACCGATCTTGTTCGAGTCGATCGAGTTCGAACCCATTGGGGTACCTCAGTTCGAATCGGTCACGTTCGAATCCATGAACAACCACTTGCTCGTATCCACCAAGTCAACTAACTTGGATGACGTGTCACTTCACGATGCGAAGTCGGCAAGATCCAAGGAGACGAAGCGTTCAATCCGTAGAGATGACCGAATCGACTCGAAGGACGCGCGCCACCTCATCACAAGACCACGTGAGCTGATGGAGTCGAAGGGAGTGGATTAGAAGCAATGGATTCGAACTAAACGGCCAACCGAAACACTCCAATTCGAATCGATCATATCTCCTAAACCACTGGTCCAAATACCATGAAATTTTTACAGGAGCTTGCTTACATATTGAAGAATGTCCACACCAAATTTCACCTCGATTGGATGATTTCTTGATCGATTCGAATGAAGTTCGAATCGATCGCAAAGTGGGCCCAAATTCCCTAAGGCCGGGCATGTGTGCCCCCTCACGTGCCAGAAGTGGTCTCCCTAAATTTAGGCGAAATATCAGCCTCCTACAGCTATAAATAGAGCCCCAGGTCCTTCTGAAAAGGGGATCGGAATTCTGAAGTGCGAAGACTCTACCGGATTCAATTCTACACCTCATCATCGCTATTGCATTCAAGTTTCAGAGCTTTAATCCATTGTAACTTGTTGTAACCAACTGTAATCATCAAGAGAACATCAATAAAGAAAGACATAAGCTTCAAAGTGGACGTAGGCAAGATCGCCGAACCACTATAAAACCGTGTGGTTTACTTGTTTTATGTTGTTCCTGTTGGATGTTCTTCATTTTTGTTATCTACAAATTTGTTATTTGTGACTTGTGATTGCGAACGGGTGCTTTCACGATATTGGGTGTTTGTGATCAATTTTGGTGCAAACAGTGATTGTGGCGGTGAGTGTTTGATGTGTTTAGAGGAGGGTGCGGGTTTGTATTTAGGTGAGGTAGGTGATTTCTTAGTTTAACTTGTGCATACAATAATTATCAACATTTTTTCCTTAATTGATGTTTTCTCATTTTTTATCAACTGGTTTAAATCCAACATGATGCATAACTTTTAACTTTTTCACGTTCTTTGTTATTTCTATATCCGAGCAAACATGGTGGTCATAACTATAATTTTTAGAGGAGGGTTTTGTTTGGCAAGCCATGTATTTATTCATTGTTTTTTGTATTCACATCATTCAAAATATTGATAGATAATGGTAAAGTAATATTGTTCTATATGAGTACCAATATTGATCTGCTGCAATGTAAGCTATGCTCTTGTCTATCATTTCCCCTGTCATCTCACCAGTAGAGTGTTTATTAAACAGGATAAAACTAAGTTTTTCTCTGATATAGCTACAAGCATTCAATAAAACAAAAAAAACAAAAAAAAATTGTGTTTGCTAGTAACTGTTGCCCAGTAAAAAGCTGTTTTGGCTGAAATCGGGTCATACTAAACATAAAAGAAAACAAAATGCATGCATGAGTGAAATTGTCCCAAATACATTTACTTCTTCCGTCTTCTACTGTTGCCCCTTCATACTATTATGCCATAGTACATATATTAGTGTTAATCATCATTATATATAATAAAATTATCATATTTTACCATTAAATGAAATAAAAAAATGCTTATTAGTATGCAACTAGTGCGAACCCGTGCTTCGCATACGGATTTTGACATATTGTTAGTTCATGCAGTTATAAATTTATTTTGAATTATAAATAATAAAATGAGAAAAAGAAACGATGAAAATTTAATTGTATAAATAGACTTTTAAAGATTATTATTATTACTGCAAAAAGGAGAATTGGTTTACTAAAATTTGTGTCATGTAGCATTATGAGAAACTATCCTTAGAATGAACGATCAAAGATTATCATGATCGGATTAAGTTGTATAGTGAATATAAATTGCCTACTACTTTTGCACAACCCGATGTTAGGAAATAATTCAAGTTCAAAAGATTGCCATAAATTTGACCTCTTAAAACTGTAGGCAAGCTACAACTTTTTGGTGGATATATTGATATTTTAAAACCAGCTACAGCTAAGCAAGAAAGTAGCTAACAATATTAAATACCTCAAATATTTATAAACTGTGTAAAGCATAACAATGTCAGTAGGATGAAGTAACAACTCATTATTTTAACCACGGTTGGTCCATCGTACAAAAGGAAGTATAACAACTGGCAGCAAATTTTAATTTTGAGTAATAATTGGACAGATAGAATTCAACTGTAAAAGGCAACAACCCAATAGCAAGTTAAATATCTGTGATAGAACTTGCATTTTATTATGTACAGTGCAAAACACAAATGTTGTACTTCAAAATAGTCAGGTGGGAATATAATACATAGCTGATCTTGCTCCTAAGTCTGAAGGTAACAAATGTTCAAGCATGGTGTGCAATAGAGTTTTATCCAGCATGGCAGTGCCTTATCGGTGAGAAGAAAAAAAAATCTCACATCAGCAGCTGCATAATGTTATAGTAATCATCTAAGTTAAATACATATAGTAACCAAAGGGTGGGTTAAATGACAGACTAAATGATCATAATATTACATGGAAAATGGAGTAAAAAATGTAACAATCTCGATATCTTGCTTCACATGCAGTTGAATCATTGTTTGTTAATATCCAACACAACACCGTAATTCACAAGTAAATTAAGTTAAGAATAGGGGATGAAAAATTAAGTTGAATAAATAAACATGCTTGTGTAACTTCAGTCTTTTCTCATTATTTGTTTTTTTTTGTAAAGTTTTTGTATTTTGAGGATCAAAATCCTAATTTTTGCGTAAGAACCTTTTCAAGATGGTAACTGTGGATTTTTTTTCGGTGAACTGAAAAGGGCATCAAAACTATATTTATATTTTAATATGAGGAAGAAATAAAATAAGATGATGGTGAAAAACATTTCTATTTTCAACCGTAGGCTCGATCTGTAAATGAAGTAGCGAAACGATCTCATACCTACCATGTTTTTGTTTGTCCATGGTTCCTAGGTGCAGCTATAATTATGTTGGACTATTAATGTTGGATTATTAGCATAAATTGTTTAAAAACTTGAATAAATCATTAATTAATTACTTAAACCCGCCTCGCCGAACTGTAAAAAAATGTACGAGCAATCACACCCATGTGTTTCATACCTTGTTGTTAATGAGTCAAAAAATTTGACTAATAAGTTAAGTAAAAGAAATGTATTAAATAAGAAGGTCAATAAATATAGAAGAAAAATTGAACCAAAAAGTGTAAAGACTTTAACTTTCAAGATATACTCCCCACACAGAACATACTATCTATTTTTCTATTGCTTTCTTCCCATTCTCCAAATTGAAAAGGAAATGACACTGGTAGATTAGCATTGGATAAACTGGCTCGGTGATAACTTATATTCAATATGGAAAACCAAGATTTCATGGAAAACAAATGAGATGTATCATAGGAAGTACAACAAAATGGTTGAAACATGAGATGTGCAACTTGTGTATATTAGTACATATAACTTGATAACAATGATTTACAAATAGTTGATAGGGGATGAAAGAAAGATGGTTTCAGGTTATTTTGATTTAATACTATTTGAAGTTGCTTTCACTTATCCGGATACCTATAATTCATGAATCTAAAGCATAGGTGCCAAGTGTATAACTTAACAATCGATTCTATTTGATTGGCCTTTACCTAAAAGAATAGTACTCAATTGCTCATGGCATTATTCGCTAGACATAAAGTTTTTTACGGCATAAATATCCACAAAAAAATGAAGAATTCATGTGTATTTGAAAGCGGAAGTAGAAAATGTTACCATATATGGATGCAACATCATAACCTCTACCACAAATATATGAGAAGGATAATAATTTTTAAATTAAAATTTCCTCCATACCACTGTTCCAAGATGTCCCGCTGGCCACAGCTGGTAAAAGCTTTCAAGCACAATATTTTTTGCGTTGTCCTTAACAAATGAATGTCTAATATATTTAGGCTTGTCGTACAGATCACAACTTCTGCTACCTGCACAACAAATGAACCACGTTAGATATGTTGTAGAGTCATACAGATTCACACACGATATGAAAAATATAAAATATAGTAGTATATATATTACATGCCTCCAAAATTTTGGATTTGCTTGTTTGATACCATAGCCATCAATGCAATTAAACTATAGATATCAATGCAATTAAAAACCTAAAAAGCATAGCATGGGAGAAAAATACACAATAGGTTTATTAGAATTTATATTATAATTCGCTAAGGACAAACTAACAGTTGGATGCTAACGATGCGTAATTCCTAACTGACTAAAAAATATAAAACAGGAAAAGGTATATTTTTGATGTATAGGATCTTGATGGGGGTAAAGGGAGAATTTATAATGATTAATATATAAAGTACAGCCGATGCATCAATATACCAATGCGTATAATGTTACTTATAAAGGACATATGAAATGTAAATTCTATTAAAGGAAATATATGAATACAAATTAGAAAAAAAATTAAATTGGACGATAAAATAGCAGATCAAAGGGGCTTACAGATAATCTCCCAAAGTAACAGATGAGCTGAAAAGGAAAAGAAGTTTCTTCATAGATGCCATAAGGAAAAAGCATGTCATATTTAAGGTAAGCAGTAAAATTTGTTATGATGAGCTTATAACATAAATAAAGGAACATAAAATGAATAGAGTGATACCAATTTTAAATCTAGCAAATTCTTACAAAACACAAATATAGAGTTCATAAAATATGACCCAATATTGCTCTAACATAGGGACTATGCTTACATAATCATTAGGAAAAAAATCCAAATTAGACATAGCTAATGAGTAAATATGCAAAATTATCGACTTCATAGATACCGGCGATAATAATTGGACATGGGATTTGTTGAGATGTGAAATGTGACAGCTCAAAGAAACTGTAAATAACCTATATATTGCATTTCCGAAGCATTTGCTATGAATCAAAATAAGAGAATGCACCACACATTATAGAGGTTATTTGCTAAAATGTATTGATACAGATATTAATAGTACCTTCATACTGACACTACAAATTCAACATTCGCGGATGGATCTGTTGAAACGCTGACATAGAGCCCATTAAAGATCGAAATTTGGGCCCAAATATACCCATTTGAGTGGTTTCCCACGAAAAAAGGACCAAAATTACTGCAAATATGTGCTTCTACTTTCAAAATCATGTGTCAGGTAAACCTGAAATTTTGTACAGTTAGAAGAGATTGTCATTGTGTAAATGAAACAAACACCATAAATAATTTAAGGGAATACTTGTTCCAAACACCACTTAAGTAAACTATGAAGGTACGAATCATAGAAGCTTTATAACGTCATTATGGAAAATTAAAAGGATGTTCTCTAATATAATTATATAAAAACTTGATTTCAGCGTATCATCCAAATTGAAATAATTACCAAATCGATTGGATTCAAAGAAATCCACTTTCAAGTACTAACACAATATTCACAATGGAAAGAAATCATAGATCTTAGTTAAGCTTGAAAATAATAAGACTAAAATAGGGTTACACAAACATATAGAAGACTCGAAGAACTAAGTTACTTGTAAACACCGAGGAAGTATGCACCGTACCCTTGCATATACTCTAGGTAAATGACATAACTAATGTAGTTAGTGTGGATCGAACTCTCGATCTCATAGATGGTAATCGACATTAACCAACTGCACTCTCCATGAGGGATAACTTATGCACACATACACACACATACACACACACATATACATATATACATATACATACATACATACACACACACACACACACACACACACACACACACACACACACACACACACACATATATATATTTGTGCGTGTTTATCATCTTAAAAAATAGTAGATAAGAAACATTAGTGGTTCTTATGTTAGCGAATGATTACGAATATATTAAAAAATAATTATATATATATATATATAAATAAGCTTAATGCTTTTTATTTCAAAGGTCGTCCAATTTTATTCTCTTTAGCTTATATATCGATAATTACCTTGGACTAACCCAACAATAGATATATTACTTATTTATGCCGTCAAATATTTTGATAATTTACAATTACTTTTAATTAATGTAACACTATATTAATAACTTACTACAGCAAACCTATATTAGCTTGGAAAAAAAGGTGTAAAGAAATTTTCATAATGTTTTAGGTAATTTGGTACCATAAGGGATATGGTGCCGTTGAAAGAAGATGACTACGCATAAGAAATAACAATGAAGAAAAAATTCCCTTTTGATGTTTCTATGCATGCGCAAGTACTAAATCAGTGAAATTTATCAAGTTACTAAAATTTATTTCCACTAATATCATAAAGAATAGCAGTTCATCCACGTGATAGATACTTTTTAATATGAAAATTAACTAATGAATGAATTTGAAGGCTTCATCCTTTCACCATTTTTTGGTTTCTCACAATAGCCTTTCCTTCCACTCCAACAGCAATAAACCAAAATGTTCATTCATATTTTTTTTCAATTCAGGTTTATGATCAATAAATAACCAAGGGAGTTTTTTTATCAATTATAAGCGAGCCATGCGTTTGCAACAACTGCAACCAACATACCAATGACCTACAAATAAAAGTAAAATGATGGTAATTTAAACTAAAATCGGTTTTCTATTCTTAAGCTTTGATTTTTGGTTCCTACATATAAGGAAGTATATTTGCTTAAAAATAGGCTAACGTCAATTAAGGTTCCAACAAAAATTGATGGGCCCGCATTGTAGTTAAATTGGCATGGAACTATTCAATTTAGAAATTATCAATTACCAAAAAAAATTGCGCGTAATGCAACAAACAAATTTGTATAAAGCTTGAGCTGCTACCAAATAATCTCTCTAGTGAAAATACATCATCCTTGTACTGCTTCAACTGATACATTACTGTAAAAATTGCTTTTGGTTTTGTAGTATTTTTTAGCTAAAGTAAGTATTTCTGTTGTGAGCTAATACGCCACCATAGGCTGATGCTAGTCCAGTGTAACATAGGTTGTGCTTCCAATCCATGATGACCAAAATCTGAAGGTGAATTAATTTATATACACTATTTTCGAGCATGACAGCAGATAAAGAGATTTAGTATTTATATTACATTCCGTATATAACAGCCCGATTAGCTGCTGGTTGTTGTAGAGATCACATTGGATGATCCATGCAAGGAAAATAGGAATTTTGATGCTTAAGACTAATTTGTATATGGATAAATCATACAAATGCAACTAATGTTGGTAAAGGAAGGATTTACTGTATTAACAGAAATAGCACATTAGATAGCATAAACATTCTAATGGATCTAATGCTGGTTAAATTTTATCTCATTCCTAAGTCATTTGTTAATCTACTATAAATGCATTACAATAACATAAAGAAGTGCTTAATAGAAAAACCTCTAATATGACTAAATATAAAGAAAAGTAAAACCTAACATAGAAAAATAAATTTAATACAATAAAGGCAACATATACATCATAACATTTGATTAGGAAATTTGTTAAAATAACCATAAAGAAGAATAAAATAATCAGTACTCTTGATCAAAAGAGTAGGCAATCGCCATAATATGAATTCCACCATAGGCCTAAAATGGAAAATATAAGCCTGAATTCAGCAATTATTCTCTTACACATTCAAAATAAATTAACTTAACCATCTCACAATACAAAAGCTAACATAAGCCTCATGTTTTTATTGTTTGAACTGTCCCTTACAATAGGTGAAACATTCCTAAAATCATGAAATAAATCAGATGGAAACAAAATGAAAACTTTAGCAGAACATAAACTAATTGTAACAGGGACATGAAATTTGGAATTTTATACCTGTATTTTGAGCTACCAATGTGATGTCTATGGTGATTTATTGACTACAATGCAAAATCTACGCTATCAACCATCTACTATCATATTCACAACGATTTCAATATGTACCTTTTTACCATTTATAACATGTTTAGCTAATTTTTTTACAGATAAATTTGAAGAATTAAATCTTGTCTTTCGGAGATTTAAAAACATGGTAAAGGCTGGTTAACTCCTAAGTCTAGCTCGCTACCGTGGCCTTTTCATAAATAAATTTGATTGTAATGCAAATTTTATGCTATCTAATGTCTATTATCACATCTTATGAGATGAGATATGATTTCACTTATCTATTTATATACACACAAATCCATCCACCTTTTATGACATATTTTCTTAATAATCAATTCTGAAGTTTTAAACCCGCCCTACAAATCAATTTTCATACCAATTAAATCTTACAAATGGATCTAATTTTGGTTAAATTTTATCCCATTCCTAAGACATTTCTTAATCTACTATAAATGCATTAAAATAATATAAAGAAGTGCTTAATAGAAAAACCTCTGGTATGACTAAATATAAGGAAAATTAAAACCTAAAATAGAAAGATAAATTTAATGCAATAAAGGAAACATATACAACATAACATTTGATTAAGAAATTTCTTAAAATAACCATAACAAAAAAAACCAATACTCTTGATCAAAAGGGAATCAATCACCATAATATGAATCCCACCATAGGCCTAATATGGAAAATATAAGCCTGAATTCAGAAATTATTCTCTTACACATTCAAAATAAATTAACTTAACCATCTCAAAATACAAAAGCTAACATAAGCCTCATGTTTTTATTGTTTGAACCGTCTCTTAGAATATGGAAAACATTCCTAAAATAGTAAAATAAATCAGATGGAAATAAAATGAAAACTGAACCAGAACACAAACTAATTATAACAGAGACATGAAATTTTGAATTTTATACCTGCATTGAATTTTTTTCATACAACAAAGTAATAGTTTAAAATCTGTATTGAATTTTTCATTTCAGCATGCAAAGAGACACCACAATCATAATCTGACAAACATCTTACACAATTCAACCATAAACCACATGCCAAATGGAAAGGTGCGATCAAATAAGCAGGACAAAAAAGCAAAAGATTATGTTTGAATGAACCTTGTTTAACAACAACGGACAAAACAGAAGTGAAAATAGAAAAATATCATTATCTCTGTTGTAACTCTCATTGTCTCTATTTCTATGGTAAACCGTGTTAATTTTATAGGCTTGTTACTATGAAAAACTATATACGGAGGGAAAAGAGAGATTTAAATTAACCCAAAACTACTTTATATTTCGTCCAGAATACAATACAACTATGGTAATAATGTACCAATACAGCAAGTTCACATCACAACTGCTCCATATTCAAAGCAACATAAATTGATATTTATACAAATAACCAAAACGAATGAGATGGTTTGTTAATTCATCTCTAGAAGGAAAATAGGTTAGAAAAATAAAAATAATTTTTATTTTGTAGTAGACTGCACATGATAATAGAAACGTAATACAATATTGGTTATTACTTACAGCTAGAATTGTTATCCTGTAGTTCATAAACCTAGTCAAAACTAAATTATAGATAAAAAATTATAAGGAAGGAAATGAGTCATTGGGCATCCTAGCCAACTAGTAATTCTGCTTCAATCCATAAATAAATTATTTATCTTATTCCTTTTGGTGAGACATGTTGCAACTGAACAAATCACATGATGCGGGTAATAAAGCAGAAGTAATGTTGCGGTTAACATGCCTTGTAATAAATAAGGTGTTGAGAGATGATATAAAAAACTATTTAGTTCTGAAGCTATGCTAATGTTATTAACGTATTATGTTCCACATATATTGTCACAATAACAAATCTTAAAACAGCCAAATCAAGTATAGTGAAATCTTAACAATTATATAATCATATAATCATGTTCAGTGGCTGCTGCAAGCTCACCTATAATTGTACTCATTTTTTGCTAATATCGGTAAGACTAAAAACAGATAGCAAGTTATTCATGAATATATCTGCAATTTAGCAAGAAAAAAGGCGGCAATCTATCCGACTTACGCAATGGAAAACCGAAAACCGAAAATAGCACTGTTGAAGCAACAACGCAGAGAATAAACAGCTTAAAAAAATGAAGCAAATAAAACAATGCAAGCTCAAACAGGAAAGCAGTGGCAACATATTGGATTCATGAACAAAAGTAGGTTTTTTTTACCTCTAATTGGATATAGACGCAAACAAACAGCACGTGCAGCTCCTCTACACGTTAGACGCAAGCCAACCAAGCGTGGGCGAGCTCTGTTATAGTGAAAGCAGAGGTAAAACAGTGGCAAGCAAGGAACTACGAAAGCAAAAACCAATGGAGAGGCAAAAACAGTTTTGACGTCGAGGGTAGGGTTTGTACAATGTTGGATGATATGGGGCAGAAAGCGGGGGTAAAGGAATGGCTGAGTTAGAAATCGAAGGGAATTTATCGATTCCCAACGAAACGAAAGAAAAGGAGGGAAGAGGAGATAAGCGGATGGGGAATTGATCGATTTCCGGTGGAGGAAATTGGGAGGAGGAGATTAGGGCTGGAGAGAACGAAAGGTTTTGGTGGAGAAAAGGGGGGAAAAAATACGGACTAAAAATTTGAAGATGCTTCAGCTGTCCAAATTGAAGGGGGCCTCCTGTTGCTTCGAAATCAAACTCACTAATCATAATATGGTATAGATGACCCAATTATTTAGTTGGCAAGCAGAGGTCCCTGCACCAATTACAAACTCTTCTGGAAAATCAGCTCGACTCTACTCTGCTGCATGCGTTGTTCTATATGAAATAATGACAAGAGCACAACACTAATAGTCATAAATCACTTGAGCTTTGGAATCTTGCCTTGGGTCTCCATGATTGACATGGTAACCTTTGCTTAGCTGTACTCGTCAAATGGTGCAGCAGCTGCTATAGCTCTGGTTAGAAAAAATGGTATTGTGGTTGCCACAAGTGAAGATGTTGACGGTAAGTGGGATAAAATTTGTGACGATGCTAGTAAATTTTGCTCCATGTTAACCGTGGCCATTGTTTTCTCCATGCTTGATTCTGTTGCTTATTTCTTGTTGCTGGTTGTCATTACTAAATTCCTTTTTTTCTTTTAATCTGTAACGCACTTCTAATCACGCCCCATCTTTGGCTTTGTAGTGTTCTCTGGTTGTGATGTGATGTCAAAATTTGAGATGGTGTTTTAGAATTAACATTTTCTTATTAACACACCCATTTGATTTTTTTCAGACTTAACATTATATTATCACATGGCTATATAATAAAATAATCACATGTATAGTAGTTTTAGCCTGATATTTTATTTCAATCATATGCTTAGAGTGGACGGCTTGGGCAGTTTTATTATTACAATTGATCTTCCCTTTTATATAATATTCCATCAATCATCATGTCTACCAATTAACAACTCAACTCAATATTTCAATCCACCAATTGCTAAAATTCCAGAACCAGCAGGTATAGGAAGGAGGACTAAAGAGAGGGGGAAGGAATAGTAGAAATAAAATAAGGAAGATAAATTTTGAGAGGCAATGACACACACAACAAATAAGTATGCTAGTAAGAATAATCAGTTCAATGATTCCAACGATCTGGAAATTTTTTTTTTTTGAAAAAGGTAAAAGGGCCCGGCCCAATATAAAGTAACAATCGGGTAAACTCACCCGAAGAAAAAACAAACAAGAATACAAACCCTAAAAAACACACGACAACGCCTCCAAACACAAAACAACAGAAACTCGAAAATGGCGACAAGCCAAAATCAACCCAAAAGCAGGACGATGAGAAAGAATACAGCCAAAATCAAGCAGATCTCAAGGAGGACGAAGATTCTTCTTATCCTTGCAGTACCTATCCAAAGGATGGAGCTCAATACTAGGGTTTCTCGCAAGATCTGAATTTGAATAGCCATTCTTCAGATTTGTAGTGCAATCAGCTGAATTGGTGCAACCACTAGCTTGAACTTTAATCTCTCTTCTCGCAGCAGTAGTACAGGCAGCTACATGAACTTTCGTAGAATGATGGTGATGAGAAGAACTGCTACTCTCGCCTTTACTCCAACAAGATAAGTGATAGACCTTGTTATTCAACAAACTCTTGTAGAAAATGGCTAATTTTTTGTTGTCATTAACTTTCGTATGATATAAATCATCGATTGACAGCAAAGTAAGCTCTTTGGAAACGCAGCTGGGAGTGTGGTAATTCGACAGCTCTGACTATTCATTAAATGCATTAAATTAGTGTAAAGATTGTTATTAACGTGTCTACTTCCCTTGCAGGTACTGTCCTTTGCATCTGCAGAATGGCCACCACCAGGAAGATAGTCCAGAGGCATGCCGCTTCTTATAAGCGAGAATTTAGCTTTGTCAGTATCATGTAAATGGCAGTGACAATCTTTTCGACTGCTATGAGGGATATACTTGGTGTATTTCCCATTAAGTAAGAGATCTTCAACATAATTCTCATAGTCAATAGAGTTATTCATATCAGATAGATCAGCATTCTTGTGATCTGACAGCTTGCTAGCTTTTTTGATGAGAATCTGAAATTCAGAAAGAATTCTGTTCCATATTTGAATACTGTCATTTTCTTTTTTGTTGTGAATTCTTTGATTTCTTTCTTTCCAAATATGATAGATGACAGTAGTAAGCATAATTGAAGCTCTTTTAAACTCTTTGGACTTGGGCTTAAAGCATTGCTGAATGTATTTTATGCTTTCACTAATGTTTTGAATTGGCAGATTTTGATTAAAACCCAGAGCATTTTTGGCAATAAACCAGATATGTTTTGAAAAGGCACAATCAAAAAAGAGATGGTCTGCATTTTCCATACCATTTTTGCATAAAATACATGTTTTGCCAATGTTCTTATTCCACTTTGAACATCTTTCAAGAGTTGGAAGTCTATTAAGGATGGCAAAGTAAGAACAGTGAGCCATTTTTGGGCAGTTAGATTTGCACCAAATTACTTTTCTCCAATAAACTTCAGTTTCTATACCTTTCACAAAGCTCCAAACTTTTTTAAAAGAAAAGGAACCTTTAGAACAGAGCTTCCAAACCCAAGTGTCTCTTTGAATATTATTATCAATAGTAACTTTCTCAATAGCATTTCTAAAAATATTAGCAGCTTGATGGGTATTTACATTCCAATTATGGTTGGAAATAATATTTTGAACTTTATCATTAGCACCACCAATAAGAAACAAATTATTCCACCCCAGTAGATCAATGAGGGACTTACCAAATATCCAGGGGTCAAACCATAAACTAGTTGAGTTGCCATCCTTAATCTTCCTTTCTACAAGATTTTTACCATTTTCTCTGCATTCTAATATGGTTTTCCAAGAGAATGAATGATAATTTGCAGCTTTAGCAGTCCAGAGATTTTTGTTTTTAAGATATTTGTTTCTCATCCATCTGGCCCACAAAGATTTACCATCTAAAAACTTCCAAAATAACTTGTATTTAGCAGCTTCCCTCAAGTCTTTGATGTTTCTGATGCCTAAACCCCCTGCCTTTTTAGTCATGCATACTTTCTCCCAAGCAATTTTGTGCTGTTTACCTTGCCATATAAAATTAGCACATAATTTCTCAATTTTTTGAATTGCCTTTGCTGGTAAATTATGAGCTTGAATCCAATATAAGACAATTGCAGTGATGACAGTGTGAGTAAGTTCTAGCCTGCCAGCTAGAGTTAGTAACTTGCTAGACCATCCTTCAAGCTTGCTTTGAATAATATCATATAATCTAGAACAGTCTCTATCATTCAGTTGATTTATACTTAGGGGAAGGCCAAGGTATTTAACTGGCAAATTTCCTTCTTTAAAATTGAGAATGCTTAAAATTTCTTCCCTGGAATTGCATCCTTTGCTGAAATATACTTTGCTTTTGCAATCATTGACTTTTAGCCCTGTAAATAGTTCTAGCTTTTTAAAAATAGCAGCAATAGCATTTGCATTTTTAATATCTGCAGCAACAAAAAGAAGCAAGTCATCAGCATATAAAAGATGAGTAATGGATGGCTTGATTCTGTTTATGGGTTTTATATTCCCCTTGTTTTGCTCAGTTTCAATTAGAACAGTGAAGTATTCCATAACAATAGTGAAAAGATAGGGAGAAAGGGGATCTCCTTGTCTAATTCCCCTGTTACTATGTATATATCCAGTTGGGGAGCCATTAATCATCACAGAGTATGTAACATTGTTAATGCATTCTTTAATAAGGTCACAAAATTTTTCATTAAAGCCCATAATACTCATCATATGAATTATAAAATCCCTGTTAATTTTGTCAAAAGCTTTGTGTAAATCAATTTTGATACACATGATTTTTTTATTATTCATGTTAAAATTCCTAATAAGCTCATGAGCAAGCAATATGTTATCAGTAATAAGCCTGCCAGGGATAAATGCACACTGATTTTCAGAAATTAAAAATTTCAGAAACAGTTTAATCCTGTTGCAAAGAATGGTAGAGATGATTTTGTAAATAAAGTTGCAACAAGATATAGGCCTATAATCTTCCATACCATTGGGATTAGGAGTTTTAGGAACAAGAGTTATAAAGGTATGATTGAAAGATTTTAAAAGCCTCCCTGTTCTAAAAAATTCAGATATGACTTCAAAAATTTTAGGGCTAATATCAGCCCAGTGAGTTTTGTAAAATAAAGCCCCAAAACCATCAGGACCAGGGCTTTTGTTATTGTTAGCATTGAAAATAATATTTTTAATCTCCAAAAGATTAACAGGGGCTAATAAAATTTCCTTACTCAGCTCTTTTAAAGAAAATTTAATATTGAAGTAAGGAAATGAATGCAGATAATTTTCAGAATTAAATAACTCAGTGAAGTATTTAATGGCTTCCCTCTCAATATCATTAGAATTCTTTAAAGCATTACCATTAGCATCAATAAGTTTGTTAATAGTATTACTGTTTTTTCTATTGGTCATTTTAGCATAAAAAAAACTGCTAGCTTCATCACCATTAGTAAGCCAGTCAACCTTGGCCTTTTGCCTCATATTAACTGAATGAATATGAAGGGAAGAAATGAGATTATTCTGAGCTTGAAAAAAATTGGTAATGATATTACTGTCTGAGCAGTTGTTGTCAAGAGCATTTTGTAACCTCTCACATTCATCTCTAATACTTTTAAGCTCATTTTTATTCCTACTATTATTCCAGTTTTTTATATGACCTTTGGCAATTTGTAAAAATTTGTGAAATTTATATTGAGCAGTGCCATGAATATTATAAGACAAGCATTTGGTGATGGCACTTCTATAATTATCATCATAAACCCACCCATTCTTAAATCTGAATGGTATGTTTTTTTTGCAATTGCTACTATCAGTGAAGAAAATTTGAATAGGTGTGTGGTCACTAGTAGCTTGTGGCAGAGTGCAACACTTGTAATGGGGAAATATATTAGCAAAATTTTGATTGATTAATATTCTATCAAGTTTGCAATGAATGTTTCTAAATTTCCCAGACTTCTAAGTATATCTATTACCAACCATATTAGCTTCAATTATACCAGTCCTTAAAAAAAAATTGTTGATATATTCCAGTTTACTAAAAGGAACTGAAATACCACCTCTCTTATCATATGAATGCATGATATTATTAAAATCACCCATTATGATCCAAGGATGAGAAATATTCCTATTTAAATTCTCAATATGATTCCATAAGTCAGATCTTTCATTTTCAAAGTTTGAGGCATATATAAAAGAAATATTTAAGACAAATCCACCCTTATTAGAGAACAAGCAGTGGACATATTGAAGATTAAAAATACAGTTATCTAAACTCCAAACATTATCATCCCATAAAACAAGAATTCTACCATTGCCCCCCTTATGATTATTATTCACACTTCTCCAATTAGGGATATGTCTGACATGATAGTCAGCAATCTTATCATTATCTAATTTATGCTCTAAAAGACCTATAATACTAGGTTTTTCAGACATAAGTAAATTAGAAACATCCAATTTTCTAATTGGGGAATTAAGACCTCTAACATTCCAAGAGATAATAGACATAGTAAAAGAGATTAAGAAATAAAAAAATAAGGATACACAAGGATATGTGATTAGTTACAGTGAATCACTGTAACTATCTTCATCCTCTTGCACTTCCAGCTTCTTTTCCTTTCTTTTGTATGTAGAATCACTTTTGACTTTTAGAAGCTCTCCCCACTTATCATTTTTTGAGATGTATTTTTCTCTGAATTCTTTATCAGTTGTATCTTCTACTTGTTCAGAAGATGAGATATCATTAAGGCTTTTAAGGCTTTTAATTCTATTTCTGGCTTTCTTTCTATTTTTTTTATTAACTGCAGATTGTGAGGAAACAGCATTCACTGCTGCCTGTATTGTTTTTCCAGATAAAGACTTTTTTTTTACTGGGGATAATGAATCAGAGAGGAAATTCAAGCTAGTGTTCTTTGGAGGTTCAATTAAATCTACAAGATTCAAATCAGAAGAGTTTTGCTCAATATTCATACTATCAGCAACAGTATTTGCCTGAACAGAGACTTGAGTATCTGTAATTTCTTCCATTGATGCTTTAGGTGAAGCAATTCGAACTACATCAACTTTCTGAGGGGGGGTAACTGATTTTACATTGCATATTTTCTTGATTTTCATCATGACTAGATTTGCTGGCATCTTTCATTGTGGCATGAATTTTCAAATCTTGAAAAGAACTTTTCTGCACAGATTCATTCAATGTTGTAACACTGTTTTCTTCTGCAATATCCTGAACTGAAGTATCATTATCTCTACATTTTTCTTTCCATATTTTTTTTGCCGAGCAATTTTCATCAGAATGACCAAAACATTTACAAGATTTGCATCTAGGTGGGATCCATTCATATTCGATACTTTGCACTATGTTGTCACCATCATACATTGTGATGTTAGCTTCATTTGGTAGCTCTGCATCAGCTTTTATTTCAACAAGAATTCTTGCATAACTCAGTCTCGTTTCCTTAGCAGTTGGTTCATCTAATTTTAGTGGCATACCCACCAAACTTGCTATAGCACTGAAAGCCTCCTTATCCCACAATCTTAGGCTTAATTCAGGTAATCTAATCCAAATTGGCATAGAAGACAGTAGATCCCTATCAAAATTAAATTTCTTGCTCCATTTTTTCAGAATAATCAACTTGCCATTTATGAAATATGGCCCCCCATTTAAATTTTTTCCACAATCTTCAGTTTTTGAAAATCTTATTATAAAGAAGCCATTATTTCTAGTATAAATCTCAAAGCTACCTGTGGGATTCCAATTTCGCGTAATATAAGTCTTGAAATGATGATATGGAGGCCTTGGACCATATACATATGCAATAACTGAATGACTCCATTTATTCTCTGTACGTTTATCAATGTCTTCCTTTACAGTAACAAATTTCTTATCATTTATATTGATAGGAGCAACATAATGCAAGTCAAATTCAGAGCCTAACCCTCCTTTCTTGAGAAGATCAGCCCATGAAGAGGCTTTGTGTGTCTTCTGAGCAGTGTCAATGCTGACTGGGGCAGTAGAGATTTGATTTCTTGGGTTCGGTTTCTGCCTGATCACATTTCTTGACTGTAAATAATCATTTCTTGAATATGCCCTGCCATTAAAGAAAGAATTACGACCATTTTCTGGTTTTCTTGGAATATTTCTCTGAAAATTAGAAACAGGATTCTTTTTGCTTGCTCTCCTGTTGTAGACAACTTTCTGAAATCCCTCATCATCTACAACAACATCAGCATTTACAACAGCACTGCTCGCAATGGAGGGTTTGACTATGGGTTTGGGTTGCTGTGAGTGGGGGATAGATATTGATAATGGGGGAAGAAGAGATGGAGGAGAAGAAGAGACTCCAATCTGATCAAGCTTTTCAAAAATAGGATTATCTTGCATTTTTATTGTATCAGCCATTACATTGTACTCTAGTTTTGGAAACACTATGATGAATATGGAATTTGGGAATCTATGAATTTTTTCCTAACGATCTGGAAATTTTGGAATAAGGTGATTCATTATGTATGACTTAAGTGTGTTATCTGTGCCACTTGTACAAAACTGCATTTCATTTCAAACTAAAGTTCATTATTGTTTATTTATGATTAAAACATCATTGTGCGGTTCTTCACATGTGGTAATAATTTCAACTTATTGTGTTAGCAGATATTTAAGTTTCATCGTTTTTGTTTCCAGGTTCAACCAGTTTTGGCTTCGTAAACGAATGTCTGAGTTTGAAGTGGTGATTGGTTAGAGACTGCACCTGTCCATTAGGATCTTCTAACCTTATCTGTCTACCAGGATCATGACCCGATGGAATTTCACATAAAGTAGTCCAGGTTATTGCCTGCTTTTCTCCTACATTGATTTCGTTTGTTAATATATTATAAAATGAGATGGTTTTATCTGGATTAGAGTAGCCATGCATAAATGAAAAGTTGTTTGTTTGGTGATAATTTAACTTGCAAGCTTTGTATTATGCTGTAGAGAGTTTCAGCAAGTCTATAATGTTGGTGTAAACCAAAATTAAGAGTCGTGTCTGCTGATGTGAAAAGTCATGTCTATTCGAATGAAGAGTCATGTCTATTCGAATGAAAAGTCATATCTATTCAGTGAAGAGTCGTGTCCGTTCACTGAAAAGTCGTGTCTATTGAAATGAAGAGTCGTGTCTATTAAGTAAAAGTCATGTCTATTGAAGTGAAAGGGTGTCTGTTCAAAAAGGTTATGTCCGTTTGTAAGGGTTGTAAACCACTATATATATGTGGTCATTTTGTTGTGTTGAAAGCAAGTTGTAGACAAGACAAAAAGCAAGTTATAAAAAAAAAATTGTCTATTCTCCTCTAAAATTATAATTCTCTCTCTTTCTACTTTAACAAATTGGTATCAGAGCTTAGTTGAAAAATGTCAAACAACCTTGTCTCCCTTGTTCCTCGATTCAATGGTGAAAAGTTTGATTATTGGAGCAATCTAATGAGGCTCTGTCTTGAATCTCAAGACTTGTGGACAGTTGTTGAAGAAGGTGTTGGTGCGCCGGAAGATGAAACGCAACTCACAGTTGCCCAAAGAGATCTTCTGAAAAGCAAAAAACAGAAAGATCGGAAGGCTCTCTTCCAAATCTACCAGACACTTGAAATTCAAGTTTATGAGAGAATTTCAAAAGTTGCAAATGCTCAGGAGGCTTGGAAAATATTGAATACAACGTATTCTGGCCAAGATCAAGTAAAAAAGGTTCGCCTGCAGTCACTACGAGCCGAATTCGAAAAGCTCGAAATGAAGGATAGTGAGAAAATCTCAGAGTATTTTACTCGTCTCACTTCCATCATAAATCAGATGGCTTCAAACGGAGAAGTCATGGAGACTCAAAGAGCCGTTGAAAAAATTCTACGGAGCCTACCAATCAAGTTCGATCATATTGTGGTTGCAATTGAGGAATCAAATGATATTGCTTCACTTTCTCTTGAAGGCTTGCAAGGAAGGCTGGAAGCTCATGAGGCTAGGATCTTGATGAGAAGTAAACAAACAAATTCTTCTCAAGATCAAGCCTTAAAATCTCAATTCACATCCATAAAAGTTCAAGGCTCATCCCATGGCAAAAGTAACAGCATGAATAGTGGAAAACGTGAAGAATCAAAGGAGGAGAAGCGATCATTCCAAAATAACAAGGCGCGAGGCAAATACAAAGGCAAAAAACCATATTTTGAATGCAATTTCTGTCACAAGCCGGGTCATAAAGCAAATGATTGTTGGGAGAAACATCCTGAAAAGAAGCCAGTTGCTGGTTTTATGCATAATGAAGCAGAAAAATCTGAATCTTTGTTGATCGCTTCGGATGGAAATGTTGAAAACATATGGTACTTGGATAGTGGTGCAAGTAGGCATATGACTGGAAATAAAAATCTATTTTCAAGTCTTGTGGAAGCTGATGATGGTCAGGTTACTATTGGAGATGCAAAATTATACAAAATTCAAGGTGTTGGCGAAATTTCTTTCAAAACCAAGGCTGGAAAAGTTGAAAAAATGTCGGAGGTTCTTTATGTACCAGGCATACGTAGCAATCTTCTTAGCGTCGGTCACTTGCTGAAGAAAGGATTTGATTTTCGATTCGTTGGAGATCAATGTAGCATGAAGAAGAACGACCAACAAGTGGCAAATATTGTGATGGATCCAACAAATTATTTCCGATCAAACTTGACATCGTAAGCAGTACGTGCATGATTGCTACTTCTAATGATGAAGTTTCCAAGTTATGGCATGAGAGGTTTGGCCATTTAAACTTCCGGAGTTTGAAGGAAATGTCTACCAAAGAAATAGTCCGAGGGCTGCCTAAACTTGAAGTGATAAACGAAGCATGTGAGGAATGCCAATTGGGAAAACAACATCGTGAATCTTTCCCATCCAAATCGAAGTGGATTTCTCAATCACCTCTGGAGCTTGTTCACACCGACCTCTGTGGACCAATGCAAGTGCCATCGCTTGGAGGCAGCAGATATTTCTTGTTATTTGTTGACGATTACACAAGAAAAATTTGGGTTTATTGTGTCAAAGAAAAATCAGATGCCTTCTCTTGCTTCAAAGAGTTCAAATTTCAAGTTGAAAAACATTCCGGTCATCAAATAAAAAATCTAAGGAGTGACCGTGGAGGAGAATACATGTCCTCTCAGTTTGAAGAATTCTGCCGAAATCATGGAATCCGCCATGAGTTAACTGCTAGGTACTCACCTCAACAAAACGGAGTCGCAGAGCGCAAAAATCGAACAATAATGAATATGGTCAGATGCATGTTGAAGAATAAGAACTTGCATGCATGTTTTTGGGCTGAAGCGGTCTCTTGTGCCGTTTACTTAATCAACCGATCACCAATGAAGAGCTTAAAGGATTCCACTCCAAATGAAGTCTGGTATGGCAAGAAACCAAATGTTGCTCATTTAAAAACTTTTGGTTGTCTTGCATACTCTCATATTCCTGATGCTTTAAGATCGAAGCTCGACGACAAATCTGAAAAAGGCATTTTCATTGGTTATAGTCAAAGGACTAAAGCTTACAAGCTTTACAATCCGAAGACGAAGAAGATGATTATCAGCAGAGATGTTCGCTTTGATGAAAATGGTTGTTATAATTTTTCAGATTTTGCAGAATTACCTGTATGGCAAACTCTAAATCTTGAAGAGGAAACTTCTTTGGAACAAGATGTTGATGCTGATGTTGGTATTGAAGAACAACAGCTTAAAAATAATGGGGTTGAGCAGGAGCAAAATTCACCACCAACGGCGGAAAGAAGGACGCGATCCTTGAGAGAAATCTATGATACAACCGAAGAAGTTGACACTACGGATCATGTATATTTTGCATTTTTTGCGGGAGAAGATCCAATCACTTATGAAGAAGCATCAAAGGAAGAAAAATGGGTGAATGCAATGAAGGATGAAATCAAGTCTATTGAGAAAAATGGTACGTGGGAGCTTACCACATTGCCTTCACACAAATCAGCCATTGGTGTAAAATGGGTGTTCAAAACCAAAACAAATCTTGATGGCTCCATTAACAAGTACAAAGCACGTTTGGTTGCGAAGGGGTATAAGCAAAAGGAAGGGGAAGATTTCAATGAGGTATTCGCTCCTGTCTCTCGACTTGATACAATTCGATTATTGATTTCTCTTGCTGCCCAAAATGGCTGGAAGCTGCTGCATATGGATGTGAAATCATCTTTCTTGAATGGTTTTCTTCAAGATGAAATTTATCTTCAACAACCTCCTGGTTTTGTGAAGAGGGGCGAAGAGGAAAAGGTGTATAAGCTGCGGAAAGCTTTATACGGGCTGAAGCAATCCCCCCGTGCATGGTATGATCGTATCAACAATTTCTTCTTAAAGAATGGCTTTGAAAGGTGTCCTTTTGAACACACTCTTTACATGAAGAAGCATTCAAAAGGAGGTTTCATGATCGTGAGTTTATACGTGGATGATCTGATTTTTACTGGAGATAATATGAAGATGTTATCTGAATTCAAAAATTCAATGATGAAGGAGTTCGAGATGACGGATTTGGGAGAATTACATCATTTTCTAGGGATAGGTGTTCAGCAATCAAAATGTGGGATTTTTATCTCGCAAGAAAAATATGCTGCTCAAGTATTGGAGAAGTTCAATATGATGAATGCAAATCCAGTTTCAACTCCTTATGTTGCAGGTTCGAAATTGTGCAAAAATGGTGAAGGAAAGTTTGTGGATCCAACTATTTTTCGAAGCCTAGTTGGAAATTTGATGTATCTCACTGCTACAAGACACGACATCATGTACGCAGTAAGCTTGATTAGCAGATTCATGGAGAAGCCTTTCTCAAACCATTGGGAAGCTGCAAAAAGAATTTTACGATACGTTAAAGGAACTATTGACTATGGCATTTTCTATGAAGCTCATGTGCCTGTGAAGCTTGTTGGATATACGGACAGCGATCTAGGTGGAAGTATCGATGATTCAAGGAGTACTTCAGGTTATGCATTTAACCTTGGAAGTGGAATTATTTCTTGGTGTTCAAAAAAACAACCAGTTGTGGCACTTTCTACCACCGAAGCGGAGTACATCGCAGCATCTCTAGCAGGATGTCAAACTTTGTGGCTAAGAGGAATTCTTGAAAATCTAAGCTTCAAGCAAAAAGATACTACGATCATTTATTGCGACAATAGTTCTACTATCTCTGTCTCAAAGGATCCTATTTTGCATGGAAGAACAAAACATATTCGTCTACATTTCCATTTCCTACGAGAACTCGTTCGTGAAGAAGAAGTGAGTCTTGAGTATTGTCGAAGTGAAGAACAAATTGCTGATATCTTCACAAAGCCGCTTGGAGGGACTACTTTCTCAAGAATTATTGCTGCATTAGGTGTTCGAAGGAATTTTGGTTTAGGGGAGGCATTGTTGGTGTAAACCAAAATTAAGAGTCGTGTCTGCTGATGTGAAAAGTCATGTCTATTCGAATGAAGAGTCATGTCTATTCGAATGAAAAGTCATATCTATTCAGTGAAGAGTCGTGTCCGTTCACTGAAAAGTCGTGTCTATTGAAATGAAGAGTCGTGTCTATTAAGTAAAAGTCATGTCTATTGAAGTGAAAGGGTGTCTGTTCAAAAAGGTTATGTCCGTTTGTAAGGGTTGTAAACCACTATATATATGTGGTCATTTTGTTGTGTTGAAAGCAAGTTGTAGACAAGACAAAAAGCAAGTTATAAAAAAAATGTCTATTCTCCTCTAAAATTATAATTCTCTCTCTTTCTACTTTAACATATAAGCTATCTCTCAAAAAATTGAGTTTAGAAATGATTTTAACTTGATCATATTGACTAACGATTATGAGAAAACCAATTTATGTGGGTATTTAGTATGGGAAAAATTGATTTTCATAAGTAAAGCATAATCAAATAGAGTATTTGAGTACAGATGCTCAACATAATTAAGTAAAGCATGGTCTACTGCAGTAGTAATTGAGTTAGCTATGGAGTTTCATCTCATTCATTCCCTTTTTCTTTGTACTGTCAGTGCTTGGCATAATCAAAGGTACAATTTTCATATGGCATTTGATATGGATTCTAATTTAGTATTTGTTAATGACTAAGTTACATTGTTCACAATTAACTTATTTTCTTTGTCAGCTATATTTCAATCTCCTTTTAACCTCTTTTTTACTCACAACTTTAATGGTTGTTCAAGTGGCTAGGACTGTCTAACATAATCATATAGTAATTTGGTTGTTAAGGTTTAAATTAAAGTAACTTTGCTACAATTTTAAATTAGATGCTCAGGGTTTTTCAATGTATAATTCAACTTCAGCTCAGAGCCGAAGAAATTAACACAATCAATTATAGCAACAAAGCGTTATTATTTTAAAGTAACAAAAGTTTAGTTAGAGTTAAGTTTGTATGTAAGTTAATTGTGTATTTTAATTTCATAATAGTACTAGTAGTTTGATATGGCACTAGCAAAGCAATTGCATTGAGGATTGAAAACTTTTGCTTGAGTGCAAGTAGATAGTGATGCAGAGCATGACCACTGAAGCTAGGGTGTAAGGTGAAGCTTGAATGGTGGTAGAATTCTGATGCGAAGCCAGAGAACACATGAGGTTGCATATTAAGAAGCGTGTATCGAGAAAACTGCTGAAACATGATATGAAATCTGCCATCTATGTGGCATCCATTATTCAATTTGAGTCATTAGTCTTTGATACTGATTACTCTAGTGCTAATTATCATTTGTATTGCTTGTATTCAGCTTCTTTTATTTTAGTTTTGGCTTGAACGACAATGATTTTTAATTTCTTTAAAGATTTTATAAATGATGTGAATGTATAATTTGTTTTGGTCTTTTAGCAATTGTGAGTAAGGACTGCATATATGTTGCGTCAATGCTTTAATTTTTTTTTTTAATTTTGTATTTTTTAGCAATGGGCAAAATAGTTGTAAAAGACAACTATTACAACGGTCAATGCTTATTATAAATGTCCATGTTCATTGTAAAAGACTCTATTGCAACGACTTGGGATCGTTGTAAAAATATTTACTAGAAAGGGTTTTTAGAAAAGATTTTGGTAAATTTTATAGCAACCAATTATATTTTTACAAATAGGCAAGTTAGTTGAAAAGCATTTACTTAAAAAGACAACAAAACAGTTTTATACAGATTAACTGATTCGCCATTTTCGTTTATCATCTTTCGACCCCATACTTCTACCTCTAACTAAGTCGAAACCAATACACGAGGTATCAATCCTTTGGTACGTGGTGGATTGGAAAAGGATGAAGGTATAGAGTCGAAACCGTGCTTTCGAAGAGGTCAAGGCCATTTGAAATAGCTTTCGAAGGTCTTTGTCTTGCTTTCAAAAGAGAAGCCGCTTGCCTTGCTTTTAATGGATGCTTTCAAAAGGGGTGAATTACTTTTATATATCTTTCGAAGGGGTTGCCGCCTTTTTGTTTAGAGGGTAGCTTTCGAATGAGTTGCCGTATATTATGTTTTAAATAGAATCTTTCGAAAGGGTAGTTTTGAACTAAGTCGAAACCTTGCTGTCGTTTTTATACCTTTCGAATAGGTTGAAAGTTTTCAATGAGTTCGAAAGGCAAGCTTTTGTTAACATGTCACTTCCCTTTGCTTTCGAAAGTGCTCCGGTAGCCATTTAAACTAAAGATTTCGAAGGCAATTGCTTCGAAAGGTGTTTCGAAGCTATCTTTCGAATTGTTTTACTTAAGCTTTCGAAAGAATGGTTCCGAAACCATCTGCTTTCCCCGAACTGTTTTACTTGAAGGTTAATGGTTTTGAAAGGGGTGCTTTCTCCTATGTTCACTTTGACCCGAAAGTTATATTTAAGATTAAACCCAATGGTATCGAAAGAAGTACTTTCAAATGGTCTCAAAATTATGCTTCTATAGGTTGGAAATATATGCTTTAATACTTTCGAAAGGAGTGTTTGGTAGTTTCGAAAGGAAGGTTTTGATGCTTTCGAAAAAGATATTTTAAAGTGTTTCAAAAGGCGTATGTTTAAGTGTTTTGAAAAGAAGATTTGAATGCTTTCGAAAGATATATTCTAATGGTTTCGAAAGTAAAGATCTAAGGTTTTGAAAGTCTTAGTTTCAAAACAAAAAACCCAATCTCATTTTTAAAAGAAAACCCATAGCAATATAAAAGAGCTTTGAAATGGTTTTTTATTTTGGAGTATTTGAAAAAGCTTTCCTTGATAAAAATAATGGGTTAAAGGTATTAACCATGTTTCATGTGGAAATGATTTCAAGGATATTAAACCATAAATGTTGGTATTGTTATGTTATTATATGTGCTTCTTCTATAAACATATTCACTGTATAATGGATCCATAACAGTATTTTGGGGAGTAAAGGCAGGATAGCCCGCTAAGTTGACCCAGTAGTGAATTTAAATTCAGTTAACTCCTGAATAAGCAGTGATCCCATGAAAACTATGAGACCATATAGATAGTCCATAGGCTTTAAACAGGTTATTAGTCGGTCCATGAAAACTAATAGGTTAATAGTGACCTTAAAAACTGTAACTGAGACGATAGTCAAACGAATGTGGATGGTAAATCCAGGATATTTTGCTTGTTTGCATATCATTATGTTATTTTAAATTTCTTTGTACTTAACCATCGTGGATGCAGGAGCGCAGTATATGGTTATTAGAAATTTTCGGTAAGATACTAGTGAGAGGAAAACCTATTCCGCTAAGCGGCGTAATCTCACTAGATATCTAAATGGTTCGAGATGGTAGGTTATTATTCATACCAGGCTTTTTTTCCGACTCGAAGTTTATGTTTTCCCTTTAAATGCTCGGGTGCTCAATTGATTTTGAGTAGTTTAAGAGTTGAGGTTTTCAGGTTCTCCTTTAGACGAATAAGCTTCCGGAGACGTGTAGGAGGGAAGCTAGCTAATAGGAGTTTTTCTCTATTTGATTCCGCTATGTTTTGATGTAAATGCAAAGTTGTTAATTGCCTATGTTTAGACTTTGATCATTCAACGGGGAATCTTCATATGTCTCTCTTGGCGTAGTTTGTAATAATTATATTTTCTCTAAGCGTGGTTCTCGAATTTGGGATTATTTAATGAATTTGAAATATGATTGAAATGGAATGAGAAATTTGTTTAATGGTTTTAATTTTTTTCATATCAATGTTTTTCTGTTATATCAATGTATCAAACATTACCGCATTTGGTCACCAAGAATTAATAATTATAGATGACTAAAACATCCGTAGTCGTTAGTTTTGAGCCTCCAAGTGGGGAATGTTACATGATTATCTTTTGATAGCTGTGATTCTTCACATCCTTTTGCAATTAATAACTAGAAATATGACTTTCTCCGCATAAAACTATTTTCTTCCCCATTTTCTCTTTTTTTTTTGCTTTCTTATTTTGGTTTCAACTCATTTTCTTTTGAAGAAAAATTAATAAAAACGTCAACCAAAATTTGTTTTGATGTAATATTGTGGGATTAATCCTTGAAATTCATAAGTTTCTTCTTGTCACTTATTGTTTATCATGCCAGTTTCCCTACAATCACTTAGTTTAATTGCTTTGAGTATTCTTCTTTCTTGCCTTTGCTTGCACGTTTATCCTTGCACGATTTTCTTATGATGCACAATACAAATATCTTTAGTTAAATTAAGCAATAAATTTTGGCACTTGAAAAGATTAAATTGATTATAGTAAATAATGGAATAAAAGAGGGTAAGGATAACCTTTATAGGTTGTGAGATTTCTTTAACATCTAGTACTATATACTTTTTTTTCTTGAGTAGGTCACATCCATCCCAAAAAAACTAGATCTAGCATCTCAGGCGACTCAACTAGGTTTAAACGTTTGGACAACCCTTTGATAATCCGCTCGTAGGAGAAAACTGATTTAATTCTATCTAGATTTGGTATCACCAGCATGCTATCCTTATCTTTTTGGCCATTGATTGCATGAATAACCCTTCATCTAGTTTCACGCCTATCACTTATGAAAATATGAATATAAGATGTCGTCTCTACTTTCCAATATTGCTTGGTTGCATTACTTCTTACGAAGTTTTCCCCAAATCAACCCTTTCCCATTGCATATTCTTACCCCATAGGAATGTACATTTTTTATGATGAGAATTTGGACTCTTTCTCTCTCTTTAGGGAGCTTCAAATTTTATTTTCTATCAAGCCCCTATGCAACACCTTATACTACATACAAATTAGGAAATAATTTTTATCTCTCTACCCCATAAAATGAAATGGTGGTCGGATCAATATTTATTTAGTGCTAATGTCGCCTTTCCACTCGCTCCAACCATTCGGTATGCAGGACTAACATTATTTTTTCATGCACATACAAATTTATTTTTTCATTATCATCATTATCCCTTCTTCTCTGGTCTACGTAGGACCCCCTACCTTAATTTATGAAAGTGTTGATAGGAGCATTGCTAGGCGCACTCATATTATGTGTTCAAGTGGTGAACTTTCAAAATTTCTAACCTATATACTAAAGACAAACTCCATCGCCATGGTTTCATCCAACATTCTCAAACCTTCTCTCATTCTATAATCGAGCTTAAGATGGTAGATGCTCCTACTATACCTAATGATGTTGATAATTTTTCTCTAATGGGAGAGCAGGGTATATGTGGTTTGCACATTAATTTTTGCATTGTTTTGCTTTGTTGTTGCATATATTCGTTTGCTTATATCTTTTTTCTTTTTGGTTATGCATGTTTACTGTTGTTAATTTAATTATCACCTTTTTCTCATTTCTTTTTTGTATGGCATGTTTGAAAAGCTTAGCTTGGTCATCCTCAAAGGTAGCGACGACAAAAATGTTACTGATTATGGG
Organism: Allium cepa; assembly: GCA_030765085.1. NCBI lineage: Eukaryota > Viridiplantae > Streptophyta > Magnoliopsida > Asparagales > Amaryllidaceae > Allium > Allium cepa. The sequence goes on along the minus strand of CM060938.1, from coordinate 455,537,872 downwards.
GTTTGCACTAATGCCTTCCTTGATCTTTCTTCTACTCACATTAACAAGAGGAAAAGAGATATGGAGAAGAAGCATGCTTCCAAAATGCATAAGTTAGGAGCGAACCCTACACATGTATCTTGGATCTTCCTATTTTTTTAGCATATCCCGTCCTCTGGATAGGTGATCACCAGTCATGCTCCTTCCATGTCTAACTTAGCCATGGTTTTCACGTTCTGTTCAAAGTTTTAGATCAATTTTCACATCAAGGAGATGGTCCAATGCTTGGTCTCGGACCTCTATGCCTACTTCTTTGATCGAGCTGTTGCATTCCCTTTGATATAAACAGACAATGCATAATCGATGTGATGACCCGGAATTTTGAACAATTTAAATTGGAATATTTAATTGATTTTAAATATTTAAAAATTAGTTTTTAACTTGAATTCAAATATCACTATTTATTTGATAATTAAATTATTGAATTAATTAATTTGAAGTTGGGTAAAATGTTGAATCTGGAGTTTTAAGCTTGTTAAAAATAATTTGAAGGCTTATAAAATTTATATTGATAATACCGAAGATAGTAAAAGTGTTAAAATTGAATTTGGAAATGCTTAGTTAAGTTTTGAAATTTTATCGTTTAAATCGATATTTAAAAATAGCATTCCAAGGCACAGTCTTGGAATTTGACGAAACCAGTTTCATTAGATCCGTAATATTGCATTATTATCGGGTTTCAAATTTCATAGTATTTGGAGTTGTCAAGTGATCGTACGATATATAAACGCGCTGAATTTATATCAAAATATAATATAATATAATAATATGGTCCAAAAAGCTATCTTCTTCATACGATCGAATTGGGACTCGAAATCTTTTTCATTTTGTTCGGAATAGTGGTATAACATTATAAACGCATGGCGGCATGCCTCGATTGGAGATCGGGATTTTAAGTTATATATATAACAAGATATTTTGGAAATTTTAGAATATAATAAAATTTGAAAGTCAAATGTATTATCCATACCCGAGACGCTTCCGGTATAAGTTGCATATTCATCTTCCTTGTGAAGCTATCCTCGCTCAGATTAAAAGCCTGACTTACTTATCTTTGCTTCGTTGACTTCAAAATAGAAATAACAAAAAGGAAACCCAAAATCAATACTTAATTCCATATCTTCCTCAGCAAAATTAATGGCCGAGCTCGATCTTCTTCTTCCTGTCGAAGTCGTGCAAACGAAATAAAAAAAGGACGAAGGCTGTTCAATCCAATTTGAAGCCTTGTACGATGACACTTGATTTGAGCAACGACAAGTCGATCAATTTGGGGCTAAGGTCGTGTTGCTTTCGGGTCGACATTCAAGGAAGGCGAAGTCGAGGCGCGAGGCTGTGTTGTTCGTGGAAGCGACGAGTTCGTGGGAAGCTACCCGTAGTCAAGTCTTCGATTGATGGTGTATCGATGTCGCAGTGAAGGTACGAACTGGGGAGTTTTCGAAGCTGCGACTTGGGGCGGTTTCGTACTCATTTCTGGTAGGCTCAGTTGAGGTGTTCAGTGATGCTTTCGTGACCAGGAGCATTGGTGGTGGCTGTTGTGGTAATTAATTTTAATTTGATTTTAACTTTACGATTTACAGTTGGTTACTTAAGTTAGAATCTAAATGATGATAGCTAATTTAAATTTAGTATATATGTAGATTTATGTATGTACATAAAGGTCAGAAAAGCAGAAGAGAAAAATTATTGACAGTAAAGTAAATCTGAAAATTTTATTAACACAATAAAATTTGGTAATTACTGAAGTTTTAAGAATGAGGTAGGATTTTTAAGCTGGATTTTTGGAAATGTCTTGACTTGGAAATATTATTTAAAATTTAGATTTTCGAAATTTTACTGATTTTTTTTATATAACATACTTTCAAAACAACCAAACGAAGGTCCATCAAATTTATTAGTTAAAAACCAAACGATTAACTTTAAATAATGGTCAATTTAATTTATTAAATAGTGAATTATTTATAGATTAATTCAAATATTAATAAATTGTATAAATATTTATACAAGGTCAATCATGGAATCCAATCGAGAATGAGGTGGATTTGTAAATTTAAGGGGCAAAGGTGAGTTAATCTCACTTATCTGGGTTGTTTAGATTTAAATAGTTAAATTTAAATAATGATTGAATGATTGAATTGTTTTGATGTGCAATATTATATATAGTAGTATATAATATATCTTGGAATGATTGATTTCCCGCATTATATAATGGATGACACCCTATGCGCCGCATAATAGCGGATGATATTATATTTAAAACCCATATACCACAATGTTCCACCTCGAAGTAGAATTGGTATTTTATACTGTGCTAACATCTGTGGATGCAGGGAAACTGGTTGGAGGGATCCAACTGGATTTCTCAAAATTATTTATATTGTTTAATATTCTCTGTTATGAATATTCGATATTCTATGATGAATATTATTGATAATTGGAATATTTAATGCTATGGTTTACTTGAATATATTTCGGTACACCAAGTTATCAAAATATATAGAATTGGATTTTTGAAAAGAAAATAAAAGGAAGAGAATTTGTAAATGAAATAATTATAGAAAGTTTAAATAAATTAAGAATGAACTGGATAAGAATAATAGTGGTTTTAAAATTCTAATTAATAAATTCCATATATGAAAAGGGGATTTTGAATAAACAGGAAGATAATGAATTTTAAACTTCGGTGTTATTATTTAAAAGAATAAAGAATTTATTTTAAATTTAAGATTTAAATTATTGAAAAGAATAAAGAAGAAATTTGGAGAATCTGAAATTGGTATGTTTCGGTTAAAAGATTTAAAATCAAAACAATAATAATAATAAAGTCTATAATTAATGGATTTTGAAATGAATTGAGTAAGTAAAGTAATTTATTTCAAAATGGAATAAATTGGAAATCAATTGGAAAATTGATTTAAGTGGTTGAAGTTGGAACTTTAAAAGAGAAGTGGGACTTTGAAATTTATAAACTGGGTTTATAAAAGTAAAGTAATATATCAGTGGATATTTGAAGGAATAAATTCACGATGGAAAGTTATTAAAGGAATGAGAAATTTTGTTTAAAAATAAATAGTGATTTATTTTTAAAGGATGTGAAGAGAAGTATATTTCCCTAAATAGCCAAGTACGTTTCAAAGTAAATTTTTAAAAGTTTTAATGTCGTTTTAGAAAGCATGTTTTATAAAATTTATTATTCCTAAATGTTTAAATTCTAAAGTAAGTATTTTCTTTTAAACTATTATAGCAGTAATTATTTAAAAGTGACTTGGTATTTGTTTTTAAAGAGAAAATCTAGTTTTATATTTTATAAAGTAGCCTCATTTTAAATATTCCTAATATATATATTTTTAATAAAGCACTGAAATAGTTTTCAATCTGAATGTTAAAATATATTTTATAATAAAGTGTTTTAAAGTTATTTCAAAAATCTAAAGCTTTGTACTTGGTATTTTCAGTGGAAATAAATATTTTGGGAATTTATTCCATAAGAAGAGTGTGGATTGAAAACTGTTTTCAAAAGGGTTGAAATTGGAAATATATCTTGCAAAGATATTTTGAGGTTAATAAATAATTTGGTGAAATTATTTATGGTTGATGGTTGTTTGTGAATGTTAATTGATAGTTAAATAACCGACTATCAATATAGGACAATGCGTTGATCGTTTCGAAGAGACCGAGATCGGGATTAAATTCTCGAAAATCACTTTGATCCGGTTTGTACTTTTTCATGGAAAAACGAGTTTGGAGTTGAAGATGGAGCAGTGAAGTGCAATGGCTAGTCGCTACTAATCCTGAGGATATTTCCAAAATGGATGTAGTAGGAATAGTGCCTTCGGTTCCGTTCGAACCCGGGACGGACTTGTATGGATGAATGCTTTCAGAACATCTTCAGGTGGACGATGGGCATTCTAAGTGAAATGTTCTAAAAAGGTAACGCTTAGCCTCAAGCCTCATCAACCGGGGATGACTGAAAATTAGGGGTTATGCAGCAAGGCTTGGTGGGTAGCATCCATTTCGGGTGATGTCATCCCTGTCTAGATGTCCCTTTATTTCGGCTTAGTGGTGCAGTTGCTGATCCCAACCGTGGGGTGATCTTACTCAGGATTATCCAATAAGGGGTAGTCCCGGTCTTGTGTTGCAGGGGGTCGAGAGTGATCCTTGGTATGCTGATCTAGACCAGGTATCATGACAGGTGGTACCCCAGTGGCTAGTCATTAGTTGGAAATCCATTTTCCCTACGCGTCCGTACAGTTTTGATTGTGCCCAACTATTGCTGAAATGTGAGATGCAAACATTTCATCTAGATTCTATTTTACTTTCTTTAGACACTATTATAATATTAGAGAATTTTAATAAAAAGTGTTTTAGCTATCGTAAGGTAAAAACCCGACATGTTTATTTGTGGCGTGGTCTTACGAGATGCTTTTGTTTTCAAAGGATTTTGAAACTTTAATAATCAATTTGAGTGTGGTTTGCTCACGTACTGACTCGGGTGTTGTTTAACTATAATGCTCGGGTCGACCGAGTATTATAGAATACAGGAAAGGATGCTGTGGAGCAGGAGACGAGCTAGATGGCGATACGTACTTCCATATTTGTGTTACATATTCCGTTGTGTATTCAGATTGTGAGAACAGATTATGATTACTGTCCAGTTGTGTGTTATGTATACTTTGATGACGTATGTATAAACAGATATAGTATTTGTTTTTGGTTAAAGATCTGTGATTATCTATTATATTTTATTCCGCTGCGATGGTTAGATTCTGATGTTGTTTTCTATCTTCTTCTTCTACCTCTTCTTATTTAACCCAAATGGTTCGTATTTCCGTTCATCTTGAGTTGATTGATGTAGAATAGTGTTGACTCAAGGGGTATGGATTTGCAGGTCATTACAATCGATAAGGTAGATCAACTACAAAGTTGTCAGGTAAGAGTCTTACCTTCTTCTATACGTGTATTTTTCTTTTATACGGGTCATCTCATCTCATCTCTTCTTTCTTTATTCTTTTCTTTTTCTTGTATATGGTGTGCTCGCATGTGCTCAAGAAGAACTTTTTATCATTATAGAAGAGTTATCCCAGTCAAGAAGCAACTTACACATTTAAGGCTCTCCCTTTCCACTCTAGAATGTGAAGTAGCTAGGCTTCACATAGATCTGGTTCTTTCCCAGGAGGCTAAATCTAATCAAACTAACTAGGTACCGAAAGAGGAGAGAAAATGAAGTTAAAAGATCTTACTCTCGACACTGCTGAGAAGAAGGTTCAAAATTTGATATCCCTTGAAGCTCTTTAGGAGAAACTTGATGAGAACTCAAACAATGTCGAGTACAAAACCTATTCTCAGTTCAAGAGGAAACTTGACTCAACTCCCTACTGCTCCCTTTCTGAGCTTCGATTCCCATTTCTTAGAGATGCCGAAGAGGATGCTCTTCAGTATTAGCACGAGCGATGGGCTGAGGCTATGAAGCGAGAGTAAAGAGGGCACTGAATTATAAAAACGTAGCTCCTTCCCCTATTTTGATAACTTTTTGGGAGCATGGTGAGGACGGGGAGGGTGAATCAACAACAGCTGTGCAAGTTATGGAACCTCAACTGAACAAAATCCAAGGAAGGTTTCTAACCATGCGCCTCTAATGATGTTACTGATGCGACTAAGAGTGCTTCGAGACAAGATCCTCTCTTTTACCATATAGGATTTTGAAATTCATTAGTATCCTACACTAGAAGAGATTGACATAAGAGACATGGGCATTAGATCTTCCTTTTATTCTATTTGATGCTTTTAGTATGTGCATATATTTTGTAAGAAACTTTTAAATGATGTATGAGCAACTTAAATTTTCCCTTGTATAACACTATATGTATGTATTGTATATTATTTCAATCCTCATGCTTATGTTGTCCATGTTTTTCCTCTCCCTTCTAGTTATTTTTTGCTTTCTTTTATAGTAGTTACTCAAATATGTAAGTATCTCTTTATTGGTTACAATTCGTTTCTTTTTTTCATGTGATTTTTCTTATTTGATTTTAGTATATATGTATTTTATTGTGTTCTTTTAGAAATAAATACATCATGAAAAACTTATTATGCTTATAACAGATAGGGGTATCTATTTCTATAAGAAAAGTATGTTTTTTAAAGAAAATTGCTAAATAGAAGCAAACAAACACCAAATCTCACTAAAATAGTTTTATTTTTTTTGAGAAACATATAAGTAGAGCTACCTACCTAATAAAAATGTTTTGTTAATTCAACAAATATTTTGGTTTGTTTGAAAAGTAGAGGAAGCGTATGTCTACAAAGGAAAGAGAATTACGTGATAACATTTATATTACTATATGTAGATGATCAGTTATTGATTGGCAATGATATTCCCATGTTATAATAAGTAAAAGCATGGTTAACTACACAATGCATGTTAAAGGATTTAAGTAAAGCATCCTATATATTTGGTATTAAGATTTATTGAGAAAGACATAAAAAACATTGGGATTGTCTAGTATTGTACATAGACAATACACTAAATAAGTTTAGCTTGGAAAATTTTGGTGAGGAAATGTTCTTGTGCGACATGGAATTGTCCTTTCTTGAAAAAACCCCATCTACAGATGCGGAGTAAGAACATATGAAACATAGTCCCTGTTGTTAATGAAAATTTTCATCTCACAACTCAAGTTAATTATGAACCAATTACAGTCCTGAGCGCTTACCTAATCGAAAATTGAAAATTTTAAGTGTTAAATTTGTCTTAAGGTAGTAATTATGTCGTTGTATGCTTCAATGTTTTGAAATTTTACTCTAACTTTTTGTTAAAATATCAAATCCGATCTATCCAACTAAGGTAAAAATAGAAAAGAACCCAATACTAAAATTAGCAAGTAAAATCCAGAAAAAGCAAAGGACAAAAAAATTTACATGGTTCAGATTTTAAAGAATCCCACATCTATGGGTCAAATCTTTGTTTATATATTTCTTTCTAGTATAACTTTTTTAATGGCAGAGAGAGAGAGTACAAGTACATTTAATATAGAATTTCTATAATGTTCCAACAAAGTCCCTTCCCTACTACAATACCCTTCAACTTATAATGTTATGAGATCATGCAAATTCTTTCATCCATCGTCTCTTTTCTGCTGTTTGATCCCTCCATATGTGGTCCATCCTTTTACTAACTGATTTATGCTTAAACAGCTGACAAGGCTAAAGGAATTGTAACAACTCGCACCTTAATGGGCCAGAATACCGAACAAAAATCGAAACCTAAGCCCATTATAGTACAAACCGTTAGTTTTGGTAACCTATAATAAACATGAGCATATTAGAGATCGATCAAAATAAAATCACAGTGGAAAAGAAAATATAATAGGATATAAATATTGGCGGGGGCCACCACCTCGAAATCAATGGTATTCCTTCGACACCCAATCGTCTTGTTAGTATCGAGCATGAATAAGAAAACTTCTCCATCAACATATTCCATCTTGCTCTAGTGATATGTTCCTCTGAATCTATCATGTGGGTTGTATGAGGAGAGGGTCAGAAAAACGTTTTGGTGATTGGAAAATTGCGTACTTAATCCATAACACAAACTCATACCGATTGGTTTCCAGTTAAATGTTATGTCTTATTACTTATGGTTTATCCGTGTAATGCGTATACGATATGCTTACCTAACCTTCTCCAAAGTATATAATACTGACATATGTCTATCGTGAATACGCTACCTAAAACTCGACCACTTAATACTTCTTGATTAGGGAGCAGGCAAACCTAATGACCATTTAATACCTCAGTTTCTGAAGCGGGCCCTTCGCATCGTCAACGTTGGTCTGTCGGTCCTAGCTACAGAGACCAATGACTTATGTATACTGCTTTATAATATGTAACTGTTGCATCTATTATTAATAATGTCCAAGCCATATGAAAGATAGTACCCAAGCCACTTAATATCCTTTTAATGGCATTAAGCAGATTATGACCCTTTAACACCTTATTTGAGGCAGTCCCCATCATTTAATACCAAATCCCAAGGCGAACCCCTCACCGGTACCTATCTAGTTGATTATGCATAGAAATCTCTTCGGCCACCTAATACTTCATATTGAAGCAGATTTTTCCGAGATATCCTTTGCTATGCCTAACTGCTAACCATGACCATTTAATACTTTCTAAATAGGGAGGTTGTGGGCCCTCAATCAACCACTCAATACCTCCGACCCAGAAGTAGATCCTACAGCATTCACATATCCCTTTTCCCACAGGTCCTATGGTTGGAGATGTCTCACACTAAGTTGTTAATATCAGTGTCAGATAAATATCGTTCAAGTACCTATATGAGATATTTTAAAATATCGTTATGATATCGGATAATATCAGTAACATGTGTAGAACGTGTTATTAAATATTATATTATGTTATAATGTTATATTGATGTTATGTTTCCAAATATTTGGATCAATAATTCCAAATTACTATTAAAAATTGAATTTATGTAGTTTACAGATTACAATCTATTTTTTAGGATATTCTATTAAATACAAAACATAATATAGACTCATAAAAATAATGAAATCCGTATAATGTGCTTCTTTATTATTTTCTTTAATTTTTCACTATATTCATTGTTTCTTTATTCATTTAATCATCTATATTACTTTCCCAACTTTTCCATATTTATAGTTTCTTCATTTTTGTTTTCACTTAACTAATCGATTAAACAATGTTGATTTGGTACCAATTACTATTTTAGCTCATTCTTTATCGATATGTCAAATATATAACTTTACCGCTCTTCAACTTTAGTATTAGTGCATGATAATAACTAATAAAATAAATTTTCAAAAGCTAACTTGCTAAATGGTGAACAAAAAATAACTAAAAAGAGAAGTGGCTCTTTCATGATCTTGTTTTTAGTGGTAAAGTCTTCATGGAAAATAAAACATATAAAATAATGGAATATATAGAGTTTTCTTATTTAAAGACCAATGAAGAAGACTGAAAATGTATGATTAAAGATGAAAAATTAGTGCATTGAAATTTCTAATATGGTTTACAAATTATCATTCACCATATACAAAAAAACTAATATCGAAAAATGAAGATATTTATACATAGATATATTTTTCCAACATATACAATAATAAACGATATTCTTAATATATCGGGTATTTTACACCGAACATCAGAGCGAAATATCGACAAATATCAAGCAATATATCGGGAGCGATATTTTAAGCGATATTTTGAAAAATTACCGACTTAGAAGCGATATGAGATATATCGGCTATATATCAATGACATCATCCGATATTACTTACATAGGTCTCACATCAGTAGTACGTGTACATAACTGCTGGTAGTCTATGAATGAATGGCAGACTTCTGTTGTGTAACTTTATTGACCTCGCATCCCAATCCACTAAGTCCAATTGATTATTCTAAGCTTTAATATTGGACAAAGCCCACTAATCTCTATTCGTATATATAAAGCTATAATTTATTTTAATCATAATTGTACCGTCTTATAATGTTTAATTACTACCTAGCATGTTTTATTTATTATCTCCATAATTACCTTTTTGGTCCATAATAAATGAGTATTATCTTAACGAACGTTTCCAAAGACATTTATTTACTTATTCAGACCTTAACACTATTTATTCCTTATTTTTCCATTATTGACCTACCAATTTCATTAATCATTCTCGTTTCATCCAATTATAACTTATTCAAATTATTTAAAACCCTAATTTATTGCCTATTTATTTTTGAAGTTACAATCCTTCCAACTTTATTTTCAAATTCTACCATTTATTACATGATTTATTATAATGTTCAATTTGTATTTAATGTGAAATTAACGTACAGTACACTGTATTAATTATATATTTTTATTTTGAATATTTTAGCATAGTTATATATGCTTACAAATTTATTTTTATATTTCTAATTATTAATCCTTTAACTAGAATATTTCATTCTATATATTAATCTGTTAGAATTATCCTTCCAAAAAGTTTTCTGTTATAACCTTCCATAAATTAACCTAAACTAAGGGATTTCCTTAGTTTGAAATTACAAGAAATTATTTATTTCTTTTTTTATTGAAATAAGCAGGGTAACCTATGGAAAGAAAATTCATACTTTACACATCTCTTTCCTTTTTTGATGTTTATTCCTTGTCAAATCAAACATTGCACTTTTTCTATGAAATTAGAATATTGAACAAATTAATGGAGATTAAACAGATAGTACTTCCAATACATTAAAATACAAACTAACATTCTAAATAGAATCAGAGCAAATCTAAATCACACTGATATTTTTACAACCCAATCGCAGATCTAGAACAAATTCTACATCTTTATCCATGTTCAACCATTAATAACTTGGGGACTAATTTCCAAATCTAGGTGTAAATAATATTCATATTTATTTGCAGAATATGTAGACGTTGTTTTATACACTTAATTCAAGCCTTTAACTCTTTAGATTTCTACTAACGCATAACATCAAATAAAATTCCAACGAAATAAATTCCAGTATTATAAGTAAATCACACAATTCCCCACTCACCTTTGAAAGCTTTTCGAATCCCTAGATTTGAATCTGATTCCTTGAATCAACTTTATTTCCTTTCTAATCCTAAGAAATATGTATAAAAGTGTATACACATACCATTAACATTACAGATTTGAGAAGAGATTTGGGAAAAAGAGGAATATAGATTTATAATATTTAAATTTACCTTTTTATTTGCACACCCCTTCTCTTCTTCTATTTACTTTTTGCTTTTCTTCGATTTGTATAAATACAAATTATTCTAAAGTTAGCAGGAATAGTGGAGAAGAGAAAATGATAGAGGTTCACTGCACTATATCATAAAATATGAGAAGAGAAGCGAGGGGTTAGGCTGTATTTATAGGCTCTCGAACCAATCATATCCATTAGATTAAGATTATTAAATCCGGGTTATTGGCCGAGGTTCAAACCACGATTAAAATGCTTCGACCAGTTGACCGCACCCCTATGAGCGGTTTACCGTCTCATAGAATTGGTTGACTGGTTAGGTTTCGGTTTAATTATATATTTATTGCCATAACTTATTATTTATTTATTTTTGTTTTTATTTCTTTAAACATCCGTAACTTATTCGTTTCAACTCCAATCGCGAAAATCCAAATATGAAAATTGTTCAGTAAATCACCATGAATGTAATGGTGCAAATTTATGTAAAACCTAAAATCCTGGTCATTTTATTTTAAATGTTTAATTTATTTTAATTATTTAAATAATTGGATTTTGGATTTTAATAACTTATATTCAAATATAGAGGATAATTAAATATTCGATTTATGAATTAAATGTTAATTAAAAGGATTTAATAACTTTATTTAACTTCGTTTAATTTATAAATAATATTGGTAAATTCAATTTGTAAATTTATTTACAAATATGAATAAATCGGATAAATATCGATAATTAAATATAAAAACAATATTTAAATGTATGAAATAGTCATTCGAAGCACAGTCTTAGATTTCGACAAACCAGTTTTATTGGATCCATAATAGTGAATTATAGCACACCGTCGAGTTCCGTGGCAATCAGATTTTTGGTCGTGGGAGATCGAAACGCGTTGAAATTAATATCGAAAATTTAATATAATAACTGAGTCTAAAAACTTATCCTGTGCATACGATCGAATTAGACCTCAGGACAAGTTCCATTATATTCGCAATATGGGTATAACATATAGAACGCTAGGTGGCATGCCTTATTTGGCGTTCGAAATTTTCGGGTATTTTTTATTGAAAATTTTTAAAAATAAAATAATGTATATGTACACATAACCTTAATTTTGGCCCTAACTCCTACATTCTCTACCATACCTTGCTCATACCCTTATGTGTAGGCCATCCCTTAGCTTCCCTTAAATAACATTGCCTGTAAACAACAGAGGTTTCTCTCTTTTGAAATTTAAGAACTCAAAATTCAAAATATAACATTATACTCATCTAAAAATCCGAAAACTAGTTTTAAAAATCTCGTTTCAACTAGAGCTTTGATCTAGTATGTTTTTAGAAGGTGGAGCATTGAATTTGGGAGGTCGTGTGTTGGGTTAGAGTTAGGGTTAGCTTTTATGGAGAGTGGGGTCGTCGATTGGACGAACGGAGCTTGGATTTGATCTTATCGGGTCGATGATCTTCGCTAGCGACAATTTAGGGTGGTCCGATGAGTTTATACGAATAGCGTCGTCTAAGCAACAGAGGAGGGTGGTGCATGTCTTGTTTTTATGGCATGGGGCAGAGGTTCCGTGGTGGTGCTAGGTGAGTAGAGGTTGGCAAAAGAAGCTCGTCTGCGCGAATAATTTTATTTTTCATCAACGACTCCTCTATATCATTGATTTTGCGTATACCCGGCCATAGTGGTGATATCCTGTGCAGGTGTTTTTTGTTTGGGGATGAATGAGTAATTATGGAAGGGCAAAGATGTAAATATATACAAAGTTATTTAATTTTAAACTTAAAGTTATCAATAACTTATAAATCTTGTATCTCACTCATACGACGTCAGATTCGAATGCCATTTTTTGTATTGGACTCATGTCGTCGAGATCTTTACGATGGAGTTATTTTAATTGGATTTGAAGCAAGTCAAAATATTGGCTAAAATCGGACGACCGTTTGGTTTTGTCCAAAATTCAGGACGTTTCGGCGAAAGCAAATTCAATGTGAAATTAACTCACATTAAATTTTATTATATCATATCAATCATATTATAAATGTTTATTGATTGCTTGAATGTTAGTTAAATTGTTTGATTGCTTGTTTGGTTGAATTTTCATTTGGAAAATGGACGAAATATTAATTTGATTGTTATAAACCAATATTATTATATATATATATAAATGTGTGTATATGTGTGTGTGTGTGTGTATATATATATTATCCATAACCATTGTTCTGTAGGGAAGATCTGTAGAGAGACCCAAAGGGCGTTTCTCGCCAATAATTATTTATTTACATCCTTATGTTGTTATATTGGTGGTGGTTAATTAAAATAAATTCTGATATTCCATTTAAATTGTTAAGTGCCGTTATAGCAATTTCGCTTTATTGTCATTTATTCAGTTTCATCCCTATATCCCAATAGTTTGAGCTTGAGCTTAGTTTCCACTAAAAATAATACTGAAAATTCATTGATCATTTTTTATTAATGATAATTTAAAATAATTAATCATTTTAACTAATGATTTGAAATTAATTAACCAATTTAATTAATGGTGTTTTAAGATTGGTTTATCTTTAGATTCAATTAAGCATTTTTGTTAATGACGTTTTATACTTAACTAATCGCTTTAACTAATGATTATTTGAGTTTAATTAATTATTTTAACTAATGATAATGGAATTTAATTAATTTATTGAACTTAATTAATCATTTCAATTAGTGATAATTGAAATTAATAATCATTTTAATTAATGATATTTAAAAGTAATAAATCATTTTAAGTAATGATAATTGAATTTATTTAATCATTTTAATTAATGATGTTTTATATTAAATAAATAATTTTAACAAATGATGTTTTAATTAATCATTTTAGCTAATGGAGTCTGAATTTAATTAATCCAATTAATTTATGACTACTTGAACTTAATTAATTATTTTAATTAATGGAATTTAAAATTGCTTATCATTTTAATGAATGATGGTTGAGATGACTTTTTCATTTTTAACTAATGATTATTTGAATCTAATTAATCTTTGTAATTAATTATATTTAAAGTTAATTAATCGATTTAATAAAAGCGATTAAAGTAAATTAACTAATATAATAAAACTGCTTTAATCAACTAATTTAAAGTTAATAACCGATTAATAGGATTTTAAAGTTAATTTACCAAAGTTATAAAAGTGTTTGGAAATAATTATATATTTTATTAAAGATAATGGATTTATTTATTTAAAAGAGATTTTAAATGCGATTAATTATCTTTCAGGATAATTAATATTGTTTAAAGTTATAAAAAGGAATTGGAACTCTATTATTGAGATGTTAAGTTGGATAATCTTCTAAATGTTCGGTCTTATGTTAGTTTAGGCCTTCTGGGCCACGCACTTGGAAAATTTATTCTCTTAACGTTTCAGCAATCAGGAACTAATTCTAAAAATGTTTTATCAATGTGGAAAAATGAAAATCAAGCACAAGTTCAGTTCGTTTTTAAAAAGAAAAGGTTTGATTCGTTTATGGAAATGAATTATTTCTGTAAAGCAAATCACTTATATTGAAACAATTTATTTCTATAATTAGCACTAAACATTGAAGAAGTAAACTTGTCGCTATTTCAAAAGTTAAGAATAATCGTTGGATATGACTTTAAGGTAACACTACCTTGACTTGTTAGGTATTATGTGTAACCACGAAATAGTACAAGTTTGAATTCAATGAGTGGTGGTAAGTATACAAGACTTAATTTCCATATGCGATCGTTTTATATCTCCGATAGTCAGTTTCTCTACTATCGGTTACTTCAGCTACTTTATTATCATCATTCTAAGATGATTTATTGCTCCGTTGAGCTTTGTTATCATTTTTCGAAAATGACTAAAACCCACGAAAAAGAGGGACGCACTCTCCAAGTCATTATTGTGCTTCGTCATTCTAAGATGATTTATCGCTCGTTTTGAGCATTGATATTCAACATCGGAAAAACTAAAACCAAGGCGCGAGTGGGAGCCAAACCATATCGGTCGCACCCATCAGGGCAAGTTCGCATTATCTAGAGAGGTTTCAGCATGCATGCACTGATGTGAAATATTCAAATGCTCGTGTGAAGCGAGGTCCAGCTTGGAAATTCCCGAGAATGACGCATGTGCTCTCAAGTATATTTTATCTAGAGTATACTTTCGTGGAAGAGGGAGCACCCTCGTAGTTATGTTGGATAAATTCATTTTACTTCTTCGATTAAAAACATTGAATCAGTTTTTTTGTAATTGCAACGGGAAGAGACAACCACTCTACACGATGTTTGATTATAGTTTTTAGTCCATTCTATCAATTTTGGGCAATTATCTTGTTTTATCCATTCTATCAAGTTTAGACAGTTATCTTGTTTATCCATTCTGTCTAGTTTGGATTTTTCTTGGATTATTCCCATTCTTTCAAGGCTGGTTTTAATATTAATCATGCCTATTTTATTTGGATTTGTTTATTGATATTTATTTCTACTCTTGCCTATATGGATGTTATTCCTGTGAGGTAATGTTGAATATGCAAGTACATGATTTTTGTTTGATGATAATAAACATATATATATATATATTCATTTAAATGTATTTGTTATTGTACTATTTTATTATTCACATAATTAAATAAATATTTGCTGAATAAAATAAATAACACGGAATTTAAATTTATTCAAATAAATATTTTATTACAATTTTGAATAGTATAAATTTGAGCTCTCACTATATATATATATACACACACACACAACTTTTGATTATAATACAATTTCGATTACATCACAACTTTTAATTTACATTTGCACCTCACTACATATCACCCGTTCGCTCATAATTTATCTTCGACTCTTTTCCTATCTGTGTCCCGCATCTGAGCAATCTACAAAATAAACACTGAAGTAGTAAAATTGAAAAAGAAATATTTTTTCAGTGTAAAATAAAATATGTTATGAAAATATAATATGCCTTAGTTATTTGGGTTGTTCGTCATCATTTAATTTTGAATTCATCAAACACGAATAGCTTGTGACATGTACGGTGTATCACTATACATGCCACAAGGCCGTGCACACCGATATACACTTGATATAACAACACAAACATGTGAGCATAGGGTTAAACCCGAACCGAGGTTGGATTCAACTTAAGTACAAATATTTAAGTGCAATAAAAACAAAGGCACGACATGAGCACAAGGTCAAATCCGAGCTATAAGCTGGATTCAACACAGGTGTAATCCAAATGTACAAGTTCAATAAAATGGTCAGGAGCAACCCAAGCATTGATGTACACATGAAGGCAAATGCCAGAATTACAATGAATTTGTACAAAAAGAGGTTGCTACAGTAACAAGCACACATGCCCAACTCAAATGTATATAATCAAGCAAAGTGAATGCAACACTTCTGCAAGGCACATGACTTGAAAATAGATAATGTAAAATCAAATGTGCACAAGTAAAGCTCTGAAACAATTGAAATGACAACATATGATCAATTAGCCAGTTTATAGGTGACTATATACAAAGCAACTAAAATCAAGTGCACATATGAAGTAGTGCACCAAATAGTTCGACTGCTTAGGCTATGGCATGGTACAAAGGCTAGAAAATCAAAATGTACAACCCAGATTGGTCATAGAAACATAATGCAACTCAGCACAAATATGCATACAAACCAACAAACAAAACGACCAGACTCAAGTGGATATATAAGTGGAGGTGACCAGTAATCAAGTGCAGGTTCACCATATTTTTTTTTTGACAAGACTATCAACTTGAAAATAATATCAATGTCAACTAGCTTCGAGTAAATGTACACTTAACTCATGTAGTGAACTGGCTCGAAGACATCACATGAAAACAGGGGCATGTGTACAACAAATCAAAATGAAAGCTAACATACTCATATACAAAGCAAGTTATAATGCAGATAACAAAAACAAAGCAAGCCTGACATGGACTAATACAAGTAGCAATATGCAGTGTCAGTGATCAATATGCAGTGTAGTGACAACAAGTTATGGATATGCAAGCAATTCAACCCAGATCAATATCACATATAACTATAAGCATCAGGTGGAGTCACAAGTTCAAGACAAGTGCAACCATGTATATACATAAACAACTCATGATGAACAGAGCAAGAACAAGTGCAACCTGAAGAAAATGCAAAGCTATGCCAGAGAATATAAAAGTGCAGACCACACTCAAAGACATGTGTAATTTCACAAAATTCAAGTAGGTGTATAACAGAACTCAAGTGCAAAGTCAGATGCCAAAGAATCAAGCCGTTGGTCAGGAACCAGTCAATGACGGCTCACTGTCAAATTGATAAAAGGAATTGATCATACTGAAGAACTCAACACCAAAATTATAATAGTGTCATGATGTACAATTAAATGTAGCAGTAGTTTCAAATCAAGTCAGAGCCGTGGTGACCAAGGCAAAAGTTGAACTATTTTAAATTATCAAAAATGTCAAATGGCTGAAGTCAAACCAGAAATCTAAAGATATTGCAAACCATGATAATCAAGCAAAAATAATATAATAATTGAACAAGTCAGGAACAATCACAAATATTCAAGTAAAATCGAATGGTCGAGAAAAATTAATTGACGAGTTCAAGTAAATATATACGAACGATAATTAGGGAAATTGATCCCTATAAAATCCCAAGTCATCATCGGCATTTAAATCATTCGAGTTCAAGCAACATCAGCGAAGAATAAATCAATAACTCGAATCAAATTGAGTTCAAAGCATATCAACAAGAGGAACAAATAAAGTCAAATACTAAATTTATTCAAATCAAACTCGCCGCAATTTGAAGCAGTCGTGTGCAAATCGAAGAAACAATCGATCGACAAAGCAAGGGTCGTGAAATCATTTACTTGGTCGATCAACAAAGTCGGCTTCTTAATATTATAAAAGCCCTAATTTTCTTAAAGAGGAACGAAGACGAGCAAAGAAAAGAATGCAGCCATTTTCTCAACAAGGCCGAAGAAATAAAAGGATAAAGGGGATTTTTTTTTACTTCAATCTTTTTGGGCCCGCTTCTTTAAATCCTTATTTGGACTTTAATTTTTAAAATTAGGATTTTGTATTCAAAATTGTTTTTACTTTGTATTTCTTTTTAAACTAGTGTAATTTACTAGTCGTGTGACTAGGGGGCCAACTACGGTGGTGTAGTTCGAGAATTCGCAACTCAGTGGCTGAGTTGTGGTAGAGTTTTGAGCGTAGAATTTGTTTAGTCGATTGCGGGTGTCTATGTATGCAAGTGTTTGACTACTTAATTTCTAGTAGAAACCTTGAGGGCAGCACGTAGGCAGAGTTTTGCCGAAGCTGGGTAAATCTATGTTGTTTTACTTCTGTTTTTATTATTTTTCTATATACGTGCTGCTATTATTTTGGTATATCTGTGTTGCAATTATTTTATAATTTCCGCATTAAATTTTTATAATTACTAGTGTCACCCTATTCACCCCCCTCTAGGGTGAAATCGATCTTACAAGCGGCATCAGGGCTTGGAACAAAAGCCTTTTTTGTTTTAAAAATTTGATTTTTCAAGAACCAATTTTTGTTTTGCAAATTTGAAATTTTAAAATGGTTTCTTTTTATAATGCTTTTGCCAAGGGTCGGTCCAGTATTATTCCTTTTATTTTTGATGGAACAGATTTTTTGAATTAAAAATTAAAAATGGAGTTTTATTTAAAATCTATTAATGTTAAATGTTAGGATATTATTGAAAATCTGTGTGACATAATAGACGAGAAAATTACTTGGATTAATGCTCTTGCTATGTATATACATATTCTCATATTAATCAAGGTAATTTTAACTTTATCTCTCATTGTGAAAATGCACAGGAAATCTGGAATACCTTTGATGCAATATATGGTGCAAAATTCAACAACCGAGAGAAATCCCTCATAATCAACTCAGTTAAAGAAACATGCTTGATAGGATTGGCAAAAGGCAGCAGCGATGAAGATTCAATAGCTAATGAGATAACTGATTTTCGATTCAATGATTTTGTTCTCTTCTGCCAAAAATTAATTGAAAATAATAAAGCACTTGAGTTGAAAAAGAATAAATTGGAAAGGGAACAAGCTAAAATGCATCAGAAAAATAATGATTTGGAAAATGAGCTTAAAAATATTAAGAAAAATAAAAATTCTAATTGCAAAAGGTGTTTGAACCGTGAGAAAGAATTTGCCCGTTTTCATGAAAACTTTCAAAAGTTAGAAAACGAAATTTAATGCGGGAGAAAAATACTAAATTGATTTGTAAAAACAACATTTTGCAAAAAGAGTTGGATAGCTTTAAGAAGTCAGAAATTTCTAAATGTGCGATTTTTAAAAAGAAATTAAATGAGATCAATGAAAATTTCAAAACCCTTGAAAAAGAAATATGAGTTTGAGAAAATATGAAATTATCCGATTAAATCATGAGTTTGAAAAGGAAATTGAAAAAATCAAGGATTTTGAAAAAATTGAATTTAAAAAACTCCAACATTATGAAACTGAGATGCTTGAAATTGAGACTAAAATTAGAGAACTTAAAAATAAAAATATGGACTTGAAAATGAAGAATTTTGAAAAGAGAGATAGTACCATTAGTTATTGTTCGAAGCTAATAAATGCAAATAAACTTTTAAAATCCAATGTTAATAAACTTGAGTTGGTTACTCGAAAAATTTTCACTAGAGATAATCATTTAATATACTCTTAGAAAATCTAGTCTTCGAGAATAAAAGGAATGCATTTGGTTTTGAAAAGTGTCAAAATATGAACAACAACTAATAACACTGTTAAAAGAAAAAGGGTGAGATCCAAACACGAGAAAACCATTCCAATTTGGGTTCCAAAAGGCATGAATATAAAATATCTCAAAGTCAAACAAATCTAGGTGCCGAAAGGAACATATATAAATAGTTTTGGGTCTACTCAAACATATTTTCAAAATCATTTGCCACTAACAACCATGGACATATAAAAAAAAATAGGTCACAAAAATCTTTTCTCTTGTAGGAGTAGTGGCAGGCTAAGGAACAACAACAGTGTTACCAGGATTCCAGCTGTTCCAGGCAAACTACAGGCGACAAATCAAAGTTCTTTAACCTAGTATAAAAGTGACAAAATCACAATGGGTGACAACAAAAAATTATCGTAAAGGTAAAATAGGTAATGATACATCTCTCTTGAACGATATATTAAATGTGATAATCTGCACCATAATTTGAAGTAAATCAGCCGGTTATGTGTTGAAGAAATGAATGTTTGATTTTGATTCTGACTTATTCAGAATTGTTGGCAAATTATCTTTTTATGACGAGAACACTTTGAACTAGTTCATGTAGATTTGTTTTTGGACTAATGATGGTGTTTATTAATTGATGATTACTCATGATACAAGTGAATATATTTGTTTATCTTATCTGACACTACGTTCACTGTTTGTTTATTTGCACAGTTTCAATTCAAATTCAATTTAACTTCATTTAAAAGCTGTTAAAAATGATTTTATATATTTTGTTGGACACTTCACGGTCTGGTCTATGACATCTAACTAATGATAATTTTGAGTTAAAGGGAAATTCAGATACAGATTGCACTGGTAATCTAGTTGATAGAAAAATTTCTAGTAGAACGACTTTTATGAAGAGACATTCATTAGTTGCATCACGTTTACAAAGAAAATATCTGCATATTTTTTCATTTCAATTAATTTTAAATTAGCAGACATTTTTCTTATAAAACCTCTTTTAGGAAATAGCTTTTTGTTTTTGTTGACCTTGTTTAAGATTAGTCATTTTAGAAAAATTTGAGTTTATAATTATTTTTGGATTTGATCTTAAATGACTACATTAACTAATCTGACTCCCTATTGATTATCGAAAAGATAAATAGTGATTTAAAAAGTGATGAGTATTGATATTAATCATATATTGTAACTTGAGACAGAATAATTAGTAAATTTCTTTAGAAATTTAAACAAAACTTATAAAAACTTTTTGTGGTAAAAAATTCCATAACCATCTTTATCACTATGATATTTCTAACGACCATCACTCATCAAAATCCAATGTAGTATGTCAATATATGGTATTTTAAACGGAAAATCATTTTTTTTCAACTTATTATATTTGTAGCAATAAAAACATCCAAAGTATTCACTCTCATTTAAAGGCCCTCACGGTTATGCATAGGTGAATTACACAGAATTATGTACTTTCATGCTCATTTAAAAGTCCTCACGATTATGCATGCATGGAACATATGTAATGACCTAAAATTTTAGTCATTTGAAATTTATATATTTAACTGATATTAAATATTCACAAATTAATTTTATAAGCTGAATAAGTTATATTTCGATTATCTGGATTTAATTGGATAATTAAATCGATAATTTAATATTTGAAATTGGTAAATAATTGGAATTTGGATTATATGTAAAAATGATTTGTAAAGTTAAATTAAATTCTATTTGAACTAGAATGATGTTGGTAAACTTTTAAATTGAATTAAAAGTTAATTTGTAGAAATTGAATATTTTAATATTTAATTAACGCGTAAAATAGTCATTTTTAAAACTGTCTCGGATTTTGGCGAAACCAGTTTCATTGGATCCATAATGTTATATTTTTGTAAAATTTCAAATTTTGTATTAATCGGATTTACGGTTTGTCCAGAGCAAGCTAAAATGCGTAGAAATCTGTTTAATTGAATTTTAAATTTAAATATTCGATTCAAAAACCTATCTTTCAAATACGATCGAATTGGCTCTCGATATATATTCTATTGTATTCGAAATAGGGTTAAACATTATAAACGCTAGACGGCACGCTTCATTTCGAGTTCAAAAAATTTGGCGATGAATAGTGTCGCCAAATTTTCTGTAAAAGGCCATAACTTTTCACTATTTTCACTAAAATCCCTAAGGGCTAGGGCTAGCCACCATTAACATTTCGACGGCCAGAAATTGCCAATCATCTTCATCGATTATCTTCAAATCTGTGCATCGAGACGAAAAACATTCAACTAGAATGTCGTAGAGGGCGACGAGATCGTTCAATTCAACGGCTATGATCGTCAATGGCACAACGGATCGACGACAATTTATGTTCAATGCCCACGCATTCGAGATCGAATTCCAAGGCAAGGGGGTGACCGAGTGGGGCCAGTTCTCTGGAATTGGTAGAGTAGGCGTCGGCACTTCAAACGGCATCATCTGATCGTCTTCAAGCAACGTGTAGTGGCCGCGATAATTCACCAAGCATTAGCGGCGCATGGGCTTGTACGGCTAGGATTTTCATCATTTTAGGGAAGAAACTAATTGGCGGCCCAGATCTGTTTGATGAATTCCAACGGCCGTGATAATTGAAGGTTATAATAATTAAAAAAAAGGGGTGTAAATTATATTATTTAAAATTGTTCAACCTTTAAAACGCAGTAACTTTTTCATACGAGGTCCATTTTTGATGAAATGAATCGCATTGGGTTCGTATTAACGAGCACTATATTTTAGAGTTGGTTTAAAGTTGATTGGACCTAGTATAAATTTTGGATAAAATTAAATGCTCGTTTAATTTTATTCGGAATAAAACACTGCAACTGCTATTGAAATCAATGTGAGTACAACTCACTCATTATGACTCACTGATTGTTTTATATAAGCGAGGAATAATATTATTTATGATGATTGATGATTGTTTGAATGATATATGATATATTGATTGGTATTTGGATATATACCTGCCTATTTGAGCGGATGACCCAATACGTTCCCGTGTATGAGTGGATGACCTTTTATATGCGTGTCTGCCTCAAAGTGGACATTGTACACATATTATAATATGTATATTTGTTATAGGTGATAGGTTGGAGGGATCCAACTGGATTCCTCACCAGTATTGGTTTATTTACAGATATTGTGATATATTCTGTTATCATATGATATATGATGTTTGGATGCTGTGATTGATGTATTTAGTGCTGTTGCAGCATTGGACCTATTTTGGAATTTAAAAAAATATATTAAAATGAGGATTTCGAATTTAAAAAGGATTTTGAAGTGATTTTGAAAATATACCTTTTCTGATTTTTTGAATTGTTGAGTAAGTGGATTTATTTTAAATAAATAAATGTTAACATTTTTATGTTATAAAAATTATGATGTTTTAGAAAATATAATTAAAATGTGCTTTTTGAAATATGAAGTTAACTATTTTGTGAAAGAGTATAAATTTGGATTTTGATTTATTATAAATGGTTTTATGTATAAGATTTATAAAATTGATATTTTATAAATCAAAATGATGGAATTATAAAGGAGTTTTATAAATGTTAAAATGAAGTTATAAATGGATCTTATAAGTAGTAAGATTTATAATTTATAAAGTTATAAAAAGAATGATTTTGTAAATAAACGATTTATAAGTAATTAACTTATAATTTGGATTTTTTGTATACAAACGAGATAAACGAGTTATATATAGAATTGGTTAATAAAGGAGATTTATAAATTGAAGTTTTTATAAAATATAAATGGAATTTATGGACATTGTTTATAAATTCGAAATCAATTGAATTCGATAAGTTAATTAATGTAAAAGTTACTAAATGAATTTCATCCATGATTTTGGATAGTGGATAATCCTATAATAAACGTATAGAAGAAATGAATTTGTTAAAGAAGATATATCCATGATTTTGAACAGTGGATTATACTTTAAAATAAAATGTATAGAAGTATTGAATTTGTATAAGAGGAAATATATTCATGATTTTAGATAGTGAATGATTTTTTTTAAATGTTTTGGAGAGTGATATTGCAAATATAGTCAAATGGTTTGAAGATATTTTAAAAGGTGTTAAGTATCTAAACCATAGATTTCAACATTCGTTGTTGAAATAGACATTTTCGAGAAATAAGGAAATGATGGACTATAACGCTATTGTTATAGTAAATGATTTTCGAAAGGAAATATCTTTGTATAGTATATGAGATTTATATATCTATCTTATTTTCAAATCCCTATACTAGTGATTTTGGTGCTGTAACGATGTTTTGCGCAACATTCGTTTTGACCCAAATAAATGTGTCTAAGGAGAATGTTTTCTTAAGGAATAAAATATATACTTAATCCTGATTTAAGTATATATAATATTTTATAAATGATAAAAATAAATATAATTGTGAATTACTTATTGTTAAATAAGTATATGGAAATATTTTCCAATATTAAAAAGTTAAAATGGTTTGAAATATATATTTTTAAAGATAATTTGAAGTAAATATTTGACAAGTAATTTGATTAATAAAAAATTAATTAAAAGGGCATAGTGATTGTATATGGTGCTAAATATTTGTTTGTTTTTTTTGATAGTCAAATAACCGACTATCAAATTTGGCCATTTTAGTTTCTCGACTTAATGTGGGAACTATTGAATCATGCACTTAGTACGTAGCCTTCTGTGTAGGCTTGATTATCGTTTGTATTGAGGATGATGATTCGTGTAGTGTAGAGTATTACTCCAATCTATCGAACTTCCTTCTTGGCCCGAAGGATAGCAAGTTGAAAGTTGGAAATGTGATAAGTCTATGAGACTTAGTTTCTGTGTAAAGTTGAGAAATGCTTTTGCATTGTTGGTGCGAATAGGCCGGGATCAGATTTATCTGAAAACCACTTCAGACAAACATTTATGTGACGATTGTGCATATTAAACCTAAACGGGAGTGGAATGGTTGATTATGATGATATTGACACTCAAGATTTTAATAGTAGGAGACTGCTTGTTGATCGTTTGGGGTTAAAATCCCAATATACATATAGTAGCAGTGGTCTCTTCATTATGAAATATCCAATGCAAGGACTATTCGCTACTAATCTTAAGGATTTCGCGACAGGATGTGGTAGGAAAGTACCTTAGGTTTGTCCTGTTCATCGACAACTTGTATGGATGTTTGTCTGACATTGCATTTCTATAGATTACATACATTAGTTTTTACAAACGTACATCAGTAATGGCGGAGAATGCAACTTCTCTTAGCTTAACACCCTCCTTGAGACGTATAAGCTTAAGGGTTGTGTTTTTGTGGAAGCCAATTAGGAGTCAATGGAAATGGCCATGTGGCATTCAAAGTGATGTGATTGTGATTCGTGATAGGTAATCGTTACCTCAGGCCTCATCAACCGGAAATGACCAAAATAGGATTCGATGCGGCAAGGCTAAATGGATCATTCCCAAGTATGGTATGATCATCCTCTTCTAGATATATCATTACACGCTATGACGTTGTGTATCTGATTAATGTGGTTTGTATGCTTCGAAGGCCCTTGGAAAGGTCGATAACGACCGAAGGATGACATATTCGGTAACATCTAGTTATAGAGGTGGGCTGTCTTGTGTTGGCAGAGAAGCTGTGTCATGGTTTCTCAGTACATTTTTCTAAAAATGTACTACCGGAAGGTTGTCGCTTCACCTGGTCATTTGTATGGAAATCCAAACCCCACTATGAGCTGCAATTTTGTTTGTAAAGGTGCAATGAATAGCCTCGAAATGCTATATGGGTAACCATTTCGACTATGATTAATATTACTTGTATATACAAAACACTAGTTTAATATAAGAGGATTTGATATGAAATGATTTAGTTATCGTAAGGTAAAAACATGTCTGTGTTTATGTGTGGACTTGTCTTACGAGATACTTTTGTTTTGATAAAGGAAATTTTTGGTAATTTAATAAATTCAGTTGAGTGTATTTCTCACGCTGGTTTACCAGACTGATCCGGACGTTCTTCCCTTTCAATGATCGCGTCAGACCGAGTATATTTATAGGTTCAGATTTGATGCTTTTAAAGCTTCAACAGGAGAGCTGGAGATCTTCATTTTCGTATTGACGTATCTATTTTGATTATCCGCTGCCTTATTGCTTTGTTAGCTGTTTATATTATCGGCAATTGCGAGGACATGTTATTATAAATGTTCAGGCTGATAACTATTGATTGATTGTTGAGCTCTGATTGATATGTATATATACAGTTTCTGTTTTGTAAATATCATTGATACGATATTATATGTTTTCCGCTGCGATGTAAGATTATGTATTATTCTGTTTGGTTCTATCTTCTCTTTTTCTTCTCTTCTTCTCTCTTCTTTTCTTTCTCTTGACTTTCTTTCAGTCTTTGCTTTTTGGATCGTACATGTGTGGATTATTGTCGATTCAGAGGGTACGAATTTGCGGTTCATTACAATACATATCAAAGTTGATTGATTAAATAGACAAGTTGATTCTAATCCCATTTAAAAGTCCTCATGGTTATGCATGGTTAGAACATACTTGAAATCATTTTTTTTCATAAAAATTTAAAATACTACTAATCTCATTAAAAAGTCCTAACGGTTGTGCATGGTAAGTAGATATTCAAATTACTTATATAAATTTACCACAAATTGACAAAGCTATATGGATTTACATCATCCCTATCATTCTAAAGTGGAATATGCTACTAACAGAGTATTTATGATTTTTTTGATATTTTTACTGCAATTTTATATTTATACTCCATTGGGTACTAATATTGTATTAATGTCTATTACTTTATCTTTATTTTTCTAACACTATTACTCTTTTGCTGATAACAAAAGGGGGAGAAAAAAGTTAAGATTTTGGTAACTAAAGGTCAAATATCTTATTTTGTATTTTCTATTTGCATCTAGGTTCATTTTCATATTTTCGGTTATTTTCATGCATATATGAAGGGAAAGCTTTGTGTAGAGAGAGAGAGCATTCAAATAGAGAAAGCGAATAGATTTCATCTATGCTCAAATACATTTAATAAATTCAAAATCTTAAATATATGTTTGTTATCATCAAAAGGGAGAGATTGTTGAATATGCAAATATATGATTTTTGTTTGATGATAATAAACAATATATATATATATATATATTCATTTAAATGTATTTATTAATGTAATATTTTATTTTTCACATAATTAAATAAATATTTGCCGAATAAAATAAATAACATAGAATTTAAATTCAAACTGATGTTTTATTCATACAAATATTTTATTACAATTTTGAATAGCACAAATTTGAGCTCTTACTATATATATGTGTGTGTGTGTGTGTGTGTGTGTGTGTGTGTGTATATATACAACTTTTGATTACAATAAAATTTCGATTACATCACAATTTTTAATTTACATTTGCACCTCACTACATACCACTCATTCACTCATAATTTATTTTCAACTCTATTCCTATTTGTATCCCGCATCTGAGCGATCTGCAAAATAAATACTGAAGCAGTAAAATTGAAAAAGAAATATTTTTGTAGCGTAAAATAAAATGTACTGTGAAAATATTTTATGCCTCAGTTATTTGGGTTGTTTGTCATCATTTAATTTTGAATTCATCATACACGAACAGCTTGTGACATGCACGTTGTATCACTGTACATACTACAAGGCCGTGCACATCGATACACACTTGATAAAACTACAGGGCAGCTGAGCACAAGGTTAAACCCGAGCCGAGGCTGGATTCGACTCAAGTCAAATATTCAAGTGCAATAAAAATAAAGCCACGACATGAGCACAAGGTCAAACCCGAGCTATAAGATAGATTCAACCCATGTGCAATCCAAATGTATAAGTTCAATAAAATGGTCAGGAGCAACCCACGAATTGATGTACACATGAACACAAAGTCCAAAATCACAATGAATCTGTACAAAAGAGGTGGCTACAGTAACAAGCACACATGCCCATCTCAAATATACATAATCAACAAATTGAATGTAACACTTCTACAAGGCACATGACCTGAAAATAGACAATATAAACTAAATGTGTACAAGTAAACCTCTAGAACAATTGAAATGACAACATCTAATCAAACAGCAAGTTAATAGGCAGCTATGTACAAAGCAACTAAAATCAATTGCACATATGAAGTGGTGCACCAAACGGTTCGACTGCTCAGGCTAGTGGCATGATACAAAGGCCAGAAAATCAAAATATACAACTCAAACTGGTCAGAGAAACCATAATGCAACTCATCACAAATATGCATACAAACCAACAAACAAAACAACCAGACATAAGTGGATATACAAGTGGAGATGACCAGTAATCAAGTGCATGTTCTCCAGATTTTTTGAAAAGACCAGTCAACTTGAAAATAATATCAATGTCAACCAGCTTCAAATAAATGTACACTGACTGAACTCATGCAATGAAATGGCTCGAAGACATTACATGAAAACAAAGGCATGACTGCAGCAGTTCAAAATGCAAGCTAACATACTCATATACAGAGCAGGTTAGAATGCAGACAACCACAACAAAGCAAGCCCGACATGGACTGATACAAGTAGCAATATGTAGTGTCAGTGATCAATATGCAGTGTAGTGACAACAAGTAATGGATATGCAAGAAATTCCACCCAGACTAATATCATACATAACTATAAGCATCGAGTGGAGTCATAAGTTCAAGACAAGTGCACCATGTATATACATAAACAACTCGAAGTGAACAAAGCAAGAGCAAGTGCAACCCGAAGCAAATGCAAAGCTATGCCAGAGAATATAAAAGTGCAGACCACAAACAAAGACATATGCAAGTTCACAAAATTCAAGTAGGTGTATAACAGAACTCAAGTGCAAAATCAAATGCCAAAGAATCAAGTCGTGGGTCAGGATCGAGTCAAGGACGGCTCACTGTCAAATTGATAATAGGAATTGATCAAGCCGAAGAAGTCAACACAGAAGTTATAACTGTGTCATGATGTACAAGTGAATGTAACAGCAGTTTCAAGTCAAGTCAGAGCCATGGTGACCAACGCTAAAATCAAACTAGTTCAAATTATCACAAATGTCAAATGGCCGAAGTCAAACCAGAAATTCACGGGACCAAATCCAAAGATATTGCAAACTGTGATAATCAAGCAACAATAATATATGAATTGTAAAATTCAGGAACAATCACAAAAATTCAAGAAAAATCGAATGGCCGAGAAAAATTAATTGACGAATTCAAGTAAATATATATGAATGATAAATAGGGAAACTAATCCCTATAAAATCCTAAGTCATCATCGGCATTCAAATCATTCGAGTTCAAGCAACAACAGAGAAGAATAAATCAATAACTCGAATCGAATTAAGTTCAAAGCATATCAACGAGAGGAATAAAGAAAGTCACATACCAAATTTATTCAAATCGAACTAGCCATAATTTGAAGCAACCGTGTGCAAATCGAAGAAACAATCGATCGACAAAGCAAGGGTCGTGAAATCATCTACTCGGTCAATCAACAAAGTCGGGTCTTCATATTACAAAAGCCCTAATTTTCTAAAATAGGAATGAAGAGGAGCAAAGAAAAGAATGCAACCATTTGTTCAACAAGGTCGAAGAAATAAAAGGATAAAGGGAATCATTTTTTTTAACTTCAATCTTTTAGGGCCGGATTCTTCAAATCCTTATTTGGGCTTTAATTTTCAAAATTAGGATTTTGTTTTCAATTTTTTTTTACTTTGTATTTATTTTTAAACTTTTGTAATTTACTACTCATGTGATTAGAGGACATACTACGGTGGTGTAGTTCTAAAATTTGCAACTCGGTAGCTGAGTTGTGGAAGGGTTTTGAGCGTAGAATTAGGTTAGACGATAGCGGGTGTCACGAGTTTACGTGTATAAGAGTCTGACTACTTAATTTCTAGTAGAAACCTTGGTGGCAGCATGTAGGCAGGGTTTTGCCGAAGCTTGGTAAATCTGTGTTTTTCTATTTTTGTTTTTATTATTTTGCTATTGTATGTGCTGCTATTATTCTGGTATATCTGTGTTGCAATTTTTTTATGTATTTCTGCATTAAATTTTTATAATTACTAGTATCACCCTATTCACCCTCCTTTAGGGTGAAATCAATCCTATAGTAAAGACTCATTTCGTGTTAGCGGCGCGGACTCAAAAAACATTAATATATGTTCTCCATTATTCGAGTTATCTCACGCTAGTGTTTCCAAACAGATCCGAGTGTTATTTATTTATAATGCCCGAGTCAAACTGAGTATTTTCCTAGGTTTTTCGGTGTTATGGAGGTATTGCAGGGGAGCTGAAGAATCACCTATTATATTATTTCAGTTTTCCTCGGTATTATATAGTATACCTATTAGAATTTGTAAGGTCAGGATTTTATAACTGTCTAGCTAATAAGGTTTGTTTGTAACTCTAATATACTTTGTATGTCCGAAGTGAAAGTTTCTACTTTCCTTGTTGTATTATATGTTGTCGATTCCACTGTGAAATTCTATTTTTTCTGTTCTCTGTTCTTTTTTTTTCATTTACCCTAACAATCTGCCCTTTTTTCGACTGGATGCATGACATTGAAACACAGCGATAGTGTTTGCTGTCGACTTTCGATGGTCAAAAGGGCGGGTCGTTACAATTTTATAACCAAATTCCACTGATTGCTCAATTTTCATTTTTGGAGCCTAATTATTTATTAAATTATTAACGTAAATTTATGGGGTGTTACATTATTCTCTCCTTAAAAAAATTTCGTCCTCGAAATTACTCCATCGATTAAATTATAGGATAATGTAGTAACCCCCTAAACTACCCAAATAATTAGTATACAACCAGTTTTGCAGCCAAATGTGCACAAGTGCATAATGTATCACAACATAGAAAACATGTATGCAGAATGATTCTAAATCAGGTCCTTCTATATTAATGTATTCTTTTAAAAACATTTTTGAAAATATGATGCAAACAACCTATATATACTGACAGTTCAATATGTATGTAGGTTTTTCATATCTTTTTCATATAAAAATTTCACACTCCTATGAATAGAAGCATGATTCAACCAATTTTACATTCACTTCCTACCATCCAAAAATCTAATGTGTCATATTATCGTGTCCTATACGTTTACTCCTATGCCGAGAAAAGGAATTTAGGTGGAAAATTTTACATTCTTATCACTCTATTTGGTACCAATCTCGTTATACATTGAAAAATTCCTTATTGCACCAAATTTTCTCCAAATCTTTCTATGTATAATATGCATAAGGAGGCTTGTTTTCAAGCTTTAAAATGGAATTGAATCCAAAACAGATTCTCGTACCTCGTTGACAAGGTATGAAAATAGAAATTCCAAGGCTAAAACAGCTTTTCCATTGTTCTCTTATGTGTTTATCTTAGCGTTAACCTTAATGCATCGCTAAATTCATATTATTAACTGATATATCTTTTCTACACTTAGTATGTGGCATTAGAAAACCAAAATATTCCATAAAAATCTTTTCCTCTTTTCAATCAAATTTGCACACGGTTTGAAAAGTTAAACTTCCAAAACAATTAAGCACCACTTTCTTTTAAAACATTTGGACAAGAACGTTCAAAAATAATTTGAATGCCAAAAATAACTTGAATGCCAAAAATAATTTAAATGCTAAATTTTATTTAACGCAATTTTTCAAAACACTAAACTTTACGATTTAAATAAGTCAATCCACATTTCAATGCAGTTGATAATCAGTTATGACTTAACACATGTTCAACCCTAGCTTTTCGTCACTAGTTCAAAGTTAAACTTATTCTTTTATTTTAATATGACGACTCATGAATCAGTTTACAAATTTTAGCTTTTTAAGGAACATGAATAACGACCCATGATTCCACAACAACATTGTCTGTCATTCACTATTTTATATACTTCCACTCTTATATATCGCATCAACCATTAGTTAAGTGTCTTTATTGTAGGATCTAGATTAACCCTAGAGGGGGGGTGAATAGTGTTATAGCAAATTTTCTCGATTTAAATACAGAAATAAACTGCAGAAATAAATATGCTGAAAAGTAAATCACACACAAAATTTACCCAGCTTCGGCAACCCCTGCCTACTGCTGCATTCCCAGATTTCTATTAGAATTAAACAGTATCCCGCTTACAAACACTCAACTAGACTGGCAAACCCTTTTACTCCCGCTTACATACACTCTCATAGACTCGCACACCCTGCTCCGCCTATAGAGTTTCGCTTACTCACAAACTCTGCTCCGCCTATAGAGTTTTGCAAACTCGCACACCCTGCTCACTGAACTAATTCTAACTAGACAATCTGACACTACCTACAACCTAGGTGGTGATTTACAAATTCTTTGACTTGAAAAGTAAAAACAACTTCAAAAATAAAACAGGAGCAAAAATTAAAATATAACTTTGAATGCTTAATTTTTGCTCAAATAAAAATTAAGAAACCCTATTAAAATTTGACTAAAGCCCTTTAAAAATAAAACCCCCTTTTTTTTTATAAATCACGGTCGGCCCTCTTTTATTCCTCTAGCCCGATCTTCTTTCTTTTGTTTGTGAAGGAGAAATGGCGGCCTTTCTTTGTCGAATTAGGGCTTCGGCTTCTTTCTCGAATTAGGGCTTCGGCTCTGGTTTGTGATACTCTTTGCTCGCGCTCGTTCTCTGATGATTGATTCTGGTTGACTTCGAGATTTCTAATCGTACGTAGCTGCTCCTTTGATCGAGTTCGATAAATTGGTGTGTATTCTCTTTGCTGGTTTAATTTGCTTGAATTATTGCTTGTTCTTGTTGCGTACTCGATGCCGATGATGACTTTGTTGTTTGGTATTTATATGAATTCGAGTACACTTGATTCGTTCGAATTCACGTGCGCGACTTCATCACTTTCCTAATGTTTCAATTGCTTGATGCGCACGGCTTTCCTGATATAATTTCAACTTGTTACTCACGGCTTTGATTTTCATGCGTACGATTTTTCTTGAATAAAAAGGCAGAAAATTTCCTCTTTTTAATTTTCTTTGACTTTGGACTTTTTCAAAGACACGAATTGATTTTTGAATTCTGACTTCGGCTTGATTAGTATTTTACTTCGGTCATCTCTGCAATGTTGAACTTCGTCCATCGATTTATACGGCATTGACTACTTTGAAACGTCTGCATCCATATCTGCGTTCATCTCTGCACTTTTCCTTTTTACTGTAATATTTATTTTGCTTTGACGTAGCTTAGGCCATCTTTGTGCTGTTGATGTTTGCCGAGGTTGTTGATTCACCACTGAGTCTCATTTATATTCTGTAGTCATTTATGCATTGTACCATGCTGTTACCTCTCTTGTATCATTGGTATTTGTAGCTTGTAACTGGACATGTTTGGCTTTGCGGTTTGGTTTCACTTGGGCTTGTAGTTGATGTGCATGTCACTGTTGTATTACAGTACACTGCATAGTGGTCTTCAATGTGATGATTTTGTTGCTCTGACTTGTATCACTCATGCAGTCTTCATTTTTTTGGGTGTATGCATCACTAGATTGTGTAACTTGTGGTTTCATGCTTGTGACGTGTGCATTTGGTCTGCACTTGTGTATATTCTCGAGTTGCTGTGTTGATCACTGATGCATTTGGAGTTGGTCTTTGTTTGGTCTGCACTTTGGTTCATTGATGTTGCTTGTGCACTTGCTTGAGTTTCACTGCCATACTTGTCATTGAGTACTGATTCTTGATGGCTTGCATGATGGTGTTTATGTCTGCATCTATTACTTGACCTGTCTAGTTCATCTTGTTGTTGTGTAGCTGCTATGCAGTTGCTATGCCTTGTATCACTGCATCCATTCTGGTTGGTGCAGTATTCATGTATTTGTGCTTTGATGCATTGAGTTGTGAATTTTTCATGTATCTGCTGGCTTGTTCTATTGAGATCACTGTAATGTTCGTCTCTGGCCATCTTCTCTGGTCGGTTTAACATGAATTTGCAAATTTACTTCAGCTTTCACTTGTCTTGACTTGATCATTGCTGTTCATTGCTGTGCACATTGTTGCATTGTTGATGTTCTTTGTAGTTTTGTCTGGTCTGGTCTGCATACATGATTGTTGCGGTCCATTTTGCTGTTGGTCTTCGTTGCATTCATGTCATGTTGCCTTGTGTTGAACCCAATTTCAAAAACTCGGGTTTGACCTTGTGCTCGTGTCGTGATTTTAAATATATTGCACGTGAGTTGAACCCGGCTTTTCATTTGGGTTTGACCTGTGCTCGCCTGTCCCTGTAGCATTATCAAGTGTATATCGATGTGCACGGCCTTGTGGCATGTAAAGTGATACACTGTGCATGTCACACTGTTCGTGTGTGATGAATTCAAGTGTGAATGATGACGAACAACCCAAATAACTGAGGCAGATAATATTTTCAAAAACCATATTTTATTTTATATTGCAGAAATATTTCTTTTTCAATTTTACTGCGTTAGTGAATATTTTTGCAGATTGCTCAGATGCTGGATTCAAACTGGAATGCAGTTGAAGACAAAATACGAGTGTGAGTGATATGTAGTGAGGTTATCTGTACATATGAAATCGTGATGTATTCAGAATTGTATATGTATAGTGAGAGCTTGAAATTATACTATTCAAGATTGTAATAAATATTTGTTTGAATAAAATTTCTGTTTGAATTCAAATTCTGTGTAGTTTATTTTATTCAACAAATATTTATTTAATCTATGAAAAACAAAATAGTACATTACCAAATACATTTAAATGAATATATATATGTTTATTATCATCAAACAAAAATCATGTACTTGCATATTCCACAATCTCCCCCTTTTGATGATAACAAACATATATTTATGATTTTGACCGTGTTAAATGTATTTGATCAATGATATACTCTAATTGCTCCCCCTATTTAAATACTTCCTCTCTACATGATGCTCCCCCTACATATATGCATACAAATAGAAATATATAAATGAGCCTAGATGCAAATGGAAAATTATTTGACCTTTGCTTGATTCTATTTGATAAAATCTTAACTTTTCTCTCCCCCTTTTGTTATCAGCAAAAGAATAATAGTGTTAGAGAAAAACAGAGATTAAGTGATCAATATTAATCCAACATTAAAACTCAAATTGAATATAAATATTAAACTCCAATAAGAATCAAACAAAAACCCTAACTACCCTTGTTAGGAGCATATTCCACTTTTAGAAATGATGGTAATGATGTTCTCATATAAAATCATTCAGTTGTATCTACTTGTGGTACATTTATATTAGGAATTTGAATATCTACTAATCATGCATAACCGTTAGGACTTTTAAATGAGATTAGTAGTATTCCAATTTAATTTTAAAAATGAAATCAAGTATCTTCTAACCACGCATGACCGTAAGGACTTTTAAATGGGATTAGAATCAACTTGTCTATTTAATCAATTAATTTTGATATGTGTTCCATGCATGCATAACCGTGAGGACTTTTAATTGAGCATGGAAGCACATAATCAAAAATCCAAGTAATTCACCCATGCATAACCATAAGGACTTTTAAATGAGAGTGAATACTTTGGATATTTATTTATTTTTAAAAAAATGTGACATGAAAAACAAATGATTCCTGATTATAGTACCACATATCAACAAACTATATTGAATATTTGATAAACCATGGTCGATAGAAATAATGATAGATATAGAAATGGTCATGGAATCTTTACCCAACAAAAAGTTTTATAACTCTTGTTTGAATTCCTAAAGAAATTTTCCAAATATACTTTCTTGAGTAATGTATGTTAAATATCAACCCTTATCATCTTTTCAGTCACTATTTATCTTTTTGATAACTAGTAGGGAGTCGGATTAGTCAAAATTTGTCATTTAAAATAAAAATGACTAATCAAAAAATATGGTCAAACAATTATTTTCTCGAAGGGGTTATATGAGAAAAAAAATTCTGCTAAATGAAAAATTATTTAAAATGAACAATATGTAGATATTTTCTATAAAAAACGATGCAGTTACCAAATGTCTCAAAAATCACGTTCAACTAGTAATTTTTCTATCAACTAGATTACCAGTGTAATCTGCATCTGAGTTTCTCTTTTAATCCAAAATATCACTAACTAAAATTGATAAATCAGACCATTAAGTGTGCATAAAAAATTTCAAACTCAATTTTAGCAACAATTTAAATGACATTCTTTGAATTTGAATTGAAGCCGAGGAAATAATCATAAAACCGTGAATATAAGGTTAGCCGAATTATGACCAAATGTATCCAACAAAACACAATGTTTAATCCAAACAAATATGTATGAAGTAATTCAAAAAAATGATGTTTTTGGCATCAATATAATTGACCAACTATGTCGAACAAGTCAGAATCAAAAAAACATCTCTTAAACATCACAATATTTGGCTGATTTCATTCAGAATATGGTGCAGATTATCATATTTAATATACCTTCACCTTTTTTACCTTTACGATAATTTTTCATGGTTGCTCATTGTGATTCTGTCACCTTTGTACTAGTCTAAGGAACTTTGCTTTGTCACCCGTTGTGTTTCTGGAACAGCCAAAAATCCAGAAAACACTGTTGTTGTTCCTTAGCCTGCCACCACACCTACACGGGAAAATATTTATGTGACCTATTTGTTTTTATAGGTCCATGGTTGTTAGTGGCAGAAGATTTAGAAAAATAATTTTGTGGAGACCCAAAACTGTTTATATATGTTCCTTTTGGCACCCAAATTTGTTTAACTTTGAGAGATTTTATATTTGTGCCTTTGGAACCCAAATTGGTATGGTTTTCACATGTTTGGGTCTATACCAACAATTATTGTGATCGTGTCCATATTTTCTACAAATTGTGCACATGGAATTTTCTTGATTAATATCGCTTTCAACATTTTCAGATTGATTATATCCAAGTCCTTGTCTAGCTGTATTAACAGTTTGCTTCCCTAATAGCAGATTCAACGATTTCTCGCTTTT
Source organism: Allium cepa (assembly GCA_030765085.1). Lineage (NCBI taxonomy): Eukaryota > Viridiplantae > Streptophyta > Magnoliopsida > Asparagales > Amaryllidaceae > Allium > Allium cepa. The sequence goes on along the minus strand of CM060938.1, from coordinate 455,501,252 downwards.
TGAAAATTTATCTAAAGTTATTAACAATTGTTGGACTTGAATTTTGAGAGATTCATTTTCGTTCAATAATTGTGTGCACTTTTTGATAGAATTTTCTCTCCTAGTATTTTCGTTCTCTTTCAAAATCAGAATTTCATTTTCAAGTGATTTTATATTAATCTCTGATTTTTTAATTTCTTCTTCGAATGTTGGACACTTATCACACTTAGGGATCCTACTTTGATAGGTTTTAATTAATTGGTCAAGTTGTTCATTTAATTCTATCAAAGTGTCTTTTTGTGATTCAAGTTTGGCATACTTCTCCCTAAGTCGTTCAAAACAGCCATTCACTTCGTGGAAATAAAAAAGTAATTCAGAGTGAGTGAGTTTTGATACCTCGCTTGGCTTCATATTGTGCTCTCTGTTTTTTAATTTTTGATTTAGAGCTGGATTTCCGTATTTGCAGTTCCTCCTTTTGAATTTCTTCATTGGTAATGCCAGCTCGACTGCTCCATCATCATCATCCTCATCACAACTGCTATTTACCAATCCTGTTAAGCACATTTCTTTAACCGAGTCGATTGTGGAGGACATCTCATTACTGTTGACTTTTGCACCATATATTGCATCGAGAGTATTCCAGATTTTCTGTGCATTTTCACAATAAGAAACGAAATAAAAATTATCACGATTAATATGAGAATATAATATATGCATAGCAAGAGCATTAATCGAGAGAATTTCCTTATTTGTTATATCACACCCATTTTCAATAATATCCCAACATTTAATATTAACAGATTTTAAATAAAATTCCATTTTCAATTTCCAGTTCAAAAAATCTGTTCCATCAAAAATAGAAGGAATAATATTGGAACGACCCTCAACAAAAGTATTATCTGGTGGATTCATGACTCCAGAGTTAAAGAAAAATACCGTGCTCTGATACCACTTGTAGGATCTAGATTAACCCTAGAGGGAAGGTGAATAGGGTTATAGCAAATTTTCTCGATTTAAACACAGAAATAAACTGCAGAAACAAATATGCTGAAAAGTAAATCACACACAAAATTTACCCAGCTTCGACAACCCCTGCCTACTGCTGCATTCCCAGATTTCTATTAGAATTAAACAGTATCCCGCTTACAAACACTCTACTAGACTCGCAAACCTTTTTGCTCCCGCTCACAAACACTCTCATAGACTCGCACACCCTGCTCCGCCTATAGAGTTTCGCTTACTCGCAAACTCTGCCCCGCCTATAGAGTTTTATAAACTCACACACCCTGCTCACTGAACTAATTCTAACTAGACAATCTGACACTACCTACAACCTAGGTGGTGATTTACAAATTCTTTGACTTGAAAAGTAAAAACAACTTCAAAAATAAAACAGGAGCAAAAATTAAAATATAACTTTGAATGCTTAATTTTTGCTCAAATAAAAATTAAGAAACCCTATTAAAATTTGACTAAAGCCCTTTAAAAATAAAACCCCTTTTTTTTTTATAAATCACGACCGGCCCTCTTTTATTCCTCTAGCCTGATCTTCTTTCTTTTGTTTGTGAAGGAGAAATGGCGGCCTTTCTTTGTCGAATTAGGGCTTCGGCTTCTTTCTCGAATTAGGGCTTCGGCTCTGGTTTGTGATACTCTTTGCTCGCGCTCGTTCTTTGATGATTGATTCTGGTTGACTTCGAGATTGCTAATCGTACGTAGCTGCTCCTTTGATCGAGTTCGATAAATTGGTATGTATTCTCTTTGCTGGTTTAATTTGCTTGAATTATTGATTGTTCTTGTTGCGTACTCGATGCCGATGATGACTTTATTGTTTGGTATTTATATGAATTGGAGTACGCTTGATTCGTTCGAATTCACGTGCGCGACTTCATCACTTTCCTAATGTTTCAATTGCTTTATGCGCACGACTTTCCTGATATAATTTCAACTTGTTACTCACGGCTTTGATTTTCACGCGTACGATTTTTCTTGGATAAAAAGGCAGAAACTTTCCTCTTTTTAATTTTCTTTGACTTTGGACTTTTTCAAAGACACGAATTTGATTTTTGAATTCTGACTTCGGCTAGATTAGTATTTTACTTCGGTCATCTCTGCAATGTTGAACTTCGTCCATCGATTTATACGGCATTGACTACTTTGGCACGTCTGCATCCATATCTACGTTCATCTCTGCACTTTTCCTTTTTACTGTAATATTTGTTTTGCTTTGACACAGCTTCGGCCATCTTTGTGCTGTTGATGTTTGCCGAGGTTGTTGATTCACCACTGAGTCTCATTTATATTCTGTAGTCATTTGTGCATTGTACCATGCTGTTACCTCTCTTGTATCATTGGTATTTGTAGCTTGTAACTGGACATGTTTGGCTTTACGGTTTGGTTTCACTTGGGCTTGTAGTTGATGTGCATGTCACTGTTGTATTACAGTACACTACATAGTGGTCTTCATTGTGATGATTTTGTTGCTCTGACTTGTATCACTCATGCAGTCTTCATTTTTTTTGCTGTATGCATCACTAGATTGTGTAACTTGTGGTTTCATGCTTGTGACGTGTGCATTTGGTCTGCACTTGTGTATATTCTCGAGTTGCTGTGTTGATCACTGATGCATTTGGAGTTGGTCTTTGTTTGGTCTGCACTTTGGTTCATTGATGTTGCTTGTGCACTTGCTTGAGTTTCACTGCCATACTTGTCATTGAGTACTGATTCTTGATGGCTTGCATGATGGTGTTTATGTCTGCATCTATTCTTGACCTGTCTAGTTCATCTTGTTGTTGTGTAGCTGCTATGCAGTTGCTATGCCTTGTATCACTGCATCCATTCTGGTTGGTGCAGTATTCATGTATTTGTGCTTTGATGCATTGAGTTGTGCATTTTTTATGTATCTGCTGGCTTGTTCTATTGAGATCACTGTAATGTTCGTCTCTGGCCATCTTCTCTGGTCGGTTTAACATGAATTTGCAAATTTACTTCAGCTTTCACTTGTCTTGACTTGATCATTGCTGTTCATTGCTGTGCACATTGTTGCATTGTTGATGTTCTTTGTAGTTTTGTCTGGTCTGGTCTGCATACATGATTGTTGCAGTCCATTTTGTTGTTGGTCTTCGTTGCATTCATGTCATGTTGCCTTGTGTTGAACCCAGTTTCAAAAACTCGGGTTTGACCTTGTGCTCGTGTCGTGATTTTAAATATATTGCACGTGAATTGAACCCGTCTTTTCATTTGGGTTTGACCTGTGCTCACCTGTCCCTGTAGCATTATCAAGTGTATATCGATGTGCACGGCCTTGTGGCATGTACAATGATACACTGTGCATGTCACACTGTTCGTGTGTGATGAATTCAAGTGTGAATGATGACGAACAACCCAAATAACTGAGGCAAATAATATTTTCAAAAACCATATTTATTTTATATTGCAAAAATATTTCTTTTTCAATTTTACTGCGTTAGTGAATATTTTTGCAGATTGCTCAGATGCTGGATTCAAACTGGAATGCATTTGAAGACAAAATACGAGTGTGAGTGATATGTAGTGAGGTTATCTGTACATATGAAATCGTGATGTATTCAAAATTGTATATGTATAGTGAGAGCTTGAAATTGTACTATTCAAGATTGTAATAAATATTTGTTTGAATAAAATTTCTATTTGAATTCAAATTCTGTGTAGTTTATTTTATTCAACAAATATTTATTTAATCTATGAAAATTAAAATAGTACATTACCAAATACATTTAAATGAATATATATATGTTTATTATCATCAAACAAAAATCATATACTTTCATATTCCACATTTATGAGATTTTCCATGTTTATACCGTTTCTTAGCAAAAAAATATATAACAGCGATCCACATTTCCAAAAACAATAACACAATTAACAAATAGGAACATATCTCATAACATACCATAGGCGTTTATTATACAAAAGACAAACAATGGTTACAACCCAAGAACTTAAAGAAAGAAACAGTCAAATGCTGGAAGGGAAATGACAATACAACACTACTAAACCTAAAATACTTACTACATACTATGGGATGGTCCCTATCCTACACAGGACCTCGAGCCATTGCTGTGATCTCGGAATGGGTGTAGCGTAGCGGCTGTGCACCCAATCTCATAGCTCTGTCGCTACTGCTCAGCTTGGATCTCTTCCTAGACCTGTCGAATAGTGACTAGCTCGAGGCTCTGGTACCCTCTAGAATCCTGCCCCTGCTCTGCCTCCTACTATGGCTACTCTTTTACTGGTGACACTGATGCATCAACTAGTGGCTCAAGGATTCCCACCTTTTTGAGAGAGCTCTGTCGAATGCGGGAGGGACCTTCTTTTGGACCAGCTCTCTAGAGAGGTTGATTATGTATTGCCTAAAGGCAAGAGTGAAGAGATGGAAATACGAAAAGTACCTTCGAGGAGTACCACACTAGAACTAATATAATGGCTCGTAATATCACAAGCCTAATAGAAAGCCATACCATCGATGATGGCATAACAGGTGTTCTATATAAATGGGTAAATTTGATCGAAGCTCCACGTCTTTGGAATGATGTTCTGCTGAACAATACAAATGACGAGGCAAGCTGTTGGTCGCAACTTGTATAACTTTCAAACGTCGATTGCTCCAAAAAAGATCGAAGGCAAAAATCTCCGAATCAGCCATCTCAACATCATCCAAACCTACTTCCTCCACGGCTATCCCCAAATCATCGCTAAAATCATCGTCAGACAAATCGATCTCATGTGCCTTCACTTCCAATTGGATATTTCTGAGCCTATATCAAAGTTATATGCCAGATCTGCATCAAATAAACACTTGTAACATGGGTAGCATTCCCGCTCAAAAGTGCCTTAGTTGGAGGATCGGTGCTAATTCTGCTACCGTGAATAATTCCTTGAGTTCAAAGGTGGAAAATTTTCCAAATTTGACTGGCCATCCCTATAGAAACATGAAATTTGCTGAGGCGAAGTAAACTGAGATTTTCTGGTCATCCCGGTTGAGCCAACCAATCTCTTGAGGGGTGAGACCCAGATAGCATGAGGAAGAGTTCGAGGTTCGATGTGGTGCCATGGACTGAGTAGAGGTCGGAGATGGGAGATTAGGTTCATATCTAGAGAGGTGATGGGGCTAGATCTGACGCACAAAATTGGCTCTTAAGGGTGGAAGTTGCTGCTGGAGTGGGGCCTATCGTTGTGGAGAAGGAGGCGGTGTCACTTGTCATCGTGGGGGAAGGAGTTGAGGAGCTGTGACCTCGATTTACGAAGGAAGGGATTGGGTTCGACTACGAAGAAGATGAGGAAATGATGGAGGAGAGGCTGTAGAATGGACGTGAATTATAAAACCGTGCTTCAGGTTCGGGTCATGCCCTAAACCCGTTAGGCAGTCGAGTGCTCCTAGGGTAACAAAGTTAAACGTTAGTGGTCGACTGGCCGTCGAATTTAGGGCACAGGTTTAACCTGGACCCTACTCCTAGGGTAACAAAGAGCTAGCTATCTATACTTTCAGAATCTCATAGCAGAATGGATAAAATATAACATCATAACATGTACCCGTTTTATAAGTGACTATTTCAAAGACATAACATGTTAAATATTACAACATGTTTACAAAAAGCCTTCATAGTACAATATTTCAAAATAATTATCCAAACTAGAAATAATGAAAATACTTAAAAGGCATAAATTGACAGGTAACTGCTACAAGTCTTCATCTCCACCTTCATCTCCAAAATCAGCATTACTCTTTCTAACTTATGTTATAACGAGTAGTAGGTCAGAACAACAAATGTCTGGTGCAATGAAAAGCTCAAGCTTTACCATAATTGTACTTGAGCGGTATTATTTAAGTAAGAAATATGTCTTATGTATCTAAGACTATACCAAATGTAACAGTCACCCTAAATGGTGGTTCTACAAATACTAATAACTTTAACTGTAAGCCCAGAGGCATTTCTACTCCAATTTCAAAATTCTAACGCAACTAACATTAATGATGCAAGAGGAAGCATCCAAACTAATGAATATCCTCTTTTGGTGATTAGGCAGACTCTAGGCAGGTCCCCGTCCTTTAATACCTAACCCATTTTCAAATTCTAAAGCAACTACGTTAAAGATGTGAGAGAGAACCTCCAAACCACTTAATACCTTATTCATGAGACTTAGGCAGACTCAGACCATTTAAGACCTATAAAATGGGCAGGTCTATGTCATTTAAGTCCTAGCCCAAGACGGCTCCCTACATGGTTCTCACTAACCGACATCATAAGAAATCCCATCAAGTCATATAATACTTCTTCTAAAATGAGGCGGATCTTAACATAACCACTTAATACCTCTAACTCGAAGCGGACCCCTTTTAAAAATTTCACATATTGTATCAATAGCATAACTTATGACCCATAACCCAACCATGACATCTCAAATTCATCCGACTATTCGTAGGTACTATAGATAGATTGACAGGGTAAATTTATCCTACAGAATTGGGACTAAACTCGCGTCCACTTAGGTTATTTATTATAGGTAATGTTTTACATCCATCCGTAAAGCCACAATGATGGTAGCCGGATTTAACTGGGGAGACTTCTATGCAAATTTGGACTGACCTTACATCTTTATAACTTAGTCATACTTCATATATAACCATTGTATACATATACCATCCTAAAAAATTAATATTAAGGCCATATAAGATATCTCTTTATTACTCCTTTAATTATGGATTAATTCCCATAATTATCATTAACTACCTTCCAAATAAACTAATGATATTTCCTACTATATTAATTCTAATCAATACGTTCAATACGCTATAATTATTATGCTATTATTACTTTAACAATCAATACGTTAATATTATATATATATGTGTGTGTGTGTGTGTGTGTGTTAGCACCAGAATTGTCCCTTAAGAGAGATTGTGTAGAGAGAATAATGAAGAAAGTAAGTTAAACAGAGGATACTATGCAGATTTAAATGCAGAAAATACGAACACCAGATTTATAGTGGTTCGGCGTAATTGCCTATGTCCACTTTGAGGTTAATCTTTATTGCTTTTCTCGATAATCGATTACAGATACAATCCATATACCAATTATATTGAATACAAATACTAAGCAAAAAAGACAAGTCTTGAGTGAGTCTTGAATGCGGCAGAGTCTCCTCGGTATTGTCGAAAAAGGTCGATTTCACTGTTCCTCTGCCTCTCTATTTATAGACAAAGGTAGGTTGGACTTCCCTGGTGGGCCTAGCAGCTTGATATCTCGGCCCAATATAAGTAATCTCCGAATGCCGAACCAAAAATGCCCAACGGCAGAGTGCCGATCGAAATCTTTGTGCTTCGCTTCGAGCTTTGGGTTTATTCTTCTTCTTGGGGGCATTTTCTCATGAATACTTGGTGAGGCAATGCATGCCGAACGTTATGCGAATGCCAAGCGGCATAGCCGAAGCCGAGCACCCTGGATGCCGAACGCCCTTGAATTTCGATGCCGAACGATGTCGTCTTGACCGGTTCTACCGGTTATTGTCTCTTCGACTTCCTCTCTTCCTCTATAAAGTTCGGCATTTTCCTTCTTCTTCTCTTCTTTACTTTCACCTCCATTATCCTGTATTCATGAACCTCGCCTTTTAACAAACTCCAAGAATTTGGCTACCCTTCCTTCCTCGAACTTCATACCTTACATCACCCTTTTCCTGAGTCATTCGGAATTAATTAAAGCCGTGCCCTTAACTCCAGAATTCTCCCGAGCTTCAATCTATTTGATAGGTATCGACCCCTTCTATTTAAATGCTTTCCCTAACTAAAATTTTTAATACGAGGCTTAAGTTTTTAAATTAGAACCGCGGCCAATAGGTATTTCGTGGATGAAAGGATCGAACTGCGATTAGGGCATGTTCTAGGGCTAGATGACGTAGAGAAAAGGGGAAGTGGTCAAAGGCAAGCACATGAGGGTGTTGATGGAAGATGTACTGTGGTTCGGTATGGTTCTCCAATGCTGAACGAGATTGGAGGGAAGAGTAGAGGAGGAGCAAAAATTGGCTAGAATGCCGAACAACACGGTTCGATATGACTTGCCGAACGACTTGACCACGTCGTTCGGTATGGATGGAGGAGAAAGATAAAACCGTTGTTAAGGGCAAAGTGCCGAGCGTTAGGACTCGGCGTAACCTCGGCTCGGCATGATTGCCACATGTCGAGCAGCGGAGTGGAAAAATAAGGAGGAAGTATGAATTGGATAGGATGTCGAACGATATTTCGGCTGAACAGCACGTAGGCCGAACGGTCATGAATGCCGAACGATAGTTAGGCCGAACAACATTTTGACCGAACGATACTTAGGCCGAACAACATTTTGACCGAACGATACTTCGGCCAAACAACATTCAGGCCGAACGATAATTAGGCCGAATGATGTTTCGGCCGAACGATACTTAGGCCGATCAACATTTACTTTGCCTAATCTTATGACAAAAACAAGGACCTGGACCTAAGCAAACTAGCATATCGAACTGATCTGGACCGGTAACTTCCTAGTTTCAGTAATCACAAGCTTGATCCTAAATCAACAAAAATGGATAATTTCCTTTAACTTGTAGCGCCAATGTTTGAGTCCGAAATTGAAAACACCATAGGGCAGGCTTTTGGAGACGGTCAGCGATGACGGTCTTCGAAGGCGACGATTCGAAGCTCAACTTTATACCATTAACTCTGTGACTTTCAATTTCTCAGCACTTATATTTGAGTTATCACACTAGTCCACACACCACACGGGGGGAATACTTGTGTTGTTAAGTCTAATGTTGATTATTTTTCAAGTATAGTTTAAAAAGGTACTCTACTGGTTTCAATTTCTACCAAAGATGTCTAAGAAATCTAGCTCCGCCACGATCTCAGATAGACCTGGGCCGTCTTCCAAACAAGGAGTCGCAGATACTTCAAACCCATCGACTTTCCCTGCTCATAACTTAGATCACGACTCCCTGGAGGCATCAGTTTTCTTGGACAACTCGGTCGATTCACAGGCTTCGAAGATCAATGAAAGTGCACTCCGTCGGATATGCTCTGTCCATGGAATCCCCTTCGACGAAGTATTAGTTCCATTGGGGCACGATCGTCTACACTTGCCCCCAGTTGGATATACAGCTTGTAATAAGTTTATGTGCTGGGTCGGTGGTGTGCCACCATTCAACTTATTTCTTCGGACGTGTTGTAGTACATTGACATTGCCCCATCACAACTGAACCCGAACGGTCACGCCTTCATTTACGGTACCTACATCCTCTTTATGAATGTCCTCTCCAGGCCTCCAACCCCGGGTGACAACAGATATATATATATATATATATATATATATATATATATATATATGATTAAGAAGCGGAGAGATAGCCCCTCTTTCATGTTTCTCGAGCCGCACCACAAATGCCAAATTTTAACTGGGAATGCAGCAAGTTCGCCCTGTACAAGCAGGAATGGTTTTATGTGCATTGCCCTCCTGCTTTCGCAAGGAGATGGGTGGAAGGAAGTAAGTCTTTTCTCTGGATCGATATTCATGCTTGGTCAAAGCCGTGCCTCTTCTAACTCTTTTTTCCATCTTTTCAGATATCATTTCATGTCCTAACGGCCGTAGGTATTCTGAAGCCGTCGAAGCTTTTAGAGCCCTTCCTACCGAAGAACGGGACATCCGAACTCTCATTTCGAACGAGTCACTTACAACGTTTGGACTGTTGGCAGAAGGCCGTCGGATAAGCCTTCCTCAGGGCATTACCATTCCTAAGCCCGCCTCTGGAAATGGGGAAAAACAAGCTGAGTCTTCAGCACGTAATGCTCCTGGCGCACTAGAAGAAGGAGAAATCAAGGAAATCGAAACACACGAAGCACAAGATGAGAACGTTGGTCGTACTCAGGTCCCGATAGTTGAGGTTCACGACATCGAAATGTAATTTTCCCCTTCGAAGAGGAAAAAGAGACTGACGTACAAGATAAGGAGGGAAAAAGTTGGCGCAACCTCTAAAGCTACTCTTATTCCAACAGAGAAAGAGGCTTCCCCACAACGTTTAGAAAGTTCTTTAATGGGCCTCTAGAACCTCTCCATACCTGATGATCTACTTAATTATGACTTTGACGATCCGGAGGCACTTAAACTTCACTCGCCCATTAGAGGCGATGCAGGCGTTCAAGTCCAAACTCAGGGAGAAAAAACTCCCATAGTAAAGAAATTGGTCCGTCGGGGGGAAACACTAGGACAGACACAAACACATGCACTCCACCTTGCACTTAAATTTCCGTCGTCACACTACTCTTTGCTAATTTGTTGCTATTTAAATTCTGTGCATGTGAAATGGGGCATACACACGGAATTGAACGTCTCCGCAGGTCATCTATTTTCCATCACTCTGGACAGGACTCAGGTTCCGAAAAACGTCGCGATAGAGACGGCGATGGCGATAGGGATTATCATTCCCGGGACTCATCATCTCGGAAGAAAACATATTATCAGCCCAAATACCACCAACATCCCCCTTCTCACTCGGGGCAAAGCAAAGATAAGCACGGCCATAAGGGGTCGCAATCTGATATTCCCCGTGATCAACACTCCGATTCCTCCTCTACCCGACAGTCCCGGGATCCTCACAGGAGAGCTGAAATTTCGAAGCCGTCTCCTCCTGTTCTTGCAACAGATCCATCTGTATCGGAGAAACTGGCCGAGCTTAAAGTTAAATTCCCAAAGATCCACTTTGATGGTTTGAAGTTTCTCCCGGCGATCCATTATATTCTTGGAGATGTCAAGCAGAGTGCTATCGCCCGCACCACGACGTCTATGTTCATCGGGACACGTTCGTTCATCTTGCTGAGAAAGTGTCAGAAGTCTCTATAGAACGCCAACATGAGATTGATTGCCTGAAGCTTGAGGCTATTCATGACAAAGACATTATCAAAGCTCAGGACGAAGAAATTGCGTCTTACAAATCTCAACTTGAGGCCGCCCAGCAGAGCACCAAAGATACCGCCGAAGCCGTAACTCATTTGGAATCATCTCACAAAAAAGAAATCAACGAGGCGGTACAATGCTGTGGGGCTTTAGCTTTAGAGAAAGACTCGGTGCAAAAATAGAGGGATGCATTCTGTCTCCGAGTAAAAGAAATTGAGGAGCGACTCCGCAAAGAACAAGAGAAGATTGCTGCCCAAGAAGAGTCGCAATGGTATTGCGACGAGATCGTTGCAACGCGACTCCTAAAGGCGAAACTTAAGGGCGGGCTTTCTAAAGTTGAGGCGCCGAAGAATGAAGCCCGCGAAGAGGGAAAAAAGATAGCATCTGCGGAAATCGACTCACATCTTGAGGCGGCCAAAGAAGAAGGTGGAGAAGAAATCAAAACCATGTTCGACCTGCTTATTGCTGAATTCAATGCCCACGTTCTCATGCATCGGGACTTAAATTTTCTGGGCGAGGGCTATCTCGAATCTTTGGCCGAGGCGTGGGAGACTTTAATTAAAATCAAGAAGGCCGAACACGGTATCGAGGAGGTTGATGAGGGGGCCTTGATAAAAGAATTCCTTAAGGGAAACGAGTCCTCGGACCTATCAGCGACCAAAGCCATTTATTGCAAAGACTCCACCTCAACAAAAGGGAAAGAAGTTACCGCCGGTCCATCCGGGATTGAGTCTCCAGCTCGTGTGCCTACCCAACCGGCCAGTCGGCCGATACTCGATCCTTTTGAACAGCACATCAGCTATGACCCGGAGGACCCCGGCCTTGGTGTTCATGTTTTGTCCCCTATTCCAGAGGGTGAGACCCCCCCCCCACAGTTAAGAGCCAACCGGAACTGGTAGGCAACTCTTTTTCTTTAACATTACAAGATTTTTCGTTTTTCATCAGAAGTTATCGCATTCTAATACTTGCTTTTCGTGATTTTATGCAGGACGTTCTGATCTTGAGCCCACTCCGAGGAGCGATGTCGCCAAGAAGGTGAGGGAAAAAACGAGTGAAGCCACTCACGCAGGAGAGGCTCTTTGTCCCGATGCTCAGGTGATCGGAGCGTTTGATGAGGAAAAATCTGAGACTTCCTCTCCCATCGATTGGAGTAATGAAGTTGAAATTACAGGCGTCTCTGAGCACACATCCGAACTGAGCATGAAGGAGCAGCTTGATAAAGAGAAGGAAAAGACGATCAAGATCAAGGTCGAACCTCAAGCCGTGGACCCGGACGATCCTTTGAACAAGCCGTTGAAGGTCATTCTCCCAGGAAGGTCCAAACCCATGGATGTTCCTCATACTTCTTCAGCTGTCACTCCCTCGTCAAAGAGAGCTATCAAGGGTAAACGTACCGGGGAGGAGTCATCGGGTAAAAAGTCGAAGAAGTCAAAGAAGTAGTCTTCGCTCTCATTCAACAAGAGCAAGTTTAGATTATGTACTTATTTTTGTTTTCGTAGTTTATGTAAATAAACTTTTGACTCCGAGCTTCGGAGGAGTTGTAGTAGAAACTTATTTTTGATGAATAAAACTTATTTCTTTTCCCTCTTAGATGACTGTTGTTGTTTGGTTTATTGGTATAACCATGGTCAAAATTCGAGCTATTGCGAGTTACGTGAACTTCTCGATTCATCTTCAAACAAGTTAACAACTCTTTTTGGTATTTGCACATTCTTTTATCCCATGCTTTGGGGACTTAGAATATTTTCCAATCCGTACGCCAAGGGCTTGATGACTTCAAGTCATTTATATCCAGTCCGCCCTCAGGGGACTTGGACATTCAAATCGTTTATACTCGAGTCTGCACTCTGGGGACTGGGAGGATTCCAGTCCGCACTTCGAGGACTTAGAGATTTTGAATCGTTTATACTCAAGTCCACGCTCTGGGGACTTAGAGCACTCCAGTCCGCACTCTGGGAACTTGGAGATTTCGAGTCGTTTATACTCGAGTCCGCGCTTTGGGGACTTAGAGTACTCCAGTCCGCACTCCGGGGACTTGGTGATTCTGAATCGTTTATACTCGAGTCCGTGCTCTGGGGACTTAGAGTACTCCAGTCCGCACTACGGGGACTTGGAGATTTTGAGTCGTTTATACTCGAGTCCACGCTCTGGGGACTTAGAGTACTCCAGTTCACACTCGAGTCCGTGCTCTGGGGACATAGAGTACTCCAGTTCGCACTCCGAGGACTTGGAGATTTTGAGTCGTTTATACTCGAGTCCGTGCTCTGGGGATTTAGAGTACTCCAGTCCGCACTCCGGGGACTTGGAGATTTTGAGTCATTTATACTCGAGTCCGTGCTCTGAGGACTTAGAGTACTCCAGTCCGCACTCCGGAGACTTGGAGATTTTGAGTCGTTTACACTCGAGTCCGCGCTTTGGGGACTTAGAGTACTCCAGAACGCACTCCGGGGACTTGGAGATTTTGAGTCGTTTATAATCGAGTCCGCGCTCTGGGGACTTAGAGTACTCCAGTCCGCACTCCGGGGACTTGGAGATTTTGAGTCGTTTACACTTGTGTCCGCGCTCTGGGGACTTAGAGTACTCTAGTCCGCACTCCAAGGACTTGGAGATTTTGAGTCATTTATACTCGAGTCCGCGCTCTGGGGACTTAGAGTACTCCAGTCCGCAGTTCGGGGACTTTGAGATTTTGAGTCATTTATACTCGTGTCCGCCCTCTGGGGACTTAGAGTACTCCAGTCTGCACTCCGAGGACTTGGAGATTTTGAATCGTTTATACTCGAGTCCGCGCTCTAGGGTCTTAGAGTACTCCAGTCCGCACTCCGGGGACTTGGAGATTTTGAGTCGTTTATCCTCGTTCGTACGTCAGACAAACTAATGTATCTCTTAGTCATTATTTACAGCGTTATCATACACAGAAATATTGACAATTTATGGGAAAAAGAGATGGCTTCAAGCCTTTATTAATGCAAATAAACTAAATTGTCTTTTTATATGCCGTAAACTAGGAATAAAAACTTGCTGGAAATAAATGCAACTAAAATACGATAGAAATGAACTAAGTGTAATAATTCTGCAAATGTTCACCATTCCATGCTTGGGGGAGTGTCGCACCATCGACGGTCGCTAGCTTTAAAGTTCCTTCTCCAAGCTTTCGTTCGATGGCATATGGACCTTCTCATGCGGGGCTCATGTGTGATGGAACAGGGAAAACTCGTTTCAAAACGAGATCACCCACACCAAAGATTCTTGGTCGAACTTTTTTGTTATAGTATCGAGCAACTTGGTGCCTGTATGCGGCCGCTCTTAAATTGGCTTCTTTGCGACGTTTTTCATCAATGAAGTCCAACGATTCCAGCAAAAGATCTCGATTTGACTCAGGGTCATAATAAGTTACCTGGTGTGATGGGACTTCAAGTTCCACAGGTATGACACCATCCATGCCATATGCTAATGCGAATGGAGTGTGACCAGTCGTGGACTTATAGGTGGTTCTGTAAGCCCAAAGTGATGTCGGAAGATCATCTACCCACTTGCCTCTAGCCTTTTCCAAACGTTTTTTCAATATGGATTTGATTATCTTGTTTACATCCTCCACTTGCCCATTAGATTTTGGATGAGCAACCATTGCAAACTTTTTCTCAATACCATATTTTTGACAAAATTCCCTGAACTCTTTGCTTTCAAACTGAGTTCCATTATCTGTAACGATGGTTTGTGGTAGGCCAAAGCGGTATATGATATTTCGTACAACGAAATTAATGACTTTCTTGGTGGTGATAGTGGCCAAAGGCTCCGTTTCTGCCCACTTGGTAACGTAATCGACCGTAACAATCGCGTATTTTGCACCACCTTTGGATAGGGGTAAGGAACCAACTATATCGATTCCCCACATTGCAAATGGCCAAGGACTAACCATTTGTGTGAGTTATGTCGGCGGAGCTCTTGGGATTTTCGCATACTTCTGGCATTTGTCACATATTCTTACGTAGTCTGCGGCATCTCGATTTACAATTGGCCAATAGTATCCATAGCGGAGGATTTTCTTTGCTAACGTCTGCCCCCCGGTATAGTCGCCACATTCACCTTCATGGACTTCCGTCAGGACTGGTTTTATCTCACCATGGGCAATGCATCGGAGCAATGGGGTCGAGAATCTCCTCCGATACATGATTCCATCCTGCATTACATAACGAGAAGCCTTACGAATGACTTGTCGTCTTTCGCTCCTTCTTTCGGGCATGGCCCCGTGTAACAAGTAGTATTTGAGTGGGGTCATCCATGACTCCTTCTCGATTTCTGTTTCTAACATGAAATCTACCTCCATTATATTTATGCTCGAAACATGTAAGGATTCAACCGGAAACAATCCCATCTGCTGTGCATCGCCAGTGCTTGTAAATATTGCCAATGAATCAACTGCTCTGTTTTGTTCACATGGAACATGTGAAATATCATAATACTCAAGATTCGCTAGCAGCTCCTGAACTTGGGCCAAATACGGGGCAAAGTTTCTGCCCCTTGCTTGGTAGTCTCCATACATTTGATACACCACCAGTTGCGAGTCATAAAAAATTTCAACCGATCTTATTCCTAGTTCTTTGACGAGTCTTAAGCCGGCGATCAATGCTTCATACTCAGCTTCGTTATTCGTTGCTGTGAATTCGAGCTTCAAAACATAGCAAACCAATCGGTTTTCAGGAGTTACAAGAACTATGCCAACCCCTAAACAAAGGTCGTTAGATGCCCCATCGGTGTACATCTTCCATCGGACGGGAGGTATTACATTGCGCCGTTTGATTCGTCTATCATGGTGAATTCAACGATGAAATCTGCTAGCGCTTGTCCCTGTATGGCCTTTCGTGGTAGGTAAGTAATATCGAACTGACTGAGCTCAATATTTCATTTTAACATTCTTCTAGAAGTTTCCGGTCACTGGAGTATCTGATGCAGGGGTTGATCAGTGTAAACACTAATTGGGTGCGCCTGATAATATGGACGAAGCTTGTGTGATGCAATCACCAGGCAGTAGGATAATTTCTCGATCTTAAGATAGTTTTTTCTGCCCCCGTCAGATGTTTACTAACATAGTAAATTGGCTTTTGAACTCGGTCCTCTTCACGGACCAAAGCCGTACTGATAGCATGTTGGGATACTGCCGAGTACACATACAACATTTCATGGTCTATTGGTTTCGATAGCACCGACGGGCACTCCAAATGTCTTACCAGAGCTCGGAATGCTTCCTCGCAGTCGGATGTCCACTCGAAATTCCTTTTTCCCTTCTTTATCACATAAAAGAAAGGAATGCACTTATCCGTGACTCTGGATATGAATCGGCTCAGCGCTGCCACCTTTCCATTCAAGCTTTGTACTTGCTTTATAGTTCTGGGCACATTTATATGTCCCGAATAGCCTGAATCTTTTCCGGGTTAGCTTCAATTCCACGTGCATTCATAATGAAACCCAAGAACTTCCCTGATGCCACGCCAAAAGAGCACTTTAAGGGGTTGATCTTCATACCGTATTGTCTGAGTATATCAAACATTTCTGCTAAGTCTCGGATGTGGTCATTTGACTGCCGTGACTTCATGTGTATGTCATCCACATAGACTTCCATCGTTCTACCCATCTGGTCCTTAAACATTCGATTCACCAGGCGCTGATACGTTGCCCCTGCGTTTTTCAATCCATAGGTCATTACTACATAGCAATATAGCCCTATATTTATGACTAAACTGGTGTGCTTTTGGTCTGGAATGTGCATCGGGATCTGATTGTATCCTGAATATCCATCCATAAATGATAATAATTCGTGTCCGGTGGTAGAGTCGGCGAGCTGGTCGATTCTAGGTAAAGGGAAACTATCCTTCAGGCATGCTTTATTCAGATCGCAGTAATCAACACAAGTTCTCCACTTTCCATTTGCTTTCTTCACTAGCACTGGGTTAGATACCCATTCAGGGTAGAGGGCGTCGCAGACGAACCCATTGGCTTTGAGTTTGTCCACCTCGTCTTTGAGAGCCGCAGACATTTCCAGGTCCATACCTCTCCTTTTTTATTTTATAGGAACGTGTTTCGGGTCTACGTTCAACATATGACTCGCAATTGCTGGAGAAATCCCGCACATATTAGAGTGTGTCCAAGCAAAAACGTCCTGATTCGTCCAAAGGAAATCAGTAAGATCCTCGGCCATTGAGGGGTCGAGTTGTGATCCAATCTTAAGAACTCGTGATGGGTCATCCCGGCTGACTGGAATGTTGATCGTTAGCTCAGCCATTGCTGCGTTTGTTTCCCTAGGTTCCTTATCATTATCTCTCGGATCTATGTCTCCAAGGATCCGAGAATGCTGCCCGAGCCAGGGCTCGGGCACTACTTGTCAATCATCAGTCTTTAGGATGCGGACGGAATTATCCGCAACCTTTCCCTTCACACTCCGCTGAGCTTCTCTCAGTTCCGCAACATAACATGCGCGACCGGTCGCCTAATCGTCGTATATAACACCGACTCCTTTGTCTGTTGGAAGTTTTAATGTCAAACACCATGGGGCCAAAGCAGCCTTAAATTCTGCCAAGGTTGGACGACGTAAAAAGACATTGCATAGAGAGTCAACATCCATTACTATGAACAGTAGGGCTCGCACTCTCCTACGCTCATCTTCCCCCAGTTCAACTAGTAGTTCTATATACCCCATCGCGTCGGTTGCAACACTGTTAAAGCCATGAATACGGGCTTTGCATGGTTTCAAATCTTTTGTTTCCATTTTCATTTGGTCATAAGCCTTCTTTAAGATGGTGTTGACAGAGCTTCCACAATCAATCAAGATTCTTTTCACGTAAGATGGCCCAATTGTTGCAGATATAACCATCGGGTCGATAATAGGAGCCTCCACCTTGTCCGCGTCTTGACTCATAAACACTGTATTGTCAGTCATCATGTGTTGTTGTTTTGCGGGGGTTCCATCTTCCACATTCGAACAACATTCATAATCCGCATGCCTCAAGGAGGTAGCATATCGTTCCATCTCCTGCCAATTCTTGTCTGCAGGATGAGGTCCTCCGACAATAGTGTTTATAATCAATCTTCCCACAGTCTGAGCAGGTTGTTCTGGTTGGCGTGGAGCTGGCCCATGTCCGGGGTCTGATGTTCCTTGCCTTCCATCTTACGGGTTTTTGACAAATTCCTGCAACGTTTTCTGTCTGAATAACTTTTCTATGACATCATGGAGGTGTCTACACTCCTCAGTATTGTGCCCATGGGTTTCATGGAAGCGACAGTACTTCCCTGTCCATTTCTGCTCTTCAGTGGACTCCTTTGGGCTCGGCTTTCTGTATTCAAAGGTGTTACAGGTAGATAGATAAATGTTTTCAAGAGAAGTATTCAGCGGGGTGTATTCATTGTAGGTCGGAATCCTTGGCTTCCATTTCCCTGCTTCTCTTTTCTTTCTGGACTTTCCACCTTCGGATCCTTTGGACTGCCCAGGCTTGTTCTGGACGTTGACTTGAACTTTTCCTGAACTATCGCCGGATTGCTTCACGGCAACGTTACTTTTCACAGTCTCCTGAACAGGCCCTGGTGCCTTATCTCGTCTCGTCCGTCGAGCCTCCTCCCTCCATATGAACTGATGAGCTTTGGCATAGAATCATTCCAATGTAGCTGGGGGCTTTCCTGCCAACCAATCTCCAAACTCTGAATCTGGATCTACACCTTGCATTACCGCCATCAAAATTGCGTGGTCGTTAGGATTGCTAACTTCAGTGGCGGCAACATGAAACCTTTGTAAGTACGCTTTCAAAGACTCTCCCGGAGCTTGGGTTACGCTTGCTAATGACATAACGTCCTTTGGACGGGTAGCATGTATCCTGAATTGTTCAACAAATTTCATCGCTAACTCGTCGAAGCTGGATATGGATCGCGGAGGAAGCCAAGTAAACCACATAGTGGCGATTCCGGACAGAGTGATTGGGAAACACCTAACTTAGTTGCGTCATTTGCCCTTGTCGAATCCATCATCCATTCGTACCTCATCACGTGTTGCCTAGGGTCAGTCTTCCCTTCGTAGGTTAGGATAGTCGGCATATTGAATTCCTTGCGGTACTCAGCCTTTAGGATCACAACGGTGAAGGGAGTATGACTCCTGGACACTCCCCAATCCTTGTTGGTCAGGCCCTGGTTCTCTCTCATCAATTGCCTGACCATGGTTGACAAATCCAGAGTTTGTATGGAGGGTGGGAGGTTGGGTTCAGTTCCACGGGACCATGCAGGTCGACGTCCTTCTTGATTTGGGTCTTGGTGATCCAGGCATTCGGTCTCATCACGTATCTGATCCCTGGTGGATCGATTGGTAGCACCTGCTTGTGCAGCTTCATCCCTACGGCGTCTACGCCTAGGTGGTTCATCTGCCAAGGTCAAGCTATCAGATTCAGAATAAGGAGCAGGACTACTTCCAGCATTCTGATGCTGCTGGTGGGCAAGCTGAGTCATGAGATTAGTGTTGGCTTGAATCTTCTCAGCAAGTTTCCTTCTACTTTCCCTGAGTTCTCTTATCAAGTCGTTGAACTCTTCTCGGGAAACGACCTCCGCTTGGTTCTGGGTGGAGGTTCCTGAGCCTTGAATTGCTGGTTAGTTGCTAAGTCATATATGTTGTACACTAGCAGTTTCGTGGACATCTGCGTTGTGAGAGGCCGATCTAGTTCGTGGTCTCCCCATGGTAGAGTTGTTGGTTGTAACTCTGAGTATAATCAACAGATGTCTTTTGAATGATTTGGATCTTCTTCGGGGGATTTTTCAATCCAGTAGCCACAAAGTAGATCCTATCGTCCTGAGAATTCGATTCTCAGTGAAAGCACCAAAATGTTAGCACCAGAATTGGTCACTAACACCCTTAAGAGAGATTGTGTAGAGAGATTAATGAAGAAAGCAAGTTAAACAGAGGATAATATGCAGATTTAAATGTAGAAAATACGAACACCAGATTTATAGTGGTTCGGCGAAATTGCCTATGTCCACTTTGAGGTTAATCTTTATTGCTTTTCTCGATAATCGATTACAGATACAATCCATATACCAATTATATTGAATACAATTTCTAAGAAAAAAAAGCTAAGTCTTGAATGAGTCTTGAATGCGGCAGAGTCTCCCCGGTGTTCTCAAAAAAAGGTCGATTTCACTGTGCCTCTACCTCTCTGTTTATAGATGAAGGTATGTTGGACTTCCTTGGTGGGCCTAGCAGCTTGATATCTCGGCCCAATATAAGTAATCTCCGAATGTCGAACCAAAAAAGCCAAATGGCAGAGTGTCGATCGAAATCTTTGTGCCCAACGAAATGATGTATTGCGTGAGAGGAGTAGGCTGAACGAGAATCAATGCCGGATGGGGATGGTACTGAACGAAGCTGGAATGCCGAACAGTCCAGGAATGATGAGCGAGGCATGAATGCCGAGCGCTCTAGAAGCTGAACGCTCTTGAATGCCAACCGAACCAGTTGTGCCGAAGGTCTCTGGAATGCCGAACACTCTCAAATGCCGAACGTTCCTGAATGCCGGGCGTTCTCTACTGCCAAACGTTCCTGAATGCCAAGCGTTCTCTAGAAGTCGAACGCTCCTGACTGCTGAATGCTCTCTATTGCCGAATGTTACTGAATGCCGAGCGTTCTCTAATGCCGAATGTTCCTGAATGCCGAGCATTCTCTAGAAGCCGAACGCTCCTGACTCCCGAACGCTCTATAATGCCGAACGTTCCTGAATGCCGAGTGTTCTTTAATGTCGAACGCTCCTAAATGCCGAGCGCTCCTGAATGCCGAGCAGTGTGGAATGCTGAACGAGTTTGGATGCCGAACAACTTTGTCACTCCGAACGACCTTCAATGCCGAATGACCATAGATGCCGAACGGCCTGGTCGTGCCGAACGAGAATGCTGAGTCCTTAGTTGCATGGTCAAACCTCCAGGTAACAATATATATACACACACACACACGCATGAGATTCAAATAAAATATTTCGAGCCACACGTAAAGAAAATGCTTCTTATTCTAAATGTCAAACTTATACAAGTCCAAAATTCCAACAAAATATATAGCAATATCCTTAGCCAACAATTGACTTGTATACAAAAGGGAATAATACCAAACTTATCTCATATTAACATAGTAGAATTCACCTCTTCTATTATATGTAAAACCAGTCTTATAATTTAGACCTTTCATATTTTATTTAACTTTTAGACAATACACTTAAAAGCGAAAAAGGGTCCATACATGTTTAATTTACCAAAATAGGCAGTGAAAATTAAAGTAAAATTCACATTTTGCACCTATTTCTAATTTATTTTCTTTTAGAACCCTTTTTATACTTCAAGAAAAATCAAAAGAAGTAAAGTAGAATAGATTATGAATTATCTAAATCTCAAGTACAGACCTGATCCTACTATGTTAATACATACAAATGAAATTCCAACATGTTCATAGATTTACATTTATTTATGAAAATTTTGGAGGTTTTAAATGTTACGTTTTCGTTTACCAAAATTTTCCAAGGCATCATCAAATCCAAATATATACTATTCAACTATGAAAATATGAAAAACTTGATATTTCCACTCATAGAGAATTATTTTCTTCCTAACTGGATTGATTCCACCTTGCCTAATTCTTTTTTAGGTCTTCTTCTTTTGGAATATATACCAAAATGAATTGTATATAGAAATTAGATCTAGAATCAAAAACGAGAGAATAATAGAATCAAAAAATAAAAGAATTCTAAACATTTTACATGAAAATTCTAACTGATTCTGGAATCTAAAGAAGAAGAAGAAGTGAGATCTGATTTATTCCACTCCTAATTCTATGTTTGATTTTTTCCTTTTTTTGAATATACAAAAAATAGACTGTGTCTATACACACGCACGTGCGCGCACACACATACACTAGATTTCAGAAATCATAAGATAGGAAGAGGAGGGATTAATTTAAATTAGAGATTAGAAATTAGAATTAATTAACGGATTTTTTTTTATTTCTGAAACCCTAAGGGGAAAGAATTTAATGGAGCTTTGTTGTTGCTACAAAACTTTATGTAGGAAAAGTGGAGGGTTTAGGGGTCTACTTATAGAGGTCAAAGGAACTAGACCATCAGATCAAAATAATCAAATCTAGACCTTTAAAAACGACTAAACCCTAGCCCCGTCACTAGGTAGCGGTCGAACGATTGTTGTCGAGGGGTCGACTGCTCCCCCCTCTTATGACCGTATTTATTTGTTTCTGTTCTTATTATTTATTCCTTATTACTTAATTTAATTATATTATTTACACAATTAATCATGCGTTAACCCATGTTAACTCAAACATTTTCTTTAACATTAATCTCAGCCAATATTTTAAAATTCGAGATTCAAACTTTTAGTTTCAAATTCAAATATTTAAATTTTAAATTCAAAATCTTCAAACGTCCATAACTTCTCTATTTGAACTCCAATTTCAATATATTATATATGGAAATTGATTGGAAAATCACCACGGATGCAGTTGTGCAACTTCCCTGACTAAATTCCGATATGTACAAAATTTTCAATTTTAACCTCATTAAATTTAACGGGGTGTTACATTTTTCCTTAATTATTCGTAGTATTTCTAACTTATACTGCTCGTCATCAACAACTTCAAAGACCTAAAATATTCTGGCCACTATTCTTTGTATTATTATATGCGGAAACATTCCTCCTATTTGCTGGCTGGTTAATCTACACTTTCTAATAACATACCCCAACTGAATTAAATGTAATTTCTATTTTACCTACATCTGTAAGAGAGAATTTTTTAAAACCTTTTTAATTCTTTAAATAGGAAAAATCATTAGGCTATACATACATCTGCTTTCACTTTGTTGTTAAAATGGAAAACTCCTTTTCATACAAAAAGTTTTTAAACCAAAATCAAGCTCTTATTTTATTATATATTTAAGAATTTCAAAACTTTTGTTTTAAACTAAATATATTCAACATAACCAAATTCATTGGTGTATATATTTCCTATAAAAATAAATTTCTAGAACTCTCTAACTTCCAAACAACCATTTTCAAATGGACCTTTAGACAAAAAAATTTCCTCTTTTGAAAAATCATTTAAATATCTCATGGAATTCCCACATGTAATCAGACTATGTAATGGGATTTACTTCTCTTCAATATAAATCTGGTTCGTTATTTGAGGTGATGGATGAACATTCTCTTGCGAGAACCTACCTCTGGATGTTAGTGACATAAATTCTTTATTCTTGCTTCTTTGGGAAAAAATGTGCATGTTCAATCAACAACCCATCTAAATCCATAATCACAAGGTATCTAATTCTCGACAATCAAGTAAAGCACTATCCGGCCTATGGGATCTTTCCATACATCATGCTCATGCTCTTTAAAGTTAACGCCTTACATATAGCCAACGTCTTGTAGGGTAATCGGGGTAGGCATGTGATCTCTAACTCTATAAAATTTTCCAACTCATAACCGCCTCGTCCATCCTTTCGAAATATGGTCGCAACTATTCTATGGTTTGAATTTATAGAGCTCGGCGTAGATTTAGATATAAAGATACAAATACATACTCTCAGTATATGCTAATCCCTACGATTGACTAACCCAGGCTTTGATACCAAATGTAATAACCCATACCTTAATGGGCTAGAATTCTGAACAAAAATAAAAACCCAAATACATTAAGGTATGAATCGCTGGTTTTGGTGACCTATAGTAAACATGAGCATATCATAGATCAATCGAACTAAACCCATAGCAGAAAGAATAGGATATAAATACTGACGGAGGCCACTACCTCAGAATCAATGGTATTCCTTAGATATCAAATCGCCTTGTCAGTATCGACCAGGAGTAAGAAGAGTTCTCCATTAACTGTTCCATCTTGCTTCAGTGACATGCTTTTCTAAATCTATCATATAGGTTCTAATGAGAAGGGAATCAGAACAATATTTTGATGATTGGAAAATTGCATGCCTAATCCATAACACAAACTTATATCGATTGGTTTTCATTAAATGTTAATCTTATTGCGTACAGTAAAACTGTTTAATGCACGTACATATGTCTACCTAACCTTCTTCAAGGTACATAATGCTGACATGCCAATTGTGCATATGCTACCCTAAATTCGACCACTTAATACTTCTTGAATAGGGAGGAGGTAGATCCAATGGCTATTTAATACCTCGGTACCTAGAGCAGTCCCTTCGCATCGTCAATGTTGGTCTAACAGTCCTAGCTATAGAGACAAAGGACCTCTATATATGATTTACAATATATAATTGCCCCATCTATCGTTGATAATGTCCTAGCCATGTAAGAAATAATACCCAAGTCACTTAATACCTTTTTAGTGGATTCAGGAAAGCTCTGACCATATAATACCTTATTTAAGCGAGATCTCCATCACTTAATACCAAATCCCAAGAAGGACCCCTTACCAGTACCTATCAAGCTAACATTGCGTGGAAATCTCTTCGGCACTTAATACTTCCTATTGAAGCAAACTTTCCGAGATATCCTTTACCATGTCTAACCACTAACCCTGACTATTTAATACCTCCTAAATAGAAATAATATAGGCCCTCAAACAACCACTTGATACCTTTGACCTAGAAGCAGGTCCTACATCCTTCGCATATCCCTTTTTCCACGGGTCCTATGGTTGAAGATGTCTCACATCAGTATTAAGTGTACACAACTACTGGCAGCCTATAAGTGAAGGATAGACTTATGTTGTGTAACTTTACCTACCTCACATCCCAACCCACTAAGTCTAATTAATTATTCGAAGCGTTATTTTGGACAAAGCCCATTAATCTATATTTGCATATTTAAGGCCATAATTTATTCCAAAGAGATTTAGTTGCTCTCTAGCACGTTTTATTTATTGTCTCCATAAATGTCCCTTTTGTCCATAATAAACAATTATTACCTTAACGAATGTTTCCAGAGACATTTATCGAATTATTCAAACCTTACCATTAATTCTTCCATATCTTTTCCATGATTAACATACCAATTTCATTAATCGGTCCTATTTTATCCATTTATAACTTATTCAAATTATTATAACCCTATAAGTTATTGCACATTTATCGCCTATTTATTTTTGAAGTTACAATCCTTCGATCTTTGTTTTCTAATTCTATTATTTATTACATGATTTAGTCTGGCGTTCAATTTACATTTAATGTGAACATTAATGTATAATACACTATATTAATTATATTTTTATTTCGAATGTTTTAGCGTGGTTATATATGTTCATAAATTTATTTTTACATTTCCAAGTATTAATCCTTTTACTAAAATCTTCCATTCTATATTTTAATCTGTTATAATTATCCTTTCAAAAAAGGTTTTCCGTTATAGCCTTTCATAATTTAACCTAAATTAAGTGATTTTTTTAGTTTGAAATTACAAGGATTTATTTATTTCTTTTTTATTGAAATAAACAGCATAAACTAGGAAGAAAATCGATACTTTACACATCTCTTCCCTCTTTTGATGTATATATTACTTGTTAAATAAAATTTTGCCCTTTTTCGATGAAATTAGGAAATTGGACAGATTCATGGAGAATAAAAAGACAATACTTCCAATAAATTAAAATAAAAAACTCACATTCTAAATAGAATCGAGAAAACCTAAATTAAACTAATATTTTTACAACCTAATTGTAGACCTGGAATAAATTCTACATCTTTATCCATATTCAACCATTAATAACTTGAGGATTGGTTTCCAGATCTGGATGTAAAGAATATTCCTATTTATTTACAAAATGTGTAGGTGTTGTTTTATATGCTTAACTCAAGCCTACAACTCTTTAGATTTCTATTAAAGCATAAACATCAAATAAAATTTCGATGAAATAAATTCCAGCGTTATAAATAAATTACATAATTTCTCACTCGCCTTTAAAAGCTTTCTGAGTTTCCAGATCTAAACCTGATTCCTTGAATCAACTCCATTTCCTTTCTAATCTCAAGAAATATGTATAAAAGTACATACACATACCATTAAAATTACAGATCTGAGAAGAGATTTGGGAAAAAGGAAAATATAGATTTATAATATTAAAATTTATCTTTTTATTTATGCAATGTTGATCTGCTCCTTCTCTTCTTTTAAATATTTTCTTCTCTTCTTCAATTTGTATAAATACAAATTATTTAAAATTTAGGAGGATCGGTGGAGAAGAGAAAATGGTAGAGCTTCACTGCCCTATATCAGAAAATATGTTGAGAAAAGAGAGGGGTTAGACTTGTATTTATAGACTGTTGAATTAGTCGCATCCGTTAGATTAAAATTAAAAAATCCAGACTATTGGCCGAAATTCAAACTACGGCTGAAATGCTTCGACCGGTAGACTGCTATCGCTAGAGGTCGACCGATAAGGTCTCGGTTTAATTATATATTTATTACCATAATTTATTATTTAATTATTTTAGTTTTAATTTCTTTAAACGCCCATAACTTCTTCGTTTGAACTCTGATTGTGAAACTTTAAATATGAAAGTTGCTCAGAAAATCATCACGAATGTAATGGTGCAAGTTTCGTGGCCACATTCCACAGTTTTATTAATTTTTAGTTTTGGAGTATTTAATTATTAAATTATCAAGTAAATTTATGAGGTGTTGTAGGAATTAGCTATTTCATTTGGCGGGAAAATTAGTTTGAAGGCGGAATTTTTAAATTTAGAATTTAGGAGATTTTGATATTTTATTCACATGCAAGAGGATTACAATATACATAAAATTGTTTTCTTAGAGAAGAAAAGAAGTTGAAGGAGAAGTCCCCACTTTGTTGCAGTAGCATAAATATTTATAATTATAGGCCTTGATTCAGTGCTACATGGAGACACTATGTTGCTATGAGGATGGCATTAACTATACCACAATTTTCTTATTTATCTAAAGGCAATATAAATAGATTTGAGATAGGAATGGTTAGTATTAATTGGTAATGATTAGTTGGTCATTGATATTTATTCTATATTGAATCCGCATTCAATTTGTAATGAATAGGTATTTAAGGTGGTGATACGATTGCCTTATTGGTTATTTGAAGTGCGGCGGGGAGGCTAGAAGTCATTTATTTGCACCAAAAATGGGCAAAAACAACCAACAAAGATTTTGTAGAGAAATAAATGAAGAATGGTAAATGTAAATAGAGGGGACAAGCAATTAGATAGCAGAAAATCAAAGCAATAACAAGAACACAACGATTTATAGTGGTTCGTGTTGTTTGCCTACGTCCACTTTGAATAGATAGCTTTCACTTTATAAACTGAGTACAATAAAGATCAGATGAAAATCCTTGGTTATCATTGAGTAAAAAGTAACAAGCAGCATAAAATCACGAAAATGAACCATCAAGCCCGTATTTATAGAGGAAGATAATGAAGTATCTCCCTAAAAATTCAGCAACAAGATCTCCAAAACCATATGGGCCCACTGGAGGGATCGCATAGCCTAAATCCAAAGAAATAAGAATCAAAGCAGATTATTTTGAAGGAATTTAGGGGTGCGATCCCTCTCGGAGCTTCTCCATATTCTATTATGCCTACCCTCCAAGTTTCATACCAATTGGATTAGTAGAATGAGTTATTGCTCGATTATTGTTGCGAAGTGTATTGTTACTGGATTCTGGCCGACCCCTATGGAGCGAAGAGGGTCGATCCCTTTTGCTAAGTCCTTTTGAGGCATGATTCCTTGGGTAGGCTACCCAGGTTGCCCACATCTTGTTCCTGAAGTTTCATATACATTGGACTTCTAGATCTTGATATATCGATTATTTTCCATTGAGTTGCACTTGTTTAGCTAAAATAGGTTGATCCCTATTATTGAGAGTGATTATAACCGATCCCTTTTTATATCAAATTATATTCCACACTTAGAACATTCTGTATAGCATATCACTTGATTTCGTTCGATCGCGGCTTCATATTACCATCTATACTTGACTTCTGGACCTTAGAATCCTCGCTTTGGACTTACTGGCCTTGACGATAGCCGAGTCTAACTTGTCCAGTCAGTTTGGATATAGCTGGATCAAAATGCCGGTTAATACTTGCCTCCAAAAAGTACGATTCATGTTGAACAAGACGTGCTTTGAATCGAACCAAGTTAGAGTTGCCGAAAAGAAATCCATCCGGCTTTCTGAATAGTCGCAATCCTTTCGTCGAATTATTTTCCAAAGTGTTGTATCTCTCTTTGATCGACATGGCGTTTGGTGATTTCCAATAGTATAAATTCAAGATTATATTCCTCACTTACTATTTATGTTCAGTTATATTGGGCTAGTAAGCTTTGGCTATCTGATTTAGTCCCGACCTTGAAAACTTCAAGTCTGAATTCAATTTCCATTGATTGCAAAGATTGAACTTGCAAAATATACATGTACATGTTTAAGTATACGTTCTTGTTGTTGGCTCTCGGATGCTTTTGCATTGTCAAGGGTCGTCGCCATTTATCGTTGAATTAGATGCAATTCCATTGTATTTTATATTTATTTACTTTATAGATTTTAGGTACATGTTTTCATGCACATAAGGATCGTACCTGATCCCATTTTTCCCTCTCTTTCTTTTATGTTTATAGGGATCGACGTTCCTCTAGCTGATCTCCCTTGTTTTATAATAGGGATTAGAATTCTCCTTTAGCCGATGCCTTTCCCTCCAAACTCCTATCTTCTCTTTTTTATATACATAGGGGTCAGATTGGATCCTCAAGTTGAGTGATCATACTCGATCCCTTCATATGTTGGGGACTTAAAGTTTCAACTTCAAGGAGAAACTCAAGCGAGCCGACCCCTCTAGCCTCATATATGAACTAACATTTCCTACTCCATCCTTCACTTTATTTCATTTCATTTTTTTTCTAAACCGAACCTTACTTTCTTCTATCAAAACCGAACCCCTCTCTTCCCTTCATACCTCCGAACCCTCGCTTTCCTTCGAATCGATTACTACCTCCATTGTTCCACTCAATGCCTCCTGTAATTCGACTCCATCACCAAGCCTCTGATGCAAATCGAGATCCTACCCCTATTTGTGTATTATCATTGCCATTTACACAATAAATAGTTTTTTCAATTACAATTTTCTTTGTCCTAATTTTATGACAAGGCCCAATGGATTCGATCATCTTGATGGATAGGTTAGGGTTCAATGTGTATGGAGTTGTAATTTTGCAGTTAGATAGAGAGGAGATGATCGATATATTTAGTAATCAAGGGATTGGCTATCGTTCAAGGAAGATGAGGTGTATGGATTAAGCAAGTGATCAGATAGAGGATGTGGGTGAAGGAGAGGGATCAGTCTTGGGTGTTGCATGAGGTTTCAAAGTGAATGTTTGAGAGAAGTGTGAAAATGGCTAAGTAAAGGGATCCATATTGGAGTTTACGGAGAAAGGAGGGATCAATGTGAATATGAGAAAGCAGTGGTCGCCTGCGTTGGTGGACAAGGGATTGGTTGTTTATGGAGCATGAAGGGATTGGTTGAACTGGTTTTGGTAAAGGGATCGATCATATTGGTTTTGGCATAGGGATCAGTCGTTTGCTTTAGGAGAGGGATCAGCTATGGGGACTTAGCCGATTCCAAACCCTTGAATCGAGATTTAAACCTTAAACAAACCACTTCATGTACACTTTATCGAATAATCAAAACCAATCCAATCTTAAGGAACTTGAACATATGACTATAAGGGACAATGGGACCTGCATATCCAATATCGAACTTCAAACTGAACAACTAAACTACTGGGATTTAGAGTATGAATTGACACCTAACATATGGACTTCAATAATGAACCTCACACTTCAATATGTTGATGGTGGATCCCGAAGATTACACAAATGATCAATCTAAACGACAGTTGATACGATCAGCGATGGTGGTCACTCCGGTCGGAATCCGAAGTCCCATCACTTACTTTTGCTTTTAATTCTGAACTGTTTATCTCTGCACTGCACAACACTGCACCACACTAGTTTACACCTAGCATGGGAAGATAGTTTAATTTTTCTAATCTTGATTATCTACTGAGTTTAGTTGATATATGCTCTAGACGATCAAGGTGCTTGGCCCCAATGTCTTCTGGACAATCTTCATAGCATAGCAATCCAGGTGCTAAGTTAAATTCTACGACTATATCCGATAGAATCTCTCCCTAATATCAAACCAAGTAACCAGAGATTTTCGGTCCGTTTATCCACCTTTTCTCTGATGTTCCTACACTTCCAAGTGTAAGAGATAAATCCTGCCCCTCACACCATAGAGGGTGCCATATTTCTAGATAATCCGATGGATTCCCAGGCCTCCAGAATTGGTGAGGCTGTTCTCCGTAGGCTGTGTTCTAAACATGAGATCCTGTTTGGAGATGTTCTAGTCCCTTCAGTGAATGATATGGCACATTTGCCTTCAGTGGGGTATATGGCATGTAATAAATTTATGCGCTGGGCTGGATATGTGTCGCCTTTTAATTCTTTTATCCGAGAGATGCTGAACTATCTAGGAATAGCTCCTGCTCAGCTGCATTTGAATAACTATGCTTTTCTACATGGTGCTTTAATGCTATTTATGGATGTTCTGTTCCCTCCGCCATCTCCTGAAGATATCAGGTTTATCAACAATTTTAAACGATGGATAGAAAGCCTTTCTTATACTTTCCTTAAGCCTTCGCTCAACTGTCAAGTTCTGACTGATGCTTGGAATAAACTTAGTATCTTTAAACAAAAATGGTTCTACGTTCATTGTTCGCCTGGCTTCGCGAGGCGATGGTTGGAAGGATGTAAGTGTTGCCTTCACCTTATTCTCAAATTCTTTAGCCCGAGCCATATCTTTAACTAAAATATTCTTTGAAAATCTACAGGTGCCTATCCATGACCCGAAGGTCATAATTATTCAAGGGCGGTTTCTGCAATTTGCGCCACCCCAGTTGAGGACAGGGATATCAGATCCCTTGTAGCTGATGAGTGGCTATCTCTTTTCGGGCTGTTAGAAGAAGATCTCGGCATTCCACCCGATGGGTCGGTTCCCAAAGAACTCCCTCCAACCTCAGAAAGCTATCCTGCCAAGGATGTTAAAAGATCGAAGAGTAGGACAGGTAGAGGCTTGGGCGGTGCCACTCCTAAGAAATCCAAAAGAGGAAGGGGAAAAAGAAGAAGCCATCACTTCGGCTTACTTTGTATGCATCTTGTATAGTTATTTTTCTTTTTTATCGACCGTGATTGTGCGGGTATGGCCCCCACTTTTGGATAAACTTAAACTACGATTTTCAAGTTTAATTTGCAAATAAAAATTCTTTATTTTCTATTGAGCTCTTATGTGAATTTCATTTGAGTAGTTAAGATTTTACTTTTCCATTCAATGTACTTGTAATTCATTGCTCGTTAATTTGGATAATCATCCATTAATTTTTACTCAAGGCCTCCATGTGGTTGTGGCCTCAAGTTGTACCAAACACTGGGCTCAAGCCTTAGTGTTACGCCATCGGATTCAGTGGTTTGAGTGACTATACTCTTGCCCCCGGTCTCGGGATAGCGGAGTTAGATAATGGTGATCAAACTCCATCCTTAATGAGTTTCTACTCTTTTCGTTGGTTTTAGGTAAGAGTTTATGGAATATTGAGTGTTTGAACCGCACTCATATAGAGATAATATTTATTTTACGGGCGATCGGATCGCACCCAATTCTTAGTATACTTAAGTCCACACTCTGGGAACTTAGAGTTATTTCAAGAAATAGTCGAACCGTACTTTCTTTAATTAATTGATTTTTCCCAAGTCCAAGGTTTAACTTAGTGAACGATCAACCGGTCACAATCGTTTTGATTCATGTTTGTCCATCGCTTGGTGGGATTAATTTGATTATCAAATGATCAAATCATATCAATTTCTTGTACGTACTCCGTCTATCGGGTTGTGAAAGAGAACCATCGAATAAACGGTCGGACCACATTTATTTTATTTAGTTCAATCATGAACTTATGTAATAGGCTAGCTCCAAACTCTAGGAACCTTCTCAGACATGTCAATATTAGTTAGTTAGGTATCGTAACTAATATATAAGCTATAACAATCATAGATATGAAGGAATTTCAAAATTTATTTGCCAAATGGAAAGAAATGATATAATTTGACTTATTACATATGTAGAAAATCAAATGCTAAAGAAAATTCAAAAATTAAGTACAAATGAATGAAAAGAAATAAACTAAGTGAAATAGCATTGTAAATGCCCACTATTCCACGCCCTTGGGAGTGTGACACCATCAATAGTCGCTAGCTCGAAAGTTCCCTCTCCGAGCTTTTGTTCAATGACATATGGTCCACCCGAAGTTGGATTCATGTGTGATGGGTAGTAAAAACCTATTTCAAGACAAGATCGCCGATTTTGGAGGTTCTATGTCAGACTTTAGTATTGTAGTATCGAGCGACTCGGTATCGATGTGTAGTTGCTCCTAAATCATCTTCTTCATGCTTCTCATCTACAGAGTCTAGAGATTATAAGAAGAGATCTCTGTTTTTTTTTGGATTGTAGTAGGTTACTTGATGATAAGGAACTTCGAGTTCAACTAGAACAACGGCTTTAAAGCTGTAAGCAAGGGCAAATGAAGCATGGCGAGTTGCAGATTTATGGGTGGTTCTGTAAGCCCATAATGCTGTTGGGAGTTCAACCACCCACTTGCCTCTAGCTTTTTCTGAACGCATCTTCTAAATGGATTTAATGATTTTGTTCACATCTTCAACTTGCCCGTTTTCTTGAGGGTAAGCAACTGCCTTAAACCTCTTTTTAATATGATGCCGATGGTAGAAGCCTTTGAATTCAGCTCTATCGAATTGAGTCACATTATTAATTACAATGTTTTATGGAAAGACAAAATGACAGATGATGTTCCAAACAATGAAGTCGATTTCTTTCTCTGTCATAATCAAGGCTAAAGGTTCTGCTTCAGCCCATTTGGAGAAGTAATCAATTGCTACGATGGCGTACTTCACACCGCCTTTTGAGATCGGTAAGGAACTAATAATATCTATGATCCATATGAAAATGGTCATGGACTGACCATTTATGTGATTTCCATCGACAGAGCTCTCGGATTTTTTTCATACATCTGGCACTTGTCGCATCACTTAGCGTAACCAGCAGCATCATGATTGACAATCAGCCAATAATACCCGTAATGAAATATTTTATTTGCTAGGTTTTTCTCCCTAGTGTGATCGCCACATTCCCTAGTGTGAAACTAAGCCTATTTGTTTTGCATTCCCCATGCTAGCAAACTTTGCAAATGAGACGGCCTCTTTGTTTTGATCCTGGGAAATGTGCATGATATCATAGTACTCAAAGCCAATCAATAGCTCTTAGACATTGATAAAGTACGGGGAAAGTCGTTGTCATTTAACCTGGTAATCTCCCCTAACTTGGTATAGCACCAACTAGGAATCACAAAAGATTTCAAGAGATTTTATTCCCAGTTCTTTGGCAAGTTTGAATCCAGCAATCAGAGCTTCATACTCAACTTCATTGTTCATTGCGGGGAAGTCAAGCTTTAAACATAACTAATTTATCGATCTTCCGGGGTTACTTGCATGATTCCGGCTCCAGAACAATGATCATTGGATGCTCCATCCATATACATTTTCCATTGAATGGTAGGGACTTTACCACTCTCTGGGAGATCATCCTATGCTGTGAATTCTGCTATAAAGTCTGCCAGTGCTGGTCTTAGATGACACTTCGAGGGAGATAAGTGATGTCGAATTGGCTCAGTTCAATATTCCACTTGAGTAACCTTCTAGATGTCTCGGGTCGTTTTAGACTTGTCGTAACGGTTAATCGGTGTAAATATTGATGGGATGAGCTTAAAAATAAAGGCGAAGCTTTTGTGAAGTAATCAACAAGCATTACGCCAATTTCTCTATTTTCGTATAGTTCCTTTCAGCTCCTGTTAATCGTTTTCTAATATAATCGACCTGCCTCTAGATTAGATTCTCATCGCGAAACGGTGCGATACTTATAGCGTATACCGACATGGCCAAGTAGATATACAAGTCTACATGGACCTTCGGCTTCGAAAAGATGGGAGGCCTCTCTAAGTGGTTCACCAAAGCTTGGAATGCGTCTTAACAATCCCGCATACATTCCAAGTTCCTTTTCCATCTTCTAACCAAGTTGAAGAAAGGAATGTATTTGTCGGTGGCTCTGGAAATAAATCAACTTAGGACGACAACCTTCCCATTCAGGCTCTGTACTTGTTTGATAGTCTTTGGCACCTGGATGTTGTGAATTGCATGAATCTTCATGGGATTAGCTTCGATTATGCGAGCATTGACAATGAAACCCAAGAATTTTCCTGATGTGAAGCCAAAGGAACATTTTAGAGGATTGATCTTCATTTTGAATATCAGTGGATATCGAATATCTCTGCTAAGTCTCTAATGTGGTCACTTGATTTTCATGACTTCACAAGCATATCGTCCACATATACCACCATTGTCTTTCTAATACGATCTTTAAACATTTGGTTAACCAGGCCCAGATGAGTTGCTCCAGCATTCTTCAATCCAAATGGCATTACCATATATCAATAAAATCAAATGTCGGTAATGAAGTTTGTGTGCTCTTGGTCGGGGATGTGATCGGGATTTGGTAATATCCATAGTATGCATCCGTGAAAGATAGCAACTCATGTCCTACGGTAGAATCTACCAACTGGTCAATTCTCGGAATAGGTAAACTATATTTTGGGTATGCTTTGTTTAAATCCAAATAGTTAACACATATCCACCACTTTCCATTCGCATTTCTCACAAGTACAGGATTAGATACCCACTTAGGGCAGAGGGCGTCGCAAATAAACTTATTACTTTTGATCCTATCCACCTCCTCTTTAACGATGGTAGATCTCTCTAGATCCATGCCACACCTTTTTTGTTTCACCGGGACATGCCTCTGGTCGATGTTTAATATGCGGCTCGCAATGGAAAGCGAGTTTCCACACATATCAGAATGAGTCCATGCGAACACATCAAGGTTCGCTCGGGGAAAACCAGCAAGTTCTTTCATCATCGGGGGGCTGAGCCATGATCTGATCTTTAGGACCCATGATGGATCCTCGTGGCTGACCATGATGTCGATCGTCATCTCAGTCAGTGCGGCTTTGGTCTCTTTGGGCTCATCCTCGTCATCCCTTGGATCTATGTCTTTATAGAACGGACTATGGCATCCGAGCCAAGGCTCATGCTGTGGTTGTCAATCTTTGGTGGTTTGGATGTGGAGAGACTTGTCCACACCCTTACCTTTCTCCTTCCATTAAGCGTCCCTTTATTCAGTAACATACCAGGCACATCTAGTCGCATGAATACCATGCATAACTCCAACACTGTTATCAGTTAGGAACTTCAAAGTCAAACACCATGGGGCATGAGCTGCCCAAAATTCAGCTAGGGATAGTCGGTCCAGAAAAGCATTATAAGAAGAGTCGACATCCAAGACAATAAATGACAACACCACACTATCCTATGGTCACCTTTTCCCAAACTCTACGGGCAATTCGACATAACTGACAGATTTGGTCGCAGTACCATTAAAGCCACGAATGCAGGCTTTAGACAGTTTTAAATCCTAGGCTTCTATCCTTATTTGATTGCAAATCTTTTTGAAAATTACATTTACATAACTTCCACAGTCAATCAAGATCCTCCTCACTAAGGCAGGACCTATCATGGATGAAATAACCATTGGGTCGATCGTCGATGCCCCCACTTTATCTACATTTCTGTTTCTGAATACAACGTTGTCCGTCATTGTATGCTGCTGTTTTTCCAGAGCTTTATCTTATGTACTCGAACAACATTCAAAATTAATAGGCCTGATTGCACTAGCATAGCACTCCATCTCATGCCATTTCTTATCAGCTGGATATGGTCCTCCAACTATTGTATTGATCAGTAATCTTCTACCAGTCCGCGTAGGCTCCTCTACCCTATGTGGCGGTTGTCCGCGGTTGGAGTCGGATGTCTCCTGCCCACCATCCCATGGAGCTTTAACAAACTGTTGTAGTTTTCTTTCCCGAATGAGTTTCTCGATAACATCCTGGAGAAGCCTACATTCATTCGTGTTATGACAATAGCATTTGTGGAACTACCACTATTTTCCAATCAGCTTCTGCTTCTCCATCGATTCTTTCAGAGGTGGCTTCCTATACTACATGGTATTGCACGTAAATAAATAGACGTTCTCTAGAGATGTATTCAATGGGGGTGTAGGTATCATACGTTGGAATCCTAGGCTTACCTTTTTCGAAAATCCCTCTTTCGCTCACGGCTCTTATCACCACCTTTCTTTTGCTGATTCGATTTATTTTGGACATTTACCTGAACTTTTTCGGAATTCTCCTCGGATTGCTTCACGGCAACGTTACTCTACACTCCCTCTACTTGGTCCTACAACATTCTTTTTCCTAGAGAATTTAGCATTCTCTTTCCTTAAATACCGAGCTACTTTTGCATAGAAATGCTCCAACATTACGAGTGGTTTTCTAGCTAACCAATCGCCAAATTTAGATTTTAAGTCAATCCCTTTTGTTACCGCCATCAATATTGAATGGTCATTCGGATCATTGACTTCTATGATGGCTGGATGAAATCTCTCCAAATAGTCTTTCAACATTTCTCTTGGAGCCTGGATCACGCTTGATAGGAACATTACATCTTTTAGGCATGTTGCATGCACACGGAACCACTCCATAAATTTTGTTTCCAACTCATCAAATCTAAAGATCGACCATGGAGTTAATCTCATAAACCACATCGTTGTTATGCCAAAGATAGTAACAGGAAAACATCTGCATTTTGTTGCATCATCGGATCGTGTGGAATCCATCAGCCATTCATATCACATGATATGTTGCCTAGGATCAGTTTTTCCCTCATAGGCGGACATCGATGGCATGCTGAGTCGCCTGGGGTCGGTTTTTCCTTCGTAGGCGGGCATCGATGGCATGTTGAACCTCCTTGAATACTTCGCATGTAGGA
Organism: Allium cepa; assembly: GCA_030765085.1. Taxonomy (NCBI): domain Eukaryota; kingdom Viridiplantae; phylum Streptophyta; class Magnoliopsida; order Asparagales; family Amaryllidaceae; genus Allium; species Allium cepa. The sequence goes on along the minus strand of CM060938.1, from coordinate 455,464,250 downwards.
TATTATCGTTGAATGGGGTATGGCTTCTTGAGATTCCCCAATCATCATTGGTCAAGCCATGGCTTTCCCTTACTAGTCGTTTAACTACAACCGACAAGTCCAGCATTTGGATAGTTAGAGCTAAGCGGTAGTCGTGATCCACCTCACAGGAATGATCCGGTCGATGTCTATAGCCGTTCCACGCCTTCTTGGATCAACATCCACTTGATACATATCATGCGCATTCACTTCAGTGTCATTTCGAGGAGGTAACCGGTCTGCATCCACTTGAACCCCAACATCTAAATCAACCGTGGTGACTCTAGGGAGAAGGCATATTTCCTCCTCTGGAGGAGGGATCGAGCCCGATTGGTCCTTGCAACCTCGGTAGGGTTACTCGTTGATGTCTAGAAGATTCTGCATGATATCCATCAGTTCTACGACATCTGCATCTATGATAATCATCTGATGAAGTAGAGCTCTCCAATGCAGAATAAGAGGTTGGCTCTCTCCTAGTTTTCCACGTTGTTGATCTCTAAGTTGATTCATTAAATCGATATTGGCTTGAATCCGCTGGTTCAACTGTCGATGGCTATTCACTATCTCTCTCATCAGATTCTGAAAATCAACTCTTGTGATGAAATCAACTGGATTCAGGACATCAACTGGTTTGGTAGCTTACAACTATTAGTCGATTGCTCTAACCTCCTTGTTGGATGCTGGCGTTCTCGTTACCCTCTACGTTTTGAGAGGTAGATCTGGTGTTCCTAACCATTATTTATAGTTTTCTTTAGACTTTTGCGAATCTGAATAGAAGGAATAAACTACCTAAAGATAATTCTTGATCTCTTTCAATGGATTTATGCAATCCAGTAACAGTACGGGGATTCAAATAGAGCCGAGAATCTGTTCTCAGTGAAAGCACCAAAATGTTTGAAGTAAAAATTGACACAAACACCCAATAGAGATTTTGTAGAGAAAGAAATAAAGAACAGTAAATATAAATAGAGGAGACAAGCAATTAAATAGCAAAAAATTAAAGCAAGAAAAAAAATACAACAATGTATAGTGATTCGACATTGTTTCCCTACATCCACTTTGAATATATAGCTTTATTGATCACCATGTAACTGAAGACAATAGGGATTGGATGAAAATCCTTAGTTATAATAGAGTACAAAGCAACAAGCAGTGTAAAGATCATGAAAATAAATCATCAAGCTTGTATTTATAGAGGAAGATAATGAAATATCTCCCTGAAAATTCGACAGCAAGATCTCCAAAACCATATGGACACATAAGAGGATCGCATGACCCAAATCCAAAGAAATAAGGATCGGGGCCAATCCCTATTTTGGAGGAATTTGGAGGTTCGATCCCTATGGGAGCTTCTTCATGTTGTATTACACCTAGCCTTCAAGTTTTATACCAATTGGATTAATAGAAATTGAGTTATTGCTTGGTCATTGCTGCAAAGTGTGTTGTTACGTGATTCTTGCCGATCCCTATGGCATGAAGAGGGCCGATCCCTCCTGCTTAGTCCATTTGACGTACGTTCCCTAGTGTAAGCTCCATAGGGTTCCCACATCTTGTTTTCAAAGTTTCATATGCATTGGACTTCTAGATCTTGAGATATCGATTGCTTTCCATTGAGTTGCACTTGTTGGCTGAAATAGGCTGATCCCTATTATTGAAAGTGATTATAACCGATCCCTTTATATATTAAATTGTATTCCGTACTTAGAATGTTCTGTATAACATATCTTTTGATTCTGTTTGATCATGGCTTCATATTACTATATGTACTTGACTTTTGGACCCCACAATCATCGCTCTGAACTTACTTGCCTTGACAACAGTTGAATCTAACTTGTCCAATCAGTTCTGATATAGCCGGGTCAAAATGCCGGATAACATCATTGCCTTATCATCTTTATATATTTAGATAAACATTGTTAATCTTGATTTAGGAAGGAAGGTGGAATAATATTTGTTTGAGTCTTCTACTTATGTTCATGGTTGATTCAGGGTTGCATAGATGGACCGGTTTCTGCATATTGTTGTACAAATGTGTGGGTTCCTCTATAGGTTACATTAATTCATGGGTTCCTTCATAGGATTGCATTGATGCACATGTTCCTGCAGGGTTATGCATATCATCAATCGTGGATGCTCAGTCCAAGGTATTGGGATGCGTAGGCTACTAATAAGGGATAATCATGGCGTCGGCTTAATCCTTCGTCGTTTATTAGTAAGTGTGAAACCGAGCAAGAACACAATTTCAGTACCCTATGTGCGACCCTTGTAGTGCTTTTGATTTTGCATGGAACTACTTAGGGGAGTCCGTAGTAAGCACAATGTAGGTCCGCATTTGAAAGTATTAGCAGTGGCATAAGCGTTAGGAATAATGTTAGGGTTTATCGAGCCTTGCAGTTTGCCCACTTTTCACCCGTGGCTTGCTCGGAATGGATCAGGAGTATATATTGGTGAAGGGTTGTGCATAGTACTTGCACATGTCATGTACTCGTATATTCTTATTTAATCACTCATTATACCATTTGAAAAATAAATTTATTTTTCAACTATTTCAGTCGTATAAAAATTATTTTAACTTCACAATACTTTATATTAATCAAAACATTTATTCAATTTCAATATATTATTCAAATAGAATTTATTAATTTAATTTATTAAATAAAATCTTTTATTAAATAAAATTTAATAAACTATAAAGTTATTTTTAAAATATTGATCACCACAAATCAAATTCGAATATTTTATTTTTAATTAATGAATTAATTTATTTATACGACATAGGAAGCAGGTTGTTACAATTACGTACGCTAGTCTCAATGGATGTATCGAAATTCTTTTCTCTATATATCTTTACTAGGAGCAATTTAAGAATAAGTATTTTAAATGTTCGATTCAGAACTCATAGTTACAAGCAAATTAGAAGCTAAAATTAATTAAATACTTTTCCAAAGAATTTTCTATTTGTATATATTTAATGCATTTAAATTGTTGCTTATATCACAATATAACAATATATAAGATATAAAAAAAACTATTGTGTACTTTATTTCGAACAAGATTCTCATGCAAGAGTAAAGTTATATAATAAAGCACGCTGGCAGTTTTCATGCGCTCGACTTGGAGCATGGACTTCTCTGGGCTTGCTTCGGGAAATTTGCCGAATGACCCGAAGAGCGCTTCGAGTTTTCCATTGCGCTACTCGAAGCAGCGGCATCCAAGTGCACGCTTCGGGTGTTTCCCACTCTGACCCGAAGCGCTAGCCGATTTTCCCCGTGCACGACTCGAAGCAAGGCCGTGGCCGGGGTTGACTTGCGCTCCGACCCCGATGTTTGGGCGGAAGCATCGGGCCGGACCGGGGCGAGCGCCGGGTGATTGCCAACTCTTGCGGTACCCAAAAGCGTGTCGATTTGCCGGACGCACGACCGAGTGCACGGTTATGGAGGATAGAGGACCTATTTATTGCCAACTCGAGCGGTTTTCAAAAGCGTTTTGATTTGTCGGATGCACGACCGAGCGCATGGTTATGGAGGATGGCGGACATATTTCTCGATCCGACTCGGAGCATGCTTCTGTCATTTATACGCTCGATTCGTATCAACTTTCCATACCCAGCTTCAAATTTTCGAATGCCCGAGCCAAAGCAAGTTCTGAGTTCTCTCGGAGCAATACCGTCCAGGGCGAGCTTCGGGTACGTAGCCGCATGACCCGAAGCACGCTGGCAGCTTTTTCGTGCTCGGCTCTCGGAGCTAGGACTTCCTTACGTGGCACCGAAAAAAACAAATTACATAATTGCCCTTTGGGCACACCTTAACACTTAAAAATATCTTGTCATGTGGAATTTATGAAGAATGTGTCCCAACCTCTTATATGCACATGGTTCTTTACCAATCTTAATTTTCACATTATTGTCACAATACATAAGCATTAGACCTTCAATGCTTGGGGTCACTCCTATGTCTTTAATGAATTTGTGCATTTATATTGTTTCTTTACGATATTGTTTAAAGTGATTTACTTAGGTCCATGGTCCAGTCTGCCACAACTTCTTTCTTGAAACTTTTCCAACTCAAGACCCTTCCATTAAGGGTAAGTATGAATCCCAGAACTGATGCGCTACCGTCGACATCACTCCAAAAGCTTGATTTTAGGTACAATATTGTAGAAGATTTCGTGTACAACCTGGCCAATATTTCTGTATTGTGTCTCCAACATTTGCGTGGATCTTGGCTCATCTTTTGATAAAAAAAATTTATTTGGATAGATGAAAAACATTGATACGATACTCAAGCAAAAGTGAATAATCTTATTGATGTGATAGACTAATACTAATAGAAGGAGTCTCAATCGAAAATAGAAAAAATCCAATTACTACCACAGACGGAAATCCAATGAGCAATACACAAAATCATCTTCATCGTATATTGCTTTTGCTAATCGCGTGAAGACAAAATTAGACAAATTAACGAAGCATTAACAATTCTGATGGAAAAGAAGAAAAGAAAAATATTCACCCTTTTGGACGATGAAACTGTACGAAGCTGGTTGAAGTTTGAGATAGAACAAATGAGGCACAAAATTTCAGTATATCAACATTTGATCAACAAAAGTTGCCCCGTGTATGTTTAATTCTTTTAATCCCGACTTGCAATCGTTTCTCGAGCCTAACGTGTGATAGGATATGAACATATTCATAACTTGAGTTTGAGCTCAGAGTGTATGATAAACAAATTAAAGTCAAAATCATAAGTTTCCACTGCCATTTGTACCCATTTAGCATACTTCGACGACATGTTTTTTTTAATCCAAGACTGGGCTAGAAATAAAATAAATGTGTCAGTCATCGTTGTCCATCATGGGCTTGGGTAATAACAACTCCATCCGTTGCTAGTTTGGTTGTTAACAACAGCCTCATTCACAACATGCGTGTGCCTTAACAACAATCTCGTTTGCAATAAGCGCAAGTGAGAACAATATGCTTGTGTTTGCGTAAAAAATGGTCGCAAACACCCAAAGTCGTATGAGTTGGTTGATTTTATGTTGTATTTAGTGATTTGGGTGATTTATGCAAATATATAAAAAGCATGGACTAAACTGTAAAAGACGCACAGATTTATAGTGGTTCGGCCAGAACGTGCCTACGTCCACTTTATATGTTATTCTCCTTTTTTCTTTAGATTACAAGTACAAAGCTGTGATTACAAGTATCTAAAGTCGTTTGAGAGTTCCTTCCAGGCTTGAGCTCTCAAACTTGTCCGCCATTGTTGTACCCCTGCCCCTCTATTTATAGAGTGAGGCTGGGGGCAGGGGTCTTGGATGTTTATAGCTGCTGGTGGGCTTGGGCTGAAGCAATCTGGCCTGGTAGTGTTTTGGTTCGGCGAGGCTTCATTCGGCATGGAGCTTGGAGAAGTTGGAGCTTGGTCCGGTTGTGGATGGTTCGGTGATGGACGAAGTGACTTGGTTCGGTGGTATGTGGTTCGGTGGAGCATGGAAGTGGAGCTTGGTTCGGCTATGCATGGTTCGGCATGGAGGGGGGAAGGTTGGATTTGGATTGGTACTACCGAATGGATTGGGAAAGCCGAATGAACTCTTGTACTGGGAACGCCGAATGAACTTATGTGCTCTGAGTGCCGAGTGAGGCCTTGCTTCTTATTGCTGAATGGGCTATGCCGAATGGAACTTTTATATTTGATCCTTGAGCGAAACCCCTGACTTATGTACGCTTGCTGGCTTCTTCCTGTTCCGGTCGTGGTGGAAACGCACACAACATTGATATTCCAGTTTTGTCCAAAAATTGGGATAACACTTTGCCCCCCAAAATATGCCTTGCGGTAGGAAGGCGTGTTTTGTAATGCCATGAGCTGGATGTTCGTATCCTGTTGACAACCTGTAAAGAGCTTGATATTTTATATGGCCCCAAATGACGACCGTTCGGGATCGAGCTATTTGGGATGAAGCGCGGCCGTTCATGGTCAAGCGCCTAACTTCAAATGACGATCGTTCGTGATCAAGTCATTTGAGGTGAAGTGCGGCCGTGCGCGGTCAAGCGCATAAATCCGTGCGTCGATCGTTCGGGATCGAGTCATCTGCAGTGAAATGTGACCGTTCAAGGTCAAGCGCTTTACTTCAAATGACGACCGTTCGGGATCGAATCATTCGAGGTAAAGTGCGACAGTGCGCGGTCGAGTGGGGACCGTTCAAGGTCAAGCGCTTAACTTCAAATGACGATTGTTCGTGATCGAGTCATTCGAGGTAAAGTGCGACAGTGCGCGGTCAAGTGGTGGTCCTCAAATGACGACCGTACGCGATCAAGCCATTTGAGATAAGGCGTAACAGTCAGTGATCAGGTGGCGGACCTCAAATGACGACCATTTGCGATCGAGCCATTTGAGGTAAGGTGAGTTGTGCCGTTCGAGGCGAGTTGTGCCGTTCGAGGCGAGGTTGTGACCGTTCGCGGTCGGGTGCCGTTCGAGGCGAGTTGTGACTGTTCGAAGTCGGGTGTCGTTCGAGGCGAATTGTGACTGTTCGAAGTCGAGTGCCGTTCGAGGCGAATTGTGACTGTTCGAAGTCGGGTGCCGTTCGAGGCGAATGAATGTGCCCGGGGGGGGACTTAATATTATCAGTGTTGGAGTCATTGTTTGGGGGAATTTTTCGAATCAAAGACTTCGGCAGTTCGTTGCCATGCAATAGGTGCTCGTGGACCGTTCGCGATCCAACGGGCATACAAGTAAATAATTTTTTCATAGAATTGTAAATGTTAAAGCAATAGTACCTTACAGCAGAAATGTCCAAACAGGAAGAATTCAAATGTTCAAATCGAAACAAAAGCAAAGCAAGGATGTCAAAGTGTAAGTTCCCACTCCGAAGCAGTCAATGATCATTCAGAGCATGCCTGGAGATCGTTCGCGATCTCGTACATGTGCAAACGATTTAATTGCGTTAGTGGAAGCTTACGACCTGTTCATCGTTATTTTAATCAAGCAATCAAGGGATAATCAAATGGTGCCCCGATCTAGGGTCACCTCTAGCCGAGGTAGACGGTGGTCGCTCTGGCTCCACTGCTGGAGTTCGCCTCCTCACATACTGAAGGAGCATACTGTTCCTGATATTCCCTTCCACCTCGTCCTTCAAATGCCTACAATCATTAGTGTTATGACCATTCAATTCATGAAATACACAAAACTTATCTGATTTTCTTTCGTCAGAGGTTGGATCCCTTCGCATTGGTCTATGGTACGGAACCTGCCCCTTGGTATCCTGATAAATCCGTTCCAAACTCTCATTCAGCTCTGAATAGGTGGTGAATCGTGGCTTTCTTCGTAGCCACTTTGTCCTGTCATCATTATCCTCAGCCTTTATTTTTCCTTTGCTAGTCTCCGCACCCTTTCCAGGTGGGTTTCCGCTCTTGATTACGTAAACGTCATCTTCTTCCTCTCTTTCTGCACTAGCATCTTCCAAACACAGAAACTTTTCAGCCTCATGATAGAACTCTCCCAGATTCATAGGCGGGTCCTTGGTTAATGAATTCTTGAACTCTGTATTACCAGCTATTCCAGATACAGCTGCCATCATGACCATAGATGGATCTGGTCGATCCACTGATGCTGCCGCCGCATTAAATCGCGTTAGAAAGCTCCTCAAAGTCTCTCCAGTTTTCTGTTTCAAGGTTGCCAAAGTCATCACATTCTTGGGTCTCGCAATATGAACCCTGAATTGCCTCATGAATTTCTCAGTTAAATCTGCCCATGTTCCTATGGAGCCGCTCTCCAGTTGCCTAAACCATAACGCTGCAATGTCCGTCAAATACAGTGGAAAGCACCGGGCCATAACCTCCTCTGATGCCCCCAGCACTTCCATATGTCTCATATACTTCGTTAGGTGGACCGTGGGGTCCGTTTTCCCGTTGTACATGTCCAATGATGGTAACTTGAATTCTGGTGGGTTCCTAGCCATCCTAATCGCAGAAGAGAAAGGACTCCTGTTTACATCTTCCAAGTCTCTGTTTACTAAACCGCCTCTCATAGCTCTTCTAACCATCTCTGCTAATCTGTCATTGTCTCCAAGCTGTAGTTCTCGTTCACTGTCTTCGACCTGCCCCCCAAGTCCGCGGGAGTTTTCATGTGTATGCCTCCCTGGCTGAACGTTCATTCCTCTATTGCTACCAGGTGGTTCGGATGCCCCCATCTCACTTCCCGGGGTCGGATCAACATGCTCTGCGTGAGTGCCCCCTAGCTCTGGTGCTGCGCCAGATGGTCCTGCCCCGTTCTGAACCCCAGTTGCTCCTTGGATTTGTGCTCCAATTTGCCCAATTTGTTGAAGTAAGTTCTGGATCATCTCTTCTTGTCTTCTCATCATGGCCTCCATCTCATCCCTAGTGATGAAGATCGACGCTTGATTCCCTCCTGAGGAAGCCTCTTGACTTCCTTGGTGTTCACTTCTCTCTGGCGTTTGCCTTCTACTTGTTTGTCTCGTCATAACTCGTAGATCTGAACTCTTAGATTTTCAAATTCAACTTCTATCCGATGTAGCGGGAGCTGGTTCTTCTCAGTGAAAGCACCAAAATGTTTGCGTAAAAAATGGTCGCAAACACCCAAAGTCGTATGAGTTGGTTGATTTTATGTTGTATTTAGTGATTTGGGTGATTTATGCAAATATATAAAAAGCAGGGACTAAACTGTAAAAGACGCACAGATTTATAGTGGTTTGGCCAGAATGTGCCTACGTCCACTTTATATGTTATTCTCCTTTTTTCTTTAGATTACAAGTACAAAGCTGTGATTACAAGTATCTAAAGTCGTTTGAGAGTTCCTTCCAGGCTTGAGCTCTCAAACTTGTCCGCCATTGTTGTACCCCCTGCCCCTCTATTTATAGAGTGAGGCTGGGGGCAGGGGTCTTGGATGTTTATAGCTGCTGGTGGGCTTGGGCTGAAGCAATCTGGCCTGGTAGCGTTCTGGTTCGGCGAGGCTTCATTCGGCATGGAGCTTGGAGAAGTTGGAGCTTGGTCCGGTTGTGGATGGTTCGGTGATGGACGAAGTGACTTGGTTCGGTGGTATGTGGTTCGGTGGAGCATGGAAGTGGAGCTTGGTTCGGCTATGCATGGTTCGGCATGGAGGGGGGAAGGTTGGATTTGGATCGGTACTACCGAATGGATTGGGAAAGCCGAATGAACTCTTGTACTGGGAACGCCGAATGAACTTATGTGCTCTGAGTGCCGAGTGAGGCCTTGCTTCTTATTGCCGAATGGGCTATGCCGAATGGAACTTTTATATTTGATCCTTGAGCGAAACCCCTGACTTATGTACGCTTGCTGGCTTCTTCCTGTTCCGGTCGTGGTGGAAACGCACACAACATTGATATTCCAGTTTTGTCCAAAAAATGGGATAACAGCTTGTCTGTCGTTGAAGATACTTTTACTTTGGCATACAAAGGTATCAGTAGAGCCCATGACTCTATCGTCTAAAACGAGAGTTAGAGATTTTAAATTTTTTTGGGGATGTGAATAGAATTGGTCAAATGCCACTCCATCACATAAAAAAGGAAAACCACCATAGATCCTGCCCTGTTTAGTTTCCTCCCGTCAAATTCATTTTGCATGGCGTTATAGTCATTATCCAACGGTCATTATGCAGAAACCACAATGAATAGAAAGAACCATACGCTTGACTGGACTGGAACACCTCTACCAACTGTCCTTGTCCAGCAGCTCTTGATCGATCTCAGTCGGTGTTGATGCATTCCCAGCACAGAATGGCAATCCTTGACATGCATCTTGAGATTTAACCGGAGATAAATGCTTGATGGTCTGATTTTGACTTTCTGGCCATATTTTTCGATTACTCAATGGCAATACTGTAATAACAAGAGCCAGTCTATAGTGGTCAATTTTGGTCATGAAGGCGAGCAAGATGTTGTTGCGTGCACTGTTGTAGGAGGGAACTATTGGAATTTTCAAAATAATTTTGGGTTTGGGTTTGTTTTTGAAGAGGGAAGAAGTGGAAGAAGAAGGAAGAAGAGGGGATGAATAGTCCCACGTCTATGAAATTTAGAGGATATATTGATTTGTATATGGATTCCTCTAAGGAAGGTTGGACCATTTGAGCACCCAAAGCTTCGCTTTGATGTGAGGAGGAAGTTATGCATCACCACCGCACGCGTGCGCCGCCACCGTCGTCCGTCTGTCCGACCGAATAGACCGGGTTTGGGTCTAAAATGACGAATTAATTTTTGTTAACAGGCCGGATCCAAAGTTTGAATAGATATTTTTGGCGGGTCATTTGAATGAAGGGATGCGACCGTTTAGTAATAATTTTAAACTATTACGAAAAGGCGCAACCGTTTGTAACGGTTTCAGACTGTTGGAATGGATGAGACGCTTGACAAATCGGCATTTCCTCAATACTATAAGTAGTGACGCTCAATAACCATCAGAAAGAACAATCTCTTTTCTTTCTATCTCATTCTTCTTCCTCCAAATCTGCAACGCTTAGAAAGTGTTGTAGAACACATCTTTCACCATAGTTTGCGATGCCTAAAAGGGGTTGCAAACGTAGAAACGTTGCATATCGGTTTTCTTCTTCTTCTTCATTCTGTTCTCTACTAAATTGCATCATCATAAGTCAAATTTGACTGTTTTTGGTCGGATCAAAATCGTACAAGTTTTGAATCTGATTACGTTGTTTCAAGGCTTTATTGAATCCTGAAGTTGATAGTTTAATAACCCGTTTATACCTGTTGGATTGAACTATTGTCTAAATGAATCTACACAATAGATCCTTAAAGTCAGAAGTATAACAGTTATAATCTTCATCTTTCTCGAATCATCGATACACATATCCAACAATTTTTAGATAATATTTTCAACTATGGATAGTTCGAGTTCAATCAATCTCAATGCTCTTCAAGTTATGAATCAGCATTTAACGCGATTAGAGCATTTTGATGGTGAAAACTTCACTCGTTGGCAAGAGACGATGAAATTCTTTTTGATCACCGTCAAATTGTTCTATATTCTTGAAGATATCTTGGAGGAAATACCATAGAAAACTGATAAAGATACAGACGAATTGAAAGCAAAATGTGCGAAGCGCAAAGAGAATGATTTTCTATGCAGAGGGCGCATTCTGAATGCATTATCTACTCCTATCTACAATGCATATAGGACTTTAGAAACTGCAAAGGCACTTTGGGCTATACTAGAAAGCAAATATTGCATATCCGAGGCAAGTAACAAAAAATTCCTTTATTTGCAATTTTATGGATTTCAAAATGGATGCCAATAAGTCTATAGTGGGACAAGTAAGCGAAAGTCTACTGTTACTGAATCGACTTAAGGATGCTAGAATAAATCTCACTGAATCTTTTGTTATTGGAGTTATAATTTTAAGACTTTCTAATTCTTGGAATGATTATAAGAAAAAAATTAAAACATGCGGAAACGGATTATAATTTAGATGGTTTACAGTGTCATCTTCATATTGAAGAGGACTCTTGTAGACGCGAACTAGATGATAATCGGCCATCTGAATCTTATTCTAAGGCAGATAATGTTCAAATTACTGACAAGCTAAAGCCTAAGAATGAGACACGGTTTAAGAAGAAAAATTCCAACAACAAAAAGAAAGTGCTTGTTACTACTGTAACAAGCCCGACACTGCTTGAGACGGCCGTCAGCGGAAGAAACAACAAAAGGTAAATGTGGTTGAAGACTCGCTTGTGGCTGTTGTGCAAGAGGCGAACTTCGTTAGCGGAACCGATAATGATTAGTGGTTTGATACTGGAGCAGCCATTCACATTTGCAAAGACTGTAATCTGTTTAGGACTTGCGAAGAAAATAATGGAGAAGCCAACAAGGTTACTGAAGCAAATAAAGTTCCATGCAAAGTTTTGGGAAAATGCTCCATAGAACTTACATTTACTTCTGGAGAAGCTCTTACATTAGTTAATGTATTTTATGTACCTGATATGTGTAAGAATTGGGTCTTTGGATACCTTCTAAACAAAGGGGGATTCAAGATGTGTATGAGTCTGATAAGTTAGTGTGGTCCAAGAATGGCAAATTCATTGGATATGGATACTCTTGTAGCAGTATGGCTAAGTTGAATCTAATAAAGAAATCTTCTATTTATATTGGTAATTCTGTTAGTTTATGGTATGGTAGACTATGACATGTTAATTATAATTCTCTTAAAAAAATGCATAAACTAGGATTAATTTCTGATTGTGATTTCGATACTATCTCTGAATGTGAAATATGTGTTCAAGCAAAAATACATCGAAAATCCTTTAAATATGTAGAAAGGAAAAATGGCTTGCTTGATTTAGTATATAATGATGTGGGTGACTTAAAAAATCATATCACCTATGGTGGTATCCAATACTATATAACATTTATTGATGATTATACTAGATATGCATATGTGTATCTAATGAAAACTAAAGATGAAGCATTTGATAAATTTAAAATTCACAAAGTAGAGGTCGAAACACAATTAGGAGTTAAAATAAAAGTATTACATTCAAATCGAGGTGGTGAATATTTCTCAAATGAATTCACCTTATTTTGTAAACAACACGATTTAGTTCACCAATGCACTGCCCCATATACACCACAACAAAATGGAGTTGCTGAAAGAAAAAATAGAACTTTAGTAGAAATGGTTAATGCCATGCTCATAGGTTCAAACATACCTTATAACCTATGGGGTGATGCTATGTTATCTACTATTATATCTTAAATAGAGTACCACTTAAAAAAAAATGTTTCACCTTATGAGTTATGGTTTAATAGGAAACCTAATCTTACAAGACTTAAAGTTTGGGGTTGTTTAGCATATGTTAGAAAACCCGACCCTAAATGATCAAAGTTAGGAAATAGGGAATTTAAATGTGTTTTTATGGGATATTCACTTAATAGTATAACTTACAGATTCCTAATTCTTGACACCTTAGAAGTTATAGAATCCGTAGATGTAGAAATCTTTGAAAATCAAACTGTTGAGATTCCACTGAGATCATCAAGTCTAAAACCTAATACTATTGATAATATCAATGATGACGACTATGCTCTTGCTCAAAACAGCCAGTAACCGTACCAAATAATAGTACTGAACAAAGGAGAAGTAAAAGAGCAAGAATAGAGAAGGACTATAGTCCTGACTTCATTACTTATCTTATAGAAGGCAGTAAGAACGAAGTACTTAATGTGACTAGATATGTCATGAAGATCGATGACGACCCCAAAATTTATTCTAAGGCTATGAGTTCCAGAGATTCAATATTCTGGAAAGAAGCTATTAAGATGAAATGAATTCCATATTGTTAAACCAAACTTGGGTTTTAACTGATTTACCTCTTGGTGCTAAACCTATAGGATGTAAATGGATATTTAAGAAAAAGTTGAATACAAATGGATCCATTGATAAGTTTAAAGCTAGATTAGTTGCTAAGGGATATAAGCAAAGACTTGGAGTAGATTATTTTGGTACATATTCTCTAGTTACTTGCATATCTTCTATATGTTGTTTAATAGCATTTGCATCAATTCATAAATTGATCATATATCAAATGGATGTGAAGACTGCGTTTCTAAATGGAGATTTAGAAGAAGAGATATATATGGAACTACCTGAAGGTTTCAAAACCCAGGTCAAGAAAAGAAAGTTTGCAAATTAGTAAAGTCTCTTTATGGTTTGAAGCAAGATCCTATGCAATGACATGGGAAGTTTGATAAAATAGTATTGTCATATGGATTTATTGTTAGTGATGCTGATAAATGTATTTATAGCAAATCAGAAAACAACGATTATGTCATAATATGTTTATACGTTGATGATATGCTAATATTTGGTTCAAATATATCATATGTGAATGAAACTAAGAAGTTTCTATCTTTTAAATTTGATATGAAAGATCTAGGAGAAGCTGCATAATTCCGAGAATTAAAATTATTAGGAAAGAGGGGGAGTTGTTGCTAACATAATCTCATTACATTGAGAAGTTCCTCTGAAAATATGGTCATTATAATGACAAATCAGCACCTACTCCTTTAGATCCTAGTATTAAATTAGAAAAACATACTGGACGTACAATTTCTCAACTTGAGTATTCTAGTATTATTGGGAATTTTATGTATGCTAGGCATTGCACTAGACCAGACATAACACATGCTATAAGCATATTATGTGGATTTACGAGTAATCCAGGTTTCAAACATTGAAAAGCTATTTCTAGAGTTTTAGCTTATTTGAAAGGAACCGTTACCTATGGTTTATCTTATAAAAGATATCTTGCTATAATAGAAGGATATAGTGATTCAACCTGGAACAATGTAGAATCCAAATACAAGTCTACGACTGGATGGATCTTTACGTTAGGAGGCGCTGTTGTGCCTTGAGTTTTCAAGAAACAGACCTATATATCTGACTCAACAATGCTGTTAGAGTTGATTACATTAGCAGATGCTAGTAAGGAAGCGGAATGGCTTAGGAATTTATTAATAAAAATCTCATTATGGAAGAAGCCATTTCCAGCAGTCTCGATTAACTGTGATAATAAAGCTACAATATACAATGTCTCTAATAAGACATAATGAAAAGTTTAGACATTTGAGTCTAAGACACAAATGATAAGACAGCTACTCAAAAGTGGTGTAATAACTATTGATTACATAGAAACAAAGAAAAGCTTGGATGACCCACTCACAAAGAGTCTTCCAAAGGCAATGGTTTCTATAAAACCAAGGGAAATGGGACTAAGGTTTGTGAATGAAGGTTGATCATCCTTAACAGAAACTCAACTTATGTTTTGAAAAAGATAGAGAAAGTTAAATGGGTACCAACAAGTTAAGAGAATGATTATGAAAACTGAATCAATAATCCTATAATATTTAGTGTTGCATTCTGTAAGAATAAAGAATGGATAGTATATTCATAATAAGTCTAGTTTCCTTAAAAAGGTGTATCGTAGAAACATCTTAAGAGACTTACCTATATGAGTATGGAAATCAGGCTGTTTCTTAAGAAAGTAAGACCGCTTTCTAAAGTAGACTCATGAACTCAAGATTTAAGCACATGGCCATTAATGTGCTGAGCACACAGAACACTCTATATACGGTAATTAGTATGCGTGACTATTTCGGTACTATCACTAGGGGTACTTGGTTCAAGATACGTTCACCGTAGACCTCGATAGAACTTTGAATGGTTTACACTAAGTGAATTTTCAAATCCTAAAGGTACCTATCATTTATGTTTTGGTTTCCACGATGATGCAAAACTTAATCTTGGAACTACATTGGCTTCATCCCACTTGGGTATGTAGGTAGTCACTCTAGTGATGCAGCCGTCTACTTTATTTATTTTACTTATTTTGAAAATGGAGGGGGGGAATCGTTGGAAATTTTCAAAATAGTTTTGGTTTGGGTTTGTTTTTGAAGACGGAAGAAGTGGAAGAAGAAGGAAGAAGATGGGATGAATAGTCCAACATTTAGGAAATTAAGAGAATATATTGATTTACATATGAATTTCTCTAAGGAACGTCGGGCCCCTTTGGGAACCCAAATTTTTTCTTCAATGTGAGGAGGAAAGTTATGCATCATCACCACATGTGCGCATCACCGCTACCGTTCGTCCGTCCGATCGACCGGACCGGGTTTGGGTTCGGTCTAAAATGATGAATTAATTTTTGTTAACAGGCTGGATCCAGAATTTGAGTTTGAATGGTTATTTTTGGCAGGTCATTGAATGAAGGGACGCGACCGTTTAGTAATAGTTTTAAACCGTTGCGAAAAGTTGCAACTGTTTGTAATGGTTTCGGACTGTTAGATAGGATGCGATGCTTGACAAATGGACACTTCCTTGCTACTATAAAAAGTGACGCTCAGGAATCATCAGAAAGAACAATCTCTTTTCTTTCTATCTCATTCTTCTTCCTTCAGATCTACGACACTCAGAAAGTGTTGCAGAACACTGTCTTTAACCACAGTTTGCGACGTCTGAAAAGTGTTGCTAACGCAGAAACCGCTGCAGTCTGCTGTAGCAGAGCGCTCTATTCTGTTGCAGCGGTCTGCAGCAAGTGCTACAGCAGAGCGCTGCAGCAGTTTGCTGTGCAGCGCTGCTGGACAGCGCAACAGCATTGCTGCGCTGCGGATGCAGCTTTATGCGCTGTTGCGGCAGCATAGCCTGATTACTTGATGGAAAAAAAAGAGAAAAAAAATTCATTAAATTTCTCGTGCCAATGTTAATTCGAGAGAATGAGTACATCATTTAGCCCTATCGAGTCCCATTCTCCGTGCTTTCTGATAGTAATGCTTAGTATTGCTCTTGGTTGGCATGGGTATAGGGGCCGAGCGTTACATTGTTGGCATCAGAGCGTTGCAGATCGGTTTTCTTCTTCTTCATTCCGTTCTCTATAAAATTACATCATCAAAAATCAAACTTGAGTGTTCTTGGTCGGATCAAAATCGTACAAGTTTTGAATCCGATTACGTTGTTTCAAGGCTTCATTAAATCCTGAAGTCGATAATTCAATAACCCGTTTGTATCTATTGTGTTGAACTACCGTCTAAAAGAATATACATAGTAGATCCTTGAAGTTAGAAGTACAGTAGTTATAATCTTCATTTTTCTCGAATCATCAATACAAATATCCAACATGAATTTTATAGTTTCAATGCTTTGCAGGAGGTTGAACTGTTGGTGCGGTGGAAGATGGGGTGGCGCCGAAAATGAGGGCATGAGAGGTTGCGCTAAATTGAATAGACAGCGTAGATCATATTGCGTACTTCAACTGTTTTAGCAACATGGATCTTAAAGCTAGATGAAGTAAAGAAGTTTTCACTTGTTTGCAAAGCTTTTGATTAGAGCTTGGGTGCTTCAAAGCGGACTTTTCCTATTTTTGAGCAAGTTAAGGTGAGAAACTGCCCAACTCGTTCTATTTGAGGTATATGACATGTTGTTATGATGTACACCTGACTGGTGAGCAAATATCTCATATGTTATGGTGATAGTTATGCGTTTGTGCATATTTGTTTGTGGAACTATTTCTATGTTAGTAGGCGGAGAGAATCCATGTTGATTCTCCTACCGGGGAGTTAGTGTAGGACTCAGAATGCTTGTCTGAGTATTTATTTGGGGAAAACCATGTTTGTTGTGTTTTACTCACTTGATTATTGATTATATTTGTGATTGGGGTTTGAAATTTGTTGACTTTAATAAAATGAACTAGTAAGTTTTCAGATTTGACGAATTAAAGAAACGATAGGGACGATATAGGACTTGATCTAAAGCTTGTGTGGCATGGTAGATTGATATGACCAAATTCAAGCACATGGTGAAGGAAATACACAATGTTTTTATAGGTATGAAAGGCATGCCGATGTGCACGCCATGGGGCAAGGATGAAGCTCGACAGTTGCACCTTTCCGCTCCCTGGTGCATTGCACATGAGAAGTCGCACTAAATGATGCATATGGCTCACAAATAGCATGCATGTTTAATAATTCACTATCTTTATTTAATATTTTTTCTTTTTTCACGATTCAAAAATACATAAAATAGCATTCATTATACGATCGTGTTCGCGGATTAATTTATTTTTTGTTTTTGTTTTTTTAAGACAAATATGTACAGTTATCAATATGAAAAATCTAATCCCTTTTTATGTAAAATTCTTAAACTAAACTGTACCATGGCATTGACCTTGTATGTACAAACTAATGTTGGTGCTTGAATGTAGTACACATTCATTGATGATATGATAAGATGACGTAGGATCAAATTATAAATTTTTGCAGTCAGATGTAATCAAAACATACTGAATAAATATTAAAAAGTATAAAATATGAAAAGGCACTATGATATATAAACTAATTGAAGTCACACAAAATAAAATAAAATTCATAAAACAAAATATAATGAAACATCTCTTCACTTTTTTCACACTTAAACATACAAAACAAACTATAAGCTTATATGTGAAATTTTATTGTTAAATAGTAGCTATAAGCTTTTTAGTCGAAATTTAACTTTTAAACAAATGATTGCATATTGAACAATGTAATGTAATTAAATGATATTTTATGTTTATAGTATTATGTTTAATGATATTTTTTCAAAATGATTAAAAAAAATATACATCTATTGATCAAAAATATATAAATTAGCCTTGTTTAGTTAAGTGCGATGTGTATGTACACACACCCACACGCACACATGCATACATATACACAACCTTTGTATATGGACAGTTAATAATAAAGGCATGCATCGTTTTTGTGTTCTAAGGCTCCAGGAATGTTTTACGTCATTTTGCACCATGCGTCATTAGTAGCCATGTGATGCAGCGCGGCAAGGCATGAGAGGGGAGGAGTCAACAAGACATACCTTAATTCACAAACGACCATCACCAGTGCTCTGCGACCTAGACCATCCTATGTCACCACGCGACCTATCCCCATCTTCGCGCGACCTAACTCCATTCCCATCTCCACGACCAAACCCCACACACGACCTAACCCTATCCCCATCTTCACGACTTAAACCCATCTTCACGCGACCTAATTCCATTCCCATCTCCACGACCTAACCCCACAAGACCTAACCCCATCACCTGGTGATTAGTCGCGAAACCATAAATCGCTCTCAATTTCCAGCATTGGTCGCGAATGCACAGATTCCTACATCACGAAGTAGGCTTATGTCACTGTCGAAGTGGCCTAGAAAGCTGCCGTGCTTGAGTCGCTCAAGTTTAGGTCGTTGCTGATTGTTAAGTCGTTTGTTGTAATTTCGGCTGTTAAGTCGAACATGTTAAGTCGTGAATCAAGTTATGTTGAGTCGTTGTTATGTTGTAAAATTTCTATAAATAGAGGTGTGAAGTCGTTGTAAAGGTAGTTGAAATTTGAATAAAATTTTGAGTGCTTTGTGCCTCTTTTGAAATTGGAAGTTGAGTGTTATCTCCTTTCTCCATCTTCGGTTATTCGAGTGCGCTCGAATCAACGATTTTGAAGCCGATTCACGGAATCTTGTGTGCAAGATTAATGTCGAAGAATCGTAGATCTTTTAACACGGTATCATGCGCGATCAACATGTTGGAGATAGCTAGAATCCGGTATCTCTTGAGATCAACGGATTTGGGCGTTCGGTATTGTTCAATCCATCGATTCATACTTTTCATCGTTGTATCCATTTCTTGAATATCCGCTGCGTCAGTTTTGGTATCAGAGCTTGAACTTAGCCAATCATAGCTAAGCCGAGCCTGTTCGGAGGAGAGAGAAGTATTGGAGTTGTGCATCACTTTTTGTTTGAGCTAAGTAGAGAAGGAACCGATCTTGTTAGAGAAATCATGCCTCCGAGACGTGCTAACCGATTTTAAAATATTAGAGATGTGTATAGAAGACAAGAAGCTGAGTAAATGGAACAACGTATTAATGAAAAGTATGATGAAGGTATTGGAAAGTTGGAGAAATTGATGATCGATATGAATCAAAGTCAAAGGAGAAGGTCACCAATCTCGAACCATGGAGGAAACAGAGTTTCACCATCGGTTACGGAAGCGAGGAGGGTGTCGCCACAATCTTATCGAGATAGAAGAGAGTCATCAGCTTCAACAAGGCGAGAACATCATGAGTATAGAGATGAGGAGAGAAGAACTCCACGGGAGTATGAACGTGAGCCATATCGTGATGCTGAAAGACATAGTCGAAGAGATATGCATCATCATAGAGATGTTGATGGTCGAGGTCGAGATCGAAGTACATTTGATTATAATGAAGAGAGTGACAGAGGAAGTATTCATTATCGAGATCGAGACCAAGTACGACGTCAAAATCAGGATGTAGAAGATGATCGTCGATGGGAGTCGGGGATGAAAAATGAAATTCCGGAATTCAAGGGTGTTATGTAAGCTGAAGAATTCCTTGATTGGTTATCTAATGTTGAAGAGATTTTCGACTTCAAAGAAGTTTCCGAGTCTCGCAGAGTTAAGTTGGTTGCTACTCGGTTGAGAGGAAGAACTATGGCATGGTGGCAGCAAACAAAACTTACACGGGAAAGAATGGGCAAATCGAAGATTGTCTCATGGGAGAAGATGAAGAAATTGATGAAGGCTACTTTCTTGCCTTATAATTATCAATCTCTTATGTATCAGCGATTGCAGAACTTGAGACAGGGAACAAAGTCTATGAATGATTATGCAGATGAATTTTATCAACTTATTGCCAGAAACGATATCATGGAGACGGAAGAGCAGTTGACAGCTATATTTGTTGGAGGATTGAGAATGCAGATCCAGGATATGGTGAATATGTTTGATCCGAAATTTGTTGTAGAAGCACAGCAGAAGGCGTTAGCTTGGGAGAAGCAAGGCAGAAGAGGAGATGATGTGTTTACAAATTCCGACAATCAAGTGAAAGGGACTAGTAGCAATACTAATGTTTCCAAGGCTGTTAGTAAGCCAGTTGTCAATGAAGTTTCTAAGACAAAGGTAAACAATAATTTCAAGTGTTATAACTGTCAAGAGTTTGGTCACAAAAGCAATGAATGTCCGAAGCCAAAGAAGCGAGTGATGGTTGCTGAGGTTGAGGATGCAGAAGCAGAACGTTTTAATTCACCATAAATTGAGGAGGAAGAAGAATTGTCGGGAGACGAAGGATGTAATTTGATGATGAGGAGGTCGTGTTTGACACCAAAGCAAGAGGATGGGTCAAGTTGGTTGAGGAGTAATATTTTCCAATCAACGTGTACTATCTTGGGAAAGGTTTGCAAGTTTGTCACTGATGCAGGAAGTTGTGATAATATCATCTCTTCAGAAGCTGTGAAGAAGTTGGCGTTAAAGACAGAGAAGCATCCAAAGCCCTACAAATTAGCTTGGTTGAGGAAAGGTGGAGAGGTGAAGGTTAGTAGAAGAGCTTGTGTAATTTTTTCAATTGGGAAGAAATACAAAGATGAAATTTGGTGTGATGTGGTTGATATGGATGTATGTCATCTGTTGTTGGGGAGACTGTGGCAGTATGATAGAGCTGTGCAACATGATGGTCGTACTAACAGCTACAGTTTCATGTTCGAAGGCACAAAATCACTTTAATTCCCAAGAAGAGACAACAGGAGGAAAGCAAATTGGAGGAGATTGAAGAGCTGAAAACTTTGCTATCTTTGAAGGAGTTTGTTAAGGAAGTGGAAGATGAGCCTGAAGTGTTTTTGTTGATCGGACGTGAAAGTAGTAAGGAGGTTGTTGTTCCAGAGGAAGTCAAACCAGTGTTGGAAGAATTTGAAGATGTATTCCCGGAAGAATTGCCAAAGGAGTTACCACCGTTGAGGGACATACAACACCAAATAGATCTTGTTCCAGAAGCAGTGTTACCACAAAGGCCATATTACAGGATGAGTCCTAAGGAGCACGAGGAACTGAGAAGGCAGGTGGAGGAGTTGTTAGAACAAGGGCGTGTTCAGGAGAGTTTGAGTCCTTGTGCAGTGCCAGCCTTATTGGTACCGAAGAAGGATGGTTCGTGGAGGATGTGTATGGACAGTCGGGCTCTAAACAAGATCACTGTGAGATACAGGTTTCCTATGCCGAGGTTCGATGATTTGATTGATCAGTTGAGTGGGGCTGTTGTGTTCTCAAAGATTGACTTGAAGAGTGGATACCATCAGATTTGTATTAGACCGGGTGATGAGTGGAAGACTGCTTTTAAAACTAGGGAAGGTCTATACGAATGGCTGGTTATGCCGTTTGGCTTGTCAAACGCTCCTAGTACTTTTATGAGAGTGATGAACCAGATTTTCAGACCATTTATTGGGAAGTTCGTAGTAGTTTACTTTGACGATATTTTGATCTATAGTGGGAGTATGGAAGAGCATATCCAGTATTTGCTAGAAGTGCTATTTATTCTACGACAGGAGCAATTCTATGCAGCAGCGAAGAAGTGTGTGTTCATGATGCACAGTGTTTTGTTTCTGGGATATGTTCTGTCAAAGGAGGTTTTTCAAGTGGATATAAGCAAAGTGGAAGCTGTCAGGAGTTGGCCACAACCCAAGACAATTACTGAAGTGAGGAGCTTTCATGGGTTGGCATCTTTTTACCGAAGATTTGTTCCACATTTCAGTAGCGTGGTGGCACCGGTTACTGATTGTATGAGGGGCAAACAGTTTTCATGGTCGGAGGAAGCAAGAGTTGCTTTTGAGAGAATCAAGGAACTTTTGACGTCAGCACCAATTCTAGTATTACCAGATTTTCAGTTGCTATTTGAATTGCATACAGATGCATCGAAAGTTGGAATCAGAGGAGTGTTGAGTCAGAAGGGGCGCCCTATTGTTTATTTCAGTGAGAAACTTTCTGGAGCAAAGATGAGATATAATACTTATGATGTGGAATTTTATGCTATTGTGCAAGCCGTGAAACATTGAAGACATTATTTGTTCCATAAAGAATTTGTTTTATATACTGATCATGAAGCGTTGAAGCATTTGCAAGGGCAGGACAAGATTGCAGCTAGGCATGCCTCGCGGATTGCATACTTACAACAGTTTACATTTGTTGTGAAACACAAATCGGGAGTTACAAATCGAGTGGAAGATGCATTGAGTAGGAGAAATCATTTATCGACTATGATGAAGGTTGAAGTGACGGGGTTTGATATACTTCCAGAATTGTTTGTTGAAGATCCTTACTTTGCGAAGTTTGTAGACGAAGTCAATAAAGGGAAGATAGATGAGTTTGTGTTAGTGGATGGTTTTCTTTTCAAAGGAAATCGATTATGTATTCCAGATTGTAGTTTGCGAATGAAGATTGTGAAGGAGTTACATGAAGAAGGTCATGTGGGTAGAGATCGTACTTTGCAGTTGATTTCTCAATCATATTTTTGGCCTTCCATGAGAAAAGAAGTTGAAAGATTTGTAGAGAGATGTCACATATGTCAAGTTTCCAAAGGGACAGCTACGAATGCAGGATTGTATATGCCATTGCCTGTGCCTACCTGACCATGTGTTGATATCAGCATAGATTTCGTTTTGGGTTTGCCAAAAACTCAACGTGGAAATGATTCCATATATGCGGTGGTAGACAGATTTTCGAAAATGGCACATTTCATAGTTTGTAAGAAGATCGCTGATGCAGTCTGTGTTGCTCAGTTATTCTTTAAAGAGATTTATCGATTACATGGGTTACCCGAGACCATTGTTTCTGACAGGGATACTCAATTTCTAAGTCATTTTTGGTTGAGTTTGTGAAAGATGGTTGGAACGAAGCTGAATTTTAGTAGCGCCTATCATCCGCAAACAGATGGGCAAACGGAAGTGGTGAATAGATCATTGGGAAACTTGCTGAGATGTCTTATGAAAGATAATTTGAAGAGCTGGGATATGAAGTTATGTCAAGCGGAATTTGCACATAATCATGCTGTTAATCGAAGTACTGGTTTCAGTCCGTTTCAAGTTGTTTATTCTACAATTCCAAAGGGACCGTTGGAATTGTCAACAGTGCCAATTCAGAAAGGAGTTGTTAAAAGAGCTTGTGATTTTGTTAATGAGTTGCAGGGGTGTCATAGAACTATTCATGAATGATTACTTGCATCGAATGAGAAGTATAAACAACTGGCGGATAAGAAGAGACGGAGTGTGGTCTTCGAAGAAGGTGATTTGGTTTACGCCGTATTGACGAAAGATCGCTTTCCAGTTGGAACTTTCAATAAACTGAAAGCTCGCAAGATTGGACCAGTAGAAATCTTGAAGAAGATTAATGAGAATGCTTATCAGTTGAGATTACCAAATCATATCCATACTACCGACATTTTCAATGTCAAACACTTGATTCCATACCATGAGAATAAGCATGTCGATGGAGAGGAAAGTGCGAATTCGGGGTCGAATTCTTTTCAACCAGGGGAGGATGATGCAGCACGGCAAGGCATGAGAGGGGAGGAGTCAACAAGACATACCTTAATTCGCAAACGACCATCGCCAGTGCTCTGCGACCTAGACCATCCTATGTCGCTATGCGACCTATCCCTATCTTCACGCGACCTAACTCCATTCCCATCTCCACGACCTAACCCCACACGCGACCTAACCCTATCCCCATCTTCACGACTTAAACCCATCTTCACGCGACCTAATTCCATTCCCATCTCCATGACCAAACCCCACACGACCTAACCCCATCACCTGGTGATTAGTCGCAAAACCATAAATCGCTCTCAATTTCCAGCATAGGTCGCGAATGCACAGATTCCTACATCGCGAAGTGGGCTTATGTCGCTACCGAAGTGGCCTAGAATGCTGCCGTGCTTGAGTCGCTCAAGTTTAGGTCGTTGCTAATTGTTAAGTTGTTTGTTGTAATTTCGGCTGCTAAGTCGAACATGTTAAGTCGTGAATCATGTTATGCTGAGTCGTTGTGTTGTAAAATTTCTATAAATAGAGGTGTGAAGTCGTTGTAAAGGTAGTTGAAATTTGAATAAAATTTTGAGTGCTTTGTGCCTCTTTTGAAATTGGAAGTTGAGTTTTATCTCTTTTCTCCATCTTCGATTATTCGAGTGCGCTCGAATCAACGATTTTGAAGCCAATTCACGGAATCTTGTGCGTAAGATCAACGTCGAAGAATCGTAGATCTTTTAACACGGCATCGTGCGCGATCAACGTGTTGGAGATAGCTAGAATCCGGTATCTCTTGAGATCAACGGATTTGGGCGTTCGGTATTTTCAATCCATATTTTGCATCGTTGTATCCATTTCTTGAATATCCGCTTCGTCACCATGGATGTTCTGTGGTTATGCTTTTTTTTATATAGTTATTGTCATTTGAAGTGCAACTATGTTAAATTGTATAGAGCGCATAAAAATGCTTAGATCCTTGTAGGGTTTGGCAAGCACGTAAAAAATTTTTCATGGGCTAGCTTTGAGTGAAGCATGTATGTATGGTAAGTTGATATCTTGATTTGACGTTTGTTTAATCCAGATGGGAGATATCAGAGAGTGATGAGCTATTATCATGATCTAATCATTTTTACTGAGATAGTAGGTATTTTAGAGTGTTGATTTGATATCTCGATCCGACTTTTTATTGTTGAGATAGTAAATGAAGTGGTAAGATGATATCTTGGTATGACCTTTTTTTTATCGATATAGTAGATATATGAGAGTGGTACGTTGATATTATGATCTAATCTTTTTAAGCGAGATAGTAGATACTTGAGAGTTGTAAGATGATATCTCTATTTACCTTTTATCTTACTTTAGAGCAATAAATTTTACAATTGGACTTGGCTTTTTTTATCAAGACAATAAGTATTTGAGAGCGAAGAGTTTAGATATCTCGATCTGATCTTTATATGATAGCATGTACATATGAGATTATTGATATTTATAAGGCATATTTGTTCACTTCATTTTGCATACATTTATGACTTGCGACACGAGAAAGGGGGCGATGTGAATGATGTGGGTTATGTTGGTATGAGTGTCCATGTGGTGATGTAAGATCATGATATATACATACCTGTCGAGAGAGGTACAGTTCCCGTCAGTGCCGGTCCAAAGAATACGTTGCACAAGCCACATTTGAACTTTGTTGCCCTTTGCTACATAAAATTTCAATGTTTTGTTTTAAATACTAGATATAAGAAAACATAAAAGACTAACATACAAAATTTTCACTTTGCATTCAAAAGACGCAACATGAAGTAGGCTGCAATAATCAATTTGAATAAGTATAATCTAAACATCAAATTTTCATACAAAATAAGGATCAACTTTCTTCACATATTTCAAAAAAAAATGCTTATTCTTGTATTTTTGTAGCAAATTCTTTAATTAAATTGTCACAATTAAGTTTTTTTAAAAACTCACTTTCAATGGAGATCATTGCTATAGTATATTCAATCGTTCTTGTGTTATTGTACTATAGTATATTCAATCGTTCTTGTGACATTGTAGTTCGAATATAGTTTTTAATCAATTTCAATTTAGAAAAACTACTCCCCGCTGAAACAACTAATAAATCAAGTTACTCAACTAATAAATCAGTTTACTCAACTAATAAATCAAGTTACTCAACTGACCAACTAATAACATAATATATCAATTTGTCAATTTTAATCAACAATAAAACAAGTTAATCATCTTGCCAAATCACCTTGCAGAGTCGCAGTTGCAGCAGCAAGCGTTGGGAAAAACCGAGCAGGAGGGATCTACAATGGCAATTGCAGTCGCACTGTCGCTGTAAACTTAGTTCCTAATGCTTTCAACTCAAGAAGCGTGAATTTTGAATTGAGAAGTGAGAACACAGTGAGGACTTTGGTTTAGAACTAGAGGCTGGTTTACACATGGGCTTTGGAGAAAGTTAAAACGAGAATACAAACTTTTTTTTTGCGCCCTAACCTGGAGGGTTGCCCCAGCCCATGGGCTTGGTGGGCTTTCCTCTAGGCTGGCTCTTGTACCCGTGGACCCTGTAGTTATGCTATTGATAAGAGTCGGATATGACATATAAGTTTTGTTATGTGATCATGATGATTATGCTATATATTCACATAGTGCATGGTTAATTCCATCGGTTGGAGAGTTAGTCGGGGATGTGATGACATACACGTGCTGACCTGCATCATCCGACATGATGCTGTGGATTCTGCAATGAAGTTGGGGTTGTATGGGGTAGCAATGACATTGCATTGACCGCAGTCCCCAATGGATGTCGTTTTAAGATGCATGCAGGATCTTTACTTACTGTTATTAATATATTTCGTGATTACATAAGTATGCATTGTAGATTTGATGTGTTGTGTTTTTACTTTAGTCTGTATATGGTGATGCACTATATGACGTGGATGAACCTTGATTTGTCTTATTAGAATATGGACACTTCAAAGATATCTAGGTTTGTGCATTTAGCGTGTAAGAGCGCTGTAGATGGGGACCGAAACGAAAATATGAGTTTTTGATATTTAAAAAAGCTTATGAGAGTGATAAAAACATCTGAATAAGGCATTAGGATGAGCAGACGGTAATGCCCTTGGGCATATGCATTCATGTTTTATGCTAGTGTGACCGACTTTATGGTTGGCAAAAGGGAGGGCAGACATGTACATTAGTTTGGTTTCTTACTCAGCATGTGTTGGATTCAAGTATAGTTTCATGGCTTGTGTATGCATATTTGAGTTTGTGGAGCATCGCACACGCTAAGATTAATTCATGATGGAGCTTCTCATGTAATCAGTTTTGGGTACTTGTTTGTGTAGATTGAGATCCACGATCGGTTGTAGCATGATCGATAGGTTATAGGGGTTAGTGAGTTGGATGTTGGTTGGATGGCTATGTGTATATTTTGTCATCCTTGTTATTACTTTTTATGTTGTATGTGGCATGTATGTTTATCCACTATACTACTTGCATGATGAGCATCTTAAACCCATTTATTGGAGTTATTGTATTGTGTTGTGCATATATTGGGATATAGATACTTATTTAAGCATGTTTGATTTTATGCAGATCTATGTTATATTAAACGCTAAGCGAGGTGAGACGATAGAAGTCTTGCTTCGTTTAATGTTGCTTAAGCACTGCTTAAGCATCGTCTAAGCGATATTTAATTTTGAATATACATTATTTGTACTAGTATGAGTCCGTGCTTCGCACACGGACTGTTTATATTATTGTATACGTTGATATTTTGTTTGAGACGTTAGTTATACAAATTGAAAATTCTTTCATATGGTAGCAACCGTATGAGTATGGACATGTAAATGAAAAGCGGGGGCATTTTAGAAATTTCAAAAGGACACCGTGTAAATTAGTTCAACGAATTTTCTTTAGTATGAGTAGAGATAAATATAAATTTACGCAAATTGATTATATTAAATGCATCATTGTCCGTGTAAGCACGAATTAATTACAAAGAAGTAAAGTTTTACTTTGAAGTTAACTTGTAAATTAATAAGTTGAAAAAGTTGAATTTGACCTCCGTTATAAATTAAAAGTAAGCATATTCGAATTGAGTAAAAACCATGCATTTTTGTGTAATAAATAGTCATATTCAAATGTAAAAACTACTTACCACTCATCAGTCTACACGAAGAAAATGAGAAAATTTTACTTGGAGGTGTCGCTTTCGTGCTATAACCACATTACTTCTCATTTTAAAAATAAAATATTTTTTACTTGGCAGCTTAATCATCGCTTAAATTTAAGTGAAGCGCATGTAAACGCCAATTAAGTACGCTTAAATGCTCATCGTTTGATTCTGTCGTCTTTTCAAGAAATTAAGCGTTGTACATGCATTTAGCACTTAAATGATGCTCAAGCGACGCAACATAGATGTGGATTTGTTATGCTTATTTATTACACTGGTTGGACTTACTATATTGTGCATATGATGATGGTTCTTTATTTGTGTAAAAATTACATTAACTGTTTCCTGGTATATGATTACTTCTATGCATACATATTTATTCTAATACGATTATAAAACACATATGTAATGAAATCTTGCTGACGAAGTATGAATATATGATCGATTATATATACATATGCATGCAGCATGTATGTACGTAAAATCCATCGATAGAAAGTTTTTCAACCGATACACTAACTAAATTTGGGATGTATCTGGTGAACGTAGCATGAATCCACTTTAGATCCCGCTCAAGCGGAAGCTTTGTAGAAACTAAGTGAAAGATACCACAATTGTGTTTAAAAAGTACATATCTCTAAATTAGCAAACAAAATTCAATATTATTACTCACTTTGATTATAGTTATATTAGAAAGAAGAAGAAAAAAAAATCACCTTCAAGGTTCAAACATGCGCAGTAATGCTTACAGTTACAACATAAGATAAAACAACATGCTTCATAGAAATTCAGAATCACTCATTATTTTTAGAGCAAATAAATAAAAACACACAGGCACAAGCTCTTATGCTTTAAGGAGAAACTCAATTCTTTTGCTTTGCATGGACAAGAGGTTTCAGTTTCTGTATCATCTGATCAAAATCATCTTGAGTCTTAATCAGGCTCAAGCGTGTGTACCGACTATCTGCTTCGAAAAGCACACCACTTTGAGTTTTAATCTGTCCATTTCTTAGTACAGCTTCACAGTCCTTGTCTTCTTTCCATTCGCACTTTAACCATCCATAAGCTGTCATTCATTTAAATTAAACTCAAGTTAATGCCTAAATTTAATATATCTCTATATAAAGCATAAGAGAAAGAAGTATATACATACATGGAGAGGGGTCCCTAATTTTTTTGAAGTAGTTGCAGTATTCTGGGGCTAACTTTTGAAGGGAGAATCGGTTAGAAGATGATACTAACTTGCTTAGTTCGATCCACCTCTTTCTTAGTGCTTGATAACCAAATTCATTGATGTCACCCATAGTGCCGCGCTTTGTTTTTATCTGTAGTAAAATTTCTTTTATAAGCTTTAATGTTCTAAGCTGTGTCTCATGAGATGTCCCCTCAGAGTTTTGTTGCATATACTCTGTTATTTTATTGTAAACCTTCTCTTCCTTTATCAATGCCCACCTAACAAATGATCATGAGAATTGTTACGATCTTCGTGAATGAGTAATATTTAGAGTTATATTGTGAAGTGAAGATATTTAGTTGATAAACCTACCCAAATCGACTTCCAGAGTGTCCAGTAAACTTGGACATAGAAAACAGCATGATGTTTTCATCCGAGGCATACTTAATAGCAGTATACTGTGGCCAGTAGTACACCTGATCATAGATAGCAGAAGATCCTTTGATTATTGAATGCCTAAGTCGACCCTCAGGATTATTCGGTGAAGTCACCAGTTCTATGAAATTCTCCGGAGAAGTTGTCTTCACATAATCCGATGCATTTCCTTTCCACTCGTACCCTTTGAAATTGAAAAAGCTGGTCTGTCTTCTGAACACCTGTTCCATGTAGAGCAAATATTGTTCAAAATAAAAAGTACTTATATTGGACGAAACAAATAAAGCTAGAAGCTACTTACTGGATAGTAAGGAACAGCAGCAACAACTTTTTTAACAGGAGCTTTCCGATCACTCGTAACATTAGGCGAAAGTGAGATGATTAATCCATTGAGAAGTTGAGTCACCCCAGTGCCGAAGACAATGTATCTACCATCGGTTTTAGCATTACCCACAGCGTTATGTAAGAGTTTAATATGTCTTTTAAGCACTACTGAAATAAAACTTCCAGGAGCAAAATAGTAGCTCATTCTATGCCATCCTGATATTAGTACTGCAGTGTTTGATTTATGTCGCATCCAGTATTCTTCCAGGAATAAGGAGTCACCACTGTATTTTCAAATTTGGGATAGAGTAAGTTTCTTAAGCTTAAATTTAAATTTGCATTTGATTTTTACATAGAAAACTAACCAGATATTGAAATCATATTTTGAATATGTAACATGTAAATATATATCATTATATAACAATATATAGTTCTTATATGCATCACCTAACCACGTCTGCCGAGCAATTAGGAAGCAATGTAGAGCAGTCAGAACCATTGTAGCAATTATTACACTCGCACATTGGAGCTCCATCGGCAATAATCCCATCCAAAAATGCTCTGCCATGGCTGGAACAATTGATAGCGGCAACAGCCTCAGCTTCTTTTGCTGCCTTCCATGTCCAGCTTCTCCATGGAAATGCAGTGCTGTTCAATGTGATATTCTGTCCTACTCCTGCAGCTTCACCACCTTTGATTAAGTTGGATGACACGAAGAGTAGAGTAATTAGTAGCAATGGCTTTTCATAACCAAGTAAGTGGTACTCCATAGCTTGCTTTGCCTTTACTTCGCTTTCTTCAGTATACTTCGTTTGAAGCTAATTGCCTTATTCTGCTCTCCTTATATAGAGTAACGAGCTTACTCACACTTATGTTTAAGAAGTGTGCGATGACACACATAATTTGTTTGAAATTGTTTAATAGCAGTAATAGTGAAGATCATTGCAATATCTTGTATTGAATGCAATATTTTTGCTGTCCCACTTTTATTCTTTTAGGGCAAAGATCAAAACCTCAAGTTTTGACAAACAATATTTCAGGGTTAGTTTTATTGTTCTTAAATAATTCTTCTTTATTTTATTTTTACATTTGCTGCATTCAGTACACCGTTCATTTTATTCATTATTTTCATGATTCTCTTATTAAACAGACACTATGCCTTTTATTTTATTTTTTGTATTTATATTTCATTAATTATATTTTTGAAATAACTTTATGTACACTTGAACTGCAGTTGCCATAGAATCAGGGTGATCAAAAGTTTTTGCAACTGCACAGGCAAGTAGTAATTTCTTATGTATTCAGTGTGTTCAGAAAGCACAAAAACCTCAGGTAATTGCCGTGACTTATTGGAATGCAACCCTTGTGTATGTATTTAGATTGTAAGATCATTATGTCTATGAACTTGTACAAACTTAAAAGAACTTTTCATGGGTCCAATTTAAATTGCTTCCTTCTTTACATGATTCATTATAAATGTTATATTAAAGACTTAACTACATGCAGATCTGAGTAAAGACCTGGCTTTGATATATTCAGTATTACCATATATGGGCTAGTATATTAAATGTCCTATGCAGAAAAATGTATACTTCTATATCGCATTATGATTTGGTTGATTACACGTAGTTAATGATATTTAGAACTATATATGTGGGTGTGATAAATATCACCATGCACGCCTTATGTGATTTATTAAACGGTAGAGTATAACTTGCGAAGAAACATGAATTTTTATTTTTATTTTTAAAGTTTTGATACGCCAACTTTCAATACTGTTAAGTTTTTTATAATCTCGTGATCTGTATGGCTGAATTTGAAGGAAACATTCTTTCATTTCTTTTTGGATAATGTTTATAGGATGCACCTGCTTCTGTTATTTAGTATAAATTTAATTAGTATACATTATTTGTTTAAAACGTATAACTTGGTCTTGTCCCAGCATTTGGTGTACATATATTGGGATATGATTTTGTATCCACTATTAAATTTTGTATAACTATCCTAATATGGTAAGATGCAGTAAACCCAATTTTCTGCATCTGTGCAAAATGTTTAGCTTAACACGGCAACACTGTGGTTCAGTATAAAAAATATATATTGACCAAATACAGATATCTATCATATGGCGAAATTGTAAGCTACCGGAATTGGGCTTGGATCCTTAGTCGCAATAGTTCTATGCCCTTGACTCAAGTCATGCAATTTATTTTATTTAACGCTTAAGAAAGCCCATTCAATTTCAGACGGTAGGACAAGCCCATAAGCATACGGTTATCCACATTATTTGATAACGTCTTCATCTTGTGCATTTTAGGTTATTAGGTCGCGAAATGTTGTGCACAGGTACACGTTTAATGTGTCGGATACATCATGCCAACAGCTTGTGCGCAACGCTCTAGTACAGAATTGTTATGTTTTGAAATACTAAGTGCACAATTTATTTATTATGGAAATTTAGTTCCGCGCCTATTTTTATATTCGATGAAAAACACCTTTTCGAAACTTGTTTTAAATTACACGCATATTTTTAATTCAGGAAGATAGACATAGGGAAGAAGTTGCGGAAAAGTTTTAGTCTGAAAAACAGAAAGTTTGCTTTTTAGTTTGAAGGATATTTGTTAGTACAAATAGAAAATGATAGTTACAACTATCATACGTGATTTATACTAAAAAACGTCATTCAGCCTAAAAAGCAAACTTACTGACGTTAGAACTAATTTTTTCTGCAACTTTTTCCTTGAACCTAAAATCTCCTTTTTAATTTTGTTAAAAGAAGTTTATTTTCGTTTTGAAAATTAAATCTGCACGTTAATTGAAATTTTTAAGAAAACTTTAAATATTTATAGAAAACTTTGAAAATGTAGATTTCTCTATAAGTATTTACAGATTTCTCTGCAGGTATTTCTAATTCAAAAATATTAAACTTTTGCAGACTTCTCTATAAATATTTAAATAGTTTTTCATATATTCATAAAACTTAAAAATAATGGTTTTTTTAAACATGTTTTTGACGAGTACGACTGTGTATTTTGCAACTTAAAAAATGGTGTTTTACAAAAGTTCTCTTATTTATTTTTCATGGAGATTGGACTTTGGTAAATTTGGAGAACTGTCCATCATGGCAAGTTTTTATTTAATGATCTATTTTTGTTAGAATGCTTATTAAATGATGCTTTTTCACTGTAAAAATCTGAAGAAGAAAAAATTAAAGATAACAAGATTTTGAAAGTTTGATTTGATAGTATTTGCATAAAAAATATATAAACATGCAAATATATTTCTAGGAAAAGTTATTATAAGTATACGATAATAACGTATTTTCCATAGAGGTTAACTAGGAATAACTTTGTTATTTGTAAATCTTATGTTTTGATAATATTAAATGCGAATAGGGTTAGTCAAAGACCATTATCACGAATGCAGAGTGGTGTGGCACTTTGTACTGAGATACTAGAGGTCATAGATTTGAACTCATGACCTCTAGAACCTATGTTTAAAACGTATTTTTATAAATACGAAAGGAGACTAGCTTTATAAATAGAAAATAGTTTCAAGTGAGTTATGTTTTTTGAAAAAATTAGTTACTAGCAAAAAGTGTTTCAAGTGAATTGTGAGTTATCTACTTTTTCATGGCTATTTTTCTTCTTTCCTTCTCAAAACTACACAAAACACCATTTTTGTTAATCAAAATCACCATCTTCATGATATCAAATCAAAGCACTTCTTTCTCTTTGATGTATATCAAAATTGAAAAAAAGGAGAACTTCAACAAATCATAATGGTTTACCTAGCGTTGTCAAACCTACTCCTTTCAAGGACACACTATCAAAAGATGCCCATTAGTTCAACTACTTCCCTAAGCAATAATATCCAATTTCTCGTCCTCCAAACTCCAACGAATATAACCCCTCATGCCTGAAGAATTAAAAGGCAATCACAATGTTCTATGTAGAAATACTAATCCTACTTGGCTGTTAGATCTCACCATGTTGTATCTGATTTAAGCAATCTCTTTATTCATAGGTCGTATTAAAGATATGATGGTGTCCCGATCAGAGAATGAGTCAACCTTTCATATCGCTCATACCAGTTCCACCAGTGTACCTACTTCCTCTTGAACGTAAAACTTGCAAAATGTTCTTTGTGCCGCCTCCATGAAAAAGAATTTAATTTCAATTTACCAATTTTATACCAATAACCATGTTTTTGGTAAATTTTCACCATTTGCTTTACAAGTGAAGGATCTAAACATGAGGTAGTCCTTTGAATGGGTGAACCGATAAATGGCGTATATGTGTGGCCAACTACATCAATTTCTATAACATCTCCACAATTACTTGCATTTTCCACGATCAATGTTTGAGTGACACTCTTGACAAGGTTCTTCATCATTCCCTGTTATGAAAAAAAGTTATTTCTTGGTTTTCTTTACCATTTTCAGACTGTTCATCATCCTCCACACATCGCAATGAATGTTCAATCAACAAAAATTGTAAACTTCCATTTTCTTCTTCTACCTTAACCACATGACAGCCATTTAAAATTTTCTTCTTTGATGTTTGGACCTCTTGACCTCTTCTATAAACCTAATTGATGGTTTCAAGTACTATATTACTTTTGTTGATCATTATACATGTTGTATATGTATTATCCAATCTTATGTTCTCTTTGTGTGTTTCAAGGAAATGGTTGAAAACCAATTTAAACAAAAGATCATTGCTCTCTATTCAGATAATGATGATTAATATCAAGCCCTCGATAGTTTACTCTATTAATTGTATATACCATCTTACTATGCCAACCCATACACCAGAAAAAATGATATTTCTAAAGAATGTTGACCGTCATGTTATCGAAATAGGTTTATCATTCATCACTCATGCATCCATACATTTAATTTATTGGACTTATGCTTTTGTCGTTGCTGTATATCTTATCAACTGCATGCCCACACCCACACTAAATCTTTGATTTAATTTTGAAAACACTTTGAGTTTCAATCCAATTATGCTAAACATTGGGTGTTTGGTTACTTATGCTATCCATGTCTTCGTCCTTATTTTCAACATAAAATCGACTTTTTTTTATTGCTTGTATTTTTCTTGCTACTCTACAATGTAAAGTGAACATATTTCTCGACTTATACACCACTAAAATGGATATATTTCCCACCATGTCAACTTTGTTAAAAACTCATTTCCATTTACTACTTATCGCGTCCCAACCCTGAAATCATTACCAAATGGTTTCCTCATATACAAGTTTTACCCACTTCAAGTGGCTCACTCAATAAGCCTCCATGAAGTAATTTACGATGTCAATGTCCATCAAAAAGTGCCTAGATGGTTGATCATCTTTCACCATTGATCAACAACCAACCCTTGTCTACTGACCATCTTTTGCATGAACCTAATTTTCTTGACCATGAAGAAACTAGCTCAGTCATTCACACAATTTTGAAACCTCATCAACTTCAACTACCATCCAATCCACCCATCAAAACATCCTTCATACGTCCACTCAAAGAAAAAACAACATCCACAAAGTTTTAACCAATATGAATCTCATTGCTGTCCTTTCTCAATCTTCCATCACTAAATCTCAAACTCTTAATCAAGCCTAAAATATCCCAAAAGGGTGTATGCTATGAGTGATGAATTTGATTACATTGTTTGAAATGAAACTTGGAAGCTTATTCCATTTGATTCTTACATAATCTTATTGGGTATAAGTGAGTTTTTTAATTAAATGACAACCTAATGATTCTATTGATATGTAAAAAAGCTAAATTAGTTTTCAAAGGTTTTCATCTATGACCATATTATCATGGTACCTTTATTCCAGCTGTCAAGCCTGCAACAATCTGCCTTGTCTTAAGCCTAATTGTTAGTAAAGGTTTGCGGTTGTTATAGTTGGATATTAATAATGCTTTTTTACAAGGTCGTCTTTTTTGATGAAAAAGTAAGCCTTTGTTATATTCTTCCTCGTCTATTATCTGAAGAAGACTTAGTGTTTAGATGTTATGTAACAATAAATTCATAAAAACTAATTTTTGAAAATGATATATATAATTGCAGAAAAAATAAGCTAATTTTCGTAAACATTATGCAAATTAACTTCATAAAAGGCTACTTCCTATACATTCTATGACTAAACAAAAAATGACCATGTAGTATAATAAATTTAAATGGAAAAAATGGAAGTAGGTCTATCTTTTATCTTTTTTATTATTATTTTTAATATAAAAAATATAGGTAATGGTTCTTTTCATCAACATTCAAATTTTCTCATACAACTTCTTCGTTATCATCACTAACCATTACCAAATTTATGTCTTTGGGTAAATCCAATCTTTTTTTTCCAATGATGGAGAAACAAAAATTTCTCCATTAAAGATGAGTCGTTGATCCTTTGCTTTGAATTATACTGTAGGCTCTTGTCCTTTGTCCTTTGTCCACATGTATTATTTTGAGAAAAAATCCTTTTTCCCTTATATTTATCTCAACACATGAAAAAAAGAATTTTTTTTCTCCTCTCTTCATTGAATATACTCTTGTTTTCCACCAATCTCCTTTTCAACTTTTCCATCACTATTCTCTAAAAATAGATCATCATGTTTTATACCAACCATTATCATAATTGGTTTTATGCCTTCTACCGAAAATGAATTATGTAGTTGATTAAGGATCTGTCAATTCATTTCATTGAGGTAAAAATTCTAGGTTTGAGTTATCTTCTGCTCTTATTTTTCAGGTTGGTTTTTTGATTTGTGATTGAAATTGAATTTTAATTTATCAGTTGTTAGCTAAAAAATTTGTCTAACACTCAAAATGAATGACTTTTAAGAGATAACAATCCTAAGCTGTAGTATTGTATATAATAGCAATAAATCAAATATGATAATGGTTCAGCTATACCTATGTTCAATTTAAATGTATTTTGTTGCCTATTTCTCTCCATGTTTGAAGGAATTACAAGGTAACTCGAAATTCAATCTCGGAGTTGGTAATGGTGGAGTTTGTCCTAGATATACATAAGCAAAGTCAAAAACTCATTTTTTTTGTTATATGCAGCCCTCTATTTATAGCTGATGTAGACTGTAATTGGGCTTTTAGATCATTAGATCCAATGGTCAGATCCAAAAAGATAGGAGAGAAATGGGTCACTCCTCCAAATGTCTACATATCGATACAAATCCATATATGGATCTTTACGGGTCGATGATCTTTATGATTTCCTCGAGTTTTTCCCATTTTCCTCAAGCACTGTTGCTTCATTCCTCGAGTCAATGTTCCCTTGATGCTCCTAAGCTTACCCTTTCATGTATTTGGTGAAAAAGTTGACTTTACAAGGGGAATCTATGGATCCATCAATCCATAGACTTAGCCGAATTACTCTACTTTCTTCTTATCTTAATATTTTCATTATCTATGAAGAAATGGGGGGAAAATTAGCCAAAATCATGTATTAATATCGGTCCATCCATGGATAGACATCGATCCATGGACTTATCCAATTTTCTCGTATTCCCTTTGGTCGTCTTTAAATCTAGTATCCATTCCCTTATCATGTCATTGTTCAATATAATCAAAATGTCATCAGAAAAAATATATCAGATAGCACTTGCCTCCAAAGTATGCTTCTGTGAATACAAAGCGTTCTTTGAACCAAGAAAGTGACCAAATCCTGGTTTGCATAGTCACTTCCGTTACTCGAACCATTTTCATGGAGTGCTGCATTTTCAAAATGCTTCACTTCCACAAAGTCGTCGATCATGTCTTTTCGACAGATGTA
Organism: Allium cepa; assembly: GCA_030765085.1. Taxonomy (NCBI): domain Eukaryota; kingdom Viridiplantae; phylum Streptophyta; class Magnoliopsida; order Asparagales; family Amaryllidaceae; genus Allium; species Allium cepa. Next base: position 455,426,461 of record CM060938.1, on the reverse strand, counting down.
AATCTTGTAGTTTTACAGTCTATAAGCTCGTTCATTTTTCCCATCATTGAGAATAGCTCTGGTGCATGTTTAAGTGGATACATCCATATATTCCATTTTTTTTCTTTTTTCTCCTTTTTTAGATCGATACCTATCCATACATGGATAGGTACCGATCGATCAATTCACGTATATAATTAACACTTAGAAAAACTCCCCTTTCATTGTAATTTTATTATCAATTCCTTCTCCTTCAGCACCGCAGCTCCAAGCGACGGTTTTCAAGCAATCAGTTACTTTAAGCATTTTGATTTTCCTTAATTCCATCTTGATATCAAACCAAGGTTAATTCATCACCTTGATGTCTCACTCTATAGTTTCATCTGTACCATTGGCGTTGATCTCTCATCCGAGCTACCACTTCCCTTTAGGTTCATCATTGATCATTCCCAATTGTTGTGAGATGATGCCGAACGATAAAGGGGAAGGCTAGGTTAGTTTTGAGTAAGGAAAAACATGGATAGGCATGAGGTAGGGTTTCCTTCAAATGGAAGTGATTTTAAATTGACTTCATAGATTTGGGAATTGCTTGATGGATTCCTTGTTTCCAATTTGGGAACATAAATAAATTTAGCCGTTAACATATCCTGAAATACACATTTCGTCAATACTTTCCTTCATTGATTGAAAAGTTTCCGTTCTTCAAAGATTGCACCATCTCTTTGGAATACACCAATCGAAAGTCATAATTCCAATCTTTGTTGGATCCATCTGAGGTTGTTAATTTAGTTATTACATAAACAATTTCCATCAGACATAGTTTCTTTATGTTTTCGAGCTCATTTTCCAACACAAGAGGGCATTCACTTTACATAGCATTTTCATACACAGTGCACAAGATGCAGGATACATATGAAAATGTAGGAAACATGCTGCGCCTAGTCGATGTACAATATTTGATGAGTTGACACACTTCAACGTTCATTAGATACTATATGTTAACCATGCCAGGCTTATGTAATATACATAAGCATAGGAAATAAATAGTACTTACCCGAACATGCTTGTTGTTCAAGATCATTTTTAGTTAAATTATGGCAACAAGATATTCTCCCAACTTCTCACCACCGCTACCGCTTCTTCTTCATCAACTATAGTAGCCTTTAGCTTTATTTATGGCTTCCATTTCCACTATGGTTATTGGACCATCTTACGTCCACCAAGTACCAGCTTTCATTGCCTCTATTGATTATTGAAGAACCACACAACGAAATTCATCCCAATGTCACATTGAATAAGGTCATCATATTAGACAATCCTCCTGGTTCTCCTCCATCACGTCTAAACGCCGTGGACCTTTAGCATATATGCAACAGGTAGGGGATCCCTCAAGATAAAGTGAGGCTTCCATTGCCACATGAGCAGGCCCACTATCCTGCCGTCGATAACATGGTTATAAACCGATGCATGTGTCCTCCTAGAGCTATTCCACCCTTTAATCGCTTTTTGCGCTATATTCTTTAGTCAATGTGCATCGCCCTTTCCTAATTATATCCAAATTATTATGTTGTGCTTCTCAACCTATACATGATTTTTGTTCACCACTTAGATAGTAAGCCATTTCTCATCGATATCCACTACTTATACAACTTCAAGTGACGATCTTCAAGTTCCTTTCTTATCTTCTTCGAAGCTACAGCCGGATGGTAATCGATCTCCACAATGAGCAAAGTTATTTCAAGAGGATTTCTTCTTTGTTCGTTGCTCTTTTGGATTTTCAACAGTCGCTCTTTGAATGAAAGTATCAGACCGAAAATTTCAACTTTCATCTCATTGGATTTGGTTCACCTAAATCCTTATTTATATTCACTCGTTTGCAAATAATCTGCCGAGGCTAAAATACAACGACTTAAGATGTATGGTCCTTACACTTCAAGTTGTCCCCGGACTCTAACACAACATTTATTTCCTCCTAACCGACCTACATTTCTTCTAGTATCACTTACTTTGCAATGTACGGAGGATTTTCTTCAATCATATTGAACTGTGAACTAAAAAAGAAGGGAACAAATTACTAAGAAAGTTAAAGATGGTCCTAGTTGACCGAGATGAGACCCACTCAACCTCGAGTAAACATAGATGAAGAAGATGAGTACGCAGAGGAAGAAGAAGATGAATGTGTAGAAGAAGGGGATGAAGAGGATTAAGAAGAAAATAAAGATGACCTTGAAACGGAGTCAACCAAGGAAAACATCAACATGGAAGAAAACACTATTCCCATTCTTTGGTTTAGACGTTTAAAGAGGGAGTCTTCTGAAATCACTCAAGTTCCAATTCTTGTTAGGATGAGGAGAGAACCACCATCGATCATGGTGATGAGGTTGTCAGCCCTCCTAACTTTCCAACTCTCTATGACCTTAATAAATCACCTTTGACTTCATAAATTCTTTACAACACAACAAGCTTTTACGTGGAATAGACCCCCTCAAGATTACCCCATTAGACTCATGGTCATTCCTCCTACATAGCTTGTCGAGCATGGTTCGTAGTTTAGACCGGACTACACTACACTCACATCATATAGGATCACACTTACTCATGCTTCACATATCTCCATTTACCTTGAATCGATTGTAACATCTTCCCTTCTTTTGTTTTTTTAAACGAAATTGATTCTCCAATATTCTATAGTTCCCTTGCAAGAAACTCAATAGACATGAATTTGTGTCCTTCTAAGTTCTATCGACGTCATGTAGGCGATCACTATAGAAATGACCATGATGAGTGCCGAAGGGGTCGTTTGGCCAAGGGAGATCGCTATGATCACGATTATTATAAACTTCTATGCTCTTTACATTGCATCATTCCAAGCGTGTCTTACCCCTCATGTAACACCTATTTCAATAAGAGTCACTCTCCATCGTAATGCTTTCCCTTAAGGTGTACTTTTCCATGCCATGACGTTCCTTCTTGAACTTCCATAACACGTTATGTTCATGTCCCACTCTTGATTGCACATGTAGCATGCTTCAGTTCACTTCAAAACTACTTCATCGACCGGTTACCTCTTTAGCTCCTATTGTTACTTCTTGTGGTGACCGACATCAACGTTATGGCAAGAATGCTTCTCTTTCAGCTTTCTCTACCATTCCGCCTCGTCTTGGAAAATGTACTATCCAGATTTGGATCTTACTGGTCTAAATTCACTTATAACATAGAAGAGATCCTGACCTCGTTAAGAATGCTCACAATGCAATAAATATATTGAATGAAAAATATGAAGCTTTCAAGAAAGTTGCCAAGAATCATAGTCAGTTGAATACCATGAATCATAAGCTTATATAAGAGAAGGACAAAACAATGTTGAATGATCACGAGCAGATAACTTCCAAAAAAAATAGAAATGAATTAAAAAAATAAGCTAGATGATAGTAAAAAGGCCTGGGATAAAGAAAGATACGATTTAAAAGAGAAGGTCTAGATCGTAACATCTGAATGGTGGTGATGGAAGATCAAATTAAGCGAGTGCAGATGAGGATCGACGGCTTGGAAAAAGAACTACATCAATTAAACTCAATTCCACCAATCCAAAGTCGAGCTCATTGTTTTGAAAAGGGAGATGGCCCGACTTAGGGTTAAACTTGACAAATCGAATTCAAAGACCAAAAGAATCCTCGAGATTGAATCCAAAGTTGAAGATTAACGGCCACCATCTCTAACCTCCAAATTCGATTGGCCCAAGCCAAGCCAGTAAATAATCTACTACCGAAGAGGTTGACTCCTCTATCTTCCAATTCTATGAGACGGTTTTCAAAACCAAAAAAATCTAGATGGTTGGAGGAAGAGTACCACGCATGTTTCGACTATTGTTGGTCACCATGCGTGTTAGTATAGACTCAACATTTTATTTCATTACTTTGCATGCTTGTTATTGCTTACTATTGCTTGTTCTTGCTTACTATTGCTTGTTATTGTTTGATTGTTGTTTAGCATTGTTTGTTGGAATTTGATTGTTGTTTGTTATTGTGTGCTGTTGTTTGTTTTGATTGATTTTCATTTTTGTTGATTTATCGTTGTTTCTTGTTTGGTATGATTGGTAGTTTATATGTTATTTATTGATTGTTTGTTGATTCTTTTTGTTGCTAATGTTGATTGATGCTGTTGTCTACTTTGCGTGTTCGATAGATTGTATGTTGTTATTGTTGCTTATCATTGTTTGCTATTGTTTGATTGCAGCTTGTTATTTTATTTCTGCTTATTGCTATTGATTGGCGTTGCTTGTGTGATAATTAGTTAAAGTATGTTCGAAGAGAGATGGCGATAGCTACCTAAAATAGATCATGACATCCATGGGCATTGTAGGGGTCAAGATGAGATCTATGTGAGACTGTTGCCATTGATGTACTCGGAGCAATGGTATATCAAGATATCGAATTATTTGAGCTCACTCTCCAATTGATAGTCATGTATGAATGTGATAGTATCAGTTACTACACTAAAATTTATGTGTTTGAATTTCACGATTGCTACATTTGTGTTTAATCCTCTTTGTTGAGTACATGAGCAGGTACAAGGAAGAAGACATGCGACGTCAGATGCTTATTCGCTTATGTTAGGACCTAAGTGGCATATGCTTGCTAATGAAAGACGTACGTGTTTATGTGTAACGGGTGTGTTTCCTATGTGAATATACACACTACATAAGGTATATCATATGTGTATATTATTGTTGTGTTGCCCCCAAATATGGAAAGTCCCATATGGGCTTATATTGTTGTTTTGGAATTTTCGGACCTAGCCGTGCAAGGGAGGTGCTGCCAAATTTTTCTAAAATATAAGGGGTTTTGAAAGCCCAAGGGTTGGAAGACATTTTGTTACTTTGGGAATTTCGAGGACGAAATCCTTTTAAGGAGGGAAAAATGTAACAACCCACTTATTTAAAGATGAGATATTTAAATAATTAATTTAAATATTGAATCATTATTGAATTGAAGGTATAAAATATAACATTTTACGTACTATCGAATTAGGACTCGAGACCACCGCCTTTCGACGTTGTGAATCAAAATGAGTATAAATATCGCTATATTTGAAATCGGACAATCCGATGTCCAAAACGATATCCGGATGCAAGATATTATCAACTTGGAGGCATTGTCTTGAATTTTGATGAAACTATTTACATTGGATCTGGAACAATAGGGTGATATACGCCGACGAATTTCGTAGCGATCGAACGTCCCGTGTGATTGTATAAACTCGAAACACATAAGTTTTTTGCGGAAAATCAAATTAATACATACATACATACATACATACATACATATATATATATATGTATGTATGTATATATATATCACCCGCACGCATAACACTTTTCTCTCCCTTCACTTTTCATCTTTTCCCTCTTCCAATAAACATTTCAAAATGGGTCCAAAAGCGGGTTTCGGGTTTTCTTAGGTTTATGGAGCTATGGACCACGTTAGACTTGATCTATTGGACTCATGGTAGGGGGCTTCCCATCCGAGGTGGTGGTGTTGTGTGCGATGGTGCTTGAGGAGGCATGACTTTTACAAAACGTATTTAGGGTTACAATTAGTCGGAGATAGGTAGTCTTAGACCAAGGCGAGCCTGGCAGTGTATTTCTCCTTTGGAGCAGCACCCATTGAAGAAGTTAGCGAAGGTGCAACATCATGTATAGAGTCGTGATTTTAAAGAGGCATCAAGCATTGAGACATCACATTTTGATAAGGTCGTTCGTATAAGAAGTGTTTGAGTGCATTGTGGAGAGTGCGTGAAGTATAACACTGTGGAATTGACGGTTTGTGGAATCATCGAGCGTAGATAGAGGAATCGATGGGGCAAGGAGGTGGGTTTTTGGGTTTGTGTATGTTCCTATGCATGTCGTTTTGGGGAAGATGATTATGAAAAGGGGATTAGGGAAGATTAAGGTAATTCATGAATTTTATTATTTTAATTAATACCTTTTCATATTTAATTCATATCTCTTGCATACAAGATCCAATCGAGATGTAGTCTTCGCCGTTACACCCATAGTAGGAATATCTACGATATGGTATGGGCTTGGACTATATTTCGTCGCTTGGGAATTTACGGTTCAGGTAAGCAGAACTGAAACTCTAAATTTATATTTTAGTGCAAAATCCCATTATTATACATACATACACACACACACACACACACACACACACACACACACACATATATATATATATATATATATATATATATATATATATTGGAAAAAATACCAAGTAGAGGTAGAAATAAATATCCATATGAAATGTTTTCCATTTGATTGGATCTATTTGAGTAGATATTCGGGATAATTGATTAAAATTCCTTATATTTATATTATGTTCTATTCGTATTGAATAGAATTAGATTACGATGATATTAATTTATAGCATGATTAGAGATCATTAAACCCTATATAATCATTATATTAGTGATATAAATATTATTATATATATATTATTACTAATTTAAAATAAGAACACGATTTTGAAAAATATGCTAAAGGGCTTAAAATTAATTTATAAGATAATTTGTATTTTTAAAAATAATGGAATGATTTTTTATATACAATAATAGAAAAGAGAATTGAATTTCATTTAAAAGAGTTAATAAGTAAAAGTAGGATTTGGCTGTTAAATAATTGAACTATTTGTTTAAATATGAGTATACATGTACAAAAATGCCCATACATGTAGATAATCAAGTTATGAGAAGTCTCATGGGGCCATGGCGACCACCTGGCATGCTACGTTGTGTGAGAGTACCGGATCAAGTAATTGCTCCAGTGAAGCTCGAAATGTGATTTGTGAAGTTTTACATGTTTGCATATGCGTGTGTACATATACTTGCACGAGCGAGTGTATAGACATACGTGTGAGCGCCACGTGAAGTAAGAAGGTCAATTGTATTCGTTTTGGTGTGTTAGAGAAGGTTGGGTCATTATATTTGCTAGAACTTTATATGTACAAAGAGTAGATTTTGGTACTGAAATTGGTTTCAAATACTTAAGAAACCACTTCTAAAACGTCAACCAATCAACTTCGAAAAGGTCCAATGTGGCAAAGGCATGTTAGGAGTGCTAGGCGACTCATTGGGTAAAGCGTCGAGAGAAACGGGACTCGAATCAACGAGTGGTGGCTGGCCTTGTTTCCTAGACTAGGCTCAATCCCAAAAGCACACAAGCTCAGTCGACCGAGGTAGACACTCAGTCGATTGGCCTTGTGTATAAAACACCATTGAGGAAGGAAGTCAAAATAGAAGGCTTGAGGATTTGGTTTCAGTCGACCGGGTTCGGTCGACTGAACAACACCCCAGTTGACTGAAGCTCTGGGATACCAAAGACTTTAGGGGATTTTCCCCCACTCGATCACGGTTCTCCGTGGCTTCTTGGCATGACTTCAGGAAGGCTTTGGGCTACTTGGGGAAGTAGGATGGAAGGTGAAGCCCATGATTTGAATGCAAACATGAAGTGATTCCTTTGGAATCGATAATGATCACGCATAGAATTGGTACGACAATTAGTCGCATAATCACGTCCGGCAAGCATGTACAATCGAATGAAGTGAATTCATCCCTTCGGGAGATAGATATTCGGGTAGTTTGATAATTGTATTAGCCTTATATTAGTGGCCATGGCTATTATTAGATCATGATAGATGTCCGGGTACGTCAGTGTACTGACTCTATATGTTGATAGATCACGATAGATGATGTGTGGATATACGTTAGTGTACCGACTCTATATGTTGATAGATCGTGATAGATGACGTCTGGGTACGTTAGTGCACTAACTCTGTTCATTAGTAGATTATGACATATGATGTCTAGGTACGTTGGCATACTGACTCTGTTCCTTAATAGATTACGATTGACTAAGTTAGGTACGTTAGTGTACTGACTCCACATGTTGATAGATCACGATAAATAATGTCTATATACAATAGTGTATTGACTCTATTTGTTAATAGGTCATGATAGGTGATGTATGAGTACGTTAATGTACTAAATCTAATTATTATTAGATCGAGGTAGATGTCCAGATATGTTAGTGCATCGACCCTATTTCTGATTGGATCGTGATAGATGTCCAGATACAGTAGTGTACTGACCCTATTTATCATTGGAATGTGATAAATGTCCATAATTGACTCCACCCGTCAATAGGGACGTGTATTGATTTGTATTCGTTAGTTATCATACATTGTATGTTGTGTGTGTTATTAGTTGGATGTTGTTGTTATTGCTGCATCTACTATGATTTTGTACTCATATTAGACTTATATTATGATCACCCTATTTTTGGACGTTGGGTGACTTTTATCATATCATTGTACTTTTCGTTTCAGCCATGTTATATTAGTTGTGTTGACTCATTGATTACAGGAGAAGACTAGGTTATGGTATGATTTCCTATCTTTTGGATATGTCTACTTTACTTATTTACAGATAGTCCGGATTACCCCTGAGCCACGATTGTGGAGAGGACTGGCTGTGCCCTAGTAGTTCCTATTTATCTGTATATAGTTTTAATATACAATATTTTGAGATAGTTTTTCTTACACCCGGCTTTATGTCTGAACCGCGCTTGTCTTTGTCTACTTATGCCATGACAACTTTCGGGTACTCAATATATGTAGAATTACCGCTTGTAGCTATGCATAGAAGGTTCTTTTATTTTACTTATTTAATTAGAGAAGCACTCTTAAACTGCCATGTCAACCATTATAATAAATACATTGAATAGTTTTTTGGAGACATGAAACGAATTGAAAAAAAACTCGTACCAAAAAGAAGTGGTAGTTTTTCTATCGTGTAGAAAGAAATTGAGTAGTTTGGAAGTCAAGTGCTTTTGGGGATACGCTTCAGGACAGCTGGAGCATTCTATGGAGATGACGATGATACTTTGCATATATACTTGATATTGTTGTAGTACATGACAAATCTTATTGATATATGAAACTTATTATATTGGATGTACTCTGACTTTCTATATTGATATTCATTTATCAATTTCTTTCACTAGTATGGTCACTTATGCATATTGTAATTATGTTTCGTTCATGTATATTCAGCATATTATATATTATCATTTTGTTGTGAGATTCTACAGATATGCCATAGTATAATGTTTGTTATAAATATTATTTTTTCCCAACAATTCGTCTTTTGTGATATTCGAAAGTCATACATTTTCATTTGGTACTGATTTTAAGGTATCTCAAAGGGTGGGTTGTTACACCTTCTTTTGCAAGGTCGGGTTCACTTCGAAATCTAAGGAGATGCCATAAATCAAGGTGTTATAAAGTGCAAGATTTTTGGGTATGTCCTTCTTATTTATAATTTATTCACGATGTTCAAATGTTTTTTTCACATATATGTATATTGTATGTGATGCCCCAACTCTAATGATTGAAATATCAGAGTGGGTTTACTATCTGAGCTCATAACAATGGACGTAGAAGGAGCGATCTCTCGTATACACTACTTTAGGTTAAATAGATACGTTTCAATGCCTAATCATATCTAAAATAATACATACCTAATCTCGACGCAAGGCAATGTATATGAGTTCCAGAATTGAATAATACAGTAATAAAGACATAAATAAAAAATTCCCAACTAAAATTTAATACATCATCTCATACATTTATACAACTCATCACATCATATCGATCAATATGATTACTTCTCAATATAAGCACAAGCAAAGAAATTATCTCCATTATCATCTGCTCCAACTCCATATCGTAGCCCATAAAGCACATACAGTCATAATATTGATCCATAAAATAACCCGGTCTTTCCTTAAGTACATAACAAACCCCAAGTCAGGTTAGAAATCTAGTTACGAGTATAACAGAATCATAAACAATAAATATGCAATGTCGGTTTTAAAGGTGGCATTATCAAACATAGAGATGTCACTTACATCATACTAAATTCCACCCATAATTAATTTTCACAAATAGTGATATGTATCCCGGCTCTATTCATCATGACTCACACCTTCAACTCTAATCAACTGGGATATTACAATATATTCATATTACATGAGTTTCTTTTTATTGTATAAATTCAATATGTCATTTCAAATTATTCATTTTACTAGGTCAGCATTTCTAGTTATACTTAAGAGAAGGCTAAATCTTCTTCTCATTCCGTGAGTCTCGCCTAGCTATCACATTGATAAATCTCCTTGGTGGATTTATCCTCTACATAGACTATCTTTCCCGACAAGTCATCACGATCTTTTTCACCCGTATACTTCAAGTCAATTATGGTTAGACCCCATAAAAATCCCTTTGTTCTCGTACTCTTCAGGTATTTGGAAATGTAATAACTCTTATTCGTGTTGTAGTCCACTTCATAATCATATCTCTATTAGGTGGCACTGCTTCTCTTTGTTTTCACTACACCTCCAACAATCCTCAATAACTTCAATAAGTTCATATGTCCTAGCAGCATATCGTTTGGACACTGTAACGAGGGACAATGTTGTCATGGTTTGGGTTGCGATCCTCAAATCAGTCTACTAGGATGGAAACTAGAAATCTAGTAGTCAATACCTCATACTGTTCTCATCAAATGTTAAATTTATTGTTTTTTAAAACATTTGACTTTTATTAATGTCAATACTCCCAAATGATGTTTTATCCCATTTTCATTATACAAATGTCATTTTCGTGCATTTCATCGCATCATACACAAATGCATCAAAACTTGTTAATAAAAATATGACAATTTCAATAAGTCATAGCATTAACATTTCATTTAATGGGACAAATTTTAATTACAAATAAACTATGAGTAAATTAATCAAAAATTTATACTTGTATTAAAATAAATAAGTATTTAAAATCATCCATATAAATTCAAATCAATTTGCAATCTATTCAAGTATATTTCATTCGATCATACATTCAAAACATGCTACACATCCATCTTGCTTTTCTATTCATAGCTTAACATTTTATCAACAGAGTAAAAAGAATGTAATTAGTAATGAATCCAACTATATCAAAGGTTCACTATTTATATAACTCCTCTCAAATCGTTCACAGTCAATTAATCACAAATAAACCATCGATAAATATATTTATAGCATTTATCATATAGGATTTGAATTTTACTTCAGTTTATTTACTTTCTATATAAATAAATAACAATAATAATACAAATTCAACTTAACTTCTACTATTTTCAATTCAAAGGTAATGTGAATAAAATTTATTCGATACAAAATTCTTAAAAAAATTATTCATGTAAAATTTATAAACCAGAGAAAAATATTTCAAATAAAAATATCTAGACTTCTATTTAGCTTCGAAATCGATATATAAATATACACACATTGTTTTATTTATAAAAAATAACTAAAATTCTTTTATAATGTAAGATAAATTCAAATACTATTATTCATATTCAATATATATATATATATATATATATATATATATCAACATCATTTTTAATAAATCATTTTCAACTTCTTTTAAAAATAGAACGCGATGCTAGCTTCAAATATTCATATCCTTTTTCCCCATAAATAGTTCAAATCATCAATTTTAATTTAATTTTTCTATCTTCCAAAACAATCATTGTCTAAATATATAGCATACTTTTCAACCATATATAATTCAATTTACATAATCATTGGTCAAACATTCTACCATAAATCCTATACTAATAGTTATCGAGGCTACCAAGCCATCTTCATTCACATATGTAACCAAATTCAACCGTGGTTGTGTCTATAAAATGAAAACTTGTATTATAGCAACCATTCACAAAGAATAAATCATGTAAAAGCATAATATCATGTTGTAATTATCAAAATAGGTCATTATACTCAGATCGATATTCACTACCTATCAACATTCAAACCCCGACTCACCACTACTGCCTCCACTACCAACCTTAAATTGCATCGCCTACTCCAACATCGCGTTGCCTCGATTGTAGCTCCAATATCAGTCGTCAATTTCCTTATTGCGCACAAGGTCAGCCACGCATGCTCATCATCGTCCTTTACCACGATTCTGTAAGAGGAGGTGCTAGATCCTTGAGTCATAATTGATGATGTGACCACCTTCTCCTTACTCGTGCGTTTGCATTTTTTTATATTTTTTAATTTTTAAAAATTTAAACAGGAGTCAAAATGAGATTTGGGTAAGGTTTCTTAAAGAAGAGGGAAGCAGTATCAGATTGAGATAAGGATGGAAGGGATATCGAATGAAAATTAAATGAGAAATTAATTGTTCTTTTTAAATAATAGAACACCCTTAACCACCTTATTATCCCTATTATTCAATATCCGATTAAAATTCCACTCGAGGTGTTTTGATCCAAATTTTAAATAAAACAACACCCTTAACCACCTTGATTGTTGATGCTTTTTTACTGGATTTTAAACGATTAACTATTGTGAATAATTTTTTAGAAAATTTTCATCTATTATTATATTGAATAGTTGTTTTTCTAACCAAATAATTTATGTTTTATTTCATTTGAGATCTAAAACAAATCCTTTGGCTTGTTGGATGTAAGATCGTATGTTGTTAAAATGTGTTATGTTTTAATGAATTATTATTCTTGTTATAGTTCATTTCCTTTAAACATGGATCTACATTTAGTAGATTGAATTATTAAAATAAGTATATGTCTATATATATATATATATGCATATGTATATGTACATGTATGTATGTATGTAGATATGTATGTATGTATGTATATTATAACCAGTTCATCTTTATGCCTTGAAACCAACATCAAAATTAGATCTTTTGTTTGGTTTATTTGTTTCAAATTAATTCAATTTCATGTTTTGAAATCAGATTATATTTTATTACGTATATACATATACATGTATGTATGTATGTATGAATGTATATAAATATGAGTGTTATGTTTAGATTCGGTTACGACCTTAGGGATAACAACATAAATTTGTTTTTCCTTCTTTTAGTCAACTGTGTGCACTTTTAGATTTACAATTTTAGGGGTTTGGATATTTTATTGTAATTAAGCTTGGAACTTATATGATATTATTGTTGATTTGGTGATTGTAGAAGAAAAGTAATGCGGGATTTCACTTATGTTATTTACCCTTATTTCCTTTTAATTTAAGATCTGATTAGATTTAATTGTGATATAAATTTCTTTTCTAGATTTATTGTTCAAATTTAATCTTATTTAGACATATCAATTTTAAGTGGAAATGAAGATTACACATATGTGTGTATGTATTCTAAACTATATAAGTGTGATGTTATCAATATGTGTATACAAACCGTATACATATATTGTAGTATATTCAAACATATCTATATACTTAGGCATTTATATTCCTGATATGAATGTGAGTTTATTACATATGTATATAAGTATTATATATATGTGTGTATGTATGTATGTATGTATGTATATGCATATATATGTATGTGTATATGTATATATAATAGATATAAATCCAAATATCTAGATGTGTGTATATACACATGTTTGTATTAAATTGATCATGTTCTTGTATGTTTGAATGCATACGTGATGCATTCCTAAATCATACATTGACTTGAAATGTTAGGACGATCAATTAACAGATTCCTAAAATAAAATTAAATAAATAACAATTTTATTTAAAACTGGATTAGATCTAGTATACCCATTAGACTACATAGGCCTATCATGATCCAAATCAACGGTTACAACAAAAATTAGCAATATTACAAAATGGTACTATACAATATCATCATATGAAAAAATAATATGAAAAAATAATAATTACAAAATGCTACTATGTTGTAGCATTTAAACATAAAAATCTACTACAAAATAACACTATGTAGTATCATTTAAGCCCAACATCATTTTTCATCTCATTCGCTCACCAAACAATAATTACATCAAAAATTAGCTGTAAGTACAAAATGATATATGATTATATAAAATAATCACGTAGAAAATAATAACAAGTACAACATGCTACTATGAAGCATTTAAAAAAAATGCAACAAAAATGATGTTATGTAGTATCATTAAAAAAAATCAAACATGAAATGCTACAAGATAAAATAAAAATAAATGCTATTTTTTCTAATTCAGCAAAATAAATGCCATCATGTAGTAGCATTCAAATGTACTACTATAGAGTAGAATTGAAAAATAAATGTTATGTATATTTTTTCTTTTAACAAACACGAAAGTGCTACAATGAAGTAACAATTATTAATATTATGAAATTTCAAAAATAAAAATAAAAATGATATCTCCTTTACAAAAAAAATCATAAAATTGTACTGGAAGGTAGAACCATAATAAATTCATTTAAAAATGCCACCAGTAGATAACTTTATAAGGTAATATACGCATTTAATTCATTTAAAATATTAATACGATTTATAAATGCTACTATAAAATAGCATTGTAATCCAAGATTACACACTTCATCTATAAAATGGTACAACAATTTATAAGATACTAATAATAAAAAATATAGTTCATAAACTTTTCGTAGTTCATAAATGCTACTACAAATACCATTGTCATAGAAAATACACACTTCATCTAAAACTTCTACCACTGATCATAAACTACTACTGCAATTCAGAAACTTTTACTACAATTTGAAAACTACAACTATAATTCATAAACTACTACTACAATTTACAGATCGCTTTAGAAATTTATATAATGCCATTATGAAATATCATTATGAGCTAAAGTATACATATGTTATTTATAAATGCTACTACAGTTCATAAGATCTTAATACAAAATAGCATTATAAATAGAAATATAAACAAAAAACATTTTTTCTAAAAATCATAAATAATATTAGATAGTATCACCACTATAGTTATCTCCTTTTTCCCCAATTTGAAGTTGCTCCTCTATAATCACACTCACCACATCGCCTTCAAAACCTAACCGTCCTCTTCATTATCATCACCACTGTCAAAGAAATCTTGTTCCAAAACCGTCGTCGTCGTCCAACTCCAAAGCCCTAGTCATCTTTTCATCATCCAACTTCGAAACCCTAGCCGTCGCCACTTGTTTTTACCACAAGAACCACCATCATCCATCTTTAAACACGCATCACTGTTCTCCTCCTCTTGTGTATGGTACATAATCCAATTTTTATTTATCACAACTGTTAAAATTTAAGAAGTCCTTCTCATTAATTATTTTGTCTTCTAGTGAATTTGGGCTGGTAGTTTGTCCTTGCGATTGATTTTAAAAGTTGATGTCCTAGGATTCAAATTTTTTTTGAGCTTTATCCTTCAAACAATTATGTTTCTCCTAACATATGTGTATTTATCAAGGTTCAAAATTTTAGTCACAAAATTTATAAATTTTGGTTTCATTCCAGTATTTTCGAAATTTCAATTTTAGTTCCGGTTATAGAATCCGATATTATTTTATAATTTATAAATACCTTGGTATATGAATAGAAAACCAAAGTATAAAAAAAATTATATTATTAAGCCAACTTCATTTGTATCCTTATAAAATCATTAATTTTACTTATATAACTAGGTTTATGTAAGTTATTTTAAGTAAATTATTTTTTACCAACCCATCCTGTTAACCCACCTTTTTCCAATGCAGTATACGGATGGATTTAACCTAATAGATTTCACGATCATCAAGGTAGAAATCTTGGAGAGATGGTTACCAGAATTGGAGATCGATTATATTTGAAACTATGCACTACTAAGTATGGATCTAATACTTTCCCTCGAAGAGGGATCAGAATAGAGGGATCCGAGTAAAGGGATCAGATTAAACGGGATACACACAACACAACTCAACGATGATCGCCTCATAACTCAACAACTACAAGGCGGATTAAAATAAAACTTTAGGAATAAGAAAAGGGACCCTAGGGAGTCTACCCTAGGGATCGCACATCATTTAGAGGAGTTTGGAGGGATCGTCCCCTATCCCTCCATGGAGATCGGCTATAATCAGCCTTTACAACAATATTGCAACAAAGATCGATCAATTACTCGAGTTCTACTAATGAAATTGGCATGAAACTTGGAGATTAAATATAATACAACATAGAGAATGTACTCTAGGGATCCCATATCATTTGGAGGAGTTTGGAGGGATCGACTCCTATCCATATTTAGGGATTGGTTTAGTTGAATTTGAAGCAATGATCAATCGATATCCCAAGATCTATAGATGCTACCAACATGAAACTTAGAGCAAAAGCTTACTACAACATAAGGATCGAACATCAAATGGGATACTTTGGATGGGTTGGCCCCTATCACTCTAAAGAAATCGGTTGAAATCAGAATACATGCAACCCCACTTCACGGAAAACGCGATATATCACAAACCATAAGTTGGAATGGCACAAAATTTGGAGGACAAGTAGCTAACATCATTAAGAACCACCATAGAGGGATTGAACACCATTTGGACAAAAAAGAGATCGGTAACGATCCCTATTATGGTCCACAATAGGATTAAAAATTCTTGTGCGGCCTCGTCATGGCCTAGAGGTTCTTCTACCAAAATTTTAGCCTGATCCATTCACGTCTTCCCCTATAAATACAACAAGAATGGCCATCTTAGAGGGATTGGCACTGATCCCCAAGGCTAGGGGCATGCCCTCGGGTCGGTTGATCGAGATGATGGAGGACCTACGGTCGATCCTATAGAGCTTGGTGCAAACCAGAATTTGGATGCTCATCCAAAGGAGTACGTTCCGGAATTCCCTTATGGACTGGGGGCCTGTTTGGAAATAATGATAGGAAACTACTACTGGATGACAATGGCAGGTTTGCAGAGATGATCAGGTGAGCTATGCGTGGAGGATTGGTGAACGGGGATCTGGAGGATGCAAATACAAGTCTGTTCACTCCTATATCAAGAATGCTAGAAATCTACCAAAGTTTAAACTGCCAATACTGGAAGTATATAATGGAAAGTCGGACCCAACTATGCATATGATGAGATATATATGACACATGGAAGTACCGGGGGTATCAGAGGAGGTTATGGAAAGGTGTTTCCCACTTCTTTGATGGAGTTAGGTGCACTCTGGTGTAGGTGACTGAATAATGGTTCAATAAGGACATGGAGCGGGTTAGTAAATTGGTTCATGAGGCAGTTTCGTGTCCACATTGCGAGACCCAAGAATGTTGTGATATTGGCAGCATTAAAACATAGGACCAAAGAGCCTCTAAGGAGTTTCTAACATAATTTAATGCTGCGATGACATCGGTGGATCAACCAGATCCATCCATGGTTGTGATGGCAGCTATATCAAGAATATCCGATGGCATAGACTTCAAGGATTCATTGGCATAGGATCCACTATATGATCTCGAAGAGTGTTTCCATAAGGTGGAGAGGTTCCTACAACAGGAGGATGCACAGACAAATATATAGGAGGCGAACACCGTGCAAGGCGATGGATCACATAGAGAAGGATTTAGGAAAGAAAAACGAAAATGGAAAATAGACAATGGATATGATGGATCAAATAAGCGAAGGAAGAATCGAGAACCAAAGTTCACCATGTACGTGGATTTGATGGATAGTTTGGTACAGATTTATCTGAATTCAACGGGGGCAACTCCCCTATCGAAAACTAAAAAAGGATGGTCCCAAAGAACGGGAATGCAGGGCTGGAAAATATTGCTTATTCCACGAACTGGATGGGCACATCATGGATGAATGCCGACACTTAAAGGATATGATTGAGCAATAAGATAGGAATGGTAGGCTACCACAGTATGTGTGGAATCAAGCAACGACGGTGGAATAGGAGCGGCTACTGTCCACATCGAACATGAATGGCCCTGGATTAGGGCCACGACTCGTCATCAACTGATCGTGGTGGCAAGGACCGAGTTCAGATTTGGACTTTGGTCATAAAAATAAAATTTCAACTATATTTTCTAAAATAAAGCATCTACGCCACTTACACATGTACGGGAATTAGAGCGGTCCCTAGGCATGCTCTGAGATGGCAATAAACCGCCCTGCCCGAAGTGGCGGCTTCTAGTTTTTTCCAAGTTTTTTGGACATTTGCAATTTGAATTTAATAAATGGATTTGGATTTTATGGATTAATTCCTTGACGGGAAAGTAAGGGTCAGAGAAAGGAAGTTAGTTCAGATTTGATCGCTTTATGTCTTGGGACACGGGACCAGAGTGCAAGAAGTCAGTCGCTTTGCCAAAGAGCGATAGGATCGAATCACTTATCGATGTTCCCCCTTTTCGCCAGGAAGCAACTGGATGGTGTTTAGCAAGTGCCCAAAGAATCTATAAATAGCTTAGGACTTAGGCTAAGACATCGCTTAATGTTCAAGGACACTGAATCGGAGTGTAGGGAGTAACACTGTTTCATCAAAGAGCGACATGATCGGCTTACTTGTAATTGTTTCCACTTTACCAAAGAGTGAACGGATGAGATTCGACAAGAGTCCAGAGAGGCTATGATCGGTCTCGGAAGGCCAAGGCATCACTATATGCCTCCAATGGGGCTGGAGTTCAAAGGATAGGTCGCTTTGTCGAAGAGTAACAGGATTGACCTATTCAATCGTTAAGTTTGGATCGAGCTTGGCAAGGGTCCAAAGAGACCATCAATAATCTGGAGAGATCATAGGATTGGCACACTGACTTCCAGGATTGCATACAGCTATGGACTGGGAGCGGTCCTGGATTTGGCTAACAACCCAAAGAGGTCATGGATTCAGATATCAGCTTCGAATAATAACGGAATTGGCTTTGGATGAATATAAATTTGGATAAAATGATCCAAAGAGATCATGGATTTGGTTAATGAATTTGGAATGGATCCAGAATTGGATATAGACTCAGAATGGTCATGGATTACTAACGATTTAGTGAGATCATGGATTTTAATTGGCGATGGATTGGATTCGGATTGGATAATATGGCTTTCAATGGATTATGGACTTTGGATTTTGGATTTATGGCAATTCAAAACATACCTTCCTATCGCAAGGCATGTTTTGAGGGGCATTGTGTTAACCCATATTTTGCCAAGGCAGTAAACATGTGTATTTAACTGAACAGACTTCATGATCATTAAGGTAGAAAGCTCGGAGAGATGGTTACCACAGTTGAAGATCGAATATATTTGTGACTATAGGCTATAGTTAAATGGATTCAGATGAACGACACTTAAAAATAACTAAGTATGGAACTAATACTTCTAGGGATTGGAATAGTGGGATTGGAGTAAGGGAACGGATTAAACGGGATGCATACAACACAACTCAACGATGATCGCTCCATAACTCAACAATCACAAAGCATATTGAAATGAAACTTTAAGAACAAGAAGAAGGGACCCTACGGAGTCTATCCCAGAGATTGTACATTATTTAGATAAGCTTGAGAGGATCGACCCCTATCCCTCCATAGGAATCGGCTATAATCAGCATTCACAACAATATTGCAATAAAGATCTTTCAATAACTCGAGTTCCACTAATCTATTTGGTACGAAACTTGGAAGCCAAACATAATACAACATGGAGAATCTTCCCTAGGGATCCCATATCATTTTGAGGAGTTTGGAGAGATCGGCCCCTATCCCTATTCAGGGATTCGTTTAGTTGAATTTGAAGAATTGATCAATCGATATCTCAAATCTATAGATGCTATCAACATGAAACTTGGAGCATAAGATAACTACTGCATAGGGATCACACATAAAATGGGATATTTTGGAGGGATCAGCCCATATCCCTCCAAAGGGATCGATTGAAATCTGAATGCATGCAACCCTACTTCATAGAAAATGTGATATCTCACAAAACATAAGTCGGAATGGCACGAAATTTAGAGGGCAAGCAGCTAACATCATGGGGAATCCCCAGAGGGATCGCACCCCGTTTGAACATAACATAGAGATCGGTATAGATCCCTATTACGGTTCTACTAGGCCTATAAATTATTGTGTGGCCTTGTCATGGCCTGAAGGTTCTTTTACCGAAATTTTAGCCTGATCCGCTCACGTATTCCCCTATAAATACGGCAGGCATGGCGTCATAAAAAAGATCTTTATGCTTCTCTTTACATTCAACCTAGGCTACACTTGTCAATCTTATTCTTGGATTTTGGATTGTAATTGTGAACAAACTATAGTATAATAAGAAGGATTATTCTGGAGTGGGCGTAGGTCGGAGTTAGTCGAACCACTATAAATCATTTCTTTTTTACTTGCTTTCATTTTTGAATTTGTTCGTTCATCGTACTATATTCTCTACACTAAATACTATCTTAGATTCGTAACTGGATATTAGTACTTTCATACAACTGGTGTTGATGGACATTTTTGCCGTCAACACAGCCCAACTACTAGCCCAACCTACAATTAACAACATCAAATAAAAAACAAACAAACCCTTCTTCCTTCTCCCGCCTCACTACTTTCTACCTCAGCCAAGCCTGTGCCCTAGCGTGAATCAACTTCGACTTTCATTCTAGTTCCAAAGGAAAAAACAAATTACTAATGGATTCTTGAAAGTGACGAAGAGAAAAATATTATCGAAATTCAATTTTGATTTGTAGATGAAAATAGATCCAAGCTTGGTAATTTTGAAATTCAATGTTAGTTTTTAATTAATCTTCATATTGTAAACTTTTTTCTTAGTCTTCATATCTCTTAAATCAGAAACGAAATTTTGAGGAAATTTCGGTCCGGTCTGCTAAAATCAGAACGAAGATGATGACATTCCAGCATACAGGCCAGAATTTAAAACATTGGTATTTGTATCTTTCTTTATAAATTTTTTTGAAATATAAGAGGGCTTGGCTGAACCACTACTAAGTTATGTTGGAAACAAAAATGAAAGTTACAGGGGCAAGGAAAAAAGAAAAATAAACTAGTTATAATAAAAAAGGAAACAAGCCAAGGTTTGAAATTCTGGTTTTAGATTCTGTTTCGGTCATTAGAAAATTCTGAATTTCGGTTCCATTTTGAAAATTCCGTTTTAGTTCCGATTGTAAATTTCATTACATTTCAATTTTTTATGCATTAATAAATAATAAAAACATACATTTAAAAGCATTAAAACCGTCCAAAATTTTCAGATATCTCATTTCCTACTCTGAAGTTAAGAATTCTCAACTGTTCTACTAAAAAAACAAGGCCCAGTTATTTAAATAAAGCTCTGTAGTTCAAAATGCTCAAAACAAAAGCATTTTACTTTAAAAAATTCAAGGCCCAGCTCTTCGAAAATAGCCCATTCATTCAAAATCCTAATACAACTAATGTTCCTAACCTAAAATTCAGATCTCGTCAAAAACTGCAACTGTCCATGTGGCCAAGAAAGAAAAAACATCACCTCCTTCTCGCCTTTTCTCTTGCGTGCTAGCTGGAGATTATCCTTGCTTCAATCAATACTAGTGAGTAGCCCGTGCTTCGCACACGGGCATTGTTATAATTCGTGAATTATAATCTCAATAGCAGAAAGGCGATGTTAGAATGGAACAGTGATTATATATTTCATATACATGTTGCATACGCTCAACAATGGTAATCTATGCAGCAACGGGAGTCATACGTAATAAGTTAGGGTCAGAGTAGGGTGTTGTTAACAATACACACATGTAATGCATAGGAAAGCAAACCCAGTTAATGTCATACATCACAATGTACAGAGGGAAAACAATGTAACAAAAAAAGGAGAAAAAAAAGAGATGACAACTACACGGAAAGGAAAAGCAGCAAGTACGGACTGGTAGAATATGAATGCACTACAGTAGTGAAATCATGAAATGGTGCAATTTAGTTCCGTTGCTTCTTATCTCGAATCTTAGTTGCAGTACACACTGCATTCTGATCTTCTGCATCAACGTCCTGTAGATAGAAGAAAAAAAAACATGGCTTAAGTCTAGAAGCACAAAACCATACCTATAGTAGACGGAGACGATATTAAATGAGTATGAAGTGGCGTAGCAAATGTTTGACCGGGGAAACAATTACAGGAATGAGTGTTCATACATACGTCACTCAAACAACGCTCAACTTTGGCAAACGGGTGCAATGTGAACTGATTGAAGTACGCGTTATAGGAGGATCAGTTAAGCGTTGCGTGCGAGTTATAGTAGTTGTCGGTAATCGTACTACTTTCCAGAAGGAAAGAGCAAATTAATAGAACTAAGTACTGTCATCATGTATTGGTGGAAAAAAAGATTAAAAAATTGCACCCGAATTACAATTCCTCTTCGCATAGTCTTTCTGGTGACTGGTGGAGTAGAAGCATGCACGACTGGAGGAATGATACCATCGCCATCCTAGCAAAACAAATGAACGTCTTTTCTAAGATACCAATTGGACAGACAAATAATTCAAATAATTGTATACCAAACCTGATCAATACGTTTCTTCCCTTTGATATCTGCGTCCGGCAGTGTCTCTTGCTTGTCCGTTATCGAAGGAGAAACTAAATTAGAACTCTGGTCGCTAGGTGGAGTTAGCTGTAATTTTCAATTGTTCCAAAACAGAGAACAACGTCAGTAAGCGAGAAATTAAGTACGTGATTTACACGTAGATGTATAAGCATGGATTAGAACAAACCGTCTCGGTAACAGATAAATTTTTGGTGATTTTTCTGACAGTGAGGTAAGCATCCAGATTGTTCATCTCATAGTTGTTTGGTCTGAACTCAAACATCGCATCAGTCCCCGAGATGTTGCGGAGAATGTTCTCAATTTTTTGGACGCCATTCTCCTGCAGAATGCAACAGTGATGTAAACCACATTGGACGTAACATGCAGTTAATAAAGTCAAGTCGTCAGGATTCAAATCATGTCAGTGTACATGCGTTTGATCTTACAACGTACGTGATATAAACAAACGAAGCAGAGCAACCTACTGATACCATGGATGACGCCATTTGTACTTGGGCAGTAATCAGTACGGCAAGAGGAAAGGGTATGAAGCAATGCGATGCAGTTTCAAAATGGCATAGCCTATAGACGTACAGGACGTGTAAACAATAACAAACTCATATAATTCATAATTGTGAGGTCACAACTTGTGCCTGCTGCCGTGTACATGGGGTGTCCACCACATACAACCAGTATAAGATGAGGAAAGTAACGTGTGTGAGCAGTGGTATGACAGCAAAGCATGGGGAAGCAACAGTTTATGATGGCTAAAACTCGAAGTACGCAACATAGCAGAAATTTGATAGCAACAGTTGACAGTGTGGCTGAGCATTTGCGTGTGTAGTAAGTCACATATTAAAACTAATATGCAGTACGTACATGTTAAGGAAGAAACAGAAACCAACAGTCACATTTCACAGTACAGCTGCCTCATAAATGGGTAATATTATTTACAACCACATCATCAAGCTTAGACTGTTGTGCAGTTAACCGTCTAAAAAGTGCAAGACCAAACATGACCGGTCCAACATAAGCAATGAGAGTGTAATATGATAAACTTACATGCACATACATCCCATTCCGATTTCAACGTGCATACGTATAGAAACTGTAAAATTAAATGCATAGTTGTATTATTTTACCGAGTTAAGTACGGCAAGCATGTCGTCAACTTTATTTCCAAGCAACCATTCCGCCTCCTTGTCAAAAGCGGTGATAGTAGTAGATGTAGTAGAGTCCAATATGTCGACATTTAAACGGTACCTAACAAACATGTTTTTAACATTCGTAATTATCCTTTTACAGCAAGTAAAACAAGAAAACTGCATAACGAAGAATCCGACAAACGGTACCTGTTTACAGGATGAGCTACCATTCGATGGCATCCAGAGCAGAAATAGTTGGTGCCCTCGAAGTGAGCTGTAGACTTGCAGACCGCGCATGAAGATAGCTCCACGAAGAACTTTTCAGATGCACAATGGTTGCTGGCACGACGTATAGCTTACCCTGAAAAAAAAAGTTGGAGGCACATATTTAGAGCTACATCTGTATAACTGTTTGTCTAAGCACGATCAGCTGGAGCGACGAAGATTTACAAGCGCGTAATGCACGGAGCTAAGTTCGCTGACCAAGAAGTGTAAACTTCTGCAGCCAGAACTTTTCATAACATTGTTTAGCATGTTTTATCCCATGGGCAATACTTATTGTTGAGAAAGAAAAAGGTGGCGAAGGTTATGTTGTTTAATGTAGCAACGTTTTACAAATCTGCAGGCACGGTTGGGAAAAAAAAGTAATAAACATTGCATGGACGTGACATTTATTATTTCCAACACTCCTATAAATATGCACACCTACGTCAGTATCTTTTTATAGTCAACAGTGTAATATCTACAAAAGATTGATATAGATGTAGTAGTTAACAAAGTGGAAGTACAAACGCAATATAGACAAATACACAAATTAACGACTGTAGTATGCAAAAGCACTGAAACGAACAATGTTCATAGATGCAACAAAACAGCTGCATGTGAAAGATAACCGCCAACGTTTGGATGGAAAAATATGTTATGTGCAGTGATGAAGATTGGTGCATGCCCAGAATTCGAACAGAACATGATTGGCAGGGATAAAACAACTATGTGCAATCAATGAAAGTGGATGGATGGTGGTGGTCAAACTTTATTACTATGCATGCGTTACGTGCAACAACAACGTACCCGACACGCAGCATTCCTGACGTTAGTCAACAGCTGGGCGAGTGTTCTGTTTGTTCTTTCCAGAACAGTAGAACGGCCTCCGGAGGAGTAGTCTATGTACTCAATTTTTTTCCAGCATGTTGGTTCGATCTGTACAGATCAAGTAACAAAGATATACGAAATCAAATGGTAAAACGAATCCACATCATGTTAAAAATTAATACCTCATCTTAATGACATCCAGTTCCGGCAAATCAATGTCCAAATATATTTTTGTTGCTTTAGTGGAGCTAAAAGTAAAGGCACCTGAAAAAGCAAAATATCAGTTAGAGGGCAATTGTTTTGTGGCGGGGATAGGCAAGTACGGAGATCGTAAGCCTACGGCCGTAAGTAGCACTGTCAGGGAGGTGATAACAATGGTAGGCGAATTCTTAAACTTGTCTACCACAGATTGGTCAAGTAAATCTCGTTGGCTCGCCCAAAGCGATACGACACTTGTATTCCCACTGTGTGATAAATAAGATTAGTATAACGTTCGGTAGAGTGCGGTTAATTTGAAAAATAAAAAAAAGGCGCCACCTGTTGCTTTCTACGTGCAACTCTCGTTTTAGCGTCTGTGTACCATTTTTAGAAGTTATAGGAAATACATTAGTCACGGCCCATAACACACCACCCAAATCTGTAATAAGCCATAAATCAACAACATGAGTGCGCGTAGATTACATAACGGGAGAATATGATCTTTACGGTGGGGAGAAAAAGTACCGGTGAGATTGTCTATACGGCACAGTCGGGTTATAAGCGTGCCTTCATCAGCGAAGGCAAACTTGTAACGTGGTATTCTACCCACTGCATCTTCCACCTTCACTGCTCGGGTATCTGTTCGTAGAACTATTATCCATTCGTCGTGCATGGTTCTGTATGTTGCTTCGGCGTTTTGAACGTTGAACTGTGTCACGTCGTACACCGAAGGTTCTTCAAACACGTCTTCGAACTGGCGAACTATATGCTTTTGAACCGTGCCAACCTTCTCATTTCCCTGTCACATTCCACATCAAACACAAGAAATGGGACCAAACAGCTTGCAAAATAATTTTTTTGCATCTATGCATAAAAAGTGCAGTACAAACAGTCCAAGTTTAAAATGCAAGTGCAGGGGAGAAATGGATGTACGTGGAAGATTACGAACTACTGCCAGTGGATAAGTGTGGACAGTAACAAAAGTAGACAGTAACATACCTCGCTGTCGATAAGCTGCATGTTCAACGCATAAACTTCGTTTGTTCCCTGACTGATCAATTTCCATAGCCTAGCCACCCGGACACGTACGGTACTCCAGTTTGTACCGAACACCACTTCTGACAGTAACATGCTGTTCGCGGACATTGTAGAAAACCAGTTGGGAAGAAAATTATAATTTTTATTTACAGAATTTTATGTCTGGCAGAAGGAAGACTTCAGACCATATTAGCAACAAACGGTGATCCAGAGGAAAGTGGGTAAACTGCTGGCACCACGTTCATGTCCTTCCAGTTTATGCGGCAACTGCTATGTATTTGTTCTAATTTCCTGCCGATATTGGGGATTTCCCACACGAACCAACTGAATTAAAAACACGTGTTTGTGCTGTCATATATAACAGTAAAATGCATATCAAATATTTTTGCAGCAGTAAGACAACGTGAGTAGTTGACTAATTTGGCATAGCAAAAAACACGCGCACAGCGATTGTACTGCCGCAGAGTGAAATTTAGTTTGTACATTGTGGAAATGAGTAGTAACATAGATAAGGCATGTCAACATACTGAATACGGCTTGAAAGTACGATGTACCCTGACGCAACACGTAAGATACAGTCTATCGAACATCATTTTTCGAACAGTTGGTTGCATGCATTATGTACAAAGTTAAACCAACCTCATTTATTTAACGGTCCAATACATCTGACAATCGTACGGTGGTATAACGCTGGAAAAAAAAGTGTATAACTTCTGGTCAATATTGAAGATGAAACCCTTCATGTAAATGTGTGAAAAAATAGTGAACACGGACAGAGTTTGATACACGTCAGATTTTAAGACGTCCTATATATGCGGTGCGTACGTCAGTTATTTTTGTGTACAAAACTTCTGTGATTCAGTCTTTGAACTCGTTGGTAGAAGTCATTTGGGGTACTGTGTGTCAATAAGCATTACAAAGCAACTACCGCAACATATATAAATCCAAAAAAAGTTATGTGTTAACAAAAAGGATGTTATAGTGCTATGAATGGTCCTATTTGTTTTAGTACTAACAGCGTGGAGTACTTGTTCTGGTTACGTTTGTAGAGCCGTACTTCTTGTTAACTGTTGATACAGTGAGTGAATCCCGTTTCTACTTTTTATGCTAGTTTTTTTTTTCACAAAGCTGGTACGTGGACACTGTATTGTAAATGAGTGTTTGCATTACAATATTAGAACAGGACATACCGAACAAAAGAGAGCTGTATGTAATTTATTCCAACATAAAATGCTAATAATTTAAACATCAAATCGTCCAAAGGTGAATCATTGAGCAAACTTACATTAAAAAAGACCTTAAAACAGCCTATGTGCAGTTTGTTGCGACAGTAACAGCTGAAGTAAATCAAAATTAAGTACAGATAGGAAAAAAAATAGACACTCAAGACAAAACATAGAACTTGGTACACACAAGCGGTAGGATATGCTGATTGATAACCTTCCTGTGTAATGCCTCCTCCCATTTTGGTGAGTTCTTCCTTGATTCCTTTGCACATTCCAATACCTATGTCATTTTATCAGGTAGAGTATTCATTTCAGTACCCACAAAAAGCAAGCTGGAAGGCATCATAAATTTTGTGTCAAAATAAAAATCTGCCCCAAAGGAAAAACGCGTAAGATGATAGTTTTTAAAGTTATTTATGCACACAAGCATGTTCAGATAAGTCCAACGCATGGGGTTTTATCTTACGCATGTCTGCTAGCAACACAGAACGATAACACCTTATTGGGTTCAGTCAGTAAAAGGGTAGTTTATCAACGGAAAATATGCATCAATTGCAGACAGAAAAAGTAATCAATCATTAATATGGAGTTTGTGAAAATTCTTTAATAGACACAATCTAATATTGCCAATAAATGATGTTGTATTGCTAAATTTAGGTACGATATCCTACCGTTTGATTTTTGTCACTATTTGGCCCTCCCGTCCAAAGTTGTCGGCTAAAGGTGCACCTTGTAATAAGTTGTATACATTAAAATCATTTATGTCCGAAATGAATAATTATGCACACAACCTAGCATCACAAACATAATGAAACAGTAAAAGGAACGATGATATCAATGGAAAATTCAATGTAAAAAATCAATATCGACAACCTAACCCAAAAGGAACTCTGATATGAAAGGGACAATATCATGAAACTAAATAAATTCAAATAGTAATAACGACTCCCCTATCAACATGCATAATGATTGGTAATACTATTTTTATATATAAATACAGTTACGGTCACATTGGTAATACTTTCCAGTGTTCCCATTCATACATATATGTTCAGAAGGATATGATATCTTATAGCCGTACCAACATTACCTCAGCTGGCTCAAGGTGAACCCGGTCAGTCGACTGACTCCACCAAACTCCCCTCTTCAACAAACCTGCAACGAACGGATGCATGCTTTCAGATTAGGTTTCTGTACATAGTATAGAATGGTGGCAAAGCTATAAAAAGATGCAGTGTATGTAGCAGCAACATTGTGCTAAAAGTGTCATAACGTCAGCGTGTATTTGAAATAAGATCAACATACTTATAAGGCAGTCAATAACAGTGGAAAGACATGTAAGTAAAGCATGCGGTTATGCACATGGATGTAACTTCAAGATAGCATGCTAAGGTCATCTGCGGAAGTAAAAAAAAAATACACCGAGCAAACGTGCCCCCTCTGTTATTTTTATACATCTGTTGCGCTACAAAATAAAATAACCGTCTATGGGTCAGTACACTAAATTGTGTGTTCCGTAACAGATCACGGTAGTAAATACAATTTTACTTTCTACAACATACGGTAAGAGGCTAGCAAATTGTTTACTGCAACAGCCGTTGTAGAGGACACATTATGGCATGTTTACATTGAATACAATGTGTAACAGCGAAAACTGAAAATGTACTAACAGCTACTTGCATCACGTCATTAAGCGTTCTCAACAATGTGCGACCCGATTTTTGTAGTACGGTTACCTTGGTACTCCAATAAGGAGTCGAATTAGTACGTGGACATGCACAATGTTACCATAATACTAAACCAACCAAACCAAATTCGTGAATCATAGCAACAAAAGAATGTTCGAATAATACCAGGTAAGAAAAGCTACTTCAATTTATATGTATGGTTGCAGTCAGAAACGTAATAAAGTTCAACGATCCCATTCTCACATACATGTTATGTAGGATACGAAACCATGTGGGTGGACTGTCGAATGTGAACTACACGTAACCAGTCATGTATACGAAACTCTGAAACGAAAGGGACAATACTGTATGCACTGTTGGTTGTACCCAAATTACCTTATACCTAACTCACAGTTATGCATATTCTGTTACAAATCATCATCCGGTTCGTCTACGCCTTGCATACCTATTAAATTTTAAACACCATGAACATTAGAACGCAGCAGGCGTGTGCAGTCTTGTAAACAGCACTTTAAAATTACAGACGACGGATAGAAAAAACTTCATACCAGAAATGTTCCTGAAGACTTCCTTGTATACAACGTTCTGCGTGTAATTTTCAAAACCCGGTTTAGAAGTCCCAAGCAATATCTTCAGCCCAGAAACGGAAGTTGTTCTAAACAGCGCTACATACAGCTGTCCATGCGTAAAAACCGGCCTTGGCAAATAAATTCCAACCTGTTCTAAAGTTTGTCCCTGACTTTTGTTAATTGTCATTGCAAAACAAACTTTAATAGGGAATTGACGTCGACGCAGGACAAATGGCCATTTCGTGTCATCGGATGTTAAAACCAATCTCGAAATCAATACTTTCCTACCTACATTCTTCCTCGTTACAATCTCACATTCAATAACCTTCTTCGATAGTTGCACGACAATTAATCTTGTTCTGTTGCATAAGCCCAGACTCTGGTTAAGATTCCTAATCAACATTATTGGCACACCCACCTTTAAACGTAGCTCATGATTTGGCAGACCTGAGAGTTTTAACGTGTTCAAAAATTCAGGAGGATAAAGAAGATGATGATCTTCGGTTGTGTCGGACGCAGGGCTGATTGAATCTGCACTGTAATAAGTTTGTATGGCACCACTAATAAGATCTATTGCATATGAATTAATTTCTTCAACACAATCGTTTGTTGGAGCCAGAATACACCTTTCTTGCAAGTAAGATTTTTTTAATACATTTGTATCCAAATCAGGATACGTCATTTCCACAATTGTATGAATGGCATTATCTGAGTTTGGTATAATATATTCATCCGGTATCCGAATCCATGTAGGCACTTCGCCCACATCTAAGGACATAGACCTCACCTTCCCTTCACCGACATTTAATATCCAGTTAGAAAACGAAGACTCTATTGTTCACTGTCTTTCCTCCAAATACTCTACCAACTTCATTGTTCGTGCCGGAAGAAGTTATATCCGACAATGACTTCTCGAACGCCTCAAGTGCATTTCGGTGAACCATAGGAGCCTCATCCCAAATAATCAAATCCGTACGTCTAAGCAAATCGGCCAAACACGACTGCTTGGAGATATTGCAGGACGACATGTCATCGAGGTTCATAGGAATTTTGAACTTCGAATGCGCAGTTCGTCCTCCAGGAAGTAAAAGCGATGCAATGCCAGAAGATGCCACCGCCAATACAATTCTACTTTCCAATCGCATAGTGCAGGCTAAAGTATTCCATAAAAACGTCTTCCCAGTCCCTCCACTTCCATAGACAAAGAAAAAGCCGCCAGTACGACTACGAACAGAATAAACTATAGCGTCAAAAACCATTCTCTGCTCCGAATTTAGCAGTGGCACTGATTCCTGCGCTTCCATGCGCAATAAAGCACAGTCGTAGTCCACTTCGTCATGTAAAAGATTGTTATCCACCGAATGAAAATTTCCAAGATCAACTTCCGTTACAGACCAAAACTCGGCTACTGATCTATTGTTTCTGAGCATAAGCTTTTCCAAAGCAATTAATGCTTCTGATCGGACCTTATTCGCAGACATTTCTTGAGACCCACAATCGTTCATGCGTACGTACCTCCATTCCATATCCTCGCTACACTTTTGCCAATGTTTATCCCACAGTTGCTTAGCATTTGATACCTCACAAAAACACAACAACGTTGCAAACATTTCACGCATACAACTCGGAGTAGCCCATGAAGCAGCTTCAGTTAATGCTTCATCCCACTCATTGTCATCGTCTAACAAACCTCGTGCAAGGCATGCTTCTTTGAAAGTGTCGAAAACAACAGCATTTACGGATCTAATGTCCTCATAACATGTAGGGCCACGAACAACATTTAAAAGCATACGCATATAAAATCTCTCTCCTGAGGTAGGATGCGCATAATAAATCCGACCTATACACTCTCCTTTCTGCCTCATCCTCCAGTCCTTAGTAGACTTATCCCATACCCATTTAATAGGAAAATCAACATAAGTAAGTCGGCGAGCGGTGTGACACATTCTGTTGGTCTCCAACCACTGGGTGAACATAGTTTTGGAAATATTATGTCTGCCTTGTACATCATTCAAATGTTCCGTTTCATCAAAATACACAGTTTGCTCTCCTGGCAAATGAAACATTAACCTCTCCATAGCTGGAGTGCGGTACTAAACATCAAACTCAAAAATTCGCCACGACGCCTCTGAAGCCGAAATATATCTGCAGTCCAAATAAGTTTTTACTTCATCAACTTCCCGAGCTAATGTGCAGTCTTTGTTTACACTGTCTTCAATAACAACAGTTGCTCTATCATGCCCTTTGTTGATGTATTTAAACAGGTATTTGACAGACCGTGTTCTATTGCATATCTCTACATTGATATGTGCTTGATATTTGACAACTAAATCAACATTATGAGGTATAACCCAACCGTTGTCCTGCACAAACCCATTTGACGTCTCGGTTGACAACCCATTGTTGCGTCGTCTGTACATAGAAAATCCAAATTTGTCAAAACTGGTTTCACTCCTGTACTGTTTAGGATAATGCTTGGAGCAACAACCTTCCACCATGCAAGCACATACATGATTTGCATAGCCGCATGGTCCATGAATCATGTACTGACACACCGACTGATAAGCAAACGGATCCGCATGTTTATCTGGTATCTCAGCACTAACCACTGCATCAACCTGGCTAACAGTTCTTGGTCTCTGATCGCCAAACAGAAATATAAGTATATGAGCATGCGGTAGTCCCCTTTTTTGAAATTCAATTGTGTAAACAACTGGGAAAAAATATATATCAAAATAAGGTATAAGGTAAGACAGCGTGAGATCATTTAAAAAACGCGTGAAAATAGTTAGAATTTGCCAGACTTACGTGCTTTGACTTTACCAAAATGACATTTTGTCTTTATGTCCCGCAATAGCTCCATAAGCTTCATGTGGAAAACACGAGAAACAATGTCCGGCCTATCCTCAGCTCTCTGACCGGGAATGTTTAGTAAAGTCATTTCAATCTCAGGCCACTTTGGGTTGCACGTAAACGTTACAAACAAATCTGGCGATCCCGCCAATCGACATATAGCCATAGCATCTTGGTAGTTTTGCACCATGTACCTAGGACCTCCTGTGAAAGAGGAGGGCAGAACAATTTTTCTTCCTATCGCGCGTGCATTTGTGTCACCAGCTGTAATAGCATCCTGCAGACCCTTATACAGTTCACATCGTAATGTACTTTGGTTACTCTTCACCCACGATAGTCGGTCTTCTTCAATACATGTATAACTATCTACAATGAATTGGTGGAAAAGCCTACCACCCCACAACAGAACGGAGCCATCTTCTAATCTGCGTTGAATAATGTACGCATAATATTCACGCATTGTCACGGTCGTTCTTTTACTTTCTAACTGTACATCAAATTCTCTGTACGGTATGTCACACCTGAAAACATCCTCACCATAAGGAAATAACAGCGGATATTGCATTGACATAAAGGAAGGGTGATTTTCACTAATCCTTTTCAGTACCCCATTCCTGTCTTCAATAACTATATCACGACAGCCACACGAATCCGCGTTTGAGTTATCAACCAATGCTGCAATCTTCGACGAAGTTGGTCAATTGTACTGTCGTCCATCCCTACAACGTCTCCCCAACAGTCTAATGGTAATAGGCTGGTATTCCAATGCATGAAATCTTTCTCTAGCCATTCTGAACACTTTCGCCAACTCGCTACAGTTGTTGAACATGCATATTAAATTGCTGACAGTACCCACATCTAAATTTTGTGCCACACTTTCGCCGCACGACAAAACCCGGTTATTGACTTCATTACTGGTGTCATAGAAATACAACTGAGCAAATTTCGGTTTACCCGTTGACGAAAGAAGCGAGCCAATTCGATGGTGGTTTTGCCCGTTCAGTCTGAAAACATACGGACCACGACTGTTGTTGACGGAGCTATCAACATTCCCACCCATTGACGTGAAAGCAAAAATAGAGTTATAAACTCGAATTTGCCGCCTAAATTCTTTTGAAACAGATCCTCCATTGTAGTCCAGAAGTGTCATTAAATAACTGGGGGTAGGCCGGTAGGCTGGGAGCTGGACCTTTCCCTTCTGACAGCAGATTGAAAACTTTGGATTCAACTTTGTACTCCCCTTCTTTACTCTTTCTTCAAACCAAAGCAATGCTCCACAGAATGAACATGTACACGAGGGTGGGCCAAAACTGTGAGCAGAAAACATCTTACCTGCATATTTTGCGAAGAAAAAAATTAAAACTGTTTGTACAGTCAACTCATTTTATACCGACCAAGATAATGTACAGTACATACGCCGTCCGTAATTATCAACCGCGGGAAGTCGGACATGCTGTGACGCAGCGAACAGAGGTACGCTGTCACCATGTTGAGTCAAGTCAAACGATGCCGGCAAAGAGTCGGGGGGGCACCCTGTCAGCCGGGGGTTTTCTGCGACAACAATTAACAACGATAAGAACGTTAAAAACATGGAATAACCTGCAACGGACATGCTGCGCATCAGACGTCTGCTATTCCTTCAGACGACCATAGCAGACGAAGAATAAAATCACTCTTACTCGCAGCTGCTATCCTCAATTTTTTGTGCCTCAGTTTCTGAAGCCGGTTATGGCGATTTATCCAACAAACTGCAATCAGAAAACAACAATTAAGTAACAGCCGTGTATAGTACACATAGGTAGAAGGGGAAAAAAAGGAACCGAACTCTGTCGACGGCAAGATCAGCCAGTAGAAACCAATCTGATAGCTTTCTCCTCATGTCGTGGACAAAGAAAGTCGGAGAAATTATGCAGCGACATGTCTACAAAATGTGGACAGCAGTTGTTACATCTAATCCGTTTGTTTGTATAATATTTCTTTGCCTGTTTCCATCTCTGTAGCAGTCTGCATCTCGCCCTGGCAGACTTGCGTACCTGGGTATACAAATTAATATAGCATCAGGACAAACGGAGCAACATCAATATGACATCATTTAGGACCTGAAGAAACGTTAATGTAATTGCAAACAAAACAGCAACGCGTTCAAAGATAGTACAAAAACCATGCTTACCGACTGCTGACATGCACGCGTGTGCAACATGCTACTGTCTTACAGCAAAACCAACCATCCAGACTGCCACAGTTTGTTGAAAAATAAACACCGACCTATGCAACATTCATACAGTTTGCATTAATAAAGTAGGTGGAAGTCAGAAGGAGCGTAAAAAGAAACAAAAACTGTCATGTTTGTAGTCACCAAAAAAAGACATGTTCAAAATGAATAAATCTATGAAAAAGATGAAAAACACACGTACTTCAGCCGGTCATCGACAGCGTACCCAAAAACGTTATCTCTGACGACCCGTGGACCGAGAAATCAGAAGCTCTGTGTACCAAGAAAAACCACCACCGCTCAGGCAGGCGTTGCCTGCGTAACCAAAATCCAGCGTTTAATTGGTGCAAACAATATGCAACAACAACAAAAAAATGTTTGATCCTCGTTGACGTGCACCAAAAATGGAACCAGCAACAGCACACCTTACATAAACCATAAACATATACACGAAGAAAATACGGGTAATGCATGTTTGGATAAACAGTTGATCTAAATTCTAAATGGTATACAAAATGCACAAAAAAAGGCAGCAGACGTTAAGTAGTGCAAATCAAAAACGGGCATAGCAACGGAGGACACTGACCCACAAACCTTAATACGGACAACAATGCATTACTCGAATTGGCCGTAGACAGTATAACATCAACCATACCAAAAAACAGACAACAAAGTTAAGAAGTATGCTGTGAAAAGTTGCCAAAGTAGGTATTGCGAACGCGTGAAAAAGAGAACTAAATCTCACAACTCCAACAACACAGAAAAAAGGTCCACTAAAGCAGGCAGGTGAACAACTTTAACCCATAGACAACATATACGCAGCAACAACATCAATGGCAGAATAAAATGAAGAATGTACGGTTACGGTCCAGGCAGACCACCTGTTTGCCAAACCAAGTGGAAAGTCCACAGTTCAGCAAGCAAGGACTTTTCATTGTCAAACAATAGCAAGCACACATACATGAGAGGAAATCAATAAGGGCATAGTAATAGCAGATTAAATGTGCACAAGCCTTGCAACAGCAACATTTAACATACAGTTTCAACCTATCACACAATGTTCTTTTTATGCAAGCAGGAACTTAATTATTCGTACGTCATTTCATATGAATCATTCATACAAACACGTCACATACGCTGTAAACAATGAGACATAAGCAGAAGTCAACAAAGCGGTGGGTTGAGCAAATGAAGACGCGCGTTAAGGTGGAGTTAATGGGAGCAGAAGAAATTAAAAAGTTTGGATACGCCGACGGACCAAACAATCACCTGTATACCCTACACAGGGGAAAGGAGGAAGATTCGTAGAACGGCAGGGCGTAGTAGATGATTCGCTGAGGAGAGGACAGCCCGTAGACCAATCGAGCGGGAGAGGACAGCCTGTAAAGTTGAGGGGAGAGGAAGGCGTATTTTCAGTAGGTCGAAGCGTAGGAATGAGGGAAAGAAGAGAAAACGAAGGAGGTGTGCGACACACGTGACCGAGCAGCAGTTGGTGGTGAGGCAGTTGAAAGGAGAGAAGGGGAAAACGAAAAGAACGTGGGAGGGGGAAAAAAAAATAAAAAAAAAAAAGGACAGCGTGTACAATAGGATGTTATTTT
Organism: Allium cepa; assembly: GCA_030765085.1. NCBI lineage: Eukaryota > Viridiplantae > Streptophyta > Magnoliopsida > Asparagales > Amaryllidaceae > Allium > Allium cepa. The sequence continues at coordinate 455,390,434 of CM060938.1, read as the reverse complement.
GAAATAACGAACGTGGAGGAAGCCATGTCAGCAATTGGAAGTTCCTGTTTTATTATAAAGTAATAATTCTCAGGTTTATTAGCATGGGTTTTTCATATTTTTTTTTTGCAATGAGATTTCAAAACCGAAATTTTCCATCGATTCCGGCCTGCCAGTGCCGAAACCAGACTGGGATGGACGGGTTTTCAGTGTGCCGCTGGGAATCTCGAACCATGAAATAAACTCAAAATGCTTCAGTTGAGTGAAGTATTTGCAACTTTATCTCCCATAGCTTATAGAGTAGCATGTCTGATGAAGGTAATAAGCTTGCTGAATAAGAGACCAGAAGCCATAATTGTATGATTAAAAACTCCGGCATTCCTCACATTCCAGATTTCAACACCGAACTTCTTCATAATAAGAAGAAATAATATGTTCTTCATAGTTTTGTGTCTTGTCTGATTAAAAATAGAAAACTATTCTTGACGTCTCTCTTCGGCTTAGGGAAATCGTAATACCTTAAGACACAAGTCCATAATTCATGCACATAATCACATTCAGAAAATATACAGTTTCCATGTAGGAGTTGCATAGAGAGTAGTAAGTGTTGAGAAAAATCCCATTTTAGTAAGTTTATCTTGGTTAAGAAGAGAGCTCTTTAATATTTTCTAGAGATGAAATTTGTCCTTTGTAGAGCCAAAGGAGTTCTAGATCCTCTTGTACAAAGGGTAGATAGGTTAGAGGATTCTTAGGTCACCAGCTTGGTGAACTAATTTAATGTTATGCCCATTTTTAAAATTTGGCCACGTAAATCCTTTAGCATGTATAACATGAGGTTGTCCAATATGTTATTCCAAAGATTTCTTACAAAATCACTACTATAATAAGGAAGGACTATATCTCCATATTGTATGTAAGTTCTTGCAAAAGCTTTGCCAAGGTTCCCAGAAGCCAGTTTTTCACTATGAGAAAGTAAGTTATTTAATATGATGTCAGAACCTACCCAAGGATTATGCCAAAAAGAGAAGTTTTCAGAGCTTCCTCCATTATATTTGATAAAAGGTAGGAAAATATGCCTTAATTTGAGGATGCATCTCTATAGCCACGAATATGATCATGGAATGCGTGTAGTCCAAAAGTTCTTTTTTTAAAGATGATAGTTATTCATCCAACAAACCATAGGGATTTCACATTTATTACTAAGGAACTCGAGTGTGTAGGGACAGAAGCTTGGTTCTAAATAGACAGTTCAAATTCCAAGACCCCCTCTTTTTTTTTTGAAACATTGCTTTTCTTAAAGGAGATGGCTTGAGTTCTCTAGAAAAAGAATCACCATGCCATAGGAAATGATTCAGGGCCTTATTTATCATAGAAATGAATTTTTTAGGAAGATAAAGATTCTTGAAAGTAGGCAGTCATAGCTATACCAATAGACTTGATGATAGTGATCCTTCCTGCTTGAGATAATTAATGAGTAAGCCATGTACTAAGCTTACCAATAATAGCTCCATACAAAGGCATCCACCGATTAGTACTTATTCTAGAGTATGTCAGTGGAACCCCCAAGCACACAATGTTAGGTGGTATAGGTTCTAGATTGGATATATCAATGATGTCAGAAGTTTCAGAGCTATCAAGACTAGTAATTAAAATATTTGATTTGGGTAGTTAACTATTAGACTAGTCAACTTTTGAAAATTGATCATGGAGTTTATAATGGAGAAGATAAAGTTTGTATTAGGTTTAGTAAAAATTACTAAATCATCGGCAAACATTAAGCATGTTATTTGTAGGTCCTTACACTTGGGTTGAAGCTTTAATCTTTTGTTATTCACTTCAAAGTTCAACATACTAGTATATATATCCATAACTAAGATAAATAAATAGGCATAAACTAAGTCATCTTACTTTATTCCATGAGAGGATTTGAAATAACCAAATGGAGAGTCATCAAGAATAATAGAAAAGAATGGTGTAGAAATAAATGTGTTGATCCAAGCAATAATAGGTCCAGGGAAATGCATTTTTATGATCACAATGATGAGAGAATTACAATTAAGGGAGTTAAATGCTTTTTGAATGTTCAAGCTTCACCATACATCTTGGAGAGATGTTCTTTGTATTATAGCCTTTGAGTAGTTCATGGGTTAGAGGAATGTTATCAATTACATTTCTGTCTCGGAGGAAATCCACTTGTTTTGGAGAAATCATTCTAGTACTAGTTTTAGCCTAGTTGAAATTATTTGTGTGATACATTTATATATGATAGTATAGTAAGTTATTGGTCTAAAATTAGCAAACAGAGTTAGGGTGGCCTAATTTAGGAATCATGGAAAAATTAGTAGAGTTGATGCCACATAGTAAAGTGCTTGCATTAAAGAAAAGGCGTATAGCTTTGTAGAAGGTGTAAGAGATTATGACCCATGAGTCTTCGTAGAAGAAAGCATTGAAGCCATCAGGCCTACTGGTACTAGAAGAATTCCGAATAAAAAGAGCATCTTTAACTTCATGGTCAGATATTCGAGTGTTCAAGGCAGAAGATTCCATGGGAGTGATGGTAGGAATATCATAAAGATATATGCTGGCCAGGTTAGAATTTAGAATACTTTAAGAGTTGAAAAAATTGATGAAATAATGTAGCATGGAACTGTTGATATCATTAGGTTCATAGTGGTTATTCCCTTGCATATCATAAATTGAATGAATCATAGAATTTGAGTAATTTATTTTCAAGGATGGGTAGAACAAACTAGTATTTCTATCACAATTGAAATAAAAATACTTATCGAGTTTTTGTTTAGACGTCGCTTCCACACCTTCGAGACCTCTAAGAAGCAAGCTAATGATATTATGTTTTGAATCAAAACGGTTAGAATTGGAGAGGTTACTCAACATATCCTTTTGTATCTTATCAAGTTCACTTCTGACAACATTAGACTTGTTAGAGCTAGTACCAAATTCTTTGAACTCCTAACTTTTAAGGAGAACGTTGGTACTTTTGAGCTTATCCTAAACTCAAACATAGGATTAACATGCACAAAAATACTAATGCCTCGTTGCAGAAGATGTTTAAAAGTGTGTTAATTAGTCCAATTGTTAAAAAAATTAAATGAGGCATGACATTTCAGAGGAGCTCCTTTCCAAGCTAGGATGATGGGACTGTGATTAGATATACCAGGGTTGGGAAAGTGAGAGAAAAGTGTAGGCCAGGGAGAAAGGGCTTAATAATTGTATAAGGAGTGATCTAGCTTACAAAATATTATATTGTCGTGTTTGTTTTTTTTGTTCCAAGTGTACATAGCTCCAATCCTTTTGATTTTAGATAGGCCGAAGAGATGTAGGGATTGATTGAGATGAGTGATTCATTCATAGATGTTACCACCTATTTTTTAGGAGATTTTAAACAGGTAGTTAAAATCTCCTAATGTAACCCCGTGGGATTTTCCTAAAAATAAAGAAGGAAATATAATTAAAAGATAAGAACAAACCTAAAAGAGAGATTTTCATAAACATTCGAATTTTACTACGGGACTTAAACCATCGTGTCCGTGGAAATTTTCTGCATCACGTTCATATATAACTTGTTAAGATCCGAGCTAAAGTGAAAAAGTTACGGAGGTTAGAATAATAAATAAAATTAATATATATATATATGATTAAGGGCCAGGTCGACCCACACTGGGCCTCGGTCGACCGAGGGCGGTTGACTTAGCCCCAAAGGCGGTTGATCCGACCTTGTGTCGATCGTAGGGTTGCGACCTGAAGTCGATTTGTTTCGTGCGTGCGAGATTGTTGCGTACTGGCTACGATTTCGGATGACGAATGAGATGATTTTGGACTAGGATCTGACCGTAGCAAGTTGAGGTGTTTTCCTATAAATTGACAGTTATGTTAGTCTTAAACCCTTATTCTCTCCATTACAACGAAACTCTGCCAAAATAAAACCTCAAACTCCAATTCCCAAATCAATTTCTAAACCCTAATTCTATTCTAAATCTCAAACTAAGTTAAAATAAAACGGGATCTAGCAACTGGAGGAGAGGCCTCCGTGGATTTAGGGGAAAAAGCTTGCCATGCTAGAGGAAAACCCAAAGCTTACGGCAGAGATGAGTGAGCACAAATTTAACAAGTTAATTAAATTAATTGATTTTAATCCCTACCCTATGTTGATTTGACTATTAATTCTAAGATTAATCCCTTAAATTATTAAATTGAGAATCTGGAATAATGGATCCTTTTATCCAATTGTAATTGACATGTGTAATTTGTTAAACTACATATGTTTAAATTGGATTTGACACTTATAATTTACAAATTGGAATAATGTAAATGTTGCGAAAAATGTAATAATGATAGGACAAACAGATTTGCCCCACTGAAATAAAATTAATGGATAATTCTGACAATTGAACGAAATGGATTACTTTGCTTAACAAATAAACCGAAATATGTCTGGATTGTAGACAATCGACCTATGATAGTATAGGTTGATTGCCATAAGTCACTTTAGACTTAGTAGATTGTTTGGGGTCTTAAGCAGATTGGTGCACGAACCCTATTGTTCTCTAAATTGCTTGATTGGCATAGACACATTTAGGTGTTCATATTTGCGGTAGCAGACTTAGTTCGCATTTTTGTATCATAAAGTAGGATGTAGAGTGTCGTTGAGACATGCAGATAATGTTGCAAAAGGTGCGCACAAATGTTAGGATCGAGTTACCGGTCATTGGTCGAGGTGCTAGGATCGGGCTACCGGTCGTTGGTTGAAGTGTTTGGAAAAGGAGAAGTACCGATCATGGGCATTCTCATGGGCCCATATGGGCGTAACGCTGGAAGCGTGCCTAATACCAGCAGGAGTTAGGCGCTGTAACTCCCAAGGGTACGTAAGATGTATTTTGCTGCTAGGATCGAGGGGTTGGGTACATGTGCATCGATGAGTCACTACGCGAGTTTACATACGTGTTCTTCCCCTCTAGGCATAGTGTGAGTTAACGTAGGATAGTAGTTCCCCAAAACTGGAAGATCGTCTGGTGAGGTGCGATCTGTTGTTATCTCCCTGATGTTAGACTGATGATCTTTGATATGTGACCTTAGGCATGTGATGGTGCACAGACACTACATACATACATACTCTATATCACCTAGAGTAGACTTGGAGTCAACTATATTTCATTTCCATGTTAGTGTTGTTCTCATTCGCCAGACATATGTCTGACCCATTATATTTTCCTCCACTGTAGGTGGACAGAGCAGCCGTTACAGATCTGATATGCACGTAAATGTGCATATTATTACTTCCATATTTAATCGAATTTATTTAAATAAATAAGCGTATAGGGTATTTTAACATGTTTAAACCAAAATTCAAATTATTTTCAAATCATCATTTATCCATCTTCATTTATGGGAAAAATTGTCATTTTGTATGTGAATTAATTTGAGAAAATTTACTAGGATATTTTAATGTTTTTTTGTGAGAATTTTAGTGAATTTTGGAAAAGGCTTTATGAAGATATGCATGCACAAGAGAAGAAAACATATGAAGATGAAAATAATTCATTGCATGCATCATGAAGGACCACACATACCCACTTGCCTTGATCTTCAATTAGAAGCTAATACACATGTTAGTGGAGGTAAAAGTTACATGCACATTTAATGGAGGATTATCTCATGCTAATGATAACTTGGTGGCCACACTTCCTCAAGGGTATTTTGGGTGGTCCCTAAAAATATGCATTAGGATTTTAGGCTTGTATAAATACCCCATATATTCATGTAATTAAGCTCTTAGCCTTCTCTTTAGTTAGTTTAGTTTTAGGTTCAAAAATAAACAAAAAGAATTCTCTCTTCTTTTTCATTGCTACCTAGCCATTTTCTTTCATGTAATTTTCTTTTGTGCAATGTTAATTCATGTTTTTTTTCTATTTACATGCTCTCTTTCTTTTCATTTTCATGTTAGTAGTGTAGATATTTTTATTATGCAAGTAGATTAGTTTTTATTTTATTTTAATTAGCTCTCTTCTTACTTTGCTTGCATTTTCCTCTTGTTTATGTTTATGTTTATGTTACAATCTACAATTGTTGAAATGATAACAAATATGAGAAGTTAAACCCCTTCAATTTAAGGTAATGAAGCTCTCTTAATCATGTAGATTCATCATAATTTGTTCATTTATGTTCTCTTTTTGTGCTTAATGGAAAGTTGCATGTTGATGTAAGTTTATTAATGAATTTGATAGTCTATGATGTTAATTACGTATAGGTTATTCTTACTCAAATAAACATAACTTACATCATCATCTAACTGATTGATTTTGATAATGGAAGTGGATTTAGAATCAAAATTTGATGGTTTATGTTACTAATTCAATAGTAAATAAGTCATGCTTAAAATAGAATTTATTTTAAATTTCATTGTTATTTTTTTCATAAGGGTTGCTAAGTGGGTTTGGAGGGTATGTTGAAGTTTGATTGTTTATGTTGGGCTAATTAGTAGCACAAATAGTCCATACTTATGATAAACATATCAATTAAATTCTCTAATGAACAAAAGAGAGATCATAATTTATATTGTGTTGATTTATGTGATCATGAAAGTGGATTTATCTCTAAATTATCGTTTAATCTTATAATTTTCATTCACTTTTGTAGTGGTTAGTTTTTGCAATTTTAGTTTACAACACCTTCTAATTCTTAGTTTAATTTGATTGAGTATAAATTTTAAAATCAATACAATTCCCTACGGATCGATCTGTACCCGTAGAGTATTAGAATTGTACACTGTGTGCTTGCGATTATTTTTAATTTATTTTTTTTGGCTATTTTTCTAATCCGATAGAGATTTGGTCGTTAAACAAGTTTTTGTCACCATTGTTGGGAAATTTTATTTGAATTTATTTCTATTCTTCGAATTATTTTCTATTTGATTTTATTTTGTGTACGAATTGCATTTTTTTTTAAATTATTGTGGTGTGTGTTTGTTGTTGGATTTTTGCTTGCATTTTTGTTTGTGTGCTTGTACCTTTTCTAGTTGCTTTTGCATTTATAGATTTAAAAAAAATATCCACAATTTCATTTCAAAGACTAATTTTTTTTATTTGCATTTTACAACTTTTGCTTTGATTATACTTTTACAACTTATTATATATATATATATATAAACTGTTACATTTGCTTATGTTGACAGTAACTTGCTTCTGCTCATTCCACCACCACCACCTCCATACTTCCTTCTGCCAACTGTTGGTGCGAGATTCCGACTCCAATCGAAACCCCACGAGCGCAGCGGAAGACGGGATCGTGATAAGCAGTGTAAAAACAACCAATCAATAACTCAAATCCAATCACAATCAATCAAAATCCCAGACAAGCAAATCAAAGATCAAGGCAATAATGAAAATAAATCACACAGAGATTTATAGTGGTTCCACTAACGTTGTGTTAGTGTACATCCACTTTAAGAGAGAGCTTTTATTATTATTGACGAGAAGAGTACAAGAGATTGATTACAATGATAAATAATCAAAATAGAAATTGATTTTGTGGAGAAGAGAATTGAAGAAAATTAGGTTTTGATAAACCCTAACTTGGAGGAGGCTGATCTCTTATTGTTGCTTGCACACGCTTCTCTCTCACCCTGGATCTGATACCTGAGGCTAGCTTATATAGGAGAATAGAAACCCTAGACAATATTTCAAAATTGCCCCTGCGGATATCACAAATTTTCACCCAAGTCCGCGAGATGAAAAACTGAAAAAAAATCGTTCTAGACGTCTGGCCTAAGGGTCAGACGTCTGACTTAAGTCTCTGGAGCGACTTCGCTCCAGATCAGACGTCTGACCCACTTGGTCAGACGTCTGACCGAGTGTTCTGGAACCACTCCAGAACAATTTCAGACGTCTGAAAATAATTTCAGACGTCTGAAATTAGTTGTTGTCCCCAAACAGCCCACTTCACCTTTTCTCTTCTAACTTCCACCTCCGGACTCCGATTTGCAAACCGTTTCCTCCGTTACGAAGCTACTTCCGACCACTACAAATCCTCATATAGTGTCGCCAAACTTTAACACTCCACATCGATACTATATCCATCTTCAATTCCAAAGGTACCATATCATCAACGACAACCGATAGCGCCAACTATCACCTCTTCTACCTTCAACCAAACATGAATGCTTTCCCAATGAGCTTCGGCAAAGCCACCGCCCATTGCACTCCACCAACGAGCTCAGGCAAAGCCCCCGCCCGCTAATGAAATGTTGAAAACATCCAAATCCTAAGCTATCTCACCAAAGACTAGCACTTACCAAGAAGATAGAACATCAATCTCTCTCACCAATACTCTTCCTCATCTACCACCAAGCTCCTCCCTTAACCGTGCCACCCCGTGGCACCTAGCACTTCTCTAAGCGAATCAAGTTCGAGCAATGCTCGAACTTTCCGACCGGCAATGCCTTAGTGAACATATCCGCCGCGTTATCCTTTGTGTGCACTTTTCGAAGATATACTTGCTTATCTTCATCCATGGCTACTAGAAATGACTCTCTCACCTCAATATGCTTAGTCCGTGAGCTAAAAGCCAAATTCTCTGTCAAGTGAATAGCACTCTGGCTATCACATCGAACATCAATACTATCATGCCCGAATCCCAAGTCACACAACAATCGCTTCAAATAAAGTGCCTCCTTTGCCGCCTCCACTGCGGCTATCAACTCCGCCTCCGTAGTGGATAAAGCAACTATGGTCTGCAATCTAGATCTCCAACTTATGGCTGTTCCCCCAAGTGTGAAGACATATCCAGAAGTTGATTTTCTTCGATCCCTATCACCAGCGTAGTCCGAATCACAATAACCAACCAACTTGCAATCCATCGCCTTACTACCGCCAAAAATAAGACCATGAGATGATGTGCCTCTAAGGTATCTCAATATAAGCTTCGCAGCTTCCCAATGCGATTTCCTCGGATTAGCCATGTAGCGACTAACCATCCCGACGGCATTTGCAATATCGGGCCTTGTACACACCATAGCATACATTAGACTACCAACCGCACTAGCATATGGCACCTTTGCCATATAAGTCTTGTCTTCCTCCAAGATAGGTGATCCTTTATTCGAAAGCTTCATATGCAAAGGTAAAGATGTATATGACGCCTTTGCATTCTCCATGCTAAACCGACAAAGCACTTTCTCTATGTATTCCTTTTGAGTTAGTTTCAACTCAAAATGCTTTCGATCCCTTACAATTTCCATGCCCAATATCCTTCTTGCTTCTCCAAGATCCTTCATTTCGAACTCCGATTTCAAACTCAGTTGTAGTTTGTTGATTTAATTTTTATCTTTTGAAGCAATGAGCATGTTGTCCACATACAAGAGTAAATACACCCAACAATCATTTCTCAACTTCTTGAAATAAACACAAGCATCCTTGATGCTTCTATCAAAACCATTTTCAAGTATAAAATGATCTAACCACTTGTACCATTGTCTAGATGATTGCTTTAAACCATATAGTGATTTCTTCAATTTGCAAACCAAATTTGACTTACCATCCACAACAAAACCTTCCGGTTGCACCATGTAGATGTTTCATCCAAGTCACCATGCAAGAAGGCGGTTTTCACATCAAGTTGCTCCAACTCCAAGTCGTGAATAGCAACTATAGCAAGTAATATCCGGATAGAAGTATGGCGCACAACCGGTGCGAATATCTCATCATACTCCTTTCCCTTCCTTTGTGCAAACCCCTTAGCCACTAGTCTAGCTTTATAACTTCCATCGTCCTTCACCTTGTATATCCATTTGCACCCAATAGCACGGTTTCCTTTAGGAAGTGGAACCAAATCCCAAGTTTGATTCTTCAACAATGATTGCATCTCTTCCTCCATGGCACAAATCCATTTCGAGCTATCACTCGACTTCATGACGTCATCAAGGTCCATCGGCTCATCTTGGACTACATGAAGAGCATAGTCCAAATTATCACAAAAGCTAAGATAGTTCCAATCACCATATCTTTCGGGTGGTCTTATAGTACGACGACCAACCCGAGTAGCAATACCATCACATAAACTCCCTTCGGCTCCACCTTGAACCGAATCTTCTCTAGAATCATGTACATCACCAACACTACTAGAGGCACCATATGGACCATGTGATGTAACATCAACCGCTACCTCCTCACAAGCATCGCCAACTACTCTACTCTCTTTACTCCTTGGACAAAATGTGGAAATAATTTCCTTCTCCTTTGATTCACCATGAACCAAATCCGAAACATCCGATGATCTCACATTCTCCTTGAACATCGCCGACTCATCAAAAGTAACATGACGAGAATTCACTACCTTCTTCGTTTCCGGATTCCAAATCCGATAGCCTTTTACACCATCCGTATAGCCAAGCAAAATCCCCTTGAAAGCTCTAGGTTCAAGCTTATCATTTCCCGGATCATGCACATAAACCGGACTGCCAAACACACGAAGATAACTCAAGTCAATGCTCTTTCCCTTCCACACTTCCTCCGGAATTTTGTTACTAATAGCTGAGCACGGAATTCGATTAATAATATGCACTGCAGTTGACAAAGTTTCCGCCCAAAATCCCTTTGCCAAACCCGATGTCAATCTCAAGCATCGAGCTTTCTCAAGTAGAGTACGATTCATTCTCTCCGCAACACCATTCGACTACGGATCTCCAGGTGTAGTAAAATGCCTCCGAATACCATGATGCTTGCAATACTCCAAAAATTCTTCGGAAATATACTCTCCGCCATTGTCAGACCTTAGAACCTTCAAAGACTTTCCACTCTCATTCTCATCAAGAGCCTTCCACGCTTTGAACTTTGCAAATGCCTCCGACTTGGCCTTCATTACATACACCCAAACTTTCCGAGAAAAGTCATCTATAAAGGAAATATAATAGCGAGCTCCAGCTAAAGAAGCTACAGGTGCCGGTCCCCAAACATCCGTGTGAACATACTCAAGAACCCTTCTCGAATCATGTTTTCCTTCACCGAATGAAACTTTAGTTTGCTTCTCCATGACACAATCTTCGCAAAACTCTAACTTGTTGAAACTTTCTCCATCGATCATCTCTCTCTTTCGAAGAACATCTAAACTTCTCTACGAGACATGACCTAACCTCAAATGCCACAGCCTAGTCGCATCCAAGCCACGAGAACTATCAACCCCCATACAAGTTTCACCTTCCACAGACACTCCTTGAAGCAAATAAATACCATGAGTCCTTGCACCCTTCATCACCACAAGTGCCCCCTTCGAAACCCACAATCTATCACTTTCAAAAGTGATCTTACAACCTAAAGAATCCAGCTGCCCCAAAGAGATAAGAGACTTCCTAAGTCCCAGAACATAGCGCACATTAGTGAGAGTACGAACCACTCCGTCAAACATCCTAATTTGCACGGAACCAATGCCTTTCGACTTACAAATAGCACCATTTCCCATAACAATTGAATTTCCTTCTTTGTCGATGTAAGAAGAAAAACAATTCCTATTTGGCGTCATATGATAAGACGCCCCCGAATCGAGCACCCATTTGCTATCCGAAACATCTGATGCTACTGCCAATAAAACATCTACCACTTCCTCACCAACTGCATTCTCTACCGCTACGGATGAAGATGCTACTTCCTTCTTTGCCTTCTCCTTGTCCGGACACTCATTCTTCTAATGACCGGGCTTCCTACAAATATAGCACTTGCCTTTTCTTTCCTTCGACTTTCCTCTCCAACCGGGGTTCCTTGATTTAGAACGCCCCCGGTTCTCCTTCTTCACATGCCTCTCCTTCTCCACAAAAAAGCCATGATCATTACTAGCACCACTACTTCCATCACCTAACTCCTTCATTTGATCCCGCAACTTCTCGCTAAGAAGACCCGTCTTGACATCATCAAGAGTCAATGTATCTCGGCTATAGATCAAACTGTTTGAGAAACCTGTATAGCGGTCCCGGAACGAACACAACAATATCATCGCCTTTTGCTCTTCCTCAATCTTCAAATCTACCGCCTTCATCTTCATTAGCAAATCATCAAAAATGTTTAAGTGCGCCTTCAGCGAAGTACCATCCTTCATCTTATAGGTGAAGAATGTTCGCAATAAGATCAAACGATTCGTCAGTGACTTCTTCATATACAATTCCTCCAACTTGTCCCAAATACCCTTAGCGGTTGTCTCACCACTAATTTCAGAAATAACATTCTCTCCCATAGCAAGTTGAAGTGTAGTGAATGCCCACTCCTCCATCTCCTCTCTCTCAACATCCGAGATGCCCGCTGGCAATAAATGTGTGTCAAACACTACCCGATGCACCCGATTCCTTCTAAGAACCGCTTTCATCTTCCATTGCCATTTTTCAAAATCATTATCGCCATTCCACTTGTCTATTACCAATTGTGATCCTGAAGCTACGTACGAGCCACGTACATAAGGAGCTACACCACTTGGAGTACCCATTGAGGAACTACTTGAGTTATTACTTGATTAAGGCATCTCTACAACCACCTACCAAAACCTGAAGCTATGATACCAAATGTTGGTGTGGGATTCCGACTCCAATTGAAACCCCACGAGCGCAGCGGAAGACGGGATCGTGATAAGCAGTGTAAAAATAACCAATCAATAACTCAAATCCAATCACAATCAATCAAAATCCAAGACAAGCAAATCAAAGATCAAGGCAATAATGAAAATAAATCACATAGAGATTTATAGTGATTCCACTAACGTTGTGTTAGTGTACATCCACTTTAAGAGAGAGCTTTTATTATTATTGATGAGAAGACACTACAACAGTTTATGCTTTTCATAGCGTTTGAAAAATGCTATAACAGGCTACCATAGCGTTTCAGAGAACGCCGCGGAACCACAAGCTATGGTAGGCCGGCAGCATTACATAGCAGGAAGGAAAACGCTATAATATCTAATAGCGTTTACAAAAGGTCGTAGCGTTTGCAACCTACAGTAACGTTTTTTCGCTGTTATTAAACTTAAACGCTATAGGGAATTATAATCCTTCATTTAACTTCTATAGCGTTTTTGATCACATTTTATAGCGTTTCATCAAACCATGTTATAGCGTTACAATGTTTTCCGATAGCATTTCTTGTCATGTTTGCATAGCGTTTTTGTTTTCTACTATAGCGTTTTTGAATCTATTATAGCATTTTTGGTGGAAATTTTTTACATCTCATATAGAGTTGCGATAGCATTTGATGAATCAATAGCGTTTTTGATCACATTTTATAGCGTTTCATCAAACCATGTTACAATGTTTTCCGATAGCATTTCTTGTCATGTTTGCATAGCGTTTTTGTTTTCTACTATAGCGTTTTTGATTCTATTATAGCGTTTTTGGTGGAAAAATATTACATCTCATATAGAGTTGCAATAGCGTTTGATGAATCAATAGCGTTTTTCGAACGCTATCCTATATAATATTAATTTTCAGCATTTGTTTCAATTTTCATTTTATTATATTACATATATATATATATATATATATGCACACAGATAGATATATGTATACACATTACACACACACACACACACATATATATTAAAATGTGGATCCCAAAAATAACAAATCGAGAAGATGACAACAACTATATGTAACAATGATAACGTTGCAGTGAATTCTAATTTGGAAACACACAATCAAACCAGTGGAAAAGTTTCAAATAATTCTGCTAATATTTCAAATACTACAAGACATGGTCGCATGATAATAGTTCAAAATAGTCTAACAAATGAACACAAATACTACAAGACATGATCACATGATAATAGCTCAAAATAGTCTAACAAATGGACACAAATACTCAGTTATGGAGACGATGATATGAAAATGGCTGCTACAGAAGATTCTTGCAAGGATCTAAACATTGCTCCAGGTTGCTTCAGTGTTAACCAAGTTCCTGCATTAAATGACAAAGTAGACAAAGTATAAAAGTGCTGAAGCTGTTGACAAAGTATAAAAGTGCTGATACTTTTCAAAACAACTAATATCATTTTCTGTTAATTTTTTCTTTATCCAGAAGGACAATAAAATTATTTCCATGTTTTTGAATTTGAATCAAACCTCAAAGCTTTCGGTTTGTTTTCCAATCATCAGAGTGACATAAAAAACTCAAGATTTTGGGTAACTTCACGGTTCAATGAAAACGAATTTTTTTGTGTCTTATTTCTGAAACTTTAATTGATTATAGTTTAGATTTAAACAGCAAAAATTCAACCACTGAACTAATATGATTGTCAGTCATAAATTTCTAGACCACATAATCTAGTTTCCATTTGTAGTTCAAATACCATCAAACATCCCCTATCCTCAACATCACCAACTCAACATATATCATTAAACTTCCAAAACACCCCACAACAGCTTCCCCATTGCAGACCACCCACTTTACTGTCACAACCACCAACATCCTACAATACAACCTCTTCTTGTAAACTCCATACTTCACTGATCATCTCTGATCACATCTGACCATCAACTCCACTACAACACACTCCTCACCTTTCAATCTACTGCACATACTACTCAAACCATTCAACATCTTCCTTCATCCAAAATGCATACAACATCCCCTTCAACAAGCACATTTACATCATTTGCTTCCCTGAACTTACTACACTTAACCGCCTCTTAATATTTACAAACGCATATAACATTTACATCCTCCTTAAACACTGCACTTTAAACTTCCCATCTTCATAGCCTGTGCAACTGTGCTGCACATTCAACAAACCAACCTACTGGCCATACACACCACAACCTGACATTCTAACCCGCCTGAAAACTATCTCCATCTCCACCAAGTTTGCAACTTCTTCATCTACCATACTCTACAATTCTCTGCAATACATCACCAAAACATACTGCCTCATTCAGACAATCACCACCCCAACTCCTCCTCTATTCCTACACAACTGCTAACATCCACCTACAAACATCTCTACAGTTCCTAAACCAAAATCCCACTGTTACCACCAACATCCCTCTGCAACAACTTCTCTACTGCTGGTTCACTTTTGCTGACCCCTACATTCAAATCAACAATCCCTTCCTCCATCAAATACCCTTATCTTCCCCAGCAACTTTCCAAACATTCACCACTTCCTCACACACCAAAAGAAATTCACTTTACTTGCTAATACAATCACAAAAATAACACTATTCCATTCAATCTCCTGACCACAGTGCCACATCCAGTATCACCTTCCACCTCAGCCTGTCAACAACATAACTCCACCTTCACTGACTTCATACTTCACTGACAACAACACCCTATCTACAGACAACCCACCCCATACTTCACTAAATTCATCATTCTGTCTTAACCCACCCCATACTTCATCACTACAGACAATCCACCCCATACAACTCTGCCTTAACATCGCTAAGCCACCCAAAATTCCAAAAAACCACTACATTACCACTACATAACATCGACAGCCATTCAAACAACCTACAACCACATCGCCATTCATAAAACATCACTACAAACTGCTCTTACCACACAATTCTAAACTACCAGAACCTTCTCGCCGTCAAACTGCAAAGCACGTCACCACAAATCTTGCAACTGCTATTTCCCCAAATACTTCTCTGTAATCGCAAATCCAAAAATCACCGAACCTCCAAACGCGAAACCAACCACAACCTCAACTCCCTCTGACAGCACTCTGCCACATTGCAATTCAAATACCATCAAACATCCCCTATCCTCTTCTCAAAATCAGTTAACCCCAAGTCGTCACCACTTCTGACCACACCTACTCCTTACTAGAGACCCTTATCATCACATCTCCCTGCATATACTTCAGTAGTGCCACAAAACATCACAATAGAACATTGACCACAAACTACCTCTGGTCACTGCATATCACAATTCAGACACAAACCATCAGCATACTGCAGCTCTTGTTCACTGCAGTGCATCCAAACTTCTGCAATTCAAATTCACTTCTCAAATATCCTACCCCCCACATCAATTCCATCGCCAACCAAATCGTCATCACTGAAACCGCCTTTGTGAAATACCAATCGAATCCTTCAATAATCGAACTCTAACCAATCACCACTCCTTCGTTAGCAAGCACACGATCACTTCCTCCAACTGCTAGCATCGACAACCAGGTGTATATCATCAACCCTTCACACTCTTCAATCCGAGTAACCCGAACAACCTCCTCACCACCACCCCAAACTCCTCAAAAAACCAAATCCATGACTACCTATAGCAACTACATCCCACTGCATTGCCTTCTTCAATTTCCACACTGCAGCTTCATCCCCACCTCGCAAAATCAACCATGCACCAAGCGCAACTAATAGCAATCACCCTCTGCATTTCCTCCATCACCGCCCCTCCGACCATCTCCAATAAAGCCTCAGCAATCGACAAAACCACAACCCAAATTTATTTATTATTTCATCAGCATATGCTTTTTAAGCTAAAATCTTGAACATCCTTATTATTGTTATTTGGATATGTAAACTGAATATATGTTTGATAATTGATTAGATGGCGTACACTGGCTGTAAATCATTGGATTTAAGATTAGAGGCTAAAAGTTGGAATGAACAATAACGATAATAGTAATAATACTTATTATTAAAAGAAATCATCACTGTTTATATCATTAAGTTCATATTTTTTTTAATAAACAAAAATATGTAAACATTTATAAATATGAAAATTAAGTATGTATGAAAACACCTGCAATTTGTGACTTAATACTGAAATTAAAGTAATTGTACTTATTTAAGTGGTAGTGCCATTTTGTTTATATTGATTAATTAATATGTGAATGCTCGTATAACACATGATAAAATGATGTACATCAAACTTAGATTACTGCATGGGCAGCTAAGGTTGGCATGTGATTAAAAGTAAATTACTCACAAACAGTGCTACACTTCTGACCACTTCCCACTGCAAACCACCCAGACCATCAAACTTCACATATTCGTATATTTACATTCGTATATCTGACCACAGTGCTACACTTTGATAAGAACCAAAATATGCATATCAAACGAAAAACATAAAATGACTTTTATGCATGATGTATTATTCGTATATTTACCTAGAGTGTAGTTGTGAAGCTTTCTTTTCTTCTGATTAGTGAACAAACTTTAACAATGGTTACCTATATAAAAGAAAACCGTATAATGTCAAGAATTAAATCATACAATCAAATATGAATACATTTTGAAATTTTGTATATATGTATGAAAAAATTATACTTACTAGAACTTGATTCTATCACAACTTTTGAGGTTGGCCATGCCACTGTAGAGCCTACAGCATCTTCAATGCAGACAAGATCAGAAGATGGTCTCCACAGAACTGCATCGGGAACTGTAGCATTCACTACCCAAACTTTAACGGCGTCTCTTCCAAGTTGAACAAAATGGACCATTTCTTCTTGAGCGCATTCATTTCTTTTATGTTGAGAGTTTTGATGCAAAAGTACATTGGGATTGAAATAAAAACTATTTGGTTGTGTGCACTTTTTCAAGAAATTAACTAAAATGAAAAAACAGCACGAGTTATTAATGACAAGCCAAGAGCAAAAAAAGAAATTAACTGGAATTTAGACTGAAATTGATTGTGCATGTTTATGATTATTCAGAAAACTAACCTGAAAGACTTTGGTTGAACTTTTAAGTTCCTGTGCAACTGTGCAAATTTAATTTGTATTGTATGTCTTAAATTCCAACTCTACTAAACGGGGGTTAATATGTGCAAAATCAATTTTTTTTTGTTCAATTTTCCTAAAAGTGTTTCTATGGATGTTTCGTGAACCCGTTTTTGGAAAATAGACAAGTGTATATTGAAACATAAAAATGGTGTTTGACAAAACTTCCCAACGTATAAATTGTATCCTAACGGAACCGCTTTATATTCTTTAAGGAAGGAACATTGATTTTAAAAATAAACAGGGACCCTAGGCTTATTCACACTGCTAAAAACAAAGACCAGGTGGTGGCATACAACTATAATCACTCATATTACACCTAAACTTTGCAACTAACAAGAGTTAATTAGCAATTCAACATATATAATAATTTTACAAAAGTTACCATGCTTTTCCATCCTAGTAAAGAAAGTGGATCAATTGATCTTCAGCTAAGTGGAATTCTTTATCCTCCCATTTCACTGAGAATATACAAAGTGCAAACTTCAAATAGTTAATATGCAAGAATTTGGTAGCAATGTTTGAGAGATATCGATTAAACAACTAAGAGTTTAGCAATAGATGCAATCGTATTTACAGAAAATGGACAACATAACTCCACCAAAAAACAAAAATTGCAATGTCGTAAAAATGCTTTTAATTATCAGCGGATCCAAGTTGGATAACAGTGCTCAACTTGACAAGATCTGAATTATTTGGTCAGAATACAGACCTGCACTCAACTTGAAAGCACATTGCAAGGATACATTTCTTTGTTTTTTTTCCCATATAAGCAATTTTCTGTACTTCGTTTCTCGTTATAGAATGTCAGTAAATTAATCTAGGGGTAAGTGGAAATCTCAGCGTCTTGCCCAGCATAGAACACATAATGCAAAAAGCATGGCGAACTAAAGTCAAAGAAAAATGAATTGGATGAGGGGAATTAGTGTAAATGCATAAAAAGTTGTTTGCATGTAAAATCGTAGTTAAGTCTTCAGGAGACAAAAATATAAATAAATAAAAGAGTAAATTTGCAAAGTGGAATATACCGGCCCATGTCGATGCTCTAGTTCAAACAAAACAAAATACCAATTGGTGCATATTGAATGTGGGTTGAAAACCGGGGGCATTAGACAGATATATGACAAAAGAAGTCCATATGGGTAATAATATAGTTGTAAATAAGGCAATCGAGCTTTAAAATAACATATTACACGTGTGATGTAGTTATTATACCTAGAGAGTTGATGCCATGAACTCTTGCTCATTCAAAGACATTTATATACACTACTGCTAAAACCGAGGGATATGCCTATGAATACAAAATTTTGGTTATGCTTCTTTTTGGTCTTTTCATTTTACATTTGTTATGCAGAATCACGAATTGTAAATACTCAAAAGTCAGAAGATGGGTCCATAAAGACGCAAAAGAAAGCAAACAGCATAAGTTTTAACATGAATTTGAGGAAAATATGGAAAGAGAGGGTGGCAAAAACAACAAAATGGTTAAGCCCAGGTGGTCCAGATCCACAACATCATTGATCACAAGGATTTACTAATTTTTATGAAATATTTTGTATTGACATTATGAATATATATATATATATATATATATATATATATATATATATTTAAGGTATATGTAATAAAATATTTTGTGTTGACATTATGAATACATGATATATAATGTACACTTCATGCAGCTCGCTTTTAGCTAAACATATATGTGAGTGGTAATAGGGAAAAGTGAGAACAAGAAAACTAATATATCTACACAATAATTCCATAGATGAGTTTAGAGGTAAATGCTGGGAGCATAATCAAGGGAACTTACCATTCGCATGTAAGCAATACGTTTCTCCAAAATACATTTTTCATTCTGTAACTTCTCTACCTGATTAAAAAAAGTGCAATTAAAATATGAGAATAATCCATAAAAGAGCAAACGTAAACCTTAGTACCTTCCCTTACTTAACAGAATAATCTGCAAGATGTTTTCTGAGCAGCGAAATTTCTTCCTCGTGCTCTCTTACTTTAACAGCAATATCCTAAACATTAACATACACCAACAATGTAATATCTCAAACAGTCTTAGGAAATATGTTGTTTGATGTGATTGAAGAAGTACCTGCTTCCAGAGGTTGTTTGAGCTGTATCTAGTATGGGAATCAATCCTTGGCGAGGAGAGTGGAACTTCGAGTCATATTCTCCATCCTTTATATGCCTGTACCAACATACAATAACAAATTACCATGCGTTCAAATTTAATAATAAATGAACTAATTTTTTTTAGTTTAACCATTTTGCATGAAATGATCCAATTAATTTACAGTATAACAAAGTGATTATCACACCTGGTTGATGAGACTGATCTTGATGATGGTGTTGAGAGCTGGGATACACCAGTGCTATCAGTAGCATTTTGTATTCCACAAGATTGTAAGTTACCATTCAATTTAGTGCTCTCAGATAATTGTCGATTCCTTGTGTTACTTTGTAAAGGATCATCAACTGATGTATCATTTGTTAGTGATTTGTGTGCTTTATAAGTTCCCATGGTATATTCTTCTCTCGTGATGTCAGAAGATGGCCGTTGAGGTGAAGATTCTAATTTCTGCATAGTGTGAGCAAGCCTAACATAATCACATAATGCTCTTATGAAAAATAGTTGAACTTCTCAATAATCTAAAAACAAGAATATCATAGTACATACACATGGGTACAAGCTTGAAGTAGATACGAGCATAATATCTTAGTGAGTATCTATATGGATTGTACCAGATATGTAATGCTAATACCTTTTGCATTTGATTATACTATGATAGAAAAATGATTTTCATTCATTCACAGAAACATAAGTGAACAAAATAAATGTATACCACATGACCCGCTGAAGTAGGTTTACTAGGTGTATTGCATAAATATTCTTATTGTAGACAAATTACATTATCGTTTTAGCCCATGATTTGTGTTAACATGATCCAAGATAACACAACATCCAAGATAACACAACAACGTACTACGTTGAACAATTGGAAAAGTAAAATATTTGTTTAAAAAAAAGAATAGAAATAACTATTTATTCAAATGATAACCTTTTTTTTGATTTGCCTGGAGAATCGAGCTTCGCTTGTAAATTCTAGGGACATACACATACTTTAGGTACTTGTTACAGGGTTCGAACTCATAACCTTTGGTCATGCATTCCGGACCATCAACCAATTGCGTCAACCCTGTTGTAATTCTGCATGGACACAACTTTAATGCTATATCATCATCCACCGTATACATTCATAAATTACTTAATATCCAACTTAAAAGAAGAAAAGGGAAAATATTCCACATCTAATAGGATTGTAACCATAACTAGAAGGTTTTAGTTAATAAATGGCTGGTATGCTGGTATCAAGTCTGGAGCTACCGATATCTTCAAATGATACCACAATGCATTAGAATCTTATTTCAAAGAGAAGGCAAAATAGAGTACAATATGTTTATGTCTTTTAAAAACTAACCAGTTGAGTAATTCGCTATAAAATCCCAAGGGGCAAGCCTTGTGCCTTAGCGCCTTAACTACTTTGGGTAATTTACAGAATCACATGGTCTACATTCTACAAGTTGAGTAATCTTAACATTATGACATCAGCATCATTGGCATCTATTTACCCACTGTTCTTGGTTAACGAATATATATTGCCTCCAATGAAGTAGAAACTAGTGCACAAAACTGACAAGCACGCATAGGTATCTATCAGCAGATGAGAACATGAGTTCTTTTTCCCATCCACAGTTAGCAATAACTGATCTCGCACTGCATATCAGGGACTTAGGCACTTGGTAAACAAACCCCCCAACCCACCCACGCACACACAATTATTGTCACTTGCCATTTCAGCCTTCTGAGTGCTTATTCAAGTACGAAGAGTACTCCAATGAAAGTTGAAATTGGTGGTATCAACGCAAGGAGAGCAAAAATCAATATGATCTATCCAGTAAAATGGAATACGGAACAAATAGCAAATACAGTAAAGCTAAACCTCATTAATGCATCATCGTGGGTAGCAAAGAAAAAAACTTTCAGAGTGAGCTAAAAATATTAGGTTGATAATATAACATAATGTATGTACATTCATGCAAGAACGGAATAATGAAGTGCTTTAAACATTCTTATGTACATATTCATGGTACCAATGTCATATAATCAGAGTAAACCATGTATGTCATAAAATGCATGGTGTAATTAATCATGTCAAGAAAACCATCTTCCTGCATGCCAACTCAGTAAGTTATATCCGAGAATCCTTATCGCAAGTGATTGTAAAAGGAAATTTTCAATAATGAAATTCATAAAGCGTGGAAGAAATTTTATCTTAAAGTGTTAGTTTTTATTTTTAAGATCGATTAATATTGGATAGGAAACATTTCAAGCTTTTGGTGCTTACAAAGCTAACCAGATAACAAGAAATACACTGAATTGGTGAAATAATAAACTAAAATAGTTATATATACTGTCACAATGTGTAACCCGCATTTCCCCATTAGTTTATTAGATTAATATTTACCCAACATCTTTTAAGCTTTAGGAAAAACGTTGACATAAATAATTGATTCAGCTTACTATTTCCTCATGCACTGCATTGGAAGTCATTTAATTTAAAATATTAAGATGTGCTGACACAAGCATCACCATTCGATTCATGCTAATTAAATATTAAATCCTACCTAGCTGAAGCAGAAGAAACCAACGAAGGAGATTTGATCCAGAAAGAAGAATTTGCTACAGCAGAGTTGAGGAAGATGAGCTACAGTTTTTGAGCAGAGATTTTCAAAGCAGTCTGAACTGATTTTGGAATAAGCTAGGAATTACTGCTTAAAAATATCTCAAAACTTTTCGTTCTGGATCTGACTACAGATTCAAAAATAAACGGATTTAGGGTTTAGAGTTCTAGGGGGTAGTTGACGACGGCTGTCCAAATTGGCTGCTGCTTGCGCGAGAGATTACGACGCCAATTTGGATCGACTGTTGACGACAGCGGTTAGGTTTCGCGATTCAGGATTTTGGTTTAAGTGTTGCGTTTTGGGGATTTCATGGAGTTCGGTTGTTTTTTGGAGGAGGGGATGAAGGGAAAGAAAACTAGTATTTACTTAAGGAGGTCACCAGTTACAGGCGCAATTTTTTTATTCCCGCACAAAATTAATTGCGTCCCGCCTTTCTGATTGTATAGCGTTGAATACCTCAGATTTGTCCACCAGATAGCGCTGAGCACCCTCCATTACATAACGTGTAAAAGGAATAGGGGAAAACGCTTTGTTTTGCTGCTACCAAAAGTCATTATTCTTGTAGTGAGAGTACAAGAGATTGATTATAATGATGAATAATCAAAATAGAAATTGATTTTGTGGAGAAGAGAATTGAAGAAAATTAGGTTTTGATAAACCCTAATTTGGAGGAGGCTGATCTCTTATTGTTGCTTGCACACGCTTCTCTCTCACCCCGGATCTGATACCTGAGGCTAGCTTATATAGGAGAATAGAAACCCTAGACAATATTCCAAAATTGCCCCTGCGGATATCACAAATTTTCACCCAAGTCCGCGAGATTAAAAACTGAAAAAAAAATCGTTCCAGACGTCTGGCCTAAGGGTCAGACGTCTGACTTAAGTCTCTGGAGCGACTTCGCTCCAGATCAGACGTCTGACCCACTTGGTCAGACGTCTGACTGAGTGTTCTGGAACCACTCCAGAACAATTTCAGATGTTTGAAATTAGTTGCTGTCCCCAAACAGCCCACTTCACCTTTTCTCTTCCAACTTCCACCTCCGGACTCCGATTTGCGAAAAGTTTCCTCCGTTACGAAGCTACTTCCGACCACTACAAATCCTCATATAGTGTCGCCAAATTTTAACATCAACTTCATCACTATACCGCCTTTGGCTTCATACCTACTTCTAGAACAGTCAATTTTCATACTAACTTGCTGCTGCTACACTGTCAACCCCCTAAAACTGTCCACTGTCTTTCTCCTCCTCCACAAAAACAGCCCTATCAACCAACCCAGACCATAGCCACCCCAACCATCAAACTGCCCCCTGACCACCCATCACAGTGCTGCACAACCCTCACTGCTCGCCTCTCAACAGCCACAGTCCCATACGTACCTAACTTCACCACAACCCTTCACAACAGTCCATCCAAACCAGCCAACACCACCACTCCATATCACACACCCTACTGCAGTGCATCAAATTTGTCTTCTACCATCAGTTTCCATCAACCCTACCCATCAAATATCCCATCCGCTTACAACGAAACTCAACAGTACACCATCATTCTTTCATCACCACCTCGTTGAACGTACTTCACTTAGCCCAAAATTGCACTACACATCACAAACAGTGCCTACACCTAAAACAAACACAACATACTGTAGGATCTAGATTAACCCTAGAGGGGGGGTGAATAGGGTTATAGCAAATTTTCTCGATATAAACACAGAAACAAAACGCAGAAATAAATATGCTGAAAAAGTAAATCACACACAAAATTTACCCAGCTTCGGCAACCCCTGCCTACTGCTGCATTCCCAGATTTCTATTAGAATTAAACAGTATCACGCTTAAAAACACTCTACTAGACTCGCAGACCCTTTTGCTCCCGCTCACAAACACTCTACTAGACTCGCAAACATTTGCTCTCGCTCACAAACATTCTACTAGACTCGCAAACATTTGCTCCCGTTCACAAACACTCTACTAGACTCGCACACCCTGCTCCCGCCTATAGAGTTTCGTTTACTCGCAAACTCTGCTCCCGCCTACAATAGAACTTTGATTACTCGCAAACTCAGCTCCCACCTATAGAGCTTTGATTACTCGCAAACACTGCTCCCGCCTATAGAGCTCTGCAACCTCGCACACCCTGCTCACTGAACTAATTCTAACTAGACAATCTGACACGACCTAATCCCTAGGTGGTGATTTACAAATTCTTCGATTAGAAAAATAAAAACAACAATTAAAAGAAAAAAATTAATAACCCTAAATAAACTTAAACTAAAGCCTTTTATAATAAGGTCGGCCCCCTTTTTTTAATTCTATGACCCGTTCCCTTCTTCTTTTGCTTGGCCCGTTCCTTTGCTTGTGAGAATAATGGCGGTATCGACCTGTTTCTGAAATTAGGGCTTCGGCTCTTGATCCAAATTTAGAGTATTGAAGTTGCGCCTTTTTCGTGTGCTTTGTTCTCGTTCGTTCGCTCTTGGCTGCTTCGTTGTTCGATCGAGTTCGACTCCTTGCTTCGGTATGTAATTTTATCTTTTTGCTTTACTGGTTGATGCTTGAACTCGATCGTGATTCGAGTTGGATGATTTGTTCTTTGTTATGCTCGAACTCGAATGGATTTGCCGATGATGATCCTAGGGTTTATATATTCAAAACCCTATTTTTGCGTTCGTATAAATTTTGTTTGAATTCGTCATATTATTCATCACGGCCACTTGATTTTGTTTCGATGATTGAGATGTTTTCTGACTTGATCAAAAACGTATATTGATGGTCACGGCTTTGCTTGGCCACCACGGTATTTAATTCTGACTTGTTCAACTTCGATTTTTGCTGGCATTTTTGGTTTGAGCTAGTTGCCTTGGTCATCACGGTTTGATTTGACTTGATTTCTGCCATGTTTTGATTACGTAAATTTTTGGCTTGATCAACCTTGATGTTGAACTCCGTCTTCACTGATCGTGTTTACTTCTCGGCTTTGATTTTGTGGCTTATGGCTCTGGCTATGTTTTCTGTTGACATTGACTCCAGTATGTTTTTGAATTTTGAGACATTTTGATTTCCACCGGCTTTGACTTGGTTTTAAAATACTTCGTTTGTTCACTGTTGTGCATTGGCCCAGTTGATGATTTTCTGGCTAAACTTTTTCATGTCTTCACCTGACTTTGACATCGGTTTTGTACTGTTATGGTTTGATTTGCTACTGTCACGGCCTATAGTGTTTACTTGAGTGTTTCTTCAATATGCCCTGGTCTGGAGTA
The DNA here is from genome assembly GCA_030765085.1 of Allium cepa. Lineage (NCBI taxonomy): Eukaryota > Viridiplantae > Streptophyta > Magnoliopsida > Asparagales > Amaryllidaceae > Allium > Allium cepa. The sequence continues at coordinate 455,364,706 of CM060938.1, read as the reverse complement.
GCTCTGTTGCACTGCCTGTATTCATTGTAGTGTATTTCTTGCATTCATATTGTTTATGTCTTGTTGCAGTTTAGCACACTTATCCCTACTAATTGTGTAATCTCTTATACATTTGTCGCAGTAGCTTTTGAAACAACATTTGCTTGTGAGTGTAGCATCTTGCATTACTCGATTGCACAGTGGGCAGTGTAGTTCTTTTGGAATATCCATGACATGTTTAGTAGGCAAACAATCTACCATCGATTGTGCTGTTTAGTATATTCATTTGAGTCAGTGGAGTTGTTTCATTTGAGTTGTAGCTTGATGGTATTGTAGTTGTTTGTGTCAGGTGCATCGAGTTGTAGTTGTACTGTCTTGAGCTCGTATCACAGCAAACTGCATTTTATATTTCTTGATCATGTTGGCCATTTGGTCGAGCTGTAGTCCAGTGCCCCCATGTCTTGTGTCTGGCCATTCTTTGTTGCCTTGAGTCTGTTGTAATGTGTGCACTTGCCTGCTGCCATACTTGTTCACCGGTGTACATTATTTGCTGTGCATACTTCATGCTTGCACTGTTCATTTGTTGTTTGCATTATTGCTGTTGTGTTACTTTGATTCTTTTGAAACTCGAGTTGCACACTACTGTCTTGGTTTTGGGGCTGCTGTTCTTGAATGCATCTGTGCATGTCACTGTGTTTATGACCACAAGTTCATCGTGAAGCATGGTTTACTGGTGCATACATGTGAGTTGTATTTCATTTGCGGTCTTGACTTTTGTTGATGCATTGAGTTGAGTAGTGCTTGACCATACTTGCCCAGTTTACACAGATGCTCCACTTGTTCATTTTGTTCAAGTGTACTTGTCTTCATTCTGTCTTGAATCCAGTTTCACAGCTCGGGTTTGACCTTGTGCTCGAGTCGTGATTTTTATGTTATCGCACGTGAGTTGAACCCGGCTTTTATTTGGGTTTGACCTGTGCTCACCTGTCCCTGTAAATCAATCAAGTGTATATATCGGCGTGCACGGCCTTGTGGCATATACAGTAATACACTGTGTATGTCACAAGTTGTTCGTGTATGATGAATTCAAATTTAAATTATGACGAACAACCCAAATAACTGAGGCAAATCATATATTCAAAAATTATCTTTTATTTTTGAATTGCAAAAATATTTCTTTTTCAATTTTACCGCGTTAGTTTATATTTTTGCAGATTTCTCAGATGCTGGATTCAAACTTTGAAGATAAATACGAGTGTGAGTGATATGTAGTGAGGTGCTGATGTAAATGTGAAAAATGTGATGTAATCAAAGTTGTATAGTTATAGTGAGAGCTTGAAATTGTACTATTCAAAAATGTAATAAATATTTATTTGAATAAAATATCTGTTTGAATTCAAATTCTGTGTAATTTATTTTATTCAACAAATATTTATTTAAACTGTGAAAAATAGAATAGTAAATTAACAAATACATTTAAACGAATGTATATATGTTTATTATCATCAAACAAAAATCATATAAGCGCAAAGCGCATATTCAACAATCTCCCCCTTTTGATGTTAACAAACATATATTTTAGATTTTGAATGTATTAAATGTATTTGATCGTTCAATTTGCTCCCCTATTTGAATGCTCCCTCTCTACTCAATACTCCCCTTACGTATATGCATACAAATAGAAATATATAAATGAGCCTATATGCAAATGGAAAATTATTTGACCTTTGCTTGATTCTATTTGACAAAATCTTAACTTTTCTCTCACCCTTTTGTTATCAGCAAAAGAATAACAGTGTTATAAAATAGGGATGAAATGATAGACATGAATCAAACATTTAACTCAATTGAATATAAATATCAAATTTCAATAAAATTCAAACAAAAATCATAATTACCCTTGTCAGACGCATATTCCACTTTCAGAAATGATGGGGATAAGATCATCAAAAAAATCATACAGTTCTGTCTATTTGTGGTATATTTATTTCAGGAAATTTGAATATCTACTAACCATGCATAACCGTTAGGACTTTTAAATGAGATTAGTAGTATTCCAATTTAATTTTAAAAATGAAATCAAGTATCTTCTAACCACGCATGACCGTGAGGACTTTTAAATGGGATTAGAATCAACTTGTCTATTAAATCAATTAATTTTGATATGCGTTCCATACATGCATAACCGTGAGGACTTTTAAATGAGCATGGAAGCACATAATCAAAAATCCAAGTAATTCACCCATGCATAACCGTGAGGACTTTTAAATGAGAGTGAATACTTTGGATATTTATTTTTATTGACAAAAATATAATAAATTGAAGCATAGATAATTTCCTTTATAATATAAATTGAAGAACGAATAATTTCCTTTGTAAACTACCACAAATTTACATACTATATATGATTTTGATGAGTGATGGTCGATAGAAAGATGGTAGAAATAGAAATGATCATGGAACTTTTATCCAACAAAAAGTTTTTATAACTCTTGTTATGAAATTCTAAAGAAATTTTTCTAAATATATTGTCTTGAGTAATGTATGACAAATATCGACACTCATCACTTTTTCAATCACTATTGATCTTTTCGATAATCATTAGGGAGTTACATTAGTCAAAATTTGTCATTTAAAATCAAATTCAAAAATTATAAAATCAATTTTTCAAAAATGACTAATCTGTAAATATGGTCAAACATGATTTTCTCGAGGAGGTTTTTTAAGAACATTTTCTGCTTTTTAAAAATTATTTCAAGTGAAATATATGCAGAGATTTTTCTTTGAAAAAATGATGCATCAAATGAATGTTTCAAAAATTAATCACGTTACACTAATATTTTTTCTATCAACTATATTACCAGTGTAATCTGCATCTAAATTTAAATTTCACTCAATATTCACTCGTTGAATTTGATTGACCAAACCATGAAGTGTGCACCAAGAATTTCAAACTTAACATCAATTTAAATGACATTCTTTTGAATTTGAATTGAAGCCGTGTTAACAATCAAAAACATATCATAGTGTCAATCTTAGAAGCCATAGGATGAACAACTATCAACAATCATTAAAACTTCATTATTATTTCAAAAAATTTCTTGAAGTTTCAATAATTTCAAAAAATCCTTTTTAACAGCTTTCACATGAAATTTGAAATCGTGCAAATTTACAAGCAGTGACCAAAAAATGTCAAAACAAATATATCTACGTGTAGCATGAGTAACCAACGTTTGACCGAACAAATTTATATGGATTAGTTCAAGGTTGAAAATCTGATTGGTCATCATTTAAGCACAAATCAAAGTAAGAACAAGTCAAAAGAAACCATATCAATTAAGAATAAGTCAGAATCATCTCTTTTCAACATCACATTCTTTGGCTGATTTCATTCAGAATACGGTGCAGATTATCACATTTAATATATCGTTCAAAACAAAATTACCTGTTTTACCTTTACGATAATTTTTCGTGATTGCCCATTGTGATTCTGTCACCTTTGTACTAGGCTAAGGAACTTTGCTTTGTCGCCCGTTGTGTTTCTGGAACAGCCAAAATCCAGAGAACACTGTTGTTGTTCCTTAGCCTGCCACCACACCTACACGATGAAAGATTTATGTGACCTATTTGTTTTTATAGGTCCATGATTGTTAGTGGCAGAATATGAAAAATATGTTTTTGGAGACCCAAAACTATTTATATATGTTCCTTTTGGCACCCAAATTTGTTTGACTTTCAAAGATTTTATATTTGTGCCTTTTGGAACCCAAATCGGTATAGTATTCACATGTTTGGGTCTATACCAACAATTATTTTGATTGTGTCCAAATTTTCTACAAATTGTGCACATTGAATTTTCTTGATTAATCTCATTTCTAACATATTCAAAATGAGTATATCCAAGTCCTTGTCTATTAATATTGACAGTTTGTTTTCCTATTAACATATTCAACGATTTTTCACTTTTGGAAAATTTTTCTAAAGTCATTGACAATTGTTGGACTTTTGTTTTTAAAGATTCATTTTCTTTCAACAATTGAGTGCACCTTTTAATAGAATTTTCTCTTCTAGTATTTTCAATTTTTAAAATCAGAATTTCATTTTCAAGTGATTTCATTCTAATTTCTGATTTTTTAATTTCTTCTTCAAATGTTGGACACTTATCACACTTAGGGATCCTACTTTGATAGGTTTTAACTAATTGGTCAAGTTGTTCATTTAATTCTATCAAAGTGTCTTTCTGTGATTCAAGTTTAGCGTATTTTTCCCTAAGTCGTTCAAAACAGCCATTTATTTTGTGGAAATAAATAAGTAATTCAGAGTGAGTAAGTTTTGATACCTCGCTTGGCTCGTCGTCGTCGCTATCGGTTATATTCCCATGAAGGCTCATATCTGCTTTCTCACTTTCACTGCTATCGCTTTTATTCCACGTGGCTGCAAAATTCCTTTTTGAATTCTTCATTAGTAATGCCAGCTCGGCTGCTTCATCATCATCATCCTCGTCACAACTGCTATTTACCAATCCTGTTAAGCATATTTCTTTAACTGAGTCGGTTGTGGAGGACTTCTCATTGCTGTTGACTTTTGCACCATATATTGCATCGAGAGTTTTCCAAATTTTCTGTGCATTTTCACAATGAGAGACGAAATAAAAATTATCATGATTAATATGAGAATATAATATATGCATAGCAAGAGCATTAATCGAGATAATTTCCTTATTTGCTATATCACACCCATTTTCAATAATATCCCAACATTTAATATTAACAGATTTTAAATAAAATTACATTTTCAATTTCCAATTTAAAAAATCTGTTCCATCGAAAATAGAAGGAATAATATTGAAACGACCCTCAACAAAAATATTATTTGGTGGATTCATGACTCTAGAGTTAAAGAAAAATACCATGCTCCGATGCCACTTGTAGGATCTAGATTAACCCTAGAGGGAGGGGGTGAATAGGGTTATAGCAAATTTTCTCGATATAAACACAGAAACAAAACGCAGAAATAAATATGCTGAAAAAGTAAATCACACACAAAATTTACCCAGCTTCGGCAACCCCTGCCTACTGCTGCATTCTCAGATTTCTATTAGAATTAAGCAGTATCACGCTTACAAACACTCTACTAGACTCGCAGACCCTTTTGCTCCCGCTCACAAACACTCTATTAGACTCGCAAACATTTGCTCCCGCTCACAAACATTCTACTAGACTCGCAAACATTTTCTCCCGCTCACAAACACTCTACTAGACTCGCACACCCTGCTCCCGCCTATAGAGTTTCGTTTACTCGCAAACTCTGCTCCCGCCTACAATAGAACTTTGATTACTCGCAAACTCTGCTCCCGGCTATAGAGCTTTGATTACTCCCAAACATTGCTCCCGCCTATAGAGCTCTGCAAACTCGCACACCCTACTCACTGAACTAATTCTAACTAGACAATCTGACACGACCTAATCCCTAGGTGGTGATTTACAAATTCTTCGATTAGAAAAATAAAAAAAACAATTAAAAGAAAAAAATTAATAACCCTAAATAAACTTAAACTAAAGCCTTTTATAATAAGGCCGGCCCCCTTTTTTTAATTCTATGACCCGTTCCCTTCTTCTTTTCCTTGGCCCGTTCCTTTGCTTGTGAGAATAATGGCGGTATCGACCTGTTTCTGAAATTAGGGCTTCGGCTCTTCTACTCCAAATTAGGGCTTCGGCTCTTGATCCAAATTTAGGGTATTGAAGCTGCGCCTTTTTCGTGTGCTTTGTTCTCGTTCGCTCGCTCTTGGCTGCTTCGTTGTTCGATCGAGTTCGACTCCTTGCTTCGGTATGTAATTTTATCTTTTTGCTTTACTGGTTGATGCTTGAACTCGATCGTGATTCGAGTTGGATGATTTGTTCTTTGTTATGCTCGAACTCGAATGGATTTGCCGATGATGATCCTAGGGTTTATATATTCAAAACCCTATTTTTGCATTCGTATAAATTTTGTTTGAATTCGTCATATTATTCATCACGGCCACTTGATTTTGTTTCGATGATTGAGATGTTTTCTGACTTGATCAAAAACGTATATTGATGGTCACGGCTTTGCTTGGCCACCACGGTATTTAATTCTGACTTGTTCAACTTCGATTTTTGCTGGCATTTTTGGTTTGAGCTAGTTGCCTTGGTCATCACGGTTTGATTTGACTTGACTTCTGCCACGTTTTGATTACGTAAATTTTTGGCTTGATCAACCTTGATGTTGAACTCCGTCTTCACTGATCGTGTTTACTTCTCGGCTTTGATTTTGTGGCTTATGGCTCTGGCTATGTTTTCTGTTGACATTGACTCCAGTATGTTTTTGAATTTTGAGACATTTTGATTTCCACCGGCTTTGACTTGGTTTTAAAATACTTCGTTTGTTCACTGTTGTGCATTGGCCCAGTTGATGATTTTCTGGCTAAACTTTTTCATGTCTTCACCTGACTTTGACATCGGTTTTGTACTGTTATGGTTTGATTTGCTACTGTCACGGCCTATAGTGTTTACTTGAGTGTTTCTTCAATATGCCCTGGTCTGGAGTAGCTCTGTTGCACTGCCTGTATTCATTGTAGTGTATTTCTTGCATTCATATTGTTTATGTCTTGTTGCAGTTTAGCACACTTATCCCTACTAATTGTGTAATCTCTTATACATTTGTCGCAGTAGCTTTTGAAACAACATTTGCTTGTGAGTGCAGCATCTTGCATTACTCGATTGCACAGTGAGCAGTGTAGTTCTTTTGGAATATCCATGACATGTTTAGTAGGCAAACAATCTACCATCGATTGTGCTGTTTAGTATGTTCATTTGAGTCAGTGGAGTTGTTTCATTTGAGTTGTAGCTTGATGGTATTGTAGTTGTTTGTGTCAGGTGCATCGAGTTGTAGTTGTACTGTCTTGAGCTCGTATCACAGCAAACTGCATTTTATATTTCTTGATCATGTTGGCCATTTGGTCGAGCTGTAGTCCAGTGCCCCCATGTCTTGTGTCTGGCCATTCTTTGTTGCCTTGAGTCTGTTGTAATGTGTGCACTTGCCTGCTGCCATACTTGTTCACCGGTGTACATTATTTGCTGTGCATACTTCATGCTTGCACTGTTCATTTGTTGTTTGCATTATTGCTGTTGTGTTACTTTGATTCTTTTGAAACTCGAGTTGCACACTACTGTCTTGGTTTTGGGGCTGCTGTTCTTGAATGCATCTGTGCATGTCACTGTGTTTATGACCACAAGTTCATCGTGAAGCATGGTTTACTGGTGCATACATGTGAGTTGTATTTCATTTGCGGTCTTGACTTTTGTTGATGCATTGAGTTGAGTAGTGCTTGACCATACTTGCCCAGTTTACACAGATGCTCCACTTGTTCATTTTGTTCAAGTGTACTTGTCTTCATTCTGTCTTGAATCCAGTTTCACAGCTCGGGTTTGACCTTGTGCTCGAGTCGTGATTTTTATGTTATCGCACGTGAGTTGAACCCGGCTTTTATTTGGGTTTGACCTGTGCTCACCTGTCCCTGTAAATCAATCAAGTGTATATATCGGCGTGCAAGGCCTTGTGGCATATACAGTAATACACTATGTATGTCATAAGTTGTTCGTGTATGATGAATTCAAATTTAAAATATGACGAACAACCCAAATAACTGAGGCAAATCATATATTCAAAAATTATCTTTTATTTTTGAATTGCAAAAATATTTCTTTTTCAATTTTACTGCGTTAGTTTATATTTTTGCAGATTTCTCAGATGCTGGATTCAAACTTTGAAGATAAATACGAGTGAGTGATATGTAGTGAGGTGCTGATGTAAATGTGAAAAATGTGATGTAATCAAAGTTGTATAGTTATAGTGAGAGCTTGAAATTGTACTATTTAAAAATGTAATAAATATTTATCTGAATAAAATATCTGTTTGAATTCAAATTCTGTGTAATTTATTTTATTCAACAAATATTTATTTAAACTGTGAAAAATAGAATAGTATATTAACAAATACATTTAAACGAATGTATATATGTTTATTATCATCAAACAAAAATCATATGAGCGCAAAGCGCATAATTAACACATACCACCCTACAAACATAACATACACTGTCACTCAAACATTCATCACCCCTTATCCATATCATATTCTGTCTTCATACAAACTACTTCACTGCACAATACAAAACTTCTGCCATTTATTCATTACTGTGGACAATCGTTGCTGCTATATAACCTCACGTCACATCACCTCACCAAGCATGCCTCCATTGCCAAACATTATCACATGCATATCTCCATACAAGCAAACCACCAACCAGACTTTAAATGCACTGCCTGCAATCTCTGTCATACATAAAAACTACACCGCCGTCAACCATCACTGAATCTCCCACAACCAAATGACGTCATTATCACCCATGACCCTATCCAACACTTCGATTTTCGATCGTGACAATCAAACCCTCAATAGCGAACAACATCGCGAACTGAACGGACAACAATCATCTACTCCATCGCGAATCAACTCCTTCCCTCAAACTCGAATCAAACGCCGCAAAAATTCCAAAACTCAATTTGGGTTTGCAATTTATTTATTTGTTTTTCACTGAGAATTTTGATTGAGTAAAATTTGGGTTGCGGTAATGTTACTTGCATCTATTTAATTTGTTTTAATTTGATCGAGGAATTGTTTCGACCGGGCCATTAGGTTTTTTTTTAAAAGATAAAAATCTCTCGAATTGGGGTGCAAAATTTAATTGAGAAATTTTGTAAATTTTGATTAGAGAATATTGCTACATTCGTTTTTTTTTTTGGATTGGGCTGGTTCCATTGTTTAATTGTGAGTTAGATTTTTAATAAAAACAAAATGAAACAAAACAATTTGTTTTTGTTTCACTTCTTCCTTTATTCAAAAGAAAGAAGTTCGCTTTCCTTTAGTTTAGTTTTGTTTTATCCAGAAAAAGAGAATTTTTTTCTTTATTTTGTTTAATTTGTTTTTAGTTCCATCCTAATTTTAAATAAAAAACAAGTTTCAATTTGTTTTGTTTTCATTTATTTTTTTTCACTTGTTTTGTTTCAGTTTTTTTCTTTGATATATATATATATATATATATATATATATATATATAAACTTGTATATATCATCTTTTTAATTTCAGGTTGCCAAAGAAGAAAATTAGAAGAAGAAGAACTGCTGCCAAAAATAAATTGCTTGCTTGCTTGTATATAAAAAAAGTTGCTGCTTTTAAAATAAATTGCTAATAAATTTTGCAAGCTATGGTATCATTACCTTATCTACTGTTTTTATTTTGCTTTGCATTGTTGGTTGCTTGCATTCTAAAAAAAATTAAAAAAACAAAAACAAAAACAAAATCCATTCGTAGTTTGTAACTACCCAGAATTTCAGTCATTCGAAATTTAGATATTTAATCGGTTTTAAATATTCAAAGGTAAATTTTATAAGTTGAATAACTTATACTTCGAATATAGTGATTTAACTGGATAATTAGATCGTTAGTTTAATATTTGAAATTGCTGAAATAATTAGAAATTGAATTTATGTGAATAAAAATGATTTATAATATTGTATTAAATTCTATTTGAATTAGAATGATGTGGTAAACTCTTGAAATTGGTTTAAAAGCGAATTTGTAAAAATTGAATATTTTAATATTTAATTGACGTGTATAAATAGCCAGTTTTCATACATTCTCGAATTTCAAAAAAACATTTTTCATTGGATCCGTAATGTTATATTATTGTAAGATTTCAAATTTCATGTCAATCGGATTTACAGTTTGTCCGAGGGAAGCTAAAACGCGTAGAAATTTGTTTAAGTGAATTTTAAATTTAAATATCGATTCGAAAACCTATCTTTCAAATACGATCGAATTGGCGTTCGATATATATTCCATTGTGTTCAAAATAGGGTTAAAACATTATAAACGCCAGACGACACCCTTCGTTTCGAGTTCGGAAAATTTTCGAATGAATGGTGTCGCAAAATTTTATATAAAAGGACCACATTTTCTGTATTTTCACAAAATCTAACTAGGGTTTCATAACCGCCACATTTGTTTTTAATAGCCATCGATTTTTAATCTTTTCTTCTTAATCTCTCTCAATCCACACTGTTTTTGTGAAAACTTCCAACTACAAAGTGATAGAGCTTCACAAGATCTTCAAATCCATACGGTTTTGAACGTCATCGATGCGTCGTAGTGGTCGAAATTTCTGCCATGAAGTCATGATGTTCATATGCATTTTTCGAGATGAATATGGGCTTGAGTTCGACCGGATTCACGGCGAAGGTGGAGCACACGGTGGGCTTCGAAACGGAGTAGCTCGATCGTTGCATAGTTTGTCGACGAAGAAGCTAAAACTCAAAAAAGAGGATGGCCAATTTGGGTTTGGTTACGTTCGAAATTGCCTGGGAAGGACGAAATAGAAGTAGTGGTCCAGATCTCATCATAGAAAACGAACAATGCAGATGTAAGCAAGGTTAAAAATAAAATGAAAATTGAAAATTAATTTATATAATAATTTGTGCAAACTTTGAAACGCCATAACTTCTTCGTACGAGGTCCGTTTTTGATGAAACAAATTATGTTGGATCCATGTTGACGAGCACTGCATTTTAGAGCTTGTTTGGAGTTGATTGGAGCAAATGTATATTGATTAAAATTAAATGCTTGTTTAATTTTATTCGGAATAAAACACTGCAACTGCTTTTGGAACCAAAGTGAGTACAACTCACTCTTTCTTTCTCACTGATATTTTTACATAAGTGAGAAATAATTTATTTTATGATGATTGATGACTGTTTGAATGATAAATGATATATGATATATTATCTATATATTGATTAGTATTTGGATATATTCCTACCTATTGGAGCAGATGAGACCCTATACGTTCCCGTGTATGAGCGGATGACCTTTTGTGCACGCGTATGTCTCAAAGCAAACATTGTACACATATTCTAATATGTATATTTATTGCAGGTGACAGGTTGGAGGGATCCAACTGGATTCCTTACCAGTATTGAAATTATCATAAATGGTTTATATATAAGATTTATAAAATTAATATTTTATAAATCAAAATATTGGGATTATAAAGGAGTTTTGTAAATGATAAAATGGAGTTATAAATGAATCTTATAAGTGAATAAGATTTATAATTTAAGAATTTATAAAAAAATGATTTTGTAAAATTAGATGATTTATAAGTAATAAACTTATAAATTGGATTTTGACATGTAAATGAAATATATATGGAATTGGTAAATAAAGGGATTTTATAAATGGATGTTTTTATAAAATAGAAATGTGAATTTATAAACATTGTTTTATAAATGTGAAATCAATTGAGTTTGATAAGTTAATTATTATAGTTTATTAAAGGAATTTCATCCATGATTTTGGACAGTGGACAATTCTTTAATTTAATGTGCAATAGTAATGAATTTGGTAAAGGGATTATATTCATGATTTCGGACGGTGGATTATCCTTTAATAAAATGTGTAGAAATATTGGATTTGGTAAATGAACTATATTCACGATTTTGGACAGTGAATAATATATTAAATAAAATGGATATATTTTGGGAAATGATATTTTAAATTGGATTTAAATGTTTTGAAGATGTTTTAAAATGTGTTAAGTATCGAAACCATGTTGAAATAGACGTTTACGAGAAATAAGGAAATGGTGGATTATAACACTGTTGTTATGGTAAATGAATTTCGAAAGGAAATGTTTTGTATAGTATGTGGGATTTATATATCTATCTAATTTTCGAATCCCAATACTAGTGATTTTGGGTTGTCGTAACGATGTTTTATGCAACATTCGTTTTGACCCAAATAAATGTGTTTAAAGAGAATCTTTTCCTTAAAGAATAAAATATATACTTAATCGTGATTTAAGTATATGGGATATTTTCTAAGTGTTGAAAAAAAAGTCAATTGTGAATTACTTATTATTAAATAAGTTTATGGAAATGTTTTCCAATATAGAAATATTGAAATGGTTTGAGATTATATCTTTTTAAAGATAATTTAAAGTGACCATTTGGCAAGTGATTTAATTAATAAAAGATTAGTTAAAAGGGCGTAGTGATTGTTATGGTGCTGAATATTTGTTTATTTGCTTTGATAGTTAAATAACCAACTATTAAATTTGGCCATTTTAGTTCCTCGACTTAATGTGGGAACTATTTAGTCATGCACTTAGTACATAGCCTTCTGTGTAGGCCTGATTATCGTTTGTGTTGAGGATATTGATTCGTACAGTGCGGAGTTTTAATCCAATCTATCGAGCTTCCTTCTTGGCCCGAAGGATAGAAAATTAAAAGTTGGAGATGTGATAAGTCTATAAGACTTAATTTCTATGTGAGATTGAGAAACGCTTTTATGTTGTTGGTGCGAAGAGACTGCTTATTGATCGTTTGGGGTTAAAATCCAAATATACATATAGTAGCAGTGGTCCTTTCATTTTGAAATATTCAGTGCAAGGACTATTCGCTACTAGTCCTAGGGATTTTCATATTGGATATGGTAGGAAAGTACCTTCGGTTTGTCCAGTTCCTGGACCACTTGTACAGATATTTATCTAACATTGCATTTCTAAATATTACGTACATTGATTTTTACAAATGTACATCAGCGGCGGCGGAGAAGGTAAATTCTCTTAGCTTAATTGTGACGACCCAGAATTTTTAAAAAATTAAATTAGAATAATTAATTGATTTTAAAATATTTAAAAGTTAATTTTAACTTGAATTCACGATATCAATATTTACTTGTAATTAAATCATTGAATTATATAGTTTAAATATTGAATTTAATAATTGAAATTGGGTAAATTGTTGAATCTGAAATTTCTAAGCCTGTTTAAAATTAATTTGAAGGCTTATAAAATTTATAACGCTGATACTAAAGATAATAGAATGGTTGAAATTTAATTTAAAGGTAATATGTTCAATTTTAATAATATATCGTTTAAATTGGAAATTAAAAATAGCCTTCCGAGGCACAATCTCAGAATTTGAAGAAAACAGTTCCATTGGATCCGTAATAGTTAGTTATTATCGGATTTCAATTTTTGTAGCAATCGGAGTTGTCGTTTGATCCTGGCAGCTCAAAACGCTTAGAAACTATTTTAATCGGTTTAATTTAAAATTGATCGTTTATTTCCGTAACTCGCGCATACGATCGAGTTAGCCTCCAAAACATGTTACATTATGTTCGGAATGCGGGTAGAACCTTATAAACGTTGGTTGGCATGTCTGATTCAGAGTTCGGTATTTCACGTTATAGATCACGTGATATTGTTCAATATTTAATTATATAATATAAAGCGTACTCAAGAAGCTATATTTCCAGCCGATATTTATTCTTCATCCACTCTGTAATCTACTAATAGAAATCAAGCCGTGCCTCTCCATTATTTTTCAAAATCGATCTCGTATAAAACAAAAAAAAAATTATGGCGACCGAAGGGGAAAAGGAGGGGCGATCTCGAGGGGGATGGGGACCGCGATGATGGCGACGCAGAGATGGGGTCGCTCGATTAAGGTGAGGGGCTCGGCATCGCGTGCTTCCTTCAGTCAAATTAATCGCGTACTGGGGTTCGTCGGCGTCGACTTCAAGTAGGGCAGAGGCGATGGCCGGTTTGGTCTTGAAGGCGGGGGCGTGCGATGTTGTTGCAGTGACGTGTGGTGGTGGAGGCGACCGTGAGGAGGAAGATCGAGTTAGGGTTCTGGAAATTTGCGGTGAGATTTTTGTTTTGTTTTTTTTTACTTTCGATTTTGATTTATTTAGAATAATATATATATATAGGAAATTTTAAGTGGAAGCAGGAAGAGTTTACAGTAAAATGTAAAACCCACTTTAGTTTTAATTATATATATGTAGAAGTATTTGTAGGCCGAAGAAAATATAATAAATAAACAAGTTTAAATAGGAAACTTTTGTCAGAGAAACATTATTTGTACAGAAAGATTTGAAAAAAATAAATAAATAGATATACATATACATATTTTTGAACCTATTGGTTATTTTTAGAATAATTTTTTATAGTGGTTAACTTGTTTGAAATTAACTTATTTAATTTTTTTTAATTACTACAAGATTATTTAAAAAGGAAATTAGTTGAAATTTAATTATTCCTTAAAATTTAAATCATAAGTTCAATTAAATAAGTGAATGATAATAAATTACTTGATTTAAAATTCAAGTGTTAATAAATTTATATAATATTTATGCAAGGTCCGAATCCTGATGGAAACAAGCTGGATTGTAGTGAATTGCAAAAATGCAAAGGTGAGTAAATCTCACTCGATGAATTTCTATTAGATTTTAAATGGCCAAATTTAAATAATTAGTTTGATGAATAAATTGATTGGATGTGCTATTGAAGATTATGTGTCTTGGTTTGAGTTGATCTCGAGTCAATTTGATTAACTCGAAGTATTCGGGTTTTTAAATTGTTTTAGATTTAATGTTATCAACAAGAGAATGTTTTCATTCTAATGTTGTTGAGGGCTTAATGAATTCTGGTTCATAAAATTTGAAGTGTAATTAAAAGAAATAATTAGTTTAATTAATTAATAATTTGGGTTAATTAATTTAGTAATTAAGGGTTTGGAATTAATTAATTATGGTTTAAGTTAATTAATGAAGTTTAATTAATTCAAAATAGTCATTGGATGGTTTGCTGAATAATTACTTAATTAATTAAAATAAAATAAAATAAAATTGCTTTGTGTAATTAATCAAGAGATTAATTAAGGCGATTAATTAAGAGGAAATTGATTTATTAAAGGAGTAAATAATTGATAGTTAATTTAAAGGTTGAGATAAATCAAGAATGATTTATATTTGTGGTTTACTTAATGATTAATTGTTTAATGAAATTAATTTAGATTAGGATAAATTAAATTATAAATAGAAATCGTTAATTTATATAATCAATGACGTAATTAAAGATTGAGTAATTAAGATTGATTAATCATTTATGAGTGACTTGTGTGAAGTTAATATAAGTAATTAAAGATTAATGTAACTAAAATAGTTAATTTGTTATGAAGTAACTGAGATTACTTATCGTTTGGTTAAGAATAAGCAATAGGATGGAGTTAATTAAAGACAATTACTTGAATGAAATTGAAAGATAATTAATCCAGGGTGATTAAGTAAGATGAATGAATATGGAAGAATTGGTTAATTAATTGGTTGGAGTTAATTAAGGAAGAAATCTAAGTAATTGAGGTGAGGAATTCAACTAGAATTAATTGAATTAATTTGGAAATGATCTAATGTGTTGTGGATGATTGGATAGTATTTGATGACTTGAATGAATTGATATTCCTGTTATGAAATGTTGGATAACTCGAGTTGGGATGACTCGAGTTTCGAAGGGGCCGGGGTCGGGTATTGGGAAATACCCGAAATCACTTCAAATTTATATGAATTGATTTGTGAAATCAATACGATATAATGAAACGATTTAAGTAAATAGGATTTATTTTATCTAAGTTGGTACTTAGCAATTTATATGTGAAATAGTGTTGCCTACAGCAAACTGTGAATTGGTTAAATTGTTATGAGTTACCCCGGGTTTTATATAAGTTGATTGCTTTGGTATTCCTTATTAGTTGGGTTTACTCACGCTGGTTTCCAGCCTGACCCGGGTGTTACTTTGGTGTAATGCTCGGGTCAGACCGAGTATTACAGATTTTCAGGTAGATACGTTCTGGATCTCAGGAGGCGAGCAGGATGGCAATATCGCTTAGAATATTTCCGTTGTAATTATATTATTGTAATTCTATGATAAATTGATTGTATATGACTAACCATTTGAATATAGTGAAACTCTGATGTATTGAAATGTAATCAACAGATATAGTATTCTTTTGTAAGCTATTATTATTTATTATTATATTTTATCCGCTGCGATTGTGAGATGTTTGGTGTTTCTGTTCTTCTTCTTCTATTTCTTTCTTCTTTTTCATAACTATCTGGAATTTTCGGGTTCGGAAAATTTCGGGTCGTTACAGTTGGTATCAGAGCTGAAAGGTTAAGCGAGAACCTTGGCTCTGGTGGGAATTACTTATTAAATAGAGTCCGTAGTACTCTAGAATGAGTTGAATATATATATATATATATATATATATATATATATATATATATATATATGAGCGCGTACTTGTTATTTTCTTATATAAAGATTTTAAATGATTTTATATAAAATATATTTTGATATATATAAAGCAATATTTCCTTCATATAAATATTAGGTGATTGGTTGTTAATTATTGGAATTAAAATTAAGGAATAATATAATACAACCAAACTGAAATTTAATAAAGATAAGTTTGAAATGGATTCAAACTGAAACTGAAGTTTAGAATTGGAATTAAATTAAGTAGGAACAAAAATACAACTAAATTAAAATTTAAGTGATTGAAAATGAAATTCTAAATCTAATCCCAGAATTTGGAAATTTGGTTCCAAAATAATGAGGAAAAATAAAAATAAATAAGTATTATTTGGATAATTGGGACTTGTTGGAAACAATGGGTTGTTTGAAATTGATGAGAATTTAAAACCAAAGGTGGTTTAAAATTTTTAAACATGGCTGGGAGGGCCAAGAAATAAATATGTACATATGTATAGATATACATGATATTAAAGATAATTTGAAATAAACTCTATGAGGTTGAGTTTTGATTTTCCCTGAAATGTGATATAAAAACCCAAAGTGGTATAAGTTTTGAACTTATAAAAGGGAAAGAATTTGAAGTTTGAAGTGGGAATTCAATTTGAGAATGAGGTTGACTGGATTAAGTAAATTGAATTTAACTTGGGAGAAGTTAAATAAGTTTGAATGAACAACTTGGATGGAAGATTTTAAGATGAAATTGGAATTTAACTTGGAAAGTTAAATGGTTGGTTTGAATTGGGAATTTGTGTGATCTCAAAACGGGTTTGAGATTTAAAGATTTAAATGGATGGATGTTTTAGAATAAATTGGATGATATCATCCTATTGTTAATAAAATAAATTTGAATAATTGAATTGTAAAATAAACTTGTTTACAAACTGGCTTCAAACGGGGAGATAAAATTTAATAATAAATTAAAATTTTAAAATAAAATTGTATTGAACTCTTATTTGCACCTTGAAATACATAAGAAAAGATAATTTAAAATGGGATTTTGAGAATTGGACTCAGAAATTAAATTGTTTCAAAACTTTAAATAAAAGTTAATTTGGTTTAAAGAGTTAAATCAACCTTTGAGAATTTAACTCGAATTTATATAATTCAAGATGGTTTAAAACCTGGGATTAGAATTGAATTAGTTCAAATTGAATCTGATTTGAATTAATTGGATCCGTAATTGAAGATGGATAAGTTTAAAATTTTAAATGGAAAAATTGGATTAAATTGAAGTGATTTGGATTCTGTAATTAAATTGATAATAATTCAAATTGATTGGAATAATATGAAATTATAATTAAAATTGAACAAGATTAAAATCAACTAGAATTTGATGTAAATTTGGGAAGGAATTAAGATTGATTCAACTTGAATTGGGAATTAATCAAGTCCAATGGAATTTGGAGTTATTTGAATTGGAATTGGGTCAATTTAAATGGAGATTTAAATTGAATTGTTGGGGAAGTGAATAGTTGGCTCTTGACTATTTTCAATATAAATTGTTTTTAATATAAACTTATTTTCCTAGCTATTATATATATATATATATACACACAATCCTTCTTTCTTAAACAAATTATTTTATACTTGTTTTACAATTATTTTTGGAGCTATTTAATTGTTTTTCAACTGTTTTCTAAACTAATTACTATTTTTCAACTATTTTACAAATAAATTACTATTTTTCAATTACCTAAAATTTTTGAAACTATTCAGCTATTTCTTAACTATTTTATAGTTAGTTACCTATTTTATAGCTATTTTGCAAACTAACAATTATTTTCCACTACTTATTTATTTTTAAAATTTTCAAGCTATTTTCTAAATATAAACTGGTCGGAGTTCCAATTGTTATTAATTTAAATACCCAACTGAGATAAGAATTGAAGTGTAAAAGGAGTTTTATACAAGTTTGAAATGATCCAAGTTTTAAAAATTATATATATATATATATATATATGTATATATATATATAAAGGATCTTATGAGGATTTTGGAAAAAGGGTTTTGAGAACCTTTGGATTTGGAAAGGCTTTTGATTTTTGGGTAAAATCAGTATGAGAATTTGGAAAGCCTATTTTGAGAATTATCGGTTTTGGAATAATCAATTTTGTATAAATGAGCTTTGTATGAGATCATACTAGGTGTATGATTTGAAGATACTATGTATATAGTATAAAATGTTTTGATGATGGCTCTGGGGAAAAAGGCGCTCCCTTGAAATGAACTTCACAGGAGTGCCACCGGGTGGTGCTGCCTTGAGCCCAAGAGGGGTTCTAAAGTTGATCCTGTGAGGAGTCCGGACAAAACTAGTTCCTGAGGATTATTGGGTAGCGTAAGTCGATGGCGTTGATGCCTACAGAGGCATTTAGGTTATGCTGTGACGACAGTGTAACTCGATGTCGCTGCGATCTACTGTGGGGACCATAGCGAAAATCGTATGGAGGATGAGTGTCAACGGTCTACACTTGATTTTGCCGGGAAGGCAACGCAACATCGGTAGACTGCGATCTATGGTCAAGTGGAGTGGAGAAGTTTCATTTTTGGCAGCGAAATTCGATGGCGCTGATGCCTACAGTTATATGGGTTTTTGCTGTGATAGCTACGTAACCCCAGTTGTAGCTACGATCTGTAGCGGGTTCCATGGTGTAATCGAGGGGCGCGGAGGCCTACAGTTATCTGTGGATTTTGTTGGGACGGCAACGTAACCATCGGGTTAACTGCGACCATGGATGGGGTTGATGATTTCCAGAGCATTCTCACCAAAGTTATTTCCTCTATTTTCAAAAACTGTATTCAATATTTTTAATAAAATTATTTTCAAAAGTATTTTCACTGGATGTTGAAAATGGGTCTGCTAAGCACTTATAGATTTTCAGTCCTACGCCTGATCAACGTATGACTGAATTTCTGTGAGAACAAGGATGGATTGGTTGAGACATCGAGTTATAAGAAGTATTTTGTAAAGAGCTATTTTATTAAGTATGATGTGGATTTAAAAGCATTTCTAAAATTTTTAAATAAAGATGTTGGAATTTTGAAAAATAAAAGAAATTCGAACTGGAATTTTAATGAAGTGAATTTGTAATTAAAATCGAATATTAATTTAGAAGTTACAAGTAAGCTAATTGGTTAAATAATTAATAGAAGGAGTATATAATAAAATTTAACTAGGTTAAATAAAATGGAATTTGGCAATGAATTCAAATTGTAAATAGAATTCGACTTGGATTTGATAATGAAATAAATAAGAAGAGATGTTGTAAAAAAAAATAGAGTTGGATTGAGAATGAGATAGTTTGAATTACAAATAAAATTCAAGTGTGATTTGAATAATATTTAATGAAATTTGTAAGTAAATTGGATATAATGAAGAGAATTGTAATAGAAATGGTTTGCGTTGCAAGTAAAATCCAGATGAGTAGAAATAGTTCGAGAATGGCTTTGTATTAATGGAATAAATTCGAAAATGAACTAAGTAAGTAAATTTAAAATTTAAAATGGGATAATCGAATTAAAAATAAAATAAATAGATGAAGTCTGATTAAATAAAAACTAAATCAAAGTTGTAATTAGAATTGGATTATCAGACTAAACTTAAATTCGGTGGCATATGTGCTTGAATGTTATTTTAATAAATGGAGAAGGTGTTGTAAAATTAAAATTGAATGGGTGGGCTAACTGAATTCAATGGAATTTGATTAAATGAGAATCAAATAGAAGTAAATTTAAGTTTGATGTTGGAATAAATTAAAGTAAAATAACTTAAGTTTAAACTTATGGAAGCTTGGCTTTGAATAAGGGTGAAAGCCCATTCAATAAAAACTTGGATTGAATTAATTTGGGAAATGGTTATTAATTTATAAGTATTGGATGTGCCAAGCTTAACAAATTGTTTTGAATGGAACAAATGTGGAAATGAAATGCAATGAATGGTTGGTGAATAAATTAGAAATGAAGTGGTATTAATTACAGAATGAGTTGAAAAGTAATTTGAAGTAGTTATAAACTAAATAAATACTCTATTAAGCGAATATTGACGAATTGGTATAGAATGAATCGTCGTATGACGTAAATAAAAGTAATCAAAATTCTATGGGCTGATAGAGATTAAATAAATTGATTTTGAAATCAACTAAATTGAATATGAGCTTGTTTGGATTTAAAATCAATAGGATGTAAGAAATTGAGTTGCGAACCATTAAAATCGAATGAAATGGCTTATGAATTGGTTGAAAGCAATTGAATTAGATTTGAAAACATATAAATTGCTCATGGAAGTTATTTCAAATGCATTTCCTTTAGAATTGAAGTGTTATAGTTGTTTAAGTAAGAGAAATGTTGTAAACTTCATATATATAGTGCTTATATGTTTAAATTGAGTAAGTACAGATACCTGAAGGCCGTTTAGCTGGTTTGGATTGCGCTAATTGCTTAAATGAATAAGCTGCTTGCTTAAAATGCTAAATAAGGTACGCCTACGTAATACAAATAGGAAATATGAACTGTTTTTGCTTTTTCCGACCGTGTGGGTCGATGTATACATATTTATATCTCTTGTCAAATTGCAAAAGCTCCTCCGTACAAAGGAGACTCTACCAAAAATTTTCAAAAATTTTGGGAGTTAGAAATTTTTGGGAAAAATTTTGTTAACGACAAAACAATTTCAAATTTAAAATTTAAAATAAATTAGTAAATGAAACTGATATGAATCAAATATACATGAAAGATAAAATACAATATGCAAAATTTAAAATAAATTGGATTCGTATGGAAAATGGGGAAAATTAATTTAAATAGAAATGGATATGAAACTTCTATAAGGAAAGGTATGTAAAGATTTGAAAAGGGCTATGATGGGATATTATTGCTAAGTAGGTTATGCAGGTATTAAAAGAAGGAAAAGAAAATTGGATTTGATTCCAAAAGATAAATGTGAATTGCCCGACAAAAAGGTATGTATTTAAAATTTTGTATGAAATTGGATTGAGTTTTTGATGTAGCCACTTGGCTTTTGTTTTCTTTTTGGTATTTAGGAGCCCGTAGAGGCCTTTTGTAGTAGTACCGAGCTAGCCGTGCAAAGGAGACGCTGGCAAAAAATTTCGGAAATTTAGAGAGTTAGAAAAATTTTGAGAAAATTTTGATAATTCAAAATTTGATTTAAAATTAAAATTTAGAAAATTGAGCAGAAAGGGTATTGGTTGAAACTATAGAAGGTTTGAGAAGTTGGATAGGGTGATAGTGGGTCTCGAATAAAAGATAGTCGGTAAGATGTTGAATTGTGAGTTTTGGAAAATAAATAAATAATGATAAACGGGTATGGTTCCATTCTTCATAACTAGTAATCTCGGGGACGAAATTCTTTTGAAGGGGGAGGAATGTGACGACCTAGAATTTTTAACAAATTAAATTGGAATAATTAATTGATTTTAAAATATTTAAAAGTTAATTTTAACTTGAATTCACGATATCAATATTTACTTGATAATTAAATCATTGAATTATATAGTTTAAATATTGAATTTAATAATTGAAATTGGGTAAATTGTTGAAACTGAAATTTCTAAGCCTGTTTAAAATTAATTTGAAGGCTTATAAAATTTATAACGCTGATACTGAAGATAATAGAATGGTTGAAATTTAATTTAAAGGTAATTTGTTCAATTTTAATAATATATCGTTTAAATTGGAAATTAAAAATAGCCTTCCGAGGCATAGTCTCGGGATTCGACGAAACCAGTTCCATTGGATCCGTAATAGTTAGTTATTATCGGATTTCAATTTTCATAGCAATCGGAGTTGTCGTTTGACCCTGGCAGCTCAAAACGCTTAAAAACTATTTTAATCGGTTTAATTTAAAATTGATCGTTCATTTCCGTAACTCGCGCATAGGATCGAGTTAGCCTCCAAAACATGTTCCATTGTGTTCGGAATGCGGGTAGAACCTTATAAACGTTGGTTGGCATGTCTGATTCAGAGTTCGGTATTTCACGTTATAGATCACGTGATATTGTTCAATATTTAATTATATAATATAAAGTGTACTCAAGAAGCTATATTTCCAACCGATATTTATTCTTCATCCACTCTGTAATCTACTAACAGAAATCAAGTCGTGCTCTCCATTATTTTTCAATATCGATCTCGTATAAAACAAAAACAAAAAAACTTATGGTGACCGAAGGGGAAAAGGAGGGGCGATCTCAATGGGGATGGGGACCGCGATGATGGCGACGCAGAGATGGGGTCACTCGATTAAGGTGAGGGGCTCGGCATCGCGTGCTTCCTTCAGTCAAATTAATCGCGTACCGGGGTTCGTCGGCGTCGACTTCAAGTAGGGAAGAGGCAATGGATGGTTTGGTCTTGAAGGCGGGGGCGTGCGATGCTGTTGCAGTGACGTGTGGAGGTGGAGGCGGCCGTGAGGAGGAAGATCGAGTTAGGGTTCTGGAAATTTGCAGTGAGATTTTTGTTTTGTTTTTTTTACTTTCAATTTTGATTTATTTAGAATAATATATATATAGGAAATTTTAAGTGGAAGCAGGAAGAGTTTACAGTAAAATGTAAAACCCACTTTAGTTTTAATTATATATATGTATGTAGAAGTATTTGTAGGCCGAAGAAAATATAATAACTAAACAAGTTTAAATAGGAAACTTTTGTCAGAGAAACATTATTTGTACAGAAAGATTTGAAAAAAATAAATAAATAGATATACATATACATATTTTTGAACCTATTGGTTATTTTTAGAATAATGTTTTATAGTGGTTAACTTGTTTGAAATTAACCTATTTTTTTTTTTTAATTACTACAAGATTATTTAAAAAGGAAATTAGTTGAAATTTAATTATTCCTTAGAATTTAAATCATAAGTTCAATTAAATAAGTGAATGATAATAAATTACTTGATTTAAAATTCAAGTGTTAATAAATTTATATAATATTTATGCAAGGTCCGAATCCTGATGGAAACAAGCTGGATTGTAGTGAAATGCAAAAATGCAAAGGTGAGTAAAACTCACTCGATGAATTTCTATTAGATTTTAAATGGCCAAATTTAAATAATTGGTTTGATGAATAAATTGACTGGATGTGCTATTGAAGATTATGTGACTTGGTTTAAGTTGATCTCGAGTCAATTTGATTAACTCGAAGTATTCGGGTTTTTAAATTGTGTAATTAATCAAGAGATTAGGAAATTGATTTATTAAAGGAGTAAATAATTGATAGTTAATTTAAAGGTTGAGATAAATCAAGAATGATTTATATTTGTGGTTTACTTAATGATTAATTATTTAATGAAATTAATTTAGATTAGGATAAATTAAATTATAAATAGAAATCGTTAATTTATATAATCAATGACGTAATTAAAGATTGAGTAATTAAGATTGATTAATCATTTATGAGTGACTTGTGTGAAGATAATATAAGTAATTAAAGATTAATGTAACTAAAATAGTTAATTTGTTAAGAAGTAACTGAGATTACTTATCGTTTGGTTAAGAATAAGCAATAGGATGGAGTTAATTAAAGACAATTACTTGAATGAAATTGAAAGATAATTAATCCAGGGTGATTAAGTAAGATGAATGAATATGGAAGAATTGGTTAATTAATTGGTTGGAGTTAATTAAGGAAGAAATCTAAGTAATTGAGGTGAGGAATTCAATTAAAATTAATTGAATTAATTTGGAAATGATCAATTGTGTTATGGATGATTGGATAGTATTTGATGACTTGAATGAATTGATATTCCTGTTATGAAATGTTGGGTAACTCGAGTTGGGATGACTTGAGTTTTGAAGGGGCCGGGGTCGGGTATTGGGAAATACCCGAAATCACTTCAAATTTATATGAATTGATTTGTGAAATCAATACGATAAAATGAAACGATTTAAGTAAATAGGATTTATTTTATCTAAGTTGGTACTTAGCAATTTATATGTGAAATAGTGTTGCCTACAGCAAATTGTGAATTGGTTAAATTGATATGAGTTACCCCGAGTTTTATATAAGTTGATTGCTTTGGTATTCCTTATTAGTTGGGTTTACTCACGCCGGTTTCCAGCCTGACCCGGGTGTTACTTTGGTGTAATGCTCGGGTCAGACCGAGTATTACAGATTTTCAGGTAGATACGTTCTAGAGCTCAGGAGGCGAGCAGGATGGCAATATCGCTTAGAATATTTTCGCTATAATTATATTATTGTAATTCTATGATAAATTGATTGTATATGACCAACCATTTGAATATATGTGAAACTCTGATGTATTGAAATGTAATCAACAGATATAGTATTCTTTTGTAAGCTATTATTATTTATTATTATATTTTATCCGCTGCGATTGTGAGATGTTTGGTGTTTCTGTTCTTCTTCTTCTACCTCTTTCTTCATTTTCATAACTATCTGGAATTTTCGGGTTCGGAAAATTTCGGGTCGTTACATTAACACCCTCCTTGAGACGTGTGAGCTTAAGGGTTGTATTTTTGTGGAAGGCAATTAGTAGTCAACGAAAATGGTCGTGTGGCATTCGAAGTGATGTGATATGTGATTTGTGAAAGGTACATTGTTAACTTGGGCCTTATCAACCGGAAATGAACAAAATAGGGTTAGATGCGGCAAGGCTAAGTGGGTTGCTCCCAAGAAGGGTATGGTCATCCTCTTCTAGATATATCTTTATACGCTATGACGTCATGTATCTGATTATTGTGGTTTGTATGCTTTGAGGGCCCTCAGTAAAGGTCGGTAAGGACCCGAGGACGATATATTCGATACCATCTAGTTATAGAGGTGGGCCGATCTTGTGTTGATAGAGGATCCTTTATGATGGTCCTTGGTACATTTTTCTAGAGATGTACTGCCAGAAGGTAGTCTCTTCAACTGGTCATTTGTATGAAAATCCAAACTCTACTACGTACCTGCCATTTTGATTGTATTACACATTTTAGGTTATATGTTAGAATTTAATCAATGTAACAATATCGGCTATGATTAATACTATTTGTGCAATAGACACTAGTATAATATAAAAGGAATTGATATGAAATGTTTTAGTTATCGTAAGGTAAAAACATGTTCGTGTTTATGTATGGACTTGTCTTATGAGATTCTTTTGTTTTGATAAAGGAAAATTTTGGTAATTTAATAAATTCAGTTGAGTGTGTTTCTCATGCTGGTTTACCAGACAGATCTGGGCGTTCTTCCCTTTCAATGCTCGGGTCAGACCGAGTATATTTATAGGTTTTAGATTGGTGCTTTTGGAGCTTCAGCAGGAGAGCTGGAGATTTTCATTTTCGTATACATGTATCGGTTTTGTTTTGATTATCTGCTTTGCTTAGCTGTTGTTTATATCATCGGCAATTGTAAGGAAAGGTTATTATAACTGTCTAGGCTGATAACTATTGATTGATTGTTGTACTTTGTTTGATGTGTGTATACACAGTTTCTGTTTTGTAAAGATCATTGATACGATATTATATGTTTTTCGCTGCGATGTGAGATTATGTATTGTTCTTTTGGTTCTATCTTCTCTCTTTCTTCTCTTATCTTCTTCTCTCTTCTTTTCTTTCTCTTGACTTTCCGTCAGTCTGTGCTTTTTGGGTCAGACATGTGTGGTTTATTGTCGATTAAAAGGGTACGGATTTGCGGGACGTCACATTTGGTATCAGAGCTTAAATTTTGTATATTCCTAAGCTTTGATGTGTACTCAGTATAGACAGGGACAGTAGCACCCTAGATTGAGTTTGAGTGTATTATATATAAGCGCGTATTTGTTAGTGTATAAAAATGTTTTATATTGTGTTTCTTATCCATTGAGTTGTTTGTAAATTCTGGTCGGCATGTGGGACGCCATATTATCGATAGGGATTTCCAAACACTTAAACGAGGCAAGTCGACATAGTATCATTTTAAATTGGGTAAATGAAATAATTTTATCTCGATTATATTTTATATATAAAGGAAATAATTTTTCAGAATTATTAATGTGTCTATAAATTGATTGTTTGGTTGTTTGAAAATGTAAATATATATATATATATATATATATATAAGTTAATAAAAAAATTTTGTATGATCTGAATAAAAGCAACAATTATAAAAGAATAAATTATATAAGCAAATAAATTATAAGTATGGAATTATAACTAATGTGATTTACAATTGTGAAATAATCTTATATATAAGAAATGAAAATATATGAATAGAATGTATAATTGTGTTTTGTAAATATAAAAGGATTATTTTTAAAAGAATATAAAGCATTGAATTCACTACTGTTGCTAGAAAATAATAAGGATGATGACTGCAGCATCATCAGTATCATTTTTGAGTTTCTGTATGATTGATTTGCTACCAATAGTAAATTGAAATTGAAGTTTTGTTGTGATAAACAAATTTAAATTTAAAATCCAAGAGGAAATTGATAAGTATAAGTAAAATGAGTTTTGGAATTACAATATGAAATAAAAAAAATTAATTTAGAAGTTAAATAAATTTGAGTAAGCGTAATAAATTATATGATTTGGAATTTAACTAAAGGAAGGTTAAATAATTTGAACTCGATTAGATAAGTTATTGAAATGGAATTTAAACTTTTAAGTGATTATGTAATATGAATTTGGAAGTTTAGATAATTAAGTTCTATAACTTATAAAGTGGGAAAAAGTAAGTAAAACCAATTGTTAAGATGGTTAAACAATTTTGGTTAAGCAAAACAAAATCTGAATTTGAATAAGTGATAGGAAATTGACTTAGGTAAAATTTAAATAAAATGGAAATTGAATTAAATTAGTAGTGAACTTAAGTTGCATAATGAAAGTAAATTCAAGTGAGAATGCAATGAAACATAACTTAAGTAATGTTAAATGAAGTTGATTTTAGTATCGAAGTAAATTAATAAAGTGAATTAATGAAATGAAGTAATTAAATGAATATGAACTTGAGTTATATAATGTAATTCAACTTGAAGTATTAAATGAATTAGCAATTGAATTAAATTAACGAATGATAATCAATCAAATGTAAATGAATTGATTTGGAATAATGGATGTAAGTGTTAATTCGTTAAAGGCTAATGAAATTGGAAATCGAATAATTGAATGAAAGTCAACTGGATACTAAACCAATTGGAAATTAAAAATGTTGAACCAAATTGAATGTAAACGAAGTAAATTAAATAAATTTGGTTATATTGGATATACATTCATTGTTAGATGAATGTTAGTTGATTTTATAGAAATTCGTACGAAATGGAATTAATGAAATTGAAAGCTAAATAATTGAATTCAAATTAGAAGTGAAGTAAATTTAAATAGAACTGAATTTGATTTGAATCGAAAGTGTATTAATTTGAATGTAAATTAGTGAATGCAAACTAATTGAATTTGAATAAATGAATGTTAGAGAAATCCAATGTAAATGAATCAAGTGTGATTAAGCTTAAAATCAATTCAATGAATATTAATGAGAAGTGACTGTATATCGATTTGGTTATTGATTTGTTGGATGTTGGTTGGATGATAGTTGTTTCATTGTTGGATTTGTTGCTTATTGATTGCATTGCTATATTGGCATATATAGTTGTTGGTATATGTTGTATATTGATATTACTTTCTACATATATGTTTCTCAATGTTGTTGAGTGTTTAGTAGGTGCGGATGGCGTTTGCTTCACATTTGAGCTCGCTTTTACGCTATATTAGCCGTATATGCTCGCTAATAATATATAAGGTATATATCTCGGATTACATATCATACTTTTATATTTTTTTCCTACGGGATGCCTCATCGTCGAAGATGAGATGTATATTTGTGATATATATATATATATATACATACACACACACACAGATATATATATATATATATATATGTTGTGATCCTACTGCGATGAGCCACGCAAAGGAGACGCTGGCAAATTTTTTTGAAAATCTGAGGTGTTAGAAAAATTTTGGAAAAATTTGTGATAACTATTATTTTGATTTTGAGTAGGAAATTGAAACGATGTTAGTTGGTTTTGAAAAGATAACTAAGAATGGATTTGAAAAGTTAGAAAAGTTTTTGTAAGAAGTTTAATTAATGGATTTTCAAAACGCTAGAAGGTTAAATGAATTTGAAATCTAGTGGAAAGAATTGTTTTGAAAAACTAATGGATTTTGTGACTTTTTCTTACTTGGTAATTTCAAGGACGTAATTCTTTTAAGCAGGGAAGAATGTAACGACAAAAAATTTCAGTCATTCGAAATTCTAATATTTAATTTATTTTAAATTTCAAAAGTAAATTTTATAAGTTGAAAACTTATATTTCGAATATAGTGATTTAATTGGATAATTAAATCATTAATTTAGAATTTGAAATTGCTAAAATAATTAGAAATTGAAATTTATGTGAATAAAAATGATTTATAATGTTGAATGAATTAGAATGATGTGGTAAACTCTTAAAATTGGTTTAAAAGAGAATTTGTAGAAATTGAATATTTTAATGTTTAATTAACGTGTAAAAATAGCCATTTTTCATACAGTCTCGGATTTTTTTTAAAAAAACCTATTTCATTGGATCTGTAATGTTATATTATTGTAAGATTTCAGATTTCGTATCAATCGGATTTACGGTTTATCCGAGGGAAGATATGATGCGTAGAAAATTGTTTAAGTGAATTTTAAATTTAAATAGTCGATCCGAAAACCTATCTTCCGAATACGATCGAATTGGCTTCCGATATGTATTCCATTGTGTTCGAAATAGGGTTAAAACATCATAAGCGCTAGGCAACACCCTTCGTTTCGAGTTCGGAAAATTTTCGGATGAATAGTATCGCGAAATTTTATATAAAAGGACATCATTTTTTGTATTTTCACAAAACCTAACTAGGGTTTGATAACCGCCGCATTTATTTTAAAGGCCAGCGATTTCTAATCTTTTCTTCTTAATCTCTCTCAATCCACATGCTTTTGTGAAAAACTTCTAACTATAAAGTGATAGAGCTTCTCGAGATCTTCAAATCCATACGGTTTTGATCGTCATCGATAATAGTAATGATATTTGTTTTGCATTGTTGGTTGCTTACATTCTAAAAAATTAAAAAAACAAAAACAAAATCCATTCGTAGTTTGTAACGACCCAGAGTTTTAGTCATTTGAAATTTAGATATTTAATTGATTTTAAATATTCAAAAGTAAATTTTACAGGTTGAATAACTTATATTTCGAATATAGTGATTTAATTGGATAATTAAATCGTTAATTTGATATTTTAAATTGATGAAATAATTAGAAATTGAAATTTATGTGAATAAAAATGATTTATAATGTTTAGTTAAATTCTGTTTGGATTAGAATGATGTGGTAAACTCTTAAAATTGGTTTAAAAGTGAATTTGTACAAATTGAATATTTTAATATTTAATTGACGTATAAAAATAGCCATTTTTCATACAGTCATGGATTTAAAAAATACGTGTTTCATTGGATCCGTATTGTTATATTATTGTAAGATTTCAAATTTCATGTCAATCAGATTTCCGGTTTGTTCAAGGGAAGCTAAAACGCGTAGAAATTTGTTTAAGTGAATTTTAAATTTAACTAGTCGATTCGAAAACCAATCTTCCAAATACGATCGAATTGGCTTCTGATATATATTCCATTGTGTTTGAAATAGGGGTAAAACATTAAAAACGCCAGGCAACACCCTTCGTTTCGAGTTCGGAAAATTTTCGGATGAATAGTGTCGCGAAATTTTATATAAGGACATCATTTTCTGTTTTTTTTTCACAAAACCTAACTACGGTTTCATAGCCGCCACATTTATTTTTGATAGCAAGCGATTTCTAATCTTTTCTTCTTAATCTCTTTCAATCCACACGCTTTTGTGAAAAACTTCCAACTACAAAGTGATAGAGCTTCACGAGATCTTCAAATCCATACGGTTTTGATCGTCATCGATAATATATCCAACTACAATCAATATATAGATAATATATTATATATCATCCAAAAAATCATCGATCATCATAAAATAAATTATTTCTTACTTATATAAAAATATCAGTGAGAAAGAAAGAGTGAGCTGTACTCACTTTGGTTCCAAAAGCAGTTGTAGTGTTTTATTTCGAATAAAATTAAAAAAGCGTTTAATTTTACCCAAAATTTACACTAGCTCCAATCAACTCCAAATAAGCTCTAAAATTGGAGCAGTTGAGACCCTATACGCTCCCGCGTATGAGCAGGTAATCTTTTGCACGCGCATCTGCCTCGATGTGGACACTGTACACATATTCTAATATGTATATTGGTTGCAGGCGACAGGTTGGAGGGATCCAACTGGATTCTTCGCCAGTATTAATTTATTTACAAATACTGTGATATATGTTGTAATCATATGGTATATGATGTTTTTGATCCGTGATTGATGTATTTGGTGCTGTTACAGCATTAGGCCATATTTTTGAAATTTTAAAAATGTTAAAGTGATGATTTCAAATTAAAAAGATTTTCAAGTGATTTTGAAAATATATGTTTTATTGAATTTTAAATTGTTAGAGGAAATGAATTTTATTTTGAATAAATAAATGTCATAATTTTTATGTTATAAAAATTATGATTTTTGTGAAATATAATTGAAATGTGATTTTTGAAATATGAAGTTGATTAATGTGTAAAAATTTGAAATCAAGATTTTTGAAATTATCATAAATGGTTTATATATAAGATTTATAAAATTGATATTTTATAAATCAAAATATTGGGATTATAAAGGAGTTTTGTAAATGATAAAACAGAGTTATAAATGAATCTTATAAGTGGATAAGATTTATAATTTAAGAAATTATAAAAAGAATGATTTTGTATAAATAGATGATTTATAAGTAATTAGCTTATAAATTGGATTTTGACATGTAAATGAAATATATATAAAATTGGTGAATAAAGGGATTTTATAAATGGATGTTTTTATAAAATAGAAATGTGAATTTATAAACATTGTTTAATAAATGTGAAATCAATTGAGTTTGATAAGTTAATTATTATAGTTTATTAAAGGAATTTCATCCATTATTTTGGACAGTGGACAATCCTTTAATTTAATGCGCAATTATAATGAATTTGGTAAATGGATTATATTCACGATTTCGGACAGTGGATTATCCTTTAATAAAATGTGTAGAAATATTGGGTTTGGTATATGAACTATATTCACGATTTTGGACAGTGAATAATATATTTAAAAAATGGATATATTTTGGGAAATGATATTTTAAATTGGATTTAAATATTTTGAAGATGTTTTAAAATGTGTTAAGTATCAAAACCATAGATTTCAGCATTCATTGTTGAAATAGACGTTTTCGAGAAATAAGGAAATGATGGACTATAACACTGTTGTTATAGTAAGAGTTCTTCGAAAGGAAATGTTTTGTATAGTCTATGGGATTTGTATATCTATCCAATTTTCGAATCACTATACTAGTGATTTTGGGTTGTCGTAACGATGTTTTACGCAACATTCATTTTGACCCAAATAAATGTGTTTAAATAGAATATTTTCCTTAAAGAATAAAATATATACTTAGTCATCATTTAAGTATATGAGATATTTTCTAAGTGTTGAAATAAAGTGAATTACTTGTCATTAAATAAGTATATGGAAATATTTTCCAGTATAGAAATATTGAAATGGTTTGAGATTGTATCTTTTTAAAGGTAATGTGAAGTGAATATTTAGCAAGTGATTTAATTAATAAAAGATTAATTAAAAGGGTGCAGTGATTGTTATAGTGCTGAATATTTAATTGTTTGCTTTGATGGTTAAATAACCGACTACCAAATTTGACTATTTTTAGTTCCTCGACTTGATGTGGGAACTATTTGGTCGTACACTTAGTACGTAGCATTCTATGTAGGCTTAATTATCGTTTGTGTTGAGGATGTTGATTCGTATAGTGTGGAGTATTACTCTAATCTATCGAGCTTTCTTCTTGTCCCAAAGGATAGCAAGTTGAAAGTTGGAGACATGGTAAGCCTACGAGACTTAGATTCTGTGTGAGGTTGAGAAACGCTTTTGCATTGTTGGTGCAAAGAGACCGGGATCATATTTATCTAAAAACCACTTCGGACCAACGTATATGCGACGATTGTGCAGGTTGCTTGTGATGATATTGATATTCCGGATTTTCATAGCGGGGGACTGCTTGTTGGTCGTTTGGGGTTAAAATCCTAATATACATATAGTAGCAGTGGTCTCTTCATTTTGAAATATCCAGTGCAAGGACTATTTGCTATTAATCCTAGAGATTTCCCGATAGGATGTGGTAGGAAAGTACCTTCGGTTTGTCCTGTTCCTGAATAACTTGTATGGATTTTTGCCTGACATTGCATTTGTAAAGATTACGTACATTGGTTTTTACGAACGTAAATCAATGGTGGCGAAGAAGGCAACTACTATTAGCTTAACACCCTCCATGAGACGTATGAGCTTAAGGGTTGTATTCTGATAGAAGGCAATTAGTAGTCGGCGAAAATGGCCGTGTGGCATTCAAAGTGATGTGATATGTGATTTGTGAAAGGTAAATCATTACTTCAGGCCTCATCAACCGAAAATGACCAAAATAGGGTTAGATGCGGAAAGGCTAAGTCGGTCGCTTCCACGTAGGGTATGATCATCCTCTTCTAGATATATCTTTACACGCTATGACGTCGTGTATCTGATTATTGGGTTTGTATGCTTTGAGGAACCTCAGTAAAGGTCGGTAATGACCGGAGGATGATATATTCGGTACCATCTCGTTATAGAGGTGGGTCGGTCTTGTATTGGTAGAGGATCCTTTGTGTTGATCCTCGGTACATTCTTCTAGAGATGTACCGCCGAAAGGTAGTCCTTTCACCTGATCATTTGTATGGAAATCCAAACTCCACTACGTACCTGCCATTTTGATTGTATTACCCATTTTGGGCTATATGCTGGAATTTAATCAATGTAACAATTTCGATTATGATTAATATAATTTGTGCAATAGATACCAGTATAATATGAGAGGAATTGGAAATGTTTTAGTTATCGTAAGGCAAAACATGACTGTGTTTATATATGGATTTGTCTTACGAGATACTTTTGTTTAGATAAAGGAAAAGTTTGGAAATTTAATAAATTCAGTTGAGTTTGTTTCCCATGCTGGTTTACCAGACTGATCCACGCGTTCTTCCCTTTCAATGCACGGGTCAGACCGAGTATATTTACAGGTTTAGATTGGTGATTTTGGAGCTTTAGCAGGAGAGCTGGAGATCTTTACTTTCATATATACATATCGGTTTTGTTTTGATTATCCACTATGCTTAGTTGTTTTTTATATCATCGACAATTGTGAGGACAAGTTATTATAAATGTCCATGCTGATAACTACTGATTGATTGTTGTACTCTGATTGATCTATATATACACGGTTTCTATTTTGTAAAGATCATTTATATGATATTATATGTTTTCTATTGCGAAGTGAGATTCTGTGTTGTTCTATTGGTTCTATCTTCTCTCTTTCTTCTCTTCTTCTCTCTTCTTTTCTTTCTCTTGACTTTCCGTCAGTTTGTGCTTTTTGGGTCGGACATGTGTGGTTTATCATCGATTTAAAGGGTACAAATTTGTGGGACGTTATATAGTTGTATTGTTAATTCAAGTTTATTTTCAGCTTGCATTCATTTCTTTTTATTTTCCTTTTTAAGGGCAAAACTTAAATCCACATAGGGTAGGAGATTTCATCACCCCTTCCTTAGCCCACAAATTGCATTTCATCTTAGAATTTGATTAATAATAACAGTTAGACATCGAACTTAAGGGTGTCACGAGCTCACCCAGAGCTTAATTATATATTGACAAGTTTTCCTCTTTTGACAATTTAATTTCTTGTTGTCTAGGCTACGCCAAAGCAATAACCATTTATAAATATTACAGTGATTCGTAAATATTATAGTGGTTGTTTCTTTTAAGGTACTTAAACCTACGGTTGCATTGCTACAGTGATTTGTGATGCTCCGATGACTCCTATCTATTACCTAGGTGGGAACTATTTTGTTAAATTAAGAAAAAGTGTGATTATATAATTTTGGGTTAGGAGCTACTTAGGATAGAAAATTTGTAATTAAGTCTTTTCATTCATTTAGTTACATTATTCATGCACATTAAATACAAATTCAAAAGGAAAAACTAATTTTTTTTTAATATTTCTTAACTTAGTTTTTATATCCTTTCTTTAGAAAAATTTCAATCAAAATGAAAAATCCAAAATCCAAAATTTTTTTAAGAAAAACAAAAATCCAAGAAAAAAATATAAAATCTTTCTAAAACCAAAAAAAAATCAATCGCCATTTTAAAAAAATAAATTCCTTTTGGTAAATAGTTTTCCTTTATAAAAAAAATCCAAAAAAGAAAAAAACTTTTGAAAATGTCTGAATTTTTCTACTCACTTGAATTTACAGTAGTTATGAAAATTAATATAGTTACATATCAAATTCTAATGGATATTTTAGCAACAATTGTTGTGTAAAAATTTGGATTTTACCCCCACAAAATTTTCAAAATGATGTCCAACCCTCAAATCTCGAAAATAGCGTTGAAATGATTTCGTCTTTACTTGAACTCTCTACACAAAAAATCAAAGCATAATGATTTTTGAAATTCATATTTGTGCAATGATTCAAGTCAAATTTTTCAAAATAATTAAAATTTGAATTCACTTCAAAATTCAAATGATTTCGATTATAACTCATGCCAATACAAATTTGAACTCCAAAATGAATTCCAAAGTCAAAATGGAAATGTGAACCACTTTTTAAATAATTTTGGAAAAGAGAATAATCTGGATTATGGTGCAATGGACAATTTCTGTTCTCAACAATTTCAAATTGAAAATTCTCAAGTTAATAACTATAAATTTGATTTTGTTGAGCAAAGGATGAAATTCACAATGATCACACAGATTTGTTGTTTGAAACATACATGAAACGACGTGAGAAACATAATCAAATCCCAATGTGTGGCAAGTCAAGTGATAATCCATCTTTTACCAAAATCGACGATTTTCAAATAACAACTTTTGAAATTGAAAATAATAACCTTAATGAAGTTGTTGAAAATGCGGTAATTTAGTTGGATTTCAATTCTTTTGAAAGTGTAAAACCAAAATTAAAATTCGATCTTCCTTTTTTGGTTTTGAAAATTTGAATACAACAACTTTGGATTTTGAATTTGATATATGCAATGAAGTTGTGAATGATTCAAAAAAGAAAGACGAATTTAATGAACTTTATTTCTTTGGAATTTTCGAAGATGAGTTATTGAATTCTGAAGGGGTAGAGTTCAATCACCATTTTGATTTTGAAATCAATAATTCTGAAAAAAAATTCAATGATAAGTTTGAATTTTAATTTGATGAAAATATACTTGAACTTCAACCAATTGTTTTATCAACCCCAAAATCATCGAAAATAAAACAACTCATACGAGTTTTAATAAAACGATATTCGTTTTTTCAAATCAATATTCAACTCTGAAATATTTTATGGTTTGGTTTTCTACGCTTAAGCTATGTCTATCATACATAACGAGACGTATGAATTGGTCTTTGGAAGACCGTTTCATTTACTCCTTGACGATCTACTTTCTGATGTCGGGAAAGTAATAATCATTTCATTGCCATGTAAACATAGGTCATATTTTTATTTTTGTTTTATTTTTCTCCTTTCACTTGGGTTGACTGTGGGAACACAATCAAAATCAAGTGTGGAAGGAGGGAGTCTCATCTTCATTTTTTTGATTTTTCATGATTCGTTTTTTTCATTTTCTTTCCAAACAAAAAAAAAAACAAAACGAAAAAAATCCAAAACAAAGTTTCTTTTTATCATTTTAATTTACATTTGGAAAAAAACACTATAGGATAAGTACACGGTTTTGGTTATCAAATTGAAATTTTTGAAAATTTATTTGTCTCAACAAAAATAAAAATAAAGTTTGATTACAAGCAACTATGGTTTAACTAGTATATGTGAAGATTCGTAGGTGTTAATTATTAAGTATATCCTAATTGAAAATCTTTGTTTAAAAGAGGTGGTGGATTTAAAGAAAAAAAAGAATATAACATTTTTTATCTTCTAAGTTAAATAGTGCTAAGATGATTTTGCAAAACTCTCTATTCAAAGTAAAACAAAAAAAATACATATATATATAAATAATGATATATGTATGTGTGTATATATTTGTAAATATGTATATATTTTATAAACACCTAGAGTCATGTGTTCACACGCAAGTGTGTACACTCGCCATGCTCTACACCCTTTTCACGTAAGCCTGAAAGAAAGTGAATGATCGGTATATCCGGTCTTAGTTTATTTGAGTTAGGTGTATGTATATAAAAATTCTTTTATTAATAATTTCTATAATCAATAGGTGAACGCACTTGTGTGTTCATTCACCATGCTTTGTACTCCCCTCACGTAAGCCCGAAAGGCAGTGCATGGGTGGTATATCTAGCCTCAGCTTTCTGAGTTAGGCATATGTAAATATTGTTAATATCAATAAAATTTTCAAATAAACAGAGAGTAAGATATTGAAATCCAAGCACTATTTTCACTTATTTGACTTATTATTTAAAAGAAATGAAAATATCACTTTGAAAAACTGTGATAATCAACTAAATATCTATTTCATAGTTGCATTATGTTATCAACCGAAACAACTAGCCAAACCAGAGTCTAATTGTGATGATAACTTAATTTTTATAGGAAATTTTGACAAGTAAAAAGACTAAAATTTCAAGATAATAACCAGAACTTTTATTTAACTAAGTGTATGACATGCCAAATGGTGAAGGCGGCGTAGAGAAGCCTGAAGGATTGTTGCAGCCATCAGACGTTCCATAGTGGAAGTGGGAGAGCATTTCTATGAACTGCATAAATGGATACCTAAATCTAGGAGAGGGAATGAGAGCATTTGGGTCATCATGGACAGATTGATTAAGTGCGCTCATCTCTGAGGAGCACTAGGATAGCAGCTTCATCGGTAGCTTTATATGTCAGAGAGGTAGTTAGACTTCATGGAGTTCCTACCAGTATAGTTAGTGATAGAAACCCAATCTTCACTAGTGAGTTTTGGAGGAATTTACAAGAGACTTTAGGGATTGAGTTGAGCTTGAGTACAGCATACCATCCATAGACTGATGTCCAGACAGAGAGGGTGAATCAGATTTTAGAAGATTCACTTAGGATGTGTACCATTGATTTTGGAGGCTCTTGGAAGGATCATTTTCCACTAGTAGACCCACTCTTCATTACGGGTGGGTTGAAATTGAGTTTAAAACAATCATTTGCTGTAAGATATATGTTTCTATCAAATAACATGAGAGGGGAGAATCAGTTAGATGTAGTGACTTGTCTCTTATACTCAAGTATAACAATGAGATTTTGGTTTATGAGAAATGCTAGCATCACTCTCCCTTGGAGAGAGTATTATTGTGCTTGCCCTTCCATCAGTAGACCCTGCAAAGCAATTATGGAGAAATTAATGATTGCACAGTGGGACCAACAAATCTCAATCAATAGAAGGTCAAGTACAACAATACTCTTCAAGGGAGAGTGGTGTTACCATTTCTCTTGGGTTTATATTATGAGAGGGATTTAATGCTGCATGGATAATAGGGGTAGGATTTGGACATGTGGCAGGTTTGTATTAGTGTTTGAAGGATTATGTAATAAAATCTCTATATAAAAGCTGGCTGCTACACTCAAGACATGTGTTTGATTCATTTATTTTGGCACCAGAATTTGATTTAATTTTTCCACTTCTGTTCTGGTCTGAGACAAAAGCAATTGAGTTTTTTTTCCTTTTATTATCATTTGCGGACCACTTTCTTAAACATTGAAACATGCACTTTATTATCATTAGTATTACCAACCATTATTTCTTGTTGAATAACAGGAAGCTTCCCCTTACTGCCTTCACAGGAATTTATTGTTTCATGCCCAAAACTACTACATAGAATACAAATGCAAGGCTTTCGGTCATACCCAATTTCTACATAGCTACAATTTTCATCCTTTGCACAAACAATGTACTCAAGAAGTTCTTTATCTGGCTTTATCTCTACCAATATTTTGGCATATTCAAATCAAGTAAGTTTTCTGGTTCTTCATTAAAACATAAGAGCTTTCATACGCGAAAGGCCAACCAATTTATACCCATTAATATCCATGTAATAAGGGGTACTTTATAGAAGTGTACCCAAATGTGTACACTCCTCACAAAATTTTGACATTCCTAAATTTTGGTTGCCAAGTGGAAATTATAATTTTTTTTCCTTTTATGAGTATTGCACCTGATTCAAGTGTCATTAGTCTATCTTCATCACTGGTGAACTCAAAATAAAGTCAATATTATCTAATTTCACCTTAAATAATCCCTTAAGCTTCCAAGATTTCTGCAGATGAGAATTGACAGCATTATAAGACAGGTTGCCATCCAAAAAGAACCCTACAAGGTGATGCTTCCAGCAATCTACACTAGCTGATTTGACAGATTCTGGAATTGATAAAATGGGAACCCAAATAGATTAGGTTGAAATCATGAGGTTGGAATTTGTTGGCCATTTTAGGTTTGGTTTTGAAAAGTGAGGAGCATTGAATAATGGTAGAAAGAGGAGTTGTAGCCGAAAGAAGGTGGGGAGGATTTGTTGGGTGCAGATCAGAAGTGAAGAGAGTTTGTAAGTCTAGAGGGTTGGGAGGAGGGAGCATTGTTGGATTGTTGGGAGTAAGCATGATTAGAGGAAAGAGGGAAGTAAAAGGGAGTGGTGGGTAGCTGATTTCATGTTATCGTAAGGTAGGCATGTTGCAGTGTGTCTGATCGGTTATGGACGAAGAGAGAGACGAGGAAGAGGACAAGAGGGGGGCATGAAAAGTCAAAAGTAGAAGTTTTTAGTCTTTCCTAATATATTGTATTTAATACTATTCTTATTATATTTACTTGTCTATATTTCCAAATGGGAGTTGTTAAAAGAAGAACCGATTTAGCTAAAGGGAATGAAAGATAAAGGGGAAAATTATAGAAAATTGTCTAATTTATAAAGGGAGAAATATCAACTTTTATTTAACTTATTTTACAATATTACAATCCACTTTCCAAAAATACTCAATTCTCTGTATTCATTATGAAAAGACTACGCAACCTCTTCACCTCTCCTGATTATTCCTATTTATTTATATTTTTTTGAAAAAATGTAACTTTTTTAGCAAAATAGATAATTACCTATACCTTTGATTTAAACTCGATAAAAAAAAGATCCTAATAACTCTTTAACAAGATAACCATTAATAGAATGAAAGACATCAACATTCATGTTTATTTCCATTTTTTTATTTTAGATCGAATGAGAAAATTGAAGATTGATATGAAAAGTTATGTGGAGATTTCGATGGATTCTCCCTTTAGCAATACCTTTTAATTAAAAATTACATTTTTTAGTCCTTCCGGCCATAACTATTCACTTTTAACAAGGGAGTTCTTATCTGCACACACCAAGTTACATCTGTTACTCATTTGTCTCCATACCCGATCAATTAATCCTATCACCCACTAATTAATTTTTTGCCTCCTTTTCAATTTTTTTTTATCTTCCCTAACATAATACAAAACATGATTGTACACAAAACCCTTCATTTCCTTCTATAATCACATCGTCTATTTTAATACTTGAAAACCTTCTAAGCATTCTTCGCATTCATATCCAAAATCATTGTTATATATTATTGCATTATAGCAATCAACATCTTCTATAGTCTACGAATGATGTAAACTCAGCAAAACATAATAACCAACCAATCCAATTCCAAAAAAAAGGTCTAAGAAAAGATGGATTCAATAAGATAAAGTACTAAAAATAAAAATTCTAAAATATAAAACAAAATATTGTAAACACACCAAACGGTTTTGAAAACTATGCTAGCTTGTTAAATTTTTGGATTTACGAAACTATTCATAAAGATAAATGATTTTCCAAAAAGTGTTATTTAATATATGTATTACTATTTCAAATATAAATTCAAATAAATCGTAAGACAATCTTCACACGAAACAACATTAGTTACTATAATAAATATATACTTAAAATTAATTGGACTACGAGACAAATGTCCATATAAGTGTATTAACAACATCTCTCAAATCATCTAATAATAATTTTAAAATAATAAAATAGGTCTTCCTTTCGTTATTAATTTCAGTATCCTCGACCATTAATTGATGATATAAGAAGCTGTAATTGTGTTTGATGAATAGCATTTGTTTCATATGCATCATTCGTTTTTGCATAACCGAATGCCTACTTTTTCACTTGGTTTTACATAACCGACCGAAGAGGGTTTTTATAGTGGTCACTATGATTTAATTCAAAAATTATTTCAAATGGCGTTGGTGACAGTTTTGGTGTGTGTAAATAGTAATACCCTTTAATAGTTCGCTTTCATTTTGTTTATTTTTTTAAAAAATTAGACATAAACAATAGGTATACATGATGGATATTTTACCTTATATACAATACAAAGTACAAATTTAGTCTTTATAATCTAAGAAATTTTTGGACATGTTAATATTCATGGAACGATTGATTTCACGAAGAAAATAGTTTAATTGTATATATGGCATGATCAAAATGTGAATAATATATCGCATCTAATTAGGATTAGTCAAGAATTACCAAAACCTAACTGTGCATTTATGTTATTCCTAATGTATGTCTATTTGTGTTAAGAATCTTTAGGAAAACCTCAAAAAAGCTTTAAAATAGGTGAAATCATCCTTTTAGCAAAATCTTATAATTATGCCTTTGCTTTTTAAAACTCACAAAAATCCGCAAAAACGTGGAAAATTGATGAGGAATAACACCTTTAATTTCTTCACTTCATTTTTTCACTTCACATATATTTATACTACGTAAAATCAAAAACAAAAAGGTCGATAAAAATATATTTCATTTGCAGTTTCAATTATTGTAAATATTTATCGAACAACTACAAATATTTACCAAAATTCAATAAACATTTCCATAGTTTTCTACAAATATTTTTGTAAAAGGATATTTTCAACTTTTTCATGCAAAATATTTTGCAGTAAAAAAGCAAAATTTTATGATATTTTGTAACGATCCACCTTTTCGACCCTCAAAAGTCGACCTAATACGTCCACAGTATTCACATGCCGAGCATCCAAGTGCTGGAAAAACATATTGTTGGAGGAAATAAAAAAGACGGAACATAATCTTACATCGTGATGAGTAATATATAATACACAAAAGATCTTTACAAAAGAAAACTATAATATACATACATCAATCAGAGTACATAACTCTATCATCGGCCTAGATAGTTATAATTGAAAGGGAGTGCGGATTAAGGAACTTAAGGCTAATTCAATACTAGAGGGGGTGAATAGTGTTTAATGGATTCTAAGACTTATATGGACTAATTTAAAAATTATGATATAAACAAATGCAGAACTTAATCACAAAACAATAACAGAATCAAACATAGATGTAGAAAGTAAATAAAAAGCGATAAAAGGAAAGAACACACCAAATTTTATACTGGTTCAGAGTTACCCTACATCCAGTCATATACCAAGGAAAACATATCATACAGATTTTTATTATACCAATGTCAAGTTTACAATCCTTAATTTCTAAAGGCCTTGAGGTACCCTCCTGTCTCACGAGTCCGAGGCAAACTCTCTTGATTTACGGGACACAAGATCACCCAATTGATTTCCAGGCACAACCACATCTTATAGAGAGACTCGATAAACTTTTGAATTCAAATTGATCCTATAACTCTGAATAGCACTTTGATCTTCGAAAGAGGGCAGAGAATCAAACAAGAATGAGATTCTAATTTAATTCACTTGAGAATTCGGCAAAATTTAGGCACGGTCTTAAAAATATGAAAATTTTAGAATATGGGTTTGTGGAGAAGGAGTGAAGAAAATAAGAAAATAGTTAGTTAAAAAATTCATTTGTGAAGGCTATTTATAGAGTACCAACGATCATAACCATTCGTGAAGAGATTTACTCGAATAAACACTTTTTTTGAAAATTGAAACTTTTGAATTCAATGGCCACCATGTCGACATGGGGTATTCCATGATGTGGACATCCCTTAATTAAAAAAATGTAAAATTTGTTTTGAAAATGTAATTGAACGGAAAACAAGATAAAATGATTCTGGAGTAAAATAAACTAAATTTTCTTATTTTTTAAAATAAAGAAGAGTAGAAAAATATTTTTAGAATGTATATATATAAATTTGATTTTAAATCTCAAGCATATAAAAAATATTTAAAAAACAAAAATAGTTTTAAAAACAAACAAAGTTTAAAACAAGAGTTTATTTAAAAACAAAAACAAAGAATATTTAAGACTAAAACATCTTTTTGAAAATCATTTGAAAAGATAATTTTTTAAGGCTAAAACTCTTTGAAAAGCAGTTTTGAAAATCATTTTGAAAAACCATTTTGAAGTAGTTTTGCAAGCTTCTTCCTGCAGAATATCTCATCACATCAGGACTCGAGAACTTGTACAAAACTAGGATGTTTGTGCATTTGTAAGCTACTTGTCATAGGTTTGTAAGCTACTTGTCGTGGGTTTGTAAGCCACTAAGAAGGTAGAAATGGGTTTCATCCCAAATGAAATTCGGAATGTAGATTTCCGTACTATTATGAAGTTTTAACAAAAAACTAGGCACTTATCTCAAAACCTTGATCTTGATATTCATGAGTCTTCAAACTTGATTTCTTCATTCTTGATCTTTATACTGTACAGTCTTCAATAATCAGTACCTGCCTTATATGTATATCTGCATAATAACATTCATATATATTTAGACAATAGTGTTAGTATATAAGTTATACTAAAATAAGTTACAAAGGTTGTTGTCATCAAAACCACTATCTCCAGTTCCTAACGATCTCCCCCTTTTTGACGATGACAACCTTATAAAATATATTGACCACTTCGATCATACCATAACTCCCCCTTACACCAACAACCCCCTTACTCCAGCCTACTATTTTATATAACTTCTCCCCCTTTGTCTTCAGTTAAAAATAACCTATAAATCTTGAACTCAATAGAAAATGAGATAAACAAACATAGGACCGCTCCAAAGATTGTTTTTAGAAGAACATTAATTAAGATAATACTTATATACAAATTAACAAATCAGTATAAAATCAAGAAAATGAAAAAAAGGCTTAATGAGGACCCTTAACTATTGGTGATTTATGGACCGAACAATTTGGATAGTGGAGACAAAGTTTTCACGTTGTTCTACCAAGTTCCCATTAGCATCAAAAAGGACCTCTACAACGTAACACCATCGTCTTCATCCATATGAACATCCGGATTCGGCAGAGGATGTTCTTCTTGATCCTCTTATGGTTCTTTTAGAGGCACTACTTCTTCGAAATTCACGGCTTGTGATGATTTTTAGATGGCAATGGGATTAGCATGGTTATCCATAAGGAAGTTTTGTAAATTCATAAGGATTCTACCTTGCCTATCTTGTTCTCTAGCCATTCGCAATTGATTCACTTGAATCTCTGTTATCATTTAAAGCAAATCTTTCATCTTATCTTGTAATTTGATGACTCGTACATGTGTGGAACGTTGAAAAGGACCAGAATGAGGAGAACTGGGTGAAGAAGGTTTGTTATTGGAAGAGGAAGCCATTAATTTACTAATTTAGAAGTTTATTACAGAGAATAGAACAGAGAAAATGAGTAAAAGTCGAAATATATAAATATATAATTTAATAACTAATTTTTGAGGGAATTTTAAATTTGAAGATCTCATCCTATATGTCGACATAGGGGATGGGTCATGTCGACATGCCTAGTTCAATTTTTGAATTTTTTTATTTATAATAATTATTAACTATACTTGTATCATTTATAATTTATATTTCAGTTAATGAACATATACCTAATTATCTTCTAAATTTAGTAAAGTTTTGTTCATTTAATGGTTTGGTTAATATATCAGCAATTTGTTTTTCAGTGTTAATATATTCAAGAGTTATGACTTCTTTACTTATATTATCTCTAAGAACATGATGTCTAATATCAATATATTTTGTTCTAGCATGATGAGTTGGATTCTTAGATAGATTTATTGCACTAGTATTATCACAATAAATTG
Organism: Allium cepa; assembly: GCA_030765085.1. Classification (NCBI taxonomy): domain Eukaryota; kingdom Viridiplantae; phylum Streptophyta; class Magnoliopsida; order Asparagales; family Amaryllidaceae; genus Allium; species Allium cepa. Next base: position 455,320,261 of record CM060938.1, on the reverse strand, counting down.
GTGATTTACTTATAGTTAATCCAAAATCTTTTAAAGTTTGTTGCATATATATAACTTGAGAACAAGTCAAAGCAGCAGATATATATATTCTACTTTAGTTGTTGACAAGGATGCAGTGTTTTGCTTCTTACTAAACCAGGAAACCAGAGAATGTCCTAGAAAGTGACAAGTTCCACTTGTACTTTTTCAGTCTGATTTACAACCAGCGTAATCAGCGTCACAATATGAAATTAAATCAAATATATCGTTTTTAGGGTAAAATAAACCATAATCTAAAGTATGTTTTACATATCTTAAAATTCTTTTAACAGCTTTTAAGTGAGTTTCTTTAGGTTGAGATTGGTATCTTGCACGGAGACAGACACTATGCATGATGTCAGGACGACATGCTGTTATATAAAGCAGAGAACCAATCATTCCCCTATATAATTTTTGATCAACATCTTTTAATTTATCTTCTTTACTTAAAGCTACATTAGTTATTATTGGAGTTGGTTTCCCACCAGAAGTGGTCAATCCAAATTTATTAATTAAATCCTTAGCATATTTTTCTTGAATAATGAAAATTCCTTTATCTAATTGTTTGATTTAAAGTCCTAAGAAGAAATTTAGTTCTCCCATATGACTCATTTCAAATTCTTTAGTCGTTATATCTGAAAATTCTTTATTCATTATATTATTAGTTGATCCAAATGTTATATCATCCACATATATTTGCACTAATTGAATATCATTTTTGTTTCTTTTGATAAAAAGAGTTGTATCTATTTTACCAATTTCGAAACCAGATTGTAGTAAATAAGATCTTAGTCTTTCATACTAGGTTCTAGGAGATTGTTTCAGATCATATAAAGCTTTCTTTAATTTATATACATGATTTGAAAATTTATTATCTTCAAAGTGGCGGTTGTTCAACACAAATATCTTATTTTACAAAACCATTTAGAAAAGCACTTTTAACATCCATTTGATATAACTTGAAATTATTGTAGTTTGCGAAAGCAAGTAGAATTCTGATAGCTTCTAGTCTTGCTATGGTTGCAAAGGTTTCGTCATAATCAATTCCTTCTTCTTGACAATAACCTTGCGCGACTAAATGAGCTTTATTTCTCGCGACCTCACCAAATTCATTCATTTTATTTTTATAAACCCATTTTGTTCCAATTATACTTTTATCCTCAGGTCTAGGAATAAGTTCTCAAACTTCATTTCTGGTGAACTGATTCAACTCTTCTTGCATAGCAAGAATCCGTGAATCATCAGATGATTATTCCTTTGGATTTTTAGGTCCAATAGTTGATATAAAAGCTACATTACTCATACTATTCAGTTGATTTCTTGTTTTAACTATAGATTCATTATTTCATAGTATATTTTCTACAGGATGGTCTTTTAATAGTCTAATTCTTGTATTAGGTTGAATGATTTCACATTTAGTTTCATTAGGTTCATTATCTAAAGTTACAAAATCTTCTTCATCTTCTATTTGTATAGTATCTTTAAAATTTTCATCAAAATATACATGCATTCTTTCTTTAATAGTGTTAGTTCTTAAATTATAAACTCTAAATGCTTTACTTCTATTAGAATATCTGATAAAGATACCTTTGTCAGATTTAGGTTCAAATTTATCTAAATTATCTTTTGTATTAAGAATAAAACACTTACTACCAAAATTTAAAATAAGCTACTATGGGTTTCTTATTGTAAAGTAATTCATATGGTGTTTTATTAGTTAATGGTCCAATTAAAATCCTATTTAATATATAACAAGCTGTAGCGACTGCTTCAGCCCAAAAGATTTTAGGTAAGTTACTATCAGAAAGCATTGTTCTAGCACACTCTTGAATCGTATTATTCGTACGTTCTATTACTTCGTTTGTTGTGGAGTTCTTGGAAAAGAGAAATTATGAATAATTCCTTTATGGTTATAGAAATTCTCAAAATTTTAATTTTCAAATTCCACCGTGATCACTACGAATAGTTTTTATTTTTAAGGAAAGTTGATTTTGATTCTTTTAACAAATTTTTTAAATAATTCAAAAGAATCACTTTTAAGTTTAAGAAAAATTGTCCAAATATATCTAGAATAATCATCTACAATTACAAAAACATATTTATTGCTATTAATTGATTGAACTTGAGATGGACGAAATAAATCTAAATGAAGTAATTCTAAAGGTTTAGAAGTAGAAATCGTATATTTTAATTGAAATGAACTTTTATTAAGTTTTTCTAATTGGAAAGCATCACATACACTATCTACTTTAAAATTTAGCTTGGGAAGACCTCTAACTAAGTCAAGTTTTGATAATCTAGATAACAGTTTGAAATTTAAATGGCCAAATCTTTTATGCCAAATCCAAGGGTCACTTGTATTAGCCAAAAGACATAAGTTGTCATTTGAAACTTTCATACTAAGGATGTAAATTTTTTTCTTCCTAATTCCTTCAAAGATATATTTGACTAATGATCTTCGATGTGACACTTATCTTTTCCAAATTAAATTTTAAATCATTTATCACGTAGTTGACTTATACTAAGAAAATTATGTTTTAAATTCTTAACTAGCAAAATATCAAAAATAAGAGGGGTTTCAAAATTATCGACATTGTCGATGCCAATCACATATCCTTTTGAGTTATCTTCAAAGTTGACCGATCCACCTTCTTGATATATAATGTCATAGAGTATCTCGGGATTTCCAGTCATATGCCTTGAACAACCACTATCAAGTATCCATTTGTATTTCTTAATTTGCACAGTTTGTCCGTTGGTTGTTGATTCTTCAAAAGCCATGTAACATGTCTGTTCCTGCATAACAAACCAATTCGGCAGATAACTTGATTTTTCACAAAAACTATATGCAGACTTATGATAATTTGATGAGATGCATAAATTCAAACAAGTATTAACAAAATTTCCTAAAAATTCCATTTTAACTTTTCAAGTTTCAGATTATGAAAACAATGAAAACCTATGCTCTGACACCAATTGAAAGGGAGTGCATATTAAGGATCTTAAGGCTAATTTAACACCAGAGGGGGAGGGGTGAATAGTGTTTAATGGATTCTAAGACTTATATGGAATAATTTAAAAATTATGATAAAAAATGCAGAACTTAATAACAAAACAATTACAGAATCAAACACAGATGCCGAAAGTAAAGATAAAGCAGTAAAAGGAAATAACACACATGATTTTATACTGGTTCGGAGTTACCCTACATCCAGTCTTGTACCAAGACAAACACCTCATACAAATTTTTATTATACCAATGTCGAGATTACAATCCTCAATTTCTGAAGGCCTTGAGGTACCCTACCGTCTCACGAGTCCGGGGCAAACTCTCTTGATTTACAGGACACAAGATTACCCAATTGATTTCCAGGAACAACCACACCTTATAGAGAGACTCAATAAACTTTTGATTACAAACTGATCCTATAACTCTGAATAGCACTTTGATCTTCGAGAGAAGGAATAGGATCAAACAAGAATGAGATTCTAATTTGATTCACTTGAGAATTCGGCAAAATTTCGGCAAGATCTTAAAAATATGAAAATTTTAGAATATGGATTTGTAGAGAAGGAGTGAAGAAAATAAGAAAATAGTTAGTTAAAAAATTTGTTTATGAAAGCTATTTGTAGAGTACCAATGGTCGTAACCATTTGTGAAAAGATTTAAACGTATAGTGACTTCTTTTGAAAATTGAAACTTTTGAATTCAACAGCACCATGTCGACATGGGGTATCGCATCATGTCGACATCCCTTAATTAAAAAAATGTAAAATTTGTTTTGAAAATGTTATTGAAAGGAAAATAAGATAAAATTACTCTAGAGTAAAATAAACTAATTTTCTTATGTTTTAAAATAAAGAAGAGTATAAAAATATTTTTAGAATGTATATATATAAATTTGATTTTAAATCTCAAGTATATAAAAAATATTTAAAAATCAGATGATAGTTTTAAAAACAAACGAAGTTTAAAACAAGAGTTTATTTAAAAACAAAAACAAAGAATATTTTAAAGCTAAAACATCTTTTTGAAAATCATTTGAAAAGATAATTTTTAAGGCTAAAACATTTTAAAAAGCAGTTTTGAAAATCATTTTGAAAAACCATTTTGAAGTAGTTTTGCAAGCTTCTTCTTGCAGAATATCTCATTACATTAGAACTCGAGAACTTGTACAAAACCAGAATGTTCGTGGGTTTATAAGCCACTTATCGTAGGTTTGTAAGCTACTTGTCGTGGGTTTGTAAGCCACTATGAAGGTAGAAATGGGTTCCTTCCCAAATTATATTCGAAATGAAGATTTCCGTGCTATTATGAAATTTTCATAAAAAACTAGACACTTATCTTAAAATCTTGATAGTGATACTCATGAGTCTTCAAACATGATTTCTTCATTCTTAATCTTTATACTGTACAGTCTTCAATAATCAGTACTTGCCTTATATATATCTGCATAATAACATTCATATATATCTAGATAATAGTGTTAGTATGTAAGTTATAATAAAATAAGTTACAAAGGTTGTTGTCATCAAAACTACTATCTCCAGTTCCTAACAATAACAACCTATCCTCACGAATGCTGATAAATACAACCTAATAATTGCAGCAGAAATAAATATACGTAAATATGTTTTGGAGGCATCGAGCTCATCTTTTGAAGTTCCAAAGCATCCATAACTAGATCTGAATTATGCTCGGTTTGACCCGGGCATTAGAAGAATATGACGCCTGTATCAGTATGGTAAGCCAGCATGAGAAAACACACTTCAAAAGGACTTTTATTGTTATAAAACCTTCCAAAATAATGGTATTTCGTAAGACCACGCTACATATAAACATAGACGATCTTTTACCTAATGATGACCAAACCATTTATAGAAAATCTTGTGATATTATAATAATTTCTAAGGTTTAAAATAAATATATAAAATATCTGGAATGCTTGCATCTCACGGTCCAGCAGTGGACACAACTAAGTTCGCATGGCACTTGCTGGAGAATGGATTACATACAATGAATAGGTACCATGGTACCACCTACCATTGTACACCTCTATAAAATGTACCGAGGGCCTCGTCTAGACCCTCTCCAACATTGGATGGGCTTACCCCTTACTAGATAGTACAAAATATGTCATTACACCGGTTGCTTTGAAACTATTTCCCGAGAGCTCTCATTCAAAACCAAAGTCATAAATATATATATCTTGAAGGGTGATGACAAAACCTAATGGGTGCGAACCCATAGCCCTGCTACATCTTTCCTGATTTTAGTCATTCCTGATTATTAAGGCTTGAGGCTACGTTTAACCTTTTTATATAGCAATCCCTCATGGAATGCTAACACTGCCCTCCAAGCAACAATACAATGCCAGCATTCTTCCATGCAGGTTGTTCAGGATAAGAATAAACTGAAGGCACCACTTCTACTACATTCAATTAGGAATAACCTCAGGATTAGTAGCAATTAGCATTTGCACTTCAAAGAACTCCTTCTTCAATCATCTTTGAGATGTGTTAAGTTCGAATACTTATACTAGTCGAAGTGATTTTCAGATAATATATTTGGTCCCGTCCTCTCTGAACCGGCAATGATAGTTTTGAAACTGGCTAAAATTTGATAGTCCTTTATTAACTATCAAATAACAAACAATTCACGAGTGTTGTCCTCAAATCGAGGATCACTCTTCCATAAAAAAATAACGAACAATTCAACCAGAGATTTAACCAATCATGGTTAAGCATAAAGCAACTACTAAGCCTATTAAATTAATCATATCGTTAATTAAAACCACTTTGTAAATACTTGTATCAAAATAAATTTACAAAGATATATTCTCAAAATCCTTCTCTACTCTTTTAATACTTCGAAAATATTCATATACTTATCTTCATGGTATAAGTATAATCACAAAACATTCCATTTCCAGCTTAGTCAACTTTTACATATATTTATATCAACAACATTAGAATATTCATAAAACACTACATTTCTAATACCTAGAAAATGTATCCATACACTTATCTTGATGGTATAAGTATATTTACAAATCTTAAGAATGATTCCATTTTCAAACCATGTTTATTTAGATCAAAAAAATTATCGTATAAACATTGATAACAATATATCCAAAAACACTTTCCTTTTAGTATAGGTTAAACAGGTCGTATGGAAACTAAACCGTATATACTTACCACCACTTCCCGATTTCAAACAGTACTATCCATCGATTAATAATGAAATCAGACAAGTTAGAAAACTATCCTTGCCTCGATCCACATTCTTAATATTCTCAAGATAGAGACGAGTTTTCATAACTTGGAATTGATGTCAAGTATGAAAAGGATATTTTCCATACCATCTTAATTTGAAATGATCATTTAAGGAAATCAAGTCTCATTCTTTTTTGAACTTCTTATAAACCCCCCTCCTTTTTTTTAAAATAATCCTTTCTATATTTACAAAACTCATTTCTATAAATATCCTTTCTATTTCTAAAACTCTTTTATATAAATAAACTCCTTTATAAAACTTCTTTTACAAAAATCCAAATTTAATTACAAAATCCTTTGACGAATACTTCTTTCATATTTATAAAACCTTTTATAAATTGATTTATGTTTATAAAACTCTTTTTTTATTAATTTTTTGAAATATGAAATTATAAGACTCATATACTTCCCATAAATCTCCAAAGTATAATTATAAAGCTCCTTTACAAAAATCCCCTATAAAAACCGTTTATAGATCAAAAACTTATTTATATAAATATAATACTCGTGACACAAATCTTCGTTTCCAAAATAAGACCAAATACTTCCATAAAACAATCATTTCCTATATCACCATAAATTCACAAATGGAATAAATTATTCCAATTTATCAAAATGATATTTTCTTTTTACAAAATGTCATTTATAAAACCATTCTTTTATTTACGAAGCACTGTTTATACAACTATCATTTCTTACAAAATAATATTTATACATCTATCCCTTTATACAACATTTGATATAAATGTTTCATGAATATTTATTCAAAAAAATTCTATCTTCTTTTAAACACAACGTCTCCTTAAAATAAAAGATAACCCCTTTTATTTTCTTTTAAAATAAACATTCATTATTATAATAACTTTTTTTTATAAAAGTAAATACCTTCCAAAATAATTTAAAAACATTTCCATATATTTAGGGAAATCGATTAAAAAGATTGAAGTGAAATAGAGAAGTTAAAAATCCTTTTAAATAAAATATCATGGAAAATTCCAAAAATCAAATTTAAAACCATTTCCAAGCCAAATGGAAAATTAGCAGTATTTCAAAATACTATAATGAGCCCAATAGTTACTATAGCACTTAATCACTGCTATTACTACCTTTTTCATCAAAAAGGTTTAACTTTTCACATATGTCGGTGTCGCATCCAATATGGCCAAACTACAAATTTCGCCATTAAACAATTGCTATAACGGATAAATAACCGAAATAAAATCAACAGGTATACCAATGGAGTTAAAAATTCATAATGATGAGAAATCCGGATTTCTCTACAAGATTCTTTGTATTTCAATTTAAATGACGTTCGCTTTCCAAAATCAAATATTTAACTAAACCAAACAAAAAGTTGTGGAAACACGAACAATAAATTTTGTCTACTGTATATCATATCAATTATCCAAAAAGTGATTTTAACTCACCGAAATTCTAGCATGATGCTTAGTCATTTTCGTTTGAACTAAAATCGAACGACGTTTGATTTTAGCCCAAATTTTCATTTATTCCAAATTCAACCAAACTAATTTTATCGTGTATCTATCGCCATTACGATCGCAACGCAAAAAATCTTATCTCGATTGGATCTCACATGAGAGAGATATTGAATTTAAAAGTTTGAGATTAAATTAAATTTAATTATTCACAAATTACATACTTAAACCGTTAATCAGCCCACCTAATCCCATTTAAACCTAAGCACCATCGAAACAAACCCAGGCCGCCATTTCAAACCTCATCTCCTCCGCCTTAGTGCTCCGACCAGAGCCGCATTGCTATAGGAGGTAACCTCACCTCTATTGCACCCATAGACACCGGCCTCGTCCTCCCCCATCGCCTGACGCCAAGGAACAACCCCAAAAACCAAAACCCTAGCTATTCCATTAAACTCAAATCTACATCGTCGAAGGCCACTTCAAGATGACCCAACTGGTCATCTCACTCCACTCACCCTCGTGCACAATTCTCTAGTTGGGCACCACACTTGAAACGACCTCTAGTCGCCCCGATCAACCTAGCTTATTGGATGGAAGGGCTATGGTTAGAACATCGATTCTAAATTTAGGAAATAAAAAGAGATATAATGCCCTAATGTAGATTATCTGCAACATTACCCCGCGAATCATGAACTGCAATCGAGACGTGCTCACCAACGTTCCTAACCAAATACCCGTATTCCAAACACAATGTAACTAGTTTCAGAACCTAATTTCATGGTATAAAAAGTTAGCTTTTAGGTTATTATATTTTTAAACAAAATCCTGGTTCTCGCTACATAAAAATCACGTTCGTTTACAGACCACAAACGTCAGAAATAAAAATATGATTGCGCATAGAAACATGACGCAATTCCAAAACAATAATGATATACATTGGTTATCTCGTTCTGTTCAATCACAAAATTACCTTCATTTGCCGAGAAATCATCAAATGATAAATTCAAATATTTTCTCAGTCAAAAATTATGGAAAAATCATATAAATAAATAATAAAAAAAAATTGAGTCGTTTAATTAACAACTGATTATTTATTTATTTATTATATTTGAATCAAATCTGAATATTTAAATAAACTATATATTCATATTCGAAATCTTAAAAATTTTGAGTCGTTATATATTTTCATTATTTGTAAATATATTAGTTTAGTGTAGATTTCAATTATGAAAAAACTGAATTTTTTTTACGTCGAACATTTGTAGGGGTAATTTGGGTTGTTTGATTGAGGGGGTTTGAATTAAGTTTCAAAATAAGAGCATCTAATACCCCATAATTTCCGTAATTAAACAAAACAGGTGTATTTTGGTAGTTTTAACCAAATGGATGAAATTTTAATTTTACAAACAATTAAATTAGGCGACGACTTACATCATTTCAACTGATGTGTTTATCTTGTCAAAATAGTATATAAGTTTGTATGGATCGATGCTAAAACGAGGTGGATTAAATAGACACTTACCTTTGTTTATAATTAAATGACTTTTGAATTCAAAATAGAAACTGAACGTACGTACATTTTTCACTTCTGCTAAATCTTGCTAGAGAAACTATTCCCTGTATTCAACCAAACTCTCATATCTCTTTTTATACTCGATTAACTATACAAACAAAATATGAAATGACGAGATCAAAGAGGGCAATAAACTAATACTAATCTCAATTGGAAAAGTGAAGTTTGAGGCAATTCTAATTCAGGACAATGAAGGATTCGGGATTTGGATCTTTAATTCGGGGCTCAAACGAATCATGTGCATGTGGCTCTTCTAATCTGACTCATACTTAATTTCGCGCATTAAATAGTATGACTTCTTTGGTTAGAGAGACAATTTATGTATTAGTATGTCAATTACTGAAATGAAATGTTAATTATGGTTGAGTGTCGGCATTCCGGTGCACTCATGTATGCATGCTTCATTTTGTGTGATGGCGCCACCTAACGAAGCTTCCAATGTGTCGACGTCTCAATTGAAGTGTTTGTACCAAAATTGGGCACAACACTCTTCGGATGTAATTGAAGAGATTAGAATGAAGAAATTAAATGGAAAAAGAGGTAACAATCACACCGATAAAAGTAAGCAGAAATAAAAAAAGACAAGAGTTTATAGTGGTTCGGCGTTGTAGCCTATGTCCACTTTGAATAGTTTGCTGTTCATTAATCATCCTCAACCGATTTACAACATCACAATCAATAACACCCAAGCTACAATGGAATTCCAGCAGAATAACGGTATAGAAGCTCCAAAAGTACTTTTTTGTTGGCACAGGGATGTTATTTTTAGGCGTAGATATGTAAATATCTATGCTAAAACTCGGAATACCCCTTCTCATGTATAGGTGGGACCACCATATCAATCTGGGGTTGTTTGGGATTGATCCCTGATCGATCAAAGTTGTCTTCGTACCGATCAAGATGGCCTCTGATTGAGCTGGGATCGATCAAGGGAGCTCCTGAGTTGATATGCAAGCTCCTGTGAAAATTCATGGCACTTAGACTTGTAGTTTAAGAGATATAATCGATCCTAGGTTGAGTTTTCTAGTAATACTGAAGGCTTCATATTGATCGATTGCGCATCGATCCTCTTGGTACCGATACAATTCGTATCGATCATCTCGTGTTGATGATGTGGCGTTGGAGATCCATATTTTGTGCATAGAGACTGTTTACTTTGAGTTGACCTCTTCCTTCATATCCATCTTATACGTTACTTTTCGTATCGATGTTATGCCCTTGTTTTCGTATCGATCTCTATCTATGGTTTCGTATCGATCTTTGGCCTCTTTCTTCGTATCGATCGAGTAGCTGATCGATAGGAAGTATACAGCTGTTGAGAAGCGATCGATCCAAGGAATGCTAAGGGCCATCGATAAATGTCAAACTTGATGGATACGAATGATGTATGCTAAGTGATGGACTTGTGCTCATTTCGTATCGATCTGGATGGATACGAAATGATGAATGTGGGTTGATGGATACGAAATTGATGTATTTCTCATGGATCTTGATCCATCCATAACTTGGGCATACAAACTCTGATTGACTTGAAATTTGGAATATTGCCTTCTATAGATTTGCTTATCATACCATGATAATTGTAGCCCGATCCAGACTCAGACCAAATTTGCCTGTATCCATCGTGGACCTGTAGATAACCGATCTCTGGAGCAGAGTGTCTTCATCCTTTAGTCAATTCTCAATGTCACGGCCTTGCCAAAAGGTGGGATAACATGAACATCCCTTCATTGCCTTCCAATGCGCACATACATGGTCTTGGCAACACTTACTTACGACAAAAGAAATTCTCAGTGTTACGTGCCACCAATTCCATATATACCATGTTTACGCCATATATCTTAAGATGTGGGACTTATCCGTCCAACCCACGCAACCACTATGCGAGCCACACCTAATAATCTCCATCTTGGCAAACATTTCCTCAAACATTCACTACAACAAAAATACCCTATTAAAATGCCGTTTTTACAACGTTCTTTGAATGCCTACTGTAATAGAAACTTAATACAACGGTTTTTTTAGGCATGTTGTAATAGATCCCACTTTTTAACAACTCTTTTCCTGTGTATGTTGTAATAGACACCTATTACAACGTTTTTATTTGCTTGTTGTAATATATGCCTATTACACTCATTTTCTATCTATTGTAATAGATACAAGTTTTCATCTCTATTTGTCCATTGTAACATATGCCTATTGTAACCATTTTTTGTCCGTTGTAATAGATGCCCATTTTACAATGGTCACAAATGCCCGTTGTAATAAATGCGCATTGCCAATCATTGATAATTAATAATTACAACACTTTATTCAAAAATATTGATAATGGTTAATTATTAATAATTATAGTAATAATCATAGCTTAAATTTTTTTGAGGAACGTTCGCTATAGGAGAAGATTGAATTACATTAATTTTTTTGAATATATTTACTATTGCTTTAAATATTGTAATAATTTATAAATTATAATTAATAACCAATAATATTCACTTTATAATTTACAAATGCTAATTTGTAAATAATAATTATAAATGTCAACTTATATAGAACATTATTTATAATTTATAACATATAATGATTATTAATAAATAACTAAAATTACTAATTATTATCCATAATCAATAATTAATTTTTTATATTTAATGATTAATTATAGTTAATTACAAGTAATTAATAATTACATTTAATATATATAATTACATTTAATAATTAATAAATATAATTAATAATTAATATTAAATATTACTATTAAATAATTAATAATTAATTTTAATAATTAATAGTTAATAATCAAAATTTACTATTTAATATTAATTAATTTAAAATTTTAATAATTATTATTTATTAATTTATTGTAGTTTAATAATTAATAATCAATGATTATTGATTAATTTACCATTTAGTAATATGTTCTGTAATTAATGATTAATAATTACTATTACATATCAATAATTACCATTAATAATTTACTCATTTTTTCTAGTTGTAATAGATACATATTACAATATTTTTAGTTTACTAGTCGTAATAAATGCCAATTTTCAGCAACTCTTTATCTTTGATAATTTACAAATAATTAGTTAATAATTTATAAATGGAAATTTATAATTAATAATTATAAATGAAAGCACACATAGGTCATTATTTACAATTTATTTTAACCAATGATTACTAATAAATAATTTACAATTACTAATTATTATCTACAATCAATAGTTATTTTTATATTTTATAATTTATTATAGTTAATTATTAATAATTAGTAAAGTACTGCTAATATTTTATGATATATAATAAATAAATATTATTAATTATCATTTATAATTAAATAGTAATTATTGGTTATTAATTTATTACAATTAATTAGTAATTAATTGTTATAGTTAGTTATTAATAATTAGTAAATTAAAACTAATATTTTTTAATTATTACTTATTAAATATTAATTATTAATTGTTTAATAGGAACTATTAGTTATTAAATATATTAGTTATTACTTAATATATAGTTATTAAGGCATATATAAATAATAAATTATTTTTATTATTAAATAATTAATAATTATTAAATGAGAATTAATTTTTAATAATTAATATTAATAATCAAGAAGTTATAATTATTAATAATAATAATAATAATAATTAATAAGTGATATTTAACGCTTAGTAATAAGAATTTAAACTTGCTTGTTGATGCATACAACGCGTGTAGGATCGATTCACCCTAGAGGGGGTGAATTAGACGATACTAATAATTAAAAAAATTTAATGCAGAAATATATAAAATAATCGCAACACAGATAAAGCAGAATAATAGCAGCACAAATAATAAAAGAATATTAAAAGCAGAAATATAACAACATAGATTTACCCAGCTTCGGCAAAACCCTGCTTGCATGCTGCCCCCAAGGTTTCTACTAGAAATTAAATAGTCAGACGCTTACACACGTAAACTCGCGACATCCGCTATCGACTAACCTAACTCTACGCTCAAAACCCTGCCATAACTCAGTCACTGAGTTGCGAATTCTCAAACTACACCACCGTATTTCGTCTCCTAGTCACACGACTAGACTTTACAAAAGTTTAAAAGAGAAATATAAAATTTAAAAACAATTTAAAACGCAAAACCCTAGTTTTAAAAATATAAGCCCAAGAGTATTTATCAAAGCCGGCCCAAAAAAAGGGTGAAAATAAATGTTCCTCTTTTCTATTTAATTTTATCGGCCGCTTTCTCTTTCGTACAATTTCTTCATTCATTCTTCCTCCTTTCTGAAAGCTAGGGTTTTGGAAATAGAAATTGCCGATTGATGGTTGATCGATTGAATAAATGGTCACGTGTTGCTTTGTTGATCGATCATTTTGCTTTTTGCTGCACTCGGCTGCTTCAATTGGTCGAGTTCGATTTGGAAAAATCTGGTATGTGATTTGCTTTGTTATTTTTGTTGATATGCTTGAACTCGATACATTGTAGGCCGATGATGTTAATGGTTTAAATAGGGATTGAAACCCTAAATTATCGTTCGTATGAATTCATCTGTTATTTTTTCTCGACCACCAATTTTTGATTAAATGCTGGCGATTTGTACTGACTTGTTCAAGTCATACGTATACTCTATGAATTTGAATTTTGGCTCCGTTCTTTTTGGCATTTGAATTTGTAACTGTAACTTCAGCACTTTGATTTTGTGGACTCGTTCAATCCATATAACTTTATTTGGTTTAATGTTACTACTACCTTGGTCATCACGGCTTAGATTATTTGGCATTTAAACTTGACTTGGTTTGAAACCGGTGCTTTGATTTTTGTAAAATCCTGCTATGTGAATTTCTTTTCACCTGTGACTTTGTTCGAACTCTACTTTGATGACCCATGGCTTCTGATCAGTTTTGATTCATACTTTCTTGTTGTGTTGATCTGGTTACACTTGCTGTTGGTCTTCACTTCAGTTGATTGCATTACATTGTTCATTGTCTTGTACCATTTGGTTGGTCTGCGCTGATTTTCTTGTTCCACTCGAAGTGTGTCACTATGTGTACACATGCATATGTATGTGTGTGTATGTGTTGTGAGTTGCTATTTGCGCTACTTCGAGTTTCATGTCAATTGAAAGTCTGGTGTAGTGATTTCTAGTTCGGTCTTGTAGTCTCTGATACCAATGTTGCATCACTGTTTCATTTTCTGTGGTGTGACTTTGTGCATTGCCTCGGTTCTGATTTGTTGTATTGCATCATGTGCTTTGTTTGCATTGAGTTGTTGAGCTTCTTGTCATGTGAGTATGTTGGATCCATGAAGCAACATGTTGCTTTATACTGAGCCATGTAGATGTGCAATCTGATTCATTGCACTGTAGTCTTGTATTCTCTGGTTCATTAATTCTGGATTATACATTTTGATTTTTTGGCCTTTGTACCATGCCACTAGCCTGAGCAGTCGAACTGTTTGGTGCACCCTTCTTATGTGCACTTCATTTTAGTTTCTTTGTACATAGTTGCCAATTAACTTGCTCTTTGAATAGATGTTTCCATTTTAATTGTTTCAGAGCTTTACTTGTCCATGTCACTTTTCATTTTGTTTTCATCTAAACTTCATCTTGATTTTTTAGAATTGCACCTGAGTCGAATCCAACTTATACGTTTTGACCTTGTGCTCAGGTTATGACTTTATTTTTATTGCACTTGAGTCGAACCTAGCTTTTGGTTGGGTTTGACCTTGTGCAGACCTGTCCCTGTAATTTTATCAAGTGTACATTGGTGTGCACGGCCTTGTGGCATGCACAGTGATACGCTGTGCATGTCACAAGTTGTTCGTGTATGATGAATTCAAAATGAATATGATGACGAACAACCCAAATAACCGTGGCAAATAACATTTTCAAAACACACGTTTTATTTTACACTGCACAAATACATATTTTTAAATTTTACCGCGTCAGTGTGTATTTTGCAGATAACTCAGATGTTGGATTCAGGCTGGAGCAAAGTCGAAGAAAAATACGAGTGAATGAGTAATGCATGGTGAGGTGAACATGGTACATGGAAAATTGTGATGTAATCAAAATTATATTGTAATTGAAATTGTGTAAATATAGTGAGAGCACAAAATTTATACTATTCAAAATTGTAAAAAATATTTGTTTGAATAAAATATTTGTTTGAATTTAAATTCTGTGTTGTTTATTTTATTGAGCAGATATTTATTTAATTATGTGAAAAATATTACAATAACAAATACATTTAAATGAATATATATATTATATATGTTTATTATCATCAAACAAAAATCATATACTAGCATATTGAACAATCTCCTCATTTTGATGATAACAAACATATATTTAAGACTTTGAATTTATTAAATGTATTTGATCATTCAATTTGCTCCCCCTATTTGAATGCTTCTTCTCCACAATAAAGCTCCCCCTCATATATGCATGAAAATAAATAAAAATATGCAAATGAACCTAGACGCAAATAGAAAATACAAAATAAAATATTTGACCTTTATTTTACAAAATCTTAACTTTTCTCTTCTACTTTTGTTATCAACAAAAGAGTAATAGTGTTAGAAAAATAGAGATAAAGTGATAGACAATAATATAACATTAATACCCAATCGAGTATAAATATTAAATTTCAATAAGAAATCAAATAAAAATCATAAATACTCTGTTAGGTGCATATTACACTTTAGAATGATAGGGATAATGCAAAACCATATAGTTGTGTCTATTTGTGGTATATTTATATCAAAAAATTTGAATATCTACTAACCATGCATAACCATTAGGACCTTTAAATGAGACTAATAGTATTCTAAATTTTTATAAAAAAATGAATTCAAGTATCTTCTAATCAGCATAACCGTGAGGACTTTTAAATGGGATTAGAGTCAACCTGTCTATTTAATTAATTAATTTTGATATATGTTCCATACATGCATAATCGTGGGGACTTTTAAATGAACATGACAGTAGATAATAAAAAATTCTAAGTAATTCATCCATGCATAACCGTGAGGACTCTTAAATAAGAGTGAATAATTTGGATGTTTTTATTGCTAAAAATATTAAAAATTGAAAAACGAACGATTTTCCATTCAAAATACCACATATTGACATACTATATTGGATTTTGGTGAGTGATGGTTGTTAGAAATAGAAATAGAGATAGTCATGGAATTTTAACAAACATGAGTTATTATAAAACTTGTTTGAATTTTTAAGGAAATTTATTAAATATACTCTATCAAGTTATAATATATAATCAATATCAACATTCATCACTTTTACAATCACTATTTTTTTTTGATAATCAGTAGGGAGTCAGATTAGTTAATATAGTCATTTAAGATCAAGTCCAAAAATAATTACAAAATCAAATTTTCTAAAAATGACTAATCTGGAACAAGGTCAACAAAAACTATTTTCTAGAAGGGGTTTTATATGAAAAATGTCTGCTAATTGAGAATCAGTTGAAATGAAAAATATACATATATTTTCTCTAAAAATGTGATGCAACTTATGAATGTCTCAACATAAAACTTGTTCCACTAATACTTTTTCTATCAACTAGGCTACCAGTATAACCTGCATCTGAATTCCCCTTTAACTCAAGGTTATCATTATATATCATTTTAAAAATTAAAAAAGTGAAAATCAATTTTCTATAGGGGGTTTTGTGAAAATGACTTCAAGTTGAAAATCAATATAAATAATCAAATAATTGCAAAAATGATTTTAACATGAGACGATATTAGATACCACTTGTATTTAAGATATCCATGGTGATATATAGTGGTATATAAGAAGAACGTGTACTCCTCAACACTTAAATTTTTCAGCACGTCCATTTATATCAAGCACAAGTGAAGTAATCTAAATTGAGCAAAAACACACATTTAGAAAAACTAATCGTCGAAGCAGTTTTTATTGCTATTCCAAAGTGAATCGCTAAAAAATCAAAAAATTGTAGCATTATCAGTTAGCTTTCTAGAACTTCAAGAATAAATCAAAGTTGAGATGTTCAATACTTTAACAATGTCGATCAAAAATATAATTAACAATATGTGAACAAAAACTGAGTTGAGAGATCATACCTCACTTTTCTTTGACGTCGTGATACCCAAAATGCGATGATCTCCATCTAAACTTTATAGGCTAATTAACATTTAAATTTTAATCTATCAATCACTTAGAACAACTCGAAATCTATCTCCCTCAAAGTTGTTCCTTAGCCCACTTGTGTGTCTAAATTTTAGAGAGGGCAAGTGGTCTAACTAAGGATGTAAGACCGCTATTATTATCTATTGAACTCCTTGGTACCCAAATTTGTCTATATAATAAACCGTTAGCATATGCAATTGTACCCTTGGGAATCCAAATCTGTTTAAATTTCAAACCATTTATATTTGTACCTTTTGGAATCCATATTTGTTTAACGGTTTTGTGTTTGTATATATTTAGACAATTATTCTTGCCATGTCCAATATTTTCACACTTTACGTATTTGGGTATCACACTTTTCCCTTTAACAGTGTTATTAATTTTTTGTTCATATTTTGACACTTTTGCAAATCCAAATCCATTCCTTTTATTCTCGAAGAGTTGATTTTCTAAGAGTATATTAAATGATTTATCTCTAGTGAAATTTTTTCGAGTAACTAACTCAAGTTTATTAATTTTGGATTTTAAAAGTTTATTTTCATTTATTAGCTTCGAACAACAACTAATTCAACTGTCTCTCTTTTCAAAACTATCCATTTTAAATTGCATATTTTCATTTTGAAGCTCTCTAATTTTATTCTCAATTTCTAGCATCTAAGTTTCAAAAGGTTAGAGTTTTTTAAATTCAATTTATTCAAAATCCTTCATTTTTTCAATCTCCTTTTCAAACTCGTGATTTAGTCGAATAATTTCAGATTTGCTCAAAATCACGTTTTCTTTTTCAAGGGTTTTGAAATTTTCATTGATCTCATTTAATTTCTCTTTAAAAATCGCACATTTAGAAACTTCTGACTTCTTAAAGCTATTGAAATCTTTTTGCAAAATATTATTTTTACAAATCAACTCAGTTTTGTTTTTCTCTTGAATTAAAATTTCGTTTTCTAACTTTTGAAAGTTTTCATGAAAATGGGCAAATTCTTTTACATGGTTCAAACCCTTTTGCAATTAGAATTTTTACTTTTTTTAATATTTTTAAGCTCATTTTCCTAATCATTATTTTTCTGATGAAGTTTAGCTCGTTCCCTTTCCAACTTATTATTTTTCAACTTAAGAGCTTTATTACTTTCAATTAATTTTTCATCACTGCTGCCTTTTGCCAATTCTGTTAAGCACGTTTCTTTAACTAAGTCGATTATGGAGAATTTCTCATTGCTGTTGACCTTTGCACCATATATTGCATCAAAAGTATTCCAAATTTCCCGTGCATTTTGACAATGAGAGATAAAGTTAAAATAATCTTGATTAATGTAACGACCCTGAATTTCCAACCCAATTTAAAATTTAAATCCATCGTTTTAATATCAAAAAATTAAAATTTATATACGATCTCAGTTAACGTCCAAACTTTATTTATAAGATGTATCCAGTTAGTTATGAATATAGTAAAAGTTTCGTCGTGAAATATTGCAGTAAATTTCGTTCGCGTTTTACTGTACATCAGTTCATTTTAAGCTGCGTAAAATTTATCTTTCAAATCCAAATATTTTTACACAGTAATGTTGTAAAAATTTATCTGATCAAGATGTCGTAATTCATTTCGTCTAATTCCGTCATCGCCTGTTCCATTTAAATTGTTTTGTAAATTTAACAATTTAAGCGGCGTAAATTCGAGTTTCTATAAAACTGTCGTATAGCACTTATCTATGTACCGTTGGAAGCGCCTCGTCGCACTGATCAAACCGGTATATTTATTCGTGCAAATCGGAGTTCGACGAAAATCGACGCGTTAATTGAATCGTTTCGGACGGCCGGTTAAACAATTTCAGCCCAAATTCTTTTACCCATATCTACTTGAATTTGAAAAAAAAAATCTCAGCTGATAATAAATAGGTTAGTAGGCAACTGGGGTCAACATTGGAAAAAGTTGTGTCGCTTCAGTATTCTATGAAAATTTATTGGTTCGAAATTTTAATTAAAAGAACACAACACTTCATTTCATTCTCACTGTTCACTGCACATCATTTCGAAGCTTCAGGTAATACGCCCCTCTTCATTTCTTCTTCCTCATTCTTTTCTTTCTGCAAATAAAAAAAACAAAATAAGCAAAGCACGCACACCACTTGAACGTCACTTCCCAGAAACCACTCCTCGCGTTCCACTTGAACGTCACTTCGTCACGCCACCTGA
Organism: Allium cepa; assembly: GCA_030765085.1. Lineage (NCBI taxonomy): Eukaryota > Viridiplantae > Streptophyta > Magnoliopsida > Asparagales > Amaryllidaceae > Allium > Allium cepa. The sequence continues at coordinate 455,300,601 of CM060938.1, read as the reverse complement.
AGAGCACCGCACCCCTCATTTACTTCTCCCTCCTCTCCACTTTGCCGAAGCTTCCTCCACTCAACCCGCTGCCAAGCCAAACCCCTCCTTCGGCCAAGCATAAGTGGGTAATGAATGTCGTGTGCGTGTATTAGGTGTGTTTAGTGAGTGCGTGCATGTGCTTCTATAGTGAGTTGTGTGCGTGTATTTGTTTAGTGTGTGTGTACGTGAGTGAAATGGGTCGGTTTTGAAATGACTTTCATTTTTTTAGTCTCTGTTCCTGTTTTATAAAAAAAAGCAAAAGAAAAAAAGTGCGTATGTGGGTGTTGTAGCTTGCTTGGGGGGGGGGGGGAGAATGATGAAACTGTGATGCGTGCGTGAGTGATTGTTTCTGTATGCAAAGGAGGGGGGAAGGTGATGAAACAACTTTCGTTTGTAAAAAAAAGTGAAAATGAGTGCATGCGAGCTGTTTATCACGGTTGCTTGTATATGCGTGTGTTTGTGTGCGTGTTGCGTGCATGTTCGAACAGTGTGTATGGGAAGAAGGGTTTGTAACCCATGCTATATATAAAAAAATGATTGTACAGAAGCATTGTTGTTGCAGAAGAAATTTGTACGCAAATACCTATTTTGGTTGCTATAAATAGTAACCACTTTTCTTTCCTTGTTGTGTGCAGAAGCAACCGGTTAAGCCTTTTGCAGCAGCATCGATTTTCAGCTTTCGTTCTTTTCTCCATCATTGGTAAGCGCATCTATATAATTTTATAAATTATATATAAACATTCATTTAAATTAATATCGTCTCTCTTTTGGCGATAATTGCAGTGTTCTGTTTGTTAGCGTTGTACCGACTTCATTCGTGCTTCTTCGTGTTTCGCCGTCAATTTCTTTAACCACGAAAGGTGAATTGATTTTCACGACTTATATTCTTATACAAGTTTGGTTGATGAATGATTGCTATGTGATGTTGAAATTGGATGTTAATTGTTATTGTTAAAGTGATAATTGAATTTGATATAGGGTAGTTAACAATTTAAAATGATTTATATGTTAAATTTGATTAGTTAAATATGACCCCTTTTAATTATTAAATTAATTGACACGTAGAATTTACTTAACTACACTTTGAACCATTGAATGTATGATGTATAATTGATGTAGTATAATTTGAATAATAGACATCAATAATGTAATAATCTTTAATCTACATAAAATGGTAGTGTAGATTCTAGAAATGATTATATTAATTTGCATAAGCAACAAATGTAAATTAATACGATTATTTTGGGATTATTTAAATAAATTATTGGATTGTATGTATGGTTGCTATTGCTTGTTTATTTACTTTGACACCATCCCAGTTATCACACTGTAAGTTCCATTTGCTATGCTTTGATTTTTGAATTGAAATGGAATCGGGTTGAAATGATAAATACCCAAATAAACTTTGACTTAGGATAGAGAATTAAATTAAACCCGATTGGTCAATAATTTGATTTAAATAAAATAAAGATTTTATTTAAATAATAATAAGATGTTGAAATAAAATTGTAATTTAAATTTTAATGAAAGGAAATGTGAATATTTGAAATTTGAAATAAAATATTAACGTAGTAATTGACGAAAGAACATTGTTTAAAATTTAGCTATTTATTAATTAAATTTAGAATTATTTGATAATTAAGTTTTGGAATTATTAATAATTAAGTTTTGAAGTTAGTTAATAATTAAGATTTGAAATTATTTGATAATTGAATAAGATTGAATTATTAATAATTAAATTGAATTGAATTCTTTATTAAGTGAAATTGAACTTCTCGAATAAGTGAAACTAAGTTTCTTTATTAACTGGGTTTTGAAATTGTAAATAAGTAAATAAATGAATAAAATTGAATTTCTTTAACAAGAAATAAAATGCACTTTATTGAAATGAATGTAAGACTTGTAATTTAAAGAATTTGATTTGACGAATTTCATTTAATTCAATTTGTAAGCTTTGGTATAATAAGGTTGAACTAAAGTAATTTAATGAATTGGAAATTTAATTGAAATTATTCTAAGTGATAAATTAATCTAATGAATATTGAATGAATTTGATAAATGAGTTTAAATTGATTTGAACGTTAAATTAAGTTTATTTTAAATGATTACGGAATGAAAATTATATACGAATTTAAATGTATATTTGAATTGATTAAATCAAGTTTTGGAATTGAATTATCGAATTTGGAAATGGAAATTTGGAAGTTATGAAACGTAAATTTTGAAAATTGTTTACAAAGACAAAGGAAATAATGATTTACAAATTTCACTACGACATAAATGGCCTTCTGCAACACAAAAAAATGTTGGGTCAGGCCCAAAAAATGTTGCCATAGGTCTATGGTAACACCTTTGGGGTGATGCAATTTTTGCCGTTGCCTTAGACCTCAAAGGCAACATTTTTACTATCTAAGGCAACATAAGTAAAATTGTTGCAATAGAACCCTATTTGGGTCAATAGCAACATCCATAGGTGTCTGTAGCAACATTCCAAAATGTTGCTATAGATATTAACTTTCTGAATTTGTGGGGCCCACAATGTAGAGCATATTTGATTTTTTAATAGAAATAAATATTTATTTAATAAAATGCTATTGCACAAAATTTGATATTCAAACAGTAATTTATTTAAATAATATTTTATTTCAACATTTGAAATAGTACAAATTCCCGACTCCACTATTTTACAATTCAATGATATATAACACTGATATTCACATATACAGATATTCCTCGCTACATCACTCAGTTCACTCATTACATATGCAGTTTCAATTTATACAGACATCGACATTGACAAATATATGACGAGCCGAGTGCCGAGCCGAAGGCGAGCCGAGTAGCGGGTCCAGTCTTCAAGCTCATGCACATTTGATTTGACTCTGTCTTCAAGCTTGTATTCAGCTGTCCAGTCTTCAATACCTGTCACATATAATTCAAAAGCAGTAATCGGGAAAATAATATTTAACTCGAACAGAAAATGAAAATATTTTTGTTATATTATTTGCCTCAGGTATTTGGGTTGTTTCTTTTCATATTTTTTTCTGACAGAGACCAAATATTTGCACGGACAACCTGTGAATGCACAAGTCAGCTGTTCACAAGTGCATAAGCCAAACATGAATGCAACACAAGGATACAAGACAGTATGGAAGACAGCAAGCAACAGTTCAGGCAAAAATGCACAAAGGAGAAGCCAAGTGCACAAAGTAGTACTCAACACAGCAAGCAGCATAACATGACCAAGAAATGCATGTACATGGATGAACATACATGCATCATAAGGCTTGGTACAAGAAACTACTCAAGTGCAACTACTCAAGTGCAAGTTCATACTCAAGTGCAGCCAGATATGTAGATAAGCCAAAAAAAATGGACACGACACAAGTTCAAACCCGAGTCATCGACTGGATTCAACTCAGGGCCAAGCAACCAACAAAACAAACAAGTACCAGGTTCAGCAAAATGTAGACACGCTAGTGCAAGAAACATAGCAGTACACATAGGCAGCCCATCAAGCAAAAACAGTGAATGCATCAGGCATGTACAAAAGAAACATAGGCAGTAATATGATATACAGAGGACTTGGAGCATTAGTTCATGTTAAAGAACAAGGTTAGCATGATACCAGTTCAGTCCAGACCAAGCAAAACCAACAAAGCTCAACACACATATGTTTATATATGTCGTGGAAATCAAAACTCAATGTTCAAATTAGTCAACAATTTAATAAAACCAAAGATCACTTTCAAAGCTCTGATTTTCAAAAATGCAGAAGTTTTCAAGTGAAGCAGTTTTCAAGAGGACAGCAGAATACAAATACTTCAACGTCTGGTTTAACAAATGCAGCAAGGTACAAAGGTATGTGAACAAGTTTAACAAAGGTTCAAGTTCTGGTTTAACAAATGCAGCAGAAAGGAGCTAACAAGCTCAGATCAGAAATCAAAAACAAGCCAGTGAACCAAAATCCAACATACCAAATAATATCACATCGCAATTCATCATCGGCAAAGCAAAATCAAGTCAGTGGACCAAAATCCAACATACCAATACATCATCGCAATCCAACATACCATATTTCTCAAAGTCCAACAGAAAGATTAAACTCGAGATTATAGGAAATAAAGCCTATAAATAAATCCCAATTCATCATCGGCAAAAGCGTGCGAGTGTAACCAAAATTGAGAATAATCAAGTAAACCAGAAGGCAGAAAACATACCAAATAATATCACATCGCACCCGACGACGAAGTCAAAGCAATTCGAGCAATCAATCAAGGGGAACGAAGGAGCAAGCTACCAGGAACGTTTCTTACACTAGATTCGATCAATCAGAGCATCAAAGCAACTGGAATCGCGTGCCCTAGTTTTCACAGAGAGGAACGAGAAAGAAAAATCGCGTGCCCTAATTTTCACACAGATAGGAATGAGAAAGAAAAGTAAAGCGGGAAATGGAAATTGGTAAGGTGTGGATCGATGGTGTGAATCGACGGTTGAGATTTTGTTTTAAATGGTGGTGTGGATCGCTGAGGTGTAATTTTTTTTAATTTTTTTAATTAGAATATATCTATGGCAACACTATATAAAAATGTTGCATTGTGTTACACTTGGTTAGCTAGAGCAACACATTTTTATGGCTAAGGTAACACCAAAAATACAACGTGCAGTAGGGCCAAAATTTTATAGCTGTCACAACATTTTAGCTAGCAACACCTTGCAAAAATGTTACAGAAGGTCATCTATTGCGTAGTGTTTTAACTGAAACTGGATTTGATTTGGTTTTGAAATTTATTAAATGACCAATCGGTGAAACAATTACGAAGGTTATTAAAGCCGGAATCTGTTAGGGACATACTCACTATCTAAACCGAAAACCACTTTAATAACTATACGCGGAGTGTGATCCAGAATGAAGTAGTTGGAATGACGTACGTTGATGATTGAAGAAAGAGAACGATAATGGATAGCCTTGACACTTGTGTCAAATTGGAAATGACTAAAATAGGAGCCTTGCCGGGCCAAATGGGGTTAGCTACGTCGAGTGAACACACTTCTTTGTAAACTACTCATTACTTGTTATTGATTGGTGTGCACCCTTGAATTTGGAGTGCTGTTTCGCGGTGTTGCAATCGTTGGGGCGATGCGTTCTCACCAGTCCGGATCAGGCAAACGGTAGTTTCACTACCTTGGGTATCGCCTCATGTGCCTTGTCATACTTGTATCCCTATATACGCGACCACTATGAATTTATTTTGTATTATACCTATGGAGTACTCCCTGATATCCCACTAGTTTACGGTGGAGTTTACGGTGCTGTATAGTCTATAGTGCTATATAAAATGTGTTAAGGACAACAATGGTAACGCCTTAACACTATTTTGATATTTTACTTTACTGTTAGACATTATCTACTTATCGTACACTACTATGTATAAATAGTTTAACGGATCTTGAAAGATGTTTATTCCGTTCATCTTTGAGTTATTGCTATTTTGAATTTGAATCCATATTATCTGTATAAGAATATATGTCCTGATTCGAGTGTTTGTTTATGCTTATGCTCGGATCAGACTGAGGATTGTTGTTGCTGTTCTACTTGGAGCTGAAGACCGAAGACTATCATATCTTTATCTTATCAGTATTGCTCTTTCTATTTGGACTATTAGACTTCTATGTTGTTCTATTTCATTTTATTTGAGACATTGTTGTATCTATGGGTAGCTTCATGAACTACTCTTATAACTATTTTGTAATTCCGCTGCACTATTCTGTGATGTTATATTTCTGTGATTCTGTGATGATTCTCATTTATATATATATACACACACACTCCCTTAATAATTCATATTTTGTATTATTTAAGTTGACATGTGTGGAATATTGTCAATTTAAATGGTACAAATATACGGGTTGTTACAGTTGGTATCAGAGCTTTGGTTCCCGAAAACCTTAGCCTGTGGAGTTTTAAGCTCATTAGAGATAGAGTAACCATACCCTAGAATGAGGAGAATCATTTCAGAATCCATCTCCTTTGATTCCATCCTTCTTATTGAATTTATTCGATTTGAATTTCTTTAAGATTCTATAAATCTCTATCTTTGATTCTAAATCACTTTTGGTATTCCAGGATGAGTACCAGAAGGAATGCTAGAGGCGGGGGAAGAGGAAGTGCTCTCGAACAACGTGCCCCAGCTCCCGCAGTCAAGTTCTCCACTCTTAGCAAGGAATATACTCAGCTTGGAGGAGTCAAATTCACTGCTTCAAGAGTATCATTGAAGCACAACAATGGCTGAAGAGTCTGGAGAGGATCTTTACTGGCCTGGAGATTAATGATGCTCAGAAGCGTAAATTGGCCGCTTGGTAGCTTCAGGATGTGGCACATGATTGGTGGGAGTCAGTCACTTCTCGTACCGACGAGGAAACCATCACTTGGGTCCAGTTTAGGTAGAAATCTATCTAAATTACATCTAAATAAATTCCTTTTATCTCGTCAAAGTTTGACTCATCCTATTATCACTTGTAAATAGGGATTCCTTTATGGCTCAGTGGATGCCAGCAACCGGAAAGGCCTAGCTTTATCGATCATTTATGGACCTCAAACATGGCAATATGACTTTCTCTGAGTATGAAAGGAAGTTTAATGAGCTCTCCAAGTTCGGACCTGGCTTGATTGATACACCACTGTTGAAGAATGAGAGAATTCATCCATGGAGCACGTCCAGAGTATTACGAACTCCTCACAGCTCATGTCCATGGAACCTTCACTGAGTTGATGGATTTTGCTCTTAGATATGAGGGAAAGCCAAAGGGAACATCAGTCACTAAGGCTCCAGTTACTCAGCCATCCTCTAGTCAGACTAGGAAGAGGAAGCCAAATTTTGAGCAACAGAAGAAGAACTGGCAGAAGAAATCCGGGCTTGGCTATTCTCAGAAGAAGCCCATTGACATATCCTCTATTACCTGCTTCAACTGCAATCAGAAATGTCATTATTTGCCAGTAGTTGCCCATCTCCAAAGGGTGCAGCTATTCCGCCACCGGCTCAGATGGCCAAGAGAGATGTTTGTCACATTTGCTTACAGCCGGGACACTTCAAGAAAGACTGCCCAACCCAGAAGAAAGGTACACCATCTGGAGTTTTTGCTATTTCCACACCTACCCCGGAAGTTCCTGATGATCAAGGTACTTTACAGTGTACTTTTATGTTGCATACCTTTCCTTTTAGAGTTCTATTTGACACCGGAGAAACATATAGTTTCATATCTATTGATTTATGTAACAAATTTGGATTGGAACCTATTCTTGCATCTACCTTCTTATGTGTATCTAACCCTATTGGAGGGCCCGCTAACCTCAAAAGGGTATGCAAATATGTCACGCTTATGTATGGCATGCATCATTTCACTTGGGATTTCTTTGTACTTGGATTTGAGGCATTCGATATCCTATTAGGTATTGATTGGCTACGAAAGTTCGAAGCCGTTATCTCATGCAAAGCTCGGATCGTCTCTCTTATTGACGACAAGAGTGTACCTTTAGTTATTAAAGGTAAATCGTCTCAAGAATGTGCTGGGAGTTTTATATTCTCTCTTGACTCTCATCCAAATGAACTAAGCTCCACTCCAGTTGTTCAATTCTTTTCTGATGTGTTTGGAGAAGTCAATTTTCTACCACCTCCATGTAAAATTGAATTCCGCATTGATCTTATACCTCGTGCACGACTAGTAGTTCTCCCTCCTAGGAGAATGGCTCCTAAAGAAAAGGCAGAATTGAATGTTCAAATTAAAGATTTATTTGCTAAAGGCTTGATTTGGCGAAGTCATTCAGAATGGGGTGTTGCAGTTGTATTTGTCACAAAGTTTGATGGTTCTCTCAGAATGTGTGTGGACTATAGAGAGCTAAACAAGCTCACACTCAAGAACAGGTATCCGATGCCCCGCATCAACGATCTGTTCGACCAGCTTCATGGAGCTAAAGTTTTCTCCTAACTTGATTTGGCTACCGGCTTTCACCAACTCAGAATCGCTGAGGATAGTATTCCTAAAATAGCATTCCGCACTGAAAATGGTTTCTTTGAATGGCTAGTTATGTCATTCGGTCTTACTAATGCTCCAGCTTATTTCGTCGACTTGATGAATAGAGTTTTCCGAGATGTTCTTAACAAGTTCGTTCTTGTTTTCATCGATGATATCTCGTCTTCTCTAAAAATGATAAAGAGCATAGATCACATTTGGCTTTTGTTCTTGAAACTCTTCGCAGACATCAGCTTAAAGCCAAGTTTTCAAAATGCCACTTTTGGAGAGATGAAGTTCATTTTCTTGGCCATATTGTCTCGGAAAACAGGATTTCGGTCGATCCAGCTAAGATCGCCATACTCAATGTAGGTTATATCCTTACTTGTCAATTATATCTAAACATCTTATCTCTATCTAAACTCGAATTCTTGAATTTGCAGGATTGGGAGACTCTCAAAACTCCTACAGATATCCGCAGTTTCTTGGGTTTGGCCAGCTATTATCGCAGATTTATAGAAAACTTCGCTCGCATTGCTGCACCACTTACCGCACTGACCAGAAAGAATGTAAAATTTATTTGGAGTGAAAAGTGCGAAGCAGCTTTCAACGAGATGAAGCGAAGGTTGACATCTTCTCCAGTTCTTACAGTTATTGACGGTAGCGAAGGATTGACCGTCTATACCGATGCCTGCCGTGATGGATTAGGAGCAGTTTTAATGCAAAAAGGAAAGGTTATTGCCTATGCGGGTCGTCGGTTAAAGACCCATGAAGCAAATTACGCAACTCACGATTTAGAGCTTCTTGCGGTTGTATTTGCTCTTAAGCTATGGAGGCACTATCTATTGGGAACCAAATTTGAGTTATTCACTGACCATAAGTCATTGAGATATATTTTCTTGCAAAAGGATTTGAATCAGAGACAAGTCCGATGGCTCGAATTGTTAACTGCATATGATCTTGATATTAATTACACTCCAGGGAAAGCAAACGCCGTAGCTGATGCTTTGAGCACAAACCAAGAAATGGCATGTTGTAATCTGGTTGAAGGAATGTTATTCTAGCTCATCGTCTCCCCAGCTCTTATGGATTGCATTATAGCCAAGCAATACGAGGACACTTTGCTTTATCGCATCAAAGAAATAGTTCTCGGTATAGTTGGAAATGCTAATGGTAAGATGGATGCGCAAGTCGATAGTAATGGAGTCTTGAGAATTGATAATCGTTTTTGTGTTCCTAATGTTGATGGACTAAGACAGGAAGTGCTGAGAGAAAACCATCAATCTTCGCTTTCATTTCATCCAGGAGTCACCAAAATGTATCAAAATATGAAGAAGTTATATTGGTGGAGTGGGATGAAGCGCGATATTTCTACCTATGTTAGCAGATGCACAACTTGCCAACAAGTTAAAGCTGATCACAGAAAGACAGCAGGTTTTCTTCAACCATTAGAGATCCCAGGTTGGAAGTGGGAGCAGATTTCTATGGACTTTATTGATGGGCTACCAAGGAAAATGAAGGGTAACGAAAGCATTTGGGTGATTGTCGATAGACCGACGTAATCCGCTAAATTTTATTCCAGTCAAGACCACTCGTACTGTTTCGAGTTTGGCCGAGATATACATAAGAGAAGTTGTTAAACATCATGGTGTACCATCTAGTATTGTATGCGATAGAGATCCTATTTTCACTAGTAAATTCTGGAAAGCATTTCAGGATACTTTGGGCACCAAACTGAATCTGAGCACAGCTTATCATCCTCAGACAGATGGCCAAACTGAGAGGGTGAATCAGATTTTGGAAGACCTTTTCCGAGCTTGTATTATAGACTTTGGTGGATCTTGGGAACAACATCTTCATTTGGTTGAATTCACTTATAATAATAGTTACCAGGTAAAGAAATTGAATTTCAAATTTGAATAAGTATATTTGAATTTAAAATTTGAATAAGTATATTTGAATTTGAATTAATCACCTTTAATAAATCAGGAAAGCATTGGTATGGCACCGTTCGAAGCCTTATATGGACGGCCGTGCAAATCGCCAGCTTGTTGGATCGAGTCGGGAGACCGATTAGTGCTTGGTCCAGAAATAATTATGGAAGCTTCTGAAAAGGTTGAAGAAATCAGGAAGAAGATTAAGACGGTACATGATAGACAAAAGAGCTACGCTAACAAAAGGAGAAGAGATCTCGAATTCAGTGTAGGAGACAAAGTATTTCTGAAAGTATCGCCTTTCAAGAATATTATTCGATTTGGAAGGAAGGGGAAGCTAGCTCCCAGATTTGTTGGTCCGTTTGAGATTACGGAAAGAGTTGGAACATTGGCCTATAGAGTTGCATTGCTAGAGAAGTTCGTCGGTGTGCACAATGTGTTCCACGTCTCACATCTTCGCAAAGTCGTACACGATCCATCAATGACCATTCCCACTGCTCAGTTGGAAGAGACAGTTATCGAGCCTGACTTGACTATTGAACGAAAGCCACTTCAGATAGTCGATCGTGAGACGAAGCAACTTAGAAGGAAGTCAGTAAATCTCATCAAAGTCCAGTGGAGTGCAGATGAGCGAGATTGCACATGGGAAACTGAGGATAGTATTTGGGATTCAAACCTCGAACTACTAATTTCAGGTATAATTCAATTTTCTTAAAATCTATCTTGACTTTTCTGCTTATTTCATTCCTACTTCACTCGGCTCGTTACTTTTCAAGGATGAAAAGTTTTGATTGGGGGAGATTGTAACGACTCTGAATTTCCAAGCCAATTTAAAATTTAAATCCATCGTTTTAATATAAAAATTTTGAAATTTATATACGATCTCAATTAATGTCCAAACTTTATTTATAAGATGCGTCCAGTTAGTTATGAATATAGAAAAAGTTTCGTTGCGAAATATTGCAGTAAATTTCGTTCGCGCTTTAATGTACATCAGTCCATTTTAAGCTGCGTAAAATTTATCTTTCAAATCCAAATACACAGTAATGTTGTAAAAATTTATCTGATCAAGATGTCGTAATTCGTTTCATCTAATTCCGTCATCGCCTGTTCCATTTAAATTGTTTTGTAAATTGAACAATTTAAGCGGCATAAATTCGACTTTTTATAAAACTACGTATCGCAATTATCTGTGTACCGTTGGAACCGTCTCGTCGCACTAATCAAAACGGTATATTTATTCGTGCAAATCGGAGTTCGACGTAAATCGGCACGTTAATTGAATCGTTTCGGACAGACCGGTTAAACAATTTCAGCCCAAATTCTTTTACCCATATCCACTTGAATTTGAATTTTTTTTATAAATCTCAGTTGATAATAAATAGGTTAGTTGGCAGCTGTGGTCAACATTGGAAAAAGTTGTGTCGCTTCGGTATTCTATGAAAATTTATTGGTACGAAATTTTAATTAAAAGAACACAACACTTCATTTCATTCTCACTGTTCACTGCACACCATTTCGAAGCTTCAGGTAATACACCCCTCTTCATTTCTTCTTCCTCATTCTTTTCTTTCTGCAAATAAAAAAAAACGAAATAAGCAAAGCACGCACACCACTTGAACGTCACTTCCCAGAAACCACTCCTTGCGTTCTACTTGAACATCACTTCGTCACGCCACCTGAAGAACACCGCACCCCTCATTTACTTGTCCCTCCTCTCCACTTTGCCGAAGCTTCCTCCACTCAACCCGCTGCCAGGCCAAACCCCTCCTTCGGCCAAGCATAAGTGGGTAATGAATGTCGTGTGCATGTATTGGGTGTGTTTAGTGAGTGCGTGCATGTGCTTCTACAGTGAGTTGTGTGCGTGCATGTGTTTAGTGTGTGTGCGCGTGAGTGAAATGGGTCGGTTTTGAAATGACTTCATTTTTTTTGAGTCTCTGTTCTTGTTTTATAAAAAAAAAGCAAAAGAAAAAAAGTGCGTACGTGGGTGTTGTAGCTTGCTGATGGGGGGAGAATGATGAAACTGTGATGCGTGCGTGAGTGATTGTTTCTGTATGCAGAGGAGCGGGGGAAGGTGATGAAACAACTTTCGTTTGTAAAAAAAAAAAGAAGTGAAAATGAGTGCATGCGAGCTGTTTATCACGGTTGTTTGTATTTGCGTGTCTTTGTGTGCGTGTTGCGTGCATGTTCGAACAGTGTGTATGGGAAGCAGGGTTCGTAACCCATGCTATATATATATAAAAAAATGATTGTGCAGTAGCATTGTTATTTTAGATATTGCAGAAGAAATTTGTACGCAAATACCTATTTTGATTGCTGTAAATAGTAACCACTTTTCTTTCCTTGTTATGTGCAGAAGCAACCGGTTAAGCCTTTTGCAGCAGCATCGATTTTCAGCTTTCGTTCTTTTCTCCGTCATTGGTAAGCGCATCTATATAATTTTATAAATTATATATAAACATTCACTTAAATTAATATCGTCTCTCTTTTGGCGATAATTACAGTGTTCTGTTTATTAGCGTTGTACCGACTTCATTCGTGCTTCTTCGTGCTTCGCCGTCAATTTGTTTAACCACGAAAGGTGAATTCATTTTCACGACTTATATTCTTATACAAGTTTGGTTGATGAATGATTGCTGTGTGATGTTGAAATTGGATGATAATTGTTACTGTTAAAGTGATAATTGAATTTGATATAAGGTAGTTAACAATTTAAATTGGATTTATATGTTAAATTTGATTAGTTAAATATGACCCCTTTTAATTATTAGATTAATTGACACGTAGAATTTGGTTAACTACACTTTGAACCATTGAATGTATGATGTATAATTGATATAGTATAATTTGAATAATAAACATCAATAATGTAATAATCTTTAATCTACATGAAATGATAGTGTAGATTCTAGAAACGATTATATTAATTTGCATAAATAACAAATATAAATTAATACGATTATTTCGGGATTATTTAAATAAATTATTGGATTGTATGTATGGTTGCTATTGCTTGTTTATTTACTTTGACACCATCCCAGTTATCACACTGCAAGTTCCCTTTGCTATGCTTTGATTTTTGAATTGAAATGGAATAAGGTTGAAATGAAAAATACCCAAATAAACTTTGACTTACGATAGAGAATTAAATTAAATACGATTGGTCAATAATTTGAATTAAATAAAATAAAGATTTTATTTAAATAATAATAAGATGTTGAAATAAAATTGGAATTTAAATTTTAATGAAAGGAAATGTAAATATTTGAAATTTGAAACAAAATATTAACGTAGTAATTGACGAAAGAACATTGTTTAAAATTTAATTATTTAATAATTAAATTTAGAATTGTTTGATTATTAAGTTTTGGAATTATTAATAATTAAGTTTTGAAATTAGTTAATAATTAAGATTTGAAATTATTTGATAATTGAATAAGATTGAATTATTAATAATTAAATTAAATTGAATTCTTTATTAAGTGAAATTGAACTTCTCGAATAAGTGAAACTAAGTTTCTTTATTAACTGGGTTTTGAAATTGTAAATAAGTAAATAAATAAATAAAATTGTATTTCTTTAACAAGAAATAAAATGCGCTTTATTGAAATGAATGTAAGACTTGTAATTTAAAGAATTTGATTTGACGAATTTCACTTAATTCAATTTGTAAGCTTTGGTATAATAAGGATGAACTAAAGTAATTTAATGAATTGGAAATTTAATTGAAATGGTTTTAAATGAAAAATTAATCTAATGAATATTGAATGAAATTGATAAATGAATTTAAATTGATTTGAACATTAAATTAAGTTTATTTTAAATGATTACGGAATGAAAATTATATATGAATTTAAATGTATATCTGAATTGATTAAATCAAGTTTTGGAATTGAATTATCGAATTTGGAAATGGAAATTTGGAAGTTATGAAACGTAAATTTTGAAAATTGTTTAGAAAGACAAAGGAAATAATGATTTACACATTTTAATTGAAATTGGATTTGATTTGGTTTTGAAATTTATTAAACGACCAATCGGTGAAACAATTACGAAGGTTATTAAAGAGTCCGGAATCGGTTAGGGACATACTCACTGTCTAAACCGAAAACCACTTTAATAACTATACGCGGAGTGTGATCCAGAATGAAGTGGTTGGAATGACGTACGTTGATGATTGAAGAAAGAGAACGATAATGGATGGCCTTGACACTTGTGTCAAATTGGAAATGACTAAAACAGGAGCCGTGCCGGACCAAATGGGGTTAGCTACCTCGAGCGAACACACTTCTTCGTAAACTACTCATTACTTGTTATTGATTGGTGCGCACCCTTGAATTTAGGGTGTTGTTTCACGGTGTTGCGATCGTTGCGGCGATACGTTCTCACCAGTCTGGATCGGGCAAACGGCAGTTTCACTACCTTGGGTATCGCCTCATGTGCCTTGTCATACTTGTATCCCTATATACGCGACCACTACGAATTTGTTTTGTATTATACCTATGGAGTACTCCCTGATATCCCACTAGTTTACGGTGGTGTTTACAGTGTTGTATAGTCTATAATTCTATATAAAATGTGTTAAGGGGAACAATGGTAACGCCTTAACACTATTTTAATATTTTACTTTACTGTTAGACATTATCTACTTATCGTACACTACTATGTATAAATAGTTTAACGGATCCTGAAAGATGTTTATTCCATTCATCTTTGAGTTATTGCTATTTTGAATTTGAATCCATATTATCTGTATAAGAATATATGTCCTGATTCGAGTGTTTGTTTATTCTTATGCTCGGATCAGACTGAGGATTGATGTTGCTGTTTTACTTGGAGCTGAAGACCGAAGACTATCATATCTTTATCTTATCAGTATTGCTCTTTCTATTTGGACTATTGGACTTCTATGTTGTTCTTTTTCATTTTATTTGAGACATTGTTGTATTTATGGGTAGCTTCATGAACTACTCTTATGACTATGTTGTAATTCCGCTGCATTATTCTGTGATGTTATATTTCTGTGATTCTGTGATGATTCTCATTTATATATATATATATATATACACTCCATTAATAATTCGTGTTTTGTATTATTTAGGTTGACATGTGAGGAATATTGTCAATTTAAATGGTACAAATATACGGGTTGTTACAATTAATATAAGAATATAGTATATGCATAGCAAGAGCATTAATCGAAGTATTTTTCTCATCTATTATATCAAATCAATTTTCAATAATATTCCAACATTTAAAATTAACAGATTTTAAATAAAATTCTTTTTTTAATTTTCAATTTAAAGAATCAGTTCCATTAAAAATGGGAGGAATAATACTGGACCGACCCTTAGCAAAATTATTAAAAGAAGCCATTTTGAAAATTTTGATTTTCAAAATAAGAATTGATTTTTGAAAAATCAAATTTTTAAAACAAAAATGGCTTTTGTTCATAGATTTGATACTACTTGTAGGATCGATTTCACTCCAGAGTTGAGTGAATAGGGTGATACTAATAATTATAAAGATTTAATGCGAAAATATGTAAAATAATGGAAACACAGATGTAGCAGAATAATAGCAGCACATACGATAGCAGAATATCAAAAGCAGAAATAGAACAACATTGATCTACCCAGCATCGGCAAAATCTTGCCTACGTAGTGCCCCAAGGTTTCTACTAGAAATTAAGTATATAGATGCTTACACACGTAAACTCGCGACACCCACAATCGACTAACCTAATTCTATGCTCAAAACCCTGCCACAACTCAGACACTAAGTTGCGAATTCTCAAATTACACCACCGTAGATCGTTCCATAGTCACACGACTAAACTTTACAAATTTTTAAAAGAGAAATACATAATTTAAAAACAATTTAAAACAAAAAACCCTAGGAAACGACTCGAAATTCTCGACTCCGAAAATCCCAGATCGTTAGAGAAAAGAAGAAAGAGGTAGAAGAAGAATAGAAAACACAACTCAGAATCTCACATTTCGCAGCGGATCAAAATATAATATCACAAAATAGCATTTAAAAAGAAAGCTGAAATTGTTACTTTACATAGAGATACAACCTTATACACATAACCGGATAGTTATATCAACCCGTCCCAGACTATAATCAATACAACTCTCAAATATACAACAGTAAACTCCATACGTTCCTGCCATTTAGCTCGCCCCCTGAGCTCCATAACGTCCTAACCTGAAAAGCTGTAATACTCGGTCTGACCCAAGCATTATGTCAAAGTAACACCCGGGTCGGGCTGGAAACCAGCGTGAGTAAACCCTTCTAACATAAAATACTAAGATAAAAGCTTATTTAAAACCCGGGGTAACTCATACCTTACTACGAGTTCATAACTTGTTATAGTCAACACTTATTTCACAAATCCATCCCTAAGTACCCTTACTTAGTTTCAATGGCCCATATTATTGATCCTAGCCTATTGATTGCACAAATCAAATCTATAAGGAATTATTGTAGATTTCAAATCGAAGAGGTTTCGGGTATTTACTGATACCCGACCTCGGTCTCTTAGATCCCAGTATTATTCTTTAAGCCAAATTGTTTGCATTTAAACAATTCAATTTATATTCAGGACTTCACATTCACACACAATTCCTTAGATAGATACTCCAATTATCACAGTTCAACCAAAGTGTCTCATATCACGAAGCATCACAATCACATATCAGAGATATCAATTAATCTAAGTCATTCAATATACCGCAACCATCTATAAGCAAGATTAATTAGTCACACCATTTCTAATAAATTAAATTAATTACTTTAATCATCTTTAAATCTTGCTCACTCAACATTAATTAATTACAAACCAATTAATTAATCATTCTTAATTATTATCTTTAATTACGTTAAGTAATTGGGCTTTAATTAATTACAAAAATTAATTAACCTTCCACTATTCACAAATCCCTTTTGTTGTTGAGAAGATTCAAGCTTGAAAAACATAGACGATCTTGGCTTGATGATTGCTTATGTAAACTTTTTGGTTTGAGTTTTGTTATAGGCTTTGTTTTTTATTTGTATATTTTGTGTTACAGGCTTTGTTTTTGATTTTGCTTGTGGTTTGAATAATGTTTTACAGGTTTGTTTTCTTGAGCATTGAGATGAAGATAAAAGAGAGATGTATATATAGGTTTAATTAGGATTTATTAAAAATAAAAATAAAAAGTGGCACTTGTTAAAAAAAATCTAACATTTGTTATTTCGCTTTTTAATCATCTTACACTTGTTACTAATATGGTTTAATCTACTAACACTTGTAATTATGAAATTTTAATTGTTTTTAAATGTTCATATAAAGATTTTGTAATCTTTTTACTATATAATAAATACTTTCTTAATTTATATAAATAAAGCTCTTTTAAAAGGAAATAAAATAAAAACCAATTATATTCTAAATGAAGTCACATATAATATACTTTTAAATCCAAAATATATTTAATATATATCTTTTAAATTTCAAATTTAAATCCTAATTCTAATTCAGTTTAAAATCCAATTTAAAATCAACACACACACACACACAGAAATATATATAAATATTTATTATCAGATCTATTTTTCAATCTATAAATCAGTATTTTCAATAGTTAAATCAGATAATTATCCAATTATTTGATGTCCAAAAATCTGTGTTATTTAAATTATCCACATTCCTTCCTCCTTTGAAACTTTTCGTCCCCGAAAAGGAACGAAGCCAGAATTTTATTTAAATAGTCGTTATCAGATAAATTACTCTTGACCATTTTCAACTATAAACTCTTTTTATTTAGAATTTTTGAAACACTTAAAAATCTATATAATATAACCAAAATAGTTTTATAAAAATACTTTTTATAACTCAATGTCCCAACTAGTCCATCCTTGTTTTCACAGAAATTCGGTCATACGTTGATCAGGCGTAAGACTGAAAATCTATAAGTACTTAGCAGACCCATTTTCAACATCCAGTGAAAATACTTGAAAAAACATTTTGTTGAAAACATAGAAAACAATTTTAAGTTAGAGGAAACATCTTTGGCGAGAATGCTCTAGAAATCATCACCCCCTCCATGGTCGCAGTTAACCCGATGGTTACGTTGTCATCCCGGTAAAATCCATAGATAACTGTAGGCACTCCGCGCCCCTCGATTATGCCATGGAATCCACCACATATCGCGTTACATCCATGGTTATGTTGCAATTACAGCAAAAGTCCATGTAACTGTAGGCATTAATGCCCTCAATCTTCGCTGCCAAATGAAACTTCACCACTCCCACATAGGTCACAGACTACATCATTCAAGTCCCAATGTAGCCTTAGGCTCTCATGGCCTCTCGACTTTCGCTATGTCACCATAGGTCGCAGTCCACCGATGTTATGTTGCCATCGCGGAAAAATCAAACGTAGACCGTTGGCTCTCAACAGCACACACGGCTTCCACTATGGTTCGTAGTAGATCGCAGTGACACCGAGTTACACTATCGTCACAGCATTAACCCAAATGTCTCTGTATGCATCAGCGCCCTCGACATTCGCTACCTACAACACAAAATCCTTTGGAACTTTAGTTTGTCTGGACTTCCTCACAGGATTCAATTTAGAGCCTCCCTCTTAGGGCTCAAGGCAGACCCACCCTGTGGATCTTCTAATGATTTCATTCCAAATGGAGCGCCTTTTTCCCCATAGCCAATATCAAAACACTTTATAGTATACACTTATAGTATCTTTCAAATCATATCCTTTATGATTTACATCAACATCTTCTTTATACAAAATCGATATTTCAAATCGATAGTTCTAAACTTGGCTTTTCAAATTTCCAAATTTTAATTTTCCCAAAAATCAAAAGTCTTTCCAAAATCCATAAGTTCCAAAACCTTTTTCCAAAATCATTCTCATAAAATCATATATATATATATATATATATATATATATAGGTATATATAACCTTGAAAAATCTTTGGATCATTTCATATTTGTATAAATTTCCTCTTTGTATTTCAAATATTTTCAAAAACCCTTTCTTTTGGTTCTAGATTCAATCATGGGGGAGCTTATCATATATAACAAATATATATATATATATATATATATATATATATATATCTTTATTTATACCAAATCAAATATTCAAATTTGATTTTCTCTTGTAAAGTTTCTACCATATCACTTACTTTTCAAAAAGTGAATTTCAAAAGATATCAATCTTCCACCTTTATTCATATATATTTCTCAAAACATACTTTTCTTTTCAAAACCATTTCTCAGTCTTTCAAAATTTCAATATCTATTTCATTTAAGCACGTACGATGTACATATACCATCCGTACGCAATATCAAATATGATCGCTCACTTGATCATGCAATCTAACTTCCGAACTAGTATCGTCCACCCGACTTCCTAGTGCGGACTCAGATCTGGTTTCTTAATCAGAAACGTCATTCTCCTTCCATAGTCATAACTATTATAGAGAATTCCCAAAATCGATCAAAAATCCATATCCAGGTTCACCGTCGAAAATCAAGTGAAAAATTCCAACTCGGATCGATATAACTATCTCGAGATTCTGTGCTCGAATCCGGATCAAATCATTATATGAATAGAATAATATACGTACATCCTACGTATTTATCTCCATTGATCATTAGCTAAATCAATTCTCTTTTCTATTCATCTTCACTTTGATTCTGTTCACTCATCCACAATTGCTTCAATCCTCATTTGGATTATCACTTTAATTCTTATCTCAATTGGTAATTAATCATAAACAGTTTGCACTCTGAATAGCTTAATTTAGAAAATAGCTTGAAAAGTTAAAAAAATAGATAAGTAGTTGAAAAATAATTATTAGTTGTAAAATAGCTGTAAAATAGTTAAGTAGTTATAAAATAGTCAAATGGTTATAAAATTGTTAGATAATTGCAAAATAATTGTAAAAATAGTAATTAGTTTATAAACAATTGTAAAATTATTGTAAAATAGTTAAAATAGTTCCAAAAGTAATTGTAAAATAAGTATAAGATAAATTTTGGGTTTTAAAAAGAAAAGTTACATAGTAAATAGCCAAGGAAAATAGATTTTAAAAACAGTTATATTAAAACAATTTATTTGAAAAAATAGTTCAGAGTCAAACTGTTCAATTCCCGATCTCCATTTCCAATCAATTGATTCATTTTCAAACTTATTCAACTTCAATTTCACTTCAAATTAATTTGATTCAAATTTTCCGTTTGAATTTTATACTTATCCATCTACAATCACAATTCCAATTAATTCAAATCAAATTCAATTTGAACTGATTCAATTTTAAATCTCAACTTAAAACCATGTCGAATTTCATAAATTCGAGCTAAATTTTTAAATTTCGATTTAATCCTTTAAATCAAACCAACCTTTATTTTTATATTAACGACTTAAATTTTTTTAAACTATTTAATTCTGAGTCCAAATTTCAAAATTTCATTTTAAATTACCTTTACTTAACTTATTTCAAAGTTCAAGTAAGAGTTCAAAAACTCTTTAAACAATTTAATTTTTAGAATTCAATTTATTACCTAATTTTAACTTCGAAACCAATCCTTATCAAATTTTCGGCAAGCTCATTTTAAACATTTAAATCTTTAAGTTCAAAGCAATTTCCCTTTCATAAGTCCAAAACTTATTTTTATTTCATTAATGGATGTATATTACTTCAATCCATTTCTTATTTAAAATAATCCAACTCTCATTTTTCATAGATTATTTATAATAACAGGATGATATCATCCCAATTATTTTAAAACATCCATCCATAGCATCCATTTCCAATTTCCAGATCTCAAACCCATTTTGAGATCACACATACTTCCCTTTCAAACCAACCCATTTAACTACCTAAGTTAAATCTCAATTTCATCTTCAAATTTCCAATTCAGGTTGTTTGTTCTAAAACTTTTTAACTTCTCCTAAGTTGAATTCAATTCAATTTAATCATGTCAACTTTACCCAATTTGAATTCCCATTTCACATTTTAAACTTTATATTAATAATCTTCCGACTTATAAGTTCAAAAAACTTATCACTTTGGGTTTCATATCACATTCCAAGGAAAAATTTAAAACTCAACACTTAGAGTTTATTTCAAATCATCTTTGATATTATGTATATCCCTTATATATACAAAGTTATTTCCTTTGCACACCAAGTTATACCTTAAAATATAAACCACCTTTGGTTTTAATTCAAAACAAATTTTCTTTCAAATTTTCAAAACACTCTTGTTTAAAACAAGATCCCTTTATTCAAAAATATTCTGAATAATATTATTTATAATATCGAATAACACTTGAAACAATTCCAAATTTTGGACTTAGATTTAAAACTTCACAATTTAAATTATCTTCATTTCCAATTTTTAAGTCATACTTACCTAAATGTTTACTTCCCTAAAACATTTCATTTTTGCTTACTCATTTATAAACATTTCATTATTAAACACGCAACCATTTATGATAATAACCAAGATTATCATATCTGGAAACCAATTCACTATATATTATCTTATCCTGAAAACACTTCTACGAATTCAAGATTTAATTTTAGTTTAGATCCATTCCAAACTTATCTTCATTAAATTTTAATTTGGTTGTATTTCTATTACCACTTAATTCTCATTATTTTATTTAATTCCAGTAATTCAACAACCAATTACCTTAATATATTAGATAACTATTGCTTTATATATATAAAAATCATTTAAAGCCAATTTTGAAAATCTTTATATAAGAAAATAACAAGTACGCTCTCATATACATATATATATACACACTTAACTCATTCTAGGGTACTATTGACCATATCCTTAATGTAAAAATCCATCAGAGCCAAGGTTCTCACTTAACCTTCAGCTCTGATACCAAAATGTAACGACCTGAAATTCTCAACTCCGAAAATCCCAGATTGTTAGAGAAAAGAAGATAGAGGTAGAAGAAGAACAGAAAACACAACTCAGAATCTCATATTTCGCAGCAGATCAAAATATAATATCACAAAATAGCATTTAAAAAAAAAGCTGAAATTGTTACTTTACATTCAATACATCAGAGTTACAACCATATACACATAACTGGACTGTTATATCAACCTGTCCCAGACTATAATCAATACAACTCTCAAATATACAACGGTAAACTCCATACATTCCTGCCATTCAGCTCGCCTCCTGAGCTCCAGAATGTCCTAACCTGAAAAGCTGTAATACTCGGTCTGACCCGAGCATTACGTCAAAGTAACACCCGGGTCAGGCTGGAAACCAGTGTGAGTAAACTCATCTAACATAAAATACTAAGATAAAAGCTTATTTAAAATCCGGGGTAACTCGTACCTTACTACGAGTACATAACTTGTTACAGTCAACACTTATTTCACAAATCCATCCCTAAGTATCCTTACTTAGTTTCGATGGCCCATATTATTCCATCCCAGCCTATTGATTGCACAAATCAAATCTATAAGGAATTATTGTAGATTTCAAATCGAAGTGGTTTCGGGTATTTACTGATATTCGACCCGGTCTCTTCGATCCCATTGTTGATCTTTAAGCCAAATTGTTTACACTTAAACAGTTCAATTTATATTCAGGACTTCACATTCACACACAATTCCTTAGATAGATACTCCAATTATCACAGTTCAACCCAAGTATCTCATATCGCAAAGCATCACAATCACGTATCAAATATATCAATTAATCTAAGTCATTCAATATACTGCAATCATCTATAAGCAAGATTAATTAGTCACACCATTTCTAATAAATTAAATTAATTACTTTAATCATCTTTAAATCTTGCTCACTCAACATTAATTAATTACAAACCAATTAATTAATCATTCTTAATTATTATTTTTAATTACATTAAGTAATTAGGCTTTAATTAATTATACAAATTAATTAACCTTCCACTATTCACATTAATTAACCTTTAATTATTCTCATTAATTAACAATAATTTATTACATTGTCCTTAATTAATTACTCTATAACCACTTACATTAGTTAATTATCCTTTAATTAATCGCATTAATTAACCAACCCTTTAATTAATCTCCTTAATAATTCAATCCTTTAATTACGCTAAGTAATTAATCCTTAATTACTTCCATTAAGTAATTTTCCTTTAATTACGCATATTGAATAATCATCATTTAAGTAATTAATCACCAATACTCACATTAATAAACCTCTACTCACCAATTGATTAATTTCTAGTTACAAATTAATTAATCTCTAATTACAAATTAATTGATCCCTAACTAATTAATTTATAATTCTTAATTATAAAATTTATTAATCCCAAATCATTAATTAATTGATTAATTAATTACCCTTTAATTACTTCATTTATTTAATTAATCTTAAATTATCAAAACCTTAATTAACATTCAAGATAAACCATTTATCTTATTAATTACTTAATTATCATTATATAAATCTAACATTTTATCTTTATAATTAACTTACTTAATTAAATCATTTAATTTAAGTTTTTAAAATAATTTAAGCATTTAACTTAACAAATTTAAGTTAAACAAATCATTCAGCTTCCTTCAAACAAATAATTAAAAAACATTTATCATAAAATATTTTAAACTTGATTCGATTTAAATTTAAAACTTACTTTTATAAATCTTTAAAAACTGTTTTAAATTTTACTTCGGGTCCAACCCGATTTCCACCCGAGTCATGACCCGAGTGTTTTCTAAAACATGGTTTTAGTTTGAAGTTTTAAACTTATTAATATGTTAAAAACCTCTTGTACTCATACTCGAAAACATACCCGAGCTATCCCCTTATTCCCCTGAGTATTCTTTCGAGATGAAACTCTTCGCTCCCAAAAACAAAACTCAGGTGCACAGAAAAAAAAACTGATGCACGTGCACCGATCGTCGGCGATGCTCCGGCATCCACGACCACCACCAACAAGTTACCTACAATGTCCTCAAGTCATCAGACCACCCAGTTTTCCCATCGATCTCGAAATCGAAAACGAACTCCTCAGGACCCCATTGGAACCCAACCATCGACCAAGAATCGCCTTGTCCCGACGACGCCGACCTTCAGAATTCACGAAACTCCGTCCAAAAGTTCGCCACGACCCCACGCTACATTTCCTCCTCGACCGAACAACCCTGATGCTACGTCGGCAATGCAGTAGCCACAATTTCCTACCTCGACCAAAATCTATGCTAAACCTTAAATCGACCATTTGTCGTCGCCATGGCGAGCTAAAAATTCGTCTACCATTTTTTCCAAGCTCACCTACCCCCATCCTAGCTACACCAGAGACCTTGATCTTCCCGATACACCCGACCACCAGAAATTACCCAAAACCCAATATCTATTCAACTTCGAACTACTCTCACGATCTCAATCTAAAATTGTAATTTAACTTTTTAAATCATGATTTCAGTTGGGGATTCAGATTATATAGATAAAATAAAGGATTGCGATGATTGAAATTTACATGTTTTAGTTCTCCATTGTTCTTTCTAAATTCACAGATAGTTTTCAAACTTAAAAATGCTTAAATATATTTTTAACTTAGATTATGTATAAACAAACATATCTTACTTGAATCTCACAGCCTAAAAGAGATTACAAGAGGAGATTTTAGTTTTTTGATCTAAATTTATAAACCTGTAAAGAAGAACATAGGGTATATCTATACATACAGACATGCACACCTATATTATCTCATATTTGTAGCATGCAGACACATTTTCACTCATGCAAACAATTTACCACAACATTTTCATAAGACCATCACAAACACTAGTTAAAAACCAGGTGTTGCTATGTTTACTCACCTGCAATTGTTAGAACAGAGGACATGCTTAACTTTTTTTTGCAAATCTAGGATTTGATTTGATCTTGAAGCTGCAAGCTTGGATTTGAAACTGCAGTTTGAAAAAACTTGTTGTTCGAACTGAAAATCCCTTTTGTTGTTGAGAAGATTCAAGCTTGAAAAACAGAGATGATCTTGGCTTGATGATTGCTTATATAAGCTTTCTAGTTTGATTTTTGTTATAGGCTTTGTTTTTTATTTGTATATTTTGTGTTACAGGCTTTGTTTTTTTATTTTGCTTGTGGTTTGAATAATGTTTTACAGGTTTGTTTTCTTAAGCTTTGAGATGAAGATAGAAAAAAGGAAATGAAGAGAAAAAAGAGATATATACATAGATTTAATTAGGATTTATTAAAAATAAATGAAATAAAATAAAAATAAAAAGTGACACTTGTTAAAAAAAATCTAACATTTGTCATTTGGCTTTTTAATCATCTTACACTTGTTACTAATATGGTTAATCTATTAACACTTGTAATTATGAAATTTTAATTATTTTTAGATGTTAATATAAAGCTTTTGTAATCATTTTACTATTTAATAAATACTTTCTTAATTTATATAAGTAAAGCTCTTTTAAAAGGAAATAAAATAAAAACCAATTATATTCTAAATGAAGTCACATATAATATATTTTTAAATCCAAAATATATTTAATATATATCTTTTAAATTTCAAATTTAATCCAAATTCAAATTTAAATTCAATTTAAAATCCAATTTAAAATCAATATATATATATATATTATCAGATCTATTTGTTCAATCTATAAATCAGTATTTTCAATAGTTAAATCAGATAATTATCCAATTATCTGATGTCCAAAAATCCGGGTTATCATACCCTAGTTTTAAAAATACAATCCCAAGAGTATTTATCAAAGCCGGCTCAAAAAAACTATGATAAGAAATGTTCCCCTATTCTCTTTAATTTTATAGGCCGCTTTCTCTTTCGTTCAATTTCTTCGTTCATTCTTCCTCCTTTCTGAAAGTTAGGGTTTTGGAAATTAGAACTGCTGATTGATGGTTGATCGATTGAATTCGGGTCAGTCCGAGGTGTTTCAGGTTAGGTACTTTTGGACTTAGCATATTCTGCTTCTACATGGACTATTCTGCTAGCTCTTTTTGTTATCGCTTTTTAAGTAGTCCTTTTTGGTTTGCTACTCTGATATGTATATTCTTTTGACTCTGTTTGTATTGTGGTCGTCATACCACATATGTGATGTATCATTTTGTATACTTTGTGATGTATCTGTGTATGTGTGTATCTATGGGATTATCTGCTGTTCTGTGATGTGTTTTACATTTGAGTTATTGTATTTTGTTCTGATAGATCCTATAGCCATCTATGGCTTTGTATTAAGTATTTATTGGATATGTCGATCCACTTGAATCAGGAAAAAAAATGGCATTGTCGACGTATTCAATAGATATTTAAGACAAGGCTATAGATGGTCGCTCCTATCCAGCTCTATTCTCTGCATTAGCAGACAGTATTACCCAGTAATGCTCTTTGTTAATGTGGGTATTGGGGTGGGGCGTTACACACGTTGCTTTGTTGATTGATCGTTTGGCGATTCAACAACGCGCCCAAAGCATTAATTCTATATACATGTGGACATTTCCTTTTGAAATTCATTTTTTTATATATAAAAGTTTTATTTTGGCTCTAATCAAAGTTTTTGGCTCCAAATCCAAAATTTTGACTCCTGCCCTAAAATTTAAATTATATTTACCCATGCCTACACCTAATCAGAATCCCCAGACCTAAGAGCATCTCCAGTAGCGCTATGATTCACTGAATATGTGAAAAAAAATCTCCAGCCGTCGAATTAAGATGACAGATTCAGTTGAAAGTTCTGAATCGAATTCAGAATTCTAAACTTGGCTTGGACGCCCATTTAATGCGCGACCAAACCTTGCCGTCCGACGCAATTAAATGAACGTCGAAGCCTTTAAATGCCAGACTTCCATTTGGCTTCAGGCTCCCATAATGGGAGCCCAGCAAATGGACGCTGATCCTGGATTTCTTAACAACTGCTCCCGTTCTCAGAATCCCTAAAATAAACATCGTATTTTCTACTCATGCCTACATCTATAGAAATCAAAATCAAAACAACTCAAAAAACAAAATCGGATTTGGGTGTATTTGGCGTTCAGGTTTAGGGTGAGGGTGGTTGCAGAATTGGGTGTTGTTGCAAAAGGTTTGGAAATTAGTTCGGATGAGTTAGTGGGGCGGTAGGGAGGTGCTGCAGTGGTGTAGGGTTTCAGGTGATTCGTGTTTGCTTAAGGGTATATGGGTATGTCAGGGTTATGGATTGGTGGCAGATGAGTTTGGATTTTTGGGTTTTGATTGCATAGGGTTGGGGTCGGAGGTGGTTGTGGATTACTGGTTTTGGACTAGTGATTGTGGCGGTGACAGGGACGTAACCAAGAATTTATTTTGCGGTGGACGAATAATAGAAGAAAATTAAATAATAAAAAAACTAAACTGTTTTAATATAATTAATCCAATCGCATTCATGATAATCAAAATAATTAAGTTCGATTGATTCCATTAACATAGAGAATTTTAATACAAATTCTTAAACAAAAAAAACATAAATTACTACTTATCCTACTTAAGTCGTGCTCTACGAACTTCACGAAAATCAAATTGATCTACAGTCGTCTCAACATCAATTTGATGCTTCAACAAATAGTAAAATTCATTCACCAAAATTTACTGTCAGTATCTTCATTATTTGATTCACTAAAATTTACTGTCAGTAGATGGTCGCACAATTTACTGCCAGTATCACCAAAATAGCATACTGTGCTACAAAAACTTGCTGCTAGTATCAACAAAATAGTCTACCATGCTACAATTTACTGCACAATTTGAACAATTTATCGGTCAAGAACTTCATTGCTACAAATACAATGCTACTGCCACTGCCTCTTTATTTCTCTTCCTTTCTTACGCTGCTCACCGCCCACCCCATGTGCTAAATAGATCCGTCCCGCCTGCAACACAATGACCAGTGTGCTTGAACTTCCACTTGAATCCCCTTTCCAATCCCGTCTCTGCACTTTGCAATTTCACATACAAAATTGGTACTTACTAAAAGATAGTTAAGTTATTAAAACATTTAACAATAGAATACAACACTAAGCTCTAGGTTATAATGAGTGTAAATGTTTAAGACACCATTGGAGATCGAGGGTGTTCTAAACATCGAATGCCAAGCTAAAAATAATAGGTTTTCTGGCCAAGCTGACAAACTTAAATTTTAATACTAACTTTTTTATATTAATTTACAAATACTTTATAACATTCTTAACAACAACATAAATTCCATTAGTTTCTATTCCAAGAGTTTGCAATCAATATTACAAGGTTTGTGATAGCTAGCACCCAGGTCATCTCTCTCTCATTTTTTTTTAGGTTGTTATTTTTGTGGGGTGGGCAGCCGTCCACCCCAAACTCTAAATAGATCCGTCCCTGGGCGGTGAGTGTTTGATGTGTTTAGAGGAGGGTGCAGGTTTGTATTTAGGTGAGGTAGGTGATTTCTTAGTTTAACTTGTGCATACAATTGTTATCAACATTTTTATATAGGTTTACTGCTTTGCTGCTTTCGTTTATCATCTTTCGACCCCACACTTCTACCCCTAACTAAGTCGAAACCAATACACGTGGTATCAATCCTTTGGTACGTAGTAGATTGGAAAAAGGCGGAAGGTATAGAGTCGAAACCATGCTTTCGGCGAGGTCAAGGCCATTTGAAATAGCTTGCGAAGGTCTTTGTTTTGCTTTCAAAAGAGATGCCGCTTGCCTTGCTTTTAATGGATGCTTTCAAAAGGGGTGAATTACTTTTATATAGCTTTCGAAGGGGTTGCCGCCTTTTTGTTTAAAGGGTAGCTTTCGAACGAGTTGCCATATATTATGTTTTAAAGAGAAGCTTTTGAAAGGGTAGTTTTGAACTAAGTCAAAACTTTGTTGCCGTCTTCATACCTTTCGAATACGCTGAAAGTTTTCAATGAGCTCGAAAGGAAAGCTTTTGTTTTATAAATATAACAACACTTCCCATTGCTTTCGAAAGTGCTCCGGTAGCCATTTAAACTAAAGGTTTCGAAGGCAATTGCTTTGAAAGGTGTTTCGAAGCTATCCTTCCAATTGTTTTACATAAAGGATTAAAGCTTTCGAAAGAATGGTTCTGAAACCATCTGCTTTCCCCAAACTCTTTTACTTGAAGGTTAATGGTTTTGAAAGGGATGCTTTCTCCTATGTTCACTTTGACCCGAAAATTATATTTAAGATTAAACCCAATGGTATCGAAAGAAGTACTTTCAAATGGTCTCAAAGTTATGCTTCTATAAGTTGGAAAGATATGCTTTAATACTTTCAAAAGGAATGTTTTGATAGTTTCGAAAGGAAGGTTTTGATGCTTTCGAAAAAGATATTTTAAAGTGTTTTAAAAGACGTATGTTTAAGTGTTTTGAAAAGAAGATTTGATGCTTTCGAAAGATACATTCTAATGGTTTCGAAAGTAAAGATCTAAGGTTTTGAAAGTCTTAGTTTCAAAACAAAGAACCCAATATCATTTTTAAAGGAAAACCCATAGCGATATAAAAGCTTTGAAATGGTTTTTAATTTTGGAGTTTTTGAAAAAGCTTTCCTTGATAAAAATAATGGGTTAAATGTATTAACCATATTTCATGTGGAAATGATTTCAAGAATATTAAACCATAAATGTTGGTATTACTATGTTATTGTATGTGCTTCTTCTATAAACATATTCGCCGTATAATGGATCCATAACTGTATTTTGAGGAGTAAGGGCAGAATAACCCGCTGGTTGACCCAGTAGTGAATATAAATTGAGTTAACTCCTGAATAAGTAATGATCCCATGAAATCTATAAGACCGAATAGATAGTCCATAGGTTTTAAACAGGTTATTAGTTAGCCCATGAAAACTAATAGGTTAATAGTGACCTTAGAAACTGTAACCGAGACAGATAGTCAAACGAATGGGGATGGTAAATCCAGGATATTTTGCTTGTTTGCATATCATTATGTTATTTTAAATTTCTTTGTACTTAACCATCGTGGATGAAGGAGCACGGTATATGGTTATTAGAAATTTTTGGGTAAAATACTAGTGAGGGGAAAACCATTCCGCTAAGCGGCGTGGTCTCACTAGATATCTAAATGTTTCGAGATGGTAAGTTATTGTTCATACCAGGCTTTTTGTCCGACTCAAAGTTTTTGTTTTCCTTTAAACTCTCGGGTGCTCAATTGATTTTGAGTAGTTTAAGAGTTGAGGTTTTCAGGTTCTTCTTTAGACGAATAAGCTTTTGGAGACGTGCAAAAGGGAAGCTAGCTAATAGGATTTCTTCTCTATTTGATTCCACTATGTTTTGATGTAAACGCAAAGTTGTTTAATTGCCTATGTTTAAACTTTGATCATCTAAGGGTGAATCTTCATATGTCACTCTTGGCGTAGTTTGTAATAATTATATTTTCTCTGAAAGTGGTTCTCGAATTTGGGATTATGTAATGAATTTGATATATGATTGAAATGGAATGAAAAATATATTTAATGGTTTTAATTTTTTTTCATATCGATGTGTTTCTGTTATATGAATGTATCAAACATTACCGCATTTGGTCACCAAGAATTAACAACTATGGATGACTACAACATCCGTAGTCGTTAGTTTTGGGCCTCCAAGTCGGGGATGTTACATGATTATCTTTTGACAGCTGTGATTCTTCACATCCTTTTGCAATAATTAATAACTAGAAATATGACTTTCTCCGCATAAAAACTATTTTCTTCCCCATTTTCTCTTTTTTTCTTTCTTATTTTGGTTTCAACTCATTTTCTTTTGAAGCAAAATTATTAAAAACGTCAACCAAAATATGTTTTGATGTAATAATGTGGGATTAATCTTTGAAATTCGTAAGTTTCTTCTTGTCACTTATTGTTTATCTTGCCAGTTTCCCTACAATTACTTAGTTTAATTGCTTTGAGCATTCTTCTTTCTTGCCTCATGTTTATCCTTGCATGATTTGCTTATGATGCACAGTACAAATATCTTTAATTAAATTAAGTGATAAATTTTGGCACTTGAAAAGATTAAATCGATTATAGTAAATAATGGAATAAAAGAGGGTAAGGATAACCTTTATAGGCTGTGGTATTTCTTTAACATCTAGTACTATAAACTTTTTGTTTTTTCTTAAGTAGGTCACATCCATCCAAAAAACTAGATCTAGCATCTGAGGCAACTCAACTAGGCTTAGACCTTTGGACAACCCTTTGATAATCCGCTCTAGGAGAAAACTGATTTAATTCTATGTAGATTTGGTATCACCAGCATGCTATTCTTATCCTTCAGGCCATTGATTGCATGAATAGCTCTTCATCTAGTTTCATGCCTATCACTTATGAAAATATGAATATAAGATGTCGTCTCTACTTTCCAATATTGCCTGGTTGCACAACTTCTTATGAAGTTTTCCCCAAATCAACTCTTTCCCCTTGCATATTCTTATCCCATAGGAACGTACATTTTTTATGATGAGAATCTAGACTCTTTCTCTCTCTTTAGGGAGCTTCAATTTTTATTTTCTATCAAGACCCTATGCAACACCTTATACTACATACAAACTAGGAAACAATTTTTATCTCTCTACCCCATAAAATGAAATGGTGGTCGGATCAATATTTATTTAGTGCTAATGTCGCCTTTCCACTCGCTCCGACCATTCGGTATGCATGACTAACATTATTTTTTCATGCACATACAAATTTATGTTTTCATTATCATCATTGTCCCTTCTTATCAGGTCTACGTAGGACCCTCGACCTTAATTTCTGAAAGTGTTGAGTGGAGCATTGCTAGGCGCACTCATATTATGTTCATGTGCTGAATTTTTCAAAATTTCTAACCTATTTACTAAAGACAAACTCCATCGTCATAGTTTCATCCAACCTTCTCAAAACTTCTCTCATTCTACAATCAAGTTTAAGATGGTAGATGTTCCTACTTAACCTAATGATGTTGACAATTTTTCTCTAATGGGAGAGCAGGGTATATGGTGGTTTGCGCATTAACTTTTGCATTGTTTTGCTTTGTTGTCGCATATATTCATTTGCTTATATCTTTTTTCCTTTTGGTTATGCTGTTTACTGTTGTTAATTTAATTACCACCTTTTTCTCATTTCTTTTTTGTATGGTATGTTTGAAAAGCTGAGCTTGGTCATCCTCAAAGCTAGCGACGAGTACAAAATGTTACTGATTATGAGGTTCGCACTAATGCCTTCCTTGATCTTTCTTCTACTCCCATTAACAAGAGGAAAAGAGATATGGAGAAGAAGCATGCTTCCAAAATGCATAAGTTAGGAGCGAACCCTAGACACGTGTCTTGGATCTTCCTATTTTTTTAGCAAATCCCTTCCTCTGGATAGGTGATCACCAGTCATGCTCCTTCCATGTCTAACTTAGCCATGGTTTTCATGTTCTATTCAAAGTTTTAGAACAATTTTCATGTCAAGGAGATGATCCAATGCTTGGTCTCGGACCTCTATGCCCACTCCTTTGATCGAGCTGTTGCATTCCCTTTTATATAAACAGACAGTGCACAATCGATAAGCTAGATCAACTGCAAAGTTGTCAGGTAAGAGTCTTACCTTCTTCTATATGTGTATTTTTCTTTTATATGGATCATCTCATCTCTTCTTTCTTTATTCTTTTCTTTTTCTTATATATGATGTGCTTCCATGTCCTCAAGAAGCACTTTTTATCATTATAGAAGAGTTATCCCAAGTCAAGAAGCAACTTACACATCCAAGTCTCTCCCTTGACACTCTATAAAGTGAAGTACATAGGCTTCACATAGATCTGGTTCTTTCCCAGGAGGCTAAATCTAATCAGACTAACTAGGTACCGAAATAGGAGAGAAATTGAAGTTTAAAGATCTTATTCTCAACGCTGCTGAGAAGAAAGTTCAAAATTTGATCTCCCTCGAAGCTCTTCAAGAGAAACTTGATGAGAACATAAACAATGTCGAGTACAAAACCTATCCTCAATTCAAGAGGAAACTTGACTCAACTCCCGACTGCTCCCTTTCCGAGCTTTGATTCCCAATTCTTAGAGATGCCGAAGAGGATGCTCTTTAGTATTAGCACGAGCGATCGGCTGAGGCTATGAAGCGAGAGAAAAGAGGGCATTGAATTATAAAATGTAGCTCCTTCCCCTATATTAACAACTTTTTAGGAGCATGGTGAGGACGGGGACGGTGAATCAACAACAGCTGTGCAAGTTATGGAACCCCAACTGAACAAAATCCAAGGAAGGTTTCTAACCCTGCGCCTCTAATGATGTTGCCGATGCGACTAAGAGTGCTTCGGGACAAGATCCTCTCTTTTATCATATATGATTTTGAAATTCATTAGTATCCTACACTAGAAGAGATTGATATAAGAGACATGTGCATTAGATCTTCCTTTTATTCTCTTTGGTGCTTTTAGTATGTGCATATATTTTGTTAGAAACTTGTAAATAATGTATAAGCAAATTAAATTTTCCCTTGTATCAAACTATATGTATATATTGTATATTATTTCAATCCTCATGCTTATGTTGTCCATGTTTTTCCTCTCCCTTCTAGTATTTTTTGCTTTCTTTTATAGTAGTTACTCAAATAAATAAGTATCTCTTTGTTGGTTACAATTCATTTCTTTTTTTCATGTGATTTTTCTTATTTGATTTAAGTATATATGTATTTTATTGTGTTCTTTTAGAAGCAAATACATCATGAAAAACTTATTATGCTTAGAACAGATATGGTTATCTATTTCCATAAGCAAAATATGTTTTTTTAAAGAAAAATTGCTAAATAGAAGCAAACAAACACCAAATCTCATTAAATAGTTTTATTTTTTTAGAAAAAACATATAAGTAGAGCTACCTACCTAATAAAAATGTTTTTGTTAATTCAACAAATATTGTGGTTTGTTTGAAAAGCAAAGGAAGCGTGTGTCTAAAAGGAAATAGAATTATGTGATAACATTTATATTACTATATGTAGATGATCAGTTACTGATTGGCAATGATGTTCCCATGTTATAATAAGTAAAAGCATGGTTAACTACACAATGCATGTTAAAGGATTTAAGCAAAGCATCCTATATATTTGATATTAAGATTTATTGAGAAAGACATAAAAAACATTGGGATCGTCTAGTATTATACATAGACAATACACTAAATAAGTTTAGCATGGAAAATTTTGAGTAAGGAAATGTTCTTGTGCGACATGGAATTGTCCTTTCTTGAAAAGACTCCCATCTACAGATGAGGAGTAAGAACATACAAAACATAGTCCCTATTGTTAATGAAAATTTTCATCTCACAACTCAAGTTAATTATGAAGCAATTACGGTCTTGAACGCTTACGTAATCAAAAATTGAAAATTTTAAGTGTTAAATTTGTCTTAAGGTAGTAATTATGTCATTGTATGCTTACACTATTTTGAAATTTTACTCTAACTTTTTGTTAAAATATCAAATCCGATCTGTATCCAACTAAGGTAAAAATAGAAAAGAATTTAATACTGAAATTAATAAGTAAAATCCAGAAAAAGTAAAGGACGCAAAAATTTACGTGGTTCAGATTTTAAAGAATCCTACATCTATGGGTCAAATCTTTGTTTATATATTTATTTCTAGTATAACTTTTTTAATGCAGAGAGAGTACAAGTACATTTAATATAGAATTTCGAGAATGTTCCAACAAAGTCCCTTCCCTGCTACAATACCCTTCAACTTATAATGTTATGAGATCATGCAATGACTAATTCTTTCATCCATCGTCTCTTTTTTGCTGTCTGAACCCTCCATATGTGGTCCATCCCTTTACTAACTGATTTATGCTTAAAAAGCTA
The DNA here is from genome assembly GCA_030765085.1 of Allium cepa. Classification (NCBI taxonomy): domain Eukaryota; kingdom Viridiplantae; phylum Streptophyta; class Magnoliopsida; order Asparagales; family Amaryllidaceae; genus Allium; species Allium cepa. The sequence continues at coordinate 455,265,795 of CM060938.1, read as the reverse complement.
ACATGTCTAAAGGAATTGTAACAACCCGCACCTTAATGTGATAGAATTTCGAACAAAATCGAAACCTAAGCCCATTACAGTACAAACCATTAGTTTTGGTAACCTATAATAAACATGAGCATATTAGAGATCGATCAAAATAAACTCACAGTGGAAAAGAAAATATAATAGGATATAAATATTGGCGGGGGCCACTACCTTGAAATCAATGGTATTGCTTCGATACCCAATCATCTTGTCAGTATCGAGCATGAATAAGAAGACTTCTCCACCAACATGTTCCATCTTTCTCTAGTGACATGTTCCTCTAAATCTATCATGTGAGTTGTATGAGGAGAGGGTCAAAACAATGTTTTGGTGATTGGAAAATTGCATACTTAATCCATAACACAAACTCATACTGATCAATTTCCAGTTAAATGTTATGTCTTATTACTTATGGTTTATCCGTTTAATGCGCATATGATATGTTTACCTAACCTTCTCCAAAGTATATAATACTGGCATACGTCTATTGTGCATACGCTACGTAAAACTCAACCACTTAATACTTCTTGATTAAGGAGCAGGTAACCCAATGACCATTTAATACCTCGGTTCCTGAAGCGGGCCCTTTGCATCGTCAACGTTGGTCTATCGGTCCTAGCTACATAGACCGATGACTTTTGTATACTGCTTTATAATATGTATTGCTGCATCTATTATTAATAATGTACCAGCCATATGAAAGATAGTACCCAAGCCACTTAATATCCTCTCAATGGAATTAAACAGATTATGACCATTTAATATCTTATTTAAGGCAGTCCCTATCGTTTAATACCAACTCCCAAGGCGAACCCCTCACCGGTACCTATCTAGCTGATAGTGCATAGAAATATCTTCGGCCACCTAATACTTCGTATTGAAGCAGATTTGTCTGAGATATCCTTTGCTATGCCTAACCGCTAACCATGACCATTTAATACTTTCTAAATATGGAGGTGGCAGGCCCTTAATCAACCACTCAATACCTCCGACCCATAAGTAGATCCTACATCCTTCGCATATCCCTTTTCCCACGGGTCCTATTGTTGAAGATGTCTCACACTAAGTTATTAATATCAGTGTCGGATAAATATCGTTCAAGTACCGAAATGAGATATTTGTAAATATCGTTATGATATCGGATAATATCGGTAAAATATCGGACATGTGTAGAACGTGTTATAAACAAAATTATATTACGTTATTATGTTATATTGATGTTATGTTTCCAAATATTTGGATCAATAATGCCAAATTACTATTAAAAACTGAATTTATATAGTTTACAGATTACAATTTATTTTCTAGGATATTCTATTAAATACAAATCATAATATAGACTCATAAAAATAATGAAATCCGTATAATGTGCTTCTTTATTGTTTTCTTCAATTTTTCATTATATTCATTGTTTCTTCAGTCATTTAATCATCTATATTACATTCCCAACTTTTCCATATTTATAGTTTCTTCATTTTTGTTTTCACTTAATTAATCGACTAAACAACGTTGATTTGATACCAATTACTATTTTAGCTAATTCTTTATCGATATGTCAAATATATAACTTTACTGCTCTTCAACTTTAGTATTAGTGCATGATAATAACTAATAAAATAAATTTTCAAAAGCTAACTAGCTAAATGGTGAACAAAAAAATAACTGAAAAGAGAAGTGGCTCTTTCATGATCTTGTTTTTAGTGGTAAAGTCTTGATGGAAAATAAAATATATAAAATAATGGAATATATAGAGTTTTCTTATTTAAAGACTAATGAAGAAGACTGAAAATATACGATTAAAGATGAAAAATTAGTGCATTGAAATTTCTAATATGGTTTACATATTGTAGTTCACCGTTTACAAAAAAAAAATAACGAAAATATGAAGATATTTATATGTAAATATATTTTTCCAACATATACAATAATAAATGATATTCTTAAAATATATTAGGTATTTTACACTGAATATCGGGGTGAAATATCAACAAATATCAAGCAATATATCGGGAGCGATATTTTGAAAAACTACCGACTTCGAAGCGATATGAGATATATCGGCGATATATCAATGATATCATCCGATATTACTTACATAGGTCTCACATCAGTAGTACGTGTACACAACTGCTGGTAGTCTCTGAATGAAGGGCAGAATTCCGTTGTGTAACTCTATTGACCTCGCATCCTAATCCACTAAGTCCAATTAATTATTCCAAGCATTAATATTGAACAAAGCCCACTAATCTCTATTTGTATATATAAAGCTATAATTTATTTTAATCATAATTGTACCTCTTATAATGTTTAATTGCTACCTAGCATGTTTTATTTATTATCTCCATAAATACCTTTTTGGTCCATAATAAATGATTATTATCTTAACGAACGTTTCCAAAGACATTTATTTACTTATTCAGACCTTAACATTATTTATTCCTTATTTTTCCATTATTAACCTACCAATTTCATTAATCAGTCTCATTTCATCCATTTATAACTTATTCAAATTATTTTAAATCCCAATTTATGGCCTATTTATTTTTGAAGTTACAATCCTTCTAACTTTATTTTCAAATTCTATCATTTATTACACGATTTATTATGATGTTCAATTTGTATTTAATGTGAAATTAACGTACAATACACTGTATTAATTATATTTTTATTATGAATATTTTAGCATGGTTATATATATTTATAAATTTATTTTTATATTTCTAATTATTAATCCTTTAACTAGAATATTTCATTCTGTATATTAATTTGTTAGAGTTATCCTTCCAAAAAGGTTTTCGGTTATTACCTTCTATAAATTAACCTAAATTAAGGGATTTTCTTAGTTTGAAATTACAAGAAATTATTTATTTCTGTTTTTATTGAAATAAGCAGGGTAAACTATGGAAATAGAATTCATACTTTACACATCTCTTTCCTTTTTTGATGTTTGTTCCTTGTCAAATCAGACATTGCACTTTTTCTATAAAATTAGAATATCGGACAAATTAATGGAGATTAAACAGATAGTACTTCCAACAAAATAAAATACAAACTAACAATCTAAATAGAATCAGAGCAAATCTAAATTACACTAATATTTTTACAACCCAATCGCAGATCTAGGATAAATTCTACATCTTTATCCATATTCAACAATTAATAACTTGGGGACTAATTTCCAAATTTGGGTGTAAATAATATTCTTATTTATGCAGACGTTGTTTTATACACTTAATTCAAGCCTACCACTCTTTAAATTTCTACTAACGCATAACATCAAATAAAATTCCAACGAAATAAATTCAAGTGTTATAGGTAAATCACACAATTTCCCACTCACCTTTGAAAGCTTTTCAAATCCCCAGTTCTGAATCTGATTCCTTGAATCAACTTTATTTCCTTTCTAATCCCAAGGAATATGTATAAAAGTGTATACACATACCATTAACATTATAAATTGAGAAGAGATTTGGGAAAAATGGGACTATAGATTTATAATATTTAAATTTTTGCACAACGCTGATCCGCCCCTTCCCTTCTTCTATTTATTTTCTGCTTTTCTCTAGTTTGTATAAATACAAATTATTCTAAAGTTAGGAGGAATAGTGGAGAAGAGGAAACGACAGAGCTTTTCACTACACTATATCATAAAATATGTGAAGAGAAGCGAGGTGTTATGCCTGCATTTATAGGCTCTCGAACCAATCGTATCCATTAGATTAAAATTATTAAATCCGGGTTATTGGCCGAGGTTCAAATCACGATCAAATGCTTCAACCAGTTGACCGCACCCCTATGAGCGGTTGACCGTCTCATAGAATTGGTTGACTGGTTAGGTTCCGGTTTAATTTTGTATTTATTACCATAATTTATTATTTAATCATTTCCATTTTTATTTCTTTAAACATCCGTAATTTCTTCGTTTCAACTCCAATTGCGAAAATCCAAATATGAAAATCGCTCAGTAAATCACCATTAATGTAATGGTGCAAATTTATGTAACAACCTAAAATCCTATTCATTTTATTTTAAATGTTTAATTTATTTTAATTATTTAAATAATTGGATTTTGGATTTTAATAACTTATATTCAAATATAGGGGATAATTAAATATCCGAATTATGAATTAAATGTTAATTAAATGGATTTAATAACTTTATTTAACTCCGTTTAATTTATAAATAATGTTGGTAAATTCAATTTGTAAATCTATTTACAAATATGAATAGATCTGATAATAACGATAATTAAATATAAAAACGATATTTAAATCTATGAAACAGTCATTCAGAGCACAGTCTCAGATTTTGACGAAACCTGTTTTATTGGATCCATAATAGTGAATTTACAATTATAGCATGCCGTCGAGTTTCGTGGCGATCAAATTTTTGGTCGTGGGAGATCGAAACGCGTTGAAATTAATATCGAAAATTTAATATAATAATTGGGTCTAAAGACCTATCTTCTGAATACGATCGAATTAGACCTTGGTACAAGTTCCATTGCGTTCGGAATATGGGTATAATATATAGAACGCTAGGCGGCATGCCTTATTTGGAGTTCGAAATTTTTGAGGTATATTTTATTGAATATTTTAAAAATAAAATAATATGTATATGTACACATCACCTTAATTTTGGCCTTAACCCCCACATTCTCTACTATACCTTACCCATACCCTTATGTGTAGGCCATCCCTTATCTCCCCTTAAATAACATTGCCTGTAAACAAAAGAGGTTTCTCTCTTTTGAAATTCAAGAACTCAAAATTCAAAATATAATGTTATACTCATCTAAAAATCAGAAAACTAGTTTTAAAAATCTTGTTTCAACTAGAGCTTCGATCTAATATGTTTTTAGAAGTGGAGCATTGAATTTGGGGAGGCCGTGTGTTGGTTTGGAGCTAGGGTTAGCTTTTATGGAGAGTGTCGATTAGACGAACGGAGCTTGGATTTGATCTTATCGGGTCGATGATCTTCGCTAGCGACAATTTGGGGTGGTCCGATGAGTTTTTGCGAATAGCATCGCCTAAACAACCGAGTGAGGGAGGTGCAGGTCGTGTTTTTATGGCATGGGGCGGAGGTGTCGTGGTCGTGCTAGGCGAGTAGAGGTTGGCAAAAGAAGCTCGTCTGCACGAACAATTTTATTTTTCATCAACAACTCCTCTATATCGTTGATTTCATGTACATTCGGCCATAGTGGTGATATCCTATATAGGTGTGTCTTGTTTGGGGAGGAAGGAGTAATTGTGGAAGGGCAAAGATGTAAAGATATACAAGTTATTTAATTTTAAACTTAAAGTTATCAATAACTTGTAAATCTTGTATCTCACTCATAGGATGTCAGATTCGAATGTCGTTTTTTGCATTGGACTCGTGTCATCGAGATCTTCACGATGGAGATAGTTTAGTTGGATTTGGAGCAAGTCAAAATTTTGGCTAAAATCAGACGACCGTTCGATTTTAGTCCAAAATTCAGGACGTTTCGGCGAAAGAAAAATTCGGTGTGATTTTAACTTACATTAAATTTTATTATATCATATCAATGATGTTATAAATGTTTCTTGATTGCTTGGATGTTAATTAAATTGTTTGATTGCTTGTTTGGTTGAATTTCCATTTGGAAAATGGACGACATATTAATTTGACCGTTATAAACCCATATGATTATATATATATATATATATATTATCCATAACCATTATTTTGTAGAGCAAATCTGTAGAGAGACCCAAAGGGTGTTTCTCGCCAATAATTATTTATTTACATCCTTATGTTGTTATATTGATGGTGGTTAATTAAATAAATCCTGATATTCCATTTAAATTGTTAAGTGCCTTTATAGCAATTTCGCTTTATCGTCATTATTCAATTTCATCCCTATAACCCAATAGTTTGAGCTTGAGCTTGATTTCTGCTAAAAATAATATTGAAAATTCACCGATCATTTTTTATTAATGGTAATTCAAAATAATTAACCATTTTAACTAATGATTTTGAAATTAATTAACTAATTTAATTAATGGTGTTTTAAGATTGGTGTATCTTTAGATTTAATTAAGCATTTTTGCTAATGATGTTTTATACTTAACTAATCGCTTTAACTAATGATTATTTGAGTTTAATTAATTATTTTAATTAATGATAATGGAGTTTGATTTATTTAATTTATTGAACTTAATTAATCATTTCAGTTAATGATAATTGAAATTAATAATCATTTTAGTTAATGATATTTAAAAGTAATAAATCATTTTAAATAATGATATTTCAATTTGTTTAATCATTTTAATTAATGATGTTTTATATTAAATAAATCATTTTAACAAATGATGTTTTAATTTATCATTTTAGGCAATGGATTTTGAATTTAATTAATCCAATTAATTTATGACTATTTGAACTTAATTAATTGTTTTAATTAATGGAATTTAAAATTGCTTATCATTTTAAAAAATGATGGTTGAGACGACTTATTCATTTTAACTAATAATTATTTGAATTTAATTAATCTTTGTAATTAATTATATTTAAAGTTAATTAATCGATTTAATAAAAGTGTAAATTAACTAACATAATAAAATTGCTTTAGTCAACTGATTTCAAGTTAATAACCGATTAATAAGGATTTTAAAGTAATTTACCAAAGTTATAAAAGTGTTTGGAAATTATATATTTTATTAAAGATAATGGATTTTTTTATTTAAAAGAGATTTTAAATGTGATTAATTGTCTTTCGGGATAATTAATATTGTTTAAAAGTTATAAAAAGGAATTGGAATTCTATTATTGAGATGTTAAGTTAGATAATCTTCTAGGTATTCGGTCTGATTTTGGTTTAGGCCTTCGGGGTCGCGCACTTGAAACAATTATTCTCTTAACGTTTCAGCAATTAGGAACTAATTCTAAAAATATTTTATCAATGTGGAAAACTGGAAATCAAGCACAAGTTCAGTTCATTTTTAAAAAGAAAAGGTTTGATTCTTTTATGGAAATGAATTATTTTTGTAAAGCAAATCACTTATATGTAAACATTGAAGAAGTAAACTTATCGCTATTTCAAAAGTTAAGAATAATCGTTGGACATGACGTTGAGGTAACACTACATTGACTTGTCAGGTATTATGTATAACCATGAAATAGTACAAGTTTGAATTTAATGAGTGGTGATAAGTATACAAGACTTAATTTCCATATGCAATCGTTTTTTATCTCCGATAGTCAGTTTCTCTGCTATCGGTTACTTCAGCTACTTTATCATCGTCATACTAAGATTATTTATTGCTCCGTTGAGATTTGTTATCTTTATCGAAAATGACTAAAACCCACGAAAAAGAGGGACACGCTCTCCAAGTCATTATTGTGCTTCGTCATTCTAAGACGATTTATCGCTCGTTTTGAGCATTGATATCCAACATCCGAAAAACTAAAACCAAGGCGTGAGTGGGAGCCAAACCATATCGGTCGCACCCATTAGGGTAAGTTCGCATCATCTAGAGAGGTTTCGGCATGCATGCATTGATGTGAAATATTCGGATGCTCGTGTGAAGCGGGGTCTTGCTTGGAAGTTCCCGAGAGTGACGCATGTGCTCTTAAGTATATTTTATCTAGAGGTATACTTTCATGGAAGGGGGAGCACCCTCCTAGTTATTTTGGATAAATTCATTTTACTTATCCGATTCAAACCTTTGAATCAATTTTTTTGTAATTGCAATGGGAAGAGACAACCACTCTACACGATGTTTGATTATGGTTTTTTGTCCATTCTATCAATTTTGGACAGTTATCTTGTTTTGTCCATTCTATCAAGTTTAGACAGTTATCTTGTTTATCCATTCTGTCTAGTTTGGATTTTGCTTGGATTATTCCCATTCTTTCAAGCCTGGTTTTAATATTAATCACGCCTAATTTATTTGGATTTATTTATTGATATTTATTTCTACTCTTGCCTGTGTGGATGTTATCTTGTGAGGTAATGTTGATTATGCAAGTACATGATTTTTGTTTCATAATAATAAACATATATATATATATATATATATATATATATATATATATTCATTTAAATGTATTTGTTAATGTACTATTTTATTATTCACATAATTAAATAAATATTTGCTGAATAAAATAAATAACATAGAATTTAAATTCAAACAAATATTTTATTCAAACAAATATTTTATTACAATGTTGAATAGTACAAATTTGAGCTCTCACTATATATATATACAACTTTTGATTACAATAAAACTTCAATTACATCACAACTTTTAATTTACATTTGCACCTCACTACATATCACTCGTTCGCTTATAATTTATCTTCGACGCTATTCCCATAAATATCCCGCATCTGAGCGATCTACAAAATAAACACTGAAGCAGTAAAATTGAAAAAGAAATATTTTTTAGTGTAAAATAAAATATGTTGTGAAAATATTATATGCCTTAATTATTTGGGTTGTTCGTCATCATTTACTTTTGAATTCATCATACACGAATAGCTTGTAACATGCACGGTGTATCACTCTACATGCCACAAGGCCTTGCATATCGATATACACTTGATATAACAACAGGGACATGTAAGCACAAGGTAAACCCGAGCCGAGGCTGGATTCAACTTAAGTACAAATGTTCAAGTGCAATAAAAATAAAGCCACGACATGAGCACAAGGTCAAACCCGAGCTATAAGCTAGATTCAACACAGGTGTAATCCAAATGTACAAGTTCAATAAAATGGTCAGGAGCAACGCAAGCATTGATGTACACATGAAGACTAATTCCAAAATCACAATGAATTTGCACAAAAAAGGTGGCTACAGTAACAAGCACACATGCCCAGCTAAAATATACATAATCATAAAGTGAATGCAACACTTCTACAAGGCACAATACTTGAAAATAAACAATATAAACTCAAATGTGCACAAGTAAAGCTCTGAAACAATTGAAATGACAACATCTGATCAAACAGCAAGTTAATAGGCGACTATGTACAAAGTAACTAAAATCAAGTGCACATATGAAGTGGTGCACCAAACAGTTCGACTGCTCAGACTAGTGGCATGGTACAAAGGCTAGAAAATCAAAATGTACAACCCAGACTGGTCAGAGAAACATAATGCAACTCAGCACAAATATGGATACAAACCAACAAACAAAACAACCAGACTCAAGTGGAGATTACCAGTAATCAAGTGCAGGTTCACCAGATTTTTTTGACAAGACCGTCAACTTGAAAATAATATCAATGTCAACAAGCTTCGAATAAATGTACACTGACTAAACTCATGCATTGAAATGGCTCGAAGACATCACATGAAAATAGAGGCATGAGTGCAGCAATTCAAAATGCAAGCTAACATACTCATATACAAAGTAGGTTATAATGCAGATAACCAAAACAAAGCAAGCCTAACATGGACTGATACAAGTAGCAATATGCAGTGTAAGTGATCAATATGCAATGCACTGACATCAAGTTATGGATATGCAAGCAATGCAACCTAGACCAAAATCACACAAGCATCAGGTGGAGTCACAAGTTCAAGATAAGCGTACCATGTATATACATAAACAACTCAAAGTGAACAAAGCAAGAGCAAGTGTAACCTGAAGCAAATGCAAAGCTATGCCAGTGAATATAAAATTGCATACCACACCCAAAAACATATGTAATTTCACAAAATTGAAGTGGGTGTATAACAGAACTCAACTGCAAAATCAAATGCCAAAGAGTCAAGCCGTGGATCAGGAACCAGTCAAGGATGACTCATTGTCAAAGTGATAACGAGAATTGATCATGCCGAAGAAGTTAACACAAAAATTATAGTAGTGTCACGATGTACAATTGAATGTAATAGCAGTTTCAAATCAAGTCAGAGCCGTGGTGACCAAGGCAAAAATCGAACTAGTTCAAGTTATCACAAATGTCAAATAGCTGAAGTCAAACCAGAAATTCACGAAGCCAAATCTAGAGATATTGCAAACCATGATAATCAAGCAACAATAATATACTAATTGAACAAGTCAGGAATAATCACAAACATTCAAGTAAAATCAAATGGCCGAGAAAAATTAATTGACGAATTCAAGTAAATATATACAAACGATAATTAGGGAAATTGATCTCTATAAAATCCCAAGTCATCATCGGCATTCAAATCATTCGAGTTTAAGAAACAATAGAGAAGAATAAATCAATAACTCGAATCAATAAGCATATCAACGAGAGGAACAAAGAAAGTCACATACCAAATTTATTCAAATCGAACTCGCCACAATTTGAAGCAGCCGTGTGCAAATCGAAGAAACAATCGATCGACAAAGCAAGGGTCGCGAAATCATCTACCCGGTCAGTCAAAAAATTCGACATCTTCATATTACAAAAGCCCTAATTTTCTCAAAGAGGAATTAAGAGGAGCAAAGAAAAGAACGCAACCATTTTTTCAACAAGGCCGAAGAAATAAAAGGATAAAGGGGATTGTTTTTTACTTCAATCTTTTTGGGCCGAATTCTTTAAATCTTTATTTGGGCTTTAACTTTTAAAATTAGGGTTTTGTTTTCAAAATTGTTTTTACTTTGTTTTTCTTTTTAAACTTGTGTAATTTACTAGTCGTGTGACTAGGGGCGAACTACAGTGGTGAAGTTCAAGAATTCCCAACTCAATGGCTGAGTTGTGGTAGAGTTTTGAGCGTAGAATTAGGTTAGTCAATTGCGGGTGTTGCGAGTTTACGTGTGTAAGCGTCTGACTACTTAATTTCTAGTAGCAACCTTGAGGGCAGCACGTAGGCAAAGTTTTGCCGAAGCTGGGTAAATCTATGTTATTCTATTTCAGTTTATTATCTTGCTATTATATGTGCTGCTATTATTTTGGTATATCTGCGTTGCAATTATTTTATATATTTCCGCATTAAATTTTTATAACTACTAGTACCACTCTTTTCACCACCCTCTAAGGGGGAAATCGATCTTACAAGTGGCATCAGGGCTTGGAAGAAAAGCCTTTTTTGTTTTAAAAATTTGATTTTTCAAAAACTAATTTTTGTTTTACAAATTTGAATTTTTAAAATGGCTTCTTTTAATAATGCTTTTGCCGAGGGTCGGTTCAGTATTATTCCTACGATTTTTGATGGAACAGATTTTTTGAAATGAAAATTTAAAATGAAATTTTATTTAAAATCTGTTAATGTTAATTGTTGGGATATTATTGAAAATGGGTGTGATATAATAGACGAGAAAATTACTTTAACTTATGCTCTTGCTATACATATACATGTTCTCATATTAATCAAGATAACTTTAACTTTATCTCTCATTGTGAAAATGCATAGGAAATCTGGAATACTTTGATGCAATATATGGTGCAAAAGTCAACAACCGAGAGAAATCCCCCATAATCAAACATGTTTGACAGGATTGGCGAAAGGCAGCAGTGACGAAGATTCAACAGCTGATGAGATAAGTGATTTTCTATTCAATGATTTAGTTCTCTTGTGCGAAAAATTAATTGAAAATAATAAAGTTCTTGAGTTGAAAAATAATAAATTGGAAAGGGAACAAGCTAAACCGCATCATAAAAATAATGATTTGGAAAATTAGCTTAAAAATATTAAGAAAAATAAAAACACTAATTGCAAAAGGTGTTTGAACCATGAGAAAGAATTTTCCCGTTTTCATGAAAACATTCAAAAATTAGAAAACAAAATTTTAGTGCGGGAGAAAAAAAACTGAGTTGATTTGTTTTAACATTTTGCAGAAAGAGTTGGATAGCTTTAAGAAGTCAGAAATTTCTAAATGTGCGGTTTTTAAAAAGAAATTAAATGAGACCAAAAAAAATTTCAAAACTCTTGAAAAAGAAAACATGAGTTTGAGTAAATATAAAATTATTCGATTAAATCATGAGTTTGAAAGGGAAACCTTTTGAAATTGAGACACTTGAAATTGAGACTAAAATTAGAGAACTTAAAAATGAAAATATGGACTTGAAAATGAAGAATTTTGAAAAGAGAGATAGTACCATTAGTTATTGTTCGAAGCTTATGAATGAAAATAAACTTTTAAAATCCAAAGTTAATAAACTTGAGTTGGTTACTCAAAAAAATTTCAGTAGAGATAAATCATTTAATATACTCTTAGAAAATCAATTCTTCGAGAATAAAAGGAATGCATTTGGATTTGCAAAAGTGTCAAAATATGAACAAAAAACTAATAACGCTGTTAAAAGAAAAAGAGTAAGACCCAAACACGAGAAAACCATTCCACTTTGGGTTCCAAAAGGCATGAATATAAAATCTCAATGTCAAACAAATCCGGATGCCGAAAGGAACATATATAAATAGTTTTGGGTATTGTAACAACCCGCATATTTTACGATTGAGTATTTAAATATTTTATTTAAATATTTCACCGTTAGTCGGATTTTTATCCGAAAAAGCTACTTTTTGCAAACAGTCAAATTAGGACTCGAGACCACTCCCATTGAGTTCAACATGACGTTTGCGATCTTTTTAAGTATAAACTTTGATATGTTTGGAGTTAGTGGAATTTTGCCACTTTTTCACTTAGGGCTTTGGTTTTGTTTCATCCCATTAGACCCAAGCTTCACCCCTCTCCTCTTCATTACTTCATTTCTAATTCCTAATACTCAAGCTTTAACAACAATGGAGAGAGGAATGAGAAATTAAAACTCCAAGCCCTAGTTTTCTTTTGCAAATCAAGTTCTAGCTCCAAATTTATAGAAGAAGCTTTGGTAAGCCTCATCTTCTTCTTCTCCAACTCATTCTCTTACCAATTTCAGAAATTCCTAAACCTAATTTAGGAAATGTTTCTCTTTTAAGCTTAGATTCAAGCACTTTGGGTTGGAATTGAAGAGTGATTGTTCTTGCCATTGCTCTATAGCTTCTTCATTTGTTTTGGGTTTAAAGGTGAGATTTTTATCATCTTTACCAATATCTATCTTTGATTGTTGGGTATGAATTCCTAACACTTATTCATGTGCATTTGCTTGCGGTTTGGATTGATTTGGTGAATATTCCAATTTTTAGTGTTTTTGGGTTCAAATCTTTAAAAATCCTAACTTTGATGTTTGATTCATGTTTTGGTGATGCATCGAGGAGCCAATAGGGCCGGGTTGCCGATTGGCGTAAACCCCTAGCGTCCATGCTTGTCCGATTGCAAATTGAGTGAGTTTGCACTTCAATTGAAATAGGGTAGGAAATGCAGGAATTCAGGTTCAGACGACTGAATTCTCTGAGTCAGTCGACTGAGCTGAAGCCCAAAAATTTCTCAGGTATGTGTTCAGCCGACTGACTCAGGGAATCCAGTCGATTGACCTGCTCCTGTTTTACCTATTTTGCCTATTTATGCTAAATTTGCTTTGTTTTCCAATCTTTAATCGATTCTTCTTCTCCGATTAGTTGTTATCACCTTTGTCGATTTTGATAACTTCTATTTTTGGAATTTTTGGGTATTTCCACTTTGATGGATTCAGTATCGATTTCTTTGGATTTTTATTCACGTCTTCGAATGTGAATTTTAGTGATTGATTGTTTCTACAATCATTTTTGTGATTTGTCACTTCAAAAATATAAAGGTTTTCAATGCTAGTAGTAAATATCAAAACCTTTTTTTAAAACGATTTCAATACTATTTTATTACAAAGCTCGTTTCTTAAACCGTTTTTCAATCTACTAGTATATACAAACCTTTACCTCACTCGTATGAGAAATCTAATTAAACGACTTAGTAAAACAAGTGGTATGAAACGCTTGCGTTTACTTCGTCGGTTAATTCTTGGACTTGTTCGATTGAATTTCTTATGACAATTTACGAGTGGAGACTTATAGTTTGTTCGTAAATATTTAAGTTAAGCTAGTGGTTATGGGACATGAAGCTAAGCTCATATATTTACTAGCTTAGTGTAATTGACACTTCCTGATGATCGCTGATGATCATTTTTGTGATTATGACTAGCAATGTGCTATGTTTCTTTGTCCACGTAGGGGACAGTACCTCATTTTATTGAGTTTCGTCTCATTTTTATTATAGGCTAACGACCTATTTATTTCTTGGGGTTTCAACCCAATTAATGTGGGCTAGCGACCCACGTTTTTATGGAGTTCGGATCTTCGGGCGTACCGTTGTACTACGTCGTTGTTCCGAATTTTACGGGTTTCTGGTTCTTCGGGCGTACCGTTGTACTACGTCGTTGTTTCGAATTTTACGAGTTTCAGGTTCCTCGGGCATACCGTTGTACTATGTCGTTGCACCGACTCTATGGTTAGCGACCATGGGATAGCTTCCCGTTTGCGATACACGTGTTGGTGAGCTTTCATGCTCCCGTTTTGTGATAGGCCTCCCCCTTTATGTGATTTCTGAATTTCCATTGATGATTTCTAGAATTTGTGATTCACCAATTTTCGTGGTTTTCATTGATATGTGTTATCAATATTTGTGCATTGGTGGGTTTGTGTGTCATTAACCTTTTGTGAATGAAGATATTGAGTATGGAATTACCTTTTATCTTTGAGAAGATTCTTGTGTTATTGATTAATCTCTTGTTGATTTTCAATTACATACTTGTCACAGTATGGCTTTATGGTTATCATATGTTATGTCATATCTCTTATTCTATCTCATTAATCTGATATTTATAGCTAGATTGATCCGTTTATTATTTTCTTATAAATAATACTCGGGTCAGACCGAGATGTTACAGGTGCTTCTTCTTGACTTCACTTCTGGGATTATCATCCTGACTTTTGGCTAACTACTTAGATTAGTAGTTTTTGTTATATACCTTTGAGATATAGACTCCTTGACGTATACATATTCTTTTGTCTAGCACTTGTAACCATTCTTTTGTGATATTGTGGATCTTGTTTGGCCACTACTCTAATGTACACTTTCATGTGTTATATTCATATTTTTTCTGCCTTTGTGATATGGATGTCTGTGACTGATTTGTGTTAGGTTTATTTCTATGTTTGTTTTCGAAGAATATATATATAGCCACTGTGTAGTAGCCTTGAGTTTGTATCAGAATGTCGGACTTCCTTGTATTATCTGACATATTTGTGCTCGCACAAAGCAATTACACGGATGGTCGCTCCTCAACAGCCTTATTCTCCGCGCCAGTTGACGGCATTACCCCGTAATGTCCTTGGCTAGTGTGGGTATAGAGGTGGGGCGTCATAGGTATACTCAAACATATTCTACAAAATCATTTGCCACTAACAGCCATGGACCTATAAAAATAAACAGGTCACAAAATTCTTTTCTCTTGTAAGAGTGGTGGCAGGCTAAGGAACAACAATAGTGTTACCTGGATTCTGGCTGTTCTAGGCAAACGAAGGGCAACAAATCAAAGTTCCTTGGCCTTGTACAAAGATGGTAGAATCACAATGGGTGACAACGAAAAATTATCGTAAAGGTAAAGTGGTAACGATACATTTCTATTGAACGATATATTAAATGTGATAATCCACACCATAATTTGAATTAAATCGGCCAGTTATGTGATGAAGAAATGAGTGTTTGATTTTGATTCTGATTTATTCAAAATTGTTGGCCAATTATCCTTTTATGACGAGGACACTTTGAACTAGTTCATATAGATTTGTTTTTAGACTAATGACGGTGTTTTTAATTGATTATTACTCATGATACAAGCGAATATATATGTTTATCTTATCTGACACTACATTCAGTATTTTTTTATTTGCATGGTTTCAATTCAAATTCAATTTAATTCCATTTAAAAGCTACTAAAAAAGATTTTAAGATATTTTGTTGCACACTTCATGGTCTGGTCGATGACATCTAACTAATGATAATTTTGAGTCAAAGGGAAATTCGAATGCAGATTGCACTAGTAATCTACTTGATAGAAAATTTTCTAGTAGAACGAGTTTTATGAAGAGATATTCATTTGTTGCATCACGTTTACAAAGAAAATATCTGCATATTTTTCATTTCATTTGATGTTAAATTAGCAGACATTTTTCTTATAATACCTTTTATAGAAAATAGCCTTTTGTTTTTGTTAACCTTGTTTCAGATTAGTCATTTAGAAAAATTTGGGTTTATAATTATTTTTGGATTTGATCTTAAATGACTACATTAACTAATCTGACTCCCCACTGATTATCGAAAAGATAAATAGTGATTAAAAAAGTGATGAATGTTGATATTAATCATACATTATAAATTGAGACAGTATAATTAGTAAATTTCTTTAGAAATTAAAACAAGAGTTATAAAAACTTTTTGTGGTAAAAAATTCCATGACCATCTCTATCACTATCGTATTTCTAACGACCATCACTTATCAAAATCCAATGTAGTATGTCAATATGTCGTATTTTAAACGGGAAAACATTTGTTTTTCAATTTATTATATTTTTAGAAATAAAAACATCTAAACTATTCACTCTCATTTAAAAGTCCTCACGGTTATGCATGGGTGAATTACATGGAATTATGTACTTTCATGCTGATTTTAAAGTCCTTATGGTTATGCATGTATGGAAAACATATCAAAATTGATTGATTAAATAGACAAGTTGATTCTAATCTCATTTAAAAGTCCTTACGGTTATGCATGGTTAGAACGTATTTGAATTCATTTTTTAATGAACATTTGGAATACTACTAATCTCATTAAAAAGTCCTAACGGTTATACATGGTTAGTAGATATTCAAATTTCGGATATAAATTTACCTTAAATAGACAAAGCTATATGGATTTACATCATCCCTATCATTCTAAAGTGGAATATGTACCTAACAGAGTATTTATGATTTTTGTTTAATTTTTTTATTGAAATTTAATATTTATACTCGATTGGGTATTAATATTGTATTAATGTCTATTACTTTATCTCTATTTTTTAACACTATTACTCTTTTGCTGATAACAAAAGGGGGAATAAAAAGTTAAGATATTGGTAAATAAAGGTCAAATATCTTATTTTGTATTTTCTATTTTCATCTAGGTTCATTTGCATATTTTTATTTATTTTCATGCATATATGAAGGGAGCTTTGTGTAGAGAGGGAGCATTCAAATAGGGAAAGCGAATAGATTTCATCTATAATCAAATACATTTAATAAATTCAAAATCTTAAATATATATTTGTTATCATCAAAAGGTGGAGATTGTTAAATATGAAAATATATGATTTTTGTTTGATGATAATAAACATATATATATATATATATTCATTTAAATGTATACATTAATGTACTATTTTATTTTTCACATAATTAAATAAATATTTGCTGAATAAAATAAATAACACAGAATTTAAATTCAAACAGATATTTTATTCAAACAAATATTTTATTACAAATTTGAGCTCTTACTATATATTTACAACTTTTGATTACAATACAATTTCGATTACATCACAATTTTTAATTTACATTTGCACCTCACTACATCTCACTCGTTCACTCATAATTTATTTTCAACTCTATACTCATTTGTATCCCGCATCTGAGCAATTTGCAAAATAAACACTGAAGCAGTAAAATTGAAAAAGAAATATTTTTGCTATGTAAAATAAAATGTTTTGTAAAAATATTACATGCCTTAGTTTTTTGGGTTGTTCATCATCATTTAATTTTGAATTCATCATACACGAACATCTTGTGACATGCACGCTGTATCACTGTACATGTCACAAGACCGTGCGTACCATATACACTTGATAAAACTACAGGGACAGGTGAGCACAAGGTTAAACCCGAGCCGAGGCTGGATTCAACTCAAGTACAAATATTCAAGTGCAATAAAAATAAATCCACGACATGAGCACAAGGTCAAACCCGAGCTATAAGTTGGATTCAACACATGTGCAATTCAAATGTACAAGTTCAATAAAATGGTCAAGAGCAACTCAGGCATTGATGTACACATGAAGACAAATTCCAAAATCACAAAGAATTTGTACAAAAAGAGGTGGCTACAGTAACAAGCACACATGCCCGGCTCAAATATACATAATCAAGCAAATTGAATGCAACACTTCTATAAGGCACATGATTTGAAATAGACAATATAAACTAAATGTGCACAAGTAAAGCTCTAAAACAATTGAAATGACAACATCTGATCAAACAGCAAGTCAATAGGCGACTATGTACAAAGCAACTAAAATCAAGTGTACATATGAAGTGGTGCACCAAACAGTTCGACTACTCAGGCTAGTGGCATGGTACAAAGGCCAGAAAATCAAAATGTACAACTCAAACTGGTCAGAGAAACCATAATGCAACCCATCACAAATATGCATACAAACCAACAAACAAAACAACCAAACTCAAGTGGATATACAAATGGAGATGACCAGTAATCAAGTGCAGGTTCACCAGATTTTTTTTACAAGACCAGTCAGCTTGAAAATAATATCAATGTCAACAAGCTTCAAATAAATGTACACTGACTGAAATCATGCAATGAAATGGCTCGAAGACATCACATGAAAACAAAGGCATGATTGCAGCAGTTCAAAATGCAAGCTAACATACTCATATACAAAGCAAGTTACAATGCAAACAACCAGAACAAAGCAAGCCTGACATGGACTGATACAAGAAACAATATGCAGTATTAGTGATCAATATGCAGTGTAGTGACAACAAGTTATGGATGTGCAAGCAATGCAACCCAGACCAATATCACACATAACTATAAGCATTAGGTGGAGTCACAAGTTCAAGACAAGTGCACCATGTATATACATAACCAAGTCGAAGTGAACAGAGCAAGAGCAAGTGCAACCCGAAGCAAATGCAAAGCCATACCAGAGAATATATAAGTGCAGACCACACACAAAGACTTATGCAAGTTCATAAATTCAAGTATGCGTATAACATAACTCAAGTGCAAAGTCAAATGCCAAAGAATCAAGCCGTGGGTCAGGAACCAATCAAGGATGGCTCACTGTCAAAGTGATAATAGGAATTGATCAAGCCAAAGAAGTCAACACAAAAATTATAACAGTGTCATGATATACAAGTGAATGTAACAACAGTTTCAAATCAAGTCAAAGCCAAGGCGACTAAGGAAAAAATCAAACTAGTTCAAATTATCACAAATGTCAAATGGCCGAAGTCAAACCAGAAATTCACGGAACCAAATCCAGAGATATTGCAGACCGTGATAATCAAGAAATAATTATATGCGAATTGAACAAGTCAGGAACAATCACAAACATTCAAGTAAAATTGAACGGCCGAAAAAATTAATTGACGAATTCAAGTAAATATATATGAACGATAATTAGAGAAATTGATCCCTATAAAATCCCAAGTCATCATCTGCATTCAAATCATTTGAATTCAAGCAACAACAAAGAAGAATAAATCAATAACTCGAATCGAATTGAGTTCAAAACATATCAACGAGAGGAACAAAGAAAGTCACATACCAAATTTATTCAAATCGAACTAGCCACAATTTGAAGCAGCCGTGTGCAAATCGAAGAAACAATCGATCGACAAAGCAAGGGTCACGAAATCATCCACTCGGTCGATCAACAAATTCGGCGTCTTCATATCACAAAAGCCCTAATTTTCTTAAAGAGGAACGAAGAGGAGCAAAGAAAAGAATACAGCCATTTTATCAACAAGGTCGAAGAAATAAAAGGATAAAGGGATCGTTTTTTTTACTTCAATCTTTTTGGGTCGACTTATTTAAATTCTTACTTGGGCTTTAATTTTAAAATTAGGATTTTGTTTTCAAAATTGTTTTTACTTTGTATTTCTTTTTTAAAATTTTGTAATTTACTAGTTGTGTGACTAGGGGACGAACTACGGTGGTGTAGTTCTAAAATTCGCAACTCTGTGGCCGAGTTGTGGTAGGGTTTTGAGCATAGAATTAGGTTAGTCGATAGCGAGTGTCACGAATTTACATGTATAGGCGTCTGACTACTTAATTTCGAGTAAAAACCTTGGGGCAACATGTAGGAAGGGTTTTGTCGAAGCTATGTAAATATGTATTATTCTATTTTTGTTTTTATTATTTTGCTATTATCTGTGCTGCTATTATTCTGGTATATCTGTGTTGCAATTTTTATATATTTCTGCATTAAATTTTTATAATTACTAGTATCATCCTATTCACCCCTCCTTTAGGGTGAAATCGATCATATAGTAAAAACTCATTCTGTGTTAGCAGCGTGGTTTCAAAGAACTTTTATATATGTTCCCCATTATTCGAGTTATCTCATGCTAGTATTTCCAAACAGATCCCGGTGTTATTTATTTATAATGCCTGAGTCAGACCAAGTATTTTGCTAGGTTGTCCATGGTGTTATGGAGGTCTTGAAGGGGAGCTGAAGAGTCACCTATCATAGTATTTTAATTTTCCACGGTATTATATAGTACACCTATCGGAATTTGTAAGGTTGGGATTTTATAACCGTCCAGCTGATAAGGTTTGTTTTTAACTCTAACATACTCTGTATGTCTAGAGAGAAAGTTTCTACTGTCCTTGTTATATTATATATTGTCAATTCCGCTGTGAGATTCTATTTTTTCTGTTCTCTGTTCTTTTCATTTACCTTAACAATCTGCCCTTTTGTCGACAAGATGCATGACATTGAAACACAATGGTAGTGTTTGGTGTCGACTTTCGATGGTCAAAAGGCGGGTCGTTACAACTTCATAGCCAAATTCCACTGATTGCTCAATTTTCATTTTTGGAGCCTAATTAATTATTAATTATTAACGTAAATTTATGGGGTGAATTCTCTCCTTAAAATAATTTCATCCTCGAAATTACTCCATTGATCAAATCATAGAATAATGTAGTAATCCCCTAAACTACCCAAATAATTAGTATAATACCAATTTTGCAGCCAAATGTGCACAAGTGCTTAATGTATTACAATATAGAAAACATGTATGCAGAATGATTTTAATCAGGCCCTTCTATATGAATGTATTCTTTTAAAAACATTTTTGAAAATATGACGCAAACAACCCATATATATACTGACAGTTTTATATGTATGTAGGTTTTTCATATCTTTTTCGTATAAAAATTTCATGCTCCTATGAATAGAAGCATGATTCAACCAATTTTACATTCAATTCCTACCATCCAAAAATCTAATGTGTCGTATTATCGTATCCTAGACGTTTACTCCTATGTCGAGAAAAGGAATTTAGGTGGAAAATTTTACATTCTTACCACTCTATTTGGTACCAATCTCGTTATACATTGAAAATTTCCCTGTTGCCCCGAATTTTCTTCAAATCTTTCTATATATAATATGCATAAGGAGGCTTGTTTTCAAGCTTCAAAATGGAATTGAATCCAAAATAGATTCTCGTACCTTGTTGACAAGGTATGGAAATAGAAATTCGAAGGCTAAAAGAGCTTTTCCCTTGTTCTCTTGTGCGTTTATCTTAGCGTTAACCTTAATGCACCGCAAAATTCATATTGTTAACCGATATATCTTTTCCATGCTTAGAATTTGGCATTAGAAAACCAAAATATTCCATAAAAACCTTTCCTTTTTTCAATCAAATTTCACATGGTTTGAAAAGTTAAACTTCCAAAACAATTAAGCACCACTTTTTTTTATTACATTTGGACAAGAACGTTCAGAAATAATTTGAATGCCAAAAATAATTTAAATGCTAAATTTTATTTAACGCAAATTTTCAAAACACTAAACTTTTTGATTTAAATAAGTCAATCCACATTTCAACGCAGTTGAAAATCAGTTATGACTTAACACATGTTCAATCCTAGCCTTTCGTCACTAGTTCAAAATTAAACTTATTCTTTTATTTTAATATGATGACTCGTGAATCAGTTTGTAAATTTTTGCTTTTTAAGGAACATGAATAACGACCCATGATTTCACAACAACATTGCCTGTCATTCACTTGCTAAAATTTATTATTTTATATACTTCCACTCTTATATCGCATCTACCATTAGTTAAGTGTCTTTAAGAGATTTTTCATGTTTATACTGTTTCTTCCCAAAATATATATAACAGTTGTCTACATATCCGGAAACAATAACACAATTAACAAATAGAAACATATCTCACAACATACCATTCGCGTCTATTATACAAAAGACAAACAATGGTTACAACCCAACAACCTAAAGAAAGAAACGGACAAATGCTAACCTAAAATGCTACCAACATACTATGGAATGGTCCCCATCCTATGCAGGACCTCGAGCCATTGCTATGACCTCAGAATGGGTGTAGCGTAGCTGCTGTGCACCCAACCTCATAGCTCTGTCACTACAGCTCAACTTGGATCTCTTCCTGGACCTATCGGATAGTGACTAGCTTAGGGCTCAGGTACCCTATAGAATCCTGCCCCTGCTCTGCCTCCTACTTCGGCTTCTCTTCTACGGGTGACGTTGATGCATCAACTGGTGAGTCAAGGATTCCCACCTTCTTGAGAGAGCTCTACCGAATGCGGGAGGGACCTTCTTTTGGACCAACTCTCTAGAGAAGTTGATTATGTATTGCCTAAAGGCAAGAGTGAAGAGATGGAAATACGAAAAGTACCTTCAAGGAGTACCAACACTGTAACGACCCGGTTTTTTTCAATAGTTAATTTGTGCTATTTAAAATGAATTTAAATAATTAATTTGAAATATAATTTGTTTTCAATATGAAAAGTTGGTTGGATGTAATAAAAAGAACTCAGAATTTAAATATGAAAATTAATTGAATAAATTAAATAGCAGTTGACAATTGGGTAAATTATTTAAATCGGGAATTGTAAGCTTGTTAAAAATATTTTAACGGCTTATAAATTTATATTGATAATACTGGAAGTAATAGATGGGTTAAAATTGAATTTAACTGCTGTTTGTTCAATTTTAAATTTACAATGTTTAATTTGACAATTGAAAATAACCTTCCGAGACACAGTCTCGGAATTCAACGAAACCTGTGTCGTTGGATCCGCAATATTAAATTATTGTCGGATTTCAAATTTCGTAAAATTTGGAGTGATCATGTGATCGTACGGGAGGTAAACGCTTCGAATATAATTAATCGTTTAAAAAATTAAAAATATCCTACATCAAATCATAGCCGTATTTCCTTTCAGCTTCTCAAAGACACTTCCTTTAGCTCTTTAATTCACGATGCTTCTCGTTTATGTCTTCGTTCAGTAATCCAAAATCAAAAATCATGGCCGCTATCTTCCTATAATCGCGAGCAAAACCCTTCTTCCTTGAATATAAACTCCGAAGCCCCAATCCTTTCCTTTTCTCCTCAAAACCTATTCACGACAGTTATATATAAAAAAAGAAAACCTAAATCTATTCGCGTTCGATTCGCGCGAGTGCAAATCAAATCGCGAATGGATTGAGGTTTCGCGGTCGAGAGGGGGGCGACGTAGGTGGGCGTGGCGGTGTGTGATTTGGAGATGGCGCGGGGACGGGAGACAGTGTCGAAGGGGGTTGCTAAGGTTCGAGCGATGTCGATGTCGTGGTAGCGGAGAAGAAGAGGGGCGCGATTTCATGGATGTTCGCGCGGCAGCCAAGGATCTGGGGAAACTCAGTGGCGTGTGATGCAGGGGAGGCGGCGGCGATAGTCGCGAGGCAGTGAGGTACGATTCCAGATTCAAAATTTTGTTAAAATGCATATGGATTAAGTTGCTTTCAGATTGAAATTGATTTATATAAAAAAATAAAGGGAAAGAAACTGTGCAGTTAGGAAATTTATTTTCGTAAGTATATATATAAATTTTTGGGTTTAATCTTTATATACATGCAAACTGGAATTTTTTTTGGGAACTGCAGTAAAGTTTATGGCTTTTAAAATTGTATATAAGTATACACATATGCAGATTTTTATAAATATTTTTACTGTAAAATTAAATCTTTTCTGTTTTAAAATTTAAATTATATGAGAAAAAAAATGAAATGAAATAAAAATAAATTTATATTCTTTAGAATAAATATACCTATATTTAAGCAAAATATGATTTTTACATCTATAAGACTTTGGAAGAATATAAAGATTTGATTTTTAAAATAAATATAAGTTATTTCGGCAAAAGAAATTACAAAGAAGAAAATTAAAATAAATATATACCTCGGCATTTTTAATGTTGCTAGTTCGTTCAATAATAAATTACTTAGGTTGATTTGTATATTTATTAAACTCATTTGATTAATTTAGACTAACCAGTACGTGAAAATACCTTGTGTTTAAAAAGTATTTGTTTAAAATTATACCACCAGTTAATTTAAATTATTTGATTAAAGAATAAATTTATTATTCGATCGTTCACATATTAATAAAATTCATACAATTGTTATTCAAGGTCAAAAACAAAAATATGGAAACGAATCTGGATTGGAAAGGATTGCAACAATTAAATCAAAGGTGTGTTAATCTCACTCAGTTAAGTTTAAAATTTGCATTGTTGAATTTAAATTTAATTGTTGAATTGCTTGAATGATGGTTGAGGTAGTGAATAATTAAATAAACATTTTACCATATACTACAATATTTCACATCGAAGTGAAATTGATATTTTATTGTGCTAACATCTGTGGATGCAGGGAAACAGGTTGGAGGGATCCAACAGGATTCCTCAAAACTATTTATTTTATTTCGTATATATGTTGTTCTGTGACAGGATGATATATTGATTTGGGTGGTTTTATAGATAATTGAATTATCAACTGTTGAATCACAGAGAAGTTGAAAATTTGAAATTTCTATTACCGTTGATAAATTAATTTGAAGAAGTTAAATAAAACTCAAATAGAAAAAATTTATTTGAAATTTGAATCTACTTAAAGTGAGAATGAAGAAAAGAAAATAAAAGTATATTTTCTACTTAAATTAAACTTTAATGTGATAAAGTTGAGTTGGGAAAATTTAAATTATAAATTTATACTTGAAGGAATATTGTAATCGATAAGTGAATTAAAGAAAATGGAATTATATTAGGAAATGGGAATGGAGGTCTATTAAGGAAATAAAAAGAAATATTAATAAGAAAAGAAAAGAAAATTTATTAAGAAATAAAGAAGATGATATTAAGAATTATGAATAAGAAATTCTGTTAAGAGCCAAAAGGAAATTTTATTTAATAGTGAATGGAAATTAGTAAATAGGACAATATGGAACTTTATAGAAAGAAATAAATTATAAAGATGAGATTTTTAAATCAAACTATCTTATAATAAATGAAATTCAGGGAGATTTTATAAATTCATGAATGGAATTTATAAATGAGATATGAAATTTGTTGGATGGACAAGAGGCATTTATAAATGGATATTGGATTTTCTAAAATTATAATTTATTTTAAAGGGAATATTTTAAATTACTATTCCATATAAATTTTTTTATAAACTATTATTTGAATGTAAAATATTTTCGAATTAGTAATTTTGAAGGATTAGCTATTATTTATTATAAACTCTAAGTTTTCTAAACCCAGCTTTGAAACTTATAGATAACTAGATATAAATTTTAATATTTAATATTACTTCTTATTTTATAAATCTATATGTTTTCAAAATGTTTTTAAAATCCAAATAAAATCCTCTTGTGATGGTAAGCAAATTAATTTTAATGGGATAAGATTTAGGAGAAATCTTATTAAGTGGAAAAAGTGAGTTTGAGAAATTATAAGGGAAGTGTAAATTGATTTTTGAAGAATGAATGAGAAATAAAAGATATTTTTCAAAGGATAAATCAATTGTGAGTGATATAAGAAATCAGTTAAATGATTTCATGGAAATAAAAAGACTTTGAAAATTTATTTCAAATGGGTTAAATTGGGAATTATATCTGAATGATATTTGAGATAAATAATTTATGGAAATTATTCGATGGTTGTTTGTGTGTGTGATTAATTGATAGTTAAATAACCGACTATCAATATTGGACAATGCGCCGATCGTTTCGAAGAGTCCGGGATCGGATTTAATTATCCGAAAACCACTTCGATCCGGTTTGAACGATTACGAATGAAGACCGTAAAGAGTTGAAGACGGTGATTCGGTTTGTCCAAACCCAGGGCAACTTGTATGGATTGAATGCTTTCAGAACATCGTCAGGTGGATGATGAGCATTCTAAGTGATGCGTTCTTGAAAGGTAACGTTTAACCTTAAGCCTCATCAACCGGGAATGGCTAAAACAGGGGAGGTGCAGCAAGACTTCGTGGGTAGCCCCCACTGGAGAGTGAGGTTTCCCCTGTCTAGATGTCCCTTTTTATTCGGCTTAGTGGGCGGTTGGTCGCGCCAACTGCGGGGTGATCTTGCTTGGGACTGTTCAGTAAGGAATGGTTCCAGTCTTGTGTTGCAGGGGAGTTAGGGTGGCTCCTCGGTACTCTGATCTAGACCAGGTACTGTGACGGGCGGTACCCCAGTAGCCCTGCCATTGTATGGGATCCAAACTCCAATAAGCGCCTGTACGGTTTTGATTGTGTCCAACTATTGCTGAAACGTGAGATGCAAGCATTTCAGCTAGATTCTATTTACTTTCTATAGACACTATAATAATATCAGAGAACTTTAATAAAAAGTGTTTTAGCTATCGTAAGGTAAAAACCCGACATGTTTATTTGTGGCGTGGTCTTACGAGATGCTTTTGTTTTCAAAGGATTTTGAAACTTTAATAATCCAATTGAGTGTGATTTCTCACGCTGGTATTCCAGACTGACTCGGGTGTTGTTTTATATGATGCTCGGGTCAGACCGAGTTAAACAGGATTCAGGTTTTACACTGGAGCTCAGGAGACGAGCTGATGACAGAGCGTATCTACGTATTTGCCTATTATTTCCGCTGTGTATGTTCTTATAGTAGTTGTCTCTGTATGAGTTGATTGATGTACTCTAATGATGGTATGTATGTATATGTATACAGTACAGATTTCTTGTATTTAAAATTGTATTCTATATATTATATTTTATTCCGCTGCGATGTGAGATTCTGATGTTGTTTTTCTTCTTCTTCTTCTATCCCTTTCTTCTTTGCATAACTATCTGGAGTTTTCGGGTTGAGAAAATTCCGGGTTGTTACACTTGGTATCAGAGCTGAAAGGTTAAGCGAGAACCTTGGCTCTGGTGGGGAATTACTCATTAGAGATAGAGTCAATGGTACTCTAGAATGAGTTTGAGCGTATTTATAGATATGAGCGCGTATTTGTTAGTGAATATAAAGTGGTTTTGTATTGTGTTGATTGATTTATTGAGTGGTATATGAACCTTCGTCGGCACAGCCTCGAAAACTGTATCGAAGGGGTTTCTAAACACTTAAATAGAGCAATTCGACACAATATTGATTTTTTTAAAAGTGGGTGAATGAAATAATTTCATCCAAAATATATTTTGATATAAAAGAAATATTTTCTGGATTATTATAACTTGGATGTTTGGATGCTAGTATTGTAGACTAATGAGATTTTAAAATCCGAAATAGCTTATGTAAGCCAGGAAATCATTAGATTTGAATTATGGAATTTAAAATCAAGTGAAAGGTTAGAAATGAGAATTTAACTTGGATTTAAGATTAAATTTTTTGAAATGTAATTAATGAATAAGAAAATTTTGTTGTGATTGAAGTGAGATGATGAAAATATATAAAAATAAATAAATATAAATAATGTGGAGAAGTAAATAAAAATTTAGAATGTGAATGAATTGAGAAGAGAAATAAAACTTAAAGTGGATTGGAATTAATATAAGTTGTGTGAATGGAAGTAAATTGAATTAAACTGAAATTAAAATTCAGTTGTATTGAATAAAATTGAAATTTGGATTAAAAATGGGATTAGGTGATGGAAACCTGAATTATACATAGAAATTCCATTGAATGGTAAGTAAATTAAATATGAATTGAAATTGTTTTGGAATCGGACTAAAGTAAAGGTAATTAGAAGTTACAAATAAAATCCAATTGTATGTAAATAAAGTGAAAGTTCATTGAATAAGATGGATTGGTAAAGTGATGTGAATGGAAAGTGAATAGAAAATTTAATTGGATTGAGGACTTTGATTGAACTGGAATTAACTTAAGCTAAGTTAATGTGTGAATTTGAATGAAGATGAATTAAATTGAGATGTAGATGATATTATAATAAAAACTCTCAAAATTCATAACAGTGAAATTTAAATTTGAATAAATAAGACTTTGATAGCTTATAAAAGAATTGAGAGGCGTTGAAATAAAAATATATACTTGGCTAAGTGAAAATGTATAAACCTAAATTTAAAATAAAATGGGAATATGGTTAACTGGTAAATAAATGGAAGTTTGAAGATAAATAAGAAGGGGACATGTAAAATTAAGATGGAATAAATAAGTCAATAGAATTGTTTGAATTTGGAAGATAAATAGAAAATCCAAACCTGAATTATAAAATAAAATTGAACCAAAGAAATTTAAATGAAGAGATTTTTGAAGCTAAAAATCAAATATTGAACTATAAATTGGGAATAAACTAATTTGAGATAAATTAGTAACCTGAATGTGTGAATAAACTTTGAATTGGGTAAATAAGGGTTAAATGGTAAATTAATAAAATTGGATTGTGAATTTAGCTGAAGAGTAGAAGGAGAACTTGAATCATAAATATAAAATTCAACTTGGATTGGTTAGTAAATAAAATGAATTTGGATTAAATATAATGGTTAGAAGTGCAAACAAAATCCAAATTGAGAATAAATAAAGTGAAAATGGTCTTGAATTTAATTAAATAAGTTCGAGAATGAATCGAACATGGGAATTGAATTTTTAAATGCAATAATTCATTGAATTAAGAAGTGAATGAAAGAAATTTGATTTAAATAAAATCAAATTAAATTGGAAAAGAATTTATGAGCAAATGAAATTAACTTTAAGTTATGGAAATTAAATAGTTTGAAGTAAATTAACTTAAGTCTAAATTTAATGAAGCGTGACTTGTATAAACTTGAGACATGATTGCTAAATTTTAAGCATTGAAGTTGTCGAACTTAATAAAATGGTTTGGAATGCAATCAATGCAAAGGTATGGTTTAAAAATAAAATTTGGAATGAAATTTCATATAACTAGAGTTGGAATTAAGTTTTAAAAACAGTTATAAAATTAAAGTAACTGTTTGTTTGTATGAATATTGTTGTAATTTGCATAGAAATAATTGTTGTTGGCGTAAACATGATTGAATGCAGTTCTATGGAATGATAAAAGTAATTAAATTTAATTTTGGAATAAAATTGCCATGAATACAAATTAGTTTGCTTTAAGAATGGATTGAATAAAAGAATGATATTGGAAATCATTCTGAAACACATATGATGTTATTAATTGAGTAAAAGCAATTGGATTTAATTGGAAAACCTTATTACCTGCTTATAGAACTTGATTCGCATAAAATTGCTTATAAAATATGGTTTTGAATTGATAAGAAACAGGAATTGATTTTGGAAATCAATTAAATAGAGAATAGGTTTGTTTGGACATAATTATGAATTGGAGTTAAGTAAATGTGTCGTAACCTACTTAAAGTTGGATGCAAACAGTGTTTGCGTCAGTTAGAAACAAATGGAACTAGTTTGGAAACCATAAAAATTTGTTATGAAGTTATTTATATTGCATTGCTTATGTTTTGGATGTGTTGTAGTTGTTTAAATGAATGCAATGCTATAAATTGTCATAAATATGTTACTAATGTTTATAAATTGAGCAAGTACAGGTACCAGAAGACTGTATAGCGAGATTTTGGGCGCGTAAATGCTAAATAAGGTACGCCTACGCAATACAAACTAGGAAATATGAACTGTTTTTGGTTTTTCCGACCATGTGGGTCGATGTATATATATTTATATCTATTGTCAAATTGCAAAAGCTCATCCGTACAAAGGGGACTATGCCAAAAAAATTCAGAAATTTTGGGAGTTAGAAATTTTTTGAAAGTTTTTGAAAATTTTGTTAACGACAAATGTTTGCAAAATTGAAAATGAATAAATTAGAGAATTAAGACATGAATTTGATATAAATGAAAATTAGAATTTGAATATTTAGAGTTATAGATAAATTAAATTCATATGGGAATGAAAGAATAAATTGAATAAGGATGAATACAAACTAAAGTGGTAAGATGAAAGTAAATATAAGAAATACATAAGATGTCTATACTAACTTAAGTAAGGAATGATACATTCTCAATCGAGAATTGATATTTCAAATATAAGCTAAATAAATATTTGAATGAATAGATATGGACATTTGTAAGGATGTCGATAAAATGTTTTGTATATTGTGATTGGATATATTGCTGTGTAAGATATGCAGGTAATATAAAGGTAAAGAGAATTGAGTTTGGTTTCAAAAGATAAAATTGAAATGCCCGACAAAAGGTATGTGTTTGAATTTCTATATGGAAATTGATTGGGATTTTGATTGAGCCGCTTGGCTTTTTTTTCTTTTGAGATTTGAGAGGCCGTAGAGCCATTTTGTAGTTGTACCGAGCTAGCCGCGCAAAGGAGACGTTGGCAAAAAATTTCGGGAATTCAGGGTGTTAGAAAAATTTTGAGAAAATTTTGATAAGTCAAAATTTGTGTTTAAATTGAAACTTGAATAGTTAAGCATATAGTATAGTTTGATACTAGGAAAAAGTTTAGAAAGTTATTAAGAAGGGTAATGCATCTTTTATACAAAAAGTAGTTGGTAGGATGTTGAATTGTTGATTGTAAAGTAATAATAGCGGGTATTGAATCATTCTTCCTAATTAGTAATTTCGGGGACGAAATTTTTTAAGGGGGAAGGAATGTAACGACCCGGTTTTTTCAACAGTTAATTTGTGCTATTTAAAATGAATTTAAATAATTAATTTGAAATATAATTTGTTTTCAATATGAAAAGTTGGTTTGATGTAATAAAAAGAACTCAGAATTTAAATATGAAAATTAATTGAATAAATTAAATAGCAGTTGACAATTGGGTAAATTATTTAAATCGGGAATTGTAAGCTTGTTAAAAATATTTTAGCGGCTTATAAATTTATATTGATAATACTGGAAGTAATAGATGGGTTAAAATTGAATTTAACTGCTGTTTGTTCAATTTTAAATTTACAATGTTTAATTTGACAATTGAAAATAACCTTCCGAGACACGGTCTCGGAATTCAACGAAACCTGTGTCGTTGGATCCACAATATTAAATTATTGTCGGATTTCAAATTTCGTAAATTTTGGAGTGATCATGTGATCGTACGAGAGGTAAACGCTTCGAATATAATTGATCGTTTAAAAAATTAAAAATATCCTACTTCAAATCATAGCCGTATTTCCTTTCAGCTTCTCAAAGACGCTTCCTTTAGCTCTTTAATTCACGATGCTTCTCGTTTATGTCTTCGTTCAGTAATCCAAAATCAAAAATCATGGCCGCTATCTTCCTATAATCGCGAGCAAAACCCTTCTTCCTTGAATATAAACTCCGAAGCCCCAATCCTTTCCTTTTCTCCTCAAAACCTATTCACGACAGTTATATAAAAAAAAAAAGAAAACCTAAATCTATTCGCGTTCGATTCGCGCGAGTGCAAATCAAATCACGAATGGATTGAGGTTTCGCGGTCGAGAGGGTGGCAACGTAGGTGGGCGTGGCGGTATGTGATTTGGAGATGACGCGGGGACGGGAGACAGTGTCGAAGGGGGTTGCTAAGGTTCGAGCGATGTCGATGTCGTGGTCGTGAAGAAGAAGAGGGGCGCGATTTCATGGATGTTCGCGTGGCAGCCAAGGATCTGGGGAAACTCAGTGGCGTGTGATGCAGGGGAGGCGGCGGCGATAGTCGCGAGGCAGTGAGGTACGATTCCAGATTCAAAATTTTGTTAAAATGCATATGGATTAAGTTGCTTTCAGATTGAAATTGATTTATATAAAAAAATAAAGGGAAAGAAACTGTGCAGTTAGGAAATTTATTTTCGTAAGTATATATATAAATTTTTGGGTTTAATCTTTATATACATGCAAACTGGAATTTTTTTTGGGAACTGCAGTAAAGTTTATGGCTTTTAAAATTGTATATAAGTATACACATATGCAGATTTTTATAAATATTTTTACTGCAAAATTAAATCTTTTCTGTTTTAAAATTTAAATTATATGAGAAAAAAAATGAAATGAAATAAAAATAAATTTATATTCTTTAGAATAAATATACCTATATTTAAGCAAAATATGATTTTTATATCTATAAGACTTTGGAAGAATATAAAGATTTGATTTTTAAAATAAATATAAGTCATTTCGGCAAAAGAAATTACAAAGAAGAAAATTAAAATAAATATATACCTCGACATTTTTAATGTTGCTAGTTCGTTCAATAATAAATTACTTAGGTTGATTTGTATATTTATTAAACTCATTTGATTAATTTAGACTAACCAGTACGTGAAAATACCTTGTGTTTAAAAAGTATTTGTTTAAAATTATACCACCAGTTAATTTAAATTATTTGATTAAAGAATAAATTTATTATTCGATCGTTCACATATTAATAAAATTCGTACAATTGTTATTCAAGGTCAAAAACAAAAATATGGAAACGAATCTGGATTGGAAAGGATTGCAACAATTAAATCAAAGGTGTGTTAATCTCACTCATTTAAGTTTAAAATTTGCATTGTTGAATTTAAATTTAATTGTTGAATTGCTTGAATGATGGTTGAGGTAGTGAATAATTAAATAAACATTTTACCATATACTACAATATTTCACATCGAAGTGAAATTGATATTTTATTGTGCTAACATCTGTGGATGCAGGGAAACAGGTTGGAGGGATCCAACAGGATTCCTCAAAACTATTTATTTTATTTCATATATATGTTGTTCTGTGACAGGATGATATATTGATTTGGGTGGTTTTATAGATAATTGAATTATCAACTGTTGAATCACAGAGAAGTTGAAAATTTGAAATTTCTATTACCGTTGATAAATTAATTTGAAGAAGTTAAATAAAACTCAAATAGAAAATATTTATTTGAAATTTGAATCTACTTAAAGTGAGAATGAAGAAAAGAAAATAAAAGTATATTTTCTACTTAAATTAAACTTTAATGTGATAAAGTTGAGTTGGGAAAATTTAAATTATAAATTTATACTTGAAGGAATATTGTAATCGATAAGTGAATTAAAGAAAATGGAATTATATTAGGAAATGGGAATGGAGGTCTATTAAGGAAATAGAAAGAAATATTAATAAGAAAAGAAAAGAAAATTTATTAAGAAATAAAGAAGATGCTATTAAGAATTATGAATAAGAAATTCTGTTAAGAGCCAAAAGGAAATTTTATTTAATAGTGAATGGAAATTAGTAAATAGGACAATATGGAACTTTATAGAAAGAAATAAATTATAAAGATGAGATTTTTAAATCAAACTATCTTATAATAAATGAAATTCAGGGAGATTTTATAAATTCA
The DNA here is from genome assembly GCA_030765085.1 of Allium cepa. Classification (NCBI taxonomy): domain Eukaryota; kingdom Viridiplantae; phylum Streptophyta; class Magnoliopsida; order Asparagales; family Amaryllidaceae; genus Allium; species Allium cepa. Next base: position 455,232,333 of record CM060938.1, on the reverse strand, counting down.
TGAATGGAATTTATAAATGAGATATGAAATTTGTTGGATGGACAAGAGGCATTTATAAATGGATATTGGATTTTCTAAAATTATAATTTATTTTAAAGGGAATATTTTAAATTACTATTCCATATAAATTTTTTTATAAACTATTATTTAAATGTAAAATATTTTCGAATTAGTTATTTTGAAGGATTAGCTATTATTTATTATAAACTCTAAGTTTTCTAAACCCAGCTTTGAAACTTATAGATAACTAGATATAAATTTTAATATTTAATATTACTTCTTATTTTATAAATCTATATGTTTTCAAAATGTTTTTAAAATCCAAATAAAATCCTATTGTGATGGTAAGCAAATTAATTTAAATGGGATAAGATTTAGGAGAAATCTTATTAAGTGGAAAAAGTGAGTTTGAGAAATTATAAGGGAAGTGTAAATTGATTTTTGAAGAATGAATGAGAAATAAAAGATATTTTTCAAAGGATAAATCAATTGCGAGTGATATAAGAAATCAGTTAAATGATTTCATGGAAATAAAAAGACTTTGAAAATTTATTTCAAATGGGTTAAATTGGGAATTATATCTGAATGATATTTGAGATAAATAATTTATGGAAATTATTCGATGGTTGTTTGTGTGTGTGATTAATTGATAGTTAAATAACCGACTATCAATATTGGACAATGCGCTGATCGTTTCGAAGAGTCCGGGATCGGATTTAATTATCCGAAAGCCACTTCGATCCGGTTTGAACGATTACGAATGCAGACCGTAAAGAGTTGAAGACGGTGATTCGGTTTGTCCAAACCCAGGGCAACTTGTATGGATTGAATGCTTTCAGAACATCGTCATGTGGACAATGAGCATTCTAAGTGATGCGTTCTTGAAAGGTAAGGTTTAACCTCAAGCCTCATCAATCGGGAATGGCTTAAACAGGGGAGGTGCAGCAAGACTTCGTGGGTAGCCCCTACTGGAGAGTGAGGTTTCCCCTGTCTAGATGTCCCTTATTATTCGGTTTAGTGGGCGGTTGGTCACGCCAACTGCGGGGTGATCTTGCTTGGGACTGTTCAGTAAGGAATGGTTCCGGTCTTGTGTTGCGGGGGAGTTAGGGTGGCTCCTCGGTACTCTGATCTAGACCAGGTACTGTGACGGGCGGTACCCCAGTAGCCCTGCCATTGTATGGGATCCAAACTCCAATAAGCGCCTGTACGGTTTTGATTGTGTCCAACTATTGCTGAAACGTGAGATGCAAGCATTTCAGCTAGATTCTATTTACTTTCTATAGACACTATAATAATATCAGAGAACTTTAATAAAAAATGTTTTAGCTATCGTAAGGTAAAAACCCGACATGTTTATTTGTGGCGTGGTCTTACGAGATGCTTTTGTTTTCAAAGGATTTTGAAACTTTAATAATCCAATTGAGTGTGGTTTTCTCACGCTGGTATTCCAGACTGACTCGGGTGTTGTTTTATATGATGCTCGGGTCAGACCGAGTTAAACAGGATTCACGTTTTACACTGGAGCTCAGGAGACGAGCTGATGACAGAGCGTATCTACGTATTTGCCTATTATTTCCGCTGTGTATGATCTTATAGTAGTTGTCTCTGTATGAGTTGATTGACGTACTCTGATGATGGTATGTATGTATATGTATACAGTACAGATTTCTTGTATTTAAAATTGTATTCTATATATTATATTTTATTCCGCTGCGATGTGAGATTCTGATGTTGTTTTTCTTCTTCTTCTTCTATCTCTTTCTTCTTTTCATAACTATCTGGAGTTTTCGGGTTGAGAAAATTCCGGGTTGTTACAAACACTAGGACTAATATAGTGGCTCATAATAGCACAAGCCCAATTGAAAGCCATACCATCGATGATGGCATAGGTGGCCTTCTATATAAATGGGTAAATTTAATCGAAGCTCCACGTCTTTGGAATGATGTTCTGCTGAACTATACAAATGATGAGGCGGGCTGTAGGTCGCAACTTGTATAACTTTCAAACATCGATATCTCCAGAAAAGATCAGCTGTAAAAGCCTCTGAACCAGCCATCTCAACATCATCCAAACCTGCTTCCTCCGCGGCTATCCCCAAAACATCGCTAAAATCATCGTCAGACAAATCGATCTCGAGTACCTTCGCTTCCAACTTGATATTTCCGAGCCTATATCAAAGTTATATGGTAGATCTGCGTCAAATAAGCGCATGCAACATGGCTAGCATTCCTGCTCAAAGGTGCCTTAGTTGGAGGATTGGTGCTAATTCTGCTGTCGTGAATAATTCCTTAAGTTCAAAGGTGGAAAAATTTTAAAATTTGACTGGCCATCCCTATAGAAACATGAAATTTGCTAAGGCTAAGTAAACGTAGATTTTCTGGTTATCTCGGTTGAGCCAAGTGATCTCTTGAGGGATGAGACCCATATAGCATGAGGAAGAGTTCGAGGTTTGATGTGGTTTCATGGACTGAGTAGAGGTCGGAGATGGGAGATTAGGTTCAGATCTGGAGAGGTGATGGGGCTAGATCTGATGCATAGAATTGGCTCTTGAGGGGGGAAGCTGCTGCTGGAGTGGGGCCTGTTGCTGTGGAGAAGGAGGCGGTGTCACTTGTCATCGCGGGGGAAGGAGAGGGGAGCTACGGCCTCGATTTGCGAAGGAAGGGATTGGGTTCAGCTGGGAAGAAGATAAGGAAATGATGGAGGAGAGGCCGTAGAATGGACGTGACTTATAAAGCTGTGCTTCAGGTTCAGGTCATGCCCTATACCCGTTAACCAGTCGACTGCTCCTAGGGAAACAGAGTTAAACGTTAGTGGTCGACCGACCGTCGAATTTAGGGCACAGGTTTAACCTGGACCCTATTGGGGTAGGGTTAATTAATAATAATAACACTAATTATCGCCTTTTTCTATTTTCTTCGACCCAACATGAACCAAAAGAAATTTGTCCTCTTTACGATGGTGCCCTAGCTTATTGTCTAGCTATTCGAACACTTTTGTAAGAAGCCGCCCTGAAACAGACCTACTTTCGATCAAATAGAAGCCCATCGAATCATAGGACCATATCAAGATGAGTTGTTAAGTTGATAAAATTGAAAACAATACACAATACAAAGAGCTAGCTATCTATACTTTCAGAATCTTACAGCAGAATGAATAAAATATAATATCATAACAAGTACCCATTTTATAAAGAGAACTATTTCAAAGACATAACATGTTAAATATTACAACATGTTTACAAAAAGTCTTCATAGTACAATATTTAAAAATAATTATCCAAACTAGATATAATGAAAATACTTAAAAGGCATAAATAGATAGGTAACAAGTCTTCATCTCCACCTTCACCTCCTAAATCAGCATTACTCTTTCTAACCTATGTTCTAATGAGTAGTAGGTCAGAACAATAAATGTCTTGTGCTATGAAAAGCTCAAGCTTTACCATAATTGTACTTGAGCGGTATTATTTAAATAAGAAATATGTCTTATGTATTTAAGACTATACCAAATGTAACAGTCACCCTAAATGGTGGTACTACAAATACTAATAACTGTAATCCCAGAGGCATTTCTAGTCCAATTCCAAAATTCTAATGCAACTAACATCAATGATGCAAGAGGAAGCATACAAACTAATAAATATCCTTTTTTGGTGATTAGGCAAACTCTAGGCAAGTCCCCATCCTTTAATACCTAACCCATTTTCAAATTCTAACGCAACTACGTTAAAGATTGTTAACCCGCCTTTTGGCAAGGCCATGGATATGCGGATTTAACTTAATTGACTACGTGTGCGTCGAGGTTGATGTACGATGGATTCAGTCGACTGGATGGATGGATGATGCAGCTTGCTTGGAAGATGGAAATATGATCGGATAAAAATGAACCGACTATAATTTGGGTCTAGGAAACATGGTTCGACATTAAACATGGTTCAGCATGGTGGAGGTTCGGCATAAATCTCGTTCGGCATTGGATGGGTCATTCGGCATACCTCCATACCTCGGTAGATCCATACCTCCATACCTCGGTGGATCCAAACCTCCATATCTCGGTAGATCCATACCTCGGTAGATCCATACCTCCATACCTCGGTAGATCCATACCTCCATACCTCGGTAGCTCCATACCTTGACACATCGGTAGCTCCATACCTCACACCTCGGTACCCTTGGTGGGCCCAAACTACTCAGGAGGCCCAACAACCTGGTTTTGCCTATAAATACAGCATGTGGGTCTCCAGATGAGAGGACGACTGCTTCTTTTTCTTTCCTCTCTCTTACTTTTTACTTTCTAAGACTAAGACAAGTCTACCACATTGTAATTGTAATGGATTATTACATCAGTAAAAGAATACTTCTGGAGTGGACGTAGGCCGAAGTTAGCCGAACCACTATAAAATCTGTTGTTCTTTACTGCTTTCATTTTAATTTTAACTGTTCTTCATATTATTACTCTCTACATACATCCTATCCGTGAGCTGTGATTGGAATTTGGTGTTTTCATCTGGATTTGGGTGTTAGTGACCAATTTTGGCGCTAACATTTTGATGCTTTCACTAAGCACTGAAGCGGTCATGAATTTTGGAGTTAGAAACTTGGATTTGAAGGAGCAATGGCTAGACCATCAGCAAGGAAGAAAGTGATAGAGAGGAGCAATCAGGAGGGAAGTCAATAGGCTTCCTCTAGAAATGGAGCAGGTGGAGCATCCATTTACATCACCAGAAAGGAAATGGAAGCCATGGTGAAAAGACAAGAGGAGATGATGCGGGCTCTTCTCAGACAATTTGCACGACCAGGAAAGGCAGGGGCTCAGATCCATGGAGCTGGATCTGAAACACTCAACCAACAAGCAGAGGGAATGGCTCAGCAGGGGCAACCCCCAATCAGTAGACGGCTATCAATCCGGATGCATCTAGACTCGGGGTCATACCACCAGGAAATGCTGGACCAATCCATAGAAAGACTGCCACCTACCTTGAACGGAGATGGCACTGGATCTGGGCAACGACAGCTCATTATCAACTAAACAGGTTTATGGTTTTGAATAAGTAATAGGACTCACAGTAATGCGGCTAGGTCACTTACACTCGTACGAGATCGAGGATGGTCCCTAGACGTGCTCTGAGATGACAAAAAACCGTGCTACTTGAGTCTATGAAATCCTACTTTCTTTCTATTTTTCTGCAAACTTTGGTTCCCTCTTTCATATTTTTGACATTTACTTTTTCTTTGGTACGGTTTTGGAGTCAGGATTGAACTCCCGGTTTGGTTGGTTTTCTGGTTTGCTATTTTGGCTTGGACATTTGCTTTTTCTGATTCTGTTTTGGAGTTTGGATTGAACTCCTGGTTTTGTCTGTTTCCTGATTTGGATTCCCGTTTTTCTGGTTTGGTTTTGGAGTTTGGTTCGAACTCCTGATTCTTTTTATTTCCTGGTTCGAATTTTGGTTTGGATTTTCGATATGGATTTTTTGTTTTCTAATTTGATCTGGATTTTGGATTGGCTTTTGATTGGATTTTTATCTGATTTTTGGTAAACGGTCGTCGGGTATGGATTGTGCCCGGCAAGGGGTCTTTACGCCCAAACGTGGTGAATTGACTTATTCAGGTCGTCGAGTATGGACTATGCTCGGCAAGGGTCCGGAGAGACCAGGATTCGGCCTAGGACTTAGGCCCCATATCATCGGTTATACTTCAGGTCGTCGAGTATGGACTATGCTCGGCAATGGTCCGGAGAGACCAGGATTTGACCTAGGACTTAGGCCCCATATTATCGGTTACTATTTCAAGTCGTCGAGTATGAGCAATGCTCGGCAAGGGTCCGGAGCGACCAGGATTCGGCTTAGGACTTAAGCCACGGCAATACTCAACATCCAAGGACACATGAACACGGTCGTTAGGTGTGGATTGCGCTTGACAAGAAACCGGAGAGGTTACAGATATGGATATCGGCTATGAACGACAGAGGATTTGGATATTGACCCGGAGAGGTCCTAAAGTCGGTTATTGGTTATTGGATATGGATGAAACATGGACTTCAGGTATTGGATTTGAGGCTATTCAAAAAACACCTTCCAACAGCAAGGTATGTTTTGGGGGACAAGTGTTAACCCGCCTTTTGGCAAGGCCATGGATATGCAGATTTAAATTAATTGACTACGCGTGCGTCGAGGCTGATGTACGATGGATTCAGTCGACTGGATAGATGGATGACGCAGCGTGCTTGGAAGATGGAAATATGATTGAATAAAAATGAACCGACTATAATTTGGGTCTAGGAAACATGGTTCGGCATTAAACATGGTTCAACATGGTGGAGGTTCGGCATAAATCTCGTTCGGCATTGGATGGGTCATTCGGCATACCTCCATACCTCGGTAGATCCATATCTCCATACCTCGGTAGATCCATACCTCGGTGGATCCATACCTAATACCTCCATACCACGGTAGATCTATACCTCGTTAGATCCATACCTCGGTAGATCCATACCTCCATACCTCGGTAGATCCATACCTACATACCTCGGTAGATCCATACCTCGGTAGATCCATACTTCCATACCTCGGTAGATCCATACCTTCATACCTCGGTAGATCCATACCTCGGTAGCTCCATACCTCGACACCTCGATACTTCGGTACCATTGGTGGGCCCAAACTACTCAGGAGGCCCAACAACCTGGTTTTGCCTATAAATATAGCATGTGGGTCTCCAGATGAGAGGACGACTGCTTCTTCTTCTTTCCGCTCTCTTACTTTTTACTTTCTAAGACTAAGACAAGTCTACCACATTGTAACTGTAATGGATTATTACATCAATAAAAATAAAACTTCTGGAGTGGACGTAGGTCGGAGTTAGCCGAACCACTATAAAATATGTTGTTCTTTACCGCTTTCATTTTAATTTTAACTGTTCTTCATATTATTACTCTCTACATACATCCTATCTGTGAGCTGTGATTGGGATTTGGTGCTTTCATCTGGATTTGGGTGTTAGTAACCAATTTTGGCGCTAACAAAGATGCTAGAGAGAACCTTCAAACCACTTAATACCACATTCGTGAGACTTAGGCAGACTCAGACCATTTAAGATATATAAAATGGGCAGGTCTAAGTCATTTAAGACCTAACCTAAGACGGCTCCCTACATGGTTATCACTAACTGACAGTGTAAGAAATCCCATCAGGTCACTTAATACTTCTCACTAACTGACATTGTAAGAAATCTCATTAGGTCACTTAATACTTCTTCTAAAACGAGGCGGACCTTACCATAGCCACTTAATACCTCTAACTCAAAGCGGACCCCTTCTAAAGATTTCACCTACTGTATCAATAGCAAAACTTATGACCCATAACCCAACCATGACATCTCAGATTCACCCGACTATTCGTAGGTACTGGTAGCTAGATTGATTGGGTAAATTTGTCCTATAGAATTGGGACTAAACTCGCGTCCACTTAGGTTATTTATTATAGCTAATGTCTTACATCAATCTGCAAATCCATAATTTTGGTCACTAGATTTAACTGGGGAGACTTCTATGCAACTTTGGACTGACCTTACATCCCTATAACTTAGTTATACTTCATATGTATAACCATTGTATACATGTACCATCCTAAAAAATTAATATTAAGGCCATATAAGATATCTCTTTACTACTCCTTTAATTATGGATTAATTCCCATAATTATCATTAACTACCTTCCAAATAAACTAATGATATTTCCTACAATATTAATTCTAATCAATACGCTATAACTATTGCGCTGTTATTCCTTTAACCATCAATACGTTAATATTATATATATATATATACACATACACATGAGATTCGAATAAAGTATTTCCAACCACACGTAAAGAAAATGCTTTTTAATTTAAATGTCAAACTTATACAAGTCCAAAATTCCAACAAAATATATAGCTATATCCTTAGCCAATAACTGACTTGTATACAAAAAGGAATAATACCAAACTTATCTCATATTAACATAGTATAATTCACCTCTTCTATTATATGTAAAATAAGTCTTATAATTTAGACCTTTCATATTGTATTTAACTTTTACAAAAAACCCTTGAAAGAGAAAAAGGGTCTATACATGTTTAATTTACCAAAATAGGCAGTGAAACGAAAGTAAAATTCACACTTTGCACCTAGTTCTAATTTATTTTCTTTTAGAACCCTTTTTATACTTCAAGCAAAATCAAAAGAAATAAAGTAGAATAGATTATAAATTATCTAAATCTCAAGTATAGATCTGATCCTACTATGTTAATACATATATATGAAATTCCAACATATTCATAGATTTACATTTATTTATGAAAATTTTGGAGGTTTTAAATGTTATGTTTTCGTAAAAAATTTCCAAGGCATCATCAAAATCAAATATGAACTATTTTCACTCATAGAGAATTGTTTGCTTCCTAACTAAATTTGATTCCACCTTGCCTAATTCTTTTCAGGTCTTCCTCTTTTAGAATATATAACAAAATGAATTGTGTATGGAAATCAGATTTAGAATAAAAAACTAGAGAAGAATAGAATCAGAAAATAAAAGAATTAAACATCTAAACATTTTACATGAAAATTCTAACTGATTCTGGAATCTAAAGTATAAGAAGATGATGAGATCTGATTTATACCACTCGTATTCTATGTTTGATCTTTCCCCTTTTTTGAATATACAACAAATAGATTGTGTCTACACACATGCGTGCGCACACATACATACGCTAGATTTCAGAAATCAAAAGATAGGAAGAAGAGGGATTAATATAAATTGGAGATTAGAAATTAGAATTATTTACCGAAATTTTTTTATTTCTGAAACTCTAAGGGGAAAGAATTTAATAAAGCTTCGTCGTTGCTACAAATTTTATGTAAGAAAAGTGGAGGGTCTAGGGGTCTACTTATAGAGGTGAGAAGTAACTAGAACCATCAGATCAAAATAATCAAATCTAGACCTTTAAAAACGACTAAACCCTAGCCGCCGCCATTAGGTAGCGGTCGATTATTAGCGGTCGACCGATCATTGCCGAGGGGTCGACCGCTCCCCCATTTATGACTGTATTTATTTGTTTCCGTTCTTATTATTTATTACCTAATTTAATTATAATGTTTACACACTTAATCATGCGTTAACCTATGCTAACTCAAATGTTTTCTTTAACGTTAATCTCAGCCAATATTTTAAAATTCAAGATTCAAACTTTTAATTTCAAATTCAAATATTTAAATTTTAAATTCGAAAACTTCAAATGTCTATAACTTCTCTGTTTGAACTCCGATTTCAATATATTGTATATGGAAATTGATTGGAAAATCGCCACAGACGCAACTGTGCAACTTTCACGACTAAATTCTGACATTTACAGAATTTTCACTTTTAAACTTATTAAATTTAACGGGGTGTTACACTTTTCCTCAATTATTTACAGTATTTCTAACTTATACTGCTCCTGTCATCAACAACTTCAAAGACCGAAAATATTCTAGCCGCTATTCTTTGCATTATTATATGCAGAACATTCCTTCTATTTGCTGGCGGATTAGTCTACACTTTCTAATAGCTTACCCCAACTAAACTAAATGTAATTTTTATTTTATCTGCCTCTGTAAGAGAGAATTTTTTTAAAAACTTTTAAATTTTTTAAATAGGAAAAATCATCAGGCTATACATACATCTGCTTTCACTTTGTTGTTAAAACGGAAAACTACTTTTCACACAAAAACATTTTAAACCAAAATCAAACTCTTATTTATTATATATTTAATAAATTCAAAACTTTCTTCTTAAACTAAATCTATTCAACACAACCAAATTCATTGGTGTATATATTACTTATAAAATAAATTTCTAGAACTCTCTTACTTCCAAACAACTGTTTTCAAATGGACCCTTAGGCATATATTTATTTTATTTTCCTCTTTTGAAAAAATCATTTAAATATCTCATGGTATTCTCATATATAATCAGACTAAGTAATGGGATTTACTTCACTTCAATATAAATTTGGTTCGTCATTTGAGATGACTGATGAACATTCTCTTGCGGGAACTTGCCTCCGGATGTTAGTGATATAGATTATTAATTCTTGCTTCTTTGGGAAATGTGCATCTTCAATCAACAACCCATTGAAATCCATAATCATAAGGTATCTAAGTCTCGATGATCAAGTAAAACACTACCCAGCCTATGGGATCCTTTAATACATCGTGCTCATGCTCTTTAAAGTTAACGCCTTACGTACAACCGACGCCTTGCAGGGTAATCGGGGTAGGCACGTGATCTCTAACTCTATAAAATTTTCCAATTCATAATCGCCTTGTCCATCCTTTCGAAATATGGTCGCAACTATTCTGTTGTCCGAATTTATAGAGCTCGGCGTAGATTTAGATAGAAAAATACAAAAACATACTCTCATTATATCCTAATCCCTACGATCGACAAACCCAGGCTTTGATACCAAATGTAATAACCCACACCTTAATAGGCTATAATTCCGAACAAAACTCAAAATCCAAATCCATTAAGGTATGAATCGTTGGTTTTGGTAAACTATAATAAACATGAGCATATCATAGATCGATCAAACTAAACTCACAACAGAAAAAATAGGATATAAATACTGACTGAGGCCACTACCTCGGAATCAATGGTATTCCTTAGATATCAAATCGCCTTGTCAATACCAAGCAGGAATAAGAAGAGTTCGCCATTAATTGTTCCAATTAGCTTCAGTGACATGTTTTTCAAAATCTATCATGTGGGTTGTAATGAGAAGGGAGCAGAACAATATTTTGGTGATTGGAAAATTGCATGCCTAATCCATAACACAAAATTATATCGATTGGTTTTCATTAAATGTTAATCTTATTACTTACAGTTAATCTATTTAATGCATGTACAATATGTCTACCTAACCTTCTCTAAGGTACATAATACTGTCATATGCCTATTGTGCATATGCTGCCCTAAATTCGACCACTTAATATTTCTTGAATAGGGAGGAGGTAGACCCAGTGATTATTTAATACCTCAGTACCTAGAGCAGTCCCTTCGCATCGTCAATGTTGGTTTAACGGTCCTAGCTACAGAGACAAATGACTTCTATATATGACTTTAATTTCCCCATCTATTGTTGATAATGTCCTAGCCGTGTAAGAAATAGTACCCAAGTCACTTAATACTTTTTTAGTGGAATCAGGTAGACTCTGACCATATAATACCTTATTTAAGCTATATGTCCATCATTTAATACCAAATCCCAAGAAGGACCCCTTACCAGTACCTATCAAGCTAACATTGCATGGAAATCTCTTCGGCACTTAATACTTCTTATTGAAGTAGACCTTTCCGAGATATCCTTTACCACGTCTAACCTCTAACCCTGACTGTTTAGTACTTCCTAAATAGAAAGAATATAGGCCCTCAATCAACAACTTGATACCTTTGACCTAGAAGCAGGTCCTACATCCTTCGCATATCCCTTTTTCCACGAGTCTTATGGTTGAAGATGTCTCACATCAGTAGTAAGTGTACACAACTGCTGGCAGCCTCTAAGTGGAGGATGGACTTCGATTGTGTAACTTTACTGACCTCACATCCCAACCCACTAAGTCTAAATAATTATTCTAGGCTTTATTATTAGACAAAGCCCACTAATATGTATTTGCAAATTTAAGGCCATAATTTATTCTAAAGAGAATTACACAGTCTTATAATGTTTAGTTGCTATCTAGTATGTTTTATTTATTATCTCCATAAATGTCCCTTTTGTCCATAATAAACTATTATTATCTTAATGAACGTTTCCAGAGACATTTATCTAATTATTCAAACCTTACCGTTAATTCTTCCTTATCTTTTCCATGATTAACATACCAATTTCATTAATCAGTCCTGTTTTATCCATTTATTACATATTCAAATTAATGTAACCTATAAGTTATTGCACATTTATCGCCTATTTATTTTTGAAGTTACAATCCTTCGATCTTTATTTTCCAATTATATTATTTATTACATAATTTATTCTAACGTTCACTTTACATTTAATGTGAACATTAATGTATAATACATTATACTAATTATATTTTTATTTCAAATGTTTTAGCGCGATTATATATGTTCATAAATTTATTTCTATATTTCCAAGTATTAATCCTTTTAGTAAAACCTTTCATTCTATATTTTAATATGTTAGAATTATCCTTTCAAAAAAAGGTTTTTCGTTATAGCCTTTCATAAATTAACCTAAATTAAGGGATTTTTTTAGTTTGAAATTACAAGGATTTTTTTTATTAAATAAACACCGTAAACTAGGAAAGAAAATCCATACTTTACATGTCTCTTTCCTCTTTTGATGTGTATATTCCTTGTCAAATAAATTTTTTCCCTTTTTTGATGAAATTAGGATATTAGACAGATTCATGGAGATTAAACAGACAATACTTCTAAAAAATTAAAATAAAAAACTCACACTATAAATAGGATCGGAGAAAAATCTAAATTACGCTAATATTTTTACAACCCAATTGTTAGACCTGGAACAAATTCTATATCTTCATCCATATTCAACCATTAATAACTTGAGGATTGGTTTCCAGATCTAGATGTAAAGAATATTCCTATTTATTTACAGAATGTGTAGGTGTTGTTTTATATGCTTAACTCAAGCCTACAACTCTTTATATTTCTATTAAAGCATGAACATCAAATAAAATTCCTATGAAATAAATTCCAGTGTTATAAATAAATTACATAATTTCTAACTCGCCTTTAAAAGCTTTCTAGTTCCCAGATCTAAATCTGATTCCTTGAATCAACTCCATTTCCTTTCTAATTCTAAGAAATATGTATAAAAGTACATATACATACCATTAAAATTACAGATCTAAGAAGAGATTTGGGGAAAAAGGAAAATATAGATTTATAATATTAAAATTTATCTTTTTACTTATGCGATGTTGATCCGCTCGTTCCCTTCTTTTATTTATTTTCTTCTCCTCCGATTTTTAAAAATACAAATTATTTAAAATTTAGGAGGATCGGTGGAGAAGAGAAAATGGTAGAGCTTCACTGCCCTATATTAGAAAATATGAGGAGAAAAGAGAGGGGTTAGACATGTATTTATAGACTCTCGAATCAGTCGCATCCGTTAGATTAAAATTATTAAATCCAGACCATTGGCCGAAATTCAAACTACAACTGAAATGCTTTGACCGGTGGACTGCTATCGCTAGAGGTTGACCCTCATAGGAGTGGTTGACCGATAAGGTCCCAGTTTGATTATATATTTATTACCATAATTTATTATTCAATTATTTTAGTTTTAATTTCTTTAAACGCCCGTAACTTCTTCATTTGAACTCTGATTGTGAAACTTCAAATATGAAAATTGCTTAGAAAATCATCACGAATGTAACGGTGCAAATTTCGTGGCCAAATTCCACAGTTTTATTAATTTTCATTTTTGGAGTCGATTTAATTATTAAATTATCAATTAAATTTATGGGGTGTTGTAGGAATTAGCTATTTCATTTGGCGGGAAAATTTTGTTGAAAGCGAAATTTTCAAATTTAGAATTGAGTAGATTTTGATATTTTAATCATATGCAAGAGGATTACAATGTACACAAAAAAAATTCTTAGAGAAGAAAAGAAGTTGAAGGAGAAGTCCCCCTTTTGTTGTAATAGTATAAGTATTTATAATTGTAGGCCTTGAATTAGTGCTACGTGGAGATACTTTGGCGCTAATGAGGATGGCATTAACTATACCACAATTTTCTTATTTAGCTTAAGGTAATGATAAACAGATTTGAGATAGAAATGGTTAGTATTGATTGGTAATAATCAGTTGGTCATTGATATTTATTGGGTATTGAATCCGCATTCAATTTGTAATGAATAGGTATTTAAGGTAGTGATATGATTTCCTTATTGGTTATTTGAAGTGCGGCGAGTACGCTACAAGTCATTTATTTACACCAAAAATTGGCAAAAAACAACCAATAGAGATTTTGTAGAGAAATAAAGGAAGAATGGTAAATGTAAACAGAGGAGACAAGCAATTAAATAGCAAAAAATCAAAGCAATAACAAGAACACAACGATTTATAGTGGTTCTGCATTGTTTGCCTACGTTCACTTTGAATAGATAGCTTTATTAATCACTTTATAAACTGAGTACAATAAAGATCAGATGAAAATCCTTGGTTACCATCGAGCAAAAAGCAACAAGCAGCGTAAAATCTCGAAAATGAACTATCAAGCTTGTAATTATAGAGGAAGATAATGAAGTATCTGCCTAAAAATTCAGCAGTAAGATCTCCAAAACCATATGGGCCCACAGGAGGGATCGCATAGCCCAAATCCTAAGAAATAAGAATCGAAGCGATCCCTATTTTGAAGGAATTTAGGGGTGCGATCCCTATCGGAGCTTCTCCATGTTCTATTATGCATGGCCTCTAAGTTTCATACCAATTGGATTAGTAGAATGAGTTATTGCTCGATTATTGTTGCGAAGTGTATTGTTACCTGATTTTGGCCGATCCCTATGGAGGGAAGAGGGTCGATCCCTCTTGTTAAGTCCTTTTAAGGCATGATCCCTAGGGCAGGCTACTTAGGGTCCCCACATCGTGTTCCTAAATTTTTATATACATTGGACTTCTAGATCTTGATATATCTATTTTTTTCCATTGAGTTGCACTTGTTTAGCTGAAATAGGTTGATCCCTATTATTGAGAGTGATTATAACCGATCCCTTTTTATATCAAATTGCACTTCATACTTAGAACATTCCGTATAACATATCTCTTGATTCCATTCGATCACGGCTTCATATTACCATCTATACTTGACTTCTGGACCCCATTATCATCGCTCTGGACTTACTGGCCTTGACGATAGTCGAGACTAACTTGTCCAGTCAGTTCGGATATAGATGGATCAATATATCGGATAACACTTGCCGCAAAAAGTACGACTCGTGTTGAACAAGACGTGCTTTGAATCGAAGAAAGTTAGAGTTGTTGAAAAGAAATCCATCCGGTTTTCTGAATAGTCTCATTCCTTATGTCGAAGTATTTCCCAAAGTGTTGTATCTCTCTTTGATCGACATGGAATTTGGTCGATTTCCAATAGTATAAATTCAAGATTATATTCCATCAGTTACTATTTATGTTCAGTTCTATTGGGCTAGTAAGCTTTGGCTATCTAATTTAGTCTTGACCTTGAAAACTTCGAATCTGAATTCAATTTCCATTGATTGCAAAAATTGAACTTGCAGCATATACATGCGCACGTTTAAGTACACGTTCTTGTTGTTGGCTCCCGGATGCTTTTGCATTCTCATGGGTCATCGCCATTTATCGTTGAATTAGATGCAATTCCATTGTATTTTATATTTATTTACTTTATAGTTTTATGTACATGTTTTCATGCACCTAAGGATCGTACCTGATCCTATTTTTCTCTGTCTTTCTTTTATGTTTATAGGGATCGACGTTCCTCTAGCTGATCCCCCTTATTTTATAATAGGGATTAGAATTGTCCTTTAGCCGATCCCTTTCTCTCCTAATTCCTCTCTTCTCTTTTTTTATATACATAGGGTTTGGATTGGATTCTCAAGTCAAGTGATCGTACCGATCCCTTCATATGCTGGGGACTTAATGTTTCAGCTTCAAGGAGAAACTCAAGCGAGCCGGTCCCTCTAGCCTCATATATGAACTAGCATTTCCTGCTCCATCCTTCAGTTTGTTTCATTTCATTTGTTTTCTAAATCTAACCATACTTCCTTCTATCAAAACCGAACCCCTCTCTTCCCTTCATACCTTCGAACCCTCGCTTTCCTTTGAATCGATTACCGCCTCCATTGTTCCACTCATTGCCCCTTGCAATTCGATTTCATCACCAAGCCTCTGATGCAAACCGAGATCCAACCTCTATTCGTGTATTATCATCGCCATTGACACACATAAGTAGATTTTTTTAATTGTAATTTTCTTTATCCCAATTTTGTGACAAGGCCCATGGATTCGATCATCTTGGTGGATGGGTTAGGGTTCGATGTGTATGGAGTTGTAATTTTGCAGTTAGATGGAGAGGAGATGGTCGATATATTTAGTAATGAAGGGATCGACATCGTTCATGGAAGATGAGGTGTATGGATTAAGTGAGTGAAGTTAGAGGATGTGGGTGAAGGAGAGGGATCAGTTTTGTGTGTTGCATGAGGGTTCAGAGTGAATGTTTGAGAGAAGTGTGAATTTGGCTAAGTAAAGCGATTCATTATTGGAGTTTATGGAGGAAGAAGGGATCAATGTGAATATGAGAAAGAAGTGGTCGGCTGCATTGGTGGACGAAGGATTGGTTGTTTGTGGAGCATGAAGCGATTGGTTGAATTGGTTTCGGTAAAGGGATCGATCATATTGGTTTTGGCATAGGGATCAGTCATTTGCTTTAGGAGAGGGATCAGCTATGGGGACTTAGCCGATTCCAAACTCTTGTACCGAGCTTTAAACCTTAAACAAACCACTTCATGTAAACTTTATCGAACAATCAAAACCAATTCCATCTTAAGGAACTTGAACATATGACTATAATGGACAATGGAACTTGCATATCCAATATCGAACTTGAAACTGAACAACTAAACTACTGGGACTTAGAATATGAATTGACGCCTAACATATGGACTTCAATAATGAACCTCACACTTCAATATGTTGATGGTCGATCCCAAAGATTACATAGATGATCAATCTAAACGCCAGTTGATACGATCAGCGTTGGTGGTCACTCTGGTCCGAATTCGAAGTCCCATCACTTACTTTTGCTTTTAATTCTGAACTATTTATCTTTGCACTGCACAACACCGCACCACACTAGTTTACACCTGGCATGGGAGGACAGGTTAATTTTTCTAATCTTGATTATCTACTGAGTTTAGTTGATATGTGCTCCAGACGTTCAAGGTGCTTGGCCCCAATGTCTTCTAGACAATCCTCATAGCATAGCAATCCAGGTGCCAAGTTAAATTCTGCGACTATATCTGGTAGAACCTCTCCTGAATATCAAACCGAGTAACCAGAGATTTTCGGTCCGTTTGTCTACCTTTTCTCTGATGTTCCCATCCTTCGAGTGGAAGAGATAAACCCTGCCCCTCGTAGTATAGAGGGTGCCATATTTCTAGATAACCCGATGGATTCCCTGGCCTCCAGAATTGGTGAGGCTTCTCTCCGTAGGTTGTGTTCTAAACATGGGATCCTGTTTGGAGATGTTCTAGTCCCTTCAGTGAATGATATGGCACATTTTCCCCTGGAGGGGTATACAGAATGTAAAAAATATATGTGCTGAGCTAGTATGTGTCGCCTTTTAATTCTTTTATCCGACAGATGCTATATTATCTAGGAATAGCTCCTTCTCAGCTGCACCTAAACAACTATGCTTTTCTATATGGTGCTTTCATGCTATTTATGGATGTTCTGTTCCCTCCACCATCAAGTGAAGACATCAGGTTTATCAACAATTTTAAATGATGGATAGAAATCCTTTCTTATACTTTCCTTGAGCCTTCTCTCAACTATCAAGTTCTGACTGGTGCTTGGAACAAGCTCAGTATCTTTAAACAAAAATGGTTCTACGTTCATTGTTCACCTGGCTTCGTGAGGCGATGGTTGGTAGGACATAAGTTTTTCCTTCACTTTATTCTCAAATTTTTTAGCCTGAGTCGTATCTTTAACTAACAAATTCTTTGAAAATCTACAGGTGCCTATCCATGACCTGAAGGTCATAATTATTCAAGGGCGGTTTCTACAATTCGCGCCACCCCAATTGAGGACAAGGATACCGGATCCCTTGTAACTGATGGCTATCTCTTTTTGGGCTATTAAAAGAAGGTCTCAGCATCGGGCTTCCATAAAGCATTACACCATCAACGAATGCTGAGAAACAAGAAGGCGACGCTAATAGCCCTATCGTTCCCCTAGTCGAGGAGGCTTAGGATGATGCCAAAGAAGGTGAAATTAGAGGTAATGAAGCCAACAAGCCTGGCAATGCTGATGCAGGTATAGGCAATGCACTTGTGGTCGAACCATCACAAGATGCCCTATCTCATGTACCAACAAGATAGGAAAAAAGCTCGCGTATAAACTTTGTAGGAGAACAACTGCCAAAGAGCCCAAGTGCATCATCACCTCGGTTGAAGAAGAGTTTTCCTCTCAACCTTTAGAAAGTTCGATAGAAGGATTCTTGAGTCTCCCGATCCTCGACGATATCATGACCTATGATTTCTCCAACATTAGTGTTGGCGGGCTTAATGCTTCCACCAGGCCGGTGGTGACATCCTCCCACTAGCAAAAGGGAAATCACTCCTATAAGCAAGGCCACAGTAACTGGTCTGTCGAGGGACACAAGGCCACTCACAATCACGGGCACTGCACTGCATGATTTTTATCTATCTTTCATTTGATGATTACCTATACGTTCTTATTTGGTTGCAAGTACCATATCTCATTCCTATGCCCTTGATCGCTTGAGGGGATCCTTGATACAATATGGATCCAGTCGTGGTCCAGACTCAGACAAGCGTTGTGAAAGGGGACAGTCGGGAAAGATGTCATCGTTCAAGGGAGTTTTCATCCTCTAAACACAAGTCTCAATGTCAATCGTCTCGTCAGGAAGTTCAGCCCAATATTCCTATATATAGTGGTGATCAAATCTCTTTCTATGTTCCCCAAACTGCTATATCGCCTAAGCATTATTCAGGCTCATCTGGTTCTCGATAGCCACGCGATGGTAGGTCAAGCAAATGCCTAATTGCTACTTCTGATCCAGTTTTGATTACCATAGCTCCCGAGGCCTCTATGGTAGAAAGATTGGTCGAACTTAAGGTCAATTTTGCAAAAATATGCTTTGATAGGCTAAAGTTTCGTCCCTCCATCCATACAATTCCAGGGAGTGCTAAAGCAAGTTCACTTGCATGTGTCAACAACGTTTTTATGCAGCATGAAGCATTCCATCATTTAGTTAAGAAAATCTCTAGGTGCCCATTAAGAGGCAATATGAAATTGATCGCCTTAAGTTGGAGATGATCCGTGATAAAGACATAATTAAACACTAAGATGATGAGATCACGGAGTTGACAACAAAGATAGCCATGTCAAAGAAGAATGCTAAAGAAACTTCCGAAGTAGTTCGTCATTTGGTGATGGATCACAAAAAGGAGCTGGATGCCGCCCTTAACCACAGCGGCATGCTTGCTCTGGAGAAGGACACACTACAGAAAGAGAAAAACATTCTAGCTCGTCGCGTTAAGGAACTCGAAGGACTCCTTAAGAAAGAGAATGAAGAAAAATTTGAGGCGCATGAGGAGTATCAAAGGTATTTGAAGAGGCCGTCGAAGCTCGGAGGCTGAGATTTAAACATGATGAACAACTCGCTCAAATTGAAATCCTCAAGAAGGAGGCAAGGGAAGATGGTCATAACGATATTAGAGAGCAAATTGAGGCTGGCTAGTGGATGCCAAAGAGGCTAGCCGTAATGAGATTATGGACTTGTTCGATCCTTTGATTGTTGAATACAATGCTAAAGTCCTAATCCAGCATGACTTTAGTTTTCTTGGAGAGGGTTACTTTGAATCACTTGCTGATGCTTGGGAATAAATCGTTGAAATAAAGAATAAAGCCGTTAGTGAAGCTGATCTGGATGAGTAGAAGCTGATATGAGAGAACCTTCAAGGGAATGAACCTTTAGATCTTGTCGCTACAAGGCTCTGATACATTGATATTTTGGCACCCTCCGACAAAGGAAAAAAGATTGCTGAAACTTTAAGAGTCTGATCCCAAAGGCCCCCCTTCATTTTAAATAGCCAGAGCATTATTTTCACTTTGCTCAGGACAGGATCTGAGCTATGATTTGGACAGACTCAATTATCAATCAAAGGTGCTGACCCTTATTCAAGAAGGGCGCATTTCAATGATAATTGAAAGTCAACTGGACATAGGTATCCCACCTTACTCTCTATTATTTGAGAGGTTTAATTCCTCATGCCTAGTGGTTATGGGCTTGTTTTCTTGTTCCCACAAATCTGCAGGTCTTTCGGTTCCCAGTCAAACTCTAGAAAGCGATGCCGCTGTAACGCAACAACCGACATTTGCTAAGATTCTAGAAGCTACCGACATTCCATGGCCCGATTCTCAAGTTAATGGATCTCTTGGTGATGATAAGGTCGATGATCAGGTGCTACCAGTGAATTTAATGATGTTATGATCGCGGGTGCCTTCGAACACACTGATGAGCTCAACTTAAAGGAGCGCATCGAGGGAGAGGATTTATTGAAGAAAAAAGATAAAGCTAAACCCATTGACAAGGACGTTAATGATTCAAATCTCGGCCCACCATAAGGCATTCCACCCGACGGGTCGGTTCCCGAAGAACTCCCTCCAACCTCAAAAGCTATCCTGCCAAGGATGTTAAAGGGTCGAAGAGAAGGACAGGTAGAGGCTTGGGCGATGCCACTCCCAAGAAATCCAAAAGAGAGAAGGGGCAAAAGAAGAAGCCATCACTTCGGCTCAGTTTGTACGCAGTTTGTATAGTTGTTTTTCTTTTTTATCGGTCGTGATTATGCGGGTACGACCCCGCTTTTGGATAAACTTGAACTATGATTTTCAAGTTTAATTTGCAAAAAAAAGTTCTTTATTTTCTATTGAGCTCTTATGTGAATTTTGTTTGAGTACTTAAAATTTTACTTTTCCATTCAATGTACGTGTAATTCATTGCTCATCAATTCAGATAATCATCCATTAATTTTTACTTAAGCCTCCATGTGGTCGTGGCCTCAAGTTGTACCAAGCACTAGGATCAAGCCCTAGTGTTACACCATCAGATTCAGTGGTTTGAGTGACTATACTCTTGCCCTCAGTCTCAGGATAGCGGAGTTAGATAATGGATGATCAAACTCCATCCTTAATGAGTTTTTACTCTTTTCGTCGGTTTTAGGTCAGTGTTTATGGAATATTGAGTGGTCGAACCACACTCATATATTTGTTTATACTCATATCCGCACTTTGGAGATAAGAGTAATTTTACGGGCGATCAAATCGCACCCAATTCTTGGTATACTTAAGTCCACACTCTGGGGACTTAGATTTATTTCAAGAAATAGTCGAACCGTACTTTCCTTAATTAATTGATTTGCCACCAAGTCCGAGGTTTAACTTAGTGAGCGATCTTGAGCGATCGATCGAGTCACGATTGCTTTTAGTTCATGTTTTTCCATCGCTTGGTGGGATTAATTTGATTATCAAATGGTCAAGTCATATCAATTTCTTGTAGATACTCCGTCCATCGGGTTGTGAATGAGAATCATCAAATAAACAGTCAAACCACATTTATTTTATTTAGTTCAATCGTGAACTTATGTAATAGGCTAGCTCCAAACTCTAGGAACCTGCTTGGACATGTCAATATTAGTTAGTCAGGTATCGTAATTAATATGTAATGCTACATCAATCATAGATATGAAGGAATTTCAAACTTTATTTGCCAAATGGAAAGAAATGGTATAATTTGAATTATTACATATTTAGAAAATCAAATGCTTAAGCAAATCCAAAAATTAAGTACAACTGAATGAAAAGGAATAAACTAAGTGAAATAGCATTATAAATGCTCACAATTCCACGCCCTTAGGAGTGTGACACCATCAATAGTCACTAGCTTGAAAGATCCCTCTCCAAGCTTTTGTTTAATGACATATGGTCCACCTGAAGTAGGATTCATGTGTGATGTGTAGGAAAAACCTGTTTCAAGATGAGATCGCCGATTTTGGAGGTTCTAGGTCGGACTTTAGTATTGTAGTACCGAGCGACTTGGTATCAATGTGCAGTTGCCCTCAAATCAGCTTCTTTATGCTTCTCATCTACAGAGTCTAGATATTATAAGAAGAAATCTCTATTTTTTTGGATTGTAGGTTACTTGATGATAAGGAACTTCGAGTTCAACAAGAATAATGGCTTCAAAGATGTAGCAAGGGAAAATGAAGCATGGCTATTTGCAGATCTATGGGTGGTTCTGTAAGCCCACAATGTTGTTGGGAATTCATCCACCCACTTGCCTCTAGCTTTTTCTGAATGCATCTTTAAAATGGACTTTACGATTTTGTTCACAGCTTCAACTTGCCCATTTTCTTAAGGGTGAGCAACTACCGCAAACCTCTTTTAAATATGATGCCAATGGCAGAAGCCTTTGAATTCAGCTTTGTCGAATTGAGTCCCATTATTAGTTACAATGTTTCATGGAAAGACAAAATGACGATGATGTTCGAGACAATGAAGTCGATTTCTTTCTCCATCGTAATCATGGCTAAAGGTTCCGCTTCAGCCCATTTGGCGGAGTAATCAACTGCTACGATGGCGTACTTCGCACCGCCTTTTGAGATCGGTAAGGAACTAATAGTATCTATGCCCCATATGGAAAACGGTCATGGATTGACCATTTATGTGATTTCCATCGACGGAGCTCTCAGATCTTTTGCGTACATCTGGCACTTGTCCATCGCTTAGCGTAATCAGCAACATCTTGGTTGACAATCAGCCAATAATACCCATAACGAAATATTTTTGCTAGGGTTTGCTCCCTAGTGTGATCGCCACATTCCCTAGTGTGAAACCAAGCCCATTTGTTATGCATCCCTGTGCTAATAAACTTTGCAAATGAGACAGCCTCTTTGTTAATCCCAAAAAATGTGCATGATATCATAATACTCAAAGCCAATCAATTGCTCTTGGACATGGATAAAGTGCGGGGCAATTCGTTGTCCTTTAACCAAGTAATCTCCCCTAACTTGGTATACCACTAATTAGGAATTGCAAAAGAATTCAAGAGATTTTATTCCCAGTTCCCTGGCAAGTTTGAATCCAGCAATTAGAGCTTCATACTTAGCTTCATTGTTCATTGCGAGGAAGTCAAGCTTTGAACATAACAAATTAATCGATCTTCCAGGGTTACTTGCACGATTCTGGCTCCAAAACAATGATCATTGGATGCTCCATCCGTACACATTTTCCATTGAATGGTAGTGACTCTACCACTCTCTTGGAGATCATCCTGTGCCGTGATTTCTGCTATAAAGTCCGCCAATACTGGTCCTTAGATGACACTTCGAGGGAGACAAGTAATGCCGAATTGGCTCAGTTCAATGTTCCACTTGAGTAACCTTCTAGACGTCTCGTGTCGTTGTAGACTTGTCGTAACGGTTAATCAGTGTAAATATTGATGGGATGAGCTTAAAAATAAAGGCAAAGCTTTCGTGAAGTAATCAACAAGCATTATGCCAATATCTCTATTTTTGTATAGTTCCTTTCAGCTCCTGTTAATCGTTTTCTATTATAATCGACTGCTCGTCGACAGAAATTCTATCGGTTTAGAAAACCGTCGAACGAATTTAAATTATAAATAACCGCAAGCGCACGACGTACACTTATAGTATGTGGCAAATACGGGTCAATCCGTAGAGAATTGATTATTTTAAAATTCTATTCAATCAAATTATGCCTAAGTCGAGTGAAAGTTAAGCTAGAGAATTAGAAAATTAGCTAACTAACTAAAAGAAAAGAAATGCAAATATAAGAGTTAAATGACAAGTTAGAGAATAAATCCACTCTCTAGATCACATAGTTCAACACATATGAAACCATGATCTCTCTTTTATGGTCATTAGTGCTTTAATTGATGTGCTTATCATAAGTATGGCATATTTGTGCTATTGATTAGCTAACATAAGCCATCAAACTATAACACATCCCTTTAAGAACTTACTTACTTTCATGAAATTTGACAAAGCAAATGAAAATGAAATCTATTTTAAGTATGACCTATTAACTATTGATTAGAAATATAGACCATCGAATTTTAATTTTAAATCACTTTCTTATGCCATAATCATATTTTGATGAAGAGGCATTTGTGTTAGTGATTGTTTAAGCATAGCCTATTTGGTGTCAACAATATAAGCTACCAAATTCAAAGAAAGAACACAAATAAAACACTTCATTGATCATCATTATGCACAAAAAGAGAGCATGGATTAACAAATAGTTGAAGCTACATAATTAGAGAGATTTATTACCCCTAAATTGAAGGGGTTTAGCTTCTCATATTTGTCATTTGATTAAAAAAGGTAGCTAGCGACATGAAAGCAAAAAGAAAAGAAAATGAAAGCTAATGGAAAAGAAAAATTATTCTACTTGCATAAAGTAAAATATATCTACGCTACAACATGAAAGGAAAATAAATAAGAGAAGAAAAGAGAAATATATTAAAGTTGCATAAAAAAAATTACATGAAACAAAATGGCTAAGTGGCCATGGAAAAAGAAAAGAAAAGCTTTATTTTTTATTTTGAGCCTAAACTAAACTAAAGAGAGACTAAGGAAAAGAGAAACTAAGCAAGAGGAGGGTTACATGAAACATAAGGGGTATATATACATGTGTTAAACCCTAATTCATATCTTTTGGGAATGCCCAAAATACCCTTGAGAAAGTGTGGACGTCAATTAATCATTAGCTTCTACTAATCATCATTTAAATGTACATGAAGCCATTAATTCCATAAGCATGTGCATTGGTCTAATTTGTACATTAAGGTGGTGGGTAGGTGGGGTCCTCCATGTTCTTCACTTTGAATTATTTCCATCTTCATTCTTTTGTATCTTTTTTGTACATGCATATTCCTTTATGAAACCACTTGTAATTGATTTTAATTTCCTATAAAATAATATAGAAATTTCCAATTAAATTTTCTCAATTTAATATATGCACAAAAATGACCATTTTGACCTTGGATGAAGATGAATATGTGACAATTTCAGATAATTTGAATTTTGGTTTAAACAAGTTAAAATACCCAATATGATCATTTATTCAATTTAAATAGATTAAATATGGTGGTAAAAATATGCACATTTACATGCACATCATCGACCTGTCTCTGGATTTGATTCTCATTGCGAAACAGTGCTATACTTATAGCGCATACTGACACGGCCAAGTAGATATACAAGTCTACATGGTCAATCGTCTTCGAAAAGATTGGAGGCCACTCTAAGTGGTCCACCAAAGCTTGGAATGCGTCGTTACAATCCTACGTCCATTCAAAGTTCCTTTTCCCTCTTCCAACCAAGTTGAGAAAAGGAATGTATTTGTCGGTGGCTCTGGAAATAAATCAACTTAGGATGACAACCTTCCTATAGAGGCTCTGTACTTGTTTGATAGTCTTTGGCACCTGGATGTTGTGAATTGCACGAATCTTCTTGGGATTATCTTTGATTTTGCGAGCATTGACAATCTAACCCAAGAATTTTCCTGATGTGAAGCCAAAGGAACATTTTAGAGGATTGGTCTTCATTTTGAATATCATTGGATGTCGAACATCTCTGCTAAGTCTCTAATGTGGTCGATTGATTGTCACGACTTCACGAGCATATCGTCCACATATACCACCATTGTCTTTCTAATCTAATCTTTAAACATTTTATTGACCAGGCCCTAATGAGTTGCTCCAGCATTCTTCAATCCAAATGGCATTACAACGTAGCAATACAATCAAATGTCGGTAATGAATCTGGTGTGCTCTTGGTCGGGGATGTGATCAGGATTTGGTTATATCCATAATATGCATCCGTGAAAGATAGCAACTCGTGTCCTACGGTAGAATCTACCAGCTTGTCAATTCTCGGAAGGGGTAAACTATCTTTTGGGTATGCTTTATTTAAATCCAAATAGTTAACACATGTTCACCACTTTCCATTCGCCTTTCTTACAAGTAAAGGATTAGATACCGCTTAGGGTAGAGGGCGTCGCAAATAAATTTATTGCTTTTGAGTCTATCCACCTCCTCTTTGACGACGGCAGATCTCTCTGGATCTATTCCACACCTTTTCAGTTTCACTGGAACATGCCTTTGGTCGATGTTTAATGCATGGCTCGCAATGGTAAGCGAGTTCCCATACATATCAGAATGAGTCCATGCGAACACATCAAGATTCGCTCTGAGAAAACCAGCAAGTTCTTTCATCATCAGGGAGTTGAGCTATGATCTGAACTTTAGGACCTGTGACGGGTCCTCGTGGTTGACCGCGATGTCGATCATCAGCTCAGCCAGTGCAACTTTGGTCTCTTTGGGCTCATCCTCGTCATCCCTTGGATCTATGTCTTTATAGAACCGACTATGGCATCCGAGCCAAGGCTCATGCTCTGGTTGTCAATCTTTGGTGGTTTGGATGCGGAGAGACTTATCCACACCCTTACCTTTCTCCTTCCGCTGAGCGTCCCTTAATTCAATAACATATCTGGCATATCTAGTCGCCTGAATACCATGCATAACTCCAACACTGTTATCGGTTAGGAACTTCAAAGGCAAACACCATGCGACATGAGCTGCCTAGAATTCAGCCAGGGGTGGTCGGCCTAGAAAAGCTTTAAAAGGAGAGTTAACATCCAAGACAATAAATGACAACATCCGCACTGTCCTACGGTCACCTTTTCCAACTCTACGCGCAATTCGACAACCGACAGATTTGGTCGCAGTACCGCTAAAGCCATAAATGCAGGCTTTAGACGGTTTCAAGTCGTTGGCTTCCATCCTCATATGATTGTAAATCTTTTTGAAAATTACATTTACAGAACTTCCACAGTCAACCAAGATCCTCCTCACTAAGTCATGGCTGATCATGGCTGAAATGACCATTGGGTCGATCGTCACTGCCTCCACTTTATCTGCATCTCAGTTTCTAAATACAATGTTGTCTGCCATTGCATGCTGTTGTTTTTCGAAAGCTTCATCTTATGTACTCGAACAACACTCAAACTAATAGGCTTGATTACACTAGCATAGCACTCCATCTCATGCCATCTCTTATCAGCTGGATATGATCCTCCGACTATCGTATTCATCACTAATTTTCTACCAGTCCACGCAGCCTCCTCAGCCCTATGTGGCACTTGTCCTCGGTTGGGCTCGGATGTCTCCTGCCCGCCATCCCATGGAGCTTTAACAAACTGTTGTATTTTTCTTTTCCGAATCGGTTTCTCGATAACACCCTGGAGATGCCTACATTCATTCGTGTTATGGCAATAGCATTTGTGGAACTGGAAGTATTTTCTAGTCATCTTCTGCTTCTCCATCGATTCTTTCAGAGGTGGCTTCCCATACTGCATGGTATTGCATGTAAATAAATAGACGTTCTCTAGAGATGTATTCAGTGGTGGTGTAGGTATCATACATTGGAATCCTAGGCTTACCTTTTTCGCAATCCCTTTTTCGCTCACGGTTCCTATCATCGCCTTTCTTTTGCTGATTCGATTTATTTTGGACATTTACTTGAACTCTTTTGGAACTCTCCCCGGATTGTTTCATCGCAACGTTACTCTGCACTCCCTCTCCACTTGGTCCCACAACATTCTTCTTCCTAGAGCATCTAGCTTTCTCTTTTCTTAAACACTGAGCTACTTTTGCGTAGAAACGCTCCAATATTATGGGTGGTTTTCTAGCTAACCAACCACCAAAGTTAGATTTTAAGTCAATCCCTCTTGTTACCGCCATCAATATTGAATGGTAATTCGAATCACCGACTTCTGTGATGGCTGCATGAAATCTCTCCAAATAGTCTTTCAACATTTCTCTTGGAGCCTGATCAAGCTTGATAGGAACATTACATCTTTTAGGCAAGTTGCATGCATACAGAACCACTCCATGAATTTTGTTGCCAACTCATCAAATCTAAAGATCGACCATGGAGGTAATCTCATAAACCACATCGTTGCTATGCCAAAGAGAATAATAGGAAAACATCTGCATTTTGTTACATCATCGGCTCGTGCGGAATCCATCAGCCATTCATATCTCATGATATGTTGCCTGGGGTCGGTTTTTCCCTCATGGGCGGGCATCGATGTCATGTTGAACCTTCTTGGATACTCCACATGTAGGATATTATCAGTGAATGGGGTATGGCTTCTTGAGATTCCCCAACCATCATTGGTCAAGCCTTGGCTTTCCGTTACTAACCGTTTAACTACAACCGATAAGTCCAGCATTTGGATAGTTGGAGCCAAGCGGTAGTTGTGCTCCACCTCACAGGAATGATCTGATCGATGTCTACGGCCGTTCCACGCCTTCTTGGCTCAACATCCTCTTGATGCATATCATATGCATTCACTTCAATGTCATTTCGAGGAGGTAACTAGTCTGCATCCACTTGAACCCCAGCATCTAAATCAACCATGGTGACTCCAGGGAGAAGGCATATTTCCTCCTTTGGAGGAGGGATCGACCCTATAGAGGGATCAGGCGCGATTGGTCCTTGCAACCTAGTTAGGGTAATTCGTTGATGTCCAGAAGATTCAAATAGATTTATTCAATCCAGTAGCAGCACAGGGATTCAAACAGAGCCGAGAATCTGTTCTCAGTGAAAGCACCAAAATATTTGCAGTAAAAATTGACACGAACACCCAATAGAGATTTTATAGAGAAAGAAATAAAGAACAGTAAATATAAACAGAGGAGACAAGCAATTAAATAGCATAAAATTAATGCAATAAAAAATATATGACAATGTATAGTGATTTGACGTTGTTTCCCTACATCCACTTTGAATATATAGCTTTATTAATCACTTTGTAAACTGAGGACAATAGGGATTGGATGAAAATCCTTAGTTACAATAGAGTACAAAGCAACAAGCAGTGTAAAGACCATGAAAATGAACCATCAAGCCTGTATTTATAGGGAAAGATAATGAAATATATCCCTGAAAATTCGACAGCAAGATCCCCAAAACCATATGGGCCCATAAGAGGGATCGCATGGCCCAAATTCCAAGAAATAAGGATCGGGGCCAATCCCTATTTTGGAGGAATTTGGAGGTGCGATCCCTATGGGAGCTTCTTCATGTTGTATTATGCCTAGCCTTAAAGTTTTATACCAATTGGATTAATAGAACTTGAGTTATTGCTTGGTCATTGCTGCAAAGTGTGTTGTTACGTGATTCTTGCCGATCCCTATGGAGTAAAGAAGGCCGATCCCTCCTGCTTAGTCCATTTGATGTATGATCCCTAGGGTAGGCTCCATAGGGTACCCATATCTTATTTTCAAAGTTTTATATGCATTGGACTTCTAGATCTTAAGATATCGATTATTTTCCATTGAGTTGCACTGGTTTGGCTAAAATAGGTCGATCCCTATTATTGAAAGTGATTATAACCGATCCCTTTTTATATTAAATTGTATTCCATATTTAGAATGTTCTATATAACATATCTTTTGATTCTGTTTGATCGGGGCTTCATATTACCATATGTACTTGACTTTTGGACCCCACAATCATTGCTCTGAACTTACTTGCCTTGACGACAGTCGAATCTAACTTGTCCAATCAATTCTGATATAGCCGGGTCAAAATGCCAGATAGCATCATTTCCTTGTCATCGTTCTTTATTTAGTTAAACATGGTTAATCTTGACTTATGAAGGATGATATATGTTTTAGGTGGAATAATATTAGTTTGAGTCTTCTACTTATGATCATAGTTGATTCAGAGTTGCATAGATGGACCATTTCTGCATATTGTTGTACAAATGTGTGGGTTCCTCTATGGTTACATAAATGCATGGATTCCTTCATAGGATTGCATTGATGCACATGTTCCTACAGGGTTATGCATATCATCAATCATGGATGCTCAGTCCAAGGTATTGGGATGCGTAGGCTACTGATAAGGGATCTAAGATTAAGACATTTGTCTGCACAAGTTATTGATAATGGTGTCAGCTTAATCCTTCGCCGTTTTTAGTAAGTGTGAAACCAAGCAAGTGCACTATTTCAGTAACCCTATGTTCGACCCTTGTAGTGCTTTTGATTTTTCATGGAACTAATTAGGGAGTCCGCAGTAAGCGCAGTGCAGATCCGCATTTGAAAGTATTAGTAGTGGCATAAACGTTAGGAATAATCTTAGGGTTTATTGGGCCTTTCGGTTTGCCCACTTTTCACCTGTGGCTTGCTCAGAATGGATCAAGAGTATATATTGGTGAAGGGTTGCGCATAGTACTTACACATGTCATGTACTCATATATTCTTATTTAATCATTCATTATACCATTTCAAAAATAAATTTAATTTTCAACTATTTCAACCGTATAAAAATTATTTTAACTTCATAATACTTTATATTAATCAAAACATTTATTCAGTTTCAATATATTATTAGAATAGAATTTATTAATTTAATTTATTAAAACAAAATCTTTTATTAAATAAAATTTAATAAACTAAAAAGTTATTTTTAAAATATTAATCACCATAAATCAAATTCGAATATTTTTGTTTTAATTAATGAATAATTTATTTATACGATATAGGAAGTAGGTTGTTACAATTACATATGCTAGTCTCAAGGGATGTATCGAAATTCTTTTCTCTATATATCTTTACTAGGAGCAATTTAAGAATAAGTATTTTAATTGTTTGATTCAAAACTCATAGTTACAAAAAAATTAGAAGCTAAAATTGATTAAATACTTTTCCAAAGAATTTTTTATTTGTATATATTTAATGCCTTTAAATCGTTGCTTATATCATAGTATAACAATGTATAAGATATAAAAAAACTAATGTGTACTTTATTCCAAACAAGATTGTCATGCAAGAGTTAAGTTATATAATAAATTACATAATAGCCCTTAGGGCACACCTTGACTCTTAAAAATATATTGTCATGTGGAATTTATGAAGAATGTGTCTCAACCTCTTATGTGCACATGGTTCTTTACCAATCTTAGTTTTCACATTATTGTCACAATACATAAGCATCAGACCTTCAATGCTTGGGGTCACTCCTATGTCTTTAGTGAATTTGTGCATTTGTAACGACCCACTATTTTGGACCATTCAAACTGGCAATAAAACCGCACATGTATGACTTGAATAATTCAAAACAATAGATTGTAATATAATTTAGAGCAGATAAAACCAATCACAGACATAGATAAATCAGAATATCTCGCAGCGGAAATAAAATAACCATAGTAGTACATGAAGCTACTACAACATAGAGTCACAAAACAAGTACAAAATTCAGATTTTGAAAAGTAAATACAACAAAAATCCCAATACATAAATGTCCACTAATACATAAGCTGAATAGAAATACTGAATGGAAATAGATAACAGCTAGATAGATAGATAAACTCCAGCAAATCATTTAGCTCTAGAAGGTGAAATCCAAAGCTAATACTCAGGCTAAGCCGAGCGTAAAGCAAAACACAAAACACTCGAGTCAGGACATACATACTTATATAATGTAAACCAACTCAAGTGAACTGTAATAAAATGCACAAGTAACTTAAAGGATGCTTGGAACCGTCCATCCTTTAAGGATATGTTAGACTATTTACTATGTAGTAATATACGCTATTATAATAATGTCTAAAGTAAAATAAACTTACTTAAAATTAGCGTTAAGGCTTTACATTTTCCACCTTAACATATATATAGTGCCAATAGTCTATACAGTACCATAATACCTCCTGATCGAGAAGCTACCAGAGGATAATCCATAGGTATGACACAAATCAAAACTCGTACAAGGCGCGCCAGGGTAGGTGACACTTTACGACGAGGCAATGTCAGGGTAGATATACCAATTACGCATCCGGACTGGCGGTAATGCGTAGCAGCCACTACCGCTCACCTTGAGCCACACTCTCAAATCAAAGGTGCACACCATATCAATCACAAAGTAATAGAATGGCATACAAAGAAGTATGTCCGATAAGAGGAGCTATCTCATTGGCCCGGAATCGCTCCTGTTTTAGCCACCTTATGCCAACTCACAGGAGTCGGGTCCACGCATATACCTTAATAGAATGTCGCCACCATCCTACTTTATTCTGAAATCTCCACTCGTACATGGTTGTTAAAGTGGTTTTCAGAGTTGGCAGAGAGTACGACAACTTCCGATCCCGATCTCTTTAACAACCAAACGTTATTATTACCTATGGTTATAATTTCAAAATGGTTTATATTTCAAATCAAACATATTCATTTAAACCATTTAAATATGAACTCATTATCCTCTCAAAATCAAATATTCAATTTACAGAATTGTAGCATTTTCTAAGTTCATTCATTTAACTATAAAATTTTGAAAACATTGCATTTAGCGTTTGTAACACTTAGAAAATGTTATAATTCTTACAGTAGCATTTCAGAAATATTATCTTTTCAGAACAACAACACTTAGAAAACGTTACTGTAGATATAATAGTATTTTAGAAAATAGCACAATTTCAGAACTGGTAGCACTTAGAAAATGCTACCGTAGATATAATAGTATTTCAGAAAAACAGTACAATTTCAGAAATGGTAGCACTTATAAAACGTTACTGTAGATATAATAGTATTTAAGAAAAATAGTACACTTTCAGAAATGGTAGCACTTATAAAACGTTACTGTAGATATAATAGTATTTCAGAAAACAACATAATTTCAAAACTGGTAGCACTTAGAAAACGCTACCGTAAATATAATAGTATTTCAGAAAACAGCACAATTTAAAAACTGGTAGCACTTAGAA
Source organism: Allium cepa (assembly GCA_030765085.1). Classification (NCBI taxonomy): domain Eukaryota; kingdom Viridiplantae; phylum Streptophyta; class Magnoliopsida; order Asparagales; family Amaryllidaceae; genus Allium; species Allium cepa. The sequence goes on along the minus strand of CM060938.1, from coordinate 455,199,688 downwards.
AACGCTATCGTAAAACTACAACATTTTGGAAATGCCACCAATACAAATCTAAGGTTTATTATAACATTTCAGGAACATTATAGATTTCAATTTTCACCATTTTTAACTTATAAACATATCTCACTTTTCAAAATATTTATTTGGATATCTTTTAACTTATGATTATATTAAAAAAAATTACAAATAAAATATCCAAATTCAAATATAATTCATTATAGAGTCAAAAGTACATTGTTTACTTAACTTTTTATCTTAACAAATAACTTAATACTCTATTTTAAAATACCCATTTCATAAATAAAATATTCTTATTACTAAGTTAAGTTAAATTTCTTTTTGAAACTAAATTTTCAATTATTAAGTTAAGTCATATTTTAAGTTACATTTTAAACCATTTATTTACTTATACATTTTTAACTTATAGAAAATCACTGTAAAATTTATTTAAATCGTTTAAATCCAACTTAATTTAAAATTTCATATTTTAAATTTCAAAGTACTTGATAATTTTCAGAAAATATTTAAAATTAACCATGGGTCTGTATATAATTTTCTAACCTAGGTCAAGTGATACGGATATGTATCATTTCAATCCGTAATTTAAAATAAAAATCTGGGTTCTATCATTTCAAACCCGCAATCCTAAGTCAAACAAAATATAAAAATCGCTTGAGCCTATCATTTCAGCTCATAACAATTTTTCCTTATTCTAATGTCCGTTCGGGTATGTATCATTTCAACCCATAGTGATTCTATACTAACAAAGAACTTGTAGTGTGAGAAGCAGTAAATGAATAAATAGTGTAGTATGGCATATCATGTCAGGTTATAACATCATGAAATATCACATCACATTCATATATAAATTACTATTATATCATCAAGTACAATTCACATTCCACCGTTTCACAATTATATAAGTACGAATATCGAGAGTGATAAACTCACCTTCTAAAGCTGGAGTTAACAATTCAAGACACACGAACAAAGTTCGAAAAGCACGACTAGTTTCGAGTGGATGGAGAGCCAAAATTCAAATCTTGTAAACAAATAAATATGAACATACATAAACAACTATATTTATACAAAAGATTATGAATCGAAACAAAGCACCAATATTAATCAAATGAATCAAAAATGACTTGACCACTACAAGTGGGCTCGACCACCTTCACACATGGCTAGACCATCATCCAAATGGCTCGGCCATGCTTAGATCTGAAGCACCTGGCTCCGCCAGGGTCACATATGCTCGGCTAGGCAAGAGTATGTGAAGGAAAGGCAAGGCAAATTCAATAAGAAGGCAAAAAGGTCAAGGCAAGTTGGTGTTTTGGGCTCAGCCTTATGGCTACATGGCTCGGCTTGGGTTTGTTTGGCTTGGATTAGATTTGGTCACATCTGGATAGGCTTGGAGATGGGGATGGTCACGGCAAAGCAAGGCAAAGGAGGTGGCATAAGTGGTGGCCGAGGCTAGTGAAAAGGGATTGGTTGAGGTAATGGGCTCGACTAGGGTTTTGTAAGGAATTTGGTGATGGGAATTTGAGTCTATGGTCACGGCATGGGATGGTGGAGGTGATGAGGTGGTGGAGGCCGATTTAAGGTGATGGATGATGGAGTGATGGTTGGCAAATAGGAGGGCGTGGCCGAGCATAGCATGGAAATAAAAGAGAAAGGTGAAAGAAAAAGAAAGAAGGAGATATAAAACTTAATGTAAAATCTTTTAATCAGAAGAGGCAAATGAGGAAAGAGATGAATGAGAATATTTTGTATGTGAATTGAGAAGTAATTGTGGAGTTTTTGAACGGCTAATCAATAGGAAAGGAACAGTTAGAAACGTGGAAAGCCTTGAACGGCTAGGGCAAACAAAAAGCTTTACTTCATATCCAAGAAAAGAACTTAAGTCCTTTTGAATTTCCAAGCCAGAAATCAAATAAAATCAAATAAAAGTCCAAACAAAAATAGAAAATAGAAAACAAAATAGAAAATAGAAATAAAGTATAAAATATAGAATAGAAAATAAATAGAAAAATGCTAAAAATAATGGTGTGTAAAACGCTGAAATTTATCAAATTTTAAAAGTATACAATAGAATTTTACGAAACGAAAAGCAGCACGAATATCAAAATCAAGTATAGTTTCAAAGAAAAAGATTAGAAATTGAAAATTCAAATTTAAAATTTTCAACTAAAAGTCAAAGTTTGACCACAGTTGACCAAAATATAAATTTTTTAGAAAATATTTATTTTATTATATTTGGAAGTTGAATTATAAACGAAATCCAAAAATTTATTAGAAAATTCCAAAACTTCAAATTTTAAATAAATAAAAATCAAAGTTTCAAATAAAATTGAATTAAAATATTTATTAAAATTATAGGTTGTTACACTCTCCCCCACTCAAAACTTTTCGTCCTCGAAAGGGAACGAGATACAAAAGAAGAAAAGATAAGATAGAAAAGCAAATAGTACCTGAAACAAACAATTCCGGATTCGAAGCGCGCATGCTCTCCTCCGTCTCCCAGGTACAATCCTGATCATTCGTACTCCACTGCACTTTGACCAGGTTGACAGATTTCCTTCTCAGCTGCTTCATATCTCTGTCGATAATACAAAGTGGCTTTCTCTCAATAGTCAGATCAGGCTCAATATTTAAACTCTCGAGAGCAAAAAGCTGGACAATCAAAGATGGATCACATAGATATCGACAAAGAAGCGAAATATGGAATACATTATGCACTCCAGAAAACTTCTCAGGCAAATCCAGACGATAAGCTAACGAACCAATCCTATCAAAGATACGAAAAGGACCAACAAACCTAGGAGCAAGCTTCCCTCAATGACCAAACCGAATCACATTCTTTAAGGGAGAGACCTTATGGAAAACCAGATCACCAACAGCAAACTATAAACTCTTCCTACGCCGATTAGCATACTTCTTCTGTCTATCCTGAGCACTCCTCATCTTCCTCTTAATGTCCTTAACCTTCTCAGAAGCCTCCAAGATTATATCAAGACCAAGAACCAAACGATTACCGGATTCAATCCAGCAAGATGGAGATCTGCAAAATCTTCCGTAAAGAGCAGCCAACAGAGACATTTCAGTACTAGCTTGAATTCAAAGACGAATGAGATAGATAAAAGATTAGGATAAGATTAAAATAGAAGATTGAAAATATACTTGATAACTGTTGTTATAGGTGAATTCGACAAGATGGAGATGATCTTCCCAAGATCCTTCATAATCAAGAACACAAGCACGAAGAAGATCCTCAAGAATCTGATTCACTCTTTCCATTTGACCATCGGTCTGCGGATGGTAAGCAGTGATCAGATTCAAATGAGCACCTAAAGACTCCTAAAAAACTTTCCAGAATGGACTGGTAAAGATAGGATCTCGATCACAAACAATACTGATAGGAACCCTATGGAGACGGACAATCTCTCATATAGATCTTAGACAAACTAGATGCAGAACGGGTAGATTTGACCAGAATGAAATGACCTGATTTAGTCAATTTATCCACAATAACCCAATACTCTCATTACCCCTCCGAGTCTCGGTAAACCATCAATAAAATCCATGGAAATCTGTTCTCATTTCTAATTGGGAACCTCAAGGGGCTGCAACAAACCAGGGGTCTTCTGATGATCTGCCTTGATTTGTTGACAAGTCGCACGCCTACTAACAAAGATAGAGATATCTCGCCTCATACCTCTCCACCATTAAAGCTTCTTCATATCCTAATACATCTTTGTCACACCAGGATGAATCAGAAGTCTGGATCGATGATGTTTCCGAAGTAACTCTTGCCTCAATCCATCAACATTCAGGACACAAATCCGATTATTAATCCTCAAAATCCCTCTATCATCGATCTGAGCTCCACTACCATCAAGACTACTACCACTAACTCTGATACGAACACTCTCCTTAATCAATCTGATAATCCTATCCTCATCCTACTTAGCAATGATACGATCCAAAAGAGGAGAAGAGGAAACAACAAGCTGACATAACAAAGCCTTCTTCTGACTCAAAGCATCGGCTACAAAATTAGCCTTCCTAAGGGTATAGCTAATGTTAAGATCATAAGAAGCTAGAAACTCAAGCCATCGAACTTGACACTGATTCAAATCCTTTTGGATGAAGATATACTTCAAAGACTGATGACCAGTAAAGAGCTCAAACTTATCAGCCAAAAGGTGATGCCTCCAAAGCTTCAAAGCAAAAACCACTACAAGCAATTCCAAATCATGAGCTGCATAATTGGCCTCATGCGTCTTCAACTGGCAACTGGCATAAGCAATGACCTTCCCATCTTGCATCAGAACAGCTCCCAAACCCTCACGACAAGCGTCAGTGTATACCGTTAATCCCTCATTTCCATTTAGAACGGTAAGCACTAGTGCGGAAGTAAGCTTACGCTTCAACTTATAAAATGCAGCTTTACACTTATCACTCCATATAAACTTAGCATTCTTATGAGTCACAGCAATGAGAGATGTAGCAATCAGAGCAAAATTCTCAATGAATCTCCGATAATAACCGGCATGGCCTAGAGAACTACGAATATCAAATGGAGTTCTAGGAGTTTCCCAATCCTGCAATAGAATAGGGAGAACTAAGGACCATAGAAAAGATAGAATGATCAAATTACAGAAAGAAAAGAAAGAGTTACATTGATCGCAGCGATCTTGACTGGATCAACAGAAACTCCATTACTGGAAACAATATGCCCGAGAAATCAGACTTCATCCTTCCAGAAATGACATTTCAAGAATTTAGCCTTCAACTGATGATTTCTAACAGTCTCCAGAACAAATTTCAAATGCGGCTCATGCTCATCCCTTGACTTAGAGAAGACAAGGATATCATCAACAAAGACTAAAACAAATTTGTTAAGCACGTCACAAAAAACATGGTTCATCAAGTCAACAAAGAAAGCATGAGCATTAGTCAAACCAAAAGGAATGACTAACCATTCAAAAAAACCATTCTCGGTATGGAAAGCAGTCTTGGGAATACTTTCCTCAAAAACTCTGTGCTGGTGAAAACCTGTGGTAAGATCAAGCTGAGAGAAAACAGTAGCTCCATGGAGCTGATCAAACATATCATTGATGCGAGGCATAGGATATCTGTTCCTCATAGTGAGCTTGTTCAGCTCCCTATAATCAACACACATCCTCAAAGAACCATCGGATTTAGTGACGAAAACCACTGCTGCTCCCCATTCGGAATGGCTAGGTCTGATCGGACCTTTGGAGAACAAGTCCTCAATTTGCTTCCTAAACTCAACCTTCTCATGGGGTGTCATTCTCCTAGGAGGAAGAACTATAGGTCGAGCTCCAGGAATAAGATCAATACGGAAATCAATTTCCTGCTTAGGAGGTAAAGAAGGGACTTCACCAAATACATCGGGATAAAGTCTGACCACTGGAGTCGAATGAATATCACCAGGAGGGGAATCAAGAGAATAAATGAAACTGCCAGCAAAATCCTAGGGCAAACAACACTGAATCACCAAAGAATTACCAAAGTTATCAATAAGAGAAACAATCCAGGTTTTACAAGAGATAACGGCATCATGCCTCTTCAGCCAATCACCACCAAGCAATAGATCAAAAGCATCAAAACCCAGAATATAGGAATCACCACTGAAACGGTGATCAAAATAGAGGAGTTTCACTTGGTTATAAATCCTACTAAGGTTTGCAGGACCCTCAATAGGGTTTGGAACACACAAAGGCACATGAGCAAACTTGGGCAAAAGAAGATGCTCAAATTTATCAGAAAGATCCATAGAAATAAAACTATAGGAAGTTCCAGTATCAAATAGAACACTAACAAGAAAATTAAATAGAGAAAAAGTGCCCTGAAGAGTACCTTGTGAATCACCAGGAGGAGGAGCAGGTGCAGGTGGTGCTGGTGAAGAAGCAGAGGTAACAGCAAAGATAACAGAGGACTTGCCCTTCTACTGAGCAGGACAATCTTTCTTGAAATGGCCAAGCTGCAGACAAATATGACAGAGATCACGCCTGGTCAAGTGATCTGTAGGAATAGCAGCACCAATTAAAGTAGGACAACTATTAGCATAGTGTCCCTTCTAATTACATCTGAAGCATGTAATGGAGGATAGGTCGATAGACTGCCTCAAAGAAGAAGAAGATCCCAAACCTGGAGTTTTATTCCAATTCTTCCTCTGTTGGTGAAAATTAGGCTTTCTCTTCTTAGGATTACCAGAGGAAGACTGAGATGGAGCAGAACAAGAAACTGGAGGATCCTTAGAAGTAGGATTCTCATATCTAATGGCCATATCCATCAGACTGGTGAAATTGCTATGCACATGAGCGATGAGATGATCATAATACTCCGAACGGACACCAGTAATGAACTTCTTATTCTTCTTGAGAGGAGTGTCAATCAGATTAGGGCCAAACTTAGAAAGTTCATTGAACTTCCTCTCATACTCAGCGAATGACATATTACCCTGTTTGAGATCCATGAATTCCTGATAAAGCTGAGACTTCCCTGCCTCGGGCATCCATTTCACAACAAAAGCATCCCTAAAGCACGATAAAGGAACATAAGATAGATTTCAAAAGAGAAAACTGAACCAAATTCAAAACAACAAGAGATGATACCTAAACTGCTCCTAAGAAATGTCAGCCTCAACACTGTGAGCTGTAATAGACTCCTACCAATCCAAGACTGCTCCCTTCAACTACCAAGCTGCCAACTGATGCTGCTGGGTATTAGTGATCTCAAGACTGGAGAAAATCCTCTCCAAATCCTTCAACCACTGCCGAGCCTCAATAATGCTCTCAGATCTGGTAAAGTTGGTTCCACCAAGTTCAGTGTATTCCTTACAGAGAGTAGCGAATCTAACTGGTCCGGCAGGCCCAGGAGCTGGGGCAACACCACGACCCCTACCTCTAGCATTCCTACGACTCATATTGAAAAAAACCAGAATGAATTTTAGGACAGAGGTAATTGAGAACAAGGATAAGATTAGATAAGATAAGATGAGATTCAACTTGAAAAAAATTTCGAAACAAAGAAATAATTAACAAGATGAATAAGGGAAAGAAAGAAGTTAAGGAAAAATTGATTTCAAAATAAGAAAGTTTATACCAAAATATTTTTTTTTTGAAAATCCTTTGAAAATCGTTTGAAAATCATTTTATACTTTAAAATACGTTCTCTCACAAAGAAATGATTCTAAGATTGATTTCACTCATTCTAGGGCATTTCTAGCCTATCTCTAACGAGTTTTTCCACAGGCAAAGGTTTGCCTAAAACCAAAGCTCTGATACCAAATGTAACGACCCACTATTTTGGACCATTCAAATCGATAATAAAATCATACATGTCTGACTTGAATAATTCAAAATAGTAGATTGTAATATAATTTGAGAAAATAAAACCAATCACAGAATCACAAACACAGATAAATCAGAATAACTCGTAGCGGAAATAAAATAACCATAGTAATTCATGAAGCTACTATAACACATAGTCACAAAACAAGTACAAAATCTAGAGTCTGAAAAGCAAATACAATAGAAATCCCAATACATAAATGTCCATTATACATAAGTTGAATAGAAATACTGAATGGAAATAGATAACAACTAGATAGATAGATAAACTCTAGCAAATCCTTTAGCTTCAGAAGGTGAAATCCAAAGCTAATACTCAGGCTAACCCGAGCGTAAAGCAAAACACAAAACACTTGAGTCAGGACATACATACTTATATAATGTAAACCAACTCAAGTGAACTATAATAAAATGCACAAAAACTTAAAGGATGCTTGGGACCGCCCATCCTTTAAGGATCTGTTAGACTATTTACTATGTAGTAATATACGCTATTATAATAGTGTCTAAAGTAAAATAAACTTACTTAAAAATAGCATTAAGTTTTACATTTTCTGCCTTAACACATGTATAGTGCCAATAGTCTATACAGTACCGTAATACCTCCTGATCGAGAGGCTACCGGAGGATACTCCATAGGTACGACACATGTCAAAACTCCTACAAGGCACGCTAGGGTAGGTGACACGGCACAACAAGGCAATGCCAGGGTAGATATATAAATTATGCATCCGGACTGGTGGTAATGCATAGTAGCTACTACCGTCCACCTTGAGCCACACTCCCAAATCAAAGGTGCACACCATATCGATCACAAAGTAATAGAATGGCATACGAAGAAGTGTGTCCGATAAGAGGAGCTACCTCATTGGCTTAGAATCGCTCCTGTTTTAGCCGCCTTATGCCAACTTACGGTAGTCGGGTCCATATATATGCCTTAATAGAACGTCGCCACCATCCTACTTTATTCAAGAATTTCCACCGCGTACACGGTTGTTAAAGTGGTTTTCGAAGTTGGCAGAGAGTATGACAACTTCCGATCCCGGTCTCCTTAACAACCAAACGTTATTATTACCCGTGGTTATAATTTCAAAATGGTTTATATTTCAAATCAAACATATTCATTGAAACCATTTAAATATGAAGTCATTATCCTTTCAAATCAAATATTCAATTTATCGAATTGTAGCATTTTCTAAGTTCATTCATTCAAGTATAACATTTCGAAAACATTGCATTTAGCTTTTGTAGCACTTAGAAAATGTTATAATTTCTTATAGTAGCATTTCAGAAATATTATCTTTTCAGAACAGTAACACTTAGAAAACGTTACTGTAGATATAATAGTATTTCAGAAAACAGCACAATTTCAGAATTGGTAGCACTAATATAATAGTATTTCAGAAAAACAGTACAATTTCAGAACTAGTAGCACTTAGAAAACGTTACTGTAGGTATAATAGAATTTCAGAAAACAACACAATTTCAGAATTGGTTACACTTATAAAATGCTACCGTAAATATGATACTATTTTAGAAAATAGCACAATTTCAGAACTGGTAGCACTTACAAAACGCTACCGTAAAACTACAACATTTTGGAAATGCTACCAATACAAATCTAAGTTTTATTATAACATTTCACAAACATTATAAATTTCAGTTTTCACCATTTTTAACTTATAAACAAATCTCACTTTTTAAAATATTTATTTGGATATCTTTTAACTTATGATTAGAAAAAAATTATATCAAAATTAAACTATAATACATTATAGAGTCAAAAATACATTGTTTACTTAACTTTTTATCTCAAAAAAAATTTAATACTTTATTTTAAAATACCCATTTCATAAATAAAATGTTCTTATTACTAAGTTAAGCTTAAATTTCTGTTTGAAACTATTTTTTCAATTATCAAGTTAAGTCATGTTATAAGTTACATTTTAAACCATTTATTTACTTACACATTTTTAACTTATAGAAAATCATTATAAAATTTATTTAAATCATTTAAATCCAATTTAAGTTAAAATTTCATATTTTAAATTCAAAATACTTAATAATTTTCAAAAAATATTTAAAATTAACCACGGGTCTGCATATAATTTTCTAACTTAAGTCAAATAATATGGATATGTATCATTTCAATTCGTAATTTAAAATAAAAATCTAGGTTCTATCATTTCAAACCCGCAATCCCAAGTCAAAAAAAATAAAATAAAAATCGCTTGATCCTATCCTTTCAGCTCATAATGATTTTTTCTTATTCTAATGTCCGTTCGGGTATGTATCATTTCAACCTATAGTGATTCTATACTAACAGGGAACTTGCAGTATTAGAAGCAGCAAATGAATATACAGAGTACGACATATCATATCAGGTGATGTAACAAATAAATATCAGGTTATAACATCATGAAATATCATATCACATGCATATATAAATTACTATCATATCATCAACTATAATTCACATGCCATTGTTTCACAATTATATAAGTACGAATATCGAGAATCATAAACTCACCTTCTAAAGCTGGAGTTGACAATTCAAGACACACGAACAAACTTCGAAAAGCACGACAATACACGACTAAATTCGAGTGGATGGAGAACCAAGATTCAAATCTTGTAAATAAATAAATATGAACATACATAAACAACTATATTTATACAAAAGATTATGAATCAAAACAAAGCACCAATATAAATCAAATGAATCAAAAATGACTTAACCACTACAAGTGGGCTCGGCCACCTTCACACATGGCTAGACTATCATCCATATGGCTTGGCCATGCTTAGATCTAAAACACCTAGGCTCGGCCATGGTCACATGTGCATGGCTTGGCAAGGGTATGTGAAGGAATGGCAAGGCAAATTCAATAGGAAGGCAAAAGGTCAAGGCAAGTTGGTGTTTTGGACCCAGCCCTATGGCTACATGGCTCGGCTTGGGTTTATTTGGCTTGGATCAGATCTGGTCACATATGGATAGGCTTGGAGATGGGGATGGTCACGGCAAAGCAAGGAAAAGGAGGTGGCATAAGTGGTGGACGAGGCTAGTGAATAGGGATTGGATGAGGTGATGGGCTCGGCTAGGGTTTTGTAAGCAATTTGGTGATGGGAATTTGAGTCTATGGTCACGGCATGGGATGGTGGAGTTGATGAGGTGGTGGAGGCCTATCTAAGGTGATGGATGATGGAGTGATGGTCGGCAAATAGGAGGGTATAGCCGGGCATAGCATGGAAATAAAAGAGAAAGGAGAAAGAAAAAGAAAGAAGGAGATATAAAACTTACTGTAAAATCTTTTAATCAAAAGATGCAATGAGGAAAGAGATGAATGAGAATATTTTTTATGTGAATTGATATGTAATTGAGGAGTTTTTGAACGACTAATCAATAGGAAAGGAACGACTAGAAAGGTGGAAAGCCTTGAACGGCTAGGTCAAACAAAAAGCTTTACTTCATATCCAAGAAAAGAACTTAAGTCCTTTTGAATTTCCAAGCCAAAAATACAATAAAATCAAATAAAAGTCCAGACAAAAATAGAAAATATAAAATAAAATATAAAATAGAATAAAGTAGAAAATATAGAATAGAAAATAAATGGAAAAATGCTGAAAATAATCGCGTGTAAAACGCTGAAATTTATCAAATTTTAAAAGTATACAACAGAATTTTACGAAACAAAAAGCAGCATGAATATCAGAATCAAGTATAGTTTCAAAGAAAAAGATTAAAAATTTAAAATTTTCAACTGAAAGTCAAAGTTTGACCACAATTGACCAAAATATAAAATTTTCAGAAAATATTTATTTTATTGTATTTGGAAATTAAATTATAAACAAAATTCAAAAATTTATTGGAAAATTCCAAAACTTCAAATTTTAAATAAATAAAAATCAAAGTTTCAAATAAAATTGAATTAAAATATTTGTTAAAATTATGGGTTGTTACAGCATTCATATTATTTCTTTACGACATTGTTTAAAGCGATTTACTTAGATCCATGATCCAGTCTACCATAACTTCTTTCTTGAAACTTTTCCAACTCAAGACCCTTCCATTAAGGGTAAGTATGAATCCCTGGACCGATGCGCTACCGTCGACATCACTCCAAAAGCTTGATTTTAGGTAAAATATTCTAGAATATTTCATGTACAACCCGGCCAATATTTCTGTATTGTGTTTCCAACATTTGCATGGATCTTGGCTCATCTTTTGGTACAAAAAAGTTATATTTGGATAGATGAAAAACGTCGATACGATACTCAAGAAAAATTGAATAATCTTATTGATGTGATAGACTAACACTAATAGAAGAAATCTCAGTCGGAAGTAGAAAAAATCCAATTACTACCGCAGACAGAAATCCAACGAGCAATACACAAAATTATCTTCATCGTATATCACTTTTGCTAATCATGTGAAGACAAAATTGGACAAATTGACAAACTGACAAAGCATTAACAATTCTGATGGAAAGGTAGAAAAGAAAAATATTCACCCTTTTGGACGATGAAACTGTACAAAGCTGGTTGAAGTTTGAGATAAAACAAATGAGGCACAATATTTCAGTATATCAATGTTTGATCAACAAAAGTTGCCCCATGTATGTTTAATTCTTTTAATCCCAACCTGCAATCGTTTCTCGAGCCTAACGTGTGATAGGATATGAACATATTCATAACTTGAGTTTGAGCTCAGAGTGTATGATAAACAAACGAAACTCAAAATCATAAGTTTCCAATGTGGTTTTTGCCCATTTAGCGTACTTCGAGGAATGTGTTTGTTTATGAAATTATCCAAGACCGGGCTAGAAATAAAATAAATGTGTCGGCCATCCTTGTCCATCATGGGCTTGGGTAATAACAACTCCATCCGTTGCTGGAGTGGTTGTTAACAACAACCTCATTCACAACATATGTGTGCCTTAACAACAATCTTGTTTGCAATTAGCGCAAGTGAGAACAATATGCTTATCCTTCGTTAAAGATGCTTTTACTATGGCATACAAAGGTACCAGTAGATCTCATGACTCTACCGTCTAAAAGGAGAGTTAGAGATTTTAGATTTTTTTTGGGATGTGAATAGAATTGGTCAAGTGCCACTCCGTCACATAAAAAAGGAAAACCATCATAGATCCTGCCCTATTCAGTTTCCTCATGCCAAATTCATTTTGCATGGCGTTATAGTCATTAGCCAGCAGCCATTATGCATAAATCAGAAGGAATAGAAAGATCCATACGCTGGACTGGACTGGGACACCTTGACCAACTGTCCTTGTCCAGCAGCCCTTGATCGATCTCAGTCGGTGTTGATGCATTCCCAGCGCAGAATGGAAATCCTCGAGATGCATCTTGAGATTTAACTGGAGATAAATGCTTGATGGTCGCATTTTGACTTTCTTCCATAATTTTCGATTACTCAATAGAGATATTGTAATAACAAAAGCCCGTCTATTGTGGTCAATTTTGGTCATTGACGGCGAGCAAGATGTTGTTGCACGTACTGTTGCAGGAGGGAATTGTTGGAGATTTTCAAAATAGTTTTGGGTTTGGGTTTGTTTTTGAAGAGGGAAGAAATGGAAGAAGAAGGAAGAAGAGTGGATGAATAATCCCACATCTAGGAAATTTAGAGCAGACATTGATTTATATACTGATTTCTCTAAGGAAGGTTGGGCTCTTTGGGCACCCAAAGCATTGCTATGATGTGAGGAGGGAAGTTATGCATCACCATCATACGCATGTGCCGCCGCTGTCGTCCGCCCGACCAGACCGGTTTCGAGCCAAAAATGATGAATTAAGTTAACAGGCCGGATCTAGAATTTCAGTTTGAACAGATATTTTTGACGGGTCGTTTAAATGAAGGGACGCGACCGTTGCGAAAAGGCACAACCGTCTGTAACGGTTTTGAACTGTTAGAAATGATGTGACGCTTGACAAATCGACACTTCCTCACTACTACAATAGTGACGCTCAGGAACCATCAGAAAGAACAATCTCTTTTCTTTCTATCTCATTTTTCTTTCTCCAGATCTACGATGCTCAGAAAGTGTTGCAGAACACTGTCTTTCACCACATTTTGCGACGCCTTGAAGGTGTTGCAAACATAGAAGCGTTGCAGATCGGTTTTCGTCTTCTTCTTCACTCTGTTCTCTACTAAATTGTATCATCAGAAGTCAAATTTGAATGTTCTTGGTCGGATCAAAATCGTACAATTTTTGAATCCGATCACGCTATTTCAAGGCTTTATTGAATCCTGAAGTCGATAGTTTAATAATCCGTTTGTACCTGTTGTATTGAACTATTGTCTAAAAGAATCTGCACAGTAGATCCTTGAAGTCATAAGTACAGCAGTTATAATCTTCATCTTTCTCGAATCATCGATACAAATATCCAACAATTTTTAAACAATATTTTCAACTATGAATGGTTCGAGTTCAATCAATCTCAATGCTCTTCAAGTTATGAATCAACATTTAACGCGATTGGAGCGTTTGATGGTGAAAATTTCACTCGTTGGCAAGAGACGATGAAATTCTTTTTGATTACCGTCAAATTGTTCTATATTCTTGAAGATAACTTGGAGGAAATACCAAAGAAAACTGATAAACATACATATGAATTGAAAGCAAAATATGCAAAGCGCAAAGAGAATGATTTTCTATGCAGATGACACATTCTAAATGCATTGTCAACTTCTGTCTACAACGCACATAGGACTTTGAAAACTGCAAAGGCACTTTGGGCTGCACTAGAAAGCACATATCGCATATCTAAGGCAAATAACAAAAAATTCCTTTATTTGCAATTTTATATATTTCAAAATGGATGCCAATAAGTCCATAGTTGGATAAGTATGTAAAATTCTTAAACTAAAATGCAACATGGCATTGATTTTTTATGTACAAACTAATGTTGGTGCTTGAACGTAGTACGTATTCATTGATGATATGATAAGATGACGTAGGATCAAATTATAAATTTTTGCAGTCAGATGTAATCAAAACATACTGAATAAATATTAAAAAGTATAAAGTATGAAATTGTATTATGATATATAAATTAATTTCAGTCACATGGAACAAAATAAAATTCATGAAGCAAAACATAATGAGACATCTCTTCACTTTTTTCACACTTAAACATACAAAACAAACTATAAGCTTATATGTGAAATTTTATTGTTAAATAGTAGCTATAAGCTTTTTAGTCGAAATTTAACTTTTAAACAAATGATTGCATATTGAACAATGTAATGTAATCAAATGATATTTTATGTTTATAATATTATGTTTAATGATACTTTTGCAAAATAATTAAAAAAATTTATACATCCATTGATGAAAAATATATAAATTAGCCTTGTTTAGTTAAGTGCGATGTGTGTATACACACACGCACACGCACATGCACACATGCATACACATACACACACCTTGATATATGGACAGTTAATAATAAAGGTGCATCGTTTTTCGTGTTGTGTTCTAAGGCTCCAGGAAGGTTTTACTTCATTTTGCACCATGCGTCATTAGCAGCCATGGATGTTCCGTGGTTGTGCTTTTTTCTTTTTCTTATGGTTATTGTCATTTGAAGTGCAACTATGTTAAATTGTATAGAGCGCGTACAAATGCTTAGATCCTTGTAGGATTTGGCAAGCATGTAAAAAGAAGTTCATAGGCTAGCTTTGAGTGAAGCATGTATATATGGTAAGTTGATATCTTGATCTGACATTTGTTTAATCCATATGGGAGATATCTGAGAGTGATGAGCTATTATCATGATCTAATCATTTTTACTGAGATAGTCGGTATTTAAGAGTGTTGATTTGATATCTCAATCCGACTTTTTATTGTTGAGATAGTAAATGAAATGGTAAAATGATATCTTGGTATGACCTTTTTTTATCGATATATTAGATATATGAGAGTGGTGCGTTGATATTATGATCTAATCTTTTTAAGCGAGATAGTAGATATTCGAGAGTTGTAAGATGATATCTCGATTTACCTTTTATCTTACTTTAGAACAATAAATTTTACAATTGGACTTGGTTTTTTTATCTAGACAATAAGTATTTGAGAGTGAAGAGTTTAGATATCTCGATCTGATCTTTGTATGATAGCATGTACATGTGAGATTATTGATATTTATAAGGCATATTTGTTCACATCATTTTGCATACATTTATGACTTGCGACACGAGAAAGGGGGCGATATGAACGATGTGGGTTATGTTGATATGAGTGTCCATGATGTGATATAAGATAATGATATGTACATACGTTTTGCGAGAGGTATAGTACCCGTCAGTGCCGACCCAAAGAATACGTTGCCTAAGCCACATTTGAACTTTTTTGCCCTTTCCTACATAAAATTTCAACGTTTTGTTTTAAATATTAGATATAAGACAACATAAAAGACTAACATACAAAATGTTCACTTTGTATTCAAAAGGAGCAACATGAATTAGGCTACAATAATCAATTCGAAAAAGCATAAACTAAACATTAACTTTTCATACAAAATAAGAATCAACTTTCTTCACATATTGTAAAAAAATGCTTATTCTTGTATTTTTGTAGCAAATTCTTTAATCAAATTGTAATAATTAAGTTTTTCTAAAAACTCACTTTCAATTGAGATCATTGCTATAGTATGTTTAATCGTTCTTATGACATTGTAGTTCGAATAAAGTTTTTAATCAATTTCAATTTAGAAAAACTTCTCTCCGCTGAAGCAACCGTAGCCAAAATAGTTAACAAAATATGATAAGCATCCCGTGCATATTAGAAACCAAAAACTTCTACATATAATCTTACAAAGTCAAGAATGTTAATCGATTTAGTTATTTTCTTATGAACATATTTTGCAAAGCTTTTAAACTTGAAATAAATCTTTTACGTATAATACAGTGTTCATTTTATTTCAAGCAACTTTCTAACGAATGTAATGTTTGACGTTTGTTCCTCATGACTTAAATCCGATGTGCAATTAAGAATAACCGAAAAATATTTCCTTTTTTAAGATCTTGATTAATATTTTAGCTTGATCTCATTTGATAATAGGAGTATTATCTCATTTTGATTCTTACAGCTAAGATAATGATGTTGAATTTCTTTATTTACACATGTCGAAGATGATCTTTCATGATTAGATCAAATTTCGTAAGAAACTCAATAAGTTGGCACTCGTTTCTTATCGTCTTTTCTTTTGTCATTCTGTCTACTATATAATAACATGTTTTAAGCAAATTATGTTACCACAAATTTTATTTTCTATTTAATCTCAAAAATTATAAATACGTTGTTTAAGGTTTAAGAAAATAGGTTAAAATTGAGCTATATTAGTCAGAAAGCCATTTAAAATAAAACTATTTCCTAAATAAATCGCCTAGTAACAGCTTATCAGATCAACATGTAAATCAACGAATCAATAATAAATCAAGTTACGCAACTAATAAATCAGTTTACTCAACTGACCAACTAATAACACAACATATCAATTTGTCAATTTTAATCAACTATAAAACAAGTTAATCATCTTGCCAAATCACCTTGCAGAATCGCAGGCCCAGCAGCAAGCGTTGGGAAAGACCGAGCAAGTGGGATCTACAATGGCAATTGCAGTCGCACTGTCGCTATAACCTTAGTTCCAAATGCTTTCAACTCAAGAAGCGTGAATTTTGAATTGAGAAGTGAGAATACGGGAGGACATTGGTTTAGAATTGGAGGCTGGCTTGCACATGCACTACAAGAAAACTGCGGTTTACCTACGTCAAAATGGCGTAGGCCGCGCGTAGGTAAATGCATTAACTACGTAACCCCTACGCCAACTTTGGCGTGGGCAAAACTTGCGTAGCTAATAAAATACCTACGCTTTGCCTACGCCATCCGTTGGGTTGTTTCCTACGTCTTTCCTACGCCATAATTTTCTTACGCCTTCCCCACGCCATGTTGTACCTACGGTTTTGTTACGATATTTTTACTTCTTTAAGTGCTCACGTCTTTCCTACGTCATTTGTTTACCTACGTCTTTCCTACGCCCAGTTTTCCTACGCTTTACCTACGTCATTCTTACATATTACGTTTCCTACGTCTTTTCCATGTCATTCATTTATCCACGGTTTACCTATGCCTGTGTTTTTAATGTTTTTCCTACGCCATGCATACGACTTTTTGCTGCATTAATATTTCATTTACCTACGCCTTCCCTACACCTTCCCTACGTCTTTTCTGAAGCAATTTTGATATATTACTTTTCTATTTCATTTCACCACATTAAATAGAAACTAAAATCAACTTATTTTATATATATACACATTCCAACAAAAAGATTAACGTCAAACCATTCATCTTTAATTCAAAAAACAAATATCTCATTCATATTACAAAGTCAAACAATATTAATCAAGTTACTACATGTTAAAATAATATGATAATATGTTCATGATACATGACATCATACAGATACCATTAAATTTTTTTCAATACCCTCATTCCTCATGACAATCGTTCGGCTCTTCATCAAATCGCTGTCGAAGCATCTCGGTGAGTTGTTCATACTGCATCTTCAGCATTTGAATCTCCCCTTCTTGACGCTCCACATTTTCCTCTAGTTTGGCTCTAGTCTGTGCTTCTCCCTTATTAATGCTATAAGTAGCGTCTTTGTATTTCTGCATTTTATCAAATATTGCATTAATTTCTGCATTTAAAACTAATTAAAATAATGTTTTGTTGAAAGTTTAAATACTTACTCCAGGGATATTGCCATGATATGGCCTACGGTCCTTTCTTTTAGCTATGGCACCAGTAAGCTTGTCGAATACTTCTTCCTCGACATCATACGAAATTACTGTGCCTTGACTTTTCAATTCTTCAATTCTAGCTTGATATTGTGCCTGTATTTGTGATTTTCCAAATACAAGAACAAAAACATAAATACATATTTGAACTTGAGTCTCAACGTGCTGTGTTAAAGATATTAAAGAATAGGTAAAAAAGATTTATACATATTTGAGCAAAACATCCTGACAAAACCTACGGCATATTCCCATGGCATATTACGCAAGCTGAATAGTTAGCTTATATAACAAAAGTACAACCCATACAAACAAAAATCTGAGCTGAAGAATTAATTGTTTGTTCCAAATATCATTTAGTCGTATTAGAAATGCGTGAGAATCTACCCCTTTACTAGTATTTTCAATCTCACTGAGATTGTTTGTGAAAACTAGTACACAATTGATGTTTCAAACTACAGAGTTGGGAATGGATAAGAGACACTATCGAAACTTGGTGGGTAAGTTGACATATTTAACACACATCGGGTTGTAAGCTTTTTTTCTTTATTACCAAACAATCTTCGAACAATCTGTACTTTTTGCTACTCCTCGTATACAACAAACCACTCCATTTCACTGTACAAACATCCATTACTTCACCCAGTTACTATACACTGCTTCACATATTGTCTGCACATACATCTCCTACCAAGTGCATTCACAGACACGTTCATCACCATGCAAACTTCATCATTTATTAACCCAGGTACAACTACATATCACTGTTTCAAGCAACTGCCTCAAACCATTCATTACCACTCATACCACCTCAACTCACTGCCTTTCACCTCTGTCACATCCACCAAACCTCTGCTCCTACCATTCACCACTCCATATCACACACCCATCTTCATTACCATCTTCATTGAATCACCAACCTCCTTGTTCCTTCCCTAACTGTCAAACAACCTTCCACTTCTTGCTACTGCCAACTTCCTTGACACTGTTACTGCCCACTCAAACATCCCTGTGCACCATTTCCTCATCCATCACTGTTAAAATCCATTTCAGTCACCATATTCAAAGCCGCTGCAACCATCCCATATACAAACCACCCATAATCAACCATCCACCTCCATCTAAAATTCACCAACCATCAATACACTGCCAGCAGCCATACATACACGTCAGTCACATTCACCCTTCCAGCATACATTTCAGCTACTGCTTCCAACTGAACCACCATCTTACCAAACCATTATCATTTCTATATAATTGTTTTCCATCTGCCTTGCTGAACAAACTGACCATTCACCCTGTCACCACTTCAACACTTCTATTGTCAACCTGCCAACATACAAAACCCTATTCCATTACAACTGTCAATACATTTGCTACACTCTTTTGAAACTGCCACCACAGTCATCTGCAACCTCTTTTGCAACCACCTCCATACACTTATATTCATCACCCCTCACCATAACACTTCACTCCATATTTCATTTCAACCGCCAATTACATACAAAATTGCTTTCATCTGCCTGCAACCAAATTCATACATCAACCTTCGCTGCCTAATACCTTTCACAGTCATGCCACAACAACCATACTGCTCCTCCCAAACCGCAAGAAACTGCAAACATCACACTACCTCTGTCATAAACATCACACCTCTTACAACTCACAATTCATAACTTCACACAGTGCACACAAACTTATCTCTGCTATAAAATTGTATCATGCTGACTCCAACACCTATAAGAAAACATGACAGCTAAGGGTAAGTGGTCTGGATTTGGAAACAAAAATAATTGCATAGTTTGATAGAACTGATTTGCATTGACTAAAACTGAGGTATTAACCACTCATTGTTCCTCTTCTCAACAGTAAACATTAATGCATAAACATAATGTCAAATTATATATGTGTGTTATGCCTCATAGATTCATCTTTAATCTCAATGAAATAAAAATACCTAAAAATGTTCCCAAATTTTAACCGTCGAAGAGATATTTTAACAAAATTTAACTAATCTTGCACATATTAAACTATTAACCAGTTATTAAAACCAAGATATAAGAATCACTTACTGCAAATTCCATCGATGCTTCATCAATCCATCCACTAGTGGTAGATCCGCTGTCCGAAGTGACCTTGTGAGTCCTACAATACACTTCCCAAGTAGTTGGCTCCCTATTAAATTCATCGGTCTAGAAAATAAAGATAAAAATAGAGTAAAAATGTGAAAGCTGGTGTAAATTAATGTTAAAACAAGATTTTGGAGATCAAACCAAATCGTTTCGATAATCCGCAAAGGATCTCGAACCACCACAAGGTCGCTTTTGGTTTTGAGCCCTAGAGTTTGCAGCTTTTTCTACCTGAGCTTTTACTTCAAGAAGCTCCCAATATGCCAAAAACTGCTCATATATCTCCTGGGGTAGGTTCGGATGCTTCTTGCCTGACTCTTTCATACTGTGAATCCAGTCTCGATACTTCAAACTTGCTTTTCTATTCCATATCTGCTTCACAATTGCTGGTGAAGCATCATCTGTCCATTGAAATGACTCCTGTACATGTAGTGGAAAATGTAATGACCAAAAGAATAGATGTAACACAAATACACTAATATTATTTTACCAGAAACTCCTGAAACATCACTTTCTTAACATCATCGGGTATACTTTTAAAATTGGGCCAAAAATCGTTAACCCGTGCTAACAAACCTATTCGAATAGCATAAGATGTAGCCCTGGAAGTGAACTCATATCTGAAACATATAAATGTAAAGCATAAATATATATTTATGTTCTCACCTAACTTATTTCAAATTAGTCAAAGTAAATTAAACAGAGTCACAAAAGTCAACATCAATTAATTACTTATTTTGCAAAAGTCAACATCAATTGCTTATTTTGCAAGAATTCTTACCCAACATTGGCTTGCCAGAAAACTCCGACCCTTGTTACGGAGGAGGAGTCCGACACGGATGCATTAGTCGATGGATTGGTAGCATCAACTTCAAGGGAAGTAGGATGTACAACGGGAGGCATGATATTATGTTGCTCTGCTGACTGTGATCCCGATCCATCTTGACCGATAGGAGGTGCACTAGGTTGTATTGTGTTAGATGTGTTATTGCTAGAAAGACGTAGAGCGGGTCGTTTCACGGAACGACGATGACGATCAGCTCGAGTAGACATGTCCTGTTAAATGCAATTACTATAACATAGAGAAATACATATGATTTGAAGAATTAAATATACAACAAACTAATTAAAACAACATAAACTGAAGACTAAATACCCAAAGATAACTAAGCATACAAGATTGATTTGAAGTAAAAATTCATACTAGTGGAAAAATCAAACAAGTATATTAATGAAAGCATGCTACCAATCAACATTATCATCATAACTTCCATTAGTTACACTATCATATTCATCTTCACATTCATCAACTTCGACAATTTCATCTTCAACATCATTTTCAGCAGCTTCGATGTCATAATCAATTTTGACATCATCGTCAACCTCTACTCCATCAAATACTTCATTATGAAGTGGTCCGATGTCGTCAATGTCTTCAGTGATTTGCAGTAGTCCGTTATGGTCCAAATCATTCTGATATGGTTGATCTTCGCTTACGATCATGTTCGAATTGAGTGACCATCTTGGCTTTGTTTTAACGACAGCCCACCAATCCGCTTTATTGTTGTTCATAGCAGGATATGGTACATAATAAACTTGAGTCGCTTGCATCGCTAACACAAATGGATCATAACCCTGGTATCGTCTTTTGTGATTTATTTCAATAAGTGGATAATCTTTGTGTGCACGACGTATTCCAACATCTTTTCTATTGTCGAACCATTCACATTTGAACAAAATGGTTTTAAGCTCTGGTGCCATCGAGTAAGTAAGTTCAATTATTTCCTGTAACATGCCATAATAATCTTCTTTGTACATTAAGCTAAGCTCAGTTATGGGCATCCAAACCTTTTGTGGTAATAGCTTCTTAAAAACTATCGGAAATAGAGTCTCAAGAAATACATGACAATCGTGACTCTTCATTTCCGATAGTTGAAGGTCCTTCATGTCAACACATCGTTTCATATTAGAAGCAATTCCATCTGGTAACTTCAATTTTTCTACCCACTCTAATACTTTTTTACGACGAATATTTTCCAACTCATAACAAGCTAAACGTTTGAAATTTGGACGTTCACTATCAATTTTTAGTTCAGGACGATTACAGTAGAATGCAATATCCTTCCTTGACTTCAAATCATCTTTTGTTTTTCCCTTAACATTCATAATTGTGTTAAAGTAGTTCTCAAACACATTTTTCTCATTATGCATTACGTCCAGATTGTGCCAAAGTTTCAGATTCTTCCAATATGGTACCTCCCAAAATATACTTTGTTTGCACCAATTATGAATTTGTCCTTTACCAGGGATTTTTGGCTCTCTTCCTATCTCATGCATTTTAGGATAATCTTGCACGCACTTGTTCACTACTCAGAATGTCAGGTGGCTCTAAAGTAATAGTTGTATTTGCCCTGAAGTTTTTCTTATCAAATCTAAAACGGTCGTTTGGATGCAAAAAACGACGATGACGATCCCACCAACACTGTTTGCCGCCATATTTTAATCGAAAGGATTCAGTCGAATCCATACAGATAGGACAAGCGAACTTGCCGCTAGTACTCCAGCCAGAAAGCATCCCATATGCTGGAAAATCACTTATTGTCCATAATAAAGAAGCAAACATTCTGAATTTTTTTCCTTGACACGTCGTAAGTAACAACGCCATCTATCCACAGTTTTTTCAGCTCATTAACTAAAGGTTGCAAATATACATATATTCCGTTTTTGGGATTCTTTGGTCCAGAAACAATCACAGTTAAAAACATGTATGAATTCTTCATACACATCCACGGAGGTAAATTATAAGGTGTTACAATAACTGGCCATGTCGAGTAAGGTTTTCCGAACGATGCAAAAGGCGCGAAACCATCCGTACACAAACCAAGTCGGACATTTCGTGATTCTTTAGCAAAATCGGGATAAACTTTATCAAAATGTTTCCATGCCTCGCCATCAGAAGGATGTCATAAAATCTCTTCCTCTCGTTGTCGTTCATTGTGCCATCGCATGTGTTTTGCGGTAGCACAAGATGCATATAACCTTTGTAATCTGGGTGTAAGCGGAAAATAATGCATACGAGTGAAAGGTACACTTTTTCCATTGGTTTTTGTAGACTTATATCTTTTTTTATTGTAGAATTTACAATTCGTAAGGTTTTGATCTTCCTTCCAATATATCATGCATCCACTTGGGCATGTGTCAATTTTTTCATACGGCAAACCAAATGTAGATACTTCCTTTTTTAATGAATACCAATTACATGCCAACACATTGTCAGGTGGAAGCATTTCTTTACACAGACTTAAAATCGCATTCATCATGTTTTTCGACGCATTGTATTCGGATTTTATAGTGATTAACCTAGATGTAGCCAACAAGTGTGTCATTGTACAACCTTTATAAAACGGTCGTTTCGATGCTTTTAACAAATCAAAAAACTTTTTAGCTTCCGAGTCAAGTTCTTCTGCTTCATGTTCATCGGTCCACAAACTTGGACCGGCAGCATCATGGACCATTTCTGTCATTCTATCTTCCATACTATAGTCATCAAAATTAGCATCGATGGTTTCGGTTGCATCTTCAACTACCACTGTTGAATCATGCTTTGTCCCCGATTCACCGTGATATCTCCACACGTAATAATTTGGCATAAAACCATAATTATGCAAGTGAAAAGTTATAGTTTCGTAATCTTGAAGTTTCATGCAATGGCATTTCTTACACGGGCATCGAATTTCTATCATCTTTGTTTTATTACAAGACGCCACTTTTAGAAATGCTTCCACGCCATTTCTGAAATGCAATGATATTGATCCTCTTTTCCATCCAGGCTCATACATCCAAGTTCGAACTTTCATATAATCCATCTTTTACTGCATAATTACAAATAAATTAAATTATATTTAATTTTAGGAAATTTAAAGTCCAGAAAACAAAAAACACGTCTATATTTGTAAATAAGTTTGAAAGTGGTCTATATTTTATCAGAACTGTTAACAATGAAGTACTATTTGTGTTGATTGAGTCGCTATTTAATAATATATCATTAGTAGTAATTTTGGAAGACTTGTCTAATTGAGTATTACACGTGTAGCAAGTATAAAAATAAAGCAAGAACTGATAATCTGCAGTTCGATTATATACAGGAGCAGCTTAATTTGGGAATGTATGCCTAGATAAGATAGCTAGAGTATTCATAAAACTTAAGTTCCTTTAACAATTTTAGGTTCTAAGGTTGATTTTACAATGTCATATTGAGATGTTTTTCTAATGATGAATGAACAGTGTCTGATTGATGGGGCGGATGAGTATCTGCAACTATTAGATGTCATAAGTTATACAATGAAAACCGTCTGCAATACACCACTGTAGTTGCAATTTGATTGATGGTATGTAGTTGTCGTATCAACGTGAAGATTGAATCCAAACACCTATTAGTATTTAATTTGTAGCAAGTTAAAGTGAGTTTGTAATTTCAATATATTAACCTGTTTGGCCCTAATTTGTTTTGAGGTCTATTGTTTAGTTCATATCACTATTTCACTTGTTGAACTATTTTTCTTGAGCTGTAGATTTGTGAAGAATATCTTCATCAGTCTGGCAATTCATTGGATATCTTTTAGAACTATTTATCTCCATTTGGGTATTTGGCTCTTTTGTCTCCTTGGATTTTGGAACTCACACTTTAGCAAATTTGCATTGTTTCTCATAATTGTCCAAAAGTGCAGCAGTTAGTACATTTTGGAGAAAACCATGAATACTCCATACTTTGCAAAAACATTTTATTATTCGTTCCACCATTGGGATTTTGGAGGAATAACTTGTTGAATAATGAATCTCAACTAGAACGCAAAAGATATTCTAATCATTCCCTGAGTTATTTGGTACAATTTAGTAGGTCTACTAATTATTGAAATGTTCAACTTATGCCTAATCTCAGTAACACATTTATAATATTTTAACAAATACAGAAGGAAGAAAAAAAAAGAATAAACCTACAATCAGGACTAAAGTGTAGAATTGCACCCATTCTCAAGCATAAAATACATCGACTAGATTGAAAGCACGCACTTTGTACATAAAATGGTTAGATTAATAATTCAAAATTATATGATTGACTTAACATATGCCTCAATAGAATATAAAATACAGGCTGTTATTATTTCACGTCCCTTGCTCAAAAATAATCTTTTACAATAAAGATAGCAATCGATCCTAAATTACTTGCTAATCTAACCAATAAACAACTCATTTAATTACTAAATTAGTATCAATAGGTAAAATACGTCAACATCTTTAAATTGGGATAAGTCAAGATTTTACCTAAATCCTATCTACTTGTTCGATTCATATCTCGATGTGGACAAACATTAACATGAATATTTTGTTCCTTCTATTTCCATCCTTCCAAATTTGCCATATAAATCATTTTGATTTCGATTTCAAACCACTTTGTCATAGTCGCATGAAATCTAAAGCAGTAAAAGGGCGACTCAATTTTAGAAAATTAGACAACTCAAAACAAGAAATTCGCATACCTAATTAGCATTGGCAGTATAAAGAGACTGTAGCGGACTTCAAATCAGCAGTAGAAAATATCGCGTAGGAGGCAAGGATGAGCCGACGATGGCTGATGGAATAGCCGAGCATGCAGCGATGATTATTTAGAAGGCGTTGATTTTTGAAACCCTAGTTTTTTTGGGTTCAAGCATCGCCAGATTGCACCTGAATCGAATTTTTTTTTTTTATTCGGTAAAAACTGATTTTAGGACAAGGGAAGTATACGGTGACTAACGTAAAATTTTTTTTTTTTTTTTTTGCATGTGTAGGGACGGCGTGGAAAATTTCCTACGTTTTTCCTACGTCAATGTGGAATTGTATAAAATTAACAGAGGCATGGAAATGACGTAGGAGATTATCTACGCCTTTTCTATAGTATCATTTTACTATAGACGATTTCCTACACCTTACTTACGCCACGATTTTTTTTCTACATGTTGAATTTGACGTAGGAGAAGCGTAGGAAATTTCCTTACGTCTTCCTTACGTCTTTACCTCTTTCTACCAGTTTCCTACGCCTACCCTACGCCCCGCCTTTTGGCGTAGGGAAGACGTCAGAAATTTTGCGTAGGAAACTGCAGTATTTTCTAGTAGTGATGGGAATTGGTTTGGAGAAAGTGAAAACGAGAATACAAACTTTTTTATGCCCTAGCCTGGGGGGTTGCCCCAGCCTATGGGCTAGGCGGACTTCCCCCAAGGCCGGCTCTGGTACCCGTGGACCCTGTAGTTATGCTATTGATAAGAGTCAGATATGACATATGAGTTTTGTGATGTGATCATGATGATTATGCTGTATATTCACATAGTGCATGGTTAATTCCATCGGTTGGACGGTTAGTCGAGGATGTGACGACATACACGTGCTTACCTGCATCATCGGAGCTGTGGATTCTGGAATGAAGTTGGGGTTGTTATGGCGTAGCAGATGACATTGTATCACTACAAGAAAAAGGCAGAATACCGACAGCCAAGACCGACGGCTTCCGACGGCCATTTTCCGACGGCTTTCGACGGGCCGTCGGCGGCCGTCGGAAGCCGTCGGAAATTTGCGATTATACCTGCCAGCCGAGCCCTTTCTTCCTCCTCCATTCCATACGAAAATAAATCAAAAAACCCCCCAAATTCAACCCCCAAGCTTCCAATCCCTAATTTCTAGCTTCCGGATCTTCCAAGGCTCTCTAATCAAGCTTCATTACTCTTAATCTCAGGTATAATCTCTTATTTTTATGAAAAATTTAGTTTTTACCCTAATTATAGATTTGCATAAATTGATAAATTAGGGCGAATTAATGATTGCAATTGTTTCCACTAGCGTAATAACGGTTTATAGCATCATATGGTATACCGATTTCATCTTTTATCGTGAAATTGTGATAAACACGTATAATTTGTGCTTGTTCATGTATATGTATTTTGTTGTGTATGCCTTGATTCGACGATTGTATACGTTATTTGGAATAAGATAAAATGATTGAATGAACTAGGAGTATTATATTGTGCACGTATTTACTTATGACACAAAAAAATGCATTACTCTAAATTATAATTGTGTGTATTGAAAAATGACAAAATGTTAAACCAGCCCTAAGTTGATGCGTAATACGTCGAATAAATGTGTAAAATTAATATATAAATGTGAACAGTGAGTAAAACTGTATTTTTGAGTAAAATGCGCGCATGTTAACCGACAAATGTCCCTTAGAGAGTTTTTGGCCCCGTCTGACGAGTGTTGTACATGATCGTTGTATAAATAGTCGTTTTTTTCGAAAAACGACCATTTATATTCATCTGGTACAATGTTTGTCGGATTTGTCCCTGTATTGGACAAGTTATGAACACAGTAAGAATTTACATTTTGTATACTACTTCGTCTCAAACGGTTCATAAAATTTCGCCCTAACTTTTCTTTTTTGTTTCCTGCGTACACGCATTTGTGTACAATGCAGGGAACAAAAGGGAAATGCTGCCGAAATTTTATTGAATCATTTGAGACGAAGTAATATACGAAATGTAAATGCTTACTGTGTTTGTAATGGGAAGTAGGATGTCTGACCAATGAAAAAAAATTATATATATTTTTAATCGTTACGTACGTTAAAAAATGAAATGTGCCCTAGTTGAAAATATTTTTAAATTTGTGAAGTTGTTCTTTAAATTCAAAATATTATACGAACATGAAAATAATCTTTTTCGAATATGTATTCTTCAAAATAAATATTAAATTTTGAACTTCTCATTTTGTCAAATAGGAAAAATGATTGATTATTTTGTTGATCGAAGGAGATGGATGTACCAAAGAAAAGGACTGAGGGGCTCAATAAAAGAAGATTTTTATAATGGTATAAACGTGTTTGTTGAATTCGCCTTAAGTAATAACGGAAACGATCCAGAAATTCGTTGTCCGTGTAGTAGGTGTAGACATTTGAAGTTTTTGTTACCAGATATTGTGAAAGTTCATTTGTGCCAACACGGTTTCACACCCGAATATTATGTTTGGGATCGGCATGGAGAAGTTGTAGCAAATACTTCTGTAGAGTCTGAAAGTGTCGTTAACGAAATAGTTTCAACGACCCGTATAGAAAATATGGTCGAAGATGCAGCACGATCAATGTTTCCTATGGTTGAAGTTGACGACGATGATGTAAATGTTGAAGAACCAAATATTGAAGCTAAGAAAATTTATGATTTACTAGATGCAGCTAAGAAACCTATTTGGGATGGTTGTAAAAGCGGCACGCAGCTGTCAGTAATCGCAGAATACATTGCGATGAAGTCAAAATACAACATCAATGAAGCTGGGTTTACGGAGTTGTACAAGCTGCAAAAAGACATATGCCGCCCGATAATCTAATGTGTGAAAATCACTACGAAGTTAAAAAACTTATGTCGGCTTTTGGTTTACCGTATAAGAAAATAGATACATGTTTAAAAGGATGCATGTTGTTTTGGAAAGAAGACGCAAACCTTAGAAATTGTAAAGTTTGTAACCAGGAGAGATACAAACCAAGAAAAAAGAAGGGTAAGGAAGTTCCGTACAAGCGTATGCACTACTTACCCATAATTCCAAGACTTCAAAGATTATATGCATCTTCTGTAACTGCGTCTAATATGAGGTGACATAGCGTGAGAACGGAGGAAGAGGGTACGTTGACACATCCGACCGATGGAGAAGCATGGAAGCATTTCGATAAAACGTATCCAAATTTTGCAGCGGAGAGTCGAAATGTTAGATTAGGATTATGTACGGACGGTTTTTCTCCATTTTCTCAATTTGGTTCTAAATATTCATCCTGGCCCATTATCGTCACACCGTATAATTTACCTCCATGGATGTGCATGAAAACGCAATATATGTTTCTTACTGTTGTCGTTCCTGGCCCCGACGATCCGACACAAGGAATCGATGTATATTTACAACCGTTGATTGAGGAGTTAAAAATACTGTGGAACGAAGGAGTAGAAACATACGATGTGTCAAAGAAGAAAAATTTTCGTATGTTTGCTTCTTTGTTGTGGACTATAAGTGATTTTCCTGCCTATGCAATGCTTTCGGGATGGAGTACTGCCGGTCGTCTAGCATGTCCATATTGCATGGATGAAACACGAGCGTTTTCTTTACCTCATGGTAAGAAAATTTCATGGTTTGACTGTCATCGATATTTTCTCCATGTAAATCATCCCTTCAGAGGAGACAAGAAAAACTTTTTAGCTAATAGAGTAGAAAACAGACAACCACCGACGATATGGTCAAGCGAAGACATATATGAACTTGTTAAGGACTATCCAAAGATATATGAAACGGGGGAGCAAACAGAAATTGAAGGCAAATCAGTTGTTCATAACTGGTGCAAACAAACTATTTTTTGGGAGTTGCCGTATTGGAAACATCTTCTGCTTCGCCATAACATAGATGTGATGCACAATGAGAAAAATGTATTTGATAATGTGTTTAACACAATTTTGAATGTGAAAGGGAATACGAAGGATGATTTGAAATCAAGACGTGATATAGAAGAATTATGCAAACGTCCCGAGCTTCATATGAAACCAAATGACAGTAAAAAACCAAAAGCTTGTTACGAATTAGATAATAATCAAGTTAAAGCTGTGTTAAAATGGGTGGAAGGGTTAAGATTTCCTGATGGGATATCATCAAATCTTCGTAGATGTGTTGACTTTATAAATGGTAGATTGAGCGGAATGAAAAATCACGACTGTCAAATAATGATGGAAAATTTATTTCCCGTTATGTTTAAAGAACTACTGCCGTTAAAAGTTTGGAAGGTAGTAACGGAGCTTAGTATGTTTTACAAAGAGCTTTGTTCGACTACTTTAAAAGTGCAACGTTTACGTAAACTTGAAGTGGACATTCCTATATTGCTTTGCAAATTAGAGAAAATATTTCCGCCGGGTTTTTTTAATGTGATGGAACATTTACCTGTTCATCTTCCATCTGAAACACGACTTCGAGGTCCTGTCCAATACGGATGGATGTATCTATTTGAGAGGTATGTAATATGTTATAACGTAATTTAATTGCATTTGAAAGATGAAGTTAATATAAATTAATGTTGCATAGATATTTGAATCATCTGAAGAAAAAAGTGAGACAAAAAGCACGAGTTGAAGGTTCGATATGTAAATCTTACATCGAAGAAGAAGCTTCGTTCTTTTTCTCTCACTATTTCAGTGACCATGTGAATATTTCATTTCAAAGTGTTCCTCGTAATGATGAAGGCGACGAACAAGAGTCCTCTCAAGCAATGTTATCTATTTTTAGACAACATGGTCGGCCTTCTGGAAAATGTGTGGAAATATGGCTAGACGATAGAGATTTTCGTGTAGCACACACTTATATTCTTCTAAATTGTGCCGAGGTTGCACCGTTTGTTAGGTATTCTGAAATAATAATTTTTGTTTTATTCTTTTCTGTAATGCATGCGCGTGTATAACCTAATGTAATAATTTGTTTATATAAACAGTGTTTATGAACGGGAACATCCGAACGGAGATCTCAGTAAAGAATTTTCCCGTTGGTTTTCAAATTACGTTTATGAGCCGAAAAATTGTGTTGTTGACGAAGGGTTGAAACATCTTGCAATGGGACCAAAAAGAGTGGTCAAGACATATCCAATATATTTCGTCAATGGATACAAATTTAACACCAAAGAATACGGTGCAGAAAAATTAACAAATAATACTGGTGTATTTGTTAAAGGTAGTGACGATCCAGAAAACCATTTAAATGATTTTTATGGCGTTCTAACACAAATTTTGCAACTGACATATTTCTCAAGACCCGCGGAGGAGGTGTTTCTATTTAGATGCAATTGGTTTAGCAATGTTCCAGGTTCTGGAATTAATGTGCATAAGGATTATAATCTTATCGAAATAAAGCATACATCGCACTATCACAAGTATGATCCTTTTGTACTAGCCAAACAAGCATTGCAAGTTTATTACGCTCCTTATCCGTCTCTAAAAAGAGATAAAGCAGATTGGTCTGCAGTTTTTAAAACAAAGGCCAGATTCACATTCGATGGGAAGAATATTCCGGACGAACAAGCTTATCAGGCAGATCTTGAGCAAAATAACGAAATAATAATTACAGACGATCATACAGATTTTGGTCCTTTGATCGATGAATCAAATGTTTTGGTAGAAGCGTTTGACAGTGCAGAGGAAAATATCGTCGAAAACGAGACCGAATCTGAATCAGAAGACGATGATGACTGATATAAATTTGAATCTGTTTTTTTGCAATTGATGTAACTATGTTGAATTCTTGATGTATTATGAAATTGATGTAACTATGAAACTAAATCCGTTTACTATTGTTTTATGTTATTTCAATTTGTCATTTATTTAGCAATTTTTATTAAAAATGCAATGAACTCTGCTTATCGTAGGAAGAGTACACCCATTATGAATCAGGTATAACAAACTTACATTTCTATTTACATTTCAGTCATTATAATTAAGCAATTTATACCGTTGATGTCATGTTCATATGAAATATATTTCATTATCATGTTTTTATTCTCTTATATAATGATGTGTAAACGTCACAGGTTTATCATTATGTCACATAGAGGGAGGAGCTCTTCCCGTTCTTCAGGAGGCGATGGCAGTGGCCCATCGCAAGCGCCACACCGTCCAGTTGTTACGTTAGTCCCCAAAGCAGATGGGTAAAAATTAAATCTTATTCATCATCTTATTTTTTCTATACTATACGTACGTACTTATCTGTATCGTACTTAAAAACAGGGGGTTCGAGCTACTACCCACTAAGGTAGTGTTGGACGTCTCCAGAGCAGCATATCGTAGTAGGATGAGTGCGTGCTGGCCGAAGTGGGATACCATCCCTCCGCACATCATAGAGTGCATATGGCAGGATGTCCTAGTATGTGTAATTTTTATGTTTTCCATTTTTAATTCGTTTTTGTCGTTTTTCTACCGTTTATCGTTTAAAGTGTAATCTTTTTCTAACACAGGCTGAGATAGACATCCAGACAGATGATATGCAGCTGGCACGAGCATACTGAATGAGGAAGATGCGAAAGAACTACAGAGACACGATATCTGAGGTTAAGAAATCCGGGAAGAGACCACGGTGGATGGGGGAGAGCGTGTGGCAAGCTTGGTTGAGCTACTGGGAGACGGACGAGGCGAAGGCAAGTATACTAATTTTTTTTGAATTATTAATTTAACGTGATTGGAAAATAATGTATCAAATTTTGAATGTACAGGCAGAGTCGGATAGAAACTCTGCAAATAGAAATAAGAATCCCGTTACTCATCGCGGAGGATCGAAGTCGTTTCAGCAGTATCGGTAGGAGTTGGTAAATTTAATTACTGAATAATAAATGTAAATAGTTTATGCTATATGATTTTAAATGTATAATAATTGTATGTAACAATCAACTTCAGGAAGCCGAGGCACATGGTCCTGTCAGCTATATGGACGTGTTCACCCGTACGCATGCTGTCGAGCATGTTAATTCAGACGGGACTGTTTCGTACACATGGCAGGACGATAAATCCAGTAAAAGCCATGTAAGCATATTTCATTTTATTCAGTATTAGTAATTGTTTTAGTTGTCAAATTATTATGAAATAAGATATGATATTATTAATTTGTCAATGCAGGAGATGTTTATGGAGCAGCGACAGAAACTCCTTTCTGATACGGGTCGAGAGCAGCTGACGACCGATGAAGAGGACGTTATTTTTGAGTCCGTTATGAGTCCACCAGAGCATGGTCGACGATACGGATTTGGCAATTTAGCGGTAAATAATTTAATTTTTCTTAAAATACTTAAAATATGATATTCTTACCTTTTCAAAACAATAAACTTTGATTTTATTTATTTTTCAATTATTGCAGTCCAGTAGTCAGAGTAGGAGACGGCGGAGTAGACCTTAGAGCGAGCTAGCAAGTATAGAAGAATTGCAGACTAGAGTTCAGCAGTTGGAGGAGCAGAACCGCCAACAGGCCATGCAGACGACACAGTTATTTGAGTACATGCAGCAGTTTGGTGGCCGCTTCCCTTCATCGGCTGGCTCTGGATCTGAGGCAGATTGATTCATTGCTTTCTGATTCGTTCGTGCAGGTATGTTTAGTTTTAGTTTATAATGATTTGGTAGATGAAACAATTAATTGTTGATATGTATAATTATATATAATACACTTGGTTCTGTAGCTATATCAGGATATGCATGATTAGAACAGTTATTGTTAGTATTATTGTTAATGTTGGAATGTTATGTATATTTTGTATTTTATTTTTATTCCAATTTTGTTTATTTCTGTGTCTATTGAATATTTTGGAGTATTGGTTTGCATGTTTGGTTGGATTATTGTTTATTGGATTGTGCAGTATTGATATTGTAGTGTTTGGAAGAGAAATGTGGTTGGAAGGCTCTATTTGCAGCAGATTTAAAAAAAAAACAGCAGATTTCCGACGGCTCCCGACGGCTTATAGGTCGAAATTTTCATCGGTTACCGACGGCTCCCGGCGGCCTGATTTCCGGCGGTTTCCGACGGTTTCCGACGGGCGACGGAAGCCGTCGGAAACCGCCGGAAGCCGTCGGAAGCCGTCGGTAATCTATACGACAGCACCCGTCGGTAGCCGTCGGAAACAATGCTCCCCGACGCCGTCATTTCCGACGGCTTTTTCCGACGGCTTCCGACGGCCGCCGACGGTTTTCAGCCGTCGGAAATCCCCCTTCCCCTTGTAGTGTATTGACGGCAGTCCACGTACCCGATGGATGTCGTTTTAAGGTGCATGCGGGATCTTTACTTACTGTTGTAGATTTGATGTGTTGTGTTTTTACTTTCGTCTATATATGGTGATGCACTGTATGACGTGGATGAACGTTGATTTGTATCTTTGGAATATGGACGCTTCAAAGATATCTAGGTTTGTGCATGTAGCGTGTAAGAGCGTTGTAGATGGTGACGGAAACGAAAATATGAGTTTTTGATATTTAAAAAAGCTTATGAGAGTGATAAAAACATATGAATAAGGCGTTAGGATGAGCAGACGATAATGCCCTTGGGCACATGCATGCTAGTGTGACTGACTTTATGGTTGGCAAGAGCGAGGGCTGACATGTACATTAGTTTGGTTTCTTACTCAGCATGTGCTGGATTCAATTATGGTTTCATGGCTTGTGTATGCATATTTGAGTTTGTGGAACATCGCACACGCTAAGATGAATTCATGATGGAGCTTCTCATGTAATCAGTTTTGGTGTAGATTAAGATCCACAATCGGTTGTAGCATGATCGATAGGTTATAGGGGTTAGTGAGTCAGAGACCGATGTTGGTTGGATGGCTGTGTGTATATTTTGTCATCCTTGTTATTACTTTTTATGTTGTATGTGGCATGTATGTTTATCCACTATACTACTTGCATGATAAGCATCTTAAACCCATTTATTAGAGTTTTTGTATTGTGCTGTGCATATATTGGGATATAGACACTTATTTAAGCATGTTTGATTTTATGCAGATCTATGTTATATTAAACGCTAAGCTAGGTGATACGACAGAAGTCTCATTTCGTTTAGTGTCGCTTAAGCACTGCTTACGCATCGCCTAAGCGATATTTAATTTTTGAATATACATTATTTGTACTAGTATGAGTCCGTGCTTCGCACACGGACTGTTTATATTATTGTATACGTTAATATTTTGTTTGAGCCATTAGTTATACAAATTGAAAATTCTTTTATATGGTAGCAACCGTATGAGTGTGGACATGTAAATGGAAAGCGGGGGCATTTTAGAAATTTCAAAAAGACACCGTGTAAATTAGTTCAACGAATTTTCTTTAGTAGGAGTAGAGATAAATATAAATTTACACAGATTGATTATATTAAATGCATCGTTGTCCGTGTATGCACGAATTAATTATAAAGAAGTAAAGTTTTACTTTGAAGTTAACTTGTAAATTAATCAGTTGCAAAAGTTGGATTTGACTTCCGTTATTAATTAAAAGTAAGCATACTCGAATTGAGTAA
The DNA here is from genome assembly GCA_030765085.1 of Allium cepa. Lineage (NCBI taxonomy): Eukaryota > Viridiplantae > Streptophyta > Magnoliopsida > Asparagales > Amaryllidaceae > Allium > Allium cepa. The sequence goes on along the minus strand of CM060938.1, from coordinate 455,164,282 downwards.
AAACCATGCAATTTTGTCTAATAAATAGTCATATCCAAATGTAAAAACTACTTACCACCCATCGGTCTACATGAAGAAAATGAGAAAATTTTGTTTGGAGGTGTCGCTTTCGTGTTATAACCTCATTACTTCTCATTTTAAAAATAAAATATTTTTTACTTGGTAGCTTAAATTTAAGTGAAGCGCATGTAAGCGCCAATTAAGCACGCTTAAATACTCATCGTTTGATTCTGTCGTCTTTTCAAGAAATTAAACGTTGTACATGCATTAAGCACTTAAATGATGCTCAAGCGACGTTTAAGCGCGCTTTTCATAACATAGATGCAGATTTGTTATGCTTATTTATTACACTATGGTTGGACTTACTATATTGTGCATATGATGATGGTTCTTTATTTGTGTAAAAAATTACATTAACTATTTCCCGGTATATGATTAATTATATGCATACATATTTATTCTAATACGATTTTAAAACACGTATTTTAAGGTTACAGGGGTTAGATAGTAAGAGGGATCTTCGCCATCGTAGGAAGATAAAATAAGTGTCTCACAAAGAGAAAAAAAAAAAAGAGTTCGTCCATGTCCGTGGCAAAGGAAGTTTCTCCTTTAGAGAGCTAAGAGGAGTTCCACTGTATATTTGGAAAAAGAAAGTTCGCCTCTATCAAGGAATTAAGAGAGAGACGAATAAAGAAAAATTTGGAGTGTCTCTTCTATGTATTCAAGAGAAAACATATCACCATCAGGTGAGATTCTATACCCATATTCTCTTATCATCATGTAATAAAAGCTCACTCGTGATATTTCCCTTTAAATGTTTCTTCACAATAAAACACACACACTCTCTCTTAATTGCTTTATTGTTTACATGTGGTATTAAAGCAGATAGTGGTGATTCGGCTAGGTTGATACATAATAGAGCTCAAATTGAACTCAAAGGAGGCGAGTCAATGGGGATTAAGATATCTCTTATCTATTGAGGAAGAGTGGTCGGAAACAATAGACTTTGACTTAAAGGCCTTGTGCGACAATCGCACTTAAAAGGCATTGTTCCCTTCACCTTAGTGGAGATGCATTAGTTGTCCTCATCTGAAGTTTCCAAACTCATTGACTTGGATGATTTATCCATATGAGCTCGAACAACACTTTCTTCATAGTATAGTGGACTGTTTTAAGAGAGTGGTCATTGGGACACAAAATAGACGCAACACACCTTAACCATTGGATCTTGGTACAAATTGTATTTGTATTTCATCTTGATACTTTCATTTGATAGATCAAACGATGAATATTTGTCTCAAATGATGAGTAATCAATCAAATCTGATTTTGAAAGAATGCAAGAACCGTGTTGAACTCGAATATAATAAAGTAAATAAATAATAGTAAAATTATTGATTAGTCGATGGTAAGTTTTATTTTTCCTTCGATTTATTGTTTCAGTTGTAAATAGGAAGTCTGCTTTGCTAATTGTCGGGTTTACGGGAGTGTTTTTCACTATTTTACATTTGGCAAATTGAAGATTTGAAAATATGAACTGTGAACATGCCTTCTAAATGACTGTTTGCCTTGGCTTGAAAGCAATTGTTTTGTAATGAAATCTTGCTGACGAAGTATGAATATATGATCGATTATATATACATATGCATGCATGCATGCAGCATGTATGTAAGCAAAATCCATCGATAGAAAGTTTTTCAACCGATACACTAACTAAATATGGGATGTATCTGGTGAACGTAGCATGAATCCACTATAGATCCCGCTCAAGCGGAAGCTTTGTACAAACTAAGTGAAAGATATCACAATTGTGTTTAGAAAGTACATATCTCTAAATTAGCAAACAAAATTCAATATCATTACTCACTTTGATTATACACCTTATAGTTATATTAGAAAGAAGAAGAAAAAAAAAATCACCTTCAAGGTTCAAACATGCGCAATAATGCTTACAGTTACAACATAAGATAAAACAACATGCTTCATAGAAATTCAGAATCACGCATTTTTTTTAGAGCAAATAAATAAAAACACACAGGCACAAGCTCTTATGCTTTAAGGAGAAACTCAATTCTTTTGCTTTGCATGGACAAGAGGTTTCAGTTTCTGTATCATCTGATCAAAATCATCTTGAGTCTTAATCAGGCTCAAGCGTGTGTACCGACTATCTGCTTCGAAAAGCACACCACTTTGAGTTTTAATCTGTCCATTTCTTAGTACAGCTTCACAGTCCTTGTCTTCTTTCCATTCGCACTTTAACCATCCATAAGCTGTCATTCATTTAAATTAAACTCAAGTTAATGCCTAAATTTAATATATCTCTATATAAAGCATAAGAGAAAGAAGTATATACATACATGGAGAGGGGTCCCTAATTTTTTTGAAGTAGTTGCAGTACTCTGGGGCTAACTTTTGAAGGGAGAATCGGTTAGAAGATGATACTAACTTGCTTAGTTCGATCCACCTCTTTCTTAGTGCTTGATAACCAAATTCATTGATGTCACCCATAGTGCCGCGCTTTGTTTTTATCTGTAGTAAAATTTCTTTTATAAGCTTTAATGTTCTAAGCTGTGTCTCATGAGATGTCCCCTCAGAGTTTTGTTGCATATACTCTGTTATTTTATTGTAAACCTTCTCTTCCTTTATCAATGCCCACCTAACAAATGATCATGAGAATTGTTACGATCTTCGTGAATGAGTAATATTTAGAGTTATATTGTGAAGTGAAGATATTTAGTTGATAAACCTACCCAAATCGACTTCCAGAGTGTCCAGTAAACTTGGACATAGAAAACAGCATGATGTTTTCATCCGAGGCATACTTAATAGCAGTATACTGTGGCCAGTAGTACACCTGATCATAGATAGCAGAAGATCCTTTGATTATTGAATGCCTAAGTCGACCCTCAGGATTATTCGGTGAAGTCACCAGTTCTATGAAATTCTCCGGAGAAGTTGTCTTCACATAATCCGATGCATTTCCTTTCCACTCGTACCCTTTGAAATTGAAAAAGCTGGTCTGTCTTCTGAACACCTGTTCCATGTAGAGCAAATATTGTTCAAAATAAAAAGTACTTATATTGGACGAAACAAATAAAGCTAGAAGCTACTTACTGGATAGTAAGGAACAGCAGCAACAACTTTTTTAACAGGAGCTTTCGGATCACTCGTAACATTAGGCGAAAGTGAGATGATTAATCCATTGAGAAGTTGAGTCACCCCAGTACCAAAGACAATGTATCTACCATCGGTTTTAGCATTACCCACAGCGTTATGTAAGAGTTTAATATGTCTTTTAAGCACTACTGAAATAAAACTTCCAGGAGCAAAATAGTAGCTCATTCTATGCCATCCTGATATTAGTACTGCAGTGTTTGATTTATGTCGCATCCAGTATTCTTCCAGGAATAAGGAGTCACCACTGTATTTTCAAATTTGGGATAGAGTAAGTTTCTTAAGCTTAAATTTAAATTTGTATTTGATTTTTACATAGAAAACTAACCAGATATTGAAATCTTATTTTGAATATGTAACATGTAAATATATATCATTATATAACAATATATAGCTCTTATATACATCACCTAACCACGTCTGCAGAGCAATTAGGAAGCAATGTAGAGCAGTCAGAACCATTGTAGCAATTATTACACTCGCACATTGGAGCTCCATCGGCAATAATCCCATCCAAAAATGCTCTGCCATGGCTGGAACAATTGATAGCGGCAACAGCCTCAGCTTCTTTTGCTGCCTTCCATGTCCAGCTTCTCCATGGAAATGCTGTGCTGTTCAATGTGATATTCTGTCCTACTCCTGCAGCTTCACCACCTTTGATTAAGTTGAATGAGACGAAGAGTAGAGTAATTAGTAGCAATGGCTTTTCATAACCAAGTAAGTGGTACTCCATAGCTTGCTTTGCCTTTACTTCGCTTTCTTCAGTATACTTCGTTTGATGCTAATTGCCTTATTCTGCTCTCCTTATATAGAGTAACGAGCTTACTCACACTTATGTTTAAGAAGTGTGCGATGACACACATATTTTTTTTGAAATTGTTTAATAGCAGTAATAGTGATGATCATTGCAATATCTTGTATTGAATGCAATATTTTTGCTGTCCCACTTTTATTCTTTTAGGGCAAAGATCAAAACCTCAAGTTTTGACAAACAATATTTCGGGGTTAGTTTTATTGTTCTTTAATAATTCTTCTTTATTTTATTTTTACATTTGCCGCATTCAGTACACCGTTCATTTTATTCATTATTTTCATGATTCTCTTATTAAACAGACACTATGCCTTTTATTTTATTTTTTGTATTTATATTTCATTAATTATATTTTTGAAATAACTTTATGTGCACTTGAATTGCAGTTGCCATAGAATCAGGGTGATCGAAAGTTTTTGCAACTGCACAGGCAAGTAGTAATTTCTTATGTATTCAGTGTGTTCAGAAAGCACAAAAACCTCAGGTAATTGCCGTGACTTATTGGAATGCAACCCTTGTGTTTGTATTTAGATTGTAAGATCATTATGTCTATGAACTTGTACAAACTTAAAAGAACTTTTCATGGGTCCAATTTAAATTGCTTCCTTCTTTACATGATTCATTATAAATGTTACATTAAAGACTTAACTGCAGATCTGAGTAAAGACCTGGCTTTGATATATTTAGTATCACCATATATGGGCTAGTATATGGCATATCCTATGCAGAAAAATGTATACTTCTATCGCATTATGATTTGGTTGACTAAACACGTAGTTAATGATATTTAGAGCTGTATATGTGGGTGTGATAAGTATTACCATGCACACCTTATGTGATTTATTAAACGGTAGAGTATAACTTGCGAAGAAACATGAATTTTAATTTTAATTTTTTAAAGCTTTTGATACGCCAACTTTAATACTGCTAAATTTTTTATAATCTCGTGATCTGTATGGCTGAATTTGAAGGAAACATTCTTTCATTTCTTTTTGGATTATGTTTATAGGATGCACCTACTTCTGTTATTTAGTATAAATTTAACGAGTATACATTATTTATTACAGGGAATTAGGCTGAAGGAAAAACTTGAGAACACTTTTAGTCTGAAGGACAGAAATTTTAAAATTTAGCCCGAAGGACAAAAAATGATATATTCATATAGCATTGCACATCCATTATACTATATTCATATAGCATTACACAGCTGCTTGTTTGTGTATGCAGAAACTTATAAAATTGTGTTGTATATAGCATTATAGATGTGTAATGCTATATGAATATAACATTATGGATGTGTAATGCTATATGAATATATCATTTTTTGTCCTTCAGGCTAAATTTTAAAACTTCTGTCCTTCAGACTAAAAATTTTCTCAGGTTTTTCCTTCAGCCTAATTCCCTCTTATTTATTATTTATTTAACGTATAACTTTGGTCTTTTCCCAGCATTTGGTGCATATATATTGTGATATGATTTATTGAATTTTGTACAACTATCCTAACATGTTAAGATACAGTAAACCCAAATGTCTGCATCTGTGCAAAATGTTTAGCTTAACACGGTAATACCTTGGTTCAGTATAAAAAATATATATTGACTAAACACTGTTAATTATCTATCATATGGCGAAACATAAACTTGTAAGCAACCGGAATCGGGCGTGGATCCTTTGTCGCAATAGTTCTATGCCCTCTATGCTCATATGACTCAAGTCGTGCAATTTTTATTTATTTATTTATTTATTTTTTTATATTTTAAAATGCTTAAGAAAGCCCATTCAATTTTCAGACAATAGGACAAGCCCATAAGCATACAGTTATCCAATTGGTACCGTCTTTCATCTTGTGCATAGGATAATAGGTCGTGAAATGTTGTGTACACGTTTAATGTGTCGGATACTTCTTGCCAGCAGCTTGTGCGCAGCACTCTACTGCGGAATTGTTATATTTTGCGATACTAAGTGCACAATTTATTTATTATTGAAATTTGGTTCCGCACTTATTTTTATATTTGATGAAAAAACACCTTTTCAAAACATGTTTTAAATTACAAAAAGAAGTTTATTTTCTTTTTGAAAATTAAATCTGCACGTTAATTGAATTTTTTTTTGAACTGTAAATATTTGTAGAAAACTCTGAAAATATAGATTTATCTGCATTTTGATGATACAAGATCACAAATCATATAAAACAAATATGCCAAAAAATAAAATCACGCGTGTTCATTATGTAAATACATAAATTATGGGGGTCGTATTTGCATGAGATGACAAATAAATAAATGCATGCGCACGTTATGCAATAATATATATGCAAAAGAATATGCATATTTTTTTTTTCTCAGTATCGCATTGCTTTAGGATTATTTTCTCCATTCTTTGCTAATTAAAAGTAATGAGTGAATTACTTGCCCCATTTGTTAGCATTGTAACTTGTCTCTATTATTCTCTTATCTTACCTTGTTAATTTAATCAACGACTTACATGAATTTGTACTGACTATATATTGAGGGTAGACTTAATTGTAAACTCATTTTGTCATTCAGGCAGCGATCCCCTAATAGAGCGTCTCTTCTTGCTAAACCAAACTTAGGGCTTTAGTAAGTAAACTTTTATGTTGTAATATCTTGCAACTCTCTCATGTATAATAAAATCTCTCTCATTTGGACTGGACGTGCATTATTTTGATGATAGTGGAACTAGTATAAATATTGGACGTTTCTTTTCTTCTTTATAGTTATTTACTATATATTAGGAGTAATAAAATAATTATCGCTAGACTGAATGATGTTCAATTGGAAAATCTAGATCTTGTTTATTGTTTTTTGTGCAATTTTTGCACAACAGATTGGTATTAAAGCTGTAGATTTTTCTCAACAGATTGTTATCAGAGCAAGGCGATTTGTTTAAATTGTGCAACAATGGTTTCTAGAAATAGCGGTAGGTCTGGTGGTAGTTACGCTATTACTCATTTTGATGAAAAAAAAGATTTTGTGCAATGCAGAATATAAAGATGGAGGAGATTATGTTCAGAGAGAAGAGTATTCCAGTCTTGGAACTTTGGTGATAAGGAGTTTAGTGTGTTGAAGTGACATCTGGATTTATGTTTGCTTCACAGCTCAATGCTGATGTGTGAATCATGTGTTGATTTTCATGGGAAATTTGAGAGATTGCAAAAGGAGATTCCATTTTCTTTTGGTGCACCATATTTGTAGTCCACTTGATTCTTCGAGTATTGAGGGTGGTGCTCATAATACTGAAGAGTTCAGCTTATATAGCTGATTTTGGTGACGGATTTGACGCCGTTGAGGCTTGTAGACTTGTGATGCTGTCTTGGAGAGTTCAGTTCTTAGAGCTGATTTTTGACGGATTTGATGCCGTTGAGGTACATCGTCGATTTCATGTCCATTGGCTTTTTTGTTTTTTTTTGACTGGTGATTCAGTGGATTTTTTTGGCATTGAGATTATTTTGGTTTTACCTTCTTTTGGTTTCAGATATTTGTAAAACATTTTGTTAACGGCCAGGGACATTGTCTGTGCTTGTTAGCAAGGTGTGATGGGGGTGGCCTTGCCAGAAACCGCTGGGGTAAGTATTCATTTTTAGTTCTATCTCGTTTAGAGATTTTGGTTAAAGGTGGAGTTCGTTTTTTAAAGGGTTTTATGTTAAAATGGAAATTTGAATCGGGGTGTTAGAGATATGTAATTTTGCATCAATGTGGAGTGTTAAATTTTGATGATGCAAAATCACAAATAGAAGGAAACGAATAAGAAGAAAAAAGGAAATTAATCACATGTGTTAATTATGAAAATGCATAAATTATTGGATCGCATTTGCATGAGATGACAAAGAAATAAATGTATGTGTACATTATGCAATAATATATATGCAAAGGATATACATATTATTTCTTTCTCAATAATCGATCGAATTGCTTTGGGAGTATTTTCTTCTATCTTTGCTAGTTAAAGTAATGAATGAATTATTGACTATGTTTGAATCATTTGTTACCATTATAACTTGCCTCTATTATTATTTTTACCATGCTTTGGTAATTTAATCAATGACTCACATGAATTTGCACTGGCTATATATTGAGAGTAGACTTCATTGTAAACTCATTCTGGCATTCAGCCAACGATCCCCTAATAGAGTGTCTCTTCTTGTTGACTATAACTTAGGGCTTTGGTAAGTAAACTCTTATCTTGTAATCTCTTGTAACATTCTCCTGTGTAATAAAATCTACAATATCTTGATAATAGTGGAACCGGTATAAATATTGTGCGTCTTTTTTTTCTTTATGGTCATTTACTATTTATTTGGAGTAATGGAATAATTGTTGCTAGATTGAGTGATCTTCAATTGGCAAATTTAGATCTTGTTTATTGTTTTCCACGTTTGTGCAATTTTTGCACAATTTTGCAGATTTCTCTATAAATATTTAAATAGCTTTTCGTATATTTCATAAAACTTAAAGATAATGGTTTGTTTACAACATGTTTTTGAGAGTACAACTATGTATTTTGCAGCTTAAAGATGGTGTTCTACAAAAGTTCCCTTATTTATTTTTCATGGAGATTGGACTTTGGTAAATTCGGGGAACTATCAATTATGACAAGTTTATGTTTAGTGATTTATTTTTATTAGAATATTTATTAAAGGACACTTTATCACTGTAAAAATTTAAAAATAAAATAAAGATAACAACATTTGAAAGTTTGATTTGATTGTATTAGCATAAAAAATATATAAACATGCAATATTTTTTAGGAAAAGCTATATAAGTATATGTGAATAACTTGTTTTCCATAGAGATTAACTAGGAATAACTTTATTAATTGTAATTCTGATGTTTTGATAATATTAAATGCAAATAGGCTTAGTCAAGGATCGCTATCACAAGCGTAGAGTGGTGTGACACTTTATACTAAGCTTCTAAAGATAATAGATTTGAACTTTCGATACATCAAAATGAGTGTTGTACTTGAATATAGTACCACTCTTGTTTTTTTTAAAGTGCAAACAACGTTATAATTGAAAGTATCTTGTTTTATTAAATGCAAAGTAAAACCATCTTTATGAGTTAAAATCAAAGTATTTTTTATGACAAGTGTGATGGTTAATTCAACAGAATATTTATTTTGGTTTTTTGAGAAATCGAATCCAAATTGATAATAAGAGTGATACTTTATTCTAGTATAGCATTTACTACGAGCGTTACGGCACGCGCTTCACGCGTGATAAAGAAGGCTGAATTATTTTTCTATAAATTGTATTTATTTAATATGATCAAAATAAAATGATTTCTTCATATATTTAGTCATATTTTTGTATTGAATCATACGTAGGTAATTTGAAGTTTTATTTCTAAGTTGCAATATCTAATTTCTTGTCAGTTTAAATATTTATTTATATTATTAATTACTAAAAAATAAATTTGTAAAGTAGTTTATTTGCTAGATCCTATTTTTAAGTGATATTAACATTTAGTAAATATTTATAGAGGAAATTTTGAATTTATAAAAAAGCTTAATTGTCAGATCCTAATTTTAAGCAAAGCTAATTTTAATAATATGTAGAGAGATATTTTTGGGTTTTCATGTTGATACCAAAAAGTGTGATAACAAATATATTACAACTATTAATATGAGTGGTACGACACGCGCTTTGCACGTGATGATGGCACGTACTTCGCGTGTGAGTTATTTTTTACAAATTGTATATGTTTAACTCATTTGAAAAAATATGATATGCACAAATATTTAACATATTTTTACAGTTGAAATGATATGCTGTTAGTTTTAATTTTACTTTCTAAATCGCAACATCTAATTTTTTTGTTAGTTTGGATTTTTAATTTTTATTATTAATTAACAAGAATAAATTTAATTTTTTACTAGTTTGAATTTTTATTTCTGTTATTAATTAATAAAAAACGACTTTGAAAAAAATATTGTTTGTTGGATCATATTTTTAAGTGAATTAAGATTTCGATAATATCCATATAAGGGAGTTTTGAATTGGTAAAGGAAACTTATCCCTTAGATCATATTTTAAAGTGATATTCACATTTATTAATAATTATATAAGGGTATTTTTGGTAGTTCACATTGATACCCAAAAAGTGTAATGCCAAAGGTATTACAACTATTATTAAAGATGTTGCCTTAGAGGCTTGAACCCATGATATCTTGAACCTTTTCTTAAAGCGCCATACTTCTAGAGCCCTTTTCTAAAGCATCATACTTCTAATCATTTGAGCTAAAGGTATTTTATTCCAATAGAGCACTCTTTTGATGTCTTGATGTTCAAACTCATAACCTCTAGAACCTATGTCTAGAACATATTTTTATAAATACAAAGTGAGACTATTTTTAAAAATAAAAATAGTTTCAAGCGAGTTATGTTTTTTTTGAAAAATTTAGTTATTAACAATGAGTTTCAAGTGAATTATGAGTTATCTATTTTTTTCATGGCTATTTTTCTTCTTTCCTTCTCAAACTACGCAAAACACCATTTTTGTTCATCAAAATCACCATCTTCATGCTATCAAATCAAAGCATTTCTCTCTCCTTGATGCATATCAAAATTTAAAAAAAAGAACCCCACCTATCATAATGGTTTACCTAGCGCTGTCAATCATGCTTCTTTCAAGGACACACTATCAAAAGATGTCCATTAGTTCGGCTACTTCCTTAAGCAACAATATCCAACTTCTCATCCTCCCGACTCCAATGGATATAACCTCGCGTGCCCAAACAATCAAAAGGCAATCAAGATGTTCTATGTAGAAATACTAATCCTACTTGGTTGTTGGATCTCGCTATGTTGTATATGATTTAAGCAATCTCTATATGTATAGCTCTTATCAAGGATATGGTGGTGTCACGATCATAGAATGGATCAACCTTCATATTGCTCATACTAGTTCAACCAGTCTACCTACTTCCTCTTGAATGTATAACTTACAAAATGTTCTCCGTGTTGAATCCATGAAAAAGAATTTAATTTCAATTTATCAATTTTGTACCAATAACCATGTTTCTGGTAAATTCTCACCATTTTCTTTTCAACCGAAGGATCTAAACACGAGGAAAGTCGTTTGTATGTGTTAGAGAACCATATATTATCACAAAACCAATTGGTAATGTGAATTGGTCTCTTAATATTTATGCAGAATTCATATTGTAAATTGCTTGATGTGGGACTAATCTCAACATGCCCCGCACGTGTGGCGTATCATTAGCCAAACACGTGGACATTCATTGAGGGTGACATGTGCCACAATTAAAACCCGCTCTGATACCATGTTAGAGAACCATATATTATTACATAACTAATTGGTTTGGTGATAATTTGAGGTTCTCTAACATGGTATCAGAGCAAGTTTAATTGTGTCATACGTCACTCTCAATGAATGTCCACGTGTTTGGTTGATGATACGCCACACGTGCGGAGGCATGTTGAGATTAGTCCCACATCGGACAATTTATAACATATATCATGCATAAATACTAAGAGACCTCCCTTCACATTAACCAATTGGTTTTGTGATAATATATGGTTCTCTAACAGGATAGGCGAACCCATAAATGGCGTATATGAGTGGACAACTACATCAATTTCTATAACATTTACATCATTACTTGCATTTTCCACTATAAAAAATAGTTTGTTTGAGTGACGCTCTTGACTAGGTCCTTCATCATTCTTATTATGAAAAAAATTATCTCTTCGTTTTTTGTACCACTTTCAGATTCTTCATCATCCTCCACACATTGCAATGAATGTTCAATCAACAAAAGTCGTAAACTTCCATTTTCTTCTTCTACCTTAGCCTCATGACATCCATTTAAAATTTTCACCTTTGATGTTCGGACCTCTTCTATGAACCCAGTTGATGGTTTCAAGTACTATATAACTGTTTTGATCATTATACATGTTATATTTGTATTATCTAATCTTATGTTGTCTTTATGTGTTTCAAGGCAATAGTTGAAAACCAATTTAAACAAACCATTATTCTTTATTCAGATGATGATGATTAATATCAAGCCCTTGATAGTTTACTCTATTAATGGCATATACCATTAATATGACACCCATACACCAGAACAAAATGATATTTCTAAACAACGTCGCCCGTCATGTTATCGAAACAGGTTTATCATTTACCACTCATGCATCCATGCATTTAACGTATTGGACTTATGCTTTTGTTGTTGCTGTCTACCTTATCAACCGCATGCCTACGTCCATACTAAATCTTTTATCTCCTTTTGAAAACACTTTGAGTCTTAATTCAAATACGCTAAACATTGGGTGTTTGGTTACTTATGTTATCCATGTCTTCGTCCTTATTCGAAACATAAACTCGACTTTCATTTTACTGCTTGTGTTTTTCTTGGATACTCTACAATGTAAAGTGAATATATTTCTTTTGACTTAAACACCACTAAAATGGATATATTTCTTACCATGTCAACTTCGTTAAAAATTCATTTCCATTTACTACTTAAAGGCATCGTCTATCGCATCCCAACCCTAAAATCAATTCCAAATGGTTTCCTCTTATACAAGTTTTACCCACTTCAAGTGGACCAGTCGATAAGCCTCCATGAAGAAATTCCTGATGTTAATATCCATCAAAAATGACTAAACGGTTGACCATCTTTCACCATTGATCAACAATCAACCCTTGTCTACTGACCACCCTTTGCATGAACCTAATTTTCCTGACCATGAAGAAACTTGCTCAATCATTCACACCAATGTCCATTCAATTTTTAAACCTTGTCAATTTCAACTACCATCCAATCCACGCATCAAAACATCCATCCAATGACCACTTAAAGAAAAAACAACATCCACAAAGCTCTAACCAAAATGAATCTCATTGCCGTCCTTTCTCAATCTTCCGTCACTAAACCTCAAACTCTTAGTCAAGCCTAAAATATCCCAAACGGGTGTAGGCTTTGAGTGATGAATTTGATTAACTTGTTTGAAATGAAACTTGGAAGCTTGTTCCATTTAATTTTTACAGTCTTATTGGGTGTAAGTGAGTTTTTTATATTAAACGACAACCTAACGATCCAATTGGCATGTAAAAAAGCTAAATTATTTTTCAAAGGTTTTCATTGGTGATTAAATTATTATGATACCTTTATTCTAATTATCGCGCCTGCAACAATCTGCCTTGTCCTGAGCCTAGTTGTTAGTAAAAGTTTGCAGTTGTGACAGATGGATGTTAATAATGCTTTTCTACAAAGTCGTCTTTCTGATGAAAAAGTAAGCCATCACTATATTCTTCATCATTTATTATCTCAAGAAGACTAACTTAGCGTTTAGATGTTATGTATAAATTCATAAAAAAACTAATTTTTGAAAATGATCTATATAATTAGCATAAAAAATAAGCTAATTTTCTTGAACATTATGCAAATTAACTTCATAAAAGGTTACTTCTTATACATTCTATGATTAAACAAAAAATATACGTTCTATGAATAAACAAAAACTGAATGTATAGTATAATAAATTTGAAATGGCAAAAAATGCAGGTAGATCTATCGTTTATCCTTTTTATTATTACTTTTAATGTAAAAAATACAAGTAATGGTTCTTTTCATTAACTTTCAAATTTCCTCATACAACTTCTTCATTTACATCACCAATCATTACCAAATTTATATCTTTGGATAAATCCAATCTTTTTTCCAATGATGAATAAATAAAGATGTTTCTTCCAAAGAAAAATTTCCCCACCTGCTAATCATACCAACCAAAATATATGCAAATCCAATATTTTAAAAATAGGAAAATAGGAAGAAGGACAAACTTAGAAAAAAATTAGACCGAAGGACAACAAGTTTGTTTTTTAGGCTGAAAGACAATGCTAGTTATAACTAACATTTTATATAGTATAAAACTGAATATAATGCTAGATATAACTAGCATTTTGTATAGTGTAAAAGTTAAATATAATGCTAATTATAACTAGCATTTGTCCTTTAGCCTAAAAATGAAAATTGGTGTCCTTCAGCCTGATTTTTTTCTTCAAAGTTTCTCCTTTTTCCTAATTCTCTCCTTTAAAAACATATCTATACTATATTATTAAAGATGAGTCGCAAATCCTTTGCTTTGGATTATCTTGCAAACTCTTTTCCTTTGTCCACATGCATTATTTTGAGAAATTTTCTGTTTTCCCTTAATTTATCTCAATGCGCAAAAAAAGAACTTTTTGCCTCCTGTCTTCATTGACTATTACCCTTCTTACCATTGTCATAATTGGTTACCGTTGAAAATGAATTATGTAGTTGATTAAGGATCTGTTAATTCATCTCATTTGAGGTAAAAATCCTAATTTTGATTTATTTATCGTTCGCTCTTATTTTTCAGGTTGGTTTCTGATTTGTTGTTGAAACTGAATTTTAATCTATCAGTTATTAACTAAAAAATTTGTCTAACACCTAAATTGAATGTCTTTCAAAAGATAACAATTCTAAGCTGTAGGATTGTATATAATAGCAGTAGGTCAAATATAAAAATAAAGAAGAATAATCAAGAAAGCAAAAGTCAACAGTTTTATAGTGGTTCAGCTGTACCTTCGTTCAGTTTAAATGTATTTTATTGCTTATTTCATTCCCTGTCTGGAGGAATTACAAGGTAAGTCAAAATTCAATTTTATAGTTGGTAATGGTAGAGTTTGTCCTAGATGTAAATAAGCAAAGTCAAAAACTCATTTTTTGTTATAGCCCTCTATTTAAAGCTAATGTAAACTATAATTGGGCTTTTGGATCATTAGATTCCAATAAAACTGGTTCAATGGTCAGTCCAAAAGGATAGAAGAGAGACGGGTCGCTCCTCCAAATGTCTACGGATCGATACGAACTCCATATATGGATATGTATCGATCGACAATCTTCATGATTTCCTTGATTTTTTCCAATTTTCCTCAAGCATTGTTGCTTCATTCCTCGAGTCAGTGTTTCCTTGATGTTCCTAAGCTTACTCTTTCATGTAATTGGTGAAAAAGTTGACTTTATAAGGGGAGTCTATAGATCGACATCGATCTATAGACTTAGCCGAATTTCTCTACTTTCGTCCTTATCTTGAAATTTTCATTATCTACGTGGAATTGGTGGGAAAATTAGCCAAAATTATGGATTAATACCAATCCATTCATGGATAGGTATCGAACCATGGACTTAGCTAATTTTTCCATACTCCCATTGATCGTCTTTGAATCCAGTATCTATTCCTTTATCATGTCATAGTTCAATATATTCAAAATGTCATTAGAAAAAAGATTTTCGATAGCACTTGCCTCCAAAGTATGCTTCTGTGAATACAAAGCGTTCTTTAAACCAAGACAAGTGGCGAAATCCTGGCCTGCATAGCCACTTCTGTTAGTCGAACCATTTTCATTGAATGCTGCATTTTCAAAACACTTCACTTCCACAAAGTCGTCAATCACGTCTTTTCAATAGATATAAATCTTGTAGTTTTGCACTCTATAAGCTCGTTCATATTGCCCATTATTGAGAATAGCTGTGGTCCATGTTTAAGTGGATACAATTTCCTTTTTTCTCCTTTTCTTTTATGAATCGGTACCTATCCAATCGACCATTTCACATAAATAATTAACATTTAGAAAAATTTCTCTTTCATTGTAATTTTATTATTGATTCCTTTTCTTCAGCACTGCAAATCCAAGCTACGGTTTTCAAGAAATCAATTACTTTAAGCATTTTGATTTTCCTCATTTCCATCTAGATTTCAAACCAAGGGGGATTCATCACCTTGATGTTGCACTCTATAGTTTCATCTGTACCACCGGCATTGATCTCTTATCCAAGCTACCACTGCCCTTTTCGTTCATCGCTAATCATTTCCAATTGTTATGAGATGATGCCAAGATGATAAAAGGGAAGGCTAGGTCAGTGTTGAGTAAGGAAAAACATGGACTATCATGAGATGGGGTTTTCTTCAAATGGAAGTGATTTTAAATTGACTTCATTGATTTGTGAATTTCTTTGATTGGTTCCTTGTTTCCAATTTGGTGACATAAATAAATTTGGTAGTTTACACATCCCGGAATGTACTTTCCGTCAACACTCGCCTTCACTGGTTAAAGAGTCTCTGTTCTTCAAGATTGCACCATCTCGTCGGGAAATACCAATCGAAGTCATATTGCCAATCAGCATTGATCCATCTGAGGTTGTTAATGTAGTTATTACATTAACAATTTCCAAGGGACACAGTCCCATCGCATTTTCGAGCTCATTTGCCAACACAAGCAGGCATTCACTCTACATAGCGTTTTCATACACGGTGCACAAGACGTAGAATACATGCACAAATGTAGGACACACGCTGCGCCCAGCCGATGTGTAATATTCTATGAGTTGACACACTTCAACGTTCGTTAGATACTATACGTCAATCGTGCCAGGCTTATGTAATATAGACAATCATAGGAAATAAATAGTACTTACCTGACCATGCTAGCTGTTCGAGATCATTTCTAGTTAACTTATAGCAACAAGATGTTCTTTTGACTTCCTATCACCGCTGCCGCTTCTTCTTCTTCATCATCAGTAGTAACCTTTAGCTTTATTTCGACTTCCACTTCCACTATGGTTACTGGACCATCTCACATCCACTAAGTACCAGCATTCGTTGCCCTTATTGATTATTGAAGAACCAGACAGTGAATTCCTCCTGATCTTACTTTGAACACGGTCATCATATGAGACAATCCTCCCGATTCTCCTCCATCACGTCTAAGCGCCGTGGACCTTTAGCATATATGCAACAGGCATGGGATCTCTCAAGATAAAGTGAGGCTTCCGTTGCCATATGAGCAGGCCCACAATCTTGCCCTCGGTAACATTGTTTGTAACCGATGCATGTGTCTTCCTAGAGCCATTCCACCCTTTAATCGCTTTTTGTGCCACATTCTTCAGTCAATGTGCATCTCCCCTACCTAAGATATCCAAATTATTATATTGTCCTTCTCAACCTATACATGATTTTCGTTCACCACTTAGTCGGTGAGCCATTGCTCGTTGATATACACTACCTTACAACATCAAGCGACGGTCCTCAAGTTCCTTTCTTATTTTCTTCGAAGCTATCCGATACAGCCGGATGGTAATCGATCTCCATAATAACCGAAGTTACTTTAAGAGGATTGCTTCTTTATTTGATACCGTTTTGAATTTTCTTAATAGCGGCACTTTGGATGAAAGTATCAGATCGAAAATTTCAACTTTCATCGTATTTGGATTTAGTTCACCTAATTCCTTATTTATATTCACTTGTTTGCAAAAACTCTACCAAGGCTAAAAAGCAACGACTTAAGACATATGATCCTTACTCTTCAAGTTGTCCCCGAGCTCTAGCATAACATTTATTTCCTCTTAACCGACCTGCATCTCTGCTAGTATCACTTACTTTACAATTGATGGAATATTTTCTTCAAAAATATTGCATGGTGAACTCAAAATGAAGGAGAAAAACTTCCCAAGAAAGGTCAAGCTGGTCCTGGTTGGCCGAGATGAGACCCAACTCAACCTTGAGTAAAAATAGATGAAGAAGATGAGGATGAAGACATAGAGATAGAGGAAGAAGACGAGGATGAAGACATAGAGATTGAGGAAGAAGAAGAGAATTGTGTAGAAGAAGGGGACAAAGAGGAGCAAGAAGAAAACGAAGATGACCCTGAAGCAAAGTCAACTAAGGAAAACATCAACATGGAAGAAAACACTACTCCCATTCTTTGATTTAGACATTTAAGACGGGAGTCTTTTGAAATCACCCAAGTTCCAAAATTCCGGTTGGGCCGAGGAGAGAACCTCTATCGATCATGGTGATGAGGCTGGCAGCCTTCCTGACCTTCCGACTCTCGATGATCTTAGTAAATTCACATTTGACTTCGTCGATTCTTCAAACCACAATGAACTTTTACGAGGAACTTTCCCACTCAAGATTACCCCATTGGGCATCGTGGTCATTCCTCCTACATAGCCTGTCGAGCATGGTCCGTAGATTAGGCAGGACTACACTACACTCACATCACCTAGGATCGCACTTATTCATGTTGCACCTATCTCCTTTTACCTTGAATCGAATGTAACATCTTCCTTTCTTTTGTTTTTACAGTGAAATTGCTCCTCCAATGTTCTATAGTGCTCTTGCAAGAAACTCAATAGGCATGAATTCATGTCCCTCTAAGCACTACCGACAACATGTAGGCGATTATTATAGAGACGGCCACGATGAGTACCAAAGGAGTCGTTGGGCCAAGGGAGATCGCTACGACCATGATTATTATAAACTTCCGTGCTCTCTATGTTCTAGCATTCCAAGCACCCATCTCTGTCGTACCACTCATGTAACATCTATTTCAATAGGAGTCACTCTCCATCATGTCGCTTTCCCTTAAGGCGTACTCCTCCACGCCATGATGTTCCTCCTTAAACTCCCATAACGTGTTTTGTTCATGTCCCAATCTTGATTACACATGCAGCATGCTTCATTTCTCTTCTAAACCACTTCCTCAACCGGTTACCTCTTTAGCTCCAATTGTTACTCCTTATGGTGATGGACATCAACGTTATGGAAAGAATGCCGCTCTTCCAGCTTTGTCTACCATTCTGCCTCATTTAGGACAATGCACTATCTAGGTTTGACCTTATTGGTCTAAATTCGCTTATAACATAGAAGAGATCCCGACCTGGTTAAGAATGCTCAGAACACAGTAGATATATTGAATGAAAATTATGAAACTTTCAAGAAAGTTTCCAAGCATCTTAGTCAGTTGAATACCATGAGTCGTAAGCTTATAGAAGAGAAGGACAAAGTAATTGCGAATGATCAAGAGTAGATAGCTTCTCTAGACAAAAATATAGATGAATTAAAAAATAAGCCAGATGATAGCAAAAAGGCCTGGGATAAAGAAATATGCGATTTAAAAGAGAAGGTCTAGATCGTAACATCCGAATGGAGGTGATGGAAGGTCAAAATAAGCAAGCATGGATGAGGATCGACGACTTGGAAAAAGAACTACACGAACTAAACTCAGCGCCACCAATCAAAAGTCGAGCTCATTATTTTGAAGAGGGAGATGGACGACTCCGGGTTAAACTTGATAAATAAAAATTAAGACCAAAAGAGTCATTGAGCTTGAATCCAAAGTTGAAAATTAAAGGCCACTATCTCTAACCTCCAAAATCAATTGGCCTAAGCCAAGGCAGGAAATAATCTACTACTGAAGAGGTTGGCTCCACTATGTTCCAATTCTACAAGGTGGTTTTCAAAACCAATTTTTTATAGGAAGAGTATGATGCATTTTTTGACTATTGTTGGTCACGGTGTGTGTTAGTTTAGACTCAATAGTTTATTTCGTTACTTTGCATTCTTCTTATTGCTTACTGTAGCTTGTTATTATTTGTTTGTTGTTTGTTATTGCTTATTGTAATTTGATTGTTGTTTGTTATTGTATGCAATTGTTTATTGTTGGTTGATTTTCATTTTTGTTGATTTATCATCGTTTCTTGTTTGGTATGATTGGTAGTTTATATGTTATTTATTAATTGTTTGTTGATTTTTCTCATTGCTAGTGTTGATCGACTATTGTTATCTGCTTTGCATGTTCGATTGCTTGTATGTTAGTTATTGTTGCTTGTTATGTTTGCTATTGTTTGATTGTTGCTTCTTGTTTTATTTCTGCTTATTGCTATTGATTTTTGTTGCTTGTGTGACAATTAAAATTTTCTATTAAAGTATGTTCGAAAAGAGATAACGATAGCTATCCAAAATAGATCATGACATCCATGGCCATTGTAGGGGTCGAGATGAGATCTATGTGAGTCTATTTCCTTTTGATGTGACTCGAAGTCAATCGTACATCTAGATATCAACTTATTTGAGCTTACTCTCCAATTGATAGCTATATATGATGGTGATAGTATCGGTTACTACACTGAAATTATACATGTCTGAATTTCATGATTGTTGCAGTCGTGTTTAATCCTCTTTGTTGAGTAGATGAGCAGGTACATTGAAGAAGTTATTCGATGTTGGGATGCTTATTCGCTTATGTTAGCACCTAAGTGGCATATGCTTGCTAATGAAAGAGGTACGTGTTTATGCTTAACGGGTGTGTTTGCTATGTGATATGCACACTATATAAGGTATATCATACATATATATTATTGTTGTGTTGTCCTCAGACATGGAAGGTCATAGTGGGATTATATTATTGTTTTGGAATTTTTGGACCTAGTCGCATGAGGGAGGTGTTGTCAAATTTTTCCAAAACATAAGGGGTTTCAAAAGCCTAAGGATTGGAAGACATTTTCTTACTTTGGAAATTTCAAGGACGAAATCCATTTAAGGAGGGGAGAATGTAACAACCCACGTATTTAAAGATGAGATATTTAAATAAATCATTTAAATATTGAATCGTTATTGAATTAAAGGTCCAAAATATGACTTTTTGTATACGGTCGAATTAGTACTCGAGACCACCTCCATTGAGTCCATTGTCGACATTGCGAGTCAAAATGAGTATAAATATTGCTATATTTGGAATCGGGCGATCCGATGTCCAAAACAGCATCGGGATGCATGAAATTATTATCCTGGGCACTATCTTGAATTTTAACAAAACTAGCATCATCGAATCTGGAATAATAGAGTGATGTACGCTGATGAATTTTGTAGCAATCCGACATCCCATGTAATCGTACGCACTCGAAATGCGTAACATTTTATCCGAGAAATCAAATTAAAATATAATTTTAATATATATATATATATATATGTATATGTATATATGTGTGTGTGTGTGTCTATATATATATATATAACACCTGCACACACAACACTTCACTCTCCCTTTACTTTTCATCTTTTTCCTCTACCAAAAATGTTCCAAAATGGGTCCAAAAGTGAGTTTTGGGTTTGCTTAGATTTACAGAGCTATGGACCACGTTAGACTTCAAGACTGGATATGTTGAACTTGTGGAGGATGGGGCTTCCTATCCGAGGTGATGGTGTTGTGTGCAATGGTGCTTGAGGAGGCGTGACTTTTACATGATGTAGCTAGGGTTATGGTTAGTCGGAAATATAGGCGAGTGCGGCAGTGTGTTTCTCCTCCGAAGTAGCACCCATTGGGGTAAGTTAATGGAGGTTGCGACGTCGTCTATAGAGTCACGATTTTTGTGAGGCGTCAGGCATTAAGGCATCAAATTTTGATAGTGTCAATCGTACGGGAAGTGTTTGAGTGCATTGAGGAGAGTGCGCGAAGTGTGGCACGATGGAATCGACGGTTCATGGAATCATCGAGCGTAAAAGGAGAAATCGATGGGAGAAGGAAGTGGGTTTTTGGGTTTATGCACATTCCTGTGCATATCGTTTGTGGGAGATGATTATGAAAAGGGGATTAGGGAAAATTAAGGTAACTAGTGAATTTAATTATTTTGATTAATCCCTTTTCATATTTAGTTCATGTCTCTTGCATACGAGGTCCAATCAGGACGCGGTCTTTGCTGTTTCACCCATAGTAGGATTATCTAAGATATGATATAGACTTGGAATAGATTCAGTCACTTGAGAATTTACGGTTTAGGTGAACGGAACCGCAACACTATATTTATATTTCAGTATAAACACCCATTATTATATATATTGGAAAATAATACCTAGTAGAGGTAGAAAATAAATATCTATATGAAATGCTTCCCATTTGATTGGATTTATTTGAGTAAATATTCGAGATAATTGATTAAAATTCCGTATATTTGTATTGTGTTCTATTTGTATTGAATAGAGTGAGATTGCGATGGTATTGATTTATAACATGATTAGTGATCAACTAAACTATAGATTATCATTATATTAGTAATAGAAATATTATTATATATTTTATTACTAATTGAAATAAGAATATATTTTGAAAAATAATGTAAAGGGCATAAAATATTTACAAGCTATTTCATATTTTTTAAAATAATGGTATTATTTTTCATATAAACAATAGAAAATAGATTTAAATTTCATATAAAAGAGTTAACAAGTAAAAGTAGGATTTGATTGTTAAAAAAATGAATTGTTTATTTAAATATGATTATACATGTAGGGAAATACCCATATGTGTATATAATCAAGTTACAAGCAATCTTATGTGGCCACAATGACCACCGAGCGTGCTTGTCACGACCCGATTTTCCGACGCCCAAAAAACCGAACCATGAGGGTTAAATAAGAAGAGGTAGAAGAAGAGAAAACAAATGACACAGAATCTCACCATCGCAGCGGAATAAAATATAATAGATAATAACTAATCTTTACACAAAAGCAAATATATCTGTTTATACATTACATCATCAGAGCATACATAACACACAGCTGGGCAGTAATCATAACATGTCCTCCCAAACCTGAATGCACAGCTAATCAACACAGCGGAATATTTTAAACAAGTATGAGAGTACGTATCACCATTCAGCTCGTCTCCTAAGCTCCTCAACATCCTTTCCTGTAATCTATAATACTCGGTCTAACCCGAACATTATAGTTAAATAACACCCGAGTCAGTATAGAATACCAGCATGAGAAAACCACACTCAAATTGATTATTTAAGTTTCAAAATTCTTTTGAAAACAAAAGCATCTCGTAAGACCACGCCACAAATAAATATGTCGGGTTTTTACCTTACGATAGCCAAAACACTTTTTACTTTACGTTCAGTCATTCCCGGTTGATGACAGGCTAAGCGTTACCTTTTTAGAACATTTCACTTAGAATGCTCATAGTCCTCCTGACGATGTTCTGAAAATATTCATCCATACTAGTCCGTTCCGGGTTCGAATGGAACCGAAGGCACTATTCCTACTACATCCATTTTGGGAATCATCCTCAGGATTAGTAGCGACTAGCCCTT
Organism: Allium cepa; assembly: GCA_030765085.1. NCBI lineage: Eukaryota > Viridiplantae > Streptophyta > Magnoliopsida > Asparagales > Amaryllidaceae > Allium > Allium cepa. The sequence continues at coordinate 455,141,346 of CM060938.1, read as the reverse complement.
GCACTTCATTGCTCCATCTTCGACTCCGAACTCGTCTTCCTCACGAAAACGTACAAACCGGATTGAAGTGGTTTTCAAGAAATTAATCTCGATCCCGGTCTCTTCGAAACGATCAGCGCATTGGCCAATATTGATAGTCGGTTATTTAACTATCAAATAATATTCACAAACAACCATTAAGCCATAATAATTTCTCCTAAATTATTTATTAATCTCAAAATATCTTCGCAAGATATATTTCCACTTTCAAACCTTTTTGAAAACAGTTTTCCAACCACACTCTTCTCATGGAATAAATTCCCAAATATTTATTTCCACTAAAAACACCAAGTACAATACTTTAGTTTTTTTTTAAAATAATTTAGAACACTTTATTATAAAATATCCTTTAAAACATTTAAATTAAAAATTACTTTAATACTTATTAAAAATACATACTTTAAGAATATTTAAAATAAAACTACTTTGTACAATATAAAACTGAATTTCTAACTTTTAAAACATAATACCAAGCCACCTTTAAATAATTACTGCTATAATAGATTAAAAGAAAATACTTACTTTAGAATTTAAACATTTAGAAATAATAAGTTTTCTAAACATACTTTTTTTAAACAACATTAAAACTTTTATCTTATTTTTTTTTTAAAAAATTACTTGAAAACGCACTTGGCTATCTAGGGAAATACGCTTCTCTTTCACATCCTTTAAAAATAAATCACTATTTATTTTTAAACAAATTTACTCATTCCCTTAATAAATTCCCACCGTGAATTTATTCTTCCAAATATCCACTGATATATTGCTTTACTTTTATAAACCATGTTTGTAAGTTTCATAGACTCAACTTCCTTTTAAAATTCCGATTCCAAACACTTAGATCAATTTCCAAATTGATTCCCAATTTACTCTATTTTGAAATAAATTTCTTTACTTACTCGATTTATTTCAAAATTCATTAACTTTAGATTTTATTCCTTAATTATGATTTAAAAATTTTTAACTGAAAAATACCAATTCTAGATTTCCCAAATTTCTTCTTTATTCTTTCAAATAAATTCAAACCTTGTATTTCAAAATAAATTCTTTATTTCATGAAAAAATATCACTTGAGTTTAAAAATAAAATCACTTATTCCCATTTATTCAAAATCTCATTTCCTGCACTTGGAATTTAATTTATCAGAATTCAAAAATCACTTTTTATTCTCTTCCAATCCATTTTTAATTTATTCAAATTTCTATGATTACTTTACTCAACATTCACTCTTTTAATTTCTTTTCAAAAATCCCATTTCTATAGGTTTTGATAACTAAGTTCATCGAAATATTTTAAATCAACCATAGTATTCAACATTTCCAATTATCAATATAATTCATCACAGGATAGCAAATAATTATATCCCAGAATATTTTAAAAAATCTAAATATTTTGAGGAATCCAGTTGGATCCCTCCAACCTGTTTCCCTGCATCCACAGATGTTAGCACAATAAAATACCAATTCCACTTCGAGGTGGAATATCGCGGTATATGGGTTTTAAATATAATACCATCCGCTATTATATGGCACATAGGGTCTCATCCGCTATATAATGTGGGAAAATCGATCACTCCAATGTATACTATATATAATATAGCACATCCAATCAATTCAACCATTCAACCAATTATTTAAATTTAACCATTTAAATTTAAATAGAAATCCAAAAGAGTGAGATTAACTCACCTTTGCTTTTTATTTTGTAATTCAATCCAAACCAGCTTGTTTTCTTCACGATTTCAGACCTTGGATAAACAGTATACGATTTATTAACATTTTAACTAATCTAATAGTCAATTATCCTTTTTGATAAATTTTATTAATTAATAATTTTAATTCAAACTAATTTTCCTTTAAAATCCTTTAGTAGCTAAAATAATTAAACAAGTTAGTTAAACAAATTAATCAATCATTACTTTAAAATTTGAACTAGTATGGATTTAAAAATGTGTATATGTTTATTTATTTTACCCTTGAGACTACATATATGATTATAGAAATATGTAATAGATTTCAAAGATCTAACTTTTATATAATCTCTACAACATTTTAAAATTTCTTTATCTTCTTAAAATCAAATATGTATGCATTTACTGTTTTAAAATAAGCCAGTAGATTTCTGAAAAGATGTGTATATTTTATTTTATTTCCAAAATAATCTACATAGGTTTTAAAATCTAATAATTTTTTTATATAAACTCTTATATTTTTTTTCCAAATCTTACTGATGTTTTTCTGTGTATATAAATTTTCTATGTACTTATATATATACTGACTACTAAACTTCCAGAGAAATAAAGCTTGTCTAAAATTAAACGGTACGATTTAAATGTGTAGGTATACATATGTGCAGATTTATACTTATATTTTTTTTCTTTCTCTGTTTTAATCTCAAATTTAAATTGAAAAGAATAAGTTGCAAATACCATACAGCTTGAATCGACCTTCCTTCCTTCGTGACATCATCGAATGCAACATCGACTTGCCTCGTGACCGCGGCCTCTCCATCGTCGCACGCCAACCCACGACGACCCTTGATTCGTGAGTACTCCCTTCCTGGTCGCTTCGCAACCTCGTGTCGCCGCCGATAATCCCACTGCGCCGCCGAGCTTCGTGAACCATCCACCACGACTTCGCCAGTTGTCCCTCGATTCGCACGACCCGCTCCCATTCTCTTCGACAAGAATTGATGCGATAAAATAGGGAGGGGAAGTGATTTGATTTAGGATTTAAATCTTCGGCTTTCGTTTGAATTTGGAAGAGGGGAATTTTGATTTTCGCCTGCCATATTTTTTTTGTTTTCTTTGTTTTGGCTGTAATGTTTTAAAAGGAGAAGAAGACGTGGGTTCTATAATAGGAGGCAGCGTGTTTAAGGTGGGAAGGGGGAGCAATATCTGATGTTGGCGTGCGGAGAAAGGCTGCATTGATTTGAATGGGAAAAGTATTGATGAGACAGGAATACAGCTGAAGGTTGACAAGGATAATATTCATCAATCAATTCAAATTGTCTCGATAAATGCAAATCAAAATCTAGACATCCTATAGAGACATGCCGCTAGGCGTGTATAATGTTATACTCCTATTTCGAACGCATTGGAAAATGTTTCGATTCCTATTTCGATCCTATGGAGAAGATAGCTTTTTGAACCCAGTTATTATATTAAATTTCGATTTAATTTCAGCGCGTTTACTTATCGTGCGGCCAAACGATCACTCCAAACACTGTGAAAATTGAAATCCGATAATAATACAATATTACGGATCCAATGGAACTAGTTTCGTCGAAATCCGAGACTATGCCTCAGAAGGCTATTTTCAAATATCAATTTAAATGTTACATTTTCAAAACTGAACAAAACACTTCCAAATTCAATTTTAATACTTTTTCTATCTTCAGTACTATCAATATAAATTTTACAAGCGTTTAAAATATTTTTAACAAGCTTAAAACTGAAGATTCAATATTTTACTCAATCTTCCATTATTGAATTGAATAATTATATTATTCAACAAATTGTTGTATCTACATTCTGAATAGATAAATCCAAGTTTTCCATATTCGAAACCAATTTATAATTCAATTTCTATATTTAAAACCACTTAAATATTCCAGATTCAACGCTGAAAAATCCGGGTCGTTACATTCCTCCCCCTTAAAAGAATTTCGTCTCCAAAATTACTAAGGCAAAGAATGCTCCAAACCCATTAACTTTACAAAACCCACTTAGTGAAAATCTCATATTCAATTTTCTAATCCTTAATTTCCAACTAAACCATTAGCTTAAATTTCTATTTCAAAAATCCCTTATTTCAATTCCAATTTGAAATCGTTTTGTGGCTAACAAAAATTTTCCCAAAAATTCTGAAAAATTTTCTAACTCCTAAAATTTTCGGAAAATTTTGGCAGAGTCTACGGAGGGGATTTTGCAATTTGACAAGAGATATAAATATATATACATCGACCCACACAGTCGAAAAAACAAAAACTGTTCATATTTCCTAGTTTTATTGCGTAGGCGGACCTTTATTTAGCATTTTTAAGCAAGCGGCTTATTATTTTAGCAATTAGCGCATCCAAATCCAACCAAATGGCTTCCCGGTACCTGTACTTACTCAATTCAAACACGTAAGTACTAAATATACGAAATTTATTAATATTTCACTTACCTTCAATAGCTAAACACATGCATTTCATAAGCAACATGCATCAAACACTTTCCATGAGCAATTTATATGATTTCAAAACTCATTAAATTGCTTTCAACCAATTCATATGCCATTTCATTCAATTTTAATAGTTTGCAACTCAATTTCTTACATTCGATTCACTTTTAACCCAACAACTCACATTTATTTCAATTGATCCCAAAAATCAATTTTATTTACTTCTATCAATCCATAGAATTTTTATTTACTTCTGTTTAAGTCGAACGACTAATTTATTCTATGCAATTCGACGATATTCACTTAATAGAATATCCATTTTTGTTTTTATCCACATCCAATTGATTCCAACTCATTTTATTTTAAATTCCATCTCATTTCTAGTTTATTTACCAACCATACATTTGCATATCATCTCATCTCCGCATTAGTTTCATTTTAAAACCATTTCATTGAGCTTGACAACATTCAATGCTGATATCAACAACCATTTTCCATATTAATTTAACCCAAACTTTTATTTACTGAACTTTCACCCTTCCTCGAAGCCAAGCTTGTATAAAGTTTAAACTTAAGTTAATTTACTTTAATTTATTCCAGCTTCAAACTTAGGTTCACTTCTATTTGATTCTCATCTAATCAAGTTCTATTTAATTCAGTTAGCCCGTCCATTTTATTTTAGTTTACCTTCTCAATTTATCAAAATAATATCCAAGCACATACTTAACTCATTTATACTTGAATTGGATTTTATTTGTAACTTAAATCATTTCTATTGTAATCCAATTCCATTTTATTTTTACAACATCTCCACTTATTTTAATTCATTCTCAATCCAAGTCGAATTCTGTTTATAAATCGAGTTTATTTCCAAACTTCATTATTAACTTATAATCCATTTTATTTAACTGAGTTAAATTTTATTAACATACTCTATCAAATAATTTATTTAGCTAATTAGATTACTTCCAACTTTTAAATCAATATTCGATTTTATTACAAAAATCACTTCATTAAATTTTCCTGAGTTCAACTTTTTTTTATAATTCCAGTTTGGATTTTCTTTCATTTTCTAAAATTCCAACTCTTTTATTTCCGCTTATTTAGTCCCTTTTTACATTTTTATAAGCTACTCACTTATTAATATTCATACTTCTCTATCCATTTACAGTCAATCACATTTTCACTTTACTTTTAACTAGGGATTATATTTTTATTTCAATGCTTTTCAATTCTTTTATAACTTCCAAAGCGTATTTATCCTAATTCAATACTTACTTAGTTTACGTTTATTTATTTAAGTAAGAATTTTAGTCCATTCAATATTATCTATAACTCAACTGAATTTATTTAAATTCAATTTTATTCCAACCTAACTCCAGTTAAATCTAGCTACATACCATTCTTTTGAATTTTGTTAAGCAAGGACTTAATTTCATACCATCCCACACAATTCACCTTAATTTCATTCCAATTCCTTTCAACTTACTTCAAATCTAATTTATTATTATTAACAATGCTTAAGTTAATTTAATTCTAATTAATTTTATTTCTCATTCCAAATTTAATTTTTATTTTCCCATTCCAATCACGTTCAAGATTTACTAATTATTTCTTCCAATCATCCATTAAATTTTCCATAATTTATTTTTTCCAAATTAAATTTATTTAACCTTTTCACTTTAAATTTTAATTCCAACATTCAAAGCTCATATTTTCCTCCCTTATTTAAAAATCATCTCAACTTTACAAGTTTATAACTTACCTCATTAGGATTTTCAATTCAAATAAGGATTCAGGATTTTCAAACACCCGGCTTTTGGTTCAAATCATTTTACAACCACCATTATCCCAACATCAACACTTCTCAAATTTTTAAACCAATCCAGGTTTTTATCCCCAAAAAATTTCCTTTGAAATTTCAAAAACAAACTAGTTCTTATGAACAAATCAATTTGGCAGCAATCCGTCACTTAGAAACTCGAAAATGAACATCGATGATGCTGCAGTCATCACCGAAATTATTTTCCAGCGACTGAAGTGAGTTCAATGCTATATCCCTTCCCAAAATTTATTTGAAACAATTTCCTTTCAGAAATACCTCCAAAATAATAATGCTATTTTTTATCTTTAAAACACTTCGAAAAACATTTCCAAAATCTCCGGGATTTAAATTTCCAAATTTAATTTGAATCCAATTTTTTTTTTGGCAAGGCCAGCCGGTTTTATAGTGGACCGTCCACTTTTATTACGAACGTAATAAAAATTGAAGTACAGGAGCAAGGTAAAAGCACCTTAACTACTACGGTAATAACAGAAAATACAGCACAGGTACGTGACGGCTATGTCACGATAACTATAAGAAAACACATCAAACTAGCACTCCTCCGAGGAGGGAGAATCACCAACAACCCCAGACACCAAAGAAGTGCACAATGGGACAGATCCAGAAAGACCAGCAAAGGGGCGAAACCGTAGAGCAAGACAAGGGTCATAAACCACATCATCAGAACAGTAGATAAAAGATCGATCCCAGGATGGATCAGCAAGCATGTCAGAATTAGCACTCGCATCTATACCGTCCAAATCAAGAACTAGCGAGTCACCCGATTGTTTGTAGCGAAGGCACCGAAGGTCAAGTTGATCGTCAGAAACAAACCGGAAGAAAGATTCATTAACCGGGTTATACCTCATATCAGATATGGGATCTATCCAACACCCTTTGGGCTCATCCCAAGCTACAGGAGGCAGCAGTAAGGAAGGGTCTGGAGCAACTAAAGGGATGACAGGAGCAACACTCGGAACCTCAGAATCCGAAGGTGAAACAGGCATAACTAGAGGCAAAGAAGCCGCAGGAGCAGAATAAGATAGAGAGGAAGGGGCAGAAACCTTGGGGACCCAGATCCTACGACGGGGGCGCGGCAAAGGAGACTTCGGCGCAGCCGCGGAGGCAACAAGATGATGGAAATCGATAGTCAGGTGTCCAAATGAGTGACAAGTGGTACAAATATCCGGAACCCATCCATAGAAAACTCTGACTTCCACCACATGGCCGACAGCTAGCTGAACAGAAATAGAAGAAGGGAGTGGCTTAGAAGGGGAAATCTCAATGAGAGCCTTCGCAAACATCAACTTATCACGCGCCACAGTGTTGGAGTCAAAACATTTCAGCTTACCAACATTACAAGCTAACCAATTCAAACCAATAAGAGGCTGTAATACAGAGGGAATCTGAGAAAAATAAACCCAAACAGGGATAGAGAATACTTGCTCACGTACAGACGCCACGGTAGGAGACCATGGGTTAACTATAAAGGGCATTCCATCAACAAAGGAAGGCTCTGCCTCCAAAACAAGCCGACGATCCTCAGAAGAGGAAAACTTTAAGAAGTACATCGTATCAATCAGCTTCACATGCAAATTACCACGTAGCTTCCAAGTTCTTCGAAGCACCGAAGACGCATATGAAAGACGGTGATGCGAATCCAGGAAGAAACCAACCAAATAGTCTGACCAAAATTCCTCACCAGCTTGCATTACACTCGGGGGGGAGGGGAATCATCACTCCATTTTCCTCAACCAAATCAAAATCAATTGGGATGTATGCACCCGCATTACGGGGCAAGGATGAGAAAAGAGAAGTCCACGATTTTTGGGGGTTCTTCGAACCATCAGTTACACGGCTATGAACAATACTGGGGGCAATAGCAGCAGAGGGCATAGAAGCTTCAGAGCCATTACCAGTGACATTAGGAACAGATTTCTTAGGGGAAATAACACAAACATCTGCTGTACATTGTCCACAACTCGGGAGACAAGCAGAAGCACACCCGTGGACATGTCCTTGTACACCAACGTCCACACTAGGAACAAACACATCAAACACAGTAGACTTGCCCACATCACTACCCACTCCAAGGTGCATAACAGGCTGATCATCACCCCTGGTCACTGGCAAACAGCCATTAGAATTGATTGGTCCAAAAAACCCAGTAGCATTTTGACATATAGGTGACGTGCATTGGACAGAGACAGCAGCATCGCCCAAAACCACATCACAACCACTCATGCCACCAACACCACACCCATTGTTGATTTCAGACGAACTGAGACCACCACTCTCATTCAACAAAACTGTCATACCGATATTATCATTCACAGGGGAAAGCACGTTGGTACCTGGGAGTGGCAACACAACGCGAGATGCCACTACACCATCATTTTCATACGAGGCTGCTGTTGATAGGATGGAAGCACGAAGTGGAGGAAAATCGGAGAGGGAGTGAAATAGAGGCATGGCAGCAGTCTTGGATTTGAAATTGCGACCGGACCTAGTTGAAGAGGGAGAGGAAAGGGGGGAGGAGACGGACGTGGCGTAGAGGGGGACATGGAGGAGAGACACGATTAGAAGGGGGAAGTCACTACGTGGAAGAGAATAGTGGTCACGAAAGTGAAATCACCTGGAGCGGAGGACATGAACGTGAAACCTGGAGCCTTTTTATAACCTGGTCCAATTTTAACTATAATCCATTTATATAATTTATGCTCATACAATTTTTCCCTTGATTATACAAGTCATTCCCATTTTTATAATCTTATTTGTTTAAAATATTATCATTCAAATATCCAAGTTATATAACAATTTAAGAAAATATTTCTTTTATATCAAAATATATTTTGGGTAAAATTATTTCATTCACCCACCTTTAAAACAATATTGTGTCAATTTATTGTGTCAGGTGTTTACAAACTCTTCTCGAATAGCGACCAACTTACTCGATCAGAATTCATATTCCACTCAACCAATAAGTCAACACAATATTAAAACAATTTATATCCACTAACAAATACACGCTCATATTTATTAATACGCTCAAACTCATTCTAGAGTACTACAGACTCTATTTTCAATGAGTAATCCCCACTAGATCCAAGGTTCTCGCTTAACCTTCTGCTCTGATACCAAAATGTTACGACATGATTTTCCGATGCTCGAAAAACCGAACCATGAGGGTTAAAGAAGAAGAGGTAGAAGAAGAGAAAGCAAATGACACAGAATCTCACCATCACAGCGGAATAAAATATAATAGATAATAACTAACCTTTACACAAAAGCAAATATACCTGTTTATACATTACATCATCAGAGTATACATAACACACAGCTGGACAGTAATCATAACCTATCTTCACAAAACTGAATGCACAACTAATCAAACCAGTGGAATATTTAAAACAAGTACGGGAGTACGTATCGCCATTCAGCTCGTCTTCTGAGCTCCTCAGCATCCTTTCCTGTAATCTATTATACTCGGTCTGACCTGAGCATTATAGTTAAATAAAACCCGAGTCAGTATGGAATACCAGCGTGATAAAACCACACTCAAATTGATTATTTAAGTTTCAAAATTCTTTTGAAAACAAAAGCATCTCGTAAGACCACGCCACAAATAAACATGTCGGGTTTTTACCTTACGATAGCCAAAACACTTTTTAGCAAATCCGTCTGATATTATAATAGTGTCTATAGAAAGTAAAATAGAATATAGCTGAAATGCTTGCATCTCACATTTCAACAATAGTTGGACACAATCAAAACCGGAAAGGCGCGTAGGGAGAATGGATTTCCAACTAATGACTAGGCACTATGGTACCACCTGTCATAGTACGTGGCCTAGATCACCGTACCGAGGATTACTCCCAATCCCGTACAACACAAGACCAGGACTACCCCTTACTAGATAATCCTGAGTAAGATCACCCTATGGTTGGGATCAGCAACCGCACCACTAAGCCGAATAAAAGGGACATCTAGACAGAGATGACCTCACCCTAAGGGGTGCTACCCACTTAGCCTTGCTACATAACCCCTGATTTTCAGTCATTCCTGGTTGATGAGGACCGAGGCTAAGCGTTACCTTTTTAGAACATTTCACTTAGAATGCTCATCATCCTCCTGACGATGTTCTGAAAGCGTTCATCCATACAAGTCCGTTCCAGGTTTGAACGGAACTAAAGGCACTATTCCTACTACATCCATTTTGGGAATCATCCTCAGGATTAGTAGCGACTAGCCCTTGCACTTCACTGCTCCATCTTCGACTCCGAACTCGTCTTCCTCACGAAAACGTACAAACCGGATCGAAGTGGTTTTCGAGAAATTAATTCCGATTACGGTCTCTTCGAAACGATCAGCGCATTGGCCAATATTGATAGTCAGTTACATATCTATCAAATAATATTCACAAACAACCATCAAGCCATAATAATTTCTCCCAAATTATTTATTAATCTTTAAATATCTTTGCAAGATATATTTCCACTTTCAAACCTTTTTGAAAAAAGTTTTCCAACCACAGTCTTCTCATAGAATAAATTCCCAAATATTTATTTCCACTGAAAACAACAAGTACAATACTTTAGGTTTTTTTTAAAATAATTTAGAATACTTTATTATAAAATATCCTTTAAAACATTTGAATTAAAAATTACTTTAATACTTATTCAAAATACATACTTTAAGAATATTTAAAATAAAACTACTTTGCACAATATGAAACAGAATTTCTAACTTTTAAAATATAATACCAAGCCACCTTTAAATAATTACTGCTATAATAGACTGCTAAAATAGATTAAAAGAAAATACTTACTTTAGAATTTAAACATTTAGAAATAATAAGTTTTCTAAACATACTTTTTTTTAAACAACATTAAAACTTTTAACTTATTTTTTTTTTTAAATTACTTTGAAAATGTACTTGGCTATCTAGGGAAATACGCTTCTCTTTCACATCTTTTAAAAATAAATCACTATTTATTTTTAAAAAAATTTACTCATTCCCTTAATAAATTCCCACCGTGAATTTATTCTTCCAAATATCCACTGATATATTGCTTTACTTTTATAGACCATGTTTATAAGTTTCATAGACTCAACTTCCTTTTAAAATTCCGACCAAAACTTAGATCAATTTCCAAATTGATTCCCAATTTTCTCCATTTTGAAATAAATTTCTTTACTTACTCAATTTATTACAAAATCCATTAACTTTAGATTTTATTCCTTAATTATGATTTAAAATCTTTTAACTGAAAAATACCAATTTCAGATTTCCCAAATTTCTTCTTTATCCTTTCAAATAAATTCAAACCTTAAATTTCAAAATAAATTCTTTATTTCTTTGAAAAAAATATCACTTAAGTTTAAAAATAAAATCACTTATTCCCATTTATTCAAAATCTCATTTCCTGCACTTGGAATTTTATTTATCAGAATTCAAAAATCACTTTTTATTCTCTTCCAATTCATTTTTAATTTATTCAAATTCCAGTGATTATTTTACAAAAAATTCACTCTTTTATTTTCTTTTCAGAAATCTCATTTCTATAGATTTTGATAACTCAGTTCATCGAAATATTTTAAATCAACCATAGTATCCAACATTTCCAATTATTAATATAATTCATCACAGGATAGCAAATAATTATGTCATAGAATATTTTAACAAATCTAAATATTTGGAGGAATCCAGTTGGATCCCTCCAACCTGTTTCCCTACATCCACAGATGTTAGCACAATAAAATACCAATTCCACTTCGAGGTGGAATATCGCGGTATATCGGTTTTAAATATAATATCATCCGCAATTATACGGCGCATAGGGTCTCATCCGCTATATAATGCAGGAAAATCGATCACCCCACTATATACTATATATACTACTATATGTAATATAGCACATCCAATCAATTCAATCATTCAACCAATTATTTAAATTTAACCATTTAAATTTAAATAGCAATCCAGAAGAGTGAGATTAACTCACCTTTGCTTTTTATTTTATAATCCAATCCAAACCAGCTTGTTTTCTTCACGATTTCAGACCTTGGATAAACAGTATAAGATTTATTAACATTTTAAATAATCGAACAGTCAATTATCATTTTTGATAAATTTTATTAATTAATAATTTTAATTCAAACTAATTTTCCTTTAAAACCTTTAGTAGCTAAAATAATTAAATAAGTTAGTTAAACAAATTAATCAATCATTAATTTAAAATTTGAAATAGTGGATTTAAAAATGTGTGTATGTTTATTTATTTTATCCCTGAGACTACATATATGCCTATAAAAATATGTAATAGATTTCAAAGATCTAACTTTTATATATTCTCTATAACATTTTAAAATTTCTATATCTTCTCAAAATCACATATGTATGCATTTACTGTTTTAAAATAAGCTAGTAGATTTCTGAAAAGGTGTGTATATTTTATTTTATTTCCAAAATAATCTACATAGGTTTTAAAATCTAATAATTTTTTTGTATAAACTCTTATATTTTTTCTTCTTCCAAATCTTACTGCTGTTTATCTATGTATATAAATTTTCTGAGTACTTATATATATACCGACTACTAAACTTCCAAAGAAATAAAGCTTGTCTAAAATTAAACAGTACGATTTAAATGTGTAGGTATATATATGTGTAGATTTATTCTTATATTTTTTTTTTCTTTCTTTGTTTTTATCTCAAATTTAAATTGAAAAGAATAAGTTGCAAATACCTTACAGCTCGAACCAACCTTCCTTCCTTTGTGACATCATCGAATGCAACATCGACTTGCCTCATGACCGTGGCCTCTCCATCGTCGCACGCCAACCCACGACGACCACTGATTCGCGAGTACTCCTTTCCTGGTCGCTTCGCAACCTCGTGTGGCCACCGCTAATCCTACTGCGCCACCGAGCTTCGCGAACCATCCACCACGACTTCGCCAGTTGTCCCGTTTCGCACGACCCGCTCCCATTTGCATCGACAAGAATTGATGCGATGCAAAAGGGAGGGGAAGCGATTTTATTTAGGATTTAAATCTTCGGCTTTTGGATTGAATTTGGAAGAGGGGAATTTTGATTTCCGCCTGCCATTTTTTTTGTTTTTTTTTTGTTTTGGCTGTAATGTTTTTAAAGGAGAAGAAGACTTGGGTTCTATAATAGGTGGTAGCGTGTTTAAGGTGGGAAGGGGGAGCAATATCTGATGTTGGCATGCGGAGAAAGGCTGCATTGATTTGAGGGGAAAAGTGTTGATGAGACAGGAATACAGCTGAAGGTTAACAAAGATATATATTCATCAATCAATTCAAATTGTCTTGATAAATGAAAATCAAAATCTCGACATCCTATTGAGACGTGCCGCTAGGCGTTTATAATGTTATACTCCTATTTCAAACGCAATTGAAAAGGTTTCGAGTCCTATTTCGATCGTATGGAGAAGATAGCTTTTTGAACCCAGTTATTATATTAAATTTTGATTTAATTTCAGCGCGTTTACTTATCGTAGGGCCAAACGATCACTCCAAACATTGCGAAAATTGAAATCCAATAATAATACAATATTATGGATCCAATAGAACTAGTTTCGTCGAAATACGAGACTATGCCTCGGAAGGCTATTTTTAAATATCAATTTAAACGTTATATTTTCAAAACTGAACAAAACACTTCCAAATTCAATTTTAACACTTTTACTATCTTCAGTACTATCAATATAAATTTTACAAGCCTTAAAATATTTTTAACAAGGTTAAAACTGAAGATCTTACTCAATCTCCCATTATTGAATTGAATAATTATATTATTCAATAAATTGCTGTATCTACATTCTGAATAGATAAATCCAAGTTTTCCATATTCAAAACCAATTTATAATTCAATTTCTATATTTAAAACCACTTAAATATTCCAGATTCAATGCTGAAAATCCGGGTCGTTACAGTGCTAAGTTGCGTGATATAGTACCGGGTAAAGTAATCCCTCTGGTGAAGCTCGAAATGTGATTTGTGAAGTTTTATTATTTGCGTATGCATGTGTAGAGATGCATGCATGAGTGGACATGTACACATACGTGTGAGCACCATGTGAATTGAGAAGGTCAATTGTATACGTTTTGGCATGTTAGGTAAGGTTGGGTCATTATATTCGCCCGTAAAACTCTATAAGTGCAAAGAGTAGATTTTGATATCAAAATCGATTTTCAAATACTTAAGAAACCACTTTCAAAATGTCAACCAATCAACTTGAAAAGAGGACCAACGTGGTGGAGGCATGCTAGGAGTGCTAGGCGACTCATCGGGCAAAGCGTCGGGAGAAAGGGACTCGAATTGACGAGTGGTGGCCAACCTTTTTTCCAGGCTTGGGCTCAATACCGAAAAGCACATAGGCTCAATGGACTGAGGTGGACATTCAGTCGATCGGCCTTATGTATAAAACACCCCTGAAGGAGGAAGTCAAAATAGAATGCTTGGGGATTTGGTTTTTCAGTCGACTGGGTTCAGGTGACTGAACGGTGCCCCAGTCGACTAAACACCTGGGGCAGTGAAGACTATTAGGGAGTTTCCCTCATTCGATCGCGGCTCTTCGTGGCTTCTTGGCATGACTTAGGGGAGTCTCTAGGCTACTTGGGGAAGCGGTATGGAAGGCGAAGCTCATAAATTGGTTGAAAATGTTAAATGATTCCTTTGGAATTGATAATGATCACACACGGAATCGATACGACAATTAGTGCACAATCACTTCCGACGAGCGTGTGCAATTGAATGAAGTGAATTCGTACCTTCGGTAGATAGATGGCCGGGTATGTATAATTTTATAATTGTATTGGCCTTATATTAATGGCCATGCCTATTAATAGAGCATGATAAACATCTTAATGCATTAGCGTACTGACTCCATATGTCAATAGATTGCAATTGATGAAGTTTGGGTATGTTAGTGCACTAACTCTATATGTTGAAAAATCACGATAGATGACGTTTGGGTATGTTAGTGTACTGACTCTATTCGTTAATATGTTGCGATAGATGACGTCTAGGTACGTTTGTTACTGACTCTATTCGTTGATAGATTACGATAGATGAGGTCTAGGTACGTTAGCGTACTAATTCTGCATGTTGATAGATCACGATAAATGATGTCTAAATACGATAATGTATTGAGTTTGTTTGTCAATAGGTCGTGATAGGTAATGTATGAGTACGTTAGTGTACTGAATCTAATTATTATTGGATCGAGGGTAGATGTCTAGGTATGTTAGTGTACTGACTCTAAGTTTGATTGGATCGTGATAGATATTTGGATACAATAGAGTACCGACTCTACTTATCATTCGACTGCGGCAGATGTCCGTAATTGACTCCACCCGTCTGTAGTGACAAGTATTGATTTGTATTCCTTAATTATCTTCCACTCTATGTTATGTGTGTTATTAGTTGGATATTGTTGTTATTGTTGCATCTTCTATTATTTTATACTTCATAATGGACTTATATTATGATCACCTTACTTTTGGACATTGGGTTACTTTTATCATAGTATGATATTTATGTTTCAGCCGCATTTTATTAGTTATGCTGACTCATTGACTACAGGAGAAGAGCAGGCTATGGTATGACTTCCTATCTTTTGGATAGGTTTACTTGTTTACAGACTGTGCAGATTACCCTTGAGCCATGATTTTGGGTAGGGCCGGCTGTGCCCTAGTAGTTCCTGTTTATTTGTATATAGTTTTAATATATAATATTTTGAGATAGTTCCCCTCACACAAGGCTTCATGTCTAACCCGCATTTTGTTTTTGTCTGCTTATCTCATGACAACTCTCGGTACTCAATTGAGTAGTTTGGAAGGAACAGCTGGAGCATTCTATTGAGGCAACGGTGATACTTCGTATATATACTTGATATTGTGGCAGTACATGATAGATGTTATTTATATAAGAGACTTATTGTTCAGATGTATTTTGAATTTCTATATTGATATTCATTTATCAATTTCTTCCACTAGTGCGGTCTCTTATATATATTATAATCATGTTCTATTCATTTATATTCTGTATATTATATATTATCATTTCATTGTGAGATTCTATCGATAAGCCTTAGCATAATGTCTGTTTTAAATATATTTTTTCCAGCAATCTGTCTTTTGTGGTATTCAGAAGTTGGACTATTTATTTGGTGCTGATTTCAAGGTAAATCAAAGGCTAGGTTGTTACACCTTCTCTTGCAAGATGGGGTGCTGATTCACTTGGAAATCTAAAGAGAAGCCATAAATCAAGGTGTTACAAAGTGCAAGGTTTTTGGGTTTGTTCTTATTTATAATGTATTCACGATGTTAAAAATGTATTTTTTCACATATATGTATATTGTATGTGATGCCTTAGCTCTGGTGACCGAAATATCAAAGGGAGTACCATAAGATAGCTCGGATCAATGTGCACAGAAGAAGCATTCTCTCGTATACACTACTTGGGTCAACACAGATACGTTTCAATACCTGAATATACCTTAAATAATATATACCTCATCTCGACGCAAGGCAATGTATATGAGTTCGAGAATTGAATAATACGGTAATAGAGACAAATAAAAATTTCTCAACTAAAAATTTAATGCATCATCTCATATATTAATACAACTCATCACATCATATAGATCAATATAATGAATTCTCAATATAAGCACAAGCAAAGTAAATAATCTACATCGTCATCTGCTCCAACTCCATTTCATAGCCCACAAAGCACATACAGTTATAATATTGACCCGTAAAACAACCTCCGTCTGACCCGAGGTTCTTAAGCACATAATAAACCCCCAGGTCAAGATAGAAATCTAGCTATGAGTACAAAAAAATCATAAACAATAAATGTGTAGTGTTGGGTTTAAAGGTGACATTATCAAACACACAGATGTCACTTACACCATACTAAATTTCTCCTGTAATTAATTTTCACAAATAGTGATAACACATGTGTCACAGCTCTATTGATCATGAATGCAACTCTAGTCAACTAGGATATTACAATCTATTCATGTTATATTAGTTTCTTTTTGTTGTATAAATTCAAAAAGTCATTTCAAATTATTCATTTTATGAGGTCGGCATTTCTAGTCATATTTAAGAGAAGGATGAATTATCTTCTCATACTTATGACAAGGCTAAATCATTTTCTCATTCTGTGAGTCCCACCAAGATATCACGTTGATAAATCTCCTCAGTGGATTTACCCTCTACATAGATTATCTTTCCCAGCAAGTCATCATGATCTTTTTCACTAGTATACTCCAAGTGATTAATGGTTGGCCCCCATAAAAATCCCTTTGTTATCGTACCCTTCATGTATTTGGAAATGTAATAATTCTTACTCGTGTTGTAGTTCACTTCATCATCATATCTCCATCAGTTAGTGCTACTTCTCTTCATTTTCACTACGCCTCTAATAATTCTCAACATCTTCGATATATTTATTTGTCCTACCAGCATATCGTTTGGACATTGCAACGAGAAATAAGGTTGTCACATTTTGGGTTGCGATCCTCGAATCAGTCCGCTAGGATTGAAACTAGTAGCCTAGTAGTCTATACCTCGTGTTGTTCTCGTCATATGCTAAATTTTATTGCTTTTCAAAACATTTGACCTTCATTAACGTCAATACTCCCAAATGATGTTTTTTTTCCCATTTTCATCATTTAAATGTCATGTTCGTGCACTTCATCACATCATATACAAATGCATTAATACTTGTTAATAAAAACACGACAATTTCAATAATTCATAGCATGACATTTCATTTAATAGGATAAATTTCAAGTACAAATAATTTATGGATAAACTAATTTTCAATTTATACTTGTATTAAAATAAATAAGTATATAAAATCATCCATATAAATTCGAATTAATTTTGCAATCTATTCAAGTATATTTCATTCAATCATACATTCAAAACATGCTACACATCCATCTTGCTTTTCTATTCATGGCTTAACATTTTATCAATGGAGTAAAAAAACTTAATTAGAAATGAATCCAACTATACCAAAGATTCATTATTTATATAATTCCGCTCAAATTGTTCATAATCAATTAATTTTAAATAATCCATCGATGAATATAATTGTAGTATTTATCACATAGGATTTGAATTCAACTTCAGCTTACTTTCTATATAAAAAATAATAATAATTCAAATTCAACCTAACTTCCATTATTTTCAATTTGAAGGTAATTCAAATAAAATTTCTACGATACAAGATTCTCAAAAAAATTATTTATTTAAAATTTATACGCCAAAGAAAAATCCTTTCAAATGATAATATCTGCACTTCTATTTACCTTCGAAATCGATATGTAAATTATATACACATTGTTTTATTTGCACAAAATAATTAAATTTATTTTATAATGCAAGATAAATTTAAATACTATCAGTAGAAATCCATATATATATATATATATATATATATATATCAACACCATTTTTAATAAATCAATTTCAACTTCTTTTAAAAATAAATTCAAATATATTTAAAAATCAAATTCTTTTAAAATGCCATACTAGCTTTAAATATCCATATCCTATTTTTCATCTAAACAATTAAAATTACCTATTTTAATTTATTTATTTTTATCTTCCAAAACAATCATTGGCAACATATATAGCATACCATCCAACCACATATAATTCAATTCTAACAACCATTGATCAAACAATCTCCCATCAATCATCTACTAATAGTTATCGAGGCTACCAAGCCATCTTCATTCACATATGTAATCAAATTCAACCATAGTTGTGTTTATAAAATGAAAACTTGAGTTATAGCAACCATTCACTAAGAATAAATCACATAAAAGCATAATATCATGTTGTAATTATCAAAGTGGGTCGATATACTCACCTAAGATCGATGTTTACTTTCTACCAACATTCAAAACCCGACTCTCCATCATTACCTTACTCTACCTCCACTACTAACCCTAAATTGCATAGCCTTCTCCAACATCGCGATGCCTCGATTGTAGCTCCACTATCAGCCGTCAAATTGCCTCATTGGCACAAGGTCAGTCATGCCTCATCATCCTCGTCATCCTTTGCCACAATTGCGTAAGCGGAGGCGCTAAATCCTTAAGTCACGATTAATGATGTGACCACTTTCTGCACACACTTGCGGTTTCATTTTTTACTTGTTTAGTTTGTAAAAAAATTGGACAGGAGAATACCAAGATTTGGGTCAAATTTCTTAAAGGAGAGGGAGGCAGTATCAGATTGAGATAAGGATGGAAGATACGTCAAATGAAAATTAAAGGAAAAATTAGTTTTTCTTTTTAAATAATAGAACACCCTTAACCGCCTTATTATCCAACTATTATTCGATACCTGACTAAAATTCCACTCTAAGTGTTTTAATTTAAATAAAACAACACTCTTAACCATCTTGAATGTTGATGCTTTTTTACTTGATTTTAAATTATTTATTGTAGTGAAATTAATTTGTTAGAAAATTTTCATCTACTATTATAATTGAATAGTTATTTTTCTAACCTAACAATTTATGTTTTATTTCATTTGAGATCTAAAACAAATCCTTTTGCTTATTGGACGCAAGATCGTATGTTGGTAGAAATGTGTTAAGTTTTAATGAATTACTATTGTTGTTATATTTTATTCCCTTTAAACATGGATCTATTTTTAGTGGATTGAATTAT
Organism: Allium cepa; assembly: GCA_030765085.1. NCBI lineage: Eukaryota > Viridiplantae > Streptophyta > Magnoliopsida > Asparagales > Amaryllidaceae > Allium > Allium cepa. The sequence goes on along the minus strand of CM060938.1, from coordinate 455,121,589 downwards.
TAAAATAAGTGTGTGTGTGTGTGTATCGACATACACACATATACATATATATTATAACCGTTTTGTCTTCATGATTTGAAGTTGCAAACCAATATCAAAATTAGATCTTTTGTTTGGTTTATTTGTTTCAAATTAATTCAATTTCATGTTTTGAACTTAAATCACAGTTTATTTTATATTATGCATATATGTACACATACATACATACATATAAAAGTGTTATGTTTTAGATTCAATTACGGACAACAACTTGGATTTCTTTTTCTTATTTCAGTTGATTGTATGCACTTTTAGGTTTAAAATTTTAGGGGTTTGGATATTTTATTGTAACTAAGTTTGGAACTTATATGTTATTAAATCTATTGTTGCATTAGTGATTGTAGAAGAAAAGTAATATGGATTTCACTTATGTTATTTACCTTTAATTATTTACCTATATTTCCCTTTTAATTTAAGATTTATTAGATTTAATTGTAACATAAATTTCATTTCCATCTTTATTCTTCAAATTTACTCTTATTCGGAAATATCAATTTCATATGAATTGTTTTCATAGTTATATATACAAGTGGAAACGAAGATTACATATATGTGTGTGTGTGTGTGTGTATCCAAACCCTATATATGTGATGTTATCAATATATGTACACAAATCATATACATATATTATAGTATATTCAAACATATCTGTATACTTAGGCATTTATATTTCTGATATGTATGTGAGTTTATTACATGTATATATAAGTATAATATGTGTGTGTGTGTACAATGAATATAAATCGCAATATCTAGATGTGTATATACACACATGTTTGTATTTGATTGTTCATGTTCTTGTATGTTTGAATGTATACATGATGCATTCCCAAATCATACATTGAGATGAAATGTTAACTTGACTAATTAACAAATTCCTAAAATGAAATTAAATGAAAAATGATTTTATTTAAAACTGGATTAGATATCTAGTATACCCATTAGACTACATAGGCCTGCTATGATCCAAATAGGGATTTTTTCTTCTTCAAAATCTATTGGTTTCACCCGCCATCGACTGCCCCGATCGTTACATCCTCTAGCACATCATGACATTATTTTCATTTCATCTTGCTCACCAATCAACGGTTACAACAAAAGTTAGCAATGTTACAAAATGGTACCATACAATATCATTATATAAAAATAATAATAACAAGTACAAAATGCTACTACGTTGTAGCATTTAAGCATTAAATTCTACTACAAAATGACTATGTAGTATCATTTGAGCCCGACATCATTGTTCATCTCATTCGCTCACCAATCAAAAATTACATCAAAAATTAGCTGTAAGTACAAAATGATATATCATTATATAAAATAATCACGTAGAAAATAATAGCAAGTACAAAATGCTACTATGACGTAGCATTTAAATAAAAAACGCTACAAAAAAATGATGTTATGTAGTATCATTTAAAAAAAAATCAACATGAAATGCTACAAGATAAAATAAAAAATAAATGCTATTTTTGAATTCAGTAAGATAAATGCCACTATGTAGTAGCATTTAAATGTACTACCATAGAGTAGAATTGAAAAATAAATGTTCTGTATATTTTTTCTTTCAACAAACACAAAAGTGCTACAATAAAGTAACTATTATTAATACTATAAAATAAAAATGATTTCACCTTTATAAAAAATATCATAAAATAGTACAAGAAGGTAGAAACATAATAAATTCATTTAAAATGTCATCGGTAGATAACTTTATAAGATAATATACACATTTAATTTATATAAAAATATTAATACAATTCGTAAATGCTATTACAAAATAGAATTGTAATCTACAATTACACACTTCATCTATAAAACAGTACAACAATTCATAGAATACCATTAAGCATAAAAAATGAATATAGTTCATAAACTGTCCATAGTTCATAAATGCTACTATAAAATACCTTTGTCATAGAAAATTCACACTTTAACAAAAACTACTACCACTAATCATAAACTACTATTGCAATTCAAAAACTTCTACTACAATTCGAGAACTATCACTACAATTCATAAACTATCACTATAATTCATAAACTACTACTACAATTCATAGATTGCTTTAGCAATTTATAAAATGCCATTACAAAATAACATTGTGAGCTAAAGTATACATATTTTATCTATAAAAGATACTACAGTTAATACGATCCTAATACAAAATAGCATTATAAATAGAAATACAAACGACAAAATTATTTTCTAAAAATCATAAATTATACTGGACAGTATCACCACTACGGTTATCTTCTTCTTCCTCGATTTGAAGCTGCTCCTCTATAATCACCTCACCATATTGCCTTCAAAACTAGACTGTCCTCTTTATTGTCATAACCACTATCAAAACATTCTTGTTTCAAAACCACCATCGCCGCCCACCTCTAAAACCCTAGTCATCGTCTTCATCATCCAACTTCGAAACCCTAGTCGTCGCCATTTGTTTCTACCACAAGAGCCACCATCATCCATCTTTAAACACGCATCATTGTTCTCCTCCTCTAATGTATGGTACGGAACCCAAATTCTATTTATCATGACTGTTAAAAATTGGGAAGTCCTTCTCACTAACTATTTTGTCCTTCCAATGAATTTGGGTTGATAGTTTGTCCTTGTAGTTGATTTTGAATGTTAATATCGTAGGATTCAAAATTTTCTTCAGCTTTATCCTCAAAAAAATTTCTTTCTCCTAACATATATGTATTTATAAAGCTTCAAATTTTTTTTCTATTTCCATTTCGATATTCAAAAAATTTAGAAATTTCGATTTTGTTTTGGTAATTTCGAAAATTCCATTTTAATTCCGATTTATGGAATCTGGTATTATTTTATAATTTATAAATATATATAGGTGTATAAATATAAAACTGAAGTATATAAAAGATTAGCAATTATATTTTTAAGCCAACTTCATTTATATCCTAATAAAAATCATTAACTTTACTTACATAACTAGGTTTATGTAAGTTATTTTAAGTAAATTATTCTTTATCAACCCAGCCCAACTACTAGCCAACCCAGCATTAAAACAACATCAAATAAAAACAAAACAAACCCTTCTTCATTTTCTTCCCTCCCCACTTTATACCTCAGCCAAGGTTATGCCCTAGCATGAATCAATATCGACTTTCATTCTAGTTTCAAAGGAAAAAACAAATTATTGATGGATGCTTGAAATTGATGAAGAGAAAAATATTGTTAGAAATCAATTTCGACTTGTAGATCAAAATACATGATCCCAACTTGGTAATTTTTGAAATTCAGTGTTATTTTTTAATTAACCTTCATATTGTAAACTTTTTTCTTAGTCTTCTTATCACTCAAATATAGAACGAAATTTTGATGAAATTCCGGTCCGGCCCATGCAAAAAACGAAACGGAGATGACGGAATTCCGGCATGTCGGCCAGAATTTAGAACCTTGGTATTTATATCTTTCTTAATAAATTTTTTTGAATGGTAAGCAGGGTTGACTGAACTCCTATGAAATTATATTAGAAATAAAAATGAAAGCTACAAGGACAAGGAAAAAGAAAATAAACTAGCTGAAGTACAAAAAAGGAAATAAACTCAAAAATGCTTCAGTTGAGCGTAGTATTTGCAACTTTGCTTCCCATAGCATATAGAGTAGCATGTGTGATGAAGGTAATAAGCCTGTTGAATAAGAGATCAGAAGCCATATTTGTATGTTTAAAAACTCTGGCAATTCTCTCATTCCAAATTTCAACACCGAATTTCTTCATAATAAAAAGCAACAATCTGTTCTTCACAGTTTTTGTCTTGTTTGATCAAAAATAGAAACCCATTCTTGAAGTCTCTCTTAGGCTTAGGGAAATCATAATATCTTACAGCACAAGTTCATAATTCATTTTTGAAGATGAATCTCTATAGCTACAATAGGATCATGGTATGGGTATAGTCGAAAAGTTCTTTTTTTAAAGATGATAGTTATTCATCTAACAAACCCATAGGGATATAACATTTGTTAACAAGGAATTCAAGTGTGTAGGAATAGAAGCCGGTTCTAAATAGACAGGTTAAAATTCCAAGATCCCCTCTTTATTTAGAAGAATTGTTTTCTTAAAAGAGATGAGGAGAGTTATTCTAGAAAAACAATCATCATGCTAGTGGAAATGATTTAGGGCCTTGTTTATCATAGAAATTATATTTTTAGGAAGGACAAAAGTTCTTGAAAAATAGATGATCATAACTATACCAATAGACTTGATGACAATAATCCATCATGCTTGAGATAACTGATGAGTAAGACATGCACTAAGCTTACCAATAATAGCTTCATATAAAGGCATCCATTGGTTAGTACTTATTCTAGAGGATGTCAGCGGAATCCCCAAGTACACAATGTTAGGTGGTATAGGTTCCAGATTGGATATAACAATGATGATAGAAGTAATTCTTTTATTAGTCACTTCAAACTTCAACATACTAGTATATAGCTCTATAACTAAGATAAATAAGTAGGCAAAAGCTAGGCCATCTTACTTAATGTTGGGGAAGATCCCTTCAGATGATCAGTCTAAGAGAATAAAAACCCACCGCAGCGGAAAACAACTAGATCGTGATTGTTGTGAGACGACACAAACAGAGATAAACACAAGAACAGACAGTCACAGATCTATGCAATGCAGAAAAATAAATAACACCAGTATTTATAGTGGTTCCATAACCACGAGGCAGTGGACGTCCACTTAGGGAAAGGAGATTTTATTAATCACCGAAATATTAGAGTTACAAGATTGATTCACTTTTGTAGGCTATAAAATAGATGAATTAACAATACAGACAAAATTCTGCAGAGTTTCAGCTCTTTAGGATGGTTGCCATTGTTGTCTAGAAGCTCCGCTATTTATAAAATGAAGATATGAGGATGAGTAACTGCTATATACCGCTCTGGGTTTGGTTCGGCATGCATTTGGTTTGGCAAGATTTGGTTCGGCAAACAACACTCAAGGTCTGGACTGGCATCTCCTAATCCTGAATCAAACATTTGGAGCGGAAAACTGGTTCGGCATAGCATGGCGCATCTAGACCGACATCTCACTTGGATCTAGGGTTCGGCTGCATCACTTCCTCCGCGAGCTTCCCAATGGCTTCTTCCCGAATTCAGGTATCAATTTCTAACAATCTCCACCTTGATACCGAATTCCATACAAGCCTTCGAACTTCATCTACACCCTCATGCTCCAAGCAATGGATACTTACCCAATGAGCTTCAGCGATGTCATTACCCATTACACTCTGTCAACAAACTCTGGCAAGGCCACCGCCCGTTAAAAAGTGTTCAAAGTATCCAGTCCGTGTAGAATCTATCAATCTCCACCATGAAAACAAATGTCTCTGTGAACCGTCTAAACTCTCCCTCCGTGCCACCCTGTGGCACCTAGAACTTCATTAAGTGAATCATGTCCGAGAAATGCTTGAACTTAGCAACATGCAAGACTTGGTAAACATGTCTACCGCATTCTCCTTTATGTGAACTTTCTGAATACGAACTAGCTTTTCTTAACTCATCGCGACAAGGAATGACCATCTCACCTTAATATGCTTCGTCCTCGAGCTGAATGCTAGATTTCCAGTTAATTGCACTTTGACTATCACAATGCACATTCACTCCTTCATATACGAAGCCCAAATCACATAATAATCGCCTTAAATAAACTATCTCCTTAGCCGCTTCAACCGCAGCTATGAGCTCTACCTCCATAATAGACAAAGCCACAATCATCTACTTCCTTCGATCTCTATCACCGGCATAGTCATAATCGCAAAATCCAACCAAGCTGAAATCTCTTCCTCTACGGCCAAATACAAGTCCATGGTTTGGAGTTCCTCTAAGGTATCTGAAGATACACTGCTTCCCAGTGCATCTTTTCTAAATTTTCCATGAACCTACTCACCAATCTAACAGCCTGCGCAATGTCTGGCTTAGTGCAGACCATGACGTACATCAAGCTGCCAACCGCACTTGCATATAGGACTTTCATCATATAAGCCTTGTCCTTTTCTAAGATCGAAGAGCCTTTGCTAGAAAGCTATATGTGAAAAGGCATGAGTGTGTTGATTTCTTTTTCCCCTTCCTTGCTAAACTGAGCAAGCACCTTTCTGATGTACTCCTTTTGAGTGAGGCTCAAAAGTCCTAGCTTTCTATCCCTTTGGATTTCCATACCCAAAATTTTCTTTGCTACTCCAAGGTCTTTCATTTCGAATTCCGCTTTTAGCTTTCGCTTCAAACTATCGATTTCAGCCTTATCCTTGGAAGCAATCGACATATCATCCACATAAAAGAGTAGGTACACCCATCTACCATTCTTTAAATGCTTGAAGTACACACAAGCGTCTTTGATGCTAGGATCAAAACCAAGTGAAAGCACAAAAGAGTCAAACCTCTTATATCATTGTCTAGGTGACTGCTTAAGTTCATACAAAGACTTCTTTAATTTTCAAACTCAATTTTCTTTCCCATCTACAACAAATCCTTCTAGCTGCTTCATGTAGATGGTCTCATCCAAGTCTCCAAGCAAGAAAGCGGTTCTCAGACTAGTTGCTTCAGCTCCAAGTCATGATCTACGCCGATAGCAAGCAAAATGTGTGTGGATGTATGCCTCACTACTGAAGAGAATATCTCATCATACACCAATCCCTTTCTTTGTGAAAACCCTTTAGCTACTAGTCTAGCCTTGTATCTCCCATCACCCTTCAACTTGACCACTCATTTGCAACCTAGAGGTGGTACCAAATCTGAAGTGTTATTCTTCTTCAACGACTCTAACTCCTCTTCCATAGCGCCCATCCACTTCGAACTATCACATGACTTCAAAGCTTCAACAAGGTCAAGAGGATCCTCATGAACCACATGTAGGGCATAGTCAAACTGATCACCAAGGCTAAGGTTTGCAAACTGCCAATCACCGTACCTTTCGAGCGGCCTAATAGTCCTATGACTAACTCGGGTAGGTACTACTTCGCCTAAACTTCTTTTAGCTCCACCTTGAACTGAACTTCCTCTAGATTCATGCACATCACCATCACTACTAGAAGGTACCTATGGACTATCCTGTGATGTTTTATCAGCCGCGTTTTCCTCGAAAACATCGACAACAACCCTGCTATTTGGCTGGAACACGGAAACTTCTTCCATCTCCTTAAGACTATCAGAATCTTATAATGTGGTAGGTAGCTTCTCCTTTGATTGAACATGGCAGACTCATTAAAAGTAACACGTCTGGAATGAACAATCTTTCGATCAACAGGGTTCTAAATTCAATACAGAACAATCTTTCGATCAACAGGGTTCCAAATTCAATACACTTTGGTACCATCGGTCTATCCCATTAGTATGCCCTTGTATGCTCTAGCCTCCAACTTATCATCACCTGTATGGTAAACGTAGACGGGACAACCAAAAATTCGAAAGTAACTAAGATACACTGCTTTACCTCTCCACTTTTCCTTTGGAATCTTCCCATCTATGGTTGAGCATGAAATTCAATTTATGATATGTGCCGTCGTTGATAATACCTTAGCCTAAAAGCCTCTAGACAAGCCCACCGATAATCTCAAGTAACGAGCTTTCTCCAGTAGAGTCTTGTTCATCCTTTCTGCAACCTCATCAAATTGCAGATCTCTAGGTGCAGTGAAATGTCTCTGAATGCCATGCTATCTAAAAAATCCAAGGAACTCCCTAGAGACAAATTCATCGCCATTATCAGATCTCAACATCTTCAACCTAGAACCGGATTGGTTGTCAACAAGCGCTTTCCAGTCTTTAAACTTCTCAAATTTTGATTTGGCCTTCATCACATACACTCATACTTTTCGAGAAAAGTTATCAATGAAGGAGATAAAATACTTTTCTCCTACAAAAGAAGGAGTAGCAACCAGTCCCTAAACATCTGTATGCACGTACTCAAATACTCGCCTCGATCTGTGGGGTCCAACTACGAAAGATACTTTAGTTTTTTTTGCCCAACACACACTCCTGGGAAAAGTCCATCTTGTCAAAGCTATCTCCTTTGGTCATATTCCGTCTACAAAGCAACTCTAAACCCTTCTCTAAAATATGACCCAACCTAAGATGATAAAGCTTTGTGGCATCCAATGCTCGAGAACTATCTACTCCAACACACGACTCTCCAAAAACTGTGGTTCCTTTTAGCAAACACAGATTTCAGAACACGTCTCCTTTCGTAAGAACTAGTGCACCTATCGAAAACTTCAGACTGTCATTCTCGATAGTTACCTTACATCCCAAAGATACCAATTGTCCTAAATCAATTAAGGACTTCTGAAGATCTGGAATATACCGGACACCTATCAAAGTGCGTATCACTTCATCAAACATCCTGATCCTCACTGTACCTTCACCCATTGCTCTACAGCTAGCATCATTACCCATAAAAACATAGGTTCCCTCTCATCCAATGAAAGAATTGAAGTAGTCCTTATTAGGCATCATATGGAAAGATGCCCCCGAGTCCAGCACGCAATGGACTAAGACATCCGATACTTCTGCAGAGAACACGTCGTCAGATATAGACTTCGCCACTGCAAATGTTGAAGATTTATCTTCTTCCTTCTTCTTCAAATCTGGATAATTCTTTTTCCAATGACCAGGTTTCTTGTAGATAAAGCACTTTCCCTCCTTAGACTTTCCTCTCCTTCCATTACCGGGCTTCCTATACTTGGAACATCTTCTAGAGTACCAATTCTTCTTATCTTCTCTACCTCTTTCAACAAACAGGCCGTGACTACAACTTCTGCCTCTACTTCCTTCATTTGTCTCCTTCGTCTGATCTCTCAAGCCCTCAGATAGAAGACCTGACTTCACATCTTCCACTGTCAATGTGTCTCTAGCGAAGATAAGGCTGTTAGCGAAACGTGTGTAACGCTCTGAAAGAGAACACAAAAGAATCACTGCCACTTGCTCTTCATCCATCTTTAAGTCAACAGTCTTCATTTTCATCACGAGATCATCAAAGAAATAAAGATGTTCCTTCACTAAAGTACCCTCTTTCATCCACATGGTGAAAAATGTCTTCAGTAATATCAGACGGTTAGTTAGAGATTTCTTCAAATAGATATTTTTTAGCTTGGCCCAAATTCCCCTAGCAGTGATCTCACTACTAATCTCTGAGATAACATTCTCTTCTATAGCTAGTTGTAAAGTAGTAAACGACCATTTCTCCATTTCCTTCCTTTCCACGATTGAGATGTCAGCCGTCAACTCCTTAATGGCAAACACTACTGGATGGATTTCATTCCTCATTGGAACATCCTTCATCCTCTATTGCCACTTCTCGAAGTCTTTATTTCCATTCTATTTATCCATTTCCAACTGCGATCCTGACGCGATATACATCCCTCTAGTATAGGGTCTTGTAACAACTAGAGTTACCTCATCTCCTGCTATAGCATCTAACACTATTCACTCAACCTTGCAGCTCTGATACTAGACTGTTAGTGAAAATCCCTTCAGATGATCAGTCTAAGAGAATAAAAAACTCAACGCAGTGGAAAACAACTGGATCGTGATTGTTGTGAGATGATACAAATAGAGATAAACACCAGAACAAACAGTCACAGATCTATGCAATGTAGAAAATAAATAACACCAGTATTTATAGTGGTTTCACTACTGTGAGGCAGTGTACGTCCACTTAGGGAGAGGAGATTTTATTAATCACTGAAAGATTAGAGTTATAAGATTGATTTACTTTTGGAGGCTATACAAAAGAAGAATTAACAATACAAATAAAATTCTGTAGAGTTGCAGCTCTCTAAGATAGCTGCCATTGTTGTCCAGAAGCTCTACTATTTATAGAGTGAAGACATGAGGAGGGGTAACCGCTATATACTAGCTCTAGGGTTTGGTTCGACAAGATTTGGTTCGACAAACAACATTCAAGGCCTGGATCGGCATCTCCCAACCCCGAAATAAAACATCTAGAGTGGTAAACTGGTTCGGCATAGCATGGCCATCTGGATCGGCATCTCACTTAGATCTAGGGTTCGGTTGATTCACTTCCTCCGCGAGCTTCTCAATGGCTTCTTCCCAGAATTCAGGTATAAATTTTTAACACTTAATTCCATAAGAGGATTTGAAATAACCAAATGGAGAGCCATCAAGAATAATAGAAAAGATTGGTATAGAAATACATGTGTTGATCTAAGCAATAATAGGTTCAGGAAAATGCATTTTTATAATCACATCAAGAAGAGAATTACAACTAAGGGAGTTAAATGCTTTTCGAATGTCAAGCTTCATCATACACCTTAGAGAGATGTTCTTTGTGTTATAGCCTTTGAGTAGTTCATGGTTTAGAATAATGTTATCAATTGCATTTTTGTCTAAGAGGAAATCCACTTGTTTTGGAGAAATCATTCTAATAAGAACTGGTTTTAGTCTAGTTGAAATTATTGTGCAGTACATATATATATGACATTACAGCAAGTCATTGGTCTAAATTGGTAGACAAAGTTAGGGTGTTAGGAATCATGGAAAAATTAGTAGAGTTGATGCCACATATTAAAGTGTTTGTATTAAAGAAAAGGCGTATAACTTTACAAAAGGGGCAAGAGATTGTGTCCTATGAGTTTTCATAGAAGAAATAATTAAAGCCATTAGGCCTAGTGGAATTAGAAGATTTTAGATTAAAAAGAGCATCTTTAACTTCATGGTCAGATGTTCGAGTGATCATGGCAGAAGATTCCACGAGTATTGATGGTAGGAATACCATAAAGATATATGTTGGCCAGGTTAGAATATAGAATACTTTAAGAGTTAAAACAAGTGGCGATAATCTAGCATGGCATTATTAATACTTTTAGTTCATAGTGGTTATTCCCTTGAATATCATAAACTGAATGAATTATATTTGACTTTTAAGGATGAGTGGAATAAATTAGTATTTATATCACCTTTAAAATAAATATCCTTATCAAATTTTTGTTTAGACCCCACTTCCTCATCTTCGAGGCCTGTAAGAAACAAGTTGAGAATATTATGTTCTAAATCAAAAAGGTTGGAGTTGGAGGGGTAACTCAACATATCCTTTTATATCTTATCAAGTTCACTTCTGACAACAATAGACATTTTAGAATTAGTACCAAATTTTTTGACCTCCTTGCTTTTAAGGAGAACGTTGGTATTTTCGAGCTTAGCTTGAAACTCAAACATAGGATTAACATGGATAAAAATGCTAATGCCTTGTTGCAAAACATGTTAAAAACATAATGATTTGTCCAATCATTAAAAATAATAATTAATGAGGCATGAATTTTTCAGGGGAGGTCCTTTCCAGGCTAGGTTGATGGGACTATGATCAGATATACGGAGGTTGGGGAAGTGAGACAAAAGGGTAGGCCGGGAAGAAAGGGATTAATATTTGTATAAGGAATGATCTAGATTACAAAATGTTCTATTTCGGGGTCAGTTTTTGTTGCTCCAAGTGTACGTAGCTCCAGTGCTGTTGATTTCATATAGGCCAAGAGATGTAGGGCTTGATTAAGATGAGTGATTCATACACACACACACACACACACACACACACACCGCCTACTTTTTAGGTGACTTTAAACATGCAGTTAAAGTCTCTCAATGTAACTCCTCGGGATTTTCCCGGAAATAAATAAGGAAATATAATTAAAAGATAAGAATAAAACTAAAAGAGAAATTTTCCCAAACGTCCGAATTTGATTATGGGATTTGCAGCATCATGTCCGTAGAAATTTTCTGGACATCTGTCATATATAACTTGTCGAGATCCGAGCTAAAATGAAAATGTTACGGAGGTTAGAATAATAAATAAGATAAAAGAAAAATATAAAAATGATAAAGGGCCAAGTCGACCAACACTGGGCCTAATTCGATCGAGGGCGGTCTACCTAACCCCAATGATGGTCGATCCGACCCTTGTCGATCGTAGGATCGTGACCTGGAGTCGCGTTTCTTGCGTGCGAAATCATTCAGTGTTGACCACTTTTTCAAACGACGGAAGAGATGATTTTGGACTGGGATCCGATGGTTGTAAGTTGAGGTGTTCCCTAATAAATTGATTGCCTAGGTTGGTATTGAACCCTAATTCTCTCTTTATAGCAAAGCTCTGCCAAAATAAAACCCCAAACCCTTATTTACCAAACCAATTTCTAAACACCGATTCTATTCTACATCTCAACCTAAATTAAAACAAAATGGGATCTTGCAAATGGAGGAGAGGCCTACGAGGATTTAAGGGAGAAAGCTTGCAGCATCAGAGGAAAACCTAAAGCTTAGGACAGAGGTGAGTAGCACAGATTTAACAAGTTAATTAAATTAATTGATTTTAATTTCTACTCTATGTTGATTTGACCGTTAACTCTGAGATTAATCCGTTAAGTTAAAATTGGAAGTCAAGAATAATAGATCTTTTTATCTAACTGTAATTGACATATGTAAGTTTTAAAACCATAAATCATGTGCTAAAATTGTATTTGACACTTATAATTTGCTAATTAGAATAATGTAAATGTTGCGAAAAATGCAATAAAAATAGGACAAACATATTAGCCCCATTGAAATAAAATTAAATGAATTGAGTCTGATAATTGAATGAAATGAATTAATTTTCTTAAAATAAGTAAATTAAAAGATGTCTAGATTGCAGGCAATCGACCTAAGACTAGCATAGGTCGATTGTCGTAAGTCAATTTAGACTTAGTAGACTGTTTAGGGCCTTGAGCCGATATGTGTACTAACCCCGTTGTTTTTTAAATTGTTTGAGTGGCGTAGACACATTCAGGTGTTTTTATTTGAGGTAGAAGACTTAGTTTGTGTTTTCGTATAATAAGTAGGATGCAAAGTGTAATTGAGATGTGCTACTTATGTTGCAAAAGGTGCGCAAAGGTGTTAGGAGCGGGCAACCGATCGTTGGTCGAGGTGATAGGATCGGGATATCGGTCGTTGGTCGAGGTGTTGGGAACAGACGAAGTACCGATCATGGGCATTCTCGTGGACCCGTACGGGTGTAAACATCGAAAGCTAGGTGGTGCCCAATACCAGCAGGAGTTAGACGTTGTAACTCCCAGGGATACGTAAGAGGTATTTTGCAGCTAGGATCGAGGGGTTAGGCACATGTGTATATGATGAGTCGCTATGTGAGTTTACATGCGTGTTCTTCCTCTCCAGGCCCAGTGTGAGTTAATGTGGGACAACAGATTCCAAAAACTAGATGATCATTTGGTGAGGTGCGATCTGTTGTTATCCCTCTGATGTTAGACTGATGACCTTTCACATGTGACCTTAGGAAAGTGACCTTAGCGGCACCGGCACTATACACACACTCTATATCACCTAGAGTAGATTTGGAGTCAGTTGTATTTAATTTTCTTGTTAGTCTTGTTCCCATTCACCAAACATATGTCTGACCCATTCTATTTTCTCCCACCATAGGTTGAAAAAGCAGTAGTTGATAGATCCACTACTGCCTTCGGATTATCATGCTTGGAGTCTAGTCTTATTTTATCCTTTATCATGTATTTTCTATCAGTACATTTGCTATATCGGTACTTTTCTTATGAGGGACTATTTTTATGATACTCTGATGTTTGACATGTACTGATGGTTTTCTGAGACTACGATATTATGATATTTTAAGACCTGGATATTTTGATGTTTTGAGATTTTATTACTGTCTACTGAGATTACTTATATATCTGATATTATGTTTCCGCTGAGATGACGTTTGGATTAGATAGATTATTTCTACTTTAATATCTTAGTCTATATGATACTGCTTTTACCTAAAGCAGATGATCCATGTCCCTTGATATGCGAGGTTTGACATGTCTAAGGACGTGGTTTGTTACATGTGGTATTAGAGCTTAGGTTCAATATTCCTAGAGATTTGAGCGTAGTTGACCAATATTGATATGTATATGATTTTGAAAACAAAAATGATTTTTTCAAATATTTTCAAAATGGATTTCCAAAGTATAACTATATATATAAGTATTTTTTGGAAATTTTTATCAAGAATCCCACAAATTTGTGCCTGTGCTTACCTCAATTCCTACATGTGTTGCCTTTTATCTTAAATCTTTTTTGAGCTATATCTACGGAAGTATCTAATTGAATCTTTACTATTCACAGATAGAGATGGTTGATCCCACAAGATCTGGCTCTACTGACATGCTTGGTATTCTCGGCATGAACATGCCCATTTGGTTCCGCCGTTACTTACAGGCTAGGGTACCAGTTGAGCATCCGACTTGAGAGCCTACAGAGGTAATGGCTGGTGGGTTCCCTATCCACCCACCTATCGCTCACGACTTTGCTAAGCTATAAAAGGACTTTTCTAACTTAGGTGGCAAGCCATTCCTGGGCATCGAAACTTTTGTCGATGCTAGAGCTTAGATCCGTAGTTGTGAGAAGATAGTTAGACTTATGGGTTTAACATATGAGGTTAAGAGGCAGCTTGCTGCCTGGAAACTACAGGGAGAGGCTTTCAGTTGGTGGAAGGTTGTTGAGGCTGAGACTGATGGTGGTACTGTGACTTGGAGAGAGTTTAGGCGGAGTTTGAGATGAAGTTCTTATCGCGGGCTAAAAATGGAGTCATGTTAGAGAAGTTTATAAATCTGAAGTACGTTGATTTGTCAGTTAAATAATATGTTAACTAGTTTAATGAACTTTCAAGGTTTGGGATGGAGTTGATCAATACCCCACATAAGAAGGCACTCAAGTTTAATAAGGTTTTGAATCAGCCACTATAGGACTTAGCAACGAGCCATATTCCTATGGGAGCTACCTATGAGGGCCTGGTTGACATGTCATTGCTTACTTCTGTTTCTAAGAAGATGGAAGAGGCTTCAAAGGTTGAAGTGAAGAACTTTCAGAAAGGGAAGAAGAAGGATGGACCTCTACCTAAAGGGAAGACTTAGAAGGAGGAGTTGAGGTGTCATTGGAGCAGGAAGACAGGGCATCTTGTTAAGGATTGTTCGCTACCGAAGCCGAAGTGCTTTAATTATGATCAGGTTGGACATATTAAGAGGAATTTTCCAACACCACCTAGAGCTGCTTCTCTAGCTTCTACTCAACTGGTTTAGGCATATGCTTTGGAGGCTGTTCCCACTTTCAAAGTCCGACCAGCACTGGATAAAGGGAAGAAGGTGGTGATTGAAGGTGTATTATCTCTTCTGGTCTTTCTATTCGTGCTTTATTTGATATAGGGGCTTCTTGTTCTTTTATCTCTAGTAGACTTGTTGATAACTTGCACTGAACACTAGTATTGTAGCGGACCCATAAATCCCGTAGGGCAATCGACTTATTTGTCTATAATATGTTAGGATTTGAGGTTGATGATTCTAGGGGTCGAGTTTGAGTGTGATGCTTATGTACTGGGATTCTCTGGTTTTGAGTTAATACTAGGCATGGATTGGATGTCATGTATAGGGCTATATAGGATTATGATAGGAAGATTGTTAGACCGGGCATTTTTATTGGGCGTAGATTAGAGGTTTTCTATGATCCGCGAGGATCAGTTAAGTTGAGCTACCTTTATTCTCTATACGTACCACATGATGAGCTTATTTTTTTCCCAATAGTTAGAGATTTTCCAGATGTATTTTCTAGGGTTACTGAGAGAGATTGAGTATAGCGTCTATCTTATAGAGAATGCTCGACCAGTTGCTTTGCTTTTGAGGCACATGGCTTCAAGGGAACGACGCGAGTTGAGTGCACAAGTGAATGATTTATTGGAGAAGGGTTTCATCAGGAGGAGTATTTCTAAGTGGGGAGCACCAGTCGCCTTTGCCACCAAGATGGATGGTTTCCTTAGACTCTACACTGATTGTCGGGAGTTAAATAAGACGATGAAGAAGAATCATTATCCTTTGCCCTACATAGATGATCTCTTCGATCAACTGGTTGGTGCGAGTGTGCTTTCCTAGCTTGACTTAACCATAGGTTTCAATCAGTTGAGAGTAGCTGAGGATAGTGTTTAGAAGACTTGATTTTGGACTCTCAATGGGTTATATGAGTGGTTAATCATGCCTTTTGGACTAACCAATGCTCATGCTTATTTTATTGATTTGATGAGCCGGGTGTATAAGGAGTTGATGGATAAATTGTTAGTACCTTAGGTATTGGTTTTGATGATAACAACTATAGGACATTATATAAACTATAGATATTAATGTTTTATCAAGATATATATAGTATATAGTGTAGGATATTAGACAGGTATTGATTAAGAAGACTGTACAATATTAAGATGTCAATATCAAGAGTAGATTCAAGATGCTGATATAAAGATTTAAGAGTTCAAGAATGAAGACTCATGAGTACTAAATAGTTCAAGATTTCAAGATATTCTAGACAAGTTATAAAGTCATGGAATTTATGTTAAAACCTTGATAGCACTTTCCTGATCTTTCTCGTCTTCTCTAATTTTGTTTTAGAATTGCTTTCCAAATATTCTATTTTTATAATCTTTTCAAAATATTTCCCAAAATGATTTTCAAATCTCTTATACTTATTAAGACATTATTTTAGTGTTTTTAAGTTTATATATATATTGAATTTTTGTTTATACTTTAATAATTTATAACTATATTGATTTTACATAATTATTTACGTTATATTGAATACACTTACTAAATCTTCCAAAATTATTTTATAAAGTTTTATTAAGTTATATTTTGATTAAAATTTGTATAAACAATATTTAAATGATTCTACTAAGTATCAAACTATTTTACAAAGCAACGGATTTTCAAATAATTTTTATAAAGTATTTTTCAATTTTGTGAAGGATATGTCGACATATCCAAATCCCATTTGTTGACATACTAGCCGTAAATTTCTAAATTCATATTTTGTATGGAAATGTCTTCTCATCATTTCTCTTCGCGAACGGACATGACTATTGTTTTCCTATATATACCAGACTTCCAAATGAATTTTCATTAACTACTTTCTTATTTTTCTATCCTTTTTCACTCTCTTGATTTCCAAAGCAATTTCTATCGAAACTTTGCCAAAATTCAACAAGAATCAAATTCAATCGTTAATAATCAGATTCTCTTTCATATACTCTCTAATTTATCTTATCACTCTCAGGATCAAGTGCTATTCAAGAGTTGTAGAATCAACTGTAATCAAGATCAAAGATCCGAGTCTGTAAACTCTATCAAATCATACTTGATTAAACCAATAGCGTGTACTTAGTAGCTCATAAATCTAGTGGGTGTGCTTGTGGCCTGGAAATCAAGTGGCTCTACCTAGAGGTTGGGATTTTGAAGGGTGTATCTCATAGCCTTGAAATCGAGATTGTATTCATTTACTAGTTGAAAAGAAATATGTATAGGAATTATGCGGGACTGGATGTAGGGTAACTCCAAACCAGTATAATATCCTGACGTGTTCTTTCCTTTTTACTTTTACTGCATTTACTTTTATCTGTACTTTGATTTAGTGATTGTTTCTGTAATTGTTAATTCCATCATTCCATGTAAAATCCTAAAAAATTTGAATAGTATTCACGTAATCCATTAAACACTATTCACCCCCTTTTAGTGTTAATTTAGCCTTAAGATCCCTATTCCGCGGATTCACCTAAGTTTATGGTGGTATTTGGATGATATCCTAGTATACTCGAGGAGTAAGGAGGAGCATGCTTTGCATTTGGAGGAGGTGCTCAGGACCCTCCGAACATATAAGCTTAAGGCTAAGTTTTCTAAGTTCCACTTTTGGAGAGTTGAGGTTTGCTTTTTGGGACACGTTGTTTCGAAGAATGGTTGGATGTGGATCCTAATAAGGTGGCGGCAGTGCAGTATTGGCATGTTCCAAAGAATGCCACAAAATTGGGGAGTTTCCTTGGTCTTGCGGGTTATTATAGGAAGTTTATTAAGGACTTCGCAAGGATATCTGCCCTATTGAATCACCTTACCAAGAATAATCTGTCTTTTGCATAGGATGCTAAGTATGAGGATGCTTTTGTTAGGTTGTAGGATGCTTTGACCAGTACGCTTGTATTAGTGTTACCTGGTGGGAGTAAACCATTTATAGTTTATATCGATTCTTGTGGTACAGGGCTAGAAGCGGTATTGATGCAGGAGGGTAGAGTGATATGCTATGCTAGGTGATGGGAGTAAACCATTTATAGTTTATATTGATGCTTGTGGTATAGGGCTAGAAGCTGTATTGATGTAGGAGGGTAAAGTGATATGCTATGCTAGTAGGTAGTTGAAGACTCATGAGAGGAACTACCTGACATATGATCTTAAGTTGGTAGTTAAAGTCTTTGCTTTTAAGTCTTGGAGACATTATCTTCTGGGTGAGAGATTTGAGCTTTTTATAGACCACAAGTCCTTGAAGTACTTGTTCTCCCAAAAGGACTTGAATTTGAGGCAACAAAGATGAATGGAGTTCTTAGTGTCATACGACTTTAAGATTTCTTATATCCCGGGCAAGGAAAATGTTGCAGCCGATGCATTGGGTAGATAGAGAGCTACACCAAGCCCTTTATTTTTGTAGTGGAGACATTTAGAGTATATTTCCACCTTTGACTTTAGGCCATTGTCTGATATTACCCCTCGATTATTAGTAGTCCTGGATGTTTAGCCAACCTTGATGGAGAAGATTATGGCTAGGCAGAGAGAGTATGGTGAGTTCGCAAACCTTTTAGATAGAGTGGAGTCATCGAGTCATCTTAGGCATGATGCCATAGACTCGAGGGGATGGTTAATGAGAGATGGGAGCATATGTGTTCCTTGTAGTGCGGACTTGGTAGGTATAGTATTGGCGGAGTCTCAACGCTGTAGGATGACCATTCATCCCAATGAGGATAAGATGCATCGGGATATAGGGAGAGTTTTCTTTTGGTCTAGGATGAAGAAGCAAGTGGCAAAGCATGCAGCTAAGCGTATGACTTGCCAAAGGGTGAAGGCGGAGCAGAAGAAACCTGGAGGATTGTTGCAGCCATTAGATGTTCCACAGTGAAAGTGGGAGAGCATTCCTATGGACTTCATTGATGGATTACCCAGATCTAAGAGAGGGAATGAGAGCATTTGGATTATCATGGATAGATTGACCAACTGCGCTCATTTCATACATGTGAGGAGCACTAGGACACCGACTTCATTAGTAGCTTTATATGTCAGGGAAGTAGTTACACTTCATGGAGTATCTACTAGTATAGTTAGCGATAGAGACTCGCTCTTCACTAGTTAGTTTGGCAGGAGTCTGCCTGAGGCTTTAGAGACTGAATTGAGCTTGGGTACAAATATGATCCATAGACCGACAGTCAGACAGAGAAGGTGAATCAGATTCTGAAAGATTAACTTAGGATGTGTATAAGTGATTTAGGAGGGTCTTTGGATTATTTTCCACTAGTGGACCCACTCTTCATTATGGGTGGGTTGAAATTGAGTCCAGAACAATCATTTGTTGTAAGATATATATTTCCATCAAATAGCATAAGATGGGAGAATCAATTAGATGTAGTGACTTGCCTTTCATACTCAATTATAATAATGGAGTTTGGGTTTATGAGAAATGCTAACATCACTCTCCTTGGAGAGAGTATTTTTGTACATGCCCTTCTATCAGTGGTTATCAGTAGGTCCTACAAAGAAATTATGGAAAATTTAATGGTTGCACAGTGGGATCCATAGATTTCAATCAATGGAAGGGCAAGTACATCAATACTCTCCTAAGAGAGAGTGGTGTTATGATTTCTCTTGGGTTTATATTATGAGAGGAATTGCTATAGAACTGCCCGTCAGTAAAAGCGGCATCAAAAGGATGTGGTCCTAGTGAAGAAGCACCAAGTAGTTCAGTACATGCATTTGATTCTTTGTTTTGGCTTTTGAATCTGATTTTTTTTTCACTTTTGTTTTGATCCAAAACAAAAGCAATTAAGTTATTTCTTTTACTATCATTTGCGAGCCATTTTCTTAAACATTGGAACGTGCACTTTATTACCATTAGTACCACCAACAACTTTTTTCTTACCGAATAACAGGAAGCTTCCCCTCACTGCTTTCACAGCGGTTTAATGTTTCATGCCCAAAACCATTACACAAAATTCAAGTGCTAGGCTTTCAGTCATATCCAATTTCTACGTAGCTACAATTTTCATCCTCTCCACAAACATATACTCATGAAGTACTTCATCTATTTTATCTCTATTAATTATTTGGCTTATTCAAATCGAGTAAGTTTTTTGGGTTATTCATTAAAATATATGAGCTTTCATACGCGAAACACTAACCAATTTGTACCCATTAATATCCATGTTATAAGGGGTATTTTATAGAAGCGTACCCAAATGGGTACGCTCCTTACAAAATTTTGAATATTCATAAATTTTGGTTGCCAAGTAGAAATTATAAATATTTTTCCTTTTATGAATACCGAACTAGATTCAAGTGTCATTTATTTTTATTCATTGCTAGTGAACTCAAAATAAAAAACAATATTATCTAATTTCACCTTAAATAATCCCTTGAGCTTTCAAGATTTCTGCAAACGAAAATTGACAACATTATAAGACAGTTGTCCATTCAAGAAGAACCCTGCAGGTGGTACTTCCAGTAATCTACACCAGTAGATTTGACAGATTCTAGAACTAATAAAGAGGGAGCTTGATGGTTTAGGTTTAAATCATAAGTTTGGAATTTGCTATCCATTTTAGGTTTGGTTTTGAAAAGTGAGGACCATCGAATAAGGGTGGAAAGCAGAGTTGTAGCAGGAAGAAGGTGGGGAGGATTTATAGCATGCGAATCAGAAGTGGAGAGATTTTGTAAGTCTAAAGGGTTGGGAAGAGGTAGCATTGTAGGATTGTTGGGAGTAAGAGTGATTGGAGGAAAGAGGGAAGGGAAAGGGAGTGGTGGGCGGCTGGTTTCATGTTGTGGTAAGGTGAGTGGGTAGTAGTGTGTCTGATTGGTTGTGGAAGAAGAGAGGGATGAGGAAGAGGATAAGAGGAGGCCATGAAAAGTCAAAACCAGAAGTTTCTGGTCTTTCCTAATATATTATATTTAATATGATTCTGAATATATTTACTTATTGTTTATATTTTCAAATGGGAGTTGTTAAAAGAAGAATTGATTTAGCTAAAGGGAATGAAAGATTGAGGGGAAAATTATAGAAAATGGTTTAATTTATAAGGGGAGAAATATTGTAACATCACCTACTTGAAGGCCTAAAAATAACGGCTACGGATGCTATAGTCATCCGTAGTTATTAATTCTCGGTGATCAAATGCAGTAATATTAGATACATTGATATAACAGAGACACATGAATATGAATTTTTTTAAAACCATTAAACCAATTTCTCATTCCATTTCAATCATATTTCAAATTCATTACATAATCCCAAATTCGAGAATCACGTTCATAGAAAATATAATTATTACAAACTACGCCAAGAGCGACATATGAAGATGCCCCCTTGGATGATCAGAGTCTCAACACAAGCAATTAAACCACTTTGCCTTTACATTAAAACACAACGGAATCAAATAGAAAAGAACTCCTATTAGCTAGCTTGCAACCTGCACGTCTCCAAAAGCTTATCCGTCTAAAGGAGAAGCTGAAAATCTCAACTCTCAAACTACTTAAAATCAATTGAGCACCTGAGAGATTAAGGGGAAAACATAAATTTTGAGTCAGACAAAAAGCTTGGTATGAATAACAACCTACCATCTCGAATTATTTAGATATCTAGTGAGACCACGCTGCTTAGCGGAACGAATTTTCCCCTCACTAGTATCTTGCCCAAAAATTTATAGTAACCATATAATGTGCTCCTGCATCTACAATGGTTAAAAACATAGAAATTTAAAATATCATGATGATATGAAAACAAGCAAAATATCTTGGATTTCTCATCCCCGTTCATTTGAATATCTGTCTCAGTTGTAGTTTCTAGGGTCTCTATTAACTTATAAGTTTTCATGGGCTGACTAATAACCTATTCAAAGCTTATGGACTATTAACTTATAAGTTTACATGGTAACACTAAGAACCTATTGGCCCCTGCCAATAACTTCATCCAATTATTTCATGGTTCTCTGTAACATACCCTATCTTTAGGCCCAAAGCTAAGCGTTATAGATGCTGCAATCAACTATAGTATTAACTTTCGCTGACAAAATACGGTAATGTTAATGGTATCCATAATATTAGAAGCACATGAATATGAAACAAAATCATAGATTTCAAAAACAAATTTTCTGATTACATTTTACAAAACATGTTTCATATTTCATTACATAATCCCCAACGTTTCCTTGGTTCAGATCAAATATAAGTATTACAAAATACGCCAATAGCAACATATGAAGGTGCCCCCTTAGATGACCAAAGAACTAAATAGACAAAATCTGTCTTAATAAATCATAGTGGAAATAAAAATATCAACTCCTAATTAGCTAACTTCAGCCTCCCTCGTCTCTGGAAGCTTTATTCGTCCACCAACTAAACCTAAAAACCTTCAACTCTCAATCTACTCAAATCAATTTTGAGCATCCGAGAGTTTAAGAGGAAAAGCATAAAATTTGAGTCAGATATAAAGCTTGGTGTGAATAATACTATTACATCTCGATTCACGGATATTAAGTGAGACCACGCCGCTTAGCGGAATGGGTTTCCTCTTACTAATATTCCTTTAAAACATATCCTTTGGTGAATCAAAATCCTATAATCAAGCTGGTTAATTAAACTGATTATATCAATAATAGCAATATCATATATGTTCAAAAAAGGTAATAAATGGATCATCTGTCCGAAAAAATGTAGTTTTGTTTGGCTAACTACTAACCTTTGGCTGACTTGGGCCTACCAGACAAACTAAACAATTTATCTAACACCTTTTAGACATACTTCTGGACGGTCTGTCCTTAACTCACTTCTCCAAGGGTCACCTGATCCTAATGGTTTTTCGGGCTCACCAATAACCTATCCTCTTTCTCTGTACACATATTCCTTTCTATGTGAAACCATTAATTAAGTCTTACCTATGACTAAGCCCTACACACAGGAACTTTGGACTAAATTAGCTTGGGGTTAAAGTTAATGTATAGGACGCGACCCTATACCAGTCCCATCTGGTATACAGATATCTAGTCATTTTACTTAGGGTTAACTACCCATAAAATTTTCCTTGAAAACCTTTCAAATTGATTTAATCCCTTCAAATCGTACTTAAACAAGGAAAACATACTATTTGCTTTACTCAAATCTCTTTGCCATGATATATGCTTTACTCAAAACATTATTGATGAAAACATTCAAAACCTTTTATTAAACCTTGAAACAATCTCTTTTGAAAGTACCCCTTTCGAAACTATTGAAAGTACCCTTTTCGAAACCATTGAAAGCACCCCTTTCGATACAAGTAAACCACTTTAATTTATAATCTAGGCCGAAAGGCCAAAACATATCTATCGAAACAGTTGACAATAGTCCTTTTGAAAACATCTCTTTACGAGCTTTATAAACGTTAGGCATCATCTTTTAAAACACTTTAAACATGCCTTTCGAAAACATTGGAAGCTTTTCGTTTAAACACCAAGGTTAACCTTTCGAAAACATTGGGGAATCGCCCCTTCGAAACCTTTGTCATATACCTTTCAAAATAATAGGGAACCTCCCCTTCGAAATCTTTATTAGTTACCTTTCAAAAGCATTAAAGTACTCTACTTAAAAAAAAAACCTTCAAAAGCATTGGCTCAAGTTAAAATATGTGGAACAACCTTTCGAAACCATCTGAAATCATTCTTTTTGAAACCTTTGGGTTTAACTTTCAAAACATCAAAAGGGTCTTAAAACAACTAATTCTAAAGCAACTCTTTCGAAAGCAGGTTCCTAACTAAAAGAACTGGATGATGTTGAAACCAACCACTTCGATAGAATTGGAGAAGCGGCATTATTTTTAAAACAAAGGAACCCTTACGAAGGCACTGCTTTGAAAAGTAAAAGGCGGCATGTTGGGTTTGCGACCTCTTCGAAAGCAATTTCTTAAAATAAAGGTGCAATCTCTTTCGAAAGCTCTTCCTCTAAACCGTTTGACCAAATTGAAAGCTATCTTATTCGAAAGCATTCTTTTCGAAAACAAAGCAAGGCATTTTCTTTTGAAAGCAAAATAAGGTCTCGACTCCTTCGAAAGCTCTGTTTCGACTCTATACCTTTCGCCTTTATCCAATTCATTACATACCAAGTCTTTGATACCATGTGTATTGGTTTCGACCTAGATAGAGGCAGAAGAAGTATGTAGTCGAAAGGTGATGCCGAAAGTAGCAAAACAACAAAACCTTCTAAAAACTGATTTTTAACTTAAAAACTTAATTTCTTTTCTACTAACTTGTTTGTTTGTTAACATATGATTGGTTGCCTATTTCTTTTCCAAATTCTTTGCTAAAAATGCTGCCGAATTTCAGAAATAACAATTTAAAACATTTGCAAATTACCCATTCTCCTTTTATAAATATATAAAACATTTAAGTCTCATACCTTAAATAATTTTATATACTTATTAACACACTTAGGAAATTCTTCAAAAATTCCCATAAATAACTTTTAATATGTTTTCCAACATATATAAGTTTCTGACCTAAAGCTAATATAAAATAGCTGTAATTAATTTTGAACCCAATTAACCATTTTTTCATTGGAATAATAATAATAAATCCACATTAATTCAGAAAATTATGAAACTTGAAACCTATCTCTGAAATATCATTTCTGACCATATATTAAAATTACAAGGCATTTGGATGTCATTTGATAGGTTTCAAATCAAAAATTGTCATAAAATTTATACGAACAGACATAATTCATCAATTAGCATATGTATCTACTTATCATTCAAAGCATGGCAATAAACTTTGCAAAATACATACGAGTTTGATCTAGAATCGAAATCATCAAAATATGAGATGTAAACTATTGTTAACCTTAGCTTTGTTGTTAAGGTGTTGAGATTTGATCTTGGATTAAGTAGATTAGGCTTCTTCCTCTTGATTTAGCTTATCTTCCCCTTACTTCTTCTTAATGGTGGCAGGCCTCTCTACTATCTGGTTTTGATTGTGAACGTGTAAAATGAATATGGTATGAAGGTTTAGGTTATTAGAATATATCTTATTCCTATCTTGCCCTTATCCATTTCCCTTATCTAATTCATTTTATTTTTTGTTAGTTCATTTGTTCAACTAGGCATGACCACCCCTTTATTATACAAATCTCAATCCCTTAACCATATTTCATTTAATTTAAGTAATTAAATGTCCTAAATAATGTTAATCAAACTTAGGGTCGTTATTGACTCCCCTCCTTAAAGAATTTGACCCTTGAAATTACGATAAGGCACTCATTGAAATCAATCATAATGGTAAAACATACCATGAAATAAGTCAGGATAGGAATCTCGAATCCTGCTCTCAGTTTTCCAAGTACAGTCTCTCTCGTCGTCACTCCACTGGACTTTGACTAATTTGATTATCTTGTTCCTTCCCCTCTTCTCATCTCTCGCGACCATACGAATTGGCTTTCTAACTATAGTCAAACTCGGTTCCACTACTAAGTCATCTAACACAGTCAGCGCTATAGTAGTCTCTGGATCTGGAATACACTTACTTAGACGAGAAACGTGAAAAACATCTTGGACTTCTACCAAACTGTTCGGTAGCTCTACTCTATATGCGAGTTTCTTAATCCACTCTACAATAGAAAATGGTCCTACAAACTTCAGCGCAAGCTTTCCTGATTTTCCGAATCGAATTACACCTTTCATTGGTGATACCTTGATGAAGACATGATCTCTAACCGAGAACTATAAGTCTTTCCATCTCTTACCAGCATAACTCTTTTGCCTAGACCGAGCTTCTTTCATTCTAGCTCTAATTAACTCAATCTTTTCTGCAGCTTCTCTAACCAAATCCGGACCAAAAGCTAACCTATCCCCTGTCTCTAACCAACAAACTGGTTGCATAGCCTTCCATACAAATCTTCAAATGAAGCCATCCCTATACTAGCCTAATAACTGTTGTTATACGATTACTCGATTAAGTGTAGATGGTCTTCCTACGATTTCCAAAATCTAGCACACAAGCTTGTAACAAATCTTCTAAGACTTTGTTAACTTCCATTTTCCCATCTGTCTGTAATAGTAAGCGGTACTCATCTTGAGCTTGGTACCTAAAGTACCCTGTAGGCTCTTCCAGAACTCGCTAGTGAATAAGGAATCTCTATCACTTACTATAATAATAGGAATTCCATGCAGTCTAACTACATTCTTCATAAACAACTTAGCTAAAACTAATGCCATCCTGGTTGATTTGACCAGAATGAAATGGGCACTTTTGGTCAACTTGTCCACTATGATCCATATACTTTCATTTCCTCCATTTGTCTTTGGAAAACCATCTATAAAATCCATTGGGATAGAATCCCATTTCCATACTGGAATATCTTAAGGCTAAAGTAACCCACTTGGTTTCTGATGTTTGGGTTTTATTTTTTGACAATTCAAACACTGCTTTACCCATAAGCCTACACCTCTCTTCATTCCTTTCCAGAAGAAACTCCTCTTCATATCCTGATACATCTTCGTTCCTCCTGGATGAATAGTGAACTTTAAATGATGGCATTCCTCAAGAACTTCCTTCCTAATGTCTCCCACATTCGAAATAAATAATCCTCCTTTCTTTCTCAACCACCCATTCTGGTCAAGAATGAAATCCTTCAAGTCATCGCTCTCTGTTCCATCCCATAACTTCCTGATCCGTTTAGCTAATATTGGATCCTCTCTTTGCTTAGAAGCAATCCTTTTGATCATTACCGGTTGAACTTCTAAACATGACAACATAGAAGTTTCTGTACCAGAACTACTCTTAGATCTCCACTGCACTTTGCATGTAGTCAACGCTTCCAAATCTTTCCACTCAGCTATCATTGCCAACACTGCATTCTGATGATTTCTGCTAAGTGCATCCGCAACCTTGTTGCCGTTTCTAGGTGTGTAATCAATACCAATGTCATAAGCAGCTAAAAACTCTAGCCACCCCTACTGTCTTATATTCAACTCCTTATGGGAGAACAAATACTTTAGCGAATTATGGTCCATATACAGCTCAAATCTTTCTCCCAAAAGGTAATGTCTTCCAATCTTTAATGTAAAAATTATCGTAACTAATTCCAAATCATGCATTGGATATCTAACCTCATGCAATCTAAGCTGTCGAGATGCATAGGCAATCAATTTACATCTCTGCGTAGGCATTCAAATCTTCTTTTCAAAACACTTAAACATATGCCTTTCGAAATACTTTAAAATATCTCTTTTGAAAGCATCAAAACTTCCTTTCGAAAGTATTAAAGCATATCTTTCCATCTTATAAAAGCATAGCTTTGAAACTATTTGAAAGTACCTCTTTTGAAACCATTGGATTTAATCTTAAATATAACTTTTGGGTGGACATAAGCGAACATACCCCTTTCGAAACCATTAACCTTCAAGTAAAAGAGTTTGGGGAAAACAAATGGCTTTAGAACCATCCTTTCGAAAGCTTTAATCTTTTAAGTAAAGCAATTGGAAGGATAACTTCGAAACACCTTTTGGAGCCATCGCCCTCAAAACCCTTAGTTCAAATGACTATTGAAGCTCTTTTGAAAGTGTTGGGAAGCGGCTTTATATTTATAAGAACAAAAGCTTACCTTTCGAACTCATTGAAAACTTTCAACCTATTTGTAAGGTATGAAGACGGCAGCAAGGTTTCGACTTGGTTCAAAACTACCCTTTTGAAAGCTCCATTTTAAAACATAAAATGCAACAACTCATTCGTGAGCTACCCTTTAAAATAAAAAGGCGGAAACCCTTCAAAAGTTATATAAAAGTAATTCATTCCTTGCGAAAGCATCCATTAAAATCAAGGCAAGCGACATCTCTTTTGAAAGCGAAACAAAGACCTTCGAAAACTATTTAAAATGACATAGACCCCTTCAAAAGTATGGTTTCGACTCTATACCTTCCGCCTTTCTCCAATCCACTACGTACCAAAGCATTGATACGATGTGTATTGGTTTCGACTTGGTTAGAGGTGGAAGTATGGGGTTAACGGTTGCTATTGGAAGTGGTGAAACCATAAATTTGTAAAAAACCGTGTTGTTTCTTTTTAAGTAAATGCTTTTCAACTAACTTTCCTATTTGTAAAAATATAATTGCTTGCCATAATCTTTACCAAAATCTTTTTTAAAGGACTGCCGAATTCATCCTGAATTAATTAAAAATAATTTACAAAGTATCCCTTCCCTTAAACAAAATAATTAAAATATTTAAGTCCTCCAACATAAATAATTTAATTTACATAGTAAATTACTTAGGAAAAATCCCCAAAAATCATCATAATTCACTTTTACAATGTTATCAAACATATATAATTTCGGACCCATAAACCTTTATATAACAGCCGAAATAAATTTTAAACCTAATTATTTATTTCTTCCTTCAAAAATTCATAATAAATTATCCTTAGCTTGGATAATTATAAAAATGTAAACCCTTCTCCAAAATAATATTTTATATAACTATTAGCACCATATTTGGTCACTAACACCCTAGAATAGATTTTTGTATCGAGATAGATGAAGAAAGTAAATGAAAAAGGATGAATAACACAATGTAACACTAAATAGAACAATAAAAAGCAAGAACAATAGAATTTATAGTGGTTCGGCGTTAATGCCTACGTCCACTTTGAATATACTCTTTATTGCTTGAATGCAGTTACAATCCACCAAAGAAAGATTGAACGTAAATTGGAGAAAAAAGAAAGCGAGTACAAAAAATGGCAGAGTCTCTCTTAAGTTCTCGGGAAAGATCCCCAAAGAAGGACCCCTGCCCCTCCATTTATAGATGGAGACAGCCTGACATCAAAGAGCTCGAACTTTTCTTCATTCACTAGGGCCCATTACCAAGAGACCTCACAACCCAACATCAATACAGAACTGATAGCACCGATCTGAACTTGTTGACCCCTTAAGGCCGAACTCACAATGCCGATCTGAATTCCAAACACACCAAACATGCCGACCTCAGTACAAGCATAGTGAATGCCAACCTGATATAGGCCTGTTGACCTATTATGGTGATTGCCGACCCAAATGAGCTTTATCGTTCCATTATGAACATGTAGCCGCTTCTAGCTATGCCGACCTGGTTCAAGTGCACCGACCCCAAATACAAATGTTATCCCTAAAAGGTTATGCCAAACTGGAGTATGGCGATCCAAAGTAGTTGCCGAGCTCTTCCAAACATGCCAAACTGAAGCCCTTAATGTCATATGCTGAACCAAAATCTCTTATGCCTAGTGCTGACCCGAATGCAAGCATGTAGAATGCCGAACCGAGCTCCACCTTTTACCATCCTTTTGCTGAACAGAACCAGGTATACCGATCCGATGACTACTATAATATGTTCCAAGCTTTTTCAATCCCCTCCAGTTATGCCGATCCGAGCTTTCTACCAATACTAACTTCGAGTCTTTATTCCACCAACCGAAGCCATTGCTGGTCTGATTTGAATATGCCGATTTTAGATACATATGACACTCCTAAATAATTATGCCAACCCCTAGTATATGATTGTCGATCCCAAGTACTTCTCACTGCCGACCCGGGTATTGACCCAAAGTGAATACTAAACCGACCCAGGGTAGTGCCGACCCCTTTTGAATATTCCGACCTCTAGTAGCCATCCATACCGACCCTAAGTTGATGTTGAGATGACATGGAGGAAACACTCCCTTGACTCGAAGCAAACTTCTCAACAACCTAAAGTAGACTCATTTCTCGACTCTGGTTCTATCAAAAATTAAATATGGCCTCTGTAACCACTGTTTTATAGCCAGGTCAAGGCTCTAGGTAACACTTGCCCCCAAAGTGCATCTTGTGAATGACATGATGCGCTCTAAATCGGTAAGTAATCCTTGTTCCCAGAAGTAAGACCGTTCGAGTAAATAACTGACCCTTGTTTCCCATTAACCTTTGATGAAGCCTTATGGTGTTTGAACATATAAGCCTAGTCTTAAGAAAACCCCAAGGTCCCTCGTTCAACTTTTCAAAAGTTGATTGCATATAACCTTTGAATGGTTGGATTCATAACGACTTCTCTTAGGCTTTTGACCCTTTCCCAATCAAGCATTGTTTCACCTTATCCATTTTGTTATTTTTTTATTATCTTTTTTTTAGAAAGGGAAGAGGTTAGCATATGAATGTTGATCCCTCGATTGTTATATGTAGGCTGGGGTCGGCATGTCGAATGGCCGACCCCTTGGAATACGACCGGGTCTCCAGGAGAAGACCGGTTCGTATTCCATCCCACGTATAAAAGCTTAGGTCCACTACTCTCTTCTTCTCACTTTCACTTCTCTAGTTTATCTCTCCACTGAGCTCTACTAAACAACTCCTCCAACACCATTTACACCTCTTCTTTCCCAAACTCGAGCCGCCTCGCCTTACAACCTCCAATTACATGCAGATTCAAACTATCCTTAACTCGAACCCATTACTGTCCCTTAATCCCCAAATCTACTACATAGCTATGAATTTCCTTTCTAATTGACACCCTAAACTTGAGGAAATACATGGTGTCCAGGTGCATAGGTAATTGAGTTCTAGTTTGGAGTTGATATGAGGTGGAGAAGTCGAAGGATTAAGAGGAATATGAGGGAGTTATATGAGATGAAATGGGTTCAGTATGGATAAGGTAGAGGATGGGGTCCGCATAAGTTATGATATTAGGAGGAGTCGGTATATTTGTGTCAACCATAGGGTCGACGTTGTATGCTAAGCATTAGGACGAGAAAACCGAGGGTCGGTATTCTTAGTTTAAACGTAAGGATCAGAATAGTGCTTAGTGAAAAGGGATTGGTATTTAGGAAACAAGGAGGGATCAGTATGTTCCGTATAGAGGAGAGGGTCGGTAATGGGCTAAGGCCCAGGGGTCGACATAAGGTAGCTGGAATCGACAATGACATGTGAAACTATTTCAACCCGAGTTATCCAGACTTATGACCACATATTTCTTCGGCTAAGCACGAAGTGATGAATAATGACATGAATTATCACGTACAAGCCTATAGACTCAACTCGAACTAATAAATCCACAGTTCAAACAATATGACTTAAATGTAATACTCGCCCAACAAATTCAGGCAATAGACATCATAATCTACAATGTTAATGCCCGATCCTAATACTCTTGTTGCCGGCTACATTCTATGCTGCCCGGGACGGTTATCGATGACGGTCTCTTTGGGCGAAATTTAACACTTCGTCGTATCTATTGCATTAAGTCACACACAACACAGGGGGATGGATTATTATTGCTTCTAATATGGATTGTCATTTGAGTATAGCTATCATAGGTATCTAGCTACACAAGGCGCTCTCCTGCGATGTCTTCCAAGTCAGATAGGAAGTCGAGCTCCACTACTCTATTTGATGAGTCCGGGCCAAGCCAGGAACAAGAGGTAGTAGAGACATCAAGCCAGCAGTTAGACTCTTTTTCGACATTCCAACTCTTCCTACTGAAGTTAGAGATCCGACTCCCAATGTTGTGGATGACACTATTGTGTTGGATAACCCGGTCGATTCACAGGCCTCAAAAGTCGGCGAAATGGCCCTTCGTCAATTGTGCTCCATTCATGGGATTCCTTTCAAAGACATTTTGGTTCCGTCGACGTGAGACTGGCCTCACTTATCCCCAGCTGGATACACTACATGCAATAAATTCATGTGCTGGGCCGGATGTGTGCCACCCTTCAACTCCTTTATTCGCGAGGTGCTAACGTACATGGGAATCTCCCTTACTCAATTGCACCTTAACAGTTACGCGTTTATTCAAGGGACTTTCTTGCTCTTCATGGGTGTTTTGTTCTGACTGCCAATTCCCGAGGACATCTAATATATTTACAATTTCAAGAGACGAGCCGATAGCGCCTCGTATGTATTCCTTGAGCCACTGCCCACATGCCAAGTTCTAATGGGGCATGGAACAAGCTTTCCCTATTCAAGCAAGAGTGGTTCTACGTGAACTTTCCTCCCGGCTTCACGAGAAGGTGGTTGGAAGGATGTAAGTTTTATTTCCTTTCAGCCCTCTATTCAAGTACTTAAATACATTCTCTCTAATCATCTAAACTTTTTAACTCTTTCAGGTGTTCGTCCACGGCCCGAAGGCACTAGGTATTCTAGGGCAGTTGAGGCTATTCGTGCTACTTCAGTAGAAGATCGAGATATCAAACTGTTAGTTACTGATGAGCTGGTCTCGCTAGTTGGGCTACTAGCAGATGACCACAGGATCGGCCTTTCAAGGAGCAGAGCAACCTCAAGGGCAGTGCCGATAGGAAGAGAGAACTAGTTGGCCCTGCGGTGCCCCCTTTTGAAGGAGTCTAGGAAGGTACCAAGGAAGGGAGATCAAAGAAGCAAAGGCCCCAGAGTCTAATAGTGAAAACATAAGTCTCGAACAGGTGCCAACAGCCAACGCTCCCAACATAAGTCATCCACAGCCTTCTTCAGAAAAGAAAAGGAGCCTGGCCTATAGAATCAAAAAGCGGGAAGTTGGGGAGACCCCAAAATTCATTATAAACCCCGTTGAGAAGGGGTCATCTTCCTAAAAATTAGAAAGCTCGCTGAAGGGACTCTCCGACCTGTCTATTCCCGGTGACCTGTTAAACAACGATTCCGCTAACCTTGGCGCTAAAGGACTCTATTATCCCACGAGAAGCGGTGAAGGCTAGCAGCTTCACAATCAAGGCAAGCAAAATCCTATGAGTGAAGCAAAAGCCACGGGCCTATTGGGGGGATGCACTAGGACACACGCAAACACTTACACTCCATCATTCACTTACATTCAACTTTTCATATGGCATCCACTAACTTACTCTTGTTCAACCTTATTTATAGGTGTAATGACTCGTTCACACGGCTTCGATCGCCTTCGTGGTTCTTCTATCTCCCACCGCTCAACCAGGGTTCAGAGTTTGGAAAACGTAGAGAGAGAGAAGAAAGTTGGGAGAGAGATTATCGTTCTAGAGAATCATCATCATCCTCAAAAAGAAAATCTCATGGTCATACTTCATATCAAAGCGACCCAACAAATCCTCCTGGGGGGGGGGGGGGGTTGGAGACAAGCCCACCTACCAAAGCTCCCAGTCTGATGCTCCCCGCGACTAGCATTCCGGCTCTTCCATCATTAGGCAGCTCGTGAGCACCATAAGAAAAATTGACTTCGTCAGAACAAACTCCTCCAGCTTCTGCTCATGACTCAACTAAGGCGGAGAAATTAGCTAAGCTTAAAGCCATCTTTCCAAAAATTTGCTTCAATAGGCTAAAGTTCATCATGGCTATACATCCCATCCCTTGGATTGCCAAAACAGATTTGCTTGCATGTGTGAATGACGTATATGTACAACATGAGGGGTTTATACAGTTGGTTGAAAAAGTCTCGGAAGTTTCTATTGAACATCAGCATAAGAGACCGCCTAAAGCTAGAGGCCATCCATGACAAGGATATCATAAAGTATCAGGATACTGATTTGCTCTCATTCTAAGCCCGATGCAAAAAGGAATGCCAAAGAGACGACCGAGGCAGTTGGTTGCTTAGAGGCTACCCATAAAAAGGAATTAAATAATGCTCTCCAATGTAACAGTGCTATGGCTCTGGAAAAAGATTCCCTACAAAAGGAGAAAGACACTCTAGTCCGCCATGTAGAGGAGTTGGAGAGACTGTTGTCTAAAGAGAAAAAGGAGAAATTAGAAGCACAAGAGGAGTTGTAGAAATATTACGAGAAGATCGTCGAGACGTGAAACTTGGAGGTGAAGGTCGATGAACAACTTTACCAGATCAAAGTGCTGAAACAAAACGCTCACGAAGAGGGCAAGAAAGTTGCTCTCATAGAAGTCGACTCCCGAATTGAAGCAATGGCCAAATCTGGCTGGGAGGAGATCAAGTGCTTGTTCGACCCGCTCATTGTAGAATATAATGCAAGGGTCCTCCTCCATCGTGACTCAACCTTCTTATGAGACGGCTATCTCGAGTCACTTGCCGAAGCCTGGGACACTCTTATCAAAATAAAGAAAGTGGAGTCGGGTATGGCAGAGATTGATGAAGAGGCACTCGCAAAAGAAGTGATCCGAGGAAACGAGCCATCCGACTTGGCTGCGACAAAGCTTATATTTGGCGGAGCTCCCCAACGTCTAAGGAGAAAGAGGATATCACCGAGCCATCTGGCACTGAGTCCCAGGTTCCTTCTTCCGTTCAACCGACCAAGATCTCATCTTCCCAATCTCTTGAGTAACATGTTAGATATGACCCGGAAAAGCCTGGACTTGGCATTCACAAACTATCTCCAATCACTGAGGGGAGTACTCCCATGACCATTGAAAGTCATCCGGATGCTGGTACTTATCTCGACCTTCTATAATCTATAAGGTTGCTATTCTCGTTGAATAATGGTCGTGATCTAATATTTTTGTTCATGAAACCCTGTATGTCATTCTGGTCCTAAGCCAACTCCAAGGAGCAATGTCGCCATGGAGTAGGAGGGAAAAGAAGCCAAGATACCAGCTGTCGGAGACATTCCTGGTCCTAATGCTCAAGTAATTGGGCACTAGATGAGGATAAACCCAAAGATCCATTGCTTGCTCAGGAGCACGATGATGTTATGATTACGGGCGCTTCTGAGCACACCGCCAAGTTCAGTATGAAAGAGAAAATCGAAGAGGAGGAGAAACTCAAAGTTAAGAGTAAGCCTAAGGTAGTGGAGATTGACAGCCCCCTTAATAGGCTACAGTAATTCAATCCTCATGATGGGTCTGTGCCTATAACAGTTCCCCTTCCTCCCTCAGGCACCTCCTCATAAGAGAGAAAGGGGTCTTGAAAGAAATGCTTGGCTGAGACGACTTCGGAAAAGCCGAAGAAGGATAGAAAAGTAAACAAATAGTTGGAGCCTTGTGATATTTTGCTTAGCTTGAGTAAATTAGAGTTATGTAGTCGCTTTTCCTCCCTTCTTTTATTAGTAGCAGATATATGGACTTGGCCTCCGAACCTTCAGAGGGTAAGAAAATTTTGGAGTGTAAATAAAATTTTATTCATTTTCCAAGCATCAAATGCATTATTATTTGAATGACAGGTTAATTTTTATACTCCAGGTAGCCGTGATAATATCTTCAGGTTTTGTTGATAATTTATTATCTCAATCTCAAAGTTCCTCTACCAATTTCATCGGAGGTTGCCACCGGCACCAGGCCGGAATCATAGCTAACGATTGTATTCCATTGCTAATAGTTTGAGCATCTTCTATCGGTCTTGGACCAAAGTCCATGGGTAGCATACATTTAAAAATTCTCTCGTTTATCTGCTGACTTAGATACTTGGCATTTCAAAACTTTGTCCCTTGGGACTCATAGACTTTTCTCACATCACTTATAATTTAGTCCGCAACTAGGAACTCAAAGATTTTGCGAACCGTTTGTACTCTAATCTACGTTTGAAGGACTCATAATACTCTAATCCACACTCTGGGGACTTAGAGATTTTTCAAGTCGTTTATACTCTAGTCTGTGCTATGGAGACTCAAAGTACTCTAACCCACACTTTGGGATTTAGGGATTTTTCAAGTCGTTTATACTATTGTCTGAGATCTGGAGACTTAGAGTACCCCAATCCACACTCTGTGGACTTAGAGATTTTTCAAATTGTTTATACTCTAGTTCGCGTTTTGGGGACTCAGAGTACTCTAATCCACACTTTGGGACTTAAGGACTTTTCAAATCGTTTATACTCTAGTCCACGCTCTAGAGACTCAGAGTACTCTAATCCACACTTTGGGGACTTAGAGATTTTTCAAGTCGTTTATTTGCTAGTCCACGCTTTAGAGACTAAGATACTCTAATCCACACTCTAGGGACTTAGAGATTTTTCAAGTTGTTTATACTCTAGTCCATGCTCTGGAGACTAAGAGTACTTTAATCCACACTCTGGGGACTTAGAGATTTTTCAAGTCCTTTATAATCTAGTCCGCACTCTAGAGACTAAGAGTACTCTAATCCACACTCTATGGACTTAGAGGTTTTTCAAATCATTTATACTCTAGACTGCGTTCTGTGGACTCAGAGTACTCTAATCCACACTCTGGGGACTTAGAGATTTTTCAAATAGGCGGTTGGTTTTTAGTTTTATGTGTGCATTCGTACGTCACATATTTCACTATTAATTATCTTGGCATGTAATTATATAGCACAAAACAACAGTAGTTCATAGAAAAAACAGCTTCAAGCTTTTATTCATCATAGTAAACAGGGACAGACTAATTTGTCTTATTACATATCGAAAATGAAAAATAGCAAGGAAAGAAAATATTGAAAACAACTATGACTGAAATGCAAAAAAACAAACTAGGTAAAATAGCGGTGCAAATGCTCGCCATTCTATGCTTTGGGAAGTGTTACACCATGAACAGTTGCTAGCTTGAAAGTTCCTTCTCCAAGCCTACATTCAATGACATAAGGACCTTGCTATATGGGATTCATGTGTGATGGAACCGGAAAGACTCGCTTTAGAACAAGGTCTCCCACATCGAAAACTCTTAGCCAGACTTTCACATCATAATATTGGGTGACTCAGTGCCAATGTGTGGCCGCCCTCAAATCAGCCTCCTCACGCTTCTCGTACATATAGTCCAATGACTCTAATAAGAGATCTCGGTTTGTTCTAGGATCATAATAAGTTACCCAATGGGAAGGGATATCAAGCTCCACGGGTATAAGTGCTTCAGCCCTGTAGGCCAAGGCGAATAGAGTATGGCCAGTCGCTGACTTGTGAGTGGTTTTGTATGCCCAGAAGGCCAATGGAAGTTCGTCCACCAACTTGCCTCTAGCCTTTTCCAAACGCTTTTTCAGGATGGATTTAATTATCTTATTGACAGCTTCAACCTGCTCATTCACCTTAGGATGAGCGAATGCTGCAAACCTTTTATCAATATGGTACTTCCGACAAAACTCTTTGAATTTAGCACAATCAAATTGAGTTCGATTGTTGGTAACAATAGCCCGCGGGAGACCGAATGTGATATAATGTTTTGCACAACGAAATTAATGATCTTTTTGGTGGTGATTGTAGCTAATGGTTCTGCTTCTATCCATTTAGTGAAGTAGTTGACCGTGACAATTTCATACTTTACACCCTTAGAAATCAGCAATGAGCCGACAATGTCAATTCCCCATATTGCAAACGGCCATGGGCTAACCATTTATGTGATTTCCGTCGACAACATTCTTGGGACTTTCACATATTTCTGGCATTTATCACATCTTCTTACATAGTCAACGGCGTCTCCATTCATGGTCGACCAGTAGTACCCATAACGAAGTATCTTTTTGGCTAGCATCTACCCCCCAATATGGTCCCTGCATTCTCCTTCATGGACTTCCTTCATAACCCGCTTTATCTCGTCATGGGCGATGCACCTGAGTAAAGGAACAGAGAATCCTTTCTGATACATATTCCCATCCCGCATGACAAATCGTGAGACCTTGTGAAGGACTTGCTATATTCGTTCCTTTTCTCAGGCAAGGTTCCATGCAAAAAGTATTGCTTAAATGAGGACATCCAAAACTCCCTTTTGGTTTCCATCTCCGACACATGATTAACTTCCATTACATTTATACTCAGGATATGTAGGGTTTTGACGGGAACCAAAACCATCGGTTGTGCATCACTAGTGCCTGCGAAATTTGCCAACAAATCTGCTTCCTAGTTTTGCTCATATGGGATGTGAAAAATGTCGTAGTATTTGAGGTCCGCCAGTAATTCCTAGACCCGGGTAAGGTATGGAGCAAGCCGTTTTCCCTTCCCTTGGTAGTCTCCCCTGACTTAGTATACCAACAACTACGAGTCACAAAAGATTTCAATCGATTTCAACCCGAGTTCTTTAGCAAGGTTCAGTCCAGCGATTAACACTTCATACTCGGCTTCATTGTTTCAAGCTTCAAGGCATAACAAGCCGATTGATTCTCGAGGGTTATAAGAACAACACTAGCCTTAAAAAAAGGGTCATTGGATGCTCCATTGGTGTACAGTTTCCATCATATGGTAGGAATCATATCACTCCCATTTGGCTCTCCCTTCACAGTGAACTCTGCTAGAAATTCTACCAATGCTTGCCCCTGGATAGTTCTTCGAGGCAGGTAGATGATGTCAAACTAGCTGAGCTCGATGTTCCATTTAAATAACCTCCCAGAGGTTTCGGGCCACTGGAGTACCTATCGCAAAGGTTCGTCGGTATAGATGTTGATTGGATGTGCCTGGAAATACGGGCGAAGCTTTCATGATGCGATCACTAAGCAGTATGCCAGCTTCTCTATCTTAGGGTAATTTCTTTCTGCCCTTGTTAACTGCTTATTAACATAGTACACCGGCTTCTAGATTCGATCCTCCTCATGAATCAAAGAAGCACTTATGGCGTGCTGGGATACGGCTAAGTAAATATATAGCTCCTCGTGGTCCACGGGCTTCGAAATAACAGGGGGTCTCTCTAGATGACTCACCAGAGCTCGAAACGTGTCTTCACAATCTGGCATCCATTCGAAATTCCTTTTCCCTTTCCTTATCAAATCGAAGAAAGGGACACACTTTTTGGTTGCCCTGATATAAATCGACTCAATGCAGCGACCTTCCCGTTCATGCTCTGCACTTGTTTAATAGTCCTGGGTGCCTCTATGTCCCGTATAGCTTGAATCTTTTTAGGATTCACCTTCATTCCTCGTGAATTGACAATGAAGCCCAGAAACTTTCCTGATGCACCAAAGTGGCACTTTAACGGGTTGATTTTCATGCCATAAAATCAAAGTATATCGAACATCTCCGCAAATTCTTGAATGTGATCGTTTGACTGTCGTGACTTCACGAGCATGTCATCCACATAGACTTCCATCGTTATGCCTATCTGATCTTTAAACATCCAGTTCATTAGACGCTGATAAGTTGCTTCGACATTCTTCAATACGAACGACATTACCACATAACAGTACAACCCGACAGATGTGACAAAATTGGTGTGCTCCTGATCCAGGATGTGCATCGAAAGTTGGTTGTATCCCGAGTACCCATCCACAAATGACAACAATTCATACCCCGATGTTGATTCAACAAGCTAATCAGTTCTAGACAAGGGAAAACTATCCTTAGGGCGTGCCTTGTTCAAGTCTGAATAATCAACACATATCCTTTATTTCCCATTTGCCTTCTTTACCAGTACAAGGTTAGATATCCATTCAAGATAGAAGGCATTACGAATAAACCCATCGGCTTTAAGTTTATCCACCTCCTCCTTGAGAGAAACAGACCTCTCCGGATCCATGCCTCATCTCTATTGTTTTATCGAGACATAATTCGGATCAATATTCAGCATATGGCTCACGATGGCGGGTGAAATCCCACACATATTTGAATGGGTCCAAGCAAATACATCAAGGTTCGCTCGGAGGAAACCGGTAAGATCCCTCATCATCGAGGGGCTGAGTTGTGATCCTATTTTCAATACCTATGATGGATCATCGTGGCTGACTGCGATGTCAATCGTCAGTTCATCCGGTGCTATCATGGCCTCCTTGGGTTCTTCATCGTCATCTCTCGGATCTATATCTTTATAGAACCGACCGTGTTACCCAAGCTAAGTCTTAGAAGCTACTTGTCAATTTTCAGTAACTTGGATGCAGACGGATTTGTCCACATTCTTTCCCTTCTCCCTTCGTTGGGTTTCTCTTTACTCAGCCACATAACAAGCACGACCAATTGCTTGATCGCCATGCACAACACAAACTCCATTGTCTGTCAAAAATTTCAGAGTCAAGCATTACAGGACCAAAGCTTCCTTAAACTCAGCCAGGGCCGGTCTACCTAGAAAAACATTTTTTTTACACGAGGAATCAACATCCAAAAAAAGAATGGTTGGATCCATATCCTCCTACGTTCACCTTCACCTAACTAAACTGGAAACTCAACAAAACGCACTGCTTCAGTAGCCGCACCATTAAATCCATGTATACGGGTTTAGATGGTTTCAGATCCTTAGACTCCATCTTCATATGATCATAAGCCTTCTTAAAGATGATATTTGCATAACTTCCATAATTAATTAATATTCTTCTTACAAGTGCTAGTTCGATCATAGCAGAGGTAACCATCAGATCAATAGTAGGAGCCTCCACTCGATCGACATCCCTACTCTTGAACACTATATCATCTATCATCATTCGCTGTTGATTTGCTCGAGCCCATCCTCCGTGTTCAAGCAACATTCAAAATTCGCATGTCTCAAAGAACTGGCATAACGCTCCATTTCCTGCCAACTCTTATCAATAGGGTGAGGCCCACCAACTATTATGTCTATGACCAATATTTTGCCAGTTTGAGCGGGCTCTTTAGGCCGACGCCGAGCTTGTCCTCGATTGGGATCAGATGTTCCTTGTTTTCCATTCTGCGGATTCTTAACGAACTGCTGCAACTTCTTTTAGCGGATCAACTTTTCTACGGCATCGTGGTGGTGCCAACACTCATCAGTGTTATGCCCATAGGTATGTGAAACTGGCAATACTTCCCAGTTTTCTTTATTTCTTCAGTCGATTCCTTCGAACACGGTTTTCGGTAATGCAGGTGGACTGATAAATGTTTTCCAAGGATGTATTCAGGGGCGTATATTCATTATAAGTTGGAATCCTTGGCTTCCACTTTCCAGCTACCCTCTTTCGATCAGGATTTTCTCCTTGGTTCCATTTTTTTGCTCCGGCTTATTTTAGACGTTAACTTAGACCTTTCTAGAGCTCTCGCCAAATTGCTTCACTGCAATGTTGCTTTGCACCGCCTCTCTGCTTGGTCCTGCAGCATTGCCCCTTCTCTAAAATCTGGCTTCTTCCTTTCTCATGAACTGAATCACCTTTGAACAAAAAAGCTCTAGGTTGGTAGGAAGTTTCCCAACTAGTCAGTCACCAAACTTAGGCTTTGGGTCGAGTGTTATCCCGTATTTTTGGCAAGGCCGTGAAGCCAAGAAATTGACTAGAAATCAAAGACAGTTCATCCCAAAAATGGTTATATGCAGGTTCTCTATGGATGCTGGTGAATTTTTCCTGAGTCCGGATTGAGCTCAATTAGCATGACAAGACGACCAAAGCTATGAAAGCCAATGTTCCAAATTTCAAGTCGATCGGAGTTCATATGCTCAAGTTATGGGTTGATTAAATTCTATGAGAAGAGCGTTCTGTTCATATCCCTCTGTTCACATCAATCTATTTCGTATCCATCAATAGACAAGCTTCTCTTTGTATTTATCCAGGAAATCCACTTCGTATCCATCCAAACTTACCCACATCGCATCCATCTGCAGTAATCTGTAAGTCCACTTCGTATCGATCCACTGCCAAACATGCTTCGTATCAATAGGCCACAGATCGATATGAAATCAACACCACCCATCGATACGAACCCAAAGCGATACAAAATGGCCTCTGAGTTATCGATATGAAGAACATAAGTTCGTATCGATACGAAGCAATTATAAAGGATTGATACGATGTTGAGTCTAATAAAGCGATACAAAAGGAATATCCTAGATCAATACGAACAAGGCACATTCAAGTGGAAGATTTGGTCGCTCAGCATAAAGAGTGGATCGATCCTAAAAGTTAGCGCGACGTCACCTAGCCAGCACGTGCCCAGAAGTGATGCGAACAAGAAGCGAAGCGAACAGGAAGCGATGCAAATTCAACAGCCTTCGAAAAATCCAAACTTGCATCGATCATAACTCAGAATCTACAAGTCCAAATGCCACTAAATTTTCACAGGAGCTTGCGTACAACCTCAGGAATGTTCATGACCGATCTTGACTCGATTGGGCAAAATCTTGATTGATAGGAATTTCATTCATATCAATCACGGACTGAGTCCAAACGACCGGGGATCGATCACGTGCGCCCGCCCACGTGTGAGAAAAGGTCTTCCGAGATCTGAGCGGGATATTTGCTACCTACGCCTATAAGTAACAGCCTAGGACCTATTGAAAATAGACTTTTGGCTCTTCTGCATCCAGACTCTACCAAAAATCACTGCTATACTCGAATTCTACTGTTATAACTCGTTGTAATCAATAAGCAAAAAATCAATAAAAGTCGGCCATTTCATAGTGAACGTAGGCCATACGTCGAACCACTCTAAATAGTGTGTTTCTATGTGTTTTTCTTGTTTATCGATTAGTGTGTTTGTTAGATCTTCCTATTTTTCCATTTTTATTCTTCAAAATATCTCTTCAAGCACATCCGAAGAGTATTGTGTCCAATTTTGGTACAAACACTTTGGTGCTTTCATTGAGAAACCCAGTTTTTCTCCTGCCCATTGGATCTACTACCGATATTGGATTGCAAGAATCTAAGGAGAAGATCCAGATCTCAAGTTCAGAAGTTCTTCCATCCTATTCAGATTTGTACCAAGTCTAGGAAAGAGCTTTGCTATTCACCGTGGTCAACACTAGGACTACATCAACTGCTACAGATCCAAAAAGGACGGGACAAACAGAACCCCACGCAACTTCCTCCTACCGACCAGAATGCTGCCGGATCTTCAGATCCGCAAGTCCCTGTCACCAGATAAGAGTTTCAAATGCTAATGCAAGAGCTAACACAAAACTGCCAACAACTTACTCAGCAACCCCGTGCTAACGCAGAATTGACCAATCAACTGAATTATCATAGAAGAAGGAGATCTACAAGAGATCATGTTTCTTATTCATCCACTGAGAGTTCAGCCTCTTCTGACTACCATCATAGATCCATGCGCCCACGCTAGACGGAAGCTATACATAGCCCACTGGACATCAGCGCACCTTGAATCTTGGGAAAAGGAAAGCTGGCCCGTCAACCAGCCATCAGAATGGACCCTCCTTCTGAGGAGGGGTTGTTCTTTATCATGCTATTGACAACCGCACTGCCACCACTGCCACTGAATTGGGAGTTGAAGCCCGAAACTGGACAGATCCGAACCGTCTCCAACATGAACATACTCCTAAACCATATATGCCTGAGAATCTAGAACCAAGGAGATAAGATATGGGCCGTCGACCACGACTAGCCCATCCTCGCATTGCGGAACCCGACCACACCTTCGCTCAGCAGGCCCAGAACGTTCACATGTCGGATATCCCGACAATGATCCGTCAGATGATTCACGAAAGTCAGAGCCTTACTAATGATGACTAGGGAATCTCCTGGAGTCATACTCCTTTTACTGATGATATACTCTATGTTGAACCTCCTCGGCGATTTAGAATGCCAACTCTACCCGTTTATGAAGGAAGCTCTGATCCTAACCAACATCTTGAAGTATGAATGGTTAATGAATGCTGCACAAGCCGATGATGCGGACAAGTGTCAAAGTGATTTCCCTAGGGGCATAGAAACTACGTGGGTTACTCGTCTACCACCTCGATCTATCTCATGTTTTGACCAGTTAGCAACAAAGTTTGTTGAATAGTTCCTCATGCATGTCACAAGGCCGAAAGATAACACCTTGTCTAGTATCACTCAAGCTCCTGGAGAGACACTTAGATGTTATTTGGAGAGATTTCATGCTGCATGCGCTGCGATTAATAAGCCCAATGATAACTCAATTCTGATGGCACTAACTAAGGGGATCGATCTCGATTTTGAATTCGATAACTGGTTGGCTGGAAAATCCCCTACGTTATTAGACCGTTTCTATTCCAAGGCGGCCCAGTTCTTGAGAAGGGAGGATGCGAAACAGTGTAGTAAAAAGGATGACGTAGGGCACAGTGTCGAAGGTATCCAAAGCAATATTGCTGTTAAACAGACCGGAAAGAGTTCTAGAAAGGTGCATTTGAACATACAGAATAAACAAAATCAACAGAAAGGCAATGGAAATCAAAACAAGAAACAGGATCAGAATCGTGGGCCATGACATAGGGCTCCTATGTTTGACAATTATACTCCGTTAA
Organism: Allium cepa; assembly: GCA_030765085.1. Taxonomy (NCBI): domain Eukaryota; kingdom Viridiplantae; phylum Streptophyta; class Magnoliopsida; order Asparagales; family Amaryllidaceae; genus Allium; species Allium cepa. The sequence continues at coordinate 455,077,491 of CM060938.1, read as the reverse complement.
ATGTGTCTGGAAAATGTGTACTTGCAGACTTGCAATACTATTCAATATAAGAAACCTTCTCTGAAACGATCATCGGAAAAATAGATCCAAACCGGGAAGTTTTGCAGATTTCATGATAGCTATGACCATAACACGAACAAGGCCGTCATTTACAGGATATTATTGAAAACTTGATACGAGAGAGGAAGTTGGAGCAGCTTGTATGGGTGTCGCAATCAGGAGGTGCGGTCCCATCAAATCAGAACCATATACCAAATCAGGCAAGACTAGAGGAGCTTGCTCATACCGACGGAAGGCTTGTGATTAATACTATTAGTGGTGGTCCTTATCCAACAGACCGAAGCTGGAAGGAAATGAAGTCGTATGCCAGTTCTATTAGACAAGCGAGATTCGAATGTTGTAGCAGTTTGAAAGACGGGGCTCCGGCCAAGCAATAGAAAACGATGACAGATGACATCGTATTTCGAGACAGGGATGCCGACAGAGTTAAATCCCCAACTGGCGATCCACTTGTCATTTCAGCTCAGGTAGGTCCTTCTTGGATGAAGAGGATCTTAGTAGACATGGAAGTTCAATGAACATACTGTTCTAGCGAGCCTATGATTAGATGAAAATGGAAACAAAAGACTTGAAGCTTTATCAGTCTAATATTCATGGATTAATTGGGAGTGCAACTATACCCACTGGGGTGGTAGAATTATAGTGTAGTTGGGAATCAGAGAAAGCTAGAGAGTCCGGATATTACAGTTTATTGTGTTGGATATAGACTCGTCATACAATGCTTTCTTGGGCCAACCAGCCCTAGTTGAATTCAGGGCTGCAATTGCCCCTTGGTGTTTGACTTTAAAATTGCCAACCGACAATGGAGTTGGAGTCATTTAGGGAGACCAAGCTGCTAGACCAGCCTGTTATGTTGCCGAGCTGTAGGAGGCGCAACGAAAATAAAAAGGAATGGGCGTGGAGGAATCTCTCTACGTCCTCTTTGCGAAAAATTAACAGCTAAAGCTTGGTCCTAGGCCCAGGCACTCTAGCCAATTCCCAAGGGACCTTGACCCGAGAGATACCGAACGTGAAAATGAAAGTAAAGTCAGTTAAGCTTCCCCCGGTCGAGCTATTGATCGATGTTCCGACCGACGACAATTGCGATTCTAAAATGATAAAGATTGGATCTCAGCTAAGCCAACAGACGCAGGAGGAATTGGTTGAATTTCTCCAGGTAAACCTCGACGTGTTTGCCTGGAAACATTGTGATATGTGTGGAATCTTCCCAGACATCGCTGGCCACACATTGAATATTGACCCGCGACATGTCTTGGTCAAGCAAAAAAGGCGTGGTACGGATTCAGAGAGATCTGCCACCCTTAAGGAAGAGGTAGATAAGATTAAACTGAATGGATTTATTCGAGATGCATTATACCTGGAATAGGTGTCCAATCCTATACTTGTTAGTAAGCCTAACGAGAAATGGAGAACATACGTTGATTACTTAGATTTGAATAAAGCTTGCCCTAAAGACAACTTCCCACTTCCCCGAATCGATTAGCTCGTAGACTCAACGGTTGGATATGAACTCTTATCCTTCATGGATGCATATTCTGGCTACAATCAGATACCCATGCATTTGCCTAATCAGGAGCATACCGGCTTTGTTAACGATCTGGGACTTTACTGCTATAAAGTAATGCCCTTTAGACTCGAGAATGCCGGGTCAACCTATCAAATGTTAGTTAATAGAATGTTGCCAACCAAATCGGAAAAACCATGGAGGTATATGTGGACGACATGCTTATGAAGTCACAGTTTTCCACCAAGCATATCAAGGACCTAGAATCGATGTTCAACATCCTCCGAGAAAATAGAATGAAACTTAACCCGTTAAAGTGACACTTTAGGGTCGCATCTGGAAAATTCCTTGGATTTATCGTCAACGCTCGAGGAATTGAAGCCAATCTCGAGAAAATCTGGGCAATTAGAAACCTAGAGACTCCAAGGAGTATAAAGCAGGTTCAGAGCCTCAATGGGAAAGTAGCAGCACTGAGCAGGTTCATTTTGAAATCCACTGACAAATGCATTCCCTTCTTCATCTGATCAGGAAAGGAAAAAGAAATTTCTAATGGACAATAGAAGCGAGTGCGCATTTTGGGCACTGGTTCAACACCTTTCCAAACCGCCCATTCTGTCAAAGCCGATCGATCATGAGAGATTGTCTACTTGGTAGTATCAGAAAATGCAATTAGTGCTGCCCTAATTCGGGAGGAGGACTGAATACAACGGCCAGTATATTACATTAGCAAACTACTGACCGGAGCTGAGAGAAACTATCTGAAGCTAGAAAAGTTGGCTTATTGTCTTGTCATTGCCTCGAGGAATCTTCGTTCATACTTCCAGGCTCATCTTATCACCGTCTACACCAACAAGCCATTACGACAGGTCCTTATGTGACCTGAGACATCTGGTAGGTTACTTAAGTGGAATATCGAGTTAAGTCAGTTTGACATTACTTACACTCTAAGGCAAGCTATCCAGGGACAGGTCCTATCAGACTTCATCGCTGAATTCACTATCCTAGAGGACTTGCCCGAAACCAGTGAGTCTCCTAAGTATATCTAGAAGCTTCATATTGATGGTGCATCGAATGACCGTTGCTCAAGCACCAGAGTTGTACTTGAAACTCCTAAAGGCCTATCTATATGCTATGCTTTAAAGTCCGATTTCCGTGCGACCAACAATGAAGCCGAATACGAAGCCCAACTCGCTGGATTAAGGCTTGCCAGAGATTTAAGAATTATTGCTGTAGAAATTTGTTGTGATTCACATTTGGTCATGTGTCAAGTTCGGGGAGAGTACTAGGCCAAAGACCGAAGATTGGTAGCTTACCTTGCACGGGTTCAGGAAATATTGAATCAGTTCGATTATTATACCATCTATTGCATACCAAAAGAGCGCAATCAGAATGCCAATTCGTTAGCAAAGTTAGCCGGTACAAGTGAGGCATAGCAAATGGGAATCGTTCCCGTGGAAACATTATCTTCCCCAAGCATCGATCAAATGAAAACAAATTGGGTATTTGAGTTCATTCTCGATGAGGAATCATGGATGACTCCATTCAGAAACTATCTCGAGCTTGGGACCTTGCCAAAGCGTAGGAGTCAAAAGAGACAAGTTCTTCGAAAAGCTTCGTGGTTCACTATTCAGAATGGAGTCATATACAGAAGAGGGCACTCTATTCCTTTACTCCGGTGTATCATCACGATAAAATCAAGCGACTATTGCATGATGTACATGAAGGAGAATGTGGCGATCACACTGAAGGCAAGCTCTTACCAAGAAAGTGCTCCGATATGGATGCTATTGGCCGACGGTAAATTACGATGCATCATATTACGCCAGAAAATGCGACAGATGTCAAAAACATGCTCGGATTCCAAGAGCCCAGCCTACCAGAGTAACTCAAATGGTTAGTCCATCGCCATTTTCAGTATGGGGCATTGACATTATCAGTTCTCTACCTCTAGCCAAAGGTTGTGTGAAGTATGCCATCATTGCAGCTGATTACTTTGCCAAGTGGGAAGAAGCTGAACCCCTTCCTACAATCACAACGAAGAAAGTGATCAACTTTGTAGTACGCAACATTATCTGTCGATTTGGTCTCCCACATACTATCATCATTGAAAACGGAGCCCAATTTGACAGTGTTGAATTTAAGAATTTCTGTCAATGATTCCACATGCAGAACAAGTCCTCCACAGTTGCACACCTTCAAGCGAATGGACAGGTTGAAGCTGCTAATAAAGTTACAAAGTCTATTCTAAAGAAACGACTGGAAAGACTGGAGGCAAATGGGTCGATGAACTTCCTATGGCTTTATGGGCTTATCGAACAACCCACAAATCTATGATTAGCCATACTCCATTCTCTCTTTCCTACGGTTCAGAAGCCATTATTTCGGTCGAGATGGAAGTAACTTCTCATCGTGTGACATACTACAATTCGAAGACAAATGCTATATTACTTGTTGAATCTCTTGATCTATTGGATGAGAAGCGAGAAGAGGCTGATTTAAGGGTAGCCACATACCGAAATCGAGTCTCCCGATTGTACAATGCCAAGGTCTGACCCCGAACCTTTGAACTCAACGATCTCGTCCTCAAGAGAACCTACCCAGATCCTTTACATATGAAACCAACTTGGGAAGGGCTGTATGTTATCGAATGAAAGCTCGGAGATGACACATTCAAATTATCGACTGTTGACGGTCTTACTCTGCCGAGAACCTGGAACGGCGAGAGTCTTCGTCGCTACTAGACATAACAGGCTCTGCTTATTTATTCAGTCTACTTTTCATTTGTAATTTATTTCTGCATTTCAAAATTTGAATTTGTAATAAGGCAACTGACTTTGCCGTATTTTCTTATTTCAGTAATAAAATGCAATCTCTTCGAGCCAAAGCTGTGATTTTTTGAAATGCGTCATACGACCATCACCATGCATGGAGATCTAAGTTCCACCATAAGGTGGGATTTATTCAAATAGGGAGTGACAGTGATACGATGGGCACTCGCTAAGTGAAACCCGAGCTTAGGGGCAATTCATCACACTGAAGCCAAAAATGGATTGATACACGACAATCCTATACGAACTCCAGATTCCCAGAGTGCGAAATAGAGTATAAACTTACAAATGCAGTTTCGAAGAGGGTGGATCCGTCCACCTAACGACTTCACTCATATTCAAACCAAGTTCAAGAAGGATGGACCCGTCTATCTAACGACCTCGCTTGTTAACTCAGGGTGGATGTGAGTCGACCATCCATGATCCTAATAGATCTATCATTCCTAAAGTGTGAACAAAACCCTAAAGCCTAAACAGATGTGACGGACTATCAGTGGGCCAACTCCAGATTTCCAGAGTGTGAACTGTATTATAAACATAAATACCAAATGGGTGTGACTGATCGCCGATTAACTAACTCTAGATTCCCAGAGTGCGAACCGGACTATAAACATCAACTAACTTCGGATTCCCAGAGTGTGAGCTGGAGTATAAGCATCAACCAACTCCGGATTCCCATAGTGCAAGCTAGAGTATAAACATCAACCAACTCCGGATTCCTAGAGTGCTAACTGGAGTATAAACATTGATTAACTCTAAAATCTTCGGAGTGCAGGAGTGTAAACACAAACCGTGTGTGAAGCGACCACCTATAAGACAACTCCGAGTCTTCGTAGTGCGGTCGGAGTATAAATGCAAATCAGGTGTGACTGATCACCCACGAATCAATCTAAGTCCGCAAAGCATGGACAAAGTTCTAAATCTAACGAGTGTGACTGACCGCTCATGAAGTAACTTAAGTCCCCGGAGCATGGACATATCTCTAAATCTTAAGTGGGCATAATCGACCATTGACAAACAATTGCAATCCCCAAAGTGCAGATGCGACCACCAATTGATAAGCGAGTGTGGTTCGACTACCCGAACTCGTCATGTTTTAGCTTCACTTTATCAATTTAAGATCGATGTGTTAAAGACAAACATAGATTGTTATCCAATATTTTCAACTTATCCCTAGAACCGGGGGAAGAACTTAAGTGCCAACCATTGTTTGAGACAGTGCAGCATCGGAATTCAACTTAACGCTCGATCGCAACCCAAAGTCATAGCTCTGGAACATAGCGACTAAACCTAGGTCCGATTCAAAGACTAAAACTTCATAAGCATATTGAATGGAAGTTCGAGTGCTAAAATACTTTAAGAAATGAACATAAATTGAGCTGAAGGCAAAATGAAATTGTATTTCAACTATTCTTTGGAAGAGAACAATAAGTACAAAAGTTTTCCAAAAAATCCTACTAGCGGGGGCCGAACCCACATCTATACACGGCCTACAAAAAGCTAAAGTAGATTCTTATCTATCTACCAAAAATGGGCCAAGAAGACTTTCCCATTCTCTCCTTTTCCTCGACTTCCTCTTCGGCGTTGACCCGCTAGAGCTGCCACTTGGTTGCCTCTTTGAGCCCTTGCCTTTTGGCGGTTGATCTTCAGTCGGGGGCATTATAGTAACCTCCTCCTCTGAACTCACATGGATTGGAATGCTTCCTGAAGGCGGAGTCGGAGGGATAGGATCAATTTTTGAAAGGTGGAGGAGGCACACTTGTGTCAACGAACGTGCCACCAGGAGAAACCATTCGTAAAGGAATTGGACTAGGGCCCACCATTCCACCTCAAAAGCTACTGGCCCATGCAGCTGCTTCCATCTCGGCGTTAATTTCAGCTATTATCTCCTCTTTGTGAATTGTTTGGGCAACATCGAGAATGCTAGCACTTAGGCCCAAAGAGATGGTCACTGGTGCACCTCCACCCATAACAAATGGCAGATCGACAAAAGGGTCACTATGATGAACGAAAGTTCCTCCATCATTTGTTCATTAAAACTAAATGTGCTCGCCTGTACCCCGTCAGTTGGCGCAGTAGCCATTGTAGTGGTCGCTTCTGCTATGATGGCCTCTTGCTCGAGATGCGGCTCTTGAGTTGCTGTTGGTGCGGTAGATGTAGCCCTATCACCGAATAGAGACAAAGAAAAAGAGTTAGCGATTACTTTGATAAATGTTTTTGGCTATGAATGAGCACAAGAAATGTTTAGAATACCTTCCTCAGGTTGACTCGCAGGTTGTGTAGCAGCTTTAGAAACTTACTCGCGAACTAGAGACAACTATGGTTGATCGGGATTATATGCAGGAACTAACTAAGGATCAACCGCAGATGTAGTTTTGGACTGGGTTGGCGCAAGAGTTTCAAAAACCGCATCATGGTGTTCAACACCAAAACCCTCTCCAGCTTTCGAATGTTGAGTGCCAAGTTTTTCCTTTTCATATGTGATCATGATATCATGGAGAACTTTTCTTTCATCTTCACTCAGCACCCAGTTCTCTAGTTCGAATTCATCAATTGATCCAGCTTCAGGTTCTGCCTTCTCGTCTTCCACCAAGGCCCTAAGCATTATACAAGTGCGATGGATAGTTATCGAGCCAGGTTAGGTTTCAGTGCTTCAAAATATTGGCATTGTATATGATAAGAAAATCTTCGATATCGGCCTCCAACCTGGTCTCTTCCATATTCACTTCACTCTCAACCTTGGCCTTGGCTTCCTGGATTTTGAGCGTTGCCGCATCCCTCTCATTCCTAAACACCACGGCTTGTTCACATGCTTCCCGAGCTGCTTTGTTTGCACTGACTTTTTCCTTGACGATTTCAGCAATTTTGGCCTTAAGCTCCTCAAGCTCCTTCAGAGCAGCATCCCTTTCTGCCATAACAGTGGTGTTTCAATGGCCCATCGTCTCAACCAAGGCAAAATACGTCTGTCGCATCTTTTCCATAGACTGATTTGCCTCATCGGCTATCTTATTGACCTCTATTTCCAACTTTTTGGAAGATTCGGACTCATTTTTAAGCACTTGTATTATACGGTCTTTTGAGCGAGATCGGTTTCTAATTTCTCAATTGTTTTCGCTCGCTCAAATGTGACCGCTGATGCTTTGTCCGTGGTTTTCATCCACTCCCTATATTGGCTGTAAACATCATGGATGTAGTCATGAATAGTTTGTTCTGCCTTAACTGGAATTCTATTTAAATGCGGAGGGAAGATGAAACCGTCAAAACAAATGTTTGGAAAGTCTTTTTCAACTGGGCGATTCTGATCGCTCCTACCTCAGCGGGCTCGGTGACAGCTTGCTCAGTAATAGTGGGAGTTTCAACTTCGGTCCTCCAGCGCTATGAATCGGACCTTTGTACTTGAGAAGGAGGCCTTTGGCATGAAAGTTCCAAGGGTTGTTTTCCATGGCCGGAAGTTTGCGTGGGAGCTCGAGGAGGTGGGGAACGTGACCGAGATCGATGTCTATATTCCTTATCTCTGTCCGTCTCACTTTCATGACGCTCCTGGCTAGAATAACCGCGATCGCGGTCTCTATCAGCTTCCCTTCCCCGGGACTCGAAATCTAAACTGGATGACTAGCGTGCCAAGCGAAGGCTTCCTAGCATAGATTCTCGCCTTGTCATCATATCTGTAAAGTAAAAGAGAAGCAGAATCGGTAATCTCCAGAAACGGACAACTTATGATTGGAAATTGTGTAGTGCCGTGAAATGTATGTTTGCATGTGCTAATCCCCCCGACCAACCAGTTATGTCAGCCACACTCATGGAAAGTTACTCGCTTAAATCTAAAGCGCTCTGAAGCCCCTCCAATCCGGTGTCGTGTTGGAGCAATACATAGTCCGGAATTGGAATGTCGATGAGCCCTTCGGAAGGATTCTCCATTTTATAGGGAGGAGCCTCTGAGATTCTAACACCGAGGGCTGGCAAAGACACAACCATGGATTTCCACCTTGAAGATTTATGATGTTTATGAGAAACTACCTTGCCTTTCCTCCTTCCCTTTAAATCTCAAGAACTGTCTGGGGTCCCGGCTATGGACACGTTTTCAGTGGGTGTATTTTCTTCATCGCTCTCCGCGGTAATTACAATCATGGGCTCTCTATGCTTAGCCCATCTCATCGGGGCTACCTTAAGCGATCCCTCAAGTTATATGCTCTGGTTTTGATCAATTAACCGAACAATCCTCAAAATCTGTCGGCACCAAGTCAATTTCTCTTATCTCACCAAGCATCGCTTGAAGAATCCGTACTATTTCTTCAAAGTGGGAATTTTCGGGTCGTGGAATTACGGCTGTAAAGGAAAGAAAATGTTAGACTCGGCATCGGTTACAACTATCTCATTAGCTATAAGAGAAATTACTACACTTACGTCTGACTAACCACCGACTGGCAAATCCTGGAAGGCACCGAACGTAGAACCACTCCGTCTTGAAGTAGCTAAGCCTGGTCCAGGATTCAATCACCATTGGCAATTCCTGACTGCCTCTAGGAATGTGAATGAGGGGTTATCTCCACGACTCTTGACATTGAACAAGTATCTGACTTCTTCCGGAGTCGGGGGCCGAAAGGGATGCTCCATAAAAACATAAACAAACTGTTCAGCAATGCATATCCATTTGGATGTGACTGTGATGGTGCGATTCCAAAGAAAGCTAACACTTCTTGAATATAGTGGTTAAATGGAGAAAGCGTTCCAGCTATGCGTGAATGTATGTTAAAAGCGGTGAATCCTTCTAGGGGAGAGTGTGGCCTATCGCTCGGTCCTGGTAGCAGTACATCATCTAGCGTAGACCATGTCTTAAGAAGATTCTCCCCAGCATATCTTCATAGAAATTGGATGGTACATAATCTTACGGATTCACGATAAAGATTGCTCCTACTGACTTGTTCGGAGCTGGACCTATAGCTTCGGCCGCAATGGTCGGCATCTCTATTATCGGAGGAGATGAGCTTTGAACCTCCTGCTGTTGAGAACTTTCAGGTTCCATAACTAATCAACTCAGTAAAAACCATCATTAGATGATAATAAGCCCATGTGTTCCCCAGTGTAAAGTGCATGAATGTGTTGTGCAATGCAGTGCTACATAATACTTAAGAAATTCTACAGAATTTGAGAAAATGTCTAAATGACAAGACTTCGAAATTCAACCGGAGTGACCGTTATCGCCGACCGTCACACCCGTGCCATCCAGACTTCAAAGATTGATCCAAGTTAAAGTTCGTCAGAATTTTGTCCAGTTATAGTTCCATCGACGAGTTTCAAAAGGCAATCAAATATGTAGTGAAATGGTTAAGTCCAATTATGTAAGGCAGAAGCTCGTCGGAGTTAAATGTTCAAGTGTGAAAAGGATTTCATCTTCATCAAGTTCAAGCTTGGATCAATCCCCAAATGAAATTCGTATCGATCACCCATAAAATCAGTTCATATCGCTCGCCAATAGCATAGTTCGTATCCATCGAAGGAAGCACTGATTCGTATCAATCATGAAACAATGCTACGTATCGACCACATGAAATTTATTTCATATCGATGAAAAATTCCCTCTACTTCATATCGATCACTGGACCCTGGATTTTGCATCAATCGCCCTAGATCGATATTAAGGCCATCATTAGTTGATCGATATGAAAGCCCACCATCTATCGATAAAAAGCGCTTCTAACGTTTGATATGAAGTCGTACTGCGTCCAGATCGATCCAAATCGTATCCCCTTATCAAAGATAGATACGAGAGGCTTCTATATATCCATCTACACTTCATCTTCTTCGATCAACTCAAGTAGCACAGGAACCATCTCCTCCTTCCTCTACCTTACTCCGACCATCTCCGGCCTCCTCTTCACCAAACTTGGCCGCGAATATGAATGGAATGACGTTAAAGCTCAAGTCTTGTCGTTTGTAATGAGAGATTGTTGATTAATTACCTAATTTAGGTAGCTAATTTGAAGAATTAAGGAGTTAAGTAATTTTAAGAATGAAGACAATTTTTTTCCTTGGCCGTGCAACCGATACTAAGAGCTAGAAGCAAAATGATCAAGTGAAAGAATTTTCTAAGTACGGAAGCATTTATATATGGTTCAACCCACGACAAGTGTCAATTCGTATCCCAGTACAAACTGACCGGTTGAAGAGGTCTACACCATAGCCGATATGAAGTGACATGTTTGTATCCATTGGCCAGCTATTCAAGAACTTCCTTCATATCCATCCACGGTTGATCTTAGATGAAGCTTTTCGTATTCGTCAGGCTACCGATACGAAAACAAAATTTCAAATTCCTAAAATCGATCCAGGAGAGGATTGATACGAAGTGAAACTCTAAAGCAACCGTCAAGCGTTGTTACAAATCGGATTTCACATCGATTCAGGAGAGGATCGATATAGAGTTCGATACCAAAAAGACCGACAACGACTCGTGGAAATATGGACGTTAACAGAGTAAGGTTAACATACGTGCATGTATGTTGGACTAATACTTAATTCTCAAAATTCACAGGAATTGAATGCTCACGTAGTGACAATTATAATAACGAACAATAGTTTGCTATCATTTAATATTCAATTACAATAGTGTACAACAATCGGTAGTCAATAGTTCGTTATATGTACCATTGAAGATCAACTGAAGGCTACATAATTCGACGAGAAGACAACTGCCGTTCAACAAGTCGATTGGAACTTTTCAAAATGAAGGATGATGCTTTTCAAAGAACGTCATGTCCTTACAAGACGTACTTTGGGAGGAACATGTTATCCCGCCTTTTAGCAAGGTCGTGACAGCAAGAAATTGACCGGAAATCTAAGGTAGTTCATCCCAAAAAACGGTTATATGCAGGTTCGCTATGGATACTGGTGAATATTGCCCAAGTTCGGATCGAGCTACAATTAACATGACATGACGATCAAAGCTATGAAAGCCAACGTTTCAAATTTTAAATCGATCCGAGTTTGTATACACAAGTTATGGGTCGATCAAATTCTAGGAGAAGAGCGTTATGTTCGTATCCCTTTGTTCGCATCGGTTCATTTCATATCCATCGGTAGACAAGCTTCTCTTCGTATCCATCCAAGCAAACCTGCTTCATATCCATCCAAACTCACCCACTTTGTACCCATCTGCAGTAATCCGGGAGTCCACTTCGTATCGATCCACTACCAAACATGTTTTGTACCGATCGGCCACAGATCAATACGAAATCAACACCCCCCGTTGTTATGAACCCAAAGCGGTACAAAATGGCCTCGGAGTTATCGATACGAAGAACATAGATCGTATCAATAGGAAGCAATTACAAAGGGTCGATATGAAGTTGAGTACAATAAAGCGATATGAAAGGAATATCTCGAGTCGATACGAACAAGGCACATTCAAGTGGAAGATTCGGTCGCTCGGCATAAAGAGTGAATCGATCCTAAAAGTTAGTGCCACATCACCTAGCCAGCACGTTCCCAGAAGCAGTGTGAACAAGAAGCAATGCGAACAGGAAGCGTTGCGAATTCAACCGCCTTCGAAAAATCCAAACTTGTATTGATCATAACTCAAAATCTACAAGTCCAAATGCCACCAAATTTTCACAGGAGCTTACGTACAACCTCAGGAATGTTTATGATCGATCTCGAATCGATTGGGAAAAATCTTTATCGATACAAATTTCATTTGTATTGATCATAGATCGAGTCCAAACGACCAGGGATCAAACACTTGGGCCCGCCCACGTGGGAGATGAGGTCTTTTGGGATCTGAGCGAGATATTTGCTGCCTACGCCTATAAATAACAGCCTAGGAACTACTGAAAAAGGACTTTTGGATCTTTTATGTCCAAACTTTGCCGAAATCACTATTGTACTCGAATTCTACTATTGTAACTCATTGCAACCAGCAATCAAAAATCAATAAAAGTCAGCCATTTCATAGTGGATGTAGGCTATACGCTGAACCACTCTAAATCTATGTGCTTTTGTGCGTTTTCTTATTTATTGATTGGTGTATTTGTTAGATCTTCCTCTTTTACCATTTATGTTCTTCATTTTATCTCTTCAAACACATCCAAAGAGTGTTTTGCCCAATTTCGTACAAATATCGAGCCCCCTCATCACGGCCATAAGGATCGCATGATCATTCGGATTACTAACTTCCGTAGCAGCAACATGAAACCTCTGTAAATAGTCTTTCAACGATTCACCTAGAGCCTGGATCACTCTGGATAACGACATCATGTCTTTAGGGTGGGTGGCATGGATCTAGAATGTCTCTACGAACCTCATCGCAAGCTCATCAAATCTGGAGATCGACCACAGGGGCAGTCTCGTGAGCTATATTGCAGCAATTCCGAATAGATTTATTGGTAAGCACCTACATTTGGTTGCATCATTTGCCCGAGCCGAATCTATCAACTATTCATACCTCATAATGTGCTGTCGGGGGTCGGTCTTTCCTTTATAAGCGAGCATGGTAGGCATGCTGAACCTCCGAGGATATTCAACTTGTAAGATGTTATTAGTAAAGGAGTATGACTCCTAGAGATTCCCCAATCATCATTAGTCAAGCTCTGATTCTCTCTCATCATCTGCCTGACCATTGCAGATAAATCTAGAGTTTGGATAGGGGTGCCAGGTCGGGATCCATCCTGCGTGATTGTCCCGGTTGGTGTCTCACGGGCATTTCGTGCCTTCTTGGCCTGTTATCATCTAGGTGTGCATTCTGAGGATCGGCTTCATTACCATCTGGGCGAGGCAATTAACTAGCTTCCATGCGCCCCCCAAAGCCTAAGTTTCTCACTCCAGGTTGAGCGCGACTTCCTAGGTGTAATTGAGGAGCCACTCCCATGGTTAAGGAATCAAGATTAGTTCAGTTGGATTGTCCACGGTGGCTTGCCATAAATTGCTCCGTTGCACCAGTTTGTGTCGTTTCAATCCTGTGACGCCTAAGCCTGTGGTGCTCATCTAACAAAGTTGCGCTATTAGATGATGAGTATGAAGCGGGACTTCCTCCAGGATTCTAGCATTGCTGTTGAGCGATATGGCTTATCGGGTTGGCATTCGCCTAGATTCACAAATTCAGTTGCCTCCTACTCTCTATTAGCTCCCTCATCGGATCATTAAATTCAGCCCTGGTAACGGAATCTGTAAGGTTCTGGGTGGCGACAGGTTCCACAACAGCATTAGCTGGTTGGTTGCTTGGCCATACTTGTTGGACACTAGCAGTTTCATTGGCATTGACATTATGGGAGGTTGACCTTGTGCACGGCCTTATCATCTTAGAGTTCTTTTTCTAGGTTTTGAAAACTCTGAATAGAATATGCAAACTCTTGAGAAGAAACTTGGATATCCGTCGAGGGATTTCTCTAATTCAGTAGCAACAATTGTGATCCTAACAGCCTGAGAATCAAAGTTCTCACTTAATGCACCAAAATGCTAGCACCAGATTTGATCACTAACACCCTAGAATAGATTTATATAGCGAGATAAATGAAGAAAGTAAATGGAAAAAGAGGAATAACACAATATAACACTAAATAGAACAGTAAAAAACAAAGACAACAGAATTTATAGTGGTTCGACGGTAATTTCCTATGTCCACTTTGAATATACTCTTAATTGCTTTGTCATTTGCTTGAATACAGATACAATCCACCAAAGAAAGCTTGAATGGAAATTGGAGCAAAAAGAAAGTGAGTACAAAAAATGGCAAAGTCTCTCTTAAGTTCTCGGGAAAATCCCCAAAATTGGATCCCTGCCCCTCTATTTATAGATGGAGACAGCTTGGCATCAAAGAGCTCGGACTTCTCTTCATTCACTAGGGCCCATTACTAAAAGACCTCAGCCCAGCATCAATACCAAACTGATAACACCGACCTGAACTTGCCAACCCCTTAAGGCCGAACTTACAATAGCGAACAGAATTCCAAATACACCAAATACTCCAAACATGCCGGCCTCAGTACAAGCACAGTGAATGCCAACCTGATATAGGCGTGTTGATCTATTATGGTGATTGCCGACCTGAATGAGCTTTATTGATCCATTATGAACACGTTGACTGCTTTTAGCTATGCCGACCTGGTTCAAGTGCAGCGAATGCTATTCCTAAAAGGTTATGCCGAATCGAAGTATCCTGATCCAAAGTAGTTGCCGAGCTCGTCCAAATATGTCGAACAGAAGCCCTTGATCTCGTATGCCGAACCAAAATCTCTCTTGCCTAGTGCCGACCCAAATGAAAGCATGTAGAATGCCGAATCAAGCTCCAACATTCACCATCCTTTTTTCGAACAGAACTAGGTATGCCGACCCGATGACTACTATAATACGTTCCAAGATTTTGCCGATCCCCTCCAGTTATGCCGATCCGAGCTTTTTACCAATACTAACTTCGAGTCTTTATTCCACCGACCCGAAGCCATATCACAACTGAAACACCACCATATCAAACTTCCCACCATCAAACACCTGCACCTTACCACCATTCTTCAATAACCACTTCTTACTCTAAACTGCCTTCAACATAAACCCTCTGAACATCACCACTTACCATCACGCAACTATCAAAACCCTGTCACCAAACTGCCTACAACATCACATCTTCAAATCTTCCCACGAACCAAGACCAAAAACTGTCAAACGCTGCTACATCATTCTACACTCCTCATCCAGTGCCTCTACACTCCTCTAACCACCAACAAACAACCAGATAGTCACAACCACTATCTTACTTGCATCATTGCAGTCCGACCATCCACTTCGAACAACCCCAAACTGCTTGCTTCAACCACTGCTGTTCCCTTCTACCATCCACACTTCACCACATCTTCACATTCCCTCCCACTGACAACCAAAACATCGCGTCCTTGCCCACTTCAGAGCGCACACAATCGAGACTTCTCCAAAGCATCGACCTTTCTCTGTCTAATCGGACCATCTTGCACTGCCTCGACATCACTTAATCAAACTCCATATCACACAATTGCAACTGCAACAGTCAAGACCGAGATTACAAACAGACATACTCTACTGCATTGCTTCACTTTGAACCACCACAAATTGCAACTTCACCTGACAAACAATTCTATGCGTTTTCCAACAGCCTACTCACAGACATAACTACCACCATACACAAACACTTTTCCTTTACATCACATCATCCTTCCCCATGTACAAAATCCACTACTCCTGATCACAAAACATTCCACATCTTCCTGCCACAATTTTTAATCTGACCACCATATAACAATTCACCAAACATTCTATATCTCAACAATCCATCTCCACCCTCGCCGCATCATAGTGCCAACACAACATCACAATTTCCCATCCAGACCACTGCCTACAACCACCGAGCTACCACCAGCAACTCTCGACCAACTTCAAACTACAGTGAACATCATCGAACACCACAATCCCCAAACCCTAACACCACGGCATCCTATAATCACCATCACCTCCCCAATTCCCAATTCGACAACCCCACTACCAACCACAATCGACATCAATCACCTCGACCTCCAGTAACCCACTAAACCCAATCGCTTCAAATCGCCGACCTCAAAGGAACCCTCATCAGCCACTTCGCCAACAAGCAACAAACACGAGCAGCAATCCATTCCATCGCGCCTTTATGAAAACTCGAAAGTAGCCAATACGTCGCCAATTCGTCAATTCACTTGATTCAAATCGCGGTTCCATATTAACCTGAATTTTAGAAATTGTGAATCCTAGTTTAATTTGGAGAAAAGTGTGGTTTTGGATTTAGTTTGGTATTCGTTTGACTGCGCTTGTTTCAATTTTGGTTTAGTAGTTAGTTTTTGTTTTTGATGATTTTAATTGGGCCGGGCCATGATTAGTTTGTAAAAAAAAACAGTTTGGCTTTGTTTACTGAATTTGTTTTAATTGTTCCTTAGTTTGTTTTAATTCTTCCCTTTAAAAAAAAAACAATTTGAATTTGTTTTGATTTTTTTTCGTCTTGTTTCCATATATTTTTTTGTTTCTTTTGTTTTAAATCCATCCATATATATTTAATTTTTTTTTAAGTAAAACCCTACTTTTAAGTTTCCTTTCAAAAAAAAAAACCAAAAAAAAAAAACAATTGTATATGTTTTGTTTTTAATTTCAGGTTGCCCAAGTAGAAGGGATTAGCTTGCTGAAATTGAAGATTTGCCGCCAAAAATAAACCGCTGCTTGCTTTAAAAAAAAAATTGCTGCTTTCATCTCTAATGTTATTTTGAATTGCGTTGTTGATTGTTTGCATAAAAAAAAATCCAAAAACAAAAACAAAAATCCATTCATAGTTGCATTGTTAATACACGTTTAATTTCTGTTTTGCATTTCATCTTAGATTTTGATTAATAATAACAAGTAGACATTGATAAATTTTAATTGTATTTTCACAATTGTTTTCTTTGAACAATTTTATTTCTTGGTGTCTAGGCTACGGCAGAGTAATAACCATTTATAAATATTACGGTGATTCGTAAATATTATAGTGGTTGTTCCTCTAAAGGTACTTAAACCTTCGGTTGCATTGCTACGGTGATTCATGGTGCACCGATAACCCCTGCCCGTTACCTGGCTGGGAAATATTTTTGTTGATTTAAGACAGTGTGTGACTATCAATTTTGTGTTAACTTAGGATAAATCATTTGTAATTAACTCATGCATTCATTTAGTTGCATTAGTTCATGCATATTTAAAAAAAAAATTCAAAATCCAAAACTAAAAAAATTGTAAATATTCCTTTTTCTTTGAAATTTTTATATCCTTTTCTTTGAAATTTCAAAAAAAAAAAAATCCAAAAAAATTTAGAAAAACCAAAATTCAAAAAAAATATTGAAAAAAAAAACAAAAATCGATTTTCCTTTTTAAAATTAAATTTTCTTTGTAAATATTTTTCGTTTATAAAAAAAACAAAAAAAAAACATTCTTTAAAATGTCTGAATTTCCATATTCACTTGAATTTTACAATAGCTGTGAAAACCAATATAATCCATACGATTTCAGTCCAAATTCGTATGGATATTTTAACAACAACTGTTATGTAAATAATTCAAATTTCGAACAACAAAATTTTCAAAACGATGATCAACCTTCGACTCTTGAAAATAGCATTGAAATGATTTCATCTTTACTCGAACTCTCTACACAACAAAATCAAGAGATAAATGATTTGTGCAATTCATATTTGTGTAATAAATCGAGTCAAGGATTTCAAAATTTGATTTCAATTCAAAATTCGAACAATTTCGATCATAACCCATGCCAATTCAATTTTGATCTTCAAAATGAATTTCAAACTCAAAACAAAAATGGAAACAATTTTTCAAACGAATTTGGCAATGGGTATAATCTCAACCACAATACAACTGAAAACTTTGGTCCTCATCAAATTCAAAGTGAAAATTTTCAAACTAATAATCATGAATTTGATTTTGTTGACCAAATGGGAGAAGACAACGGGGATTTATTATTTGAAAAATACAAAACTTTTCGTGAAAATCATAATCAAATCTCAACTTGCGAAGAATCAAATAATAATCTACCTTTTATCGAAATTGACAATTTTTGTTCTCAACAAGTCCAAATCGAAAATTTTCAAGTTAATAATTACAAATTTGACTTTGTTGACCAAATGAATGAAATTTACGATGATCACACGAATTTGTTGATTAAAACATTGGAAAATTTTCGGAAGAAACAAAATCAAGTTTCAATGTGTGATGAGTCAAGTGATAATCCATCTTTTACCCAAATCGACGATTTTCAAATAACAACTTTTGAATTTGATAATGACGATCTTAATCAAGTTGTTGAAAATACGGTAATTGAGTTGAATTTCAATTCTTTTAAGGGTGCGAAACTCGATTTAAATTTCGATCTTCCTTTTTCTGAAAATTTGAATACAACAACTTTGAATTTTGAACTTGATTTATGTAATAAAGTTGTTGATAATCCAACAAAGGAAGACGAATTTAATGAACACGAATTTTTTGGACTTTTGGACGACGATTTGTTAAATTTCGAAAGGGAAGATGAAAATCACCATTTTGATTTTGAAATCAATAATTGTGTAAATGTTTTCAATGATAAGCTTGAATTTCAAATTGGTGAAAATAAACTTGAACTTCAATCAATTATTTTGTCGACCCTGAAAATCATCGAAAATAAAACAACTCGTACGATTTTTAATAAAACGACATACGTTTTTCCAAATCGAGAATCAACTTCAAATTCTTTTACGATTTGGTTTTTCGTGCTTAAGCCGTGTCTCACGCATTTGACGAGACAAATGAATTGGTCTTTGGAAGACCGTTTCATTTACTTTTTGACTATATACTTTCTCATCTCTTGTAAATAATAATCTTTCATGTAAATATTAGATTTTTATTTTATTTTTCTCCTTCCACTTGGGTTGACTGTGGGGACACAGTCAAAATCAAGTATGGGGGGAGACTCATTTTCTTTTTGATTTTTCATGATTAAATTTTCATTTTTTCTTTTTTCTTCCAAAACTCAAAAAAATATCAAAATTTTAAAATACAATTTTTTTTTAGCATTTTGATTTATTTTTAAAAGAAACACTATAAGATAAATATATGGCTTTGGTTTATTAAATTGAATTTTTTGAAAATTTATTGGTCTTAACAAAAATAAAAATGAAGTTTGATTACAAATAATAATGGTTTAACTAGTATCTAGGAAGATTCATATGTGTTAATTATGAAGTACATCCTAATTGAAAATCTTTGTTTTAAAAAGTGGTTGATTTAAAGTAAAGGATATAACATTTTTTTTGTCTTCTAAGTTAAATGGTGCTAAGATGATTTTGCAAAACTCCCTCTCAAAAAAATAAAAAAATAAAAAATAATAACATCCAAGTATTCACTCTCATTTAAAAGTCCTCACGGTTATGCATGGGCGATTACTTGGAATTTTTGATTATGTGATTTCATACTCATTTAAAAGTCCTCACGGTTATGATGTATGGAACACATGTAAAACAAAAGACTTAATAAAAACCACCTACGGTCGATAGTGTATGCATGAAAGTGTGTGCACTCGCCATGCTCTGTACTCCCCTCACATAAGCCCGAAAGGCAGTGCATGGGTGGTATATCTGGCCTTAGTTTATCTGAGCTAGGTGAGTAATTTTTCTTGCAAATAATGAGAGAGCAAGCAATTGAAATCCTAGCACTATTTTTACTTAGTTGATTTGATTTGTTATTGAAAAGAAATGAAAATACCACTTTGACAAACTTTGATAATCAACTAAGGATCCATTTCATAGTTACACTTTGTTACGAACCAAAACAACGAGTTAAACTATAGTCTATTTGATAATAACTTGATTTTTGTTGGAAATTTTGACGAGTAAATGACATAAATTTTCAAGATAATAACCAAAACCTATATTTAACTTATTCGTGTCAATTTAAAAATAAATCCTTTATTTGTAAATATTTTCAAAATTTTGCATTCATCCCTTTGTAAATAAATCTTGCATTTTGTAAATATTTTCATCCCGCACTTGGATTTTGTGGGTAGTATCCGCTGAAAACCCTCACGAGACAACACTCGTCCTACTGGGGACACCCAGAGGTTTAACGGCTTGTTGCATACGCTCAATGCAATCGTGCTTCCTACGAAAACGGATTTATCTTAGTTTTTCTTTATTCGAGGACGAATAAAAAGATAAGTGTGGGGGTATTTGATGTGCACGTAAATGTGCATATTTTTACCACCATATTTATTCTATTTAAATTAAATAAATGATCATATTGGGTATTTTAACTTGTTTTAACCAAAATTCATATTAATTCCAAATTTTCACATATTCATCTTCATATAGGGGCAAAACGGTCATTTAAGTGCATATATTTCTTTGAGAAAAATTAATTGAAAATTTGTATATATTTTTGTAGGAAATGGATCTCAAATAGAAGTGGTTTCATGAAGATATGCATGCACAAAATTAATACAAAGGAATGAAGATGGAAATAATTCAAAGTGAAGAACATGGAGGACCCCACCTACCCACCTACCTTAATGTACAAATTAAAGGCTAATGCATATGCTTTTGGACTTAATGGCTTCATGTACACTTAATGGGGGATTAAGACATGTTAATGATTACTTGGCATCCACACTTCCTAAGGGGAATTTTGGGCATTCCCCAAAAAGTGAATTAGGGTTTTAAAACTTGTACATATACCCCTTATGTTTCATGTAGATCTCTTCTCTTAGTATCTCTTAGGCCTCCTTCTCTTTAGTTTAGTTTAGATCAAATAAAAGAAAGCTCTCTTTCTATTTTAATGGCTACTTAGCCAATTTTTATTTCTTGTAATCTTTTTTATTTTATGCAATTTAATACATGCTCTTTCCTTTTCATGTTCATTTACTTTCATGTTGTAGTGTAGGTTTCTCTTATTTCATGCAAGTAGATTAGTTTTGTTTCTTTGCTTTGCTCTTTTTTCTTTCTTTTTTGCTTTCATGTTGCTTTCTACATTTGTTGATTTGATAACAAATATGAGAGCTTAATCCCTACAATTTAGGGGTAATGAAGCTCTCTAGTACGTAGATGCAACATTTTGATGTTTATACTCTCTTTTTGTGCTTTAATGGAAACATTTGAAGTGGTTTAATGATGTTGTTTAGCTTTGAATTTGATAGTCTATGTTGTTCATAACAAATAGGCTATGCTTAAACAAACATAACACAAATTGCTTCTTCATCTAAATATGACTATGGCAAAGAAGTGAATGTTGAAATTGAAATTTGATAGCCTATATTTCTAAACAATAGTTAATAGGCTATGCTTAAAATAAATTTTGCTTTCAACTTGTTGTCATATTTCATGAGAGTTAAATGTGTATTAGTGGTTGTGTTATAGTTTGATGGTTTATATTGAGCTAATTAATAGCACAAATATACCATACTTATAATAAGCACATCAACCAATTCACTAATGACAAGAAAAGAGAGATCATAACTTCATTTTGTTGATTTATGTGATCTAGAGAGTGGAAATTGCCTCTAAATTGTCTCAACACTCTTATATTTTTATCTATTTTCTTTTGTCATTTTTTTTAGTTAATCACTCTTCCAACTTTGGTTAATTTGATTGAGTAGAATTTTAAAATCATCAATTCCCTGCGGATCGACCCGTATTCGCCGCGTGCTACATTCGTACACCGTGCGCGTGCGGTTATTTTTATTTCAAAATTCGTTCGACGGTTTTCTAAACCGACAGAATTTCCGTCGTCTGAACAATATGTCAATCCTAGATACATATACCACTCCTAAAAAATTATGCCGACCCCTAATAGGTGATTGCCGATCTCAACTACTTCTCACAATTGACCTGGGTATTGACGCAGAGTGAATACTATACTGACCCAGGGCAGTGCCGACCTCTCTTAAATATGCTGACCTCTAATAGCCATCCATACCGACCTAAAGTTGATGATGAGATGACCTAGAGGAAACACTCCCTTGCTCGAAGCAAACTTCTCAATGACCCGAAGTAGACTCATTTCTTGACTCTGCTTCCATCAATAATTAAATATGTCCTCTATAACCACTGTTTTGTAGCCGGGCCAAGGCTCCGGGTAACAATAACATTTTAAATAACATTTTAAATCCTCATGGCATTCAAAATCTAATATATATATGATTTTAACCTTAAAATCAAATAAAACATTTGTCATACATACTTGTTTGAATTAATCACATCATTTAATCCAAGCATATCATCATTCAAATCATCATAAAGGTTTTAAACTTAAAACCCAACATAAATTGCTCTTTTAGAAACGAAAATGAGATGGTTTTGATTTTTACTCACCTCTCTTTAGATAAGGAACTTGAGATTTGATCTTGCTTGATTCTCCTTGCTTGATTCTTTAGCTTTCAATTGATTTTTTTCTCCTCTTTTCCCTAGGTTATGGACGGCTTGAGCTCTTTGGAATATGTTTTAGAATATAAATTTATGAAATGAAAATGGGAATAAGGGTTTAGGAGTTAAGGGTTATGGTGGATGGCTATTCCCATAATGCCTTTGCCTTATTCTCTTACTAGTTAACTTATAAAACCATTTCCATAAACTCATTATTTTAAATTTTATTTAATTAAGCACGGCCTTTATTTAATTTCCAAATCTCAATCCCCTTATCACTCTAATCTTTACATTATTCTAATTAATTTATCTAATTAAATCTACTGAATAATGTTATTTAAAATTAGAGTTACAGGCTCTCTTCCTTAAAGAATTTCGTCCTCGAAATTCAGTAAGGACTAAATACTAAGCATAGCTATCATCTATAACATCTCCTAACTACCATATTAGCCTACCTGACAAGCAATAGTCTATATAAAGAAAATATATAGAACATACCCTTACAACAGATCAAGATAATTATCTCTAGTCCTGTCTTCTATCTCCCAAGTACAGTCCTTCTCGTTGTCGCACCACTGAACTTTCACCAACTTGACTGTCTAGTTCCTTAACCTCTTCTCATATCTCAGAACAACCCGAACTGGTTGTTTAACAAAAGTCAAATTCGGTTCTACTATCAAATCTTCCAACCCCATCGGAGGAATAGTTGTCTCAGGATCATGCACATATATGCAAAGATGAGATACATGAAACACATTATGGACACCTGTCATACTGCTCTGTAACTCTACTATATATGTAAGCTTTCTGACCCTCTCTATAATTAGGAATGGACCAACATATGTCCGTGCCAGTTTCCCTGACTTTCTGATCCATACCACACCCTTCATTGGTGATACTTTAATGAAGACTCTATCTTCAATTGAGAATTTTAGATCCTTACGCCTCTTATTTATGTAACTCTTCTATCTAGACTGAGCTTTCTTCATTCTTTCTTAGATCAACTCAATCTTCTTTGTCATCTCTCTAACCAGATCTGGACCCAAGACTAATCTGTCTCCAGTCTCCAACCAACATGCTGGTGATTTGCATGGCATTCCATACAAAGTTCAAAAGGTGTCATTCCTATACTAGTTTAATAACAATTATTATAGGAAAACTCAACCAAGTGTAGGTGATCATCCCAACATCCACTAAAGTCCAATACACAAGCTCTTAACAAATCCTTGAGTAACTTATTGACTCTCTCTATATGCCATCCATCTGAGGGTGATACGTAATACTCATCTTGAGCTTGGTACATAACATCTCCTGTAGGCACTTCTAGAATTCACTAGTAAACAAAGCATCTCTATCACTCACTATACTACTGGGAATTCCACGCAGTCTAACTATGTTCTTCATGAACAACTTAGCTAAAATAGGTGACGTCCTAGTTGACTTAACTGGAATGAAATGGGCACCTTAGTTAACCAGTCCAATATGACCCATACACTTTCATTTTTTCTGTTTGATCTTGGAAATCCATTTATAAAATCCATCGATATCGAATCCCATTTCTAAACTGTAATCTCCAAAGGTTGAAGCAATCCACTCGACTTTTGATGTTCGGCCTTCACTTGTTGACAGTTCGCACATTGCCTAACCTACAAGCCAACATCCTTCTTCATACCTTCCCAGTAGAAGCCCCTCTTCGTATCTTGAGATATCGTGGTTCCTCCAGGATGAATCATAAATTTGGATCGATGACATTTCCTAAGAACTTATCTTCTCAAGTCCTCAACATTCAGAACACATAACCGTCCCTTCTTTCCCAACCATCCCATCTGGTCAATACTAAAATCCTTCAAATCATCGATCTATGATCCAACCTTAAGCCTTCTAACTTTTTCGGCTAATAATGTGTCCCCTTTCTACTTAGAAGCGATCCTTTTAATCAATACTCGTCGAACTTCCAAACAGGACAATTTGGAGGTGCTTAGATTAGAACTAACAGTCGATCTTAACTACACACTACAAACAGTTAAAGTTTCTAAATCTTTCCATTCTGCCAACATAGCTAACACCACATTCTGATGTTTTCTGCTAAGATCATCCGCTATTTTATTTCCTTTCCCACTTGTTTAATCTATACCAAATTCATAAGCTACTGAAAACTCCAGCCACCTCTACAGTCTCATATTTAACTACTTATGAGAGAATAAATATCTTAAGGACTTGTGACCCGTGTATAGCTCAAATCTCTCCCCTAAGAGATAATGCCTCCATATCTTCAATGCAATGAACACCGTAGCCAGCTCTAAATCGTGAGTAGGATAACTCACCTCATGCAGTCTAAGCTATCATGAAGCGTATGCAGTGACTTTACCCTTCTACATTAACACATCTCCAAGTCCGGTTCTGCATGCATCGATATACATCACTAACCCTTGGTTTCCATTTGGAACCACTAACATAGGCGCATTGGTCAACAAATGCTTTAACTTAAGGAATGCTTCCTCACATTTGTCGGACTAAATAAACTTCACGTCTGTCCTGGCTAACTTAGTCAAAGGCGTTTCTATCCGCGAGAAATCCTCAATGAATCTCCGGTAATAGCAGCAAGTCCAAGAAAACTTCTAATCTTAGTCACCATCTCTGGTCTCTTCCAGTTATTAACAATTTCGATCTTATCTGGATCGATTGACAAACCCTTCTCTGAATCCACGTGACCAAGAAACTTAACCACTTTCTTCGAGAAATGACACTTGGAAAACATCGATTTCAGCTAATGCTGCCTTAGTGTCTCATGTACTACACTTAGATGATCTTCATACTCTCTTTCATCTTTAGAGTATACTAAAATTTTATCTATAAATAAAAATACGAACCTATCCAAGTACTCTCGGAAAACTCGGTTCATCAAATCTACAAAGAAAGCAAAGGTGTATTCGTTAACCAAATGGCGTTACTAACCACTCGTATGAACCATACCTAGTCCGTAGCGTTGTCGATGGAATACTATCCTCTGCTACTCTTAACTGATGGAAATCCATCGCCAAATCCAATTGAGAAAATATTCTAGCTCCATACAACAGATCAAATAAATCATCGATTCTCGACGAAGGATACTTATTCTCGATCACCTTCTCATTTAACTTAGAATAGTCGACGCACAACCTCAACGACCCATCTGTATTCTTCACGAACACGGCGGCCACACCCTAAGGGGAACTGCTCGGTCTAATAAAATTTCTCCCTTCCCGATCCACTATCTGCAGGTTCATTTCCTTCGTCTTGGTCGGTGTCATCCTGCTAACTGGTTACTTACAGGTTCTGCTCCTGGCACAAGATCTATCCGAAACTCAACAGCTCGTTTCGGCGGTAATCCTATAACCGGCTCAAAAACAACTACAAATTCTCTTGTTACATGAACCTGACTTAACTCTTCTTCTACTTCCATAATACTCAATAGAATACAAGCACTCCTGTCAGAATCTTCCACTGAGAATATAATTCGGTTATGACTGTCAGGGTGCCTCAGCGATATTTTTCCATCTTGGGAAAATATCCTAGCCTCATATCTACCCAACCAATCCATAACCAAAATGATTTCGAAGTCTGCGAAATCGAAAACATACAGACTGCGTGCAAACTTATGACCTAACAAATCAAGTTCTAACTTGTCACATCTCATTTCCAAAATTTCATACCCTCCTATCGGATTCGCAACCCTTAAGGAAGTAACAAAGTATGTGGGTTATAAACATAATCTATCGACCAAACACTGAGATATAAATGAATGTATGTACTGATATCAAATAGTACCCTAACTGGTATACTATGAATCAAAAGCGTACCTTCCATCACAGTCTTTCCCTTCTTAGCAGCAGTTAGCCTAGCGGATGACGGCCCAACAGCAACGGCTTCCCATTGTTCGCCCTGACTGGTTCTGGACACTGATTCTTATAATGCCCAACATGGTCGTAGTTAAAGCACTTCACACCCTTCTTGTTTGCGGCCTTCTTCCCCTTGCTAGTTCTTCATGAGCATAATGACCATTCTTATCGCACTTAAAGCAAATCATATTAGCCTTTTACTTCTTGGCAGCTTCTCCCTTCCGGGTTCCCTTATTCTTGAAGAAGTTCCTCTTCTTACCAAGAGAAATCTGGGTTTCAACCTGGTTCTCCTTCCTATAAGTAGCAATCATCTCCATATGTCAGATTGCCATTTCCATAGCAACATTATAAGGATCACGAACATGCGGCAAGGTCGCACTAGCAATCTCGTGTCTCAATCCCCGAATAAACTTCTCATTACTCTTGATGACGGTGTTAATGGTAGCATGTCCATATCTAGATAACTCATCAAACTTTATAGCATACTCAATCATTGAAATCTCACCTTGCACCAAATCCATGAACTTCCTCAACAATGCCGACTTGGAAGCTTAAGACAAAAACCTCTCTTCAAATCTCCTTCGAAATTCTGTCCAAGTCAATCCTTCCTCGGGAAGTCCAGCAGTAACACTATTACACCAATGAAGCGCTGCTCCCTACAACTTCTTAGAGGCTAGTCTCCTCTTCTGTTCATCATTTAATCCCAAGTCAATGAAGATCCTTTCATAACGCACAAGCCAGTTCTCCACTTCTATAGCATCCTCCATTTCCAAAAATGACTTCCCACTAAGAATAGTATAATCTCTGCTCAACTTAGTATAGTTGTTCCCAATTGGAGTGTAACTTCCCCTATTTAGAGGCCTGAAGCTAAGCACTATAGATGATGTAGTCATCTATAGCACTAACTTTCGATGTTCAAATGCAGTAATGCTAATAGTATCCATAATGTCAATAGCACTTGAATATGAAATAAAAATCATCACAGATTAAAACATTTTCCTGATTACATTTCAAAACAACATTTCATATCTTCATATCCAAATTACACTATCCTAATGTTTTTTAGGTTCAAATCAAATATAATTATTACATAAATACACCAAGAGCAACATATGAACATGCCCCCTTGGTTGACCATAGTAATAAATAGTCATAACTAACATAATACAACACAGCGGAATAAAAACAGAAAAACTTCTAAATAACAAACTTCAATCTCTTGGTCATCTTTGGAAGCTTTATTCGTCCACCTACTAAAACCTGAAAATCCTCAATCCTCGGCCTACTTAAATCAATTTTGAGAACCAGAGAGTTTAAGGGGGAAAACACAAACTTTGAGTCAGACGTAAAGCCCAGTGTGAATAATAATGTACATCTCGGTTATGCGATATTAAGTGAGACCATGCCGGTTAACGGAACAGGTTTCCCCTCACTAATATCCTTTTAAAACACGTCTTTTGCAAATCTTAATCCTGTAACCAAAAATGGTTAGAACAATAATATCAATATCATGAAAGCATATAAATCAGGTAACAAATGGACTATCTGTCCAAAAAAATATAGTTTTGTTTGGCTAACTACTAACCTTTGGCTGACTTGGGCCTATCCGACAAATAAACAAATAATGTAACTTCTGTTAGATACTCCTCTTCTGGACGGTCTGTTCCTAACTTACTTCTCTAGGGTCAACCGATTTTAATGGTTTTTCAGGCTCATCAATAACCTATTTTTTCTCTGTATATTCCTTTCTGTGTGTAACATCATTTTAGTCTTACCTATGACCAAGCCCTACACACTAGAATTTTGGACTAAATTACCTAGGTGCTAATAGATAATGTATAAGGCGCGACCCTATACCAGTCCCATCTGGTATTCTAACATCTGAATCATTTTACTTAGGGTTAACTACTCATAAAATTTTCCTTGAAAAGCTTTTTTCTCAAATTGATTTAAATCTTTAAATAATTCTTTAAAGAAAAAAAATATACTCTATGCTTTACCCAAATCACCTTGCCATGTTATATATACTTTACACAAAACATTGTTGATGAAAACATTTAAACCTTTGAAAGTACCCCTTTCGAATCTATTGAAAGTACCTATTTCGATACAAGTAAAACCTTAAGCTGAAGGCCAAAATATACTCTTTCAAAACCCTTCATAATAAACCTTTCAAAACCATTCGAAAATATCACCTTCGAAAGCTTTAAAACCTTAAAAATCCTATCTTTAAAACACTTAACATTGCCTTTTGAAAACAATAGAAACCTTCCCTTTAAACCTTTCAAAACTATTGGGGAACTACCCCTTCGAAACCTTCATTTAGACCTTTCGAAAGCATCAAAATCCTTTGTAAATATCAAACCTTTCGAAAGCATTTGGGTTCAAGTAAAACATGTGGAAACCTTTCGAAACCAATTAAAAACCTTTCCTTTCGAAACCTTTAGGTTCTACCTTTAACAGAACAAAAGGATCGTAAAACATCTAAGTCAAAAGCAGTCTTCCGAAAGCTATATCCTAAGTAAAGAAGCGATAGCGTGGAAACAAACCTAACAAAAGCAATGGAGAAGTGGCTAGCTTATAAAAACAAAATATCCTTTCGAAAGGTAGAAAGCGATAGCAAGGGGTTTGGCCCGTTCAAAAGCATTTACTTAAAACAAAAGGCGCAAAATCTTTCGAAACCATTCCTTTAAAACATTTTAACCCAGTCGAAAGTCAACCAATTCGAAAGCAAAGCAGGCGCATTTCCATTTGAAAGAAAAATAGCGCTTCGACCCCATTGGAACCCTTCGTTTCGATGCATACCTTCCGCCTATATCCAATTCACTATGTACCAAATCATTGATACTATGTGCATTGGTTTCGCTAGTAATGGAGGTGGAAGTGCCCAATTGGAACCTAGGTACTGGAAGTGGAAAAAATGTAAAAAGCATGTAAAACCTGATTTTTAGCTTTTTAAAGCAATCTTTTCAACTAACCTGCCTTATTTGTCAAAGTATTATCGGTTGCTAATTTTCTTTTCTAAAAGTTCTGCTGAAATTTCAAAGAAAAACAATTTAATTTATTTACAAAATATCCCTTCTCCTTTTATAAATATATAAAACATTTAAGTCACATACCTTAAATAATTTTATATATTCATTAAAACACTTACGAAAATTCTACAAAAATTCCTATAAATCATTTTTAATATGTTTTCTAACATATATAAATTTTAGATTCAAAACATATATAATTTAGCCGTAAATTATTTTAAACCCAAATATCCATTTTCCTCACTAGAAAATTAATATAAATTCCACATTAATTCAGAAAATTATGAAATTGAAACCCATCTCTAAAATATCATTTCCGATCTAAATCTGAATTCACAAGGCATTTGGATGTCATTTAATAATATTTTCACATTAAAACATATCATAAAATCCATATGAAATATCGTAAATCATCATATTTATTTCTAACAATAAAAACTTGTCAAAACCTTGCAAAATAATTCGGTTTTAACCTAAAGCCGAAAGTAATTAGAAAATATGAGATGTAGTTATTATTCACCTTAGCTTTGTGATTAAGGAGTTTGAGATTTGAGAAAGGATTAAGTTGATTTAGCTTCTTCCTTTTTCTTATCTTCCTCTAGCTCTTGCTTAATGGTAGTCGGCCTCTTAGTTTTAACTTTGCAAATGAACGTATGAAATGAACGAGTGTAAGGGTTTAGGGTATAAGGATCTACTTATTCCTATTTTTCCCCTTGTCTAACTTCCCTAACTTATTTTATTTTAATTCATGTTAGTTCATTTGTTAACGTGGCATGGCTACCCTTACTACTCAGTACTCACAAATACTTTACATTATTTTATTTAATTTAACCAACTAAATAATCTAAATAATGTTACTAAAAATTAGGGTCGTTACAGATTCCCCTCGTTAAAGAATTTCGTCTTCGAAATTACAATAAGGTACACAACAAATCAATCAAAAATGTAAAACATATCATCAAACAAATCAGGATAAGCGTCTCTAATTTACTCTCAGTCTCCCAAGCACAGTCTCTATCAGTGTCACTCCACTGGACTTTAACTAATCTGACTGTCTTGTTCCTTAGCCTCTTCTCATCTCTCGTGGCCATATGACCCAGCTTTCTAACAATAGTCAAATTCGGCTCTACTACTAAGTCCTCTAATACAGTCAGTGCTATAATAGTCTCCGGATCTCTAACACACACTTCCTTAGATGAAAACATGGAAAACATTATGGACTCTTGTTAAACTATTCGGTAACTTTATTCTATATGAGAGTTTCCCGATCCTCGCTACAATAGTAAATGGTCCTTCAAATCTCGGTGCCAACTTCCCGACCTTCCAAATTTGGTTACACCTTTCATCAGTGATACCTTACTGAAAACATGATCTCCAATAGAAAACTCTAAGTCTTTCCATCATCTATCTGCATAACTCTTCTGCCTAGACTGAGCTTCCTTCATCTTATCCCAAATTAACTCAACCTTCTCTGCAACTTCTCTAATTAAATCTGGACCAAGAACTAACCTATCCCCGATCTCTAACCAACAAAATGGAGATTTGCATGGCCTTCCATACAAAGCTTCAAAATGGTGCCATCCCTATACTTGCTTAATAACTGTCGTTGTACGAAAACGCGACTAAGTGTAGGTAGACTTCCCATGATCCTCCAAAATCGAAAACAAAAGCTCGTAACATATCCTCCAAGACTTTCTTAACTCTTTCTGTTTGCCCTGTGGATGGTAAGTGGTACTCATCTTGAACTTGGTACTTAAAGTATCCTGTAGACTCTTCCAAAACTCGTTAGTGAATAAGGAATCCCTATCACTTACTATACTACTAGGAATTCTATGTAGTCTAACTACATTCTTCAAAAAATAACTTAGCCAAAATAGGTGCCGTCCTAATTGACTTAACTGCAATGAAATGGACACTCTTGGTTAACCTGTCCATTATAACCTATATACTTTCGTTTCCACTATTAGATCTTGGCAACTCATCTAATAAATCCATAGAAACAGAATCCCACTTCCACACCGGAATATCTAATGGCTAAAGCAACCCATATGGCTTCTGATGTTCGGCCTTTACCTGTTGGTAGTATAAACATTGCTTCACCCATAAGCCTACAACCCTCTTCATGCCTTCCTGGAAGAAACTCCTCTTCATGTCCTGATACATCTTGGTTCCTCTCGGATGGATAGTGAACTTCGAACAATGGCATTCCTCAAGAACCTCCTTCCTTATGTCCCCAACATTTGAAACACATAACCTTCCTTTATTCCTTAACCACCCATTCTGGTCAAGATAAAAGTCTTTCAGGTCATCGCTCTTGGTTCCATCCTTTAATTTCTTGATCCGTTCAACTAATAGTTTCTTGCTTACAAGCAACCCTTTTAATCATAACTGGTCGAACTTCATAACATGACAACATAGCAGTTTCCTTACTAGATCTAGCTTTTGATCTCCACTGTACTCTACATGTCATCAATGCTTTCAAATCTTTTCATTCAGCTATCATTGCCAACGCTGCATTCTAATGCTTTCTGTTAAGTGCATCTACAACCTTATTACCTTTCCCTAGTGTGTACTCAATCCAAAATCATAAGCGGCTATAAACTCCAACCATCTCCTCTGTCTCATGTTCAACTCCTTTTAAGAGAACAAATACTTCAACAACTTATGTTCCGTATATAGCTCAAACCTCTCTTCCAAAAGGTAATGTCTCCAAAACTTCAATGCAAATCTCACTGCAGCTAATTCCAAATCATGCGTTGGATATCTAACCTCATGAGGTCTAAGATGTCGAGGGGCATATGCAATCACTCTACCTCTCTGCATTAACACAGCTCCTAATCATGTTCCACACGCATCTATATATACTACAAAATCCCGATTACCTTCTAGAACAACTAACACAAGTGCATTAGTTAATAAGTGTTTCAGCTTCTGGAATGCCTCCTCACACTTATCGATTCAAACAAACTTCACATCCTTTTGTGTTAGCTTGGTCATCGGTGCTGCTATCCATGAATTTTTTACAATGAACCTTCTATAGTATCTAGCCAATCCAAGGAAACTCTTTATCTCAATCACTGCCTTGGGTCTCTTCCAATTATTCACTACTTCAATCTTAGTCGAATCTACAGATAACCCTTTCTCTGGGACTACATGACCAAGAAACTTTACTTCCTTCTTAAAGACAAAAATTCGACTTTAGTGGATGCTGCCTCAATGTCTCAAGCATAACTCTAAGATGAGCTTCATGCTACCTTTCGTCTCTAAAGTATATCGAGATATCATCTACAAACACCAACATAAACCTATCCAAGTGCTTTGGAAAATTCAGTTCATTAAATCTACAAAGAATGCTGGCGCATTAGTTAGTCCGAATGGCATCACTAACCATTCGTACGATCCATATCTAGTTCCAAACGCCGTCAAAGGAATACTATCCTTCGCTACTCTAAGCTGATGGAAATCTGTTGCTAGATCCAACTGAGAAAATACATTAGCTCCACTCAACTGATCGAACAAATCGTCAATTCTAGGAAGCAGATATCGATTCTTTATTGTCTTCTCATTCAACATATGATAATCGATACATAACCTTAATGATCTGTCCGGCTTTGCGGCAAATACTACGGCTGCTCCCCAAGGTGAACTACCAGGATTAGTAAAATTCTTGCCTTCCAATCTACTAATTGCACTTTTATCTCCCTCGCCTTGGTAGGTGTCATCCTGCTTGGCGGTCTAGTCACTGGTTCTGCTGCAGGTACTAAATCTATCGAAAACTCAATAGCTCGTTTCATGGCAGTCCTATTGTCGGTTCAAAAACATCCATGAATTCTCTAACCACAAAAACTCGATTTAAATCATCTTCTACCTCCACAACACCCTACAAAGCATTCACCTAACAGCTAGGGTTTTCTACGGTATATACAATCCGATCATTACAGTCAGGATGTCTAAGTGATATTTTTCTATCATGGAAAAATATCCTAGCATCGTATTTACTTAACCAATCCATACCCAAAATAATTCCGAACCCTACGAAATCAAACACATGTAAACTGTAAACAAAGGTATGACCTAACAAATCAAACTCTATGGTCGCACTTCATCCCAAATGTCGCATATCCTCCTATTGGATTTACAACCCTTAAGGAAGTAACTAAGTATGAGCGTTCTAGGTTAAGCTTATCTACCCAACAACGAGATATAAAAGAATGTGACGCATCGGTATCAAACAGAACGTTAACTAACATACCATGAATTAGAAGTGCACATCCCAACACAGCTTTTCCTTTTTCCTCTACCATTGGCCTCGAGGTTGCTGGCTCCAATGCATACACCTTGCCCTTCCCATCCTTAGCAGGCTCCTTGCATTAGTTCTTGATGTCCAATTTGATCGTAGTTGAAACACCTCACCTCTTTCTTCTCCATAGCTTTCTTTCCTTTGCCTGTTCGGCACTCATGGGCATAGTTCCCTTCTCGTCACCCTTAAAGCAGACAACCTTCGATTTTTCTTTCTTGAAGCTCCGCCCTTTTGAGCTCTTTTCTTATGGAAAAACTTTCTTTTCTGACTCTGCCTCATTTGGACTTCCTTTGCCTTGTTTCTCTCCATAAAAGCAAGCATCTCCTCAATCCTTAGAGCCATTTCCACTACATTGTATCGATCCTTGATATGCGTTAACATTGCCCAAGCAAGCTCAGGCTTCAACCCCGTTATAAACTTCTCGTTTTTCCTAATATTAGCATCAACCGTAGCATAGCTATATCTTGCTAGCTGCTCAAACCTCCTCGCATACTCAAGCATAGTCATGTCTCACTACTCCAACTTAGCAAACTTTCCAAGCAGTGCAGACTTAGAAATCTCTGACAGAAACCTTTCCTCAAATCTCCTTTTGAACTTGGCCCATGTCATGGTCTTCTCATTAACTCCGACCATCACATTATTGAACCAATATAAAGCTGCTTCTTAAAGCTATCTTGAAGCAATCCTTCTCTTCTGCTCATCATTGAGCCTTAGATCAGCAAAAATCCTCTCACAATGAAGCAGCCAATTCTCTACTTTGATTGCATCTTCAATACCATTAAGTGGATTTCCTCCCAACCAAGCGAAATCTCTACTCAGAATAGCATAATTATTCACCATTGGAGCTTCTTGAACTCCTCCTCCAACTACTCCAACAACAACACCCTCTTGCATCATGTTGACAAAGAATGGATACATTGCTTCCATGTCAACTTGTGGGACTCCAACACCCACATTTCCAACTTGTGTCTGACCTAGGTTTCTCCTGGTATTTGGTTTGGCATTTCCATTTTTTATGGTGCTTCCTCCTCCAAGGTTAACTTTTCCACCTCTAGCATCCATATATATATATATATATATATATATATATATATATTCAAGCCTCATGAGATGCAGAAGAATAGCCTAAGAGAGATACGAGAATAGAGATATAGTGTATACTTATATATAGCAAATACAAGTATGTTACTATCTCGTAATACCATACCCTAATCTTACTCTAATTCCTTAGGATTATGTTTTCAAAAACAATTTAAATTTAAATTTTTTCATAAACCTATACTTTGATACCAGGTTGTAACATTCCCTAACTGGAGGCCCGAAGCTAAGCACTACAGATGCTGCAGTCATTCATAGTATTAACTTCCAGTGACCAAATACGGTAATATTAATGGTATTCATAATATCAGAGGCACTTGAATATGAAATAAAAATCATCACAAATTAAAACATTTTTCTGATTACATTTTAAAACAACGTTTCATATCCAAATTACACAATCTCAACGTTTCCTAGGTTCAGTCAAATATAATTATTACATAAATACACCAACAGCGACATATGAAGATGCCCCCTGTGTTGACCAGAGTACTTAATAGTCATAAATGACCTAATACAACACGGCAGAATAAAAACAAAATAACTCCTAAATAGCTAACTTCAACCTCCTTCTTGTCTTTGGAAGCTTTATTCATCCACCTACTAAAACCTAAAAATCCTCAACCCTCGGCCTATTTAAATCAATTTTGAGCACCCTAGAGTTTAAGGGGGAAAAACATAAACTTCGAGTGAGACTTAAAGCTCGGTGCGAATATTACTATACATCTCGGTTGTACGATATTAAGTGAGACTATGGCGCTTAGCGGAATAGCTATGGATGCTTCAGTCATCCATAGTTATTAATCCTCGATGATCCTATACAGTAATGTAAGATACATTGATACAATAGAAACATATGGATTTCGAAAAAAATTAAAATCATAATCAACTTTCAATTCCATTTAAAATCATTTCAAATTCATTACATAATCCCAATATAAGAACCACGCTCGAAGAAAATATAATTATTACAACATACGCCAAGAGCAACATATGAAGATGCCTCCCGGATGATCAGAGTATATAACTAGGAAATTAAACAACTTTTCCTTTACAGCAAAATAGAGCAAAATCAAAATAGAAAATAACTCTAAATAGCTATCATGCCTCTTGCACGTCTTCGGAAAGTTGCTCGTCTAAAGAGGTACCTGAAAACCTTAACTCTCAAACTACTCAAACTCAATTGAGTACCCGAGAGTTTATGGGGAAAATATAAACTTCGAGTTAGACATAAAGCATGGTATGAATAATAATCTATCATCTCAAACCATTTAGATATCTAGTGAGACCAAACCGCTTAGCGGAATGGGTTTTCCCCTCACTAGTATCCTAATTAAAAATTTATAAAGCCATATGCTATGCTCCTGCATCCACAGTGGCTAAAACATAGTAATTCAAAATATTATGATGACATGCAAACAAGTAATTTAATTTTGGATTACCCATCCCCATCATTTTTGACTACCTATCCTAGTCATAGTTTCTAGGGTCACTATTAACGTAACAGTTTTCATGGGCTGACAAATAACCTATTTAATGTTTATGGACTACCTGTCTGATTTCATAATTTTTATAGGATCACTAAAAACCTATTGGCCCTTGCCAATATCTTCCTTATTTTATGGGTTCTCCCTGAACCTATTACTATCTCCAATAACTTCGCTCTTATCATAGTTTTCATGGGTTGACTATGAACCTATTGAAATCTGACTTTATCTGGATATAGTTTTCATAGGTCATTACAAACCTATTGGCCTCTGCCAATAACTCTTTCTAATCATAGTTTTCATGGGTGTACTATGAACCTATTTGCCCCTACCAATAACTTTTCCAATACATAGTTTTCATGGATTTACTATGAACCTGTCTATCTAACAACTTCTTTAACTAGTATTTAGGCATCCTATATTCTGGTCCACCTGACCTCCTTGATGCAATTCTACTCATTCAGGAGTTAACTCACTTTATATTCACTACTAGGTCAACCTAGCTAGTTGTTCTTCCACTTTTCCCAATATACAGTTATGGATCCATATTAAAGTGAATATGTATATTAGAAGAAGCAAAAATATTAACATAATAATACCTACACCCGGTTTAATATCCTTGAAACCCGTTTCATATAAAACATAGTTAATCCCTTTAGCCTATTACTTTATCAAGGAAAGCCACTTCAAAAACTCCAATATAAAAGCTCTTCTATAATGCCATGGGTTTTGCCTTTAAAAATTAAGACCGGGTTCTTTGTATTGAAAACTAAGACTTTCGAAACCTGAAAACATTACTTTTGAAACATTGGAAAACTTTCTTTCGAAAGCATTCAAATCTTCTTTTCAAAACTCTAGGAATCTGCTTTTCGAAACACTTTAAAAGCATTTTTCGAAACCTTTCGAATGTATTAGAGTATTACTATTCAAATATAGAAGCATAGCCTCAAAACCATTTGAATGTACCCATTCAAAACCATTGGGTTTAATATAAAACATATCTTATTGGGTTTAAGTGAATATAAGAAAAAATACCTCTTTCGAAACCATTAAAAAGAGTTTGGGGAAAAATAGTTAGCTTTGGCACCATCCTTTCAAAAGCTCAAAAAACTTATGTATAACATGTGAAGCATAGCTTCGAAACCCCTTTCATAGCCATTGCCTTCGAAACCCTTGAATTCTTTCGAAAGCTGTAGAAAGTGGCTTAGTACAGGTTTAAAACAAAAGCTACCTTTTGAATTGGTTGATGACTTCAATCCATTCGAAAGGCATAGGAACGGCAGAAGGATTTCGACTTGGTCAAAACTACCCCTTTCGTAAGCATTGATTTTTAAAACTAAGCAACTCATTCGAAAGCTACAATTTAAACAAGAAGCGGCAACCCCTTTCGAGAGAAATTTAGAAAGACCCCTTCGAAAGCATCTGTTTCGACTCCTTCGAAAGCATTTAGTAAAAACAGGCAAGCATATATCTTTAGAAAGTATAACAAAGGTTTCGACCCATCGAAAACTATGTTTCGACACCATGCCTTCCGCCATTCTCCAATCCACTACGTACCAACATTGTGATATCTTATGTATTGGTTTCGGCTTAGTTGGTTTCGACTTGGTAGGTTTCGACTTGATTGAAGGCAGAACCTTAGGGTTGAAAGGTGGCTTCTAAAAGAGGCTGAACACACTTTTCTAGGTAAAGACTGATTTAATGCTGATTAAAGCAATTACTTTACAACTAACCTGCCTATTTGTAAACATTTGATTAGTTACCATAACTTTTGAATTATTCGCAAAAGTAATTGCTTCATAATTTTAGATCTAAACATGGATTTATTAACAAATAAGCCCTTCCATTAAGGAAAACCAATAAAAAAATTAAGTCCTTCATCTAAAACAATTTTATTTCCATAGTAAATTACTTAGGAAAAATCCCCAAAAATTACAAAAATTCACTTTCAATATGTTATCTAACATATAAAAATTTCTAACTCAAATCCTTCATAAAATAACCAAAATTAATTTCTAAACCCAATTATTCGTATTCATAATAAATTTTCCATAGCTTGGAAAATTATAAAAACTAAAACCCATCTCCAAAATCATGTTTTTACATAATATATAATTTCCTCATGGAATTCAAAATTCATTATAATCGGTTTACACTTAAAACCATAAAAATCTATATCCAAACATTCTTGTTTAAATCAAACATATTATAAAATCCATGCATATTCTTCCAAACTTTAATTCCTTATCCTAATCAAGGTGAATAATTATCATCCTTGCTTTAATTCCTTAGCTTTAGATTGATTTTTCCCTTTTTCTTTCTTTAATAATGGCTGGCTATTCTCTTTTTGATTTACTTTTTTGCGAAATGAAAAATGAACGTGAATGGGAAATGAAACGTGAATATAAGGATAATGGAAATGTAGGCCTCAATTATCCTAATACCCTTGTTTTAATTAATTAATTAATATATAAGCCATTGTAAGAAAATTTAGATAATTAACCACAACCTTTATTTATTTATTCAAAACTCAATCCCCTTATCAATCTAATATTTGCATTATTCTATTTAATTTATCTAATTAAATCTTTCGAATAATGTTATCAAAAATTATGGGTGTTACAATAAATATGAAATTTGTTAAAACCATTAAACTAATTTCTCATTCCATTTCAATCATATTTCAAATTCATTACATAACCCAATTTCGAGAACCACGTTTAGAGAAAATATAGTTATTACAGACTACGCCAAGAGCGACATATGAAGATGCCCCATTGAATGATCAGAGTCTCAACGTAGGCAATTAAACCACTTTTCCTTTACATCATAACACAGCAAAATCAAATAGAAAAGAACTACTATTAGCTAGCTTGCGTCCTGCATATCTCTGGAAGCTTATTTGTCTAAAGGGGAACCTGAAAACCTCAACTCTCAAACTACTCAAAATCAATTGAGCACCTGAGAGTCTAAGAGGAAAACATAAACATTGATTCAGACAAAAATCCTGGTATGAATATTAACCTACCATCTCAAACCATTTAGATATCTAGTGAGACCACGCCGCTTAGCGAAACAGGTTTTTCCCTCACTGGTATCTTGCCCAAAAATTTATAATAACCATATACCGTGCTCTACTTCCACGATGTTTAAAAACATAGAAATTTAAAATATCATGATGATACACAAACAAGAAAAATATCTTGGATTTCCCATACCCATTCATTTGACTATCTGCCTTGGTTATAGTTTCTAGGGTCACTATTAACCTATTAGTTTTCATAAGCTAACCAATAACCTGTTCAAAGCTTATGAACTATCTGTTCGGTTTCATAGTTATCATAGGATCACTAAGAACCTATTGGCCTCTGCCAATAACTTCATCCAATTATTTCATGGCTTCTCCCTGAACAAATTGGTATGTCCAATTATATGCTATAGTTTTGATGGGTTACTATGAACCTATTAATCCCATTCAATAACTTTATATGGATATAGTTTTCATGGGATCACTAGGAAATTATTGGCCCCTACCAATAACTCTCTCCAAACATAGTTTTCATGGGTTTATTATGATCATGTTTAAAATGACAACTTCTTGATCAGTCTTTGGGCATTCTATGTTATGGTCTACCTAACCTCTTGGATGCAACTCTACTCATTCACGTGTTAACTCAATTTATATTCACTACTAGGTCGACCTAAATGGTTATTCCACCCTTTGTCTTCAAAATACAGTTATGGTTTCATTACATAGTGAATATATTTATAGAAGAAGCATATACAATAAAATAACAATGCCAACATTAATGGTTTTATATCCTTGAAATCATTTCCACGTGAAACAATGGTTAATACCTATAACCCATTATTTTTATCAAGGAAAGCTTCTTCAAAAACTCCAAAATTAATAACTATTTCAATGCTCTTTTATATTTCCATGGGTTTCCTTTAAAAATGAGATTGGGTTCTTTGTTTTGAAAACTAAGGCTTTCGAAACCTTAGACCTTTACTTTCAAAACCATTAGAATATATCTTTCGAAAGCATTCTAATCTTCTTTCCAAAATACTAAAACATATGGCTTTCAAAACACTTTATAATGTCTCTTTCGAAAGCATCAAAACCTTCCTTTCGAAAGTATTAAAGCATGTCTTTCCAACCTATAGAAGCATAGCTTCGTAACCATTTGAAGTACCTCTTTCAAAACCATTTGGTTTAATCTTAAATGTAACTGTTGGGTCAAAGTGAACACAAGCAAAAGTACCCCTTTCAAAACTATTAACCTTCAAGTAAAAGAGTATGGGGAAAACAGATGGCTTTAGAACAATCCTTTCATAAGCTTTAATCTTTTAAGTAAAACAACTGGAAGGATAGCTTCGAAACACCATACGAAGCCATTGCCCTCGAAATCTTTAGTTTAAATGGCTACTGGAGCCCTTTCGAAAGCATTGGGAAGCAGCTTTATATTTATAAAAACAAAGGCTTACCTTTAGAAATCCTGAAAACTTTCAACCTATTCGAAAGGTATAAAGACGGCAGTAAGGTTTCGACTTGGTTCAAAACTACCCTTTCGAAAGCTCCATTTTAAAACGTAAAATGCTGCAACTCATTCAAGAGCTACTCTTTAAAAAAAAGGCAGAAACCCCGTCGAAAGATATATAAAAGTAATTCAACCATTTCGAAACCATCTTTAAAAAGCAAGGCAAGCGACATCATTTTTGAAAGCAAAACGAAGACCTTTAAAAGCTATTTAAAATGGCCTTGACCCCTTCGAAAGCATGGTTTCAATTATATACCTTCTGCCTTTCTCCAAGCCACTATATTCCAAAGCATTGATACCATGTGTATTGGTTTCGACCTGGTTAGGGGCGGAAGTATAGGGTAGAAAGGTTGCTATTGGAAGTGGCTAAATGATAAATCTGTACAAAACTATTTTGTTTCCTTTTTAAGTAAATTCTTTTCAACTACTTGCCTATTTGTAAATATGATTGCTAGCCATAATCTTTACCAAAATCTTTTCTAAGGACTGCTGAATTCATCCAGAATTAATTAAAAATAATTAACAAAGTAGCCTTTCCCTTAAACAAAATAATTAGGACATTTTAGTCCTCTAACTTAAATAATTTAATTTACATAGTAAATTATCTAGGAAAAATCCCCAAAATCATCATAATTAACTTTTACTATATTATCTAACATATATCATTTTAGGATGCGAAATCCTTTATATACAGGCGAAATAGATTTTAAAACCAATTATTTCTTTCTTTCTTCAAAAATTCATAATAAATTATCCATAGCTTGGATAACTATGAAAATTTAAACCCATCTCCAAAATATTGTTTTATATAACATTTTAAATCCTCATGGCATTCAAAATATAATATATACAATTTTAACCTTAAAATCGAATAGAACATTTATCAAACATACTTGTTTGAATCAATGATATCATGTAATCC
This sequence comes from Allium cepa, assembly GCA_030765085.1. NCBI lineage: Eukaryota > Viridiplantae > Streptophyta > Magnoliopsida > Asparagales > Amaryllidaceae > Allium > Allium cepa. The sequence continues at coordinate 455,035,921 of CM060938.1, read as the reverse complement.
AAACATATCATCATTCAAATCATCATAAAGGTTTTAAACATAAAATCCAAAATCAAATGCTATCTTAAAAATGAAAATGAGATGGTTTTGATTATTATTCACCTTGCTTAAGATAAGGAACTTGAGATTTGATCTTGCTTAATTCTCCTTGCTTGATTCCTTAGCTTTAATTGATTTTTTCTCTTATTTTCCCCTAGGTTACGGCCGGCTTGCGCTACTTGATTTATGTTTAGAATTATGAACTTGTGAAATGAAAATGGGAATAAGGGTTTAGGGCTCAAGGGTAATGGTGGACGGCTATTCCCCGTAATGCCTTTGTCTTGTTCTCTTATTAGTTAACTTATAAAACCATTTCCATAAACTCATTATTTTAAAATTTATTTAATTAAGCACAACCTCTATTTAATTTCCAAACCTCGATCCCCTTATCACTCTAATCTTTACATTATTCTATTTAATTTATCTAATTAAATCTCCTAAATGATGTTATTTAAAATTAGGGGTGTTACAACTATCCACCTTATACTTAATTTATTTAACAATATTACAATCCATATTTCCAAAGATACCCAATTCCCTTTATTCATTATGAAAAAACTACCCTACCCGTCCACCTCTACCGATTATTCCTCTTTATTTATATTAACTTAGTTTGAAAAAATGTAAAAAGATTAGAGAAATAGATAATTACTTTTACCTTTGATTTAAACTCGATGAAAACAAAAGATCCTAGTAACTCTTCAACATGATGACCATTAGTAGAATGAAAGACGTCGACATCCATATTTATTTTCATTTTGGAGTTTTAGATTGAACGAGAAAATGAAGTAATATGAAAAGTTACATGAAGATTAAGACGGATTCTCCCTTTAACAATACCTTTTAATTAAAAATATCATTTTTTCAGCCCTTCCAACTATAGCTATTCATCTTTTAAAAAGGGAGTTACTATCTGCATCCACCATGTATAAATCTCTCACTCATTTATCTCCTTGCTAAATCAGTTAATCCCTATCACCCACCTATACCATTAATTAATTTGTTCCTCCTTTTCAAAATCTTGTTCTCTTCTCTAACATAATACAAAACATGATTACACACAAAACCCTTCATTTCCTTCTATAATACATCTTCTATTTTAGTACCTTGAAAACCTTCTAAGCATTCTTCACATTCATCTCCAAAATCTTTGCTATATATTATTACTCTATAGGGATCAACATCTTCTATAGTCTACAGATGATGTAAAAAAAACATAATAACCTACCAATCCAATTGCAAAAAAATTTCAATAAGCTAAAGTGTTAAAAATAAAAATTCTAAAATATAACACAAAAATACTGTAAATACACCGAATGGTTTTGAAAACTATGCTGGCTTGTTAAAATTTTGGATTTACGGAACTGTTCACTTAAGATAAATGCTTTTTCCAAAAAGTATTATTTAATATTTGTTTTGCTGCTTCAAATATAAGTGCAAATCAACCGTAAGACTATCTTCACACGAAACATCATTAGTTACTACAATAAATATAAACTTATAATTAATGAGACTACGAGACAAATGTCCATAATAAGTGTATTAACAACATTTCTTAAATCATATAATAATAATTATAAAATAATAAAATAGGTATTACTTTCGTCATTAATTTCAATATTCTCTACCATTAATTGATAATATAAGAAACTGTAATTGCGTTTGATAAGTAGCATTTGGTTTATATGCATCATTTAGTTTTGCATAACCAGATGCCTTCTTTTTCACTTAGTTTTGCGTAACCGACTAAAGTGGGTTTTTATAGTGGTCGCTATGATTTAATTTTAAAATTATTACAAATGGCGTTGGTGACAGAGTTGGTGTGTGTGAATAGTAATACCCTTTAACTATTCTCTTTCATTTTTGTGTATTTTTTTTAAAAAACTAGACTTATAAAATAGGTATGCATGATGGATGTTTTGTCATTTATACAATATAAAGTATAATTTTAGTATTAGCCTAAGAAATGTTTGGACATTTTAATATCTATGCAACGATTGATTTCACGAAGAAAATAGTTTAATTGTATATATATGGCATAATCGAAATGTGAATAATATATTGCATCTAATTAGGGTTAGACCAAAAGTACCAACCTAACCATGTCGTTTTGTTATTCATAATGTATGTCTATTTATGTTAAGAATCTTTGGGAAATACCTTAAAAAAGCTTTAGAATAAGTGAAATCATCCTTTTAGTAAAATCTTATAATTATGCACTTACTCTTTAAAACTCACATAAATCCTCGAAAACAGGGAAAATTAATAAGAACTAATACCTTTAATATCCTCAATTCATTTTTCACTTCACAATATTTACAGTAAAGTAAAAATAAAAATAAAAAGATCGATCAAAATATATTTTACTTACTGTTTTGATTATTGTAAATATTTATAGAAAAACTACAAATAATTACCAAAATTCTATAAACATTTCCATAGTTTTCTATAAATATTTTTGTAAAAGGACATTTTTAAATTTATCTTGTAGAATATTTTGCAGTAAAAATGTAAATTTTTACGATATTTTATAATGATGCACATTTTTGGTCCTCAAAAGTTGATATTAATACGTCCACGTTATTTACGTGCCGAGCATCCAAGTGCTAGAAGGACAGATTGCTGAGGAAAAAAGATAGAACAGAATCTCACATCGTGACGAGTAATATATAACATACAACAAATCTTTACAAAAGAAAACTATAATATACATACACCAATCAAAGTACATAAATCTATCATCGATATGGACAATTATAACAACTTATCCTCACAAATGATGATAATTACAACCCAATAAATGATCGAAAATAAAGATATGTAAATACATCTCGGAGGCATTCAGCCCGCCTTCTGAAGCTCCAAAGCATCCATAGCTAGATCTGAAATATGCTTGGTCAGGTCCGAGCATTATAAGAAAATAATGCCTGAAACAGTCTAGTAAACCAGCATGAGAAAATACAGATCAAATGGACTTTACTTGTTATAAAACCTACTAAAATAAAGGTATCTCATAAGACCACGTGGCACATAAACACGGATGGGTTTTTACTTTATGATAACGAAATTATTTATAGGAAATATTTTGATATTAGAATAATGTAGAGGGTTTAAATTAAATATATAAAAAGCTGGAATGCTTGCATCTCACGTTCCAGCATAGTTGGGCACAACTAGGTCCATAAGACACTTATTGGAGAATGGATTCTATACAATGATAAGGCACTGGGTTACCACCTACCATGGTACACCTCTAAAAAATGTACCTAGGGCCTCATCTTGACCCATTACCAATACAAGACCAACCTACCCCCTAATGGATAGTATCGAATATTGCATCATCCCGGTTGCTTTGCAAACTTTTCATGAGAGCTTTCATACACAACCAAATTCTTAAATATATTTCTAGAAGGGTGATGATATACCCTAATGGGTGCGACCTACATAGCCCTGCTGCATCTTCCCTGATTTTATCCATTCCTAGTTATTGAGGCTTGAGGCTACGTTTTACCTTTTTATATAGCAATCCCTCTTGGAATACTAATACTGCCCTTTGAGTAATAATGCAATGCTAGCATTAGTCCATGCAACTTGTTCAAGATAAGGACAAACTGAAGGCACCACTTCCACTACATCCAATTTGGAATCACCCTTAAGATTAGTAGCAAGTAGCCATTGCATTTCAAAGAACTCCGTCTTTAATCATCTTCGAGATGTCTTAAACTTGTATGCTTATACCAGTTCAAAGTAGTTTTCGAATAATATATCTAATTTTGGTCTCTCCAAACCGACAATGATAGTTCTAAAATGGGCCAAGATTCGGTGGTCGGTTGTTTAAATATCAAATAACAACAAATTCACGAGTGCTCTCCTCAAAAAGAGGATCATTGTTCCATTAAAAAAACAAGCAATTCAACCAGAGATTCAACTAAGCACGATTAAGCACAAAGCAACCACTAAGCCACTTAAATTAATCATATCGTTAATTAAAACCACTTTGTAAATACTTGTGTCATAGTACATTTACAAAGATATAGTCTCAAAGCACTTTTTTACACTTTTAATACTTAGAAAAATATTCATATAGTAATCTCCACCATATACGTATACTCACAAATCATTCCATTTCTAACTTAGAATACTTTTACATATACTTATATCAATGACATTAGTATGTTCACAGAAAATTACATTTCTAATACCAAGGAAATGTATCTATATACTTATCTCAATGGTATAAGCATATTTACAAATCCTAAGAAAGATTCTATAACGACCCATAATTTCTCTATTTCAAAAATGATAGATTTAGTTTGTTTTAAATTTAAAAAGGTTTAAAAGTTAATTAAATAAGTTATATATAACAGATAATAATAGAGAAATTATTTATTCTTATAGTTGATAATTTAAAAAGTATAAATTTGGATTTTAAATCAAATCAACAAAAGTTAAGTTTTGTTGAATATAAATAAATGCTTAAATAAATAGGTTTTAATATTTATTTAAAAAGATAAATCTTATTGAAATTTTTTAATAAAGATAATAAAAGTATATTAAAATATTTAAAAGTATGTTAATAATCATTTTACAAAAATAACCAAATTTTGTCGCATTTTGTCAGTTTTACGTACATGGTAAAATTAGGGACATGTTTTAATTTATTTAAAAATGTAAAATGTTCATTTTTAAATTTGATTTACATAAATAAATAATTTAACTAAAACGTCAAAATATGACCGTAAAACATTTTGTCGAAAATCAACGTTTTGTCGATTAGAAGTTGTCGCAATGTCGTCGCACGTTTATTTTCTCATATAGAAAAATATATAAAAATAGTATAAGTATTAATTAATTACTAATCAAGTTTACTTTTACTAAACATACTTAGAAAATTCTAGAATATAATTAACAAAAAGTAAGCACAAAAAGGCAAAAGTGTCATTTCAAAGCAAAAGGTAAATATCAAATCAAACTAAACATAATTATTACTTTCTTTACTTAATACGTAAGTGGAAATGACATAAAGTAACGATTTGAAGTGTGATGGTATTTTGGTCTTTTTACAAAATATTATTTTAATCCAAAACTTATCTATAAATAAACATCCACTCTCTCACTTTTTTACACTTCTTTTCTTCCTCTTTCAAGTTTTTCTTCCACTCTCTAATGGCTTCTTCTCTTCTCTTTTCCTTACGAACTTTTTCAAAGCCATATCAAACAAAGTTAAAACACCATCAAACTTTACCAAAGACCTAAGGATACCATTAAAACATGGTTTAGCATCTAAGAAGTGAAAAAATGATGGAGGAAGGGGCAAATAAATGGAGGCTGAACCTTTGTAAGAGAAGGAGCATGTTCAAGGAGCTCCGGAGCGAGAAAAAGAGAAGGAAATGCCGTTGATTTTATCCCAAGGAGCTTGAAGCAAATTCAAGGTGCTACGTAAGCTCTGCCGGATTTTCAAGAGTTTCGAAGAAGAGGTCGATAACATAGAGCAAAAGAAATGGAGTAGAAGTTGATTAGTTGAAGTTTAAGTGAAGTGTTGTTAGTAAGAATGTTGGTAGAAAGTTAACCGATTTGGTTAAAGGTGAGTACTCATATTTGCTAATTAATTCATAAATTATTTCAAGTATAATGATTTGAAAGTCTAAATATATTGAATGAATGTTTGATAATTTGGTGGCAAATTGGTTGATTATGTGACTATTTATGTGGTTGATCACTTGTTTGATAAATGATAAGAGAAATGATTAGTAATTAACCATAGTTAATTAAATGAGAATTAAATCCATATAAATGTGTGTATGAAAATTATTTAGCCTCTTAATGATTTCAAAATATCTAAAAAGATTGAAAATGATATTATTATAATATAATATTATAGTATGAAATGAAGTGATAAAATATTGTTTTAAATAATCTAAAATACTTTAAATATGGTTTAAAACAAATTTGAAGTATTTTGGGACAAGTTCGGAAGCAATTCACAAAATTGGTCAAAATCGAGTTTGTCGTGTAGCGAAAGTTCGTAAATTTCGACCCATAACTTCAAATTAACTAGAGAATGATTTATAAGTCCAATTTCTTCGAAATAAAAAATCTTTGGTCCATGATGATAATAGTTTTCCAATGAAGGAAGGAAATCAAGATTTCACCTAGTAAATTTTGAAATATGTCCAAAACAATTTCCTAAAAGTATCGCGGTTTTGCATTTCGAAATCCAAAAAGGGATTTCTTTATAAATGATATTTTTATGATTAAAATATGAAATAAATTTGATAAATACATTAAAACGTTTAAAAGTGATTTGAAGTAGAAAATATGAATTTTCAAATATTAAAAAGTTTTTGAAATCAAATAAGCTTATATTGCACTTTCCGTAGCATTTTTATGCTACGAATTCTACAACTTTTTGAATATGAGTTTAAACGTAATGATATATCTTAGAATCAATTATGACTGATTTTGAAAGAATAATTCAGTAATTTAAATGATGATTTGAAAGTTTAATAAATCTTTTCTAAAATGAAGACTAATAACTGAGTATGCAGAAACGACTAGTACATTTGTCCCACCTGTGAGATCTGGGAAGATAAAATAGGTGTTTAGCTAAGGTTGGGGATGGAGCAAGCAGTTCCCTGAACTTACCTAGCATATGTTTTCTCTTCTTAGGCGAGTGGTGGAATAGATCGAAAAGAAAGCCCAGATGCTCTAAAAGATCATATTTAAGTCTTTCCAAGATAAGAGAAAAGAAACTAATTCTTTGAATGCTAATTAACCAATTAACATCTTTTATTCGATGATGGATATGAAGGAACAGGGATCGGATTTGGATGATTCCTATCTGAAGAACGGGGATCGAATTTGGGTGATTCCTATCCGAAAATTACTTCAAACTAATTTTCTAAATCCCGTATGAAATTAACATCTTTTTATCGATGGTTAGCGGAAAGGAACCGGGATTGGATTTGGGTGATTCCTATCCGAAGAACCCTTCAAACTAGTTTTTGAAATAAAACATATTGAAGACAGAGATCACTGAAGACAAAGATATTCATGATATAGGATTACTCGCCATTAGTCCCTGGAGGTGAAATTTACCATATTTAAAGTGGCAGTAGTACTCTGTTATGAAAATTTTCGATTTGCAAGAATATGATTTGAAGTTAAGAAAGAAATCTTTGATTAAGATTTAATGAATGATTTGAAAATATTTTCCCCAAGTTAAAAGTTATAACTTGAATATAAAAAAATCTTTGATTAAGCTTTAGTGAATAATTTGGAAAGGTCATCCTAAGTAAAAGAGAAAATGATTTGGAATTATTCCAAGATTTAAGAAAGGTTTGAATAAATCGAAAGATTTGATAAATTAGGCTTAATGATTCCATATATTCTTGAATAGAAAATGGAATAAATTGAAAAGAATATATCTAAGAAGGATATTTTATAAAAGATGATGTAATTGATTGATTACTGATATCCACATATGAACTTAACATCTTTTTATCGATAATTGGCTTCGAAGGAACTAGAATTGGATTTGGGTGATTTCTATCCGAAAACCACTTCGAACCAATGTATACGTTCGAAAGTGAAGACATGTTGAAGACGATGATTATTGAAGACCATGGATCTTCATAGCGTGAGGACTGGTTGTTGACATGCTCTAGGTCGCTCCTAATATAGAGATATTTATAGCAGTGGTCTCCTCTGTGACGATCCGCAAATCCATACCCTTTGAATCGACAATAAACCACATATGTCCGAACCAAAAGAGCACAGACTGACGGAAAGTTAAGAGAAAGAGAAGAAGAGAAGGGAAGAAAGTGAGAAGATAGAACCAAACTGAACAATACAGAATCTCACATCGCAGCGGAAAACATATAATATCATATCATATCAGTGATCTTTACAAAATGAAAAATCTATATACATACATCAATCAGAGTACAACAATCAAAAAATAATTATCTGCCTAGATAGTTATAATAATTCGTCCTCATAATTGCCGATAATATACAACAACTAAGCAGGGGATAATCAAAACAAATACGTATATACGAAATTAAGATCTCCAGCTCTCCTGCTGAAGCTCCAAAAGCACCAAATCTGAACCGATAAATATACTCGGTCTGACCCGAGCATTGAAAGGGAAGGATGCCCAGATCAGTCTGGTAAACCAACATGGGAAACACACTCAACTGAATTTATTAAATTACCAAACATTTCCTTTCAAAACAAAACTATCTCATAAGACACGCCCACATTAAACATGAACATGTTTTTACCATACGATAACTAAATCCTTTCATATCAAATCATCTTATATTATAATAGTGTCTATTGCAAAAATAATATTAGTCATAGCTGAAATTGTTACATTGATTAAATTCTAGCATATAGCCTAAAATGGATAATACAATCAAAATGGCAGGCACACAGTGGAGTTTGGATTTCCTTACAAATGACCAGGTGAAGGGACTACCTTCCAGCAGTACATCTAGAGTGTACCAAGAAACCATCACAAAGTCACTCTACCAACACAAGACCGTCCCACCTTTATAAGTAGATGGTACCGAATATGTCATCCTTCAGTCGTTACTGACCTTTACCAAGGGCCCTCGAAGCATATAAACCACAATAATCAGATACATGACATCATGGCATGTAAAGATATATCTAGAAGAGGATGATTATATCCTACTTGGGAGCAACCCACTTAGCCTTGCCGCATCTAAATTTCGGTCATTTCCGGTTGAGGAGGCCTGAGGTAACGATTACCTTTCACAAATCACAATCACATCACTTTGAATGCCACATGGTCATTTCTATTGACTACTAATTGCCTTACACAAAAATACAACCCTTAAGCTCATACGTCTCGAGGAGGGTGTTAAGCTAAGGGAAGTTGCCTTCTCCGCCACCATTGATGTATGTGTTTAAAAACCAATGTACGTAATCTTTAGAAATGTAATGTCAGACAAACATCCATACAAGTTGTCCAGGAACAGGACAAACCGAAGGTACTTTCCTACCACATCCTATCAGGAAATCCCTAGGATTAGTAGCGAATAGTCCTTGCATTGGATATTTCATAATGAAGAGACTACTGCTGCTGGATGGATATTGGGATTTTAACCCCAAACAATCAACAAGCAATCCTCCACTATGAAAATCCTGAATATCAATATCATCAATTACCTACACAATCGAAGGCATATACGCTAGTCCGAAGTGGTTTTCAGATAAATCTGATCTCGGTCTCTTCACACCAACAATGCAAAAGCGTTTCTCAACCTCACATAGAAACTAAGTCTCATAGACTTATGACATCTTCAACTTTCAACTTGCTATCCTTCTGGCCAAAAAGGAAGCTCAATAGATTAGGGTGATACTCCACACTATACGAATCAACATCCTCAACACAAACGATAATCAAACCTACACAGAAGGCTACGTACTAAGTGTATGACTAAATAGCTCCTACATCAAGTCGAGGAACAAAAATGGGTAAACTTGATAGTCAGTTATTTAACTATCATAGCAAACAAAAAAATATTTAGCACCATATGCAATCACTAGGCCCTTTTAATTAATATTTTTATTAATTTATTTATTTTCTAAATATTCACTACAAATTATCTTTAAAAAGATATATTCTCAAAAACATTTCAATGTTTCAATATTTGAAAACACTTCCATATACGTATTTAATAACAAGTAATTCACAAATAAATTAATTTTCATCACTTAGAAAATATTACATATACTTAAATCGGGATAAGTATATATTTTACTCTTTAAGGAAAACAATCTCTTAAACACTTTTGTTCAGGTCAAAATGAATGTTGCGTAAAACATTGTTACGGCAACCAAAAATCACTAGTGTAGGGATTCGATAATTAGATAGATATATAAACCCCATATACTATACAAAAACATTTCTTTTCGAAAACCATTTACTATAAAAATAGTGTTATAGTCCATCATTTTCTTATTTCTTGAAAACGTCTATATCAACAATAGATATTGAAATCTATGTAGTTGACACTTAACACATTTTAAAACATCTTTCAAAGCATTTAATTCCATTTAAAATATCACTTTTCAAAATCTGTCTTTAAATTTAAAAGATCACTTTCCAAAATATATCCATTTTATTTAATATATTATTCATTATCCAAAATCATGAATATAATTTCCTAACCAAATTCATTATTATTGCAACATTTAGTTTAAAGGATAATTCACTGTTCAAAATCGTGGATGAAATTCCTTTAATAAACTTGCATATTTAACTTATCAAAATAAGTTGATTTCGGATTTATAAAACAGTGTTTTATAAAGTCACATTTATATTTCATAAAACTTCAATATATAAAACTTCCTTTATTAACCAATTCCATTTAAATCTCGTTTATATGCGAAAAATCCAAATTATAAGTTAATTACTTATAATTCATTTATTTACAAATTCATTCATTTTATAACTTCACAATTCGTAAATCTATAAATCTTATTTACCTAAAAAACCCATTTATAACTTTATTTTAAACATTTATAAAGCTAGTTTCTAATTCCATTATTTTGATTTATAAAATATCAATTTTATAATCTTATACATAAACCATTTATAATAATGTCACAAATATCAATTCAAATAAACTTATTCTTTTAATAATTTACAAATTGTTATTAAAACTTATATAACTTCAAAATCATACTTAAGTATATTTCACCAAAAATCATAATTTTTACGACATAAAAATTATAATACTTATTTATTTAAAATAATCCATTTACTTAACAATTCAAAATCATATATTTTCAAAATCACTTGAAAATCCTTTTAACTTTGAAATCATCAATTTAGCATTTTTAGTATTCCAAAAATAGGCCCAATGCTGCAACAACACTATATACATCGTACATCAATCGCGACATCCAAAACATCATATATTATATGATAACAACATATATCACAATATCTGTAAATAAATCAATACTGGTGAGGAATCCAGTTGGATCCCTCTAACCTGTCACCTGCAACAATTATACATATTATATGTGTGCAATATCCGCTTCGAGGCAGACGCGCGTACAAAGGGTCATCCGCTCATACACGGGAACGTATAGGGTCTCATCTGCTCCAATAGGCAGGAATATATCAATATATATAATATATAATATACCATCCAAACAGTCATCATAAACAAATTTTATTCTCACTTATATTAAAATATCAATGAGCCAGAAAGAGTGAGTTGTACTCACATTGGTTCCAATAGTAGTTGCAGTGTTTCATTCCGAATAAAATTAAACAACCATTTATCTAAAATGTAGTGCTCATCAATACGAACCCAATGCAATTTGTTTCGTTAAATACGGACCTCGGATGACAAAGATATGGCTTTTAAAGTTTATGCAAATTTATATATAAATTAATATTAAAATTTTCTATTTAATTTTAAATCCTTTAATCTCGGCCATTGCTTTTCCAACCCTAAGATCTAGGTCGGTCATATTTTCTTCTTCCCTTAGGTTCTTCACGCGTTCGAAACCAAACCTAGCCGCCGTTATCAACCAATTGCCACGCCGCCTACGATGATCGAGTCGTCGATCAGAGAGTGCCACACGAAGCATTGAAACAAGCTCCACCCATGGCCACAATAGCATGAAGCTCGGTCGCTCTTTTTCATGGAAAAGTGAATGGCCAACGTTCGAGCTCAATTTGTCGTCGATCCATCACGTTATTTTCGATCATACCTGTTGGATTCGAAGATCTCGGTGTGCTCTTCGATGTTGTAGTTGAACATTTTTTGTAATTGCTGATGGATTGGAAGAAAAAGAGGGTGAAAGATCGAAGCATTTTTTGCCATTGAAATGTTTAAATGGCGGTCGTAAACCTTAGTTAGGGTTTGAGTGAAAATATAAAAAATCAAGTCCTTTCATAGATAATTCTCGTGCACTATTCATCCAAAAAAATTTCGAAATCGAAACGAAGCATGTCACCTGGCGTTTATAATGTTTTTCTCCAATTCCAAACACAATGGAATATATATTAAGAGCCAATTCGATCGTATTTGGAAGATAGTTTTCGAATCGACTATTTAAATTTAAAATTTACGTAAACGGATTTCTACGCGTTTTAGCTTGCCCCAGACAAACCGTAAATCTGATTGACATGAAATTTTAAATCCTAACGTAATATTACATTATGGATCCACTGAAACTAGTTTCGTCGAAATCCGAGACTGTGCAAAAAATGGTTATTTTTACATGTTAATTAAATATTAAAATTTTCAATTTCTAGAAATCAACTTTTAAATCAATTTCAAAAATTCACTAACATCATTCTAGTTCAAATAGAATTTATTTCAACTTTATAAATCATTTTCATTTATATTAAATTCAAATTCCAATTATTTCTGCAATTTCAATATTAAATTAACCATTTAACTATCCAATTAAATTACTATGTTTCAAATATAAGTTATTCAGCTTATAAAATTAACTTTTGAATATATAAAATCAAATAAATATAACAATTTCAAATGACTGAAATTCTGGGTCGTTACATCCTTGTTGTGGTGATTTTTTGGATTGCAAGGACTACTCGCTACTAGTGGTAGTAGAAGAGTGCCTTTGATTTCGTTCAGTTTCAGAATGGACCTGTATGGATGAATGTATGACATTGAATTTCTGAGACACAATGTTTGAATTTTACAAATGTACATCTGCTTGGTGGCGGAGAAGGCAACTTCTCTTAGCTTAACACCCTTCTCCGAGACATACGAGCTTAGAGGTTGTATGCTTGTGGGAGTCAAATAGTGATCAAAGGAATGGAAGTGTGGCATTCAAAGTGGAACATGTTATGATCAAAGCGTGGTTTTCTATGAAAAGTGTGGCTTTGAAGAAATTGAGCGTAGCCTCACTAGCCTCACATCTCGAAACATGATATGGGATACTATGTTGTCTGACAGATGCAAATTCAGAATAAGTGAGTGTGTATGGTGGTGTCCAATACGTTGGCCCTTTGGGGGATATGTCCCTCAAGGCATTTATTGCCCCATTTGGATAAAGTAGTTAGCTTGAGAAAAGTAGGGAACTACCGGTTATCAGTGGCAGTATAGCAAGTATAGTTCCAAGTGACTAGTTTGAGAAAAGCGATTAAGGCACCGTGGGAACTATGTTTGTTATGCGTGGATCGGAGAAAAGGCCACTAATTCCCTATCATGTTGGAAATCCAATCCCAGTACGAGATTTACGGTTTTGATTGTAGTCCCAAAAGAACTGTAATGACATGCAAACATTTCAGCTACCCCTTTCTAGTATCATATATTCCGTTCGGTATATTCCTTGACTTAGTCTTAATATATTATTTAGACTTAGTCCAGATATTGATACCTTGTTTGAACAATTTTATTTGAAAAGTGTTTTCAAAAGAATGTCATTAACAATAATATAAAGTGAATTTTGGTATGAAGTGTTTTGGTTATCATAAGGTAAAAACCCATCCGTATTTATGTGTGGGCGTGGTCTTATGAGATACCCTTCTTTTCAAAGGTTTTGACAACATCGTCATAATGCATTTAAAATATCAAGTATCTCACAGTGGTTTATCAAGCCTGATCCAGGTATTTTTAATACTCAGGTCAAATCCGAGTAGTTTCAAGTTTAGTTGAAGATGGTTGGAGTTTCCAAAGAAGAGCTAGAGATCTTCATCATCGTATGGATGTATTCTATTATCTGTTGCATCTATTGTATTTGTTTTGTTGTTTGTCAGCATTTGTAAGGGCAGGTGTTATAACTGTCCAGGCTGAATCTAGGTTAGACTCTGGTATTGTATTTTAAAATTTTCCACTGTAAAGATTATTATTAAAATAATATATGTTATTTTATTCGTGTGAGATTCTATTCTGTCTTTATTTTCTTTCTACCCTTAATGATCCGTCTTTTCGTGCAATTTGAGTTAGATATGTGTGGTTTATTGTCGATTCAAATGGTACGGAAAAATGAACCATTACCGATTCCATTTTCAAACCATGCTTATTTGGGTTAAAACAAATGTCATTTAAAAATTGATAACGATAAATCCAAAAACATTTTCCTTTTGGTGTAAATTAATCGAATCGAATGGAAATTAATCCATATATATTTATCATCACTTCCTGATTTCTAACAGTACCATCCCTCGATTAACAATGAAATCATACAAGTTAGAAAACTATCATTGTCTCGATCTACATTCTTAATTCTCAATAAAGAGACGAGTTTCCATATCTTGGAATTTGGTGTCAAGTACGGAAAGAACATTTTCCATACCACTATAATTTAAAATGATCATTTATGAAAATCAAGTCTCATTCTTCTTAGAACTTCATATAAAAACCCCTTTTTTTTAAAAAAAATCCTTTCCATATTTACTAAACTCATTTCTATAAATCTTCTTTCTATTTCTAAAACTCTTTTATATAAATAAATTCCTTTGTAAAACTCGCTTTTATAAAACTTCGAATATAATTATAAACTCCTTTAATAAACACTTCTTTCATATTTATAAATCCTTTTATAAGTCCATTACTATTGACAAAACTCCTTTTTTATAAATTTCCAAAATATAAAATTATAAGACTCATATATTTCCCATAAATCTCCAAAATATATTTATAAAGCTCCTTTACAAAAATCCCCTATAAAAATCCTTTACAGATCAAAATCTTGTTTATATAAATCTTATATCCTTAACAAAAATCTTCCTTTCCAAAATAAGACAAAATACTTCCATAAAACGGTCATTTCCCATATCATCATAAATTTACAAATGGAATAAATTATTCCAATTTATCAAAATGATATTTATTTCCTTTTTATAGAGTACCATTCATAAAAACATTATTTTATTTATCAAACACTAGTTATACTACTATCGTTTTGCTATAAAGTAATATTTATACATATATCCCTTTATACACCATTTTTTATAAATGTTTCATGAATATTATTCCAAAATATTTCTATCTTCTTTTAAACACAAAATCCTCTTAAAATAAAAGATAACCCCTTTTATTTTCTTTTAAAATAAACATTCATTATAAAAATGAATACTTTCCAAAATAATTTAAAACACTTCCATATATTTAGAAAAGGCGATTAAAAATGTTGAAGTGAAACAGAGAAGTTCAAAAACCTTTTTGAATAAAATATCATGGAAAATTCCAAAGACCATATTTAAAATCATTCTCCAAATTTAAAACCATTTCCATGCCAAAAAAAATATTAGTATTTCAAAATATTATAACGAGGCCAATAGTTACTATAGCACTTGACCAATACTATTATTGTCTTTTTCACTAAAAAGGTTTAACTTTTCACATATGTCGGTGTTGCATCCAATATGGCCATATATATAATGGATATATAACTAAAACAAAATCAACAGGTATATAACTAGAATTAAAAATTCGTAACAACGAGAAACTTGAATTTCTATATAGAAATCCATGTAATTTAATTTAAATGACATTCGCTTTCTAGAAACGAATATTTAACCAAACCATCAAAAATTTATCCAAACACAAACAATAAATTTTATGTACTATATATCATATGGATTATCCAAAAAGGCGAGTTTAACTCACCGAAATTCTAGCGTGACGCTTAGGCGTTCCCGTTTGAACTAAAATTGAATGACGTTCGATTTTAGCCATAATTTTATCTTGTTCCAAATTCAACCAAAAAAATTCCATTGCATAGCTATTACCATTACGAGCACAATGCAAAAAATCTTGCCTCGATCGGAATCTTATGAGAAAGATATTGAATTTATAAGTTGGAGATTAAATTAAATTATTCACAAATTACATAATTAAACCATTAATCACCCATCCTAATCTCATTTAACCCTAAGTGCCATCGAACCAAACCCAGGTCACCGTTTCAAAACCTCATCATTGTTGCCTCATGTAACGCTCCGGAAATTTTCGACTTTCGAAAATTCAACATCGATACTCACTTTATCGGCTGCCGAGAAATCGAAGGCCGAAAAACCAAAATGTTATGGGTTTAAGAAAGAAGAAAGAAAGAAGAAGAGAAGAAGGTAGAAGATGGAGAGAAGATAAAGAGTAAAGAAAACAGAAAAGAAAAGAGAAAATTTTAAAATAGAAAAAAAAGAGAATAGAGAACATAGAAGGGGAAAGAAAAATAGAACGGAACAGAAAAGAAACAACAGAACAACATCAGAATCTCACAATTCGCAGCGGAACAACATATAATAATAAATGAATAATCTTTAAACAAAGAACTATATCAGTTATTACATTTCATCACATTTCATTACATCATATCATCAGAGTGTACAACAACAACAAATAGTGCAGCGGAAAAAGAAATACTATATAAGTAATACGCCATGCCATCCAGCTTGCCTCCAGCAATTCCAGAATATCCAGAATATCCTGATAAACCTTACTCTTGACTGCCCGTGTGGAAATTGGTGGGCACCCAGAGTTTAGGAAGGAAAACAATAAACTCCAAGTCAGTCATGTGACTGGTGTGAGAACTCAAAACAGTTTATTTATCTTTAAAATCAAAATAGAGAGATATTTTTAAATTCAATTCGCAATGCTTTTAAAAATGAGACTACCATAAGGCCTCCCGCACACACACACAATGCAAACGCAGAATCGGAGGAGATTTCTCCTTATGATAGTCAAAGATGCTCGATACGCATTTAAAAGAACATTTCATATTATTATTAGTGCATAGTGTAGGAAAAATTCATTTCGAAAGTAGAATATAAATCTTAGCCAACATACGACCATTATCGTATGCCTACTATAGCTACCATCCAAACAGTGTTGCGACACCATAAGTGAATGATAGGTTCTACAACTAAAACCGTACAAGTTTCGTATTGTTTCTTTGGATTTCCAACAAATGGTCAGGCCAAGGAACTTCCCATTGCCACATGAGAATGCCTCTGGAAAGACATCCCCGAGAACCAAACCGGAACTCTGCCAACACAAGGCCGGGTTACCCCTAACTGGGTAACTACTGACACGAGCACGCCATTCTCCGATCGTAAACGACCTTTCTCACGGGATCCCGATAGCCAACAACCACAAAGTAATAAATTCGTAGTAACCACATAGGTTAAATATCTGGGCTCCATACCATGATACCACCTCTATCCAGAAGGAAATGTACATACCCTAAAGGGTGCTACCCCTCATAACCTTGCCGCATCTTTCCTGTTTTGACCATTTTCGGGGTGTGAGGCTCGACGAAGTCACGTCCACAAAAACATACTTTATACAAAAAGCCATGCTTTGGGTCAACAAATGATCAACACGATGATCACCAAGATAGACGATCAAATAAACGATCCTATCACAAATAATCAACACAATGATCATTTACAGCAACACTCAGTATGTCACATTACCAAATTGGGAATATATTGCTGATAACTTCAACTATATAACCTCTGAGCTCGTACGTCTCAGAGAAGGGTGTTAAGCTAAAAGAATAAATTCTCCGCCACCACAGAAATATATTTGAAAGAAATCGGCTTTACATCTCAACTTGTAATGTCAGACACACAATCCATACAAGTCTGTTCCGGGCTCGAACAGAACCGAAGGCACTTACAAAGAAGTCCTTGCAATCCGGATATTCACTAATCACGTTCGGACTTCCCATCACATATGGAGTCTCTATACCGGGGACCAGTCGATGCAAAGACATTCGACAAGAAACCCTTTCGTTTTCGAAAATATCCGGTCTTCAACACCGGTCTTCGAATGCAATTCATAACGACGTATCACATATTCGGAATGGGTTATACGACCCCATGGTCCTTTCCCGGTTAACCCGAATAGTGAGCACTTATTTTAAAAAAATAAGTGTGGCATTCAATTTCAAGCAAATCACAACAAATACCATTCAAAGGTAAATATTGATAGTCGGTTATTGAACTATCAATAGATATGCACAACATCAACAGAATCCAAATGATTTTCCAAATTATTTAATTTCCAAAAATATCTTTAGAAGATATAAACATAATTTACATTCTTTAAAAATAAATCAACATTTATTTTTAAACCCATTTTCCAATTTCATTTATAAATTCCATATTGAATTTATATTCTAAAATATTTATGAATATACGATTTCAAATATTCATTTTCAATTTATCTTCAAAAAGATAAATTCCCAACATATTCTCTTTATATTGGAAAATATTTCCAAACTTATTTATTTATAAGTAATTCACAGATTTTATTTATTTTCTATACTTGGAAAATATTCCATATACTCTAATCGAAATTAAGTATATATTTCATTCGTTAAGGAAATCATTCACTTAAACATATTTATTTGGGCCAAAACGAATGTTGTGTAAAACATCGTTACGACAATCCAAATTCACTAGTATAGGGATTCGAAATTAAAATAGATATATAAATCCCAATACTATACAAACCATTTCCTTTCGGAAATCATTTACTATAACAACAGTGTTATGGTCCACTATTTCCTTATATTTCTCAAAACATCTATTTCAACAATAAATGTTGAAATCTATGGTTTCGAATCTCAACACATTTTAGAACATCTTTAGATCGTTTTAATTCTATTTAAAACATCACATTCAAAACATTTTCTTAAATATATTATTCACTATTCAAAAACGTGAATATACTTATTTACCAATTTCATCATTTCTATTCCTTTTATTTTAAAGGATTATTCACTGTTTAAAACATGAATATAACTCCATTAATAAATTACAACAATTCACTTATCAAAATAAGTCGTTGCGGATTTATAAAACAATGTTTATAAATTATATTTCTATTTATTTTATAACAACTTCCCTTTATAAATTTCCTTTATTAACCTATCTCAATTCATATCACAATGATATATTAAAAATTCATATTACAAGTCAAATACTTATAATTTATTTGTTTATAAAATCGTTCCTTTAAACTTCATAAATTTTATAAATCTTATAACTTATAAGATTCATTTATTTATCCAAATCCATTCCTTTAATAACTTTATGAATTTTATTTTATTTTCCTTTACAAATTTTATAAACCTACTGTTTATAAAATTCTATTTATAACTTTATCGTTATAATCCTATAAATTTCGTTCATTTGTGAAATTCATTCACAATTCATTCTAACTCTTATAAAAACTTCGTTTTATAATTCCAATATTTTAATTTACAAATATCAATTTATAAAACTTTTATATAAATCAATTTATATCATTCTTTTAAAACATCTTTAAACTCCTTTATAATTTCATCTTTTGATTTAGAAATAATCCAATTTCATAAATCCTATTTTTTTACCTTTTTATAATTTATTCAAAAATCCCAATTCAGCTATTTTATAAAATCATTAATCCCATATTTTCAAAAATCAACTTTTAACTATATTTCTCAAAAATCATAATTTTTATAACATAAAAATTATAACGTTTATTTATTTAAGATGAATCAATTCCAAAAATATTTTATAAACGTATATTTCCAAGAATCACCTTAGAAATCAAAATCGTTATTTTTAAACTTCAAAATTGGATCCGATGATGCAACACATCAATAGTCAATCACAACTTTCAAACATCATATATCATCCATGATAAAAATCAAACATCACAATATATGAAATCAAACAAATATTTGTGAGGAATCCAGTTGGATCCCTCCAACCTGTTTCCCTGCATCCACAGACATTAGCACAATACCAATTCCGTTTCAAGACGGAATATCGCGGTATATGGGATTTTATAAATATTATCCGCTTACTAACGGCGCATAGGGTCTCATCCGCTAAAGAAAATGCGGGAAATCAAATCAACTGCAATATATACATATGCCAATATATATATATTGCTATATATATAATATAATACCAATTCCACTTCGAGGTGGAATATCGCGGTATATGTGTGTAATAAATAACCTCCGCTTACTAACGGCGTATAGGGTCTATTCACATCCAATATATATATATATATATATATATATATATATATATATATATATATATACAACAATCATCATTCAATCAACACAGTCAAACAAATTTTAAATCTAACTATTTAAAATTTAAATAAACAACAAAATTCCTTTTGATTGAGAAGTTCTCACCTTAGCTTTTATTTTGCCATCCATTTTCCATTCTTGACTCGATTTTCTTGATTTATACCTTGTATAAATATTATACACAATTTATTAATATTCGAACAGATCGAATAATAAATTTTCATTTGATTTAACTAGTTTATAATTTAATTTGGGCTTAATCACTCATTCCAAACAAATTCCCTTTTAAATTTTAAACAAATTATTCTTAAACATTTTTATTTGATGAAATTTAAATTTCAACTAAATTTACTTATCAAAAATAAATTTATTTAACTACAATTAAATTTTAAAACTAAATTTCCTTCTTTTAATAAATTATTCTTGGTAACTCAAAAATAAATTTAGATTTAATTAACCCACCCTATAATTAAATTTATTCAACTAATTATTTCAATCTCAAGTTAATGATTTTTATTTTAAACTAAAAAAAAAAATTCAAACTGATTTTCTTTTGAAATAACTTATTTAACTAAGGTTTTATTTTGACCCAATTTCTTTTTAAATAAACTTATTTAACTAAAAATTTAAATTTTTATACTAATGATTTTATTTAACCCTATTTTTTTCTTTAAAAATTTTATTTAACTAAAAATTTAAATTTATATCTCATTTTCATTAATAAACTATTTTTAGTGACAAAAATAAATTCCTAAACATGTTAACTAAACAAACAAATCATCTTTTTGTAATTATTAAATATTCTTTCCTTTTATAAACTTACTTATCTAATTTGGAACACATGTATATTTATTTATAATTATAAATTTCTTATAAAAATAAAACAGGAATTAACTTTACTTGTTTAAATTTTTTTTCCTTACCTTAAATTCACTTATACATGGATATACACATTAAATTGTTTTAACTTACTGTATTTTTTTAAATTCATTTTTACAGTAACAATTTATTTTTAGAACCCAAAATATATATATATCTATATTTAAAACTTATTTACAGTAAATTAAATTACCTTTACTGTAAACTAAAATATACAGATTTATTTCATTTCATTTTTTTTTCTCTTTTTTTTTTTCTGTTCAAACTTCTTTTTCTTTTTTTTCTTTTTTTATCAACACTTATATGTTATAAAAATAAATAAATAAATAAATAAATAAAATTACCTTTACTGTATTCGAAATCCCCAAACTCGAACTCGAGTCCCCACTTCATCGCCGCAGCCACTGCCTCGTTCGAATCCACCTTGTTGCCTTCATCGATTGAACGCGCGAGCGCCTGCGCGTGTGCCGCCTCCTCGCGTCGCCCCCCCAATGCCGCGCGCACGCGCGCCACCATCATCACCTTAATCGCCAATCATCACGAACCAGTCGCCCTTTGCTCCTCCTCCAAGTCGACATCGAAGTCGCTCCATCTCGCCGCTATCGCGATGCCACCAACATCAACGTCGAGCCTCCTGCTCTCGCTGTTGCCGTGCGCCCAAATTTGCAGCTGCCGCTATAGGGAGTCGTCGCCTCCGCTTCCTTGCGCTCATGCGATCGATTTTGATGTCGCGGCCGATGCTTGAACGCAACCCCAACGCGAGTCGTCGCGAGCGCCACTGCCGATCGAATCGCGCGCCCCCCCATTCGACGCGTGCTCGCGATTTCTGCTCTAGGGCTTCGGCCATTAAACTCTTTTTTTTTCTTTTTCTTTTTTTTATTTGAACGCTTCGGCTTTGAATTTGAAGAAGGAATCGGCATTGATTTTCTTTTTCTGACTTGAAAGGATTTGCGTGATAATTTAAAGAGAAATGGAGGGAGGCAGAGTTACGTGATTCTGCAGAGAATACGTGCTTGCACGATCTCCTTCGCGATTTTAGGCATGTTCTTAGGGATGCTATCTTTTACTTAATTTAAATTTAAATTTAAATTCAATTCGTTGAAACTTTCAACGCGTTTACGCGTCGTGTGATCACATATCAACTCCTAAAAATACGAAATTTGAAATCCGGTAATAATTCAATATTACGGACCCAATGGAACTAGTTTCGTCGAATTCCGAGACTGTGCCTCGGACGGCTATTTTAAATATCGATTCAAACGATATAAATTTCAAAACTGTACAAAGCAGTTTCAAATTCAATTCTGAAGCTTCTAAAATCTTCAATATTATCAATATGAATTTTTCAAGCCTTTGAAATATTTTTAATCGGCTTAAAATTGAAGATTCAAATTTTTATTCAACTCTCTATAGATTAAATTCTATAATTTAATCGTCGTATTCAAAGTTATATTGAAAATTCAATCCAAACCATCATTCAAATATTTAAAATAAATTAAATATTTTCAAATTGAATTGTTCAAAATTCCGGGTCGTTACACCTCAGAACTCCGGTTGTCACTGCATTGTTACAAGAGGTAGCGCTGCTGCCAATGCACCCATAGCCACTGACCTCGTCCTCCTCTATTGCCTAATGCCGAATAATGACCCCAAAAACCAAAAAACCTAGTTGCACTGCTGAAGTCAGATCTGTGCCATATGGGCACTTCGCGATGATCCAACAAGTCATCTCGCTCCACTTACCCCCACATAATTCTCTAGTTGGGCACTTCTCCTGAAATAGCCTTTGGTGGCCCCGATCAACCAGGCCGTTGAATAGAGGGGCTAGGGTTAGGACATTGATTCAAAGTTTGAGAATTAAAAAGAGAAATGAGGTCCTTATATAGACATTCTCCTACACTACCTCTCCCCACCAAATCAAGAACTCCAAACGACGCACGCTTACCGGCATTTCTAGCGAAATTCCCCTGTTACGAACTCAATGGAATTGGTTTCGGGACCTAATTCCATTTACACAAAAGTTAGCTTTTAGGTTATTATATTTTAAACAAAACTCTGGTTCTTTCTAAATAAAATCACGTCTGCGTACGAACCGCAAACATCAGAAATAAAAATATGACCGTGCACAAAAATGCGACGTGACTCCAAAATAATAACATACACTGGTTATCTCATTCTATTAAATCGCCCAAATACCATCGAATGCGAAAAAATCATCAAACGATCAATTTAAATATTTTTACAATTAAAATTATGGAAAAATCATATAGATTAAAATAAAAAAATACGTCAATAAAAATCGAGTCGCTTTATTAACAATTAGTTTTCTTGTTATTTATTAAGTTTGAATCAAATCTAAATATTTAAATAAATCAAATATTTCTATTTAAAACGTGAAAACTTTGGGTCATTACATTCTTCCCACCTTAAAAGAATTCCATCCTCAAAATTCCCAAAGGAAGAAAAGTGTCCTTTCACCCTAGACTTATAAAATCAATTACTAAAATGGGTTATTAAACTTTTAAAATCTCATGTGTTATGGAAATTTTCGACAGCACCTCCTTTAAACTGATCGATCGAAAAAACTAAAATTTGCCACAACTGGCGCAAACCAAATAAAGAAAATAGATGCATGAAAGTGGTCTCTCGTATCTGGGGCATAAAACAATTAAAAAAAATATAAACATGTAACTATTAGTCGAGTAAACTAAATATTCTTATGAAACCAAAAGCAGCAAGCTAGCCTTAGCTTCCATGAACCTACATCTCACTTACAAATGTCCTCAAACCATATAACCTGCATTTTCTAATATCAAAGGCATATAATTATATTAAAGCCCATACAATGTATATATACCATCCATATGCAATATCAAATATAATTACTCGCTCGATCACACAATTTCATTTCCAAACTAGTATCGCTCACTTGACCATTTTAGTGCGGGTTCTAATCAGGTTTCTTGATTTGAAACCTCCATTCTCCTTGCAAAGCCATATATTATGATTGAAAATTTTAGAATCTTATCAAATTTCATATCAAGTGTTTGACGTCAAGAATTGAGTGTAAAATTCTAATTCAGACCAGTGTCAATCATCTCGAAACCGTGTACTCGAATTTGAATCAAATCCGCTGTGTGAATAAAATGATCTGTACAACATACGTATTTATTCCATTGATTTCTTAATTACAAAAAATTCTTTTATTTCACATTCATTTAAATCACAACTAATTACTAGTATATTTTATTTAATACAAAAATCTATTTGTGAAACATTTCATAAAATCATCACTCAAATTTATAAGCATCTTATGAAACACATTTGGGGTTTATTAATTGCTTTAGAACTAAAGTTCGTATTCGTATAACACTCTTCCACATCATAAAAGTATATATACAAATTTCATATTTATTTTACTTAACCAGAATGTCAATAAATATAAAACTACTTAGTATCTCTTCTAATTTATAAGTTACCAAAAAATGATTTGCTTATAATTTCAGGGATGCTTAGCTTTTAGTTCTTAGTTAATTCGGAAGTTTTCGACTGTCGAAAATCGTCGAAAATTCCATTTCATTTCAACAAATGATAATTATCAAACAACAAACCAAATTGAGATGAACAAACCAAATTACCCAAACACACCATACATGAGTCTATAATATCACTTAATTGTAATTTAAGAGCTAAACACCTAGTTTAATTTCAAACCATTTTGAAATAATAATATACATATCTTCTTTTTGTATATCAAATCATACCTTTAGGAATCTAAAACAAAATTTTCTTTACCAAATAACTCTATGGTGAATTACTATGGTAGCAATCCCTCACTTAGAAACTCAAAAATGAATGTTGATGTTGTTGTAGTCATCGCCAGAATTATATTCGAGGGACATAAGTGAGTTCGGTGCTTTCTATCTCATTTAACATCCATTTGAGTATCTCTATTCATAAATACTTCCAATAATACTATTATTATTTTCTCCAAAATTTTGAAAAACAATTTTCAAAAAACATCGGAATTTCATTTCTCAAATTCTCAGTTTTTGATCCTTTTTATTCATAAACCATATTTATAAATTATATATATATGTAATTTCACTTTCTTATATAAAATCACTTCAAAATTATATTTTTCTTAAATCATAACAAACAACTTTTATTAAAATTAAATTTTAACTCAACATTATCACCGACGCATTATAGTAAATCATGAAAATGAATTCATAAGGTGTTCATATTTAATTTAACCAAACAAATAAATGCTCACAAACTACCTGAGCACAAATAATCCACCATAAAAATAGTCAACGCTCCTAAAATGGACGAGCATGACAAAGTAAGCAATAAATGATAATAGTAGAATATTATCATTTCCTAGTAGACAAACACATCATAAACTACTATATCTTCTGAGAATTATTCTTTTATTTATAAAATATAATTTAGGTAAATTATTTCATTTACCAAATTTCAAAACAATACCTGTCAGTTTGCCTCATTTAAGTGTTTAGAAACCCATATCGATATAGTTGTTCCTTCTGTATCGATCAGAATTCATAAATACTCAACAACAATCAACATAATATAAAACATTTTATATCACTAACAAATACAAACTCTTATATGTGTATACACTTAAACTCACTGTAGGGTATCACTTACCCTATCTCGAATGAGTCTACCCCACCAAAACCTACATGTTTGCTTAACTTAAGCATACCACATGTAACGACCTACCTTTTCAACTCTCAAAAGTTGACACTAATATATCCACGGTATACTCGTTCCGAGCATCCAATTGCCAGAAAGATAAAATGTTGGAGGAAAAGAAAGAAAAAGACATAACAGAATCTCACACCGTGATGAGTAATATATCATATACAATATATCATTATAAAAGAAAACTGTAATATACACACATCAATCAGAGTACATAAATCTATCATCAGTCCAGACAGTTATAACAACTTATCCTCACAAATGCTGATAAATTCAACCCAATAGCTCAGCAGAAATAAATATATGAAAATACATCTTGGAGGCATCCAGCTCATCATCTGAAGCTCGAAATCATCCATAACTAGATTTGAAATATGCTCGGTCTGACCTAAGCATTATAAAAAAATAACGTATGGATCAATCCGGTAAACCAGCATGAGAAAACACACTTCAAATGGACTTTAATGTTATAAAAACTTCCAAAATAAAGGTATCTTGTAAGACCACGCCACACAAAATCATAGATGTGTTTTTACCTTATGATAACCAAAACATTTATAGGAAACTTTATGACATTATAATAATTTGTAAGGTTTAAAATAAATATATAAAGTAGCTGGAATTCTTACATCTCATGTTCCAGCATAGTTAGGTGCAACTAAATCCGTAAGGCACTTATTATAGAATGGATTTCATTTTGATAAGGTACTGAGATATCACCTACCACAATACACCTCTAGAAAATGTAACGAGGGCCTCTCTTAGACCCCTACCTATACAGGGTCTCCAACCTCTTATTGGATAGTACCGAATATGTCATCGCCCCGGTTGCTTTACAACCTATTCCAGAAACCTCTCTTGCACAACCAAATTCATAAATACACACACACACACACACACACACAAATATATATAGAACGGTGATGACATGCCCTAATGGGTGCTGCCTATATAGCTCAGTTGCATCATCCATGATTTTAGTCATTCTTGGTAGTTGCATCATCCATGATTTTAGTCATTCTTGGTAGTTGAGGCTTGAGGCTAGGTTTTACCTTTTTATGTAGCAATCTCTCTTGGAATGCGATCATTGCCCTTCAGGCAATAATGTAATGCCAGCATTCGTCCATGCAAGTTGTCCAGGATAAGGACAAACTGAAGGCACCACTTCTGTTACATCCAATTTGGAATCACCCCCAGGATAGTAGCAAGTGGCCCTTGCACTTCAAAGAAACCCATATTCAATCATCTTTGAAATGTCTTATATTCGAACGCTTATGCCAGTTCAAAGTGGTTTTTGAATAATATATCTGTTCCCGATCTCTCCGAACCGATAATGATAGTTTTAAAACTAGCCAAGATTAGATTGTCGATTATTTAACTATCAAATAACAACAAATTCATAATTGCTTTCCTCAAATCGAGGATCGCACTCCATTAAAAGAATGAACAATTCAACCAAAGATTTAACCAGGCACGGGTATGCACAAAGCAACCACTAAGCCTCTTAAATTAATCATCTCGTTAACTGTAAATACTTGTATCAAAATACATTTACAAAGATATATTCTCAAAATCCTTCTTTACTCTTTTAATACTTAGAAAATATTCATATATTATCTCCAAGATATAAGTATGCTCACAAAACATTCCATTTCCAACTTAGAATACATTTACTTATACTTGTATCAATAACATTAATATATTCACAAAACTCTACATTTCTAATATCTGAAAAATGTATCCATATACTTATCTCAATGGTATAAGTATATTTACAAATCTTAAGGAAGAATCCATTTTCAACCATGCTTGCTTGGGTTAAAACAAATGTCGTTTAAATATTGATAATAATAAATCCAAAAACACTTTCCTTTTGGTGTAAGTTAAAAGGGTCGTATGGAAATTGAACCATATATACATACCACCACTTACCAATTTCAAACAGTATTATCCCTCGATTAATAATGAAATCAGACAAGTTAGAAAACTATCCTTGGGTCGATCCATATTCCTAATTATCAAGATAGAGATGAGTTTCCATATTACAGACGGTGTCAAGTATGGAAATGACATTTTCTATACCACCGTAATTTAATATGATCATTTATGGAAATTGAGCCTCATTCTTTTTAGAACTTTTTATAAAACCCTCTATTTAAAAAAATCCCTTTCCATATTTACAAAATTCATTTCTAAAAATCTTCTTTCTATTTCTAAAACACTTATATATATAAACTCTTTTATAAAACTCCTTTTATAAAACTCCAAATATAATTCTAAACTCCTTTAATAAACACTTCTTTCATATTTATAAATCCTTTTATAAACCCATTTCTATTTATAAAACTCCATTTCATAAATGTCTAAATTATAAAATTAAAAGACTCATATACTTTCAATAAATCTCCTAAATATAATTATAAAGCTCCTTTGCAAAAATCCCTTATACAAATCCTTTATAGATCAAAATCTTGTTTATATAAATCTTATATCCTTAACATGAATCTTCATTTCAAAAATAAGTCCAAATACTTACACAAAACGATCGTTTCCTATATCATCATAAATTCACAGGTGGAATAAATTATTCCAATTTATCAAAATGATATTTACTTCCCTTTTATAGAATATAAATTATAAAACCATTCTTTCATTTATAAAACACTATATAAAACAATTTTTTCTTATAAAATAATATTTATAAATTTATTTATATAACATTTTATGTAAACGTTTCATGAATATTTCTATCTTTTCTTAAACATAAAATCTCCTTAAAATAAAAGCTAACACTTTTATTTTCTTTTAAAATAAACATTCATTATTATGATAATTTTCTTATAAAAATAAATACTTTCCAAAATAATTTAAAAACACTTCTATATATATAGAAAAGTCCATTGAAAAGGTTGAAGTGAAATAGAGAAGCTCAAAAACCCTCATAATATAAAATATCATGGAAATTTCCAAAGATCGTATTTAAAACCATTTCAAAGCCAAAAGGAAAATTAATAGTATGTCAAAATGCTATAACGAGGACAATATTACTATAAAACTTAAGCAATGTTATTACTATCTTTTTTACTAAAAAGGTTTAGCTTTTCACATATGTCAATGTCGCATCCAATATGGCAAAACCATTAAATTTCAGCATTTAATAATCTATATAACATGTATATAATTGAAATAAAATCAACAAGTATATAACTGGAATTAAAAATTCATTATGATGAGAAACCTGGATTTCTCTATAGATTCTCTATATTTTAATTTAAATGACATTCTCTTTCCAAAAGCGGATATTTAACCAAACCAACCAAAAATTTATCTAAATACAAACAGTAAATTTTATCTATTACATACCATACTGATTATCCAAAAATGTGTGCTTAACTCACTGAAATTCCAACGTGATGCTTAGGCATTCTCGTTTGAATTAAAATCAATTTTAGCCTAAATTTTCACTGGTTCCAAATTCGACCAAACCAATTCCATCACATAGCTATCACCATTACGAGCGTAACGCAAATATCTTGCCTCGATCGAACTTCATATGAGAGTGTTATTGAATTTATAATTTTGAGCTTAAATTAAATTTAATATTCACAATTTACATAATTAAACTGTTAATCACCCCCACATAATCTCGTTTAACCCTAAGCTCCATTGAACCAACCCCAGGCCACCATTTCAAAACCTCGTCGCCACCTCCTTAGAGCTTCGGCTACCGTCGCATTGCTACAGAAGGAAGCTCCGCCTCCGATGCACTGATGGGCACCGACCTCATCCTACCCCATTTCCTGACATTGAAGAACGACCCTAAAAACTAAAAACCCTTACTACACCATTAAATTTAGAACTGCGCTGCTATGGGCTAGTTTGCGATGATCTAACTGGTAATCTCACTCCACTTACCCTCGCACATAATTCTCTAGTTGGGCACCTCGCCTGAAACGACCTTTAGTGGCCTCAATCAACCTAGGTCATTGGATTGAGGAGTTAGGGTTAGGGCATTGTTTCTAAGTTTCCAAAATAAAACGAGAAATGAGGTCCATATCCAGATTATCTCCAACACTATCCTCCCACCCCCTTCTTAATCATGGACTCCAATCAAGGCGTGCTCAAGCGTTCCAAATCAAATATCCTTGTTTTGAACTTAATGGAACTAATTTTAGGACCTAATTCCGTCATATAAAAAAGTTATCTTTTAGGTTATTATATATTAAATAAAATTCCGGTTCTCGCTACACAAAATCTTGTTTGCGTACGAACCACGAATGTTAGTAATAAAAATATGATCCCACATAGAAATGTCACACGATTCTGAAACAATAATGATATACACTGGTTATCTCACTCTATTAAATCACAAGAATACCATCGTTTTTTGATAAATCGTCAAACAATCAATTTAAATATTTTCGCAATTAAAAATTATGAAAAAATCATATAAATAAAAATAATAAGGAAATAAAAATCCTGTCTTTTTATTAACAATTGAGTTTCTTATTATTTATTATATTTGAATCAAAAAGAATATTTAAATAAATTAAATATTCCTATTCAAAATATTAAAAATTTCGGGTCATTGCATATTTTCATTATTTATGTAGATTTCAGTTATGAAAAAAACTAAATATTTTTACTTAGAGCATTTATACGGGTAATCTGAGTTATTTGATTGAGGGGGTTTGAATTAAGTTCCAAAATAAGAGCGTCAATACCACATAATTTCATAATTAAATTAAACAAGGGTATTTTAGTAATTTTAGCGAAAGGGGCGGAAAGTTAATTTTGCAAACAATTGAATTGGGCAATGAGACTTACATTATTTCAGTCGACTTGTTTGTCTTGTCAAAATTGTATAGAAGTTTGTATGGTTCGAAGTCAAAATGAGATAGATATCGACATTTTTGCCTATCGAGTTTTTTAAATTTCTAATTGTCTTGGCCCAAGTAGATTAAACAAACACTTACCTTAGTTTATAAGTAAACGAACATTTGAATTCAAAATGGAAACTGAACATACATACATTTTTCACTTCTCCTCCTTATTCCTAGAGAACCGTTCCCTATATTCAACCAAACTCTCATATCGCTTTTTATACTCGATTAAACTATACAAACAATATACAAAATAATGAGCATAAAGAGGGTAATAAATTAATACTAATGTCCATTGGAAAAGTGAAGTTTTGAGGCAATTCTAATTCAGGACAGTGAAGGATTTGGGCTTTGGATCTTTAATTGGGGCTTAAACAAATCATATGCATGTGGCTCTTTAAATTTGACTCATAGTTCCAATCATTAGATGGAATGATTTCTCTGGTTAGGAAGATAATTTTTGTATTGGAATGTTAATTACTGAAATGAGATGTTAATTATTGTTAATTTTTGCACTCCAACGCACCCATGTAAGCTCGCTTTGCTGTGTGATGGCTCCACCTAACGATGCTTCCAATATGTCGGCGTCCCGATTAAACATCCCTTCATCGCCTTCGAATGAGCACATATGTGGTCTTGGCAACACTTACTTGTAACAAAAAGAATTTCCAATGTTACGTGTCACCAATCCTATATATACCACGTTATAAGCCATATATCTTATAATGTAGGACTTATTCATCCAACCCACATACCCATAATACGAGCCACACCTAACAATTTCTACTTTGGCAAGCATTTCCTCAAACATTCTTTGAAGCATACTAAAGAAGATCTGCAATTAAGCCAGGCTGCTTTCATTTCTTTCCATCTTCACCTTAAGATGAGTACTTCCACTGAAGTCATAATGGAGATATCGAGTCTTCAACACGATGGAGGCGGTTGCATATCCACGAGTCCTTTTCTAACGGTACGATGAAGCTGCTTAACCATGTCTCCACCTTGACGAGTTATTCTTCTTTGCTCAAGCATCAAGGAGTCATGCTTCGGTCACTCTCGCATCATCTAATGGTCCCTCGAACCATCAGCTTCGATACCATATTGAATTTTGACACTCTAACATGCCTCATGTATACATGCTTCATTGTGTGTGATGGCGCCACATAACAAAGCTTCCAATGCATCTGCGTCTCGATTGAACATCTCTTCATGGCCTTGTAACAAGCATATACATTGTCTTGGCAACACCTACCTTTAACAAAAGGAATTCTCAATGTTACGTGCCACCAATCTCGTTTATATCACACGCCACGTTATACGCCATATATCTTGCGATGTGGGACTAATCTGTCCATCCTACGCACCCATAATGCGAGCCACAGCTAATAATTATGATGAATTATAATCTAAATAAATTAATTTTTGTGTATTAGAAACTATAGCTTTGATTTATGAAGTGGTTTAGATATTTAAAATGTGAGCAAAGGTTAATTCTGTATGGACTAAATAAAGTAATATATGATTGAATGGTGTAATAATGATTTCCAAAAGTTATACAAGTTGAACAGTAAATAAAAACGAAGTCGTATATATTTTTTACTATATAAGTGTGTTATATTATAAATTATAGAAGGTGGAATGTTTATATTGTACAAATGCATATTCGTACACACAGAGATGAAACTATGGTTTTTAAATACTTAAAATAATGATAGGTAACAAAGCATCATAATTTTAGAGAATGTTGATAATTTATTCCGGATTTAATAACATTTTTAAGTGTTTAAAAATGTATTTTTAAAGTAAGGGGTTATTTAAAATAATATAAGTTGATGTATGTATATATGTAAATCATAAGGTAAATTTATACAAAGTAGGCATGAAATGTATGTTTAATAGAAGTAATATGATTTGGAAAAAACGTATGAAAGTTTTTGTTTGAAATGATAAACAAACAAATAAAAAAATAAAAAGAGTGTGAATAAATACATTACAGTAGTGCTTGGTACGGGCCACCAGCTGATTGATCGGTTGGCCCTACTAGGATCTAGGTTGAACCTAGATCAAGCAGGACATATATAGAAAGGTGTTTTTCAGATTTGGATTATAACATGTTACTGAATTAGGGTAGGTCTTTTGTGATGTTATTTGATAATGTTTAATATTAATCTCCGAACAAATGAGTATATAAGTGGTTATGTATATAGATGTGTGTATGGACATACTTGATGTCTTTGTTAATTGATGCTTGAACTGTATGTAGTACTATTGAACGGTCGATATTACTTGGTTGATGTTAGTTTGATATGGCATGGAAGTTTTTGAACTTGGTTATCTATGTCACTATCTATGTGAGGTTATTGTGGTATGGTTTTGTCTGGACATGGAAATCCATATCACTATACATGCAATGTTTGTTACAACCCGTCCTTCGTAATACCCAAAAATAAACACTTTACATCAAAGTCTGACCTTTGCATACAACAAAAGATAGATTATTGGGGTAAAATTAAAACAAAATACCAAACCAAGACATTGATAAGATCTCACAACAGAGTGGCCACATATAATATATTGAATATACATGAATAAAATAGGAAGAAAAGTATATGTATAAGAGACCACACTAGCAGAAGAGATTGATAAATAAAAATCAATATAGAAAAGTAGAACATAAAATATCCTGATAAGATAGAGTTCTTAATAATTTCAGATACAACTGGTCTCATATACATAACAACATGTATGTCATGTACTATTAGAATAACAAGTATATATGTTTAACATATGAATGCCATGCCTCCAAATTGCTCCAACTACGCACCTTGATAGTGTATCTGAGATGACCGCCCTACAACTTCGATACCCAATATATCTTTATAGTGTGCTATAGAGGTACCCAATCGATGCAGGATGGTAATCAAGGGTGTAAAATAATAAAATCCAAGTGCAAAATTTATAGAATTTCTCATGGTGCATTGACAAAAATATAATGATCAAATAGATGTAAAACAAGTGAGATAGTAATATAAAAATAAACCATAATAAGAACATCAGTGAGCACCAGGTTTATAGATTATACAAAAACTAAAATAAAAGAGTTTATACATCCCACGTCTTCAAAATAAACTATATAACTATCTCTTAAATTACAAGTATAAACACTACTCCATAGTACTGCACAATGGAATATAAGTGATAGTAAGCTCCAAAGAATAGATATATGAAAGCAAGACGTGTTATCCCTAATCTACTCATTTAAGAGTATATGAGATAATAAGAAGCAAAGCATAAAACCACAGGTCAAATAATAGTCAGATATGAGTGATACATCGTCTTAAAAATACTATAAAAATCATATATCATAGGTAGGGGTATAGGGTTTGAATAACCACATCTGACATGTCCCTACATCCAAAGAGTAAGCTCATAAACATAGTATATGCTAAACTACTATCACAAGTGGAAATTATGGGGTATAGAAGTATCATATAGCATATCAGACACACAACAGACATAACATCCATAGCACAACCTTGCATCTCTCACTCAAGTACTTCAGATATATTCTAACTCTTACAAATGCTCGATTCATTGCCAGTGCAGATAGCAAAAGACTAAACGCACGCAGATGTCTAACAATATGGGAACACGCAGACTTCCATGAGTCCATGCATCTACCCTGTCCTAATAATGAGCATCACAACTTAAGAGTTACCATCAATCCCTTAGCACACGTACTAGTAGTAGAACTACCTCACAGATGCTCAACTCATGCCCATTTAGATGGCAAAGGACTATACACATGCAGACGCCTAAAATATGGTTACACGTAAACTAACCTGTGTACACGTAGACTACCTGTCCTAGTCATGGGCATCATAACCTCACGTTACACTCTATGAGCTATCACACAGAACTCATCCTCTCAGTCCATCTCCAGATGCCAGTCACTCACCGAATCGAGTTGTTATCTTCACAAGAGTGTAACGACCCGTAAATTTTCGATAATTAAAATAGCTAATTTAATAAGATTTCGTGATTTAGTGTTAGAAAAAATAATTTGTAATTCATTTAGAATAATAATAACTGGAATGAATTGCAACAATAATTATCCAAGTAATGGAAAATAAAAGCTACTTAGTGAATGCCTTTGAAATCAATAGTAGAATAGGATAATAAATGTTGAAATTCATCGGGTATAATAGAGTAATTGATTGATAGGTAAAATCTATTTAAAATCAAATATTGAATATTGAACAGGTAAATTGTTTAAATTAAATATTTAAAACTTATTGAATAATTGAATAACTGTAAAATGAAAGCAGTGTTCTAAATTGTGAATTGTTTTAAAGGTTGAATCTTATAAGTTCAATTTCAATATTTCAAGAGATAATGAATTATTGGATAAGCGAAATTGTTTAAATTTAATATTTGGAATTTATTGAATAAATAAATAATGGGAATTGAATAACCGTATAATGGAAATGGTTGTTCTATAATTTTAATTCATTTCAAAAGTTAAATTTTTAAGTTGTTTTGAATATTTCAAAAGATAGTGATTTAAGAATAATCAAATTTGTTTAAATTTAATATTACAAATGTTTGAATAATTAAATTTCGAATTTGATATGATTAATTTGATATTGAAATTTAATATATGAAAATAGAGTGAATAGTTTAAATTGATTTAATATGATTCAAATTGGTTTCCAAAGTGAATGTAAGTTATATCGGGATTTTAATAGAGTTAATAAAATTTTAAAAATTGGAATTTATTGGATAAATTGAATAACGGGTTTAATATGATTAAAAATGATTTGTAAAATTTTATGTTATCATATTAAAGTTAGAATGATGTTGTAGAACTTTTAAAATCAAATTAAAAGTAAATTTGTGAAAATTGAATATTTTAATATTTAATTATCGACTGGAAAATAGCCAATTTTTGAACAGTCTCAGAATTGGACGAAACCAGTTCCATTTGATCCGTAATCGTTAGTTATTATCGGATTTCAATTTTCGTAGCAATCAGAGTTGTCGTTTGACCGTGGCAGCTCGAAACGCATCGAAATTGTTTTAATATTAATTTAACAAGTTAAAATAGTCATTTTTCAAACGGTCTCGGATTTCGACGAAACTAGTTTCATCAGATCCGTATTGTGATATTATTGTAAGATTTCAAATTTCGTGTCAATTGGATTTATCGTTTGTCCGGGGCAAGCCAAAACGCCTAGAAAATCGTTTAAATCGATTTAATTTAAATTGATCGTTTATTGCTGTAAATCGCACATACGATCGAATTAGCTTCCGAAACCGGTTCCATTGTGTCCGGAACGCGGGATAAACCCTAGAAACGCCGGTCGCCGCTCGTAAATCGGAGTTTGGAAAAGCCGGATGAATAGTGTTCGTCGTTTCCTATAAATAGCCCTTTATTCACAATAAAAAAAATGGCTAGGGTTTTCTAAAGCCAGCCGCCGTTGTTTATTTCAATGGCCGAAAATGGCTAGCCCTCTCCTCGATTTATCTCCCTATCCTTCGAAAA
This sequence comes from Allium cepa, assembly GCA_030765085.1. Lineage (NCBI taxonomy): Eukaryota > Viridiplantae > Streptophyta > Magnoliopsida > Asparagales > Amaryllidaceae > Allium > Allium cepa. The sequence goes on along the minus strand of CM060938.1, from coordinate 454,999,780 downwards.
TTAGCTTGAGGCTTCTACAGGGAACTTGTAGAGCTCGAGGAGCTCTACATAATCAATGGCTATGATCAGATTTAACGGAGTGGATTGGCGGCAATTTGGGTTCGAACGCCGTGCGTTCAAGCACGTTTTGCGAGGAGGATAAGGCGCTAGGCTCAGCCGCATCTGTGGCGTTGGGGAGAGAGGCCTCGGGCGCAACCTTGGTGATGTCGAGATGAACTCCGGTTGACCGAGGAGTGGGCGGCGATCGAAGCTTTGAGGGTTGAAGGGTTTAGTTTGCGTGCGTTCGTATGTGAAGGAGAAGATCGTGTAAACGGCCCTGATCTGCATATTCATATCGTGCGGCCCATAAATATTGAAGGTTTAAACTAAAAGATATTATTGTTTATTATATTATAATTCGTTCAAATGTTTAAAAATGCATATCTCTATCGCGCGAGGTCGGAATTCGACGAAACCTGTTGCGTTGGGTTCATATTCGCGAGCACTACGCTATAGAATTGGATTGGAATCGTTTGGAGCTAGTGAAAATTTCAGGTAAAATTAAACGCTCGTTTAATTTTATTCGAAATAAAGCGCTGGAACTGCATTGAAATCAAGGTGGGTGTTTATAACGCTCACAACGTACTAAATATCTTTATGCTAGTTAAATTTGATATTATGAAGTGGTATGATTTTATTTGTCGTTGTTTGATGAAATTTAATTGTCATATAGATTGTCATTTGAATTAACAGTTGAAATTAGATTGACAGTTAAATTTGAAATTAAAACTGAAATTGAATTGCGATTTAATTACCTGACATCGATAACTATGAAATTGCCATGAAATTGTATTGTTTATTGGATGATGTATTTTGATGGATGCTATTGGTTGATAATTGAATGTTTGGATGCTTATTTGCTTATATAGACCCTGTTATGCATACATATGATACTGTGATTTAATTTAAGTAATATATATTCATCCCTGACACATAATTGAAATAAATAACTACTTGGCCATAGGATAGAAAATTATATACGGACACCGGGTTGGCTAAATTAATAAATTTGAAGATCGTCGATTTGAAATTTATTTAAATATTTTGATTTAAAAGTGATAAATAGAAATCAATTTATAGAAATCGAATTTATCGAAAAAATTGAGTTTGGAATGTTGAAATAAAATTTTGGTTAAAAGAAATGGTTGAATAAATTTAAGTGGAGACTTTGAGATTTAAAATTTGGATATGATTGAATTTTGGAAATTTATTTGTTTTAAAGATTGAACATTAAATTTGGGTTTTGAATATTTCTAAGTAAAAGTGACAAAAATGATATTTTGAATTGAGCTTGAAATTGAATCATATTTGTAATTGGGTTTGAAATTTGAATATTGAAGGATAATTTTGTTAAGTGTTATAAATTGATATTTTGAAAAATCAAGCTAAAAATCGATATAAATTGAAATTGAACTAATTGAAAGTGAATATAAAATTGAATAAATTTGAAGTCAAAGTTGACGTTGAATCGAATTGAAATCGAAATTGAAATCGGTAGAACGGAAATTGAAATTGATTTGAATTGGGAAGATATAATTGAAATGGATTGGTTTTGAAGCTATTTTATTTTGTTTTACAAATTACTCGGTTATATAAACTATTTTGAATACTTAAACTATTTAATCTATTTTAAATCTACTTAACCCAATTTAAATTACTTTAAACTAATTTATCTATTTCAAATCCATTTTAAGATTTTAAGTATTTTTAACTATTTTAATTATGTAAAACTACTTTTAAACTACTTAAAACTATTTTCTAAAATTCTAAGCTGGTCAATAAACTGGAATGTTTATATTTAAATCTTGAATTTAAAATACGAAAGTTAAGTGAAGTTGCAACCTAAATTGAAATTCGAAATGATTTTGAAATCGAAATGAGATATTGATGCGAAAATTGATTTTTGAAACGGAATCTGACATTTTGATAGGATACGACGATATTTGAAATGGATATGATTTTTGAAGCGAAAAGGATATTTTGATATCAATTATGAATCGATTTGAGATGTAAATGAGCCAACGGTGTAATAATACGTAGTTATTAAAGAGATCGGGATCGGATATGGACATACTCTCTGTCGATACCAAAAACCACTTTAATAACTATTATACGCGGAGTGTTGATCCAGAATGAAGTAGATGGTTTGGTGAACGTGTTGACTGAAGAAGGAGAACGATATTGGATGACCCTGACATGACTAAAACAGGAGCCGCGCCGGGCCATTGAGGTTCGCCACCTCTAGCGGACACGCTTCTTCGATACCATTTCTATTACATTTGTGATTCCATTTGGGTGCACCCCTTGATTTGGGAGTGTTGTTTCGCGGTGTTGGGGTGGCTGTTGGCTATGCCCAACATCATTCCGGATCACGCAACTACTAGTATCCTAGTTGGTATCGCCTCATGTACCTTGTCATACTGATTATCCTATTCGCGACCACTACGTTTTGATTTGTACCTTGAGTATATGGATTGCCCTATCGTGACTTTCGGTTTTGGGGAAACTACGGTCTTGTATATGCTTTTGGGAATATAAAATGTGTTAAGGGGGATTATGGTAACGCCTTAACGCTATTTTGATACTTAATATTACTGATAGGCATTATCTACTTAGCGTATATTACTACATAGTAGATAGTTTAACGGATCCTTGAGAGATGGAAAATCCCGTAACATCTCTTAAGTTATTGCACGCACGTTGACACTGGATGGGAGATGTCAAACCTCGTAAACATCTCCGACGCCGTTGCACTCATATTTATTTACGATTGATTTAACTTTCATAAGGGTATTTAGTCCTGACTCGAGTGTTTTGTCTTTTCATCACGCTCGGGTCAGTCCTGAGTTTTTCAGATTTTTGAAGATCTATTCTGGAGGATGAAGACGAAGATTTGGTATACTATTACTATTATTATATGTGCATCATGCTGTCTGCTGCATTATTTAAATTGTTCTGTTGTATATGTATAACTCTGATAAATGTTGTATAAATAATTGTCAAGGTATAGTAAACAGCTTCATGAACTGTTTATTTGACTATTATATTTTATTGTTCCGCTGCGAGATTCTGTGTTGTTTCATTTCCTTTATTTCTCTTTCTTTTCTTTTCTTATTTACCCCAATAACTATCTGCCATTTGAACGGTTTGGAATCGACGTGTGTATTTGATCGTCAGTTTAAACTATCCAAAAAGGGCTGGTCGTTACAAGGCCTCTAGATGCATATCGTAAGTTGTAGAGTCATCGTGTCAAAGTTCCAAAGTCATCATCATTTTCGTCGATGTCGTACTGCCGAAGCACCATGCTTCGCTGGTCGCAACACAAAACCCAATGTCACTCTGAGTCATTTGGGGTTGTCTACTCCACTCCACATCACCTCCAAATACCCTGGGACACGCCATGAAGAAATTCCTAAAGTATCGTTTGTGTCACGATGAAAATCCCTAACTTTCATTTTTTCTTTGGCTATACTCGAGCCATGTTCTAAGCAACCCCTTCCATTAACTCCTAGCAGCACAAAAACCTAAACAAAAAATCTTGCTCGGGTGCTGACCCAACTGACTCACAAGAACACCAGGCACGACTCCAAGTACCAAATAGGAAATCTTGTTCGGATGCCAACTAATCTGGCTCAAAACAAACTACCCTCAAACATCAAACAATAAAACTTATTTGGTCATCGAACAGAGCACCATATAACACCAAGCTAACCCGAAGCTAATTGCCCTTGGACACCAAACCACCAATGAACATCAAAGCTTATTTGGTTACTGTATAGAGAACCACCAAACATCGAGTTGACCTGAAGAAAACTACCTCCAGACACCAAACAACCACCGAACAATAAAATTTGTTTGGCCATCGAGCATAGCACCACCAAACACTAAGTCAACTCCAAGCAGACCTTCATCGGACACCAAGCAATGACCAAAAATGTTGTAATTTGTCCAAACTCCACTTTCACATCGGTTTCATTGCTATGCTCCATTTTTTGACCTATGTGTCTTTCATAAGCATTGATACGACTCCTAACTTCCTCAAGCCCATAGGTCGAAGTTCAGTTTTACCATTCCTACTTCTAGTTCACTCTGATGAGCATTTTTCTACCATACAAGCGTATAAATAAATACCATATATGCACTAAGCAACATTCAAACATGCAAATCACAAAATCAATCATAGCAATCGTCATACAATGTGTCTACAACATAGCCTAACATATATCAAGGCAAACACATATCCAAATAACATGTCTAAACATAAAAAATACATTTGTTCACGTTTTCACTACAAGTAGGGTATTAAAATAGTAATAAAATATGACTTTAGCTTTAGAAATGGATCCAAACTTGTTAAAACTTATATATACATATATAATAAGGTAAGAGATGATAAATCACTCATAAAATCTTCCAAACTCCATGTTTTGCATGCAAATCAATGGGGATCCAAAAATAAATAGCAAATATGTGATTTTTCTTCCTCAAAAATAAAGATTTGAAAGTCTCTAGTGAATACCCTTACTAATCTACCCTAAATCTATGATTTAGACTTGATTTGGAGGAGAAATGAAAAGTTTTGGGTGTAGAATGGATAGAGGTTTAGATCTATTAGGAAGATAATGGAAATTATTTGGGAATGTTAGTTTCAGCCAATATAGGTGTAAAATCTAAAATGGGTTAATGGGCCTATCTCTAAACTGCCAATGTTCAAATAGCCATATCTTATAGATAGAAAGTCCAAATTATTATTATGATCAATCCACGAAAAAGGAAATCATTGTATCTTTCCAATGGAAGTGGTATCGGTTGCTAATTTGGCTTTTATCAAAAGCTATAGCCATTACAAGTTTTCTGGGGTAAAATCGTCCGAAAAAATTCTATATATAGGAAATGTCACTAGTAGGCATCTACCAAAGTTATAGAGAAACTAATAGTTTATGATTCTTAGATACGTAAAATATGAGTCGTTACACTCTTCTCTCTTTAGAAACATTGCCCCGAAATCCTCAACACAACTAAGGTGAAATCAAACATAACTACCATGCATGCCTAATATCCACAAGCAAATATATCAAACATCAAACATGCATACAGAAGTAGGTAATGATATCTATGCTACCCTAGCATAAAGGATACTGAACTACCCTATATGATATTGAAAGTGAAAGGAAATACGATAAACAGAAGTTTCACAAAGCAAAGAGCTCCAGATATGCGGTCCTTATGCTCTTTAAAATCTTCCAAGTACAATCACCCTCTCTCTCACAACACTAAACCTTCACCAGCTTCACCGTCTTTGTCCTAAGCTACTTTATATCACTTTTGATGATATGAATAAGCTTACTAGGTCTCAAAGGTTCTAATTCAACCTCAATATCATCAAGCTGATTCGGTTGAACTATTATGCCTAAGTCATTCACAAACTTCTGCAAGTGAGATGCGCATAACACGTTGCGCACTCCTGCCATCTTCTGAGGTAAGTCAACTCTATATGCTAGGTTCCCGATCCTCTCAAGTATTGGAAAAGGACCAACAAATATCGTCTCTAACTTCCCTTTAGTACCGAATCGAACAACATTCTTCAACATAGGGATCTTGACAAATACCATTTCATTGATGGAGAACTCTAAATCAAGTATTCTAGTATCAGCTTAACTCTTCTGCATATCCTGGGCAGCTTTCATTTGTTGCCGAATGATCTTAATCTTCTTCGAAGTTTCTCTAATCATATATGGCCTAAATATTAGTTTCTCACCTGCTTCCCACCAACATGAATTAGTGTTGCACAGTTGGTCATATAAGACCTCAAATGGTGCTACATCGATGTTGAATTACTGTTGTATGTGAACTCTACTAAGTGAAAATGAACCTCATATGAGCCACCAAAATTGAGAATGCAAACTCGCAAAAGATCCTCTAGGATACGATTCACCATCTCGGTCTTCCCATCAGTTTGTGGGTGATAAGCTGTACTAAGATGCTGCTCCATCCTTAATACCTCTGTAAGCTCTTCCAAAACTCGGTAGTGAACAAAGGGTCACGGTCGCTTACAATGCTCTTTGGCACACCGTTGAATTGCACAGCCCACTTCACATACAACTCGTCCAATTTGGATATTGTTCTATTAGACTTGATGAGTATGAATCGAGCACCCTTCATTAATATATTGACTATAATCTAAATGATATTGTACCCTCCTTTAGTCCTCGGCAATCCATTGATGAAATCGATTGAAACTTGTTCCTATTTCCACTTGGGAATCTGAGGCGGTTGTAGCAAACCACTCGGCTTCTGTTGCTCTACTTTTACCAATTAACATTTCATGCACTTTGAGATAAGTGTCCCAACATCCTTCTTCATCCCTTCCTAATAAAATGTCTGCCTCATATCATGATACATTTTATTTCCATTGGGATGTATAGTCAGTCTTGACTAATGGCACTCTTATAGCACCTCATCCATCGATCCATGGACATCTGGAACAAATAATCTCCCATCTTTCCAAGCCAACCATCACTATCAGTCCTTACTGCTTCATCTCCTCAAGCTCTACTTCTTCCTCTATCTTTTCCATAATCTCTACTAGTCTAACGTCTCACATCTGACTAGTAATGATCCGGTCAATCAAGGTAGGTCTGATCGTTAGGCTTGCCAACACTTCTGGCTCTAACTGACATCGCGGTCTAAAAGCATAGCTAGCGATAAACTCATGTGGTTTTGTAAAGTTGGATAAATGAAAGAGACATTGGCGGTATTGGAATTTTAGTTGATTAGATCATGTCAAACAACCAACAGAAAATCATTTAGGATGTGGTTGAAAATTTTATTTAGGATGGCTTAGAGTTTATTATGTGGTCAAGTCCTGATGAGTAAATGATATTACTATGTGATCTGACTCGAAGCTCAATTCATAATATAGATTTATAAATAATTGGTATTTGCATTCATTTATTTTATATCATTGTCGTAATGATCGAAGATGGAGGCAAATATTATATAGATACTTTGTTGTTTGACATTTTTGGTGAAGGTAGATGATTAGTTGGTATATGGTTAGGTATCGATGATCTGACATTTCAGATAACGTTACAACACACATATTTATTTTGGCTTAGGTGATTATAGATCACCAGGCTAGTAAGTTATCATCTTTCTGTATATGTTTTGTGGCGATATTCAGGAAGTATTGATATTTGACTTATAGCGGTAGCTGAAAGTATATCGGTTAAATTAGATGTGACATGAATTTCATACCATGTTCACTATGCTAGAACATTATTCATTCTCGATATCCTTAGATGTGGTTTTGTACTGTGATGTTACCTAGATTATTTATTGGATATGTAGGGCAAGACGCCATTCCATATTTTGCTGTCTCATTCATATCACTTGAGAAGTAAGATGATTAGAATGTGTGGCTAGAAAGAAGCACTATTAGTGTGCTGATATGGAGATAAGTATTAGGGCTTGATTTTTGGATATGTAGAAGGTACTCTGACATAAGTTGGTACCAAGATTATATGAGTTTATATTGTTAGCTTTGTAGAATGAAGGAATTTAAGTTGCTTTGGTAAGAATGGTTTGGAGTACCAAGGAATGATAGGAATTTTTGTTTTATTGGTAGAAGATATTTTAGATTGAGTTAGAAGTGAGACTATATAAGAAGGTACCGCCAATGGATGTTGAATATGAATTTCAAGCTATTTGGATAAGACCGATTTGAAGGAACGAGGAAAAGATGTCTTGATTCTCATGCATTGAAATGTAGAGTTGATTTCAGTGGTAATTGAGATTTGGAAATTTAACTATAGTATAGAGAAATGATTAGGTAGATTCTTTTCAATTATCCCTAAAATTCAAAAGATTTTATCTATTCTAAGAGGCTCTATTGGGAGTAGTGACTTAAAGGAACATAGTTTATGTTGCACATGAAGTGCACTTGGACGATATACTATATGGTCGATCACTTCAATGTTATCACTACTTTAGGTTATGATTTCACTTAGATTATAATTCCACTTAGGTTTATGACTTTGGTTGATACGTTTGAATAGTTGAATTAAATAGGATTGTGTTGTTTGACTGCTTGAATGTTTATATATTGAATGACTTAGAATAGACTTTTGTTGATTAAGGACATAGTACTGAGTATCTTTATTCTTGGATGATTTTAGAAATGAAATAATAAGTGAAATGATGCCACTTGAGTTAGACTGAAATTTGAAGATAAGTTATGCTATTTTCGTCCGGTTCAGATATCACTCTTGTTCGATATTCTTAGGTGAAAGAAGGAATTGTTTCGTGATTCAAGTCATTGGTTTGCTTTGCTAAGATACCATCCCCTTTTGAGTTATCTTACCGTAGCATCCAAAGGACAAAATAATGTATATACTGCTAAGATGATTGGAACGTTGTGTATGTGCATTTAGGAGTTGTATAAGGCTGCACTTTAGTTGGGGCATGTTTGTGCCAAGTACATTGGTTATGGTGCAATATGGCATCGGCTTATCTAAGTTGATAGAGTGGATTGCTGGAGTAATAGTTATGCATGTATATTTGAGATCAGTGTTTTGGGATGAATTTACATACCAGTAGAAAATCTTATTAAATCAAGTAGGGAAGAATGATCTGGTCATGAGTGCGTGGGAAGTCGAGGAGAGAACCCGATCCTTTCATTTTTATTCCTTTTCGAGATATTTTTCGATTTGCTTGCTTATTTGTGTAACTAATTATCTAGGTACTTTTGAATGGATACAATAGATCCTATTGCCTTTTAGGATATGATTGATTAGTTGATTTGGTTGTTTGTTTATGATATAAACTATATTGTCCGACTTCTAATTATGCTGCAAAGTTTTATTTATGTAAGTTGCTCATTTCTATATTTATTTTATGATTATTTCATCTAAAGAAAGTTGCATACATGTAATATGCCCACACATGTATAGTTAAAGCGCTTAACGGTTCTATAGTAGTGGAGGCGCAAAAATTTGTAGCGGGGATAAAGCGGGGATATAGCGGAAAATAACAGATGTGAAAAAGGCTTCATTGGATATATTTAAAGTTAATTTATTCTCATTCTCACATCATTTATGTAGGAAGTAGAAATATTGTTATCTTCTATAAGAAAACCGAAGAATATCATGATTTATGCATATAGTATTTGATGACTATAATAGATTTCTAACTTATGTTGAGTACTTATGCCTTAAATAGGTTTTTAACCTATCTTCACTCATTTGATTTAAAAGATAACTAGTTAAATCAACCACTATATATTAATGTTGCTAAAGCGGGTGCAAAAATGCCTTGATTTAGTGGGTGTAGCAGAAAGTAGTGGGGCTTGATGCGTATCTACTGTTTGATAGCGTTAAATTGATATAACATAGTGGTAGAAGAGTAATATGCACTATAACGAGGATTTTGCAGGCTTTAACTGGATAGGTTCACACTAATGTGCTTACATCGTGCCTAATATGTAATGTCATTTGCATACATCTCAGGAGGCTGACTAGTTCAGAAGAATGATTACCATTATATTTTTGCATTAACTTAGTGTCTTATATGACATAATCATGCATGTTCCCGTGCGCATGTGTTTGTATACGAGTGTATGTTGATATTATGTTGTTGAATGTTTGCTATGAAAGTTTAGTGATGGAATTGTATGTGACATGTATGGGTGATTGTTTTAATGGTTTGCAAATGTTTGTTATAAATAATATTTAGGGCGATGCGTAATATGACTATTTGTGAACTGCATTCTTTGTCCCTTGGGAATTTCAAGGTTGAAATTCCCTTTTAAGGGAAGGGTGTAATGCCCTATGATTTCCATAACTAAATTAAACAATGGTATCTTAGTGATTTTAACCATAGGTAAAAATATTAATTTTACAAACAACTGAATTGGACAATGAGACTTACGCCATTTTGATTGACTTGTTTTTCTTATCAGAATGGCATATATGTTTGTACATATCAGTGTTAGCATGAGACAGATACATCCATTTTTTGTAAGTTAGGTATTTTATTCTAAATGGGATTGGCCCAAACAGATTAAATGGACACTTATCTTTATTTATAAATAAATGGACTTTTAAATTCAAAATAGAAACTGAACATACTTGCATTTTTCTCTTCTCGTTATTCTTCTCGAAGAAACTATTCCTTGTTTCAATCAAACTCTCATATCTTTTTTTATGTTTGATTAAAATATATAAATAATACATCAAAATGATGAGTGCAAAAAGTGCAACAAAACAATACTCAATTGGAAATTGGAGTTTTGAGCTATGTCTAATTTCATATAGCGAAGGGTTAGGGCTTTTGACCTTTAATTTGAGGCTAAACAAGTCAACGAGAGTGTCGCTCTTCTAATTTGACTCGTACTTAGTTCCACTAATTAAATATTATGATTTCTATGCTAGGAAGATAATTTAGGGATTAGAATGTTAACTACTGAAATAAAATGTTAATTATGATGAGTTATAATCTAAGCAATGTAAATTAGACATCAGAAACTCTTACTTTGATTTATGAAGGATATAGTGATTTAAACATTGAAAAAGCGAGCAAAGGTTGATTCTATATGGATACGTACATAATAATATGTGACTAGATGGTGTAATAGTTGTTTCTAAAAGTTATACTAGTTAAATAGTAAATAAAACCAAAATTATACACGTACGTGCACATACACACATACACACATACACACACATATATACATACATATACATATTAGTATACAACTATTTTATACTATTATTATAGAAAATGGAATGTATGCATAGTAAAAAGATGCATATTTCAAATATGTACATGAAATTATGGTCTTTAAATACATTAAATGAAGTATTATAATTTTAGAGAACATTGATAATGTATTTCAAATTTAATAACATTTTTAAGTATTTAAAAATGTATTTTTAAGTTAAGGGATTATCTAAAATAATATTTAGTTGATTTATAAATAAATATCAGTTTCGAGATAAATGTATATTAATTAGGCATGAAATCAATGTTAAATAGAAGAAATTTGATTGAGAAATAATATATAAAAGTTTTGGTTTGAATTGATAGAAAAGAAATAAAAAATCAGAAAGTGAAAGAAGAAGTAAAAAGATAAGTAAATATGGCGCTGTAATGCTCGGTAAAAGCCACCAACCGATCAACTAGTTGAGGCCAACAGATTGACCAATTGAACCTACTAGGAGCTAGGTTGAACCTGGACCGAGCAGTACCTATATAGATGATGTTTACTTTATATTTGAGCTCCGATGTGTTTGTTGAATTGGGTAGGTCTTTCGTGATGTTATCTACCAATTTTTGACGTTGATCTCTAAACGAAAGAGTATATAAGTGGCTATATATATTACTTGACCGATGTTTACATATTTGATGTCTTTGTTTATTGATCAATGTCGTATTGTTGAATGGTTGATATTACTTGACTTTTGATAGTTTGATATGGCATGGCAATGTCTAAATGCAGTTATCTATGTCACTGACTTTGCAAGGTTTGTTGTAGCGTGACACTGTCTTAATACGGGAATTTATTTCATTCTACGTGCAATGATTGTTATATGGTGTGATGGTGACTGAACGTGAGTATTCCTATCACTATCCATATGACGTTCGTGTTTTGAGGTGGTGGTGTCTGAACATGGGAATACGTATCATCATTCACATAATGTTTGTCTGTTAAGTTATGACCCTATTTTCATATGTCAACCAAATATGTGCTATTATTGGACTGACTTTGTGGTTGTAGGTGAAACATGTTAATGTATGGTGTTAGATATCATAGATAAGCATAAATTTTTATGGGTATAATTGTAGTATGTGACAAAGTAGATTTATTACACTCTTTTGACGCCCTTTACCTTTGTTCTTACATATGTATCGATAAGTTGATGGACGATGTAGGTGAGCTGATATAGGTATGTCGAAGATGCACATGTGTACATTTCCTATCACATATATAACATATATCATCTGACACTGCTATGTGATATGTCGATTTGTTTTATGGATATGACAATGTAATTGGATTGGGTTTGATTATAAAGATATTTTATATTATATGTTATTTCCTTTCACCGTGAGTTCAGAAAGATATAATTATATATTTTTATTTCTTTTGATCATATCTCAACATTTGTCCTTTTCGGTTTTCAGGATGTTAACATTCGTCGACAAGTGGTTATAGGTTGTCTCACTAATTTCCAATTTATATTATTCAAAATATATTGTATTTTATCTTATTCCTATTATATTTATATTATCCTTAATATATGCATTTATATTATCCTTAATATATGCATTTATATTATCCCAAATATATGCATTTACATTATTCCTAATATATTATGTCGTATGTTATTCCAATTATATTTACTTGTTGTTTCTATTTTCATTTCTTATGGCTTGTATTTCAAGATTTATTTATGCAATGGTTGGGAATGTTATATATTTTGATATTATATATCATAAGAAACTGAATTTTAATATTTATAACACTAGATATTTTTGGATAATATAACATTTGTGGCATGATTGAATTCTAATAAAGAAATTAATTTAATTATGTTTAAGAATATATTGCAAACTAATACATTTTACTAATTTCCAATTGGAATAATAAAGGGCTATAAAAACCTATATGTACATTTATCTTATTCCTAAAATATGTGTATTTATATTAGTGAACTTATCGAAAACATAACAAAATTGTTTCAAAATCAGTAAAATTTCTTCTCGATTGATTCTTATACATAAAACTTGTGTTCTTTGAAACTCAAATGAATCATAAGAAAAAACAAAAATCAACATGCAATACCCTTTCTTCAATTCATTTCACCTATATTTCAAACAAATATAGAAAAATAATTAATCAATTAAACATTTTCAATGTAGGTTTGATTGTAAATATTTGAAGAAAACATAAGAGTGTTTGAAATATTTTCACATATATTTGTTGTTTCTACAATTCTTTAAAAAATGATTTTTTTGCTTAAATATAGTTTTAATTTATTATATATTTAAATGTATTAAAAAATACTTGAAAAAATTGGTGAAAATAATTTAGAAGAATGATTTGAAATCTTTGATTATGAGAAGATAGTTTGGAAATTATGCATGCTTCACTATTTGCCACTTTATATTATTCGTAATATATTGTATTTTATTTTTGTTTGCATAAAAAGTGGACAAACACATCCAATCTATTTATTGTAGAGAAGTGAATACGGGGTGTATAACACAAATGTTGTATTTGTATTATTTTTTATTTTCAAAGAGCGGATCGCATATAGGTTATATAGGAAGTAAATCGCCGTAAAGTAAAGAATATAAAGATTTATAATTGTTCGAATAGAATGTACTTACATCCACTGTTCATTTTCATTATCCTTTATATAGATCTTTAGTACAATGCTTGGATTACAAAGTGTAAGGATCTATTGCTCAGTAGGAAGTAAGATATAAACCAAAAAAGTCTGTTCGCACGCTCACGTTCGACTATTCTAATTCGTCTATTCCTATCTACCAATTCCTGTTCAGCAATTATTGTTAAGTAGATTCTGTTAGGCTGTTCCTTTTAGTCAGTTCCTATTAGACTATTCTTGTTAGGCAGTTCCTATAAGGACCCGCCTTTTTGACTATCGAAAGTCAGTATCGAACACTACCACATTGTTCTAATGTCACGCATCCAATCGAGAAAAGGGATGACTGCTAGGGTAAAAAAAGGACAAAGAACAAACAAACAGAATCTCATAGTGGAATCGACACATATATTATAACGAAGACAGTAGAAACTGTCACGCCAAACTTACAGAGTATATCAGAGTTAAAAACAAACTTTATCAGCTGGATAGTTATAAAATCCTGAACTTTCAAATGGCGATAGGTGTACTATATAATACAACAGAAAATAAAACTCTGATAGATGAATCTTCAGCTCCCCTTCAAGACCTCCAAAGCTTCAAATAAACTGGGGAAAATACTCGGTCTTACCCAAGCGTTATAATAAAATAATACCCGGATCAGTCTGGGAATACCAGTGTGAGATAGCTCAAATAATGGGGAACATAAAACGTTCTGTAAGACCATGCTACTAACGCGAAACTAGTTTTCACATCACAAGAATAACATCCATACAACCAAGAGTAGAAATACATATCAAAAACACAAACCCAAGTATAGATGAGCATAATTAATATTAAAACCAGACATGAAAGAATAGAAATAAACCAAGTAAAATCCAAACTGGACAAAATGGATAGAAAAAGGAAAACGGTCCAACATGATAGAATGGACTAAATAAAGTAACAATCCAAACTTGATAGAATGGACAGAATAAGGTAACAGTCCAACTTTGATAGAGTGGACTAAATCAATATTTAAATGTCGTGATGAGGAGTTGGCTTTACTTGTGGAAATTTAAAGCTAAAACAGATTCAGTATACAAATCAAATAAGGAAAGGAATTTTCCAATAAATGATAAGGAAGGTGCACCCCTCTTGAAGTATACCTCTAGTAATATACTCCCAAGAAGCTCATTTACACTATGACACCTCTCAAAAACCTCCAAACCAGACCCCGCCAGACCTTACCAAGAATCTGAATTTTTCCACATCTAAGTGCATAACCGAAGTGAAACTAGATGAGATGTGAAAATACCCTTTGGATGGGAGCAGAAATACATAGCTTGGCCCACACTTGCACTTTTGATTTAGTCATTTTTGGCAAAGGATAACGAAGCTCGAATTAAGCAGCAAATCATTTTCAAGGTGACTATACACCATGAAGAAAGCTGAATCCGATAATCAACAAATCATCTATTGGGGATAATTAAAATGATCGTGTATGGAAATTAGATTTCATATATTTACCACTACTCATTGATTCTAGACAAGTTCTATCTCTCGATTGAAAATGAAGCCAAGCAAGTTGAGATAGTGTTAGCTCTAGGCATCGCCTTGACAACATTTTTAATCTTCGAGATAGAAATGAGTCCAAGCCTCAACGTTTAGCGTTAAATGTATGACTAGATCTTTTCTATATAAGCGATATCGAATACGGGATTAATTTTCCATGAGCGAAATCAAATCTTGACTTTAAAAACTGAACTTGTGCTTGATTTCCATATTGGCAAAACACTTTTAGAATTAGTTCCTGATCATTGAAATGTTAGGGGAATAATTTTTCCAAATGCGCGACTTCGAAAGCCTAAACCAACATCAGACCGAACACCTAGAAGATTATCCAACTTAACATCCCAATAATCGAATTTCAATTCCTTTTTATAAATTTAAAATAATATTCATTATCCTGAAAGATAAGTAATCACATTTAAAAATTTCCTTTAAATAAACAAATCCATTATTTTTAATAAAATAGATAATTATTTCCAAACCATTTTATAATATTGGTAAATTAACTTTATAATCTTTATTAAACCAGTTAATTAACTTTAAATCAGTCGACTGAAGCAATTTTATTATATTAGTTAATTTACTTTAATCACTTTTATTAATAAGTATCATTAATTTCAAAGATTAATTAAAATTCAAATAATCATTGGTCAAAAATGAATAAGTCATCTTAAACATCATTTATTAAAATGATAAGTAATTTTATATCCATTAATTAAAAAAATTAATTAAGTTTAAATAATTATAAATTAATTGGATTAATTAAATTCAATACTCATTAGTTAAAACGCTTAATTAGAATGTCATTTGTTAAAATGATTTTTTTAAATATAAAACATCATCACTTAAAATGATTTAACTAAATTTCTAAATACCAATAGTTAAACCAAGTAGTTAAAAATTAAAATGATTAATTAAATTTAAAACAATCGTTAGTTAAAATGATTAGTAAAATTCAAATATCATTATTTAAAATGACTAATTACTTTTAAATATCAGTAATGAAATGATTATTAATTTCAATTATCATTAATTGAATAATTAATTAAGTTTACTAAATTAATTAAACTCCATTATCATTAATTAAAAGAATTAATTAAACTCAAATAGTCAATAGCTAAAACAATTAATTAAGTATAAAATATCATTAGCAAAAATGATTAATTAAATCTAAAGATAAACAAATTTTAAAACTTTATTTATTAAACTGGTAATTAATCTCAAAATCATTAGTTAAAATGACTAATAAATCTAAATTATCAGTAATCAAAATGATTAATGAATTTTCAATATTCTTTTTATTGGAAACACAAGCTCACATTCATCTGACAAGGTTTCGGAAATGAAAGCGAATAAATGACGATATAGCGAAATTGCTATAATGGCATTTAACAATTTAAATGGAACATTAGGACTTATCTTAGTTAACCATCAATATTTCAGCATAAGGATGTAAATAAATAATTAATAGTGAGAAACGCCCTTTGGGTCTCTCTACAGATTTTTCCTATAAACAATGGTTATGGATAATATATATAAATATATATATATATATATATATAATCATATGGGTTTATAGCAATCAAATTAATATGTCATCCATTTTCCAAACGTAAATTCAATCAAACAATTAACTAACATCCAAGATGTCAATAAACGTTTATAATATCATAGTTATGCTATAGTAAAATTTAATGTGAGTTAAACTTACATCGATTTTCATTTTCGTCGAAACATCTCGGTTTTGGACTAAAACTGAACAACCATTCTGTTTTAGCTAAATTTTCACTTGCACCAAACCCAACCAAACCATTTACATCATCAATCTCTCAATGACACGAGTCTAATGCAAAAAATGGCGTTCAAATCCGACCTCGTATGAGTGAGATATGAATTTTATAAGTTATCGGATAATTTAAATTTAAAAATAAACAACTTTATAAAAATTACAAAATTACCCCCCAACCTTTCTTCTTCCTCAACATAACCTGTGCACACTCATGTTAGTGCATAATCTCGAGCATGCACAGCCAAGATCAAACACCACTCACCGAAACTTTAATCGAACCACACCAACAAGTTTCTCTAACCAAATACCACTCGTTGGACACCACCATCGTGCCTCCCTTGCCCTTAATCAAAATGCAACTCAGCAGACACCCCCTCGACCTCGCACAGTCCACGCAACCAAAGTCATCGCTAATTCTTTCCAAAATTCGTCCATAGCTGCCTCTCGCCTCGCCAAACCCAAAACTAAACTCCAAATCAACAATCAAAGCTTGAAACTCTTGCCAAGCTACAAGCTCTAACTCCTACAACACATTCAACATACTGTCGAGTTTTCCAATCCAAAACCGTGCCTATCACTATGCATATCAATGTAAAGATCTCATTGAATTAGGATTTTTAAAACTTGTTTTAGGATTTTTCATGAAGTAAACTTTTTAGAAATTTAATTTTTAACATATATTTTAGAAGAGGGAAACAAAATCTCGTTTACAGGAAAGTTTAAATTAGGTGAAGAGGTATGATTGACTATGTGGGGGTATGGGATAGGTATGTGGTGGGTATGGTCTGATTATAGGCATACATGTATATACTATTTTAATTTTACTTAAAAAAATATTCAACAAAACATACTCGAAAATCTCGAACTCCGAACAAGACGTGCTGCTTGGCGTTCTATATGTTATACCCTTATTCTGAACACAATGGAACTTGTCTCGAGATCTAATTCGATCGTATACAAAAGATAGGTTTTTAGGCCCAATTATATTAAATTTTCAATATTAATTTCAACGCGTTTCGATCTCCCACGACCAAACGATTCATCTGATCGCCACGAAATTCGACGGCGTAATATAATTCATTATTACGGATCCAATGAAACTAGTTTCTTCAAAATCCGAGACTATGCCCTAAAAGGCTAATTTCATATATTCAAATATTTAATTATCGATATTTATCTTATCTATTTACATTTGTAACTAAATTTACAATTTGAATTCACCAATATTATGTATCAATTAAAAGAGGTAAATAAAATTATTAAATCCATTTAATTAATATTTCATTCACAATTCAAATATATAATTATTCCCTATATTTGAGTTGTAAGTTATTAAATTCTAAAATTCAATTATTTAAATATTTAAATTAAATTAAACATTTAAAACTAAATGACCAGAATTTTGGGTTGTTACATTCTCCCTCCCTTAAATGAATTTCGTCCCTGAAATTCCTAAGGAAGAAAATGCTTCCGAACCCTTAAATTTTAACACTATAAATTAAGATGAGTTATTAAACTTATTAACTTTTCAAAAACAATTAGCTAGAATAGATTCTAAAATTTTCAAGTCGTTTTAAATTCATTTACCTATACCAATTAATTCTCTTTTTATTCATTTATTCCAAGATATAACTTGAAAGTTCAAATTTTATTTATCAAAATTTTCCAAAATTATTAAAAAAATTCTAACTCTTAAATTTTCAGAAAATTTCACAAGTGTCTCCTTTGCGTGGCTCGATTAGTTCAACTACAAATCGCCTCTACGGGCTCCAAACCAATCAAAGAAAACAAAAGCCAAGTGGTCTTCCATATTTGGGGCATAAAACCATCAATCAGTTAAAATTTTCTCAAATTATTACGTGCCTTTTTGTGTTTGATTTATATTTTGGCAAGCAATTTATTATCTTCTATGCAAATGAAGGTGCACAAGAAACAAATAGCAATCTCTTGCATGCCTGTACTTGCGAAATCTAAAAGAAATCAGGCTAATAAAAGCTTTGTGATGTAACTCTACATACCAAAACTAGCATGATATAAATCTACATGCAATCAACAACCATATTCCAACCATATGCAACAAATATCAAGAATATTCTGTAGTAAATGGTATGCATCCAATTATTTCAAAACAATATGGAGCATCTAGTGGTATTCTAGTTCCTCCAAAACCACCAACTAGAGTGAATAAATATCACTCCTGTCCCAAAATCTTCAAAAAATTCCTTTTCAAAATCACCGGGATTTAGGTCCTTATAACAACAATTCAAAATTCTTTGTCCATAAATTTAAACTTTATAGACAATGGTATATGAAATCACACAACCAATCAATTCAATTCACTCAAATCAATCAAAATTCCATGATAGAATAAACTAATACTAGCAGTCAATCAAATTCCACAAAGGAAATCTTATCACTTAACATTGTTTCAAAATGTCAAATGACTAACAAACAGATCTTAACATAGGTTCAAAACTTTCCTGATTGTCCAAAAATATAGATAATTATCTAAGCATACCATTTGCTCGTTAGCCTTTGGTTATTGCTTAGAAGATTATCCAAACTCACTCGGACAAAATGGAGAGTTATACTTTATATTTTATTAGTTTCTTAATTATATTTAAAATTCTTCCTAAATCACTTATATTTTTCACTTAGTATTTTATTCAATACAAAAATTATTTATGAATTACTTCATAAATTCATACCCAGGTTTTAAAATATTTTATAAAGTCATTTCTTTATTAAACATCAAATAATAGCTTATTCCACTTTTATCTACTTGTATAATACTCTTCCATTCCTAAGAACATACAAAATTTATTTTGTTTTTTTCCAAAGATCTATATGAAGTTCAAATCAAATTATGGTTTCTTAAAACCGAGTCAATCTATTAACCTTTTTAACTTAAAGTGTTGAAACGAATAAAATTTACGGGTTAACCCTAATTGTTAAATAGTTTACACTACCTAGACGTTTTAAACAATATGTTTTTAATAAAAACAATGTTTATCAAAACCTTCTTATTTAATTTAACCCAATTTAAACCTGCGTTAAATTGTCTCTTGTCTTATCTAAGGAAAGATCTTATTTATCAAAACAATCTCTTATTAGAATTACCTTTTGTTTTGGAACAAATTCCCTTTAGGGGAACTTAAAAATTAAATACCCGGTTTTAATTTCAAAACTCAATCTATTGAAAGCATACTGCATATATTTTGATGTATATTAACTTCAAACAATTTATTTATTTAAACTTACTTTGGATTTACTTGGATTTGTACTCATTTCAACTGCACAATGATAAAAGGAATAATTTACTAAGTACTCCACAACGTTTGTCTAAGCTAACATATGATCGTCACTAAGAAGATTATTTCGATTACCACAAAATAAATCAAAACAATTTCCTTCTAATTATCCCAAAGAAAATGCATTCCATTTAAAATTCTACTTCCCAACATATTTTTACTTTTAAATACTTTCAAAAGTACAGCTATTTCATTTCTCAAAAATTCCTTTGAAATTATATTCAAAAATTCCTGGATTTGGATTTAAAAATTCTTTTGAAAAAAACATGTTTTATAAACTAAATTTATATAAAACTTCCTTTATGTAAAATCATTTCATGTTATAATAGTCCTTCGTTATCATAATCAAATTTTCTCAAATGTTTATCTAAATGTTTTATCTTACCATTTAGACTCTATTTATAACTTTTTATTAAAGTTTAATCCTTAACTCACTTTACTAAATGGCGAGTTTTTAAATTAATCATATTCTTCGAACACCTTATAGTCAAATGGTGACAATTAATTCACAAAGGGTTCATTTTAGTTTAAGGTGATAAATGCTCCTAAACAAACCGAGCACAATTTTAACAACTAACAAGCAATAGTTAATGCTTCTAATTTAAATTAAGCATAACGGAAAAAACAATAGTGATAATAAATAAATATTATCGCATTTAAACCAACACACTATATAACTATATAGAGTTTTGAAAATTATTCCTTTATATATAAAAAATATAATCCTAGGCAATATACTTAATGTGCCAAATTTTTAAAAATTTAATACCATGTCCGTTAGCCTTGGTCAAGTGTTTAGAAACACATATCGATACCGTAGCGACGAGAATTCATAAAAACTCAATAGACTAATTAACATAATACATTTTTATAACATTAAAAATACGCTCTCGTATATATAATACTCTCAAACTCATTCTACGGTGTCACTTACCCTATCTCTAATAAGCCAAACCCTACCAATGCTAAGGTTCTTGCTTAACCTCGCGCGCTCTGATACTATGCTATAACGACCTGCCTTTTTGACCATCAAAAGTCGACACCTGAATGCTACTACTGTGTTCCAATGTCACGCATCCAATCAACAAAAGCGCAGATAGTTAGGATAAAAAAGAACAGAAAACAGAGAAAAACTGAATCTCACAGCGGAATCGACACATATAATATAACAAGGACAGTAGAAACTATCACCCCAAACATATAGAGTATGTCAGAGTTAAAAACAAACCTTATCAGCCAGATAGTTAAAACTTAACCTTACAAATGCCGATAGGTATGCTATATAATACAACGGAAAATAAATCTACGATAGTTGAATTTTCAGCTCCCCTTCAAGACTTCCAAAGCTTCAACGACAACTTGGGAAATAATCGGTCTGACCCGAGCATTATAATAAAATAACACCCAGATCAGTCTAAGAATATCAATGTGAGATAGCTCAAATAATAGGACACATATAAAAGTTCTATGAGACCACGCCGCTAACACGGAACGGGTTTTCACCTCACAAGAATAACATCCATACAGCCAAGAGCAGAAATACATATCAAAAAACAAACCGATGTATAAATGAGCATAATTAATGTTAAAACCAGACTTCAGAGAATGAAAATAAACCGAGTAAAATCCAAGTGGACAAAATGGATAAAACATGGAAAATGGTCCAACTTGATAGAATGGACTAAATTAGTTAACAATCCAAACTTGATAAATGAATAGAATAAGTGACAATCCAACTTTGATAGAATGGACTCAATCAATATTTAAATGCCATGATGAGGAGTTGGCTCAACTCGTGGAAATTTAAAGCTAAAACAGATTTAGGGATACGAATCAAATAAGGAAAGGAAATTTTCTAACAAATGACAAGGATGTACCTCTGGTGATATACTCTTGAGAAGCTCATTTAATCTGTGACACTTCTTGAAAACCTCCAAGCCGGACCCCTCTAGACCTTACCGAGAATCTGAATATTTCCATGTCTAAGTGCACAATAGAAACCAAACTAGATGAGATGTGATAATACCCTTTTGATGGGAGCAGCCCCACATAGCTTGGCCCCTACTCTTGCTTTGGTTTAGTCATTTCCAACAAAGGATAACAAAGCTTGATTTGAGTAGTCAATCGTTTTCAAGGTGACGATACACCATGAAGAAAGATGAATTCGATAATTAACAAATCAACCATCGAGGGTAATTATAATGATCGTATATGAAAATTAAATATAATATATTTACCACTACTCATTGGTTCCAGACAAGTCCTATCTCTCGATCGAAAATGAAGCCGAGCAAGTTGAGGTAGTGTTACCTCTAGGTATTTCCTTGACAACAATTTTAATCTTTGAGATAGAAACAAGTCCAAGCCTCATCGTTTAGCGATAAATGTATGACTAAATCCTTTCCATATAAGCGATATCGATTATGTGATTATTCTTCCATAAGCAAAATCGAATCTTTACTTTAAAAACTGAATTTGTGCTTGATTTCCATATTGGTAAATGCAACATCCCCTATTCGGAGGCCGAAGCTAAGCACTACAGATGCTGCATTCATCCATAGTATTAACTTCCGATGATGAAATATGGTAATGTTAATGGTATTCATAATATCAAAAGCACGTGAATATGAAAAAAAATCTCAAATTTCAAAAACAACCTTTCCGATTACATTTCACAAAACATGTTTCATATTCCATTACATAATCCCAATCATTTCTTAGGTGCATATCAAATATAATTATTGAAAAATACGCCAAGAGCGACATATGAAGATGCCCCCTTGGATGACTAGAGTACTATATAGTTGTAACTGACATAATACAACACGGCGGAATAAAAAAAAACAGCAACTCCTAAATAGCTACTCGTCAACCACCTACTCATCTCCATAAGCTTTATTCACCAACTTATTGAAAACATATAAACCTCAACTCTCAGCCTACTCAAATCGATTTTGTGCACCCAGGAGTTTAAGGAGAAAAACATAAACTTCGAGTCAAACATAAAGCCTGGTGTGAATAATACTATACATCTCAGTATTTGATATTAAGTGAGACCACGCCGCTTAGCGGAACAGGTTTTCCCTCACTAATATCCTTTTAAAGAAATATCGTTTGCAAATCATAACCCTACAACCAAAAATGGTTAAAATTGTAAAGTAATATCATGTAAACTTATATGTCAGGTAGCAAATGAACTATATGTCCGAACACTATAGTTTTGTTTAGCTAACTACTAACCTTTGGCTGACTGGGCCTACCAGACAATATAAATACATAATCTAACACCCGTTAGACACTCCTCTTCTGGACGGTCTGTCCCTAACTTATCTTCTCCCAGGGTCACCTGATCCTATTGGTTTTGCGGGCTTATCAATAACCTAAATCTATACAAATATATATTTTGTTCTGTGTGTAATATCATTTTAGTCTTACCTGTGAACAAAGCCCTACACACTGGAATTTTGAACTAAATTAGCTGAGGCTAATAGCTAATGTATAAGGTGCGATCTCGTACCTGTCCTCTCTGATATAGAAATATCTGAGTCATTTTACTTAGGGTAACCTTCCCTTAAATTTTCCTTGAAAACTTCTTCATCTCAAATTGATTTATTACCTTAAATCAAATTTAAACAAGGAAAATATCTACTCTATGCTTTACTCAAAATCACCTTGCCATGTTATATATACTTTATTCAAATCTTTGTTGATGAAACATTAAACCTTTAAAAGTGCCCCTTCCAAATCCATCGAAAGTATCCCTTTCGAAACCAAGTATGTAACATCCCACCTTTTCGCACGCTTCAAATCGACACACATGCCGATTCAAACCATACGGAAGGGCGGATTGTTATGGGGTAAATAAGAAAAACAGAGAAGAAATAAACAAAATAGAATCTCACAGCGGAAGGATAAAATATAATAATAAAATATACAGTTTATAAAACTGTTTACAAACATTTATATAATACATATCAGAGTTACACATACCAATAACAATGCAGCGGAACAGTGTGTAGTGCACTAGATAAATAATAATAGTAATACTACAAATCTTCGTCTTCGTCCTCCAGAGCTAAACTTCAAATCCTGAAACGCTCGGACTGACCCGAGCGAATTAAAAAGACAAAACACTCGAGTCAGAACTAAAAGATCTTATGTGAGTTAAATTAACAGAAATAAATATGAGTGCAGTAACTCAAGAGATGCTCGGGATTTACATCTCCTAAGGATCTGTTAAACTATTTACTATGTAGTATATTGCGCTATTATAATAGTGTCTATTTGTAAAATAAACTTACTTTTAAATAGCGTTAAGGCTTTACATTTTCCACCTTAACACAGTTATATATTCCCATAGTCTATACAGTACCGTAATCTCCCCCGTACTGGGCGTCGTCAGAGGGCACTCCATGGGTATGGTACAAACCCAAAATCGTATAAGGCGCGCTAGGGTAGGTGACACGACACAACTAGGCAATGCCAGGGTAGATATACCAATTACGCTTCCAGGCCGATGGAAACGCGCAGCGCGCAGCTGCCGCCCACCTCGGACAAACTCCCCACATCAAAGAAATCAAAAGTGAAGGTGGCCACCGAAAATCCAAAGTCTGAGTATAGTATCGAAGGGAAGTGTCCGATCAGAGGTGCTACCTCATTAACCCGTCGATCGCTCCTGTTTTAGCCACCTTATGCCAACTCACGGGAGTTGGGTCCTCGTATTTACCTTTAAAGGAAACGCCGCCACCAACCTACTTCGTTCTGGAATCTCCACCGCATACACGGTTAGTCAAAGTGGTTTTCGGTATCGACAGAGAGTATGTCCATATCCGATCCCGGTCTCTTTGCCAACCAATCGTTATTATAACACCGCGGTCTTTTCAAAATAGTTTATACTTTAAAACCAGAATAAAATATCCATTTCAAAACCATATAAATATGATATCATTTCCTTTTAAAACACAAAACAATATGATATCATCTTTATTTTCCAATATATTCTTTTCCAAAATCATAGGATTTTCAAAGTAAAATATTTAGAAATCAAAACTCTTGAATATAATATTTTCAAATTATACTACCTTGAAAATCATAACTTTGAAACAAGTATCCATTTCTTAAATGGTTAAATATTAAATTACCTTTATAAACCAAAAAGCTTCTTTAGATTACACAAGTCAATTTCAAATATCGATTTAAACTTCCAAATACCATTTCAATTCTTATGTTTCAAAGCTTTAAATATTTCACCATTTCAAAAACAACTCATTTGACAAATCCATATATATTAAATTCAATTACTTATTTATTTTATTTTTTTACTTGAAATCTTTACTTAATGAATTCAATATAATTTTAAGAAACTTTTAACTTCACATGACTGGAAAATCTTTTAGTTTATTTTATATTCATTTAAATCAACCTGATATTCATTTAAATCACTCTACACAAAATCAAGTTATAAAATCATATCCTTTTAAAATTCTAACTTTTCATTAAATTTCAATTTAACTTAATATTCATCTTCCAACCTTGTTCTCTTTTAAGTCATTAAAACTCCAGAAATTAAATTTTAAATAAATTCTTAATCGTATTTGATCTCGAAAATCAAACTTTATTTTATACTTCAAATCAAATTTATACAAAGCTTAAAACCTGAAAATTTCTATATATATATATATAAATAACCTAATCAATATCCATAAACCATATATATATATATATAGCTTTACAAAACCAAAACATTTCAAAATATATTTTATATATATACCGCGGTGCCTGTATAAAATTTTCTACCCTATGGTCAAGTGATACGGATGTTTATCATTTCAATCCGCAATTTAAAATAAAAATGCGGTTGTATATCATTTCAAACCGCAATCCCGAGTGAATGAAATGCACGATAACTTGCAATTTATACGATATAAAATACAGCATCCATTCATCCAAATATCAATCATCAACCATTTATTACAATCATCATCCAATTTAAACAACATTAATATAGAGCATATAAATTATACAGGTAATAAATAACATGTATTAACTAACAGTTTATATTCAATAATAAATTTAATAACTGTTACTAGCAATTTATATGCAAAAATAAATTCTAATTTAACTGTCAGTTGATATGAAATAAAAATTTAACATAACTATAACTGACAGTTACTATGCAAATAAATAAATTCTAACTGTCAAATTTATGCAATAAATAAAATAAATTAACAGTTAAATTAAATAAATGCAATTTAACAGAGATAATGAATAAAACATGCCAAACAGTCATAAATAAATTTCTACTCATATCTAAAATTAATTTAACAGACATAAGAAGTTTTAGAAGTTGTGAGTGGGTTAAAACACTCACCTTTTGAATTTAAATCGAATTTAAATCCGATTTAAATCCAAAATTCCAACGGTCTCCAAATCTGTCCAAACCAGCGTCATCAGATCCGGAATTTAATTACGATCCTAACAAAAGAAATTTCGCGCGAAATGGGTAACGTATGAAAAAGTTGTTCAATTTTAATAAGTTGAAACAAAAATTAAATAAAACAAAATTAAAGAACAACCTAATTAAATCTTGCCACGTCATAAAGCTTCTTCTCAACTAACGTATGCTCGTCCAGGGAATGAACCCATTTCAACGCACGCCCTCCCCATCTTTGACCGTACCTTTGGACCGCCCCAGGCCACCAGATGGTGACGCGCCTCCACCATTACGACTTCCCTAGCCGAGCTCTCCAATACCCAGAAACCAATTTGCAAATAGTCGCTCCAAATCAAAACGCCCAAATTGACTTAGGTTTCGAATTTCCTGATTTTGACCGCGATTTTCCGCTGACTCGAGTATCGATTTCGAAAACAGAGACCGCGCGTAGATTCGTATGGATGAAATCTACAACATATATATATATATATATATATATTTTTGGAATTTTTATGAGATGTTTGAATTTTCATTTGAAATTTGAATAGAAATAGATCTAGGTTTGCATCCATTTGAGGAGGAGAAGGAGTTGAAGAAAAGAACGTACAGACAAATGATAGAAGATGGAGGCTAGGGTTTTTGATCGTCTATTTATAGATAGATCGCAAAAGAATAGGTGTGCACGAATTTTAACGTGCAAACGGAAGTGGTCCCAAAAGATAAATAATATTAATTACACACGTTACGGATTTAGGAAATAAATAAATTCCTTATCATTTACATTTTATTTTAAACGTATTTACAAATGTAAATCTAGACGTTTCGTTTACGTTTCAAAATATATCCACAATTTTATCAATTTCCAAATTGATCTAAACAAATTTAGATGTAAATTAAAAGCTGATAAGTCTATCCATTGCAGTGTTAATTTCTCCACTTCCTTACTTTTAGAAATTATAAATTAAGTTTTCAAAAACCTATTTTTGATTTTCAAACTTTTATATACTCATCTTTTACCAGTAATAAGGATGCATTAACATTTGTTCATGGTTTCACCTTATTATCCTCAAATTCCATTTTAATTTTCAATAATTACAATTGTTGAATGTTTATACTTTAATTAAATTTATACATCTTGCTTTCTATAATCTATATCAACAAATGGTCCAATTATAAATAGAATTAGCATTAACTTCATCTTATAGGATTAACTACTCCAATTACAAAACAAATCTACGCTAACTGCATGATTTAAGTCAATTAATTGTAATTGAGTCTACATTAAATGTTATAAATTATAAATTGGGACCTCAATAAATTCGCTTATTGATTTAAAATCTTTCTATTTAGTAAATAGACATTTTATGGGTATAAATAAAATTTGAATTATAACACATGTCATTAGTGCATGCTTCATTTCTTATAAACTCCCCTTTATTAACTAGAACACATTGACCAAAAAAAAAAATTAATTTAGATTTATTTCAATCGTTTGCCGTTCTTAACTTAACATACTCAAAATGGTTAACCTAAATAATTGTTACCCTTTTACATTCAAATTCACTTACAACCATCATTACAACAATGTTGCCATAGATTTAGATTTAATTAAATAAATTAGATAAATGGGTAAAGTTTTGTAATTATCACTAATGCCAAATATATATGCATTAATTACTACTTATTATTATGAATTCATTTATAAATTTACTAGTTGCCTTTGTCTTCTTATATCCTATTTACTACCAAACTTTCTATTTAGTTATAGTTTATCTATATATATATACCTAGGCAAATCAAGTTCTTGTCTTTTCTGTTATTTCAATTAAATCGAGTATGCACAAATAAATTGTTTATTAACTTATTCTTACAAAATTATTTACATGCATTCAGTTACACCTAATTTAATGCATTGATTTTCATTTATAAATTAAAGGTTTTTCCTTTAAAAGCTTTTATTACTAACCATACTCCAACCTCTACAAGACATTGATTTAATTCAATGTACTATCTAATATTATTAATCCATTAAATAAATTCACAACTTACCCTTTGTTTTCCTATATTCTCTTCTTAGCCTAGTATAACCGTTTACATCATTTCAATTTATTCGTCATTTTATATCAACCGATAATAGTTAGCTTAAATTCCTATGGTTTCATTTCCTTTTCAACATATGCTTCATTATAAATTATAAATCTTTACTTCTTTCTAAAGTTAAATTATCTAATCTTATTAAAATGACAAAATTAACTGATGAAAATTTATGGGTCGTTACACTCTCCCCCACTCAAAACTTTTCGTCCCCGAAAAGGAAAAAGAAAAGAGAAGGAAGAATTTAATAACAGTACATCTTATTTCAAAAATTAACTTATAAACAATAATTTACTAAATTTATTGCCTTAAATAAAATATTTCCGTTTTATAATCATTATATCTTCCGATACTTAAATTATTAAAGTCTGTAAAACATTTTCAAAGTTTTTCTAAGTCCAAAATTTACGGAAAATTTTTGGCAGAGTCTCCTTTGTACGGGGAGGCTCGGGAAAAATATAATACCAAAATATAACAAAGTATCATATAGAATATTCAAAATAGTATATCCCAACACGGGAAATATATAAAAATATCGCTACAAAACGTAATCCGGAAACGTACCTATTTGTCGGGCAAATTACGCTTAATTTATGGAACCAAAATCAGTAGCAATTGCTTTCATACCTGCATTTCCCTTATATAATCTAAAAGGTTAACTATTTATATTAAAGTGAAATATTTTCATAGTTTCAACTACTAACAATAATCAATACACAATCATCGATTTCAACAAACAGCATACACAACAAACAAAACAACCATTCAGTCAAACAAGCAAATAGTTGTTCGGGTTCAAAACTTGAAATGGTACGGAATGAAAAATAACCATCTAGTGCATCATTTACTCAACAGTCATAGATGGGATAGAATTAGATTATTTATTCATCCAACAACTTCAAATTTCCTTACCCAGCCAACCATAAAGCAAACAATATCGATTTAAACCAACAAATCAATTTAACTTATTATAAATTTATATTTCATACATTAACAGTTTGATCTTTTCATTCATATAACAGTTTATCTTTTATTTTCATTTATTTCTTTAAATTATCCTTTTATAATTTACATTTATTTCCAACAACTTTTAATTTTATTTACTCATTAAATGTTTGCTTCATTTATTTTCACTTATTACTTCCAATTATTCATTTTCATTTATTTAGGTCATGAAAGTTTCTTTTATTTATATTATATTTAATGCACTCCTCAATTTCAATCATTTATTTAATGCTTACATTTCTATTATATATAATTATAGTAACCCTTTTTAATTTCACTTAAATTCTTAACCTTATAACATCCATTCTTATAAATAAAGGATTTTATTAACTCATTACCAAGGGTTTGCAGTCATCTATTTATATTACCTACTTTTATTATATTAAACTAGTAGCATTAAATCATTCTTAAGTTTAAAATCCTACACATCAATCCTCATTTATTAAAGAATTTCATTTTATTTACTTAAGCTTAAAATCACCTATTAATAATACTTACCTTTAATTTTAGTAAAATTCCAATTATAACTTAAGTTTATACCATTAACTTCTTATTTATAATAGCAATTCATTGAATACTTCATTATCTCCAAAATTTCTACTTGTATAATATTCTATTCCAATCTCTTATTTAACATTTCAACTTTTCATATTTGGTAAGTTATTTATGTTAAAGAAAATGCAAAAGAACTTATACAAGTTTTATCTCATCTTTTAATTAATTTAATGTTCAATAAATCTTAAATTTTCCCTTATAAGTTAAAAATTTAACTTCCTTTATAGCTTAGTATTTTAGTCTCTTATTTTATTTAGGGTTCCAATTATTAAATTTTTTCTATTTCACTACCATAATTGAAACAATTAATTAATGGAAATTAAGAATTAAATACCGGGTTAAATTTCAATAGATAAGTATATTCTTATAACTTATGTACCTCTAATTATATTTAAACAATTAAAATTTAGATATTTCAAAATAAATCTGCAGTAGAATTTACTACAGTGGCCTTTCCCCTTCGAAACTCGAAAATGAAAGTCGATGATGCGGCCGCCATCACCGAAATTATTTTCCAACGACAGAGAGGAAAGTACGAAACTTATTTTCTCCAAAATCTTCTTTAAAACAATTCTTCCAAATTATACTAAATATTTATATAAGAAAATACTTATAAACAAAATTATTATAATTCATAAATCCTTTGAAAGCAAATTCCAAAATCCCGGACTTAAGTTCTAAAATTTCAAAATTTCATTGATTTTAATTTCAATCTCATTTTACCTATTATTTAAAATTTTATTCCTAACAACCAATCTATTGCAACCAACAATATATATATATATATAATACCTTAATAAAATATTTTATATATAGAAAATATAATAGGCGAAGTTATTTCATTCACCTATATTAAAAACAAATATTATGTCGGTCTGTCCTATTAAGTGTTTAGAAATCCCTACTGATATCACAGCGTCCCATGCACCAACCAGAATTTATAAATACAAAACGGAACAAACTAACACAATATTAAAACCTTTTTATAGCACTAACAAATACGCTCTCTCATATATACACTCAGTGACTCCCATAGGGTATTACTACCCTGTTAGTAAAGAGTCAAACCCCACAAAGCTAAGGTTTATCGCTAAACCAAAGCTCTGATATCAGCTGTAACGTCCCGCCTTTTCGCACGCTTCAAATCGACACACATGCCGATTCAAACCATACGGAAGGGCGGATTGTTATGGGGTAAATAAGAAAAACAGAGAAGAAATAAACAAAATAAAATCTCACAGCGGAAGGATAAAATATAATAATAAAATATACAGTTTATAAAACTGTTTACAAACATTTATATAATACATATCAGAGTTACACATACCAATAACAATGCAACGGAACAGTGTGTAGTGCACTAGATAAATAATAATAGTAATACTACAAATCTTCGTCTTCGTCCTCCAGAGCTAAACTTCAAATCCTGAAACGCTCGGACTGACCCGAGCGAATTGAAAAGACAAAACACTCGAGTCAGGACTAAAAGATCTTATGTGAGTTAAATTAACAGAAATAAATATGAGTGCAGTAACTCAAGAGATGCTCGGAATTTACATCTCCTAAGGATCCGTTAAACTATTTACTATGTAGTATATTGTGCTATTATAATAGTGTCTATTTGTAAAATAAACTTACTTTTAAATAGCGTTAAGGCTTTACATTTTCCACCTTAACACAGTTATATATTCCCATAGTCTATACAGTACCGCAATCTCCCCCGTACTGGGCGTCGTCAGAGGGCACTCCATAGGTATGTTACAAACCCAAAATCGTATAAGGCGCGCTAGGGTAGGTGACACGGCACAACTAGGCAATGCCAGGGTAGATATACCAATTACGCTTCCGGGCCGATGGAAACGCGCAGCGCGCAGCTGCCGCCCACCTCGGACAAACTCCCCACATCAAAGAAATCAAAAGTGAAGGTGGCCACCGAAAATCCAAAGTCTGAGTATAGTATCGAAGGGAAGTGTCCGATCAGAGGTGCTACCTCATTAACCCGTCGATCGCTCCTGTTTTAGCCACCTTATGCCAACTCACGGGAGTTCGGTCCTAGTATTTACCTTTAAAGGAAACGCCGCCACCAACCTACTTCATTCTAGAATCTCCACCACGTACACGGTTAGTCAAAGTGGTTTTCGTTATCGACAGAGAGTATGTCCATATCCGATCCCGGTCTCTTTCCCAACCAATCGTTATTATAACACCGTGGTCTTTTCAAAATTTATACTTTAAAACCAGAATAAAATATCCATTTCAAAACCATATAAATATGATATCATTTCCTTTTAAAACACAAAACAATATGATATCAACTTTATTTTCCAATATATTCTTTTCCAAAATCATAGGATTTTCAAAGTAAAATATTTAGAAATCAAAACTCTTGAATATAATATTTTCAAATTATACTACCTTGAAAATCATAACTTTGAAACAAGTTTCCATTTCTTAAATGGTTAAATATTAAATTACCTTTATAAACCAAAAAGCTTCTTTAGATTTCACAAGTCAATTTCAAATATCGATTTAAACTTCCAAATATCATTTCAATTCTTATGTTTCAAAGCTTTAAATATTTCACCATTTCAAAAACAACTCATTTGACAAATCCATATATATTAAATTCAATTACTTATTTATTTTATTTTTTTACTTGAAATCTTTACTTAATGAATTCAATATAATTTTAAGAAACTTTTAACTTCACATGACTGGAAAATCTTTTAGTTTATTTTATATTCATTTAAATCAACCTGATATTCATTTAAATCACTCTACACAAAATCAAGTTATAAAATCATATCCTTTTAAAATTCTAACTTTTCATTAAATTTCAATTTAACTTAATATTCATCTTCCAACCTTGTTCTCTTTTAAGTCATTAAAACTCCAGAAATTAAATTTTAAATAAATTCTTAATCGTATTTGATCTCGAAAATCAAACTTTATTTTATACTTCAAATCAAATTTATACAAAGCTTAAAACCAGAAAATTTCTATATATATATATATATATATATATATATATATAAATAACCAAATCAATATCCATAAACCATATATATATAGCTTTACAAAACCAAAACATTTCAAAATATATTTTATATATATACCGCGGTGCCTGTATAAAATTTTCTACCCTATGGTCAAGTGATACGGATGTTTATCATTTCAATCCGCAATTTAAAATAAAAATGTGGTTGTATATCATTTCAAACCGCAATCCCGAGTGAATGAAATGCACGATAACTTGCAATTTATACGATATAAAATACAGCATCCATTCATCCAAATATCAATCATCAACCATTTATTACAATCATCATCCAATTTAAACAACATCAATATAGAGCATATAAATTATACAGGTAATAAATAACATGTATTAACTAATAGTTTATATTCAATAATAAATTTAATAACTGTTACTAGCAATTTATATGCAAAAATAAATTCAAATTTAACTGTCAGTTGATATGAAATAAAAATTTAACATAACTATAACTGACAGTTACTATGCAAACAAATAAATTCTAACTGTCAAATTTATGCATTAAATAAAATAAATTAACAGTTAAATTAAATAAATGCAATTTAACAGAGATAATGAATAAAACATGCCAAACAGTCATAAATAAATTTCTACTCATATCTAAAATTAATTTAACAGACATAAGAAGTTTTAGAAGTTGTGAATGGGTTAAAACACTCACCTTTAGAATTTAAATCGAATTTAAATCCGATTTAAACCCAAAATTCCAACGGTCTCCAAATCTGTCCAAACCAGCGTCATCAGATCCAGAATTTAATTACGATCATAACAAAAGAATTTTCGCGCGAAACGGGTAACGTATGAAAAAGTTGTTCAATTTTAATGAGTTGAAACAAAAATTAAATAAAACAAAATTAAACAACAACCTAATTAAAGCTTGCCACGTCATAAAGCTTCTTCTCAACTCATATATGCTCGTCCAGGGAATGAACCCATTTCAACGCACGCCCTCCCCATCTTTGACCGTGCCTTTAGATCGCCCCAGGCCACCAGATGGTGACGCGCCTCCACCATTACGACTTCCCTAGCCGAGCTCTCCAATACCCAGAAACCAATTTGCAAATAGTCGCTCCAAATAAAAACGCTCAAATTGACTTAGGTTTCGAATTTCTTGATTTTGACCGCGATTTGCCGCTGACTCGAGTATCGATTTCGAAAACAGAGTGCGCGTAGATTCGTATGGATGAAATCTACAACATATATATATTTTTTTGGAATTTTTATGAGATGTTTGAATTTTCATTTGAAATTTGAATAGAAATAGATCTAGGTTTGCATCCATTTGAGGAGGAGAAGGAGTTGAAGAAAAGAACGTACAGACAAATGATAGAAGATGGAGGCTAGGGTTTTTGATCGTCTATTTATAGATAGATCGCAAAAGAATAGGTATGCACGAATTTTAACGTGCAAACGGAAGTGGTCCCAAAAGATAAATAATATTAATTACACACGTTACGGATTTAGGAAATAAATAAATTCCTTATCATTTACATTTTATTTTAAACGTATTTACAAATGTAAATCTAGACGTTTCGTTTATGTTTCAAAATATATCCACAATTTTATTAATTTCCAAATTGATCTAAACAAATTTAGATGTAAATTAAAAGCTGATAAGTCTATCCATTGCAGTGTTAATTTCTCCACTTCCTTATTTTTAGAAATTATAAATTAAGTTTTCAAAAACCTATTTTTGATTTTCAAACTTTTATATACTCATCTTTTACCAGTAATAAGGATGCATTAACATTTGTTCATGGTTTCACCTTATTATCCTCAAATTCCATTTTAATTTTCAATAATTACAATTATTGAATGTTGATACTTTAATTAAATTTATACATCTTGCTTTCTATAATCTATATCAACAAATTGTTCAATTATAAATAGAATTAGCATTAACTTCATCTTATAGGATTAACTACTCCAATTACAAAACAAATCTACGCTAACTGCACGATTTAAGTCAATTAATTGTAATTGAGTCTACATTAAATGTTATAAATTGTAAATTGGAACCTCAATAAATTCGCTTATTGATTTAAAATCTTTCTAGTCAGTAAATAGACATTTTATGGGTATAAATAACATTTGAATTATAACACATGTCATTAGTGCATGCTTCATTTCTTATAAACTCCCCTTTATTAACTAGAACACATTAACCAAAACAAAATAATTAATTTAGATTTATTTCAATCGATTGTCAGTCTTAACTTAACATACTCGAAATGGTTAACCTAAATAATTGTTACCCTTTTACATTCAAATTCACTTACAACCATCATTACAACAATGTTGCCATAGATTTAGATTTAATTAAATAAATTAGATAAATGGGTAAAGTTTTGTAATTATCACTAATGCCAAATATATATGCATTAATTACTACTTATTATTTTGAATTCATTTATAAATTTACTAGTTGCCTTTGTCTTCTTATATCCTATTTACTACCAAACTTTCTATTTAGTTATAGTTTATCAATATATATACCTAGGCGAATCAAGTTCTTGTCTTTTCTGTTATTTCAATTAAATCGGGTATGCACAAATAAATTGTTTATTAACTTATTCTTACAAAATTATTTACATGCATTCAGTTACACCTAATTTAATGCATTGATTTTCATTTATAAATTAAAGGTTTTTCCTTTAAAAGCTTTTATTACTAACCATACTCCAACCTCTACAGGACGTTGATTTAATTCAATGTACTATCTAATATTATTAATCCATTAAATAAATTCACAACTTAACCTTTGTTTTCCTATATTCTCTTCTTAGCCTAGTATAACCATTTACATCATTTCAATTTATTCGTCATTTTATATCAACCGATAATACTTAGCTTAAATTCCTATGGTTTCATTTCCTTTTCAACATATGCTTCATTATAAATTATAAATCTTTACTTCTTTCTAAAGTTAAATTATCAAATCTTATTAAAATGACAAAATTAACTGACGAAAATTTACGGGTCGTTACAAAGTAAACCCCTTGCTTTCATCTGGGCCGAAAGGCCAAAACATTCCTTTCGAAACCATTCATATATACCTTTCAAAACCATTGAAAAACCATTCCTTCAAAGGTTACAAAACCTTAGACACCCTATCTTTAAAACCACTAAACATTGCCTTTCGAAAACATTAGAAAACCTTTCCTTCAAACCTTTCGAAATCATTGGGGAACCACCCCCTTCGTAACCATTCTTTAAAACTTTTCAAAAACATTAAAACATCAAACCTTTCGAAAACATTTGGGTTCGAGTAAAACATGTGGAACAACCTTTTGAAACCATTAAAACCATCTTCTTCGGAACCATTTAGGTTCTACCTTCAACAGAGCAAAAGGGTCATTAAAACATTTAAGTAGGAAGCAGTCCTAAGTAAAGAAATGATGGGGTCAAAACCAACCCTTCGAAAGCATTGGAGAAGCGGCATGGGTTTTCAAACAAAGTATACCTTCTTAAACCATTTGCTTCGAAAGATAGAAAAGCGGTAGCTAGGGGTTTTGACCCCGACGAAAGCATTTACTTAAAATAAAGGCGCAACCCATTTGTAACCATTCCTTAAATCAATTTGACCTAGTCGGAAGCCAACCAACTCGAAAGCATATCCTTCGAAAGCAAAGCAGGCGCGTTTTCATTTGAAATCTAAGTAAGGTTTTGACCTTCTTCGGAACCCCTGGTTTCGACCCAATACCTTCCGTCTATATCCAATTCACTACGCACCAAGTCTTTAATGCCACGCACATTGTTTTCGATGGTGATGGTGGCGGAGCTACTAAGTCAAAACCTAGGTGCCAAAAGTGGTGAAACATGCTAAAAGCATGCAAAAAATGATTATAACTTTAAAAAGAAATTCTTTTCAACTAACATGCCTTATTTATTAAAATATTATTGGGTTGTTAATTTTCTTTTCTGAAAGTGCTGCCATAATTTCAAAATTAAATAATTTAAATAATCTATAAAATACCCTTTCTCATTTTATAAATATATAAAACATTTAAGTCCCATACCTTAAATAATTTTATATATCTATTAAAACAATTAGGAAAATTCTACAAAAATTCTAGAAAATCATTATATTTTTTCTAACATATACTAATTTCCGATCCAAAACTTATATTATTTAACCGTAAATAATTTCAAACCCAAATAATCATTTTTCTCACTAGAAAATTAATATAAAATCCACATTAATCGAAAAATTATGAAAATTAAAGCTCGTCTCTAAAATAACATTTTTGATCTAAACCTAAAATTGCAAGTCATTTGGATGTCAATAAATAAGGTTTTCACATTAAAACATGTCATAAACCTATGTGAATGAGCATAAATCATCAACAAGCATATATAAACATTTTATCCTTCAAAATCATGGCATAACATTGCAAAATAAATCGAATTAACATTAAAACCGAAAACACTTAAGAAATATAAGATGCAGTCATTGTTCACCTTAGCTTTAAGATTGAGGCTTTGAGATTGAGGATTTGAGATTTGATCTTGATTAAGTTGCTTAAGCTTTTCATCTTGAAATCTTCTCTTTTCTTTTCCTAATGGTGGTTGGCCTCTAGCTTGTATTTTTGTTTTGTGAATATAGAACGAACATGAAAATGATGGGGTTAAGGGGTTTAGGGTATAAGGATGTGTCATATTCCTATATTACCCCTTATCTATCTGCCTTAAATTTAAATTCTTTAGCTCATTTGTATACGGCACGTCTAACCTTACTAATCACAAATCTCAACCTATTAACCATTTTACATTATTTCATTTAATTTACCTAATTGAATGTTCCTAATAATGTTACTTAAAATATGGCGTGTTACTGTAAACACTTTCAGAATTAGTTCCTAATTGTTGAAACGTTGAGAGAATAAATTTTCAAGTGCACGACCCTTAAGGCCTAAACTAACATCAGACTAAACACTTAGAAGATTATCCAACCTAACATTCCAATAATCGAGTTCAAATTCCTTTTTATAACTTTAAAACAATATTAATTATCCTGAAAGATAATTAATCACATTTAAAAATTTCTTTTGAATAAACAAATACATTATCTTTAATATAATAGATAATTATTTCCAAACACTTTTATAACATTGGTAAATTAACTTTATAATCTTTATTAAATCGTTCAGTTAACTTTAATTCAGTTGATTAAAGCAATTTTATTATATTAGTTAATTTACTTTAAATATCATTAATTTCAAGGATTAATTAAAATTCAAATAATCATTAGTTAAAAATGAATAAGTCTTTTGTACATTATTTATTAAGATGATAAGTAATTTTAAATTTCATTGATTAAAAAAATTAATTAAATTTAAATAATAATAAATTAATTGGATTAATTAAATTCAAAACTCATTAGTTAAAATGCTTAATTAAAATATCATTTGTTAAAATGATTTATTTAACTATAAAACATAACCAATTAAAATGGTTTAACTAAATTTCCAAATACCATAGCTAAACCAATTAGTTAAAAACTAAAACGATTAATTAAATTCAAAACAATCATTAACTACAATGATTAATAAAATTCAAATATAATTATTTAAAATAACTGATTACTTTTAAATATCATTAATAAAATGATTATTAATTTCAATTATCATTAATTGAAATAATTAATTAAGTTCAATAGATTAATTAAACTCCACTATCATTAATAAAAAGAATTAATTAAACTCAAATAATCATCAGTTAAATGATTAATTAAGTATAAAATACCATTAGCAAAAATGATTAATTGAATCTAGAGAAAAACCAATTTTAAAATATTATTTTTTAAATTATTAATTAATCTCAAATCATTAGTTAAAATGATTAATAAATCAAAATTATCATTAATCAAAATGATTAATGAATTTTCAATAATTTTTTTATTCGAAACACAAGCTCACATTCATATGATAAGGTTTTGGGAATGAAATTGAATAAATGATGATATAATGAAATTGCTATAACGGTAATTAATAATTTAAATGGAACATCAGGATTTGTTTTAATTAACCTTTAATATATCAGCATAAGGATGTAAATAAATATTTAATGGTGAGAAACCCCTTTGGGTCTCTCTACAGATTTTTTTTTTGTAAAACAATGGTTATGGATAATATATAGATATGGGTTTATAATGATCAAATTAATATGTCATCCATTTTTCAAACAGAAATTAAACCAAATAATCAATCAAACAATTGATTAACATCCAAGAAATCTATAAATATTTATAATATCGTAGATATGCTATAATAAAACTTAATGTGAGTTAAACTTACGTTGATTTTCGTTTTCGCCAAAACATCCCAGTTTCAGACTAAAACCGAACAACCCTTCGATTTTAGTCTAAATTTTCACTTGCTCCAAACCCAACCAAACCATTTACATCATCAAGCTCTTAACGACATGGGTCTAACATAAAAAAGGCGTTCAATTCCGACCTCGTATGAGTGAGATATGAATTTTACAAGTTATTGAATAATTTAAAATTAAAATTAAACAACTTTATAAAAATTACAAAATTGCCCCCTCCAACCTTTCTTCTTCTCCTAAATCACCTATGCACGCTCATATCAGTGCACAATCTCATGCACGCATAGCGAAGATCGTACACCACTGACCGAAACTTCAATCGAACCACTTCAACAAGTTTCTCTCACCGAATACCATTCCATTGGCACCACCACCGCACCTCTCCTACCTTAATGAAAACATTACGCAGCAGACCCCACTCGACCTGGCACTGTTCACACGACCAAAGTCGTCGCTAATTCTTGTCGAAATTCGTCCAAAGCGGCCTCTCGCCTCGACAAACCCAGAACTAAACTCCAAATTGACGATCGAAGCTTGAAACTATTGCCAAGCTAAGTCCTAGCTCCTACAACCCGTTCGACATACTGTCAATTTCGCCATTCCAAAACAGTGCCTATCACTAAGCATATCAATGTGAAGATCTCACTGAATTGAGATTTTTAAAACTTGTTTTAGGATTTTTCATGAAGTAAATTTTAGAAATTTAATTTTTAATGTAAATTTTAGAAGAGGGAAACAAAATCTCATTTACAGGCAAGTATAAATGGGGTGAAGACGTATGGTTGAGTATGCGGGGTATGGGATAGGTATGCAGTGGGTATGGTCTAATTATGGGCATATATTTATATAGTATTTTAATTTTATTTAATAAAGCAATACAACAAAACATACCCGAAAATCCCGAACTCCGAACGAGATATGCCGCCGGCGTTCTATATGTTGTGACCCTATTCCGGACGCAATGGATCTTTTACCGAGGTCTAATTCGATCATATGTAGAAGATAGCTTTTTAGGTCCAATTATTATGTTAAATTTTTGATATTAATTTCAACGCGTTTCGATCTCCCATGACTAAACGATTCATCTAATCGTAATGAAATTCGATGGCGTAATATAATTTACTATTATGGATCCAATGAACCTGGCAGTCAACTCCAGCTAGGCAACTCTATTGGGTTGTTCCTACTGAGCAGATTTTGTTAGGATGTTCCTGCTAGCCTACTCCAAGATTTCTCCGACTTGTCCACCATTACTATTATAAGCTTGGCTCTCTCGAATCCTCCATTGTTGTTGAATGCCTTCGTATTTATAAGAGTGAAGGTATAAGGTGGTCAAGCCGATAAAATAGGCAGTTTCCCTGTATAACATGCTTGGTTTAGTATATTCCATGTATACAATATTTGGTCTGGAGTTCCCTATTTTAGCTTACTCGACATCCTTAATTTGACACCTTGGGTCCGACCACCTTGGTTTGGTAGTGCTCTTGATCAACAATGTCTTAGTTCGATGCTCTTGGTTTGGAAGTAACTTAGTCTAGCGGTTTTCGATGGTGCTTCGGTCTAGCAGTTCCTCTGTCCGGTGGTGCCTTTGTTTAGCGATCTCTCTTTCTAGTAGTGCCTCAGTTTGAAGGTCTCTGTTTTTGAAGGTCTCTCGTTCTAGAGGTCTCTCTATCCGACGATACCTCTATCCAGTGGTCTTTTTGTCTGACAGTGCCTCGGTCTAGAGGCATATCTATCCAGCGGTGCCTCGGTCTGGAAGTCCCTTTGTCCGGCAATGCCTCTGTTTGATGGTCTCTCTGTCCAGTGGTGCCTCGTTCTGGAGATCTTTTTATCCCCTAGTGCCTCGGTCTGGCGGTGCCTCATTATGATGGTACCATGATCTGGAGGTATCTCTATCCGACGATGCCTCTATCTAATGGTCTCTCTATCCAGCGTTGCCTCAGTCTAGCAGTCTCTATGTCCGACAGTGACTTGGTTAAGCGGTGCCTCGATTTGGCAAAACTCTGATGCCATGATGTATTTATATGTACGAGATTGGTTAGAGATCTGTTAGGTAGTAAACGTTTAGGTTTCCTACCAGATCATTTCTCTGTTGCATACAAATAATGTTCTTAACAGGAATCAAACTTCTAACCACTCTGTTGGAAGCATGACACTCAACCACTTATGGTACACACTTTTTATGCCATAATTACTCCATTTTAAGCAAGAATTAAATGAAACTTGAACCAAAGCCTCGTATCGTTGAGTAAAGTATTATAATGCCTCTGAAAATTCCATTTGTTCGAAGTAGATGGTAGCTCTCCAAGGTGGGGCATATTTCGGTTTGGTAGTGGACCAATTTTTAAATGATCATATCTTCTAATCCATAGCTCAGATTGAAATGTGGTTTCAACCTAGATGCATGTCCTGATCTTAGGAACAGTTTAAAAGTTCTTTGAGAATATTTTAGACTATGCCAAATTTTTCCCCTAACACTTTGTCTTGCTTTTGTAATTACATGATGGCGCCTTTAATATGCACCATCCGGTCATTTCTATACTCTTTGATGTCTTTTCGTATTCACCATGCTGTAGGCGAAAATTCCCACAACATTTGCCTCCAAAGCATACTTTCATAAAATACAAAGTTAGCTTTGTTTCATTTAAAACAGTCCTTCTTTCTCACGTGATGGTTATCTTGAACCCTGAATGTCCAAATCCTTATTCATGTCATTTCGATAAGTCTTCCACTGCTAATATATTGTGAGGCTTTGCTCACTCGGGGGAAACCTTGTTGATTATTCCAAGGCATCTTCTATCAGTATGACGTTTGTAATTTGTACTTTCTTGGTAGCATAGTCATCTATCATGATTTCCCACTGATTCTCATCTCTATTCAATGGGGAGTTTCTCTCTTTGGTTCAACCTCCTTGCCCTTAGGTCCTGAGGGCCATGTGTTGTCTTATTAATAATCAGAGAATACGGAGTTCCCTAAAAATAGGGATATATCGTGGCACTATGGTACATGGACCCCACGATGTATATTTTGTTGTATTGAATTTGGTTTGGCGGATTAAGATTAAAAGTGATGGTATATTTTTCCTAGATGATCGCCATGCGATTCCACTAGAGACTCGTTCACCAATACAATGCACACTTGTATAGATCAATCATCAACAAGTTTGGACAGGTAATCGGTTTCTGTTGAAGTTTTGAATGTAGGTTCATCATGCACTTATGCAATGAAGCTAATCTTCTTTTGATGTTTGTGTGTTGTTGCGTGTAATATTTATTCTTGTCCATATTCTCCTTTTCTTGGCCAGTACTCATAATATGTTCGTTCCGCATGATTCCTAAGTGTGCTTGTTCTTTTAGCAACCTTTCTCATCGCTATCTTGAATAATTGTATGGGATTGATCACCAACAAGTTCGGTAGTGTAAGAAGTTTCTATGATTAATCGTTCCCTAGCCTATACTTTATATTTCATGTTTGAATACTTACGCAAGCGCATATATATCTTGTAGAAAATTTAAATTAAATTTTAGATTAGTTGTTACATTGTGTTTGTATAGTATTTTTCTTAGCTATTAGCTTGTTATCAATCTTTCATTGCTTCCTTATGTACTTGTATAAGGTCCATCACTAACAAGTCTGACATGAGGAGCATATAGGTGAAGTAGTTACGTATTATTTTGTTAGCTCTCGCAACTGCACTTCCTTTGCCCTCAATATGTTTGTACACGCGTAACACCCCTAATTTTTGTTTAACATTATTCAGAAAATTTAATTTAAGTAGAATAACGTGAGATGATAAAGAGAATAAGATTTGTTAACTAATATGGATAGGGCCTTAATTAATCAATTAATAATATTGTTTTAAACATAGAATAGAAGGAGATTCATGAAAGGGGCATAATGAGAATAAATCACTTTTTCATTCGCTAAACCCATCCTCTTTCATTCACACTCCATTCATTATCAAAAATCAAAACAAAACTCAAGAGGAGGCCAACCATTACCAAGAGGAAAACAAGAAGAAATATAAGAGAAGCTTAAGGGAAATTAATCAACAAATCTCTTTTATCCAATATAAGGTGAATAATAGTTACGCATCTCATTTGTTTATGTTTATTTTTGAATTTATGATGGATTTTCGAATTGATTATCATAATATTTCAAGTTTGGATTGGTAATATCATTGTTTGATTGAATGATGATTTGTTGAGAATATGGAATTGTTTTAATTTTAAAGGCAAAACCTAAGTTTTTGACCTCCTACTGATTTGAAATTTGAATATTTTGTGTAAAATATTATTTTGGAGATGTGTTTTTCAATTTCATAATTTTCCAAGTTCAAATGAATATTTTATGAATTTCCTAAGAGGAAAAATGAGTATATTTTGGGTTTTTAATTGTTAAAAATGATTAA
This sequence comes from Allium cepa, assembly GCA_030765085.1. Classification (NCBI taxonomy): domain Eukaryota; kingdom Viridiplantae; phylum Streptophyta; class Magnoliopsida; order Asparagales; family Amaryllidaceae; genus Allium; species Allium cepa. The sequence continues at coordinate 454,955,819 of CM060938.1, read as the reverse complement.
ATTAATATTTTGGTCCTGAAATTTTAATAGATGAAAGAAGAAGGAAATTCAAATTTTTGGTGAATTTTGGGGTTTTTCTCTAATTGTTGTGATTTTCTATGAATTATTTATTCTAGAAATGCTTCTAATTAATATATGTTAATTATATTAATTTTGAAAGTTTTGCAAGGTTAATAGAGAGGGTAGAACGTGACCTACCAGAAATGAAAAGTAATTTCCTATTCAATAATAATTTGACATGAGGTAAGAGTTAGTGTACAGTTTTATCTTTAAAAGGAAGTAAACCAGTTTTTAACGTATTTACAGAAATACCATTCATCATAACTTATGGACTCGATACCTCAAAAAATTATAGATGTTCAACAAGGTTAGATGCATGCAATAACAACTTGGTAGTTATATGATGCATCCACCTTTACAAAGAATTAACAAGGGTTGATGCATGTGATGGCTACTCGATAGCTATGTGATGTATCCACATTTATAGAGACTCGATACCTTGTACTATTAGGGGTTTGATATACATGTATAAAAGAGGCTCGACAACCCTATAGGTTTAGAGATTTGACACTTTCATTTTTTTAAAAGTGGAATTCTCATATTTAAGAACTCGATACTCTTAAGTTTGAGGGGATCGAAACCCTTAAGTTTTTATGAACTCGTTATCCCATGTCTTATAGAGATTCTATAGCTTCTGCGTAGCTACTCGATATATGTTTTTAGCAGCTTAATTGTCATGTGGTATGCAAACTCAATAGCTATTTAGAGGCTCGGGAGCTCATATTTTTAAGGATTCGACATCTATAATTTAGCGGCTATGCGGCCATATGTTTTAAAAACTTGAAAGTTATGTTTTAGAGGCTCATTAGCCTATGTTTCCTAAATGCTCGACATCCCTATTACAATAACAAATGTTTTAAAAGCTTTGTAAAGGTGATAGTGCTTTGACATAAGACTTTGGCTAAGTGTTTGGGCTTTGTTTTCCCTATTGTAAGCAATGGTTTCAAGCGGTTAATCATTTATAAAGGTAAACGTTTTCAAGCAAATGAAATGGTGATTTGGCCAAATTTTATGTAAATTTTTCCAAACGAATTATTACATGAAAGTAGTAATTTTTTGATGGATATGACTATTGATTGAACATATTTGTATGAATGATATTATATGTGCTTGTTATCATTTGATCGGTTAAATTTACTTGTTTTATCATTTGACATACTCATATTTGCAGTATCCACCATTGCATCTTAGGTAGGGATAGAATTACTAGTTAAGTTGCTCCATTAGTGAGTATAGTTAGACTAAACTCCTTACCAAATTTGGGGGCCTCCTAAGCATAGTTAGAGATTTAATGGAAATCCGGTTCTGTTTTAGCCCAAGTCAGCCTGATAAGTTATTAGTTTTCCTGTGAAAACTAATAGGTTCATAGTGCCCCTAGGAAAACTATGATTTGGGATAGAGAGTCAATTTTATGGGATGGGTAAACCTTGGGAATGCATAACCCCTTTAATAACAGACTAGTTGTATCTACTCATATCGCATGCATATGGTCATATTATTTTTGTTTTAACCATTGTGGTTGCACGTGCGTGATTTATATACAAATTGACATATTTTGATAAGATACTAGTTAGGAGAAAACCCATTTCGTTCTGTGGCGTGGTCTCATTAATATCTTTTTTGGTTCGAGATGGTACGTTATTATTCACATTAGACTTTTGGCCTGATCCAAAGTTTTTTTTTCCTTTTAAATTATCGGGTACTCATTTTAGTAGTTCGAGAATAGTTTTCAGGTTTGACAAATAAGCTTTTGAAGACTTGCAGAAGGCAAGCTAATATTAGAAGTAGATTTCCGCTATATTTTTTGAAGTGTTATTTTTGAATGGATGTATTGAAAAAATTTATTATTGTCAAGTAGTTAGACTCTGACCATCCAAAGTGGCACCTTCATATGTCACTCTTGGAATATATTTGTATTTATTTTATTTTTCCTGAATGTGGAATCGATGGGATTATGTAATGAATATGAAAATTTATTGATAAAATGTGTTTTGAAATTTTCTGTATTAATGTGTTCTTGATGTTATAGATACAATAATCTGATCTTATTTTTATCATCGGGAATTAATACTATGTATGACTACAATATCCATAACGCTTAGTTTCGGGACTCAAAATGGTTGATATAACAAAGTTGGTATCAGAACATGGTTTATTGAAAATTTAAAAGATATTGATGAAATAACAATTAAAATATTTTGAAAACATAACCCAAATGAATCAGAGAATTATATTAGGGTATGGGATAACGCTATAGTAACATACTTGTTATTTGCTATATGAATATGTATTCTATCTCTATTCTCCCCTGTCTCTTAGGCTATTATTTTGTATCTAACGAAGACTCATATGCATATTACAATAAACAAGATACGTAAGTAGGAAATGGAAGAGTAAAGCTAGGTGGAGGAAGCACCACAACTAATGAAAATGTTTAACCTAATGCTAGAAGGAATCTAGATCGACAAGTAAATGCTAACCCAAATGCAAATGCTAATATGAGTGCTGGAACTCCATCAGTAGATATGAGAACTATGTATCAGTTCTTCGTGAATATGATGTTTGTTGAAGCTGCGGCTAGTTTGGTTAGAGAAAATGTTGGTAAGTGGGAGGTGCTAATGTCGGGGTAGCTGCTCATAATAACTGTGCCGTGTTGAGCCATGATTATACCAGACTAAGAGGAAAGGCTTTTATAGGAACGAAAAATGGCATTGAAGTTGAAAATTAGTTGTTGCACTGTGAAAGGATCTTTGCTGACATAGGCTTGAATGATGGCACAAGAGGAGGTTGGCATCTAGACAATTGTAAGAAGCTGCTTTGTATTGGTGGAGTGGTGTGGCTGTAGGAGTACTAAAAGAGAATTTGACTACGGCTGAATTTAGAAGGAGATTTGAGGAAAAGTTTACATTCTAAATATCCAGGCCAACTTTGCTCAGGAAATTATGCAACTAAGTTTGATGAGTTGGCCAGATACGGATATGATACTATTGATACTATGATAAAAAGGAACGAGAAGTTCATTTATGGATTAAAACCAGAGCTTGCCACGGAAATTATGCCGCATCTTAAGGATCCATGTGATGTGGTGGTGGAGGTAGTATTAAGGAATGAGGAGATGCTTTTGACATTTGGAAATGATAAGCCTGTTGAGCTTAAAGGTTTTCAAGGAAAGAAAAAGAAGTTCTTTAGTAAGAAGGAAGCTCAGAAAGGCATACCTGCCAAGAAAGGACAGAAAATATTATTTGTCACAAGTGTGATAAGAAAGGGCACTTCGCTAATGAGTGTCAATCCAGTGATGGAAAGAAGGTCGTGGAAAAGAATGATGTGAAGTGTTACAATTGCAATCAGATGGGACACTATAAGGATGAATGTCCAGTGTCAGCCAATGCAGATAAAGGAAAAGTTTTGCTCTAGAGCCGTCAACTTCTAGACCAACCGCAAAAGAGAAAGGAAAGTGTAACGACCCATAAAATTTTAATAATTTTATGTGTTTTATTAATATATTTAATTGAAATTATGTGAATTTTAAACAATAAAATTTTGAAATATAAATTTGATATTGGAATACGTCTAATTAAACACGGCAACTGGCAAATTTTGATCAGAGAATATGAAAGTTTATTTTATTGTGTAATTCTATTTCAGTTTATATCAGTTAATATTTGATGATAATAAAATGTTTTCCAAACCTAAATATTTTTGTATAGAAAAATTATAAATCATCTTCTGAGCAAGACGTCATTTTTTGTTTTTCCAAATTCGGACTTTTTTAGCTCTGTCGATTTTATTTTTCTGCATTTTTGCTGCATTTTCCGCTAGTAGAAAATTCGAATTATTATAATTTTATCGTATCATTGATATCTGTATACCATTTTAATCGTCTCGTCGTGCTGATCACCGTCGTATATTCATATTTGAGCTTCGGTATCCAGTGTGCGATGAAACCATGATACGGTTAACCGTAATGGTATTCAATTTGTAATCTTTGGCGTTCCACCATCAATAAATCAGCTACCAGTTGAAAACCAACGGTCATAACTTTAATATTTCTTGAATACAACTCCTTGACTTTTGCTACTTCTTAATGTCTGCTTTTTCCACCTTTCGTGTTGCTGGTTCACACTTTTGAGAAAGAAATAAAACCCAATAGACATATATTATAATATATTTTATGCACTATACATTTTTCATTTGGATCTGGAGAAACGTTTCCGTTCATTTTCTCTCTGCGTTTGCTTGCCTTTTCATTTGTTATGCCTGCAACTACCAAGTCTTCTCACCATTTTTAGCAAGCTTCTCACCAACAAAAAACACATCTCCTCTTCCCTCCCTTGCTTCTACTCGCGCACGCAAGCAAATACCTCGGCCTCAAGTCCTTCCGCACCCCGCCGTTATCCCCACCATGGCCGAAGCCTTTGTGCCGCGCTGCCTGTTCCTCAGCTCGCCTCCTCCTTCTTCTCGCCCAGCCTCAATTCCCTCCTCCAGCAACCGCACTCAAGGCCCGCCGTCACCACCTCCCTTCATTTGATGGCCGACCACTTGCCAGGCCGAGCCCACTTCCAGAACCCGACCCACCAAATCACACAGTGCCAAACTCCTCCCGCAAGCCTTCTTCTACCATCAAACTTTCCTTCGCTATCTCCTCTTTTTCCATGGCCGAGCAACCCCATGCGCCGCCATCCATCCTTCCACGCCTCCACCCATCGCCTTTTCTGGCCCAGCACGACTACTCCTGTTGATTCTACCTCATCAATGGCAAGTTGTCTTTTATATTAATATATATATTATCCTCTGTGTGTATATATCGGGTTAGTATTTGATTTCTTTATATATTTTACAAAATATTGATTTCTATACATATAGTTATTGTACTGACGATAGTTATATATAGTAGTTTTGATTTTTTTGAGTTTAAACAAGTGTATATATATTAGCTTTAATACAAAATATATGTTTTTTTAATGATTTCTTCGTTTTATATCTATATATTGCATTCGAATGAGTACTCATATATACATAAGTTTATATATATTTGTTAACATATAATCTGCAGGGCTTTGTAAGTTAATATATATATATATATATATATATATATATATATATATATATATATATATATATATATATATATATATATATATATAGGTTGGTCTGCATAGGTTGTTTCTACTATATTTAGACTACCGTATTTATACATAGTTATATTTAAAATGTTATATGTATAAAGTTGCGTTTATATTTTGCCTTCTGGGAATAGTACAGCAAGTTATGATTCTCATTCTTTCTTCCTTATGAAACTATAACGGCTGTTTCTTTCTTTTCTTTTGTTAAATCTAGTTGCTAGTAACTTTAAAACAAGTTATCTTTAATTTTTAAATGCATATTTCTATTTGAAAAAAAAAGAAAAAAAACTTAGTGCTGCTAGTGTATCGCTTACCCTTTTCTACATGACATGGTATAAAGCATAATTTGGCTGTCATGAGTAGTTTTAGCTTGTGCAGATACCATATTGTTTTGCACATTGGTTTTGTTTGCTACTTATTGCAATAGTTGCTTGACTGCTAAAATTTGAGTCCGTAACAATGGATTTTGAATATGTGTGTGTGTGTGTATTTTACATGTTTTTACATGTTTTTAAGAATTTGTTTTGGGAAATGGTTCAAGTAAAATAAAAATCTTTGATTTGTAATGCTTGAGTTTAAGAATAGTGACTTAGAAATTTTTATAATATTTTAATCTTTGTCTTAAATTAAATACTGAATATATATATATATATATATATATATATATATATATATATTCAGTTTATATCAAATCTGATTATCTTGTTCTCATCGAATCTTATCTATCAGCTTTGTCATCAATTCATGCTGATTTTGCTTTTCTTCGATTCGTAATTCAAATTTCAGTGTGTCCGTATCAGTGTGAGTATCCGGGACATCGTCAAATATCTCTAGCCTCGAAAGTGAGCAATCACTCACGATTTACGTTCTTATATATTAAATTTGATTTCAATTGAAATGACAATTGAAATATGCTACTGTTAATTATTTACGTTGTTATATATATGCTATTACCCGTATCTGTTCACCTGTGACATCTGACACCATTATCTGTTATTTATATTGGCGACATATGTCTTTTATATTATTACCATATCTGTTATCACCCTGCAAGTTCCCTATTAGTATAGAATTCAATATCGGTTGAAACGATACATACCCGAACAGACTTTAGAATAGGAGAAAATTGTTATGGGTTGAAATGATAAACCCAAGCGATTTTCATTGAATTGAATTTGGGACTATGGGTTGAAATGATATACATATATACCCGTATATATTTAAATTGCGGATTGAAATGATAAATATCCGTATCACTTGACCATAAGGTAGAAAATTTTATACAGACACCGTTGGTCTATATATAAATAATTTGAAATGATTACTATGGTTTGGAAGGAAATATATGGTTTTATATAAATATTGATTTAGATATTATATAAATGTTATTTTATATATAGTTAAATTCTTGATTTTAAGCTATGTATAATTTTTTTTTAATATAAATAAGCTTAAAAATAAAGTTTGATTTTATTAAAATATAATATGGTTAAGTATTTATTTAAATTATTTTAATATAGAGTTTATAATGATTTAATAAATTAGGTTGAGAAGATAGATTTGAAATTAATTTGAAATTGTATTTAATTAAAAAGTATATTTAATTAGAAATCGATTTGGAACTTATTGAATTTGAGACTTTCAAAGGATAAAATTTATAACTTGATTTCGGTTAAGGGGATTTTAATGAATATTTCAAGTTTAAATAAGTTGAAGAAAATATTTAATTTATTTGTAATTTGGGGTTTTATTTAAATAATATTGGATTTACTAAGTGAATATTTCAAAACTAAATAATAATAAAGTTAAATTAAGATACATATGAAATTATCAAATTTAGTTTTGAGATTGTGAAATATTTAAAGCTTTAGAATATATTGAAATTTAAATGGTTTATTTGTGGTTCAAATCTGTATTTGAAATCATTATAATAGTTTATTGAGAACTGAATTGAATTGAAACTGATGATTTGAGATTTGACTAAATTTGAAATTTTGGGATTGGTGTTGATTTGGAATTGATTTGTGAAATTTGAGGAAGTTATTTTATTATATAAAGTATTTTTAAATTATATTTAAAACTATTTATATATGTTACTTTATAAATTTATTTCATATAAACTATTTTAATATAAATTATTTTTAATACAAACTATTTTGAATCATAACTATTTTTATATAAACTATTATAAATTAGAACTATTTTTATATAAACTATTTTAAATTATAAACTATTTTATTATATATGCGATTATTTAAATATAAATAGTTAAGTGGGAAGTGTTATGATTCCAAAGCATTATGATCTCTAAATTTTGATTTCTAAAGTATTATGATTTCCAAAGTGTTTGATTTAGAAAGTGTTATAACTTTGAAGTACTAATATTTTGTAAATGGATATATTTGAGATGGATATATATATATATATATATATATATATATATATATATATATATATATATATATATATATATATATTAAAATGGAAATGATATCGTATTCGGTTTTGAAATGGAAGTGATATCGTATTGATATGGTTTTGAAATGGCAATGTTATTTTGGTTTTGAAATATAAACTATTTTGGAAGTTTATTAAATGACCGATTGGTGTAATAATTACGTAGTTATTGAAGAGTCCAAGATCGGTTAGGGACATACTCTTTTTCTAAACCGAAAACCACTTTAATAACTATTATACGTGGAGTGTGATCCAAAATGAAGTGGTTGGAATGATGACGTTGCTGGATTTGAAGAAAGAGAACGATAATGGATAGCCTTGACACTTGTGTCAAATTTGAAATGACTTAAACAGGAGCCGTGCTGGACTAATGAGGTTAGCCACCACTAAGAGAAAACACTTCTACGTAAACTATTCATTACTTGTTTTTTATTGGTGCGCACCCTTGAGTTGGGAGTGTTGTTTCGCGGTGTTGCGATCGTTGCGGCGATGCGTTCTCACCAGTCCGGATCAGGCAAACGGTAGTTTCACTACCTTGGGTATTGCCTCATGTGCCTTATCATACTCGTATCCCTATGCGCGACCACTACGATTTTTTTTGTGTTATACCTATGGAGTACTCCCTGATAGCCCACTAGTTTACGGTGGAGTTTACAGTGTTGTGTAGACTATGACGCTTATATAAAATGTGTTAAGGGGGATAATGGTAATGCCTTAATGCTATTTTGATACTTTATATTACTGATAGGCATTATCTACGTAGCGTACATAGATATAGTTTAACGGATCCTTAGAGGATGGTTATCCCAAACATCTTTTGAGTTACTTGTATTTTCAGTTGTTATTTCACTTGAGTTGTTGATATAAGAATGTTAATCCTGACTCGAGCGTTTTTTGTTTTTCTTTACGTTCGCGTCAGACTGAGTGTACCAGTATTCGAGACTCACCTTTGGAGTTGGAGCTTCGCTTGGAGATCCGGCTATCTATCCTGCTTTCAGATATTCAGTTGATTCTACTGATGTATTCTGATTCTTGTATTTGACTATTGTATTCGAGACTTCTGTTGTAACTTATTTAACTCTGTTGTATATATAATAGCTTCATGAACTACTATTCATTTTGTTTCCACTGCATATTGTATATTACTCTGTGTCTGTGATTTTGTGATTTATTTATTTATTGTATATGTTGAGTTTTGCCAAATATAAACTTACAATCTGGTATTTTAAGCAATTCAATTCCGGCATGTTTGGATGATAATGGTTGAAAATATGAGGTCGTTACAGAAAGTTTATGACGGAAGGTACGCTTTAGATTCATGGCATATTGGTGTATCACATTCTTTTATCTTACAATGTTCGGTAGAAAGTTAAATCTAGAACCATTATATCTTATTACTTTCTTAAGGGTTGTGAATCCGATAGGAGGTTATGCAACTCTTGGGATGAGATTTGACCAATTAGAATTTGAGCTCTTAGGTCATGCATTTATCTTCGATTTACATGTGTTTAATTTTTTGGGTTTTGGGATTATTCTGGGTATGGAGTGGTTAAGCAGATATGATGCTAGGATATTTTGCTAATTGTCAGGATAGGAAGATATCATTAAGACACCCTAATAGTCAGGATCAAATTATGTACTCGGTAAAAAATTTGAATTTAGATGTGTGCGCTTTGTTGGGTGCAAAGGAAGAGGAAGACGAGGTGAATTGGGTTTTCATTTTAAGAGAGTATGCAAAAAAATTTGAGCCAGTTATAGGACAACGCCGAAATAATCTATTCAGTTTCGAATAGAACTTGAACTTGAGCTGAACCTATAAGTAGTCTGCCTAGATGAATGACACCTACTGAGGTGAAAGGATTAAAGGTGTAGCCAGTGGAATTAGAAGGAAAGAATTTTATTATACCAAGAAGTTCACCTTGGGGAGCAAGCAGTGTTCGTGAAAAAACTAGACGGGTCATTAAGGATGTGTATTAGTTATCGTATGTTAAATGAGAAGATGATAAAGAATTGGTATCTTTTGTCAAGAACAGATAACTAGTTTGGTCAGTTGAGTGGACCCAATGTATTTTCCAATTGGATTTAGCAACACGGTACCATCAATTGAGGGTAGTGGGAGATAGCATTCCATTAATGGCATTTCGAGCAAGATATGGTTCGTATGAATGATTAGTTGTGCCCTTTGGACTGACCAATGTGCCAGCTTTCTTTGTGGATTTAATGAACTGGATCTTTTGAGAGTATTTGGACAGATTCATGTTAGTGTTTATAGATGACATTCTAATATATTCTAAAGAATGAACGAGATCATGAGATTCATCTTAGAATAGTGCCAGAAACGTTGTGGCAGCATTAACCAAAAGCGAAGATTTTAAAATGCCATTGTTGGAATGAAAAAAGTGAAGTTTCTTGGTCATATTTAGTTTAAAAAAAGGCTTATTAGTAAAATTAGCTAAAATTAGATAGAAAAAGAATAGACTTCTCTATCCCCCTAGTCTTTCAATCTATCAGAACAGATTAGGCCATCTATCAATTGATTCATTTCTCTCACTCTTTTCATTCATTTTTGCCACGCTTTACATAATAGCTGCCACAATAAGGAAGAAGAAAGAAAAACAGCTGGAAGTGCTTTCTTTTTGAAAGGACGCGAGATTGTGACCGTGATAAGAAGTTTTCTTGGGTTAAATAGCTATTATAGGAAATTCATCAAGGATTTCTCTCGTGTAGTGGCACCTATGACCAAATTAACAGGGAAGGATGTAAAGTATGTTTGGACCGATAAATATGAAGAAGCATTCTTAAAGCTAAAACATTTATTGAAAAATGCACCAGTGTTAGTTGTTATAGATGGAAATCAAGATTTAGTGGTGTATATCAATGCATGTGAGACAAGGTCGGGAGCCATGTTAATGCAAAAGGATAAACTGATTGCTTTTGCTTCTCGAAAGCTCCGACCGCATAAAGTTAGATATCCGACTCATGATTTATAGTTGGCAGCGGTGATTTAGATAAGTCTTTTAGGAGATTGATTCGAATTATTTACGGATCATAAGTCTTTAAAGTATTTATTCTCTCAAAAGAAGTTGAATATGTGAAAACAAAGGTGGCCAGATCTTTTGACGGCTTATGATTTCGATATCGAGTATACACTAGGGAGAGGAAATAAATTTGCAGATCCATTTATCAGGAAACATCAGAGTGTGGTGTTAGTTATGTTATCAAAATGGAAAGATTTAAAGTCAGTAACTACTTGTAGTGTGCGGTTAATAACAATGGCTAGTTCTAGTCGGAATATCGCAAGTTATCCTATTTGCAAGTTTGACCAGTAATGATCGACGGAATTGATTCTAAGCAGAGAGATGATCCATTACTAGTTGAACGAATTAAGAGACTAGAAGAGGGAACTAAGATTGATGATTTAAAAGGTTTAGTCTTGATCAAAATGGATGGTTGAGAAAGAAAGGATGGTTGTGTGTCCCAAATATTTGTAACCTAAGGAAGGAAATTCTGAGGGAGTGTCATCGATTGATTCACGTTACGTCGACAAGAACAAAACCTACTTTGGAAAAATTATTTATAAAGAACATTGAATGACTGCATGGGATTCCTAATAGTATAGTCAGTAACAAAGATAATTTTTTCACAAGTGAATTCTAGAAGACTCTGCAAGAACTGTTGGGTACCAAGCTGAAGATGAGTACCACTTACCATCCACAAATGGATGGACAAGCGGAAAGAGTTAACAAAGTTTTTGAAGGTTTGTTAAGAGCTAGTGTACTAGACTTTAGAGGGTCATGGGAGGACCATTTGCACTTAGTTGAGTTTTCTATAATAATAGGTATCAAATTAGTATTGGAATGACGCCTTTTGAAGCTCTTTATGGAATTCGTGCTAATCACCAGCATATTGGCTTAAGACTGGAGACATATTGATTCTTTGATCTAGATATGGTAAGAGAAGCTATAGAAAAGATCGAGTTAATCTGAGCAAGGATAAAAGAAGCTCAGTCTAGGTAGAAGAGTTACAGGTGTACGGATTTAGGGCTCTCAGTTAGAGGCCATGTTTTTGTTAAAGTACGCCGATGAAGGATGTCGTACGGTTTGGAAATTCAAGGAAATTGGCACTGAAATATGTTAGTTCGTTTCCTATTATAGAAAGGATCGAGAAACTTGCTTATCAGATAGAGTTACCGAATAGTTTGGCAAGAGTCCATAATGTTTCTCATGTTTCTCATCTTAGAAAGTGTGTGCATGATTCAAAGACTACAATTGCACCGAATGTATTAGATGATTTAGTGGTGGAACCGAATATGACTTTGTTAGACAACCAGCTCTTGTTATTGTAAGAGATTAGAAGAGATAAAGAAACAAGATAGTCAAGTTACTAAAAGTCTAATGGAGTGAAAATGAGAAAGACTGTACTTGTACAACGAAAGACATGATTAGAGATACTTATCCTGAGTTGTTTTGATGGTATATTCTGTATCTATCATATATACTTTTTGCTCGTAGTATATACTAGTATTGCTGTAATGTGTTTGTCACACATATTTGTATGATTTACATGCTTGTTATTTCCCTATAGTAATTTCAAGGACGAAATTCTTTAAGGGGAGAGCTTACAACACCCCTAATTATTGTTTAATATTATTCAAAAAATTAGTTAAATAAATTAAATAGAATACTGTAAGGTGACAGAGAGAATGAGATTTGTTAAATAATATGGGTCATGCCTTAATTAATCAATTAATAGGACTTTTTCTAAACATAAAACAGAAAGGGGTTCATGAAAGGGACATAATGGGAACAACTCTTTATTTCATTCCTTAAATCTATCCTCTCTCATTCACTTTCCATTCATTACCAAAACTCAAAAGAAAAATCAATAGGAGGCCGGCCATTACCAAGAGGAAGACAAGAAGAAATCTAAGAGAAGCTTAAGGGAAATTAATCAATATCAAATCTCAATCTCTCTTATCTAATCTAAGGTGAATAATAGTTATACATCTCATTTGTTTATGTTTATTTTTGGATTTATGATTGATTTTTGAATTGATTGTGATAATATGTCATGCTTGGATTGGTAATATAATTGATTGATTGAATTATGATTTGTTGGGATTTTTATTGAATTGTTTTAATAGGTTTTAAAGGCAAATCCTAAATTTTTGATCTTTATTGATTTGAAATTTGAATATATTGTGTAAAACATTATTTTTGAGTTGGATTTTCAGTTCCCTAATTTTCCAATTTCATATGAACATTTTATGAATTTTCTAAGAGGAAAACATGTATATTTCAGGTTTTAATTATTAAAAATAATTAAATTAATATTTTGATCCTGAAATTTTTATATTTGGAAGAAGAAAGAAAATCAGCTTGTTGGGGTTTTTTTCTCTTATTGTTGCAATTTTTCTATGAATTATTTATTCTTGGAATGCTTCTAATTAATATACGTTAATCATATTAATTTTGAAAGTTTTGCAAGGTTAATGGAGAGTGTTGAACGTGACCTACCAGAACTTCTGAAATGAATACGAAAGGTAATTTGTTATTTAATAATAATTTAACATGAGGCAAGAGTTAGTGGAAAGTTTTATATTTAAAAGGAAGTAAATTAGTTTTTAACATATTTACAAAAACACCGTAGCAATATAATTTATGGACTTGATACCTTGAAAAATTGTAGAGATTCAACAAGAGTATATGCATGTGATAGGTACGTGGTAGATATGTGATGCATCCATCTTTATAAAGGCTCGACAAGGATTGTTGCATATGATAACTACTCGATAGCTATATGATGTATCCACCTTTATAGAGACCGAATAGTTTGTATTGTTAAGGGTTCGATATCTCATGTATAAAAGAGGCTCGACAACCTCATGGGTTTAGAGGCTCAACACGTTCATTTTTTAAAAAGGTGGCATTCTCATGTTAGCTCAGAACCCTTAAGTTTTTATGAGCTCGCTGTCCCATGTCTTATAGAGATTCGATAGCTTATGTATCGCTACTCGATATCTATGTTTATGGTGGCTTAACAGCCATGTGTTATGCAATCTTGATAGCTATGTTTAGAGGCTCGACCCTTCATAGTTTTAAGGATTGGACATCTATAATTCAAAGCATATACAGCCATATGTTTTACAAACTTGAAAGTTATGTTGTAGAGGCTTATTAGCCTATGTTTCCTTGATGCTCGACATTCCTATCCAAATAGAAAATGTTTTAAAACTATGTAAAGATGATAGTGCTTCCATAAGATTTTGGCTAAGTGTTTGGGCTACATTTTCCTTGTTGTAAAGAATGATATTAAGTGATTAATTATTTACAAAGATAAATGTTTTCAAGGAAATGAAATGGTGTTTTGGCCTAATTTTTATATGAATTTTTCCAAAGGAATAATTACTTCAAATTAGGTAAATCTGTGATGGTTGTGACTATTAATTGAACATATTTTGATGAATGATATTTTATATTTTTTATCATTTGATCGGTTGAGTTTACACATTTTATCATTTTTCATACTAGCATTTGCAATACCCAACATTGCATCTTGGGATTTAGGGACAGAATTACAAGTTAGGTTGTTCCAGTAGTGAGTATAGTAAGACTAAACTTCTAAGTGAGTAGAATTGCATCCAGGAGATCAGATAGATCTATTGTGTTAGAATGCCTTTAACTGGTCAAAAAGATACGACTCATGGATTTAAAAATAGATAATATTTTAGGTGGGACTGCATTAGGGTTATGCCTTATGCTTTAGTCGATAATTCCCTATTGGTAAAGGTCCATGATTCCAGTGTGTAGGGCATTGTTAGTAATGAGACTGAAAGATAGGTACATACAGAAAGGAACTCGCAGCTCAATACACTAATAGAATTGTTTGTTACCTCCTAACCGTATTTGGAGCCCCCTAACTATATTTAGGGATTTTGGTATTTTTTTATTTTTCCTACCCGTATTTAGAGACCTCCTAACCGTGTTTGGAGATTTTATAGACATCTGGTTATGTTTTGACCCGAGTCAGCCTAATAGATTATTGTTGGCTTGTGAAAACTAATAGGTTTATGGTGACCCTAGGAAATTTATGATTTGTGACGGAATGCCAATTTTATGGGATGGGTAAACCTTGGGAATGAATAACCCCTTTAATGAAAGACTAGTTATATTTACCTATATTGAATGCATATGATTATATCTTGTTTTGTTTTAACCATTGTTGTTGCAGGTGCATGATTTATATACAGATTGACATATTTTGATAAGGTGTTAGTGAGGGGAAAACCCATCCCGTTCTGTGGCATGGTTACACTAAATATTTGTTTTTCTTTTGAGATGGTATATCAATGTTCACACCAAATTTTTTGCCTGACCCGAAGTTTTTATGTTTCCTCTTAAACTCTTGGGTAATCATTTGAGTAGTTCGGGAGTAGGTTTTTCAGGTTAGATGAATAAGCTTCCGGATATGTACAAGAGGCAAGCTAATATTAGGAATTTATTTCAGCTATGTTGTTTTAAATTTATGTTATGTTTGAATGGACGTAATGCAGTTGTAGACTCTAATCATCCAAAGGGAATCTTCATATATCGCTCTTGGAACATATTTGTATCTATTATATTTTCTTCGAACATGGAAATTATAGGAATATGTAACAGGATTATGTGATGAATGTGAAAATTTGTTAATGAAATGTTTTTTTTGAAAATTTCCATATTCATGTGCTATTAATGCTACAGATACAGTTAACTGGTCTTATTTTGTCACCAGAAATTAATACCATGGATGACTACAGCATCTGTAGTGGTTAGTTTTGAGCCACAAAATGAGGAATGTTACAATAGGATCAATCAATGGCAAGTTCTACCAAATAAACAATCTTTGTGAAGTCATACTCTATTATTATGTAAGCTCTCTCCATATTATTTCCATCACTAACCCATGTACTTGCACTAGATCAATCACTACCAAGTTAAGTGGGGTAAGTGACCTCTGATGGAATGCCTACTCATCGCTACCTTGGTGGAGTGTCTTTGTAATCTAGTCTCGTGTGTCCTTGTTGGTTTCAAGTTTCTTTATCTTAGATTCGAGCAAGTTCGTACACACCATAAGGCAGGATTACTTGTGGTACCCAGATAAAGTAAGTCCAAAGGTTGATCTTCAATAATGAACTACATAATCAGCAATAATGCCCTGACCATTGGATGATCTGGTTCACCATTGTCGGCTAAAGATTTGAGGCCGATTGTCAGTGGAGAATACCCAGTTAGGGATCACGTCCTAACTATGGGCCGATCATCAATGGCAAACACCTATTTGGCGGTCATGTCCTCATCATGGGCTGATCTGGTTTGCCAATGCCGACCGAAGATTTGGGGTTAATCATCGATAGTAAACTACCATTCCGCAATCATGGGTAAATCCGATTTACAATTATTGGCAAAAGGTTTGGGCCAATCATAAATGGAAAACACCCATTTGGCATTCATGTCCTGACCATGGGCTGATCTAGCTCACACTGCCAGCTAAAGGTTTGGGTCATCGTTAATGGCGAAAGCCTATTTTGTGGTTATGTCCGGACTATGGGTTGATTTGGATCTCCATTTCTAGCTAAAGTTTTAAGACGATCATCAATGGTGAACGCCCATTTAATGGTCATGTCCCGACCATGGGCTAATGTGGATCACCATTACCGGCCAAAGGTTTTGGGCGATCGTAAATGGAAAACACCCATTTGGCGGTCATGTCCCGACCATGGGCTGATCTGGCTTACCGTTGCTGGCTAAAGGTTGCGTTGATCGTTAATAGTGAACACTTATTTGGTAGTCTTGCCTGACCGAGGAATGATCAGGCTTGCCGACTAAAGGGTTAGGGCCGATCATCAACAGTGAACTACCCATTTGGCAGTCATGTCCTGACTATAAGCTGATCTTGCTCACTATTGCAAGCCAAAGGTTTGGGTCGATCGTCAATGGCGAACACCCATTTGGCAGTCATGTCCTGAACATAGGTTGCCATTTTCGACCAAAGGCTTGGGCCGATCGTTAATCGTGAGCACTCTTTTGGTGGTCATATCCTAATCATGGGTTGTTCTAGCTCGCCATTGCCGTTAAAGGTTGGGCCATTGTCAATGGCAAACACCTATTTAGCAGTCATGTCCCGACCGTGGGCTGATCTAGCTTACCATTGCCGACCAAAGGTTTGAGACCGATCGTGTAACGACCCGTAATTTCGCTACTTCGAAAATGAGAGATTTCGCTTGATTTAAATTTAAAAGGAGTTTAAATATTAAATAAATATGTTATATTCTATATTTATAGTTAATTAATTTAAAAAGTATAAATTCGGATTTTGAAACAAACCGACAAAAGTTAAGTTTTGTTAATAATAAATAAAGGCTTAAATAAATGGATTTAAATATTTATTTAAAAAGGTAAATCTTATTTAAAACATCTAATAAAGATAATAAAAGTATGTTAAAAGATTTAAATTTTTTTTAATAATTTTTTTACAAAAATAACCAAAATTTGTCGTATTTTGTTAGTTTTACATACACTGTAAAATTAGAGATTATGATATTAATTAAATATGATTTTAAAATATAAAGAGACTTGTTTTAATTTATTTAAATAAGTAAAAAAGTTCATTTTAAAGTTTGGTTTACGTCAATATATAGCTTAATAAAAATGTCAAATTTTGACTGTAAAATTTGTCATCAAAAACGCCTTTTTTAACCAAAACAAGTTGTCGACAAGTTGTTGCAACTTGATACATTTTCTAACTTATAAATACAAGTTTACAAACTATTTAAAACACTTTACAATTAGTCACATCAAAAGATAAGAAAATATCTAAGATATTTTCATAAAATAATTAAATAAGCATACTTAAAGGTTAAGTAATAAAAAAACAAACTTACCATCACCTTTCACCTCCTTACACATACTTTCCATCATCATTAATGAGATGTTACTAAAATGCATAGAAAAGGAGCAAAAGAAAAGTGAAAAGAAAGCTAACTAAAGGAAGTAATGACACATATGCTCACCATTAATGCATACTTACAAATCCACTTAATGCAAGTCAAATCAAACAAAAGTCTTCTTTTAAAGTTTAAGAAAATAAGACAAACATCATTTCTTAAGTACAAATTCAAATCAAAACCTTTTTCTTCTCCATTAAGCAAAGGTCAAATCAAGGGTAGAAAAATAAATCAAAAAGTCAAAAAAGTGGAGAAGGGTATTTTAGTCATTTTCCATCCAAAGCTCAAATATAAATAAGCATCCATACCTTCCACTTTCTCACATTTCATTCCTTCCTTCTTCTTCACTTTCTCCTTCTTCTTCATTTCCATGGCATCCAACCTCTCTTCCACCTTCATTCTCTTCTACTTTCAAACTATCACCTCCACATCACCACGCCATCACTTTTCACCACCAAAACCAAGCCACACCTTCACCTAAACCACCTTACCTCTCTCCAAAATCACCTACCCACCTCCTCCTCACCCCTACACCCACATACTCCTTCCCAAACCCACGGCCTACCCCCAAAGCCCAAGGCCGAGCCCAAAAGCACCATTGCCGAGCCCTCCAAACCACCTACCCACCTCCACCTAGGCCGTACCCTCCTCCCTAGGTCATGCACCTCCTAGTCGAGCCATATACACCCTCCTCCATAAAAAAAAGAAAAGAAAGATGAAAAGAAAAGAGAAAAGAAAATGAAAGGAAAACAAAAGCGTTCGGAAAGGAAACGACAAAAGGCGAGATGTTGGAAAGTAGCACGTTAGCGAGTAACGCGTATCTCACATTAAAGATTGACGGAGTGGATATTGTGGTGAAAAATTCTCATTGCTTTTGAATTTATATTTTGATTATGTTATAAATCATATTTACACCCTTATAAAATATGAATGTTTATACTAAATTGATTGTTAATATGGATGATTTGATAGTTAGTAAATTAAGTGAATTGTGATAATATATCCCGTTATGATATTAATAGTAAATGTTAGATTTGAAATCATATGCATGTGATTGGTTGAATGGATGTTATGTTAGTGATAAATTGAATATTGGATATGTTCATTTTGATTAAGTAATCACTTTATTTAGTAAGACCATATTTTAGTAATATGAGATATTGTGGAAAAATAAGTCTCTTTACATTTAAAAGTGAGATTAAAGTTAAAATGAAAGAGAATTTGAAATTTGAAGTAAAATGGATTTGAAAAGAATAGTTAATTAGAAATTGAAATCAAGATGAATAGTGAAATTGAAATTGAAATCGATTTTGAAAAAGTGAAGTTTAGTTTGATATTGAATTGAAGTTTAAATTGAAACTAGATTTGAAATCTAAGTCTTAAATGTGTTTAATTTGAGATTAGAATTGAAATTGAGTTAAAATTGAAATTTAAAATTTAATATTAAAATAATGTGAATATAATAATGTTATAATATGGTAATAGTGAAAATATATTTTAAATACTTTTAAAAAAGTGAAAATATTGATTTAAAATGGTTTCTAATGATCTTATAAGTGTTGAAATCCAATTTGAATTGATTATTTCAAGTATTGAAAAATAAGTTAAAACTAGACGCGTCGCGCAACGGTAGTTCGCGATTTCGCGTCGAAAAGTTGAAATGAGTATATAAAATGGAATATGACTCGGAATTCTTCGAGATAAGAAAATTCCGGACTATTATATCTATATCTTCTAAACAAAGAAAGAAAATCAAAGTTTTGATAAGTAGAGTTTGAAATAAGTCCAAATCAAATTTTTAGAAAAATCGCGCTAGTGCAGTTTAGTGACCATAATAGGAAATTTGTTTAAATGGATGTTTTTAATTATGAAAAAATATGGAATAAATTTGATAAATCTATTTAAATGATATAAAAGAGATTGGGATTGGAAAATATGAATTATCGAATGTTTAAAAGTTGTTTAATCCAAAATAAGCTTATTTAGCACTTTTCGCAGCACTTTTATGTTGTGAATTCTATAACATTCGGAATATGAGTTTAAATGTAACAACGTTTTTCAAAATAAATTGTGGATGTTTTAAAAAGGATAATTAAGCATTTTGAAAGATAATGTGGAATATTTGTAAGCAATTCCAAAATAAGTTGAAAATCTGAGTATGCGGAAACGACTAGTACATTTGTCCCACCTGTGAGATCTGCGAAGATAAAACAAGGTGTTTAACTAAGGTTAGGGATGGAGCAACTAGTGCCCTAAACTTACCTGGCCTATGTTTTCTTTTCTTAGACGAGGGCTGGAACAGATCGAACGGAAAGTCCGGATGCTCTTAAATAAAAAGATTCTGTTAAGTTTTCCGAAATAAAAGAAGATTGGTATTATCCAAAAGTTAAGCAATCTCCAAGATGAATGATTTCTATGATCCTATTTACTCAAAAATATTTTGTTAAGATTGACTTAGGGTTTATCGTAAACGATGTCTTAAATAACATTGTTTTTGACCTGCCTAAAAGTTTAAAGGATTTGATTGAAAGTTAAGTAAGAAAATATGGAATATTTTCCAAAAAAGAAGAATAAATTTCTTAGAATCATCCTAAGTTAAAAGAAAGAGATTTCGAGATCATCCGAAAAGAATTAAAGTGAAAAGAGACTTAATAAATCCTATATACTCATATTCACTTTTTTCGATGATTGGATTTCGAAGGAACTAGAGTCGGATTTGATTAATTCCTGTCCGAAAACCACTTCGAACCAATGTATACGTTTGAACGTGAAGACATATTAAAGATGGTGATTGAAGACCATGGATCTTTCTAGCGTGAAGACTGCTTGTTGAACATACTCTGGTTGGCCCCTATTATAGAGTTATTTATAGCAGTGGTCTCCTCGTGTTGAAGGTTTTGCGGATTGCAAGGGCTTCTCGCCTAGTAATGGCCAAAGAAAGTGCCTTCGATTTGTCCTGTTCCTGGACAACTTGTATGGACGTTTGTTTGACATTGCATTTCTAACGATTACGTACATTGGTTTTTACAAACGTACATCAATGGTGGCGAAGAAGGCAACTTCTCTTAGCTTAACACCCTCCTTGAGACTTACGAGCTCAAGAGTTGTATTTTTGTGGAAGGCAATTAGTAGTTAAATGGAAATGGCAATGTGGCATTTAAAGATGTGATATGTGCTTTGTGAAAAGGTAATCGTAGCCTCAAGCCTCATCAAACCAGAAATGACCAAAACAGGATTAGATGCAGCAGGGCTAAGTGGGTCATTCCCAAGTAGGGTATGGTCATCCCCTTCTAGATATATTTCTTCCCACTATGATATTCGGGATGTTAATTAATGTGGTGTATGGAAACGAGCACTCGGTTAAAGGTCGGTAACGACCGGGGGATGACATATTCGGTACTATCTAGTTAAAGAGGTAGGTCGGTCTTGTGTTGGTAGAGAAGCTTTGTGATGATTTCTCGGGACATCCATCTAGAGGTGTACCCATTTCGGAAGGTAGATCCTGCACCTGGTCATTTGTATGGAAATCCATTCTCCAATAAGAACCTACGGATTTGTTTGTAGAGCCTAGTATGCTGGAATTTAATTATGGTAACAATTTCAGCTAAGATTAATAAGTTTATTTGCAAAAAATTTTAAAGAATGTCATTAGAAATAATATCAAACGTTTTGATATAAAAGTGTTTTAGTTATCATAAGGTAAAAACCCGTCCGTGTTTATGTGTGGGCGTGGTCTTATGAGATACTCTTTATTTCCAAAGGATTTATAACAAAGGCTGATATATGACACTGTCATTTATTATTGAGTTTTTCTTACGCTGGTTTATCAAGCCTGATCCGGGTATTTTCAATACTCGGGCCAGATCCGAGTAGTTTCAGGATAGTCGAAGACAGTTGGAGTTTCCAGAGGAGAGATGGAGATATTCATCGACGTATGGAGATATTCTGTTATCCGCTTTGCTTAGTGTATTTTGTTTGATATTTGTCAGCATTTGTAAGGGCAGGTTTTATAACTGTCCAAGCTGAAGTTAGGTTAGACTCTGATATTGTATTTCTAAAGTTTTCCGCTGTAAATATATATGTTAAATATTATATGTTATTCCATTCGTGTGAGATTCTGTTCTGTCTACTTTTCTTTATCACCCTTAATGATCCGTCTTTTCGTGCAATTTGAGTTGGACATGTATGGTTTATTGTCGATTCAAAAGGTACGAGAAAACGGGACATTACAGATCGTCAATAGCGAATACCCATTTGGCGGTCATGTCTTGACCATGGGCTGATTTAACTCGCCATTGTCGGCCAAAGGTTTGTGGTCGATTATCAACAGTGAACTACCCATTCCGCAATCATGGTAAACCCAATTCACTATTGTCGGCCATTATTTGGCCAAGCTTCTAATGATGCACTAGAGTTAGGTGCCCCAGTATGCAGTGGCCTTGCCTATACAGTCCTAGAAATCAGAAACTTTATTTGGT
Organism: Allium cepa; assembly: GCA_030765085.1. Classification (NCBI taxonomy): domain Eukaryota; kingdom Viridiplantae; phylum Streptophyta; class Magnoliopsida; order Asparagales; family Amaryllidaceae; genus Allium; species Allium cepa. The sequence continues at coordinate 454,933,719 of CM060938.1, read as the reverse complement.
ATATGATGGTTTTTCGTGTGGTGGTTTAGTAGCACTAGTTATCATCATGGTTATGCACACCCTATCCATGGGATACAGTAAAACCATGACGATTGACAATACACCTATCCATAATCCATGTAGTTGCAATAGTCAGTGTGCAAAAACAAAATAGAGGTCTTGAGCATTTTATGTTTTCATAGATATTATTCTTTCCATGATGATGAGAATATAGGCTCCATTCCCTAGATCCTTGCTGATAAAATATAATCCTTCCCGGATTGGGAAGTCATCCCAGGCCAAGGGGAAATTCGCTCCTGGACTATGTTTCCTTCCTTGAGCAAACAAGGCTCTCTGCTAGAGTTGTATTTTTTCACCTCTTTTTGCTAGAGCACCACAGTTTTCAATGCTACCTCATCCTGCATCTCCTCGATTAGATCTGGGGACATATTTAGCAATTCCTTATTCTCCTCTAAGTTATAATAATTTCTCCTATTAGAAAAGACTGTAATTTTGAGGGGAAGCACAACTTATAATTCGTAGGCCAAAGAAAAAGAAGTATGTCCCATTGCAATTTCGTGGGAAGTGCAATATGCATAACGTGCCAATGGCAGGTCATCTAACCGAGCTTCCTTATCATTTTCCAAACTCTCCTTTATGAGAGTTTTGAGAACCTTCTTAACTTATTCAACGTATCCATTGGCCTATGAGAAAGGCACACTAGAAACGCTTTTCCTATTCCATGTTGTTAATAGAAGTTGGTGAATTCTTGACTATCGAATTGCCATCCATTATCTGAGATCATTTGAAGAAAAACTCCATACTCGATAAAGTAAACCGCAACCGCTATTGCATACGCAACTCCAACCAAAGCTATTGGAAATACTCCATTTAGATCGATGGCCATAAGAATTCCTCTTCTATGGTCTGCCGCTCAGTGTGGTCTTCTCGAATGCCATAGTGTATGTTATTCAATATTTCCTTAGCCTTTTTTGCAGCCATGCACCTTAGCAGTGGGTTATTAAAACCTTTTTGTAAAGGATGTCATTCTATATGGTGTATAGGTCGCCTTTTGCATCACCTTCCTCGCTTCATTTAGATTGAAGGCTAGGGTTATTCCTAGGACCATCCTAAAAATTGATCCATTTCCTGAGCAGGCCAATTTTTCCGAATCATCAGCATCTCGACTTTCCTCTCGTGGGATGTCCTTAACCATATATCATTCTTGCACATTAAGTAAAGCTTCGCCCTTTTTCTTTCTGAGTAGTACGTCAACCATTCTTTGTTGACTTAGAAGTCCCATAATGCTTGATTCACATCCATTTGCCGGACACTATGGATACACAGTGTCTAGATTCCCAACTCTTTTGCTATTTCCAATCTGGCTATTAGTGTATTGTACTCTGTTGTTCGATCTACCCTGGAAGGTAAGCGTCTATCTAACCCATATGGGTCAAGAATATCCATTCTTTCCCATTCATTAGTATTTTCTCACACTTATGTGAGATTTGCATAGTCATGTGGCATGGCATTATTATGATTTGAGTATTCCTATTAAATTTCATTCGAAATTTATTCATTAAAGTAAGTCACACCTTTGCATTATTGTCCACACATTCTATAAGGGTACTTATTCTCTGTAGTATCATGCTTTATATTCATATGAAGTTGGCTCCATCTCGGGGGCTTTTTCAAAATATTATGCTCCACCATTTCTAGTGTGTCTAGTCCCACCAACGAAATGCGTCAAAATTACGCTCCATTATCTCTAGAGGAGCTGAACCTAGTCTTTCATTGTCTATGATGTTGTGAACCCTATCTCCGGGACTAGAAAGGTTACATTCCACTATCTGATTGCTCCGTGCTTCATAGTTTTCATGCAATCTACCTTTGGATAACTAGTAAGAGGATATGTTATGATGTCTATAGGGGAAGCCAACACTATGCCCTCGAGTATGGTTTACACCCTTCTTCATAAGGAATCAGTTTCATCGACGGATGATAGTCCATACTTTTTTCCACTCTCACTAGTGTTACCTTAGGATTTACCCTAAATTATACTGGTTCCCTCTCTGCCATAGTTGTCTCTCTAGTTCTTGATTTACCATACACCATGACTTCTCTAGTAGTGAGATAGATTCTTTCAGGAGTCTCTATAAGCTATGAATGTGAAAACCTGCCATGCCTTTTGAAGTGTTTACTTTCAACAATCCTATTATCCATCTTTCACATGTCCCTATCCTAAGGGTTTTTGTCTCCAACATGGTTGGCATTTTCCAGTCCTGTTTTGATATTAGAATTCTCCAAGAGCATAAATGTGCAGGCCCATTAGTATAAGTCCTCCAAGTTGGCAGTTGGAATCTTCTAAGTTCTCTATATAACTTTGTTTTCCTATTAATTATTAAATCAACAACCACAGTGATAATTTTTTTTACTAGGTTAATGCATGATGTTTGCTATAGCATTTAAACATGCTAGATTGTTTCGTAATTTTTATCCATCCTTTTACTTCTTTCATAGCTCCAACTGCCTCCATATGTCAAATGTAGTGCCCTAAATGCGTTCAATGGTTGGTTTTTATATCATATCACTTTATGATCAGTGCCTTAAAATTCAGTGGTTAACTACATATTTGATGTTCCAAGTGAACTGATGATGGTTCATCTTATCAAACTTTGATTTCCTGCTCCACTTTCCTAATAACTAATGCATTAGCCTAAGGACTCGTTCCTTCGCTACTATAATGCTTCCTTAGGTTGCATGGTGGGTTAAGTCATGTCGTCTGGGCAATCGATCGACTGCCTATGTACCAGTCGGTATGAACCTAGGTGATCCCATTTCGACAGCTAGGTATGTGGTTCCAACATCAGCATTGACTTTTGGTGAGACATTCTCCCTTGGTCCGGTATAGGCTACAACATTATTCTGGTATTGATTAATTCTACATTTGTCTAATTTGGTTCGAGCCCTAGTCGGTTTGGTTTGTGGAAGTCAAAATTTTCATGGCACCTTCCTGCCATACCCTTTCCCTTGCTTCCATTTTTAATGGTTTGGAAATAGAATTCCAAACTCGGTCTCTTTGCACTCACACTGATTCGGCTTGCTCCACGAGTTTGAGGAATGCTCCATTATTTCTAGATAGCTAGCTAGAAAAGAAGCTACCATATTTTCCATCATCATTTGCAGTCACTACTAGACTCTTCTCTAGTAGTTATACTAGGCTGTCTCTCTGAAGCAACACATTCCAACCTCATATACTTTGCCGACACACAGACGAACTCCTCTGATGTGGCTAGTTTCTCAATTGTCAGTTTCTTAACATCACACAATAATGAATTACTCCTAGGGGTAAACCAAAAAACCACATAACAGCTATGTCTGGCAGGAACAGAGGAAATCACTTGCATAAGGCTTCCTCTATAGCTCCACTAATCAGCATGTGCCAGGTATACCGTTGTTAATATATTATAGGGTTAGTCAGTCTTTTATACGGCTCAATAGTAGGCATCTTGAAATCTGTGGTGTTCCTAGTAGTTCTATCTCTAGGGAGAAGGTATAGCTAAACCTAATTCCATTTGTTCGTATTGAACACATTGTCCAATGATTTAAGCCATCATATCCTTCGATCCAAGTGTTTGGTAATGACAGCTCATCCTTTCCCTTCAGGGGAATGATTTCCATCATCCTCTCGATGATAATTTGACCTTCAATTTCAAGCAAGTCATGACTCGTACACTAATCCTAGTGATAATTTTGTCCTTCGTTGACCATAATTTTAATGAGTAAACGAGAAGCGTTTTGCAGCTACCCTAGTTTGGCCTCATCCTTATCTGGTTCGATGCCGAAACACTTCCTAGGTCCTGCTTCGAGTTGAACTCTTTCTTATTTCATCCCTTCAACGTTCTCTCTTCTATCACTTTTCATTTCCTGATCAGATTCCTTGTTAGAGTGTGACCCCCATTGCCTTTTGGATCCCCTATACTGGGATCACCCTTGTGTTCCAGTCTTGTGGCCAATAGTTTGCAACTGCCCTAAGCATATCATTAGTTGGTCCACCATTGCATGTTGTTGGTTAGCGAAACATCCGCTTTACTTGGCGGTAACTTCTTCTAGATTGCATTTGGTAATTAAGCCTACTAGCACTTGAGTGCTTGCTAAATTATCTTTGTGATAGGTTTTTGTTTGTTTGGGTTCACCGGTGTTCCCTACATTTTACTGGTAGCACCAACCTTACTCTTTGATCTCAAAGACATGCTGAAAATTGGTTCTCAGTTAAAGCACCAAAAATATTTGCAAAAAAAGTGGACAAACACCTCCAATCTATTTACCAAAGAGCGGTGAATATAGGATGTATAGCACAACTGTTATATTTGTATTATTTTTTATTTTTAGATAGCGGACATATAGGTTATGTAGGAAGTGAATTTCTGTAAAGTAAAGAACATAAAGATTTATATTGGTTCGGACAAAATGTGCCTACATCCACTATTCATTTTCATTGACCTTATATATATCTTTTGTACAATGCTTGGGGTACAAAGTATGATGATCTATTGCAAAGTAAAATGTAATATATAAAACCAAAGTAGTCTGTTCAGCCACTCCTGTTTGGCTATTCCTATACGTGTATTCCTGCTTGCCTATTCCTGTTTGATTGCTTCTGTTAGGCTATTCCTTCTAGGCAGTTCTTGTTAGACTACTTGTTAGAGAGTTCCTGTTTGGTTGTTCCTACTTGGAGGTTCCTATTAGGTTGCTCCTGCTAGGAAGTTCCTACTAGGGAAATCCTGCTGGGCTGTTCGTAATAGGCAGATCCTTTTAGGCTATTCCGGTTAGCCTACTCCTAGCTTTCTCCGACTTATCCGCCATTATCGTTATAAGCTTGCTCTTCTAAATCCCTTATTATTTTTGGATGTTTTGATATTCATAGGAGTGAAGTTATAGGGTGGGCATGTCGATAAAATAGATAGGTTCCCTGTATAACATGGTCGTTCGATATTTTCCATATATACAAGGTTGGTCTGGAGTTTCTTATTTTAGCTTTCTCGGCATCGTTGATTTGGCGCCTTAGGCCTAGCCACCTTGGTTCGGTAGTACTCTTGATTAACAATGTCTTAGTTTTGTGCTCCTTGTTATGGCAGTGACTCGGTCTAGATGTTCGATGGTGCTTTAATCCAATAGTTCCTCCATTCCATGGGGCCCCTTTCCGAGGGTTTTTATGTCTAGAGGTGCCTCGGTCCGGAGGTCTCTCTGTCCCGTGGTCTCTCGGTCTAGAGGTCTTTCTCTCCAGCAATGCCTTTGTTCGGCAGTCTCTCTATCCGACGCTGCCTTGATTTGGTGATGACTCGGTCTACAGGTCTCTTTGTTCGGTAGTGCCTCATTCTGGTGGTGCCTTGTTCAGGCAGTGTCTCAATCTAGAAGTCACTTTGTCCGGCAATGCCTCAATCGAGGGTTCTTTCAGTCCGATAGTGCCTTAATCCAGGAGTGCCTCGTTCAAGTAGTGCATTAATCTGGAGGTCTCTCTGTTTGGGTGCCTTGATCTAGAGGTCTCTCTATTCAATAATGCCTTGGTCCGATAGTGCCTCGGTCTGTCGGTGTCTCATTTCGAAGATGCCTAGGTTAGGAGGTCTCTCTATCCGGTAGTGCCATGGTTTGGTGAAACTCTAATGTCATAAATCTAGAGGTTAAACCTCCATAACTTGATATTCGATGGTGGATTAGATATTTGAAGGTGATTGGCTAAGCCTGTGATGATTCCTTATTGTTCGAAAGTGCTCCAAAAGTTCTGCTAGGTAGTGAAGGTTAGGTTTCCAACTGGACCATTTCTCATGTGCAATAAAAAAAATATACTTGCCAAGAATCAAACTCCTGACCTCTCTGTTGGAAGCACGACGCTCAACCACTTGAGATGCACCCTTTTTTATGTCATAACTACTTCATTTTAAATCAAAGTTGAATGAAACTTGGACTAATAGCTTCATATCATTGAGTAGAGTATTCTAATGCATCTGAATGTTTCACTTGTTTAAAGTAGGTAATAGCTCTCCAAAGTGGAGCCCATGTCTGTTAGCTGGTGGACCAAATTTAACTAATCATATCTTCCGATCTTTAGCACAGATTGAGATGCGGTTTCGACCTAGGTGCAAATCCCAACCTTAGGAATATTTTGCAAGTGCTTTTGAGAATTATTTTTATATTATGTAAAAATTTCCGCTAACACATCACCTTGCGCACGTAATTACATGATGGTGCCTTTATTATGCATATTCTGATCGTTTCTATACTCCTTGACGTCTTTTCGAATTCACTACGTTGTGGCCGAAAATGCCCATGACAATTTGATGGTAGTTAAAAACCACAAACGACACTTGATATTGATTGGAAGGATGTCAATGAACTGAAATGCAAGTTTTGATTGAAACAAAAATACATAGAATAAACGGTGAATTTTTGAAATATGTTTTTATTTAATAGTAGAAATATAGAAAATATAAGAGTGAAATATTTTTGAGAATTGTGCAAAAAGAATTCTGAATATGATTGAACTAGTGAATTTTGAATACTGATATTTTATATATTTACCGATGAAAAAATACATTATATAAACGATTTTTATAAAAATGATACTTAAAATTATATTTTAAAGTGATAAGTTAATTTTATTTGGATCTAATAAATTCAAAATTTATAAAAATAATATTTTGAAGAAATAGCAGTTGAACGCGAATTACACAAGAATTATTGTTATGAGATTCAATATATATTGTTAAGTGAATATTTGAAAGTAAAATATTTTTATATTTGACTATTTTTATATAAAACGGATCGAAAGTAATAGAATTTTGGGTTTAATGAATTATTTTCCAATAATAATTGTTTTAAAAGGGGTTTAAATGTAAATGCAGGTTATAAATATTTTGGTTAAGGAATTTTATGTTATGGCTTTTGGAAATTATTTTGATTGTAAATCCTTATTAGGAATATGGAATTGTTTAAAATTTTCTTTTAAAAGAAAGTGTAAATTATAGAGCTTCGTTGGAAATTTTTGTAAAATTGGTATAAAAAATGGCGAATGCTTCGTTCTCCTATTTTCCTTCCTCATTCTAATATTATTTCAAACCCACTCTCCAATTCGATTTCAATCTCTCCTCAAAATATTAAGATCCAAATTCTTACAGAACCCGTTCATATGCTCAAATTGTAAAAGAATCGAGAGGTTCGTTTCCTTAGATCTTCAAGAAATATATTGATACCAGAAAAAAGTGGTGTTTTTTTCGATGTAGGGATTACACTCATCTTGCTAAAGATTGTAGGGTTCCTATTAGATTTTTAATTGTGGATTATTCAAGCACAAAAAAGAAAATTGTTTGAAGAATCTCACTTTAGTTTCTAGCGTAGAGAAAAATCTATCGATTACAGAACGTGGATTTTTCTGCATACTGAAATGTATGACATTAAAGAGGATCTTGGTTGATCGTCCATGGTTGCAAAGGAATGAAGGAATCAAACTATTGGAGGATATGTTCAAACACTTCAATGTAATAAATTATTTGAACATTGGTCAAAACTTTATAGAAAAATTTGGTGATCTTGATATGGGTTTAGATGGTGATGTTCTCACCAAAGAAAGTCTTCCAATTTTTGAGATAAGTGGTGTTGAATCGAGTGGTAATTCAGATGATGATTGATCTTATTGGTGCTAACATGGAAATATGGAGGAAGGATTCTACCGATTTTCTATTTTCAAATCCAATATTATTGGATCCAAAAATTATGAATTATAGATCGAATTCTCTTTCTTAGAAAACTATTAATACAAGATATGTAAGTCACTTGCAAATGATCAATCAAGTAGAAGTTTCAAACTGTGATAACCAAATGGATAGTTTTGAATATATCAAAAATGGAAAACATTCAACAAAAAGATGTAAGTCGAGTTTTGTGATTTCAACCTCAAACAAATTTAATGGATTAAATATTTCAGGCGAATCAGGGTTGAAAATAGAGAGATTTGGACTGATTCTTACATGGATTTCGAAAACGTGCATGATGATAATTCTGAAGCTTTGGTTAATGGTGCGAATAATAATGCAATGGCTTTGAGTGAATTAGTTTCCAACTATTTTGAGGATTTAAATGATTCAGATATTTCAGATTTGTATTTAGAGAAGGTTTGCTCAGTCATAGAGAAAGATTTGAATGTTGATTTGGTGGAAAAGTCTATGAGTTTGGTTGTTTCTTGTATGGATGTTGATAGTGAGCACGGTGATGATATAGGAATGTTATTTGTGTGCATAATATTGACAAAATACAATAGATCAGTAAATGTGCATGGTGGTTCATGTAGTGAAATTTGTTTTAATTTGAGCGGAAGCGAATTATTTGATCAAGATCTAGTATTGTCTATTTAGATACCAATGGAACTTTAAAGATAAAATTAATTATGCAATCTCACAGAAACAATAGCAGAAATAAAAGACACAGAAGATTTAACGTGATTCGGATATGAATATCCTACGTCCAAGGAGACCCAACAACTTCTTTTGTTTCACTGAAGAAAAGAGTACAAAAAAGAGGGAAGAATAATGGTGGATACTCTCACACACTCACTTGCATATGAATATTAAATTCCTTTATTTAAATAGACTTGATAATGAAGTGTTGCTTAGAGATTACGAAAATCAATTTCCTGATTACACAAATATCTTTCCAAATTGCATGATTTTATTTTAGTACAAATAGATGGCGTAATCTTGGTTTCCATATATTTCCTTTGATTGATTTATTCTCCATTCCTAATCATTTATTTCTTCATATAGCAAATATATTGACTAATTAATTGATTGACTAATTAATTAGTTTTCTTCAAAATATCCTTTCGTATACCACCCAAATTAATTGATTTGGATGAATCAATTAATCAATTTCTTTCCTCCTCGAAAAATATTTGAATCATCCAAATTTAACACCCCATCTTGATTCAAATATAACAATCTCTCTTCATCACCTTATCATCAAGCAATCGACATATAAGTTGTTGGGTCTAGAGCTCCATGGCGCTCAAGTAATAGGTGTCAAACTGATCAAGTTTGAGCAATGCTCGAACATGTCCTTTGGCAGTGACTTAGTCATCATATCTGAAGGATTATCCAAATTACTCACTTTCAACAATTTGATCTTGCTTCGTTCTTCCTCAAGCATAAGAAAGAAACCTCTAACATCAATGTGCTTCATCCGTGGACTATAAGCTTGATTCTCTACAAGATGAATCGCACTTCGACTGTCTGAAAATAGCTTTACTGTCCGCTGCACCATTGAAAGATCATCCAACAACTAAAGTAAGTATAATCATTCCTTTATTGCTTCAACAATCGGTATCAACTCTGCTTCGGTAGTCGACAAATCTATAATAGATTGCAACTTTGATCTCCACGAAATCGATCCTATGCCGAGTGTAAAAACATAGCCCGACACTAACTTCCTAGCATCTTTATCCCCAGCATAATCAGAATCACAGTATCCTCTAAGAAAGATGTTACCATCCACTCCACCATATAACAAGCCCACTGAAGAAGTGCCTCGAACATATTTAAGAATCCACTTCACAGCTTGCCAATGCTCTATGCTTAGGTTAGACATATATCCACTCACAACACCCACTGCATGGGCCAAATATGGTCTTGTGCACACCATCGCATAAATAAGACTACCAACTGCACTAGAATAAGGTATATCAACCGTATACCTCTTGTCTTCTTCCGACGAGGGACTTTTGACAACTTAAAATAACAGCCTAATGGAGTGCCGATTAGTTTGGGTTTCTCCATTCCAAATCGAACGAGGACCTTCTCGATGTACTGCACTTGAGTGAGCCTTAACTTTCTCCGCTTCCTATCCTCGCTTATCCCCATACCCAATATTCTTTGTGCCTTTCCCAAATCCTTCATCGCAAACTCTCTACCGAGCTTCGCTTTCAACTCCTTAATTCTGACCATACTTCGAGATGCAATCAGCATAACATTAACATAAATAACACATAAATCATATCACCATCACATCTTCTGAAATAAACACACTGGTTGTAACGACCCAGAATTTTTATTAATTAAAATTTTAATGTTTAATTAATTTTAAATATTAATAAGTGAAATTATAAGTCGGATAAATTTTATTCGAATAATTGGATTTAATTGAAAAATTAAATCGATAATTTAATAGGTGAAAATACAGAAATAATTGAGAATTGGGTTAAATATGATTGAAAATGATTTGGCAAATTTTATTATATATTAGAGTTAGAATGATATTTTAGAACTTTTAAAATCGAATTTAAAGTTTATTTGTGAAAATTGAATATTTTAATATTTAATCGACTAATGAAATTAGCCGTTTTTCGAACAGTCTCAGAATTGGACGAAACTAGTTCCATTGGATCCGTAATAGTTTGTTATTATCGGATTTCAATTTTTGTAGCAATCGGAGTTTTCGTTTGATTGTGGCAGCTCGAAACGCATCGAAATTGTTTTAATATTAATTTGGCGAGTTAAAGTAGTCATTTTTCAAACAGTCTCGGATTTCGACGAAACTAGTTTCATCGGATCTGTAATGTGATATTATTGTATGGTTTCAAATTTCATGTCAATCGGATTTACCGTTTGTCCGGGACAAGCTAAAACGCCTAGAAAATCGTTTAATCGGTTTAATTTTAAATTGAACGTTTATTGCCATAACTCGCACAGATGACCGAATTAGCTCCCGAAACACGTTCCATTGCGTTCGGAACGTGGGGTAAACCTTAGGAACGCCAACCGGCACGCTTCGTTTGGAGTTCGGAAAATCCGGGATGAATAGTGTCGCGCAAATTTTCTATAAAAGCCCCCAATATTCATTTTTTTCACAAATTACAAAACCCTAGTTCAATTTTCTGCAGCCGCCACCCCCCTTCTCATCAATGGCCAGAATTTTCTCCCCTTCCCCTCAAATTATCTTCCAATCCGTCAATCTATACAAAAATCTTTCAACTAATAAAACGAAGAGCTAAGCAAGAGCTTCAATTTCATACGGAGATGATCGAAAACGGAGCGTCAGAGGGGAAGCTACAGGGGGCCGACGGCCTGCTGTTGCGCACGACTTTCAAGGAGTTGCTGGAGGCCAAGTTCATCATGGTGGTGGCCGTGCGTAGCTCTTAGCGAGAGCTTCGAAGTGGCGAAGCCCGATCGTCTTCAAAACGTTCGTGGAAGGAGCAAAGTTCAACCCTAGTTTGGAACTATATGGGTTTTGTGTGCGTGTTCTTCCTGTACATGAACGTGAGTTTGGGAAGAAAGGGCGGACGGTGGTGATTTGCAGGCAAGGGATCTAGTGGCTGTGATTGTTGCAGGTTGGAAAAAAAAATATGTTGTAAATTATTAAGTTAAAAATCGTGTAAACTTGTAAAAATCATAACTTTTTCATACGAGCTCGAAAACGCGCGAAACCAGTTGCGTTGGAATCGTATGGACGAGCACTATGCTATGGAGTTGGATTGGAGTCGTTTGAAGTTAGTGAAAATTTTGGGTAAAATTAAACGTCTGTTTAGTTTTATTCGAAATAAATCGCTAAAACGAAATTGAAATCAAGGTGAGAACTTCTCACTCAATCGAATCGGTTTCGATTTTATTTTAAATAGTTATATTTAAAATATTTGAATGCATGTTTGAATGATGATTGATATCTATTGATTGTTAAAATAGACATTATGCGCCGTTAGTAAGCGGATGTTATTTATTAAAAACATATACCGCGAATATTTCATAAACAGTGAAATTTGTATTATTTATGTACTTGGATTTGATTTCCCGCAGTATATAGCGGATGAGACCTTTTTGCGCTGTAACGACCCGCCGCTCTGACCGCCTCTAGTCGGTAATTAAACCAACTCGAAACGTTCAAAATGACGGATTGTTGTTCAGTTTATAAAGTTTAAACAGAATCAGCCACAGAATCACAGAATAATCATAATATTATTCATAAATGAATTTTTCTTACATACATATATCAGAGTTTGTACAATGCATTAAATTTTTATACAGCGGAACAATTTATTTTCATTAAGTACAAGAAAATTTTCTGAAAACTGAAGTAAAGCTTTTAATCCCCCTCTCTCTAACTTCGCGGCCTGAAAATCTTCAAACTGTAAAAATACTCGGTCTGACCCGAGCGTTAATTGCAAAACACAAAACACTCGAGTCAGGATTAATCTTAACTCAAGTGAATAAATTTGTAATGAACTGAATAAAATGGTAACAGAGATGACGAATCACATGAATCAATTTAAAATCTATTATGGATTTTTATATTAACAACTTCAAATTTTTATTCTCTGTCAATCCCGTGTGGCTGCAGTACACAAGTGCATCAGTGACCAAACACTACAAACTGCAACATGCTTGAAGACTGAAACATATCAGGTATGCAAACAACAATGGATATGAAGACTGAAACACATCAGACATGAAATACTTAATACGTGCAATAATGGGTATGAAGACTGATGAACAATATGCAACAGTGAATGGGGAGCAACTTGAGCTCAAGAATGATACAAAGTTGCGAGCATATGAAATGTAAATAACAAGTTTATCATGATACAAAGCTAGAGACTGAAATATCAAGTTCACATGCAAGTGCAGACCAATCAAAGACCCAGTGAAACAACTCAAGAGATCAACATCAATAAACCAAAGTGCAGACAAAAAATTTCATTTTCAAAACCTTTAATTAAGTCTTCAACTTAAACATGAATTTCATTAAACATGAAAACTGCAACTTCTCTGTTATAAAAACCTGCAAACTGTTTTAATTTTTATTTAAAACTGAATTTAATTTTAAGATTTCACTTAAAAAAAAACTTTGAACTCAAAACTATATTTGAATTCAGATTCAAATATTACCTGAATCAAGTTTCAATTTAAAATATGAATTTATTCTAAAATTTAAAACTGCAAAGCTTCTCAGGCTTAAACCTGAACTGTTTTCAAGTCTTGATTCACACAGAATTTAAATCTTACATTTGATTTTTTTTAAAAAACTGCAAAATCAATTCATTTTAATCTTACATTTGATTAAATCTTAAATCTTTAAAATAAGAGTTTCATTCAAGATTTTAAAAACCGTAAAATTTTAGACTTTTAAAACCTGCAACCCATAAACCCGAGACACCTATGATCTTACTTCGAGTTAACCAATCCCCTGCTTCGGGTCAGAAGCACAAAAAACTCGGGGAAACTGCAAACACTTCAGTGGCATATGTATATGTATGTAACATCATCACAATCTCATAGCAACAGCTAATAACTAATTAAACTTTAGTAAAAAGTTTACTCACATGCAAAGATTTTAAACTTGATCAAAAATCATATGTTTCTGAACTAAGAATAGAGAAGTTAGAAACCATAAATAAGCATTCTTCAAATAAACACAGACTTACTCACATGCATACATACATAACAGTTATCATCTCAGATTTTAAAATCAACCACATAATTATCTGCTTAGCTTAAATTTGTAAGTGTTTACTCACAGTGACATGCATATGCATAAATACATATTCACATAATGGTTCCAAGAACTTTAACATGCATCATTTTCACCAAATAATTGGTTTAAACTTGTCAATTTTGTTATTTTCAGATTATAAGATGTTCACAGACTTTTATAACTGATGTCATTCATATATAGGCATGCAAGCATGATACACAGCAAAACATCAAACCATAGAGGGTTTTATAGGCACATATATACAACACATGCAGCAACATAAACAAGCAAAGTTTTTGGCATAGCATCTGTTCTTAACAGTAAAAAAAAAAATTTAACAGCAGCTGTTCTTATCAATTTAAAACAAAACAAATAGCATTTGTTCTTAACAGTTTAAATTAAACTCCAAATAGTGTCTGTTCTTATCAATTTTAAAACAAAACAAATAGCATTTGTTCTTAACAGTTTAAAATAGAACATGAAATAGCATCTGCTCTTATCAGTTTGAAAAAAATTAAATTCAATAGTATTCGTCCTCATCAGTTTAAATAACAAATTAACAGAGCAATTCATAGCAAAAGAACAACCAACAACAATCATGCAGTGAGTCATCTGTTCTTATTAGTCTAGAATTCAATTTTAACCGAGCAACTGAAAACCACAAACCACCAAAACAAAGCATGCAACCAAGTACTTATTGGTTCAACAGTTTAGATTAATTTATCCGAGCAACTGATAATGCATAACCCACAATTCCTAGCATGCAACCAAGCATTCACTTCAAAACAAATCTAAAAACTTGCATGAAGATTAATCGTGAGGAGAAACTCACCTTTACTCGAATTGAAATGGAGCAACGCAATTTAGAACGAGGTCGCGAGCAGATTTGATGCCGAGCGAACCTAATTCCAAAAAGCCCTAATTTGGATTGAAGACGAAGGGACGAGACCAGTGCGACAATTAGAGAGAGGCCGCCATTAATTCGCGAAGCCCTAGCTTTTTGCAAAGAAGAACGAAGACGAACGGAGCCCTAAAATTGCAAAGAGGAGCGAAAGAAAAGTCACGAGGCTGCCATTTTTTTTCTTTCTTCGTGTGTTTGATTTTGTGTAAAGGAGGAAAGGGGTTCGTGTTTTATGGGGAAGGAGATCGTGATTTGGGGTATGGAGGAAGGTACAAGTTAAGGCGTAAATGAAGGCGTGGATTTAGCTGATGCAAGTAAGGCAGTATACTTCTTTTTATTTTATTTTATTTTTTATATTTATTTATTTTATGTTTATTTTTATATTATATTTTCTTTCTTAATTTAAATCCAATTGTTTTGTATTATTTTTGTTGCTAAAACTTAAACTAAGTGTAGTTACATTATATATTTTTTTCAAAGTTCATAAATATGTCGTTTGAATTTTTACTATGTATATTTATTTATTGATTTTATATTGATTTAAAATCTTATTCTATTTTATTTAAATAAATGAAAAATGTTATTGAAACTAACTACAAATTTATTAATTTTCTTCTAAGCCGTTAGTTCGAATTTCAATTACAAATTCAATATTCAATTTCAACTTCAAGGTTAAATTCAAATTTCTATTCAACTTTAAATAGATTAAATTCAAAAATTTAATCGTCAACTTCATTTATTGGAATTCAATTTAAAATTATCTCAAATATTTAAAATTAATTAAATATCTTCATTTTTAAATTGTTAAAAATTCAGGATCGTTACATGCGCCGTCTATTAAGCGGATAATATTTTAAATCCCATATACCGCGATAATTTCGTACTGGAACGGAATTGGTATTGTGCTAACATCTTTGGATGCAGGAAAACAGGTTGGAGGGATCCAACTGGATTCCTCAACAGTATTTATTTGATTATGGATATTTTGATATTCGTTGATTATCATATACGATATATGATGTCGTTGTAGTCGTGATTGACTATTTGGTGTGTAGCATCATTGGGCCAAATTTTGGAATTTTAAAAGGATTTTAAAGTGATTTTTGAAAGTATACGTTATAAAATATTTTTGGAGATTGATTTATTTTAAATAAATAAACGTTATACTTTTAAAAGTTATAAAATTATGATTTTTGAGAAATATAGTTAAAAGTTGATTTTTGAAAATATGGGTTAATGATTTTATAAAATAGTTTAAATCGGTTTTTTTTTGAATTCATTATAAAAGTTTAAATATAGGATTTATAAAAATTGATTATTTTATAAATCAAAGAAAATGGTGAAATTATAAAGGAGTTTAAAGACGTTTTAAAGAATAATATAAATTGATTTATATAAAAGAATTATAAGATGGATATTTGTAAATTAAAAATGCTGGGATTATAAAACGAGTTTTTATAAGTGTTAGAATGAATTGTGAATGAATTTCGTAAATGAATGAAATTTATAGAATTATAAACGGTGAAGTTATAAATGGAACTTTATAAGCAGTAGGTTTATAAAATTTGTGAAGTTATTAAAAAAATAAATTTGGGTAAATAAATGAATCTTATGAGTTATAAGATTTATAATTTGGGAAGTTTAAAAGAACGATTTTGTAAAATAATCGTTTTAAAGCATTTAACTTATAATATGAACTTTTAGTATATAATTGAGATATGAAATTGAATAGGTTAATAAAGGAATTTATAAACGTTGTTTTATAAATCCGCAAACGACTTATTTTGGATAATTAAATTGTTATAACTTATTTATGGAGTTATATTCACGTTTTAGACAGTGAATAATCCTTTGAAATAAAATGAATAGAAATGATGAAATTTGTTAACGAAGTATATTCACGTTTTGAATAGTGAATAATATGTGAAAGGAAATGTATTGGATGTGATGTTTTAAGTAGAATTAAAACGATCTAATGATGTTTTAAATGCATTAAAATTCGAAACCATAGATTTCAACATTCATTGTTGAAATAGACGTTTTCGAGAAATAGAAGGAAATGGTGGACTATAACACTGTTGTTATAGTAAATGATTTCCGAAAGGAAATATTTTGCATAGTATTGGGATTTATATATCTATTTTAATTTCGAATCCCTATACTAGTGATTTTGGGTTATCGTAACGAAGTTTTACGCAACATTCGTTTTGGCCCAAATAAATATGTTTAAGAGAATGATTTCCTTAAAGAATGCAATATATGCTTAATTTCGATTTAAGCATATTGAATATTTTCAAAAGGTTGAAAATAAATAAAATTTGTGAATTACTTATGAATAAATAAGTATGGAAATGTTTTTCCAATGTGAAATGAAACGTTTTGAGAATTTATCTTTTTGAAGGTAAATTGAAATGAATAATTGAAATCGTATATGCATGGATATTTTGGAATGAAAATTCACTATGGAATTTATAAAAGAAAGGGGAATTTGTTTAAAAATAAATATTGATTTATTTTTGAAGTATTGAAATTATATATCTTGTAAAGATATTTTGGGAAATAAATAATTTGGAAAATTATTTGGAATCTGGTGATGTTGTGCATATCCATTGATAGTTCAATAACCGACTATGAATATTTACCTTTGAAAGGTATTTGTTGTGATTTGTTTGAATTTGAATGCCACACTTATTTTTGAATAAGCTCTCACTATTCGGGTTAGCCGGGAAAGGACCTTGGGGTCGTATACCCATTCCGAGTATGTCATACGTCGTTATGGATTGCATTTGATGACCGGTGTTGAAGACCGGATATTTGCGAGAGCGATAGGATGACCTGTCGATTGACTCTGCACCGAGTTGCTCCGGTATAGAGTTCTCCATATGTGATGGGGAATCCGATCAGGATTGTGGATATCCGGATTGCAAGGACTTCTTTGTAAGTGCCTTCGGTTCTGTTCGAGCCCGGAACAGACTTGTATGGATAGTATGTCTGACATTACAAATTGAGATATAAAGCCGATTTCTTTCAAATATATTTCTGTTGGTGGCGGAGAATTTATTCTCTTAGCTTAACACCCTTCTCTGAGACATACGAGCTCATAGGTTATGTAGTTGAAGGTTATCAGCGATATATTCCCAATTTGGTAATGTGACATGCTGAGTGTTGCTGTGAAATGATCATGGTTTGATCATTTGTGATATGATCATTTGTTTGATCACTTATCTTTGTGATCATTTCTATGATCATTTGTTGACCCAAAGCATGGCTTTGTACCAAAGCGTGGCTTTGTGGACGAGACTTCATCGAGCCTCACACCCCGGAATGGTCAAAACAGGAAAGATGCAGCAAGGTTATGAGGGGTAGTTCCCTTTAGGGTATGTGCATTTCCTTCTGGAAAAGGGTGGTATCATGGTATGGAGCCCAGATACTTACTCATGTTGAAACACTTTATTTATCATTGTGTGATGTTGGTTAGAGAGCTCTCGGATAAAGGTCCCAAAGGACCGGGGGATGGCATACTCGTGTCAGTTGTTACCTAGTTTGAAAGGTAACCCGGCCTTATGTTGGCAGAGATCCGGTTAGCTTCTCGGGACGTCCTTCCAGAGGCGTTTCCATGTGGCAATGGGAAGTTCCTTGGCCTGACCATTTGTTGAAAATCCAAAGAAACAATACGAGACTTGTACGGTTTTAGTTGTAGAACCTGCCATCTAATATGGTAGCTATAGTAGGCATAATATAATGGTACCTATGCTGGCTAAGATTTATATTCTACTTTCGAAATGATTTTTCCTACACTATGCACTAATAATAATATCAAATATTTCTTTTTAATGCGTATCAAGCATCTTTGACTAACATAAGAAGAAATCTCCTCTAAGTCTGCGTTTGCATTGTGTGTGTGGT
Organism: Allium cepa; assembly: GCA_030765085.1. Classification (NCBI taxonomy): domain Eukaryota; kingdom Viridiplantae; phylum Streptophyta; class Magnoliopsida; order Asparagales; family Amaryllidaceae; genus Allium; species Allium cepa. The sequence goes on along the minus strand of CM060938.1, from coordinate 454,915,421 downwards.
GGGAGGTCTTATGGTAGTTACATTTTCAAAAACATTTCGAATTGACTTTAAAAATATTCCTCTATTTTGATTTTAAAGATAAATAAACTGTTTTGAGTTCTCACACCAGTCACATGACTTACTCGGAGTTTATTATTTTCCTTCCTAAACTCTGGGTGCCCACCAATTTCCACACGGGCAGTCAAGAGTTAAGGTTTATCAGGATATTCTGGATATTCAGGAGTTGCAGGAGGCAAGCTGGATGACATGGCGTATTACTAGTATATAGTATTTCTTTTCCGTTGTTTGTTGTTGTTTGTTGTTGTACACTCTGATGTAATGAAATGAAATGTAATGTAATGTAATAACTGATATAGTTCTTTGTTTAAAGATTATTCATTTATCTATTATATGTTGTTTCGCTGCGATTGTGAGATTCTGATATTGTTCTGTTGTTTTCTATTCCGTTCTATTTTCTATTTTCTTTTCTCTCTATTTTCTATCTTTTTCTCTCTTCTTCTGTCTTTTTCTTGTTTTTAAAACCCTAAGTGTTCGGTTTTCCGTCATTCGATTGCTCGGCAGTTGATACAGTGAACCGCGTACGTTACAATTTGGTATCGAAGCATATGGTTAAGTGACAACCATGGCTCTGTTGGGTATTACTCATTAGAGATAGAGTCAGTAGTACTCTAGAATGAGTTTGAGTGTAATAATAGCTATGAGAGCATATTTGTTAATGAATATAAATTGTTTTGTATTGTGTTGACTTATCGGTTGATTATTTATAGATTCCGGTCGATGTAGTCTAGCTAACTATCGTAGATAGGGGTTTCTAAACTCTTAAACAAGATAAATCGACACAGTATTGTTTTAAATTTGGGTAAATGAAATAATTTTACCTTGATTATATTTTATATATAAAGGAATAATTTTTCATAATTATTAAAGTGTATATAAGTTGATTGTTTGGTTGTTGAATAAGTTGTTTGAATAATCTAAATAAGAGAATAATTGTATAAGCAAATGAATTATAAGAATTGAATTATAATTAAAGTGATTTAAAATTGTGAAATAAACTTATATATATAAGAAGTGAAACTATATGAATATATTTATGAATATGAGTTGTAAATAAAAATGAATTTAAAGTTAAATGGAAATTTACTTAGAATTGGAATCTGAATTGATTTATAAGTGGGAATTTAAGTTAAGTAAAACCAAGTGATGTTTATAAAATGAAGTATAACTTAAGAGATGTTGAATGAAGTTGATATTGGTATCAAAGTAAATTAATAAAGTTAAGTGATAAATGTGAACTTGAGTTATATAAATGAAATTCAACTTTTGTAATTGAATTGAATTAATGGATTAAATGTTAATCAATCGAATGTAAATTAAATTGATATGGAATAATGAATGTAAGTGTTAATTCATTAAAATTTAATGTTATTGGAAGTTGAATAATTGAATGAAAATCAATTTAATTAAACCAATTGAAAGTAAAGGTGTTAAACCAAATTGAATGAATATAAGCAAAGGAATTTGGCTGTAATTAATATACATTGGTTGTTATATGATTGTCAATTGATTGTATATAATTCATTAAGTATTAATGAAATTGAGTTAATGAAATTGAAAGTTAAAGTAATTGGAATCCAATTGGAAGTTAAGTGAATCTTAAATAGAATTGAATTTGATTGGAAGTGAACCAACTTGAAATATGAATTAGTAAATATAAACTAATTGAAAATGAATGTTAGTAAAAACATCCATTGTTAATGAATCAAATGTGATTAAATTGAAAACCCAATTCATTGAATATTAATGAGAATATGAATGAATATTTATTGGTTATGAATGTTAGTTGGATGATAATTGGTTGATGGTTGAATATATTGCTTTTATTGCATTTGCTATGTTGGCATATATAGTTATTATGTTGCTATATGTTGTATATCAATACTATTTTCATATATGCATGTTTCTCATCTATTTGTTGAGTGTTTAGTAGGTGCAGATCGCGTTTGCTTCGCATTTGGAGCTCGCTTTCGCGCTATATTAGCCGTATATGCTCGCTAATAATAAATAAGGTACATATCTCGGATTAAATATCGTACTTTTACACTTTTTTCCCTACGGGATGCCTCATTACTTGATGAGATGTATATTTTTGATATATATACTATCATTTTTTTTTCGGATCGAGCCGCGCAAAGGAGACTATGGCGAATTTTTCCAAAAATTTAAGGCGTTAGAAAAATTTGAGAAAATTGGAAAATTTTGAAAACTATAACTTTGATTTTGGAATTGAAAGTCAAACAATAGTAGTTGTTTTTGAAAAGATAACTAAGTATGATTTGAAAACTTAGTAAAGATATTGTAAGAAGTTTAACTATGGATTTTGGGAAAGTTAATAGATTCTGTAACTTTTCTTACTTAGTAATTTCGAGGGCGAAATTCTTTTAGGGGGGAAGTATGTAACAACCCAGAATTTTTATTAATTAAAATTTGAATATTTAATTAATTTTAAGTATTAATAAGTGAAATTATAAGTCGGATAAATTTTATTTCGAATAATTGGATTTAATTGAATAATTAAATCGATAATTTAATAGGTGAAAATACAGAAATAATTGAGAATTGGGTTAAATATGATTGAAAATGATTTGGGAAATTTTATTATATCATATTAGAGTTAGAATGATATTTTAGAACTTTTAAAATCGAATTTAAAGTTTATTTGTGAAAATTGAATATTTTAATATTTAATCGACTAATGAAATTAGCCGTTTTTCGAACAGTCTCAGAATTGGATGAAACTAGTTCCATTGGATCCGTAATAGTTTGTTATTATCGGATTTCAATTTTTGTAGCAATCGGAGTTTTCGTTTGATCGTGGCAGCTCGAAACGCATCGAAATTGTTTTATTATTAATTTGACGAGTTAAAATAGTCATTTTTCAAACAGTCTCGGATTTCGACGAAACTAGTTTTATCGGATCCGTAATGTGATATTATTGTATGGTTTCAAATTTCATGTCAATCGGATTTACCGTTTGTCCGGGGCAAGCTAAAACGCCTAAAAAATCGTTTAATCGGTTTAATTTTAAATTGAACGTTTATTGCCATAACTCGCACAGATGACCGAATTAGCTCCCGAAACACATTCCATTATGTTCGGAACGTGGGGTAAACCTTAGGAACGCCAACCGGCACGCTTCGTTTGGAGTTCGGAAAATCCGGGATGAATAGTGTCGCACAAATTTTCTATAAAAGCCCCCAATATTCATTTTTTTCACAAATTACAAAACCCTTGGTCAATTTTCTGCAGCCGCCACCCCCTTCTCATCAATGGCCAGAATTTTCTCCCCTTCCCCTCAAATTATCTTCCAATCCGTCAATCTATACAAAAATCTTTCAACTAATAAAACGAAGAGCTAAGCAAGAGCTTCAATTTCATACGGAGATGATCGAAAACGGAGCGTCAGAGGGGAAGCTACAGGGGGCCGACGGCCTGCTATTGCGCACGACTTTCAAGGAGTTGCTAGAGGCCGAGTTCATCATGGTGGTGGCCGTGCGTAGCTCTTAGCGAGAGCTTCGAAGTGGCGAAGCCCGATCGTCTTCAAAACGTTCGTGGAAGGAGCAAAGTTCAACCCTAGTTTGGAACTATATGGGTTTTGTGTGCGTGTTCTTCATGTACATGAACGTGAGTTTGGGAAGAAAGGGTGGACGGTGGTGATTTGCAGGCAAGGGATCTAGTGGCTGTGATTGTTGCAGGTTGGAAAAAAAAAATATGTTGTAAATTATTAAGTTAAAAATCGTGTAAACTTGTAAAAATCATAACTTTTTCATACGAGGTCGAAAACGCGCGAAACCAGTTGCGTTGGAATCGTATGGACGAGCACTACGCTATGGAATTTGATTAGAGTCGTTTGAAGTTAGTGAAAATTTTGGGTAAAATTAAACGTCCGTTTAATTTTATTCGAAATAAATCGCTAAAACGAAATTGAAATCAAGGTGAGAACTTCTCACTCAATCGAATCGGTTTCGATTTTATTTTAAATAGTTATATTTAAAATATTTGAATGCATGTTTGAATGATGATTGATATCTATTGATTGTTAAAATAGACATTATGCGCCGTTAGTAAGCGGATGTTATTTATTAAAAACATATACCGCGAATATTTCATAAACAGTGAAATTGGTATTATTTATGTACTTGGATTTGATTTCCTGCAGTATATAGCGGATGAGACCCTATTGCGCCGTCTATTAAGCGGATAATATTTTAAATCCCATATACCGCGATAATTTCGTACTGGAACGGAATTGGTATTGTGCTAACATCTTTGGATGCATGAAAACAGGTTGGAGGGATCCAACTGGATTCCTCAACAATATTTATTTATTTATGGATATTTTGATATTCGTTGATTATCATATACGATATATGATGCCGTTGTAGTCGTGATTGACTATTTGGTGTATAGCATCATTGGGCCAAATTTTGGAATTTTAAAAAGATTTTAAAGTGATTTTTGAAAGTATACGTTATAAAATATTTTTGGAAATTGATTTATTTTAAATAAATAAACGTTATACTTTTAAAAGTTATAAAATTATGATTTTTGAGAAATATAGTTAAAAGTTGATTTTTGAAAATATGGGTTAATGATTTTATAAAATAGTTTAAATCGGGTTTTTTTTGAATTCATTATAAAAGTTTAAATATAGGATTTATAAAAATTGAGAATTTTATAAATCAAAGAAAATGGTGAAATTATAAAGGAGTTTGAAGACGTTTTAAAGAATAATATAAATTGATTTATATAAAAGAATTATAAGATGGATATTTGTAAATTAAAAATGCTGGGATTATAAAACGAGTTTTTATAAGTGTTAGAATGAATTGTGAATGAATTTCGTAAATGAATGAAATTTATAGAATTATAAACGGTGAAGTTATAAATGGAACTTTATAAGCAGTAGGTTTTTAAAATTTGTGAAGTTATTAAAAGAATAAATTTGGGTAAATGAATGAATCTTATGAGTTACAAGATTTATAATTTGGGAAGTTTAAAAGAACGATTTTGTAAAATAATCGTTTTAAAGCATTTAACTTATAATATGAACTTTTAGTATATAATTGAGATATGAAATTGAATAGGTTAATAAAGGAATTTATAAACGTTGTTTTATAAATCCGCAAACGACTTATTTTGGATAATTAAATTGTTGCACCTTATTTATGGAGTTATATTCACGTTTTAGACAGTGAATAATCCTTTGAAATAAAATGAATAGAAATGATGAAATTTGTTAACGAAGTATATTCACGTTTTGAATAGTGAATAATATGTGAAAGGAAATGTATTGGATGTGATGTTTTAAGTAGAATTAAAACGATCTAACGATGTTTTAATTGCATTAAAATTCGAAACCATAGATTTCAACATTCATTGTTGAAATAGACGTTTTCGAGAAATAGAAGGAAATGGTAGACTATAACACTGTTGTTATAGTAAATGATTTCCGAAAGGAAATATTTTGCATAGTATTGGGAATTATATATCTATTTTAATTTAGAATCCCTATACTAGTGATTTTGGGTTGTCGTAACGATGTTTTACGCAACATTCGTTTTGGCCCAAATAAATTACGTTTAAGAGAATGATTTCCTTAAAGAATGCAATATATGCTTAATTTCGATTTAAGTATATTGAATATTTTCCAAAGGTTGAAAATAAATAAAATTTGTGAATTACTTATGAATAAATAAGTATGGAAATGTTTTTCCAATGTGAAATGAAACGTTTTGAGAATTTATCTTTTTGAAGATAAATTGAAATGAATAATTGAAATCGTATATGCATGGATATTTTGGAATGAAAATTCACTATGGAATTTATAAAAGAAAGGGGAATTTGTTTAAAAATAAATATTGATTCATTTTTGAAGTATTGAAATTATATATCTTGTAAAGATATTTTTGGAAAATAAATAATTTGGAAAATTATTTGGAATCTGGTGATGTTGTGCATATCCATTGATAGTTCAATAACCGACTATGAATATTTACCTTTGAAATGTATTTGTTGTGATTTGTTTGAATTTGAATGCCACACTTATTTTTGAATAAGCGCTCACTATTCGGGTTAGCCGGGAAAGGACCTTGGGGTCGTATAACCCATTCCGAGTATGTGATACGTCGTTATGGATTGCATTTGATGACCGGTGTTGAAGACCGGATATTTGCGAGAGCGATTGGATGACCTGTCGATTGACTCTGCACCGAGTTGCTCCGGTATAGAGTTCTCCATATGTGATGGGGAATCCGATCAGGATTGTGGATATCCGGATTGCAAGGACTTCTTTGTAAGTGCCTTCAGTTCTGTTCGAGCCCGGAACAGACTTGTATGGATAGTATGTCTGACATTACAAATTGAGATATAAAGCCGATTTCTTTCAAATATATTTCTGTTGGTGGCGGAGAATTTATTCTCTTAGCTTAACACCCTTCTCTGAGACGTACGAGCTCAGAGGTTATGTAGTTGAAGGTTATCAGCGATATATTCCCAATTTGGTAATGTGACATGCTGAGTGTTGCTGTGAAATGATCATGGTTTGATCATTTGTGATATGATCATTTGTTTGATCACTTATCTTTGTGATCATTTCTATGATCATTTGTTGACCCAAAGCATGGCTTTGTATCAAAGCGTGGCTTTGTGGACGAGACTTCGTCGAGCCTCACACCCCGGAATGGTCAAAACAGGAAAGATGCAGCAAGGTTATGAGGGGTAGCTCCCTTTAGGGTATGTGCATTTCCTTCTGGAAAAGGGTGGTATCATGGTATGGAGCCCAGATACTTACTCATGTTGAAACACTTTATTTATCATTGTGTGATGTTGGTTAGAGAGCTCTCGGATAAAGGTCCCAAAGGACCGGGGGATGGCATACTCATGTCAGTTGTTACCTAGTTTGAAAGGTAACCCGGCCTTGTGTTGGCAGAGATCCGGTTAGGTTCTCTGGACGTCCTTCCAGAGGCGTTTCCATGTGGCAATGGGAAGTTCCTTGGCCTGACCATTTGTTGAAAATCCAAAGAAACAATACGAGACTTGTACGGTTTTAGTTGTAGAACCTGCCATCTAATATGTTGTGCATATCCATTGATAGTTCAATAACCGACTATGAATATTTACCTTTGAAAGGTATTTGTTGTGATTTGTTTGAATTTGAATGCCACACTTATTTTTGAATAAGCTCTCACTATTCGGGTTAGCCGGGAAAGGACCTTGGGGTCGTATACCCATTCCGAGTATGTCATACGTCGTTATGGATTGCATTTGATGACCGGCGTTGAAGACCGGATATTTGCGAGAGCGATAGGATGACCTGTCGATTGACTCTGCACCGAGTTGCTCCGGTATAGAGTTCTCCATATGTGATGGGGAATCCGATCAGGATTGTGGATATCCGGATTGCAAGGACTTCTTTGTAAGTGCCTTCGGTTCTGTTCGAGCCCGGAACAGACTTGTATGGATAGTATGTCTGACATTACAAATTGAGATATAAAGCCGATTTCTTTCAAATATATTTCTGTTGGTGGCGGAGAATTTATTCTCTTAGCTTAACACCCTTCTCTGAGACATACGAGCTCATAGGTTATGTAGTTGAAGGTTATCAGCGATATATTCCCAATTTGGTAATGTGACATGCTGAGTGTTGCTGTGAAATGATCATGGTTTGATCATTTGTGATATGATCATTTGTTTGATCACTTATCTTTGTGATCATTTCTATGATCATTTGTTGACCCAAAGCATGGCTTTGTACCAAAGCGTGGCTTTGTGGACGAGACTTCATCGAGCCTCACACCCCGGAATGGTCAAAACAGGAAAGATGCAGCAAGGTTATGAGGGGTAGTTCCCTTTAGGGTATGTGCATTTCCTTCTGGAAAAGGGTGGTATCATGGTATGGAGCCCAGATACTTACTCATGTTGAAACACTTTATTTATCATTGTGTGATGTTGGTTAGAGAGCTCTCGGATAAAGGTCCCAAAGGACCGGGGGATGGCATACTCGTGTCAGTTGTTACCTAGTTTGAAAGGTAACCCGGCCTTATGTTGGCAGAGATCCGGTTAGCTTCTCGGGACGTCCTTCCAGAGGCGTTTCCATGTGGCAATGGGAAGTTCCTTGGCCTGACCATTTGTTGAAAATCCAAAGAAACAATACGAGACTTGTACGGTTTTAGTTGTAGAACCTGCCATCTAATATGGTAGCTATAGTAGGCATAATATAATGGTACCTATGCTGGCTAAGATTTATATTCTACTTTCGAAATGATTTTTCCTACACTATGCACTAATAATAATATCAAATATTTCTTTTTAATGCGTATCAAGCATCTTTGACTAACATAAGAAGAAATCTCCTCTAAGTCTGCGTTTGCATTGTGTGTGTGGTGGGAGGTCTTATGGTAGTTACATTTTCAAAAACATTTCGAATTGACTTTAAAAATATTCCTCTATTTTGATTTTAAAGATAAATAAACTGTTTTGAGTTCTCACACCAGTCACATGACTGACTCGAAGTTTATTGTTTTCCTTCCTAAACTCTGGGTGCCCACCAATTTCCACACGGGCGGTCAAGAGTTAAGGTTTATCAGGATATTCTGGATATTCAGGAGTTGCAGGAGGCAAGCTGGATGACATGGCGTATTACTAGTATATAGTATTTCTTTTCCGTTGTTTGTTGTTGTTTGTTGTTGTAACTCTGATGTAATGAAATGAAATGTAATAACTGATATAGTTCTTTGTTTAAAGATTATTCATTTATCTATTTTATGTTGTTTCGCTGCGATTGTGAGATTCTGATATTGTTCTGTTGTTTTCTATTCCGTTCTATTTTCTATTTTCTTTTCTCTCTATTTTCTATCTTTTTCTCTCTTCTTCTGTCGTTTTCTTCTATTTAAAACCCTAAGTGTTTGGTTTTCCGTCATTCGATTGCTCGGCAGTTGATATAGTGAACCGCGTACGTTACACTGGTCTTTGAAACTTCTGCATTATCCCTATGAAAGCATAAACTTATCAAACCTCTTATACCATAGTCTAGGAGACTGATTCAGTCCATATAGAGATTTTTTTGAGTTTGCAAACATAGTCCGGTCTGCTACTATCAATGAACCCTTCCGGCTGCTTTAAATAAATATCCTCATCTAGATCACAATGCAAGAATGCAGTTTTGACATCTTGTTGCTCTAATTCGATATCATAATAAGCAACTAATGCCAAAAGAATATGAATAGAAGCATGCCTGACCACTAAAGCAAAGATATCATGATACTCTACCCCTTTCTTCTGAACATACCCCTTCGCGACTAATCTTGCCTTTTATCTGAGATTACCATTTTCACCATCTTTCACTCTATAGATCCACTTGCAACCAATAGCTCTTTTGTCGGTGCAAAGAGGCACCAAATCCCATGTATGATTTCTCTACAATGATTCAGTCTCCTCCTCCATAGCAACTAACCAACTGGAACTGTTAACTGATGTGATAGCTTCTCTATAATCACAAGGATCATCATGGACAACATTCAAAGCATATGTTGCCATATCATCGAAGTTAATATCTTCGATGCTTAATCCAACAAACTCAACTTAGGCTTTCTTCTTTGTCTGACAGGCCTAGGTTCTGAATGAGCTCCACCTTGAGTTTGATCCTCTGTACCAACATCGATATTATCCTCATCTACCACGGTGTCATCAGAAACACCATCTGAACGTCTATGGAAAGAATCAACAGATAACTTACTTTATGTCTGGTATTCTTCACATGTCCTCTCATTGTCATCCGATAAGGAAGTCTCCACATTCAACATAGCCTTCTCATCAAAATTCACATGCCTGCTCATAACGATCTTCTTGCTAATAGGACACCACATCCTATATCCCTTCACTCCTCTCCTATAACCTAGAAAAATACACTTGCGAGCTCAAGGTTCCAGCTTCCCTTTACTCTCACGCACATAAGCTGGGTGTAAAATTCGGAATTTTCGACTTCCAAAATTCGACATTAATACGTCCACTATATCAACTGCCGAGCAATCGAAGGCCGGAAAACCGAATTGTTAGGGTTAAAGAAGAAGAGGTAGAAGAAGAAAGAAAGAAAAGCAAAAGATACGATATCAGAATCTCACAGTCGCAGCGAAACAACATATAATAGATAAATGAATAATCTTTAAATCAAAAGAACTGTACATTTTATACATTACATCATCAGAGTCAATATACAACACAACACAATAATGGATAGTTATATAAACCTGTCCTTACAACTGAATACACAGCGGAAAAGATAATATCATATACAAGTGATATGCCATACCATCCAGCTTGCCTCCCGATCTCCACAGAAACTCCTGAATTCTAAAATGACCTGATAACCTGACACTAGACTGCCCGTGTGGAAATTGGTGGGCACCCAGAGTTTAGGAAGGGAACAATAAACAACAGGTCAGTCATGGGACTGGTGTGAGAACTTAAAACAGTTTATCTTTAAAAACAAACAAAGAAATATTTTAAAATAGATCCGCAATGCTTTTAGAAAATGTAACTACCATAAGGCCTCCTGCTACACACATAATGCAAACGCAGAATTGGAGATTTCTCCTTATGATAGTCAAACATGCTTGATACGCAAATTTCTTTGATATTATTACTATAAGTGCAAAGTGTAGGAAAACATTTCGAAAGTATAATATAGATCTTAGCCAACGTACGACCATTATCGTATGCCTACTATAGCTACCATGTTCAATAGCAGGTTACCGCCACATTCCATGGCAGGTTATACAACTAAAACCGTACAGGGCTCGTATTGTTTCTTTGGATTTTCCAACAAATGGTCAGGCTAAGGAACTTCCTATTGCCACATGGGAACGCCTCTGGCGGGACGCCTCGAGAACCTAACCGGATTTCTGCCAACACAAGGCCGGGTTATCTCTGTAAAAGTAGGTAACTACTGACACGAGTATGCCATCCCACAGTTGTAAACAACCTTTATCTGAGGATCCTCAACCAACAACAATCACAAAGTCATATATATTTGCGACATCCACATAAGTTAAGTATCTGGGCTCCATACCATAATACCACTTCTATCCAGAAGGAAATGCACATACCCTAAGAGGCGCTACTCCCTATAACCTTGCTGCATCGTCCCTGTTTTGACCATTACCGGGTTGTGAGGTCCGACGAAGTCTCGTCCACAAAGCTACGCTTTTCACAAAGCTATGCTTTGATCAACAAATGATCAGCAGCACTTCGTATGCCACATTACCAAATTGGGAATGTATCACTAGTAACCATCAACTACATAACCTCTGAGCTCGTACGTCTCAAAGAAGGGTGCTAAGCTAAGAGAATAAATTCTCCGCCACCAATAGAAATGTATTTGATAGAAACCAGCTTTACATCTCAAATTGTAACATCTGACACACATCCATACAAGTCCGTTCCGGGATCGAACGGAACCGAAGGCACTTTCAAAGAAGCCCTTGCAATTCGGATATTCACTAATCACGTCCGGAATTCCCATCACAAAGGGTGATAAAATCTCTATATCGGAGATCAGCCGATGCAGAGACATTGACGTATCACTATTCGGAATGGGATTCATGACCCAAAGGTCCTCTCCCGGCTAAACTGAATAACGAGCGCTTATTTTAAAATAAGTGTAGCATTCAAATTCAAGCAAATCACAAAAAATACCCATTCAAAGGTAAATATTGATAGTCGGTTATTTAACTATCAATAGATATGCACAACATCACCAGATTCCAAATAATTTCCCAAATTATTTATTTTCCAAAGATATCTTTACAAGATATATTTTTCCACACTTCAACCATTTGAAAACAAATTTCAAATCACTTTTCACCTTTACAACTCTTGAAAACAAATTTCAAATCATTTTCCTTACGCGGAAACACTTCCAAATATTTATTCATTTTCATTTAAAATCTACCGAGTTCAAATACTTTAAAATAATTTATAACACTTATCCAAAATATAACGGGAATACACTTTGAAATAAAACTATTTAAATAACTATTTTCTAAAAGAATTATTGATTAAATCTTAGAAATAACCATTTCTATAATAAACTTAATAAACCTTTACTTAAAGGATTTAAAACAATTTAAGAAGTAGTTTCTCCAAAGTATTCTTTAAAACCCAACTTTAGAATTTTATATATATATATATATCTATGTATGTATATATTTTTCAAAGCTATTCAGAAATTTATTCGGCTTTCCAGGGAGAATACACTTTCATTTCAAAATGGTTCATTTAAACCAATTAAATAAATCCTTACCGATTTATTTAAATTTTACGTTCCAAATCCGTAAATTTATTTCCACGCTTCAAAATATAAATCAACGTTTATTTTTAAACAAATTTCCCTTTCCTTTATAAATTCCATGGTGAATTTAAATTTCCAAATATCCACTGATATACGATTTTCAAATTGATTTCAATTATCACTTTCAACACCAATTCAATTTATTTCAATTGATCTCAAAAACAACCAAATCAAATTCCATATTGATTTTTTTCCAAGAAATTAAACACCAAGTGAATTTCATTCAAATCTCAAATTGAAATCAATTTCTACTAAACCCCAAATCAATTTTCAAATTGATTCCAAATTCTTTTCAAAACACCTAATAAATTTCCAAATGGATTTTCAAAAGATTTATTTTCAATCACTAAAATCAATTCCCAAATCGATTTCAAATTTTATTTCCTTTAAAAAAATAAATTCCTTTTTAAAGAAAACAAATTCTTTTATTTTTCAAACTCTTCAAAATCCGTATTTTGAATAAATTCTTCAACCTTTGAATAATATTACCCGAAATCCATTTATTAAAGCTTTTCCCATATTTTGAAATTTGTTCAATAAGATTAAAAATAAAACTTTATTATTTTATAATTCCTTCTTTTAAATTTATCCAATTCTCAAAAATAAATTTTAATATAAACTTTCAACCTGAATTTTCAAAAATCAATTTTTTATTTATTTCCAGTACCAACGATACCAAAATTATATTCGGCTAAATTTTAGCCTTCAACGATTTCAATCACAAAGACAATCACACAGAGATTATAAAAAACCAACACACAACATTGAAACAAATTCAATTATTTGAGGAATCCAGTTGGATCCCTCCAACCTGTTTCTCTGCATCCACAGATGTTAGCACAATACCAATCCCGTTTCAAGACGGAATATCGCGGTACATGGGTTTATATAAAATATCATCCGCTATTATGTGGCGCAATAGGGTCTCATCCGCTATATAATGTGGGAAATCAACTCTAAGTACATATATAATACCAATTCCACTTCAAGGTGGAATATCGTGGTATATGTGTTTAATAAAATAACCTCCGCTTAATATGCGGCGTATAGGGTCTATTTCAATATAGCAGATAGCAATTTATCATTCAATCACACAATCAAGCAATATTAAATCTAACTGTTTAAAATTTAAATCGAAACACAATTCGATTGAGTGAGAAGTTCTCACCTTGCTTCCAATAACCGTTGCAGTGTTTCGTTCCGAATAAAATTAAACGCGCGTTTAATTTTACCCAAAATTCACACTAGCTCCAATCAACTCCAATCCAACTCCATTGCGTAGTGCTCGTCAATACGAACCCGAGGCAGCTCGTTTCGTGTGAAATTGACCTCGTATGAAAAAGATATGCAGTTCTAAATATCACACGAATTATATAAATTAATTTACAAATCTATTTTTTATATTTTTAAACCCTAACCAAATCAAGGCCATTCATTTCTGCAACCCAAGATCTAGGCTGCACGTTTCCTTTTCTTCTCCCCTTCGTTCCTTTCACGTACGCGAGACCCATTGCCGTCGAGAAACCCTAGATTAACGAGGCCTCTACGTGAACTTCCACGACGATCAACTACCATGGTTTCAGAGCTTGACCACGCCTCCACCTTTGGCCAAGAGCAAGTGAAGCTCGGTCGTCTATACATCTCGAAATTCGTGCCGAAACGTATGAACTTCGCATCGAGATTCACATCGATTCGTTACGTGAAATCCAATCATAAGTTGGATTGCTAGCTCTCATCGTACTCTACAACTTTGTAGTTGAAAGGTTTTGGTATTAGTTTGTGGATTAAGAGAAAATCGAGGAAGAAGAAGGGAAGACGTCGACCATTGAAAGGAAACTGGCGGCTAGGGCTTCGAACTAGGGTTTGGTTGAAAATAATGAATTATGAAGTCCTTTGATAGAAAATTCTCAAAACACTATTCATCCGAAAATTTTCCGAACTCCAAACGAAGCATGCCGCCTGGCGTTTATAATGTTTTACCCCTATTCCGAACGCAATGGAATATATATCGGGAGCCAATTCGATCGTATTTGGAAGATAGGTTTTCAAATCGACTATTTAAATTAAAAATTCACTTAAACCGATTTCTACGTGTTTTAGCTTGTCTCGGACAAACCGTAAATCCGATTGACACGAAATTTTTAAAATAATTTAACATTACGGTCCAATGAAACTAGTTTCGTCGAAATCCGAGTCTGTTTGAAAAATGACTATTTTTACTCGTCAATTAAATATTAAAATATTCAATTTCCACAAATTAACTTTTAATTCGATTTTAAAAGTTCTATAACATCATTCTAACTCCAATATGATTAAATACAACTTTACAAATCAATTTTAATCACATTAAACCCAATTTCCAATTATTTTTGTAATTTCAAATATTAAATTATCGATTTAATATCCAATTAATTCTAGATATTCGAAATAAAATTTATTCGACTTACAAAATTTTACTTGTTAATATTAAAAATTATTATTATATATACGAATTTCAAATGACAGAAATTCTGGGTCGTTACACTGGGCAACCAAACACTATGAGAAATAAATTGTTAACAGGCTCTCCTTTCCATACTTCTTCAGGATCTTCATATCTATGGCAGTAGAAAGTGTGCGGTTGATGAGGAAAGCCGCCATAGATAAAGCTTCAGCCCAAAATCCCTTCTTCAATTTAGCAGTCAGTCTGAGTCATCTTGTTCTCTCCAATAATGTCTGATTCAACCTTTCCGTAACTCCATTAGATTGGAGGTCACCTGGTGTAGTGTAATGCCTCTTAATGCCTTTAGACTCATAATAATCGATGAATTCCTGTGATACAAATTCACCGCCATTATCTTAATGGAGAACTTTCAGTTTCTTCCCTGACTACTTCTCAACCATAGATTTCCACTTTCGAAACTTGGCAAAGGTTTCACTCTTTGACTGAAGAAAGTATACCCATACTTTACGAGGGAATCATCTATAAGTGAGACAAAATATCTGGCTCCACCTAAAGACTGACAAGGGAAGGGACCCTAGACATCTATATGAACATACTCCAAAACAGCTTTTGCTTTATGCTATCCTATACCCAAAAAAATCTTCTCTGCTTTCCAAGAACACACTCTTCACAAAAACCAAGTTTTTAATGATGAACTCCATCAATCAATCCTCGTTTTCTCAACTCATCCATGTTGCACTCACCAATGTGACCCATCCGTAAGTGCCATAATCTGGAAGAATCTGAGTCAACCGATGTAACAGAAGCCGATTCACCAATTATAATAGCGCCCTTTAATAGATAAAGATTTCCTGCCCTCACACCTCTCATAAAAATCATGGAACCCTTCAATATCTTCATTTTTCTCTCCTTCCACTACAATCTTCAAGCCAAGTCTACTCAATGCCCTAACAGAAATCAAGCTCCTCCTTAAATCAGGTATATATCTAACATCGGTGATCGTACGAATAACACCATCAAATATCCTAATCATCATGCTACCAACACCAACCATATGGCAAGAAGCATCATTACCCATCAGAACTTCTCCTCCATCAATTTCACGGTAAGTGTAAAAGCAGTTCCTATCAGGTGTCATATGATAAGATGCACCAGAATCAATCAGCCATACGTTGCTCTTCCCAAAAGAGCCAGAAGCTGTTAATACATCGATGCCACTTTCTATATATGATTTCTCTGCTGTAGAAGCTGAGGCTTTCTTTGGATCTTTTCTTCTACCTTCAACCTTGGGACATTGTGCTATGAAGTGCCCTGGTTTCTTACAATAATGACATGTCAAATTCTTAGGCCCCCTAGACTAAGACCGTGAAGAATTCCATCCTCCAACTTTCTTCGACCTGCTTTGGCCTCTACCTCTCTAAACAGATAAGCCTTCGGTATCACTATCCAAGCTAGTGCTCGCTAATCTACCTCTTAATACTTCATTTTGAAGACCGGCCTTTACATCAGACAGGCTAATTTTACTACGGCCATAAATCATGGAATTAACAAAAGCTGTATACTCTTTAGGCAAGGGACATAAGAGGATCACAACTTGAGCCTCATCGGCAATATCAACTTCCGCTGCTTTCAGGTTAATAATCAAAGTTGTCAAGGCATCTACATGCTCCATGAGATCAGCTCCCGGCTTCAACTTAAACGAATAGAGTTGTTGCTAAAGAATAATCCAATTAGTGAGAGACTTGTCTTGATATGCATCCGAAAATGCATCCCATAGTTCCTTCGTCGTCTTCTTTTGAGATAATTCTCTAAGAACTTCATCTGAAAGGCTCAACTGAATTGTTGTGAGAGCCTCATCTTCCATCTCTTCCAAATCAGCTGCATCAATACCTTTCAATTTCTCAGGCGCAGAAACAACCTTATAAGTCTTCTCCTTCTTTAATACAGCCTCCATCTTCATCTTCCAAGTACCAAAATCTCATTTTTCATCAAAACGTGTTACTCCATAATTGACACCAGATCTACCAATAGACTTACTAGAAGTAGCCATTAATATCCAAACAGGAACAATAACACTAGCTCTGATACCAAAATATAGTGAAATTTGTTTTAATTTGAGCGGAAGCGAATTTTTTGATCAGGATCTAGTATTGCCTATTTAGATACCAATGGAACTTTAAAAATAAAATCAATTATGCAGTCTCGTAGAAATAATAGCAGAAATAAGAGACACAGAAGATTTAACGTGGTTCGGAAATGAATATCCTACGTCCACGGAGACCCAACAACTTCTTTTATTTCACTAAAGAAAAGAGTACAAAAGAGAGAGAAGAATAATGGTGGATACTTTTATTTCAATCAGGTTTAGTGATACTTTTATAATAAAGATTATTGTATATACGGATTTAAAAGAGTGGTTAAACCATCTATGTCAGAGCATGGCTATTCGAGGTAATAATGTGAGTAGTGAATGGGATACGGATGTTGGTGTTGCAACTTCATTGGCACCTATAGATTATTGTGGTGCAATTGTTGTGAGTCCTTGCATGTTGAAGAAGTGAAGTAAATCTTCCAAAAAATTGGTAGCAATAATGTCTAACTCAGAGGGTAGTGCAGAAGGTTCTATAATTTTTATAGAGGGTGGAGATAGTTCATGTGAGTATAGATAGGTCAGGAAGAGTCTTAGTAACACGACCACTAGAACTTCTGATTAATTCAAGCTCAATGCATCGAGAGATTGGATCTTGCTCGTGTGGTTTTAGATTGGTAAGGAGGAGTGCTCGCCTTAGTAGAGCGGCAACTAGAGCTTCTGATAGATTTAGCTTAGTTATTGATTTTCTTTTGATAGTACATATAGTCGTTGTGCTTTGAGTGGTTTATCCACCAGCAATATGCAATATTTAGCTTGGAATTCTGGTATTATTTCTGATGAAATTCAGATTGACATCGAGTACATTAGGAATAAGGAACTGGAGCGGGTCAGATCATTCGGACCAATGAGATACATCAGTTGGAATGCTAGGGGTTTACATGATTTAGGAAAATGTAGTAAAATTAGATAGTTCTTTAGAGATAATAATATTAATTTTGTTTTATTACAACAACTAAAATAAAACACACCGATTACAGGTTTTATAGATGTTTAGGGGTCTTTATATAAATCATTGGTCTTATCTTCCTGCTAGGGTTAGTGTAGGAGAACTTATGATGGGTTGGAAAGATCATGGTGTTAGATTATTACAATCTATTATCAAAGATCATTCGATTCAGTTGATCTTTGCTGACATTAGCAATGATTCAATCCTAAATATTACAAATGTTTATGGGCTGAATTCAAAGATAGATCATAGGGCTCTATGGAATGAGTGCCCAAAATATAGACCACTCGCTGCTGGACCTTGGGTTATGGAAGGTGACTTTAATGTAACTTGATTTTTAGGAGAAAGAATCCTTAGGGAAGGGGATTTTGTAGCTATAAAGGAGTTTGACCAATTTATTGTTAATTGTAACTTAATTGAGATAACTCTAAGTAGCAGGCAGTTTACTTGGTCAAACAGTAGAGATCATCCCTCGATGGCACTTTTACATAAGGTTGTGGGTCTTCCAAATATTTATTTAGATCATTTCCCAGTAATCTTATCTTGTACTAATTTGAATATTGGGAATAGAATTTTTAGATTTGAAAAGATGTGTTTATTGGAGAATAATTTTAAAGATTGAGTTACAAAGAAATGGCTTTCTATGAATAATTGTAATTATAGATTTCCAGGAAACATAGCCAAAGTTTGGGTTAATAAACTTAGAGATTTAAGGTTATTTATCAAAAAATGGAGTAAAGATGTTTTTGATAACATTAGAATTAAGAAGGAAAAATTAATAATTGAGATATTAAAGTTAAACAAAATTGAAGAACTAAGGAATTTGAATATTTCAAAACAAAATTGTATTTTCAAATTTAAAAGAAGAATTAAATTAAATTATCTTGCAAGAAGAAGTAATACGGGAACAAAGATCTAGGGGTCAATGAATATATGGATGAGGAAGATATGAATAATAAAAAATTTCATAAAGTGGCTAATAGTAGGAAACGTAGTAATACCACTAATTCTATTTTATTTAATAATATTGAGATTTTTGACCAAACAGAATTGAATAATGAATTTACCAATTATTATATAGAAATTTTTGGAACTACAAAAAGACATGGAATTAGTGCAAATTTGGATATGTTGTACACTGTAGATTCTAAGATTGATCTTGTTGGATTAAATGATCCATTTATGGAAGAGGAAATTTGGAAGGCTATTAAGGATGTGCAAAATTACAAAGATCCTTGCTCGGATGGTTTTTCTATATTATTTTATGAAACTTTTTGAAGTGTTTTAAAAGAGGATATAATAAAAATGTTCAATGAATTTTATGATGGTCGTTACCATTAGGTAGGTTTAATTCCACGAATGTAATTTTATTGCATAAAAAATAGGTGCCAATTATTTAAAGGATTTTATACTAATACCATTATTAAAATGTTCTTTTAAAATTATCTCTAAGGTTCTGGTAAATAGACTAAATACTAAATAAATGAATTAATAGATAGTACACAAACAACATTTATTAAGGGTAGAAATATCATGAATGGTGTAGTAGTAGTTCAAGAATATATTAATAACTTTTGTACATATATTATTACTTGTGCGCTTTTAGAACCTGATTTTGTTAAAGCTTTTGATTCAATTGATTGGGTTTCTCTTAAAGATTTATTAATAGCTAAGGGTTTTAGCTTTAGATGAGTAGGATGGATTGTGTCCTTGCTTAAAACTGGTAATTCAAGTATTATGGTTAATGGTATTCTAGGAAATCAAAGTCAATCGAAATCTGGCCTTAGACAAGGTGATCCATTGTCACATTTATTATTTAACTTAGTAGGTGATGTTTTTACTAGAATTATAAAAGTGGCCACTAGTAATAGGATATTAAACAATATAGGAAATGAGATCACTAGTAATGATATTTCTGTTCTCCAGGTCGTAGATGATACATTTAACCCTAAAAATGTATCAACACCCAGATACTAGATGAAAGCACTAGTTTAGATTAAATAAGCAGAAAAAAAAGTAAAAGGAGATACAATTTTTATAGTGGTTCGACGTAATCTTTGGCCTACGTCCACTTCAATCTTTTTATTAGTTGTTCTTTTTGGATTACAACAAGTTATATCAGATCTGACCAAAGTCTAGTGGATCTCAGATTTACAATAGAGTTTTTAGGTTGTTTATGAGTCATCAGTACTAAGAATTTGCTGATTTAAGTCCTAGAATAGCAAATAGTTGTTTCCTACGTGATTTTAATAAAAAGAGAGGTTAGAGGTGAAGAAGTAGCAAAGTCCCCATAGTCAAAGAATCCAGCTCCCGCTTTAGTTGACCTATGATTGTATTTAGAAGGGAAACAGTTGCATTGGGACAGAAATCCACCTAAGGCAGAGTCCAAATATCGACCTGAAGTAGTGTGCAAAGTTGCAGGATCTCCCGAGCTAGAAGTCGGTAATGACTTCTTCCTGTAGTTCGAATCACTTCAAACCATCTTGCATCCTTTTTATTTCTTCATTTTAAGGTGTCCCAAGTTTTTTCCATCGATCGTTGATCATCCAAAACAAGTCAGTACCTACCTCTCTCCAAAATAGCTCAATATCACTCTTTTGCCTAAAAGGTCGGTAGTAACATTTTTCCTCAACTTGAAATGACATGTACTCTTTTGCAGCAGTCTTCTAATTTCTAATGGAGGTATCCCAAGAGGTCGCAACATCTATGGAGTTAATATGAGAGGTCAGAACCTATTTGAGAGGTCAGTAGTGACCACTCTCCTTAATGTATTTATCATCCAAATTTCTTGAGCTCCATTCTCTAGTCCTTTTAAGTGTGCCTTCAAGTTTTCAAGTTTTCGTCCTCATTGGAATCTTCTAAGTCTAGTTGAAATCTTCTTTCCTAAAAAGTGGGTTAACACTTACCCTCCAAAGTAAACCTTTTGAATGTAAGGTGTGATTTTCTCAAGAATAAATTCTAACAATTAGTCTTTAATAGATGAGCTCTCCGGCTACTTCAATCTTAGTGAATCGTCTAGTTACTTCGGATTCTCTTGTCAATCGTGGGTCGTTACAATCCTGTTATAGCCTAAGACTCTAGACTCTGCCTAAGTGTAGTTTATGCATCACAATCATTCCAATTTCATTCAGAGTTATTACATCACATATCCCTTATTACATCACATATCTGATTTTATTCAAGTTATTACATCACATATCCAAAATTGTCCCGTGTTCTCCAGGATTTTTTAGGTTTATTCTAATTACAAGGCATTCAAATCCTTTAATCAAATTTGTATTCGTTCTAAGATTTGATCTCTTCGAATTGTTTTATATTTAGTCTAATACTTGATCTCTTTGGGTTGTTTTATATACAATTTAATGTTTAAGTTAAGGTACGACCTCTTTGGAACATTTGTTGTTTAAATTCAAGGGATTGTCTTTCTGTATCATTTATTGCTCAATCTAGGGTTTCGATCTCTCCGGGTCCTTGCTGAGTCCGTTCGTTCTCCGGCAAAGGGACTCAACGACCAAACAAGCCCATCCACTCACTCTCCTATTAGGGGACTTACTTTTCGTACAAGCCCATCCACTCGCTCTTTGGTAAGGGAGCTTGCACCTTGCACTCCGGTCTCGTCTCTCTAGTCAGTTCTTAAAGCGATCGATATCAGTCTTCACATTCAATGTGGATTTTTCAATATTCAAATCAAAGCAAACAAACAGAAATCCTTAGTGTTCGTCCTAGACATCTGACTCAAAGCGTGCTTAGAGACCAATCTAGGTCTCGTGCACCTGTAAGCGGTCTGAAGTTACTATTATCCTAAGCAATCACCTTAAACATCCGACTTAGAGCATAAATAGGGACCAATCTAGGTTTTGTGCACGTCAAGTAGTCCAGGGTTATTATTGTCTTTATGAGTAAATACAAAAATTAAAATGCAAGAAAAGAAACTAAAAAATCAGAGTGCAGGAATCAGATTCGACTCTTGTTCATCCGAGCATGGGATTTTGAGTCTCGGACCAGATCCCTAGTTGTTACTTGGCATTCGCTGCAGGTGGTGGTTGCTCCGACTGCACCATTGCAGTTTAGTTACTCACGTACCATTGCAGCTAGTTGCTTCAAACCAGTTCCTCTATCATGTCATGAAGGTAACAGTGCTCGATCGTTTCATATCCATCCAGCTAATGGAAGATGCAGAATTTTACAAACTTTTTTTCTCGATCAATGGGTTCTCTTCTTGTCGGCTTCTGATAGGGGATTTTCCCCTAGGATCCAGATATATCCTCTCTGAGGTTTAGGTTAGGTCAATATAGGGAGAGAATTTTGGCTTCCTCATGTGCCGTTTTTACTCTCCAAAGTCATTGTCAAATTTTCTTTTCCCTTTGTCTTTCCCAACCCCCACTCCGAACAGTCCCCTGTCATCAACAACATTAATTTCAGCATCTTTATTTTCATCCTTAGCTTTAGCATCTTCCTAATGCAAATATCTCTCGGCCTTATAGTAGAGTTCGACAAGATCCATAAGTGGATCCTTTTCCAATGCACCTTTGAAGTTGGCCTTATTCGAACTCCAAATATTGTCGCCATTAGTAAATGATGGATCTGATTTGTCAACTGCAGTTGCAACTGCATCGAATCTTGTTAAATAGCTTCTCAAGGTCTCTTTAGGCCTTGGTATAACACTTGACAGCATCAGCACGTACTTTGGTTGTGAGACGTAAACTCTAAACTATCTCAAGAATCTACTCATTAAGTCGATCCATGTGCTTATGGACTCATTCTCTAGCTGTTTGAACCACATCATGTAACACCCCAGATTTTTGGTAACATCATTTAGAATATTTAATTAGCTGAATTAAATAAAATAATGTGTTGATTAGGAGATTGAGATTTGATTTTTAATTAAGGGTAGTCGTACCATTTAACAATGAATTAAAGAAGAGTTAAAAGGAAAACAGTAGAGGGGAAAATAGGAAAGAGGTCATTCATATATCCTCCAAACCCTGGCCATGTAAAATTTTACACGTTTATTTCATTTGAAATTTTTTATAACTCAAGGCCGACCACTGGTAACAAGGAAGAGAAGAAGAAAAGCTAGAAAGAAGCAAATTCAGATCAAATCTATTCACATCTCAATCTCCATAATCTCTAAAGCTAAGGTGAATAATGTTTACATCTCATTTTTTATTGTGTTTTCGGTTATAATATGAATTCTGAATATTTTCCAATGATTTTTCATGTTTTTGAATGTTGGAATGAATATATATACTTATTAATGAATTATGGTTATTCATATTAAATTTATGATATGTTTAAGGTGAAAACCCTATAAAATGACATCCAAATGCCTTGTAAATTTTTATGAAGATCATAAATATTACTTAGGAGAAGGATTTCAATTTTCAGATTTTTCTATATTTTTGTGGAATTAATATGAGTTTTATAGTAAAGAAAATGGTATTTTGGGTTATAAATTAATTACGTGTAAATAAGTAATTATTTGGGTTTGAAATTTTTGTACGTTGTAAAACATATGTAATGTGGTTTTCTGGAATTTTTCCAAGTGTTTTAATGGTTATATATAATTATTTAAGGTATGAGACTTAAATGCAATTAAAAGAGGAGAAGAGCTTTCTGCAAAAGATTTAAATTATAAAATATGGAAAAGTCGACAGCACTTTTGACAAAGTGCAGTGCTTTTTATTGGTAGAGAAAGAGGAAACCAATCACAATTAGACACGTAAGACATGTTAGGTGAAAATAACTATTTGATACAAGTTTTTCACTGTTTCGTCTCTTTCGACATATTGTTCCGCCCCCATACCATTGCCTCCGACACAATCGAAACAAATGCACATGGTATCAGTCTACTGGTACGTAGTGAATTGGATGTAGGCGTAAGGTAGGGAGTCGAAACAATGGGTTTCGGAGGGGTTGAGGCAGTCCTTTGTTTTGAATAAAAGAAATACACCTGCTTGCTTTCGACTAAATGGTTCTCGACTAAGTAGCCGCCGACCTAGTCGAATGATTTAAAACAAATGGTTTCAATTAGGTTGTGCCTTTGTTTTTAAATAGTTTCTTTCGACTAAGTCGAGACTTTTTTGCTACTGCTTTCTACCTTTTGACCAAGATGGTTTCGAAAGGGTTGTATTGTTTTTCTAAAACTTAGCCACCTCTCTAATACTTTCGAAGGGATGGTTTTGACACCATCACTTCATTACTCGAGAAATGGTTTCGAAGCATTTTCTTTCGACTTAAATGTTTTCAAGACCCTTTTTCTATAAGTAAAGTAAAAAATGGTTTCGAAAGTGATAGTTTTAAAAGGTTTCCAAAAGCTTTCGACTTTAATGAGTTTCTGATCCTTTTGCTCTACTTAAAGGCTGAATCCAAATGGTTTCAACAGTGGCTTTTTTGAATGGTTTCGAAAGGTTTCCGCATGTTTTCAATTGAACCCAAAATGCTTTCAAAAGGGATGAGTTTGACTGTTTCGAAAGGTTTAATGAATGGTTTTGAAAAGGGGGTTCTCCAGGGTTTCAAAAGGATTGAAAGGAAGGTTTTTCCTATGATTTCAAAAGGAAATATTTAAAAGGTTTTAAAAGGGGATGTCTATTATTTTAAAAATTTTGGAGAAAAAAGGGAAAGATTTTTTTCCAAAGTTTTCGAAAGGCAATATTCAATGGTTTCGAAAGGGTTGTTCAATGGTTTTAACAAAGGTTTCCAATGTAATAAATAGGCAATGTACCTAAGTGTTTTCAAGTTAAAAAGAGTTTTTACTTGTTTTAGAAGGATTGTTGATCCTTATTAAATATGATCAACAATGTTTTGAGTAAAGTATATATAACATGGCAAAATGGCTTAGTGTAAAGGTAAAGATATATTTTCCTTGTATATAAATATGATTTAAAGGATTAAACCATTTTGAAAAGGTTTTCATGGAAAAATTTAAAGGGTAGTTAACCCTAAGAAAATAATTCAGACAACTGATCCATTTTGCAGACAGTTAGCCTAGATTTCGGACAGTTACTCAAGTTTATGGGCAATCAGCCCAGTTGTATGGATAAATAGTCCATTTAAAGCATAACGGACCTTGCTATTATATGTGGGCAGATAGTTCGCATATTATTTATTTTACAGACATATAGTTCATTTATCAGCAAAAAGGATATTGCTATTTTGATATAACCAGTTTGATTAACTAGTTTGGTTGCAGGAAAGGATTGCAATATATATATATATATATATATATATATATATATATATATATATATATATATTGAAAAGGATATTAGTGAGGGAAAACCCGTTTTGATAAGCGGTGTGGTCTCACTTAATATTAATAAACCGAGATGTAAAAAAATTATTTACAACAAGGTTTTTGTTTGACTCGAAGTTTTTTTTTCCTTTAAACTCTCGGGTACCCACAATTGATTTGAGTAGGCTGAGGGTTGAGGTTTTCAAGTTTTTGTCTTTAAGGAATAAAGCATCTAAAGACGAGCAGGTGGTTGAGGATAGCTAAATAGGATTTTCCGTTTCATTTTGTTTTGATTCCGCTGTGTATATAAGTCAGATATGACTATATTGCTTTGATCAACTAAGGGGCGACGTCATATATTGCCCTTGGCGTATTTTTGTAATGATATATTTAATCTTTGCCTAGGAAACATTAAGAGATTATGTAACATGGATATGAATTATTGTTTGAAATGTAATAAGCAAAATGTTGTTTTTGAAATCTGTGATTTTGTTCATATTCATGTGCTTTTGATATTATAAATACCATTATCATCACTGTATTTCATCACCAGAAGTTAATACTATGGATGACTGCAGCATCTGTAGCGCTTAGCTTTTGGCCTCTAGATACGGGATATTACAACTTGGTATCAGAGCATGGTTTATGAAAAACTTTAAACTAAAAATGATTTTAAAGCATAATCCTAAGGAATTAGAGTGAAAATAGGGTATGGGATAACTCTATAGTAAAGTACTTGTATTTGCTATATATAAGTATACACTTTATCTCTAGTCTCATATCCTTGTTAGGTTATTTTTTGTATCTCATAAGGTTTAAATACAAATATGGAAGGAAGAAGAGGAAGAGTTAACCAAGGAGGGGAGGGCACCAAAGGGAATTGCAAGCCTAACGTGAGAAGAGGTCAGAGTCAGGCGCAAGCAGAGAATGTGGATGCTGATGTCCCGTAGGTTGGAATGGAAGTTATGTATCAGTTTTTCAAGAACATGGTGTAGGAAGGAGTTGCAGCCAGAGTGTTAGGAGGAAATGCTACAGGAGCAGGGATTTCGAAAGTTCCGATAGTCAACCATTATGCAAAGCTGAGTGGGGATTACACCAAGCTTGGAGGGAAGGCGTTTGTTGGAATGGAAGATGCCATTGAGGTAGAGAATTTGTTTTGCGCAACAAAAGGATTTTTGCAAATTTAAGGCTCAATAATGAGCAGAAGAGAAGGTTGGCATCTAGGCGGCTTCAGGGAGTAGCTCTGTTCTAATGGAATAGTATGACTACAGCGGTGGATGAAGAAACTATGACCTAGGAAGATTTCAAGGGAAGGTACCAAGATAGGTTTACATCAGCAATGGCGCAATCAGCTCTGATCAGGAAGTTTGCTGAATTAGAGCGAGGGGAGACGTCGGTTCTGGAGTATGCAAGGAAGTTTGAGGAGTTGGCCTGATATGGGTATGCTTCAGTGGACATGGTTATAGGCCCCAAAGTGGGGGTGAATATGGTGATACTAACAATAATAAAAATTAATACGAAATTAAAAATCAATAGCAGAAAACAATGTAGAAGAGATCTCACACAAATTGATCCAGCTTCGGCAAAACCCTGCCTCGTGACACTCTTAAGGTTTCTGCTAGAGATTAAATAGTCAAACGCTTATACACGTAAATTTGTGACACCCGCTAATGACTAAGCTAACTCTACGCTCAAAACCCTACCACTGAAATGCAAATTTTCGAACTACACCATCGTAGTTCGTAACCTAGTTACATGATTAGAGAGTTATACAATTTTAAAATAAAATTACGAAAAAAACCAAATAACAAAACCCTATGTAATCACTAAAGCCCAAATACAACAAAGTAGACCGACCCAATAACAAATTAAACTAAAGAAATATCTTATCCTTTCTGTATTTAGGGTTTCCTTCTAAATTTTGGCATCGCTTGATTTATTGATCGATTGAAGTGATTTTATGCTTCGATTGGCTTCATCAATCGTCTCCTTGGCTGATGATTGCTCACGGTCGCTGGAGTTTGAAAATTGGTATGCGATTTTCCCTTATTGATTTGAGATTATACTTAACTCAATTTGCTTTCGAACTCAATTCGATTCGAGTTATTGATTTTTCATTTTCTTCAATGGATTGTTCTCATATTTTGCTTAAACTCAAATACAATTTTTCTGATGATGATGTTGGGATTTTATAGGGAATGAAACCCTTAATTTCTGTTTTTATAATTTCTATTCAAATTCTTTAATTTATCTGCTCGGCATGATTTTCAATTGAATGATGGTTGATCGTTCTGACTTTTTCATCTTATACGTGTTATTATATAGGTTTGAATTTGCTCTGGCCTTTTCTCTTGTGACATTATTATTTTGAATTTACTAATTTCATGAAGTTTGACTTGGCATTTGAGTTCGATGATATTTGAAACACCTCTGACTTGTTAAAACTCCTTTTTCTATGAACTGTTTATCAATTGTGACTTACCACTGTTTGTTTATTTCTTTTTGAATCCACTGCATCATATAGACTGCTAACTTTCGACTTGTTCCAACTGCTGCTTTATTATGAATGTCTTCATGTTGCATATGTATATACTTGTTCCACTTGAAATGTGTCACCATATGTATACATACATATGTATATGTGTTATGTCTGCATTTCTCTGGTCTCTATTTGAATGCTTGTATGGTTTGATCTTGCTACTATGCTGTAGATTGGTTCTATTTTTTGTACGCATGTACATTTGTTGAATCTAGCTGCATATATGTGTGAGTTCATATATTCAAGTTTGGTTGTTGTATGCCAGCACTTGTTCCTCTTGGAGTCTTCACTTGGTTGTTGTATGCCTGCACTTGTTCCTCTTGGTGTCTTCACTTGGTTGTTGCAAGTTTGGTATCATGTGGTCCCGTTTAGTTCATCTTGCACATCCATTCTTAAAATGTTGAATTACTATTCGCACTTCATTTTAATTGCACTTGAGTCATGTTAATTCGTTTGTATCCTCTGTTCCTTGTGGTTTTATGATCAGGTTGGTACATCTGAGTGTTGTGCATTTATTGAATCTTCATTTGAACCAGAGTATGTCTGATTTTGGTTTAACTTACAGGTGCACTGCCCTGGTTTCATTTGTACACACTCCTGTCTTGCATTTTGATCTCTTGTTACCGGTTTGCATTGTAATGGTTTACTACTATGTTGTGTGAGCAAGTTGATGTTGAGTGATTGCATATTCATTGTGCATGCTGGTCGAGACTCATATGCACTTGAGTTGAATCCAACATTTGGCTTAGGTTTGACCTAGTGCTAACCTATCCCTGTCATTTTAACAAGCAAGTGTATATCAGTGTGCACGACATTGTGGGATTTACAGTGATACACTATGCATGTCTTAAGTCGTTCTTGTATGATGAATTAAAAGATAAATGATGACGAACAACCCAAATAACCGAGGCAAACAATATTTTCAAACACATACTTTATTGTACACTATAAAAATATTTCTTCCTCAATTTTACTACATCAGTGTTTATTTTGTAGATAATTCAGATGCAGGATACAAGCTGGAATAGAGTTGAAGGTCAAATACAAGTGAGAGTGAATTATGAAGTGAGGTGTAAAATGTAAGTAAAAAATTTATAGTGAAAATTGTGTTGTAGTTTGAAATTGTATATTGTAATTGAAAAATGTATAAATATTGTGAGAGCTCAAATTTGTACTATTTGAATTTGTAATAAAATATTTGTTTGAATATGAATTCTGAGTTGTTTATTTTATTCAACAAATATTTATTTAATTAGTGAAAAAATAAATTAGTACAATATCATATACATTTAAACGAATATATATATATATATATATATATATATATGTTTACTATCATCAAACAAAAATCATAGGCTATTGTATTCTACAATCTCCCCCTTTAATGATAACAAACATATATTAAGGCTTTGACTCTATTAAATATATTTGGTCATGATGAAATCCATGAGCTCTCCCTATTTGAATACTCCTCCTATAATAATGCTCCTTCTTTACATATGCATGAAGATAAAATAAAATTTACGTAATGAACCTAGACGAGAAAAAAATACGACTTATTTTATTTGCCAAATAACTTCTCTCTCCCCTTTTTTTACCAGCAAAAGATTAATAGTATTAGAAAATAAAGATAAAGTGATAGACATTAATACGACATTAATACCTAATCGAGTATATATGTTAAATTTTAATAAAAAATCAAACAAAATTCAAAATACTCTGTTAGGAGCATATTCCATTTTAGAATGATAGGGGTACCATATAGTTGTATATATTTGTGGCATATTTATGACAGGAATTTGAATACTTACTAACCATGCATAACCGTTAGGACTTTTAAATGAGATTGGTAGTATTCCCAATTTAAAAAAAATGAATTTAAGTATCTTCTAACAACGCATAAATGTGAGGACTTTTAAATGGGATTAGAATCAACTCATCTATTTAATAATTAATTTTGATATGTGTTCCATACATGCATAGCCGTAAGAACTTTTAAATGAGCATGAAAGCACATAATCAAAAGTTCCAAGTTATTCACCCATGCAAAACCGTAAGGACTTTTAAATAAGAGTGAATGCTTTGGATAATTTATTGCTAATTAATTTTTAAAAAATGAATAATTTTCCGTTTTAAATACTACATTTTGATATACTATACTGGATTTTGATGAGTGATGATCGTTAGAAATATGATAGAGACAGAGATGGTCATGGAATTTTTTCCAATCAAAGTTATTACAAATTTTGTTTAACTTTTTAAAGAAATTTACTACATATATTGTCTCAAGTTATAATATATGATTAATATCAACACTCATCACATTTTTTTTCAGTCACTATTTTCCTTTTAGATAACATAAAGGGAGTCAGATTAGTTTATATAGGCATTTAAGATCAAATATAAAATCAAATTTCTGAAATTCCTAAAATAAGATGAAATCAACCAATAACTATTTTCTAAAAGGGGTTTTGTAAAAATGTCTACCAATTGAAAATCAGTTGAAATGAGAATTATGCAGATATTTTCTTTGAAAATGCGAATGCAACTAATGAAGTCCCTACATAAAATACATTGCACTAGTAATTTTTCTATCAACTAGACTACCTGCATAATCTACATCTGAATATCCCATAAAATCAAAGTTTTCATAAGTTGGATACCATAGACCAAATCGTGAGGTGTGCAACAAATATCTAATAATCATTTTACAGCTTTTAATACAATATTCTATTAAATTTGATTGAAACCATGCACACAAGTAAGCAGAGAACATAATGTCTAGAAGAAGTAGGATGAAGAAGTGATCAATCATACCTCGATATTTCTTTTGATCAACTACCATACCTTTTTCATCCTTGTCAAATTTAATTATGGTCCTCAAATTTTCTCAGTTGATCACTGGCTGATTGTTATCTGATTATGGTGCAGATTTCCAATATATCATACATCCTTTGTTGCCCATTTTGACTCTGCCACCTTTGTATTTCTCTAGACTAAGGAAACTTTGATTTGTTGCTCGTTGTGTGCCTGAAATAGGCAAAATCTAGGTACCGCTCTTGTTGTTCCTAACCTACCACCATACCTACACGAGGAGAAATTTTTGTGACCTAATTGTTTCTATAGGTCCATGATTGCTAGAGACAAAGATTTTGAAAAATATGTTTGTGTAGACCTAGAACAATCTATATTTGTTCCTTTCGGCACCTAGATTTGTTTGAATTAGGGAATTTACATTCATGCCTTTGGGAACCCAAATTGGAATGGTTTTCATGTATTTAGTTCTAAACCAGCAATATTGTTTTGATTGTGTCCAGTTTTTCCACAAATCGTGCACTTGGAGTTAACATGATTAATTTCTCTTCTACCATTTTCAGATTGAGTAAACCCAAGTCCTTATCTAACTGTATTAATAGTTTGTTTTCCCTAATAACATATTTAGTGAATTTTCTCTTTTGGAGAGTTTCTCTAAAGTTGTAGAAAATTATTGGACTTGTGTTTTGAGAGATTCATTTTCATTCAATAACAAAGTGCACTTTTTAATAGAATTTTCTCTCCTAGTGTTTTCACTTTCTTTCAAAATCAAATTTTCATTTTCAAGTGATTTAATTTTAATTTCTTCTTCAAGTGATGAATACTTATCACACTTAGGGCTCTTATTTCGATAGTTTTAACCAATTGATCAAGCTTTTTATTTAGTTCTATCAAACTATCTCTTTGTGATTCAATTTTAGCGTACTTCTCCTTAAGTCTTTCAAAGCATCCATTTACCTCATGAAAATCTATAAGTAATTCAGAATAAGTAAGTTTTAATACCTCACATGGCTCATCATTATCACTGTCACTTATTTCTCCTTGAAAACACAGTTTTGGTTTTTCACTTTCGTTGTCGGTGCTTTCATCTTTATCTTCTTTACTTTCATCCTAAGTGGCTGCAAAACTTCTCCTCTTCGGTTTCTTTCCTTGGTTGAGTCGATTCTGAGGAAAATTTGGTTTGATATGACCGGGTTTATTATGGTTGTGACGATGATCTCCCGCTCTTTTAATTTTTCTAGAACTTTGACTATTTCACTTTTTAATTGTTGATTTGGAGCTTGATTTACATGCTTGTGGTTCCATCTTTTGAATCTCTTTATTATCAACGCCAACTCAGCTGCTTCATCGTCGATGTTGTCACTTTCCTTTGTACCTTTCAGAAATACTGATTTCTTTCGCGTATCAACTCCTTCACATTTTTCCTTGAATTTGATTTCTAGCTTATAAGTGGTGAGATTTCCAATGAGTTTTTCAACTTTAATTTGTTTTAGAACTTTTGATTCTTGAATAGCAGTCATTTTTGCTTTAAAATTTCGTGAAAGAATTCTGAGGATTTTTCGAACTATTTCCAACTCTATTTTTGGTCTTCCAAGAGATTTTGATTTGTATCTGAGATTAGAAAGTAGTCCATACATTTCTTTGACACTTTCATCCTTTGTCATTGTGAAGTTTTTATATTCACTACTAAGCATGGAAAGGCCAGATTCTTTGACTTGGGAGGTTCATTCGTGAGTCACTTCAAGTGTGTGCTGCGTAGTTAGACAATGTGAGACACGATTAAATTCAATTTGATCTAATGAACAAATAATAGAATTCATAGCTTTAGCGTTAGCATTCTGCAATTTATTTTCAAAATCTGTCTATTGATCCATCGGTCTTTCAATTTCTTGATTTACTACCACTATAGTTGGTGTCCTATATCCTGTCTCAACAATACTTCATGCATCTATGGTTTTCAGAAAAAATTTCATTCTATTTTTCTAGTAAGAATACTCACCACTGAACATGGGTGGTCTATCTATGGACTGACCCTTAGCAAAAGCATTATTAAAAGAAATCATTCTAGAAATTAAATTTATAGAACAAAAAAATTGGTTTTTGTTCCTAGCTTTGATACCACTTGTAGGATCATGTTCACCCGAGAGGGAGGGTGAATAGGGTGATACTAATAATAATAAAAATTAATGCGGAATTAAAAATCAATAGCAGAAAATAATGTAGAAGAGATCATACACAAATTTATGCAGCTTCTGCAAAACCATGCCTACGTGCTGCTCCCAAGGTTTCTACTAGAAATTAAGTAGTCAGATGCTTACACACGTAAACTTACAACACCCGGTAATGACTAACCTAACTCTATGCTCAAAACCCTGCCACAACTCAGCCACTGAGTTGTGAATTCTCAAACTATAGCAACTTTCTCGAAGAATGACCGAGGAAGTACACCACCGTAGTTTGTAACCTAGTCATACAACTAGAGAGTTATATAGTTTTAAAAGAAAATTATAAAATAAAATAAAAACTAAATAACAAAACCCTATATAATCAATAAATCCAAAATACAATAAAGTAGACGGCCCCAATAACAAATTAAACTAAAGAGACGTCTTCTCCCTTTTTCTTATGTTCGGCTGATCCTTCTTCCTTTCTTCTATAATTAGGATTTCCTTCTAAATTTTGGTGCAACTTGATTTATTGATTGGTTAAAGTGATTTATGCTTCACTTGCTTCGTCAATTGTCTCCTTGGTTGATAATTGCTCATGGTCGCTAGAGTTCAAAAATTGGTATGCGATCTTCCCTTATTGGTTTAAGATTATACTTGACCCAATTTGCTTTCGAACTCGATTTCGATTAGAGTTATTGATTTTTGATTTTCTTCAATGGATTTCTCTCGTATTTTGCTTGAACTCGAATATAATTTTGTCGATGATGATGTTGGGATTTTATAGGGAATGAAACCCTTAATTTTCATTCGTATAATATTTGAATTCTTCAATTTATCTGCTTGGCTATGATTTTAAATGGAACGATGGTTGATCGTTCTGAATTTTTCATCTTATACTTGTTACTTTATAGGTTTGAATTTGCTTCGGCCTTTTCTCCTGTGACTTTTTTATTTTGAATTTACTAACTTTGTAAAGTTTTACTTGGCATTTGAGTTCGATGATATTTGAAACACCTCTAACTTGTTCGAACTCCTTTTTGCTATGACTTGTTTATCAACTGTGACTTACCACTGTTTGTTTATTTCTTTCTGAATCCGCTGCATCATATAAACTGCTAACTTTTGACTTGCTCCAACTGCTGCTTTATTTTGAATGTCTTCATGTTGCATACGTATATACTTATTCCACTTGAAATGTGTCACCATGTGTATACATACATATGAATGTCTGTATATATGTGTTATGTCTGCATTACTCTGGTCTCTATTTGAATGCTTATGTAGTTTAATCTTGCTACTATGCTGCAGACTGGTTCTATGTTTTGTTTTGTATGCATATATATTTGTTGAGTCTAGTTGCATATGTGTGTGATTTTCATGTCTTCATGTTTGATTGTTGTATTCTGCACTTGTTCCTCTTAGAGTCTTACTTGGTTGTTGTATGCCTGCAGTTGTTCCACTCGGAGTCTTCACTTGGTTGTTGTGAATCTAGTATCATGTGGTCCGGTTTAGTTCATCTTGCTCATCCATGCTTGAAATGTTGAGTTACTATTTACACTTAATTTTGATTGCACTTGAGTCATGTTGTTTGGTTTGTATCCTTTGTCCATTGTTGTGGTGTTCTGATCAGGTTGGTTCATTCGAATGTTGTGCATTTGTTGAATCTTTATTTGAACCAGAGTATTCCTTATTTTGGTTCTGGTTACATGTGCACTGCCCTAGTTTCATTTGTACACCCTCCTGTCTTGCGTTTTGATCTCTTGTTACTGGTTTGCATTGTACTGGTTTACCACTTTGTTGTGTGAACAGGTTGAACTTGAACGATTGCATATTCATTGTACATGCTGGTCGAGACTCATACGCACTTGAGTTGAATCCAGCCTTTGGTTTGGGTTTGAAATTGTGCTCACATGTCCCTGTAGTTTTAACAAGCAAGTGTATATCGGTATGCATGGCCTTGTGGCATATACAGTGATACACTGTACATGTCGACAGTTGTTTGTGTACGATGAATTAAAAGAAAAATGATGATGAACAACCAAAATAACCAAGGAAAACAATATTTTCAAACACATACTTCATTGTACACTGCAAAAATAGTTCTTTCTCAATTTTACTGCATCAATGTTTATTTTGTAGATAATTCAGATGTGGGATACAAGCTGGAATAGAGTTGAAGATCAAATACGAGTGAGAGTGAATTATGTAGTGAGGTGCAAAATATATGTAAAAATTGTATAGTGAAAATTGTGTGTAGTTTGAAATTGTATATCGTATTTGAAAAATGTATAAATAAAGTGAGAGCTCAAATTTGTACTATTTGAATTTGTAATAAAATATTTGTTTGAATATGAACTCTGAGTTGTTTATTTTATTCAACAAATATCTATTTAATTATATGGAAAAATAAAATAGTACAATAACAAATACATTTAAACAAATATATATGTTTATTATCATCAAACAAAAATCATAGGCTATTGTATTCTACAATGGTCATGAAGAGGAACGAGAAGTTTATTAGGGGGTTGAAGCCTGAGTTGGCCATGGATACATTACCTCATATTAGAGATCCTTCTGACTTTGTTGTAGAGATGGCCTCGATACATGAGGGGTTGCTTGATTCTCTAGAGAAGAGTAAGGCTAAAGAATTCTCGGTCAGACGGAATCAGAAGAGGAAGTTCTTTCCAAAGAAAGATGCTCAGAAGGGTGGAGCAGCTAAGAAGGGGAAGTCTGAGATTGTCTGTTTCAAGTGTGATAAGAAGGGGCACTATGGTAATGAGTGTCATGTCGGGAAGGCCAAGGAAGTGGTTGGGAGGAAGAATTTCAGGAGCTACAACTATGACCAGATTGGCCACTATAAGAGCCAGTGTAAGGAGCCCGCTAAGGACGGAAAAGGCAAGGTGTATGTATTGGAGCTTACTCCTTCTAAGCCGACAGCTCAGAAAAAGGAAAGGAAATCTTAGGAGGTACGCTTCAGATTCATGGTATGACGGTTAGCGTTTTAGTTGATACCGGTGCATCGCATTCTTTTATATCTAGATGTTTGATACATAAACTTAACCTAGAACCCACTTATTTAGTTACTTTTTTATGGGTTAAAAATCCAATAGGAGGGTATGCAACTCTAGGGATGAGATGTGATCAGTTAGAGTTCGACCTATTAGGTCATACTTTCTTTGCAATTTGCATGTATTTGATTTTGCGGGGTTCGAAATTATTCTTGGGATGGATATGTTAAGTGAGTACAACGCTAGGATATTTTGCCAGGATAGGAAAATATCGCATAGACACCCATATTGTAGTGATTGGATAGGTTATGACGTAGTAGGTTCTCGCGGTAAGATGTATGCCTTATTGAGTGCTATAGAATTGGATGATGAGTTGAGTCAAGTTTTCGTTGTTAGAGAATTCGCAGATGTTTTTGAGCCCGTAGTTTTATTGCTATGGAATTGGATGATGAATTGAGTTTTCGATAAATTTGGTTCCGGGAGAACAACCAGTGAGCAGACAGCCAATCAGGATGACCACTTCAGAGATGAGGGAGTTAAAGGTGCAGTTCGCATATTTAGGAGGAAAAAATATCAGGCCGAATAGTTCGCCTTGGGGAGCAACCGCGGTGTTTGCTTAGAAGCCGGATGGATTGTTAAGGCTATATCGATTATCGTAAGTTGAATGAGAGGACGATAAAGAATCGATATTCATTGCCTAGAATTAACGATTTATTCGACCAGTTGAGTGAAGCTAAGGTATTCTCACAGTTGGATTTAGCAACAGGTTTCCATCATGTGACGACCCGAAATTTCTAGACATTTGGAATTGGAATATTTAACTAATTTTAAATATTTGCAAGATAGTTTAACTTGGATTTCAGATATCAGTTTGAATTTGGCAATTGAATTTATTGAATTTAATAATTTGAATGTGTGTAAATTATTGAATCTTCAGTTTTGAGCCTGTTAAAAATAATTTGAAGGCTTATAAAATTTATAATGATGTTACTGAAGATAATAGAATGGTTGAAATTTAATTTAAAGGTGATTTGTTCAATTTTAATAATATATCATTTAAATTGAATTTAAAAATAGCCTTCCGGGGCATAGTCTCGGAATTCGACGAAACTAGTTCCATTAGATCCATAATAGTTAGTTATCGGATTTCAATTTTCGTAGCAACCAGAATTGTCGTTTGACCCTGGCAACTCAAAACGCACAGAAACTATTTTAATCGATTTAATTTAAAATTGATCGTTTATTACTGTAACTCGTGCATACGATCGAATTAGCCTCCAAAACACGTTCCATTGTGTTCAGAATAGAGGTATAACATTATAAACACCTAGCGGCACGCCTCGATAAGAGGTCGAGATTTTGAGCTATGGGTTCGAGACGATTTAGATTTAAAATTTAAATAACTTGACTGGTCAAAATTCCCTTCAGCTGAAATAATTTCACGTCAAAGCTTTTTCCCTTCCTTTCAATTGTCACTTTAGCCTGTTTATTCAAGCACATTAACATCTCATCTTGTCTCCCCATTCCTTTACAAAAATGTATGCAGTGATCATTTCAAAATATTAAGAAAAGAAAAAATTGTAATAAAAATCATCTAATATTTATACAAGGTCCAAAATTGGGAGATAATGGTCGAGATGGAATTGGATTGTCAAATAAAAATCAAAGGTGAGTTAATCTCACTCTTCTGGATTTCTATTTAAATTTAAATGGTTAAATTTAAATAATTAGTTGATTGATTAATTTGATTGGATGTACTATATTATATATAGCAGTATATATAGTATATATTGGAGTGATTTATTTCCAACATTAAATAGCGGATAAGACCCTATGCGCGGCATAATAGCGGATGATATTATATATAAATCTCATATACCACGATATTCCACCTCGAAGTGGAATTGGTATTGTGCTAACATCTGTGGATGCAGGGAAACAGGTTGGAGGGATCCAACTGGATTCCTCAAAATTATTTAGATTGTTTAGTATTCCGTGTTACGAATATTTGATATGCTGTGACGAATTATATTGATAATTGGAATATTGGATACCATGGTTTGATTGAATATTCCGGTACACTGAGATATTAATATATATAGAATTGGATTTTTGAAAAGAAATATAAGAGTAAATTTTGAAAGTGAAATGATTATAGAGTAAAAATAAGAATGAATTGGAAAGAAACAAAAGTGATATTTAAAAACTAGAGTTAAATCGTAAAGTAGAGATATAAAACAAGTTTTAAATCAAAGTTAAATCTAGAATTTAATTTAGAGAATCTCGATTCTTAAACAAATAAAGTTTTTAAAATTTAAAGTGTTTTAACACCTTTAATGTTAAAGTGCATTTTCAAATTGAT
This sequence comes from Allium cepa, assembly GCA_030765085.1. Taxonomy (NCBI): domain Eukaryota; kingdom Viridiplantae; phylum Streptophyta; class Magnoliopsida; order Asparagales; family Amaryllidaceae; genus Allium; species Allium cepa. The sequence goes on along the minus strand of CM060938.1, from coordinate 454,877,343 downwards.
TTGAATTTAAAAATGAATTTAGTTTTAAATTCCTTTAAATTTCTTTTATAAAATGAGTAATTAATTTATTTAATGAAGTAAATAAAAGGTAGTTAATTACTGGTTGAGATTAATCAAGAGTGATTAATATTTGTGGTTTAATTAATGGTTAATTACTTAATGTAATTAATTTAGATTACGATAAATTAAAATGTAATTAGAAATCATTAATTTATATAATTAATGATGTAATTAAAGGTCGATAAATTAAGATTATTCAAAAATAAGTGATTTATGAGGAATTAATTAATCTAAGTAATTAAGGATTAATGTAATTAATTATATTTAATTAAATTGTGAAGTAATTAAAGATTAATTACTGATTTTGGTTAAGAATAATTAATTTGTGTAATTAATTAAAGGTAATTACTTGAATGTAATTGAAGGATAATTAATCCAGAGTGATTAATTAAGATGAATAATTAACGGATGATTTATTTATTGATTTGAAATTAACTAATGTCAAGTGGAGGAATCTAAGTGATTGAGGTTAGAAATTCAATTAGAAGTGATTAAATTTTTTTTGGAAGTGATTAAGTTTGCTTATGGATGATTGAATGATATTGGATGCTTTGTATTCCATAAGTGATTGATTAAATTGATACGAGTTACCCCGGGTTTTATATAAGTTGTATGCTTTGTATTCCATGTTAGATGGATTTACTTACACTGGTTTCCAGCCTGACCCGGGTGTTACTTTGATGTAATGCTTGGGTCAGACCGAGTATTACAAATTTTCAGGTAAGGACGTTCTGGAGCTCAGAAGGCGAGCCAGATGGCAAGAACATATAGAGTGTCTCCGCTGTATTATATTGTTGTATATCTGAGAGATGATGATTGTGTATATCCAGTGTCTGTATATATGTGTAACTCTGATGTATTATAAATAAATTTGACAGATACAAAATTCTTTTGTAAACTGTTATTATTTGATATTATATTTTGATCCACTGCGAATGTGAGAATCTTTGTTGTGTTTTCTTCTTCTTCTTCTATCTCTTTCTTCTTTCCCTAACTATCTAGGATTTTCGGGTTCGAGAATTTCGGGCCGTTACATTTGGTATCAGAGCTGAAAGGTTAAGCGAAAACCTTGGCTCTGGTGGGATTACTTATTAAGGATAAGGTCAACGGTACCCTAGGGTGAGTTGAGTGTGTGTGTGTGTGTGTGTATATATATATATATATATATATATATGTGAGAGCGTACTTGTTATTTTCTTATATAAAGATTTTAAATGATATTATATAAGAATATATTTTGATATATATATAAAGCAATAATTATTCTAATATTAAGGTAATTGGTTGTTAAATTATTTGGAATTAAATTAAGTGGTAATAGAAATACAACTAAATTGAAATTTAATAAAGATTAGTTTGAAAGGGATTCAAACTGAAATTAAAATCTTGAGTTTCGAAAAGATTTTTCAAAATAAGATAATAATGAATTGGTTTCCTTGATTGTTGTGTTTAATAATAAGATGTGGATTAATAAGTAAGCAAAATGAAATGTTTTAAAGAAGTAAAACATTTAGGCAAGTATGAATTATAAATTGGAACTGAAGTTGATCTGAATTGTGGAGTTTTAAATCTGGGTCCAGAATTTGAAAATTTTGTTTCAAAGTAATGAAGAAATAATAAATAATGTTATTTAATATTATTTGAATGATAGAGCTTGATTCAACAAGAGTCGTTTAAAATTTTTGAAGGAATCTGTTTGAATTTAAAACCAAAGATGGTTTAAATTTAAAAGTAATCTGGTGTGTAAAGGAAATAAATATGAAATAAACTCTAAGGTTGAGTTTTGAATTTCCCTTGGAATGTGATGTGAAACCCAAAGTGAAGTAAGTTTAAAACTTAAGTGGGAAGGTTATTAATCTAAAGAACAAAATTTGAATGGAAACGCAAATTGTGTAAATTTGACTGGATTAAGTAAATTGAATTTAACTTAGAGGAAGTTAAATAAGTTTGAATGGACAACCTGATTTGGAAATTTCAATATGAAAGTGGGAATTGGGGCTAATTCAAACAGGAATTGAGATGATTTCAAATTAAAGTGGGTTCAATTGATATTAGTCCAAATTGATTGGAATAATTTGGAATTGTAATTAAAGTTGAATAGGTTTAAAATCAAATGGAATTTGATTTGAATTTAGGAAGAAATCAAAACTAACTCAACTTGAATTGGGGTTAAATCAATTTCAATGGAACTTGAAATTATTTAAATTGGAATTGAGTCAATTTAAATGGAGGTGGAAATTTAAATTGAATTAATGAGAATGGAGATTGGAAATTGAACAATTTGGCTCTGAAATATTTTTGCAAATAAAATATTTTAATATAAACTGTTTTTAATCTATTTTCCTATCTATTTACTATATACAACCTTTCTTTTTAAACCCCAAACTAATTTATACTTATTCTACAATTATTTTTGAACTAATTAACAATTTTTCAACTGTTTTATAAACTAATTACTATTTTTCAACTATTTTACAAATTAATTACTATTTTACAACTATTTTGCAATTATTTAAAATTTCAATAACTATTTGACTATTTTTCAACTATTTTACAATTATTTAACTATTTTACAGCTATTTTACAAACTAATAATTATTTTTCAACTACTTGTCTATTTTTAAAATTTTCAAGCTATTTACTAAATATAAACTGGTCGGAGTTCAAACTGTTATTGATTAAATACCCAACTGAGATAAGAATTGAAGTGACAATCCAAATGGGGTGTTAGCACCAAAATTGGTCACTAACGCCCTTAGAAAGATTGTATAGAGGAATTATGAAGAAAGTAAATTAAAATAGAGAATAATATGTAAATTTCAGTGCAGAGAACAGGAACACCAAATTTATAGTGGTTCGGCGTAACTGCCTACGTCCACTTTGAAGTTGATCTCTATTGATTTCCTTGATAGTTGATTACAGATACAATCCGTTTCTAATTACTTGGATACAATTGCAAAACAAAAGATTAAGTCTTCAATGAGTGTTGAATGCGGCAGAGTTTCCCCAGTGTTCCCGAAAAAACCGATCCCTTTCACTGTGCCCCAGCCTCTCTATTTATAGACGAAGATGGGTTGGACTTCCCTGGTGCGCCTGGTGGCTGAATATCTCGGCCCAAATGGAGTAATTTCTGTGTGCCGACCCATAGATGTCGAATGTCGAATGCCGAACAGGGTATAAACGCCGAACAACCTCCTCATGCCGAGCGCAGCGAGGCCGAACACTCTGAATACCGTAGGATGCATCTGCACCGAATGATACTGGAAGCCGAACCAGTGACTTGGCCGAACGATGTCTTGGCCGAATGATGTTTGTATGCCGCGCAAAACTTAGGTCGGACGATACTTGGCCGAACGCTACCCAGGCCGAACTATGTCTTGGTCGAACGATTCTTAGGCCGACCAATAGTTAGGCCGAACAATGTTTGGACCGAACGGTAGTTGATGCCGGACAATTTTGCCATGCCCAGGTTCTCAAATGCCGAACGTTATTCCATACGAACGTATCCCAATGCTGAATGCTCTGCCATGCCGAACGTTCCAGAGACGCCGGACGAACTTGGATGCCGAGTGCACCCTGGATGCCGAGTGCTTCTTGGATGCCGGTCGTCGAACGATCTAGTTGGGCCGACCGGTGGGGATGCTGAATACTAAGTTTCCTGGTCAAGTTCTCAGGAAGCACTTGCACCCCAAAGTGCATTATGTGGCCGAACGTAGTGCGCTTTGAATCATACGCCCTCTATGCTTTATCCCTGGCCGTGGTCCAGTTTCCTCAATGGTGACTTCCCTCGATCGCCAGAAGAAGTGATGCGCGCCAAATAGTATAGCCGAACCCGAACGCTTCACGTTACACCGAACGACTTTATACGCCGAAGTCGAACGCTTCACGTTACACCGAACGACTTTGTATGCCGAAGCCGTCACGTTATGCCGAACGATTTTGTATGCCGAAGCCGAGCGGTGCGGCCTTGACCGGTTCCACCGGTCACAGCCTCTTCAACTGCTTCTTCTTCCCTATAAAGGCCAGCGTCTTCCTCCTTCTTCTCTTTTCACTTTTTACCTCCGCTATCTCGTACTTGCAAATTTCACCTATTAACAGCTTCCAAAGATTTAACATTCCTTCCCAATCCATTCGGCATTAACTAAAGTCGTGCCCTTAACTCCAGATTCCTCCAAGTCTTGATCCACTAACTAGGTAACGATCCCTCCATCTAAATCCTTTCCCCTAATAAATAGGTTTTAACCCGAGGCTCGAGTTCCTAAATTAGAACTGAAGCCGATAGGTGTTGCGCGGGCGAATGAATCGAAGTTTGATTAGGATATTTCTTAGGGCTAGATGGTATAGTGGGGAAGAGAAGTACCCAGAGTCGAGTACACGAGGGAGATGTTGGGAGGTGTATTGTGGTTCGGCACGGTTCCCTCGCGCCGAACGAGATTGGAGGGTAGAATAGAGGAAGAGCAGGAATTGGGCAGGATGCCGAACAACATGGTTTGGTCTGGCTCGCCGAACGATTCGTCATCGTCGCTCGGTAAGGTTATGTGCGGAGTGCCGAGCGTTGGGGTTCGGCGTCACTCTGGTTCGGCATGATTCACCACATGCCGAGCAGTGGAATGGTAGGACAGGAAGGAGGCATGACTTAGGTGGGATGCCGAGTGTTATTTCGGCCGAACAGAATTTTGGCCGAACGATACTTTGCTGAATGTTACCTAGGTGAACGATAGTTAAGCCGAACGAAAGTTTGGCCAAAAAATATTCAGGCCGAGCGGTAGTTAGGTTAGATGAAGGTTTGGCCGAACAATATTCAGGCCGGACAAATTTTAGGCCGAGCCATCACTTAGCTTAGGCCGAACACTTGTTTGCCTTGCCTAATCACATAACAAAACAAGGACAAGGACTCTAACATACTAGTATATCAAACTGATCCGGACTGATAACTTCCTAGTTTCGGTAGACACGAACCTGAATTTAAATCGACATAATCGGATACTTCTTCTAACATTTTCTGAATCCAAAACTTTAAACACCATAAGACAGGCTTTTGGAGACGGTCAGCGATGACGGTCTTCGAAGACGACGATTAGAAGCTCAATTTTATATTATTAACTCTGTGACTTTCAATTTTTCAGCGCTTACACATGAATGATCGCACTAGTTCACACACCACACAGGGGGAATTCTTGTGTTGTTAATTCTGACGTCGATTGTTTTTCAAGTATAGTTCAAACAGGTGCTCTCATCAAACTCAATATTTATCGAAGATGTCTAAGAAATCTAGCTCTGCCACGATCTCGGATACACCCGGGCCGTCTTCTAAACAAAGGGTCACGGATACTTCTAACCCGTTGACTTCCCCCGCTCATAACTTAGCTCCTGATGCCCCGAAAGCATCAATTCTATTGGACAACCCGGTCGATGCTCAAGCTTCGAAGGTCAATGAAGCTGCACTCCGATGAATATGCTCTATCCATAGAATCCCATTTGACGACGTGCTGGTTCAGTTGGGGCACGATCGTCCACACCTGCCCCCAGTTGGATACACCGCCTGTAATAAGTTTGTGTGCTGGGTCGGCAGTGTGCCACCGTTTAACTTATTTCTTCGGGACGTGCTGCAATACATTGACATCACTCCGTCACAACTGCACCCAAACGGTCACGCCTTCATCTATGGCACCTACATCCTATTCATGACCGTCCTCTCTAGGCCTCCTACTCCTACTGACATCAGATATATTTATATGATCAAGAAGCAGAGAGACAGCCCTCCTTTGTGTTCCTCGAACCTCACCACAAATGCCAGATTTTAACCGGGGCGTGGAGCAAGTTTTCCTTGTACAAACAGGAATGGTTCTATGCACGTTGCCCTCCTGGTTTCGCGAGGAGATGGGTTGAAGGAAGTAAGTCTTCTTCTTGAAACGATACTCATGTTTGGTCGAAGCTATGCCTTTTCTAACTCTTGTTTCATCTTCTCAGGTATCAATCCACGTCCTGACGGCTGCGGATATTCTGATCCCGCTAAAGCTATTAGAGCTCTTCCCGCCGAAGAACGAGACATTCGAACTCTCATTTCAAATGAGTCACTATCAAGGTTCGTACTGTTAGTAGAAGGTCGTCAGGTAAGCCTTCCTAAGGGCGTCTCCATACCCAAGCCCGCATCCGATAAAGGGAAAAAATTAGTTGAGTCGTCATCACGTCACACCCTTGATGCACATGAAGAGGGTAAAATTCAAGGGAATGAAACACCCGAAGCACAAGGTGAGAACTTGGGTCCATTCAGGATCTGATAGTCGAAGTACATGATATCGAAACGTCATCTTCCCCTTCAAAGAGGAAAAAGGGATTGACGTACAAGATTAGAAAGGAGAAGGTTGGCGGAACTTCAAAAGTTACGCTCATTCCAACAGAGAAAGAGGCTTCTTCACAGCACGTAGAAAGTTCTTTAAAGGGCTTATCGAACCTCTCCATTCTGGATGACCTGCTCAGTTACGACTTTAACGATCCGGAGGCATTCAAGCTTCATTCGCCCATCAGAGGCAATGCGGGCGCTCTAACCCAAATTCAGGGAGAAAAAACTCCCATTAGCAAAGCGACTGGTCCGTAGGGGGGAAATACTAGGACACACACGAACACTTGCACTTCAATTTGCATTTAGATTTTCGTCATCACACTACTCTTTGCTGATTCGTTGTTATTTAAATTCTGTGCAGGTGAGATGGGGCGCTCGCATGGATTCGATCGCCTTCGTGGTTCGTCTATTTTTTATCAATCTGGACGGGACTCGGGTTCCGGAAGACGTCGAGATAGGGATGGTGACGGCGATAAAGACTATCATTCCCGGGACTCGTCATCTCGGAAGAAAACTTACTATCAGCCAAAATACCACCAGGATACTTCCTCTCACTCGGAGCAAAGCAAAGACAAGCGCGGCCATAAGAGGCCGCAATCTGATGCTCCCCGGGACCAACACTCTGATTCCTCTTCTACTCGACAGTCCCGAGATTCTCACAGGAGAGACGAACTTTCAAAGCCGTCTCCTCTCACTCCTGCAACAGACCCAACAGTATCAGAAAGGTTGGCCGAGCTTAAAGATAAATTTTCAAAAATCTGCTTCGACGGCTTGAACTTCCTCCCGACGATTCATCATATCCCCGGACATGCCAAGCAGAGCGCCATCGCCTATACCAACGACGTCTACGTTCAACATGTCGCATTTTTTCATTTGGCTAAAAAACTTTCTGAAGTCTCCGTGGAGCGCCAACATGAAATCGATCGCCTGAAGCTTGAGGCTATCCACGACAAAGACATCATTAAGGCTCAAGACGAAGAGATTGCAACTTACAAGTCTGAACTTGAGGTCGCCCATCAGAGCACCAAGGACACCACTGAGGCCGTCACTCGTCTGGAATCAACTCATAAGAAAGAACTCGACGAGGCGGTTCAACGATGTGGGGCTTTGGCTCTAGAGAAGGACTCAGTTCAAAAGGAGAGGGATGCATTCAGCCTCTGAGTCAAGGAACTTGAGGAGCAGCTCTGCAGAGAGAAGGAAGAGAAAATGGCTGCCCAAGAAGAGTCACAACGATACTGTGACGAGATCGTTGCCACTCGACTCTTAAAAGAAAAAATTGAGGGCGATCTTTCCAGAGTTGAGGCGTTAAAGAGTGAAGCCCATGAAGAGGGCAAGAAGATAGCGTCCATTGATATCGACTCGCGTCTTGAGGCGGCTAGAGAAGAAGACAGGGAGGAGGTCAAAAGTATGTTTGACCCGCTAATTGCTGAGTTCAATGCCCGCGTTCTCATGCATCGAGACTTGACTTTCTTGGGCGAGGGTTATCTTGAATCTCTGGCTGAGGCGTGGGAGACTTTAATCGAAATCAGAAAGGTCGAGCACAGTACCGAAGAGATTGATGAGGGAACCTTGATAAAAGAATTCCTCAAGGGGAATGAGCCTTCCGACTTGTCAGCAGCTAAAGCCATTTATTGCAAAAGCTCCCCCTCAAAGAAAGGGAAAGAAGTGATTACCGGCCCATCCGGGGTTGTGCCTCCAGCTCTTGCACCTATTCGATTGGCCGATACTCGATCCCTTTGAGCAGCATATCGGTTACAATCCGAGGACCCCGGCCTTGGCATCCATATTCTGTCTCCCATTCCAAAGGGTGAAACCCCATTGACGGCTGAGAGCCTATCGGAGCCTGGTAGATAACTCTTCACTTTAAGATTTCAAAATCCGTCATTCTTTGTGAAGGACTATTGTATTCTAATACTTGTTTTTCATGATTTTGCGCAGGCCGTTCTGATCCCGGGCCCACTTCGAGGAGCGATGTAGCCAAGGAGGTGGAGGAAAAGATAGGTGAGGCCACTCAGGCAGGAGAGGCTCACGGGCCAGATGCTCAGGTTTTGGAGCGCTGGATGAAGACAAATCAGAGACTTCTTCTCCCATCGAGGGGAGTTATGAAGTAGAGATTACAGGCGCCTCCAAACACACATCTGAGCTAAGTATAAAGGAGTGGCTCGAGAAGGAGAAGAGAGATGGCCGAGATCAAGGTCGAGCATTGAGTTATGGACCCAGACGATCCCTTGCACAATCCATTGAAGGTCATTCTCCCTGGAAGGTCCAAGCACGTGGACATTCCCCGTACTTCTTCAGCTGCTACCCCTCAATTAAAGAAGAGTACCAAGGGTAAACGCACAGGGGAGGAGCCGTCTGAGAAGACCACGGAGGTGAGGAAGTCGAAGAAGCACAAGAAGTGACCATAACTCTTGTTCAACGAGAGTTAGTTTAAGTTATGTAATTATTTTCATCTACTTTCGTAGTCTTTGTAAATAGATTGTCTACTTCGAACTTTGTAGTAAAAACTTTGTCTGAATAAAGCTTAGTTCCTTTTTTTTCTGTCTTTCAAAAGGCTCTTGTCATTCAATTTTTGTATGATTGTGATTTAAATCCGAGCTGTTGTGAATAACGTGGACTTCTCGGTTCACCTTCATATAGCTCGGAGATTCTTCGAGAGTTGTTCATTCTTCCTTTTGCGCTTCAAGCACTTAGAATATTTTTTAGTCCGCACATCGGGGACTTAGAGTACTCCAGTCTGCACTCTAGGGACTTGGAGATTTAAGTCGTTTATACTCGAGTCCATGCTCCGGGGACTTAGAGTACTCCACTCCGCACTCTGGGGACTTGGCGATTTTGAGTCGTTTATACTCGAGTCCGTGCTACGGGGACTTAGAGTACTCCAGTCCGCACTCTGGGGACTTGGAGATTTTGAGTCGTTTATACTCGAGTCTGCGCTCCGGGGACTTAGAGTACTCCAGTCCGCACTCTGGGGACTTGGAGATTTTGAGTCGTTTATACTCGAGTCCGTGCTCCGGGGACTTAGAGTACTCCAGTCCGTGCTCTGGGGGTTGTAGATTTTGAGTCGTTTATACTTGAGTCCGCCCTCTGGGGACTTAGAGTACTCCAGTCCGTGCTCTGGGGGATTGGAGATTTTGAGTCGTTTATACTCGAGTCCGCACTCCGGGGACTTAGAGTACTCCAGCCCGCACTCTGGGGACTTGGAGATTTTGAGTCGTTTATACTCGAGTCCACGCTCCGGGGACTTAGAGTACTCCAATCCGCGCTCTGGGGACTTGGAGATTTTGAGTCATTTATACTCGAGTCCGCACTCCGGGGACTTAGAGTACTCCAATTCGCGCTCTGGGGACTTGGAGATTTTGAGTCGTTTATACTCGAGTCCGCGCTTCGGGGACTTAGAGTACTCCAGTCCGCACTCTGGAGACTTGGAGATTTTTAGTCGTTTATACTCAAGTCCGCGCTCCGGGGACTTAGAGTACTCCAGTCCGTGCTCTGGGAATTTGGGGATTTTGAGTCGTTTATACTCGAGTCCGCACTCTGGGGACTTAGAGTACTCCAGTCCGCACTCTGGGGACTTGGAGATTTTTAATCGTTCATACTCGAGTCTGTGCTCCAGGGACTTAGAGTACTCCAGTCCGCACTCTGGGGACTTGGAGATTTTAGAATCGTTCGCGCATGTTCGTACATCGGCCAAAATAATATGTTTTCCTTTGCCTGTCACGGGATCATCATATGCAGAGACATTAGTAATTTATGGAAAAGATGGCTTCAAGCCTTTATTAATGAAAGCAAGCTAAATCGTTTTACTACATGCCAAGAACTAGGAATAAAGGCGTACTGGAAATAAATGCAACTAATACATGAAAGAAATAGACTAAGTATAATAATGCCGCAAGTGCTCGCTGTTCCATGCTCGGGGGAGTGTTGCACCATCGACGGTCGTTAGCTTGAAAGTTCCTTCTCCAAGCTTCCGCTGGATGACATATGGACCTTTCCATGCAGGATTCATATGAGACGGGATCCGAAAAACTCGTTTCAAAATGAGGTCTCCCACACCAAAAATTCTTGGACGGACTTTTCGTTATAATATTTTGCGACTCTATGTCTGTATGCGGCCGCTCTCAAATTGGCCTCTTCGCGTTTTTCGTCAATGAAGTCCATGATTCCAATAAAAGATTCTGGTTCAACTCGGGATCGTAATAAGTTACCCGATGTAATGGAACTTCAAGTTCCATGGGTTTGACAGCTTCCGTGCCATATGCCAATGCGAATGGAGTGTGGCCAGTCGCGGTCTTGTGGGTGGTCCTGTAGGCCCAAAGCGCTGTTGAAAGTTCATCCACCCACTTCCCTCGAGCCTTTTCCAGACGTTTTTTCAATATGGACTTGATTATCTTGTTTACAGGTTCCACTTGTCCGTTGGCTTTCGGGTGAGAAACTGCTACAAACTTCTTTTCAATGCCATATTTCTGACAAAATTCTTTGAACTCCTTACTTTCTAATTGAGTCCTATTGTCTGTAATGATGGTCCTTGGAAGGCCGAAATGGCAGATGATATTTCGTACGAAGAAATTAATAACCTTCTTGGTGGTTATTGTGGCTAGAGGCACTTCTTCTGCCCATTTGGTGAAGTAGTCGACCACAATTATTGCATATTTCGCTCCAACTTTGGCTATGGGTAAAGAACCAACTAGGTCAATTCCCCATATTGCAAATGGCCAGGGACTAACCATTTGCGTGTGTTCCGTCGACGGAGCTCTCGAGATTTTTGCATATATCTGGCATTTATCACATCCTCTCACATAGTGTACAACATCCTAATTCACAGTTGGCCAGCAGTATCCATAATGGAGGATCTTCTTTGCTAATGTCTGCCCCCCAGTATGGTCGCCGCACTCTCCTTCATAGACTTCCTCCAGGACCCGTTTTATCTCATCATGGGCAATGAATCGGAGTAGTGGGGTTGAGAATCCATTTGATACATTATTCCATCCTGTATTACATAACGAGAAGCCTTACGAAGGACTTGTCGTCTTTCGCTCCATTCTTTGGGTGAGATCTCGAATAGCAAGTACTGCTTGATTGGGGTCATCCACGATTCCTTCTCGATTTCTGTTTCCAACACGAAATCTACCTCCATCATATCTATACTCGGAGCATGGAGGGTCTCAACAAGAAATAATCCCATTTGCTGTGCGTCGCCTGTGCTTGCGAATTTCGCCAAAGAATTGGCTTCTCTGTTTCGCTCACGCGGGACATGTGAAATATCATAATACTCGAGATTCGCTAGCAGCTCCTGAACTCGAACCAAATATGGGGCAAGTCTCTACCCCGTTGCTTGGTAGTCTCCTCATACTTGGTACACCACCAGCTACGAGTCGCTGAAGATTTCAACCGATTTTACTCCCAATTCTTTGATAAGTTTCAAGCCGGCAATCAACGCTTCATATTCGGCTTCGTTATTTGTTGCCGTGAATTCGAGCTTCAAAGCGTAGCAGACTGATCAGTTCTCAGGAGTTACAAGAACTATGCCAACCCCCAAACAACGGTCGTTAAATGCCCCATCGGTGTACATCTTCCATCGAACGGGAGGTATGACATTGTGGTTGTTTGATTCATCTGTCATAGTAAATTCAACAATGAAGTCAGCCAGTGCTTGTCCTTGTATGGCCCTTCGCGGCAGGTAGGTAATGTCGAACCGAATTAACTCAATATTCCATTTAAGCATTCTCCCGGAAGTTTCTGGTCGTTGGAGTATCTGCCGCAAAGGTTGATCAGTGTAGACACTGATCGAATGTGCCTGAAAATAATCTTTGGATAATTTCTTTCTGCCCCCATCAAACGTTTACTAACGTAGTATACTGGCTTTTGAACCCGGTCTTCCTCGCGAACCAACGCTATACTGATAGCGTGCTGGGATACAGCCAAGTATATGTACAACATTTCGTGGTCTATTGGTTTCGACAATACCGGAGGACTTTCTAAGTGCCTTACAAGAGCTCTGAATGCTTCCTCATAGTCGGATGTCAACTCGAAATCCCTCTTTCCTTTCTTTATGACATCGAAGAAAGGAATACACTTGTCTGTGGCCGTGGATATGAATAGGCTCAGCGCGGCCACCTTTCCGTTCAAGCTTTGCACCTGCTTTATGGTTCTGGGCACTTGTATCTCACGGATGGCTTGAATCTTCTCCGGGTTAGCCTCGATTCCTCGTGCATTCACAATGAAACCCAAAAACTTTCCCGACGCTACGCCGAATGAACACTTCAAATGATTGATCTTCATTCCATATTGTCTAAGTATGTCAAACATCTCCCCTAAGTCTCGGATGTGGTCGTTTGACTGCCGCGACTTCATGAGCATGTCATCCACATAAACTTCCATCGTTTTACCAATCTGGTCTTTGAACATCCGATTCACCAGACGCTTATAAGTTTCTCCGACGTTTTTCAATCCAAAGGGCATCACTCTATAGCAATACAACCCAACGTTTGTGACAAAACTAGTGCGTTCTTGGTCTGGGAGGTGCATCGGGATTTGGTTATATCCAGGGCACGCATCCATAAATGATAGTAACTCATACCCGGCAGTTGTATCGACCAACTGGTCAATCCTAGGCAATGGGAAACTATCCTTCGGGCATGCTTTGTTCAAATTAGAATAATCGACACAAGTTCTCCATTTTCCATTCGCTTTCTTTACTAGCGCCGGGTTAGAAACCCATTCAGGGTATAAGGCATCGTGGACGAACCCATTGGCTTTGAGTTTGTCCACCTCCTCTTTGAGAGCCGTGGACCTCTCTGTTCCTTTTCTGTTTCACAGGAACATGTCTTGGGTCTATGTTCAACATATGACTCGCGATTGTAGGAGAAATCCCGCACATGTTAGAATGTGTCCAAGCGAAGACATCAAGATTCGCTCGGAGGAAGTCAGTGAGGTTCTCGGCCACCATGGTGTCGAGTTGTGATCCAATTTTAAGAATTCGTGATGGGTCATCCCGCTTGACTGGGTTGTCAATTGTTAGTTCAGCCGGTGCTGCATTTGTCTCCCTGGCTCCCCCATCATCGTCTCTCGGATCTATGTCTCTATGGATCCGAGAATGTTTCCCGAGCCAGGGTTCGGGCGCTACTTGTCAATCATCAGCATTTCGGATGCAGACGGAGCGGTCCGCAACCTTTCCTTTCTCTCTACGCTGAGCCTCTCTTAGCTCAGCCACATAGCAGGCACGTCCGGTCGCCTGATTGCCGTGTACCACTCCAACACCACTGTCTGTGGGAAATTTTAATGTCAAATGCCAAGGGGCCAATGCTGCCCTAAATTCTGCCAAGGTTGGACGTCCTAGAAATACGTTATATGGAGAGTCAACATCCAACACTATGAATGGTAGGATCCGTACCCTCCTATGCTCGCCTTGCCTCAATTCAACTGGTAACTCCACATATCCCACTCCATCTGTTGCTGCACCGTTAAAGCCGTGGATTCTGGCTTTAGACGGTTTCAAATCCTTAGTCTCCAGCTTCATTTAGTCATACGCCTTCTTGAAGATGATGTTAACGGAACTTCTACAATTAATTAGAATTCTCTTCACAAATGCCGGCTTGATTGTCGCTGATATGACCATTAGGTCGATGGTGAGGGCCTTCACTTTGTCCGCATCTTTGCTCCTGAATACAATATCATCATCCATCGTGCGCTGCTGCTTTGCAGGGGTCCCATCCTCCTCATTCGAATAGCACTCATACTCCGCATGTCTTAAAGAGTTAGCATATCGCTCCATCTCCTCCAAATTCTTATCCGTAGGATGAGGTCCGCCAGCAATCGTGTTGATAACCAATCTACCCACAGTTCGAGCAGGTTGTTCTGGTTGGCGTGGAGCTGGCCCACGTCTGGGGTCCGATGTCTCTTGTCTTCCGTCTTGTGGGTCTTTGACGAACTCCTGTAGCTTCTTCTGTCTAATCAGCTTTTCTATAGCGTCATGGAGGTGTCTGCACTCTTCTGTGTTGTGCCCATAAGACTCGTGAAAGCGACAGTACTTCCCAGTCCGCTTCTGTTCCTTTGTTGATTCCTTTGGGCGTGGTTTCCTATACTGAAAAGTGTTGCAAGTTGACAAATAGATGTTCTCAAGTGATGTGTTGAGCGGGGTGTATTCATTGTAGGTCGGGATCATTGACTTCCATTTCCCCGTATCTCTTATCTTTCCGGGATTTCCACCTCCGGATCCTTTAGACTGCCCAGGCTTGTTTTGGACGTTGACTTGAGCTTTTCCCGAATTATCGCCAGTTTGCTTCATGGAGACGGTACTTTTCACAGTCTCCTGAGCATGCCCTGGTGCCTTGTCTCGTCTTGTCCATCGAGCTTCTTCCCTTCTTATGAACTGATGAGATTTCGAATAAAAACGTACCAGCGTGGCTGGGGGCTTTCCCTCCAACCAATCTCCAAATTCAGAGTCCGGATCCACTCCACGCATTACCGCCATCAAAATTGTGTGGTCGTTTGGGTTGCTTACTTCGGTAGCAGCAACATGAAATCTCTGCAAGTATGCTTTCAATGACTCTCCCGGAGCTTGGATTACGCTTGATAAGGACATCACATCCTTTGGATGAGTGGTGTGTATCCTGAACTGTTCTATGAATTTTATTGCCAATTCATCAAAGCTGGATATAGACCGCGGGGGAAGTCGAGTAAACCACATGGTGGCAATTCCGGACAGAGTGATTGGGAAGCACCTACATTTGGTTGCATCATTAGCTCTTGCGGAATCCATCATCCATCCATACCTCATCACATGCTGCCTAGGATCTGTCTTCCCTCCGTAGGTTGGGATAGTCGGCATATTGAACTTCTTAGGGTACTCAACCTGCAGGATACCATCCGTAAAGGGTGTATGGCTTCTGGACACTCCCCAATCTTCATTGGTCAAGCCTTGGTTTTCTCTCATCAACTGCCTGACCATAGCTGTTAAGTCTGGAGTTTGTATGGGGGTGGATGGTTGGGTTCCGTTCCACGAGACCGTGCGGGTTGATGTCCTGCCTGATTTGGGTCTTGGAGATTCGGGTGTCCGGTCCCTTCGCGGGCTTGATTCCCAACGCCTGCTTGTGCATCTTCATCCTTACCGCGTCTACGCCTAGGAGTTCGTCAGCTGATGTTGAACTTCAGATTCAGAATAAGGGGCTGGGTTACCTCCAGTATTCTGGCGTTGCTGCTGAGCGAGCTAAGTCATGAGGTTAGTGTTGGCTTGAATCTGCTCAGCAAGTTGCCTTCTACTTTCCTTGAGTTCTCTTGTCAAGTCGTTGAACTCTGTTCGGAAAACGACTTCCATTTGGTTTTGGGTGGAGGGCCCTGCACCTCTTGTTGCTTGCTGATTTGTAGGTCCAACTTGTTGTACGCTAGCAGTTTCGTGGACATCTGCATTATGGGAGGTCGATCTGTTTCGTGGTCTTCCCATGGTAGAGTTGTTGGTTATAACTCTGAATAGAATCAACAGATGCCTTGTCAATGATCTTGGATCTTCTCTGGGAGATTTATGCAATCCAGTAGCTACAAAGCAGATCCTAACAGCCTGATAATTCAATTCTCAGTAAAACACCAAAATATTAGCACTAAAATTGGTCACTAACACCCTTAGAAAGATTGTGGATAGGGATTAATGAAGAAAGTAAATTAAAATAGAGAACAATATGTAAATTTCAGTGTAGAGAACAGGAACACCAAATTTATAGTGGTTCGGCGTAACTGCCTACGTCCACTTTGAAGTTGATTTCTATTGATTTCCTTGATAGTTGATTACAGATACAATCTGTTTCTAATTACTTGGATACAATTGCAAAACAAAAGATTAAGTCTTGAATGAGTGTTGAATGCGGCAGAGTTTCCCCAGTGTTTTCAAAAAAATTGATCCCTTTCGCTATGCTCCTACCTCTCTATTTATAGACAAAGATGGGTTGGACTTCCCTGGTGGGCCTGGTGGCTGAATACCTCGGCCCAAATGGAGTAATTTCTGTGTCCCGACCCATAGATGCTGAACGTCGAATGCCGAACAGGGTATGAATGTCGAACAGGGTATGAATGCCGAAAAAGTATGAATGCCGAGCACAGCGAAGCCGAACACTCTGAATACCTTGGGAAGCATCTGCACCGAACGATACTGGAAGCCGAACCAATGACTTGGCCGAACGATGTCTTGGCCAAACGATGTTTGTATGCCGAGCAAATCTTAGGCTGGACGATACTTTGACCGAACGCTACCCAGGCCGAACTATCTCTTGGCCGAACGATTCTTAGGCCGACCAATAGTTAGGCCAAACGATAGTATGGCCGAACAATGTTTGGGCCGAACGGTAGTTGATGCTAGACAAATCTGCCATGCCGAGCATTTTCACATGCCGAACGTTATTCCATGCCGAACATCCCTCAATGCTGAATGCTCTGCCATGTCGAATGTTCCAGAGATGCCAGACGAACTTTGATGTCGAGCGCACCCTGGATGTCGAGTGCTTCTTGGATGTCGGTCGCCGAACTTTCTAGTTGGGCCGACCGGTGGGGATGCCGAATACTAAGTTGCCTGGTCAAGTCCCTAGGAAACATGGGGATTAAGGCAAATGTGAATAAGTGAATAACATCAAAGTGAGGATGAATAGAAAGGAAATTGATTTGGCTAATAATCAATGAAGTTAAATATGTAGGACGTACGTATATTATTCTATTCGCATAGTGATTTGATCCAGATTCGAGCATGGAATTTCGAGATAGTTATATCGATCCGAGTTGGGATTTTTCACTCGATTTTCGACGGAAAGCCTGGATATGGATTGTTGATTGGTTCTGGATATTCTCTATCATAGCTAGGCTATGCAAGGAGGATGACGGTTTCTGATCAAGAAATCAGATCTGAGTCCGCACTAGGAAGTCGGGTGGACGATACTAGTTCAGAAGTGAAATTGTGTGATCAAGTGAGCGATCAGGTTGGTATAGCGTACGGATGATAAGTGTACATCGTACGGATCTGAATGAATTTGATATTGAAAATTTGTGAATACGAAATGTGAAAAGATTTCTTTTGAAATGAAAGTATATTTTGTGAAATATACAATGGATAAAAGTGAAAATTGGATATTTTTATGATGATAAGTAAGATGGAAACAACTTTATAAAAAATGAGTAACCAAATTTGAATATTTGATTTTGAATAAACAAAGTTATATAACTTTGTTATATAAGATAAATCTCCCCCTATTGAATCTATTGCCGGAAAAAAGGATTTTGAAAATGTTTGAAGTATAAAAGGAGTTTTATATAAGTTTGAAATGATCCAAAGTTTTTAAAATCTTATATATATATATATATATAAAGGATCATATGAGGATTTTGGAAAAGGTTTTGGGAACCTTTGGATTTGGAAAGGCTTTTGATTTTTGGGTAAAATCAATATTGGAATTTGGAAAGCCTAGTTTGAGAATTATCGATTTTGAGATAATCGATTTTGAGAAAAGGAGATTTATATGAGATTCATACTAGGTGTATGATTTGGAAGATACTATTGTGTATAGTATAAAGTGTTTTGAAAATGGCTCTGGGGAAAAAGGCGCTCCCTTGAAATGAACTTCTCAGGAGTGTCATAGGTTGGTACTGCCTTGAATCCTACGGGGGAGGGGGTGGGGGGTTCTAAAGTTGATCCTGTGAGGAGTCCGGATAGAACTAGTTCCTGAGGATTATGAGTAGTGTGTAGCGAAAGTCGAGGGCGCTGATGCCTACAGAGGCATTTGGGTTATGCTGTGACGACGGTGTAACTCGATGCCACTGCGATCTACTGCAGACCATAGCGAAAGTCGTGTGTGCCGCTGAGAGCCAACAGTCTACGTTTGATTTTATATCGGTAGACTGCGACCTATGGTAACATAGCGAAAGTCATGTGTGCAACTGAGAGTTGATTTTACATCGGTAGACTGCGACCTATGTGGGAGTGGAGAAGTTTCATTTTGACAGCGAAAATCGAGGGCGTTAATGCCTACAGTTACATGGAATTTTGCTGCGATGGCAACGTAACCCTGAAATGTAACTGCGATCTATTGTGGGTTCCATGGCGTAGTTGAGGGGCGCGGAGTGCCTACAGTTACATGGACTTTTGTTGTGATGGCAACGTAACTCTGGAATGTAACTGCTACCATGGATGGGGGTGATGATTTCGAGAGCATTCTCACCAAAGATATTTCCACTATTTTCAAAAACTATTTTCTATATTTCCAATAAAATTATTTTCACAAGTATTTCCACTGGGTGTTGAAAACGGTTTACCAAGTACTTATAGATTTTCAGTCCTACGCCTGATCAATGTATGACTGAATTTCTGTGAGAACAAGGATGGACTGGTTGAGACATCGAGTTATAAGAAGTATTTTTATAAAAAGATATTTTAATAGTATTATGTGAATTTAAAAGTATTTCTAAAAATTTAAAATAAAGGAGTAAGCTAGTTAGCTAAATAGATTAGTTAAGTGAGTATGTTAACAAGATTTAAATTAGTTAAATAGAAGTTGAATTGGGAGTTATTAATGGAGTTTGGAAATGAAAACTTGAGTTATAAATTAAATTTGACTTGAATTGTGAGTAAATTGAATACAATTGGAATATTGTCGAATAAAAAGGAAGTTGGATTGAAACAGAAATAGTTTGAATTGCAAATTAAGTTCAAGAAGGTAGAAATAAATTGAAAATGGCCTTGTAATTAGTTAAATGAGCCGTGAATGAATTGAATTTGGAAATTAAATTTATAATAACTGATCAAATAAATTTGTAGATTGAAATGTGATTTAATTGAAATGGAACCAAGTTAAATTGAAAAGGAAGATTTATTGTGCAAATGAAGTGAGCTTAAGTTTTGAAGTTGGACTAAATTAAAGTAAATTAACATAAGTTTAAAATTTATAGAAGCTTGACTTCAAGTAGAAAGGGTAGACCATTAAATAAAAGCTTGGATTGAATTAATTTAGGAGTGGTTAGTGGTATACAAGCATGGAATATGTCGAGCTAAATAAAATGGATGTGAATGAATATGAGTTTGTTTTGCTTAGAATGAATTAAATATAAGCGAGTAAGTTGTAACTCACTTAAACTGAATGGAATGGTTTGAGAATTGGTTGTAAGCAATTGTAATAAGTGTCGGAACCTTGTATGTGCTTATGGAAATTATATAACATGCATTATATGTGAAATTATGTGTTAGCTATATTAAAATAAGTGAAATACTAGTAAATTGCATATATTTAGCACTTACATGTTTTAGTTGAGTAAGTACAGGTTCAGGGAAACCATTTGGCTGGATTTGGACATGCTAATTGCTAATTAAATAAGACGCTTGCTTAAAAATGCTAAATAAAGGTATGCCTACGCAATAAAAATAGGAAATATGAACTGTTTTTGTTTTTCCGACCGTGTGGGTTGATGTGTGTGTGTGTGTGTGTGTATATTTATATCTCTTGTCAAATCGCAAAAGCTCCTCCGTACAAAGGAGACTCTGCCAAAATTTTCCGAAATTTTTGAAAGTTAGAAATATTTTGAAAAACATTGGAAAATTTTTTGTTAGCGACAAAACAATTTCAAATCTGAAATTAAAATAAATTAGTGGAAGAAACTAATTTAAAATAATGATATGAATCAGTTATAAATGGAAGATAAAATTCAATATACAGAGTTGAAAATAAATTGAATTCATATGGAAATGGGAAAACTAATTCGAATAGAAGTATATATGAAAACTTCTGTAAGGAAATGTATAAAATGATTTTAAAACTTATGATTGGATATTATTGCTAAGTAGGATATGCAGGTATTATAAAGGGAAAGGAAAATTGGTTTTGATTTCAGAAGATAAATTTGAATTGCTCGACAAAAAGGTATGTGTTTAAATTTCTGTATGAAATTCGATTGGGTTTTTGATCTAACCACTTGGCATTTTGTTTTCTTTTGGAATTTGAGGTCCCGTAGAGGCATTCTGTAATTGTACCAAGCTAGCGCGCAAAGGAGACGCTGGCGAATTTTTTTGGAAATTTAGGGAGTTAGAAAAATTTTGAGAAAATTTTGATAACTAAAAATTTGGTTTTAAATTCAAATATGAATTGTTAAGTGAATAATATTATTGAGACTTAGGGATAAGTCTGGAAAGCTAGAAAAGGGTTAGTGTGTCTCTAATAAAAAGATTGTTTGAGAATTGTTTGGAATTGTTTGGTTTGGGAAAAAGGGTAAATGGGTATTGGACCATTCTTTTTAACTAGCAATTTCGGGGACGAAGTTCTTTTAAGGGGGGAGAGATGTGAAGACCCGGAATTTTTAGGCATTTGAAATTGGAATATTTAATTAATTTTAAATACTCGCAAGATAGTTTAACTTGGATTTCAAATATCAGTTTGAATTTGGCGATTGAATTTATTGAATTTAATAATTTGAATATGGGTAAATTATTGAATCTTCAGTTTTAAGCCCGTTAAAAATAATTTGAAGGCTTATAAAATTTATAATGATGTTACTGAAGATAATAAAATGGTTGAAATTTAATTTAAAGGTGATTTGTTCAGTTTTAATAATGTATCGTTTAAATTTAATTTAAAAATAGCCTTCCGGGGCACAGTCTCGGAATTCGACGAAACTTGTTCCACTGGATCCGTAATAGTTAGTTATTATCGGATTTCAATTTTCGTAGCAATCGGAGTTGTCATTTGACCCTGGCATCTCAAAACGCATAGAAACTATTTTAATCGATTTAATTTAAAATTGATCAATTATTTCCGTAACTCGCGTATACGATCGAATTAGTCTTCGAAACACGTTCCATTGTGTTCGGAATAGGAGTATAACATTATAAATGCCTAGTGGCACGCCTTGATAAGAGGTCGAGATTTTGAGCTACGGATTCGAGACGATTTAAATTTAAAATTTAAATAACTTGATTGGTCATAATTCCCTTCAGCTGAAATAATTTCACGTCAAAGCTTTTTCCCTTCCTTTCAATTGTCACTGTAGCTTGTTTATTCGAGCACGTTAACATCTCATCTGGTCTCCCCATTCCTTTACAAAAATGTACGCAGTGATCATTTCAAAATATTAAGAAAAGAAAAAATTGTAATGGCCACAATTTCGTTCCAGATCAAAACCCCTTCTTCTTCGTGCCAGTTCGAATGAAACTCCTCTTTCCAGTTAAATTTCAAAGCAATTCCAATTTGAAAAAAGGGGAGAACAGAATCGATTTTTTTCGTTCGAGCTAAAGTAAAGGAAGGCGATCGAATCGTATCACTGGGATTCGAATCGTGAGAGCGAGTGGATCTTTTGGGGTCACGCACTTGGCAGCACTATCATAGGGAGGATAGGAAGTAAGCGGCGGCGGATGACTTGGGGCGTTCCGATGATGGGTCCATTGAGCGAGGCAAAGGGTTCGATGGAGTCGAAGTCGAGTATGTTGAAATTCGTCTCAAGGGGTGGTGGCCGCGGCAACATGGAAGCAGGAGGCGACGTGAGGGGGGGTACTGTGACACATTTTCATTTGTGGATTCGTGTGCGTGTATTTGGGAAGCAGGTATGGGTCTCTTCCTGTATTTTATTAATTTAAACTAAATTTGTATTTCAAATTTTTAAAAGGGGACGAATTTGCTGTGATAAACTAGTATAAAACAGAAATAAGTTTTAACAGTAAAGCAACAATTATTTTACTAATTAATGTAATATGTTTTATTAATTTTATAGACTATAAGGTGAAGTTTTTATTAAACTATTTTTAAATTTTAAGTTAATTCTAATTTAATTTAAATCTAAAGATAAGTATAGAAACGGAAAAGGATATTTTACAGTAAACTAATTTTTGTTTTAATATATGCAGTTTCGGAAGGAAATAAATATACATTTTAAGCTTACCAGTATATATTTTAAAAATATTTTTATTTAAAGGGGAAAGCAATTTAAAATTGAATTCTAGGTTAAAATAAAATCATTGGTAATTAACTTTATAAATGGAAATTTAATCATTCTATTTATTCGAATATTAATAAAAATCATCTAATATTTATACAAGGTCCAAAATTGGGAGATAATGGTCGAGATGGAATTGGATTGTCAAATAAAAATCAAAAGTGAGTTAATCTCACTCTTCTGGATTTCTATTTAAATTTAAATGGTTAAATTTAAATAATTGGTTGATTGATTGATTGATTGGATTGGATGTGCTATATAATATATAGTAGTATATATTGGAGTGATTGATTTCCCGCATTATATAGCGGATGAGACCCTATGCGCCGCATAATAGCGGATGATATTATATATAAATCCCATATACCGCGATATTCCACCTCGAAGTGGAATTGGTATTGTGCTAACATCTGTGGATGTAGGGAAACAGGTTAGAGGGATCCAACTGGATTCCTCAAAATTATTTAGATTGTTTAATATTCTTTGTTACGAATATTCTATATGCTGTGATGAATTATATTGATAATTGGAATATTGGATACCATGGTTGGATTGAATATTCCGGTACACTGAGATATCAAAATATATTGAATTGGATTTGAAAATAAATATAAGAGTAAATTTTGGAAGTGAAATGATTATAGAATAAAAATAAGAAAGAATTAGAAAGAAACAAAGGTGATATTTAAAAACTGAAGTTAAATTGTAAAGTAGAGATTTAGAACAAGTTTTAAATCAAAATTAAATCTAGAATTTAGGTTAGTGAATCTCATTTTTTAAACAAACACTACAACAAAACAGCCATTTTACAACGGGCAAAGCCCGTTGTAATATGGATTTCGCAACGGGCATGCGCCCGTTGTATTAGACCTCGTTGTAATAGGTCGACCATATTTTACAACGGAAAATGCCCGTTGTAATATGGATTTCGCAACGGGCAAAGCCCGTTGTATTACATGATATTGCAACGGTTTCTGACCGTTGCAAAATTAATGCAAATTTAATAAAAAATACAGCACCATCCACACAGTACATCCATACCAATTAATTCACGGCAGTTTTCACCAAAATTAAAATGCCAAAATGAATAATTATGTAGTTGAATTTGGAACTGCATGGGTGCTAGATACGCATATAGTACAGGAACATCAATCACAAATATACAAAATAAAACAGAATATTTCACTTATATGCTAATTACATCAGTAAACGTTAAAACATTTTCAAGTATCCACAAAAAAAAAAATTACAATGCTACTGCGATGTACAATCCATCCATGCAAGAAAGGATCATCAATTAACGGAACAATTACATAGAAAAAACACTAAAGACTCTAAGCCATTACCTTCACCTCTACAGCGCCGACTCTTTCTCTTTCATCTCCAGCTTCAGTTTCATCATCCACGGCAGCAGAACACATCGACATACAAGATAAGATGCTTGTTTACGGGTGCGCCTTTGTTCGCAGTGAAAGCCCAATTATCATCATTTGACATTTATGTTCTGCAATGGCCGACAATTATGGGAAATGAAAGCATGTCCAAACTTTTACCCAGTATCAAGCTAACATCAAACAATGATCATATCTACGAATAATGAAATGACTGAATATCAGTTTTAAAAAGCTCGAGTTTGATATTTCATTGACAAGTCTCGATATAAATTAATACGTGTGTCATCACTTATTCAGTCATGAAGTGTTCAAAAGAATGTGCACTATTAATCTGAAATCAAACACATTTTGCAATATCACCAATGTATACATTTGGCATCAGCATAGCTGATAACAGATATGAGACGCACTTGCATTCCGCAAAATTTAATTTCAGCAATACCTCCTTTTTTTCAAAATAACTCATTTAATTGATTTAACAACCAAGGTGACTGAGCATCAGTTTTAAAAAGCTCGATTTTTATATTTAAAAGACAAGTCTCAATACCATAATAGTATTATCATCATCTGCTCATCATGTTGGCCTCAGACATTGACCCGTTGCGAATGACTAACCATTGTTGTTGCATATATAAATTTATAATCATCTCTGACATGGAAATAATATGTAGACACTCCACATTAATTTCAATATTTTTTTCCCTACGTGCTGCTGCTTCTGTGTAGCAGCAGCCCATTCTGCCTTAAAGGCAGTACAATCGTGTGTTCTTTTAGCATACAAACTGTGTGTTCACATTCATGTATCATGATTTACCATACAGCTTATATTAATCATTCCATACCCACATAACCCAATTTACCACACACAAAACCCTACATGCACCAATACAACACTCTGCCTGCACACGCACTGGCGCTCACACACAGACCCACTTACACACACACACTTACACTGACGGCAAATACTCACTTAGACCGACACACATACAGAGAGATCCTGACACACACTCACTCATAGACCTACACACACAGTACAATGCACTGAACCTGATAGCATCTCATTTCAATCCACATACATACTATTGCAAGTGATGGGCTATCTATCATGGAAGATATCATACTGTATATGAAAATAACAAACAAATGTAGTAAAGTCAAATTTTTAATATGGACAACCTGATAAAGCAATGTTCGATGGTAAATAAGTAAGATGCATGTATCTGGATAATTGTCAAAACTGTTGTTCCATTTTGTATTCGAGTTTTTTTCCTTATCTTTCTCCCCCCTCTTGTGAATATAGCGGCATATAATACTCACAACTAGGATTGATAGGTGATATGGAATGAAGTATTATCCAACCATTTGTATTTTAATATTGTGACAGCTTCTATTTTTTTCCTAACAATAAGTTTGGTATGGACATGATAGTTACTGTTTCATTTATAATGCAAAACACTAATTGGAAGCCTTTTTTTCATTTTGATTTCAGGTTTGCATACGTCATACATAACAATAAGTTTATCTTCAGCTTGGTTAATAACAGTATAATATTATTGTGCAAGCTCTATTATTGTTGGAAAGTACTATCAAAGATGATGATTTTTTTCTGCTCGTGGAGCTGCTGCATGTTGCAACAGCTTGCATTATAGCAGCAACAACCATGCGTGTTGCCGCCTGTAGGCCCTTTTTTTTAAATGACAATAATTTCCTGTAAAAATAAACTCTAGGAAATTGAGTATACTTGAGATTTTCTGCTATTGACTACCATATAAAGAGCCTATGTACATTTGCCCCATAATAATGTTACGATATCCTAACATCCGGCTATATGACATGGAAAAACACCGAACAAACTGATTCCAAATTTTCATTTTGAAATACATTTACATGTATCATCCTGTTGTTTACTGAACCACAGGGTTTAGAGTACCATATCCTTTGTATATCATGCTACAATTTATTCGGCAACAAATGGTAATAGTCCGTTAATTTTAAGAAAGTAGAGTTACAAAAACAAAAATTCCTTTTGCAAACCTATATAAAACAAAGCACCCAACACCATGTATGTGTGTGAGATGTTTGTATATGTGTGCGTATAAAACAAAATAAGGAACACACACATATATACACATACTCACATGCATCCCTTATTTGGAATTATTTATGAAATCATCAATCATCAATCGCATAAAATAACTGCACGATAACAAGAATAGCTCGAAAATATCAAATAGAAAATTATACCTTCACCACAGGTTGCCTTCCTAGTAGTAATGTGAAGGGTTTTAGTTGGCATTCTTACTGGACCTTTAACCGCAAGCTTCTTATCCTTAGCTCCTCTCACCAAATCCCAAATCAGTGCAAACTACATGGCAACAAAATCATCATAAAATAATTTAATATTAAGAACGAACGAGAACAAGCTAAATGGGGGCTTCCAAAATACCTTTTTCGAGATTTTTGAAACTCTTCGAAGACATAATGATTCTGATGCGGTGGAGATTCTCCAATGGTTCTTCCAGCCCGGGTTTGGATGGCTTTATAGCTGCATACGCCATTTGCTACAATCAAGTACCAATATTAGGGATGAAAACTAGAACCCTAATTTGCAACGAGAGATGGCGATGGTAGAGCTAGGTCGTACCAAGAATTAGTAGAGGATCTTGCTTTTGAAGCGATGATGCGATGTCGAGATGCGGTTGCTCGTAGAAGTTGCGGAGATGAAGCAGAAGTGTGGAGGGGCTGTGACGGCTTTTGATGGAGCAAGAGGTGATTTAGGGTTTAGATCTAGGGATTTCTTAACGTCTTTCAATTTGGCTGCTTGAATGAATGAGGGAGGCTGCGATAGGTATTTTAATTTGA
Source organism: Allium cepa (assembly GCA_030765085.1). Lineage (NCBI taxonomy): Eukaryota > Viridiplantae > Streptophyta > Magnoliopsida > Asparagales > Amaryllidaceae > Allium > Allium cepa. The sequence continues at coordinate 454,850,736 of CM060938.1, read as the reverse complement.
AGGTTCTAAAAGCGGGTCAGGTTTCCTCTTACAACGGGCATGTTTTGACCGTTGTAAAATTAGTATCTACTACAACGGGCATGAAACGACCGTTGTAATAGCATTCTATTACAACGGGCAGTCATTGTCTGTTGTAAAAATGCATTGTATAGGGCATCTATTACAACGGGCCTGAATGGACCGTTGTAATAGCCTCCTATTACAACGGGCAACCAATGCCCGTTGTAAAAAGGGCGTTGTAATATGCTATTTTTGTTGTAGTGAAATAAAGTTTTTAAAATTTAAAGTGTTTTAACACCTTTAATGTTAAAGTGCATTTTAAATTGATTTGAATTTAAAAATGAATTTGGTTTTAAATTTCTTTAAACTTCTTTTATAAAATGAGTAATTATTTATTTAATGAAGTAAATAAAAGGTAGTTAATTACTGGTTGAGATTAATCAAGAGTGATTAATATATGTGGTTTAATTAATGGTTAATTACTTAATGTAATTAATTTAGATTAGGATAAATTAAAATGTAATTAGAAATCATTAATTTATATAATTAATGATGTAATTAAGGTCAATAAATTAAGATTATTCAAAAATAAGTGATTTATGAGGAATTAATTAATCTAAGTAATTAAGAATTAATGCAATTAATTATAGTTAATTAAATTGTGAAGTAATTAAAGATTAATTACTGATTTTGGTTAAGAATAATTAATTTGTGTAATTAATTAAAGATAATTACTTGAATGTAATTGAAGGATAATTAATCTAGAGTGATTAATTAAGATGAATAATTAACGGATGATTTATTTATTGATTTGAAATTAACTAATGTCAAGTGGAGGAATCTAAGTGATTGAGGTTAGAAATTCAATTAGAAGTGATTAAATTTATTTTGGAAGTGATTAAGTTTGCTTATGGATGATTGAATAGTATTGGATGTCTTGTATTCCTAAGTGATTGATTAAATTGATACGAGTTACTCCGGGTTTTATATAAGTTGTATACTTTGTATTTCATGTTAGATGGATTTACTCAAGTTGATTTCCAGCCTGACCCGGACGTTACTTTGATGTAATGCTCGGGTCAGACCGGGTATCACAGATTTTCAGGTAAGGACGTTCTGGAGCTCAGGTGGCGAGCCAGATGGCAAGAACTCATAGAGTGTCTCCGCTATATTATATTGTTGAATATCAGAGACATGATGATTGTGTATATCCAGTATCTATATATATGTGTAACTCTGATGTATTATAAATAAATTTGATAGATACAAAATTCTTTTGTAAATATCAAATTATTTGATATTATATTTTGATCCGCTACGAATGTGAGAATCTTTGTTGTGTTTTTTTTCTTCTTCTTCTTCTTCTTCTTCTATCTCTTTCTTCTTTCCCTACCTATCTGGGATTTTCGGGTTCGAGAATTTGGGGCCGTTACACATCAGCTTAGGGTAGCAAATGATAGTATACCTTTAACAGTGGTAAGGACCAGATAAGGATCGTACGAATGGTTAGTCATGCCGTTTGGACTGACTATTGCGCCAGCTTCCTTTGTAGATTTGATGAACCGACCGAGAGTATTTGAATAGGTTCATATTGGTTTTCATAGATGATATTCTGATTTACTCTAAGGATGAAAGAGAGCATGAAATTCGTCTTAGAGTAGTGCTTGAAACGCTGAGGCAGCATCAAATGAAGGTGGAGTTTTCGTAGTGACATTTCTGGAAGAAAGAAGTGAAGTTTCTTGGTCATGTAGTCTCAGAGGAAGGGTTTTCAATTGATCCGACTAAGATTGAACCAGTGAATAGTTAAAAGAGACCCGAGACAGTGATCGAGATAAAGAGTTTCCTTGGGTTGGCTGGCTATTATCGGAGGTTCGTTAAGGATTTCTCACGGATAGCGGCACCAATGACCAAGCTTACAAGAAAGGATGTGAAGTTTGTGTGGACCGATAAGTGTGAGGAAGCATTCTAGAGTTTGAAACTCTTATTGACCCATGCACAAGTGTAAGTTGTTCCGGAAGGGAATCAAGATTTGGTGGTTTACACAGGTGTGTGTGAATAGGATTAGGAGATATGCTAATGTAGAGGGGTAAGGTGATCGCCTATGCTTCTAGACAGCTTAGACCACATGAGGTCAGATATCCGACGCATGATTTAGAATTGGCTGCAGTGATTTTTGCTTTGAAGGCATGGAAACATTACCTTTTGGGAGAAAGGTTTGAGTAATATACAGATCATAAGTCACTGAAGTATTTGTTCTCCCAGAAGGAGTTGAACATGAGATAACAGAGGTAGTTATAGTTTATCGCTGCTTATGATTTTGGGATTGGGTACACACCAGGGAAAGGCAACAAGGTTGCAGATGCGTTTAGCAAGAAACATCAGAATGCATTTTTAGCGATGATTAGTGAGTGGAAGGACTTGAAAGCATTAACAGATTGCAGAGTGCAGTGGAGATTCGATGCTAGGTCTAGTTGAGATACAGTTGTATTATCTTGTTTGAAAGTTCGACCAGTGTTGATCGAAAAGATTGCTTCTAGATAGATAGAGGATCTGGTTTTAGCTGAACGGATCAGGAAACTAAGAGATGGAACTAAGAGCGATGACTTGAAGGATTTCAATCTTGACCAAAATGGGAAGTATAGAAAAATTAAGGAAAGAGGTCCTAGACGATTACCATCGTTCAAAATTATTTATTCACCCAGGAGGTACTAAAATGTATCAAGATATGAAGAGAAGTTTCTTCTGGGATGGTATGAAGCGGTATATTGGGTTATGTGTGAAGCAATGTTTGATTTTCCAACAAGCAAAGGCCGAACACCAAAAACCAAGTGGGTTGCTTCAGCCATTGGATATTACAGTACGGAAGTGGGATTCTATCTCCATAGGTTTTATTGATGGGTTGCCAAGATCGAACAGAGGAAATGATAGCATATGGTTTATAGTGGAAAAATTGACCACGAGTGCCCATTTCATTTCATTTAAGTCAATCAGAATGGCATCTATTTTGGCGAGGTTATTCCTAAAGAATGTAGTTAGACTGCATGGAGTTCCTAGTAGCATAATTAGTGATGGAGATCCTTTGTTCACTAGTGAATTCTGGAAGAGTTTGAGGAAGTTTTGGAAACCAAGCTCAAGATGAGTACTGCTTACCATCCATAGACTGATAGGCAAACAGAGAGAGTTGATAAGATCTTAGAAGATTTGTTAAGTGCTTGTGTTCTGGATTTCGAGGGATCTTGGGAAGACCAACTACATTTAGTCGAGTTTTCATATAACAACAGTATCATACTATTATTGTGATGGCACCATTTGAAGCTTTGTATGGAAGACCATGCAAATCTTTCGTTTTTTGGCTAGAGACTAAGGATAGGTTGATTCTTGGTCCAGATTTAGTCCGAGAAGATGCATATAAGATTGAGATCATTTGGGCTAGAATGAAGGAAGCTCGGTCTAGGTAGAAAAGTTCAGCAGATAAGAGATGGAAAGATCTAGAGTTCTCAATTGGAGACTAGGTTTTCATTAAAGGGTCACAGATGAAGGTTGTAAAAATATTTGGGAAATCGGGGAAGTTAGCTTCGAGATTCGTTGGTCCTTTTCCTATTGTAGAGAGGATCCGGAAACTCGCATATAGAGTGGAGTTACCAAGCAGTTATCAGGAGTCCACGATGTTTTTCATGTTTTTCATCTCGGAAAGTGTGATAGAGACCCGGAGACTGCTATTGCACCGACTGTGCTAGATGATTTAGTGGTAGAGCCGGATTTAACCATAGTGAGGAAGCCAGATCGCATAGTTGCAAGAGATGAGAAGAGACTTAGAACCAAGACGGTCAGATTAGTCAAAGTCCAGTGGAATGACGATGATAGGGACTGTATTTGGGAGATTGAGAGTAGGATTAGAGAAACTTAACCTGACTTGTCTGATGGTATGTTTTACCTTCTAGTTTGAATTGTTGTGTACCTTATCGTAATTTCAAGAACGAAATTCTTTAAGGAGGGGAGTTTGTAACACCCTAGATTTTTGGTAATATTGTTTAGGATATTTAATTAGTTGTAATAAATAAAATAGTTTGTTGATTAGGGGATTGAGATTTGATTTTTAATTAAGGGTAGTCTTGCCATTTAACAATGAATTAAGAAGAGCTAAAATGAAAATAAAGGAGGGGTAAAATAAAAAAGAGTTCATTCCTATATCTTTCAAACCTTGGCGGTGTAAAATTTTACATGTCCATTTCATTTGAAAAAAAAATTAACTCAAGGCTGACCACTATTAACAAGGAAGAGAAGAAGAAAAACTAGGAAGAAGCAAATTAAAATCAAATTTATTCAAATCTCAATCTCCATAATCTCTAAAGCTAAGGTGAATAATCTTTACATCTCATTTTTTTTATTGCATTTTCGATTTTAATATGAATTCCGAATATTTTGCAATGATTTGCCATGTTTTTGAATGATGGAATGAATATATATACTTGTTGATGAATTATGGTTATTCATATTGAATTTATGATATGTTTTAAGATGAAAACTGTAAAGACCCGTAAATTTAAGTGGTTTTATTTATTTAATTAATGGGAATTTTTTGAAATTTTAAATGTTAAAATTTTGAAAATTTAATTTAATATTTGAAATGCGTCTATTAAACATAACAACTGGTAAATTTTCATCCGAAAATATGAAAGTTTATTTTCGTGTGTAATTTTATTTCAATTTAATCAGTCAGAAATTGATGAAAATAAAATGTTTTCAAAACCTAAATATTTTTACATAGAAAAATTCTAAATCATCTTCTGACTGAGACGTCATTTTTCACTTTTTCAAATTCGGACTTCTTTAGCTCCGTTGATCTTATTTTTCTACGTTTTTGCTACATTTTCCGCTAGTAGAAAATTCAAATTTTACAATTAAATCGAATCATTGATATCTATATACCATTTTGATCATCTCGCCGTGCTGATCGCTATGGTATATTTATTTCTGTGTCTCAATGACCGATACGTGGCAAAATTCCACCAAACCGTTATCTGTATCAGTAATTTTTTTTAAAAAAAACTTTTAGCTTCCACCGTTTGAATTGAACAACCATTGGCCTTTTATAATTCCCAAAATTACAGTTGTTGTTCATAACTTCAATTTATTATTCTTCGGTCCACTCCAGGCTATTCATTTATTTCACTTCGTTCTTAACATTGCTTGTGAAAAAAAAATTATACCTATGTTATATTCTGAAAGACTTTTGTCCCTTAACTTTCTCAAACTCTCCCCGTATCCACTGTTTCGTCGGTAATGCCTTTCTTATTTGAGTATAAAGAAACGAAGTTATAAATAAAAGTTGTTTTGCATTTCAGCTAACCTGTACACATTTTTGAAACCTGTGCATGCTCTATTCCTTTTCCATGTCACCATTTTCTCGTCCCCCTCCTTTATCTCCAGGCATTCACCATTGTTCACCTCATACGGTCGCCATGCATACAACATCCACAGTCACGCCGAGCAGCAACCATCACAACCACCACCGAGCGCAGCCGAGACCATCCCCATCATTCGAACCTCCACATCGGTAGCCACCGCCCTTGTCGAGGCAAGCAACCGCCCGCATCACTAGCCCACGAAACTTCGGCTTCCACCCATTCACTTCAGCCGCTGAGAGCACCACCTCCGCCGCCAGCTTCGGCCCACCCTCCTAACGCCGAACAACCATCACCCGCACAACAGCAATCGGCCGACCCAACCCCAAAACCGCCACCACCTTTCTGGAGCAGCCATACCCGTATCTCCTCCCCACTGGCCGCCATCACCAGTTCGCCCACAACCCTGCCGCATGCACAGCCGCCCTGCTCGCGCCTATATCTACTCTCACAAGCCACTGACTGAGCACGTGCATTTCGTGCCTCGGCCTTCTCCTCATCGTGTGTTGTCGAACTCTGCCACCGCCCAAACCTGAGTCGAACCACTTCCTCCCGCCGAGTTCATCTTCTCGCTCAAGCGTTGCTTACAATTCTTCTCGTTCTTATATACATGTGAAGGTATATATATCTATATAGGTTATTTATTGCAATGTTTTTATATGTCATATATAGTTTTCTATAGTGGTTTTATATTTATACATATATTACAAAGTATAGATATAGGTGCATGCTGCAGTTTATAAAATTGTTGTTATGAATGTTGTTTCATATATATAGACACGTATTAGCTTACAAAGATTATACAGCTAGTTATATATTATATTATAATTTAATGTTTGTTTTTAACGGATATGTCAACCTGCATATTTTATAAAGAGTTATATGTTTGTTATTTATAAAGGTTATAGATTTATTTGGTTTAGTTTATACACATAGTGTATGAGGTATTGTAGTGTTACAGTATTTACAATATTGTATATATTTTCTGCTGTACAAGTTTGCTTCTCGTATTTTAGATGTATATCAGTATATACATATAAGTTCATATTGGTTTATATAATAGTGCAATTTCCATCACTGTATAAACTTATACAATGAAGAAAGTTACAATAATTTTATATTGATTTTCATAGTGATAAAATTAGTTCGGTTTTAAATATGTGTTTGTAAAAAAATCTTATAGATCAGTTGTTATATATGTGTCTTTGCTTTTATGCATATTTTGTTAGTTATATAAACTACCTTATTGTATATAGGTTGCTATATATATAAGTCTATAAATTTTATTTGTTGGTTTATTGTATAGGCTATATGAATTTCTATATATTTTGTTCGAATATATATATATATATATATATATATATATATATACATCTATATATATATAATGTTATGTTAGTACATAATATAAGTTGTATATGTTATTTTATAAAAAAATGCATTTGTTGGCTTTCAAATTTATATTGGAAACTTTGTTTATGTGTTTGAATTAAATATTAAATTGAGATATATGTCTAAATTGATTTTTTCCGTAAAATAATAATAATAATAATATAGTACGCATTTGTTTCTATTATATTAAACTGATTTCTGGTTCTTGATTTCCAATCTATTAGCTCGTTCGTCATTTCATGCCAATCTAGCTTTACTTTAAGATTCATGCTCGGAATCGTAGCCCATTTCATTGTCAAAACCTCTAGCCTCGAAAGGTGAGCAATACTCACGATTAATATTCTTTTATTTATTAAATTTGATATCAATTGAAACGAAAATTGAAATAAGCTACTGTTAGTTATTTACACTGTTATATATATGCTATTACCTATATCAGTTCACCTGTGACATCTGACACCATTATCTATTATTTATATTGATGATATATGCTTGTTATATTATTATCATATCTGTTATCACTCTGCAAGTTCCCTGTTAGTATAGAGGGTTGAAATGATACATACCCGAACGATCTGTAGAATATGAGAAAATCGTTATGGTGAAATGATAAACCCAAGCGATTTTTATTGAATTGAATTTGGGATTATGGGTTGAAATGATATATATATACACACCCGTATATATAATTAAATTATGGATTGAAATGATAAATATCTGTATCACTTGACCATAGGATAGAAAATTATATACAGACACCGTTGGTCTATATATATAAATATTTTGAAAATGATTTCTATGGTTTTGGAAAGAAATATATGGTTTTATATAAATATTGATTTTAATATTATATAAATGATTATTTTATATACAGTAAAATTCTTGATTTTAAGCTATATAGTGAATTTGATATATGTATGGAATTATCAATTCTTGTTTTGAAATGTTTGAATATTTAAAGCTTTGAAAGTATTGAAATTGAAATGGTTTATTTTGTGGTTAAAAATCTGTATTCGAAATCGATATAATTTGAAATGGTTTATTGAGAATCTGAAATAAATTAAAATTGATGATTTGGGATTTGATTAAATTTGAATTTTGAAATTGAGTTGATTTGAATCAATTTATGAAATTTGAGAGAGCTATTTTATTATATAAGACATTTTAAAAATGATATTATAACTATTTATATATGTTACTTTATAAATTTATTTCATATAAACTATTTTTAATATAAACTATTTTAAATTATAACTATCTTATATAACCATTTTAAATTATAACTATTTTATATAAACTATTTTAAATTATAAAATATTTTATTATATATACTATTATTTATATTTAAACGGTTAAGTGGGAAGTGTTATGATTCTAAGCATTATGATTTCTAAATTTTGATTTCCAAAGTATTATGATTAACAAAGTGTTTGATGAAAGAATGTTGTTTAAATTTAAGTAAATTATTGATTTATGTTTTGAAATTATTTAATAATTAAATAAAATTGAATTCTTTAATAAGTGAAATTAAATTCTTAAATAAGTGAAATTGAGTTTCGATAATAATTAAGTTTGAAATTTGTTTAAATTAAATAAGTAAATAAGTGAAGTTGAATTTCTTTAATAAGAAATAAAAATGTGATCGATGGAAATTAATATGAGACTTGTAATTTAAAGAATTTAATTTGACGAATTTAATTTAATTCAATTCATAAGTTTTGATATAATGAAGGCAAACTTAAGTGATTGATTTAATGAATTGGAAATTCAATTGGAATTATTTTGAAATGATAAATTTACTTAATTTAAATGATTAATTAATGAATCCATCAATGAATTTAAATTTCTTTGAATGTCAAATTAAATTAATGAAACCTATATATGAATTTAAATCAATATTTGAATTGTTTTAAACAAAAAAATTGAAGTTGAATTATATAGTTTTAAAATGGTTAATTTGGAAGTTTTGAAACGTAAATTATTCAAATTGATATAGAAAGACAGATGAAATGTTGGCTTTCAAATTCTAAGTGAGATTGAAATTGATTTGTTTTTGAAATTTATTAAACGACCATTCAGTGTAATAATTACGAAAGTTATTAAAGAAACCAGGATCGGTTATGGACATACTCTCTGTCTAAACTGAAAACCAATTTAATAACTATACGCGGAGTGTGATACAGAATGAAGTGGTTGGAATGATGTACGTGATGACTGAAGAAAGAGAACGATAATGGATGACCTTGACACTTGTGTCAAATTGAAAATGACTAAAACAGAAGCCGTGCCGGGCCAAATAGGATTAGCCACCTCGAGCGAACACACTTCTTCGTAAACTACTCATTACTTGTTATTGATCGGTGCACACCCTTGAATTGGGAGTGTTGTTTCACGGTGTTGCGATCATTGCGGTGATGCGTTCTCACCAGTCCGGATCAGGCAAACGGTAGTTTCACTACCTTGGGTATTGCCTCATGTGCCTTGTCATACTCGTTTCCCTATGCGCGACCACTACGATTTATTTTTGTGTTATACCTATGGAGTACTCCCTCATATACCTATGGAGTACTCCCTCATAGACCACTAGTTTACGGTGGAGTTTACAGTGCTTCATAGACTATGACACTTATATAAAATGTGTTAAGGGGGATAATGGTAACGCCTTAACGCTATTTTGATACTTATATTACTGTTAGGCATTATCTACTTAGCGTACACTGCTATATATAAATAGTTCAACGGATCCTTAGAGGATGGTTATCCCAAACATCCTTTGAGTTACTTTTATTTTTAGTTGTTATTTCACTTGAGTTGGATTTATTGATATGAGAATGTTAATCCTGACTCGAGTGTTTTGTGTTTTTCTTTACGCTCGGGTCAGACTGAGTGATACAGCTTTGAGATTCACCTTTGGAATTGGAGCTTCGCTTGAAGATCCAGCTATCTATCCAGCTTTCATATATTCAGTTGATTCTTGTGATGTATTCTGATCTTGTATTTGATTATTGTATTTGAAACTTCTATTGTATCTTATTTAGCTCTAACGTATATATAGTAGCTTCATGAACTGCTATTATTTTGTTTCCGCTGCATTTATTACTCTGTATCTGTGATCTGTGATTATTTATTTACTGTATATGCTGAGTTTTGCCAAATATAAACTTACAATTTGGTATTTTGAGAAATTCAATTCCAGCATGTTTGAACGCTAATGGTTGAAAATAGCAGGTCGTTACATTTGGTTTCAGAGCTTTGGCTCTAGGCAAAACTTAACATGTATGATAAATTTAATTACGAAATCACTTTCATTCGAGCTCTAATTCTTTCCTCTCTGATTTGAATATCCTTTGAATTTTGGAACGTCCCTTGGTTCCAAAATCCAGCATTGTTTCTCCCGATTCGTATTCCGGAGTATCCCATAACTCCACTTTGAATGATCTTTATAATGAATCGACGGTCTCGCTAATCTTCGAATGATTTGTAAATGGGAGAAATTCCTTTACAATAGGCATCGATTTACCGGAGATTTCTGTATCTTCGATTTACGATGCTATCTATCTCCTGCTATGCCTGAATTCAATCCCTTGAGATCTCATGCTGATTTTCCTCGGAATTCTGCATCGATTTTATTCTTGAAGTCACGGTCGACCCGGTTAAAGTTGCTCGAGATTTGTATAAGTTTATCCTCCTTTCTCTTTTGACATTTAATCATCATATCTTTCGAACCTATCTTCGAATAAAATTCTCTTTGATTTGAGTCCATCAAATTTGAATCTCTATCCTTGCTTTGATATCCATTCTTGTATCGTCGAGCGAGGAAGTGTATTTGTAAATCAATATTTAAAATGTTTTGGAGATTGTGCTGTTTGAGTTGTTGATGTTGATTTGGGTTTTCGATCGATTCTCTGATCAACGCTATCGATAGAATCTTCAAAACACTTGATCAAAGCAAACCGACATAATATAGTTTTCAAATTTAGTAAAGGAAATAAATTTTTGTATACTTATATTATATATGTATGTAAACATAATTTTTGAATTTTGATAGTAAGTTGAATTGGTTATTAAGGAATAATATTTGATTTTATATATAGCTTGTAAACGATTGTCTTGTGTCTCATATATAAATAATTGAATTATTAAACATGATTATAAATTAATTTGGAAATTTAAATAAATTAAAATCAAGAATCTGTGAATTTATTTTCTGGTGATTTCAAACTTTGGTTTAAAGATTTAAAATAGATATTATTTAAAGTATTTTCGAATATAAATTGTTTCAAAGAATTTTAAATGTTTAAATCAGTGTTCTCCTGTTTTGTCACTGAAAATAAATTTCGGTGATGGAGGCCGCATCATCGACATTTATTTTCGAGTTTCGAAGCGGAGAGACCATCAGTAGCTTGCTACGCTTTTGTTAAATGAATTTGATTTGAATTTCTAAAGTATGACTTGATTTAAAATATATGTATGTTAGCATTTGATTTAGATTTGACTTGGATATATTGTATGTATATAGTTATCTCTAAATTGTTTGACATTAATCGGAAATTTAATTCTTAAATTTGGGTAAAAGCTGATTTAAATTATAAACGAAACCAAAATTTTGAATTAATATTTAAACTTGAGAGAATTGAATTAGAAATTTAGTTGTATAATATTCAATTGCATTCAATATAACTTACCTAAATTGCTCAAAAGTTAACTATGTAATTGGATAGTATACAATATAAAATGTCTTTATAGATAAAATTTGAGTGCCTATAATAAATGTTATACACTTAAATTTTAATTATAAAATGTTTATGGAGATAAATAGAATAATAAGTTAATTGAATAATAGATGTGATTAATAAAATAAAAAAATTTATTTTGAAAGTTAATAAATTGAAATTAAATCAACTTAATGAGATATCTTGAATTAATTGAATTTAAATTGAATTTTTGTTTTGAAAGAAACCTTTTTGTATCTAACATTGATAAAAGAGAAATTAAATAAATTTAGTGGAAACCTTGAATTTAAAAAACCAATTTTTGAATATAAATTTATTTAAATTGAAATTTATATGGTTTAAACTAATTGTCATTTTGTTTTCAACCAATTTTCTTTCTAGTTGTTTCTATTCTCCTACCTTCTTCTTTTTCGGGGATGAAAAGTTTTGAATGGGGGAGAGCGTAACGACCCGTAAATTTAAGTGGTTTTATTTATTTAATTAATGGGAATTTCGTGAAATTTATATGTTAAAATTTTGAAATATAAGTTTAATAAATGTGTCTAGTTAAACATAGTAACTGGTAAATTTTCATCCGAAAATATGAAAGTTTATTTTCGTGTGTAATCTTATTACAATTTAATCAGTTAGGAATTGATGAAAATAAAATATTTTTGAAACCTAAATATTTTTATATAGAAAAATTCTAAATCATCTTCTGACTGAGATGTCATTTTTCGTTTTTTCAAATTCGAACTTCATTAGCTCTGTCGGTCTTATTTTTCTAAGTTTCTGCTGCATTTTCCGCTAGTAAAAATTTCGAATTTTTATAATTAAATCGAATCATTGATATCTGTATATCGTTTTGATCGTCTCGCCGTGCTGATCGCTGCGGTATATTTATTTCTATGTTTCGATGACCGATAGGTGGCAAAATTCCACCAAACCGTTATCCGTATCGATAATTTTTTTTTAAAAAAACTTTAGCTTCCACCATTTGAATTGAACATCTGTTGGCCTTTTATAATTCCAAGAATTACAGCTGTTGTTCATAACTTCAATTTATTATTCTTCGGTCCGCTCCGGGCTATTCATTTATTTCACTTCGTTCTTAACGTTGCTTTTGGAAAAAAAATTATACCTATGTTATATTCTGAAAGACTTTTGTCCCTTAACTTTCTCAAACTCTCCCCCTTTTCCGTTGTTTCGTCAGTAGTGCCTTTCTTATTTGAGTATAAAGAAACAAAGTTATAAATAAAAGTGGTTTTGCATTTCAACTAACCTATACATATTTTTGAAACCTGTGCATGCTCTATTCCTCTTCCATGCCACCATTTTCTCGTCCCTCCTCCTTTATCTCTAGGCTTTCACCAATTTTCACCTCATACGGTCGCCATGCATACAACACCCACAGTCACACCGAGCAGCAACAGTCACAACCACCACCGAGCGCAGCCGAGACCATCCCCATCATTCGAACTTCCACATCGATAGCCATCACCCTTGTCGAGGCCAGCAACTGCCCACGTCACTAGCCCATGAAACTTTGACTTCCACCCATTCACTTCAGCCACTGAGAGCACCACCTCCGCCGCTAGCTTCGGCCCACCCTCTTGATGCCAAACAACCATCACCCGCGCAACAGCAATCGGCCGTCCCAACCCCGAAACCTCCACCACCTTTCTGGAGCAGCCATAGCCGCATCTCCTCTCCACTGGCCGCTATTAACAGTTCGCCCACAACCCTGCCGCATGCACAGCCGCCCTGCTCACACCTATATCTACTCTCATAAGCCACTAACCGAGCATGTGCATTTCGTGCCTCGGCGTTCTCCTCATCGTGCGTTTCCGAACTCCGCCACCACCCAGACCTGAGTCGAACCACTTCCTCCCGCCGGGTTCATCTTCTCTGTAATATCCCGGAATTTCCAGGAGTTTAAAATGCTGATAATCTCTTAATTTAATTATTTGAAATTGATAAAACTGTTATTTTCAAAATTAATTAACCAAGTAATATTTTAATTATTGTTATAAATTGGTTTTATATTAAGAATGATTATTTTGTATTGTGTAAACCAATTCTAAATTGATATATTGTTTTCAAAATTTATAAGTATGTTTAAATGTATTTATATCTATGTATTTAAATCTTTGTATTTCAAATTGATTTTAAAATAGGATATATTATATGTAAATAATAATGAACTTATTTTAAAATAGTTGTTTATATTGATTTAAATCTATTTAGATTTGATTTGACTTTGTAAAGGAATATAAATTTGAATTTAAAGGTATACATTCATATTTAAATAAATGATAATATGGTTTGGTTTTAAATTATATAGATAATGTTTTTAATTAGAAATAAGATTTTGTTTTATTTTTCTTTATAGAAGTTTATCTAAACAAGTTTGATTTGTGTTTATTTAATAAAATGAATACAAAGTTTTTTTTAAAATAGTATTTAAAATAAGTTTGAAATGTTGTATATAATTTTATTTAAATTTTATTTGATTTCATTTCTTTTCAAAGATTTTATTTTATATAAATTTAGCATACACTTATAAATGTATAAGTGCATTTGTTTGTTAGATATTTAATTAAAGAGTAACTTTTAAATGAAGAAAACATGTTTACTTTTAAAACACATTAGTAATTAGGAAAAATAATTATAAAAAGCTTTTAAATTTTCTTTTAAAATTAAAAATAAACTCAATAGTGACAAATGTTAATTCCTAAACACTTCGATAACAAGTGTTACAACCTTTAATGTAAAAAGAGACAAGTGTCATAATATTTGTATTTTCTTTTCTTTTTATTAAAATCTGAAATTTTTCCTATAAAAATCCTCTTTATCATTTTCTTTAATTCTTTGTTCAATTCTAAAAAGAAAACTAAATCCATCGTGCATCTTCACTTCTACTCCCCAAAACCAGAAAAAATATCCTAACAAAAACTTTTAAAACCAGAATTTGAAACAATCCTCTAAACCAAAATCAAATACCTGAAAACTTTTATGCTCAGGCCTGTAACCTTTTCAAATGCCTGAAACCATTCTGTTATCAAGCAAAGTTTAAATTGTAATACTGCAACTTGGATCACCATGTTCCAAAACCCTTCAATGACCAAAAGCCTAAAGTATTCCCAAATCTGCATCAACTCCTCAAAACTCAAGTTCAAATGCCTGCAATATTTGTTCCAAATCAAAACTGCACATTTACAGTTTATTCTTAAAACAAAAACAAGTGCAAGTTCCAATTCATGTCTGCATCAAATTTTCAATTGCATTCAAGTCTCAAAGGGGTATTTCCTGAAGCAATTTCTGTTTGGAGGCTTCCTGTTCTTTTTCAAAATTCTGCACTGTCATCTTTTAAATGAGGTGAGTAAACATTTTTATTAAAACTTAATTAGTTAAGTAGCTGATTGCTATGAGTTTATGATGATATTCATATACATATAAGTTTGCTCATGTATAGTTATAATGTGTAATATGTTGGTTATGCTTTGAAACTGTGCATGTTTGTTTGCCTTGATCATCTCTGTTTTGACTTACTGCAGAGTTAAGTTTAAATCTAAACTTCAAGCTATTTTTGTTAAACAACTATTAGAACATAGATTTAAAACAAAATAAGTAGTTTAAGTTTAAATTTTATAACTAAAAATAAAACTAAGTTCTGAAAATTTAAAGTTATCTGAAAAAAAAATGCAGTAAACAATTTTCTTCAGTGTTTGGAAACAAGTATTTAATTTGGTTAAAACAATTACATGAATCAAAGTATCATAGGAAGTTATGAATTGTGAAAAGAAATTCAAATTTTTTAAATCTGTATTGAGTTTGCATTTGGGTTTTACTGCAAATGGGGTTTTGATCTATAACTGATGATCCCTATATCTGGATTGCTTAAGATTCTTCCTGGAGCTAGTATTTGCATCAGAGTGTATAGAAAAAATAGTTGATGGATTTTTAGATCACCGAGAAGTTTGAATTTGCTCAAATTAAATTTTAAACCTAGTTTAGGAAGCTTACTGTAAATCGATCACTGCATCGTCTCCACTGCATCGAGCTGTATGATTTTGGGGAGGAGCATGCTTGGTGGATCAGCGAGTTATTGGCGGAGTTCTGGCAGCTCTAGTTGATCGGATGCATCGTTCGAGGGGAGGGTTTTCTGATGGTGTTTGAGTTTGTTCAACCTGATGTGCTTAATTTTGATTCGAGGCCTGAGTTGTTATTCTGTGGGTCGTAGGTGGATGTAGGGCGTTTGGGTGACATGTGGGTGAGTTCGACGTTGGTCGAAAAGTTTTCGGCAACGGTGCAGGTTGCACGGGGAGGTGGATGGTATTAGTTGTTTTGGGTTTTGTTTTGGTTGGGTACTGGGTTGTAGCTCGGGTAGAAAGGGAGTAGGACTCGGGAAGGAGCTCGTGCATTTTGGTTGTGGCTCGGGGAAACTCGCGTGGCTCTGGGTTGAGTTGCTGTGTAAACTGTTTTGTTTTAACAGTTTATTTTAAGTTTTAATTTAAACAGTTTTCAAGGATTTAAAATCCTTGTGCTTTGTTTCTTAGGTTCCAGTAAGGGTTGAACCCAAATTAAAGTGTTAACAAATATTTCAAATTTAAATAAAATAAGTTTCAAACTTTAAGAAAATTTTAAGTTAAATTAAAATTCTTGTTTTGAAATTGAATTATTTTTATAAATAAACTTATATAATGTTTTAAATATCTTTAAGTTAAAATCTTAATATTATTTCAAATCTTATTTTGGAATATAAAGAGAATTTAAGTAAATGTTTTATTTGATTAGTGGAAATGATTTATAAGTTTACAATTAAAGTTTAAGATAATTTATTAACTTGAATTAGGAATTGTTAAATTAATGATTAAAGGAAATTAATTAATGATTTCTTTATTATTTAATTTAAATTTATGAATTAAGTAAATAAAGATTTCAAGATTTATTTAAGATAATATTTTATCTTAAATAATAATTAAGTATTAATAATTTGTAATTAGTTGATTAATTAAAGAATTTTAAGTTAATTCATTTATTTAATTAATTATTTAAAAGGGGTAAATTAAGTAATTAATTAAGTATAATTAATTTTTTAATTAACAATTAATTGAGATGATGATTTTAATTAATGACAAATGATTAATTAAATTGTAATTACTTATTAACTAAGTAATTAAGAGTTAATGAAAATAGTAATTAATTAATAAAGGTTTTATTAAATTTTAAATGGGTTTTCTTAATTAATACTTAAAGGATAATGCTAGTTAATTAAGAATTAATTAACTATTTTTATTTAAGGTTAATTAATTTTAATTAAGGATTAATTAATTACAATTATGGATTAATTAATATGTAATTAAGATTATTAATTAATAATTAAGATTATTAATTAATGATTAAGAGTTGATTAATTAGTTAATTAAGTTTAATTAATTATGAAGGTAATTAGTAATAAATTACTTTGTATTAAAGAATTGATTAATAATTAAGGTTTATTAATTAATATCTGAAGATAATTAATCTGATAATTGAAGATTAATTTGGGTTAATGAGTAATTAGGGATGAATTACCAATTTTGTTTTATGAGATGAGTGTAATCAAGTAGGTTAATTAATTTGTTAATTAATTAAATATGGTCACTTGATAAATGGTTAAGTATGATTACTTAATAAAGTTTTGATAAGGTTAATTACTTAAGATAAGTAATTGATTAATTACATAGGTAATTGAGTTAGGTAAATTACTGATTGGAAAGTAATTTTAAATGGGTAAGTACTTATTAAAGTAATTAAAGGTTTATTACTTGGGTAATAAATCAAAGGATTTATAAAGTAATTAAGAAGTAATTAAAAATAATTAATTACTGTATTTAAGTTGATTAATTAAAAGCAATTAATCTAAGCATGATTAATTAATTAAGGTTCATTAATTGATATGATTAATGAAAATAATTAAGGATTAATTACTTTATTAAGAGTTAATTAATCAAGGTTGATTATGATTAATTAATTGATTTAACAAATGTTTATTTAAGCAAGATATTGGATGAAGGTAATTAATTTAATTAATTAAGAAGTAATTAATTTAATTCACTTTAAATTAATTAAAGAATAGAGATAGTTAATTTAATTCATTTTAAATTAATTATATTGGTATGAGTGAATCATTGCTTATGAATGATTGGATGACATTGGTTGTCTTGAATGCTTTGTGATCTCAGTAATGAGATAAGTATGGTTGTGTGATATGAATGCTTGGTTGAATTGTGATGATTACATAGATTATCAATTTGGATGTTGATATATGGATTATCTATTATGATATTGATAATGTGGATTACCTGTTATTTGATAATGTTGATTATCAATTATGATTTGTGAATTATCTATTCTGTGTGTATATAGATACTGTATTGAATTGTTTTAAACCTTTAAAACAACTTGGACTTAAAAGACGCGCTTTGGATTTCGATGAGACCGGGATCGGGTTTCCATATTTGGATATCCGAAAACCACATCGATTCCAAATAACGTTAGGTCGTGAGTCAAAGTGGAGCTTTGTGAAGACTCGAGGTGTAAGGGTTATACGTCAGTATAACTCTGTGGGTGATTCCGTAATGAGTTGATGGAATAGTACTTATAGATTTGAGATGGAGAATTAGAGTGCAAGGGTTATTGTCATTAACTCTGAGGGTGATTCCAAAATGAGTGTAACGAGATAATGCCTTCGGTTTCGTTCGAACCCGGAACGAACTTGTATGGATTGAATGCTTTCAGAACATCGTCAGGTGGACGATGAGCATTCTAAGAGATGTGTTCTATAAAGGTAATCGCAGCCTCAAGCCTCATCAACCGGGAATGGCTAAAACAGGGGAGGTGCAGCAAGGCTTCGTGGGTAGCTCCCACTGGAGAGCGAGATACATCCCTGTCTAGATGTCCCTTTTTTATTTCGGCTGTGTGGGGCGATTGCTAGCTAGAATCGCTGGGGTGGTCTTGTTCGGGACTGTTCAGTAGGGAATGGTCCCGGCCTTGTGTTGCAGGGGAGTGGGAGTACTCCTCGGTACGGTGATCTAGGCCACGTACTGTGACTGGCGGTACCCCAGTAGCCCTGCCATTGTATGGAATCCAAAATCCAATAAGTGCCAACGGTTTTGATTGTATTACCCACTTTTGTGGCTAGTAGCTGGAATTTAATAATGTAACAATTTCAGCTATTTCTTATTTATTTGAAAACCCTAGACACTATTATAATATCATCGGATTTCCTATCAAATGTTTTGGTTAGCGTAAGGTAAAAACTTTTCCATGTTTATGTGTGGGAAGTCTTACGTGATACCTTTTCTTTTCAAAGGATTTTAAAGTTAAGCAACTTTAACCGTTTACTCACACCAGACCCATGTCTGACCCGGAGTTTATTCTGTTTTTCTTAAACTCTTGGGTACTCAAATTTTTACGAGTAGCCAAGGGATTCAGGTTAGGATTTTAAGTTGGCTTGACGAATTCTGGAGGAGAAAATGGAGCAGGAGGCTTCTGCGAATAGCTATAGAGTTTTCCGTTGTGTGTTCTCTGAGTTGTTGTATTGAGTTGTATAACTAGACAGGTGTTATAACTGTCTAGTATTAGTTGATTATGCTGTGTATCTCTGATAATGAGTGTAAACTATGTAAAGTATTATGTGATTAATATAATTTATTCGTTCCGCTGTTTAGATTCTGATGTGTTGTTTCTTTCTTCTTCTCTATCTTTTCTCTTTTTCTATCCATTTCTTTCTTAATGATGATGCAATTTTCTGGTGGTAGAAAGTCGGGTCGTCGTAGTTGCTATCAGAGCATTAGGTTGAGTGAATACCTAGGCTCTGTAGAGGTGTCCTTCTGGAGAGAGCGTACTTGTAATTTTTATATAACTATATATATATTTCTACCTATCCGTTGGGTTACCTGTTCGGGTTTTCCGATATAAGTTACAAAGGTAGATGGGGTAGTAGTGTGTGTAACACGACTACCATTGGTTGGAGTTTGAATTTTTGAGGTTGGAAGTGTATTTGTCGAGACTGTAGACCTAGTACCGTCTCGAGTAATCTTTGTATTTGGAGTAAGGATTTCATTTGATCTCTGAAGGAAACCTGTTAAGGTTCGGAGTTCATCTTTGAAGTGTAAGTTTGTTTGCGCTCGTGTGAGCGGATTTTTGAAAATTTGGATCTGTTGGTTGGGCAGAAGCGAGTGATGGTATTTTGATACCTCAGGAAGTAGTAGCTGCGTGATGAGAGGCAGTGACTATGGATGTCTCCGGAGATGTTTTCTTCCGGAGCAAGTTTAAGGAAGTGTGTTTGCTTCGGTGTTGTGGCTGAGTTTAGCAGGATGTATGTGTTTAGTTGGAGGTCCGAGTTTCTCAAAGAACTCTGGATAAGAAGTCTTTGGCATCTGTGTTAGCGGTGCAGCTCGGGAGTGTTCTGTGCTTCAACAGGAAGATCTTTTTGGCTTAGAATTTCCTGGAGGTGGAATTTAGAAGCAGCAGTGAGGACCTGTTTCTTAGATGGAATAGTTGGTCGATGATAAACTGTTCAGTGGAGAGAGAACAGTATCTTGGATATTGGATTAGGTTGATCGCAAAGGTGACTTGCGATGGTTTGATGATTATCTAGAGAATGTGAGAGTTATGGAATTGCTGAAGATTTTTCTGGATATATCTTCAAGGAAGTTAGAGATTTGGCTGCATTGGAGATTGAGTTATGAATCGACTTGATGTCAGGAGTGATACCAGTGGTTCAGCTGGGTTGAAGGTTGTCTCCTAAGTTGATTGTTTGGTATAGCAGCTTCGTATTTCTTGGAATTTCTGTTGAACTATATTTCTGAGATGTGATGTTCATCTGTGCTCGTGTTCATTCGACGGCATTTTCATCTGCTCCAGATCAGAGTTGTGCAGCGGAAGCAAAGTGGCTGTTGACTTGAGTAGAAGCAACTGGGTGTTGCAGTATTTTGGATTAGAGAGTTTCTACTGAATTTATTCTTCAAAATCTGAGGCAAGTTGGCGAGTGATTCTGTTCTGTTTTTTTTCGAATGGGAGATGTTGTTTTCTTCTATTGATAGTAAAGTATGGTTTGATTTTGGATTGATCTTGTGAGGATCAGTTTGTGAGTTGATCCAGTTTATTTGTAGAAGTACCAGCGAAGGTTGAGTTGATCGGGAAGGATCTGTTGGCGGCCCGGATCATCGGGTAAGTTTTGAGGTTAAGTAACGGAAGAATTTGGAATTCGAAGTTGGAGACTTCGATGTTGTTGAGGTTTTCTCTGAAAAGGGGAGCAATGAGATTTGAGGTAAGCTCCGAAGTATATTGGATTCTTCTGAGTTTTGTAGAGATCAGTGCTTTGATTTGAAGAGTTGAATTGCCAGTTTGGAAAACTGGAATTCAAATTATTTCACGTGTCTCCGAGGGAGTACGTGTTTGGTCATCACTGGTTTTTGAGATCAGTAGTTTTGTGAAAGTTTTAGTTGTTAATCAGACTTGTCTTTGGTCTGGTATCTTGTATAGATTATAGATCTAGCTGAGTGAGAACTCAGTAGTAGCTTTTATGTATAGTTAGTTAGGCTTAGTAGGGCGAGTATCCCTGTGTCTGTACTGGGGAAACTCGAGTGTCCGGATAGCTAGTGTTGTTTGATTGAATTGGTTGTTTGGATGAAATTGTCTGTTTGATTGATAGTGTATGGCTGTTATGAATGTTTGAATTGGTTGAAATAAGAAATAAAACTTTGGATTATCTTTGTTTTAAATTTCGAGGATGAAATTCTGTTAAGGGGGGAGGATTGTAATATCCCAGAATTTCCAGGAGTTTAAAATGCTGATAATCTCATAATTAATTATTTGAAATTGATAAAACTGTTATTTTCAAAAATAATTAACCAAGTAATATTTTAATTATTGTTATAAATTGGTTTTATATTAAGAATGATTATTTTGTATTGTGTAAACCAATTCTAAATTGATATATTGTTTTCAAAATTTATAAGTATGTTTAAATGTATTTATATCTATGTATTTAAATCTGTGTATTTTAAATTGATTTTAAAATAGGATATATTATTTGTAAATAATAATGAACTTATTTTAAAATAGTTGTTTATATTGATTTAAATTTATTTAGATTTGATTTGACTTTGTAAAGGAATATAAATTTGAATTTAAAGGTATACATTCATATTTAAATAAATGATAATATGGTTTGGTTTTAAATTATATAGATAATGTTTTTAATTAGAAATAAGATTTTGTTTTATTTTTCTTTATAGAAGTTTATCTAAACAAGTTTGATTTGTGTTTATTTAATAAAATGAATACAAAGTTTTTTTTAAAATAGTATTTAAAATAAGTTTGAAATGTTGTATATAATTTTATTTAAATTTTATTTGATTTCATTTCTTTTTAAAGATTTTATTTTATATAAATTTAGCATACACTTATAAATGTATAAGTGCATTTGTTTGTTAGATATTTAATTAAAGAGTAACTTTTAAATGAAGAAAACATGTTTACTTTTAAAACACATTAGTAATTAGGAAAAATAATTACAAAAAGCTTTTAAATTTTCTTTTAAAATTAAAAATAAACTCAATAGTGACAAATGTTAATTCCTAAACACTTCGATAACAAGTGTTACAACCTTTAATGTAAAAAGAGACAAGTGTCATAATATTTGTATTTTCTTTTCTTTTTATTAAAATCTGAAATTTTTCCTATAAAAATCCTCTTTATCATTTTCTTTAATTCTTTGTTCAATTCTAAAAAGAAAACTAAATCCATCGTGCATCTTCACTTCTACTCCCCAAAACCAGAAAAAATATCCTAACAAAAACTTTTAAAACTAGAATTTGAAACAATCCTCTAAACCAAAATCAAATACCTGAAAACTTTTATGCTCAGGCCTGTAACCTTTTCAAATGCCTGAAACCATTCTGTTATCAAGCAAAGTTTAAATTGTAATACTGCAACTTGGATCACCATGTTCCAAAACTCTTCAATGACCAAAAGCCAGAAGTATTCCCAAATCTGCATCAACTCCTCAAAACTCAAGTTCAGATGCCTGCAATATTTGTTCCAAATCAAAACTGCACATTTACAGTTTATTCTTAAAACAAAAACAAGTGCAAGTTCCAATTCATGTCTGCATCAAATTTTCAATTGCATGCAAGTCTCAAAGGGGTATTTCCTGAAGCAATTTCTGTTTGGAGGCTTCCTGTTCTTTTTCAAAATTCTGCACTGTCGTCTTTTAAATGAGGTGAGTAAACATTTTTATTAAAACTTAATTAGTTAAGTAGCTGATTGCTATGAGTTTATGATGATATTCATATACATATAAGTTTGCTCCTGTATAGTTATAATGTGTAATATGTTGGTTATGCTTTGAAACTGTGCATGTTTGTTTGCCTTGATCATCTCTGTTTTGACTTACTGCAGAGTTAAGTTTAAATCTAAACTTCAAGCTATTTTTGTTAAACAACTGTTAGAACATAGATTTAAAACAAAATAAGTAGTTTAAGTTTAAAATTTAGAACTAAAAATAAAACTAAGTTCTGAAAATTTAAAGTTATCTGGAAAAAAAATGCAGCAAACAATTTGTCTTCAATGTTTGGAAAGAAGTATTTAATTTGGTTAAAACAATTACATGAATCAAAGTATCATTGGAAGTTATGAATTGTGAAAAGAAATTCAAAATTTTTAAATCTGTATTGAGTTTGCATTTGGGTTTTTACTGCAAATGGGGTTTTGATCTATAACTGATGATCCCTATATCTGGATTGCTTAAGATTCTTCCTGGAGCTAGTATTTGCATCAGAGAGTATAGCAAAAATAGTTGATGGATTTTTAAATCACCGAGAAGTTTGAATTTGCTCAAATTAAATTTTAAACCTAGTTTAGGAAGCTTACTGTAAATCGATCACTGCATCGTCTCTACTGCATCGAGCTGTATGATTTTTGGGGAGGAGCATGCTTGGTGGATCAGCGAGTTATTGGCGGAGTTCTGGCAGCTCTAGTTGATCGGAGGCATCGTTCGAGGGGAGGGTTTTCTGATGGTGTTTGAGTTTGTTCAACCTGATGTGCTTAATTTTGATTCGAGGCCTGAGTTGTTGTTCTGTGGGTTGTAGGTGGATGTAGGGCGTTTGGGTGACATGTGGGTGAGTTCAACGTTGGTCGAAAAGTTTCCGGCAACGGTGCAGGTTGCACGGGGAGGTGGATGGTGTCAGTTGTTTTGGGTTTTGTTTTGGGTTGGGTACTGGGTTGTAGCTCGGGTAGAAAGGGAGTAGGACTCGGGAAGGAGCTCGTGCATTTTGGTTGTGGCTCGGGGAAACTTGCGTGGCTCTGGGTTGAGTTGCTGTGTAAACTATTTTGTTTTAACAGTTTATTTTAAGTTTTAATTTAAACAGTTTTTAAGGATTTAAAATCCTTGTGCTTTGTTTCTTAGGTTCCAGTAAGGGTTGAACCCAAATTAAAGTGTTAACAAATATTTCAAATTTATATAAAATAAGTTTCAAACTTTAAGAAAATTTTAAGTTAAATTAAAATTCTTGTTTTGAAATTGAATTATTTTTATAAATAAACTTATATAATGTTTTAAATGTCTTTAAGTTAAAATCTTAATATTATTTCAAATCTTATTTTGGAATATAAAGAGAATTTAAGTAAATGTTTTATTTGATTAGTGGAAATGATTTATAAGTTTACAATTAAAGTTTAAGATAATTTATTAACTTGAATTAGGAATTGTTAAATTAATGATTAAAGGAAATTAATTAATGATTTCTTTATTATTTAATTTAAATTTATGAATTAAGTAAATAAAGATTTCAAGATTTATTTAAGATAATATTTTATCTTAAATAATAATT
The DNA here is from genome assembly GCA_030765085.1 of Allium cepa. NCBI lineage: Eukaryota > Viridiplantae > Streptophyta > Magnoliopsida > Asparagales > Amaryllidaceae > Allium > Allium cepa. The sequence continues at coordinate 454,826,343 of CM060938.1, read as the reverse complement.
AAGTATTGATAATTTGTAATTAGTTGATTAATGAAAGAATTTTAAGTTTATTCATTTATTTAATTAATTATTTAAAAGGGGTTAATTAAGTAATTAATTAAGTATAATTAATTATTTAATTAACTATTAATTGAGATGATGATTTTAATTAATGACAAATGATTAATTAAATTGTAATTACTTATTAACTAAGTAAGTAAGAGTTAATGAGAATAGTAATTAATTAATAAAGGTTTTATTAAATTTTAAATGGGTTTTCTTAATTAATACTTAAAGGATAATGCTAGTTAATTAAGAATTAATTAACTATTTTTATTTAAGGTTAATTAATTTTAATTAAGGATTAATTAATTACAATTATGGATTAATTAATTTGTAATTAAGATTATTAATTAATAATTAAGTTTATTAATTAATGATTAAGAGTTGATTAATTAGTTAATTAAGTTTAATTAATTAATTAATTATGAGGGTAATTAGTAATTAATTACTTTGTATTAAAGAATTGATTAATAATTAAGGTTTATTAATTAATATTTAAAGATAATTAATCTGATAATTGAAGATTAATTTGGGTTAATGAGTAATTAGGGATGAATTACTCAATTTTGTTTTATGAGATGAGTGTAATCAAGTAGGTTAATTAATTTGTTAATTAATTAAATATGGTCACTTGATAAATGGTTAAGTATGATTACTTAATAAAGTTTTGATAAGGTTAATTACTTAAGATAAGTAATTGATTAATTACAGAGGTAATTGAGTTAGGTAAATTACTGATTGGAAAGTAATTTTAAATGGGTAATTACTTATTAAAGTAATTAAAGGTTTATTACTTGGGTAATAAATCAAAGGATTTATAAAGTAATTAAGAAGTAATTAAAAATAATTAATTACTGTATTTAATTTGATTAATTAAAAGCAATTAATCTAAGCATGATTAATTAATTAAGGTTCATTAATTGATATGATTAATGAAAATAATTAAGGATTAATTACTTTATTAAGAGTTAATTAATCAAGGTTGATTATGATTAATTAATTGATTTAACTAATGTTTATTTAAGCAAGATATTGGATGAAGGTAATTAATTTAATTAATTAAGAAGTAATTAATTTAATTCACTTTAAATTAATTAAAGAATAGAGATAGTTAATTTAATTCATTTTAAATTAATTATATTGGTATGAGTGAATCATTGCTTATGAATGATTGGATGACATTGATTGTCTTGAATGCTTTGTGATCTCAGTAATGAGATAAGTATGGCTGTGTGATATGAATGCTTGGTTGAATTGTGATGATTACATCGATTATCAATTTGGATGTTGATATACGGATTATCTATTATGATATTGATAATGTGGATTACCTGTTATTTGATAATGTTGATTATCAATTATGATTTGTGAATTATCTATTCTGTGTGTATATAGATACTGTATTGATTTGTTTTAAACCTTTAAAACAACTTGGACTTAAAAGACACGCTTTGGATTTCGATGAGACCGGGATCGAGTTTCCATATTTGGATATCCGAAAACCACATCGATTCCAAATAACGTAAGGTCGTGAGTCAAAGTGGAGCTTTGTGAAGACTCGAGGTGTAAGGGCTATACGTCAGTATAACTCTGTGGGTGATTCCGTAATGAGTTGACGGAATAGTACTTATAGATTTGAGATGGAGAATTAGAGTGCAAGGGTTATTGTCGTTAACTCTGAGGGTGATTCCAAAATGAGTGTAACGAGATAATGCCTTCGGTTTCGTTCGAACCCGGAACGAACTTGTATGGATTGAATGCTTTCAGAACATCGTCAGGTGGACGATGAGCATTCTAAGAGATGTGTTCTATAAAGGTAATCGCAGCCTCAAGCCTCATCAACCGGGAATGGCTAAAACAGGGGAGGTGCAGCAAGGCTTCGTGGGTAGCTCCCACTGGAGAGCGAGATACATCCCTGTCTAGATGTCCCCTTTTTATTTCGGCTATGTGGGGCGATTGCTGGCTAGAATCGCCGGGGTGGTCTTGTTCGGGACTGTTCAGTAAGGAATGGTCCCGGCCTTGTGTTGCAGGGGAGTGGGAGTACTCCTTGGTACGGTGATCTAGGCCACGTACTGTGATGGGCGGTACCCCAGTAGCCCTGCCATTGTATGGAATCCAAAATCCAATAAGTGCCAACGGTTTTGATTGTATTACCCACTTTTGTGGCTAGTAGCTGGAATTTAATAATGTAACAATTTCGGCTATTTCTTATTTATTTGAAAACCCTAGACACTATTATAATATCATCGGATTTCCTATCAAATGTTTTGGTTAGCGTAAGGTAAAAACTTTTCCATGTTTATGTGTGGGAAGTCTTACGTGATACCTTTTCTTTTCAAAGGATTTTAAAGTTAAGCAACTTTAACCGTTTACTCACACCAGACCCATGTCTGACCTGGAGTTTATTCTGTTTTTCTTAAACTCTTAGGTACTCAAATTTTTACAAGTAGCTAAGGGATTCAGGTTAGGATTTTAAGTTGGCTTGACGAATTCTGGAGGAGCAAATGGAGCAGGAGGCTTCGGCGAATAGCTATAGAGTTTTCCGCTGTGTGTTCTCTGAGTTGTTGTATTGAGTTGTATAACTAGACAGGTGTTATAACTGTCAAGTATGAGTTGATTATGCTGTGTATCTCTGATAATGAGTGTAAACTATGTAAGGTATTATGTGATTAATATAATTATTTCGTTCCGCTGTTTAGATTCTGATGTGTTGTTTCTTTCTTCTTCTCTATCTTTTCTCTTTTTCTATCACTTTCTTTCTTAATGATGATGCGATTTTCTGGTGGTAGAAAATCGGGTCGTCACATTCTCGCTCAAGCGTTGCTTACAATTCTTCTCGTCCTTATATACATGTGAAGGTATATATATCTATATAGGTTATTTGTTGCAATGTTTTTATATGTCAAATATAGTTTCCTGTAGTGGTTTTATATTTATACATATATTACAAAGTATAGATATAGGTGCATGCTGCAGTTTATAAAATTGTTGTTATGAATGTTGTTTTATATATATGTAGACACGTATTAGCTTATAAAGATTATACAGCTAGTTATATATTATATTATAATTTAATGTTTGTTTTGAACGGATATGTCAACCTGCATATTTTGTAAAGAGTTATATGCTTGTTATTTATAAAGGTTATAGATTTATTTTGTTTAGTTTATATACTTAGTGTATGAGGTATTGTTGTGTTACAGTATTTACAATATTGTACATATTTTCTGTTGTACAAGTTTGCTTCTCACATTTTAGATGTATATCAGTATATGCATATAAGTTCATATTGGTTTGTATAATAGTGCAATTTCCATCACTGTATAAACTTATACAATGAAGATAGTTGCAATAATTTTATATTGATTTTCATATTGATAAAATTAGATTGGTTTTGAATATGTGTTTGTAAAAAAAATCTTATAGATCAGTTGTTATACATATGTCTTTGCTTTTATGCATATTTTGTTAGTTATATAAACTACCTTACTGTATATAGCTTGTTATATATATTAATCTATAAATTTTATTTGTTGGTTTATTGTATAGGCTATATGAATTTCTTTATATTTTGTTCGAATATATATATATATATAATGTTATGTTGGTACATAATATAAGTTGTATATGTTATTTTATAAAAAAAAATATGCATTTGTTGGCTTTCAAATTTATATTGAAAATTTTGTTTATGTGTTTGAATTAAATATTAAATTGAGATATATGTCTAAATTGATTTTTTTTCCGTAAAATAATAATAATAATAATAATAATAATATAGTACGCATTTGTTTCTATTATATCAAACTGATTTCTGGTTCTTGATTTCCAATCTATCAGCTTGTTCGTCATTTCCAATCTAGCTTTACTTTAAGATTCGTGCTCGGAATAGTAGCCCATTTCGTTATCAAAACCTCTAGCCTCGAAAGGTGAGAAATCATTCACGATTAATATTCTTTTATTTATTAAATTTGATTTCAATTGAAACGACAATTGAAATATGCTACTATTAGTTATTTACACTGTTATATATATGCCATTATCTGTATCAGTTCATTTATGACATTTAAGACCATTATCTGTTATTTACATTGATGATATCTGCCTGTTATATTATTATCATATCTGTTACCACTCTGCAAGTTCCTTATTGGTATAGAATCACTATGGGTAGAAATGATACATATCCAAACGATCCGTGGAATAGGAGAAAATCATTATGGGTTGAAATGGTAAACCCAAGCAATTTTCATTGAATTGAATTTGGGATTACGGGTTGAAATGATATATATATATACCCGTATATATAATTAAATTATGGATTGAAATGATAAATATCCGTATTACTTGATCATATGATAGGAAATTATATACAGATACCGTTGGTATATATATATAAATATCTTGAAAATGATTTCTACGGTTTTGGAAAGAAATATATGGATATATGGTTTTATATAAATATTGATTTTAATATTATATAAATGATTATTTTATATATAGTAAAATTCTTGATTTTAAGCTATATAGTGAATTTGACACACACACACATATATATATATATATATATATATATATATATATATATGGAATTATCAATTCTTGTTTTGAAATGTTTGAATATTTAAAGCTTTTAAAGTATTGAAATTGAAATGGTTTATTTTGTGGTTAATAATTTGTATCTGAAATCGTATAATTGAAATGGTTTATTGAGAAACTGAAATAAATTAAAATTGGTGATTTGGGATTTGATTAAATTTGAATTTTGAAATTGAGTTGATTTGAATCGATTTATGAAATTTGAGAAAGCTATTTTATTATATAAGGTATTTTAAAAATGATATTAAAACTATTTATATATGTTACTTTACAAATTTATTTCATATAAACTATTTTAATTAAAATTATTTTTAATATAAACTATTTTAAATTCTCACTAATGTATATAAACTATTTTAAATTATAACTATTTTATAAAAATATTTTAAATTATAAACTATTTTATTATATATACTATTATTTATATTTAAACAGTTAAGTGGGAAGTGTTATGATTCCAAGCATTATGATTTCCAAAATTTTGATTTCCAAAGTATTATGATTAACAAAGTATTTGATGAAAGAATGTTGTTTAAATTTAAGTAAATTATTGAATTAAGTTTTGAAATTATTTAATAATTAAATAAAATTGAATTCTTTAATAAGTGAAATTAAATTCTTTAATAAGTGAAATTGAGTTTCGATAATATTTAAGCTTGAAATTTGTTTAAATTAAATAAGTAAATAAGTGAACTTGAATTTCTTTAATAAGAAATAAAAATGTGATTGATGTAAATTAATATGAGACTTGTAATTTAAAGAATTTAATTTGACGAATTTAATTTAATTCAATTCATAAGTTTTGATATAATGAAGGTAAACTTAAGTGATTGATTTAATGAATTGGAAATTCAATTGGAATTATTTTAAAATGATAAATTTAGTTAGTTTAAATGATTACTTAATGAATCCATCAATGAATTTAAATTTCTTTGAATGTTAAATTAAATTAGTGAAACCCATATATGAATTTAAATCAATATTTGAATTTTTTTAAACAAAAAAATTGAAGTTGAATTATAGAGTTTTGAAATGGTTAATTTGGAAGTTTTGAAACGTAAATTATTGAAATTGATATAGAAAGACGGATGAAATGTTGGCTTTCAAATGCTAAGTGAGATTTAAATTGATTTGTTTTTGAAATTTATTAAACGACCAATCGGTGTAATAATTACGGGAGTTATTAAAAAAACCGGGATTGGTTATGGACATACTCTCTGTCTAAACCGAAAACCACTTTAAAAACTATATGTGGAGTGTGATCCAGAATGAAGTGGTTGGAATGATGTACGTGATGACTGAAGAAAGAGAACGATAATGGATGACCTTGACACTTGTGTCAAATTGGAAATGACTAAAAAGGACCGGTGCCGGGCCAAATGGGGTTACCCACCTCGAGCGAACACACTTCTTCGTAAATTACTCATTACTTGTTATTGATTGGTGCGCACCCTTGAATTGGGAGTGTTGTTTCGCGGTGTTGCGATCGTTGCGGCGATGCATTCTCACCAGTCTGGATCAAGCAAACGGTAGTTTCACTACCTTGGATATTGCCTCATGTGCCTTGTCATATTCATATCCCTATGCGCAACCACTACGATTTGTTTTTGTGTTATAACCATGGAGTGCTCCCTGATAGCCCATTAGTTTACGGTGGAGTTTACAGTGCTATATAGATTATGACGCTTATATAAAATGTGTTAAGGGGGATAATGGTAACGCCTTAACGCTATTTTGATACTTTATATTACTGTTAGGCATTATATACTTAGCGTACACTACTATATATAAATAGTTCAACGGATCCTTAGAGGATGGTTATCCCAAACATCCTTTGAGTTACTTGTATTTTCAATTGTTGTTTCACTTGATTTGGATTTATTGATATAAGAATGTTAATCCTGACTCGAGTGTTTTGTGGTTTGCTTTGCATTTGGGTCAGACTGAGTGATACAGCTTTGAGACTCACCTTTGGAGTTGGAGCTTCTCTTGGAGATCCAGCTATCTATCCAGCTTTCAGATATTCAGCTGATTCTTGTGATGTATTCTGATCTTGTATTTGGTTATTGTATTTGATACTTCTATTGTATCTTATTAAACTCTGATGTATATATAGTAGCTTCATGAATTACTATTCTTTTGTTTCCGCTACATTTATTACTCTGTGTCTGTGATATGTGATTATTTATTTACTGTATATGCTGAGTTTTGCCAAATATAAACTTACAATCTGGTATTTTGAGCAATTCAATTCCGGCATGTTTGGATGCGAATGGTTTAAAATAGCAGGTCGTTACAAAAACTGTATAAAATGACATCCAAATACCTTGCGAATTTTTATGAAGATCGTAAATACTATTTTGGAGATGGGTTTCAATTTTCATATTTTTCTGAATTTTCATGGAATTAATATGAATTTTATAGTAAAGAAAATGGTATTTTGGGTTATAAATTAATTACGGGTATATAAGTAATTATTTGGGTCTGAAATTTTTATACGTTGTAAAACATATATAATGTGATTTTTTGGAATTTTTCTTGAGTGTTTTAATGGTAGTATAAAATTATTTAAGATATAGGACCTAAATGTTTTATATAATTAAAAGAGGAGAAGGGGCTTTTTGTAAAATATTTAAATTGTCAAATCTGGAAAAGTTGGCAGCACTTTTGACAAAGTGCGGTACTTTTCATTGGTAAAGAAAGAGGTAAGCAATCACAATTAGACACGTAAGGCATTTTAGGTGAAAAGAACTACTTGCTTCAAGCTATTCACTGTTTCGTCACTTTCGACACCAGGCTCCGCCCCCATACCATCGCCTCCGACACAGTTGAAACCAATGCACATGGTATTAGTCTACTGGTACATAGTGAATTGGATGTAGACAGAAGGTAGGGAGTTGAAACCATGGGTTTCGAAGGGGTTGAGGCAGTCCGTGCTTTCGACTAAGTATCTTTCAACCTAGTCAAATGATTTAAAGGAAATGGTTTCGATTGGGTTGCGCCTCTATTTTTAAATAATTGCTTCCGACTAAGTCCAGACATTTTTTACTGCCGCTTTTCTACCTTTCGACCCAGATGGTTTCGAAAGGGTTGTTTTGTTTTTCTAAAACTTGGCCACCTCTCTAATGCTTTCGAAGGGATGGTTCCGACACCATCACTTCATTACTTAGGAAATGGTTTCGAAGCAGTTGCTTTCGAATTAAATGTTTTTAGGACCCTTTTTCTATAAGTAAAGTAAAACCCAAATGTCTTCGAAAGAGATAGATTTAAGAGGTTTCAAAACTGTTGCTTTCGACTTTAAAGGTTTTCTGATCCTTTGCTCTACTTGAAGGCAGAATCCAAAAGGTTTTGACAAAGACGTTTTTGAATGGTTTCAAAAGGTTTCCACATGTTTTAAATTGAACCCAAAGTGCTTTCGAAAGGATTGGGTTGACTGTTTCGAAAGGTTTAATGAATAGTTTTGAAAGGGGTGGTTCCCTAGGGTTTCAAAAGGATTGAAAGGAAGGTTTTTCCCATGCTTTCAAAAGGCAATATTTAAAAGATTTTAAAGGAGGATGTCTGTTATTTTGAAGCTTTGGAGAAAAGAAAGGGAAGGTTTTTTTTAATGTTTTCGAAAGGCGGAATTCAATGGTTTCGAAAGGGTTGTTTAACAGTTTTTAAAAAAGTTTTGAATGTAATAAATAGGCAATGTAGCACAGGTGTTTTCAAGTTAAAAAGGATTTTGACTTGTTTTAGAAGGATGGTTAATCCTTATTTATTCTCATCAACAATTATTTTGAGTAAAGTATATATAACATGGCAGAATGGCGTAGAGTAAAGCTAAAGATATATTTTTCTTGTATATGTATATGATTTGAAGGACTAAATTATTTTGAAAAGGTTTCCAAGGAAATATTTGAAGTGTAGTTAACCCTAAGAAAATAATTCGGACAGTTAGTCCATTTTGCAGGTAGTCAGTCAAGATTTTAGATAGTTAGTCCAGTTTGCGGGCAGTCAGCCCAGTTGTATGGATAGATAGTCCATTTGTATCATAACGGACCTTGCTATTATATGTAGGCAGATAGTTCGAATATTACCTGTTTTACGGAAAGATAGTCCATTTATTAGCATAAATGATATTTCTATTTTAATATAATCAGTTTGATTAACTGATTTGGTTATAGAAAAGGATTGCAACGTATATATATACATATATATATATATATATATATTGAAAAGGATATTAGTAAGGGGAAACCCGTTCCGCTTAGCGGCATGGTCTCACTCAATATTAGTAAACCGAGATGTAACAGAATTATTCACACCAGGCTTTATGTCCGACTTGAAGTTTTTATTTCCCCTTAAACTCTTAGGTACACAAAATTGATTTGAGTAGGTAGAGGGTTGAGGTTTACAAGTTTTTGTTTTTAAGCGAATAAAGCATCCGAAGACGAGCAGGTGGCTGATGGACAGCTAAATAGGATTTGCCGTTTCATTTTGTTTTGATTCCGCTGGGTATATACGTCAGATATGGAAACACTGATTTGATCAACCAAGGGGGCATCGTCATATATTGCCCTTGGCGTATTTTTGTTATGATATATTTAATCATTGCCTAGAATCGTTAAGGGATTATGTAACATGGATATGAATTATTTGTTTGAAATGTAATCAGCAAAATGTTGTTTTTGAAATCTGTGATTTTGTTCAAATTCATGTGATTCTGATATTGTTAATACCATTATCATTACCGTATTTCATCACATATGTTAATACTATGGATGACTGCAGCATCTGTAGCGCTTAGCTTTTGGCCTCTAGATACGGGATGTTACACATCGCCATCAAGTCTGTTAAGTATAATGGGAAACACCGCCCCATTACCTCCCTAGAAGCATGCAATACCTCTATATGTCATATGTATCTCATCAGATGAATCGTTGGATCTGTATTTCCACCGCACATTTTCAGCATCAAAAGCTTGAAATCGGGGGGATTTCTCGCGTTCCAGATATTAGAAGTGAATAGATTTCTGTTCACATCCTCCAGACCCTGATCTGGGAATCCTTCTCTTACTATTCTTCTTACTAATTTACCAATTCAATTTTCAACGTCCAATGCAAGTCTTCGTCCAAAAGCGATATTCTGCCCCTGCTCCTATAAGGGAATTCTGGCACATACTCTGGCACATATTTCATTGGCTGTACATTAGCATTTTGATCCGCACCTTTGGTTTCATTTTGTTCTCACTCCTACTGGGAAGCTCTAGCACATATTCTTTCGATCATTGCTCACACATATTCTGATTTATGTTCGTAGCCCCAGCATTATCTATTCTCGGCATTCCTACAGTCACAACAATATTACCCCAAGCATAATTCTCTCAGTATCAGGTTGATTTGGATCGGTACCAAGCTATTCAGTTGGTGGGAGCATTGCTCAAATTTGTTCTGCTCCAACTCCAGATGCTCCTTCATTAGCTCCTTGTCTTTGGTTCTAGATTCCAGCAACTCTAGCTATTCCTTGTTGTCCCATCCTTTGGAAGAATCCTTCAAGCCTTTCCTGCTATCTAGTTATCACTCCATTCTGCACCTCCTTTATCATTCTTTTCATCTCTTCTTGGTCACGTAAATGGATTGGTGACAATTTGAGAACACCTCTAGACTGTCCTTGGGCTTTGGTTGACTTCCTCCAACCCTAGATCTATTGTTAGGCCTCTTCATCTTCTCCAAATCTCAGATTCAAGCTTTAAGTTTTCAGATCTAGCTCTTGTTCTTAGTGAAAGTACCAAAATGTTAACCCAAAAAATGGATCAACACGAAGATATCAGATGAAAGCACCAATTCAGATTAAATAAGCAGAAAAGCAGTATAAAGAGATACAATATTTATAATGGTTCGACGTAATCTTCGACCTACGTCTACTTTAATCCTTTATTAGTTGTTCTCCCTCTAGATTACAAGTAGTTATACCAGATCTGGTCACTGTCTAGTGGATCTCAGATTTATAATAGAGTTTCTAGGTTGTTAATGAGTCACTAGTACTAAGAATTTGCTGATCTAAGTCCTAGAACAACAAATAGTTGTTTCTTAGGTGACTCTAATGGATGAGTGGTTAGAGGTGAAGAAGTAGCAGAGTCCCCGTAATCCGAGGATCCAGCTCACATTTTGATTGCTTTATGGCTTGTATTTATAAGGAAAATGGTCATGTTAAGCCAGAAATCCACTTGGAGCAGAGTCCAAATATCGACCCAAAGTAGTATGTAAAGTTGCAGGATCAATCGAGCTAACCACAAAGGTCGATATCAATCTCTTAAGTCGGTGATGACTTCTCCCTATAGTTCGAATCACTTCGAACCATCTTGCATCCTTCTTCTTACTTCATTTTAAGGTGTCACATCTTATTTTCGTCGATCATTGGTCATCCAAAACAATTCAGTATCTACTTCTTTGCAGAACAGCTTGGTATCGACCTTTTTGCCTAAGAGGTCGGTAGTGACTTTTTTCCTTCGCTTGAAATGGATGTACTCTTTTATAGCACTCTTCTAATTCCACGTGGAGTTGTAACAAGAAGTCGCAACATCTGTGGAGTTAACATGAGAGGTAGATGCCTACTTGGGAGGTCAATGGTGACCTCTCTCCTTAGCGTATTTTTCTTTTAAATTTCTTGAGCTCTATTCACTGGTGCTTTTAAGTATGCTTCACATTTTCAAATTGTTTCGTTCTCATTTGAACCTTCCAAGTCTAGTTGAAATCTGCTTTGCTTAAAAGCGAGTTAACATATACCATGATTTTTACATCATATTTGCCTAAACATATTATTGCTCTTAAATTCATTTTATATAGTTTTGAATTATTATCCAGTTTAAAGGTTAATTCTGACAAAAGTTCGATATTGGTTTTAAATGGCATAAATAATATAGAAACAATGCATACACATCGAATTGTAAAATGATGAAATTACCTACAGAATATTCAAGATTTTTAATTAGGCCACAAAAACTAAAACATGATGATTAGATAATTATAATAGATAAAGTTAATAAAAGATTGTCCAAATGGAATGGTAAATACTTATCGAGAGCAGGTAGGATAGTTCTTGTTAATTCTGTTCTATCTGCATTACATATTTATTGGATGTCGTTTTATCTATTTCCAAAAATGGGTAATCAATAAAATTGATAAAACAAGGAGAGATTTTTTATGGAGTGGAGATAATTCTAATCGTAGTTCAAAATGTCTTGTTAAATGAGAAGGAGTTTTTAAATCTAGAAATACGGAGGGTTACAAATTATAAATTTACATAACTTAAATATATTGTTATTAGGTAAATAATTATGGAAATATAATGATTATAATGAAAATTTTCTATGGGAAGAATTAACTTTGAATCAATGGTATGGTGATACTTTTAATTTATACCACGATGTTATTAATAGTTTAAATAATATACCTCACTTTCTAGAAATCGATAATATTAAATTTCAATATTTATAATCTAGGAATAAATACTATTATTCATTCTAGCAATAATATTTTTATTTTGGCATGATTGATGGAATTCAGCTATTCCACTTGAAGTGGAACTTCAGGAATTGTAAGATATTTGCTATTTCAAAAATGTACTAATTTCATAAATTTATAGGCCAAATTCAAATTTTCCTTGGGAATTTAGTTTTAATCGTATGCTAGCGGGCAATACTTTAAAACAATTTGCATTATGGTATGCTAAAATAGAACTTTACAATATAGATAATGGGAAAGACGTTAAAATCTGGTGTTGGCATAAGAGTAAGAAATATTCATCTCGTTTATTTTATAATTTTATAAACTTTCCGGAAACTAAATTGAAAATATTTAAATATATGTAGAGAGGTAGTGTTCCTCCTAAAGCTAAAGTGCACATGTGGTTAATTCTACATGGGAATTTGAATATTTTAGAAAAGAAAAATATTTTCAATGCTAAAAAATGTTATTTTTGTAATAATGAATTGGAAAATATTATGCACTTACATTTTGAATATAATAAAACTAGTTTTATTCTAGTGACACCCTTAATATTTTTGATTTTAATTTAAATTATAGACATATTAACTGTGAATTTTTTTGGAATAAGCTTAGATTTTATTATAAGGGTCATAATAGGTTTTTACTTCATGTTATATACACAATAACATGTTGGTATTTTTGGTTTGAAAGAAATCTATGTGTGTTTAATAATATCAGTGTTGATTTGAAAATTTTAATATATGTAATTTATCATTTTAGTTTTAATTGGATTTCAAATCCTAATTAAAAATTAAATAAAAATTTACATTTTAAAGAGTTCTAAAAGTAAAAGTTCGTATTGTGTTTTTGAAGAATAAAATCACTCTAAATAATGGGAAAAATAGTAATGAGCTAATTTCTTTAGGTAACATGATAGCTTTTGACTCTTCATTATAATGTGTTTGAATGTTAGTCGGCATTTGCGACTTCGTTTTGAGGCTGAGTGGCATTAGATTCTATATTGCAAATAATGTTTTGAGAGAAACATCTCTTTGGTACATACCAAGAGTTTTTAGTTTGTACTAATTTAGATTGTAAAACTTAAATTGGACTATACCTCTCTCTTTTTTTGTTCTGTGCATTACCATTAATCTGATTGCCTAACTTAGAAGTGTAAGTTATACCTTTATTGGCATTAGTATTTTGTCACATCTGGAAATAAGTTTTGATACAATGCTAAAATTTAGCTAAAATTATCTAAAAGGTAATTTAGAAATCATTGGGAAATCACTCTATGGCACACTAGTAGTTTAGGCTAATAGTGAATAGTTTGTATTGTAACAAAAATGTCCTCATATATTTCAAGTGATGACTTATTAACAATGAACTGTTTAATTGATCGTTTTCATCTTGTTGCTTCGTTGTAATTTCATGTTGCAGTGTTGCTTAGATGGATTCAACGTTTATCATCTGTTTACAAAATTGAGTTTACCCATGGTGGAGGGTTTTGTATAGTTTTCAGCATTAGGTTTTTCTAGACTTAGAGCAACTTTAGCCAGCTCATCAATTACTACTTCCGCCCCTGCTGCAAAAATGTGTTTATAAATACGAGCGTTATGGCACGCGCTTCACGCGTGACGATGGCATGTGCTTTGTGCGTGAATTGTTCTTCTACAATTTATATATGATTAACACATTCAAGAGAAAATGATTTACAAAAATATTTGGCCATTTTTTATATTGAAATCATGTGTAGTTAATTTAAATTTTTATTTTTAAGTTGCAACGTTTAATTTTTGTTAGTTTGAATTTTATTTATGTTATTAATCAATAAATAATGAATTTGTAAATGAAGTTTATTTTTTTAAATGATATTTATTTATTAGATCATATTCTTAAGCGTAAAGGGATAGTTTAAATTTTTAAAGAAATTTAACTGTTTTAACTTAGTTTGAATAGTTTCAGTCCAGCCTAGAAATAATAGGATAAAAATAATAGAAAATAATTAAATTATATATGAGTAAAGGGTATTTTGGAAAGTTTTTGGTTGGACAAAAAGATTATTAATAAAAATAAACACATATATCGCTATTATGCATGCTTTAATGCATAAGTACTCACTGCCATTTTTAAACTCGTATATTGGTTTCCTTTCCTTTTTTTTCTTTTTATACTGCATATTCATTTATTTGTGAAAAAGGGGTCGACTTTCTCTTCTTATGAAAATGCATAAATGTTACATATTCCTCGAGGTCTTTAAGATGAGAGTGGATGTTTGTTAGTGGAGTCTATAGAAGAGGAAATGTGAAGTAGGGATTAGTTTTGGTTTGGTGGTGAGCCTGTGTCTGTTCTTTCTTTGATATTATATGTACTGAGCTAGATGCTACTTTTTTTATTTCTGGGTGAGGGATTTTTTATTCTTTAACACAACTATACATATGTAACCTGCTTTGCTATGGATATTTTTATTTATCCCCAATTTATGGTATAGGATTAGGAATAGAATTTGCAGCAACTGATCTACACTATACTATGATTACTGAGTTTGGTTTCAAGAATGCATAAGCCCCCTTGGTATTTCCTGAAATGATCAGTCGTGTTTTCTAATCTTTTCCATTTGTATCGAGCTCTCCACTTATTCGTTTAAAATAATTCTTTCTTCTTTCTTCCGTTTCTTCCTTCTAATTGTAATCCGAATATTCATTTCTTGCTAATTTAAGTCTAAAATAAATTTCCTTTTATTCATCATTTCTTCAGGATGCAAGATGAAGGAGTGGAGGGATCTTCAGGTTGAATGTTATTCAAATATGTCAGAGATCAGTGATGCGGCGGAGCTCGGTGCTGGAATTTGAGGTGCGATGGAGATCTAAGGATGCAAGATAGGATCGCGATTTAATTTTCGATCCGGCAACGATCGCCTTCATTTATCCTATTTTAGGTAACAATCCAAGCTTTGGATCTAGAGTTATTTTTTTGGTTGAATAGCTTGGATGTTGTCAACATTAAAAGAATACTTATGATTTCTTTTTAGCTATTTGATCTTTTACAGCATAATTTCCTTAAAGAAATAATTTCAAAGTCAATAGAATTATCTCTCAGTCTCCCTTTTTTAGTGATTTTACATACAAGATTAGCTTACTAAATGCGTGCATAATATATACAAAATTTAAGCTTATTTTCACTTAAATAGTATGTACACCGTCTTAATATATAATAATAGGGTATATGGTGGACAAGCACCATTGTCTAAGTGGTTAATTGATACGGCTTTGGTGCAAGAGGTCACAAGTTCGAAACTTGCTTTCGAACGTTTATTGACATGGGATATGTTGTCCCAATGATTTGTTGTATATAAAGTACCATTTCAAAAAAAAAAGGGTATATAGTGGATGTTTGTTTGTCCAGTTGCTAAAATTTATTTTCCTACGGATGCACTTAAAAAAATGATTTTAGTCCGGTTGTTTATTACAATTGTATAATCGATAAGTTAATGAGAATCAAGTAGCTGATGGTAGTTCAATTTAGAAAATAGTCTGCCACTGGATAACAAAATGGACCCATACATGCTATAAATTTGTAATGCATCATAATAATATAGCATGATATCTTTAAATTTCATTCATTCGTCAGCATCACTTCAAAATGATTGACTTTGCATTTCTCACCTAGACCTTATTTCTAAATATAAACTACTGGAAGCCAAATGATTTGAGATAGCGATCCAAGTGGTCAAAAGGGCGAAAATGTATCACGTATTTTGCTATCAAGTAAAATGAATAATGGTCTTATATTGGCACTATCTAATTTATAGCAATGCTATGGCAAGTTAGGACATATTCAGTTTCAAATAACAATAGTAGTAATCAACAACGGAACTTTTACTCTAAAATACAAAATTGCTCATAAAGTGAATAACAAAATGGTAATTCTTAGTTGGCAACACATTACCAAGTGGATTAAAAGTTTGTGGTTGTTCTTTGATTTCTGAATATTCAGGGAGCAAAGGGTAGTCTAAAGAATCATGAATTTTATAGCAAGAACGTTGCTTCATTAGATGAGCTTCTAACTTAATTAACTAACTTGATTTTCATTTCATATCACTATTTTTCAAGTTAAAGAAATATTTATTGAGTTATTATGTTTGTATGAGAATGTGAATGAAAATATGAAACTGAATTTTGTATTACTGAATGATGATTATACAGAGAGTTTTTGTACAAGAATGATAATGTGATATCTCAATATTTTGTTACAGCAGTGATTATAATATATAAAATTGCTATGATGGGCCCTTGGACTAGAATGACACAAAGCCCAGATCTGTTTTGATAATGAGAGAATAAATGCTGAGCCTTAGATCTTCAATCAACGGCTTCAGATAGTTTCCACTCTCTCTTATACATCGATACAATATCTCTCTGAAGACATAATCTCATACGCCCCCTCAAATCCTAAAGCGACTAGGGTTTGCGGCGATTTAAATCAGAAAACTCTTATGCGAAGATTCATGAAATATTGAGTTAGATCTGATGTCCAGATGAAATACTGATCAATTGTCGTATGAAGATGGCAATTGATTAGAGATTCAGCGGTGGCTTCTCTCAAATTCAACAATGGCTTGAGATTGAATAAAAGTTGACGCCTTTATAATCGTCTGCTCACTCTGGTATAGGGGGAAATTAATAATCATAGGTTCAGCTATGATTACACTGCTGCTTCAATGACTTTGGCTAATGAGTCAAAGCTTGCTTGAAAAACCGACATGGTTGTTCATATGCTTCTGGTATGTGAATCATCATCAGTGTTTTTAATCTTCAATCTTTCCCTAAATCGGTTGAAGCTATTCCTTGAGAGAGGCTTTGTTAATATATCGGCTGTCTGGTAAGTGGAAGGTATGTGATTTACATGTAGTTTTCCTCTTGCTACTTGTTCACGAAGAAAATAGATGTCCAGTTCTACATGTTTTGTTCTTGAATGTAGTATTTGATTGGCTGTAAGATGCACGGCACTCTGATTATCACACCAGATAGTTGTCTTGTTTTCAGTTTTGACTTGTAACTCTCCAAGTAGTGATTCAATCCACATGACCTCTGCTGTAGCGTTTGCTACGCTTCTAAACTCAGCTTCAGTACTTGATCTTGATACAGCAGATTGTTTTTTTGAGCACCATGATATTGGATTGCTACCTAAGTATATGCAGTACCCAGTTGTAGATTTTCTATCATCTGGGTCATTAGCCCAGTCAGCATATGCATACCCATTGATGCTGATTGACTTGCTTGCCTCTAGTATTAACCCATAGTTGAGTGCTCCTTTAAGATATCTTAATATCCTCTTAACTGCTTTCCAATGAATATCTGTTGGGTTTTGCATAAACTGACTTGTTTTATTCACACTATATGTAATGTCTGGTCTGGTAATAGTAGCATATTGAAGTGCTCCAACAATACTTCTATATTGCCTGTCATTAAGTAATGCTTCTCCTTTGTATTTGGACAGATGCAAATTACTAACCATAGGTGTTGAAATGGAATTAGCTTCATGCATTTTTGCTTTGTGTAGAATCTCTGTTATGTATTTCCTTTGAATTAAATGGATTCTTGCATTTGTAGATCTTTTGACTTCTATCCCCAGAAAATAAGTTAAATTGGCAAGGTCTTTAATGCTAAACTCTAGATTGAGATGCTTTATTAGATTGTTGATCTTCTGCTCACTGTCATTTATAATAATAAAGTCCTCAACATATATTAGTACAAATATTGTTATGTCTTTACTAAATTTTGTAAATAGAGAGCTGTCAGACTTGGTTAAATGATAACTGTAACAACCCATAATTTTGTGAATATTTTTAATTAAATTTTTATTTGAAATTTTGATTTTTAAATCATTTAAAAGTGAATTTTTAGAATTTTTCCAATGCAAGTTGGGAATTTGTTTGTAATTTATTTTTCAAATGCAATAAATAGACAATTTTTGAAAATTTTATATTTTGGTCAAAATTTGAATTTTCAGTTTAAATTTTAAAAAAATTAGAATTTTTAAATTTTAATCTTTTTCTTTGAAGCAGAATCTATTTATGATATATGTTCTGCTTTTCGTTTTGTTAAATTCTGAGTTATACTTTTTAAATTAGATAAATTACAGCGTTTTACACGCAGTTATTTTTCTGTATTTCAATTTCTATTTTTCTATGTTCATTTCCATAATTTTATTTTCTATGTTATTTTATTTTATTTTTCTATTTTGTTTATCTAAACTTTATTTATTGGATTTTACTTGTGTGTATATCTTTTCATAAAAGGCTTGGAAGAAATCAAGGAGGCATGTGTTATATTTCTTTAATGCTTGCCTTTTTATTTACCTACCCTCTTTATTACTTACCCTACCCATTCACCATTCATAGCCGTGAATTGCTCTTATTAATCACGTACAAACATCTCAAAAATATCCTCTTTTCAATTGCATTTAAGAATAATATGTGTGTGTGTGTGTGTTTCTTTCTCCTTATTTCTTGCCTTTTATTTCCCAGCCTTTTTGTTTTCCTATCATTTACTCCTCTTTAGCCGTTCAAATCTTTTCTTTCCATCTACTCCACTTCATAAATTCACGTACATATTTACTTCACATTTCATTTCTAGAAAGAAATGTATGCAAATAAATGGCTTGGAGAAATTTAAGAGGCATATATTTCATTGTTTAAACTCTTGCATTTTCCATTTTCATGGCCTTTATTATTTTCTACCCGATTCCTCCTCATTCCTAGCCATGAATTACTCTACTCACAGCCTTGCATATCAAGTTGAAAATTCACGTACAAAAAAATTATTTCCCATCTCTCATTTTTTTTATTTGTATTTAAAAATAAAATATATTATACGTTTCTTCCTCCTTAACTTATGTCTTTCCGTTTCCCTAGTATTCATAACTCCTTAGCTGTTTTTCTCTTATATAGCCGTGTATTTCCTTTTATCATTCACGTACAAAACTTCTCAAACATATCTCATTTTATTCCATTTCTCATTTCATCTCTTGAAAGAAAGAATTTTTTTTTATTAAATACATCAAGTATTTGTTGCCATTTTATTTTCCAAACCATTCAAAATCTTGCCTTTTATTGCATAGCCTCTTTATTACTTACCTTAGCCATTCATTCCTTTAATCTAGACATGAATTTCTCTTGCCTGTCACGCATAAAAACTTCCCAAAACTTCTCATTATCATTTTCGTGAAAGAAAATTATATTCAAGCTCTAGATCCATGGCTTCTCTTCCTCTTCTTTCTTTTTCTCTTTTTGTTTCTTCTTTGTTCTTCATGCTAATACTCAGCCTCTGGCCTCTAGCACACCTCTAACCATCATGACCAAGCAATATAAGATGATGGTTGAAACCATATATGGTGTAACCAAGCCATTGATTGATTAAGGCAAGTTATGTCACTTTGATTCATTTATTTTTCCATTGTTTTAACATCTATTGTTTTGTGTTGAGTCATATTCTTATGTATATAATATTTGTTTCCATACAAGATTTGGATCTGACTCTTCATCCACTCAAGTTCGCATTGTGCTTTGTCGTGCTTTTTCGTGCTTTGCGGAGTTTGGATTTTTATTCTGAATTTGTCAATTCTAGATTTCAAAAGGTGAGTTTTATCACTCTAGACATATGTACTTATATTTTTGTGAAAAAAATGACAAGTGAATCTGTAGACATTGATATGTCATTCATATATGCCTGTGTTGTGATTACATGATGATAAATGTCGTTTATACATTGTTATATCATTTGTTATGATATTATATGTATACTGTTATTTTATTTCTGTTAATCACCACTGCAAGTTCCCTACCACTATGGGTTGAAATGATACATACGCGAACGGACTTTAGGATAAGGAATATCACTATGGGATGAAATGATAGGCTCGAGTGATTATTTATTGATTTTGTCATATTTATTTTTCTTGGGATTGCGGGTTTGAAATGATAGAACTCGGATTTTTCTTATTAAATTATGGATTGAAATGATACATATCTGTATCACTTGACCTAGCCCATGGTTAATATTTTTAAAGTAATATTTTCCTAAAAATTTATTAAGTATTTTGAAATTTTGGAATATATGGAATTTTAACTTAGAATTTGATTTAAAGATCTGAAATATAAAGATATATCAGTTTTTATAAGTTAAAATGTTATAAGCTGATAATTGGTTTAAAGTGTAAAGTTTTAGTTAATGCAAGAAACATGTACAGTTTTAATTTATGAAAGAAATGTGTAAGTCCTAATTAATGAAAGAAACGTGTAAAGTTTTTAGTTAGTGCAAGAAACATGCAAAATTTTAATTTATGAAAGAAATGTGTAAAGTCCTAATTAATGAAAGAAACGTGTAAAGTTTTTAGTTAATGCAAGAAACATGTAAAATTTTAATTTATGAAAGAAATGTGCAAAGTCCTAATTAATGAAAGAAACGTGTAAAGTTTTTAGTTAATGCAAGAAACATGTAAATTTTTAATTTATGAAAGAAAGTGCAAAGTCCTAATTAATGAAAGAAATGTGTAAAGTTTTTAATTAATGCAAGAAACATGTCAAGTTTTAATTAATGAAAGAAACGTGTAAAGTTTTTGATTAATGCAAGAAAAATGTGAAGTTCTAATTTATGAAAGAAACATATAAAGTTTTAATTAATGAAAGAAACATGTAAAGTTTTAATTAATGTAATATTGATTAAATGATAAATGCACTTTACTGTAATAGAAATGTAAATTAAAACGTACATTTGATAATGTAAATTTTAATTAGTGTAATATTGATTAAAATAATAAATGCTCTTTACTGTAATAAAAATGTAAATTAAAACGTATATTTGATAATGTAAGTTTTAATTAGTGTAGTATTTATTAAATGATAAATGCTCTTTATTGTAATAGAAATGTAAATTAAAACGTACATTTGATAATGTAAGTTTTAATTAGTGTAATATTGATTAAAATGATAAATGCTCTTTATTGTAGTAAATGTAAGTTAAAACGTACATTTGACATGTAAGTTTTAATTAATGTAATGGTGTATTTTAAATTGATTAAAATGATAAATGTTCCTTACTGAAATAATAAAATGTAAGTTGATAATGTACATTTGATATGTAAGTTTTAATTAATGTAAATGGCATATTTTAAATGATTAAAATAATAAAGTTTCTTTGTTGTAATAATAATGTAAGTTAATAAGGTACTTTTGACTTAACATAAGAATTTCAGCTTTAAATTGGATATTACAGTAACAAAGTTTATTTAACTATAAGGCTATGATAAAATGACCATGTTAAAATTTATAAGTATATAAATACTTCGATTATATAAAAGTGGAAAGTATTACATTCCAAAAATGCTATAATTCCTTAAGGTTACATTTCCAAAATGCTATGATCATGGAATATTTCAAGTTTAGTAAATTGAAGGAAATATTCAATGATTTGGAAATTTGGGTTTTATTTAAATGATATATTATTGAATTAGCTTTGAAATGGAAATGATACTATTGTGATATGGTTTTGAAATGAGTATGATATTTTTTTGAAAGTATATACTATTTTGAAAGAAATGATATGATTTTGAAATGGATATGCTAGTTTGGTTTGAAAGTATAAATGATTTTGAAATAAATATCTATGGGTTATAATAACATTTGTTTGTTAAAGAGACCGGGATCGAAAGTTGTCATACTCTCTGCCAACCCCGAAAACCACTTTAACAACCGTGTACGTGATGGAGATTTCAGAATGAAGTAGGATGATGGCGGCGTTTCCTCTGAGGTATATACGTGAACCCGACTCCCGTGAGTTGGCATAAGGTGGCTAAAACAGGAGCGATTCTCGGGCCAATGAGGTCATTTCTATGATCGGACGCACTCCTTCGATATTATACTCTGACTTTTGGATTGCTTCGGTGGCCACTTTTGATTTTTGATTTTTGGGGGTGTTGTTCGAGGTGGGCGGTAGTAGCTGTTACGCGTTACCACCAGCCCGGATGCGTAATTGGTATATCTACCCTGGCATTGCCTAGTTGTATCGTGTCACCTACCCTAGCGCACCTTCTACAATTTTCTATTTGTGTCATACCTATGGCGTATCCTCTGGTAGCCTCTCGATCTGGAGGTATTACGGTACTGTATAGACTATTGGCATTATTACGTGTTAAGGTGGAAAATGTAAAGCCTTAACGCTATTTAAAAGTAAGTTTATTTTACTAATAGACATTATTATAATAGCGAAATATTACTACATTGTAAATAGTTTAACGGATCCTTAGAGGATGGGAGGTCCCAAGCATCCTTTAAGTTACTTGTACCTTATATTACAGTTCACTTGAGTTGGTTTACATTGCATAAGTATGTATGTCCTGACTCGAGTGTTTTGTGTTTTGCTTTACGCTCGGGTCAGACTGAGTGATACAACATTTGAGACTCACCTTCAAAGTTGGAAGCTTTGCTTGAAGATATAGCTATCTATTTCACTTTTGGTTATCCAGTTGATTCCAGTTATCCGGTTGGTTCTAGTGATGTATTCTGATTCATACTTGGTTATCATGTTGAGACCTCCGTTGTTTCTTGTTATCTCTGTTGTATCTTGTTTGACTCTGATGTATTTATATAGTAGCTTCATGAGCTACTATTTCTTTACTTCCGCTGCATTTTATTACTCTGTGTCTGCGTCTATTTATTTACCGTTTATGCTCTGTTTTTCCAAATTTAAATTAAAATTCGGTATTTTAAGCTATTCAAGTCCGACATGTGTGGATGCGGATGGTTGAAAATACCGAGTCGTTACAATAACCAAGTCTGATCATCGTTTCTTTTAATTTCTCAAACCACACTCTTGGTGCTTGCTTCAAACCATAAATTGCTTTGTGTAATTTGCACACATAATTTTCTTTTCCACTCTGTTTAAAACCTTAGGGCTGCTCCATGTACGCCTGTTCCTACAAAATACCATTCAAAAAAGCATTATTTACATCAAGTTGTCTAATGGTCCAATTTCTATGTAAGGCTATAGTAATAACAATTCTTTTAGTAGCAGGTTTCACTACAGGTGAAAATGTTTCAGTGAAATCGAAACCACTCTGTTGTGAATAGCCCTTAGCTACTAATCTTGCCTTGTACTTAGAAATTGTACCATCAACATTCCTTTTTAACTTGTAGGTCCATTTACACCCAACAATATTTTTATCCTTTGGCTTAAGAACAAGATCCCATGTGCTGTTCTTCATTAGCGCCTAATATTCTTCATCCATAGCATTTTTCCAAATTTTATTTTGTATGGCTTGATCATATGTGGTTGGCTCCTCAGCATCTAAAAAAGTATGATAAATTTTTGGTTTAAAAATACCCTCTTGGATCTGGTTATCATATGATGACATGATCTGCCAGTATTTTGCTATTGAATAGTTCTTTCACCTTCAAATCGCATGTTTGATTCTGCGCTTTGCATACTGCTTTGAATATGATATGGATTTAGTTGCTCAGTAGTTCTTTGTTGAGAATCTTGAACGGATACACTAGTTGAACTTGTTTGATCATTTGCTAAATCAAGTACAATGTTGGAGTCTGTTGTTTGAGAATCTGAGCAGGCTGCTTCACGATTAATGGTGTCTTGAGTTGACTTTGCTTGACCCTGAATTATCTCAACAGGTGGAATGGATACAGATGATATAGATTCTTTTGCATAATACACTTTACTATTTACTTTGATGTTTGCTTCTTTAAATGGAAATATTGTTTCATTAAATACTACATGTCTAGAGATGAATATTCTTCCATTATTGCCTATACATTTATAACCCTTTTTATTGCTAGCATAACCTATAAAAGTACAAGGAGATGATCTGAAATCTAACTTATGATTATTACAAGGTCTAATGTATGGAAAACATAGACAACCAAATACTTTGAGACTATGATAATCTGGGCTAGTGTTTGTTAATATTTCTAATGGACTTTTTAATTTTAGAGCCTTTGAGGGTATCTATTAATTAAATAGACTGCTGTGGCAAAGGCATCTGGCCAAAATTTCTTTAGCGTGGATGCTTGTGCTAGAAGGGTGAGGCCAGTTTCTACAATCTGTCTATGTCTTCTTTCAACTAGCTCGTTTTGCTCTGAAGTGTATGGGCATGTTGTTCTATGATTGATTCCTCTTTTTTGAAAATACTCCTTTAATGGCAAATATTCAGTTCCACCATCCGTTTGCATGAGTTTGACTCTGCAGTTTGTTTGATTCTCTGCTTGTGCTATAAACCGCATGACTGCATTGTGAGTTTCATTCTTTGATTTCAAAAAATATATCCACACATATCTAGAAAATGCATCCACAAAAGATATATAGTATTTATATCCATAATCAGTATGAATTGGGGCAGGTCCCCATAAGTCAGTAGCAACTAATTCAAGGGGTTTACTATAACAAGTTTCAAAATCTGAAAAAGGCAATTTATGACTCTTACCCATTTGACAATATGTACAGATGTATGGTAATGATATGTCATTAAAAGAAATACTATTTTTATTCATTACATGCTTGACAATATTGGAATTTGGATGCCCAAGTTTACAATGCCATTTGTCAAATATCTCATTCATTTCTTACTGTTTGAATTCAGAGTTATTACACCACTTTCTTTTAATGACTGAGTTTCTTGAATTATCCACTTTGAACCGTACAGTCCTTTAAACTGGTTACCCTGCAAAAGTACTTTCTTAGTTAGGATGTCCCTAACTAAGCAGTTATGTGGATAAAACTCAAAATATACACTGTTATCTTTTGCAAATTGTGACACACTTAGTAAGTTTTTCTTAATATGTGGGACTCTTAATAGATTGTTCAAGTATAATTGCTTTCTTCCCATGATATATGACTTACCAGTGTGTGTAATTGGAATAGATTTGCCATTACCCATGTGAATAGAATTCATAACTTCGTATTCCTTGCTTCTAAGATTTAAATTGCTCAAGTTATTTGTGATTGGTTAGTTGCACCTGAGTCAGGATACCAGTCTCATCTTGAATGTGATCTGACCTTGTGTTTTCAGTTTGAGAATGCTTCATCTCTGATTGGTTGATTGATTGAGGCTGCAGATGCACCATATTTGCACTGTAGTTTGCATTTCTTTGTGTATTTTGTCCTTGTCCTAGAACATAATTGAGATTTAACCTGAAGTAACATTTTGCTGTTGTATGACCAGTTTTCTCACATATTTGACATTTTGGCATGTTGCTATTATTCCATCTGCCTCTTCCCCTTGATCTGTTAGAATGACCACCTCATTGAGTGGATTGTTCACCTCTGTTATTGTTTTGAATTTTGCATTTTTGATTGACTGCAAAATTGACAGATCAATCAAATTCTTGAGGTTTCTTGATGTTAATTCTTGCTTCATGTGATAGTTGAATAGAATGTAGATCTTCAATAGATGGCAGATTTCTCTGAGATGTTAGAACTGCTACTACTGCTTCACATTCATCACTGAGTCCATTGAGTATTGTTATCATTTTTTTTGAATCGGATACCTTTTGATTTGTAGCTTCTAATGCATCACAGATTGACTTAATTTTAAACAGATACTCTCTCATGTTATGACTTTCCTTTTTAATATTGTAAAGTTGTCTTTTGTAGAACAACACATTTGCTGCTGACTGAGAGTTAAACACTCTTTCTATTATAGACCATATCTCATATGCTGTTTTGCAGCCTATTATATGAGTAAGAAGAATTGCATTTATAGATGACAATAGCCAAGAACATATTAACCTGTCTTGTCTATGAGGATTAACATATTCTTCATTACTGATCATTTTGTTTTGTTGACCAGCAATGAACATTGGTGGTACTGATATGGTTTCTTGAATGTATTCTTCAAGACCATATCCCTGAAGAGCTATTTCAACCTGTAGTTTCCACATGAGATAATCATCCTCAATGAGACGAACTGTGACAAGTTGACTTGGAGGGCTGACAGTGGTTTTGACCAGTTTCTCAACATTTGATGCAATGTGTTGCAGATCACTACCATTAGTGGGTGCTGCAGAATTTGCTTCATCCCCCATGATGATTTAAGATCTTGCAAGAAAATGAAACAAGGGATAGTAAGTCTTAATCAGAAATGCAGAATCAAGATTTTGATCAAGATCCTCTCAGGTAAGATGCAACTAGAAAAGAAATTCAAATGATGATGATGGTCTGATGATTTCTTTTTCTCAGGATGGCACTTTCCTTGATTTCAATTGCTTGATGACTTTAGCTTCTTGATTCTATGTTTTTCTGAATTTTTTATTTCTGTTTCTTCTTGACTCAATGACAAATCCTTGTGCAGCCATAACTTTAAAAGAACTGGCAAGGCAGATGTGATTATCTTGAGTCTTCCTCTCAGATGATGATATTTGATCTGATGAGAGGAAAATATGAAACTCAAGTGATGATTTTGATTGATTTTCTGATGGGTTTCCTTCTGCTATTGGATCTTTTAGTGCTGTTAGGCACTTTGCTCTGATACCATATGTGAATTTGAACGAAAATATGAAACTGAATTTTGTATTGCTGAATGATGATTATACAGAGAGTTTTTGTACAAGAATGATAATGTGATATCTCAATATTTTGTTACAGCAGTGATTACAATATATAATATTGCTATGATGGACTTTTGGACTAGAATGATACAAAGCCCACATCTGTTTTGATAATGAGAGATTAAATGCTAAGCCTTAGATCTTCAATCAACGGCTTCAGATAGTTTCCACTCTCTCTTATACATCGATACAATATCTCTCTGAAGACATAATCTCATAGTTTGATTTCTAAGTCCTTGTGTATAGAAAGATTTATCGAGTTATTATGTTTGGATTCTAACTCCTTATGTGCTTTTACATGGTCAATGACATATAGCTTGAATACATGTTCTCATAGTGCAATTACATGTTCAGTTTGATGCACACATGTTCTCATAGTGCAATACATGTTCAGTTTGCATCAAATTGTAAATGAAGCTATCATTTCCATGACAATTTAATTTGCCATTCTGTCGGTGTTGGAATTTGAGGTGCGATGGAGATCTAGGGATGTAAGATAGAATCGCGATTTAACCATCGATCCGACAACGATTTTCCTTCACCTACCATATTTCAGGTACCAATCCAAGCTTTTGTTTGTTTATACCATTTGATTTGTTATGAATTACTAAGCTTAGTTCTTTTTGGTTTATAGATATCTATTATTAGCCATTGATTAAACATTTTAGGATTATTTTCTTCCAAGCCTTTCTGAATTTATTTTAAACATATAGTTTACTGATATACACTACAATAAAAGAGGCATATTACAACGGTGGAACACAGTTGTAAAAGATATATTACAACGGTGGAACCACAGTCGTATTTTAAGAAGTTGTAAAAGGCTATCAATTTTTTACAACTGTGTTCTTTAGTTGCATATAATCGTTTTGATATTGTATATTACAACTGTTTCTTACCCTTGCAAATAACCATTTTACAACTGTTGGTAACTCTTGTAGATATGTAACATTTCATGTTGTAGCAGGTATGACAACTGCTGGATAACTATTGTAGTTATCTACTACAATTGTTATTCACAGTTGCAATTAATCTTTTTACAACAGTTGATAGCCGTTATAGATTGTAACATTCGTCATATAGCAGGTATGACAACTACATGGCCACCGTTGTAGTTATCCCTACTACAACTGTTACACGCAGTTGCAGTTTAGTATGTTCTGCGACCTCCTCCACAATTGTAATATACTTTAATTAGAACCACATCAATTGCAATTTAAACCCAAAAATATAATTGCATGCACCATTTTATAATTTACCAAAACTATAATATACATAACTGAATCAAATTCATTCATAAATATTAATATTTATATAATTCTAACAAAACACAATACATACCAAATAAAACAATCTAAAGTATTCGTTCACATCACCAACTAAAACAGTACCAAAACAACATTCTCACATAACCATTCCAAAATAGGATACAACACAAAATACATAAGAAAGATAAAGTTTTATATCGCAAAACACATACCCTAAGGAAATACACTAGTCGAAGGCAACGAAGTCTTTATGCCAAGCCATGGTCGATCCAACTGCTTCTCCAATAGTACACATCTTGAAACTCGGCCTCCACAAGAAAGCTTCCGGATCCACCGCCACATCAACCCAAACTTTACAACCATCTGGTCCTAGTTTTTTAAAATGCACCAAACAATCAGGATTAGTGGATACTACCGTTCCTTCTGCAACAACTTGCTTTTGCCAACTCAATATTTTACATTTTCCGACCTCAATTCCAGCATGCCTTGCATCCCGTTTAGGCCGTTCTTCAACAGTCAGAGTATTGCTCTCACGGTGTGACTGCACAAAAATAATTTACGAATACATTAGACTATTTATGGTTATGTATAACATCAACTAAAAATGTGGACTGAGTAGCACAAACCTCTGTATAACATCAACAAAAATATGTTTTGCTCTAGAAATTAAACAAGAAGCATAAAGACCGAAGGCAACAGTAGATAACAAGCTTATACACAAAACAGAGGTTTGCAAAACTGTAACGGTGGCATGAAATATCAGTTAAAGTCTTAAAGGAAATGAAAACTGAAAACAGGATGGACAAACACAAACCAATACACTAGCAGCAACATGAAATATCAGTTAAAGTCTGCAACTGGACATACCCATCTACAATAACCCGAGAACCAGCCATAATCACACCCAAATCAGACCCCCTAATCTCCTTCAACACAGAACCGACAATATTGAAATGCAAGCTTGACAAATTGTGCATGTCCAAAGACACAATATGCAAAGCCTTATTTTTAAACAAAAAGCAGTTTATCCCCTGAAATCCAATGCTCAAGCCCATTACTCCACAACTGTTTGAAACAACACTACCTCCAATAATCAACCCACAAACCACGTCTTGTTGGTCCTCTCCATACTTATGGTAGGGGACACTGCCCTTGCCTCTTCGAAGTGAACATATACTTCTGAAATCCGATTAGTGAGAAAAAACCTTCTTACCGTTATTGCGGTTGTGAAGATTAGCCAAACCAATATCAGACTTCTCCATAACAACAACATCAGTACAAATATCAATCACCAACTCCTCACTACCCAAGACAGAGATATAATTTCCCTTCACCTCATCACCTTTACTTCCCATATGCTAAATAGACTGAACAACATCAATCTATTTTAAATCCCACTGTGCATCTCCACTCACTCCAACCTAGACAATTCTGACCAACTCCTCATCAACGTGCACAGTGCATACTTTATCACTACCTGCTTCAAGCAACAAACTATCCTACACCACGGCAACCTCCTTCCAAACTATGTTCCACCAAACCAACATTTCATCTCCTCAAATATTTAATACACCAAACAGCTCCTCCTTCCATCAAAACCACCTCACTAACTTCACATTTCCCGAACACTGCAAGTTAACCAACCGAAAACACTTCATCTTCCCTACTCCATTCAATATTCCATAAAGCAATCCCCCTAAACCATCAGCAGCAAAATCCGTCACCTGGTACCCATCACCTACCTCATATACAACTTCATCGCCCCTGTGACTTCAAATTCATTACCCCTACCTCTCCACACGTTTAATCACCTCTCTACACATTCAATCATCTCTCCATCCTACAAAAAAAACTTCTCTACACAACATTCAATCAATCCAAACCCACTGGCTTTCATTCAAATCTCCTCCTCAAACATACATTATTTCTTTGCAAACCGATCGAATCTTTTATGAAATAGATTTCTTTCTCGCCTAACTAAAACATGCTATCTTTTTGTTTTTAAAATAGTTTTGATCATTGTTTCCCAATTTTTTAATTTGTAAATAAATATTTTGTAAAAATAATTTTCCCGCTTTTTAAATGCCAAAATACATCTGAAAAATAAATAAAAGCAAGTCTGCTGCTAAGTTTTATACTATAACTCAGCAACATATGGAAACATATGCGAATGTCCTAGTCAAGTTCTATACTATATCACTAGAAACATACATATGGAAACGGTACCTGAGGCGTATTAGCAGGAGGAGTCTCTGGATTTTCCTCATTGACTCTTCGCTTTCCTTTCATATTCTGTAAAGATTGTATTATTATATATATAACTAGTAATTTGTAAGAATATGTCACATATTCATTAGCATAGCTAATTAACACTTACCAGTATAATCGCAGTTCGCTCTTGTAATTTAGCCTCCATGCCACTAACTTGGTTTCGCAACACATGTACTTCACCTAAATTAGCCCAATGAATACGCAGATGAGATGGTACAACCCCAAAGCCTAATCCTCTTACACGTCCGCCATGTTCCTGACCAAAAAGCATTGACACTCCATCTTGAGTAATTGATGTTGTTCCCTGAGAACTCTAACTCATGGCATTATGCTCTTTTATCTTAGACTACAAATTCAAAAAACACCAATATTAAGCAACTAAAAAAATACTACATTAATAACAACATAAAGCCGCGTTCACTTATTTTTTTTGCTTATTTCGTATATTTGAAATTATCCTTACTATGCAGTCGGCAACAACTGAATTCGGGAGTTCTCCATTTTTTCTGGTATGGGCTTTGCACCACAATTCGTCTCTACTGATATCAGACGTTGCACTTTCCTTTTTCTACAAAAATAGCATAAGAGATTAAGAACGTACAAGTAATAACAAATAAAAAATGCTTTAGCAATAATCAATATACATCAAATGGGGTTGCAATGTTAAAATTTTGGAACTTGTACTGATTAAGTTTTTAATATTTACTTACCATTTCTTCTTCCAATCTTGCATAACCCATTCGGCTCATGGTACGTGGAAATTTATTCTTATCTCTCATAGCTTTGAATTTTTGGCTAGTTTCCTACATAAGATAAATTCAATACATATGATATAAGAAAATGTAATAAATTTAATAGTTGTGATCAATAAAATAAAAATAACCACCTTAAACTTTTCCGACAATTTTTTCTTTACAAAAGCATTCAGCTCTTCAACGCTCTTTATATTATCTGGTTTTAAGTCTGCTACTCTATAAGTAGAGTCGGGACAAGTGGACGCTTTTTTGATAGCTGCAACTAATCTTGATTTCGACTCCTTCCATCGTTGTCCTAGTATCATTAACAAGTAATCCTTGTACACTTTATCCTCCTTGAATCTTGACTGCACAACAAGAATACATAGAATATTAAACAAATACTTCAATGCCATTGTTATTAAGCATACAAATCCTTAAATGTTGCAAATGTCCAAGTGATTGAAAATAATAATTCTATTCATTATTCAATGTTTAAAATAAACCAAGGGATCAGTTAAGTGATTAGTTGGGAATAACATGTTAGGTTTTAGCAGAACAAATACTAAAGAAGTCTGAAATCAGTAAAAAATGGCCGCTATCAGTTACAGAATTATACAAAGGATTTAAACAGTATCTAAGCGATAAACAGTCAAAACAAAATAAAATGGAAGCACATTGTCTCTATTACAAACAGTTCACATGAGGAACCTAGACATACAACCATACAAAAATGAAACAGCCACCTCCACTTTGTTGTTGTGTAGGGCATTGTACATCAATCAAAATCCAAAGAACTGATGTAAAGATAACAAAGGCAGGCAAAAGCAGCAAGTTAAAAATTCGTGGAGGTTAACCATAGCTTAGTCAGTTAATTTGTTACCGACATTATTGCAAGCTACAAATTTTGGATGACAGCCAATTACAGCTTATGGCACAACTTTGGATGACAGCCAATTACCAACATTAAATACCAAGAAACAGTTCATGACAACAACTTGCATGAATTACCAAGAAACGGAACGCCAATTACAATAAATACTAACGATGAAACCAATTACCTGAATACAAGTCCATAGATCATCCCTCAATTCATCGTCGACTTTCTTCCATTCGCTTATGGTCATTGGCACCATCTCCCTTACTAGAACACCAATATATGATGACAAATGCTTGGAATTGGGACCTATGGCTTGTCCTCGTTCATTAAACTCTACTTCCGGCTTCTCACTCGGTAACATAGCAAATGATTTCAACATTGTCCTCCCTCTTTTTTTTCTAGGTTTCTTCAATGTATAACCTTCACCGGAATCTGATGGAAGCTGGCTTGGAGTGACAACTGAGGGGGTTGAAGTATGTACAGGGTTGCTTGCGAGTGGAGGAGGGGGTTGTATCGAGTTCGTAGTATGGACGGGGCTGCTAGTGGGTGGAGAAGGAGGCTATATCGGGTTTGTAGTATGGACAGGGCTGCTAGTGGGTGGAGGAGGGGACTGTATTGGATTTGTAGTATGGCCAGGGTTGCTTCCAGGTGGACGAGGGGGCCGTATTGGGTGTTCAGTATGCTTTCGGGGAGATCTTCTTACAGCACAATTTAAATCCCGAAGTGAATTAGCAACATCAAGATGGTCATCTTGGATTTCGTTGATTCTAACACCATCAGCCCTCTCATCAGCAGCACGAAAAGCTACAAGAGCAGCAAGATTTTGCCTCTTTTCTCGTTTGATCACTGTCTTTGAGCTCTGAAATATCAAAATTGAAGTCAGTGAAATACATGCTAACTTAAGCGTCATATGATAGTACAGAAAGTGCAGTTAATAATCAATAAAAACTGCCAAAGTAAAAAGGATTTATAACAATGCATCGATCCATGAATTTAAATTGCAGCAAAGCAACCAATTCGATCCATTTTTAGGAGGGAATGTATAAAACTTATGTCTAAAGCAGTTAAGAAGATCATGTTATACTACTAGGCTAGTAAGACTTAAAAATAATAATTTTTGACCATTGTCCACTAATAAAAAGCATATTCATGTTCAAATATTAACCTAATTAGCAAACACTGATTTGTTTAACATAAATTTTGCAGACAACTCATTTCAATAAACAATTAGGGAAAAATTCAAACAAACTATCTCAAGAAAATTCAACATAATTGCAAAGACAAAATATGTATTAATTTTTTTTTCAAACATTTAGATGGATCATTTAAAAATGTACCTGAACAAAATTTGACAATTTTTTTAAAGCAAAAGGGTCAACTATTGTGCTTTGTCACTGACATGAACTTCCCTACTATACATATGCAAGCACAGGAGAAAGATTAGAGCACAAAATGAGTGGCATGAATGAAATTGTGTTCTTCATCGGTTTATTTTTCATTTGTTATTAAAAAAAATATTTCAATTTCTGTTGTCCTTTTTTTCGATTTTCGAATGCAATAAAAATTAGGATTACATGTATGATAAGTTCATTAAGAGTTTGCCTAGGCAACTAATATTAATTATCAAATAACTTTATAACAAGTAATATGATTCTATAGCAAGATATGTTTCAGGGTCTGTAACTTCAGCCAACCATAGTTAAGAAAGGTTCAAGATCCCAAAAGAAAATATTTGAGAATACTGCAGTTGTGGAACTTATTCTCTATTCCAACTGTTCATATGAAATGGCTCTGAAATAAGCGACACAACATTCAAATTTAAGGTGTAATTCGACAATTCTTGTTTAATCACTGCATTTTATAATTTTCAAAGTAACTAATTTAGTCTTATAGGCATCAATACTACTACCAATATAACCCCAAACATATTACACAGAAATTTGAACAAAGTAAATACCAGGTGAGAGAAGATACTTCATGACTTTTGATATGTGCGTATATATCTACTTATATAAAATAAGTATCGATTTTTCAAATACTTGTTATCTCAAAATTTGTTTTACTTGTTTATATATTAAATTTACACAACTCCATCAAATTCTAGTTTTCAAATAAAGTAACCATTATATTTGTTTATACGCAGACAACACCCCATTTTAGGGTGTAATATTTATTTATTTATTTATTTATTAATTTTCAAATATATTATTCTTTATTTACCATTGTAGAAATAATATTCATACTTTCTCAATTCATTTTCTTGCTTGTATAAAATATTAACTTATGGGGTTACTTATGTATACACATCCATTCTTTATTATCAACAATTTGCATTCAACATAATACTCAATGCCATATTCAATTACTCTTAATACATTTCATATTTAATCTTTTTAAAAAAATAGATTTTTATCTCAAACCATTTCATGTACAATATATTGAATTTTCAAAATAATAAAGGAATATTTATATCAATATTTTCTCAACTTGAAAATATTCATATACTTAAAACCTCCTTTTGAATTTAAATTCAAATAATCTAAAATACTTTGAAGATTTTCAATGTTCATATTTTTAAAATATCGTATATAAGAAATTCAAAAATCTAAGATTTTAAATGGATTTTCCCACCCATATCTTGTTTACCATAAATTAAAACATTGTATCTATTATTATTATTTTTTCACGCTTGTATTATTTTCAAAATATCATTTCCTTTTTCCAAAACTTATTATCTATTTTTTTCAAACTATTGTGTCGAAATGCCTCGTTCTAGTCTTTAGGAATCCCTATCGATAACGTTGCTCAAACGCATCGGCCAGAATTCTTAAACACACAACGAATAAATTAACAAATATACCATAGTATCAAAAATAATTTCACTATTATTGCAGCAAAGCAGCCAATTGCAGCAAAGCAGCCAATTTAGTAGCACGAAATGTATCCTACAATCATTACTTTGCACTATAAAATAAGATATTTTGAATACCTCTCCGTCATGTTGCTCCCTCTTCCCCATTGATAGTACAAGTTCACTCTTCTTTTACTAAGTGATCGACCTATAAAAAAACATAATAATTTACAAAGAATTAGAACATCACACTAAATTAAGAGGGTTCTCTAAGTTTGCAAGTTGAAAGTAACAAAGTAGCAAAGTTCACTCTAAATTAGTTATCGATCGAGTTTTATGCTTAAACGACTATGCATAAATTAAGAAATCAATAAAGTATGCTTATATCATACCAAAATGCCGTCACAATCCTTCCTTATGTAACTTTCATCCCCAGTATCTACGTCTATATCATCAGGTAGTGACTCATCTAGTGGTTTACTAGTTGACTCTTCATCCTCATCATATTTTTCCAACTCATGAAACCCTCTAGAGGGTGCTCTCAACACAACATACCAATTTGAGGAACTACTTTCTCTAGAGAAGAAGACTTGTATGGCTTGTGTTGCTAAGATGAAAGGGTCGCTTGCAAATTGATTTTGGAACTGATGTGAATTGACTAACGTAAATCCATCTTCAACCTTAACTCCACGATAGATATTTGCCCAATCACACTTAAACAAGGTGACTTGAAATTGACGATAATCCAACAAGAAAATATCACACAAGACCCCATAGTGTGTTACCTTCTCAACGGACCCATTTACACAAACAATACTTGACTCAATGGAAACACCACTATTTTGTGTACCCTTCTCGAAGTCTTTCGTACGAAAACGTCGACCATTAATAATATAGCTAGAATAAGAAATTATTTGCGAACGAGGTCCGTACGAAAGCCATTTTATTATGTTGCTAACATTAGGTACACGTCTATCATCTTTAACCTGGACAAGTATAATATATTAAATAAAGATTTATGATGACGTAATCCTTTCATCGTTAATAGTTTTTTTTTAAATATAACTTTCAACCTTTTTTTCAAACCAATAACTAAAAGTCTCTGAATGCAACTTTGAAAGTTCCAAATCATCTCGTAAAAGATGAGGATGCAAACATCTTAGCTCCTCTTTGTGCGTTCTGCATACATAAATGTAATTAAAGATCTAATTTATTTTATAGATCACAGTTGAGTTGAACTTATACGTACTCTATATACGGATCTACTTCTTCCTTATTAAACAAGACATATCGATGAGCAACATTAATCACCTTCGCGCCGACTGTCATAGGTTTTCCTTTGGAAATAGGACGCCCCTTGAGTATAAAATCATTTTGTTCCACTTCATTTCGATTTTTCCTCTCTCCAATCTGTAATGCATCTTTAATATATCTAGAGCAGTATTTCATGCATTCTTCGGCAGAATAGCGCTCAGCAATGCACCCTTCAGGCCGTGCTTGATTTTTAACATACCCCTTTAATATTTTCATATACCTATAACCAAAATGCATAAACAAATTACTTTCATAACTGCATATACTATTAACCACTTTAAGTACTATTAATAAATTTTACCTCTCAAATGGATACATCCATCGATAATGGACCGGTCCACATATTCTTGCTTCCCTCCCTAAATGTATTGTCAAGTGAATCATGATATCAAAAAAGGAAGGGGGGAAGAACCTCTCTAGATCGCATAGTGTTAATGCAATTTGATACTCCAATAATTCTAATTTATCTCTATCAAGCACTCTTTGGCATATATCATTATAAAATGAACATAGTCGTAGTAGTGCATTTCTTATCCCTATAGGTAGAAGTCCTCTTAATGCTATAGACAACAGTTGTAGCATCAAAACATGATAATCATGAGACTTAAGACTTGAGATCTTGTCTTGTTTTGCAAAACATTTTCCAATATTTGAGCTATATCCATCTGGCACTTTTAAATTCTTCATTCTACTGTAAAAGATCTCCTTTTCTTGATCTGTTAAGGTGCATGGCACGGTTGGAAGCAATACTTTATTTCCAATGTCTATGGGGTGCAACTTTTTTCTAATGCCCATCGCTTCTAGATCTTGTCGTGATTTGAGGTCATCTTTCGATTTTCCTTTGATATCAAGCAATGTACCAAGAATACTTTCACCAATATTTTTTTCAACATGCATCACATCCAAATTATGCCGTAAAGGGAGTGCCTAAGAAATTGAAAAAACACATATCATTAAGTAATAATAACGTACTATGCAGCAAACATAAATAGAAAATGAAAAACAACTTGTTTCTAGTTTAATTTTACCTTCCAATATGGCAAATCAAAAAAAATGGACCTCTTTTTCCACATCTTATATCCTTTTTTCATCTCACTCCTTTTCCTTTTTCTTTCACCTTTTTCTTCATCTTTTGATTTTTTCCCCAATCATTACTAATATCTTGAACATCGTTAAAGATTTGAACACCGGTTTGTATTTGAGGCTTTTGTCTATTTTCTACGGTTCCATCAAATAAGTTTTTCCGTTAACGATATTCGTGGTTAGGTTCAAGAAATCGTCTATGACCCATGTATGCACACTTCTTACTAAACGGTAGCCATACTGAACATGTATTAATGCCACAAACAGGACATGCTCTCTTACCCTTTACAATGCAACCAGCTAAATTTTCATAAGCTGGAAAATCATTATTTGTCCACATCAGAATAGCATTTAATCTAAATTCACTACGAGTATAAGCATCATACACCTTCACCCCTTTATCCCATAATTTTTTCAAATCTTCAATAAGTGGCTATAGATATACATCAATATCATTCCCCGGCTGTCGTGGTCCAGGAATTAACAAAGATAGCATCATATTATCTTTGTGCATACAAAGCCATGGAGGAAAGTTGTAAGCAACAAGAAACACTAGCCAACAGCTATATGCAGAATTCCAATCACCCAAAGGATTAAAGCCGTTAGATGCAAGACCAAGCCTTAAATTTCGTGGATCGGAAGCAAAAGAAGGATACATTCTATCAATCATAGCCCATTGAGAAGAATCTACTGGGTGACGCAATTTTCCGTCTTCACTCTTATGGCTGCTATGCCATCTTAGTTGTTCTGATGTTTCTGGTGATGTAAACATCCTTTTCAATCTTGGTATCAATGGGAAGTATCTCAAAACCTTCACAGGTATTTTGGCTTGCTTCCCATCCTCGCTAGTCTTGTTTTTTTTCCAACGAGACTTACCACATTTAGGACAAAAATCACTATGTGCAAGCTCTTTTCTAAATAAACAACAATCATTTACACATGCATGTATCTTCTTATAGCCTAAACCAAATAATTGAAGCAATTTCTTTGTTGCATATGTCGAATCAGGAAGCGTGTTTTCTTTAGGCAACATATCCTTGAGAAGTTTAAGGAGTTCTGTAAATGCTGTGTCAGATATACCATTTCGCGCTTTGTGCTTGTAAAGGAGTATTGTAGCAGATAACTTTGTGTGGGTTGCACAACCATGGTACAAAGGAATTTCGGCATTCTCCATCATTTCCTTAATACCTTCCCCAAGTTCCCCAAGTCTTTCATTAGCATTAGCTTCTACCTCCTCATCACAGATTTGTGCATCCAAATACATTCTGTATGTATCTGTCGGTTCATCGCTTTTATTTTGCGAAGGGCGTTTTTCTCCATGAAAAATCCATACATCATAAGTTGGGTCAATTCCAAAACAAATCAAGTGTGACACAACATTCCTTGATGTTTGCCATATTAGATTCCTACATTTACAGCAGGGGCATATAATTTTTTCTGGATTTCCTTTGCTTTCAGCATGCCTATATACAAAATTTCAAACCGCTTGCTTATATTCTTCTGTCATTCTACGAAACAATAAACGAATTAATACTCATTCTAAAATGCTCATAACTATGAAAGTAATAATCAAAATAATGAAACCTTGGCAGGTTGACCCATGTTTTGTCCATTTTGATAAAATGCCTCTAATGCGTGAACCTAATGGAAAGACACAAACAAACACCACACTATTACCATAAAAGATTACAGCAATTACAATGTTATTGTTTACTAAATACATAATCTGACATGAAGTAAACGTTAAAACACCGACCACAAAATTTTGAAGCAATGATAACAAAATTTTATGCAACACTCTTCATGTTATTTTGTTTAGCATTGAAATTGCAAATGTAATTGCCAAATGTAATTGAAAAAAGTTGAAATAAAGAATGTTGTGAATGATTTGTAATAATGATTGAAAACATAAGTACAGATCCCTTGGAATATTCCACATGATGGATCATGTGTTTCTAACCAAAGGCAACAAGTAAAGAAAGCAATGAATGCAAATTATATGCACGTGTACAAAATGCATGTAAGTATGATACAGAACATTTATGGAAAGCAATAATTCACTTTTTCAAGAAAAAAAAGCAAAAAAAAAATAGGAATGAAGGAATGCATTGTTAATGATAAACAGATATTGGAATACTGCCATGGAATATTTTGTACAGATCCAAAATAATGGGAGGGAGTTTATAAAATGTTCAGGATAACTTTGCATGACTAGTATGTAAAAATATGTTTAAAAGTTCTATAAAGTGAAAATGACTGATAACAAGAATTTGTTTTAAACGTCCCAATATACTCATTTGCTATGATGAATAAGTCATGAAAGCTAGTTATATTTCCTTTCTCCTTTTCATCCAGAACTGTATGAGAAGATTAATATCTGAATTCACGAACAAA
This sequence comes from Allium cepa, assembly GCA_030765085.1. Taxonomy (NCBI): domain Eukaryota; kingdom Viridiplantae; phylum Streptophyta; class Magnoliopsida; order Asparagales; family Amaryllidaceae; genus Allium; species Allium cepa. Next base: position 454,786,827 of record CM060938.1, on the reverse strand, counting down.
TTGACTACTGAATTATTGAATTAATACAACTTGTTTAAAAAAACTGAATGAGAATTTACTCTCCACTTATCTATTAATGTTTTTTATTATTTTGGAAATGTACAAATTTTGTGGCTAACTGGATAAATACACAAAGTAGCATGAAGTTATTGGTATAAAAATACTAAACGGAAATTTTGGCATACATATCCTTGTAAGTAAAAAAATAAGCTCTACGTCGCTACCAATTTTATTTTATAAAATTTTAAACCATCAACTGAACATATCTTTATGATTCTCAACAAGTACAATATTTTTAACAGTAAATAGAACTATACAAATGTGGCCATTCAATTATTAACAGTAGAATAAGCAAATAAATAAATTGTTATTGCTTATTCGTAATGCATTTAACATGCATTAGAAGTATGAATGGTAGTAAGCAAACTAAATCAAGTATGAATGCAAGTTATCTCTACCTGTAATTAAAGAAACATCACACAATAAAATCACTCAACAAACCAAATTACTTGATGAATGCAGTAATTAAAGCAACAACTTTTCCCCAATTGCAACAATAAAATCACAAATCTGACCAAATTACTTGCTGAACGCAGTAATTAAAGCAATAGTTTTGCCACAACTGCAACGAGAATTAGTATTTGAGGTAATAAATATTAACAAGGCTCGCCAAATTGTTACCAAATTGTTATGAAGTATATGGAAAACACTAGCAGCAATGAATGGTTACCGGAAGCCTTTTCAAAGACACAAATTCAAAAAATGAGAGCTGAAATAGCATATGAGCTATTTGATAGTAACAAGTATTCGCCAAATCAGAATCGAACAACAACCAAACCGATCAAAATCAAAACCAAATCAAAATAATTTAATTAATTGTTTGCAGTTTAAAAATTAGAAATAAACGAAAATACCTATATAAGTGGCAACGGAGGCGACGACGATTACGGTTAGGGTTTGCAATCGGCAACGGAGGCGAGCACGATCTAGCTTCGTCGATGGTGACAGCAGCGGGCACAACGGGGTTCAGATGTGACGATGGCGACGGCGAGGGCGCTGCGGGGTTTACCTTTCGTTGGCGAGCGGCGAGTGTTGAGCGGGATTGGATTAGGTTTTCCAAATGTTGGGAGTGAATTCTTTTGCACTGGAATAAAAGTTAATTAGAAAGTTCAGCGGGAAGGAAAGAAATGTTGGAGGGAACGTTGATTTTCACGTGACACTCGTTTTTTGTTTTGCACCGACTTGTTACAACTATTCAACAACTTCGGATCACAGTGGTTACAAACAAATATAACAACTGGTACCGAAAAGGCAGTTGTTCCAGATGTATATTACAACTGCCAAAAATACACAGTTGTTACAAAATGCATATTACAACTGTCCGCTTATGCCAGTTGTAAATAAAAAGTTGTAATATAGCTGTTTTGTTGTAGTGATAATATCTGATAATGATGGTTTGAAAATTTACGTACTTTCGAAATAAATTTATGTGTTAAATTAGATAATTAATCTAATATCTGATAACATTTTTATCTACCTTGGTGCCGTGTATATCATCAATCTCAAAGTAGTAGTAGCAACATATCTTGTTTAAGATTAATTTAAAATATTATTTCTTCTTAAAATTGAGATAAGGTGCATGCATTCGTTCATAGAGTGGTGGTATCAATTAATTATATTTAATCTTCGTTTATTCATCTAAGCATGTAAATATTAAAAAAAAAATGCAAAAAACAAACACGGCCCTTTTTGATGTGTCCAAAATTTTGATTAGCTCTTTTTTTTATTCTATTACAATGGTAAGGCATGTCTAACTATTTAGTTCTGTACATTAATACATAATATATTATATATGTTTAGCAATCAGATTTTGGTTTAAAAAAGGGTAAAGTTTAAAGATTGAAGCTATAGTAGAATTCATCATTTTCGTACGTAACATTTCTATATACTGTTAAATGGAATTGTTTGGAATCAATTTCCAATTGATTCAAATAATATTTCTTTAAATTTCAACACAGCTATTAATTTATACAAATATAAGATATTTCGGAAATCAACATGTTCGATCCCATATTCTAAAAATGAATGTATTTACTATTAACATAACATATGATGAAAGTGATAACTTTGGCGACTGCATTGGACTGCTACAACTTGCTAAATATTTTTCCAGCATTTTTAGTTAGTTCATAGTGGTTATGTTGTATTGTAGGTAAATATAGAGTGTAATAAAATGATTCGATTATATTGACATTAATAATTTAGTGTGGTCATGTTAATTTGCAGCAAACACACTTGAAAAGGGCATTATAGTCTATGTTCAGGATGCCAAAATAGAAACGGTGATTGACAACAAATGGAAGAGTTTATTGCCATATAAATTCGGTATACTTAACTTACTTGATTTTACTGTATTAATATGTCATTGTAGGAAAGTAGAATAGAATAACTATTATAGATATAAATTAATTTGTAATTTCTTAGGATGTTTATAAAACATTTTATGTGTTAAAATAGTTATAAATGGATTACTTCCCATTTTTGTTTCTTATTTACCTTTCCTTTTTTGTATGAAATTGAACTAACAGACATTTGTTTTGTATGTTTCTTTCTCTATTATGACAAATATCATGAAATTGTCTTTAATTTGATCAGACATTTACATTGTGCAATTTTTATTAAATTATATGACCGTTTGCAATTGCAACGTTATTAGCAAGTATCAAATAGATTTCCCTGCTTGCCGATGCAAGGCAAGGCAATGAATAACAGAGAAGCAACGGTGTATGAACAGTACTCAAGTTGCAAATATTAGTGCTTAATTATTGCCCAATTTGTAGCCTATGTTCATACTTCAATATAAACACCTCTGAAATAAAATGACAATGCACTTTGTTTTGACCTAAAAGTTTATGACTGACTATTCAATATTGTTTTCACTTTAATAATATAAATTACACTATGCTGTGGAAAGACACTTACAGAAGTTTATATTATTTGATACCATCATTATTTTCTTATGTTTCAGGTCTACTGTTAGTAAACAAATTGGTAAATTATTGATTTTCTCATGGTCATACAACAAAAGTAAGTCGAAATGGGAAGAGAAATCAACGTTTTGGTGATACAAAAAGAAAGTGATGAAATTCTAGGTAAATATGTGCTACACCATAAGTTTTTTCATAAGAAAAGGAATTTTTATGCTTTACAGAGCATAAACATATTTGTATTTATACACAATGATAAATTATGTCATGTCTCGTGTATGTTTGTATTGTAACCACAAACTTGGTTCAGAACATTTTTTAGTGCGGTATTAAACTATGTATATTTTATTCTTTTAATTGTGCAATGTGAATAAAAATTAATTTTTATCAAAGTATGACACATTACTCACGTAGGCATCGTTGCATATTGGAAAAATTATTTCAAAAATATTTGTAAAATATTTAGTATGCATGGTAGCGGGCGCAAAATATGGTAATTTCCCCTGTATTTGAATTTATTTGCTCACATTGTGTAATCGTATTCTAAGATACCTATTTCTAGGAAAGATTATGTTATAATCTTATTTTTGCTAGTGTCTTATATATTCCACATCATTAGACGAAAATCAACATAATTATTAATATTTATGTATTTTTTTTAAAGGTTTATGGATGTAGTATCAATTATGAGAGTAGGATAAACGTGAACAAAAAAAAAGTTTGGAATACAAAGTTCTTTTTGGGTAATTGAATAAACAACTGATAAATCATTAAGTTCTTCTTTAATGTAACTTTATGTTAAATATATTTATTTATTGTTATAATTTATAAAAATATTCTTGAGTAACATATTGTTTTAATAAATTTTATTATTCATTATGTTATGCATAGTTGCCTACAAGACATTCATGACTCCATGGTCAAGATCCTTAGAGCATGATAGTTGATATGATGTTTGCATACAGCCAGTTTAACATTCACGAGTACTACTTCTATTAGTAAACTATAATATGCACTTCGGTTTAATATTTATCATTATGTTTGAGGTTATGTTTTTCCGTCTTTCAATTAAATAAAAAGTAAAAACTACTTCGACCCTTTTCATTAATGTATAGTATGGTATAGTATTTTATTAGTAGTTTAACATTTTAATAGTCACTATATATTCTATAAAATATAAATGATATGTTCATCTGTTTCATGTGCACTTTACATATATTTATCTATGCTATGATAATAACTATAAGAGAGGCATTTAGGGATGATTATGGTAAAGAACAATTTGTCACAAAGGATAAGTGAAATAAATAGAAAACTCTCTTCGCACATGCATGTGCATGCACATATATGCATATGTCCGTAACTGTTATGTGCACATTTGATTTATTTAAGAGGAAGACGCATTTTATTTAATAATTATGTTAGAAAAATGATTTTATTTACATCACCATAACATTTCATTTGAACATGCAAGTAAGCCTCTTCCTTTCAAGGTAATCGTGTAAGGGATAATCAAGGAAAGTGACCAATAATTCAATAATCCCATGCCTTGCTGAATACTTGTTAATAGCTTAACATATTGAGTTAATGTGTTTTTTTGTATAATTCAGAAGATGATATCCCAACATGTGTTTTTATGTTTAACTTTTACTTCTGCCAAAAACCATTGGTAAGTACTAACAGACGATAATTATTCCTTACCTCTTTGGTACATATTAGTATAATATTTATAACCAGAATTCCCATAATAAATCAATACATTACAGTGCACAAAACATAGATGATTAGACTGTGTGCATCATAGCTTACTTTTCTATACGTCTAAATAAATGAAGACAGCGATGCAGTTGCACACTTTTATCATATGAAGGAAAGCATTGCTACCATAGAGATCATTTGATTAAATCCTGACCGCATATTCATTTACTCGCTGCACATATCTTTTGGGCCAAATTATGTACAAGCTCAAGTTTCGGTTTATAAATACTTTCAACTCTCTGATGTAATAGTGTATTCTGCATATCTCAATAACCAATATATCAAATATTGTAACAGAGAGTTTATTATCAATAAAACCAAGACAATATTTATTTTCTTCTGATCTCTCATATATTCTCTGTTTAAAACTTTACATGGTATCAGAGCTTATCATGCTTAACAGCACAACATCCAAAGAAGATACAAGAGAAAGATTTTAAAGTTTTTCCATCAAAAATTCTTCATCATTTGGAGAATCATTTTTTACCCATCAGATTGTATAATCATCATTTGGGTAAAACCAAGTTTATCTTCTCAAATCTAGTGTCTTGCCAAGCTATATACTGACTGCACTTAGATTTTCATTAAAGACAACTTGATCAAGAAAGCAACAGAAACCAGATTCAAGAAAACAGAAAATCATCACAGCAAATTTGAAAACAAGACTAGCACCGCGCCAAGATCCATCAGATAACACTTATCATTTGGATCTAGCTGCATCATACCTGCTTTTCATCAACTTCTTGAGGATTTTCTTGTTCAAGAACCATATCTGAAACCCTCTTTTTAGTTTAGGCAGAGACTGTACCACTACAAGAATTACTGTTTATAGCAACGGGGGAGGGCATCGGTCGCCAACGGCCTTTGACCAACGGCTTCCAACGGCGAGCAACGGCAAGCTTTCTTCCGGAATTTTTTAATAACAAAAAACACATGCCGTTGGAAGCCATTGTAATATTGTCGTTGGCGGCCGTTGCATGCCGTTGGAAATCCGCGACTTACCTGCAGATCAATCTTTTTTCCTCATTCCCATTCCACCCGAAAAAAAACAAAAAACCTTAATTTTCCCGCCCTAAAAAATTTCCAACCCCGTTTTATCCCATTCTACACGTTCTAGCATTCTCATCTTCGTTTGCAAGCTTCACAACCTTCAAAATCAGGTATTATTTACTAAAACCCTAATTTTGTTAAAATTTTAATTTTAGGTAAATTGGTAATTTTTGTGTATGTATTGTGCTATTGTTTGTGTAGTGTAGTGTATTGGACCTTAATTATTGTTATTAAACTAATTATTGCATGTTTAACTATGATTTGTTAAATTAGGTTTATTATTAAATTAGTTTCAAACTTAATAATTGTTACTAACCTAAGCATGAACCTCGCTTGTTATTATATTGGTGATTGAATTGCGTAAAAGCGTACGTAGAAAGTGATGGTATTGACATATAAATTGTTCACTTTTGACATGTTATGATACGATATATACGTGATACATTTTGTGCATGACTGGATGTGATTTGTGATGCGATTATATGTATAACATTGTTTGTTTATTTTATACGTTGCGCACACACACTGGATCAATCTTCTTCTTCCTCATTCCCATTACACCCAAAAAAAAACCAAAAACCCCAATTTTCCCACCCTAAAAAATTTCCAACCCCATTTTATCCCATTCTACACGTTATAGCATCCTCATCTTCGTTTGCAAGCTTCACAACCTCCAAAATCAGGTATTATTTGCTAAAAACCTAATTTTGTTAAATTTTTAATTTTAGGTTAAATTGGTAATTTTTGTGTATGTATTGTGCTATTGTTTGTGTGGTGTAGTGTATTGGACCTTAATTATTGTTATTAATCTACATGTTTAACTATGATTTGTTAAATTAGGTTTATTATTAAATTAGTTTCAAACTTAATAATTGTTACTAACCTAAGCATGAACCTCACTTGTTATTATATTGGTGATTGAATTGCGTAAAGGCGTACGTAGAAAGTGATGATATTGACATATAAATTGTTCACTTTTGACATGTTATGATACGATATATACGTGATACATTTTGTGCATGACTGGATGTGATTTGTGATGCGATTATATGTATAACATTGTTTGTTTATTTTATACGTTGCGCACACACACTGGATTTTTTTTGTTTTAGGAAAAAATCATTATATATGCGTTGATTCAACAAATTGTTTATTGATATAAAAGTTTAAATTTTATGAAAATAAAATTTAAACTTTTATATCGCTAATTTTAAATTTAAAACCCTTAGAGTGTTTTTGGCCCCGTCTGATAAGTATTGTATATGATCGTTGCGTGGATATTCGTTTTTTTAACAGAACGGACATCTATATTCATCGTGTACAGTATTTGTTGGATTTGTCCCTGTATTGGACAAGTTACAAAAATAATAACGTAATTAAATCTCGTAAATCATTTCAGTTTAAACGGTTCGTAAAATTTCGGCAGCGCTTCCCTTTATGTTCCTTTGTGTACACGCAATTGTGTACTGTTCAGGGAACTAAAGCGAAGTGCTGTCGAAATTTTGTTAAATCGTTTAAATTGAAATGATTTATGCGATTTAATTACATTATTGTATTTGTAATGGGAGGTAGGATGACCCATCAACAAAGTGTCAATGATCAATTAATATCAAATTCGCTAACAAAATTGTTTAAATAGAATATAATGTTTATTTCAAAATAAGCTTTAAGTATTATTTTAACAGATATAACAAAAACAAGAAGAATGTTTATAAAATTGTTTTAATAAAAAACATCAATGCAAATTTATATCGTACTTTTTAATTATATACGTAGGTAAATGGACAATTATTTTACTGATCGGAGCTGGATGTACAAAAAACGAAGGGTCGATACTGAAGGCTCAACAGGTGAACATTTTAATAATGGTGTTAGCGTATTTATGGATTTTGCTTTACGTAATAATGGAAACTACAAAGAAATCCGTTGTCCATGTAGTAAATGCAAACTGTTAAAGCATTTGATACCACAAATGGTTAGAGTTCATTTGCGTCAGTACGGTTTCGTGTCGAACTATTTGATTTGGGATCGTCATGGGGAACAGTTAGCATCTAATCCTGTACAAGATGAGGAGGTGTTGAGTAATGAAATTGGTACGAAAATCTTGTAGAACATATGGTTGAAGATGTTGCATGTTCAATGTTTCCTGTTCCTCAATTAACTGACGACGATGGTAATGCTGAAGAAGAACCAAATATTGGGGCAAAAAAAAAATATGATTTGTTGGATGCCTCGAAAAAACCCCTTTGGGAAGGCTGTACAAGCAGAACCCAATTATCAGTAACTGCTGAATACATTGCGATGAAATCTAAATACAACCTCACAGAATCTGGATTTACGGCTGTTGTACAAGCTGTGAAACGACATATGCCTCCTAATAATCTAATGTGCGAAAATCATTACGAAGTAAAAAAACCGATGTCGGCTTTCGGTTTACCGTATCAAAAAATAGATACATGTCTAAAGGGTTGCATGTTGTTTTGGAAAGAAGATATCAATCTTAGAAATTGTAAAATATGTAATCAAGAAAGATACAAACCAAGAAAGAAAAAGGGAAAGGAAGTCCCGTATAAGCGTATGCATTATTTGCCAATTACTCATAGACTTCAAAGGTTATATGCATCTTCTGTAACTGCGCAACATATGAGATGGCACGGTGTGTGAACACAGGAAGAAGGTACGTTAACACATCCAGCTGATGGGGAAGCATGGAAGCATTTTGACCAGAAATATCCTGATTTTGCGTCCGAAATTCGTAATGTTAGACTTGGTTTATGTACGGATGGATTTTCTCCATTCTCTCAATTTGGTTCGAAATATTCGTGCTAGCCTATAATTGTCACACCTTATAATTTACCTCCTTAGATGTGTATGAAAACTCCATATATGTTTCTTACAGTTGTCGTTCCTGGTTCCGATGGTCCGACACAAGGAATCGATGTTTATTTACAACCATTGATTGATGAATTAAAAAAATTGTGGTACGAGGGAGTAGAGACATATGATATTTTCCAAAAAAAGAACTTTCGCATGTATGCTTCTTTATTGTGGACAATCAGCGATTTTTCTGCATATGCAATGCTTTCAGGTTGGAGTACGGCCGGTCGTCTAGCTTGTCCTTATTGCATGGAAGAAACACGAGCAATTTTTTTACCTCATGGAAAGAAAGTTTCATGGTTTGACTGTCATCAATGTTTTCTTCATATTAATCACCCTTTTAGAAGAGATAAAAAAACTTTACAGCTAATAAATATGAAACTTTGAGACCACCTACGGTTTGGTCAAGCGAAGAAATTTATGAACTTGTAAAGGATTATCCAAAGATACATGAAACCGGAGAACAAATTGAAATTCAAGGCAAATCATCGATTCATAACTGGTGCAAACAGAGCATATTTTGGGAATTGCCTTATTGGAAAAATCTATTGATTCATCATAATATTGACGTGATGCATAGTGAGAAAAACGTGTTTGATAATCTGTTTAATACAATTTTGAATGTTAAAGTGAAGACGAAAGATGATTTGAAATCAAGACGTGATATCGAAGTAATATGTAATCGTCCTGAGCTTCATATAAAACCAAATGACACAAAAAAGCCAAAAGCTTGCTATGAGCTAGACAACAATCAAGTTAAATTACTTTTAAAATGGGTGGAAGGATTAAGATTCTCAGATGGCATATCTTCTAATCTTTGTAGATATGTTGACTATAAGAAAAATAAACTTAGCGGGATGAAAAGTCATAATTGTCATGTTATGATGGAAAATTTATTACCCGTCGCTTTTAAAGAACTGTTGCCCGTAAAAGTTTGGACTGTTGTAACAGAACTTAGTCTGTTTTATAAAGAGATTTGTTCAACTACATTAAAAGTTGATCGTCTACGTAAACTTGAGGAAGAAATCTCGATATTGCTTTGCAAACTGGAAAAAATATTTCCTCCAGGTTTTTTCAATGTTATGGAGCATTTACCTATTCATCTTCCATTTGAAGCACGTCTTCGAGGGCCTGTGCAATATGGATGGACGTATCCATTTGAAAGGTATATTGATATTTAGTTTATTACATATTGGTTTAATTAAATGTATAAAAAATTAATTTAAAATAATTTTTGCTAGGCATTTGAATCATCTAAAGAAAAAAGTTAGACAGAAAGCTCGAGTTGAGGGTTCGATTTGCAAATCGTACATCGAAGAAAAAGCTTCGTTTTTTTTCTCTCACTATTTCAGCGACCATGTGAACATATCATTTGAAAGTGCTACGTGTAATGATGAAGGCATAGATGAAGATGATTGTCAAGCGACTTTATCTATTTTTAAAAAACTGGTCGGCCTGCCGGTAAATGTGTGGAAGTATGGTTGGATGATAGAGATTATCAAGTAGCACACACGTACATTCTTCTCAACTGTGCCGAAGTTGCACCATTTATTAGGTAATATATATACACATACGTCTACACATGCATATCATCTACACATATGTATACACAAATATGCACACATGTATTTTAATCATAATGCAACATTTGTTTTATAATTGCAGTATTTACGAATCACAACATCCAAACGACGATATCGATAAAGAATTTGCTGCTTTTCTAACTACGTTTTTGATACAACAAATTGTGTTGTGGATGAAGGATTGAAACATTTAGCTATGGGACCAAAAAGGATAGTCAAGACATATCCAATATTCTTTGTCAACGGATATAAATTTAATACCAAAGAATATGGTGTCGAAAAATCAACTAACAATACTGGTGTATTTGTCAAAGGTGGTGATGATCCAAATGATCACATAAATGACTTTTATGGCGTGCTGACCCAGATTTTGCAGTTGACATATTTCACCCGACCCGCAGAAGAAGTATTTTTGTTTAAATGCAACTGGTTTAGCAACGTTCCAAGTTCTGGAATAAACATGGATCCAAAATATAATCTTATAGAAATAAAACATACTTCGAGGTATTATAAGTACGATCCTTTTGTACTTGGCAAACAAGCTCTTCAAGTTTATTATGCTCCTTACCCATCTTTAAGAAGAGATAAAATAGATTGGTCGGCTGTTTTTAAAACCAAACCAAGGTTTACATTTGATGGACGGAATATTCCTGAACAACAAGCTTACCAAGCAGATATCGAGTAAAATAGAGGAATAATAGTAACCGACGATCAAATAGATTTTGGACCTCTAAACGATGAATCAAATGCATTAATTGAAGCATTTGAGAGTATAGAGGAACAAAATATAGAGTGCGAAGAAGAGTCTGAATCCGAAAGCGATGAGGATTGATCACTAATCAATATTTTGATAAGGTAATTTTTTTTTCATTTTTTTGTTTCCAAAGTAATTTTATATGATATGTATTACATAGTCTCTTTTATGTTACGCCATAATGTATGTTACGCCATGTTCATTATTCTGACACCATTTGCATATTAAATTAATCAATGTTACTCTTGCTTTTATTTATACTATGATTTCATATAGGTATGTCGGGACGCAGACGTTCACACTCCGGATCTTCCAGCTCACAGAGAGGTGATGATGCTGGTCCTTCATAGCCGGGTGTTCGGCCTATGGTATGGCTGAAACCCAAAGCCGATGGAAGGTAAGTATAAAGTTTCAAAATTAAATTTTATTCCATACAATCTTTTATCAAATATATATAGTAGTAACGGAATACTAAATGTTTTTTCTTGTTTTACACAACGGTGGGTTTTCGTTGGAGCCTTCCAACATAGTGCTCACGATCTCGCGACGGGCGTATATGGCTCGTATGACCTCGTGTTGGCCGAGGTGGACTGCGATACCAGAGGGGGTGCGGGAGGCTATCTGGCAGGACTTTTTGGTATGTGTGGTATATCAATTATTGCATTATGTAGTCATGTACATTATGTCAATTCATGTTTGCACTATTTATAGCAACTGTATAACTCATATTTTTTGAAACGTGCAGGGGGAAGTGGACTTGGCCGATTCTTATGTTTCTGTTGTCCGGCGCCATTGGAGCAGCAAAATTGCAAAAAACTATCGCGAAACAATAAACAACATCAAAATATCAGGAAAGAGGCCTCGTTGGATGAGTGAAGTTGTCTTTGATGAGTTCGCCACCTGGTGGAGCAACTGGTAAATCTATCATATATTTAATTTAAATTATTTGAGGCAAATAATATATAAATAATTAAAACTGTCAAAACAGTTTTTGTTTTCAATTTAAATTTGCAGAGGCAGTCCGAGAGGAATTCTGCAAATAGGAGCAGGAACCCCGTTACACATCGCGGTGGTTCCAAGTCTTTCCAGCATCACCGGGAAGATTTGGTATAATTATTAAATAAGATAAATAGTTAATTATTTTAAGTTTTAATTTGTTAAAATATAAATAATGTATATTTATATGTGCATATTTCAGGAGAGACAACGCGCGGGGGGAGGAGGGGTTGTTAGTTATTGGGATGTGTTTACCCATATACATGCCTTGACTCAGGTCGATGATTCCGGCGTAGTTTCTTACTCTTGGGACCACGATGACAAAGCGCGTGTTGCCTATGTAAGTATAACATAAGTAACTAAAACTTACAAGTTAATTGAAATAACGTTAACTAAATTCAATTATATTTTGCATGACAGCAAAAGTTCCATGAAGCGCGGACAGACTTACTTGAGGATATGGGACGAGCTCACTTGACCCCCGATGAGGAGGACACCATTTTTGAGTCTGTCATGGATCCAGTGACCTGCGGCAGACGCTACGGATATGGAAGCCAATCGGTAATTTTAAGTTAAATTTTAAAATAATTATTCTGATTAATTAGTGTGTTAATCATATGTGTGTGTTAATTATTAGTGTGTGTTAATCAATTCTTTAATTGGGTTGAATTCAGGTTTAAGTTAGTAAATATCCTTATACTAGTATATTCCATTCATATTCTGAACTATCATGATTTAGTTTGTTTTATGAATTTGTTAGTGAATATATATAGGTTAGTTAATTTGCAATTATTTTAATACTAATTTTTTAGTGTAGTTGATAATTTAAATTTGTTTACAGGTTCAGACAGCCCAAAGAGAATATCAAAAGGCTCAAGATAAGGAAGAGATTGCGCAGCTACGAGACGAGCTTGCCGAGATGCGGGAACGCAATTTGTTGCATGAAGCAAGGACAGAGGAGATGAACCGACGTATGGCGGAGTTCATAGCACAATATGGACAGCCTCCTTCATCTGGTGGTTCTGGTGCGGAGTGATTTAGGTATGTTTTGTTATTGGCATGTATATTTTAGAGTTGGTGAGGATTTGATACATTCTGATGGTTTCTATGTATATCTGGATTTGATACATTCTGATGGTTTGGTTGTGGATGTTGGTTTGGATTTGTTGATGTTGGTTTGGATTTTTTGATGTTGGTTATGTTGTGTTATGTTTGGATATTGGTTTATGTTGAAATATATGCATGATTTGGTTATATATATATATATATATATATATATATATATATATGTGTGTGTGTGTGTGTGTGTGTTTGGATATGTATTGATATAGTTGTTATATATGTGCTCGAAATGGAGCTGTTTTGATATAATTGTGGTTGTGTGTTGTTGGAAGCAAGCACTGCTGGTTTTATAAAAAAAATATACCCAGATTTCCAACGGCTTCCAACGGCGACTAACGGCCAAAACGTCCGATGGATTCCAACGGCTTCCAACGACAAATTCCAACGCATTCCAACGAATTTCTAATGGTAGTTTGGTCAACAGGATTTGCCACGTTGGCAAACTTGCCGTTGGAAGCCATTGGTATAACCCCGTTGATGCCGTTGGAGGCTGTTGAAATGTATACCAACGGCCTTTCCAACGGACTCCAACGGCTGCCCGCCGTTGGAAAGAGCCGTTTCTCTTGTATTGTACATCATGACAGATGATCAATCAGCAAACTTTGATAATGCTGCTTTTGAGCAGCAATCTGATGCAACAGCAAAGCTAATCAAATCAGTCACATGCCCACGGAGTCAACTTATTAAAGTTCATCTTGATGAAAATAACTATCTGTTGTGGAAACTACAGATTGAAACTGCTATGCAGAGTTATGGCCTCGAAGGTTTTCTTCTTGGCACAATACCAACTCCACCAAAATTCATCACTGTTCAAGAAAATAAAATAGAAAGCAATGAAGAGTATGTCAAACATCACAGGCAAGATAGACTGATATGCTTCTGGTTGCTGTCATCTATAAACACTAATCTTTTATCACATGTTATTGGATGCAAATCTGCTTGTGAAATTTGGTCAACAATTGAAAAAGTTTTCAATACTCAATCAGCAGCAAAAGTTATGTATCACAAGAGACAGCTACAAAATATCAGAAAGGAAAATTACTCTATGAGAGAATATCTGTATAAAATCAAGACAATTTGTGTTCTGCTTGAGGCTACAGGTCACAAAGTATCTGATTCTGAACAGATTTTAACCATATTAAATGGTTTGAGTGATGAACCTAAAGCCGTGGTGGCAGTTATATCATCTCATAAGGTCTTACCATCAGTGGATGATGTTCACTCTATACTACATGCTCATGAGGCCAGGATAAACAATAAAAGACCTTAAGAATCTGTTTACCATCAATTACACCACCAACACAAGAAACAAGAATCAAAACAACAACAAAAGTGATAAACAATCACAGAGAGGGGGATACTCCAATAGATCAAGGGGAAGATACAACAACAACAACAATAGACCAAGATGTCAAATCTGTGAAAGAATTTGACATACAGCTGTAAAATGCTATTTAGATATTCAAATCAGAATAACAATAATTCAAGAAATGATAATCACAATGTCAATGTGGCTCAAGCAAGCTCCAACAGTCAAGCAGACAACAAAGATCACTGCTCAAGTGAAAATGGTCAATCAGAACATGTGCATGATGACTACTGGTATCCTGATTCAAGGGCAACTAATCATATAACTAACAACTTAGAAAACTTAAATCTTGGTAACAAGGAGTATAGAGGTAAACAGCCTATTCGCATGGGCAATGGTAAGTGTATCAAAATTTCTCATGTAGGAGGTGCTTCTATTAAAGGAAAGAAACAATTATTCCTACATAACTTATTAAGAGTGCCAAATATTAAAAAGAATCTTATAAGTGTATCTCAATTTGCTAATGACAGTAAAGTTTACTTTGAATTTTACTCTAAATACTGTCTTGTTAGAGATATATTAATTAAAGATGTTTTATTGCAGGGTGATGCTGAAAAGAGATTATATAGATTTAAGTCTGTCAACTGTACCAATTCTATAAAGGAGCAAAACTGTTGTAATCAGTGTGAAATGAAAAACTGCAGTAGTATATTTGATCTTTGGCATCGCAAACTTGGTCATCCTAGTGCTAAAGTTGTTAAACAAGTTCTTAATGAAAATTGTAAATCTTGTGATGATGTTTCTCTTCCTCATATATGCACACACTGTCAAATGGGTAAGAGTCACAAATTGCCATTTGATGACTCTTCAACCAAATATTCCAAACCTCTTGAACTTGTTGCTACTGATCTTTGGGGACCAGCGTCAACATGTTCAGATTATGGTTATAAATACTATATATCCTTTGTAGATGCTTATACAAGATACACTTGGATATATTTCTTAAAAAATAAATCTGATACACACAAAGTTGTATTGGATTTTATCACCATGGTTGAAAAATAACTTAGTTCACATGTTAAAGTTTTACAATCAAATGGTGGAACAGAGTATAAATCCCTTAAGGATTACTTTAGTAAAAAGGGAATAATTCATAGGACTACATGTCCCTATACATCTGAACAAAATGGCTTATTTGAGAGAAATCATAGGCACATAGTTGAAAAAGGGCTTAGTTTATTAGCTCATGCAAACTTACCTCTAAAATTTTGGCCTGAAGCTTTCAACACTGCAATCTATCTTATCAATAGACTGCCAACCAAAATTCTAGAGGGTATGACCCCCATAGAAAAATTATAATGGGTGAATCCAAATTATTATAGTTTAAAAACCTTTGGGTGCTTATGCTTTCCATATTTAAGGCCTTATAACAACAATAAGATAAGCTTTAGATCAAAACCATGTATATTTCTTGGATATGCCACTAATCAAAAAGAATACAAATGTCTAGATGATAGTGGAAAACTTTTTATTAGTAGGCATGTTGTATTTAATGAAAATGTATTCCCTTTTAGAAATTCAAAAGTGAAAACAACAAGCAAGGTACATAATCCAAGTGTATTAATACCTGAATTCTGAGAATGAGAATCAAACAGAGGTGAAGAGGACTACTGGAAATCATCAAACTCATATGTAGTCTCTGTTTAGCGAAATTCAGATTGGATTGATGATTCCAGTCATGCCAGTCAATCACCTGCAATTTCAACAAATGAAGAAAGTCAAAAAGCTCAAGACCCAACAAACTGATTCAAATGACAATACTTGTCATGATAATACTGGCAGTTTACCTCATACTGATTCCGCAGTCAAATCTAGTCATCCCATAATCACTAGAGCTAAAAATGGCATCTTTAAGCCAAAAGTATACATTGCCAACACAAGTCTTGATGAACCATCAAGCTATGTGCAAGCTGCAAAACACAGTAACTGGAGAGCAGCAATGGATGAAGAGTATAATGCTCTTATAAAAAACAAGACATGGGATCTTGTGTGTCCACCAGCACATAAAAACATTGTTGGATGTAGGTGGACATACAAGATAAAAAGAAATTCTGATGGGACTATCAGTAAATATAAGGCGAGACTTGTTGCCAAGGGTTACACCCAACAGTATGGGCTTGACTTTACTGAAACCTTTTCTCCGGTAGTCAAACCCTCTACAATAAGGCTCATACTCACAGTTGCACTCCACAAAGGTTGGAGAATAAGGCAAATGGATGTCAATAATGCCTTTCTAAATGGCATATTAGAAGAAGAGATCTATATGATGCAACCACCTGGCTATGAACAAAATACAAACCTTGTGTGCAAATTAAATAAGGCAATATATGGCCTCAAACAAGCACCAAGAGTATGGTTTGATAGACTAAAATCAACTTTAATATCAAATGGATATCAGTCTATCAAATTATATACTTCATTGTTCATTAAAATCAGCCAGTTATCAACCATTTACATTCTAATTTATGTTGATGATCTTATAATCATAGGTAACAATCAAGATGAAGTCAATCAAATTATCTGCTATCTGGATAAGCAATTTTCAATCAAAGATCTTGGAGACCTCAATTATTTCTTGGGAATTGAAGTTCACAGAACAACAAATTCAGAGATAACATTGTGTCAAAGGAAATATGTATCACAACTGCTGGCTAAAACAAAAATGGAAGATGCAAAACTCAAGCCAACACCAATGATAAGCAATCAAAGTTTATCAAAAAACAAGGGAGAAGCCATAAATAATACTAAACAATACAGAAGTGTTATAGGAGCATTACAATATGCTACTATAACACAACATGATATTGCATTCAATGTAAACAAACTCTCTCAATTTATGCAGAATCCACTGGACGAACACTGGAAGGCAGTCAAGAGGATTCTTAGATACTTAAAGGGAACAATAAATCATGGCTTATCTCTCAAAGCTTGCAAAAATCTTAATTTAACTGGATATGCAGATGCTGACTGGGGCACAGATTTAGATGACAGAAAATCAGTCACTGGATATTGCATATTCATTGATAAAAACTTGATATCATGGTGTTCCAAAAAACAATCAACTATCTCAAGATCTAGTACAGAAGCAGTGTATAGGAGTGTAGCCAGTGCCACGGTTGAGATAATGTGGTTACAGTCAGTTTTGAATGAATTAAAATTGAAACCAGATACCAAGCCAACACTGTAGTGCGACAATCAAAGTACTGTCTATATGACAGCTAATCCTATACTACACTCTAGAACCAAACATATTGAGATAGATCTATACTTCGTTCGAGATCAAGTCATTAAAGGAAACTTACAAGTTAACAATTTACCTGCCACTTACCAAAGAGTAGATACACTCACCAAACCCTTGTCAAGAAAGAACTTCGTGAAGTTCAGGTCTGAGCTAGGAGTCACTGAAATTCATCCCTCTCTCAAGCTCAACAAGCCATATTTTCACCAAATCGGAGAGCAGAAGAAGAAAGAACATCAAAGAAATCAACTTGCTCTCGATTCAAATCATAACCACTCAGATCTTCGAGAAACTAAAGAGAGCAACTCAAATCGGACATCCGGATGGCATAGAAAGAAGGAGCAATGAGAATTTTGTGAACTGCATCAACTCAACCAGAGAATCGAATGATTTCGCCTCACAAACTCTAACCCTAGAAATTGGGTTAGGGTTCGAGGGGGGAAATAAATGAAGACAACGATGCAGTCACACACTTTTATCATCTGAAGGAAAGCATTGCTACCGTAGAGATCATTTGACTAAATCCTGACTGCATATTCTTTTACTCGTTGCACATATCTTTTGGGCCAAATTATGTACAAGCCCAAGTTTCAGTTTATAAATACTTTCAACTCTCTGATGTAATAGTGTATTCTGCATATCTCAATAATCAGTATATCAAATATTGTAACAGAGAGTTTATTATCAATAAAATCAAGACAATCTAATCTCTCATATATTCTATGTTTAAAACTTTACACGCCTACACAATTATTTTTTGCGCATTCTACTTTCTACAAATTGAGGAAGATGTCTTCTCCTTCGGTTCAAACTTACATTATTTAGCAGCTGGCTCCATTTCATATTAATTTTAAGACATATTTCAACATTTATTTACATCACTATATACTTTCTTAGCTAATATTTCTTTCTTTAGCAGTTTCACTAGCACTTAAAAGTATTTCAGGTTCAGACGCAGTGAATCCCATGATACATCGAAGTTCATTCAATATTCAACAACCTCTATGCAATGGATTCTATAATGATTATGATGCTTACCAACTATTTTTAGTATGGGTATTCCTGTTTTGGTGTTTTACAAACTATGTATGGTATCGTATTATTTTTCAAGTCAACGTGTCTTTTGTTCTCTCTATTACATGGTATTTGAACATCAAAACCTCACCATTACACCCACTGTTCTGTACGTTCAATTGTATGGTACGCAAATGTGTTGTCCTATTATAGAATAATACTGCTATATCATATTATTTGAGCACATAATTGAATATTCGTGAATACATGTGTACCTTACGTGACAAGGCCTAAAGTTGTGCTCATGTGTGAACATACATGTCCACAAATTGCATATCTCTGTTCACTACCTTCCATCTGGTAGATGTGTTTTTCACTATATCAAATCGATATTTCAAGCCTTTTTCAAACTTTCCCACATGCAAATATCTAATTCCCGCGGTTTAAAATGCTTCTAAGAGGAATTATGTATTATGTGTGTGGTGACATGACAGATTAGCAAGAATATTTTTTGGATCAACTAGCATTTTTTTTAGCTTCTCTTCGAGCCACATAGAACCTATTAGACCTTCATATTTTCAAAAATGTTACCCAAGATTTTCTTCTGAGTTGAAAAATCTTGCTACCAAACTTTTTTCTTTGCATCCCATTGCATACCCTACAATCATAGCCATATAGAAGGAACTATGAATACATACTATGTATCTTAATGCAAAAAATATATTGACCAAAATAACAATACACCCCATGTGCATAGCATGGGTTCGCACTACTTGGAATGTAAAAGGGTAGTTGAAAATACGATTTAATAACTAGCAAAAAGCAAAATAACATATCATTGGATTATGTTATGTGTTCAATCCTATTCAAATCGCTAGTGGATTCAATATACGAAGAATTTGTAGTTGTATTCACTAATTATTAAGATCCCATCACTTATTGAGAGTAGCTTAAATGGAGTTCGACAAGAGTTGAAGATACCACCCGAAATTTTTTATTTGAGCGAACCGAGGGAAGTTAATTCCTCAGTATATGTGGTTTGAGTTGAATGAAGATGGTGATTTTATATTTTAAAGGTGATGTTTGAATTAAAGAGGTGTTTCTACTTTGCTTTGCATAAATGTTGATGTATATGTATAATTATGTAATATCGCGGAATTTCAAGAAATTTAAAATGTGATAATCTCCTTTATTTATTATTTAAAATTGGTAAAATTATTATTTTCAAACAAAAATAATAATAATGTGATGTTTCTAAATATAATTATAAATAGATTTTTAAATGGAATAATTATTTACAAATTTAATTGGTGTTGTTTTATAAATAGACTTTAAATAGACCTATTATTTTCAAATTTAATAATGTGTTTGTTTAAATTAATATATATATATATATATATATATATATATTTGAGTTGATTTTAAATTGAATTCTAAAATTTGAATTTGAATTTGAAATTTGGATTTAAATTTGAATTTAAAGGATATATATATTTTAAAAACATTTTGTATTTTTAATATATATGAATAAGGCTTTTATTTAAAATAAGATTTGTTTTATATTATTTTTCTTAAAGAATTTATTATATAAATTGGAAAGTATTTATTTAATAGTAATAAATACAAAAGCTTTATATTAACATTTAAAAATGGATTAAATATACTATATATGACTTTATTTAGAATATAATTGGTTTTTATTTTATTTTCTTTTAAAGATTTTTATTTATATAAATTTAGAAAAGCATTTATTAATTAGAAAGGTATTTATTAATTTGGAAAATTAATATAAAAGCTTTTAAAATCTTTTTAAAATAAATAAAAATTGCTTATTACAAGTGGTAGCTTCTTAATCATGTTAAATACATGTGTAATTTAATAAAGTATGGTATTGACAAATGTTGATTTAATTGAACAAGTGTCATAAGTTGTTTCATTTTTCTTTAATTTTAAATAAATCCTAATTTACATTATATAAACTTATATCTCCTCTTTCCCATCTCTTTTCTATTTCATTTCTAAGAAAACTCAAAACCATGTTAAACTATTTTTCCAAAACCAGAAACAAACCTGAAAACTTTCTCAAACAAGAAAATCAAAACAACTCAAGTTCAAATTCAAACCCTGTAAACCCTTTTAACAAGCCTGTAAAATTCCTCAAACCAAAATCAAAACCCTGTCAACCACTTTGTCTTCAACCTGTAAAAAAATTCTCAAACTCAAGAATCAAAACCTGTAAAACAATTTTCAAGCAATCACCAGAACAAATCAAACCCTGTAAATCTTTTTCAAATCAGAAGCCAAACCTGTATTCTTTTCAAAAAAACTTGGAGCATCAAGCGTGTAACCATTTTCAAATCTGAGATTACCAAAGCAACATCAAGTATTTTGTTCTGCAAAATTCAAAGCTTTCTAGTTTCAAAGAAATCAAAAGCAATTCAAAAAAATCAAAAGCAATTCAAAGTTTCCAGTCTCAAAATGTAACAATCCTGTAATTTGCAATTATTTTAAATTGAATTTCCTGATTTAAAATTTTTATTTTATTTATTAAAATGAATAATTTTTGTTATTTTAAATATAAATTTTGATTTTGATGTAAATTAGAATTCCAAACATGAATAAATAGATATTTTCCAGAAATGTGAATTTTGGTCAATATGGTCAAACTTTGACTTTTAATTTTAAAAATTTTAAATTTGAATTTTTAAATTTTATCTTTTATTATAAAAATAAATAAAATTTCAAGTATACTACTTTTCGTTTTGTTGGAATCTGATTAATATTGTGAAAGTTATGATTTTTAAACCATTGTATGTAAATTGTTTTATTTAACAAAATTGTTTATTTTAATTTATATAAATAATATTTTTGTTCGTCATATCATGTTCTAATTTGTGTATATATGTGTAACAAGATATGTTATATATATATTTTATTTTTAAAACATTTTAAAAGTGTAGTGGTAATTTTTCAATGTTTATTGTATTTTGTTTACAATTTTAAATTCTAGTTTCAGTTTAATAAACTATTTTCTTTATTTACGTTTTATTTTTCCTAATAATAATTGTTTATTTTCTTTTTCTCTTTATTTTTGTTTGTCTTTTATTTTTATTTACTTAATTTCTATTGGTTTATTTTGAATAAAAGAAATTAGAAATTTGAAGAGATAAAAGCCTTTTCATTTCTTGTGACTTTTCATTAGCTTGTCTTTTCATTTCTTTCTTTTGGTCATACACTTCCTATCGTATGGCCGTTATTTTGTTTATCATTCACGTGAGAAACTTTCTCACCATTTCACAATTCACGGCTACTTCACTTGAGAAATTTTTTGTAAGTTCTAATGGCTTTCATTTTCTCACCTTTTCTATTGACTTTGCCTTTGCTTCCTCTTGTGCTTTGCTCGGTCCCACCACCATCATCTCCACCAACCACCACCGTCACCATACACGGCAGCAACCACCCCATTTCCCCTTGTCCAGATCTGGCCGTGACCTATATAGGAAGCATCACCACAAAATTTGCAAAGCTCCACCAAAAAACAATGCCTAATCGACCAAGGCTTCACCATCTCCTTCATATATCACTTCGGCCACACCTCTAGAACCACCACCACCTGCTAACTTCTCCTCTGGCCATCACTTGGTCTCTGACATAACCTGAACCTTGCATGGCCAAGCCCAAATTTGACCAGGCCGAGCCTAGTGGTGCACCAAAACCACCCTCTTTTGCCTTGTCCTTTGATCTTCCCTACCTTGTAACTCCTACCCCTTCACTTACCCGTGTAGCCGTGTGTTTTGATGCCAAACCCGAGCCCTCACCACCATATTTACACCATGGCCGAGCATAAGATTGAAGGTGGACGAGCCTATGTTGAGTCATAGTCAAGCACTTTTGTGTTAAAGCTCGGTGATGTTCTTTGTTAATTCAAATTTCCATTTTGTTTCAATTTATCTTTGTATTGTATATATATGTTTATATTATCTTGTTTATTTTTTATATACAAGATCAATATCAAGGCTCCCCATTCATTCAAAGATAATTGTGCTTGTCGTGCCTTTGGAATCGTTCTTGTGTGTTGTAGTGGTCTCTAACTTTGATAAAGGTGGGTCCTTCTCACTCTGACATTATTACTTATGAAATGGTAAATGGATGACAAGTGATTAGTAATTAAAATGTTATGCAAGTTATAACTTTGTTAATTACACCTGACATATGATAAATGACAGTATATTGTGACATTGACATGTTAGTATAATTGTTTATATTGTTTTTACAAATGTTCACACTACAAGTTCCCCTGTTAGAATAGAATCACCATGGATTGAAATGATACATACCCGAACGGTTATTAGAATAGGAAAAAATCATTGTGAGCTGAAATGATAGGCTCAAGTGATTTTTATTGTATTTTATTTGACTTGGGATTGCGGGTTTGAAATGATAGAACCCGAGTTTTCTTTTTAAATTGCGGATTGAAATGATACATATCCGTATCACTTGACCTAGGTTAGAAAATTTTATACAGGCCCCGTGGTATATTTTTAAATGATTTTTCTTAAGATATGTATTTTAAAAGTATGAAATTTTGATTTAAAATGTTTATTTTATGTTTTAAGAAAGTTAAATATTTGAATTGAATTTAAGTATGTAAATTTGAAGTAAATGTGATTTTTGACTTTAAATTATATTTTTTAAAAATGTAAGTAAATAATGGAAATTAAATTTAAAATTTAAAAATGGATATTTGAAGGAAATTGTTAAGTTTTGTTAAATTAATAAGTTAAGAAGACAGTGAATTTTGACTTAACAAATGAAGTGAGTTTTAAATTGGATATTTAATTATAAAATTTTGTTGTGATAAATCATATGTTAAAATTATTTAAATGTAAAATTTTGAAGTCAAGAAATATGATTTATAAGTTTAAAATAACAAAAAATTTGAGTGTTAATGTTTCTGAAGTTATAATAGAATCTGGAATTTTATTAATAGCATTTCCAAAATGCTGTGGTATTATGACAACATTATTAAGTGCTGTTGTTTTGAATTTAACTATGTTTGAAATAACTAAATATCTATTACGGCATTTTATAAATGCCGTCATTCCTGAACTAAACTATTTTGGAAACTATAAGCTAGGATTAACACTAGAGGGGGGTGAATAGTATTAATAAAGAAATACTGAATCTTTTTGAGTTTATGTTAATTTAGACACCAATGTATGCAATATACAGACACAGATATGATCACAGAAATAAACATAGATGCAGAAATAAAATAAAAGCAGTAAAGGAAAGAACACATCGGATTTATACCGGTTCGGAGTTACTCTACATCCAGTCCCGCAACACAAGTACGGATTTCCTTTCAAAAGCAATTGTACAATTACACCCTCGGTTTCAAGGCTACGAGGTACACCCTCCAGAATTTTGATCCTCTGGGTAGAGATACTTGATTTTCGGGCCACAAGTTTACCCAATTGATTTACCAAGGCTACAATCACACCTTTTCTTTCTTGATTGATTTTCAAGGCTACAATCACACTTTTTCTCGCTTAATAGATTACAAAGAGGTCTATAACTCTGAATAGCACTGAGAATCTTGTAGAGAGAGTGATAGAGAATGAAACTAGAAGTAATCAAGTTCGATTCAATGTTGATTTCGGCAGAGTAATGATAAGAATATGTACTAAGAAAAGTGGAAGAAGAAGAGGAGTGAAAAACCAGAAAATCTAATATAAAATTCGTTGAAACTAACCCCTATTTATAGAAGAACAACAGCCATGTCCATTCATGAAGAGTTATGGCGAATAGAAACTTCTTTTGAAATTTAAATTTTGAATTCAACTGACACCATGTCGACATGGTCACCCTAGGCATGTCGATATCCCAAAGCAATTATTGGTGATTTGATTTTCTTTGAAAATAACCTTTATCTTATATTAAAACTATTTTAAACTTTACAAATATACTTGACTATAGTTAAAATTCATAAGTAAATATAGAGAATAATATATATAGATTTTAACTATAATTTTATATTTAAATCTAAGTATAAAAGTTAAATATATAATTCAAAAAGATTGTTTAAAATCAGGAGTAATTTGACTTTGAAATTAAAGATAATTTTGAGGCTAAAATTATTTAAAATTAGGATAGAGGGCTTTGATGTTTTTAAAAGGAAAGTTTTGAAATCATTTTGAAAACAAGATAATTTTGTAAAATCATTTGAATTAAAATTAGTGGATACAAAACAATGTTCCACTAGATTTTCGTAGGTTCCAACCTACTTAGGGTTCCTTCCCTTTAACAGGCTCGAAGTGGATTCCATTCCACGAATAAATTGGATTTTAAGATACCAGTGCTTTTCTACGAGTTTTAACAAAAATTCCTAATAAAAATACTTATGCTTGAACTCTTGATAATCTTGATACTCATGAGTCTTCTATCTTGATATCTTGAATCTCTATACTGTACAATCTTCATTCTTGGTACCTGCATGGTTAAATCCTGCATATATATATATATCTAAACTTATAATGTTAGTATTTATATTTTATAATCTATTCTAAGGTTGTTGTCATCAAAAACATCATCTCACAGACTAACAAATAAATGAATGACATAATTGATTTTTAAAAAGGTATTTAAATTTGAATATTTGATTTTGAATTCAAATAATGACTTGATAATGAGGTTTTGAAAGGATATGATATTTTAATGATTGAAATGGTTTTGAATGACATAACCTTTATTTTGATAAAGAATGTGAATTTGGAATGATATTTGATTTTGATCTATTCGATAAATGAATATTTGAAGTTAATATTAGTATGAAGGATATTTAGTTTACTTGTAATTCTGGTTATTTAATGATATTGGATTTATGAAATGAATATTTCAAAACTAAGTAATAATGAAGTTAAATTAAGAGAAATATGAAATTTTAAAATTTAGTTTTGAAATATAGGATATTAAAGCTTGGAAATATACTAAAGATTTAACAGTTTATTTTGTGGATCAAATTGATAAGATTTGAAATGGTTTATTAGGAAACTGAATTGAATTGAAACTAATGGTTTGAATTTAATTAATTGGAAATTTGAAATTTTGAGTTGATTTGAATAAATTTGTAAAATGTAAAGAATGAAAGAAAGGTGCCATGATTTCGAAATGTTATGATTTTCAAAGTGTAATGATTTCAAGTAATTTGGTTTCGAAAGAGTTATAACTTTGAAAGTATTATGACTTCTGAAAGGTGTTTATATGTTTGAAATGGAAATGATATCATATTGAATATAGTTTTGAAATAAAAATGGTTTTGGTTTCGAAGTATAAACTATTTTAGAAGGGATATAGTTTTGAAATGAAATTATTTGATTTTTGAGGTATAAACAATTTTTGAAATTTATAACCACGGGTTATAATAACGATTGGTTATTAAAGAGACCGGGATCGGATATAGACATACTCTCTGTCGATACCAAAAACCAATTTAACAACTGTGTACGCGGTGGAGTTTCCAGAATGAAGTAGGATGATGGCGACGATCCTATTGAGGTATATTATATGGACCCGACTCCCGTGAGTTGGCTTAAGGTGGCTAAAACAGGAGCGATCTCGGGCCAAGCGAGGTCATTCCTCCTATCGGACACATTTCTTCGATACTATACTCTTACTTATGATTGATTTGGTGCCCACCCTCGACTTTGATTTGGAAGTGTGTTCCGAGGTGGGCGTAGTGGCTGCTATGTTACCACCAGCCCGTGTGCGTAATTGGTATATCTACCCTAGCATTGCCTTGTGTGCCGTGTCACCTACCATATTGAGCTTTACAACGAGTTTCTATTTGTGTCATACCTATGCAGCATTTATGGTAGCCTCTCGATCTGGAGGTGCGATGGTACTGTATAGACTATTGGCATTATTTTGTGTTAAGGGGAATATTGGGTCACTCCTTAACGCTATTTAAAAGTAAGTTTATTTTACTGTAGACATTATTATAATAGCGCAGTATTAAATAGTTTAACGGATCCTTAGAGGATGGGCGGTCTCAAGCATCCTTTAAGTTACTGATGCAATTTGTTACTGTTCACTTGAGTTGGTTTACAGCTCATAAGTATGTATGTCTTGAATTGAGTGTTTTGTGTTTTTCTTTACGCTCGGGTCAGACTGAGTGATTCAGCACTCTTGACTCACCTTCGAAGTTGGAGCTTTGCTTGAAGATACAGCCATCTATTTTTCTTTTAGTATCCAGTGATTCCATTGATGTATTCTGATTTGTAC
Organism: Allium cepa; assembly: GCA_030765085.1. Taxonomy (NCBI): domain Eukaryota; kingdom Viridiplantae; phylum Streptophyta; class Magnoliopsida; order Asparagales; family Amaryllidaceae; genus Allium; species Allium cepa. The sequence continues at coordinate 454,759,796 of CM060938.1, read as the reverse complement.
ATGTTGTATCTTGTTACTCTTCTGTTGTATCTTGTTTAACTCTGATGTATCTTATATATATATATATATATATATATATATAGTAGCTTCATGAACTACTGTCTCTTTTACTTCCGCTGCATTATTAATACTCTGTCTGTGATCTGTGATTTATTAATTTACTGTATATTCTAAGATTTGCCAAATTTTATTTACAACGCGATATTTTGAGCAATTCAAGTCCGACATGTGCAGATGCGAATGGTTGAAAATTCCGAACCGTCACACAAAATCTAAGAAATTCAGTTTTCAAAGCTTCTCAGTTTTCAAGTCTCTGACTTTTTAAATCAGTGAGTAGACTCTTTATTTAAAAAAATTAAGTAAATACATGTTTGTTGCTTGTGAAATTCTGAGATAAGTGATGCTTGCATATGTAAATACAAGTGTGTTGTATGGTTGTTTATGTTTGGTTTGTGCATGTCAGTCTTCTCTGTTTTCATAAGTTTCAGATTTGGAATTTAATCAAAATTCAATATATCTCTACTTGTTCTATGTTTGGTTCTAGTTTTCAAATAACTTTTATTTGTTTAAACATAGATTAAGGTTTATAATTTATTTAAGCAAACTGAATTGTAATTATCTGAGAAAAACAGGAAGAACAATAAGAGCTTAAGAATAGGTTAAAATCCATCATCATGGATTACTGATTCATGTTTATAACTTGAATAGATATTGGAAAATATGATTTTTAAGAAGAAAATTACAAATTTTAATTTGGCATCGAGAGTGCAATTCAGTGATGACTGGAATTTGGTTTTTGAGCATTTGCTGATGGCCGAGGGATTTTGGGTGGTCGGGAACTTGACTGGAGATAGGGGAAGGTTCGAGAAGTTCGGCAAAAATGGAAGGAAGGTGAATAATTCATCGTGGCATCGGCGGTGGTCGAGATGGGTTTTGAACCCTAAATTGAGTCGAGCTGTGGATTCGAGTTCGATGGGACCAAAGGGGATGGCTTCGTGGATGGTCGGTGATTGCGGGGCAGGGGTTGCAAGACAATGTTGGTCGGAGGCATGGGTTCGAGGCCATTTCTGGTGAGAGTTGTGGTTCTAGTTTCTTCTATTTTGCTCGTTCTTTATCACGAGCTTGTGTGGATGCTTGAGTGGTCGGGATTGCTTGTAGGGGTGTTCGTCGACGAGACGAAGGTGTCATCGATGGTCAGAGTAGCTTCATCCAATGGTGCACATGCACGGTGGCTTGATTGTGTCAATGTCTTTGGGTTTGGTCTCGAAGGATATCTGGGGTGTTTGGGGTAGTGGCTTGAGTATAAACTCGAGTAGATTTGAGTGTTTAGACTTTAGGGTTTTAAACTTAAAACAAATCTGTTTTATTGAAAATGGGAAGAAGATGGTTTACTCGAGGCAAGACCCGAGTGGTCTTCGGGTTGAACCCAAAGTAGAGGGCTAAGCAGATTTTAAAAAGTTTTAAAATAAAGGTTTTTGAAATTTGAAGATAAGTTTAGTTCAAACTTTCTTATATAAATTACTTTATAGATAATAATTGTTTCCTTAACAATTGGTTAAAAAGATTTGAAATTGTTTAATTTAAATTTTGTTAAGTAAAATTTAAAGTGATTTTAAAACTTAAGTTAAAAATGAAATTTTAAGATTTTTATAAAAGCAAATTTTAAAATTTAATTTGAAACTAGTTTTAAACTGTTACTTGATAATGTTTTAAGTATTTAAAGGAAGTTTTGTTAAATTTGATTTATCAAGTTAAATGATTATTTTATTTCAAATCTAATTAAATGATTTAATTAAGTAAAGTTAATTATAATGATAAAATGTTTAAAAAAATGTTAATGGAAATTAAGGCATTAATAAAGATAATGTTTTATCTTAAGGGTTAATTAAGGTTTTTAATGCCTTGAGATTAATTAAGTTAATTAAGAAATTTAAGTACAATTACTTAATTTAATTAATAAATGATAATGGATTAATTAAGTAATTAATTAAGAGTAATTTATTAATTTGATTAATTAATAATTAAGGATTAGTAATTTATAATTAAAGGTTATAATTAATTAATTAAAGGTTAATTAATTTGTAATTAGAATCATTAATTAGATAATTAGAGATTATTAATTAACGATTGGAGATTAATTAATCAAGTAATTAAGATTGATTAATTAAGTAATAAGAGGTTACTTAATTAGTAATTAAGAATTACTTAATTTGTAATTAAGTTTTATAAATTAATAATTAGATTTTATTAATTAATAATTAAAGGATAGTTAATCTGTAATTGAAGATTAATTAACGATTGGTTAATTGTTAATTAAGGATTGATTAACTGGTAATTATGGATTAATTAATTTGTAATTAAGTTTGTTAATTAATAATTAAGGTTTATTAATTAATAATTAAAAGATAAATAATTAGTTAATTAAAGATTAATTAATTGATTATAAGAGTATTTATGGATTAATTAATTTGTATTAAGGGATACTAAATACTAATTAAGGTTTATTAATTGATAGTTAAAGGATAATTAATCTTTGGTTAGAGATTAATTAATTGATTGGTAAAGAAAATAAAGGATAATTAATCAAGGATGCTTAATTAAGGGGATGATTAATTAAGGTGATGATTAATTAATTTGTTTGTAATTAATTAATGATTGATTAAGCAGGATTAGGTGATTAATTCTTAAGTAATTAATTTAATTTAAATAAATTAAATTAATTATAACATGGATTAATAATTCCTGCTTGTGGATGATTGTTTGCAGAATGTCTGAATTGGATGATATCTATTGGATGATATTTTATGATATTCTGCGATGTGATATTTGATATATCAGTGATAAATGTGTGATATTTATCTGTGTTAAATGCTGTGTGAATTCAAAGTATTGAATTGAATTGAAATGAATTGTTTAACCTTAAACAACTTGACCTTTAAGAAACGTTTGGATTTCGATGAGACCGGGATCGGGTATCAAATTTATTCGAAAACCACATCGATCCAAGTTAAACGATAGGTCGTGACATCTCAAAGTGAAGATTGAGATGGAGTTTCAGAGTGCAAGGGTTATTGTCGTTAACTCTGAGGGTGATTCCAAAATGAGTGTAACGAGATAATGCCTTCGGTTTCGTTCGAACCCGATACGAACTTGTATGGATTGAATGCTTTTAGAACATCGTCGGGTGGACGATGAGCATTCTAAGATAGATGTGTTCTATTAAGGTAATCGTAGCCTCAAGCCTCATCAACTGGGAATGGCTAAAACAGGGGAGGTGCAGCAAGGCTAAGTGAGTTGCGCTCAAGTAGGATAAGAGCTTCCCTTGTCTAGAGGTCCCTTTTTATTCGGCTTAGTGGGCAGTTGGTCTACAGCCAACTACGGGGTTGTCTTATTAGGACTGTCCAGTAAGAGATGGTTCCGGCCTAGTGTTGCAGGGATTTAGGGTGGATCCTCGGTACGGTGATCTAGACCACGTACTGTGACGGGCGATACCCCAGTAGCCCTGCCATTATATGGAAATCCAATCTCCAATAAGTGCCCTCGGACTTGATTGTATAACCCACTTTGTGGCTAGTATGCTGGAATTTAATGAATGTAACAATTTCGGTTATGTGAATATTTATTTGAAAACCCTAGTGTAACGTCCTGCCTTTTTGCACGATTTAAATCGACGATAAACCACACACAACAGACTTAAATCATACAGAAGGGCGGATTGTTATGGGGTAAATAAGAAAAAGTAGAGAAAGAAAAACAAAATAAAATCTTGCAGCGGAATGATAAAATATAATAATCAAATATACAGTTCATGAAGCTGTTTACAAAATATTCGATTATACTTATACAATACATATCAGAGTACACATACCAGAGGATAATAATTAATGCAGCGGAATTAAATGGCGTAGTGGAATAATATAGTAGATAATAGTACTACAAATCTTCGTCTTCATCCTCCAGAATAAAATCTTCAAATCCTGAAACGCTCGGACTGACCCGAGCAAATTGAAAGGACAAAACACTCGAGTCAGAACTAAAATATCTTATGTAAGTTAAATCAACAATAAACAATATGAGTGGAAAGGCGTCAGATATGTTTACGGGATTTGACATCTCCTATCCAGTGTCTAACGTGAGTGCAGTAACTCAAGAGATGCTCGAGTTTCAAATCTCCTAAGGATCCGTTAAACTATTTACTATGTAGTAATATTTCGTTATTATAATAGTGTCAATTAGTAAAATAAACTTACTTTTAAATAGCATTAAGGCTTTACATTTTCCACCTTAACACGTAATAATGCCAATAGTCTATCCAGTACCGTAATACCTCCTGAGCGGGAGGCTACTAGAGGATACTCCATAGGTACGACACAAATAGAAACTCGTATAAGGCGCGATAGGTAGGTGACACGGCACAACTAGGCAATGCCAGGGTAGATATATCAATTACGCTTCCGGGCCGGTGGTAACGCATAGCGCGCAGCTACCGCCCACCTCGAGCCACACCCGCAAATAAAAAAAATCTAAAGTGGCCACCGAATCAATCCAAAAGTCAAAGTATAATATCGAAGGGATGTGTCCGATCAAAGGTGCTACCTCATTAGCCCGTCAATCGCTCCTGTTTTAGCCACCTTATCTCAACTCACGGGAGTTGGTCCACGTATTTACCTCAAAGGAAACGCTGCCACCAGCCTACTTCATTCTGGAATCTCCATCGCGTACACGGTTGTTAAAGTGGTTTTCGAAGTTGGCAGAGAGTATGACAACTTTCGATCCCGGTCTCTTTAACAACCAAACGTTATTATAACACCGCGGTCTTTTGAAATAGTTTATAGTTTTAAAACTAGAATATAATATCCATTTCAAATCCATATAAATACGATATTATTTCCTCTTTTAAAAACCAAACCAAATTTGATACCTTTTTCAAATATGTCCTTTTCTAAAACCATAACATTTCAAGGTTATAATATTTCGAAACCAAAACCTGAAATATAGCCTTTCAAGACATAGAACTTTGAATTTCATACTTTGAAACATACTACATCACTTGAATGGTTTAAATATTTAATTACTTTATATAGTAAAATAGCTTCTTCACCTTCTCAAATCAATTCCAATATGGATTTTAAATTCCCAAATAAACCAATATAATTTCCATATACTTCAAAGCTTCAATTATTTTACCATTTCAAAACTTATTCTTTGATAATTTCATATATATCAATTTCAACTACTATTATTTAGATTTGAAATGTTTACTTAATAAATCAAATATCATTTTAGTAAAACCTTTAGACTTCAAATAACGGGATGTTCTTTCAATTACATTAACTTAATAATATTCATTTAAATCAATTTGATATTCATTTATTTCCTCTAAACAAAAATCAAGTTATAAAAGCATACCTTTTTAAATCTCAATTTATTTATATTTCAATTCAAATTTTTCGAGGATAATCCTTAAATCTTAAATTCAAATCAAATTCATATTTATCTTCCAACCTTAATTTTATTTGAGTCATTATAAACTCTATATACAATAGAATTTAAATAGATATTGAACCATATTATATAAACGAAATTCAAACTTTATTATTTAGCGTATTTTATAATTCAAAACAAATTTATACATATCTAAATCAATAATAAAATAGCATTTGTATAACATCAAAAATCAATATCTGTATAGCCCATATATTTCTTTACAAAACCATAAAAATCATATCAAAAATAATTTTACATATATACCATGGTGCCGGTATATAATTTTCTATCCTATGGTCAAGTGATACGGATATTTATCTTTTCAATCCATAATTTAAAAATAAAAATGCGGTTGTATATCATTTCAAACCACAAATCCCGAATCAAAATAAATGCATAACAACTTGCAGATTATGCTGATCTAAATAAAATATCCATTTATCCATCATAAGATCGTACATCCATCACAATCATCATCCAAACAAACAAACAATATCAATATATAACTGATAATATATAACAGGTAATCAACTCGCAGTTATATTCAATAATGAATTAAATAACAATTTAATTTAAATAAATGCAATTAACTGAGATGATGATAAAAAATATACATATATTCATGAATAAATTCATAATCACAACATAAATTAATTTAACTAACATAAGAAATTTTAGAAGTTGTGAGTGGGTTAAAACACTCACCTTTTGAATTTAAATTGAATTTAAATTCAATTTATACTCAGAAATTTCACAGTCTTCAAATCCGTTCAAACCAGAGCTAAAACGTCCGAAATTTAGATACGATCCTAACAAAAGAAACTGCGCGTAAAATGGATATCGTATGTGAAATTTATACGGATTAAACGAGTTGAAAATCAAATTTAAACAAAACAATTAAAACAAAAAAATTAGACAAATACCTCACGCCACGTCACTACCCTGAAACCCCATCACCGCATAGTGAGACGCATGCGACTCTCATTCGCAACCCAGCCTTGACTTCAAATCGAACAGCGCCGCCACCCCTACGTTCAAATCAACGATCATGAACGCCTCTGGCCATGCGCCAGCCCACGACGATCCACGTTGTCGCTGATCGCGACCCCAAATTTGCCGCAACCGTCATCGTTTTCTAGGGGTTTCGAAACCCTAACTGAATTTATTCGCCCAATCCAGCCGTTAACTTCATGAACAAACGCCACAGATCGACTCCCCTCGGTCCCCTCTAAAAAACCCAAAAAGGATTTCCCGATCAGACGAAGTTCATCGTCGAACGATCAATGGCCGAAAATTGAATTGCGATTTCTGGACAAACAATGCGTCGAATCGAAAAACGAGTTGCAGATCTGAGTTATGCTCTTCGAGAGCTTCGAATTGATATAAAATTTGGCATATATTATGGAGTTTGAAATTTCAGCTTTGGATTTGATTTGGGATTGCAATCGGAATTAGGATTTGTCTGCCATTGAAGTGAGGAAGTGAATAGACGTATAGAAATGAGGAACAGAGGCTGCTAGGGTTTATAGCAGGATATATACAGACAGGGTTGACATTTGAATGGATGGATAAGATAGATTTACGCGATAACGCCAAAGTGGCCCAAAAAGCCCGTTTTGAGTCCGGAATGAAATTGGGTCAACCCTTCTATCAAAATAGATGTTTTTAAATATTTTAAACGCGATGGAACAAGTTTTAAGTCCAAATTCCATCGTATGAAGAAGTTATGCTCAAATCAATATTTTTCAAATTGATTTCAATTGATTTCAATTTCATTAATTTCAAGGCGTTTCGAGTACGTACGATCAAACGACAAGTACGATCGCTACGAAACTTGAAACCCTAACGGATCCGATGAAACTAGTTTCGTCGAAATCCGAGTAAGTGGCCAAAATGGCTATTTTTCCATTAATTAAACAAATTAACAATTAATTAATTAAATCAAATTTTAAATTTTATTTCGATAATTGACAAATTTCAACATTTTTAACTTCTTAATCATTTACAATGATTTAAACAAATTTAAATGTCAATTTATCGTTGATTAATCTATCAATTGCTTTATTAAATTTTCAATTTCATTATATTCAAATTTATAAATTAAATTTCCAAACAAATATATTAAATTCACTTTCATTCTATTATTCAATTCATTATTATCAAACGGATAAAATTAACATTGGATCTACAAACTATTACCTTAATATTTTCTCATAATCCGTCTAAATTTCAATTAAGTAATATTAAATAGTTAATTTTATTTAATTGCAATCAACCCTATTATCATACATTAGATTCCAATATTTTGACAACTTTATTTTGCATTCCTTTTATTCAACCAATTGTCATTTTATAAACAAAATTAACATTTTTTCCGATTATTACTTTCATTTATATTAACAAAACGTTAAATTTAGATTTGTTTACTATTGATTATCAAAATTTATTTAACACATTAAATAAACAAGCAACCTATATTTTTTTCCACCTTCTTGCTTTTTAATTTCTCTTACACGTTCGTTACTTATCAATCCAGATTAAAATTCCATATATAACGCTAATTTTATTCCATTTCTATATTCATCTTTATTTCAATTGCATAACATTTTATTCCAATTTTATTGTATTTGCCAAATATGTACATTAATTATTGATAATATTCTCCATTAATTATTTACTTGGTTTCATACATTATAAGTTCTCAATTCCAAACAATATTATAATCACCTACAGGACATTGATTTTATTTCATTACTATTTATTTTTATGAATTCATTAATTAATTCACTAATTGCCTTTGTTTTCTTATATTCAATTTATTACCAAATATTCCTATTTACAGTCAATTATAACCTAAACAGTCGTTTTAATCAATTTGGATTGCATTGAATTAATTACTTATTACCTTACATCATCCTATAACCCAGTTATACCATTTTCCATTATTTCATTTATCGCAATTCCATTCAATTTACACAATTCAGCTTTAATTGACTTCGTTGTTATATTCCATCCCAGTTATTATTTCATTATTTATTATAATTGCTTACATCATATGAATTCAATCTATTACCCTAAATTAGACATTAATTCATATATTCATACAATACTTACATTTATTTACATAATTTACATTAACGTTGTGACATAAATCTACATCCAATTACATTTAATATTCCCAATAAATTTACTTACTTCGTCTCATGCTTTTTATTACACCAATTACTACCTTATAGTAAGTTTATGTTTCTATTCTATTTACACTCACACTTTCCATTATTTCATAAATTATTAACCTTAATTGGCATTGTTACGTTTTAATTTACTTATTATTTCATTAATAAGTTACAAAAATTTATTTCTCCAAATATTAAATCACAAAGTCCTATTTAATTAACCATTGCTACAGTTCCTTTTTAACATTTGCTTCATTATAAATTATATAAAAAAAAATTCTTTCTCAATTTAATTACAAAGATCCAATTAAATTAACCAATTTATTTATTAAAATTTACAGGTCGTTACACCTAAACCCTATTATAATATAACTGGATTTCCTATCAAATATTTTGCTTATCGTAAGGTAAAAACTTTTCCGTGTTTATGTGTGGGAAGTCTTACGAGATACCTTTTGTTTCCAAAGGTTTTCAAAGTTAAGCAACTTTAACCCGTTTACTCACACCAGACCCATGTCTGACCCGGAGTTTATTTCTGTTTTTCTTAAACTCTTGGGTACTCAAATTTTTATGAGTAGCCAAGTGATCAGGTTTTCCTTGACGAATATTGGATAGCATGGAGCAGGAGTCTAGACGTAGCTATACCTATCTGTTTCCGTTGTGTAGTGTCTTTGTCTGTTGTATCTTGAAATGTAATGTATTAGACAGATCTTTATAACCGTCTAATGTGAAATGTTGTTGTAATCTGTGTAACTATGATGTAAAGACTATGAAATTGTTATGTGATATATTATATTTTGTTCCGTTTCCACTGTGAGATTTTGATATTGTTTAGTTCTTCTTCTATCTATTCTATTTCTACCTCCTTCTTTCTTATTGATGATGCGTCTTTCTATGGAATGAAAGGCGGGTCGTCTCACTTGGTATCAGAGCATAGGTTGAGACAATACCTAGGCTCTGGAGTAGTGTCTATCTTGAGAGCGCGTATTTGTAATTTTTATATAACTTTATACCTATCTAAATATGTTGGGTATCTGTTCGGATTTCCAACATGAGTTCTTGAGAAGTTTCATTCTCTCTCTTTGTTTGGTTGACCGTCCTATCTTTGTATCTAATCCTTTAGGTTGGGTAATCAAAATAGATAAGATCTGTAGAGGTTTAAGGCTTTCTTATCTCCCCCATAATTTTTCTTGTGACCCTTTATATTGGATTTCAAAGGGTTTGATCTTATTCTGGATATGGATTGGTTGGATTAGTAAGGCTGTTTTGATGTATGAAGAGAGGATTGTGTCTTTGGAGACTGAGTTGGGAAGGATCGCAAAAGTGACTTGCGATGATTTCGAAATTCTTTTGAGCATCTGTTGCTTGGAAGCAAGGCATCTCCAGAAGGCATTGGGTCCATCGAGGTGGTTAGAGATTTTCTGGATGTTTTTGAGGGAGTGAAAAGTTTGACCTCATTGGGAGATAGAGTTTCGCATCATTTTAAGTTCCGGGAGCAGTGCCTGTTGTTCAGCACTAATAGAAGGATGGCATCGAAGGTGAAAGAAGAGTTGGTGGAGCAGACCCAAGATTTCTTTAAGGAGGTTTGTTCCAGCCTAGTTTTTCCAGTTGAGGTTCTGCCGTAGTCTTTGTGACTAAGTCGGATGGGTCTTTGAGATTTTGTGTGGATTTGATGAACCAAGATTTCGGGATGTGTTGAATAAGTTTGTTCTTGCGTTCATCAGTAATTTTCTTGTCTACTCCAAGTCGGAAGAGGAGAAAGCGACATTTGGGGTCAGTGTTAGAGATTTTAAGGAGGCATATTGTTTCTGGAGAGGGTATTTCTGTAGATCCATCCAAGGTATCTACTATTCAGGAGTGGAAGCAACCGCGATTTTCTGGATTTGGCAAGGTTCTACAAGAAATTTTTCAAGAACTATTTTAAGATTTCTTCACACTCAACCAAGTTGACTCGAAAGGAAGCAAAGTTTAGGTGGTCCCCGAGTGTGAAGAGGCTTTCTTGGACTTGAAGACAAGGCTGACTAGTGCGCCTGTTCTAGCTATTCTTGATGGTAAGAGTAAGTTGAGATCTACACGGACATTTGCGTATGCCAGAAGTGGATGGATTGAGTCAAGAATGGTCAAAGTTCCAGTTTTGAGATTGATGGCCAAGGAACTTTGAGGATCATCAGAAGGATTTGTGTTTTGAATTTCAAGGATTTGAAGCAAGAAGTTTTATGAAAGAGTCTTCTGGTGGCCGAGCAAGAAGAAAGATGTTGCCGCTTTCATCAATGGATGTGTTATCTATCAACAGGTAAAGGTGGTCATCAGAAAACCACTGGTTTGTTGCAGCCTTTGGAAGTTCCGAAGTGGAAGTGGGAAATGATTTCTTTGGATTTTATCGACGGTTTGCCAAGGACCAAAAAGGAAAATGAAGGAATATGGGTAATTGTAGACTGGTTGACCAAGAGCGCCTATTTTATTTTGGTTAAGGCAACCCATACTGCAGCATCTTTGGCTGAGTTTAGAGGAGATTGTCCGACTGCTTGGTGTTCCTGTCAGCATTGTTAGCGACCTTAATCCTATCTTCACCAGCAAATTTTAGGAGGCTTTGCTATCAGCTTTGGGTTCGAGATTGAGTTAGAATTCAGCCTATCATCCCCAGATCGACTGTCAGATGGAAAGGCTGAATAGAATTTTTGAGGTTATGCCGAGGGATGTGTTTTGGATTTTAGTGGATCTTGGAAAGACCATCTTCTTTTAATGGAATTCTCATACAGTTATTAGGCGATTATCTAGATGGCACCCTATGGAGTTTTGTATGAAAGACCTTGTAGATTCCCATCCTGTTGGGTAGAGTCGAGAAATTGTCCGGTTCTTGGTCCTGCTTTGATCCGCGAGGCATCTGTTAAGGTGGAGCTTATTAAGAAGAGTTTGAGAGCAGCGCAGAATCGCCAGAAGGATATGCGGACAAGAGACAAAGACAATTGGAATTTGAGATCAAAGGATTTAGTCTTTGTCAAAGTTTCTTGATTAAAGGAGCGATCGGGTTTGGAAAGACGGGAAAATTTGTTGTAAGGTATATTAGTCCGTTCTGAGTGCTCGAGAGGATTAGTGTTGTGGTCTATAGGATTGAATTGCCAGTCCGAATGGCTGGAATTCCCAATATTTTTCGCGTATCTCATCTGAGGAAATACATGAACGATCCATCTTAGTTGGACCTGCAGTTCAGAAGGATCTGATAGTTGAGCTGGTTTAAGTGTGGTCTGATATTTGGTTCAGATTTATAGATCGGGGTGAGAGGAAGCTCTGGATCATAGTGGTATACCCGGTTTAGGTTCTGTGGAGCGAGGATTCCATAGTTTGTCTTGAGAGACTCTAGATAGTTTTAGAAAGGCTTATCCGGATATGTGTCCTGATAGCTAGAGTTGTTTGTTTGAATGAATTGTTTATTTGAATAAACTGTTTGTTTGGGTGAATTGTTGTTTGGTTGATATGGATGCTTGGACGGTTAAAATAAAATAAAAGCTTATGGATTATCTTTATTTTAATTTCGAGGACGAACTTCTTTTAAGGGGGGAGGAATGTAATATCCCGAAATTTCAAGGAATTTAAAATGTGATAATCTCCTTTATTTATTATTTAAAATTGGTAAAATTGTTATTTTCAAACAAAAATAATAATAGTGTGATGTTTTTAAATATAATTATAAATGGATTTTTAAATGGAATAATTATTTACAAATTTAATTGGTGTTGTTTTATAAATAGACTTTAAATAGACCTATTATTTTCAAATTTAATAATGTGTTTGTTTAATTTATATATATATATATATATATATATATATATATATATATTTGAGTTGGTTTTAAATTGAATTCTAACATTTGAATTTGAATTTGAAATTTGGATTCAAAATTTGAATTTAAAGGATATATATCTTAAAAACTTTTTTGATTTTTAAAATATATGAATAAGGCTTTTATTTAAAATAAGATTTGTTTTATATTATTTTTCTTAAAGAAATTATTATATAAATGAGAAAGTATTTATTTAATAGTAATAAATACAAAAGTTTTATATTAACATTTAAAAATGGATTAAATATATTATACATGACTATATTTAGAATATAATTGGTTTTTAATTTATTTTCTTTTAAAGATTTTTATTTATATAAATTTAGAAAAGCATTTATTAATTTAAAAAGGTATATATTAATTTGGAAAATTAATACAAAAGCTTTTAAAATCTTTTTAAAATAAATAAAAATTGCTTATTACAAGTGGCAGCTTCTTAATCATGTTAAATACATGTGTAATTTAATAAAGTATGGTATTGACAAATGTTGATTTAATTAAACAAGTGTCATAAGTTGTTTCATTTTTCTTTAATTTTAAATAAATCCTAATTTACATTATAAACTTATTTCCCCTCTTTCCCATCTCTTTTCTATCTTCATTTCTAAGAAAACTCAAAACCAATTTAAACTATTTTTCCAAAACCAGAAACAAACCTGAAAACTTTCTCAAACAAGAAAACCAAAACAAATTAAGTTCAAATTCAAACCCTGTAAACCTTTTAACAAGCCTGTAAAATTCCTCAAACCAAAATCAAAACCCTGTCAACCAATTTGTCTTCAACCTGTAAAAAAATTCTCAAACTCAAAAATCAAAACCTGTAAAACAATTTTCAAGCAATCACCAAAACAAATCAAACCCTGTAAATCTTTTTCAAATCAGAAGCCATACCTGTATTCTTTTCAAAAAAACCTGGAGTATCAAGCCTGTAACCATTTTCAAATCTGAGATTACCAAAGCAACATCAAGTATTTTCTTCTACAAAATTCAAAGCTTTCCAGTTTCAAAGAAATCAAAAGCAATTCAAAGAAATCAAAAGCAATTCAAATAAATCAAAAGCAATTCAAAGTTTCCAGTCTCAAAATCAAAGCAATTCAGTTTTCAAAGATTCCCAGTTTTCAAGTCTCTGCCTTTTTAAATCAGTGAGTAAACTCTTTACTCAAAAAATTTAAGTAAATACATGTTTGTCGCTTGTGAAATTATGAGATAAGTGATGCTTGCATATATAAATACAAGTGTGTTGTATGTTATTTATGTTTGATCTGTGCATGTCAGTCTTCTCTGTTTTCATAAGTTTCAGATTTGGAATTTAATCAAAATTCAATATATCTCTACTTGTTCTATGTTTGGTTCTAGTTTTCAATAACTTTTATTTTTTTAAACATAGATTAAGGTTTATAATTTTATTTAAGAAAATTAAATTGTAATTATCTAAGAAAAACAGGAAGAACAACAAGAACTTAAGAATAGGTTAAAATCCATCATCATGGATTACTGATTCATGTTTATAACTTGAATAAATATTGGAAAATAAGATTTTTATGAAGAAAATTACAATTTTTAATTTGGTATCGAGAGTGCAACCAGTGATGACTGGAATTTGGTTTTTGAGCATTTGCAAGTGGCCAAGAGATTTTGGGTGGTCGGGAACCTGACTGGAGATAGGGGAAGGTTCGGGAAGTTTGGTAAAAAGGCAGGAAGGTGAATAATTCACCATGGCGTCGGCGGTGGTGGAGATGGGTTTTGAACCCTAAATTGAGTCGAGTTTGGTAAACGGATCACTGCTTCCTCTCTGTGGATTCGAGTTCGATGGGACCAAGGGGGATGGCTTCGTGGATGGTCGGAGATTGCGGGGTCGGGGTTGCAGCGACTCTCGTGGTCGGAGGCGTGGGTTCGAGGCAATTTCTGGTGAGAGTTGTGGTTCCAGTTTCTTCTGTTTTTCTCATTTTTGATCACAAGCTTGTGTGGATGCTTGAGTGGTTAGGATTGCTTGTAGGGGTGTTCGTCGACGAGACGAAGGTATCGTCGATGGTCAGAGTAGCTTCAGCCGATGGTGCACGTGCACGGTGGCTTGATTGTGTCAATGTTTTTGGGTTTGGTTTGGTCTCGAAGGATATCTCGGGTGTTTGGGGTAGTGGCTCGAGTATAAACTCGAGTAGATTTGAGTGTTTAGACTTCAGGCTTTTAAACTTAAAAAAAATCTAAGTTTATTGAAAATGGGAAGAAGATGGTTTACTCGGGGCAAGACCCGAGTGGTCTTCGGGTTGAACCCGAAGCAGAAACTGAGCAGATTTTTAAAAAGTTTTAAAATAAAGGATTTTGAAATTTAAAGATAAGTTTAGTTCAAACTTTCTTATATAAATTACTTTATAGATAATAATTGTTTCTTTAACAATTGGTTAAGAAGATTTGAAAATGTTTAATTTAAATTTCGCTAAGTAAATTTAAAGTGATTTTAAAACTTAAGTTAAAAATGAAATTTTAAGATTTTTATAAAAGAACATTTTAAAATTTAATTTGAAACTAGTTTTAAACTATTACTTGATAATGTTTTATGTATTTAAAGGAAGTTTGTTAACTTTAATTTATCAAGTTAAATGATTATCTTATTTGAAATCTTAATTAAATGATTTAATTAAGTAAAGTTAATTATAATGATAAAATGTTTTAAAAAAATGTTAATGGAAATTAAGGCATTAATAAAGATAATGTTTTATCTTAAGGGTTAATTAAGCTTTTTAACCCCTTAAGATTAATTAAGTTAATTAAGAAATTTAAGTATAATTACTTAATTTAATTAATAAATGATAAGGGATTAATTAAGTAATTAACTAAGAGTAATTTATTAATTTGATTAATTAGTAATTAAGGATTAGTAATTTATAATTAAATGTTATAATTAATTAATTAGAGGTTAATTAATTTGTAATTAAGAATCATTAATTAGATAATTAGAGATTATTAATTAATGATTATATATTAATTAATCCAGTAATTCAGATTAATTAATTAAGTAATTAGATGTTACTTAATTAGTAATTAAGAAATACTTAATTTGTAATTAAGTTTTATAATTTAATAATTAGGTTTTATTAATTAATAATTAAAGGATAATTGATATGTAATTGAAGATTAATTAAGGATTAGTTAACTATTAATTAAGGATTGATTAACTTATAATTATGGATTAATTAATTTGTAATTAAGTTTGTTAATTAATAATTTATGTTTATTAATTAATAATTAAGAGATAATTAATTAGTTAATTAAAGATTAATTAATTGATTATAAGAGTAATTATGGATTAATTAATTTGTATTAAGGGATAATAATTAATAATTAAGGTTTATTAATTGATAGTTAAAGGATAATTAATCTGTGATTAGAGATTAATTAACTGGTTGATAAAGAAAATAAAGGATAATTATTCAAGGATGATTAATTAAGGGGATGATTAATTAAGGTGATGATTAATTAATTTATTTGTAATTAATTAATATTTGATTAAGCTGGATTAGGTGATTAATTCTTAAGTAATTAATTTAATTTAAATAAATTAAATTATTATAACATGGATTAATAATTCCTGTTTGTGGATGATTGTTTGTAGAATGTCTGGATTGGATGATATCTATTGGATGGTATGCTGTGATATTCTGTAATGTGATATTGGATATATCAGTGATAAATGTGTGATATTTATCTATGTTAAATGCTGTGTGAATTCAAAGTATTGAATTGAAATGAATTGTTTAGCCTTTAACAACTTGTCCTTTAAGAAACGTTTGGATTTCGATGAGACCGGGATCGGGTATCAAATTTGATTATCCGAAAACCACATCGATCCAAGTTAAATGATAGGTCGTGACATCTCAAAGTGAAGATCGAGATGGAGTTTCAGAGTGCAAGGTTTATTGTCGTTAACTCTGAGGGTGATTCCAAAATGAGTGTAACGAGATAATGCCTTCGGTTTCGTTCGAACCAGGAACGAACTTGTGTGGATTGAATGCTTTCAGAACATCGTCAGGTGGACGATGAGCATTCTAAGATAGATATGTTCTATTAAGATAATCATAGCCTTAAGCCTTATCATCCGAGAATGGCTAAAACAGGGGAGGTGTAGCAAGGCTAAGGGAGTCGTGCTCAAGTAGGATAAGAGCTTCCCCTGTCTAGAAGTCCCTTTTTATTCGGCTTAGTGGGCAGTTGGTCTGCAGCCAACTGCGGGGTTGTCTTATTCGGGGCTATCAGTAAAGGGTGGTTCCGGCCTTGTGTTGCAGGGGATTTAGGGTGGATCCTCGGTACGGTGATCTAAACCACGTACTGTGACGGGCGGTACCCCAGTAGCCCTGTCATTGTATGAAAATCCAATCTCCAATAAGTGCCCTCGGACTTGATTGTATAACCCACTTTGTGGCTAGTATGCTGAAATTTAATGAATGTAACAATTTCGGCTATGTGGATATTTATTTGAAAACCCTAGACCCTATTATAATATAACTAGATTTCCTATCAATTGTTTTGGTTATCGTAAGGTAAAAACTTTTCCGTGTTTATGTGCAGGAAGTCTTACGAGATACCTTTTGTTTCCAAAGGTTTTCAAAGTTAAGAAACTTTAACCCGTTTACTCACACCAGACTCATGTCTGGCGAGTTTGTTTCTGTTTTTCTTAAACTCTTGGGTACTCAAATTTTTATGAGTAGCCAAGTGATCAGGTTTTGCTTGACGAATATTGGATAGCATGGAGCAGGAGTCCAGACGTAGCTATATCTATCTGTTTCCGCTGTGTACTGTCTTTGTCTGTTGTATCTTGAAACGTAATGTATTAGACAGATCTTTATAACTGTCTAATGTGAAATGTTGTTTTAATCTATGTAACTCTGATGTAAAGACTATGAAATAGTTATGTGATATATTATATTTTGTTCCGTTTTCGCTGTGACATTCTGATATTGTTTAGTTCTTCCTCTATCTATTCTATTTCTACCTCTTTCTTTCTTATTGATGATGCGTCTTTCTATGGAATTAAAGGCGTGTCGTCTCAAATTACAAGTGGTTCTATAGTTTACATTTAACATTGACCAAGAATTTAATCGTATGAACATCTTTGCCTCAATATCTGTATCTTCATATTTTTATGTTTTTAGAGAAAAGTTGAAAGCCACTTTTTATTTGATTGAACCAAGGTAAGTTATTTCCTTGGTATGGTTTGTTTTAAATAATGATATTGATCGTCGTTGATACATATTTTATTTTGCATTGTACGGTTGTTGTATATGTAGGATGAGAAGAAGTTTTGATAGTTGTGGAAAAAGTGACGTTGTTTTTATACTATAATTTGGAATCAATAAGTGGAGTCATTTGAGTTGTTCAAATAAAGGTGCCTGATTGTTGTATATTGGACAACCACTATGTTGTTTGATAATTTAGCTAATATTTTGTTGTATAATTCATTTGCTTGTCCTATGTTTGATATTTAATTTATACGCTTTATTGTTTCTTGCGTAGTGTTAATTATAATTGGTGCTTGTCCCATATCATTTAGTTTTGGATTAGTATTATTTGTTTTACATATATATGTATATAAATATATAAGTATATGTATTTATATACATATATATGTTTTGGGCTTACTCTTCTTTGTTTAGTTTTTTAGAAGAAGCAGGTATGTTGACTGGTTTAGATGGGTTCATCTAATGTTGAGGATTAGAGTGTTTTTCTCATTTTATGGTTTTATGTTGTATTTTTTTATTGTGAACTTTAGTTCTCTAGCTTCAGAGGGGTTTTTATTTTTAGTTTTTATTGTATGGGAGGTACTGCTAAATGCCAGGCATGTTAACAGCTTAATTTCTTAAGTGTAAAATAAAAATACACGAGTGCTCTCCTCTAACACTTATTTCTCTCAGAAAAGTTATTAAAGAAGTTTCAAAGTTAAGAATTATTTATAAAAGGAATTTAAGTGATTTGAAATTGAATTAAGATTTATATTATAGATTTTCTTATAATTAAATAAGAAGTTGGCAAATATTTATTTTTGAAATTATATTGAAGATTTAGGGAAAAGTGTATTTTGAAACCCCTTTCGAATCAACAATTAATACTATTGTATGTTTTGATTGCTATGTACTTCTGTGTAACTACAAATTAGAATAAATGGAGTTATACTACCGTCTGTTATGAGACTTTTGATAATATTTCTTTAGTTGTTCTTTTGACTTATTATATAGAATAATTGTGTGATGATGAGTACGGTTTACGAGCATTGAGTAAATAGGTAAATAACACCAGATAGTATTAGACGCTTGAGTTGATATTTGTTCGATTACTTTCAGTAAGTAGATGTCGCTCTAACATGGTCGAGTTACAGGGTATTTTATTTTTTGTGATGCACGCTAATAGTGTGCAGGCTGAGAACCATAAAACCGTCTATTTGTTGTGTGTACTCCTTTTATACATTGGGAAGTAAACCAGATTGGTTAGTATCCATCCTAGCGGCCTGATAGCGGGGTCTCTCCTCGAATCTGTGGCACACTTGTTGATGTATATGGCTGAGAGTCGTGGTTGAGAGCCACTGACCCAGTATCACTTAGGCCTGCAGTCTATTAGCATTAAGACACTTGCAGGGCAATGACCAACGCATAGCGTAGTCTTTGCATCTAATGGATATTAGTTCACGATGGTCGTCGAGGCAACTAAGAATATAAGAGTAGCGTAGAGAGCGTGTAAGAAAGTCTCCTAGAGCTGGCTGAGAGGTGTCAGTCTCCCATATGGTTATTGTTGATGAGATAGAATGAGATGTTATAGACACCTACTTATTCATCTAAATGAGATCATTGTGTTACGGCTTAGAGCCGATCTGATCACTTGTCAAAGACTGATAGTGAAAATATATATTTACGACATTGAGAGCACATAGGACTGATTGTCCAGATGATTATCCACGATACTGAGAGTTCAGTGGATTTGTAGAGGTCTGAGAGATCGTATGATTATTTCTTTAGCTGAGAGCAAAGTCGAATTCTATGAGGTTGAAAGTTTAGATGATGAATATGTGGTTATCGATCTCTTGGATTATTTATGAGACAGGGAGTTTTTGTAGTTGTATAACCCTATAAACATTGCCTATACCGCTATCTAGGATAGCTAGAAATGCTGAGAGCATGGAGTTAAACCTTGTACCTATTTTTATATGGTTATCTGTGGGATGACTTGGCTACCGAGTGTATTCCATGTTGTTTGATTCGGGTGATATTTATGTGTTATATGTATATATACAAATATAATCTAATTATCATCAAGTATAACTCGCTATATTGTTATATATATATATATTAAGTGAGACGGACCATGGGTATGACTACATTACGATTACCTGAGGGATAATGTAGGGGATTGTTGAGAGCATGTCATGTATTGTTTAAGTTATACCTGATGATAATTAGATTATATTTGTATCGCTCACTTGATTAAATGCCCATTTGATGTGTTGATTGACTTTGCTTGGATATGGGTTATTATTTTTTTGCATGGTTTAGAGATATGTTAACACATAGGATATGCATGTGTCACTTATGTTGCACTTGTTTATACCATGCCCAGTGTTATTTCATATTGACATCTACATTCTAGACATAGTCTGACCCGTGTGTTATTTATATAATACTTGAGTCAGTCCGAGACATTTTAGGTTCGAGGGTAGATGAGTAGTTTGTGGATGTTGGGCATAGATGGTGGATAGAGTATTTGTATATCATTCTATATATTGTAGCTACACGTGTATGAATGTTGATGGGATGTATAGTTTGGACATGTTATGTATATTTTGATGATATTGGGTATTTGACTATTTTTGTAAACCCACTTGGACTCTTATATATTTATTATTATATATTATCGCCTAATGTTGACTCTATGTTCTCTATGATATATTTTATACTGTGTGTAGTTTATCCTGAAGGCACATTTGGTTATTGCTTTGTGCCGATACTGTGTACATATATGTGATTTTTTCATGATTTTTGAGATATGTACTGGTGTTAGCCTAATGAAATATTCATGTGTGTAACCTCATACAGCCTTATCCTCTATATTATTTAATAGTACTACAAAAGTAATACTCATAGATTGTATGGGTACGGAGGTGCGGTGTTACAGAAATTAACAAATTCCTTCTTTAAGTTAATGCTAATTTGAGATCCAATCTTTAGAACCCACGTAGGATCATCCATAGCGATTGGAACATTCACTATCAGCTTAGTTGGTGCTGCTCTCCCTTTCCTGACTTCTTCTTAGGATCCATAGCCTTATCGAACTTGCTATGGTTCCCAAGCTAGGTTTTGGGTTTTAATTGCTATGTTTGCGAATACGAATGTGGAGAGTCCTCTCCACATTCTTTCCTTTCTCCCGTCGCTTTGCTTCCCTTAGCTCCACGATATAACATTTCCTTCTTGGGCTCTGATCTCCACTTACCGATCTAATCCCATTCTTCGTAGGGAACTTCATCATTAGACGAGCTAGTGTTATTCTATAATCAGTAAGGGTCGGTATGCCAAAAAAACGTTGTACGCTGAGAATTCATCCACTATAACGAATTTCTAAATCGGGGCTATCCTACGATCTCTTTCATCCAACTCCATAGGCAGATCGATCATCCTAATTGAATGTTTGGCTTCGCTTATAAATCCTTGGATCTTGGATCTTGGTCTTGTAAGAAGTAGCCTCCTTCTTATTATTCTTCATTTGATTGAACGTCCTTCTAAATAGTATGTTCATGGAACTTCCAATATCCACCAAGATCTGATGTACTATTGTCAGCCCATTAGCTGCTGTTATCACAGTGGGGCCAAAAGTTGGTGCTTCAACTCCATCAGCATCTCTATTTTTGAACACAACATCATCTGTTATCATCTTTTACTGCTTAGTCAGAGCCCCATCTTCCATGGTAAAGAGATTTTTTATGGTACGCGCTTTAGCGAGCTTGCATACCGTTCAATTTCCCTCCAGCTTTTCTCCACTAGATGAGATCCTACAGTTATGGTGTTGATAACCAGCCTTCCATCATTTCACCTAGGACCATCTCCACTTAGTCCAAATTGATTCCCTTAGGCAGATGTCCCTTGGGATCTTACGGTTTGACCACCTTCCTAGGGTTTTTTAATGTACTGCTAAAGCTTATTCTTCCTTATCAATTCTTCAATGAGATCCATCAAATGACCTTTTTTTCCATGAGTTTCATGGAAATGATAGTACTTTTTGGAGCGTCTTTCCTTCTTAGTCGTCTCCCTCATGGACAGTTTTTATATCGTTCTATACCTTGAGTGGCAAGCTATATGATTTCCAATGTATCATTTAAGGGCATAAAGTCTTTCGGTTTCATATTTCCTGGGTGTTTCTTGTTTTTGCTACACCTACTATTAGGGCCTTGATTCCTTTTCTTTTAGTTATCAGAGTTTCCACCATTAACCATCACATTACAAAGCGTTCTTCAGCTTGTTTAATTGCCACGTTACTCTGGATAACTTCCTTTGACTATTTTTCATCAGTCTTCCCTATAGCTAGACTCGCCTCTTCCAATCATAGAAACCGATTAGCCTTCCGGTGGAATTCCTCCATAGTCATTTGTTGTTTCATCTTCCACCACTTGCCAAAATCCATGTTTGGATGTATGACCCGGACCGATGCCATAAATACCAGTCCTTCTTTGGATTACTCACTTTTGTAACACCAACTTAAATCAATTCAAGAACCCTTTCAGTGACTCCTTGGGTCCTTGAGATAGGCTCAACAAGGAAATCATGTCCTTAGACCGAGCAGCATGGATCTGGAACTGGTCAAATAATTTCCTAGCCAACTCATCAAAGGTTGATATGGATCTAGGCGCAAGCCTAGTGAACAACGTAGATGCAACACCTTCCAAGAAAATGGAAAAACATCTACATCGGACAACACCCATCATCCTAGCACCATCCATATGTCATTCATACTTAAATAAATGATGCCTAGGCTTAGTAGTCCTATTATACGATGGCATTGTCGGCATCATAAACTTCCTAGGATACTCCTCTTTTAGAATGATTTCTATGAACGAAGTTCTACTTGGAGACTTCAATCCTCATTCTTTCTACATTTTTTCCTCGAGCAACCGCTTAACCATATCTGTTATATATTCCTTACTGCACGGTATTCTAAAGGTCGATTATCAGAGGCTGCACCAAGTATTTGGCTCTGCAAACGACCTCGGTTTTCCTGCTAACGTCTAGGTTCTCCAGGCTCTGGGAGAACCACTCCTTCAATCTCCCATTGACGCTCCGTTGGTTCGGTTGCAACTGTTTGAACTCCAGCTTCTTTAACACCAACATCTAGCTCATAATAATCACCGTCATGATGCAAGTCATCTTCCAAATCAGATAAGTTTATAGCGTCGACTCCTTGTCCCCTGAGTCCTTTAAAATTCCTCTCAGTATCGACCTGATTTTGGTCAGTACCAAGTTGTTTTCTTATGGAGGGAGTGCTCCGGTTTCCTCCAACAACTCCTTCTACTTGTCAAGTAACTCTTTTTTGAAACTGGGAATTCCCTTATGGATCCATATTGGGCCTATGAAGTCTAATTTATGTAGAATATTTCTAAATTTTATTTAAATAAATTCTCTTATTTTATTTAAATTCATAAATTATATAATTTTATTTAATTTATAATTTAACACACATAAATACACATATATGTATGTGTGTGCATGTGTAAAATGATAGTCCGTGCAAGTTATAACATTCGTATATATAGATGTTGGGATTTACATAGCAACTCACACGTTGGCTCATCCAATATGTATTGTATGTTGTCCAAATATATGATTGTATTTAAACTTGTTCCTTATATAAATATTATAAATGTATATGTATATGTTAATTTTGTTTAAATAATTTTATGTAAATGAAAATAATTAATTAATTATATATATATATGTATGTATGTATATATGTATGTATATAGCTATATGAAATTTATAAATTTATATAAAATAACAATAATATATATATATATATGAAATTTTTTATAATAAATATTAAAATAATATATATACATAATATAATTTTTTATATTAAATCATGAACAAAATATATGTGTATATATAATGAAAAAAATATTTTTTCTAAATATTTATTTTTTATATTTATACATAAACATATTTATAATATTTATGTATATTTTTGTTTATATATTAACAAAATAATTTTTTATTTTAATATTTCCATACTGTACGTACAACACCATAAAATTTTATTATTGATTATTGTTATTTTAAAATATATATTAATTGATTATTTACTCGAGAATAGATAAAAATATTAAAATAAATATTTTTGAAACATTTTATTCAAAATTTAAGTTTCCATAAAATATTATATGATGTTTCAAAGTTTGAAAAAAAATCATAATAAATCCAATCAAAATATATTTTTTATTAATTTATTTTTCAATTGATTATTAAAATAATTTTTAAAAAATAAAATTATATTTTACTTTTCATTTTCTGGCCAACAGCTTATCTCATGATAAAATAATTTTATAAAATTTAAAAAATAATTTTCAAAACATATTTTATTTTATATGATTTATTTAAGTATAGCTACTTAAATAATATTAAATAATAAAAATATATTTTATAGCTGTAAAAATTTATAATTACTATAAATATACATGTACAAAACTATATGATTAATTGCTACCACAGAATTATATTATAATTTGAATATAAACCATATATTTATATTAAATAATGTCATTATATGCATATACAATATTAATAAAATAATAATTATATATAAAATATTCGGTTGTACATATTTGACTTGTATATAAAAAAATTGATTTTTAAGTGAGTACCTACAAATAACCAATCTAACTTGTGACAACATCATTACATATAAGAATCATCACCTAACTAACAGTATAATATACACATACACAATGAAATATTATTCAGAATTTACAAACAATAATTTAGTAAAAACTTACCCAAAACCATTGCCTTAAAACACACCTTGTAATGATGAACTCTCTCTCCTTTGAAAGCTTTTTGATTCAATAGACTGCTAATCCCTGAACAGTTAACCTTTGACTATCGACTAGTAATTGACTTTGGATAAATTTTAGCTTGATATGATATGGCACATAAGGGATAAAGTCAGCCAGTAATGGTAGGAAAGGGTGGCAGCAAATATTTTTTTGTAACTAGGGATAGAGGTGTTTAAATAGTGGATGGAAGAGATAGAATAATGGATCTCATCTCATAACAGTTCTCTCTCAATCTGAGCCATCCAAAACCCCACAACCCTAACCTATTTAAGCCTCCTCTTTTAGTTCAATTTCAATCGAAAATACTCATGCATAATCATAGACCAAGATCCCATTTAAGCCCATAGTAAATATTATGTAATTTAAATCTAATTTAATCACTTATCCCATCATTTATAGATTGATATATTTATAACTATTATAAATATATTTAATAATAGTTATTCCTCAAATCATAATCAAAATTTTATAATTAATATTCTATAAATATTAATTAATTAATTTAATTAATTTATAATGATTATAATGATTCATAATCAACATACCATTTATGGAAGCTGAGCCAAACCCTTATATGAAAGAATTACTGCAAGATTATATAGCTGGACGACATTGAAGCTGAGCCAAGCTGGTAGGTTAACTCTTGTGAAGTCAGTAATATTTGCAATGCAAGTGTACTGGGCTAGAACTTATGTTCTTCCCATGAAGCTAATGAAAATGATACGAAGTGCGTTTATGCGCTTTCTATGGACGGGAAGAACTGCAGGCAAATATATTGCGCCTGTCAACTTTAAAATTGTTCAACTGCCGCTCTCTAAAGGTGGATTAGGTATCATCAACTTAAAAGAATGGAACAAAGCGGCGGTGGCTAAACACATCGATACATACTTCAATAGTTATGACAGCAACTGGGCTACTTGGTCTCGCCGGAATGTTATCAAAGGTAGAAGTTTATGGACTATGCGTATGCCGCAGAACTTGAGTTGGACGTGGAGGAGCATATTCAAACTAAAGGGTGACATCTTACCTCTCTTGCAGATGAGTATTAATAATCGATTTACTGTTAGTTTTTGGAATGACCCTTGGCTTGAGAAAGGGTTGATTCTGAAAAGTAGGTTGGCTTATAATGAAATGATTCAAACTGGGATCCATCTTGAAGCAAAAGTCATAGATGTTGTACATAATATACAAAGTTCTGCTGTCTTCTCGTCTAATCAAAGAATACAACAATTATGGAACCAGATAAAAGGAAATGCTACCCTATCTACTTCCAATAAGCAGCTGGTATGGGGTGACAAAGATGCTTCTTTTACTATTAGCAAAGTATATAACTTTCTGACTAAGAACTATCAAAAAACTGACTGGACATGGAGCAAGCGAACATGGCACAAGGATAGCAGTTTTAGAGATAACTTGTTACTCTGGAAAGTGTTGCACCGTGCTATTCATACAAAGGCAAGACTTGTCTGCATTGGGATGGATGTGGATATGCAGTGTGTCTTCTGCAGTGATGGTGTGGAGACTGTGGAACACTTATTTTTTGAGTGTGAATTCATAAACCATGTTTGGGGTAATATAAAGGACAAGCTGCGTGTGAATGACCCTTCTACAAGCAACAACAACATAGCGGAATGGAGCTCTATTTTAGGGAAGACTGGTCATGCTCACAATCATAAGAGACTGTACCTTGTTGTGTTGAAGTGTTTTATATCACAAGTGTGGTATGAGCGAAATACTAGAGTGTTTGATGCTGAAAGAGCTAAGTCAGGCCCTATGTTCTTGCTTTCAGTTTCTTATGCGATTAGATCTATGCTGAAAACACTCTCTTTTGCTATTGAACCTGGTATATCTCTCTCCTTTTAAGTTCTTGTTTGTGTAGTTTTTCCTGTTTCTTCTTTTTTCCTTTTAGTCTCAAGTTTATTTTGTAGCGCTTTGTTTCCCTTGTATTCTTTGAGTTCGCTCAATGTCTTTGTTGTAATCTCTTTGGTGCTGCAATAAAGTGGTCGGGGACCATCCAACCCCGTCGGCCTTGCCAAAAAAAAAAAAAAACATACCATTTATGGATTTTCTATTAAATATACTTTTAATTAAATTAATTAATTAATATAACTCATTATGTCAAGTATATAATAAGAAAACATCTTTTATTTGAACAAGTTAAGTTATTGAGTTAGATATGTGAAACAAATTATATAATTGCCTCTATGGCATACCCCTAACTTTATCAATCTCTCACTTGCACTTGGGGTCAATTATGGAGCTATATTACAATTTCTCTAATCAATTTTCTCAAAACCAATTGGGTCAATTCTTTAATAAATGTGTATGCTGTTATGTTTTAATTATCTACTATGTCAATCAACTCTCTCTGATGCTGATAAACTACCTTTATCGTGTGGAATAATTCAGAGTATGTTTCTCAATTTTTAGTGAACTGTAAGTCCTATTACGTACTATAACCTGACACTGTTGTCATAAAACAATGTTATGTGATTCACAATATTTGGAATCATCCCCGGCTCAGTTATAAATCTGTGCATTAATTATATATGTATGTATGTATATATATATATATATATTTAGTTTTATTGTGGTGCTATTCAAGTCAATGAATTGAGCCACAATCTCTTCTATTTGGAATATTTCCAACTTAAAGATTCTTAATTTATTATTGACATATTATACTAAATATCACTTATGAAATTTGAGTCTGAACATTCCTTTATAAGGAGTTCGCTGTTTCTTTGGATAATTCTCTAGTATTTCATAAATACACGAGAACACCTCAAACAACCATTTAGCGAAATCAATTTGGATTTGATATTTGCTTAATGTATCAAATGCATAAACAAATCACTATATCATAGACAACATAACATGTATGCTAATTCCTATTGCTAATGTATAAGGAACCTATCTTACACATTCTGTACTAAACACTTAATAAGGTGTCATTTTATATCGATTTGGGACATTCCCAATAATTTTTATACTTACTAAAAAAGACATCATTTACAAATCCACTAATAAGCATTAAAACAACCAAGGCTGGTTTTAACATAAGTCCATTGTTAAAAATTAACAATTTGTTGTTTACTTATTGTTTAGAAATATTGGTATACTTTATAATATTCTTTCTTATGAACACACCTTCATCTGAATTTTGACTGAAAGTCAAACTATTTGATATTTCTATCAAAATACTTATTCAATTTTGACGCTTATAAAATGGTACTTCGTATCATTTCTTGGATCATATCAAAAACCTTACAATCTCTATATTGCTCCCACTGACTTCGTGACACTTTGGTGGTTATGTGCAAATAGTCTATTCTAAATCATTATTTAGAATTTTCTATTTCATCACATATCTACCAAAACACTAAGTCTTATTAAGTGATAATCTTGTGAGTAAATCCAAAATAACTTGATCACGTTGAATGATAAATCTATTACGCTAATTGCAACAATTGAAATTTACGAGATTATTCTTATCAACGGTGCCTATTTAATTGCAACTGCATTAGTCTTGCTCATAAAGACACAATCGCGGCCGACGGACCACCCTTCGGTTATGACTACCAAAATCATATTTTGATAACGTACTTAGAATTCTTTTGGATTTGCACATCATACCATATCATAGAGTCGATACTCTTAATGGTTTAATTAAACAACCGACGATTATATATTTTTGACATTGATAAGAAACTCATAGTTTCTCTTCAATATGCCAGAATACTCTCTAATGCGATGTGTTCTTTTATGTTAGTTAAATTTATTTCACCTCATGTAATCAGTTTTATATTTGCATCATATCCAATTCCATTTTACTACCAATAATTTATTAAAGAAATTCCTTCAATATGAAGTTGGTATTTCTTGAAACAATAATTGTTTCTCAGTGCAATGGAATAAGTATTCATAAACATTTTATGAATTTCCTTACATGTAAAACTAATTTGGTTTTAGTTTGAAAAATTTATGTTTAAAACATAACTATGACATTGTCTTCCAAACTCCTTTTGGGGTGATTCATACAAGATCCCTATCGAATAATTATTACATGCAGACTTTCGACTTACACAACCTGCTAACTCCTTAGCTTAGGATATGTTGGGGTTTCTTATAAACTTTTTCCTTGTATGATTTTATAAACCATTATTTAAATGAAATAATATTAACCTTGTGTAATACTCCTAAGTACATGACATCATAGAAAGAAATTAACTCAACTTCACTCAAATTAATCATACTTTGTCAAACAAAGTTTGATTACCCCCTTCTCAATACATCCTTTGTGTATCACAAGTAACTTTTGAGGTTGAATTTTTATTCAGTTTTAGGTACATTTGGAACTCTTTCCAATATACTCATTCACTCGATCAAATTGAATCAATTCTATCGCATGTTATATTATTTACTTTCATTGTGTATTCTATGGGCTTACCTTAGAATTACACATGTGTATCAAATATACATGTCCGTGTCTGTGATAACTCATCCATGAATTTGATGAATTACGTAGAATCGTATTGGTATGAATAGACTTACGATTGCACACATCTATATGTATCAATCCAAAGAGTCCATCAACTCTTATGATGCTCCTACTAAATGAGTGCATAGCCCTTAATTATTTGAGATATAACTAACGAGTATCATATGATTCATAATCATAAAATAAAATTATTTCTCAAAACTATGACTTAGTATATAATTCCAAAATAATTTTAGATATTATGCATTTTATATTGCATCACTTTTTTTATGAAACAAATACCACGTTGTAGTTGTATTTTATTAGGAATATTCATACTATTCACGTTGAAATATAGCTACGTTTATTTTTCAATCGGCACCAAAAAATAGTCATAAATAATGTTCACTGTGTTTTGTGAAAACATTTTTGTAACTTGATGCAATCAGTAAGTGTTATATGTCATACTCCTACTATTTTCACCATTAGTATAATAGCATACTGAATTCGGAGGTCCACCGTTCACTCAATATAGATTATTTATTTCATATACTACAACTAGTTCGCAACAGAGAGTCATTTGATCAAATATCTCGAACTCAAAGAAATAATCTCACAAAAAATAATTTTCTATATGAAAATACATCTCAGAATAGAAATCATATTTCTTATTCTAATATTAAGTACCTATGAGTATATTACGATTCTCATTTCTGATGTTTCTCTATAAAGTAGAAGTGGCTACTCACCCTCTTCGTCCTAACTGTACCTTAAATCACATCTACTCTTGTACATTTGTCTTTTTCTTTCTAGATGGTTGAACCATTTAAAAATACTCTTACTACAACATCATAAGAAACTCTTTACAAAAATGCATTTTATTATCCTTAACATTTAAGGACATCAAATACGATGCACTTTACGTGAACTGATCAAACTGACATTTCAGTATTCAAATTCTTAGATTGTAGTTTTAGTCTAGTGTTACGTTTAACACAATATGATCCTTTTGTAATTAATCAAATTGAATACTTGATCTCACGGTACCGTTTATCGACTTATTTAGAATGAACTAGCTTTATCGAAGTATCTAACATTACAAACAGTGATCATTCCCTATATAACACTTATATGTTATAGTATATGGATCAAATATCCATAATCTTAAATTACTTTCAGATTTTAAAACACGTTGATTGCAATACAAGGTCTCGACCAAATAAATGCATAAGCGACCAAATTACGAATAAATTTAGTAGTTTTAAAATCAGGTGCTTGCATGGGTTTCGAAACATTAACATGCAAGAAGAATGTATTAGTAAGTATATGTTATATTTTTATTTATCAATCTACAACTCAGTTTAATTATATATCTTAATTGATAAACATTTTTTCAATCATATTAAATGCACAAATTTATCAATGTAGACTATTATAACATTATATAGCATATGTTCTTACAATACTAGAAAGATTAAATATTATCATTTCATTTTTCTAATAAGACTCTGACTAGTCTTCTATGTTTCACCAAACCTTAAGAAAAATATATAGGTCTTTCGAATTCACCAGTGGCTGTTAGGACTCATCCATCTTGGAATTCTGACCTTGAGCCTACTCAGCAAGTCATAGCTCCATGGATGATGGATAACTGCTTATCGGTTGTATCATATAAACTCCGAACCCTTTGTTACCTTGTCTTACGCTTTGACCTTGAGTCTGCACAACAAATCAAAATGCAATTATTCACATGTACGTGCCTTATCGCAACGACCTAAGTATAGCATATGTACCTTGAGTCCGCTCAACAAATACATTTGATTATTTTACTTCTTTTATTCAATATAATAATAATAATACACAAAATGTCCCCAACTTGACTTTGCTCAACAACTAAGGAGTTTGCAAGCAATTTATCAATATATATGATAAGGATTGCATTATCTTGAAGATTCACATCTTCAATTTTTAATATTGAGTGATATCGACTTATGGAATAATATTAATTCTTACGAATTACTCTCATGATTCTAGTGTTGGACACATCTAAAATCACAGTATACATACATTAACGTATGTATTTATTCCTTAAATCAATATAGGATTTTTAATATTTCGCCTTTAATTTATACATTCATATTATATAAGTTTTATTATTATATAACTTTTACATTTCATATTACTTATATAATAGTCTTACGTATAATATTATATTATTAAATCTTATTTAATTAATTAACCGTTTAATTAATTTTATATTAACTTAAAATAACGTTTATATTTAATTTTATTATATATACTATAACCTTTATAGTATAGCACATATATCTTATATGTACATATTATTTAACTAAGTGACTTTTACTTTTATTTAATTAAACTATTTTAATTAAATTATTTTAATTTTGAAAATAATTATTTATTCATACATGCTTATGATATCTTAAACATTTTAAAATATCACAACATATATATTACACATGCATATAGTTTTCATATTTAATTAATTCATTAATCTTATTAATAAAATAGAAATATAATTTTCAAAATTATTTTATGTTATTTTCAAACATTTTTAAATTTTATTATATTATAACTTTTATAATATATGTAAATCTTATTTTAAATTTAACTTTTAAATTTAAAATCTATTATTTTTAAGTTTTCAAATGAATTTGAAAATTAGCCCAAGGCCAATTCAAATTCGGGCCTTTTTTTATCAAGGACAACCTTTAGGCTATGGGCTTAATAGTTAATCCTAATATAACTAATTTAGACTACATAGGTTATGGAGTTCGATACCATTGTTCAAACTGGGACAGCATGCAGCAGAAGTTATGGATGAATTTAAAAAAAAATTCCTTATTGGATATATATTGGGCCTATGAAGTCTAATTTATTTAGAGCATTTCTAATTTTATTTAAATAAAATATGTTATTTTATTTAAATTCATAAAGTATATAGTTTTATTTAATTTATATTTTAATACATATAAATATACACACATGTATCATATATATGTAAGTATGTGTGTGCATATATAACATGATAGCCTATGTAAGGTACAACACGTCATGTATAGATGTTGGGATTTACATCGCAACAGATACATTAGCTCATCCGATATGTATTGTATGTTGTCTAAATATATGTACGTAATTAAACTAGTTGCTTATATAAATATTATATATATATATATATATATGTTAATTTTATTTAAATAATATTAAATAAATGAAAATGCTTAATTATATGTATGTGTGTGTATGTGTATATATGTGTGTATATGTATGTATGAATTTAAATGAAATTTATAGTTTTATATAAAACAATAATAATATATTTATATATATGAGTATTATTGTAATAAATATTAAAACAATATATATAAACACATAATATAATTTTTTTATTTCAAATTATCAAACCAAATATTTATATATCCATAATGAAAAAATAATATTATTTTTAAATATATATATTTATACATAAACATATTTATTTATTATTATTACTTTTTTGGTAAGGCCGATGTGGTTGAATGGTCTCGTACCATTTTATTATTAACCTAAAACGATTATAAGCAAAATAAAGAGGAAAAGAAATACAGTGAAACATAGGAAGTATAGCGAGTGAATAAAATAACAAAATTAAGCATGCCTCCAACTCTCCACCAACTCAGTGGAGAACTGATAAGGAGAATCCCGCAAGGCACTAAGGATTGCATATGAAATTTCATAGTAAAGCTCCATAGTAACGACCCGCCTTTTCGAACCCTAGAAGTCGACACTAATACATCAACGGTATTCACATTCCAAACAACTAAGTGCCGAAAAGACAGATTGTTAGGGGAAAGAAATGAGAGAGAAGATAGAAGAAACCATAGAATCACAGTATCTTACAATGCAATGAAATAGTATATATTAATCAACATAATACTTTACAAAGTCATTTACAAAATGATACATCAGAGTCATACTAAAATAATTTCTAACCAAGGACAGTTATAACAGCCTATCCTTATATAACTGATACAAGATACATATAATATAGCGGGAAACAAAAAATTAACAACTATCGGCGAAGCCTCCTACTCCAAGCTCCTCCAAAATGCATCCGTAGGAAACCTGAACTACTTGGCTGCTCGTAAAAATTTGAGCACCCAAGAGTTTTATAGGAAGAAAAAAAACTCCGGGTCAAACATGGGTCTGGTGTGAGTAAACCCAAAGCAACTGAAAAAATCTTTTAAAATCAAGGATATCTCGTAAGACCACGCCGCACATAAACACGGACGAGTTTTTACCTTACGATAACCAAAACACTTTTATATAAAAATACAGAGATATTACAATAATATATAAGGGTTCAAAGTAAAATATTAAAGTAGCTGGAATGCTTGCATCTCACATTCCAACATATTTGGTATATAAGTATAACCGTACAGTGCTTATTGAAGAATAGATTCCATACAATGACTAGGTACTGGCTTACCTATCACAGTACACGTCTAGAAAATATACCGAGGACCTCGCTTGGATCCCCTACCAACACAAGACCAGCCCACCCCTTACTGCATAGTACTAAATATGTCATCATCCCGGTTGCTTTGCAACCTTTTTATAGAGATCTCATTCACAACCAATCCATAAATATGTAAATGTATCTAGAAGGGTGACAATATACCCTAATGGGTGCGACCCATTTAGTTTTGCTACATCTCCCCTGATTTTCAGTCATTCCCGATTGATGAGGCTTGAGGCTACGTTTTACCTTTTTGAATAGCAATCTCACTTGGAATGCTAACATTGTAACACTGCCCTCCAGGCATCAATGCAATGCTTGCATTCATCCATACAAGTTGTCCAAGATAAGGACAAACCGAAGGCACTACTTCTACTACATCTATTTTGGAATCATCCTCAGGATTAGTAGTAAGTAGTCCTTCACTTCAATGTTCCATCTACGATTTCATATTCTTCAAGATGTCTTCGGTTTGAGACACTTGAGTTGGATCAAAGTTGTCTTCAGATAACACATCTGATCCCGGTCTCTTCGAAACAACTTTCGATAATTTTCGGTAAACTCAACCCTGGTTCTTTAGGAAATAAGCAGATAAGATAAGAGCAGAGTTCACCTCCTAATTGTTAGTGGATGGATTTCCTTATCATTTATCTTAGATGAATGAAATGAGTTTATAGGTACAGTATAGTAGCACCGACAATAACTGTACCATATAATTTCCATGTTTCTCCTAGATATTTACAAAGTTATGTTTTGGTCTAGATTTGATAGTTGGTTATTTAACTCTCAAATAAACAAACATTCAAACGTTGATTCAATTCCATATAGGATCCTTTAAGCCTTTATTAATTAATCTATAATTAATAAAATCACTTTATAAAACTTTATCAAAGGATCTTTTCTAAAACACTTTTCCCAAACCCCTTACATCCCTTTTACTTGGAAAACAATATAAACATTTACCAAAAACATTTGGAAATTTCTCACTTCTCACATTCCATATGAAATGGTCAAACCATTCCCTTTCAAAACATCAGTTACTATAAAACTCGTTCACTTTATAAAACTCATTCACTTATTTCTTACAAAAATTCTTTTATAACTTCACTTCACATTTCAAACCACCTTACAATTTTTTAAAATTGATTTAAAACATCTTTCAAAAATATCTAAAATGATTTATAAAATCTCTTTCTATTTTTAAAACTATTTAAAAATATTTCTTCATAATTCCTTTATAGTTACTTCTTTATAAAATTTCATTTTCAAGATATCATTTGTAAATAACTTTAGGTAAAACCTTTTATTTAATAAACCCCTTTTTAAAAACAAGATATTATTTTAAAATAACTTTATAAAATAATAATAAAATTTAAAAAATCATTTATAACCTTTAAACCCAAATTGATTAAAGAATTAAAGCTAATTCAAAAACATACTTTAGTAATTCGAAAAGAGGCTTAGCAATCCCAATGGTGCTATTTTAAGTTACCATTCAGTTTCCATTTCAATTCACTTAAAGTTATTTACATAGATCAACATATATGCAAATACGCTCATATCCAAATCAAGGAATAACATGTCAATATGAACTAACTAGCATATACATATCCAAATAACATAATAGCAGGGTGGTGATTTGTCATGCTAAACAGATGTCCAACAATTCAACAAATTCATTGTAGAAGGGTGATTTATTATGCTAACACATGTCCACACAAACAAACAAAAAAACAATTTATAGTAGAATGAGGATTTATTCTACCAACATATCCAAACAACCCAACAATCTACATTATAACTCATTCACAATTATATGGTTTCTTAATGGTATCAACACTTAAATCGCTTGTATTCAAAACCATCTTTGAAAAAAAGTACCTTTGAACCATTTTACTTTTGGAAACCAAAGGATTTAAAAATTTTAAACCCTTATAAAAATAATTAACTAAAATTAAATCCTTATTTAAATCATAATTAATTTTAATTGAATCATACTTAATTTAATTAAATAGTTAAACAATAATTAACTATTAATTAAACCCAAATTAATCCTTTATTAATTATTAAATAATTAATTAAACCTTCATTAATAATTAGATGTTAATTAATATCAATTAATTAATTAAATAATATTTGATTAAACTTAAACAATAAATTAAACCTTTAATAAATCATTTATTATAAATTAAATCTTTAATCAAAAAATTAAAACCTTGATTAATAATTAATCCTATATTTAATTAATGATAAATTAAATATAAATAATTTACTTAACCCATACTTAATTAAATTAATTAATAATTAATTAATTAAATCTTAACTTTAAAATATAATTAATTAAGAACTAATCTTTATTTAATTAAAGTTAATAAACCTTGTTAACATTTATCAATTGCTAAAACCTATTTAGTTAACAATTAATTATTATATCCTTAATTAACTTTTAAAATAATTATTATTTTGTTTATAAAATATTCAAAAAACAATTTGAAGTATAAAAACCAAACTTTGCATAAACTAAAATTTTAAGCGAACTGCATTCATAGCAACTATCTCTATGGATACCCATAATTTCACTTTACTAACTAGTTTACATGCTAACTTGCTTTAGCTTCAAGACAAAATTAACCCATACGACATATACAAGTTCAACTACACCAATTCATATCAGCACCAAACATAACCAATAATCATAACCTTTATATAACCAACATATCTAAACAATACCATAATTCAAACCAAACAATTACACACACAAACACACACACACACACACACAAACACACACACACACACATATATATAACCACATAACCAACACACACACACACACACACATATATAAGTAAATTATTCCCAAAAATTTAAGTTTACTCACTAAAGGTTTTGAAAACTTGAAATACTCTAGCGCTCGGAAAGCTTGGAAAACCATAAATTCTTTTAAAAAATGGGTCATTTTGCACTCAACTTTTGGAACCTTTCCTCCTAGGTTTTGGAAAAGTTATCAAAAGGAAAGTTTTATATTATTCTTTCCTCTATCATTTAAAAAAAGAATTACTCAAAAAGGTTAAATTTTGAGGAAGTTCTTGCCAAAACAGTGATGGGTATTTTCAGACATCAAATCTAGGTTCAAAAATACTCTTGCAAAAATGAATTTTTGGAGCATCTAACTCGAAATCCGAAAAGTTTTTAAACTAAAAAGTTGAAGCCACTAGAAATATATATGGTTTGAAAAAAAAATCTTAATTTGATTTAGTATGGAGGAAGTAATGACCGAATAAAGTAGGAGGAAAAATGGAGAAAGTGGAGATGAAAACAAGTGAATAAAAACCAAGGTTTTAAAGTAAGAATTTGACTTTTAAAAACTTTAAAACCTAAAAAATAAATAGGTAAGCCATGGAAGTCTTGTTTCCAAGTTTAGAAAAGTTTTTGAAATGGAAAAAAGAATGAGAAAGTGAAATAACAATTACGAAAATTAGTTTATATATATTATGTTAACATATTGAATTACCAAACTACCCCTCGTCCTTTATGAATGCCACATCACCATGTCCTCTTCCTATTATTTCAAAGCCACCATAGCCTCCCCTTTCACATCAATCCACCATGACATTTACTGATGTACTCAAGTTGTCAATATGTCGATTCATATCCCCCCCCCCGATGTGACATTTTCTTTTATTTATTTATTATTGTTGTCAAAGTGTCACAACATCATTTTCTTAACTTAATTAATTACATTTAATCCTAATTAAATTACTAGTCTATGTTTATAACATTTCACATATTTGAATATATATACACAAACAAATGTGTACACAATATCTCAAACAACTTTTATACGATGAAACGTCGAAAATTCGAAAAACAATTTGGATCACGTTTTATGTTTTTCATAGAACTATATATTTTTGTAAACAAATTTTGAAAACTATTTCACCATCATTATTTATTATTAAAAAGAGTTTTATTTTCATTATAAAACCATTTATTTGAATATTTAAAATTAATCAATTATTCGCAAATCAAAGCAGCGAAATTCTGGGTTGTTACATCCATCATGTTCTTACATTTCTCAGTGAAGATCCTAGCATTTCTCTGCTTCCAAACACTACAGGAAAAAACCTTCAAAATCATCTGGAGCTCATAGGATTAAGAGACCATCCATTTAGTTTGTTTGAATAAACTTTCCTACTCCTTCTTTTTGTCACAAAGAAGAACATAACCTTCTCTTAGGTTGATTTTGTAACAACCCGTATTTTTAGCTATTTTAAATTATTAAAAGTGTAATTATCAAATAAAAATGGTTAAAAATAAAAATTTGATGATTTTTATTGTAATGCAAGGGATTTGAACTTGAATAAAATTTTAAAACAAACTAATTTCGAAGATTTGTGTAACAACCCGGTATTTGCATCGATTAATAATCGACATTTAGACGATTACTATTGTTGCAAATTCCTATTTGAAGTTATTTAATTTGAATTAAAATTCAAATTATAATTTGTTTAAGAATTTTAACGGGCTTTAAAAATTCATTTTGGCCCGTTCCTTTTGGGTCGCAACAATCATATAACCCGATCCCCCTTTATCCATTTTTTTTCATTCGTTCACCAACCCTAAACAAAATCACGAAATTAATCCCGCCCCATTTTATTACTTTCAAGCCCTAGGTTAAAAAATCGAACGAAAGAAGATTAATGGCGGCTTCATCTCGTTGTTCGCTCGTCTTCCCTCGATTGCTCTGGCGTAGCGCGTCTCTGTGATGCCTCAATTCGTCGACAAGGTGAGACTTTCTCACATCTAATTCACTCAAAATATGAGATTTCGTTCGTTTTTGTTTTCGTGGTCATCTTTGTTTCGATATTGGGTTATTGACTGTGTAAATTCGTATATGTGAGTGATTTTCATTCACGCCCCCTAATTCAATCTTAAGTATTTCGTGCATGATTTAGATGATTTCGGGTGTGTGTTCTTTGGCCTGAGATTATTGATTTGTTCATACTTATAATTTGTGATGGCTTTGGCCTGACATGGTTGACTTGTTTATTATTTGCTTTGGCCTGAATTTATGGATTCATTCAACTTATGGTTTCAGCCTGATATTGTGGACTTGTTCAACATTCTGAATCATCATTCTGAGCTTCACCTGTACATTTAATTATTTCTGAAATTTCAATCCTAACTGGTTTTGAAAATAATGCTTTGTTGTCCTATGTATTTGAATATCCCTTGTGACTTGTTTGCATTGTTGGGTTCATTATTTTATATATGTTTACTGATACGATTCGTAGCCTTGTCTCACTTGCATTGCTTCTGATCATATGTCACTGTATATCCCAATGCCACCAGAGAATACTTTATACAGCATCACATATTCATTCACTACTACACTTTTGAGCAAACATCACTATGAAATTCCACTGCTATTAACTCACTTCAAGTCCATTGCTTTCACATTTATCAAACAACTGCCCACTGCTATTATGTGCATTTGTGTTTGGTTTCATCTTGAACCGGGTACTTGCTGCATTTTCAAACTATTGCAGTATATATGAGCTGCTCCATGCTTTATTGTGACCTTCATGTATGTGCACTGGCTGTGCATACGTGGTCACTTGCACTTTAAAACTGATCTGGTTATGCATGTCTTGTGTGTTTGAGTATTTTTCTTGGTCCAACAATGGCAGCACTTTGTTTTACTTTGGCACTTTTATATTGCATTTTCATGACTCTGGTCTGGTGTGCATTTCTGTTTTTGCACCTCTGCACATTTTGTAGTCCCGACTTGCTGTTGCACTTTTATATAGCTATGTATGCATATGTTCTTGAGCCAGTTTCATTGTGGTTGTGTTATCACCATGTTGGTTTGACTTGAACTCGATTCACTTGATACTGTCACTGCTTCGAACTCTTTTATACATGTATACATGTATGTGCATATATGTATATATGTTATTTGAAGTGGTAGCCTATTTGGGATGTGTTCTTCTGAAGTGATTTTCAGTCAGGTTTGCAATTTTATATTCCAGTGTGCCTGGATCTGTAGCTTCGTTCTTTGACTTGTTTCATATAGTAGATGCTCTATTTCCTATTCACTTGTATCAGCTTTTGGTTGAGCTTGAGTCTTGTTTAATTCATAGAGGCACTGTGCATTGTTGCCAGTTGCTTCTCTCTGTTCACTTGAGCTGCTGCACTGTGCATCTGCACCTATATACTTTATCATTCTTGTTGCCACCGCAAGTTTCAATATGCTTGTGCACTTTGATTCAGCTTATTTTGCTGGTGCACTTGTTGCGCCTGCATCTTTGTTGCTTGAGTTGTTTTGCTTGAACTTTGTTTTCTGGTGAATTGTTGTGTGTGCATTTGCATGTTCATGTGTATCATTGTGTACCGCTGTTGTGCTGGCACCCTGCTCTGTTACACCATCTTGCTCTGTGCATCCTATTGCATATGTACACTTGATGATGTTGCCACTTCATATCAGTGTGCATGCTGGTGTATTCATGTCCGCACGTATATTTGGTTTGAACTGAAATAATCCACTTGTATTGAGCCCGAACTTTTTTTGGGCTTGACCTCGCATTTGTCTCTGCAATTTTAATCGACACTTGGCCTTATGATATTCACGGCGACGCTTGTGAATATTTATTGGGTACATCATCACTATAGTGGCAAGGCAGTGCACGCTAGCGTGAACTGCAGCCACACGGTATTGAGTTTTTGGGCACGACATCACTATAGTGGCAAGGCAGTGCACGCAAGCGTGAACTGCAGCCACACGGTATGGCGTGTATGATAATCTATTTGTTTGATTTATGGATCTTTTGCGTATTCCATATGCG
The DNA here is from genome assembly GCA_030765085.1 of Allium cepa. NCBI lineage: Eukaryota > Viridiplantae > Streptophyta > Magnoliopsida > Asparagales > Amaryllidaceae > Allium > Allium cepa. Next base: position 454,719,369 of record CM060938.1, on the reverse strand, counting down.
GTAGTGGCGAGGCAGTGCACGCGTGCGTGTACTGCAGCCCTACTGGAATTAATATTTTAATTGATATTTAAATGGTTTGAACTGTTTTGTTATTTCAATTCAATATTCTGAATTGCATTCTGATTTGGTTTATTTACTGTCGTCTATTCATTATTTGATAATTATTGCTTCTGTGCACTAATAACTGAGTTTGAATTAGACTGACCCGAGTATTATTTTCTTTGAATCTAATACTCGGGTCAGACCGAGTATTTCAGGTTGTAGATATTCTGCTTTGGGTTGCTGCTTGAGCTATGAAGTTCTTTCATATCTTTTGGAGTAGTCGTCGTCATTTGTAGTAGTCTGTATAATTGTATAGGAAAATATGTATTCATGTATATTATATACGTTAATGTACTTGTATATGTAACTTCCTGAGTCGACTGTGGTAGTTGTATCATATGTACCGTGTCATATGTATTGTATCAAATGTATTGTAACTGACATCAGTTATTATATATATGAGACTTCCTATTTTATTTGTGTTCCGCATTATATTATCTGCGTAATATTTTATATTTACTGTTCTAAACTATTATGAACCATCGTAGTTCGTTTTATACTGGAATTGGGGTATTTCGATGGGAGAAAATAAATCAGAGATGAAAAATGAAAGAATATATATATTTATATCACTCCCATCGAGATAACCAATACTAGTGTAAGGCCAACTATTGATGGCCGCTCCTCAACAGCCTTATTCTCCGTGCTAGTTGACAGCATTACACCGTAGTGTTCTTGGCTAGCGTGGGTATAGAGGTGGGGCGTCACAGCTTGGTATCAAAGCCTGGGGTTTAGAACAAATATAAAATGTAACTTAGATAGTACATGTGTTACAACTATTTGTCGACGTTTTATCTCTCATATTTGCAAATGATTATCTTTGATCGTTAGGTATGAATTCCTAACGCTTATTCGTATGCATTTGATTTTTGATTCTTGTGTTTTCGGCTTTGATTTGATTTAGCCGATGATTGATTTTGTTCGAATCTCAGCGATTCCGAACTTGATATTTTATGTTTTCCTCGGATTGATTTCCATTCGACTTCGGTCACTTTGTTTTTGAGAAATTTCTAAATTCTTGATTTCCAAGACTCTGACTTGGTTTGCCGTTGAGTCCTTTGATGATGATGTTGAATCGTTTTATACTCTATTATGGCCATTAATTGTTGACTTCGGCATTGACTTGATTTTTATTTTTGTTGAAGTCATTTATGCATTTATGCTCGTTTTGTTTCATTATTCCATTTGTCAATCGATTCTTCTTTTCCGATTAGTTGTTGTCATCTTTGTCGACTTTGAAAACTTCTATTTCTGGAATTTTTGGATATTCCTACTTTGATGGATTTAGAATCGAATTCTTTGGATTTTATTCACGTCTTCGAAGGTGAATTTTAGTGAATTGATTTGGTTTCCAAATTTAATCGATTCTTGTTAATTTCCCGATTTATTGCTATCATTTATTAGCAACTTTGATGACCATTTCTTCGGAATTTTTGTGAACATACCCTTCGATGAATTCGGTATCGATTTCTTTGGATTCTATTCACGTCTTCGTATGTGAATTCTTGTGATTGATTGTTTCTGCAATCATTTTTGTGATTTGTCACTTTAAAAATATAAATGTTTCAATACTAGTAGTAAATATCAAAACTCTTTTATCAAAATGTTTTCAACTCTATTTTCAATATCAAAATCTCTTCCTAAACCGTTTTTCCAATCTATTAGTATATACAAACCTTTATTTCACTCGTATGAGAAATCTAATTAAACGGCTTAGCAAAACAAGTGGTATGAAACGCTTGCGTTTACTTCGTCGGTTAATTTTTGGACTTGTTCGATTGAACCACTTGTGACATTTTTCTAGTGAAGATCTACAGTTTGTTCGTAAATATTTAAGTTAAGCTAGTGGTTATGGGACATGAAGCTAAACTTTTATATTTACTAGCTTAGTGTAATTGACACTTCTCGTTGATCTTGATGATCGCTTTATGAATTAGACTAGCAATTGCGCGATGTCTCTTTCATTGCGAGGTTAGACTAGACACCACTTGTGTGATTCCATTCACACATACCTTTCTACTTTTTGGTTAGTCTTGACCTCAATCTGTGTGATTCTATTCACATATGCGGGGTAGCTCCCCATGGTCTTCGGACCGTCATGTGATAGGCCTCTTTCCCTTTTTCTGTGATTTCTAGATTCCTTATGTTGATTTCTGGAAATTTTATGCTTCACCTATTTTTGTGTACTGGTGAATTCATATGTTAATGATTTGTCATGAGTACAAATTTGAGGTATGACACCTCTTTGGATCTTTGAGAAGATCTTGTGATATTGATTATCTCTTATCGGTTGATCTCCTGTTGATCATTATTTGCATACTTATAGTTGTATGTCAGTATGGGTATTTTATATTTATGCCATACCTCTTGTCGGTTGATCTCCTGTTGATCATTATTTACATACTTATAGTAGTATGTCAGTATGGATATTTCATATTTATTCCATACCTCATGTCGGTTGATCTCCTGTTGATCATTATTTACATGCTTATAGCAGTATGATAATATGGATATTTTATGTTATGCCCTATCTTTTATTCTATGTCATACTCTGTTCGAGTTTTCATACTCCGTTCGAGTTTTTATACTCCGTTCGAGTTTTTATACTCCGTTCGAGTTTTCATACTCCGTTCGAGTTCTCATACTCTTATCTTGTGATTTCTGGATTTCTTGTGTAGATTTCTAGAATTTGTGCTTCACCAACTTTCGTGATTTCTATTGATAAGTTTTATCAATTCTTGTGCATTGGTGAATTCGTGTGTTATTGACTTGTTATGAATACAAGTTTAGGGTATGATATCCCTTTCTATCTTTGAGAAGATTCTTGTGACATTTTTGATGAACGAAAATTCATTGATATTATATTTTGATGCCAATTGTTTCGATGAAATTTTGACGTATGTCGAAGTTGCTACTGACATTGCTATTTTAATCACGTGTTTTAAAAATTTGTTATTCTTCAAAATATTTCAAAATATAAATCAAAATTGTTTTCAAAGTCTTTACGATTTGCGCTTTCAGAAGAATGAGGAAGCGAATTAAACGTTTCAGAAAAATCGAGGACTATGACCCCTTTCTTTTACTGATTCGCTTAATTCCGGACTTGTCCGTTTGAGAACGTAAAATGTTATTTATTTAAAATACACAATTTTGCACTTTCAAGGAAACGATGAAGTGAATTAAACAATTTAGTAAAACTCGTGGTTATGGGTCATGTGCGTTTGCTATTTCGGTTAATTTCGGACTCGTTAATTGAAAAATTTATGATTTCTGATTTATCGTTTTTGATAATCAGATATTTATTGTTTCTGATTATCGCCTGTGATAATTAGATATTTGAGATTTAATTATCGTTTGTGATAATTAAATATTTGTGATTTAAGATTGACTTTCGATTTTGATAATCGAATACTTGTTGATTTGATTATCGTTTTCGATAATCGAATATTTGTGATTTGAGATTTCTGAATTATCTATTGATAATTAGATTTTTGTTGAGAATTTGTGAATTTCTTTTATGAAATTAAAAGATTTCTTTGGTGTTTATATAGTACTACGCCGGTGTACCGGCTCAATTTTCTGCTATTCATGACGTTTCCTACGTCATCCAATTACGGAAATGCCTTAGGGATTTCCGATCCTTATTCTTGAGCAACCTTCTATTCACATCATTGCTTCGGAGGTTCAGCACCCTCGAAGTAAAGATGTTTTTCTCATGAAAGCTCAGTGGTTCTCAAATCCTATGGATTTCACTTTGGAATTCATAAAATTCATCGAGCAAACACGTTCAAGCTTACTCTTTCTTGCTCTTATGGTTGTTACCTTTTGTCCATTTATTCCTTATGATTGCGAGGACGCAATTTCTTTAAGGAGGGGAGTCTGTAACAACCCGGTATTTGCATCGATTAATAATCGACATTTAGACGATTACTATTGTTGCAAATTCCTATTTGAAGTTATTTAATTTGAATTAAAATTCAAATTATAATTTGTTTAAGAATTTTAACGGGCTTTAAAAATTCATTTTGGCCCGTTCCTTTTGGGTCGCAACAATCATATAACCCGATCCCCCTTTATCCATTTTTTTTCATTCGTTCACCAACCCTAAACAAAATCACGAAATTAATCCCGCCCCATTTTATTACTTTCAAGCCCTAGGTTAAAAAATCGAACGAAAGAAGATTAATGGCGGCTTCATCTCGTTGTTCGCTCGTCTTCCCTCGATTGCTCTGGCGTAGCGCGTCTCTGTGATGCCTCAATTCGTCGACAAGGTGAGACTTTCTCACATCTAATTCACTCAAAATATGAGATTTCGTTCGTTTTTGTTTTCGTGGTCATCTTTGTTTCGATATTGGGTTATTGACTGTGTAAATTCGTATATGTGAGTGATTTTCATTCACGCCCCCTAATTCAATCTTAAGTATTTCGTGCATGATTTAGATGATTTCGGGTGTGTGTTCTTTGGCCTGAGATTATTGATTTGTTCATACTTATAATTTGTGATGGCTTTGGCCTGACATGGTTGACTTGTTTATTATTTGCTTTGGCCTGAATTTATGGATTCATTCAACTTATGGTTTCAGCCTGATATTGTGGACTTGTTCAACATTCTGAATCATCATTCTGAGCTTCACCTGTACATTTAATTATTTCTGAAATTTCAATCCTAACTGGTTTTGAAAATAATGCTTTGTTGTCCTATGTATTTGAATATCCCTTGTGACTTGTTTGCATTGTTGGGTTCATTATTTTATATATGTTTACTGATACGATTCGTAGCCTTGTCTCACTTGCATTGCTTCTGATCATATGTCACTGTATATCCCAATGCCACCAGAGAATACTTTATACAGCATCACATATTCATTCACTACTACACTTTTGAGCAAACATCACTATGAAATTCCACTGCTATTAACTCACTTCAAGTCCATTGCTTTCACATTTATCAAACAACTGCCCACTGCTATTATGTGCATTTGTGTTTGGTTTCATCTTGAACCGGGTACTTGCTGCATTTTCAAACTATTGCAGTATATATGAGCTGCTTCATGCTTTATTGTGACCTTCATGTATGTGCACTGGCTGTGCATACGTGGTCACTTGCACTTTAAAACTGATCTGGTTATGCATGTCTTGTGTGTTTGAGTATTTTTCTTGGTCCAACAATGGCAGCACTTTGTTTTACTTTGGCACTTTTATATTGCATTTTCATGACTCTGGTCTGGTGTGCATTTCTGTTTTTGCACCTCTGCACATTTTGTAGTCCCGACTTGCTGTTGCACTTTTATATAGCTATGTATGCATATGTTCTTGAGCCAGTTTCATTGTGGTTGTGTTATCACCATGTTGGTTTGACTTGAACTCGATTCACTTGATACTGTCACTGCTTCGAACTCTTTTATACATGTATACATGTATGTGCATATATGTATATATGTTATTTGAAGTGGTAGCCTATTTGGGATGTGTTCTTCTGAAGTGATTTTCAGTCAGGTTTGCAATTTTATATTCCAGTGTGCCTGGATCTGTAGCTTCGTTCTTTGACTTGTTTCATATAGTAGATGCTCTATTTCCTATTCACTTGTATCAGCTTTTGGTTGAGCTTGAGTCTTGTTTAATTCATAGAGGCACTGTGCATTGTTGCCAGTTGCTTCTCTCTGTTCACTTGAGCTGCTGCACTGTGCATCTGCACCTATATACTTTATCATTCTTGTTGCCACCGCAAGTTTCAATATGCTTGTGCACTTTGATTCAGCTTATTTTGCTGGTGCACTTGTTGCGCCTGCATCTTTGTTGCTTGAGTTGTTTTTCTTGAACTTTGTTTTCTGGTGAATTGTTGTGTGTGCATTTGCATGTTCATGTGTATCATTGTGTACCGCTGTTGTGCTGGCACCCTGCTCTGTTACACCATCTTGCTCTGTGCATCCTATTGCATATGTACACTTGATGATGTTGCCACTTCATATCAGTGTGCATGCTGGTGTATTCATGTCCGCACGTATATTTGGTTTGAACTGAAATAATCCACTTGTATTGAGCCCGAACTTTTTTTGGGCTTGACCTCGCATTTGTCTCTGCAATTTTAATCGACACTTGGCCTTATGATATTCACGGCGACGCTTGTGAATATTTATTGGGTACATCATCACTATAGTGGCAAGGCAGTGCACGCAAGCGTGAACTGCAGCCACACGGTATTGAGTTTTTGGGCACGACATCACTATAGTGGCAAGGCAGTGCACGCAAGCGTGAACTGCAGCCACACGGTATGGCGTGTATGATAATCTATTTGTTTGATTTATGGATCTTTTGCGTATTCCATATGCGGTAGTGGCGAGGCAGTGCACGCGTGCGTGTACTGCAGCCCTACTGGAATTAATATTTTAATTGATATTTAAATGGTTTGAACTGTTTTGTTATTTCAATTCAATATTCTGAATTGCATTCTGATTTGGTTTATTTACTGTCGTCTATTCATTATTTGATAATTATTGCTTCTGTGCACTAATAACTGAGTTTGAATTAGACTGACCCGAGTATTATTTTCTTTGAATCTAATACTCGGGTCAGACCGAGTATTTCAGGTTGTAGATATTCTGCTTTGGGTTGCTGCTTGAGCTATGAAGTTCTTTCATATCTTTTGGAGTAGTCGTCGTCATTTGTAGTAGTCTGTATAATTGTATAGGAAAATATGTATTCATGTATATTATATACGTTAATGTACTTGTATATGTAACTTCCTGAGTCGACTGTGGTAGTTGTATCATATGTACCGTGTCATATGTATTGTATCAAATGTATTGTAACTGACATCAGTTATTATATATATGAGACTTCCTATTTTATTTGTGTTCCGCATTCTATTATCTGCGTAATATTTTATATTTACTGTTCTAAACTATTATGAACCATCGTAGTTCGTTTTATACTGGAATTGGGGTATTTCGATGGGAGAAAATAAATCAGAGATGAAAAATGAAAGAATATATATATTTATATCACTCCCATCGAGATAACCAATACTAGTGTAAGGCCAACTATTGATGGCCGCTCCTCAACAGCCTTATTCTCCGTGCTAGTTGACAGCATTACACCGTAGTGTTCTTGGCTAGCGTGGGTATAGAGGTGGGGCGTCACAGCTTGGCAATAAAAAGTTTTGAAATGAAATTATATATAATAATTTGGTTTATAATAAATAACCAAAGTTGGATAATAATTGTGAGTTATTTAGATAGAAGTAAAATGATGTTGATAACTAGAATTCATTTAAAATCCAATATTAAATTTTTTTGGATATTGAACAATTAAACTGTTTAAATTCAATATTATAATTATTTGAATAGTTGAATAAAGGGAATTAAATAACTGTAAAATGAAAATAGTTGTTCTATAATTTGAATTTATTTTAAAAGTTAAATCTTATAAGTTCAACAACTAATATTTCAAAAGATGGCGATTTATTGAATTATCCAAATTGATTACATTTAATATTGTGAATATTTGAATAATTGAATTCTGAGTTTAATCTGAAAAACGATATCGAAAATTGGAATGAAGCAGAACCAGAATCGATCAGAGCTAGCGGAAATTTTAGGTTAAATCGGACGTCCTTCGATTTGATTTAAAATTGAAAACTCAAGGTGAGTGTTTTATAATGCTCATAACAAACTAGAATGTTTTTATGCTAGTTAAATTTGAATTTATATGAATTTATTGGTCGTTGTTGATAAATTTGGTTGTCATTTGAATTAATCGTTATAAATTAAAATTGACAGTCAACTTGAAATTGGGATTTAATTTTCAGTAAATTACCTAAAATTGACAACTATGAAATTGTTGTGAATTATACTGACTGTTTGGATGATTGAAGGCGATGGATGCTATTGGTTGATATTTTGGATGATTTGGATGTCTATTTGTTCTGATATGGCCTGTTATCACCCTTTATATTATTTACAGTATATAAACTGTAAATTGAGTTATTTCGAATGAATTAAGAAATAGGTTGAAACGATATATACCTATGACATTGTGATTTGGATTGAAATGATATATATCCATCTCCGAAATTAAATTGAAATAACTGATCACTTGGCCATAGGATAGAAAATTATATACGAACGCGGGTTAGTTAAATTAAATAATTTTAAAAGTTTAGTTTTGAAATTATTTAATGGTTTTGAATTTAAAGAAATGAAAATTGAATTTACGAAGTTTGAAATAGTCATGAATTCGAGTCTGAAATGTTGAAATAAAATTTTGGTTAAAAGAAATTGTAAAATAATTGAAGTTGAGATTTTGAAGTTAAAAACCGAAATATGATTGAATTTCATAAATTGATTTGTTTTAAAAAGATTGAACTTATTCGAACTTGAATATTACTAAGTGAAAGTGATATAAAAACAATATTTCGAAATTGATCTAGGAATTGAATTTATTTGAAGATTGGAATTTTAAACTGAATATTGAAGAATAATTTGGTTTAAATGTTTTGAATCGATACTTTCAAAATTGAGCTCGAAATCGATATAGATTGAAGTTGAAGTTGAATTAATTGGATTTGGAAGTGGAATTGAATTAATTTGAAATCGAAGTTGAAATTGATTTGAATTAAAATCGAAAGTGAATCGATTGAATGGGAATTTCAATTGATTTGAATTGGGAAGTTAGAGTTGGACTGGTTTGACTTTGAAACTATTTTCAAATAAATATTTTAATATAAAACTATTTAAAAGCTATCTTCTTAAGTATACAAATTATTTTGGTTTCCAAATTATTTTGCTTTATAAACCATTTTAATATTTAAACTATTTTGTATTAAACTATTTTAAACATTTAAAACTGTTTTAACTATTTTAACCATTTAAACTATTTTAGCTATTTTAATTATTTAAACTATCTTAAAACTATTCAAACTATTTTTCAAAGATTCAAACTGGTCAAGGGTGAAATGTTTATTTTAAATCACGGATTTAAATACGAATTGGGTTAAATGAAGTTATAACCCAAATGTAAATATGAAATCATTTTGGAATCTAAATTATGATATTGAGATGAAAATGATTTGGAATTGAAATGGTATATTTTGAGTAAATGTGATGACTTCGAAACGGATTTGATTTTGAAGCGAATATGATATTTTGATATCAAGTATGAACTGTTTTCGAAATGTAAAAGAACCAACCGGTGTGTAAAACGACGTTTGGTTGTTAAAGAGACCGGGGCCAGATATGGGCATATTTAAAAATGTGCTATTGATCGTGTAATATGGTTATATGATAATACAGTATAGTGATGACAGTAATACTGTAAATGGTGCGGAATATAAAAAGCAGTATAGTAAAATGACACCAGATATTTTTACATTGGTTCGGAGCACAGTCCTACGTCCATTCCCAGACTCATTCTGGAATTTCACTAGAACAACAACCCTCACTTAACCCGGAAGAACGGGTCTATACAACCCTAGAGCAGCCGAACAGGGACCCGAGCAATAGAACAGGATTTCGCCTCAGTAGCCAAAGAGCACTTCACTCGCCTGAGTAGCAGAACAGGACTTCAACAAATATAGAAAATAGTTTTGACTTTTATGTGTTCTGATAACACAGATTTGCCACTTGTAGTACACCCTTCCTATAATCTTCTCCTCGAGTATAGATATATATATTTGAAGTATATAAAGAATAGAAAGGTATAGTATTGCTTTAATGCAGAATAATTGAAAGTATAATAGCAAATAGATTCCAGAGAGTTAGATCAGAGAGAAGAAAATTCGATTGTAATTCAGTGATTTGGAATTAAGTTTGAGTATGTGTTTATAATGGTTGGAAAGCAACGATTGCTGGTGAAGAGTTTCGATTGAAGTGTTGCATCCAAATCTTTTCATAAAGGTTCGTATCTCTTCACAAAAAGTTGTGTCTTTTCAAAAAGTAGTTGTTGTAGAAATTCAGTCAACTGAGCCTCTGGGTCAGTCGAATGAATATTCAAAATAATTTTTAAATATATATCTATATATCTATGCACCTGTGCATGTTGCACAAATTTTCCAGTGTCAGTCGACTGGATCAATCGACTGACCTGGTGAAATCCGTGCAATATGCACATTTTACACAGGTATAGAAGTATATATAACTTTAATCACTTTTATAATTTAATATATGCTTATATATGAATAAAATATTTGGAAAATAGAATGATTAAATCTATAAGCTAATATATACGTAACCGGGGAGAGATTTTAATAACACTGGCCTAAGACTCAAAAACAAAATAATATAATTGATGCACCGGTTTTGAAGTCTTGTCTCCTTGTAGTATGTATATTCTCTTTTTGTTGTAGAAGTCGTCAAATTTGTATGTCGTAGTGATAGCTTCGTGTCATGAATCAAAACCAAGTCTCAACATTCTCCCTCTTTTTGATTGATGACAACCTATAAATAGATATAGATTTCGACTGTATATATATAACATAAATACTTACTCCCTCTGAATCTTTGACGCTCTATATCCTGCATTCTTAATGTTAGTAACAATATTTCTCCCCCTTTGTCATCGACAAAAAGAATAACGAATATAAAAGTATGAAGTTATAATGTCATAGATATCATGAAGAAAACAATCATTCATACATTAAACTTCCAAAAACAAGATTCTTTGAAATAATATGAAATAAAGTGGCCATTTAGTACAAGCCATATGAAATGAATACTAATGTTTGTGTAATGTCCCGTAAATTTCGATCCCGAAATTTCCAGATAGTTAAGAAAGAAGAAAAGAGAAAGAAGAAGAAGACAGAACAAGTCACAGAAACCTCACATTCGCAGCGGATCAAATATAATATCAAATAAAATAGCAGTTATACAAAGAAAACTATATCTGTTAATTTACATTTAAATACATCAGAGTTACATAATCATTGGACAAAACAATCATGTCCAGATACTACAATATCACAGTGGATACTTTCTATACGTTCCTACCATCCAGCTCGCCTCCTGAGCTCCAGAACGTCCTTACCTGAAAATCTGTAATACTCGGTCTGACCCGAGCATTACATCAAAGTAACACCCGGGTCAGGCTGGAAACCAACGTGAGTAAACCCATCTAACTTGGAATACAAAAGCATAAAATTTATATAAACCCGGGGTAACTTATATCAATCTACACTTCACCAGTTATTATAGACATCAACCATTTCACACATCAATTTCTAAGTGCCAAAACTTAGATTTTTAAATGGTCTAATTTACTTAAGTCATTCCACTTCAGCCCATTAGTTTCACATATCAATTTATAAGAATCGAAGTGGTTTCGGGTATTCACTAATACCCGACTCCGGTCTCTTCGAAACCATTGTCAACTTAACTTAGATTATTCAAGTGAAATACAATTCTACCTTTAATACAGGATGTCACAGTAATTCATCATCAATAGATAATCACACTTTCATAGTTTAAATCAAACATATCATATCACATAGCATCACAAACCACCTATTAGGGATAACAATTAATCAAGGCTTCCAAAATCATTCTATTTATCCTTTAATTACATTTAAGTAATTATCCCTTAAATAATTTCATAAATTAATTATCCTTAACCCTATACGGTATTTAACCGTTAATCATTTTATTAATTAATTGCTAACCACAATTATTAATCACCCTTGATTAATAACATCAGCAATTAACTATCCTTAATTACTTCATCAAATAAATTAATTATTCCTTGATTATCTCTAATTAATCCTTTGATTAATCATACAAAATAATTTAATCCAAAATACTTTCACAATTCCAACTTCCACTAATTACATACAATACTTATCATTAATTTTTTTCCCTAAGTAATTTTACTTCATCAATTACATTAAGTAACTATTAACAAATCATCAAGTGATTAAAATTAATTAAACTTAATTAATTAATTTAAGTCAACCACATTAAAGATCTTTAGTTACATCATTAATTAAAATAATTAATGATCTTTAATTATTCCTTAATTAATTACCCTTAAGTAATTAACTCATAATTATTAATCCCTCTTGAATAACCATATTTAGTAATTAACTAACTTAATTACTTCATTAAAACAAATTAATCATTCCTTAATTGATTTCTTAATTAATCCCCTAATTAATTATAGTAATTTAATTCAAATTACTTACATTATCAAAACATCTTCCATTAATTACATATTGTAATTACAAATTAACTACTTCACTAAGTAATTTCCAATTCCTTAATTACTTTAAGTAATTATCATCAAAACATCCAATGTTTAAATTTAATTAAACTTAATTAATCAATTTAAACAATCACATTTAACTTAATTAATTACCTTAAGTAATTAATTTCCTAATTACTTCATTAAGTAATTATACTTAAACAATTCATAAATGATTATTATTAAATTAATTAATCTAATTAATTATAAAAATTAACCACATTAATTAATTATTAAATAATCCTGGTTAATGACCTTCATTAACCATTCTCTAATTATTTCATTAAGTAACGAACTGAATTAATTACAAATTTAGTTATCTTTAATCATACATTAATTAAAATTTAATTATTTAATTAATTAAACTTGATTAAAACTTAATTACTAAATTTAATAATTCTTTGATCATTAATTAAAAATCTAATTAATGATCTTAATTACCAATTGATTAACCCTTAATCAATTATTTATTTATCCCTAATTAATTAAGTAATTAAATTAATTAATTACTCCTTAGTTACCTTATGAATTAAATTAATTTCAAACATTTATCTTAACTTAATTTAGGATAAAACATTTCTTAAACAAAACAAATTTATTTTAAACAAAGTACTTTTGAACTTACTTATAAATTTTATTTCAAATACAAGATTTAAAATGAATAAATTTAAACTTAATCAAGGTTTAAACAATTTTAAAACTTTTAAAATTTGCAAGACAAACAAGTGTTTGTCTTAGAAATGAATTTTAAAAACCAAATTCATTTTAAGATTTCAATAACTTTAATTTATATTAAGTTTAAATCTTCAAATTTAAATCTTTTTTAAATTTCAAAACTGAAGTTCATATTGGATTTTAAATTTCCAGATTTAATTAAATTTCAAATCTTGCTCATATTTCTTAAACTTTCAGTTTTTAAAACATTCAATCTTCTTTCTATTTAAAGTAGTTAATAATTCAAGTTCGAAACTTATATTATTTTACTTTATTTTTATTATTTAAATCTGAGATTTAAAATCAACTTTAATTTAAATTTTCAAATTAGATTTAAAACTAAGTTTAAAACTTCCTTCACATTTAAAAACTTCTGTTTTTATAATTTTTAAAACTGTTATTTATAGGTTCCTGTAAAACCTGAATACAGAGAATAATCCAAGACACATCCCTGCATGCTTCGAGTTAAACACCCCTCTTCCACGAGCAATCTACCCATTTACTTCGAGTCTAACCTAAATTTTCTCGAGTCACTCCAATACCAAACAACTTCAACACTCACCTGGACTTCAACTGCACGGTGCACGTGCACCGTGACACCGACCATCACCGGCCATTCACCAACGCCCCTACCCATCAGCAATCATCCACTGACGAGATCGCAACCCCCCAAAACCACAACACTTTCTCAAATCAAAAACGAGCACTTTTTCAAACCTGGAAACACCAGAGCCCCTCCACGACCCAAACCTGTCAACGCTTCAACCAATCACCTCTGACCACCATTGCCTCTACAACTCCGGCGAAGAACTCAACGACCAACCATCTTCCATTTCCCAAGTCATAGTTGAACTCGATCAACTAAAATTGCCGAGATGTTTGATTTTATCAAACCCAGAAAAATTAGGGTTCTAAACTTCAAATTCCAATCTCAACCTCAAAAACAAATTGCAACCCAATCAAGTAATTTCTTCAACACCCCTGATAACTCCATCACCTCCAGAAGCAAATTCAACTCTATCGAACACATAGATCATCGGTGCCATCCCAAAAAGTAAAACACAGTGCAAATGGAACTGCTCTCTGATTCTAACTCTAAAAATTGTAATTTTATTTTTAAAAATCATAATTTTGTATATGTATTCAGTTTATAATACTGGGTTTGCAATTTAAAAGTTTTGAGTTTTGATATTATTAAACATGTACAGTTGATTTATGTTTTACAGAGACAAACAGACTTCTATTTTAGCTTACTTATATTTTTAAACCTTAACCTAAGATAAATCAACAGCTTTGATTTATAAATTATATCATATCTGAAACTAGTTAAAAGATAAGGATTTTATACAGAAATTTTGAGCCTGGAAAACCAAACAAACAGAGCAAAAATTAACAGCTTGCGCACAAATACTTATTTACATCAGACATTTACTTAAAAACCCAAGCAATACTTATTTATTTCAGTATACAAGCATGCGACCAATTTTTAAAATTTAAATTTTAAAAAGTAACTCACTGATTTTAAATATGCAGAGCAGTGCTTCAGTTTTTTTTTTTAATTTAAGAGCTTCTGAATTCTCTATATTTCCCAGACTTTGGCATATTTTAAATTCTAAAACTTTGTTACTTATTTTTAGATCTTAGATCAAGTTAAAACTTAACTAATGTGCTTAAAATCCAAACCTGACAAAGATCAGGTAAAATAATTGAAATTTTGTTTCAAAATTTTAAATTATGCATCAGGAACAGGGTGGCACAGAACATGCTCACACAACTTAATCACATATTTCAACTATCATACAGAAAATCTCATCAATATTCCCAAGCTAGCATCAATTATCCCAGGAATTTCCACATGCAACAAGCTATAGTTTAGTTAGGCTTTTAATTTAACAGTCTACTCACAGTACATAAAACTGTCTATTCACAATATATTGACAAACAGAGGTGATACATTTTGTTAGCAGACATGCATGTGATATTATCATACATATGTATATATATAAATATATGTTTCCATCCCTAAACAAACAAGCAAACAACTATTTATCATATCATATTTTTTTTCAAGCATTCACACAAATAGGCAGATCAAATTTAAAGATGAAGGTTACTCACCTTTGGAATGTCTGAACAGGCCTGGTAGAGTTTGAATTTTAACAAAAACTTATTCTTCTCGAAACTGGAAGGCTTAAGATTCGAACTGGTAGCCGAATCATTCTTGGTTGAGTTGATTTTGCTTCTAAACTGAAATGAAGTTGTTTTGATTGCTTAAAGATCTTTGCTTGATTCAATTGAATGTGTTGTTTGAATTTATTATCTGTTTCTGCTTATTCTTTTACAGTTTTTTTTCTTTTTTTTCCTTTTCTTGAGATCAGTTTGAAAGATGAGAAAATGGCATGACTATTTTCTCTTTCATTCTACAATTTCAAATGAGAAACTTTGCCACTTGTTACATGGATTGTCCATAAGCTTACAAGTGTGTTTACTTAATCTTTAGTAAATAACAAATGTAAAACCTCATTTTAAATTCATTTCTTATGTTATAAATATTAATTGTGTATATATATTAATAACCGACTGTGTAGTGTCGCACTACACATCCATTTCACTCAAAATTGTGTATATATTATAAAACTTGCAATTGTAAATTTCATGCATTATAAGACTTACAAATTTTCTTTATAAAATTTAAAATTATATTAGCTCTTTACTTTTATACTTATATGTGTTTTTATCTTATGTTTATTTTTATATTTTTATGTTTGATACTTATATTAAAGAAAGTATGGCCCTTATGTTTATAATATTACACATGTTTTATCTCTAGATTCACAAATACATATATGTATTAAGGCTTATTATTAAATCTTGTTTCATATTTATATTTTAGTCACAAAAATAAATTTTCAAAATCACAATATATATATATACTTAAAATTTTCAACAGTACAGAGTTCAAATTTATATATTCATGGAATTTGTTAATTCACTATACAGTTTATAAATATAATCCAATATTTTATTATAGTTCCCAAATCCATTTATTAGCAGAATTTTGTTTGTTAACAACTATATCAATGTTTAACAGTTAAAACCTGATAATTACCAATTATCAGATGTCCAAAAATTATGGTTGTCACATTTCTCCCCCCATTTGAATCTTTTCGTCCTCGAAAAGGAACGAAGCCAGAATCAAATAAAATGCTTAAAATCAAATAAATTTTCTTTGATCATTTTTAAAACACTTCTTTAAAAACTTTATAATGTTACCAAAAGAGTTTCTATAAAAATATTATTTTATAACTTGATGTTTTAACAAGTCCATCCTTGTTCTTACAGAAATTTGGTCATATGTTGATCAGGCGTAAGACTGAAAATCTACAAGTATTTAGCAGACCCGTATTCAACATCCAGCGAAAATACTTGGAAAATAATTTTATTGAAAATATTGAAAACAGTTTTTGAAAAATAGAGGATATATCTTTGGTGAGAATGCCCTGGAAATCATCACCCCCATCCATGGTCGCAGTTAACCTGATGGTTACGTTGCCATCCCGACAAAATCCACAGATAACTGTAGGCCTCTGCGCCCCTCGATTACACCATGGAACCCGCTACAGATCGCAGTTACAACTGGGGTTACGTAGCTATCACAGCAAAAACCCATATAACTGTAGGCATCAGCGCCCTCGAATTTCGCTGCCAAAAGAATGAAACTTCTCCACTCCACTTGACCATAGATCGCAGTCTACCGATGTTGCGTTGCCTTCCCGGCAAAATCAAGTGTAGACCGTTGGCACTCATCCTCCACACGATTTTCGCTATGGTCCCCACAGTAGATCGCAATGACATCGAGTTACACTGTCGTCACAGCATAACCCAAATGCCCCTGTAGGCATCAGCGCCCTCGACTTTCGCTACCCAATAATCCTCAGGAACTAGTTTGTCCGGATTCCTCACAGGATCAACTTTAGAACCCCCCCTTGGGGCTCAAGGCAGCACCACCCGGTGGTACTCCTGAGAAGTCCATTTCAAGGGAGCGCCTTTTTCCACAGAGCCATCATCAAAACATTTTATGCTATATATATAATATCTCTAAATCATACACCTAGTATGATCTCATACAAAGCTTCTTTACACAAAGTCGATTATTCCAAAATCGATAATTCTCAAACTAGGCTTTCCAAATTCAATATTGATTTTACACAAAAATCAAAAGCCTATCCAAATCCATAGGTTCCCAAAACCTTTTTCAAAAATCCTCATACGATCCTTTATATAAATATATATACAGATATATAATTTTTAAAACTTTGGATCATTTCAAACTTGTATATAACTCCTTTTATGCTTCACTTATTTCCAAAAACCCTTTTCTTCTGGCAAAAGATTCAACAAGGGGAGTTTCATTTTATAAAACAAAGATACTTAACTTTGTTTACTTAAAATCAAATATGCAAATTTGATTACTCTTTTAAATATCAATTTCATTCAAATTTGTACGATGTACACATATCATTCGTACGCCATACCAATCTGATCGTTCATTCGATCACACAATATCACTTTCGAACTAGTATCGTCCACCCGACTTCCTAGTGCGGTCACAGATTTGGTTTCTTGATCAAAAACCGTCATTCTCCTTGCATAGTCATAACTATGATAGAGAATATCCAGATCCAATCAACAATCCATATCCAGGTTCGCCGTCGAAAATCGAGTGAAAAATCTCACTTGGATCGATATAACTATCTCAAAATTCTATGTTCGAATTTGCATCAAATCACTATGCGAATAGAATAATATACGTATATCCTATGCATTTATCTTCATTAATTATCAACTAAATCAATTTCTCTTATTTAATCACATTTCCTTTAATTTCTATCCACATAATCACAATTCTTCCAATTCTATTGGATTATCACTTTAATTCTTATCAATTTAAATTTCCTCTACCATTTAAATTGACCCAATTTCATACTCCATTTCCAAATCAAGTTGAATTATTCTTGATTTCCTTCCAAATTCAATTCAAATTCCATTTGAATTTAAAACCATTCAACATTAATTATAATTCCAAATTATTCCAATAAATTTGGACTAATTTTAAATTGGATCTACTTCAATTTCAAATCGTTACAAATTAAATCCAATTCAAATTTTCTATTTGAATTTTATACTCATACATCTTCAATCACACTTCCAATTCACAACTTAATGATGATTTTTTTAACAACAATAGGATGATATTATCTAATTTATTTTAAAACATCCATTCATTTTAAATTTCTAGATCTCAAACCCAATTTGAGATCACTCAAACTCTTAATTTTAATCAACCATTTAACTTTTCAAGTTAAATTCCAATTTCATCTTGAAATTTTGTAGTTTGATCATTCAAACTTATTTAACTTCACATTAATAATCTTCCTACTTATAAGTTCAAAACTTATCACCTTTGGGTATCATATCTCATTCCCAATTTAAAACTCAACCTTAGAGTTTATTTCCTTTACACACCTGGTTACTTTAAATCTTAAACCACCCTTGGTTTTAATTCAAAACAAATTTCTTTTAAATTTTCAAACAACTCTTGTTTGAAATAGGATCATTTCATTCAATTTCATTAAATAATATTATTTATTGTTTCTTTAAATTAATTACGTCATTAATTAATTCCAATTAATCACATTTGGTAATTAACTTATTTCTTAATTACCTTCATTAAGTAATTGTCCTTAAAATTACTTACCTCTAGTTACTTCATTAAGTAACTTTCTCTTAATTTATCATTTCCAATTATTATCCTGAAACCTTTCCAAAATTCAAGATTTAATTTCAATTTGGTTGTATTTTCTATTACTTCTTAATTTAATTCAATAATTTACTACCAATTCCTTCACTATTTGTTAGAAAGATATATTGCTTTATATATATATATATCAAAATATATTCTTATATAAAATCATTTAAAATCTTTACTTAAGAAAATAACAAGTACGCTCTCATATATATATATATATTCACTCAACTCATTCTAGGGTACCGTTGACCCTATCCTTACTGAGTAATCCCACAAGAGCCAAGGTTCTCGTTTAACCTTCAGCTCTGATACCAAATGTAACGTCCCGGAAATTTCGATCCCGAAATTTCCATATAGTTAAGAAAGAAGAAAAGAGAAAGAAGAAGAAGACAGAACAAGTCACAGAAACCTCACATTCGCAGCGGATCAAATATAATATCAAATAAAATAGCAGTTATACAAAGAAAACTATATCTGTTAATTTACATTTAAATACATCAGAGTTACATAATCATTGGACAAAACAATCATGTCCAGATACTACAATATCACAGTGGATACTCTCTATACGTTCCTGCCATCCAGCTCGCCTCCTGAGCTCCAGAACGTCCTTACCTGAAAATCTGTAATACTCGGTCTGACCCGAGCATTACATCAAAGTAACACCCGGGTCAGGCTGGAAACCAGCGTGAGTAAACCCATCTAACTTGGAATACAAAATCATAAAATTTATATAAACCCGGGGTAACTTATATCAATCTACACTTCACCAGTTATTATAGACATCAACCATTTCACACATCAATTTCTAAGTGCCAAAACTTAGATTTTTAAATGGTCCAATTTACTTAAGTCATTCCACTTCAGCCCATTAGTTACACATATCAATTTATAAGAATCGAAGTGGTTTCGGGCATTCACTAATACCCGACTCCGGTCTCTTCGAAACCATTGTCAACTTAACTTAGATTATTCAAGTGAAATACAATTCTACCTTTAATACAGGATGTCACAGTAATTCATCATCAATAGGTAATCACACCTTCATAGTTTAAATCAAACATATCATATCACATAGCATCACAAACCACCTATTAGGTATAACAATTAATCAAGGCTTCCAATATCATTCTATTTATCCTTTAATTACATTTAAGTAATTATCCCTTAAATAATTTCATAAATTAATTATCCTTAACCCTATACGGTATTTAACCTTTAATCATTTTATTAATTAATTGCTACCATAATTATTAATCACCCTTGATTAACAACATTAGTAATTAACTATCCTCAATTACTTCATCAAATAAATTAATTATTCCTTGATTATCTCTAATTAATCCTTTGATTAATCATACAAAATAATTTAATCCAAATTACTTTCACAATTCCAACTTCCACTAATTACATCCAGTACTTATCATTAATTTTTTTCCCTAAGTAATTTTACTTCATCAATTACATTAAGTAACTATTAACAAATCATCAAGTGATTAAAATTAATTAAACTTAATTAATTAATTTAAGTCAACCACATTAAAGATCTTTAGTTACATCATCAATTAAAATAATTAATGATCTTTAATTATTCCTTAATTAATTACCCTTAAGTAATTAACTCATAATTATTAATCCCTCTTGAATAACCATATTTAGTAATTAACTAACTTAATTACTTTATTAAAACAAATTAATCATTCCTTAATTGATTTCTTAATTAATCCCCTAATTAATTATAGTAATTTAATTCAAATTACTTACATTATCAAAACATCTTCCATTAATTACATCTTGTAATTACTAATTAACTACTTCACTAAGTAATTTCCAATTCCTTAATTACTTTAAGTAATTATCATCAAAACATCCAATGTTTAAATATAATTAAACTTAATTAATCAATTTAAACAATCACATTTAACTTAATTAATTACCTTAAGTAATTAATTTCCTAATTACTTCATTAAGTAATTATACTTAAACAATTCATAAATGATTATTATTAAATTAATTAATCTAATTAATTATAAAAATTAACCACATTAATTAATTATTAAATAATCCTGGTTAATGGCCTTCATTAACCATTCTCTAATTATTTCATTAAGTAACTAACTGAATTAATTACAAATTTAATTATCTTTAATCATACATTAATTAAAGTTTAATTATTTAATTAATTAAACTTGATTAAAACTTAATTACTAAATTTAATAATTCTTTGATCATTAATTAAAAATCTAATTAATGATCTTAATTACCAATTGATTAACCCTTAATCAATTATTTATTTATCCCTAATTAATTAAGTAATTAAATTAACTAATTACTCCTTAATTACCTTATGAATTAAATTAATTTCAAACATTTATCTTAACTTAATTTTAAGATAAAACATTTCTTAATTATGTTTAAAAACAAATTTATTTTAAACAAAGTACTTTTGAACTTACTTATAAATTTTATTTCAAATACAAGATTTAAAATGAATAAATTTAAACTTAATCAAGGTTTAAACAATTTTAAAACTTTTAAAATTTGCAAGACAAACAAGTGTTTGTCTTAGAAATGAATTTTAAAAACCAAATTCATTTTAAGATTTCAATAACTTTAATTTGTAGTAAGTTTAAATCTTCAAATTTAAATCTTCTTTAAATTTCAAAACTGAAGTTCATATTGGATTTTAAATTTCCAGATTTAAATTAAATTTCAAATCTTGCTCATATTTCTTAAACTTTCAGTTTTTAAAACATTCAATCTTCTTTCTATTTAAAGTAGTTAATAATTCAAGTTTGAAACTTATATTATTTTACTTTATTTTTATTATTTAAATCTGAGATTTAAAATCAACTTGAATTTAAAATTTCAAATTAGATTTAAAACTAAGTTTAAAACTTTCTTCACATTTAAAAACTTCTGTTTTTATAATTTTTAGAACTGTTATTTATAGGTTCCTGTAAAACCTGAATACAGAGAATAACCCGAGACACATCCCTGCATGCTTCGAGTTAAACACCCCTCTTCCACGAGCAATCTACCCATTTACTTCGAGTCTAACCTAAATTTTCTCGAGTCACTCCAATACCAAACAACTTCAACACTCACCTGGACTTCAACTGCACGGTGCACGTGCGCCGTGACACCGGCCATTCACCAATGCCCCTACCCATCAGCAATCATCCACTGACGAGATCGCAACCCCCCAAAACCACTACACTTTCTCAAATAAAAAACGAGCACTTTTTCAAACCTGGAAACACCAGAGCCCCTCCACGACCCAAACCTGTCAACGCTTCAACCAATCACCTCTGACCACCGTTGCCTCTACAACTCCGGCGAAGAACTCAACGACCAACCATCTTCCATTTCCCAAGTCATAGTTGAACTCGATCAACTAAAATTGCCAAGATGTTTGATTTTATCAAACCCAGAAAAATTAGGGTTCTAAACTTCAAATTCCAATCTCAACCTCAAAAACAAATTGCAACCCAATCAAGTAATTTCTTCAACACCCCTGATAACTCCATCACCTTTAGAAGCAAATTCAACTCTATCGAACACATAGATCATCGGTGCCATCCCAAAAAGTAAAACACAGTGCAAATGGAACTGCTCTCTGATTCTAACTCTAAAAATTGTAATTTTATTTTTAAAAATCATAATTTTGTATATGTATTCAGTTTATAATACTGGATTTACAATTTAAAAGTTTTGAGTTTTGATATTATTAAACATGTACGGATGATTTATGTTTTACAGAGACAAACAGACTTCTATTTTAGCTTACTTATATTTTTAAACCTTAACCTAAGATAAATCAACAGCTTTGATTTATAAATTATATCATATCTGAAACTAGTTAAAAGATAAGGATTTTATACAGAAATTTTGAGCCTGGAAAACCAAACAAACAGAGCAAAAATTAACAGCTTGCGCACAAATACTTATTTACATCAGACATTTACTTAAAAACCCAAGCAATACTTATTTATTTCAGTATACAAGCATGCGACCAATTTTTAAAATTTAAATTTTAAAAAGTAACTCACTGATTTTAAATATGCAGAGCAGTGCTTCAGTTTTTTTTTTTTTAATTTAAGAGCTTCTGAATTCTCTATATTTCCCAGACTTTGGCATATTTTAAATTCTAAAACTTTGTTACTTATTTTTAGATCTTAGATCAAGTTAAAACTTAACTAATGTGCTTAAAATCCAAACCTGACAAAGATCAGGTAAAAGAATTGAAATTTTGTTTCAAAATTTTAAATTCTGCATCAGGAACAGGGTGGCACAGAACATGCTCACACAACTTAATCACATATTTCAACTTTCATACAGAAAATCTCATCAATATTCCCAAGCTAGCATCAGTTATCCCAGGAATTTCCACATGCAACAAGCTATAGTTTAGTTAGGCTTTTAATTTAACAGTCTACGCACAGTACATAAAACTGTCTATCCACAATATATTGACAAATAGAGGTGGTACATTTTGTTAGCAGACATGCATGTGATATTATCATACATATATATATGTTTCCATCCCTAAACAAACAAGCAAACAACTATTTATCATATTATATTTTTTTTTCAAGCATCCACACAAATAGGCAGATCAAATTTAAAGATGAAGGTTACTCACCTTTGGAATGTCTAAACAGGGCCTGGTAGAGTTTGAATTTTAACAAAAACTTATTCTTCTCGAAACTGGAAGGCTTAAGATTCGAACTGGTAGCTAAATCATTCTTGGTTGAGTTGATTTTGCTTCTAAACTGAAATGAAGTTGTTTTGATTGCTTAAAGATCTTTTCTTGATTCAATTGAATGTGCTGTTTGAATTTATTATCTGTTTCTGCTTATTCTTTTACAGTTTTTTTTCTTTTTTTTTCTTTTCTTGAGATCAGTTTGAAATATGAGAAAATGGCATGACTATTTTCTCTTTCATTCTACAATTTCAAATGAGAAACTTTGCCACTTGTTACATGGATTGTCCATAAGCTTACAAGTGTGTTTACTTAATCTTTAGTAAATAACAAATGTAAAACCTCATTTTAAATTCATTTCTTATGTTATAAATATTAATTGTGTATATATTATAAAACTTGCAATTGTAAATTTCATGCATTATAAGACTTACAAATTTTCTTTATAAATTTTAAAATTATATTAGCTATTTACTTTTATACTTATATGTGTTTTTATCTTATGTTTATTTTTATATTTTTATGTTTGATACTTATATTAAAGAAAGTATGGCCCTTATGTTTATAATATTACACATGTTTTATCTCTAGATTCACAAATACATATACGTATTAAGGCTTATTATTAAATCTTGTTTCATATTTATATTTTAATCATAAAAATAAAATTTCAAAATCACAATATATATACTTAAAATTTTCAACAGTACAGAGTTCAAATTTATATATTCATGGAATTTGTTAATTCACTATACAGTTTATAAATATAATCCAATATTTTATTATAGTTCCCAAATCCATTTATTAGCAGAAATTTGTTTGTTAACAACTATATCAATGTTTAACAGTTAAAACCTGATAATTACCAATTATCAGATGTCCAAAAATTCTGGTTGTCACAGTTTAAAAGGAAAAACATCTTGTGCCATTGATTGCTTACCCCTACCACTATGTGATGTCTGACCACCACTATCCCCTCCATCTCCATCATCGTCACTACTACTTGCTTGATCGTCGGAAGAAGAAGACCAAGTGAAATGGGTTGCTTACCCGGATCGACTAAAGTAGCCGTGGAAGTCCCAAAAGAACATGAAATAGCTTTCCTTAACTTCGTAAAAAATCCTTTAACCTTATCAAGCTTCTTGTCAACTTTGGTGATATTGGATTGTAGAATTTGTTGTTTACGACATATTATAGAAATTGACTCACATGGAGGAAGACTCGGATTCAGAATAAAAATTTCATCTTGTTGACGACGAGCTGATCTTTGACGAGGTGGACCTTGACATGCTTTGCCTTCTTGATGTTATGGTTGTCCTTGAGATAGTTGTCATTGGGTCCATTCTTCAAAAGTGATGATTGGAAGTGGTCGAGCGACCGGTAGCTTCATTAATGCCAAGGTGCGAGAATTTAAACATCCAACGGTAGAAATCGGCAAGTCCGGTTCTGGTATCTCACAAGCCTTTAGAAGTCGCATAACATATTCACCATAGTATATGACATTCATTCGACCGTTGTTGAAGCTTAAGAATTCATCAAGAATTAAACATAGCCAGTTGACTTTAATGTTTCCGAAAACAGCGTACAATGCTTTAAAGTTATGTTTATAGACAAGTTCATAACTCTCGGTTCTCAGAGTTATGGTTTTCATTAAAGCGCGATGTATAATTCTTGCTTTGGGTCGTAGAGATATGGATTTGAGTTGATGCATGTCATCTTCTAAAAACAAATGACTTATATGGTCACGAACAACCAAATCACGATCAATATTGGCCAATTCCATACCATCATTTTTGGTTCTCAAAATATGAGCCATTCGATTTAAGGAGAAAAGGATGGGTTTTCCATACACTAGACTCCATACACAATCTTGTTAATTTTGAACGGTTTGGTGACCCAAGTTAAGATTTGCATAGAATAATTTGACCATTATTTGATTGATTTTTTGCTTATTATCGTCAATGTTGAATAACGATTCCAAATTGCTCCTACGAGCTAATTCTTGGATATGGAATGGAGAGAAATCAGAAAACATAACAAACGAAACTTCAACGATACGTGAATCTTGCATTCGTCTCCACCTCCTAATTGCAGTGCCATCGAATAGCCATCTTTGGATTTTCTCTTTTGAAGGAGGTTGAGAGGATGAAGAAGATTGTGCCTTTCTCTTAGGAGCCATTAATTTGAATTTTTGGAGAATAAAAATGGAGTTTTTGAAAGGCTAGGGTTTTGGAAAACTTTGAAATCTGAGATGAGAATGGTGAAAGAAGGTAAAGTAGAAGTTAAAAGGAGGAAAGTGGGTGGGTAAAAGCAATAAAGGTACTCATATTTACGATTCAGTCGACTGAATCAGTGCTTCAGTCGACTGAAGCTGAAAACCGAAATTTTTCACCCTTTTGGTCCAGTTGACTGAGGCACTGAGACAGTCGACTGGTCATGCTTTTTAAAAAAATTCAATTCTGTGTCAGTCGATTGACCACCTGGTTCAGTCGACTGACCTGGATGAATTTTTTATAGTGAATTTATTTTGGAGTAAAATGTTAATCTATACTATATTATGATTAGTGGGTTGAAATTCAAGCTCACATAGGCCCACTTGAATTTTGGCAACCGAACAGTCTTCAAATCTATATCGCGTTTTTTACTTTGTTACGTTCATACCTACCCATCTGCTTCTTCCTTTATCCTCCAAACTCTAGTTATTCATTCCCAAATCGCACCACTTGATTGGAAGCATCGCAAACTTTTTCCCCGTCTTTACTCCCACTCTCGCGTTTTCAGCCCTCTCCTCTTCCAAACGCTTCCGACCCAAAATTTACTCCACAGCCGAACCAAGTTATTGGTTTCTCAAAACCCCTGAATTTTTTTTCTCCCAGCAGGCCCCGTCCTCCTTTTAGAAGTGGATCAACTTCATAATTTTGAACCATCGCTTATTCGTACGCCTCAACTGCTTTGTCATGTAATCCCATCCAGTATATATATATAAGGTATCGCCAGTTTAAAATTTGAAATTTATGTTTTCCTTTTTAATTGGTAATTCAAAAAACCGTTACACAATTAAAATTGGGTATGATTTGGTTGTTTTTATTGTTTTCCAGTATGATTGGAGTATGGTAGATTTCCATTCTTAGAAATTTGATCAACGTTTTGCTTTTCTTAGAGCAACTATATTCATATATTAAGATTTTCATAAATGGAGTACTGTCTAGATGTCGATTTCTATACAAAGCTTCCTCTTTTATCAAAAAATATTGAATTTTTAGGTTTCCTCTATCGTGTGTCGTCTAAATTTAGCCACCAATTGTTTTTGGGAGCGTTTAATGTTAACATATATAAACAACTTATTTTAGTAGTAAAATTTTGATGTTTTGAAGCTGTTCTCTTCTATCTAAAACAATTTCTTCAATAGGTACTTAATGTAATTTCAGGTTGTAAATTTTAAGTGATCTGAGGTTAATAAATAAGGTAGACAATTGTGATATTTTTTTAACTAAAATTATCAAGTGTATTTATAAATAAAGAAGATAAAGACTATAGTTTTATCAAAGTTATATACCTAACAGCTTTTATAAATTTATTAGTCAAGTCACAAATTTCAATCCATTGAGAATTTCAATTATATACTTTTAAGTGATAAAGGAATCCAATGAGTCAAGTTTCTCTTCTTATAAGATGATGATGATTTAAATATTAAGTTTGTAGTTTCCTTCTTTGCACAAGGCAGAACTTTGAGCATGGAACAGGATAAAGATGACAGCATAAATGTGTTATTTAAAATTTAGACTTCTTTTCATCATAATGAAATTTCATATATAATTGGATAAACTCGATGTTTAAGGTGCCATTTATCTATGTCACATGTTTAGGGGGACATTTTTGGAGCTAATATGCAAGAAATTATTCGTTGTTAAATAGTCAATCTAAAATGGTTATTGTTGGGTATGTGTATTTACAATTTATATACATATTTATAGTCTGTGCAACAGGACAACCCACACGCATCACCGATAAAATTCATGGATTGTAAAATCTGATATGTGTTGATATATTTCCTATGATAGGTTCTTCATCAATGCATAACATTTTCGCTACGTAGTATATGAAGTTTTTTTAATCTTTTATTTCTATATTCTCATTCTATCTCCAAGGTCATTAAATATTAGGATTTTGTCATAAGTTTAATCTTTCTATTGTTGTTTATGTAGTTTATAAGTGGATAGAACTTTTGGATAGGTTAAACCGAAATTTATGAAGTGCATTTCTAAAAGAAGAAGGTAATAATAAACTATTTGTTTTTATAAGTTATATACTTATGAACATTTTACAATTTATAAGTCAAGTTTCAAGTTTCAATCCACTAAGAATTTAAATTTCATATTTTCAATTGATAAAGTTGTTCATTATAGATACCTATGGGTGAAGTTTTTGATTGACACAACCAAAATTTAAATTGGAGTTATTTATCATTTATTGCTTTGAGCATAAGGTTCAACCAATATCAATTTGTCTTGTTTTTTTAGTCTGAGAATATTTTAAATTTTAAGGAAGGAGAAGATGTTTGGAAAAATACTAATTGTTATGTTTGGTGTATTTTGTTTTTTAATTAACATTTGAGAATTGGAACGTGAACCAAATAAAAGCTAATTTACTTTATTTCCACCATTATTCGTATGTAAATAAATATCAACCCTGTTATGTTGCATTTGCAAGGTGCATAGTGAAACTTTTAAATGTTTACTTCCTTTTACAGTAGTAATATTTTGCATTTATATCTGTACCCATTCCTCATATTTATTTGTTACATAATTTTATGTTCCTTAGCTACTATATGTAATGTTTCCAGAACGCTGTGCCAGCTTTAATCAATGTTCAATAACAAAATTCATTGTCAATCTTTTCTCAAGTTAAATTAGGTATTAAATGTTTCTACAGATAGCTTACATACAAGTGATTATCAAACAATAAACCAAAAATATTCTATAGTTTTTTTAGGGTATTTAAAAAACACTGGAAATTCACGTAGAATCTTGGTTTCATATGATAGCTGAAGGTAAAAGTGTTACAAATAGAAAATTTACGGGGAGACTTCTGAAAACTTGATCGTATAGAGGTATCCATTATTGAACAAGACCTATTTTATATTATCATTTTTTTAAATGCTTTATTTCAGTTTGGTTATTCATCTTATCTATTATTAGTTACCATTGGAGCTTTTAGGTATAATGCTTTGTAATTTGTTGGCTTAATGACCGATGACAAAAAAATTCGCATTCACCTTTATTTTATAATATGAAAAATATAGTGGGAATTTTTAAACAAATCTATACAATGATATTAGTACCGAGTAGGAAATAGTTTTCTCTAAGACCCCTTTCATTTTTCACCGTCCATTTTTCATTAAAATGGAATTAGATTGTGCCAAGTGTATTTTTCCACACAACAGTCGCGAAAAAATTATCATGCGTTCTAAAGTTCAAAAGTCACGTCATTACTTCTATGAAAATGAATTCCTCATTTCATTTCGTTCTCCTCCTTTCGCAGCCCCAGGCTGATAACCTAATGCCCATTGATTTAACACCAACGAGTTGATCGACACTTGCCATCAACGCACCATCGATATTACTTTTCCGATTGGTTTTTCTCACTCCATCTTGACAATTGCCACCACATCCGACGAGTTGTTTTAAAACCTTTTAGATATAAAACCTCATCGTTCTTCCTAATTCATGTTTTTGTTCGCTTTCTTCGTTCGAATCTGACAAACATTTTATGCAGGAATGGTTTCCTCGGTCTTCCCTCTTGCCACCTTTTGTAATTACCAAGGTCGCTGAAAGGTAGTTCTTACTCCTTTTGATTTTCAATGATTAATTAAATCCTTAATGTTCAAATGATAGTCTATTTTTCACGGAGCACATGGTCATTCTCTCAACAAATTATTTTTCTAATGCACTGCTATTTGTTTAAATTTTATTTCAACTAGTTTTCATTATAAGTATCTAATTTCAAGGACTGTTAGGTTATTTTCGTACCTCTTATGATTTAGTATTATCAAAAGTATGCGACCTTTAGTATCTCAATCTATGCATGATCAATGTTTTATGGCTGATTTGTAATTTTCTTTTAAAGCTTAGATAAATACTATGTCTGAAAACAATATTTATCATTAATCTTAATTACTATATAACTGCACGTAATAAAGCATTGTTAACGACCCGACAAATGCTAATTACGAACAGGCCATGCAATCTGAAATTGTCCAAAATAGTGTTATGACCAAAGCATATAAAAATGGTCTTTCATCAATCTTTATTTCGTACATGCAATATTTCATATGCCAAAAAAAATCTCAAGCTATATGTTTTTTATGTATGGAATGAATTTTTTTACATTCATAGTTTTCACTCCATCGAAAATCCAGAGTATGAGTGTTGGAGCCAACTTTTATTACAGAGAGACCATAATCATGGTTTCATAAATACAAAAGTTGGTTGTTCATTTTTTCATTAGAATAGGTGTAGGCATAATATATTTTTTTCACACTTTCAGCATTTTTCATATTCAAGTTGTTGCCTTTATGTATAGAATTTATAATATAAAATTTCACTAACGAGTTATAGTGTTAGTGACCATGTATGGTAGGAACCTATATTGCTCATATTTCTTGGATTGTGTTGACAAAAGAAGCGACAATTATAATCTATAAATTGAACACAGTAATTTATATATTTCTCCATAAGTTCATGTCATCATGATTTTGCAATAATGATTCATTATGCTTATGGTTATTATTCATTTCTTAAGTAATAATTTCCTCACTATAGATCCAGCAGGCATATATCTTGCTAAAGTAGTTTTCATATCATAATTTACTTCTCATAAATTGGGGTGACACGTAAACTGTGAACAAGCTGCTTCCAAGTTTAAAACTTATGTGACATAAAGTTAAAAGACTTTCATGTCATATAGTGATCAAGAGGCAAAGGTTATTGCTTACTTAATAGCCAAACAAACATAACTTTTTTCCTTAAAATACAAACTGTATATCATTTTAATCTTCGCTGTGTTCAGTAGGATCCAATTAGGCCAGGGATCAACTCTTACTATTGCCAAAACTATGCTTTCTCAAGAGGCTTCTATTTTGCTCCGACGGTGAGTGATATTGTGTTAACTATATTTTATCTTAATTTTCTTGCTATTTATTTTTCATGGTCTGATTTTGGTTAGAATTGATGCTTATTTGATTCCAAAGTTTTTACGTACTTTAGCTCGACAAATATAATAAAGAAAGCAAGCATATGCAGCAAATATTCAAGTGGATGCAACGGATTTTATGTGTTCTTACTTTCAAGCAACCTGGCCTAATGTAAAAACCATTAGAATTACATTAGGTTCACTCCACAGTCCATGCCTACATCTATAAATAGAAAATAAAACATATTTATATGTTTGTGTATAAATATATGAGTAAATACTATATGATTAATTTTGCTAAAATATTGTTGAGAATGACATATCTCTATCAATGAATAGAAGAATGATATATATAATTGCTGGTATTGAATAAAACAGAGCTAAATGAAACTTCACAGTTCATGCCTATGTCTTTAAATATAAAATAAAACATATTTATATGTTTGTGTATAAATATAATGAGTAAATTCTATATTATTAATTTTGCTAAAATATTGTTGAGTATGACATATCTTTATCAATGAAAATAGAAGAATGTTATATATAATTGCTGGTATTGAATAAAACAGGCTAAACGAAACTTATTAATTTTGGCTTAGAAATCCTATTACTTGGAAAAAAAACTAGCATAACCATTGTATGCATGCATAAGTTAATATAAGAATTTTCTGTTTTCTACTAATCATACACATTTCAAGATAATAATGTACATGTGATGCATATGCATAGAGAAGAATAAGAGATGTGAATTTATTTCAGCTAAATAGATTGGATTATTTTAGTTGTTCTAACACGGTTTCCTTATAAATATGTGTGTGTGTGTTTGAACTTTTTTACATTATTAGATTGTAAGTCAAAACAAGTGTGAAGTAACATGTTAATGGGAATTAAATTTAGATGGTTCATTGTATTGTATTATTAGAGGATTCCTATATTAACCATTCATACCCTCTAGATTAAGGTACACATCCCATTCATACTAATATTGAGTATTCACTCTTTCATTCTCCTTAATTTTTACAATTTCCTTTCATAGCTCAATTCTCAAAACATAAACTTCCTTTCTTCTCCTTAATTCTTACAACTTCCTTAATTTTAGAACCCATTTTCAAGTAGGGAAAGCATTGGTGTAATAAATGAGTGAAATATTTAGTACCTTCCAATCACAAAACCAGCAACCTCTTCTTCTCCTCATTTCTTGGAGTAGTATGCAGTCATGAAATTGGTATTAAATTTATTTTTATATAATCTATTTTTCATGATTGTCTATTTGATCAAATCCATTATAGCGTCTATTGTTATACATAAAGCCAATTTATAATTTAGAGATTTTTCGTACATGTTTCAAATTTGAACTCTACTAGAAGGTCAAACATGACCAAAAGGACCCTTTGATTGATCTTTAATTATTGAAGGCCTTACAAGAAAATAAGAGCAATTATGTATTTTTTAACTAATATTTTTAATTTACTTTGGAGGGGTCTAATAAGAAAATAACAATCGTTGGTTGTATTTGTTAAATAATATTTCAAATTGATTGCGGAAGGGTCCAATAAAAAATAACAATAGTTTGTTTAATAGATTCATTTCTAATATGATGCAAAACTTTGAACTATTTCATGTTATTTGTATATCTACATGGTAGCAAATTTAGTGTTTATAACTGTGACGACCCGCCTTTCTCAACCCAGAAAGACGTTTCATCATTAAGAAAGAAAGGGATAGAAATAGAAAAAATAGAAAGAAAGAACAACAACATCAGAATCTCACAGCGGAATGGAACAAAATATAATACATCACATAACTATTACATAGTTATACATACATCAGAGTCATACAATATCATATAACAGGACTGTCATATACATATACATCCATACATACATCCAAAATACAGCATACACTAACTACACAGCGGACTACATATATATAGATACATACGTCTGGTCTTCTCCCAAAATAGCTCCTCCAGAAAATCAACACTTCCAATACCTATCACTTGGCTACTCATAAAAATTGAGTACCCAAGAGTTTATGCAAAAACAAAATATAAACTCCGGGTCAGACATGTGTCTGGTATGAGTAAATAGGTTAAAGTTGCTTAACTTTGAAAATCATTTGAAAATAAAGGTATCACGTAAGACTCCCCACAAATAATACGGGTAAGTTTTTACCTTACGCTAACCAAAACATTTTATAGGAAATTCAGTGATATTATAATAGTGTCTAGGGTTTTCAAGTAAATAGAAAATAGTCGAAATTATTACATTCATTAAATTCCAGCTACTAGCCACGAAAGTGGGTAATACAACCGTAGGGTCTCGTAGGAAAATGGGTTTCCAACAATGGCAGGGCTACTGGGGTACCGCACGTCACAGTACGGGGCCTAGATCACCGTACCGAGGATCACTCTCGACCCCCTACAACACAAGGCCGGAATCATTCCTTACTGAACAGTCCCGAACAAGATAACCCCGCAGTTGTGGCCAACAACTGCCCACACAGCCGAAATAAAAAGGGACATCTAGACAGGGGAATATCTTGTCCTGCTTGGGCATGACCCACCTAACCTTGCTGCATCTCCCCTGTTTTAGCCATTCCCGATTGATAACGCTTGAGGCTACGATTACCTTTATTGAACATTATTCTTAGAATGCTCATCGTCCGCCTGACGATGTGCTGGAAGCATTCAATCCATACAAGTTCGTTCCGGGTTCGAACGAAACCGAAGGCATTATCTCATTACACTCATTTTGGAATCACCCTCAGAGTTAACGACGATAACCCTTGCATTCTGAAACACCATCTCGATCGCCACTTGATAAGTCACGACCTATCATTTAATTTGGATCGATGTGGTTTTCGGAGAATCAAAATTGATTCTTCCGATCTCGGTCTCATCGGAATCCAAACGCCATTTTAAGGGCTAAGTTGTCTATTTAACTTAACAGTTCAATTTAATATCAAAAATTAACATAACAGATATAACAGATAGATCATACACAGTTATCAAAGATATCCATAATATATCACAACATATCGCAGAAAAATCATCAACAGATATCAAAGTCAATCAAACATAATTATCAATGCATACCAAACAGTTTGGTTTTACTTAACTAAATTATTTGCGTAAGAATAAACTATTTTATTCTGTTTAATTAATTACTGATTAATTAACTTATTAATGATCGATTAATTACTCAATTAATCATTAATCATCAATTTATTAATTATTCAATCTTTAATTAATTAATTAATTACTAAACTTTTATTCATTAACTGATACTTAATTACTCAGTTAATTAGTTGATTCTTAATTATTAATTATTAACTTACTTAATATAAATTAATTACTTATTTAATTCCCATAAATTACTTTAATTTATCAATTAATATTAATTTAATTCATCACATAATCTTTAATTAATCACTTAAGTTAATTATCACTTATTAATCCTTTGATTAAATTTTCTTAAGTTGAATAGATTAATCACAAGATTAATTTCTAATTACAATTTAATTTAAAGTTATTAATTTAATTACAAGTATAAAATAATTTACATCCTAATTACTTAATACTAATTAATTACCTTTTACAAACTTTACTGTTAATAAACAATAAATCAATTACTTACCTAAAATTAACTAATATTATTTACTGTTTAAACTTTGTTTTAAAAAAACTAAAAGGAATTAGGCAAATCAATCTGGAAGGGGACCCGAGGTAATCCACTTATCCACTCGAGCAAACTTCGAGCTCCTTCACTCTTTACCTCGCGTCTCTCTCTCAAACCACCCTCTTCTTCTTTTGCCTGATTCCTTTCTTCCTTCTTTCTCTTTTTTTTATATCAGTAAAAATCGAATTGCAGTAGCCACTCACGCAGACGCGGTCCTAACTCGAGCCAACCCACCCTTTAACCCGAGAACCCATTCGAGTATCACTCGATACGAAACCACTCACGCCCTCACTAACATGCTCATGCCACCGCGCACGTGCACGGTGGTGCGCTTGGCCTCTGGCGACTCGCGGCAGCCCCCACACATCACAAAACTTCCACTCATACGAAATCGAAACCCAGATTTAAATTTCAAGTTGAAAAAAAAAACTTAATGCTCGAACATGACAACAAACACCCACTGTCAAATCCTTCGTGCGGCCACCATCCATCACCGGAGGTGATGAAACTTCACCAGAACCTCGATCACACCCCTCTCTAACTCCACCTAAAATCGCGACCAACTCGATTTCATGATGATGCCGAAACACGATTTTTACAGAGCATGAAAAAAATAGGCACTAAAACCCTACTTTTGATTCAAACTCAAAATCCCTTCATTGAATAATTTTTTTAGCATTTTTCTTATGTTAAACAGATTACTAACTTGCTTCATACCAATTTACAATAATTAAAATTAACCCAAACATCCAGAATTGACAAAAATCACATTTTAGTTCTATTTTAAACTGCTCTTAAAACCCTTGTTTAAAAATCATAATTTTTATGTTACAAATCATAATTATGTGCATGGAACCTAAATATGTTACTAAATTTACAAATTTAAACACTCGAATTTTGATTCTTTATTTTCTTTTTACCTGTAATTTGAAATACAGTATTTATAACATGCTGTTTAAACTTTAAAACATGTTT
Source organism: Allium cepa (assembly GCA_030765085.1). Taxonomy (NCBI): domain Eukaryota; kingdom Viridiplantae; phylum Streptophyta; class Magnoliopsida; order Asparagales; family Amaryllidaceae; genus Allium; species Allium cepa. The sequence continues at coordinate 454,683,965 of CM060938.1, read as the reverse complement.
GCAGGCCTTTGTTTAAGATAAACAAACTTGAATTAGCATAATACCAAAGTTCAAACAGTTATATGAATAAGTACTGTAAATTTATTGGCTTTACTCTGTTCAGATTTCAAAAGTTTTGAAGAACAGCTACCTGTACTATCCCAAAACAACAGGAAATACCCAAGGCCGGTTATTCAAACAAATATCAAGCACTTACCATTTATAAACTAAAGATACCGATTTAGATTTAAAATAGGTAAGTTTACTCACCAAGTCACTAGCTTTGAACAGAAAGCAATGTTGAAGAAGACACTGCAGAAAGAAATTCCCTGAAACTCTTCGTTTTCTTTTCTCTGTTTCTCTGTTTTGAATTTTATATGTTTGCAAAGCAAATAAATGTTTTTCTCAGGTTTGCTTTAAGTTTATTTCAGTTTAGTTTTTATAAACGAGCAAAGTATATAGGTGGATATATATATAGATGCTTTGAACAATACAGGTGATAACTGGACAGTTTATTTGTTTGCATTGCCATTCTTTCTTCTTATTAGCTAAGTAATATTCTGCAGTAAGAGTTGACACAGAGATTTCGGCTGCATGTACTATACTTAAACAAGATGTTGTTCTAATTAATGTTCATGCTCTTAATTATGATAACAAGTATTTAATGTTTACTGATACTTACTTTGTGTTGTACAAAGATTTTTTTTTTCCGGCCAATATGTTTTGTAAGACACAGATTTGGTTTGCTGATAGCTGTAATTTGTACAAGACAATGATCTGTTCCATTTATATTGAAGTGAAACTTTTGTTTCCTTATGCATAAAAACTGTATAACAATACATAGGTTTTATATCTAATTTGTCTTTGTCTCTTGCATACTTAATTTACAAAGTATCTTTGTTATAAATTTTTTTATTAAAGATTTTGACTTCATTTATTGTAATTTATTTGCACTTTAGATTTCCAAGCATTTGATTCATAATATTTCATATGTAAATTTTATATTCCTAGTTATAACTTATATTCGTATATTTATAATCTTAGTTATATTTTATATTCTCCAATTATGGTTTATACTTATGTTTATAATTATGATTTATACTTGTTTTTTTTCAATGTTATGTTTAATATTACTATGTTTGTTTACTTTTAAACTTTATCATTTTAAATACTAACATTGTATTCATATGTGTATTATCAAAGATCACATCATTTTAAACATTGACAAGCTTATATTTAATTTAAATTAGATTAAATATGCATTAAATATGCTGTCAAAAATTCTTGGTTGTTACATTCCTTCCCCCTTAAAAAAATTTCATCCCCGAAATTTAAAACAACAGTTAATTCAAAAGCTTTTTTATAATAACAATCCAAACATACATATCATTCATACAATAGCAAACAAACAAACAGTCTATTCTAACAAACAACACTAGTTATCCGAACATAAATCCGGATAAGCATTCCTAAAACTATCGAGAGTTTCCCAGGTACAATCTCTGGGATCCTCACTCCATTGCACCTTGACGAGTTTTACCCCTTTGTTCCTAAGTTGCTTCTCGTCTCGATCCACAATATGAACTGGATTTCTGACTACAGTTAAATTTGGTTCAACTTCCAAGTCTTCTTGAATTACCAGTTCTACAACCAGCGAGGGATCATGAACAAATTTCCTCAAATGTGATACATGAAACACATTGTGAATCCCAGACATCCGCTCTGGCAATTCAATCCTATAGTCTATAGCTCCAATTCTTTTCAATACTCGGAATGGTCCAACGTATCTCGGAGCGAGTTTTCCCGTTTTTCTGAATCTTATAGCACCTTTAATTGGGGAAACTTTAACAAAAACCAAGTCTCCGATCTCAAATTCCAATGGCCTTCGTCTTCTATCCGCATATTTCTTCTGACGATCTTGAGCAGCTTTCATCCTTTTCTTGATAAGCTTAACCTTCACAGAAGCTTCATAAATAAGATCGGGCCCGAGCACAAGACGATCCTTCGATTCAATCCAACAAGCTGGGGATCTACACGGTCTTCCGTATAAAGCTTCATAAGGAGCCATCTTAATACTCGCTTGATAACTGTTATTATAAGAAAATTCCACTAGATGAAGATGGTCCTCCCAAGATCCTCCAAAATCTAAAACACAAGCCCGTAGCATATCCTCAAGACTACGATTTAGCCGCTCTGTCTGTCCGTCTGTTTGAGGATGATAGGCTGTACTCAATCTCAAATCTGTTCCCATTGCTGATTGTAGAGCTTCCCAAAATTTGCTAGTGAAAATAGGATCACGATCACTTATTATGCTGACGGGAACACCATGCAATCGAACTATCTCCTTCAAGAAAATTTCCGCCAAAGAAACTGCTGTACGGGTTGCCTTTACTGGTATAAAATGGGCACTCTTAGTTAAACGATCTACAATAACCCATATACCATCATTTCCTTTCCTGGTTCTAGGCAAACCATCAATAAAATCCATCGAGATCATTTCCCATTTCCAATTCGGAATTTCCAGAGGTTGCAATAATCCGGCAGATTTCTGTTGATCACCTTTAACTTGTTGGCAGATGGCACAGCTGTTCACAAAAGCAGCTACATCTTCCTTCATTCCCTTCCACCAAAAGACTCTCCTCATGTCTTTGTACATCTTCGAAATTCCAGGATGAATATTCAATTTGGAGCAGTGACTTTCAGACAACACTTCCTGCCTTAACTCCTTGTCATTCGGAACACAGATTCTCCCGTTGATCCTTAGTGTTCCTTGGTCATCAATTTCAAACTAGGACACTGACCCTTCCTGACTCTTTTAATGATTCTCCTCAACATCTTATCAGATTCTTGCTTGCTTGAGATCCTTTCAATAAGAGATGGAGCCACTTCCAGAAGAGATAAAACCGCGTTCCTACTGAGAGCATCAGCTACGACATTCGCTTTTCCCGGAGTGTACAGAATATCCATATCATAGGATGCAAGAAATTCAACCCACCGCTGCTGTCTTAGATTAAGATCTTTTTGAGAGAATAAATATTTCAACGGTTTGCGATTCGTGAACAATTCGAATTTCTCTCCCAAAAGATAATGTCTCCAAATTTTCAAAGCAAAAACAATGGCTAGCAATTCAAGATCGTGCGTAGCGTAGTTTTTCTCGTGAGGCTTCAACTGTCGACTAGCATACGCAATAACCCTTCCGTTCTACATCAGAACTGCTCCCAAACCCACAATACAAGCATCAGTATAAACCTCGAATTTTTTTCCCATCCGGAATAGCAAGTACTGGTGCACTAGTAAGCCTTATCTTCAATTCCTGGAAAGCTTCTTCACACTGAGGTGTCCATTTGAATTTAGCTCCTTTCCTGGTCAGCTTAGTCAAATGCGAAGAAATCTTGGAATAATCCCTAATAAATTTCCTGTAATAGCCAGCCAATCCTAGAAAACTGCGAACTTTCGTCGGTGTCTCTGGCTGTTTCCATTCCAGAATAGTTTCAACCTTCGCTGGGTTTACAGAAATGCCTTCACCAGACAATGTGCCCTAAAAATTTAACCTCCGATTTCCAGAAATGGCACTTCGAAAACTTCGCCTTCAACACATGCTTCCTCAGAGTTTCCAATACAATCCTCAAATGTTCCCTGTGCTCTTCTTCGGATTTGGAAAAGACCAAGATATCATCAATAAATACCAGCACAAACTTATTAAGCACATCCCTAAAGACTCGGTTCATGAGATCAACGAAGTAGGCAGGAGCGTTGGTTAATCCAAACGGCATAACCAACCACTCATAGAAATAATTCGGTCCCCTAAATGTAGTCAAGGGAATACTGTCTTCAGCTACCCTCAACTGGTGGAAACCTGAAGCTAGATCCAATTGAGAAAAGATAGAAGCACCACGCAATTGGTCAAAAAGATCATCGATGCGAGGAAGAGGATATTTATTACGGATAGTCACTTTGTTCAATTCTCTATAATCCACACAGAACCTCAGTGATCCATCCGATTTGGTCACAAACACTGCCGCTGAACCCCAACAAGAAAAACTGGGCCTAATCAATCCTTTCTCTAAAAGATCTTGAGTCTGCTTAATCAACTCTTCTCTTTCCTAGGAGCCATTCTCCTACTGGGCTGAATCACTGGCACAGCTCCTGGAATCAAATCAATTCGGAATTCTATTTCTCGATGTGGTGGTAGGCACTTAACTTCTTCAAAAACATCAGCAAAATCTTGTACCACATCAATGTCTTCAACTCTCTCTTCAGAAGTCTTAATTCCATGCAAAAGACTGCTCAAGTGAATTCCAGAATTATCACACGACACTCTGGCAATTCTACCCAGATCATTTTCCAACGAAACTGTTCTCTCATCACAATTCAAGACGGCTTTATACTTATCCAACCAATCCATTCCCAAAATAAGATCAAATCCCGTAAAATTCAACACATACGGGTCACAAGAAAAACTGTGAGATAGATAAGAGATCTTCAAGTCCTTACAGATAGTGTCTAATTTGGTCACCCCTCCTATAGGATTAGATACCAAGATAGGACTGTCTACAGAACTAGGGGTAAGAGAGAACTTTTCAACAGAGTCCAAAGAAATAAAACTCAAGGAAGCACCCGAATCAAACAAAACTCTAATATATTTTCCATCTAAAAGTAAAGTACCTTCTAATACTCCTTTGCCCATCGAAGAAGAAGATGGTCCGGCTTCCAAAGCAAAAACTTTATTCTGAGGCGCCCTCTGCAGAAGTGGACAGTTCTTGATCATGTGTCCTGGCTGATGGCAATTAAAGCACAATGATTTCTGAACCATAGCTGATCCTGGGCCACTCTGATGCGGTTGCTGTTGCTGCTGATGGAATCCCTTCCTAGGACACTTATTTGCCAAATGTCCTTCCTGATGACAAATGTAGCACTTGCGAGGTCCGTTTTTATTCCTAGGTTTCTTCTTATTCGGCTTTCTCCATTTGGGATCGAACTTTCGCTTATTCGAATCAGTGAAATTCCCACTTGAAGCTGCAACTGGAGCCACCGGTTTCTTACTCATCAAACTTTCATATCTCAATGCCATATCAATCAAATCAACAAAGGATCCCTTCAAAAGCACTGTCAATTTCCCATGGAATTCAGGCCTCAACCCTTGCACAAATTTCTCATTCTTTTTCAGAGGAGTATCGATGAGTCCTAGTCCATAACAAGAGAGCTCGTTGAATCTGGTTTCATACTCTGAAATAGACATACTACCCTGCTTCAAATATAGAAAATCCTGATACAATTGGGTTCTCCCTGCCGTTGGCACAAACTTCTCTTCAAACAATTCCTTAAATCTGTCCCATGAAATGTCATTCTCAGAAATATTTGCAATACTTGAATCCCGCCATGCTGCTACACCACCTTGCAGTTGCCACAATGCCATATGCCTCTTACGCTCATCAGTCAATTTCATGCTCTTGAAAATACGTTCGCAAGAGCGTAGCCAGTCTTGAACTTCAATTATTGACTCCGAACCTTTGAATGGTTGGCCTTCGAGATGTTTGAAATCCTTGCATAAAGCTGCAAAACTAACTTGAGACGGTACTGGATTGACAGCCTCACTAACATTTTGACTCCGCCCATTATCTATTGAAGTACTGGCCCTAACTCGACCTTTTCTTCCTGAACTCATGTCGGTCACCTGAACAGGTAACTCAACAAATTTAGATAGACTATATATAATTATGTGAAAATACAAATACGCACTCTCAAGATAAATATAAGTTAAGAGCCTAGGTACTCGCTCTACCTAGCGCTCTGATACCAACTGTGACGAGCCGCCTTTCTCAAACCAGAAAGACATTTCATCATTAAGAAAGAAAGGGATAGAAATAGAAAAAAATAGAAAGAAAGAACAACAACATCAGAATCTCACAGCGGAATGGAACAAAATATAATACATCACATAACTATTACATAGTTATACATACATCAGAGTCATACAATATCATATAGCAGGACTGTCATATACATATATGTCCATACATACATCCAAAATACAGCATACACTAACTACACAGCGGACTACATATATATAGATACATACGTCTGGTCTTCTCCCAAAATAGCTCCTCCAGAAAAACAACACTTCCAATACCTATCACTTGGCTACTCATAAAAATTTGAGTACCCAAAAGTTTATGAAAAAACAAAATATAAACTCCGGGTCAGACATGGGTCTAGTATGAGTAAACAGGTTAAAGTTGCTTAACTTTGAAAATCATTTGAAAATAAAGGTATCACGTAAGACTCCCCACAAATAAATACGGGTAAGTTTTTACCTTACGCTAACCAAAACATTTTATAGGAAATTCAGTGGTATTATAATAGTGTCTAGGGTTTTCAAGTAAATAGAAAATAGCCGAAAATGTTACATTCATTAAATTCCAGCTACTAGCCACGAAAGTGGGTAATACAAATCCAAACCGTAGGGTCTCGTAGGGAAAATGGATTTCTAACAATGGCAGGGCTACTTGGGTACCGCCCGTCACAGTACGGGGCCTAGATCACCGTACCGAGGATCACTCCCGACCCCCTACAACACAAGGCCGGAACCATTCCTTATTGAACAATCCCGAACAAGATAACCCCACAGTTGTGGCCAACAACTGCCCACACACCCGAAATAAAAAGGGACATCTAGACAGGGGAATATCTTGTCCTTCTTGGGCATGACCCACCTAACCTTGCTGCATCTCCCCTGTTTTAGCCATTCCCGGTTGATGAGGCTTGAGGCTACGATTACCTTTATTGAACATTATTCTTAGAATGCTCATCGTCCGCCTGACGATGTGCTGGAAGCATTCAATCCATACAAGTTCATTCCGAGTTCGAACGAAACCGAAGGCATTATCTCGTTACACTCATTTTGGAATCACCCTCAGAGTTAACGACGATAACCCTTGCATTCTGAAACACCATCTCGATCACCACTTGATAAGTCACGACCTATCGTTTAATTTGGATCGATGTGGTTTTCGGAGAATCAAAATTGATTCTTCCAATCCCGGTCTCATCGGAATCCAAACGCCATTTAAGGGCCAAATTGTCTATTTAACTTAACAGTTCAATTTAATATCAAGAATTAATATAACAGATATAACAGATAGATCATACACAGTTATCACAGATATCCATAATATATCACAACATATCGCAGAAAAATCATCAACAGATATCAAAGTCAATCAAACATAATTATCAATGCATACCAAATAGTTTGGTTTTACTTAACTAAATTATTTGCGTAAGAATAAACTATTTTATTCTGTTTAATTAATTACTGATTAATTAACTTATTAATGATCAATTAATTACTCAATTAATCATTAATCATCAATTTATTAATTATTCAATCTTTAATTAATTAATTAATTACTAAACTTTTATTCATTAACTGATACTTAATTACTCGGTTAATTAGTTGATTCTTAATTATTAATTATTAACTTACTTAATATAAATTATTTACTTATTTAATTCCCACAAATTACTTTAATTTATCAATTATTATTAATTTAATTCATCATATAATCTTTAATTAATCACTTAAGTTAATTATCACTTATTAATCCTTTAATTAAATTTTCTTAAGTTGAATAGATTAATCACAAGATTAATTTCTAATTACAATTTAATTTAAAGTTATTAATTTAATTACAAGTATAAAATAATTTAAATCCTAATTACTTAATACTAATTAATTTCCTTTTACAAACCTTACTGTTAATAAACAACAAATCAATTATTTACCTAAAATTAACTAATATTATTTACTGTTTAAACTTTGTTTAAAAAAACTAAAAGGAATTAGGCAAATCAATCTGGAAGGGGACCCAAGGTAATCCACTTATCTACTCGAGCAAACTTCGAGCTCCTTCCCTCTTTACCTCGCGTCTCTCTCTCTCAAACCACCCTCTTCTTCTTTTGCATGATTCCTTTCTTCCTTCTTTCTCTTTTTTTTATATCAGTAAAAATCGAATTGCAGTAGCCACTCACGCAGACGCGGTCCTAACTCGAGCCAATCCACCCTTTAACCCGAGAACCCATTCGAGTATCACTCGATACGAAACCACTCACGCCCTCACTGACACGCTCACGCCACCGTGCACGTGCACGGTGGTGCGCTTGGCCTCTGGCGACTCGCGGCAGCCCCCACACATCACAAAACTTTCACTCATACGAAATCGAAATCTAGATTTCAATTTCAAGTTGAAAACAAAAAAAAACTTGATGCCCGAACATGACAACAAACACCCACTGTCAAATCCTTCGTGCGGCCACCATCCATCACCGGAGGTGATGAAACTTCACCAGAACCTCGATCACACCCCCCTCTAACTCCACCTAAAATCGCAACCAACTCGATTTCATGATGATGCTGAAACACAATTTTTACAGAGCATGAAAAAATAGGCACTAAAACCCTACTTTTGATTCAAACTCAAAATCCCTTCATTGAATAATTTTTTTAGCATTTTTCTTATGTTAAACAGATTACTAGCTTGCTTCATACCAATTTACAATAATTAAAATTAACCCAAACATCCAGAATTGACAAAAACCACATTTTAGTTCTATTTTAAACTGCTCTTAAAACCCTTGTTTAAAACTCATAATTTTTATGTTACAAATCATAATTATGTGCATGGAACCTAAATATGTTACTGAATTTACAAAGTTAAACACTCGAATTTTGATTCTTGATTTTCTTTTTACCTGTAATTTGAAATACAGTATTTATAACATGCTGTTTAAACTTTAAAACATGTTTGCAGGCCTTTGTTTAAGATAAACAAACTTGAATTAGCATAATACCAAAGTTCAAACAGTTATATGAATAAGTATTGTAAATTTATTGGCTTTACTCTGTTCAGATTTCAAAAGTTTTGAAGAACAGCTACCTGTACTATCCCAAAACAACAGGAAATACCCAAGGCCGGTTATTCAAACAAATATCAAGCACTTACCATTTATAAACTAAAGATACCGATTTAGATTTAAAATAGGTAAGTTTACTCACCAAGTCACTAGCTTTGAACAGAAAGCAATGTTGAAGAAGACACTGCAGAAAGAAATTCCCTGAAACTCTTCGTTTTCTTTTCTCTGTTTCTCTGTTTTAAATTTTATATGTTTGCAAAGCAAATAAATGTTTTTCTCAGGTTTGCTTTAAGTTTATTTCTTTTTAGTTTTTATAAACGAGCAAAGTATATAGGTGGATATATATATATAGATGCTTTGAACAATACAGGTGATAACTGGACAGTTTATTTGTTTGCATTGCCATTCTTTCTTCTTATTGGCTAAGTAATATTCTGCAGTAAGAGTTGACACAGAGATTTCGGCTGCATGTACTATACTTAAACAAGATGTTGTTCTAATTAATGTTCATGCTCTTAATTATGATAACAAGTATTTAATGTTTACTGATACTTACTTTGTGTTGTACAAAGATTTTTTTTTTAATTTCGGCCAATATGTTTTGTAAGACACAGATTTGGTTTGCTGATAGTTGTAATTTGTACAAGACAATGATATGTTCCATTTATATTGAAGTGAAACTTTTGTTTCCTTATGTATAAAAACTGTATAATAGTACATAGGTTTTATATCTAATTTGTCTTTGTCTCTTGCATACTTAATTTACAAAGTATCTTTGTTATAAAAATTTTGATTAAAGATTTTGACTTTATTTATTGTAATTTATTTGCACTTTAGATTTCCAAGCATTTGATTCATAATATTTCATATATAAATTTTATATTCCTAGTTATAACTTATATTCGTATATTTATAATCTTAGTTATATTTTATATTCTACAATTATGGTTTATACTTATTTTTATAATTATGATTTATACTTTTTTTTTTCATGTTATGTTTAATATTACTATGTTTGTTTACTTTTAAGCTTTATCATTTTAAATACTAACATTGTATTCATATGTGTATTATCAAAGATCACATCATTTTAAACATTGACAAGCTTATAATTAATTTAAATTAGATTAAATATGCATTAAATATGCTGTCAAAAATTCCGGGTTGTTACAATAACTATAACTGCTTTGTATGAGCAGTTACTTCCCATGTTGTCCAATTTTTTTTAATTTCCTTTCCGTGCTGACAATTTTATTTCACTAATGCTATTGACATTGTCATCTTTTAGTGCATTAATACTATGATTGCAATAAATTAGTGAACATCATAAGCAACACCATTCCCTAAGCGCACCATCATAAAGTATGCATGAAAGTATAACAAGTTTCCTCATTGGTTGTATTTAGGGGACTACTATTTGGTGAGTGGTGACACTCCATGAATAAAAACGAATTACAATATGAATTGCAAAACATGTGTACTTTTCATTTTATGATGACCAATATACTAGACATTTCAGTGTCAATAGTTTTTCCAAAGTATTAATTAAAAGATATTCAATGCCCACAGAAATGAAAAGTGGAAGAGTTAAGGAGAGTTAGTGTAAACTTCTATGTAGGAATGAAATGTTGTGCATTAGTCTGCTCGTGGTAGGTTCAACATGTTTAAGTCTATATATTAATATAAATATATTTCTCAAATTTTGAAATGTAATATTTTATGCCCATGATGTATTCAGACCAAATCTTGCTTTAACAATTTGTAGCTTGACTTTATTTTTAACTTTGCGAACTATATAAATAAGCATATTATCATACTTTCCCAAAAAGTTCATTATTTACATCACTTTTTTGTTATGCATTCATTCTCACTTGCTGAAGTAGTTTCCTTATCTTTAAAGATATTATTTTATTCATTTTTTCATTTGTATAGAAACTCCGAGAGGTTTCTTCTTTGCAAAATCTGCTGCTATGAGTCTGGAGGGAGAGTGATTCTCATAAAAGGTAAGGACACCATCAAAGGCTTTGGGAGTTGCTTTGATTGATTATTTTGTAATAATATTTGCCTTATTGTTTCGTACATAGCTATTTTGTTTTTCTATCATGTATATAAAATCATCTTTTCTGAATGTATGTTGATTCAGATACCTACCAAGTAGCACTTCGGGATGTCTGCACATCATCTAATTAAACAAGAAGCTTCTAATAAAGATAATATGAAAACTAAGAAACTATATTAATGAAGTTGAGGTTTTTTAAATGGAATTTGGTGCAATGTTTATTTGAAAGCGATGGAATTTGGTGCAATATTTTATTTACTGAAATTTGATGCAATATAATGTGCCTTGAATTAGCTGTAATTGTATATCTCAAGTTAGAATTTCTCGATTCTATTACGGCTGTAAGATTATATTGTATAGCGATTATTGCAGTTCTATTCAAAGGATTATACAGCGTGGTTTATAAATAAAATTTTCTTCTGTAAAATTTAAATAGTAACAAATATATAATATGGCACCCATTGACAATTTGTGTTGAAACAAGTTAAAAAATAAGTTCAAGCCTACCTTTTTGAGGTCATTTTTGTAATTTTTATCCGTGACATACATCTGTGGGGGCCACTATTTTTTGGGTGATTCTATTCATGGAATTATGTGTTACTTCTAATTACATTATACTTTTTTGACAATTAACCCTCATGTACATTGATATTAAATGTTGATTTCATTGCAGTTGGTGTACCAATATCTGTTTCTTTATCCTCAAGCTATTATCTGTAATTGAAGAAAGACTGATTAGGCTACAATGCTGCTGTCGATCTCTAAATCTTTGTTCTCAAATTATTGTTGTGCTGAAACCTACATGTTTAATATACCAGGCGTTTATAATTACAGTTGTAGGTTGACATACTTTCTATACCATCTGTTACTGCTTCCCTGTATGTTTTACTATGCTTCTTTTCATTATCAATAAATTATGTATATCCTTTATAAAAATGTTGACTTTTCTATATTAATTATGCAATGAACTGAAAATAAGGGAACTAATAAACAAAATATGATACTACTCGGGGTGATCTACGTGCTTGATATTTATATTTAGAAATGATATAAATTTGATTGCATATCTGTTTTAGTAGTTTTCTACGAAATGTATAGCAATAATATTTTCACCATTGAGGGGGGGAGCACGGGTTCACAATAGTATATTATATATGTGAACATTGTAAGCTTATTATTGAATATTATGATTAGTTTTCATATTGATGAATGAAACAGAAATAAATTATTCCAAGAACAAAACTTACATACTCAATAGAATTATTCGGAAATAAAACAAAAGATAATAAAAACTATGCTTTATTTTGAAAGCCTAGGCGTCTGTAGCCCTTTAGTTGCTTGCAACGAGCATTCGATTCTTCATTGCGATCCCATGAATTCGATGAGAACGATGGTCGCGGTGGGGACGAAGTCGAAGGTCGTCTAATAGGCGAAACAGCATGTTCGTCTATCGGATGTGAAGAGGCCCCGCAAAACTTCATAGCAATATGCTCGATAATTCCTAATCGTCTGGACTTAATCTTTTGTTCATAGTACATTTCACGTTGAAGCATTAGTGATTCTTGTTGATAATGGTGCAAATCATCTATCTTTTGCTTCGTATTTGGAGATATATCTATCATCTTCTTTTCTTTCTTTTTATCCAGAGTATATCTGGTATGATAGGCAGAAGATGGTGAAGTTTTATGAACCGGAGTCTTTGGTGAATTGTTTGAGGCAAGAATTTCGATAGAATCGGTGGATGAAGAGGTTGACATCTTGAAAAATTGTTTTTGAAAGGAAAAATAAATGAAAGGTATGTTTGTATTTCAGTTTGGTTGTATAAAAAATGAAGTATGCATATCTATTTATAGCCTAAGTTTAGAGCAAAAGTAGGTAGAAATAAGTGGCTTGTATTAAATTTAGCCAAGTAATAGGGTAGTTCGTCGGTTTTACTGTTGTTTGTTTTATTTTATGTAATGTAGTTTTTATAAAAGAAGTAAAGTATGTTTATAAAGTTAAATGTTACACATAATTTTTAGTACATATTGATGTCACCATATAATAAAATCCCCATACTAAATTGTAATAGAAATAATTAACAGTTTAGGTGGTTAAGACACTTAGGCTATTCACAGCAGGTCATGGGTTCGAGTCTCAACATAGTCAGAATTATGAATTTTTTGTATAAATTTTATTTTTGAGTTTTTAGTCAAAAATTTTGTATTTTATTTATATATTTTTAATTGACATTATACCGAGTTCACGACGTAATTCTATAAAAGTATTTTCTAACAATGGCTTAGTAAAAATATCGGCTAATTAATTTTCTAATGGTACGTAGTCTGAATTTATCACTTTTTTTTCTATATTATCGCGTAAAAAATGATGGCTAATATCTATATGTTTAGTTCTTGAGTGGTTTATTAGATTTTTGGATAGATTTATTGCACTAGAATTATCGCAGTAAATTGTTGATTTTGGTAGATTGACTCCGAAATCTTTAAGTGTCTGTCGCATATAAATTACTTATGTGCAAGCTAGTGCCGCGGAAATATATTCTGCTTCACAAGTTGATAGTGAGACACAGTTTTGTTTCTTACTAAACCATGATATTAAATATTTACCAACGAATTGACATGTACCGCTTGTACTTTTTCTATCTGTCCGTGATCCTCCGAAATCAGCATCGTTATATGATACTAACCCGAACGAGCACTCTTTTGGATAGAAAAGTCCTAAATTTGTAGTTTTACTAAGATAGTGTAGTATTCGTTTTACGGCACGTAAATGTGATTCTTTCGGGTCATCTTGAAACCGTGCACATAGACATACACTCATCATAATATTTGGTCTACTTGATGTTACATAAAGTAGTGATCCTATCATACTACGATTTAGTTTTTGGTTTATACTTTTTCCATTTTCATCTTTATCAAGATGTGTTGTTGTGCTCATAGGTGTTGGTTTGGCAGAAGTATTTCCTATTTCAAAACGTTTGATAAGATTATTACAGTATTTTTATTGACTAATAAATATTCTATTTGAAACTTGTTTTATTTGAAGTCCTAGAAAATATGATAATTCTCCTATATGGGACATATCAAATTCTCTAGTCATTATTTCTGAAAATTCATTACATAATTCATTATTAGTTGAGCTAAATATAATTTCGTCGACATATATTTGAATTATCAATATATCATTTCTAGAATGTTTTATAAATAAAGTTTGATCTACTCTTCCTATTTCGAATCCTGAGTCAATTAGATAGCTTTTAAGGCATTCATACCAAGCACGTGGTGCTTGTTTTAAACCATATAATGCTTTCTTAAGTTTATAGATACGATCTAGGTATTTTTCATGAATAAATAAAGGAGGTTGCTCAACATAAACGTTTTCTTTAATATAACCATTTAAAAATGCACTTTTAACATCCATTTGATAGAGTTTAAAGTTATTAAAACATGCGTATGCTAATAAGATTCGTATTGCTTCTAGTCTAGCGACTGGAGCAAATGTTTCTTCATAGTCTATTCCTTCTTCCTGGTTATATCCTTGCGCTACTAGTCTCGCTTTGTTTCTAGTTATATTTCCTAATTCGTCTATTTTATTTTTATAAACCCATTTACTTCCTATAACAGTCTGATCGGTCGGTCTGGGTACTAGTTCCCAAACTTCATTTCGTCAAACTGATTTAGTTCTTCTTGCATAGCAATAATCCAATTTTCATCGGATGATGCTTCCTTAATATTTTTAGGTTCTATGGTAGAGAGAAAAGCTACATTCCCCATCAAATTTAGTTGACTTCTAGTTCGAACATTTGAATTTATTTCTCCAATTATATTTCCTATAGGATGATTTCGTAAGACTCTTCGAGGAGATCATATTGGATTAGTAGTATTTCTATTTTCTAAATTATTAACAATGTTTTCATCTTCTCTAGAATTATAAACGATATCGTCATCATCTCTTGGATTGTTTATTATTGTATTTGTTTTATTATTATTAAGTAAATCATTGTCATTAATTGTATTAGAAATATGTTTAGAGTTCTCATCAAAAGATACATGGAGTGACTCTTCGATAGTGTTAGTTCGTTTATTAAAAATTCGATAAGCTTTGCTTCAATTCGAATATCCAAGAAATATACCTTCATCACATTTTGAATCAAATTTGCCAAGCTGATCTTTGGTATTTAGTATAAAACATTTTGATCCAAATATTTTAAAATAAGATATATTCAGTTTTCTACCATTAAAAAGTTTGTAAGGAGTATTCTTCGTGAGGGGTCTAATAGAAACACGATTCAAAACATAACAGGCAGTTGCAACAGCTTCAGCCCAAAAATGTTTTGGTAACGTGCTTTCATTTAGTAAAGTTCTTGCACATTCTTATAGAGTTCGATTCTTTCATTCTACAACTCCATTTTGTTGTGGAGTTCTAGGAAACGAAAAGTTATGAAATATTCCTTTCTTTTTACAATAGTTATCAAACTGTATATTTTCAGATTCACCTCTGTGATCACTTCTAATATTTTTAATTATAATACGTTTTAAATTTTGAATTTGTTCTACAAAAGTTTTGAAATTATCAATGGTATCACTTTTATTTTTCATAAAGACAATCCATGTATATTTAGAAAAATCGTCAACTATTACGAATATGTATTTATTGTGATTTATAGATTGAATTTGGGTAGGTCCAAATAAATCCAAGTAATTCAAGCGGTTGTAATGTCGAAATAACTTTCTTAGATTTAAACGAGGATTTAGTTAATTTACGTAATTGACATGAGTCACATATATTATTAACTTTAAAATTCATCTTTGGTAATTCTTTTATAAGATTATTTTTAGAAATTTTATTTATATTTTTGAAATTGATATGACAGAATCATTTGTGCCATATCGAGGGATCATTTTCTTTAGCTATTAAACACATGTCTGAGTTATGATTAACTTTCATATTCAAAACGTAAATGTTTTTATCCCTATTTCCTTTGAAAATAAGATTTTGATTTTGATCAAGAATACTACATTTATTTTCAAAAAATGATATTTTAAAACCTTTATCGCATAATTGACTTATACTTAGTAGATTATGTTTTAGATTCTTAACTAGTAAAACGTTTATAATAAGAGGTAAATTAGATGTACCGTAATTGCTCACATCGCCTTTGTCGATGAAATATCCCTTGGAATTATCTCCAAAAGTGACAGAACCTCCATCTGAGTATGTAATATTTATCAGCATATCTTTGTCTCATGTCATGTGTTTTGAGCAACCACTGTCGAGTATCCATTTTCCACTTTTCTTGAGTGGGACTTCATTATCTTTGTCCATAAGCATACATTGGCTTGTTCATTATCACTATCACTTTCACTTCCAGAAGAAGAGGAGGAATCTGAATCATCCCACATAACTGAAAAGGCTTTTCTTTTGAATTTGTCCTTCCTTTTATTTCGATATTCTATCTTTTGATCTAGACAGGCCTTCTGTATATGCCCCTTTTTGTGACAGTTGAAACACTCCATAACTGATAAAGATGGTGATTTATTGCTGTTTGAGCTTTTCTTGCCATTATTTCTGTTTCCTTTTCTATATTTCAAGAATTTCTTGAAGTTTTTGGCAATAAAAGCTAGGTCGTCTTTGTCTGAATCTGATTCTTCTTGTTCTACATGGAATGCTATATTCTTTTTATCTTAGCTTGAACTCGTTTAGCTTGCAAATTCACTTCAAAAGACATTAGATTTCCTATTAACTCTTCTGGAGTTATTTTTGAAATATCTTTCGCTTCTTCAATAGCGAGAACTTTTCTTTTCCATTCTTCCATTAAAGAGTTAAGGATTTTAGATACAATATCAAAGTCTAAATATTTTTCTCCTAGTCCTACTAATGAATGATAGATATCCTGAAATGTTGAGTACATGTCATATATAGATTCATTTCCTGTCATTCTAAAGTTTTGAAACTGACTTTTGAGCATGTATATTTTGCTTTGTTTGACCTTGTTGGTTCCTTCATGTGTAACTTTGAGTGTATGTCATATTTCATATGCAGTATTGTACATTGCTAACACGGTTAAACTCATTTTTATCTAAGGCACAAAACAACATATTCATGGCTTTTGCATTAGCTGTGGCATCTAGTTTCTGTGTATTTGACCAAGTAGAATATTCTTCGGTAGGAA
The DNA here is from genome assembly GCA_030765085.1 of Allium cepa. NCBI lineage: Eukaryota > Viridiplantae > Streptophyta > Magnoliopsida > Asparagales > Amaryllidaceae > Allium > Allium cepa. The sequence continues at coordinate 454,666,842 of CM060938.1, read as the reverse complement.
TAGTATATTCTATTTAAGTTATATTCCATGAATCAAAACCATTCTCTTGCATATGTATTCTCATTCGTGTGGCCTAATAGTTGTAATTCATGACATTAAATAGTGGTGGACATGCAGTGGATTGTCCTTCAATGAAGCTAGTGCTAGTGCTAGTGCTAGTATTAGTGTCCATATTATTAGATTATCAGATAACTGTGTTAAGGTTATATGATGACCTCACTCTGATACCAAATAAAAGTGTGCTATTGATCGTGTAATATGGATATATGATAATACAGGGTATAGTGATGATAGTAATATTGTACGTAGTGCGAAATATAAAAAACAGTGTAGTAAAATGACACCAGAAATTTTTATACTGGTTCGGAGCACCGTCCTACGTCCAGTCCCAAACTCCTTTTGGAATTTCACTAAAACAACAACCCTCACTTAACCCAGAGGAACAGGTCGATACAACCCTTGAGAAACCGAACAGGAACCTGAGTAGCAGAACAGGATTTCGCCTCAGCAGCTGAAGAGGACTTCACTCGCCTGAACAGCAGAATAAGACTTCAACAATACAGAAAATATTTTTGACTTTTGTGTGTTCGGATAACACAGATTTGTCACTTGTAGTACACCCTTCCTATAATCTTCTCCTCGAGTATAAATATATATATTTGAAGTATGTGTAAGAATAGAATGGTATAGTATTGCTTTAATGCAGAATAATTGAAAGTATAATAGCAAATAGATTCCAAAGAGTTAGATTAGAGAGATAAGACAATTGAATTGTAATTCATTGATTTGGAATCAAGTTTGAGTATGTATTTATAATGGATAGAAAGCAGCGACTGTTGGTGAAGAGTTTCGATTCAAGTGTTGCGTCCAAATCTTTTCGTAGAGGTTCGTATCTCTTCACAAAAAGTCGTGTCTTTTCAAAAAGTAGCTGTTATATAAATTCAGTCAACATAGCCTCTGGGTCAGTCGATTGAATATTCAAAATAATTTTTAAATATATATCTGTATATCTATGCACTTGTGCATGTTGCACAAATTTTCCAGTATCAGTCGACTGGACCTCTAGGTCAGTCGACTGACCTGGTGAAATATGTGCAATATGCACAGTTTACACAGGTATAGAAGTATATATAACTTTAATCACTTTTATAATTTAATATATGCTTATATATGAATAAAATATTTAGGAAATAGAATGATTAAATATATAAGCTAATATATACGTAACCGAGGAGAGATTTTAACACACTGACCTAAGACTCGAAAACAAAATAATATAATTGATGCACCGGTTTTGAAGTCTTGTCTCCTTGTAGTATATATATTCTCGTTTTGTTGTAGCAGTCGTCAAATTTGTATGTCGTAGTGATAGCATCGTGTCATGATTCAAAACCATGTCTCAACAATACTCTCTGTCGATACCGAAACCACTTTAACAACTGTGTATGCAGAGGAGACTCCAGAACGAAATGGTTGGATGCATCATTTGATGGATTTGAAGAAAGAGAACAATGATGGATTAGCCTGGCACTTGTGCCAATTTGAAATGACTAAAACATGAGCCATATCGGCCAAGTGGGCTAGCTACCCCGAGCGGACGCACTTCTTCGAATTACCATCATTTACATTGTGATTGATTGGTGCGTAACCTCCGGATTATGGGAGTGTTGGACGCGGTGGGCGATCATGGCGATGATGCGTTAGCACCAGCCGAGAAGGGTAAACTGGTAGTATCCTACCTTGGACATTGCCTCACGTGTCTTGTCATATTTTTATCCCTAAACAAGACCCATATGATTTTGGTTTAATGTTATCGTATCACAGCGCATCCGTATCCACCAACAGTTTAACTGGTGTTTTATATGTAAACTGTACGACAAAGCTTAAAAACGCGTTAAGCGGGACTAATGTAAAGCCTTAACGCTATTTTAATATATTTTTTACTGATTAGACATTATATATATATATATAGCGTATTCTACTACATACAAATATTTTGACGGATCCTTAAGAGATGGAAAATCCTGTAACATCTCTTGAGTTTTTGCATGCACTTTATACACTAGATAGGAGATGTGAAAACCCGTAAACATCTTTGATGCCTTTACACTCATGTTTATGTGATATCGATTTGGCTTACATAAGGATATTTTAGTCCTGGCTCGAGTGTTTTGTCTTTTCATTACGCTCGGGTCAGTCCGGAGTTTTTCAACTTATTAAAGATCTATTCTGGAGGATGAAGATTTGGTATCCTATTACTTATTATCCCTGCATCATGCTGTCTGCTGCATTATTTTATTTGTTCTGTTGTAGATGTATAACTCTGATAAATGTTGTATAAATGATAATCAAAATATATTAAACAGCTTCATGAACTGTTTATTTGATTATTATATTTTATCGTTCTGCCGTGAGATTCTGTGTTTGTTTTCTTTTTCTTCGCTTATTTTATTATTTAACCCCATTAACAGTCCATCCTTTTTAATGGTTTGAGTTTACATGTGTGGTTTAGTGTCGATTTAAACTATCCAAAAAGGTGGATCGTTACATTTGGTATCATAGGTTTGGTTTAGCGATAACCTTAGCTTTGTGGGTTTGACTCGTTAGAGATGGGGTCAGTAGTACCCTAGAATGAGTCTGAGTGTATTAATAGATATGAGCGCATATTTGTTAGTGATATAAAATTGTTTTATGTTGTGTTGGTTGATTTGTTGAGTGGCTTATGGAATCTGGTCAATACAAGTAATTAACGTCATTGATAGAGATCTCTAAACATTTGAACAGAACAGATTGACATAGTATTGTTTTGAAATTGGGTGAACAAAATAATTTTTCCCTAATTATATTTTGTATATAAAGAAATAATTTTCAGAAATTATTATGATTTATCTAGCTTGTTTGGTTGTTAGGAATGGTAATATTTATTGTTATCATTAATAGGATATTGTGTTTCAATAAATAAGGTTTATTATAAAATAAATAATGACAAAACAACTTATGGAATGTTTAAGAAAGTAAAATTTTGTAAGAATAATTTATAAATGTGACTTATAAATTAAAATTGATTTAAATTAAGAATATATTAAATTTAAGACCCGGGAATTTGAAAATAGTTTTCAAACTTTGAAGAAAAATATATAATGATATCAATTGAAAAATATTTATGAAAAATATTTTTGAAAGGATTTTTAAAAGGAATGAATTCAGTACTCCTCTCTTTTTTCGCTGAAAAATAATTTCGGTGATGACTGCGCAGCATCATCGACGTTCATTTTCAAATCTCAAAGTGGGAGAGACCTCTGAGAAGCTTTGCTTTGCTTCGAAATTGTTTTGATAAGTGGATTTTGGTTTAAACTCCAAAAGTATGATTTGATATGTATAAGATATAAATGTATATACTTATTTCAGACGATTTGAAAAGAACCCGGTATTTAAATTTTAGGTTCTGTTAACTTATATTTTTCAAATTATTTGAATGGAATATGAATAACCAGAACTTATAAAATAAGAGAGTCGAGAAATCAAAGCTAAATGTTTTGAGAAAACTTTAGAGTTGAAGTTGTAAATCTTAAACTTGAAAAGTAAAGAAAACTTAAACAAATTAAATTTGTGAATATTCTAATTAAGTAAAATGTATCCTATTAATTTGTATAATACCAAATTGCATTCTAATAACATATAATAAAACTTACCAAATGTAAATAGTTAAAATGATGATTTGGATATGTAATGGATATTGTACAAGTAAACCAACCCTAAAAGTAATCGAAATATACAAAAATGGAAATTTAGTTGTAATAGTAAGGGTTATATACTTAAGTATATGATGAATGACTAAATGGAATAAGTAAGTGAACTTAAGAAAGTAAACAAATGAATTAAATGATATCTTTATAAATTGGTTATAGAATTAAATAGAAATTTGCAAAGAAATTTTGAAATTGAATTTGTAACTTTTGAGATATTATAAACTTAGATAAAGTCCGACTTCTTATATATGACTTTTATAGAAAGAAAATAAACTAAAGTGATGATTAATAAAATTTCCACAAATAAATTTGTTATTAACTGAAATTATGAAAATAAAGTAAATGTAAACAAAGGAATTTGGTACAGCTAAGAATCAATGGAAAAGGAAATTGAATTTAATTAAATTATATAGAATGTTTAAAATGAACTTAAGTAAGCAAATTCTATGGAATAATGTTTAAGAAATGACAGTATTAAAGAATATGTTGTGTGAAGAAATGGATGTACTAAGTAAATAATGGATATGAATAATGGGCTGTGAATAATTAAGTGTAAATGAAGTAAAGGTAAGTAATATAATTTAATATAGATGAATTGGATAGCAATCTATTGGAAGTTAATATGTAAGTTTTAGGTCATAACAACCTGATTCAGATTCGAGCACAAAATTTCGAGATAATTTATATCGTTCCGAGTTAGAATTTTTCACTCGATTCTCGACGGCGAACCCTGGATATGGATTTTGATTTTATTTTGGAATTCTCTATCATAGTATATGGCTATGCAAGGAGAATAACGGTTTCCGATCAAGGGACCAAATCTGAGTTCGTACTAGAGAGTCGTGTGAACGATACTAGTTTGGAAGTGAAATTGTGTGATTGAGTGAGCTATCAGACTTGATACTGCGTATAAATAATATGTACTTCATACGGGCTTAAGTAAAGTTAATATTGAAAATTGAAAATTGAAAATATGAAATATAAAATGATTTTAAATTATATGATTGGATATCATTGATAAATAAGATGCAGGTATTTAAATCAAGAAAACTTGGATGGCCCGACAAAAAAGTATGTGTTTATTTTGTCATTGGATTTGGTGATTATTTCTTATTGAGCCACTTGGCTTTTGGTTTCTTTTGTTGGTTTAGAGCCCATAGAGGCTTTTTGTAGTTGTGCCGATCGAGCCGCTCAAAGGAGACGCTATCGAAATTTTTTAGTAAATCAGGGTGTTAGAAAATTATGAAAGTTTTAAATTTTTTATAACTTGTTTAGCAACAACTCGTAAATTCCATAAGACAATCAGAGTAGCGTAATAGAAACGTAGTAATAGTTTTATAAATGAGATTCTATTGTTTTATAAGTCGAATTTTGAATAAAATATATCTAATGTTAAATCCTTTACTTCACGTCTTTTCGAGGACGAAAAGTTCTAAGTGGGGAAGATTGTGACAACCCGTATTTTTAGCTATTTTATATTATTAAATTTAGTGTAATTATCAAATAAAAATGGCTAAAAATATAAATTTAATGATTTTGATTGTAAAGCAGGGGATTTGAACTTGAATAAAATTTTAAAATAAATTAATTTCGAAGATTTGGCAAAAACAAGTTTTGAAACGAAATTATGTATAATAATTGGGTTTATAATCAATAACCAAAGTTGGATAATAACTGTGACTTATTTAGATAGAAGTAAAATGATGTTGATAACTAGAATTCATTTAAAATTCAATATTAAAATTTGTTGGATATTGAACAATTAAACTGTTTAAATTCAATATTATAATTATTAGAATAATTGAATAATAGGAATTGAATAAATGTAAAATGAAAATAGTTGTTCTATAATTTGAATTTGTTTTAAAAGTTAAATCTTATAAGTTCAACAGCTAATATTTCAAAAGATGGTGATTTATTGAATTATCCAAATTGATTACATTTAATATTGTGATTATTTGAATAATTGAATTCTGAGTTTAATATGACTGAAAAATGATATCGAAAATTGGTGTAAATTTTATTTAAACAATAATGAAATTTGTTAACATTTAAAATGGAAATTAAAAGTGAATAATTAGAAATTAAAAAAAATTATATTACAATCGAGACGTTAAAATAGCGATCCGGGACACAGTCTCAGATTTTGACGAAACCAGTTCCATTGGATTCGTAATAGTGTGTTATTATTGGGTTTCAAATTTTGTAGCATTTGAAGTTATCGTTTGGTCGTCCGGGTTAGCAACGCGTTGAAATAAATATCGAAAATTTAATATTTTAATTCGATCCAAAAAGCTATCTTCTCCATACGATCAAATTAGACCCCGAAACATGTTCCATTATGGTCGGAATAAGGGTAAAACGTTACAAACGTCAGGTGGCACGTTTTGTTTGGAGCTCGTGTGAAAAGCTCGTTAAAATTGGAGATAATATTAAAATAATTAATATACATATATACATACATACATACATACATACATACATATATATATATGTATATTCGCATTTCAACTGTGAAACCCTCTTCCTTTTTGTAGCCACCTACTTCATTCTAATTAATGGTTGAAAAGCTTCTGCCATCTCCATCTAATATCTCTCCATCCACGTAGCTATAGGTCGTGACATCAACTGAAAGATCGAAGAGAGCACTGAGATCTACCTATTCAACGGGTATGATCGAATATCATCTAGTATATCATCGGTAATCGTGCCACGAAGAGGCTATGTTCATGAGAAAATTCCGGGTGATGGTGATGACCGAGCTCGATGAGCTTTCGGCTGACGGTGGGGTTCGCAGCGTGCTTCGTCATGGAGGTCGTTGATCGAGTCCTAGGGCTTTGGGGTAGGAGCGGCGATCGGTTAGGGGTTGCGTACGATGGGTGTTTCTGATGCTTGTAGTCGCATGAGGAAGATAAGAACGTACGGCCTTGATTTCAGAAGGGTAAACGAATGGCCCTGATCGATTGTTGGTTAAATTAAAAACATAAAGTTTGTAAATTATTTATATTAAATTCGTTCAACCTTTAAAATTGTATATCTTCTCCATATGAGGTCAGAATCGGATGAAACAAGCGGTGCTAGAATTAGAATTTTTCACTCGATTCTCGACGCGAACCCTGGAGATGGATTTTGATTTGATTTTGGATTTCTCTATCATAGTATATGGCTATGCAAGGAGAATAACGGTTTTTGATCAAGGAACCAAATCTGAGTCCATACTAGAGAGTCGTGTGAACGGTACAAGTTTGGAAGTGAAATTGTGTGATTGAGTGAGCTATCAGACTTGATACTGCGTACAAATAATATATGTACTTCGTACGGGCTTAAGTAAAGTTAATACTAAAAATTGAAAATGTGAAATACAAAATGATTTTAAATTATATGATTGGATATCATTGATAAATAAGATGCACGTATTTAAATCGAGAAAACTTGGATGTCTCGACAAAAAGGTACGTGTTTATTTGGTCATTGGATTTGGTGATTATTTTTTATTGAGCCACTTGGCTTTTGGTTTCTTTTGTTGGTTTGGAGCCCGTAGAGGCTTTTTGTAGTTGTGCCGATCGAGCCACACAAAGGAGGCGCTGTCGAAATTTTTCGTAAATCAGGGTGTTAGAAAATTTTGAAAGTTTTAAAATTTTTATAACTTGTTTAAAAACTAACTTGTAAATTCCGTAAGACAACTGGAATAGCGTATTAGAAACATAGTAATGGTTTTATAAATGAGATTTTATTGTTTTATAAGTCGAATTTTTAATAATATATATCTAATGTTAAATCCTTTACTTGACGTCTTTACGAGGACGAAAAGTTTTAAGTGGGAGAGATTGTAACAACCCGAATTTTTAGCTATTTAATATTATTAAATTTAGTGTAATTATCAAATAAAAATGGTTAAAAATATAAACTTAATGATTTTGATTGTAAAGCAGGGGATTTGAACTTGAATAAAATTTTAAAATAAACTAATTTCAAAGATTGGCAATAACAAGTTTTGAAATGAAATTATATATAATAATTGGGTTTATAATCAATAACCAAAGTTGGATAATAATTGTGAGTTATTTAGATAGAAGTAAAATGATGTTGATAACTAGAATTCATTTAAAATCCGATATTAAAATTTATTGGATATTGAACAATTAAACTGTTTAAATTCATTATTATAATTATTTAAATAACTAATAACGGAAATTGAATAACTATAAAATAAAAATAGTTGTTCTATAATCTGAATTTTTTTTAAAAGTTAAATCTTATAAGTTCAGCAGCTAATATTTCAAAAGACGGTGATTTATTGAATTATCCAAATTGATTACATTTAATATTATGATTATTTGAATAATAGAACTCTGAGTTTAATATGGCTGAAAAATGATATCAAAAATTGGTGTAAATTTTATTTAAACAATAATGAAATTTGTTAACATTTAAAATGGAAATTAAAAGTGAATAATTAGAAATTAAAAAAATTATAATTGAGACGTTAAAATAGCGATCTGGGGCACGGTCTTGGATTTCGATGAAACCAGTTTCGTTGGATTCGTAATAGTGTGTTATTATCAGCTTTCAAATTTTGTAGCATTTAGAGGCATCGTTTGGTCGTGAGGGTTAGAAATGCATTGAAATAAATATCAAAAATTTAATATTTTTATTCGATCCAAAAAGCTATCTTCTCCATGCGATCAAATTAGGTCCCAAAACATGTTCCATTATGGCTGAAATAAGGGTAAAACATTATAAAAGTCAGGCGGTACGTTTTGTTTGGAGCTCGTGTGAAAAGCTCGTTAAAATTGGAGACAATATTAAAATAATTAATATATATATATATATATATATATATATTCGCATTTCAACAGTGAAACCCTCGTTCTTTTTGTAGCCGCCAACTTCATTCTAATTAATGGCTGAAAAGCTTCCGCCATCTCCATCTAATATCTCTCCATCCACGCAGCTATAGGTCATGACATCAACTGGAAGATCGAAGAGAGCACTGAGATCTACCTATTCAACGGGTATGATCGAATATCATCGAGTATATCATCGGCAATCGTGCCACGAAGGAGCCATTTCATGATCAAATTCTGGGTGATGGTGATGATCGAGCTCGACGAGCTTTCGGCCGATGGTGGGGTTCACAGCGTGCTTTGTCATGGCGGTCGTTGATCGAGTCCTAGGGCTTTGGGGTAGGAGCGGCGATCGATTAGGGGTTGCGTGCGATGGGTGTTTCTGATGCCTGTAATCGCGTGAGGAAGACGAGAACGTGCGGCCTTGATTTCAGAAGGGTAAACGAACGGCCCTGATCGATTGTTGGTTAAATTAAAAATACGAAGTTTGCAAATTATTTATATTAAATTCGTTCAACCTTTTAAATTGTATATCTTCTCCGTATGAGGTCAGAATTGGACGAAACAAGCGGTGCCAGAATCACAGCGACAAGCTCTACGCAGTGGAACGAATCCATAGTCGATCGGCGCTAGTGGAAATTTTAGGTTAAATCGAACATCGTTCCATTTGATTTAAAATTGAAAAATCATGGTAAGTATTTTATAATGCTCACAACGTACTAGAATGTTTTTATGCTAGTTAAATTTGAATTTATGAATTTATATGAATTTATTGGTCGTTGTTGATAAATTTGGTTGTCATTTGAATTAACCGTTACAAATTAAAATTGACAGTCAACTTGAAATTCGGATTTAATTTTCAGTAAATCATCTGAAATTGACAACTATGAAATTGTTGTGAATTATATTGACTGTTTGGATGATTGAAGGCGATGGATGCTATTGGTTGATATTTTGGACGATTTGGATGTTTATTTATTCTGATATGGCCTGTTATCACGCTGTATATTATTTACAGTATACAAACTATAAATCGAATTATTTCGAATGAATTAAGAAATAGGTTGAAACGATATATACCTATGACATTGTGATTTGGATTGAAATGATATATTTCCATCCCCGAAATTAAATTGAAATAACTGATCACTTGGCCATAGGATATAAAATTATATATGAACATCGAATTGGTTAAATTAAATAATTTTAAAAGTTTGGTTTTGAAATTATTTAATGGTTCTGAATTTAAAGAAATGAAAATTGAATTTATGAAGTTTGAATTAATCACGATCGAGTTTGAAATGTTGAAATAAAATTTTGGTTAAAAGAAATTATTAAAAAATTGAAGCTGAGATTTTGAAGTTAAAAATCGAAATATGATTGAATTTCATAAATTGATTTGTTTTAAAAAGATTGAACTTATTCAAACTTGAATATTACTATGTGAAAGTGATATGAAAACAATATTTCAAAATTGAGCCCGAATTTGAATTTATTTGAGATTGGAATTTTAAACTGAATATTGAAAGATAATTTGGTTTAAATGTTTTGCGATACTTTGAAATCGAGCTCAAAACCGATATAGATTGAAGTTGAAATTGAATTAATTGGATTTGAAAGTGGGATTGAGTTAATTTGAAATAGAAGTTGAAATTGATTTGAATTACAATCGAAATTGAATCGATTGAATGGATATTTGAATTGATTTGAATTGGGAAGTTGGAATTGGACAGGTTTGACTTTGAAACTATTTTCAAATAAATATTTTAACATAGAACTATTTAAAAGCCATCTTCTTAAGTATACAAATTATTTTGGTATCCCAATTATTTTTCTTTATAAAGCATTTTAGTATTTAAACTATTTTATATTAAACTATTTTAACCATTTAAAACTATTTTAACCATTTAAATTGTTTTAGCTATTTTAATCATTTAAACTATTATAAAACTATTTAAACTATTTTTCGAAGATTCAAATTGGTTAAGGGTGAAATGTTTATTTTAAATCGTGGATTTAAATACGAATGGGGTTAAATGAAGTTATAGCCCAAATATAAATGTGAAACCATTTTGGAATCGAAATTGTGATATTGAGACGAAAATGATTTGGAATTGAAATGGTATATTTTGAGTAAATGTGATGACTTCGAAATGGATTTGATTCTGAAGCGAATATGATATTTTGATATCAAGTATGAACTGTTTTCGAAATGTTAAAGAACCAACCGGTGTGTAAAACGACGTTTGGTTGTTAAAGAGACCGGGCAGGATACTGGCATACTCTTTGTCGATACTGGAACCACTTTAACAACTGTGTACACGGAGGAGACTCCTGAACATAGTGGTTGGATTTAGCGTTGTTTGCTGGATTGAAAGAAAGAGAACGATGATGGATTAGCCTGGCACTTGTGCCAATTTGAAATGACTAAAACAGGAGTCGTACCGGCCAAGTGGGCTAGCTACCCCGAGCGGACGCACTTCTTCGAATTACCATCATTTACACTGTGATTGATTGGTGCGCACTCTCCGGATTATGGGAGTGTTGGACGCGGTGGGCGATCATGGCTATGATGTGTTACCACCAGCCTGAAAGGGTATACTGGTAGTATCCTACCTTGGGCATTGCCTCACATGCCTTGTTATACTTTTATCCCTAAACGAGACCGATACGATTTTGGTTTAGTGTTGTCGTATCACGGCGCATCCCTATCCACCTGTGACGACCCGACTTTCACACCACAGAAAATCGCATCATCTATTAAGAAAGAAAGGGATAGAAAGAGAAGAGAAAGAAGAAACAACACTAGAATCTCAACAGCAGAACGAATAAATTATATAAATAACATATGTATTTACATAATATACAATACTAATCAGAGATACACAACATTCACATCACATATACTAGACAGTTATAAACACCTGTCTAGTATTTACAACTTAATACAAACACAACACAGAGAACACACAGCGGAAACTATATATCTACAACGCAGAAGTCTCCTGCTCCATTGCTCCTCCAATATTCGTCAAAGCCAACCTGGATCCCTTGACTACTCGTAAAAATTTAAGTACCCAAGAGTTTAAGAAAACAAAAGATAAACTCCGGGTCAGACATGGGTCTGGTGTGAGTAACAAGTTAAGGTTGCTTAACTTTAAAACCCTTTTGAAAAGAAAGGTATCACGTAAGACTTCCCACACATAAACATGGAAAAGTTTTTACCTTATGCTAACCAAAACATTTGATAGGAAATCCGGTGATATTATAATAGTGTATAGGGTTTTCAAGTAAATATGAAATAGCCAAAATTGTTACATTCATTAAATTCCAGCTATTAGCCACAAAAGTGGGTAATACAATCAAAATCGTTGGCACTTATTGGATTGTGGATTTCATACAACGGCAGGGTTACTGGGGTACCGCCCGTCACAGTACGTGGCCTAGATCACCGTACCGAGGAGTACGCCCGCTCCCCTGCAACACAAGGCCAGAACCATTCCTTACTGAACAATTCCGAACAAGATAACCCCGTAGTTGTTTGCAACAACTGCCCACATAGCCGAATATAAAGGGACTTCTAGACATGGGTAAATCTCACTCTCAAGTGGGGGCTACCCACGAAGCCTTGCTGCACCTCCCCTGTTTTAGCCATTCCCGGTTGATGAGGCTTGAGGCTACGATTACCTTTAGAGAACACATCTCTTAGAATGCTCATCGTCCACCTGACGATGTTCTGAAAGCATTCAATCCATATAAGTTTGTTCCGGGTTCGAACGAAACCGAAGGCATTATCTCGTTACACTCATTTTGGAATCACCCTCAGAGTTAACGACAATAACCCTTGCACTCTGAACCTTCTTCTTCACTTGAGATTCACGATCTATCGTTAATTTGGATCGATGTGGTTTTCGGATATCCAAATATGGAAACCCGATCCCGGTCTCATCAAAATCCAAAACGTGTCTTTTAGGTCCAAGTTGTTTTAAAGTTTTAGAACAATTCAATTCAATATTATCTATATACACACAGATAGATAATACACAACATCATAATAGATAATCAATATTATCATCACAACAGATAATCCATATTATCATTCCAAACAGATAATTCATATCATCAACTCAATGCAACCATAGCATCCAAATCACACAACATCGCTCATCTCATATTTGAGATCTCAACCATTCAGGGTAATCAGTATCAATCAACATTCATAAGCAATGACTTATTAATCTCCATTTATAATTAATTTAAAATGAATTAAATTAATTACTTCTTCCTTAATTAATTTAAAAAGAATTAAATTAATTACTCATCCATATAAATCTTGCTTACATATCCCTTAATTAACTACAAATCAATTAATAAATTATTCTCAACAAATTACCCAAATTAATTATCTTGATTAATTATCCTTTAATTACATTCAAGTAATTAACGTTCATTTAATTTCACAAATTAATTATTCCAAACCAAATTCAGTACTTAACCTGTAATTACTTCATTAATTAACTAATTATAATTAATTACATTAATCCTTAATTAATTACATTAATTAATTCCTTCATTGATTAATTGTTCTTAATTAATCCATCCTTAATTACATCATTAATTAAATGATCCCAAATTATTATTAATAATTACCCTATTAATTAATTATCAATTATCCATATTGATTAATCACTCTTGATAAATCACATTAAGTAATTTATCATATTAAATTAATTACATCTTTAATTATCTTTAAATAACTCAATTATCAAAACCTAAATTAATTACCCTAAGTAATTAATTATTAATTACTTACTTAAGCAACTATTCAACATACAAATTACATAATAATTACACAAAGTAATTAAATTCCAAAACTCCTCCATTTTCCAAGTATCCTTTAATTAAATTACATCAGTAATTTATCTTCTTAATTACTTCACTAAGTAATTATTCATTTTAATTACATTGGTAATTACTTCTCAAATCAACCAGTGATTAAATTAAATTAATTAAACTTAATTAATTAACTTAATTAATCAAAAATACTTAATTAATTACAATTAGTAATTAATTTTCTTGATTACTTTCATTAAGTACTTAAACAATTCTCAAATGATTATCTCTAAATTAATTAATACAATTAATCATTAAAATTAATTACATTAATTAATTATAAAATAATACTAAGTTAATGACCTTCGTTAACCAATAACAAAACTTTAATTACTTTTCTAAAGTAATTAACTGAAATTAATCAAGATTAATTACAAACTAAATTATCTATAAAACTCATTTAATTAATCTCTAATTATTAAATAAATCAAGTGATAATAAAAAAATTAATTAATTATTAATTATTTGATTAATAAATTCAAATCATTAATTAAATTAAATCAAACCTTATTTAATTAATTTATTTCTTAATTAAAACTTCATCAATTTTAATTAACTTACTAATACTTTAATCAATTAAATAGAACCCTTAATTATTAAATTAATTAACTTAATTAAATAATTAATTACATTAATTAATAACAAAACTTAATTGACTTAATCAATTAATGAATTATAAATTCTTAAGTTCTTATTAACTTAATGATTATCATTAATCTTATTCATGACTTAATTATCATTTTAAAACAATTTGTTTTTTTTTTAATTTATTCCAAACTCCATTTTAAAATTAAAATGAAATCAAGTTTAAACTTAAAACAAGGTTTAAGTATTTAAAACCCTTTAGTTTTCATTTTAAAGAATCACTTATCTTCTAAAGTAATTTTAGAAGAATAGTTTAATCCATATTCAATTTAAATAAATTTAAAATACACCTTGAATATTTCAAGTGATTTTGAAACATTTAAATTCAAAATCTTACTTAATTTCAAAACTAGAATTCAAAATCATGCTTTAAATTCATATGCCTATATTTCAGATTTAAAAAAAAAACAGGTTATAAAATACTATAATCTTTAAACTTAACTATAACATTTGAATTTATAACTTATTTTCTTTTGAAAACTTCCGATTCAAATTCCAATTTGAATTCAGGATTTCAAATCCAGATTTTAACTTAAATTTTAAAATCTTATTTTAAATCTCATTTTCAGATTTATAAATCACTTTGTAAAATACTGTACATGTTTTATTTATTTTTTTAAATATTTTATTTCTGCAAATTATTTATTTAAAGTCTGGAACTCAATTTCATTTGAATTCATAATTTAAAACTTGCTTTGCTTCCCATTTATTTAAAATTTAGTTTTAAAATTTAAAAACCTGAAACAGCCAGGTTTCAGAGACAAAACCTGAAATAATGAAAATAACTCGAGCTCGACTTATTTTACTTCGAGTCATGTACCACCTATCTTCGGGCAAACCCTCAATTGACTCGAGTACTTACTCGAGTACAATCTGCACTTTCCCAAACTTAACAACACCCAACATTCCTGATCATCAGAAACTATGAGCACCATGCACATGCACGATGGCTCTGACCTCCTCCAGCCAACCCCGGCAACGTCAACACATCAGAAAACACCCCCTTGCAACATCACGATCCTCAAACATCTCCATTCACCTAAAAAACAGAAAACAACCTCACTTCTTAAACCTGGAAACACAGTGCACCCAAAACCCCAAAACCCTGTCAACGGCGAGTTCTCCTCCCTCCAACCATCATTTAAGTCGAAACTCCAGCCACCACCTTGTTATGAACCCAGCTACAATTTCCCAAAGTGGCTTCACACTCGGTCAACCAGAGAGAGAGAACGATCCTATTTTCTAATATGATTAAGAACTAGGGTTACAGATCTAAGTTCCACACCACTACTAACCCAATAATTAATCCACCAAGTAGATAATTTTCCTGCAATATCTGACCACTACACTACATACAGAAGAAATTTCAAGCTATCAAAATCTCAAAATCATCAGAACATCCCAAAATCAACTTTTTTGTTCATCACGGTACCACTTCTCAAATCCTATACTAAATATTGTGTTTACTGATTTAAATATCATGTTTCATATGTGGTTTCAAATTACAATCTTAATTTACTGAACTAAGGAATTTAAGTTTTTAAACAAATTCATGTTTCCTGATCATTTTTGTTTCCAGAGCAGGTTTGATTTCATTTTAACTTAATTGAAATTTCAAACTTAATTTAGGATCACATAAATAAATTTGTTTGTAACTTAATTACTAACACTAATTAGAATCAAGTGATCGGGAATTAAGTAAATAAAAACTTGAATCCTGGGAAAGAGAAATTTGCAGTATTACAATAACATGCACACATTCATCAAATTTTCACAAACAATCAAATTTTTCTACAGAAAAATTAGACAACCAAAGTTAACTTGATTAAATTTCAAAATGTTGCCACCTTTCTCTTCAGAAAAACAGAGCTCCATGATTTTAGATAAGCTTTTGAACTCTGTTACCACACATGCATGCAGGCTTTATTTTTTCAATTTTGAAAAAGATGTAAACTTCAACTCCAGGTTGCTTGCAATTAAAGCTCTAACCAAATTAGATGCATGCAGGCCTTTATGATCTGCTAAGCTGATGGTCATTTTCCAGAGGGACAAAAATTTGCAGGAATTTGTTTTGCAGGTTTTAAATCTTCAGGTTGAAAAAAAGAAATGCAGACTTGAATTTGAAATTCTTGTTACAGGCTATTGATTTGCAATTGAAATTTTGAGGAGTGTTACATATCATTATGTTTGAGGGATATCAGATTTTGTTTGATAATTCCTTTGAGGCAGATTTTGTTTTTGAGAGGAAGTTTGGGTTTCATATTTTTGATTTTTCTTTCTTTTATACACTAAGCTTTTGAGTAAAAGATAGGGAAAAATGAAGAGAAAGAAATTATGGTTTATAAGAGCTGAAAATTAATTTAACAAAATAAATAAAAGAAAAATAGAAATTAAATGACACTTGCCATTTGAGTTATTAACTACTTAACACATGTAGCCTAGATTATTAAATTGTTAACACTTGTCTTTTATTTAAATTAGTTATATTTTTAAATGTTAATGAAGAATTTTCTTAATTTATTTTATGTTTATATGAATATATATGATTTTCTTATTTAAAGAAAAATGTTAATAAAACAAATTATAAATTAAAACTTATACAAATATTTTTAAGAATCTATTTATTTGAATTTCAAATAAAATTCCAAATTCATATTAAACCTTTGAAATCCAAATTAATATCAATTTATTCAATTTAAAATGAAGATTCTATTTTTCTTATTTTAATTCTTTTTATATTTATGGAAAAAATGTTACATTATACATATGGCTTGAAGATAAAAAATTTAACAAATTTTAAATGATTTATAAAGAGGTTATAAATCATTTTTATTAATAAATAAATTTAAACCATATGCTATTTGTATTTTAAACTTATATAAAATATTCCCAAATCATATTTATCAATTAATATTTAAAAAGAAATAAAACCAACTTTTGTTTAAATTTAAAAATTAAACTAAGATATAACTTTAAACAATTTAACATTTATTTTAAATATTTACAAATCATATAATTATTAATTTTAATAACTTTTGAGAAACTTAAAATTAATTTAAAACATAATTTCCTAATTACTAATATATTATTAGAATTTAGAAACAAAACTTCATTTATTTATTAAATTATAAAACAAAAATTATCTATAATATATATATATATAATTAAAAACATTTATTTAGCTTTTAAAAGATAAAATCACAAATTAAATATTTATTTAATCTGATTATTAAACCAAATCATATTTTATTGATCAATATTATCAAATCAATTTAATTTTATATAAAGATTATTAAATTGATATTGTCAAAATTTCCGGGATATCACATTCCTTCCCCCTTAAAAGAATTTCGTCCCTGAAATTTAAAACAAAGGTAATTTAATAACCTATTTAAAAATATTTGAAAATACAAGCATATATCAAACATATGCTAACAACCATAGAAATCAATTCACCCACTCAAACAAAATTAACTATCCAGACAAAATTCTGGATAGAGTTTCCTCGAGTTTCCCAAGCAAACACCAGGATACTCCCTCTATAAAATCCAAACAATCAACATTACTAAGCTACAAAACTCCTACTCATCTAGATCTACAACTGAACAAGACATCAGACCACAGACAAGTCTGACTCAACCACCAAATCTCCCAAAACAGCTGATTCCAAAACCAGAAATAGATCATACACGTACTCCCTCAGAGATACGTGAAACACATCGAATTCCAGTTGTCCAAACTGGCAATTCAATCCAGGAAATCAAACACTTATCCAAAACAGAACACAGAAGAAATCCAAAACATCTCGGAGCTAGCTTACCCAACCTTACCAAAATTTATAGCTCCTAAAAACTGAGAAATTTATCCAAAATCAGATCCCCAACTTCAGATTCACAAAATCCTTCGGTCGATCTTAGGCTGCCTACATCCTACCTGATCTGCTCAATCCTTGCTGATGTCTCAAGAAATAAACTAGACCAAACCCAATCCACCAGAATGATCCTCCCCGATCAATCAAGATCAAGAACAACTCCACTCACCACCATCAGAAGAAAACAAACTTTTCCTATCCGAAAAAGAAAAGCAGATGCACTCACAAACTGCTTCCGCTGCAGAACTCTGATTTGGAGTAGAAAAGAATGCTGATGAAGAACACAAGTACAACTGGATAACAAAACCAAGAAGATCTCTGATAACCCAGAGAAAATTCAGAAGTTCCGCCAATCCTGAGTTGCTTCAACAAACTCCATCTCAAGAAACCAACCTTCAACTAGTTGAACGACCGGTACCACACTTAGAATCCTGGTCAGTAAGAAAACTGAATCTCTAGATGCGGACAACTTTTGACTTCCCTAAAAATATCCAGAAAAATCTCCAACAATCTAAGAGAATACTCAATTATCGCAAGTCACTTTTGCGATCAATCCAAACTAAAATCCAAAGAAAACTGTTCTCTCTTTACCAATCAGAACAGCTTATGTTGGTCTGGCCAATCCATCGAAGAAATGGATCCACTCTACTGCTTCTGAACTCCACCTCCCGAAAACTGCTAAGCCAGAAAACTCTGCCAACACACAGAACACTCCGAGCTGCACTGCTGACACCAACGCCAAAGAATTCCCAATCCAAAGTTCTTCGAGAAACTCAGACTTCAAACCAAACAGAAACACCCTGCTGAACTTAGCCACAACACCGAAGCAGACCCACTCCTTTAAACTTGTTCCAAAGAAATCATCTTCGAAAACATCCATAGTCACTGCATCTCATCACGCAGCTACTATTTCCTGCGGTATCAAGATACCATCACTCGCTTCTGCTCGGCAAACAGATCTAAACTCTACTCATGCAACTTCAAAGATGAACTCCGAACCTTAACAGGTTACCTTCAGAGATCAATGAAGTCCTTGCACCACTGCAAAGCTCACTCGAGACGGTATTAGGTCTACAGTCTCGACAAGTACACTTCCAATCTCAAACATATCAACTCCAACCAATGGTAGTAGCATTATACACACCACTACCCCAATCTACCTTTATAACTCTCATTGGAAAACCCAAACAGGTAATCCAATAGATAGGTAGAAATAAAATAAATATATTAAAAATTTACAAATGCGCTCTCTCAAGATAGACACCACTCCAGAGCCTAGGTATTCAGTCAACCTAATGCTCTGATACCCACTGCGACGACCCGACTTTCACACCACAGAAAATCACATCATCTATTAAGAAAGAAAGGGATAGAAAGAGAAGAGAAAGAAGAGAAAGAAGAAACAACACTAGAATCTCAACAGCGGAACGAATAAATTATATTAATAACATATGTATTTACATAATATACAATACCAATCAGAGATACACAGCATTCACATCACATATACTACACGGTTATAAACACCTATCTAGTATTTAAAACTTAATACAAACACAACACAGAGAACACACGGCGGAAACTATATATCTACAACGCAGAAATCTCCTGCTCCATTGCTCCTCCAATATTCGTCAAAGCTAACCTGGATCCCTTGGCTACTCGTAAAAATTTAAGTATCCAAGAGTCTAAGAAAAAAAAAGGATAAACTCCGAGTCAGACATGGGTCTGGTGTGAGTAACAGGTTAAGGTTGCATAACATTAAAACCCTTTTGAAAAGAAAGGTATCACGTAAGACTTCCCACACATAAACATGGAAAAGTTTTTACCTTACGCTAACCAAAACATTTGATCGGAAATCCGATGATATTATAATAGTGTCTAGGGTTTTCAAGTAAATATGAAATAGCCGAAATTGTTACATTCATTAAATTCCAACTACTAGCCACAAAAGTGGGTAATGCAATCAAAACCGTTGGCATTTATTGGATTGTGGATTCCATACAATGGCAGGGCTACTGAGGTACCGCCCGTCACAGTACGTGGCCTAGATCACCGTACCGAGGAGTACGCCCGCTCCCTACAACACAAGGCCGGGACCATTTCTTACTGAACAATTCCGAACAAGATAACCCCGCAGTTGTTGGCAACCAACTGCCCACACAGCCGAATATAAAGGGACTTCTAGACAGGGGTAAATCTCACTCTCAAGTGGGGGCTACCCACGAAGCCTTGCTGCACCTCCCCTGTTTTAGCCATTCCCGGTTGATGAGGCTTGAGGCTACGATTACCTTTAGAGAACACATCTCTTAGAATGCTCATCGTCCACCTGACGATGTTCTGAAAGCATTCAATCCATACAAGTTCGTTCCGGGTTCGAACGAAACCGAAGGCATTATCTCGTTACACTCATTTTGGAATCACCCTCAGAGTTAACGACAATAACCCTTGCACTCTGAACCTTCTTCTTCACTTGAGATTCACGATCTATCGTTAATTTGGATCGATGTGGTTTTCAGATATCCAAATATGGAAACCCGATCCCGGTCTCATCAAAATCCAAAACGTGTCTTTTAGGTCCAAGTTGTTTTAAAGTTTTAGAACAATTCAATTCAATATTATCTATATACACACAGATAGATAATACACAACATCATAATAGATAATCAATATTATCATCACAACAGATAATCCATATTATCATTCCAAACAGATAATTCATATCATCAACTCAATGCAACCATAGCATCCAAATCACACAACATCGCTCATCTCATATTTGAGATCTCAACCATTCAGGGTAATCAGTATCAATCAACATTCATAAGCAATGACTTATTAATCTCCATTTATAATTAATTTAAAATGAATTAAATTAATTACTTCTTCCTTAATTAATTTAAAAAGAATTAAATTAATTACTCATCCATATAAATCTTGCTTACATATCCCTTAATTAACTACAAATCAATTAATAAATTATTCTCAACAAATTACCCAAATTAATTATCTTGATTAATTATCCTTTAATTACATTCAAGTAATTAACGTTCATTTAATTTCACAAATTAATTATTCCAAACCAAATTCAGTACTTAACCTGTAATTACTTCATTAATTAACTAATTATAATTAATTACATTAATCCTTAATTAATTACATTAATTAATTCCTTCATTGATTAATTGTTCTTAATTAATCCATCCTTAATTACATCATTAATTAAATGATCCCAAATTATTATTAATAATTACCCTATTAATTAATTATCAATTATCCATATTGATTAATCACTCTTGATAAATCACATTAAGTAATTTATCATATTAAATTAATTACATCTTTAATTATCTTTAAATAACTCAATTATCAAAACCTAAATTAATTACCCTAAGTAATTAATTATTAATTACTTACTTAAGCAACTATTCAACATACAAATTACATAATAATTACACAAAGTAATTAAATTCCAAAACTCCTCCATTTTCCAAGTATCCTTTAATTAAATTACATCAGTAATTTATCTTCTTAATTACTTCACTAAGTAATTATTCATTTTAATTACATTGGTAATTACTTCTCAAATCAACCAGTGATTAAATTAAATTAATTAAACTTAATTAATTAACTTAATTAATCAAAAATACTTAATTAATTACAATTAGTAATTAATTTTCTTGATTACTTTCATTAAGTACTTAAACAATTCTCAAATGATTATCTCTAAATTAATTAATACAATTAATCATTAAAATTAATTACATTAATTAATTATAAAATAATACTAAGTTAATGACCTTCGTTAACCAATAACAAAACTTTAATTACTTTTCTAAAGTAATTAACTGAAATTAATCAAGATTAATTACAAACTAAATTATCTATAAAACTCATTTAATTAATCTCTAATTATTAAATAAATCAAGTGATAATCAAAAAATTAATTAATTATTAATTATTTGATTAATAAATTCAAATCATTAATTAAATTAAATCAAACCTTATTTAATTAATTTATTTCTTAATTAAAACTTCATCAATTTTAATTAACTTACTAATACTTTAATCAATTAAATAGAACCCTTAATTATTAAATTAATTAACTTAATTAAATAATTAATTACATTAATTAATAACAAAACTTAATTGACTTAATCAATTAATGAATTATAAATTCTTAAGTTCTTATTAACTTAATGATTATCATTAATCTTATTCATGACTTAATTATCATTTTAAAACAATTTGTTTTTTTTTTAATTTATTCCAAACTCCATTTTAAAATTAAAATGAAATCAAGTTTAAACTTAAAACAAGGTTTAAGTATTTAAAACCCTTTAGTTTTCATTTTAAAGAATCACTTATCTTCTAAAGTAATTTTAGAAGAATAGTTTAATCCATATTCAATTTAAATAAATTTAAAATACACCTTGAATATTTCAAGTGATTTTGAAACATTTAAATTCAAAATCTTACTTAATTTCAAAACTAGAATTCAAAATCATGCTTTGAATTCATATGCCTATATTTCAGATTTAAAAAAAAACAGGTTATAAAATACTATAATCTTTAAACTTAACTATAACATTTGAATTTATAACTTATTTTCTTTTGAAAACTTCCGATTCAAATTCCAATTTGAATTCAGGATTTCAAATCCAGATTTTAACTTAAATTTTAAAATCTTATTTTAAATCTCATTTTCAGATTTATAAATCACTTTGTAAAATACTGTACATGTTTTATTTATTTTTTTAAATATTTTATTTCTGCAAATTATTTATTTAAAGTCTGGAACTCAATTTCATTTGAATTCATAATTTAAAACTTGCTTTGCTTCCCATTTATTTAAAATTTAGTTTTAAAATTTAAAAACCTGAAACAGTCAAGTTTCAGAGACAAAACCTGAAATAATGAAAATAACTCAAGCTCAACTTATTTTACTTCGAGTCATGTACCACCTATCTTCGGGCAAACCCTCAATTGACTCGAGTACTTACTCGAGTACAATCTGCACTTTCCCAAACTTAACAACACCCAACATTCCTGATCATCAGAAATTATGAGCACCGTGCACATGCACGGTGGCTCTGACCTCTTCCAGCCAACCCCGGCAACGTCAACACACCAGAAAACACCCCCTTGCAACATCACGATCCTCAAACATCTCCATTCACCTAAAAATCAGAAAACAACCTCACTTCTTAAACCTGGAAACACAGTGCACCCAAAACCCTGTCAACGGCGAGTTCTCTTCCCTCCGACCATCGTTTAAGTCGAAACTCTAGCCACCACCTTGTTATGAACCCAACTACAATTTCCCAAAGTGGCTTCACACTCGGTCAACCAGAGAGAGAAAACGATCCTATTTTCTAATATGATCAAGAACTAGGGTTACAGATCTAAATTCCACACCACTACTAACCCAATAATTAATCCACCAAGTATATAATTTTCCTGCAATATCTGACCACTATACTACATACAGAAGAAATTTCAAGCTATCAAAATCTCAAAATCATCAGAACATCCCAAAATCGGCTTTTTAGTTCATCACGATACCACTTCTCAAATCCTATATTAAATATTGTGTTTACTGATTTAAATATCATGTTTTCATATGTGGTTTCAAATTACAATCTTAATTTACTGAATTAAGGACTTTAAGTTTTTAAACAAATGTGACGCCCCACCTCTATACCCACGCTAGCCAAGAACATTACGGTGAATGCTGTCGACTAGCACGGAGAATAAGGCTATTGAGGAGCGACCATCCGTGTAATTTCTTTGTGCGAGTACCGATATGTCAGATAGTAATAATATAAGTTTTCATCTCAAGAGGAAATCCGTCATGCAGATACAAACTCAAAGCTATCACACGGTGGCTATATAAAATCTTCGGAAACAAATATAGAAATAAACATAACACAAATCAGTCACAGACAATTCATATCACAAAGGCGGAAATAGATATGAATATAACACATGAAAGTGTTCATCAGAGTAGTGGTCAAAAGGATCCACAACAATACAAAGGAATAGATACAAGTGCTAGACAAAAGAATAAGTATACATCATAGAGTCTGTATCTCAAATGTATACAACAAAAACTACTAATCTAGAGTAGTTAGCCAAAAGATCAGATGAAAGTCCGATAAGGAGTCAAGCAGAAGCACCTGTAAAATCTCAGTCTGACCCGAGTATTATTTAAGAAGAAAATAATAAACGGATCAGTCTAGCCATAAATATCAGATGAAGTGATATATAATAAGAGATATGACATAAACATATAATAATCACAATGCTAAGCTGTGATAAATAAGTAATTGAAAATCAACAAGAGATTAATCAATATCCCAATAATCTACTCAAGATAAAAAGGAATGTCATACTCCTAATTTCATTCACCAAGCCACAATAATTGACATATATATCAATGCCCATCGTAAAAGTTGGTGAAACATAAATTCTAGAAATCAACACACGAAATCCAGAAATCACAATAAAAAGATGGCCAATCCATAAAAATGAGCCAGAGCTCCTCCAGACAGGGTATAATCCCCCATTGCGGACTTTGAGCCGAAGCTCCTCCTGGTGAGTCAAAAACTCCTCCTGATAGGGTATAGTCCCCCGTTGCGGACGCTGAGCCGAAGCTCCTCCTGGTGAACCGAAGTTCCTCATGAAAGGGTATAGTCCCCCATTGCGGACATTGAGCCGAAGCTCCTCCTGGTGAACCGAAGTTCCTCGTGACAGGGTATAGTCCCCCATTGCGGACTTTGAGCCGAAGCTCCTCCTGGTGAGTCGAAACTCCTCCTGACAGGGTATAGTCCCCCATTGCGGACTTTGAGCCGAAGGTCCTCCTGTTGAGCCGAAACTCCTCGTGACAGGGTATAGTCCCCCATTGCGGACCTTGAGCCGAAGCTCCTCCTGGTGAGCCGAAGCTCAATAAAAATGACGTACAGTCCTCTACGTGGACAAAGAGACATCGCACAATGCTAGTCTAAACCACAAAGATGATCGTCATGATCAAAGAGAAGTGTCAATTACAATAAGCTAGTAAATATATGAGCTTAGCTTCATGTCCCATAACCACTAGCTTAACTTAAATATTTACGAACAAATTGTAGATCTCCACTAGACATTGTCACAAGAGATTCAATCGAACAAGTCCAAGAATAAACCGACAAAGTGAACGCAAGCGTTTCATACCACTTGTTTTACTAAGTCGTTTAATTAGATTTCTCATACGAGTGAGGTAAAGGTTTATATATACTAATAGATTGGAAAACGGTTTTATAAACGAATTTGGTATTAAAATAGTATTGAAATCGTTTTGATGAAAGAATTTTGTTATTTACTACTAGTATAGAAAACCTTTATATTTTTAAAGTGACAAATCACAAAGAAGATTGTAGGAACAATCAATCAGTAAAATTCACATTCGAAGACGTGAATAAAATCCAAAGAAACCGATAAAGAATCCATCGAAATGGATATTCAAAAATCCCTAAAAAGGAGTCATCAAAGTCATAATAAATGATAACAACAAATAGGATCATCACGAGTCGATTTAAATTGGAATTCTCAAGCGAAAAGGCAAGCAGACAAAACACTGCTGATTCAAACGTCTGAAACAAGTGGTTCAGACGTCTGAATCTAGAAATATAAAAATTTCCAGAACACAATTCAGACGTCTGAACTAAGTGTTTCAGACGTCTGAAATAGGCATATTTTAGCCTATTTTCTTTCTGTTTGAAATAGAACCAATTCAGACGTCTAAAACCCTATATTCAGACGTCTGAATCTGGAATAGAAATCTTCCCAGACAATATTCAGACGTCTGAATATTACATTTCAGACGTCTGAATCTGGGGTTCAGGGCATTCCCTGAACCTAGGCCTAAAATGGCCAAACGAATATCGAAAACGATCGAACGAGCAAATGGCGATGACTAAGGAATTACGTCGAACGATAACCCAGCCTAAACGGCTCTTCGATACGCCTCAAATATCAATGTCCAAATATCCATAATAGGATTTTCATAAATTAGACCAAAACACCAAAAATTGGAATATACACGAAATCAATCCAAACCAAAATCAATTGCACATGAATAAGTGTTAGGAATTCATACCTAACAATCGAAGATAATTATAGACTAAAATGTGAGATAAAAATCTCACCTTTGAACCCAAATCAATGAGGAAGATGCTATGAAGCAATGGCAAGAACAAGCACTCTTCAATTCCAACTCAACAAGCTTGAATCTAAGCTTAAAAGAGAAACATTCCCTAAATTAGGTTTAGGAAATTTCTGAAGTCAAAGAGAGAATGAGTTGGAGAAGAAGAAGAGGAAGCTTACCAATGGGTTCACTTGAGTTTGGAGCAAGAAGATTGATTTGCTAATGGAAACTAGGGCTTAGGAATTTCTATTTCCCATTCTCTTCCACCATTGTTGCTAAAGCTTGAGTGTTTAAGCAAAGAGGAGAAGTTATGAAGAGAAGGGGGTTGGGCTGAGCTAATAAGGGTGCAGTCCAAACCAAAGTCATAAGCGGGAAAAAGTAGCAAAAATCAACTTTCTCCAAACATATCGAAGCTTATACTCAAAAAGGTCGCAAACGTCATTTTGAACTCAATGGGGGTGGTCTCGAGTCCCAATTCGACTGTTTGCAAAAAGTAGCTTTTCGGACCAAAATTCGATGGACGGTAAAATATTTAAATAAAATATTTAAATATAAAATCGATAAATATGCGGGTTGTTACAGACTCCCCTCCTTAAAGAAATTGCGTCCTCGCAATACTTAAGAAGGAAATATATATAGTAACAACCGTGGAAGCATATTAACACAAAAGAAAATTTGAATCAAGAAGTCCACCATAAAGAGCACGAAGGAGTAAATCCGAAAGTTTTCGTTCGATGAATTCTCAAGATTTCACATGAGCAATCCTTAGGATTTGAGAACCATTGAACATTTATCAAAAAGAATATCTTTATATCGAAGGCGCTCAACCTCCAAAGCAATGATGCGAATAGAATGTTGCTCAAAAGTCAAATTTGGTGAAACTTCAATCCCTCAATAACACCGGGCTTAAGAATAAAAACCGGAAACATAAAAGCATTTCCATAGTTAAAAGACGTGGAAAACGTCAAGAATAGCAGAAAGTTGAGCCAGTGTAAAGGCGTAGTACAAAAACGGTACGCCCAATGAACCGCTAAACCGGAACAATGATGTAATATAATAATGGTACATCCATTGATCCAGATAAGAGGGAACATCGATGTAGTATAATAACAGTACATCCGATGAACCGAACACCATAAAAGAACATCAGACGCGAGTCCATAAAAAGAAATGAGATGAAACTCAATAAAACGAAGTACATCAAAACATTCGATGAACTTGGCAAAGAGATAATTCCATTCAGACAACATCAAAGAATCAACCACTTGTTGCTTACGACAAAGCGCATTGGCAACACGATTTCCCTTCCAGGAATAAAAAGAATATCAAGATCATAAGATGTCAGGAACTCGAGTCAACATGGAGTTCCACATGAGAAAATAATTATCCCAAAGATTTATGATCGGGGTAGAGAACAGATTTCTCATCCAAAAATGATGATGTCAAACTTTAAAAGCGAAAACAATAACCGCGAGCACTAGATCATGAGTGGCATACCTAGCCTCAATCGGCTTTTAGTGGTTTAGAAGCACACGAGATAGCACGTTATCTTTTGCAAGAGAACGGCATCCAAACCAACACGATAAGCATTGGTACAAATGATAAAGTCTTGGTTCCCCCTCGGGAATCACAAGAACAAGAGTATCGAAAAGAAAGAATTTCTTTTAAATAATCTTCTTTCCTGAAAAGTTAAAACTTTCAAAATTACATTTATCATTATGTAATAATCATTCTAGAAAAATTTACTATTTTCAAGTTAATATACTGTGTCTGATTGTCTCATCAAAGCGTTTAGGAAATTCTTATCGATAACGTTGATCAAGCGCATCGACCAAAATTCTTAAAGCACTCAACGGGCAATACAATCACAAAATCATCTTCTATAGGATAAATAAACCTCTTAAAAAGTTTTAAGAATACTCTTTGTTCATTTTAAGAACAAAAATTCAAATTTTACTTATAAATAAATCTTATGAAAAAGATTTTCAAAATTTTAAATTACTATTTTCATCCAAAATCAATATATACAAGAATGGTCTCATCGAAATATTCAAAGAATATTCGATTTATGAAATGGATGAAATAAGCTGGACAAATTGAATGACATAATAATTCATTCATAGGAATCATAACGAGTGCGGAATGCGGTAAGTGGAATGCTAATTTCCGCAACTCGTAGCAAACGAAAACCGGTGGTAAAGTCAAACTGAAAAGACCTTAACACCACACAAAAGATTTCTTAGGTGATAATCCTAAGACAAACTCAAAAATACCGGAAAATTTCTCAAACTACATGAATGAGAGAAATAACACTTTCCTTATAAGTGGGCTTAAGGAATAAAATGATGCCATCAAATTGGAATCAAAATCACAAAGGAAAAACAGAAATCTGCTTAACAGATAGAAAATGTCGAAGATGAAGAGTCCACTCAGAAAATAGGATATAGGCTTCATAATTAAGCCAATCCTTACAAAAATCAATTCCGAAGCCTAAGTAAAAAATATCGGCTCGGAAAGAAAAGTCTCATAAAATAATTTTCACATCAATAGAAAGAAAATTGAGTGTTGCGGATCTACCATCCGGATTCACAATCCTGAAAGAAGTCATCAAGCCCAAAAATGTTTAAAAAGAATCAACAAGTTCTTTTGATATAAATTAGTGAGATGGAACCCATATCAAAAAGAATTCGAATAAGAAGATCAAGAAATAAAACAATGCCATCAAGGATTGAGTGAAAAGTACCTTGACCACGAGAAGAGTTGCTAGGGACTTGCAGCTTTCCTTCTCTCTTGCTTTGACGCTTGGGACACGAAGATATATAATGATCCGCACTTTTGCAATAGCGGCAAGAAATAGGCCTTGGACACCTATTTATATAGTGGTCCCTAGAGCCATAATTGTAGCATTCTCCGCGATTAGGGATAGGAGTATTTGCTATAGAAGTCTCTTGCTTCGCCCTCTTGTTAGGATTAGGACTTTCAAACCTAATAAAGGGATGCCTCTTCTTGTTGTTGTTGGAGTTTGGTTTGGCACTCCCAACCTCGACATCACTTTCTCTATCGGCCTCTTCAAGACGAAGAGCGAAATCAATAAGCTGATCAAATGAAACCTCAAGTTTCAAAAGTAATGGCTTCTTAAGATTCTTATTCAAGCCATAGACAAATCTCTGATTTTTCTTCAATGAGGTATTAATATATTCAACCCCGTATTTGGACAGAGATTCGAAAGATGCGACATAGTCTGTCACAGAAGATTCACCTTAAACAAGGTCTATGAAACGCCGGGCTAAAGTTACTTTCTCAGCCTCCGGCACAAATTTCAATTCGAATCTTTCCCGGAATTTCTCCCAAGTGAGATCCGCCTCAACGATTTCAGAAATTAAAAGCTCATACCAATCTAACGCTCTTTCTTGGAGCATGCTAGAAGCCACTTGGACTCGATGAAGGTCAATAAGGTTCATGCGAGAAAAGATGCGATCGCATGATTTGAGCCAAGCTTGAATTTCAATAACACTCTCGGATCCCTTGAATGGCCTTCCACCCAAATTAGTGTAGTCTCTGCACAAGCGTGTAAAACCGGATCTAGGATGAGTAGGCTCTGGAATGGGACCGGCAGCTTGAGCATTCTTAACAAGATCTAGAAGCTGCTGGGCAGACATAAATACTCCATCCTGGGGAGTAGCACTAGATTGACCGGCGCTGGGACTGCTAGAACTAACCATTTCTCTTTCTTAAGAAAGAAAGGAGGAAGAAGAAGGTTATTCACAAAATGAATATCAAGCAATCTTGATAGATAAAACAAGGAATCATAAAAGAAAATAGGATTGGACGGTACGTAGACCCTAATAAAATCCTAAAGCACGACTCCTAAGAAAGACTTAGGACATGATCCTTGCTAAATTATTCTATATTGTTCCGAAGTTTGGCTCTGATACCAAGCTGTGACGCCCCACCTCTATACCCACGCTAGCCAAGAACACTACGAAGTAACGCTGTCAACTAGCACGGAGAATAAGGCTGTTGAGGAGCGACCATCCGTGTAATTGCTTTGTGCGAGCACCGATATGTCAGATAGTAATAATATAAGTTTTCATCTCAAGAGGAAATCCGACATACAGATACAAACTCAAAGCTATCACACAGTGGCTATATAAAATCTTCGGAAACAAATATAGAAATAAACATAACACAAATCAGTCACAGACAATTCATATCACAAAGGCGGAAATAGATATGAATATAACACATGAAAGTGTTCATCAGAGTAGTGGTCAAAAGGATCCACAATAATACAAAGGAATAGATACAAGTGCTAGACAAAATAATAAGTATACATCATAGAGTCTGTATCTCAAATGTATACAACAAAAACTACTAATCTAGAGTAGTTAGCCAAAAGATCAGATGAAAGTCCGATAAGGAGTCAAGCAGAAGCACCTGTAAAATCTCAGTCTGACCCGAGTATTACTTAAGAAGAAAATAATAAACGGATCAGTCTAGCTATAAATATCAGATGAAGTGATATATAATAAGAGATATGACATAAGCATATAATAATCACAATGCTAAGCTGTGATAAATAAGTAATTGAAAATCAACAAGAGATTAATCAATATCACAATAATCTACTCAAGATAAATATATGAGCTTAGCTCCATGTCCCATAACCACTAGCTTAACTTAAATATTTACGAACAAATTGTAGATCTCCACTAGAAAATTGTCACAAGAGATTCAATCGAACAAGTCCAAGAATTAACCGACAAAGTGAACGCAAGCGTTTCATACCACTTGTTTTACTAAGTCATTTAATTAGATTTCTCATACGAGTGAGGTAAAGGTTTATATATACTAATAGATTGGAAAACGGTTTTATAAACGAATTTGGTATTAAAATAATATTGAAATCGTTTTGATGAAAGAATTTTGTTATTTACTACTAGTATAGAAAACCTTTATATTTTTAAAGTGACAAATCACAAAGAAGATTGTAGGAACAATCAATCAGTAAAATTCACATTCGAAGACGTGAATAAAATCCAAAGAAACCGATAAAGAATCCATCGAAATGGATATTCAAAAATCCCTAAAAAGGAGTCATCAAAGTCATAATAAATGATAGCAACAAATAGGATCATCACGAGTCGATTTAAATTGGAGAGGCAAAACACTGCTGATTCAGACGTCTGAAACAAGTGGTTCAGATGTCTAAATCTGGAAATATAAAAATTTCCAGAACACAATTCAGACGTCTGAACCAAGTGTTTCAGACGTCTGAAATAGGCATATTTTAGCCTATTTTCTTTCTGTTTGAAATAGAACCAATTCAGACATCTGAAACCCTATATTCAGACGTCTGAATCTGGGAATAGAAATCTTCCCAGACAATATTCAGACGTCTGAATATTACGTTTCAGACGTCTGAATCTGGGGTTCAGGGCATTCCCTGAACCTAGGCCTAAAATGGCCAAACGAATATCGGAAACGATCGAACGAGCAAATGGCGATGACTAAGGAATTACGTCGAACGACAACCCAGCCTAAACGGCTCTTCGATACGCCTCAAATATCAATGTCCAAATATCCATAATAGGATTTTCATAAATTAGACCAAAACACCAAAAATTGGAATATACACGAAATCAATCCAAACCAAAATCAATTGCACATGAATAAGTGTTAGGAATTCATACCTAACAATCGAAGATAATTATAGACTAAAATGTGAGATAAAAATCTCACCTTTGAACCCAAATCAATGAAGAAGATGCTATGAAGCAATGGCAAGAACAAGCACTCTTCAATTCCAACTCAACAAACTTGAATCTAAGCTTAAAAGTGAAACATTCCCTAAATTAGGTTTAGGAAATTTCTGAAATCAAAGAGAGAATGAGTTGGAGAAGAAGAAGAGGAAGCTTACCAATGGGTTCACCTGAGTTTGGAGCAAGAAGATTGATTTGCTAATGGAAACTAGGGCTTAGGAATTTCTATTTCCCATTCTCTTCCACCATTGTTGCTAAAGCTTGAGTGTTTAAGCAAAGATGAGAAGTTATGAAGAGAAGGGGGTTGGGCTGAGCTAATAAGGGTGCGGTCCAAACCAAAGTCATAAGCGGGAAAAAGTAGCAAAAATCAACTTTCTCCAAACATATCGAAGCTTATACTCAAAAAGGTCGCAAACGTCATTTTGAACTCAATGGGGGTGGTCTCGAGTCCCAATTCGACTGTTTGCAAAAAGTAGCTTTTCGGACCAAAATCCGATGAACGGTAAAATATTTAAATAAAATATTTAAATATAAAATCGATAAATATGCGGGTTGTTACAACAAATTCGTGTTTCCTGATCATTTTTGTTTCCAGAGCAGGTTTGATTTCATTTTAACTTAATTGAAATTTCAAACTTAATTTAGGATCACATAAACAAATTTGTTTGTAACTTAATTACTAACACTGATTAGAATCAAGTGATCAGGAATTAAGTAAATAAAAACTTGAATCCTGGGCATAGAGAAATTTGCAGTATTACAGTAACATGCACACATTCATCAAATTTTCACAAACAATCAAATTTTTCTATAGAAAAATTAGACAACCAAAGTTAACTTAATTAAATTTCAAAATGTTACTCGCCTTTCTCTTCAGAAAAACAGAGCTTCATGATTTTAGAAAAGCTTTTGAACTCTGTTACCACACATGCATGCAGGCTTTATTTTTTAAATTTTGAAAAAGATGCAGACTTCAACTCCAGGTTGCTTGCAATTTAAGCTCTAACCAAATTAGATGCACGCATGCCTTTATGATTTGCTAAGCTGATGGTCATTTTCCAAAGGGACAAAAATTTGCAGGAATTTGTTGTGCAGGTCTTAAATCTTCAGGTTGAAAAAAAGAAATGCAGATTTGAATTTGAAACTCTTGTTACAGGTTATTGATTTGCAATTGAAATTTTGAGGAGTGTTACAGATCATTATGTTTGAGGGATTTCATATTTTGTTTGATAATTTCTTTGAGGCGGATTTTGTTTTTGAGAGGAAGTTTGGGTTTCAGATTTTTGATTTTTCTTTCTTTGATACACTAAGCTTTTGAGTAAAAGATAGGGAAAAATGAAGAGAAAGAAATTATGGTTTATAAGAGCTGAAAATTAATTTAACAAAATAAATAAAAGAAAAATAGAAATTAAATGACACTTGTCATTAGAGTTATTAACTACTTAACACATGTAGCTTAGATTACTAAATTGTCAACACTTGTCTTTTATTTAAATTAGTTATATTTTTAAATGTTAATTGAGAATTTTCTTAATTTATTTTATGTTTATATGAATACATATGATTTTCTTATTTAAAGAAAAATGTAAATAACACAAATTATAAATTAAAACTTATACAAATAATTTTAAGAATCTATTTATTTGAATTTCAAATAAAATTCCAAATTCATATTAAACCTTTGAAATCCAAATTAATATCAATTTATTTAATTTAAAATGAAGATTCTATTTTTCTTATTTTAATTATTTTTATATTTATGGAAAAAATGATACATTATACATATGGCTTGAAGATAACAAATTTAGCAAATTTTAAATGATTTATAAAGAGATTATAAATCACTTTTATCAATAAATAAATTTAAACCATATGCTATTTGTATTTTAAACTTATATAAAATATTCCCAAATAATATTTATTAATTAATATTTAAAAAGAAATAAAACCAACTTTTGTTTAAATTTAAAAATTAAACTAAGATATAACTTTAAACAATTTAACATTTATTTTAAATATTTACAAATCATATAATTATTAATTTAAATAACTTTTGAGAAACTTAAAATTAATTTAAAACATAATTTCCTAATTACTAATATATTATTAGAATTTAAAAACAAAACTTCATTTATTTATTGAATTCTAAAACAAAGATTATCTATAATATATATATATAAATATAATTAAAAACATTTATTTAGCTTTTAAAAGATAAAATCACAAATTAAATATTTATTTAATCTGATTATTAAGCCAAATCATATTTTATTGATCAATATTATCAAATCAATTTAATTTTATATAAAGATTATTAAATTGATATTGTCAAAATTTCCGGGATATCACACCACCGACCATTTAATTGCTGTTTTATATGCAAACTGAATGACAAATGCTTAAAAACACGTTAAGGGGGATTAATGTAAAGTAAAGCCTTAACGCTATTTTAATATTTATTTTACTAATTAGACATTATATATATAGCGTATTCTATTACATATAAATATTTTGACGAATCCTTAAGAGATGGAAAATCCCGTAACATCTCTTGAGTTATTGCACATATGTTATACACTTGGATAGGAGATGTGAAAACACATAAACGTCTCTTACGTCGTTACACTCATGTTTATGCGATATCGAGTGGACTTACATAAGGATATTTTAATCCCGACTCGAGTGTTTTGTCTTTTCATTGCTCTCGGATCAGTCATGAGTTTTTCAGCTTATTGAAAATCTATTCTGGAGGATGAAGATTTGGTATCCTATTACTATTATTATCCCTGCATCATGTTTTCTGCTACATTATTTTATTTGTTCTGTTGTATATGTATAACTCTGATAAATGTTGTATAAATGATAATCAAGAGTATATTAAACAGCTTCATGAACTGTTTATTTGATTATTATATTTTATCGTTCCCCTGCGAGATTCTGTGTTTGTTTTCTTCTTCTTCTCTTATTTTCTTATTTAACCTTATTAATAGTCCACCCTTTTAATGGTTTGAGTTGACATGTCTGGTTTAGTGTCGATTTAAACAGTCCAAAAAGATGGGTTGTTACAGATTTCCTTCCATAGAAAGAAGGTGAATGAACATTGGAAGAACAAGTTATGATTGTCTTTAGAATAGCTCTTGTAGAAGGGATAAGAAGCACAGATAGGAATGTTTCTATGAGCAAGGTTACAAGAGTATGAATAGCAATCTTTATAATTTTCCATAGGAAGAGGTTAAGCTTCTATGAGGTGGAGTTATTCCAAATTATTTTGAACCAATGAAATTTGGCATGATCATGTAGACCTGAGAGGACATTGTAAACTAATCTGATGGAGTGGCTTTTCAAAGTAGATGACCAAACATAT
Source organism: Allium cepa (assembly GCA_030765085.1). Taxonomy (NCBI): domain Eukaryota; kingdom Viridiplantae; phylum Streptophyta; class Magnoliopsida; order Asparagales; family Amaryllidaceae; genus Allium; species Allium cepa. The sequence continues at coordinate 454,631,526 of CM060938.1, read as the reverse complement.
TCATCCTTTTTAACTAAACATGGAGCAGTGTTATTGTATTTACCTATTGAGAATTGACATTGGAGCAACTTGATCTAGGAAGCATAATAATACCATTTCTTATATAGTTCGCGGCTTTAGCCTATAAAGGAATACCGGCATGCATAATTTCAGCATGAGCCAAGCAACCCTGAAGAATAATTCCTCTGTTGATCCAAAGCACCTTCCAAAACTTGGCACTACTATTTTTGGCAATCCTCTTGGAAACATGAGGAAGAAGTACATTTTTCACTCTAAGGAGAGCTTTCCAGATCCAACTAAAAGAAGGTTTAGGAATCATTTGCCAAAAATACTCAGATTTAAGGTTATGCTTTTCAGTCTAGGCAACCCAAACAAAGCTGGAACTTCTTATTAAGTTATCAAAATGCTTGGAGAAAGCGGAGGTGTTCCAAAATTTTAAGTTCTTGATGTACAGACCACCTGACTGCTTAGGCAATTCAAGTTTGCTAAAGGCAACCGAGGGAAGTTTTCTTATGAATGTGGATCCAGTCTATAGGAATCTAATCATCACTCCTAATCATGGATATGAGCTTGTTAAGGAGGAGAAAGAATCTACCCCAATACTCGGACTTTGAGAATATAATGGCATTGAGGATGGTAAGTCGACAAGCAAGAATTAAGAATCTGTTTTGCCATCTATTCATGGTGGAAGTGATCTTTTCAAAAAGAGGTGAACATTGGACTGAAATGATAGTTTTTGTAGCAAGGGAAATACCAAGATAACTCATATCATTTTGGAGGAGCTGCATTTTACTAATAGTAAGGCAGTAATTAATAAGAGGATCGGATATCCTAGCTAGAAGAATGTGAGATTTGGAATAATTGACGTGCGGACCAGTAAAATTAGCAAAGAAGTTCAATGTGTTCATAATGCAAGTGAAGGAGTTGTAAGATGGTTTAGTAAAGATGATGAGATCATCAAAAAAGGCAAATGAAGTGATTAAAGGACTTCTACACTTAGGGTGAAGGGTGAATTTTTTTATTTAACCTTGTGAAGCAATGCTTGTGTAAGAGACTTCATAACAATGACAAAGAGATATGTATATATGGGGTCGCCTTGCCTTAAACCTTTTTTCCCTTAAAATATCCAACTGATCGAGAATTAATCAAAAGAGAGTATTTGATAGTGGAGATACATTCAAAGATGCAGGCGGTAAAAGAGGAGGCAAAATTCATGATTTTAATGGGAGCAGTCCATCTAACTGAATCAAAGGCCTTTCTTATGTTAATTTTGAGCATGGTTGTAGGAGATGAGGAGGCAATGAACTAACTATTAAGCAGTTCATGAGCTAGAAAGACATTGCAAGTATATTTCTATGTGGGAGGAAGGTGGATTATTTGGGAAGATTATGGAGTTTAGAACAAGCTTCATTCTAGTGGCAAGAATTTTAGATATATATTTGTAGATGATATTACAACAAGCAATAAGCCTGAATTAAGTGACATTGAAAGGATTACTGGTTTTGGGTATTAAGGCTATATTTGTGGAATTATTGGAATTGAGAAGCTTACACTTGTTAAGAAATTATGAGTGGCTTTAAGAACATCTTTTTCTATGATGTGCTAGAAGTGAGTGTACAAGTGGGCATCAAACCCATCAGGCCCCCCATAAGAAGATTTCTTGATGTTGAAGATAGAGATTTTAGTTTCCTCATTAGAGACAAGAGAGGTTAAAATGTCCCGATGAGAAGTGTTAAGCTTTGGTAGGTTGAGAGAGGATAGGAAGGAGTTGTCAGGTTAAATTTCCTCTTGACAACCAAGGTGGGAAGTGTCATAATTAAGAAAAGCATCATGAATCCCTTTAGTAGAAGTGTGAGCATTTCCAAACTGATCATCTATTTAAGAGATATGGGCTTTAGATTGTTTCAACTCGAGTGGTGCATGAAAAAATTTGTGTCCCTATCTTCATCGTTTGACTAATTTTTCTCTGCTATTCTTCTTCATCATGTCAAGTTATTGTTTAGAGCATTAGCAAGTAAGATAGCTAATTCATTCACTTTCTAGAAGACTAAGTCCAGGGTCATCAGGACCATGCAAGATTTGCTGTTGAACTTTCTCATGTTTTTCCTTAATAGAGGAGGAGTGCTTTAGACCATTACCATATTTGTTTCTAGCCCATCTCTTTAAAGAATTTTTAGTATTCTTTAGCTTCTATTGAAGAATGAGCTTAGGATTCCCAAAAGTTCTAATGCTCCAGATATCCTGAACAAGCTGTAAGAAATTAGAGTTATTAGTCCAAGTATCAAAAACTTTAAATTTTGAATTAATTTTGTTGGCACTGTCCACAAAGGAAATAATCAATGGGAAATGATCAGAGAGATTTGGCATGGGGATATGAGTTTGAATGTTAGGCCAAATTGATAGAGTTTAAAATTTGAAAATACATGATCAATTTTGAAAAGGGTTCTCCACCATTCTTACATTGGTTTGACCAAGTAAAAAGGATCCATTGGATGGAACATCAATGATGGAGGCATTTATCATAGCTTTATTATGATGATATATTTCTCTATGGGAAAGAAGGACACCTCTTGATTTATGAGTTGAGAGGAAGGAACGGTTGAAATCATCAATCTAAATCCAAGGATGTGTGTCTTGTCTTAAGTTAGGAAGGAGATTGAGCAAGTTGAGTCTTTGAGAAAGAGAATTATAGCATAGATGAAGGAGAAGTACATAGATGTTGAAGTAGGAAGATGTGTAGCATGAGTGTGAATAATCTAATCTATGGAAAGTATAGGGGATAGATGGAAAATTGAAAGATCATAGAGAATTAGAAATCTACCATAAGGGGTGGTAGCTAGATTGTCAATAGAAGACCAAGATGGATTAATGTATGAGGAAGTTCTCCTAGTTGAACTTTCGCTCAACTTAGTTTTAGAGATTAAGAAAGTGATAATTTGTGTTCTTGAGTATGCAACTTGATTTGGTCTGGATTAATATCCTTGTGAGCACCCCTAAGTTCCAAGCACTAAGTTTGTGTATCATTGGGATGTTAGAAATTTAGCCTGAATTAACCCTAATCAATTCAAGAGAAAAGAAACAAATAATAGCCAGAGATTTGCGGAAGCATATTAGAATCCATTGAATTTATTTGTATAAAGGTTACGACCTTCCAAGAATACAGTTTCTTCTCTGTCATTATTTTGTCTCTGACGGATTTTTTTTTTGAAAAGAACGTACTGTTTCTTGGGGACCACAACCGAATATAAATAACTGATAATAAACAGTTATGATATATTTTCAATTTGGCCCCTCATCAAATTACAAATACAATTTTGGTTTCTACACATTTACTCCATGACACTAATACCCTATATTAATTATAATAGCATCATACAATTTTTTTTACATATGTGCCCATAATAGGATTTTTAATCCAACAATCTCCCACTTGGGCAACATATGTTTCCTTATAAATGTACAACTTCATGAGCTCAAAATTTTCTATTGAATAAAGTTATTCTTTAACAATCTCGTCCATTAACCATATCTATATAGGATCAAGGTGGTCTTCATCATATTATTCATTACTAAACCCATCAATGATCACATACATATATATAGTCAAATGACATAGATCAATCATGGATGTGTATCATGAAAATTACATGCAATGTGAACCACACATGTCTATTTTCCACTGGTCCTCCTTAAACTTAAGTGAGGTTAGAATCAAAACAATAAAACAGAGTGAATAAACTGAATACTTCACTTCTGATCAGAAAACCAAATACATAAATGTCTTAAAACAAACGTAAAGCAAATAAAATACAAACTCCCACTAAACCATGGTATCCTCTAGTAATACAACACCCATATGAGCAGTGTGCTCATGAAAGACCTTGGGTGGTAAACATTTTGTGAGCGGATCTGCTATCATGAAGTTTGTCCCAATGTGCTCTATGGAAATCTGTCCACTCTACACTCTCTCTTTCACAACTAGGAATTTAATGTCAATATGCTTTGACTTAGTTGAGCTTCTATTATTGTTAGAATACAGCACTGGTGACTTATTATCACAATATAACTTCAGTGGTCTTTCCACATTTTCTAAAATGCGCAGCCCAGTGATAAAGTTTCATAGCCATATTCCATGGTTTGATGCCTCATAACATGCTACAAATTCAGCTTCCATAGTGGAAGAAGTTACAAGTGTCCGTTTGACACTTTTCTAGGATATAGCTCCTCCAGCTAATAGATAAACATAGCCTGATGTAGACTTTCTGCTATCTTGGCATCCAGCAAAATTAGAATCAAAATACCCTACGACCTCCGAATGATCTGATCTTCTATAAGTGAGCATATAATCTTTAGTTCTCTGAAGATACCATATAACCCTCTTGGGTGCTCTCCAATGGTCTATACTAGGGTTGCTTAAGTATCTGCCTAACATCCCAACAATATACGCAATATCTGAACGCGTACATACTTGAGCATACATTAGACTCCCAACAGCTGAGCATAAGGAATCTTTTGCATTTCTTGAATTTCAAGATTATTTTAGGGCATTGACTAAGACTGAATTTATCTCCTTTAGCAATATGGGTATCTCCTAGTCTACAATCTTGCATGCCAAACTTTTTGAGTACTTTATCAATATAGCTCTTTTGTGATAATCCAAAAATACCCCGAGAATGATCTCGAAGTATCTGAATACCTAATACAAAAGAGGTGTCCCCAAGATCTTTCATCTCAAAATGTTTAGATAGAAATTTCTTGGTTTCGTGCAATAATCCTATATCGTTAGTGGTAAGAAAAATGTCATCAACATATAGAACCAGGAATATATGTTTACTCCCATTGAACTTGTGATACGCACAATCATCAACAATATTCATCTCAAAACCGAACGAAATGTTTACTTGATGAAATTTGTGGTACCATTGACGAGAAGCTTGCTTAAGTCCATAGATGGATTTTACTAATTTGCAAACCATATTCTTTGGATCTCCAGGCACAAAGTTTTCTGGTTGTACCATATAAATTGTCTCATCAATGTCTCCATTGAGAAATGATGTCTTAACATCCATCTGATGCAACTCAAGATCAAGATGAGCAACAAGTGCCATAATTGTCCTAAAAGATTCTTTCGATGAAACTGGAGAGAAAGTCTCTATAAAATAGATGCCTACTTTTTTAGTATAGCCTTTTGCTACAAGACGTGCTTCATACCTCCCTACATTACCCTTTGCATCCCTCTTGGTTTTGAATATCCATTTACGACCAATTGGTTTTGCATCTTCTGGTAATGGGACAAGTTCCCAAACTTTATTATCTTGCATGGACTTATACTCCTCTTTCGTGGCATCAATCCACTTTTGAGAGTTAGCACTTTTCATGGCATGATGAAAGTTGATTGGGTCATCTTCCATCATTTCATTATCATTCTCTTGTTCTGGGAGAAATACAATATAATCATCTGAATTAGCACTTCTCCTTTCTCTCATGAACCTCCTTAATGGTAATGGTTCTTGAGGTTGTTGAGTTTGTTCTTCAGGAACAATGGTTTCATTTTGTATAAGGGGTTGTATAATATTATCTTATTGAGGTTCCGGATTCACTTCTTGATCAATGAAAGGGGTAGGTAACCAAACATTGTCAAAATTGATAATATCAACTGGGTTTGAATCCAATTCCACCTCAAAAGAAATGTCTCTAACTTTATTTCTCCCCCCAAACTCAACATCCTCAAAAAATACTGCAGTTCCCATCTCAAAAATATTCTTAACTATGGGATAATAAAACTTATAGCCCCTAGAATGCTCAGAATAACCAATAAAGTAACTCCCTGCTGTTTTGGAATCTAGTTTCTTTTCATGTGGCCTATAAGGCCTTGCTTCAGCTGGACATCCCCAAATGTGAAAGGTTTTAGACCAGGCTTTCGACCTGTCCAAAACTCATAAGGTGTTTTTGCGGCTGCTTTAGTTGGTACTATATTGAGAATATAAGCTGCTGTCTTTAACGCTTCTCCCCAAAGAGCCTATGGTAAGGTGGAATGAGCAATCATACTCCCTACCATATCCTTAAGAGTTCGATTTCGTCTTTCAGCAACACCATTCATGATAGGTGATCCTGGCATGGTATATTGTGGAATAATACCGCACTCCTCTAGGAATTTAACGAACGGTCCTGGAAGTTGTTCACCTGAGCCATCATATCGACCGTAGTACTCACCACCACGATCAGATCTAACATTTTTAATTCTTTTGTTGGGTTGATTTTCAACTTCGGCTTTATAAGCTTTGAACACATCCAATGATTGTGACTTTTCATGAATGAGGTATAGGTACCCATAACGTGAGTAATCGTCTATGAATGTTATGAAATATTGTTGACCATTCCAAGATGCCATAGGGAAAGGCCCACAAATATCCATATGAATTAATTCTAAGACGTCTGCAGTTCTATTGGCACCCAATCTTTTACTTTTGGTCTATTTTCCCTTGATGCAATCCACATAAACATCAAAGTCTGTAAAGTCAAGAGATTCTAAAATACCATTAGACACTAAGCGTTGAACTCTACCTTTTGAGATATGACCTAAGCTCTTATGTCATAAAGATGCTTAATTTTCCTTATTTAATTTACATTTAGTACCACGTGATTCTACATGCAAAGTTTCATTATAGGATGTAATTGTTTCCAACAAATAAAGATTGTCATATGCATTTAAATAACCAATTCCAACAACATTTGAATTCAAAGACAAAGCAAACTGATTGTTTCCAAATGAACAACAATATCCAAATTTGTCCAACACAGAAACAGAAACCAAATCCCGTCTAAATGACAGTACAACAAAAGTGTCTTTTAAATCCAAATAAAAACCAGTTCCTAATAACAATCTAAAATATCCAATTGCTTCCACTTCTACCGAATGTCCATCATCTACAAAGATGTGTCTTTCACCATCACTTGGCTTTCAGTAGCTCAGGCAATCTTGCATAGAAACACTTATGTGAGTAGTAGCACCAGAATCTATCCACCAAGTGTTTCTAGGTACTGAAGATAAATTAACCTCAGAACAGACCAAAGTAAGAAACATACCGTTCTTTTCACGCCATGCATGATATTTGGTACATTCCTTCTTCACATGTCCAGTCTTGTGACAAAAGAAACAACCCTCCTTTTATTGTTTCTTTTGAGCTGGATTCTTATCAGCTTCATTCTTAAATTTCCTTTTCTTGCCCTTATCCTTAGAGGTGCTTGCCAAATGAGCACTTTCAGTCTTCTCTTGCTTCAGTCTTTCTTCCTCTTGAACACAAAATGAAATGAGCTCATTAAGAGTCTGTTTCTCCTTTTGACAGTTGTAACTGACTTTGAATTGACTGAATTTTGGAGGAAGAGAGACAATCACTAAATGCACAAGCAAGCCATCTGAAAGTTCAAGCTTTAGTGCTTTCAGCTTTGAAGCAAGATGAGATATTTCCATAATGTACTCCCTTATGTTTTCCTTGCCCTTGCACCTCATGGAAATAAGTTTCTTCAAAAGAATGCTAGTTTCCGCCTTATCGCTTTTTGCAAAGCGTTTCTCAATTTCAACAAGAAAATCTATGGCATCGGTGATCTCCTCAGACATCGTACCCTTAAAAGCCTCAGGTATGCCATGCTTGATGATTATAAGACTTATGCGATTTGAACAATCCCACTTCTCAGAAATCCTCCTTTCTTCGGAGGAACTAGCATCCATAAGAGAAGCAGGCCGATCCATCCTTAATGCAAGGTCAAGATCCATGCAGCCAATAATAATGAAAATGTTCTCCTTCCAGTCCTTAAAGTTATTACCATTAAGGATCGGTACTGAATTAAGGTTAGCAGATACTGTAGCAACGGCTGAAAAGAGAACATGACAATTATATAAATAACACGCTCATATAATTAAGAATCCATATAAATCAATAAATTCAAATATTGGTTAATCCCATCTCAAGATGTCAAACACGTCATTAACATCAAGTCTTTGGACAGTAATATTAATTGTAAACGATACTCTTATTGTAGTGATCAAATATTGACAATAAATTATGTCAAACAATATGTAATCTTTGACTAACATATTGCTCACAAAAAATACCTTATAATTGTCACACATTTATCACTATGGGTATGCATGATATTCGGCCAAATACTAACTCATCTTTGGGCTCGTTAATAAATGCATGAATTACGTACACATAATTAGTTTGACATTTTAATTAGATTAATTTACACAAAAGTGATCACTTTGGTGATATTTTTTTCGATTAATCTATTTATAAAATTAGACAAACTTTCAAAAAATCTAAAACCAAATTTGAATTTAGATTTTTTTTCTTCTTAAATCGATAACAACTGTAGTAATACATAATAAAAAAACTGCGTTATATTTAGAAACAGCAGCAGTTTATCTATCATGCTTAAAAAAATGCTTCTTTTATAACAAATGATTGATACTGTATTTAAACAGTGAGTCATATTATATGACAACAAGACACAATTAGGCATAACACAAGTATTTCATGAAATTGTATGCAGTTTGCATGAATTAATAGTGGGATCATGGTTGTCAAATTGATTAAAACAAAAATAACCAGATCTATTCAAACTTGACAACTAGGACTAAGTAATTATCATATTGGGATCTGACATGTTGTTTATTGTCTTGCACTAGTTAATGGATATGTGCAGTTTCAATGTATCACAGCAAACCTGTCACTTGTATACTAAAGTGCCTTCTATAATTAAAACATGTAGTAACTCTTTAATGTCAGTATGCACAACTTTTGAGCATGCGTTGACATGATAGCATGTTCTATTTGATTAGGACAATTTCATAGTTTCTTTGAGTAAATAGCAACCGACAACGTGGCAGGTTTAATCGTGAGTTGGATGAATCAACAGTTTTCACAATTCTAGAAAGAAATACTTTAATGTTTTTATTCCAGAAATATGGGAATAAAAACAAAAACTGATGATACTATCATTAATTGAATAAATAAACATCAATATTTTATGCAGCCGCATAAATCAAACCTCAAACAAAACCATATAAAAATGAACCAATGGAAATTGCAAACGTCGGACCCTAAATCGGAAAATCATAACACTATTGCGGCAAATTCTCAAGAATTATTTTAGGGATGGCTTCGATAACAACTATTAGAAATTTAGCATGAATGAACCCTAATCAATTCAAGAGAAAAGAAACAAATAATAGCTAGAGATTTGCAGAAGCGTACTAGAATCCATTGAATTGATTTGTGTGAAGGTTATGATCTTCCAAGAATATAGTTTCTTCTCTGTCGTTATTTCTCTCTAACGGGAAAAGAGAAAATGAAAAGAACGTACTGTTTCTTTGGGACCACAACCGAATATTAATAATTGATAATAAACAGTTATGATATATTTGCAATTTGGCCCCTCATCAAATTGCAAATACAATTTTGGTTTCTACACATTTACTCCATGACACTAACACCCTATATTAATTATAATAGCATCATACAATTTTATTTTATTTTACATATGTGCCCATAATAGTATTTTTAATCCAACATGAGAAACAGATGGGTGTTTTTTGGAGGAGTTTCCAGTACTTCTTGAAGAAGTTAATGAAGTGTTCTTGGGGTTGATGTTTCCAGGAAGAAAAGAAGAGTCGACATCAAATTTAAAGGGGGAACAAGATGTTATGTCTTTAGTTTTGGACTTTTTTTTACTCTTCTTTTTTTTAGGTTTTCTATTTGCTTTTTTTGAGTTGTGGATCAGTTGCTTTAAAGAAGGGAAAGAATGATTTAGATCAAAGGGTGATGGATTAGTATCAGTGTTTAAGATTGATGGAGGAATAGAGATTGCTGAAGCAGTTGTTATGAAATCTAATAGAGAGGAACTGCCAATTGTAAGAAGGGTTTGAGGAAAGCATGCGCATATATCGGTGTGCACATGCATAAGAGTCGCATATTGCATTTTTTTCATGTGGAGTTAGGACTAAAGAAAAGCTAGCGGCTTCAATGGAATTAGAGTGATTGAGAATTGAAACGTCATCAGAAACAATTTTCAAAAGATTATCAGCTTCTGTTTCAGAGGTACAATGCTGGTTTGGATTCAAATGAATTGGATTAAAAGCAGGTTGAACAAGAATAGTTTCAGCATATGTTAAGGGAGTTATTGTCATGCTTGTAGTGTTTAAACTTGTATTGCATGTGCTTGATGCACCAGGCCCAATAGTGGCTCAAGTAAACTTCTATTTTCACCATTTTGGGACAAAACCAAAGTGGGATTATTAAATTCACTTGATCCATAAACTTTATCATCTAAATCCTCATCAAGTTCTATAATAGTTTCAAGAGAAGCAAAACTATTGATAGATGTTTTCACTGCTTTTATCATATAAGCTATCCCATTTGTTCTATTTTCCTCATTTATATTTATCTTTTCTTCATTATTGCCTAAAATGTCAATAATAAGGTTTGCATTTTTGCGAGTACCTTCAAAAATGGTCTGCTTCTTGATATATGACTTGGTGTTAACAACTTTTTTCCATACATGAGCTTATTTATGAACCACATCAAATTTGTTATTCCTTTGTTTTCCTGTATGAGCACTATCTTTAGCAGAAGATTTAGAAGAATCATAGGTAACCATATTATCATCATTTACTTTGTCAATATTTAAATTCAGACAGGACTCGTTGCTTTGTCAAAAACTTTGCGAAAACTACATATATCTGGTCTCCATCGATAGTATATCTGAATATGCTGAGAACTACCATTAGGTAGTTGTACAGGAAAGGAGTCAACAAGCTGCTCATTTGGAGTGATTTCAATTAGATACTTTAGCAAATTGGATCTTCTCAAGCTTCTCAGTGTTCACATCTAAACAGATTAACTTCCCTAATCTATTAGCAAACCTATTTATTCCAATCCGTGACCGGGCAAATAGAGGGATATTTGAGAGCTGCACCCATATAGGAATGACTTTTATAAATCAACAAACATTGCTAACTAATGGATCCCATTGTTTTAAAATGAAAAGTTTATTCTTCATTATTATCGAATCACCTTCTATAATCTTTTTCCTATCTTTCTCATCAGAAAGAAGGATTAGGAATATATATCCATTTGCTTTAACCTTGATATTTACTTCTAAGCCTCCATATTTTCTTTAAGTGTTGAATGACAGTAGTATAGGGTGGCCGCTTGTCCAAAAAGAACCTTACAATGTATTCCTTCAATTCAGATGAACCAGCTTGCAGAAGCCTTTGAGGAGGAATGATAACTTTATCAATAAACTTCATTTCCACCTAAACAAGCACGTACTCCCCAGCATTACGTGGTTTTTGCTTACTGTAACAACCCGCAAATCCGTAGCCCTTGAGTCAACACTATTCTACATCAATCAACTCAAGTTGAACAGAAATACGAACCATTAGGGTTAAAGAAGAAGAGGTAGAAGAAGAAAATAGAAAACAACATCAGAATCTAACCATCACAGCGGAATAAAATATAATATATAATAAATGATCTTTACATAAAAACAAATATATCTGTTTATACATTACATCATCAGAGTACATCAATCACATAACACACAATTAGACAGTAATCATAACATGTCCTCACACAACTGAGTACACAGCTAACCAACACAGCGGAATATATAAAACAAGTACAGAAGTACATATCGTCATCCAGCTTGTGTTCTGAGCTCCACGGCATCATATCATGTATTCTATAATGCTCGGTCTGACCCGAGCATTATAGTTAAATAACACCCGAGTCAGTCCGGAATACCAGCGTGAGAAATCACACTCAAATTGATTATTAAAGTTTCAAAAATCCTTTTGAAAACAAAAGCATCTCGTAAGACCACGCCACAAATAGACATGTCGGGCTTTTACCTTACGATAGCTAAAACACTTTTTATTAAAATTCTCTGATATTATAATAGGGTCTATATACAAATACTTATTAAAATAGCCGAAATTGTTACATCTATTAAATTCCAGCTACTAGCCACAGAGTGGGTAATACAAACAAAACTCGTAAAAGATGCGTAGGGAGAATGGATTTCCAACTAATGACTAGGCACTGGGGTACCACCTTTCACGGTACCTGGTCTAGATCAGCATACCGAGGATCACTCCCGACCCCCTACAACACAAGACCGGGACTATCCCTTACTGGATAATCCCGAGTAAGATCACCCCACGGTTGTGATCAGCAACCGCACCACTAAGCCGAAATAAAAGGGACATCTAGACAGGGATGACCTCACCCTGAAGTGGGTGCTACCCACCTAGCCTTGCTGCATAACCCCTGATTTTCAGTCATTCCCCATTGATGAGACTTGAGGTTAAGCGTTACCTTTAAGATCGTTTCACTTAGAATGCTCATCGTCCACCTGACGATGTTCTGAAAGCATTCATCCATACAAGTCTGTCCCGGGTTCGAACGGAACCGAAGGCACTATTCCTACTACATCCATTTTGGAAACATCCTCAAGATTAGCGACTAGCCCTTGCACTTCACTGCTCCATCTTCGACTCCGAACTCGTTTTTCCCATGAAAACATACAAACCGGATCGAAGTGGTTTTCGAGAAATTAATCCCGATCCCGGTCTCTTCGAAACGATCAGCGCATTTGGTCAATATTGATAGTCGGTTATTTAACTATCAATTAACATTCACAAACAACCATCAAACAATAAATAATTTCCCAAATTATTTATTTATCTCAAAATATCTCCGCAAGATATATTTCCATTTTCAACCCTGTTGAGAACAGTTTCAAACTACCTTCCTCTTACAGAATAAATTTCCCAAATATTTTCTATTTCCATTGAAATCACCAAGCACAAAACTTTAGATTTTTAAAATAATTTAAACACTTTATTGTAAAATATACTTTAACATTTAAATTTAGAAAAAACTACTTTAATACTTTATTAAAAATAACACTTTAGAAATAATTAAAATAAGGTTACTTTATAAAATATAAAACTAGAATTTCTCTTTTAATAACAAATACCAAGTCACTTTTAAATAATTAATGCTATAATAGATTAAAAGAAAATACTTACTTTAGAATTTAAATGTTTAGAAAGAATAAATTTTCTAAAACATGCTTTTTAAAACAACATCTAAACTTTTAACTTATATTTAAAAATTTACATTGAAAACTTACTTGGCTATCCAAGGAAATATACCTCTCTTCACATCCCTTTAAAAATAAATCACTATTTATTTTTAAACAAATTTTCCATTTCTTTAAAGTTCCAAATTTCTTCTTTATTGTTTTCAATAATTTAAATTGTAAATTTAAAATAAATGCCTTATTCTTTTAAATAATAACACTGAAGTTTAAAATTCATTATCTTCTGTTTATTCAAAATTCCCTTTTCATATACGGAATTCATTTATTAGAATTTGGAAACCACTATTATTCTTATCCAGTTCATTCTCGGTTTATTTAAATTCTCTATAATTATTTTCTTAAAAATTCATTCTTTTATTTTCTTTTTAAAAATCCAGTTCTATATGTTTTAATAACCCAGTGTACCGAAATATATTCAAGCAAACCACAGCATTCAATATTCCAATTATCAATAATATTCATCACAGAATATCGAATATTCATAACAGAGAATATTAAACAATATAAATAATTTTGAGGAATCCAGTTGGATCCCTCCAACCTGTTTCCCCGCATCCACAAATGTTAGCACAATATAAAATACCAATTCCACTTCGAGGTGGAATATCGCGGTATATGGGATTTAAATATAAAATCATCCGTTATTATGCGGTGCATAGAGTCTCCCCCGCTATATAATGTGAGAAATCAATCATTCCAAGATATACTATATACTACTATATATAATATAGCACATCCAACCAAATCGATCAATCAACCAATTATTTAAATTTAACCATTTAAATTATAACCAGATGAGTGAGATTAACTCACCTTTGATTTTTGTTTGGCAATCCATTTCCATCCGGCTTGCTTCTTTTCAGATGTTGACCTTGAATAGTAATTTAGATGATTTATTAATATTCGAAATATAAATCGACCCTTAATTACCATTTTATAATTCAATTAAATTTTGAACTAATTGAATAATCACTTATCATTAATTATTTAATTAACTAAATTTTATTCAATTGATAATCCCCTTTTCAAAACCTTATAATAAGATTTTCGGATTTATTAACATTAGCCAAGAGTTTAAACTACCATAAAAAATCCCTTCATTTAAAATTTAGGTTCATAGCCTTACCGAAACTTTGAAGTACCTTATTGTTAATTGGAATAATAAATCAATAAATTTACGAGCTGCATAAAAATAATCTATATAAGTTTTAAAAACTGATTTTATATAAACTCTTATATTTTCCGAAAACTTATATACTTACTGTAAAAAAAAATGAGTTACACTTATTTTCGAGTTGTATATATTTACATTTATACTTAAATTTTAAATTTGCAAAAGATATACCTAATCGCCAGATCTCTGTCCTCTCGGCCTCGGCTTTGCCTGAAATACCCTTCGCGACCATCGCGACTAACCCACACCACGAACTCGCGAACCCCGTCGCGATCCACTACGGCCCCACCAATGCTTCGAAGCGGTTCAAACCAGCTGCCCCCCTTGTTGCCTCGAATCTCGAGTGCCCAGAATCGCGACTAAGTCGCACCTTGTCGTTCCTGGCCACCGAATCCACGTGCGTCACCTCGCCGTACTCGCACTGCGCAGCCTCCCAGCGTCGCACGAACGCGACCCACTCGCACAACGGTACTTGCCGCCGCTCTGTCCATCGAGCCCCCAATAGCCACGCGTTTTTCTCGCAGCCCTAGTTTGATTTAAAGTGAAGTCGGCCCTCTTGAAGTCGCTGATACGGAAGGAAAAGGTTGGGTTTAAATTGAAAGGAAGTGTTTGATTCAATCTTGGAACAAAATAAATGAAGATTGGAATAAGGTACTGAAGATAGATATTTTTCAAAGCTCGGCCATTGCTCTTATTTTAAAGACGTGTGTGGAAACTTCAGAAGAAAGACAATGCGTGTCTATATTTCTCAACGTGTCGAAGCTTAGTATAGTGTTCGATTATATTATTTATTTTCGAATTCAAATTTAAATTGTCCAAAAATTACAACACAAAATTCTGAACTCTTATCAAGGTGTGCAACTAGGCGTTCATATTGTTATACCCCTATTTCGAACGCAATGGAAAAGGTTTCGAGCCCTAATTCGATCGTATGGAGAAGATAGCTTTTTGGATTCAGTCACTATATTAGATTTCCGACATAGTTTTAAACGCGTTTGTATATCGAATGCTCACACAACAACTCAAATTACTACGAAAATTGAAATTCGATAATAATACCATATTACGGATCCAGTGGAACTTGTTTCGTCGAATTCCGAGACTGTGTCTCGGAAGGCTATTTTTAAATGTCAATTTAAACGGTATATTTTTAAAACTGAACAAATCATTTTTAAATTTAATTTTAAAGGTTCTATCACCTTCAGTATTATTAATATAAATTTATAAGCCTTCAAATTATTTAAGACCAGCTTATAACTCCAGATTTTATATTTTACCCAATTTCCAATAGTTTAATTCAAAATTAAATTATCCAGTAAATGGTGATATTTGAATTTCAAGTTAAAAATTAACTTTTAAATATTTAAAATCAATTAAATATTCTAATTTAAATTGTCCAAAATTCCGGATCGTCACACTTACAAAGAGAAGTCCAAGCTTTTTCAAACAAGGAAGGGTGAGAGGTAGCCGTAGGAATGGCAGAGGAAGGAGGAGGAGGAAATGAGAAGAAGCAGTGGAAAAAGAAGCCAAATAAGCAAGAGAGGAGGAGGGGGGACAGGGGTAGACAAGGCTAAGAACAAGAAGGGATGGATGAGGATAGTGTTATACATCTAGTATACCAAACCAGAGAATAAACAATTATAAACTTGCCTCACAGGTTTATAAATCAGATTTCCATTACTTTGGAATTCGGATAACGTCCGAGGCTTGTCGTAACAATTTCCTTAAGAATTTTATTCCAAAATTCTACCAAGATACAACGGACATAAGGTGCTCGAGATTGTGGTGAGTATGTCACTCTGTGATTGATAATTAAGATAGCAGTAGGAGAGAAGTAGAAGAAAAAACCAGATTGAATTCGATTGAGAATGTGATAAGATTCCCCCTATTTATATTTTCGTCTGCACACCTTTGAACAGTCGCATCCGCCTGACGGGTTGCACCCGTTGCCTTTCATTACTGTAGTTCGTTAACGGGCCGCACCCGTTCGCTTCTATTCCGCGTTCGCACCCGCTTGCGTCTAACAGCTTGCACCCGCTTCCGTCTGCTAATGGATGAATCTATTCACAAAAAAACCCACGCCCGCTTCGAAAGTCGTACCTCCTTGGTCAAAAACCATGCATACATCCTCACAACAGATCTGCACCCATTTGCACAGCCTGATATTGTTTTTTAAAAAACCCGGCCCAGTTTTAAATAAAAATAGAATCATATTAAACCCAAACCCAAGCCCGACCCGGTTCGTTCGTTCGGTTCGTTCGGACGGACGGCGATGCCGGCACGCGCGTGTGGTGAAGCATGACTTGCCTCCTCACAACAAAGCATGCATTTGGAAGCCCAAGACCCAATCTCCTCATGAGAAAGCTATCATATACTTAGCTTTGTTTTTTTAGTTTTGGCGATGTGGGACAAGTGTATTTCATTTACACTTACATTAGGAATTCCAACAATCCCCCATATAAATGATGATAATATACTTTTCACACAAAGCGAAATATCACATAGTACATATGGAATAATGCTTTATCGTGGATAAGTAGATATTTCACTTTGAACTTTCCCTAGTTAAAACTTATCGTATCTACTTGGATAATCGGTGAATTATTTTATCTTGAACCGTCGGCCTTTATTGTATATCCAGACAATAATCTTTACGAAGCATTGATTCTCTTCTCATCCATTCTCTTGATTGTGTTCATTTTGGTCCTGAATAATTTTTGGTTCTGCGAGTATTTATAGAAAATATAAGCCTTTAATATTCTCATAGAGCCGACCTAGCACACACTAACATAAGTGATCGCAATCATTAAGAGTATCCTACATATACCCCACTTGTTATATTCAAGATATGGTCATAATTAAAAAAACATAGTTTTAACCTTTAAATACTTCTGTAGGCATGCAGTTATATTGTGCACCATAGGAATGGAGTTGGACTATGTCCAATCAAATGCATTACGTCTTGAGTTACTCAGAACTAGTTTGCCTATTGATCCTAGTCTGTGGGATCTCCAGTCGCTAGGATAGGTTTCCGTATAAGATAACTCTGGGTGGTTTAGGCTTTTAAACCCATTCCCCTCGATGCACAGTCAATTTTCTCTCTTGATAAACCTTTAGTAAATGGATCCGCTAGGTTATCATTTGTTCTCACATAATCTATGGAAATAGTTCCATTTGAAAGTAACTGCCTAACTTTGTTATAGCATCGACGAATGTGTCGTGACTTTCCATTATACACAAATTTGTACGCTCTGCTTAGCGCAGCTTAGTTATCACAGTGTATGCATATGGCCGGTACAGGTTTAGGCCAAAATGGAATATCTTCTAAAAAATTACGAAGTCATTCTACTTCTTCGCCTACTTTATCTAAAGCGATGAACTCTGATTCCATAGTGGATTGAGCTATGCATGTTTGTTTAGTTGATTTCCATGACACTACTGCCCCTGCTAAGGTAAATACATAACCACTCGTTGATTTTGATTCCTCTGAATTGGCAATCCAGTTTGCATCACTATATGCTTCTAAGATGGTAGGATATTTTCCATAATGTAAGGAATAATTTGTGGTATTTTTTAAATATCCAAGCACTCTCATTAGTGCTTTCCAGTGTTCCTTTCCTGGATTGCTTGTATACCTTCTCAATCGACTTGCTGCATAAGCTACATCTGGTCTTGTGCAATTCATGAGATACATGAGACATCCTATTACACGAGAGTATTCTAGTTGCATTACACTCCCATTAGTGTTTTTATGCAGTACTTTTGATGGATTAAAAGGTGTTCTTACTCCATTAATTTCAAAATTTTGAAATTTTTCATTCACTTGTCTACGTAGTGTGACTGAGATAATTCAATTCCATTAGGTGTTCTTATTATTTTGATTACCAAAATAACGTCTGCAACTCCTAAGTCTTTCATTTCGAAATTACTAATTAACATCTTCTTTATGGTCTCTATTACCTGAGTATTTGGACCAAATATTAACATATCGTCTACATATAAACAAATCATCACATATGATTGTCCAATTTGTTTATAATAAACACACTTATCACATTCATTTATACGAAAACCATTTCTCATCATGACACTATCAAATTTTGCATGTCATTATTTTGGAGCTTGTTTTAGTCCGTATAATGATTTTACTAATCTACAGACTTTGTTTTCATTTCCTTTGAAAATAAAACCTTGGTTACTCCATGTAGTTCTCCTCATCGAGATCTCTATTTAAGAATGTTGTTTTCCATTTGATAAATTTCTAGATTATAGATCGATGCAATTGCTATTAGAATTCCTATAGAGGTTATTCATGTTACTGGCGAATATGTATCAAAGAAGTCCACTCCTTCTTTTTGACGATATTCTTTGGCTACTAATATGGCTTTATACTTGTTGATAGAGCCATCTGCTTTCATTTTCTTCTTGAAAATCCATTTACAGCCAATAGATTTTATTCCAGGTGGAATATCAACAATTTCCCAAGTTTTATTACTTAGAATTGAATCGATCTCACTTTGAATTGCTTCTTTCCAATATGAAAATTCAGAAGATGACATTGCTTCCTTGTACGTTTGAGGTTCATTTTCTAACACATATGTCAAAAAATCCAAACCAAATGTCTTGGAAGTCCTAGCCCTTACGCTTCTTCTTGGTTCAACTTCCTCAATCTCATGATGAGATTCATCTTCACGTGAATTGCTTAATTCTTCTCTTGTCCTTTTAGGGACATTATTCCCTTCATTCCTTTTGTGCGGAAACACGTCTTCAAAGAATGAGGCACCTCTAGATTCCATGATTGTATTTACATGAATATCAGCTATATCAGACTTGAATACCAAAAATCTGTAGGCACTACTATTTTGGGCTGGCCTTAGATAGTAACATCTACTGTTTTTGCTCCAAGTTTGACTCTCTTTGGAGGCGGAACTAGAACTTTTGCCCAGCACCCCCACACTTTGATGTATTTAAAGCTTGATTTGTGTCCATTCCAAATCTCACATGGAATTGTTCCTGTTTTATTGTGAGAGACTTTGTTTAATATGTGATTAGACATATTTAAGGCTTCCCCTCATAAGTTTGTCGGTAGACAGAGGTTAAAGGCATGGCATTAATCATGTCTTTAACGTTCTTTTCTTCCTCTCTGATACACCATTTTTTTGTGGTGGATATGGAGCTGTTGTTTGATGAATTATACCATTTTCGGCACAGAACTGTTCAAATGGTGATTCATATTCTCCACCTCGATCAGATCTCAATATCTTGATCTTTTTATTTAACTGATTTTCTACCTCAGCCTTTTACTTTATAAATGATGTAATTGCTTCATCTTTACTATTCAAAAGATATACATAGAAATATCGCGTATAATCGTCAATAAACATGATAAAGTACTTTTTTCCACCTCTTGTAGGTAACGATTTAAAATCACATAAATCTGTATGAACCAAACCTAGTGGTTCGATGCTTCTACCAACGGATTGAAATGGTTTTTAACCATTTTTGCTTCTACACATGTCTCACATTTGTAGTTCTTATCTACTTCGAATTTCTAAATTAATCCCAAGTTTGATAGTGTTTTCATTTTTCAGAAATTTATATGTCCCAATCTATCATGTCATAGTAAAATTTCATGCTCAAGCAAGTAAGAAACTTCAATTTTATTATTAGTAGCACAATCATAATACATAGTTTTATAGCCGATAACGGTTACATTTGCCCTAAATGGGCCATCACATAAATATCCCCTTTCGATATACATTCTAGCTTTGGATAGAACCATCTTGTCTGACTCGAACATTATTTTAAATCCTTTCTTCGATAATACTGAACCAGAGATGAGATTCTTGCGTATTTCTGAAACTTGGAGCATGTCATTCAACTTGATAGCTTTTCCAGGAGTAAACTTGAGGATTCCTGTGCCACTAACTTCGATCATGGATAGTGCAGAATTACCATATAGAGTTTTTCTTCGTGATCAAATTTTCTGGTATGTAGAAAACATGGATTTGTCAGAGCAGACATGATGAGTAGCGCCTGTGTCTACCCAACATTGGTTAGGATTCTGAACCAAATTGCATTCAGATACAACTGCCGAGAAGTTGGACTTGTCTACTTCCATGTTGTCTACTATATTTGCCTCTTTGTTGCGTTTCTTTTTATGTCTGCAATCTCTAGCGGCACGTCCAACCTTTCCACAAACCCAACACTCGGCATTAAACTTTTTGGTTCGTTTGTTGTCTTTTGGTTTGTTGTCTGAAGCTTTTCATTTCTTTTGGAAATTCTTCTTTTTTTTTTGGTCTTTGACCCTTCAGCCACAAACACCTCCTCGCTTAGTCTTGTAACTTCAAGGTAATCTGCCTCAATACTTAGTCAGACTATGAGATCCGGTAAAGAGAATTCCTTCTTCTTATGCTTTAGATAGTTGCAGTAATCTCTCCATGGCGACGGTAGTTTTCCCGTGATGGCTTCAACCAAAAAAGATTCTCCAACCTTATGACCTTTCGCTTCGAGTTCATGAATGATGATTTGCAGTTCATGCAGTTGAGCAGTCACCGGTTTGGAGTCAACCATCTTGTAGTTCATGAATTTGTCTACAATGAATTTCTTAAGACTGATATTCTGCGTCTTGTACTTCGTGGCAATTGAATTCCCGAATGCTTTTGTTGTCTTTAGATGCTGATATACTTTGTACAGCACCTTGTCGAGACAATTCAGAATATAGTTTCGGCATAGAAAATCGGAATGCTTCCACGTATCAACATCTGATTCCTTTCCTGGTGCAGGAATCGATTCCTCCTTCTCGAGATATCGTTGCAAACCGAGTGTGGTGAGATAAAATAATATCTGATACTGCCATGTTAGAAAGTCATCACCATCTCCTTTAAAAGGATCGGGCCTGTTGTGTGTAGTAGCCTTTGTTGAGAGCTCTACCGTTTCCATCTCTGTTTTAGAAAAAGAAGTAAAATTCTTAAGATATTATACATCTAGTATACCAAAACAGAGAATAAACAATTATAAACTCATCTCACAAGTTTATAAATCAAATTTCCACTACTTTGGAATTCGGCTAACGTCTGAGGCTTGTTGTAACAATTTCCTTAAGAATTTTATTCCAAAATTCTCCCAAGATACAACAGACGTAAGCTGCTCGAGATTGTGGTGAGTATGTCATTCTGTGATTGATAATTAAGATAGCAGTAGGAGAGAGAAGCAGAAGAAAAAACCTAAATTGAATTCGATTGAGAATGTGGTCGGTATTCCCCCTATTTATATTTTTGTCCGCACCCCTTCGAACAGTCACGTCCGCCTGACGGGTTGCACGCGTTGCCTTTCATTGATGCTGTTCGTTAACGGGCCGCACCCATTCGCTACTGGTTCCGCATTCGCACCCGCTCGCGTCTAATGGGTTGCACCCACTTCCGTCTGCTAATGGATGCATCTGTTCATCAAAAAACTCACGCCCGCTTCGAAAGTCGCACCTCCTCAGTCAAAAACTGTTCTGCATCCTCACAACAGATCTGCACCCGTTTGCACTGCCTGATATTGTTTTTAAAAAAACCCGGCCCAGATTTAAATAAAAATAGGATCATATTAAACCCAAATCCAAGCCCAGCCCGGTTCGGTCGAACGGACGGCAGCGGCGCGCGCGTGGTGAAGCATGACTTCCCTCCTTACAACAAAGCACACATTTGGGAGCCCCAAGGCCCCAACCTCCTCATGGGAAAGCTATTCATATACTTAGCTTTGTTTTTTAGTTTTGGCGAGTGGGACAAGTGTATTTCATTTACACTTTCATTAGGAATTCCAAATTGACAGGGTGGAGGTGACAGAGGAAAGTTGAGGAAGGACAAGAGGATGGTGATAGCGATGGAAGGGATGGGAGGGAAAAAGGGACAGGCGGCCAGGACGACATAAACATATTTATATTATTAATATATATATATATATTAATAAAATAATTTTTTTATTTTAATAATTCCAAATCGTGTGTACGACACCATAAAATTTTCTTATTGATTTTTATTATTTTAAAATATATATTAATTGATATTAATTCGAAAATAGATAAAATATTAAGAAAATTCGAAACATTTATTCAAATTTTAAATTTCCAAAAAATCTTATATGATATTTTGAATTCTAAAAAAAATTCATAATTTTTTCGGCCAAAATATTTTTTATATTAATTTATTGTTTTCAACCGATTATTAAAATTAATTTTTAAAAACATGTTTTTTAAATTTTCATTTTCTAAACGAGAGCATATCTCATGATTTTTTAAATAATAATTTTTGAGACATATTTTATTTCATATGATTTATTTAGATAATATATTGATTTAAATAATAATAAATAATTATAAAAATATTTTACAGTTATCGAAAATTATAATTTCTATAAATATACATGTACACAATTATATGATCAATTATTATCATATAATGGTATTATAATTTAAATATAAACCATATAATTATCTTAAATAACATTATTATATGATATTTAAATTAGTACAATAATAATTATCTCAAGTTTTCTAAGTTTGAGGAAAAGCGTCGAATTCTGGCATCAGATCCTATCTTCATTCGAGGTAAGCCTTTTATTGTTATTACATGGAGTCCAACTGCTGACAGTGCTAGAGATCAGGTTTTATCTACTCCAGCTTCGGCTTATTTCTCTTGCATTCCATCTGTCTGACAACCTTTGATTGGTTTGAATTGGTTAGCTAGTGTTGTTGGCATGCTAAAATGTTTTGATGATATTATTGCTAGAGAAAGGCTTGTCTGCACTAAGCCATTGATTGAAATTGCTCCAAATAAGCCTCTTTGGTCCAAATTAGAGTTCAAACTATTATGGGGTATTTTGCTGATGTTGTACGTTATAGTAGGGTTCTGGATATATGTACTACCTGCAAGTCATTTGGTCACATTATGGAAGTTTGTAAGCATCGTACTCCTTCTTTAGGCCACTGCAGAGGAATGTAATCTTGGAAATATTGATTTTCCGTTACCTATCCTGGTCAAGAACCCTCTTCCTCGCCATCTGGTTAGGAGGTGGATTCCTAAGGCTACTTCCCCTGTTGTTGATGTTGCAGATATTGTTGTGCCATTTGTTACGAAACAGTCTTCTTCTGATGCAGCTACTCTATCTCTTTCTGTTCCCTCTACTAATATTACGTTGGATGCTCCTACAGTTCATCTTCCCGTTGGCGATGACATTAGATGGCATTCTTTTGAGAAAATGTAGGTTTATGTGAAATTAGATATGAGATATACTCAATCGGCTGCTAGATATCATATGTTTGTTGGTGACTATGGTGAGGATCATGCTCTATATTACCATGTTTGTGGAGATGGTTTAGTGATTGCTACATCTGGGGTAGAAGGTGATGAAAATAATCTTCTCTTAGCGGATGCCACTTGGGACCAGAAATATTTATAATGCGCTAATTCGGTTGATTTTAAGCCTCACTTAGCCACTCTTTTTTCTGCATTCTTAAACGTTATTGGGCCAGAGTCTGAGGATGATGGTAGTGGCTCTTCCTCTACGGAGAGGGACTAGTCTCTTTATTTATTAGGAGCTTGGTGCATTGCATAGCTCCTATTTTTCCTTTTTATTCCATTTAGCTCTTCTGGCGTGTGCTGAACACCTTTTAAAAGTGGCACGACCCACTATAAAGCCAACTAGCCTTTTTTAAAATTTATTATTGTATATAAAGTGTTCGGTTGTACATATCTAACTCATATATAAAAAAATTGTTTTTTAAAGTGAATACATACATATAACCAATCTAGCTTGTGACAACAGCAATACATATAAGAATCGTCACCTAACTAAAAGTATTACACACACACACACACAAAAATGAAATATTATTCAGAAATTATAAACTATAATGCGTTAGGAACATAACCAAAACCAATGCCTTAAAGAACACCTTGTAATAATGAACTCACTCTCCTTTGAAAGCTTTTCTATTCGGCAGACTGCTAATCCTTGGACCGTTGACCTTTGAATATCGAATAGTAATCGACTTTGAATAGATTTGAGCTTGATATGATAAGGCACCTAAGGGATGACGTCGGCCAGCAATGGAAGGAAAGGGTGGAAGAAAAAAGTTTTTTGTAATTAGGGTTAGAGGTGTTTAAATAGTGGATCTCACCTCATACCAATTCTCTCTCAATTTGAGCCATTCAAACCCCCACAACCCTAACATATTTGTGCCGCCCCCTTTATTCATATTTCAGTCGAAAATACTCACCCATCATCATGAGCCAATATCTCATTTAAGCCTATAGTAAATATTATTTAATATAAATCTAATCGAATCGATATCGTATATCGTTTGATATATTATTAACTATTATAAATATATTTAATAATATTTATTCCTCAAATCATAATCGAATTTTATGATTCATATTTTATAAATATTAATTATTTTATAACAATTATAAACTAATTAAATCGTTTGGTCAAAAAAGAATTCATCATTTTGGTTGTGTGACTCGTTAGGTGCAAATCTGGTCAATGATTAACATGAAACTATTCAAATGTTAACGTTCATATGTCACTTAGCAGGTTGTGATATTTTGGTCAAATTTATCACTTTCTTTGTTTTGATAAAATTTAATTTCGCTTTGTTAACCGTTATCCGGTTGTAACTTTTATTTACTCCAATTCTCTTCATAAAAATTATATCACTTTGGACTTATGGAATTTGGTATTGGTCAAAATTCCAATATCATCCAAATCCAATTCGATAGTCCAAACATAAAGTCCTTGGTTCAATATTAATTATTATTATTAACCGAAATGTTTTGGCCAGAGACTTTGACTTTGAGTTGACTTGAGTTGACTGTGATACTAACCTTGCATAACCGAGGAGACGAATCCTCTCTTGAATAGTGTTTCACTTCCATTACTACTACTCGACCCAGCTATAGTCGATGGACGTCATGCCATGTTTTGACTATAATCAAAGCGGAGCTTTCATATTGAAGATCGACGGTATTCTCAAGTCGAGAGAACTGTGTAAGTTAGTCACATCGATATTTTCTGTTTGACCTTAATTATATTAACCAATAAAAAACTATCGAGTGAATCGTTCCATTATTATCCAATAATTATCAATATGTAACCTCTTGGTTCCCCGGCAGTCATGAGTAATACACTGCCCAATGTTTGGAGTGCTTTACGTACTCTAGTCTCAATGGGTACATCGATATCCAGTCTCAATGCATCTTGACTATGAACATTTAAAATAATATTTTATTTTTATTGTGACAAATTACTCATGATTACAACACTTTGTAATTACTATCACAAACATACCATTTACGGATTATATTAAATACACTTTTAATTTAATTAATTTATTAATATAACAGATTAAGTCAAGTATATAATAGAAACCTTTATTTCAAACAAGATTGGTTATTGACTTAGATATATGTAACAAATTATGTAAATGCTCCTAGGGCATACCCTTAACAATATCAACTCATCCTACTTTTTGCTTACCATTTTGCCTATTTTGAACAGAAACTGTAACGACCCAAAATTTTCGATCTCGAGTATTCCAGGTAGTTTGGAAAAGAAGAACAGAGAAAGAAGAAATGAAACACAGAATCTCACATTCGCAACGGATCAAAATATAATATCCAATAAAATAACAGTTATACAAGGAAAAACTATATTAGTTAATTTACATTAATACATTAGAGTTACAATATTTCACAATCACTGGACGGTTAAAATAACTTGTCCCAGATAAATAACAATATATCACAGTGGAATACACTCCATATGTTCCTGCCATTCAGTTCGTCTCCTAAGCTCCAGAACGTCCTTACCTGAAAATCTGTAATACTCGGTCTGACACGAGCATTACATTAAAGTAACACCCAGGTCACGCTGGAAACCAGCGTGAGTAAACCTAAGCAAATTTGAAATACTAAGCTATAACATACTAAAATTCTGAGGTAACTCGTTCTTCACTATGAGTTCTTAACTTGTTATAGTCAACACTTATTTCCCAAATTAATCTCTAAGTACCCTTATTTAGTTTCAATGGTCCAGTTCACTTAAATTATTCCATTCCAGCCTATTGATTATACATATTAAGTTTATAAAGCATTATAGTAGCTTTCAAATCGAAGTGGTTTTGTGTATTTACTAATACCCGACCCCGGTCTCTTTGAATCCCAAGTTATTTTAGCCCAAGTTATTCAAGTGAAATACAATTCAAACTTTAAATACAGGGTGTCATCTTTACACGGTAATTCACACTTGATAGATAACCACATTTCACAATTTAAACCAATCATATCATATCACATAGTATCAAAAATCACATATCAGAGATATCAACTAATCTAAGGCATCCAATATCATCCAATCATTCATAATCAAGATTAATTTGTCATACCATTTCTAATTAATTTAAAATAAATTAAATTAAATTAATTACTTCAATTACTTTTAATCCTGCTTACTTAACATTAATTAATTACAAACCATTAATTAATCATCCCTTAATAATCCCTTTTAATTACATTAAGTAATTGGCCTTTAATTAATAACACAAATTAATTAATCTTCACCCATTCACATTAATCACATTATCCTTAATTAATTATTCAAATTAATTATCCTATATTCACTTTCATTGATTAATTATTCTTTAATTAATCATACTCATAAATTAATTAATCAATCCTTTAATTGATTACACTAAGTAATTATTTCTTAATTACTTCCCTTAAGTAATTTTCATTACATAAATCATATTTAGTAATTACCCATTAATTATCCTCCTTAATTAATGATATTAAGTAATTACTTTCATAATTATCACTAATTAATTTCATTAAGTAATTAATCTTTAATCAATTGACCATCTTTTAAATTGATTATCTTAATTAATTAATCACATTAATAAATCAATCCTTTAAATTGATTACACCAATTAATTAATCTATATGAATTATCTTAATAATTAAATTAATTATTTACTTAACTGATTACATTGATCAATTTAACCATCCCTTAATATATTAAATAATTAATACTCTATTAAATTTCATCATTTAATTTACTTTTGAAAACATAGGATTTAACCCATTATAGATTACCTAATTACGATAATTTGAAAACATTTTGAAACTTTGGAAACTCATTTTAAATCTTGCTAATACTTTGATTAAGAAACTTGGTTTACATAAACCCTTAGGCTTACACATTTTGACAAGCTTATAACACAAGATCGCCACAACTCACACATACCTGGGAAAAACCCCTAAAATTCCCGAGACTACCCCGAGAATTCTCGCGTCCTCCCAACTTCAAGGAAACCTTCATTCAACTTCGGGTCTAACCCGAGAATCCCTATCTTCTTCCCCAAAACAACAGCAACCCAAAAAGCACTGACACACAGCGATGCCGTGCACATGTACCACCCATCGGAGCAACTTCGACCATCCTCGTCATCGCCAGCAAGTCGATCCTGACCCCATACCTGATTTCGACCACCCAGGTTCAACGAAATCGATTGGAACAAATTCGAGCGTGTCAACACAATCTCGAACCCAACCTGCCGTCGAAATCATCCTCTTCTCGTCACTCTAGTTCACCAGAATTCTCGACAATCCACCAGAACCCTCGCCTTCAACCCATGCATCATTTACCCCAAGTCTGATCTGCCCCGATGCACCGATGACTTCGCACGAACCCAAAAACCAGCGTTGACCAAACAAAGCCACTAAACCCTAAATCTATCCCACGACAACGCCTCGGTGATCGATAAATCCATCAATCAATTTTTCCTGGTTCGCTAACATCCCAACTTCCCCCGACATTGATTCAGACCCTCCACACCAACCCGATCATCAGCAATTGCTAAAAACCCAGATGCCATTCAACTCACGATTTCTCTCAAATTATAAACTTAAAAATCGTGAATTGATCTTTAAAAATCCTAAATTTGGAAAATAAAATCAATTATAAACTTGAAACTAGAAATCATTCTAGTTGAATATTTGATTGAATTTACAGTCCTACCTTTCTTTTCCTTTTATTTTAAAACTACTCTTAATTATTATCTGAAATTATTTTTAGATTAAATATCTTGCCATTTCAAACGAGTTTTGTTTAGATATCAATCCTTAAAAAAATTAAGGGAAGAGCAATTTGATTTTTTTAAACTGCAAAACTAAGACAGAGCATATATCATCTTCCCAGACATTCATACAAACATCCTCATACAAATAAATAGGAAATCACATTTATTACCATGCAAAGCATATCATATATCAGACATTTCCAGGATATTCACATGCATCAGGTTCTTATTCTTAAAATTTTAAGAAAGATGTTTACTCACTGTCAAAACTTAGAATAGAGAACCAGAGGTTTTGAGATCTGGAAGCTGATCTTGATCAATTTTTAGTTGAGCTTGAATTTGAACCGCTTCTCGATTATGATTTTCTTACAGGTCTGGATATGAATCCTTGAATTATTTACTTTGCTTGCTCAGTTAAAATTGTTGTTTGGTTTCAACTTGAAATTAGAATTGTTGTTGTTTTTTCTTCTTCTTTTTCTTTTCTTCTTTCCCAACTATCTGGAATTTTCGGTATCGAAATTTCCGGGTCGTTACAAAAATAGATGATTACTCTTTCTCAAATCAGGCAGGTGAAACTTCCCACCTACTGCTTCTTGATCTCTTTGGTTGCTGGGTCAGCCGTGCTATGCTAGCATCCATCTTTTCCATCAAATCTTTCCGACTATCGACCAACTTCTAATTCAGCTCTTGCATCATTTTGTCCAACTAAAACTAGGTAACGATCTCCTTTTGAGCAGATGATCCTGGTATTGGTTGCTGATTACTGACTTCCATTGATGAGCATTTCGTTCATCACAACCATCTACTGCTCCTGATGATCTTCATGATCTTCTAGGTGCCATTAACTCTTATCAGCAAGTTTCCAAACTCCTTAAAGCAAACCTTTTGGATCTAACCACTGGATCTCTCAAAACCCAAATAGTAAGCTAGATCTAAGCGTGAGAATCGAGGTTCTCTGTGAAAGTACCAAAATATTGATGCCAAAAATGGATCAACATCCAAAACCTGTAGAAATGTTAAGATTTAGCAAAAACTGTCGAAAAAATAAAGAGAATACTGGAATTTCAAAGTGGTTCGGCAATCTCTAGCCTACGTCCATTGTAGTTTGCGTTGATTATAGATTTGAGAGTCACTACTGATCTAAAGCCTAAAATAGGAAATAGTAGCTTCCTTAGTGACTTTGATGGAGGAGAGATATGAAATGAAGACGACGAAGTGCCAAAAAGTTCTTTTTCAGTAGCCATATGGTATGTATTTATAAGGAAATCATCTAGCAAAATTGAGGGTCTATGAAATATTTGATCCAGATGCGAGTCCAAGTATGCAGAAGTGAAAAATATGGCCCATTTAGTGCAAAAAAACCACTCGGTATCGAACAATTTTATGAGATGGATTATCCCCTCCATCTTTTACTTGGCTTTCTTCCTACGATCCATTTCTTTTTGAACATTTTTTCTTTGAGATTGAGTTATTTCTGAGAAGTTCTGATATCTCTTGTCTTTTCTTGGTTTCTTTACTTTCTTCTAGAAAATCCTTAGAGTTGTTTTTCTATTCCTTAAGAAAATCCCCCTATTACGATCACTCGGGTCAGAGCTCCATATCAAGTGGTTTTTGAGGTCCAAAATGCAACAAAAGCACTCGATATCGAGTGGTAGGGCATGGTATCGAGTGGTTCCTTTTATTTTATAGGCTATGATACTACTTGAGTGAGTTTGTATAGCCCTTCAAAGCATGTTTCCAAGTATGTGAATAGTTTTGTCTTCATCTTGACGTTCTAGTTTCAACGAAAATCTGCTCGGCCAAAAGGCCGGATAACAGTATATTAACAAATTCCTACGTTGTTTCACTTAAAAAACAACCGTTTAATCATGTTGAAATTCCTCGATCCCAAAGGTTGCTATGAATTAATTCTTGGAAAATATTTTAGGGTTGAGATTATCCAGTTAATCTTTTCACATCTTTGTAACATAATCATCAAAAAACATTTCATAGTGGGCATCCAACTTTGCAGTCAAATCAAAATCTCAATCAAATTAATTTGCACACAAAAATAGTTCAGCAAACTTTGGTAGTATTTGGTGTGTCTAACTATACATCACATGTTGATTTTGGTTAATAAAAATTACAGATATCGATGTCATTTCACCCAACAAGATCAAGTATATGAAATATAAAATTCAACATTGAATCACTAAGCTAATTAAACAATATTAATAAAAAAATAAAAATGAAGTAGTCAATAGCACATTAACAAATTCCTATGGTTGTTTCACTTAAAAAACAAACATTTAATTATGTCGAAATTCCTCAATCCCAAAGACTACAATGAACTAATTCTTGAAAGAATATTTTAGGGTTGAGATTATCCACTTAATATTTGCACATCTTTATAACATAATCATCAAAAAACATTTCCATAGTGGGCATCCAACTTTGTAGTCTAATCAGGATCCTGATCAAATAAATCCAAATATAGTTTACCAAACTTTGATAGTATTTGGTGTGGCTAAATATACATCAAATATTGATTATGGTTAATAAAAATTGCAAATATCATAGTTATTTCACACAACCAAGGTCCATTATATGAAATATAAAATTCAATATTAAATCACTAAACTAATTAAATAGTATTAATAAAAATCATTGAGTTACCATCTTACCCAAATCACGCATTAATCCATTTGTAAAATGAAACAAGGGTGTTCAAAAAGTACGTTACTTATAAGTTGAGAAGATTGGAGTTAGGGTTTTAGACAATAATCAAGAATAGAAACAATTTGATGCGATTGAAATCCAAGGTTTTAGAAAATAAAAATTAATAATAGAATGGCAAATGAATAAGGAGACATTGGAATGAAGGAGCTAAAGAAAGAAACAAAAAGGCAGACGTTTCTCTTTCAAAATTAATGACTAACCTAGACATTTAATGTAAGATTTGAGAAAGGGTTATTATTTCATTATGAAAATAAATATAGAAGAAATAAAGTACCTTAATGCAAAATTTACCCCTAAATTAATTAGAACCGGGTATTAGAGATAAGAATGAATGTGGAGAAAAGGTACAAATAGTCACATATTAAACTTTATATATAATAGAATAGATTGAGATACAAAATTGAAAGTACATGTCGATTTTTAATACATGGAGATCAAGAGACAAACTCTACTTAATTTACGCCTTCCTTTATTACCATTTACTAGATTCAAATCAAGTAATTCAAATGCTCTTTGACTATTTAAAATAAATAAATTTGTGTATATGCAAGTTTTTAGCCTTTTTTTACAAAGTCATAACTTTAGATCTGAAATTCAATATCAATTAAAATCTAGCTTTGCCTTGGTAAGTAGTTTATAAGACAAACTTTTTTTAATTCACTCCTTCATTCAATACCATTTATTAGATCCAGATCTAAAATTCCAATGCTTGTATTTACAACTTTTATATGCATATTAGGTAAAATAACATTTTGAGTGACAAATGATAGACACTCGAATCAAACATTTGAACCATAACTACCATTTAGTAGACTATTTGAAATCTTTAATCATATAGTTAAGTTTTAGCTCAATGATGGATATAGAATAAAGCCACTTTGTAAAATAACATATTAAATATTAGATTTGAAATTCAAATTAAAACAATGAGTTTGAGATATAAAAATATATTTTTAATAACTTTTAAAAATAAAATAAAAACATACATGTATATATGTATGTATGATGCCAAATGCAAAGTAATTTAAAAAAAATCAAAGATCTATAATTTAATATTACTCAATGAATAAACTAATTAATTTAATTATAGATAATTAGGTGAGACAAAATATGCGAACATGAATTCATTCTACAAATTATCTAACAAATGATATGTGTAGACTAAAATATAAACAAGAGATATACCTTAATGATGTCATTGTTGACCACACCTTAAATGGTGGGTCATTCTAGATCCAATCTGATAAGTCAAATGATACGTATAGATGTATGCAGTCTAAGGTCTAATGGTATCGAAAGTGAATCCACTTAGTTCATTAAATTCACCCATGAATTATCTCAAATATGAACGTGTGTATTTGATACACAGATTAGATATCTATGATAAGTTCATAGAAGTTGACTTGAAATTAGAAATTATAACATGCAAAGGAAATAAAATAAATCAATTTGATCAAATAAGTAAGTATCTAGAATAAAAATTCCAATAATACTTAAAAGTGAGTAAGATTCACTTTCAAAGTCACTCTTCCCTATGTAACATAATGATGATAAGAAGTAATCAAAATATATTGCATAAAGTATGATTGATAATGAGTGAAGTTGAGTTACAATTTTCCTTAAGGATATAAAATTAACAGTTTTCACATATGTTAAATTTTCGTTTCGTCTCAAGTTGAGGTTATGACTTCATATAAGATACGGATTGCGCACAGCCTTATCTTAAATAGCTAAAGATATGTGGTTATCCGAAATACATTATGAATGTAAGTTTCATATACTCAAGGAAAATATGCATTATTGCAATAAATAGGAAATTCATAAAATGTTTTTGAATGCTTATTTCATCTCACTGAGAAACAAATTGTTGTTTTAAGCCATACATATAACAACCCAGATTTTTGACCCCCAGGTTCAACACCTGAACTGACATCGACACCATGAGAACCGAAAAGGACGAGTCTTTGGGATATGGTACAAATAACAAACAAATTCTAACTAATAACTTTTAGAGTCTAACAGCTGAAAAAAATTAAAATATAACACAATAACCATAGTCATTTCACATCACCATAGCATGTCTAACAGTCAGATGCATATGTCTATACAACATAAACCAAACCAAAACCATATACATAGTCAAATCCAAGTCACAACATGTATTTACATCATATACGATATATATAAATAAATCTCAGTCTTTCCTGCCATCTCGTCTCCAAACTCCATCAATCTGGATATACGGATAAAAAGGAAAAAATAGGGGTGGATCGGACATTAGTCTGATGAGTGAACCATACTTTACTCAATATGTACTAACAAGCTATAGTATGATATAGGTCTAACGCTCCATTACCACACACCATGTTGGTCACACAATACATAACTATCATATACATCTAATCATATCGCATCACATTTATGTGGTCACACTTCCCTGGACTCGCTTTGTGCACTTTAGGATCGCATGTTTTCCACCGTCACGTCAATTGCATATAAGACTCACTTCATTGGATTAGCCCTAGGCCCTACAAGGTCACATGTTGTCCTTGTACACAAACTGGACTTACCTCTTGCATTACAGGATCGCTTACCATCCATCCTCTACATTGGTTCCTTGAAGCACTACATGGGAGCAACGCAATACCTAAATCACCTACTTGTGTCACAGGTCCATATTCTAGGCCTTGTCACTCTAATTTAGGTAGACCGGTTGAAGGTATGGGCTCGAGGCACCATAATTGACCCTAATTGCAAGTGGAAGATTAATAGAGCTAAGGGTATGCCCTATGGGTAATTATGTAATATGATTATATAACTTAACTCTTATAGAGAATCTTATTCAAAATAAAGTATGTTTTTTTTATTTTCTTTTATATGTGTCTTATTATAGATATATGAGTAATGATGTTATTGCATCAAACATATATAAGTAGAAATCCTTAAGATAAATATTTTATCGATTATAGTTATGGATGTCTTCGTAAGCATGAGTATTGAATCAAAATTTAAATACTTACTCCTTAAATGTTCCTAATCAAGATATATCAAGAAAAGAATATCGATACATCCGTTGAGACTAGTGTAGTAACGCTCACCGTAGCATGGAAGGTGAATTACACATGACCATTGCAGACTCCAACAATTACATAGTTATGGTTGTTTGAAACAATTACATAACAAATTGATGAGAGTCTTCTATAGGTTAATTCAACTAAGTCAAAATAAATTTTCTCTTGGTAACCACTAGCGGTAGTCTTTATACAGAGGATACTATCGATCTTAAGTAGCTGGTTGTACCTCGATTATGGTAAAACACATAACATAATGACCATGTTATGGCCGTGGTTGGGTACATGATGAACTACTTGAAGTTAAATACTACTCAAGAGAAGATTCGTCTCCATTATAGTAGAAAATTAGTACCGTATTAGATAGTCAACTTAATGTAAAAATCTCTGACCATAGTAAATCGGTTAATCAATAAATGTTATCAGATTTAACCAATGACTTTAATATAGTCTATGCAATTAATACTGATATTAATAGAGTTTCTGACCTTAGACCAAACTATAGATATCTTAGTGATATACCAATGACAAAAGGAATAAGTGCACAAAATATCGTTATTAGGTGCAACATAATAAAGATTAAAAATGGGATTTTGCCTAATAATCTATAAACGATAAGCGATTAAATTGTGCCCAATACTGTACTTTGGCAAAGACCGTACGGACTTCGATATTTAATATTTTTAAATATTGACTAAGGGCCGAGTTCACATCAGAGTGTCAACGCAACTATGTTGTTAGTTGAACTTCCAAGTTCAACCGATGTAAAATTAATTTGTAAATATTATAAATTAATTATAAAATTAATACTAAAGTAGTATTAAAATTATATGGTATTTTAATTAATTATTGAAGACTAAAAATTAATTAAAATGGTGTTTAAAAGTTATATATTGATTTAATTAAGGAATGGACTTAAATAAAATAATTAAACAATTTATTTAATTGTCAAATCAATTTTGGCCTGCAATCTGGAAGCCCATACAAGGGTTAGGCTAGCCATAGCTTGGACAACGGGGGGATGGAGACACAATCCTCGGTTCCAGAGAGAAGGGTGCTAGATAATTGTGATCTCGTTGATTATAAATAGGTACTTCATTCACTCTCTATATATGGAAAGAAACCATAACCCTAGCCTCCATTGCTATCATTGGTGATGCCTTGTAGACGGATGTGCATTCCATGGGCAAAGAGAAAGAACAAATGAGTTCGAAGATGGAGACGACTAGCAACCAAGGTGTTCAACGATCGATAGAATCACGATAAAATAAACTTCAATTTAACCAATTCACATAAAGTGTATTTATTCATCCATGCTCTTATGTTTAATTTGGTCATAGATTAAAAAAAATGAAAATAAAGGACAGTTATCCCGCCTTTTGGCAAGGCCGAGAAATCAAGGAATTGACTGAAAACCAAGGATCACTCATCCCGAATGTCGAGTAAGCACAGGTTAACTATGGATGTCGATGAACTTTGTCTGAGTCCGGATCAAGCTACAATTGATATGACATGACAAGCAAATCTGCGAAAGCCAATGTTCCAAAGTCAATCGGAGTCTGTATGCTCAAGATATGATCGATGCCGTCCAGGGAAATTAACCTTCACTTCGTACCCATCTGGTTTGTATCAATCCAAAGAGGCCTCTGTTCGCGTCCATCACCTTGCAGTAATTCTTTTCGCATCCATCAAAGCGCATCAACTTCGTATCCATCAGCCGATAGTTTCACTTCGCATCGAGCACCTATTGCTTACTTAGAATCCATCGGCAAACATCTTTTCGTACCCATCGGGACGTGCCATTTCGTATCCATCAGCTGAACGACCATGTTCGAATCCATCAGTTGACCTTAGTTCGTAACCATCAAACAAT
Organism: Allium cepa; assembly: GCA_030765085.1. Taxonomy (NCBI): domain Eukaryota; kingdom Viridiplantae; phylum Streptophyta; class Magnoliopsida; order Asparagales; family Amaryllidaceae; genus Allium; species Allium cepa. The sequence continues at coordinate 454,595,395 of CM060938.1, read as the reverse complement.
CACTACTTCATATCTATCAAGTAATCACTATTCGTATCCATCAAGCCAAGCATTGTCGCCATCTGTTCATATCCATCACAATATTGCTTGTTCGTATCCATCAAGTTGAAGCAACTTTGATCGATACGAACAAGAGCCACCTCCATCGATACGAACTATGACACCTCTATCGAAACGAACTATGCCACCCTCATCAATACGAACTGAGCCATCTCCATCGATTCGAACAAGGTAACTGTCTTCGATACGAATGAGGCGAAGGCCTTGGAACGACTCGGTCAACTCGCCATAAAAAGTGGATCGACCTGAAGAGTAAGCGCCACGTCAACTGACATCATATCCGTGGCTATCGATACAAAGTGATCGATTCGAAGAGCATTGATGCGAATAGAATGACGACCGAAAAACCCAAACTTGCATCGATCATAACTCGCAATCCACAAGTCCAAATGTTATGAAATTTTCACAGAAGCTTACGTACGACCTAAAGAACATTCTTGCCAAATTTCGACTCGATTGGACCAATTCTTGATCGAGACGAAATTCGTTCGTATCGATCACGGATCGAGTCAAAATCACCTAGGATCGATCGCATGGGCCCCCCACGTGTCAGAAGAAGTCTTTCGAGATCTGAGCGAGAAATTTGCCTCCTATGCCTATAAATAGAGAACCAGGGCCTACAGAAGAAGGATCTTTTTGGCTTTTTGACATCCAGACTCTATCGAATTCAACTTTGCACTTCATAGCTGTTGTTGTACTCGAATTTCAACACTATAATCCATTGTAATCAGTTGTAATCAGCAAGTGAATATCAATATAATCATCAAACTTCATAGTGGACGTAGGCCATACGCCGAACCACTCTAAATTATTGTGTTTCTGCGTGTTTTCATATTTGTTTTTGAAGTGTTTGTTAGATAATCCTCGTTTTACATTTCTATTCTTCATTTTTATCTCTTCAAATACTTCCGAAGAGTATTGTTTCCAATTTTGGTACAAACACTTTGGTGCTTTCACAGAGAGAACATAGTTTTTCTCCTGCTTTTCGAATCTACTATCGATACCGGATTGCACAAATCCAAGAGGAAGATCTAGATCCCAAGTTCAGAATCCTTCCAGCCTATTTAGATTTGCATCAGATCTAGGAAAGGACTTCATTATTCGTCATGGTTAGCAAAAGTACCGCCTCTACAGCTGTAGATCAAGAAGGACGGGATAGATAGAATCCCGCGTAGTTGCGTCCATCCAACCAGAATGCTGCCGGATCTTGAGATCCGTCAGGCCCGGTTACCAAACAAGAGTTTCAGATGCTACTTCAAGAGTTGACCTAGAGTCGGCAACAACTGACTGAACGGCTACGTGCCAACGCAGAGTTGACCAACCAGCTAAACCGCCAAAGGTGTAGGAGTTCCAGGAGGGATCACACCTCTTACTCATCCACCGAGAGTTCAGCCTCATTTGCTACCATCATAGATCTACATGACTACGACTGGACGTAAGCTACACCCAAGCCACCAGACATCAACCTACTTTGAACGTTGGAAAACTGAGAGTTGGCCCATCGACCAGCTTCCAGACTGGACCCTCCTCCCGGGGTGGTACTGTTCGTCACTATACCACAGAAAACCACGCTACCACCGCCGCTGTTGAACCAGGGGTTGCTGCCCGGAATCATCCAGATTTGAACCATCATCAGTGTGGACGTACTCCCGAACCCTATGTGCCCGAGGACTTGGAACCAAGGAGATGAGACATGGACCGTCGACAGCGTCCGGTCCAGCCTCGCATTATGGAACCCGATCACACCTTGGCTCAACGTGCATTGAATGTACAAATGCCAGACATCCCTACTATGATTCGTCGGATGATTCAAGAGAGTCAAGGCCTCACAAATGACGACTAGGGAATCTTTTGGAATCATACTCCCTTTACAGATGAGATACTTTATGTTGAACCCCCTCGGCGATTTAAAATGCCGGCTTTACCGGTCCATAAAGGAAGTTCTGATCCAAACCAGCACATTCTGAAGTACGAATGGCTAATGAATGCTGCGAGAGCTAATGATACAGTGAAATGCCATAGTTTTCGTATTTCTTTAGGGGGCATAACCACTATGTGGTTCACTCGTTTTCCTCCCCGATCTATTTCTTTCTTTGACCAACTAGCAACCAAGTTTGATGAGCAGTTTCGGATGCATGTTGCAAGGCCAAAGGAAGCTAACACCCTATCTAGTGTCACTCAAGCTCCTAAAGAGACACTCATATGCTACTTAGAGAGGTTTCATGATGCGTGCGCAGATATAAGCAATCCCAATGAAACTCTATTTTGATGGCACTAACTAAGGGGATTGATCCTGAATCTAGTTTGGAAATTGGTTGGCTGGGAAGCCTCCCGCATCATTGGACTATTTCTACTCTAAGGCAGCCCAATTCTTGAGAAGGGAGGATGCAAAACAGTCTAGAAAGAAGGATGACGCAGGGCCTAGTAGTGAAGGAATTCAAAGTAATGTTGTAGTCAAGCAGTCCGGGGAGAGCTCCGGGAAAGTTCAGTTGAATATCCAGAACAAGCAAACTCAGCAGAGGAATAATGGAAATCAAAACAAAAAAGAGATCAAAACTGTGGTCCGCGACGAAGAGCTCCAATGTTCGATAATTACACTCCTCTGAGCACGTCGCTAGAGAATGTATATGGACAAACCTGCAATACTATGCAGTACAATAAGCCCGCTCTGAAGCCATCATCGGAGAGACAAATCCAAATAGGGAAGTTTTGTAGATTTCATGAAAGCTACGACCATAATACAAATGAGTGTCGCCGGTTACAAGATCTTATTTAAAAGCTGATACGTGAACAGAAGTTGGATCAGTTTGTGCGGATGCCGTATGCAGGAGATGCGGGCCTATCAACTCAGAATCGTGTACCAAACCAGGAAAGACAGGAGGAACCTGCTCGTACCGGCAGGAGGTTGGTGATAAATGCAATATGTGGTGGTCTGCATCCAGCAAATCGAAGCTGGAGGGAAATGGATTCATATGCCAGCTCTATCAGGCATGCGGACTTCGAGTGTTGTAGTAGTTCTGATGATGGGGCTCCGGCCAAGCAACAGAAAACAATGACCGATGACATCTTGTTTTGAAAAACAGAGACGTTGATAAGGTCGAAGCCGCCACTATCGATCCACTTGTCATATCTTCTCAAGTAGGTCCTGCTTGGATGAAGAGGATCTTGGTTGACAGTGGAAGCTCTGTGAATATTTTGTTTAAGCGGCCATACGATCAAATAAAGATAGAAGCCAAAGATTTAAAACCATGCCAGTCTCAGATCCATGGCTTCAATGGGAGTGCTACTATACCCACTGGAGTGGTGGAACTACCAGTGGAGTTGGGAGTTGGAGAATGCCAGAGAGTTCGGATATTGCAGTTTGTTGTGTTGGCATAGAATCCCCTTATAATGCTTTCTTTGGCCGATCGACCCTTGCTGAATTCAGGACAGCCATTGCCCCATGGTGTTTGACTCTAAAGTTCCCCACCGATCGTGGGGTTGGAGTCATTCAAGGAGATCAGGCTGCTGAACGAGCCTGTTATGTTGCTGAGCTATACGGGGAGCAGCGAAGGGAGAAAGGGAAGGGCGTAGAGGAATCTCTCAACGTCCGTTTTGATGATAATTGACAATTGGTGCCTGGGCCCAGGTCCAGGCACCCCAACCAATTCTGGAAGGATCTTGACCCGAGAGACACTGAAAGTAAAAAATGAAACTAAAGATAGTCAAGCTTCCCTGCCAAACCGACAATCGATTTTCTAATCGACGATGATGACGATTCAAAGATGATAAAGATTGGATCTCGGTTAAGCCAACAGATGCAACAGAAATTGGTTGAATTTCTCTGGATGAATCTCGACGTATTCGCCTGGATGCATTCTGACATGTGTGGGATCCGCCGGACATCGCGAGCCACACCCTAAATATTGACCCACGATGTATCCCGGTCAAACAGAAAAGGCGTGGTATGAATCCAAAGAGATATGCCCCCCTTAAAGAAGAGGTCGATAAGTTGAAATCGAATGGGTTTATCCGAGATGCCTTATACCTGGAGTGGGTATCCAATCCCATACTTGTCCGAAAGCCGAATGGGAAATGGAGGACGTGTGTTGATTATTCTGACTTGAACAAAGCTTGCCCGAAAGACAGTTTTCCACTTCCCCAAATTGATCAGCTCGTAGATTCAACGGCTAGGCATGAGTTATTATCTTTTATGGATGCTTATTCCGGTTACAACCAAATACCCATGCACTTACCCGACCAAGAACATACCATCTTAGTGACCGATCTAGGACTCTACTGTTACAAAGTCATGCCTTTCGGACCCAAGAATGCCGGGGCAACGTACCAACGACCGGTCAATCGAATGTTTGCCAACCAGATCGGAAAGCCCATGGAAGTATGTGGACGACATGCTGGTAAAGTCATGATTCTCCACTGATCATATTAAAGACTTGGAATCAATGCATCCTTCAAGAATATAGGATAAAGCTCAACCCACTGAAATGTCACTTTGGAGTCGCATCCGGAAAATTCCTTGGGTTCATCATCAATGCTCGAGGAATCGAAGCAAATCCCGAAAAGATCTGGGCGATCAGAAATCTTAGAACTCCGAGAACCATAAAGCAAGTCCAGAGCCTCAATGAGAAGGTAGCAGCATTAAGTAGGTTCATTTCAAAGTCCACCGACAAATGCATTCCCTTCTTCGATCTGATCCGAAAAGGAAAACGAAACTTTGAATGGACCATGGAGTGTGAAGGTGCATTCCGAGCACTGATTCAACATCTTTCCACATCGCCTATTTTTTCAAAGCCCATCGATCATGAGCAATTATACCTTTACTTGGCGGTATCAGAAAATGCAATCAGTGCTGCCTTAGTTCGGGAGGAAGACCGAGTGTAGAAACCAGTATACTACGTTAGTAAACGATTAACTGGAGCTGAGAGAAATTATACGAAGCTAGAGAAGTTGGTGTATTGTCTTGTTATTGCCTCATGGAAGCTCCGTCCGTATTTCCAAGCTCATTTTATCACTGTTTACACCGATCAGCCATTACGACAGGTCCTTACGCGGCCTGAAACGTCTGGTAGGTTACTCAAGTGAAACATTGAACTGAGCCAGTTTGATATCACCTACACTCCAAGGCGAGCTATTCAAGGACAAGTCCTAGCGGATTTCATAGCTGAATTTACCATCCCAGAGGACTTGCCCAAAACCAGTGAATCTCCGGAATATATCTGGAAGCTGCATACTGATGGTGCATCAAACGACCGGTGCTCGGGTGCTGGAGTAGTACTTGAAACCTCCGAAGTTCGTTCCATATGTTATGCCCTGAAATTTGATTTTCGTGCGACCAATAATGAAGCTGAATATGAAGCCTTGCTTGCTGGGTTGAAACTCGCTTGTAATTTGAGAATTATTGCTATGGAAATTTATTGTGATTCACAATTAGTTGTACGTCAAGTTCGGGGTCAATATCAGGCCAAATATCGAAGACTGACTGCTTATCTAGCCCAAGTCCAGGAAATACTTAATCAGTTTGATTATTATGCCATCTTCTACATATCCCATGAGCGCAATCAAAAGGCTGATTCATTAGCGAAGTTAGCAAGCACGGGCGAAACATAGCAAATGGGTCTCGTTCCTGTGGAGACGTTATCTTCCCCAAGCATTGATCAAATGGAGACAAACTTTGTATTTGAAATCACCCCCAGTAAGAAGTCGTGGATGACTCCGTACCGAAATTACATCGAGCATGGAACGCTGCCTGAGCGTAGGAATGAGAAGAGACAGATTCTTTGGAAAGCTTCACGGTTCACCATTCAAAATGGAGTCATGTATAGAAGAGTATATTTCGTTCCTCTCCTTCGATGTATCGCCCACGGTGAAATTAAACGAGTGTTACATGATGTACACGAAGGAGAATGTGACGGTCACACCGGGGGGAAAGCTCTCGCTAAGAAAGTATTTCGATACGGGTACTATTGGCCAACTATAAACCGTGATGCAGTAGATTACGCCAGGAAATGTGGTAAATGTCAAAAGCATGCTAGAGGCCCACCTACTGAGATAACCCAAATGGTCCGTCCGTTGTCGTTTGCAGTATGGTACATTGATATCATTAGCTCTCACCTCTGGCCAAAAGTGGTGCGAAGTATGCCATCGTCGCGGTTGATTACTTTACCAAGTGGGCCGAAGCTGAACCCCTTGCTATAATCACGATGAATAAGGTGATCAACTTTGTAGTTCGCAACATTATCTGCCGATTTGGTCTCCCGCATACCATCATCACTGATAACGGAACCTAGTTCGACGGTGTTGAATTCAGGGATTTCTGCAAGCGATTCCACATCCACAAGAAGTTCTCTGCAGTTGCACACCCTCAAGCGAATGGCCAGATTGAAGCTGTTACTAAGGTTATCAAGTCTATTCCAAAGAAGTGACTAGAAAAGGCCGGGGGCAAGTGAGTTGATGAACTTCCTATGGCTTTATGGGCTTACTAGACAACCCACAAGTCCGTGATCGGACACACTCCATTCTCTCTATCATATGGTTCAGAAGCCATTATTCCAGTAGAGATGGAAGTACCTTCTCGTCGTGCGACTTATTATGATCCAAAGACAACTGCCATATTACTTGCTAAATCCTTGGATTTGTTGGATGAGAAGCGTGAAGAGGCTGATTTGAGGGCAGTCGCGTACCGAAGTGGAGTCGTCCGATTATACAATGCCAAGGTACGACCACGAACCTTTGAACTCGACGATCTCGTCCTCAAGAGAATTTATCCGATTCCTTCGCACATGAGACCAACTTGGGAAGGACCGTATGTGATTGAACGAAAATTCGGAGATGGCACATTTAAGTTATCGACCGTTGACGGTCTTACTTTGTCGAGAGCCTAGAACAGTGAGAGTCTCCATCGCTACTACACACGACAGGCTTTATCTATTTAAGTCTATTTTTCATTTGCAATTTGTTTCTGCATTTCGAAATTTGAATTTGTAATGAGGAAACTGACTTTGCTATATTTTCTCATTTCAATAATAAAATGCCATCTCTTTGAGCAGAAGCTGTGATTTATTGAACGTGACATACAACCATCACGACGCACGAAGAGCTAAGTTCCATCGTACATTGAAATTTACTCAAATAGGGACTGACTGTGATACGACCGGCCACTCACTAAGTGAAACCCAAGCTCGAGGGCAAGTCACTACACTAAAGCCAAAAAAGGATTGATACACGACAATCCTTTAACCAACTCCAAACTCCCATAGTGCGAGTTGGAGTACAAACTCATAAATGCGGTTCCAAAGAGGGTGGACTCGTCCACCTAACGAATTCGACCGTATCCTAACCAAGTTCGAGGAGGATGGATCCGTCCATCTAACGACCTCACTTGATAACTCGGGATGGATGTGAATCGACTATCCATGATCCTGATAAATCCATCATTCCCGGAGTGTGAATGAAATCCTAAAAGCCTAAATAGATGTGACCGACCATCTGTTGGCCAACTCCAAATTCTTAGAGTGCGAATTGGAGTATAAACATTAACTCAATGTTCCCGGAGTGCGAACTAGAGTATAAACACCAGCTTCGAATTCCAAGAGTGCGAGTCGGAGTATAAACATCAAATCCAAATTCCCAAAGTGCGAGTTGGAATATAAATATCAATCGCATCCAAGTTTCCAGAGTGCGAACTGGAGTGCAAATGTTGACTATCCCTGGATTACCAGAGTGCGAACCAGGGAGTCGACCACAAATACCTCTGAGTCTCCAGAGTGTGGTCGGAGTATAAACATAACTCGAGTGTAAACAACCACTCATAAACTAACTTAAGTCTCCAGAGTGTGGACACATACTTAAAAATTAAACAGGCGTGATCGACCGTCGACATACAAATGCAGGTCCCCAGAGCGCGGATGTGATCGTTAATAAGTAAGCAAGTGTGAATTGACCAATCAACTCTCACTTGTTCTAGCATCAATTCAACAATGTTAAGCTCGGCAAAATGAAGGCGAAATGCAATCGCTGACAGATCCTTATAACTCATCCCCGAAACTGAGGGAAGAGCTTAAATGTTAACCATTGACTGAAGAAGTGCAACGTCAAAGTTCAACTTAATCCTCGGACATGACTTGTGTCTGTAATTTCCGAGCTTGGCAGATAAAACAAACTCAACATGAAGGTTGGAACTCTGCAAGTGCACTGGACTAGAATTAAAATACTGGAACACTTAAGCAAAAAAGACAATAATAAAGTTGAGGCCAAAAAGGAGTTTCATTTTGATTATCTGCGAAAAAATTCATATACAAGTTTTTTCCAAAATTCCTACTAGTAGGGGCCGAACTCGTATATATACACAGCCTACAAAAGGAAACAAAAATAGACTTCTATCTATCTACCCAAAATAAACCAAGGAAGAACGTCCACTCTTTATTCTTTTTCGGCTTCCTCTTCGGCGTGGACCGCCGGAGCCGCTCGTAATCTTCCTCTTTGAGCCTTTACTTTTCGACGGCCGATCTCCAGGTGAGGGCATGATTTCAACATCTTCCTCCAAACTCAAGCGTATGGGGATGCTTCCAGAAGGTGGAGTCGGAGGAATTGGATCGACTACAGGAGGTGAATAGACATGCTGGTGTCAGTAACTGTACCGTCGGGCAATATCATTCTCAGCGGAGCTGAGCCAGCGCTGCCATTCCATCTCCAGAACTGCCACCGTGATTCGCTGCCTCCATTTCAGTATTGATTTCGGCCAATATCTCTTCTTTGTGAGTTGCTTGAGCCTCCCTGGGGGCATCGGTGGTCGGCATTGAAGAGCCAGTATCAGGCGCGATTCCACTTATGACAAATGGTAGGTCTGCAAAAGGGTCACTATGGAGACTATGGAGTTCCTCCATCATTTGCTCGTCGAAAGAGAGTGTGCCCCCTAGCGACCCATCAATTGGTGCAGTCGTCATTGTGGTAATCGCCTCAGTAATGATGGCCTCTTGCATTTGATGCGATTCTTGGGTTGCAGGAGGCGCAGTTAATGTGACTCCGGTCACTGGACAGAGAAAAAGAAAGCTGTTAGTAAATGCTTCAAGACAAGTTCCTTATTTTCAACACACATGAGAAATGTTCAGAGTACCTTCCTCGGTTTGGCTCGAGGACGACTGAGCGGCTTCAGAGGTGTGCTCTTTGACAGGAGATAGCTGCAGTTGTTTTGGATTAAAAGCAGGGATAGATTGGGGTTCAACTGCTGGTGTAGGTTCAGATTGAGTTGAAGCAGGAATCTGAAGACTTGTATCGTGATGCTCAACACTTGAATCTTCGCCTACTTCCGAGCATTGGGCACCGAGCTTCTCCTTTTCGTGCGAAATCATCGACTCATGGAGAATCTTCCTTTCATCTTCAGTCAGCACGCGATTCTCGAGCTTGAACTCGTCGATTGATTCACCCAGATGCACTGCCTTCTCCTCCTCAACCAATTGGCTCCAAGCATTGTGCAGATACACCGAGTAGTTTTGGAGCCAGGCTAAGTTCCTATGCTTCAGCACATTGGCATTATAAGTGATGAGGAGATCTTCGATGTCATCCTCTAGCCTAGACTCCGCCGCTCTGACCCTCTCCTCTACCTCAGCCTCCACCACGTGGACTTTAACCGTTGCCGCATCCTGTTCAGCCCGAAGTACTACCGCTTGCTCACATGCCTCCTGCGCTGCAAAATTGGCGTCATCCCTCTCTTTAATGATGTCAGAAAGCTTGGGCTTAAGCTCGTTGAGCTCTTTAAGCGCCGCATCCCGTTCGACAGTAATGGTGGTGTTCCGTTGGCCCATCTCCTCCACCAGGGCGTAGTGTGATTGCCTCATCCTCTCTATGGCCGAGTTGGCATCATCAGCCTTATAAATGGCCTCCATTTTGGACTTTCGGGAGGACTCAGCTTCGGTATTAAGCACCTCGATAATATGGTCCTTCTGAGCAAGCTCATTCTCTAACTTCTCAATGGTGGCCGCCGGCTTAAAAGCCAGCTTCGATGCTTTTTTCGCGGCTTTCCCCCACTCCTTGTATTGAGTGTAAATGTCATGGAGTAATCGCGCATTGTGTTCTCAGCTTCCGCTGGAATTCTATTTAAGTGCGGGGGGAAAATATAACCGTCGAAGCAGATATCTGGAAAATCCTTCTTCAGTTGGGCGATTTTAGTCGCTCCTTTCCCTATAGGCTCGGTGGGGACCTGCTCTGCAATTATGGGAGTCATTGTTTCAGTTCTATGATGGTGTGATTTAGGCCTAGAGACTTAAGAAGACGGTTTCTGGCGGGGAGGCTCTACCACTTGTTTTCCATGGTTTGAGGGGTATGTATGGATTATAGGAGGTGGAGAACGAGATCGGGATCGATGTTTATAGTCTCTGTCCCTATCTCTATCATATCGTTCCTGACTAGAATAACCGCAGTCGCGGTTTCTATCATCTTCTCTTCTACGGGGCTCATAATATGGACTTGAAGACTGACGCGCTGAACAGAGGCTACCGAGCATAGAGTCCCGCCTAGTCATCGTATCTGCGAAGTAAAAGAAGAATAGAGTTAGTAATCTCCCAGAGTAAACAGCTTGTGGTCAGAAGTCATGTAATGCCGTGAAGTTTGTATGTAGGTGCAACCCCCCGACCAACCGAAAATGTCGGCCACACTAGTGGGAAGAGACTCGCTTAAGTCTAAAGCATCTTGAAGCCCCTCCAATCCGACATCATATTGAAGTGACACATAATCCGGAATCGAGATATCGACGAGCCTTTCGAAAAGGTTTTACACCTACGAAGGAGGAGCCTCTGAAATTTTAATCTCGGGAACGGGCAAAGATACGACCACAGATTTCCATCTCTTGGATTTAAAGCGTTTGAAAGCAGCTGCCTTACCTTTTCTTTTTTCTCCGGAACCTTGAAGGGCGTTGGAAGGCCCGGCCACATGTTCGTCTTTAGTGGGTGTTCTCTCTGAGTCGACTTCTTCAGTTATAACAACTCCGGGCGTCTCACTCGTTTCTTCGAGACAGCCCTTAGCGTTCCCTCAAGCCTTATGCTTTTGCTACGCTCGATCAATCCCACGATTCTCACATTTCTATCTGTCAGAGCCGAGTCAATGTCCCTCTCTTGGAACTTCTTGGAGAACCCGAACTATTTCTTTGAAATACGCACCTTCGGGTCGTGGAATTACAGCTGTAAAGAAAAGGAGATGTTAGTTTGATATCAGTTATGATCACCATATTAAATACTTGAAAAGACTGTGGTACTTACATCTGAATAGCCATCGGATGGCGAACCCCATGAGGCAATGAACATAAAACTATTCTGTTTTGAAATAGCTCAACCTGGTCCATGACCCCGTAACCACTTGACAATTTCTGACCGCTTCCAGGAACGTATATGAAGGGCTATCACCCCGACTCTTGATATTAAATAGGTATCTAATCTCGATCGGGGTCGGTAGTCGAACGAGATGCTCCATGAATACGATGAATAGGCTGTTCAGCAACGCGTATCCGTTGGGGTGTAGCTGAGATTGAGCGATTCCAAGAAAAGATAACACTTCCCTAATGTATTGGTTAAATGGAGGAAGTGTTCCAGCTGTGCATGCATGGCGATTGAAAGAAGTAAACCCCTCCGGGGGATAATGCGGTCTATCGTTTGGTCCCGGCAATAGTACATTGTCTAGTGACAGGCCGTTCCTTAAACATATTCGTCCCAACATGTCTTCAGAAACGTTGGATGGTACAGTGTCTGGCAGATTACCAATAAACATAGCACCTGGTAGCTCATCTGGAGCCGGATCTATAACTTCGGCTGCGATGGCCGGTATCTCAATTGTTGGGGGAAGCGAACTTTGAACTTCCTGGTGTTGTGAGCTTGTAGGTTCCATAACTAACTAACTTATGAGAAATCATCATTAGATAATAATAAGCCCATGCATCCCCCAGTGTGAAGTGTGTGAATGTGCTGTGCAGTGCAGTGCTGTATATACTTGAAAAAATTCGACAGAGTATGAGAAAACATGCAAAACGACGAGACTTCAAAATTCAACTGGAGTGACCATCACAACCGTGCCATCTAGACTTTAGAGACCGATCTGAGTTAAAGTTTGTTAAATGTTGTTAAATTACAGTTCCATCGACGAGCTTCGAAGGGCAATCGGATATGCAGTTCCAAAGTTAAGTCAAGATATGCAAGACAGAAGCTCGTCGGAGTTAAATGCTCAAGCGTTCAAAGATTTTTTTTAATCCAACAAAATTCAGACATGGAGCGTCTCGCAAAAGTCTTAACTTCGTATATATCGACATTAGACTTCGTATCGATCAGGAACCATTAACTTCGTATCGATCAGTTTACATTAGACTTCGTATCGATCGAAGACCGTTAGCTTCGTATCGATCCCCATCCGGAAACTATGTATCGATCACCTACTGCGAATTCCAAATCGATCACAGGTTCCTTGGCTCAGTACCGAGCCCTTCGTATTGGTACGAACCTTCACCACGCTAGATTGATATGAAACTCACGTTTTCACCTATCGATCCCTCATCGATACGAATCCTTAACTCCGGGTCTGTATGAATTCAGATATTCCCCGTCCTTCCATCGATACGAAATTAAAGATGAGCATCCTTCCAAACATTCCAACGCGTCTCTCCATACCTCGTCTTCCCAAATCAACTCGAATTTAATTTCATCTTTCCCTGGCCAAATTCCGGCATCGGCAACGCCGGTATCAACCATGACTTTGGCGGGTCAGCATTGAAAATCGAATCTCGTCAAGTTAGGGTCGGTTTAATTAATTAATTACCTAATTTAAAAGTTTGAGTTAGAGGCTTAATTATTCAAGCAGTTTGGAGTTGAAGGCGTGTTTCTTTTCCAAGGTCATCCTATCGATACGAATGCCGGAAGTAAAGTGAAAATAGATTAAAAAAATCTAAGTCCGGAACTTGTATTTTATATGGACCCAAGGGAAGATGGAAAACGATTCGTTTCTCAGTCATTACAACTAAACCCTAACCTGTTTTTCATCTTATCGATATGAAGCACTTGTTCGTATCCATCAACGCACGGCCCACGAAGACTCGTATCTATTGTTACGAATAATGTTAGAAAAACCGACTGCTCTATTCGTAACCTTCACAAGTTCATTGATACAAGATCACAACCTAATACCCACTGCTATGGAGTCCATCGAAACTCGTATCTATCGATGCGAATATTTATTTCGTATCCATCATTGTGATACAAAAATTGTATTTTGACCATTTACATCAATCCAGGAGAGGATCGATACGAAAGGATACTCCAAAACGACCATCAAACATTGTTATTACTTGAATTTCACACCGATTCAGGAGAGGGTCGATACGGAATTCGACGTGAGAAAACTGACAATGACTTGTAAACGCACGAACGTTAACGAGAGCCAAGTTAACATATATGCATATATGTCAGACTAATTTTCAATTTTCAATTTTCAGAATTCATAGGTCAAATGCCCGCCTGATGATGATTACAACAGCAAACAGCTAATCGCTATCAAAGAGCAATCGGTTACAACTGTACGTAGTACAACAGTTGGCAGTCAATAGCTCATAGCACTGAAGAACCAGTCAAGAAGTACAATTTTCAACGAAAAGACGACGATCGTTCAACAAGTCGGACAAGGATGAAAGATGCGACTATTCAAAGCATGTCATGTTATCACAAAACGTACTTTGGGGGGCAAATGTTATCTCGCATTTAGGCAAGGCCGAGATATCAAGGAATTGACTGAAAACCAAGGATCACTCATCCCGAATGTCAAGTAAGCACAGGTTCACTATGGATGTCGATAAACTTTGTTCGAGTTTGGATCAAGCTACAATTGATATGACATGACAAGCAAAGCTATGAAAGCCAACGTTTCAAGTTTCAAGTCAATCGGAGTCCGTATGCTCAAGATGTGATCGATGCCGTCCAAGTAAATCAACCTTCACTTCGTACACATCTAGTTCGTATCGATCCAAGGAGGCTTCTGTTCGCATCCATCACCTTGTAGTAATTATGTTCGCATCCATCAAAGCGCGTCAACTTCGTATCCATCAACCGATAGTCTCACTTCGTATCGATCACCTATTTCTTACTTCGCATCCACCGGCGAACATCTTTTCGTATCCATCGGGGCGTGCCACTTCGTATCCATCAGCTGAAGGGCCATGTTTGAATCCATTAGTTGACCTTAGTTCATAACCATCAAAAAATCACTACTTCGTATCCATCAAGTAGTCACTATTTGTATCCATCAAGCCAAGCAGCATCGCCATCTGTTCATATCCATCACAATATTGCTTGTTCATATCCATCAAGTTGAAGCAACTTTGATCGATACGAACAAGAGCCACCTTCATCGATGCGTACAGGGCCACCTCCATCGATATGAACTATGACACCTCCATCGATACGAACCATGCCACCTTCATCGATACGAATTGAGCCATCTCCATCGATTCGAACAAGGCAACGGTCTTCGATACGAACGAGGTGAAGGCCTTGGAACGGCTCGGTCAGCTCGGCATAAAAAGTGGATCGATCTGAAGAGTGAGCGCTACGTCAACTGACATCACGTGCTTGGCTATCGATACGAAGTGGTTGATTCGAAGAGCATCGATGCGAATAGAATGACGACCGAAAAACCCAAACTTTCATCGATCATAACTTGCAATCCACAAGTTCACATGCTATGAAATTTTCACAGAAGCTGTACGACCTAAAGAATGTTCTTGCCAAATTTTGACTCGATTGGATCAATTCTTGATCGATACGAAATTCGTTCGTATTGATCATGGATCGAGTCGAAATCGCCTGGGATCGATCGCGTGGGCCCCCACGTGCCAGAAGAAGTCTTCCGAGATCTGAACGAGATATTTTCCTCCTACGCCTATAAATAGAGCCTCAGGGCCTACAGAAGAATGATCTTTTTGGCTTTTTGACGTCCAGACTCTGCCGAATTCAACTTTGCACTCCATAGTTGCTGTTGTACTCGAATTTCAACACTATAATCCGATGTAATCCATTGTAATCAGTTATAATCAGCAGGTGAATATCAATAAAATCATCAAACTTCATAGTGGACGTAGGCCATACTCCGAACCACTCTAAATTGCCGTGTTTCTGCGTGTTTTCATATATTTTTTGAAATGTTTGGTAGATAATCCTCGTTTTACATTTCCATTCTTCATTTTTATCTCTTCAAATACTTTCGAAGAGTGTTGTGTCCAATTTTGGTACAAACAGGGATACATCTCTAAAATCAAACTTAATACACAAAACATCACTGTCATAAAAATGATGTAAATTACATCTCTATTTTCAAATACTGCAATTTTTTTCCCAACAATACCCCTCTCTTCCATTGCAGCAATGTTGATTCTTCATATATGGATGTTATTGTCACATCCATAATTAAAATTTGCACCCCATTAATTATCAATTTTTAAAACACAATAACTTCTTGTGGAAACGACGGATTAACAAACCGTTTTCACCATTAAATCAAAAATTTATTATATTTCTAACGAGTGGCATTATGCATATGTAAAAACAACGGTAGGACAAGTTATTTGCAATAATTGTAGACAATTCAAATTTCTGCAATTATATGGTATGATTGCAGACAATTCAACAATTATATGCAATAATTGAAGAATGACTGCAATTATACCATATACTTAATTGCAGACATGTCTGCAATTATATGCAATAGTTGCAGATATTTCTGCAACTGATGCAATAGTTGCAGACATGTCTGCAATTATACCATATTATTGCAGAAATGTCTGCAATTATATGCAATAGTTGCAAACATTTCTTCAACTATATGCAATAATTATACCATATAATGTCATATAATTACAAAAATGTCTGAAATTATATGCAATAATTGCAGATTTGAAGAAAAATCGAAGATGTTTAAAATTTGCAGAATTGTCTGCAAATATATGAAATAATTGCACATTTACTCCAAATATGATTTTTCTGGTATCAACAATGGATCTCATTTTAATGATCATAAATTTTTTGATTTTTTGGTGAAAACGTTATGTTAATCCGATGTTTCTACATAAAGTTATAAATGTAAAAAACGTAAAGGGTTTTGGGTCTTTGTACGAGCGTGCATTTGAAAACAGGTATCGGAAACTTATTAAAAAAATGAGGTATGTTTTGTGTATTTTCAAACCTTATCGGGGATGTATGTCAAACGCACCCTTAAAAAATTAGAAATTTAATAAAAAAATTAATGATTAAATTAATAAGTAAAACATTAAAATACATTATATATAGATATGATATTATTTCGGTTGTAAAAGATTATAAAAAAATTTGGATATGTGTATATATATCAACATTTTTTTATTTTAAAACATTTATCAATTAAATACACATGGGTTTAAAACTAAATAAAAAACAAATTTGTTTTCTGTTTCAGTCACAAAAGAAATCAATTCGGATATTATTTTATATGTGCGCGCGTGCGTGCGTGCATGCATGTATTTTTATTTATAAAAAATATTGTTTGCTTTTGCTTCCAAATAAATGTAAAAAAAAAATGTTATTTTACTATTTATTTTAGTTTTAAAAGTCAAACGTTTTGAAAAATAAAAATAAAAATAAAATGTATGGATTATATTTATAAAAATAAAAGCTCAAGGCCTTGAAGTTAATAAAAATATTTCGAAGAGATCAAATTGTATTAATTTTTTGAATTTCGAATTATTAAACAATTAGTATAAATTTTTGTGCGTGAGAGAGAGAGATTCTCCGCCTTCATGAAACCATATGAGCATTCAAGCACACACTTAGCAGACAGTCTTGACTCCAACATTAACCTCCATTGCTCTGACCGATTCAGCCACCATGCCAGCACAAACCCTGCAGAATATCGATGAGGAAGACAACATCAAAAAATTCGAGCCAACAGATGTGTGGAAAGATGTTGAGGTTAAGTGTGCACGTGGACATGGATACATATGTGCATCTGCGCACATGTCAGGCAAAAGCCGAAAATTAAATGCAGTTTTTGATCCAAATTCCTGTGGTGTTTAGATAATTAATTTATGAACTAGCAACTGGATTATGTACAATAGCATAAAATTGAGGTGAAAGTGATTTGTTGAATTATCAAGTCGTTAACTTAATAAATATTTATCTTGGGTTTTTCTACAGACCTGCTATTTTTCCATCTGCTGTGCACATATTCTTTTGTTTTCTACATCTACCCTTCCTGCTACTCATTCCCTCACCTTTTCTTGCTTCTGTCCCTCACTTCCCTTGCCTGTTAATCCTCCTTTCTTTGCAGTTTTCTTGTTTTATTCCTTAATACTCACTAGTGCAACTCGCATCATCATCAAATACAAACTCATAAAACTGAAAGTATAATTGTTTATTGAAACTGTAAAATGGACTTAACTGAAACTATGTACAATAATCTTCGCAAGTGTTTGTTTTATTTTATGTTCTACAGTTTTCTAGAATTTTAATTTGTCCTGGAGTTCATCGATTATAATGTACTATGAAGAATTAAATTAGGGATATACACGTTCAAATTTGAAGAGATGTAGCACGATAAAGAAGAGAATGTCATTGAACTTAAAATATCAATTAATTTCCATTGGGATGGAACTGGAAAACCATTGAGTTAGAATAGGATTAACCTTCATCTCATTCTTAATCTTGATTCAATCTTCGACTTCATACGTTTCTATTCAATTCAGTACAATCTGAAGATATGATTACCTAACAGAATATCATTTAATAAGAACGAGTCATTCACTGTAAAGACGAATAAACAATCAAGTAAAACCATGGAAAGAAAGTAAACACACACACATGCAATCCTCTAGGCTGTAACAATATTTATAAGACTGCCATTATGTATCCATTTTCCAAGTTCAGCAGCATAAATAAGAGAAATATTTAAACTATGTTAGAAATATTTAAACTATGTTTCGAAAACTGCAAGAAAATTAGGGAAAAAAGGTTTCGAAAAGGCTTGGAGGCAAACTTCAAAACATCGATAACATCACACAAGTAGCAAGTTGTGCATCATCCAAAAATCCTACATAACCGCATTATATTCAATCAGTCGAAGTAACAAAGAAAGAGACAACAAATGGAAACAAAAAGTTTCTGAACAGCAATTTACTCAAAATTTACAAACTTTACTCAACCCAAAAGGGGAATGAAGTCCATGATGCTCTCTGACAAAAACTCCAAAAAGTGCCATTAAAAATTCTCTATTGAAGTCAATTGCTGATTTCTTCACTGCTCTGATCGGGGGCCGAATTTGCTTCAGTACTATTTGCAGGAGCTGGCTTCAATATCTCTTCTGAAACCCATGTCGTTACATGCTGAATGTTTTTTGGGATAGGGTAAAAATGAGCTGCTGGGGCAGGCATAGTAATATTAGGAATAATATAGTTGTAGAAGCCAATTAGTGGATGATCAAATTCGCAGGTTGAACCATATGTGCAGTTTCCATATGCAGTGTACATTGGGCACACAGCAAACCCCTGTTCAATAAAATCATGGAAAAAAAAATCAGAAAATGGCTTGCAGATAGTTTCCAGTTTCCTACGTTACATCTTTATGTCAGATGAATCATCAAACGCAAGTTTTAACTGCGTCATGCTCTGATATAATGTTATAGCAGCCATCTTAAAATCAGCTGACTATAAAATGTAAAGAGAGTGGATACTGCAAATGAGGACATTTGTGGTTTCATAATTCAAAAGTATACATAACAAATGATGTCTATACTGAAAAATAAAATAAAATAAAATAAACTTACCGGTCTCATAGGAAGTCCTGTGGGCCCAAGAGTACAAATTGTTTCTGAGTACTGTTCTTTTGGATGATGATACATGCAGTTTGTCCCAAATTTGCAGTTTCCAGTTTTTAGGTAGTATTGGCATTCAGGTTGACCCGGTCTTTTTGGAAGGTTTGCCATGGTGTTTGAGTCTTGTTGTGCATGCATTTGCACATGATTAAGCTGGTTTACAGGGCCCTAGTTAAGATAATAGGTTTTCAATTAGTATGTGCTGAAAAACAATACATAAACGAAGATGGCGAAAATCAATTGCTAATTAAAACAGCATATATGTATATGTATATATAACTAATTAATTTTCCACAAACCGAGGTTTGAAACACAACTTGGCGTCGTCAAGGTAAATCATGATGATTGTGTTTGTTTTTCACCGTGGTATAAACCAGAAGCAGAAGCAGAAGCATATTAGACAGACAAGCTCTTCAGCATTCGAAAGCAGTTTAACACGGCGACGGATAATGTATTTATGAACAAAATAGCATGTGGTGACATATGAATTTCAACGTGATGTCAAAGATAAATAAAGGAAATACAATAATATAATTGAAATTTCTGTTCAGAATTTATAAACCAACGGTAACTTTTAGCGAGCCAATTGGACAGCTGGATGAAACATAAGGAAATACCATAACCCAGAACAAAGATTTGTACTCTACATCAGAAAAATATATCAAAATCGGATAAAGTGATTATAAGATGATTTAGACAATTTTAATCAGTGATAAATCAGAAAGACAGGTTGGCATATTTTGTAGAATAATAATTCCCGAGCATGCATAAAGACAGTCTTGCTTCGGATACAAATTTGATTGCAGCTCAAAAAGCAGCACATGAAATATATTTGACATTCATGTATATTGACAACAGCATATTTTAAGAGTGCGAATCCATGAAATTGTTATAATTGGGCAACTTAGGGCATCTGTCAAATTTTTAAAAGTATACATTAGTGACATACATCCACATGAAATTGTGCAGCTGACCCATAAGCTATTTTCCTACTATTTTTCAAATACTTGTGAGCGTGAACATGAGTTGTTATGTGTGCGTTTGAGTAGATTTATGGCATCAATTTGACTATCTAGGAGCATGTAAATATATAATTATACATGCAATGATTATATTTCTTAAAAACAATTCATGAACGTGCTGAAACTAATAAAGTTTGCGTAAAATATATTGCTATCGCAAATGCATACATAGCTCAAATAATAAAGAATAATGGCTGACCATGTTAGTACTCCACCCCTGTTGGATTGGTGTAAATGGCACATATGCAGGAAAACCCTGAATTCTTGGACTGCTTGGATAATGTGGTTTCGTTACCGGCCATGGTGAAACTTGATATGAGTGACCTGATAAAGGATGATGCACTGACATTATGGTGGGTCCATATGTAGAGGGTATTCTCGTATGATTTTTAGTTTGCATGGTGGGGGGTTCAGGATGACTGAATTTGGTGGGGGGTTCGGGATGGCTGAATTTGCATGCAATTCCAAACTTGCACGCTCTGGTTAACATGTAAAAGGGACACGACGCTACATCCTTCAAAAGAAGAAGAATTAGCATTAGTATTGTTTTTAATAACTCAAGGAAATAAAAATTATTTGTATGATATCAGTTTGTTCTGTGGTAAAATATGTTAAATCGCAACTGAATCTGCTCATACTAACTGTCAAGTGCGCACATAAGTTCACTTGTTCATTTTTAAACATGCACACCATCTCACATAACTTGATTTCCTTTAGTATTAATGGAGCTTTGCTCATACTCTTAAGATATAGTTGGCATTATAACATGGAAAATGAATCCAGTGGCGTTTAATCCCTTGACCTCTTGATGAAGAGTTGTTTTCTTTGCCATTTCCATTTCATGAAGGCTTCATAACCGAATTACTAGCTAATGTAAAGAACTGAACATAACAAATTATCAAACCTGACGTATTGGCAAACCAAGGGAGTTGAGAGGAGGATGACGTTTTTCATATCCACGTGGATGATTGAACTTGCATGCTGGTCCATATTTGCATGTACCCGTCTTCAAATAAAACTGCAGAAATAATGAAACCAATGAGTTCACAGACAATTAAGCATGAAAATGACATACGCTGTCTTTTGGTTCAAATCCTTGAATGTAAAAGTTACTTTAGAGGACCTCTAACATTTCATTATAGAAGTAACTATTTTTGTAAACATAAAATAACCATTTTGACCATTGAACCACAAATTTAAATTTTCATCGCTTGAGCGGCATTAAATCATACGTAAAGATACTATTTAAACTTTTCAAATGATTTCAGTCGTCCTTAAAGTGGAAATGACTTCCATGCTTTGTTTAAAAAATGCGCTTTCAAAAAAAATAACAATTTATTTGCAAAGCCCAAGCAGCAAACTGCAAGTTGCACTTTCCTAAAATGCAAGTTGTGCTTGGCTAAGGTGCAAGTCACACTTGGCTACTGCACAAGTTACTGTTGGCCAAAGTGCAAGTTGTGTCAGACTTAATTGCAAATTGCACTACTAAAAACATTACTCTTTGTTGCTGGCTCTAGATGTCACACTTTATGTTTTGCCAAACATATAAGATCTTCTTTGCCTTAAAAAAATAAAAATAAACAGCCTTTATAAATAAGTTTAATATCTTCATAACATTTTTTTTATATTAAGTAACTGATGTGTAGGTATTTCAGATCCTAAAGCTCTCTAAAAACACATTACAGAGATTCTACTACTTTATCAATTGTCTTTGACTCATAATAAAAAAAATCAGTCCTTGTGTTTTGAAAAATAGATAATCCAATTTTTGTGATATTTTTATCTTTTATGCATATAAATATTTTAAAATTCAACGTTTACTTGGAGACAGATAATTCGTTTACATCAAATTGTACATTTAATGGCATAAGTTATATTTAAAAATTAATCAAAAATATATTATTAGAATTTGGTTGATTATTATCGTTCGTCAATTTCTATTCAGTGCACAAGTATCTCGCTTGAGCGGGATATAGGGTGGGCAAGATATGCGCAGTCATTCCCCATTATTGAACGGACTTTTTCCAAAACTCGATCGATGACACAATCATCCACACCATTAAAAACCAATGACGTTTGAATAAAGCTCACGATAGGTTCACATATTTAAGCAAACTGAACCATTGATTTTGCTGATATTCAATAAAAAAAGTTACATCAATTGACCTATATTTCTAATGCAAAATGATTATAATTTAATATCGATATTAATTTTAATCCCTACTAATTCAGTACATGCATATTTATACATACAAATCTATATATGTATATTAATTTGAAGTTATCGATTAGATAGATTTAACGAGATAGACATACTAGTCATAACCATAATCAAGTCCAGTTTAAACAATACGGATTTGTTTGGAAAAGTTGAACGAATTTTTAATTGGTTTCCCATCACGTAATGAGTACAACTGTAGAAATGGAGTAAATTTTAAAGTTCTGATCAAAAAAATGTAACCAATTTGGCAACCTTTAGTTGTCTTAAGTAAATTGTGGTACTTTCAATCAACAAGTGCATTCTGATCATTTATGTGTCAGATAAATCCTAAATCAAATAATTCAAATATCAGCACTACTATAGACAGTAATATTGTTCTGCTATAAATAATTGCAAATACAATAAAACCATGCTTGAAATCAAAAATGCAAAACATCATATGGAAATAGTTGATTACATTACTAGAAATATATTAAATGTAGATCAAGAACGATGATATACCGGACAATCTGGCATGCCTTTTCTTTCAGGAAGTTCTGTTCCATCTATGGCACCCTAAAACAATCATAAACAAACAAGGTCAATATTCAAAAATAGTGTGTCGGGTCGTGTGGTAGTAATAGCAATACAATTTGTCAGTTATACCAAGTTTTTATTTGAATGCACACAAAAGCTTGTTGCTCCAACAACTAACAACATACTGTATCGTTCAATTGCAAATATCAGACATCATACTTGATTCACCGTGACATGAATGTTTTAACTCAACATTTACCACATATAGTGCGTAGGTAAGGGAATTTGTTGATGAGATAGCTGTGAGAGTAATTAATTGCATAAAGTGTTTGGGGATTCCTTTAAACATATATGCACTTTAGTAGAGTCGGCGTATAAGAAAAATGCAGCAGTGCCCTCCAAAAACTTACCTTGAGATTCAACTATTGTGTCTTTTCCTTTTTTGGAAGATTAATGGTCGAATTTCTTTGCACGTTTTCAACAACCACTCACGATAGTAGTGGGGACGCACGGCTATTAACGTTGTGTCCTTTCATATTAAGTAACTCATTTTGAACCACTTAATGACCGTCAAAGCTTGATGAATGGTTGACTATAAATTCCAGGTTTGATCCCCAAACTCAATCACTCATTCCAAGGTTTTAAATCTTGAATTTCGATCACGTTTCGTTTTGAAGATTTTAGAAAGTCGATCTTGCATCGGGGGAGATATTGGACGAGATGAATGCATTCAGGCGTCCATATTGGATTTACATCTTGGATCTCAAAGTTCATCTCGAGAATATCTTGGAGTATATGGCTTAAATTTGATTTGCTTTTACACTGATGTTTATAAATATACTACCATAACAAAATTTAACTAACTTGATTTGCATAATTATACTCTTGTCATCAATAGCTCAAGCGAACATCCATACAATACTCGAACCAACATATGAATATTGATCTAAAACCGCTCTAATTATTCTGCAGATTCTAAAACTGCATTTACTACATATGATAAAACTGTATATTCATAAGACTGCATATTCATTTGCCACACATTCATTTACTGCATGTTCATAAAAGTGCATTTTTAAAGCTACATAAGCATAAAAACTGCAAATTTATTTACTGCATATTCATTAAAATAGGCAATCATAAACTGCATATTCATTAAAATAGACAATCATAAAACTTCATTTACTGCATATACTATAACTGTATTTACTACAATGCACATTTACACAAACTTAGTTGCTACTTAACTAATAACATTCGATACTGCGGCGAAAGTACATAACTTAAGAAAATTACAATTTTAAAGAAACTTAAAATATGAAAGTTCGCAACTTACAGTAGCATTTTTTAGGAATAAAGGTTAAAAGAGAAAAATAAAGTAAATGAAGTAACAAAGATGAACTAAATCAATAAATAAACTAGCAAAAATGAACAAATAGTCAATAAAAACCCTTGAGGAGCCTACATAAATTTCAAAAAAATAGAACAAATTTCTCCAAATAAAAAAAAATTCTTTAAAAAAAACTAATATAGATATTGCAAAATCGCATCGGCCAATATTTACATATCTCAGTCGATGTATTTAAAACGAGATCTCCTCCGATTTTTGTTGTTTCGTTTCACGAGGAGAATAAACAAAGATCTCAACCGAGATCTAGGTCGAAATTTCCAAGATTTGAAACGGTAACTCATTTATTCATTTTCTACATCATTTAACGAGAGCACAAGGCTTCGGAAGTGTCAAATCAAGGAGGCTTGAAGGAGATGGGTTCATTAACGGTTGAAGATAACATTATAAAATCTTAAGTTTCTACCTTCATGTTTATTCCACGTTGTAGATCAGATTAATTTACATTTGATATCGGAGCATTAGTTATATTCCTGCCTTGATATTAATATGATACCCTCCTTTCGCCTAAAAAGTAAAAATGGAGAAAATCATGCCTAAGACGTCGTTAATGTTTATTCGAGCATAGTTTCTCCATGACATTCCTGCAATTTCGCTAGAAGCGGTAAAAATGAGATATGAATTATGTTTTCTAATACACTTTGTGTTTTGTTATTAAACTTCAGTATAAAATGAATGTTCATGCGTAGAACTTGAATTATCATTCAGAAATTTGGTATCACTGAAACAGAATATGACAAGTTTGCAACTATTACTAAAATCCTTGATTAAAAATTTATTTGTAAGAAAATAATTTCTTGTTGCAATCACAAAATATCATTGAATAATAGTATGTATGTATTAAAATAATAATGATTGATGTCAAACTTCGGAGTAATGTTGCGGTAGAATACTTCGTGCACGTTGAAGTTTAGCATATTGATGTATTCACTTCTACCATATTTCTCGTTTAACCATTTCCAATAGCTAATGGTATGTGTTTTGGGTAATGCAACTCTTTGTTCAATCATGAAGGTTGCTTTTATGGAAACATATTTCTTCCATCAAATTTGATAATAATTTCATTTTTTGGAAAATCTTCAGAGCATGTGATATGCATAAAATTATGATTGAAAACAAGAGAAAGTGAATCTACAATACGTAAACATCACGGTCTCTTCCGCAATTAAATATATGCATAAGATGCTCTTTCCCTAAGAAGAATGATTTGTTTGCAAAATTATTATTGTGTTGCTGGAAAATTAAAAACTATGTTTCACATCATAGTTTTATTTATTCATAAAATCAAGTGCTAGTCGATTTAATGTGTAGTGATCCATGTAATGTTTATTTGATTAGAGCATACAATGGATTCTTTAACTTAACAAAAAAATTATATATTAATTAGAATCACATAGAGATGTTAATTTGTACAAATATTTGTATAATATGGGTTTTTGTAATTAATTATACTTAATATAATAAATCATATCACACGGGAATTTTTTACATGTGTATCATTAATTAGGATTAAATATCGAGTTATTGATAAATCATCCACGGTTATATGTATTTAGTAAATAATTTGATAGTTTTATCATACAAATTTATTTGAATTTGAATTTTAGCTCATGATCATTTTTTACGTCGTTAGATTCATCAAGTATGATTTACATTGGTAAAGTCATAAATATTTTTAGACCTAGGCTTTGACATAAACATGCAAGTTACACTTTACGCTGAAATTATACAAGGAAATATCTCTCATATTTATGATATATCTGACCCGAAAGGGGATAAATATAAGATATGGAAAGAGAATTCTATTTTATTTAGGGTGGATGGATGTGGACTATGCTATTAGGGAAGATGAACCACCAACAACCACTGATGCTAGTACTGAAGCTGGCATCATGCTATATGTGCGATGGGATCGATCCAAACGGTTCGGCATGATGTACATTAAGACAAGAATTTCTGCTAATATTCACGGTTCTGTGGATCAGTATGAGAAAGTCCAAGACTTGCTAAAAGCCCTTGATGAGCAATTTGTCACTTCGAATAAGGCACTAGCAAGCACCCTAATCATGAAGTTCTCATCCCAATGCTCAAGAGTGTGAAAGGTGGGGATGATCATATCATGCAAGAAAGCGATATTGTGGCTCAGTTAAAAACTCGAAATTGAAATATTGAAATCTTTATAGGAATTCAATGAAATATCTTTATTTCTACCCGTACGCTCAATCACATTTGTGCAAAACTAAACGATTTTTTAATAGAAAAATCAGAACAAAAGATGACACTATACCCAAGATCAAAGAAAAACATTACATCTTGAGCACGCTTCCACAACAATACGAGCCTTTCAAAACCTCCTATAACACACATAAGGATAAGTGGTCAATTAATGAATCAATGACCATGTGTGTTCAAAAGGAAGGCTGATGATAGACTAAGGTGAAAGTGCAATGTTGACGATGCATGGAAGGGGAATCACAATCCAATGACAAAGGAACATGCAAAATCACCTTCCAAAATTGGCATCCAAAAAGATTCCAAGTATTTTTTGTATAAAAAAAGACATAAAGAAGGAATGTGTTAAATTTAAGAAATAATTTGCTATAAAGGCAATCCAACTTCATATGTTTGTTATGAATCTAATAATGGTTAATGTCAACATTAACACATGGGGGATAGATTCTGGATCAACAATCTACCTTTCGAATTCCTTGCAAGGTATGACAAACCTACAAAAACCAATGGAAAGTGAGCAAGGCAGCTTAGCAGGAAACGAGATGGGGTTACATGTGAAAGCTATAGGAACTATTTGTTTGACTTTATGTATTGGTTTTATTTTGCAATTAGAAAAGTCATTTCATGTTCCAAATTTCATTAAAAACTTGATTTCCATATCAAGCTTGTAGCTTTGGATAATCATTCAACTTTTATGAAACATATTTTAGTTTAGTTTATGAATATGATGTTGTTGAATGTGGTATTTTGTCTGATAATCTCTTTTCCATTAATTTGCAAAATAGCACAACTTACCATTCCATGAATGCCACACTGACAATGAGAGATGTGCTATAAATGAAGACTCCTATAAATTGTGACACCGGAGATTAGGACATCTTCATGGAGTGAATTAAAAGACCAGTAAAAGAAGGCGTACTTGGTAGGTACTCTAGACTTTACCGACATTGACACTTGTATGAATTACATAAAGAGGAATCAGATTAACAAGTCAAAGAAATGTGTCAATAGGAGTTCAAACATGTTAGATGTCATACATGTTAGATATCATACATACTGATAAATGTTGGTTTGATTTTTCATAACAACCAACAACTCAAGGATCGAAGGCATGACTTGGCTTTAATCTTAAGAACGGTTCCAAGGGTATCAGTGGGTTGGTTATCAAAGGCTATGAGTAGTCTCGGGGGTTGAGACGAATCAATGAGTTAATGCCGGGGGTAAGTGTTGCGAATTAAACCCAAGTCGAAAGCAGTAAAGCTATAAATCTTTAATAATAGTTGTAATAGCTTTGGTGTCACACTTTTTTGGTATCAACGTGAACTACCAAAAATGCCCATCTGTATATTATCCAATGTTAATTACTCAAAAATATGATCTAATACTAAATTTCTTTTACAAATTCAAATGCCCATAAAAGTACGATCTAATAACTAAACATGCTTTAAAATTCAAAACGCTTCTAAAAATAGGATCTAAAATTAAACCTTCTTTACAGATTCAAAATACTTCTTTATAAATTGTCACTTGAAATACAAAATTATTTTTTTGGCTGATTTAAATATATACAATTTATAAGAAAAACAATTCACGCGCGAAGCGCGTGCCATTACACTCGTAAAGAAAAATGGGTTTATAGTGGTTTGGTTCTAAGTCGTACGTTCACTTTATATTTTACTTCTTTAAAATCTATACTGAAGTCAAAAGCCTTTTATAATGATGAGCAGACACAATCCATCATTAATGAGTTTTACAAAAAGTTTTATCATAGGGAAGTACAATGATTGGTCGCTTAGTATCTGAATTATTCTCTCATGCTTGATATCTAAATTATTTTCTAATGCATGCATTGAGATCAACACCTATTAGTAACGATTTGCAGAGGGTGCAAATTGATGACTTGTATATCTTAGCTGAGATTTTGGATTGCTAACATTTGACGTTGATCAAACCTACTTTGAGTCATGCTTACGGACGGCTGACGTGTACTTTATGAATGTCTCTTCTTCGGCTATATCTGGAAATTGAATGTGGGTGATGTGTAGCTATTATGACACATTCTTCTATGCTAATCTATTCTCCTAGAGCTTTCGTCTTCCGAAATATCGTACCACTCGATCTTCGATTGCTATATGATAACATGTGCTCATAGATAATTAAACACGGTTTTATGTCATATAACCTTTTGGCTTAAACTTCCGTGTTTAGTCCCTTGAATAAGTTGAAACTCTAGTATATCAATCTCTTTGGTACATGATCCTTCAAGCCATATACTTTCGGATCTAGATTTCATATTTTACTTTTGACTATCCTCGACTTCGGGGTTATCAGGTAGACTGCTCCATTCGGTTTAGTTCATTTTCTTTTAGGAATGAGCGACTCGTGGACACTTCGGCCTCATGTATACATACGTCCTTTAGCAAAATTTAACCCATTGCCCCACAAAATTCACTTTGTTATGTACAAAGTGAATTTTGAAAGTATGATTTCGATTCTTTTGCCGACACTTTTCTTACGAAAGGAATAAACCTCTCTTATGCACATTTAATGCTACTGACACACAGCATCTTCTGAGTGGCTCCTTGAAAAGGCGGCTTCCCTTTTTTAACACAAAAACTATTCAAATTCTGCCGCTGCAGCTTTTGAAAAGAAATACTTTTACATTCTAATGGCTATTGGAATATGTCGCTCCAATTAACTTAATTATTATTTTATTTATTTTACAAAGGTATAATAATCAACTTGTTCTTCCTCCTCGTTCCCTGTACTCTCTACATCGAATAGCCACCAAAGCGTTTCCTGAAAAACTTTCTATTTCTCGCATTTACTTTCAAAATCGACTCAAAATAAACGTGTTTCTTAATCTTTTAACGTCAGATTTACTAATTTGTTTGTACTTTTAATGCAATTCGACTTTGTATAAACGTCAAATTGGGTTAAATTACTTTTAGCTGCTTCGTTTGAATTAATCTCGTTGATTCCAAACTAATTTCTGTTAGTTTTACATAAACTTGTGATTTTATCTTGATTAAAGCTTAGCAAATATGCATGATTGGGGTTAATTAATTTTAATTGGTTTTGGTTAATCTGTTGCTAAATTAAAATGGATTTCCCTTAAATTTGCGACCTTGGTCATTAATTTGATGAATTAATGCTTATTCAGTGGGGATTTATGGTTGTATTCACTTAATATCAACCATGGGCTTATTTTTTTATTAAATGTTATAGGGTTTATATTATTTTCCTGAGATTTGCCTAAACTTTTACACTTTCGGTTCTCATTAGACTATGGAAGATTATTTAACTTTGACAAGACAGGTTGACTTAGACCAAAACTTAGTGGATTACGACATAACTAGAGTTGAAGTTATAACTCCAAGATCAAATGACACATGGTTCGCCCTGCCAGAGGGATGCTTTGTTTGGGTCGTGGAATACTTATAAAATGGGGTTTCTCTACCTTTAGCTCCTTTCTTTGTTGACCTTATATAATATTAAAACCTAAACTCTTTTCTATTGTCTTCGGTTTTATATAACACACTTTCGGTCATAAAAATAATACATCAGTTTCAAGGTTATGAGGAACTATCTTGCAACAAGATAAATTATCTTTTTTACTCGTGTGATTCAAAGACTGCAACACATGCTCTACATTCTACCTACAAATTCGAAAGAAGTCATTAGTAAATAACCGTAGAGAAGTGGTTATATGTTGGGTCCAAAGATCCTTGAATCGTTGCCATCTTTCCCGAAGCTAGTATAGCTTAAGTATTTTATATTTATAAATTTATGCTATGTTTCTAACTAGTCTTTTGCTCTTTTACAAACAGATCTTAAAAGCCTGAACTTTCGGAAACATTCAAATCTCGTTTTAATAATATTATGTCTCTTCCAGAAGACCAACGCCAAAGGCACTTCACAACATTGAAAATCTTAGAGCGTACGGCCTTCTTTCCCTCATTGCTTCTTTAGGGGGTTATGACCAAGGACTTCGCAACAAAAGAACCCCTCGAGCCAAACAAACTATGTTGGCCAAAAAGAAAACGAAAAAGGATATATCTGTCACACCTAAAGTTTTAGATCCTAGTACTTCTTCGATTTCTTGCTCTGAGCCCACGTGTAGTCCTCATATTCTAGCATTTCTATCTTTAAAACTTAACTATTTGTACTTAAGAATAAGTTTACTACCTATATTTAATAGTTTATACTTATGTTTTATTATTAATTTATAGGTATGGATGACCTAGTTATTGGTGACATTCTCAACTGAGATTGAAAAATCCATTAGACGATCCTCGAGTCAAAAACGCCCTACTCAGACAAAGGATGCATTGAACACGATACTTCTCCAAAATTGCCTCTTCAACACGAAACTTCCAAACAAACTAAATCTCCCTATCTTCCGCCTTTGAGACTAAAAGCTTTGAACGTAACAAAAGAAGCTATTAAGTCAAGGCTTGTTGAGGTTATTTCAGAAAACAAAATAGACATCTCCTCTTCTACTCACGAGCTACAAAAGTATTTAAAGTTTGGTTCCCAAATTGCACATCAAATAAGTATAACTATAGTAACTATACTTCAAATATTTTAACTAATACATATTATTACTGTTAACCCGCCTTTTGTCAAGGCCACAAACCGGCGGATTCAACCTAACCAACTTCACGATTATCGAGGTTGGAATATGATGGATTCAGTTTAAAAGGATGAAGTCCACTTGGATATGTCGTTCGGTCTGAAAGTTGTGGGTCGTTCGGCATGAACGGCTCGGTCTGGAAGATGAGGGTCGTTCGGCATTGTCACTCGTCATAGATGTCGCTCGGCATACCTCACTCGGCATACTTCACTCAGCATATGCCGCTCGACATACTTCACTCGGCAAGTTCGCTCGGCATTGTGTTAAGGCCGGGGTCGTTCGGCATAGACGACTCGGCCTGAAAGATGAGGGATGTTCGACATGGACGGTTCGCCCTGGAAGATGAGGGTCGTTCGGCAAGATTGCAGGACTGCAGGAGTGCGGCTCGGCAGGACTGTGCGGCTCGGCAGGAATGGACGGCTTAGCAGGAGTGTGCGGCTCGGCTCGGCAGGATTGCGGCTCGGCAGAGGAATGCCGCTCGGCAGGAATGCCGCTCGGCGGGAATGCGGCTGGATTACGGCTCGGCAGGAATGCGGCTCGGCGGGAATGCGGCTCGGCGGGAATGCGGCTCGGCGGGAATGCGGCTCGGCGGGAATGCGGCTCGGTAGGAATGCGGCTCGGCAGGAATGCGGCTCGGCAGTATTACAGCTCGGTAGGATTACGGCTCGATGGGATTAAGGCTCGGCTACGGCTCGGTAGGATTGCGGTTCGACAGGAATGGGGCTCGGCAGGATTGCAGGACTACAAGATTGCAGGACTACAGGATTACATGACTAAAGGATTACAGGACTGCAGGATTGCGGCTCGGCATGATGTTGTGGCTCGGCAGGACGGTGTGGCTCGGCATGATGGTATGGCTCGGCAGGATGGTGTGGCTATGGACCTGATGAGCCCGGGCTACTCAGAAAGCCCAACAACTCGGGATTTACCTATAAATACAGCATGTGGAGGTTCGGTAAAGGGATCTTCTTTTTTCTGCTCTCTTGCTTTCTATTTTCTAAGGCTAAGATTACTCTACGATTTTGTAACTGTAATCGATTCTAACATCAATAAAAAGGACATTTCTAGAGTGGACGCAGACCGAAGTCAGTCGAACCACTATAAATTCTGTGTTTTTACTGCTTTCTTTTTAATTTTGACTATTCTTCATATTTACACTCTCTACACACACTATCTGCTTTATGTGACTGTTAGTTGGTACTTTCATTTACATTTGGGTGTTAGTAACCAATTTTGGCCCTAACAATTATCTCATACTTATGTATATTTAATAGATAATCACTGAACTCTTTGTCCTTCAATCTAGATCCAAGAATCTAAAGGAGACTTTTGAAGAGGTCAAGGTGAATAAGAAGGTAATTTTCCATCTTCGACAACAAATCAAAGACTTACATACAGAGGCATTCGAAGTCAATGCCTCCTACGAATTAGAGGTTCATAAGTTAACCGAAGACATTAAGGCTGAAGATTCCACCGCACCCAAGCTTAAGTAGGATCTTCCGGCTTGAGATGAAATATAAAAGGTTTGACTGAAGAAGTGAGGGTTTTAAAGGAAGAAGCAGAGGCCTTCTAACCCCAACTCTGACCGATAATGTCGCCAGCAGAAAAGCTTTTAAAATTCTTTTCAAGATATACACCAAGAGTCGAAACAAGGGTCATTCCTTCACCTTTGAGTTCTTGGAGGGCAATGCATCAAATATTAAAGAGTACTTCTCCGAGAAGTATACAAATCTTAGGAAAGCCGGGATCCCTAGTTCTTTTCAAACTCAAACCGAGGATTCACCTAATGACCCGAAAGGAGGGGATGGTAGGGTAAATAAACGAACAACTTTATTAACTTGTTTTTCTGTGATATGTAAAGACTATTAAGTCTATGTAATGCTTTCATATTACATATAAAAAAGTTGGATATCATTTCACGATCCAAGTTTTATTCTTGTTTAGACTAAATCAAGAAAACGTCCTTTGGAATACATCCATCATAATACTCTTTTAAACCGAAGTAGGACCAAATATTTTCAATTGCTTAAGGTGGTTGATACTCTAAGACGTTGACTTCATGCAAGTAGGCTTCGTAATAATGAATTTTTAACCATGTTAAAGAATCTCATGACAAGACATGTGCAAAAACTATTAAGACTCTAAGGACAAAAATACTAGGTTAACTAAGCAGATCCTAAGTTTGACACACTTAAATCTGATTCTCAAGACCGAGATGACATGTTTCGGGAACTTACCAAGTTATTTATGCAATACCCAAAAGATAAAGTCCTTGAACAAAGGCGGCTTGAGTTTCTATGAAGGTTCTATGGTCCTGAGCTCAAAATTTCTCCTAAGACAATTCCTAGGTTTACAAACTTAAGTCCTTCTCCTTTAGCTATTGTTGAAGGCACAATTATTGCGAGTGAAGTAACTCCTAACTATATTCCGCTTATAACGCCAAGTCCGAAATCTAAAGCCTCATCTTCCTCTGAACTCTCAACTTCAAAAGCAGACCTTTCTTTTTATAATATGGTCAAGCCTTCAAAAACCATTGGTAATTTTAGGACTAGGGGACCTGGTTTTTAAGAAATTTTAATATTTTGTATTTTCTTTTATAATTTTAACACTTGTAACCTTTTTTCATGAAATGGAAAAAAAAATAACTTTCGACTTTCATTCTTAACTTTATATTTCATTAATTATTGACAGGACTTTAAATACCCAAATAGTTTAAGTAATAAACAAGCGCATACTTTCATTCAAAAGGCTTACGATGCCAAAGTTGAACATATACAAAAAAAAAAAAAAAATTCAAGCATTGAAGACCGAAGTTAATTGCCTTCAGTCCAAGCTCCTTTCAAATGATTGTAATTCAGAGTTTCTCAAAGAGAACGAAAAGTTTAACCATATCGTTCGAGACCATGTAAAATATCTTCCAGATGCTATTTCGTTTTTGGAGTAGGCGTTGAAGCTGAATTGCTTGACGTAATAGCTAATTTTCGTCAACGGCCGGATAGTGCTAATGAAGAACTTTTAGAGATTAAATTAAAGAACTCGAGGTCAAAGAAAATCCTCAAGGCATCACAGTAGCTTCTCTCTCGACGCCGAGAAGAGGACGAGGCAGGGGTTCAATCAAACTCCCTTCCTTGCATTAAAAAAAGTTATTTCACAAGGACGTGGTTCTGCCCTAAGACCTACAACAGAGAGTCCATTTCCAATAGCAATCAGATGCTTAACTAAGGTTTCGGTAGAACTCGAAGGTTGATCAATCATGCCTTTTAGTCATATAAAAATGGACTGAAAAGATGTTTACTCATATTGAAAGGCCCTGAAATCAACTTTTTAATGAAGTTAATGCAAAGGCCGAAAGACAAACATATCGAATGGTAGACTGTCTCCTTCGGGTTGAGGGTCGCTATGAATACATTCTTGAAGCTTAGTTGCTTGCGGAGTTCGACTAGTCTTATCTTTCATCTCTGACGAGGGTAAGCTTAAACGCGTCTTGTGGGTAGTAAGAAATACACACTTTCGGTTTACAGTGTATCCAACTTCTAGATCTATCATTCTGGGTCCTCAAAGATTTAGCCGGACTACTGTTTTACAAGACCACGATGAAGTACAAGTTCTATGAAGTTCTCTTTCAAAAGTCGAAGAAGTTGAAGGTCGAGAAAAAGCCATTGCCGAAGGATATACTCAGCTTATCTATTTTGCGTATGACTATAAATATGTATTTTTGTAAAATTTATATCTGTAATATTGCAAAATTTGTCTAAGTACTTTTCTCTTTGTTGGAATATAATCCTTTTAATGTCTTTTAACTTATTGTTTTGGTAACTGGGTTATCATATCAAACACTTACATCCTGCATTATCCAACATAGAGGAGTTCTGGTCCTTTTAGCATCTAAAGCTTGCACGTCAATGCATCTAATCATTTCATGTTCATTTCGATTTTATTTTATTGTGAAAAGTTTTAGAATCTAATTACTCGGTTTTATCTATTCTTTTGATACTTTGCTATGCTTTTATCTCGGCATCTTGCCTTGTTTCTAAAATTGTGTTTTCGATTCCACTGAATCTTGTTGATTAAATTTTCGAGGGCTTAAATGTCTTTCGACAAATGGACTAAGGGCTTAAGAGTTTCATTTCTAGATTTAGAATTGTGGATTCTATCTTTAGGCCATTGAAAATGTATTGCGATAAATCGGTCGTGGTCCTTATGGCTAAGAATAACAAAAGTGGAAGTCGAAGTAAACAAATCGACAGTAAGTATTTAGTCAAAAGGGAATGTGTTAAAGAAAAGAAAGTGTTCATCGAGCATGTCGGCATTGAGCTAATGGTCGTTGATCGTTCGACTAAGGGCATGCTATCGTTTAAATTCAAGGATCATGTAATGAATATGAGACTTGCTTCCATTATGTAGTTTTCATTATATGAACAATGTCATTTTATGAAACACTTAAATTTTGTGGTGGTTTTCCATAGTAATGTGCACTTTAATTTTGGGAAATACACATTTTTGTTGGACCGAAAGGTAAAGATAGGGTTTACTCGTTAAAAAATTGGTGTCACATGTAATGTTTGCGAAATAAATACATGGAAGATTATACTTATTATAAGAAGACATATCACCATGATTCATGTGTCTATTGCATAAATTTGTTGAGTTTTGAGATAATATGTTTGAGTTAGAAGTGTAGACCAAGTGGGGAAATGTTGTCTTCCTTTTCCTTTTTTAAAAGGTTAATGGTCCACCTTCTTAGCACGTTTTCAACAACCATCCATGATAATAGTTGGACACATGGTCGTTAATGCTGTGTCTTTTCATTTTAAGTAACTTTTTGGGAGTCTTAATGGACATGACATTAAAGTTGGATAGAAGCTTGGCTATAAATTCAAGGTTTGGTCCCCAACCCAATCACTCAGTTTATTCATTTTATACACCATCTAGATAGGGTGATAAGTGATAAGGCTTTTTTAAAGTGCTGAATCAATGAGGCTTGAAGGGAAGAGTTCATCAATGACCGGATGTAAAAAAAATTTAAGGTTCTAAGATTTATTTCGTTTCTACATTCTTGGTTATTCCACGTAGTAGAATCGGATTAATTTACATCAACTTGAGATCAATGCAAAGTGAGAAAAAAGTGGCTGCCGAATCAACAAAAAAAAAACTACTTCTCATATCACGTGATTTTCATAACATGATTAGTGTCAATGATAGTCGCACCTTGTTTTAACAAAATCTAGTACCAAAAATCAAATATCCTGCGACCTTGAATAACTCAAAAATAAGCAGCTTTACCAACAATTATCAAATAAAACCATGCAATCTCAAGTCAACAGATCAAAACAGAATTAACCAATCGATACAAAATGGTACCTTCCCACTCAGCTTAGGATGATTATATTTACAGTTCATCCCATACCCACAAACTCCATGCCTCACAAAATAAAGGCAATGATCCACACCAGGTCGAACCGGGTATGCTTTTTTACCACCGTCCAAACCCGATTCAGACTTGTTTCCACTGCCATCTTCCACTTTTAGTCTCCACATAGCCTCTGCGTCAGAAATAACAAAATGGATGTAAAACTTCGAGTTTTACTGCACGGTAACTAAAATAGACGACAAAAATCGAAATAAATTAAATTTACCTTCGATAGGAGGTTCATTTCTCTGTATAGATATGATATCAGGCATCGGCTCCAATAAAACTAGGGTTTTGACTGGTGTTTTTTGGGATTTTTGAATGCTTTTTTTTTTTTTTAACCTCTTCTGTTTGAATATTTAAATATATTCTAGATAGAGACAGCTTGCTTTCTTTCTCGCGTAGAATCGAAACTGTGCAACAAAATATAATATATTATAATTCTTTCTCCTTCCTTTTTAAATTGTGCGAGGGATTAACTACAGGAAATACTTGTTTAGTACGTTAATCACGCGCAAGAGCGATAGTTGTACTTTTGGGTGTGGTATACGTGTTTTGTTTGGATTGGTACGTACAGTGTAGGCCCCGCCTGTTGAATTATGGTTCAACTCGCTGGCACGTGGCTGCCATAGTATGGCTATGGTCTTTTTTCTTTCTTTCTTTCTTTTTTTTTTTTTTGTTTTTTTTTTACCCAAAAGAACTCGGCGGCACGAGCCGGTAAACTTCTGAGTATGGTATAGTAAAGTCATCCGTTGATTCAAGCCACTATACCCTCGGGTAAATTTATATATAATAGAGAAGCGTACGGTAGAAATCGAATCTGCATCTTTTTATCAGAAATCAAGCCTCATTTTCACTGCGCCGCATCCACGGACATTCGTTATGGTCTTTAGTAGTAGTGTGTGTTGGAACTTTAATTAGCCATACTAACAAGCTAACACATAAATAACTTAAATAAATCGAAAAGATGCGTTTTGGTGAATAAATTCAACCTATACAAAACTCAGCAAAAAGATTGGATAAAAGAGCGAAAAAAGATCCTTAATTGATATATGAAGTTATTTGTCTAAGCAAATTTGACCTACACGGTATAGCCTGTAATATGATTATTTCACCGAATCAGGGCCGGTTTTATGTTATGGGTTGTCTAAGACTCTAAAAAATTTGTTGTCATTTACAGAGCAACTTATAACCAATTGATTGCGTTTACTTAAAACAATTGATCGTATTACACTTAAAATAATTACATATTCATTCATCCTAAATACTAACCGACGTTTATTTAAAAAGATAAACTTTTGAGAATAATGCATAAAAAAATACCATAGTATATATGTAGTTTGGTACGTTGTTTATACAAGCAACTATATAATTAAAC
Source organism: Allium cepa (assembly GCA_030765085.1). NCBI lineage: Eukaryota > Viridiplantae > Streptophyta > Magnoliopsida > Asparagales > Amaryllidaceae > Allium > Allium cepa. The sequence continues at coordinate 454,557,651 of CM060938.1, read as the reverse complement.
AAACAGATAACATTTTTATTGAAAATTAGGCTGAATGACTTCCCATTATAGGGTAATATGTTTTAAGGACAACACTTCCGAATAATTAGCTTTAATTTATAGAAAAATATATTTATATAAATGGATAATATATTTTCTTATAAATGAACTAGGTAAAACATAATCATTGATGAAAAGACCAGCAAATAATTTGTTGAAAGAGAAAAACATAAACAAAAGTCTAGAACAATACTATAAATGTGATAATTTACTTCTGTTCAATGGTTAACAACTTAACATAATGGAATTAAAAAAAACAAAAAAGCTAGCCTAGCCTAGCTAGTTGTGTCTGCTTAAACATAAACAGTTGTACTTCACTCATTATGTCTTATTGCTTTGTTCTTCCAAAAGCATGATTTCAAGCAAAACCCATTTTCTTCAAAATTTTATTTAAATTATTATAATAACATCAACGTACAAAACTTTATGAAAATAATAAAATCTAAAAAGGACCATAAACACTTCATGCCATCGTTGTGGTCTGCTCCAATTTGCAGATGCGATTGGGAAATTATTTTTATGAAGCGAATCTTAATGTTTTTTCACCGGTGGTTGCCCCTTACAGGGGGTTGCCCTATTCCGCCGTCTTGCCTATCTAACCATGAAACCGGCCCTACACCCAATATGCATAGATATATAGTTATGTGAAATATCATTATTTTGAGATTAGATTATTTCAAGTTCATAAACTGCTTTAAAATTTTGACTTGCTATGAAGTATTTTTGCTTCCTAGGCAATCTTATGAAAACCAAAACCACCAGAATTCCATTATTTTCACATCATTTGTTTGGTTGAATACAACAAAAAAGAGTATGTAAGAAAAACATAGTTAAATGAAAATCCACCCAAAATGTGGAGAACTATAAATCAAATGGATATATTTACCATGACATACATCTAAAATTTACCATAACCACAATGTCCAACTTTTCATTCTCTTGTGATGGTCCTGCTACAGACTGGAGGTTAAAGTTTGCCAAAGGATGATCTACATCAAATTATGTGTAAATAATGAATGGAAGATAAAATTTTGGACCTAACGTGTTGTTCGATTTAGTCCAATTTGTTTTATTCTATAAAAATCTACATTTCACGTATCAGGTGATCGTATAATTTTTTTTAAATTCAAATTAGGTTTTACGAGGCTTAACTTTTCGTAATATTGAGTAGTAGCATTTTTAACACCTGGAGATTTTATTAGACAATTTTAACACTGTAAACTTGTAAAGTCTATAACATTTGACAGGAGCTAAACTAGGGTCTGTGACCACTTCCAATTGAAAGATATGATAGTCTCTCTTTGTGCATAGTGGTCATAATAATTGTACCGTTTAGGAGATATGACCATTTGAAGATAGACAATTTTTGGACATATTAGTGGATAATTACTGAGGCCTGGTTAAGCCCAAAATCTCATTTCGGAATTTGCGTCTAATGGAACACCCTCTTAATCACTTTTCCACGCTTCCCAAATTATTCTATCCTCCATTAATTATCTCATTAGTCAAAAAGACACTCCAAACCTTACTTTAGTTAGCTAAATCCACTAATTAAGAAGTGATTAGCAAAGAAGCATCTTGATTTCAAAATTAGCACCTTAGGATTCGTGACCCTGCCAATTGGACTTTGTTTACGTTGATTTTCATGCATTTTGGATATTAGGTGAGTGATAGTTGTCTCTCAATTTACCATAAATGTTAATATAGTATTAATGTTTTTTTAAAGTTAAAAACATGATTTTGATCAAATCTAAACTTAATTATATTTTCAAAACTAATTGAAATGAAGGAGATCTAAGAAATTGCTTATAAGTTCATACAGGTGGGACTTTACATGATTTTGACTACATGATGATTTGAATGCATGCGCGATGATGGTTTTGAGTTTAGAATGTTTAAACTATACCGGTTTGGTAGTTTGTTATGTTTATTTGCTTAGAATATGAATTGAAGTATCCATATGTATTTCATAGTTGAATCACCGCAAACGTATTGCATAAGGAGTTAAGGCATTTGAAGTAGAGGGGAAACCAACTCAGAAAATACCAAAACTAAGCTAAATATTTTTGGATGATCGATCATCCCAGATTAATCATACCCGACCCATAAGAACTTATTGACCGGAGATTCAGCTAACCTCGGAATTAATCTGGTTATGCTGTGAAAGTAAATGTTACTTGCTAATCACTAGGCTTAAAATGAAAAACGAGGAAGAATGCAAGCAAAGCAGAGTAAAGTGACACCAAATATAGAGTGGTTCAGAAAAATTACCGACGTCCACTATGAAGATCTCTTACTATAGTTCTCTCTTACAATTATAAGGAATTGCAAGAGAATATAAGAAATATAGTACTTAAGACTAGGAAAGTTAGGTAATTGTGAGTACTTAAGGCTTTATTTTATTTGAGGAGAGCTCTAGAAAGAGATAATGACCAGAATTTTAATATCTTTCAACCCCTTTGAAGTGACAATGCATGGGGTATTTATGTTAGCTGAAATGGATGATGGAGAGTTGATATTGTGTTGAAAAACGGGTAGGAAGAGTGCATATCTGTTTATTTGGTCGCACGGGATGACGGGTGACAGTTGTAAAGGCGTAAAGAAATGAGTGGCTGAGAAGCATGTCAATTATCCTTCTGTACCAAGCACATGCATTGCATTTAACGTACATTGAATATTTTAGGCAAGCTAATGGATTAGGTGTATTTTCGGTCGCTTCGCTATAGTGTTTTATATAGTTGGATATAGGGCTTTTTCGTTACTCTACATGCTTATGTGATAAGGCAGATTGATGACTATGGCCTGGCTTCAATGATATTGGAGGTGAAACGTTGCCAAGGACCAATGTGTAAAGAACAAGTCAATCAAGCTATGATATGACAAGACGAGCTGCCGTAATGCCGGGTTAAAGACAGTTATGCTTGAGCCGGCCTTGAAAGATGGGTGTTGTTTGAAGTTGTCTGAGTGTGTCGACCGGCTATGGAGCCGGTGTAGAAGGCCTGGCCTAGGCCGGTCTGGATGTAGATAGCCATGAATAAGCTGGTTGTTCTTGCCTAAATTTACTGAGAGTTGGCTAGTGCTAATGATCATGCCGTGGAGGTAATTGCAGGCTGAATGTGAGATGATAGGACGAGCTGCTTAGAACTGATCAAAGCAGTTGTGCTGAAGCCTGACCAAGGATGGATCATGCTTAAGTAGGTATTGTCGAATATGCGGTTGCCAAGGCAGTCTTAAGTTGTACGGATCGACAATTGAAGTGATGCTGAGTGGACGGGCTGACTTGGAGTCTGGCTGAAAGTGAGTCGACATGGGAGAGTCGGTCGTCATCGAGATGGACCAGAGTGAACTGGGAAGGGAAATATTAGGCTTCATATTCATATGATGAGTTGATTGAGAAAGCTGTCCAGGGATAAGACGGTTGGTCTTTAAATTGACGTCTTGCTGAGTAGATGGGATAGTTTGGAACCAATTTAAGCTTGTGTCAGCCTATGCAGGCTGGTCGTACAATAATTGGGCCTATTTTGATTGGGCCAGGCCACATCTTAATCGGCTTGCTAGTTACTTGTGAGAAAATTGAGCAACATTTTGACCCCTAAACTCATTTCTATGAAATAGGGCGGGCTTATCATTTCACAAAGATGTCGGCATGTGGACCTCTACTTTGCATTTAATGCGTTCTCCAAATGGCGCTATGCCATTGGCTATGACAGTTTGTCTTTTCAAACATGGCATGGACACATGTTTTCGACGTGGGTGAACTGACAATTGCATTCATTACATCTAGATGGTCGAGATTCCAAGTCAATTTGAATCCCATGGCTGAGACCAAGGGGGTAGGTTAATAAAAGCTGCCCTTCTCCTCTTCTTCACCTTCATTGAAAGAAAAAAACAAAAATTCCACTAAAAAAGCTTAAGCTTCCTCAAATCCCCGACTTTTCAAACTTCCTTCGATAGAAAAGGTTGAGTTCTTCTCTGCCTTTATCTCTGTCGTGGTAGGCGTCGCCGACGTGGCGAAGCTTTGAGTTTTTTCTGCCATTTTCCTTTTTTTCTCTTTCGATTTTTTTGCTTTCGATGTTGTAAATATTATATTACTGTAAGATTTCGGCTACAAAGCTTTGAAATTTGCATGCTATGATCGGGAATCCCCTTTTCTGGCCATCTTTCGACATCAATCAACCATCGCTCCATGTCAATGGTGGTTGATGTAACAATCCTACTTTATACGACATAATAATATGCAAATTTAATTAAGATAGAAATGTTCGAATTTGATTATTTTTATAATTATTATTTTTGAAGTAAATATGTAATTAATTAGTCTATTTAATAAAAGATTTTGTTTTAATCAACTGAATTAAATTAATAAATTCTTTTTGGATAATATTTTGAAACTGAAAGAGAATTTTTTTATAAATATAAAACATTTTAAAATATAAATAATTTTTATATGATTGATATAATTAAAAAATAAAATAAAAAGTATTAAATTGGATGAAATTTTATTGTTATTGAAATATAATTTGTAAAATGAAGTGCATATCAATTTATTTTGGGTTGAAATTTATTTATAAATAGATAAAGAAGTTATTAGAAGAAAAGAAAGAAAAATAAATGGGCAAAATCAAAAATTAATTATGTGCTTGTCTGTCATTCTCTTATAAGAGTCTATGGCTGAGAGATCTTTTTGTCTGATTTTTTGTTTCTATCTTTTATGACCATTCAGTCGAGAGTTTCACCTCTCTAAGGAACGTGGGTTAAGATAAACGATTTCATACGTTGAGTATTTGATTGACTTCGATGTTTATTGAGTTTGTGTTTCTTGATATATCTGAGGGCCTAACATTTGGAAGTTATTGCTTCCATTATAAATTTAGGTAAAGATAATTATTTGGATATTGTTTTTGATATTTTGTATGAATTGTGTTTTTTTGCCGGTTTGTGTCTTCGGCTATCTCCAAGGACTAACAGTTGGAAGTCTTTACTTCCACCATGACCGTAAGTTGAGATAGTATTTTTGGATATTTATTTCTGTATTTTGTATGAACTACATTCTATTTAGGTTCCATATTTCTTGATTTATATTCTATGGCTTAACAGTCGGAAGTTCTTCTACCACTAGGGTTATAAATCGAGATTTGTAAGCCTTGTTAATGAGGTTCTGATTATTTATTTGGGATTTCGCGTTTCTTGGTTTATCTTTTAAGGCTTAGCAGTTGGAAGTCTTCAATTCCATTAGGATTGTATGTCAAGCTAGATATTTTGGCCGTTGACTTCTTTATTTTATATGACTTGTGTTCATACCTTTATCTCCAACTTTTATGGATATATCGTGTGCTGGTCCATAGTATTTTATGTTATTAATGAGTTTTATTGTATCATCCAATTTATGTATGTTGTGATTCTTATATGCTTATATGTATTCCATGATTGATTATCGAGATGTGTGGCATGGTATATTATTACGATGTTATGATGAATTTTATGTTGTGTCATATACATACTTTGCCTTTTGTTACCATGCTTTATTGTGATATACTCACCTTGGATTTAGACATCTAACTCGATTATTATTTATATTATACCCGAATCAGTCCAAGACTTTTTAGATACTAGGACATTAGCTACTTTGGATGTTGGGCTTTAGAGGGGACAACACACACACACACACACTATATCATATTTTGTACATTTTCCTTTAATCATCTACTTGTAATTGTTTTGATGGTATGGCTATAAGTTGTGTATTGTGTATGTGACTTGATGTATATTATCGATGTGCGTCGGAAACTCCATTTTTGTGATTCGCTTGGTTGTATATATGTATTGATATGTATTATATTGTTCTACTGCGATCTGTGACTTTGTGTTTGTGTCTGTGTGTGTATCTTTTTGTGTGTGTGTGTGTGTGTGTATGTTGTGTGTTGTTATCTTGGAAAACCCATATGTTTATTGCTTTGTGTCGAAACCAGATACGCATATTGTTGCCATATTTTGAGGTAAGAATATGTACCTTTTCCTTATATACCAAGCACATGCATTGCATTTAATGTACATTGAATATTGTAGGCAAGCTAATTGATTAGGTGCATTTCCGGTCGCTTCGCTATAGTGTTTTGTATAGTTGGATATAGGGCTTTGTCATTACTCTACATGCTTATGTGATTAGGTAGATTGATGACTATGGCCTGGCTTCAATGATATTGGAGGTGAAACGTTGCCAAGGACCAATGTGTAAAGAACAGGTCAATCAAGCTATGATATGACAAGACGAGGTGTCGTAATGCCGGGTCAAAGATGGTTATGCTTGAGCCGGCCTTGAAAGATGGGTGTTGTTTGAAGTTCTCTGAGTGTGTCGACCGGCTATGGAGCCGGTGTAGAAGGCCTGGCCTAGGCCGGTCTGGATGTAGATAGCCATGAATAAGCTGGTTGTTCTTGCCTAATTTTACTGAGAGTTGGCTAGTGCTAAGGATCATGCCATGGAGGCAATTGTAGGCTGAATGTGAGATGATAGGACGAGCTGCTTAGAACTGATCAAAGCAGTTGTGCTGAAGCCTGACCAAGGATGGATCATGCTTAAGTAGGTATTGTCGAATATGCGGTTGCCAAAGCGGTCTTAAGTTGTACGGATCGACAACTGAAGTGATGTTGAGTGGAAGGGCTGACTTGGAGTCGGGCTGAAAGTGAGCCGACATGGGAGAGTCGGTCGTCATCGAGATGGGCCAGAGTAAACCGGGAAGGGAAATATTTAGCTTCATATGATGAGTCGACTGAGAAAGCTGTCCAGGGATAAGACGGCTGGTTTTTAACTTGACATCTTGCTGAGTAGATGGGATAGTTTGGAACCAATTTAAGCTTGTGTCAGCCTGTCGGGCTGGTCGTGCAATAATAGGGCCAGTTTTCGTTTGGCCAGGCCACATCTTAATTGGCTTGCTAATTACTTGTGAGAAAATTGAGCAACATTTTGACCCCCAAACTCATTTCTATTAAATGGGGCGGGCTTATCATTTCACAAAGATGTTGACATGTGGACCTCTACTTTGCATTTAATACGTCCACCAAATGGCGCTATGCCATTGGCTTTGACGGTCTGTCTTTTCAAACATGGCATGGACACATGTTTTCGACGTGGGTGAACTAACAATTGCATTCATTACGTCTATATGGTCAAGATTCAAGTCAATTTGAATCCCATGGCTGAGACCAAGGGGGTAGATTTATAAAAGCTGCCATTCTCCTCTTCTTCACCTTCATTGAAAGCAGAAAAAAAAATGCCACTAAAAAAGCTTAAGCTTTCTCAAATCCTCGACTTTTCAAACTTCCTTCGATAGAAAAAGTTGAGTTCTTCTCTGCCTTTATCTCTGCCACGGTAGGCATCGCCTACGTGGTGAAGCTTTGAGTTTTTTCTGTCGTTTTCCTTTTTTCTCTTTCGATCTTTTGCTTTCGATGTTGTAAATACTGTAATACTGTAAGATTTCGGCTACAAAGCTTTGATATTTGCATGCTATGATCGGGAATCCCCTTTTCTGAACATCTTTCGACATCAATCAACCATCGCTCCATGTCAATGGTGGTTGATGTAACAATCCTACTTTATACGACATAATAATATACAAATTTAATTAAGATAGAAATGTTCGAATTTGATTATTTTTATAATTATTATTTTTGAAGTAAATATGTAATTAATTAGTCTATTTAATAAAAGATTTTGTTTTAATAAACTGGATTAAATCAATAAATTCTTTTTGGATAATATTTTGAAAGAGAATTTTTTTTAATAAATATAAAATATTTTAAAATACAAATAATTTTTATATGATTGATATAATTAAAAAATAAAATAAAAAAGTATTAAATTGGATGAAATTTTATTGTTATTGAAATATAATTTGTAAATAAAGTGCATATCAATTTATTTTGGATTGAAATTTATTTATAAATAGATAAAGAAGTTATTAGAAGAAAAGAAAGAAAAATAAATGGGCAAAATCAAAATTTAAAAGTAACCATAATAAAATTAAGCCCAGGAAAACACTTTCATTTGCAAATCTCAAACCTGAACTCCCTGTTGCCCTAAGACCATAAATTCCAAAATTCTGGAAGGAAAAAAATCGCGCATGATACTTGAAGCTTAGCATCGTCGACGCTGCCGAAGGTAAAGGAGAAGCCTCAAATAGACTAGCAGTTGATGATGCTTGCTGTTGTGATGCTAGGACAGAGACGTGGAGAGTTGTGTGTGCAGGGCTTGGTTGCGACGAATAGGGGAAATCGCGATGTGTGGGTGCTGGCAACTTTGACATAGTCGACGCAAGCATGTTCACACGTGAGTCGGGTATTGGAGGAGCGTTTGTATGGGCAGTGACATGATGATATGGAGCTAGAACTGGCGGAGCTAGCCTGGCTTTACGACGCTAGGGGCTAAAGGCGTCAATTTAGGGCTTTGCATGATCTTCAGGGTGCGTGTGCTAGCGATGATGGAGGCTTTGCAAGGTAGTGTATGAAGGTGGTAGCTTGACATCAATGGTAGTAACGATCTTCGTTGGGAGTTCAGTGAGTACTTACACTCACATTCATATCTATATCTCGTTGTTTGTTATGTATTTACCATGTTTATTGATTGAATTGCATGGTTGAATTGATTGGTTATGATATTGGATATGGCTTTATGTTGATGGTGAATTAATGTATGTTGGATTATCAAATTGCAAAGAAGACGATGTCCAAATGTATTTTGATTGGTATAGTTTATTTACATATTTTTACATGGATGACCCAAGCTCGATGGAATTCGACTCGGGCCAAACGATAAATTTTATAGAAGATTGATTGATATTTGGGAGAATCTTGCTCCATGGTTTATATTTTTGGATTTACTTACTTTCTTGTTTCAAAAGGCTTTGAATAGCCTTGGAAAAATTATTTTAATGATTTTTAAATCTCATAGAAGTATTTTTGGATAATAAAAGGATTTATTGGAAATTGCATTAGATATAAAAGCTCTTATAAAAACGAAAATAGAGAATTTCCAAAAATACTAGAATGTATAGGATTTTTCCAAGCATAAATGAAGGGTATTAGTAATATTTTCAAAAAGGAATTTCTTTGCTAAAGTGTATATTTAATATAAAGGATCTAAGAATATTTTGAAAATGGGATTTTGAGTATATACGCCTATTTGAAGATAACCCAATTGTGAAACATTTTGGAATAGTTTTAAGCGTACCAAAAGCATAAATCCCTTTTTACACATATGTATAGTTTGATTTGAATTAGTTTATACTGATGTTTATGTGAAATTCTATAGAATGAGAATTTAAAGTAAATGGTTAAGAAATACCAAGCATTATGGGATGTTTAGTAATATTATTCTGATTACTCTCCTATCTTTTATATAGAATATTTCATTTGTATTGTGTTTTACTCCTATATAATAAGGATGCTGAATAAATGGATTAGTAATACTGTGTAGTATGGGATGCTCGGTGATTATTCTATGAACTCATGTTATAGAAAATTGTTGTTTTAGTGAGTGTAGTTTACTAGTTATCATTAAAAATTCGATTAATACTGAGTGGTATGGGACGCTCAAGTGATCATTGTTCGGTTACTATTGGTGAGTAGATATCACATATTTATAAAGATGGGTAAGGAATTTGCGATATCCTCGAGAGGTGACTCTTTTATAGTGATTAGTAGTCGAGAGTCAATTACTTTCCAAGGGCTACAAGTTGGAGCTATGTTAGGATTTATAGACTCACCTTCTAAGGACTAACTAGTCGAGTATCGTTATCTACTCTTAGGGCTAGTAGTCGAGGATTTATTATGTCGAGATACTCTCATTTGGATGCATAGAGTTGAGAGTACTTATTATTACTCTCATTAGGACTCATCTAGTCAAGGGTATTCATTTCACCCTCCAAGGACTTACTAGTCGAGTATTATTATCTACTCTTAGGTCTAGTAGTCGAGGATTTATTATGTTGAGGTGATCCCTTAAGACTTTTTGGGTTGAGAATATTGTTGGAAATCTATGTCATATAGTTCATTCCACTGTGGAGAGCGCATAATTAGGAACCGTCAGATAAGCTAGTATCCACCTAACGGTCCTGATTGCAGGGTTTCTCCTCGGATCTGTAATGTCACTTTGTTGAGTTTGTAGGCTGAGTGTTAGTATTCTCATTAGAGCCATTACCCAAATGTCACTTAAGAACCAAGATTCCATTACCAATGGAAAGTAGGAATGGTAACCCGACATTAGCATTTCTTGAAACAGTTCTATAGTATGTTAGTCTTCCATCTAGATGACCTAGGTAGATCCATTTCTTGTAAGATATTTAATTTTAGCACCTCACTAGAATCGATGACTATTTGGCATTAGAGACTAGCTGCGTGCTCATTTGTCACTTGGGATTACCTAACCCAAGACGGCCTTGTGTGTTCTACCTATGACATTAGGGACTTGTTATGTGCTTGTCTGTCATTCTCTTATAAGAGTCTATGGCTGAGAGATCTTTTTGTCTGATTTGTTGTTTCTATCTTCTAGGACCATTCAGTCGAGAGTTTCACCTCTCTAAGGAACGTGGGTTAAGATAAATGGTTTCGTACGTAGAGTATTTGATTGACTTCGATGTTTATTTAGTTTGTGTTTCTTGATATATCTGAGGGCCTAACATTTGGAAGTTATTGCTTCCATTATAAATGTAGGTAAAGATAATTATTTGGATATTGTTTTTGATATTTTGTATGAATTGTGTTTTTTTGTAGGTTTGTGTTTTCGGCTATCTCCAAGGACTAACTGTCGGAAGTCTTTACTTCCACCATGACCGTAAGTCGAGATAGTATTTTTGGATATTTATTTCTGTATTTTGTATGAACTACGTTCTATTTAGGTTCCATATTTCTTGATTTATATTCTATGGCTTAACAGTCGGAAGTTCTTCTACCATTAGGTTATAAATCGAGATTTGTAAGCCTTGTTAATGATGTTTGATTATTTATTTGGGATTTCGCGTTTCTTGGTTTATCTTTTAAGGTTTGGCTGTTGGAAGTCTTCAATTCCATTAGGATTGTATGTCAAGATAGATATTTTGGCTATTGACTTTTTTATTTTGTATGACTTGTGTTCGTACCTTTATCTCTAACTTTTATGGATATATCGTGTGCTGGTCCATAGTATTTTGTGTTATTAATGAGTTTGATTGTATAACCCAATTTATGTATGTTGTGATTCTTATATTCTTATATGTATTCGAGATTGATTATCGAGATGTGTGGCATGGTATATTATTATGATGTTATGATGGATTTTATATTGTGTTATGTACATACTTTGCCTTTTATTACCATGCTTTATTGTGATATACTCACCTTGGATTTAGACATCTAACTCGATTATTATTTATATTATACCCGAATCAGTCCAAGACTTTTTAGATACCAGGACATTAGCTACTTTGGATGTTGGGCTTTAGAGGGGACAACACACACATACACACTATATCATATTTTGTACATTTTCCTTTAATTATCTACTTGTAATTGTTTTGATGGTATGGCTACAAGTTGTGTATTGTGTATGTGACTTGATGTATATTATCGATGTGCGTCGGAAACTCCATTTTTGTAGACTCGCTTATTTGTGTATATATTGATATGTATTATATTTTTCTACTGTGATCTGTGACACTTTGTTTTTGTGTGTGTGTGTATCTTTTTGTGTGTGTGTGTATGTATGTTGTATGTTGTTATCTTGGTAAACCCACATGTTTATTGCTTTGTTTCGAAACCAGATGCGCATACTGTTGCTATATTTTGAGGTAAGAATATGTACCTTTTCCTTCTATACCAAGCACATGCATTGCATTTAATGTACATTGAATATTGTAGGCAAGCTAATGGATTAGGTGTATTTCCGGTCGCTTTGCTATAGTGTTTTGTACAGTTGGATATAAGGCTTTGTCTTTACTCTACATGCTTATGTGATTAGGCAGATTGATGACTATGGCCTGGCTTCAATGATATTGGAGGTGAAACGTTGCCAAGGACCAATGTGTAAAGAACAGGTCAATCAAGCTATGATATGACAAGACAGGTTGTCGTAATGTCGGGTCAAAGACGGTTATGCTTGAGCCGGCCTTGAAAGATGGGTATTGTTTGAAGTTGTCTGAGTGTGTCGACTGGCTATGGAGCCGGTGCAGAAGGCCTGGCTTCAATGATATTGGAGGTGAAATGTTGCCAAGGACCAATGTGTAAAGAACAGGTCAATCAAGCTATGATATGACAAGACGGGCTGTCGTAATGCTGGGTCAAAGACGGTTATGCTTGAGCCGGCCTTGAAAGATGGATATTGTTTGAATTTGTTTGAGTGTGTCGACTGGCTATGGAGCCGGTGCAGAAGGCCTGGCGTAGGCCGGTCTGGATGTAGATAGCCATGAATAAGCTGGTCGTTCTTGCCTAAATTTACTGAGAGTTGGCTAGTGCTAAGGATCATGCCGTGGAGGTAATTGCATGAATGTGAGATGATAGGACGAGCTGCTTAGAACTGATCAAAGCAGTTATGCTGAAGCCTGACCAAGGATGGATCATTCTTAAGTAGGTATTATCGAATATGCGGTTGCGAAGGCATTCTTAAGTTGTACGGATCGACAACTAAAGTGACGTTGAGTGGACGGGAAGACTTGGAGTGGGGCTGAAAGTGAGCCGACATGGGAGAGTCGGTCGTTATCGAGATGGGCCAGAGTGAACCGAGAAGGGAAATATTTAGCTTCATCTTCATATGATGTGTCGATTGAGAAAGTTGTCCCGGGATAAGACGACTGGTCTTTAACTTGACTCTTGCTGAGTAGATGGGATAGTTTGGAGCTAATTTAAGCTTGTGTCAACCTGTCGGGCTGGTTTTGCAATAATTGGGCCGATTTTGATTGGGCCAGGCCACATCTTAATCGTCTTGCTAATTACTTGTGAGAAAATTGAGCAACGTTTTGACCCCCAAAATCATTTCTATGAAATGGGGCGGGCTTATCATTTCACAAAGATGTTGGCATGTGGACCTCTACTTTGCATTTAATGCGTTCTCCAAATGACGCTATGCCATTGACTATGACGGTTTGTCTTTTCAAACATGGCATGGACACATGTTTTCGACGTGGGTGAACCGACAATTGCATTCATTACATCTAGATGGTCGAGATTCCAAGTCAATTTGAATCCCATGGCTGAGACAAAGGGGGTAGGTTTATAAAAGCTGCCCTTCTCCTCTTCTTCACCTTCATTGGAAGCAAAAAAAACAAAAATGCCACTAAAAAAGCTTAAGCTTCCTCAAATCCTCGACTTTTCAAACTTCCTTCGATAGAAAAGGTTGAGTTCTTCTCTGCCTTTATCTCTATCGTGGTATGAGTCGCCGACGTGGCGAAGCTTTGAGTTTTTTCTGCCGTTTTCCTTTTTTTCTCTTTCGGTTTTTTGCTTTCGATGTTGTAAATACTGTAATACTGTAAGATTTCGGCTATGAAGCTTTGATATTTGCATGCTATGATCGGGATCCCCTTTTCTGGCCATCTTTCGACATCAATCAACCATCGCTCCATGTCAATGGTGGTTGATGTAACAACCCTACTTTATACGACATAATAATATGCAAATTTAATTAAGATAGAAATGTTCGAATTTGATTATTTGTATAATTATTGTTTTTGAAGTAAATATGCAATTAATTAGTTTATTTAATAAAAGATTTTGTTTTAATCAACTGAATTAAATTAATAAATTCTTTTTGGATAATATTTTGAAACCGAAAGAGAATTTTTTTATAAATATAAAATATTTTAAAATATAAATAATTTTTATATGATTGATATAATTAAAAAATAAAATAAAAAAGTATTAAATTGGATGAAATTTTATTGCTATTAAAATATAATTTGTAAAATGAAGTGCATATCAATTTATTTTGGATTGAAATTTATTTATAAATAGATAAAGAAGTTATTAGAAGAAAAGAAAGAAAAATAAATGGGCAAAATCAAAATTTAAAAGTAACCATAATAAAATTAAGCCCAGGCAAACACTTTCACTTGCAAATCTCAAACCTGAACTCCTTATTGCCCTGAGACCATAAAATCCAAAATTCTCGAAGGAAAAAAAATCGCGCACGATACTCGAAGCTTAGCATCGTCGACGCTGCAGAAGGTAAAGGAGAAGCCTCGAATAGACTAGCAGTTGATGATGCTTGCTGTTTTGATGCTAGGGCAGAGACGTAGAGCTATGCGTGTGTAGGGCTTGGCTGCAATGAATAGGGGAAATCGCGATGTGTGGGTGCTGGCAACTTTGACATAGTGGACGCAAGCATGTTCGCACGTGAGTCAGGTATTGGAGGAGCGTTTGTATGGGCAATGACATGATGATATGGAGCTAGAACTGGCGGAGCTGGCCTGGCTTTACGACGCTCGGGGCTAAAGGCGTCAATTTAGAGCTTTGCATGAACTTCAGGACGCGTATGCTTGCGATGATAGAGGCTTTGCAAGGTAGTGTATGAAGGTGGTAGCTTGACATCAATGGTAGTAATGATCTTCGCTAGGAGTTCAGTTAGTACTTACACTCACATTCATGTATATATCTCGTTGTTTGTTATGTATTTACCATGTTTATTGATTGAATTGCATGGTTGAACTGATTGGTTATGATATTGGATATGGCTTTGTGTTGATGGTGAATTAATGTATGTTGGATTATCAAAATGCAAAGAAGACGCTGCCCAAATGCATTTTGATTGGTATAGTTTATTTACATATTTTTACATGGATGACCGAAGCTCGATGGAATTCGACTCGGGCCACACGATAAATTTTATAGAAGATTAATTGATATTTGGGAGAATCTTGCTCCATGGTTTATATTTTTGGATTTACTTACTTTCTTGTTTCAAAAGGCTTTGAATAGCCTTGGAATAATTATTTTAAGGATTTTTAAATCTCATAGAAGTATTTTTGGATAATAAAAGGATTTATTGGAAATTGCATTGGATATAAAAGCTCTTATAAAAATGAAAATAGAGAAGTTCCAAAAATACTAGAATGTATAGGATTTTTCCAAGCATAAATGAAGGGTATTAGTAATATTTTCAAAAAGGAATTTCTTTGCTAAAGTGTATATTCAATATAAAGGATCTAAGAATATTTTGGAAATGGGATTTTGAGTATATACGCCTATTTTAAGATAACCCAATTGTGAAACATTTTGGAATAGTTTTAAGAGTATCAAAAGCATAAATCCCTTTTTACATATATGTATAGTTTGATTTGAATTAGTTTATAATGATGTTTATGTGAAATTCTATAGAATGAGAATTTAGAGTAAATGGCTAAGAAATACTAAGCATTATAGGATGTTTAGTAATATTATTCTGATTACTCTCTTATCTTTTATATAGAATATTTCATTTTTATTTGTTTTACTCCTATAAAATAAGGATGTTGAATAAATGGAATAGTAATACTGTGTAGTATGGGATGCTTGGTGATTATTCTATGAACTCATGTTATAGATAATTGTTGTTTTAGTTAGTGTAGTTTACTAGTTATCATTAAAAATTCGATTAATACTGAGTGGTATGGGACGCTCAAGTGATGATTGTTCAGTTACTATTGGTGAGTAGACATCACATATTTCTAAAGATGGATCAAGAATTTGCGATATCCTCGAGAGGTGACTCTTTTATAGTAGTAGTCGAGAGTCAATTACTTTCCAAGGGCTACAAGTTGGAGCTATGTTGGGATTTATAGATTCACCCTCTAAGGACTAACTAGTCGAGTATCGTTATATACTCTTAAGGCTAGTAGTCAAGGATTTATTATGTTGAGATACTCTGATTTGGATGCATAGAGTTGAGAGTACTTATTATTACTCTCATTAGGACTCATCTAGTCAAGGTATTCGTTTCACCCTCCAAGGACTTATTAGTCGAGTATTATTATCTACTCTTAGGTCTAGTAGTTGAGGATTTGTTACGTTGAGGTGATCTCTTAGGAATTTTTGGGTTGAGAGTATTGTTGGAAATCTATGTCATATAGTTCATTCCACTGTGGAGAGCGCATAATTAGGAACCGTCGGATAGGCTAGTATCCACCTAACGGTCCTGATTGCAGGGTTGCTCCTCGGATATGTAATGTCACTTTGTTGAGTTTGTTGGTTGAGTGTTAGTATTCTCATTAGATCCATTACCCAAACGTCACTTAAGAACCAACATTCCATTACCAATGGCAAGTAGGAATGGTAACCAGATATTAGCATTTCTTGAAACAGTTCTATAGTATGTTAGTCTTCCATCTAGATGACCTAGGTAGATCCATTTTTTGTAAGATATTTAATTTTATCACCTCACTAGAATCGATGATTATTTGGCATTAGAGACTAGCTGCGTGCTCATTTGTCACTTGGGATTACCTAACCCAAGACGGCCTTGTGTTTTCTACCTATGACATTGGCGACTTGTTATGTGCTTGTCTGTCATTCTCTTACAAGAGTCTATGGCTGAGAGATCTTTTTGTCTGATTTTTTGTTTCTACCTTCTAGGACCATTCAGTTAAGAGTTTTACCACTCTAAGGAACGTGGGTTAAGATAAATGGTTTCGTACGTTGAGTATTTGATTGACTTTGATGTTTATTGAGTTTGTGTTTCTTGATATATCTGAGGGCCTTACGTTTGGAAGTTATTGCTTCCATTATAAATGTAGGTCAAGATAATTATTTGGATATTGTTTTTGATATTTTGTGTGAATTGTGTTTTTTTGTAGGTTTGTGTTTCCGACTATCTCTAAGGACTAACAGTCGGAAGTCTTTGCTTCCACCATGACCGTAAGTCGAGATAGTATTTTTGGATATTTATTTCTGTAGTTTGTATGAACTACGTTCTATTTAGGTTCCATATTTCTTGATTTATATTCTATGGCTTAACAGTCGGAAGTTCTTCTACCGTTAGGGTTATAAATCAAGATTTGTAAGCCTTGTTAATGATGTTTTGATTATTTATTTGGGATTTTGCGTTTCTTGGTTTATCTTTTAAGGCTTAGTAGTTGGAAGTCTTCAACTCCATTAGGATTGTATGTCAAGATAGATATTTTGGCCATTGACTTTTGTATTTTGTATGACTTGTGTTCATACCTTTATCTCTAACTTTTATGGATATATCATGTGCAGGTCCATAGTATTTTGTGTTATTAATGAGTTTGATTGTATAACCCAATTTATGTATGTTGTGATTCTTATATGCTTATATGTATTCCATGATTGATTATCGAGATGCGTGGCATGGTATATTATTACGATGTTATGATGGATTTTATGTTGTGTCATATACATACTTTGCCTTTTATTACCATGCTTTATTGTGATATACTCACCTTGGATTTAGACATCTAACTCGATTATTATTTATATTATACCCGAACCGGTCCAAGACTTTTTAGATACTAGGACATTAGCTACTTTGGATGTTGGGCTTTAGAGGGGACGACACACACACTATATCATATTTTATACATTTTCCTTTAATTCTCTACTTGTAATTGTTTTGATGATATGGCTACAAGTTGTATATTATATATGTGACTTGATGTATATTATCGATGTGCGTCAGAAACTCTATTTTTGTAGACTCGCTTAGTTGTATATATATTGATATGTATTATATTTTTCTTCTGCGATCTGTGACTCTGTGTTTTTGTGTGTGTGTGTGTATGTATGTTGTGTGCTGTTATCTTAGTAAACCCACATTTTTATTGCTTTGTGTCGAAACCAGATACGCATATTGTTTCTATATTTTGAGGTAAGAATATATACTGGTGTTAGCCCAGGGGAATATTCATGTGTGGTCACTCTAACAAGCCTCATTCTCCATATTCCCAAATAGTATTCTTTAGTAATACCCTTTTAGTACTATGGGTATAGAGGTGAGGCGTTACAGTTTGGTATTAAAGTAGGTTCAGAACAATATATAGAATATAGGTGACACAAGTCATGGCTTTAGAGTGACTTAGAGTCCCTATTCCCCTTGGGTATGTGGTAGTTACCCTATGTCAAAAGGGAAAGTAGGAGTATATGATGATTACTGAGGTAATCATCTGGGGATGTACTTGTTATTTTTTTATTATGTATATATATATCCCCTTATCCCTACCTCTTTTGTGTTTTGTCTCCGTGTGAAATAGAAGTTGTTGAGGAAGGTAGTGAAGCAAGTAGAGGTTAGCCTAACTAGTAGTGTCGGAATTGGTAATGTTAAGAAAACCTTTGTGTGTCTTCAATGAGAATGAAATACCTCGGTTACGAAAGCCGTAAAGACCTTAATCTGAATCTCACATTACAAATACTATACAATTCTAGATTGTAATGAGGGGATTTTGAGTAGGAGGATCGAGCAGTGATCAGAGTTGTGTAGCGAAAATTGATAAATATGTTTCCACTGAAGGAATTTGTTTGCTTGTTTCACAATGTGTATATTGTTATATTAATGCTTATTTGATATTATGGATGGATGATATATGATGAATTACATTGTTATTAATGGCTGATGAATTTAATATATGAAAATTTCAAAAATAAGTATTTTCATATTAATAAGCATATGATTTAATGAAATTTGATTTTATAAAGTGATTGAAAATGTTTTAGTGCTTTATTTTGGTGTTAATTTGTCCATTAAGTGGTTTTGGAGTTTTAGTCTATGCGTCTAGCCAACGTAATAGATAGAGATTCATAAATATTATGATGAGACATTTGGACATAATATTTTGAAAATTATATTTTGAGTGAGTTTTGAGATTTTGAAAAGGATAATGTTTTTAAAGAATATTTTGAAACGAAAATATTCTTGTTGAAAAACATGATCTATTATTTTGGGAAGCAAGTAATATTTTATTATAAGTAGGAAATTAATTTGAAAGAAGTTGAAATTTTGGAGAATAAAGATTTTGGAAAAGATGTTTTGAAGATAAAATAATATTTTAAAGAAGTATATTGAGCTGTATTTTTTGAAAAGGAAGCATCGTATGGTATTTTGATAAAGAATAATAAAGTAGTTTGAGGAAAAAATATATTCCATAATATAAAAACATATCTTGAAAAAAATGATTCATTTAAAGATGTTTTGAAATCATTTCAAAAGAAATGAAACTCAATGTAAAGAAAAAGCAAAGAAAGTGTTGTTTTATGATAAATGAATTTTATTTTTGGGGTTTTTAATAAATTAAATTCAAAGTTAGTTATTTGAAATTTTTTGCTTTAAATAAATGAAGAATTTTGGGCAATTCATAGAAAATGTTAAGCTAAAGCTATGATTTGTTTAATTATAAATCTCAAACCATTGATCAATTTTCAACAATTTTAAATTTATTTGACGGCTATGCCATTAGTGAACATTCATTACTTGAAATGCAATGTAAAATTTTGTGGTTAACTATGGTTTAAAATGTGTTAAAATGGACGTATATTGCTGCCCTAAAACTGAAAACCTCGTATAACACTATTGAATTCATTGATCATAATTTTCAGACAGTTTATCTGATTTCGACAATCTTTCCATTTCTGGAAAGCTAATAAGAGAAGGAACAGCATTTGTTTTAAGCTTTCACAAAATTTTGTCGTTTTCTAGGCTAATAATGTAGGTTTGTAAAGTGGGCATGCACTTGTAATTTAATTCCATATTATACTACCTTTTGGGTAAACACTATAACTCTTGATCTACTTGACATTTTTGTAATTTGAAAGTTGTTTTGAAAAGCTAATACGCTATGCAGCAATTCCCTCTTTGAAACCATTAGTTAGTTCGGTGTTTCCGAACTTTAAAATCCTATCGAAAAATGGTTAACATGAATGTTGTGTTTCTTTTACATTAGTTGGATGCACACTTATTCTATCCTTTATTGTGTACAACTAATGTTTAATTTGAGTTAAGAATAAGTGTTCAAAATGACTAATTGGATAATTTGGCGAAGATAGCTCGCTTTTACTCGCGTAATAACATGGAAACTTGCTTATCACTAATAAAAATGTACGTTTGTACACTATATCGATGTACAATGTGATATTATATTGATTTCCCATGTTGGGATATGTGTGTAATATTGTGTTGTGATTTTTTGGACCACTCTTTGTCAAAGGAGTCCCTGTTAAAATTTTTTGAAAAATTTGATGCTTGAAAAATTTTCATAAAAGTTTATCGTATGCGAAAATAGAAAGTCGTTGAATGAGTATTTAAATTGTAGCATGTGATAAGAGTAGTCAAAGAAAGAGAGAGAGCTAATTAGAGGATTGAGTAAGTTTAAGTTTGGTGGAAATTGTATAACACAAAGAAAGTTCAAGTTATGAGTTGTGTATGACGTCCCCCTATAAGAAATTGTGATGACACAATTTTAATAGGAGGAAGGCCTGTAACAACCCTACTTTCTATTCTATAATAATATGTGAATTTAATTAAAATAGAAATGTTCAAATTTGAATTTTTTTAATAATAATTATTTTTGAAGTAAATATGTACTTAAGTAAAGTCTATTTAATAAAAAAATTATTTTAGCTAACTAAATTAAATTATTAAATTCTTTTTTGATATTATTTTGAAACTGAATAAAATTTGTTAATCAATATAAAGTATTTTAAAATGTAAATAATTTTTAGATGGTTGAAATGATTGAAAAAATAAACAAAAAAGTATTGAATTAGAAGAAATCATGTATCGAAATATAATTTGTAGAATGACAATTTATATTGGTTTAAAATTTATTTATAAATAAATGAAGAAGTTATCAAAAGAAAAGAAGGAAAATAAATTGGCAAAATCAATATTTAAAAGTAACCTTAACAAAACTAAGCCCAAGCCCACACTTTCATTCACAAACCTCAAACCCAAACCCCTCTGTTGCCCTATGTCCTCAAAATCTAGAATACTCAAAGGGGGAAAAGTATCGCACATGATACATGAAGCATGGCATCTTCGATCCCGTGGAAATAGGGGGACGCCAGAATAGATTGGCGGCTGATGATGGCTTCTGTCGTGATGCTAGGTTAGAGGCATGGAACTATGTGTGAGTAGGGCTTAGTTGGGCTTAATTACAATGAATAAAGGAATTTGCAATGTGGTTGTTGGCGAATTTGGCGTGGTGGAGGCGCGCCCATTCATGCATGAATTAGGTGTCAAAGGAGTGTTTTTAAGGCAGTGGCGAAGTAACATAATGATGGAACTGGCGGAGCTGGCTTACCTTAACAACGCCAGGGGCTAAAGGTGTCAATTAAGGGTTGTGTGTGAACTTCGAGATGCATATACTAGCGACAATGAAGGTGTTTCAATGTAGTGGCTAAAGGTGGTAGCATCGAGATCGATAGTAGTAAAGGTCTTCGCTAGGAGTTCGGTGAGTATTTACCTCACATTTATATCCATATCTCATTGCTTGTTACATATTTATCCTGTTTGTTGATTGAATTTCATGGATGAATTGATTGGTTGTGATATTGGATATGGTTTTATGTCGATGGTGAATTTACATATGTTGGTTTTTTTAAAATGATCAAATGCATCGTATAGACGACCAGAGTTCGATGGAATTTGACTTGGGCTAGACTATAAATTTGTATAGACGATTGGTTGATATTTTGGAGAATTTTGCACCATGGTTTGTATTTAGATTTATTTATTTTCATGTTTCAAATAGTTTTGAATAGCCGTGGAAAAATTATTTTAAGGATTTTGAAATCCTTAGTATTACTTTTGGATAATAAAAGGATTTATTGGAAATTGTTTTGGATATAAAAGTTTTTATAAAAATGAAAACAGAGAATTTTCAAGAATACTAGAATACATGGATTTTTTACAAGTATAAATGAAGGGTTTTGATAATATTTTTGAAAAGAAATTTATTTTGTCAAGTGTATATTTGCTATGAAGAATTCAAGCATATTTTCGAAAGGGTCTTTTGAGTATATAAGCCTACTTTGAAGATAAACCAATTGTGAAACATTTTGGAATGGTTTTAAGAGTATTAAAAGCATAAATCCCTTTTCACACACATGATGTTTGAAATTCTATATGTGAGAATTTTGAGTAAATGGTTAAGCAATACCAAGAGATATGGGACATTTGGTAATACTTTTTTGAAACTACCTTGACTTTTCATACATAATATTTGATTTGTGTTGTGTTTTAGTTCTATGTAATGAGGCTGTTGGATAAGCGGATTAATAATATCGGTTGGTATGGGATGCTTGGTAATATTTTTTTGGTTATTCTACTGACTCAAATTATAAAATAACTGTTGTTTTAGTGAGTGTAGTTTAGTAGTTACTAGTAAACATTCAAGTAATACTGAGCGGTGTGGAACGCTCAACCGATACTTGTTTGATTACTATTGGTGAGTATATGTCACATATATTTTAAAGACGGGTTAGGAATTTGTGATATTTTCTAAAGGTGACTTTTTTTTATAGAGATTAGTAGACAAGAGTCTATTACTGCCCAATGGCTACAAGTTGGAGCTATGTTGGGATTTATAGATCCGCCCTCTAAGGACTAACTAGTTAGTATCATTATCTACTCTTAGGGCTAATGGTCGAGGATTTATTACGTTAAGATACTCTTATTTGGATGCATGGAGTCGAGAGTACTTGTTATTATTCTCATTAGGTGTCATATAGTTGAGGGTGTTCAATTCACCCTCTAAGGACTAACTAGTTGAGTATCGCTATCTACTCTTAGGGCCAACAGTCGAGGATTTGTTTTATTAACACTATGCCACAAAGTGAATCAGATAACAGTGATCATACGACATAAGGTAGATTTTCTGTTATCCCACTTTTTTCACAGACCACATGACAAATCCATTTGTTGTCTGAAAAGCCACAGAATCTTTCATTTGTTGTCTGAATAGCCCATGAAATCTCTATGTACAAGCATGTTACTTAGACAACAGTTTATATGTTGTCTAATTTAAGTTATCAAAATTTGGTTTTGGCTCTTTTTTAAAACTGGGTTTCACTCTCAATATTCAGTACATTATTTTGTAGCCGCCTTCATTCCAATTCGTTCCCTCTCTTAATTCTTTCATTTGTAAAAGAAAAAAATGGCGTTCCAATTCTTCACCATCTTCGTTCCTCTCAAAATGCTTGCTTATCCCTCTTAATTTTAGAACCTGATAC
Organism: Allium cepa; assembly: GCA_030765085.1. Taxonomy (NCBI): domain Eukaryota; kingdom Viridiplantae; phylum Streptophyta; class Magnoliopsida; order Asparagales; family Amaryllidaceae; genus Allium; species Allium cepa. Next base: position 454,534,440 of record CM060938.1, on the reverse strand, counting down.
TCTCACCCTCTCAAAACATGGGTTAGTGAATTAGGGTTTCTTCTAAACACTCGCTTCAGGTCGCTCCTTTTGTCTTCGAGTTGCCTTCAAAAATTAGGGTTTCACATTACTTTCGTGAGTCGATGATATGTGAATTCAACTACTCGGTGTGATTTTTACCCTTTTTGATTTGTTGCATTCTCGACTTTTGATGCTGTGTGTTAAAAATCGGTATGCCAATGATGATTTTCGGTTAGTTATAAGGGTTAAAACCCTATATTTTTTGTGAATACTGATGTACTTGTTGGTTTGGTTGCTTTATTAGTGATTTTGAAATCCGATTGACGTTTGTATTATCTAGTTTTCTGATTTCCTCACTCGAGTTTGTCATCTGAGTTTTCTACACTTGAGCTTGTTAGTATTATCCGAGTTTGTTATCTTAGTTTTCAATGTACTTGTGAATGTACTTCCTGACTATGTTTCACTCAAATTCATTGTATATATGTACATATATGTGTATATATGTATACACCATGCTTGAGTTGCACTTGAGTTCATGTGCTTTGAGACATATGTGTTTTTAAATTTCTGTTTTGGGATGTATGTGTGTATATGTGTATATGTGTACATATATGTTTTGAGATATATATGTTGTGATCGTGAAAACTTTAGTTGCTGCTTTATTAGTTCATGTCCGAGTTAGAAAAAATATTTTGAACTTCCATGTATTTACATACATATGTATGTATGTATGTATGTGTGTGTGTGTGAATGTTCTTTTGATTCCTGTTCATTTGATTCTTGCACCTTACAAGTTCATGTGCTTGTCTTTTTCCCCTTGCATTTGTGATTCTTTCACTTATCTGCTAGTGTTTTCTTTGAACTAAAATGAAATGTTATGCCTGATGCTTGACAATGAGTGATATACTTATTGCCTTTCTACTCACTATGTCATATATACATGTATATACATATGTGTATATATGTATAAACAAGTTAGTGTACACTTGAGTTCATGTTCGAGTTAGTGGATGTTTTGAACTTCCATGTATATACATACATACATACATACATACATACATACATACATATGTGTGTGTATATGTGTGAGTGTTCTTTTGCTTGCATGTTGCCTTTTTCATGTCGATGTCCAAGTTAGTGTACACTTGAGTCATGTGTGTTGTTTCACTTGCTTGTTGCTTATCTCTGAACATGTGTTGCATATATACATGTATATACATATGTGTATATGTGTGTTGCTAACTAATACTTGAACTTAAGTGCTTGTATATACTCATATGTACTTTGATACTTAAAATGTGGTTCATCCATGTTACAGTTTCCTAGAACTTTGATGCTTATGTTGGCTATTGGTTCATACTTGATTCTGCCATGAATCCAGTTTGTTGTTGCTCGACTTTGTGCATCTCCACATGCATTGAATTGTTCATGTGTTCATATGTTCTATATATATGTATACATGAATATATATACATGTATATATATGTAGAATCTCTTAACCAAATTTTGAATAGCTTTGAGTTGTTCATGTATATATGTATATACATATGTGCTTTGAGCTAATTTTGAATTGCTTTGAGCTGCTTTTGAATTGTTCATGGGTTCATATGTTGAATTTTTAATGCATTTTGCTTTGATACTTGAATGGATTTTGCTTTGATTGCTTTCACCGAACCTTGAATGCATTTTGATACATGTATACATCCTTATGTACACATTCAAGGTTTATACATATATACACGTGCACATTCAAGGTTTATACATATATACATGTATGCATTTTGCTTTGAATGGTTTACACACACACATATGTATGTATGTATGTATGTATCTATACATGTATCAATTTCAAGCCATTCAAGTATCAAAGCAATCAAATATTTATACATGTATATATGCTTTGATACCAAAATGCATTTTGCTTTGATTACTTTCCCTAAACCTTGAATGTATACATCCTTGCCTTCCTTGAACCTTGAATGGCCTGAAATTGATGCTTGAATAACCTGAACCTTGAATGGTCTGAAACCTTGAATGGTTGTTACTGCTATATGCAGTCTTCTTGCTTGTTACTTCCATACACACACACACACATACATGTGTATTATATATGTGTGAAATATTGCTATGTTTTTCCTTTTTTTTTGTCTGGTTTATACTTGTGCAGTTCAGCTTTGTTCATATTGCTCCTATGTGCATCATACATGAACTGTTTTGAGATTTCTTGTCTTGTGTTCACTATGTACTCTTGTGTTTTTTGAATTGATGAAACTTGTATTCACTATGTACTCACTGTGCACATTTGTGCTGTACTTATCTTATATCATAGTTGATCTTGTTGCAGCGTGTGGTTTGCCTTTTTTTAAAGTCTGGTCGTCCTTAATTTTGTTAAAACTCAAATAACTTGCTGCACTACTCAAGTTGTTTCATTATGTTCACTGGTAATATTTTCCTGAGTGACATTGATTACATTATGTGCACTGGTAACATTGGTTACACATTCCCCTATGTGCATGTAAAACTGGTTGGAGGACCTGAGTGACATTGGTTACATTATGTGCACTGGTAACTCAGGCTAGAGTGTGCATTTTCCTAGCTGCACTTGCATATTTCTAGTTAGAGCACCTGAGTGTGCACCTGAGTTTGATTTTCTAGTTTGTATATATTCTGGTTTGCGTTTCATTTCCTTGTGCACCTGAGTTGAGCCCGATGAGGCTTGGGCTTGACCTTATGGATATTTGCACTGTGTTGAGCCTTCAAGCTTGACCTTTGCAATAACCCATGAGATTTAATTGATGTTTGGCCTTGTGATATTCACAGTGATACATTGTGCATATCATAAGTTTTCCATGCACATATATAATTGTCTGCCCATGTCTAAAACATGAAGAGAAAACTAACCCATAAACTGAGGCAATATTAATATTCAAATTACTTTTATTTTTGCAATTTAGATTTGCTTTCTTTTCCATTTTACCGCGTTGTTAATTTGGTAGGTATAAGAGATGACTGGACACAAGCCGGAGCAAGCAAATGAAGATCAATATTAAAATAAACTCGAGTGAGTGTAAGTAAGTGCTAGTAAAAAAATGTTATATATAAGAGTGTAGAGAAAAGTTCTATAGATAGTGAAAGCTGTATTGTAGTTAAAAATGTAAGAATGGTGAAAGTTGTATTGTATTTGAAAATGTAAGTATAGTGAAAGTTGTATTGTATTTGAATTTGATTTGAAATAAAATAATTTTTTAAATAAAATTGTGATTCATTATTTAATTTTGCAAATATAACATAAGTGTAGTTGATATGCATATCAGTCAATATTTATATGTTGTCTAATAGAAATTTTTAGAAATGATACTATAACATCGGACAATGTATGGTTTTTTTTTCTTTTGATGTGTTAGTGCATATTAAACGATGGTGCATATCTGTGGTCTGATATGTAATAAGACGGCACCGAAATAGACGACGAATCGATGTTCATTCAGACAACGGAGCATATTTGTCATCTGATTCATTTTGTCTCATAGTGTAAGGTGCTCTTATTAGGACTTTTCGAGTTGAGAGAATTATTGGGAATCTATGTTATGCGGTTCACTCTATTATAGAGAGTGTGTGGTTAGGACCCTTTGGATAGACTAGTACCTATCTTAATGACCTTGAGTGTAGGGTCGTGCCCTGGATCCATCATGTCATCTTGTTAAGTTTGCAAGCTAAGAGTTAATACTCTCATAAGAATCATGACCAATGCTTAGCGTGGTCTGACAACATGTTTATGATGCGCAAATGGATATTGGTGCCATGATTTTGAGAGTAATAAAGGGAAACAAGATGCGATCATTGGTATTCCTTGGAGCAGTGCTGTAGTACGCCAGTCTTCCATCTGGATGACCTAGGTAGATCCATTTCTTATAAGATATTTGACATTATCACCTCATTAGAGACGATGATTATTTGACATTAGAGACCAGCTCTTTGTTCTTATGTCATTTGAGATAGCCTAACCCAAGGCAGTTGCGTGTTATCATCCAATGACATGGGAGACTTGTTGTATGCTTATCTGCCATTCTCTTATAAGAGTCTATGGTTGATAGATCTTTTTGCCTGATTTTTTTTATTTTTATCTCTTAGGACCATTCAGTCAAGAGTTTTGCCTCTCCAAGGACCGTAAGTTGAGGTAAATGGTTTTGTACATTGAGTATTTGATTAACTTTGATGTCTAATGAGTTTGTGTTTCTTGATATTTTCTAGGGCTTAACAGTTAAAAATTATTTCTTCCATTAGGACTGTAGGTTGAAAATTTTTTTTGGATATTGTTTTTGATATTTTGTATGAATTGTGTTTTATTTGGGTTTGTCTTTCCGGCTATCTCTAAGGACTAACATTCGAAAGTCTTTACTTCCATCAGGACCACAAGTCGATATAGTATTCTTGGATATTTATTTCTATATTTTGTATGGAATATGTTCTATTTGGGTACCATATTTCTTGATTTATCTTCTGTATCTTAGCAATCAGAAGTTATTACTTCCATCAGGGCTATATGACAAGATTTGTAAGCCTTACTAGTGATGTTTTGATTAATTGTTTTGGATTCTACACTTCTTGGTTATCTTTTAAGGCTTGACAATCGGAAGTCTTCACTTCTATTAGGATTGTAAGTCGAGATTGGTATTTTGGTCGTTGACTTTTGTATTTTGTATGCCTTTTGATTTATACCTTTATTTATGACTTTTATGGACATGTTATGTGATAGTCCATTGTATTTTATGGTATTGATGAGTTTGATTGTATCACCCAATTTATGTATGTTGTGATTCTTATATGCTTAAATGTATTCCATGAGTTATTATCGAGATGTATGGCATGGTATATTATTATGATGTTATGATGGATATCACGTTGTATTGTATACATACTTTTCCTTTTATTATCTTGCTTTATTGTCATGTACTCACCTTAGATTTAGATATAGTCTGACACATTTATTATTTATATAATACTCGGGTCAGTGCAAGACATTTTATGTGTATGGACATTAGCCACTTTGGATGTTGGGCTTTAGAGGAGACAATATATATACTATATGGCATTTTGCGAAGTTGACTGTATATTTTCCTTTGTTTATTTCCTTGTAGTTGTTTTGATGGTATGGCTATGAGCCGTATATTGTGTATGTTCTTGATGTATATTGTTGATATGAGTCGAAACTCCATTTTTATATATTTACCTTGTTATGTGTATATTTGTATGTATTATATTTTCCTGCTACGATCAGTGACTTTGTGTTCATTTATACATGTGTGTGTGTGTGTGTTGTATATTGTTATGCCCTAGCAAACCCACGTGTTCATTGCTTTGTGCTAATACCGGGCACACATACCGTTGATATATTTTTTGGTAAGAATGTGTACTGGTGTTAGCCCTAGGGAGCGTTCACGTGTGATCGCTCTAGGTAGGGCATTATAGTTGATCGACGCTGATGGGCATAAGTGGGTAATGTTATGTCATGGGGCTTATCTCCGGGCTTTGCTAGGCATGGCCATTATGCTATTATTATATAATAGAGCCACTTATGTTTTAGATTGAAGCTTCTTATTCTAATTCCACAAGCCAATCGACATCAGCAAGGTCTACCACTATTAGGACCTCTAAATTAGTACAAGACAAGATTAACCTGACTAAGTTACTGGCCAGCCATGGAATCAACATAGGGATGGTCTGCCACCCAACTTCCAACGATCGCCTTGACCGACCTCTTACAGGCTTCTTTGCTTTCTCGACAAGCTACTTCAAGGTGGAGGTTATGCTATCCCTCCACCCCTACTTCATGTCTATCATCAATGCTTAACAACTTGCCTCTAGACAGTTGACTCCTAATAGCCATTGGTTTTTATGTGGCGTTTATGCTGCTTGTGTGACGCTCCGTCTTCCAGAGCCATGTACCTATCTTGTAGAGATGGTATTTTGTCTTCAAAAGAAGGCTAACTACTTGACCAACACCTAGTATCACTTCCAAGATGGCACTAAACCTATGATTTATTCGGGTGTTCCCAGCAAGGCCTCCCTTGGATGGATGACTAGATACTTTTTTGTCCCATACGGTGTTAACCCTAAGCTTGAGAACGCCACCTTCCGAACCCATATTAAGTCTTTACTTCTCTTTCTTTTCCTTCATCTTTTCACTATGTTTTATTGCTCAATGCATTTCATAATAGTCAATGAGCTTGCATCCTTTGGCATTGGGTTTTCAGAACTAACTGAGAACCTAAACCAACTTAAGACAGCTGCCTCTGCCCACATTTGGATTCTAGAGATCGATGCCAAATTCTACCAGGTTGGGTTGATGAGGCAAGGCCAGACAATGGCTGGGAGCAGTAGAGGAGGAAGCCGACAAAGAAGGTGGTTAAAATGGAAAAGCCCATCAAAATCAAGCGGGACTACTCCAAAATCTAGTTCAAGTGTCCAAACATTGGGTCAATCATAGAAGCTAACTAGGAGTATGATAACTTCTTACAGGTGAGGAGAAATGGTAACAAGTTGACCCTTACAAGTCAAGCGATGTTGTGCCAGAGCTACAATGGCAATAATTTGAACTACAACAGCTATTTGATGTCTTGGTCCCTTGCCATGCGTCACTGCCGAAGAGTGGAATGTTGATGTGAGCTTCATGGTAGCAGTGTTGCTGGAGAGGGAGAAAAGCCGGGAGTTGGTAAGGATGATGGTGCCTCTTTTAGGGAAGTTATAGAATACAATCCTTCATACCCTAGATACAGAAGGAGACAAGAGCCCAACGTCAGTAAGGATGCATATGCCTCTTCCAGGAATATTCTAAAATACAGCCCTTCATGTCCTTAATACAAAGGGGAATCTGTATGCGAGCCTCATGCATGGAGAGATGAAACTAGTGTAGGCAGTTCAACCTCATCATGTCGACCCCTTGTTAAAAATAGGGGCCGGGCCGATAAAAATGCTAGTTTACTTGCACTTGTCTTCTCCTTACATTGAATTTTGACCAACTCTTTTGTTCTTCGTTGTTGCAGTGGCTAATTAATTGGGCTTCGATGATTTGGATGAGAGGATGATCAAGAGTGTCGCGATCGTCAACGTCCCTATCTTTTCTAGTGCGACTCCTACACCCATGGTGCCCTATGGATCCATGAACCCCGACATCCTTGATCATATATATGTGTTTATTGACTTGTCTCTTAGCCCCTCTCAATCCCGGAATCAAAGAAGGGGAAGCAGGATGTGGTCGGCCCATCTTTGAGAGTTGATGCCGTGAGGCCTTTAAAAAGTTCCTCAATATTTATGACATGGAGGAACCGCTCGCAGACTAGAAAGCCAGGCCATTGGGGAAGGTTATCTTAGACCTCCATCATGTCGAGGACCCTACCAACATGGACCAAATGTTCTTGGCCTACTAATTGATGGTGATTGAGGTCCCCACTTACACCCACCATTTCCAATCCAACCTGGACTATCACTCTTTATAAGATGTCATAGAATTCAAACCCAAAACTCCTTGCTGGTAAGTTTTTGACTTCAAACTTGCCTGCTTCTTACTTAGCCGTTTTCATACTTACAGGTTGGGTAGCGCTGTATTGGCATTTGTGGGGATGTAGAGAAGTTTTAGAATGATCTAAAGGTTCAGGCGTTGACTGGACAAACAGTATGTGATATTCTAGAATTTCAAATCCAATTTGAATGTGATAATCTTTTTAATAAGTTAGTTAAAATTGATAAATAGTTATTTTAAAACAATAATAATAATTGTATTGTAAATATATTAATTTTAATTGGAATTAATATATACAAGTGGAAATAGATTTGTTAAATTTATATGTACATATCAAATTTGATTTTTAAATTGAATTTGGAATTTAATTTGAATTTGAATTTGAATTGTTAAGTTGAAATTCAAAGTATGGTTATTTATATCTTAAATCATACTTTGATATTAAAGTATATTTCTATGATTTTATGTAGAATATAAAATTTTATTTATATTTATTTCTTTTAAGAAGAATTGATTTATATAAATAAAAAATGTATTTAAGAAATTGAAAATTAATTAATAAAAACATTTAAAAATCTATTTTGCATGAGAATTACATTTGTAAAATTTTGAATCACTCTTATAACATGTGTTAAGAAAATAACCATGGTTAGTGATAAGTGTCACATCTGTAAATTATTTTCTTTAATTTTAATAAAATAAAATTTAATATATAAAAGGTTATTTCATCTTCTTCATTTAAACTTTCCATCTCATTTTCTAAAAAAAGCAAAGAATAAATCACTCCTTCATCTACAAATCTGAATTTCATCAAGTTTCCACTCTTTCAACCAAGAATTAAAAACAAGAATTCAAAATCTCATTTCAAAGTTTCTAATCTACAAGCAAAATACAAAAATCCTGTAAAATCAAGTTCTAGTAAAAATCAAATTCTTGTAAGAAGCAAATCCAAAGCTCTCCTCTGTTTCAAATCTAAGCTCTGATTAAATTCAAGATTGAGAAGCAAACCTGAAGGCATTTCTTCTCTGAATTTCCAGATTTAAAATCTGCAGTTCATTTTTCCAGATTTCAAATTTTTGGTCTCTGCTTGAAAAAAATTCAGGTGAGTAAATTTTTATTAAGAAAATTTAAGCAAATAAATTTGTGCATGTGAATTTCTGAGATGTTTGATATCTTGCATTTATATATCTAGGTGAAATCTTTGTATATATGTTGTATTGAACTGTGCATATTGAATCTGTCTGATTTCTTCTCTGTTTCCCAAATTACAGAGTAAAAACTAAAACAAAAATTCAAAAAATTTCCATAAAAAATCACTGTTAGGCTTGAGTTTCAAACACAGTATGTTTATTTAAACATAAATTAAAGTTTAAAATTTCATTCAAATAAAATTGGTTTGAATATCTTCTGAAACAAGATGATTCAGTAAATTTTTAATAACATGATAAAATCAAGTATTGTAGTTTGTTGATTCAATTTTATATCTTGAATCAACTCTGTGAAACATGATTTTTAAAGTATAAATCATGATTTTTAGATGGGTTTTGGGGCAGTATTTTGATGATGACCAGAAATTAGTTTTTGGGCAAATACTGGTGACTGAGTAGATTCTAGGGGTCGAGCCTTGGGTCAGAGTTGTAATGGTGATGGGTGAATCTGAGGAAAATAGTGGAAGAAGTGATCGATCGCTGTGGGAATGGAATTTGGGAGGATTAGGGTTTAACGCAGTGATTTGGTCGCGTTTGAAAATGGGGTGACTGGAAACATGTAGTGGATCGAGTTGCGTAAGATTTAGGGGATAGTTGCATGGGAGGCATGCGGTGGTATGGCCGGAATTTCGTGATGAACGGTGGTCGAGGTCGTTGTGTTCAGTGGATTTTCTGGTGAAATGCTGTTCCAGGTGATATGCGAGCTACCTCGATTTTGATTTAGGTTGCGTGATGGATGGTTAGGGGTCAGAGTCGTATCAGTGGTCAATGTGGAGTTTGCGTGCGGTGTTGCTAGTGGCGGCGGCAGCGTTGGTGCGTCGTGCACATGTACGATGTCTTTGGTTGTGTCAGTGAGAATGGTGTTGGGGTAACTCAAAGTGATGATCGAGTGAAGGGGGTTCTGGCTCGCGTTATGGCACGGGGTGATGCTGCTGTTGTTCGTGCCTGGGTTCGTGTGAGTTTGCTTCTTTCCTGTTTCATGAAATTCAAGTTTTAACTTAAGTAAGTTTTAGAAAAGAAATGGAAGGAAGAAGAGGAAGGGAACCCGAGTTGGTCACGAGTTTGGTCGGGTCAAACCAAATGCAAGTGTTGTTTTAAAAGTTTTTCAAAACTTGTTTTAAATTTTAAAATCTAAAATTTATTTAAACTACTTTATGATAATGTTAAACTATTGAATTTAAAGTAATTTATACTTTGATAACTAATTTTGAGATGATTTTGTATTCTTTTAAATTTAATTTTTAAAAGTAATTAAGTTTAAACAAAGTGGAAATGTTTTAAATATGTAATAATTTTAAGTAATTAATGAAATTGATTTGTTTGAAAGTTAATTAAGTTTTATGGTTAAGACTACTTTAATTAATAAAGTAATTAAGGTTAAATTAATTAATAATTTTAGATTAATTAATTTATAAAAGTCTAATTAATTAGTTATGGATTAATTAATTAATATTTAAGAATTAAATTAAATTATAACTAATAGATAATTAATTAAATAATGGAAGATTAGTTAATAAGTGATTAATAATTAATTAAGTGATTAGAAGTTAATTAATTAGTGATTAAGAATTAATTAATTAAACGATTAGGGTTAATTAACTAAGTAATTAAACATTAATTAATTTATAATTAATAGTTAACTAATTAGTGATTAATAAATAATTAAGGTTAATTAATTTATAATTAATTAAGTAATTAGGATAAATTAATTTATAATTTGTAATCAATTAAGCAATTAATTAAGATTAATTAATTGTAAATTAAGGATTAATTAGTAATTAATTAAGGAATGATAAATTTTTTAATCACGTTTTAATAATGAATAATTAGAGTTATTAATTAATAATTAAAGGGTAATTAATTAATTAATTAAAGATTAATCAATTGATAATGAGGATAATTAAGAAGTGATTAATTAATTAAATGATTGTGATTAATTAATTAATGATTGGTTAAGCTAGGTAAATGATTAATTCGTAAGTAATTAATTTAATTTGAATTAATTATAATATGAATTAGAGGTATGCTTGCTTATGGATGATTGTTTTGAATTGAATGTCTGAATTTGGTTGATATCTGTTGGATGATAGTCTGAAATATTCTGTATATATCTGTGTTAGATGATTGTTATTATCTGTGGTTCATGCTGTGTAAATTCAATGTTCAAATTGAATGAAATTGTTTAAACCTTAAACAACTTGGCCTTTAAGAAATGTTTGGATTTCGATGAGACCGGGATCAGGAATCAAGTTTGATTTTCCGAAAACCACATCGATCCAAGTTAAACGTTAGGTCGTGAAATTTCAAGTGAAGATCGAGATGGAGTTTTAGAGTACAAAGGTTATTGTTGTTAACTCTGAGGGTGATTCCAAAATGAGTCTAACGAAATAATGCCTTCGGTCTCGTTCGAACCCGGAACGAACATGTATGGATCGAATGCTTTCAGCACATCATCGGGTGGACGATGAGCATTCGAAGAAATGTGTTCTATAAAGGTAATCATAGCCTCAAGCCTCATCAACTGGGAATGGCCAAAATAGGGGAGGTGCAGCAAGGTTAAGTGGGTCATATTCAAGTAGGACGAGATTTACCCCTGTCTAGAAGTCCCTTATTATTTCGGCTGTGTGGGCAGTTGTTGGCCACAACTGCGGGGTTGTCTTGTTCGAAGATGTCCAGTAAGGGATGGTTCCGGCCTTGTGTTGTAGGGGAGTTAGGGAGGCTCCTCGGTACGGTGATCTAGGCCCCGTACTGTGACGGACGGTACCCCAGTATCCCTATCATTGATGGAAACTCATTTTCCCTACGAGACCCTACGGTTTTGATTGTATTACCCACTTTTGTGGCTAGTAGCTGGAATTTAATATTGTAACAATTTCGACTATTTTCTATTTACTTGAAAACCCTAGACCCTATTATAATATCACTGGATTTCCTATTAAATGTTTTGGTTAGCGTAAGGTAAAAACTTACCTGTATTTATGTGTGGGAAGTCTTACGTGATACCTTTTGTTTTCAAATGATTTTAAAGTTAAACAACTTTAACCTGTTTACTCACACCAAACCCATGTCTGACCCGGAGTTTATTTTGTTTTTCATAAACTCTTGGGTACTCAAATTTTTATGAGTAGCCAAGTGATCAGGTTGGGATTGACTAATGTTTTGGAAGCTGGAGCTGGAGTCCAGACGTACCTATCTATCTTTATCCGCTGTAGTGACATTTTGATGTTGTGTTTTGGGTTGTATGGTTTAGCAGACTCTTATAAATGTCTGATGTAATGAAGCCGTATTACTTTATGTACTCTGATATGTAAAACTATGTAATGGATATGTGTAATATTATATTTTGTTCCGTTTCCGCTGTGAGATTCTGATGTTGTTGTTCTTTTTTTCTATCTTTTCTATTTCTATCTCTTTCTTTTCTTATTGATGATACGTCTTTCTGGGGATTGAAATACGGGTCGTCACGCAGTAGAGGCAAGGGTTACCATGTCCTAGAAGGAGAAGGAGGGGCCCGAGAAGGCCAACAAGGAGGTGGCAGAAAAGGGTGGTATCGGAGGTGGCTAAGGCCTGGGGAGGGCGGAGAAGGCAGATCTCTAGGGGAGGGTTGAGTGGGAAGAGAAGGTAGAGGGGATATCAAGGAGAAATTTGCAAAGATGGAGAAGGAGGCCGATCAACCATGGCCGGACTTGATGAAGCATGCGGTCGATGGCCGGACGAGCGAGGAGTTTGATGTCGCTGGGCAAGGAAAGGAGGCAAAGATGAAGAATCAGCTGAAGAACATAGTAAAGACCATGATCAAGGAGAATTACCAGTTCCCTATTTCCATCAGTAAATTTGGTGTTGCGGCTTTTACGAGGACCTACGAGAGGTGACAGGACAAATGCGGGCTGCTAGTGTTCTATTGCCTAGCGGAGAATAGAGGGGTCAGACTTGTAGATATTTTATTTTCCTCTTTTGTGGGCCTAGCGGGGTAGGCTTGACGCTCCCGCTCTTTTTGGAATTAGAATTATTTTCTTCTTGTTGAAATTTGTGTAACGACCCAGAATTTCGGTCATTTGAAATTCGTACATTTAATTGATTTTAAATATTCACAAGTAAATTTTATAAGCTGAATAACTTATATTTCGAATATAGTTATTTAATTGGATAATTAAATTATTAATTTAATATTTGAAATTGCAGAAATAATTAGAATTTGAATTTAGTGCGAATGAAAATGATTTATAAAGTTGAATTGAATTAAAATGATGTTAGTAAACTTTTGAAATTGAATTAAACGTTAATTTATAGAAATTGAATATTTAATATTTAATTAACGTGTAATAATAGTTATTTTTCATACAGTCTCAAATTTCGACAGAACCAGTTTCATTGGATCCGTAATGTTATATTATTGTAAGATTTCAAATTTCGTATCAATCAGATTTATGGTTTAGTCATAGCTAGCTAAAACGCGTAGAAATTTGTTTAAGTAAATTTTAAATTTAAATAATTCGATTCGAAAACCTATCTTCCAAATACGATTGAATTGGCTTCCGATATATATTCCATTGTGCTTGGAATAGGGTAAAACATTATAAACGCCAGGCGGCACGCTTCGTTTGGAGTTCGAAAAAAATTCGGATGAATAGTGTGCGAGAATTTTATATAAAAGGACCACATTTTTTTCTATTTTCATTAAAACCTAAAGCAGCTAGGGCTAGCCGCCACCATCATTTCAATGGCCATAAAATCGTCCTCTTCTTCCCCAAATATCTCACGATCTATCCACTATTATTGAAAACTTCCTAAATGTAAAACGTTGGGCTCAACGAGTACTACAAGATCAACGATCAAGATTGGGTTTCACTTGATGGATCAATGGCAATTTATGCTCAAAGCCATGCGTTCAAGCACGTTTTTCCATGCGATAGGGAAGGCCAAGCTTTACGCAGTTCTCGGTGATGGTGGAGCTTGCTTCGACGCGTCGATCGGTGGTCTTGGATCATCTTCAAGCATGGTGATGGTGGCGCGATAATTAGGGTCTATATGCGGCATGATGGGTTTCATGGCTGAGTTATTGTTCACGCGAGAAGAAATAGAATGCACGGTCATGATTTGGTTTTCAAAACGTGCGGCCGAGATTTTTTTGGTAAATAAAAAAATAAAAGTTGTAAATTTATATATTTTTATTTGTATAAACTTTATAATGTTATAACTTTGTCATACGAGATCCCTTTTTTACGAAATGAATTGCGTTGGGTCCGTATACATTTTTGAGTTGGTTTGGAGTTGATTGGAGTTAGTGTAAATTTTGGGTAAAATTAAAGGCTGTTTAATTTTATTTAGAATAAAGAACTACAACTGCTATTAGAAACAAAATGAGTACAACTCACTCTTTCCGACTCACTGATATTTTTGTATAAGTGGGAATAAATTTATTTAAGATGATTGTTTGAATGAGATATGATATATTATCTATATATTGATTGGTATTTGGATATATTTTTGCCTATTGGAGCAGATGAGACCCTATACGTTCCCGTATATGAGCGGATGACCCTTTGTACACGCGTCTGCCTCAAAGCGGACATTGTACACATATTCCCATATGTATATTTGTTTTAGGTGGCAGGTTGGAGGGATCCAGATGCATTCCTCACCACTGTTGATTTATTTACAAATATTGTGATATATACTGTTATCATATGATATATGATGTTTTGGATGTTGTGATTGATGTATTTGGTGCTGTTGCAGCATTAGGCCTATTTTGGCAATTTAAAAATATTAAAGTGATGATTTCAAATTGAAAAAGGATTTCAAAGTGATTTTGAATATATATATTGAATGGTTAAACAAATGGATTTATTTTAAATAAATAAATATTAAAATTTTTATGTTATAAAAATTATGATTTTTGTAAAATAAAATCAGAATGTGATTTTTTTAATATGAAGTTAGCTATTTTGTAAATAGTTTAAATTGAGATTTTTGAATTATTATATACGGTTAATATATATATAAGGTTTATAAATAGATTTTTATAAATAAAAAATGATGGGATTATAAAGGAGTTTTGAAAGTGTTAAAATGAAGTTATAAATGGATTTTATAAGTTAATATGATTTATGAATTTGTAAAGTTATAAATGAATGAATTTGCAAATGAATGAATTATAAGTGTATTGACTTATGATTTGGATTTTAGCATGTAAATGAGATATATATAGAATTGGTAAATAAGGAATTTTATATGTGGAAGTCTTTATAAAATATAAATATGAATTTTTAAACATTGTTTTATAAATCCGAAATCAATTGAATTTGATAAGTTAAAATATTTACGTTTATTTAAGGTATTAAATTCACTATTTTGGACAGTGGATTTTCCTTTAATAAATGTGTAGAAATATTGGATTTGGTAAATGAATTATATTCATGATTTTGGACAGTGAATAATCTTTTAAATTAAATAGATGTTTTGGGAAGTGGTATTTTAAATGAAGTAAAATGTTTTGAAGATATTTTAAAATGTGTTAAGTATCGAACACATAGATTTCAACATTCATTGTTGAAATAGACATTTTCGAGAAATAAGGAAATGATGGACTATAACATTGTTGCTATAGTAAATGATTTTCGAAAGGAAATGTTTTGTAAAGTATATGGGATTTATATATCTATCTAATTGTTGAATCCCTATACTAATGATTTTGGATTGTCATAACGATGTTTTATGCAACATTCGTTTTGATCCAAATAAATGTGTTTAAGAGAATGTTTTCTTGAAAGAATAAATATATACTTAATCCTGATTTAAGTACATGTAATATTTTCTAAGTGTTGAAAATAAATTGATTTGTGAATTACTTGTTATTAAATAAGTATATGGAAATGTTTGCCAATATAGAAAATTGAAATGGTTTTGAGAATATATCCTTTTAAAGGTAATTTGAAGTGGAAATTTGGCAAATGATTTAATTAATAAAAGATTGATTAGAAGGGCCTAGTGATTGCTTATGGTGCTTAATATTTGTTTATTTGCTTTGATAGTTAAACAACCGACTATAAAATTTGGCCATTCTAGTTCCTCGACTTAATGTGGGAACTATTTAGTCATACACTAAGTACGTAGCCTTCTGTGTAGGCTTGATTATCATTTGTGTTGAGGATGTCGATTCATGTAGTGTGGAGTATACTCTAATCTATTGAGCATCCTTCTTGGCCTGAAGGATAGCAAGTTGAAAGTTGGAGACGTGATAAGTCTATGAGACTTAGTTTCTGTGTGAAGTTGAGAAACGCTTTTGCGTTGTTGGTGCGAAGAGACTGGGATCAGATTTATCTGAAAACCACTTTGGACCAACGTATATGCCTTCGATTGTGCAGGTTATTGATGATATTGACATTTAGGATTTTCATAGTTGGGGAATGCTTGTTGATCGTTTGGGGTTAAAATCCCAATATACATCCAGTAGTAGTAGTCTCTTCATTATGAAATATCCAATACAAGGACAATTCGCTACTAATTCTAGGGATTTCCTGACAGGATGTGGTAGGAAAGTACCTTCGGTTGATTCTGTTTCTGGACAACTTGTATGGATGTTTGTCTGACATTGCATTTCTAAATATTACGTACATTGGTTTTTACAGACATACATTAGTGGTGGCGGAGAAGGCAACTTCTCTTAGCTTAACACCCTCCTTGAGGCGTGTGAGCTTAAGGGTTGTATTTTTGTGGAAGGCAATTAGTAGTCAACGGAAATGGCCACGTGGCATTCAAAGTGATGAGATTGTGATATGTGAAAGGTAATCTTTACCTCAGGCCTCATCAACCGAAAATGACCAAAACAGGGTTAGATGCGGCAAGGCTAAGTGGGTCGCTCCCAAGTAAGGTATGACCGTCCTCTTCTAGATATATCTTTACACGCTATGACGCCGTGTATCTGATTATTGTGGTTTGTATGCTTAGAGGGCCCTAAAAAACGGTCGGTAACGACCGGAGGATGACATTTTCGGTACCATCTAGTTATAGAGGTGGGCCGGTCTTGTGTTGGTTTCTCGGTACATTCCTCTAGAGAAGTACTCCCGGAAGGTAGTCCCTTCACCTGGTCATTTGTATAGAAATCCAAACTCCATTATGTGCCTGCCATTTTGATTGTATTACCCATTTTAGGCTATATGCTGGAATTTAATAATAGTAACAATTTCGGCTATTTTGATTATTATTTATATGCTAGACACTAGTATAATATAAGAGGATTTGATATGAAATGTTTTAGTTATGGTAAGGTCTTACGAGATACTTTTGTTTTGACAAAAGAAAAGTTGGTAATTCAATAAATTCAGTTGAGTGTGTTTCTCACGCTGGTTTACCAGACTGATCCGGACGTTCTTTTATTTCGAAGCTCGGGCGAGACCGAGTATATTTATAGGTTCAGATTTGGTGCTTTGGAGCTTCAGCAGGAGAGATGGAGATCTTCATTTCGTACATACGTATCTATTTTGATTATCCGCTGCTTAGTTGTTGTATATTATCAACATTTGTGAGGACATGTTATTATAACTGTCCAGGCTGATAACTATTGTTTGATTGTTGAACTCTGATTGATGTATGTATATACAGTTTCTATTTTGTAAAGATCATTGATATGATATTATATGTTTTCCGCGACGATGTGAGATTCTATATTGTTCTATTTGGTTCTATCTTCTCTCTTTCTTCTCTTCTCTTCTTCTCTCTTCTTTTCTTTCTTTTGACTTTCCGTCAGTCTGTTCTTTTTGGATCGGGCATGTATGGTTTATTGTCGATTCAAAGGTTATGGATTTTAGGGTCGTCACATTTGGTATCAGAGCTTAGATTTTGTATATTTCTAAGCTTTGATGTGTACTCAGTATAGATGGGGACAATAGCACCCTAGATTGAATTTGAGTGTATTATATATATGAGCGCATATTTGTTAGTTATTATAAAATGTTTTACATTGTGTTTACTTATCCGTTGAGTTGTTTGTGAATTCTGGTCGATATATTGGACGCCATGTTATCGATAGGGATTTCTAAACACTTAAACGAGGCTAGTTGACATAGCATCATTTTAAATTGGGTAAATGAAATAATTTTACCTCTATTATATTTTATATATAAAGGAAACTAATTTTTAGGAACTATTAAAGTGAATATAAATTGAATTGTTTGGTTGTTTGAAAAATGTAAATGTATATGAGTTAATAAAAGCTGTTTGAATAATCTAAATAAAAACAACATTTGTAAAAGAATATATTATATAATCAAATGAATTATAAAGTATGGAATTTGAATTAACATGATTTACAATTGTGAAATAATCTTATATATAAGAAATGAAACTATATGAATATATTTATAAATATGAATTATAAATAAAAATGAATTTAAGCTAAGAATTTGAAATTTTGAATCCTGTTGATTTTGGAAGTTGTTTTTCAAAGTAAAAAGAGATTATATTGTTATAAATCTAGATAAGACGAATAAATTTGAAATGAATCTAATATAAGTAAAATAGTCAAATTTTATAAGTAAAAGATATCTGAATGTGATTTATAAATAAAGGGAATTTTTAAAAGAATATAAAGCACCGAATTCACTACTGTTACTGAGAAATAATAAGGGTGATGACTGCAACATCATCAGTATCATTTTCAAGTTTCTATGTAATGGATTTGCTACCAGTAGTAAATTAAAATTGAGATTTTGATGTGATAAATGAATTTGAAAGTTTTAATAATAGTAAGTTGTGTAACTTAGAAAATGAGAAAGTGTAAGTAAAACCAATTGTTAAAGTGGTTAAAAAAATTTATTAAGCAAAACAAAATCTGAATTTTGATAGTAATATGAAATTTGACTTAAGTAAAGTTAAATAAAATCGAATTTTAATTAAATTTGAAAGTGAACTTCAGTTGTATAGTGAAAGTAAATGCAAGCGAGTTGAAGTGAAACATAACTTAAGTAATGTTGAATGAAGTTGAATTTGATATCAAAATGAATTAATAAAGTGAAGTGATGAATATGAACTTGAGTTATATAAGGAAATTCAACTTTAGTTATAAAATGAATTAGCAATTGAATTAAATAAATGAATTGATACGGAATAATGGATATAGGTGTTAATTCATTAAAAGCTAATGAAATTGAATAACTGAATGAAAGTCAATTAGATATTAAACCAATTGGAAATTAAAAGTGTTGAAATAAATTGAATGTAAACAAAGTAAATATGAATGTTTGAATGTAAAGTAAATAAATTTGGTTATGTTGATTATACATTTGTTGTTAGATGAATGTTAATTGATTGTTTAGAAATTCATATGAAAATTAATTAACGAAATTGAAAGGTAAATAATTGAATTCAAATTGGAAGTAAGTGAATCTAAATGGAATTGAATTTGATTTAATTTGGAAGTGAACTAACTTGAATGTAAACTAGTGAATGTAAACTAATTGAATTTGAATAAATGAATGTTAGTAAAATCCAATGTTAGTGAATCGGGTGTGAATAAATTGAAAAACCAATTCAATGAATATTAATAAGAAATGGATGTATATTGGTTTGGTTATGGATTTGCTGGATAGATATTGTTTGTTGGATGTTAGTTGGATGATAGTTATTTGATGGTTGGATTTGTTGCTTATTGGTTGCATTTGCTATATTGGTATATGTTGTATATTGATATTACTTTCATATATACATGTTTCTCATTGTTTGTTGAGTATTTAGTAGATGCGGATGGCGTATGCTTTGCATTGGGAGCTCGCTTCCGCACTATATTAGTCGTATATGCTCGCTAATAATATATAAGGTACATATCTCGGATTACGTATCGTATTTCTACACTTTTTTCCCTACGGGATGCCTTATCCTCGAAGATGAGATGTATGTTTGTGATATATATATGTTGTGATCCTATTACGAACCGCGCAAAGGAGACGTTGGCGAATTTTTTTGAAAATATAAGGCGTTCGAATTTTTTTGAGAAATTGGAAAAAAAAAATTGATAACTGAAATTTTGATTTTGAGTTAAAAGTTAAATGATATTAGTTGGTTTTGAAAAGAGAACTAAGTATGGATTTGAAAACTTAGAGAAGTTGTTGTAAGAAGTTTAACTAAATGATTTTGGAAAAGTTAAAAGGTTTAAATGGATTTGATATCTAGTTTGAACAAATTATTTTTGAAAAGTTAATGGAATTTATGACTTTTTCTTACTTGGTAATTTCAGGGACGAAATTCTTTTAAGTAGGGGAGAATGCAACGACCCAGAATTTCAGTCATTTGAAATTCGTTTAATTAATTGATTTTAAATATTCACAAGTAAATTTTATAAGCTGAATAACTTATATTTCAAATATAGCGATTTAATTGGATAATTAAATTATTAATTTAATATTTGATATTGCATAAATAATTGAAATTTGAATTAATGTGAATGAAAATGATTTATAAAGTTGAATTAAATTCTATTTGAATTAAAATGATGTTAGTAAACTTATGAAATTGAACTAAAAGTTAATTTATAGAAATTGAATATTTTAGTATTTAATTAACGTGTAAAAATAGCCATTGTCATACAGTCTCGGATTTGACGAAACCAGTTTTATTGGATCCGTAATGTTATATTATTGTAAGATTTCAAATTTCGTGTCAATCAGATTTATGGTTTAGTCGTGGCAAACTAAAACACGTAGAAATTTATTTAAGTAAATTTTAATTTAAATAATTCGATTCAAAAATCTATCTTCCAAATACGATCGAATTGGCTCCCGATATATATTCCATTGTGTTCGAAATAGGGTAAAACATTATAAGCGCCAGGCGGCATGCTTCGTTTGGAGTTCGAAAAAAATTCGAATGAATAGTGCGCGAAAATTTTATATAAAAGGACCATATTTTTTTTCTATTTTCATTAAAACCTAAAGCAGCTAGGGCTAGCATCCACCATCATTTCAATGGCCATAAACTCATCCTCTTATTCCCTAAATATCTCACGATCCATCCACTATTATCGAAAACTTCCTAAATGAACAACATTTGGTTCGACGAGTACTACAAGATCAGCGGTTGAGATTGGGTTTCACGTGATGAATCAACGACAATTCATGCTCAAAGCCATGCGTTCAAGCATGTTTTTCAATGCAACAGGGGAGGCCAAACTTCATGCCATTCTCGACGATGGTGGAGCTTGCTTCGATGCGTCGATCGGTGGTTTTGGATCATCTTCAAACGTGGTGATGGTGGCGTGATAATTAGGGTTTATAGGTGGCATGATGGGTTTTACGGCTGGGTTGTTCACGCGAGAAGAAATAGGATGCACGACCACGATATGATTTTCAAAACGTATGGCCGAGATTTATTTGGTAAATAAAAAAGTAAAAGTTGTAAATTTATATATTTTAATTCGTATAAACTTTGTAATGTTATAACTTTGTCATACGAGGTCCGTTTTTGACGAAACGAATTGCGTTGTGTCCGTATTGACAAGCACTACATTTTAGGAGTTGATTGGAGCAAGTGCAAATTTTGGGTAAAATTAAACGACTGTTTAATTTTATTCAGAATAAAACACTGCAACTACTATTGGAAACAAAGTGAGTACAACTCACTCTTTCTTACTCATTGATATTTTTATATAAGTGAGAATAAATTTATTTACAATGATTGTTTGGATGAGATATGATATATTATCTATATATTGATTGGTATTTGGATATATTCCTGCCTATTGGAGCAGATGAGACCCTATACATTCCCGTGTATGAGCGGATGACCATTTGTACGCGCGTCTTCCTCAAAGTGGACATTGTACACATATTCTCATATGTATATTTGTTGTAGGTGATAGGTTGGAGGGATCCAACTGGATTCCTCACCACTGTTGATTTATTTACAGATATTGTGATATATGCTGTTATCATATGATATATGATGTTTTGGATGTTGTGATTGATGTATTTGGTGCTGTTGCAGCATTGGGCCTATTTTGGTAATTTAAAAATATTAAAGTGATGATTTCAAATTGAAAAAGGATCTCAAAGAGATTTTGAATATATATTGAATGGTTAAAGAAATGGATTTATTTTAAATAAATAAATATTATAATTTTTATGTTATAAAAATTATGATTTTTGTGAAATAAAATCGAAATGTGATTTTTTTAATATGAAGTTAACTATTTTGTAAATTATTTAAATTGAGATTTTTGAATTATTATAAACAATTAATATATATAAGATTTAAAAACGAATTTTTATAAATAAAAAATGATGGAATTATAAAGGACTTTTGTTAAAATGAAGTTATAAATGGATTTTATAAGTAAATAAAATTTATGAACTTGTAAAGTTATAAATGAATGAATTATAAGTGAATTGACTAATGATTTGGATTTTAGCATGTAAATGAGTTATATATAGAATTGGGGAATAAATATTTTATATGTGGAATTTTTTATAAAATATAAATATGAATTTATAAACATTGTTTTATAAATCCAAAATCAATTGAATTTGATAAGTTAAAATATGAAGTTTATTAAAGGTATTAAATCCACGATTTTGGGCAGTGGATTATCCTTTAGTAAATGTGTAGAAATATTGGATTTGGTAAATGAATTATATTCACGATTTTGGAAGTGAATAATCTTTTAAATTAAGTAAATGTTTTTGGAAGTGGTATTTTAAATGAAGTAAAATGTTTTGAAGATATTTTAAAATGTGTTAAGTATCGAACACGTAGATTTCAACATTCATTGTTGGAATAGACGTTTTTGAAAAATAGGGAAACGATGGACTATAACATTGTTGTTATAGTAAGTGATTTTCGAAAGGAAATGTTTTGTGAAGTATATGGGATTTATATATCTATCTAATTATCGAATCCCTATACTAATGATTTTGGGTTGTCGTAACGATGTTTTACGCAACATTCGTTTTGACCTGAATAAATGTGTTTAAGAGAATGTTTTCTTTAAAGAATAAATATATACGTAATCCTAATTTAAGTATATGTAATATTTTCTAAGTGTTGAAAAAAAATTGATTTGTGAATTACTTATTATTAAATAAGTACATGGAAATGTTTTCTAATATAGAAAGTTCAAATGGTTTTGAGAATATATCTTTTTTAAAATAATTTGAAGTGGAAATTTGGAAAATGATTTAACTAATAAAAGATTAATTAGAAGGGACTAGTGATTGCTTATGGTGCCAAATATTTGTTTGTTTGCTTTAATAGTTAAACAACCGACTATCAAATTTGGCCATTTTAGTTCTTCGACTTGATGTGGGAACTATTTGGTCGTACATTTAGTATGCAGCCTTCTGTGTAGGCTTGATTATCGTTGTGTTGAGGATGTTGATTCGTGTAGTGCGAAGCATTACTCCAATCTATCGAGCTTCCTTCTTGGCCCGAAGGATAGAAAGTGGAAAGTTGGAGACGTGATTAGTCTATGAGACTTAGTTTCTATGTGAGGTTAAGAAACACTTTTGTGTTGTTGGTGCGAAGAGACCGGGATCGGATTTATCTAAAAACCACTTCGAACCAACGTATCTGCATTTGATTGTGCAGGTTATTGATGATATTGACATTTAAGATTTTCATAGTGGGGACTGCTTGTTGATCGTTTGTGTTTAAAATCCCAATATACATCCAGTAGCAGTAGTCTCTTCATTATGAAATATCCAATGCAAGGACAATTCACTACTAATCCTAGGGATTTTCCGACAGGATGTAGTTGGAAAGTACCTTCGATTTGTCATGTTCCTGGACAACTTATATTGATGTTAGTCTGACATTGCATTTCTAAAGATTACGTACATTGGTTTTTACAAACGTACATCAGTGGTGGCGGAGAAGACAACTTCACTTAGCTTAACTCCCTCCTTGATCCGTATGAGCTTAAGGGTTCTATTTTTGTGGAAGGCAATTAATAGTCAATGGAAATGGCCTGGTGGCATTCAAAGTGATGTGATTGTGGTATGTGAAAGATAATCTTTACCTCGGGCCTTATCAATGGGAAATGACCAAAACGGGGTTAGATGTGGAAAGGCTAAGTGGGTCGCTCCCAAGTAGGGTATGATCATCCTCTTCTAGATATATCTTCACACGCTATGACGTCATGTATCAGATTATTGTGGTTTTTATGCTTAGAGGGCCCTCAGAAAAGGTTGGTAACGGCTGAAGGATGACATACTTGGTACCATCTAGTTATAGAGGTGGGCCAGTCTTGTGTTGGTAGAGGAACTTTGTGATTGTTTCTCGGTACATTCCTCTAGAGATGTATTGCCGGAAGGTAGTCCCTTCACCTGGTCATTTGTATGGAAATCCAAACTCCATTATGTGCCTTCCATTTTGATCATTTTACCCATTTTGGGCTATATTCTGAAATTTAATAATGGTAACAATTTCGGCTATTTTGATTATTATTTGTATACTAGACTCTAGTATAATATAAGAGGATTTGATACGAAATGTTTAAGTTATCGTAAGGTAAAAACATGTCCGTGTTTTTGTGTGGGCGTATCTTACGAGATACTTTTGTTTTCATAAAGGAAAAGTTTGGTAATTTAATAAATTCAGTTAGGTATGTTTCTTACGCTGGTTCACCAGACTGATCTGGGTGTTCTTCCCTTTCAATGCTGGGTCAGACCGAGTATATTTACAGGTTTAGATTTGGTGCCTTGAAGCTTCAACAAGGGAGTTGGAGTTCTTCATTTCGTATATAAGTATCTGTTTTGATTATTCGCTGCTTAGTTGTTGTATATTATCAGCATTTGTGAGGACAAGTCGTTATAACTATCCAGGTTGATAACTATTGTTTGATTGTTGAACTCTGATTGATGTATGTATATACAGTTTCTGTTTTGTAAAGATCGTTGATATGATATTATATGTTTTTCCCTGTGATGTAAGATTCTGTATTGTTATGTTTGGTTTCATCTTCTCTCTTTCTTCTCTTCTCTTCTTCTCTCTTCTTTTTTTTTCTCCTGACTTTCCGTCAATCTATGCTTTTGGATCGGACATGTGTGGTTTATTGTCGATTCAAAGGTTACGGATTTGCGGGTCGTCACAATTTGTCTAAGTACTTTGGTAATCGTATTCGCTCTTGCCTATTTGTGCTTAGCTTGTAGCCAGCATCCTTTGAGTAGCCGTTAGTCCTCGTGTATTTGTACTTCGTATTTTCACAAGATATATTAGCCAAGTCTAGTCAATGGACTCGAATGCAAGCATTGAGTAGGTAACCCGTTTGCTTTTTAGGCACCAAGATAGGCATATGATAGCCATGCTTATTTGAGCTTTCCATTTGACAGGAGGTCCTGGCACGAAGCTAAGCATTGAATTGCTTGAAGGTTCTCCTTGATGACACGCAGCAATCATGGATGATAAACGATCCTGACTTGAACCTAAGCAACGAATGGCTTAAAGGTTCTTCTGGATAACACGCCAAAAGAAAGCGAGGAGCGTGGCTCACTATGCACTTGGTGGCAAAGGCCACCAGTCCCCAATATGGTAAACATGCACATAAAAAATCATCGTTGGATAGCCTGGGCTACTTAAGGGTTCATCAGGGTGACACAATGCTAGTTAACAGTGGTAGTTGGGCTCGACATGAACCCAAACGTTAGGTGGAAGTCCTCAACAAGGAAGTGAATGCATAGTGATTTCTCATGGATGATTGGTCGGTAAGTAGGGAGACTGGCTCGCTATGCACTTAGCAATAAAGGCAGCAGTCCACATAAGGTAAATAGTACATAAAAACTCATTCTTCTTTCGATAACCTAGGCTGCTTGAAGGTTCTCCAAGATGACACGATGCCACTTAAGAATGGTAGTCGGGTCCAGCACAAATCTAAATGCTATGTGGCAATCCCTAACAAGGAAATAAATGCATGGTAACTCACCTTCATGGATAGCCGATTGATAAGTAGGGAGATCGGCTCATTACACACTTGGCGGCAAAGATCGTGGTCCCCAATAAGGTAAATGAGCATATCAAAACTCATCCTTCGTTGGATTTCCTGGGCTGCTCAAAGGTTCTCTAAGGTGACATGATGCTAGTTAAGAGTGGTAATCGGGCTCAGCACGAACCTGAATGCTAGGTGGCGATCTCCAACATGGAATTGAGTGCATGGTAATTCACTCTGGTGGATAGTCGGCTGACATGTTGGGAGATTAGCTCACTGTGCACTTGGCCAAAAAGGTTGGCGGTCCCCAACAAGGAAAACGAGAACAAAAAAACTCATCCTTTATTGGATAGCATGGGTGAAAGCGTTAAACAATGTTGTCTCTAAAGTCTTTGATGTATTATTCACAAAAGATGTATTACATGGCCTTACAATTATGGTCGAATCTCGTATGTAATAAGCCCGAAGGTGCATTAGATTCCATGTGCGGGAAATGTGTGCTCCATCCAGGTGATAGAGGCAGTAGGAATCATTTGTTAACACGGTACTTATGACATACGAATAATTCGACCCAAGCACTCCTTCGACCGGGATCTTTGTATTTGCGAACACCCAGCATAGGACTCGGTCACTAATAATGAATTGTCAAAGTTTTACTCTTAGGTTATAGTGCTCGGCGATCTTCCTCTTATAGGCTTCGGTGCGGAGTTTAGCTTCTGCTCTTTGTTCTTCTACAGTGTCGAGTTGGGGTTCGTATAGCTCATCGTTTTGCTTGGGCTCGAAGGTTAGATGCTGAGTTGAGGGTACATCTACTTCTATAGGCAGCATGGCTTCGTACCCATAGGACATCAAGAATGAATTATGGTCGGTTGAAGTGCTGCTAGAAGTGCGATAGGACCAAAGAACAAGTGGCAGTTCTTCAGCCTAGTTCCCTTTAGGTTTGGCGAGGTGGTTCTTAAGAGTGGACTTAATGGTTTTGTTGATGGATTCGACTTGTCCATTGGCTTAAGAATAGGTAGTGGAAGAGAAGCACTTCTTTATTCCATTTCTTAAGCAAAAGTATTGAAATAGGCTACTCTCAAATTGAGTGCGATCATCGGTGATAATCTTCTTCATCGGGCCGAAATGGTAGACGATGTTCTCAATGATGAAGTTGAGATTCTTGGGATTGATACCTTAATAAGAGGTTTGGCCTCGACCTATTTGGTGAAGTAGTCAATGACAACTATGATGTAATTATACCCTCCCTTAGCATTCGACAGCTTCTATAATAAGTGGATTCCTAAACTTTCGAATGACCATGGGTAAGTTATTGGAGTGAGGAGGCTAGGCGAGGCTCTAGGGATATTGGTGAACCACTGACATTGGTTTCACTTCTTTACATAGCCCATAGAATCCTTGATCATAGTAGGAAAATAGTAGCCATGTCAGTTAACCTTCTTTTCTAGGATTTCCATCCCGGTGTGTTCTCCACATAATCCTTCATATAGCTCTTCAAGAATCTGGTCGACTTCATCTATAGATACGCACCACTGAAGTGGTGTGGAGTATCCCTATCTGTAGAGCCTTCCATCTACAATCATGTAGTTAGGAGCCTGGTAGAGAATCTTCATAGCTTCCTTGCAGTCAATAGGAACTCCTCGCTTGTTAGATATCTGACATGGGGCACCATCCAGTTGTCCGCGGATGATGCATCTGTTTCCATGGTTGTTTCCCTAATTTGTAGTAGGGGTGCCTCAAATCTCTAATGGGATCTAGGGAGTGACTTCTTCTGCATTACTTACTGCCTTGGCTAGTTTATCAACCTTGGCGTTCTACTCCCTAGGTACCGACTGTAGGATCGAATTAACCCTAGAGGAGGGTGAATAGGTTTTCACAAGAATAAAAATTACAACATAGAGAATAATAGAGTAAATGCAGAAATAAAAGCAACATACAAATTTCTCCAACTTCAGCAAAACTTGCCTACTACTGCCCCCAAGTTTTCTACAAAGATTAAAAAATCAACCACTTACAAAACCTTGTAAACCCTACAACTATCACTTACCTGATTTTTCTAACTCTAATCCAAGAAACCCTATCTCAACTCTATCCCTGAGTTGAAAATTTCTCGAGCTATACAGCGTAGTTCAATTATAGTCACAAACTAGATTTTTAAATATAAAAGTAAAGTACAATAATTAAAAATAAATAAAAGGAACCCTAAATTAGAAAACAAAGATATGATCCAAAATAAAAATCTTCTATTTCGTTTAACCTAGTTCCCTTTCCAAGGCCGATCCTCTTTCGTTTATTTTCACTTTGGGTTTCTTTATTTTGGAAGGTGCCACTTGAAATTGAATATTGAAGGCGCCTTTATTCCTTTGTTGGTCGTATTCTTTGATTTGCTAATGGTTGAAGATTGCGATTGCTTCCACTATCGAAGTCCTTACTATTTATTATTGGGTGCAATTATTTTTTCTAATTATATTTGAATTACTTTTCTTGCTCGAATTATCAAAATTTCCAATAATGAGATTGGTTTATATAGGGTTTGATTATGAAGCAGTCTTCCTTGGATTTTCATATATTTTGTTATTTTTTTATTTGAATTTGTCTACTCATAAATTTTGCTATTGATCTCGGCTATTGATTTTGATCGATCTTTGGATCTATGGTTTTGAGATTTTTGACTTGTTCAGTTTTGCTTTTTGTTCAGTTTGTTCGGTTTTGCTTTTTATTGCATTGCTATTTGACTGATAAAGCAGATTTCTATGTGGAAAAGTATTGGAGGAAGAAGATATAAATTACATTCGAGTAGAAATTTATATGAATGGTGTATTTGAAAAATGTAAGTAGAGAATATTATGTATTTGAAAAATAAAATGTGTTGTATGAGAAAGTAGAAATTATTGTCTATGAATAGTGTATGACAAATGTGGGAACTCTTATTATAATCGTGTGTACTATTAAACTTATAATTTTTTTATTGAAATAGAATTTTTATTTGTTTATTTATTTCTATGTATTATAATAGTAACGCAACAAACACACGCGCACACACACATATGTGTGTGTGTGTGTGTTTGTCTGTGTGTGTGTCTTATCATCAAACAAAAATCATTACTATTATATTCTACAATCTTTCACTTTAAAAAAAACATTTATTAGGATTTTGCACCAAAGAAATGTATTTATGGTGTCATGATCAAGCTCCCCTATTTAAATACTCTTCTTACAACCGGATTCCCCCTACATAGATGTAGATAAAAATATCCTAAACGCCAAAGAGAAATTGATCTCAAATTATTGCCTAGATGCTAAGGTAAAATAAAACAACTTTTGAAAAATATAACGAAACCAATTCTTGAACATTGGTAAGGTTATTACTTAACCACCAAAATCTTAACCTCTCTCCACCTTTTGATATCATCAAAATTAGAATATTAGTAATAGATTTTGATTGAAATTATAAATCTTTTAGAGATAAAAATATATTAAAATTCAAATAACAAACCAAAATCATAATATTTGATTAATTAGACACGTATCTCATTTACAGTGATGATTGGGTAATGGTTTAGGGGGAATTTTATATAGTGACAATAGTGTGGTATTTTTTAGTAAAGTAAAAGTTTGAAAATTTGAAAATTTTAAGATTAAACAGTGAATGCTAAGCACTTACTAACCATGTATAATCGTTTGGACTTTTAAATAAGGTTAGTAGTTACTTGAAAAGAATTTTAAGCATTTTCTAACCATACGTAATCATTAGGACTTTTAAATGAAATTAGAAATTACTTAAATATTTATCCCCATCTTGTATAAGCGTTTCATCCATGCATAACCGCGAGGACTTTTAAATGAGAATAACAACAAATACATAGAGATTAAAGTTATTCATCCATGCATAATCGGAAAGACTTTTAAATGAGAGTGAAAGCTTTAGGATAGAATTATACAAATTACACTAAAAATATAATTCCTTATTCTTCGAAATACCAACTTCTACACATCATATTAAATATTGGTGTATGGATTGAAAGAAAGATGACCATAGTAGAAATGATCAAGGAATATGTTGATAAGATTTTTCATCTTACAACACTCAAACGAACGATAAAATAATTATCGTACTAACTACCTCAATGATTTTGAATTATCGAAATTAAGTAGTATTAAATTTGCTATTAAGTAGTAATTATGTCGCGGGATGCTTACGTAGTCAGGTAGTTGCACTTTAATTGTTTGTTAAAATGTCAGATCCAACTAATATTTAATTCTTATACAAATAAGACAAGATTTGGTACTAAAAACTAGGTAGGTAAATAACAAAATGCAGGAAATAGTAAAGAACATAGGGAAATTATGTGGTTCGGATGTTAAGGAATCCTACATCCATGGGGAAAATTCTATTTCTTCCTTTATATTTTTCGTTATAGATTTCAATGGCAGAGAGTAAAATAAAACCTTAAAAGTATCAAAAAGTGGAAAAGGTCAAATGTCCCTTTCTTGCTACAACGTCTTTTCTATTTATGGTATAGAGATGTACGCGAATCACTACAATCCTTCTCTTGCCGTTGTGTTTTAGTCCTTGGATCTTACTGGGTGTAATCTATCCTCGTCATCTGTTTGGTGCACCTAGATTACTGATGTGTCTTTAGGGAAAAGTTTAAGATAGAGGTGGGAACTCCTAAAATTGGAGTGGGAATATTTGAAATTGCTGCAGGATATTTGAAATCCTGGTGGGAGACTTCAAATTTGAATTGGTTTTGCATATGAGTCCTTGGGAGGATAGTTAGAGTGACTCATTGGTTTTGGGGCTGTCAACATATTTGGAGTGAGGCCATATTGGTTAGTGTGCGATACTTGCATGATGCTGCTGTGTTTGCTTGAGACTTAGATACGACCGCCTTGAGCTACTTTAGGCTTTGGGGTGAATGATTTTCTTAACTTGGGGAGTTAGTTCGATATACATTCGAACATGATCTGAGCTGACTGTTATCTGAGTTGCCCTTGTTGCATGGGTTATTGATAAGGGTGATTTATATCTGTATTATCTACCCATAAGTTTGGATCTGCATTGGAGAAAAGTTTAAGTAACCCCATGTGCATCCCTTGGAATGCTTTAGACTGCGTTAGTACTGCTTAAGTAGGCCTCAGCATGTGCGATGTAGATCCGCTCTTGAGGGTGTTAACAGAGTATAAGTTTCGGGGATCCAAACTAGCTTCTACGTTGTGCAATATCTATGCCTTGCTTTGGTCCTATGTATGATTGTGGACTGTTTCCTGCTCCTTATAACTATGTCAGATTTTGGGTTTAGTAACATAATGTAATATTGAAACTAAGGGATGGGTGCAGATCTGATATCTTTGGGCTCGTCTTATGAGCGTCGTATTTTATTTCATTGTGACTTCTTGCTTTTTGGCTGCGGTGCTTTTGGTTGGATCAACTGTCGTGGGTTAGTTTTTTATGCAGTATCAGTTGGATCGCTTCAACTTCTTCTCTTTTTACTTTAACTTTTATTGCAAGGATAGCTCTCTTTTCTCTGTGCCTTATTTAATTCCCTTTTAGCATAGTTTGAGAAATATGGGTGTAACACTAGCCCTCCAAATTAGCAGCGATCGTAGGTTGATGTAAACTTGTCTCTACTCATTCCTGGTCTTCGCATCCAATGAGTTGTTTTTTGGATGTTGCCTTTTATGTAAGCTTTACCATGCACTTAGCATAGTCTACCCTGCTGTTTGGGGATAAGACATTATTGTCCATATGTTGTGTTATCTAGACTGCTACTAACGATGGCGGTGAACTGTGAAAAATTGTTTGTTGTGTGTTTTTTAGTTTAACATCACCGTTCTCATTTTTGAGATTGTCATTATCGTTCATATGTTGTGTTACCAATATAACTATCAAAGGATGACAGTAAGCTGTGAAATACCGTTCGCTTTTAGTTTAGCATTAACGTCTTAATTTCTGAGATTGCCATTGTAATTCATATATAGTGTTGTCGATACAACTATGAAACGACGGTGGTAAGCTGTAATAATCCGCAAATCCATACTCCTTGAATAGACATTAATCTCCATTGATTAACTCAAGATGAACGGAAATATGAACCATTATGGTTTAAGAAGAAGAAAAAGATAGAAGAAGAGAGAAAAAGATAGAACATAATAGAAAGAAACAACAGAACAATATCAGAATCTCACAATCGCAGCGGAACAACATATAATAGATAAATGAATAATCTTTAAACAAAGAACTATATCAGTTATTACATTACATCATATTACATTACATTACATCATTAGAGTGTACAACAAAAAACAACAACAAACAGCGGAAAAGAAATACTATATACTAGTGAATACGCCATGCCATCCAGCTTGCCTCCAGCAACTCCTGAATTCCAGAATATCCTGATAACCTAACTCTAGACTGCCCGTGTGGAAATTGGTGGGCACCCAGAGTTTAGGAAGGAAAACAATAAACTTCGAGTCAGTCATGTGATTGGTGTGAGAACTTAAAATAGTTTATCTTTTTAAAACAAACAAAAGGGATATTTTTAAAATAGATTCGCAATGCTTTTTAGAAAATGAAACTATCATAAGGCCTCCCGCACACACACACATAATGCAAATGCAGAATCGAAGGAGATTTCTCCTTATGATAGTCAAAGATGCTTGATACGCATTAAAAAGAAACATTTGATATTATTACTAGTGCATAGTGTAGAAAACATTTCGAAAGTAAAGGTATAAATCTTAGCCAGCATAGGCATTTCTCACTTATGCCTACTATAGCTACCATCCAAACAGTGGGGCGCCACCATAAGTGAATGATAGGTTCTACAACTAAAACCGTACAAGATCGTATTGTTTCTTTGGATTTCCAACAAATGGTCAGGCCAAAAAGCTTCCCATTTCCACATGGGTACGCCTCTGAAAAGACGACCCGAGAACCTAACGTTACGGTTAGATCTCTGCCAACAGAAGGCCGGGTTACCCTTCAAACTGGGTAACTACTGACACGAATATGTCATTCCCCGATCGTAACCGATCTATATCCGAGGATCCTCGATTTCCAACAACCACAAAGTAATAAATTTGCAGCAACAACATAGGTTAAATATCTGGGCTCCATACCATGATACCACCTCTAACCAGAAGGAATGACATACACTAAAGGGGCGCTACCCCCTAATAACCTTGCCGCATCCTTCCTGTTTTGACCATTTCCGGGGTGTGAGGTCCGACGAAGTCTCGTCCAGAAAGCCACGCTCTATACAAAAGCTGTGCTTTGTTCATCAAATGCTCAACAGCACTTCGTATGCCACATTACAATTTTTGGGAATGTATCACAAGTAACCATCAACTACATAACCTCTAAGGGTGTTAAGCTAAGAGAATAAATTCTCTGCCACCAACGGTAATATATTTGATAGAAACCAGCTTTACATCTCAAATTGTAACGTCAGGCACACATCCATACAAGTCCGTTCCGGGATCGAACGGAACCAAAGGCACTTACAAAGAAGTCCTTGCAATCCGGATATTCACTAATCACGACCGGAGTTTCCATCACAAAGGGTAATAAATTTCTATATCGGGGATCAGCCGATACAGAAACATTCGATGGTAATCCTTCCGTTTTCATAAATATCCGGTCTTCAACACCGGTCATCAAATGCAATACATAACGATGTATCACATATTCAGAATGGGTTATACGACCCCAAAGGTCCTTTCCCGGCTAACCGGAATAGTGAGCGCTTATTCAAAAATAAGTGTAGCATTCAAATTCAAGCAAATCACAACAAATACCTATTTAAAGGTAAATATTGATAGTCGGTTATTTAACTATCCATAGGTATGCACAACATCACCAGATTCCAAATAATTTCGCAATTATTTACTTTTCAAAAATATCTTTACAAGATATATATATAATTTCCATACTTCAAAAATAAATCGATATTTATTTTTAAACCAATTTTCCCAATTTCATTTATAAATTCCATATTAAATTTTCATTTCCAAAATATCTGTGAATATACGATTTTCAAATCGATTTCTAATATTCATTTTCAATTTATCTTTAAAAAGATAATTCTCAAAACGTTCATTTCATATTGGAAAAACATTTCCATACTCATTTAATAATAAGTATTTCACAACTCTATTTATATTTCAACATTTGGAAAATATTCGATATACTTAAATCAATATTAAGTATACATTTTATTCTTTAAGAAAACATTCTCTTAAACACTTTTATTTGAGTCAAAACGAATGTTGCGTAAAACATCGTTACGACAACCCAAAATCACTAGTAGAGGGATTCGAATTTTAAGATGGATATACAAATCCTAATACTATATAAAACATTTCTTTTCGGAAATCATTTACTATAACAACAGCGTTATAGTCCACCATTTCCTTTTATTCCTTGAAAACGCCTATTTCAACAATGAATGTTGAAATCAATGTTCTCAATACTTAATGCATTTAAAACATCTCTAATTGTTTTAATTCTATTTAAAATATCATTTTCCCCAAAACATTACTTTAATATATTATCACTGTCCAAAATCGTGAATATACTTCGTTAACCAAATTCAACATTTTTCAACACATTTTGTTTAAAGGATTATCCACCGTCCAAAATTGTGAATATATCACCATTAAAAATCTAAAATAATTGACTTATCAAAATAAGTTGGTTTCGGATTTATAAAACAAATGTTTATAAATTCCCATTTATATTTTATAAAGACTTCAATTTACAAAATTTAAAAATCTTACTACTTATAAAATTCCATTTATAACCTCATTTTCAGCATTAACAGAACTCCTTTTATAATTCCATTATTTCGATTTATAAAATATATATTTTATAAATCTCATCTCTAAACCATTTATACTATTTTGAAAACCTCAATTAAAATGCAAAAATCCGATTTATAAGTTAATTACTCATAAATCTTTTATTTTACAACATCTACTCATTTTATAACTTCACAATTTATAAGTCTATAAATTTCGTTCACTTATGAAATCCATTTTTTTCATTTTAACACTTATAAAAACTCGTTTAACAATTCCAATATTTTTAATTTATAAATATTAATCTTAGAAATCTTTTATATAAACCGTTTATAATAATTCAAAAATCTCAACTAAATAAACCAATCTTTTTAATAATTTACAAAACGTTATTTAAAACTTATATAACTCCAAAATCATACTTAAGTTCTCACCTTGAGTTTCCGATAACAATTTCCGCATTTTATTTCGAATAAAATTAAACGTGCGTTTAATTTTACCCGAAATTTGAACTATCTCCAAATGACTCCAAACCAATACCATAGCGTAGTATTCGTCAATACGAATCCGTCGCAATTTGTTTCGTCCAAAACGGACCTCGTATGAAAGAGTTAGAACATTTTAAAGTTTACATGAATTTAATATATAATAAATTAACAATTTCTTTTTATTTTTGTTGAATATGCGCTTATATGATTTTTGTTTGATGATAATAAACATATATACATTCGTTTAAATGTATTTGTTAATATACTATTTTGTTTTCACAGATTAAATAAATATTTGTTGAATAAATTAAATAACACAGAATTTGAATTCAAACGAATATTTTATTCAAACAAATATTTATTACATCTTTGAATAGTACAATTTCAAGCTCTCACTATAACTATACAACTTTGATTACATCACATTTTTCACATTTACATCAGCACCTCACTACATATCACTCACACTCGTATTTTTATCTTCAACTGCATTCCAGTTTGAGTCCAGCATCTGAGCAATCTGCAAAAATATAAACTAACGCAGTAAAATTGAAAAAGAAATATTTTTGCAATTCAAAAATAAAATATGGTTTTTGAAAATATGATTTGCCTCAGTTATTTGGGTTGTTCGTCATCATTTAGATTTGAATCCATCATACACGAACAACTTGTGACATACACAGTGTATCACTGTATATGTCACAAGGCCGTGCACACCGATATACACTTGATTGATTTACAGGGACAGGTGAGCACAGGTCAAACCCAAATAAAAAGCCGGGTTCAACTCACGTGCGATAACATAAAAATCACGACTCGAGCACAAGGTCAAACCCGAGCTGTGAAACTGGATTCAACACAGAATGAAGACAAGTACACTTGAACAAAATGAACAAGTGGAGCATCTGTGTAAACTGGGCAGCATATACATATGTATGTATGGTCAGACCAAACAAAAACACAGTGGCAACATCAACAAGTACAAGATGCCCAACCAAATGAATATCAATGCAAACCAGCAATTAAGCACATGTATGTAGATCAGTGTCGACAACCAAGTAAATGCAGAGAACAGTGCAATCATGAAGATTGCAGCAAAAATGCAGACATAACAGGTGAAGTGCGACAATACTACACTGCCTCTGCCATCAAGCCAAAATGCATCAGATTAGAAGTAAAGACAGAGCTCGAGGTCAAGATGTAAAGGGATCAGAACTTCAACCAGCACACAAGAAATAATGACCAATGAATACAACTGAAGACAATGCACCAATGTCACCAGCATAACAGCAATATGTACACCATCAATCAAGATATCAGACTCAAACAAGTGAAGTCAAAGCAAACAGAACCAGCAATATGGTAACACACTGCAACATGCTCAAGTAAAGTGAAGGAACAAGACCGAACGAGCAAGCTAACCGGCAAATGAACAGAGGCAACAAGGTCAGAGTACAATGCAACATTTTCAAAATGCACAAATGCAACAGAATGCTCAAGTGAGGATAACAAATACAACTGATATGCGAACGGTCTCGAACAATAAATGAACATCAACCAAACAGTGGCTAATGAAGTACAGTATGCAAACATGAAGGGAATACAACTACAAATGAAAACTGGTGACAACAAGTTCAAGTGAGTCAAGTTCAGTCCAGTTACAACTACAAGAGTGACACAGTGTACATATAAATTCGACAAGCTGCTGAACAGAGGTACAGACGACCCAACTCAACATGAACCAGAATGGTTACAGCATCAAGGTGGTCAAGGCCAAAATCATCAATGCAATGCACAGCAAGGTATAACAAAGTCAAGGGCATATGAAGACAAGTGTAACATCACAACTAAGTACAATGAATTCACAGGGCCGAAGCAAGCACATGAATTCACAAATCAAAGCCGTGATCGAAATCAAAGTTGAAATGGTCAGAGCCGTAGTATACAGAAGTCACAAATTAAAGTCAAATTCAAGCCGAGTATATTACACCGTGATAGCCAAGCAAATTGACTAAGTCACGAATCAACAACGTGACCATTAAGCAACGATAATACGCAATTGACAAAGTCAAATAAATCATCATCGTTCAACAAATATCAGAGGGCCGATAGCATAAAATTGAAGAAATCAGACGAACGAGATTTTAGGAAATTGACTCCTATAAAAACCCTAATCATCATCGGCAATTATCCCATCGAATTCCAGAAAGCATAAAATCAGTAAAAGCAAAAGCATACAATTACATACCGAAGAAGGAATTCGATCAACGAAGCAGCCGCAAAGAGCATCGAAGTCGAACAAGTATCAAAGGTCGGCGCTTCAATTTGGAAGAACCCTAATTTGGATCGAAAGGACGCAAGCCCAAATTTTAATCAGGAGGAACGAGAAGAAACAACGGCCGCCATCTCCATTTTTCACGAACAAAAGAAAAAAAAAGACTGGTTGAATTACTAAAGAGGGCCGGCCTTATTCCTCTAAAAGGATTTCTCTATTATATTATATAAGGGCTTTTATTTTTAAATTAGTGTAACGACTCGAATTTTGCCCGCTCGAAAATCGACATCCATACTTCAAATCGTACTCGAATGTCATAGATTCGACCGTTCAAATCCAATTCGCCGGAGCTTATAACAACATTAAGTAAATAACACAGCGGAATAAAAGAATAATACATTGATATACAGCTTTGATACAATATCTGATACAACAGATGGTCCAATAGATATCAATATACATCAGAGATATGATACAATAAAATAGCAGCGGAAAAGAAAATAACTCTGAGATAGTCTTCAAGGAAGAACTGCAACTCCATTTTCCAAGAATCAATCCAGCAAAAGCTCGAACTCCCCATAACAATGCACCAAGCTAGGCAAGACTGGTGCGATCCAAAGACTGAACTAGCTCCAGATAATCCACTATATCTAACTATCTGAAAAACCCAACTCTAGACTGCTCGTGTAGAAAATAATGAGCACCCAGAGTTTAGGAAAGAAACGATAAACTCCGGATCAGTCGTGGGACTGGTGTGAGCAACAAAAACAGTTAATCTTTTAAAACATTCAACAAAAGAATTTCAAAGTCAATTCGCAATGCTTTTTAAAAAATGAGACTACCATAAGGCCTCCCGCACGCACACACAATGCAAACGCAGAATCGGAGGAGATTTCTCCTTATGATAGTCAAAGATGCTTGATACGTATTAAAAAGAACATTTGATATTATTACTAGTGCATAGTGTAGGAAAATTTCATTTCGAAAGTAGAATATAAATCTTAGCCAACATACGACCATTATCGTATGCCTACTATAGCTAACCATGTTCAATAGCAGGTTACCGCCACATTCCATGGCAGGTTATACAACTAATACTGTACAAGGTTCGTATTGTTTCTTTGGATTTCCAACGAATGATCAGGCCAAGGAACTTCCCATTGCCACATGAGAATGCCTCTGGATGGACATCCCCGAGAACCAAACCGGATCTCTACCAACACAAGGCCGGGTTACCCCTAACTGAGTAACAACTGACCGAATATGCCATCCCCCGGTCCTTTGGGACCTTTATCCGAGAGCTCTCTAATCAATTCACACAATCATAACAAAGTGTTTTCAACATGAGTAAGTATCTGGGCTCCATACCATGATACCACCCTTTTCCAGAAGGAAATGCACATATCCTAAAGGGCGCTACCCCTCATAACCTTGCCGCATCTTTCCTGTTTTGACCATTCACGAGGTGTGAGGCTCGACGAAGTTACGTCCACAAAAACATACTTTATACAAAAGCCATGCTTTGGGTCAACAAATGATCATAGAAATGATCACCAAGATAGACGATCAAATAAATGATCCTATCATAAATAATCAACACAATGATCATTTACAGCAGCATTCAGTATGTCACATTACCAAATTGGGAATATATCGCTGATAACTTCAACTATATAACCTCTGAGCTCGTACGTCTCAGAGAAGGGTGTTAAGCTAAGAGAATAAATTCTCCGCCACCAACAGAAATATATTTGAAAGAAATCGGCTTTATATCTCAACTTGTAATGTCAGGCATACAATCCATACAAGTCTGTTCTGGGATCGAACAGAACCGAAGGCACTTACAAAGAAGTCCTTGCAATCCGGATATTCACAATCCCGATCGGATTTCCCATCACTTAGGGAGTTTCTATACCGGCGTGACTCGGTGCAGAAACAATCGATAGGTTATCCTATCGCTTTCGCAAATACCCGGTCTTCATCACCGGTCTTCAAATGCTATCCATAACGACGTATCACATATTCGGAATGGGTTATACGACTCAAAGGTCCTTTCCCGGCTAAACCGAATAGTGAGCGAAACATTTTAAAACATATGGATATGGGATTTCAATTAAGTCACAACTTAATAATTCAAAATTTTCTTTTAAATGGTTTTAATAAATTACCATTTTCAATCTTTAAACAAAAAGATTCATTTTCACAACCTTTAACGGTTTAAACAATTTTCACACTTTAATCTTTTAAACAAAAGATTCATTCACAGATTTTCCAAATCAATTTTCATTTCAATTCGATTAACTCGTTAAATCTTTAAATCAAAGATTTAACTTATAGCCTTCAAAACAATTTCATTTCAATTTGATTTAAACAAATCATCAATTTAAATCTGTTAAAATAAACGGATTTAATTCATAGTTTTCAAAAAGAATTCATTCATAACTTAGGAAAATCATTTCTCTATTCAGTCTTGAAATTCCCCTAATTAACTGGAATCTCAGTTCTTATCTAAAAGTGTTTATCATTTGAAAACAACAGTTATCATTTTGGAAATCTGATTCATTTATACGAGTTGAAATCCTTGGGTTAAATTCAAATTCTCAAAAATAATACTTTAAAAATGATTTAACTCTTAATGAATAGTATAATATCGTTAATCCCTAGTTTCAAATTACAGAATTCAATTCCTAATTTTGAATTCAAATTTAAATCAAAGTATTTAAATTCCAACACTTAATCCAGTTATTCAAAATAAATTTCCATCTTTGAAATTCCCTTTTCAATTGCTTTTCACATTTAGTCCGATTCCATTTCCAAAACATTTGAATTTAAATATTCAATTTTTTTATAAATCATTTCAAAATCTGTGACTTAATCGATTTCCTCGTGAAATCCATATTTGTGTGTGTATGGTGTGGTCCAGGGTTTTAACTCAATAGTGCACAACCATTCAATCATCACAGATCAAAACACAGAAATATAATTGATAAGCGATATAAACTATAACGCTTATCTGTTATATACAGATCACAAATATATATGCCACGGCTAGTAAATTACATCACAGATAATTTATCACAGATCTCAACATAAATCAGGATATATATACAAAGCATCATAAATCAGGAATATCAAACAGTTTACCATCCAATATAATCCAAGAATTCATAGGTAGGATTAATTCAATTATCTGATAAATTTAAATCAGATTAAATTTCTATGAATAATTCTTTTCATATTTATTATCAAATAAATTTCAAGTAAATGATTCTCATTAACTATTCATAATTATTTAATTACTATTCTTAAGTAATTAAACTCAATTTAATTATTGTTAATTATCATTTAATTAACCTTTAAAATCATATATTTGATCACTGATTATTTAATTAATTAAGTTCTAAACTGTAACTTAATAAATCTTAATTACTTGATTAAATAACCTTAATCATTTGTTTAAAAGACAACTCTTTATTAAATTAATGAATCTTATTTACTAATTAATTTACCTTAATTAATTTAACTCAAATCTTAATTTCTTGATTTAATAAATTAATCAATTATTCACTTGAACTAATTTAATGAGTGCATATCATTTTATCTTTACTAATTCAATTTTAAAACATTTTCTAACTAATGTTTAATTATCATCACAAATCAAATTTAAATAATTTAAATATTAAAACTTCTTTGATTTTAGACTAGAATTCAAATTATCTTTAATTCAGATTTAAATTTAAATTTAAACTTTTAATTTCAACCTGCTTAATTTTTTTTTCATTTAAAATTTCAACTCCATTTCAAATTTCTTTAATATATTTTGAATTGCTTTTAAGTTATTAAAACAATTTAAATTTAAAACTTATTTATGTTTAAACTAAATTCTACCTTCAACTTGAATTTATATTAACTTTTTAATTTGAACTCAGCTTTTTAAAAAAAAATCTTGGTTTAAAATTTAAATTTGGTTTTAAAATTTGCAAACCAACAGTTTCAGGTTAAAAAAAAAAGAAAAACCTGCAACAACTTTACTCGAGCCCAGACTCGATTTGCTTCGAGTCACTTACTCGATTTACTCGAGTATCCCTTCGCGCCATTTACCATCTTCCCCGAGACTTCCTGTACGCAACGCAACCCATCCCCTGATCCTATCTTCTTCCCTCTCTCTTTTTTTTTCTTTATAACTGTTAAGTAAAAAAAAAAAAAAAAAGACCCGAAACAACTCACGCAAAACTCGAGCAAAAACCCGTGTTCCTTCTCCTTCCCCAAAGACGCAACATCATCTGGCACTGAACAATACCATGTGCACGTGCACAGGTGATTGAATCACCTCCGATCAACTATGACGTCTTCCTCAAGTCAGCCATCACTCTCGAAACCCATTCCAATCATCAGATCGACGATGCAATCTCTGAAATCAAATTTGAGTCTTTAAACTCAAACCTGGAACTCGAACTGCAAACGAAAGCCCAACCTGTCAACGCCGTTCGCTCGACACTCCGACCACCATTCACCACCAAACTCCGTCCATAGCGTCATCAATCTTCCCTCTACCTCCCCACGAAACCGCGTGACACTCGATCCATCGTTGACGTCGCGCGAGTAGAAAATATCGGCCACCCCAAAACTAGGTCACCGAAGTTTGATCACTTCCCGCCGCCACCACAAAGCTTCGTTCATCCTCCAAGTATTTTTCCTAGGGCCATTGATCATTCCTCCACCTCCAAGAGGAAGCTCGACCACCACGACTCCATAGATCATCAGAGTTCGGCCAAAACTCAATTTCCAGGCAATCTCCAAATTCACATCCAATGCCTCACTTTAAATCGTGATTTTGATTTCAAAAATCACAACTTTCCAGGCCAAATCAATTTATGTATTTGAATCAGAGAATTGTATAAATTGATTTTTTTAACATGTTTATAAAAGTTTACAGTAAATCTGGATTTCCAGGCACTATATAAATATATACATGTTTAAAACTAAATTTGGATCCTATTTCATGTTTAAACAAACTGAATTGGCATGAAAACTAATGCCTATTAGAGATCAGAGGTGAAGAAAATGCAATTTGAATTTAATTTAGACTTTACAACTTAAAGTAGAGAAGAACAACATATAAAATCATTCAGATATCCATATGTATACACAGAGAGATACATATGTAACAATATACATAATCCAGATTTCAACTCTATAATCAGGTTCATATGTTTAAGCTTTTAAAAAGGGGGTTACTCACATGTGTTGTTTGAAACAGAGAGTATGAGCAGCTGGAAGTGCTCTGAGAACTGGAAAAATGGATTTGCTTTTGTTTGAACAGCCTTGTGTAATTTCAAACTGAACCTTCATCTTGATTATCAGGTTGTAGTTGCTTTTGAAGTTGTTTACCTAAGTTTTGCCTTAGTTT
Organism: Allium cepa; assembly: GCA_030765085.1. Classification (NCBI taxonomy): domain Eukaryota; kingdom Viridiplantae; phylum Streptophyta; class Magnoliopsida; order Asparagales; family Amaryllidaceae; genus Allium; species Allium cepa. The sequence goes on along the minus strand of CM060938.1, from coordinate 454,491,823 downwards.
ATATATAAAGTTTCTTTGGCTTTCCAACTGATATGTATGCAGATGTGAAAGTATATAGGAAAGGAAAGAAGTGGACAGGGATTAAAGAAAGAAAGCATGGTACAGGGTATTACTATTGTACAGGGTGATTATATGGTTTGTACAAAATAGTATGGCTGAGGTGCTTACATCTTGTTAGAGGTATAGTGTATTAATTGCTTTAGTACATATTGCTTTGTACATGCTAAGAAGATGGCACTACATGCTTGTTCTGTTTGATTTACAGCCTATGCTATTTGTTAATAGATGATACCTTTCCTTGTATGCTAGCATTTATTCCTCTGCCTATTTATTACTGATCTCTTTACATATTTATATTTTTACTTTGCTTTGGTTATTTCAGCCTGCATTTTCTTGCCTGCATATACTTGTCTTTGTTGTATACAATTGTTAATACCACACTTCATATATTGGTTATAAATTAGCAATTTATAATGTAAATAAGTTTCTATTTTAATTATGTTGTTAAGTTATTAGTTAATGTTTTTACTTACTTCTTATTTTCAGCTGAGATGATGTTAATAGATGCATGTCTTCTAATTTGTTTATTTATATTTTTATTTCCAGGCTCTTGTATTGCTTTTGCTTTGTTAATGGTTCTTGTTTCATATTTTACATTGTATCTAGTTACTTTATTTTGTTTGATTTGTTTTATAAACTTGTACATTTTGTTTATGTTTTTATTTATTCTATAACTTTGTTTTTACATAGTTGTTTAATATGTTTATTTGGTTCCATTACTTAACTTTTGTTTATCTCTATTTATAACTCAAATATTTATTTTACTTCTATTTTTAGTTTAAATATTTATCATGAATTTTACTTTAATAATTATTGTTTTATATTTTTCTATATACACATATATATCTCTATATTTATTTTTAAAATCATTTACTTAAAATTTTATTTCAAACCCAATTAAAAATATATATATTCACATATATACAAATTGTCAAATCCATATGACTTTATATATTTTCTATTTGACTCGGGGAAACTCACATCACTATTTATAATTAATTTTATAAATTTTTATTCAAAATTTCATTTAATTATTAATTTAAATTAAATAAAAATTCAGGATCGTTACAGACTTCCCCCCTTAAAAGAATTTCGTCCTCGAAATTCGCAGACACGAAAACAATACAGAGATAGACGAAAGATAGAAGAAATATCTTTTCAGATCAAACTAGATATCAGTTCTGCATTTGGCTCACCAAATCAGAATATCAACAATAGATACAAGTAATTATAATAGAATTTCAAATTTGGTTTTAATCAAAATCATTTTATCGATACAATTCTAATCATTCTTCATATTCTATTAATCAAGTTAATTCAATTAAAATTTCCAATTTATTTAAAATTTCCAATTTAAATTTTCAAATTCATATTCATTAAGGTTTAAATCAGAAACTGATAAGAAATCAATGAAGATACGAATTAAAAATTTCCTACAACGATTCGTAAGGCCACAATCATATCGAAACTTCTTTCTGTAGCTGGTACGAAGCAATCAAAAGAATTTAGAAACGAATCAAAGGAGATTGATAGAGAAAGTTATTTCCACCGTTGTTACAGAGTATTGACCAATTATAGTCGTATTTCCCTGTCCCCTATCTCGTTCTCTTCTTGCACTCATACTTACTATCAGTGGATAGTAAGAGAATTTACTGAGGCATTAAAACGGATATCTTAAAGATTACTCATTCTAGGATTTACTTCACCCTATCTCTAATGAGCTACTCAATGTGTTACACTCCTGAGCTAAAGTTCAACCCTTAGCTCTGATACCAAATGTAACGACTCGAATTTTGCCCGCTCGAAAATCGACATCCATACTTCAAATCGTACTCGAATGTCATAGATTCGACCGTTCAAATCCGATTCACCGGAGCTTATAACAACATTAAGTAAATAACACAGCGGAATAAAAGAATAATACATTGATATACAGCTTTGATACAATATCTGATACAACAGATGGTCCAATAGATATCAATATACATCAGAGATATGATACAACAAAATAGCAGCGGAAAAGAAAATAACTCTGAGATAGTCTTCAAGGAAGAACTGCAACTCCATTTTCCAAGAATCAATCCAGCAAAAGCTCGAACTCCCCATAACAATGCACCAAGCTAGGCAAGACTGGTGCGATCCAAAGACTGAACTAGCTCCAGATAATCCACTATATCTAACTATCTGAAAAACCCAACTCTAGACTGCTCGTGTAGAAAATAATGAGCACCCAGAGTTTAGGAAAGAAACGATAAACTCCGGATCAGCCGTGGGACTGGTGTGAGCAACAAAAACAGTTTATCTTTTAAAACATTCAACAAAAGAATTTCAAAGTCAATTCGCAATGCTTTTTAAATAATGAGACTACCATAAGGCCTCCCGCACACACACACAATGCAAACGCAGAATCGGAGGAGATTTCTCCTTATGATAGTCAAAGATGCTTGATACGTATTAAAAAGAACATTTGATATTATTACTAGTGCATAGTGTAGGAAAATTTCATTTCGAAAGTAGAATATAAATCTTAGCCAACATACGACCATTATCGTATGCCTACTATAGCTAACCATGTTCAATAGCAGGTTACTGCCACATTCCATGGCAGGTTATACAACTAATACTGTACAAGGTTCGTATTGTTTCTTTGGATTTCCAACGAATGATCAGGCCAAGGAACTTCCCATTGCCACATGAGAATGCCTCTGGATGGACATCCCCGAGAACCAAACCGGATCTCTACCAACACAAGGCCGGGTTACCCCTAACTGAGTAACAACTGACCGAATATGCCATCCCCCGGTCCTTTGGGACCTTTATCCGAGAGCTCTCTAATCAATTCACACAATCATAACAAAGTGTTTTCAACATGAGTAAGTATCTGGGCTCCATACCATGACACCACCCTTTTCCAGAAGGAAATGCACATATCCTAAAGGGCGCTACCCCTCATAACCTTGCCGCATCTTTCCTGTTTTGACCATTCACGAGGTGTGAGGCTCGACGAAGTTACGTCCACAAAAACATACTTTATACAAAAGCCATGCTTTGGGTCAACAAATGATCATAGAAATGATCACCAAGATAGACGATCAAATAAATGATCCTATCATAAATAATCAACACAATGATCATTTACAGCAGCACTCAGTATGTCACATTACCAAATTGGGAATATATCGCTGATAACTTCAACTATATAACCTCTGAGCTCGTACGTCTCAGAGAAGGGTGTTAAGCTAAGAGAATAAATTCTCCGCCACCAACAGAAATATATTTGAAAGAAATCGGCTTTATATCTCAACTTGTAATGTCAGGCATACAATCCATACAAGTCTGTTCTGGGATCGAACAGAACCGAAGGCACTTACAAAGAAGTCCTTGCAATCCGGATATTCACAATCCCGATCGGATTTCCCATCACTTAGGGAGTTTCTATACCGGCGCGACTCGGTGCAGAAACAATCGATAGGTTATCCTATCGCTTTCGCAAATACCCAGTCTTCATCACCGGTCTTCAAATGCTATCCATAACGACGTATCACATATTCGGAATGGGTTATACGACTCAAAGGTCCTTTCCCGGCTAAACCGAATAGTGAGCGAAACATTTTAAAACATATGGATATGGGATTTCAATTAAGTCACAACTTAATAATTCAAAATTTTCTTTCAAATGGTTTTAATAAATTACCATTTTCAATCTTTAAACAAAAAGATTCATTTTCACAACCTTTAACGGTTTAAACAATTTTCACATTTTAATCTTTTAAACAAAAGATTCATTCATAGATTTTCCAAATCAATTTTCATTTCAATTCGATTAACTTGTTAAATCTTTAAATCAAAGATTTAACTTATAGCCTTCAAAACAATTTCATTTCAATTTGATTTAAACAAATCATCAATTTAAATCTGTTAAAATAAACGGATTTAATTCATAGTTTTCAAAAAGAATTCATTCATAACTTAGGAAAATCATTTCTCTATTCAATCTTGAAATTCCCCTAATTAACTGGAATCTCAGTTCTTATCTAAAAGTGTTTATCATTTGAAAACAACAGTTATCATTTTGGAAATCTGATTCATTTATACGAGTTGAAATCCTTGGGTTAAATTCAAATTCTCAAAAATAATACTTTAAAAATGATTTAACTCTTAATGAATAGTATAATATCGTTAATCCCTAGTTTCAAATTACAGAATTCAATTCCTAATTTTGAATTCAAATTTAAATCAAAGTATTTAAATTCCAACACTTAATCCAGTTATTCAAAATAAATTTCCATCTTTGAAATTCCCTTTTCAATTGCTTTTCACATTTAGTCCGATTCCATTTCCAAAACATTTGAATTTAAATATTCAATTTTTTTATAAATCATTTCAAAATCTGTGACTTAATCGATTTCCTCGTGAAATCCATATTTGTGTGTGTATGGTGTGGTCCAGGGTTTTAACTCAATGGTGCACAACCATTCAATCATCACAGATCAAAACACAGAAATATAATTGATAAGCGATATAAACTATAACGCTTATCTGTTATATACAGATCACAAATATATATGCCACGGCTAGTAAATTACATCACAGATAATTTATCACAGATCTCAACATAAATCAGGATATATATACAAAGCATCATAAATCAGGAATATCAAACAGTTTACCATCCAATATAATCCAAGAATTCATAGGTAGGATTAATTCAATTATCTGATAAATTTAAATCAGATTAAATTTCTATGAATAATTCTTTTCATATTTATTATCAAATAAATTTCAAGTAAATGATTCTCATTAACTATTCATAATTATTTAATTACTATTCTTAAGTAATTAAACTCAATTTAATTATTGTTAATTATCATTTAATTAACCTTTAAAATCATATATTTGATCACTGATTATTTAATTAATTAAGTTCTAAACTGTAACTTAATAAATCTTAATTACTTGATTAAATAACCTTAATCATTTGTTTAAAAGACAACTCTTTATTAAATTAATGAATCTTATTTACTAATTAATTTACCTTAATTAATTTAACTCAAATCTTAATTTCTTGATTTAATAAATTAATCAATTATTCACTTGAACTAATTTAATGAGTGCATATCATTTTATCTTTACTAATTCAATTTTAAAACATTTTCTAACTAATGTTTTAATTATCATCACAAATCAAATTTAAATAATTTAAATATTAAAACTTCTTTGATTTCAGACTAGAATTCAAATTATCTTTAATTCAGATTTAAATTTAAATTTAAACTTTTAATTTCAACTTGCTTAAATTTTTTTTTCATTTAAAATTTCAACTCCATTTCAAATTTCTTTAATATATTTTGAATTGCTTTTAAGTTATTAAAACAATTTAAATTTAAAACTTATTTATGTTTAAACTAAATTCTACCTTCAACTTGAATTTATATTAACTTTTTAATTTGAACTCAGCTTTTTAAAAAAAAATCTTGGTTTAAAATTTAAATTTGGTTTTAAAATTTGCAAACCAACAGTTTCAGGTTAAAAAAAAAAAGGAAAAAAAAAAGAAAAACCTGCAACAACTTTACTCGAGCCCAGACTCGATTTGCTTCGAGTCACTTACTCGATTTACTCGAGTATCCCTTCGCGCCATTTACCATCTTCCCCGAGACTTCCTGTACGCAACGCAACCCATCCCCTGATCCTATCTTCTTCCCTCTCTCTTTTTTTTCTTTATAACTGTTAAGTAAAAAAAAAAAAAGACCCGAAACAACTCACGCAAAACTCGAGCAAAAACCCGTGTTCCTTCTCCTTCCCCAAAGACGCAACATCATCTGGCACTGAACAATACCATGTGCACGTGCACAGGTGATTGAATCACCTCCGATCAACTATGACGTCTTCCTCAAGTCAGCCATCACTCTCGAAACCCATTCCAATCATCAGATCGACGATGCAATCTCTGAAATCAAATTTGAGTCTTTAAACTCAAACCTGGAACTCGAACTGCAAACGAAAGCCCAACCTGTCAACGCCGTTCGCTCGACACTCCGACCACCATTCACCACCAAACTCCGTCCATAGCGTCATCAATCTTCCCTCTACCTCCCCACGAAACCGCGTGACACTCGATCCATCGTTGACGTCGCGCGAGTAGAAAATATCGGCCACCCCAAAACTAGGTCACCGAAGTTTGATCACTTCCCGCCGCCACCACAAAGCTTCGTTCATCCTCCAAGTATTTTTCCTAGGGCCATTGATCATTCCTCCACCTCCAGGAGGAAGCTCGACCACCACGACTCCATAGATCATCAGAGTTCGGCCAAAACTCAATTTCCAGGCAATCTCCAAATTCACATCCAATGCCTCACTTTAAATCGTGATTTTGATTTCAAAAATCACAACTTTCCAGGCCAAATCAATTTATGTATTTGAATCAGAGAATTGTATAAATTGATTTTTTAACATGTTTATAAAAGTTTACAGTAAATCTGGATTTCCAGGCACTATATAAATATATACATGTTTAAAACTAAATTTGGATCCTATTTCATGTTTAAACAAACTGAATTGGCATGAAAACTAATGCCTATTAGAGATCAGAGGTGAAGAAAATGCAATTTGAATTTAATTTAGACTTTACAACTTAAAGTAGAGAAGAACAACATATAAAATCATTCAGATATCCATATGTATACACAGAGAGATACATATGTAACAATATACATAATCCAGATTTCAACTCTATAATCAGGTTCATATGTTTAAGCTTTTAAAAAAGGGGTTACTCACATGTGTTGTTTGAAACAGAGAGTATGAGCAGCTGGAAGTGCTCTGAGAACTGGAAAAATGGATTTGCTTTTGTTTGAACAGCCTTGTGTAATTTCAAACTGAACCTTCATCTTGATTATCAGGTTGTAGTTGCTTTTGAAGTTGTTTACCTAAGTTTTGCCTTAGTTTATATATAAAGTTTCTTTGGCTTTCCAACTGATATGTATGCAGATGTGAAAGTATATAGGAAAGGAAAGAAGTGGACAGGGATTAAAGAAAGAAAGCATGGTACAGGGTATTACTATTGTACAGGGTGATTATATGGTTTGTACAAAATAGTATGGCTGAGGTGCTTACATCTTGTTAGAGGTATAGTGTATTAATTGCTTTAGTACATATTGCTTTGTACATGCTAAGAAGATGGCACTACATGCTTGTTCTGTTTGATTTACAGCCTATGCTATTTGTTAATAGATGATACCTTTCCTTGTATGCTAGCATTTATTCCTCTGCCTATTTATTACTGATCTCTTTACATATTTATATTTTTACTTTGCTTTGGTTATTTCAGCCTGCATTTTCTTGCCTGCATATACTTGTCTTTGTTGTATACAATTGTTAATACCACACTTCATATATTGGTTATAAATTAGCACTTTATAATGTAAATAAGTTTCTATTTTAATTATGTTGTTAAGTTATTAGTTAATGTTTTTACTTACTTCTTATTTTCAGCTGAGATGATGTTAATAGATGCATGTCTTCTAATTTGTTTATTTATATTTTTATTTCCAGGCTCTTGTATTGCTTTTGCTTTGTTAATGGTTCTTGTTTCATATTTTACATTGTATCTAGTTACTTTATTTTGTTTGATTTGTTTTATAAACTTGTACAGTTTGTTTATGTTTTTATTTATTCTATAACTTTGTTTTTACATAGTTGTTTAATATGTTTATTTGGTTCCATTACTTAACTTTTGTTTATCTCTATTTATAACTCAAATATTTATTTTACTTCTATTTTTAGTTTAAATATTTATCATGAATTTTACTTTAATAATTATTGTTTTATATTTTTCTATATACACATATATATCTCTATATTTATTTTTAAAATCATTTACTTAAAATTTTATTTCAAACCCAATTAAAAATATATATATTCACATATATACAAATTGTCAAATCCATATGACTTTATATATTTTCTATTTGAATCGGGGAAACTCACATCACTATTTATAATTAATTTTATAAATTTTTATTCAAAATTTCATTTAATTATTAATTTAAATTAAATAAAAATTCAGGATCGTTACAGACTTCCCCCCTTAAAAGAATTTCGTCCTCGAAATTCGCAGACACGAAAACAATACAGAGATAGACGAAAGATAGAAGAAATATCTTTTTAGATCAAACTAGATATCAGTTCTGCATTTGGCTCACCAAATCAGAATATCAACAATAGATACAAGTAATTATAATAGAATTTCAAATTTGGTTTTAATCAAAATCATTTTATCGATACAATTCTAATCATTCTTCATATTCTATTAATCAAGTTAATTCAACTAAAATTTCCAATTTATTTAAAATTTCCAATTTCAATTTTCAAATTCATATTCATTAAGGTTTAAATCAGAAACTGATAAGAAATCAATGAAGATACGAATTAAAAATTTCCTACAACGATTCGTAAGGCCACAATCATATCGAAACTTCTTTCTGTAGCTGGTACGAAGCAATCAAAGGAATTTAGAAACGAATCAAAGGAGATTGATAGAGAAAGTTATTTCCACCGTTGTTACAGAGTATTGACCAATTATAGTCGTATTTCCCTGTCCCCTATCTCGTTCTCTTCTTGCACTCATACTTACTATCAGTGGATAGTAAGAGAATTTACTGAGGCATTAAAACGGATATCTTAAAGATTACTCATTCTAGGATTTACTTCACCCTATCTCTAATGAGCTACTCAATGTGTTACACTCCTGAGCTAAAGTTCAACCCTTAGCTCTGATACCAAATGTAACGACTCGAATTTTGCCCGCTCGAAAATCGACATCCATACTTCAAATCGTACTCGAATGTCATAGATTCGACCGTTCAAATCCGATTCGCGGGAGCTTATAACAACATTAAGTAAATAACACAGCGGAATAAAAGAATAATACATTGATATACAGCTTTGATACAATATCTGATACAACAGATGGTCCAATAGATATCAATATACATCAGAGATATGATACAATAAAATAGCAGCGGAAAAGAAAATAACTCTGAGATAGTCTTCAAGGAAGAACTGCAACTCCATTTTCCAAGAATCAATCCAGCAAAAGCTCGAACTCCCCATAACAATGCACCAAGCTAGGCAAGACTGGTGCGATCCAAAGACTGAACTAGCTCCAGATAATCCACTATATCTAACTATCTGAAAAACCCAACTCTAGACTGCTCGTGTAGAAAATAATGAGCACCCAGAGTTTAGGAAAGAAACGATAAACTCCGGATCAGTCGTGGGACTGGTGTGAGCAACAAAAACAGTTTATCTTTTAAAACATTCAACAAAAGAATTTCAAAGTCAATTCGCAATGCTTTTTAAAAAATGAGACTACCATAAGGCCTCCCGCACACACACACAATGCAAACGCAGAATCAGAGGAGATTTCTCCTTATGATAGTCAAAGATGCTTGATACGTATTAAAAAGAACATTTGATATTATTACTAGTGCATAGTGTAGGAAAATTTCATTTCGAAAGTAGAATATAAATCTTAACCAACATACGACCATTATCGTATGCCTACTATAGCTAACCATGTTCAATAGCAGGTTACCGCCACATTCCATGGCAGGTTATACAACTAATACTGTACAAGGTTCGTATTGTTTCTTTGGATTTCCAGCGAATGATCAGGCCAAGGAACTTCCCATTGCCACATGAGAATGCCTCTGGATGGACATCCCCGAGAACCAAACCGGATCTCTACCAACACAAGGCCGAGTTACCCCTAACTGAGTAACAACTGACCGAATATGCCATCCCCCGGTCCTTTGGGACCTTTATCCGAGAGCTCTCTAATCAATTCACACAATCATAACAAAGTGTTTTCAACATGAGTAAGTATCTGGGCTCCATACCATGATACCACCCTTTTCCAGAAGGAAATGCACATATCCTAAAGGGCGCTACCCCTCATAACCTTGCCGCATCTTTCCTGTTTTGACCATTCACGAGGTGTGAGGCTCGACGAAGTTACGTCCACAAAAACATACTTTATACAAAAGCCATGCTTTGGGTCAACAAATGATCATAGATATGATCACCAAGATAGACGATCAAATAAATGATCCTATCATAAATAATCAACACAATGATCATTTACAGCAGCACTCAGTATGTCACATTACCAAATTGGGAATATATCGCTGATAACTTCAACTATATAACCTCTGAGCTTGTACGTCTCAGAGAAGGGTGTTAAGCTAAGAGAATAAATTCTCCGCCACCAACAGAAATATATTTGAAAGAAATCGGCTTTATATCTCAACTTGTAATGTCAGTCATACAATCCATACAAGTCTGTTCTGGGATCGAACAGAACCGAAGGCACTTACAAAGAAGTCCTTGCAATCCGGATATTCACAATCCCGATCGGATTTCCCATCACTTAGGGAGTTTCTATACCGGCGCGACTCGGTGCAGAAACAATCGATAGGTTATCCTATCGCTTTCGCAAATACCCAGTCTTCATCACCGGTCTTCAAATGCTATCCATAACGACGTATCACATATTCGGAATGGGTTATACGACTCAAAGGTCCTTTCCCGGCTAAACCGAATAGTGAGCGAAACATTTTAAAACATATGGATATGGGATTTCAATTAAGTCACAACTTAATAATTCAAAATTTTCTTTCAAATGGTTTTAATAAATTACCTTTTTCAATCTTTAAACAAAAAGATTCATTTTCACAACCTTTAACGGTTTAAACAATTTTCACATTTTAATCTTTTAAACAAAAGATTCATTCACAGATTTTCCAAATCAATTTTCATTTCAATTCGATTAACTCGTTAAATCTTTAAATCAAAGATTTAACTTATAGCCTTCAAAACAATTTCATTTCAATTTGATTTAAACAAATCATCAATTTAAATCTGTTAAAATAAACGGATTTAATTCATAGTTTTCAAAAAGAATTCATTCATAACTTAGGAAAATCATTTCTCTATTCAATCTTGAAATTCCCCTAATTAACTGGAATCTCAGTTCTTATCTAAAAGTGTTTATCATTTGAAAACAACAGTTATCATTTTGGAAATCTGATTCATTTATACGAGTTGAAATCCTTGGGTTAAATTCAAATTCTCAAAAATAATACTTTAAAAATGATTTAACTCTTAATGAATAGTATAATATCGTTAATCCCTAGTTTCAAATTACAGAATTCAATTCCTAATTTTGAATTCAAATTTAAATCAAAGTATTTAAATTCCAACACTTAATCCAGTTATTCAAAATAAATTTCCATCTTTGAAATTCCCTTTTCAATTGCTTTTCACATTTAGTCCGATTCCATTTCCAAAACATTTGAATTTAAATATTCATTTTTTTTATAAATCATTTCAAAATCTGCGACTTAATCGATTTCCTCGTGAAATCCATATTTGTGTGTGTATGGTGTGGTCCAGGGTTTTAACTCAATAGTGCACAACCATTCAATCATCACAGATCAAAACACATAAATATAATTGATAAGCGATATAAACTATAACGCTTATCTGTTATATACAGATCACAAATATATATGCCACGGCTAGTAAATTACATCACAGATAATTTATCACAGATCTCAACATAAATCAGGATATATATACAAAGCATCATAAATCAGGAATATCAAACAGTTTACCATCCAATATAATCCAAGAATTCATAGGTAGGATTAATTCAATTATCTGATAAATTTAAATCAGATTAAATTTCTATGAATAATTCTTTTCATATTTATTATCAAATAAATTTCAAGTAAATGATTCTCATTAACTATTCATAATTATTTAATTACTATTCTTAAGTAATTAAACTCAATTTAATTATTGTTAATTATCATTTAATTAACCTTTAAAATCATATATTTGATCACTGATTATTTAATTAATTAAGTTCTAAACTGTAACTTAATAAATCTTAATTACTTGATTAAATAACCTTAATCATTTGTTTAAAAGACAACTCTTTATTAAATTAATGAATCTTATTTACTAATTAATTTACCTTAATTAATTGAACTCAAATCTTAATTTCTTGATTTAATAAATTAAACAATTATTCACTTGAACTAATTTAATGAGTGCATATCATTTTATCTTTACTAATTCAATTTTAAAACATTTTCTAACTAATGTTTTAATTATCATCACAAATCAAATTTAAATAATTTAAATATTAAAACTTCTTTGATTATAGACTAGAATTCAAATTATCTTTAATTCAGATTTAAATTTAAATTTAAACTTGCTTAAATTTTTTTTTTCATTTAAAATTTCAACTCCATTTCAAATTTCTTTAATATATTTTGAATTGCTTTTAAGTTATTAAAACAATTTAAATTTAAAACTTATTTATGTTTAAACTAAATTCTACCTTCAACTTGAATTTATATTAACTTTTTAATTTGAACTCAGCTTTTTAAAAAAAAATCTTGGTTTAAAATTTAAATTTGGTTTTAAAATTTGCAAACCAACAGTTTCAGGTTAAAAAAAAAGAAAAAAAAAAGAAAAACCTGCAACAACTTTACTCGAGCCCAGACTCGATTTGCTTCGAGTCACTTACTCGATTTACTCGAGTATCCCTTCGCGCCATTTACCATCTTCCCCGAGACTTCCTATACGCAACGCAACCCATCCCCTGATCCTATCTTCTTCCCTCTCTCTTTTTTTTTCTTTATAACTGTTAAGTAAAAAAAAAACAAAAAGACCCGAAACAACTCACGCAAAACTCGAGCAAAAACCCGTGTTCCTTCTCCTTCCCCAAAGACGCAACATCATCTGGCACTGAACAATACCATGTGCACGTGCACAGGTGATTGAATCACCTCCGATCAACTATGACGTCTTCCTCAAGTCAGCCATCACTCTCGAAACCCATTCCAATCATCAGATCGACGATGCAATCTCTAAAATCAAATTTGAGTCTTTAAACTCAAACCTGGAACTTGAACTGCAAACGAAAGCCCAACCTGTCAACGCCGTTCGCTCGACACTCCGACCACCATTCACCACCAAACTCCGTCCATAGCGTCATCAATCTTCCCTCTACCTCCCCACGAAACCGCGTGACACTCGATCCATCGTTGACGTCGCGCGAGTAGAAAATATCGGCCACCCTAAAACTAGGTCACCGAAGTTTGATCACTTCCCGCCGCCACCACAAAGCTTTGTTCATCCTCCAAGTATTTTTCCTAGGGCCACTGATCATTCCTCCACCTCCAGGAGGAAGCTCGACCACCACGACTCTATAGATCATCAGAGTTCGGCCAAAACTCAATTTCCAGGCAATCTCCAAATTCACATCCAATGCCTCACTTTAAATCGTGATTTTGATTTCAAAAATCACAACTTTCCAGGCCAAATCAATTTATGTATTTGAATCAGAGAATTGTATAAATTGATTTTTAAACATGTTTATAAAAGTTTACAGTAAATCTGGATTTCCAGGCACTATATAAATATATACATGTTTAAAACTAAATTTGGATCCTATTTCATGTTTAAACAAACTGAATTGGCATGAAAACTAATGCCTATTAGAGATCAGAGGTGAAGAAAATGCAATTTGAATTTAATTTAGACTTTACAACTTAAAGTAGAGAAGAACAACATATAAAATCATTCAGATATCCATATGTATACACAGAGAGATACATATGTAACAATATACATAATCTAGATTTCAACTCTATAATCAGGTTCATATCTTTAAGCTTTTAAAAATGGGGTTACTCACATGTGTTGTTTGAAACAGAGAGTATGAGCAGCTGGAAGTGCTCTGAGAACTGGAAAAATGGATTTGCTTTTGTTTGAACAGCCTTGTGTAATTTCAAACTGAACCTTCATCTTGATTATCAGGTTGTAGTTGCTTTTGAAGTTGTTTACCTAAGTTTTGCCTTAGTTTCTATATAAAGTTTCTTTGGCTTTCCAACTGATATGTATGCAGATGTGAAAGTATATAGGAAAGGAAAGAAGTGGACAGGGATTAAAGAAAGAAAGCATGGTACAGGGTATTACTATTGTACAGGGTGATTATATGGTTTGTACAAAATAGTATGGCTGAGGTTCTTACATCTTGTTAGAGGTATAGTGTATTAATTGCTTTAGTACATATTGCTTTGTACATGCTAAGAAGATGGCACTACATGCTTTTTCTGTTTGATTTACAGCCTATGCTATTTGTTAATAGATGATACCTTTCCTTGTATGCTAGCATTTATTCCTCTGCCTATTTATTACTGATCTCTTTACATATTTATATTTTTACTTTGCTTTGGTTATTTCAGCCTGCATTTTCTTACCTGCATATACTTGTCTTTGTTGTATACAATTGTTAATACCACACTTCATATATTGGTTATAAATTAGCACTTTATAATGTAAATAAGTTTCTATTTTAATTATGTTGTTAAGTTATTAGTTAATGTTTTTACTTACTTCTTATTTTCAGCTGAGATGATGTTAATAGATGCATGTCTTCTAATTTGTTTATTTATATTTTTATTTCCAGGCTCTTGTATTGCTTTTGCTTTGTTAATGGTTCTTGTTTCATATTTTACATTGTATCTAGTTACTTTATTTTGTTTGATTTGTTTTATAAACTTGTACAGTTTGTTTATGTTTTTATTTATTCTATAACTTTGTTTTTACATAGTTGTTTAATATGTTTATTTGGTTCCATTACTTAACTTTTGTTTATCTCTATTTATAACTCAAATATTTATTTTACTTCTATTTTTGGTTTAAATATTTATCATGAATTTTACTTTAATAATTATTGTTTTATATTTTTCTATATACACATATATATCTCTATATTTATTTTTAAAATCATTTACTTAAAATTTTATTTCAAATCCAATTAAAAATATATATATTCACATATATACAAATTGTCAAATCCATATGACTTTATATATTTTCTATTTGAATCGGGGAAACTCACATCACTATTTATAATTAATTTTATAAATTTTTATTCAAAATTTCATTTAATTATTAATTTAAATTAAATAAAAATTCAGGATCGTTACAATTAGGGTCATTTTGTTTTTAAATTGTTTTTTTAATTGTATTTTCTTTTTAAACCGTTGTATTTACTAGTCGTGTGACTAGGGGACAAGCTACGTGGCGTAGCTTGAGAATTCGTAACTCGGTGGTTGAGTTGTGGCAAGGTTTTGAGCGTAGAGTTAGATTAGTCAATAGCGGGTATAGCGAGTTTACGTGTGTAAGCGAGGGACTATCTAATTTCTAGTAGAAACCTTGGGGGCAGCATGTAGGCAGGGTTTTGTCGAAGCTGGGTAAATTCTGTGTTGTTCTGTTTTTCTGTTATTTATATTCTACGATATCTGTGCTGCTATTCTGTGATCTGAATTGAAATTAATTTATAAGCTTCCGCGATTAATTTTAATAATTTATACCATCACCCTATTCACCCCCCCTCTAGGGTGAAATCGATCCTACAAGTGGTATCAGAGCTAGGAACAAAAGCCGTTTTTGTTTTAATTTTTTTTTACAAAAATCAATTTTTGTTTTAAAAATTCGTATTTTAAAAATTGCGTTTTGTTTTAAAATTTTGAATTTTTGAAATGGCTTCTTTTATTAATACTTCTGTTGAGGGTCGCTCCAATATTATTCCTTCTATTTTCGATGGAACAGATTTTTTGAATTGGAAATTAAAATTGGAATTTTATTTAAAATCTGTTAATATTAAATGTTGGAATATTATTGAAAATGGGTGTGATATAACAGATGAGAAAATTATCTCGATTAATGCTCTTGCTATGCATATATTATATTCTTATATTAATCAAGATAATTTTAATTTCATCTCTCATTGTGAAAATGCACAGGAAATTTGGAATACTTTAATTGCAATATATGGTGCAACAGTCAACAGCAATGAGAAGTCCTCCACAACCGACTCAGTTAAAGAAATATGCTTAACAGGATTGGTAAATAGCAATTGTGATGAGGATGATGATGATGGAGCAGCCGAGCTGGCATTAATAATGAAGAAATTCAAAAGGTGGAATCACAAATACGGAAATCTAGCTCTAAATAAAAAATTAAAAAGCAGAATAATCAAAGCACTGGACAACTCGGAAGAACACGGGATCACTTGCAACAAACCCTGTAATATCAAGCCCAATTATCCCCGATTTCAACGCGATTTTGAAAAGAAATCAAAACGGTGTTTTGCAGCCACATGGAATAAAAGCGATAGCAGTGAGAGTGAGAAAGCAGATATGTGCCTTCATGGGAATATAACCGATAGCGACGATGACGAGCCAAGCGAGGTATCAAAACTTACTCACTCTGAATTACTTATTTATTTCCACGAAGTAAATGGCTGTTTTGAACGGCTTAGGGATAAGTATGCCAAACTTGAATCACAAAAAGATACTTTGATAGATTTAAATAAACAACTTGACCAATTAGTTAAAACCTATCAAAGTAGGATCCCTAAGTGTGATAAGTGTCCAACATTTGAAAAGGAAATTAAAAAATCAGAAATCAATATAAAATCACTTGAAAATGAAATTCTGATTTTAAAGGAGAATGAAAATACTAGGAGAGAGAATTCTATTAAAAAGTGCACACAATTGTTAAACGAAAATGAATCTCTCAAAACACAAGTCCAACATATGTCAACGACTCTAGATAAATTTTCCAAAAGTGAAAAATCGTTGAACATGCTATTAGGAAAGCAAACTGTTAATACGGTTAGACAAGGACTTGGATATAGTCATTCTAAAAATGTTAGAAACGAGATTAATCGAGAAAATTTAATGTGCACAATTTGTAGAAAATTTGGACATGATCACAATAGTTGTTGGTATAGACCCAAACATGTGAAAACTATACCGATTTGGGTTCCTAAAGGCACCAATATAAAATCTCTCAAAGTTAAACAAATTTGGGTGCCGAAGGGAACAATTATAAATAGTTTTGGGTCTTCACAAAATTATTTTTCTAAATATTCTGCCACTAACAATCATGGACCTATAAAAACAAATAGGTCACATAAATCCTTTTCCGTGTAGGTGTGGTGGCAGGCTAAGGAACAACAATAGTGTTCTCTGGATTTTGGCTGTTCCAGAAACACAACGGGCGACAAAGCAAAGTTCCTTAGCCTAGTATAAAGGTGACAGAATCACAACGGACAACAACGAAAAATATCGTAAAGGTAAAACAGGTAATGGTATGTTTTAAACGATATATTAAATGTGATAATCTGCACCATATTCTGAATTAAAATTAGCCAATAATGAGATGATGAAAAGATGATGATTCTGACTTATTCAAAATAGTTGGCCAATTATATTTTATATGCCAAAAACACTACAAATTCTTGAAATACTTCATACAGATTAAATTTGAAAAATAATGGTGTTTTGGTATTAGGAAATTCATTGATTGTTGATAATACATTTGGCTAACTCTATATTCACGGTTTTCGATTATTTACACGGCTTCAATTTAGATTCAAAAGAATGTCATTTAAATTGTTGTTAAAATTGAATTTGAAAGTTTTGGTGCACACTTCATGTTTTGGTCTATAAAATTCAATTGATGATAATTTTTGAGTGAAAGAGAAATTCAGATGCAGATTACACTGGTAATCTAGTTGATAGAAAAATTACTAGTGAAACGTGATTTTTTGTTGAGACATTTAGTAACTGCATCGTTTTTCAAAGAAAATATCTGCATATTTTTCATTTCAAATAATTTTCAAATAGCAGAAAATTTTCTTTTAAAAACCCCCTGGAGAAAATCATTTTTGACCATAGTTTCAGATTAGTCTTTTTTGAAAAATTAATTTCATAATTATTTTTGAATTTGATTTTAAATGACTATTATGACTAATCTGACTCCCAAATGATTATCGAAAAGAAAAATAGTGTTTGAAAAAGTGATGAGCGTTGATATTGATTATATATTATAACTCAAGACGGTATAATTAATAAATTTCTTTAGAAATTTAAACAAGAGTTATAAAACTGTTTGTTGGTAAAAATTCTATGACCATCTCTGTATCTATCATATTTCTAACGACCATCACTCATCAAAATTCTATATAGTTTGTCAATATGTGGTACTTCAAACAGGAATCGTTCGTTTTTCATTTTTCACATTTTTTAAAAAAAAAGGGTAATAATAATAATAATAAATACCAAAGTATTCACTCTCATTTAAAAGTCCTCACGGTTATGCATGGGTGAATTACTTGGAATTTGTTATGTGCTTCCATGCTCATTTAAAAGCCCTCACGGTTATGCATGTATGGAACGCATATCAAAAGTTGATTTGTAAAATAAACAAGTTGATTCTAATCCCATTTAAAAGTCCTCACGGTTATGCGTGGTTAGAAGATACTTGAATTCATTTTTTTTTTAAATAAAATTGGAATACTACTAATCTCATTTAAAAGTCCTAACGGTTATGCATGGTTAGTAGATATTCAAATTCCTGGATATAAATATACCACAAATAGACACAACTGTATGGTTTATATGATGATATCATTCCTATCATTCTAAAAGTGGAATATGCACCTAACAAAATATTTATGATTTTTGTTTGATTTTTTATTGAAATTTAATATTTATATTTAATTGAGTTTTAATGTTGGTTAATATCGATAACTTTATCTCTATTTTCTCTAACACTATTATTCTTTTGCTGATAACAAAAGGGGGAGAGAAAAGTTAAGATTTTGTCAAATAGAATCAAGCAAAGGTCAAATAATTTTCCATTTGCATATAGGCTCATTTATATATTTCTATTTGTATGCATATATGTAGGGGGAGCTTTGTGTAGAGAGGAAGCATTTAAATAGGGGGAGCAATTAGGATATATCTATGATCAAATACATTTAACATATTCAAAATCTTAAATATATGTTTGTTATCATCAAAAGGGGGAGATTGTTGAATATGCGCTTATATGATTTTTGTTTGATGATAATAAACATATATACATTCGTTTAAATGTATTTGTTAATATACTATTTTGTTTTCACAGATTAAATAAATATTTGTTGAATAAATTAAATAACACAGAATTTGAATTCAAACGAATATTTTATTCAAACTAATATTTATTACATCTTTGAATAATACAATTTCAAGCTCTCACTATAACTATACAACTTTGATTACATCACATTTTTCACATTTACATCAGCACCTCACTACATATCACTCACACTCGTATTTTTATCTTCAACTGCATTCCAGTTTGAGTCCAGCATCTGAGCAATCTGCAAAAATATAAACTAACGCAGTAAAATTGAAAAAGAAATATTTTTGCAATTCAAAAATAAAATATGGTTTTTGAAAATGTGATTTGCCTCAGTTATTTGGGTTGTTCATCATCATTTAGATTTGAATCCATCATACACGAACAACTTGTGACATACACAGTGTATCACTGTATATGTCACAAGGCCGTGCACACCAATATACACTTGATTGATTTACAGGGACAGGTGAGCACAGGTCAAACCCAAATAAAAAGCCGGGTTCAACTCACGTGCGATAACATAAAAATCACGACTCGAGCACAA
The DNA here is from genome assembly GCA_030765085.1 of Allium cepa. Taxonomy (NCBI): domain Eukaryota; kingdom Viridiplantae; phylum Streptophyta; class Magnoliopsida; order Asparagales; family Amaryllidaceae; genus Allium; species Allium cepa. The sequence goes on along the minus strand of CM060938.1, from coordinate 454,472,157 downwards.
GGTCAAACCCGAGCTGTGAAACTGGATTCAACACAGAATGAAGACAAGTACACTTGAACAAAATGAACAAGTGGAGCATCTGTGTAAACTGGGCAGCATATACATATGTATGTATGGTCAGACCAAACAAAAACACAGTGGCAACATCAGCAAGTACAAGATGCCCAACCAAATGAATATCAATGCAAACCAGCAATTAAGCACATGTATGCAGATCAGTGTCGACAACCAAGTAAATGCAGAGAACAGTGCAATCATGAAGATTGCAGCAAAAATGCAGACATAACAGGTGAAGTGCGACAATACTACACTGCCTCTGCCATCAAGCCAAAATGCATCAGATCAGAAGTAAAGACAGAGCTCGAGATCAAGATGTAAAGGGATCAGAACTTCAACCAGCACACAAGAAATAATGACCAATGAATACAACTGAAGACAATGCACCAATGTCACCAGCATAACAGCAATATGTACACCATCAATCAAGATATCAGACTCAAACAAGTGAAGTCAAAGCAAACAGAACCAGCAATATGGTAACACACTGCAACATGCTCAAGTAAAGTGAAGGAACAAGACCGAACGAGCAAGCTAACCGGCAAATGAACAGAGGCAACAAGGTCAGAGTACAATGCAACATTTTCAAAATGCACAAATGCAACAGAATGCTCAAGTGAGGATAACAAATACAACCGATATGCGAACGGTCTCGAACAATAAATGAACGTCAACCAAACAGTGGCTAATGAAGTACAGTATGCAAACATGAAGGGAATACAACTACAAATGAAAACTGGTGACAACAAGTTCAAGTGAGTCAAGTTCAGTCCAGTTACAACTACAAGAGTGACACAGTGTACATATAAATTCGACAAGCTGCTGAACAGAGGTACAGACGACCCAACTCAACATGAACCAGAATGGTTACAGCATCAAGGTGGTCAAGGCCAAAATCATCAATGCAATGCATAGCAAGGTATAACAAAGTCAAGGGCATATGAAGACAAGTGTAACATCACAACTAAGTACAATGAATTCACAGGGCCGAAGCAAGCACATGAATTCACAAATCAAAGCCGTGATCGAAATCAAAGTTGAAATGGTCAGAGCCGTAGTATACAGAAGTCACAAATTAAAGTCAAATTCAAGCCGAGTATATTACACCGTGATAGCCAAGCAAATTGACTAAGTCACGAATCAACAACGTGACCATCAAGCAACGATAATACACAATTGACAAAGTCAAATAAATCATCATCGTTCAACAAATATCAGAGGGCCGATAGCATAAAATTGAAGAAATCAGACGAACGAGATTTTAGGAAATTGACTCCTATAAAAACCCTAATCATCATCGACAATTATCCCATCGAATTCCAGAAAGCATAAAATCAGTAAAAGCAAAAGCATACAATTACATACCGAAGAAGGAATTCGATCAACGAAGCAGCCGCAAAGAGCATCGAAGTCGAACAAGTATCAAAGGTCGGCGCTTCAATTTGGAAGAACCCTAATTTGGATCGAAAGGACGCATGCCCAAATTTTAATCAGGAGGAACAAGAAGAAACAACGGCCGCCATCTCCATTTTTCACGAACAAAAGAAAAAAAAAGACTGGTTGAATTCCTAAAGAGGGCCGGCCTTATTCCTCTAAAAGGATTTCTCTATTATATTATATAAGGGCTTTTATTTTTAAATTAGGGTCATTTTTTTAAAATTGTTTTTTTAATTGTATTTTCTTTTTAAACCGTTGTATTTACTAGTCGTGTGACTAGGGGACAAGCTACGTGGCGTAGCTTGAGAATTCGCAACTCGGTGGTTGAGTTGTGGCAAGGTTTTGAGCGTAGAGTTAGATTAGTCAATAGCGGGTATAGCGAGTTTACGTGTGTAAGCGAGGGACTATCTAATTTCTAGTAGAAACCTTGGGGGCAGCATGTAGGCAGGGTTTTGCCGAAGCTGGGTAAATTCTGTGTTGTTCTGTTATTTATATTCTGCGATATCTGTGCTGCTATTCTGTGATCTGAATTGAAATTAATTTATAAGCTTCCGCGATTAATTTTAATAATTTATACCATCACCCTATTCACCCCCCCTCTAGGGTGAAATCGATCCTAAAATTTTTATAACCTAAAAATTCCAGGGCCGCACGATCTCGAATTTGCAGATCCAAGCCGTACGTTCCCTTCTTCCCCATCACGCGCAATACCCAGATATCCTTCACCTTAAAACCCATATGGCCGCCATCAATCAATAAATTTTTGCAACCTCCTCGTGTAGTTTGAAGATGATCAACTACCACTATCATGAAGAGCTTCGCGCGAGCCACCATTGGCTTCAATCTCATAGAGCTCGGCCGCCTCCTCCACCCAGAAAACCGTGCGCAACCCTCGGCCTTTGAGCCAAAATTGCCAACGATCCATCGACCCGATCGCGATCATAACCGTTGAAATCGTAGAGCTCGCGAAGCTCTACAAGTTTGCAGTTGGAAGCCTCTTAAATCGTTGTGTAGATTTGAAGAAAAGAGGAGGAGAAGATTATGAACTTTCAGCCATTGATTTAGAGAGAGGCGGCTGAAGCTATTTAGGGTTAGGGTTTGTTTTCCTTTTGCAAAAGTGAATTATAACGTCCTTATATAGAAAATTGATGAAAATACTATTCATCCAAAATTTTCCTAACTCCAAACGAAGTGTGCCGGTTGGCGTTTCTATGGTTTACCCCGCGTTCCGAACACAATGGAACGTGTTTCAGAGGCTAATTCGATCATCTGTGCGAGTTACGGCAATAAACGACCGATTTTAAATTAAATCGATTTAAACCAATTCCTATACGTTTTGGCTTGGCCCGGACAAATGGTAAATCCAATTGACACGAAATTTGGAACCATACAATAATATCACATTACGGATCCGATGAAACTGGTTTCGTCGAAATCCGAGACTGTTTGAAAAATGGCTATTTTAACTCATCAAATAAATATTAAAATATTCAATTTTCACAAATTAACTTTAAATTTGATTTTAAAAGTTCACAAACATCATTCTAACTCCAACATGATTAAATAAAATTTTACAAATCATTTTCAATCATATTAAACCCAATTTTCAATTATTTCAGTAATTTAACATATTAAATTATCGATTTAATTATCCAATTAAATCCAATTATTCGAAAAATATATTATTCGACTTTTAAATTTTACTCATTAATATTTAAAATCAATTAAATATACAAATTTTAATTGACAGAAATTCTGGGTCGTTACAAACTTCCTCCTTAAAAGAATTTCGTCCTCGAAATTACCAAGTAAGAAAAAGTTACAGAATCCATTAACTTTCCAAAACAAACCGTTCAATTTAGATTTTTCAATTCTCTTAAGTGTTTAAATTTCCCAAAATTCATAGTTAAACTTCTTACCAAATCTTTACTAAGTTTCCAAATCCAAACTTAGTTTTCAAAAATTTCCCAATTTTCTCAAAAATATTCTAACGCCTTAAATTTTCGGAAACATTCGCCAGAGTCTCCTTTGCGCGGCTCGATCCGAAAAAAATGACAGTATATATATCACAAATATACATCTCATCAAGTGATGAGGCATCCCGCAGGGAAAAAAGTGTAAAAGTACGATATTTAATCCGAGATATACCTTATTTATTATTAGCGAGCGTATACGGCTAATATAGCGCGAAAGCGAGCTCCAAATGCGAAGCAAGCGCAATCCGCACCTACTAAACACTCAACAAACCATGAGAAACATGTATATATGAAAGTAACATCAATATACAACATATATCACTACAACAACTACATATGCCAATTTACCAAATGCAACAAAAGCAATAAATGCAACCACCAAACAACTATCATCCAACAAATCCATATCAAATCAATATGCATTCACTTATCATTATTATTCAATGAATTGGTTTTCAATTTAATCACATTTGATTTTTTGACATTGGATTTTATTAATATTCATTCATTCATTTTTCAATTAGTTCATATTCACTAATTTACATTCACATTAGTTTACTTCCAAATCAAATTCATTTCTATTTAAGATTCACTTAACTTTCAATTGGATTTCAATGATTTATAGCCTTCCATTTCATTAATTCATTTTCATTTAACACTTAATGAATTATATACAATCAACTAACAATCATATAACAACCAAACCATAACCATCATAACCAGATTTCTAAATTTACATTCTATTTGGTTTAACACTTTTTAACCCCAATTGGTTGATATTAAATTGACTTCCATTCAATTATTCAATTTCTCAACTTCATTAGCTTCTAATGAATTAACACTTATATTCATTGTTTCATATCAATTATTTACATTCAATTGATTAATATTCCATTCATTAGTTCAATTCAATTGCTAATTCTTTTAAAAAATAAGGTTAAATTTCTTTTATATAACTCAAGTCCATGTTCTTAATGACTTCATTTCATTAATTCACTTATTAATTTTACTTTGATACCAGAATCAACTCCATTCAACATCACTTAAGTTATATTCCATTTCAAACATCATTTGTTTAATTTTAACTTAAATTTCCACTTATAAATCCAATTCAGATTCCAGTTCTATTTAACTTTTACCAAAGCTAAATTTATTAACTCATATTATAAGTTCAAAACTTATTTCACTTATATTCATCAATTTCAATAGCTTATCTAATCCAAACCAATTTATTTAACTTTCCTTTTGTTAAATTTCAATCACATGTCTTTGATGACAACTCAAATTTATTTCAACTTGGATTTTTAATTTCATTTCCTCGCACTTGCAAATTTATATTTATTCATCCACAATTTATTTTTCAATTTAATAATTGTATTCCAATCATTTTATATAACATTCCAGAGTCTTTTCAATCTTTCAAAGCCATTTTTGAAACCAATTCGATTATCCTTTAAATTTCAAAACCCAAACTCAAATTTTCCAAACAACTTCCATTTAAAACTATTTGGCAGCAATCCCTCTATTGGAAACCCGAAAATGAACACTGATGATGTTGCAATCATCATCGGAATTGTTTTCCAGCGACCGAAAAGAGTTTAGAGCTTTAATTTCTCTATGAAAAAGGCTATGCGGTAGGATCGTGTAATATGGAATAATGAAATAGTCTAGATAGATAAAGTAGGTAAATGCAAGGTGACACCAGGATTTTATACTGGTTCAGACCTCTCATCCTACGTCCAGTCCCTAAGCTTCACTTAGGAATTTCACTAACTAACACTCTCACTTCACCCAGAGGAATAGGTTTACAACTTACCCGAACAACCGAACGGGATTTCTTACCTCAACTACCGAAGAGGACTTCAACTCAATTACTCAAATACAATATACGACTTGTTGTGTTCTTGTCAACACCAATGAGTCTAATGTAGTACAATATTCCTATAATCTTATCCTCGAGAATATGCAATGTGTTTGTGAAGATTTAGGAAATGTGAATTGCTATGAATCAAAAGAATATTATAAACAAAAACAATGATTCAAGCAATAGATTAGTGAATGCTTTGAGAATATCTAGAAAATATGAACAAGAGAATAATTAGATTAAAGCAAGAGAATTCGGTGAATTAAATGATGTTAGAATCATGTATATATACTTGTAGAAGAGGTGCATATGTTGTCAAAGGTTGTAAACAAGAGATGCTTCCATTTCCATTGATGAACGGTTGCAACTCTTGGGAGGAAGAAGGTGTCTTTTCAGAGAAAATTCGCAGGTCCAAATTCGGTCGACTGAGCAGGGAATTCAGTCAACTGAAAATATGAAGTAAAATTTTAGGGACCAAATTCAGTCGACTGTGCAAGAAATTCAGTCGACTGAAACTGTGCATGTGTATAAATTTGTTCCAGTTTCAGTCAACTGACTGTTCCTGTTCAGTCGACTGAACTTATAAAACCTGCATAGTTAAAACTAAATTAAAAAATGAAGTTTAACAAATTTTTCTAGTGCTCGTGCAAGCTTCTTGAGGATAGATTTTAACAATACATCTAGACTAAGACACATGTAAAAACATACTTTAAGCTTGTTTGGTCTTCATCTATCTTCCTTTAGCATTTGCATATATTTCTTCCTTGTTTGTAAAAGCACATTGTCATTGATCAAAATCTTCGCGTATCAACATTCTCCCCCTTTTTGATTGATGACAATACCGATTTATTCTAGAGATGTTTTACTTACTTTCTCCCCCTGAATGTATGCACTATCTTTCCTACAAAACAAAGTTAGTACCATAGATTTTCTCCCCCTTTGTCATCGACAAAAAGAAAGAACTAACAGCAGTAATAATATATCAAAACAATCACTGAATCATAGAGAATATTTGCATAAGCATGAATTAAGAGAAATAAAAATGTTGTGACCGACAAGCATAAAATGGCTATTTATACAAGCCATTAGAAAGTTAAAAATACACATCAAAACAACAAAATTACTCATCCTTATCCCAGTCATATGAACCTTCTCTTCCTGTTGGTTCACGTATGACGGGTCCTCCTGTTGGTGGTCTGTGCGCTCTTCCTCCTTGGCCACAACTAGCTCCGCTTGCACTGCTACTTGTATGCTCTTCGGATGTCGTCCATGTAAACGTAGGGGCTGGACGTTTACCGCGAGATGTCGAAGCAGTAGTGGTGCTTGAGCACGAGATTGCATCCCAAAGCTTGTTGAAGAATCCTTTAATTTTGTCAAGCTTATGATCTACCTTTTTAAGACGAGTGTCAAGAATTTGTTGATTTCTTGACAATATCCCCAAGGATTGGTTGGTAGTGAAGCTTGGGTCAACAAGACGAATTTCATCATCTTGCTCGAAATGTTCTTCGTGGCGAGGTTGAGGAGGTTGTTGTTGTTGTTGTTCTTGATTCCTTGCTTCCCATTCGGCAAGTGATATTATGCGAGGAGGTCGAGATGGGAGTTGCATTAGGCTTATGGTCCGATGATTAATTTGAAGGACCATTGTATTCTCTGATTCAGGTAATGGCGTATCGACATTTAGGAGAAGTCGCATGATGTACTCTCCAAAGTAAATAGTGCGCATTTTTCCATTGTTGAAAGTGAGAAACTCATCAAGAATAAGCAGTACCCAATTAACATGTATATGCCAAAAATAGCATATAGAGCTCGATAGTTATTTGGGTAGACAATTTCGTACGAGCCCGTACGAGGAGTAATCGTTCTCATTAAGGCTTTATGGAGGATTCTCGCCATAGGTCGAAGAGAGGTGGACTTAAAATCCCTAAAGTTGATATTATCATCCATAAATCGATGGTTTATGTTGTCGCGAATGTGTGGATCGAATTCTATCTCCTCTAGCTTTCTCCCGACATTTGGAGACTCTAAAATGTGTGCTATTCCATCCAATGAAAACCAAAATTTCTTTCCACACACCATACTCCAAACACTATTATTTGGATTTCTTGGAGTTTGGTGTCCAAGATTAAGATTAGCATAAAATAATTTTACCATTACATGATTAATGGCATGGTCATTTCTTTTCAAATCTAAAAGTGAAGTTAAACCTGCCGGATCTGTTAAAGCTTGAATGTTGTAGGTTTGAAAGCTTTGAAAATCAACGAAAGAATGCTCGAAAATTCTTGAATTCTTCATCTTGTTCCATCGAGTGACAGCGGTTCCATCGTAAAGCAATTGTGCTATTTGAGCATCAATTGGCTCGGAGGATGAAGAAGATGAAGCTCTTGCTCTTTTTGGTGCCATTTGGGTGAGAATTGATTTGATCTTGAGGAATTTGGGAGCTAGGGTTTCGAAATTAATTTGGGGAAGAAGGTTTGTAGGAGGTAAAAGTGAATTGGTAGGGTAAAATCTGGTGGTTAAAAGGTGAAATTTTGCCTGGGAAGCAGCGTTCAGTCGACTGAATATACCGTTCAGTCGACTGAATCAAAGGCCGAAGTGTTCTGTGATAGATTCAGTCGACTGAACAGTACATTTAGTCGACTAAATTTTGTTTGCTGAAATTTTCTGTTGAATTTTTAGTCGACTGTGCAGATGATTCCAGTCGACTGAACTATGTAAATATTGTTTTCTGTCATATTTTCAGTCGACTAAGCAGGGGCATTCAGTCGACTGAAACATGCATTTTTGTTATTTCAGTTAATTTTTTTTTGAATTAAATAATTTATTTATTGATATTGTTACAAAAATATTGATGTAACAACGTAATTTTTTTTCGAAATTTTAATTATTTCTTTGGGGATGGACTTGGAGTCTTCTTTCCTTCATTCTTTATGTAATTTATATCCCATGAATTCGGATTATATTGAGGAGTCTTAGGAGACATCCAAGGATTCACAGGATCGACTGGTGTACGATAAGATGAAGAAGGATCAAGAGAGCTAACGGGGCGAGGTAGGGGTTCAGCCACTTCGTTCTTCTTTGATCCACAGAAGCGTAAACCAATTTGCTCTAGGAAGCTTAAGCATCTTGCCGTAACTTTTTGTTCGAAGTATAGTTCTCTTTGAAGATCTATCTGTTGTTGTTGGAAATGATGAATTTCATCAATCTTTCTTTTTGTGTCAGGTGAAATAAAGAGTCCGCGTTTCGCCTTTTTAGATTCTGGTGTGAAACCTGTACGATAATTTCCCATTTGTAAACCGGCTCATGTGCTGGTGTTGGTGTGGGAAGTTTTGGCGACGTTGGAGTGTTATCGACTGACGAGGTGATATTGATTGGAGAGAAGGAGTTGTTGTATGACATTTTATATTGAATTAAGATTTTATTCGTAAAATCAAGATTAAAAATATATATATTTAAGAGTTTATTTATAATAGAATTTTACTAAACAAATAACAGTTATAATTTAATAAGAATTTTTAACTGCATAGAGATTTAGTGGTAAGGAGAATTTTGTTAAAATGTATGTTTCTTATTTAATAATTCAGTTTTACAAATGTGTGGTCTATAAATTATATAATGTAACATATAACAAAAACTGAAAATATTTAAAATTATAATTCAGTCGACTGAACAATTTGTTTTAGTCGACTGAAATATGGAAATATTTCTAATGTATAACTAATTAATATTTTTAAAGGATATTATACCTAATTCTCGTTGAAGTTTTATAAAGGAGTTTTCTAATAGAGGTTTAGTAAATATATCGGCAATTTGATTTTCGGGTAGAAATATGTTCTAAATTAATTATTCCTTTTTCGATATTGTCACGTAAAAAATGGTGGCGAATATCTATATGTTTTGTACGAGAGTGATTAACCGGATTTTTAGATAAGTTTATTGTACTTGTATTATCACAGTATATTGTAGAATTTTTAAATTTATATTAAAATCTTTAAGTGTTTGTTGCATGTATATAACTTGAGTGCAAGCTAAAGCAGCTGATATATACTCTGCTTCGCATGTGGAAAGCGAGACACAATTTTGTTTCTTACTAAACCAAGATACAAGTGATTTTCCAATGAAATGGCTAGTACCACTTGTACTTTTTCTATCCGTTCGAGATCCACCAAAATTAGCATCACTGAATGACACTAACTCAAATGAACATTCCTTTGGATAGAAAAGACCGAAATCTTTGGTGTTGTTAAGATATCGTATAATTCGTTTTACCGCTCTTAAATGTGATTCTTTAGGATTAGATTGAAAACGTGCATATAAACAAACACTCATCATTATGTCAGGTCTACTAGCGGTTAAGTAAAGTAAGGAACCTATCATACTTCTAAACAATTTTTGATCTACACTTTTGCCATTTTCATCTTGATCGAGATGTGTAGTGGTACTCATAGGAGTAGGTTTAGCAGAAGTGTTTTCCATGCCAAATCGTTTAATTAAATTAGCACAATATTTTTCTTGGTTTATAAAAATTCCATTTGTCAATTGTTTGATTTGAAGTCCGAGAAAATATGATAGTTCTCCCATATGGGACATTTCGAACTCATTAGTCATTATATTTGAAAATTCTTTACATAAATTCTCATTTGTTGAACCAAAAATAATATCGTCTACGTATATTTGAATTATTAAAATATCTTTGGCAGTATTTTTAATAAAAAGTGTTTGATCTACTTTTCCAATTTTAAATCCCGAGTTTAATAAATAACTTTTAAGTCTTTCATACCAAGCACGAGGTGCTTGTTTAAGACCATATAGTGCTTTCTTTAATTTAAATACATGATCCAAATATTTTTCATGTATAAATAAAGGAGGTTGTTCTACATATACATTTTCTTTAATAAAACCATTTAAAAATGCACTTTTAACATCCATTTGATAAAGTTTAAAATTGTGAAAACAAGCAAAGGCTAATAGTATACGTATTGCTTCCAGTCTTGCAACGGGAGCAAATGTTTCTTCAAAATCAATACCTTCTTCTTGATTATACCCTTGTGCTACTAGTCTTACTTTATTCCTTGTTATATTACCTTGTTCGTCTACCTTATTTTTGTAAATCCATTTTGTTCCAATTACTGATTGATTATTAGGATGGGGAACTAATTCCCAAACATCGTTACGTTCAAATTGATTTAATTCTTCTTGCATTGCGATAATCCAATAATCATCTGTTGATGCTTCTTTTGGATTTTTAGGTTCTATTGATGAAATGAAAGCTACATGACCCATTTGGTTTAGTTGATTTCTTGTTCTAACTTGAGAATTTATTTCTCCTATTATATTTTGAGTTGGATGATCTCGTAATATTCTAGGAGGAGATCTTAGTTCATTATTATTATTTTCAAGGTTTGTTTCTTCTATATTTATTAACTCTTCATCATCTTTTATATTTAAATTTTTATTAGAATTTTCATCAAAAGATATATGCAAAGTTTCTTCAATTAAGTTTGTTCGTTTATTAAAAACTCAATATGCTTTACTTCGTTCTGAGTATCCTACGAAAATTCCTTCATCGGCTTTTGAATCGAATTTTCCTAATTGATCTTTTGTATTTAAAATGAAACATTTTGATCCAAATATTTTAAAATAAGATATATTTGGCTTTTTATTATTAAATAGTTCATAAGAAGTATTTTTAGTTAATGGTCTAATTGGTATTTTATTTAATACATAACATGCAGTAGCAACGGCTTCTGCCCAAAAATGTTTTGGTAGAGAACATCCATTTAATAATGTTCTTGCGCATTCTTGTAATGTTCTATTCTTTATTTCTACAACTCCATTTTGTTGAGGAGTTCTAGGAAAAGAAAAATTATGATTTATTTCTTTCTTTTTACAAAAAGTTTCAAAAACTTCATTTTCGAATTCGCCTCCATGATCGCTTCGAATATTTTTAATTTTCAAATCTTTAGTATTTTGAATTCTTTTGACAAATGTTTTAAAATGCTCAAAAGTGTCACTTTTATTTTTCATAAAAATAGTCCATGTATATCTTGAAAAATCATCAACTATTACAAATACGTATCGATTATGATTGATGGATTGAACTTGTGTTGGTCCGAATAAATCCATATGTACTAATTCTAATGGTTGTAAAGTTGAAATATTTTTCTTAGATTTGAAAGATGATTTCGTTAATTTTCCTTTTTGACAATCATCACAAAAATTATTTATTTTAAAATTTATTTTGGGTAATCCTCTTACTAATTCATTTTTAGAAAGTTTTCTAATAGTTTAAAAATTTATATGACAAAATCTTTTGTGCCATAACCAAGGATCATTATCTTTGGCAAGAACACATACTTGAATTATGATTAATATTCATATTTAAAACATAAATATTTCTATCTCTATTTCCTTCAAAAATAAGATTTTGGTTTTGATCAAAAATACTACATTTATTATTCGAGAAAGTTATTTTAAAACCTTTGTCACACAGTTGACTTATGCTAAGTAGATTATGTTTTAAATTTTCAACTAATGAAACATTTGTTATAAAAGGTAAATTTGATGTACCGTAATTGTTTACATCTCCTTTGCCAATGATATACCCTTTTGAATTGTCTCCGAAGGTAACCAAGCCACCATCAAAGTAAGTGATGTTTGTAAGCATATCCTTGTCTCCGGTCATGTGTTTTGAACAACCACTGTCTAATATCCATTTCTTCTTTTTGAGTGGGACCTGAAAATAAATATGAAATTATTGGTACCCACCTTTTAATAGGGTCCTAAAAAGTTAGAGTTTAGGAAACCAAACCCAATTTGGTTTAGTATCCTTTTTATAAATATAGTTTTCATTATGATGAACATTATCCATAAATGTTTTAATGTATTTATTTCTTATTAATACATTGTTAGTCTTTGGTATCCAAATTTTAACTACCTTGTTTTCTACTTTTGTTTTAATAGGTTTCTTTAGCAATATATGTTGTTTTGAATCCATATTCCTCTTAAAATTTGTATTTTTCTTTTTAGGAATTTTTGACTCCTTTTTATATCCTAATCCATGTTTACTTGAAGAGAATTAAGAATTTTCTAAAATCTTACATAAATTTTCTCTTCCTTTGTTAAAGTTAGAAACATTTTTAGTGATGTCATCTAACCTAGCTTGAAGACTATTATTTTCTAACTCAACTTGTCTAATCTTAGTTTTTAACTCATGATTTTCAGAAACAATTATATCATTCTTTGTTTTTTGAGTTTCAATTTCTTAACTTAAGAGTGATAATTGAGTTTCCGAATTTGAATGGGATTCTTGAACTTTTTCAAGTTCTTCTTCTAAGATTTTCTTTTCATCTTTTAACATATCCCTTTCAAATTCAGCTTTGTTTTGATTTTCACGAGTTTCTTTGAGTTTCTTTTTAAGAGTTTTTATTATGCTTAAAAGTTCAGTGTTTACTTCAATTAAATCGTCGAAAGTTAAATTATTTACCTCAGATTCTTGAGCCATGAAGCATACATTTGCCTGTTCATTGTCGCTATCACTATCATTTTCAGATGAAGATGAATCTGAATCGTCCCATGTTACAGAAAATGCCTTCTTTTTGAATTTATCCTTCTTTTTTTTGTTGTTGAAGTTTTTCTGATTTTCCTTCATTTGTTCTTGACAATCTTTTTGCATGTGTCCTTTCTTGTGACAATTGAAGCATTCTATATTTGAGAGCATTCTATATTTGAGGATGAAGGTTTGTTCAAGAAATTCTTTTTGAATCCTTTTTTGTTTCCTTTTCTATACTTTAAGAATTTCTTGAAGTTTTTGGCTATAAATGCTAGATCTTCATCTTCAGACTCTGATTCTTCCTTTTCCGCATGAAAAGCAACATTCTTTCTTTCATGAGCTTAATCTTTTTTAGCTTTCATATTTACTTCATACGACATAAGATTTCCAATCAATTCTTCTGGTTTCATTGTAGATTGATCATTTGCTTCCTCGATTGCTAGTACTTTTCTCTCCCATTCATCAGTGAGTGAATTTAGAACTTTAGACACAATGTCAAAGTCCGTGTATCTTTCTCCTAGTCCAATTAGAGCATGATGAATGTCTTGAAATCTTGAGTACATGTCATTGATGGATTCATTTCGTCGCATTCTAAAGTTTTGGAATTGATTCTTCAGCAAGGATATCTTTGTTTGTTTAACTTTGTTTGTGCCTTCATGTATGACTTTGAGTGTTTCCCATATCTGATATGCAGTAGTACATATGCTAACACGGTTGAATTCATTTCTATCCAGGGCGCAAAATAGCATATTCATAGCTTTGGCATTTGCACTAGCTTCATTCTTTTGAATTTGTGTCCATGTAGGATAATCGGTTGTGGGCACAACGAACTCTGCTTGAGTAGCATTCCAGGCTTCGAAACTTGTTGCTTGCATATAAATCCTCATCCTAGTAGCCCAGTAGTTGTAGTTTAGCCCATTGAATAAGGGGGTCTTTGGGTAGATTGTCCTTCCACAAATGTGGAACTATAGGCAGATGTTGTGCTTGTGCTTGCGTTATTTTCCATATTATCAATATGTCTAATAACGGTGTTATGGTTATAGGACAACCTTGCTCTGATACCAATTGAAAAAGGCTATGCGGTAGGATCGTGTAATATGGAATAATGAAATAGTCTAGATAGATAAAGCAGGTAAATGCATGGTGACACCAGGATTTTATACTGGTTCGGACCTCTCGTCCTACGTCCAGTCCCTAAGCTTCACTTAGGAATTTGACTAACTAACACCCTCACTTCACCCGGAGGAATAGTTTACAACTTACCCGAACAACCGAACGGGATTTCTTGTCTCAACTACCGAAGAGGACTTCAACTCAATTACTCAAATACAATATTCGACTTGTTGTGTTCTTGTCAACACCAATGAGTCTAATGTAGTACAATATTCCTATAATCTTATCCTCGAGAATATGCAATGTGTTTGTGAAGATTTAGGAAATGTGAATTGCTATGAATAAAAAGAATATTATAAACAAAAACAATGATTCAAGCAATAGATTAGTGAATGCTTTGAGAATATGTAGAAAATATGAATAAGAGAATAGTTAGATTAAAGCAAGAGAATTCGGTGAATTAAATGATGTTAGAATCATGTATATATACTTGTAGAAGTGGTGCATATGTTGTCAAAAGTTGTAAACAAAAGATGCTTCCATTTCCATTGATGAATGGTTGCAATTCTTGGGAGGAAGAAGGTGTCTTTTCAGAGAAATTTCGCAGGTTCAAATTCAGTCGACTGAGCAGGGAATTCGGTCAACTGAAAATATGAAGTAAAATTTTCGGGACCAAATTCAGTCGACTGTGCAGGAACTTCAGTCGACTGAAACTGTGCATGTGTATAAATTTGTTCCAGTTTCAGTCGACTGACTGTTCCTGTTCAGTCGACTGAACTTATAAAACCCGCATAGTTAAAACTAAATTAAAAAATGAAGTTTAACAAATTTTTCTAGTGCTCGTGCAAGCTTCTTGAGGATAGATTTTAACAATACATCTAGACTAAGACACATGTAAAAACATACTTTAAGCCTGTTTGGTCTTCATCTATCTTCCTTTAGCATTTGCATATATTTCTTCCTTGTTTGTAAAAGCACATTGTCATTGATCAAAATCTTCGCGTATCAACACTCTAAAACAATTTTCCCAAACCTTTGAAAACCATTTTCAAACTCAAAAAGGAATTTAATCTTTTCCAAATTGCAAACCCTTTCAAACATGTCCAAATATTCCTCTGGAATTTTGTTTTTAGATTATAAATCACATCTATCAATCTTTTACTTATATAATTTCACCTCTTATATATAAGATTATTTCACAAGTGTAAATCATTTTAATTATAGTTCCATACTTATAATTCATTTGCTTATACAATTATTCTTTTACAACTGTGGTTTTATTTAACGTATTCAACAACCAAACAATCAATTGATATACACTTTAATAATTCTGAAAAATTATTCCTTTATATATAAAATATAATCAAGGTAAAATTATTTCATTTACCCAATTTAAAACCATATCGTGCCGAATTGTTCTGAACAAGTGTTTAGAGATCCCTATCGATAGAGTTGTCCAGACCATACCGACCAGAATCCATATACCACTCAACAAACCAATCATCACAATATAAAACAATTTTATTTTCACTAACAAATACGCGCTCATATCTATTATTACACTCACACTAATTCTAGAGTACTGCTGACTCTATCTCTAATGAGTAATACCCAATAGAGCCATGGTTGTCGCTTAACCATAAGCTCTGATACCAAATGTAATAATCCACAAATCCGTACACCTTGAATAGACACTAATCTCTATTGATTAACTCAAGATGAACGGAAATACGAACCATTATGGTTTAAGAAGAAGAAAAAGATAGAATAAGAGAGAAAAAGATAGAACATAACAGAAAGAAACAAAAGAACAATATCAGAATCTCACAATCGCAGCGGAACAACATATAATAGATAAACGAATAATCTTTAAACAAAGAGCTGTATCAGTTATTACATTACATTACATCATCAGAGTGTACAATAACAAACAACAACAAACAGTGGAAAAGAAGTACTATATACTAGTGAATACGCCATGCCATCCAGCTTGCCTCCAGCAACTCCTGAATTCCAGAATATCCTGATAACCTAACTCTAGACTGCCCGTGTGAAAATTGGTCGGCACCCAGAGTTTAGGAAGGAAAACAATAAACTCCGAGTCTGTCATGTGACTGGTGTGAGAACTTAAAATAGTTTATCTTTTTTAAACAAACAAAAGGGATATTTTTAAAATAGATTCGCAATGCTTTTTAGAAAATGAAACTACCATAAGGCCTCCCATACACACACACAATGCAAACGCAGAATCGGAGGAGATGACTCCTTATGATAGTCAAAGATGCTTGATACGCATTAAAAAGAAACATTTGATATTATTACTAGTGCATAGTGTAGAAAACATTTTGAAAGTAAAGATATAAATCTTAGACAGCATAGGCATTTCACACTTATGCCTACTATAGCTACCATCCAAACAGTGGGGCGCCACCATAAGTGAATGATAGGTTCTACAACTAAAACCGTACAAGATTGTATTGTTTCTTTGGATTTCCAATAAATGGTCAGGCCAAGGAACTTCCCATTGCCACATGGGTACGCCTCTGGAAAGACGATCCGAGAACCTAATGTTACGGTTAGATGTCTGCGAACATAAGGCCGGGTTACCCTTCAAACTGGGTAACTACTGACACGAATATGTCATTCCCCGATCGTAACCGATCTATATCCGAGGATCCTCGATTTCCAACAACCATAAAGTAATAAATTTGCAACAACAACATAGGTTAAATATCTGGGCTCCATACCATGATACCACCTCTATCCAGAAGGAATGTCATACACTAATTTATATAAACCGTTTATAATAATTCAAAAATCTCAACTAAATAAACCAATCCTTTTAATAATTTACAAAACGTTATTTAAAACTTATATAACTCCAAAATCATATTTAAGTACTATTTTCCAAAAATATAACTTTTATAACAATAAATTTTTAATGTTTATTTGTTTTAACAATTCAAAATTTAATAAAACGTATACTTTCAAAAATCACTTTATTTTTTTTTAAATCAAAAATCGTTATTTTAAAACTTCAAAAATGGATCCGATGATGCAACAGCACCAAATAGTCCATCACGACTACAAAGACATCATATATCAGTATATGATAACCAACAAATATCATAATATCTGTAATCAAATAAATATTGGTGAGGAATCCAGTTGGATCCCTCCAACCTGTTTCCCTGCATCCACAGATGTTAGCACAATACCAATTCCGTTCCAGTACGGAATATTGTGGTATATGGGACTTATAAAATATTATCCGCTATTATACGGCGCAATAGGGTCTCATCCGCTATATAATGCGGGAAATCACCTCCAAGTACATAAATAATACCAATTTCACTTTGCAGTGAAATTATCACGGTATATGTTTTTAATAAATAACATCCACTTAATATACGACGTATAATGTCTATTTTAACAATCAGTAGATAATAATTTATCATCCAGGCATACAATCATAAATTTTAAATCTAACTATTGAAAATTTAAATCGAAACAATTCGATTGAGTGAGAAGTTCTCAGCTTGAGTTTCCGATAACAGTTTCCGCGTTTTATTTCGAATAAAATTAAACGTGCGTTTAATTTTACCTGAAATTCAAACTAGCTCCAAATGACTCCAAACCAACTCCATAGCGTAGTATTCGTCAATACAAACCCGTCGCAATTCGTTTCGTCCAAAACGGACCTCGTATGAAAGAGTTACAACATTTTAAAGTTTACATGAATTTAATATATAATAAATTAACAATTTCTTTTTATTTTTATCACCTAAAAATTCCAGGGCCGCACGATCTCAAATTTACAGATCCAAGCCACACGTTCCCTTCTTCCCCATCATGCACAATACCCAGATAACCTTCACGTTAAAACCCATATGGCCGCCATCAATCAATAAATTTTTGCAGCCTCCTCGTGTAGTTTGAAGACGATCAACTACCACTATCATGAAGAGCTTCGCGCGAGCCACCTTCGGCTTCAATCTCATTGAGCTTGGCCGCCTCCTCCACCCAGAAAACCGTGCGCAACCCTTGGCCTTTGAGCCAAAATTACCAACGATCCATCGACCCGATCGCGATCATAACCGTTGAAATCGTAGAGCTCGCGAAGCTCTATAAATTTGCAGTTGGAAGCTTCTTAAATCGTTGTGTAGATTTGAAGAAAAGAGGAGGAGAAGATTATGAACTTTCGGCCATTGATTTAGAGAGAGGCGGCTGAAGCTATTTAGGGTTAGGGTCTATTTTCCTTTTGCAAAAGTGAATTATAACGTCCTTATATAGAAAATTGACGAAAACACTATTCATCCAAAAATTTCCTAACTCCAAACGAAGCATGCCGGTTGGCATTTCTAAGGTTTACCCCGTGTTTCGAACACAATGGAACGTGTTTCGAAGGCCAATTCGATCATCTATGCGAGTTACGGCAATAAACGATCGATTTTAAATTAAATCGATTTAAACCAATTCCTATGTGTTTTGGCTTGCCCCGGACAAATGGTAAATCCGATTGACACGAAATTTGAAACCATACAATAATATCACATTACAGATCCGATGAAACTAGTTTCGTCGAAATCCGAGACTGTTTGAAAAATACTATTTTAACTAGTCAAATAAATATTAAAATATTCAATTTTCACAAATTAACTTTAAATTCGATTTTAAAAGTTCACATACATCATTCTAACTCCAACACGATTAAATAAAATTTTACAAATCATTTTCAATCATATTAAACCCAATTTTCAATTATTTCAGTAATTTAACATATTAAATTATCGATTTAATTATCCAATTAAATCCAATTATTCGAAAAATAAATTATTCGACTTTTAAATTTTACTTATTAATATTTAAAATCAATTAAATATACAAATTTTAATTGACAGAAATTCTGGGTCGTTACATAAGCTATGAAAAGTTATTTGCTCGTGCACTTGGCACGATCTTCCCCATGATTTGTGGGAGGAATGAGTTTTGACTGTGAAGTTAGGTCGCTTATTTGTAGCCTTTTAAATCATATGCATAGTTTTTTGTACTAGTTTCGGTTGTCTAGTATCCATACGACTAGTGTACTATGTTAACAACACTAACATAGAGATGTTTTTATACTGGTTCAGGCCATCCAATATCCCAACATCTAGTTAGTTGGATAAAGAAGCCAAGCTACGCTGTTAGCGATTCTGTTCTGATAACTGGTTCGGGCAGTCTAATATCTCTACATCCATCATGATTATTTAGCTATGTTAAAGAATATTAACACGGAGAGAATTTTATGCTGGTTCGGGTCGTTTAATAACCCTACGTCTAGTTCATTGTAGTATTACTTTTTTATTATAATTACAATGTACATTACACAAGCAATGTAGATCATACAAAGTAAGTTGTGAGGTGCTCCGACTTCCAAGTACTTAGAACTAGATTACCACCAGGTCTTGATATTCCATATGCACCATTCGATAAAACTTCTACTATAACTGATGGACTTTTCCAATTTGAACCCAATGCTCCATCTGTTGGATCCTTTGTACTGGTTATTACCTTTCACAGTAGCAAGTCCGCTTTGCAGTAGTTTCTTTCTTTGAGCTTGTTGTTATAACTTCTTGCCATACTTTGGCAATATGTGGCCGATATTACTGCCGCCACATCCCTTCTTTCTTAAATGAGATCTAAGTAAGTTTCCTATTCTATTTTGTTGTATATTATTCTTTTATGTGATGGTACCTCTACTCCGACAAGAAGCCTGGCCTCATATCCGTAGGTTAGTGAAAAACGAGTATGGCCCGTTGGAGATCTAGTTGAAGTTTGGTAGGCCTATAGTACTAAAGATAGCTCTTCTGCCCACTTTCCTTTAGCTTTCTATAGTCTTTTCTTAAGCAGCTTCTTGATAATTTTATTTGCAGCTTCTACCTACCCACTTGCTTGTAGGTGAGCGAATGAAGAGAAACTTTTTATTATGTCGTTTTTCTCACATAGCTCCATAAACTCTTTACTTTCAAAATGGGTGCCATTGTTAGAAATGATCTTGTGAGAGATCCCTTATCAAGTGATTATGTTCCTTACTATGAAAGTGACTATCTTCTTCGCAGTGGTTATGCCTAAGGGTTCTGCTTCTACCCATTTGGTGAAGTAGTTTATCGCTACTATGGCATACTTAACTTCTCCTTTCAACATTGAAAGTGGTCCTATCGGATCTATGCCCTTTATGTCGGCCGACCATGAGCTTATGTGTGGGATGACCTCATGGGATGGTTGTATGGGAATATTGGCAAAGTGTGAACATTTGTCGCACTTCTTTGCAAATTCCTTTGCATCTTGAAGCATTCTAGTCCAATGGTGTCCAAGCTTTGGTAGTTCCCCCTAAGTGATCTCTGCATGGGCCCACATGTACTTCCTTCATGACCCCCTCTTCTTTGGAAACGCACCTAAGATAAGGGGTTGAATACACTCTCTTGTATAATGTGCGATCAAAGAAGGTGTTGTATGGAGCTTGGTGTCTTATTCTACATGCTTCCTTCCTATTCGGGGATAGGGTTCCATTTAGTAGGAATTGCTTGATGGGAGTCATCCAGCTATTCTCCTTAGTTTGCTAAGGTGTAGGTTCATCTAGGGCTATTCTTGATTTTCCAGTGTCTCCTGATCTCATATTCCTTGAATGGAAGCACGCTGGGCTTGGGTCAGGACTAGTATCTGATTTGATTCTGATATACTCGACTCTACTTGATGCCCACTTGGTACCACCTTTATTTCATTAACCACCTTGGCACTCACAAGTTTTGCTAAGGAGTCGACGCATGAGTTGTTATCACTTGGAATTTGTTATATCCCAAATTGTTCGAACTGCTCCAATAACTTCTTAGACGGTTCCACATATTTTGCTAAGGTTGCTTCCATCATTTGGTAATTGCTCTGCACTTGGTTCACAATTAATTTGGAATCACTGTGAATTTTAATATGGGTTACCTTCATTACCTAGGCCATTCTTAGGCCTGCGAGGAGCCTCTCCATTTCTACCACATTGTTGGTTGCCTTGAAACCGAGCTACATAGCTCTATACAGCTTTTGCCCTTTTGGAGCGATCGGTACATACCTAATTCCTACCACCTGTTCATTTGACGCTCCATCTACGAACAGTTACCAGAACTATGGGTGTTTAGTTCTTCCTTTGATTGAGGTTCAGCTGATAGGATGCATTCTACGATGAAATCTAAAAGTGCTTGCCTTTGATTTCCTTTCTGGACATACTAACTAAGCTCCACTACCCATTTTTATAAGAGGCCCGATGTCATTGGCTTCTACAGTATCTGCCTAAGGGGTTTGTCAATGTGGACTTTGATGGGATGCACCTAGAAATAGGGCCGCAGCTTCCTTGCTATAAGGAGTAGGTTGTAGGCTAGCTTTTCAACGACCCAGTAGTTTAACTCTGCTCCTGAAAACTGCTTGCTCGTGAAGTAGATGGGTATTTGGGCCCCTTTGTCTTCTCGTACCACTGCACCACTAACTACTTTATCAGTTATTGCTAAAAAAATGTATAAGCTCTCACTTGTCATTGGTTTCGTCAATATAGGAGTATTAACCAAATGATCATTTAGGTTTTGAAATGCAGCTTTGCACTGCTCAGTCTATACAAAGTTTCGCCCCTTCTTTACCTGGTTGAAGAACGAGATGCATTTGTATGTTGCTTTGCGAAGAAATCTGCTTAATGCTGCTACCCTACTATTCAGACTCATAAAATCCATTGGTTTCTTTGGGATTTCCATTCCTTTTATTGCCTTAATGTGATATCCCGAAAATTTGGCAATATAAATTTAATAATCTGGGTTTAAAAATTAATTTGATTTGATAATAAACTCTGAATTGATCTAATAATCTTCTTTTAATAAATATTTAAATTGGAAGATTTTATCTTTTTAAAAGCAAATAAATTGTTTTCTATTTATAATATATATATATATATAATTGTATATATTGTAAATTTGATAAACTTTGATTTTGAATTTAGTAAATGAATAAATTTTCTAATTTTAATTTATATTTGGAAAATTGAAAATTTGGATTTAAATTTAACATTTAACTTTTCAAAGCAATTTAATGAATATCAATATGGTCTGTAAATACTTAAGAGTAAATCTTATTTGTTTTAAAATTTTATTTAGCTTAAAAATATGAATTTAAATTAGATTAACATCAAAGCTTTGTTTTATTTTATTTTTAAATATTACTTGAAATTTATATATAAGAATTTAAAATAAAAATTACAAATGATCTTAATTTGTTTATGTAACAGCCCGCAAATCCGTACCTCTTGAGTTAACGTTGTTCTACCTAAATCAACTCAAGTTGTACAGAAATACGAACCATTTGGGTTAAAGAAGAAGAGGTATATGAAGAAAATAGAAAACAACAGCAGAATCTAACCATCGCAGCGGAATAAAATATAATAGATAATAATGATCTTTACTCAAAATTCAAATATATTTGTTATACATTACATCATCAGAGTACATCAATCTCAACTCAACATCAATAACATACAACTGGATACACAACAACTCAATACAGCGGAATATATATATAAACAAGTATGGGAATACGCATCGTCATCCAGCTCGTCTCCTGAGCTCCTCAGCATCATATCCTGTATCCTATAATATTCGGTCTAACCCGAGCATTACAGTTAAATAATACCCGAGTCAGTCTGGAATACCAGCGTGAGAAAATCACACTCAATTGATTATTAAAGGTTCGAAAATCCTTTGAAAACAAAAGCATCTCGTAAGACCACGCCACAAATAAACATGTCGGGTTTTTACATTACGATAGCTAAAACAATTTTATAGAAATCCTCTAATATTATAATAGGGTCTATCCACAAATACTTATAAAATAGCCGAAATTGTTACATTCATTAAATTCCAGCTACTAGCCACAGAGTGGGTAATACAAACAAAACTCGTACAAGGCTCGTAGGGAGAATGGATTTCCAACTAATGACTAGGCATTGGGGTACCACCTGTCACAGTACGGGGCCTAGATCATCGTACCGAGGAGTACGCCCGCTCCCCTGCAACATAAGACCGGGACTACCCCTTACTGGATATTCTCGAGTGAGATTACCCCGCGGTTGGGATCAGCAACCGCCCACTAAGCCGAAATAAAAAGGGACATCTAGACCGGAATGACCTCACCCTGCTTGGGTGCTACCCAACTAGCCTTGCTGCATAACCCCTGATTTTCAGTCATTCCCGGTTGATGAGGCTTGAGGCAAAGCGTCACCTTTTTAGAACATATCCCTTAGAATGCCCATCGTCCACCTGACGATGTTTCGCAAGCATTCATCCATACAAGTCCGTTCCGGGTTCGAACGGAACCGAAGGCACTATTCCTACTACATCCATTTTAGAAATATCCTCAGGATTAGTAGCGACTAGCCCTTGCACTTCACTGGTCCATCTTTGAAGCCAAACTCATTTCCACGAAACGTATAAACCGGATCGAAGTGGTTTTCGAGAAATAAATCTCGATCCCGGTCTCTTCGAAACGATCAACGCATTTGGCCAATATTGATAGTCGGTGATTTAACTATCAATTAATGTTCACAACATCCATCACATTATAAATAATTTCCCAAATTATTTATTTATTCTCAAAAATATCTTCACAAGATATATTTTCACTTTTCAAACTCCTTTGAAAAATAGTTTTCAAAACTATCTGCCTTTCTCAGAATAAATTTCAAGTATTTCTATTTCCACTGGAATCACCAAGCATAAAACTTTTGACTTTTAAAATAATTTAAAAATACTTTATTGTAAAATACATTTAATATTTAATATAGAAAAATTACTTTAGTACTTAATTTAAAATAAATACTCTAGAAATAACTAAAATAAGGTTACCTTATAACTATACATTAGATTTTCTTCTTTAAACAAATTACCAAATCATTCTTTAAATAATTATTACGATAATAGATTAACAATTTACTTACTTTAGAATTTACTTTAAAATATTTAAATTAAAACTACTTCAATTATTGATTAAAAATATACACTATATGGATATTTGAAAATAAGGTTACTTTATAAATATAAACTAGGTTTCACCTTTAAAACAGAATTACTAAGTCACCCTTTATAAATTATTACTACGGTAATAGATTTTAAATAAATATTTACTTTAGAATTTAAACATTTGAAATAATAAATTTCCAAGAACATACTTTGAAAACGTACTTGGCTATCCAGAGAAATATACTTCTCTTCACAAGCTTTAAAAATAAGTCACTATTTATTTTAAAACAATTTTTCTCATTCCTTTAATAAATTCCCAACTTGAATTTATTCTTCCAGATATCCAATTTCAAACACTTAAAACAATTTCCAAATTGATTTCCAATTTGTTTCATTTATTAAAAAATCCTTTAATTTCAGATTTTATTCCTTAATTATGATTTAAATTACTTTTAATTGAAATACCAATTTAGATTTCTTAATTTACGTCTTATTCCTTTAAATAAAATTTAAAGCTTTAAGTTTTAAAATAATTCTTTATTCATTTATATTAATATCCCAAAATTTTACAATTCATTAATTACTGTTTATTCAAACCCTTTTCTTTTCATACTCGAAGTTATTTATTAGTATTTAACATACTTCCTTTTCTTTTTCAATTCATTCTTAATTTATTAAATTTTCTAAGATTATTTCGTTACAAATTTACTTCCTTTATTTTCTTTCGAAAGTCCAATTTATATATTTTTGGTAATTCATTATACCCAAATATATCCAATCAAATCATAACATTCAATGTTCCAATCTATCCATCATAGGATATCATGTAATCAACACAGAGAATATTAAATAATGAATGTTGAGGGATCCAGTTGGATCCCTCCAACATGTTTTCCCTACATCCACAGATGTTAGCACAATAATATGCCAATTCCAGAATATATTATACTATAGCACATAAATCAATTTCAATCATCCAAACAATTATTTAAATTCAATCATTTAAATTTAAATTTTAAATTAACTGAGTGAGATTAACTCACCTTTGCTTTTATTGTTGTAATCCGATCCACACCGTCCTGATTCTCAATGACTTAGACCTTGTATAAATATGTATTCAATTTATTAATATCTTTGGTTAATCAAAAATCTATTAACATTTAATAAATTTAAATTAACCAATTATCCTTAAATAAATTATTTTTGGTAACTAAAATAAATTAAATCGGTTTATTAACCACATTAATCACTAATATACATTATTAACGTAGACTGGTAGATTTTACACTTCTAAACTGCCTACATATAAAAATTTATAAACTGCATATATGTGTATATATATATATATCCTTATTGTCTATTTATTATTTCCTGTAAACATATAATGTATATCACAAAGATAAAACAATTTGCAAATAGCCTCAGAAAACGAAAATACCTCAATCAGAGGTCGGAGACGACGAACCCTAGCTTCTAACTGTACTAGAACGCAGCCGCCACCATGGTCTACCCTACCATCCAAAACCAACCTTAGCTTGCTCTTGGCCACACGCGATGCTCAAGACGTCCCCTTTCCTACGCGATCAACTGCACCGAGCTTCCCATCTCGCGAGTCATCCTGCCTCGCGACGATACTCTAGGGGACGTTGCCTTCGAGCTCCTCAAGGCGATTCGCGCTTCGCTTCGACCGCGGCCCCCTCTCTTTGCTTTCGATATGGAGCGAATCGACTTCGATTCGACTTCGAACGAAGTCGCCATCTACCATGCTTGCAGTTCGCCCGCGTTTTTTTATATTATTTGCTCTGAAATGAAAACGCGGCCGTGGGTTTGGGAAAGCAAACACGCGATGTATCTTTTCAATTGAAGGACGAGGTGATGTTTTAACCCTCAGCCATTATCAATCTTAAACGAAGTGATCCTCTTTTTTTTTAGATTTGAAAAGAAGGGTTCGGCTGATATAAAATTTGATGCAGGGGATGTTTGCTTGCTGGGTAGGGAAGAAAGGGAACAGGATAGGAAAGGAAGTCGGCTTGTTCAGGAAAAATTTCGGCTGGTGATGGGTTATGTGATAATATACTTATAAAATTTAAATTAATTTATCGTTGTAAATTTCACCGCGTTTATATATCGTATGCTCGCATAACAACTCCAATCACTACGAAAATTGAAATCCGATAATAATTCAATATTACAGACCCAATGGAACTGGTTTCGTCGAATTCCGAGACTACGCCTCGGAAGGCTATTTTTAAATTCAATTCAAACGGTATAAATTTTAAAACTGAACAAACCACTGTTAATATCAAATTTTACAACCTTTATTATCTTCGGTGTTATCAATATAGATTTTACAAGCCTCTAAATTATTTTTAAAAGGCTTAAAATTCCAGATTTCACATTTTACCCAATTTCTAATAATTAAATTCAATAATTAATTATCCAATAAATATTGATATTTGAACTTCAAGTTAAAAATTAAACTTTTTAATATTCCAAATCAATTGATTATTCCAATTTAAATTGCTTAAAAATTCAGGTCGTCACATTCCTCCCCCTTAAAAGAATTTCGTCCCCGAAATTACTAGTTAGGAAGAATGGTCAAACACCCGTTACTATTTTCCAAAACCAAACTGTTCAACATTCTATCCACTATCTTTTATAAAAGACCCACTACCATTTTTACTAATCTTTCCCAACTTTCCCATAGTTTCTAACAATATTACTTACTCAATCCTACAAATTGAAATTTTTAAATCAAATTTAAAATTATCAGAATTTTCTCAATTTTTTTCTAACTCTCTAAATTTTTGAATTTTTTTGCCAGCGTCTCCTTTGCGTGGCAAGCTCGGTACAACTACAAAATGACTCTATGGCCTCCCAAATCCAAAAAGAAAACAAAAGGCCAAGTGGCTAGAACCAAAAACCCAATCAAATTTCACAGAAATTTAAACACATACCTTTTTGTCGAGCAATTCTAATTTATTATATGAAATCAAAACCAATTCTCCTTTCCCTTTTCATACCTGCATATCCTGTTTAGCAATAATATCCAATCACAACATTCAAAAATATTTTATTGACTTCTTTTACACATTTCCAATATTTGTTTTACTTAAGTTCATACGATGTACCTATATCATTTGTACGCAATACCGAATCCGACCGCTCACTCGATCACACAATTTCACTTCCGAACTAGTATCGTCCACCCGACTTCCTAGTGCGGACTTGGATCTGGTTTCTTAATCAGAAACCGTCATTCTCCTTGCATAGTTGTAAACTATGATAGAGAATTTACAGAATCAATCAAAACTCCATATCAAGGTTCGCCGTCGTAAATCGAGTGAAAAATCCTAACTCAGATCGATATTACCATCTCGAAATTCTGTGCTCGAATCTGGATCAAATAGCTATGCGAATAAAATAATATACGTACATCCTATGTATTCACATTCATTTTGTTTTATATTCACTTATCCATAACCATCCCTATTTCACAACCTTCAGTTAAATTTCCATTCAATTATTCACTTGGAATAATTTTCCTCAATACCAATTTACTTAAGAATCTCACCATTCATTTCTTAGGTTTAATATAATTATTTTATACACTTCTTACATTAATTTCTACTTCACTACTGAAGTTTATATTCAAGTTGAATTTTAATTCTATATAAGTTTCAATTTGTTTCAATTTGCTTCAATTTACTAATAAATTCCAAATCTAAATACCCTTTTAGTAGTTTACTTACTAATTTATTTTTATATCTCAAATAAAAGTTTATTTGCAAACTTTTTCTTCTTTTAGTTTCTTTGAACAATTCTTCAGTTCATCTTACTTTACTTATACAGTTGTAATTCTATTTGCTTACAAATTTAATTCATTTGTCGTTAGTGAAAATTTTCAAAAGATTCAAAAAAATTCTAACTCCCAAAAATTTTGAATTTTTTTGGCAGAGCCTCCTTTGTACGGAGGAGCTTTTGCAATTTGACAAGAGATATAAATATATATACATCGACCCACACGGTCGGAAAATAAAAAACAGCTCATATTTCCTATTTGTATTGCGTAGGCGTACCTTATTTAGCATTTTAAAGCAAGCAGCTATTTATTTAAGCAATTAGCGCAGTCAAAACCAGACAAACGGCTTCCAAAAACCTGTACTTACTCAATTTAAACATGTCAGTGTCAAATATACAAAGTTTATCAACATTTCACTTATTATAAATAACTAAAACATGGATTCTATAAACAGTGCATATTATATACTTTCATAAGCACATATGAATTATTTCGACACTTATTTTTGAATGCTTCCAAATAATATTCAAACCATCCTGTTCAATTTAAATGATTTCACAACTCTCTTATTTAACTTAAATTCATTTAAGTCCAAGCAAACTCATTTGAATTGAATTGATTTCCAAAAGCAATCTAACTCCCATTTTTATTCGAAGTCAAGTTCTCATTAATATAACTTAAGTTAATTAACTCAATTACTAATTTCATTCATCAAACAAGTTTTATTTAAAACCATTTCATACAACTCGACACCACCATATCTCAAATTACTTAAGTCAAGCTTTTATTCAAATATTACTTCAATTATTTTATTTTCTTGAAGTTGTTTCAACCTTTAAACTCAAGTTATATATATTTTATAAACACTTTCCAATTATGTTCAATTTACCTACAACTCAAGCTGAATTCATTTACACTTCATTGCTTACATTCAATTTATTGCTCATCCAAACAAACTCATATTTATTTCAATTGATTCAAGAACCAATTTTATTGGCTTCTGTTAATCCATAGAATTTATTTAA
Source organism: Allium cepa (assembly GCA_030765085.1). NCBI lineage: Eukaryota > Viridiplantae > Streptophyta > Magnoliopsida > Asparagales > Amaryllidaceae > Allium > Allium cepa. Next base: position 454,443,309 of record CM060938.1, on the reverse strand, counting down.
TCTCGTTTTCGTCAAATGACAATTCACTTCTACGAAATTTGACCATATGCAAGTGAATAAATAACTACGTAAGCTTGTAACCACTTTAATTTGATTTCAACTCAATTAATAGTCAATTTCTTCCATTCTAATTCATTGGCAACCATTTCAATTTTAATTTTATTCACTTGAATTTTATTTACCACTCAACCATCACTATTTCAACTCTATTTTGTTTAATTTGAGTTCATTGCCAGCTCCATTCGTTTAAATTAAATTAGTATATTTTATTGAATCAATATGAATTCTAATTCACATTCAATAATTTATTACTGAATTCCTCTCATTTTATAACGAGGCCATTTCCAATTTATCTCTTCTTAGATTTTTATTTGAAATATAAATCATTTTTATGTTAATTCAATTCCATTCAAGTTCAATTCTAATTTAATTCACTTACAATTTCAAGTTGAATTTCTATTAATAACTCAGGTTTCACTTTCAAATTCTATCATTTATTCACAACTCAAATTTTTATTAACCAATTTGAGTTCCATTTCCATATACCATTAATCAATCAAGTAGTCTATTTAAAATATTTCCCAATATTTGATTTTTATTTCAAAAATCACTCTAACCGTTTTACTTGAGTTCAATCTATTTTATTATTTTGAATTTTGGATTATATTCATTATCATTACAAACAATTTTATTTGGCCTATTTATTTTACTTCCAAATTTTATAAGTCACAACTATTTATATACATATTTCATCTATTTACAATCAACCTCATTCACATTTTACTTTTTAACTCGGAATTATACCTTTTATTTAGCCAATATATTTTTATTATTCCATAAACATTTTAAACAAGATTCCAGAGTTTAAACAATTTTCCAAAATTTCAAAATCACCTTTGAAATCAACTATATCCAAAATCTTTTGGCAAATTCAATTATTCCTTTGAATTTCAAAACCAAACCCAGTTCACAAACAATTCCAATTTAAAATATTCGGGTAGCAATTCTTCTCTTGGAAACTCGAAAATGAACACTGATGATGTCGCGATCATCATCGAAATTATTTTCCAGTGAGCGAAAGAGTTTAGTGCTTTTATCTTTTAAAAACATTACAAATATTTTAAACTTTAAAATCTCTCCATATTCAATTCCAATTCAAAAATATTCCCGAAATAATACCACTATTATTTCTCCAAAATCTTTGAAAACCACTTTCAAATTCCAAGGAATTTAAATCTTTCACAAAGTTCCAAATTTGAAATCCATTCCGATTTATTTTCGAATATTCCTCTGGAATCCTACTCCCAATTAATCACATTTGTATATGAAGTTTATTTCAATTTATAAATTACATTTATAATCTATATTTCAAATTCCATTTTGTTATATAAACTTATTCTTCAACTTTGGTTATAAGTTTTCAATTTCTTATTCAATTTCTACACAATAGGGTTAATAATTTAATATTATCATTCCTTAACAATAAAGCATCCAAATACTATAATGCCTTACAAAAATTATATCTTTTTATATACAAAAATAATTTGGGTAAAATTATTTCATTTACCCTACTTTAAAACAATACCGTGTCGAATTTTTTTATTCAAGCGTTTAGAGATCCCATCAATAACGTTAATTACTCGTATTGACCAGAATCCATAAACTACTCAATAAACCAATCAACACAATATAAAATCATTTTATATTCACTAACAAATACGCGCTCATAACTATTAATACACTCAAACTCATTCTAGAGTGCTATTGACTCAATTTCAATGAGTAATTCCCACCAGAGCCAAGGTTATCACCAACCTAAGCTCTGATACCAAGTGTAATAGCCCACAAATCCGTACCTCTTGAGTTAACGTTGTTCTACCTAAATCAACTCAAGTTGTACAGAAATACGAACCATTTGGGTTAAAGAAGAAGATGTATATGAAGAAAATAGAAAACAACAGCAGAATCTAACCATCGCAGCGGAATAAAATATAATAGATAATAATGATCTTTACTCAAAATTCAAATATATTTGTTATACATTACATCATCAAAGTACATCAATCTCAACTCAACATCAATAACATACAACTGGATACACAACAACTCAATACAGCGGAATATATATATATATATATATATATATATATATATATATATATATAAACAAGTACGGGAATACGCATCGTCATCCAGCTCGTCTCCTGAGCTCCTCAGCATCATATCCCGTATCCTATAATACTCGGTCTGACCCGAGCATTACAGTTAAATAACACCCGAGTCAGTCAGGAATACCAGCGTGAGAAAATCACACTCAATTGATTATTAAAGTTTCAAAAATCCTTTGAAAACAAAAGCATCTCGTAAGACCACGCCACAAATAAACATGTCGGGTTTTTACCTTACGATAGCTAAAACAATTTTATAGAAATCCTCTGATATTATAATAGGGTCTATCCACAAATACTTATAAAATAGCCGATTGTTACATTCATTAAATTCTAGCTACTAGCCACAGAGTGGGTAATACAAACAAAACTCGTACAAGGTTCGTAGGGAGAATGGATTTCCAACTAATGACTAGGCGCTGGGGTACCACCTGTCACAGTACTGGGCCTAGATCACCGTACCGAGGAGTACGCCCGCTCCCCTACAACACAAGACCGGGACTACCCCTTACTGGATAATCCCGAGTGAGATCACCCCGCGGTTGGGATGAGCAACCGCCCACTAAGCCGAAATAAAAAGGGACATCTAGACCGGAATGACCTCACCCTGCTTGGGTGCTACCCACCTAGCCTTGCTGCATAACCCCTTATTTTCAGTCATTCCCGGTTGATGAGGCTTGAGGCTAAGCGTTACCTTTTTAGAACATATCCCTCAGAATGCCCATTGTCCACCTGACGATGTTTCGTAAGCATTCATCCATACAAGTCCGTTCCGGGTTCGAACGGAACCGATGGCACTATTCGTACTAAATCTATTTTGGAAATATCCTCAGGATTAGTAGCGACTAGCCCTTGCACTTCACTGGTCCATCTTTGAATCCAAACTCGTTTCCACGAAACGTATAAACCGGATTGAAGTGGTTTTCGAGAAATAAATCTCAATCCCGGTCTCTTCGAAACGATCAACGCATTTGGCCAATATTGATAGTCGGTGATTTAACTATCAATTAATGTTCACAACATCCATCACATAATAAATAATTTCCCAAATTATTTATTTATTCTCAAAAATATCTTCACAAGATATATTTTCACTTTTCAAACTCCTTTGAAAAATAGTTTTCAAAACTATCTGCCTTTCTCAGAATAAATTTCAAGTATTTCTATTTCCACTGGAATCACAAAGCATAAAATTTTAGATTTTTAAAATAATTTAAAAATACTTTATTGTAAAATACATTTAATATTTAATATAGAAAAATTACTTTAGTACTTAATTTAAAATAATACTCTAGAAATAACTAAAATATGGTTACCTAATAACTATACATTAGATTTTCTTCATTAAAAAAATTACCAAATCATTATTTAAATAATTATTACAATAATAGATTAACAATTTACTTACTTTAGAATTTACTTTAAAATATTTAAATTAAAACTACTTCAATAATTGATTAAAAATATACACTATATGGATATTTGAAAATAAGGTTACTTTATAAATATAAACTAGGTTTCACCTTTAAAACAGAATTACTAAGTCACTCTTTATAAATTATTACTACGGTAATAGATTTTAAATAAATATTTACTTTAGAATTTAAACATTTGAAATAATAAATTTCCAAGAACATACTTTGAAGACGTACTTGGCTATCCAGGGAAATATACTTCTCTTCACAACCTTTAAAAATAAATCACTATTTATTTTAAAACAAATTTTCTCATTCCTTTAATAAATTCCAACTTGAATATATTCTTCCAGATATCCAATTTCAAACACTTAAATCAATTTCCAAATTGATTTTCAGTTTATTTCATTTATTCAAAAATCCTTTAATTTCAGATTTTATTCCTTAATTATGATTTAAATTACTTTTAATTGAAATACCAATTTAGATTTCTCAATTTAGTTCTTATTCCTTTAAATAAAATTTAAAGCTTTAAGTTTTAAAATAATTCTTTATTCATTTAAATTAATATCCCAAAATTTTACAATTCATTAATTATTGTTTATTCAAACCCTTTTCTTTTCATACTCGAAGTTATTTATTAGTATTTAACAAACTTCCTTTTCTTTTTCAATTCATTCTTAATTTACTAAATATTCTAAGATTATTTCGTTACAAATTTACTTCCTTTATTTTCTTTCGAAAGTCCAATTTATATATTTTTGGTAATTCATTATACCCAAATATATCCAATCAAATCATAACATTCAATGTTCTAATACATTCATCATAGGATATCAAGTAATCAACACAGAGAATATTAAATAATGTATGTTGAGGGATCCAATTGGAACCCTCCAACCTGTTTTCCCTGCATCCACAGATGTTAGCACAATAATATGCCAATTCCAGAATATACCATACTATAGCACATAAATAAATTTCAATCATCCAAACAATTATTTAAATTTAATCATTTAAATTTAAATTTTAAATTAACTGAGTGAGATTAACTCACCTTTGCTTTTATTGTTGTAATCCGATCCACACCGCCTGATTCTCAATGACTTAGACCTTGTATAAATATGTATTCGATTTATTAATATCTTTGGTTAATCCAAAATCTATTAACATTTAATAAATTTAAATTAACCAATTCTCCTTAAATAAATTATTTTTGCTAACTAAAATAAATTAAATCGGTTTATTAACCACATTAATCACTAATATACATTATTAACGTAGACTGGTAGATTTTACACTTCTAAACTGCCTACATATAAAAATTTATAAACTGCATATATGTGTATATATATATATCCTTATTGTCTATTTATTATTTCCTGTAAACATATAATGTATATCACAAAGATAAAACAATTTGCAAATAGCCTCAGAAAACGAAAATACCTCAATCAGAGGTCGGAGACGACGGACCCTAGCTTCTAACTGTACTAGAACGCAGCCGCCACCATCGTCTGCCCTACCATCCAAAACCAACCCTAGCTTGCTCTTGGCCACACGCGATACTCAAGACGTCCCCTTTCCTACGCGATCAACTGCACCGAGCTTCCCATCTCGCGAGTCATCCTGCCTCGCGACGATGCTCTAGGGGTCGCTGCCTTCGAGCTCCTCAAGGCGATTCGCGCTTCGCTTCGGCCGCGGCTCCCTCTCTCTGCTTTCGATATGGAGCGAATCGACTTCGATTCGATTTCGAACGAAGTCGCCATCTACCATGCTTGCAGTTCGCCCACGTTTTTTTATATTATTTGCTCTGAAATGAAAACGCGGCCGTGGGTTTGGGAAAGCAAACACGCAATGCATCTTTTCAATTGAAGGACGAGATGATGTTTTAACCTTCAGCCATTATCAATCTTAAACGAAGTGATTCTCTTTTTTTTTTAGATTTGAAAAGAAGGGTCCGACTGATATAAAATTTGATGCAGGGGATGTTTGCGTGCTGGGTAGGGAAGAAAGGGAACAGGATAGGAAAGGAAGTCGGCTTGTTCAGGAAAGATTTCGGTTGGTGATGGCTTATGTGATAATATACTTATAAAATTTAAATTAAATTAGCGTTGTAAATTTCAACGCGTTTATATATCGTATGCTCGCATAACAACTCCAATCACTACGAAAATTGAAATCCGATAATAATTCAATATTACGGACCCAATGGAACTGGTTTCGTCGAATTCCAAGACTGCGCCTCGGAAGGCTATTCTTAAATTCAATTCAAACGGTATAAATTTTAAAACTGAACAAACCACTGTTAATATCAAATTTTACAACCTTTATTATCTTCGGTGTTATCAATATAGATTTTACAAGCCTTTAAATTATTTTTAGCAGGCTTAAAATTCCAGATTTCACATTTTACCCAATTTCCAATAATTAAATTCAACAATTAATTATCCAATAAATATTGATATTTGAACTTCAAGTTAAAAATTAAACTTTTTAATATTCCAAATCAATTGAATATTCCAATTTAAATTGCTTAAAAATTCAGGTCGTCACATTCCTCCCCACTCAAAAGAATTTCGTCCTCAAAATTACTAGTTAGGAAGAATGGTCAAATACCCGTTACTATTTTCCAAAACCAAACTGTTCAACATTCTATCCACTATCTTTTATAAAAGACCCACTACCATTTTTACTAATCTTTCCCAACTTTCCCATAGTTTCCAACAATATTACTTACTCAATCCTACAAATTGAAATTTTTAAATCAAATTTAAAACTATCAGAATTTTCTCAAATTTTCTAACTCTCTAAATTTTTGAAAATTTTTGCCAGCGTCTTCTTTGCATGGCTAACTCGGTACAACTACAAAATGGCTCTACGGCCTCCCAAATCCAAAAAGAAAACAAAAAGCCAAGTGGCTAGATCCAAAAACCCAATCAAATTTCATAGAAATTTAAACACATACCTTTTTGTCGAGCAATTCTAATTTATTATATGAAATCAAAACCAATTCTCCTTTCCCTTTTCATACCTACATATCCTGTTTAGCAATAATATCCAATCACAACATTCAAAAATATTTTATTGACTTCTTTTACACATTTCCAATATTTGTTTTACTTAAGCCCATACGATGTACCTATATCATTTGTACGCAATACCGAATCCGATCGCTCACTCGATCACACAATTTCACTTCCGAACTAGTATCGTCCACCCGACTTCCTAGTGCGGACTTGGATCTGGTTTCTTAATCAGAAACCGTCATTCTCCTTGCATAGCTGTAAACTATGATAGAGAATTTACAGAATCAATCAAAACTCCATATCCAGGTTCGCCGTCGAAAATCGAGTGAAAAATCCTAACTCGAATCGATATTACCATCTCGAAATTCTATGCTCGAATCTGGATCAAATAGCTATGCGAATAAAATAATATACGTACATCCTGCGTATTCACATTCATTTTGTTTCATATTCACTTATCCATAACCATCCCTATTTTACAACCTTCAGTTAAATTTCCATTCATATATTCACTTGGAATAATTTTCCTCAATACCAATTTACTTAAGAATCTAACCATTCATTTCTTAGGTTTAATATAATTATTTTATACACTTCTTACATTAATTTCTACTTCACTACTTAAGTTTATATTCAAGTTGAATTTCAATTCTATATAAGTTTCAATTTGCTTCAATTTACTAATAAATTCCAAATCTAAATACCCTTTTAGTAGTTTACTTACTAATTTATTTTTATATCTCAAATAAAAGTTTATTTGCAAACTTTTTATTCTTTTAGTTTCTTTGAACAATTCTTCAGTTCATCTTACTTTACTTATACAGTTGTAATTCTATTTGCTTACAAATTTAATTCATTTGTCGTTAGTGAAAAATTCCAAAAGATTCAAAAAATTCTAACTCCCAAAATTTTTGAATTTTTTTGGCAGAGCCTCCTTTGTACGGAGGAGCTTTTGCAATTTGACAAGAGATATAAATATATATACATCGACCCACACGGTCGGAAAACAGAAAAACAGTTCATATTTCCTATTTGTATTGCGTAGGCGTACCTTATTTAGCATTTTAAAGCAAGCAGCTATTTATTTAAGCAATTAGCGCAGTCAAAACCAGACAAACGGCTTCCAAAAACCTGTACTTACTCAATTTAAACATGTCAGTGTCAAATATACAAAGTTTATCAACATTTCACTTATTATAAATAACTAAAACATGGATTCTATAAACAGTACATATTATATACTTCCATAAGCACATATGAAATATTTCGACACTTATTTTTGAATGCTTCCAAATAATATTCAAACCATCCTGTTCAATTTAAATGATTTCACAACTCTCTTACTTAACTTAAATTCATTTAAGTCCAAGCAAACTCATTTGAATTGAATTGATTTCCAAAAGCAATCTAACTTCCATTTTTATTCGAAGTCAAGTTCTCATTAATATAACTTAAGTTAATTAACTCAATTACTAATTTCATTCATCAAACAAGTTTTATTTAAAACCATTTCATACAACTCGACACCACCATATCTCAAATTACTTAAGTCAAGCTTTTATTCAAATATTACTTCAGTTATTTTATTTTCGTGAAGTTTTTTCAACCTTTAAACTCAAGTTATATATATTTTATAAACACTTTCCAATTATGTTCAATTTACCGACAACTCAAGCTGAATTCATTTACACTTCATTGCTTACATTCAATTTATTTCTCATCCAAACAAACTCATATTTATTTCAATTGATTCAAGAACCAATTTTATTGGCTTCTGTTAATCCATAGAATTTGTTTAATCTCGTTTTCGTCAAATGACAATTCACTTCTACGAAATTTAACCATATGCAAGTGAATAAATAACTACGTAAGCTTGTAACAACTTTAATTTGATTTCAACTCAATTAATAGTCAATTTCTTCCATTCTAATTCATTTTCAATCATTTCAATTTTATTCACTTGAATTTTATTTACCACTCAACCATCACTATTTCAACTCTATTTTGTTTAATTTGAGTTCATTGCCAGCTCCATTCGTTTAAATTAAATTAGTATATTTTATTGAATCAATATGAATTCTAATTCACATTCAATAATTTATTACTGAATTCCTCTCATTTTATAACGAGGCCATTTCCAATTTATCTCTTCTTAGATTTTTATTTGAAATATAAATCATTTTTATGTTAATTCAATTCTATTCAACTTCAATTCTAATTTAATTCACTTACAATTTCAAGTTGAATTTCTATTAATAACTCAGTTTTCACTTTCAAATTCTATCATTTATTCACAACTGAAATTTTTATTAACCAATTTGAGTTCCATTTCCATATTCCATTAATCAGTCAAGTAGTCTATTTAAAATTTTACCCAATATTTGATTTTTATTTCAAAAATCACTCTAACCGTTTTACTTGAGTTCAATCTATTTTATTATTTTAAATTTTGGATTATATTCATTATCACTACAAACAATTTTATTTGGCCTATTTATTTTACTTCCAAATTTTATAAGTCACAACTATTTATATACATATTTCATCTATTTACAATCAACCTCATTCACATTTTACTTTTTAACTCGGAATTATACCTTTTATTTAGCCAATATATTTTTATTATTCCATAAACATTTTAAACAAGATTCCAGAGTTTAAACAATTTTCCAAAATTTCAAAATCACCTTTGAAATCAACTATATCCAAAATCTTTTGGCAAATTCAATTATTCCTTTGAATTTCAAATCCAAAACCAGTTCACAAACAATTCCAATTTAAAATATTCGGGTAGCAATTCTTCTCTTGGAAACTCGAAAATGAACACCGATAATGTCGCGATCATCATCAGAATTATTTTCCAGCGACCGAAAGAGTTTAGTGCTTTTTATCTTTTAAAAACATTACAAATATTTTAAATTTTCAAATCTCTCCATATTCAATTCCAATTCAAAAATATTCCCGAAATAATACCACTATTATTTCTCCAAAATCTGTGAAAACCACTTTGAAATTCCAAGGAATTTAAACCTTTCCCAAAATTCCAAATTTGAAATCCATTCCGATTTATTTTCAAATATTCCTCTGGAATCCTACTCCCAATTAATCACATTTGTATATGAAGTTTATTTCAATTTATAAATTACATTTATAATCTATATTTCAAATTCCATTTTGTTATATAAACTTATTCTTCAACTTTGGTTATAAGTTTTCAATTTCTTATTCAATTTCTGCACAATAGGGTTAATAATTTAATATTATCATTCCTTAACAATAAAGCATCCAAATACTATAATGCCTTACAAAAATTATATCTTTTATATACAAAAATAATTTGGGTAAAATTATTTCATTTACCCTACTTTAAAACAATACTGTGTCGAATTGTTCTATTCAAGCGTTTAGAGATCCCTATCAATAACGTTAATTACTTGTATTGACCAGAATCCATAAACTACTCAATAAACCAATCAACACAATGTAAAATCATTTTATATTCACTAACAAATACGCGCTCATAACTATTAATACACTCAAACTCATTCTAGAGTACTATTGACTCAATTTCAATGAGTAATTCCCACCAGAGCCAAGGTTATCACCAACCTAAGCTCTGATACCAAGTGTAACAGCCCGCAAATCCGTACCTCTTGGGTTAACGCTATTCTACCTAAATCAACTCAAGTTGTACATAAATACGAACCATTTGGATTAAAGAAGAAGAGGTAGATGAAGAAAATAGAAAACAACAGCAGAATCTAACCATCGCAGCGGAATAAAATATAATAGATAATAATGATCTTTACTCAAAAATCAAATATATCTGTTATACATTACATCATCAGAGTACATCAATCTCAACTCAACATCAATAACATACAAGATACGCAAAAACTCAATACAGCGGAATATATATATAAACAAGTACGAGAATACGCATCGTCATCCAGCTCGTCTCCTGAGCTCCTCAGCATCATATCTTGTATCATATAATACTCGGTGTGACCCGAGCATTACAGTTAAATAACACCCGAGTCAGTCTGGAATACCAGCATGAGAAAATCACACTCAATTGATTATTAAAGTTTCAAAAATCCTTTGAAAACAAAAGCATCTCGTAAGACCACGCCACAAATAAACATGTCGGGTTTTTACCTTACGATAGCTAAGACAATTTTATAGAAATCCTCTGATATTATAATAGGGTCTATCCACAAATACTTATAAAATAGCCGAAATTGTTACATTCATTAAATTCCAGCTACTAGCCACAGAGTTGGTAATACAAACAAAACTCGTACAAGGCTTGTAGGGAGAATGGATTTCCAACTAATGACTAAGCACTGGGGTACCACCTGTAACAATATGGGGCCTAGATCACCGTACCGAGGAGTACGCCCGCTCCCCTGCAACACAAGACCGGGACTACCCCTTATTGGATAATCCCGATTGAGATCACCCCGCGGTTGGGATCAGCAACCGCCCACTAAGCCGAAATAAAAAGGGACAACTAGATCGGAATGACCTCACCCTGCTTGGGTGCTACCCACCTAGCCTTGTTGTATAACCCCTGATTTTCAGTCATTCCCGGTTGATGATGCTTGAGGCTAAGCGTTACCTTTTTAGAACATATCCCTTAGAATGCCCATCGTCCACCTGACGCTGTTTCGCAAGCATTCATCCATACAAGTCCGTTTCGGGTTCGAACGGAACCGAAGGCACTATTCCTACTACATCCATTTTGCAAATATCCTCAGAATTAGTAGCGACTAGCCCTTGCACTTCACCGGTCCATCTTTGAATCCAAACTCGTTTCCACGAAACGTATAAACCGGATTGGAGTGGTTTTCGAGAAATAAATCTCGATCCCGGTCTCTTCGTAACGATCAACGCATTTGGCCAATATTGATAGTCGGTGATTTAACTATCAATTAATGTTCACAACATCCATCACACAATAAATAATATCCCAAATTATTTATTTATTCTCAAAAATATCTTCACAAGATATATTTTCACTTTTCAAACTCCTTTGAAAAACAGTTTTCAAAACTATCTGCCTTTCTCAGAATAAATTTCAAGTATTTCTATTTCCACTGGAATCACCAAGCATAAAATTTTAGATTTTTAAAATAATTTAAAAATACTTTATTGTAAAATACATTTAATATAGAAAAATTACTTTAGTACTTAATTTAAAATAATACTATAGAAATAACTAAAATAAGGTTACCTTATAACTATACATTAGATTTTCTTCTTTAAACAAATTACCAAATCATTCTTTAAATAATTATTACGATAATAGATTAACAATTTACTTACTTTAGAATTTACTTTAAAATATTTAAATTAAAACTACTTCAATAATTGATTAAAAATATATACTATATGAATATTTGAAAATAAGGTTACTTTATAAATATAAACTAGGTTTCACCTTTAAAACAGAATTACTAAGTCACTCTTTATAAATTATTACTACGGTAATAGATTTTAAATAAATATTTACTTTAGAATTTAAACATTTGAAATAATAAATTTCCAAGAACATACTTTGAAAACGTACTTGGCTATCCAGGGAAATATACTTCTCTTCACAACCTTTAAAAATAAATCACTATTTATTTTAAAACAATTTTTCTCATTCCTTTAATAAATTCCCAACTTGAATTTATTCTTCCAGATATCCAATTTCAAACACTTAAATCAACTTCCAAATTGATTTCCAATTTATTTCATTTATTCAAAAATCCTTTAATTTCAGATTTTATTCCTTAATTATGATTTAAATTACTTTTAATTGAAATACCAATTTAGATTTCTCAATTTAGTTGTTATTCCTTTAAATAAAATTTAAAGCTTTAAGTTTTAAAATAAATCTTTATTCATTTAAATTAATATCCCAAAATTTTACAATTCATTAATTACTGTTTGTTCAAACCCTTTTCTTTTCATACTCGAAGTTATTTATTAGTATTTAACATACTTCCTTTTCTTTTTCAATTCATTCTTAATTTATTAAATTTTCTAAGATTATTTCGTTACAAATTTACTTCTTTTATTTTCTTTCGAAAGTCCAATTTATATATTTTTGGTAATTCATTATACCCAAATATATCCAATCAAATCATAACATTCAATTTTCCAATATATTCATCATAGGATATCAAGTAATCAACACAGAGAATATTAAATAATGAATGTTGAAGGATCCAGTTGGATCCCTCCAACCTGTTTTCCCTGCATCCACAGATGTTAGCACAATAATATGCCAATTCCAGAATATACCATACTATATCACATAAATCAATTTCAATCATCCAAACAATTATTTAAATTTAATCGTTTAAATTTAAATTTTAAATTAACTGAGTGAGATTAACTCACCTTTGCTTTTATTGTTGTAATCCGATCCACACCGTCCTGATTCTCAATGACTTAGACCTTGTATAAATATGTATTCGATTTATTAATATCTTTGGTTAATCAAAAATCTATTAACATTTAATAAATTTAAATTAACCAATTCTCCTTAAATAAATTATTTTTGTTAACTAAAATAAATTAAATCGGTTTATTAACCTCATTAATCACTAATATACATTATTAACGTAGACTGGTAGATTATACACTTCTAAACTTGATTTTTCATAAACATAAATAAATTTTTAGAAATAGATTGTTATTTTTAAATTTAATAAGAATTATATATGCGCACATATATAACTTGATTTTTTTCAAAATGTGATTTGATAAATTAATTTAAAATTTGAATTTGATGTTGTGAAATTTAATAGAATAAATATTTAAAAATATTTGAATAAGCTTATATTTATAATTTGATTGTTTTCATTTCTTTTTAATTTAAAAAGAAATAAATCATTTATATATACATAAGAATAGTAAATTAAGATTTAAAAGTTTATAAACTATTTAAATTAAAATTAAAATACACTTAAATTACATGTGTGAGTCTTTTAACATCTTAAAAGACATGTGTTATGGCCTAAACTAAGTTAAGTGACAAATGTTTAAAATCTAAACAAGTGTCTTATTTTTCTTTTTCTTGTATTTTTTATAAAATCAAAATAAACTTATATAAACCCATCTCCTTTAAAATTCATTTTCTTTTCTATTCTTTTTTCAAAACTTAAGATCTTTAGCCATGAAATCTGCAAACTTCTTCATTCAAAAATAGAAACTCTGTTCAACACAAAATTCCTGTAAATTAATCTCCTCAAAAAACCAATATCCCCTCTAAAACCAAAATCTGTTTTCCCTCAAAAATGAATCTGAAACTAATGTTACCTCTAAAACCAAAACCATCTGAATCATTAACCTGTACCCTCTTGAATCCATGCCTAAAATCATTTGCAACATTCAAGACTTGAATGCAACTGAAGATTCTTCTTTTCTGTTTTTAAAACTTCATCCAAACTTGCATGCAACTTCAAAGCTAAATCAATGTCTGCATTTTTCACCTGGAAACATGCATGCATCAGGAAGCTAGTACTGTACAATAACAAGATGAATGTTTAAAAAAAAAGGCAAACTGCAGTTTAAAAAAAAGGCAAAACAGGAAGAAACTCAAAGTTCTGGAAATTCAAACACAATCCAGTTTCAAGCTTTTCAAAGGCTCTGCTCATCAAATTTTCAAAGTAAGTAACATTTTTTTTATATTAAATAAACTTAGTGAATATAGTTGCTTGATTTATTCTTGTGATAATCATGTTTGGAATGGATGAATATGATGATATTCTCTGTAATATGTTTGGTTTCTGAATGCATGTTGTGTTGTAAACTTGTTTTTGCCTGTTCTAGATTCCAGGTTCTAGTTATGTTCAAAAATCATGACTTCATGTTAAAATCCTTGTTAAAGTTTAAGATTTAAACATAGTATGTTATGTAACATAAGTTAGAATTTAAAAATTTATTAATATAAGAAGTAAAAAAAAATCTCTGTAGTTGACTCTGGGAAACAAACATATAACAGAATTTTTTTTATGAAAGTAGTAATTTTATTTGCCAGATTCATTGATTAAGCTTATAAACCAATTACATGATCAATGACTTGATTTTTTAAACTAAAATTTGAATTTTTAGTTTGCAAGTGATTTTGTATTTCTGGTTTAACAAGAAAACATGATTGGGGTTAGAACCGTCATCCTAGGAGGTCGGGGTGGCCATTGTTTTTCCTGGTGGTGGAGTGATGATCGTAGATGCATGGAAAAATGGTAGTAGGTAGATCCGAGCATTTAGGCAGTTATGATTTGGGTCTGAAAATTTAAACCCTAGTTTTTCTCTGTGATCAGAAATTGATCAGCACGGCTTAGGTTGATGACCGAGTTGTCACAAATTCAGGGAGAAGATAGATGGGGTGTGGAAGTAGTTGTGGCCGGAGATGGAACTTCTCTGATGATCGGAAATTTGAGTTTGAGGCAAATTCCTATAGCGACATTGCTACTGTTTTGAAGCTTGAATAGTCGATTTTGAATTTGGGGTTCTGCGATTGGTTTGATGGTCGGAAAGTAGTTGGGAAGTGGTCGCCGACTTGTGCGAATGGTCGCGAAATGGTTGGAGTTGATGGCGTGACGGTGCAGGTGCACGGCGATTTTTGGTGTGTCAGCTGATTGCTTTGGGAAAGAAGGTGAACTCGTGTTTGTATCCGGTAAATTTGCGTTTGGCTCGAAGATTTAGAGTATGGGACTCGAAGACTTAGTGTTATAGGCTCGGGTAATTGGGTTAATACAGGTTTATATATTAAAACCTGACTGTTTTTAGTTTGAGTGATACTCAGGTGAAAGTGTTACTCTAGTTACTCGAGTTGATTTGAATTTTGTTCAGGCTAGGATAAGATTAGACTCGAGTAATGTATGTATAACTCGAGTTAGTTTTGTCCAGGTTAAAATCCTGTTATGTTTTCAAATTTAAACTGAAAATTAAAATATTAAGCAAAGATTTAAATATGTTTTAAATCTAATTTTATATTATGGATTCAAGTTTTAATTTGAATCATAATTGGAAATGAATAAGTTACTAAATTCAAATTTGTTTAAATAACTTAAAAAGGGATTAAGTGTTTAAAAATGTTTTTAAAGAAATTTGAATTTAAATTTGGAAATTGAAATATAAAGTAATGTTTTAAACAAAGTTTAAATTTGATTCAAATCTGGATTTGAATCTTTGTTTCAAAATAGATTTGAGTTTTTATAAATTTAAGTATTTAAAACAAAGTTTGAATGATAATGTAAAATTTAAATGTTTTTGAATTTAAAAAGAATTTTTTTTTAACTCTTGTAAAATTTCTTTTATAAGAAAAGTATTATTTAGCATGTAAAATTTTAAGGTTTTAAATTGATTTTAAAACTTGTTAAAGTTAAATTATAGTTTAATGATTTGTTATGCATTTAATTTATTAGGATAATTAAATGAGTAATTAATTTATTTTATAAATTAATGAAATGAATAATTACTTAAAGTAATTAAGGGATTAATCTTAAAGGTTTAGGATTAATTATTTTTTAGAATAATCAACTTGTAATTTAAGAATCATTAATTAAATGAGATTAGTTTTTAATTAATGATTAATAATTAATTAATCAAGTAATAAAGGATTAATTAAATTATAGTTAACACTTAATTAATTAAATAGTTAGGGGGTAATTAAATGGGTTATTAATGGTTAATTAATTTGTAATTAATAATGATTAAAATAAGTTAATTATTTTAGAAAAATAATTAATGAATTGTTAATAGTTAGTGAAGGTCATTAACTAAGGATTATTTAATAATTAATTAATTAATGTGATTAATTTTAATTATTAATTAGGTTAATTAATTTAAAGATAATCATTTGTGTAAATTGTTAAGTATAATTACTTATGGAAGTAATTAAGGAATTAATTACTTATTGTAATTAACTGAGTTTAATTTGATTAGGTTAAGTTAATTAATTCAGTTTAATTAATTTAAAATATTCATTTGATGATTTGTGGAGTATAATTAATTAATTTAATTAAATGAAGAGGAATTATTTAAGGAAGTAATTAATGGGTAATTACTGTATGTAATTAATTGAGGTGATTTGATGGAAGTAATTTGAGTATAATTATTTTGTGAATTAATCAAGGGATTAATTTGAGATAATTAATTAATGAATAATTAATTTGTTTGGTAAAGTAATTAAGGGTAGTTAATTACTGAACGGGGTTAATCAAGGGTGATTAACAATTATGGTTTAATTAAAGATTAATTACTTAATGTAATTAATTTAAATAGAAAATGTAATTAGAGATCATTAATTATTATAATTAATGATGTAATTAAGAATATTTAGAAATAATTAATAAATGAGGGATTAATTAATGAAATTAATTAAGGAGTAATGTAATTAATTCATAGTTAATTAAATAAGAAAGTAATTAAAGGTTAGTTACTGTATTGGGTTAAGTATAATTAATTTGAGAAATTAATGGGTGAATAATTACTTGAATGTAATTAAAGGTTAATTAATCTGGGATGATTAATTAAAATGATAATTGGCTGATGATTAATTAATTGATTGATAATTAATTAATAGTGATGTAAGCAAGATTTATATTGGTGAAGAAATTAATTTAATTTACTTCAAATTAATTAGAAATGATGTAATTAATTTAATTAATTTTAAATTAATTATATTTGGTGTGATTATAAATCATGGCTTATATGGATGGGTGATGTTGTTTGCCTTGAGTGGTTTGAATCTCAGATATGAGATAAGTAATGTTGAGTGATATGGATGCATTGGTTGCATTGTGATGTTGATCTAGATTATCTTTGATAATGATAATATGGATTATCTGTTGCGATGATAATGTTGATTATCTATTGTGAATCTGTGATTTATCTATCTTTGTATATAGATAATTGAATTGTTTTAAACCTTTAAAACAACTTGGCCTTAAAAGACACGCTTTGGATTTCGATGAGACCGGGATCGGGTTTCCATATTTGGATATCCGAAAACCACATCGATCCAAATTAATGATAGGTCGTGATCTCTTGTGAAGAGTGAAGACTCGAGGTGTAAGAACTATTCGTCAGTATAACTCTGGGGGTGATTCCGTGATGAGTTTGACGGAGATAGTTCTTATAGGTTCGAGATGGTGATTTAGAGTGCAAGGGTTATCGTCGTTAACTCTGAGGGTGATTCCAAATGAGTGTAACAAGATAATGCCTTCTGTTTCGTTCGAACCCGGAACGAACTTGAATGGATTGAATGCTTTCAAAACATCGTCAGGTGGACGATGAACATTCTAAGAGATGTGTTCTCTAAAGGTAATCGTAGCCTCAAGCCTCATCAACCGGGAATGGATAAAACAGGGGAGGTGCAGCAAGGCTAAGTGGGTCATGCCCAAGTAGGACAAGATTTTCCCCTATCTAGAGGTCCCTTTTTATTTCGGCTGTGTGGGCGGTTGGAACGTACACCAACTGCGGGGTTGACTTGTTCGGGACTGTCCAGTAAGGGATGGTTCCGGTCTTGTGTTGCAGGGGAGCGAGCGTACTCCTTGGCCACATACTGTGACGGACGGTACTCCAGTAGCCCTGCCATAGATGGAATACAAAATCCAATAAGTGCCAACGGTTTTGATTATATTACCCACTTTTGTGGCTAGTAGCTGGAATTTAATGAATGTAACAATTTCGGCTATTTCATATTTACTTGAAAACCCTAGAGCTATTATAATATCACTGGATTTCCTATCAAATGTTTTGGTTAGCGTAAGGTAAAAACTTTCCATGTTTATGTGTGGGAAGTTTTACATGATACCTTTCTTTTCAAAGGTTTTTCAAAGTTAAGCAACTTTAACCTGTTACTCACACCAGACCCATGTCTGACCCAGAGTTTATCTTTTGTTTTCTTAAACTCTTGGGTACTCAAATTTTTACGAGTAGCCAAGGGATTCAGGTTAGCTTTTGACGAATTATGGAGGAGCAAATGGAGCAGGAGGCTTCTGCGTTGTAGATATATAGTTCCGCTGTGTGTTCTCTGTATTGGTATCTTTTTGTTGAGTTGTAATAACTAGACAAGTGTTTATAACTGTCTAGTATGTGTGTATATTCTGTGTAACTCTGATTAGTGTTGTATACTATGTAATATTTATGTTATTAATATAATTTATTCATTCCGCTGTTGAGATTCCGATGTTGTTTCTTCTTTCTTCTCTTTCTTTTCTCTTTTATATCCCTTTCTTTCTTCATGATGATGCGATTTTCTGTGGAGAAAAAGTCGGGTCGTCTCACTTAATCTTCCAAGAAATTGCTTCAATGTCACAAGCGCTTGTTACATACCTTAGGAACTTCCTGATTGGATGGCGAAGGTGCATTTCAAAGGGTTCGACTTCATATTGTATTACCTTAGGACTTCAAATGTTTTCTCTAAGTCTTGGACATTGCTTAATGCTACCTCAGATTTAATCAACGTGTCGTCTACATATACCTCAATGTTCTTTCCAATCTGTTCTGCAAACATCATATTAACCAACCTCTAGTAGGTTGCCCTCACGTTCTTGAGCCCGAATTGCATGACCGTGTAGCAGTATAATCCTTTATCTGCCATAAAACTAGTATGCTCTTGATCTAGCTCAAACATGGCTATCTGATTGTACCTTGAATATGCATCCATGAACAAGAGTAGTTCATTCCCATTAGTCGCGTCTACTAACTGATTAATTCTAGGCAAGGGAAAACTATCCTTTGGGAAAACCTTGTTGAGGTTGGTGCACTACAAGAAAATGGTTTATTGATAGCATGAGGGGATAGCAATGCAACATGACTTGCTATTGTTACTTATTTAACAGTCATTTATATTAGAATTATAGCTCACTGACACGCTATTAATTAAAGGGAAAAAGTTGGCATGAATTTTTTTACTCTCCCTCTCATATTTCAATCTCTGCCACGAATAACTCATTTCATGCTTCACTTCCAAAGCCCTAAATTACTCATAACTTTAAAATACCTTGGATTAGAGTTCCTCAACTTTGCTGCTCACTGTTTCCTCAACATTGCTACTCGTTGTTCCTCAATTAAGCTGCTTGCTGCTGCTCTAATCCTCACCTTCACCGCTACTCCAATCCGCTAGTACTTTACAACTAAAAGTATGAAAAATGAGGTCTTTCTGTTTAAATTCAAGGAAATACATCGAATAGATAAATATGTTATTTATCCCTTAATGTGATTGTGTCATATAAATTTAGTTGTGTTTTACGAAACTAGATTGCCTATTTTTATGCAAATTATAGCTTTAACCGGACTCTTGTTTAACTACAAATGATAATTTATACTTTAACCGGACTTAACCAAATTTACTATGCATTTCAAATTATTCTAATGATATAACCCATGTTGCGTAATATGAGTTATCCCATCCAGTGTACTCATTTTCTAGCTTTTATCCATGGCACTCTCATATTAAAGCTAGAAAAGGATATTTAAAGCCATTAAAGCTTTGAATCCTATAATGTTTGAAAGTGTATTAATCTTTATCTTTTGTCAGGTGTTTTTAGACAAATTTTTTTACTTGTTCATGTCTACCTGACTTTTACTTTAGCCTTTAATGTTATTCATCTTCATGATTGAACTAATGCATTTTATATTAGACATTTGCTAGTTATTAAAGATGCATGCTTATAGAAAGACTTTAACGTTATTATATGAATCTAGTTGTTTATTTAGCAAATTGATCTACCTGCTAATTCTCACAACAGCCCTTGGTTTCTTGCCTTGGTCCCTCAATGAACGTCTATTCTATCAAAGTCCTATAGGGAACATCTAAGGTAAACATTAAATGGCAATGCACAAAAGAGCACGGTGAATATGATGAATCATGGCTTTGGACATGCATAAAATGGCATGAACTAACGCAGCTGATCCCAAATTAATAGCGGAAGCACGCTCAAGCAAAGGACTATACCTAGCTAGTACAAATGAACTATGTTATGATGAAACCAGGAATCCCGTGATCAGGATATGCACGAACCAAGGCCGATACCAAACGAGCTGGAGCATGCACGAACTAAAACACGAGACCAGCAGTGTTAAGGTGAGCTGGGGCATGATGATACCAGGACATGCATGGACTGAGCATGTTGAGGCATGCTGGTACGACCAGTTGGTGTAGGCTCATAAGAGATGAAGCTGAGAATGAGTGCCTTCAATCAATTGGAAGGTTTTACGTGCTTCAGTGCAAAATGGTAAACAACGCGCTCAAATACGCCTGAAACTGAGATATAGCAAATTGCAGAATGAGCTAAAGTGCAGGTGTGCGTAATGCCCTGGATTGCTTAGATGTTCTCTGAGGACTTCGACAAAGTAGACGTTTATTAAGGAACTAAAGCATGCGAGTGAGAGCTGCTAGGGGAATCAGCAGGCAGATGCATGCTTTTAACAAATTGGTTATTTTTTCTTCATCTGATATGGTTTATGTATAGGCTATATTTGAGGGTATATTTGATCTTTCAGATGCATTATTTCAAGAGCACGCTTCAAGGCTATAAAGCTTTCTTCTGTAGCTTAGGGCCACCTCTATTGCAGTTTCAACAACTAAAAAAATCAGTACTTGATTTTTTTATTATCGTGTACATTGGTTTATAAACAACTGTTGTTTTTACCACTCATGCAAAATTTGCTTTCCTTTCATGCTTGAATATTGAAGAATCTAAAGACTTGCTTATTCAACTTGATATAAGTTATTAAATCATCTTGTTCAATATACTTAGCAATTTATTAATTACGCTTAAATTTTCTATTGCTCTGAAGTGCTGCCATCTAAATAAAGTTT
This sequence comes from Allium cepa, assembly GCA_030765085.1. Lineage (NCBI taxonomy): Eukaryota > Viridiplantae > Streptophyta > Magnoliopsida > Asparagales > Amaryllidaceae > Allium > Allium cepa. The sequence goes on along the minus strand of CM060938.1, from coordinate 454,421,867 downwards.
TCTTTGGATGTGATCACAAAATTTATAGATTGAATCCCATGATAATGCTTATTTCAAAGCAAACCTTTTGACGTCTAAGAGTGCCTGTCAGCTAAAAATTAAACTCATCTATAAAAAATAACTAAGTTTTTTAAATATTTAACTAAGTTAACAAATTTTATAAAGAAATAACTAGGTTTATAAAAAATAACTAAGTTTTATAAAAATTTAATTAAGTTGACTATGTGTTTATAAAATTTAACTACGTTAACTATGTAAACCCAGCTTTATAAAAATTAAATAATTTTCTAAAAGTTAACTAAGTTTTATAAAACTTAAATAAATATATAAAAATAACTAAGTTATATAATAATTTACTAAATTAACCAAGTTTTATAAAAATTAAATAATTTTCTAAATATCAACAAAATTTTATAAAAATCAAATTAATTTACAAAAATTAATGGAGTTTTATTAAAATGTAACTAAGTTAACAAGTTTTATAAATATTAACCTAATTTATTAAAAGCAACTAATTTTTATAAAAAGTTAACTAAGTTTCATAAAAATTAAATAAGTTTTATTTTTGTTTTATATGTTTAATTTGTTCTACATGTTTAATCAATTATCAAGGTCTACATGTTTATCAGGTTCTACATATTTAATTTGTTTATTTTTGTTTTTATGCATATGGGGTGTAATTATTTTAATTATATATTTTTATTATAATGGGTTTAGTTTTATAGGTCAATAATCTTCTATATTAATGATTGATTCATATATCAACTACTGAACTCTAGATTTTTATTTGTATTTGTTTTGCTTATTGTAGTGTTTGATAAGTAACATACTTTCGTGTAATCATCTATGATGAGGAAATCTCTTCCTATTTGCCGCATAAATTATTCTCTTTCAATATAATGCTTGAAATTTGAGTTTGACATGGTTCTTCATTTTTTATGTTCAATCAATTATTACCATTTTCAAACGGTGAATCTTAGGAACATGAATCTGATGTACCCACTACCACCTGAGCCACTGCTACCACTTGAACTCTGCTGGGCTGCTCCAACACCACTGCTGCAACCCGCTTCATCTTGCGTTGCTACAATTTATGAGCTGCAACTAGCTGTCATGTTTGAAATTACTTGGCCATTGGTCAAGCTAATTGGCACGATCAACACCATGAGTGAATAAACTAGTAAGTACTCTATACCCATAATACTTATTGTTTTAATATTTTATGAATAATGATAATGATATGAGGTTGCATTATGTTATGAGCAACTGTTTCGACCAGATGTCTGTTCTTTGGATCAGATGATTTGTCTATTCAAAATCAGATTTTGGGCCTAGGAATTGACCTTATATGTGTAAAGTCAAATTCACAAAATCGAATAAAATATAAAATTTGGATTTTATATAGATATAATTATACCAATGGTTGGATGAATTTAGACCAAATCTTCCATGACCTGGTCTGTCCATATATGTCGGTTATTGTACCGTTTTATATGAATTTACCCACAGTAATCATGTATAATAACTTGAAAAATGACTTACATTAGTTACAAATTGAAGTTACTCAAACTTAGTCGATACATAAGTTGTTTTGTGATAATCCACATTGAACTAAGTTTTCATTTTGTTTCTATTAACAGTATCATTAACAGCATGTAGATTGTTAACTTGATCTAGCACTGGTTTTACACATGTACTGATAATATAAAACTTCAATTTGGGAACAAATCAAGAAGACCTAATGGGAAAGACATCCTTCTATAGTGAAACTTCGCATATATTAATTAATCATTGGTTTCGTGCATGAAATGCAGGGCATCACTACAACAAAAATCATATTTAACCACAAGAGATAACTCCTACATGTTGTACTTAGCCTCACTCTGTTACACGGCCAGTATGGCTAGCTCTACTCGTCAGGTGAGTGCAATACATGCTGTACTTAGCCGATATGTTTAATCTTTAACTTTTTTTTGTCTTGTTATTTTAAGCGCTTCATAGCTTTAGAAATAATTATTTTTGTTCTTCCTATTAATACGATTTCAGTTGAATTTATTTCTTTGTTTAGATTTAGATGTACATAGTTTAACCCAGATACCGCAACAGGACAGTGCACTTCATTGACCTGTTAATTGCATATGGTGTCATATATCGCAAAACATGCTTTAAATATAGCCATTACAAGGGAAGTCTAACTGTAAGTTTGTACTCACATTACAATATTTATATGTGTCTTCTATATGCTTTTAATTAATAACTTATTTAGCCTGTGGCCTTATGCTCATTTGTATGGTACCAAATGACAACCTAATACATTTTGAAAGTAAATGCTTGATTACAGTCTTTCCTTTATCACATGGTAATTTTGTACCTAACATATATATTGATTGTTTGTTCTTCTAATCCATACAACGTTTAACCACTAGGGATTTACAAAGGACCGACTTTATGTAGGGTAAATTTTAAACGGCTTACTTCAAGCATGTTAATTAGCTAGGTAGTTATTAATTCTACTGTTGTTAAAAAAGAATATGTTTATCAAATTAATTTTCGGCAGTCCTTCCACCAAATGGAAAAATGCTTAGTTTTGTAAATGAGTTGCAAAATAAAACCTAGCAGCAAAACTAACTCAGTTGCAAGATCGACAACATAGTTTTGCAAACTGAAATGCACTTATTTGCTAAATTGAGTTGCAGTTTGCCATGCAGTTTGTTGCAACTTAGTTGCAAATTGGAACTCAGTTTTGCAATTTGAAACACTCATTTTTGCAAACTGAAATGCAGCTTGGTTTGCGAAACTGAGTTGTAAATTGTTTTGCAAACTGAAATGCAACCCAGTTTGTAAAATTGAAATACAGCTCAGTATGCGATTGCAAACTGAAATTGCAACTCAGTTTAGCAAACCGAAGTCCAACTTAGTTTTGCAACCTCCTTTCATCACCAATCCAACCTCCAGATAATCGAGCTTCACTTTCTTCGACCGATCCAGGGAAACAGAATGGCTAGGGGCAAAAAGAAAATCAAATCGTGAATATATTTAAATATCCATCTTCATTGTCTCTTCCTTTCTTAGGCTTTCCAATGCCTATGCTTATCCGTTTTCAGTAATAAAGCCATGATGATCATAGTAAATCAACCATTGTTGGTTTATATGTTGTTAAAAGTATAAAAATGTCTTGAATTCTTTTAATATTGTTCATACCTCTAACATTCCTTGATGATCGTCATTTACTTCTTAAATTTACCATCAATGCTCTTTTAGAAGAAGTTTGTGTGCTACACTTTGCTTTTGAATTTTCTGTACTTTTCTAGTAACCTTTATTGACTGACATAGTTTGACACATAATTCATATCTGCAAGCAAGAAATCATCTAAAAGGTTCAACTCATCTGCATTATTTAATGAGTGTTGTGGCAAATCAGGTGTTTCTTTAGCTGTATATGCATTGTTATTTTCAGTTCCTGATGGTTTTTTGTAGCAAGACATTTGTGGCATATCAGGTGCATAAACCAGACATTTAGTAGTTTATTTAACAACAGAATTTGAGGAGGTAGGAGCATTAGAGGCTGGTTGTTGTGGATCGACATCATTTGAGCCAGATTCAGATGTATGGTGAGAAGTCTTAGCTTGTTCACTAACCATTGTTTCATTTAAAAAAAATTAAATTAATTATAAAGTTGTCTCATAGTTAACATGTTAAATATTTTTTAAGTAAACGTAGAAAGTGATTTTACGCTAAGAATTCAAATTCATACTAAAATTAATAACCATCAAATCAAGATAATTATATGTTTAAAACTATTATATAGAGACAAACATTAGAAAAAATTAAGAAGGTTAAAGTTATCATTTTCTCTTAATGTTTGAATTGAATTGTAAATAAGGTTTAAGAAGTTTGATTGTAAAAATACTCTCCATTAAATAAATATTTTGAAGTATCATAACCAATGGAAAAACAATGGTTTATGCTACATGATGAAAACATCACCATGAGAGATGAATAACATATAAGATGTGAAATTTATTTTAGGTAGCGTCCAGTGAAGACAATGTAGGTATATTAACTAATTTTTACAAAAATTAACTAACTTTTACACAAAAACGCTAAGCCAGTATTATTAAACTTAAACACATCAATAAAGACAAACTAAGTTTTAATTTTTTTAAACTAAGTTAACTAACTTTATAAATATTTAACTAAGTTAATTAAATGGTTTTATAAAAAAATAATTAAGTTATATAAAAATTAACTAAGTTAAATTTTATTAATTAAGTTAACTAAAGTTTATGAAAATTAACTATGTTCATAAAAAATAAGTAAGTTTTATAATAACCATGTTCTCTATTTTGAAATCTTTATTAAATCGTTATAAAAATTGACTAAGTTTTATAAAATTTATAAAAATTAACTAAGTTAACTAAGCTTTATAAAAAAATAATTAAGTTTATAAAAATTAACTAAGTTTATAATACTAATAATAATAAAATAATAATAATAATAAATTAACTAAGTTTAAGATAATTTACTAAGTTAATTAAGTTTTCTAATAACTAAGTTTCTAAAAATTAAATAAGTATATGAAATTTAACTAAATTTTATAAAAACTAATAAGTTTATAACAATATACATTCAATTGTTGAATAAAATACTTAAAACAAAATTTACATCCATTTTAGGAAATTCCATGTGTTATTGATATCGATTCCATAAGTTTATATAAATTAACTAAATTTTATAAAATTAACCAAGTTAATTAAGTTTATATAAATCAATTAAATTTTGTAAAAATTAACTTGGTTAATTAAGTTTATACAAATTAATTAAGTTTTGTATAAATTTGACTAAGTTAACTAAGTTTATAAATATTAACTAGGTTTATAAAAATTAACCAAGTTTATAAAAATTAACCAAGTTTATAAAAATTAACTAAGTTCATTTACATGTTTTTTAATATAAGTTTTATAATTGCTAATTGTTGAATTTCTTTTTCATAGGCAATTATATATGCATCTATGATGCATGCAAATGGCAACATACTGCGATGTTTTAGTGATTTGAAGTTGTTTTGAAGTAATAACTTTTTTGGCTTCACATTTAATCGTCGTGTGTAGTACGGTCTTTTATTAGTTGTATTATTTACACTTTTAATGTAAGAGGGAATTAGGCATAAAGACAAACTTTGAAAACAAATTAGGCTGAAGGACACCAAATTTCATTTTTGGCTGAAAAACAAACTTTGAAAGAAAATTAGACTGAAGGACATAATGCTAGTTATAACTAGCATTATAGTCAGTTTTTATATTTTTCAAAAAGCTAGTTATAACTAGCACTATATTCAGTTTTACACTCTATAAAATGCTAGATATATTTAGTATTGTCATTTAGTCTAATTTTCTTTCATTGTTTGTCCTTCAGCCCAAAAATAAAACTTGGTGTCCTTCACCCAATTTTTTTTTTCAAAGTTTGTCCTCGTGCCTAATTCCCTCTTTAATGTAATGTTCATAAAATATTATAACATACTATGCATTAATTTGTATGAATAATGAATGGTTATTTATTTTGGTTTAATGCGATTTATATGATTGTGTGAAATGTTACATTATGTTTATATAAATCTATCGATGATAATGTGATAACGGATATGCATGTAGTACAAAAGTGATTTTTAATGGCGTGTAATTAAAGGTTTTAATAGCATATGAAAAACGCTATCAAAGGATTTAATAGCATTTGTAAAACGCTATTAAAGATAGTTTGGGTTTTAGAAACGCTATTAAAGGAAGTAATAACATTTTTGGAGTGCTGCATATTTGCATGTCATTATAGTAAGGGGCCTTTGATTGCATTTTGAACACGTCGTTAATAAATCATTTCATCCCGTTTTAAAAACACTATCAAAAGTCCTTTTTAATAGCGTTTCTTATTTTGCTATTATAGGTCTCTGACCTATTACAACATGTTCTTATACAACGTTTGTAAAAACGCTATCATAGCCTTTTATGCGCTTTTTAAATGCTATTAAAGGGTCTTTTTGTTATTGTGGCCAAGTCTATTCTCCATTTCCTATTAGGCTTCCTTACAAGTACTGAGTTGACAATCCACTTTGGGTAGTATAATTCCCAAATGAATCCATTCTCTATCAATTTCTTAATTTTCCCATGCAAAGCGTTATACCTTTCCTAGCTTAGAGTTCTACGCTTTTGTCTAGCCAGATGGGCATCCAGGTCAATGTTTAGTGCATGACAAATAATGGCTGATTTTATTCCTACCCCATCTGAGTGTGTTTAGGCAGATACATATGCTGATTTCTTTTCATAAAGTCCATCTGTTCAGTACGAGCATCTACACCGAGGTTCTTTCCAATTTTGAGAATCTTCATGGCATCTTCTGAATCTATTTGTTGGTCTGCGAGATCATCTACCGGCTCTAGCTCTTTCTTTGATGCTCCTAATCTCGGGCATATCTCACTTTTCGTTTCCTCTTCTTATGGTGAGTTTACTGAGGATGCCTGTTTCTGGGCTTCTTAGGAGAATTATCATTCATAAACTGAATTATACTCATCGGTGCCGATCATGTGCATATATGTCCTTTTTTCTTCTTTAAAGATTCTAAGGATTTCAGATTACTAGCTTCAGTATTAGCTTAGGATCTAGTATTGTCGTAGTTTTATGAAGTCTTCTTTTTTGTTATTATCATTACAAATATTAGAAGACACACCATCAAATAATTTTTTTTACCAGAATTAAGGTTTGCGTTATATGACTCTCTAGCCAAAAATCGTTTGCATCTTATTTACCTTACTCCCACAGGAGGTTGAACTTCATAAGCAGATCTTTTTGAGAAACGATTACTCCTATCCCTGTCAAAGAAGGCCTTCTTAGGAAGGAATTATACTGTGAGGGTAGGTCAATGTTAAGAAGTTAGCATAGAATGACTTGTGCAGTGTGTCAGTTCCAGTAGTAACAAGTAAGCATGCAGATCCCACTGAGACAGTAGTAATATTGTTGAAGCCGACTTGGTTTTAGGATTTCTAGTCGAAGTATCATTTGGTCGTATGCAAACTTGAAGATAACGTTGATTGAGCACCCAGATTCAACGAAAACTTTCTTCATAGTGCAGTTTGATATCTGCACAGTAATAATAAGTGGGTCTTGGTGAGGAAGACAACTCCCGGCGCATTAGCTGCCGTGAATGCTATCTCTGTGGTAAGCTTTTGTTTGACATGGAAAATTGACTTCTGCTAGACTTTCGACTCTTGGACGTACTTCTCTTACGCCTCTTACTCATACCCGTGGGATGTGGATCCCCATGGATTGATGCTATTAGGTTAGAGGGGTTCCTAACTTAGTTCTCATTTGTGTTAGGAGTCAGATTTCATGCTTTGCCTTCGCCATTGTTCTTCTAAAAGTTTCCTAGTATCCTTTCTCAATCGACCACTCTATTTCGTTCTTTAGATCTCAGTAGTTGACGGTATGATGGCCATTGGCTCGGTGGAGCAGTATTATGTCCCACCCCATTGGCTTGGTGGAAGCAGTAATATGTCCCACCCTAATTTTGTACTGGTTTCTTCCCTTTGTTAGGTATGTTGCAAGCAAGTTCTACCCTTGTCATCTCGTATATTTAACTAGGAGTGTGAGTGAGGTTTCTACTGCGAAGCTAAGTTCCTTCCGTCTCTTTGTTGGCTGTGATATCCTTCTTCCCGCTTTTCTTATCATAGCTGGGTGCAGAAGACTTCTAAATCTGTGTAGCCGAACCAGCTTGTTCCATCCTAATGCAGCCACACTCTCTTTCATAGAAAACCTTCATGCTATGACATGACTTTCTACTGTTCTTTTCCACATTTGGGTCCCCCTTCTATTCCTAGCATAGGACACCATCAGTAGTGCTCCTTCATCACTTACTCCAATCCCGAGAGCTTCAAACTTGAAATGCTTAATAAAATTACGTAGGCTTTTGTTTTCGCCCTACTTAATATCGTGTTTACATCAGGGGAGGCTTCTCTTCTTGAATTGAACTGCCTTAGAAAATCAATGTATAACTGTCGCTACGAACGGGCCTCTTCCGACCCAAATGCCTAAACCATCTAGCTGCAGCTTCGGCGAAGTACAGCAATAAAATTTTATATCTAGCCATCCTTCCTACTTTCAGAACATCCATGTGGTATTCAAACGTATAGAGGTGATCGTCTAAATTTGTAGTCCCATTAAATTTTTTAATTAATGGGGCCTTCAAGTTGTCAGGGAAGTCTGTTTCAATGATCATCTCATTGAATAGAGAAGATCCTTCCTCCATAATATTCTCCTCAGTTCCCTATTAGCAAAGTTTAGCCAACTTCTCTCCATGAGCTTTTAACTGACATGTTTTATCTTCTCCAGGTTCTAACTGTGATGATTCATCCTTAACAGTGAGGTGGCATCATCCTCTTCCAGAGTAGATCGAGTTTGTTCCTTAAGTAGCAAAGGGTTAATATTGGGTGGTTTTGTGTGAATTTGTGGATTTTCTTGGGATCTTTCCTTTCTTCTTGATATTGGCTCTTAGGCTAGCGTCGCCGTTCCCATCTTTGGGAGTGCCGTTTTCGTTTCCCTGCTGAATAACTAGCACAGTAGGTAAATGAAGGTGGTGAGCTGTGGATTGTGGTGGAGAGGATGGTCTGTGGATAGTACGTTGGGCCATAATTTTCTCTAGCCCTTCCATCTGTTGGTTAATTTGGTTTGTGAAGGATTGGAATGCAACCAGAAGGAGGTCAGCGGGACTTCAGTTAAAGCTCCCACTTTACTTTGGGGTTTTGAAGTTATGCGACTTGTTGGTAGTCTTTGAAGCCAAGTGTAAACGTTCTTGAATAGGGGGGATAGGTGAATCGGTAGGATTCATAGTACATGGACTAAATATGGATAAAGTTTTACTAGATGTTGGAAATAAATGAAGGTTCATCCCTTCTTCTAGCGCCAAAAATGTTGATAAGGCTTTTCGTCTCACAACACTCAAACTGATGATGAAGTAATATCATACTAATTACCTCAATGATTTTTAATTAGCAAAATTAAGTAGTATTAAATTTGTCATTAAGTAGTAATTATGTCGTCGGATGCTTACACAATTAGGTAGTTTCACTTTAATTGTTTATTAAAATGTCAAATCCAACTAATATTTAATTCTTATGCAAATAAGGCAAGATTTAGTACTGAAACTAGTTAGATAAATAATAAAATGCAGGAAATAGTAAAGAACACAGGGAATTTACATGGTTCAGATGTTAAGGAATCCAACATCCATGGGGAAAATTCTCTTTCTTCTTTAATATTTTTCGGTATAGATTTCAATGGCAGAGAGAAAAATAAAATCTTAAAAGTATAGAAAAATGGAAAAGGTCAAATCTCCTTTTCTTGCTACAATGTCTTTTCTATTTATAGTATAAAGATGTACGTAGATCACTGCAATCCTTCTCTTGCCGTTATATTTTAGCACTTGGAACTTACCAGGTGTCGTCTATCCGCGTTGTCTGTTTGGTGCATCCAGATTATTGACGTGCCTTTGGGGGAAAGTTTGAGATGGAGGCGAAAATTCCTAAAATTGGAGCGGGAATATCTGAAATCATGGTGGAAGTATTTGAAATTTTGGCGGAAGACTTCAAATATGAATTGGTTTTGCATTTGAGTCCTTGGGAGGACAATAATGTGCCGGTTTGGTTCACTACCGATATATTTGGAGTGAGGCTATACTGGTTAGTATGAGATACTTGCATGATGTTGCGGTGTTTGGCCGATACTTAGGTGTGACCGCCCTGAGCTACTTTGGGCTTCAAAGTGCATGATTTTCATCACTTGGGGAGTTAGTTTGATACAAGTATAAATGTGATCCGAGCTGACTGTGATCTGAGTTGCCCATATTGCATGGTTTAATATAAGGGTGATTTATATCTTTTCTATTTACCTGTAAGTATGGATCTACGTTGGAACGAAGTTTGAGTAACCTTGTATGCATCCGTTGGAATGCTTTTGGACTCCGTGCGGTACTGCTTAAGTAGCCCTCGACATGTGCGATGCAGATCCGCTCTTGAGGGTGTTAGAAGAGTATAAGTTTTGAGGATTTTGATGGCGCGGACCAATTATCCATGTATTTGGTTTGTATGCAGCTTTTGGGTTGGGATGTGTTGTACTTTGACTCATCCGAAGCAGCTTCTAACGTCGCAGCGTAGTATCTACGCCTTGCTTTGGTCCTATGTATGACTATGGACTATTTCTTACTCCTTGTAAGTATGTTAGATTTTAGGTTTAGTAACATAATGTAATATTAAAACTAAGGGATAGGAGTAGATCTAATATCTTTATGGCTCATCTTATAAGTGCAGTATTTTATTCTATTGCAACTTCCTGATTTTGGATTGCAGTTCATTTGGTTGGATCAACTGTCACGACTGTAGGCTGTTTTTGTGTGTAGTATCTGTTGGATCACCTCAAATTCTTCTTTTTCCACCTTAAATTTTATTGCGAGGGCAGCTCTCTTGGCTCTATGCCTTATTTTATTCCCTTTTAGCATATTTTAAGAAATACGGCTGTAATCGAATATTTACTAATTAAAAAATACTATAAAACTTGTTTAATTTTCAAGAAATTTTAACATATCCTTCCTCTAGTTATGAAGTACAATTTAATCATGACCTATCACTATCAATAATTTTTGATAGATTTCAAAAGATTTAAATAGTCAACTACAATTTTTTCTAGAGTAAATTCCTTACTAAAGTAAATAAGTGTATTTTTATCAAAGAAAATCAAAGTAAAAATTTAAGTAATTTGTAAAATTTCTGAATCCAAACGAAGTTGTGAAAATTTATTTTCTGCAAGGGGTTTTGAAAAAAAGTCTGCTAATTTTAAAATCAGATGAAATATAAATCCATTATAAATATGACCTTGAATAAAGTGATATTTGATACTACTTGTACTTTGGCTGTCCATGGTGTCATATAATGTTAAGCGTGAAATATAAGTATCATCAAACAAGCACACTGCATACTTCACAATATCACCTGAACCGGTTCAATCATTCGAATATTTTTAGAAAAGTCTTCTACGTCAAACAGAGACAAAGTTGTTTACATTGAACAAAGGCACACGTCACTAAAAATTCTCTAACCAATAATTTGTTAGTCGTTCTTAAAAGCAACGAAGGTAATTGTCGTACAGAAACAATTAACCATTATTGTTTTGAAAATTCAATCCATTTGAAACCACTATTTAAAAACTTTAAATTCATAATTTTAATTTAGGATTAAATTTGGAATATCTAGATATTCAATATTTCTAATTAACAAAATTAGTTTCAAGCCAAAACGATAAAACGGTCAAAAGTTATATCTGAAAATCTATAACTTGTTTGCATAAGTTAGGAACACTATTTAAATAATGTGCTGACATGATTGCTATTTTTCATGGTTTTACAATATGAATCAGCAAGAACTCAAAAAATTAATATTGTAGTATTATTAGTAGCTTTCCAAGGGTTAAGATTTTCAAAATTTGGAGGGACGATGTTCAAGTTATGATCGATTTACTACAGCCGTGTTAGGAAGTTATGAAACAATTTTCAAACAATACACTAAACGATTTGTAGTTTTCCCATGGTTTAAATTCAAATTTTGGAAAAGCACAGAATATAATTTTTTTTATAATTTTCTATCTTTATTCCAGAACAGCTTTAGTTTTGTAAATTGAAGTTAAGGAGCTCAAGATATGATAGTTATACTATACCAGTATTACCGAAAACAGAACCAAGAATAAGAAAGTAGGGTTTAGAGATTGTACCTTTACTTACCTTTGATATCTCATCCAAAGTATGTAGGTCTCTACTTCATTTTTCGAGGCTAAGGAATGTTGGAATTATTGCTCACTAACCATACATAGAACAACTTGAAGTCTACTGTTGTCGTAGTTGTTCCTTGGCCCGTTTTTGTACTCAAATGATAGTAGAAGTGAGTGGCCTAGCAAAGGATGTAGGACCACTTTCATATACATTTGAAATCTTTAGAACCAAAATTTGATTATATAGTAGATCGTTAATTTTAGCAATTATACCCTTAAGAACCCAAATTTGGTTGAAGTTGGAAATGTTTACTTTTGTACCTTTTGGAACCCAATTTGTTTAACGGTTTTGTGTTTATTCTTGTTTCGACACTTACTATAGCTATTTCCTATAGTACCACACTTTATGCATTTGGGTATCTCACTTTTTCTCCTAGCAGTGTTAGTAGTCCTGTATTTATATATTGACACCATATCAAATCCAAGTCCCTTTTTATTGTTTGCAAAGAGTTGATTTTCTAATAACAAATTAAACAATTTCTCTCTAGTGGAAATTTTTCGAAGAGTTAACTCTAAATCATTAAATGTAGATATTAAAAGTTTGTTTTCGTTTATTAGCTTTGAACAATGAATATTTGTCTCTTTTTATCATTTCTTTTTAAGGCCAAATTTTCATTCTCGAGATCTTTAATTTTGGTCTCAATTTCAAGCATCTCGGTTTCAAAAGGTTTACATTTTTCAGATTCAAGTTTTTCAAAATCCTTGATATTTTCGACCACTTTTTCAATTCATGATTTATTCAGATAATTCCAATTTCCCTAATTTTCAAAATCATGTTTTCATTTTCAAGGTTTTTATAAATTTTTTTGCCATCGTTTAATTCCCTTTCAAAATTTGCACATTTGGAAATTTTGGACATCTTAAAATTTTCCAACCCTTTTTGTAAAATGTTGTTTTTGCAAATCAACCAAGTTTCGTTTTTCACCAAAATCAGAATTTCCTTTTTTAGCTTGAAAATTATATGAAAATGAACAAATTCTCTTCTGTAATTCAAATAATTTTTGCAATTAGAATTGTTATTTTTCTTAATGTTTTAAAACTCATTTTCCAAATCATCATTTTTCTGACACAGTTTAGATTTTTCACTTTTTAACTTGTTGTTTTTCATCTCTAGGTCATCAATAGTCTTATTTAATTCTTAACACAAGAGAACTAAATCTTTGAACAAAAAATCACTTATCTCTTCATCTGTTGTGTCTTTGCCGTCTTTACTGTCATTGTCCAAAATTTCCTCTGTTTGTTCGATCGACCTACCGCAACAAAATAGATTGTAAATCATGTCAAGCACAATTCATTAATTTAGTCGATTTTCGGGAGTTTCCAACTTTTGTTGACTTTTCTACCATATATTGAATTTAGAGTGTGCCAAAGTTATGGTGTAGTTAAAAAATAATGATACAGTTAAATTCAGCTCTGTTAATTCGAGAGTAAAGAATATTCATAGCACAAGCTGTAATCGAAATATTTTTCTTATCCACAATATCACACCCATTTTCAATCATATCCCAATACCTAAAATTAACGGATTTTAAATAAAGTTCCATTTCGATTTCTAATTTAAGAAACATGTTCCATTAAAAATAGATGGACTAACACTGGACAAACTCTCGCTAGATCTATAACTAGGATTAGACAATTTTGTTAGCAGCCTACTTTGATACCACTTGTAGGATTGAATTAAACCTAGAAGGGGTTGTATAGGGTTCATTATAAATACACAAGAATAATAAAAATTGCAACACATATATAATAATAAAGTAAATGCAGAAATAAAAGCAATACACAAATTTACCCAGCTTTGGCCAAACTACCAACTGCTGCCCTTGAGATTTCTACCAATATTAAACAACCGACTGCTCACAAAAATTGTGTAAACTTGCAATTATCGCTTACCTAGCTGTTCTAACCCTAGGCCTAGAAACCCTACCTCAACTCTACCCCAAAGTTGAGAATTTCCTGAACTACACATCATAGTTCAATCCTAGTTACAAACTAGAATTTTAAAATCTAAAAGTAAAGTACAATAATAAAAAACAAATAAAAGTAACCCTAAATTGAAAAACAAGAATACGACCCAAAATAAAAGAATGACTTTTATTTATTTAACCCAATTCTCTTTTCAAGGTCGATCCTCTTTCATTTAGTTTCAATTTAGAGTTTCCTTATTTTGGAAGCCACCACTTTGCAATTGAATGTTGAATTGCGCCTTTATTCCTCTGTTGGTTGTGTTCTTTGATTTGCTGGCTATTAAAGGTTGCGATTGCTTCCTGTGTTGATTATTAGGTACGAATTTTTTTCTACTGATTATGTTCGAGTTATTGTTCCTGCTAAACCAATCAAAATCCCCAACGATGAGTTTGGTTTATACAGGGTTTTATTATGAAGAAGTCTTTTTGGACTTTCATATATTTCGTGATTTTTATTTAAGTTTGTCTATTTGCAAATTTTGCTATTGATCTCTGCTGCTATTTTGATTGATTTTTAGATCTATGGTTTCAAGATTTTTGACTTATTCACTTCTGATATTTGATTTCTTCTCTGGAAAGTATTGACACATTTAGCTTTGAGTTTACTGCATTTATTTTCTTTAAACTTGAATTTGTTCCTGATTGCTAGTGCTTGAGAAATCTAACTTGTTCAATCTTTGGTTATCGTCCGACTTTGTGAATTAGCTCAATCTTGTGGATGCACTTGATTATTTTTGAAATCTTTAACCGGATTTGCTTGATCCATAATTTTTGGTATGTTTTATTGTGCACTTGAAACTTGTTATACTTGAATTTGCTGCCTTGCTTTATTCTTTATTGCATTCCTGAGCTCATGCACACTTCCTAGTGTGTTTCTATAGGATAGATTTCACCCTTGAGGGAGGGTGAATAGGGTGATACTAATAATTATAAAAATTTAATGCATAAGTGTATAAAATAATCAGTACAGTTATAGCAGCACATATAATAGCAGAATAAAAACAGAAATAGAACAACACAGATTTACCTAGCTTAGGCCAAACCCTGCCTACATGCTGCCCCTAAGGTTTATAATAGAAATTAAGTAGTTAGACGCTTACACACATAAACTTACGACACCCGCTATCAACTAACCTAACTCTACGCTTAAAACCCTACCATAACTCAGCCACTGAATTGCGGATTCTCGAACTACACCACCGAAGTTCGTCCCCTAGTCACACGACTAGTAAATTACAAAAGCTTAAAAAGAAATAAAAGTAAAAAACAATTTAAAAACACAAAACCCTATATAATATACTCAGCCCAAAAAGAGAAAACCGACCCAATAAATATTAAAAAGAAATCCCCTTTTCGTTGTATCCTATTGTATATCCTTGGCCCGTATCCTCTGCGTCATTTTCTTTTGCTCGAGAACATTTGTTTCTCTGTCAAAAATTAGGGCTTCGTGATAACTGAGGCACCGCTTGAAATTGATGTTAAAATTGAATTTCCCTCTGTTTCCTTCGTATAATGAATCGATGGCTATGATTTTCTTAGTTATTTTGCTTTG
Source organism: Allium cepa (assembly GCA_030765085.1). Lineage (NCBI taxonomy): Eukaryota > Viridiplantae > Streptophyta > Magnoliopsida > Asparagales > Amaryllidaceae > Allium > Allium cepa. Next base: position 454,406,490 of record CM060938.1, on the reverse strand, counting down.
ATTATGCTTGCGGCTACTCCCAGTATTGGGTTCAAATCAATGAATCTGGGATGTAAATTATGTCGTTTAAATTTTGTTCGTATACTTCTGATTTGAATTCTTCTTAATTCTTGCTTGGCCATATGATTTTGATTCAATGCTCGTGATGTTTTCTGACTGGTTTAGTTCGTATATTTTTCTGACTTGATTATCAGGGCTTTGATTCTTGGTCACCACGGTTTTGATTCTCTGTTGACTTCGGTTTGAAAAATAACTTTGACTAGTTTAAATTTGAATTCCTGCGACATTTACTTTGTTCATCTGTGTTTTACTTGCTTCACTGCATCCTGTCATTAAAGTTATAGCCTTTCTTGCATATAATCTGGTTGCCTCGAGTATATGTATGTTGTTACTGCATTTGTTGTCTGAGTTCATATGCACTTGAGTCATGTTGAATTGTTGTTGATTATTTGATGGTTTGAATGTGGTCAGTGGTCTAGGCACAACTGTGTTCATCATGTATACACATGTATATTTGTGTTCATTTGTCCACATGAGTCTGGTGGCTTTACTTGTCTTCACTGTTGAGACTGCACATCGCAGTAGTATATATATGTATATATGTATGTATGTGTGTATGTATGTATATATATATATATATATGTATGTATGTATATATATATGATGCTGTCTTGGTTGCATGCAGTTAGGTTCCTTTTAGTTTGGAGCTTGTTGTATATATGATATGATAGCTCGAGTTGCTTGATCACAGTTACTTGCTTATGCTGGTTCAACCTGCTGCTTTCTTTCATGTGCTAGTTGGACTTGTTTCACTTGAAATCAAGTATGGTGTGTTTTGTGAGTCCGCACTTTGATTTCACGTGCTTGCTGTTTCATTGCGGTCTTGTGTATTGAATTCTTATACATTTGGGTCTAGTTTGAACTGCTGTGTTCATTAACTTGGTCTGTGCACTCTTTATGTGTATGGATTAGCTCGAGTTGGTCTGGTTCATTGTAGTCTGGTTGCATATGACTTGCTCCATTGGCGCTTTGCATGTTTGTGATGAGTTGCATTATAGTTTCTTTGACCAGTCTGGGTTGTACATTTTGATTTTCTGGCCTTTGTACCATGCTACTAGCCTGAATAGTCAAACTATTTGGTGCACCACTTCATATGTGCACTTGATTTTAGTTGCTTTGTATGTAGTCTCCTATTGACTTGCTGTTTGAAAGATGTTGTTATTTCAATTGTTTCAGAGCTTCACTTGTGCATACTGGAGTTTATATTGTCTATTTTCAAGTCATGTGCCTTGTTACTGTAGCCACTTCTTTTTGTATCGATTCATTGTGATTTTTGGAATTTGTCTTCATGTGTACTCGAGTCTAGTTGGACTGTGTAGCCTTTATTTTCATGTGTACTTACTGTATTTTTGGTCGAGGCTTGTCTTATCTGTCTTGACCCATTATTTTGTTTTTGTATTGTACCAGAGTTGAACCTAGCTTTGCCTCGAGTTTGACCTTGTGCTCGTATCGTGACATTATTTGTAGTGCACCTGAGTTGAACCTAGCATTGGCTTGGGTTTGACCTTATGCTCACATATCCTTGTAATTTTATCAAGTGTACATTAGTGTGCACGACCTTGTGGCATGTACAGTGATACACTATGCATGTCATAGGTTGTTCGTGTATGATGAATTCAAAAATGATAACGAACAACCCAAATAACTGAGGCAAATACTATTTTCAAAACACATTTTATTTTACATTACACAAATATTTCTTTTTCAATTTTACTGCGCCGGTGTATAATTTGCAGATAATTCATATGCTGGATTCAATTTGGAATAGAGTTGAAGAGTAATACGAGTGAATGAGTGATATGTACTGAGGTGCATATAGTAAATTGAAAATTATGATGTAATCGAAATTGTATTGTAACTGAAATTATGTATATATATAGTGAGAGCTCAAATTTGTACTATTCAAAATTGTTATAAAATATTTGTTTGAATAAAATATTTGTTTGAATTAAAATTCTGTGTTATTAATTTTATCCAGCAAATATTTATTTAATCATGTGAAAAATAAAATAGTACAATAAGAAATACATTTAAATGAATATATATATGTTTATTATCATCAAACCAAAATCATATACTTGCATATTCAACAATCTTCCCCTTTTTATGATAACAAACATACATTTAAGATTTTGAATTTATTAAATGCATTTGATCATTGATAGACTTTATTTGCTCCCCTATTTGAATGCTCCCTCTTTACAACAAAACTCTCCCTTCATATATGTAGAGAATAAATGAAAATATGCAAATGAACCTAGATGCAAATAGAAAATACAAAATAAAATATTTGACTTTTACGCCAAAATCTTAACTTTTCTCTCCCCCTTTTGTTATTAGCAAAAGAGTAACAGTGCTAGAAAAATAGATATAAAGTAATAGACCATAATACAACATTAATACTTAATCAAGTATAGATATTAAATTTCAATAAAAAACAAACAAAAATCATAAATACTCTATTAGGTGCATATTCCACTTTAGAATGATAGGGATGATGTCGGTATATAAAACCATATCGTTGTGTCTAATTGTGTATATTTATAGCAGGAATTTAAATATCTACTAACCATGCATAACTGTTAGGACTTTTAAATAAGATTAGTAGTATTCTTAATTTTAAAAAAATGAATTCAAGTATCTTCTAACCATGCAGAACTATGAGGACTTTTAAATGGGACTAGAATCAACTTGTCTATCTAATTAATCAATTTTGACATGCGTTCCATACATGCATAACCGTGAGGACCTTTAAATGAGCATGAAAGCACATAATCAAAAATTCCAAGTAATTCACCCAAACATAATCGCAAGAACTTTTAAATGAGAGTGAATACTTTGGATGTTTTTATTGCTAAATATAAATAAATTGAAAAAGGAATGATTTACCATTTGAAATACCACATACTGACATACTATATTAGATTTTGATGAGTGATGGTTGATAGAAATATGATAGAAATAGAAATGGTCATGGAATTTTTACCAACAATAAGTTTTTATAACTCTTTTTTAAATTTCTAAAGAAATTTACTAAATAAACCGTCTCAATTTATAATATATGATCAATATCAACACTCGTTTCTTTTTCAATCACTATTTATCTTTATGATAATCAATAGGGAGTCAGATTAGTTAATGTAGCCATTTACGATCAAATCCAAAAATAATTATAAAATCAAATTTTCAAAAATGACTAATCTGAAACAAGGTCAACAAAAACTATTTTTTGGAAGGGGTTTTATAAAAGAAAAATGTCGGCTTATTTGAACATTAGTTGAAATGAAAAATATGCAGATATTTTCTTTGAAAACGATGCAACTACTGAATGTTTCAACATAAATCACATTTCATCAGTAATTTTTCTATCAACTAGATTACCAGTGTAATCTGCATTTGAATTTCTCTTAGACTCAAGATTATCATTAAATTGATGTCATAGACCAGACCTTGAAGTATGCAACAAAATATCTTAAAATCTTTTTTTAACAGCTTTTAAATGAAATTGAATTGAAGCCGTGCAAATAAACAAATAGTGGACATAGTATCAGATCCAGAAAATAAATATATCCACTTGTATCATGAGTAATCAACAATCAATAAAACAACATCATTAGTTCAAACAAATTTTTATGAACTAGTCCAGAGATTATAGATGTACTTATAGTGTTCTCGGTATAAAAATATAATTGGCCAACAATTTTGAAAAAGTCAGAATTAAAATCAACATTTATTTCCTTATCACATAACTGGCTGATTTAATTCAGATTATGGTGCAGATTTTCACATTTAATAAATCATTCAAGATGAATATGACGTTACCTATTTTACCTTTACCTATAATATTTCGTTGTTGCCCATTATGATTCTACCACCTTTATACTAGGCAAAGGAACTTTGATTTGTTGCCCATTGTGTGCATGGAACAACCAGAATTCAGATAGCACTGTTGTAGTTCCTTAGCCTGCCACCACAACTACACAAGAAAAGATTTTTGTGACCTATTTGTTTTTATAGGTCCATGGTTGTTAGTGGCAACTGATTTTGAAAAATATGTTTGTGTAGACCCAAAACTATTTATATATGTTCCTTTCGGCACCCAGATTTGTTTGACTTTGAGGGATTCTATATTCGTGCCTTTGGGAACCCAAATTGGAATGGTTTTCACATGTTTTGGTCTATACCAGCAAATATTCCGATTGTGTCTAGTTTTTTCACATATCGTGCACTTAGAATTGACTTGTTTAATTTCATTTATTTCATGTTCTGAGTGATTATACCCAAGTCCTTGTCTAATAGTATTAGCAAATTATTTCCCTAATAGCATACTTAACGATCCTTCACTTTTTGAAAATTTTCCTAAAGTCATAGACAATTATTGGACTTGTGTTTTGAGAGATTCATTTTCATTTAATAATTGTGTGCACTTTTTAATAGAATTTTCTCTCTTTATGTTTTCACTTTCTTTCAAAATCAGAATTTCATTTTCAAGTGATTTAATTTTAATTTCTGATTTTTTAATTTCTTCTTCGAATGTTGGACACTTTTCACACTTAGGGCTCTTGATTTGATATTTTTTGACTAGTTGGTCAAGTTATTTATTTAAATCTATCAAAGTATCTCGTTGTGATTCAATTTTAGCGTATTTCTCCCTGATTCTTTCAAAACAGCCGTTCACTTTGTGAAAATATATAAGTAATTCTAAGTGAGTAAGCTTTGATACCTCGCTTGGCTTGTCATCATCGCTATCAATTATGTCACCTCGAAGGCACAGATTTGCATTTTCACTCTCACTGCTATTGCATTTGTAACAACCTGCAAATTTTGAAAATATTTTAAATAAAAATTCATTTGAACCATTGAATATAATTATTTTAAAATTTGATAAACTTGGAAATTTAATGCAATATTTTAGGATTTGATGTGAAATGTTCTTCCAATTTAATAAAATAAAGATTTTTCTTAAAATGCAAATTTTGGTCAACTTTGGTCAAAGTTTAACTTTCCGTGAAAATTTTAAATTTGAATTTTGAACTTTCACTTTTTTACAGAGACAGATTTAATTCTAACATTTTACTTTGTTTTTTTTTTGTAAAATTTTGATTTCTACTTCTCGAAATTTACAAATTTTAGCATATTACACGCAGTTATTTTCCTATAACATTTATCTTATTTATATTTTGATTTTGGGCTTATACTATTGGGTTGGGAATTTCTTTAATAGATGAGAAGCCACATGACTGAGGTGACTATATAATATCCTAGGGTTTTGCTAGATTCTTCATTTTCATTTGTGCCTCCGCAGAAAGAAATTAATGTAAGTTTTTCTTCTTCCTCTTCCTCCTCAAAACCCTAGACTTCTCCTTTAAAATTTCTCCTTCATGCTTCCTCAAATTTTGGCCATGCTCATCACCACACCAATCTCCTCTTCCTCCAACAAAAAACCCTAGCCAAAACCACTTCTCCTCCTTCCTTTTTCCCTTCCTCTTCAACAAATTTTGGCCTCCACTTCTCTTCTTCCCACCAAAAACCCTATAGCTGAACCATCACCTCTCCCTTCCCCTTGCTTTGCCTTAGCCATGACCACCTTCTTCACAACCAAACCCTAAACCTGGCCTAGACCGTACCCAAACCCTAACCCAATCCCTAGCTGAACCAAACCCCACCCAAATCTAGCCTAGACCAAACCTAAACAAACCTAGACCAAACCTATGTGTCCTCTAGACAAACCCTCTTCACATGGTTACAAATATATAAATTTCAACTTTTATTTTTCTATGCAAATTATTTGTTTACATATGACATTTATTTTATTTTTCAAAGCTTTGGATTTGGATTCTCCTCCCACTCAAGCTTGTCCATAATTATCGTGCTTGTTGTAGTCGTTGTGTTGTGTTTAGAATCACTTCTCTAACCAAAGAAGGTGAGTAATCACTCTTGACAACATACTTATATTTCGGTGAATTAATGACAATGGAATTGAATGGATTTGTATATGCAAGTTGATAATTTCACCTATGTTTATAATATGTTATTTCATATCACATTATACCTGTTATGATCATATGCCATGATATGTTGAATATTGTTATGTTTATTTAATATTCTGTTCTCACACTGCAAGTTCCTTCACTATGGGTTGAAACGATACATATCCGAACGATCTTTAGATTAATGAAAATTTTTATGGGCTGAAATGATAGGCCTGAGCAATTTTATTTGACTTGGGATTGCGGGTTTGAAATGATATGAAACCCAAAAAATTAATAAATTGCGGATTGAAATGATATATATCTGTATCTACTTGACCCTAGGGTAGATATTGTATGCAGACTCAGTGGTTGATTTAAAATGATTTTTCTAGAAATTATAAAGTATGTTGGATTTTTATATACGAATCTCAAATGAAATTTAATGTAATGATTTCTGTAAATTTGTTTATATGTGTTAATTTTTTTACAAGAAATAAATAGTTGGAAATGTAAATTTTGGAATCTAATTTACAGTATGAAGGTTAATTGAAATTTAATAATCCGATTTGACTTAATAATGGTATTTTATTCTAACCTATAAATTGAAAGTTTTAATTCATGAAATAGTGATTAAGATGATAAATGGTTTTTTTATGGAAAAAATGTAAGTTAAAACGTACGTTTGACGTGTAAGTTTTAACTAATGTAAATGGTATAACTTGGGTAATAAAAATGATAAATGTTATTTACTAAAAAGAAAATAAAGGGAAGTCAATATCATACTTTTAACATAGCATAAGGATTTCAGCTTTAAAATTTGACATTATAGCAACAAAGTTATTAGACTAAAGGTGTGGTTTCTTTAATGACCATATAGCTAAAATTAGAGTAATATAATAGGGATGATATAATGATTATGGTAAAACTGTAAATATATGTACTATTTGATTATATAATAAACTATTGTAGCAAGAAGTACTATAGTAACAATTCAAAACTGCTGCGATTTCTTACGGTAATAATTCAAAACCGCTGCGATTTCTTACTGTAACAATTCTGCACTGCCGGGATTCTTACAGTAACAATTCGGCCCCTTGTGAATTCTTACAGTAATGTTCTGCACCACTGCGAGAACAGTAGCATTTCTGTACTGCTGCATTTTCTTAAAGGTGACATTTCCAGAATGTTACAAAATTTTCTAAAGGGTTACAGTTTCGAATGTTGTGGTTCTAAAGGTTACATTTTTAAAGTGCTATGATCTCTAAATTTTTACGTTTCAAGGGTTATAATTAAATGAATTTGGAAGTGTATGGCGTTGGAAAAATGAATGATATTTTAAAGAACAATGACATGGAACTTATATGGTTTTGAAAGGAATATGTTTGATATAAAAAATAAACCATTTATACTTGAATAACCACGGGTTATAATAAAGTTTGGTTGTTAAAGAGAATAGGATTGGAAGTTGTCATACTCTCTGCAATACGGAAAACCACTTTAACAACTGTGTACGCGGTGTGATTCCAGAATGAAGTAGGATGGTGGCGACGATCCTAAAGGTATACATGCATGGGCCAAATTCCCGTGAGTTAGCATAAGGTGGCTAAAACAGGAGCAATTGACGGGCCAAGTGAGGTAGCTCCTCCGATCGGACACACTTCATCGTTAGCCATTCTATTACATTGTGATTGATTTGGTGCGCATCTTTGATTCGGGAGTGTGGATTGAGTTGGGCGGTAGTTGCGGCTATGCGTTTCCAACAGTACGAAAGTGTAATTGGTATATCTTTGTGCCGTGTCACCTACCCTAGCGCGCCTTCTGCGAGTTTGTTTTGTACCATACCTATGGAGCGCCCTCTAACGACGTCCAGTATGGCGGGATTACGGTACTGTATAGACTATGTGTAACGACCCGGAATTTTGGGTAATAACAATTTAATAATCTGCATTTATAATTTAATTGATTTGATAATTTTCTTTATAATTTTAATTTAAATTGGTGAAATTAATCTTTTAAAGGATAACAAATATTTAATCTGGTAAGTGTGATCAATATCTTTTTAACAATTTAAAATTGGTTAGAATTGTTTTTCAAAAGCTAATAAAATTTTATTCTGTTTATAATATATATATTTGATATGTATTGAGAATGGAATATCTTTTGTTTTAAATTAAGGATTGAATTTTCAAATTGTAATATATATGTGTGTATATGTTATAATTTGAATTGTTTCGAAAATTTAATTTAATCAATTGATAATTTATATATGAATGAATTATAATTTAAAGCTTTGTTTTAAAACTTAATATTTTTTTCCAAAGTTAATTTAAAGATTAATTCATTTGTTTTCAAAATATAAGATAATTGTTTATTTATAAATATGATAGTTTAAATGAAGTTTTCGTTTTGTTTTCTTTTAAAAAAAAATTATTTCTTCAACACTAAAAAATAAAGGTTTTAGATTTTAAATAACATACATAAGGATATATTTACATTATAATTAGTTTTAGCATATTTTCTTTTAAAGGTGAACTAATATTTATTAATTAAGTAATTTAAATAAGTAAGTGTATACAAATAAATGTTTTAATTTTTTTTAAAATGAATACATAAGTATTTATGTATTTAGTAAATTATATGTAAGTTTATATTTACATTTAAACTAAATAAAAATTTATTAAAATACTAATAAAACATGTGTAACTATTCTAAGGCAATTTATAACACTTTGGAGACATGTGTAAACATGTTAAACCTCTTAATAACACTTGTTAAACTATTAAGCATAATGAATGACATTTGTAAGTTTTTGAACAAGTGTCTTTATTTTAATTTTATACTTTCTTTGATCTTAATAAACATAACTCTTTTTCCACTATCTTCTTTTCTAAAGATTCAAAACCAGAAATCTTCTTACAAATCTAAAAATTTGAAACCCAAAGACAAATCAAATTTGAAAAGTGAAAATTTAAAATCTGCAAAAGTGAAATCCTGTGCAAATTCAAATCTGCCATTTTCAAAGCAAAATAGAATATGAAGCAATGATCAAATATGCATTTCTTCAAAACTGCAATTCAAATGAAGAGCAAAAACAAAATCTACAAATTAAAATTTCTTCATATCAAACCTCAAACATGCATTCAAAAGGGAGAGTTGAACTGCAATCTTCAACCTGCATTTCAAAGGGGGATTCAAATCTTCTGCAAATTAGAGTTCTACTTCAACCTGAAAATTTTCAACCTGCAATTCATCAAATTCAACAGCAAAGCACATCAAAGTATTTTTCAAATTTAGAGATGTTCAAGAGCCTGGAAATTTAAAGAAACTGCTCTGTATATAAAAAAAGGTGAGTAAATGGTTTTAAAAACAATTGATCTGAATTTTACTACATGCATGTGTTGATATTGTCTTCAATTAATATTCCATAGCTTAAATTTTTATGGATTGGTATGTACATGATGGGTGAATTTGTCTGTTTATATTCAAGCAAGAGTTTACTATGTTAATTCACTGTGAAGGTTCTGTTAAAATGAAATATTCAATACCAATAAATCAAATCAATATTTGATTTCGAAATTTAAATAAAAATTGTTTGTTTGAGGAAGATGATGGCTTTTGAAATAATTTTAGGATCTTAACTTTAGTAAAAAAAATATGTAAAAATAGGAATAAAAGTAATAAATACTGTTATATATGAAAATCAAAAATCTTAATTTTTGATTTTGATTACATGAATGGATTAATGAGTAAAAATCATGAATTTCAATATATGTTTCATGATTTTTAGTTTAATAATTCATGAGAATTTAGGGTTTGAACATTTGGGTTGTTTTGGTGGATTGCTGAAGAAAAACATGATGGTTGCAGCTGTAATTTGGATCGAAGCTTGTTCTCGTATCAAGGATTAAGGAAAAAATGCTTTGGAATTTTTCTATTGATTGTGGTGTGTGGAATTGAAGGAACTAGGGTTTTTGTTGGTCTTTGCTACGGCTTGATCATTGAGGCGATCGCGATTTGGAGTCGTGACCGGAATCACTAGCATTTGGAGATGACGAAGTTTAGGTCGAGACGAAGGCGTGGTGTGGTCGGCATGGTTCACCGGTGTCGTGGTAGATGGCCGTGGGGGAAATTGGGTGGTCGTTGCTTATGCAGGTTTTTGGTTTGAAGCTTGGATTTTGATTCGCGAGCAAATTGTTTGATCTGGGTTAACATGCATGCTCGCGAGTGGTATAGTGACTGACGACGGTGGTCGCGATGACCGTCGCTGGCCGGAGGTGCTGTGCAAGATGCACCGTGTACGATATGTACACCGGGTAATTTTGTATTGGGGAAGAAGTGTTGGAACCGAAGGAGCACTCAAGTTTTTGTGGGGTTGGACTCGAAGATGATGGTGCCAGGTTGCTTCGGGGTTGACGCGAGTGGTTCCTGGGTTTGTTCTCGAGATGTTTGACTTGGTTCTGTAGTGTTTTAGCTGCAGATAATACTTGTTGTTTGAATAAAATGGAAATAAGTTTATGAGTTAAAACTTGTTCTGTGTAAGCAGAAGTTAATCAATTTTTTTTTTTAAAAAGTGTTTTGAATTTTAATTCAAAAGGAATGTTTTCACTTTAAAATATTAAATCAAGTTATTAAGTAATGATTTAAAGACTAAGTTTAAATTTCTATTGGAAATTTATAAGTTTAAATTAGATGTTTTAAGTTTTAGAATTTATTTCCAAATGTTATTTTTCCAATTAAGTCATTGATATAAATTTTGTAAACGAATAAAAATGGTTTATTTTTAAGTTATTAAAATTTGGATTAATTTCAAATAATTTATCTATGTAGATAATTATGATTAATTTATTTTGATATGAACTTAAAGGTACTTAATTAAAATGTGATTCATTAATAAGTAAAAGTTTAATTAAGAATAATTTTTTCTTAATCTATTAAGGATTTTGAAATACAAGAAGTTAATTAATTAATTGTTTAATTAATTTTAAATAATTAGTTAATTATTTATTTAATTTTAAATAATCACTTAATTATGAATTAATTAAGTGTAATTACTTAATAAAGTAATCAATGGTTAATTTTTGAATGAAATTAGAATGGTAATTACTTATGGAAGTAATTAGAGCAGTTACTCATGGAAGTAATTAATTGGAGTGATTAATGGAATCACTTAATGTTGCCAATTAAAGAATTGATTAATATAACTGTTTTGAAATTAATTAATTATGAAGTAATTAATTAATTTAAGAATTAAGGATTGAAAATAATTACTTGTTAGGTAATTAATGAAGAAGTAATCAAGATTTAATAATGATGCAATTAGAGATAAATACTTATGTAAGTAATTAATAGTTATTATATAATTATTTTAGTTAATTAATTAATATGATTAATTAATAAATGTGATTAATTTTGTGATTAATTAATAAGGTAATTAAGGATTTATTCATTAATTTAATTGTTTAATAATTACTTAACGAGGAATTAAAAATTAATTAATTTGATTAATTAATCAAAGTAAATATAATTAATTAAGAAGTTAGTTAATTAAGATAAGTAATTACAAATCGTTAATTACTGTTTATGATTAATGAGATGATTAATTATAAGCTAATTATCTAATGAATTGAAGGAATAATTAATTAATGAGGATCATTAGTTAATAAATGATATTAAGTAAGGTTGATTAATAAAAGTAATTAATTTAAGTGTGATTAATTAATTGTAATTAATTAAGGTTTAAATTAATTAATTATAATTGATTAATTAATGGAAGTTAATAAAGGATCATTAATTATTGTAATTAATGATAGTAATTAAAGGCTAATTACTGAATATGGTTAAGGATAATTACTTGAATGTAATTAAAGTATAATTAATCAAGGAAGATTAATTAAAGAAGATCATTAAGAGATGATTAATTTTATTTATTTGTAATAAATAAATGAAGGAGGATTTAGGATTAATCCAATTGATTAAGAGTTAATCAATTCCGCTTGGTTGATTGATTGATATTGAATGATCAATTGATATAGGATGATTGATATTGGGTGTTTGGTTGATACTGGATGATTTGAATATCTCTGTTATGTGATATGTTGCTTTGTGAGATGAATGTTTGATATGAATTATCTATTGTGATAATGTTATTCATCTATCTGTTTATATCATCCTGAATACAAGTTAATTGTTTAAAACCCTTAAGTGCAACCTGCACATTAAAATGGCGTTTGGTTTCGGTGAGACCGGGATCAGGTTTCCATATTTGGGATCCGAAAACCACATCGATTACAATTAAACGTTAGGTCGTGAATCCAAGTGGAGCTTTGTGAATATTCGAGGTGTAAGGGCTATACATTAGTATAACTCTGTGGGTGATTCCGTAATGAGTTTGACGGAATAGTACTTATAGGTTCGAGATGGTGTTTTAGAGTGCAAGGGCTATGGTCGTTGACTCTGAGGGTGATTCCAAAATGAGTGCAACGAGATAGTGCCTTCGGTTTCGTTCGAACCCGGAACGAACTTGTATGGATTGAATGCTTTCAGCACATCGTCAGGTGGACGATGAGCATTTTAAGATAGATGTGTTCTATAAAGGTAATCGCAGCCTCAAGCCTCATCAACCGGGAATGGCTAAAACAGGGGAGGTGTAGCAAGGCTTTGTGGGTAGCTCCCACTGGAGAGCAAGATTTACTCCTGTCTAGAAGTCCCTTTTTATATCGGCTGTGTGGGGCGGTTGAATCCCGGACAACCGCCTGGGTTGTCTTGTTTGGGACTGTTCGGTAAGGAATGGTCCCGACCTTGTGTTGCAGGAGAGTTAGGGTGGCTCCTCGGTACGTTGATCTAGGCCACGTACTGTGACGGGCGGTACCCCAGTAGCCCTGCCATTGATGGAAACCCGTTCTTCCTACGAAACCCTATGGTTTTGTTTGTATTACCCACTTTTGTGGCTAGCAGCTGGAATTTAATGAATGTAATAATTTCGGCTATTTCATATTTACTTGAAAACCCTAGACGCTATTATAATATCACTGGATTTCCTATGAAATGTTTTGGTTAGCGTAAGGTAAAAACTTTTCCATGTTTATGTGTGGGAAGTCATACGTGATACCTTTTCTTTCAAAGTTTTTCTAAAGTTAAGCAATTTTAACCTGTTTACTCACACCAGACCCCTGTCCGACCCGAGTGTTTATTTTCTGTTTTATTAAACTCTTGGGTACTCATATTTTGTATGAGTAGTCAAGTGATTCAGGTTAGCTTGACGAATTATGGAGGGGATATGGAGCAGGAGGCTTCCACGTGTAGTTATATGATGGTTCCGCTGTGTTAGTTGTATCTGTATCTGTTGTATTTGAGTTGTATAGTTAGACAGATGTTTATAACTGTCTAATATCTAATATTTAAGTTTTGTACTCTGATGTAATATGATACTATGTAATAATTTATGTGATATATTATATTTCATTCGTTCCGCTGTGAGTTCTCTGTTGTTGTTGTCTTTCTTCTTTGTCTTTCTTTTCTTCTTCTATCCCTTTCTTTCTCCAAGATGATGCGATTTCCTGGAGATAGGAAGTCAGGTCGTTTCACTTGGTATCAGAGCATTATGTTGAGTGAATACCTAGGCTCTGTAGTGGTGTCTTCCTTAAGAGAGCGTACTTGTAATTTTTATATATAACTATATATATATATATATATCTACCTGATCAGGTTGAGTTATCTGTTTGGATTTTCCAACAAAGTTTTAGAGGTAGATGGAATAGTGGTGTGTGTGTGTAACACAACTACCACTAATGGATGAGGTCCTTATGTTGAGGTTGGAAGTTTTTGTTGAGACTGTAGACCTAGTAGCGTCTCGAGTGAGATTTGTAGTTTGGAGTAAGAATTTCTCTGAATTCCGAAGGAAATCTTTTTAAAGATTCAGAGTTTATCTTTGAAGTGTAAGTTTGGATTTCGCTCGGGTGAGCGATTTTTTCTTGAGTTTGGATCTGTCGTGAGTGTAGAAATAGGTGATGATATCTTGATAACTGCGTGATAAGATGCAGTATCCATGGATATTCCAGAAGAAGTTTTCTTTTGAAGCAGTTTTAGAAGAAGTTAAGGAGAAATCTTTACCTGCCGTAGGGAAGACTCGTCTGTGTAGAAGTTGTCTGGATCTTTAGCATGAAGGTTGGTTGTTCTGTAATATGAGACTAAGATCTATGAGTTGCTTTGCTTCGGCATGGTCTCATTTGTCGTATCTTAAGGAGAGCGAGATGTTGATGCTTGGTTTGGAGCCCGAATCTCTTGAGAAGTTGTCTGCCATCTCGAAGGTCCGTTGTGTGGTTTGTTGATGGTTTTGGTTTTCGAGAAGCTTTTGGATTAGAAGCTTTTAGTTAGTTGCGGTAGCAGTGCAACTCAAAGTGTTCGGTGTGCTGACGAGAAGGTCTTTTAGCTTGGCAGTATCGTGAAGGTAGAGTTTGGAAGCAGCAGTGTGGTTGTTCTTCGATGGTTTAGGAATCTTGGCGGTTCTTCTTTCAGCAGTCCGAGCAGTTGGTGAATGTTTCTTGAAGGTTAACCTTGTTTGGAGAAGCTTAGAGCTGTTCTAATTGGTAAAGAGAGGACAGTTTCTTTGGAATCCGAATCAGGCTAGATCGCAAAAGTGACTTGCGATTAATTTAGGAATTTTCTTTGGGAAATCTTTGTTTGAGACTGAGGGATTCTCATGTGGAAGTAGGAGCTACTGAGGTAATCAGAAGTTTGTCTGCATCTGGAGTTGAGTTCCATATTATTTTGGTTCCAGAAGCGATTTTGGTGGTTAGCCTAGTAGGAAAGTTGGTGTAGCAGCTCAGAATTTTTGGAAATTGGATCGGTCAAATCTAGTTTTTGAATTGGATTCTGTAGTAAGGTTGTGTGACCGAGTCAGATGAGTCACTCAGATATTATGGATTTGATGAACAAAGTTGTCGGATATTGCATAAGTTTGTATTCGTGCTCATCAATGGTGTTCTCATCTATTTCAGAATCAGAGTTGTATTGCGGAAGCAAGGTAGCAGCTGTACAAGGAAGGAAGTAACTTCAGTTAGCTATTGCTTAAGAAGATGAGCTTGTGTTCTAGATTTCGATGGATTATGAAGATTTTTCTATTAAATAGAATCTAGAAAACTGATTTGCTTTGGTCTAGTTGTTTTTGGAAGTATCAGCATAGGTTGGGCTGATCAAGGAAAGGACTGGCAGCCCAGGATTGTCTGTTGAGTTATGCTGATACGAGCTAAAGAGTTTGGAATTCGAAGTTGGGGACTTCGTTGTTGTTAAGATTTCTCTGGTTGAGAGAACAGTAATTGGGTGAGATTCGATGGCCAGTTCTTAGGTGTTTGAGATTTCTTATCTGTGTTTTGATAGGATAAGATTTAATTGCCAGTTTGGATAACTGGAATTAATTATATTTCACGTATCTCCGAGGGAGTACGTGTACGATTCATCATCGATTGTTGAATCTGCAGTTCAGTTGGATTTGGAAGTTGTGCTACACTTGAGTATAGTCCGATGTTTTGTTCAGATTGATGGATTTAGAGATTAGAGGAGCTCTAAATTTTAGTGGTGTAGCTTGTTTAGTTTCTGTAGAGCGAGTCTCCCGGTGATTTATACTGGGGAAACTCGAGATTGTATTAGAGATTTATTCTGATTTGCATCAGGATAATTGGTTAGGTTTGTTTGTTTGATTGATTGCTACGGTTGTTAGTAACTGGATGTTAGGTATGCTTTGCTATTTGAAATTGAAATCTGTACTGGGTTATTAAATTACCTTTGCTTTTAAATTTTGGGGATGAAATTCTTTTAAGGGGGGAGGTTTGTAACGACTCGGAATTTTGGGCAATAACAATTTGATAATCTGCATTTATAATTTAATTGATTTGATAATTTTCTTTATTATTTTAATTTAAATTGGTGAAATTAATCTTTTAAAGGATAACAAATATTTAATCTGGTAAGTGTGATCAATATCTTTTTAACAATTTAAAATTGGTTAGAATTGTTTTTCAAATGCTAATAAAATTTTATTCTTTTTATAATATATATATTTGATATGTATTGAGAATGGAATATCTTTTGTTTTAAATTAAGGATTGAATTTTCAAATTGTAATATATATGTGTGTATATGTTATAATTTGAATTGTTTTGAAAATTTAACTTAATCAATCGATAATTTATATATGAATGAATTATAATTTAAAGCTTTGTTTTAAAACTTAATATTTTTTTTCAAAGTTAATTTAAAGATCAATTCATTTGTTTTCAAAATATAAGATAATTGTTTATTTATAAATATGATAGTTTAAATGAAGTTTTCGTTTAGTTTTCTTTAAAAAAATTATTTCTTCAACACTAAAAAGTAAAGGTTTTAGATTTTAAATAACATGCATAAGGATATATTTACATTATAATTAGTTTTAGCATATTTTCTTTTAAAGGTGAACTAATATTTATTAATTAAGTAATTTAAATAAGTAAGTGTATACAAATAAATGTTTTAATTTTTTTTAAAATGAATACATAAGTATTTATGTATTTAGTAAATTATATGTAAGTTTATATTTACATTTAAACTAAATAAAAATTTATTAAAATACTAATAAAACATGTGTAAATATTCTAAGGCAATTTATAACACTTTAGAGACATGTGTAAACATGTTTGACCTGTTAACAACACTTGTTAAACTATTAAGCATAATGAATGACATTTGTAAGTTTTTGAACAAGTGTCTTTATTTTAATTTTGTACTTTCTTTGATCTTAATAAACATAAATCCTTTTCCTCTATCTTCTTTTCTAAATATTCAAAACCAGAAATCTTCTTACAAATCTGAAAATTTAAAACCCAAAGACAAATCAAATTTGAAAAGTGAAAATTTAAAATCTGCAAAAGTGAAATTCTGTGCAAATTCAAATCTGCCATTTTCAAAGCAAAATAGAATCTGAAGCAATGATCAAATCTGCATTTCTTCAAAACTGCAATTCAAATGAAGAGCAAAAACAAAATCTGCAAATTAAAATTTCTTCATATCAAACCTCAAACCTGCATTCAAAAGGGAGAGTACAACTGCAATCCCCAACCTGTATTTCAAAGGGGGATTCAAATCTTCTGCAAATTAGAGTTCTACTTCAACCTGAAAATTTTCAACCTGCGATTCATCAAATTCAACAGCAAAGCACAAAGTAATTTTCAAATTTAGAGATGTTCAAGAGCCTGGAAATTTAAAGAAACTGCTCTGCATATAAAAAAAAGGTGAGTAAATGGTTTTTAAAAACAATCGATCTAAATTTTACTGCATGCATGTGTTTATATTGACTTGAATTAATATTCTGCAGCTTAAATTTTTTATGAATTGGTATGTACATGATGGGTGAATTTGTCTGTTTATATTCAAGCAAGAGTTTACTCTGTTAATTCACTGTGAAGGTTCTGTTAAAAGGAAATATTCAATACCAATAAATCAAATCAATATTTGATTTCGAAATTTAAAGAAAAATTGTTTGTTTGAGGATGATGATGGCTTTTGAAATAATTTTAGGATCTTAGCTTTAGTAAAAAAAATGTAAAAATAGGAATAACAGTAACAAATACTGTTATATATGAAAATCAAAAATCTTAATTTTTGATTTTCATTACATAAACGGATTAATGAGTAAAAATGATGAATTTTAATATATGTTTCATGTTTTTAGTTTAATAATTCATGAGAATTTGGGGTTTGAACATTTGGGTTGTTTTGGTGGATTGCTGAAGAAAAACATGATGGTTGCAGCTGTAATTTGGATCGAAGCTTGTTCTCGTATCAAGGATTAAGGGAAAAATGCTTTGGAAATTTTCAATTGATTGTGGTGTGTGTAATTGAAGGAACTAGGGTTTTTGTTGGTCTTTGCTACGGCTTGATTACTGAGGCTATTGCGATTTGGAGTCGCGACCGGAATCACTAGCATTTGGAGATGATGAAGTTTAGGTCGAGACGAAGGCGTGGTGTGGTCGGCATGGTTCATCGGTGTCGTGGTAGATGGCCGTGGGAGAAATTGGGTAGTCGTTGCTTCTGTAGGTTTTCGGTTTGAAGCTTGGAATTTTGATTCGCGAGCAAATTGTTTGATCTGGGTAAACATGCATGCTCGCGAGTGGTATAGTGACTGACGACGGTGGTCGCGATGACTCTGAGGGTGATTCCGTAATGAGTTTGACGGAATAGTACTTGTAGGTTCGAGATGGTGTTTTAGAGTGCAAGGGCTATGGTCGTTGACTCTGAGGGTGATTCCAAAATGAGTGCAACGAGATAGTGCCTTCGGTTTCGTTCGAACCCGGAATGAACTTGTATGGATTGAATGCTTTCAGCACATCGTCAGGTGGACGATGAGCATTCTAAGATAGATGTGTTCTATAAAGGTAATCGCAGCCTCAAGCCTCATCAACCGGGAATGGCTAAAATAGGGGAGGTACAGCAAGGCTTCGCGTGTAGCTCCCACTGGAGAGCAAGATTTACTCCTGTCTAGAAGTCCCTTTTTATTTCGGCTGTGTGGGGCGGTTGAATTCCTGACAACCGCCGGGGTTGTCTTGTTCGAGACTGTTCAGTAAGGAATGGTCCCGGCCTTGTGTTGCAGGGAAGTTAGGTTGGCTCCTCGGTACGTTGATCCAGGCCACGTACTGTGACAGGCGGTACCCCAGTAGCCCTGCCATTGATGGAAACCCATTCTTCCTACGAGACCCTACGGTTTTGTTTGTATTACCCACTTTTGTGGCTAGCAGTTGGAATTTAATGAATGTAACAATTTCGGCTATTTCATATTTACTTGAAAACCCTAGACACTATTATAATATCACTGGATTTCCTATCAAATGTTTTAGTTAGCGTAAGGTAAAAACTTTTCCATGTTTATGTGTGGGAAGTCTTACGTGATACTTTTTCTTTCAAAGGTTTTTCTAAAGTTAAGCAATTTTAACCCGTTTACTCACACCAGACCCCTGTCCGACCCGAGTGTTTATTTTCTGTTTTATTAAACTCTTGGGTACTCATATTTTGTATGAGTAGTCAAGTGATTCAGGTTAGCTTGACGAATTCTGGAGGAGATATGGAGCAGGGGGCTTCCACGTGTAGTTATATTATGGTTCCGCTTTGTTAGCTGTATCTGTATCTGTTGTATTTGAGTTGTATAGTTAGACAGATGTTTATAACTATCTAATATCTGATATTTAAGTTGTGTACTCTGATGTAATATGATACTATGTAATAATTTATGTGATATATTATATTTCATTCGTTCCGCTGTGAGTTCTTTGTTGTTGTTGTCTTTCTTCTTTGTCTTTCTTTTCTTCTTCTATCCCTTTCTTTCTTCAAGATGATGCGATTTCCTGGAGATAGGAAGTCGAGTCGTTTCACTTGGTATCAGAGCATTAGGTTGAGTAAATCCCTGGGCTCTGTAGTGGTGTCTTCCTTGAGAGAGCGTACTTGTAATTTTTGTATATAACTATATATATATATATATATATACACACACACACACCTGATCAGGTTGGGTTATCTGTTCGGATTTTCCAACAAAGTTTTAGAGGTAGATGGAATAGTGGTGTGTGTGTAACACAACTACCACTAATGGACGAGGTCCATATGTTGGGGTTGGAAGTTTTTTTCGAGACTGTAGACCTAGTACCGTCTCGAGTGAGATTTGTAGTTTGGAGTAAGAATTTCTCTGAATTCCGAAGGAAATCTTTTTAAAGATTCGGAGTTTATCTTTGAAGTGTAAGTTTGTATTTCACTCAGGTGAGCGAATTATTCTTGAGTTTTGATCTGTCGGGAGTGTAGAAATAGGTGATGATATCTTGATAACTGCGTGATAAGATGCAGTATCCATGGATATTCCAGAAGATGTTTTCTTTTGAAGCAGTTTTAGAAGTGGTTGAGGAGAAATCTTTACCTACCACAAGGAAGATTCGTCTGTGTAGAAGTTGTCTGGATCTTTAGCATGAAGGTTGGCTGTTCTGGAATATGAGACTAAGATCTATGAGTTACTTTGCTTCGGCATGGTTTCATTTGTCGTATCTTAAGGAGAGCGAGATGTTATGTTTGGTTTGGAGCCCGAATCTCTTAAGAAGTTGTTTGCCATCTCGAAGATCCGTTGTGTGGTTTGTTGATGGTTTTGGTTTTCGAGAAGCTTTTGGATTAGAAGCTTTTAGTTAGTTGTAGCAGCACAACTCGAAGTGTTCGGTGTGCTGACGAGAAGGTCTTTTAGCTTGGCAGTATCGTCAAGGTAGAGTTTGGAAGCAGCAGTGTGGTTATTTCTCTGATGGTTTAGGAATCTTGGCGGTTCTTCTTTCAGCAGTCCGAGCAGTTGGTGAATGTTTCTTGAAGGTTAACCTTGTTTGGAGAAGCTTAGAGCTGTTCTAATTGGTAAAGAGAGGACAGTTTCTTTGGAATCCGAATCAGGCTAGATCGCAAAAGTGACTTGCGATTAATTTGGGAATTTTCTTTGTTCAATCTTTGTTTGAGACTGAGGGATTCTCATGTGGAAGTAGGAGCTACTGAGGTAATCAGAAATTTGTCTGCATCTGGAGTTGAGTTCCATATTATTTTGGTTCCAGAAGCGATTTTGGTGGTTACCCTAGTAGGAAAGTTGGTGTAGCAGCTCAGAATTTTTGGAAATTGGATTGGTCAAATCTAGTTTTTGAATTGGATTCTGTAGTAAGGTTGTGTGACCGAGTCAGATGAGTCACTCAGATATTATGGATTTGATGAACAAAGTTGTCGGATATTGGATAAGTTTGTATTCGTGCTCATCAACGGTGTTCTCATCTATTTCAGAATCAGAGTTGTGCAGCGGCAGCAATGTAGCAGCTGTACAAGGAAGGAAGTAAGTTCAATTTGCTATTGCTTAAGAAGTTGAGCTTGTGTTCTAGATTTCGATGGATTATGAAGATTTTTCTGTTAAATAGAATCCAGAAAACTGGTTTGCTTTGGTCTAGTTGTTTCTGGAAGTATCAGCATAGGTTGAGCTGATCAGGGAAAGGATTGGCAGCCCAGGATTGTCTGTTGAGTTATGCTGATACGAGCTAAAGAGTTTGGAATTCGAAGTTGGGGACTTCGTTGTTGTTAAGATTTCTCTGGTTAAGAGAACAGTAATTGGGTGAGATTCGATGGCCAGTTCTGAGGTGTTTGAGATTTCTTGTCTGTGTTTTGATAGGATAAGATTTAATTGCCAGTTTGGATAACTGTAATTAATTATATTTCACGTATCTCTGAGGGAGTACGTGTACGATTCATCGTTGATTGTTGAATCTGCAGTTCAGTTGGATTTGGAAGTTGTGCTAGACTTGAGTATAGTCTGATGTTTTGTTCAGATTGATGGATTTAGAGATTAGAGGAGCTCAAGATTTTAGTGTTGTACTTTGTTTAGTTTCTGTAGAGCGAGTCTCCCGGTGATTTATACTAGGGAAACTCGAGATTGTATTAGAGATTTATTCTGATTTGCATCAGGATAATTGGTTAGGTTTGTTTGTTTGATTGATTTCTATGGCTATTAGTAACTGGATGTTAGTTATGCGTTGCTATTTGAAATTGAAATCTGTACTGGGTTATTAAATTACCTTTGCTTTTAAATTTCAGGGACGAAATTATTTTAAGGTGGGAGGATTGTAACGACTCGGAATTTTGGGCAATAACAATTTAATAATCTGCATTTATAATTTAATTGATTTGATAATTTTCTTTATTATTTTAATTTAAATTGGTGAAATTAATCTTTGAAAGGATAACAAATATTTAATCTGGTAAGTGTAGTTTAACGACCCATAAAATTTTAATAATTTTTAATCGGTTTTATAATGTATTTAATTGGATTTTTGATAAATTTTAATAATAATATTTTGAAATAAAGTTTTATTATCTGGATTACGTCCAATTAAACATAGAAGATGGTAAATTTTCAATTTATTTTATCAAAGTTTATTTCGTTGTGAAATTCTATTTAATTCAAGCTAACCGATAATTGTTGATAATAAAATATTTTTCAAACCTGAATATTTTACATGGAAAAATTCTAAATCATCTTCTAACTGAGACGTCATTTTTCGTTTTTCCAAATTCGGACATTTTTAGCTCCATCGACCTTATTTTTCTACATTTTGCTGCATTTTCCGCTGGTAGAAAATTCGAATTTTTATAATTCAATCGTACCACTGATATCTGTATACCGTTTTGATCATCTCACCGCGCTGATCCCTACGGTATATTTATTCCTATATTTGAGATCCGATACGCGACGGAAACAATAAACGATTTCGTATCGGTACCACAAATCGTGACTTTACTATTTATTCGGTTTCAAAATTTGAAAGCGTGCTGTTCAATCAAGCCATTAATTGGTTTAATAATTTTTCCGGAATCAACGTGTGACGTTGCAGTTTATTCACTTGATATTTGGTTCTATAACAACTGTTACCTTTCCTATCACTTCAATTCATTTATTTATTGCCAGTGCGTTTATTTTGGTCCCTTAATTCCTCTTGCTTTTTAAAGTTGAAATAACGTTTCTCTATATGACATAGCCTGCCTGTAGCCATAGCCTGTTCGTTTCTTTCAAGGAAATAGGTACGTTTATATTATTTTTGGGTTCTTCCTGTAACTCTACTTCTCTGCTTTCTCTTTTATTTTGCCTTGCTCTTTTATTTATTTATTTTTTTGTTGCCTGTAGTTCTTCTCTCCTCTGCTTTTTGCAACCCATCAAGCTTTGGCCTTTGTTAACACAACCCCTTGTCTCCATGCAAGCAAACCTCTTCACCGACCATCCTACTCGAACCACGTCGCCACTTCCTTCTTCTCACGTCCACCCCCGGCGCGTACAGCCACTCACGGCCGAGCACAACCCGTGTAACCACCAGCCTCTTGCCTCGTCGTCCGCCATGTTGTCCACCATCCCCTCCCTTCGCATTCATCTTCCCCTCCACCTTGCAGCCCACGTCAGCAGCCCCATGCAAGCGAACCCCTCTACCACAACCGCACCAACCACCACTCCGCCTCACCAAGCCTGTAGTCCCACCGACCATCACAGCCACCATCCCCGCTGTCCCCTATAGCATGCGCAGCTGCTCACCACTTCACCGCCGTTTGTAGCATAGGCCGAGCCTCCTCCTTCTGCAATATTATTTGAATATTTTATACACGGTATTTTTTTTACTTTATTATATTTATTTATGTTACGTTTTATCATATTTTAAAGTTTCGGCTTCTCAAACTGCTATAGGCGAGCTTTCATCTATTATACATATTTTATGGGTGAACTTATGCATTTGTATACATATATACATAATTTATGGTTAAAAGTACATTATATATATGTGTATTAGTTTGTGTTATAATTTGTTAATATGATATAGGTGCAGGTGAAGGTTATATGTACTAGAGTATTATAAAGTATATAGGACAGTGCGGTATGATATGATTATAACTATAGTAGTAATAGATGTTTATATACATAGTAGTTTATACAGTGTCATATTATAAAGTATATATAGTTATATAAATCGATTTAAGCCACTATATTAATTTATGTAAGTGTATATAAATATCAGTATAAGCAGCATATATTATATACTTATATTGTTAACTTTTATACATATTACTAATTTATATAAAAAATAAAATAAATTTGAATTTGTTATACCGATATATCATTTGCTTATATATATATAGTGTTTGTATATCCATATTTTGTTTCATATCTAACTGATGGTCTGCATAGTTATATAGCTTACATAGTTGTTAATCTAACTTTTTATGTACGGTTATGGTTGTACACATATATACAACGCGTTTTGGTTAATATTTCGAAAGGGTGTTTTGTTTAAATGAATATAGATAATATATTTAATATTGTTTGTAATATTTTGCAATTTATGGACTTTTATAAATACCGACTTCAAGTGAATACAATATGAAGATTTATTTTATATGTGTTTATTTTAAACCAAGGATTTTGAAATGCATATTTATTTAAATTTAATATGTGTTTGAAATTAAAAATCATTTTTAGTTATATATAGTTATACATATAAGTTCATTCATACCATCTATCTTCATCAAATCGGTTCTGATTCGTTTTATCGGTTTCTGTTACCAGCTTTGATCGTCGAATTCGTGCCAATTTAGCTTTGCTTTGGAATTCGTGTTTGGATTCGTAATCCATCTCATTATCGTTCTTCTCTAGCCTCGAAAGGTGAGCAATCACTCACGATTAAGAGTTCTTATTTTTATTAAATTTGATTTCAATTGAAACGACAATTGAAATATGCTGTTACAGTTGTTTAAATTGTCATTTATGTTATTATTTGTAACTGTTCACTCATGGGATATGACACCATATCCTATTGTTTATATTTATTTTGATAATATATGCCTGTTGTTATTATTATTTTCATATCTGTTGTCACTCTGCAAGTTCCCTGTTAGTATAGAAATCATTATGGGTTGAAATGATACATACCCGAACGGACTTTAGAATAGGAGAAAATCGTTATGGGTTGAAATAATAAACCCAAGCGATTTTCATTTAATTGAATTTGGGATTACGGGTTGAAATGATATCCACCCGTATATATTTAGTGTACGGATTGAAATAATAAATATCCGTAGCACTTGACTATATGATAGAAAATATATACAGACACCGTTGGTCCATATAAATATTTTGAATATAAATTTCTACAGTTGAAAAGAAATATATGGGATTTAATAAATATTGTTTCTTAAAATATTATATATATAAATGGAAATTTTATATATAGATTTAATAATAATATTATTGAGATTGATTTAATCCATATAATATGTTTGAGTATTATTTAAGATTTATATTTCAAAATTTACCGTTGAAAAAAAGTTGAATAATTAAGATTTGGAGATAAATTTGGGTTTATTAAAAATGGTATTTAAATAAGGATTTATTTAATTAAATTGATTTGAAATTTATGAATGGAAAATTTAAAGGTATGATTTTGTAACAGGAGTTTTGATTTAAGTGATTTAATGAATATTTCACGTTTAATAAAATTAAAGAAAATATTGAGTAAAATGTAATTTAAGGTTACTTAAATGATATTGAATCTAATAAGGGAGTATTTCAAGACTAAATAATAATGAGGCTAAATCGAGATCTATATGAAACTGTTATATATAACATTTAAATATTAAAGCCTTGAACTATATTGGAATTTAAATGGTTTATGTTGAGATTCGGATCTTTATTTGAAATCAACGTAGTTGAATTTGTTATTTAGCAACTAAATTGAATTAAAGTGAAATTTAGGTTGAACCAAATTTGAATTTATTATTTAGAAAACTAAATTGAATAAAAATTTAGTTGAAACGTTGAATACTTAAAGTTTTGAAATATATTGAAATATAAAGGGGTATTTTTGTGATTACAAATCCGAATTTGAGATCGATAAATTGAAGTGTTTATTTTAGGAATTGAGTTGAATTTAAATTGATAAATTGAGATTGAATTTAATTTAAATGGGAAGGTCGGGTTGATGTTGAAACGATTTGTTAAGTTGAGGGAATTGAAAATACTTTATTGTATAAATTATTTAATATATATATATAAATACTATTTTGGGAAATATAGAGATATTTGAAGTGAAAATGATATTTGGTTTTGAAGTATAAATTAAGCTGAAATGACCACGGTGTTATAGTGTATATTTCTACCTTGTAGATAGTTCCATGGACCCTTAGAGGATGGTTATCCCAAACATCCTTTAAGTTATTTGTATTTCAGTTGATATTTCACTTGAGTTGGATTTATTGATATAAGAATGTTAATCCTGACTTGAGTGTTTTGTGTTTTGCTTTACGCTCGGGTCAGACCGAGTGATACAGCATTAGAGACTCACCTTTGGAGTTTCGAGTTTCATTTGGAGATCCAACTATCGATTCAGATTCCAGCCTTTCCAGTTGATTGGTTTAGAGAAGTCATCGGTTGCATTGGAGACTTCGCTGCATTTGAACTATTCGGTTGTATTTTATTTCTAACTCTGATGTATATAGTAGCTTCATGAACTACTATTCATTATCTATTCCGCTGCATTATATTACTCTATGATCTGTGATTGATTTATTTATTGTATATTTTAAGTTTTGCCAAATTTTAATTAACAATTCGGTATTTTGAATTATTCAAGTCGAATATGTATGGTTTTATTGTCGATTTGAATGGTCCAAAAATAGCGGGTCGTTACAGTTGGTATCAGAGCTTTGGCTCTAGGCAAAACTTAGCATATATGGTAAATTTATTTACAGAATCACTTTCGCTCGAGTTGAATCTCTTCCTTTTGACTCGATTTTCTTTGAATTTTGGAATGTCCCTCGGTTCCGAAATTCATTCTGTCTCTCCCTATTTATATTCGTTTGATTCCGGAGTATCCCATAACTCCACTGAATGATTTGTAAAGGGGGTGAAAACTCCTTTTCAATTGGCATTGACTCACCGAAGATTTCTGTATCCTCGGTTTACGATGCTGCTATATCTTGTTACGCCGAATTCTATATCTCTGGCGATCGAATGTCGAATTGCCTCAGAATTCTACACCGATCTAATTTTGGAATCACGGTTGACCGGTAAAGGTCGCCCGTGATTTATAGAAGTATATCCATCTTCTATTTTGTAATTTAATTATCTCATCTTCGATCGAGTCTATCTTCGAATCAGGATTCTATTGATTGGAGTTGCTCTAAATTAAATCGCTATCTTTGTTTTGAAATCCATTCTTGAATCATCCTTTGAAAATCGGGTTTTGTTTGTATTTTTGAAATTGTTTATGCCGAAATTTTATTTTGATAACTATGATTTTTTTATATAAAAGTGAAAATGTTTTCGATAAGGATTATATACCTATATATATAAAGAAAATAAGAAATGTTATTCTATATAAAAAGGTTTTGAAAGGATTTGAAATTTTGAAAAATTATAAGAAATTGATTTATATAAAAATGATTTATAACTGTAGAGTTAAATTTGAAATTCGAGAATTGAATTGCAGTATTTTGAAATTAGTTTTAAGATTTTGGAAAATATATAAAAATAATATGATTTAAAAGTATTTTTCCGAATAAGAAATGTTTCAAATGAGTTCATATGAATTTCAATAATTTTGAAGAAATTTCAAAGAAGTTTTCAAGAAAATAGAAGTCCAGAACTCACTTATGTCGCTGGAAAATAATTTCGGTGATGAGTGCACGCATCATCGACATTGATTTTCGAGTTTCAGAGTGGGGGAGAGACCACTTTAATAGCTTCGCTATGCAAGTGATTTTGTAAAACCGTTTTTGATTTCAAATTCCGAAGTATAATTTGATATTTTAGAAAGATATAAGTATATATTTGAAACAATCTAAAATGAGACCGGTGTTCAGTCCTCGAGTTTCGGATTTAATAATTGATTTATTGTTGATTTTCAACTGTTGAATTGAAAATTTGATTTCCCTAACTATTTTGAATGTTCGAACACTTCCAAATCGAGATTAAATTTTCAAAGCTAAGAAATTTCGAAGAGTATAAAATGCTTGATAAAGAATATAAATTTAGTTTCGAAATGTTTTGAAAAAAAAATAGTTGAATAATGGTTTTCGGAAAGGTAAATTGGATATTTCAAATAGAAATAGATAGTTTAAAAGTTTTTTAAAAAAAGGGATAATTATAAATTTGGAAACCATTTTGAGTATAATTGATTTTGGGAAAATATAGGTTTTGAAATTAAATTGGAATTAAAAACCAGTACTTATATGGTGATTTTTGGAAATGAATTTGTTTGACTTGAATTATTTTAATTTGGAAAATGGGATAATTTTCTAAACCTATTATTTTGGGAACTTTGAAATTTAGATATTTAATTTGGAAGAAAATTTGGTGAAATCATACATGATTTTGAAACTGAATTGATATTGAAATGATTTGAAATTTGAGAACCTTATATTATTAAGCATTTGATTTGGGAGTGGTCGAACTTATATAAAATGGATTGTAAAAGTATGAAGTTGATTTAAAATCTATTGATTTGAAAGGTACTCAATTTGGAAAGAGATTTTATATAATCGAAGTCTATATAAGTATGATTTGATCTACTATTGATTTGGAAAGTATTCGATTTGGGAAAAATGGAATCCTATATATATGGATTTTATATAAGTACGATATTTGAAAGTGATTTGAAAAGGTACTATATGATATATATTTTCGAAGTAAAGATATGGAAAGTGCCTTCTGCTTTATATCCGCTTTGTGGCCACATCGTGGATTCATTCTATCGATATTATTCTCTCTGATTTTTGGTTTTTCGGATGTAATGCTCGAGTGTTCCCACCGTGGCGTAACCCATAGTTTTTTTTCCTCTCGCGACTGCATAGCGCAATTTCCTGGCTGAGTCTGGCCTAGGGGTACGGATTGTTTCCTGGGGGATCCAGGCGTAACCATTATGTATCCTGCAATCTGTGTAGGTTGCGAATAGCAGCGAAACTGCCTGGCTGAGACAGCCTAGGGGTACGGATTGTTTCCTGGGGGACCCAGGCGTAACCATTGTGTATCCTGCACTCTACTAGTCATCATGGCGTAACTCGCAGGGCTGAGAAAGCTTACGGATACGGATTGTTTCCTGGGGGATCCAGGCGTAACCATTGTGTATCTACGAACCATGGTCGGACAAAGGTTTTGGTTTAGTTTTTGTTTGGATTGTACTTTCCATATCTGTTTTAAAGATTTTTCAAGTATTTTCACTGGGTGTTGAAACAAGTCTACTAAGTACTTGAAGAATTCTAGCTTTGCTCCTGATCAACGCATGGCCAGAGTCTGCAAGAACGAGGATAAACTTGTTGAAACATCGAGTTATAAAAGTATTTTCGAAAGTAAAATCTATTTCGATATAATAGTATTTTATTATAAAAGTATTATTATAAAGGTATTTATTATAAAAGTATTTTTTCCAACAAAGAAATTTTGAATTAATATTTGAAATTTAAATTCTTATGGTTCTAGATTAATTATTCGTGCCCGATACTATTCCTTGCATCTACCTTATCTGCTTAGTTTAGTTATTCACCTTGATTCTGTTTTCCAAATCTACCTTCCTTCCTTGTTGGATATATCCTTTTTAAATATTGCTTATTTGTATACTACATTGTTTAATAGAAAATTTTAGTGTTATGAATATTTTGAAGTTATTAATTTAATAAAACATATTTAAAGAAAATGATTGTTAATTTATTAATAATGTTTGAAAAGTATCTAAAGACAGATTATAAATTTATGAATTATGGATTTAATGTTTTCAATAGCTTCTTTGTAAATATAACTAATGATGCAAATAACTGTTTCCAAATAGTTTTCATATATATATTTATAAAGATGTTATTTAAACATATAAATGTTATTTACATGGAAAGCAGGAAATTTTTACAAATGGGTTTTGAAAAGTTTTAAAGTATTAGAGATAACTGAACTGCAAATGAAGTTTTCAAATGAATATTCCAAGTAAAATTTATATAGTTTTAAAATTTATTGTTTATCTTGTCTTTCAATCTATTTCCTTTCTGGTTGTTTTTATTCTCCTACCTCCTTCCTTTTCGGGGACGAAAAGTTTTGAGTGGGGGAGAGTGTAACGACCCGTAAAATTTTAATAATTTTTAATCGGTTTTATAATGTATTTAATTGGATTTTTGAGAAATTTTAATAATAATATTTTGAAATAAAGTTTTATTATCTGGATTACGTCCAATTAAACATAGCAGATGGTAAATTTTCAATTTATTTTATTAAAGTTTATTTCATTGTGAAATTCTATTTAATTCAAGCTAACCGATAATTGTTGATAATAAAATATTTTTCAAACCTGAATATTTTACATGGAAAAATTCTAAATCATCTTCTGACTGAGACGTCATTTTTCGTTTTTCCAAATTCGGACATTTTTAGCTCCATCGACCTTATTTTTCTACATTTTGCTGCATTTTCCGCTGGTAGAAAATTCGAATTTTTATAATTCAATCGTACCACTGATATCTGTATACCGTTTTGATCGTCTCACCGCGCTAATCTCTACGCTATATTTATTCCTGTATTTGAGATCCGATACGCGATGGAAACAATAAACGATTCCGTATCGGTACCATAAATCGTGACTTTACTATTTATTCGGTTTCAAAATTTGAAAGCATGCTGTTCAATCAAGCCATTAATTGGTTTAATAATTTTTCCGGAATCAACGTGTGACGTTGCAGTTTACTCACTTGATATTTGGTTCTATAACAACTGTTACCTTTTCTATCACTTCAATTCATTTATTTATTGCCGGTGCGTTTATTTTGGTCCCTTAATTCCTCTTGCCTTTTTAAAGTTGAAATAACGTTTCTCTATATGACATAGCCTGCCTGTAGCCATAGCCTGTTCGTTTCTTTCAAGGAAAAAGGTACGTTTATATTATTTTTAGGTTCTTCCTGTAACTCTACTTCTCTGCCTTCTCTTTTGTTTTGCCTTGCTCTTTTATTTATTTATTTTTTTGTTGCCTGTAGTTCTTCTCTCCTCTGCTTTTTGCAACCCATCAAGCTTTGGCCTTTGTTAACCAACCCCTTGTCTCCATGCAAGCAAGCCTCTTCACTGACCATCCCACTCGAACCACGTCGCCTCTCCCTTCTTCTCACGTCCACCCCCGGCGCGTACAGCCACTCACGGCCGAGCACAACCCGTGTAACCACCAGCCTCTTGCCTCGCCGTCCGCCACGTTTTCCACCATCCCCTTCCTTCGCATTCATCTTCCCCTCCACCTTGCATCCCACGTCAGCAGCCCCATGCAAGCGAACCCCTCTACCACAACCGCACCAACCACCACTCCGCCTCACCAAGCCTGTAGTCCCACCGACCATCACAGCCACCATCCCCGCTGTCCCCTATAGCATGCGCAGCTGCTCACCACTTCACCGCCTTTTGTAGCATAGGCCGAGCCTCCTCCTTCTGCAATATTATTTGAATATTTTATACATGGTATTTTTTTTACTTTATTATATTTATTTATGTTACGTTTTATCATATTTTAAAGTTTCGGCTTCTCAAACTTCTATAGGCGAGCTTTCATCTATTATACATATTTTATGGGTGAACTTATGCATTTGTATACATATATACATAATTTATGGTTAAAAGTACATTATATATATGTGTATTAGTTTGTGTTATAATTTGTTAATATGATATAGGTGCAGGTGAAGGTTATATGTACTAGAGTATTATAAAGTATATAGGACAGTGCGGTATGATATGATTATAACTATAGTAGTAATAGATGTTTATATACATAGTAGTTTATACAGTGTCATATTATAAAGTATATATAGTTATATAAATCGATTTAAGCCACTATATTAATTTATGTAAGTGTATATAAATACCAGTATAAGAAGCATATATTATATACTTATATTGTTAACTTTTATACATATTACTAATTTATATAAAAAAATAAATAAATTTGGATTTGTTATACCGATATATCATTTTCTTATATATATATATATATATATATATAGTGTTTGTATATCCATATTTTGTTTCATATCTAACTGATGGTCTGCATAGTTATATAGCTTGCATAGTTTTTAATCTAACTTTTTATATACGGTTATGGTTGTACACATATATACAACGCGTTTTGGTTAATATTTCGAAAGGGTGTTTTTTCTAAATGAATATAGATAATATATTTAATATTGTTTGTAATATTTTGTAATTTATGGACTTTTATAAATACTGACTTCAAGTGAATACAATATGAAGATTTATTTTATATGTGTTTATTTTAAACCAAGGATTTTGACATGCATATTTATTTAAATTTAATATGTATTTGAAATTAAAAATCATTTTTAGTTATATATAGTTATACATATAAGTTCATTCATACCATCTATCTTCATCAAATCGGTTCTGATTCGTTTTATCGATTCCTGTTACCAGCTTTGATCGTCGAATTCGTGCCAATTTAGCTTTGCTTTGGAATTCGTGTTTGGATTCGTAATCCATCTCATTATCGTTCTTCTCTAGCCTCGAAAGGTGAGCAATCACTCACGATTAAGAGTTCTTATTTTTATTAAATTTGATTTCAATTGAAACGACAATTGAAATATGCTGTTACAGTTGTTTAAATTGTCATTTATGCTATTATTTATAACTGTTCACTTATGGGATATGACACCATATCCTATTGTTTATATTTATTTTGATGATATATGCGTGTTGTTATTATTATTTTCATATCTGTTGTCACTCTACAAGTTCCCTGTTAGTATAGAAATCATTATGGGTTGAAATGATACATACCCGAACGGACTTTAGAATAGGAGAAAATCGTTATGGGTTGAAATGATAAACCCAAGCGATTTTCATTTAATTGAATTTGAGATTACGGGTTGAGATGATATCCACCCGTATATATTTAGTGTACGGATTGAAATGATAAATATCCGTAGCACTTGACTATATGATAGGAAATATATACAGACACCGTTGGTCCATATAAATATTTTGAAAATAAATTTCTACAGTTGAAAAGAAATATATGGGATTTAATAAATATTGTTTCTTAAAATATTATATATATATAAATGGAAATTTTATATATAGATTTAATAATAATATTATTGAGATTGATTTAATCCATATAATATGTTTGAGTATTATTTAAGATTTATATTTCAAAATTTACCGTTGAAAAAAAGTTGAATAATTAAGATTTGGAGATAAATTTGGGTTTATTAAAAATGGTATTTAAATAAGGATTTATTTAATTAAATTGATTTGAAATTTATGAATGGAAAATTTAAAGGTATGATTTTGTAACAGGATTTTTGATTTAAATGATTTAATGAATATTTCACGTTTAATAAAGTAAAAGAAAATATTGAGTAAAATGTAATTTAAGGTTACTTAAATGATATTGAACCTAATAAGGGAGTATTTCAAGACTAAATAATAGTGAGGTTAAATCGAGATCTATATGAAACTGTTATATAGAACATTTAAATATTAAAGCCTTGAACTATATAGGAATTTAAATGGTTTATGTTGAGATTCAGATCTTTATTTGAATTCAACGTAGTTGAATTTGTTATTTAGCAACTAAATTGAATTAAAGTGAAATTTAGGTTGAACCAATTTGAATTTGTTATTTAGAAAACTAAATTGAATAAAAATTTAGTTGAAACGTTGAATACTTAAAGTTTTGAAATATATTGAAATATAAAGGGGTATTTTTGTGATTACAAATCCGAATTTGAGATCGATAAATTGAAGTGTTTGTTTTAGGAATTAAGTTGAATTTAAATTGATAAATTGAGATTGAATTTAATTTAAATGGGAAGGTCGGGTTGATGTTGAAACGATTTGTTAAGTTAAGGGAATTGAAAATACTTTATTGTATAAATTATTTAATATATATATAAATACTATTTTGGGAAATATAGAGATATTTGAAGTGAAAATGATATTTGGTTTTGAAGTATAAATTAAGCTGAAATGACCACGGTGTTATAGTGTATATTTCTACCTTGTAGATAGTTCCATGGACCCTTAGAGGATGGTTATCCCAAACATCCTTTAAGTTATTTGTATTTCAGTTGATATTTCACTTGAGTTGGATTTATTGATATAAGAATGTTAATCCTGACTCGAGTGTTTTGTGTTTTGCTTTACGCTCGGGTCAGACTGAGTGATACAGCATTAAACACTCACCTTTGGAGTTTCGAGTTTCATTTGGAGATCCAACTATCGATTCAGATTCCAGCCTTTCCAGTTGATTGGTTCAGAGAAGTCATCGGTTGCATTGGAGACTTCGCTGCATTTGAACTATTCGGTTGTATTTTATTTCTAACTCTGATATA
This sequence comes from Allium cepa, assembly GCA_030765085.1. NCBI lineage: Eukaryota > Viridiplantae > Streptophyta > Magnoliopsida > Asparagales > Amaryllidaceae > Allium > Allium cepa. The sequence continues at coordinate 454,372,528 of CM060938.1, read as the reverse complement.
TATAGTAGCTTCATGAACTACTATTCATTATCTATTCCTCTGCATTATATTACTCTGTGATCTGTGATTGATTTATTTATTGTATATTTTAAGTTTTGCCAAATTTTAATTAACAATTCGGTATTTTGAATTATTCAAGTCGAATATGTATGGTTTTATTGTCGATTTGAATGGTCCAAAAATAGCGGGTCGTTACATGTGATCAATATCTTTTTAACAATTTAAAATTGGTTAGAATTGTTTTTCAAAAGCTAATAAAATTTTATTCTGTATATAATATATATATTTGATATGTATTGAGAATGGAATATCTTTTTTTTAAATTAAGGATTGAATTTTCAAATTGTAATATATGTGTGTATATGTTATAATTTGAATTGTTTTGAAAATTTAATTTAATCAATTGATAATTTATATATGAATGAATTATAATTTAAAGCTTTGTTTTAAAACTTAATTTTTTTTTCAAAGTTAATTTAAAGATTAATTCATTTGTTTTCAAAATATAAGATAATTGTTTATTTATAAATATGATAGTTTAAATGAAGTTTTCTTAAAAAAAATATATTTCTTCAACACTAAAAAATAAAGGTTTTATATTTTAAATAACATGCATAAGGATATATTTACATTATAATTAGTTTTAGCATATTTTCTTTTAAAGGTGAACTAATATTTATTAATTAAGTAATTTAAATAAGTAAGTGCATACAAATAAATGTTTTAATTTTTTTTAAAATGAATACATAAGTATTTATGTATTTAGTAAATTATATGTAAGTTTATATTTACATTTAAACTAAATAAAAATTTATTAAAATACTAATAAAACATGTGTAAATATTCTAAGGCAATTTATAACACTTTAGAGATATGTGTAAACATGTTAAACCTCTTAATAACACTTGTTAAACTATTAAGCATAATGAATGACATTTGTAAGTTTTTGAACAAGTGTCTTTATTTTAATTTTATACTTTCTTTGATCTTAATAAACATAACTCTTTTTCCTCTATCTTCTTTTCTAAAGATTCAAAACCAGAAATCTTCTTACAAATCTGAAAATTTAAAACCCAAAGACAAATCAAATTTGAAAAGTGAAAATTTAAAATCTGCAAAAGTGAAATCCTGTGCAAATTCAAGTCTTCCATTTTCAAAGCAAAATAGAATCTAAAGCAATGATCAAATCTGCATTTCTTCAAAACTGCAATTCAAATGAAGAGAAAAAACAAAATCTGCAAATTAAAATTTCTTCATATCAAACCTCAAACCTGCATTCAAAAGGGAGAGTTCAACTGCAATCTTCAACCTGTATTTCAAAGGTGGATTCAAATTTTCTGCAAATTAGAGTTCTACTTCAACATGAAAATTTTCAACCTGCAATTCATCAAATTCAACAGCAAAGCACATCAAAGTATTTTTCAAATTTAGAGATGTTCAAGAGCCTGGAAATTTAAAGAAACTGCTCTGCATATAAAAAAAAGGTGAGTAAATGGTTTTTAAAAACAGTTGATCTGAATTTTACTGCATGCATGTGTTGATATTGTCTTGAATTAACGTTCTATAGCTTAAATTTATATGAATTGGTATGTACATGATGGGTGAATTTGTCTGTTTATATTCAAGCAAGAGTTTACTCTGTTAATTCACTGTGAAGGTTCTGTTAAAAGGAAATATTCAATACCAATAAATCAAATCAATATTTGATTTCGAAATTTAAATAAAAGTTGTTTGTTTGAGGAAGATGATGGCTTTTGAAATAATTTTAGGATCTTAACTTTAGTAAAAAAAAATGTAAAAATAGGAATAACAGTAACAAATACTGTTATATATGAAAATCAAAAATCTTAATTTTTGATTTTGATTACATGAATGGATTAATGAGTAAAAATCATGAATTTTAATATATGTTTCATGATTTTTAGTTTAATAATTCATGAGAATTTGGGGTTTGAACATTTGGGTTGTTTTGGTGGATTGCTGAAGAAAAACTTGATGGTTGCAATTGTAATTTGGATCGAAGCTTGTTCTCGTATCAAGGATTAAGGGAAAAATGCTTTGGAATTTTTCTATTGATTGTGGTGTGTGAAATTGAAGGAACTAGGGTTTTTGTTGGTCTTTGCTACGGCTTGATTACTGAGGCGATCGCGATTTGGAGCCGTGACCGGAATCACTAGCATTTGGAGATGACGAAGTTTAGGTCGAGACGAAGGCGTGGTGTGGTCAGCATGGTTCATCGGTGCAGTGGTAGATGGCCGTGGAGGAAATTGGGTGGTCGTTGCTTCTGTAGGTTTTCGGTTTGAAGCTTGGATTTTGATTCGCGAGCAAATTGTTTGATCTGGGTTAACATGCATGCTCGCGAGTGGTATAGTGACTGATGACGTGGTCGCGATGACCGTCTCTGGCCGGAGGTGCTGTGCAAGGTGCACCGTGTACGATATGTACACTGGGTAATTTTGTATTGGGGAAGAAGTGTTGGAACCGAAGTAGCACTCGAGTTTTCATGGGGTTGGACTCGAAGATGATGGTGCCAGGTTGCTTCGGGGTTGACGCGAGTGGTTCCTGGGTTCGTTCTCGAGTTGTTTGACTTGGTTCTGTAGTGTTTTAGTTGCAGATAATACTTGTTGTTTGAATAAAAAGGAAATAAGTTTACCAGTTAAAACTTGTTCTGTGTAAGTAGAAGTTAATCAATTTTTTTTTAAAAAGTGTTTTGAATTTTAATTCAAAAGGAATGTTTTCATTTTAAAATATTATATCAAGTTATTAAGTAATGATTTAAAGACTAAGTTTAAATTTCTATTGGAAATCTATAAGTTTAAATTAGATGTTTTAAGTTTTAGACTTTATTTCCAAATGTTATTTTTCCAATTAAGTCATTGATATAAATTTTGTAAACCATTAAAAATGGTTTATTTTTAAGTTATCAAAATTTGGATTAATTTCAAATAATTTATCTATGTAGATAATTATGATTAATTTATTTTGATATGAACTTAAAGGTACTTAATTAAAATGTGATTCATTAATAAGTAAAAGTTTAATTAAGAATAATGTTTTCTTAATCTATTAAGGATTTTGAAATACAAGAAGTTAATTAATTAATTGTTTAATTAATTTTAAATAATTAGTTATTTATTTATTTATTTTTAAATAATCACTTAATTATGAATTAATTAAGTGTAATTACTTAATAAAGTAATTAATGGTTAATTTTTGAATGAAATTAGAATGGTATACTTATGGAAGTAATTAGAGCAGTTACTCATGGGAGTAATTAATTGGAGTGATTAATGGAATCACTTAATGTTGTCAATTAAAGGATTAATTAATATAACTGTTTTGAAATTAATTAATTATGAAGTAATTAATTAATTTAAGAATTAAGGATTGAAAATAATTGCTTGTTAGGTAATTAATGAAGAAGTAATCAAGATTTAATAATGATGCAATTAGAGATAATTACTTATGTAAGTAATTAAGAGTTAATTATTTAATTATTCTAGTTAATTAATTAATATGATTAATTAATAAAAATGATTAATTTTGTGATTAATTAATAAGGTAATTAAGGATTTATTTATTAATTTAATTGTTTAATAATTACTTAACGAGGTAATTAAAGATTAATTAATTTGATTAATCAATCAAAGTAAATATAATTAATTAAGAAGTTAGTTAATTAAGATAAGTAATTACAAATTTTTAATTACTGTTTATGATTAATGAGATGATTAATTATAAGTTAATTATCTAATTTATTAAAGGAATAATTAATTAATGAGGATCATTAGTTAATAAATGATATTACGCAAGGTTGATTAATAAAAGTAATTAATTTAAGTGTGATTAATTAATTGTAATTAATTAAGGTTTAAGGTAATTAATTATAATTGATTAATTAATGGAAGTTAATAAAGGATCATTATTGTAATTAATGATAGTAATTAATGGTTAATTACTGAATATGGTTAAGGATAATTACTTGAATGTAATTAAAGTATAATTAATCGAGGAAGATTAATTAAAGAAGATCATTAAGAGATGATTAATTTTATTTATTTGTAATAAATAAATGAAGAAGGATTTAGGATTAATCCAATTGATTAAGAGTTAATCAATTCTGCTTGGTTGATTGATTGATATTGAATGATCAATTGATATGGGATGATTGATATTGGGTGTTTGGTTGATACTGGATGATTTGAATATCTCTGTTATGTGATATGTTGCTTTGTGAGATGAATGTTTGATATGAATTATCTATTGTGATAATGTTATTCATCTATATGTTTATATCATCCTGAATACAAGTTAATTGTTTAAAACCCTTAAGTACAACTTGGACATTAAAATAGCGTTTGGTTTCGGTGAGATTGGGATCAGGTTTCTATATTTGGGATCCGAAAACCACATCGATTCCAATTAAATGTTAGGTCGTGAATCCAAGTGGAGCTTTGTGAAGACTCGAGGTGTAAGGGCTATACGTCAGTATAACTCTGTGGGTGATTCCGTAATGAGTTTGACGGAATAGTACTTATAGGTTCGAGATGGTGTTTTAGAGTGCAAGGGCTATGGTCGTTGACTCTGAGGGTGATTCCAAAATGAGTGCAACGAGATAGTGCCTTCGGTTTCGTTCGAACCCGGAACGAACATGTATGGATTGAATGCTTTCAGCACATCGTCAGGTGGACGATGAGCATTCTAAGATAGATGTGTTCTATAAAGGTAATCGCAGCCTCAAGCCTCATCAACCGGGAATGGCTAAAACAGGGGAGGTGCAGCAAGGCTTCGTGGGTAGCTCCCACTGGAGAGCAAGATTTACTCCTGTCTATAAATCCCTTTTTATTTCGGCTGTGTGGGGCGGTTGAATTCCAGACAACCGCCGGGGTTGTCTTGTTCAGGACTGTTCAGTAAGGAAAGGTCCCGGCCTTGTGTTGCAGGAGAGTTAGGGTGGCTCCTCGGTACGTTGATCTAGGCCACGTACTGTGACGGGCGGTACCCCAGTAGCCCTGCCATTAATGGAAACCCATTCTTCCTATGAGACCCTACGGTTTTGTTTGTATTACCCACTTTTGTGGCTAGCAGCTGGAATTTAATGAATGTAACAATTTCTGCTATTTCATATTTACTTGAAAACCCTAGACGCTATTATAATATCACTGGATTTCCTATCAAATATTTTGGTTAGCGTAAGGTAAAAACTTTTCCATATTTATGTGTGGGAAGTCTTACGTGATACCTTTTCTTTCAAAGGTTTTTCTAAAGTTAAGCAATTTTAACCCGTTTACTCACACCAGACCCCTGTCCGACCCGAGTGTTTATTTTCTGTTTTATTAAACTCTTGGATACTCATATTTTGTATGAGTAGTCAAGTGATTCAGGTTAGCTTGACGAATTATGGAGGAGATATGGAGCAGGAGGCTTCCACATGTAGTTATATGATGGTTCCGTTGTGTTAGTTGTATCTGTATCTGTTGTATTTGAGTTGTATAGTTAGACAGATGTTTATAACTGTCTAATATCTGATATTTAAGTTGTGTACTCTGATGTAATATGATACTATGTAATAATTTATGTGATATATTATATTTCATTAGTTCCGCTGTGAGTTCTCTGTTGTTGTTGTCTTTCTTCTTTGTCTTTCTTTTCTTCTTCTATCCCTTTCTTTCTTCAAGATGATGCGATTTCCTAGAGATAGGAAGTCGGGTCGTTTCACTTGGTGTTAGAGCATTAGGTTGGGTGAATACCTAGGCTCTGTAGTGGTGTCTTCCTTGAGAGAGTGTACTTGTAATTTTTATATATAACTATATATATATATATATATATATATATATATATATATATATATATATATATATATATATATATCTACCTGATCAGGTTGGGTTATCTGTTCGGATTTTCCAACAAAGTTTTAGAGGTAGATGGAATAGTGGTGTGTGTGTGTGTGTAACACAACTACCATTAATGGATGAGGTCCATATGTTGAGGTTGGAAGTTTTTGTCGAGGTTGTAGACCTAGTACCGTCTCGAGTGAGATTTGTAGTTTGGAGTAAGAATTTCTCTGAATTCCGAAGGAAATCTTTTTAAAGATTCGGAGTTTATCTTTGAAGTGTAAGTTTGGATTTCGCTTGGGTGAGCGAATTTTTCTTGAGTTTGGATCTGTAGGGAGTGTAGAAATGTTGGTAGTTTTATATTCTCTCTGGATTCTTCTCTTGGTGATCTTGATTAAGCTCCTGTGGTCAAACTCTATCCCGATGTATTTAGTGAAGTCACTTCCTTACCTCCTAAGCGAGAAATTGAATTTCGTATTGATCTTATTCCTAAAGCTTGGCCTATAGTTCTTCCTTCCAAAAGAATGGCACCCTGTGAGAAGGTTGAGTTAAGGAAGCAAATTGAAGACTTGTTCTCCAAAGGTTTGATCAGACCCAGTCATTCCAAATGGGGAGCAGTAGTGGTTTTTGTCACTAAGTCTGATGGTTCTTTGAGGATGTGTGTTGATTATAGGAAGATGAACAAGCTCACTATGAAAAACAGATATCCAATGCCTCGTATTAATGATATGTTCGATCAGCTTTATGGAGCTACAGTATTCTCTCAGCTTGATCTTGCCACCGATTTCCACCAGCTCAGAATTACAGAGGAAAGTATTCCCAAAACTGCTTTCCATTCTAAGGATGGTTACTTTGAATGGTTATTTATGCGTTTTGGTTTGACTAATTCCCCAGCTTTCTTTGTCGACCTTATGAATCGTGTTTTTCATGATGTTCTTAATAAGTTTGCTCTAGTTCTCGTCAACGATATTCTTGTTTTCTCTAAGTCAGAGGAGGAACATGAATCTCATTGAGCTTTGTTCTAGGAACTCTTAGGAGTCATTAGTTGAACGCTAAATCCTCGAAATGCCATTTATGGAAAGATGAAGTCGATTTCTTGGACATATTGTTTCTGGTAATGGAGTTTCTGTTGATCCAGATAAGATCGCTGCAATTAATGTGAGTCTATCTTGTCTTCTTTCCTTTGTACATTAATTATTCTATCTCTTTCCTGGTTCTTATTCTCCCTATTCTATTTTAGAATTGGGAAACTCCTAGGACTCCATCTGATATCCGTAGTTTTCTAGGCCTTGCCGGTTATATCGGAGATTCATTGAGAATTTTGCTCGGATTACTGCACCTCTCACTACTCTAACTCATAAGAATGCTAAGTTTAGATGGAATGATAAGTGTGAAGCTGCATTCAATAAGTTGAAGCGCAAGCTTACTTCCGCACCAGTTCTTACCGTTCCAAATGGAAATGAGGGATTAACGGTATACACTGATGCCAGTCGTGAAGGATTGGGAGCTATTATATTGTAGGATGGGAAGGTTATCGCTTACGCCGGTCGTCAGTTGAAGACATATGAAGCCAATTATGCAACCCATGATTTGAAATTGCTTGTCGTAGATTTTTCTTTGAAGCTTTGGAGACATCATCTATTGGGAACTAAGTTTGAGCTCTTTACGGATCATAAGTCTTTGAAATATATTTTCACCTAGAAGGACTTGAATTTGAGGCAGGTTAATTAGCTTGAGTTTCTAGCTTCTTATGACCTCGACATCAGCTATACCCCCGGAAAAGCTAATGTTGTAGCTGATGCTTTGAGTCGGAAGAAGGCGATGTAATGTTAGCTTGTTGTTTCTTCTCCTCTTATGAATCGTATTATTGCTAGGAAAGATGAGGATGAGATGCATAGGCTTATTAAGGAAAATGTTCGCAACAGGGTTGGTGGTAGTAGCCAAGATGGAAGTGGAGCTCAGATCGATGATAGAGGTATTTTGAGGATTAATAATCGGATTTGCGTCCCGAATGTCGATGGATTGAGGCAAGAGTTACTTCGGAAAAATCATCGGTCCAGACTTTCTATTCATCTAGGTGTGATGAAGATGTATTAGTATATGAAGAAGCTGTATTGGCGGAGTGGTATGAAGCGTGACATCTCCCTTTTTGTTAGTAGATGTGTGACTTTTCAACAGGTTTAGGCTGATCATCAGAAGGCTTTTGGATTATTGCAACCCCTTGAGGTTCCCAATTGAAAATGGGAACAAGTTTTAATGGATTTTATTGATGGATTACCGGGGACTAGGAGAGGTAATGAGAGTACTTGGGTTATTGTGGATAGATTGATTAAGTCAGCTCATTTCATTCCGTTTAGGTCCAACTATTCTGATTCTAGTTTAGCTGAGATTTATATGAGGGAAATTGTTCGTCTTCATGATTGTTTGTCTTCATGATTGTTCGTCAGTTTTGGAAAGCTTTTCAGGAATCTTTAGGTACTTGTCTGAATCTGACCACTGCTTACCATCCGTAGACCGATGGTCAAACAGAAAGAGTGAATCAGATTCTGGAAGATCTTCTTCATGCCCGTCTCCTTGATTATGGAGGATCTTGGGAAGATCATCTCCATCTCGTTGAATTCACCTATCACAATAGTTATCAGGCTAGTATAGCAATGGCTCCATTTGCTGCTCTTTATAGACGCCCTTGCAAATCTCCATCTTGCTAGATTGAATCCGGTAATCATTTGTTTCTTAGTCCTGATATGATTCTAGAAGCATCTGAGAAGGTTGAGGAGATTAGGAGAAAGATGAAGATTGCTCAGGATAGACAGAGGAAGTATCCTGATAGGTGTAGGAGGAGTCTGGAGTTTTCTGTTGGTGATTAGGTTTTCCTTAAGGTCTCTCCATTAAGAAATGTGATTCATTTTGGTCGGAGAGGGAAGCTCGCTCCTAGGTTTATTGGTCCTTTTCGCATCTTAAAGAGAATTGGTTCCTTAGCTTATCGCTTAGATATACCTGAGAAGCTTTTTGGAGTGCATAATATGTTCCATGTTTCGCATTTTCATTGGTATCTTCATGATTCATATTTGATTGTCCAGCCTTCTGCTGTCGAGAGTTTGGATGTTGAGCCAAACCTTACCGTCGAGAGGAAAGCACTTCGTATTATCGATAGAGGTACGAAGCAGCTATAAAGAAAATCTGCCAACCTAGTCAAAGTGCAATGGAGCATGGATGACCGGGATCGTACTTGGGAAATGGAGGAGGGCATTCATGCTTCGAATCCGGAATTGTTTGTTCCAGTTACTATTCGTTAACCTATTTTATCCTTCTTTGTTTTCTGGGTCTTGTTTCTTTTCAAGGACAAGAAGTTTTGTGTGGTAGAGAGTGTAACAACCTGCAAATTTCGAAAATATTTTAAATAAAAATTCATTTGAAACTTTGAATATAATTATTTTGAAATTTGATAAACTTGGAAATTTATTGTAATATTTTGGGATTTGATATGAAATGTTCTTCCAATTTAATAAAATAAAGATTTTTCTTAAAATGCAAATTTTGGTCAACTTTGGTCAAAGTCTAACATTATGTGAAAATTTTAAAATTTGAATTTTGAACTTTTACTTTTTTTATGAAAATGGATTTAATTCTAACATTTTCTTTGTTTTTCGTTTTGTAAAATTTTGATTTCCACTTCTCAAAATTTACAAATTTTGGCGTGTTACACTCAGTTATTTTCCTATAACATTTATCATATTTACATTTTGATGTTGGGCTTGTACTATTGGGCTAGGAATTTCTTTAGTAGATGAGAAGCCACATGATTGAGATGACTATATAATATCCTAGGGTTTTGCTAGACTCTTCATTTTCATTTGCGCCTCCGTGGAAAGAAATTAATGTAAGATCTTCTTCCTTTTCCTCCTCAAAACCCTAGACTTCTCCTCTTAAATTTCTCCTTCCTTATATTTCAGCCATGCTCATCACCACACCCATCTCCTCTTCCTCCAACCAAAAACCTTAGCCAAAACCACTTCTCCTCCTTCCTTTTTCCCTTCCTCTTCAACAAATTTCTGCCTCCACTCCTCTTCTTCTCACCACAAACCCTATAGCTGAACTATCACCTCACCCTTCCCCTTGCTTTGCCTTGGCCGCGACCACCTTCTCCACAACCAAACCCTAACACTAGCCTAGACCGAACCCAAACCCAAACCCTAACCCTAGCCTAACCAAACCCTACCCAAATCTAGCCTAGACTGAAGCTAAACAAGCCCTAGACCAAATCTATGTGTCCCCTAGACAAGACCTCTTCACATGGTTACATATATATAATTTTTCTACTTTTATTTTTCTATGCGAATTATTTGTTTACATATGAAATTTATTTTATTTTTCAAAGCTTTGGATTTGGATTGTCCTCCCACTCAAGCTTGTCCGTAATTGTCATGCTTGTTGTAGTCATTGTGTTGTGTTTGGAATCACTTCTCTAACCAAAGAAGGTGGGTAATCACTCTTGACAACATACTTATATTTTGGTGAATTGATGACAATGGAATTGAATGGATTTGTTTATGCAAGTTGATAATTTCACATATGCTTATATATTAAGTTGTTTCATATCATATTATACCTTTTATGATCATATGCCATGATATGTTGAATATTGTTATGTTTATTAAATATTCTGTTCTCATACTGCAAGTTCCTTCACTATAGGTTGAAACAATACATACCCGAATGATCTTTAGATTAAGGTAAATTGTTATGGGCTGAAATGATAGCCCTGAGTAATTTTATTTGATTTTGGATTGTAGGTTTGAAATGATATAAAACCCTAAAAATTAATAAATTGTGGATTGAAATGATATATGTCCGTATTTACTTCACCCTAGGGTAGGGAATCGTATACAGACTCCGTGGTTGATTTTAAATGGTTTTTCTAAAAATTATTAAGTATTTTGGACTTTTACATATGAATCTCAAATAAAATATAATGTAACGATTTCTGTAAATTTGTTTATATGTGTTAAATTTTTTATAAGAACTAAATAGTTGAAAATGTAAATTTCGGAATCTAATTTACAGTATGAAGGTTAATTAAAATTTAATAATCTGATTTGACTTAACAATGGTATTTTATTCTAACATATAATTGTAAGTTTAATTCATGAAATAGTGATTAAGATGAGAAGTAGTTTTTTTTGTGGAAGAAAATGTAAGTTAAAACATACATTTGACATGTAAGTTTTAACTAATGTAAATGGTATAACTTGGGTAATAAAAATGATAAATGTTATTTACGGAAAAGAAAAGAAAATATAAGTGAACAACGTATTTTTAACTTAGCATAAGGATTTCAGCTTTAAAATTTGACATTATAGTATCAAAGTTATTTGACTAAAGGTATGGATTCTTTAATGAACAAATAGCTAAAATTAGACTAATGTAACAAGAATGATATAAAGACTATGATAAAACTGTAAATATACGTACTATTTGATTATATAAACTATTGTAGTAGGAAGTATTACAGTAACAATTCAAAACTGCTGCGATTTCTTACTGTAATAATTCCGCACTGCTGTGGATTCTTATAGTAACTACTCTACACCATTGCGAATTCTTACAGTAACAATTCCGCACCGCTGCGAATTCTTACAGTAGCATTTCTGTACTGCTGCGTTTTCTTAAAGGTGACATTTCCAAAATGCTACAAAATTTTCTTAAGGGTTATAGTTCCAAATGTTATGGTTCTAAAGGTTACATTTTTAAAGTGCTAGGATCTCTAAATTTTTACGTTTCAAGAGGTTATAATTAAATGAATTTGGAAGTGTACGACTTTGGAAAAATGAAAAATATTTCAAAGAATAATGATATGAAATTTATATGTTTTGAGAAGAATATGTTTGATATGAAAAATAAATCATTTAAACTTGAATAACCATGGGTTATTATAACGTTTGGTTGTTAAAGAGACCGGGATCAGAAGTTGTCATACTCTTTGCCAACACTGAAAACCACTTTGGCAACTGTGTACGCGGTGGAGAGTCTAGAATAAAGTCGGATGGTAGCGACGATCCTAATGGTATACATACGTGGACCTAACTCCTATGAGTTAGCATAAGGTGGCTAAAACAGGAGCAATCGACGGGCCAAGTGAGGTGGCTCCTCCGATCGGACACACTTCATCATTAGCCATTCTATTACATTGTGATTGATTTGGTGCGCACCTTGGATTCGAGAGTGTGGATCGAGTTAGGCGGTAGGTACGGACCAACAGTCTGAAAGTGTAATTGGTATATCTACCCTGGCATTTTCTAGTTGTGCCGTGTCACCTACCCTAGTGCGCCTTTTACGAGTTTATTTTGTACCATGCCTATGGAGTGCCCTCTGACGACGTCCAGTAGGGAGGGATTATGGTACTGTATAGACTATAGGAATATATAAAATATGTTAAGGGGGACATGGGTAACGCCTTAACACTATTTTAATAGTTTACTTTACTTTGGACATTATTATAATAGCGTATATTACTACATAGTAAATAGTTTAACGAATCCTTAAAGGATGGGTGATCCCAAGAATCCTTTAAGTTGCTGATACATTTCTTTTGCAGTTTAGTTGAGTTGATTTACATTTTATAAGTATGTATGTCCTGACTCGAGTGTTTTGTGTTTTGCTTTACGCTGGGGTCAGCCTGAGTTTCACAGCTTTGAATTCATCTTTTTTTAGAGCTAGAGATCCGCTGGAGATTTAGCTATCTACCTGATATTTCCATTCCAGTTATTTTCACTTAGCCTTTTCTTTTGTAGTAGAGAACTTATGTATCCAGGCTTTTCGTTGTATTTGTTTTCAGACTTTGGTATTATGTATTAGTTTGAGACTATGTATCTAGGAGCTTCATGAACTCCTATGTTTATTTTATTCTACTGCGAGTTATTCTGATATTCTGTGTCCGTGATTCTGTGATTGATTTTATTTGCCCCAATTTTTAATAACAATATGTTGTTTTGAATTATTCAAGTCCGACATGTGTGGTTTTATTGTCGATTTGAATGGTCCAAAATGGCGGGATGTTACAGCTTTTATCATCATCACTTTTATTCCATATGGCTGCAAAACTTCTCCTTTTCGATTTCTTTTCTTGGCTGAGTTGATTTTTAGGACAATTGCGTCTGATGTGGCCAAATTTACCGCACTTATGACAGATGATCTTCCGCTCTTCTGGGTTGTCTAGAACTTTAACTATTCTTCTTTTCTGTTGTTGATATAGAGCTGGATTTCCATATGTGCGATTTCACCTTTTGAATTTCTTTATTATCAGTGCCAATTTAGCTGCTCCATCATCATCATCATCACTTTCCATTGTTCCTTTAAGAGCGATCGATTTCTTTCGAGAATCACCTCCTTCGCGTTCTTCCTTGAATTTCATTTCTAGCTCATAAGTGGTGAGATTTCCGACGAGTTCTTCAACTTTGACCTGTTTCAAATCTTTTGGTTCTTGAGTGGCTGTAACTTTCGCTTCAAAACTTCGTGGAAGGACTCTGAGGATTTTTTGGATTATTTCCAACTCTGTGTATGATTTTCCGAGTGCTTTTGATTTGTATACAATATTGAAAAGTCGTCCATACATCTCTTTGACATTTTCTTCCTTGACCGTTGTGAAATTCTCGTATTCGCTACTCAGCATGGGAAGATGAGATTTGACTTGAGATGTTCCTTCGTGAGTCACTTCAAGTGTATGCCATATTTCCTACGCAGTTGGACAATGTGAGACACGATTAAATGCAATTTGATCCAATGAACAAATAATACAACTCCTAGCTTTGGCATTAGCATTCTGTAATTTATTTTCTAGATCTGTCCATTGATCCATCGGTTTTCAATTTTCTGATTATCTACTGCTATAGTTGGTGTCCTATATCCTGTCTCAACAATATTGCAAGCATCAATGATTTTTAGAAAAAAATTCATCATATTTTTCCAATAAGCATATTCACCATTGAACATTGTTGGTCTAACTATGGATTGACCCTCAGCAAAAGCATTATTAAAAGAAGCCATTTAAAAATTTTAAAACAACAATTTGTTTTTGAAAAAATCAAAATTTTAAAATCAAAAATTGGCTTTTGTTCATAGCTTTGATACCACTTGTAGGATCGATTTCACCCTAGAGAGGGTGAATAAGATGATACTAATAATTATAAAAATTTAATGCGGAAGTGTATAAACTAATCATAGTGCAGATATAGCAGAATAATAGCAGCATAGATAATAGCAGAATAAAAATAGAAATAGAACAACATAGATTTACCCAGCTTCGGAAAAACCCTACATATGTGCTTCCCCAAGGTTTCTACTATAAATTAAGTAGTCATACGCTTACACACGTAAACTTGCGACACCCACTGTCGACTAACCTAACTCTACGCTCAAAACCCTGCTACAACTCAGCCGCTAAGTTGCGAATTCTCGAACTACACCACCATAGTTCATCCCCTGGTCACATGACTAGTAAATTAGAAAAGTTTAAAAAGAGATACAAAGTAAAAAACAATTTGAAAACACAAATCCCTATATAATATACTAATCCCAAATAGAGAAAACCGGCCCAATAAATATTAAAAAGAAATCACTTTTCGTTTTACCCTATTGTATATCCTTGGCATATATCCTCTGTCTCATTTTCTTTTCCTCGAGAACAATTGTTTCTCTGTTAAAATTAGGGCTTCGTGATAACTGAGGCGGCGCTTGAAATTGATTTTCGAATTGAATTTCCCTCTAGTTCCTTCGTATAATGAATCGATGGCTATGATTTGATCATCTGTTTTTCTTTGATTATGCTTGCGGCTGCTTCTAGTATTGAGTTCGAATCAACGAATCTGGTATGTAAATTATGTCATTTAAATGTACTGTTGTTTTGCCTTGATTCGAACTTGATTTGAGTTGTTGATTTGGGATTTAAATTTAAACTTGCCTCTGATTTTTCTTAAACTCGAATGAAATTTCTGCCAATGATGTTAAAAGGTTTAAATAGGGTTCGAACCCCTAAAATTTCGTACGTATATTCTGATGTGATTTCTTCTTAATTCTTGCTTGGCCATATGATTTTGATTCAATGCTCGTGATGTTTCTAACTGGTTCAGTTCATATATTTTTCTGACTTGATTATCAAGGCTTTGATTCTTGGTCACCACGGCTTTCATTCTCTGTTGAGTTCGGTTTGAAAAAAAAAATTGACTAGTTCAAATTTGAATTCCTAACATTTACTTTGTTCAACTGTGTTTTACTTGCTTCACTGCATCTTGTCATTAAAGTTATAGCCTTGCTTGCATCTAATCTGGTTGCCTTGAGTACATGTATATTGTCACTGCATTTGCTGTTTGAGTTCGTATGCACTTGAGTCATGTTGAACAATTGTTGATTATTTGATGGTTTGAATGTGGTCAGTGGTCTAGGCACAACTGTGTTCATCATGTATACACATGTATATTTGTGTTCATTTGTCCATATAAGTCTGATGGCTTTACTTGTCTTCACTGTTGAGACTGCACATCACTGTAGCATATATATGTGTGTGTGTGTGTGTGTGTTGCTGTTTTGGTTGCATGCAGTTGGGTTCCTTTTAGTCTGGAGCTTGTTGTATATAATGATATGCTTGCTCGAGTTGCTTGATCGCATTTACTTGCTTATGCTGGTTTAACCTGCTGCTTGCTTTCATGTGGTGGCTGGACTTGTTTCACTTGAAATTAAGTCTGGTGTGTTTTGCGAGTCTGCACTTTGATTTCACGTGCTTGCTGTCTCATTGCGATCTTGTGCATTGAGTTCATATATATTTGGGTTTAGTTCGAACTGTTGTGTTCATTGACTTGGTCTGTGCACTCTTTATGTGTATGGACTAGCTCGAGTTGGTCTGGTTCATTGTAGTTTGGTTGTATATGACTTGCTACATTGGTGCTTTGCATATTTGTGATGAGTTTCATTATGGTTTCTCTGACTAGTTTGTATTGTACATTTTGATTTTCTAGCCTTTGTACCATGCCACTAGCTTGAGCAGTCGAACTATTTGGTGCACCACTTTATATGTGCACTTGAGTTTAGTTGCTTTGTACATAGTCGCCTATTAACTTGATATTTGAAAGATGTTGTCATTTTAAATGTTTCAGAGTGTTACTTACGCACACTTGAGTTTATATTGTCTATTATCAAGTCATGTGCCGTGTTACTGTAGCCACCTCTTTTTGTACAGATTCATTGTGACTTTTGGAATTTGTCTTTATGTGTACTCGAATCTAGTTGGACTGTTTAGCCTCTGTTTTCATGTGTATTTACTGAATTTTTGGTCGAGGCTTATTTATCTGTCTTGACCCATTGTTTTGTTTTTGTATTGCACCTGAGTTGAACCTAGCTTTGCCTCGGGTTTGACCTTATACCCGTGTCATGACATTATTTGTAGTGCACCTAAGCTGAACCTAGCTTTGGCTCGGGTTTGACCTTGTGCTCTCCTGTCCCTGTAATTTTATCAAGTGTACATTGGTGTGCATGGCCTTGTGGCATGTAAGTAATACATTGTGCTTGTCACAAGTTGTTCGTGTATGATGAATTCAAAAATGATGACGAACAACCCAAATAACTGAGGAAGATACTATTTTCAAAACACATTTTATTTTACACTGCATAATCATTTCTTTTTCAATTTTACTGTGGCAGTGTATATTATGCAGATAACTCAGATTCAGATTCAATCTGGAATAGAATTGAAGAGTAATACGAGTGAATGAGCGATATATAGTAAGGTGCATATTGTAAATTGAAAATTATGATGTAATCGAAATTGTATTGTAATTGAAATTGTGTGTATATATATACAGTGAGAGCTCAAATTTGTATTATTCAAAATTAATAAATTATTTATTTGAATAAAATATTTGTTTGAATTTAAATTCTACATTATTTATTTTATCCAGCAAATATTTATTTAATTATGTGAAAAATAATAACAAATACATTTGAATGAATATATATATATATATGTTTATTATCATCAAACAAAAATCATATACTTGCATATTCAACAGTTTCTAGCATGTGCACTAATCTGTGCATGCTAGTGTATATGCATTTGTTTTCCTTATCTATTTCTTTTTGACTTGTGCATTGAGTTGAACTTTGGACTTGCTTGTTTGTGAGCCTGTCTTCTATGTGCTTTGCTATTCCTGACTGTATGTGCACTTGCACTTGAGTATGATCTATGTTTATCCTGTATGTCCACTTGCACTTGAACCAGATCTGTGTTTACCCTTGTGTTGGCCTTGTACGCACTTGCACTTGTAAATTGCCGTGTACATTTTCCCGAACTTGTTAGTGTGTTGCATATTGTCTTGTGTTAAGCATGAACTTGTTATTGTGCTGTATATTGCCTTGTGTTGAGCCTGAACCATTTACGATTGACCTCATGCACACTTCCACTTGCATCTGTTTGCATTTTGTTTCACATTGCAGCAGCTTTCTTTTATGTGCTCGCATTACTTTGACTTATGCTTACTTTATGCTTTCCTATATGCTTGTTTCTTTACTATCGATCTTTCAAGTTTGTGCACCCACACTGTGTATTTGAATATCTTTCGTACTCACTTGTTTGAGTGCATGACCTTTCTTCTTATGTTCCTGAAGCCTATTTACATTACCTGAACTGAATTTGTTACTGTGCACTCAAATTGTGTTGAGCTTTTGTTCTACGCTTGTGCACTATAACACCCAGTAAATTTGTCATAGTTATTTAATTAGTTTGTCAATTAGGCTCCAAAAATATAATTCGTGCAAATGATGGAATAACACCATTGCATTTGTCGTGAAATTCTGAGTAACTTTCATATTTGGAGTTTTGCGATCGGAGTCCAAACGAAGAAGTTACGAATGATTAATGGATTCAGGATGGAAATAATCAGATTAGAAATATACATTTATACATTAATCACTGAGGCCCATGGTTCGACCTTATTTGGGCCGATTGATACCTATCGGCCAACCGAAACCCATGAGCGGTTGACCGAGTGGCAAGCCGAAGGGTAGGGTTTTCCCAGGTCATAACGGTCCGGCTTTAATATATTTCTATCGTAGAACTGTGGTTTATTCTAGTGTCTATAAATTCAGGTTTAATCCTCTCTTCTCTTCTCATATTTTTTTGAAAGCAGCAACAAAGCTCTGCCATTTTCTCTTCTCCGATGTTTTCTAAAATAAATTATTTATATTTATACGTATACAAGTTGGAGAAAAATAGAAATCAAATAAGAGAGGAAGATAAGCGAATTAATCCAACGCAATAACAAGGTATAATATATATATATATATACACACATATATGTATATATATAATTGTATTTATATTTATCTTCACTTCAACCCCAAACCTCTTCTCAAATCTGTAATTCTAATATATGTATACACCACTTTTATACATTTCTTAGAATAAGAAGGAAATAAAGTTGAATCAAAGGTTTACTTAAGATTTGCAGATTTGGAATGATTTAAGAAGGTGAGCAGGGAATCTATATATTATTTACGATTTTGAATCTATTCTATTGCATACGTTTGATTTTTATACCCAAAACAATCATATATGAGAATTGTAGGCTCAAATTTGCGTAGAAAATTGTTGCATACATATTTTTAATTTAGATCTGATTGGAACTATTGCTACACCCTGATTTGGAAGTCATTCCCAAATTTTATAGATATAAATATTGATTAGGTATGAAATTTATTCCAAATCTGAAACTGGGTTGTAGATTATTAGTATGATTTTGATAATTACCCTAATTATGTTGAATTGTGAATTTTCCGTAGTTTAATTTATAGGAAGAACATCCTTTTGATTTTTATAAATTATTTGTGTTTCCAACTTGTATAGAAAAATGCAGCGCTTGATTTAACAAGGAATAACGCAAATGAAAAGGAACAGATGTGTAAAGTATAGATTTATTCTTCGTAGTTTACTTTGTCTATTCCAATAAAAAGAAAACAACCATTCCTTATAATTTCAAACGAGGCAAATCTTTCCTTTTATTCTTAATCTTCTGTTTTAAACAAATTTATGGAAATCATAATAGAGAATCTTCCTATGAAATGCAATTTCAGCAAATTAAACATGGAAAAGGCTATTCTATTATAGATTTGTGAATATAATATATTTGATAGAAGTAGATATTTATACATATTTATAAGCGCCAATGAATGACGATTTATGTGTAACGCTCGGTTAGGATATTAGTATATGTAGTAATATGGAATTAATAGGACAGATAAATATGGAAGATTAGATAAATAACTATGGAATAGTTATAAAAGGCTACTAATAGGAAATTAGTAATATATAAATGTCTTAGGAAATGTCCTTAGGGTGATTATTTTTTATCATGGACAAGTTGACATTTATGAAGAAATAGATAAAAAAAGGGATTTATGAGAAGTTGAATATTTAAGGTAAATTATAAAGCCTTAAATAAATAAAAGAAGGTTAGTAAGCTAAGTCCAATTTCTAATTTAGAATGATAAAGCTAAGTAATAATAATGCTTAGGACAATATGACTTAAGTTAGTAAAGCCTAGAATGGTTAATTGAACTTAATAGGTTGGGATACATCTTTAACCATAGGACCCATAGTGTTAGTCCATGAGATGATGGTTTTGATGACAACAACTTTAGAATAGATTATAAAATATAAACACTGACATTATAAGTTTAGAAATATATATATATATATATATATATATATATATATATATATGTATGTATGTATATGCAGGATTTAACCATGCAGGTACCAAGAATGAAGACTGTACAGTATAGAGATTCAAGATATCGAGATAGAAGACTCATGTGTATCAAGATTATCAAGAGTTCAAGATTTCAAGCATAAGTATTTTTATTAGGAATTTTTGTTAAAACCCGTAGAAAAGCACTGGCATCTTAAAATCCAATTTAAAAGTGGAATGGAATCCACTTCGAGCCTGTTAAAGGGATGGAACCCTAAGTAGGATGGAACCTAGGAAAATCAAGTGGAACATTGTTTTGTATCCACTAATTTTAATTCAATTGATTTTACAAAATTATCTTATTTTCAAAATGATTTCAAAACTTTCCTTTTAAGAACATCAAAACCCTCTATCCTGATTTTAAATAATTTTAGCCTCAAAATTATCTTTAATTCCTAAGTCAAATTACTCCTGATTTTAAACTATATTTTAATATAATATATTTAACTTTTAAATATTTATATGTAGATTTAAATATAAAATTATAGTTAAATTCTATATATATTATTCTCTATATTTACTTATGAATTTTAACTATAGTCAAGTATATTTATAAAAGTTTAAAATAGTTTTAATATAAAATAAAAGTTATTTTCAAAGAAAATCAAATCACCAAAAAATCCTTTGGGATGTCGACATGCCCAAGTACCCCATGTCGACATGGTGTCAGTTGACTTCAAAATTTAAATTTCAAAAGAAGTGTCTATTCGCCATAACTCTTCAAGAATGGACATGGCTGTTGTTCTCCTATAAATAGGGTTTAGTTTCAACGAATTTTACATCAGATTTTCTGGTTTTTCACTCCTCTTCTTCTTCCACATTTCTTAATACATATTCTTACCATAACTCTGCCGAAATCAACATTGAATCGAACTCGATTACTTCTAGTTTGATTCTCTATCACTATCTCTACAAGGTTTTCAGTGCTATTCAGAGTTATAGACTTCTTTGTAATCTATTAAGCGAGAAAAGGTGTGATTGTAGCCTTGGAAATCAATCAAGAGAGAAAAGGTGTGATTGTAGCCTTGGTAAATCAATTGGGTAAACTTGTGGCCCGAAAATCAAGTATCTCTACCCAGAGGATAGAAATTCTGGAGGGTGTACCTCGTAGCCTTGAAATCGAGGGTGTAATTGTATAATTGCTTTTGAAAGGAAATCCGTACTTATGTTGCGGGACTGGATGTAGGGTAACTCTGAACCAGTATAAAATCCGGTGTGTACTTTCCTTTACTGTTTTTATTTTATTTTTGCATTTGTGTTTGTTTCTGTGATCATATCTGTGTCTGTATATTGCATACATCGGTGTCTAAATTAACATAAATAAAAAAAGATTTAGTAATTCTTTATTAACACTATTCACCCCCTAGTGTTAATCCTAGACTTAAGATCCATAATCCGCATTTCTCACAATTGGTATCAGAGCAAGGTTTCCAAAGTTTCATAATCTGATTTTTGAAAATTTTTCAAAATGGCTACCAACACTGGTACTGTTACTAACACTAGTATCCCTGTCACTAGTTCATTTGTAGAGGGTCAGTCTACTGTCAGACCACCACTTTTTAATGGCAATAAATATGCATATTGGGAAAGTAGGATGAAAATATATTGACAATCTATAGGATTAGACACTTGGAATATCACACAAACTGAATATTCTGAACCCACAACTAATTTTGCACAGTGGACCGCTGAGCAAAAGACTGTTGCACAAAATAATTCTAAGGCAATGAATATTCTGTTTTGTTCACTAGATAGAATTGAATTCAATAGAGTGTCAGTTTGTAAGTCTGCATATGAAATCTGGAAAACTTTGCAAGTTACTCACGAAGGAACAAGCAAAGTTAAATATACCAAAATTTCAATGCTCACAAATCAGTTTCAATTATTTAAAATGAATCCTAATGAGTCTATTTCTGATATGTGTAGTAGATTTTAGGATATTGTGCACTCTCTAATACCTTTGGGAAAGGGATTTTCTGAAGAAGATCAAGTCAGAAAGATTTTAAATTCTCTTACTCCAGAATGGGATCAAAAGCCACTTGCTATCGAAGAGGCAAATGACATCAGTACTTTAAAGATAGAAGAATTAGTTGGAAATCTAATGTCGTATGAAGTTCAAATGATCGGGAGAAGAGAAAGTAAAGCATCTGAAAAGAAATCAATGGCATTCAATGCATTGACCGATGGATCAGACTCAAACAACGATAATGATGAAGAGATAGCCTTTATGACCAGAAATTTTAGGAAATTCCTGAAATACAGAAAGATGAATAATCTCAAGAGAAACAACTATAAGAATTCTGGAAATCAGAATGTAGTGCCAAATAATGACAAATGTTACAACTGTGATAAGCCAGGCCATTTCAAAAGAGACTGTCTGTATCCAGATAGGCAAAATCCTCCTATGAACAATGATCCAGCAAAGAAACGAAAGCATGCAGTTACTACTACCCTAGATGACTCAGACTCGTCCTCAAGTGATGATGATCAGAAGACAGATAATTCGATTTTGTATTTCACAACTGTTCATGACTCCGACGAATTCAAAGAAACGAACTCAGAAAAAGGTACACGTTTAGAATACAATTGGTTGAAATTGCTTGTTAGAATTAGTTGGTTGATTGTTTGATTTTGAATTGTTGCGTTGTTTGAATTTTAAAATTTATTTTCTATTTTTTATTATTATTTTATTATTATTTTTATTATTTTTTAATAGTATAATAATATTTTCTGAAATATACTTGAAGTTTAATAATATTTCAGATATATATAAATATATATAGACATTAACAATAATAATAATATTAATATATATATTAGAGAACTTAGGAAAAATCAATTCATGAAAATTCAAAGGCATATGCCGATATGGTCCCTACCATGATGTCGACATGGGTATCTTAATTTGAATTTCAAAATTTGAATTCATATGTTTGAATTTCCCTCCACCTTTTCACTTCATTCAATTCTTTGAAAAGCTACCTTCTGATCAGAGAATATGTCCTTTGAGAATCTATTTATTCACTATCTTCTATCATATCTTTTCACTCTCATTTTCAAATTCAAACTCTCTCTTCATAAGTTCAAGCTCTCTACTCTCTACTTTAATGGCTCCTTCAAGCAACCCCTCCACCATGAGAATTTTCAGAAAAATCAAAGAGCAATTATTCAATGATCCGGAGGCAATAAAAGCACATATCAATTATGCTAACTATGCCAAAGTCCATCCTGGAAAATTTTCTATTTTTCAAGATTTTTCTTCTTATCAAATTGATTCTCTTTTTGCAAACAATGGAGTTCTTAGTCTTATTGATGCTTCTCAAAATGATTTTGTTTGCTATCCTAATCTTTTCAAAATTTTCTATGCGAATTTAAATCGTGGATTTTGTGATGGTAATGAGAATGAAATTTGAAGTAGTGTCAAAGGCACTAGAATTGTTTTGAATTGTGATCTTTTGGGTATTATTCTCAATGGTAAGAATTCAGGAATGGATCTTTCTAACTTTAAAATCGATGAACATGATCGTGAGACATTTCATCACATTTTCGAAAGAGATGATGATTTTGAATTTAAAAATAGAAATTTTCGACCAAAAGCAAGAATTGTCAATCTTCTTTTGCAACATACTTTGACCCCAAGATCGGGGAATTTTAACAATTCTACTTCAAAAGTTTGCAAAGCTCTTTTTGCTATTTTTGAAAATTATGACATAAATTGGGCGTAAGTTATTTTGGATGAACTTTGTCCTACAAATCTTGAAATGGGTGAGAATAATTTATACCATGGAATTTATCTCACTCGGATTTTTAACTATTTTGGAGTGGATTTCAAAGGCGAAGAATTTATTTCTAAAAAGGTTTTCAATCATTCCAACATTTCGCTTATGAAAATTCCATTTGTTTTTCAACCTTATCAGACCCTTACCGAAAAGGAAGAGCGTTTGGTTCATGAGGAAATGGAAGAAGAGGAAGAAGAAGAAGGGGATGAACTGGAAATTGAAGAAGAAGAAGGTGAAACCTCTTTGGAAAGTATTGACTATCCTCCAAATCCGTCCACCAAAACCCTTCTCAAAAACCAAAAGACTATTGTTGATAATCAACGGATTCTTAAACGATCCGTTAGTAAAAAGTTGGATAATATTTCTTTGAAGATGAACAAGTTCATTTCAAAAGTCAGCAAGAAACTTGGACTATCTTGATCATCTTCATCCTCTAACTAGTTTTATCTTCTCGTATCGTGTTGAATTTGTTTTAGTTTGCTTTATTTCGAATATTCATGTAGTTTATTGTGTGCTTAATCGTTGTATTATCGTAGTATGCAATGAAATGAAATTTCATTTCTGTTATCTCTCTGTTCTTCTCTCTAAAATCAAATAATCAATGGCCTCCACTGGATTTTTCGTAGGTTCCATCCTACTTAGGGTTCCATCCCTTTAACAGGCTCGAAGTGGATTCCATTCCACGAATAAATTGGATTTTAAGATGCCAGTGCTTTTCTATGAGTTTTAACAAAATTCCTAATAATAATAAATACATAACTTTGAAATCTTGAACTCTTGATAATCTTGATACTCATGAGTCTTCTATCTTGATATCTTAAATCTCTATACTGTACAGTCTTTATTCTTAGTACCTGCATGGTTAAATCATGCATATACATATATATCTATACTTATAATGTTAGTATTTATATTTTATAAACTATTCTAAGGTTGTTGTCATCAAAACCATCATTTCACGGACTAACAATCTCCCCCGTTTTGATGATGACAACCTTTGTTTATAAAATATTACTTCTATCCTAATAACTCCCCCTAAAACTAATAACTCCCCCTTAATTTATACCTAACTACCCTATTTTATATTTCTTCTCCTTTGTCATCAACAAAAAAAACCTTACTCCCCCTCATTCTTGGGTATCAGTACCTGCATTGATAAACTATACAACGGAATATATAGATTAAGAAATAATTATACTTATGAACATGATAACTAATCAAAAGTCTATGTACATTTCAATGTGTGTGTGTGTGTGTGTGTGTGTATATATTATACAACAAATTTCAAACCAATATCAAGAAATCAATCCATACAGAGTATCAATCCAAACCAAATCAATTCAAGAAAATCAAACAAAGCAAACAAATAAAAATCAAACGTTACGTGGAACTTCCACCCATCCTTCTTCTCCAAAGGTTGGGTCTGTCTTAATAGCATCCCAATTATCATTGTCATTGGTGAGAGAGACGGGAGAATGTGCTTCGTTATCATCCTTGTGCAGAGAGGAGATCATCCATCGTATCGCATCGAAGTGCCTTTCTTGTTCCTTGATCATCTGCATTTGACTCAATTCTAAGTGATGCTGGTTTCGTAGAAATAAACGAGAGAATATTCTTGAACGAATTAAGAGTTTCTTCAAGATTTTCGGATAGATTGTGAATAGGATTAGCTATAGTTGAATTTATGAAAGAAATAAAGGATATAGATGATAAGAAATGAATTTCAGTGAAGAATTCTGGAAGAAACAGGTATTTATAGATGTAGAAATTCGTTTGAAATGAATAGACATTTGTTAGTTATTCGAATTTCAAATTCAAAATCAATTGTCATTTCTGACCAGTACAGGTCGACATGGTTATATAGGGGATATCGACATGGGTCAGTGAAAAATTATGACTAATTTGATTTTGTGAATAATTATGTATATATATTTATATACTATACTAACATTTATTCTGGAGATAAGATAAGATATATAACAAAAAGGAAATTTCATTTCATTGCATACTACAATAATACAATGATTAAGCATACAACAAACTACATGAACATTCAAAATAAAGCAAACTAAAACAAATACAACAAGATATGAAAAGATAAGACTAGTTAGAGGATGTTGAAGATGAAGATAGTCCAAGTTTCTTGCTGACTTAGGAAACGAACTTGTTCATCTTGGATGAAATTTGTCGAGTTTCTTACTAACGGATCTTTTAAGAATCCTTTGATTCTCAACAATTGTCTTTTGGTTTTTGAGAAGGGTTTTGATGGATGGATTAGGAGGATAGTCAATGCTTTCCAAAGAGGTTTCACCTTCTTCTTCTTCATTTTCCATTTCATCCCCTTCTTCTTCTTCTTCTTCCTCTTCCTCTTCTTTCATTTCCTCATGAACCAAGCGCTCTTCCTTTTCGGCAAGGGTCTCATAAGGTTGAAAAACAAAAGGAATTTTCATAAGCGAAATGTTGGAATGGTTGAAAACTTTTCCAGAAACAAATTCTTCGCCTTTGAAATCCACTCCAAAATAGTTAAAAATCCGAGTAAGATAAATTCCATGGTATAGGGTATTCTCACCCATTTTAAGATTTTTAGGTCGAAGTTCATCCAAAATAACTTGCGTCCAATTTATGTCATGATTTCCAAAAATAGCAAAAAGAGCTTTGCAAACTTTTGAAGTAAGTTTGTTAAAATTCCCCGATCTTAGGGTCTTGCTTTTGGTCGAAAATTTCGATTTTTGAATTCAAAATTATCAATCCCTTCGAAAATGTGATGAAATGTCTCACGATCATTTTCATCGATTTTTAAATTAGAAAGATCCATTCCCGTACACTTGCAATTGAGAATGGTAACCAAGAGATCACAATTCAAAACAATTCTAGTGCCTTTGACAGTACTCCAAATTTCATCCTCATTTCCATGATAAAATCCACGGTTTAAATTAGCATCGAAAATTTTGACAAGATTTGGATAGCAAACAAAATCATTTTGAGAAACATCAATAAGACCAAGAACTCCATTGTTTGGAAAAAGAAAATCAAGTTCATAAGAAGAAAAATCTTGAAAAATAGCAAATTTTCCGGGATGGACTTTGGCATAGTTAGCATAATCGATGTATGCATTTATTGCCTCCAGATTATTGAATAATTGCTCTTTGATTTTTCTGGAAATTCTCATGGTGGAGGGGTTGCTTGAAGAAGCCATTAAAGTTGAGAGTAGAGAGTTTGAAGTTATGAAGAGAGAGTTTGAATTTGAAAATGAGAGTGAAAAGATATGATAGAAGATAGTGAATAAATAGATTTTCAAAGGACATATTCTCTGGTCAGAAGGTAGCTTTTCAAAGAATTGAATGAAGTGAAAAGGTGGAGGGAAATTCAAACATATGAATTCAAATTTTGAAATTCAAATTCAGGTACCTATGTCGACATCATGGTAGGGACCATGTCGACATGTGCCTTTGAATTTTCATGAATTGATTTTTCCTAATTTCTCTATTACATATAAATGTTATTATTATTATTAATGCCTATATATATATCTGAAATATTATTAAACTTCAAGTATATTTTAGAAAATATTATTATACTATTAAATTAGTAATTAAAATAATGAAATAATAATAAAAAAATAGAAAATAAAATTTAAAATTCAAACAACACATCAATTCAAAACAATCAAGCAACTAATTCTAAGCAAGCAATTTCAATCAATTGTATTGTAAACGTGTACCTTTTTCTGAATCCATTTCTTCGAATTCGTCTGAGTCATGAACAGCTGTGAAACACAAATTCGAATTATCTGTTTTCTGATCATCATCACTTGAGGATGAGTCTGAGTCATCTAGAGTAGCAGTAAATGCACGCTTCCGTTTCTTTGCTGGATTATTAATCATAGGAGAATTTTGCCTATCTGGATACGGACAATCTCTCTTGAAATGGCCCGGTTTATCACCGTTGTAACATTTGTCATTATTTGGCACTACATTCTGATTTTTAGAATTCTTATAGTTGTTTCTCTTGAGATTATTCATCTTTTTGTATTTCAGGAATTTCCTAAAATTTCTGGTCATAAAGGCTATCTCTTCATCATTATCGCTGTTTGAGTCTGATCCATCGGTGAATGCATTGAATGCCATTGATTTCTTTTCAAACGCTTTACTTTCTCTTCTCCCGATCATTTGAACTTCATACGACATTAGATTTCCAACTAATTCTTCTATCTTTAAAGTATGATGTCATTTGCCTCTTCCATCGTAAGTGTCTTTTGATCCCATTCTGGAGTTAGAGAATTTAAAATCTTTCTGACTTGATCTTCTTCCGAAAATTCCTTTCCCAAAGATATTAGAGAATGCACAATATCCTGAAATCTACTACACATATCCGAAATTGACTCATTAGGATTCATTTTAAATAATTGAACTGATTTGTGAGCATGGAAATTTTGGTCTGTTTAACTTTGCTTGTTCCTTCGTGAGTAACTTGCAAAGTTTTCCAGATTTCATATGCAGACTTACAAACTGACACTCTATTGAATTCATTTCTATCTAGTGAACAAAACAGAATATTCATTGTCTTATAATTATTTTGTGCAACAGTCTTTTGCTCAGCGGTCCACTGTGCAAAATTAGTTGTGGGCTCAGAATATTCAGTTTGTGTGATATTCCAAGTGTCTAATCCTACATATTGTAAATATATTTTCATCCTACATGCCCAATATGCATAGTTACTGCCATTAAAAAGTGGTGGTCTGACAGTAGACTGACCCTCTACAAATGAACTAGTGACATGGATACTAGTGTTAGTAACAGTACCAGTGCTGGTAGCTATTTTGAAATTTTTTCAAAAATCAGATTATGAAACTTTGGAAATCTTGCTCTGATACCAATTGTGAGAAATGCAGATTACGGATCTTAAGGCTAGGATTAACACTAGGGGGGTGAATAGTGTTAATAAAGAATTACTAAATCTTTTTTGATTTATGTTAATTTAGACACCAATGTATGCAATATACAGACACAGATATGATCACAGAAACAAACACAGATGCAGAAATAAAATAAAAACAGTAAAGGAAAGTACACGCCGGATTTTATACTGGTTCAGAGTTACCCTACATCCAGTCCCACAACACAAGTACGAATTTCCTTTCAAAAGCAATTGTACAATTACACCCTCGGTTTCAAGGCTACGAGGTATACCCTCCAGAATTTCGATCCTCTGGGTAGAGATACTTGATTTCCGGGCCACAAGTTTACCCAATTGATTTACCAAGGCTACAATCACACCTTTTCTTTCTTGATTGAATTTCAAAGCTACAATCACACCTTTTCTCGCTTAATAGATTACAAAGAAGTCTATAACTCTGAATAGCACTGAGAATCTTGTAGAGAGAGTGATAGAGAATCAAACTAGAAGTAATCGAGTTCGATTCAATGTTGATTTCGACAGAGTAATGATAAGAATATGTATTAAGAAAAGTGGAAGAAGAAGAGGAGTGAAAAACCAGAAAATCTGATCTGAAATTCGTTGAAACTAAGCCCTATTTATAGAAGAACAACAGCCATGTCCATTCGTGAAGAGTTATGGCGAATAGACACTTCTTTTGAAATTTAAATTTTGAACTCAACTGACACCATGTCGACATACGGTATATAGGCATGTCAACATGCCAAAGCATTTTTTGATGTTTTGATTTTCTTTGAAAATAACCTTTATCTTATATCAAAACTAATTTAAACTTTATAAATATACATGAATATAGTTTAAATTCATAAGTAAATATAGAGAATAATATATATAGAATTTAACTCTAATTTTATATTTTAAATCTAAGTATAAATATTTGAAAGTTAAATATATTATATTAAAAGATAGTTTAAAATCAGGAGTAATTTGACTTTGAAATTAAAGATAATTTTGATGCTAAAATTATTTAAAATCAGGATAGAGGGTTTTGAATCCTTTAAAAGGAAAGTTTTGAAAACATTTTGAAAACATGATATAATTTTGAAAAATCACTTTGAATAAAAAATTAGCAGATACAAAACAATGTTCCACTAGATTTTTCGTAGGTTCCATCCTACTTAGGGTTCCATCCCTTTAACAGGCTCGAAGTGGATTCCATTCCACGAATAAATTGGATTTTAAAATGCCAGTGCTTTTCTATGAGTTTTAACAAAATTTCTAATAATAAAAAAATACTTAACTTTGAAATCTTGAATTCTTGATAATCTTGATACTCATGAGTCTTCTATCTTGATATCTTGAATCTCTATACTGTACAGTCTTCTTTCTTAGTACCTACATAGTTAAATCCTGCATATACATATATATCTAAACTTATAATGTTAGTATTTATATTTTATAAACTATTCTAAGGTCGTTGTCATCAAAACCATCATTTCACAGACTAACATCTTGTTTTCAAAATGGTATCAAAACTTTCCTTTTAAAAACATCAAAACCCTCTATCCTGATTATAAATAATTTTAGCCTCAAAATTATCTTTAATTTCTAAGTCAAATTACTCCTGATTTTAAACTATCTTTTAATATAATATATTTAGCTTTTAAATATTTATACTTAGGTTTAAATATATAATTTTAGTTAAATTCTATATATATTATTCTCTATATTTACTTATGAATTTTAACTATAGTCAAGTATATTTATAAAAGTTTAAAATAGTTTTAATATAAAATAAAAGTTATTTTCAAAGAAAATCAAATCACCAAAAAATCCTTTGGGATGTCAACATTCCCAAGTACCCCATGTCGACATGGTGTCAGTTGAATTCAAAATTTAAATTTCAAAAGAAGTGTCTATTCGCCATAACTCTTCATGAATGGACATGGATGTTGTTCTTCTATAAGTAGGGTTTAGTTTCAACGAATTTTACATCAGATTTTCTGGTTTTTAACTCCTCTTCTGCTTCCACATTTCTTAATACATATTCTTACCATAACTCTGCCGAAATCAACATTGAATCGAACTCGATCACTTCTAGTTTGATTCTCTATCACTATCTCTACAAGGTTCTCAGTGCTATTCAGAGTTATAAACTTCTTTGTAATCTATTAAGCGAGAAAAAGTGTGATTGTAGCCTTGGAAATCAATCAAGAGAGAAAAGGTGTGATTGTAGCCTTGGTAAATCAATTGGGTAAACTTGTGGCCCGGAAATCAAGTATCTCTACTCAGAGGATAGAAATTCTAGAGGGTGTACCTCGTAGCCTTGAAACCGAGGGTGTAATTATACAATTGCTTTTGAAAGGAAACCCGCACTTGTGTTGCGGGACTGGATGTAGGGTAAGTCCGAACCAGTATAAAATCCGGTGTGTTCTTTCTTTTACTGCTTTTATTTTATTTCTGCATATGTGTTTGTTTCTATGATCATATCTGTGT
The DNA here is from genome assembly GCA_030765085.1 of Allium cepa. Classification (NCBI taxonomy): domain Eukaryota; kingdom Viridiplantae; phylum Streptophyta; class Magnoliopsida; order Asparagales; family Amaryllidaceae; genus Allium; species Allium cepa. Next base: position 454,341,730 of record CM060938.1, on the reverse strand, counting down.
CTGTATATTGCATACATCGGTGTCTAAATTAACATAAACTCAAAAAGATTTAGTAATTCTTTATTAACATTATTCACCCCCCTCTAGTGTTAATCCTAGCCTTAAGATCTATAATCCGCATTTCTCACACATAGAATAATTGGGTATTAAAAGATTGTGATGTGAGGCCTGTAGAGTGACACAACAGAAGTCTTCCTCTTGCTTAGAGGCTACCAATAGTTATATACACTTATTACTGATGTGTGACATCACCAATCATAGAACCCATAGGAAATGATTATGAGAATAATAGGACCTTCTTAGGGATTAGAGGTATTAAGTGGCTGTTTGAGGGTCCACCTCTTTCCTAATTAAAAAGTATTAAATGGTATGAATTATTGATTAGGAGCGGTAGTGGATATCTTGAGAATGATCCGCTTTGGGTTTGACGTATTAAGTGACTAATCTAGGGTCCCCTCTTTTCTAGAAGGAAGTATTAAGTGTCCCAATGAGATTCCAAGCTATATCAGCTAGATAGTAGTAGTGAGGAGTCCGCCTTGGGGTTAGGTATTAAATGACAACGGCCTGCCTAGAATATAGGTATTAAATGGTTAGGGGTCTGCCTAGTCTTTATTAATAAGGTATTAAGTAGCTTGGGTATTGTCTCTCATACTGCTAAGACTTTAATGACGATAGATGCGTTAGTAATATGGCTATTATGTGGTATAAAGCCATATATAGTGGTTAAAGATCATTATAGCTAGGACCAATAGACCAACAATGACGATGCTAAGAACCCGCTTCATATTTGGAAGTATTAAGTGGCTGATAGACTTAATTTAGTATTTTGTAGCTTGGGAAGGGTGTGTGGATGAATTGTGCTAGGTAGGAATATCGTGTGTGCAGTATTAGGATAATTTGGTTAACCTTAGAATAGTAGACACGATAATTAAATGGAAACCAATCGGTATGAATTGTGTTATGGACACTATATAAATTTTTCAGTCACTAGAACGTTGTTCTCATTTCCTTCTCATTACGACCCATAGGATAGATTTAAAGGAGTGACGACCTGCAAATCCGTACCCTTTGAATTGACAATAAGCAACACATATCCGACCCAAAAAGCACAGACTGACGGAAATTCAAGAGAAAGAAAAGAAGAGAGAAGAAGAGAAGAGAAGGAAGAGAGAAGATAGAACCAAAAAGAACAATACAGAATCTCACATCGCAGCAGAAAAATATATAATATCATATCAATGATCTTTACAAAACAGAAACTGTATATATATACACATCAATCAGAGTCAACAATCAATCAACAGTTGTCAGCCTGAACAGTTATAATAGCATTCCTCACAAAAGATGATAATATACAAAAACTAAGCACAACAGATAATCAATAATAAAAACAGATACGTGTATACGAAAATGAAGATCTCCAGCTCTCCTGCTGAAGCTCCAAAAGCACCAAAGCATAGCCTGTAAATATACTTGGTCTGACCCGATCATTGAAAGGGAAGAACGCCGGATCAGTCTGGTAAACCAGCGTGATAAACACACTCAACTGAATTTATTAAGTTACCAAAACTTTTCCTTTATCAAAACAAAAGTATCTCGTAAGACAAGTCCACACATAAACACGGACATGTTTTTACCTTACGATAACTAAAACATTTCATATCAAACTCATGTGATATTATACTAGTGTCTAGTATACAAATAATATTTAAAATAGCCGAAATTGTTACCATTATTAAATTCCAACATACTAGGCTCTACAAATAAAATGGCAGGTACGTAGTGGAGTTTGGATTCCAATACAAATGACCAGATGAAGGGACTACCTTCCGGCAGTACATCTTTAAAAGAATGTACCGAGAAACCATCACAAAGTTTCTCTACCAACACAAGACCCGCCCACCTCTATAACTAGATGGTACTGAATATGTCATCCTCCGGTCGTTACCGACCTTTACCGAGGGCCCTCTAGATACAAACCACAATAATCAGATACACGACGTCATAGCGTACAAAGATATATCTAGAAGAGGATGATCATATCCTACTTGGGAAAGACGCACTTAGCCTGGCCGCATCTAACCCTGTTTTGGTCATTTCCAGTTGATGAGGCTAGAGGTAACGATTACCTTTCACAATCACAATCACAATCACATTACTTAGAGTGCCACATGGCCATTTCCGTTGACTACTAATTGCCTTCCACAGAAATACAACCCTTAAGCTCGTATATCTCAAGGAGGGTGTTAAGCTAAGAGAAGCTTCCTTCTCCGCCACCCACTGATGTACGTTTGTAAAAACCAATGTATGTAATCTTTAGAAATGCAATGTCAGACAAACATCCATACAAGTTGTCCAGGAACAGGACAAACCGAAGGCACTTTCCTACCATATCCTGTCGGGAAATCCCTAGGATTAGTAGCGAATAGTCCTCGCATTGAATATTTCATAATAAAGAGACCACTGTTGCTGGATGTATATTGGGATTTTAACCCCAAACGATCAACAAGCAGTCCCCCACTATGAAACTCCAGAATAACAATATCATTACAAAGCAACCTGCATAATCGTCGCATATACGTTGGTCCGAAGTGGTTTTCGGATAAACCGATTCCGGCCTCTTCGCACCAACAATGCAAAAGCGTATCTCAACCTCACACAGAAACTAAGTCTCATAGACTTATTACGTCTCCAACTTTCAACTTGCTATCCTTCGGGTCAAGAAGGAAGCTTGATAGATTGGAGTAATACTCCGCACTACACGAATCAACATCCTCAACACAAACGATAATCAAGCCTACACAGAAGGCAACGTACTAAGTGTACGACTAAATAGTTCCCACATCAAGTCGAGGAACTAAAATTTGGCTAATGTTTGATAGTCGGTTATTTAACTATCAAAGAAAAAAATAAATAATCAGCACCATAACAATCACTAGGCCCTTTTTAATTAATCTTTTATTAATTAAATCACTTGCCAAATATTCACTTTAAATTATCTTTAAAAAGATATATTCTCGAAATCATTTCAACATCTATATTGGAAAACATTTCATATACTTATTTAATAATAAGTAATTCACAAATCAATTTATTTTCAACACTTAGAAAATATTGCATATACTTAAGTCAGGATTAAGTATATATTTTATTCCTTATTGAAAACATTCTCTTTAAACACGTTTATTAGAGTCAAAACGCATGTTGCATAAAACATCGTTACGACAAGCCAAAATCAATAGTATAGGGATTCGAAAATAAGATAGATATATAAATCTCAATACTATACACAATATTTTCTTTCGAAAATCATTTACTATAACAACAATGTTATAGTCCGTCATTTCCATATTTATCGAATACGTCCATTTCAAAAATGAATGTTGAAATCTATGGTTTCGATCCTTTACACATTTTAAAACATCTTTAAATCATTTAAATTCAATTTAAATACCACATCCCAAAATGTTTATTTAATTTAAAAATATTATTCACTGTCCAAAATCGTGAATATAAATCGTTTACCAAATTTAATATTATTTCAACATTTAATTTAAAGGATAATTCACTATCAAAAATCATGAATAAAATTCCTTTAAATAAACTTCTATATTTAATTTATCAAAATAAGTTGATTTCACATTTATAAAACAACGTTTATAAATTCCATTTATAAAATCAAATTCCATTTATTATTTTATAAGAACTTCAACTTATAAAATCCCTTAATTAACTACTTCTATTTATATCTCTTTTAAATGCCAAAATCCAATTTATAAGTTAGTTACTTATAAATCGTTTATTTTACAAATTCATTTATTATAACTTCATAATTATAAATCTTATTCACTTATAAACTCCATTTATAACTTCATTTTAACACTTATAAAATTCGTTTTATAATTCCAATATTTTAATTTATAAAATACCAATTTTACAAATCTCTTATATAAACCATTTTACAAAATAGTTAACTTCACATTCCAAAAATCATATTCTGGTTTTATTTCATAAAAATCATAATTTCTATTTTATTTTCCAAAACATCATAATTTTTACAACATAAAAATTATCACATTTATCTATGCAAAATAAATCAATTCTTAACGATTCAAAAATTCAATAAAACATTTATTTCCAAAACAACTTTTAAAATTCTTTTAAATTTGAAATCTTTAATTTAACATTTTTAAAACTCAAAAATAGGCCCAATGCTGCAACAGCACCAAATACATCAATCACGGCATCCACAATATCATATATCATATGATAACCGAATATATATCAATATCCGTGAATAAATCAATACTGGTGAGGAATCCAGTTGGATCCCTCCAACCTATCACCTGCAACAAATATACATATTAGAATATGTGTACAATGTCCGCTTCAAGGCAAACACGCGTACAAAGGGTCATCCGCTCATACACGGGAACGTATAAGGTCATCTCCTCCACTAGGCAGGTATATATATCCAAATATCAATCAATATATCATATATCATCCAAACAATCATCAAGCATCATATAATAAATTATTTCTCACTTATATAAAATACCAGTGAGTAAGAAACAGTGAGTTGTACTCACGTTGCGTCCAATAGCAGTTGTAGTGTTTTATTCTGAATAAAATTAAACAGCCATTTAATTTTACCCAAAATTCATACTAGCTCCAATCAACTCCAAACAAGCTCCATCGCATAGTGTTCGTCTATACGAACAAAACGTAATTTGTTTCGTGCGAAACGGACATCATATGACAAAGATACGATGTTTTAAACATTGTACAAATTTATAATATAATAATTTCAACTTTTATTTTATTTTTTAACCCTCTTTTATCAAAGCCATTCATTTTCCCTGATCAAATCCTGGACGCGTCTTGCACTTGTTCTCCTACGTGAATAAAACGCACGCATAAACCCATTGCCGCCGTTGAATCCTTACTAGTCGCGCCACCATCGTTGATCGCGATGACGATCAGAGACCGTTTTTTGAAAGCCCTACACGAGATGCACCTTCCCCATGAATACCATCGCACTCGTCCCCTCCATCATGTCGAAAAATGCATGTAAACTTTGACCGAGTGCGAACCTTTTTCTCCCTCATCATTGCGAATTGGATAATCATATCCGTAAGGATTTGAAGGTCTCACGATGCTCTACGATTTGTTAGTTGAAAGTAGTTGCTAATTCTTCGTGGATTGAAAGAAATTAAGAGGAAAAGAAACAAAAAATATTGGCCATTGAAGTTTGGTGGCGGCCATGACCTAGCTGTTTAGGGTTTTGGCAAATGACGAACATTGAGGTCCTTTTATAGAAAATTTCACCACACTATTCACCCGAAATTTTTCCGAACTCCAAACGAAGCTTGCCGCCTGACGTTTATAATATTTTACCCCTATTACGAACGCAATGGAATATATATCGAGAGCCAATTCTATCGTATTTGGAAGATAGGCTTTCGAATTGAATTATTTTAAATTTAAAATCCACTTAAACCGATTTTCTATGCGTTCTAGCTTACCTCAGACAAACCGTACATCCGATTGACACGAAATTTGAAATCTTACAATAATATAACATTACGGATCCAATAAAACTAGTTTCGTCGAAATCCGAGACTGTTTGAAAATTGGCTATTTTTACTCGTCAATTAAATATTAAAATATTCAATTTCTGTAATTTAACTTTTAATTCAATATTAAAAGTTCTCTAACATCATTCTTATTCAAATAAAATTTAATTCAACTTTATAAATCATTTTTATTCATATAAAATTCAATTTCCAATTATTTCTTCAATTTCAAATATTAAATAAATAATTTAAATTATCCAATTAAATCCTTATACTCAAAATATTATTTATTCAGTTTATAAAATTTACTTTTGAATATTTAAAATCAATTAAATATACGAATTTCAAATGACATAAATTCTAGGTCGTTACATCTCCCCCACTTAAAAGAATTTCGTCCCCGAAATTACAAAGTAAGAAAAGTCACAAAATCCATTAACTTTTCAAAACAATTCGTTAAAACTAGATTACCAAATTCATTTAAACATTTTAACTTTTCCAAAATCCATTCGTTAAACTTCTTACAAAAACTTCTAAGTTTTCAAATCCATTTATAGTTATCTTTTCAAAACCAATTAATATCGTTTAACTTCATAACTCAAAAACCAAAACTTTAGTTGTCAAAAATATTTTTCCAATTTCTCAAAATTTATTCTAACGCCTAATATTTTCAAAAAAATTCGCCAGCGTCTTCTTTGCGCGGTTCGATCCGAAAAAAGAACAATATATATCACAAATATACATCTCATCATCAAGGATGAGGCATCCCGAAGGGAAAAAAGTGTAAAAGTACGATATGTAATCTGAGATATGTACCTTATATATTATTAGCGAGCATATACAGCTAATATAGCGCGAAAGCGAGCTCCAAATGCGAAGCAAGCGCCATCCTCACCTACTAAACACCCAACAAACAATGAGAAACATGTATATGTGAAAATAATATCAATATACAACATATACCACTAATATATATGTCAATATAGCAAATGCAATCACCACAACAAATCCAACCATCAAACAACTATCATCCAACTAACATCCATAACCAAATCAATATAAATTCACTTCTCATTAATATTCATTGAATTGGTTTTCAATTTTGATCACATTTGATTCATTAACATTGGATTTTACTAACATTCATTCATTCGAATTAGTTTACATTCACTAATTTACATTCAAGTTGGTTCAATTCCAATTCAAATTAATTTCATTTCTATTTATCTTACTTCACTTTCAATTTGAATTCAATTCCATATGAATTTTCTATGCAATCAATTAACAACCATTTAACAACCAATGCATAACCAACATAACCAAATTTATTTAATTTACATTCATTCAAATTGGTTCGACACTTTAAATTTCAAATTGGTTTTACATTCAATTGACTTTCATTCAATTATTCAATTCACAACTTCTTAACTTAAGTTTTATTTAACTCTTAACAACAACATTTTGCTAATGCTAATTCATTTTACAATTAAAGTTGAATTTCTTTATATAACTCAAGTTCACATTCAATTAATTCACTTTATCAATTTACTTCGATACCAAAATCAACTTCATTAATATTTACATTCACTATACAACTTAAGTTCACTACTAATTTTAATTCAAATTCTATTTAATTTAACTTTTACTTAAGTCAATTTCATTACTTACTCAAATACAGATTTTGTTTGCTTAACAAAATTGCCTAACCACTTTAACTATTAGTTTTACTTACCTTTTCCCATTTTATAAGTTATACAACTTATTATCATTTATACCTTCAAATTCATATTATATAATCACTTATCCATTTAAGTTTATATTTTATTATGCTAACTCAAATTTATTTCAACTTTACTAAAGTAAATTCTTACTTCATATTATAAGTCCAAAACTCGTTTCACTTATTTTTATCCATTTTAACTTGGATTTTAAATTAAATTTGTTTAACACAACAAAACTTCAATTTTTAATTTACTATTGGTAGCAAATCCATCACACAGAAACTTGAAAATGATACTGATGATGCTGCAGTCATCATCCTTATTATTTCCCAACAACAGTAGTGAATTCAGTGCTTTATATTCTTTTAAAAATTTCCTTCTATTTATAAATCACATTTACAAATCTTTACTTATATGACTTCACTATTTCACTTTACTTATACAAGATCATTCTAAATTTATTTATCTTATTCAGATTTATAATAATATAACTCTTTAACTTTTGAAAAATAACTTCCAAAATCACCAGAATTCAAATTTTCAAATAATTAGTCTAAATCCATTTTTTTATTTATAACTCATATTTATAAATATATTCATGTTGTTTCATTCTTATATATAAGATTATTTCGTTATTGCAAATCATATTAAATATAATTCCATACTTATAATTCATTTGCTTATATAATTCATTCTTTTACAATTGTCATTTTTATTTAAATTATTCAAACATCTTTATTAACTTTTATATATTTACATTTTCAAACAATCAAACAACCAGTTTATATACACTTTAATAATTTTGAAAAATTGTTTCTTTATATATAAAATATAATAGAGGTAAAATTATTTCATTTACCCAATTTTAAAATGATACTATGTCGACTTGCCTCATTTATGTGTTTGGAAATCCCTATCGATAACATGGCGTCCTATATACCGACCAAAATTCACAAACAGCTCAACGGATAAGCAAACACAATGTAAAACATTTTTATATTCACTAACAAATACGTGCTCATATATATAATACACTCAGACTCAATCTAGGGTGCTACTGTCCCTATCTATACTAAGTACACATCAAAGCTTAGGAATATACAAAATCTATGCTCTAATACCAACTGTGACGGGACGCAACCAGTGGGTAATACCCACCGTAGCTCACACTGATACCTCGTACTTTGCTTTTACAGCCAGCCACACGACTACAACCAACCCTTTCACTCTAGGGACATGTAGGGGCAAGAGTCATCCATTCGCTGCGTAACAAGAAGCGAGAACCCCCTATCAGGCTGAACATAATCAAGCAAAACCGATGTACATAATCTTTAGAAATGCAATGTCAGACAAACATTCATACAAGTTAGGACAAACCGAAGGTAGTTTCCTACCACATCCTATCGGGAAATCCCTGGGATTAGTAGCGAATAGTCCTCGCATTGGATATTTCATAATAAATAGACCACTGCTGCTGGATGTATATTGGGATTTTAACCCCAAACGATCAACAAGCAGTCCCCCACTATGAAACTACAGAATAACAATATAGTTACAAAGCAACCTGCACAATCGTCGCATATACGTTGGTCCGAAGTGGTTTTCGGATAAACTGATCCCGGTCTCTTTGCACCAACAACGCAAAAGCGTTTCTCAACCTCACATAGAAACTAAGTCTCATAGACTTATTACGTCTCCAACTTTCAACTTGCCATCCTTCGGGCCAAGAAGGAACTTCGATAGATTGGAGTAATACTCCGCACTACACGAATCAACATCCTCAACACAAACGATAATCAAGCCTATACAGAAGGCAACGTACTAAGTGTACGACTAAATAGTTCCCACATCAAGTCATGGAACTAAAATTTGGCTAATGTTTGATAGTCGGTTTTTTGACTATCAAAGCAAACAAACAAATATTCAACACCATAACAATCACTAGGCCCTTTTTAATTAATCTTTTATTAATTAAATCACTTGCCAAATATTCACCTCAAATTATCTTTAAAAAGATATATTCTCGAAATCATTTCAACATCTATATTGGAAAACATTTCCATGTACTTATTTAATAATAAGTAATTCACAAATCAATTTATTTTCAACACTTAAAAAATATTGCATATACTTAAGTCAGGATTAAGTATATATTTTATTCTTTAAGGAAAACATTCTCTTTAAACACGTTTATTCAGGTCAAAACGAATGTTGCGTAAAACATCGTTACGACAAGCCAAAATCAATAGTATAGGGATTTGAAAATAAGATAGATATATAAATCCCAATACTATACACAATATTTTCTTTTGAAAATCATTTACTATAACAACAATGTTATAGTCCATCATTTCCATATTTATCGAAAACGTTTTCAATAATGAATGTTGAAATATATAGTTTCGATCCTTAACACATTTTAAAACATCTTTAAATCATTTTAATTCAATTTAAATACCACTTCCCAAAACGTTTATTTAATTTTAAAATATTATTCACTGTCCAAAATCGTGAATATAAATTGTTTACCAAATTTAATATTATTTCAACATTTAATTTAAAGGATAATTCACTATCAAAAATCGTGAATAAAATTCCTTTAAATAAACTTCTATATTTAACTTATCAAAATAAGTTGATTTCACATTTATAAAACAACGTTTACAAATTCCATTTATAAAATCAAATTCCATTTATTATTTTATAAGAACTTCAACTTATAAAATCCCTTAATTAACAACTTCTATTTATATCTCCTTTAAATTCCAAAATCCAATTTATAAGTTAGTTACTTAAAAATCATTTATTTTACAAACTCATTTATTTTATAACTTCACAATTATGAATCTTATTCACTTATAAACTCCATTTATAACTTCATTTTAACACATATAAAATTCGTTTTATAATTCCGATATTTTAATTTATAAAATACCAATTTTATAAATCTCTTATATAAACCATTTTACAAAATAGTTAATTTCACATTCCAAAAATCATATTCTGGTTTTGTTTCACAGAAATCATAATTTCTATTTTATTTCCCAAAACATCATAATTTTTATAACATAAAAATTATCACATTTATCTATTCAAAATAAATCAATTCTTAACGATTCAAAAATTCAATAAAACATTTATTTTCAAAACAACTTTTAAAATTCTTTTAAATTTGAAATCGTTACTTTAACATTTTTAAAACTCAAAAATAGGCCCAATGCCGCAACAACACCAAATACATTAATCACGACGTCCACAATATCATATATCATATGATAATAGAATATATATCAATATTTGTAAATAAATCAATACTGGTGAGGTTTCCAGTTCGATCCCTCTAACGTATCACCTGCAACAAATATACATATTAGAATATGTGTACAATGTCTGTTTCAAGGCAGACGCGCGTACAAAGGGTCATCCACTCATACACGGGAACGTATAGGGTCATCTGCTCCACTAGGCAGGTATATATATATATATATATATCCAAATATCAATCAATATAACATATATCATCCAAACAATCATCAATCATCATATAATAAATTATTTCTCACTTATATAAAATATCAGCGAGTTAGAAAGAGTGAGTTGTACTCATATTACGTCTAATGGCAGTTGTAGTGTTTTATTCCGAATAAAATTAAACAGCCATTCAATTTTACCCAAAATTCACATTAGCTCCAATCAACTCCACACCAGCACCATCGCGTAGTGTTTATCTATACGAACCCAATGCGATTCGTTTCGTGCGAAATGGACCTCGTATGACAAAGATACGATGTTTTAAACATTGTACAAATTTATAATATAATAATTTCAACTTTTATTTTATTTTTTTAACCTTCTTTTATCAAAGCAATTCATTTTCCTTGATCAAATCCTGGCCGCGTCTTGCACTTCTTCTCCTACATGAATAAAACGCACGCACAAACCCATTGCCGCCGTTGAACCCTTGCTAGCCGCGCCACCATCGTTGATCGCGATGACGATCAGAGACCATCATTTGAAAGCCCTCCACGAGATGCATCTTCGCTATGAATACCATCGCACTGGCCCCTCCATCATGTTGAAAAACGCGTGTAAACTTTGACCGAACGTGAGCCTTTTTCTCCCTCATCGTTGCGGATTGGATAATCATATTCGTATGGATTTGAAGGTCTCACGATGCTCTACGATTTGTTAGTTGAAAGTAGTTGCTAATTCTTCACGGATTGAAAGAAATTAAGAGGAAAATAAATGAAAAATATCGGCCATTGAAGTTTGGTGGCGGCCGTGACCTAGCTGTTTAGGGTTTGGCAAATGACGAAAATTAAGGTCCTTTTATAGAAAATTTCGCGACACTATTCACCCGAAATTTTTCCGAACTCCAAACGAAGCCTGGCGTTTATATTGTTTTACCCCTATTCCGAACGCAATGGAATACATATTGGAGCCAATTTGATCGTATTTGAAAGATAGGTTTTCGTATCGAATCATTTTAACTTTAAAATCCACTTAAACCGATTTTCTACGCGTTCTAGCTTGCCCCGGACAAACCGTAAATCCGATTGACACGAAATTTGAAATCTTACAATAATATAACATTATAGATCCAATGAAACTAGTTTCATCAAAATCCGAGATTGTTTGAAAAATGGCTATTTTTACTCGTTAATTAAATATTAAAATATTCAGTTTCTGTAACTTAACTTTTAATTCAATTTTAAAAGTTATCTAACATCATTCTAATTCAAATAAAATTTAATTCAACTTTATAAATCATTTTTATTCATATTAAATCCAATTTTCAATTATTTCTACAATTTCAAATATAATTAATAATTTAAATTATCCAATTAAATCCTTATATTCGAAATATTATTTATTCAGTTTATAAAATTCACTTTTGAATATTTAAAATCAATTAAATATACGAATTTCAAATGACAGAAATTCTGGGTCGTTACAAACATGTCACTGGAGTTAGACGTGATTGGTTGATGGAAAAGTCTTCTTTTCTCCAATGCTCGATGCTGATGTGGTATTCTGATATCTAGGAAATAGCACTAATTCCAAGGTAGTAGCCATAGTCAGTATTTATATCCTACTATTTTTTTCACTATGAGTTTAGATTTTCATCAATCTCTATAATGCTCATGCTTATTTAAAGATACCAAATCCAATTATCTATATTTTGGTGGACTTAAGTTTTGATTTTTTTTCGAAATTTAGGCCCATCGAAGTGCAGGTTGTTACATTCACTGTGTTGATATTCGTTATTTTTTGTGCCTATTTAAACTATAAAAAAAAACTAATAAACTAATGCCATATCAATTTCAAGTATATCTATATTTTTGCAGTTTAAATTTATCCAATTTTGCTTTTTGTTGCATTGCTTTTTGATAGGTAAAGTAGATTTCTGTCTGGACAAGTGTTGGAGGAAGAAGATAGAAAATACATTTAGTAGAATTTGTATATGAGTATTGTAGTTGAAAACTGTAATTAGTGAATAACGTATTCGAAAAATATAATGTGTTGTATGAGAAAGTAGAAAGTTTTGTATATAAATAGTGTATGGCAATAGTGGGAACTCTTGTTGTAATTGTGTGTATCGTTAAACTTATAAAATATTTATTAAAATGAAATTTTTATTTGTTTATTTCTTTCTATGATATGATAATAGTACTGCAATAAACACATTTAAATATCATTAAACAAAAATCATAAACTACTATATTGTACACCTGCTCCAACTTGAACCCGACAAAGGTGCCGATGATCTACTTGGCTTCGGCAACACACAAGGCCAACGTCTTATCTTCAGTTGAAAGCCCTTTCTAATCTGATTGAAGACCAATTATAAGTCACTAAAAGCATGGATAGAGTCCACGTGCAATTCTTTTGCAATCCTAAGGTCGACCAGGATAGGTTCGTACCCGGCTTCATTATTGATCGCCTTAAACTAAGATGGACTGTAAAACACAATTCTATTCCTTCAGGTATAAAATGGTCCATGCCGGCCCCTGACCCCTTCTCATTAGATGCTCCATCCACATAAAGGCACCAAGGTAGTTGGCTAGCAACGGTCTCCTCTTCCAAATTATCCAGGCTTAAGCATTCAGTAATAAAATCAGCAACGGCTTGTCCTTGGATGAAAGAGCTAGCTTGAAGGAGATGTAATGTTGCCTAAGCTCAACGTACATTTCAAAAGTTGGCCCGCTATGTCTGTCCGACTAAGGATTTGCTTCAAAGCCTGATTGGTTAGGACCTTGTTGAAATGACCAACCGTTGGACATTCTTGTCTTCCTTAATTAAGGCAATGCTACTCGCGTGGTAATACACTGTTATGTATAGATACTAATCCTCCCCATCGATGGGCTTGAAATAGTATGGGAGGAGTGGCTAAGCGCTATTTTAGCTCCTCGAATGTCTTAATGCATTCCTCACTCTAAGTGAACGACTTTCCCTTCTTGATAAGGTTGAAGAAGGAAGGCACCGGCCAATTGACTTTGATACAAACTGGCTTAATGCCGACATCATCCCATTCAAAATTTGCAATTGCTTCACAGTTCGGTGAACTTGCATATATTGGATAACTTAGATCTTATTAGGATTGGCTTCAATTCGGTTGGCACTCACTGTATAAGTACTGATCTAGAACGTCTAACCCAAATATTCTCCTACGAATGAACCATCATCTCAATAGGCCATCCACTCGCACCGTTAACTTCCTCTGCTCTTTGGGAATTATATGCCTTAAAGGCATAACTACTAGTCTAACACCTCTAACCAGATCGATATGGGACTGTATCCCTATATGGTGGTAATCCGACCACCTCATCGAATATGTCCGGACACTCTCTAGTTACAGGCTTAGATGACAACTTGTCATATGGAATATCGAGCGACTATAGAAAGTTAACCATAACCCAATCCTCAAGCCAATCATTGTTGTTTGCTCATCCACAACCTCAATCATCACCAATGACCTCTAACAATCCACCACTATTCCGTACCGCCTTCAGCCAGTCCATTCCCAAACTATAATACCAAACCCAACTAAACCCCAGAACAAACCAATAGAGAACCAACAACAAACATACATGGCTCAATTAGACAAGGTCTCGACAAACCATGTATAGGCTAGCCAAGCCCATAACTAGGTTTGTCACAATTAAAGGTTAGTTAACCATCTCGAGTTTCAAACCCAATATCTACATCAAATCTAGATATGAAGGGATATGAAACCTCGATGTCCAATAAAATATGTATGGAAACACCATAAGTGGAAAGCATACTTCAAATGGTAATGTCATTTCCCTTCTCTTTCGTCGATGGAGCACTCAACAAAATCAAAATGACAATCAATACACATGCTCTCACAATTTGTCCCTACTTAGCTGGTCGGGAATAGGCTCTCTCATCATAAAGCCTTCTAGACCATCTTTTCGAAGCCCCCATCAATATGACTAATTAATCACTTTCCAAGATGATTACTTAACCCAACGTTAAACTTTCCATTCTTTTGTATGGGGTACAATGGAATATAGACCATACTTGGATAGCACATCGAATCCGACCATATACTCCACATAGTCATATCGCCTTATTTTTAATAAGCGAACTCTCTAACCAACATTGACTTCAGAAAAGTCGAGATAAATCATCTTTGAACCGAACTATGAACTAATCCCAAGTAAATCAATCCTCGAGAATCGAAGCCATAGAGACACTCCACTAGTTCATTGTTCATCCCTGGAGTATCTAGAGGTCAACTTCTATCTCATTGCATCATTTAACTCCAACTCATTGAAGATCCTCTTGCAAGTAGCCATCAAATCTTACCTTCTAGTAGCTGACTCCATTCCAAGGAATGGTCTAATCCTACTCCCATAGTCTTTATACAGCTCGGAAAAGTCGACTCTAACCATTTGCACTTGAGCACCATAATCATCCAGAATAATGGGGAATTCTAGAAAATGATTTGCACTTTGTGAAAATATCTTATCAATCAGAATTAGTGACACCAATCTTGCCTACTCCTCAACTCTGAAGTTAGAGTCAATAGCAGTATTTCTCATATTCTAGATCATTCATACTCTATAAAAAGGATGATCTGTCTCTCATAAAGAAAACGACATCAATAGTGCTCATGTGTGCAATACAACTTATATACTATATATACTACTATATAATTTGGAAAACCAAAATATATAACAAATAAGAACTCTCTCGTATATATACACTCTAGATCCAGTCTAAGGTGATAACCCTTACTCTATCTCTACTGGATCGTGGTATCAACTCACGTTAGTCATGTAACCAAAGCTCCGTTATCAAATGTAACTACCGAACTACACCATAGGTGTAGAACGGTTGTCAAAGGAAATAAAAGGAAGTAAAGAAGATATATTGAATAGAAAAGCTCTGGACAAGTAGTCCTCATGCTCTTTTTGGTTTCCCACACCTATCGTCTCCGCTTTCATTCCATCGAACCTCTGCTACTCCATTTTCCTACTCCTAACCTGTTCGTATCTCATGTATCGGTATGAATAGGCCACGAGGTCTTGAAGCCCCTGGTTTAGCCTCAATATTATATAATCGATTGAGTGCAAAATTCCTAAAGTTGTTTTGTAAGTTCTCCCAAAACCCACTATCAAAGAATGGGTTTCCGCCACTTATAATGCTCTTGGCATACAATGGAATCACACTATCCATCTCACATATAACTCAACAAATTCAAATGCTATTCTACTGGACATAAATCTAGCAATATTTGTCAACTAATCGACTATGACTCAAATGCTATCACCCCATCATTAATCATTGGCAATTCATCAATGCGGCTTATAGATATCCATTCCCTCTATTCGAGAACAAGAAATCGGCTGGTCTGATTCCAATCTGGTTGCTTTCAACATTCAATGCTCTAATGAATACGCTTGACCAGCCTTGTCCATTTCTCTTTGATGTCGCAACTGTGCTCCCCGGTTGCTGTCGGCTACATGCATGCCTTACTATATGGTCAAGATATTGGTAATGACTGCAACGTTATTATTGGGTTGATGGGGCTGAGTCGGCCAGTTTTCATGGTTAGTCCTTTGTTTTAACTGATCATGAACAAACTCCAGAAGTGTTCCTTCCCAGATAAGCCTCTCAGTTTCATCTTTAAGCACCCAAAACTTGACCATGGAGTGGCTATTAAGTTAATGGAAATCTCACTACTTGGCATTACCACTATGTTCCTCCCTCTTTCCATTTTTGGTGGTGCCGAGTCTATGAAAGGGCATTCGGTCCTCGGTGGCAAGACATATTGTGGAAATTCCCTATTCAAAGTAGCATAACTAGCATACCTAGGCTTGTGCTGAATGACGGCCTCTGATCACTTTTTGGTGTCATTTTGATGACTATTCCTTCGTGTTTCGTTATTGTTATAATGATTGGCTGAGTGGGATGCCTAGTTTCATTGTCATTGTCTGAAAGATCTATATCTTCCATTCTCATTACGTCGATCGCTAGTTGATAAAAGTTTCTCTAGGATATAGCCAACTGCTTCTAAAGCTCTCTCCACATTTTGGACATGTATCTAACCCCCGAATAGTGGACCATGACCAATTTGTTCATATCTGCACCTTAGCCGGGTAAGGGTGGACACCTTGTTATAGTGGTTGACATATGACCACAAGCTTTCAGTGGGACTCTGAAGTTACTAGCTCACTAGCCATCATAATATGGATCCTGGAAGTAAAAACCGAGTTTTGAAATCTGAGCACAACCTGGGCCTAAGAACTAAGTTTGCTCGGTTTGAGATACAAGAACCAACGAGAGGCAAGTCATGTAATAGTAAATGGAAAGAGATAGCATTTTGTTGGGCAGGAAAGCCGATCGACATTGGTGATGGAGTTAAACATAGTGATGTGATCAAATAGGTCAACATTTCCATCATACTTGTTTATGGGTGGCAAAGCATACCGCCAGTGGATGTAAATGTTTAAATCTCAATGGGAAATATGTAACAACCAGCATTTTAATGACCCAGTATTTAAATAATTAATTTAAATATTATGTCGTTAATCAAAGAAACACCTATTATACTTGACATTTAGAGATAAAAAAGTTAGGTCACAGTACACCCATATTTAAGATCGCTTTTTTTATATGAGAAAAATAAGTATAAACTTGACTTTGTTTAGAGTTGAAGAATTTTTGGGGTGAATAGTGATATAAGTGGATGAAATGGATTTGGGTTAAGGCCTATTGGCTAGGCTATAAGTGGCTAAACCTCTTTATAAATCTCACTCCACTTTTCATTTCATATTTCATTTCCTCTTCATCTCCTAATCTTTTCTTACTCTTTCCTTGATCCTCTATTTTTAATCCACCAATCCAAGCTTAAATAAAATTACTAAATACAAATTAAAATTATTCTCTATCCATTCTTTCCATAACACATTAAGGAATTAGAATAAAGTGGGGGTATGGAGTTAATTCTCAACTTGAAGAGAGATTGAGAATGTGTTTTTGTGTTTGAGGCTTGATTTGGGGAAGAAAGAGCTAAGTGGGATGGTTCTCTACTCATCTTTACTTGTTTAACTTCATTAATTTGTTAATTATGATTTTGAAGTATTATTAGGTAATTTAGAGAATGTTAGTCATGCAAACAGCCTTATGTTTATGCCTTAAATTTGTTTATATCATCTTAATATTTTTTCGAGACCGTAATTGTTATTTTTGAAATAGTTAGTAAGCATAAGTTTGAATTATGGGTTAAGTAATTGACTTTGTATGATGTCATTGGTGATTGGAGACTAATTTAGTGATATGTTTATGTGCATATCATTAGTTAGTAATTATTAAAAAATTTAATGGATTTTTGGAAAACTTAGTAAGTTAATTAAGTGAATTATGGGCTCTACACTTGTTATCAAATGATTAGAGGTTTATTTAGCTTAGTTAGCACATATAAATATTATTTTGAAGTGAAAAACTGATTTTTATATCTGAATAGTTTATATATGTACATATTATTTATGTAAAGAAATAATTTTATAAATAGAAGTTATATTTCACAAAATAGTGATTTTATAACATAGTGTCAAAAACTATTTTATAATGTAATATGAGTTTTCATAAAATAATATGAATGAGATATTTCATAAAGAATATAAAATTTTACAAAATAATACGAAGAAGATATTTTATGAAATGGTTATAAGATTTTATAAAATATTTATGAAGGAACACTTAATTTTAAAAAGAAGAGATTTAATATTTCAAGGGCTTAAATGGATTTGTAAGCTAGTATTGTACTTTTTAAAATGGTATGAGATTTTATAAAATAATATAAAGAAATAATTTACTTTTCTAAAAAATATTTAGTAAAAAAAGTAATATTTGATTCAATAATGATTAAGTCACTTACTTAAATATACATGTATATATACATGCATGAGCGGGTATATGTATATGGGTATTCGAAGTTATATAATAATCAAGATAACTTTTGTAGTGTAATTAGAATTGTTGAAGGAAGTTGTTTGTGTATGTGTATCTTTTTGTGTGTAAATATCCATATTTGCATATAAATACGCGGCGAGCGTCTCACATAGCTATAACGACTATAGTGTGTAAGTTACATGAGAAGGTACCGGATCGAGTATCGCTTCGATGAAGCCCAAAATGTTATTTATATAGTTGAATTGTGGTTGTGTGTTCATGTGTGTATAAATGTACACAAATGTGTATCTGGGCACACATGTAGACATCGCATAAGGTTGGAAGGCTGGTTTTGTTGTTTTTGTGTGTTAAAAGAGTCGAGTCGCTAGATTTTCCCATTGAACTTTACACGTGCAAAGAGTGAATTTAGCGACAAAATCAATTTTTGAACATATAAGGAACCACTACCAATACATTAACCAATGAACTCTAAAGGAGGTCCGATGGGGTGGAGGATGGTTTCAAAAGCTAGGCGGCTCATCAGACGGTGCAAAAGAGGTAACGACACACAAATCGCGCCTGTAGTGATCGAGTGGCACCTACCCTAGGGTTTATTGCCTAGGATAGACTACCATCAATGGAATGGTGGTAGACCACTGGTAAACCGATGGTGCACTAGCCTGGGCAGTAAAACCTAGGCTGGGTGTGTTTAAATGGGGATTTCTCTCTGTTTTGGGTGTAGGTTTATGCAGAGCTTTGGCGCGACTTCATGGAAAACCATGGACTACTCGAGAAGGTAGAATGTAAGGCAAATCTCAAATCCAGATGCGATTATTAAGCGATCCATTTGGAATCAACAATGATCAAGCATGAGATTGGTACAATGATTGATCACACGATCACGTCCAAAGAGCACGTACGATCGAACGATGTAAGTTCATTCCTCTTGTCTTTGACCCTAAGGTATATATGTTTTGATGAATGGTATTGTTCTTACATTAGTGAATGCATCTAGTACAGGTCTGACATTAGTGACCGTACATCATATTGGTCTTATATTAGTGACCATATGTGTTAGTAGATGGTGACAATCATCTGTGAATGAGTTATATATCACCTATGCTCACTGTGGGGTACGCTAATGGATGATGACGATCATCTATGAGTAGATCATATATCACTTATGGTCACTATGGGGTACGGTGAGATCCACATAGGTCTTTAATATCTAGAGTAGGTCATTTATTACTTATGCTCACCGAGGGGTAGGTCAGACCTACATGAGTTTGACTACTCGGGGTGCGACTTAGGGTCCATCATACATCGAGGTATTGAATCCAGTTATTTTAGACTATTGACTCCAAGTACAGAAAGTGGGTTAATTATCAGCTATGCTCAATAAGGGACACTGTGAGATCCACGTAGGTTTCAAGTATATAAATCATGTCATATATCACTTATACTTACTAAGGGGTATGAAGGGACCTCGGCGAGAGTCATCATTGAAGATGTGGCTTTGTGTCATGGTACATTTAGGTACCGACTCTATTTATTTTGGAACCTCCATGTAGGTGTCTAATACCTAGAGTAGGTCATATATTGCTTATGCTCACTGTGGCGTACAGTGAGATCTACATGAGTTCGATCATACTGGATGCTGCTTGGGGTATATGGTACACCGTGGTACTGACTCTATTTATTTCGGACCCTGGATGGGGATCATTGGACCATATTAGATCTCCGTAGTGGACGTCATCCACCAGTAATGTCGAGCATTAATTTGTATTCTTTTGTTACCTCTTATTGTTGTGCTTGTGCTATACTAGTTGATTGACATTATCTCTATGTGTTGCAAAGTGTAGACTTATATTATGGCACTTTCATTACCTTTACATTAGTATGTTGGGTTACCAATATCATAGTGTATCGTTATATATCAATCACATTATATTAGTTGTGTTGATTCATTGATTACAGGAGAAGAGAGGTTAAGGAATGATTACCTATCTTTAAGATAGGTTTACTTTACTTGTTTATGGATAGGTCAGATTATCCCTGAGCCACGTTCGTGGAGAGGACTGGTGGTGCCTTAATAGTTTCCTGTTTATTTGCATACAGCTTTGATATACAATATTTTGAGATAGTTCCCTCACACCAGGCTTTACGTCTAACCCGCATTTTGTGTTTGCCTATTTATGTCATGACAACTCTTTGGTAGTCAACTGAGTATTTTGGGAGTCAGGTGTTGTTAGGGATATTCTTTCACGATAGCTGGAGTACAATGCGAAGGCGATGTCGATACTTCGTTTATATACTAGATATTGTAGCAGTACATTGCTGATATGTATTTATACATAAGGCTTCACGTATCAGATATTTTATTCGGACTCTGTTTGTATGGAGTTTATACATTCTGACTTTTTGTATTGATATTCACTTATCAGTTATTTCCACCAATGCAGTCTCTTATATATGTATATGTATTGTTATCGTGTTCTATTCATGTATATTCAGTATAAATATATTATCATTCCACCATAAGATTCTATCGATATGCCTTAGTACAATATTTTTTTAAAATTTTCTTTCCTCGACAATCCGTCTTTTGTGGTATTCGAAAGTCAGATGTTGTCTTTTGGTGTTGATTTTAGGGTATTATGGAGGGTGGGTTGTTACAATTGGTATTGGAGCCCAGGTTCAACATTTAAGGCCAAGTAGACCAGATTGAGTTAAACAATCTGGTAGATGGAGATACGTTAAGAGAGCATAGTTAGATTTTCCTACTATATTATATTGTATACACCACTTGTCCTTTGGACTTTGATTTATTTATATCACTAGTTGCTAAGGTATCTCCATCAGGCTATCAGTATGAGCAGATGAGGCATGCATGAACGACTACAAACGGATAGTCTAAGATGTCCAATTTGGTTAAGGGACTATTCGACTACCATACAGGATGTTCCACTACCCATAGACATTTCCAGCAGTTGCGGTAGACGCCATAGGTGGTGTATCCCTTGGGGCGCTTTTGTATTTTCAAAGCTATGTCGAGATTTCCTTAGCCATGGTAGAGAGCCACATCCAAGCTCTAAGACTGTTGCTGAGACACAGGCTTGGACACGTGCATATGAGATGGCTTTTGCTAATATTGACTTGTAAGATGTTCTTATGAGGAGAATTGTTACATGGCATCTTAGAAGGGAGATTTTGTCTTGGTGGGACATGATGGTTGAGGACTGATGAGCAAGCCATGACTTAGATTAAATTAGATGATGCTTTGGGTCTCAGATCACTTCTAAGATTTAGATAGTCATGTAGCTTGATTTCATCCATTTTGTATAGGGAAGCTTGTTAATAAATAAGCATGTTGATCAATTCAATCTTTTAGTTTGTTTTGGGGATTTAGACGGTCGGTACTCACTCTATGTGCGTAAAGGAGTTTGCCTAAGGGCTTAAAGCATCAGTTGGAGATTCATTGCTTTACCTTATCCTTTTTAGGGGTCACTTTTGAAAGTCTCATTGGGATGGTTTCCTTCGTGAAAGCACATGCGAAGAGCTGTAGAAGGTGGTGAAAGTGGAAAGCAAACTGAAGCTCCGGCTAAAGCGCAAAGACCAGGACACAAGGGAAGATTGAGCTTATGCAAAGATGAGAGTTGGCCTAGTATGTCACTAATGTGGCGTATGGGGCATTTTGCTATGAATTGTCATCCAACTAAAGCAAAGCGTAGGTGCTTCGATTGTGCTTGGCTTGATCACTTGAGGAAGAGTTATCTTATGTTTTTTAGGGGTGGGTAAGTGATGATGACTTGCCTTATAAGCATTACCGAATCCTAGCAGGACTATTACTCAAGAATAATAGAAGGAGATTATGTAGTGAGGTATGCTTTATCTTTAAGGTGCACACTTATATTTTTTCAGATACCAAAGCAATACATTCATCTGCTGCTAGTTGCTCAGCAGATTGGCTAAACCTGACACCTTTTATAGTAGGTAAATTCTTTTGTAAAGATAAAGCTTTTATGCGTAACCTTAGTTTCTAAGCTGAGGTGAAGCGCCCGAAAATACTACCATTTAAACTTGATGCGTGAGCTTTCGATTTGAGCGTGGTTAGTCGACGAAGTGTGACTTGGATTTCTGCCCAAGCAAAGTGTGGTTATTGCTCAGTAATGAACAAAGACCAGGCATGTGACTTCGTAACGCTTTGCGTGGAGTCATTCATATTTAAGTGTCCGTCTTTGTGTTAGTAGAACTTAGGTGATGAGAGTAATCACATTTACCGAAAAGGTATTTTCTAAAGATCGGTCCATTCACTTACTATTTCTTAATCTCAAGTTCGAGTGTAGAATTTCTAGGTGATTTACACAAGTTAGAAATGGGTTTTTCACTTGATTCTTATAGGCGAGCACTTGAGCTGGACTTTTTTAAGGTGACCGAGAGATTTTCGAAGTGTAACCTTAGTCGTGTTAGGAGATTGTTTTAGTCAAGTCAAAGAAATGGATTGGAGTTCACATGAGAAGGTTAGGGCGGCTAACCTTAATTTAACAAAGAAACCTTACGGGCAAACAAAGAGTTGGAACATGCATCATGTCATTTTAGATGGCCTTTAGTCATTGTAAATTTTAGTGTAGTTTAGTTATGGCGGCTTAGGATAGTTCGGGGAAGAATTTCTCGACTAGTTTTGTGACGATTCAGATAATCTTCTAATTGATGAGATAATGCTTTCCTAGGGGAGCATCATAGTATAGTTAGTATATTATCCTTATTGACATTGGGCAGTTAAGGTGAGTTTGAAACAAAGCAAGCCCAAGCAAATTTAGATCATCATTTAATGCTGATTTAATTAGTATAATTTTCTCCTTTAGAAAATGAATCTCGTTTAGAAGAAAAGGAAAGTTGAGGATTAGATTTCTATATTTATTCAAGAGTTTTGAGACTCAATGATCCACCATATCGAATAAAACTTTCCTTTTCGTACTCGGGTTGTTATGGCCTTTCGTGTATTGAATTCATGAAAAGAGTTACACCACTTAAGCATTTTATCCATCTTAGATGACGACTCATTAGGGTCCATAGTTTGCCATGCATGTTTCGAATATTATTGTTTACTGTGCATGTCAATATAAACTCAATAACTTGTTTCCTTGCTTTGTATGCTTGTTGTTGTTTGTTGTTGTTTGCTATTATTTGATTGTTGTTTTTCATTGCTTGTTATTGTTTTCCATTGTCCGTTGTTGATTGATTTTGATTTTTGTTGACTTATTGTTGTTACTTGTTTTGTATGATTGGTAGTTTGTATGCTAGTTATTGTTGCTCATTGTTGATTTCTTGTTGATTTCTTGTTGTTTCTTATCATTGCATAATGTTGTTTGATTATTGACTGTTATTGAATTTTGTTGCTAGTTGTTGCTTGCTTTGTATATTAGATAGTATATTTGTAAATTGTTGTTGTCTATTACTACATGTTGTGTATTTCGTTGTTTGTATACTAATTAAAATTTCGTATTAAAGTATGTTTGGAGAGAGAGCGATAGCTATCTAAAATAGATCGCATATCATTCATGACCACTATTGGGTCGAGATGGGATCCATACGAGTCTATTGACTTTTGATATGACTCATTGTCTTTTGGTATATGTTGACACTGACTCATTTAATCTTACTCCCTAATTTATTGTCATGTATATGGTAGTATCAGTTACTACGCTATGGTTATATATGTATGAGTTTATGTTGCTGTTGTGCTGTTACATAATCCTCTTTTTATAGTAGGATTTTGTACTTGGGACCAAAGTATACCTATTTGGATGCTTATTTGTTTAAATTTACATCTAAATAGAAAAAGCCTTTCTTAAAAAGAGGTATGTACATTGGGAAATATAAGATGATGTGTGCTATCGAGTATTTCCTAGATGCATGATGCATTCTAATTTTCACGACTTTCCACAATGCAAGTTGGGTTTAGGAGGAACTGCTGAGAGTTTTCATAGTTGATATTCGAGAACTTTGGTCAGTCTTGTAACTTTATCCTACCCGTAGAAATTTCAAGGATAAAATTCTTTTAAGGAGGGGCGAATGTAACAACCTGCATTTTAATGACTTCGTATTTAAATAATTAATTTTAATAAGTCGTTAATTAAGGGCACACCCATTATACTCGACTTTTAAAGATAAAAGAATTGGGTCTTAAGATATCCTTAGTTGAGACTGCTTTATCAATGCGAGAAAAAGGCAAATAAATTTGACTATGTTTGAAGCCGATGAATTTTTAGTGTGAATGGTGAAGTTGAGTGGATGAAATAAATTTGAGCGAAAGCTGGCTAGCCTATAAGTGGCTAAGCTTCTTCTTAATTCTCATTCCACTTTCATTTCACAATCCATTTCCTTTTCATCTCATAATCATCCCTTAATCCCCTTTCTTTAATCCACCAATCCAAGCCTAAATAAAATTCCTATATTCAAACTAATAACTCTACAATTCTTCTCTGCCTATTCTTCACATAAACCACCAAGAAATTAGCATGAAGTGGGGGTATGGAGTTAGAACTCAACTTTAAAGAGAGCTTGAGAAAGTGTTTTTGTGTTTAGAGTCTGATTTAGAGAAGAAGAAAGTGAGTGGGATGGTTCTCTACACATATTTACTTGTTATACTTCATTAATTTGTGATTTTGAAGTAATTTAGAGAATGTTAGTAATGTAATTAGGCTTATGTTTACGCTTTAAACTTGTTTATATCATCTCAATATTTGTTTGAATCTTAATTACTATATTTAAAATAGTTAATGAGCCTAAGTTTGAATCATTGGTTAAGTAATTGACTTTGTATGATGCCACTGGTAATTGGAGACTAATGGACTTTTTGAAAAGTTAGTAAGCTAATTAAGTGAACTATGGGCTCTATACTTGTTCTTAAAGTGATTAGAGATTTAATGAAGCTTAGTTAGCACTTATAAATGTTATATTAAAGTAAAGAAATGATTTTTACTTGTGAATGATTTATTTATAAATATTATTTATGTAAAAAAATAATTTTATAAATAAAAGTGATATTTTATAAAATAGTGATTTTATAACATAATATAAAGAGTTATTTTATAAAATAACATGACATTTAATATGAATGAGATATTTTATAAAGAATATAAGACTTCAAAACATATTATAAAGAAGATATTTTATAAAATGGTTATAAAGTTTTGCAAAATATTTATGAAAGGAATACTTAATTTTAAATGAAGATATTTTGTATTTCAAGGGCTTAAATGGATTTATAAGCTAGTATTGTATTTTGTAAAATGGTATGAGATTATATAAAATGATGTAAAGATATATTTTACTTTTATTGAAAAGATTTAGTGAATAAAAGTAATATTTGATTCACAAACGATTAAGTCACTTAAATATACGTATGTGTATACATGCATGAGCGGGTATACCTATATGTGTATTCGTAGGTATATAATAATCAAGATAGCTCTTGTAGTGTAATTAAAACTGTTGAAGCTAGTTGTTTTTTTGTGTGTGTGTGTATGTTTGTGTGAGTGTGTGTATGCATCTAAGTGTTTGTGTGTGTATCTGTATATAAACACGCGGTGAGTGCCTCGGGTAGTCATAGGGACTACAATGTGCGCTAAGTTGCATGAGAAAGTACCCGATCAAGTAATCACTTCGTTGAAGCCCAAAACGTGATTTACATAGCTGAAGGGTGGTTGTGTGTTTATATGTGTACAAATGCGCACACATGGGTGTATGGGCACATATGTAGGCATTATCCAAGGTAGAAAGGCTGACTATATTTTTTTGGCATGTTAGAGGAGGCCGGGTCGCTAGATTTGCATGTTAAACTCTACATGTATAAAGACTGGATTTTGTGTCGAAATCGGTTTTTGAACACATAAGGAACCTCTTCTAGGACATCAACCAATAAACTCCAGAGTAGGTCTGATGGGTTAGAGGAAGGCTTCAGAACCTAGGAGGCTCATCAGACGAAGCAACGCACGAAATGACGCACGAATCAATGGCCGTAGTGGTCGGGTTGCGTTTGCCCTAGGATTTATTGCCTGGAATAGGCTACCACTGGTGCACCGGTGATGCATCAACATGGGTAGAGCTGCCCAAGTACTCGATATTTGTTACCTTTTCTAGTCTTAAGTGCTATATTTCTTAATATTCTATTATAATTTCCTGTAATTGTAAGAGAGCTATGGTAAGAGATCTTCACAGTGGACGTAGGCAATCTTGCCGAACTACTCCATATCTAGTGTCACTTTACTTTTCTTTGCTTTCATTCTTACTCATTTTTTATTTTCAAGGCTAGTAATTAGCAAGTAACATTTGCTTTCACAATATAACTAGGCTAATTCCATGGTTGGCTAAATCTCTAGTCAACATTTTAGGGCTAAAAAGAGGGCCTCCTCCTAATGCTCTCCTTTTTCATCACATTTTCTTCTCTATAAAAATCTAATTTGATTTGTTACCATGGACTTCGTTCGTGGACTAGAAGATAACAACTCCATAAGCATGAAACTAAAGGCAACGCTGTCACTAGCGTTATCCAGCCCACTCTGAAGCTAGTGATGAGATGTGATGCACTGTGTTGCAATAATTAATGATCATGGGTACCTTGGCCCATGAGGTACAAAGTATAAGGACGTGGTTAGATGCCCAAGCTACTATAAAGTTTGTTCCACTGACTCCTTCAAAAATCGACCATGTCGACCCACCTGTTCATTAACTTGTACTACCCGGCTCCTACGATATCATGAACACTGATGAAGCCCGGGGATGAGTGGTGCTTGAAACCCCACTTATGGATGTTGTTCATCTAGGAAGGTATATTGCACATGTGCCTAGCCATGTTGATATTGATCTGGATGCAGCCGCGCCTAGAGAACTAAGGCATCATTGTTTCCCGTTTGCAGAACAGTCATTGGCTTTTGAACGTCTATGGACTTCTGCTTTTGACCGTCTTAGTAGTATTGCTCCTACGCCCGTAGGGAGCATGTGGCTCTTTCAATAAAATCCAAACCTCGCAAGGGTGTGGAAGTAAGATGTAACATCCCCTATCTGGAAGCCCGAAGGTAAGCGCTACAGATACTGCAGTCATCCATAGTATTAACTTCCACTGGCCAAATACGGTAATGTTAAAGATATCCATAATATCAGAAGCATATGAATATGAAATAAAAACATCACAGATAAAAAACATTTTTCTGATTACATTTTAAAACAACATTTTATATTCAAATTACATAATCCCAAACATTTTCTAGGTTCAGATCAAATATAATTGTTACAAAATACGCCAAGAGCGACATATGAAGATGCCCCTTTGGATGACCAAAGTACTAAATAGAAATAACTGACTTAATACAACATAGCGGAATCAAATAAAATAAAATAACAACTCCTAAATAGCTATCCATCATCCACTTGCTTATATCCGGATGCTTTATTCACCGACCTGTAATTTTCCCTTAAATTTTCCTTAGAAACCTTTTCTTCTCAAAATTAATTTAAAACCTTTTAAATCAAACTTAAACAAAGAAAATATATATACTCTATACTTTACTCAAAATCACCTTACCATGTTATATACACTTTACTCAAGTCATTGTTGATGAAAATATTTAAACCTTTGAAAGTTCCCCTTTCAAATCCATTGGAAGTACCCCTTTCGAAACCAAGTAAATCTTCTTTATAACCTAGGCCGAAAGGCTAAAACATTCCTTCCGAAACCATTCAAACTCTTCCTTTTGAAACCATTGAAAAATTGTCCTTTCATAAGCTTTAAAACCTTAGACATCCCTTTATAACATTTAAATATTACCTTCCGAAACCATTGGAAAACCTTTCCTTTCAAACATTTCGAAACACTTGGGAAACCACCGCTTGAAACCATTCTTTAAACCTTGGAAACCTTCCTTTTAAACCATTTGAAAGCATTGAAATGTCAAATCTTTCGAAAGCATTTGGGTTCAATTAAAACATGTGGAAACCTTTCAAAACCATTTAAAATTAACTCTTTCGAAACTTTTGGGTTCTACCTTCAACAGAGCAAAATGGTCATAAAACATTTAAGTCGAAAGCACTCTTTCGAAAGCTATTCCTAAGTAAAGCTATGATGGTATTGAAACGAAGCCTTCCGAAAGCATTGGAGAAGTGGCTTGAATTTAAAAAAAATGTATTCCCTTCGAAATCTTTATTTTGAAAGATGATAAAAGGAAACCCCTTAGAAAGCATTACTCACAAAAGGCGCAACCTATTTTGAAACCTTTCCTTTAAGACGTTTGACTCAGCCAAAAGCCAACCAAGTCGAAAGCATACCCTTCGAAAGAAAAACAAGCGCATGTTCATCTCAAAAAAAGGTCACGTCTTGACCCCATCGAAACCCTATGTTTCGACCCAGTACGTTTCGCTTAAGTCCAATTTTCTACGTACCAAGTATATTGATACCATGCGCATTAGTTTCGATAGTGATGAAGGCGAAACTACTCATTTGAAACCACTACGTTGATAGAGGCGAAACATATTAAAAGCATGTAAAATCTATTTTTAACTTTAAAAAGAAATACTTTTGAACTAACCTGCCTTTTTTGTCAAAATTTTATTGGTTGTTAATTTTATTTAGTAAAAGTGCTGCCAAAATTTCACAAGTAAATAATTTAAATAATTTACAAAAAACCTCTTCTCCTTTTATAAATATATAAAATATTTAAGTCCCATACCTTAAATAATTTTATATATCTATTAAAACACTTAGGAAAATTTTACAAAAATTCCAGCAAATCATTTTTAATATGTTTTCTAACATATATTTACTTCAGACCCAAAACATAAATAATTTAGCCGTAAATTTTTTTAAACCCAAATAATCATTTTCTGCACTAGAAAATTATTACAAAATCCACATTGATTCAGAAAATTATGAAAATTGAAACTCATCTCTAAAATATCTTTTCTGATATAAATCTAAATTCGCAAGGCATTTAGATGTCATTTAATAGGGTTTTCACATTAAAACATATCATAAAACCTATATGAACCAGCATAAATCATCAATAAGCATATATAAACATTTTATCCTTCAAAATTATGGCATAACATTGCAACTAAATTCAGATTATCCTTGAAACCGAAAAAATTTATGAAAAAAAGGGATGTAGTCATTATTCACCTTAGCTTTGAGATTAAGGAGTTTGAGATTTGGATATCTTTGATTTGATTAATCTTCTTCCTTAGCTTTCCTTGTTTATCTTCCTCTTTCTTGCTAATGGTGGCCGGCCTCTAATTTAGTTTGATATTGCAAATGAACATATGAATGAATTCCTAAGGGTTTAGGGTATAATAATAATCTTATCTACTTTGCCCTCACTTATTACCCTTATCTATTTTAATTTATGTTAGCCCATTTTAATTTATTCATTAATATGGCACGACTACCCCTATTAATCACAAATCTCATTCCCCTAATCATAACATTATTTTATTTAATTTGGCTAATTAAATATCTTAAATAATGGTACTAAAAATTAGGGTCGTTACAGGATCCCCTCCTTAAAGAATTTCGTCCACGAAATTACGATAAGATACACAACAAATCAATCATAAAGGTAAAACCTACCATCAAACAAATTAGGATAAGCGTCTCTAATTCTGCTCTCAGTCTCCCAAGTGTAGTCTCTCTCATCGTCAAGCCACTGGACTTTCACTAATTTGTTGTCTTGTTCCTTAGCCTCTTCTCATCTCTCGCGACTATACGAATTGGCTTTCTAACTATAGTTAAGTCCGGTTCTACTACGAAATCATTTAACATAGTGGGTGCTATAGTAGTCTCTGGGTCTCTAACACACTTCCTCATATGAGAAACATGGAAATGTCATAGACTCCTACCAAGCTATTCGGTAACTCTACTCTATATGCGAGTTTTTCGATCCTCTCTACAATGGGAAAAGGTCCAACGATTCTCGGTGCTAACTTCCCTGATTTTCTGAATTTGATCACATCCTTCATCGGTGACACCTTAATAAACACATGATCTCCAACAGAGAACTCCAAGTCTTTCCTTCTTCTATCTGCATAACTATTCTGCCTAGACTGAGCTTCCTTCATCCTAGCTCGAATCGACCCAGTCTTCTCTACAGCTTCTCTAACCGAATATGGATCAAGAACCAACCTATCCCCGATTTCCAACCAACAAATGAGAGATTTGCATGGCCTTCCATACAAAGCTTCAAACGACACTATCCTTATACTAGTCTGATAACTGTTGTCATATGAAAACTCGACTAAGTATAGATGGTCTTCCCATGATCCCCCAAAATCTAACACATAAGCTCATAACAAATCCTCTAAGACTTTGTTAACTCTTTCTGTTTGCCCATCATTCCAAGGATGGTAAGCGATAATCATCTTGAACTTGATTCCTAAAATTTTCGATAGACTCTTTCAGAACTCGCCAGTGAACAAGGAATCTCTATCATTTACTATACAATAGGAATTCTGTGTAATCTAACTACATTCTTCAAAAATAACTTAGCCAAAACAGGTGTCGTCCTAGTTGACTTAAATGAAATGGGAACTCTTGGCCTTTCTATCCACCATGACCTATATACTTTCATTTCCTCTATTAAATCTTGGCAACCCGTTTATCAAATCCATAGAAATATAATCCCACTTCCATATCGTAATATCTAATGGCTGTAGCAACCCACTTGGCTTCTAATGTTTGGCTTTTACCTGTTGACAGTTCAAACATTGCTTCACAATAAGCCAACATCCCTCTTCATGTCCTGATACATCTTAGTTCCTCCTGGATGAATAGTGAATTTCGAACGATGACATTCCTCCAAAACTTCTCTCCTAATGTCTCCCATATTCGGAACACACAATCTTCCTTTCTTTCTCAACCACCCATTTTGGTCAAGATTAAAATCCTTCAAGTCATCGCTCTCCATTCCATCCTTTAACTTCTTGATCCGTTCAACCAATACTGGATCCTCATCGTGTTTAAAAGTAATCTTTTTGATCATTACCGGTCGAACTTCTAAACAAAACAATGCAACGGTTTCTCCACTAGACCCAGCGTCAGATCTCCACTACACTCTACAAGCCGACAACGCTTCCAAATCTTTCCACTCCACTATCATAGCCAATATTGCATTCTGATGCTTTCGGCTAAGTGCATCTACTACCTTATTACCTTTCCCTGGTGTGTACTCAATTCCAAAATCATAAGCAGCAATAAATTCTAACCATCTCTGTTGTCTCATGTTCAGATCCTTTTGAGAGAACAAATACTTTAATGACTTATGATCCGTATATAACTCAAAACTCTCTCCCAAAAGGTAATGTCTCCACACCTTCAAAGCAAAATCACTGCGGATAACTCCAAATCATGCGTCGGATACTGAACCTCATGTGGTCTAAGCTCGAGAAGCATATGCAATCACTTTACTCTCTACATTAACACAACTTCTAATCCAGTTCCACATGCATCTGTGTAAACTATTAGATCCTGATTCCCCTTCGGAACAACTAATACAGGTACATGGGTCAATAAGTGTTTCAAGCTCTAGAATGCTTCCTCACACTTCCCAGTCCTCACAAACTTCACATCCTTTCGCGTTACTTGGTCATTGGCACTGCTATCCATGAAAAATCCTTAATGAACCCCCCTATAGTATCCAGCCAATCCAAGAAAACTCTTTATCTTAGTCACTGTCTCGGGCTCTTTCAATTATTCACTGCTTCAATCTTAGTCGGGTCTATAGATAACCCTTTCTCTGAAACTACATGACCAAGAATTCTTCTTCCGAAAATGACGCTTTGAAAAATTCGCTTTCGGCTGTTTCTACCTTTGCGTCTTAAGCACAATTCTATGATGAACTTCATGCTCCTTCTTATCTTTAGAGTATATCAACATTTCATATATGAAAACCAACACAAACCTATCCAAGTGCTCTCGATAAACTCGGTTCATCAAGTCCACAAAAAATGCCGGCACATTGTTAGTCCGCATGGCATAACTTACCATTCATACGATCCATATCTGGTCCTAAACGCCCTCAAAGGAATACTATCCTCTGATACTCTAAGCTAATGGAAACCTGTTGCTAAATCCAACTGAGAAAATACTTTGGGTCCACTTAACTGATCGAACTATCATCAATTCTCGGCAATAGATATCAATTCTTTATCGTCTTCTCATTCGACTTACGATAATCGATGCATAACCTCAATGATCCGTCCGGCTTCTTAGCAAAAAGTGCGGCTGCTTCATAAGGTGAACTACTAGGTCTAATAAAATTCTTGCCTTTCAAATCCACCAACTACACCTTTAGCTCCCTCATCTCGGGTAGGTGTCATCCTGCTTGGCCGCTTACTTACTGGTTCTACTCCAGGCACTAAATCTATCTGAAACTCAATGGCTCGTTTCGGTGGCAATCCTACTATAGGCTCGAACAAATCTTTGAATTCTCTAACCATGAAAACTCGATTCAACTCGTCTTCCAACTCCACAACACCCAACAAAGCATTCACCTCACAGCTAGGGTTTTCTAGTTATATACAATTCGACCACTACAGTCAAGATGTCTAAGTGATATTTTCCTATCATGGAAAAATATCCTAGCATCGTACTTACTTAACCAATCCATGCCCAAAATAATTTCGAACTCTACAAAGTCAAATACATGCAAACTGCAAACAAAGGTATGACCTAGAAAATCAAATTCTATGTGGTCACACTTCATCCCAAGTGTCACATACCTTCCTATTGGATTTGCAACCCTTAAGGAAGTAACTAACTATGAGGGTTTTAGGTTCAGCTTTTCTACCAAACAATGAGATATAAAAGAATGTGATGCACCAACATCAAACTGAACGCTAACAAACATACCATGAATCTGAAGTGTACCTCCCAACACTGCTTCCCCTTTCTCCTGCATTGTTGGTCCCGGCATAGTAGGCTCCAATGCAAATACTTTGCCTCTTCCATCCTTAGTAGGCTCTTTGCATTGATTCTTATAATGAACAATCTGATCGCATTTGAAGCATTAGATGTTCTTCTTCCCGATCACTTCCTTTGCCTTTCCAGTACGACACTCATTAGAAAAATGCCCCTTCTTATCGCACTTGAAGCAAACAACCTCAGACTTTCCTTTCTTCGTGGCTCCACCCATCTGACCACCCTTTTTATGAAAAAACTTCCTTTTATGACTCTATCCCACTTGGACCTCCTTCGCCTTATTCTTCTCCAGAGAAGCAAGCATCTCTTCGTGTCTTAAAGCCATTTCAACCACAACATCATAGGGATCTCTGATGTGAGGTAATGTAGCCCTTGCCCACTCAGGCTTCAACCCCCTGATGAACTTCTCATTACCCTTCATCACGGTATCCACAGTAACATACCCATGCCTAGCCAACTCTTCAAATCTTCTAGAATACTAACACAAACATCTCTCCCTGCTCTAACTAAGCAATCTTTTTGAGCAAAGCAGACTGCGCCATCACAGACGTGAACCTCTCTTGGAACCTCCTCTTACATTCATCCCATGTCATCGTCTCTTCATCCACTCCAGTCGTCACACTATTCCACCAAAATAAAGTTGCTCCTTGAAGCTGTCTCGAAGCTAGCCTTCTCTTCTGCTCTTTGTTAAGCCATATGTCTACAAAGATTCACTCACAATGCAGCAACCAGCTCTCCACCTCAATAGCATCCTCAGTTCCAATAAATGGCTTTCCTCCAAGCCTAATATAGTCTCTACTCAAGATAGCATAATTGTTGACCACTGGAGCTTCCTGAACTCCTACTCTAGCATTTCCTCCAATCACTCCAGCATCAATTCCAGCTTGCATCATATTCACGAAAAACGATACATAACTCACATATCCACTCGTGGGACTCCAGCACCAACAATTCCTGCTTATGCCTGACCTTGTTTCCTTTTAGTATTCAGTCTAGCATTTCCAATTGCGGTGGAGCTTCCTCCAAGATTCACTCTTCCACTTCTAGCATTCATACCTGTATTCAAGCATCGTGAGATACAGAAGAATAGCCTAAGAGAGATAGAAGAATAGAGATATAGCGTATTTATATAGCAAATACAAGTACATTACTATAGCATTATCTCAAACCTCGATCTTATCTCTAATTTCTTAGGATTATGTTTTCAAAGATCATTTTAGTCTAAAGTTTTTCAAAACCTATGCTTTGAT
This sequence comes from Allium cepa, assembly GCA_030765085.1. Lineage (NCBI taxonomy): Eukaryota > Viridiplantae > Streptophyta > Magnoliopsida > Asparagales > Amaryllidaceae > Allium > Allium cepa. The sequence continues at coordinate 454,306,791 of CM060938.1, read as the reverse complement.
ACCAAGTTGTGACATCCCCTATTTGCAGGCCCAAAGCTAAGCGCTACAGATGCTGCAGTCATCTACAGTATTAACTTCTGGTGACCAAATACGGTAATGTTAATGGTATCCATAATATCAGAAGCACATGAATATGAAATAAAAACATCATAGATTAAAAACATTTTTCTAATTACATTTCAAAAAACATTTCATATTCAAATTATATAATCCTAAAAATTTCCCAGGTTTAGAGCAAATATAATTATTACAATGCCAAGGGTGACATATGAAGATGCCTCCTTGGATGATTAGTGTACTAAATATACATAACTAACTTAATATAATGTAGCGGAATCAAACAAAATAAGACAGCAATTTCTAAATAACTACCTTCAGCCACCTGTTCGTCTCCGGAAGCTTTATTTGCCGACCTACTAAAAATCTGTAAATCCTCAACCCTCAGCCTACCCAAATCAATTTTAAGCACCCAATTTTAAGGGAAAAACATAAACTTCGAGTCATACATAAAGCCTGGTATGAATAATACTATACATCTCGGTTATTCGATGTTAAGTGAGACCACACCGCTTAATGGAATGGGTTTCCCCTCACTAATATCCTTTTAAAACATATCTTTTTAGAAAATCATAATCCTGTAACCAAAACTAGTTAAAACTGTAAAGCATTATCATATAAACATACATATCAGGTAACATATAAACTACCTGTCTGAACACTATAGTTTTGTTTCACAAATTACTAATCTTTGGCTGACTCAGGCCTACCAGACAATATATAAACAAATAATATAACACCTGTTAGACACTCCTCTTCTGGACGGTCAGTCCCTAACTTATCTTCTCCCAGGGTCACCTGATCCTAATGGTTTTGCGGACTCACCAATAACCTACCTTTGTACAAATATATATTCCGTCTGTGTGTAACATCATTTTAGTCTTACCCGTGACAAAGCCCTACACACTGGAATTTTGGACTAAATTTTCTTGGGGCTAATAGCTAATGTATAGGGCGCGGCCCTATACCAGTCCTATCTGGTATACAAATATCCGAGTCATTTTACTTAAGGTAATCTTCTCCAAAAATTTCCTTGAAAACCTATTCTTCTCAAAATTAACTTAAAAACTTTTAAATCAAACTTAAACAAGGAAAATATATATACTCTATGCTTTACTCAAAATCACCATGCCATCTTATATACACTTTACTCAAGTCTTTGTTGATGAAAACATTTAAACCTTTGAAAGTACCCTTTCGAATGCATTGAAAGTATCCCTTTTGAAACCAAGTAAACCCTTCTTTATAAGCTGGGCCGAAATGCCAAAACATTTCTTTCAATACAATTCAAACTCTTCCTTTCGAAACTATTGAAAAACCTTCCTTTCGAAAGATTTAAAACCTTAGACATCCTATCTTTAAAACATTTAAACATTGCCTTTCGAAACCATTGGAAAACCTTTCCTATCAAACCTTGCAAAACCATTGGGAAACCACCCTTTGAAACCATTCTTTAAACCTTGGAAACCTTCCTGTTAAACCATTCGAAAGCATTAAAACGTAAAACCTTTCGAAAGCATTTGGGTTCAATTAAAACACGTGGAAACCTTTCGAAACCATTTAAAATTAACTCTTTCGAAACCTTTGGGTTCTACCTTCAACAGAGCAAAAGGGTCATAAAACATTTAAGTCGAAAGAACTCCTTCGAAAGATATTCCTAAGTAAAGAAGTGATGGTATCGAAACCAACCATTTCCGAAAGCATTGGGGAAGTGGCTTGAATTTCAAAAAAAACAAAGTATTCCCTTCGCAACCTTTATTTCGAAAGATAAGAAAAGCGGCAGCGAGGGGTTTCGACCCCTTCGAAAGCATTACTCAAAACAAAAGGCGCAACCTATTTCGAAACCTTTCCTCTAAAACACTTGACTCGCCTAAAAGCCAACCAAGTCAAAAGCATACCCTTCGAACGCAAAGCAGGTGCATTTTCATCTCAAAACAAAGTCACGTCTCGACCCCATCGGAACCCAAGTTTCGACCCAGTACATTCCGCTTAAGACCAATTCGCTACGTACCAAGTATATTGATACCATGCGCATTGGTTTCGATAGTGATGAAGGCGAAACTACTCAATCGAAACCCCTGTGCTAAAAGAGGCGAAACATGCTAAAAGCATGTAAAATATGTTTTTAACTTTGAAAAGAAATACGTTTCAACTAACCTGCCTTGTTTGTCAAAATTTTATTGTTTGCTAATTTTATTTTCTAAAAGTGCTGCCAAAATTTCAGAAGCAAACAATTTAAACAATTTACAAAATACCCCTTCTCCTTTTATAAATATATAAAACATTTAAGTTTCATACCTTAAATAATTTTATATACCTATTAAAACACAAGGAAAATTTTACAAAAATTGCTAAAAGTCATTTTTAATACGTTTTCTAACATATATTTAATTCTCACCCAAAACATAAATAATTTAGCCGTAAATTATTTTAAATCCAAATAATCATTTTCTACACTACAAAATTATTATAAAATCCACATTATTCAGAAAATTATGAAAATTGAAACCTATCTCTAAAATACCTTTTCAAATCTAAATCTTATTAGCAAGGCATTTAGATGTCATTTAATAGGGGTTTCATATTAAAAAATATGATAAAACATATATGAACTAGCATAAATCATCAACAAGCATATATAAAGATTTTATCCTTCAAAATCATGGCATAACATTGCAAATGAATTCATATTATCCTTCAAACCGAAAACATTTAAGAAAACAAGAGTTGTAGTCATTATTCACTTTAGCTTTGAGATTAAGGAGTTTGACATTTGAATAGCTTTGATTTGATTAATCTTCTTCCTTAGCTTTTCTTGTTTATCTTCCTCTTTCTTGCTAATGGTGGCTGGCCTCTAGTTTAGTTTGATATTGCAAATGAATGCACGAATGATTCCTAAGGGTTTAGGATATAAGAATATTCTTATTCCAACTTTGCCCTCACCTGTTACCCTTATCTATCTTAATTCATGTTAGCCCATTTTAATTTATTCATTAACATGACACGACTACCCCTATTAATCACAAATCTCATTCCTCTAATCATTACATTATTTTATTTAATTTAGCTAATTAAATATCCTAAATAATATTACTAAAAATTATAGTCGTTAGATAAGTACTAATCAAGAGAGTGGTAGGCTAGACTTTCAAGGTCGCCTTCTATGCATAGGGAGAAAAGGTCTCACGCTTTAGATCATTATCATCACCATTCTCCATCTCGGCGTTGAACTCCGACTCTGCCTAGGCGCAGGATGAGTCCTCATCCCATCGTTTGCAAGAATATCCTTCAGCAGGCTACCAACCTCAGGGAATAAATGCACATTCTCCGCCAATAACTTAACAGAAGCAAGCTTGAAATAATAGGGGTGAAGTTTTGTTTGATGACGAGAATGAAGAACCATTTTCAAATGAGATTCTGAACACTTACATCCACCGACGGTATGCTTTGCCGCCCATAGACAAGTATGATGGGAATGCTAACCCGTTTGATTACATCACTACCATTAGTTCCATTACCCCTACCGGTCAGCTTTTCAGTCCAAAAAATGCTTGCTCTTTCCATCCACTCTCACTAAATTGGCTTCTACTGGTTATTGCATCTGTGGCCAGGCATCATCCATTCCTGGCCCTAGTTGTGCTCAGATTTCTATACTCAATTCTTTACTTCCAAGACCCATGTTATGATGGCTAGTGAGCTAGCTAACATTAATCATGGTCCCACTAAAAGCTTGCGGTTGTATGTTAACCATTTCAACAAAGAGTCCACCCCAGGTTAGGGGCGCGGACATGAATGGCTTGGTTATGGCGCTTTGTATGGGGGTTAGATACAAGTCCGAAACATAGAGACAAATTCAAAAATAGCTGGCTACATCCCTGACTGACTTTTATCAATAGGCGAATGGCGTGACGAGGAGGGAAGATGCAAATCTTTCAGACAACGATAATAAAACTAGGCATCTTGCCTAAGTCGGTCCTTACAATAACAATAAAAAACGAAGCAACAATCATCATAATGACACTAAAAGGTGAGCAGAGGCTCTCACTCAGTGCAAGCCCAAGTATGCTATTTATTCTACCCTGAATGGGGATATCGCCACAAAATATCTTGTCATCTGGGATCGGGTGCCCTTTCTTAGGCCTAACACTACCAAAAATAGAAAAAGGGAAGAACCTCGCGGTAATGCCAAGTACTATGAGTTCCATCAACTTAATGGGCACTTCACTGTCGAGTGTCAGGTGCCTAAGACGAAAGTAAGAGACTCATCCAGGAAGGAACACTTCCAAAGTTTTTTTGCGATCAAATAGAACGGAATAACCATGACAACTGGCCAACTTAGCCCTAGCAACCCAATAACGTCACAACTATCATCGACATCTTGACCATATGCAAAGGCCTACATGTAGTTGGCAATAGCCGAAAGCATGGTCACCGTATCAAAGAAAAACTGCCACAGTCTAGAGTATCAAGCATTGAAAGCACCCCGACTGGAATCAAATCAGTCTATCACCTTTACTATCGAGGATAAGGAAGTAGTCTTTTACCAAATCATGATCCAATGGTTGTCACTCTTGCTATGGCTAAATCCAAAGTACATCGGGATTCCATCGATGGGGGTAGCTCAGTCAATGTCATCTTTAAACATGCCTTCAAGGCCCTCAAACTTTATGCTTCCACCCTCACCCCATATGCCTTGATAATTTATGGCTTGGGGCGTGGGTGTTATTCTAATGGGCACCACCTCACTTATGACAGCGTTTTGCCGAGATCCTCTTACTGCAAAGATTTAGGTAAAATTTGTGGGAAGCGACTTCCCTTTTGCATATAATATGTTAATAGGATGACTAACCCTTGCCAAAATGGGTCCATCATCTTCTTCAACCTCCTTGTCATGAAGTTTCTCGTCTAGGGCTGGGTCAGTGAGATTAGAGGTTATCAGTAAAAGGCTAGGGAGTGTTATGGAACCTCCCTTAGGTAACAAAAATGGATGCTTTATACTTCAAGAAGAACTTGCAACAATTAGAGGTGGGTCACTCGAAGGAACCACCAAGCTGGTCAGTGCTTCGATTCATGTTGAGACCGCCCCTAATTTTAAAGCATCGACTCCTTTCACTAGTACAAATCCACTTGAGCAGGCTACAATAATTAGCAATGTGTCGCCCAGGAGAGTGCCAACCACTTACGTTGGGACCGTCCTTGCCATTGAAGAATCAACAGCTGGTGGTGTGCCACCCAAGAGTACCCACGAGTCTAACAACGCTCAAGGTCATATCGGCACCACCTTTGGCCATAAAGCCGCATCAAATAACCACGTTCATCCATGAGTAAACTTGAGCCCAGCAGCACTTAGGGTCATGCTAGGACCGTCAGTCACATTGAAGGCTAGGATGGTGGAATCTTATGTCCCTAGCCACTCCCCAAAGAATTAGAGAGCTTATCACGACATAGAATGAACAAGAAACTCCCTGTTGGCATATGAGGTCACTAAATATAACAACTCCTACCCTCTCAACGCTGAAAGATTCACCTATGAGAGCCATGGCAACATCATTACCCCGACTCGAGTATAAATATATGCCCCTGCTAAGGAAATCTAGTGTGCATCTTTACGCACTAGACCAGTTCGACTTTGGAACAAACTCGAACCAATAGGACAACCCATTCGACCCTCACAAGGATGACTCAGGCATTTAAGGTGGGTCGACTGCCCCTTGGAACCAATCTCCATAGATGGTGCTGGCCCTAACAAAGTCATTTAAATCATTACCGAGCTCACTTTAGAAATTAAAGTGGATCTGATCAAGTTCCTACAACAAAACAAAGATGTCATCGCATGGAGGCACATCAACATGACTGGCATTGATCCTAGGATTATTTTCCATGCTTTCAATATTGATCCAAAATTCATACCTATACGATAAAACATTGACCGCTTAACCCAGAAAGGTACTGAGCTCTCAAGGAAGAAGTAAAGAAGCTGTTAGCCAATGGCTTTGGAGGCAAGATATCAGGTATGTGTAGCAAACCCAATGCTGGTTAGAAAGCCAAATGGGACTTGAAGAGCATCCACTGATTTCTCTGATTTCAAAAAAACCTATCCCAAAGATAGTCTTGCTTTGCTTTGCATAGATTTGCTTATGGATGCAACTAATGGTCATGAGCTCCTAACCTTTATAGACTCGTATTCTAGATACAATCAAATACGATGCATGGACCGGACCAAGAGCACATCTTTTTCATTACCAACACCAGCCTATACTACTATTACGCCATGCCTTTTGGTTTGTGAAATGCTGGTGCTACGTATTAGCGACACATCAACCATGTGTTCTTCGAACAGACTGGCTGATCCATGGAAGTTTATCCGGATGACATGTTGGCGAAGTTTAGGAAAGCCGAGTGGCACGTTAGAACTTAGCCAGGACATTCCACATCCTACGTCTGATAGAGTTAAGGGAATGCCCTAGGAGCAATTATGTAATTTGTTGCATATACTTTACTCGCAATCAATCTTGTTCGAAATAAAATACGTTTTTTTATACACCTGATATAATGTGTTATATTAATTAATTAATTTAATTAAAAGTTAATAGAAAATACATAAATGGTATGTCTTGTGATAGTAGTTGCAAAGTGTTGTAACCATGGGTAATTTATCATAATGAAATCAAATTTACCATTTTAAATGTTCTTAGCCAAGATGCATCGAGTCTGGACGTCGATGTATTCATTGAGACTATAGTATGTAACGCTCTCCAAGTGTTGGGCAGTGTATTACTCATGACTGTTGGGAGCACCTAGGGGTTACATACTACTAGCTAGTGGATAGCTATGAAATGACTCACTCAATAATTCTTTTGGTTAGTATAACAAAGGTCAAACAGAAAATGCCGATGTGATTGATTTACACAGTTCTCTCGACTTGAGAATCCCATTGATCCTCAATATGAAAGCTCTTTATTGATTATAGTCAAATTATGGCATGTCGTCCATCGAGTAACTATAATTAGGTCGAGTGGAAGTATTGGAAGTGCGCGCTATTCGAGAAAGGATTCGTCTCTGCAATTATATGAGTTTGGTGTCACGATCAACTCAAGTCAAGTCAAAGTCTCTGCCAGAGCAATTCAGTTAATAATAATTGTTATTATGGAACCAAGCAATTTGTGTTTGGACTATAGAATCGAATACGGATGATATAGCAATTTTCGACTATTACCAAATTCTATAAATTCAAAGTGATATAGTTTTGACAAAGATAATTGGTGTAAATAAAATTCACAACCAGGTAATGCTAAATTAAAGTAAAATTGGATTTTACCAAAACTAAGTAACCGATAAATTTTGCCAAAATATCACACCACCTGCTAAGTGACGTGTGAACGTTAATATTCGAATAGTTCGATATTAATCACCGACAGAATTTTCACTTAACGAGTTATACAACCAAAACGATGTATTAACCTTTGACCAAATGATTTAATTAATTTATAATTACTAAAAATTAATTGATATTTATAAAATATAAATTGTAAAATTTGATTATGATTTGATGAATATATATATATATATATATATATTATTAAATATATTTTATAATAGTTATAAATATATCAATCGATATACGATATCGATAAGCGATTAAATTAGATTTAATTGTATAATATTTTGTTTGGGCCCTAAATGGGTTTAAAAGCCCATAAAGGGGCTAGAAAATTTGGCTATAATGATGGATTAATGTGGCCATAAAATGGTGTAACACATATTTGAGATGGAGGGCTAAGATGGAATAGAATTGATAAGAGATGATGTAGGATTTTGATTGTAAAATATCTCTTAATTCCCCACCGTATAAGCATCTTCACCCCCAACCTTAAGGACTTTTTCAAGCCTTCAACCTGATCTATTGTTGACCGAATTCCTTTCTTCCATCCCCTTACTTTCTCCAGTGCAAATCGAATCGAATCGACCGCTATTTGATAGCTAAAGGTCAACGGTTCAAGGAGCAATCTGCTGAATCGGAAAGAGTTTCAAAGGGAAGAGTTTACCTTTTCAAGATGTACTTCAATTAAGGTACGATTTTAGAAGATTATAATTAATGATTTTCACTATAATGTTTTTATCATATATATGTATATATATACATTAATATTAGTTAGGTGATGATTTTGATATGCAAGCAATGTTGTCATAGATAGTTTTGGTTATTTGTATGTAAATATTTATGTAAAAAACCAATTTTTTATCATATACGTCGGATCAGTGTACCTATATGTAAAAATAACATAATTTTATATTTAAATTCATATATATTATTTAACTATATATATATAGTCCATAAATAGTTATAACATCATATTATTGTTAAAATCAGTCATATAATTATATATGTAATATATTATAGTAAAATCAACTTTTAAAGTAAAAAATAATTTTATATAAATATTTATTATTATTTAATACTATTTAAATCAATTTAATTCATAAATAAATTATATTAATTTGAATTTAGTATGAAAAATATTTTCCAAATTTTGTAAAATTATATTGGCTCCAGATAAGCTCTTGATAAACTTCAAATATGATTTAGGATTTATTAAAAATTAATTAATTATTTATATTTTTATCAATTTTCAAATGAATATTTAATTAAAATGAATATTTAATTAAAATGAATTTTAAATTAAAAAGCATATATGATTATTTCTAAGCTGTCCACATGACCTTGGATTTAGTAATTTTTTTGATCTTGAATAATTTTTTTGATTAATATATATATATATATATAACTATATATTATAAATATATTTGTATACATATATATTAAAAAAATTACTTTATTATTATGTATATGTATACGTGTATATTATTCATGGTTAAAAAAAATATTTTAATATTTTAAATAATTTATTTATATTTAAATAAATATATTTTAATAATATGTATATATGCAATATTAATATTTTATTTATGAGATTGTATATACGCAAATATATATATATATATATATATATATATATATCAAGGCATAAATTAAATATAACTACATAACTTATAATTTTAAGTAAACTAAGATTTTATTTAAATAATATTTAAAAGTGTTTAAAATAAAGTAGACTTCATAGGCCCAATAAAGATCCAATAAAGGAATTTTTTGAAATTCGCTCATAATTTCGGCTGCGGGCTGGTCCAGTTCCAATAACGTCAATAGTCAGTACACTATTATACCAAATCCAAAGAAGTGCTCCTTTGTTGTCCAGTCTAGCAAATTCTTAGGTTACGTTGTGAGTGCCATGGGCATTAAATAAAATCCTAGTAAGATCCAAGCTATCCAAGATATGTAAGTTCCTCAAACTGTGAAGCAAGTGTGGAGCTTGAACGAGATGATAGAGACATTAAGCCGGTTTATATCAAAGTCAACTAACCGATGTCTCCCCTTCTTCGGCCTCGTAAAGAAAGGAAATTCGTTCACTTGGAGCGAGGAATACGCACGCTAAGGCATTCGAAGAACTAAAACAACATTTGGCACTCCTTCGATACTACCGAAGCCCGTCGATGAGGAGAATTAACATCCATACTTAGTAGTATCTGACCACACAATCAATGCTGCCTAAATCAAGGAAGATAAGTAGGTACGACGGTCGATATATTATATCACAAAGATATTGACCGACCCAGAAACAAGATACTCTAGCTTGGAGAAGCTTGCTTCTACCTGCTCATGGAAGTCTAAAAATTCGGTCATATTTCCAAGCATATCCCATCAAGGTCCTAACCAATCACCTCTAATGAAAATCCTTAGCCAGCCCGACATAATAGTACAATTCTTGAAATGGTATATCGAGCTTGGGCAACATCACATCTCCTTCTAGCCTCACGCTTCCATCAACGGCTAGGCCGTTGCTGATTTTATTGCCAAGTGCCATGGCTTGGACAATCTGGAAGAGGAGCCCATCACTGGCCAGCCAGCTTGGCACCTGTATATGGATGGAACATCAAATGAGCAGGGGCAAGGTTCGACATAGTCATTTTCATGCCTAAAAGAAAGAATTGTGTTTGTGGTATGCTTTACTTTCAAGGCAACCAAAGCCGATTACGAAGCTGTCTTGGACAGCCTTAGGATAGCAAAGGAATCACATGTGGAGTCTATCTATGTTTTCAATGACTCATCATTGGTCGTCTATCAGATTGGCGAGCACTTTTAAGTGAAGGACAAGACATTGACACTCCCTGGGTCCCTTTAGAGATTCGAGGCACATCCTTAAATGAACTGAGGGCAACAACCATGCAAATAGATGCACCATCCATGGATAACTTGATGACGCCCCTTATCAGATATGTAACAAGCGAGGACCTTCCTGCCAACCGTAAGTAAGCTAGGAAGATTATCTACTGGGCTCCTAAATACACGATTCTAGATGGAAGGCTCTACAAATAGGGGTTTGCCACACCATTTCAACAGTGCTTGTCCATAGATGAAGCTGACCAGATTCTTGAAGAGCTGCATGAAGGATTCTATGAGGATCGGGCTAGGGGAAAAGGCTATTCGGTTTATCCGACTTTGTGATCAAGCAATATTTAGACGAGTCAGAATGACCAAACAGAGAAATTGTCATGCAAGAATCCAAAGTAATAACTGCCAAACTCGGATATCGAGTAGAAGTGATAGATGAAGCCATGAACACATCAAAGGCTCATAAAATAGCCAATACACTAGGAAAATATAGGCACAAAGTCTAACGCTTGAATATTAATCAAAGTCATGGATCAGTACTGATCCATGGAGGTTGCCCTAAACTACTTCAATTCTTATAATGTGTAATGTTAAGATGCTCACTAACTTGAACATATAATCAAATGAAAGTTCACTTGCCTTAAACAAACCAAGCACTCGATAGACAAATCAATTGCTGACAAGCTACATTCAAGCCAAAATTTCCACTCAAATTCAACCTCGCATCGACACGACTTGACGCCACGGACCAAGACATGAGCGAAGTAAGCAACCGTAACAGATCGAAGAAAGTTTCCAATCAAATGTATGGATTGCTACTAATCCCTATCCATGGATCGGTATCTATCCCCTAAAATCGATGACATGGCCACAATTTTCCTCAAGCAAGTTCCAATGGACGTGGGGAATGTGGGTGCAATAGTGGCAGAGTGATTTCAGGCGACCTGCATCAATAAATAGACAAGGAGAGGCAACATTTTTAGGGACTTTTTCAGTCATTTACAAATTTCTATATAGTTATTGCAATCCCGAGCATTTATACCTATCCATAAGAACATCACTTGTAAATGTCAACCAAATCAGCAACAAAGTTAAGTGGGCGTAGGCAGTGATTAACCGAACAACTATAAAGTTTGTGTGTCTTGTTTTCACCCGTTTTCATTTATTTCTTCTCTTATTCCTTTTCTATAATTCTCTAGGTATTTGTGCCGCATTTTGGTGCAAACATTTTGATGCTTTCACTGAGAGATTACTTAAATTCAATGACTTGAGACCTGAGATTGAAAAGGATGACGAGACCGTTAACTAGTAAAATCGCTATTGGAGGAAGCCAACAAGGATGTGGGAGTGGTTAGGAAGTCCTCAGGATCTAACCCCTTTCCATCTACATAACCAGAGATGAGATGGGGACGATGATGATAGAGATGCAAAATGGGATGATAACCCGCCATGAATAGATGATGAAGGGATTCTTAAAAGGATAGGACAACTGGGAACAACCGAAATAACTGTAAGCCAAAACTGGAGGCCAGAAATAAGAGCAAACATGGTTGGAATCGAAGTAGAGAAAGTCGAAGGAACCGTATAGAAATGCCTAGGATCAGTACCAATCCAGGAGTTCGTATCAGCATTGATCCGAGAATTCATGGAGGTGGCGTCGGGTTGACACCAAGACTAAGGAACGCTCATTTGAGGGATGCTGTTGGATAACAGAACTTGAATAAGGACGTAAGGGCACAACTATAAGAATACGTGTCAGAGTTTCCCCATAGGAACAGGGGAATAATAAAAATATAGAGTGGAGACTTCAGTTAGATGATGATGGAATCGCTTAGATAGTTAGACGAGCAATGAGTTGTGGACTGCCAGATCAGAATTTAGAGGATGTAAACAGAAATCCATTCACTCCCAACTTTCGGTACGCAAGGAATCCACCTGATTTCAAGATGTCGACATTGAAAATGTATGATGGAAATGAAAGTCTAGTGGATTGTATACTATCTAACTTGTATATAATAAGCAAGTATGTAAATTAATGCCGTAATAGACAATAAATAGTAAAATATAAAAGCGTGCAAGCCAGAGTTTTTATATTGGTTCGAACCCCTCGTCCTACGTCCAGTCTCGAAGCTTCCCTTCACTATTTCCTTTAAACAAACTACCCTCAATTTTCCCAGAGGAATAGACTTAATACAAATGTGCCTTTGACAATCTTGTGTTCCAGCAACATAGTTTTTGACTTACCATACAAATCTTCCTATGATCTCCTTTGAGTATATTAATATGATTGCTTCGAGTTGCAGGAAGTGATTTAACCAAAAGGTTATAGTGGATTGAGAGTATGTAATAAGTGTATATGCAAGAGAGTGCTTTTGAAATCAGTAAAGAATAGATCAAATCAAGTTAAGATGGATAATTTACTTCTCAATCAAGATGTTATTTATAGAGTTAAAGAGATGCAAATGAAGAGTTGTCACTCTTCGAAGAAATCGTTTTGTTTTAATGGCCAAAACAATTCACAAAAGATGATAACCTCTAGTATAAAAAAGAAGCGTCTTTTCAAATGTGATAGTTTTTGCCATGACAGACGTCTGTGGTATAATGGCAAACGTCTGTGACTAGTTTTAATTTTTAACCCGAGACTTGTCACAGACGTCTGTTAGTATACCTCATACGTCTATGAGGTGAAATGCAGTTTTCTACTTGTTTTTTATGTATATAAATTGTATATGCATATATAATCAAGGATACCTTAACAATATTTTATCTTGGACTCTTTTACAATAGAATAACCTTAGTATGGTCAACGAATCTTTGTCTCTCTTTGAGTCTTAATATTTTCAATAATATCTTCAATCATGGTGTCTGCTTATAGTATATCCTGTAATTTTGATAAAGTCTATATATGTATATGATTGTATAGTTGTTACCATTGAAACATAAGTTGGAGGTTCTAACTATATCCCCTTTTGATGATGACAAATATATAATCACAACTCAACTATACATTCATATAATCAGATATCAACAATCTTCCCCTGTGTATGTGCTTCTCCCCTTATGTATATGCATAGATTTATCCTCGTTTGACATTATTGAAATGGGGGAATATGATAGAGATATCGTAAATAATCATGACATGCTACCATCAAATATTAATGTTCAGCGCAAAAGGAAACACAATTTTTTTAAAATAACCATAAGTGCTAACAAAATAAATGAAAATAAAGTCTAATTATACTGATTGTGCGAATAGGATAATCCTCCGTAATCCTCGTAATATTCCCAGTTGGAAGATAGATCCTGCTCATTTATGCCTGGCCACTACATCTAGTCATTGTACTCCGTATCCTCTTAAATAGAAAGGCCTTGAAATGTCGTGTATGGTTGTTGGAAATGTCAAGTGTCGAACACTTACATCTCATCACTGTCTTCCTCCTCCTCCTCAGGTTGTATATCAATAGGAGTCTTCCCTTGCGCACTTCGGTCGGGTGATGTACCTACAGGAGAGGTTTGTGCATGATAGACTGGTGTTTGTTCTCAAGGTGGAGGTGTTGGGGAAGGTAAGGACGATGATCGTAAGGAAGATCGGCCACGTACCTTACTTATTACTTTTCCTAAAGTGGATACCACTTTATCCAATGTCTTCTTCGTCTTCGTCATCCTAGGGGAGAAAGAAAGTTCCTGTCCCGTCATCTTTTTATTTAAAGCTTGCTGATTGGCCGTGATTATTCTTTGATTTTAATGGCCAAATCAGAAAGAGATTCGTCCGGTGTTGGTTCAAAACGAGCTTTTTGTACCTCGGGGTCGGAATAATATTTGGCATGATGACTAGACGAAGGTTGTTGTTGAGAAGTATGTGAGTAGCTTTGTCGAGGAGTCCTAGTTGGAGGTGGCTCATGGTGTTCTTCTTCGTGTTTCCATTGAGTCCATTGGCTAGAGGGGATAATACGAGGAGGGATTTTTGGAAGATGCATTAGCGATAAATATCGTGGACCACTATCTTTTGCGGGAATTTCTTCGTACTGTGATACACAAAGGGACGTTAAGCTTTTGCAAGATGCGCATGATATAAGGAGCATAAACAATGGAACGACGATGCTTCCTTATCATTCGATGCTTCCTTATAATTTATATCTAATATTGAACCAAAAAATTATAAGGAAGCATCGTCGTTCCACTGTTATAATTCGATGCTTCCTTATCATTCGATGCTTCCTTATCATTCGATGTTTCCTTATCATTCGATGCTTCCTTATAACATTTATTCATTGGTTGAAAATTCTGTAAGCTTTACTTTGATCAGAATATTCTACAAAAATTCCTTCATTGGCTTTTTAATCGAATTTTCCAAGACTATCTTTTGTATTTAGAATAAAGCATTTTGATCCAAATATTCAAAAATATGATATATTTGGTTTCTTTTTGAAGAACATTTCATAGTATGTATTTTTAGTCATAGGTCTAAGAGTTACTCGATTTAATATGTAACAAGTAGTAGCAACTGCTTCAGACCGAAAATTCTTTAGCAAGTTACTGCCATTTAGGAGTATTCGAGCATATTCTTACAAGGCGCTATTTTTTCTTTCGAATACTCTGTTTTGTTGCGATGTTCTTGAAAATGAAAAATTATGAGTAATTCCTTTCTTATCAGAAAAGTTTGTAAATAAATCAGTTTCAAATTCTCCATCGTGATCACTTCTTATACTTTTTATTTTTAATTCATTAGAGTTTTAATTCATTTAGCAAAAGTTTTAAACATTTCGAATGTATCACTTTTATGTTTTAAAAATAGCGTCCAAGTATATCTTGGAAAATTGTCTACAATTATAAAAACATATTTATTATGATTTATCGAATGTACTTGAGTTAGACCAAATAAGTCCAAATGAAGTAATTCAAGAGTTGTTTAATAGAGATTTTTGTTTTAGAATTAAGTGAGCTTTTCGTTAATTTTCCAAGTGGATATGCATCGCATAAATTTTTAACTTTGATATTTATTTTGGGTAATCCTCTTACTAAATTGTTTTTAGCTAACTTTTTCGTATATTTAAAATTTATATGAAAAAATCTTTTATGTCATATCCATGAATCATCATGATTTGCGGTTAAACGTAAATCATTATTATGATTAATATTCATGTTTAGAATATAAATATTTCAATTTCTTGTTGCTTCAAAAATTAATTTTTTATCTTGATCAAAGGTATTGCATTTATCTTTTTCAAAATCAATTCTAAAACACTTATCACATAATTAACTTATACTAAGTAAATTATGTTTTAAGTTTTTAACTAATAAAAGATTGAAATAATAGGAGAAGTAGATGTGCCGACATTGATAACGTTTCCAAGTAGATGTGCCGACATTTTTCATCATATGTTTGGAGCATCCACTATCAAGTATCTATTTCTCCTTATTTTTGTTTTTGGGTACCTACAAAATAATAAGGAGATTTAATTGGTACCTACATCTTTTGTTAGGGTCCTATGGGTTAGTAAAAGAAGGGAGCCATACCCATGAGCATTTAAAACCTTTAGAAATGTAATTTTTATTATGAACTATCTCTTTTAGATAAATATCTATGTGTTTTTGTCTAAACAATTTGTTATTTGATTTAGGAATCCATACCTTAATCATTTTTGTTCCCTTATTTTCGTATCAATTTTTTGTTTTTCAAAAATTTGTATATAATGTACTACACTTCTTAGGACTTTGATTATTATTAGAGACCAGATTATTTTTTGAATGTTTATGATTATTTTCGTTAAATCCTAAACCATTCCTATTTCCTGATAGTTTTGAAATCTTTATCAAATTATCTAGATTTTGCTTTTCTTTATTAAACTTTGAAACACTGGTAGTAATTTTATCTAATTTATTTTCGAGATCGTAAATTTCTGTATCAGCTAATTCTAAACTTTGTTCCAATTCATACTTTCCTTTTTCAAGTTTATAATTCTCTATTTTTGTTATTCTCTATATCATGAGTTAAATAAGTATTTTGAAGTGATAGTTTTTGCATTCTTTTTGTGCTAACTCTAATTCTTCTTCTAAAATACTTTTCTTGCTTTTAACATTCTAATTTCTAATTTTTCTCTATTTAATTTTCCTAAATTTTCTTTATTTAATTTCTTTATTTCTCTATACTTGTCATCGAATTCTGTACTAATTTCAAGAAGTTCATCATATGTTAATTTAGGACATATCTCATCTGTGCTAGCCATGAAGCAAACATTTTCTTGTTCAGTGTCACTATCACTATCGGATGAAGAGGAAGAATTAGATTCATCCCAAGTTACTTGAAATGTTATTATCTTTTTCTTGAAATTTTCGATTTTTTTTCTTTTTATCATTGCTGAGTATTGGACAATTTTTTTCATATGGCCAAATTTGTCACACCCGAAGCATTTTATTGATGTTTGATTTGAGGAATTAGTGTTGCTGTTGTTTTGAAATTTCGTTATCCTTTTGAACTTCTTGAACTTGTAATTTCTGGCGATGAACACGATCTCAACTTTTTCCAAGTCGGAGTTGTTGTTGTTTGCCTGGAATGCGATATATTTCCTTTCTTGATTTTGTTCTTTTCTTGCCTGTAAATTTGCTTCATATGACATCGGATTTCCTATTAACTCTTTGACTTTGAGTTGTGAAAGACCGTTAGCTTATTCGGTGGCTAAAACTTTTCTTTCCCATTTGTTTGTCAGAGAATTCAAAATTCGTGTGATTAAATCAAAATCAGTGAATTTAAGTCCTAATGCCATAAGATCGTGTTGTATAGTTTGAAATCTAGCATACATGTCAATAATTGACTCATTTGATTTCATCTTAAAAGATGAAAATTGATTTTATAGAATAGAAGTTTTTTTGTTTGACTTTATTTGTGCCTTCATGAGTAATTTTTACTTTACGCCATATATCATAAGTAGTAGTGCACAACGCGACTCGTGAAAAATTCATTTTTATCAAGTGAACAAAATAAAACATTCATAGCTTTGGCAGTGTTAGATGTCTCAGCTTTTTGTGCATTAGTCAATGTGCTTATGTTAGTGTTAGGTGCTTCATATTTATTTTGAGTTGCTAATGAAATTTCTAGACCATTAGCTTCCATAAAAATACGCATACATACAGACCAGTAGACATAATTAGACACAGTGAATAGTGGAGGACATGTAGTGGATTGACCTTCTTGAAATGTACTTGCCATATTAAATATGTTTCAATTGCGTGTTACTATAACTTGAAATAACTTTTCTTTGATACCAATTGAAAGTCTAGTGGATCGTATACTGTCTAACTTGTATATAATAAACAAGTACGCAAATCAATGCAATAATAGACAATAAATAGTAAAATATAAAAGCGAGCAAACCAGAGTTTTTATTCTGGTTCGGACCTCCCGTCCTACGTCTAGTCCCAAAGCTCCCCTTCGGTATTTCCCTTAAACAAACTACTTTCGCTTTTCCCGGAGGAATAGGCTTAATACAAAAGTGTCTTTGACAATCTTGCGTTCCAATAACACAGTTTTTGACTTATCGTACAAATCTCCAATGATCTCCTTTGAGTATAGGAATATGATTGCTTCGAGTTGTAGGAAGTGATTTAACTAAATGGTTATCGTGGATTGAGAGTACGTAATCAGTGTATATGCAAGAGAGCGCTTTTGAAATTAGTAAAGGATAGATCAAATCAAGTTAAGCTAGACAATTTACTTCTCAATCAAGATGCTATTTATAGAGTTATATAGATGCAGATGAAGAGTTGTTACTCTTCGAAGAAATACTTATGTTTTAGTGGAAGAAACTCTTCATGAAAGATGACAACCTTTAGTTTCAAAAAGAAGTGCCTTTTCAAATATGACAGTTTTTGCCATGACAGACGTCTGAGGTATAATGACAAACATCAATGAATAGTTTTAATTTTTAATTCGAGAATTGTCATAGACGTCTGTGGGGTTAAAATGCAGTTTTCTACTTGTTTTTATGCATTTAAAATTATGTATGCATATATATTCAAGGAGACCTTAACAATACTTTATTTAGAACTCTTTTACAATAGAATAACCTTAGTATGGCCAACGAATTTTCGTCTCTCTTTGAGTCTTAATATCTTCGATAATATCTTCGATCATGGTGTCTGCATGTAGTATATAACTGTAATTTTGATAAAGTCTATATATTTATATAATTGTATAGTTGTTATCATTGAAACATAAGTTGGAGGTTCTAACAGAAAAACCGATCTAATGATTCATTTAATGAGATACATATCACATATGGAGATGCCAGGTGCATCTGAAGAAGTAACATGATGGTGTTTCCTTTTGTATTTGATGGACTTGGTAGTAATGTGGTTTAGACAGCTGGAGAAAGGTTCCATCAGAACGTGGACTAAGTTAGTGAATAGATTCACGAGGCAATTCAGAGTTTACCTTTCAAGACCAAAGAATGTGATGACGCTATCGAGCATAAAGCAAAGGGTCGGTGAGACCCTAAGGAATTTTTTTAACTAGGTTTAACACAGCAGCTACTGCGGTTCATAAGTCGGATCCATTAGTGGTTCTGATGGTAGTAGTTTTATGAGTTGCTAGTAAAATAGATTTTAAAATTGCTTTGGAAAGGGATCCTCCAACGGATCTCGTTGAATTTTGTCATGAGGCTGAGAGATACTTGTGTTAAGAGGACGCTGAAATTGAAAAAGAAAAAGTTAATATTGTGAATGGTGGAGGACTGTTTGAAGTAGGATCTAGTAAAGACAAATACAAGCGATATGCTGACGATAACTTTAGAGGACCAAAGCGGCATAGAAGGGACCGAAGTTCTCCTCCTACACATAATTGAATGATACCCAGAAGCAGATTTACGTTAATACTAGAAGGCATATCCCCTGTCAGAAACTAGTGGAGAGAACTCGCCGACCGAGAAAGAAGATTGGGAAAATTGTAACATCCTCCTACTTGGAGGCCCAAAACTAACGGCTACTGATGCTACTGTCATCTATAATTATTAATTTTTGACGACCAAATACGGCGGTGCAAGATACATTTATACACAGATCACAGAAATATGGGAAAAAAATTAACAGTTCAAAAATACATTTCCACATTCCATTCAAAACATTTGATGTTCATTACATAATCCCAAAAATGTTAACCACGTTCAACAAAATATAATTATTACACATACACCAAGAGCGACATATGAAGATGCCCCTTTGGTCGATCAGAGTATATAATAAGGCCAATAAATCTTCTTTACAGACAAAACACACGGCGGAAAAAGATATCTCTAAATAACTATATGCCTCATGCATGCCTTTGGAGGCTTTATTCGTCTAACAAGAGAACCTGAAAACCCTAAACCTCAAACTGCTCAGAATCAATTGAGTACCCGAGAGTTTAAGGGAAAAAAAAAACTTTGAGTCAGACATAAAGTCTGGTATGAATAATAGTCTATCATCTCAAATCATTGGATATCTACTGAGACCATGCCGCTTGGCGGAACGGGTTTTCCCTTCACTAGTATCCTAAAACATTTCTAAAACCACATACTGTGCTCCTGCATCCACAATGATTAAAGACATAGTATTTCAAAACATTATGATGATATGCAAAACAAGCAAATCAAATCTGGATTACCCATCCTCATTCATTCTGACTATCTGTTTAATTATAGTTTCTAGGATTACTGTTAACCTATCAGTTTTCATGGGCTAATTAATAACCGGTTAAACATTTATAGACTCCATGTCCAATTACATAGTTTTCAAGGGATTACCGTGAACCTATCCATCTGACATCTTCATTTACACATAGTTTTGATTGGCTAACTATGAACTTGTCTATCTAACATACTCTTTATACATAGTTTTCATGGCCTAACAATGAACCTATTGGCCCCTGCCAATATCATACAGTTTTCATGGGCTTACCGTAAACTTGTGCAGTTAATGTCCCGCTGTTACCCCGCTATAACCATACTATTTCTCATAACGGATTTTTACCGCTATGATTTTTCCATATAGCTCCAAATATAGCCTTTCCGCTTTAAGCTCCGCTATTTCCGCTATATTCCGTTTTTCCTGCTATATTCCGCTATATATTCTTTAAAAAAATGAATTGAAAAATGATATTTATACATTTTAAAAATTGTGAATTAATTTATTTAATTTATTTTTTAATTTATTTTTAGAAATGAAAATACTCTAATATTCTACTAAATTCAATTATGTTATATAATAGTTTTACCTTTATTTTCAGTATATTCGCACATGTTTTTATTCAAAATTATTTATGTATTAATTATAATTCAATTGAATTTTATTTTTTCATTTAATTATCATTTATATATTTGAAAAAACATTAAGTACGAGTTTTATATGCTATTTCTAAAGTCATCCGCTATATCCCGCTATATCCTCGCTGTATCCCCACTATGACATTTTGCACCTCCGCTGCATAGAATCCGTCGAGCGCTTTAACGGCATAGCCGTAAACCTACTGACCCCTGCCAATATCTTTCCTTTATGTTTTAGCATCCTATATTCTGGTCTTTCTTACCTCTTGGATGCAATTATACTCATTTAGGAGTTTATTCAATTTATATTCACTACTGGGTTAACCTAACTGGTTCTCCTACCATTTTCCCCCAAAATGCAGTTATGAGTCCACTATAAAGTGAATATATTCATATTAGAAGAAGCAATTTAACAACATAGGAATAACATTCCTGTGGATTTAATTTATCAAAGATAGATTCTTCTTAAACCGTTATAAAAACTCCTTTAACAACCTAGCTTTCGACTTCACAGGACCACCTCATTCGAAAGCTCTTAAAACCATTAGGCTTCCATTATATAGTAATTTAAATTCTACCTTTCGAATATATTAAAGTATTAGCATTTAACTTTAGAAGCTTAGCTTCGAAACCAGTTGAAGGTAGCCCATCCAAAAGTATAAAACTTGGTTAAAAGAAAACAATTTTACAACCCCTTCAAAAGTGTCCCCTTCAAACGCAAAGAAAGCATAGAAAACGTATTCGAAAGTAAATTAATTCCTTCGAAAATATAAAACTTTGTTTTAGCTATAACTTTTTATAGGTGTAGAATTAAGGTCTCTAATCTATTCCATTGTGTTCAAATGATGGTTTCCCTTTCGCAGAGAGGTCACAAGAGAAAACGAGCTTACGGTTGGAGAGTTATGCCTATTTGAAGTTTTGTAAACAATGTTGTGAAAACTGCTACAAAAGAGCTTCTGCTACATTTACAACTACTGTCGATGGGAGCTTTCGGCTGAGTCGAAAGGTGCTTTCGAAATGCAACAGAAAGTTCCAGAAATGCTATAAAAGTATGCCTTCGAAAGGTGATTTTGACTACTGCTGTAGAATGATGCAGTCAAAAAATGCCGTCGACAAGGTCGAATGACAGAGTCTTAAATAACTTATAAACCATTACTTTACTAATTAAAATATATTCTTTTCACCAACTTATATTCTTTGCCAAATTTCTACTGGTTAATGACAAACTCTAACACTTTCTTTGTAGAAAAACTGCTATAGATCAGATTTTATTATTTCCAAAATTATATTCAAAATAATTAATCATATTAATATTTTAATGTAACTATTAAGTATTTTTAGCTTAGAAAATTCATAATATATCGAAACCACTTGGGAAAAATCCCAAAAATTCATCAAAACTAAGAAATAACTTTTTTACATCATATAAAAATTTCAAGAAAAAATTCATTATTTATTATTTTTAATAATTAAAACTCGAAATAAATGTCTTTCTCACCTTAGGAAATTCATAACATATTTCTATTAACTCCGAAAATTATGAAATTAAAAACCTGTCTTCAAAGTTATGTTTACGCAACATATCCAAAAATCAAGTTGTTTTGGAGGTATTTCACTAAGGTTTTTACTTTAAACCCATCATTTTAATTCCATAAATATTCCAATAAATCACCATAAATCATTATTCTATCCAAACAATGGTTATTAGATCCAAACATGATAAACGTAACAAAATACATTCGGTGACTATCCATAATCGAACCAAAACAAGGAAAAATGAGACGGTTTACACTATTATTCACGTTGATTAAGTTGTTGGACTTTGGGATTTGTCCTAGCTTTAATCTTCTAGCTTTCTCTCTTGGATCTTTCAAGTTTGTTGATCTCCTATGGTGTTTTAATACCTGGCTATAACTTCTCTTTTATGTGTATTTTGATTTATGAAATGGCAGGTGAGAATAAGGGAGGCTTTAAGGGTATATGGTTGTGGCTATTCCCATATTGCCCTCCTCTTATTTTTCTAACTTATAAACTATAAACCATACTTATACGTTCATTAGTTTAGCCGCGGCCAAGTTAATTGATAATTAAATCTAAACTTCTTAATCAACCACATTATTCTATTTCATTTATCTAATTAAATGTCCTGAATAATGTTAAACAACAACTAAGGGTGTTGCAGGCTCCCCCCTAAAGAATTTCGTCCTCGAAATTCAGTAAGGACTACAAACAAGCATAACAACCATGCAAACAAAGCTAGCATATCCTACCAGCCAATAAGTCTATATAAAAAAATGTAGAACATACCCTCATAACAGTCCAGGATAAGTATCCACAATCATGTCTTCTGTTTAGCAAGTATAATTCTTTTCGTTGTCGCTCCACTGAACTTTCACCAACTTGACTGTCCTGGTCCTCAGTCTTTTCTCATCTCTCGCTACAACCCGAATTGGTTGTCTAACAAAAGTCAAATCAGGCTCTACTACCAAGTCCTCCAACTCTGTCTGAGGAATAGTAGCCTCTAGATCATGCATATACTTGCAAAGATGAGACATATGAAATACGTTATGGACACCTGCCATACTGCATGGCAACTCTACTCCGTAAGCAAGCTTTCCAATCCTTTCTAAAATCTGGAATGGTCCAACATATCTCGAGGCCAACTTTCTCGACTTTCCAAACCGTATCACACCCTTCGTTGATGATACTTTAATGAAAACCCTGTCTCCCACTGAGAACTCTGGATCTTTACGCCTCTTATCTGCATAACTCTTCTACCTGGATTGAGCTTCCTTCATCCGTCCTTGGATTAACTCAATCTTTTCTGACGCTTTTCTAACCAAATCCAGATCTAAGACCAATCTGTCTCTAGTCTCTAACCAGCATGCTGGCGATTTGCATGGTCTTCCATACAAAGCTTCAAAAGGCACCATTGCTATACTAGTCTGATAACTATTATTATAGGCAACCAAGTGTAGGTGGTCCTCCTAAAATCAAAGTCTAATACACAAGCTCTCAACAAATCCTCAAGTACCTTATTGACTCTCCCTGACTGGCAATCCATCTTTAGGTGATATGCGATACTCATCTTGAGCTTAGTGCATAGCACTTCTTGTAGACTCTTCCAAAATTCACTAGTGAATAAAACATCTCTGTCGCCGACTATACTACTAGGAACTCCATGTAGTTTAATTCTGTTATTCACGAACAACTTCGCTAAAATTGGTGTCGTCCTGGTCGAATTTACAAGAACAAATGGGCGCTTTTGGTCAACCTGTCCACAATAACCCATATACTTTCATTTTCTCTCCTTGACCTTGGCAACCCATCAATAAAATCCATGGATATTGAATCCCATTTTCAAACTGGAATATCTAAAGGTTGAGTAACCCACTCGGCTTCTGATGTTCGGCTTTCACTTGTTGATAGTTTACACACCGCCTAACCCACAAGCCAACATCCCTCCTCATGCCTTCCCAATAGAAGCTCCTCTTCATATCTTGATACATCTTGGTCCTTCTAGGATGCGGATCGATGACATTCCTTAAGAACTTCTCTTCTCAAGTTCTCCACATCTGGAACACATAACCATCCCTGCTTTCTCAACCATCCTCTCTGATCAAGACAAAAATCTTTTAAATCATCGACCTCGGTTCCAACCTCAAGCCTTCCAATCCTCTTAGCTAATAATCGATCGCTTTTGTTTAGATGATTCTCTCGATCAACACTGGTTGAACTTCCAAACAGGACAACATGGTAGTACCCTGACTAGAACTAGCAGTAGATCTCAACTACACACCATAACTGGCTAAAGCTTTCGATCCTTCCATTCTTTCAACATAGATAACACTACATTCTGATATTTTCTACTGAGAGCATCTGCTATCTTATTTCCTTTCCCAGGAGTATAATCTATACTGAAATCATGAGCAGCCAAAAACTCCAGCCATCTCTGCTGCTTATATTCAACTCCTTCTGAGAGAATGAATAATTTAATGACTTATGATCGGTATATAACTCAAATCTCTCCCTTAAGAGATAATTCTTCCAAATCTTCAAGGAAAATATCACCGCAACTAACTCTATGTCATGAGTAGGATATCAAACTTCGTGCGGTCTAAGCCTCCTTGATGCGTAAGCAATAACCTTGCCTCATTGCATCAATACCGCTCTCAATCCAGTCCTACGTGCATCGGTTTATACTACCAACCCTTAGTTATCATCTAGAAATACGAACACTGGCGCACTGGTTAACAAATGCTTTAACTTAAGGAACCCTTCCTCACATTTATCGAACCAAACAAATTTCACATCCTTCCTATTCAACTTAGTCAAAGGTGCTGATATCCATGAGAAATCCTTAATGAACCTCCGATAATAGCCAGCAAGTCCAAGTAAACTCCTGATCTCGGTTACCATCTCTAGTCTCTTCTAATTATTGACTATCTCGATCTTAACTGGATGAACTGACAATCCTTTCTCTAAAACCACATGACCAAGAAACTTAACCTCTTTCTTCCAAAAATGACACTTGGAAAACTTCGCCTTCAGTTAATTTGCCTTAGCGTCTCCAACACCACTCCAAGATGAATCATATGCTCTCTTTCATCTTTTGATTATGTTAAATGTTATCTATGAATACTAGTACGAACTTATCCATGTGCTCTTAGAAAACCCGGTTCATCAAATCAATGAAGAAAGCAGGTGCATTTGTCAATCCAAAGGGCATCACCAACCACTCATATGAATCATACCTAGTTCGAAATGTCGTCAAAGGAATGCTATCCTCCGCCACTCTCAACTGATGGAACCCTATCGCCAAATCCAATTAGGAAAATACTCTAGCTCCATACAATTGATCAAACAAATTGTCTATCGTCGGCAGAGGGTACCTATTCTTGATCGTTCTTTAGTTTAACTTACGGAAGTTGATGCACATCCTTAATGACCCATTTGGTTTTTGTACAAAACTGCGGCCGCTACCCAAGGCAAACTATTTAGTTTAATAAAATTTCTTCCCTCAAGATCTACTAACGACACCTTCAATTCCTTTATCTCTGTCTGTGTCATTCTGCTAGGTGGTCTACTGACAGGTTCAGCTTCTGGTACAAGGTCTATCCGAAACTCTACAGCTCGTTTCGGTGGTAATCCAATAACCGATTCAAATACATCTGCAAATTTTCTTGCTACACAAAACTAACTAAGCTTATCTCCCACCTCCATGGCACTTAACAAAGCACAAACACTCTTTCTGGAATTGTCCACTAAGAAAATGATTCGGTTATGACTATCTAAGTGCCTCAATGATAATTCTCGATCATGAAAAATATCCTAGCCTCATACTTAACCAACCAATCCATACCCAAAATGATCTCGAAATCTACGAAATCAAAAATATACATACTACATGTAAACTTATGACCTAAAAAATCAAGTTCTAACAGGTCACATCTCATCCCAAGAGTTGCATGCCCTCTTATTGGTTTTGCAACCCTCAAGGAAGTAACAAGGTATGTGGGTTCTACACTTAACCTATCAGCCAAATACTATGCTATAAATGAGTTTGATGTACCGGTATTAAATAGTACCCTAACTGGTATACTCAGAATCAAAATCATACCTTCCATCACAGTATTCCCTTTCTTGGCTACTCCCCCTTTCTGAGCACCCTTCTTCTTGAAGAACTTCCTCTTCTTATCCTAAGAACCCTGATTCTCAGCCAGTTTCTCTATTTCGAAAGTAGAAAGCATCTCCTCATGGCGAATGGCCATCACCAATACTATATTACAAGGCTCTCTGACATGCGTCATAGTCATTCTACCTAGCTCTAGCCTTAGTCCTTGAAAAAATCTCTCATTCCTCATGATACCAGTGTCTACCAAAGCACAACCATATCGAGGCAGCTCATCAAACTTAGCATCATACTCGATCACTGACATATCTCCCTGAATAATATCCATGAACTTCCTCATCAATGCCAACTTGGCAACCTCGGATAAAATCCTCTGCTCAAACTTCCTAAAATCAGCCCATGTCAGCACTTCTTCCGGAAATCCGACGGTCACACTGTACCACCGCTGAAGCGCTAACCCTTTGCAACTGTCTAGAGGCCAGCCTTCTCTTTTCTCCATCATCCAAGACTAAATTAGTATAGATCCTCTTACAACTCAAAATCCAATTCTCAACTTCGACAGCATCCTCTGTTCCCATGAACAGTTTTCCACCCAGACTGGTGTAGTCTCTGCTCAATCTAGCATAATTATATAATTATAACCAACTGGAACTACATGATTAAATCCACGAATATTACCAGCATCTCTTGCTTGTAAAAGGTTGGCCCACAACTTGTACACCATCCCCGCATCTATTGGCGGATTTTCAGCACCCACATTGGCTTCAGCATTTAGATTAGCATTAGCATGTCGACCTTGATTCCTCCTGGTATTAGGTCAACCATTTCCGTTGGTTGTGGTGCTTCCTCCACCTAGATTTCCTCATCCAATTCCTGCTTCCATATCCTCTTTCTCATAAATCTGCACACCAGCCTTAGTACGATATAGAAGAACAGTCTAAGAGAGATGGGAATACATACTAATATATATATATATATGTATATATTTTGAAAACTCAAGAGAACCCAGCGGGCCGGTAAACTCCTGAGGAGGGTATAGTAAAGCCGTCCGTTGATCCAAGCTTCCATACCCTCGGGTAATTTATATAGGATAGGGAAGCGCATGGTAGGAATCGAACCTGAGTCTTTTTACCAAAACCCAAGCCTCCTTTCCACTACGCCGCACCTGCAGACTATATATATATATAAATGTGTGTGTGTGTGTGTGCTGTGTGTGTATATAGCAAATATAAGTACGTTACTATAACGTTAACCCAAACCCCACTCATATTCTTTACTTCATTAGGATTATTTTTGAAAACTTTTGGTTCATTTTATGTTTTATCATAAACCTATGCTTTGATACCAACTTGTAACATCTCCCTACTTGGAGGCCCAAAACTAACGGCTACAGATGCTGCAGTCATCTATAGTTATTAATTCTGACGACCAAATATGGCAGTGCCAGATACATTGATACACGGATCATAGAAATATGAAAAAAAAATTAACAATTCAAAAATATATTTCCACATTCCATTCAAAACATTTGATGTTCATTACATAAACCCAAAAACATTAACCACGTTCAACAAAATATAATTATTACACATGCGCCAAGAGAGACATATAAAGATGCCCCTTTGGTAGATTAGAGTATATAATAAGGCCAATAAATCTACCTTTACAAACAAAACACGGTGGAAAAAGATATCTCTAAATAACTATATGCCTCATGCACGCCTAAATCTGCCTTTACAAACAAAACACAGCGGAAAAAGATATCTCTAAATAACTATATACCTCATGCACGCCTCCGGAAGCTTTATTCGTCTATAAAGAGAATCTGAAAACCCTAAACCTCAAACTACTCAAAATCAACTGAGTATCCGAGAGTTTATAGGGAAAACAAAAACTTTGAGTCAAACATAAAGCCTGCTATGAATAATAGTCTATCATCTCAAATCATTTGGATATTTAGTGAGACCATGCCGCTTAGTAGAACAGGTTTTCCCTCACTAGTATCCTAAATCATTTATAAAACCATATACCGTGCTTCTGCATCCACAATTGCTAAAAACATAGTATTTCAAAACATTATGATGATACGAAAAATAAGAAAATCAAATTTGGATTACCCATCCCCATTCATTCTGACTATCTATATCAATTATAGTTTCTACGGTTACTGTTAACCTATTAGTTTTCATGGGCTGACCAATAACCGGTTAAACATTTATGGACTCTTTGTCCAACTACATAGTTTTTATGGGCTTACTATGGACCTGTCTATCTGATATCTTCATTTACGCATAGTATTCTTGGGCTAACTATGAACCTATATATCTGACATCCTCTTTTATACATAGTTTTCATGGGCTAACTATGAACATATTGGCCCCTGCCAATACCATATAGTTTTCATGGGTTAACTATGAACCTGTATATCTGACATCCTCTTTTATACATTATTTTCATGGGCTAACTGTGAACATATTGGCCCCCGCCAATACCATACAGTTTTCATGGGCTTACCGTAAACTTATTGGCCTCAGCCAATGTTTGCACAAAAAATGGGCAAACACCTCCAAGTCGTATGATTTAGTTGATTATATGTTGTTCTTAGTGATTTGGGTGATTTATGCAAATATGTTAAAAGCAGGGACTAAACTGTAAAAGACACGCAGATTTATAGTGGTTCGGCCAGAACGTGCCTACGCCACTTTATATGTTATTCTCCTTTTCTATTCTGATTACAAGTACAAATCATTGATTACAAATGCATGAAAATTATTTGAAAGTTCTATTCGTGCTTGAGCTCTCAAACTTGTCTGCCATTGTTGTATCCCTGCCCCTCTATTTATAGAGTGAGGCTGGGGGCAGGGGTCTTGGATGTATATAGCTGCTGGTGGGCCTGGGCTGAAGTGATCTGGCCTGACAACGTTGGTTCGGTAGTAGATGTGTGGACTAGCATTTTGGTCCGGTGGTAGAGGAGATGGGATTGGTTCGGTGTGGTTTATTCGGTGGAGGCTGGTCCGTAAGGCCTTGGATCGGTGGGGGTTGGTTCGGTAGTTAGTGGAGAAGCTTTGGTTCGGCAGGCATGGGAAGGAGTTGGTTCGGTGAGACTTGGTCCGGTGGTGAGTGGTCCGGTAGTGGTTGGAGCGGTAGTTGGTTCGGCTATGTAGGGGAAGTGAGTTGGCTCGGCTATGCAGGGAAGTGGAGTTGGTTCGGGAGTGCTTAGGAAAGGGGTTGGTTCGGTGGTGGTAGAAATGCACCCAACATTTGCCCCCCAAAGTGGGACATATGCCAGCATATGTCGTGCTTTATTTTCTCGCAGTTTGGATAGCTTCATTCAGTCCTAAGCGCCGAACCGTTGAGTCCGGTCATCCCGCGCTTGCCTATAAGTAGGGTCTTCACCCCATTGTTATTCCTTTACCGTTTGAGATAGCCGAATCACCCAAGTACCGAACCACAATTCCTTTATCGTTTGAAATAGCCGAATCACCCAAGTACCGAACCACAATTCCTTTATCGTTTGAAATAGCCGAATCGATCAAGGACCGAACCAGGTGAGGCTTTCTCCTTATGTTGGGTACACCGAACGAGACCGGGGAGTTGAGCACCGAATGAACCTCATGTCGGAAATGCCGAATGAGATTTCAGGCTGTATGTACTTGTTTGTTTGTGTTTCCATACTGCTTGTTCTAATAGTACGTTTTCTCCTGTTGCAGATAATGTCTCATAAAGTGGAAACTCGATCAGATAAAAAGAAATCCAAGGACAGAGAAGAGTCCTCCACAGTGCCCCCAGCTCAGTCAGGACCGAGACGTCATGGACCCACCCCGAGATCACTAGTAGATGGGTATGGCCCTCAGGAGCTCCTGAACTCGCCACCTGACTGCTTTCCTTGCTCCCTTAAAGAGGAGCAGCTTGATGTTATATCTCGTTCTTTCGGGATTGACAGAGCATATATTGTGCTGCCAGGGAATGGAGTTATGTCGTATGACCCTCCTGAAGGATATTTTGCTTATAACAGGTACTATTGTATGTGTGGGGTCATTCCCCCAATCAATGCTTGGATAGTCAGCTTCATCACCTACTTGAAGGTGGCCCCTTTCTAGCTTCAGCCCAACTCTTATGCTATCTTGGTGAGTCTATTCATCATTTTCCAGAGAAAATACGGGCGTCCCCCTTCCAACCGGGAGATCCGGTATTTGTACAACTTGAGAGGCCATAAGAAGGGGTCTCCATACATCGGCTTGAAATCGGCCGTGTCCTTCAAGCCGATCCTGGACTTATATTCGAAGTTCAGCATGTTCAAGAAAGAATGGTTTTTCGTCAAAGATGACTCTGTTTCTATCCGTCGCTTCACCTCTGGCTGTAAGTTGAATCTCACTTATAATTTTCATTCTGACTGCAATGCTTCTTCTTACGTGTTTTTATTTCTTGCTAGCGACAGGTGGCTTTGCGGTCGTGGAGAACGATCGCCTGGTTCAGATTGCTGCGGAAATAGAAGCCATTTCAGGAAGGGAGAGGTCAGCTTCTTAGCTGATCAGAAATGCCACTCTTCTGCAGCACAACTTGATTCTACCACGTCAGTCTGTGGTCAAGCAGAGAGACACAACTGAGGAGAGGGCTGCCAAAGCTAAAGGAGGGGCCACGACGAAGAGTAGCAAGAGGAAACCCTTCTCGATACCTCCAGTTTCCGGGGGGAAGAAGCTCAAGAAATCCGATGGACCCTCCCCTAGCACATGTCCAGATGTTCCGGAGGAGGAAAATGTGGAGGAGAAAAGAGGCGAGGAGGAGAGCGGAGGTGATGGAGAAGGTGATGGTGATGATGGTGGCGCAGGACAGAGCAGTGATGGCGCCGGGGCTTTGTCCTCTGGGCAAGCAGGAAAGATCCAAGAGTGGACAGATGATGCTTTCCAGCAGGCTTTTGAGGGGTTGGAGGAAGGATCGGCCTTGGTGGAGAAGCCAAAGAAAACTGATAAGGCCGGGACTGGTGCCGATTTATCTTCCAAGAGCATTTCAGCTAGGGTAACTCCGGCGATTCAAGGTGAATTTTTGACTCCTCTTTACTCTTTTTAACTTCACATGTTTCTTGGATTATAGTCCCATGCATGCTTGTAACACTTGGTTTTTATTCCAGGAACGGGTAAGGTGGCCAAGACATCAGACATTCGGCACCGTCTCGAACAATTCAAACTCCTCAAAGCTTCCGCTAAACCAAAGCCTCCGACCAACTGTTCCGGGGACGTAGTCGGCTACCATCCTCTTCTCGGAGTTATTGAAGAGGATATTCAAAAGAAAAAGAGGAGTCGCTCCTCATTCGAACCTTCACCGGGTCCTCAGCCCCCAACCCAGCCTCTTCATGATATCACGGAGGAGGATACTGAGTTCGTACCCTCTCCGCATCCATCTGAAAATCCTACCGTTACTCAGATCGATCGTCCCGGCTTGGCTCGTAATCCATTTGCAGGTCATCCAGATCTGGATTTGGGTTCTCATGATATTCCCTTTGACGAGGTTACTAGTGAGCACCTTCTCCCTCGCAATCCTATGGTAAGGGTGCTTGATGAAGCCAAGTCCATGGACCTTGATTTGCTTACTACTCGGATTGTAACTATGGGGGATGAAGCTAAGACAAACATCGACCGGGTTGCTGAGGAGACCAGGAAGCTGATGGGGTATCATGCCCGACTGGTCAAGGCCGGGGAGGAAATTGGGAGTGCTAACATAAGATTGCGGTTAGTGGTTTCCGACCAGGCCAAGCAACTCGCCGATTAGGCCATCCAAATCTTTCAGCACGAGGCTGCCTCCAGACGACTAAAGAAAACCATGGAAGAAGCTAGCAGAGCCGAGCTGCGGAAAATGGAGGCCACCTGCAAGGAACAGATTGATATGGCTATTGCAACGGTGGATGAGGTTCGAAAAGCGGATCTCGAGCGGGTAGAGGAGTTATCTGGGAAGCTTGAAGCCACAGAGCTTGCTCAAGCCAAGCTGAAGGAGGAGATGGAGGCGATGAGGAAATCCCTCCAGGCTGACCGCTCGCGATACCGATCGGAGAGGGATGCTGCCATTGCAAAGCTGTTGGCTTCTGAGGTCCGAATGAGGGAGTTTGAGGAGAACGAGGGGATAATGGATGAGATGCTCTAGGACATGTATTTCCGTACTTGGAAGCAGGGCAACTTATCCTATATGGATGATTATCCCCGGATCATGGCTAGGATTTATCTCCGGGCTCTTTAGGAGGCCAAGGCTGATGCGGATAAGGAGGGTGGTGTGGCCTTCAGGATGGATGTAGTCACGGCCCAGTTTACCGAGGAGGAGAATGTAGCGGTGAAGGAGGGTATGCGGCTGCTCGCCGTTGAGGAGGTAGGTGTGCAGTTGGAGGATGGCGATCAAGGAACAGATGCTGGTAAGTCTTCCCTTTTAGTCTTCTCATAACTTGGTTACCTATTGCTTATTCAATGGAGTCTTTCCTGAATTGTAAAGGCGGGACCTCTGGAGCACAAACTACCTCTGGCCAGCATGCTGAGAGCTCCGACCCTACGGCTAAGTAGATCTTGGAGGGCCGGTAGGATAGAGGCGAAGCCCCGATGCAGCCGACTCCTTGGCTTGATCTAGACTTTTTTTGGTTTACTTGACATTCCTGTATATACTAGTCCCAAAACATTAATGTACTTTTAGGCTGTAATTATGTAACGAACAACTTGATTTTTGGTATGTAACTTTTAACTTAGATTGATTCTGCTATATTTGAATGCTTTTGTTATTTTGATGTGTTGCATAAGAAATACAGCTGTGCACATGTCTGTGACTCAATCGTGTTTGATGTTAAGTTCTTGCTTAAAATATGATTTCATATCTTGCAATGTTTGTGTGATGTGCGAATAAATTATAGTTACATATTTATGTACAAGAGAAGAAAGTACCGCCCTTCAAGTTTTAGCTGTAGACGGTAGCTTTGAATGCCTTGTGTAATCGAATATGGAATGCAGCTGAGTGACCTGCCATCCAGCCGTGAGTTCTTATTCCCATTAGTGAGTGTCACCCTTTTTGTGTCCTATACTTTAGTGATCGTTATATAGGATAGGAGGAAAGTTTTTCTAAATAAAATGGAAATATAAGAAATAGTAAAACTTCCAATCACGGAAGGCCTTCGATGTGCTTAAGTTCGTGGCAAACGGGTTTTGTAGTCACTTTCCCTAGCTGTGGGTCTTGGAGACATTTGTCACCCATCTTACGCCTCCGCGGGGAGTTTTCTTTTTTACCACAGCCGTACTTAAGACACATTGGAGCCGAGATCGCGCACAGTAACTACCCGGGCCATTATGGCCCGTAATCGTGGGTATTATTCAATTTACCGTGGCCGACTAGCGTGGGTGCCGATCATCAACCGTGAACTACCCCTGGCTGGCCACACCTTATGTTGGGGCTTATAATCGGTTCACAGTTTCCGGCGAGCCGAACGCCGTAATGAGTTGCCTAGGCTATGGTTGGCCTTCTCGGTGGCTTATAATCAGCTCATTACAGTTGGCTTTAAGGGCCGTCACGAGCAATGAGTTAACCCCGCAGCAGAGGGATGCTGGAGCAAAAGTGTCTCATTGGCGAGGGCATAGATTCGTATAATACCTATTAGATTTTGTCCAGGTGAAGTTGTACTGTGATGCCCTGAATGAAGATGCCGTCTACACAGGATTTTGTTCAACAGAAAAGGATAAAGCTCAGTAAGTAGCCAAGATATAAAGGAACAAGTTAAAAAAGAGACAAGTTTTTAAAGTGGTTCGGCACGAAAATGCCTACGTCCACCGATTCTCTTTGTTAATTCACTTTATATGGACACTACAAGTTAAGAAAAGTATCGACGAAGGTGTTGGATGTTCCATGCCCTCTGGAACACCTCTCTGTCCACTGTTGACAAAATATAAGCTCCGTTGTGGAGATCTTTATGAATTACACATGGTCCGTCCCAGATTGGATCTAGCGCTCCGGGGCGCGGGAAGATTCGCTTGAGGACAAGATCTCCTTCTTGTAAGCTGCGATGCTTGACTTTGGAGTTGTATTATGCTGCCACTTTTTGCTTTTGAGCTGCTGCTTTGAGTGCTGCATCATTTCTTCTTTCTTCGATTAGATCCAAAGATATGTGGAAGAGTTCTTCGTTCTCTTCTGGGTTGTAGTGGATCCTACGGTGGGATGGCACTACAGTTTCAACTGGGAGCATGGCCTCCGATCCGTATGCCAAAGAGAAAGGAGTATGCCCTGTTGATGTTCTGAAAGACATGTGGTAGGCCCAAAGTGCCGTAGGAAGTTCATCCACCCAAGCGCCTTTTGACTTTTCAAGCTTCTTCTTGATTAGAGTTTTAAGAATTTTGTTGACAGCTTCGACTTGTCCATTTTCCTGGGATAAGCCACAGATGAGAAGCTTTTGTGAATTCCGTGCTCTTGGCACTAGTCGGCGAACTCCTCGCTGTCAAACTGAAGTCCATTGTCCGATATGATTTTGAGTGGAACCCCGTACCTACATAGAACATTTTTGATCAAGAAGTTAATAACTTTTGCCGAAGATATTTTATTTAGAGGTTCCGCTTCCACCCATTTGGTGAAATAGTCGACTACCACTATAGCATATTTGGCTCCGCCTCGGCCCATCGGCAGTTCGCCAATCAAGTCAATTCCCCATACTGCAAAGGGCCAAGGGCTGGTCATTTGAGTAATCTCATTTGTTTGTAGCCGAGGAATCTTAGCAAATTTCTGACGTCTGTCACATCTTTTGACGAAGTCTAAGGCGTCTTTATTTAAAGTGGGCCAGTAATATCCATATCGGAGTGTCTTCTTTGCCAAAGTCTGCCCACCAGTGTGATCTCCGCAGCTCCCTTGATGGATATTGGATAAGATTTTCTTGGCTTCCCTTCCAGCAACACACCTTAATAAGGGGTTACAGAAGCCGCGTCGATAGAGGATGCCTTCTTATATTGTGTAGCGGGAAGCTCTCCTCAAGATTTTCCTGACTTCGTTACGCTCGTTGGGTAGTGTGCCATCTTGTAAGTATTTTCGGATAGGAGTCATCCAAGTTTCTTCTTCGATTGCAGCTATCAAATCCCCTTGTTCGAAACTTGGGGCTAGTTGTTTTGATATGGCTACTGTTCCGGAAATGGTGCTGTTCTTCATGCTAGCTTGCTTCGCCAGTTCGTCGGCCTCTCGGTTCTCCTCTCGAGGAATGTGTTTGATTAAATAGTGGTCCAACTGATCGAGTAGCAGCTAGGTTTT
Source organism: Allium cepa (assembly GCA_030765085.1). Taxonomy (NCBI): domain Eukaryota; kingdom Viridiplantae; phylum Streptophyta; class Magnoliopsida; order Asparagales; family Amaryllidaceae; genus Allium; species Allium cepa. The sequence continues at coordinate 454,271,327 of CM060938.1, read as the reverse complement.
CTTTAGATATGCTGTGAGTCGTTCTCCTCGAGTCTGAAACTCTCCTAGTACTTGGTTTACGATAAGTTGAGAATCACTATGAAGACATAAAGAACTGACTCCAATTTCTAAGGCAACTTCTAATCCTGCTATTACTGCTTCATATTCTACATCGTTGTTGGTGGCAGTGAATTCCAACCTTAGGGCATAGTGCAACTTCCTTCCCCTGGGGGTGATTGTCACAATACTTGCCCCCGAGCCTTGTTCGTTTGATGCTCCATCTACAAAGAGATTCCCCTTGATATCTTCTGCTATTTCAGATTGCTCCTTACCTTCGTTGGTAGTGAATTCGGCAATGAAATCGGCCATGGCTTGTCCTTTGATGGCGGTGCGAGGATGGTAGGTGATATCATATTGACTCAGTTCAATGCACCATTTAAGTAGTCGTCCAGAAGTGTCAGGACGATGGAGAACCTGCCTTAGCGGTTGATCGGTTAGAACTCTGATGGAATGGGATTGGAAATAGTGTCGCAGTTTCCGTGACGTGATTAGTAAAAAGTATGCTAGCTTCTCAAGTTTAGGGTATCTGGCTTCTGCCCCTGTAAATCTCTTGCTTACAAAGTATACGAGCCGCTGCGCGCGGTTGTCTTCTCTCACCAAAGCGGCGCTTAGAGCATGGGACGATACAACCAGGTACAGGTATAGTTCTTCGCCTTCATTTGGAGTTGAGAGTACTGGTGGTCTCTGGAGGTGTTCGATTAGGTTAAGGAAGGATGTTGAGCATTCGTCAGTCCATTCGAACTTTCCTTTATCTTTCTTTAGGGCTTCGAAGAAAGGGATGCATTTGTCGGTTTCTTTAGAGATGAATCTGCTTAGGGCGGCCACCTTCCCATTTAGGCTTTGCATCTCTCTTCGAGTGGATGATATCTTGATATCTTGGAAAGCCCGGACTTGTTCGGGGTTTGCTTCAATCCCCATGGCATGGACGATGAATCCCAAGAACTTTCCCGACGATACTCCGAAGGAGCACTTTAGAGGATTCAGCTTCATTCCATATTGGCGAAGTACTTGAAACATCTCGTCCAGGTGGCTTACGTGATCGTTGGCTTTCCTCGATTTTACCAGCATGTCATCCACATAAACTTCCGTAGTCCGTCCTATCAGTTCCGTAAACATCTTGTTGACGAGGCGTTGATAGGTAGCTCCGGCGTTTTTAAGTCCAAAAGGCATTACTCTGTAGCAGTGCAATCCCCGGTCAGTGATGAAACTAGTGTGGTCTTGATCAGGGGCGTGCATAGGAATCTAGTTATATCCTGAGTATGCGTCCATAAAAGATAAGAGCTCGTGCCCGGTTGTGCTGTCCACGAGTTGATCGATTCGGGGGAGTGGGAAGCAATCCTTCGGGCAAGCGTCATTTAAGTTGGAAAAGTCAATGCATGTTCGCCACTTCCCATTAGCCTTCTTTACCAGTACCGGGTTGGCGATCCATTCTGGGTAGATGGCTTCTCGTATGAAGTTATTGGCAAGTACGTTCTTTACTTCTTCCTCGAGGGCTGCTGATCGTTCTGCCCCCATACTTCTCTTTTTCTTCTTTACTGGCACCTTGGTGGGATCGATGTTCAGTACGTGGCATGCTACGTCTGGGGAGATTCCAGTCATGTCAGCGTGCGTCCATGCAAATACATCCAAGTTGTGGCGAAGAAAATCGATGAGTTGATCCTTCAACTCTGCTCTTAACTGAGACCCGATCCTTAGCAGTCTATTTGGGTCGTGTTTGTCTACAGATACAAATTCCATAGCCTCTGCAGGCTCGGCGGTGGCCTCCTCCTCTTTGTCCCTGGGGTCTAATTCATTGAAAGGATCACTGGTATATCGAAGAGGAGGGGCTTCCTTTAGTTGCTATGCTTCCAAGTTTTTCTTGCAGAGAATAGTCTCTGCATCCTTCCCTTTATCCTTCCTGCGGTTATTGCGAAGTTCAGTTACATAGCAATCTCGAGCGGCGTCTTGATTTCCTTCTACTTCCCCTATCCCATTATCTGTTGGAAATTTCATTTTCAGGCACCAAGGGGCCAAGACAATCTGGAAGTCAGACAAGGCTAGTCTTCCCAAAAAGGCGTTGTAGGCCGAGTGGTTATCTATTAGCATAAATGTTTGTTTCCGCACAATGGAGCGGGGATGACTTCCTATTTCAACAAAGAGGTCCAATTGCCGAGGGGCATTTTCGCATCTCCAGTGAAACCGTGTAGTGGTTTGTTGCAGGGAGACACATCCTTCATTGACAGCTTCATTTTGTCGAAAGCATGCTTGAATAGAATGTTTACGGAGCTTCCAGTATCTACCAGAATTCGAAAAACTTCGGCTGGGCCGAACTAGGTAGAGATGACCATGGGATCCATGTGAGGGTACTGCCTTCCTTCTAGGTCTCGCCTACTGAATGTGATGTCATTATCCTCTTTCCGCTTCGGGAGGCGTTCTTCCATGACGGAATTGATGCAGTCTTCATTGTTTCTAAGTGACTTTCCGTATCTTTCCATTTCTGCCCAGTTTCTGTCGGCGATGTGTGGTCCTCCCGATATTGTATGGACCACTATCTTCTCTTGACTGGAACCGCTGGTGTTGTGATTTCTTTCGCCTGTCTCTGGGTGGAGTTGCCCTGGGTTCTCCTTGGCAGGGGCTGGATTCCTGTCCTGACCCTTTACATAGTGTTCCAATCTCTTCCTTCTGATGTGTTCTTCAATCAGGTCCCGGAGACGACGGCATTCATTGGTATCATGCCCATGAGATTCGTGGAAACGGCAGAACTTTCCAGACTTGATTGCGTGATCTGATTCCTTCTTGTACGGCGGGCGTTTGTATTTAAGCTCGTCTTGGGTGGCCGGGAAGATGTTTTTGACTGTTTCATTCAAAGGAGTGTAAGCGTCAAATCTTGGTCCTGGCCGATATAGGCGTTTTTCTCCCTTCCTGCCCCCAACATTGTCTCGAGAGTCATTTCTTCCGACGTCCTTTGCTGCAGCGGGTGCGTTGCCATGTGTTGCCTTGGCTTGTTGCCCTATCTGCCTTTTGGTGGCAGCGTCTTCAAGTCTCATATACTTTTCGGCTTCATGGAAGGAATCGGGTAAGGTAGCTAGTTTTTCTTTCGTTAATCTTCTAGCAAACTTGGTATCCGGATGTACGCCACTACAAAGAGACATTAGGATAAGTTTCTCATCGGCATCTTAGACTGCAGCCGTTGCGGCGTTGAATCAGATTAGATATTGTTGCACTGTCTCTCCGGGCTTCTGTTTGATATTAGATAGGGAATAAGCGTCCTTGCGTTGTTCCACATGAATGCGAACTTTTCTTTCAACATTTCCCATGAGCTGATGGATCCTTGGGGTAGATGGCAGAACCAGAAGGTAGCTAGATTTGCCAAGAATAGTGGGAAGCATTTACACAACACTCCCTCTGTTGCTCCGCTCATGAGCATATGCTATGTGTATCTCTGCAAGTGTACAACGGGGTCAGAGGTTCCCTTGTAAGGTTCCATTGTTGGCATTTTCCATTCCCAGGGGGTGATGGTAGTTTTGATATTGCAGGTGAAGGGGCTGATTACCGTAGCGCCTATCCCCCGATCCCTTTGGTCCCGTTGGACGCACTCTCTGAACAATCGTGTCATCCTTTCATCAGAACTTGGAGAGGATAGAAATGAGTTTGGTTCTTCTCTGCGGGATTGATTCCGTCCAGATGACCTGTAGGGATGGTATCGTCTATTACTCCTAGCATTTTCCGGTGGCAGTCTTCGGTCTTCTGGAAGCATGCTGGGGTCATCCACAGTCGGCCCTTGCCTCGATCTTCCCCTACTGGGCTCTGTTCTAAGCATTCCCTAGGGTCCAACTTCAGGATGGACTCCATCTCGGCCCTGTCCATTGGCGGTCCCATGGTTAGGTAGCATGACAGGCTCAGCCATATCCGACCCCCGCCTGGTACCTCCCCCGTTGGGTTCGGTTCCAAGTGTTTCCTCGGGTCGGAATTCGGGCTGAGTCTGGGCACGGCTCCTACCATTGCTGTTTCTGTTGTTAGCCTCTTCGAAGAAGAAAGATCTTTGTCGCCTCCCAGATCCTCCAGACTGGGACTCACCCCATGATTCGGTGTTGCGGTTGGATTCTTCAGCATCCCTTAAGCGTGAGATGAGTTGGTCCACCAAGGCTTCTTATTGAGATGCGAAGCGGTTAGTTATTTCAGCCACAACCCTATCCAGATCTGTCCTAGTAATTGGTTGTTCTGTAGCAGGGGCTGTCGGATTTGCCTGATTTCCATTTGCTGTTGGAACAGGACGATTCTCTTGATCTCTGATCACTGGATCTAGGATACTTCTAGTTGCGATGTCCTTTCCTTTGCTAGCATCTTTCCTCTGCCTGGGAGGCATGTTTTCCAAGCAATGAGCGATGCTGTTGGGAAGAAGGTTGAGTGGGAGAAGCTGAAGCTTCTAGCTCGAGTTCTCAGTGAAAGCACCAAAAATGTTTGCACAAAAAATAGGCAAACACCTCCAAGTCGTATGATTTAGTTGATTATATGTTGTTCTTAGTGATTTGGGTGATTTATGCAAATATGTAAAAAGCAGGGACTAAACTGTAAAAGACACGCAGATTTATAGTGGTTCGGCCAGAACATGCCTACGTCCACTTTATATGCTATTCTCCTTTTCTATTCTGATTACAAGTACAAATCTTTGATTACAAATGCATGAAAATTGTTTGAAAGTTCTATCCGTGCTTGAGCTCTCAAACTTATCTGCCATTGTTGTACCCCTGCCCCTCTATTTATAGAGTGAGGCTGGGGGCAGGGGTCTTGGATGTATATAGCTGCTGGTGGGCCTGGGTGGAAGTGATCTGGCCTGACAACGTTGGTTCGGTAGTAGATGGGTGGACTAGCGTTTTGGTCCGGTGGTAGAGGAGATGGGATTGGTTCGGTGTGGTTGATTCTATGGAGGCTGGTCCGGTGAGGCCTTGGATCGGTGGGGGTTGATTCGGTAGTTAGTGGAGAAGCTTTGGTTCGGCAGGCGTGGGAAGGAGTTGGTTCGGTGAGACTTGGTCCGGTGGTGAGTGGTCCAGTAGTGGTTGGAGCGGTAGTTGGTTCGGCTATGTAGGGGAAGTGAGTTGGCTCGGCTATGCAGGGAAGTGGAGTTGGTTCGGGAGTGCTTAGGAAAGGGGTTGGTTCGGTGGTGGTAGAAACGCACCCAACAGCCAATATCTTTCCTTTATATTTTAGCATCCTATATTCTGGTCTTCCTAACCTCCTGGATGCAATTCTACCCATTCAGGAGTTTATTCAATTTATATTTACTACTGGGTTAACCTAACTGATTCTCCTACCATTTTTCCCCAAAATGCAGTTATGGGTCCATTATAAAGTGAATATATTCATATTAAGAGGTGTGATATAACAATATAGCAATACCACTCCCGTGGGTTTAATTTTTAAAAGATAGATTCTTCTTAAATCGTTTGAAAAACTCCTTTAATATAGCCATGGGTTTTCCTTTAAAAATAGAGTTTGGGTCATAAAACCTTTTGATACATTCGAAAACTAGCTTTTGACTTCATAGGATAACCTCCTTCGAAAGCTCTTAAAAACATTAGGCTCCTGCCTTATAATACTTTAAATTCTACCTTTCAAAACCTTTCGAATATATTAAAGTATTAGCGTTTAACTTTAGAAGCTTAGCTTTGAAACAAGTTGAAAGCACCCCTTTCCAAAGTATAAAATTTGGTTAAAAGAAAACAATTATAAAACCCCTGCGAAAGTATCCCCTTCGGAGGCAAAGAAAACAAAGAAAACGTATTCGAAAGCAAAGAAATCAACTCCTTCAAAAATATAAAACTTTGTTTTAGCTACAACGTTTTATAGGTGTAGAATTAAAGTCTCTAACTTATTCCATATGTTCAAATGATGGTTTCCCTTTCCATAGATTAGTCACAACAGAAAAACGGGCTCACGGTTAGAGAGTTACGCCTATTTGATGTTTTGTAAACAAAGTTGGTAAAAACTCCTACAATAGGGATTCCGTTACATTTACAACTGCTGTCGAAAGGTGTTTCGAAATGCAATAGAAAAGTTTAGAAATGCTACGAAAGTATGCTATCGAAAGTTGCTTCCGAAAATGCTACAGATGGGTGCAGAACTGCTGCAGAATGATGCAGTTGAAAGGTGCTTTCGACAAGTTCGAAAGATGCTTCCGAAAATGCTACAGGCGGATTCAGAACTGTTGTAGAATTATGCAGTTGAAAGTTTCTTTCGACAAGGTCAAAGCATGCTTCCGAAAATCCTACATAAGGGTCCACACGTGCTGCAGAATGATGCAGTCGAAAGGTGCTTTTCGACAAAGTTGAATGGCAGAGTCGTAAATAATTTGAAAACTGTTATTTTACTAATTAAAGTATATTCCTTTCACCAACTCCTATTCTTTGTCAAATTTCTATTGGTTAATGACATACTTTAACACTTTCTTTGCAGAAAAACTGCTATAGATCATATTTTATAATTTCCAAAATTATTTCAAAATAATTAATTGTATTAAAATTTTAACATAATTATTAAGCTTTTTTTGCTTCGAAAATTCATAATAAATCGAAATCACTTGGGAAAAATCCCAAAAATATGAAATAACATTTTCTAATCATATAAAAATTTCGAGGAAAAATTCATTATTTTATTATTTTTAATAATTAAAACCCGAAATAAATGCCCTTTTCACCTTAGGAAATTCATAAAATATTCCTATTAACTCCAAAATTATGAAATTTAAAACCCATTTCCAAAATTATATTTTGTACAATATATCCAAAAATAAAGTCGTTTGGAGGGTTTTCACTAAGGTTTTTACTTCAAAACTGATCATTTTAAGTCCATAACAATTCCAATAAATCACCATAAATCATTATTCGATCCAAACATGATCAACACAGAAAAATATATTCGGTTATTATCCATAACCGAACCAAAACATGGAAAATGAGATGATTTACACTATTATTCACCTTGATTAAGTTGTTGGAGTTTGAGATTTGTCCCTGCTTTAATCTTCTAGCTTCTTTCTTGGATCTTCCAAGTTTGCTAATCTTCTATGGTGAGTTAATGGTTGGCTATAACTTCTCTTTCATGTGTATTTTGATTTGTGAAATGGTAGGTAAGAATAAGGGAGGTTTTAAGAGTATATGGGTCCGGCTATTCCTATATTGGCCTCCTCTTATTTACCTAACTTATAAATTATGAATCATACTTATACATTCATTAGTTTAGCCATGGCTAAGTTAATTGATAATTAAATGTCAACTCCTTAATCAACCATATTATTCTATTTAATTTATCTAATTAAATCTCCTGAATAATGTTAATCAAAAATTAGGGGTGTTACAAAAGCATTGTCTATTATATGAGCCGGTTGGGCATAAAAAATGACTGTTGGCATCTTTATGCTTCGATTGAGGAGCAGTTTAGGAACAACTAGCTACAATGATATGTGAGAAACTGAGCTATACTAATGGAGCAGGAGCAGTCATTGGTACCTAATGGAAGCAACCTTGGATCTTGGTTGAGGATAGTTATTTCATGATCAAGATGGCAGGGAATCAGGTTTGATTCCCCTACTTTGCCTTTGCTTTAAATGATAAAACGTTGCAACCAAGCCACTTACTCGTGTATGGGACCTCGATCGGCCCTTAGGCGTGCTCTAAGTTGGATGCTAGATTACAATGCTTGTTAGAATAATGTTGTGATGTTTTGAATGATTTTAATGAATATCTGACTTGAAAAATCACTCGAACATGATAGCTGATATTAACTTTGTAACATCAACAGAAATTGATTGCCCTTTATATTGATTCACTAACCGACTGATCATAGTATTCCAATTCAAAGATGAAAGTTTATGCAGATTGAGTAATATGATTATATCTACTAAATAAACTTCTATTAAACTGGTAGTATAAAATTGCCATAAGAAAAGTGCACCAGAGACTTTTATACTGGTTTGAACTCCTGTGCTACGTCCAGCCCCAGACTCCTTTCGGATTTAACTAACAAATTTCCTCAATTAACTTGAAGAAGTAGGTACTACAGACCGTCTGAGCTGTCGAATAGGACTTCGTGCTTGAAGATCTTCAACAGAACTTCGACCGTTATAAATAGTTGAGTTTGTGACTTTATATGCTCTTTGAATAACACGAATGTACCAATATGTACACTCTTCCTATAATCTTCTTCTTAATGGTGTATTGTGTGTTTGTGAAGAAAATAAAAGTAGATTGATCACTATTGGAATAGATTTATAAGATCAAGTGATCAGATAGAAAGCAATTGAATATTCTGAATGATAAGTGAATTCAAACAAGATTGTAGATAAGAAGTTGTAGATTAGTTATGAATTCAAGAATGGAGATTTCTTTATATAGAAAATGAATGGTTGTAACTATTTTTGAAGAGTGATAATGGTTAGAAGAGTTGTAGCCATTAGCAAGGGGAAGTGACTCTTCACAAAGAAGAGAATCCCTTAATAGTTGCAACATTTAACCGGCTGAATAAAAGAATTCGATCGACGAAATTATAGTAAAAAGTTTCACATAAGAAAATATTGTAAAAAGCACTTGATGCAATTGGACTTAAAATGTTCATTCAGTCGACTAAATTCTATTTTATAAATATGATACATAAATGATTCAGTCGACTGAATTGAACGTTTTAGTCAACTGAATTTTGTGTCTTTGTAATTTCAAAACTTTAAAATAGATTTTAGTTATGTGTAAGTGTGTGTATGCCATTTTGAAGGGATGTATATACTCTATAGTAATGACTTTATGAATGATATTATAGTTTTCTGTCATCACCGTCTCTTCATCATGTAGATCCCCTTGAATAGCTAAATTCATGCAAATGTCGATAGTATATGTAATATTTTATTGTATAGCTGTCATTATCGAGATTTGGGATTCTAACATTCTCCCCCTTTTGATGACGACGACTGCATAAGTTAGAATGTATGAAAAATTAAACAACAGATAGTCCTCCCTTTAAGTTTATACTCCTCCTATCAATATGGCCATATATTTTTTCTCTCCCTTTGTCATCGACAAAAAGAAATAGATATCAATATGAGTAATATAACATTTATAAAGGTGGAATACTGTAGTATGCATTCACAATATTTGAAAAATAGAGCATAACAAATCATAGAACAAAAAATAACACACAGAGTATTTCATAAATAAAATAGAATGTAGATAGAACAATACTTTTCATAATATCACATAGTACTTGAACAAAAATATCATATAAGATAAAATATTGTATAGTAACATAACACATTGTCACAAAAAATAGTCATAACATCACAAATTATCGCATAGTAAAAGAAACAACACATTGTCACAAACAAAATAACAACAACATTATCACAGAACATAGTCATAAACATCACAAATTATCACATAGCAACAAAACAACACAGTGTCATAAACAAAATAACAACACAAAATTTCACAAGCATAAAAAGAAAAATAACACCAACTGACCCAAAAGTAGAGAATGCATGGATAAAGATAAGTATGAGGAAGGAGCTCACCATGCCTCGATATCATCACTTTGACTAATCTCCCCAACTTCTTTATCGTCGTCATCTTCCTTCTTGGTTGACGTCCATGTTAAGTGTTTCGAACTCGGATGAGGCTCTTTTTAAGGTGCATGAGCTGAAATGAATGAAGTGCATGATAGCTTATCCAAAATCTTGTTCAAGAAGCCTTTGATTTTATCAAGTTTATTATCAATTTTATTGATGGTATGCTCAACTTGTGAAAGACGGCAATCGAGATTACATCGGTTTTGGAAAATAATGGCATAGGATTGTCTAGCTTGGGTGTCCATGGTTATTTCCATTATGTCATCATCATCATGTTGGGCTTGAGATGTTTGGGAGGTGGAGGCTGTAGTACGGTTAGGAGATTGAGGTTGGCCTGAATCTCTATTTGCTTTCCACTAATCAAAAGGAATTATATTATTGTGTTTGAGCCTCTATGGAAGCGACATGAGACTCAAGGTTTTGGAGTTGAGGCAACTAACCATTGTATATTCAATATCGAGAATATGGACTTGAAAATTCATTTGTGTTTGTAATATATATTCGCCATAATGAATTGTTTTGGCATGACGATTATGAATTGACCTGATTTGATCCATGATTACCTTAGACCAATTTACGTGAATTCCTTCCCACAAAGCATAAAGACATTGATAGTTATGTTTATAGATGATTCCTGAACTATCAGGTTTAGGTAGTAATGAGTTAGTAAGAACGCATTGCATAGTTCTAGATTTTGGATGTAAGCATTTAGCATTTAAGTCTACAAGGTCATCGGTAAGAAATCTATAACCATTCTCATCATGTTTTAGCATGTTAACTTCAATAGTGTCTAAATCTTCACCATCGGAAGTGCAATGTAAAATCATTCCTATTCATTGAATAGGTAAAACAATCCTAACACCACAAACTAAACTCCAAATTATATCTTCCTGGTTTTGTGGTTCGTAAAAATCAAGATTAAGATTAGTATAGAAGATTTTTACCAAAAGTGGATAGTTTTTGAAATTGTTGGGGTTATAGCTGATAAGGGAATCTACCTCATTAGCTTTAGCAAATTGCCAAATAGTGTAGTCGTCAAAATCTCGAAACTTGATGAAGGATCCTTCGAAAACTCTCATATTCTTCATTTTGTCAAAACATCGAATATCGACGCCGTTATAGAGCAAGTTTCGAATTAAAGCTTTTGATGGTTCTCTTGCCGATGAGGAAGGGAGATCCTTTCTTTTCTTTGGAGCCATTGATGAAGAGTGGAGAGCTTTTTGGTTTATGTTTTTGGTGTGCATGGTTCTGGTTTCGATAAATGAATAGGTTTTTTAAGGGATGAAAAAGGTAGGTTTCTCAAAAGTCATGCCGTTTTGAAAGGTCTTCTTTTGGAATTTTTCTTATACGAGTCAGTCGATTGAAACTAGGCATTCGGTCGATTGAATATCAAAAAAATGAATCCCAGAAGTTTACAGTGTAATTTTGATGTTTTTCAGTCGACTGATTTCCTTGTTTTCAGTCAATTGAAACTGTTGTTTTTTAATAAATTGGTTCTCTCATTCAGGTGACTGAACTAGGGCATTCAGTAGATTGACCCTATTGTTTGCGTAAGAATTTTAATTTTGTAAAGTTTTGAGTTTAAGATTTACTTATGATTTTTGTGTCAAATATTTTAATATGTTTAAACCTTAGTCTCTTTTCAAATATATATATTTCAATAAGAATGCAAACATATATCAAATGTTATACAAAGATATGAATAAGATAACACACTGTAAAAATTTTACTTATTTATCTTCGCTAAGGCCGGAAACCTTAGTAGGAAAGTGTTCCCATGAGTTAGGTTCAGTCTTAGTTTGCTCATTCGAAGGGATAAGTGGAGACCATCTATTTTCTCATACTGGAGTGTGATTCGAATCTTCGTTCAATGGCCCTGCTTCCCAAGAGTTTCTTAGAGTTATGTCATATTTCTTAACTAGAATTTCTGTTAGACGTAGAGAATTTTTACGTATGTTACTCTTTGTTGGTAAATGTCTACAAATTGCCAGAACACATCTTTCAAGAAAATTGGAGAAGTGCTCCTCGTCAGCATTGCTCGTAATACATCTCTTTCTGAACTTCCATCATTTCTTGTTGATAGTAAAAGAATTCATCAATTTTGGTTTTGGAGGATGATGATTTAAGGTTGATTGACTGTTTGACTTTCTTACCCTTTGGAGAGTAACTAGTGTGATATGTAGGCCATGAAATGATCTTTAGAGATGATGATTTATTCAATTGAGGTGTTTTTTGTTTGGAGATGAATAAATGCTTTTAGTGGAAGGTGAGCTACAGTCGATAGAAAAATAAGGTGAATCGTGGTTGGATGTATTTTTTTGTAAAATAAGCTGTTGTTAATATACATTCTGTATTGATAAATTTAGAATTTGTTTTTAAGGTTAAGAATTGATTTGATATAATAGCCTTTTGTTTTTCTTTTACTATAATATAGTACTTCATTTTTAGAGGTTGATACTAGGTGAGTTTTAGGCCTTTCATTTTAAATTTAATATATTGGTTTTCTTAAAGTAGAAAAAGATGCTAGTAATTTTTGAAGAAGAAAAATTGTGTAAAGCATTTGATATTGTTTCATGTACCACTTTTATTTCAAAAGATTACTTTATTTTACATACTTCAAACTAAAATGGCATATGGTATAATAGTAGAGGTAGGCAAATTTACTTCTTTGTGATAAGTAATGAAGAATTTTTGATATGCGGAGTAATCATTGTAATTCATGTAGTGCCACAATGCCAAGTTCTCGTCTCGGCTTAATGAAGGAATTTTTATTTAGTTGTTTTGTCCGTTTGACATCCTCTTAAATCAATGTTGATGTATGACACAAGTTCGAAGGGACATCCTTTCGAATAGAAGAGGCCACAGTCTCTAGTATGGCTTAAGTAACGCAAAATTCGTTTTACGATTGCAAATGTGATTCTTTGGGATTTTCTTGAAAATAGGCATACGATCAAACACTCGTCATGATATCAGGATGACTAGCGATTAAGTATAGTAGAGATCCAATCATACTTCGATAGAGTTTTTGATCCATTCTTTTTCTGTTTTCATCTTTGTCGAGATGAACCATATCACTCATATGTGTTGGTATATTGGATGTATTTTTTAGTCCTAAACGTTTTATTAAATTACTATAATATTTTTCTTGATTAATGAAAATACCATAGTTTAGTTGTTTAATCTGTAGGCCGAGAAAATATTAGAGTTCACCTATATGAGAACTCTTGAATTTACTATTCATTATGTTTGATTTTTTTTGCACAAATCATCAGTTGTAGATCCAAATATGATTTCGTCTAAATAGATTTGTATTATTAATATATCTTTCTTATCTCTTTTAATAAACAAGGTTTGATCAACTTTTCCAATCTCAAATCCAAAATTTATAAGATTGCATTTTAGTCGTTCATACCAAGCATGGGGTGCTTGTTTCAAACCGTATAAAGCTTTCTTAATTTTATAGACATGGTCAGGAACTTTTTCATGTTTAAAAGAGATAGTTGTTCTACAAAAATATTTTTTTAATAAAACCATTTAAAAATACACTTTTAACGTCCTTTTGATAAAGTCTAAAGTTAGGAGAAGGCTAGTAAGATACGTATTGCTTCAAGTCCTACAACTGGAGCAAAAGTTTTTCATAATCTTTCCCCTCTTCTTAAGTATATCATTGTACAACTAATTTGGCCTTATTTCGAGTTATATTACTATATTCATCAACTTTATTTTTGTAAACCCATTTAGTACCCATGACTGTTTGATCATTTGGTCTTGGAACTAATTCCCAAACGTCATTTTGTTTGAATTGATTTAACTCTTCTTGCATGGCTAAAATTCAGTAGTCATTGGTTGAGACTTCTTTAGGATTTTTGATTCTATAATAGATATAAAAGCTATATGTCCTATTTGATTTAATTAGTTTCTAGTTCTGACAATTATATTTACTTCACCAATTATATTTTCAACTGGATGATTTTTTAAAATTTGAGATGGAGTTATAAATTCATTTTCAATTGAACTTTCTGTAATTTATTGTTCTTCATTTTGAGTTATAGTATTTTGAAGTGGAGTTTGTATGATTTGTTATTCTACATATCTACTTCATCATTTTTATTGTTTTTGAAATTTTTGTCAAACGATACGTGTAAAGTTTCTTCCACGGTTTTTGTGCATTTATTGTACATTCCATATGCTTTGTTTCTTTTCAAATATCCATTAAATATCACTTCATCGGATTTCGGATCGAATTTTCTTAGCTGATCTTTTGTATTTAATATAAAACATTTTGATCCAGAAATTCTTAGATGTGAAATATTTGGTTTTCTACCATTAAAATGTTCATATGGAATATGTTTAGTTAAGGGTCGTAGGGGCTCGATTTAAGACGTAATACGCATTAGACACGGCTTCTGCCCAGAAATGTTTTGGTAGTTGACTACCACTAAGTTGAGTCCTAGCACATTCCTGTAATGTTCGATTCTTTCTTTCTACAACTCCATTTTGTCGTGGAGTTCTAGGAAATGAGTTGTGACTAATACCTTTTTTGTCACAAAATTTTTCAAAAGTTCGTTTTCAAATTTGCCACCATGAACACTTCTAAAACACCTTTAAAAATTTTGTATTCCTTTAGTAAAATTTTTAGATGATTCAAAAGTATCGCTTTTTTTTTCAAAAATAATGTGCATGTATATCTAGATAAATCATCTACGATTACAAAAACATATTTTTCATGAATTACAGAATGAACTTAAGTAGGACCGAATAGATCCAAATTTAGTAGTTCAAGAGGTTGTAATGTAGAAATGATTTTCTCAGTTTTAAAAGATGATTTTATTAATTTTCCTAGTTGGCATGCATCACAAATATTGTTTACTTTGTAATCCATTTTTGGTATACCTTTTACTAAGTTATTTTTAGATAATTTACTAATAGCTTTAAAATTTATGTGACAAAATCTTTTATGCCATAGCCATGGATCATTATCTTTGGCTATTAAACACATAAATATTATGATTAATTTTAATATTTAAAATATAAACATTTCTTTCTCTAATTCCTTTGAAATTTAGATTTTTATTTTGATCGAAAATTTCGCATTCATCTTTTAAGAAGGATATATTAAAACCTTTGTCACATAATTGAATAATGCTTAGTAAATTGTGTTTTTAATTTTTAACTAATAAAACATTAGTAATAAGAGGTGAATTAGATATACCATTGTTGCTAATGTCTCCTTTTCTGATGACATATCCTTTAGAGTTGTCTTCAAAAGTGATGAACCTCCATACGAGTAGATAATATTTGTTAGCATATCTTTATTTCCTGTCATGTGCTTAGAGCAACCATTGTCTAGCATCTATTTTCCTCTTTTTTATTTGGTACTAGCAAATAATATTGAAATGATACTGGTACCCACTCCCCCGTTCGGGTCCAAAGAGTTATATCTTAGGAAGCCAAGCCCAATAGGGTTTAAAGTTCCCTTTGAAAATAAAATTTGAATTCTTATAAACAGTTGAAATTAAATTTTTTATACTTCTTTCTTATCAAATGGTTGTTAGTCTTTGGAACCCAAAATTTTATAGTCTTAGATTTAATTTGTTTCTTTTGACTGTCACCTTTCTTTTTGAAATTAGTATACATTGAACTATATTGTTTAGATTTAACTTCTTTTCTAGGTTTGTCATATCTTAATCTTTTTATTAGAAGTAGATTGTTATTTTTTATAATTTTAGAAAGAATCTCTCCACCTTTATTAAAATTAGAAACATTTTTGGTAATGTTTTATAACTTAGCTTTAAGACTAACTACTTCTAATTCTAATATTTTATTACTAGAATTTAAATTGTGTTTCTCTTTTTCCAATACATCATTTTTATTTTTTCGAGTTTCTATTTCGATACTTAACATAGTA
Organism: Allium cepa; assembly: GCA_030765085.1. Lineage (NCBI taxonomy): Eukaryota > Viridiplantae > Streptophyta > Magnoliopsida > Asparagales > Amaryllidaceae > Allium > Allium cepa. The sequence goes on along the minus strand of CM060938.1, from coordinate 454,255,791 downwards.
AGTTGTGATGATATATTGGTACAAGAATTTTGAGATTTTACTAATTCCCCTTCTAGTATTTTCTTCTCATCTTCTAGCATATCAACTTCTAGCACTTCTATTTAATTTTCCTAATGCATCTTTATATTTTCTATTCAAATCTTTTAGTTAATCTAATAACAAAGAATTTATTTCTGAAAGTGACTGTGCTAAAGGATCATGTAATATGGATAAACTACTTGTGCAGAATAATAATTATATAAGTAAATAATTAAAGAAGTAAAGTAAATGGCACCGGAGATTATTATACTGGTTCGAAATTCCATTCTACGTCCAGTCCTAGACTTCTTCTAGAATTAAACTAGCAACCCTTACTTAATCTGGAGTAATATGTTTTACGCCGCCTGAGCAACCGAACAGGACTTCTCCCGCCTAAGCAACCGAATAGGACTTCTACTACCTGAGCAACCGAACAGGACTTCTCCCGCCTAAGCAACCGAATAGGACTTCTACTACCTGAGCAACCGAACAGGACTTCTTTACAAATAACAAAAGTATCCGATTGTAGTATGCTCTTTAAATAGCATTGATAAGTCAATTAAGTACAATCTTCCTATAATCTTCTCCTTTACGATATATAGTGTAATGTGCTTGAGAAATGTGGAAGATGGAGTGATCAACGATCAAAGTTTGTATGCAGTTAGAGTGCAAATTGAAAATAGATTGAGAGATGAGAATTCAAGAATATTAAAATCAGTTAAGTGAATTGTTTGTTGAATTCTGAAATCTATTTATATAGATTAAAAAGTTGCAATCATTCATGAAATATAACATTGAAAAGAAACAGGTGCAACTGTTGGTTTGAAGATGTTTCTCTTCGATGAAGAGAAGTGTCTTTTCATAAAATAGCTGTTGAAAATATTTAACCGGTTGAAATTATTTATTCAGCCTTCTGAATTTGATAAAATCGTGAACAACAAAGAGATAGGCTATTTTTGGCCTAAAACAGCCCGTTGAATATACCCATTCAGCTTCCTGAATATTGTGAAAGATTAAAAATGTTTCAGCAATCAGACGGCTGAATGAATCCATTCAACCGGCTGTGCATGTGTGTATATGTTTATACATATACATATATATATATATATATATATATATATATATATATATATCATGCAGGAGAGATTTTAACATATTTCTAAATAGTATAAAGACTCTAGACAAAGAACTATCAGCTTCAAAATATTCTAAATAAGAATCTGTAACAAATCTCCTGCATAAGTGATTAGTACACTCAAATATTTATATATATAGTTTGTCACAATCAAAACGATGTAAAAATGAGATTCCAACATTCTTCCACTTTTTGATGATGACAACTATATAAGATAAATAATATATTTACAGAAATACTAACATTAACATTGCTACTTCCCCTGTCAGTATGCACAATAATTTAAGCTAATTTTCTCCCCCTTTGTCATCGACAAAAAGAAAGATAAAAATAAATACACGTAATATTGAAAAACAAAGATTAAAACTCATACTCGAGATGTCATTACCAAAAGAGAATAACAATATTCATACAACATTATATAGACAACTAGATAGAGAACCATAGAACTTTGAAATAACAAACAAAAGGAAAAAAAGAAAATAACAAAACTAGAAAGAGACAGAGGGCTCATCATCATCAGAATTCGAACTCGAAGATGACCATTGAAAGGGAGATGGGTTGTAAGCTTCGATGGATGTAGAACCCAAACAAGAAATTTTATCCTATATCCTATTAAGGAATCCTTTTATGGAGTTGAATTTCTTCTCCTTCTTCTTTTCAAGAGTTTTAATTTCCCGATGAAGTTTTTATTGATTTCGAAAGAGGGTGATAATAGCTTGTTTGGAGGAAGTTTCCCAGCCAATAACTTGAATGGAGTCATCGTCCTCTTCTTCTTCTTCATGTTGGGTATGCAAAGAGCAGGCAATACTAGTGTCATGAGGTTATGGAACGCCTTGTTGAACATTGTGAGACCATTCTTGAAAAGAAATGATTTGTTGTAAAGGAGGCCGGGGAGGAAGACCCATCAATCCTAAGGTTTTTGCGCCTAGCTCGCTAATGCTTGAAAACTCGAAGTCAGGCATTGGATTGCCGAAGTTGAGAAGGATACACATAATATAAGCGCCATAGTGGTTGGTCTTATATTTTCTTCGGATTGTGATATCTTGAAATTCATCTAAAATGATTTTGCCTCAATTTACTTGTTGGTAGGAGTAGATTGAATAAAGAGCTTGAAAAGCTCTTTATAAACTTTTTCATAACTTTCCATTCGAGGTTGTAGAGAGCGAATCAAAGCACGGTGAAGAAGGATGCTTGTGGCCTTAAGGTGCTAGCTTTTAATGCACTTAAATTTGTAAGGCGATCGGACAAGAAACGATGTGAAACTTCATCTCTATGATCCATATCAGCTTCAATATCATATATATCAACACTTTGATAGGGACAATTTAAAATATTGCCTAATCATTGCAAAGGCAAAAAGATTTTAGTACCACAAACAATTGACCAAACACAATCTTCTCGATATTGAGGGTTATAGTGGTCTAGATTCAGATTTGCTAGAAAAAGTTTAATCAAAAGATGATTAATTCTGACATTATTGGGAGCATACCCTATGAGATTATCAAAGTGGAATTGCTCGGCCATCTCTCTAATCGGATAAGCTGCAAAATCCGAAAACCTCATGAATGCGCCTTCAAAGATATTGGAATTTTTCATTAAATTGAAGCGGGAGATTACAACATCATTCCAAAGCCATCGACAAATCTAATCTTCGGAACGACCAAAGGCGGATTCTCTTATGCATTTTGATCTAGGATCCATTAGAGATTAAAAAGAAGAGTAAAAGATGGAAATTTGAAAAAGATGTGCTTGGGTTCTGAAGTGAATGGGTAAAGGTGAAAAGATGAATATATAGATAGGTGAAAATCAAGGGTAAAGTTGGAAGAGAAAAAGGTAGGGCCTAGTTTAAAAAAACTCCTTAGGAAGGATTCAACCGGTTGTTTTATTATAAACAGCCATCTAAATTCCTTCCCATAGGAAAATAGTTCATTTTTGAACGGATTCAGATGGCTGTTTGGAGTGATTCAGCTGTCTGAATCTGGGGAAAAACATTTCAGGATATAATTCAACTGTCTGTTTGAGTACAGACAGCCGGCTGAATTCTGTGAAAAAATATATGGCTGTCTTTTACTTTTATAACAAGAATTATTAGTAAAGGAACAATAAATATTTTGAATAAACAAACAAGATTACATAAAAAAATATTGAACAGATTTGGATGAGGAGCTTGAAGTGTGATATTCATCCGGCTCTATTTTTGTGTTCTCTTAAAATGGCCTGAGTGGTGACCATCTATTGCCGCGTTCCCATGAATTCAGAGATATTGGTGGACACTGCGGTGATAGTTTCCAAGGATTGCATTGGGATGGAGAACAAATAAGAGACGGTTGATGAACTGTGTTCTTGGATGAGGAACATCAAAATCTCAATGGTAGATGGTGAACCAAAAATAGAGACCGTCTTGTTCTTTTACCGGGTGTGGTGTAACCTGTGTGAGTAGAAGGAGGAACAATCGGAACTGGTTCACAAATCGGTGTTGGAGTAGGTAAATTCAACGATCCTGAACTAGGAGAAGAATATGATAGTGCAGAGGATTCAGAGTCCAAGATACTTTTTATTTTAAAAAATTATTATTTAAAATTATAAATCTTTTATGGATACAATTCCTAATTCTCTTCTCAATTTTAAGACGATACTTTCAATTAAAGGTTTTGTAAATATATCAGCCAGTTTTATTTTTAGAGGATACAAATTCCAGTCTGACTAAATCCTTTTCAATATTATCACGAAGAAAATGGTGACATATGTCAGTATGTTTTGTTCGTGAGTGATTGATAGGATTTTTGGACAAGTTTATATCACTAGTATTTAAAAAAATTGTTGATTTAGATAAATTAACACCAAAATCTTGAAATGTTTGTTGCATATAAATGACTTGAGCACAAACTAAGGCAGTAGAGGTATATTCTGCCTCACAAGTTGAAAGTGAAACATAATTTTGTTTCTCGCTAAACCAAGAGACTAAGGATTGTCCTATGAAGTGACAAGTCCCACTAGTACTTTTCTCGATCCGTCCGACATCCTCCAAAGTCAGCGTCACTATATGAAGCTAACTCGAAAGGACATTCTTTCGGATAGAAAAGTCCAAAATCTTTGGTTTTGCTTAGATGACACAACATGTGTTTTACTGCTAGCATATGTCATTCTTCAGGATTTTCTTGGAATCGACAACATAAACAAACACTCATCATTATGTCAGATATACTAGCAGTTAGATAAAGTAATGATCTAATTATACTTCGATATAATTTTTGTTCAACACTTTTGCCATCTTCTTCTCTATCGAGATAAACTATTGTACTCATTGGACTTGGTTTAGCAGAAGTATTTTCCATATTAAAGCGTTTAATTAGATTATTATAATATTTTTCTTGATTAATAAAAATTCCATTTTCTATTTGTTTAATCTGTAATCCAAGAAAATAAGATAGTTCTCCCATATGTGACATTTCAAATTCTTTGGTATTATTTTTGAGAATTCCTGACATAATTTTTCATTTATAAAGCCAAAAATAATATCATCTACATAAATTTGAATAATTAAAATACCCTTTTTAGTTCTTTTAATAAAAAGAGTTTGGTCAACCTTCCCAATTTCAAAACCGGAATCTATTAGATAGCTCTTAAGACGTTCATACCAAGCACGGGGTGCTTGTTTTAGACCATATAAGGCTTTCTTAAGTTTATAGACGTGGTGTGGAAATTTTTCATGTGTGAATAACAAAGGTTGTTCAACAAAAACATTTACTTTTGTATAACCATTTAAGAAAGCACTTTTAACATCCAGTTGATAAAGTTTGAAATTATGAAAACATGCAAAGGCCATTAAGATACGTACTGCTTCAAGTCATGCAACTAGAGCAAATGTTTCTTCGTAGTCAATTCCTTCTTCTTGATTATATCCTTGTGCAACTAATCTAGCTTTATTCCTAGTTATATTACCTTGTTCATCTGCTTTATTTTTGAAGATCCATTTAGTACCAACGACTCTTTGATCACTTAGTCTAGGAACTAGTTTCCAAACTTCGTTTTGTTCGAATTTTTTTAGCTCTTATTGCATAAATATAATCCAATAGTCATCAGTAGATGCTTCTTTTGCATTTTTCGGTTCAATTTTTGAAAGTAAAGCTACTTGGCCCATTTGATTAAGTTGATTTCAAGTTCTAACTTGTGAATTAATTTCTCCCATGACATTTTCTACCGGGTGATCTCGTAAAACCTTAAGAGGAGATCTTAATTCATTTTCATTATGAACAATGTTTTCATTTTCTTCAAAATTATAAACATGTTTTCATCTTCTTCAAAATTATAAACAATGTTTTCATCTTCTTCAAAATTATTTTTGTGTAACTGTGTTTGTGACCGTCTTGGGTATATTTTCATTATCCTAAAAAATTATTAAATTTGAAATTTTCGTCGAATGAAACATGAAGTGTTTCGATTGTCTTTGTTCTTTTATTGAAAATTCAATGAGCTTTGCTTCGTTCTGAATCTCCTATGAAGATTCCTTCATCGGATTTTGGATCAAATTTACCAAGCCAATCTTTTGTGTTAAAGATAAAACATTTTGAACCAAAGGTTTTAAAAATATGAAATGTTTGGTTTTCTTTAATGAAAAAGTTCATATGGTGTGTGTTTTCTTAAAGGTCGGATGGAAACATGATTTAGAACATAGCAAGCAGTTGCTACAGCTTTTGCCCAGAAATGCTTTGGTAATGTGCTTCCACTTAATAAAGTTGTTGTGGTGTTCTAGGGAAAGAAAAATTGTGATAAATTCTTTTTTTATTACAAAAATGTTCAAAAGCTTCATTTTCAAATTCACCACCATGATCACTTCTAATACTTTTTATTTTAATTTTTTTGAGATTTTGAATTTTCTTTACAAAATTCTTGAAAATTTTCAAATGTATCACTTTTATTTTTTAGGAAAATAGTCCAAGTATATCTTGAAAAATCATCTACTATAACAAACGCATATTTACTATGATTTATAGATTGAATTTGAGTTGGACCAAAGAGATCTAAATATAATAGTTCTAGTGGTTGTACAGTAGAAATATTTTTCTTTGATTTAAAGGATGATTTTAATAATTTTCCTAATTGACAAGCATCACAAATATTGTTTATTTTAAAATTCATTTTTGGTAAACATTTTACTAAATTATTTTTAGATAATTTATTTATGGCTTTGAAATTAATATGACAAAATCTTTTCTGTCATAACCAATGATCATTTTCTTTGGCTATTAAACACATATTTGTATTATAATTTATATTCATATTTAAAACATTAATATTTTTATCTCTAAAACCTTCGAAAATATGATTTTTATTTTGATCAAAATGCTACACTTATTTTTAGAAAAGAAAATATTGAATCTTTTGTCACATAATTGGCTGATACTAAGTAAATTATGCTTCAAATTTTTAACTAATAAGACATCTGTAATAAGTGGTAAATTAGATATACCGTTATTGCTCACATCGCCTTTGTCGATGTCATATCCTTTGGAATTATCTCCAAATGTGACAGAACCTCCATCTGAGTAATTAACGTTTGTTAGCATCCTTTTGTTTCTTGCCATGTGTTTTGAGGAACCACTGTCTAGTATCCATTTTCCTCTCTTTTTGGATGGTACCTACAAAATATAGAGATAACATTGGTACCCACCCTTTTATTTTGGATCCTAAAAGTTAGGTCTTAGGAAGCCAAACCCAAGAGGGCGAAATTCCTTTTGAAAACAAAATCTTTGTTTTTATGAATAGTTTTTATAAAATATTTTATATACCTATTTCTAATTGAAGAATTGTTTGTTTTAGGAACCCAAATTTTAACTGATTTAGTAAAATTTTAAACTTTAGAATTAGGTTTTTCAACCTTATTATTCCTTTTATACGAAGAATTCTTTTTCTTTGGAATAATTATCGGGGTTTGTTTATATCCTTGTCCTTTTTTTTTGGAGCAGTTTGAGAGTTTTCTATAATTTTGGAAAGATTTTCTCTACCTTTGTTAAAATTAGAAACATTTTTAGCAAGGTCTTCTAACTTTATTTTAAGGCTAGAATTATCTAACTCTAAAATCTTGATATTTGGTTTAAGGTCTTGATTCTCAATTAGTAAAGTATCATTCTTTTCTTTCCGAGTTTCTATTTCTTGACTTAGCAGAGAAAGCTGAGATGCATATTAGAACAAGATTCTTGAGTAGCTTGAAGTTCTTCTTTTAAAATTTTCTTTTCATCTCTTAGCATTTCTACTTCGATTTCAGTTCTATTCAATATTTCAAGGGTTTCTTTGTACTTTCTATTTTGCTTTGTAGTTTGTCAAGTAATTCTGAATTGATTTCCAAAAGGTCATTAAAAGTTAGATCACTTACCTCGTCTTTTGTGTCCATAAAGCAAATGTTAGCTTGTTTGGAATCACTGTCCGAGTCACTTTCTAATGGTGAAATGATTCTGTATCCTCCCATGTGATAGAGAAAGCTTTCTTCTTGAATCTGTCTTTTTTGTGCATGTATTTGTCTTTCTTTTTCTCAGGACAGTCTTTCTTGATGTGACCTTTGTTGTGACAACATAATATTCTAGAGCAGATGATGATGGTTTATTGGTGTTGTTATTGTTGCTGAAGTTGTTCTTGTTATTTCTAAATTTGTTGCTCTTTTTATATTTCAAAAACTGAACGCAATATCTTCTTCATATGAATCTGATTCATCTTTTCTGCCTGGAATGTTATATTCTTCTTATCTTGAGCCTGTACTCGTTTTTCCTGGAGATTAACTTCATAAGACATTAGATTTCCTATCAACTCTTCTGGTTTTATGGTCGAAATGTCGTTAGCTTCTTCGATTGCTAACACTTTTCATTCCTACTCATTCGTTCGTGAGTTGAGGATTTTTGAAACAATATCAAAATCTGTATAAGTTTCTCCTAATGCTACCAAAGAATGATATATATATATATATATATATATCTTAAAATCTAGAGTACATTTCATTTATAGTCTCTTCTTGCTTCATATTAAAATTCCAGAACTAATTTTTGAGCATAGGAATTTTACTTTATTTGGCTTTATCAGTGCCTTCATGTGTAACTTTGAGTGTACGCCAAATTTCATGAGCAGTTTTACATGTTCTTATTCTATTAAACTCATTTTTGTCTAATGCACAATATAACATATTCATAGCTTTAGCATTTGCAGTAGCTTATAATTTTTTCATGTTAGACCATGTTGAATATTCAGTGGTAGGAATAATATATTCAGATTGCATAATGTTCCAGCTTTCATAACTACTTGCTTGTATATAGATTCTCATTCTAGTAGCCCAATAGTAATAGTTCATTCCATTAAATAGAGGTGGTCGTGCAATAGATTGACCTTCAAGAAAAGTATTATTAGTTATAGTACTGGCATTGTCTTCCATATTAAAAAATCAGATAACTATGTTACAGTTATATGATGGCCTTGCTCTGATACCAAATGAAAGCGACTTTGCTAAAGGATCGGGATAAACTACTTGTGCAGAATAATAACTAAGTAAATAATTAAAGTAGTAAATTAAATGACACCAGAGATTTTTATACTAGTTCGAACTCCCGTTCTACGTCCAGTCCCAGACTCATTCTGGAACTAAACTCGCAACCCTCACTTAACTCGGAGGAATATGTTTCACACTGCCTGAGCAACCTAACAGGATTTCTACCGCCTAAGCAACCAAATAGGACTTCTACCACCTGAGCAACCGAACATGACTTCTACCGCCTAAGCAACCAAATAGGACTTCTACCGCCTGAGCAACCGAACAGGACTTCTTTACAAATAACAAAAGTATCTGACTGTAGTATGCTCTTTAGATAGCACTGATAAGTCAATTAAGTAAAATCTTCCTATAATCTTCTCCTTTATGATATATAGTGTAATGTTCTTAAGAAATGTGGAAGATGGAGTGATCAACGATCAAAGTTTTTATGCAGTTAGAGTGCAAATTGAAAATAGATTGAAAGATGAGAATTCAAGAATATTAAAATCAGTTAAGTGAATTTTTTGTTGAATTCTAAAATTTATTTATAGAGATTAAAAAGTTGCAATTATTCATGAAAGATAACATTGAAAAGAAACAGGTGCAATTGTTGGTTCGAAGATGTTTCTCTTCGATGAAGAGAAGTGTCTTTACATAAAATAGCTGTTGAAAGCAGTTGAATATTTTTAATGATCAGTGAATTCAAACAAGATTGTAGATAGAAAGTAGTAGATTAAGATATGAATTCAAGAACGGGGATTGCCTTATGTAGAAAATGAATGGTTTTAACTATTTGTAAAGAGTGATAACCATTAGGATAGTTGCATCCATTAACGAGTGGAAGTGACTCTTTACAACCATTTATGAGGGGAAGTGATTCTTCGTGAAGAAGAGAACCCCTTTAGTATTTTAAATAAAAAATGATAGTTGCGACATTCAGCCAATTGAATAAAAAAATTCAATCTACTAAATTACAGTAAAAAAATTCCCGTAAGAAAACAGTGTAAAAAACACTTGATTCGATCGGCTGAAAAAGTTCATTCAGTTGACTGAATTCTGTTTTATAAATATGATACATACAGGATTCAGTCCACTGAATTAAACGTTTTAGTCGACTGAATTCTGTCTCTTTGTACTTTCAAAACTTTTAAATAGATGTTAATTGCATGTAAGTGTGTGTATACCATTTTGAGGAGATTGTAACATGTTTATACTCTAGACTAATAACTCTATGACTAATATTACAGTTTTTTGTTGTCTTCGTCATGTCGATCTCCTTGAAAATCAAATTTCCTGCAAATTTCGATAGCATATGTAATATTTTCTTGTATAGTTGTCGCTGTCAAAATATGAGGTTCTAACAGGAGAGATAGGGCGATAACCGTAAGGTGCAGGTTTCGTTGCCGGAGTGCAAGTGGATTGGGCTTGTACGAAAGCAAGTCCTCTCACCGAAGAGTGAGTGAATTGGCCTTGCTTAGTTATTGGGTCTCCTCACTGAAGAGCAAGCAGATTGGGCTCAGCAAGGATTCAAAGATTTTGATGATTAGATTAGGGATCCAGAGAGATCAAGCAATGATCTGGATAGATCAAGGAACGTTCCAGAGAGATCAAGGAACGATCCGGAGAGATCAAGGAACATTTTGGAGAGATCGAGGAACGATCTGGAGAGCTCGAGGAGCGATCCAGAGAGACGGAGGATTGGCTTATGGCTCGAAAAGGTCGATGATTTGATTAACAATCTGGAGAGATCGAATATTAAGCTAATGTTTCGGTGTGATCAAGGATCGAATTGGGCACCGAGTACAAGGCCCGAAGTTTTAAAAACAAACTTTAGTTTTGGACACTAATTGACCTTGAAACAATTCGATAGTAATTATCGAATTGATCCACTTATTTTGATATACAATTATCAACTTCTGAAAGAATGCGGGATGGTCTTGATATGCAGTACACTATGTAGTTTAATAGTGCTTGGACACATAATAATGATTATATATCACTAACCCTTAAGCAAGGACTCGAGTCTGTAGCTATAATGGTCCGAAACAATCTTTGGTCTATAGGTGATTCTGAAGGACCCAGATTATTCATCGCAATTTGGTTAGCTGATTGCTAGAAATTTCTACCACCAGTGTTTTATCTATTTTGATGTTTGTTTCTAAGCAAAGCACATCTTCTATTTAAAAGGCATGCTTCGAGGGGAGGCAAATATTATTCATCTTTGTGATCAAGCCATATTTGGATGAGTCAGAATAACCAAATATATAAATTGCCAAGCAGAAATATAGAGCAATAACTGCAAAACTTAGATATTGAGTAGAAACGGTAAAGGAAGCCATGAGTACATCAAAGGCTCCCAAATTAGCCAATACACCAAGCTAATACAGATGTAAAATCCAATGCCCAAATATCAATCAAAGTCATGGATCGGTACCAATCCATGTCATCGATTGGTACCAATCCATGTTAGCTACCCCCAAACTACTTCGATTCTTATAGCTTGCATTGTTAAGACACTCATCAACTTTAACATATGATCAGATGATGGTTCGATGGCCATAAACAAATCAAGCACTCGAAAGACAAATCAAATGCTGACAACCAACATTCAAACCAATGTGTCTACTTAGATTAAGGCTCACATCGACTCGACTTGATGCCGAAGACCAAGACATGAGCTAAGTAAGCAACTGCAACATATCAAAGAAGGTTTCTAAACAAACTTATGGATTGGCATTGATCCCTGTTCATGGATCGGTACCAATCCCTGAAAATCAATGAAGTAGCCATGATTTTCCTTAAGTAACTTCATCTGGACGTGGGGAACATAGGTGCAAACATGGTGGAGTGATTTTTGGCGGCTTGCAGCTATAAATAGATAAGGAGAGGCATCAATTGGGAGGACTTTTTCGGTCGTTTACAAATTTCTATATAGTTCTTCCATTCTCGAGGATCTATGCCGATCCATAAGAATGCCACTTGTGAACAACAACCAAATCAGCAACAAGTTAAGTGGACATAGGCAGTGATTAGCCGAACCACTATAAAGTTTATGTGTCTTGTTTTTACTCATTTTCATTTACTTTCTACTCTTATTTCTCTACTATAATTCTCTGGGTGTTTGTGCCTCATTTTGGTGCAAACATCCAACCAGGCTACTATTGGTTTTCTATGATCGAAGATTCTATGAACTATGTGAAGAAATGTGATTGATGTAAGTGGTTTGCCAAGATCATTAGAGTCTCACCTACCATCCTTACTCCCAATGACTTCCTCATAGTCATTTGACACGTGACTTGATAAGGAAATTGCCAAATGCCAAGAGAGGGTACAACATGCTATAGTCACCATCAACTACTTCACCAAATGGGTTGAGGACAAACCCCTTGCTGGCGTTGTCACCCACAAGATCCTCAACATTGTCATCAAGAATATCATCTGTCGTTTTGGCCTACCTAAAAAGATTATCATCGACAACGGCACTCAATTCAAGAGTGGCTTACACTACCGGAAAATCAGCTTTTGGTAGCGCACAAAAAATGCTCCATAACTTATGGTAGCTTTTTAGGACACCGTATACGACATGCAAGTAAAAATCCATGACTTTGTATTGCGTTTAACACAAACACTACCGAAAAGCATCTTTTTGCAACCTCCATAAAACACAACCAAAAACTATTATTGTGGCACTTACAATACGTTACCAAAGGCTTATAATTGTCACTAAAAAGTACCGCCTATCACAATAAAATATTTTAGTATTATTTTTTAAATGCCACCATATATATTTTGTTTGTGTTTATTTTGTTGCATATTCTTTTTTGTAGCATTTATTAAATGCCGTAAAATTATTGATTTGCTGTGCAGATTCCTATTGCCGTTGTAGCTCGTTTAATTTTCACTTCATTTTTTCACAACACACACACACACACACACACATATATATATATATATATATATTATATAGTAATAATTAACATATTTCAACATAAAACCAATACTCACTCGTATAATTATCACATTACAATGGGAAACACATTAATCACATAATGAAATATAGTATACAAACAATTTAATATAAAATATTTTAAACAAATAAACATATTCACATAAAATCCGTAACCATATAGATACAATACCAATTCATTGCTAACAAAATGTTATAATATAAACGATGATTAAAAGCAAGTATCAATTCATTGCTGCAGCCGATTGTTTCTTCGAAAAAACTTATGTACCTAAAGACAAGTATAATATTCATTAATGAAAACTTGTAATAATCTTATAAGGAATATGGTACATAACTAGTTTAAACTGCATTATATAACACAAATGATAAATATGGTAAATAACTAGTTTAAACCGCATTACATAATATAAGTTCTAGTACAAAAATACAACTAGTCAAATATATGTAATTTGGTAAGAAAATAATGGAGATTATATGTAGGCAATACTGGTCATACATATATGTACATCATTTATGAAGCTTATTTCATTTATAAAGTAGATTTATGAACAAGGGCTATTGTGACACAATAAAAGAAAACACTAAACTTAACCATGACAAAGTGTGTTTCTTATATTTAAATCTAACGAAGATCTAGCAACTAAGATGTACCCTATCATTTATATCTTTTTTTGTATCTTACATGATTTATAACATAGTTTACTTAGTTACCTTTGGCCTTTGGGGTCTACTTCTCTAGAATGGAGTTTTAGTTGTACTGCAATAGGAGCACTTTGATTATTTCGTTTACCAGTTGTTACTGCTTGGGATACTTCCTTGATTTAGTTGCAGTTGTTTGTATGACTTTAGTTTTTCTTTATTTTTTCACATTTATACCATCTGACCCTATCATTTTCATTTTGGATGTCGTCCACTTTGCTAAATCATTTCCTTTAGTTTATTCTACTGTGTAGTGGATGAAGGACTGCAATAAATAAATGAATAGATCATAAACATTTTTGTGCCAGCTCACACAGTAATCTAATATCTAATACAGAATAAGGATGTTTGCGCAAAAAATGGGCAAACACCTCCAAGTCGTATTATTTAGTTGATTTTATGTGGTTTTCAATGATTTGGGTGACTTATGCAAATATATAAAAAAACAGGGGCTAAACTGTAAAAGACACGCAGATTTATAGTGGTTCGGCCAGAACGTGCCTACGTCCACTTTATATGTTATTCTTTTTTTTTCAGATTACAAGTACAAAGCTTTGTATACAAGTATATGAAAGTTGTTTGAAAGTTCCTTCCGTGCTTGAGCTCTCAAACTTGTCTGCCATTGTTGCACCCCTGCCCCTCTATTTATAGAGTGAGGCTGGGGGTAGGGGTCCTAGATGTATATAGCTACTGGTGGGCCTGGGCTGAAGCAATCTGGTTTGGCATCATTCTGGTTCGGCAGCGTCTTGGCTTGGTGGGAGGTGTAGTATTTTGGTTCGGTGGTGATGTTGGTTCGGCATTGGCGTGGAGAGGTGGTGGTTCGGTAGTGGCTATATGGGGTTTGGACCGGTGGAGGTTGGTCCGATGTGGGTACTACCGAATGGACCTTATACTGAGAATGCCGAATGATCCCTTGTGTTGGGAATGCCGAATGAGCCTTCATATTTGAGAATGCCGAATGAACCATGGGGAGTTCGAATACCGAACGAACTCAAACACTTGAACTACCGGACGATACTGAGGGGTTTTAAGTACCGGATGGCACTTATTACCGGATGAACTCGGGGAGTGTAGTGTCGAACGAACTCTTGCCTTTCTTTACCGAATGAACCTTTGCACTTGAATCGTGAGTGAAATCCCTGACTTATATACGCTTGCTTGCTTCTTCTAGGTTCGGTCGTGGTGGAAATGCACACAACATTGATATTCCAGTTTTGACCAAAAATGGGATAACACATTGCCACCCAAAACATGCCTTGCGGTAGGAAGGCGTGTTTTGTAATGCCATGAGCTGGATGTTCATATCCTGTTGATGTCCTTGCGGTAGGAAGGCGTGTTTTGTAATGCCATGAGCTGGATGTTCATATCCTGTTGACAACCTGTAAAGAGCTTGATATTTTATATGGCCCCAAATGACGACCGTTCGGGATCGAGCTATTTGGGATGAAGCGCGGCCGTTCATGGTCAAGCGCCTAACTTCAAATGACGACCGTTTGCGATCGAGTCATTTGAGGTGAAGTGCGACCGTTCGCGGTCAAGCGTCTAAATCCATGCGACGATCGTTCGAGATCGAGTCATTTGCGGTGGAATGTGATCGTTCATGGTCAAGCGCTTTACTTCAAATGACGACCGTTCGGGATCGAGCCATTCGAGGTAAAGTGCGACCGAGCCCGGTCAAAGGGCGGACCTCAAATGGCGACCGTTCGCGATCAAGCCACTTGGGGTGAAATGTGACCGTTCACGGCCGGTGCCATTCGCGGCAAAAGATGAAATGGGACCGTTCGCGGTCAAGCGCCTTACTTCGGATGACGATCGTTCGAGATCGAGCCATTCGTGGTAAGGTGCGACTGTTGGCGGTCAGGAGGTGGACCTCAAATGGCGACCTTTCGCGATCGAGCCATTTGTGGCGAGATGAGTTGTGCCGTTCGAGGCGAGTTTGTGACTGTTCGAAGTCGGGTGCCGTTCGAGGCGAATTGTGACCGTTCGCGATCGGGTGCCGTTCGAGGCGAATTGTGACTGTTCGAAGTCGGGTGCCGTTCAAGGTGAATTGTGACCGTTCGAGGTCGGGTGCCGTTCGAGGCGAGTTGTGACCGTTCGCGATCGGGTGCCGTTCGAGGCGAATTAGTGTGCCCGGGGGGGGGGGGGGACTTAATAATATCAGTGCCGGATTTATTGTTTGGGGGAGTTTCCGAATCAAAGACTTCGGCAGTTCGCTGCCATGCAAGAGGTGCTCGTGGACCGTTCGCGATCCACGGGCATACAAGTAATTTTTCCATAGAATTGTAAATGTTAAAGCAATAATCATATGAATCCTACAGCAGAAATGTCCAAACAGGAAGAATTTAAATGTTCAAATCAAACTCAAAGCAAAAAGCAGAATGAAGATGTCAAAGCGTAAACTCTTACTATAACGCGGTTGGTAGTCATTCAGAGCATGCCTATGGATCGTGCGCGATCGCTCACATGTGTAAATGATCTAACCGTGTTAGTGAGAGGTTTGCGACTTGTTCATCGCTTTCGACCTGCCCCCCGAGTTCAGGAGGGAATTTTACCTGCCCCCTGGATGAGCGTTCATTCCTTACCAGGTTGCTCAGAGGCCCCTATCTCTCTCTCTGGGATTGGATCAACATGCTCCAAGTGTGGTGCCCCCATGCAGGATCGATGCCTGATTATCTTCTGAAGAAGCCACTTGATTTTCCTCCATGTTCACATCTCTCTGGCCTAGGCCTTCTGCTTGATTGTCTCGCCATGACTCTTCCAATCTGAATCTCTAAACTCTCAAATTCAAATTCCAAGCGGTAGAATCCTTGTTCAATTCTCAGTGAAAGCATCAAAAATGTTTGCGCAAAAAATGGGCAAACACCTCCAAGTCGTATTATTTAGTTGATTTTATGTGGTTTTCAATGATTTGGGTTACTTATGCAAATATATAAAAAACAGGGGCTAAACTGTAAAAGACACGCAGATTTATAGTGGTTCGGCCAGAATGTGCCTACGTCCACTTTATATGCTATTCTCTCTTTTCTTTCAGATTACAAGTACAAAGCTTTGTATACAAGTATATGAAAGTTGTTTGAAAGTTCCTTCCGTGCTTGAGCTCTCAAACTTGTCTGCCATTGTTGTACCCCTGCCCCTCTATTTATAGAGTGAGGCTGGGGGTAGGGGTCCTAGATGTATATAGCTGCTGGTGGGCCTGGGCTGAAGCAATCTGGTTTGGCATCATTCTGGTTCGGCAGCGTCTTGGCTTGGTGGGAGGTGTAGTATTTTGGTTCGGTGGTGATGTTGGTTCGACATTGGCGTGGAGAGGTGGTGGTTCGGTAGTGGCTATATGGGGTTTGGACCGGTGGAGGTTGGTCCAGTGTGGGTACTACCGAATGGACCTTATACTGAGAATGCCGAATGATCCCTTGTGTTGGGAATGCCGAATGAGCCTTCATATTTGAGAATGCCGAATGAACCATGGGGAGTTCGAATACCGAACGAACTCAAACACTTGAACTACCGGACGATACTGAGGGGTTTTAAGTACCGGATGGCACTTATTACCGGATGAACTCGGGGAGTGTAGTGTCGAACGAACTCTTGCCTTGCTTTACCGAATGAACCTTTGCACTTGAATCGTGAGTGAAATCCCTGACTTATATACGCTTGCTTGCTTCTTCTAGGTTCGGTCGTGGTGGAAATGCACACAACATTGATATTCTAGTTTTGACCAAAAATGGGATAACAAAGGATATAAGAGAAAAACTGACAATTTGTTGTTGCATTTGCATTGGTTTATAAAAAGACCAAATGAGTAGCTAATAAGATTTTGTTGACATTCAAAATTTAGAACCTTAGCATATGCATCCTTTTCACAATGCTTGAAACACTTGGTTGCATATATGATAGTTTCCACTAATTGTGAACAAACAGGGAATAGATATGAACTGAGGTTGTACAAAAATATCAGGATTTTACCAAATAAGTAGCTACTGGATTAGATACTCATGCATATAAGATGAATAAAATCCAACTTAGAGTGCAATGGTTATTATTTTTTAGGTTATATTCATTCCCTAGTTCATAAGAATACAACTTAAACACTCATTGCTTATTTTTAACGGTTTGTTTGTTCTCTATATTTTCATAATTGAATATTCATTTTATATCCTACATCTAATAAAAAGGAATAATAGAAAAACAATGAAAAATATATTTGATTTAACATGATACATATGAAGTTGTTCTCAACAACTTTATAGTGATATCTGATTTGACAAACCGAAGAAATTGAAGATTAAGAGTCTAGATTTTGTAAAATCAAACCATAACTATATCAAAAAAATTAATCAAACAAGCTTTCTAGGCATCAAGCCAAGCAATTCAACTCACTTTTTAATCCTTAAAAGTGCCTAAATACAAAAGAAAAGAACTAATTCTATTCAAACACACCGAGCATGAAACTAATAGGATAAAAATAAGAAATTATACGATTATTCATAGATTAATTCGTCTATCAGATAAGTGGTAAAAACATAAAAGTGTTGGTGTTAAAAAATTGAGCTTACAATTAACCTAGAGAAAAATGAGAACCACAACAACACATGAATATTAACGTCGTTATATATTTCAAATCTACCACTTTATCTTCAAAAGCTGGTTGTATCTAGAGTGGAGTACTAGAATATTATAGCACATCATATATTGTTTTAAATGTTAAATAAACTTTTAACCAACATTAATGGTGCGGACAATGTTATGAATTGCATTTTTCGTTTCCCTTTCTAGTGAGCATCCTCACTTTTCTTTCTCAATTTAGCATTTTATAAGACATATATATATATATATATATATATATATATATATATATATTGATAATTAGAGTGTAAAGTCTTGATGATTTGATGAGATTGTTTTCAGTTTTGAATTGAAAAACAAAATGGAACTTTCAGATATCATTCAATATAGCTGATGATTTACAAAGTTTTTTTTCTCACAATATGATACATTGCATATATGTTGCTTTAATTTGTGCAGATTATATTAGTTGGGCTGGAGATGCGGCCTATGAATCCACATTTTCATACCCAGAAGTTTACAAGCTTTATACTGCTTTATACTGTGGTATATTGTTTAGCTCAACTATTACTTCTCCTTCCTAACACCCCCTCAAACCAACATTAGCGTTAGAGTTTTGGCGATTCTCTAAATCCTTACGCCGCTGTTGACTCGAAAAATGGACCAACACCTTGGTTTGAATTTGAAAGCACCAGCCTTATTCTGATAGAGAAATATTACAGATGACAGATATAGAAAAATAATAATAAAAGAAAGAAGATAGAGAATTTTTCTAGTGGTTTAGCATTAATAAAGCCTATAATATCATAGTCTATTCTGCCTCATATTAGATCCAACTGGGTTAAAATCCCGGATAACATTTGCCCCCCAGAATGCATCCTCGTTGTCAACAAGGCATGCTCTGGAAGTTACCGCTCTCAATATATATCCATTGACTTCCAAGTGATTGCATTAGAGTTTACGGATGTGTGACTAGTCATGTTGTCGATCAGGCGTGACTAGCTAGCAATCCATAGTGGGTCGCACGCGACCCGACTACTTAGCAAATTTTTTTTCTTTCTTTGGCTCGCCTATTTATAGTCGAACCGACCCAGTTACATTCATTGGATCCGAGCTTGCTTCTTCATACGACCTAATTCCAACACGATTCAATTTCAGGTGATTCGTGCCCTTGCTTGACCCGATTCATCACCTTCTTAGATCCATTCCATCCAAGCTCCACGCCATGCATTAGCCGCTGATTCGTTCGCCCAAATTTAAACCCTGGCTTGCCTTTGAACTGTAGCCGACTTATCTCCTAGCTCGATAGTGGCCCATCCACACCTCGTAGGCTATACGTCATTGATTTCTCGTGTATTCTTGAATTCAGGCAGAGGTTGGATTGTTTAGTTAGTTTGCTAATTACTGTGTTTGTGTAATGACTTGATGACGAGTTTTCGTTCGCAACGTTGATTGCGAGAAGTTCGAGTTGATTGCGGTTTAAAGGAGGAAGATAGTAAATCGAGTCTTGAGTTGTCTCCCAAGACGGTATTCGGGTATTGGCCCAATGCTTGACATGTTTTGATATCTTCGTCCTTTAGACCAGAATCGACTTCTGTCTAGTTTCACGGCTATTAATGTACACCACATCACCAGTCAATCATGATTCTTTCGTAGAGTTTGGACTTATCCAGCTTGCTTGTTGCACGCTCGGCGTTTCTGTAGTGAGAAGAGATTTTCGCATCACTTTGGATAACGGATCCGTTATCGATCATAGATCGATAATATGTAAGTGTATAGGAAATAGAAACAAAAGTGGAAGGTGAAGTGACACTAGAAGTTCTTTTCTTCTTCCACTACGAGAGAACTATCTACATGGGATAGGGCGTTTGCAGTGTATCAAGCATCGAGTTTATCCCATATAGATAGCATGCTTCACTTTCCCCACTCCACACTTGAAATCCAACTGGCGATTGCAAGTTAATGTTTCTTTGGAATTCAAGTGTGGTAGGGGAGCTATTAGCTTAGGATAGATTTACCTAACCATTTTCGGACACGAATGCTGTTATTTAGAATGAAGCAGCCATCTACGCATCGTAAGTCAATCGGGGGAATCCCGGTGCTCTCAGAAGCCGAGTCATCATCCACTTCGCAAGCTCAATATGGCCAGTTAGTCCCAGTTGGGCCAATCATGGATCATGCACCTCCCAACATCACAATTTTGCTCAATCCGCCCGAGAGAGCTTCATCGGTTGTTTCCGCCAAAATCCTTCGTAACATCTGTGTGCAACATAGAATTCCCAAAGAAGATGTTCGTCTGTAGGGGAAGGACGAATTCGCTTATATGCCTCCCTTGTGGTACGCCGCTTGCCACCGATACATGTGGTCGAACGGAGCCGTGCCTCCCATCAATGACTTTCTATGTGAGACTCTCTCAAACTTAGGTATTGCCCCATTTCAGCTTCATCTGAATGGCTACACCATCCTGACTTGCTTGCATGATCTTTTCATGCGGGCGTTCAATCGCGCTCCAAGTTTTGATGAGTTGCAGTACTTTCTAGCATTCAAGAGGAGAGATGATAGCCCTCCTTGATCATAATCGAAGCCCAAAGAAATCGAAAAATCATCCAGCGCTTGCAAAACAACTTATCGCAATTCAAGATATAATTTTTTTATCAGATGCCCCGAGGGGTTCGATCTTCAGTGGATGATAACGGGCAAGCTTCTTTTTATTCATTAAGCTTTTGATGCGTTGCCATGGGGTTCCTAACCAACCATATGTCTTTTGCAGTTATTCCGAGGCCGAACAGAGACGCGACACTCAATGAAGTTTGCGAGACTTTAAAGGCAATCGATGTCGAGGAGAGAAGCGTTAAAGTACTACTAATGATAAAAACATGCGTCGCTATGGACTATTTTCCCTGGGTAGAAAATCCATTCAGGTTGAAATTTCCTCTCCTGATCGATCCAGGGTTCATATGAGATCTATTTCCTCCTCCTGTGAGTCAAAAGAAGGTGCCTCTCAAGAAAGAGAAAGCCCATCTAGAGGATCCACTAATGAAGCCCGTCAGGGGAAAGAGGTAGTTGCGACTTAGTTAAGCAGCCTAGGTAGAATGCCTCAAATACGGAGGAAGCAGAAGTAGAGTTCATACAAAGAGAGGGCAAGGCCATAGTGGATTCAGAAAAGGAAGAGGGAGAGTTTGTAAGTAGTAGTGATGAGTCCACTGTCGGTGATTACTTCTTGTCTGAATCTGACGGTGGGGACTAAGAGTATTGCGATGAAACTATGGGAATGAGTCCCGTTCTCCCGAGTTCACCTCTTCCCGATGCAAGTAGCAAAGGTAGGGCCCTAAAATTGGAAGACATCAAGATTCTCCGTATAGGGGGTCGGAGCGGAACTCGGAGATTTCAGCGATGTTTTTTCCGACTTCAACGCGTTTATAAAAGGAGACTTTAAATTTGACATGACGCTTCCCTATTCGGGTAATATTACGCCAGTAGTTAGCCCGATTCCTCCCATAATAACCGAAGTCAGTCCGATACTTTCTACTACGGCTGTTCATTCCGGTTTGTGATATCGTTTTAGGCCCATATTAGAAACACACTACACGTTGCATCAGGATCAAACTCACTTCCATTCATCTTTTTATATTTGTTGTGCTTATTTCATGCTTCTCAAACTTTTTATGTACGTCCCATTCTAGGAATGGGGAGGGGACGAGGCTTTTATGACGACTTCGAAGATTTCATCGACTCTCAGCGGTATCCAAAGAGCTCCTCTACCTGCCATCAAGTCCGAGAAATGGGGGGAGGAATACAAGCGGAGGGAAGTGCTCAAAGATGAAACCCGTCATAAGGAAGAAAGAGACCGAACTTGATCATACAAAGGCGGGTATGAGAAGAGAAAATATCTTGAGGAAAGATATAAACCATCGAAAAAGTCAAAGTTTGACACCGCCGTCATTCTTCAGAGCTTACCTCAAAACACTCTTTCGTGGGCCACGAAATTCCCATTACTTCTGCTCTGATTCCGCCGTCAATTCATATATCATCATCTTTTATTGCCACTACTACCCCCAGTGCTTTTCGCCTCCACCAGAGACCCTCCTACAGCCTTCCTCTGAGCCCTCCTAAACTTGAGGCAATGCTTCCTGGTTGGTTCTTAAAGGCGGTCAAATTTGACCTGGATCTCCACCCCGTTCGCAAGGATTCCAACACGCCGCATCTCCAAGCTATCCAGAGTGATCTAGAACAGGTCGAACGATGGGAGAATCTCTGTAAACAACTAGAGAATACAAATAGAAATAATTATCAAGAGATCCTCTCCTTCGAGTCAGATAAAGATGACTTTGAGAAGGCATTGGTCGAGCATGATGCCACGATTAAATGATTAGTGAAAGAGGAAGCAGCGGCACTGTAGGATAGAAAGAGAAATGCCGATACATAGAAAAAGGTGAGAGAAACCCATAGCCGATTTGAAATCGTCTACAGAGACGAGATCAAAAAGGTTCACGCGGAGGAGGAGAAGTTAAAGCAAGAAGTGAATGCCTGCAGCGCAACAATTGAGGCTCAACAAAAGATTATTGCTGATCATGACCTTATTATTGAAGGGCACAACAAAACTATTTCCGACCAAGCCGAGATCATTAGCAAGTTACAGGCCCAGATCACACAGCTCAGTGTAAATAAAACTGCGGCTGAAGTTGAGAAAGTTGCTGTGAAAGAGGATTACTTGGATCTCCAGAATGCCTTCGATGGGAAAATGGTGAAGCTAAATGCTACTATTCTAAACTTCTATGTTACTCTTTGTTGCATCAAGGAAGTATTAGCTATCTCGGCCCGAAGTTCCCGTGCACCGTCGCTCTTGTTTTGGAGGAAATCTTATCTCATTTTGCCGATAGCGGCAACATTTATTTCGATCGAGAGTTGCGAGATTCCTATCTTAACAATGAATCTAAGAAGGTATTACTTGAAGTCTACTAAATTCTTCGAGTCAAAAGAGAAGGAGGCCACCGATGCTGCCTTGGTGACCACCACCGATGTGCTTACCAAACCTTCTATTTCCAGCCTGGGCGAATTATCAGAGCAGCTCTACGACCATCCAATGAGTTCAGGACTTGAAATCATTCCTTAGACGGTGGAGCCATCAATAGAAGGCGAAGGTGTTGAATACAAAATAGACATTCTCGAGCATTCCTCTGGCGCAGGTGATGTCCTTGTCTCCTCCGAGTTTGGGAGTTTCCAACTTATGCCACAAGAGCAAGAGGAGTTTAATGCATTCATTTTTGATCTTATAGGTCCATCTACTTTTCCCGTTGACGTTCCAGCTACTTCAGTGCCCGTGCCTACATCCATTTCCATATCCTCCGTGGTTGCTTCTGTTCCTGCTCTGGCTTCCACTTTCGCGTCTGGTTTGCAGCCAGGGCCAGAGGCCAAAAAGATAGCTGCGCTCCACGGCCTGGATGACACTTCTGTGTCTTTAGAGGGTGATATAACAGCTGCAGAGGCCAAGGAGCAGGAGACTCAGACGAATCCATTGCAGAAGACTTAACACGAGCTGGTTACCATCAAGAGGGAAAAGGTCAAAGCGATCAAAGCCTCCAAAATCTCCCGTAAATCTCGAAGGCGAAAGACGAAGGGAGAGGCTTCTGACAAAGATTTGGAGGAAGATGAGAACATTGCCACCGAGCTGTTCGGTGACATTACCGGTAGTGACATCACTCCTGAGAAGAAGTAGAAGCTGCTGATCAAGGGTGGAAAGGGGAGCGACGACAAGAACGTTGAGTGGCTTGTCTGAAGGTTAACTTGATTTTGGTCAACAACTTGCAGGAAGATTGACATGCTTTTGTTTCTTTTTGAGTCATTCTGTTCAAGTGTAGAGTTTGCACTTTGCGTCTTTACTATAGAGTCTGTATTTTTGTTTGGTTGGCCAGTATTCTGTAGGTACGGCCCCCACATTTTGCCCCGTGCATAGAAAATTATAAGCAACATATTGATATTTTGATTGTACTCTTATCTGTTAGTTCATCTGTATTCAGTGTACTTGTACTTTTTTTTATTTCATATTTTTCTAGTTTTGTGATTATAACTAAAGCCCTTCGTTCGAAGCAACAGAACATAGAGATTAACAGCACTTTGGAAGTTGATAGAACCTTTAGAAATTGCCAGAACTTAGAAAAATTTTGTTTAGAAATTCATAGAACTTCAGAAAGTAACAGAACTTGGAAAAATTTTATTTAGAGATTCTTAGAACTTTAGAAATTAGCAGAACTTAGAATTTTTTTTGTTTAGAAATCTTTGTTAACTTCTTTGTTTAAATTTTTTTTGGAAATTCTTTGTTTGGAGTAACAGAACTTGTGAACTTATTATTTTCACGCTTTTCTATCCAAGTACCGGTGTATGCCCCCTAGTTCATAGGGATATTTACTTTAATTAATTTTCAGATAATCAGTGACTTAGGGTTACATAATCTTCACTGAAAATTTGGCTAAATTATTACTCGATTCTCCTTTTTTGGAAGTTTTTCAACTTTAGCATGCAATCCAAGTTTCTTGTGATATTCAACAAGTATGCAATGCATGCGTATTTTAGAGGCGCACAGTGCATAGGTTAATTGAGGGCAGTTTTATCCCTTAAGTGTCTATAGTTGAGGCTTTTCATTTGGTTTGTGGCATTCCAATCTTGTTGGAGTTGTGCTCATTATTCCTGAGTATGGAAGCAGCTGGCGCTGGTTATGAGATGCGTGCTTTTTTGAATTCCTTAGCGTTTCCTTTCTTCTAGCCATGCAAGGAACGTGCATTTCAGTTCTCCCCGATGCTGCCTATCATCGGGAAGGGTGAGGAGTTTAAGTTTTAAGAATCAGTGTATGATTTTTCATGCACCTCGGAGTTGCCTATCTTTGGGCAATATGAGGAGTTAGTATTTTGGAATTTAGTGCATGGCTTATGGAATGCGCGGTTTTTAGTCCTCCTCGATGTTTCCTACCTTCGGGTAAGAAGAGTGTAAGTTTTCGAGATTAGTGCACGGCTTACGAAATGCGCGGCTTTTCATTTTTCCTTGGCCTTTCCTATCTTTGGGTATCGTGAGGAGTTATCACATTAGTGCACAGCTTATGGGATGCACGACTTTTTGTTTTCCTCGGTGTTGCCTATCTTCTGGCAACGTGAGGAGTTATCATTTTAGTGCGCGGCCTTTTGTTTTTCCTCGGTGTTGCCTATCTTAGAGCGATGTGATGAGTTGTTATTTCAGTGCGCGGCTTATGGGATGCGCGACGTTTTGTTTTCCCTCTGTGTTGCCTATCTTCGGGCATGGTGAGCAGTTATCATTTTTGTGCACGGCTTATGGGATGCATGGATTTTTGTTATTCCTCGTGTTGCCTATCTTCGGGCAATGTGAGGAGTTATTATTTTAGTGCGTGACTTATAGGATGCGCGACCTTTTGTTTTTCCTCGGTGCTGCCTATCTTCGGGCAAGGTGAGGAGCTATTATTTTAGTGCGTGGCTTATGGGATGCACGACTTTTGGCACTCCTCGGTGTTGCCTATCTTCGGGCAATGCGAGGAGCGTTGATTTTAGCCTTCTTGATGTTTTCGGAGCAACATCAATTTTTGAAAGGCCAAGATCGAGTTCCGCCGATCTAACGGTTAGGGTCGATTTGCTTCCGCCGACCTGGCGGATTATTTTTACAGACACGGTTTTGTTGGTTCAAGAAGCAAACTTTATTAAGGAAAGCAGGATGGTTTTTCCTATGTATAATGCCCCCGGTGTCTCGGGATGGCTTATTTGCTAGAAAATAAAAATGCGTAAGATAACTTTCAACCAAAGTAACGGCGAAGCAATTCACTATTCCATGCCCTGGGAACTTGGGTTCCGTCGACGGTTGCTAGCTGGAAAGTTTCGTCTCTTAGCTTTTGATTAATGACATATGGTCCCTACCATTTTTGTCCAAAGGCCCCCGAAGCGGGATAAATTGACTTGAGCACAAGATCTCCCAGTTCGAAGGTTTGATTGTGAACTTTGGAGTTGAAGTACCATGCGGCCCTTTTTTGGTGGGCAGTGGTTTTCAGCTCTACTTTTTCTGTTTTTTCATCAAACATATCCATCGATTCAAGTAGGAGGTGCTCGTTTTGTTTTTGGTTAAAATTCTTCCTTCGGTGCGAGGAGACTTCTAATTCAACAGGAATCATTGCTTCTGAACCATATGCTAGGGCGAGTGAAGTGTGGTGGGTTGCTTCTTGTGAGTAGTTCTATAAGCTCATAGTGCAAGTGGAAGTTCATCAACCAGTTTCCTTTGGCTTTTATTAGACGCTTTTTGATAGTGGACTTGATGATCTTATTGATTGCCTCCACTTGACCTTTTTCTTGTAGGTGAACCACTATGGAGAAGTTTTTTCGATTAGAAAGCACCGGTAGAAGTCTTTGAACTCAACAGTTTCAAATTGATTTTCATTGTTAGTGATGATTTTTTGCGGCACACCAAACCTACAAATGATGTTTTTAGTAACAAAGTTAATAACTTTCTTTGTGGTTATTGTGGCCAGCAGTTCACTTCGGCCTACTTTTTGAAATAATCTACGGTAACTATTGCATATTTAGCCCCTCCTTTTGCTTTGGCAAGACGCCAATCAAGTCGATCCTCCATATTGCGAACGGCCATGGACTAACCATCTACATTAGCTCCATTGAGGGAGCTCTCTTAATTCCACCGAACCTTTAGCAGCAATTGCATCTCCTGGCATGATTTGTTGAATCGCGATTTATCGTTGGCTAGAAATACCCATACTGAAGGACTTTCTTTGCAAGGGTCTAACCCCAGTATGGTCTCCACATTTGCCTTAATGTACCTACGTTAGGATCTTCGTGATTCATTATCCGTC
This sequence comes from Allium cepa, assembly GCA_030765085.1. Taxonomy (NCBI): domain Eukaryota; kingdom Viridiplantae; phylum Streptophyta; class Magnoliopsida; order Asparagales; family Amaryllidaceae; genus Allium; species Allium cepa. The sequence goes on along the minus strand of CM060938.1, from coordinate 454,229,039 downwards.
ACACACTTAAGAAGAGGGGTTGTGAATACCCTTCGGTAGATTATCCCATCCTGTATTATGAACCGTGGCACCTTCCAAAGGAACTTCTTCCATTGATTTTAGTCCGCTGGAAGGGTTCCTGCATGTAGATAGTCCTTTATCGGCGTCATCCATGTTTCCAGTTCGACGGTGGTCTCGAGAATCCAGTCTACATCCATTTTTTCTATGCTTGGGTTCGTTAGAGTTTGGGCCAAAACCAACCCTAACAACTGAGCTTCTCTTGAAGTTGCCAGCTTTGCCAAATAATCTTCCTTGGTGTTTTGCTCTCGTGGGATGTGGGTTATAGTGTAATGCTAGATGTCTCTTAGCAATTCTTGTACTTTGGACAGGTATGGGGTGAGATTGTCTCAACGCACTTGGTACTCCCTTTTCACTTGATAGACAAACAGATGAGAGTCGCTGTATATGTTAATTGAATTTATCTTGAGTTCCTTCACAACCTTCAATCCAGTGATCAATGCTTCGTAGTCTGCTTCGTTATTTGTTGCTAGAAATTCCAAGTGCAAAGCATAGCTAATGGCTCACCCCTTGGGGGTTTCAAGCACTACCCCTGCTCCTGATCATATATTGTTGGAGGCGCCTTAAACAAAGAGTTCCCATTAGGTACTTGCTTCTAACTAGACTTCTTCCTCGTCATCCCTTATAGTAAATTCGACGATAAAGTCGGCCAACGCCTTCCCATTGATGGCTTTCTTGGGGTGATATGCGATGTCATATTGGCTTAGCTCTATATTCTATTTGAGAAGTCGTTCTGAAGTTTCTGGGTGGTATAAAACTTGCTCTAGGGGTTGATCAATCAATACTTTAATTGGATGAGCCTGCAAGTATGGTCGTAATTTCTGGGATGCGATCAAAAGACAGTGTTAACGCTAAAAATGTACGCTAACACCCCAGTGTGAGTTGTGATATAGCGAAAGCACCACCCGTTGGTACGGGAACTAAAAGAAAGCAGAAAATAGTAAAGAGACAGCAATTTTTATAGTGGTTCGGCTCAAAGTCAAGCCTACGTCCACTTAATCTCTTCTATTATTGATTTGTTTACAAGTTTCACAATAATTCTTCAATTACAACACCATTAAGGCAAGTAGTTGGAACTTTGATGCAGAAAAGCTCTTTGAATTCATGTTGAATGAACTCGATCTTTTCCCCAAGGTTCTTTGAAGTGTCTTTGGCGTTTAAAGTGTTGTAGAAGTCAAGAAAATAGCAAAGTCTTGGCGTTCCAGAAAATCCCCCCCAATGTGGAGTAGGAGGGGTATTTATAGGGGAGTTTCGGAGTTAGGTCATGTGGTGTCATAGGTCGTGAGCGACCTAGGGAGTTGCAACCTAAGAGCGATCCTGAGGTAGCATAAGTCGTTAGCGACTTAATGGAGCCATCCTGGACAAGATATATGCTATGAGCGACTTAGCATGTGTAGCACAGGAGTTATCTCGGCTTGCTAAGGTTGTAAGCAACCTAATGGAAGAGGCAGTGCGCATGCGGCTTAACTCTGAAGCTTGCTAGGTCATTAGGTCGCTCTTTTCTTAACTCGTTAGGTCATTGCCTTCATTGAGTTGCTAGGTCGCTAGGTCGATGGAGCTCCTTAAGTCATTGAGTCGTGCCATGTTGAGCCGCTTTGTGCTTTAGGTCGTTAGGTCGTTCCCTGCTATAGGTCGTTAAGTCGTTTATGCCTTGGATAGTTAAGTCGCTTATTCCCTTAGGCCGTTGAGTCGAATAAGTCGCTAATCGTGAATAAGAGAGGTATTAACACTTGCCCCTCAAAGTACCCGCCTAGGGGTTAGGTCATGTATTCGATGCCTCTTAACTCGCGCCATCCTGAGACGCTAAGTCGTGAGCGACTTATGAGAGAGCTAGGTCGTTCGCGCCGATTCGAGTTCCATTGCCCCTGTATATAAGTCGCTTAGGTCGCTCCTTCTTCTCTTCACCTGCTCTAACACTTTAACCCGCCATTGAAGAATCTCTGAGCTCTCAAAGACGAATTCAAACTAACCAGTCGTTGATCATCTTTACCATCACATTACGTAAGTGAATCCGATCATTATCCAACCACGACCATCACCGAATCGTGAATCCCCCATTTTCCGACTGTAATCCGATTTCATGTGCCGCATTTCACCACGAGTCATGTTACGATCGATCTTTGATCGTCATTGGACATGTTGTCATTGTAATTCATGAGAACATAGCAGTGCATCGGATCTACGATGGATCTGAGGCGATTTGAATCAGTCTTGGATGATTTGGCGGTGTGGAGAGATGATGGATTTCATTGTGGAGATGCTAATGGGTTATCAGGTTAGGCGAGTTGTTGAATGAAGAGGAGTTAGCAGGTTAAGGAGAGTTAGGAAGTGCCCGACTTAGAGCTTCAAATGACCTAGGGCTTAGCAGTTTGGACATGAATCACACGACTTAACTTAGTGAACGACTTAACGACTTAACATCCAAACTCTGAACAACATAATAGAGTGCGACTCATATGACTTGCAACTTAACATGCCAGAATAGCACATGACTTAAAGCAGAACGAATTAAAGAATCAACATGACCTAATTTAACTCGCATCATAGCTTTAGCTCGTAGGAACATGACTGATGAATTGCCAGAATTTGACAGAACTTGATTGAATTTCTAACTTGAACTGCCAGAATGAACTGCTTGAACTTGTTGCACCCTTTCACAGATTGTATTAACTTTTAAGCTAACAACCTGTTAAATACAACATTTGCAGAAAACTAGGGCGAATATACTTCCATTGACTGCCCACATCGAATGACAGATTAGTCGATAAAGAATAATCAACTTAAGGGAATTGTGTGAACGAAATGCTGTGAATTAACCAGTTCAAGTGAAGTATTAAAGCAAAGCTAAGTTAATCAACTAAAGCTGATCTGTTTGCATCAACACTGTACTTGGACTTAAAATAACAAGCCCTGAAACTTTATAATCGACAAACGCCAACTAGTTTAATTCCAGTTATATTTGCTTGTCATTTTATTAGTTTTGCACAACACTTCACACTTTTAGGAAACGTGCACCTTCATATTTGAATATCCAGTTCATTGTGTAGAATGGCTTCTCAACAAGTGCGAGAAGAGATAGTAGAGCGGGCCGATGAGGTTTTCCCAATGGCGGACCCTTTGGAGAATCCTCCGGAAAGAGTTTCAACTACATTGAACCAACGTGCTTTCAGCCAGCTATGTATTCAATTCGGCATTGCTGAAGCGGATGCTCTGCTTCGTGGGGTAAATGACACTGCCGATAGGCCGCCTCCTGGCTTCATTGCAGTCAATCGTCAAATGTGTTTGAATGGAGCTATTCCCCTCTTCAACGATTTTCTTAGAACACTCCTCCTTCGACTAACTATTTCTCCATTCTAGTTGCACCCTAATGGCTATGCCATTTTGATGGGGTTGTGCGTACTATTTAGGAGGATGCTTAACCGCCTCCCAAGCTTCAAAGAGATCTGATATTTGTGTTCATTCGGGAGGAACAAAGATCACCTTTCCATTACTCTTGTAAGGAGTGCAAGAAACCGTAAGTTGATTACAGATCTGTCCGAGAGCGCTCACGGGTTTAAACCAGTTCTTCTTTGTCCGTTGCCTTTCGAGATTCTACGGTATCTGGAGAGTAGGAAGTGAGACTACCTTTCTCCGTTCACTTCATTTCTGAGCCTTTCAAAATTTGAGTCATCAAGTGCTAACTTCATTCTTTACTTTTGCAGCACTTCCTCCTCCCTCTAAAGATTCTAGTCACAAATCGACTTTCGAAAGATTGAGTGTCGTAGCTATCGATGAGAGAAGTATTAAGTTTCTACTGAAGGACGAATTTTTGCACCAATTCGGACTCTTACGCTCTTCTCGATCCATTCAGTCCCGTGATGCCCCCAGTTCTCAAGCAGAAGCGTCAGATGCCCCAGCTTCCGCAAAGGAATTCACACTGAAGGAACCTATTGTAGAGGCTTCATTAGTGAAATGCCCCAATTCCGTTGACGGTGTGGGATTATCTGGCAAATCTAAACTTCCCCCAGTTATTGAAGGAGAGGAATTTTCTCAACATTCTAGGAAGGCTACCAGAGAAGCTGATGAAGGAGCTGAGAAAGAAAGTTCCGTTCCGAAGAGTGTAAAGCATGCTGAAGAGGGCACTGCTGATAAGACCCATTCCGTTGGGCACGATGGTGATGATATCTTTGGAGGACTGAGCGATCTTATGGTGACTTCCCACGAGCCCTTTAAAGATGACACCACCACTTCTAAGCTTGTTTCTCCAGCAATCGAAGCGACATCCGTTTTGCGATCAATTCCATCAACCCAAGAGTTGACTCCTGCTGTAAAAGCCGACATCACTCCTAAGCCGAAGAGTGGTTTGTAGCTTGACGTGCGTAGTTCGCACCCCACGCACACTTAGGATTTTTGGCAATTATGCGCACTTAGCTTCTTTATTTCGAAGATTTCTAAATTTTGTCTCTTCTTCACTTTCAGGTTTTTCCATGGGATGCAACAGCTCATATTACGATGACTTTCAACGCTATGCGAGGCGTGATTCTTATGACCCCAGGCGCTATCTTCTTGCCTCTAGAGAGACTGATGAGGAAAGAGCAGCTATGAAAGCTCGCGAAAGGCAGGCTTATGAGGGGCGTTATGGAAGAAAAGACGACCGACATGACTCTTACTAGAGGGATGATGATTCCCATAAGAGAAAGTCTCATGACGATAAGGGGAAGAGTCATGTAACTGAAGATTCAACCAAGCGAGCCAAGCTTAGCGAAAAGTCTACAACTGAAATTTCTAAAGTGCCCGCTGCTTCTATCTCTCTAGACATCCCTTCTAGCTCTCCTGCCCTTAAAAGAGCTGAAATTCAAGCAATCATTAATAGGCCTCCTTATTAAGTTGAGAAGCCTCCGTCTGCACTCCAAAGATGATTTCCGCATTGGTGTTTGAAAGGAGTACGTTTTGATCTGGACTTGGTTCCAATTGATAAACATGCCATGTTGAGAAATCTCGACGCTGTCAAGCTTGATATTGAAAGAATGTCCGGCTGGCAAAAACTAGTTGATGAGCTTCAAAGAGTAAATCATTTAAATCTCGAGGCTATGCTGACCATGGAAATCGATAAATCTGAGTGGCAGAAAGTTCTTGATCAGCATGATACAGAGATGAAGAGCATCACCGCCTATAACGAGAAACTTGAGGCTGAAATCAAGAAGCTTAAAGATGATCTTGCCACCTCTTCCACTTCTTATACTCAAAAGGAAGAGGTTCTTCAAAAGCAAGTAAGAGACGCCCACGTTGCTCAACGAGATGCTGAGGCTAAACTTGAGGCGGAGCAGAAAATCGTGGAAATCTACCGCAATTATGCTGCTCAGCTGCGGGAACAGACTAACTCCAAAGATTTGGAGATTACAATGTTAAAGGCCCAACTTTCTAAGGCTAAAAAGGAGCGTGACAAGGCCATCGCTGGAAAAGCAGCAGCTAAACAATCACATGTGGTGACTAAGGACAACGTCAGCTCCACTCTATTCGAGTTTTATATTCACAGCATCTTGGGGCGTGGCAGTTTTTCATTTTTGGGCCCAAAGTATGAGCTTACCCTGGCTGAAGTGTGGAAGGCAGCAGTTGAAATGCTTAGAGACGCTGGCTACGCTGAGGAGGATTTTGAGGCTTATTTTTTTGATAATGAGGGTCGTGCCGCCCTTGCCAGAGGGAAAGAACAACTTGCCAAGGAACGAGCCGAAGCGGCGGAAGGAGAGCATCTAGGGAAGGCACCTTTGGCCGACCCAACTCATCCTTCGGCTTCGGTTGACGTCGATATTATTGGCTCCAGTTTCCACTCTCCGCCTCCTGCCAAAGCCGAGACCGAAACTACAACTGCTCATGCCGAAGAAAAGGCCCAAGAAGACACTGAAGCCTAAGATTTTGAAATTGACGTGATAAAGCCAATCTCTCCAGGTAACTTCGACACTGATCCAGCTCATGTGGACTACTCATTTGCTTCACATGAGCTCGATGAACTTCTTGCTTATTACTTAAACATCGACGTGCCACTATCTTCTCTCTTTGCGAGAAATACTAGTGTTTAACTTTTCTTCTTCTGTAGTGAAAACAACAAGTGTTGTACAGGCTTCACCTCCTCCAGCTGTTGCCCCTCGACCTCTTCAACTTACTCCTTCTTCTGCTTCTCAACCGGGGTCGCAAGAAGAACAAATAGGAGCTCTTCAAGGTTTAGATGACCCGGCCTCTTCACAAGAGCAGAAAGCTGAAGAAATTGAGGAGGGTGAGAGGATTCCGGAGAAATTTACTGTCGATGATACAAAGATGATTGATCTTATCACTCCAGGCAGTGAATCTTTTTCAAAGAAGAGGGGAAAGCATGGAATTTCGAAGAAAAAGAAGGGCACTTCTGCTAGCGATGAGAAAGCGGAAGAGGACCCAATTGCACCTCTTTCTCCTTCTTCTCCGACTCGTTCAGGCCGACTCAAGAAGTTAACCATTAGGCTAGGCGAGGGCTCCAAAGGCGGCGGGAAGAAGAAATAATGGGTCTGGTTTTATCCTTCTTGTTCTGCTTTTTTTCTTTTTGCTTGTATTTAAAGACTTGTATCGACCGGAGACTGTGCAGGTACCGGCCCCCACTTTTTAAAACCTGCACATGTATACAAATCTTTTATAGTATGGAATAGAATGACTCTTTTTACTTGTACAATCTTTTGTCTGTATTGTAAATGCATTTATTCCTTATTTTCACACAAGTTTCTTTATTTTCTTCGTATGATATTGCAGTGAGCTCGTGGTATGTTGCTTGAGCGTTGCTTTTACTAATGTAGCTATATTATATTGCCCCAAACCACAGCTTATTGCAATCTTCTCCATTTTGAGAAGACTTGTACTCTTACTTTGGAGAATAATTCTTCTATTTTGAGGAAATATTATTCTGCTCTAGTAGACTGTGCCTTGTATTGGAGAAGTTTTTCTTTCTATTTTTTTTAGAAAAAATTTTTACACTTCAACTTTCGGAGATGGTCACTTTTATTTTTGAGAAGTGGATTCCCTTACGCGGTAAAGCGGGCCTCCAAAGAGGGCTTTGATTTGTTTGCCAGAAAGTTATATCTCATCGCTAAGTGGGCTCACGGGACTGGCGTCAGCTGCTTTATCAGATATTTGTTTGCACAAACGATCGCGAGCAGCTAGCTGCGGCCTAGAACCTTCTTTTTGAGAAGGTGCCCCTTCCGTGGATCCACCAACGACTTTTTCAAGAGATAACATTTCATTTTTTGGCGTGCCTCTTTAGAGGGCTTTATTTGGCACTTCAACTTTTTTGGGGAAGAATGTTCTCATTATGGAGAAATTGATCTTCCCTTGAGAGTAGAAGTGAGCCTCCGAAGAGGGATTTTTGTTTGCCTGAAAGTTACTTCTCGCAGTTAAATGGATCCACGGGGCGGATGCAAGCTACCTAATTGGATGTTCGTTTGTACGGACGATCACAATTCGTTAGCAAGGCCTGGTGCCTTCATTTTGGGAAGTTGCCCTTTCGGTGGTTCCACCAACCTTTTTGTTTGAGAAAAACATTTCATTTTTCGGCGTGCCTCGTTGGAGGCCTTTATTTGGCACTTCAACATTTTTGGGGAAGAATGTTCTCATTATGGAGAAATTGATCTTCCCTTGAGAGTAGAAGTGTGCCTCCGAAGAGGGCTTTTTTTGGCACTTCGACTTTTTTGGGGAAGAATGTTCTCATCATGGAGAAACTGATCTTCCCTTGAGAGTAGAAGTGTGCCTCCGAAGAGGGCTTTTTTGTTTCGTTTGCCAGAAAGGTTGCATCTCACAGTTAAGCGGATCCACGGAGCAGACGCAAGCTACCTAACTGGATGTTTGTTTGCACAAACGATCACAATTAACTAGCAAGGGCCTGGAACCTTCACTTTGGGAAGGTGCCCCTTCGGTGGTCCCACCTACCTTTTGGTTGAGAGACAAGATTCCATTTTGGCTGTTTTTTGTCTGCTTTCCCATGTCTTTTCACCATCTGCCCCTCAGAGATTCCTCGTTATCATTTCCAAGTACATGTTCCTTTCTTTTGCAAGTTGTTTGTCTTTTTTCCAGAGAAGTGTATTTCATCGTTAAGTGAATCCACGGGGCAGGCGCAAGCTACTTAACCAGATGTTTGTTTGCACAAACGATCGCAATCAGTTAGCAAGGGCCTGGTACCTCCACGTTAGGAAGGTGCCCCTTCGGTGGAACCACCAACTGTTTGTGAGAAGCACTTCTTATGTAGGAATTGAATCTAGAATTTTTGTGGCTTGACATTTGTTTGTTGAGTGATTTGTAGGAATCGCTTGGCCGTGTGATATGTTGAATAGGTAAGTTTTACTTTGATAGCCTTCAATATTAAATCGACATTTTAGCAATATATTTGAGATGTTTGCACATCGAAATGAGATAGGCATTTTATAGTAGCAGAGAACATAAGATTTATAGTGGTTCGGCCAAGAACTGGGCCTACATCCACTTTATAGTTCTTATGACTGATTCACACTAATTTTATAATGGCTTACAATACAAGAATGATACATCCATAATCATTTTACAAATTTAAGTATAGCTTCTAAGTAAAATATGGACTCAAGTGATTGTTGTTCCAGGCTCTCGGAATTGGATCTCCTTCGACAGTTGTGAGCTTGAAGGTGCCATCAAGAATTTTTTTGCCTACGACGTATGGCCCTTCCCAGTTTGGCCCAAACACTCCTGTTGCTGTCATGACCCTTTTCAAGACTAGATCCCCAATTTCAAAGCTGCGTTAGCGAACTTTAGAATTGAAGTGCCTGGCTATCCTTTGCTGATGGGCTGCAACTCTGAGCTTAGCATCTTTCCTTCTTTCATCAAGCAAGTCAAGTGCTTCAAGTTGCAGCTTTTCATTTTCAGCTTGGTTGAAATGAATTCTCCTGTGTGAGGGGACCTCTATTTCCACTGGAATCATTGCTTCTGATACATATGCTAATGAGAATGGAGTGTGCCCAGTCGCAGTCTTGTGGGTAGTTCTGTATGCCCAAAGTGCTAGTGGCAGCTTATCAACCCAACCACCTTTTGCTTTTCCAGCTATTTTTTGATGGTTGATTTGATAATTTTGTTCACTGCTTCCACTTGCCCGTTTGCCTACGGATGAGCCACTGCTGAGAAGCTTTTTTGGATCTTGAATCGCCTGCAAAAGTCCTGGAATTCTTCGCTTTCGAATTGGGTAACATTGTCTATGATAATCTTCTGAGGCACACCATACCTACAAATGATATTTTTAGTCACAAAGTTTATCATCTTTTTAGAGGTAATAGTAGCCAATGGTTCAGATTCAGCCCATTTAGTGAAATAATCAATAGCAACAATAGCATATTTGATTCCGGACTTGGCAATCAGCAAAGGCCCAATGAGATCTACCCCTTAAGTGGCGAATGGCCATGGACTGACCATCTGTATTAGCTCGGTGGATGGTGCTCTTGGGATTTTTGCAAATCTCTGGCATCTATCACACTTTCGGGAGTAGCTAGCAGCGTCTCGATTAATATCTGGCCAAAAATACCCATAGCGGAGAATTTTCTTTGCTAAAGTTTGGCCTCCTGAATGATCCCCACACTCTCCTCCGTGCACCTCAGCTAAAATTGTCTTAGCCTCTTCCTTGGTTACACATCGGAGTAATGGCATCGAGAATCCTCGTCTGTACAACCGGCCGTCTTGAATTACATATCTCGGGGCTTTTCTTAACAGCTTCTGGCGCCCTTTTGAGTTTTCTGGCAGGGAGCCGTTGAGTAGATATTCCTTGATCGGGGTCATCGATGACTTCTGCTCTTTAGAAACAGCCATAATCCAGTCAATATCCATCTCATCAGTACTTGGAGCCGACAAGACTTCCACAGGGACCAATCCCAATAATTGAGCTTCGCAAGAGCTTGAATATTTTGCGAGAGAATCTGCCTTCATGTTCTCTTCTCAGGGTATATGGATTATTGTATAATGATCAAAATCATCGAGAAGCTCCCAAGTCTTTGACAAGTAGGCAGGTAGATTTCCTCCTTTAGTTTAAAACTCTTTCTTGACTTGGCATACAATAAGCTGGGAATCACTGAAGATCTGCAATACTTTGATGTTCAGTTCTTTAGCAGTCTTCAAGCCGGTAACAAGAGCTTCATATTTTGCTTCATTATTTGTCGAAGGAAATTCTAATCTCAATGCATAGCACAATAACCTCCCTTCGGGGGTTTCAAGCACAACCCCAGCTCCGGAACAATAGTCATTTCTTGCACCATCAACATATAATTTCCATCGAATCGGGATGTCATCAGTCACCTCTTCCTCACTGTCACCTTTATCTGTGTATTTTGTAATGAAATCTGATAAAGCTTGTCTATTGATTGCTCTTCGGGGATGGTAGGTGATATCGTATTGGCCGAGTTCAATATTCCACTTTAGAAGACGACCCGAAGTTTCAGGACGAAATAGGACTTGCTTTAGAGGTTGATCAGTGAGGACTTTAATAGGATGAGCTTAGAAATATGGCCTCAACTTTCTGGACGCAATCAACAGACAATAGGCGAGCTTTTCCAACTTTGAATAATTCATCTCTGCCCCAGTGAATCTTTTGCTGATGTAATAAACCGGGCACTGAATTTTTGTGTCTTCCCGTACCAATGCTGCACTGAGAGCATGGGATGAAACCGCTAAATATATGAAAAGATCTTCACCATTGCTGGGCTTAGAAAGTACTGGAGGCGTTTCCATGTGACGAATCAGTTCATCAAAAGCTTTCTGACATTCAGGAGTCCATTCAAAGTTTTTTCTTTCCTTTCTTCAAAGCGTCAAAGAAGGGAATGGATTTATCAATGGCCCTGGAAATAAACCGACTCAAAGCAGCGACTTTCCCGTTGAGGCTTTGCAATTCCTTCTTTGTACTAGGGACTTTGACTTCTCTTAAAGCTGTAATCTAAGTCGGATTAACTTCGTTGCCCCTAGTACTCACAATGAAACCCAAGAATTTTCTGGACTCTACCCCGAATGAACATTACAGAGGATTTATCTTCATCCCATACTTTCGGAGGACAACGAACATTTCTGCCAAATGATCCATGTGTTCTACTGCCTTCTTCGATTTCACCAACATATCACCAACATATATTTCCATAGTCTTGCTAATCTGGGGTTTGAACATGGCATTAACAAGTCTTTAATAAGTTGCCCCCGCGTTCTTTAGTCCGAAGGGCATGACTTTATAGCAGTAAAGACCAACAGCAGTGATGAAGCTCGTGTCCTCCTGATCTGGCTCATGCATCATGATTTGATTATATCCTGAGTAAGCGTCCATAAAAGACAATAATTCATGCCCGGCTATTCCATCCACCAACTGATCAATCCTGGGTAACGGGAAATGGTCCTTGGGGCATGCTTTGTTCAAGTCTGAAAAGTCGATGCATACTCTCCACTTTCCATTTGCTTTTTAACCAACACCGGATTAGAAACCCAATTTGGATAAGTGGATTCTCTGATGAAGTCATTTTCCATGAGCCGATCTACTTCTTCTTTTAATGCTGTCGACCTTTCAGGACCCTGGGTTCTTCTTTTCTGCTTTACGGGTGTGAATTTTGGATCAATATTCAAAGCATGCACTGCGATTTCTGGAGATATTCCACACGTGTCGGCATGACTCCAAGCGAATACATCTAGGTTTGCTTTCAAGAATGATATCAACATATTCTGAACCGTCACACCGAGTTGTGAACCCACATTCAGCACCTTGTTTGGATCATTCAGGTCAACAGGTATTGGCACCGTCACTTCCACCAGCACCACTCTACTCTCCCCTGCACTGGTTTTTCTAGGATCAATCTCTTTTCGTGCACCACTATGCTCACCAGTGCAGGGTCCACCCCGTAATTGCTACAAGGTGGGCTCTTTGATGCGGAGCGGAGCTGCCGCACCCTTACCTATTTCTCTCTTCTTTGCCTCCCGTAACTCTATGAGATAGCATTCTCGCCCGGCATTTTGGTCCCCCTTCACAACACTGATGCCATTATCAGTGGGGAACTTCATAGTCAGGCACCATGGGGCGAGAATGGCCTTGAATGCGGCAAGAGTCGGTCGACCCAAGAAGGCATTGTAAAGCGGAGAATTCATCAACAATCACAAAAGTTTGTTTTCGGATCAACTTCTTTTCCCCTTCTCCAAGCTCTACAAATAAGTCAATAGTCCCTATAGGCTATTTTGGTTCTCCAGTGAACCCAACAATTTTCTGTGAGGAAGCTTGGACATCAGCCATGGGAATTTTCATCTGATCAAATGTCTTTCTGAAGAGGACATTGCAAGAGGCGCCGCAGTCAACAAGCACCCTTCTTACAATGGTTGGTCCGATGCCTGCAGATATCACCAAGGGATCCATGGTGGGAGCCTCAACACCAACAGAGTCTCTAGCCCGGAATATGATGTCATCGTTAAAAGTTCTTTGCTATTTTAAAGGTGCAGCATCTTCCAAGACAAAAACATTTTCTTCTGCCAAGGCATATCTCAAAGCGTGAGCATATCTCTCCATCTCACCCCAACTTCTGCCCGCTGGGTGAGGACCCCCTATGATAACATTAATGACAGGCCTCTCAGATTCCTGCGCTGCAGTCCTCTCACCTGAGCCGGATTGATGAGCAGGAACTTGTTGCCCCTGAGTAGATGAGGTTGGGTCACTTCTGTTTCTCTTTACATATTGTTGTAGTTTATTCTGTCTCAACAGCTCTTCAATCAAATTCTTTAAATGACGACATTCATTAGTGTCATGGCCAGGTTGATTGTGGAACCGACAGAATCTCCCATTATGCACAACATTCTTCCCAGGCTTCATCTCAGGTGGTTTGGGGTATTCAACAGCATCCTTGGTTGCAAAAAAGATATTTTCTGGAGTATCAGTTAAGGGAGTAAAGTCTGAAGGTTTAAAGCGGCGAGCTTTCTTCACATCTTTCTGCTTTTTTCCACCGTCATTCTCCCTCTTCTGGCCACCAGATTCCTTTTTGTTAGAAGCAACATTGTTATTCTCAACTTCATTCACGACCACTTTTGCCGGCACAAGAAGGCTTTCTAAGCGCATAAATTCATCGGCCTTCTTGTAGAACTTCTCAAGCGAATATGGCTCTTTCATCTTTAGCCATTTTTCGAATTCACTTGATTTGTCAATAGCTCGCATCAAGTAAGTCAGAATCATCCGAGGCTCTGCATTATCAACTCCGGCCAAGGCTATATTAAAGTGGTTTAAGAAAGATTTGATAGACTCTCCCAGGCTTTGTTCGAGGCTGGATAGTGACATTATGTCCTTGGCCTTCGAAGCATGTAACCTGAACTGATCTTTGAATTTTCGAGTTAGGTCGGAGAACAGATCCACGGATCGAACTGGCAGCTTCGTGAACCAAAGCAGGGCCACTCCCTCCAAGTACACAGGAAAGTATCTACACTTGATCTCATCTGTTGCTCTGGCACCTGTCATATGCCAGTCATACTTGTATAAGAACTAGTTAGGATCGCTTGTCCCCCGATAAGCCGGAATAGTGGGGGGAACAAACTTCTTCAAAAATTCAGCCTTCAGAATTCTTTCAGTAAAAGGAGTCTTTCTTGAAGCAAACCCCCAGTCACTTTCATCTTCCTCCCTTCGCATGCTCTCATTCATAATTTGTCGAATCATTCCTGAGAGGTACCCCTCATCATTTAGAGGCCCCGCAGGACAGACGTCAGCTACTTTTTCGGAAGTTTGCCTGGACAAACGTTCATGAAGAGTTGGTTGCGGCCTTGAACCTTCAGCTTAGGGAGGTGCCCCTTCGGCAGTGCCAGCTGCCCTCTAAGGAATACTTTTCCCTTGGGAATCATGAACATCCTTAGCAAAGGTTTCTTCATTATTTTCTGGTTGCTGGTTAACTCCAAGCAAAGCATTCAACATGTTCAACATCAAAGTGTTCTGGGCTTCCATTTGTTGATACAACCTAGACACTACAGCATCCAATTCCGCCCTTGTGATTCCAACACTAGGATCTGCTTGATTTGACGCGGGAGAAGTGGCGGTGTTGTCATAAGCATCCCTAGATCTAATAGATCTAGTTTTTCTTCTAGGAGCCATAATTTCGGATGGACTTCTGGTTCTTAGGGAGAGTCTTTCAACAAATCTTTGTGAAGCAATGATGAGAGCACCCCTGAGTTCAGTTCTCAGTGAAAGCACCAAAAATGTTAACGCTAAAAATGTAAGCTAACACCCCAGTGTGAATTGTGATATAGCGAAAGCACCACCCGTTGGTACGGGAACTAAAAGCAAGCAAAAAATAGCAGAAAATAGTAAAGAGACAGCAATTTTTATAGTGTTTCAGTTCAATGTCAAGCCTATGTCCACTTAATCTCTTCTATTATTGATTTGATTACAAGTTTCACAATAATTCTTCAATTACAACACCATTAAGGCAAGTAGTTAGAACTTTGATGCAGAAAAGCTATTTGAATTCATGTTGAACTTGATCTTTTCCTCAAGGTTCTTTGAAGTGTCTTTGGCATTTAAAGTGTTGTAGAAGTTGTGAAAATGGCAAAGTCTTGGTGTTCCAGAAAATCCCCCCCCCCCCCCCAATGTGGAGTAGGCGGGGTATTTGTAGGGGAGTTTCAAAGTTAAGTCATGTGGTGTCATAGGTCGTGAGCGACCTAGGGAGTTGCGACCTAGAGAGTTGCAACCTAAGAGCGATCCCGAGGTAGAATAAGTCGTTAGCGACTTAATGGAGCCATCCTGGACGAGATATATGCTATGAACGACTTAGCATGCATAGCACAGGAGTTATCTCGGCTTGCTAAAGCAACCTAATGGAAGAGGCAGTGCACATGCGGCTTAACTCTGAAGCTTGCTAGGTCGTTAGGTCACTCTTTCCTTAACTCGTTAGGTCGTTGCCTTCATTGAGTCGCTAGGTCGCTGGAGCTCCTTAAGTCGTTGGGTCATGCCATGTTGAACCGCTCTGTGCTTTAGGTCGTTAGGTCTTGCCTTGCTATAGGTCGTTAAGTCGTTTATGCCTTGGATAGTTAAGTCGCTTATTCCCTTAGGTCCTTGAGTCGAATAAGTCGCTAAGTCATGAACAAGAGAGGTGTTAACAGACAGTATCCTAGCCCCGGTGAATCGTTTGCTAATATAATATATGGGCCGTTGGATTCTCGCTTCTTCCCGCATGAGAGCGGCACTCAACGCATGCGAGGAAACTGCTAAATAAACGAATAGGTCTTCTCCATCCACCAGCTTTGATAAGATTGGGGGAGCTTCCATGTGTCATAGCAGTTCCTCGAAAGTTGTTTGATAAGCTTCACTCCATTCAAATTTTTTCTTTCACTTCTTTAGTGCGTCGAAGAACGGTATGTACTTGTCCGTAGCTTTTGAGATGAATCGACTCAGTGCTACAACTTTTCCTTTCAATCTTTGAAGTTCCTTCTTATTTTTAGGGGCTTGGACTTCCCGTAATACCGTTATTTGATATGGATACTCTTCGATGCCCCAGGCACCTAGTATGAATCCCATGAATTTCCCGAAGGCCACTCTGAAGTGACATTTGAGCGAATTGAGCTTCATCCCGTATTTTTGGTGTATCTTAAACATTTCAACGAGTTTGTCTAGATGGTTAGGAGCTACTCGAGATTTTACCAACATGTCATCCATGTAAGCTTCCATAGTCTATCCAATCTAGCATTTGAACATAGTATTCACTAGCCTTTGCCATGTAGCCTCGGAGTTCTTTAACCCGAATGGCATTACTCTGTAGCAGTTCAGCCCCCAATCAGTGATGAAGCTGGTGTTTTCTTGATCTGGCTCATGCATCAGGATCTGGTTGTAGCCCGAGTATGCATCCATGAATGACAGCAATTCATGCCCCACCATTCCATCCACAAGCTGATCGATTCTGGGGAGCGGGTAGCTATCTTTCGGATAAGCCTTATTTACATCCGAAAAGTGGATACAGATTCACCATTTCCAATTAGATTTCTTGACTAAAACTAGGTTCGATACCCATTCAGGGTAGGTTGCATCCTACTTGAAGTTGTTAGCCCTTAGTTTATGTACTTCCTCTCTCGGTTCCTTGGACCATTCAGGTCCTAAGCTGCGCCTTTTTTGCTTTACTGGCGTAAATTTGGGGTCAATGTTGAGTGCATGGCAGGCAATTTCGTGTGATACACTGCACTTATCGGAGTGTGTCCAAGAAAATACGTCAAAATTGGCACGGAGGAATTTGGTTAGTTCTGACCACATCTTGTTTCCGAGGTGCGACCCAATCTTTAGGACCCACATTGGGTCATCCACACAGACTGGGACAGACACCGTAATTCTTCCGGTGCTGCCCGATCCTCCCCTGAACCCTTCTTTCTAGGGTCTAAAGCCTTGTCGAATCGGCTATGGTCCCCAACCCAGGGGCGGCTCAGTAGTTGCTATTCGGAAGGTTCATGGATGTGAAGGGTTTTCCCCACATCCTTTCCTTTTCCTTTCTTCTTGACTCACGCAATTCTGCAATGTACCATTCCCGAGCGGTGCTTTGGTTTCCTTTTACAATTCCGACTCCGTGTTCTGTGGGGAACTTCATTGTAAGGCACCATTGGGCCAGTGCTATTATGAAGTCAGCTAATGCAGGCCGCTCAAAGAAGGCATTGTATGTTGACATTTCATCGATGACCACAAAAGTTTGAATGTGGGTGACCCTTCGCTCACCCTCTCCAAGCTCCATCGGTAGGTCAATTGTACCTGTCGGTTGTTTGGGTTCACCAGTAAACCCTTGAATCTTTGTTTGACACGCGGACACACTTTTTATGCCAATCCTCATTTGATCAAAAGTGCATTTGAAGAGAATGTTAACGGAGCTGCCCTTATCAACCAACACCCGTCGAACTACAACAGGTCCAATTCATACCGTCACAACCATCGGATCAAGAGTTGGAGCTTCGATCCCTTCGGTGTCTCGATTTTGGAACACAATATCGTCATTCAAGATCCGATGCATCTTAACTGGAGTTTCTTCTTTCACGACCAAACATGATTCCTTCAGAGCATGCTTCAACGAACTTGCATATCGCTCCATTTCTCCCCAACTTCTTTGTGCGGGATATTGTCCCTTGGATATTGTTCCAATAATAAGCCTTTGGTTAGTTCATTTCGACCCTTCTTCGCTGGTTCCAGCTTGATTCCTTTATTCTCTTGGATGCTGAGAAGTCACAGATTGATCGAGGTTTTGTGGGTATTTTACGTACTGCGGGAGTTTGTTATTCTAGATCAGTTCCTCAATGAGATTCTTTAGGTGGAAACTAGCCGTGTGTTTCGTGGAAGTGGCAAAATTTCCCTGAGCGCTTCTGCTGCTCAGTTGCCTCCTTTCTGAGTGGCCTTTTGCATTCCTCGGTCCCTTGAATTGTGAGAAAAATGTTTTCCGGTGTGTCGGTTAGAGGAGTGTAGCCTTTAGTCCTATACCCTTTGAGCTTTTCATTGCTACCATTATCATTCTTCTTATTGGAGTTTTGACCTTTTCACTATGAATTCTCGTCTTTCTCAGCGGTTCCTTCAGTAGCCCGAGAAGTGTGCGCATTTTCATTGCTACATTGCTTTGCCTGACGTTCGCCTTTTGTACACTAGTAGACTTCCTTTCCAATTCCCATGCTTCCTTCAAACATGGGTACTAACTTGCTTTACGATTGAAATCTTTCCTGGTGGTAGGTTTATTCATCTTAATGCACTTTCTGAATTCCGTTTCCGGGTAAATGGCATAGACTAATGCCATAATAATCATGTCTTCATTGGGGTTATTTACTTCCATCACTTTGATGTTAAATCCATTCATGAAAGATTTCATTGATTCATTATGCCCTTGGAACAATCCGGATAGGGACATGACGTATTTTGGCTACGCAGTATGGAGTCTGAACTGATCAAGGAACCTTATCGCCAGTTGGTCAAAAGTAGAAGTAGATCTCGGTGGAAGCCTAGTAAACCACATTGACGCAACCCCGTCAAGAAAGATAGAAAAGTATCTGCATCGAACAGCTTCAGAGGCAATTCTCCATCCATATACCAACTATATTTGTACAAGTGAGGTTTCGGGTCCTTTGTCCCATCATAGGTCGGAATAGTTGGTGTTGTGAATTCTTCTGGATATCTTTCGTTCAAGATTTCATCGGTGAAGGGAGTCTGATTTGGCGTGGATCCCCATTCATCGTCTCTTTTATTGTTACTCTCCTCCATTAATCATTTAACCTTGTCCGAATGTCCCAAGGACGGCAATCAGTCACTACACTAAGTGTTTGACTTTGTGAACGGTCTTGGTGAGTAGGTTGAGACCTAGGCACTCCTGTCTTCGGAAGAGCCACTCCTGCAGGATCACGTTGGCTTGCGGCTAGTCTAACTGGAGCAGTTTGGGTATTCCTTGCATTATCAAATGCATTGGCATTTTCTTCCAATTTGTCGTCTAGCTCTTCATCCTCTGAGACGGAAAGATCCATAGCTATGTCTTCTACGGGGGTCTTTGCCTCTTGATTCAAATTCAGAATAGGTTGCCTTGTGGCTAATGGAGTACTTGCATTTCCATCCACGTTAAGTCCTGTGGTCACCTTTTTTTGTAGCTGTTTTATGTTTCTTCCATGTATACCAAAAATGGAGGAATTCTCTTTTCCTATAGTAGCCGCGGGTTCGAGCATAGTCCTTGGCGCGAGATTTGAACGTGGGGTTAGGGGAGCGTTAAGCTTATCCACTAGATCTTTAGGCCTCTCCATTTTTTCGTTGATCCCATCAACCATTTTATTTAACTCATCCTTGGTAACAACATCATGCTGATTGGAGGAGGCTGGCCCCTGATTCCCTAAGTTAGCGCCATTTACTTCGGTTTGTTAGGGATTAACATCTTCTCCAGCTACTACTGCTTCTATGGACCTTCCAAAGGCAGTTCTTCTTCTTCCAGAAGCCATTGATTCCAAACAGTGGATTCTTCAAGCAAAGATTAAGGATCTAACTTTTGTACCTATGGAATCCAAAGTAGATAGCTAGATCTGGATCCTGAGTTGGAGTTCTCGATGAAAGCACCAAAATATTGACCCAAAAAATGGACCAACGCCCTGGTTTGAATTTGAAAGTACCATCCTGTTCTAACAGAGCAATATCACAGATCACAGACATAGAAAACGAATAGTAAAAGAAAGAAGATAGAGAATTTTTATAGTGGTTCGATTGTTAATGAAGCCTACGTCCACTTTATATTTTTATTTAAGATGATTGCTATTACAAGAGATGTTTGATTACAAAGCTTTGATTATCTTTTGCTAGATTGAATCCTCAGAGTTGGAATCCACTGGAGAATCATAGTGAATTCCTTTCAAGGTTGTTTTGAGAGAGGTAGAGAGTGAAGAATAATTCCTACAGAGCTTCAGCAACCAGTCGGAAGAACATCCCGTTTGTGTTGTAGGTAGGATGGTATTTATATGGATCGAAGAGCTTTTGGGCCTGGCCATTTCATCATCTGCTCGTAGGTAGGTAGGAAATGACCCAAGGGGTATTTGGCTCGCAAACCAAGGCAAAAGCATAGGTCCTTGGCTACCTATGGTCCATGGGTCGCTGGCGACCCATAGACTTGACTCATTTGTGAGCTAATGCCTTGGTCGTTCCTTCATTGCATCATTAGGTAGTTTTCTTTTAAATCTGAAAGATGTTTGGGTTGCTGATGATCTAAGCACTTAGGATTTTTCTAGAGTTTTGAATTAGAGATGTTTCCATAGATCGTATTTCTATTTCAATGACAATTTACTAGTTGTTTGCGCTCAGCTGTTGAATGGGCTAAAAGAACGTCGATCTCTCGGTTTCGTTGATCTTAGTCATTGCCTTAGTGATATAACTTAACTCTCGTTAACTTCTTGCCTTAGCCTTTCTGGTTAAGTTCTAAACCATTCCGATAACACCAGATTTTTCTATCTCCTGTTAGATCCTATTGGGTTAAAAACCCGGATAACAGCCGCCTCATATTTTCTTTGAGTTTTATCACATTGAAGAGATTTCTTTAGCTCACAGATCCTTCTCAGCTTGATTCTTCATGTGTTTATCATGTTTATTAGTGATTTTGCCGTGCTTCAATGATGTTAGCGATTTTACTCCTTGAGATTCAGCCGCTTCAGCAGATTCCTTTGTATCTATCTAGATCTCTTAACCTTTTAAGTCACCCCCAAATTTGATGAAGTTTCTCTTCGACAATGCCTTGGTAAGTGTATCAGCGCGCTGGTAAGTAGCCGGTATTTAATTAACTTGTAGCTTTCCTTTTTGGATTTGTTCTCTAACAATGTAAAGATCTATTTCGATTTGTTTTGTTCTTGAATGCAATATTGGGTTTGCTGACATGTACACTATAGTCTGATTGTCGCACCATAATATCGGTTTGGTCTGTAAGTGATATTTAGTTCATAAAGTAGTGACTGTATCCACATTATTTCCATTGTTGCACTTGCGACACTCCTGTATTCAGCTTTTGTGCTGGATCATGAGATAGTCGATTGCTTCTTTGAGCACCATGACATAGGATTATCACCAATATATATGCACTATCTAGTTGTTGATTTCCTATCATCTGGGTCAATGCCCCAATCAGCATCAGAATAACCTGTTATGTTGAGATTGTTACACTTCTTTATTAATAAACCATATTTTGTTATTCCCTTCATATATCTCAATACTAGTTTTAATGCCTTTCGGTGATCATCTCATTGTTCTTGCATGAATTGACATACTTTGTTAACACTGAATGAGATGTTTGGTCTAGTAATTGTTAGATATTGTAAAGCACCAACAACACTTCTGTATTGTTTAGTGTTTGTTATGTGTTATCCTCTGTTTTTTAGTGAGGTGCTCATGACTTATCATTGGAGTTGGTTGTGGCTTTGCATTATCCATTTTAGTCTTGGTCAGCAACTTTAAAATATATTTCCTTTGACTGAAAATTATTTCTGATTTTGACTTCCTTCTGACTTCTATGCCAAGAAAATAGTTTAAGTCACCAAGATCCTTGATTGAGAATTCTTTGTCTCGATATCGAGCAAGTTGGCTGATTTCATCCTCATCATAATAACCAAATCATCAACGTATATTAGAATATAAATACTTGATTTTTTGTTGACTTTAATAAATAGTGAATTTTCTAATTTGGCGGATTGATAGCCCAAGTGAGAAAGAGTGGTTTCAACTTATCAAACCAAATCCTTGGTGATTGTTTAACGCCATATTTTGCCTTTTTTGATTTGCACACAAGGTTTAAATTTTGTTTGTACCCTTATGGCTGTTCTATGAATATTTCTTCCTACAGTATACCATTCAGAAATGCATTATTGACATCAAGTTGTCTGATGTTACACCGATTATGCAAGGAAATACTTAAAATAAGTCTTCTAGTAGTTGGCTTGACTACTGGAGAAAATGTTTCATTAAAGTCAAACCTATATTTTTGAGTGTAACCCTTAGCTACCAATCTTGCTTTGTATCTAGCCACGGTTCCATCTGCGTTCTTCTTTAATTTATAGGTCCACTTGCAACCAACCACATTTTTGTTGTCTGGTGGACACACTAAATCCCATGTTTTGTTCTTTATTAGTGCATTATATTCCTCACCCATTGCTACTTTTCATTATTTGGCTTTTGAAGCTTGTTCAAATATTTCTGGCTCCTTTGAGACAGATATTGCTATGTATAGTTTTGGTTTAAAGATCCTACTTTTTGATCTTATAACCATTGGGTGTACTGTTCTAACCTGTGGTGATACTTCTGTACTTATTTGATCATTATTGTTTCCTAGTTGCATTTGTGAATTAACTGAACTTTCTTCACTAATTGATTGTGTTTCATCATTTGTATGTACAGGAGATTAACTATGATAACTGGGCAGCTCTAGTAATTCATAACCTGGTTGACTTGACACTGTGACTTGTGGATTATAAGCTCCAGCAATCCTTTCAAACTCCTTTCGTTGCAGAACATCAGTACACACAGGTATATTAGGTATTGATACCTTTGAATTATAAATTTTCTGAGTTGCTTTATACCTGTATTGCTAAAAGGAAAAATATTCTCATTAAATACAACATGCTTGCTTATGAAGATTTTTCCACTATCATCAGTACATTTATAGCCCTTCTGATTTGTCCCATATCCTAAAGGTGCAAGGTCTTGACCTAAAGCTTAATTTGTTAGAATTGTATGGTCTTATGTAGGGAAAACATAAACATCAAAAAGTTCTTAAACTCTGATAATATGGTTTAATTCCATATATTTTTCTAGTGGACTGATTCCTTTAAGAATCTTTATGGGTAACTTATTGATTAGATACACGACAACGTTAAAGGAAATCATGCCAAAATTTTAATGGTAGAGGTGCTTGTGCTAATAAAGTTAAGCCTGTCTCCACTAAATGTATGTGTTTTCTCTCAATCAAACCATTTTTGCTCCGATGTGTAGGGGCATGTAGTTTTGTGAACTATTCCCCTTTTATTGAAAAAATTACTAAGTGTCTTATACTCAATGCCACCATCAGACTATATCATTGTGATCTGGTGACTAGTTTGCTTTTCAACTAAAGATATGAAATGTACTACTGCATTGTAAGTTTCAGACTTTGTTTTCAGAAAGTATATCCATGTATATCTAGAATATGCATCTACAAAAGATATATAATACTATATCCATAATTTAAGCAAATTAGAGATGGTCCCCACAGATAAGTGGTAACTAATTCTAAAGGTTTTGAATACTTGGTTAATGAGTCCTTAAATACTAATTTATGACTTTTGCCCATTCGGCGGTAGGTGCAAACAAATGGTAAAGAAATATCATCAACCACAATTTTATTTTCATCAAGTAATTGTTTAACTACATTTATATTTGGATGGATAAGTTTATAATGCCATAGATCAAACACACTTTTATTTCTTTCAGGAAAGTAATATCAACCATGTTATAACATTTTTATTTTCTCTCAGAATTGCTATTATTTCTTAGATTGAATTTGTATAATCCTATGACTGCATCATCTTGCAAAAGAATTTCCTTATTTAGTATGTCTTAACTAAGCAATAATTTGGATAGAATTCAAAGTAGACATTGTTATCTTTTGCAAATTATGATACACTCATGATTTTTTTTTTCTTATTCTTTGCACTCTTAATAAGTTGTTTAAAAATAGTTTTCTTGCACCATTAATACATGCATTAACAGTATTTATGATATTAATTGACTCACCATTCCCCATGCATATTGACTGTTTACCTCTGTACTCTTTGTTGCTAAGATTTAAATTGTCAAGATCTCTTGTTGTGTGATTAATTGCTCCTGAATCTGGATACCAACTCTCATCCTGAATGTGTTCTGGTCTTGTAATAGTACTCTGATTGATTACACCATTTCCATCTATCTGAGTGCATAATTCTTGTTGTGTTTGAGCCATGTTGACATTGATATTGCCACTTCTTTGATTGTTTGAATTCTGATTAGGCACAAAACTAGCATTAAATCTGAAATAGCACTTCATTGCAGTATGGCCAAGTTTCTCACATATCTAAAATTTTGGTCTATTATTGCTGTTATTCCTTCTCCCTTTGACCCTTGATCTATTAGTATAACCATCTCTTTGATATGATTGACCTTGTTTATTAGAGTTTTGACCTTTGTTCTTGGAATTGAATGTGTAATTAATTGATAGATCTGTATCTTGTGGTTTCTTGTGATCAATTCTTGCCTTATGTGCAAGTAGAGTTGCATTAACATACTGTATAGGTGGAAGAGTTGGCTGAGATGATACAACTGCAACAACAACTTCAAATTATTTACCGAGTCCATTCAAAATGTTCAATACTTATTCAGTTTCAGATACTTTGTGCCCTGCAGCTTCCAACATGTTGCATATATTATTGACTTGTGATAAGTAATCCCTCATAGTCTGAGTACCTTTAATAATATTCTATAATTTTTGTTTGTAATGCAAAACCTTTTCAACTGATTGAGTATTGAAAATCCTTTCCACTATAATCCAGATGTTATTAGCAGATTTGCAACCTATTACTTGAGACAGTAGATTTGTGTTGATAGGCGGGAATAGCTAAGAACTTATTAATCTATCATGCTTGTAATATTTTGTATATTCTTCATTACTGATCATCTTGTTTTGTGAATCAGTGATAAATCTTGGTGGGATTGGAATAGTGCCATGGATAAACCCTTCAAGGCGATATCCTTGCATTGTTGTTCCAACTTGAAGTTTCCATAGAAGGTAATTGTCTTCTTTAAGATGTATCGTGATTAACTGGATTTGTGGACTGATGATAGTCTTGATCAGTTTTTCTGTAGCTTTAGTGATCTCATTGTGAGAGTTGGCTATATTATCAGAGGTTTCTGAAGTGTTGTCTCCTTCGGCCTTGATGATACCACAATGACAATCAAACTTGATAATTTAGATTCTTGTAGATTCAAGAATGCTTCAATAGTGGTATGAACATGTTATTTGCAGCCAAACTCATATGATGAATCAGTTCTGATGAATTCTTGGCAAGGAAATTGTTTTAATTCTGCTTTTTATTGCTTACTTGATTACAGTTTTTAGTTTTGTGAACATTCTTGTTTGAAAATTTGCTTATTTCTTTGTTGAGAACTTGTCACAACCAGAAATCAGATTGATTTCTTCGATATAGCACCTGCTTTCATAAGAAAATTCAATAACAACCAAATGATGAGTGTGCACCTGATGGGTTATCAAGATTTTAGATGATGACAATGCTTTGATGATGTCTTGACTTGAGTGCTCCTGTTCTTGAGGTTGAGACCCTGAAATTTTTCCTTCTGAATTTGTTGCAGATGCCGCTAGGCTTAATGCAAGCTCTGACACCATGTAAAGAATTGATGATTTGATGAGATTTTTTAATTTTTGAATTGAAAAACAAAATGGAACTTTCGGATATTATTCGGTATAGCTGATGATATACAAAGTGTTTTTTCACAATATGACACATTGCATATCTGTTGCTTTTATATGTGCAACTTATATTAGTTGAGCTAAAGGTGCGGCCCATGAACCCATATTTTCATGCCCGAAACTTTACAAACTTTATAATGTTTTATATTGTTCAGATCAACCGTTACTTCTCATTTCTAACATCGAGAAAGGTGTACATTATACATATGAAACTTATAACTTGATAGTCTTATTATATAGGCTCTGTTAGTTCTATACATAATCACCCATATGTATAAACCTGTATGATAATACAATAAAGATTAAAACCTTTTGTGATATGTGCATTGTTATTTATACATAACTGCATACAAAGATAAATAGGTCATATACATGTCTATTGAGATATCTGAACCAATAAAACTAATAGAGCCAATATTCATATTACAACCTTTAGAAAATAGTATAAATATAATAGTATTAATAATATACTATCCTAAAAACTAGCCATTATTATCTAAACAAAGAGATAAAATGAAGAATGTAAATGAAAAATGACGAAGATTTAACAAACACACCAATCGATAAACAAGAAAAACGCACAGAAACACACAGATCTAGAGTAGTTCGACGAATGGCCTACGTCCACTATGAAATTGCTGACTTTTATTGATTTTTGCTTGCTGGTTACAACGAGTTACAACAATAAAATTTGAGTACAATAATGATTTCGGCAGAGTATGGACGTAGACGAGCAAAAAATCCCTTTTAGTAGGTCTTGGGCTGCTATTTATAGGCATAGGCAGCAAATATCTCGCTTGGGTCTCGGAAGATCCCTTCTCCCACGTGGGTGGACCTGCGTGATCAATCCCCGGTTGTTTGGACTCGATCCGTGATCGATACGAATGAAATTCATGTCAATTAAGATTTTTCCCAATCGAGCCGAGATTTATCATGAATATTCTTGAGGTTGCACACAAGCTCCTGTGAAAATTTGGTGGCATTTGTACTTGTAGATTTTGAGTTAGGATCGATGTAAGTTTGAATTTGTTGAAGGCTGCTGAGTTCGCATCGCTTCTGTTCGCATCGATCTTTTCGCATCGCTTCTGGACACGTGATGCCTGATGACATGGCGTTAACTTTTTGGATCGATCCACTTTTTATGCCGAGTGATCGAGTCCCACACTTGAATGTGTCCTGTTCGTATCCATCCATTGCCTCCTCATTCATATCGCTCCTGTACTTCACTTTGTATCGCTTCACTTATACACGCTTCGTATTTCTTCACATACACATTTTTTCGTACCACTTGACATATACATTGCTTCATATCCATAGCTGTGACTTCATTCGCATCGATTATTTGAAGGCGCTTCGTATCGATCACTGCATGCATTCTTTGTATTGCTCTCTTTAATGGTGTGCCTCGTATTGATAGGTTTACTGATTGATACGAGTTAAGTTGGTGTGATCGATACGGAATGTGACTTGTTGATGGATACGAAATAAAGCAAATACGATGGATATGAATTGAAGTGTGCATGATGGATACAAAGCGGCATGCACTTGATGGATACGAACAAGTGCTCACATTATGGATACGAAGCAATGCATATTTGATGGATACGAACTAGTGCTCTACTGATCGGTTCGAAGCCATTCGCATTTGATGGATTTGAACAAGATCGATACAAAGGAGGTTTCTTTTTGATGGATGCAAAGTGGAATGTGCCTAGGTGGTTGCGAACTGATGATTGCTTGAAGGATGCGAACGAGATTATTTCTTGATTTGCATCGATCATATCTTGAGCATACGAACTTTGATTGAAATTTAGAACATTGGCTTTCATGGCTTTGCTTGTTGTGTCACATCAATTGAAGCTTGATCTAGACTTGGACAAAATTTACCAGCATCCATGGTGGACCTGCATATAACTGGTATTGGGGAAGAACTATCTTTGGTTTCCAGTCGACTTCTTGGTGTCACGGCCTTGCCAAAAGGCGGGATAACATTTTCTCCCCAAAGTACGTCTTGTGTGAACATGACGTGCTTTGAAAAGCTGCAATCTTAATTCTAAAAAGTTCTATCTGATTTGCTGAATAGTTGTTGTATTTTATGTCAAGTGACGCAACGTTTTGACTGATTGCTAGTAATATAAATATTGGATTGTTAATTGTCGATGATTGCATAGCGTACTGTTGTAACTGAGTGCTGAGTGCCCGAAGTCCGTTGTTCGTCGTCATAATTGTCGCCAGGTAAGCATTTAATACCTGTGAATTTTGAAAAGTAGATGTTGATTTACGGCACACAAAACATATATAAAGTTGACTCTCGTTAATGTTTGTTCGTTCATGGGTTGTTGCCAGTTTTCTTGGATCGAATCCCGCATCGATCCTCTCCTTAATCAACGTGAAATTCGAGCTGTAACAATGTTGGATGGTTCTTCTAAAGTATCTTTTCGTATCGACCCTCTCCTGGATCGATGTGAAAAGTAGCACGGTTACATTCATATCGAAGACAGTCGATATGAGTTTGGTTTTTGTTTCGATTTCATTCGTATCGATGGACACGAATTTTGGTTCGTATCGGTAGGATTCAAGGGATACGACTTGTTGGATATACTTGAGATGAGGGATACAAGGCTTTGCTTTGGTATCCATGGTGGTTGACATTGCTTTATTTAGTCATTGGATACGAATTTATGGTGCTAAACGAAAATGGATGGATGCGAAGCAAGCTCCTTCATCTCGATTGATATGGGTGGTTGCAGCTTCAAAGGGATAGATACGAATTGATGTTCTTCATATAGGTTAGGAAGTAGGCCCGTTCTAACTAATCAAAAACCTAAGGGGCTGAATCGTCATTTGCCTTCAATCCCTATGTCCATATAAAAGCCGTCTTGTACTTAGAAAAATTTACTTGCTTATTTGTTTAATTCCCAGCCCGCTCGTATCGCTTAAAACTTGAGGAAAGAGGAAACCCATTCCCACTTTCGAACCAAACAGTATTTCAATCCTTTGCATCAATACTTTAACTAGGTAATTGGTTAGTTAATCCACATCAAAATGATGAGACTCGAGTTCGAACGCCAATCCATTCACATTCATGGTCGGTCTTCGGCGACATTGACGCCGGAGGTTGGTTGGAGCGATGCCGGAGTTTGATGGAAGGTTGGTTGATGCTTGTGTTGGTTGGAGAAGGAGTGAGGAGGGATACGAAGGAGCTAGTGGACAATTTCTTGGCCTTAATTTCGTATCGATGAATTGGGGAAGAAGATGCTTTACTTCGTATCGATCTATAACTGGGAACTTCGTACGGGTCTTCTGCCTTTGATCTCGTATCGCTTGTTGATTCTTGGATTTCGTATTGATCATCTTCGCTTCGTTCGCCTACCTCTAATTTCGTATCAATTGTGGGTCCTTAAACTTCGTATTGATTGCTCGAAATCGATATGGATACGAAGCTAACAAATCTTTATCGGTACGAAGTTGGTGCCTCTTTGATCGATACGAAGCTGGGGTGTTCGATCGATGCGAAGTGAGATTTCTTGATCCATATGAAGTTGATGCAATCGACCGATGCGAAGTTAATATTTTTCGATCGATGCGAAATGAGTGTTTCTGACCGATACAAAATGAAGGTTCTTGACCGACATGAAACGATTTGACCGATACGAAATTAAGGCCTTTGCAAGGAATGATCCAATTTTGGACTTGGATGGATATGAAACATCATGCATATTCGAACTCTTGACTCCGACGAGCTTCTGTCTTGCATTTTGGACTTAACTATTTCGCTACACATTTTAATTGACTTTCAAAGTTTTTCGATGGTACTGTAACTTAACCAATTTGACGAACTTTAACTTGGACCTAATTTCTAAAGTCAGGATGGCACGATTGTGACGGTCAGCAATGATAGTCATTCCAATTGGATTTCGAAGTCTCGTCTTCTAAAACCTTGTTAATTTTTGTAGAACACTCTTAAGTACCATAAAATATTGCATTGCATAACACATTCATGCACTTTACACTAGGTTACGCACGGGATAATTGTCATCTAACGATGACTTTTGATGAGTTGATTAGCTATCGAACCCGGAAGTTCAAAGCAACCGAAGATTCAAAGTCCACCTTCTTCAATAATAGTATTGCCGGAAATCGAACCAAAATCATAAGCCCAGCTCTGGATGAGCTATTAGGAGTGAATTTCATTTTGATCCCACAAGATTCGGTGCCATCTAATGTTTCT
Source organism: Allium cepa (assembly GCA_030765085.1). Taxonomy (NCBI): domain Eukaryota; kingdom Viridiplantae; phylum Streptophyta; class Magnoliopsida; order Asparagales; family Amaryllidaceae; genus Allium; species Allium cepa. The sequence goes on along the minus strand of CM060938.1, from coordinate 454,199,795 downwards.
GAATACATGTTGGAGAGAATTTTCTTATGCCACGGGCTATCGTCGAATGATGTTATGCTTTCGAGGCCAAATGATATACCGCATTCTCCCCCGGAAGGGTATACTGCTTTCAACCAACATTTGTACACAGCTGGGACACTTTCCCCATTTAACCAGTTTATTCAAGAAGTATTAGCTTACTTAGGGATTGCTCCATCACAATTGCATCCGAATAGATACGCGTTGTTGAACAGCCTATTCATTGTCTTTATGGAGCATCTTTTATGGCCCCCAACTCCAGAGGAAGTAAGATTCTTGTTCACTGTCAAGAGTCGGAGAGATAATCCCTCATTTACATTCCTTGAGGTGGTCAGGAATTATCAAGTTGTGGCTGGATCCTGAACCAGGCTTAGCTACTTCACGATGGAGTAGTTCTACGTTCCGTGCCCTCCAAGGTTTGCCAAACGGTGGTCGGTTAGACGTAAGTGTCGCAATTTCTCTAGTAGCTAACGAGATAGTTGTAATCGATGTTGAATCTAACATTTTCTTTCCTTTATAGCCGCAGTTCCACGACTTGAAGGTGCCCACTTTAAAGAAATAGTCGGATTCTTCTAGAGGTGCCTGGTGAGATGAGAGAAATTGAATCGGTGCTGACGGACAAAAATTTGAGGATCGTTAGGCTAATCGATCAAGACCAGAGCATAAGACTTGAGGGATCTTTAAGGGCAGCCCCGACAAAACGGTCTAAGCGTAGAGTGCCGGAGATTGTAACAGTTGAGATGGGAGATAAAGAAGATGCGCCTATCGACGACGAACCTGTAGCCGGGCTCCAAATAGTTCTTGGGATTTAGAGGGAAGGAGGAAAGGCAATGAGTTCCCATAAGCGTTATAAGTTTTTGAGATGGAAATCCGTAGTCATGTCCCTGCCAGCCTCCGGTGTTAGAATTTCGGAGACTCCACCCATACAAATGAAAACTCCTTTCGAAGGTCTCGCTGACATTTCAATTTCGGACTATGTGTCGCTCCAACATGACACCGGATTGGAAGGGCTTCAAAGCGCTTTAGATTTAAGCGAGTCACTTAACACATGTGTGGCCGACATTACCGGTTGGTCGAGGGGGGAGGGTTTAGCACCTGCATATATACACTTCACGGCACTACATGATTTCCAATCATAATCTATTCATTTCTGGGGATTACAGATTCTACTTCTCTTTCTGTTTTACAGATACAATATCAAGACGAGAATCCATGCTCGACAGCCTTCGCTTGGCATGCCAGTCATCCAGTTCATATTATGAGTCCTGCAGAAGGGAGACTGATAGATACCATGATCGTGGTTATTCTAGCCAGAAGCATTATGAAAGGGAGAGGGATAGAGAATATAGATATCGCTCCTGATCACGCTCTCCGCCTCCTGGAGCTCGAAAACAACCTTCCAGTTATGGCAAACAACCCTTGGAGCCTCCACGCCAAAAACCGTCTTTTCAAGTTCCAAGGCCCGATTCACAACGCCGTAGGACCGAGGCTGAAACTCCCACTATCACTAAGCAAACTGTCGTCGAGCCCACTAGGGAAGGAGCGATCAGAATCGCCTAGTTGAAAAAAGACTTTCCAAACATTTGTTTTGACGGCTTTATCTTCCCTTCGCATTTAAAGAGAATTCCAGTTGAAGCGGAACAAACCATGCATGATTACATCCATGATGTTTATAGCCAATACAGGGAGTGGATGAAAACGCAGACACAACATCGACGGTCGCCTTTGAGCGAGCGAAAACAATTGAAAAATTAGAAATCGATCTCGCTCAAAAAGACCATATAATACAAGTGCTTAACAATGAGGCCAAATCTTCTAGGAAATCAAAAATAGAGGCCAATACGAAAGCCGACGAGGGAAATCAGTCTATGGAAAGGATACTAGATGCATTTTGCCTTGGTTGAGGAGATAGGCCACCGAAACACCACTGTTATGGCCAAAAGGGATGCTGCACTGAAGGAGCTTGAGGAGCTTAAGGCCAAATTTTCTGAAATTGTTAAGGAGAAAGATGACGCAAACAAAGCAGCTCAGGAAGCGTGTGAACCGACCGTGGTGTTTAGGAATGACAGGGATGCGGCAGCGCTCAAAATCCATGGAGCCGATGCCAAGGTTGAAAGCGAAGTGAAGCTGGCAGAGACCAGGTTGGAGGCCAATATCAAAGATCTTCTTATCATATACATTGCCAATGTTTTGAAGCACCGAAACCTAACCTGGCTTGATACCTATCCATCACACTTGCATAATGCTTGGGGCCGCTTGGTGGAAGACGAGAAGGCAGAACACCAAACTGAATCAATTGATGAATTCGAATTAGAGAACCGGGTGTTGAGTGAAGATGAAAGAAAGGTTCTCCACGATATCATGGTCACGTATGAAAAGGAGAAACTTGGCACTCAGCATTCGGAAGCTGGAGAGGGTTCTGGTGTTGAGCACCATGATGTGGGTTCTGAAACTCTTACGCCAACCCAGCCCGAAACTACATCTACGGTTGATCCTCGGTCTATTCCTGCATATAATCCTGATCAACCGCAGTTTTCTCCAATTCACGAGCAAGTTTTTGAAGCTGCTCCGCCACCCACTAGTCAACCTGAGGAAGGTATTCCAGACACCTCTGGTGCTCATTCAAAGTTGGAAGCATTACTCGAAGCAATCACTAATAACTTTATCTTTGTCTCTATTCAGTGAAAGGAGCTACATCAACCATGCCCCTTGTAACCCAAGAGTCGCGCCACGTGCAGGAGGCCCTTATTACAGAAGCTACTACTACAACGACTTATGCACCAACCAACGGAGCATAGTGGAGCATGCTTACTTTTGACGAATAGATGATGGAGGATCTCGGTCATCACAGTGACCCTTTTGTTGATCTACCATTTGTCATGGGTGGAGGCGCACCAGTGACCAGCTCCTCAGGCCCAACTACTAGCATTCTCGATGATGCCCAAAAAATTCACGAAGAGGAAATAATAGCCAAAACTAATGCCGAGATGGAAGCAGTTGCGTGGGCTAGTAGCTTTGGAGGTAGGATAGTAGGCCCTGGTCCATCTCCTTTATGAATGATTTCTCCTGGTGGCACGGTCGTCGACACAAGTGTGCCTCCTCCGCCTTCTAACATTAATCCTATCCCCCCGACTCCGCCTTCAGGAAGCATTCCAATCCATGTGAGTTCGAAGGAGGAAGTTAACATAATGCCCTCGACTGGAGATTAGCCGCCAAAAGGAAATGGCTCAAAGAGGAAGCTAAGTGGCAGTTCTAGCGGGTTGACATCGAGGAAGAAGAGGAAGAAAATTAGAGAATACACATGTTTTCTTGGCTCATTTTTGGTAGATGGATAGGAATTTCCTCTTGTTTTTTTATAGGCCATGTATAGATGCGGGTTCGGCCCCCGCTAGCAGAATTTTTTGAAATAATTTTGTACTTAACCTTCTATTTTAAAGAATAGTTGAAATAAAATTACATTTTGTCTCTAGCTTAGTTTGTGTTCATTTGTTAAAGTATTTCGGCGCTTGAACTTCAATTCCAGGTACTTATGAAGTTTTAGTCTTCCAAATGGACCTTAATTTACTTTCTAGATTTTGGTGCTACGGCTTCGAGTCATGATCGAGCATTAAATCGAATTCTGATGCTGCATTGTCTCAATCATTGGATGTTACTTAAGTTCTATCCCCAGTTCTGGGGATAAGTTGAAAAGATTGGTTAGCAATCGCTGTTTGCCTTCAACACGTCGACCATAACTTTATGAAACGAAGCTGAAACAAGACGAGTTCGGGTAATCGGACCACACTTGCTCATCAATTGGTAATGCATCCACACTCTGAGGATTGCACTTATTTGCCGGCGGTCGATTATGCCCACTTGAGATTTAGAGATATGTCCGCGCTCCAGGGACTTAAGTTACTTCATAAGCGGTCAGTCACACTCATTTTATGTTTGGAACTTTGTCCATGTTCTGGGGACTTAGATTAATTCATGGGTGATCAGTCGCACTTGATTTATGTTTATACTCTGGCCGCACTCCGGGGACTCGGAGTTGTCTTGCAGGTGGTCGCTTCACACCCGTGAGTTGGTTGATGTTTATACTCCAGCTCGCACTCTGGGAATCCGGAGTTAGTTAATGTTTGTACTCTGGTTCGCACTCTGGGAATTCGGAGTTGGTTGATGGGTGGTCAATCACACCCATTTTGTATTTAGTTTATGCTCCAATTTACACACCACGAATCTAAAGTTGTCTGCCAGATGGTCAGTCACATCTGTTTAGGCTTTACGATTTCATTCGCACTCCAAGAACGATGGATCTATCAGGATCGGGGATGGTCGACTCACATCCACCTTAAGTTAACAAGCGAGGTCGTTAGATGGACGAGTCCATCCTCCTCGAACTTGGTTTGAATATGGGCAAAGTCATTAGGTGGACGGATCCACCCTCTTTGAGACCGCATTTGTAAGTTTATACTCCAGTTCACACTCTGGGAATCTGGAGTTAGTTAGAGGATTGTCGTGTATCAATCATTTTTTGGCTTCAGTGTGATAGCTTACCCTCGAGCTCGGGTTTCATTAGCGAGTGGTCTGTTTTATCACAGTCACTCCCTATTTGAATAGATCCCACCATTGGGCGGAATTTACCTCTCCATGCATTGTGATGGTCGTATGATGCATTTCAAAAAATCACAGCTCTGGCTCGAAGAGATTGCATTTTATTGCTGAAATAAGAAAATATGATAAAGTTAGTTTCCTCACTACAAAATAAAATTTCGAAATGCATAAACAAATTGCAAATGAAAAGTAGACTAAATGAATAAATAAAGTCTATTATGTGTAGTAGCAATGAAGACTCTCGCTGTTTCAGGCTCTCGGTAGAGTAAGACCGTCAACGGTCGATAATTTGAATGTGTTGTCTCCGAGCTTTCGTTCAATGATAAACGACCCTTCCCACATTAGCTTCATATGTGAAGGAACTGGGTAAATTCTTTTAAGGATGAGATCGCCGAGTTCAAAGGTTCAGGGTCGAAACTTGGCATTGCACAACCAGGCGACTCGACTTCGGTATGTGACTGCCCTCAAATCAGCCTCTTCTCGCTTCTCATCCAATTGATCCAGAGATTCGGCAATTAATATAGCATTTGGCTTTGGAACATATTATGTCACACGATGAGAAAGTACTTCTAGCTCGACTGGAATAACGACTTTTGAACGGTAGGAAAGTGAAAATGGAGTGTGGCCGGTCGCAGACTTATGGGTTGTTCGGTAAGCCCAAAAAGTCATAGGAAGTTCATCTACCCATTTTCCTCCGGCTTTTTCCAGTTGTTTCTTCCGAATGGACTTTATTACTTTATTAACAACTTCAACCTGTCCATTTGCTTGAGGGTATGCAACTATAGAGAATTTCTTCTGGATGTGGAATCGTTGACAGAAATTCCTAAATTCAATACCGTCGAATTGGGTTCCGTTATCGGTGATGATGGTATGTGGGAGACCAAATCGACATATAATGTTGCGTACTACAAAGTTGATAACTTTCTTCATTGTGATAGTAGTGAGGGGTCAGCTTTCGCCCATTTGGTAAAGTAATCAACTACGATGATGGCGTACTTGGCACCACCTTTGGTTGGAGGTAAAGAACCAATAATGCCAATGTCCCGTACTGCAAACGGCCATGGACTGACCATCCGAGTTATTTTGTTAGGCGGGGCTCTAGGAATCTGAGCGTGTTTTTGACATCGGTCACATTTTCTAGCGTAATCCAATGCATCGCAATTTACAGTCGGCCAATAGTACCCATATCAAAGCACTTTCTTGTCAAGAGCTTTCCCTCGGCGTGATCGCCACATTCTCCTTCATGTACGTCGTGTAATACTCGTTTGATTTCATCATGGGCGATACAACAAAGTAAAGGAACGAAGTACCCTCTTCTATACATTAATCCATTCTTAATAGTGAACCCTGAAGCTTTTCGAAGAAATTGTCTCTATTCACTCTTGCGCTCCGGCAGGGTCCCATGCTCGAGATAGTTTCTAAACGGAGTCATACATGACTCCTTATCGGGAATGACCTCAAATACCCAATCTGTTTCCATCTAATCGACGCTCGAGGAAGATAATTTTTCCACGGTAACGATTCCCATTTACTGTGCCTCACCTGTATTGGCAAACTTTGCTAACAAATCGGCTTTCTGATTACGCTCTCGGGGTATGCAATAAATGGCATAATAATCGAACTGATTCAATATTTCCTGAACCCGGGCAAGATAAGCAACCAGTCTTCCGTCTTTGGCCTGTTACTCCCACTAAACTTGATACACGACCAATTGCAAATCACAATAAATCTCCACGGCAATGATTCTTAAATCTCTGGCAAGTCTCAATCCAGCAAGTAGGACTTCGTATTCCGCCTCGTTGTTGGTCGCACGAAAATCAAACTTTAAAGCATAACATATAGATCGACCTTCAAGAGTTTCAAGTACAACCCCAGCACCTGAGCAATGGTCATTTGATGAACCATCTATATGCAGTTTCCAAATATACTTGGAAGATTCACTAGTTTTGGGTAAGTCCTCCGGGATAGTGAATTCAGCGATGAAGTCTGCTAGGACTTGTCCTTGGATAGCTCGCCTCGGAGTGTAAGTTATGTCAAACCGACTTAACTCGATATCCCACTTGAGTAACCTACTAGACGTCTCTGACCGCGTAAGGATCTGTCGTAATGGCAAGTCGGTGTATATAGTGATAGCATGAGCCTGGAAGTATGGACGAAGCTTCCTCGAGGCAATGACAAGACAATAGGCCAACTTTTCCAGCTTCGTATAATTTCTCTCTGCTCCAGTTAGTCGTTTACTAATGTAATATACTAGCCGTTATATCCTGTCTTTCTCCCGAATTAGGGCAGCGCTAATTGTGCTTTCTAACACCGCCAAGTGATGTACAATCTCTTGTGATCAATGGGCTTTAACAGAATGGGTGGCGAGGAGAGGTGTTGAATCAGTGCTCGGAATGCGTGCTTACATTTCGTAGTCCATTCAAATTTTCGTTTTCCCTTTCTGATCAAGTCGAAGAAGGGAATGCAATTGCCGGTGGATTTTGAAATGAACCTGCCCAGTGCTGCTACTTTACCGTTGAGGCTTTGGACTTGCTTTATAGTTCTCGTAGTCTCAAGATTTTTGATTTCAATGTTCTTTTGGGATTGGCTTATATTCCTCAAGCATTGACAATAAATCTAAGGAATTTTCAGGATGCGACCCCAAAATGACACTTCAACGAGTTGAGCTTCATTCTATATTCTCGAAGGATGTTGAACATTGATTCCAGGTCTTTGATATAATCAGTAGAGAACCGCGACTTCACAAGTGCGTCATCTACATATACCTTCATGGTTTTTCTGATCTGGTTGGCGAATATTCAATTAACTAACTGTTGGTAAGTTTCCTCGGCGTTCTTGAGTCCGAACAGCATGACAATGTAGCAGTAAACTCTTAGATCGGTAAGGAAGCTGGTATGCTCCTGGTCAGGTAAGTGCATGGATATCTGGTTGTAGCCAGAATACGCATCCATGAAGGATAAGTGTTTATGTCCAGTCGTTGAGTCTACGAGCTGATCGATTTGGGGAAGTGGGAAACTATCTTTAAGGAAAGCTTTATTCAAATCTGAGTAATTAATTCATGTTCTCCATTTCCAATTTGGCTTTTGGACAAGTACATGATTTGATACCCATTCTGGATATAATGCATCCCGAATAAACCCGTTCGACTTGAGTTTATCTACCTCTTCCTTAAGGGCAGCAGATCTCACTGGATCCATACCACGCCTTTTTTGCTTAACCTGGACATGCCGCATATCAATATTCAATGTGTGTCTCGCGATGTCCGGGGAGATTCCACACATGTCAGAATGTGTCCAGGCAAACACATCGAGGTTTGCCCGAAGAAATTCAACCAATTACTTCTACATCTGTTGGCTTAGCTGAGGTGCAACCTTTGTCATTTTAGAGTCGTCATCATCGTCGATCGGAACATCGATCATCAGCTCGGCCTAGGAAGCTTGACTGTCTTTACTTTCGTCATCACTCTCGTAATCTCTCGGGTCAAGATCCCTTAGGATTGATTGGGGTGCCTGGGTCTAGGCCCAGGCGTTAGCTGTCAATTCTCAGGAAAGCAGACGCATAGAGATTCCTCTACGCCCTTTCCTTTTTCGTTTCACTACATCTCTCGTAGCTCGGCAACATAACAGGCTCGCCCAATAGCCTGGTCTTCCTGAACGACTCCAACTCCATTGTCGACAAGGAACTTTAAAGTCAAACACCTACGGGCAATGGCAGCCCTGAACTCAACTAGGGCTGGTCGGCCAAAGAAAGCATTGTATGACAAGTCTATATCCAATACAACAAACTGTAATATCCAGACTCTTCGGCGTTTTCCAATTCCCAACTCCACTAGTAGTTCCACCACTCTAGTGGGTATAGTTGCACTCCCATTAAAGCCATGAATATGAGACTGACCAGGCTTCAAGTCTTTTGTTTCAATTTTCATCTGATCATTGGCTCGCTTGAACAGTATGCTCACTGAACTTCCATCATATGCTAAGATCCTCTTTATCCAAGCAGGACCTAACTGAGTTGAAATGACAAGTGGATCAATGGTTGGGGCTTCGACTCTGTCAGCATCCTTATCTTGAAATACAATGTCATCTGTCATCGTTTTTTGTTGCTTGGACGAAGCCCCGTCTTCCAAACTACTACAACATTCGAAGCTCGCATGCCTAATAGAGCTGGTATACGACTCCATTTCCTTCCAGCTTCGGTTGGATGAGGACCAACCTAATAGTATTAATCACTAGCCTCCCGCCGGTACGAGTGGGTTCCTCCGGTCTCGCCTGATTTGGTATTTGGTTTTGATTCGATGGGCCCGCTCCTTCAGACTGTGGCGGCTGAACAAACTTCTCCAATTTTCTTTCTCGTATCAACTTCTCAATAATATCCAGTAAATGACGACACTCATTCGTGTTATGGCCATTGCTATCGTGGAATCTACAAAACATCCCCGTTTGAATTTTTTTTCGAAGATTGTTTCGGAGGTTTCTTATACTGAACAGTATTGAAGATCTGTAAATACACATTTTCCAACGATGTATTTAAAGGAGGCTAATTGTCAAACATAGGAGCCCTATGTCATGGCCCACGATTCTGATCCCATTTCCTTTTTTGGTTTCCATTTCTTTTCTATTGATTCTGTTTATTCTGTATATTCAATTGAACCTTTCCGGAACTCTCCTCGGTTTATTTAACAGCAACATTGCTCTGGATTCCTTCCACACGGGGTCCTGTATCATCCATTTTCCTAGACTGTTTCGCATCCTCCCTTCTCAAGATCTAGGCTGCCTTGGAATAGAAACGGTCCAACGACGCAGAAGGTTTTCTGGCCAACCAATTGCAGAATTCAGAATCGAGATCGATCCCCTTAGTTAGTGCCATCAGAATTAAGTTGTCATTAGGATCACTAATCTCAGTGCATGCAGCATGGAACCTCTTCAGATAACGTCTGAGTGTTTCTCCGGGAGCTTGAGTGACACTGGACAAGGTATTAACATTTTTGAGCTTCGTGTCATGCATGCAAAATTGTTCAACAAACTTTGCTGCCAACTGGTCAAAACATGAGATAGATCAAGGTGGTAAACAAGTAAACCACATAGTTGCTACGCCCCCTAGGGAGATCGAAATTTTTATTATTTGACCGCATCATCAGCTCGTGTGGCATTAATCAACCATTCATACTTTAAGATGTGCTGGTTAGGATCAGAGCTTCCTTCATAAACAAGTAGAGTTGGCATCCTGAATCGCCGAGGTGGTTCAGCGTAGAGTATATCATCAGTGAAAGGGGTATGACTTCGGGAGATTCCCCAGTCGTCGTTAATGAGATCTTGACTTTCACGGATCATTTGACGGATCATCGTTGGGATGTCCAGCATCTGCACATTTTGAGCATCACTACACTAGAAAAGCCTTTTGCCACGGCTCTGAGCCGTGGCAAAGTGATTTAGCCACGGACCGAAACCATGGCGAAATGCAGAGTGGCAAATATTTACCCACGGCCCTAAGCCATAGCTGTTTACATATTTGCCATGGCTTATGCGTTTATCCACGGCTTAGAGCCATGGAAAATATCTATGTAGCCACATCTTTGGGCTATGGCTAACTTTTTTTAGATACGGTCCAAAACCGTGGCGAAATATACATATACTAATATCATATTGATTGTTGCAAAGATATAGAAACCTTGTTATATCAACAAAAGGAAAACATGACTTATAAATATAATCTACTCATAGAACTAAGGTTTCTTCACAACAATCTGACTACTATCAAAGTGGAGTTATAACACGGTTTACAAGATGCCTTAGCTACTGGAGAAACATCTACCAGTAAGTTTCTTTACCTCCTTCAATCAACCTTTTGTTGTTCCCAGTAATTACTAACCACTTATTTCATTACACTCAATCCTATGAATTTTCACACATTAGGAAGTGTTGGTGTCAAGAAGATTCTTCCTTTATCCTATATTGGTGGTCCACGAGATTGCATCAAAGATACCAAGACGCAATGGCATTAGTGCGAAGGTATAGGAAGCCTGAATTATTTATTACTATGACATTAATACTAACTAGGTAGAAATTACACAATATTTACTTCTCGGTCAACAACCACAAGATAGACCGGATTTAACAACTAGGATTTTTCGATAAAAATTAGGGAAACTGAAAACTGACCTATTTGACACATGTGTTTTAGGTAAAGTCATTGCCCATGTCCATGTTATTGAATTCCAAAAATGCGGACAACCACTTTCTCACATTCTAATTATCCTAGATGAAAACGATAAAATTAACAATCTCGATGATTATGATACTATAGTTCGAGCTGAAATTCCGTGTATAGATTTAGAACCCGAACTACACAACGCTGTAATGAAACATATGATTCATTATCCATGCGGACATTTTAACCCAAGAGCTGTCTGCATGAAAAATAACCACTGTAAGATGGTTTTTCCAAAAGCTTCTTCTCCATTAACTTTACAAGGAAATGACTCTTACCCTATTTATAAAGACGTGCAACAGAATACAACATCAAACTGGTAGCCGCATAATCGATAACAGTTGGATAGTACCATATAATCCTTACTTACTTTTGAAATATGATTGTCACATAAATGTTGAGATTTGTTCAAGTATTAAATCTGTGAAATATCTATACAAATATGTTTACAAAGGTTCAGACCGTGTATCTATAGGCTTATCCAGTACATTTGATGATAACGATGAGATGTCAAATTTTGTTAATGCTAGATGGATTTGTGCTCAAAAAGCTTTATGGAGAATTTTTAAATTTTCCCTAAGTAATATTTTTCCTTCTGTTACCGGCTTACAAATATATTTACCAAATAGACAACAATTATTATTTCGTGCAGAAGAGCACATACTCATTATTTTGGATGATCAACATAGATCTAAAACAATGCTTAATGAATTTTTTGTAAAAATGTTTTTGATGAACAAGCATGTCAATATTTATACTACGAGTTTCCTGAAAAATATTGGTGGGATTCTACAAGTAAGGAATGGAAAAGCATGCGAAATAACCGTAGGGCAATCGGTAGAATTTATATTATATCTCTCACTAAAGGAGATCATTACTATTTTCGATTACTATTAACACATTTTAGAGGTCCTCTATCTTTTACGGACATACTAACAGTTTATGGAATAGAATAACACAATTTAAAGAAGCAGCTGAACATAGAGGTTTACTTGAAAATGATGATAGTTTAAAGGATTGTTTGACAAATGCTTCAAACACACACATACGCCTAATGCTTTACGAACATTATTTGTTACAATTTTAGTATACTGTGAACCACGTCATGTGCATGAATTATGGGAAGAGTTTTCCCCTTTCTTACTTGGAGACTATCCTACTACATCTACTACTACCGTGACCAATTCATTTTCAGTAATTCAATGTCTGTCTGACCACGATAACCTTCTCAAACAATATAACAAAACAATTTTTGACTATGACATTTCACCTACCCATTTCAAAATTTTACTCATACAAATAGATCCACTCTTATTTCGAAAAAGCAATGCATAGAAATACCCAATAATGATATAAATTCTATAGATAACTTGAACTCCGAGAAAAAGAAGGCATTTGACATGATAATGTCTTCTATTGAAAATGGAGCTAATGCTATATATTTCATAGATGGCCCTGGAGGTATAGGAGAAATATATTTATATAGAGCAATCTTAGCACATTTACGAATTCAAGGTCATATTGCAATTGCAGTTGCTACTTCTGGAATTGCTTCTCTTGCTCTTCCAGGAGGTCGAACTAAACATTCTCGATTAAAATACCAATTAGTTTAGACTCTTCCTCTACATGTCATATTCCCAAGCAATCTGAACTCGCAAAACTTTAATTGACTGCTACTGTTTTCCTATAGGATGAAGCTACCATGGCTCACCACCATGCATTTGAGGACGTAGACAGAACATTACGAGATTTAACTAATTTAGACGCACCATTTGGAGGAAAGATTGTTATTTTAGGACGTGATTTTCGTCAAGTTCTACCAATAGTCGTAAACGGTACTAGAGCTCAAACAGTCGATGCATGTATAATACGATCATATTTATGGGAAAATGTTCAGACAATTCATTTAACACAAAATATGTGTGCAAGAGACAATCAATCACATGCACAATTTCTTTTATGTATTGGAAATGGAGATGAAGTCTATATTCAAGAGGATATCATACAGCTCCCATATGATATCTTTGAACCTTGGACTGATACTTCTTCACTCTATACTCTGATTACTGAAGTCTTTACTGAACTCTACGACAAATTAGCTGATCCTAATTTTATAATGGATACAGCAATATTAGCCCATATAAAAGAAATAGTAGATGAAATTAATAACAAAGCTATAGAAATGTTTCCAGATAGCGAGCGCATTTACTACTCCTTTGACAAAGTCAAAGAAGATACACATAATCTATATCAATATGAATTCTTAAAATCACTTGCTCCGGGTGGTCTACCACCACATATATTAAGACTAAAAGTAGGAGCACCAATAATGTTGCATAGAAATATTGATCCAAGAATTAGATTATGTAATGGAACCAGATTAATATGTCGTGTCTTTCACGGAAATCTCATAGATGCAGAAATAACTATTGGACATTTTCGTGGTACAAGAGTATCTATTCCACGTATACCACTAAAGCCTTTGTAGAATACTAACACGCCTTTCAACCTAATACGTAAACAATTTCCTATTAAATTAGCTTTTTCCTTAACGATCAATAAATCATAAGGAAAAACCATTCCTCGAGTTGGTATTTATCTTCCTAAACATGTTTTCAGCCATGGTCAGCTATATGTTGCTTTATCAAGAGGAGTTTTGTGAAAAATAATAAAAGTTTTGGTGAAAAATGGAAAGATTCGAAATACAAAGGGTACACATACTAGAAATATTGTGTATAAGGATGTGTTATTAACATGTACTCATGAACTTAATTAACTATACTTTATTTTTCCACTTCACATGTCGTACTTTTACTATAATTATTACTCTACATCAATGGGTACAGATATGTTCTTCACAATTGTTTTATTACTATTTAAATAATTAAGGGATTTTTTATATGACCATAAATGAGTAATAACTACAATTATAATCGTTTTCTCCATTTTATTATTTTTGGTCATATATTCAACTATAGCTTCTATAAAATACAAAACTGGGTTAACAAAAATTTCCCCACCTTTACTACTCCAACTCACTTTCAGTTGACATAAAAATCCCTTATAAAACATTTTTGACTCCGCCATCAACTTACTACTGATGCTAGTCTCACGCCGGGAACAAGGAGGAGAGAAAACAGTTACGACGACTACACTTACTACCTACAATTTACCATCAAATGGTTTTTTAACTGCAATAGGTCATTTTGTTTCCCTCTCCTCACAAAATGTTATCAAATCTATTTCTAACTACCTACTATATGTAACGAAGAACATATTCTATTTCTGTTACAAATCAAAGTTATTCCCTATGGTTTACATGAACATGCATGAATAATTCATTACGCCATATGTTTATTACTTTTCTTTCTGTCCATACAACATCGGTATGATATAATGCTTCTTTCCATGTTCGATACAAATTTTCTACGTCCATGTCCATCGGATGTGGATGCATTCTGCAAGTCATTATCCAAAATATTCAACAATACGTGTACATCACACTCATTTTATCAAATTCAACAACCCCCACATACATTGTTTCTTAACATCAGTTCCTTCTACGCACATGCATCGCACATGCCAAACTACTCGTGTGTGTGTGTGTGTGTGTGACTGTGTGTGTGTATAAGATAAGGTTAGCAACCAAGACAACAACTATATTAATATAAAGATGTCAATGACCACTTTCTCAAGTAGTAAGACATCTAATTTGAGCTGTTGCTAAAGATCTTGGATTTGATTCCTCAGTTATACATAGAAACCAATATTTAATATATATGTGTGTGCATGCGCGTGCATGTAGAGATATAGTAAATAACCAAACAAATAATAACAATATAACATATCATGTCAATGATGGTTGAATAAACTGGAAATGTCACCTTATGTTTTTTAGCATCTAATTTGCTCTTCTCAGCATCAGTTTGAGCAACCATCTTGCTAAGCTGTTCACATTTTATTTCAAGTTATTGGCATTTAGAATCCAATTGCAACTTCAAATCCTCATTCTCATCAAAAATCCTATGGGGATGGTCATGGGCTAAGTAACATCTTCTGTATTTCTAAATACAAAAAATAAATGCATAACTTTTAAAAGGCCCTGTAAATTATGATCTACTTATAGGTTTTCAAATAAATAAATAAATAAGCTTTTAGTTAGCAAGATATGAAATGTAATAACATTTAAGCCATCTATAACAATATTCTCAGTTGTTGCAACTTGATGCAAATTTTGGATTAATCAGCACTCAAATATCACTGGACTTAACTATATTGTAAGCTCGAAGTAGAGACTTTTTCCATTTCACTGCTTTATCCAAGGATATATTAGTTTTATTATACTTTGATTCTAAGTCCAATAAATATATATTCTTCACTTCGATCTCATTAGCAAGATTGCTACGAGTTTGTAAGTTTTTTGATACACTTCTTTCTTAAGATCGGTAATAGTTATAGATCTCCGTTTTTCCTTCAAGTGGTCATCAATCGGGCTAGAAGAGTTATAATCATTGGCTCGTGCAACCCAACCATATATCTCAGATGAACGAGTGTTTATTTCCATACTAATCTTCCTTACCCAAACATTTGGATTCAAAATGACCTTAAAATGCCATTGCATTTTTTAAACCAAGCCATCTTTATTGAAATTCACAATTGCATTTCCTATGTGACTAAGGGGTTCCATTAAGAAATAACCTTTAATAGGTTGAATGATGTTAATTCCTTATTTTGGTCCCACTCCCACCTACATACCTACCATCCTAAGTGTAGTTGGTATATTAACATGAATAACCATCCATGGAAAGACCAAATTATTATCAATAGACTTAAGAGTATTATCTGTTCCTATAACAATTGATCGTGGTGAATGTTTAGGTTTAGAATCATTTTGTAAGAATTTTGCCAAAGCACCGTGATTAGCCATTAATTTACTTGACATGTCCGTTTAAGTAGAAGTATACAATTGAATAAATGTGTGAAAACATAAGTGCTGCACAGTTTTACATCTCCTGGAAGTTTTTCCCTTCATGATTTACTTACAAATTATTGTTGATTCTAAAAGAAATTACGAAAAAGAAATTAACATAAAAAATTGTATTTGACTTGAACCGTTACTCCAAATGTTTGCAAATCATCAAACTTATCAATTCAAAGTTCAAGTTATGTATCCATATCACCATCCAAAATCGTAAGAGCGGTGATAAGGCATTGGGAGAAAATCAAGATGTGAACAGCGATGTGGTAAGCCAATTCTAGGGTTTCCTAGATTTGAAAGAGAATCCAAGGATCGATGGAGAGGAAAAATGGACTAGATTAAGTGGGTTAGATGAGAGAAGGGTCGAGGAATGTACGATATCGAAGGGGTTGGCTAGGGAAGCATAGAGCAGAGGGCGACGACTGAATTCTAAGCTTTTTTTCTAAACGAAAGTAAGCAAAGTTCTATTTTGGGAAGAAAGAGAGATATGAGCGGCCAGCAAAAAAGTTTCACTAAAATTTCCTACGGGAGCATTTTGGTTGCGATTATATATTTATTTATGTTATTGCAAATGATTAGCAGTAGCACTTAGTTTTGAAATGATACTAATTAGTGCAACTAATAACAAGTTTTGTTATAGTGTTATTTCAAGACTTCTGTGCTAGGAACAGAATGGAGAAGTGATTATCTTCTATTTCCTATCCTCAAGCCAAAGGACAAGTAAAGGATATCAATAAAATCATCAAGTCCACTCTCAAGAAGCACCTCACAAAAGCTAAAGGGAACTGGATCGAAGAGCTACCACTTATTCTTTGGTCTTATCATACTTCAACCAGCCATCCCTATTCTTGTTGTCCTATGGGTGCGAAGCAATGCTACTCATAAAAGTAGATTTCCCCTCCCTTTGGTGTCTAATCTTCAAGCGTGAACAAAACGACGAGCTACTTAAGCTCAAACTCGACATTGTAGAAGAACAAAGAGCAAAATCCATGCTTCGCACTAAAGCCTATAAAAGGAAGATTTCCAAAAACTACAACTTAAGATTAAAGCTTTGACAATTCATCATTAACAACCTAGTCCTATGTCAGGTGTCCACAAATACAAAGGATTGGGCCGAAAGAGTTCTTAGCCTAAACTGGGAGGGGCTGTATGTCATAAGCGCCATCTTAAAAAATGGTGCTCGCCGCCTTTCTCACCCGAATGGAACCTACATTTCTCGGATTTGAATCGAATACATCTTCGAGCTTATCACATATGAGAGCCGACCACTATTATAAGGCCATGTAATACATATTTTGTGAAGAATACATCAAAGACTATAGAGCCAACATTGTTCAACACATTCACCAAGGCTACCCAACGAATGATGAGTTTTATGTGCTTATACCTTATTGAGGACTGCCGACCTTTTCCACCAAATATGTAGCGAGCCAACCTCCCCGCTTAACTATAGGCTACATATAAGGGTGAATTACCATGCATTCACTTCTTTATTAGGGACTGCCACCTAGCATTCAGTACGGTGTCAGGCTCGACTACCACTCTGGACTGGCATCGTGTCACGGTGAAGAACCTTTAAGCAACACGAGCTATCCAATGAAGGATGAATTTTTATGTGCTCGTGTACCATGTTGGGGACTGCAAACCTTTGCTGCCAATTGAAAGCTAGTCTCCCCACTTGCCGAATAGCTATCCACGAGGGTGAATTGTCGTTCATTCATTTCCTTGTTTAGAACTGTCCACTAGCATTAAGGTTTGCATCAGACCCGACTGCCACTCTCAATTAGCATCGTGTCATCCTAAAGAACCTTCAACTAGCCCAGGCTATCCAATGAAGGATGGGTTTTTATGTGCTTACTTACCTTGTTGGGGATTGTCAACCTTTGCTGCCAAGTGCCTCGCAGGATTGTCGACCTTTGTGGACAAGTGCATAGGAAGACAGACTCACACTTACCGACAAGCTACCAAGAGGGTGAATTACTATGCATCCACTTCCTTGTTGGTGACTACCACCTAGCGTTCAGGCTCATGCCGAGACCGACTGCCACTCTCAACTAGCATTATATCACCCTGGAGAACTTTTGAGCAGCCTAGGCCATCCAATGAAGGATGAGTTTTTATTTTCTCGTTTACCTTGTTAGGACTACCGAACTTTACTGCCAAGTGTGTAACGAGCCAGCCTCCTCGCTTCTCTGCCAGCTATCCACAAAGGTGAATTACTATGCATTCATTTTCTTATTAGGGACTACCACCTAGTGTTCAGGTTCATGTCGATCCCGACTGCCACTCTCAAATGGCATCATGTCACCCTAGAGAACCTTCAAGCCGCTTAGGCTATCCAACGAAGGATGAGTTTTTATATGCTTATTTTCCTTTTTAGGGACTGTCGACCTTTGCCACTAAATGCGTAGCGAGCCACCCATCCCCGCTTGTTGGTCGGTTACACATAAGGGTGAATTACCATGCATTTAATTCCTTACTGGTAACAACCACCTAGCATTCAGGTTTGTGTCGGGCCCAACTGCCACTCTCAGCTGACATCGTGTCACACTGGAGATCCTTCAAGCAGCCTAGGCTATCCAATAAAGGATGAGTTTTTATGTGCTTATTTACCTTGTTAGGAATTGTTGACCTTTGCCACTAAGTGCGCAGCGAGCTATCTCCCCGCTTTTCGGTTTCCTATCCATGAGGGTGAGTTACCGTGCATTCACTTCTTTGTCGGGGACTACCACTCTTTCCTACAACGTGTCACCCAGGAGAACCTTTAAGCTACTTGTTGCTTAAGTTCATGCCGGGACCACCTATTGTCTCCACTTATAGCATGTTATCCAAAGAATCTTCAAGCTGCACGTTGCACTGGTTTATGTCGGGACCGCTTACTATCCATGCTCGATGCATGTCACCTAGTAGAACCTTCAAGCTATTCAACACTTAGGTCCATGTCGAGACTGCTCGACAAGAAGATGGTACAAGTAAGCCCAGCTATCATTTGCTTACCTTGACGCTTAACAAGCAACCAAGCTACATGGTCAACGCCACATCTGAGTCCATCAACTTGCTTGGCCTACCAACTAACATAAGTTGATCATTTTAGTACAAGGTTTGCAAATGGGCCACCTCATCGACCATCACTTACCTTTACTTTGCTAATTTATCTTATGGACAATACAAAATGCAAGTATATAGGGACTATCGGCTACTCAAAGTACGCTACCCTACAAGCTAAGAACAAAAATGAGAAGAGCAGATACAACTATCAAAATACTTAGACAAATTTCAGCAATAAGAGAAATCTATTCAAATCAAAAGGTGGGTAGTCGAAATAGCCGGTACCAAGACGCCCTTAACCCGCATTTTTTCTGCCACCTCCTCTTGAGGCCTTGCGAAAGTCATGACATCAAATTTGTTGATGGAAATGAGGAACTAGTGATTCTCCCTAATCAGGGTTTTAACCATGTTCTTCAAACTATTCTTCATCTTCGCCCCCTCCACTTACCTAGCAGTAGTAACATCCTTGTCTGATCGGCCCTCGGTAGCTGCTTTGCCAAGTCTACCCGTAGTTGATCGGCCTCCCTCACAAGCTTTGCAAACCTCCCCATGTAGTCTGCCTCCATTTCTTTTGCCCTTCAATGGAGATCTACCTCTGCCTTCGCTGCCTTCTCAGCCCTTCCTCGCGCCGTGGCCACCTCGTGCGCTTCCTTTTCGATCTTCTCGGCTCCCTCCTTACTGGCCTTCTTGGCCCCCTTCTTCTCCTCACGGACCTTAGTAACCCTCACCTCCACTGCCTACTGAGCCTGTGCATCCACTTTCAGACATTTTGAAGCTTCTCCACATCCTGTCTGGATGCACACACAGCGGTACCTGGCCTAGAGAAAAGAAAATGTTAAGATGGCTAAGAAACAAGCAAGCTTGTAGTCAAAAACTAAACAACAAGGTGTTCCAGGTTTAAAAGCCTATGACGTTTGCTAGGGAATGGCAGTTTAGGTCGGATTGGACATAGTAAGGGTAAGTGAGGACCTCCACTTCCATTAGTTGGTAGGCCAAAATCATTTCGAAGGGTCTTCTGGATGATGAAGGTCCAGCATGACCTCTGCATATAGCTTAGCTTTCTAGTCAGTGTATAGCTCCTTTGTGTCATAAATATTACGGAACTTCTTATAAGGCCCGACAGCATCAACTCCTGAAGATGGGGTGGATAAGAGGTAAGTTGGTGGCCACTTAGATATGATCGGGCATATTGAGGTTCACGGGTCCGTAAGGCATGATGGGTGCAGGATCTCGCTAGGAATGATGGGGGCGATGATAACTTTGATCATGGCACCCTTGACTACTCCTCGTCAAATGCATAGAAGCCCAATTCATGGACACTACAACAACAAAGAAAAAAGAGTTAGTCAAAGTTCAACGTGAAAAGTATAAAAGTGCAAATAAACTACTATATTTACCGGCTTGGCACTACTTCTAAAATGGGGCAGACATGATGAGGTTGAGCTACCTACACAATTTTCAATTGTCCCTACATGAGACTTGCTGCAAATCATCCTTCATATCTATGGTATGAAGGGCTGTGTTCCAGAATTTGCTTGGAGGTGGCACCTATGTCCCTATCAATGCACTCTTGTCCTACTCCCGCAACAGTACTATCCCCAAAGCTTGCATTGATATCCCACCTTTTGGGCAGCAGCTCATGGCTGAGACCGCGGCATCAAGTAGTTGTTATGGGTCAAACTGTTCCTACTCCAATATAACATCACTTAACTTATCAAGGTTAACTTTTTGCCACTCGTTGTTCTCCTCATCTTTAATGATGTCATCATACCTTAAGTTGGCATCCGTGATCAGCCTGATATCTTGGTTGTTGAACCAGACTTTGGAGTAGTCCCGCTTGATTTTAATTGGTTTCTCACTTTGCCCATCATCTTAACTGGCTTCCTCCTGTGCAACTTCCCAACCATTATGTATCCATGCCCCAACAGCCCAACCTGGTGGAGGTTAGCATTATGACTAGAAGCCTGAAGCCTCAGTGAGAAAGGCGACCATCTTTAGCTGGTTCAACTTCTCACTAGCTCGAAAAACCCAACACCAAGGAACTCAAGCTTGTCTCCTATGATGAAATGAGTTAAGCGAAGGAATGAAGTGAAAAAGATGAAGGGAAAGAAAGAGTAGCGAAGTCTTACTAGGAGTTTGGAAGGTAGTTTTCTCAAGCTTGGGGTTAACACCGTGCGAGACAAAAAAATATCTAGCCATCCAACAAAGGGAAGCCTTGTTAGGAATGCCCAATTTTTTTGCAGGATTAGTGTTATCTTAGAAGTGTTAATAGGTGCCGACCGAATAGTTGGCCTGCTTATGAAGACAAAAGACCATTTTTACCAGATTTGCATTTGGTTCCAGGAGACCAAGCACCATACAAGCAGCATAGCACCACACAAAAACCGGTAGCTGTTAGGAGTCAGCTACCAGGGTCAAGTCAAAAAACATTAAGGTCGGACATAAAGCAGGAAGGAGGGGCACATAACCCCTACCATAAAGTAGCCTGTCAAGAAGCAAAGAAGATGGCCGATGGATGGTCGGGACAATTCTATGAGTCAGGGGAATAAGGATCTTAAGGCTAAATTAACACTAAAGGGGGAAGGTGAATAGTATTTAATGGACTATATGAATATTTTTCAAATTCTTTAAGATTCTACTTAGAATGTTGTTATTAACAATCACAGAATCAAAGTGCAGATAAAAGTAAATGCAGTAAAAGTAAAAAGGAAAGAAAACAGCAAGATTTTATACCGGTTCGGAGTTACCCTACATCTAGTCCTGCATAATTCCTTGTATTCATTTTTTTCCAACTAGTAAATGCAAATACAATCTCGATTTCAAGGCTATGAGACACACCCTCCAGAATCCTGACCTTTGGATAGAGTCACTTGATTTTTGAGCTACAAGCACACCCACAAGATTTATGGGCTACTAAGCACACCCAATTGATTTTGTGGGCTACAATCACACCCACAAGTATAGCATTAATATTTGCTAGAGTTTTATAGACTTAGGTCATCGATCTTGATTACAATTGATCGGATAACTCTTGAATATCACTTTGTTCTTGGTTTGAGTGAGAGAGATGGGAGAATTCGAGAGTAGATGAAAGAGAATCAAACTGATGATTGAATTTGATTCTCATTAAATTTCGGCAGAGTTTGGGTACGTTTTGATTTAGAAAATTTAAGAGTGAAAGTAGGAGAGATAAATAAGAAAATTATGATTAATAATTCGTTTGAAAGTCTAGTATTTATAAGGAAAAAATAGTCATGTCATTCGCGAAGAGATGCGACGAAAAGACACTTCTATTCAAATTTGAATTTTGAACATTACGGCCACTTTGTCGACATATGTTGATAGAGTATGTCGACATACTCTTCAAAAAATTGAAAAACAGTTTAAAAACATTATTTTGAAAAACTGTTGCTTTGTAAAATAATTTGATACTCTATGAAATCATTTAAAAATAGTTTATACACATTTTAATCGAAATATAACTTAGTTAAACTTTATGAAATAATTTTGAAATATTTAATAAGAGTATTCAACAAAATGTAAAATATATGTAAAATTAATGTAGTTATAAATTATAAGTTAATATCTAAAATCAAACTATAGATATCAACAATAAACATAAGGAAGATATAAACTAAAATACCAAAAAAATATAATAGATTAAAAAATACTTCAAAACTTAATATAATATCTTTGTGAATATAAAAGGTTAAGAAATTATTTTGAGAAATATTTTGAATAGTTGAAGATTATTTTGAAAACCAAGATATTTTAGAAATATTTAAATCTTATTTGAAATAGAGAGAGAGATCAAGAAAGTGCTATCAGGGTTTTAACGAAAATTCTATGACTCTATAACTTATCTAGAATATCTTGAAATCTTGAACTCTTCAATACTCATAAGTCATCAATTATCATCATCTTGAATCTACTCTTGATATCAGCATCTTGAATTTACTCTTGATACTGTACAATCTTCTTAATCAACACCTGCCTAATATCCTGCACTAACTTTTACTCTAACTCTAACTCCCCCTAAGTAAAATATTATAAACTAATGACATATAATGAGAATGATTTTATAAAAATAATAAGTGATGTGTAAAATTAGATAATCATGAAATAATCATAATCAATCTAAATAGTCATCCAATCCAACAAAGTTAATGCCATACAGCATTCAAACAAATCAAACCAGTCAAATCCAAACCAAATCAAGTACTATTATTTATATACAATCAAATCTATTTAAACAAGACATTTCAACGAACTTCAATCCATCCATCAACGCCAAAGGTTGGATCCACTTTGATAGCATCCCAATCTTCATTATCTTTATTGATGGAACACTCTGGATTGGTGGCTGGTTCTTCTTTTTTTAAGGCAGAAATCATCCATCGAATTGCATTGAAATACCTTCCTTACTCCTTAATCATTTGCGTTTGACTCAATTTTTAGTGCCTCTGGTTTCTTAGGATGAAAGAAAGAATTTTGTTGAATGATTCAAGAGTTTTTTCAAGGCTTTTGCAAAGTTTTTGATGTGGGGAAGCCATTATTAAAGAGAGAAGTTTATATATGAAAAAGAGTGAAGATGGAGACTGAATATAACAATTTTCTGGAGTAAATAGGTATATGTTGATTAAGAAGTCATTTGAAATGAATTGGTGTTTGGTAATTACTATTTTTTTTAAATTTTTTTGAAAACTGGCTGTTATATGTCAACATACTTGATTTGCAGATGTCGACATATGCAATATATATTTCAAAACTGCTTTATTTTACAATTCTATTGTTTTTGCCTATTCTATTATATTTGTATGACTTTCCAGAGATAATTGACGGTGTATAACAACATGAAATAGAATGTTCATCGATTATGAGGATGGGTACAAGGAATAAAAGAAAGACATGTGAGATTCAACATAAACATAAGACTAGAAAATCCAAATATGAAGATAACTTAAACAACCAACTAGAAAGATGTGGATAAAGATAAAGAAGGACCACCAAGCTTGCGGATGATCTTTCTACAGAATTCATCCATTTTGTTGAAAATTATGGCAAATCACTTTGAGAATGATTTCTTAAGATTTCTTTGGTTGTGAATGATCTTCTCTTGATTTTTGAGAAGATCCTTTTTAATGGATTAGGTGGCATATTGATACTTTCCAAGGAAGTATACTCCTTCTCTTCTTGTTCTTCCTCCTCGACTTCCATTTCCTCTCCTTCCTCTTCCTCATTTTCTCTTATTTCATGCTTCTTTTTCCAAGCCAACCTCTATTCCTTTTCCGCAAGCATTTCGTAAGGCTCGCAAAAAGGTGAAATATGCATAAGTGAAATGTTGGCCTTATCAAATATTTTTCAAGGAATTACTTCCTCTCCTTTAAGGTCAACACTAAAATAATTGAAAAAACGAGTAAGATGCACATCATGAAATAGTGTATTTTTATGTTTAGAAAGATTTTTGGGAAAAGTTCGTCCAAGATGATTTGATACCAATTTATGTCGTATTGACCATAAATGGAAAAAAGATCTTTAAAAACTTTTTATGTCGAGTTATTATAATTACCCATTTTAGGAGTGATACTTTGTACAAAAAAGGCCCAAAATTCTTGCTTTTGGACGCAAGTTTTTGTTTTTAAATTCAAAATCATCATTACTTTCGAAAATGTCATGGATTACTTCACGATTTTGAAAATCAATTTGAAAAGTTGAAAGGTCCTTTCCACTAGATTTGCATCCAAGAATGCGACCCAAAAGTTCATAATTTAAAACAATTTGTGTCCCCTTGACACTACTCCAAACTTCTCCTTCTCTTCCATCATAAAACTTTCCTTTTAAATTTATATAAAACATCTTTACCAATTTTGGATAACAAACGAAATTATTTTGAGAAGCATCGATTAAACCAAGAATTTCATTTTGCAAGCATAGATTAAAAAGATCATAAGTTGGAAAATCTTCAAAAATAGCAAATCTTCCAGGAATGACGTTTTGAAAGATATATGCTCAATATAGGCTTGCATAGCTTCTTGATCATTAAAAAGATATTTTTTATTTTCTGAAAGCCTCATGGTTGCCTTAGTATTGCTTGAGGATGCCATTGAAGAGTAGTTTGAAGGGATAAGAGAGTTTATGATTTTTGAATTTGAAAATGAAAGTGAAAAAAGAATGGATGGAGATAGAGTAAATAAATAGAGAATCAAAGAACATGTTCTTTGGCCAAGAGACATCTTTTTAGAATACAGGTGTTGGTGAAAAGGTAGAGGAAAATTAAAATTTAGAAATTGAAATTCAAAATATGCCTAAGTATGTCGACATATGCTGGGGGTGTATGTCGACATACATGTCGAATTTTTAAAAAATGATTTTTGTTTAACTATATCCTATTTTATTATATATATATATTTATAGTTATTCTATCTATAGAGAAATAATTTTAAATACATTTTATTTTATTATTATATTAATAAAATATATAAATTATTTAAATTCAAAATATAATCATAGAATATTCAATCAATATTATTATTAATCTATAGGATATTCCCAACTACAAATGAAGCAACGAAAAAAATTTATTCAAGAAATTAAAACTTTTAATATATTAAAAGCGTACCTTTTTCTGATCCATTTCGCCATTTTTTTTAATTATGTATTGCTATGAAGCATATGTTAGCAATTTTTGTATCTGATTCATTATCACTTAAGGATGTGTCTGAATCGTCTAATGTTGCAGTATAGGCTCTTCTCCATTTTCTGGATGAATCAGTGTTTGGTGTAGTTTTCAATTTATATTGATGTGGACAGTCTCGTTTTAAATGACCACGATCATCGCAGTTATAACATCTAATGCTATATTCGCTTCCACTTTCTCTTCTTAGATTTTGTTGTCGTTTCTTTTGAAATTGTTCATCTTCTTATATTTTATAAATTTTTCGAAATTCCTTGTCATGAAAGCAATTTCTCCATCGTCGTCACAATTTGAATCCAGATTATCCTTTATTGCATTAAAAGCTATAGATTTCTTCTCTATTGCTTTCTCTCCTACTCTGCATTTGTGCTTCAAAAGACATTAAATTTCCAATTAACTCCTCAACGTTTAGAGTACTAATGTCATTAGCCACTTCGATTGGAGGAGTCTTTTGATCCCATTCAGGAGCAAGTGAATTGAGGATTTTTCTAACTTGATCCTCTAAGAAAAACTTTTACCTACTACAATAAGTGAGTTTACTATGTCTTTGAATTCACTATACATATCAGATATGGACTCATTTGGACTCATTTTAAATAACTGAAACTGCTTTGTTAACATGGAAATTTTCGTCTATTTAACCTGACTTGTGCTTTTATGTGTAACGTGCAAAGTTCTCCAAATTTCAAATGCAGACTTACATATAGATACTCTATTAAATTCATTTTTATCTAGTGAACAACATAATATATTCATAGCCTTAGTGTTACTTTGTGCAATTGCTTTTTGTTCAGCGGTCGGCAATGCAAAATTTATTTCGGGTTCAGTGTGCTCAGTTTGTGTGAGATTCCAAGTTTCTAAACCACTTGATTGTAAATAAATTTTCATGCTCCATGACCAATATGTGTAATTACCGCTATTAAGGTCTAGCAGTAGATTGTCCTTCAACAAATGAGTTAGTAATAAGAGTATTAACATTGTTACTAAAAGTAATATTGCTAGTGTTACTAATAATACTATTACCAACGATACTAAGAAGTCTAGCCATTTAACTTTTTCAAATATCAGATGATGAATACTTTGAAAACCAATGCTCTAATACCAAACATGAGTCGACGGAATAGAGACCTTACGGCTAAATTAACATTAGAGAAGAGGGGAATAGTGTTTAATGGATTATGAATATTTTTCAGATTCTTTATGATTCTACTTGGAATGATGTAATTAACAATCATAGAAATAATCACAGAATCAAAGTGCAGATATAAGCAAATGTAGTAAAAGTAGAAAGGAAAAAGTACACCAGAATTTTATACTGCTCGAAGTTGTCGTACGTCCAGCCCGACATAATTCTTTGTACGGGTTTCTTTTCTACTAGTAAATGCAAATACAATCTTGATTTTAGAGCTATGAGACACACCCTCCATAATCTCAACCTCTGGATAGAGTTACTTGATTTCCAAGCTACAAGCACACCCATTAGATTTCGGGATACTAAGCATACCCAACTGATTTTACGGGCTACAATCACACCCACAAGTATAGCAGTAAGATTTGATAGATTTTTACAGACTCAGATATTCAATCTTTATTACCATTGATCCTATATCTCTTGAATAGCACTTTGATCTTGGTTTGAGTGAGAGAGATGAGAGAAATCAGAGAGAAGATGAAAGAGAATTAAACTAGTGATGATTGAATTTTATTCTGGTTGAATTTCGATAGAGTTTGAGTATATTTTGATTTAGATAATGAGAGAGTGGAAGGAAGAGAGATGAATAAGAAAATTATGATTAAAAATTCGTTTGGAAGTCTGATATTTATAGAGAAACAATGGTCATGTCCACTCATGAAGAGATAAGACGAAAGACACTTCCATTCAAATTCAAATTTTGAAAATTATGGCCCCTATATCAACATACATAGATAGAGTATGTCACGTACCCTTGGTAAATTTGAAAACAACTTTAAAAATATTATTTTGAAAATCTATTGCTTTGTAAAATAATTTGGTACTTTGTAGAATCTTTTAAATATAGTTTATACACATTACTCAAAATATAACTTAATAAAACTTTATAAAATAATTTTCAAAGATTTAAAAAGAGTATTAATAATGTAAATAATATATACAAAATCAATATAGTTATAAATTATAAGTAAATATCTAAAATAAAAATATAAATATCAAAAATAAACATAAGGAAGATTTAAACTAAAATAACAAAAAAAATAGATTAAATATACTAAAAAACTTAATATAACATCTTTGTAAATATAAAAGGTTAAGAAATTATTTTGAGAAATATTTTTAATAGATGTTTGAAAAGATTATTTTAAAAACCAGGATATTTTAAAATATTTAAATCTTATTTGAAAGAGAGAGAGAGAGAGAAAGAGACCAAGAAAGTGCTATCACGGTTTTAAAAAAATTCTATGACTCTATAACTTATCTGGAATATCTTGAAATCTCAAACTATTCAATATTTATAGGTCTTTAATTATCATCATCTTGAATCTACTCTTGGTATCAGTATCTTAAATCTACTTTTGATACTGTACAGTCTACTTAATTAACACCTATCTAATATCCTACACTATATACTTTATACAACTTGATAAAACATTAGTATTTATATTTTATATAATCTCTATAGTTATTATCATCGAAACCAATACCTAAGGTACCAAAAAATTGTTAGAGGTTAGATACAGACCATCCATGTATTCCATTAACGGCCAACAACTTTGCCTGGTCAACCTTGTCTTGTTCTAATTCAGTTCAAATTCAGAGTCCCTAAGAGGGTAGCCTCTTTGATGTTGATCGGCAAGCGGAAGTAGAACCATAAGTTGTCATCTGAGACATAAGAGTTTCAGTTATATAATAGAACAATGGCCAAGCCTATCAAAGCCTAAAAGCAAGCCTCCTATCATGACATGGTAACTAGACAACCGTCTTCATGGCATGCCTATGCCAGGCACCCCATGAAAATCAGCTCACAACTCGGCTTTCAAGCTAACTATTAGGCCTTATGGCCTTTATCTAATTCGTATTATTTACTTAAGGCCCATATGTAGAAAATTGGTCTCGGACCATGGCATGTTATCTTAACAAATACTAATATCATCATTAAACATTTTCTGGCCCACTCAAGCCCATCATCGTCAATAATCCACCGCTGACATAGCAACAATGCTTGATTGACATCAAAAGATGGCCAAAAGGCAATTTTCGACCAAAACATGCATACATCAAATATTTAAAGCCAAAGAATTACAACACCACATTAAAAGAAAAAAGTAAAAAGTAAAAAAACAAAACATAAAAGCAACAGTCAAAAACCAGGGCTCATCGCAACGGTAATGCCTACAACGATAGAAGTAAAGGCGGAGGAGGATTACTCACTTTTTTCTGTCAAAAAGGGTTGGAAAGGTCGAAGTTTTGAGGGAGCTAAAGATTCATAATGGAAATATATATATTTTTGTTTGTAGTAAAGAGTGAAGAAGGAGAAGAAGGACAGCTTTTATAAGCCTACCCCCATGATATCAACCAAAGGATTTAAACCGACTTTAGATCTCGACGGTCTAGGTGTAATGAATGCAACTGTCACTTCACCCATGCTGAAAACATGCATCCCCTGCCACATTTGATAATGCAAACCGTCATAACCAATGGCATAGCGCCATGTAAGGGCATGCATTAAATGCAAAGCCGAAGTCCAGACTGTAGTATCACTGTGAAATGACCAGTCTTCCCTTGCTATAGAGACGAGCTTAGCGTAAAAAGTTGCTCAATTTTCTACTAAGTATTAGCAAGCCAATCAAGATGTTAAATGGCCCAATCAAATCTGACCCAGTTCCCCTATGATCGGCATGCACGTGCTGGCCTAGCTCAAGTTGGTTCCAAACCAACCAATCCACTCAATAAGCCATCAAGCTAATAACTGACCGTCTTATCCTTAGGCAGCATACAGTCAATTCATTAGGCCGATCCACATCAGCCCGACTCCATGTCTATTGTCTACTCGGCATCACTTTAGTTGTCGGTCGGTACAACTGAGGAATGCTCGAGTAGGCAGCATATTGGACTAGATCATCTCAAGAGTGATCCATACTTAGACTGACTTCTGTATGACCACCTTTGACTGATCCCAAGCAGCCTTTCCCATCATCCCGCATCTATCTTAACATCACCTCGGCATTATGGTCCTTAACACAAGTCAATTCGACAAATTTAGGCATGGAACAACCAGCCTGGTCATGGCTATCTGCAGCTTGACTGGCTTCAAGCCATTACCCTTGACTGTCTCCATAGTCGGTTTGCACGCTCAAGGCAACTTCAGGTAGCACCCATTTGTCAAGGTTGGCTTAAGCATAAACGTCTCTAACCCAACATCATTACATCTCATCTTGCCATATCATAGTTGAGTCGACATTTTCTTTGCACCTTGGTCTTTAACTATATTGTCTGCAGTGTAATTGAAGCCCAAATAAGGTAATCCATCTGCCTTGCCACATAGTCTTAAATAAGTAAATGACAAGCCGTACATTCAAATGTACAAGATATTATAGCAAAGTGGCCAAAAATACACCTATTCGTGTAGCTTGTTGTCAGCATTAAATGCAGTGCATGCGGTCGGTACAAAAAGAAATTTAACATGCTTCTCAGCCACGCATTCCATTCCAACTTTGCAGTTATCTCCCATCAGCTCATGTAACTAGATTGATGGCTATGCATGTTTCTCATCTTTTATACAGTGCAATCTCAACCATCTATCGTTCATTTTAACCTCTATGAATACCCTACACAGTGCCACTTCTAAGTGGTTCAAAAATATTAGAATTATGGTCATTATCTATTTCTAAAGCTCTCCTTATAGCAAGTTAAAGACATAAGTACTTGAGATTAGTTAACTTTTCTAGTCTTAAGTGCTATATTTCTTGCCATTCTCTTATAATTTCCTGAAATTGCAAGAGAGAGAGTTATGAAAGAGATTTTCACAGTAGACTTGGGCAATCTTGCTGAACCACTCCATATTTGGTGTCACTGTACTTTACTTGCATTCTTTCTCATTTTCCAATTTTATGCCTAACAATTAGCAAGTAACCTTTGCTTTCAGAGTTTAACTAGGCTAATTCTGAGGTTGGCTAAATCTCTAATTAACAATTATGATATCCATATTCATAATATGGACATCAAAATTATATATGTGTGTACATACATACATACATACATACATACATACATACATACATACATGCGTATACATATATATCCTAAATTAAGGATTTGTATGGAAAGTTGACCACTTTGTCCTACGGTTGGTAGGATGACTAAATGTGATAACTACTTATATATTTATATATCCTATGTGTACTTGAGACAAAACCAAATTTTCTAGTAATAATTCAGCTATTAAAATATTAAAAATATTTACAATAAATCATATGTAATTATATATAAGTATAATTAAAAAATATATACATTGCATATATATGAAATAATTATAAAATAATTTGTATACTGTAAACAATTATTATATAAATCTACACACACATATCTATATTTAATTAATTTATTACTTTTAGATATATATATATATATATGATTTATTTAAATTTATATTCAAAAGGGTTTTGACTTATTTAAGAGAAATAAATTAATTTTTTTCAATTTATAACTTTAGAAGTAATCATATTTATTTAAATAATTAGTTTTTGACGATCCATTAAAGATCGAAAATTTTGAAATAAATAATTATTTAAATTTGTTTGACTAAGTAGAATAGTTTAAAAAATATTTTTTGTTCTAGTAAACTAAAAATAAGTAATTTTATTATATATAAATCCGAGCGGATTTACACATACACACATATATACACATAAATTTTTATTATTAAATTCGACTACCACTAAGAAATTTTTTAATTAATAAAAAAATATTTTACTTGATATGCACAAATTTAGGATTAAAAATGTTTTTTGTTTTGGAAATAATTTTTTTTGCCAAAAGTAACTTTTATCGTTATAGTTATGTACATTATATACGTATACACTAATATATATATATATATATATATATCATGAACATATATAAATATTTTAGTGTATATATTAATAGATATATAATTAATTTTCTAATGGCCAGATATAATAATTATAAAATTCCACATAGTGACATAGGTGAGAGCGTAACATGAATTAAAATAAGATCAGAAATTCATACCTTTGAATTGACCTTGCCAACAATCGGTACGTTTTTTGAACAGCCCTTCTACTTGGAGCACAATGATCTCCTCCTCCATTTTTATTTGCAACGTCGAAAAATAGGCAACACCGAAAAGGGTTAGGGCTGATGAAACAACCCGCACATCTGGATACACCGATCCAATGCTCAAAATAGAGTTTGAACTTGCGTCGTGCTAAGAAGTATGAGTCGTGGGTTTTTATGGCTTACATGATACAAAGACAATTATAAAATTTAGAATATTCTACACTTTCAGATATCAGAATGGAAGAAAATAAAATATAAATACTAAAATAACCAAATTAGATAATAGGTTCAACATAAACATGGCTCGTATAATAATGTCTCCAAGTGACAAATACATAAGAGTCTTACTGATAGATATGACATAATATAATATAAGGTACATAGAGAGAAACTATAAATAAATGTTTCTTTGGAGCGCTATATCACCTTCTCCATGTACCTTTCCACACATACATTACTAACTACTCTGACCACATGTGATAGATTTAAAGTGGGAAAAATGGAGAGGGTCAGACAAAGTCTGGTGAGTGGGTTATATCACTATTGGTATGGTGTTAATAAGTAATCAAAGTTCTGTTATATCCTACATGAGCTAGGAATGTTCTTTAGTTTATATATTATACATGAGGAGCTAGTTATTTCGCATTATAGGTTGGCTATCCTAAGTGTGTCTAAATCTAATTACGATTTGTGGAAGTTCCACTTACATGTGGATCATAATGAAACTTAATAATTCTTAGAGGCATCTCTACTGTATGGTCTTAAAGGTAGACCACCTAACTATACATCCAATAACCATCCTTGATAGTAGTCGCATGGGTTTTACCTGTCTGAGTATACATCCAATGGTCGGGCCATTCATCAATTCACAGCTTGATGATACTTTCCATCTATGCATTGGTGCACTAAATGGAGTATACATTCAATGCCTGATCCACTTATCGAATCACTATCCAATGATACTTGTCGTGCATGAATTAATGCATCTCTTAAGCTCTATGTCGTTACACAAGTAGCAACCAAGGGTTGATCCGACCCTCGTGTAGGACTCATAGATCCTACTATGACGAACGCCTTCGCCTACTCTTTCCAGCTTTCACTAATCCGTGACTACGATGGATACAAACGATAAGAAATTTTAGTTTGCGATATAATCACACATCGCATTGAGTTCCATGCTTAGTAATTTCATAAAGTGAGAACTTATGACATCACTAAATGTGATAATATTCCAGCTTATTGCACGACTCCATTCAGGTACATGAACTCCAAAGGGATAAGGAAGTGGGAATGATTTTCTCTAGTCCATCCATTTGGCCTGCACCAGGTCCAAGTTAGACCTAAGCTTGCTATATTAATTCAAACATATGAATAATATTTCATGTGTTTGACCCTTATATATAAAAATCCTTTTCCATATATTGAGATGTTCAGTTTCTTTCTCGGATGTCTAACTTTAATTCCAGATGTCTGAATAGGAATTCAGTTGTCTAAATTAAGTCATTTGAGTTGTTTCTTCTCTATTTCAAAATGTATGAAATTCGAACATCTACGAATGAATTCAAATGTCTGATTATGTTTTTAGACATCTGGTTTTGCATTTTCCAAACTAAATAAATTTGATTATTTTATTTATTCTGTTCACCTTCTTCATGGATTTGAGTATAGCTGTATGGTTTTTTTTAACAAGTGTTTTTGATATAATTTCTACTTTTTTATATCCAACTTCAAATGATTTATATAAAAATTTGTATATATTTTTTTAGCCTACTATCTATGTATATTTCAAGTAATTATCGACTTATACTTAAATCAATTATTGCCTACATTTCAGTGTAAATTTAATCAGATTTAAATAAATTCCAGTGGATATGTTCAATTATTTTTATCAATCAAAAATCAATTAAAATTCATCATGTAAATCATATCAATAAGTAAAGGTAGTTTCAATCCAATTTATATTATTCGTCAAAATCAACCTAAGCATGTTATACAAAATTTGATCTACAGGATTAGAGATAGTTTTAATCTGTTTACTTTTCATTTATTCATTTAATGATTAGATCTATGATGTTAAGGTTTCCCAAATCATTTCAAACTCATATTTTTAAAATAAACCCATAGCTTCAAGAATAATAATCATCTTTTTGCATTACTAAGAATGTATATACATGAAAATCAATGCTTATCCCTAACATACTCATTTCATAAATAAATCCACCCACATCGTATGGTTGTTTATACAAGTTCCTCTTCTTTGCATAGTTGTTGTTTCCATTCCTCCTTGCTCCAATTTGAATCTTCCATTCTTTAATTTGTCGCTTCTCTTAATCTTTCTTCAATATAATTTGTATTTATTTTTGTTATTATTTTAGAATTTTAAAAGAGAAAGAAAGTGTTGTTTGGTTTTGAGAAGTTTTTGAGGAGGAAGAAGAAGAAAATTATGTACAGTTATAGGGAGGCGGCAATGCGGGTTTAGAATGAAGAGAAGTGAGGGTTAGGACTTCATATTTATAGGTGAAGCCTAGGTCTTGGAAAAATTATATGTTTACTCATATATTATTACTTATCGATTTCTTTTATTTACCAAAAGAGTATAACGTTTATATTCTTCTAATTAATGTCATTAATTGTGATTATAATAAATACCATTTATTATAATTCAAATAAATTTATATCATTTATTGATATTCTGTACATTTGTTATTATTGGCTAGTGTAGGAAATCATTTATTAATATTCAAACATATACTGTGTGTATGTATATTTACTTACGTTATTTAGGGACCTACCATTTTATTAGTAATCATGTAACAAGTTTGTACTGATTGGTATTAGTCTTCCTAAATTCAAAAATGGGACTACCACTATTCTTCACTAATAAAAAGATATCATATCTTACCTCTCCTTTAAAAAATACTTTCCTTCCATAAATATATTATCGCATTTTCTTTTCAAAATATGTAACATTCCCATTATTAAATGCATTATTTTTATAAATATATTTTTATGTTCTAATATACATAACATGTCCATTCATTAGTTATAGCAATAATTTCATCATTATTACTTTTCCCTTGAAGTGGTTTTAAATTTGTGCATGCAAATACATTTCTTTCTTTTCTTCTAATGCAAATAAAACCATTGTTAGAGTAATTCATGCAAATTCAATTAATTATTTGATAAATAAGTTTTCATTCATTCTTCTTAAACTTTCTTTCAAAATAGGCGTTAAACCCTATATGCACACTACGGTAAATGGTTCATATCTCCTTCCTACAGTGTCCGTTTACGACCTTTTATATATGAATTTGGCCTAAAAAATCTAATTGGCCAATGGAAAAATTCAGATCTCCCAAATTCCTTTATGTATGAAAATTCATTTTTTCAACCTTATGTAAAATAGTCAAAATGTCGTTACATTCTTCCCCTTAATAGAATTTCGTTTCTGAAATTCCAAAATTTGGAAAATGCAACTTGCTCATGCGACCAACAGCTCAACCATCTACTCAACCATCAACCATTTGCAAACATTTTCCTTAGTATAAATTTCTAAAATAACATGTACATGTAGGTATTGAATGCATATGAACATATAGGTAATGTTAAATTAAGTGGTCTCCTGAACTAGTTGACCTTCTAAAATGCAAGTGCTTATATCATGCATCCAAAATGTATGCAATGCCCTACGTATTTGCAATTCTATATGGATGAGCAACCATCACCACATATGAAAAAATGTGACAACCATTACGCATATAACTGATATAATAAGATAGATACGGTGGTAGGTGACATAGGCCAACATGAACGTATGAGCTTATATGTGCAATGCTAACTAATAAAATACATCCATTATCAACCATTGTTCAAACATGTCCTAATGACACATTCACAACCATGCCTACCATGTAGACACTCATACATATGGAATAAACTAAACTAAATTCTACGTGTACAAGTTATTATACTAACTTAAATGGAAACGTATCGAAAAATAGCTATGGATGAGTAGCTCAAATTTTCTCCTTGGGCTCCCAAATACTATCAGTTGGATCGTTCTTCCAACCTTAAATTATCAATGTTATTACTGACATGGAGACTCAATCCAAGTAACTATGAATGTACGTGCAGAGGTAAACTTCTGCAGTCCTTCCTATTAACTCAAATAAAATGTTATCTACATGCACCATTACTGATAATATGAGCACAAGTATGCCCTAACGGAAACATAGCCTTATGTAACCCTCAATGCCCATATACAATAACTTAAATCACTACAACAATAAGGGGCTTTCATAGCATTTAGAAAACGCAATTATAACCTACCATAGCGTTTCAAAGAAGGCCATGGAACGACATCTATGGAAGACCTTTAGCTTTACATAGCATAAACAAAAATACTATGATTTTTCTTCCTATAGTGTTTCTTATGTTATTAAACCAAAACGCTAAAGGAAATATTATCCAGTAGTTGATTTCTATATCGTTTGCTAGGCACATTTTATAGTGTTTTATCATACTATTTTATAGCAGTAAGGCTATATTCAATAGCATTCCTTATTATACTTGTATAGCGTTTCGTTTCTATTTCCATAGCATTTCTTATCATATTTGTATAGCGTTTCATTTCTATTTCGATGGAATTTCTTATCATACTTGTATAGCGTTATTCATGTTTCTATAGCATTTACGAAGTTATGTTATAGGGATTTTTATACGCAATTCTTAAATCTCATACATAGTTTCTATAGCGTTTGTTAATCAATAGCGTTTATCTAACACTATTCCATGTAATATTAATTTATATCATTTATCATTTTTAGTTTATTTTTATTATATATAGATATATATACATATATATACTCATTTCTTATCGCAGACAACAAATACCTTAAATTGCAGCATAATATTTCATACAGATCACTCAAACAACTTCACATATTCACACTAAGCCTTTCATACATATAATTCAAACACCATCAAGTTTTTCTTTAAAACGCAACAAATACATTACTAAGAAAATCAAGTAAACACTGCAAATATTTTGAAGACCGTCCACCCCCAAATTAAACCATGAATAACTATTTTATAGCACCTAATTCTATAAAGTAGAAAATCAGTACATCAATAAGGATTCATTTCTCATCAGTTATCTTCATGAGGAGAATAGTATAAGAATACGACCATCAGCTATGACCGCTTCCAAAGAGGACCCAATGTGGCTATATTGCAATTCTTTTAAATTCTAATGCTCAACACTTTTCCTTGAGCATAGATATAAAAAGAAATCAAACTCAGAAGTGTGTGAAAAAATGATTTGTTGTGCTTTCCAGAACATGCAATAGTCAAAATAAAATAAAATATTAAAACTTATTAGCTAGTATCCAATGGAAAAGAGAGTGAAACATATAAACAATGACCAGAACATAGCACATGACCCGCTTGATCCAGAACAACAGTAGATATAGTGGGAAAACAAGCAGACATACCAGTAGGGAAACGACAGTCTGCACTACAGCTAAAGCGCAACAATGAAAATGACTACCAGCTGGGAAAGCAGTAAACTGAATGGCTGCATGCGTATAAACGCATCTTAGACCGTGGCATGTAAGGAAATCAGCAAACCAAACTGCATATGCAGTGCAGAAAGGAAACCCAATGTCAATGCAATTTGTTTGATCAGATCTACTCCTAAGTGAAAATTGTTGAATAATGCTTATGTGAACGCTAAATGATTATAATTTATTAATTCCACAAGCTTACTCAACATATTTACCTTGTAAAAAAAACACAAATGATAAATTTTACAAAAATAGTTGCAAAATATATATAAAATTTGTGTGCGTTATTACCAATGAAACCATAAACAAATGGACTCGCTCTAGAAAAAATTTGTTAGGCGGAAGCAGTATAATGCTAACCATCCTCACCTAAAGATAAATGAATATGATAATCCATCATAACTACTGTAGATTAAACAGTAATGAAATTATGATTATTGAATGTCTTCTAAATCCACAACAGCTATAATATGACTGATAGATAAGATCGTACCTTAAACTTAGATGGCTTGATGAGATGGGCACAAACAACCACTTCATCACCACCACACTCTATTAACATAATGGCTTTTGTTTGTGTATGTGTTTTGAGGAAAAAGGCTATATCTTATATGAAAATTAAAAACCGCTAATGTATTTCTATAGATCTAACCTTTGATCAACTAAGTTAGAGCCATAAACTATTGTACATAATCAACTAACTTCCATTTTGGGACCTATCATATATACTAAGTTGCTGATTTTGTTTGATGATAGCTTATTTTCATTAAACCAATGAAAGAATAACTAATATCACTTAACATATGCATAAAATCAAGTTGCTTAGCAGATGAATTCAAGCCCCTAATGTCCAATATAACATCATATATAGCAATTTTGTATATTCCTGAGTTGTAGACAACCTGATTACGCTTTTTTGATCCAATAATTAAGCTTGAAAGCCATTTAGATTTAGGGTCAGTGCATGGTTTTGTTTATTACATGTACATTATTATCGGGGACATACTCTTAAGGAAGGAAAAAAATTATTCTCAAAATATTTACTAATATCGCCGACCGAGTAATATGATCTCTATTAAGAGAATTGTCTACCATCTTACTACGCAAGGAATTGGAAGTTTTCAAAAGTTTCAAGTTTTATTCTAAGAACAATGCGGACTTATTGGACTAACAATGCATGTTAAGAGATATCAAATAATGATAGCCTATAACTAGAAAACTTTGTCTCTCTTATAGTAAGTTAAACCATGACTCGAAATCTCATTATGAAAGCATTGTTATGTACCGGTAACCCACTATTGTTGTATGCATGTATTATATTCATAGACGAATCCTTAGTTGTGTATGAAAATTTCATTATTATATTGTTGTGTACATGTATTATATGCCGACACTTCATAAAAAATTATGGGTTATAGAATATATAGACAAAAATAATGTTCATCTATATTGCGAAGATTCATCTATATTGATTTTTGACTCTAAATGCATTTTTTCCCCAAATGGTAATATCGGTTCACATTACCTACCAAATGGAATATGTCTATCACGAACCCAATTGCAATATATGAAACTAAAGCCTACTTCACACACATTGATAACATAGTTGCAATAAACGTCTATTACAAACCCAGAACTGCATCATTGGGGAGGATTAGGAGAGCTACTGTTTTCAAGGACTGTAGCAGCGCCTATTGGCTTATTACTGTAAGTTATATATACATATAACTTACAAGTTTGGATTGGGATCCCTATAAATGCGAAAGGTGATTCCTACATTTTCAATGGAATAAACGTATTTGGTCTACCTTTGACTCGAAAGGGGACAACTTAATGTAATGGAAATCTATGGCTAACTCAATTCAAATGCTCAATAAACTCAAAGTCAATGGCTAAATCAATTGCAGTTGTTAATCATTGCTCTCACTCCTATTCTAACATAAAGTTAACATACTGGACATGATAGGTTCTCCAATTCGGACATCTAGATAATATTTCTCAAAAATGATGTCCCTACACTGCTAATCACATCCTATATCCTGACTATTGTTACTTGTACTTCTGACTTCCAGAGATTTATCAATCTTTAACTACTCTATACTCTCATTATTTCAATTCTTGTGGACTGAATTTTTCAACCTAGGTTTTCAAAAGTTTTCATGATAAAATAAAATAAAATAGCGGCTCAAAAAAATATTAATAAAATAGAGAGAATTGTAAAAAGTTCAAACTTACAGTTAGGACAAAAAGCGCTTTCTTTTCTTCTGATTAGTTAAGCAAACTTTAACAATGGTTACCTATATAAAAGAAAGTGGCACAACGTCAAGAATTAAATCGTACAATCAAATATGAATACATTTTAAAATTTATATACAAAACAGAAATAATTTATACTTACCAGATCATGATTCTATTATAACTTTTGAGGCTGGCCACGCCACTGTAGAGCCTACAACATCTTCAATACAACCAAGATCAGAAGTTGGTCTCCACAGAATTACACAGGGAACTGTACATTCACTACCCAAACTTTAACGGCGTCCCTTCCAAGTTGAAAAAAACGGACCACTTCATTTGGATTAGTTGAAGCCACAATTCCTTCGGCAACTATTGTTCCTGTTCCACCAACATCAATCGGCTTGCATTTTCTTTTGGGGGCTGGCCTTCCACTCTATTGTTAAATTTTGGTGATACAAATTTTCAAATAGAAGGAAACAAATATGCTGAAGGAAAGTAATCATTTTTGTTCATTATGGAAATGAATAAATTATTGGATCGCATTTCCATTAGATGGCGAGAAATAAATGCATGTTCATGTTATGGAATAAAAATACACAAAAGGACATGCATATTATTTCTTTCTCAGTAATTGCATTGCTTTGGGATTATTTTCTTCCATCTTTGCTAATCAAAGGAATGAGTGAATTACTTGCTACGTTTGCACCATTTGTTACCATTGTAAGTTGCCTCCATTATCTTCTTACTATATCTTGGTAATTTAATCGACGACTCTCAAGGATTTGCACTTGCTATATATTGAGGGTGGACTTCATTGTAAAATCATCCAAGCATTCAGCCAGCGATCCCCAAATAGAGTGTCTCTTCTT
Organism: Allium cepa; assembly: GCA_030765085.1. NCBI lineage: Eukaryota > Viridiplantae > Streptophyta > Magnoliopsida > Asparagales > Amaryllidaceae > Allium > Allium cepa. Next base: position 454,159,312 of record CM060938.1, on the reverse strand, counting down.
GTTAACCCTAATTTAGGGCTTTGGTATGTAAATTCTTATCTTGCGATCTCTTGTAACTCTCTCATATGTAATAAAATATCTCTCTATTGGACTGGACATATACTATCTTGATGATAGTGGAACCAGTATACATATTGTGCGTCTCTTTTCCTTCTTTATAGTTATTTACTATTTATTTTGAGTAATAGAATAATTGTTGTTAGATTGAGTGATGTTCAAATTGGCAAATCTATATCTTGTTTTTTTGTTTTTTTCCGCATTTGTGCAATTTTTGCACAACAGATTGGTATTAGAGCAAGGCGATTTGTTTAAATTCGTGCATTAATATCATCTAGAAAGTGCAGTAGATCCAATGGTGATTATGTTATTACTCATTTGGATGGACAAGTAAATTTTGTGCAATATGGAAGTTAAAGATGTAGGAGATTATGTTGAGAGAGAAAAGCGTTCCAGTCTTGAAAATTTGGTGATAACGAGTTTGTTGTGTTGAAGGGACAGCTAGATATGGGAACCTGTATCTGCTTCATGGCTCAATGTTGATGTGAGAGTCTTATGTTGATTTCCATGGAAAATTTATTGTTTGGCAGATAAGGTATGTGGGATGAGAGAGATTTGCCTTGCATGTAGAGATTTGGATTAGCCTTGTCATGTCCATTAGCTTTTGTTTTTGGCTCTGTATTTGGTTTTGTGATTGAGAGAATTTTTCGGCCTTGGTGGCTTTGAGATTATTTTGGTATCTACCTTCTTTTGATATTAGATATTTACAATATTTTGTTGGCGGGTGGAAACATAGTCTGAGCTCGTTAGCAAGGTATGATGGGGGGCACTCTTTTTGGAACCCATTGGATAAATATTCGTTTTGGTTTCTATCTCGTTAAGAGATTTTGGTAGAAGATGGAGTTTATTTTTAAAAAATTTATGTTGAAAAGAGAATTTAAGTCGAGTGAGGTGTTGGAGATATGTGACTTTGCATCAAGGCGAAGTATTAAATTTTGGTGGTACAAAATCACAAATAGAATGAAAAAATATGCAAGAAGGAAAGTAATCACGTTTGTTCATTATGGAAATGAATAAATTATTGGATCGCATTTCCATTAGATGGCAAGGAAATAAATGCATGCTCACGTTATGGAATAAAATATATGCAAAACGATATGCATATTATTTCTTTTTCAGTAATCGCATTGCTTTGGGATTGTTTTCTTTCATCTTTGCTAATTAAAGGAATGAGTGAATAACTTGCTACGTTTGCACCATTTGTTACCATTGTAAGTTGCCTCCATTATCTTCTTACCATATCTTGGTAATTTAATCGATGATTCTTAAGGATTTGCACTGGCTATATATTGAGGTTAGACTTTATTGTGATCCAACCCGACATTCAGCTAGCGATCTCCAAATAGAGTATCTCTTCTTGTTAACCCTAATTTAGGGCTTTGGTATGTAAACTCTTATCTTGTAATCTCTTGTAACTCTCTCATATGTAATAAAATCTCTCTCCATTGGATTGGAGGTACACTATCTTGATGATAGTGGAACCAGTATAAATATTGTGCATCTCGTTTCCTTCTTTATAGTTATTTACTATTTATTTGGAGTAATAGAATAATTGCTGTTAGATTGAGTGATGTTCAAATTGGCAAATCTAGATCTTGTTTGTTGTTTTTTCCGCATTTGTTCAATTTTTGCACAACATCCATCAAATAAGAAAAGAAAAGTGATGGTTTTAATATATATTTCAATTAATAAATTTGATAACAAGTTGCTACAATTATGTTTAAACATGTTACCATATGAGATGTTACGTTGTCATGACTAGAAACAAATGATGCGACTTTGGCTTTCTCGACAACCACTTTTGATTTTGGCCAAGTACCTTTATTACCAACGGCTTCTCCAACATATATCATATTATTTATTGGTCTCCATAAAAAGGCATCAAGGTTCTTTGGATTATCAATAGAAACTAACGTAGCCGATGGTCCAATTGGAATGCCATTTACAAGCTGGTTTGGACCACTAGAGTACAAGCGTCCTTTAGCAACTACTTCTTCACCTCCAATCTAATCATATAGCTTGCATTAAAGCTTTGTGCTGCTAGTTTTACTCTATTCAAAAAGAATATGTATTTATGAAATTAGTAATTGTATATTAAAATAAAAAACATAAATAAGGTGATATTTAATTTACCGTGTCGTCGATTTGATCTTGATTATGCACAATTACTTTATCAGCAGGCCATGCTACTAACATACCCGCAACCTCTCCAATATGTATCGTATTAAACACGGATCTCCACAGAAAAACATCCAATTTTCTTGGAAACTCAATCAAAACTACCTTTGCATTTGGTCCTAGAGGAATTCTATGTATAAGCTCATTTAGATCACTTGACACAACTCTTCCTTCGATAACTATTTCATTGGTTCCATTCCAATCCAATAAATCACATTTATCAAATGTATTTCCATAATTGCTCTGCAATTAATTAGAAGCGTCTTAGGTTAATTACTATATTAAAAATTAATTTTTAAATAATATCACAATGATAATATATTTGATGTTTAATAGCAAAGTATCATATGCATGCATATGTAAACATGAAATTATGCGTATGCCAATATTTGATGTTTACATGAGACATGGATTCTTCTCTTCGACATGCATTAACCTAAAAAATCAAGTATGTGGACTATGGATTAAAAAACCATATGAAAAAACAAAATCGAACAATATCTCTAATATTACCACACAGTAGAATAACAAATAAAGATTGATATGTTATATACCATATTTTTCTTTAACATGCGGACCTGCTCTTCCAACTATGAAATTCTACCATATTTAGCTTGTAAGAGCAAGAACTTGGTATAGTTTGCACCTCTTCCCAGTGCTCGTAGTCGTCTAGGTCTATCATGTCCCAACACTTGGGAGATAGCATCTTCTCTCAAAGAACTACTGGTTGAGTTTGATTGTAATTCACTTTCAATTTTTTTAACCTTTTCCTATAAAAGTTAACGTTTGTCACATACAAGTAATAGATAGAATGCCAAGAAATGATAGACAGATAATACTGTACAATTTTTATCAATACTACAGTGTCTTACAATAGTCCCTAGAACATTTGTATTAACTGCTTCGCCTTTTTTTAGAGTGCGGGATTTAATCTAAATTTGAATTCTAGAAATGGGAATGTGAACACCACTCTCCTTTCTCTATATTGTGAATGATAAATAAAGTGAATATGGTTGTATTAAATACATAATCGTAACATGTTAAATTAATAAAACTAATTGTTCTTTCTCACCATATCTTCTGCTAATCGAGACATTCCTTTATGATTTATTGTATGTGGCACTTGAAAACAGCTTTGAATTGATCAATTTATGCATAAGATGAAAAGATATAATACACAGATTAATTATAATATTACATAATACAATTGAATTTAGTATTATTTACCTTGAATTTTGGGTCTGTTTTCTTTTTTAGAAAATCCCTCCAATCCTTCATATTTTCGACATTACCAGGTTTGAGCTTAATCCTTTCCTCCAAGTTCTCCACTTCCAATATTTGCCTAAGAAACCTGCTTTTTAAACCCTACATATGCATCCTAATTGTTGAAAAATATGCACTTTCTGCCACTCCTCGTCCAGTTTAAATCTGGCCAGCAAAATGCAAAACATATAAAATAATAAAAATAAATAAATAAATAAAATATCTTAACTCCACAAAAATAATCTAGCCTGTCCAAATCACCATCCTTGCACATTGTAATAATATTTAATGGGAATATTTTTTGCATTTATTACCAATTGTTTTTAAGACAAACAAATCATGAATAGTACTTTTAGCCCTAATTAGTACAATAATCTGAATATAATTAAATAGTTGTCTCGGTTTGAGACATAATGTGGCAATTAGACATTCAATGGTACCAATTTCAAAATGTCCAGCCAATGAATTTAGTATATAAGAAGCTTCGATTTAATTATTTGTGTAAAATTGAAACTGAAAATGGTAGCAAATATTTTTATTGATATAAGAGGATTATAGTAGGTCTAAGCATTTTGAAACTAGAACAAAGAAAATAAATTAAGGTTATAAAGATGAAAGCGATGAACTAACAAAAATTTAAAACATTAATCAGATGAACATTTATAACATGGCCCTTGATGATGTCATTGGTAAGAAAGGTGGGTTATTCTTTGTCTATGGTAGTGATGGAATAAGTAAAATGCTTTTGTTGTGCACAATAATAGGGAAAATTAGTCTTAACTATTGTTCCATCTGGGATAGCATCACTTCGTCTGGCTGGTGGTCGGACTGCCATTCCAGATTCAAAATACTAATAGCACAGTCTGTTGTTGTATGCAACAATGTAAGTTTAAAGACAGTGTAGCTGCTGCTATAACCAACATCATGGCTATTGCTACATGCAACAATGGACAACCTAGTTAAAAAAAATTCAATGGTGCTAGTTTAAGTTCAATCTTCACCTTTACATACTGTTTACTGAGTGTAACAATTTAATTAGTTTGTGGAAACAATCTTCAATCTATCTCAAATCTATTTTTAGTTGCTTGCATATGGTGTTATATTCACACATTGATGGTTTTTGCATTCAGGATTTCTTGTTCAAACCAAGGTTCGAAGTTCCGGTTTCCGTTTCCGTTCCGGTCATATGAAAAATTCAAAATTTCGGTACTGTTTCGGTATTTCCGGAAATTCCGCTTTAAATCGGATTTGTGAATTCAGGTACATTTTTGTTATAAATACACAAACAAATATGCAATACTGATAGTTAATTACATTAAATTATTCAAGTGACATAGAAGTTACAAAACATACAACAAAAAAATTTAACACAAAAGGCTATTTCTCTGAGCATCATATAACTTTTGTCCATCGATCTCTTCATCTTGTGTCGGGTTATAATATACTGGAAAAGCATACTGTTGTATCTGATCCGAACTTAAAAATGTCATCATCATATTTTCGGAAATTCCGTTTAAATTTCGGTGCCGGATCCATGGCACTTTGAACTATATATATATATATACACACACACACATATATATATATATAAACAAATACATAAACTCTTAGCTATAAGTTATACTTCCATTTAATTTCTTTATTGAAATTGAAAAGAATAAAATTGACAAATCAAAGCCCATCAGCAATAATGGCCCAAGTGAACTTTTGTGTTATGCTATAATCCAAGAAACCTTCCGTATAACCCTAGAGTATGACTTACTACACAGCAGCCTCCTTTTTCATTCTCAGTTTTCCTTTTCCAGGTATCTCCTTCTCCCACCTCCTCTCTCTACCCATGCTCGATACTTTCCGTTTAGCTGCTTCCCCCCCCCCTTTTTTTTGTTTTTTTTTTGGGCTTCAAGTTCGTACGATAGCTCTATTTTTTCCCGCTTCATGTTGATGCTCAACGTTGAAATCTACAATTTCTCTTGCTCGATGTAACCTTAAATTCAAAAAAGAGCCTAAACTGTGATGCTTGAATCTTCCACTTTCCCCGCTGCTGGAAGCTGCTGACGCGGTAAGTGATTGATTGTAAACATTTTTTTTCTCATCGATCACCGAAAACGGTTTTGGAAACAAATTCCAGCCCGGTCAACAATGGAACCGGGTCGGAATGACCGGGATTCCGACGTCCTGGGCGGAATCTCGAACCTTGGTTCAAACTAGTTTTTATTTATTTATTACCGAGCTGGTCTCATGAGTATGCATATCAATTAATTTACTTAATAATACAATCCCTATTTTTTTCCTTTTATTTGCACACTATCATCACTTTAAGTGACATCCAATTTTAGTTTGGATAGTGCTTAAAGTATGACATTGCTAATTAGACTGTACATACCTTTAAGAGATATATTTAGAACAATTGAAAAAATGCTGCATTTATTATTATATCAACGTTTTCCTTTATCTTGTAAACTTTTAACAGTCTATGTCATCCACAGTACTTGAATCTTAAACATTTCTAGGAACTTCTCTCCTTGTTTTACAATTCGCATTTAGGAATTTTACCCTGAAAATAGAAGAAGAAGGTAGCAGCAAATGTTACTACAAAAAAGCAGCTTGAGCTGCTACAAAGTAGTAGCTTGCTGTTGATTGATACTTTAAATGATAGAAAGTATATTCACATAACAAAATAACAAATAAATCAACCGAATTATTCACATAATACCAGCAAATATTCCAATCCTAATCCCCTTATGCTAAATATATTGCCCTTACAACCACAAAAAAAACACTTGTAATTACTGCAAAGTTGAAAGTAGATATATTCATATAATAAAATAAAAGATGAACAAGATATATAACTTTGCCTTGAATTGTGGATACTGCAAATAATAGTAGTTCTAAAAAAAATGTAAAAAATTATAGCATTATTGTTTTTTCATAGCTTTGATCTAGTAGCTAATAATCCAATCATTCAAGACCTATGCTTCCATGATGTTAACATTCAGATAACACCGCTGCTGTAGTTCAGCTGCATAGAGCAGCACAATGCTGCTATATCGTTCTTTTTTTCTAAAGAGCAACAAATATTATGATAGACTTTGATCAAAAATGATTAAACACGGCAAATCTAATTTAACAAAGTGATCAACAAATATCCTTGGAATGCATTGATTTTTGTGATATGGTTATCTAATATGCCATGTTAGACAATTAAGTGATGCCACATATAAACTAACAATCTGAATAAAGAAAATGAAGTATATCGAAGTGATACCTGAATGGAACTCCATAACACATGTTTTAAATCATCGCCAATATTCCACCAATCATCAATCGTGAATGGAACATGCTCTCGTAAGTCAGAAGATAGTTTTACAGAATCTTCTCATATTGGTGCAACATTCTCATTAAATTAAATGTTAATCGGAGACACACGATCCGAAGGAAGTTTTTTCATTCTAGTTTGACCTTTGGCTTTTTTCTTTTGAATCGGACTTTCATCTATGTGTTGAATATCAGTCTCATTTTCCATCGCATCATTTCCAATTTCAAATTTTTTGTTTTCAATATTTTCTTCACACTGCATCACATTGTCTCTACATGCTTCAATTCCTTGCTCATTGGTTTCTAAATTTACTTCATGTTGCTCATTGGTTTCTAAATTTGGTTCAGGTTGCTCATTGGGTTCAATATTTGTTTCAAGTTGTTCATTTGGTTCCTCATCTTATTTTTGTTTGCGAGTACGCTTCATCTTCTTTGCCATATCCTGTAGTTAGGAAAAAGATATCGGTAAGCCAATGATAGGTAGTTAGTAAAAAGATCGAGACATGTAAATAAACCAAAACAATTAAATTAAGAGCAATTAATAATGACATCAACTTTCTTTGCATGTTAATCTCGTTTTCAAAGTCATGTGTACTAAAATATCCAATAATTAAGGTAATAAAATTTAATTTTCAGTTGTTTTACCATAGTTGGCCTCCTGTAACATTAGCAGGTCAGGTGGTTTCAACTTTACAACCAATATTTCTTTTTATTTTTCAGCTTCTTTAATTGCCATAGACATCTGTACAGTGATCGAGTTCATAATATTATGCTTTTTTACTTGATACTTTAGGTATCAGATAGAAACACGAGTTAGACTAAAAAACCTACAAGGAAAAAATATACATGGATAAATGGGGGAGAATCTACAAAAAGAAAACGATAACAGAATATCTGATGCAACAGAAAAATAAAAAGTTAATTGGTAATATGTCCAGTAATATACTGTACTGATTATACCATATTATCACCAGATGGATGTAGTCTACTATAATCGCATTTAAGAAATTTACTCTCCAATTAAGAATGACAATAGACAGCAAAATGTAATATTTTATTGAATAAGTAATAGTTGATTTATATTCAATTTCAGATATTGTAAATACATATTTTTGTGTATAATGCATTCACGCAACTTGCATGTGTTCATAGGAAAAAAATATTAACTAGCATTCCTTAACATCATCAATTACACTGGTTGGTTACAAAACCAAGCCTTCTGTTTTCTTTTTTTCGTTACATCTCTTTTCTTCTTTTATTCCCTTTTTTGTGTCTCTTGTCCTTTTGTTTTTTGGGTTTCTTTTTGGTCCATGGTTATTTCTGTCTATTAAAAAAGGTTGAAATACACTGAACCATGAATCAACTGAATTAGAGAGAGGTAACCATGCATTAAGAATGTAGAAATAGACTAATTCTCATGTACAGATTTCAGCTAATAGGTCACACATTCCACAATAGCCGATCGTAATAATATTGCAATCTCCAACTTGAAAATTAAGGAGACTAATTCTCATATACAGTTTTTTTTTTGAAATAAGATAAAAGGGCCCAGCCCATAATACAAAGTATCGGGTAAATGAAACCAAACCCGAAGTAAAAGAAAAAACCAACAAACCCTAGCTTCAAAACACATAAACGCCTCCATCAAACAAAGACAGAAACTCGATAATGGCAGAAAGCCAAAATCACCATCAAACTATGTAAAAAAAGAGGAAGCACGAAGCAAAAACCAAAGCTCAAGGAGGCTTTAGATCCTTCTTATCCTCACGGCGCCTTTCCAAGGGATTGCGCTCCATGCTAGTGATTCTCGAAAGATCAGATTTTTTATTGCTTCTCTTTAACTCGATGATGCCATCTTCTGGGTTGGAGCAGGCAGCGACTTGAACATTCGTCCCTTTTCTTTGAACATTATTATTCTCTAGATCCTCTAGAGAATAATGATGTGTAGTTGAATTGCCGTATGTATGAGAAAAAGCTGCAGATGATTCGCTGCTTTCTCCTTTACTCCAGCATGATAAGTGATAAACCTTGTTATTTAACAGACTCTTGTAGAAAAGGCCATCTTTTTTGTCGACATTAACTTTCGTATGATTGAAATCTTCGATGGACATCAAAGTTAGCTCTCTGGAAACACTACTGGAAGAGCGGTAGTTCTTCAGACTTGCAACAGGTATTAAGCCACTTTTACTGTTCATAGAACGCATTAAATTAGAGTAATGATAATTATTTATGTGTTTACTTCCCTTGCAGGTATTATCCTTTGCAACTGTAGGATGGTCGCCTCCAGGAAGATAGTCCAGGAGCATGCTGCTTTGCTTATGCAAGATATTAGCTTTATCCGTTGCATGAAAATTACAATGGCAATCTTTTCGGCTGCTACAAGGGATATACTTAGCGTATTTCCCATTAAGTAAAAAATCTTCAACTCTATTTTCGTAGTCAACAGTGTTATTTGTGGCAGATAGTTCAGCATCTTTGTGAGCATTCTGATTGCTAACTTTTTTATTGAGAATCTGAAAGTCAGAAAATATACTGTTCCAAATTTGAATGCTATCATTATCTTTTTTGTTGTGAATTCTTTGGTTTCTTTCTTTCCAAATATGGTAAATGACAGTAGTAAGCATAATTGAATCTCTTTTAAACTCTTTTGACTTGGGTTTAAAGCATTGTTGAATGTATTTGATGCTTTCACTTATACTTTGAATAGGCTGATGCTTATTAAAACCCAAAACATTTTTAGCAATAAACCAGATATGCTTTGAAAAAGCACAATCAAAGAAGAGATGATCTGTATTTTCCACTCCATTTTCGCACAAATTACAGTTTTTTATCAGTATTCTTATTCCATTTTGCACATCTTTCTAAAGTAGGAAGTCTATTAAGGATGGCAAAGTAGGAACAGTGAGACATTTTTGGGCAGTTTGATTTGCACCAAATAACTTTTTTCCAATGAACTTCAGTTCTTCACCTTTCACAAAATTCCACACTTTTTTAAAAGAAAAAGTATCCTTTGAACAAAGCTTCCATACCCAAGTGTCTCTTGGAATATTATCATCAATAGAAAATTTTCCAATAGCATTTCTAAAAATATTAGCAGCTTGATGAGAATTTACATTCCATTTTTGATTGAAAATAATGCTTTGAACTTTATCATTAGCACCACCAAGAAGAAACAAATTATTCCACCCCAGCAGATCAATGAGAGATTTTCCAAATATCCAGGGGTCAAACCATAAACTAGTGGAACTGCCATCCTTAATCTTCCTCTCTATAAGCTTTTTACCATTTTCTCTACAATCTAAAATATTTTTCCAAGTATATGAATGATAGCTACCAGCTTTAGCAGTCCAATTTTTTTTTGTTTTTGAGGTATTTATCTCTCATCCACCTGGCCCACATAGATTTACCATCTAAAAATTTCCAAAATAACTTGTATTTAGCAGCTTCCCTCGGGTCTTTAATATTTCTTATGCCTAAACCCCCAACCTTTTTAGTCATGCAAACTTTTTCCCAAGCAATTTTATGCTGCTTACCTTGCCATATAAAATTAGCACATAATTTTTCGATTTTGCAAATTGCCTTAGCTGGTAAATTATGAGCTTGTATCCAATATAAGACAATTGCAGTGATGACAGTATGAGTAAGTTCTAGTCTTCCAGCTAGAGATAATAACTTACTTGACCATCCTTCAAGTTTACACTGAATAATCTCATATAATCTTGTGTAGTCTCTATCATTCAGTTGATTTATACTCAGAGGTAGGCCAAGATATTTGACTGGTAAATTTCCTTCTTTAAAATTGAGAATGTTTAAAATTTCTTCCCTACAGTTGCACCCTTTGCTAAAATAAACTTTACTTTTGCATTCATTGACCCTTAATACTGCAAACAATTCAAGCTTTTTGAAGATGCCTGCAATAGCATTAGCATTTTTAATATCTGCAGTAACAAAAAGAAGCAAGTCATCAGCATATAAAAGATGTGTAATAGATGGCTTGACTCTATTTATTGCTTTTATATTCCCCTTGCTTTGCTCAGTATCAATTAAAATAGTGAAGTATTCCATAACAATAGTGAACAGATAAGGAGAAAGGGGGTCTCCTTGTCTAATTCCTCTATTACTTTGAATAAAACCAGTTGGGGAGCCATTAATCATCACAGAGTAAGTAACATTGTTAATACATTCTTTAATAAGGTCACAGAATTTTGCATTAAAACCCATCATGCTCATCATATGTATTATAAAATCCCTGTTAATTTTGTCAAAAGCTTTCTGTAAATCAATTTTGATACACATGACACTTTTGCTCTTCATGTTGAAATTCCTGATTAGTTCATGTGCAAGCAAAGTGTTTTCAGTAATTAATCTACCAGGGATAAAAGCACACTAGTTTTCAGAGATTAAAATTTTTAAAAACAGTTTAATCCTATTGCAGAGAATGGTAGAAATAATTTTATAAATAAAGTTGCAGCATGAGATTGGTCTATAATCTTCCATACCATTAGAGTTATTAGCTTTTGGCACAAGAGTTATGAAAGTATGATTGAAAGATTTTAAAAGCTTACCAGTCCTGAAAAATTCAGAAATGACATCAAAGATATAGGAATTAATATCAAACCAATGAGTTTTATAGAATTTTGCCCCAAATCCATCAGGACCAGGGCTTTTATTATTATTAGCTTTGAAAATAATATTTTTCCAAAAGATTAACAGGGGCTAATAAAATTTCCTGACTCGTATATTTTAAAGAAAATTTTACATTGATGGAGGGAAATGTATTTATATAGTTATTAGAATTGAATAACTCTGTGAAGTAATTAATGGCTTCCCTCTCTATGTCAATAGAGTTATTTAAAACATTTCCACTAGCATCAATAATTTTGCCAATAATATTTCTATTTTTTCTATTTGACATTTTAGCATAAAAGAAACAGCTAGCTTCATCTCCATTTGAAAGCCAGTCAACCTTGGCCTTTTGCCTCAGATTAACTGAATGAACATGAAGTGAAGTAATGAGGTTATTTTGAGCTTGAAATTTTTTTTAAATAACACTACTGTCTGAGCAATTATTGTCAAGAGCATTTTGTAACTTCGCACATTCAACCCTAATATTTTGAAGCTCATTTTTATTTCTATTTTTGTTCCAGTTTTTTATATGACCCTTGGCAATTTGCAAAAATTTGCAAAATTTATATTGAGCAGTGCCATGTATTTTATATGACAAGCATTTGTTGATAACATTCCTATATTCATCATCATAAACCCACCCATTCATGAATCTAAAAGGGATGTTATTTTTACATTCATTATTTTCAGTGAGAAAAATTTGAATAGGTGTATGATCAGCAGTAGCTTGTGGGAGAGTATAACATTTGTAATGAGGAAAAAAATTGACAAATTTTTTATTTATTAAAATTCTATCCAGTTTGCAATGTATGTTTCTATATTTACCAGACTTCCAAGTATATTTGTGACCAACAATATTAGCTTCAATAATACCAGTCCTTAGAAAAAATTTATTAATATACTCTAGTTTGCTAAAAGGGACTGGTATGCCTCCTCTCTTATCATATGAATGCATGATTGTATTAATATCACCCATTATAATCCAAGGATGAGATATTTTCCTATTCAAATTCTCAATATGGTACTATAAATCATTTCTTTCACTTTCAAAGTTTAAAGCATATATAAAAGTAATATTTAACACAAGCCCACCTTTATTAGAATATAAGCAGTGGATATATTGCAGATTTAAGATGTAATTATCTAAACTCCAAATATTACTCATGTACAGGTTTCAGTTTATAGGTTTCAGTTAATATGTCAATGTACAGGTTTCAGTTAATAGAATTTAAACGGAGAAAAAAGCAACAACAACAAAGTGCCACAAGTCTATTTTTTTAGTAAGTAATCTCCAGCTTGAAAATTAAGTATGTGATAACCCATAATCTGTAATAAAACTTGCAGAATAAAATTATGAAAGTATGAAATTAAGTTGATTGGAAAGTACATGTAAAAGCAGATATTTAAGTTACTCAATTAATTTTTCAACCAACACATAATTCATGGGCAGTAAACCATATGAAAAATTCTTCCTTTTTAGTACTAAAATGAAGGGTGGGGGGATATGTAGAGAAGTCATCGAACACAACGCTACAATTCAGACTAACGACAGCAAAGCACCGTTGGAAGTTTTCTTCAATAGAAAATAGATTTGAAGATAGATTTTTGATAGTAACAGATCTTAACAAAAAGCTTACAAAATCAGAAAACAATATGGTAGATGCAACTGATGATAATATATATTTTTGACAGTAACAAATCCTAAATCTACTCAAGTATGCCTTCACAATCTTCTCTAACAAAAGAAACATCCTCAACGTAATCATCAACATCCATATTGATTTCTTGGCAATCTTCCTCAACATGGCTTACTTCCTCAAAGGAGTCGTGGATCTCTAGGACATCAAAAACTCTCGAAGGTACCTTCATTACCACATACCAATTAGAAGAATCATTCTCTCTTGAATAAAATATATGTTTTGCTTGAGATGCAAGTATATATGGATCTTTTGAAAATGAAGCTTGACTTTGATGTAAATTGACACGCGTAAATCCATCCTCAACCTCCACACCATTTCTTATGTTTTCCCAATGACACTTAAAGATCGGAACATAAAAAACGTTATAGTCTAATTAAATTATATCAGTAAGTATCCCATAATAAGTGACAACATCAACCACTTGAGAAACATCTTTTGCGCTTATTCTACACATGGTTGTTGCATCACAAATCACTCCACTATTTTGGGTTTTTCTTCCAACATCTTTTGTGTGGAAACGTTGTCCATTAATGATGTATCCTGTATAGGACAAAACATTGTTCTTGAGACCATAAGCAATCCATTGTAACAAGTTGTCATGATCTTTGGAGCTAATAGATACCTATAAAAAATAATTTCATTAAATAAAGAATTCGTGATACGGTTTTAAATTAATTAGTAACATTTAAGAATTCAACTAACCTTCTTTTTAATCCAATTTGAGAACATAGCTATAATGTTGCATTTCTTCTCATGCGTTTGTCTGAATTTTGTAACTCCTCTAATGCAAACAAGCATATAACAAGTGATGTTATGTTATATTTAAAATTACAAACAGTCAAATAATGAAAAAGAGGGAAGATGAACTTACTCTAAAAATGGTTCTACCACGGTCACATTCATTAGCACAGCCAAATGAGCATATTCTTTCTCATTAGAAGACAATGTGATTGTCTTACATGCTGATATTGGACGTCCTTCAAGTATTACATTGCTTAGGTAATCTTCATTTCTAACTTCTTTGTCTTGTGATTTTCTTAAAAATTAACCAAAGAATCTCATGCATTCTTCTGCTAGATAACATTCTACAATACACCCCTCAGGATGAGCATAATTTCTTACGTAATCCTTAGTTGTCTTCATGTACCTTTCAAAGAGGTACATCCAACAAAATGGATTGGCCCACACAATGGTGCTTCTCTTGTAAGATTAATTGTCAAATGTACCGTTATATCAAAAAAAGGTGGAAAGTATTTTTCAAGCTCGCATAAAGTTACAATAATCTCATCATCAAGTTGATGTAGTTTCTCTCTATCGATAATACACTGACATAATTTATTAAAGGATGAACATAAACGAGTTATTATTTTCTTGGCTTCTTTGGAAGCAATCCTCTTATTAAAACGGGTAATAATTGTTGCATTAAAACATGATAACCATGAAACTTCAAACCACTAATTTTGTAGTCCTCCAAAGATAAGCAATATTTAAAATTTGAACAATAATCATCAAGTCCTCTAAAATCATATAACGTTTTGCAATTTTTCTTCTTCTTTTGATAATGTAAATGGAGCTGGCGGAAGATATATCTTGTTCACACGGGGTTGTGTATGAAGACCATGTCGAATTCCCCAATCCTCCAAATCCTTTGTAGAGTTAACTCCATTTTTTTATTTCTTGTCATGCAACATTGTTCCCAGTAAACTTTCACCAACATTTTTCTCGACATGCATTGCATCTACATTAAGATGTAATGGAAGTTCCTATAAAAATCAATAATGAAACATTTTAGTTGTATAATTCCATAATGCTAGTCTAATAGAACAAAATAGAACATATGCACTAACCTCCCAATATGCTAATTGAAAAAAGATTGATTTTTATTTTCCACCTTAATAGCTCCATTCTCGCAGGATCTATGTCTTCATCATCTTCACTTTTCTTGCTGCACTCAATTCCTTTTTTATTCCCTATTTTATTTTTCTCATTCCTTTTTTTTTACCTTTTATGCTATTCTTTTTTTTGTTCTTCTTTACATTTCCAAAAATATTCGAAAAACCTTTTAAATGATAGAAATTTTTCTTCCATTTAGAATCCTAAACCTACACCCTTCCTCTACGGTCTTATCAAACAAGGCCTTCTGTTTTCTTAAAGGTTTTGAAGGAGATAGAAATCTTCTATGGCCCATGTAGATGGTCTTTCTACTGTGATTTAACCATCGATGATGAGTGTTGACACCTCATAATGGACAACATTTTTACCTTTGACACAACATCCACTAAGACTACTATATGTCAGAAAGTTGTTATTGTCCAAAGCAAAATTGCTTTCATATTAAAAATTGATTGACTATATGCATCATAATCCTCAACTCCGGAATTCCACAAATGATATAAATCTTCTACCAATGGCGCTAAATATACATCAATTTCATTTCCTGGTTGCTTCAGCTAAGAGTCAACAATATTAACATAATATTATCTTTCTTCATGCACAATAGGTGAAAGATTATATGTCACGGACATTACAGACCAACTACTATATTTGAAACTTAACATGGAAAACGGATTGAAACCATCTGTTGCAAGGCCAAGCCTAAGATTGCGTGGACCTATTGAAAATGGTTTCCATTTCTCATCCACTACATTTCATGTTATAGAATATACTGGATGTCGCATTTTTCCATTAGTGCTTTTGTTATTGAAATGCCACCATAAATATTCCGCCATTCTTTTAGATCTAACCATTCTTCAAACCTCGTAATTATTGGAAAATAATGCAACACTTCAACTAGAATGTCATGCATAATCTCCCTTGTCCGTTAATTTACCTTCCACCTCGAAAACCCACATTTTGGATAATAATTCAAATCTTTATATTCATTCCTAGAAAGACAACAATCGTTCTCACATGCATGAATCTTCTCGAAACCCATGTCAAATATTTTAAGGAATTTCTTTAATTCATATAACGACTTGGGAAGTACGTTATTTTTTGGCAACAACAACTGCTGCATATTTAGAAGCTTATCAAAACCATTATCAGCCAATACAGTCTCATATTTAAGGTTATATAAGGCAAAGATAACAAATAACTTTGTTTGTTCCTTGCAATCGGGATACAATGGGGTCTCTGCATCATTCAAATATTTGTGTAATTCATCCTCTCATCTTTATGCATCATCTTCACATTTATCATCATCATACAAAGTATGATTAATAAAATCTCCATCTTCGTAGATAATGGTTTTAAGCAAATCATATGCAACGCCCGACTTTGCATTCTTGATTTTATTTTTTCGCTTGTCATGATTGTACCACTCAATGTCCATGTACCTAGGATCCATTCCTTTTATAATCAAATGCTCGATAATAACTTCTCCATGAAGACGGGTAAGATTTCTACAATCTAAACAAGGGCAAATAATTTTTTTCATATTTCCCAGCTTTAGCTTTGCATCATTTACAAAATTCAAAGTCGCTTGCTCGTACTCTTTAGTAGTTCTGCGATAAAAAATAAAAAAACAAATAATAACCTTAGATATTAAAATATGTTTTAAATTCAATATTATACTTAAGTGCCATATAATTACATGTTTAGACTTACCCAGTCTATATCCATCATTTTTGATATGTAAATTGGAGAGGTGCGGCGCGGATTTAGGACTGGGATGTGACAGAGGTTCCAATATATGAATACGATCTTGTTAATAAATATAAAAAACTACTATTCATATTGATTGATTGGTTTTGTGAAGCACTACCTAGTTCTCTAAAAAATGATAACAATTACACTGATACCTTTCGAACATTATCTTCCTCGGTATGTTAATGGTTTTTTCCCTTGTACTAATAGTCTAATATCATGGCCAATTCATATATTTAAACAGATGCCTTCCAAATGTTGAAATAGATGTATTAATTATTTTAGCTCTTGCAACTTGCTCTAGGTTACTCAAGTTACCATCATCGCTCATAGTCTTCATTTATTAAACTATTTTAATATCTAAACATATGTTTGCATTTTATATTGGAATATAATTAATAGCTCTAGGTTGGCGTAGGATTGGGACCCAATACTATGCAAATTGGATTTATATGTTTTTTTTATCGGAGGATAATTCGGTAGTGACACTTCTTTTTAAACTGAGTTTGAATTACTAGAACTTACATCACATGATACCCTTATTAGAACCAACCCATACAACAATCTAAGATAAGCGGTCGAGAAATATATTATGCTTCATCAGGCTGTAAATTCACACTTCAGTTTGATTTTGATTATTTTTTCGAAACTGATTGAACATGGCATTTAACAAACATTTTTTTATAAGGAAACAATGCAACTGCAAAAGGAAAATAATATATCAAACTTGTTGTTAGAGAAAAATTAACAAAAGCTGTCACAATATGAAAATACAAATGGTTGGATAATACTTCATTCTTTATCAAGACTAAATCCTAGTTGTGAGTATTATATGCCACTATATTCAGACAATATTATCTCAAATGACTAAGTTCTTCATTCTCTATCAAGACTAAATCCTAGTTGTGAGTATTATATGCCACTATATTCAGACAATATTATCTCAAATGACTAAGTTCTTTCAACTTATTCTTCCACCCTATTATGCCTGACAAAATTAGGAACCAACTACACAAAACACTTCACCGTGGTGAAGTTACATGAATAAAAACTGGCAAATTCAATGTTAATTTTGTACTACCAAATATTAGGCCATGCCAACAAAATCAAAGATTTTGGTTTGTAAGATATGATCAACTTTTAATTTGGTTACTTTTGTTAAATTTTGGTGATACAAAATCACAAATAGAGGGAAAGAAATATGCAAAAGAAAGAAAGAGAATATTTTGTTTCTCTTAATTAATAGGCATACTGAGTATGTTTATTTCTTTCTCTAATTGGCTAATCAAATTTTTTTTTGCCATCTAATGTTAACTTGGGCATTAAGTAATTGATTATATAAATAGAGACTAGAAGAGAGGGTAAATGTATGGTGAAAAATCTATTTGCTAATTCCCTGTTCTCCATCTTTGTTCTTCTTCTCCAACAATTTTAGCCATATAGATATTTGCTCCCTTTCTCAATTTGGTTATTGATTCAATGGTATTTTGTTTATTTTAGCTTTATTCTATTAATTGTAAACAAAAATTTTGGTGAATCAATAAAGTGGGTGGTTGGGTGGAATATCTTGTCTTATTGCTTTTAATTTCAATTCCGTCTTATTTTTAATCCAAGTTATCTCTTTGTGATTTGGGTGACAAAGATCCGTTGATATAAGCTTCCGCAAAGCGCTATCAGTTTTTTCACAACAGATTAGTATCAGAGCACAGATCATCGCAAAGCTTAGAGTAATTTTGGATTGAAAAATTATTGATGTCGGATATGATTTCGTTTTCGAAGATGGCTGTTTTGGATGGAAAAAATTGGGGTATTTGGAAGCCTAGGATGGAGTATGTTATGTACCTCAATGATCTTCATGATCTGATTGATGGAGATAGAAAGAAGCCCTCTAATGTATATGATGGAAAATGGAAGAAGATGGATAAGAAGACGATTAATTTGATTCGCCAATATCTTGATGATTCAGTTTTCCATCATGTGGCTAGTTGTGAATCCACAAAGGCTTTGTGGGATAAGTTGGTATCTTTATATGAGTCAAAGAGTGCTACTAGTAAGGCTTTTCTGGTTCGAAAGTTGGTACAACTGAGATTAGATGAAGAGAAGTCTGTTGCAGAGCATTTGAATGAATTTCAGGATGTAACAAATCAATTGGAGAATATGAAGGTCAATTTTGATGATGAGTTACAGGCTCTTTTATTGATGAGTTCGCTTTCAGAAAGTTGGGAAACTTTGGTTGTTTCATTGAGTAATTCCAACGCTAATGGAACTATCTCTTTGGAAACTGTTCGAAGCAGTCTTTTGAGTGAGGAGCTTAGAAGAAAAGGGTCAGGTATGAAATCAATTCAAAGTAAGGCTATGGTGGCAAGGGACTCGAAGAAAGAGACAATTTGGAAGAAGAAGGTTGCTAATGGTAAAGGTGTTATCACTTGTCATTATTGTAATAAGAAAGGTCACATACGCAGCAAGTGTTATGCTTATAAAAGAGATCAAAAAAAGGCTGCGCACGGTGATACTAGTAGTGATGCACATGCAGGTTTTGCTGAAGGTACCGATAGTGATGCTTCTTATGATGTCCTCTTTAGTGAAAATAAGCCTTGGAAGATGGATTCGGGAGCCAGTTTTCACATTTGTAGAGATGTGAATTATTTTTCTTCTTATGAGAAGATTGTCGACATGATTAGGACAACCAATGGAGAAGAGCTACCGATTTGTGGTATTGGATCTATCCGGTTTCGTATGCATGATGGTGTGGTTAGAGAAGTCTCTGGAGTGAGACATGTACCCACTTGTTCGCATAATCTTATTTCTCTCGGTCAGTTGGATCGCCGTGGTTGCACTTATGAGACTCAAGGTGGAGTTTTGAGAGTGAAGAAAGGTGGTCGTGTAAGGATGAGAGGGGTATTGGAAGAAGGAAACCTTTATAGCTTGGTTGGTTCTGTAGTCGACTATGGAAAGCGGGTGACGGTTGAAGAACCTAGTCCACAACAAGGTAAAGATGTTAATGTGGTCACTGCTTATGATTCTAGCATTGAGGATTATATTTTAGACAGGGGTCTTCATGTTGATGATGCTCGAGGGATCGATAGTGATCAAGTAATGAGCTCAGATCGAGTGATAGACGGATGTCGAGTTGCAAAATCCACAAAGACAAGATGGAGATCTTTGTGGTATTACAAACGTTTTTGAGACCGGATTTGTATGGTGCGCCTCATGTGGGAGATGCATCACTTGTAGTAGGTGGTAAAGTTTTGTAATTTGATATGATTGAGATATAGGAGTTGTGATAAATCTAGATATGGCATGTTTGATATGTTGGAGATACGTGATTTTGCATCAAGGTGGAGTGTTAAATTTTGGTGATACAAAATCACAAATAGAGGGAAAGAAATATGCAAAAGAAAGAAAGAGAATATTTTATTTCTCCTAATTAATAGGCATACTGAGTATGTTTATTTCTTTCTCTAATTGGCTAATCAAATTATTTTTGCCATCTAATGTTAACTTGGGCATTAAGTAATTGATAATATAAATAGAGACTAGAAGAGAGGGTAAATGTATGGTGGAAAATCTATTTGCTAATTCCCTGTTCTCCATCTTTGTTCTTCTTCTCCAACAATTTTAGCCATATAGATATTTGCTCCCTTTCTCAATTTGGTTATTGATTCAATGGTATTTTTTTTATTTTAGCTTTGTCCTATTAATTGTAAACAAAAAATTTGTTGAATCAATAAAGTGGGTGGTTGGGTGGAATATCTTGTCTTATTGCTTTTAATTTCAATTCCAAGTTACCTCTTTGTGATTTGGGTGACAAAGATCCGTTGATATAAGCTTCCGCAAAGCACTGCCAGTTTTTTCACAACAACTTTGTCCATGACCCTTATATGCATGCACAAGCACATTACTTGTTTTATGCATTTAAAGAAAATTGATTCGACCTACCATTCTCCCATTACATATATGCTTGGTTGAAAGTTTAAACTATATGGTTTTAGATTTATAGTGGCTTTTAATGCAAAATTCTTTAAAGATTTCCTTTTTCAACTCGTACTTACATAGCGCATTGATCATCATGTTTGTGTAATGAATGGCGTATTGACCATTAATAATTGCTTGAGAAACCTAGGACCAATTGCTAATTTTGAGTCGACCATCAATATGAAATTTTGTCTTAGCCCAATTGCAGCTTCCCTTATAGGTGCTATTGGAAGAAGCTCACAGCCTTTATTTCAAGGTTGAACTGGGTTTCTCTAGTGTCAAAAGACGTGTTCCATATGTATTTCTGGTCATAATGAAGGAAATACTAATGCAATGAAAATGCTTTCATGTAAAACACGCAATAACAAGTATAACATGAGCTGCTTAGAAAGACGAGTAGAATATAGAGGTTTTGCTTTTGAATTCACATTTACACCTGTATTTTCATATGATTCACACTGATTATTAATTTCATATGATAGCTTATCGATGTTGAATACCTAAAAATGATACATATCTGTCTGTTCTCTTTCATTGGTCCTCATGGGATTGCACTTTTTTTTGCACTTGTTAGTTTTTTCGTTTTATATGATTTGATATTGTGTCAACATAAATTATTTGCATGGGAAGATGTACCATAAGAACCAGTGGTGAATTTATCTTAAGCCCCCATAAGTCCAACATAATTCAACTGAATCCATAAATAATAAGTTTTCGAGCATGCAAAGGCAAAACCAATTTGTTTCATAACTAGGACTTCCTCCTAGGTTCTCAACAAGTTTTCAAAGATGCAAAGTTAACATACTCAAAGCTGTGTAGTAAAAGATGAGCACCATGTTTTTTTCTAAAAATTTACAACCAAAAACTACAAATTTGAAGGAAAAAAATGCTACCTGCAAGCAGCAGCAGGCTGCTGCAGGTAGGAAAGAAAAAAAAGGCTGAGGCTATTGCAATGCATCAGCGTCCAGTTGCTACAAAGCAGCTGCTATGCAGCAGCGTATAAATAAAAATAAATAAATAAATAAAATCTCATTACGTCAATGATAATTTTATTGTAATATAATAGGTTCTAATGATGCTTTAACCGTAAGTTGACACTATATTGAATCTTGAACTTTTATATTGTAGGACGCCTACACTTTATATTAATAACATTATTCGTGTTTTAAAACAGATGAGAACATATACAAAGATGGGAAATTCTTGTCGGGTAACCGGACCTGATGGTTCCGAGTGTCCGGTAGCATCTTGGTTAGAAGGAGGTAGTGGCGTAGGATTCTGTCTATCCTGTTCCTCTTGATTGATAGCATTAGAGGGGGTCCTTGTGCTAACCATCTTGAAGGTTGAATTTCTTTCCTAGACTTTATGCAAATCTGAATAGAAGGGAAGGAACTTAGGTTTGTGATCTGGATCTCCCTCTTAGATTTATTCAATCCGGTATCGATGACAGATCCAACGAGCAGGAGAAAACCTGAGTTCAACTCTCAGTGAAAGCACCAAAGTGTTTGCACCAAAATTGGTCACAACACTCTTCGAGAGTCTTTGAAGAGATAATAATGAAGAATATAAATTGAAAATGAGTATATCTAACAAAAACTCCAATCAACGGGAAAGTAAATGCGTAGACAAGCAATTTAGAGTGGTTCGGCGTGTTGCCTACGTCCGCTATGAAGCTTTTGGCAGTTTTATTGATTATCTTTCAACGATCACAAGTTGTTACAGCGATCAACAGCAAGTTACAACTGGAAATTAGAAATGGACAACAAGAATATGGTGTAGGATGATGGAGATCTCGATCCGGCAGAGTCTCGGCGCTTGAAAGTTAAAAGATCCTTTTTCTGTAGGCTCTGGGGCTCTATTTATAGGTGTAGGAGGCTGATATCTCGCTCAAACTTCGAAAGACTCGTTCTGCCACGTGAGTGGGCCCACGCGACCAACCTCAGGAAGTTTCGACTCGATCGGCAATCGATACGAAGTCATTTCGTATCAATCAAGATGACGTCCAATCGAGCTGAAATTTGGTGGAGACATTCCTCAGCATGTACACAAGCTCCTATGAAAATTTCATTGCATTTGGATCAGTGGATTGGGAGAAAAAGCCGATACGAAATGATATTCTTCACTAGGCTGTTTGGTTCGAATCCATCTATTCGAATCGACTGCTTCGAATCGGTGATGGCACGCGCTTTCGTGATGACGTGGAGCACATACTTCGCCTCGATCCGGTCTTCACTCCGAGTTGACTGCGTCGACTCCATATATCTCGGCTTGTTCGTATCGAGGGATGACACGTCACCTAGGCTTGTTGGCTCGATGGATACAAATTGGGGGATGAATGATCGATACAAAGCTAGACCGTTCGATGGATACGAAAACATCCCCGTTGATGGATACGAAGCCGATGCTAGGCGATCATTGTGACATGGTCCATCTGCTGATGGTTTCGAACTAGGAGGCAGTGATCGGTTCGAAATAGACAAGTGTTGATGGATACGAACAAGAAGTCGCCTGATGGATACGAAGAAGATACTGGTCGATCGTTATGAAGCGCATCATCTGCTGATGGGTACGAAGTCCATCGATACAAACTTGATGGATTCGAACACAGCCAATCCTGATCGATATGAACTGCGGTACTTTGATGGGTACGAAGTTGCTGAAACCTGATCGATCGAAAGTGATCGATTGGAACAGGAGTTCGATGATGGATACAAAGTCAACAATGGCGATGGATACGAAAGCTGGGCCGTTTCTTCTCGATTGAATTGATCATAACTCGAGCATACGAACTCGGATTGACTTGAAATTTGGAGTGCAGGCTTTTATGGCTTTGTTTGTCACGTCCTATCAATTGTAGCCTGATCCGGTCTCGGACAAAATTCAGCTATATCCATAGTGAAGCAAAGTATAACCAATCTTTGAGACGAACTGTCTTTTGTTTTCGATCGATCTTTTGGTATCATGGCTTTTTCAAAAAGCGGGATAACATTTGCCCCCCAAAGAACGTCTTGTGGAAACATGACGTGCTTTGAAAAGCTGCAATTTCTCTCTGAACAATCATTGCTCTCTTTCATTGAAAGTTGTATTCTGTATTGCTGTAACCTTGCGTTGATATAACTGATTGTTGTATAATAGTGCTTAGATGTTCGTTGTTGTAATCGTAACAAGATGAGTATTCGATCCCCGTGAATGTTGCAAATCGAATATTAGTCCGACATATATGCACATATGTTAATTTAACTCTCGTTAACGTTGTGTGTTCACGATTCGTTGTCAGTTAGTTTGTTATCAGATTTCGTATCGATTATCTCCTGAACCGATTTGAAATTCGAGTTGAAACAATGCTTGATGGTTGTTTTTTACTATCCTTTTGTATCGATCCTCTCCTGAATCGATGTAAAAGGTTGAAAAGTAGTTTTTCATATCGATGCGGGTCAAATTGATGGATACGAAATGACCGTTCGTATCGATGAGTCTTGATGGATACGAAATATTCGTTCGTATCGTTGATTTTTGGTGGATACGAAATTGTTGTTCGTATCGATGAGTTTTGATGGATACGAAATTGCTGTTCGTATCGATAAGTTTTGATGGATACGAAATTGCTGTTCGTATCGATATGCAGTGGATGGAGTTGCGAACTTGTTGATGCGAACGAGGGCTTTGAGCCAATGGACTTCACAATCTTCAGCCCTCCTTGCTACGTGCTTTGTATCGATGGATTTACTGTCCATTTCGAATCGATAAAGATTCTTGGTCCGATGGATTCGAACAGGGCGTTCGATTCGATTCGTGGTTTGACCGATTGCGACCGGTTAAGTGGACTGGGAGGCGAATCGACCCAGTTCCTTCTAGGCTTCATGTAAATACTTGGGACTTAGCCATTTTTCTCTTTTTTACTTTTACTATTGGCTTATACCTTCTGTACTTTCGTATCGATAGAGAGTCCAAGAGAAAGAACTGCTTAGCCTCCAAATCGATTCAATCTTCCCAGCCTCGAATCCTAATTTTAACTTAGGTAATTAATTACGAATCCAAGTGGCAAAGTTATCTCAGATTCATTTATTCTTCTTCAATCATCTCTTCTGGCAACATGTGAAACCAGGCCTGGGGATGGATCTTGACCGTAAATGGCCATGGCTATGTTATTAAGGACTTTGAACAATTGATCGAGGGTAGCTTGGCCTCCACTTCGTACCGATGAAAAGAAAACTAGTGTTTGATTTCGTATCGATTGCTGGGTGTTGGGTTCGAATCGATGTTGTGTGGGTTGAGGAGTGATGGTTGTTTGCATGATCAATGCGAAGCTCTCTGATCCGCAATCGATACGAGGTCGGCGCAACTTAACCGATACGAGGGGTATCGATTCGATCCTGAACGATACGAGGCGTATCATTTTCGAACCGATGCGGTACAAGGCACATCGATTCGAACTCGATCGATACAAAGTGTATCGATTCGAAATTGATCGATATGAAGTGTATCAATTCGAGCTCGATCGATACGAAATGTATCGTTTCGAACATAATCGACGCGAAATGGAGGCTTCTGACCCTTTACTGTCTTGAACTATGGTGATCGATCCTAAGCCGAGGTTCGATGAATTAGAGAACCTTTTGCATATTTGAACACTTGATTCCAGCGAGCTTCATTCTTGCATATCTGGACTTAACTGTTAAACTGCACACTTGACTATCCTTTCGAAGCTCGTCGATGGAACTATAACTTAACACCGTGATAACGAACTTTAACTCGAATCGATTACCAGCATCTGGATGATACGGTTGTGATGGTCGGCGATGATGGTCATTTCCGGTCTGATTTTCAGAGTTTTTTCGTTCATACATTTCAGTTTATTCTATAGAATTTGCTCAAGTAATGCACAACACTGCATGACACATTTATGCACTTTACACTAGGGAATGCACGGGGTCTTTAGCATCTAACGATGATTTCTCATGAGTTAGCTAGTTATGGAAACTTCAAGTTCGCAACCGCAAGAAACCTAGAGTTCAGTCCCTCCCGTGCTTGAAGTACCAGAGGTTGAGGTTGAAGTTATCAGTCCAGCTCCAGACGAGTTACCTGACGCATCCTTCATTAGTAACCCATCAGACTCTGTTCCGTCTAACATTTCGAAAGACATGCTAGGAAGAATATGCTTAAGGCATGGTCTGTCGATGGACGACGTATTATTGCCGGGACCAAATGATAGACCACACAATCCACCGGAGGGATATACCGCGATCAATCACCACGCATGCGCAGCTGGGACACTCCCTCCGTTTAACCAGTATATAAGAGAAGTATTGTCATTTTTGGGGATCGCCCCATCTCAACTGCATCCGAACGGATATGCGTCACTCTATAGCTTGTTCATTGCATTTATGGAGTATCTCTATCGACCGCCACTACCGATTGAGATCAGATACTTGTTTAACTTCAAGAGTCGGGCTGATAGTCCATCTTTCACATTTCTGGAGGCGTTAAGAAATTGCCAAGTGATCACAGGGGCTTGGACTAGATTGAGCTACTTCAGGACGGAGTGGTTTTATGTTAGATGCCCCCCAGGGTTTGCTAGGCGATGGCTATTTAGACGTGAGTATTGCTATCTTTTCGGGTAGTTGATAAAACTGATGTATTTGAAGTCGAACTCACATCTCTCTTTCTTTTCAGCCATAATCCAGCGTCTCGAAGGTGAACATTTCAAAGAGATAGTTCGGGTCTTCCAAGAAATCCCAAGTGAAGAGAGGAATATCGAGTTGCTATTGACAGATAGGAATCTAAGGATTCTTGGGCTGATTGAACGAAGACAAAGTATAATGCTTAACGTGTCTTAAGACCTGCCTCGAAAGAACGAGTTAAACGAAGAAAGCCTAAAGTTGTCATAATTGAGGAGGCTGACTCCGAGAGAACTCACGCCGATGAAGAACCATTGGGCGAATCTGCGGATGTAGCCCAATATATCGAAGAGCAAAAAAAGGCAAGGCAGCCGTTGTTAAGCCACCTAAAAAGGGAAGATGGAAATCGGTTGTCACGGCCCAACCCGCCTCTGGAATTAGAATTTCGGAGATGTCTCCCTCAAGAACTGAGAATCTTTATGAAGGGCTCACCGATCTTCCAATTTCGGATGATGTGTTCTTATAGCATGATGCCGGATTGGACGAACTTTCAGAAGCCTTAGTTTTAAGCGAGTCTCTGCCCACTAGTGCGGTTGACACATCTGGTTGGTCGGGGGGTTGCACCTACATTCACACTTCACGGCACTACACGATTTCTTAGTGTAATACGCTCACTGTGAGAGATTACTAACTTCGTTTTATATTTTTGCTTCGCAGATACCATGTCTGGTAGAGGCTCGATGCTTGGCAATCTTCGTAGCAAACGCAAGTCTTCTTCATATTACGAATCATATAGGAGAGAAGGAGATAGAGACTATGACCATGGGCACTCGAGTCATGAGCGCTCTGACAGAGACAAAGATTATAGGCGTCGGTCTCGATCTCGCACGCCACCTCCTAAAGCTCCCGCACCGCCTCCGGTTCATGTTTCAAGGCCTCCAGAAACTTTACGGCACAAGCCGTCTTCCCAATCATCGAGGTCTGACACTTATCGTGGAATGGAGATCGCAGCCCCTCCGACAACAGAGCAGACATTGACGGAGCCTTTGGGGGAAGGAGCAATTAGGCTTGCTCAGTTGAAGAAAGATTTTCCTGAAATTTGCTTCGATGGTTTTGTCTTCCCCCCGCATCTAAAAAGGATACCAGCGTCAGTTGCACCTATGATTCATGATTATCTCTCAGATATATTATTTCAGTATCAGGAATGGTCAAAAACCGCGAAGAAAGCGTCAAAGGTGGCCTTTGACCGAGCAGCCACGATTGAGAAGTTGGAAAAGGAACTTGGTCAAAAGGATCGAATTATTCAGGCGCTCGGCAGTGAGGCTGAGTCTTCTCGCAAATCAGAGGATGAGGCTCTTAGAAAAACAATGAAGCCCAGGCAGCAATGGATAGGATGAAGCGTGAGCATTATGCTACGGTGGAGGACATGGGCCACCGAAACACCATTGTAACTGCCGAGCGGGATGCAGCCTTGAAAGAGCTAAACGAGCTCAAGGCCAAAGTTTCGAAAATTACGAAGGAGAGGGACACCGTTAACATTTCCGCACATGAAGCGTGTGATCAGGCGGTGGAATTTCAGAGGGAAAGAGATGCGGCCTTGGAAAAGGTCCGCGAGATGGAAGCCGAAGTTGATGAGAAAGTTCATCAAGCAGACATCAAGCTAGAGACGAAAATAGAAGAGCTTCTCATTACTTATAATGCTAATGTGCTGAGGCACAGAAATTTGACGTGGCTTCACGATTATCCGACACACTTATTCAATGCCTGTAATTTGTTAGCTGAAGAAGAGAAAGCAGCACGGCCGGGCGAAGCTTTTGATGAGTTCGAGTTGTAGAACTGTATATTGAGTGATGATGAGAAGAAGTTTCTCCATGATTTTATGATCTCTCATGCAAAAGAGAGATTGGGTATCCAACACTTGGAAGTTGGCGAGGGGTCTGGCGTCGCACACCCAGCTACAAGTTCTGAGATGATTACTTCATCTGGATCCGAGCCGACGCCAGCGGTTGAGCCACAGTTGGTCTCAGGTTATGACCCTGAGCAGCCATGCTTATCTCCCATAAGGGAGCATTCTTCTGAAGCTGTTCAATCAGCTACGAGTCAAGTAGAGGAAGGTACTCTGCACAAATCTACTGTGTGTCTGAACTGAAGTATTTGTATTAAAGCGTGTTCTGACAACTTCTTTTCTTTCTTGTCCAGTGACAAAAGTTACACCGACAGCGCCTCCTGCAGTCCAAGAGTCACATCAAGAACAGAAGGCCATTATTACTGAAGTGATCACCACGACGACAGTCGCGCCGACCGAGGTGACACAGGTGGGTCCAATTACTTTCGACGAACAGATGATGAATGAACTCTTGAGCCAACACAGTGACCCTTTTGCTGACATGCCATTTGTTCTTGGCGCGTTCCCACCTGTTTCTATTGTATCGTCACAGTCCACCACTGCCTATCGTGAATCTCGTGCCGCTCGTGAAGCTGAGATACTTGCTCAAATCAACACAGAGATGGAAGCGGCAGCACACGGTGGTAATTCTGAGAGTGTTACGACGGCGGTCGGCCCCACTCCTCTTGAGGTGATATCCTCTGGGGACACGCTTGTCGGAACCAGCGTGCCCATTCCGCCCCCGGTGGTAGACCCGACTCCTCCAGAAGAGAATATTCCTTTAAGTTCAAGTTCGGAGGAATATATCGATATCATGCCTTCATCAGAGGAAGATCCGCCAAAGGGTACGGGGTCGAAGCGGAAGACTGTTAGTGGTTCCAGTGGTTCCGCGTTGAAGAAGAAACCAAAGAAGAAAAAGTAGACGATGTCCCTCTGGTGCATTTTTGGCAGTTAGGAAGTCGCTTTTATTTTTCTTTCATAGGCTATGTATAGGTGCAGGCTTGGCCCCCTGTCAGTAGAAATTTTTGGAATAACTTGTACATGAATCTTCACATACAGTTAGTTGAAATAAAATTTAGTTTCTTTGCTTCAACCTTCATTTCTTTTATGCTGAATTATTTGCAGTATTTGTCTTTAAGTCCAGTGTACTTGTGGTGTTTTTACCGTCAAGTAGAGTTTGTTTTATTTGCCAAATCTGAAAATCTTGATCACATGTCGTGATTGATGAACGAGTTGAACTTTGGACATTGTATTGCTTCGGTTGGTGATTAACACTTAAGCTTTTTGCCCTCAGTTCCAGGGAACAGCATTTGTATTTCGGTGGTCGATCGCACCTATTGCAAATCTTGAGCACATGTCCACACTTCGGGGACTTAAGATGATCTGTGATCGATAATCTGGTTCATGCTCTGGGAATTTGAGAGTTATCGATGTTTGTAACACAGTTCGCACTCCAGGAACTTTGACTTGGTATTTGTAATCTAATTCACACTCTGGGAATTCGGAGATAGCATGTATGTTTGGGTTCGCACTCCGAGAACTTGGAATTGATGTTTGCACTCCAATTCACGGTCTGGGAACTTGGGGTTAGCACTGATGTTTCGGTTCACACTCCAGGAACCTGGAATTGATGTTTATACTCCAATTCACACTCTGGGAATTTGGAGTTAGAATTGATGTTTCGGTTCGTGCTCCGGGAACCTGGAATTGATGTTTATACTCCAATTCATGCTCTGGGAATTTGGAGTTAGAATTGATGTTTCGGTGTTTATACTCCAATTCACACTCTGGGAATTTGGAGTTAGAATTGATGTTTCGGTTCGCGCTCCGAGAATCTGGAATTGATGTTTATACTCCAATTCATGCTCTGGGAATTTGGAGTTAGCCTTGATGCTTTGGTTCGTGCTCCGGGAACCTGGAATTGATGTTTATACTCCAATTCACGCTCTGGGAATTTAGAGTTAGCCGCCAGATGGTCAGTCACATCTGTTTGAGCTTTTAGGAATTCGTTCACACTCTGGGAACGATGGATTTATCGGGATCGTGGATGGTCGGATCACATCCACTCCGAGTTAACAAGCGAGGTCGTTAGATGGATGGGTCCATCCTCCTCAAACTTGGTTAGGATACAGCCGAAGTCGTTAGGCGGACCGGTCCACCCTCTCCGAAACTGCATTTATATGTTTATACTCCAACTCGTGCTCTGGGAGTTTGGAGTTAGCTGCCTGATGGTTAGTCACATATGTTTGAGCTTTTAGAAATTCATTCACACTCTGGGAACGATGGATTTATTGGGATCATGGATGATCGGATCACATCCACCCCGAGTTAACAAGCAAGGTCGTTAGACAGACGGGTCCATCCTCCTCAAACTTGGTTAGGATACAGCCGAAGTCGTTAGGCGGACCGGTCCACCCTCTTCGGAACTACATTTATATGTTTATACTCCAACTCGCGCTCTGGGAGTTTGGAGTTGGTGTTTATGCTCCGGTTCGTGCTCTGGGAACCAAGAGTTGGTGTTTATACTCTAATTCACACTCTGGGAATTTGGAGTTGAGGTTTATACTCCGGTTCGCACTCTAGGAACCAAGAGTTGAGGTTTATACTCCAATTCGCACTCTGGGAAAGTGAAGTTAGGATTTATAATTAATAGAACATTTGATTTCTTGAAAGAATAAAATTCAACTTTAGTTGAAATATAAATACTCAAATTTGAGACAAATATATAAAGAAAGAGAAATGGTCTTGGAATTTGAAATGATATTAAATTTTGGTTTTTAACTTTAGATAAAGAAATATTTCCGTAAAGCCATGTAGTTCATTTTCTTTGCAAAGTGACAGTCTAGTTAAACCTTTGAATTCATATACTGTTGAATATCCAAACCAGTTGAGTTTTAAAAGTTACGGTTTGAAATTATGGATTTCAAAATATTATGCTTTGAAAATTTTATTTGGGATAAACGATATCATATTGTTTTGGGTTTTAAAAGAAGAAATGATATCGTAATATTACGGTTTTGAAATGGATTATATTCTGGTTTTAAAGTATAAACTATTTTTAAATAACCGCGGTGTTATAATAACGATTGGTTGGCAAAGAGACCGGGATCGGATATGGACATACTCTCTGTCGATACCGAAAACCACTTTGACTAACCGTGTACGCGGTGGAGATTCCAGAATGAAGTAGGTGGTGGCGACGTTTCCTGTAAGGTAAATACGTGGACCCAACTCCCGTGAGTTGGCATAAGGTGGCTAAAACAGGAGCGATTCTCAGGCCAATGAGGTCATTCCTCTGATCGGACGCACCTCTTCGATATTATACTTTGACTTGGATTTGATTCAGTGGCCACTTCTATATTTTGATTTTGGGGAGTTAGTCCGAGGTGGGCGGTAACTGCGGCTACGCGTTTCCACCAGCCTGGATAGCAATTGGTATATCTACCCTGGCATTGCCTAGTTGTGCCGTGTCACCTACCATACCGAGCCTTTACTACGAGTTTCTATTTGTGTCGTACCTATGGAGTATCCTCTGGTAGCTTCCCGATCAGGAGGTATTACGGTACAGTATAGACTATTGGCATTTTACGTGTTAAGGTGGAAAATGTAAAGCCTTAACGCTATTTAAAAGTAAGTTTATTTTACAATTAGACACTATTATAATAGCGCAATATACTACATAGTAAATAGTTTAACGGATCCTTAGGAGATGTAAATCCCGAGCATCTCTTGAGTTACTGTACTCATATTCATTTTTGTTTATTTAACTCACATAAGATTTTCTAGTCTGACTCGAGTGTTTTTGTCTTTTCAAATTCGCTCGGGTCAGTTCGAGCGTTTCAGAATAGCAGATTTTAGCATTGGAGGACGAAGACGAAGAATCAGTATTATTTGCACTCTGGGAACCAAGAGTTGATGTTTATACTCCAATTCGCACTTTGGGAAAGTGGAGTTAGTTGTAGGACTGCCGTGTGTCGGTCCAATTCAGCCTTTGATGTGATGGCTTCCCCCCGAGCTGAGGTTTCACTTAGTGAGTGGTCGGTCGTATTACAGTCACTCGCTATTTGAATAAATTCCATCGTGCGATAGAACTTAGCTCTTCATGCGTCGTCATTGTTGAATGTTGCATTCGGTGAATCACAGCTCTAGCTTGAAGAGATAGTAATTTATTGCTGGAACGGAAAAACATGGCAAAGTCAGTGCCTTATGACAATTTCAAATTTCAAAATGCAAAGGAAATTGCAAAGTATTCATAGACTAGATAGAGCCTGTCATGTGTAACAGTGACGAAGATCCTCGTCGTTCCAGGCTCCTGACAAAGTGGGTCCACCACTGATGGCATTTATCACTAATCTCCCGCAGGGACATGTAGAGACCTCATGTCTCGGTCGATTGGGTTCATTATTTTGATTTGATGGGCCCGCCCCTCCAGGCTACTGCGCCCGCACAAACTATTCCAGCTTCCTTTCTCTGATCAATTTTTCAACGAGATCATGCAAATGACGACATTCATTCGTATTGTGCCCGTAACTTCATGGAACCTGCAAAATTTTCCCATCTGGATTTGCCTCTCTGACGACGGTTTTGGAGCAGGTTTTTTGTATTGAATTGTATTACAGGTTTGTAAATACAAGTTCTCCAGTGATGTATTCAAAGGAGTGTAACTGTCAAACATAGGATTCTTGCGTTGTGGGCCACGGTTTTGATCTCGTTTTCTAGTTTGATTCACGCTCTCTATCCGCTGAGCTTGTTTGTTTTTAAGGTTCAACTGAACTTTTCCGAAGCTCTCACTGGACTGTTTGATTGAGGCATTGCTTTGGATCCCTTCTGTGCTTGGCCCTGCATCATTCTACTTCCTAGACTGTTTGCATCTTCCCTTCTCAGGAATTGAGCCGCCTTGGCGTGGAAACGGTCCAATGATGCAGGTGGTTTTCCAGCCAAACTCAGAGTCGGGGTCAATCCCCTTAGTCAACGCCATAAGGATGGAGTTATCGTTCAGATTGCTGATTTCCGCACTTGCAGTATGGAATCTCTCTAAGTAGTGTCTGAGCGTCTCTCCAGGAGTTTGGGTGACGCTAGATAGAGTGTTGACGTCTTTCGGTCTTGCGACATGCATGCGGAATTGCTCAACAAATTTTGTGGCCAACTGGTCGAATGAAGAGATGGATCGAGGTGGCAGTCGAGTGAACCACATTGTGGCGATGCCCCCCAAGGAGATGGAGAAACTACGACACTTCACTGCATCATCAGCTCTGGCAGCGCTCATCGACCATTCATACATCAGAATATGTTGGTTGGGGTCGGAGTTTCCCTCGTACATGGGTAGAGTCGGCATCCTGAATCGCCATGGGGGTTCAGCAGTAAGAATATCGTCCGTAAAGGGAGTGTGACTTCGAGAAATTCCCCAGTCGTCGTTTGTGAGACCCTGGGTCTCACGGATCATCTGACGTATCATGGTCGGAAGATCCGACATTTGTACGTTCTGTGCGGCCTGCGCCGGAGTGTGATTGATTCCTACATTCTAGGGTTGGACCGGATGCTATTGACGGTCCAAATCTTGCCTTCTTGGCTCACAGTCCTCCGGAACGTACGGTTCAGGGGTACACCCATGATGATGACGGTTCAGGTTCGACTGATCTTGGGCATCGACTCCTGGTTCAACAGCGGCGTTCGTGGCGCGGTATTCTGTAGGGTAGTAAGGAATGGCACCTCCTCGGGAGGAGGGCCTGGTTTGGAAACTGGCTGATGGACCAACTCTCAGTTGTCCAACAGTCATTTCCGGTTGATATCCAGTAGCTTGTATGTGACTCCCATCTAGTCGGGGTCGTGGAGATCGATTATGATAATCAAAAGATGAAGAACTCTCGCTGGAGGAGTGAGAAGCATGGTTTCTCCTAGATCTTCTTTGCTTCTGGCGATTCAGCTGATTGGTGAGCTCAGCGTTAGCGCGTAGCTGTTCTGTTAGTTGTTGCCGACTCTAGGTCAGCTCTTGGTGCAGCAGCTAAAACTCTTGTCGGGAAACCGGACCTGATGGTTCCGAGTGTCCGGTAGCATCTTGGTTAGAGGGAGGTAGTGGCGCAGGATTCTGTCTATCCTGTTCCTCTTGATTGATAGCATTAAAGGTGGTCCTTATGCTAACCATCTTGAAGGTTGAATTCCTTTCCTAGACTTTATGCAAATCTGAATAGAAGGTAAGGAACTTAGGTTTGTGATCTGGATCTCTTTCTTAGATTTATGCAATCCGGTATCGATGACAGATCCAACGAGCAGGAGAAAACCTGAATACAACTCTCAGTGAAAGCACCAAAGAGTTTGCACCAAAATTGGTCACAACTCACTTCGGGAGTCTTTGAAGAGATAATAATGAAGAATATAAATTGAAAATGAGTATTATCTAACAAAAACTCCAATCAACAGGAAAGTAAATGCGTAGACAAGCAATTTAGAGTGGTTCGGCGTGTTGCCTACGTCTACCATGAAGTTTTTTGCAGTTTTATTAATTCTCTTTCAACGATGACAAGTTTTCACACCGATCAACAGCAAGTTACAACTGGAAATTCGAAATGGATAGCAAGGATATGGTGTAGGATGATGGAGATCTCAATCCGGCAGAGTCTCGGCGCTTGAGAGTCAAAAGATCCTTTTTCTGTAGGCTCTGGGGCACTATTTATAGGTGTAGGAGGATGATATCTCACTCAAACTTCGGGAGACTCGTTCTGGCACGTGAGTGGGCCCACGCGACCAACCTCAGGAAGTTTCGACTCGATCGGCGATCGATACGAAGTCATTCCGTATCGATCAAGATGACGTCCAATCGAGCTGAAATTTGGTGGAGACATTCCTCAGCATGTACGCAAGCTCCTGTAAAAATTTCATTGCATTTGGATCAGTGGATTGGGAGAAAGAGCCGATACAGAATGATGCTCTTCATTAGGCTGTTTGGTTCGAATCCATCTATTCGAATCGATTGCTTCGAATCGGTGATGGCACGCGCTTTCGTGATGACGTGGAGCGCATACTTCGCCTTGATCCGGTCTTCACTCCGAGTTGACCGCGTCGACTCCATATATCTTGGCTTGTTCGTATCGACGGATGACACATCACCTAGGCTTGTTGGCTCGATGGATACGAATTGGGGGATGAATGATCGATACGATGCTAGACTGTTCGATGGATACGAAAACATCCCCGTTGATGGATACGAAGCCGATGTTAGGCGATCATTGTGACGTGGTCCATCTGCTGATGGTTTTGAACTAGGAGGCGGTGATCGGTTCGAAAAAGACAAGTGTTGATGGATACAAACAAGAAGTCGCCTGATGGATACGAAGAAGTTACTGGTCGATCGTTATGAAGCGCATCATCTGTCGATGGGTACGAAGTCCATCGATACAAACTCGATGGATTCGAACACGATACGAACTGTGGTACTTTGATGGATACGAAGTTGCTGAAACCTGATCGATATGAAAGTGATCGATTCGAACAGGAGTTCGATGATGGATACGAAATCAACAATGGCGATGGATACGAAAGCTGGGCCGTTTCTTCTAGATTGAATCGATCATAACTCGAGCATATGAACTCAAATTGACTTAAAATTTGGAGTGCAGGCTTTTATGGCTTTTTTTGCCATGTCCTATCAATTGTAGCCTGATCCGGGCTCCGACAAAATTCAGTGATATCCATAGTGAATCAAAGTATAACTAATCTTTGAGATGAACTGTCTTTTGTTTCCGATCGACCTTTTGGTATCACGTCTTTGCCAAAAAGCGGGATAACAGTAAGCATCATGAATGAGCAGTGAAAATAATAATAATACATGTTGTGGTACCTCTCACAGCAGTTCAAATAGGAGAGGCGTAGATTTTGGGTTCCAAGCAGAGGCTAGCAATTCTGACAGAGGTTCCAGACAGAGGTTACAGGTTTCATGAAACGACAGAAGCTAAGGATTTAATGGTGGCTGCGTTCAGGGATTAGGATCGAGTGTTGGCGACAGAGGCTAGCAATTTGCAATACAAAATTTGACAGTTGACGACATAAGCTGGCGATTCGCACAAAAATTGGGGATAGATTTCTGAGGAAATGATTCATTTGGAGATATCGACAGAGGCTATGAAAATTTGGAGATACTGTTTTCTGAAGGAGGCAGCAACGAAGCGAATAGGGTTTTTTTTTTCCACACAAAATAATTCATTTCCCACGTTTTCATTGAATAGCATCGTGTATACATATCCATTTATCTCAGTGTTAGAAACGCTTTGGAAGGAGGAAATGCAGAAATGCTATGTATTAGTGCTATTAAAATCCCGTATTTTTGTAGTGAATTATCCCAGTAGTATATCGATCACTTCATAAGGTAAGACAACTCGATAGTGGGTGGTGTCTCATATAGCATCAAATGACTTGAACCTCTTGCCATCATTCCTTTTAAGTCAAGGACGTCAAATATGACAATCTCTTAAATTAAATAAAATAACTTATTTTTTCTAATTTCGGTTCAACTTGAGCTGTATAATTTTACTTATGGTTTCGCTTCTCCAATCCTCCAACAATTATGGTACCAAGGAGTCCCAATCTGTAAGAATTTTTATCCTAAGTTCTATAGCATACAAATGGTTATCATTCAAGTATTAAAGTAAGGCAACCCTGTTAATTAATTGATTCAGATGTACTAACCTAAATCCTAAGTCTAAGTGGAGTCCTAAATTTAAGTAAAATCCTAGCCTAAAATTGTTTTAGCATTAAAGGTAACCAGTTGGGTGATATGCATGCAACACAAATTATGTTACTTATAAGACAATACTTTATGATAGCTTTGTTAAATAGATAGTCTCCTTTTAATCCAAAGGATGTTGATAGGAATCATATTATCCACTTCTTAAAATCTTACGAAAATCTTCCAAATCTCATTTTCCATGAAAATCGCCTATGCATCCTCAATGATGCAAATTGTAATATTTTTTCCTTAATGAGAATTCAAAGTCTTGAATTGGTCATTCCCTATGTAATCTTATTTACAACCTTATCTACGATGTCCTTTACAATCAAAACTCCTAAAATATTTATCATTCTTTAATGCAATCTAATTAGGATCTTCCCCAGACATAACTTCTCACAATTTTACTATAGTTGTTTTATGGTCAAGATAAATCAAGATGGAATGGTGTCTTAGCATATTAATTCAATAGACATAATGTTCATGTCACGACCCACCTTTTTGACCTTTAGAAAAGACATTTAATACATCCACAGTATTCATATGTCATTGTCTAAGCATCCGAAAAAGAGTTGTCATGGGGAAAAAATAAAAGAATAGAATAGAAAATGTCATAACGGAACGGTTAATTATAATATAACAATACAATAGTACATAAGGTAACTCCTTAACATGGAGACATCATAGTTACAATAGAAGTACTACCATCAGCCTAGGCAGTTATAACAATCTGCATTTACACTTGGTGATACAAAATACACATACATAAATAAACATAACAACAGAAATAGACATCTAGATAGATAAGGAGCCTCCTGCTCATCCATCATCTTCAAAAGAACCCAAAGAAACCTACTACTCTCGAACTACTAAAATATAAATGAGTACTCGGGAGTTCAGGAAAAACAAACAACTTGGCTCGGACAATAAGTCTAGTATGAGTATACTTTAAACAAAGGGTGAAAGTAAACAACAATATTTGAAACTACGTCGCCAAATGCTCGAATGGATTTCCCTTCACAAGAACAACATCCAACCATAAGTAATGAGTATAAATAATTAAACATCACGAAGTGAGCAAGGCACTTTCTGATACAATTAAGAAAGAAATTCAAGGGTCTGAATCAAAAACAAAAGAAAATTTTCAACAATGGCTATGAGGGTGCGCCCCTCAACTAATGTGTACATCTAGAATATACTTGATAACAATGATGGCTCTCAAAAACCACCAAACCAGACCCCGCCGATCTTACCGAGCATTTCACATCTCTGTGCACATATAACCGAAACCAATCTAGAGTGGATGTGATAATACTCTAATGTGAGCAATTCTACATAACTTGGCCCGCACTCATTCTTTTGTTTTAGTCATTTCCGACAAAGGATATCATGCTCAAATGAGCAACAAATCGTCTTAGATTGACGATATAACTAGAAGATAGCAGAATTGAGAGTCAATAAATCAAATATCCAGAATAGTTAAAATGATCATACATGGAAAGTAAATCTTATACCCTTGCCACTACTCGTCAATTTCAAACTTATGTTATCCTTTGGTTAAAATGAAGCCAGATATGTAAAGGTAGTGTCACCTCTAAGGCTTGCCTTTATGACAGTTTTAGCCTTCGAGATATAGACGAGCTTCCACTTCTCGACGTTTAGTGCTAGGAGTATGACCAAATCTTTTCCATATAAGTGATATCAATTACGAAAATTTATTTTTTTATCCTTTCCATAATCTAATAAAACTTTTAATCTTTTAAAATCGGACCTATGCTGGGATTTCACTTCACAAATATTATCGTTAAACAACGTTATCAAAATTAATCAATTAACTTTAACCATGATTAATTACTTCAATCACCATTATTTAAAATGATTAATTAACTTTAAACGTGATTAATTGCTTCAAACATTATTATTCAAAATGATTTATTAACTTTAGTACATCATTATTTAAATGATTAATTAGCCTTAAACATCATTATTTAAAATGATAAATTAATTTTAAACATCACTAATAAAATGATTAATTAACTTTAATACATCATTATCTAAACAATTAATTAACCTTAAATGTCATTGTTTAAAATGATAAACTAATTTAAACATCATTAATAAATGACTAATTAACTTTAATACATCATTATTTAAACGGTTAATTAACCTTAAACATTATTATTTATAATGATTAACAAATTTCAAACATCATGAATAAAATGATTAATTAACTTCAATATATCATTATTTAAATGATTAGTTAACCTTAAACATCATTATTTAAAATGACTAATTAATTTTAAACATCATTAGTAAAATGATTAATTAACTTTAATATATCATCATTCAAACGATTAATTAACCTTAAACATCATTATGCAAAAGGATTAATTAATTTAAACATCATTAATAAAATAATCAATTAACTATAACGCATCATTTTTTAAATGATTAATTACCCTTAAACATCATTATTTAAAATGATTATTAATTTTAAAAATCATTAATAAAATGATTAATTAACTTTAATACATCAATATTTAAATGATTAATTAACTTTAAAAAACCCAAGCACAAGATCAAACAAAAAGGTTTTCCAAAGAGATTATATTTTCAAAGTGTTGATATAGCGATAGCAGCTATATGGACACTTCTATAAACATTTTATAGGTCATATATATTTAATCAAACATCTCATAAGAATAAGCATATATGTATATACAATTGCAATTAACATCTATATAACATGGAGAGAGCATCACTTGAAATTAATTACTTAAATGTTTCGACTAATCTTAAGTCATCAGTTAGTTATCACTTATATCATCCGCTTCGTGCATAAACTAAATCAAACAATCATTACTTTATACATATACAAACTCATATATTATCACCATAATAATAAATTTTAAAACTTTCATTTAAAAAATGAGATTTACTCACCAAAAATCCACACAAATGCTAATCAAAGCTTCCATAGTCTAGCACTAACTCCCGGATCCACTTTTCTGTAAAAAGATTTAATTTTTGTGGGCTTGGAGGGGGTAATATGGTTTGCCCTAGGCATATATTGGCTTGGACGTGTTTTGAAAAGTGGATTGGGGTCTTGATTTTGGAAATAGAACTATTTTTTGTTATTGTTTTAAGGATTTTAAAGTGGAAAATAAAGGATTCTTAAACTTGAAAACATAAGGAAGCCATAGACATGAAAAAGAAGCTTGAAAAAGAGAAATAAAAGTTTGGAAATGAAAATGAGAAATGAAAAAATAAAGAATTACTTTTATATAAATAGAATAGGTGAAATGTTGAAAATACCCTTAATAATTCAAAATACTCTACCCTCCACATTTTAATGCCACATCACCACCTCTCCCTTGATCTAGATGCAACCATCCCCTTCCCTCCTTCATTCCATCACTTCTTCACTTTTGTGATGTGATGTTACCTTATTTTGTATATTTCACTTTTTAAATTTATAAAGAAAAGTCAAAGTTTACTGAATTTACTTAAGTATACTTTTAAACCAAAATTTAATCAAATTACCTTACTAATAAAAGCATATGTGATGTATGTAAATGTGTACACATGTACACTAGTGTACACAACATATTCTGACAAATTTTGGTCGATGAAAAGTCGAAAAATGATTTTCGGTCATATTTTTGATTTTTCTACAAACTACATATTTTTTGTAAAACCAAATTTTAAAAAAAATCCCATCATTAGTTATTACTTAAAAGAGGCCAATTTGAGTTATAAAATATATTATTTAAATATTTAAAAATATAAGAAATATTCAAATTTAAAGCGATTAAGTTATGGGTCATTACATCCTCTCCTCCTTACAGGAAATTTCATCTCCAAAATTAATTATACACCATTGAAGATATCTAAAGAAACCCAAATAATATCATTCATCAAACATGTACAAAGAAAGTGACTCCCCCACAACCTGATAAGTACACTAAAAAGATAATTACAAACAACTATGATAACAACTCGATATAAGAATCCCAAATATAGTCCTTTCAAGTATAATCTCTATCATCCCCACTCCACTTAACCTTAACAAGGTTTACATCCTTTGTCTTTGATTGCTTTATATCTTGAGCGATGACATAAATAGGCTACCTAAGAATAGTTAGGTTAGGCTGAACTTCCAAATCAATTTGTTATGCCAGTTCCACTATCATAAGGGTCGTGTACATACTTATGTAAATGAGACACCTAAAATATGTTGTGCACATCTAATAGCCTATCTGGTAACTTACTCTATATGAATGTCTACCAATTCGGTCCAA
Source organism: Allium cepa (assembly GCA_030765085.1). Lineage (NCBI taxonomy): Eukaryota > Viridiplantae > Streptophyta > Magnoliopsida > Asparagales > Amaryllidaceae > Allium > Allium cepa. The sequence goes on along the minus strand of CM060938.1, from coordinate 454,118,030 downwards.
TATGGAAAAAGGTCCAATATATTAAGGGTCTAGCTTTCTTAACTTCCCAAACCTCATAACACTTCTCAATGGAGAGACTTTCACAACACCGAATCTCCAACTAAGAACCCTAGATCTCTGCACCTTCAATCTGCAGAACACTTCTACTAAATTCTAAACCTCTTACATCTTCCTTCTAATATCAGCTACCTTTTCACTGGCTTCTATGATCATGTCGAGTCCAAGAACAATTCTACCACCAGATTCAACCCAACATGGCATGAGCGACCATAAAGGGATTCGAAATGAGCTATACCAATGCTTGCCTGATAGCTGTTATTGTAAGTGAATTTGACTAAAGGTATATGGTCTTCCAAGAACCTCAAAAGTCGAGAATGCATGCTCGCAATAAATATTCCAAGATCCGGTCCACTCTCTGTTTGCCCATCTGCCTAGGGATAGTAAGTTGTGCTCAAACTTAGCTCGGTCCCTAAAGCAGTTTGCAGTCCCACCCAGAACTTGCTAGTGAATATCAAGTCTCGGTCACTCACGATACTACAAGGAATTCCATAGAGTCTCATAATCTCCTTCACATACAAACTCGCCAGACTTGTAGCACTCCTAGTCGGCTTAATAAGAATGAAATGAGTACTCTTGGCCAGCTAATCGACTATAGCCCAAATGCCTTTGTTTCTTCTTTTTGACCTAGAAAACCCATCAATAAAGTCCATAGAGATCTGCTCCCACTTCCACTTCGGGATCTCAAGTGGTTGAAGCAATCCAACTGCCTTTTGCTGGTCGCTTTTAATATACTGGCAGTTTGCACACTGATTTACAAAGATTGAAATATCTCGCTTTATCCACTTCCACCAGAATACCCTCTTCATATCTTTGAACATCTTAGTCACTCTTGGATGGAAAGATAACTTTTAACGATGGCATTTGGATAACACTTCTTTCCCAAGTCCATTAACATTTGGAACATAAATATGCCCGTTGATTTTCAGATCAATTTCAAAACTAGAAATAACACCATTTTGAACACCCTTCTTCAACGGAGCCAAAATAGGATCTGCCTCCTAACTAGATGCAATCCTCTCCATCAATACTGACTTAACTTCTAATTTGCAACCATTGCTACCTTTCTACTCAGTGCATCCACAACGACAATTTCCTTACCAGGGGTACAAAGAATCTCCAGATCATAAGAAGCGAGAAACTCCAGCCATCTCTACTACCTCAAATTCAGTTCTTTCTAGGTAAAGAGATGTTTTAAGGATTTGTGGTCCATGTATAGCTGAACTTGTTACCCTGAAGATAATGCCTTTACATCTTGAGTGCAAAGACAATAGCCAAAAGCTTTAAATCATGCGTAGTATAATTTTTCTCATAGGACTTTAGATGTTGACTCGCATAGGCAATAACTTTCCCATGCTGCATTAGAACTACTCCCAAACCGATACACAAGCATCTGTATACATAGTCAAACCTTCGCTCCCTTCTAGAATGGTCAAAACATGAGCGCTAGTCAAATTCTCCTTCAATTCATTGAATGCTTGATCACACTTAGGCATCCACACGAACTTAGAACTTAACATCTTTTTTTATTAACTTCGTCAAAAGAAAAGAAATCTTCGAGAAATCTTTGATGAACCTAGGGTAAAAACCAGCCAATCTTAAGAAATGTCTAACTTCCGTCACATTTTTAGGCTTCTTCTAGTCTTGCACTGTAACAACTTTAGTCGGGTCAACTGGTATGCCTTCTCCCAAAACAACATACCTCAACCTAACTTCGGATTTTCAAAAATTATGTTTAGGAAACTTAGTCTTCAACATATGGCTTCTTAAGGTATTAAGTACTACAAGAAGATGATACTTGTGCTCCTCTCCCATTTTAGAATAAATAAAGATGTCATCCATAAAGATGAGAACATATTAACTAAGAACATCTCGAGATACTCGATTAATTAAGCCCACAAAGTAAGCGAGTGCATTAGTCAGCCCAAACGGCATAACCAACTACTTGTAGAAATTATCTGGAATCGTAAAAGCTGTAAAGGGCACACTTTCCTCTACTACCGTTAATTGGTGGAAGCCGATGGAAAGATCCAATTGAGAAAATATTCGAGCGCCATAGAGCTGGTCAAATATATCGATGATCCTTGGTAAAGGATATATGTTCTTGGTAGTCCTTCTAATCAACTCCCGGTAGTCTACACAATACCTTAGAGAACTGTCCGCCTTCGTAAAGAAGACGATTGGCGATCCCCAACTTGAGGTACTATGTCTTATCAAACCCTTCTTCAATAAGTCAAATGTCTACCCTTCTAACTCCCTCTTCTTTTTTAGAGCCAATCTTCGTAGGGGTTGTAACATAGGTCTGGTTACTATAATTAAATCAATATGGAACTCCACTTCGTGGTAAGGAGGTAAACATTGCACTTCATTAGAAATATTAGTGAAATCCCAAACAACAGGTCTATCTCTAAGCCCTTGTTCAGCTACTTTGAGTGAATAAAAAAACATACCATCAACTTGTTAGACTCTTTATAAAATACATCAACGCTAACATCTATAGCATCACTAACTTTGAAAATCCTTCAATCACTATTCAAGACTGTCCTAAACTTTGATTAGCAATCCATTCCCTACAACACTCCAAAATCCACAAACTTACGAACAAACAAGTCAAAAGGAAAGAGACGATTTCGATAAGAAATAGGCACAGTGTAACGACCCGTTAAATTTAACGATTTTATAACGTAACTAACTGAATTTATCTTGAAAATAAAACAATAGAATTGATGATGAAAATTTGATATTTGGTATGCATCTATTGAAGCATAGCGAATGGCAGATTTTCATCGGGAAATATGAAAGTTAGTTTTGTTGCATAATTTTAAATTTCAGTTTTTCAGTTAATTTGATGAAAATAAAATATTTTTGAAATCTGGATATTTTTATATGATAAAAATGTAAATCAATTTCTGAGTGAGATATCATATTTCGTTTCACCAAATTTGGACTGTTCTAGCTCCATTTATCTTATTTTCAGCGTTTTAGCAGCATTTGGCAGCGAATATCGACTTTTGACAGGATAATTGTATCGCTGATATCTATGTACCATTCTGTTCATCTTGTCATACTAATCTCCGCAGTAGATTCATTTGTGTGTTTCGGCATCCGGTACGTGACGAAATCTACATAGCGGCTAGCCGTATCGGTACCGTTTTAAATTTTTTGTTTCCCTATCCATTCATTTAACCGCTGTGAAATCCAATGGTCACTACCTTTTAATATTCCTAGAAATAAACTTTTGACCTTTTGTTTCCTACCTATTCAATATTTATTTTCGGTTCTTTCATCTCTTTCTCTTCTGTCCATCCTATTCTAGCTCACAAAAAAACAAATAAATAAAAGTGACAGGTGAATATTTTAAAATTTAAATATAATTGAATTTAGATATTTAAATTTGAAATTTGAAATTTTATTTAAATGTTATTGGGTTGATTAAGTGAATATTTCAAAATTAAATAATCTTAAAGTTGAATTTGAAATACAATGAAATTTATCAAATTGAGTTATTGTAAATGTTTGAATATTTACAAATTTGAAACCAAATTTGTAGTTCAAATCTGTAGTTGAAATCGATATAAATTAAAAATGGTTTTATTGAGAATTTGAATTGAATTGTTATTGATGAACTGAGATTGATTTAAACTGAATTTTGAAAATTAAGATGATTTGAATTGATTTGTGGAATTGGATGAAACAATTCTAATTTGAAACTATTTTTGATATTCTTTAAATATAAACTATTTTTAATAAAAACTATGTTATCTATAACCTATTTTTAAGTATAAACTATTCTAATATATATATAAAATTACTTTTAAATATTCAAGCTGTTTAAGTGGAAACTGTTATGAATTAGATTTAATGGATTTGAATGCCAATATTTAATAAGATGGTTTAAATTATTTTGTAGTTATGATTTAAAGTGAATATGATTTCGAAAGTGAATAGATTTCAAAGGTGATGGTTTTTGAGATGAATATGATATTTTGACATGAAGTATAAACTGTTTGAAATATAAAATGACTAGGTGTGAAATAAGCATTTGGTAGTTAAAGAGACCGGGGTCGGATATTGTCATACTATCTACCAATACCAAAAACCACTTTAACAACTGTGCATGTGGTGGAGATTCCAGAACGAAGTAGGGCGGTTGGCGACGATTCTATATGAGGCATTTATGCGGCCCTGACCCCCATGAGTTAGCTTGATGTGGCTAAAACAGGAGGCACGTCGGGCCAAGTGAGGTCGCACCTCTGACCGGGCACATTTCTTCAATATCATTCTATTACTTTGTGATTTGATTGGGTGCACCTTTGATTTAGGAGTGTGTCTCGAGGTTGGCGGTAGTAGCTGTTATGCTTTACTACCAGTCCGGATCTCCAAAACGGTAGCATCCTACCCTGAGCATTGCCTCACATGCCTTGTGACATGCCCTATCGCGTTTTCTATGAGTTTGGTTTGTACCGTACCTATGGAGTGCCCTCTGGGTAAACCACCAGTTTGGTGGAGCTTACAGTACTTTATAGACTACGGGAATATATAAAATATGTTAAGGGGGATATAGGTAATGGCTTAACGCTATTTTAATACTTTACTTTACTTATAGACATATTATAATAGTGTATATTACTACATAGTAGATAGTTCCACTGATCCTTAGAGGATGGAAATTCCAAAACATCCTTTAAGTTATATTGTGTTTCACTTGGACATTTCACTCGAGTTGATTTACTAGTATAAGAATGTTAATCCTGACTCGAATGTTTTGTGTTTTTCTTTATGCTTGGATTAGACTGAGTGTCACAGCATTTGACTCACCTTTGAAGCTTGGAGATTTGCTTGGAGACGTCTATTCAGCTTTAAGTTATTTCAGTATTTCCAGTTGTTTATGATTCAGACTTGTCAATTGATTTTGTATCCGAGATTTCTTTATATTTGAGATTTTTGTTGTATTTATTTCAGACTCTGATGTTTAGATAGTAGCTATATGAACTATTATTTAATTATTTCGTTGCTTATTGTTGTATTACTTTGTGTCTGTGATTGATTTACTTACTGTATATGCTAAGTTTTGCCAAATATAATTAATAATGTTTTGTTTTGAGCAATTCAAGTGTGACATGAGTAGATGATTGTCGATTGAACGGTTCGAAGTAGTAGGTCGTTACACACAGTTAGACATGTAGCATCAAGATCTGTCGGACTCTCGATTGGGTTTGACACGAAGAGGATTATTTAGAGTAACATATTTAAGGTTTAGCTTGTTCATCGGGTCATACAAAATAAAACTATGGGAAGCTTCTATATCGAATAAAACTCTTATAGGAATATCATAGACGGATAATGTAGCTTGCAACACCTGCTTCCTCTTTTGTCCTGAAGAAGTGGATGATATCCCTTCTATGGCAAAAGCCTATCCTTGCAGCCCCTTCTTATGAAAAGTGCACTCATTCTTTATGTTTCCTTATTGACCGCAATTGAAATAGGTAGTAATCGGGCACTGGTTCGCAAGGTGGCCCTTCTTATTGCATTTGAAACAAAGAATATTGGCCAAGTTGGGTTGTTTCCTATGTGTTGGTGCCCCCACTTCTGAGTTTCTTTCCTGTCCACTTCTTCTTCCCCTTAAACTTATGCTTGAAGTTTAGCTTTCCTCCAACCCGTGCAGTTAATGCGCTCGGTAGATTCAAAGCGGTGGAGGTGCAAAAAGTCATAGTGGGGATACAACGAGGATATAGCGGGATATAGCGGATGGCTCTAAAATAACATATAAAAACTCGTACTTAATGTTTTTAATGGTAGTTAAATGAAAAATTATCATTCAATTGAATTATAAATAATACATAAATAATTTTAAATAAAAACACGTGCGAATATACTTCAAATAAATGAAAAATTGTTATATAACATAATTGAATTCGGTAGAATATTAGAGTATTTTCATTTCTAAAAATATATAAAAAATTAAATCAAATAAATTAATTTCATAATTTTATAATGTATAAATGCAATTTTTTAATTCATTTTATTAAAAAAGATATAGCCGAAATAGCGGAATATAGTGGAAATAATGGGATATGGCGGAAATAGCGGGGATTAAAACGAAAAGGCTATATTTTGGGGCTATATGGAAAAATTGTAGCGGTAGAAATCTGCTATGAGATATAGCAGGGTTGTAGCGGGGTAATAGCGGGGCATTAACTACACAGCCTCCAACTGGTATAGCAAACAATGGCTTGGCACTGACTACTAGCACTACTCCCTCCTGGAATCCTTCCTTAATATTTGGAGCTTCAAAACTCAAAGCCATGTTGATATGGTTGGTAAATGTACCCATAAGATAATTGATCATTTCACGCTGGAACTCTGGTGGCATCCCATTCGCAAACATTTCATTTTTCTTGAGCGGTGTGACTATTAATCCAAGTCTGAAACAGGACAAATCATTAAACTTATGCTCATACTATGCCACTGTCAAATCAGCTTGCTTTAAACCTATGAAACTCATAAACAACTAAGTCCTTTCGGCTTTTGGAATAAACTGCGCTTCAAAACTTCTTAAATTGAGCCCATGAAAATACTTCATTTGGAGTATTAGCCGTTAATGAATCCTACCAATCCATCGTCGACTTTTGAAGCTGTCACGATGCCAACAGCCATTTCTCTGCATCTTCCAACCAAAGATTTCCAAATGTTTTTTTCCACAAGATCGAAGCCAGGTATGCAACTCAAGAATATCTTCAGTTCCATAGAACGGTTTCCCACCAAAGTGATAAAATTCTTACACAAAACCGCAAAGTTCAAAGGGAGCTGAACTTGCACTACCACTTCCTCCACCGGATCTACAGATGGCATAGTAGCATTTCTAGGTATCCTACCATTGGTACCTATGCTAGTTCCAGTCCTTCCTTCTATTATTGTATTTTCTACCGCTTGAGCAGATAACATCTATTTTTAGAATACAAGAATAGGATTAATATGGTTTAAAGAAACAACACCAAAGTTCAAAAACAAGACTTTAGGGATATATATTATTATTATAAAAACTACAAATACACTCTCTCAAGATTAACTCATTCTAGGGAATGACTTACCCTATCTCTAGTGAGTTTTAAGACAATCGGGCTAAGGTGTTTGCGCAACCAAAGCTCTGGTACCAACTACGATGACCTACCTTTCTGATCTTTGGGAATGACAGTTAATATACCTCGTGTGTCGTTGCCCAAGCATCCGAAAGAGTAGTTGTCATGGAGGAAAATAAAAGAAGAGAACAGAAAGTCTCACAATAGAATGGTTAATTATAATATAACAATACAATAGTGTATAAGATTACTCTTCAACATAGAGTTATCGGAGTTACAACAAAAGTACTACCATCAGCCTTGGTAGTAATAACAACCTACCTTTACACTTACTGATACAAAATACATATACAAATATAAAAATAACAGTTGAAATATATATATCTAGATAGATAAACCTCCTGCTCGTCCATCATCTTCAAAATAGCCCAAAGAAACCTGCTATTCTCGGGCCGCTCAGATATAAATGAGTGCCCGAAAGCTTAGGGAAAACAAACAACTCAGGTCATACAATAAGTTTGGTATGAGTAAATTTTAAATAAATGGTGGAAATAAACAATAATATGTGAGACCCGATAAGAAAAATAATATATGAGAAATGAAAGGCGTAAGAGAACTATTTATATTAATAAGAATGAATAACATATAAATTGGTTCGAATTGACAAAACAACCTGAAAATCTCGTTTCGCTTCTGAAACGAAAGTGGATCATCCCATATATCAAAATAGATGTTTTCAATATTTTTAAACTCATCCTAGTTCTATCGTATAAAGAAGTTAGCTTTAAAATCAGCTTATTTCAAATTGATTTATATGCGTTTCAAGCCCGTACGATCAAATGATAAGTCTGATCGCTACGAAACTTGAAATCCTACTATAATTTACTATTACGGATACGATGTAACTGGTTTCATCTAAATCCGAGACAGTGACCAAAGTGGCTATTTTCATGTTAATTAAATAAATTAATATTAAATTAATTAAATTATTTTTTTCCATTCAAATTTGCTAATTAACAAATTTCATCACTTTTGATCACTTAGACATTTACAACGATTTAATACAAATTTACATATCAATTCTGTGTTAAATATTACACTAATTTCAGTGTTCAATTTCAACTGTAATTAGATTCAATTAATTATAATTTAATTCTAATAATTTGATTTAATTTGATTTCAATCCTTTTTGCTCGGTCAATTATTACTCTATAGACATAGTTAGCATTTGTTTATATTTTATTACACAAATATTATACAATTATCATCTTTTACCGTATTAATAGCAATATGTCAATTGCATTGAATTTTTGTCAATTTTATTTAAAATCCCAACAAATTAACTTACCTAGGTTTCAATCTTTTATTTAAATCAATTATTGCCTTATGAATAGAATTGAAATTTCCGTACATTTTATTGCATTCAACTTTTACAGTTATCGTCTTAACTCATTTTACATAACATTTAATTTAATTTAATTATAATTGAATAAATAAATTGGTAACAAATAAAAATTGTCATCATTTTTATATTTAATCACATTTGTATGTTTGTTATCTACACCCAAATGTTATAGTTATTTAAACAACACCAATTTTTTCAATTACAATTTATTACTTACTATTTTACTAATTAATCCAACATTTAAATTATCAATTACTCTTGAATCCAATTATCAATTGATACACACATTATTACAAATAAATTTACAATTTATAACCAATTATAACTTTTTAATCATTTCAATTAATTGGAATTACGTTTAAAGCAGTTATCAATTTCCTTAAATTAATACTATTACATTTCTTTCCAGTTATAATCTTATTATTAAATCACAATTTTTTATTTCTTTCAATATTAAATCACAGAATCTTATTAAATTAACAAATTTTAATTATCGAAGATTACGGGTCGTTACAACAATACATTCCGATAACTTTTGGTCGATGAAAAGTCAAAAATATGAAAAACGATTTTCGATCATATTTTTGATTTTTCTACGAACTACTTATTTTTGTAAACCAAATTTTAAACAACTTTCTTATCATTAGTCATTACTTAAAAGAGGTCTATTTGGGTTATAAAATCTATTATTTAATACTTAAAAATATATTAAATATTTTAATTTAAAGTAATAAAATTATGGGTCATTACAGTTCATTATTTAAATAGTGTCGTACCCAAAACTTCTCTAAGAACATCTAAAATGGTCGATGTCCTAACCTAGTTGAACATGACATGGGACTCATGCCACCTCAGCCCCAAATAATGTAATTGTAGTTGCTAGGACAACTCAAGTATCAATACTTTAGAAATATCCCCATATAACATATACTATGTGACGAATACCTAATTGTTTAGTGCTTGTAACATCCTAAGCCAAAAGCAACATATGTGGCATAACATTATTTGAAATGTCGAATCAAAGACACCCATCAACAAATAATCCAAATCATCTATCTCTTCGGATGATGTTAAAACAATTAAAATATTAGGGACTTATGATCGGAAAAAAACTCCTTTAGCTTAATAAAGGAATGCTCACATTCCTTAAGAAAACTAAATTTTACTTGATAAGGTAAGTTAGGGGCGTAGAAGTCATTGTGAAATGAACTTCTTACAGTAGCTAGCCAAACCAAGGAAACTTCTTACCTTCGTATCATTCTTTGTTATAGTAAAATATCTTAGTTTGCTCTTTCTTTTCCTTTAAAATTAAATAGGTTTTAGCCAAACCACATCTTCCAAACATTCGCGTACTTAGATTAGGCAACTTAAACCATATTTAGGTAGAAAAACATGAAATGGTCACCCTACCCATTTGATTGAAAAGGTCACCAAATCCCTATTTTAATTTCTTTCTTTACCCCAAATCTTCTGATGCTTTACAAATCCATAAGTAGCAAACCCTTAGGACATTGGCATATTGACTATTCTAGCTAATCCACCCTAAAAATTTAGACTGTGTAACCCTTCTAACTCCAATCAAATTTCAAATAAAATGTTTTTTTTTCAAAATCTTTGATTCATAATCTAATTTTTCACAGATTTTAACTTTCGACAAAAATCATGGCACTTTTTTTGAATTAATGTTTTATTCAAAACAATTCAACTTAGCCTAGTAGACATGTAAATGTTCCTTTTCAAATTTTCTTTTATAAAGAAGAAATCTTCGCAAAAGTGAATTTTAAAAGAAAATATGGAATTTTAACTTTCTTTTTCAAAGTGTGATAGAAATATTTTCAAAAGGATGGGTTATATTTTTTTTTCTCAATTTTCCTTTCAAAAGTTTCACTGTCCAAAAGTAGATTACACTACAAAAAAATAACCATTTCGCAACTAGCAATGCCAGTTGCAATAAGCCTATTACAACTGTACTACAACAAAACAGTCTTTTTACAATGGGCCACGCCTGTTGTAATATGGTTTTCGCAACAGGCATGTGCCTGTTGTAATATGCCTCGTTGTAATAGATCCACCACATTTTATAACAGGAAAAACACGTTGTAAAAATCATTGCAGTATACCTTTTTACAACGGGTTATGACCATTGTAATAGACTATAATACAACGGCATAACCCGTTGAAATAGACTAACCATACTAGTTGCATAGCCTGTTTCATAACATGCATTGACCATTGTAAAAAGCATATTTAACAACTTGTGTTGCCCGTTGCAATATACTATAATACAACGGCCATAACCCTAGGCTAATCATACTAATTGCATAGCCTATTTCACAACATGTATTGACCGTTGTAAAATACCTATTTAACAACGTGTGTTGACCATTGTAAAAATATTATATAACAACGTGCAGTGACCGTTGTAAGAAGCTCATATAACAACGCACATTGCCCGTTGCAAAATAAATGCAAATTTAAAAAAAATACAGTAGCATCCATACAATACATCCATACTAATAGTAAATATTGTTGAAAAATAATTAAAATCACATACGAAAAGACTAAAAGCTAGAGTCATATAATTCTAACACACCAAAAAGTTAGATAAGTTAACATGCCAAATACATAAAGCATTAACACATAACAATCCGCTACAAATATCATGTTCTAAGTACAATCATACTATACTATAGAGATGAAGTCTTTATGCCACGCGACGGTTGATCCAACGGCCTCTTTGATAGTATGCATCTCTGAATTTGGCCTAAATAAAAAGGCTTCTGGTTCCACCGCTACATTAACCCATACTTTCCAAGCATTTGCTCCAAGCTTTACAAAATGTACTGAAGCATCACGATCAATGCTTGCTATCGTCCCCTCTGCAACTATGTTCTTCTGCCAACCCAATAGCTTGCACTTTTTTTCACCAAACCATCCACGGTAAGCTGATCTTGAACCTGCATATAGTTACTCTCGCGGTGTGACTGCAAGCAAAAAACCATGGAACAAGGTTATATAAAAATACTGAGATTCAAAAGGTAAGTATGGAACAAGGTTTATATTACAGTATTCATCATATTTGACATACTCTAGTGGTTTAACGTTTTGAAATATAGGGCAAATAAATATGAATTGAACATACTAAATAAAATAATAAGCCTTACCGATAGCTCTACAAATAAAAACCAGAAAAAAGCAACAAAAGACTCATAGCCAGTAAAACCGACTCTCAATTTCATAAAACACCTCCTTCAACTATATTGGTCAGAATGACCTCTACGGTGCACTTGCTTCAAAATTTCACTAATCGAGCTAATTTACTTGTTTCAGAAATCAGAAATACCATCCAGGCAAGTCTTTTACGTCCTTAATAAAATATTTATTTATCAGTTATTCATATCTCAATTGGCTGGATAATTAAAATTGAAACTTTGGACAATATAATAAAACTTACTAATGCTATTACGCCATTTTCTAATATAGCTAATGAGACTAGATTAAACTTCGCTAGAATTATAGTGGAAGTAGAATTTGATTTCTCCTATGGAAACGATTATGAAGGTAATAGTATTGAAATTGAAGTATCTTACAAGTATCAACCCAAATTGTGTACACATTGCAACGTATTTGGCCATAATACACAAAATTGTGATAAATTTGTACATTCAGCCCGGCGACCAAAGGAAAAAGTCATTGACCTTGAATAAACAGAAATGGCTAGGCAAGAAAAATAGCAGCCAACAGGAGAAACCCAAAATGTATAGAGAAAAATACAACATAGGTAACTCAACCAACATTCTAACTGCTGCCTCAGATCAAAATGTTTAGACTAAAAACATTGAAAGATTTTACAGCCGGTGGAAATTGAAATGCACAGCCTTAGAGCATGATTACACATTAACGTGGTTCATGGATATGGGATGCCATCCTCGGAGGCATACAACACATATTTGAAGGTCATAAAGCTCTGGTGTACTCTATTTGTCCACACCATAAGGAGTCAATCAAGGTTTTTCTTCTTACCGCTATTATTTTTGTTATATATATAGAATTTGCGATTGTTGGGTATGGGTCGTAACAGTAGTAAATTATTTTATTGCTAATACGTAACAATACTCAACAGCGACTGAAACTGCTGTTATTTTCTGGTTTAACTTTTACTTGTAATCTAAATAGGGTTTTCATTCCAATCCATTTTTTCCCAGATCTTTCTATTCAAATTCAATGCGTTATAATTTTAAAACTTTGGTTTTACTTGAGTAAAAAAGTTAAATTAGCCAAGGAGATTTTTTCCTTGCGTTAAAACCGAGTATAACCATAACATAAAGAAGGGCATTTCAAATAATTGCATTTGTGTTCTTTATTTTCTATTCTCAACATTATGTTTTATTTTATTCCCTATTTTCAAGTTACAAACACCCTATTACCACATCAACCACCAACTAAACTGCCACAAACCCTTCAATACCTCTTCACCAACCGTGCACATCATTATCCCAAAATAAGAACTGCTCACCACATCACCTATTTCTTACTCAACCATCCACAACTTACTCCCTGCTTAACTTCACATTCTTCCACTATCACCAATACACCTCATTACAACACCATCACAAGCCTCACTACAACACTTCACTGCGCACACTCTAGTGCAACCACAATCCCAATACACCACCTTCAACCTGATACACTAAGCAAACATACTTCCACGGTCTCAAACTCCACCTCCTTCTGAACTACCACAATATCCATTCAACTCATCCCCTATCAACCACTACAGCTTCCACTTCAATCGCCAATACCAGCAAACCTACCATCGCACCACAGCCATACCATCTCTTACTTCACTTCACTCACCACCTCCCACTGCCTCTCTCTAACACAACCTTCCTCCACTTCAACGGCCACCGACATCACCATCTTTCCCCTGTTACTTCACTTTCTTTTTGTAAAAAAATAGATGTGTTTAGTATTGTGTATATTCATAATCTACTAATATAATTTTAAAAGTATGGAGAAATCATTTCAAGCATGTATCAATGAACAAAATCAGAAGAGACTATTTTTAAACCTTATTAGAGACAATTTCTAGTGCATAGTCAAAATTTTACATTGCAATTTCAAATTGTGCATGCGTACATTTGAAAAAGAAAGTATGTATGCTAATCTCATACCAGATGGAATCGGTGTAAATCAAAAAAAATTGAAGTTTTGTTTCTAAAAAAAAATTATGCTAACTTCATCCTAAGTGCAGCCAATGTAAATTTAGAAAATAGAATTTACATAAGATTTGAAATACCGTAGGTGTAAATTACTAATAAAACAGTGTAGGCATATACACGCAGAATCTTCTGTGAATAACATAATTATATTGATAGCATGTATTAGTGGTTTCAGTTGAGAAAATATTGCATTAACAGTTTTATCACATTTCCAGCAAAGACTGTTTAAGATTCTGAAAATCCTCATAAATCTATTACAACAGTTTTCATGACACGGATCACATGACACCACCTGCCATCCAAACAACTCCAATTATAACTCATCCTCCAATCCACAACCGCAATCCAACCTCCACATTCATCCTTTTCTAGAACTAAATAATCCAACCTTCGAACTCACTATAAATATTGTAAAATATAAGTTTACACGTGCATCACCTTCCAAAAGAAAAACCAATGGCCTTTTAAAAGAACATGAATTAATTCAAAACAAATTTTATACTGTTTATTTAGAGAGGGTGTTCTTGGTCCTTCAATCAAAATTGACAATTGTAATGACAGTATTTTCATTAAAGTTCAGTTGTTAAGATGCAAAATGTGACACTACTTAACATTCAAAATAGTCAACATAAATATTGATAATGAAAAAAAAAATTCGAGCTTCTCTAGATTTTTATTTTATTTTTTCAATATTTTTTTAGCTACTCATGTTTTTGTGATGGTACTTTAGACAGTTTATGTATAAAAGAGTAAGGTTTCAACTTTCAACCATACAAATCCTTAGTGACATTTTTTGGCTTTACCACTGTCAAGTTAATGCATCTACTCTCTACATTATTTATGTGAATATGAACTTCACCAAAAAAGTTACATTATTTATGTAAAAAAGAGTAAGGTTTCACCTAAAGGTTTTTTTCCTTTTCTTCTAAAAATAAATGAAATGTGAACTAATTAAACTAATTGAACTACTACCATGATTAATGAACAACAATTTCTTAGAGCAAAAAAAACCTAAATTTCATATATTAATTTAGGATTATTTATATGCTCTAACTTGAGATGTATGAGCCTCAGGGATCTCCATATCCGCCACATTATCGTTTCTTCTTTGTAAAAGTATAGGAGATGACTTGGTAATTCATAAGCACATATCACATATTTATTAACAATAGCTAATTAAATATAAACTTACTGTCACGACCAAATTAGTCAACCCTTCTACTCTAGCCGCCAAATGAGTTACTTGATTTTCCAATTGTAACAACCAGGTATTTTCAACCATTCGCATCCATTATAAGTGTACAGATAGACACTCATGCCGGAATTGAATTGCTCAAAATACCACGTTGTAAACAAAAATTTGGCCAACCTCAGAATATACAGTAAATAAAAATCACAGATCACAGACACAGAGTAATAATAATGCAACGGAAGTAAAAGAGATAGTAGTTCATGAAGCTACTATATAAATATATCAGAGTTACATAAGATACAATAGAAGAAATAAAGTACAACAGAAGTTTAAATATGATAACCAAGTACAAGCTGAATAGAACAACCGAACTGAAAAGATGAAACTTGACAAGTAGATAATCTCCAGCGATTCCAATCTTCAGAAAGTGAAAATCCAAATCTGTGAATAACTCAGCTTGACCCGAGCATAAATAAAAATACAAACACTCGAGTCAGGACATACATACTTATACAATGTAAACCAACTCAAGTGAACTGTAGCAAAGGTACAAGTAACTTAGAAGATGCTTGGGACCGCCCATCCTCTAAGGATCCGTTAAACTATTTACTATGTAGTAATATACGCTATATACAGTAGTGTCTAATCAGTAAAGTATAATCATATAGAAAATAGCGTTAAGGGGATGGTGA
Source organism: Allium cepa (assembly GCA_030765085.1). Lineage (NCBI taxonomy): Eukaryota > Viridiplantae > Streptophyta > Magnoliopsida > Asparagales > Amaryllidaceae > Allium > Allium cepa. Next base: position 454,102,383 of record CM060938.1, on the reverse strand, counting down.
ACCTTAACGCGGTCGGATCTTTAAAACCAAAATCGTAGTGGGATCGCTATAAGGAGATGACACGGCACGCGAGGCAATGCCAGGGTGGATACACCGTTTGCACTCCCGGACCGGTGGTGACGGCAAGCCAGCAGATTCCGCCCACCTCGAACAATACCCCCGAATCAAAGTGGTGCCACATATCGAATCAAAAAAGTAATAGAATGGTTTCCGATGGAGCATGCTCGATGAAAGGGTGCGACCCTTTGTGTAGCCCGGTATATTTCCTGTTTTAGTCATTTATGCCAACTCACGGGAGTTGGGTCCACGTAATATACCTCGAGAACGTCGCCACCATCCTACTTCATTCTGGAATCTCCAGCGCGTACACAGTTGTTAAGTGGTTTTCGGTATTGGCCGGCTATAAGACAATATCCGATCCCGGTCTCTTTAACAACCAATCGTTATTATAACCTGTAGTTATAACTTTAAAACAATATTTTATACTTCAAAAATAAAATGTCATTTCAACCGAAATCTTTATCAAAATATAGATTAAATCATTTCCAAACCATTTCAATATATTAAATTATCATATCCTTTCAAAACTTCCTTTCAAATCATTTTAATATATCAAAATATCATAACCTTTCAAAACTTCGTTCAAAATATCTTATCTTTCAGTACTTCCTTTCAAATTATTTTAATATCAAAATGTCATATCTTTCAAAACTCCATTTTCAAATCATTTTAATATATCAAAATATCATATCTTTTCAAAACCATATTTCAATCATTTAATATATCAAAATATCATCTCTTTTCAAAACCATATTCATTTCAAATCATTATTCATTTTATTCAATTTAAAATACCATTTCAATTCACATTTCAAAACATTTTATATTAAAAAAAAATCATTTTTAATCGTTAAAATGAAGTTATTATGTTCAATAATTAAATTTCCAAAATTTTCAACTTCCAAAGTTCATTTATTCACTTAAGTTTATCAAAACAGTGAAAATTCACTTTTCGTGGCATTTAGAAAACGCTACGGAAAGATACATTCAAAACAGTTCAATTAACAAAAGACAACATTTTAAAATGTTGTAATAGGGTTTACTTAAATTTCAAATAAACTTAATTAAATTCAAAAATTATAGCACTTACAAAAATTTCTATAATAGCTTTTAATTCAATTTAGCTTTTTAGTTCATTATCATCAACTACAACATTTACATTGTAATTAATAGCATTTCAAAAATGCAGTCAATTAACTTCAAATATTCAATATAATTTCTCAACCAATTATATTTTTTTATTTAAAACATTTTTTACTCATAAAATCATACATTTTCACATTCATAAACATCATTTAATTTTCCTCAAGTTATGATTTTATAAAGTTAAATTTCCATTCAAAAATCAAGATTTAATAATAATTCACTTATTAAATTGCAATGTTCAATTTTATATTCATTGCATTAAATTTCAACTTAACACTTAAGTTCAAATTCTCAAATATAACTTAGTTTTATTTTTATTTACTTAACTAAAAGTTCACTTTTAAGTCAATTTCATAAATTTCTAATTTAGTTATATTTCAAAATTTCAACTTAAAGTATTCATTCATTTCACATTTCAACTTTATTAAAAATCATTAATATGATATAAAATCACTTTGAATTCATTTAAATTCAAATTATCATAAATTTATCATAATTTCATATTCAATTTAATTTCCAATTATAATTAAATCAAATTTTCCAAAATAACTTACGTTCAAAATTTTCTAACTTTTCATTAATTCATTTTACTTACAATTATTCAGAAAATCAATAATATTTTACAAAAGTCCTTTTTAATTAGATTTAAATCAAAATGTTTTAATATTTACATTTCTAAAATAATTTTAAAATTTTTAGAAAACATATATTAACTACGGGTCTGTATATAATTTTCTACACTAGGAAAAGTGATACGGGTAATATATCATTTCAACCCGTAATTTACAAAGAAAATCCGGGTTTTATCATTTCAAACCCGCAATCCCAAGTAAATGAAATAAATTGAAAATCATTCAGGCCTATCATTTCAGCCCATAACAATTTTCCCTTATTCTAAAGTCCGTTCGGGTATGTATCATTTCAACCCATAGTGATTTCTAATTTACATGGAACTTGCAGTGTGATAAACTGATAAATATACAGAATAGCATGAAATAACAGTAACATATGATATAACAGGTGTAATAACAGGTGTGAACATCATATGATAATAATATAAGTAGTTATAACATGTTAATATAGTTCTACAGGTTCGCAGGGTGTCAATTTACTACTTATATAAGTACATAATGTCTGGTGAGAAATACTCACATTTTTATGCTGGAGATATTAATTTGAATGACACAACGGATCCAGAAGGCACGACCTTTGATTTTGAGTGGAGAGAAATAGCCAAGATATCATCTTGTAAACAACCCTAAAACAAGACAATATAACTTATGAATATTCAACCAAAACAATATAAAAATAATTGGAAATTGAAAGGCAACAAAGAGAAGATTACTTGACCTTTCTACAACCATTCAAAAGCTTGACTAAGGGGTTCGTTTTCTCAGCCATGATGATGATATGAGTGTGGGAGAGACAAGGCTAATAGCCTTGCAAACATTCAAACAAAACAAACAAATAACATAAGTTTTCAAACCCAAGTTCAATAAAACAATGTTAGAATTAAATGCATAAAACAAAGCCAAAGTTTTTGCACTTGCTTTCTACCGCCTATGCTTCAGCTATAGATCTGAAATACATGTCTAAGGAGTGGGTTAGGATCAGGTCTTGGGCTCATAAGGGTCAGCCATAGCTTGGAAGTAATGGTGCAAAGGTGGATGGACATAGGTGCAACAAAACAACAACTACAAGGCAAAATTCATCACTTCTATGCTATAAATGGGTTCAGCCATAGGCTCTAGGGGCATGGCCAGTGGGTCCAGGTGGTGGTGGGTGATGTGGAAGAGGGTGGAGGTTAGGTCAGAGGTGGTGGTGGTGGTGGAAGTGGCGGCAAAAGGTGGATGAAGGTGATGGTACCAAAGCTAGGTCAGCTTGAGTGCATATGTGATGGATTTGCGGATTTTGGTGGTGGTGTTTGCCTTGGGGTTGCTTGGCCTGCCATGGTGGTGATCTAGGATGGATGATGATCAGAGAATAAAGTGGTGGAGGTTGGCCTAGATCTTGTTGAGGAGGAGTGGAGCCATGAAGTTGAGAACAAGTTGCAAAATCACATAGAAAAACTAGAAAACAAGAGAAGAGAAGAAGATTTTACCAAATTTTTGCAAGATGGAGGCCATGATTTTTTTTTTAGGGTTGAGAAGCTTTGGTAATTCGTGAAAATGAAGACAAGAAGTCAGCTGAAGATAGTATAAGGAACGGCCAAAATAATTTGATGTATTGATTGAAAAAGAAACGGTAAAAGAAACGATGAAACGACTTTACGTTTCTTAGCTTTTAAAACCTTCCATACTTCCTTTTCTTTTAAATCAAGTAAAACAAAATAACTTCAGCAAGTACATATAAAACCGAAACAAAGTGGAAAAATAAATAAATATATAATTAAATTTAAAGAAAATAAAAAAAGAATTAAGGAAATTGCTTAAAAATTGAAAACAGGGTTCAAAAATTACAATTAAAACATCAATGGCTTTGGAAAAATATCTACTTCATTTTAAAAATATTCTAAAGCAAATTTTGAAATAAAAAAATTTATTTATCATTTCTAAAATAAAATAAATAATTAAATTGGAGAAAAATAGAAAAGAACTAAAGAAAATGTTTAAAAATTGAAAACATGGCATGGAAATTACAAGAAAAATACTACTAGCTCTAGAAAAATTCCTACCTCACTTCAAAAATATTAAAAGACAAAAACATACATAAAATAACACATCAATACATATTACAATAAAATATGACAAAGAAAAATAAAATTTATACTATTAAAATAATAAAATTGCAGAATAAACAAATTGCACTCAATATTGAAATATACATAACTTTCACAATTTAAATCCGTTTCCAACGAAACAAAAAGCAGTGTTCTTAAAATTTTATGTACTTTCATAATAAAATATAAATTTTCAAACTTTTAAAATTTTAAATTAAAAGTCAAAGTTTGACTATTTTGACCAAAAATTCACTTTTTGGAAAATATTCTTTGTAGTCATGCTTTGGAATGATAATTCATATCAAAACTAAAGTTTATCATTCAAAATAAATAAAATAAGTTTTTAAATCAAAAATTCAATTAAAATAATTAAAATTTACAAAAAAAATAAATCACAAAATACAGGGTTGTTACACCAATGTAATCACCTTTTTTGAATTAGTTGAATAAACACCCATTTGAGATGGTAATACACCAAAACCCAGTCCTCTCACCCTTCCCCTATGTTCATTTCCAAAAACATGTGACACCCCATCTCCACTTACCGATGTTGTTCCATGAGAGCTTCGAGCACTATTGTGCTCTTTTATCTTAGCCTACAAATCAAAATAGACCATTTCAAGAAAAATGAAATATGAATAAACTATCATCCCTCAATGTTCAGTTCAATGTATTTAATATTTGTAGTGAAATATTGATCGTAGAAAATATATATGAGCTGATATATGAGTGGATCGTAGAAATATTGATCCCTCAGTGTCAAGTACATACGAGTTTTGAATAAATATATACACTCATATCTCAAAAGAATAAAAAAAACTTACGATGCAATTGGCAACAACGGAATTCGGTGGGTCTCCATTTTTCTTTATATGGGCTTTGCACCACAGCGTCTCTGCTAATATTTGATATTCTAGTTTCCTTTTTCTGCAAATAATAATAGTAAGAAGATGAACCAAAGAAAAAAAATATTATTGATGTAAATGTACATGCATTTCTTACCATATCTTCAACTAATCTCGCATAACCCTTTCTGCGCATTGTATGTGGAAGTTTATTTTTATCTCTCAGTGCTTTGAATTTTTTGCTAGTTTCCTACATAGGAGAAATTGATTAATAAACTATTATGTACCTTTTAATTTATACTGAATAAAATACAACTTATTACCTCAAATTTGTCCGACAACTTTTCCTTAACAAAGTCGTTCACTCTTGAACATTTTCTATAGTATCTGGTTTTAGCATCGCTAATCTAGAGGAAGCGTCAAAGCAAGTAGAAGCTACTTTAATAGCCGAAACTAATCTTGGCTTTGCCTCTCTCCATCGTACTCCTAACATCTTAAGCAATAAACCCTTGTATGCTTCATCCACCATGAATCTTGGCTGCACAACAAAAATCAGAAAACTGAATTCAAGTGAAGTATAGTAAAATGAATTATGAAAATAGGTCTAGAGCCAACGTTAAGCAATATAAAATATTATTCAGTGTATTTGGATGACAATTTAAGCAAATTTTAACTAAAATTTATATCTTAGGCAGTTATACTCTTCGCATTCAATAATAATGTTGATCATCTTGTGTTTGAAGTTTGAAACATCAACTGTGAAATGCAGACCTTAAAATCATTTAAAATTTATATCTTAGGCAATTATACTCTTCGCATTCAATAATAATAATGTTGATCATCTTGTCATTTACTAGAAAAATGATAAAAATGTAAGAGGATTATGACTCATCTAAATGTTCTCATAAAAAAAATTCTTAGCTTATTTCATACCTAAATACAAGTCCATAAATCTTTCTTTAAATTTGCATCGACTTTTTTCCACTCTGAAATGGTTAAAGGTACCATCTTCCTTGCTAAGATACCAAGATAGGATGATAAGTGCTTAGAGTTGGAGCCAATTGGTTGACCTCGATCGTCGAATTCAATTTCGGCCTTTCCATTCGGCATACAAGAAAACGTTTTCATCATCGTCTTCCTCCTTTTTTTCTTTGACATCTCTTGTTGAATACCATCATTATAATCTGGGTTATTCAAGGCATCCATGGCGTTAAGTGGGTCTGTGTTTAAGGGAGTAATATTTGAAGATTCAGTTGATTCAGGGCCAAGATTGAGATTTGAAGACTGGACTTGAACGAGTCAAACTTCGAAGCTATCAAGGCAAGACGTCCGGAGAGACGACTGTGAAGCCTATTTGCTTACGTGCAACCAAGATCACAAGGCAAATAAAAATCCACCATAGAGATTCAAAAAACCTAAAGCCGTAAGTGTTGGGTCGGTACCAACCCTACCCTATGGGTCGGTACTGACCCTTAAATACTCAAACATGGTTACCCATCTTCTGCTTACATGTCCTACATGATGCCAAAAAGCCTATTTCCAGTATTGTCTTGTTGCTCCAATGCAATTCCCTATCGATCTCCATAACTCTTGAATCAACAACTTCATTCTTTTACAACTCCATCATTTGGACTATGAACAAGCCATTATTGATGCAAACAACTACGGAATCACAAAGCTAACCATAAGATGATCTTACGTGAAGAGTTGAAGGTGGCCAATTTGGCAATCTTATGGGTCGGTGCCGACCCCTACCCTTGGAGTTATACCGACCCATACAAGTTGATGAGTTAGCGACCCATTTTCTTAGAGAACTGGTCCATAGTAAGGAAAATGGTATGGAGATCTTTTGTGTGAGATTTTAGGCTCACTACCTTTAAGAGGGTATGGATCATTTTTTGGATCTTTTGGGCTCTTACTTTCTTTTCTTTAATTTCTTGTAATCTCTATCGGAGTCATATCGACCCCTAACAAAGTCATACCGACTCATAAGAACTTCTTCCTATAAACAACAATATAATAAAGGAAAACTTGAAGTGGGCGTGCGCTAGAGTATTCGAACCACCATAAATCTCTTTGTGCACTTTCTTACTTGTTTTTCATTTATTTTCATCACTTTTCTATTCCGTATTCAATCTATTAGGTTTTTGTGTCATTTTTTGTTCAGACATTCTGATTCTTTCACTGATAAATACTTGAACCCGCTGATTTAAGACTTGAGAAGATTCGTAATGACTAGACAATCAATTAGAAGGACAATTGTCGAATTAAATCAATTAAGGGGGCCAATAGGCGTCCTTAGGAGATAACTGCCTATCAATCTACATCACCGAGGATGAGATGGAAACCATGATGAACCGATCATAGGAAAGGATGATTGCTTGCTAGAAAGAGATAATGGAGAATTTCTTCAGGAGAATGGGATACATGGGAACAACCGGAGTTGCTACAAATTTGAATCAAAGACCAGAAGCTGAAGTGTAGGTGACAAGAAGTAGAGTAGGACGACCCAGGACAAACACTAAGTTGAACAAAGGGTTGGTACCGACCCACAAGCATGGGTCGGTACCGACCCCTGAGGGCTTGGGGGCATGCTTCAGCCTGGCCTAAGAGGGAACGATTTGCATCTTGGAGATGATGCAGAGTGTATGAATGTGAATAAGAATGCGGAAGTACGACCAGAGGAGTATGTACAAGAATTCCTTACAGAGTCGAAGGGCAGGCTAAGAATGTAAACTTGGGAGTTCACTTGAATGAAGATAACAGACTAGTTGAGATAGTGAGATGGGATATAAGGGGTGGATTGCCCAATAAAAGTTTGGAATATGTGGGTAGGAGTCCATTCACTCTGAATATTCGTTATGCTAGGAATCCCTCTAATTTCAAGTTGCTTATGTTGGAAACGTATGATGAAAAGACCGATCCAATGGTTCATTTGATGAGCTACATCCGGCACATGGAGGTGTTGGATGCATCTGAACAGATTATAAGATGGTGTTTCCCTTTATATTTGACAGGTTTGGCGGCGTTATGGTTTAGACACCTGGAGAACGGTTCCATTAGCACATGGGCCTAGTTGGTGAATAGATTTGTAAAGCAATTTGTGGTCCATATCTCATGACCCAAGAATGTAACGGGTTAACAAAAATGAAGCAGAGGGCTAAAGAGACCCTCGGGAGGTTTCCAACAATACCTAATGCGGCAGTAGCAGCAGTTGATAAGCCAGACCCTTCGATGGTTTTGATGGTGGCGGTGTCATGGATAACCGCAAAGATGAATTTTAAGGTGGCTTTAGAACAGGATCCTCCCAGGGATCTCGTAGAATTTATCATGAGGCTGAGAGATATTTGCATCAGGAGGATGCCAAGGCTAATCAGGAAGAAATCAATACTGTGGATGGTGGAGGACTGCTCAGAGAAGGATCCAGCAAAGGCAAAGGAAAGTGAAAGACGGATGATAGCTTTGATATATCAAAGCGATAAAGGAAGGAATTGAAATTCTCTTCTTACATGGATTTAAATGAGACCCCAAAGCATATTTTTCTAGATATTAAAGGATAGATCCCATGTCGAAAGCTAGCAAGAAGAGAACCCATAGAGCGTGAAAAGGCACCTGGAAAATACTATTTATTCCATAAGCTAGATGGGCATAAAACAAATGGTTGTAGGCATATGCGGGATCTGACCGAGGAACATGTCAGAGATAACAGATTACACAATATGTAAGAAGCTTACCTGCATAGTGGAACAAAAGTAGCCATCAACTGCAATGAATGGAAATGGCCCTGGATCAAGGTTAACAATAGTCATCTCTTGATCAAGATGGTAGGGAATTAGATTTGGTTCTTGGACTATATTTCCCCTTTTCAATAAACTTTGAAATAATATAGTCTAGCCACTTACTCGTATATGGGATCTCGAACCATCCCTGGGCACATTTTGTGCTAGATGTTAGGCTTTAATGCCCGGAGAGGCGGGTATCCTAATTTTTGATTTTTTGTTTCTTAGCATTTGAATTCGATTCCATCAAATAAATAATTGATTATTGAAACCCACTTGAACATGGTGACTGATATGAGTCACTTTAAATCCTATCCAGAAGACAAAACCAGAGTACAAGAAGCAAGTCCTCTCACCAGAGCGTGAGCGGATAGACTTGCTTGTTGTTGGGTCCCTTTGTCGAAGAGCAAGCGGATGAGCTTGCTTGTCGTTGAGTGCCCTCATTAAAGAGAAAGCAGATTTGGCTCAGCAATAGTCTGGAGAGACTATTGACCTGAATTACTTTAAGTCCCATCTGGTAAAATGGAACCAACATGCAAGAAGTTAGTCACCTCATCGGAGCGTAAGTGGATGAGCTTGCTTTTTATCGAGTTCCCTCATCGAAGAGCGAGTGGATTGGGCTCAACAAGGATCCGAGAGACCATGGATTTGATTATCAGTCCCAAACGACCATAGATTTGATTATCGGTCCGAAATGATCATAAATTTGATTATCGACCCCGAACGACCGTGGGTTTGATTATCGGCCCTGAATGGCAACGAATTTGATTATCGACCCCTAACAGCCATGGATTTGATCATCGGCCCTAAATGATCGTGGATTTGATTTTCGACCCCAAATGATCACGAAATTGATTACCGCCCTCAAATGGGTATAACCTCAATTAATGATCTGAAGAGGTCGTGGATTTAACTACCAGCCCTGAATGGTCACGAATTTGATTACCGATCCAGAGAGATCACGCATTAAACTGAATATGAAACATTCAGGAGAGATCATACCTTCGGACATATATTGATTATGATAAAAGGATTTGAATGCCTTATAATTGGAATAGAACTGACAAATCCCAGAAGAACACGAGATGATTTTAGTATGACATCTCTGAATGAAATCGGAATGATAACGATGTAAATCCTAGATGAACATGGGAAGATTTAGATATGTAATGCGATAATTTTAAACGAAATCAGAATGATGATAATATATAGATAACACTTAGGCAAATTCTAGAGTTTTTGGCTATAACAGATTTGGAATGACCTTTGATTCACAAGAAAATCCAAAGGAACTAGACAACTCACCGAGATTGAAGTACCGAAGACCTCACCTACTAAAGATCAATATTTGGGATTTGTTCTTGAACAAAGCACATCTTCCATTTGCAAGACGTAATTTTGGAGGCAAGTATTATCCTGCCTTTTGACCAAGCAGTGTACGAACAAACTCGACGAATCAAACTTCGAAGTTATCAAAGCTGGACAGTCGGAGAGATGACTGCGAAGCCCATCTGCTCATGCACGACTAAAATCACCAGGCAAATACAAGTCCACCATAGAAATTCCAAAAACCTGAAGCCACAAGTGTTGGGTTGGTACCGACCCCAACCTATAGGTCAATACCGACCCCTAAATACTCCACCATGATCATGCATCTTCTGCCAACATGTCCTACATAATGCTAAAAACCTATATCGAATATTGTCTTGTTGATCCAATGCAATTTCCTATCGTTATCCATGAACTCTTGAATCATCAACTTCATTCTTTTACAACTCTGTCATTTGCCCGTGAATTGATGTAAATGACTATGAAATCATGAAGCTAATCATAAGACGATCCAACATGAAGAGCTATAGGAAACCAATTTGGAAATCTTATGGGTTGGTACCGAACCCTACCCTTGGAGTTGTACAGACCCATACAAGTTAATGAGTTGTCGACCTATTTTCTTGGAGAACTAGTCTATAGCAAGGTAAACAATATGGAAATCTTTTATGTAAGATTTTAGGCTCCTTACATCTATAAATAAATAGGTATGGCTCATTTTTCAAGATCTTTTTGGCTCTTGCTTTTTTTTGTTTCTTGAAATCTGTATCGATGTCATACCGGCCCCTAAAGGATTCGTATTGACCCGTTAGAACTCCTGCCTATAAATAACAATATAATAAAGGAAAATTTGAAGTGGACGTAGGCAAGAGTACGCCAAACCACTATAAATCTCTATGTGCAGTTTCTTACTCGTATTTCATTTATTTATTTTCACTTCTCTATTCTCTATTCAATCTATTGGTGTTTGTACCATTTTTGGTTCAAACAGTTCCTTAAGTCAATGTAAGTAGGCAAGCAACATTGCCAAGTTGATAGTAATCATACTACCACGAACTAATCATCTTCATATTAGAAAAATAATTTAATCATAAATTTAATATCCCGACCTAAAATAGAATTAATTCAATACTATGAAAGAAAAAGAAGTAATTATAAAGATATGAACCCTCTGTAATAAGTATAGAAAAGAAAATGTAATTCAAAATGAAAAAACTTAAAATTTATATTGGAAAAAAGAATAAGTTAACCCACATTTTAAAAGATTTTAAGGTGAGTGTTTACATAACGTAACAATGTCATCTAGGAAATTAGACTCCTACACTTGTGAATAGAAAATTTAGATCTGAAGATTATAATTAAGAAGAATTTTGGTGGAATAAATTATAATTTGACAAAGGAGAAATATTCATAGAAATGAAAATGGCCGAAGTAGTATGAAAACATAATTTCACAACAAAATTGTGGAGCTATAATAAGGTCTCAATAGTTAAACTTGAACAAACTAGTAACTGAAATATTGATACTATGCACAATGATGCATCCTTCATATGAAACAAAAAAAATTAAAAAAAAAAAAGCAATCTCACTTACTTGGTCAACTAATCACTAAAAAAATCAATGATTTTAAATATAAATTCATATGCTTTTAGAATGAAAGATAAAAAGCATGAAAAATTATTGATTATAATAGTCGTCAATAAGGGATTCATCGCAATAAAAAAAATCTACTGTTTGATGAATAGTGTCGAAATGAGCTATCTACTTCCTAAAAAATTTATGGAAAAGGGGCTTAAACTATATAAGTGTGAAATTTTATTAAATCATATAACAAACATATTTGACAAAAAAATATCCATAATAAAATAATAGTGCCTGCCGATTAAATTAGAAAGAGAAAGTAAAGATTCACTCTATTTGGGATGACAAATCATCTTTTTTCCTAATATGGCAAATACCTGACTGTATTTATCCTGTAAATCTAGTAATCTTAAGAGTCCCCCCACCAAACTAAATGCCATCATTGACCTTGGTGCCATATTTCACTAAAACACCACAGTTTGGTCTTCCATTTACATCCATATATGAAACATACATAACAAAAACAAAATTAATCAATTATAGTTATTATATTATGTAAACGAATGATGATACTATCTAGTGAATATTGATTATTCCATGCCTGAGAGACTTGATAGATAATTTGCTTCTTCCACTAAATTTTTTGACTTCGTCAAAATATTTATATCAATGTAATCAATGCTTTCCATTGAGTTATAACAGCTCAAGTTTTGGCTGTTATCACAAAAAGTTAACAACCTTGAAACTTTCTCCATTCTTTTGAGGAAGCAGGATACAACTGTAAGAATGGAAAAGTAATTGAGGAGAAGAGAAGGAAATAAACAATAAATCAATTTGAAACCACAGATAAAGGATTGAAAAAAAGGCAGTGAAAGATGAAAACCGCATGGAACATGCATTGGATGAAGATGCCTGCAAAAGGAAAATTAAAAATACGAGACGATTTGTAAATAAAGAGATATAGAAAAGTAGAAAATTTTCTAGGCAATTCAAATGGTGGAACCAAAGGATAGTGGAAAAAATGAATGGAACACTTGAGAATTGAGTTTGAGAAACTCAATTTTAATATTATAATATAGATATATGTATAAATTTTGAAGCATTGATCCAAGGATCAATAATGCTTTCATAAATCAATTGTTTATTCATAAGATTTACTTCAAAAAAAGCAATGTAGATAAGCAAAGAGAAAAGACATGCATTGACAGACAAAAAGAACCAGAGGAAGTAATTCACCATGTAGCTATTCGTTAGCATAGCAAATAAACACAGAACCTTTTAAACAAAAACATCGATTGTTCCTTACATCAAAGCCCAAGCGAAAACCGAAAAGAATTTAGTACTAGAATTACAAAAAAAACTGTTTGGTAAAAGTAATAAAGAAACTATGCTTTTATAGATTACTTTATCTTGTATAATATCTTTGATGATCATATCAAAAAATTCAAACATAGTATTATAAAATCCTCGTAATACTATGATTGCTACAATATCAAAGGTCCATACCCATATCATCATCATTAATATAAATAATACATTCAATCCAAATCAAGGTTGAAATTATTTATTTATAAAAAAATTTGCTAACCTCAATTGTGATACATAGTTAAATCAATATTTCACGACTTGATATTTCAAATTCACCAAAATCTGTATTTGTTCATTAGCAGCATTTCTCAAAAGTTTTTCAAAAACTTGCCTTTATACTCCAGATTTTGGCATCATCACACATTTTAAAATATTAAAAGATTTCATATTTGACCAAAAATAGGAAAAATATTCAAGCCTTCTCAAAAACCGTAATTCAATCATCACAGAAATCATTAATTATAGGATTTTGGTATCATGGAACCACTACAACAGTTTACAGTTTTATGAAGTTAGAAAGATTACTAAAATTCTACATATATTTGGACTTCATACCATCTAATGCAATAGACAGTAATTAACAAAGGGGAAATGAGAGGATAGACGATTGACTTTGAAAATGGAAAATACATAAATGGAAATTTGCGAAGCTTACATCAATAATTTGCATTGAGTACTAAATCAGTTGGCAAATAGAATGGATTTGATGCTATCGAGGATTGGTAGGTTGATCCATTACCCTTTTTTCCTTGGTCGTAGGTAGTAGCCTAGAAAATTTAGGGTTGTTGAAGATGAATTTGGTTCTAGGGTACGATGAAAGAAGAAGAATGGAGATAAAGGAAATTTGGTTCTAGGGTTGGAGGATAGTATTTTTGGTGAGCGCGGGAGTGTTTTGTTCCTAGGGTGTAACGAAGCTCTTATGAACCATTAGATTTGGCTCCTTTACACATATCAGCATACTATTTTTGGGAAGAAAAGGAAACAAAGGATCTTCAGAGCTAAGTAGTTAATGTTAGTATCAAGTACGTATCGGTTAAGTATCGATATGAGATATTTTAAAAATCGTTACAATATCGGATAATATGGACGAAATATCAGACATGTGTAGAACATATTATAAACGTATTACGTTATGCTGCTAACTGATGTTAAATTTTCAAATATTTGGATATGTAATTCCAGATTACTATCAAAGACTAATTGCATGTAGTTTACAGATTACAATCAATTTAATAAAATAATTTTTTAAATACAAATCAAAACATTGGTTCATAAAAACCGAGAAACATGTATACAGTACATCTTTATTATTTTCATTATTTTATACTATATTCATTGTTTCTTCAGTCATTTAATCATTTACATTACTTTCCCAAATTTTTTTTATTTATAGTTCGTCGTTTTCGTTTTCACTTAATTTATTGAATAAGCAATGTTAATTGGATATCAATTACTACTTTATCTCGTTTATTATCCATATGTCATATATATAATTTTACTACTCTTCAACTTTTAAATCTTGGTTCATGGTAATAACTAATAAAACAAATTTTCATAGGCTAGCTTACCAATTAATAATGGTGAACAAAAAAACAACTGAAAAGAAAAGTAGCTCTTTCAAGATCTTGCCTATAGTGGTGAAGTTTTCATGGAAAATAAAACATGTAAAATAATGGAATAAGTAAAATTTTCTTTATTGAAAGAGTAACGTAGAAGACTAAAACTGTATGGTTAAAGCAGGAAAATTAATGCATCGGGATCTCTAATATGGTCATGATATTATCATTCATCATATACAAAGAAACAAATATTGAGAATGTAAGGTCATTTATTTGCAAATACATTTCTCTAATACATACAAGAATGAACAATAATTTTTAAAAAATATTGTGTATTTTGCACTAAATATCGGAGTGATTATCGATAAATATCAAACAATATATCGCAAATAAAATTTTGAAAAAGTATCGTGTTAGGAGCGATATGAAATATATCGACGATATATCAGCAATATTAACTTCATAGCTTCAGAGGAATATCGAGCTTTCATATAATATAATGGATTTATCATAATTATTGATTGTTATTAACTATCAATTTTTTAATAGTCGTTATTAACTAATAATTATTTGAAATCAATTATTAAATACTAAATATCGCTTCATAATAATTAAAATTTATTATTTATTAAATTATCAAATATAAGTCTTAATTATTATGTAACTAAATATGTCTATTGCAACTGGCTATGAAGTTGTTAAAAATACGTTTATTACTACTGGCAGGAACATGCAGCTGTTAAAAATATGTCTATTGAAAATGGTAGGAAAATGCAATTATTAAAAATATGTTTACTACAACTGACATCAAAACATAGTTGTTAAAAAAATGTTCATTGTAACTGACAGAAAAATGTAATTATTAATATAAATGTGACAAAATACGAGTTGTCAAAGACCATTTATTGCAACTGTCGTATTGGCCAATTGTAAGTAACTAGTTACAAATTGGTCGTTTTCTTGTAGTGTTATACATCAAAAGATAAGTGCAACAATGTGTCTCACACTAACTTTTTACAAAATTAAAAGCTTTAAAATAGTTATGGAAAATTACTTTTTATTAAGTTTTCTCATGTTTTAAAGCTTAAAATAAGGAGTTACTAGTTCAGACTTCAAATTATATTCTTTTCCAAAGATTTCTAACATTGATGTTTCTAACTCATTTTAAAATTTTGTCCATATTTTTCTTGTAAATTTCCTAAAGCTTGTTAGAACATTTAGAAAATTATAAACCAGTTTATTTTCTTTAAAAATATCTGATGTCTAATGATTCTAACTTTTCAAAAAACATTTCTTTAACACTTAAGTTGGAGCAAGTGAAAACAACCTAAGTTACATAAGCCTAGCTACATCTAACAGTGCTTTAAGTGCATAGGATTTCATCCCCTCTTCTTCAAAAATGGTGAACTCAAGTCTATCCTCCAAAATAGTGTCCAACTCCAATGCTGAAGCACTTTAGCTATCAATTTAAATCAAATGGAGTTTTTGCAACTATTTCTAAAATAAAAATAGGGATTCCACTTTAGCTGTGAAGATTTACTCTAAATTTGAGAAGTCCTTCTTTCATGTCCCCTTCACACCTTATCAATATCACACCTATTTTTTTTATATGGGCCCAATGGTACTACCTTTCTTCTATTCACCTTTAGATCCACAATTTACATGCTACTACTAGTTGGTATAAGGAATCTCTATTAGCGTTTCTTTATGGAATAAGTGTGATGGATTTATTTTTCACCCCATATTTTGATAACCTTAACATTTATCTTAATTCATAGTTGTTTGCTTATATAAAGGACAAGCCAACAACCACCTTATGAGTTAGAATATATAGTTGTGGTATATAAATTAATATATATATATATAATATAAACTTACAAATATGCCCTCTCATACGCTCTATTTTTTATGGAATTGCTTAACCCATGCTCTGATACCAAGTGTAACAACCCGCACATCTAGATAGATCAATCCAAAGCCAAAAATGGTGCTTGAACTTGCATCATGCCAAGAAACATAATTTGTTAGGGTTTTATGGTTTGCATGATATAGAGACAAAACATTCTACATTTTCATATCCCATGGCAGAAGGATATAAAATATTAATACTGACATATGCAAATTAGATAGTAGTCTCAACTTAGATGTGGTCTATATAATAATGCCTCTAGGCGACAAATATATAAGTGTCTGGCTGATAGATAACATGGTATAAGGTACATGAAAATAAATTATAAATAGAAGTATCTTTGGAGCGCCATATCACCTCCTCCATTCACCCTGCCTTGCTTATGTTACTTACTACTTTGACCACTTATGATAAATTTAAAGAGGGAAAAATGGAGGGGCTCAAACAAAGTCTTGTTAGTGAATTATATCACTGGTGTATGGTGCTGACAAGCAATCAAAGTTCTATTATGTCCTACACAACTTAAGAGTGTTCTTTAATGCATGCATTATATATATAAGGAGCTAGTAATTGCACATTATAAGTTGACTGTCCTAAGTGTTTCAATTTAATTATGATTTGCGAAAGCTTCACTCACATGTGGAGCATACCGAAACTTAATAATTCATAGAGGCATCTCTACTGTATGGCCTCAATGGTAGACCACCAAACAATACATTCAATTAACATCCTTGATAATGGTTGGTTGGGTTTCACCTATCTGAGTATACATCCAGCTCCCAACCCACTCATTGAATCACAACCCGGTGATACTTACCACCATGCATTGTTGCACTAAATGGAGACTAGAGTATACATTCAGTGCTCGACCCCACTCATTGAATCGTCGTCCAACGATACTTGTTATCCATGTATTGGTGAATCTCCTCATTAGTCCATATCCTAAATTCAATATGGTTACACAAATAGCATCAAGGGTTGATCTAATCCTTACATAGGACTTACGGATCCTACTACGATGAACGTCTTTACCCACTCTTTCTAGCTTTCACCAATTTATAATTACGACCGGCTATAAACGATAAAAACTCCCTATTGTGATATAATTACATGCCATATTGAGTTCCACACTTAATAAATTCATGAAGTCGGAAGCTAGGACGTCACCAAATGAGATACTATTCCATCTTTTTATATGATTCCATTCAACTACGTAAACTCCAAAGAGATAAGGAAGTGGAAATGAATTTCTCCAATCCTTCCTTCTCGGTGTGCACCAGTCCAGGTTCAACTTGGGCTGGCTGTAGTGGTTCGGACGTCTGAATAATATTTTAGACATCTGACCCTCATATATAAAAACTCTTTTCTAGGCATTCAAATGTCTGTTTTCTTTCTCAGACATTTGACTTTGATTCCAAATGTCTTAATAGGGATTTGGACATCTGAGTTAAGTCAAATTTATACTTGTAACAGCCCATCTTTTCACAATATTTATTAATGTTTTTAGTTATTAATATACGGTGATTTTCCGTTTAATGTTGTTAGTTCTTCTAACGTAAAATTTCAAAGTTGATAAATTTAAAAAAACCATGTAGAATTCTTATCAGCACACTTAGTTAAATAAACACATAATTTTTTTATTGGGCAAACAAAAACAATCGTCGCTTGCACTGAACGAATCCATAAACGGGACACATATATAAATATAAATAAGAAAATACAAGTTTCTCTCTCCTTCCACATACACATCAACATTCTCATCATCAAGGCAAAGAAAATAACAATTGGCAATACCTAATAACACTTGGCAAAAATATTTGACATTTGGCAACATGAATAGTATTTAAGTTTTAGGAAAGAGTAATATTATTAGAGGCTAAAATGCATAATTCACATCATTATAAATATATGTTAGTTTTCTTCATTAAGATCACCTTAGGAAAGAAATGAATATACCTCCACAACTTCTTTATATCTTGATCATGAAAGAAATATAAGTTGATTAAACATATGGTTAACCCGTCTTTTGGTAAGGTAGTACGCATGTTGATTTAACCTAACAGACTTCTCGATCATCAAGCCAGAAAGCTCGGAGAGATGATTATCGGGGTTGGAGGTGATTATATTTGGAACTATGGATGATAGTTGGATGGATTCTAATGGATAGCACTCAAAATATGGCTAAGTATGGAAGTAATACTCCCTCGAGGAAAGGGATCAGAATAGAGGGATCGGATTGAACAGGATGCACACAACACAACTCAATGATGATCACTCCATAACTCAAAACCACAAGGTGGATTGAAGTGAAATTTTGAGGAAAAGAAGAAGTAACCCTAGGGATCTCACATCAACTAGAGCAATTTGGAGAGATCGGCCCTCTTCCCTCCTAAGGATAGGCTATAATCAGCTTTCGCAACATATCGCAACAAAGATCGATCAATAACTCAATATTTATAGATCCAACTGACATAAAACTTGGAGGACAAGTATATTATTTTATGGGGGACCAACAATAAGGATCGCCACCAATAAATCAATAAAAATAGGGATCGCGCCCGATCCCTATTTTGGAGTCCAAGTTTCTTTGGGCTGGGTCATCTGGGCCAGAAGGTTCTTCTAGCGAAATTTCAGCCTGATCCGTACACATCTTCCCCTATAAATGCAGCAGGCATGACATTAGAAAAGAGATATTCTTTCTGCTTCATTCTACCTTCTACCTAGGCTATATTATGCCATTTTTGTTTTGAGATTTCATGGATTTGTAACTGTAACAACAGCATAAACGAATAAAAGGAAAATCCTTAGAGTGGACATAGACCAAAGTTACCTGAACCACTATAAATTTGTGTCTCTCTTTACTTGCCTTCTGTTTTCATTTTATTATTCTTCAATTTATATTCTTTATATTATATTATCTGAGATCTATGACTGAACATTTATGCTTTTACGAAACTAGGTGTTGGTGGTCATTTTTGATGTCGACATTTTGATGCTTTCACTAAGAAAGCTAGCCCTCGTTGATTTGGAATTTGGTCTCAAAGTTTGAAAAAGATCTAGAGCTTATATTTGGAGCAATGGTGAGATAATCAACAAGGAGAGTGCTACCAGAAAGGATCCACCGTCGAGGGAGTCGGGAGGTTTCCTTAAGAGCTGGAGTTAATCAAGCATCTATCTACATCACTAGGGTTGAAATGGAAACGACGATAGAAGCTATGAAAGAAAGGATGCTAAAAAGATAGGAGGAGACGATGCAGAATTTACTCCAACAGATTGGTCAAGCGAGAGCATAGAACCAAGGGGATGGAGTAGTAGCAACTAATGACAACTTAGATCAAGGATATGAAGCAATAGTAATCGCTGGAAATCAGAATCGGGTACGTAAAGATGGAGCTATTGGACAAAGGAATGGGACAGAGCAGCTAGGGGTAGTCCCAGGTCATCTTAAAGGGATCGGGACCGATCCCTCCAGAGGGATCGGCCCTGATCCCTAAAGGCTTAGAGGCATACCCTTGAGTATGATCGATCGCGATGCTGGAGAACCAACAATCGGTCTCATGGAGCTTGGTGCGAATTGAAATTTGGATGCTCGTCCGAAGGAGTACTTTCAGAATTACCTCGTGGACTCGAGAGGTAGTTTGGAAATGATGATAGGAGACTACCACTGGATGAAAATGACAGGTTTGCAGAGATGTTCAGGTAATTTATACATGGAGGACTGGTAAACAGGGATTTGAAGGATGTAAATAGGAGTCCATTCACTCCTAACATTAGGAATGCTAGGAATCCAATGGAGTTTAAACTACCGATGTTGGAAGTATATGACGGGAAGTCAGACCCAAGTATTATATAATGAGGTATAAATGGCACATGAAAGTAATGGCGACATCATAGGAAGTCATGGCACGATGTTTTCCCCTATATTTAACGGATATAATGTTCAAATAGGTGGAGAGTGGTTCTATTGGCACATGGACGGAATTGGTTGAAAGATTAATCAGAAAGTTCTTGGTTAACGTTTCGAGACCTAAAAATATGATGAGGCAATACTGAAAGAGAAGACCAAAGAGTACCTAAATAATTTTTTAACACGATTTGATGCCGCAGCGGCATCGGTGGATTGGCCAGGTCCATCCATGCTTTTGATGGCAGCTGTATCAGGAATTGCCAATGGCATGGATTTCAAGGATCCATTGGTGCAAGATCCACCTATGGATCTTAGGGAGTTTTATCATGAAACAGAAAGGTTCGTGCAGCAAGAAGACGCACAATCTGACAAACCGGAACGCTGTGCAAAGCGGAGGATCATCAAAAGATGCAAACAAGAATGATAAAGGCAAACATACTGGATGATGGGATGAAAAGGCGATGGAAACAGCAGGAGCCGAAGTTCTCCTCCTACATAGATTTGATGGAAAGCCTCGAACAGATTTATATGGACACTATAGGGAAAATCCCCTATCAGAAACTGGCAAGGAGGGATCCCATGGAGCAGGAGCTTAAGTCTAGGAAGTATTGCCTGTTCCATGAAGTGAATGGGCACACCACGGATAAATGTAGGCATTTAAAGGATATGATTGAGGAGTACGTTAGGAACGGCAGATTGTCACAGTACATGAGGAATCGATAGTGGTGGTGGAACAGGAACAACCATCCATCATCCGCAACGAATGAAAAAGGAACGGCCCTAGATTGTGGTAACAGATCGTTATCAGCTTATCGTGATGGTAGGGACGAGTTCTTTGACTCGGGCCATCATAATAATAATAATAATAATAATAATAATAATAATAATAATAATAATTACTCTATAATAGGCGGCCAAGACACTTATACATTTACTAGATCGAGGACAATCCCTAGGCATGCTCTAAGATGATAATGAACTGTCATGCCCGGAGAGGCATCCTTCGGCTTTTTTAGTTTTTTTGGATTTTTGGATGTACGAACTCTTATTTATTAGGTTATTTATGATCTACATTACTACGATAAATAAATAGAACGCAATTATTGTCCCTGCCGGAGTGACCAGGCGGTAATCGCTAAGTGCAAGTTCCTTCGTTGGAGAGCGATAGAATGGACTCGTAGATGGATTAAATCCTCGACCAAAGAGTCGAGGCCAGAGAATAAAACCCAACAGGATATTGGGTATGGATTATGCCTGACAAGGAGTACGTCATTTCTCCTAAGAGCGACAGGATCGGCTACTCAGGTCGTCGAGTATGGATTATGCTCGGCAAGGGTTCGGAGAGACAACGGTCGGCCTAGGATTTAGGCCAAGACATCACTTAATGTTCAAGGACACTGAACCGGAGTACAGGCGTGACGACCCGGAATTTCTAACAATTTAAATTGGAATAATTATTTGAATTTTAAATATTTAAAAGTTAATTTTCAATTTGAATTCCAAATATTAATATTTACTTCGTAATTAAATCATAGAATTATATAGTTTAAATATTGGATTTAATAATTGAAATTGGATAAATTGTTGAATCAGAAATTTCTAAGCCTGTTTAAAATAATTTGAAGGTTTATAAAATTTATAATGATGATGCTGAAGATAATAGAATGGTTGGAATTTAATTTAAAGGTGATTTGTTCAAATTTTAATAATATATCGTTTAAATCGATATTTAAAAATAACCTTCCGAGGCACGGTCTCGGAATTTGACGAAACCAGTTCCATTGAATCCATAATAGTTAGTTATTATCGGATTTCAATTTTTGTACCAATCAGAGTTGTCATTTGACCCTGGCAGCTCGAAACGCTTAGAAATTATTTTAATCGATTTAATTGAAATTTGATCGTTTAATTCCGTAATTCGCGCATATGATCGAATTAGTTTCCGAAACATGTTCCATTGTGTTCGGAACGCGGGTAAAACCTTATAATCGCCTAGCGACATTCCTTAAGAGAAGTTCAAAATTTTAATTGACGATTAACGGGACATTTTGAAGTTTTATAATATAATTAAATTTAAAGTAAATTAGAAAGATATTTTCACCTACCACGCGTATTCAGGAAGCCTTCCTCCAACCTCTATTTCATCCCGTCCCCCTCTTTATTCTCTTAGCAGATCGCAAAAAAAAAAAGACTAATTGCCGAAGCCTTCGAAACATTAAAAAAAGGGCAAACAAACAAATTCATTCATTCAAGCTAAATTCCAGATCGAAGTCAAGGGGAAGGCTCGGATTGAATCGAATTTTCGCATGGCTAGGGTTTTGGCGTGGTCGCAATTTCGAACACGCAGAGGAGCAGCGGTCGCGATCGAACGCGTAGATCTTTGTTCGATTCGAAATCACGCGTGAAGTGGGCATCGACTCAGTGGTCTCGTCGCTTGCCGTTTGTGTGCGAATTCAAGGTGGTCCAGTCGTTGTTCGGGGACGCGACAGTTCTGGTCGAAGTGCAAGGGTTTTGGGAAGCTCGCGTTGGATTGTGATGGAAGCGGTAGAGCGGAGCGTAGTTCTTCGGGTTCGAGTAGTTGGGTTTCGCGAGATTTGTTTCGGGTTTAAGGTATTTTATTTCCATTGATTTATTATCATTTTCGACAATTATAAAATGTATAGCGTAAATTTACTTCTGAAACAGATATGCATGCATAGGTTTGGTTGGGATATTAGTTTGGAATTAACTTATTAGGTAAAATGAAATTTATTAAATAGAAATTGAACTTGTTCGAATATTAATAAGATCGTATAACTGTTTGTACAAGGTCTAAATCTGAAGGAAACAATTCGAGATCGGATTTGGATTGCAAAATCAAAGTTGAGTAAATCTCACTTTGTTGGATTTTTTATTTAAATTTAAATGGTTAAATTTAGATAATTGGATGATTGATTGAATTGTTTGGATGTGCACTGATGATTTGGTGATTTTAGTTTTGGTTGGTTCTTGAGTTAATTGTTGATTGACTCGAAGCATTTGGATTTTAAATTGTTTAAACTTAAACCATAAATAAGGAAATGGTTTATTTTAAAATTAATAAGGATTTAATGAATTAGTGATTCATTAAATGGGTAGGATAATTTAAATGGATAATTGATTAATTAAATTAATTAATGATTTGAGTTAATTAATTAAGTTTAAATTAATTTAGAATGATCATTGGGTGGTTTAATAAGTAATTACTTAATGCAACTAATAAAATATAATAACTTTGGGTAATTAATCAAGAGATAATTAAGCTAATTAATTAAGGAGAATTAATTTATTTAATGAAGTAAATAAATGGATAGTTAATTACAGGTTGAGATAAATCAAGAATGATTGATATTGTGGTTTAATGTAATTAATTTAGATTAGGATAAATTAAATATAATTGGAAATCGTTAATTTATATAATCAATGACGTAATTAAAGATTGATTTATTTAAATGAATAAATCAATAATAAGTGACTTATGAGAAGATAATCAATATAAGCAATCAAAGATTAATGTAATTAAATATAGTTAGTTATTTATAAAGTAATTAAAGATTACTTATTGATTCTGGTTAAGAATAATTAATATTGTGAAGTTAATTAAAGATAATTACTTGAATGAAATTGAAGGATAATTAATCCAGGGTGATTAGTTATGATGAATAATGAAGGGATGATAAATTAATTGATTTAAAATTAATTAGTGACAAGTGAAGAAATCTAAGTGATTTAAGTTAGAAATTCAATTAGAATCAACTGAATTAATTCGGAAGTGATCGAGTTTGCTTATGGATGATTGAATGGTATGAGATGTTTTGAAATAGTTGATATCTTTGATATGAAATGTTGTGTATTTCATTTGGATAAATTGGGTTAGAATGACATGAGACTCGAAGAGGCCGGTGTCGGGTATTGGGAAATACCCGAAACCACTTCGAATTCTCATAATTGTTATGTGAAATTAATAGGTTGGAATGAAATGATTTAAGAGAATCGCACTATTGATCTAAATTTGGAACTTGGAAAAATTTATGTGTGAAACAAGTTATGTTTACAACATATTATGAACTTGTAAAATTGGTTTGAGTTACCCCGGGTTTTATATAAGTTGTTTACTTCTGTATTCCATATTAGATGGGTTTACTCACGCTGGTTTCCAGCCTGACCCGGGTGTTACTTTGGTGTAATGCTCGGGTCAGACCGAGTATTACAGATTTTCAGGTAAGGACGTTCTGGATCTCAGGAGGCGAGTCGGATGGCAGGAACGTATAGAGTATTTCCGATGTGTTATATTATTGTAAATCTGAGATATGATAATTGTGTATATTCAGTGTCTGTGTACTCTGACGTATAAAAATTTAATCGACAGGTGTAATATTCTTTTGTAGACTGTTATTATGTATTATTATATTTTATCCGCTGCGAATGTGAGATGTTGATGTTTCTAATCTTCTTCTTCTATCTCTTTCTTCTTTTTCATAACTATCTGGAATTTTCGGCTTCTAAAATTTCTGGTCGTTACATTTGGTATCAGAGCTGAAAGGTTAAGCGAGAACCTTGGCTCTGGTGGGAGTTACTCATTAAATAGGGTCCGTGGTACTTTAGAATGAGTTGAGAATATATATATGAGAGCGTACTTGTTATTTTCTTATATAAATTTTAAAATGATTTTATATAAAAGTATATTTTGATATATAAAGCAATATTCATTCTAATAAATATTAAGGCAATTGGTTGTTAAATTATTGAAATTAAATTAAGAAGTAATATAATACAACCAAGATTTCAATTGGGATTAAATTAAGTAAAAACGGAAATACAACCAAATCAAAATTTAATTAATTGAAAATGAAATTCTAAAATTTGAATTCAGAAATTAAATAGTTTAAAAGCTTTAAATAAAGGTAAGTTTGAAATAGGATTCAAACTGAAATTTAATCTTGAATTTATAGAATAATATAAAAAAGAAATGGGTATCTAGATACCATTACCTTGGGTATTATCATAAACAGTTATTGTGTTTGATAATGATATATTTGTTATTAAGTATGCCAAATGAAGTAAATTTATAGGATGAGTTAACTTTTAAATTAAAGTAATGAGAAATAATAAATAAGTATTCTTTGAATAACTGGGACTTGTTGCAAACAATAGGTTGTTTGAAAATTTGATTTAAATTAAAGACCAAAAGTGGTCTAAAATTTAAGGATGACCTCGCGTGTAAAGGAATAATATGTATGAATAAGGAATATACTTAAATCAAAAATAGTTGAATAAACTCTAAATGTTGAGTTTGAAATTTGGAATGGGATGTGATACCCAAAATGATAAGTTTTTTTAAGTGGGAAGATTTTTATTGTGAAGTTTAAGGATTGAATGAGGTTGATTGGATTAAGTAAATTGAATTTAACTTGGGAGATGTTAAATAAGTTTGAATGAACAACTTGAATTGGAGATTTCGAGATGAAATTGGAATTTAACTTGGAAAGTTAAATGGTTAATTTGAATTGGTAGTTTGTGTGATCTTAAAATGGGTTTGAAATCTGGAAATTGGAAATGGATGAACGTTTTAAAATAAATTGGATAATATCATCCTATTGTTATTAAAACTCCTTGAATTTCGAATTGGATTTGTTTAAATGAATGAGAAATGAAGTGTGGTAATATATCCATTATTGAGATAAAAAGGGAAATCTAACTTTAATTAGAAATTAAGGATATGGAATCACTTTAAACTGAAAATTTGAATAATTGAGTTTGTAAATTAAAATTGTTTAAGAACTGGCTTCAAACTGGAAGATAAAATTTAATAATAAATTAAAATTTTAAAATAAAATTGTATTGAATTCTTACTTGAACCTTGAAATACATAAGTAAAGATAATTTAAAATGGGATTTGGTTTAAATTGGGAAAGGAATCGAGATTGATTCAACTTGAATTGGGTTTAAATAAATTTCAATAGAAACTGAAATTATTCAAGTTAGAATTGAGTCAATTAAATGGAAGTGGAAATTTAAGTTGAATTGTTGGGGAAGTGAACAGTTGGCTCTTGACTATTTTCAATATAAATTGTTTTAATATAAACTCATTTTCCAAGCTATTAAATATATACAACCTTTCTTTCTTACAGCCAAATTATTTTATACTTGTTTTACAATTATTTTTGGAGCTATTTAACTATTTTTCAACTGTTTTATAAACTAATTACTATTTTTCAACTATTTTACAAATAAATTACTATTTTTCAACTATTTGGCAATTACCTAAAACTTCTGAAACTATTTAACTATTTTCCAACTATTTTATGATTAGTTAACTATTTTATAGCTATTTTGTAAACTAATAATTATATTTCAACTACTTACCTATTTTTCAATTTCAAGCTATTTTCTAAACTGGTCGGAATTCAAACTGTTATTAATTAAATACCCAATTGAGATAAGAACTGAAGGATAATCCAAATGGGAATTAATGTGAATAAGTGAATGTGAATGGAAAGGAAACTGATTTAGCTAATAATCAAGGAAGTTAAATACGTAGGATGTACGTATATTACTCTATTCGCATAGTGATTTGATCCAGATTCGAGCATAGAATTTCGAGATAGTTATATCGATCCGAGTGGGATGTTTCACTCGATTTTCGACGGCGAACCTGGATATGGATTGTTGATTAGTTCTGGATGTTCTCTATCATAGTTATAGCTATGCAAGGAGAATGACGGTTTTTGATCAAGAAATAAGATTTGTGTCCGCACTAGGAAGTCGGGTGGACGATACTAGTTCGAAAGTGAAATTGTGTGATCGAGTGGGCGATCAGATTGGTATAGCGTACAGATGATATGTATACGTCGTATGGATTTGAATGAAATTGATATTGAAAAGAGTAATCAAATTTGAATATTTGATTTTGAATAAACAAAGTTATATATCTTTGTTATATAAGATAAATCTCCCCTTGTTGAATTTATTGCTGGAAGAAAAAAAAGATTTTTGAAGGTGTTTGAAGTAAAAGGAGTTTTATACAAGTTTGAAAGGATCCAAAGTTCTAAAAAAATTATATAAATCTTAATATAATATATATATATAAAGGATCTTATGAGGATTTTGAAAAAGGGTTTTGGAAACCTTTGGATTTGGAAAGGCTTTTGATTTTTGAGTAAAATTAATATTAAAATTTGAAAAGCCCAGCTTGAGAATTATCGATTTTAGGATAATCGATTTTGTGTAAAGGAGCTTTGTATGAGATCATACTAGGTGTATGATTTGAAAGATACTATATATGTATAGTATAAAGTGTTTTGATGATGGCTCTGGGGAAAAAGGCTCTCCCTTGAAATAAACTTCTCAGAAGTGCCACCGGGTGGTGCTGCCTTGAACCCCAAGGGGGGATTCTAAAGTTGATCCTGTGAGGAGTCCGGACAAACTAGTTCCTGAGGATTATTGAGTAGTGAAAGTCGAGGGCGCTGATGCCTACAGGGGAATTTGGGTTATGCTATGACGACAGTGTAACTTGATGTCACTGCGATCTACTGTGGGGACCATAGCGAAAATCGTGTGGAGGATAAGTGCCAACAGTCTACACTTGATTTTGCCAGGAAGGCAACGCAACATCGGTAGACTGCGATCTACGATCGAGTGGAGTGGAGAAGTTTCATTCTTTTGGTAGCAAAATTCGAGGGCGCTGATGCCTACAGTTATATGGGTTTTTGCTGTGATAGCTACGTAACCCCAGTTGTAGCTGCGATCTGTAGCGGGTTCCATGGTGTAATCGAAGGGCGCGGAGGCCTACATTTATCTATGGATTTTGTCGGGATGGCGACGTAACCATCGGGTTAACTGCGACCATGGATGGGAGTGATGATCTTCAGAGCATTCTCACAAAGAAATCTCCTCTATTTTCAAAAATTGTTTTCGATATTTTCAGTAAAACTATTTTTGAAGTATTTTCACTGGATGTTGAAATTGAGTCTGCTAAGTACTTATAGATTTTCAGTCCTACGCCTGATCAACGTATGATTGAATTTCTGTGAGAACAAGGATGGACTGGTTAAGACATCGAGTTATAAGAAATATTTTTATAAAAGCTATTTTAATAATATGAGGTGGGTTTAAAAGCATTTCTAAATTTTTTTTACAATACAAGTGTTGGAATTTTGGGAAAATAAAAGGGAAAATCCAAACTGGAATTATAAAATAAAATTGAACTCAGGAAAAGTTAATAAAGTGATTTTGTAATAAAATCGAATCTTGATATAAAATTGGAATAAGCTAATTGGCTAAATAATTATTTGATTGAGTATATTAATAAAGTTTAACTCGGATAAATAAAATGGATTGTAAGTTAATAATGGAGTTTGGAAATAAATTCGAATTGTAAATAGAATTCGACTTGGATTTGATAATGAATTAAATAAGTGGAGATGCTATAAAAAAATAGAAATAAAAATAGAGTTGGATCAAAATAGTGATGGTTTGAGTTACAAATAAAATTCAAGTGTGATATGAATAATATCTAACGAAATTTACAAGCAAATTAGAATAAGGGAAGTGTTGTCGAATGAAATGAAATTCAATTATATTA
Organism: Allium cepa; assembly: GCA_030765085.1. Classification (NCBI taxonomy): domain Eukaryota; kingdom Viridiplantae; phylum Streptophyta; class Magnoliopsida; order Asparagales; family Amaryllidaceae; genus Allium; species Allium cepa. The sequence continues at coordinate 454,073,580 of CM060938.1, read as the reverse complement.
GACATGGTTTGAATTGCAAACAAAACCCAGGTAGGATGAAATAAATTGAAAATGACCTTGTAATTAGTTAATTGAGTAGTGAATGAATTGAATTTGGACTTTAATTTATAATAATTAATCAAATAGATTTGTAGATTGAAATGAGATTTGTTTGAAATAAAATCAAGTTAAGGTGAAAAGAAAATTTATTTGCAAATGATGTGAGCTTAAGTTATGAAGTTGAAATAATTTGAAGAAAGTAAATTAACTTAAGTTTAAAATTAATAGAAGTTAGGTTTTGAGAAAAAGTAAAAGATTATAAAAGTCTGGGTTAAATTAATTTGGAAATGGTTATTAATTTATAAGCAGTTAGTATTATCAAGCTCAATGAAATAGTTTTTAAATGAAACCAATGTGGAGATGAATGAAAGGCAATGTATGGTCGGTGAATAATTTGAAAATGAATTAAATATAAAATGAGTTAAAATCAATTTGAAGTAGTTATAAACTAAAATAGATACTCTATTAAGCGAGTATCGCCGAATTTACATATAAATAATTGTCGTTTGACATAAACAAAAGTAATTAAAAATCTATGAATTGATAGGGATTAAATAAATTGGTTTTAGAATTAATTGAAGTGAATATGAGCTTGTTTGGATTAAAAATAAATTAAATGTAAGCACTTGAGTTGTAAACCATTAAAACCGAATGAAATGGCTTATGAATTGGTTGAAAGAAATTGAATTATCTTTAAAGTTATATAAATCGCTTATGGTAAGCATTTGGTGTTTGTTGCTTTCGAAATGCTTGTATTTAGCTATTGAAAATAAGTGAAATGCTAATAGATTTTCTATATATGGCACTTACATATTTAAATTGAGTAAGTACAGGTACCTGAAGGCCGTTTGGCTGGATTGGATTACGCTAATTGCTTAAATTAATAAGTTGCTTGCTAAAAATGCTAAATTAAGGTACGCCTACGCAATAAAAATAGGAAATATGAACTGTTTTTTCTTTTTCCGACCGTGTGAGTCGATGTATATATATTTATATCTCCTGTCAAATTGCAAAAGCTCCTCCGTACAAAGGAGGCTCTGTCAAAAAATTTCAAAATTTTTGGGAGTTCGAAAATTTTTAGGAAAATTTTGGTTAACGACAAAACGATTTCAAATTGGAAATTAAAGTAAATTAGTAGATGAAATAATATTAATCAGTTATAAATGAAAGATAAAATTCAATATTCAAAATTGTAAGTTAATTGAATTCGTATGAAAACGGGAAAAACTAATTTGCATAGAAGTAGAAGTGAAAACTTCTGTAAGGAAATGTATAAAATGATTTGAAAGGTTATGATTGAATACTGTTGCTAAGTAAGATATGCAAGTATTAAAGGGAAAAGAATATTGGATTTGATTCCAAAAGATAAAATTGAATTGCCCGACAAAAAGGTATGTATTTAAATTTCTGTATGAAATTGGATTGGGTTTTTGATCTAGCCACTTGGCTTTTGTTTTCTTTTGGAATCTGGGAGCCCATAGAGGCATTTTGTAGTAGTAACGAGCTAGCCGCGCAAAGGAGACGCTGGCAAATTTTCTTGGAAATTTAGAGAGTTAGAAAAATTTTGAGAAAATTTTGATAATTCAAAATTTGGTTTTAAATTGAAATTTAAACGATTGAGCAAAAAGGGTATTGTTTGAAACTATAGAGGTTTTGGGAAGTTGGTTAAGGTGATAATGGGTCTTTAATAAATGATAGTTGGGTAGGATGTTGAATTGTGAGTTTTGAGAAAGGGTAAACGGGTTTTGAACCATTCTTCCTAACGAGTAATTTCGGTGACGAAATTCTTTTAAGGGGGGAGGAATGCGACGACCCGGAATTTCTAACAATTTAAATTGGAATAATTATTTGAATTTTAAATATTTAAAAGTTAATTTTCAATTTGAATTCCAAATATTAATATTTACTTCGTAATTAAATCATTGAATTATATAGTTTAAATATTGGATTTAATAATTGAAATTGGGTAAATTGTTGAATCAGAAATTTCTAAGCCTGTTTAAAATAATTTGAAGGCTTATAAAATTTATGATGATGATACTGAAGATAATAGAATGGTTGGAATTTAATTTAAAGGTGATTTGTTCAAATTTTAATAATATCGTTTAAATCAATATTTAAAAATAACCTTCCGAGGCACGGTCTCGGAATTTGACGGAACCAGTTCCATTGGATCCGTAATAGTTAGTTATTATCAGATTTTAATTTTTGTAGCAATCGGAGTTGTCATTTGACCCTGGCAGCTCGAAACGCTTAGAAATTATTTTAATCGATTTAATTGAAATTTGATCGTTTGCTTCCGTGATTCGCGCATATGATCGAATTAGTTTTCGAAACACGTTCCATTGTGTTCGGAACGCGGGTAAAACCATATAATCGCCTAGCGCATTTCTTAAGAGGAGTTCAAAATTTTAATTGACGATTAACGAGACATTTTGAAGTTTTATAATATAATTAAATTTAAAGTAAATTAGAAAGATATTTTTACCTACCAAGCGTATTCAGGAAGCCTTCCTCCAACCTCTATTTCATCCCGTCCCCCTCTTTATTCTCTTAGCAGATCGCAAAAATAAAAAAAGACTAATGGCCGAAGCCTTCGAAACATAAAAAAAGGGCAAACAAGCAAATTCATTCGTTCAAGCTAAATTCCAGATCGAAGTCAAGGGGAAGGCTCGGATTGAATCGAATTTTCGCATGGCTAGGGTTTTGGCATGGTCACAATTTCGAACACGCAGAGGAGCAACGGTCGCGATCGAACGCGTAGATCTTTGTTCGATTCGAAATCACGCGTGAAGCTGGGCATCGACTCAGTGGTCTCGTCGCTTGCCGTTTGTGTGCGAATTCGAGGTAGTCCAGTCGTTGTTCGGGGACGCGACAGTTCTGGTAGAAGTGCAAGGGTTTTGGGAAGCTCGCGTTGGATTGTGATGGAAGCGGCAGAGCGGAGCGTAGTTCTTCGGCTTCGAGTAGTTGGGTTTGGCGAGATTTGTTTCGGGTTTAAGTTATTTTATTTCCATTGATTTATTATCATTTTCGACAATGATAAAATGTATAGCGTAAATTTACTTCTGAAACAGATATACATGCATAGGTTTAGTTGGGAAACAGTTAACAAATATTTTTATTAGTTTGGAATTAACTTATTAGGTAAAATGAAATTTATTAAATAGAAATTGAACTTGTTCGAATATTAATAAGATCGTATAACTGTTTATACAAGGTCTAAATCTGAAGGAAACAATTCGAGATCGGATTTGGATTGCAAAATCAAAGGTGAGTAAATCTCACTTTGTTGGATTTTTTATTTAAATTTAAATGGTTAAATTTAGATAATTGGATGATTGATTGAATTGTTTGGATGTGCACTGATGATTTGGTGATTTTAGTTTTGGTTGGTTCTCGAGTTAATTGTTGATTGACTTGAAGCATTTGGATTTTAAATTGTTTAAACTTAAATCATAAATAAGGAAATGGTTTATTTTAAAATTAATAAGGATTTAATGAATTAGTGATTCATTAAATAGGTAGGATAATTTAAATGGATAATTGATTAATTAAATTAATTAATGATTTGAGTTAATTAATTAAGTTTAAATTAATTTAGAATGATCATTGGGTGGTTTAATAAGTAATTACTTAATGCAACTAATAAAATATAATTACTTTGGGTAATTAATCAAGAGATAATTAAGATAATTAATTAAGGAGAATAAATTTATTTAATGAAGTAAATAAATGGATAGTTAATTACAGGTTGAGATAAATCAAGAATGATTGATATTGTGGTTTAATGTAATTAATTTAGATTGGATAAATTAAATATAATTGGAAATTGTTAATTTATATAATCAATGACGTAATTAAAGATTGATTTATTTAAATGAATAAATCAATAATAAGTGACTTATGAGAAGATAATCAATATAAGCAATCAAAGATTAATGTAATTAAATATAGTTAGTTAATTTATAAAGTAATTAAAGATTACTTATTGATTCTGGTTAAGAATAATTAATATTGTGAAGTTAATTAAATATAATTACTTGAATGAAATTGAAGGATAATTAATCCAAGGTGATTAATTATGATGAATAATGAAGGGATGATAAATTAATTGATTTAAAATTAATTAGTGACAAGTGAAGAAATCTAAGTGATTTAAGTTAGAAATTCAATTAGTATCAATTGAATTAATTCGGAAGTGATCGAGTTTGTTTATGGATGATTGAATGGTATGAGATGTTTTGAAATAGTTGATATTTTTGATATGAAATGTTGTGTATTTCATTTGGATAAATTGGGTTAGAATGACATGAGATTCGAAGAGGCCGGTGTCGGGTATTGGGAAATACCCGAAACCACTTCGAATTCTTATAATTGGTATGTGAAATTAATAGGTTGGAATGAAATGATTTAAGAGAATCGCACTATTGATCTAAATTTGGAACTTGGAAAAATTTATGTGTGAAACAAGTTATGTTTACAACGTATTATGAACTTGTAAAATTGGTTTGAGTTACCCCGGGTTTTATATAAGTTATTTACTTTGGTATTCCATATTAGATAGGTTTACTCACGCTGGTTTCCAGCCTGACCCGGGTGTTACTTTGGTGTAATGCTCGGGTCAGGCCGAGTATTACAGATTTTCTGCTAAGGACGTTCTGGAGCTCAGGAGGCGAGCCAGATGGCAGGAACGTATAGAGTATTTCCGCTGTGTTATATTATTGTAAATCTGAGATATGATAATTGTGTATATTCAGTGTTTGTGTACTCTGACGTATAAAAATGTAATTGACAGGAGTAATATTCTTTTGTAGACTGTTATTATGTATTATTATATTTTATCCGCTGCGAATGTGAGATGTTAATGTTTCTAATCTTCTTCTTCTATCTCTTTCTTCTGTTTCATAAGTATCTGGAATTTTCGGCTTCGAAAATTTCGGGTCGTTACAATAGGAAGTAATGACGCTTCGTCGGAGAGTGACAAGATCGGCTTAATCGGTCGTCGAGTTTGGATTGTGCTCGGCAAGGACCCGGAGAGATCATGGATTTGGATATCAGTTTCAAACAGCTATGGATTTGTACAATACCTGGAGCGTTCGCGGACTTGGATATGGTCCTGGAGCGGTCTTAGATTTGGCTAATGACCCAAAAGGTCACGTATTTGGATATCAGCCTCGAATGGCAATGGATTTGGCTTCGGATGGATACTGATTTAGGATAAAATGATTCAGAGAGATCATGGATTCAGAATTGGATATCAACTTGGAATGGTCATAGTTTTCACTAATGATCCGGATAGATCATGGATTTGGATTGGCAATGGATTAGATTCGGATTGGATAATATAGCTATAGATGGATTATGGACTTCGGATTTTGGATTTATGGCAATTCAAAACACACCTTTCTATCGCAAGGTACGTTTTGAGGGCAAAGTGTTAACTCGCCTTTTGGAAAGACAGTACACAGGCGGATTTAACCCAACAAACTTCATGATCATCAAGGCAGGAAGTCCGGAGAGATGGTTAGCAGGATTGTAGATCGATCGTATTTGAAACTATGGACGATAATTGGATGAATTCGGATGGAAAACACTTAAAAAAAAGGCTAAGTATGGAACTAGTACTCCCCCTAGGAAAGGTATCGGATTAGCGGGATCAGACTGAACAGGATGCACACAACTAAATGATGATCACTCCATAACTTAATAACCACAAGACGAATTGAAGTGATACTTTGGGAATAAGAAGAAGGGAACCTAGAGAGTCTAACCTAGGGATCGCACATCAAATAGAGCAAGTTGGAGGGATCGGCCCTCTTCCCTCTATAGGGATCGACTATGATCAGCTTTCGCAACATATTGCAACAATGATCGATCAATAACTCAACATTTATAAATCCCGTTGACATGAAACTTGGAGGACAAGTATATTACGGCATGTGGGACACAACATAGGGATCGCACCCAATGAATCAAAAAAAATAGGGATCGGGCCTGATCCCTATTTTAGAGAGCGATCGGTCCAAGTTCCTTTAGGCCGGGTCGTTTGGGCCTAGAGGTTATTATGGTGAAATTTAGTTCGATCTGTGCAAGTCTTCCCCTATAAATACAACACGCATGGCATGAGAAAAGAGATCTTCTTTCTACTTCATTCTATCTTCTACCTAGGCTATACTCCATTATTTTTATTCTGTAATTTTATGGATTTGTAACTATAACAGTAGCATAAACGAATAAAAGGAAAATCTTTGAAGTGGATGTTGGCCGGGGTTAGCCGAACCACTATAACCCTGTTTCTCGTTACTTGCTTTCTGTTTTAATTTTATTATTCTTCAATTTATATTCTCTATATTATATTATTTAAGATTTGTCAATGTATATTGATGCTTTCACATAACTCGGGTTGGTGAGCATTTGTGGAATTTTCGATGGCAACCCATATACTTATCTTTTCTCCTAAACAACTTCTTACCACCATACTGCCCGTTTAATACATCACCAGGAAGCTTTCCATCAGACCCGGCCCTGGCCCAAGGCCACTGAGGCGATGGCCTAGGACCTCCAATTTTTTGGGACCTCGTAATTTTAAAAAATGGATATGTATATATAGAATATGTTAATTTTTAGTATTTAAAAGATTGTTTAGCTCAGTGGTAAATGTTTGTTATTATAGTAGAGCAAGCAGAGCTCGAGCCCCATTTTGGTTTAATTTTTTGCTATGATTTTATTATGTTTGAGGCCCTCTAAAATTTATTCTATTGCACTTTAATAAAAAATTGCATTGGGCCTCCAACTGCTCAGGGCCGGCCCTGCTTTCCATGCTTGATAAATATCATTTCTTCAAGCCATATAACTATTCTTTGTACACTTCGTTCACCTATGTCTTTTTTTGTACAATAAGTATTTGACTTAAACATCAAAAGAGATTGCATAAAATATCATAATCCATCTTCTAGCATCATTCATTTATGAGAATGACGAGCAAACAACAGTGGTGGAAGTGCTTTGGTATTGGCCATCGTGGAGGGGAATGATTTAATCAACACCAAATAAGATGATGCTTATGTTGTTGGACTCAAAATGTAGAAACGAGAAGAAGAATGGCAGCAGCAGTCGCCCAGGTGGTCAGATTTCGCTGCAGTGGAAGAGAATCGACGTGGAGGAGCAGACATTTCTGGGTTCAAGCAATGTCGATCGGAGGTAGAGAAAATAGCATAAGTGTGGTCAATTTGATGATACGAGAACTCTGGTGGTGGTCGCAGCCTTTCACGTGGTCGGGGTTGAATGCAGTTGGCGGTCGAAAGATAAGGTTCTGGCCTTAACTGTCGTTGGTGTGAATCGCAGGTAGAGCGAAGACCGCCAATTGACGCGTTTTTGGGTGTAGAGTGTTTTGGTGGTGTCCTCGCGAACTCCGGTGATCTTCGGCGATTGCAATGGGCAGCAAGGGTTCGCGTTCTTATTGCTTTTTGGGTTGCTGAAATTTGACGACGAGTTAGTTGCAGTGCACATAGGTCGGTGCAGTTTCAGGTGCTGAGTTCGTTGATGCTAGCGGCGCTTCGTTTCGTGGCCGAAGATGGGAGATCATAGCAGGTGGAGTTCTCGGTTTTGGGTTCAGGAATTGTGAGCGGGGAAAGCGAAAGAAGAAGATGGAAAAATTATTGAGAATCCCTTGGTGAATTTTATATTTGCTTTGCCAGGTAATTTTAATTTACTTTTGTGGCCAAATAAATTATCAGTAAGTCCCTAAAATTTAAATATGCGATAACTTCTTCCTACCACATGCGTTTGAGACAAGCTTTGCATCGTTAGGATCTTCATGGAATATGGAACATTTTTGTATAAAATAATTTAGATGACATTTTGTGTGAAGGATAATTTGATGAATTGGGTATTTCAATATATGTCGATGGGATTAATCTTATATCCGTAATAGAAGTCTGCTCATCCGTATGGCTACCAACATTCACAACTGTGATAAATGTATGCCCACTAGGGTGGCCACCAGTTACACATATTGGTAGACTATATATCCCTTACTAGAATATTCAATGTTTATTAGTTAGAAATATTTAATTGATCATTTGTGTATTTGATAACGGAGTAATATTTAAAGTGGTTAGAACCCATAAGCTACTCTTATTAGAAATATAACATTGATACGCATTGCTAGTTTATTGTGTTAATAATGTTGGTAACGTACACATTTTTCAATTTTATTGTGTAGAAATGATATATAAGATTATGTATAGATTGACAGTTTTATAGTGTACAAATGATATATAAGGTTAAGTACACGTCACTAGTTTATCATGCACGTTTTAGTAATTTTGGTACTGTACACATTTGAAAGTTTATTGTATGCAATTTATAATTTTAGCAATATTCATTTTGTTAGTTTATTGTGTATATTATAGAGTTCGAATAAGGAGATTTAAATTGCTAAATGTGCTCCAAATATTTGATAACAGTCTTTTTGGAAATTTAAGAGTTTTACAATATGACAATTATTTTGGAAAAAAACCCAAAGGATGATTTCAAGAATTTAAAAGTAAATTCTTATACATATATTTGACATAGTTTACTGTTTGAAAGAATTTACTATATATTGGTACTACCGTTTAACCAATTTCTTCATTAACCCTAAAAATTGCAAGAGAGTGAACCTTGGTTAATGATAGAAATCGGAGAGCCTAGATTTAACCTCAAAGAGTGTTGGCACAAAGCGACACTTGGTTAAGTTATGGCTTAAGAGGAGTGAGCAAGCAAGCTTAGGCCCATGAAGAAATCGTATGCTTAATCATGTAAGGTCATATGTACTTAAAGTCGATCTACATAGACAATCATATACAAAAATAGAAATCAAAGTATGAGTACTTTTGGAATACGAAGCAAGCCATGATTAAGAAATCATAAGTGCTTTGGAATTTGAAAGTAAGCCGTAATTCAAGGAATCTCGTTTTATTCCATATAGTGTTGAATGTACAAAGTTCTATGTGCAATGGACCTCTAAGCACTAAAATTCCCAAATCAATTTAGGGTAACTAGGTTTAAAATATTAGAGAATGAGAAAAGAAGTATTCGCCCATTTTCATGCCCCTAGGCCGTATTTATAGGGGTATATGGTTCGGCATAGCTGTTCAATGTCGCATTCGACATGCTCATCTTTCGTCATGCATAACTTTCAGTAACCTTAGTGGCGCTAGGCTTCATTCCAAACTTCAGATGACTTTCAGCATTCTTTATTAATAATAAGCGGCATCAGCATGCAGCCACATTAGGATGAGGCGACATTGACATGAAGCGACATCATCTTGTATGATATCGGCCTTGAAAACCCCTGTGAATATTAATGACTTTCGGCATCAACATCGCATATATGGATGTGCGGTGTCCTCTAAGTGTTGATGAAATGCGCCATCAGCAATGTACGATATTGGCTATCGATAATCACCGGTAATGGGCAATATCAATGAACACAGTTTCTCCTGAAAGACGGTTTTGAAGAGTGGCGGCATAAAATAGCGACGATATCAATAATGGTGTTCCTGATTCTGTGCTGTTTCAGTGGAGCAGTATCGGCAGTAAGCTAGTTTCGGTAGTAATAGTACACGACATCAACATATAGCGAAATTAGTAATTGACAATATTAATAGTGAGTGCAACATCTATTCCATCTTCATAAGTGAAAAGCAGCATAAATAGGATACGACGTCAGCGGTAGGCAACATTGATGGCTTACGATATCGATCACGTTAGACATCACTGCTTCCTTGATGAACTTCGTCATTGATTTCATTTAGCACTGCTAACAACATAAAAGTCTTGGAATTAACCATCCTACCTTAGAAGTGATATGCGGCATCGTTGACATCCAGTATTTTTAGCTTTACTAATGACATGCGACGTTGCATATGACCTTTTGTTGACAAGATGCGGCATCTTAGTCCTTCACACTGTCAACGTAGGCTCACTCCCATTCCTTTGGCATTGGATATTGGTGTGGCATCATAGCTATATTGCACGCCGCATATCTTCGAGAATAATAACAGTAGCAACATTTCCCTTCCCCTTATAGAGGAAGCATTTACTTTTCAAGTCAATAATCTCGGCAAAACTTTGCCGTCTATTGGTATTCCATGCAAATCCATCTATCTATTCAAAATGAATTGATGGTGCATTTTATCATCTTTCTTTTCTATAAATAACCGAACTTCTCTTTCATTCCTCCTTTACCTGCAATTGAAAGCTCAAACGAGAAATCAAAATTCCCAAAGAAATTCAAAACTTTTAATTTCTTTGAATCAATATTCAGGTACAATTTCCGCTTTATGTCAATTAAGTTAATGAATTAAATTAGGTAATTTTGTGTTGAAATTACTGCTTGGGTTTGGCTTGAGTTCCCTCAATTTCAAGTTGACATTTAGGTTCTATTATGGGGCCTTGTGTGCTTGTATTATTAACTAGGTTTATAATTGATTGTGATTTGAGGTTAGATTAGTGTCAAATTTCTATATACAGAAGAATTTTTATTCTGATCGACATTGATGAAAACCTAGGTGTTCTTAGTTTAACGATGAAGAAGTTGACTGATTAGACCTGAAACCCGACATTATTCTGCCTTATTTCGACATTAATGTCCCACGGCATTATTATAATATTCTATGTTGGCTTATTTTCTTTATCTTATGTCAAAAGTGATGTTTTTGCGATACGAATATGATATTCGGCATCGGTAAAGTTCTTTATTGACCTATTATTTCAATAGTTAATATTTAGGGGAAAATACTCTTATATCATTAATAACTAAGATGAGGTGCGACAATCCTTTATTATTATAAGAAAATGTATACTCGTTGGATGCAGCATTACGTATTAATTACAAACAGTGTGCTTACTTTCGATGTTGATTTATAGAGTTATAGTTTGATACCGACAACCTTACTGTTTGCTATTATCCTTTTGTAGCCACTTTTAATATTATAAACTGAGTTTCAAAAGATATCGTTATTTATGACACTGCACTTTTAACACCTTATAAGTTACTTAAACGACTAAAACATTATCGAACTATGTCATCATTATTCTTTAATGTGGACGACCTTATCACTTTGACATTGGTTACAATTGTGGCATTCATTATTGCTTTATAATATAACCTATGCGACATTCGTCATCGATATATCATTCAATAAGGGTTTGTTGTTGCTGCATTGTATCTAGAATGCCTTTATGTTAATTTTTATCTAGTTTCACATAAACTCTATGAAATTCCTTTGTTATCATGGGCTTATCATTATTTGTGCACTTTTAATCAATCTAAAAGTTCAAGTTCTCCATGAATTCAATGTTTACTAATTAATGGTCATTGACTTGGGGTAAATGCTATGTCAAATTCCACACTTTAAATATTTTGATGTCGTAGTCTAGATAATAGGTAAATCACTTGGATAATATTTAATTATAATCCATCTAATAACATTTCTTAAGATTGGAATATCACCTGCCAGACAAATGGAAGGTCAGAAGGAATCTAGAAATCCATCAAAAAGATTAGCACAGGCCCTAAGACTTCATCTTCCACTAGTAAGAAGGGGGACCACCTCCTGAATTTATCATACATCACCACTTAGGCTGAAGTTGACTCCATCTTGGAATAATTTGGAATCACTGGCATTGTAGCTGTTCCATTTGGTCCTTCAAACAACATTTATAATCCACTGGAACGATATTTTGCCTTTACTCTGATACACATCTGGCACATGGGTTATTTTCCCTTTTCTGATTTCCTTTGGAGATACTTGGAGTGATTGGATATTGCCCTAGTCCAGTTCTCCCCAAATCCATATGCATATTTGACTTGTCTAGAAGTCTTGGCTTGGGAGGTAGGATTCCCTTCTCTTCATGTTGAGATTCTTCATTTAATAGATGGTCCCACAATGATTGGTGAAGAACAAGATCACCTACTGTATCGGATCCGTCCTTTCCCAAAAATCATAATATCTGAGGTTGTTAATAAGACGAGAGGACAGGAGACATGGATCTTTTACGTTAAATGATACTCTAAAATTAAAGGAACATTTTCTAATGGCAGTAAGTTTCTATCTTCGGTTATTCATATTTGTTTAATATTATTTGCTAATGAATGTTTTCCTTTAGATCTTTCTCCTAAAAGGCTAAGCTCCGCTGATCAAGAAACTGTGCAGTCCTAACTCGGGCCACATAGAATATGGGGAACAGGCTTAAATTGCTAACTCCGGCAAAGCTCCTTTAGCACTCTATTATTCCGCATCACCATAAGATCTTTAGGGAGCCTCCAATGGTCAAGGCAACGCTTAAAGAAAACGATCGTTGGTAATAGGAAAATCAAAATCTTTTACTTCTAATTCTCCAGTTCAGCCTGCGACTCTTAGTAAGATATCATTACATCTTATATGAAACTTCTTGTAATGTCCTCTTGTAAGCTTTTCTTTTTGATTCAGGCTCAAATGCCATAGTCATCATCTCTAAAAAGAAAGAAATGGTAAGTGACGCTCCAAAAGAAAAGGAGAGTAAAGATGGTACTTCTACCCCGACTTAATCCCTTGAATTTCAATCTTTCAAGGACATCATTGCTAGCTTATTCAAGTCCTTAAAAAGAAACCCAAGTGACGGTTCCACTTCTACCACAACTCCTAGCAAGAAGCCTAAGGTCGGGGACAAGCATAGCCCTTTTATTCTGGAGAAGGAATAGTTTATGAATATCGACCCGATTCCTAAGGTCATAAATCTTTACCCCTCTATGGAGAAAGCTCAATAATCAATTGAGGCGGGGAATTTTCAAGACCCACTTCTTCATATTTCTCTTCGAGGTTCCCCTAGGACTCTGAATCATCTTTGCGAAGAGCTTGGTTTATGTCTTACTTTAGATGACCTGCTTCCTTCTAAGTCTCAATCGCCAACTTCTGTTAGTAATTTCTATGACCTTCTTCGATTGGTCATCTAGTCACTGTCTTTTGCTGCTCTTAAACCACTGCAACCGTCATCTTATTCTCAAGACCATCGCCTTACCATTCTTAAATAGTTCTTGTTGGTATGTACTTTTTCCGTTTATCGGTTTCGAGTTCTTAGTCTTTTACATAATATTCCGACTCATACCCGTTACTCATTCCAGGCAGCTAAGCATATGTTTCTTCTTCAAGAAGATGCTCTAAGGTCTTCCAGTGAAGGGTCTAAACTTAAGGAGCAAGTTTATTTGCTTAATGATCATATTATAGATATTTCAATAACGAAGGATGAGGTTGTAAAAGAAAAAGAAAAGTTGCCACTTCACTTAATGAAGTAAAATCTTCACTTAATGAAGAGAAAAGTGCCAGACGGACTTTAGGTAATAAGGTGAAAGCTTTAGAGACAGGACTTGAGAAGGCCGGTATGAATGAAGCCAAGCTTGTGGAGGAAAATTAATATTTAAAAGAGAAGTTGCAAAGGAAAAGACTCTCCTGAACAAATCGACTGGCATAATTAAATATGCAAAGGAAAAGATATCTTACTTTCTTGGCACAACTCTCAATACTATTATCGACAAATCTTACAAGAAGGCACTCTGCATAGCATATGCCAACAACATCCACAAGTGCCCAGACTTACACTTTCCCTCTCTCCTGTCATCTTGGAATAAGGGTTTAAAGGAGAAATTCAAAGCCATGCTAAATAAAGCCCAAGCATATGCAAAGGAATATTTTGAAGAGGAGGAGGAGATCGATGCCAAGGAACTGCTGACTTTTGACTACCTTCCAGCAAATGAAGAAACATAACCAAATGATGATGAGCATAGAGGTAATGATGGTTATGATGATGATGGAGATGACGATGATAATGATGGCAATGGTGGTGGTGATGAAAGGGGTCCCCTGGACCGTCGGTTAAAAATGATGGATTGAAAGATTCTAAATTAGACTCAATAGTCCAAAACATAAAGGTTGTTGATATTTCTGATCCTTCAAGGAAGGGTTCTCTTCAAAAGGATGGTGCTCCCATAAGTCACAAATCCAAAGGGAAGGAGAAAATTTCCTCATCTCAAATTCCACTTTATCAGATATGGATTTCTTTATCTTAATGTCTTGAGTTATCAAGTAGTTCTTAGTTAATACGTTAATTTTTGAGAAAAATGCATGATCCTCTAGCAATAGAGTAGAGCACACGTGAAGAAATATATATATAACACATAGCAAAGTGCTGCCAACATGCCTGGCAGGTAACAAATCTAAGTATAAGTATCTAAGGAAAAAACCCAGGTACCCATATAATGAGCTCCTGCAAAGCCACTACCCATTCTACCCCAATATCGAGCTCCGGCATGGCCACCGCCCGATATTAAGGTGTGAGAAGTACCTGAAAACCTAAAGAAAACCCATTAACGAAAGACACTGAAAACTAACACCATCTAGTAAGAAGACTCAAAGCTGCTGCCTTTGAAGAAATAGGGCTGTGGCTAATCTGGAGAATAATGAATACTAGTCCAGAATGTAAAACACCACTCTGAAGAGTTGGTAAAGCTAAAGAAGCAATTGGTTGAGAAATGAATCCTCCTGAAGATAGAACGCGTAAGTGAAGCTGAAGATGTACTGACGGCAATCCTGTAAATAGCAATCCTGTGCACTACAAGGAGACACTAATATCCAATCCATCCCAAACCTGTAACTGAAAAATCACCAGGAAAATAGTTAGAATGGTACACATATATGTATATAAATGAAATTTATATACTTATATGCGTACAAAAATCTAACAGAACATAATAAAGCAAAGATAACCTTGTACAAAAATTAAAAGCTCTAAAAAGGAAAAGGTAATGTGATCCATACTAAAGAAAATTAAAGAACTATAAACAAATACTATAATAACTAAAATAAAATCAAAGACAATTCTAGAATTAACTTTGTGGACCTATAGTCAAAAGCAAATTATGACACACAGTGGGTTCTTCATTTAAATTAGAAAAATATTAATACTATTATTATAAATGTCAAAAATATTATTGTTATGTTTGAATACATTAGTATTATTACTAACCTTATTAAGATATACCTTAAAAAGGTTATTTTTAGCTAATTTGTATTTAGGATTAGATATCCAATTAAAGCAGAAAGGTGAAATTAAAAAAATCAATTTATTAATGTGATTATCATTATTATTAAATATTCTCTGATTTCTTTCGAACTAGATATACCAACAAGATATAATGAATAAAGTATCAAGTAAGTATCTGTTGTCTATATTGAACTTAAATCTAAAATTGTTCCAATAGAATTCACAATTGGTAATTCTATTAATAATATTAAAATCAAAAAATTTAAGGGTATTATTTAGAATGAAGTAAGTTTCCATACAGTCAAAATAAATATGTTTAATATCTTCAAGACGTAAATTACAAAAATAACATTTATTATCAATTTGTATATTTTTTTCTTTTTAAAAATTCTATAGAATTTAATTTTCCATGCATAATTAACCACATCTGAATTTTAGCCTTAGGAGGAGCATTTGATTTCCAAATAAATTTAAAAAATTTATTAGTTACACCCAAAAAGTTAATAAATCTATAAAAAGATTTAGAGGAATATTTCTTACTCTTATCCCACTCCCAACTAATAAAATCATTATAACTATCAATATTATAAAGATTTAATCTAGCGTAAAGCAAAGAAAGCATCCTAAGGGTTGAACCTACAAGAATTCTGCTAAAGCTAAAATTCCAAGGAGAGGCGTTATCGGGAGAAAAAATTTCTGAAATTAATGCATATTTAAAATTACAAATATCATACAACTCTCTAAACTCGATCCTAAGAGGAATAACGGAAATCCAACTGTCATGCCAAAAGGAAGTATTATTGCCTGAATGAACTATAATTTTAGTGCTAAGTTAAAAACCTTAAGATTTTTTAAAGTGGATTTCCAAAAATAAGATTGTTTATAGATGACTGAAGGAGTAATTTGACATAAATTATTACTACCATTGTAGTAATATTTAGAGATAATTTCTTTCCAAGTGGCATTATCATTTATATCTTTGAACTTCCATAACCATTTACCTAGAAGAGATAAATTCATATTGCGCAAATTCATAATTCCTAAACCACCATCCTTTTTGGATTTACAAACAGTTTTCCAATTTACCAAAAATTTTATGCAGCTGTTAGAATTATCACCACTCCATAAGAAATCTCTTCTAATTTTATCTATTTTATCAATCAGCCAGTCAGGAAAAATATGCATAGACATCCAATAAATCGGGAGAGATGATAAAACAGAGTTAATGACAAGTCTACCTGCTCTAGATAAAAATCTCTCATTCCAATTAGACATCCTATTTTTGATTTTATTAATGATTATAAACCAATCCTTATGTTTTAGTTTAGTAGGTCTAATTACGAACCAAGATAGTCAAATGGAAAAGTCATACTTTTACAATTTAGCGTATTAGCAACTAAATTTTCAACATTCTCAGAATCATTTAAAACTAAAACAGAACTTTTATCCAAGTTTATTTTTAAACCTGACAAAAGTTCAAAACTATATAGAATACACCAAAGAGAAATAATGTGTCTAGATAAATGAGAAGAAAAAAGCAAGGTATCATCTGCAAATTGAAGGACTGATATACCATTACGCTATATATCATTACCTATATTTCCGATCCATTATCAACCGCTTTTTTAATTATCTTAGCAAAAATGTCTACCGCTACATTAAACAGAAGAGGCGATAAAGGATCCCCTTGCCTTAAACCTCTCTTAGATTGAATTTTATTACCTAAAATACCATTAACCATAATACTAGAGTTACCACTTTTAAGCAAATTCATGATCCAGCTAATCCATCTATGACTAAAACCTCTGGCGTGAAAAATATCTACTAGAAAATCCCAATCTACCGAACCAAAAGCTTTAGCGAAGTCTAGTTTTAAGATAGCACGGGTAATATTATTCTTACAACAGTGATTAATATATTCTTAAACAACAGCAACCCCATCAGTGATATTTCTCCTTTTAATGAAGGCAGATTTTGAACAGTCAATTAGATCATTCATTCTTATACTCAGTCAATTAGCTAAAACTTTTGGAATAATTTTAACGGAACAATTAATCAATGAAATAAGTCTAAAATCTTTTAAATTATTAGCATCTACTTTTTTTGTAATAAAATAACATTTGAAAAACTGAATCTTCCTAATTGCAAATTTCCATTATAAAAATCATTAAACATATTAATTAGATCTAATTTTAAAACATCCTAAAAAGTTTTATAGAATAAAATAGGGATCCTATCCGGACCCGGAGATTTATCACTAGGCATGTCATTAATAGCTTTCCAAATTTCCTCTTCAGTAAAAGGATTATCTAACTCAGAAAGATCAACATTAGAATCAGACGGATAAATATCATTCCATCTAACATTTATTCTAAATTTATTTTTACTACCAAAAATATTTCCATAATAATCTGTAAAAGCCTTATTAAGATCTCTCTGATCAACTAATTCTTCGTTATTTACAATAATATAATTAATCGTATTTATACGCTTTCTACCATTAGCCATGTTATGAAAAAATTTATAATTATTATCACCTTCATTAATCCACTGGATTCTAGATCTCTGTTCCCATATAACCTCCTTCTTTTCTAAAATAGAATTAAGATCCTCTTTTAGATTAGCGAGAACGTTATGCTCTCCTATATTTAGTTGTCTAGTTTCTTCAATTTTATTTATTTTAAGAATCTTATTAAGAATACTATCTTTTTTAATTTTTATATTACCAAAAGCATTTTTATTCCAATTTTTAAGAAAATTCCTAAGATTCCTAAGTTTTAAAACAATTTTTTTTACAGAATTATCCTTATTTCTAATATTGTAAAAACTCAAAGAGATCTATATCTATAATTAAGTTCAAAAAACTAAATTTTAAAATCCACATTTTTTCAAATTTAAATGATCTATTAATTACACTATGCTTTTCACAAGTGAGAATAATTGGACAATGATCAGAATAAGTGTAAGGAAAACCAAAAAGTCTGCATATAGGAAATTTATCCTCTATCTCATCACTAACGAAAAACCTATCAAGAAGAGCCATAGAAGGGGATTCTTTAGTATTACTCCATGTAAATTCTCTATTAGAAAGAGGAATTTCAATCAAATTAGAATTAATAATAAATTGGTCGAATTCCTTCATAGTAGAGAAATCTCCTTCCTGAGGAGAACGCTTTCCCAAAAAACGCATAACATTAGAATCCCCCTCCAAATCCAAGAGCCCGGAGCTAAAGATCTGAACTATAGACATTCATTCCATAAAATCCGACGATTACCTTTCTTAGTCAAAGATGAACAAGAAATAGACTGGTTACCGCACCCACTATTAGACATGCAGAAATTATACTCTTGAACGATTATATCTCTAGAAGCCAAGTCATCATTCGTATGTTTTTTTAAGACAACATTAATTTCATTATACCCCACCAATTTATTAGTTTCCAAGCTTAACGACTCTCTGTTATGCAACACGGTGTCACATTTCAACTCTGACTCAACAATGCAAACTTCATCAACAAAACAAACACCTAACTCAACCAGGCTATCGCTAGATATTACTCCAAAATAATCAACATTTTTGCCGGACTTAACAATGCATTCATTTGGATGATTAACAACCATTGAAGCTAAACTTGAAGCATGTAAATCAACTTTCTGTTTAAAACTGTATCAACGTGCACACTGATATCTTCTGACATATCAGTGAATTTAACTATAGACGTAGCCAAATTCTCTTCATTAGGATCAGTTGGAGAATTGTGAAAATGATCAGTGGTTTCCCTCTGCAAAAGCACTTCTAAATCACCAAAAGTAAGTTTGGTCATTATCTCGACTCCCTCCAATTCAATAAGATCAGAAGCAAGCGATAGCTTATCATCCAAAACAACCATCCACTTATCTTTACAGTTAACATCTGAATTAAAATCAATAATCCCCTCATTGTTATCACTCATTAATTTTAGCTGATTTGCATTGGCACTGTTTATCAGAGAAAAGCCTTCCCTAACATTATCCGCACCATGCCTTACAACACCATGTCTTTCAGAATTTGTATAATCAGAATTATCAATTACATGAATCAAACTTTTAGAGTCATAAGAACTCTCAACTATCTTGTTTGGTGCCTTCAGATTTGTATCATCAAAACTATCAACAGAACAATCTGATCCCATTACAACAACATGACTTTCAGAAATATGTTCAGAAGCTATCGAAGATTCAAGGCACTCAAATGGATTCTCGGTAGATAATTCAAATAAATATTTATCACAAGATTTTACACTCTTTTTATTTACCTGAACGAAACCATCATCACACGACCCAGCATCATATCCAGAATCAATCAAGATGGGAATAACACTAAATTGCATCACATCTTCCTTTGGTAAATGAGTATTCTCAGACAACAAAGAAACATCAGGATCCTAGAGCATAGCATAAAATACACGAGTTTCTTTTATCATAGCATTGACATTAAAGTCTACGTAACCATTATAATCATCCAATATATCATCACTACTTTAATTCAAATCAATATTACTAGAATAAGAATCCGATTTACCAAAATATTCTTCGGGATCACCAAATCTGTCACGTTACCCTTTACCGATGTTAGGTGAATATATAGCATCAAAATGACTGAACAATTCCTCAAGTATCTAATACCCACATCCCTCATTTGCCAAAGATTATCTAGCAATAACCCTTTTAATAACATACATTCCAAAACAAGTTGAAATCCATGATCTACCAAAGAAGAACAGGGAATGGGTTTACAGGATATGTTCTTTGATTCTGAATTGATAGAGAAAGAATCCGATTTACCAAAGTAGACTTCAGTATCTCCAAATCTATCTCTATACCCCTTACCAATGTTGGGCGAGTTTATAACATCAAAATGTATAAATATCTCCTCCAAATAGCTAATACCTTCATCTCTCATTTGCCAAAGATTATCAAGCAGAAGCCCGATTTCGATGAACAGTCAAATTTTCTATGACCAAACTTTCCACACGCAAAACATCGAATTGGATCTCTACGCTGCTTTGCAAAATTCTTGTCATATCCATAGCGAAAATATAAAATTTCCTTCTTTTACATTCAACTAGAGATTCTTTGGTTTGCTATATTTATGAGATTGAACTTTAGACAAACAAGATTTGACTACTTGAGCATAAGACCGATGAGAAAAAATGAATCGATTATTCAGATTTGATTGTTTGTTAGATTGAGATGAAGAATTAGATAATCGGAAATAAGAATGAAAACATAGGTTGATTCATTATGAAGTTGTGCTTGAAAAGTGATAAATGGAAATAGATCGATTGAATAGGGAATTAGATAAACAATTAAAGGTGTATAACAAATTATCTGAGAAATATAAGAGTCTTGCTGCTAGTGTATCAAAACTAAGATATTTTAAAGAATGGCAAGTTGCTTCATAGATGAAGAAAGCATGCCTTTATCGGGAGAGACTCTTGGCAAAGAATGCGGGGCTAATGACCCTTGTTTGGATGGTGATTGATGACAGGAATGTCATGAAGAGTTTCTCTATAGAGATTACTCTAGGGGTAAACTTGTTAACTTCTCCTATTTGGGCGACAACTACGGGGGTTTTCTTAGGCGCTTCCAACACAAATATTTAGATGAATATAGGTCTGATCCTCTTCCTAGGGCACGTTGGAATCTCCCCAGAGTTGCTTCTATACCTCTTTCTTCTCATTTGCTCCCCTCGAGAAGCTCAAATACAATAGGAAGAGGTTTATTTTTGAACTTTTTAAGAAATCAATTTTGTATGAATCTGAGTGATTGTATAATTGTACTATGTTACTCGAGTAGCTTATGAACCTTATTAGTTATTGCTTCTATTTCTCTATTATTAATCTAACTTTTACATATTATACGGACTAAGGAAAACTCAAGTAGCCCTGTTTCTAGAGAACTATTGAATAAGTTTGTCAAGTTAAAGAAGGATTTTAAGGAGAAATCTTCAATTCTGAAAACACTCGGTTAGCAAAACACTACTTTCTTAAAGATTTACAAGAAGTTTGCATGTGATTTCCTCACTTTCATTTTGACTTTAGTTGGTGAAAAGGACAAACTATTTAGTGAAATTCGAATTTATCATGCTAAATTGATATGTGATCATGCTTGCTCTCCAGTCGAGGAATGAGACTATTATCGATCCCCTCTAGTTAACACCCAGAATTAATTAAAGCTTCTTTTGATTCTATTCTTACCCTATCTGTTGGGTCATTTGAAATGGCCAGAACTGCCATTTGAAAACTTTAAGTGTTAATTAAATATTCATAGAATGGAATTGTGATGTAACTTGATTTCCTTATGGTTTGTAAACCCTGTTATTATTAATGAAAGAACTCATTATTTATGTATTAAATTTTCTTTTATTAGGAAAACCAGCCAGCACTTGCACCTGATCTTTTAAATGATCTTTCGTGGGTAAACGAGATTAAAGATATATTAATAGCTGATTTTGAAAAGAACCTTCTTCCCAGAACACTTTAGTTTAACGGTTTTAGGATAATCCGAGATCATAGGAATGACCCAGGAAATATTTCCAAATGAGATTGAATTTTAAAGGTTCGAAGGAACAAACCTCTAACTTAGAAGTGGAGATTGTAGAGAAGGACAATGGAGTTTAATGGTTGAAAGAAAAAATAGACTCGGTCTTCTAATCAAGATCTGCAGTTGAGATTGATGTCGAAATGGCTAGATTACATCAACAAATAAATGATCTTGAAGTGGAGTTAATGAGGAGTCAAGTTTCTTGCTAGTCCTTAGAGCATATTTCAAGTAGAGGCGAGTTCGTCCTTCCTACTCCTACTCTCGGTAGAATGACTAGATCTTGATCTTTAGCTAGTCGAGAATTTCCTACTTTGTTAAATCCACCTTTGGGTCTAAGTGACGAAGAAATCTCCAAATGGAGTAGATAAATAAAATTTGAGTACATGCAATTTTTCAGTAAGCAATGGAATGAGAAAGTATCTCAACGTCTTAATGACTACGAAAGCAAAGTTGGAAAGCTTAGGCAGGAGAAGTATATCCTCAAGAAGGAGGTTGAAGAATTGAAGAGCATAGTTCAAACTTTAAGAGGAGCCAATAAGACTCTCAAGCATGCTTTGAAAATTTAGATGGATTTAGTTGATGATTCTGATACTATCCGGAGAAAGGAAAAGAAATCCAAAGAACTTCTAGATGTTTCTATTCGCAGTATTAGTGACTGCTTAATTGCTAAGGATTTGGAGAAGATATAACATAGGGCCTTGAGCTTTAGCAAGGAATTGCTTTAAACATTTTCTTTTTTTGTCTAATTTTTGTACCTACAACTTTGTACATAATGTATTAGATTGTAAATAAATTTATGTTTGAACGTATGTTACCTCGAATGTATCATATGTACTTTTCCTTTCGAGTTTTCTAAATGAGATGTATCATCTGTTTTCTAATGTTTTGATTCTTTACCATTTAAGCCAATAATTTGCTTGATAAAAGAACCAAAAGTCTGGCTGATTAAGCATTAAGCATTCAGCATTCCTGTAGACCGTGTATAAATATTCCATGACTTATTTGGCAAATTCCCATTCAATAAGAAAGTTGAATTTCAATCTAAATTTAAAAGATTGAGAGCTAATTTAATGATGCTCTTCCTTAAGAAAATTCTTCTGATAATAATTTGAATTAAAGTCCAAAGAATCATTCTGATTACAGTGTGGATAGAGAACTGAAAAATCATCTGGCGGTAGAATATCAAAAAACCCATCTATTAATAAAGGAAGACTAGAAACTCTTTTGGTAATCAATAAGAAAGACCAGGAAATCCATCTAGCGATAATAGAGGACTAGAAAATCCTTCTGAAAATAATAGAAGGCTAGAAAATCCATCTAGTAAAAATAATCTGAATAGAAGACCAATAAACTTCATGGCAATAAAAGAAGACCAGAAAATCCATCTGGCAAAAAATAGAAGATCGGAAATTCATCTGGCAATAATCGAAGTCTAAAACATCTTTCTGGCAATAGATTTCCTTATACGGATGGTAGTTCTCCATTTCCTTTGGAGATTATTTTGTTCATGTTTTGCCATTCTTCATCTAAAAGATTGCTTTAATCTATTCTTTAGGATAGGGTTTCATTGACTTAATTGATTTTCTTATCATCGTCTTTAAGTGATGATCTTAAATTGAATCAAACCCCTTATCACTATCAAGCAGAATCGTAGACTTACTCGACCTCCCTCTAGGAGGCACGTTAGTGAGGCCTTTGGTAATGGTACTAAAGGCTGGTCCGATGCTCTGGGTGCTAGTAAAACCAAAGACTTACTCAATCTCCTTCTAGGAGACGCTTAAGTGAATCCTTTAATGATGACACTAAAGGTTGGTCCGGTGCTCTGGGTAGCTATCCTAAAAAGAACCAGACATTTATTCAACCTTCCTCTAGGAGTTGCTTTAGTGAGACCTTTGATGATGACACTAAAGGCTGGTCTGGTGCTCTGGATAGCTATCTTAAGCAGAGCTAGAGACTTAATCGATCTCCCTTTAGGAAATGCTTTAATGAGACCTTTGATAGCGGCACTGATGGCTGGCAGATGCTTTAGTTAGGCCCTTTTTGATCGAACCAAAGGCTTACTTTGACTTCGCTTTAGAAGTTGCTTTGGCCAGGCCATCATGGCAGGGACAAAGGCTTTTTCCTTTGTTTCAGGAGTCTAGTATTCTCCTTAATCATGTAGATACACTTATTTTTATGTAGAAAATTTTCTTTGTTTGATGATTGTTTAACATCTTTTTTAAAAATTCATTGAGCTTTCCTTGCCTTAGGAAACTGTTGATCCCTCCAAACTTCGACATTGATTCGTGTTATGCCCATTAGAGAGATGATAATGGCAATATAATCCTCCAAGGTTCCATTAATTATTTAGATGCTTCTTTTGGAAAGACCAATAGTTAAGTTCATCCTTAGTCAAGAGGTAGATATTCTCATAGAAAGTAGTAAGGAAGCAATTCTTGGAAAAGCTTTATCTTTTGGAAGGCTATTCTTTCTTATCTCGTTTGATATATGTGATGGGCTCCTTAACTTCTATATCAAATTTTCTTTTCAAAGATCTTTGTGCTTCATTCAATTTATAGGAATGACTAAGCACATTCTCTCATCTCTTAGTGAATTGATCAAAGTCTTTTATTATATCTCTTTTAAAAATTGTTCCCTTTGCTTGGTGCTGGATTTCTTTTCTCATCTTCATGAAAATGCTATCCTTTTTATACCACCTCCCTAAGGCAAAGATTGGTGTTGGCCCCATATGAAATGGATTTAAGCTCCATTTTTTTGGATCATAAGGAGCTATTTGTCTTTTCTTTTTTTATAACATCTAATGCCAGAAGATTAATATTTTCTCTTCATGAAGCCAGGGATGATTGTCTTTGATTTGAGGTATGGATGATCCTTGTTTGGAGATTGTAGCACATTTAATTGGCATGACTAAGCAATGCTTGGCTGATGCAATTAAATTGTTGTTAAGAATTAAGGGTAGGATAGCTTGGAATGGGATATACTTGGTAGGGACAAGTCCTTTAAGCCTTATATATGCAAGTTAAGGTAGTTCCACTTTGGATTATAATAGAAATGGAGGTTCAAGCGCTCCTTCTAGCACCAAAATGTTAATGAATTTCTTTGTTAACCCCAAAAAGTGCAAGGGAGTAAACCTTGGTAATGACAGATATTAAAGAACCTAGATTTAACCTCAACGAGTATTGGTACAAAGCGACACTTGTTAAATTAAGGCTTAAGAGGAGTGAGCAAGCGAGCTAATGTCCATGAAGAAGTCATATGCTTAATCATGTGAGGTCATATGTACTTGAAGTCAATCTACATAGACAATTGTATGGGAAAATAGAAATCAAGAGTACGAGTACTTTTGGAATTCGAAGCAAGCTATGATTAAGAAATCACAAGTGCTTTGAAATTCAAAAGTAAGCCATTATTCAAGAAATCTTATTCATATTTCTTATAGTGTTGAATGTAAAAAGTCTAATATACAATGACCATCTTGGCACTAAAATCCCCAAATCAATTTAGGATTACTAGGTTTGAAATATAAAAGAATGAGAAAAAAGTATTCGCCCCTTTTTCCATACCCCCAGGTCTGTATGTATAGGAATATAGCTTTGGCATAGTTGCTCAATGCCGCATTCGGCATGCTTATCCTTCGTCACACTTAACTCTTGCTAACCTAAATGGCGCCAGGCTCCATTCCTTACTTTAAATGAATTTCGACATTCTTTATTGGTAATGTAACAACCCGGATATTTTAACCATTTTAAATAATTTGTTAATTTAATTTTTGTGAAATTTCAAATAATAAAATTTTGAGTTGAAGATTTGATATTTGGAATATGTCTAGTTAAACATAGTAAATGGTAAATTTTCATATGATTATATGGAAGTTTATTTTTTTGTGAAATTTTATTTCAATTCAAATCAGTTAATATTTGATGATAATAAAATATTTTCTAAACCTGAATATTTTTATATAATAAATTTGTAAATCATCTTCTGGGTGAGAAGTCACATTTCGTTTCTTCAAATTTGGACTACTATTGCTCCGTTTATCTTATTTCTGTCAAATTAAAAGAATTTTCGGTATCGATTATCGACTTTTCATAGGATGGTCGTATCACTGATATCTATGTACCATTTTGATCGTCTCGTCGTGCTGATCTCTGTGGTATACTCGTTTGCATTTTTCGAAGTCCGGGAGACAGCGAAATCTACGGAAATGATTCTGTATCGGTACTGTATTTGGGCCTCTTTGTTTCCTTTGCCTTTCCAAAGTTCCAACCGTATAAACTCATCATTTATTGCTTTAATAGATTTAGAAACCAACGTTTGGTTTCTCATATTTCCTTGATTTCCATTTATACCTATAGTGCCTTTTCATTTGATATCTCTTCCTTTCTTCACCTTTCTCTGTTCTAGTGCTCTGGAAAAAAAACATTTTATAATTCGCATGAACAAAATATATCTGTAGTGCTCCTCCTACCCATTTTATAATTCTTCATCTAGCCTCCGACGCAACCACTCACTATCTCCGGCATCATCTCCAACCCATCTCCTCGTCTCAGCCACCACCGACTCCCTCAAGCGTAGCAGCACTTCATCGCCTTCGTCGGTGTCGAACATCACCATTTCCGCGTTCGCCTTCCAGCCCTCTGACTGGCTGGAGCCCCCCATTACTCCTTATGTTAGGTATTATAAATATATATTTTATATTTTTTGTTAGTATTGTTTATACTGAGTATTATGCTGGCTATAGTTTAAATATATTAGTTTTGATTGTATAAGTTTAAGTATATATATGTTTACAGTTATATATGTGTGTCCTCTGTTATACAGTTTTGTAGTTTATAAAATTATAAAGTTGGTATATACTAGTTTGTTGTTTTAAAGGTTATATTATACTAGTTGTTATATATATTAGTTAATGTATGCTTTTGTTTGTTGAGTACAGTATGTAGGTGCTTAAGTAATATCATGTATATATATAATAGTTTGTATAATGAGTTATAAACTATGTTTTCTAAATCTTCTTGCATAGCAGCTTTGTATTTATAGTTCGGCTTTATATATATGTTTTGTATATAATAATGAATTCAATGTTTTGTATATATTAGTGTATATATAAACTTATAGTCTGCATTTTTTATGTACATACATTTATTCTGAGTATAAATTTATATTTGCCGAGAGAAAGTTATATTATAAAAGAGTATTACACATATTATCTTATTATGTTACTGGCCTGTTTGATTAAAGGTATATGCAGGCAAAGATACTAGTTTAATATATATGTGTGTGTGTGTGTGTGTGTGCGTAAGTTATGCATATTATATATATAAATTGCATATCTTACATTTTGCGTCTTTTATCAAAGGTTCTTATATATATTGTTCTATAGTATACAATTCTGTTCGTATATATACTGCTGATATACTATTTTATTGATTTTATGGTGTATATAATAATAATACATATTATTTATTTGCTTATACTAGTAGATATAATATGTTGGGAATATTTTATTATATGTTTAAAGGGTATGAACATGTTACTATACTATCTATTATCTGTTTATATGAATTATATATATATATATATATATATATATATATGTTAGTAAGTTATATAAGGTCTGTTGGCCTATGCATACATTTCTTTTTCTTTTTTTAGTTTTGTGTTATTGAAAGAAAGTCTATATATATATATATATATATATATCAGTGTTAAAGCATTTATATATATAATATGTTCAGATTCTGTAATTTTACAGTAAAGTATATGTTTTGATTTTTAAGTTAAAAGGTAATATGTAGATATGTATAATGTTTAATGTATATAGTATGTTTATGTGTTAATTTATATATATATTTAAGTTCGTATATAAATCTATTTGTTTACTCAATATTTTACTGTATATATGTAAAATTATAAGTATATGTATATATATAATTGGTTATTTCAAATTATATGATGTATATATGTTGATTTTAATATATGTGGTTTAATTTAAAACAATGGTTTTTGAAATACACATATATTTAATTTAATATATGTTTGAATTTAGCATATGGTTTTTTATATATAGTTATATATATAAGTTCACTTATACCATTTATCATCATCGATCCAGTTCTGATTTGATTTCATCAATTCCTATTTATTAGCGTTGTTTGTCGATTCGTGCCAATCTATCTTTGTTTTGGGGTTCATGCTTGGATTTGTAACTCACCTCATTCTCATTCATCTCTAGCCTCGAAACGTGAGCAATCACTCACAATTAACATTCTTATATTTATTAAATTTGATTTCAATTGAAACGACAATTGAAATATGTTGTTGTTAGTTATTTTAAATTGCTATATATATGCTATTATTTGTAACTGTTCACCTATGACCCCTGACAACATTATCTGTTACTTACGTTGATGATATATGCCTGCTGCTGATTATTATGTTATTATCATATATGTTCTTACTCTGCAAGGTCCCTGTTAGTTTAGAATTCCATATTGGTTGAAATGATACATACCCGAACGATTTTGTAGAATAGGAGAAAATCATTATGGGTTGAAATGATAAATTTAAGCGATTTTCATTGAATTGAATTTGGGATTGCGGGTTGAAACGATATATACCCGTATATATTTAAATTACGAATTGAAATGATAAATATCTGTATCACTTGATCATAGGCCAGAAAATTATATATAGACACCGTTGGTCTATATATATATATATATATATATATATATATATATTGAAATGATTTCCAGGGTTTAAAAAGATATATATGGTTTTATATAAATATTGATTTTCAATATTATACACATCTGTGTTATTTTTTATATATAGTTAAATTCTTGATTTTTAAAATTATATGTTTTGAAAATTTTAAAAGTATAAGTTAGTTTTGAAATTATAAATTTTAAGAATCTACTTATAGTTTTACTATTGTAAAATATGTATAAATTAGTTTAAATATAAAATAAGTAATAATAATATGTAATTTAATAATGTATGATTTAATTAATATATAATATGTTTAAGTGTTTACTTAAATTTATATTTAAAAATTGATTTTTATAATGATTTTTATAAGTTAAGGTTGGGAAGAAAATTTTGAATCTATTTGAAATTGTATTTAATTAAGAATTTTATTTAATTAAATCGATTTGAAACTTATTGAATTTGAGATTTTAAAGGATATGATTTTATAACTTGATTTTGGTTTAATGTGATTAAATGAATATTTCAAGTTTAAATAAATTGAAAAAAATATTCATTTTATTTGTAATTTGGGGTTTCATTTAAATGATATTGGATTTATTAAGTGAATATTTCAAAACTAAATAATAATGAAGTTAAATTAAGATATATATATATATATATATATATATATATATATATGAAATTTAGTTTTGAAAATGTGGAATATTTAAAGCTTTGAAATATATTGAAATTGAAATGGTTTATTTTGTGGTTCAAATCTGGATTTGAAATCGATATAATTTGAAAGGGTTTATTGAGAAACTGAATTGAATTGAAATTAATGAATTGAGTTTGAATTAAATTTGAATTTTTGAATTCGAGTTGATTTGAATCGATTTGTGAAATCGATTCAAGCTATTTTATTATATAAAGTATTTCTAATTATATATAAACTATTTATATATTTTACCTTATAAATTTTTAATATATACTAATTATTTTAATATAAACTATTTTCTATATAAACTATTTAAATATACTAATTATTTTAATATAAACTATTTTAATATAAACTATTTTAACTTATAACTATTTTTATATAAACTAAATTATTTTATAAACTATTTTATTATATATACTATTATTAATATCTAAATTGTTCAAGTGGGAAGTTATGATTTCAAAGTTATGAATTTCAAAGTATTATGTTATCGAGTGTTATGCTTTCCAAAGTGTTACAGAATCTAAGCTTTATAATTTCGAAAGTGTTGTAACTTTGAAGTGCTATGATTTTGGAAATGAATATTATTTTAAGTAAGAAATGATATCGTGTTGATATGGTTTTGAATGGATATGATATTTTGGTTTTAAAATATGATATTTTGAAATGACCACGGTGTTATAATAATGATTGGTTGTTAAAGAGACCGAGATCAATTATTGTCATACTTTCTGTCAATATCGAAAACCACTTTAACAACCGTGTACGCGGTGGAGATTCCAGAATGAAGTAGGATGGTTGGCGACGATCCTATATGAGGTATGATGTAACCCTGATTCCTGTGAGTCAGCTTGGAAGTGACTAAAACAGGAGCAATTGATGGGCCAAGTGAGATCATTCCTCCAATCGGACACATTCCTTCGATACTATATTCTGAATTTGTGATTTATTTGGTGGCCACCTGTAACATTCCAGAATTTGTTAATTTAAAATTTGGTGATTCATTTGAACTTTGAAATTAATTTGAAAATTTTCAAGAGAAATAAAATATTATTAATATTAATATTACAAAGATATATGGATAAATAAATATTTGGTAGTTAAGTTTTAAATAAATAATGATGATAAATAAATAAAATATATAACAAACAAGAATTTGTATTAAACAATAAAATAAAATATATGTACAAATTAACTGTTGATAGTTAAACTTTAAATAGAAATAAAATTTGGAATGTATGTTGTAATAATATTATATAGTTATAAAATGACATAGAAACACATACAAGTTTGCATGAGATTTTTTATAAACAAGGAAACAAGGCTTATACAAGAAGATAAATATCTTAAATAAAACAAAAATTAGTACTTACAAAAATCAAATTAAGATTATATGTTAACAAAGATGGGAACACAAGCATTAAATGCTATCTATTCTTAAGCCAAAAATCAAGATCATTTCTGCCGAAATAAGCATTACTCAGTCAACAAAGAAAAAATATCTGATCAAAGAGGAAAAAAACAACATAACTTGCCTACACCAGTAAACCCTTACGTGTCCCAAACTTCTATATATATACATGCATATTTGTTTCAGATTCGTTCATCAAAAATATAATAAAGTCAGGAAAGAAAATTTATAAACATCACTTTATTTCTAAGCTTGAAAAAAAAAATCTGCTGGAAAAAAGAAAGAAAAGAAGAAGGATCAAAACTGTTTTTTTTTTAAACACAGAAGTAGCTCTGTTCAATCTTATTATCAGGTGAGTGAACATATTTTAGAAAGATTCAAGCATGATTCAAACTGGATAGATGGCTTATAACAAGTATTATGTTATATAGCTATATATAGATGAAAAGTTTCATGTATGTTAATATGTTTGTTTTGGACATAATTGTCAGTCATCTTTTGTTCTGTTTTTAAAAGATACAAGGTTCAATCAGGTAAAAACTTTAAATTTCACTTCTCTAATCCCTGAAGGATTTCAATTTGCAAAAAATAGGTTAGTTTAAAACATCATCTATGAATTAAATTTTGTTTGATGCTTAATCATGAAGAAGTTAACCCTGTAACCAAAAATTTACAGTAAAAAAACAAATTTTTATGATAAATTCAAGTATGTTA
Organism: Allium cepa; assembly: GCA_030765085.1. Classification (NCBI taxonomy): domain Eukaryota; kingdom Viridiplantae; phylum Streptophyta; class Magnoliopsida; order Asparagales; family Amaryllidaceae; genus Allium; species Allium cepa. The sequence continues at coordinate 454,042,351 of CM060938.1, read as the reverse complement.
AATTGTTGAATTGATCACATAACTTGAATGAACATACCAAATTATGATTTTTAAAATCAATATGATGATTTTTACTTAAGTAGTTTAAGAGCAGTTCGAATTTAAGCAAAAATTGCATTTTTCTTAATTCCTGGTGAACGATTCAATTATAATCATTGAAACTTGGTTTGAAGCTTGTTTGAGCTTCTGTGGTGATGAGAAAATTGCTAAATAATTTTTTGAATGCATGAATTTGTCGAACGAACCCAAAGTAGGGTTTAAGTTCAAAGTTTGCAGTGGGTTGGACGCATGATGATTTCATCACCATGGAGCGATCGAGTCGCACGTGATGTTGGAGGAGGGTAGTGCGGAGCATGGATGTGCCGTGGCCGAAGTTATGGCGTCGCTGGTGGTCTGAGACGTGGTGGTGAGGTGATTTAATTTGGGTATGTTCGAGCTTCAGTTCCAACGAGGAGGCCAAATTTGATTTTGAGTTTTTAGCGTCGAACCGAAGTTCAATTTCATGTTTGGAGGAGTTTTTCGACTTGCCGAAGCTCGTGATGGCCACCAGAACAGCGGCGTGAGGTTGTGCACATGCACGACGTCGATCTCGTGTCAGGTAGGTGCGTTAGGAAGAGAAACTCGAAGGAGCATGCGAGTAAAAGGTGGGTTGGCTCGGGGTCTCTCGCGCTTGCGTGTGAGTGTTTCAGCAGTTAATTAAGTTAAGACTTAATTAAGAAAAAAAAGAGAAGAAGAAGAGAGTACGGGGATAAAGAAGATGACTCGGGGAAGGAACGAGAGAAACTCGAGTTTGACTCGAGTGAAAACCTGGGTTTACTCGGGTTTGCTTCATAATGGGTTAAGCCCAACAAAATTTCAAATTTACAATTTTAAGTTAATTTTTTTTGTATTTCCAAGGAACTAATGTTGATATATGTAGAGTTAATAACTTACTATAAGTTTTAAATTATTTAACTAAGTCTTAAATTTTTAACTAGTCCTTTAACTAAATAATTAAATTTAAGATAAGAATTGAAGTTAATTAACATTAAAACTTTCAATGTAACAATAAATTGATTTTCAAAATGTGAAGAAGATTTTTTAAATGATAATTAAGGTAAATAATTTTTATTAACCAATGGTTTTGAAAAGTAATCAAGAATGATTATAATTTGTTATTAAAAATTGATTAATGATTAAGTGTCTAAATCATTTAAGAATTGTTAACTAGATGATTTAAGCTGATTAATTTATAATTAGTAGTTAATTAAGTTAATTGATTAAGAAATAATGTATTAACAAAGTTGATTAAGATTTAATTAATTAATTTATCATTAAGAATAATTGATCATTGATTTAAATAATTGTGTGGTTAATTCACTTAAACCACATTGGAAATAATTGACTATTGTTATGCACTGGATCGATGTTTCTGTTGTGGTCATGATACTGTGTGATGTAGATTGCTTTGTACTGCACTGTAATTATGATTTAATTTTGTATTGATGTGAAAACCCCTTGCCCGTAAAACGGCATTTAAACTTCGATGCGACAGGGATTCGGATTTCAGTTAATTATCCGAAACCCACATCGAACCCTGAATGTGAATCTTTGTGATTGATATATCCACGTGTTTCAAAATTAAACACTCGCTATTTGGTTTAGCCGGGAGAGGACCTTTGTGTCATATAACCCATTTCGAATAGTGATACGTCGAAATGGATAGCATTTGAAGACCGGTGGTGAAGACCGAAGGTCTTCGAAAACGATAGGATAACCTATCGATTGTCTCTGCACCGAGTAGCTACGGTATAGAGATTCCCTAAGTGATGGGAAGTTCGATCGGGATTGTGGATACCCGGATTTGCAAGGGCTTCTTCCTTTATTGGACGAAGTGCATTCGGTTCTGTTCGAACCCGGAACAGACTTGTATGGTTGTGTGTCTGACACTACATTTTGAGGTATAAAGCAGATTTCTTTCAAATACGTATCTGTTGGTGGCGGAGAATTTATTCTCTTAGCTTAACACCCTTCTCTGAGACGTACGAGCTCAGAGGTTATGTAATTGAAGGTCATCAACGATATACTCCCAATTTTGTAGTGTGGCATGCTAAGTGTCGTTGTGTGTTGATGATCATTTGTTGTCAAAGCTTAGCTTTCATGTAAAGCGCAGCTTTGTGGACAAGACCTCATCGGACCTCACAACTCGGAAATGGTCAAAACAGGAAAGATGCGGGAAGGTTATGAGGGTCGCGCCCTTTAGGGTATGTCATTTCCTTCTGGAAAAAGGTGATGTCATGGTATAGAGCCCAGATATTTACTTATGTGGTAGCTCCAATCTCATTTACTGTGTGGTTGTTGCTTTGTGATAGAGGGCCCTCGGATAAAGGTCCTAAAGGACCGGGGATTGGCATACTCGAGTAGTAGTTACCTAGTTATAGAGGTAACCCGGCCTTGTGTTGGCAGAGAGCCAGGTAGGTTCTCGGGACGTCCCGCCAAAGGCGTACCCATGTGGTAGTAGGAAGTTCCTTAGCTTGACCATTTGTTGGAAATCCAAAGAAACATTATGAACCCAGTATGGTTTTAGTTGTATAACCCGCCATTTACTTATGGTGGCGCCCCACTGTTTAGATGGTAGCTATAGTAGGCATACAATAATGGTTGTATGTTGGCTAAGATTAATATTATGCTTCCGAAATGCGTTCTATACTATGCACTAGTAATAATATCAAAGAATTTTTCTCGTATCAAGCATATTTGACTATCATAAGAAGAAATCTTCACCAATTCCGCGATTGCATTGTGTGTGTTGCGGGAGGTCTTATGGTAGTTTCATTTTTCAAAAGCATATCGGATTTTCTTTTATAAATCTGTTTTTATTTAAAAACAACTATTTTTGTTTACTCATACCAGTCCCATGACTGACCCGAAGTTTATTGTTTCTTTTCTAAACTCTGGGTGCCCATAATTTCTACACGGGCAGCCTAGTAGCAGGTTTCCATGTTCTAGTGTTAGCAGTATTTTGGAGTTTTTGCTTTGGAGATATTTTAGAAGCTTTTGGGATCTCAGGTGTTTATTTTTTGGGGGTACGTTATCACTTCATTCCTTTGAAGACTTTTTTGGATATATGATCACTGTTGTATTATTATGATGTTTATCAGGAGTTGTGTGTATGTATTAAAAATACGCTGATGTAGTAATGGATATTATGATGTGGTATCTGCGATGTATTCATGATATTCATTTTGTTCCGCTGTTTTATATTCATCTGATGTTGTCATAAGCTCCGACGAACCAGATTCGATGTTTGGATCTGCGGCATTTGAATGCGAGTGTCGTATTCGGTGCCGATTTTCGAAAGTCGAGTCAGGGCCGTCACACCACCCTTGATTTTGATTTGGGAGTGTGTTTCGAGGTGGGCGATAGTTGTGGCTATGCGTTACCACCAGCCTATAAGTGTGATTGGTATATCTACCCTGGCATTGCCTAGTTGTGTCGTGTTCACATGCCCTAGTGTGCCTTCTACGAGTTTGTTTTGTACCATACCTATGGAGTAACCTCTGACGACGCCCAGTATGGGGGAGATTACGGTACTGCATAGACTATGGGAATATATAAAATTTGTTAAGGGGGATATGGGTAACACCTTAACACTATTTTAATAGTTTACTTTACTATAGACATTATTATAATAGCGTATATTACTACATAATAGATAGTTCCACGGATCCTTAGAGGATGGTTATCCCAAACATCCTTTGAGTTACTTGTATTTTAGTTGATATTCCACTTGAGTTGGATTTATTGATATAATAATGTTAATCTTGAATCGAGTGTTTTGCTTTACGCTCGGGTCAGACTGAGTGTCACAGCATTTGAGGCTCGCCCTTGAAGTTGGAGCTTCGCTTGGAGATCCATCCATCTATTCAGCTTCCAGTTATTCAATTGACTCTTGTGATATATTCTGATTTTGTTATTTGACTATTGTATTGAGACTTCTATGTATTCTAGACTTCGGTTGTATCTTGTTTAACTCTGTTATATACATATAGTAGCTTCATGAACTACTATTCTTTTGTTTCCGCTGCTTATTATTATATTACTCTATGTCTGTAACTCTATGATTAATATATTTACTGTACATGCTGAGTTTTGCCAAATATAAATTTACCATCTGACACTTTGAGCAATTCAAGACCGACATGTGCAGACACAAATGGTTGAAAATATGGGCTGTTACAGTTGGTATCGGAGCTTTGGTTTAGGCAAAACTTAGCATATGTAGTGAATTTAATTACGGAATCACTTTCTTTCGAGCTTGAGTTCTTCCTCTTTGATTCGGGTTTCCTTTGAATTTTGGAACGTTCTCCTCGGTTCCAAAATCCATTCTTGTCTCTCCCTATTCGTGTTCTCTTGATTCTGGAGTATCCCATAGCTCCGTTGAATGATATGTAAAGGGGTGAAAACTCCTTTACAACGAGCATTGATTAACCGGAGATTTTTATATCCTCCGTTTAGATGCTGCTATCTCTTGCTATGCCCGAATTCTGTTGTGATCAAATGTCGATTAGCCCCAGAATCCTACATCGATCTTATTTGTGAAGTCACGGTTGATCTGGTTAAGGTTTTCCACGATTTATATAAGTTTATCCACCTTCCTAATTTGTTATTTGATCATCCTATCTTCCTATCGAGTTTATCTTCTTGTCAGAATTCTTTGATTTGGGTCCCTCTAATTTGAATCTCTATCCTTGTTTTGAAATCTATTTTGTATCATCGAGTGAAGGAGTGTATTTGTAATTAATATAAAAATGTTTTATAGTGTGTTGCTTCAGTTGTTAATGTTGATTTGGGTTTTTGATCGATTCGTCTGATCAATGATATCGATAGAAATTCCAAAACACTTGAGCAAAGCAAACTGACACAATATTATTTTCAAATTTGGTAAATGAAATAAATTTTGTATGATTATACTATATACATAAGTAAAATTTTCTGGAATTAAAAGTTAAATAAATTTTTGTTGTAAATGATAGTATTTAGTTTTCATTTATTACTTTGTAAATCATCGACTATTGTCACATGATACAAATAAATGGAATTATAAAACATGGTTTAGAAACTGTTTTGGAAATTAAATTGAATTTAAGTTTAGAATTTGAGAATTTAATTTTCGGTAATTCCAAACTTTGATTTTAATTTTTTTAAAATATATATTATTGAAAGTGTTTTCAAATAGAAATCATTTCCATAGAATTTTAAAATTTTTAAATTAGTACTCTTCTCTTTTGTCACTGGAAAATAATATCAGCGATGGCGGCCGCCTCATCGACATTCATTTTCAAGTTTCAGAGTGGAGAGACCATTCTGTAGCTTTGCTACACTTTGTTTTGAAAAAAATGGATTTTAATTTAATTTCTAAAATGACTTAATATATATATATATATATATATATATATACATTAGATTTGGTTTGAATATATATATTTATCTCTAAATTGTTTGAAGTTAACCGAAAATTTAATTCTTAAATTTTCTTAAAGGATGATTTCAATTATAAAATGAAACCAAATTTTGAATAAATATTAAACTTGAAATAATTTAATGGAAATCAATTTAAAAACTAAGTGAAATTTTTATGATTTGAATTGATAGTTTGAACTAACAAATTTGAATTGAATGACTATTTATTGATTTAATAAAGTGGATTAAACCAAAGTGTTGAATATTAATTTGTTTAAAATTGAAATTTATATAGTTTTAAATTAATTATTTTATTTTGTTTTAAATCTATTTTCTTTCTTGTTATTTCTATTCTCCTACCTCCTTTCTTTTCGGGGATGAAAAGTTTTGAGTGGGGGAGAGTGTAACAAACCATATATTTTAACCATTTTAAATAATTTAATTAATTGAATTTTTGTGAAATTTCAAATATTAAAATTTTGAGTTGAAGATTTAATATTTGGAATATGTCTAGTTATACATAGTAAATGGTAAATTTTCATCAGATTATATGGAAGTTTATTTTTTTGTGAAATTTTATTTCAATTCAAATCAGTTAATATTTGATGATAATAAAATATTTTCCAAACCTATATATTTTTAAATAATATATTTGTAAATCATCCTCTAAGTGAGAAGTCATATTTCGTTTCTTCAAATTTGGACTGCTATTGCTCCATTTATCTTATATCTGGCAAATTAGCAGTATTTTCGGTACCGATTATCGACTTTTGATGGGATGGTCATATTACTGATATCAGTGTACCTTTTTTATCGTTCTCGTCGTGTCGATCTCCGTGGTATACTCATTTGTGTGTTTCGAAGTCCAGGAGACAACCAAATCTACGGAAATGATTCCATATCGGTACCGTATTTGTGCCTCTTTGTTTCCTTTGCCTTTCCGATGTTCCAGCCGTATAAACTCATCAGTTATTACTTTAATAAATTTTGAAACCAACATTTGGTTTTTCATATTTCCTTGATTTCCATTTATATCTGTAGTGCCTTTCCATTTGATATCTCTTCCTTTCTTCACCTTTCTCTGTTCTAGCGCTCTGAAAAAAACAATTTATAATTCGCATGAACAAAATATATCTAGAGTGTTCCTCCTACCCACGCAACCACGACCGAACCATCAATACATCTCCTCTTCTCCACTGGCTAGCCCGCACTCTCCCCTGCCACCTCTTCATCCAGCCTCCAGCGCAACCACTCACTATCTCTAGCCTCATCTCCCACCCATCTCCTTGTCTCAGCCACCACCGATTCCCTCAAGCGCAGCATCACTTCATCGCCTTCATCAGTGTCGAACATCACCATTTCCGCGTTCGCCTTCCAGCCCTCTGACTGGCTGGAGCCTTCCCTTACTCCTTATATTAGGTATTATAAATATATATTTTATATTTTATGTTAGTGTTATTTATACTGGGTATTATACTGGCTATAGTTTATATATATATATATATATATATATATATATTAGTTTTGATTGTATAAGTTTAAGTATATATATGTTCACAATTATATATGTGTGTCCACTGTCATACAGTTTTAAAGTTTATAAAATTATAAAGTTGTTTATATAATAGTCTGTTGTTTTAAAGGTTATATTATACTAGTTGTTATATATTAGTTAATATATGCTTTTGTTTGCTGAGTACAATATGTAGGTGCTTGAGTAATATCGTGTGTATATATAGTTGTTTGTATAGTGAGTTATAAACTATGTTTTCTAGATCTTCTGACATAGAAACTTTGTATTTATATTTCGTCTTCATATATATGTTTTGTATATAATAATGAATACAATGTTTTGTATATATTAGTATACATATAAGCTTATAGTCTGCATATTTTTTTATGTACTTACATTTATTCTAAGTATAAATTTATATTTGCCGAGAGAAAGTTATATTATAAAAGAGTATTATACATATTATCTTATTATGTTACTGACCTGTTTGTTTAAAGGTATAATCACGCAAAGATACTAGTTTAATATATATGTATATCTATGTATGTGTAAGTTATGCATATTATATATATAAGTTGCATACATGCATTTTGTTTCTTTTATCAAAGGTTTATATATATCTAGTTTTATAGTATACAATTCTGTTCGTATATATACTGTTGATATACTATTTTATTGATTTATAGTATATATATAATAATAATACATATTGTTTATTTGCTTATACTAGTAGATATATTATCTTTGGAATATATTATTATATGTTTAGAGGGTATGAACATGATACTATACTATCTACGATTTGTTTATATGAATTATATTTTATATATATGTATGTATGTATGTTAGTAAGTTATATAAGGTCTGTTGGCCTATGCTTACATTTGTTTTTTTCTTTTTCTGTTTTGTAATATTGAAAGAACGTCTATATATATCAGTGTTAAAGTATTTATATATATAATATGTTCAGATTCTGTAATTTTACAGTAAAGTATATGTTTTGATTTTTAAGTTAAAAGGTAATATGTAGATATGTATAATGTTTAATGTATATAGTCTGTTTATGTGTTAGTTTATATATATATATATATATATATATATATATATATATATATATATTTAAGTTCGTATATAAACTGGTTTGTTTGCTCAATATTTTATTGTATATATTTGAAATTATAAAAGTGTGTATATATATAAGTGGTTATTTCAAAGTAAATGATGTATATATATGTTGATTTTAATATATGTGTTTTAATTTAAAACAATGGTTTTTGAAATACATATATATTTAATCTAATATATGTTTGAATTTAGCATATGATTTTTTTATATATAGTTATATATATAAGTTCACTTATACCATTTATCATCATCGATCCAGTTCTGATTTGAATTCGTCGATTTCTATTTATCAGTCGTGTTCGTCGATTCGTGCTAATCTAGCTTTGTTTTGGAATTCGTGCTTGGATTCGTAACTCATCTCATTCTCATTCATCTCTAGCCTCGAAAGGTGAGAAATCACTTACGATTAACGTTCTTATATTTATTAAATTTGATTTCAATTGAAATGACAATTGAAATATGCTACTGTTAGTTATTTTAAACTGCTATATATATGCTATTATCTGTAACTGTTCACATGTGACCCCTAACACCATTATCTGTAACTTATGTTGATGAATCCCTGTTGCTGATTATTATGTTATTATCATATATGTTCTCACTCTGGAAGTTCCCTGTTAATTTAGAATTCCCTATGGGTTGAAATGATACATACCCGACCGACCTTGTAAAGTAGAAGAAAATCATTATGGGTTGAAACGATAAACCTAAGCGATTTTCATTGAATTGAATTTGGGATTGCGGATTGAAATGATATATACCCGTATATATTTAAATTGCGGACTGAAATGATAAATATTCGTATCACTTGACCATAGGATAAAAAATTATATATAGACACCGTTGGTGTATATATATATTTTGAAATGATTTCCAAGGTTTACAAAGATATATATGGTTTTATATAAATATTGATTTTTAATATTATATATATATATATATGTTATTATATACAGTTAAATTCTTGACTTTTAAAATTATATGTTTTGAAAATTTTAAAATTATAAGTTAGTTTTGAAATTATAAATGTTAAGAATTTACTTATAGTTTTACTATTTTAGAGTATGTATAAATTAGTTTTAATATAAAATAAGTAATAATAATATGTAATTTAATAAATTTGATTTAATTAATATATAATATGTTTAAGTGTTTACTTAAATTTTTATTTAAAAATAGATTTTTATAATGATTTTTATAAGTTAAGGTTGGGAAGATAAATTTGAATTTATTTGAAATTGTAGTTAATTAAGAATTTTATTTAATTAAATCAATTTGAATCCTATTGAATTTGAGATTTTAAAGGATATGATTTTATAACTTGATTTTAGTTTAAGGCGATTAAATGAATATTTCAAGCTTAAATAAATTGAAGAAAATATTTAGTTTATTTGAAATTTGGGGTTTCATTTAAATGATATTGGATTTATTAAGTGAATATTTCAAAACTAAATAATAATGAAGTTAAATTAAGATATATATGAAATTTCGTTTTGAAAATGTGGAATATTTAAAACTTTGAAATATATTGAAATTGAAATTGTTTATTTTGTGGTTCAAACCTGCATTTGAAATAGATATAATTTGAAAGGGTTTATTGAGAAACTGAATTGAATTGACATTGATGAATTGAGATTGAATTAAATTTGAATTTCTGAATTCGAGTTGATTTGAATCGATTTGTGATATTGAAGAAGCTATTTTATTATATAAAGTATTTTTAAATTATATTTAAACTATTTATATATTTTACCTTATATATTTTTAATATATACTAATTAGTTTGATACAAACTATTTTTAATATAACCTATTTTAATGTACTAATTATTTTAAACATAAACTATTTTAACTTATAACTATTTTTATATAAACTATTTTATTTTATAAACTATTTTATTATATATACTATTATTAATATCTAAATTGTTCAAATGGGAAGCTGTGATTTCAAAGTTATGAATTTTAAAGTATTATGTTATCGAGTGTTATGATTTCCAAAGTGTTACAAATTTTAAGCTTTATAATTTCGAAAGTCTTATAACTTTGAAGTGCTATGATTTTGGAAATGAATATTATTTTAAGTGAGAAATGATATCATATTGATATGGTTTTGAATGGATATGATATTTTGGTTTTGAAATATGATATTTTGAAATGACCACGGTGTTATAATAACGATTGGTTGTTAAAGAGACCGAGATCGGTTATTGTCATACTCTCTGTCAATAACGAAAACAACTTTCACAACCGTGTACGCGGTGGAGATTCCAGAATGAAGTACGATGGTTGGGGACGATCCTATATGAGGTATGATGTGACCTTGACTTCCATGAGTCAGCTTAGATGTGACTAAAACAGGAGCATTTGACGGGCCAAGTGAGGTCATTCCTTCGATCGAGCATATTCCTTCGATACAATATACTGACTTTGTGATTTATTTGGTGGCCGCCCTTGATTTTGATTTGAGATTGTGTTCAGAGGTGGACGGTAGTTGCTGCTATGCATTACCACCAGCCCGGAAGTGTAATTAGTATATCTACCCCAGCATTGCCTATTTGTGCCGTGTTCACATGCCCTAGCGTGCCTTCTACGAGTTTGTTTTGTACCATACCTATGGAGTACCCTCTGACGACGCCCGGTACGGGGGAGATTACGGTACTGTATAGACTATGGGAATATATAAAATGTGTTAAGGGGGATATGGGTAACGCCTTAATGCTATTTTAATAGTTTACTTTACTATAGATATTATTATAATAGCGTATATTACTACATAGTAGATAGTTCCACAGATCCTTAGAGAATGGTTATCCCAAACATCCTTTGAGTTACTTGTATTTTAGTTGATATTTCACTTGAGTTGGATTTATTGATATAAGAATGTTAATCCCGATTCGAGTATTTTGTGTTTTGCTTTACGCTCGGGTCAGACCGAGTGTCATAGCATTTCAGACTCGCCTTTGAAGTTGGAGCTTCGCTTAGAGATCCATTCATCTATTCAGCTTCTAGTTATTCAGTTGACTCATATGATATATTCTGATTTTATTATTTGACTGTTGTATTGAGACTTCTATGTATTCTAGACTTCTGTTGTATCTTGTTTAACTCTGTTATATACATATAGTAGCTTCATGAACTACTATTCTTTTGTTTTCGCTGCTTATCATTATATTACTCTGTGTCTGTGATTCTGTGATTGATTTATTTACTGTATGTGCTGAGTTTTGCCAAATATAAATTAACAACCTTTTATTTTGAGCAATTTAAGATCGACATGTGCGGATGTGAATGGTTGAAAATATCGGGCTGTTACAGGTAATAAGCGACATCAGCATGTAGTGCATCAGGATGAGACATTGACATGAAGGGGCATCATCTTGTATGATACCATCCTTGAAAACTCCTATGAATGTTGATGAATTTCAGCATCGACGTCACATATATAGATGTGCGGTGTCCCCTAAAATTTGATGAAATGCGCCATCAGCGAGGGACGATATTGGCTATCGGGAATCACCGGTAAAGGGTAGTATCAATGAATATAGTATCTCCAAAAAGATGACATTAAAGAGTGGAGGCATAAAAAAGCGGCAATATCAATGATGGTGTTATTGATTCTAGGATGTTTCACAGGCGTAGCATCGACAATAAGCTGGTTTCAGTAACATTAGTATATGACATCAACATATAGTGACATCAGTAATAGGCAGTATTAATTGTGATAGCAACATCCGTTCCATCTTAATAAATGAAAAGTGGCATTGATAGGATATGACATCAATGGGAGGCAACATTGATAACTTACGATATCGATTACGTTAGACATCACTGCTTCCTTGATGAACTTCGCTATTGATTCCATATAGCATTGCTTAACGACATAAAAGACTTAGTATCAACCATCCCACCATATAGATGATATGCGGCATCGTTGAATTCTGGTATCCTTAGCTTCACTAATGACATGCGATGTTGCATACGACCTTTCATTGACGAGATGCGGCATCGCAGTCCTTCATACCATCGACGTTGGTTCATCCTCATTCCTTCAGCAATTGTTATTGGTGTGGCATCATAGCAATATTGCATGCTGCATTTCTTTGAGAATAATAATAGTAACAATTTGCATTTACTATTTATTAGTATATATTATCTGAGAGCATTTATTATCAATATATACTATTCGTAAAATTTATCATTTGGTGATTGCAACGACCCGCACCTTGGTGGGCCTGAACTTTCGCTAAATCGAAAATTCAAGTCCACCAAAGTACGAATCGTTGGTGTTTGGTATCTTGCAAATAAAAAAGTATACCAGAGCATTATCGATGTAAACTCATAGTGGAATAGTAAAGTATAATACTGTAACAACCCGGCCTTAAACAGATCTAAATTCCGACCTGGAAAAGACCCGTTGAAACTTAGACTTGGCCCAAAGTTGGCTGCTGGTAGGTAAAAAGAACAATACATAGACATTTATCTAAACATTTAGATCTTGCAGCGGAAGGATAAAATATAATAATAACAATACCCATTTTATCATAAATTCTACATATCATAAAAATGTAACACAAAAACCAATAATGGCTGTTACATATCTATGGTACATCACATATAAAATACAACACTTTCCAGTGAGTACATCTAAAAATAAAATGAATGGATAAAATGATAGACTATTACAAGCTTTCTTTATGCCTTCGCCTTCAACATCATCATCTTTTCTAACCCGTGTTGTAATGAGCTGGGAGTCAGAACAACATATGTTCGATGAATAAAAATCTCGAGCCTTACTACAATAGTAAGTAGATAGTATATTTAAATAGGAATATGTCTTTCATAATTTATCTACATCATAAGTCTTTCCAAATATAAATCAAAAAGGCTTTATGAAGATAGGCTCATAGCCATCTCGCTTTTAACCCAATAACCCATATTTATCATCAATAATGTCATATCAATGTAAGCGATAGTACCTAAGTCACTTAATATCTTTGAATGGGAACAAGACAGACTCTGACCATTTAATACCTCTTTTAAGGCAGGTCCTCGTCCTTTAATACCTATCCTAAGGCAGACTCCTCTCTATTAACCATCTAGCTGACATTACATGGAATCTTTTTAGCCACTTAATATGCCATATCAAAGCGGAGCCTTTTTAGAGATATCCTTTACTATGCCTAATCCATACCTAACCATTTACTACCTCCTACATAGGAAACGAGCGGGTCCTAGCACAACCACTGAATACCTTTAATCTCAGAACCAGGTCCTTTGTATTATGACACATACCCCACATTGGCACCTCACATTAATCCAACTATTCATAGGTACTAGTAGCCAGATTAGCTGGGGAGATTTACCCAGAATTTGGGATTAACCTCACGTCATTTATACTTACTTATTATAAATGATGCCTCACATCAGTCCCAAAGTCACACTGTTGGTAGCCAAATTAGCTAGGTAAACCTCCATGTACTTTTAACTGACCTCGCATCCTTATAACTTAGTCATAATCTATAGCACTCACTATGTATATTATCGCACATCTCACCGCATTCCGTATCAAGACTTTATAAGAGAATTCTTATTTCTCCTTTATAATTACTTCTTTCCAGAAGGGAATTTAATAAGAATTAATAGCCTATTAACTACGCAATTAATATGTTACAATTATCCATCAATCCCATGTTTTAAACTATTTCGAAAAAGTTGAAAATTTAGTTGCTAATACTCTTAATCGTAAAACTATGAACTTTCCATTTGCCTATCTTGGTTTTGTGATTAGACCTACTAAACTCAAACATAACGACTGGTTTTTAATCATAGATAAAATCAAAAATAGGATTTCTAGTTGGAATGGGAGATTTTTATCAAGAGCAGGTAGCTAAGTTTTAATAAATTCTGTTTTATCAATGTTCCCGATCTGTTAGATGTCTATGTATCTATTTCTAGATTGGGTGATTGATAAAATAGACAAAATTAGAAGAGATTTCTTATGGAGTGGGAAAAAATCTAATAGTTGCATTAAACGTTTAGTAAATTGGGAAACCGTTTGTAAATCTAAAAAGGATGGTGGTTTAGGAGTCATTAATTTGCGTAATATGAATTTGTCCTTACTAGGTAAATGGTTATGGAAGTTTAAGGATATAAATGATAAAGCTACTTGGAAAGAGATCATTTCTAAATATCAATAATGGTAGTAGTAATTTATATCAAATTACTTCTCTAGCCATTTGTAAACTATCTAAATTTTGGAAATCTATTTTTAAATGTCATGAGATTTTTAACCTAGGTACTATTACAATTGTTCATTCTAGTAGTTGTACTTCTTTCTGACATAATCGTTGGATTTCTGTTTTACCTCTTAGGATAGAGTTTAAAGAGCTTAATGAAATCTGTAATTTTAAGTATGCTTTAATTAATGAGGTTTTTTCACCCGAAAATGGCCCTCCTTGGAAGTTTAGTTTTAACAGTATTTTTGTAGACTCAACCTTTAGACAGCTTTCTTTGCTTTATGCTAGATTAAATCTTTATAACATTGATAACGATAATGACATTATTAGTTGGGAATAGGATAAGAATAAGAAACATACTTCTAATTCATTTTATATATTTATTAACTTTTCGGTATAACTAACAAATCTTTTAAATTTATTTGGAAATCTAATACTCCTCTTAAATCTAAAATTCACATGTGGTTAATACTGCATTATAAACTTAACATTGTAGAATTTTTAAAGAGAAAAAATAATCGAAATAATAATGAATGTTATTTTTGTAACCTGTATCTTAAAGATTTAAACATATATACTATGATTGTATGGATACTTATTTCATTCTAAATAATACTCTTAAAATTTTTAACTTTAATATACACACTAAAATTTCAGATTATGAATTCTATTGGAATATTTTTAGATTTCGGTTCAAAAAGAATATTAGATTCTTAATTGACACTTTATTCATTATTACTTGTTGGTATACTTAGTTTGAAAGAAATCAGAGAATTTTTAATAATAATAATCACTTTAATAAATTGATGTTTACAATTTCTTCATTTTTCTAATTGGATTTTGAATCCCGAGTATAAATTTGCTAAAAATAACCTATTTAAAGGGTATCTTAACAAGGTTAGTTATAATATGAATCTACTTAAGCACAAAAACAATATTTCTAACATTAATAACTGTAGTATTAATATTTTTTAAACAAAAATGATGATTTCACTGTGTATCATAATTTACTTTTAATCAACGGTCCATAAGAATATTTTAAGATTTTTTTTAGTTACTGTATTAGTTTTTGTCTGTATTTGTTTATAGATCTTTTAGTTCTTTAGCTTTTGGATCCTATTGGCATTTCTTAATTAGTTCTTTTATTTGTTTTTTAGTTTTTCTTCTCTTTCTTTGTTTTGTCTAGTTAGCCTTTCTTAAGTATTTTAACCCATATCTCATTTACACATATAAATGTATATAAATTTTATTTATATACATTTATGTGTATCATTCTAACTATTTTCTTACTTGAAACCATAAATAAGTTTTATGAATCTTGAAAGAGACAAACTGACAGAGCTACGCTAGGATCTTGATATAATTTATGAATAAATATGAGAGGCTATGCTCTAATTTACATTAGTTGAAATGCAACAAAACCTTTGGATTTACTACGGTTTAGAATAATAAAAATCTAGACGTTCACTGTTCCACAAAACCCTAACTTCATAACCTTCACCGGTTGACCGTTGCTTCCCACCCGTCAGCCGCTAGCAGTCGACCGGTCCTTCTATTCTAGAAAGAATCTTATTGGCCATTGTTTTAGTTATTTTATTCCACAATCGCATTTTGATGTTAACGTTAATTTTAATGGTTACTTAACTTCCAAGTCTAATTACTATTAACTTTCAAATTTCGGACTTAAGAATAATTTAATTACTTGGATTTGAATTCCATTTAAATTATTTTGAATCAAAAAACTTCAAACGCCCATAATTTTTATGTTTGAGCTCCGTTTTCAATATATTATTTGTGGAAATTGATTAGAATTTCTCCACGAACACAACGACATAAATTTTGTGGTCAAAATCTGACTTTTGATAAATTTTCATTTTTAACCTTATCTTATTTAATTAATTTATTTGATTTATGTATTATAAATTTTTACGAGATGTTACACTGACACATTTAATCTTTATTGTCCTTGTCAATGTCGAGCATACATAAGGAAATCTGTCCTTCCACCTCCCCACCTTACACCAGTACTTGTCCCTCTAAGCCTATCCTGTAGGTTATAATGTAGAATGGGTTAGAACAATGTTCTAATGATTGATAGATTACACATTTTATACATAGCACTAATTTATGCTAATTGCCTTCAATTACATGTTATGTCTTTTGTTTTACTTAGTCATCTTGACTTCATATACGTGTATGATATGCCCTTATATACACAAGGTGGACAATAACTACATAAGTGTGTGCGTGCGTGTAAGTACAATAGTTCCCTTTTGGATCAGGATACTTTCCTCGCTAGTATCTCTAAACTAACACCTCATCAAGATCCACCGTCAACGCAGTATCAAGTTCTCATTACCATGCATATCAATGAACTCCCATAGTCCCTAGTAACGACGTTACAATTGTTTAGCCATATTCTATTTATTTTTGAAAGACCTCCTCAAAAGGGTTATCTCGCCTTGCCTTCTAATGAAATATAATCTACCAAACAACTGTGAGGCGGTGCATGTCAAAAACATGAGCTACATTAGTAGGAGGTGTAGTTATTTAGGTGTAACCCCCTTCTTTCTTCCGACCACTCAGGATCGATGATGATTTCGACCAATGTAAACAGCTCATACTGTAACCACCCGAAATTTCCAATCCCGAAAATTTCAGATAGTTATGAAAAAGAAGAAAGAGATAGAAGAAGGAGAACATAAACATCAACATCTCACATTCGCAGCGGATAAAATATAATAATAAATAATAACAGTTTACAAAAGAATACTATATCTGTCGATTATATTTTAGTACATCAGAGCTGCACATATACAGACACTGGATATACACAATCATCATTACTCAGATATACAACAATATAATACAACGGAAACACTCCATACGTTCTTACCGTCCAGCTTGCCTCCTGAGCTCTAGAACGACCTTACCTAAAAATCTATAATACTCTGTCTGACCCGAGCATTACATCAAAGTAACACCCGGGTCGGGCTGGACACCAGCGTAAGTAAACCCATCTACAGAATACAAAAGCATACAACATATGTCTAACCCAGGATAACTTGTATCAATCACAAATTTAAAATTTGTTACTAATAACATTTATTTCACACATCAACCTCTAAGTTCTAAAACTTAGATTTATCAGTCCAATTTACTTAAATCATTCCATACGAGTCTATTGACTTCACACATCAGTTTATAAAGAATCGAAGTGGTTTCGAGTATTTACTAATACCCGACCCCAGTCTCTTCGAATTTAATACCAACTTAGCCCGAGTTATTTAAGTGAACCACAATTCAATTCTAAATGCAAGATGTCACCATGTTACATAAAAATTCATCATTTTAAATAACCACATTATAAATGTCCATCCAAACATTTCATGTCACAAAACACTTCATGTCATAGAATAACACGGCATATCATCCAATAGATATCATCCAATTTAGATTTTTTTTCCTCAAACAATCATTCATAAGCAATCATTGTTAATTCCTATTGTAATTAATTTAATTTACTTAAATTAAATCAATTACTTAAGAATAAATCACCTAACTTTGCTTAATAAACCATTAATTAATCAATCATTCTCCAAATATCCATCCGAATTAATCACCTTGATTAATTATCTTCAATTACATAGAGTAATTATTCTTCAATTGATTTCACAAATTAACTATCCGTAGCCATTTACAATAATTACCCTTTAATTTGCTCTCATTTATTACAATAATTACATTAATTAATGATCCTTAATTACTTCTCCTAAGTAATTAACCTTTAATTATTTCCCATTAAGTAATTTCCCTCATATTAATTACATCTAGTATTTATTCATCAATTTCTTCACTAAGTAATTACACTTTTCAATCTCATTAGGTAATTATACTCAATCAATTACCAAGCGACTATCTTTAATTAATTAACAATTTAATAAATCGCGTTTATCTCATTAATTACATCTGGGTAATTCATCCCTTAATTATTCCATAAACCGTTTAATTCACCTAAATTAATTAACTTACAACCTTAATTAATTTAAGATAAATTCTTTTATCTTAATTTTAAATTCTTAATTTTCATCATTATATATTATTAAAAAAACACTTTTGGAATCAACTTAAAATGGAAAGTGTATAACTTTTTTTCCCAAAAAAAACAATTTAAACATTTAATTTTAATATTTAAAACCTTACAAACTTATTTAAATAAAATTTTGATAAATAAGTATTCTTGAAACTTATTTATCATATCCTTTAGAACTCGTTAAAATATAGAAAAAAAACTCTGTTAAATAATTATCCTTGAAACTAATTAAAACTTTAAAACCTTAAACTCATTTAGCACATTACATTTAAAACTTGTTTATAAACTTCCCTTTGCAACCATTCCTTTTATTTCTAAATTTTTTTATCCTGATTCACCCCTTTTTGCTCATTTTAGTTCTGTTCAAAACTTGAATTTCTAAGATTCCCTTAGCCAAAAGAAATAAAAATCTGGTTACTGCCACTTAACTAACAACCTGAACTACACAATCAACCCAAAGTTTACACCAGAATTCACGGAGCAACACACGCGCATCTCCTCGTCTCCACTGCTTCGAGTCAACACCATAAATAACACGAGTACCTCCCGAGACGAGGTTTTCTTCTCAAACAACCATCAACACTTGACATTCAAACATGTACAGTGCACGTGTACGGTGGTCCGGACTTCGCTGCCACCCTGCCAACGACGCCTCCAAGTCGACGATCATCTCGTCATCACGTAAGAACCCCCAGATCAATGCAAACATCAACCAACCAAAATCGAACAATCTGATGATGACAGAGACCACAACCAAACTAACAAAACTATATCACTACGACGAGCACGGCAGCTGGAAACTCCGGCCATCCTTCCAGAGAAGCACCATACCTTCATGCCTCGATCCCTAGCCTTGTGATCAAACTCGATGCAATAATTAGGACGAAATCACCTCACCATTAGCCGCGACCGAAACACCTCCAAAAACCCTAGATTTACCTCGTTTCATCATCTCTTACAATATAAAAATTATCTAACAATTTTCCCAACATCATTAATCACCAAGCTAGCTTCGATCGGAAATTCAACATCCAAGATTAGTTCGATCACTAGAAATTGGTAAAAATGCATTTTCTGACCAACTATCAACTGCTCTTAGCTTTCTCAACTAAAAATCTCCATTTAAGTTTTAAAAATCCTATTTTCATATGTTGATTCAAGTTATGTAATTGAATTAGCAATTCATGACATTCGAATTTTACCTATATTTAAATTTCCCTGTAAAAATCAATTTTCCAAATGCTATATATCACTATCGTACTTAAAAAAATTTCTTAGATCTTAATTCATGTATAAACAAACTTGTTTTGTTTTAACTATAAGCCTATTAGTAATTAAATGGAGATGTATTGGATTTTCTTGGTTATTTTTTTCACCCTGTAACCCAAAATCAGAGAAGAAACACACACAGTACAAACATGTAGATATATACAGAGTTACACCTGAAGAAAATACATAAGCAAAACTCAATGTTATTCATGAATCATATTCACAGATTTAAGTTATTCTTAGATCTTGAAATAAATTGATTTACTCACCTGAAAACAAGTTGAATAGAGAACAAATCTGTTATGAAGCTGTAGTTTTGATCTTCCTTTTTAAATCTTCTTGCCTGATTATTGTATTGTCGAATGATGTTTAAGTTTGTAAAAAAATGGAAGTGCTTACTATTTCCTGTTTTGCTATGTTGAGCGAAAAAGCAATGCATATATATAAAGAAGATAGGTTTGCACAGGATAGGCTTTATCTGGTATAGTTTATTTCTTTGGTCAACAAGATTTTTTTTATGAAATGAAGTGATTTGTTTTTGTGCTGGAGATGATGGTATTTAATGCCATGTTTCCCTATAAGTCAACATAATTATCCCCTTTTAATTTTTATATGTAGGTATTTATATATTTTTATTTTATATGTACATGGATACTTTGCAGGTAGGTAATTTGTTCTCTTGCATTGCTTATACATGAATTTGTTTTTGCTTCTATTTAAGTTTAACTATCAAACACTTAATTCATATCCATTTATTTTTATAATTATATTTTATTCTTACTTTTAATATTGATAGGATTGATTTTAATTTAGCACTGTTATCTATATCTCATTCATATGCACATGTTCAAATTAAATGTTAGTACTGTAGAGCATTAATTAAATCGAATAAGGTAGATTTTATTTCAAATATTTTTAAAAGATTTTACTTTAAATTTTCAAATCGAAATTTCCTTCACAATACATACATACATACATACATATATATATATATATATATATATATATATATATAACTGGAAAATGCTCAAATTCTTATTCGTTTTTTTAAATAATAGGCTTGTATTTTATTTAATTAGATTAAATTCTTACTAAAAAAATATTGCCAAAATTTGGGTTGTCACATTCCTCCTCCCTTTAGAACTTTTCGTCCTCGAAAAGGAACGAAGCCAGAATTATTAAAATACTTAAATTAGATAATTTTCTTTGATCATTTTTAAACTACTTTAAAAATCTATATAATATTACTAAAATAGTTTTTATATAAATACTTTTTATGACTCGATGTTTCGACCAGTCTAACCTTGTTTTTACAGAAATTCGGTCATACGTTGATCAGGCGTATGACTGAAAATCTATAAGTACTTGGTAAACCCGTTTCAATACCCAGTGAAAATACTTGGGAAAATAATTTTATTGAAAATACAGAAAACGGTTTTTGAAAATAGAGGATATATCTTTAGTGAGAATGCTCTGGAAATCATCACCCCCATCCATGGTCGTAGTTACATCCTGGGTTACGTTGCCATCGCAGCAAAAGTCTATGTAACTGTAGGCACTCCACGCCCCTCGATTACACCATGGAACCCACAACAGATCGCAGTTACATTCCAGGGTTACGTTGCCATCGCAGCAAAAGTCCATGTAACTGTAGTCATCAGCGCCCTCGATTTTCACTGTCAAAATAAAATTTCTCCACTCCTACATAGGTCGTAGTCTACCGATGAAAATCAAACGTAGACTGTTGGCTCTCAGCAGCACACACGACTTTCGCTATGTTACCATAGGTCGCAGTCTACCGATATAAAATCAAACGTAGACCGTTGGTTCTCAACGGCACACACGACTTTCGCTATGGCACACACTACTCATAATCCTCAGGAACTAGTTTTGTCCGGACTCCTCACAGGATCAACTATAGAACCCTCCCTTAGGGTTCAAGGCAGCACCACTCGGTGGCACTCCTAAGAAGTTCATTTCAAGGGAGCGCCTTTTTCCCCAGAGCCATTACCAAAACACTTTATACTACACACATATAGTATCTTTCAAATCATACACCTAGTATGATTTCATACAAAGCTCCTTTACATAAAATCGATTATCCCAAAATCGATAATCTCAAACCAGGCTTTCCAAATCCAATATTGATTTTACCCAAAAATCAAAAGCCTTTCCAAATCCAAAGGTTCCCAAAAACCTTTTTGCTAAAATCCTCATAAGATCCTTTATATATATATATGCAGATATTTTTTTTAAAACTTTGGATCATTTCAAACTTGTATAAAACCCCTTTTATACTTCAAACACTTTCAAAATCATTTCCTTCTGGCTATAGATTCAACAAGGGGAGATTTATCTTATATAACAAATATATATATATCTTTGTTTATTCAAAATCAAATATTCAAATTTGATCACTCTTATATAAAGTCACTTAGCAAATTTACTCACTTCCATAAAGTGAATTTTTACCATAGAAATATCCAATTTCCACCTTACTTCATCATATATTTCACAAAATATGCCTTTCATTTCAAAAACCATTTCACATTTCTTATCCATAAATTTCCAATATTAATTTCATTCAAATCCGTATGATGTACACATATCATCCATACGCTATATTAATCTGATTGCTCACTCGATCACAAAATTTCACTTCCGAACTAGTATCGTCCATCCGACTTCCTAGTGCGGACTCAGATCTGGTTTCTTGATCAGAAACCATCATTCTCCTTGCATAGCTATAACAATCAACAATCCATATCCAGGTTCGCCGTTCGAAAATCGAGTAAAAAATCCTAACTCGGATCGATATTACTATCTCAAAATTCTATGCTCGAATTTGGATCAAATCACTATGCGAATAGAATAATATACATACATTCTACGTATTTAACTTCATTGATTATTAGTCAAATCAATTTCCTTTCCATTCACATTCACTTAATTTTTCACTCACTTATTCACATTTGCCTTAATCCCCATTTGGATTATCACTTCAATCCTTATCTCAGTTGGGTATTTAATCATTAACAGTTTGAACTCTGACCAGTTTATATTTAGAAAATAGCTTGAAAATTTTAAAAAAATAGACAAGTAGTTGGAAAATAATTATTAGTTTGCAAAATAGCCGTAAAATAGTCAAGTAATTGTAAAATAGTTGGAAAATAGTTAAATAGTTTCAGAAATTTTTAGATAGTTGCAAAATAGTTGTAAAATAGTAATTAATTTGTAAAATAGTTGAAAATTTGTTAAATAGTTCCAAAAATATTTGTATAATAAATATAAATTAATTTGGCTTTAAAAAGAAAGGTTGTATATATTAAATAACATAGAAAAATAGGTTTATATTAGAACAATTTATATTGAAAATAGCCCAGAGTCAAAACTGTTCACTTCCCCATCCATTCAAATTAAATTTCCACTTCCATTTAAATTGACTCAATTCCAATTTAAATAAATTTAATTTCCACTGAAATTGGTTTAGCCCCAATTCAAGTTGAATTATCCTCAATTTCCTTCCAAACTCAAATCAAATTCCATTTGATTTAAACATATTCATTTTAACTACAAATCCCAAATTATTCAAATTAATTTATACGAATTTCAAATTGAATCCGCTTCAATTTCAAATCTTTTCAATTTCTATGAATTAGTCCCATTTCCCATTTGAATTTCGTACCCATCCTTCTTTAATTCTAATTAATTCAAACTAAATTCAATTTGAACTAATGAAATCTAAATTTCAACTTTAACCCATCTCGAATTATATGAATTCGAGCTAAATTTCCAAATGTTGATTTAACCCCTTAAATCAAATTAACCTTTATTTATTTTATTTTTTTTAATTTTTAAATCAACAATCTGAATCTTTATACAATTTAATTCTGAGTCCAATTTTCAAAATTCCATTGTAAATTATCTTTACTTAACTTTTTTCGAAGTTCAAATAAGAGTTCAAAACAATTTTACCTTAAAATTTTAATTTATTACTCAATTTTTATCTTACAGTTTGAAACCAGTTCTTTAAATAAATTTTAAATTTTCAAATGCAATTATTCAAATTTTCAGTTCCAAGTAATCCCTTATCCTTAATTTCAAATTAACGTTAGATTTTCCTTTTATCTCAATAATGGATATATTACCACTTTAATTTCTCATTCATTTAAACAAATCTGATCCATAATTTAAAGATTTTTAACAACAATAGGATGATATCATCCAATTTATTTAAAAACATCCATCCATTTTCAATTTCTAGATCACAAACTCGTTTTGAGATCACACAAACTCCCAATTAAATTATCCCTTTAACTTCCCAAGTTAAATTCCAATTTCATATTGAAAATTCCAAATCATGTTGTCCATTTAAACTTATTTAACTTCCTGTAAGTTAAATTCAATTTACCTAATCCAGTCAAATTTACACAATTTGAATTTTCCATTCACATTTTTATACTTCAGATTTATAATTTTCCCACTTAAGTTTAATTCTTACTTCACTTAGGTTTTACATCACATTCCAAGGAAAATTCAAAACTCAACCTTAGTGTTTATTTCATATTTATTTCCTTTACACACGAGGTCATCCTTAAATTTTAAACCACTTTTGGTTTTAATTCAAATCAAATTTTCAAACAACCCATTGTTTGCAACAAGTCCCTTTTATTCAAATAATACTTAATTATTATTTCTTTTAGCACTTTGAAACAATTTTCAAATTTCTGGACCCAGATTTAAAATTTCACAATTTAGGTATTTTCAATTTCAATTTATAAGTCAGACTTTACCTAAATGTTTTACTTCTTTAAAACATTTCATTTTGCTTACTCATTAATTATTAAACACAACTGTCATTTAGGATAATAACCAAGATCATCATATCTAAAACCATTCATTATCATCTTATTCTGAAACACTTCTCCAATTTCAAGATTTCAATTTCAGTTTGAATCCATTTCAAACTTATCTTTATTTAATTTCAGTTTAGTTGTATTATTTTACTTCTTAATTTAATTCTAATAATTTAACAGCCAATTTCCTTAATATTTATTAAAATGAAATATTGCTTCATATATATATATATATATATATATATATCAAAATATATACTTATATAAAATCATTTAAAATCTCTATATAAGAAAATAACAAGTACGCTCTCATATGTATATATACACACACTCAACTCATTCTAGGGTACTATTGACCCTATCCTCAATGAGTACACCCACCAAAGCCAAGGTTCTCACTTAACCTTCTGCTCTGATACCAACTGTAACGACTAGAAATTTTCGATCCCGAATATTTCATATAGTTATGAAAAATAAGAAAGAGATAGAAGAAGGAGAACAGAAACATCAACATCTCACATTCGCAGCGGATAAAATATAATAATAAATAATAACAGTTTACAAAAGAATACTATATCTGTCAATTACATTTTAGTACATCAAAGTTACACATATACAGACACTAGATATACACAATCATCATTACTCAGATATACAACAATATAATACAGCGGAAACACTACGTACGTTCTTGCCGTCCAGCTCGCCTCCTGAGCTCCAGAACGACCTTGCCTGAAAATCTGCAATACTCGGTCTGACCCGAGCATTACATCAAAGTAACACCCACGTCAGGCTGGAAACCAGCGTAAGTAAACCCATCTATGGAATACAAACGCATACAACTTATGTCTAACCCGGGATAACTTGTATCAATCACAAATTTAAAATTTGTTATTGATGACATTTATTTCACACATCAATATCTAAGTTCTTAGATTTATTTGTCCAATTTACTTAAATCATTCCATACGAGCCTATTGACTTCACACATCAGTTTATAAAAAATCGAAGTGGTTTCGGGTATTTACTAATACCTGACCCCTGTCTCTTCGAATTTAATACCATCTTAGCCCGAGTTATTTAAGTGAACCACAATTCAATTCTAAATGCAAGATGTCACCATGTTACATAGAAATTCATCATTTTAAATAACCACATTATAAATGTCCATCCAAACATTTCATGTCACAAAACACTTCATGTCATAGAATAACACAGCATATCATCCAATAGATATCATCCATTTCAGATTTTTTCCTCAAACAATCATTCATAAGCAATCATTGTTAATTCCTATTATAATTAATTTAATTTACTTAAATTGAATCAGTTACTTAAGAATAAATCACCTAACTTTGCTTAATCAACCATTAATTAATTTCAACCTTTTAATTAATCAATTATTCTTCAAATATCCATCTCAATTAATCAGCTTGATTAATTATCTTCAATTACATAGAGTAATTATTCTTCAATTAATTTCATAAATTAACTATCCATAGCCATTTACAATAATTACCCTTTAATTTGCTCTCATTTATTACATTAATTGCAGTTATTTTTACATAACTGAATTCTTATTTCATTAATGTCAATTTAATGTTATTTACCACTTACTTTTAACTTAAAAGATTTAAATATCTTTTACTGCTTACTTCCCCTTTATTTTATTAGCTCGATTTTATTATTCCTATTCAATTCTTATTATCTTCCTTTTATTACTAAACCTTCTTATTTATTCATTTAATTACTTTATCTACATTTTGTCATTTATTATTTAATATCTGACTTGTCTTTATTGCATATATTTGTTTTATAATTAGACAATTATTATTACTTCCATTAACAATTCTTAGGTTTCTATTTAGAGATTTCTGCACTTTAATGCACCGGAATTACACCTTTCCAGAAGAAAATGTTAGCACTATAAATTTCTGTAAGTTATCTAAAAAGGGATTTGTGTTACGTTTGGAATTACAAGGAATTATCCTTTTCTTATTGAAATAAATATAAAAAAATACAGTAAACATCTCTATTTTATACATCTCTTTCTCTTGGGCATATTCCTTGTTACTTCAAACGGTACACTTCTATTCACAATTATAAAACTAGATAACTCATAGAAATTTGCATTGCAATACACTTCATTCCAATGAATTAAAAAACTACTCAAATACCTATAAATTTTATAAAAACTTCTAATTCATATTTTCCAATATATGTCATTTGACCCACAAATCTAGAATTTCTATACAATCTTGTTAATGAAGGGACGATTACTTACACCCTAACTTTCTAGATTCAAGTATATGCAATATTTATTTCAAGTTAGCTGTTCATAGAATATGTAGGGATGGTTTTCAATTTCATTACGCATATAATTAAGCCTACAACTCTAAAGTAACTATATTCAGGCATACAAGGAACAGATTTACAACAAAATAAATCCAATATTACATTAAAATATATAATTTCTCACCCACCTTTAAGCTTTTCATATCTCTATATCTAAACCTTGTTATTTCTGTTTGACTCCTTTTTTCTCTCCAACGGTATATGTACCGCATGCATATACATATGTATTAGAAATTTAGATCCAAGAAGAGATTGAATTTGATTTAGATTTGGATTTATATTTTACTTTGGTTTTGGAGATTCAGTTCCATCCTATTCTTCTTCTCTACTATTCTCCGCTATTCTCCACTTGTATATATATGTGTGTGTATATATATATATATTATAATTTTATTTAAATTTAAGAATTTGTAGAGAAAAGAGAATGGTAGAGCTTTGCCGAGGTTTAAAAAAAATATGAAGAAAATCTAGGGGTAGGTCGGCAATTATAGAGGTTCAAATTAATGTCTGCCATTATGTTATATTATATTATATTTGGGCAACTTAGCCTAGGTTCAACCTACGGCCGCCCGTCGACTACCCAATCCCAAATAGGGATTGACCGATTGGCTAATTTTGTTAACGGTTCATTTGTTTCCTAAATTACGTTATTTATATATATTTAACCAATTTGATTAACGTTGATTATTCTTAACCTATGCTATCAAGGGCGCTGTCGGGGCACCGCTAAGCGCCACTTAGGTGCTATTTGGCAATTCTAGCGCTTAGTTTTTTACTTTGGCGCATTATTCCACCACTTGTTTGAGATGTCGTCTGAGCGTAAAGTTTTTCTTGAGGCACTAACAGGCATTTTTGGTAGAATTTTTTTTGCTTTGACTAGATTAAATATATTACACTAAAAAGACTTAATTATTTTGTTTATTTATTGAATTGCTTCATCTTCTAATATAATTTTAAAATTTATTACACTTTATATATTCATATCGAAATATATAGAAGATCATTAAATAAATAGTCTTTTTACAATTAAAAATAACTGTGCATTTTCATGTTTGCTAACGCTTAATTGATTTTTTGGTAAAAATAAATATTCAATAATAATTATCATTAAGTTTTCACTTCTTTGAAATATGATTTTAATGGTTCTTCCATTCACTTTCTTATTCTATTTATTTCTAAATCCCATTTTAAATATTTTTCGAATATTACCCGAAGTATTCTACTACAGGTAAAGAAATAAATTATTCACAATTATTATTGCCTTCTATGAAGTCATGATTATTAAGTACACAAATATTTAGTGTTATGGCATAAATTTCATTATGTATAAACTTTACAATTATAAATTTTATTACTGTTGTAAGCTATAATAAGATTTTGTTCCCTTTTCTAATTTATTAACGATAAACTTGAATTATGTCTATATATCATTCATATTACAATAATAAATAGTGATGATATAATTAAATCGAGTATCTTATTATATGTAATTAATTTCTTGTTGCTACTTAATGAAAAGTAAATTTGTACAAATTATGTAGCAAGCGCTTATTTTCGTCCAGGTTCCCCCAGACCCTGTTTGGACTCTAAAGACATTCTTAGCGCCTAGCGCTCCGCTCCGCCTCAAACAACAGTTCTTAACCGTTAAGCAACCATTAATGTTAACAAACATTAATTAATTACATTTATTTCCTTAATTACATATATAATTATTATGAAATGGATTCAAACATTAATAATTTTTCCGTTTGAACTCCGATCGTAAAAATTTATATATGAAAATTAATCAAAAAATCGCCACAAATGCAACAGTGCAAGTTTCGTAGACAAATTCTGATGTTTGTGAAAATTTTGTTCAGCATTACTAATTATTAGTTAATTTCATTTTAATTAATTATCGTTAAATTTATGGTGTGTTATGTTCTCTCCTTCTTAAAAGAATTTCATCCACGAAATTTCTTAAGGATTGAATCATGTAACAAAATGCGCAACCATTCTAAGCTATCTAACCAATTTGTGTACAATCAATTTTTGCAGCCAATAGTATATACCCGTACACGGTGTATCATAACATATGATATGTATGCATAATAACTCTAAATCAGTACGTTCAATATGAATGCATCCTTTAAAAAATTTCGAAAATATGGTGCAAACAACCTATATATACTGGCAGTTCTATGTGTATGCAATTTTTGAAAATCAAAATTCTTGTTTTCTTATCCAAATTTTTCCACGCTTCTATGAATAGAAGTGTACTGTAGTTTAGCCAATTTTGCATCCAAACCCCCCATTCAATACCTAGCACATCATTTCTAACATACAAAATTTTGAAAAATTCAGTTTTCTAAACCTATACTCTTATATCGGAAAAGGATTTAAATGGAGAATTCCATATTTCCATCATTCTCTTGTATATCTTTTACCATTGTACTTTGAAACCTTCTATTTTGTCCCTAATTCTTTTCCAACTTTTTCAAGTACAGTTCACATAAGGAAATTAACATTTTGATTTTTAAAATTTAATAATACATTTTTTTTAAACAAGTTTGGTTTACCTATTGAAAACGTACGGAAAAAAGAAACTCCAAAGCTAAAACAGCTTTTCCCTCGTCGCTAATTGTATTTTTTTCTTACTGTCACTTCTGTTGCACAGTAAAATTCATACCTGCCATCATGTTGACTTTCCCCTATGCTAGCATGTGGTATTCCAAAAATTAGAAATTCTCCTCCTTTCCCTTCAAAATCTTTGTAAATTAAAATTTGAAATATTTGAAAAAAAATTAAATATTATTTTCCAAAACCTTTCATAAAAGTATTTTATTTTTAAAACCAAAGAATTTTAAACAAAAATTTTCAAAAGTGCATATATTTTTTCAAACAAATTATGCCATATCCTACGCAGTCGGAGTTTAGTCAATGATTTAACAACCATAATGAATTATATCCTATTATATAGAAAATTTTCAATTTCAAAAACTTTCCTTTTATTTTAAAATAACAATCAGCACACAAGTTCATTTATAAATTTCGTCTTTTAAGGCGTAGGGATAGTGACCTATGGTTTCACAACAATATTTTTCTATCCTTTGCTTGCTGAAATTTAACTTTTCAAAATTTTAGGTTTTTTGAGACTTAACATTGTTTTACTTTTAGAAGCTAACAAATGTCCATCTATAAACTTCCAGTCTTACTTTGCAAGAGTTAAGTATCTACATGAGATTTCCTTACTTACACAATATTCCAATAAATATTCCGGTCAGTCTAGAAAATCAAATTAAAAGGAACTTTTTCTCACATTATCGTACATATTTTATACAACAGAATGCTTAGAATGCAAGCCAAAAAGAAGCAATTTTTAGATGCTACTTTTCAACAATAACTTACATTAATGATGTTGTGACCCATTCACTTTTGAATGGACCTTTCTAACATGTCATTCTACTGTAACCCACATATATCTTAACTTTCCTTTTTTTGTCTACAAATAGATAAGGTCCATTCATTATTTCCATTATCACAACCAATTATATTACTATCCTCTTTTTAATTCAAATCTCTTGATAGTGTTCTTAAATCTCAGTATATGTTTCTTTATTTTTAATATATCATGTAGGTATACTCTAGAACTCGCATAAATGTACTTTTGCACCATCTTCTATTTCCTTATAAGTTCTACTTTTTAGTCGTCGTAGTTAACACATGTTTAATGAAACATTCCTAGACTCATCCCAATATTCCTTATATTCTACGGGGGTCCACTATTGCTACTCTATGAGCATTCTTCGCTATTTTGTTCGTAGCCTTAACTTTTACGCTGTCTTACCTAGGAAATCATCCATATCTACTCCATATTCAAAATTTAGTTTGGTCTTCATCACTATTTCTAAAATTAAAAAATCACAATCATAAAGTAATTAACCCCAAAACTTTTGTCTTTAGAAATATAAACTTGGAAACTATTTATTTAAATTCTTTAATAGTTTGGTTTCAAAAGGAACCATTAAAATATTCTTATTTTAACCAATGTTAATTGTAGACATCTTAACTTTTAAAACTATAATTTAGAATTTATTAATTAATTCTATTTATTATGTTTAAAAGGAAATGTTGGCAATTAAATAGTTAAAAAATAACTTCCATTTTTTAAATAAGAGTCGAGTTTTATTGCATAAATGGTTATTCAAATCAACTTTTCCTTTAAAGACTTTTAAAAACAAAGATTTTACATTTAAAAATGAGATGTTTTAACTCAATCCATTTATTATGTTTTGTCTTTAAAAATCCAATTATTATACCAAACCATTTTTTTTCAAAAAAATGCACTTACAATGTTTTTAAAACAACTTTTATAATTTTAAACAATAAAAACTAGAGTAGATAAGGACATTTCTATCCTATTACTTTCCCAATACTCATGCTAACTCCACTTTCAATCTTAGCGTAGATTCTAATATCATATAAGGGGACTTTTAAAAGTATATGAAATTAAGCATATATTTGTGTAAGCAATTCTTTTTATTAGTTTCCTATATCGTTTCTAATTGTTTACATTATTTCATGTAAATTTCTAACATTGTTTCTATGTATATTCCATAATGTTACTAATATTTAGCATTCATCTACCTAAACTGCTCTTATTTAAATTGTTTCTCTTTATATAACTTTTCCATAAATTGAATGTTTTCTTTATTGAACCATCACAGTGCTTTCGCCTACTGCTTTATTTTTGGATTCTAATCTTCTTTCCCCATGCTATTTACCCTATTTAAACTTGTACCACTTCATATTGTACACCTCTAAAAAGAATTTCACAACTTAAAAATGTTCATATCAGAAAAATCGACGAGTTATACATATGCTCTATATTTTTTTCCTATAGAAATATCTCTTTATTAAAACCCATTCTAACTGAAATTCCCAACCTAATTTTTTTAACTTCTATTGTATGTTTTTATTTTAAAAAATATAAATATTTTACTTTTCTAAAAATTGTAATATTTACTTTTCAAAAATAGGGTTCCTCTAATTTTAACAAAGATCCCTTGAATGTCGTTTCAAATATATTATTTATGTATTTTTCTCAATTTATTTTAAATCTTTTGTATGGGGTCAAACTCGAAGTGGATTTTATTTGTCCCTTATTTTGGACTTTTCTTCTTTTTTACTTACTTTCTGACTTATCTTCTTTCAAAATATATAAATTTAGCTATCATTTTGGAGTGATTACTACATAGCTTCTTTCGAGAACTTATTTTTAATTCTTACTTCCAGATATCTATAACACACAGATTCTTACTTTCTCCTTATATGGATCTAATGTACATCGTCAATTGGCAATCTTGCGGGGACCTACAACATTACAGCAACTTGTGCTCTACAAGGGAGTCAAGTACAATACAGCTTTAAGAACTGTTCTATGTGTCGCATTTATGCTCTTCTTAAATTAATGCCTTAGAAAATGACCTATCTTCTGTGGATGATCGGAATAGGTGTGCATTTTCAACTTTGTCTATTGTTCCAACTCATAATCGCATTACCCTTTTTTCATAATATGGTTGCAACCACATTTATAGTAGGAAGTTGTAAGATTTGGCGTATAATATATGTATATAGGTAAAACATAAATATGTTCACTTAACGTTTCCTAGTACCTAAGGTCGACTAACATAGGCTCTAATACCAAATGTAACAACCTGCACCACGATGGTCAGAGTTTTCGCAAAATCGAAAATTCAAGTCCATCAAAGTATGAATTATTGGTGTTTGGTATCCTACAAATCACAAACGTATATCAGCGCACTATCAATGTAAACTCATAACAGAATAGTAAAGTATAATAAAACATATGATTATTGCCAAGGCTGACATTTTTAATCTTTATTGTCCTTGTCGGTGTTGAGCATGCATGGGGAAATCTATCCTTTCGTTGTTCCTGTCTTGTACCTGTATTTGGCCCTCTAAAGAAATCCTGTGTGTTGTAGTGAGGAGGGGTTAGACTAATGTTCTAGTGACTGGAAAATTACACATTTTATACATAAGACCAATTTATATTGATTGCCTTCCATTACATATTATGTCAATTGTTTTACTTAGTCATCTTGACTCCACATATGCGTACAATATGCCCATATCTATATGAGGTGGACATCAAGCATATAGTGTGTGTGTGTGTGTGTGTGTGTAAGTCCCATAGTCCCCTTTTGGATTAGTTTGTTTTTCCCGCTAGTATCACTAACCCTGCACCTCGTCAAGATCCATCGTCAATGCAGTTTCACATCCTCATCGCCATGCATACCAAGGAACTCCTATAGTGCCTAATAATGGCATTACAATTGTTTTCTCGTATTCTATTCATCTTTGAAAGACCTTCATAAAAGGCTTATCTAGCCTTTCCTCCTAACAACAAACAATCTAACAAATAATTATGAGGCGGTGCATGTTCTAAACGTGTGTTATACTAGTAGAAGTTGTAGTCCGTTTAGGCGTAACACCCGTCTTTCCATTGACCCCTCGGCACCAATGACGATGTCGACCTATGTCAACATCTCCTACTCATTTTTGGTACCAATCTCACTGTCATAACGCCGAGCCTAGCTCACCATCCCATATAGATTGCCTAATGCAATCTGGGAAATCCCATTCAGTTACTTAGAACGTACCCTTAAATGGTTAATGCGGACTCAACTTGTCATTTGACACTTCAAATAGGGAGAACCATCCTAATTTGGGTATTTCATTCATCTATATATGCGAACGTATAACTCCAAGGGTCATATAGTTGGATATCTCCCACATCAGTATAATGTGTACGCAACTGCTAGTATCCCCTTGCTATTGGCAGACTTCTATTGTGTAACACTACTGACCTAGCATTCTAATCCATTTTAATGACTATGTCATTTCACATTTAATCTCAACTATTGGCTACGTTCAATAATTCGCACTCATCATATATGCATACTTGAGGCTATGTATATATTCATACTTGTTTATTTGCTACGCCTAAAACGTTCAGGTGTTAATATTAAGTTATTTTTACATAACTGACTCCTTATTTCATTAATTTCAATTTAATGTCATTCACCACTTACTTTTAACTTAAAAGATTTAAATATCTTTTGTTGTCTACTTCTGTTTTATTTTATTAGCCCTATTTTATTGTTCCTTCTCAATTCTTACTATTTCCTTCGATTGCTAAACTTCCTTATTTGCTCATTTCATCATTTATTATTTAATTTCTAACTTGCTTTACTACGTATATTCATTTTATAAGTAGACTGTTGTTATTACTACCACTTACAATTCTTAGGTTTATACTTAGGAGTTTTTGCATTTAATGTGTTGGAATTATACATTCTCTAAAAATGAAATGGTTACACTGTAAATTTCTATAACTTATCTAAAAGGAGATTTATGTTACGTTTAAAATTAAAAGGAATTATCTTTATGTTTTTATTGAAATAGATGGCACAAATTAGTGTAAACATCCCTATTATATACATCTCTTTATTTTAGGCATATTCCTTGTTACTTAAAACCGTACACTTTTATTCATAATTATAAAACTGGATAATTGATAGAAATGTATGTTGCAACACCCTTCATTCTGATGAATTAAAATACTAATTAAATCCCAAAAATTTTTATAATAACTTCTAATTCATATTTTTTGACATATGTCATTTGACCAACAAATCTGGTACAATCTTATTAATTATGGGACTACTACCTGCACCTTTACTTTTCAAATTCAAGTATATGCAACATTTTATTCAAGTTAACAATTCACAGAATATGTAGGCATGGTTTTTAATTTCATTATGCATATAATTAATCCAACAAACTCCAAAATAATTATATTAAGGCATACAAGAAACATATTTAGAAATAAATTCAATATTATATAAAAATATATAATTTCTCACTCATCTTTAAGCTTTCCACATCTCCATATCTAAACCCTGTTATTTATATTTGACTCCCTTTTTCTTCCTAATGAAATATGTACCGTAAGTATATACATACGTATTAGAAATTAAGATCCGAGAATAGATTGAATTTAGCTTAGATTTGGATTTATAGTTTGCCTTGGCTTTGGCAATTCGATTCGAACCTATTATTCATCTCTATTATTCCCCGCTCTTCTCTAGTTGTATATACATATATAGATTTTAATTTTATTTAGATTTAAGAATTTAAGGAGAAAAGAAAATGGCAGAGCTTCACCGTACTTCGAAAAATATGAAAATAAAAGTAAGGGGTTATGTCCGTATTTATAGAGCTTCGAACCAATGTCAACCGTTAGATTATATTATATTAAATTTGTACCATTCGGCCTTGGTTCAATCTATAGCCGCCAATCGACCATCGGTCAACCGACCCTTATTACCGATCCCTAAATAGGGGTCCATCGGTTGGCTAATTTTGTTAACAATTCATTTTTCTCAAATTATGGTATATATATATAACCGGTTTGATTAACGTTAATTATTTTAAACCATGAATAAATCGTTAACATCACATTCGTTACTACATATGTAAATATTTATGTTTCGAAATATTCAAATATTAATAACTTTTCCATTTGAATTCCGATCGTAAAACTTGTATGTGAAAAGTGATCAGAAAATTGCCACGAACGCAACAGTGCAAGTTTCATAGCCAAATTCTGATGTTTGTGAAAAGTTTATTTTCAAATTATTAATTAATTTCTTTTTAATTAATTATCATTAAATTTATGATGTCTTATAGTAATATTTACTATTTGTTAGTATACCATTTGTGATTACTTATTGATTTTAATGGGTATTGCAGTTTGTTGGTGCCTGTTATGTATTTGTACTTTATCGGGTATTGGTATATGGTGGTATTTGCCTATTGAGATAATGATTGTGATGGAGATGTGATCTTTTTCGTACATTTGCATTACCTATTTATTGGTCTACCATATGTTGGCATTTACCATTGGTGGTATTTACCATATCACTATTTGTTCTCGTCAAAATTGGTCACAAACACCCAATTGCCAATGAAAGCACCAGTTCACAATCACAGATAACAAGTATTAGAGAATTAAAAATGAAGAACAATAAGAAAATTTAGATGAAAACAGTAAAGAACACAGAGTTTATAGTGGTTCGGCAATCTGGCCTACGTCCACTTTGAAGTTGATAATTTTATTGAAGTTTTGCTTGCTAATTACAACGTGTTGCAACTTATTACAACAGCAAAATCCAAGTACAATGATGAATCAGGCAGAGTCTGGACGTAGGAGAGCCAAATATCTCGCTCAGATCTCGGGAGACCTCTTCTGGCACGTGTACGGGTCCACACGATCGATCCCGTGTGATTTTGACTTGATCCGTGATCGATACAAACGAATTTCATATCGATCAAGATTTTTCCCAATTGAATCGAAATCGAGCATGAACATTTTTTAGGTTATAGTAAGCTCCGATGAAAATTTCGTAGCATTTGGACTTGTAGATTGTGAGATATGATCGATGCAAGTTCGTGTTTTTGGTATGTTGTCTGGTTCGAATCGATATATTCGTATCGACTAGTTCGAATCGTTATCGATCACGTGCCCACAAGTTGACGTGCCACTTGATTGTAGGATCAATCCATTTTTCGTACAGAGTCTCCCCAACTTTTGTGCCTTGTTCATATCGATTTGTAGTCCGTTATTCGTATCGACCAGAGCTCACTTTGCTCATATCGATCGCTTAACTCTGTCCATATCGATCATTATTGCATCTCACTTCGTATCGATCCTTTGCATGTCTAATGCATATCGATGAGAGGAGTTGGTTTCGCATCGATGAAAGGCCGATCGATATGAAGTATGTGTGATACTTGATCGATACGAAATGGACATCAACGATACAATAAATGGATAACCAACATCAATCACAAAGGAATATATATATTTGCGATATCCACATAAGTTAAGTATCTGGGCCACATACCATGATACCACTTCTACCCAGAAGGAAATGCACATACCCTAAGGGGCGCTACCCCCAATAACCTTGTCGCATCTTCCCTGTTTCGACCATCACCGGGTTGTGAGGTTCGACGAAGTCTCGTCCACAAAGCTACGCTTTTCTCAAAAGCCATGCTTTGATCATCTAATGATCAACAAATGATCATCAATACACAGCAGCACTTAGCATGCCACACTACCAAATTGGGAGTATATCACTGATAACCTTCAACTACATAACCTCTGAGCTTGTACGTCTCAGAGAAGGGTATTAAGCTAAGAGAATAAATTCTCCGCCACCAACAGATATGTATTTGAAAGAAATCGGCTTTATATCTCAAAGTGTAGTGTCAGACACACGACCATACAAGTCTGTTCTGGGTTCGAACAGAACGGAAGGCACTTCGTCCAATAAAGGAAGAAGCCCTTGCAAACCCAGGCGTCCACAATCCCGATCGGACTTCCCATCACCTAAGGAATCCCTATACCGGAGCAACTCGGTGCAGAGACAATCGATAGGTTATCCTATCGTTCTCGAAGACGTCCGGTCTTCACCACCGTCTTCAATTGCTATCCATTTCGTCATATCACATACTCGGAATGGGTTATATGACACAAAGGTCCTCTCCCAGCTAATCCGAATAGTGAACGTCAATTTTAAAATATGTGGATATGTCATTTACAAAGATTCACAGGTTCGATGTGAGTTTCGGATAACCAACTGGCATCCGACTTCCTGTCGCATCGAATTTCGAGTGTCGTTTCACGGCTAAGGGGTTTCACATTCACATAGAAAATACAGGATCACAGCTCTGAACAAACAATCCATATCACATAGCATCACAATTACAATCAGAGATATCAATCAATACCCATTATACAATAGTTATCGATCATATACAACTACGACGAATAAATTGTGTGAATTTTAACTAATTTATCACATAATTAATTTCATTAATTATCTTTAATAAATGATTAGTTATCCTTAATTAAAATTAATTAATCTTTAATCATCTTCAAAATTTAATCATTCATTAATTGAGTACCCTAATTAATTCATCTTTAATTGCTCATTAATTAAATCTTAATTACTTTTATTTCATTAATTAAATCTTAATTACTCTTATTAATAAATTATCTTCTTAATTAACTATCCAAATAAATTAATCCTTGATTTATCATTTAATTTTAAGATATTAATTTAAAGAATTATTTTAATATTAGTTAAATCATTTATTACATAAGTAAATCATAAATTACCTATTTAATTCAAAGGATATTCTCCTTATCTTTATTATCTTGAAAATCTAATTTAAATTCATTATGTGAGTCGACTTAAGAGATCGAAATTATTTTGTAAAAATTTCATCTTTAACATCATTCTTAATTACATTTTATAACTGATTTTTATATAAGTATCGTGACAAAAATTAAATTAAATTAAATTTCTTAAAAAGAATGTCTTACTTAACTTTAATTTGTTTTAAATCTAAATCAAAACCATCTTTTAAAACATAAGTTTTAAAATTTTGAAAGTTTTGAAATTTCTTGTTTTTATTTGGGCAAAACTCCCTGTACGCTGATTTCCCTCGAAATCCCTTCGAGTCTTCCCCGAGAATTTGTTCCGCTTACTTCGAGTTTCCATATTGTTTGACACGAGTGACCCAATTTTTTCAAAAATTTGGTTAAGTACAAAACCAACCCGATACAATGCAAATTAACACGAGTTTCCCACCCATTTCCCCATGTACTGCTTCGAGTCTTCCCTTTCTTCCCCAAATTTTATTCCCCCTGACACACCCAACTGTGTGCACTTGCACAACTTCGTCGGCCACCTTCGATTGAATTTCTAGTCGTCCACATATCATCGACGATGTGCTCGAGCCTCTCAAACACTCAAAAATTTGAACGAAACACGATTTAGAAATTTTGTTCCCAAACCCAAGACTTCAACAAAACTGATTACCAAAAAACCCTCACGTTCTCCCACTTCTGGCCATTGGAGGATACAATAATTTAACCGAAGCTTACTTTAGATCATACGCCCTTATCCCCACCGGAGCGATCAACTCTGGTGGCCTGACGAGACCGCGGCGAACCCATATATTACTGCAATCCAATTTTGTGTTAAACCCCTACATGAACGTCGCACGGCAACCATGATCAAGTAGAAATTCTTTAGGTATTTTTCCTAGAACCCCCAACGCCTCAGCCATCTCCACCCACAGCCTCGACCATCATCATCACGCCGATGGCCGGAATTTCGCAAAAACCCCAATTTCGGTTACCCTGGCTTAACCCAGTAATCACTGACTTAAAATTTTTGATTTTATTTTCAAAAATCATAATTTTTGATAAGCATTCAGATGGTATATTTGAAATTAAAATATACTAGCTTTGAAATTGATCATGACTTGAATTTCAACTGTGCTTTCTTGTTCCAGGTTCTAAATCTTGAGTATTAGCCTTTTAAAAGTTTTAACTTTCAATTTTAAATGAATTTAAACATTTTTTTCTTCTGATACTAAAATCTAACACAATGGAATCAAGGAACTTGAGGTTTCTGACAGGTTTTCAAAAAAAAACGAAACCTGTAGCTTAGAACAGAATTATCAACATGCACAGGAAAAACATAATTCATTCAAATTTTCGTTGCATGCAATTCATTTTTTTCCAACTTGCATATATCAAGTAATCAATCAATCAGATGAAAAATCAAATTCCTTAAAAGATTTACTCACCAATTTGGGACTGAAAACAGAAGTGGAACAGAGGGAAGCTCTGGAATTTTTTGAACTGCAGTTTTTTTTTTCTTTTTCTACTTAGCTTGATTTCTTTTGAATTTTTATCTGCAGTAAGTTTTATATAAACTTGTTTAAAATTTGATGTATCTACTTACTTATTCTTTTTAACAACAAAATAAAAAATATTAAATTTACTTACACTTTAATCTTTGTTGAAACAGAAGTGAAATTCTGGCCTGCACCTTCAAACTTTTATATTTGCCAGTTTTTTCTTTTTCTTTTTAAGTTGACTCCTGAATCTCTTTAAATCTTTGAAGTTCTTGCTTGATGTTTTGTAGTGTTTGTTGAAGGTTGGAATTATCCTTGAATCCTTCTTCTTACAGCTTGAGAAACTGAAAGGAATTTGTTACAGATTTTTTTTTCTGGATATGTTTTCTTGATTTCAATTTGTTGAGGCAAAGTAGGTTTGTTTTTCTTTTGATGGTGATATTTTTTTTCTAAAATAAAAGATTGCACAAATTTTTCTTTGAAATGGATAAAAGTAAGGAGAGAAGATATTGTATAAATTTATTTCTTTTTTTCAAAAAAATCTTAAGAAAAGAAATTAATAAAATGACACTTGTTTAACTCTTCTTACCTTGAATTACACTTGTCATTCTAGTTATCCTTAATTTAACACTTGTAAATTTTTTTCTTCTTTTATTAACAAATATTTTACATTATTTTTAAGAGGTTTTTAGGCTCAAGGAAAAAGTTTGGAAATAATTTAGTTTCAGGGACAAGAAGTTTGCTTTTTAGGCTGAAGGACACTTCTTAGTGTAAATCACAGAATGATAGTTGTAACTATCATTTTCAGTTTACACTAAAAAGTGTCCTTCAGACTAAAAAATAAACTTGTTGTCCCTGAGACTAAATTTTTTTGTAACTTCTTCCTTGTGTCTATTTACCTGTTATTTTTAAATTGTATTAATACTTACATTTTCCCATTAAAGACATTAGCTTTATGTTAATACATATTATTAAAAAGAGAGTGTTTTGAATTTGAATACATATTAAATAATTTGCATAGATATAAATTTATAAATCAAATTATTTTACAAACATTTATTTTGAAAATTTAAATTCAAATAAAAAATCAAATTCAATATACATGAATTTCAAATCTACCCACAAATGTACTAATACATATATATTCACATATATGAATTAAAATTTAGATTTAAATGATTTTAAAACTTTTAGTATTTCCAAATTTTAACTCAAAAGAAATTTGAAATTTTTATTCAATCAATTATTATTTATTATTTATTTATTTTGAACTTTTCAAATTTTATTATAAAAGTTCAACATTTACCAATTTTAAATTGATGAATTTTGGTATGTTACAGATTTCCCCTGCTTAAGAAAATTTTGTCCTTGAAATTTGAAAGGGAGAGGAAAGCAAACAAAGAATATACGAATTCAGAAAAGAATAGAGAAATGGCTTACCAATTTAAGCCGAGATATCCACCCTGCATTTGGGATAAGACTTTTGCATACTGTCTTCTGTCTACCAATTTAAGCCAAGGACATTTATATTACGTTTGAGTCCATTCCATCGCTCTCCGATGAAGGGTTTTGTAATTTGTGATTACCGCCCCGTCTCTCCGGTCGGGATCATAATCGTAAGACCTGTGTAACATATTACATTCATCCAAATCCAATCATCCAAAATAAAAGTTTTTACAGCTAGAGAAAATCAAATAAATGTATGTAAGAAACCAAATTTTTCAGAAAAAAAGGAATTCATAGGCTCAAGCAACACGATTTATCATCGCCTCAGAGCATGCCTAAGGATCGTCCTCGATCCCGTACATGTGTAAGTGACTTAGCTGTATTACTTCGAGCACTATTACTTATCCAATGCCATAAATTTATTTAGTTGATAACAAGCCGACGTTGCCTAGATCCAGCGCCATCTTCATTTAAGGCAGGCAGTGGCTGCTCCTGTCCCGCAGCCACAGCTCGATTCCTTACATATTGTTGTAGATGACCATTCCTCACATGCTCCTCAACGATATCCTTTAAATGCCTGAAATCGTTCGTGTTGTGCCCATCCAGCTCATGGAATAGGTAATGCCTCCCCGATGCTCGCTCGTTATCCGAAGGTTCCCTTCTTGCCGGTTTTTGATACTGAGGTGTCCTCGAGTATCCAGTAAATCCTTCCATAGTTTCGGTTAAATCTGTGAGAAATGCGGATTACGGATCTTAAGGCTAGAATAAACACTAAAGGGGGTGAATAGTGTTTTAAAAAATTATTAAATCTTTTTGAATTTTTGTTAATTTGGACACAAATGTATGCAATATTCAGACACAGATATGATCATAGAATCAAACACCGATGCAGAAATAAAATAAAAGTAGTAAAGGAAAGAACACACCAGATTATATACTGGTTCGGAGTTACCCTACATCCAGTCCCGCACACAAGTACAAATTTCCTTTCAAAAGCAATTATACAATTACACCCTCGATTTCAAGGCTACTAGGTACACCCTCCAGATTCACAATCCTCTAGGTAGAGATACTTGATTTTACTGGCAACAAGTTCACCCAATTGATTTCTAAGGCTACAATCACACCTTTTCTCGCCTGATTGATTTCCAAGTCTACAATCACACCTTTTCTCGTTTAATTGATTACAAAGAAGCCTATAACTCTGAATAGCATTGAGGATCTTGTTGAGATAGTGATAGAGAATCAAACCAGAGATAATCCAGTTAGATTCAATGTTGATTTTAGTAGAGTAATGGTAGGAATATGTAAAAAGAAAATGTGGAAGAAGAAGAGAAATGAAAATCAGAAAATATGATCAAAAATTCATTGAAAACAACCTTTATTTATAGAAGAACAACAGCCATGTCCATTCGTAAAGAGATATGACGAATCGACACTTCTTTAGAAATTTAAATTTTGAAATTAACTTACACTATGTCGGCATAGGTATATTGAGCATGTCGACATCCCAAAGGAATTTTTGATGGTTTGTTTTTCTTTTGAAAATAACTTTTATATTATGTTAAAAACTATTTTAAACTTTACAAATATACTTGACTATAGTTAAAATACATAAGTAGATAAAGAAAATAATATATAAAATTTTACTATAATTTTATATTTAAAATCTAAGTATAAATATTAATATATTATTATTAAAAATAATTTAAAACTAAGGATAATTTGATTTTGAAATTAAAGGTTATTTTGAGGCTAAAAGTATTTAAAACCGGGATAGATGTTTTTGATCTTTTTAAAAGGAAGGTTTTGAAAACATTTTGAAAACAAGATATAATTTTGTAAAAACATTTTGAATAAAAGTTAGAGGATACAAAACAATGTTCCACTAGATTTTTCGTAGGTTCCATCCTACTTAGGGTTCCATCCCTTTAACGGGCTCGAAGTGGATTCCGTTCCATGAATAAATTGGATTTTAAGATGCCAGTGCTTTTCTAGGAGTTTTAACAAAATTCTTAATTAATTAAAAAATAAATTACTTGAAATCTAGAACTCTTGATAATCTTGATATTCTTGATACTCATGAGTCTTCATTCTTGATATCTTGAATCTTTATACTATACAGTCTTCATTGTTGGTACCTGCATAATTAAATCCTGCATATACATATATTTCTAAACTATAATGTCAGTATTTATATTTTATAATCCTATTCTAAGGTTGTTGTCATCAAAACCATCATCTCACATACTAACAATCTCTCCCTTTTTGATGATGACAACCTTTGTTTATAAAATATTACTTCTATCCTAATTACTCCCCCTTAATCTATGCTTAACTATCCTATTTTATACTTCTCCCCCTTTGTCATCAACAAAAACTAATTCCAAACTATATAATTCCCCAAACTATATAACTCCCCCTCATTCTAGGACTAAAGTACATGCATCAATAAACTATACAAATGGAGTATATAATAAGAGATAATTATACTGATAGACATGATAATCAATTAAAATCATATAAATATTAATGTATATTTATACATGTTTTTCACACCAAATATCAATCCAAATCAATTCAAATCAAATCAAATCAAACAATAAATCAAACAAACCAAATCAAACAAACCAAACAAATCAAACATTACGAGGAACTTCCACCCCTCCTTCTTCTCCAAATACAGGGTGTGCTTTAAGGGCATCCCAATTTTCATTATCATTAGCGAGAGGGACTGGAGGATGTGCTTCGTTATCATCCTTGTGTAGGGAGAAAATCATCCATCATATTGCATCGAAATGCCTTTCTTGCTCTTTAATCCTCTGCATTTGACTTAGTTCTAAGTGTCGCTGGTTACGGAGAATGAATGAAAGATTATTCTTGAAAGAGTTAAGAGTCTCTTTAAGATTTTCTGATAGATTATGAATTGGATTGGCCATATTCGAGTTTGTGAGAAGAGTGAGAGACAAAGTTGATAAGAGATAATATTCAGTGATGAATTCTGGAAGAAATAGGTATTTATACGTG
This sequence comes from Allium cepa, assembly GCA_030765085.1. Taxonomy (NCBI): domain Eukaryota; kingdom Viridiplantae; phylum Streptophyta; class Magnoliopsida; order Asparagales; family Amaryllidaceae; genus Allium; species Allium cepa. Next base: position 453,998,204 of record CM060938.1, on the reverse strand, counting down.
TAGAAATTCGTTTGAAATGAATAGACATAAGGCAGTTATTCAAGTTTCAAATTCAAAATGAAATGTCATTTCTGACCAGTACATGTCGACATGGTCATAGGGGGTATGTCGACATGGTCCACTGAATTTTGATGACTTATTTTGATTTTATGAATAATTGTGTGTGTGTGTGTGTGTGTATTTAGTTAATATACTAACATTTATTTGGAGATAAGATAAGCTAGATAACAGAAAAGAAATTCCATTTCATTTCATACTAAGACGATACAACGATTAAACATAAAGAACTACATGAACATTCAAATCAAAATAAACTAAAACAAATACAATGAGATATGAAAAGATAGAACTAGTTAGAGGATGACGGCGAAGAAGATAATCCAAGCTTCTTGCTGACTTTGGAAATAAACTTGTTCATCTTGGATAAAATTTTGTCCAACTTCTTACTAACGGGTTGTTTAAGAATCCTTTGATTCTCAACAATGGTCTTTTGGTTTTTGAGAAGGGTTTTGTTGGATGGATTAGGAGGATAGTCGATGCGTTTCAAAGAAGTTTCACCTTCTTCCTCTTATTCAATTTCCATTTCATCCCTTCTTTTTCTTCTTCCATCTCCTCAGGAGCCAAACGCTCTTCCTTTTCGGCAAGAGTCTCATAGGGTTGAAAAACAAATGCAATTTTCATAAGCGAAATGTTGGAATGATTGAAGACTTTTCTAGAAACAAATTATTCTCCTTTGAAATCCACTCCAAAATAGTTAAAAATCCGAGTGAGATAAATTCCATGATACAAAGTATTCTCATCCATTTCAAGATTTTTGGGACAAAGTTCATCCAAAATAACTTGTGCCCAATTAATATCATAATTTCCAAAAATAGCAAAAAGTGCTTTGTAAACTTTTGAAGTAGGATTGTTAAAATTTCCCGATCTTGGGGTCAAAGTATGTTGTAAAAGAAGATTGATAATTCTAGCTTTTGGTCGAAAGTTTCAATTTTTGAATTCAAAATTATCATTTCCTTCGAAAATGTGATGAAATGTCTCACGATCATTTTCATCGATTTTAAAATTAGAAAGATCCATTCCCGTGCTCATGCAATTGAGAATGGTACCCAAAAGATCATAATTCAAAACAATCCTAGTGCCTTTGACATACTCCAAATTTCATCATCGTTTCCATTATAAAATCCACGATTAAGATTTGCATAGAAAATTTTAACAAGATTTGGATAACAAACAAAATCATTTTGAGAAGCATCAACAAGACTAAGAATTTGATTGTTTGCAAAAAGAGAATCAATTTCAAAAGAAGAGAAATCTTGAAATATAGCAAACTTTCCGGGATGGACTTTTGCATAGTTAGCATAATTGATGTATGCTTATAGCCTCTGGATCATTGAAGAGTTGGTCTTTTATCTTTTTGGAAATTCTCATGGTGGAGGGGTTGCTTGAAGAAGCCATTAGAGTAGAGAGTAGAGAGCTTGGATTTTTGAAGAGAGAGTTTGGATTTGAAAATGAGAGTGAAAAGATGTGATAAAAGATAGTGAATAAATAGATTCTCAAAGGACATATTCTCTGGTCAAAAGATGCCTTTTCAGAGAATTGAATGAAGTGAAAAGGTGGAGGAAATTCAACCATTTGAATTCAAATTTTGAATTTCAAATTCTGTACCCATGTCGACATCATGGTAGGGACCATGTCGACATGTGCTTGTGAATTTCTATGATTTATTTTTCTTAAGTACTCAAATATATATATACACACACTTATTATTTTTAATGTCTATATATCTGGAATATTATTAGAATTATAGTATATTCCATAATATATTATTATACTAATAAAAATAATAATAAAATAATAGTAGAAAAAAATTAAAATTCAAATAACACCAATTCAAAAATCAATCAATCAAGCATCTAATTCTAAGCATGCAATTTCAACCAATTATATAGTAAATGTGTACCTTTTTCTGAGTCCGTTTCTCTGAATTTATCGGAGTCGTGAACTGCCGTGAAACACAAACTTGAATTATCTGTCTTCTGATCAACATCGCTTAAGGACGAATCTGAGTCATCTAGAGTAGCAGTAAATGCATGCTTCCGTTTCTTTAATGAATCATTGTTTATAGGAGGATTTTGCCTCTCTGGATACAGACAGTATCTTTTGATATGGCCTGGTTCATCACAGTTGAAACATTTGACATTGTTTGGCACTACATTCTGATTTCCAGAGTTCTTATAGTTGTCTCTCTTGAGATTATTCATCTTTCTGCATTTCAGAAATTTTCGAAAATTCCTGGTCATCAAGGCTATCTCTTCATCATTATCGCTGTTTGAGTCTGATTCATCAGTCAATGCATTAAATGCCATTGATTTTTTTTCAAATGCTTTGCTTTCTCTTCTCCTGATCATTTGGACTTCAAAAGACATTAGATTTCCAATTAATTCTTCTATCTTTAAGGCACTGATGTCATTTGCCTCTTCGATCGCAAGTGTCTTTTGATCCCATTCTGGTGTAAGAGAATTTAAAAAATTTCTGACTTGATCTTCTTCTGAAAATTCCTTTCCCAAGGATATAAGAGGATGCACAATATCCTGAAATCTACTATACATATCTGAAATAGACTCATTAGAATTCATTTTAAATAATTGAAACTGATTTGTGAGCATGGAAATTTTGGTGTGTTTAACTTTGCTTGTTCCTTCGTGAGTAACTTGCAAAATTTTCCAGATTTCATATGTAGACTTACAAACTGACACTCTATTAAATTCATTTTATCAAATGAACAAAACTGAATATTCATTCTTTAGAATTATTTTGTGCAACAGTCTTTTGCTCAGCGGTCCACTGAGCAAAATCAGTTGAGGGTTCAGAATATTCAGTTTGTGTGATATTCCAAGTGTCTAATCCTACAGATTGTAAATATATTTTCATCCTACATGCGCAATATGCATAGTTACTGCCATTAAAAAATGGTGGTCTGGCAGTAGACTGACCTTCTACAAATGAACCAGTGACAGGGATACTAGTGATAGTAACAGTACCAGTGTTGGTAGCCGTTATGAAAACTTTTCAAAAATCAGATTATGAAACTTTGTAAACCTTGCTCTGATACCAAATGTGAGAAATATAGATTACGGATCTTAAGGCTAGAATAAACACTAGAGGGGGGTGAATAGTGTTTTAAAAAATTATTAAATCTTTTTGAACTTTTGTTAATTTGAACACAAATGTATGCAATATTCTGACACATATATGATCACAGAATCAAACACAAATGCAGAAATAAAATAAAAGTAGTAAAGGAAAGAACACACTGGATTTTATACTGGTTCGGAGTTATCCTACATCCAGTCCCGCACACAAATATGGATTTCCTTTCAAAAGCAATTGTACAATTACACCCTCGATTTCAAGGCTACGAGGTACACCCTCTAGATTCACAATCCTCTGGGTAGAGATACTTGATTTTACGGGCAATAAGTTCACCCAATTGATTTCCAAGGCTGCAATCACACATTTTATTGCTTGATTGATTTCCAAGGCTACAATCATACCTTTTCTCGTTTAATTGATTACAAAGAAGCCTATAACTCTGAATAACACCGAGGATCTTGTTGAGATAGTGATAGAGAATCAAAACAAAGATAATCTAGTTAGATTCAATGTTGATTTCGGCAGAGTAATGGTAGGAATATGTATAAAGAAAATGTGGAAGAAGAAGAGAAATGAAAACCAGCAAATATGATTAAAAATTTGTTGAAAACAACCCTTATTTATAGAAGAACAACATCCATGTCCATTCGTGAAGAGATATGACGAATAGACAATTCTTTTGAAATTTAAATTTTAAAATTAACTGACACTGTGTCGACATGGGTATATTGAGCATGTCGACATCCCAAAGGAATTTTTGATGGTTTGTTTTTCTTTTGAAAATAACTTTTATCTTATATTAAAAACTATTTTAAACTTTACAAATATACCTGACTATAGTTAAAATACATAAGTAGGTATAGAAAATAATATATAAAATTGTAGTATAATTTTATATTTAAATCTAAGTATAAATATTAATATATGATTATTGAAAATAATTGAAAACTAAGGATAATTTGATTTTCAAATTAAAGATTATTTTGAGGCTAAAAGTATTTAAAACCAGGATAGATGTTTTTGATCTTTTTAAAAGGAAGGTTTTGAAAACATTTTGAAAACAAGATATAATTTCATGAAAACATTTTAGATAAAAGTTAGCGGATACAAAATAATGTTCCACAATATTTTTCGTAGGTTCCATCCTACTTGAGGTTCCATCCCTTTAACGTGCTCGAAGTGGATTCCATTCCACGAATAAATTGGATTTTAAGATGCCAGTGCTTTTCTAGGAGTTTTAACAAAATTCCTAATTAATTAAAAAATAAATTACTTGAAATCTTGAACTCTTGACAATCATGATATTCTTGATACTCACGAGTCTTCATTCTTGACATCTTGAATCACCATACTGTGCAGTCCTCATTCTTGGTACCTGCATGATTAAATCCTGCATATACATATATTTCTAAACTATAATGTTAGTATTTGTATTTTATAATCCTATTCTAAGGTTGTTGTCATCAAAACCATCATCTCGCGGACTAACAAGATCCGTGTAAGAAGAAAATTTTGACTCCCTCCGTGGCCTTTTTGAAGTGCTACCGTTGTCATTCATTTTCCTTTTGCCTCTATCGTCTTTGTTTGGATCCTCCCTCGGTGGACATCCACTCCTTACTGCATAAGCTTCATCATCTCTCCCTTCTCTCTCAGCCTGCGCATCTTCCTACTTCAGAAACCTTTCTGCCTCATGATAGAACTCCCCCAATATCCTTCAGTGGGTCTCGTTCCAATAATATTTTAAAGTCTGCATTATCTACAATTCCCGAGACTGCTACCATTAAAACCATCGACGGATCAGGATGATCTACCGAAGCTATTGCTGCATTGAATTTGGTCAATAAATCTCTGAGCGACTCCCCTTTCCATTGTTTCATAGATGTCAAAGTCATCACATTCTTGGTTCTGACTATATGGACCCGAAACTGTCTCATAAACCCTTCAATCAGCTCCGTCCATGTGCCAATGGAGTCACTCTCTAGTTGTCTGAACCATAATGTCGCAATATCTGTCAAATACAAAGGGAAACATCGTGCCATGACCTCCTCCGATGCCCCCAACACTTCCATATGCCTCATGTACTTTGTCAAGTGAACAGTGGGATCCGTTCTCCCGTTATACATCTCAAGTGTTGGCGATTTGAAATTTGGTGAGTTCGTAGCTTGCCTAATCGTAGGAGCGAAGGGACTCCTGTTCACATCCTCCAAGTCTATATTCACCAATCCGCCTCTCATGGCTCGCTTAACCATCTCTGCCAATCTACCGCTGTCACCAAGCTGCAATCCTCGCCCGTTGCCTCCGACATGCCCCCAAGTTCACGAGGGAATCTTGGAATCTGCTCTTTTGGACTAGCACTCGTTCCTCTATCGGTGCCATGTTGAACAGCTTCGCCTGGTATTCTGCCTGAGGTTGGATCAACATCTTCGGGGTGAGTGCCTCCAAGTTCTATTGTTTCCCCTAATGGTCCTACTCTATCCTGAACTCTAGTTGTTCCATGCTCCTTATCTCTATCTCTAGCATCCCCTGCAGTAGCGTTAACTTGATTTTGTACTCCAGCTTGTCCAACTTGTCGGAGTAGGTTTTGAATCATCTCCTCTTATCTCTTGAGCATTGTTACCATCTCGTCTTTGGTGATGAAGATCGATGCCTGATTCGCTCCCGAGGAAGCCTCCTGACTCCCTTCATCCTAACTCATTTCAGTCCTTTATCTCCTTGTTGATTGTCTTGCCACAGCTTTCCAGATCCAAGTATTTAAGCTTTCAGATCCGAAGTCCTGGTTGTAGAATTCCTGAGCGCTAGCCCTTCTCAGTGAAAGCACCGATATGTTTGCGCCAAAATTGATCACAAACACCCAATTGCCAATAAAAGCACCAGTTCACAATTATAGATCAAAAATAACAAGTATGTAGAGAATTAAAAATGAAGAACACTTAGAAAATATAGACGAAAGCAGTAAAGAACACAGAGTTTATAGTGGTTCGGCAATCCGGCCTATGTTCACTTTGAAGTTGAGAATTTTGTTGAAGTTTTGCTTGCTAATTACCATGTGTTACAACTTATTACAACAGCAAAATCCGAGTACAATGATGAATCTGGCAGAGTCTGGGCATAAGAGAGCCAAAAAGTCCCTTTTCTGAAGGCTCTAGAATGCTATTTATAAGCGTAGGCTGCAAATATCTCGCTCAGATCTTGGGAGACCTCTTTTGGCATGTGTGTGGGCCCACATGATCGATCCCATATGATTCTGACTCGATCCGTGATCGATACGAATGAATTTCATATCGATGAAGATTTTGCGAAATCGAGCATGAACATTCTTTAGGTTATACATAAGCTCCAGTGAAAATTTCATAGCATTTGGACTTGTAAATTGTGAGATATGATCGATGCAAGTTCGTGTTTTTGGTATATTGTCTGGTTCGATTCGACATATTCGTATCGACTAGTTCGAATCGTTATCGATCACGTGCCTGCAAGTTGACGTGGCACTTGATTTTAGGATCAATCCATTTTTCATGTCGAGTCAACTGAGTCTCTCCAACTTTTGTGCCTTGTTCGTATCGACCAGAACTCACTCTGCTCATATCGATCGCTCAACCCTGTCCGTATCGATCGTTATTGCGTCTCACTTCATATCGATCCTTTGCATGTCCACTGCGTATCGATGAGAGGAGTTGCTTTCGCATCGATTAAAGGCCGATCGATATGAAGTATGCATGATACTTGATCGATATGAAATGGACTTCAACATTACAATCAATGGATATGAAGTGCGATGCTTTTTCATGGCCCGATGGATACGAACAAAGGTCATCCGATGGATACGAACTATCGAAACTTGATGGATACGAAATGAGGTGCAATGGTGGATCGATGCGAATTGTCAATGCTTGATTGATGCGAATAAGGTCCTCCTAGATCGATACAAATAGTGTAGCTCCAGATGGATTCGAACTGACCGATTCGAACTCGGCCTTTTTGATGGATACGAACAGATTGATTCGAACATGATTTTTTGCTGAAATTGCACCGATCATATCTTGAGCATACGAACTCCGATTGATCTGACATTTGAAACGCAGCCTCTCCTAACCTTGATCATCATTCCCAATCGATCTCGTCTTGATTGGATCTCGACCAAATTTTGACGAGATCGGTCATAACCTTGTTTCCAATCAGTCTCCAAACCTGACATCCATCCTTTCTAGCCAATTTGTTGATATTCCGATCTTGACCAAAAGGTGGGTTAACACTGTTGTACTTGATTTGTTAAATTATGTATATTGGATTTATAAATGATAAGGAAAATTTAGGGTCGTACATTTGCACAAACTTTGGTTTTGAGGTTTTGAATAATTATCAGGATTTTGCCAAATACCTTGATATTTGTATATTTATTAGATTGTATATTTTACTTTAGAAAACTTTGAGTATTTGGTTTTGAAAAGAATTTGAAAAATATTATATAGTAAATCCTTTAGGAATTCTATACAAGGCTTAGATATTGGAATAATTTGAGAAGATTATATATGGATATTAATATTTTGGGAAACTAGTTTGTATAAGATTTGAAGTTTAAATAATTGAGGAACTGGGTTTTGGAAGACTTTGGAAATTTTGTTTAAAGATATTTTCCAAAAATTAGTGCAAAATCGTATTTATTGAAAATCTTATAAATCTGTACAAGAAGCCGAGTACACAAATGGGCGAAAGTACTCAATAACTAAAACAATGGGCGTTCCCACACATACAGTCTGATGCTACCCCAAATAACACCCAAAATCCTAACTAGGTTCCATCAAATATATTGCACTTAGTTACGATTAAAGTCCTAGGAAATGCCTGCATAGTAGACTGTTTGACTAGTGATGATAGGGCTAACTCGTTGCAGGCCCCTAGCACTATCCTATGGTTGTTCGGCTAAAAGGGATATTAGCCTTTCTATTTGTACACTAGAATTTGCCACTAAAAATATCCTCATATTACGAGTGGATCTCATAAGATCTACTGGGTGAAATCCTAATCACATAGAGTCTATCTCATCATACCCACAACCCAAAAGCCAAAAAATATAGTAAGGATAAATAATTGTATAAACATGTAAGAACATATAAATAATCAGTAGGTGGTAATAAACAGAGCATCAACATATAAAGGAGATAATGCCACGGTGCTTTAATAGCCGGATGGGTTATTTTCCTACAACATATTGTTAGTAACAATAATATAAAATAATCTCGATATAATCTAAGCACATATGTTTAAACTTTGGTGTGAAATGCATTCAATATTATCAAGTGTGCATATATTCAATTATCGTATTCATCATATTTCTTTTCTATAGTGCACTAATTAGTAAACTAGGTATCGATACTTGTAGCTATCATTTAAATGTTTAATCACGATATTAAACTCCTATTAACACTACAAGTGAGATAAGTTGAGTAGCTTATAGAATTTCACTACTAGTAATAATGTCTTCATATTTAGTTTTCAATTGATTGGTCATTAGAATACAAAGCAAAGACATATGAGTACTAACATCTAGATTACCCATACCATCAAATGGTAGAAGTCTGCCTACCATTTACACAGTATAACGAATTTCAATCACTAAATCAATTTTTTGAGTGTCAAGTTGTTCAGCAAATTATTTTCTTTGAATAATCCATTAATATTCTAAATAATAATACTTGTCCAAACTCTATAATGCCAATGATAAACTAAAAAATGCATGTATTTCTATAGCTATTAATTAGGCATAATAAAAATGTCATTAAGAACTTACTCTTAAATCCTTGAAATCTACCTTCAGGCTTCCTTTCCAAATGATTTCCTTTTTTTTAAAACTCTTTAATATCCAAAAAGGATTTTATCAGATTACCCTTAGCAATTTAAATATCTTTATTCAAACTCTATAATACACAATAAATTGGAAAATGTGCATAATTTTAAAACTGTCAATTGTATACAATAAAATTGGCATATGTGTACATTTCTACATTACTAAAATGTATATGATAAACCAGAGAGGTGTACCTATCGTTATCTATTATTTGTACAGATATAAAACTGGCAAAGTGTACAAATGTCATGGACGTATATTCTTAATAAGAGTATTTTGTGGGTTCTTTCTACTCGAGATAATATTTTATAATACTCAAATGGTTACTAGAATATTTCTAACCAACAACTAAGGGATAATCTAATAATTTATAACCGATGGTAGCCACATTGGTAGACAGATTTCTATCATAGTTGTAAATGCTGGTAGTCACACGGATGGACAAACTTCTACTACCAACATAAGAATAATCGCATTAATAAATTATATTGACCCTTTTTGAAAATATCAACAGCATTACTAATCGGTACAAATGATCCCTAACTTGTAGCCAAAGGCGATTAGTGATTTCTAACCATCATAATAATATTAACGGATCATTGATTATAATGTTAATTGGTCATTAGTTAATTAATTAAATACATGATAATATACACTAATTAACATTTCTCCCATAATTCAATACTTCTTCACTTGTGTGAATAAGTTGTACAAAAATGATATATAGTCTATGGCGATCCAAATGTCGTGTTCTGCGATCCAAACGAATCATATACGAAGAAGTTATAGCATATTCAAGTTTTAGGGGTAAGCGATAATTATATAACTCAAAATACTAAAATGATACCTATGCTGTAAATATAATTTTTTTTATAGTGAATTATCGGCAATTACTTTTCTTCTCAAAAGTTCCCGCTTTTTATTTCCCTAAACAAATTCGAGCTTCTCCCTTCGCCACACTTCACCGCCTTGCACCACTATAACAATCCACTAGAAGGCCAAACGTTGCCACCATCTAATCCTTATCAAAAAATGCTTCACCTCATACAAGCCTTGTTCAACTTGATGCCCCTTGGTGAACTTCTTCCTGGCCTCGACGAATGAAAAACCTACCATTGTCACTACTATCTACCTCTATAAGCCTTTCCACAACCACCATTGTACCATCCTCTATCGAGTTGTGCAGAACTACTAGCTCTGCTTGCAAAGACCACTGGCGATAGTCAACACACAAGTAGCAAATTCGACCACGAACTACATCAACTTCGACATCGAGACCATCGTCTTCTTTCTTCTCTTCCTGAGATGAACACAGTGGTGTTATCCTCCACCACTTCGACTTCAATCACCTGAACTTCAAAAACTCTCATGTCACCATCAACCATGGCCATGCAAACCACCAAACACTACGGCACCAACTCCTCAGTTAATGATGAAAACCGAGTTTACAAATACTACTTGTTGTTGCTTCGACGAAGGTTGATGTATGAATTTATACACGATCGTGGTTGTACTATACTGTCATGGTAGATTCCATATCCAAACCCAGTGGTTAAGTCCTTGTCACAACTATGACTGTATCCTCATTTATAGGCTTGAGGAAGTTCGTACCGTCGAAGGTAACAAGTATGATATAGTTATGAGGAGGCTTGTATGTATTTAATTGACCAATCTAAGGAAAAAATGAGATGAAGTGGGTTTTTGGAGAAAAGTTGTTTCAGCATGAGGAGAGTTAGCTTATCTATTCTATAATGGAGTAAGCATAGATATGAGGCTATTCTCAAGATCCAAATAGAAGATTGGTGGACATATTCATATAGTTAAAACTTTTCCATTTTGGTATCTAACAATATTATTTGGTTTAGTATTCATTTTGACAAGTGTATGATCTTTTACCGAATGTCAATAGCCTTACCATTTTTTATTTTCTTTGCTTTGATGACGAGCATGTTGATGTGTACATGGAAGGAGAGAAAGATATTTATGTTTTCTTATATACATATGGTCTGTTTATGGATCCATTCTGTACACAAAATAAACATTTTCATTTTCCCATTAATCGAAACAAAATTGCACGTCTATTTAACTCAATGCACCGATTATAATTTTACATAACTTATTTAAATTTATCATCTTTAAAAATGTACATCAAATTCATCATTAATGTCAAACGAAAAATAAATATAAATATCCATAAAATGTGATAAAAAACGGGTTGTTACAGATCTTCCCTTTAACAAAATTTCAATCTCACAATTTATAGTATAAATAAAGTTAAAATTTGCCACTAGACTCTGATCGAAATTTAATAGAGATATGATAATTCACTTCTCAAATTCCCCATACTTTTTACTTATAGTCTTCTCTTTTAGTACTAACTTTGCATTCCAAAATCATCCAAAAACATATTACCAATTATATTTTTTGATTTAAAATGAGAATTTGACAAGTAAGGGAAAGAGATATATGGAAAAATATTAAAAGTATCTACTATGTTATACAAGTATATGTAACCCATAATCCAAGTACCAAGTAAAATGCCTTACCTTATCAATCTTATTATCAAATGCTGGGCAGTTTTGTTAAGTTATCCAAGGTTATTTTATCAATCCTAAGTGAATTTTAACTTAGGCATCTAACCTAAGCTCTGATACCAATTGCAACAATCCCAATTTTCGATCCCCGTTTGAAGCATCAAAAACTGGAGCGTTGATCAAAACGAACTACTGAAACACCTATAAATAGCATAATATAAATATGAGATGAGATGTAATGTAACTTATATAGTAATAAGATTGGATGTGATAGGATGAATATAGTTAATAACATAAATAGTTATTAGAGTGGTGTATTGTTATTGAAATAATTGACGTACTTTAATCATCTTGTAATATATATAATCATAGGTACAACTCATAATGGTATTCCAGCTTGTTCTTTTCCAATTTAGGATCAATATCTACCTATCCTACAATCTTGTTACATAGAGGAATATAAATATACAAAAACAAGAATGGAAAGTGGATTGTGTTACAGTACCAATGTGACTGCCTACATACTCATTATAGGATCAAGTCCCACGTTATTCTTTTACTATTATTTAATAAAGTCCAATGAAGGGTAAATAAATAAAGTGGTGTTACTTACAGTCACAACGTTAGTACCATAATATATAATAATAATTAGGCATTACATAACATACAAACAGATAACAACTAAATAAGATAGGAAGCTCGATACCATATGAACTCCTGTTCTTCTCCAACATCATAGGATTAGTGCATACGGATAATAATACTGCAAGTTCTTAGCATATTGTAGATAATAATAGTGTTACTTACAAAGTTTCTACCTACATGCTGCCTATTGTGATATGCTCATAACAAAGAGGCTAACAGAATCTCTCGACACACACTGAGTGAAGTACTGTGCTTTGCACATTTATACGACATATACCAATATGAAGTATGATGATACAATACGGGAGTCACACTTAGTAGTAGATAGATAGAAGCAACTGTATCTTAACATTCCATTCTAATCTTATTTCACACTACAATGATGTAGATAGTCGATGCATAATAAACCATCAGGGTGCATAGGCAAAATGTCACATAACACAATAATGTACCCCACTCATCTCATTATACACACTTTATTGTCTTTAATGTAAACACCTATTTATTTGGGTTTCATGTTTTATTTTCTTTGTTATCTTCAAAATCCTTTCCCAAAATGTGTTCCTTAGATTAACTAAAATCACATGTATGTTGGTTGGATATAGGTGACAGACCAACACTTGGTCCTGATATGGTGAAAGAAGCGACTGAAAAGATTAATTTAATATGAACGAGGATGAAGGAAGCTCAATCAAGGCAGAAAAGCTACATAGATAATGGCGTAGGGACTTGAAATTCTATATTGGAAATTTTTTCGTAAAGGTATCACCAATGAAGGGTGTTGTATGATTTGGGAAGATGGGAAAATTGGCACATAGATACGTAGGTCTGTTTCCTATCATAGAGAGAATCGAAAAACCCGTTTATCACATCGAGTTAACGAATACTTTGACAGGAGCATATAACGTTTTTCGCATATGTAACAACTTGCAAATTTATCACTTTGATAAATAATATATATTTTTAAATTATGTAAATAAAAGATTGATAATTCAATAATATTGTTTTGAGTAATAATAAGTAATATTAATTTTATTTTGAATAAATATTTACAAAATATTTTCCTCGAAATCTAAATCGATAAAATAGCTGAAAATTATTTTATCGATAACCAGCTCTATAAATAGAAAACGTCGTGCACGGAGCTTGATACATATTATTATTTTTGTAATTAAACAAGAATATGAAATAAAACCAATTGATTTGTTTCTGAAAATAAAATATGTGTTTAACATTGTTAATAATGCCCTTAAATATGATAATTGATTTATTGAATTTTTAATTGAGATTCAAGGATTAAATAATTATTTTAAGCATTCAAATAATTATTTTAAATGATGATAATTCATTTTGAATAGTTATAAAGTGATAATAAATCCTTTATAATAGTTTTATAAAGATATACGTTTGATTTGAAAATATAAGGAAAAAATCGATATTGCTTTATTGGTATAATAGTGATTTTTGTAAATAATTGTTAATATAAATTAATATGGTTTTATAAATGAAATGAGATCATTTTAATTCATTTAAAATGATAAAAAAAATTATATTTAAATTTTGTTTTCAAATATATGTACGTTACTGTATAAGTGAAATTGCGACTGATAATCGGTTATTCGGATTTCAACGGTTTAACGAACAAAAGTTGTTCGAAGACGTTCGAAGTGTTATAAACCTATATATACATACATTTATATGTTACATACACATGATAACATACATATAAACATACATATATGAATATAATAAAGTATAAGAAATATAATATCAAATATATAATATATTTTAAAGATTTCTTACTCCTTAAGCTTAAATAAGTCTACATATGCATACATAAGATAATGGAAGTGATGTGCACATGAGGGAGGGGTTTTTGCTGTGGATTTGGAAGGGGAGGTGTGTTGGAGAAGCCTTGAAAAGGTGATGTATGCATGTCTTCTTTTACACTCCTCTTTTTTCCTATAAATACCCTACCATCTTCTCTTCATTTTCATTCATCTTCTTCCTTCTTCTTAAGCTTCCTAAGAGCTTCTTTAATGGCTTCCACACATTAGAAAATAATGAGCAAAAGTTGTGGCAAAATATTACTAAAATATACACACATGCATATAATATCAATCCACTTCAAAAACAAGTCAAACACCTCATTTCCACCACTCAAACTCATGGCCACCACTTCCCAAAGCAAGGCCGAGACTTCTCTCCTCTACACTCATTGTCGTGATCCCCCTAGCCAGGCTAAGCCCTTCAAAGTCGATAGTGCTAGTGATCGTGGGCGTAGATTTCGAGATAGCGAAGCTATAGCCGATTTTATATTAGCTCGAAGGGAAAATGATGGTAAGAACTCCTAAACTACTATATTATATTTTTGGACGATGATATTATGTTTACAATGGATGTTTGATATGCTTTGATCATTAAGTATGCTTGTTTTCATATGAATGTGGAATATATATATATATATATATATATATATATATATATATATATATATATATATATATATATATATGCAAGTCGCGAATATACACGTCAATAAGCACAAAGGAAATCACTTTCCTTGAATTAATGAAATGGTGTGTATGTTATTTTTAAGCCTCCAAAAAAGGATTTAAAATGTATTTAAAATGTTTTGAAAACATTTCAAAGTGTTTCGGTGAAGACTGAAAAGAAATAGAAAAATTAGTTTAAAATAAGCGCGTCCTGTAACGATAATACGTGATTTTACGCTATAAAAGTCAAACAAGTGTAAAAGTGGAATATAGCTCGGAATTTTTTGAGATAAGAATTTTTCCAAAAGTTTATATCCATAGTTTTCCAACGAGAAAACAAAATTGAGATTTCGATAAGTAGATTTTGAAATATGAGTAAAACAAGTTTTGGAAAAAATCCCGAATTTATAGTTCGGAATCCAAAATTGGATTTCTTTACTAATGATGTTTTAAATAATTTAAAAATGTGGAATAAATTTTATAAATCTTTTAAATGTTTTAAAAGTGATTTGAGTAATAAAAACGAATTTTCAAATAATAAAAAGTCGTTTTGATCAATATAGCTAAAAAAAGCACTTTCCACGGCACTTTACTATAACTTTTAAAGTATAGTTTTAAACTTAACAATTCTTTTCCAGATCTTTTATAAATGTTTTTAAATGATTATTAAAGTTTTTTGAAGGAAATTTGAAGGATTTGTGAAATGATCAAAATGTTTTAATGGTTTAAAGTCGATCAAATTACTTGACTGCCTTATGGGTGTCAAAGAGAGTGTCTAGGCTTGAGTTTGGAAAATAGTTTCCTGCTCTCCCTGACTATCTGGATTGGTCCAACACATGGGATGGTAAATTTTATTTACTCGGATCGAAATTTTTCAAAGAATAAAGAATAATATTTTCTAGATTTAAACAACTTGGATTTTATAGAGATGATCTTCTTATACTCGTTGTTAAAGCTCGAGGAGGGAACTCATACTATTCATGGAATTTAAAAGGTGATTTCAACGTTATTACGCTTATAGTATTTGTCGAATGTGGGGACTGATATTGAGTAGAATTAGATGATTTCTATAGATTCTGCTCGCATAATATTTACTGGTTTTGAATTAACATCCTAGATAACATGGTTTCAACTAAATCAAAAGGTATAAGTTTTGAATTGAGAAATCTTTGTTAAAATTTAAATGAAATGATTTTGTAAATGTTTTCCTAAGTGCAAAATGAAATGATTTCGAATTATTCCAAGTTTAAAAGGGTTTTTTAAGTAATCAAAGTTTTGATAAGCGAGGTTTGATAATTTCATATATACTGGAAATAATGATTTCGATATATATATATATATCTTCGAGGGAAGTTTTTGATAAAAAGAACTTAGTCAATTAAAGAATGATTCCTTATTTACAAAACCTCTTTTTATTGATGATTGGATCAAAGAAACTGGGGTTGGATTTGGGAAAATCCCTATTCGAGAACCACTTTGAAATAATGTTTGCATTCGAAAAATGAAGACCAGATAGAGAGAATGAAGAATGAAGACGGGGAATTTTGGGATGAAAGTACTGTTTGTTGATAATTCTGGTTAGCTCCTAAATACTAAAGTAGCAGTGGTCCCTTCATTTCTGAAACTTTTTGGATTGCAAGGACTTCACGCTACTAATCATAGGGTTAATTCCCTATAGGATGTGGTAGAAGAGTACCTTCGGTTTCGTTCAATCCCATAATGAACTTGTATGGATGGATGTCTGACGCTACATTTTTGAGATTTCATCGTTGACTTTTATAAACATACATTTGTTTGGTAGCGGAGAAGGCAACTTAGCTTAACATTCTTCTCTGAGACATATAAGCTTGGAGGTTGTATATTTGTGGAAGTCAATAGTGATCGATGGAATGGCAGTGCGGCATTCATAGGAAGATGATGTGCTATGTGAAAGGTAATCTTTACCTCAAGCCTCACACCTGAAAATGACCGAAACATGGTAGATGCAGCATGGCTATGTGGTTCGCAACTATTGGGGTATGATCATCCCCTTCTAGATATGTTTCTTCTCGCTATAACGTTCGGGATGTAAATTATTGTGGATGTATGCTATGAGGGCCCATCGATAGGTCAGTAACGATCGGGGTGATGACATATTCGGTACTATCTAAGGAAAGGTAGGCTGGTCTTGTGTTGGTAGAGATGTAGATGTTCTTTTGACCTCAGTACATTGGTCTAAAGATGTACTGCCGGAAGGTAGTCCCTTCACCTGGTCATTCTTATGGAAATCCATTCTCCAATAAGCACCCGTCAGTTTGTTCGTAGAAACCGCGTTTGTGGCTAGTATTGTTGGAATTTAATCATGTAACAATTTCAGCTAAGATTGATAAGTTTATTTGCAAATGTTTTCAAAGATATGTCATTAAAAATAATATCAAGTACTTTGACGTAAAATGTTTTACTTATTATAAGGTAAAAGCCCGTTCCATGTTTACGTGTGGCATGGTCTTATGAGATGCCTTTTTATTTTCAAAACGTGTATTTTGAGTTCTCACACCAGTCTTATGACTGACTTAAAGTTTATTTTCCTTTCCTTAAACTCTGGGTGTCCTAATTTTTCCTGAGTAGCCTAGTGGTCAGGTTCTGTTAGAAGAAAGCTGGAAGGCGCTTGAAGCATGGAGTTTGAAACATTTACTAATGACTTTTATCTATTTTCACCACAATACAAAACTATGGTATTCTGCAAAATTTGTAAGGACATGAATATATAAATATCTATGTATTTTTAACTCTGACAAATGTATTTTAATTTCTGCTGTAAAGATTTTTTTATTGAAATAACATATGTAAGATTCTGTTTTGTCTTTATTTTTCTTTCTTACCCTTGAGAATCCGCTTCTCCGGCACTTGGATTTACGGCACATGAATAACGAGGATGTATTAATATCGATTTCTGAGAGTCGAAGAAACGAGTCCTCATATCGTATCTCAATTGAGGAAGTACATGCATGATACAGAGAATGGCCTCATATCCATGCTTGCTTCCTTCCATTTTTCAAGCTACTCTCCTTTTCTATGATGAACTACTACCAAATATTTCCAATTAACAAAGAAACTAGCATCTCCTAACAAACTACTCTTAGTATTTTTAAAATATCTTAAGATATAATGGATTGATTATGGTGAACTTGTGGTGTCTAAAAAAGATTAGTATATCAAAATTTTGTCTATTAGTGCTTCTACAAATAAAGTGGTTTACTAGTCGAAAACGGGATCGCAAATTTAAACATGATATATGGAAATATTGACGAAAATTCTATCAGGCACTCTCTGTATTTTAACCATAAATTCTTTGTCTTTTTATAATTTTCAATGTTTCTTGAGGATCTGGTAAGCTGATTCAAAGACCTACAATTTTTATCGAGGTGATGTTTACCTAATTCGATCATTTATAGACTAAAAATTTTGTTACAATGCTAGCCATATTTTCTGCCTATTATAACTAAATGCTAAAAAAAACCACTAATAGTTTTTCAAGCATAACTTCTTAAATATTGAATGTATTTTTATCAGTCATTTTCCATTAGAAAGGTAACTAAATTATCTACAGCTTATGTTTTTATCACATTCTTTAAATTTGAAAGTTAATGGAACCAAAAACTAGTTGCAAAGTGGGTGAAGTTTTCTGGTTGACAATAAGAAGAATTTAAGCCAAAACTCCTTTTAATATTTTAAGCATAACTTTTGATTTTATTAATGGATTTTCATGAAGTTTTGTTTTACGAAAAAAAATGAAAATACCTATAAATTTTATTTCTGTCACTTTTCCAGATCTCCAAAGTTTGACGACAGAAAACCCAGTTACAAATATAGCTAAAATTTATGGCTTGTTGTGAGAATCTCGACCAAACACCTTTTAGTAATTTATACGTAACTTCTTATATCCTCAATGGATCTATATGATTTTGGTCTTTTTGGAAAGATAATTTGAATCTCTATAACTTTTCGTTCAATCATATTTAAAAATTTGAAAGGTAGTTGCTGTGAAATATAAAAACAATGTGCATAATACTTACTGGTTCATTAACGCAACACGGTCTAACAACTTTCCGTAATTTATACATAAGTCCTAACATTCTTAACAGAATTTAACGGTTTTGGTCTTGTTAGAAATATAATTTAAATATCTATAACTTTCATTTTAATCATGTTAATAAATTCGAAGGCTAGTTGCTGTAAAATCTTGATGCAATGTTAACATTATTTTTTGGCCAGTTGCTACAACCCAATTCAAGAACCTTTCAATAATTTATACTTAATTTCTCAAATTCTTGATGGATTTGGATGATTATGGAAGGCAAAGTGAGTACCAAAAGTGTATTTGATTTGGAAAAAGTAGGGAAAATTTGAGAAGTGAATTATGAAGTTGCATTTTTTCCTTTTGATTTTTATCAGAGTACGCAACTTTTAATTGTAGAACCGTGGATCTTCTTAGTCAAGAAGTGAATTTTATCACTATTTATACCATAAATTATGGGGTTGCAATTTGGTTAAGGGAGGAGATCTCCAACAATCCGTATTTTCACCATATTTTATCGATATTTTTATTTATTAATATATGGTGATTTTTCCGTTTAATATTTTCGATGTGTTTGACGTAAAATTTCAAAATTGATAAATTTAAATAAGGGAAAATTAGGCATAAGGACAAACTTTGAAAAAAAGTTAGGCTGAAGGATAACAAGTTTTTATTTTTAGGCCGAAGGACAAACTTTTGAAAGTAATTAGGCTGAAGGGCAATGCTAGTTAGAACTAGCATTTGTATAGTGTAAAAACTGAATAAAATGCTAGTTAGAACTAGCATTTTGTATAGTATAAAAATTAAATATAATGCTAGTTTGAACTAGCATTGTCCTTTAGCCTAATTTTTCTCAAAGTTTGTCCTTCAATTAAAAAATAAATCTTGGTGTCCTTGAGACAATTTTTTATATCATAGTTTGTCTTTTTCCCTAATGCCCTCTTTAAATAAAGGTGTAGAATTGTTATCGGCTCATTAAGTTAAAAAAAAGTGCAATTTTGTTTTGATTAACGGGCAAACGAAAACTATGAGCGAATCCATAACTGGACCCTATATATAAATATAAATAAGAAAATACAAATTTATCTCTCCTTCCATATACACATCAACGTGCTTATCATCAAGGCAAAGAAAATAAAAAAGGGCAACACCTAGTAATACTTAGTAAAAATATTTGTCATTTAGCAATATGAATAGTATTTAAATTTTATACAAAAAATAATATTCCTGGGGACTAGAATGTAAAATTTTCATTACTATAAATATATGTTAGTTTTCTTTATTTAGATTATCCTAGGAAAGAAATAAGTATACCTCTACAACTTCTTTTTATCTGGATAATGAAAGAAATATTAGCCAAGCATATACTTATCTTTTCTCCTAAACAACTTCTTATCACTATGTTGCCTAGTGCCTAATTAATACATCAACAGGAAGCTCTCCATATTTGATAAATATCATTTCTTTAGGCTATATGACTATTATTTATACAACCCAGGTCTTTTCGTACAATAAGTATTTGACTTAAACATCAAAACAGAAATTGTATAAAATATCATAATCTACCGTCTTGCATCATTCATTTCTTAGAATGATGGAGCAAACAATGGTGGTGGAAGCGCTTTGGTATTGATCATCATGGAGGGAGATGATTTAATCAACACCAAAGATGAAAAGGCCCATGTCGTTGGACTCAAAATGTAGAAACAAGAAAAAGAATGGTAGTGGCAGTCACCTAGGTGGTCAGATTGCTGTAGTAGAGGAGAACCGAGGTAGAGGAGATGACATTTTTGGGTTCAAGCAATGTTGATCGAATGTAGAGTAAATAGCATAAGAATGATCATCTTGATGAGATAGGAACTCAGGTGGTGGTCGCAGCCTTTCAGATGGTCGAAGATGGGTGTAGTTAGCAGTTAAAATATATGGTTCTAGCATCGACTGTTGTTGGCGTGCATCACAGGCAGAATGAAGGCCACCAATTTACGCGTTTTTAGGTTCAAAGTGTTTTGGTGGCGGCCTCGCAAACTTCGGTGGTCTTTGGCAATTGTAGTGGATAACAAGGGTTCGCGTTGTGATTGGTTTATAGGTTGCTGGAATTTGACGATGAGTTGGTTGTGGTGCACATAGGTCGGTGCACTTTTAGGTGCTGAGTTCCTTAGTGGCAGCGGTGCTTCCTTTCGTGGTTGGAGTTGGGAGAACAAGGCAGGACTTCTCATTTTTGGGTTTAAGAATTATAAGCGGGAAAAGCAAAAGAAAATGGAAAAATTAGCGAGAAGCCTCTGGAAAATTTTGTATTTTCTTGGCTAGGTAGACTTAATTTATTTTTAGTGGAAAACTGGAAGGAGGACAAACACAAAGAAAAAATTTGACGCAAGGACAACACATTTTATATTTAGTGCGAAGGCCAAACTTCTTGTAAAAATACATCGCAAGGACAAACTTAAGACGCGACTAAAATGGTGGTGGCTTGGCAGGTGACGCCATGAGGGATAAGGCTTAGGAGGCGATGAGGTGGCAGGAACATGGAATGGTGACGGTAGATGGTCGAGACGATGAGGTGGTAGCAGCTCAAGAGGCGACGAGGTGGTTGGTCGAGGTGGATTGGAAGGAAATGGAAGAGAATATTGTTGGTGGTGTAGCGGCGAAGCAAGGTGTCGATGATGGCGTAGCAGCGAAGCATGCGTCGGCGATGGAAGCGAAAACAGCCGAAGCTAGTGCCGATCGTTTTTTTTGGACAGTTAACATGCGAAAATACCAAATATAACTAGCATTATCTTTAAGTGAAAATAAATATAGCATTATATGTGTATAATGCTAATTTAGTTTAGTGTTTTTTAAACTATAAAAAAAGAATGATAATGCTAGTTTATTTTATCATTTTAAACTGACATTTTAGCTATGAAGTACAATAACATTTTTAAAACATGCAAAATGATAATTTGATGTAACATTTTAGGTACAATGTTTAGTAGCATATTAATGATATTTGAAATGATAGACTGATGTAGCATGTTAACTATGAATTACACTAACATGTTTAACGTATGCAAAATGATATCAAAATTTAGCATTTTTTGAATGTAGCGTTACAATGATATAATGCTATTTTAATTTAGCATTTTATAATGTTATTGATTTTTTTAAAATTCAAATCGACGGTGATTTAATCTGCTTCATAACTAACGCTGGCGAAGATGGAGCGGGACGCAGTGCTGACCAGGTCGAGGCAATGACGCCGGCGATGAGGAGAGCGGCAATGACGATGGAAAGAGCGGTAATGAAAAACCAACATTAGATTGACGAAGACGATAAGGAGAGCGGCAATGACTCCGGCGAGGCGGAGCAGGGCGCCATGCAGGTCGAGGCTGTGTGGGTCAAGATCGAGTTGATGAAGGCGACGAAGATGAGAGGAGGAGCGGCTACGAGGTTGTGGTATTAATGGAAGAATAGGAGTAGCGGCAGTTGAAAAGAAATTGGATTTGAGATTGACGTGAATAAGAGAGAAAACGTGATTTTGTCCTTGAGCCTAAATTTGAAAACTTCTGGGCTGCATTAATTTTTTATTAATGTTTGTCCTTTTGGCTAATTACCTCTTATTTTTATGGCTAAACAAATTATCAAAAACGTCCTTATCAAATGCATTTCAGACACGTTTCGCATCATTAAGATCTTTATCAAATATAGATCATTTTTTGTATAAATTATCCATTCATTCGAAGAAGTGTTGAATTAAGAGATATAAATGGTAATTAGGGTATATAATCTCATAACTCGTTAATTAATGACTCACTCGTGTTATACATTAATTTAGTGAAATATTCATAATTGGTCAATAAAATAATCCAAGCGACATTTTGTGTAAAGGATAATTTGGTGAATTGGGTCTATTTGAATAAATGTCGGTGGGATTAATCTAATATCTATAATAGAAGTCTACCCATCCGGGTGGCTACCAGCTTCACGGCTATGATAAAGGTTTGCCCATTAGGATGGCCAGTAGTCACAAATATCAATAGAAAATCCCTTATTTGAATATTCAATGTTTATTTATTAGAAATATCTAATTGACCATTTATGCATTTGATAAAAGAGTATTTATAGTAGTAAAAACCTATAAGCTACTCTTATTAGATATATAACACTTATACACATTGCCAATTTTATTGTGTACATTTAATAGTGTTAGTAATGCACATTTTAGCCATTTCATTGTGTATAAATGATTGTAAGGTTATGTACACATTGCTACTTTTATAGTGTATTAATGATAGATAAGGATAAGTACACATCGCTAGTGTAATTTTGAAACCATGCATATTTGATAGTTTATTGTGTGCAATTTGTAATTTTAGCAATATATACATTTTGCCAGTTTATTGTGTATGTTATAAAGTTTGAATAAGGAGATTTACATTGCTAAGTATGCTCCAAATATTTGATGATAGTCTTTTTGTGACGACCCGGAAATTTTGAATATTTGAAATTAGAATATTTAATTAATTTTAAATATTTGATAGTTAGTTTTAATATGAATTTCTAATATCATGTTTATTTGACAATTAAATTATTAAATTAAATAATTTGAAATTGGGTAAATTATTGAATCTTCAGTTTTAAGCCTGTTAAAAATAATTTGAAGGCTTGTAAAATTTATACTGATAATACTGAAGATAGTAGAAGTGTTAAAATTGAATTTGGAAGTGTTTTGTTAAGTTTTGAAATTTTATCGTTTAAATTGAATTTAAAAATAGCCTTCCGAGGTGCAGACTCTGAATTCGACGAAACCAGTTCCACTGGATCCGTAATGTTGTATTATTGTCAGATTTCAAATTTCGTAGTGTTTGGAGTTGTCGAGTGATCGTACGAGAGATAAACGCGCCAAAAATTAAATGGAAATTTAATATTTAAACTCGATTCAAAAAGCTATCTTCCACATATGACTGAATTAGGCTCCGAAACACATTTCATTGTATTTAGAATACGGGTAAAACCTTGTAAATGCCTGGCAGCATGTCTGATTCGGAGTTCGAGAATTCGAGTTATGCTAAACGAGATATTTTGGAAATTAATTAAAAAAACTGAAAAATTGAAAAGTCAAACCAGCCGACCTCCTCCGTAACAAGCCACCCTAGCAATCCAATCCTGTCCCCTTTTCTTGTTCAAAGCACGCAACCCCTTGGCTTAAAAATAGAACCGAGCTTCTTTCAGAACTAAAATCACAAACGAAGAAAATGGCGGAGCTTTAAAATTTTCGATCTCCATTTTACTTTACCCATCCTCATTTCTAACTCATGCTCGTAGCTCCTAATTGAATTAATGGAATGGCTTCAAAAAAAATAGTACTCATTCGAAATCGCGAATAGGCAGAAACGAGAGGATATAGCGGGGAAGCTGCTTTGAGCGAGCATGTGCGTTGAAAGTCTGCGAACTCGGCGAAGCGGTGAGAGGATGTTCGTCTTCGATTTGAGGTACGTGGGAACAACGAGGTCGTGTGCGGTGCTATGGATCGATCAATCAGGAATCGACTCGTGGTGTGCGTCGCAATCGAGTTGAGGGGGGATTCACAACTGAGTCAGTGGTAAGTGGAGTGGAGGCATAGGCGGAGCACGCAGTCAAGTGGTAGGGGAACGTAGCTGCTGCGAACACGCGAAAGGCCGAGCAGAGCATTAGTGTAGGAGCTCATTGTTGTGGTTCCTGTTTGAGCTAGGGTTTTGAGCTCAGCGAGGCATGATGACTTGGAGGTCGGGATCGCGAAGTGATGAAGGAGTTCGTCGATGTAAAGGGTGTCAGGGGGTTTCGCTCGAAGAACGGGGTTCTCGAGACGGAGTTGTGTCTGGGAACGCTGGAAGCTCGCGAGGTAACAATTTCTTTTGTTATTAATTTAATGAATGTTTTATGCAGTGAAAAAAATGTGTATATAAATTTACGGCATAATTTACAGTAAATTTTAAAAAAGGGAAAATTTCTATTTTTTATCTATATAGCTTTTCGAAGGTTTTTGATTTAATATATATATGAGATTTAGGAAAATATGTAGGAATTTTGAGTATTGAAGTTAATATAAAAATAGATTTCTAAATCTATGTGAATAATTTTTATAAGTAGACAAATAGTCTCAGAAGAGATAAATGTACGTCTACACATTTTGAATTTACTAGTTAACTTTAAAAGTAATATATTTGTTTAGTTAGCTTATTTAAAATTTATTTTAGTTACTAAAAGATTATTCAAAGGAAAATTAGTTTGAAATTTAATTATTCATTAAAATTTAAATCATTAGTTAAATTAAATTTTTATATGATGATTGATTGTTCGGATGTTAATAAAATCATCTAATATTTATTCAAGGGCCTTAAAACGTGAAGAAAACAAACCGGTTTGGTGTGGATTGCAAAACAAAAATCAAAGGTGAGTTAATCTCACTCATCTGGTTTTAATTTGAATTTAAATAGTTAAATTCAATGGTTGGTTGAATGACTGAATTGATTGGATATGGTATATTATATGGTTGAATGATTGAATTCAATGGTTGTTTGATTTCCTGCATTATATAGCGGATGAGACCCTATGCACTGCATAATAGCGGATGATATTTTATTTAAAACCCATATACAGCGATATTCCACCTCGAAGTGGAATTGGTATTTTATGTTGTGCTAACGTCTGTGGATGTAGGAAAACAGGTTGGAGGGATCCAACTGGATTCCTCAAAATTATCTAGATTATTTAATGTTCTATGTTATGTATATTTGATATTCTATGATGAATTATATTTGGAATATTGAATGTTATGGTTTGTTTGAATATATTTCGGTACACTAAGTTATCAAAATATATAGAATTGGATTTTTAAAAAGAAAATAAAAGAGTGAATTTTTAAGTAAAATAATTATAAAGAATTTGAATAAAAATAAGAATGAATTGGAAAGGAATAAAAGTGATTTTTAAATCCTAATAAATTCTGGGTATGAAAAAGGGATTTTGAATAAATAGAGAAATAATGAATTTTAAACTCAAGTGATATTATTTCCATAAATAAAGAATTTATTTTGAAATTCAAAGTTTGGATTTATCTGAAAGGATAAAGATGAAATTTGGGGAAATATGAAATTGGTATTTTCAGTTAAAAAGATTTTGAATCATAATGAAGAAATAAAATCTGAAGCTGATGGATTTTGAAATAAATGGAGTAAGTAAGGAAATTTATTTAAAAGGTAAATTAAATTGGAAATCAATTTGGAGATTGATTTAAGTGTATAAAACCGGGATTTTTAAAAGAGAAGTAGGACTTTGGAATTTATAAACTGGGTTTTTAAGGGTAGAGTAATATATCAGTGGATATTTGAAGAATAATTTCACAATGGGAATTTATTAAAGGATTAGGAAAATTTGTTTAAAAATAAATAGTGATTTATTTTTAAAGGATGGGAAGAGCAGTATATTTCCCTAAATACCAAGTACGTTTTCAACGTAAATTTCTAAATATAAGTTATGTTGTTTAAAAAAAAGCATGTTTAAGAAAATTTATTATTTCTAAATGTTTAAATTCTAAAGTATGCTTTTAATTTATTATAGCAGTAATTATTTAAAGGTAGCTTGGTATTATGTTTTAAAAGTTAGAAATTCAGTTTTATATTGTACAAAGTAGTTTTATTTTAAATATTCTTAAAGTACGTATTTTTAATAAAGTATTGAAGTAGTTTTCAATTTAAATGTTAAAGTACATTTTATAATAAAGTGTTTTTAAATTATTTTCAAAATCTAAATTTTTGTGCTTGGTGTTTCAGTGGAAATAAATATTTGGGAATTCATGCCATGAGGAGAGTGTGGTTTGAAAACTGTTTTTAAAAAGGGTTGAAAATAGAAATATATCTTGTGAAGATATTTTGAGAATAATAAATAATTTGGAGAAATTATTTATGGTTGATGGTTGTTTGTGAATGTTAATTGATAGTTAAATAACCGACTATCAATATTGGACAATGCGCCGATCATTTCGAAGAGACCGGGATCGGGATTTATTTCTTAAAAACCACTTTGATCCGGTTTGAACGTTTTCGTGTGGAAAACAAGAGTTCAGAGTCGAAGATGGAGCAGAGAAGTGCAAGGGCTAGTCGCTACTAATCCTGAGGATGATTCCAAAATGGATGTAGTAGGAGTAGTGTCTTCGGTTCCATTCGAACCCGGGACAGACTTGTATGGATTGAATGCTTTCAGAACATCGTCAGGTGGACGATGAGCATTCTAAGAGATGAGTTCTCTAAAGGTAACGCTTAGCCTCAAGCCTCATCACCCAGGAATGACTTAAAATCAGGGGTTATGCAGCAAGGCTAGGTGGGTAGCGCCCATTAGGGTGAGGTCATCCCTGTCTAGATGTTCCTTTTATTCGGCTTAGTGCTGTGGTTGCTGATCCCAACCGTGGGGTGATCTTACTCGGGATTATCCAGTAAGGGGTAGTCCCGGTCTTGTGTTGCAGGGGATTGGGAGTAATCCTTAGTACGGTGATCTAGGTCACGTACTGTGATAGGTGATACCCTAGTGCCTAGTCATTAGTTGGAAATCCATTCTCCCTATGTGCCTTTTACGGTTTTTGTTTGTATTACCCACTTTGTGGCTAGTAGCTGGATTGTAATCATGTAACAATTTCCACTATTTTAATAATTATTTGTAAATAGACCCTATTATAATATCAGAGGATTTTGATAAGAAATGTTTTAGCCATCGTAAGGTAAAAACCTGACATGTTTATTTGTGGCGTGGTCTTACGAGATGCTTTTGTTCCCAAAAGAATTTTGAAACTTTAATAATCAATTTGAGTGTGGTTTTCTCACGCTGGTATTCCAGACTGACTTGGGTGTTATTTAACTATAATGCTCGGGTCAGACCGAGTATTATAGGGTACAGGAAAGGATGCTATGGAGCTCAGGAGACGAGCTGGATGGCGATACGTACTTCCGTATTTGTGTTACATATTCCGCTATGTATTCAGATTGTGAGGACAGATTATGATTACTGTCCAGTTGTGTGTTATGTATACTCTGATGATGTAATGTATAAGAAAATTTGTTTTTGTGTAAAGATCATTTATTATCTATTATATTTTATTTCGCTGCGATGGTTAGATTCTAATGTTGTTTTCTATGTTCTTCTTCTACCTCTTTCTTCTTTAACCCAAATGGTTCATATTTCTGTTCATCTTGAGTTGATTGATATACAATAGTGTTGACTCAAGGGGTCCAGATTTTGTGGGTCGTTTCACTTGGTATCAGAGCATAGGTTGGTGATAACCTTGGCTCTGGTGGGGATCACTAATTGAAAATAGAGTTCGTAGTACTCTAGAATGAGTTTGAGTTTATTAATAGATATGAGCGCGTATTTGTTAGTGAATATAAATTGTTTTAATATTGTGTTGACTTATTGGTTGAGTGGAATATGAATTCTGATCGGGTAAGTTGGCCGCTATTCGAGAAGAGTTTATAAACACCTGACACGATAAATTGACATAGTATTGTTTGAAAGGTGGGTGAATGAAATAATTTTACCCAAAATATATTTTGATATAAAGGAAATATTTTCTTAAATCGTTATATAACTTGGGTGTTTGGATGATAATATTTTAAACAAATGAAATTATAAAATTAGTGATTTGTATAATCAAATGAAAAAAAATTGTATGAGCATAAATTGTACCAATGGATTATCATTAAAATTCGATACAAACTAAAAATTGAAGATTTAAATCTTGGGAATTTTGGAAGTGTTTTCCGAAGAATTTTGAAAGGAAAGTAATAATATTATTTTGGAGATATTTTTGAAAGAAAACGGTTTTAAATAGGTTTTGGAGATGTCATATCACTGAAATTGCTTCGGTCACTGGGAAATAATTCCGATGATGATCGCGATATCATCGGTGTTCATTTTCGAGTTTCTAAGTGATGGATTGCTGTCGTGGTCATTGTTTTGGAATGTTTTGGAAAAAACAATGTTTGTTTTTGAAATTTCAAAGAAAATTTGTTGGAACCAGGATTGGTTTAAAAATTTGAGAAGTGTGATTTTGAGATAATTTTAAAATGATTTGAAAATCTAAAGCCGAGTGTTAAAAATCTTGAAATCCATATTTAGACAATTTAGAGATCATCAGGAGATGAGTTATAAACTTACAGATATTGAATGATTTTGATGAGGAATATGGAGATTGGATTATGGAATTAAAATTAAAGGTGAAGGTTAAAATGAAAATTTTACTTGGGTTAAGATTAAACTTTGAAATTTAATTGATGATTGGAAGAAATAATTACTAAATCTTGAATGTGATTGGAATGGGTAAATAAAAATTAAATTTGGATTGAGAAATGAAAATGCATGCTTGGCTAAATAAGTGTATGATCTCGAGCAAAAATGAAATATGAAT
Source organism: Allium cepa (assembly GCA_030765085.1). Lineage (NCBI taxonomy): Eukaryota > Viridiplantae > Streptophyta > Magnoliopsida > Asparagales > Amaryllidaceae > Allium > Allium cepa. The sequence continues at coordinate 453,969,064 of CM060938.1, read as the reverse complement.
ATAGTCGAGCTTAAAATGGATAGAAGTATGAGAAATATAAGTGTGAGACTTATAAGAAAAATGTTGAAGTAAAATAGTAAGCCAAAATAAAATTGTTTTGTATTTTGGAAATAAAATAGAAATCCAACTTGAATTACAAAAATAGAATTGAACTCAAGTAAAATAATGAAGTAATTTTTGAAATAAACTCGAATATTGATTTAAAAATTGGAAGTAAGCTAATTAGATAAATAAATTATTGGATAGAGTATGTTAATAAAATTTAACTCGGTTGAATAAAATGGATTGTAAGTTAATAATGAAGTTTGGAAATAAACTCGAATTATAAATAGAATTCGACATGGATTGATAATGAATTAAAATAAGTGGAGATGTTGTAAAATAAAATGGAATTGGATTAAAGTGGTAATGGTTTGTATTGCAAATAGAATCCAAGTAAGCAGAAATAAATTGGAAATTGCCTTGTTATTAATAAAATAAATTCGGGATGAATTGATTATGGAAATTAAAATTCATAATGGATTGAGTGAATAAATGAATTGTATTAAATAAATAAATGGATGGAATTTGATTAAATAAGTATCAAATGAAAGATGGAAATATAACTTGTTGCAAAACGAAACGGAGGTTGGTTGAATGAAATGAATATATGCTATAATGTTAAAAATGGAGTAGTTTTAGTCGCAACAAGTTAAGAAGAAATGAAATTGTTAAGGAGTTGAAATAACTTAAAGACAATAAGAGATATGCAATATTTTCAATGTTTAATAGAATGATTTAAAATGATATGAATGCGGATAAGAAATGAAACGCAGATGAAGGGATCATGTATAAAATTGAAAAGGAATAAAATTGAAGTGGAATGTGTCGAGCTAAATAAAATAGTTGTGAATGAATTAAAATAGAAGGAATTAAATATAAATTGAGTTGGAATCAATTTAAAATGGTTATAAGCTTAAGTAATTACATATTCACATGAATATTGTCGAATTGCATAAGAAAATGGGTCGTTCGATGTAAACGAGATTAGATAAAATCCTATGAGTTATTAGAAGTGAAATAGGATAATTTTGAAATCAATTGGAATGAATATGAGTTTGTTTTGCTTAGAATGAATTAAATATAAGCGAGTAAGTTGTAAATCACTTAAACTGAATGGAATGGTTTGAGAATTGGTTGTAAGTAATTGTAATAAGTGTCGGAACCTTAGTGTGCTTATGGAAATTATATAACATGCATTATATGTGAAATTTATGAGTTAGCTATATTAAAATAAGTGAAATACTAGTAAATTGCATATATTTAGCACTTACATGTTTTAGTTGAGTAAGTACAGGTTCAAGGAAGCCGTTGGGCTTGATTTGATCGCACTAATTACGAAATAATAAACCGCTTGCTTAAAAATGCTAAATAAAGGTATGCTTACGCAATAAAAATAGAAAATATGAACTGTTTTTGTTTTTTCAACCGTGTGGGTCGATGTATATATATTTATATCTCTTGTCAAATTGCAAAAGCTCCTCCATACAAAGGAGACTCTGCCAAACTTTTTCGAAAATCTTGGGAGTTAGAAAATTTTTGTTAGCGACAAAATGATTTCAAATTGGAATTGAAATAAGGAATTTTGGAAATGGAAATTAAAACTAATTTAAAATAATGATATGAATCAGTTATAAATGGAAGATAAAATTCAATATTCAGAGTTGAAGATAAATTGAATTCATATGGAAATGGGAAAACGAATTTGAATAGAAGTAGATTTGAAAACTTCTGTAAAGAAATGTATAAAATGATTTTGGAACCTGTAGTTTGGATATGGTTAAATTGGATATACAGGTATTAAAAAGCAAGCGGGAAAAGTTGTGATTTTTGATTTCAGAAGATAAATTTCAATTGCTTGACAAAAAGGTATGTGTTTAAATTTCTGTATGAAATTTGATTGGGTTTTTGATCTAGCCACTTGGCTTTTTGTTTTCTTTTGGAATTTGGGGGACCGTAGAGGCATTTTGTAGTTGTACCGAGCTAGCCGCGCAAAGGAGACGCCGACGAATTTTTCAAGAAATTTAGAGAGTTAGAAATTTTTTGAGAAAGTTTTGATAATTTAAATTTGGATTTAAATTTGAACAAGTGGAGTAGATAATGTTGTTGGAAACTATGGAAGGCTTTAGGAAGTTGGTTGAAGTAATAATGGGTCTTTAATAAATGATATGTTATGGCAAGCTGATAAAACTTTTTGGTTTCGAAAAATAGTATTGGGTATGGGATCATTCTTCTTAATTAGTAATTTCGGAGACGAAATTCTTTTAAGGGGGGAGGAATGTGACCACCCGAAAATTTGAATATTTGAAACTAGAATATTTAATTGATTTTAAATATTTGATAGTTAGTTTTAATATGAATTTCCAATATCACTGTTTATTTGACAATTAAATTATTAAATTAAATAATTTGAAACTGGGTAAATTATTGAATCTTTAGTTTTAAGCCTGTTAAAAATAATTTGAAGGCTTGTAAAATTTAAACTGATAATACTGAAGATAGTAGAGGTGTTGAAATTGAATTTGGAAGGGTTTTGTTAACTTTTGAAATTTTATCATTTAAATTGAATTTAAAAATAGCCTTCCGAGGCGCAATCTCGAAATTCGACGAAACCAGTTCCATTGGATCCGTAATATTGTATTATTATCGGATTTCAAATTTCATTGTGTTTGGAGTTATCGAGTGATCGTATGAGAGATAAACGCGTCGAAAATTAAATCGAAATTTAATATTTAAACTCGATTCAAAAAGCTATCTTCCACATATGACTGAATTAGGCTTCGAAACACATTTCATTGTATTCGAAATACGGGTAAAACCTTATAAACGCCTAGCGGCATGTCTGATTCGGAGTTTGAGATTTCAGTTATGCTAAACGAGATATTTTGGAAATTAATTAAAAAAAATTGAAAAATTGAAAAGTCAAACCAGCCGACCTCCTATATAACAAGCCACCCTAGCAATCCAATCCTGTCCCCTTTTCTTGTTCAAAGCACGCAACCCCTTCGCTTAAAAATAGAACCGAGCTTCTTTCAGAACTAAAATCACAAACGAAGAAAATGGCGGAGCTTTAAAATTTTCGATCTCCATTTACTTTACCCATCCTCATTTCTAACTCAAGCTCATAGCTCCCAATTGAATTAATGGAATCGCTTCAAAAAAAATAGTACTCATTCGAAATCGCGAATAGGCAGAGACGAGAGGATATAGCGGGGAAGCTGCTTTGAGCGAGCATGTGCGTTGAAGGTCTACGAACTCGGCGAAGCGGTAAGAGGATGTTCGTCTTCGATTTGAGGTGCATGGGAACAACGAGGTCGGATGCGGTGCTGTGGATCGATCGATCGGGAATCGACTCGTGGTGTGCGTCGCAATCGAGTTGAGGGGGGATTCGCAACTGAGTCAGTGGTAAGCGGAGTGGAGGCATAAGCGGAGCACGCAGTCAAGTGGTAGGGGAACGTAGCTGCTGCGAACACGCGAAAGGCCGAGCAGAGCGTTAGTGTAGGAGCTCGTTGTTGTGGTTCTTGTTCGAGCTAAGGTTTTGAGCTTGGCAAGGCGCAATGACTTGGAGGTCGGGATCGCGAAGTGATGAAGGAGTTCGTCGATGTAAAGGTTGTCAGAGGGTTTCGCTCGAAGAACGGGGTTCTCGAGATGGAGTCGCGTCTGGGTACGTTGGAAGCTCGTGAGGCAACGATTTCTTTTGTTATTAATTTAATGAATGTTTTATGCAGTGAAAAAAAATGTGTATATAAATTTATGGTATAATTTACAGTAAGTTTTAAAAAAGGGAAAATTTCTATTTTTTATCTATATAGCTTTTCGGAGGTTTTTGATTTAATATATATACATAAGATTTAGGAAAATATGTAGGAATTTTGAATATTGAAGTTAATATAAAATTGATTTTTAAATCTATGTGAATATTTTTTATAAGTAGATAAATAGTCTCAGAAGAGATAAATGTACATCTACACATTTTCAATTTACTACTTAACTTTAAAAGTAATATATTTGTTTAATTAGCTTATTTAAAATTTATTTTAGTTACTAAAAGATTATTTAAAAGGAAATTAGTTTGAAATTTAATTATTCATTAAAATTTAAATCATTAGTTAAATTATATTTTTAAATGATGATTGATTGTTCGGATGTTAATAAAATCATCTGTTATTTATTCAAGGGCCTTAAAACGTGAAGAAAACAAGCTGGTTTGGTATGGATTGCAAAACAAAAATCAAAGGTGAGTTAATCTCACTCATCTGGTTTTAATTTAAATTTAAATAGTTATTCAATGGTTGATTGAATGACTGAATTGATTGGATATGGTATATTATATAGTAGTACATAGTATATATTGGAGTGGTTGATTCCCCGCATTATATAGCGGATGAGACCCTATGCGCCGCATAATAGCGGATGATATTTTATTTAAAACCCATATACCGCAATATTCCATCTCGAAGTGGAATTGGTATTTTATGTTGTGCTAACGTCTGTGGATGCAGGGAAACAGGTTGGAGGGATCCAACTGGATTCCTCAAAATTATCTAGATTATTTAATATTCTGTATTATGAATATTTGATACTCTGTGATGAATTATATTTGGAATATTGAATGATATGGTTTGTTTGAATATATTTCGGTACACTGAGTTATCAAAATATATGGATTTTTGAAAAGAAAATAAAAAAGTGAATTTTTAAGTAAAATAATTATAAAGAATTTGAATAAAAATAAGAATAAATTGGAAAGGAATAAAAATAATTTTTAAATCCTAATAAATTCTGGGTATGAAAAAGGGATTTTGAATAAACAGAGAAATAATGAATTTTAAAATCAAGTGATATTATTTCCATAAATAAAGAATTTATTTTGAAATTCAAGGTTTCGATTTATTTGAAAGGATAAAGTAGAAATTTGGGGAAATATGAAATTGGTATTTTCAGTTAAAAAGATTTTAATCGTAATGAAGAAATAAAATCTGAAATTGATGGATTTTGAAATAAATGGAGTAAGTAAGGAAATTTATTTAAAAAGTAAATTAAATTGGAAATCAATTTGGAGATTGATTTAAGTGTGTAAAACCGGTATTTGTAAAAGAGAAGTAGGATTTTGGAATTTATAAACTGGGTTTTTAAGGGTAAAATAATAAATCGGTGGATATTTGAAGAATAATTTCACGATGGGAAATTATTAAAGGATTGGGATTGTTTAAAATAAATAGTGATTTATTTTTAAAGGACGGGAAGAGAAGTATATTTCCCTAAATAGCCAAGTACGTTTTCAACGTAAATTTCTAAATATAAGTTATGTTATTTGAAAAAAGCATGTTTTAGAAAATTTATTATTTCTAAATGTTTAAATTCTAAAGTAAGTTTTTAATTTATTATAGCAGTAATTATTTAAAGGTAGCTTGGTATTATGTTTTAAAAGTTAGAAATTCAGTTTTATATTGTACAAAGTAGTTTTATTTTAAATATTCTTAAAGTATATATTTTTAATAAAGTATTGAAGTAGTTTTCAATTTAAATGTTAAAGTATATGTAACGACCCGGAAATTTCGATCCAGAAATTTCTAGATAGTTAGTGAAAAGAAGAAAAAGAAAGAAGAAGAAACAGAAAACTCAAACTCAGAATCTCACATTCGCAGCGGATAAAATATAATATCACATAAATAATAGTTTTACAAAGAAAACCTTATCTGTATATTCACATTTATATATATCAGAGTTACAATCAATACACAACAGTGGACAGTCTAAGACAACATTTTCTAGTTATAACATAGCATATCACAGCGGAAAACACCATAAGATCCTGCCCTCCAGAACGTCCTTACCTGAAAATCTGTAATACTCGGTCTGACCCGAGCATTACATCAAAGTAACACCCGGGTCAGGCTAGAAACCAGCGTGAGTAAACCCATCTAACTTGGAATACAAAAGCATACAACTTATATAGAACCCGGGGTAACTCATATCCTTTTCAACTTCACACGTTGATATAGTCATCATCTATTTCACACATAAATTTCTGAGTGCCAAAACTTCGATTAAATGATCTAATTCACTTAAATCATTCCATATCAGCCTATTGATTTTACATAGCAATTTACAAAGAATCGAAGTGGTTTCGGGTATTTACTAATACCCGACTCCGGTCTCTTCGAAATCAATATCATTTTAACTTAAATTATTCAAGTGAAATACAACTAAATTTTAAATACAGGATGTCACCTAATTCACCAACAATAGATAACCACATCATCACAATTTAAATCAAACATATCTTATCACATAGCATCACAAACCACATATTTGGAATAACAATTAATCAAAGACTTCCAATATCGTTCTGTTTATCCTTTAGATTAATTTCACAAATTAATTTATTCTTAACCAAACACAAAAATCAACCTTTAATTACTTTATTAATTAATTATTAACTATAATTATTAATCACCCTTGATTAATAATATCCAGTAATTAACTACCCTTAATTACTTTACTCAATATAAATTAATTAATCCATAATTATTCTTATAATTAATTGATTTATTATCAATTAACAAATTAGTTATATCTTAATTATTAATTAACCAACTTTAAACATTAATCAATCTTCTCTTTAATTACTTTATTTATTTTTAATTAATCTTATAATTTCCCAAGAACTTAATTGAATTCAAATTAACATCAGACCTTGCTACCTATTTCCACTCTCGCTTGGGACCTTGTTAAAACTTACTTGGAACTTATTTGCTAATTTACTTCTGCTGGTCAACCCTTTCCTTTAGTTACATCTGATCCTTAATTTTTTTCTCAAAACATAACCTGTTAACTTAACTTTTAATGATATTCAATCCTTGCCTTAACTCGAGCTGACAGCGGAAATCCCCGAGTCTCAACTCGAGCTATACCTTCATCTCTTTCCCATGCCTTTCCACAACCATCAACAGATACACGCGATAACGCGTACACATGTACACCGACGACGCACCACCGCAACCACTTCCGATCATCCCCACAACCCACGTTTGGCCACCCCACCCATCCTATCCACCAGAATTCCCAAATTCAACCCCAATCAAAATCTCGAGCTCGCGTACCCAATTCAAAAATGAATGGACCACTGAAATCACCACGATTCTGACCTTCGATCGCTTGGAAACTTCGGCAACATCAACCCGAGACCTTCCCGCTACTATTCCCAAGAACTCATGTCACTCGATCCACTACAAATTCCCCGTTATCCCACTTTCGAACGCGACCATATTACTGAGCTTAAACCCTATTTCCCCCAAATTCCAATCCCTCGATGATCGGTTACCTTCTCCTCCATTTTCCTTGGAATCACCGATCATAACACACGCTTCAATCCAAACCACTACCTTCGAAATCCACTCAGTAGCCAGTACCTGCCCAAAAACTACTTTCGGGTCATCACCGAAATACTCCACCATTACCCATCTAAAATTCGAATGTTTAGTTCTAAAAATCAAGTCTTCTATTAGGGATTCAGATTATATAGTTAAGTTTATAAATTAGAGTCATTGAAAATTTTACATAAATTGAGGATCCACTGTATTTTTTTCTTTCCAGTAAATGTTTTATTTTAAAACTTAAAAACATTTGCAAATTTTAGCTTAAACTTAAACAAACATATTTTGTATAAGAATCATAGTTCAACAGTAATAATATCAAAGGAAATGAATTTTCTTTCTTTAAATCTGTACTCTGCACACATTTTTATTCAAATCAGAGTTGTATTTTGATAATTCATTCACATGCAAGCAGATTTAAAATTGATAAACTTAGTTCATCAACATGCAAACAAATTTATCATCAAGCATCTAGTTATGCAACCAAATTTTAGTTAAATCCAGTTAGTGTTTTCTCACAGAAAAAGTTTCCAGGCCCTAAAATCTCACTTGCATGTTGAATCCTAATCTAGCTGCTGTATTCCCAGATTTACATGTTGAAGTTCTCACATCATGTTGTTGATTACTGAGTTGTTTAATTGTACTTGAAAATCTGAAGATCTTGCATTAATTACTGATTTTCCAGCTATCCTCTGAATTGAACTTACTCTTCATCTTTACAGATTCATTTTTGATCTTTGCATTATGTTTTAGTTAAAATGAAGAAAAGACTTTGCTGCAGATAAAACTCTTCTTATCTTTTCAGTCTATTTAATAAACAGAATCACTTCAACTATTTTAGAAACAAGATCAAATTATCATTAATATTTCTTTTGATTAATCATAATCTAATGTTGATTATCTAGGGAGGTAGGAGATGTTTTGATGATTGAAATTGAGCCTGTTTACTGATAACAGAACTCAAAGTTAAACACATAGATATCCACCCATTTAAACATGCATTTTCACATATGTATCCAGATAAATAAACATGCAAACCATATCTCCATTTTAACACACAAATTCATTGCATGCAACAATCCAAAATCTGTTTTTAATAAGAGTTTACTCACCGAATTTTATTTTATTTTATGAGCAGAGCCTATTTCTGAAAATGCTTGAAACTGGAGTGCTTTGATTTCAAAACTTCAAGTTGCTTTCTTTTTCTTTTTTTTTAAACTTCAATCTTGATTTTACTGCAGATGCCTTTCCTGATTTACAGCTACATGCTTCCAGAGAAAATGAAATGCAGACTGGTTGCTTCAAACAGAAATGAAGGATATTGCAGGCATTTGAAATGAAAGCTGATGACCAAGTTGATGTTTTGAAGAGGCTACAGGTTTGAGGATGATTTGCATTTTGATTTTTTTTTTTTTTACATTGTTTTGGTTTGAATGTTGATTTGGTGAGAAGAAATATTTGTGCAAATTGGTTTTCTGAGGAGATTTGCAGATTACTTTTAACAGAAATTGTTTTGAAGAAAATGATCAAAGAATTTAAATTTTAATATAAATGATGATTTCGGATTTTGGTTTAAATGTTGGCTGAAGATTTTCTATTAGAAAAAGAGAATGAGGTTAAGAAGAAATGTTTACATAGGCAAATATTTGATTTAATTAAAACAAAAGAAAAATGAAAAAAAATTACTTAGGACACTTGTTATAATTTTATTAACACTTGACATGTGTATGTTATTATTGTTTTACAAATGTCTTAACAATGTATTTATGTTTAAAACCTTGCCTCTAATTTATTTACAATTTAAGTTTAAATCCCTACTTAATTCTTATTTGTTTATAAATTATTTTATTTTATATTTACATATGTGATGTGTATTTTACAAAGCTCTTGAAATTGGTCCCTGTATTTTTAAATAGAATTTAACTTTAATTATCCTTTGAAAAATTATCGGATTCAAAACAGTGCCTTTTAATTACTGTACATATACATACATATATCTATATATATACTTATATACTTATATGTATGTATATTTGAATTTTCTAACCTTATAAAATTTGCCTAAATTTATATACATAGATTTCTTTAAGAAGAGAATGATATAAAATAATTTATGTTCTAAACAAAATAAAAATACATTTTAAAAACCAAAGTAAAATCTAAGATATATATATATATATATATATATATATATATATATATATCTTTTAAACTTCAATTTAAATATTCAAATTAAATTTTAAGTCAATTTTACATATACATATTTTTAAACAAATACAAATCCAACTTGTATATAATAATTTTGTCTAAAATCTATGTATATATATACAACACAATTACAAATATAAATGTTTATCTGATCAGATTCATTTGTTCAATATATAAATTTAGTATTTCCATTAATTAACCCAACTATCTTATTAATTACAATGACCAGAAATCCGGGTTATTACAGTATATTTATAATAAAGTGTTTTTAAATTATTTTCAAAATCTAAAGTTTTTGTGTTTGGTGTTTTCAGTGGAAATAAATATTTGGGAATTCATGCCATGAGGAGAGTGTGGTTTGAAAACTGTTTTCAAAAAGGGTTGAAAATAGAAATATATCTTGTGAAGATATTTTGAGAATAATAAATAATTTGGAGAAATTATTGATGGTTGATGGTTGTTTGTGAATGTTAATTGATAGTTAAATAACCGACTATCAATATTGGACAATGCGCTGATCGTTTCGAAGAGATCAGGATCGGGATTTATTTCTCGAAAACTACTTCGATCTAGATTGAACGTTTTCGTGTGGAAAACAAGAGTTCGGAGTCAAAGATGGAGCAGTGAAGTGCAAGGGCTAGTCGCTACTGATCCTGAGGATGATTCCAAAATTGATGTAGTAGGAGTAGTGCCTTCGGTTCCGTTCGAACCCGAGACAGACTTGTATGGATTGAATGCTTTCAGAATATCGTCAGGTGGACGATGAGCGTTCTAAGAGATGAGTTCTCTAAAGGTAACGCTTAGCCTCAAGCCTCATCAACAAGGAATGATTGAAAATTAGGGGTTATGCAGCAAGGCTAGGTGGTAGCGCCCATTAGGGTGAGGTCATCCCTGTCTAGATGTCCCTTTTATTCGGTTTAGTGGTGCGGTTGCTGATACCAACCGTGGGGTGATCTTACTCAGGATTATCTAGTAAGGGGTAGTCCCGGTCTTGTGTTGCAGGGGATTGGGAGTAATCCTCGGTACGGCTATCTAGGCCACGTACTATGACAGGTGGTACCCCAGTGCCTAGTCATTAGTTGGAAATCCATTCTCCATATGCGCCTTTTACGGTTTTTGTTTGTATTTCCCACTTTGTGGCTAGTAGCTGGAATTTAGTCATGTAACAATTTCGGCTATTTTAGTAAGTATATGTAAATAGACCCTATTATAAAATCAGTGGATTTTGATAAGAAATGTTTTAGCTATCGTAAGGTAAAAACCCGACATGTTTATTTGTGGTGTGGTCTTACGAGATGCTTTTGTTTCCAAAAGAATTTTGAAACTTTAATAATCAACTTAAGTGTGGTTTTCTCACGCTGGTATTCCAGACTGACTCGGGTGTTATTTATCTATAATGCTCGAATCAGACCGAGTATTATAGGATACAGGAAAGGATGTTATGGAGCTTAGGAGACGAGCTGGATGGCGATACATACTTCCGTATTTGTGTTACATATTCTGCTGTGTATTCAGATTGTGAGGACAGGTTATGATTACTGTCCAGTTGTGTGTTATGTATACTCTGATGATGTAATGTATAAGCAGATTTATTTTTGTGTAAAGATCATTTATTATCTATTATATTTTATTCCGCTGCAATGGTTAGATTCTGATGTTGTTTTCTATGTTCTTCTTCTACCTCTTTCTTCTTCAACCCAAATGGTTCGTATTTCTGTTCATCTTGAGTTGATTGATGTAGAATTGTGTTGACTCAAGGGGTACGGATTTTGCGAGTCGTTCCACTTTTTGGATATTAAAGAGTTTAACTGTAAGGCGATTATTTTGGAAAAAAAGCCCAAAGGAAGATTTCAAGGATTTAAAAGTAAATTCTGATACATATATTTGACATAGTTTACTATTTGAATTTTTTTACAACATACTGGTGTTTGTAACATCCCTGCTATTTACGCTGAATAAATAAATAAATTTTATTAATATAAAAGTGCTTGAATTCGAATTGTGATGATTATATATTCAATAAAAAAATTAGTTAATTAAATTCTATTTTATATAAGATTTAGATTTAATAAAGTGAATTATTGTAACAAATTCTTTTTGGATAACTTATTGATATTAAATAAAAATGTTTTAATTAATGTAAAATATTTTAAAGTATAAATAATTTTACATATGTTCGGAATAGTTGAAAAATAAATTTATTATATGGTAGAACGATGAATGATTAAATAAAAATATATGGACATCAAATTGAATAAAATAGTTCAATTATTGTAACATATCTTGAATAATGAAATGAAAAATGAAATTTGTTTAAAAATAGATGAAAAGAGTAAACATTTAGGCAAAGTTAAAAATTAGAATTTAGTCTGAACAAAACCAGACCCAAGCCCATTTTCCTTCTCTCCACGCTTTTGAAAAATTCTCCCTGCTTCCTAACATTAGCCCAAACCCAAACCTCTTTATCAAATTATCCCTAATCCTCTTCCCCAAAATAAGAATTCAAAACATTTAAAAAAAAACGTCACGCTCGAAGACCTACGATGCAGACGGTGATATGGGAGGAGTGATGCTCGTGATTGGAGGGAGAGGCCAACCATGTTCATGCAACTAGAAGCAGAAGTCGCGACCTGAAGTTTCCATGATCTTAGGTGGAAAAGATAGAGGGTCATGCGATTATGATGGCTATAATAGCAAGCATGATATGTGTGATGATGTGATGGCAATTCAGGCGATGCAATATATGGTTGTTGGCAATGGCCGAGGCATGTATTGTGGGCTTGGTTGTGATGATGTAGGAACTACGACCACTGGATGGTGTTTGTTGTGGCTGGAATGGTTTTAAACGAGGATTTGGGCAATGGCATGTTGTGGAAGAAGAGGGTGAGGCTAAGGCGGTGGCATGGGCTTGATGATGTCATAGGCTGGAAGTGGTTGAGGCGTCAGTTTTGGCGGTTGTTGGCAACTCAAGAGCAGTGGAGGGATGCTTATTTTGTGTGAGTACTTATGATGGGTTAAAGGCTATTGGGGATAAAGAAAACGTGGCAGCTGGCGTTGGAAGTGATGCGGTTGTTGGCATGGTGAATTTTAGATTAAGCTATAAAGCTACATTTGATTCTTGCAACCATCATTTTGATGTGTTATCTCACTCATATCTATATCTATTTCATATTATTTGAAGCATATTCACTCGTATATTTACTTGAGTTGTTTGGATGAATGGATTATCGGTTTATTGGATGAAACTGATTATTTGTGGATAATTGATGGTCGATATTGTTTGAATTGTATAGAATTGTGTTACAAACTATGATTTACTTGTTGTTGCAATGATTATTTTAGATTGTTGATTTGCAATGTATGAGTACTAGTTAGATGTTTAAAAAATATTCATACAACATTTGAAATTGTTCGAAAATGAGGAAAGTGAATTAAAAGATGAAATTTGAAAATAAATACATTATTTTGGAAATAAATAATTAATATTGGAAAGATTTTTGTATTTACTATTAAACGTGTCATAATTAATGTAAAATTTTGAAAATGGATTGATTTTGGAAGTAAAGTACTAAGGTGTTTGGTTATCGAATTACTTTGCGAATTTATTAAGTGAAGAAGAATTTTTGTTTGATGGATTACTACTTAATAAAATTGGTTTTAAGAGGTTTGGAAAACAAATGAGGATTATAAATATTGAATTTAAAACTACATATTTGAGTTTTGAAAATATTTACGGATTGAAAAAATTCTTTGGGTTCAATGTTCTTAATGATTTTAGAGGTATTTTAAATATATATTTATCGTAGTGTTTTGATAATATGCCATTGAAGTAGAAATTTGAAGCAAATGGATTATGGTAGTTTTAAATTCATTGAAGGGTTTGAATAAAGTTATTTTGAAAATAAATATGTGCTTTTAAAATATGGGTTTTAAGGATAATTATTTATTTTATTAAGAAAGTGAATGAATAAAAGAGGTATTTAATAAATTAATTGAAATGCTTTTACAAAAAGAGAAAGAGATGTTTTGCGATTAAATTAAATTGAAGTGTTTTTATAAAAGAAGGAAAAATGAAGTGAATTATATTGAATAAAATCCTTCATCTTGTTAACCACCAATTGAATAGTATATTGATGTGTGTATGGACGATTGTGATTTATTTGCTATGAATGTGATGAAGTTAAATTAACCGTTGTAATGAATTTTAAAGCAATGAAAATAAAGAATAATGAACAAAAGTAAAAAATAAGCGATGAGTGATTTAATAAGTGAAGCGGAAATTTATTTAATACTGATTAATTGAGGGTGTTGTGTATATAATTGTATTCCACCAGACAGTATGGGAAGTCTATATGGGGTATATTTACTTAACAAAGGTATAATTTTGGGTAATTCAATGGACACCGAGTATTTGATATTTGGATATTAGTGAATTATTCTATATTATAGACCAATATTAATTGATATTACTTGGATTTATGACTTGAAAAGCGAGGTAAATTATACTGTTTCTTTATTATATTTTAAAGTGGGAATTTGATCGCATCCGCTTTTGAGTGGATCGAGGTGTATGAAGTCCCTTACATGGATATGATAGCCAGAAATTTTGCTATCCTCATCCTATCTTGACCGACCATGGGTAGCTCCTCGATGGTTGTGGCGACACGGCCCCCTCGTCGCATGGTCACAGTCTGTTTCACGGGTCAACGGGATGAAACAGAATGAGGCGAGGAGGTTGACGATGGGAAGCGAGGTACGAGGAAGTGAGGAAGCGATGTGCAGCTAAAGACTGGTGATGACGCTCACAAAATATTTACGAGTAGGGTCTCCCTTTGCATCTAAGAAGTATCGAGGCTCAAGGGTACAGTCAGCATCTGGCATTAGCATTAACAATAGTAGTAGCTATAATAGTAGTAGTAATGAAATGAAATTAAAGAATAAAATGAATAAATATAATAGTGCTAAATAAATATGAATGAATTGTGTTTGATGTACGATGTGATGTGTGCGATGTATAATGTGTGAAATGTATATGATGTTTGTGACGTGTGTGCGATGTGTGCGATGCATAATGTGTGGATATGGGTGATGTGTGTAATGTGTGAGCTATGTGTTAAGTGTGATGTGTGTTATGGATGCTTGATATATGTGGTGTAATGTATGTGTTAGATGCATGATCTGTGTTATATGATGTGTGTGATTATGTTCGTTGATTTGTGGATGTTTTGATGCTAAATGTGTTATGATGTTGTAGATGTTTTAACATTCTTTTGCTTGGATTTCTTTTATGCTGTGTATGTGTTATTGCTTGATACATCGTTTATATTCTCATTATTGAATCTAGACATAGTCTGTCCCATTTATTATTTATATGATACTTGGATTAGTCCGAGACATTTCAGATTCATGAATAGGATGACCAGTTGTGATTGTTGGGCTTAACTGGAGGTTGATTATTAGCTGTATTATATATCATAATATGGACTAGAGTATGTACGTATTGTTGGAACATATGTATTGGATATATCTTCTGTATATATTTGAGAACAAGTGGGAAATTGACTTATATTTTGTATCCCACTCAGACCTATGAGATGTATTATATTTGTATAATACAATCGAGAACCACGTGTGTATACTGCTTTCTACCGAGACTGTTTACGTCAAGGTGAATGATTTTTATACTATGAGACATATTTAATGTTAGTCCAAGAGAATATTCACATGGGTTTTACCTTTGTCGCCTCTTCTCCGTGTTACTCAATATTATTACTCAGCAATACTCTTGAGTTATATGGGTATAGAGGTGAGGTGTTACATTTGTGGTATCAGAGAAGGTTTAGATTAACATAAAACATAAGAGACCCATGTCTTGGCCTTATATGAGACTTAGGATCCCTGTCCTCATGGGTGTGCGATTGATTATTATTATATTTTTAAGTGAAGTAGAAGTATGCGATAATTACAGGGGTAATCATCTAGGGACAGTTCACGATATATTTTTCTACCTTTTTCTAAATGTAAACCTCCATATGAGGTGTTGAGAAATAGATGGAGGTTAAAGAGGTAGGGGTAAATTGTTCCACCGGCAGTGTCAGCACGGATGATGAATGTTAGATCTTTGTTTGGCCTAGAAGTAAATATTGAATTGTTCGATTAGGGAAGCTATAAAAGAACTTAATTTGATTATCGAATCGAATTCTTCATGATTTTTAATTACAACGAAGTAAGATGAGTAAAAAGATCTGGTAGTGATCAGAGTGGTGCGGCGAAAGTATATAGATTACATTCCACTAAATATCTTGATTGTTTGGTTGGTCTGATTGGATGATTGATGTTTGGATGTCTTTATGTGATTACATTGATTATTAATGCATTTTTGTGGATTCATCTTGAGTGTGGTATTCGTTAGAAACAATAACTCAAATTAGTGTCTCATATGATTTTGGATGATTTGAACCAACGGTGTATTTGTTGCGAAGTTACCACAAAAGATAATAAGAATTATTTTCGTATAAAATAAAATAGTATATTTTTAAATAAAGTTAAAACAGGATTAAAAATGAAGATTAGAGCTTGCTTGTTTATTTTTATGGAGGGACGATTAGCGATGTTTAGATTTTTGCAAGTAGAGTATTTTTGATTGAACTTCCATAATTATTTATATATGTTTTAATAAAGGCAAGTAGATATATGTATAAATATAAATTAAAAGTACTTTTGGTAATAGTGAATATATATGGTTTGGAGAAGAGTTTTATAAAAGATTATGTTGCTCAAAGTATATCTAAAAGTAAATATTTAAAGCAATTTTTAAAGCTGATTCTGTGTTAATTTATCTGTTGAGTATTTAAGAATTCTGGTCGATGTGTTTGGCTAACATTATCGATAGGAATTCCTAAACACTAAGACAAAACAAATGGACATAGGGTTTTGAAGAGTGATTTAATATTTTGAAGAGATTTAATATATTTTAAGCTGCACTAAAAACCAATGTTTAAAATAATATTTCAAAGAAAATTATATTAAGAAGAGTGATACCAAAAATATTTTGAAACGAGCAAAATGCTTTACAGGATGAAGAGTTGTTTTTTAAAAATAGTTTTGAAATAGTTTTGGAAGTGAAATTAAAAATACTATGATCAGTTTTAATTTTAAATTTCAAACTATTGATTTGTTTCGATGATTTCAGTTTTTTTAGAAAGATGTGACATTAGGTAGTAATTATTATTTAAAGTGCAATGCCAAATTTTGAGTTTAAGTGTGGTTAATACATATATTAACATATAAATGCTTTGTTGTCCCAGAATTGTGAAATCTTCAAATCAGCCCTGACTTCATTCTGTCATAACTTTTGAAAGATTTGTCTGATTTCGATGATTCTGCCCATTTTAGAAAGCTTGAAACATAAGCAATAACTTTAGTTTGATGTGTTTTGTGAAATTTTGAAGTTTTATAGGCTAAAAAAGCTATTTTAATAAGTGGACATGTACTTACAAAGGGGAAAACCTAATCTGCTTTCCTTTGAAAAATCCCCCATAATTTAAGTTGTAGTCCATATTTTTGCAATCCGGAAGATGAATTGGAATGTTAACACACTATATCACAATTTACTCTTACAAACTACTATTTTTTGGTGACTTCAATGTTTGAAACCTTGTTGGATGGTGGATTAAAAAGGATATTATATTTCGTTTGCTTTACATAACTACATACTTCTTATACTTCCTTTTATGCGACTAACATTTGCACTTGAGTTGAGAATCGACACTTATGAAGTACTTTTGGACTGTCTGGTGAAGTATGCACACTTTGCATGCTTAATAATAAGTAGATTTGCTTAAAATGCCAAATAAAGGTGGTTTTTACGGTATGCTAATATATGTTGTAATATTATCTTGTTTCCCCATGTTTTGGGATGCCACGTGTTGGGATGTGTGCTTGTGTATTATGATATATTGTGTTTTGATTTTTTAGAATGCTCTTCATATAATGGATACTCTATTGAATTTTTTGAAAAAATTGATACTTAGAATGTTTGCATGAAATCTATCGTATGCAGAGGATAGAAAGTTGTTATTTGAATCTATTTAAAATCATAACATACGACAATATGAGTTGGAGTGTAAGAGCCACATAGAAGATTGAGTAGTTGAGTTAATAGAAGAGCATTGATTATGAAGAAAATTAGGGTATGAGTTCTGTATGTTGACTTACCGATAAGAAATTGCGAGGACATAATTTTCTTAAGGGGAGAACTATGTAATAGTCCTACTTTGTATGGCATATATATAAATAAATTTTATTAAAATAAAAGTGTTTGGATTCGAACTGTGATGATTATATCTTAAAAATAAATTTTTAGTTAATTAAATTCTATTTTATATAATATTTAGATTTAATCAATTGAATTTAAGTAATAAATTCTTTTTAGATAATTTACTGAAATTAAATAGTGTGTTTTAATTAATGTGAAATATTTTGAAGTGTAAATAATTTTAAATATGTTTATAATGGTTAAAAAATAGATTTATTATGTAATAGAATCATAAATGATTAAATAAAAATAAAAAGGCATCAAATTAAATAAAATGGTTCGGTTATTGTAATATATTTTTAAACAGAGAAATGCAAGATGAAATTTGTTTAAAAATAGATTAAAAGAGTAAATAATTGGGCAAATTTGAAACTTAGAATTTAGCCTTAACTAAACCAGGTCCAAGCCCATTTTCCTCTTCTCCCAGCTTCTAGAAAATTTTCCCTGCTTCCTGACATTCGAACCTCTTTGTCAAATTAGCCATAATCCTCTTCCCTAAAATTAGAATTTATAACATTATAAAAAATAAAAAATGAACAAAACAATCATGCTTGGAGACTTGCGATGCACAGCGGCAACATGGGAGGAGGGACGCTCGCGATTGGGGTGAGAGAGGCCGACCGCGTTCTTGCAACTAAAAGCAGAAGTCGTGGGATAGAGTTGCCACGATCTTGGGTAGTGAAGATGGAGGGCCAGACAACTGTGATGGATGCAACGGTGAGTGTAATAGACAAGGTGACGGGATGGCGATTCAGGAGATATAACATATGGTTGCTGGCAGTGGTCGAGGCATGTACGGTAGGATTGGTTAGGATGATCGAGAAACTACGGCTGTTGGATAGGTGTGTGTTGTAGCTGGAGCTACTATTTCAAATCTCATTTATCTCACCCAAGTTCTCGCTCGAGATCGCATTTTAGAACTTGATCAAGACGAGATTTAGCAAAACGGGACATCATATTTGTTTATAGACTAGTTGACACTCATCTTGTCCAAGATAGTGAAATTTAAGGTGAGATCCCAATAGAAGATCTCATACGATTTTTTTTCATTTTACTTCTTATATGGATCCAAAAGAACTTACACTTTAATAACTTTTACTGGCCCTCTAGTTCTATTTTTTACATTTCAATAAGTGAGAAAAATTAAAAGACTTTTTTTTATTTATTAATTTGAAAATTTAGATGAGGGGAACCCATGCAATTGATACCAAATCAATCGTGTTATCACTCTGATCTAAAAACTAAACTTAATATTATTGTTTTATATAAATTACGTATGGTAAAAAAATATTTAGATAACAATTATTAACAAATCTTTGAACTATCAAATTTAGATGCTTATTTCTCCGAGACAGTCCCGAGATGGACATTAAAATTTGAGATGTCAATATGAGATACACACTGGAGGTACACTCATCTTATCTGAAATCTTGTCCAATATGAGATATTGCATGTAAAAATTTTGAGACGAGATGCAGTCCAAACACCAGATTTAAAAACTTGGATGGAGTAGTTTCAAACGAAGATTTTAGGCGATGGATGTGGTGGAAGTAGAGGGTGCAACCAAGGCAGTTGCATGGGCTTGGTGATGTCCTGGGCTGGAAGTGGTTGCGGCGGTAGTTTTGGTGGTTGTTGGCAATTCAAGAGCATCGAAGGGATGGTTGTTGTGTATGAGTACTCATGATAGGTTGAAGACTGCTGGCAACAAAGAAAACATAGCATGTGGTGTTAGAAGCGATGCGATCGTTGGCATGTTGCATTTGGATAGAGCTAATTGCATAGAGCCACGTTCAATTCTTGCATCCACTATTTCGATGAGTTATCTCACTCACATCTATGTCTTTTTTATATTATTTGATGTGTATTCACCCATATATTTACTTGATTTGTTTGAATGAATGGATTGTCTGTATTTTGGATGAAATTGATTGTTTATGGATAATTGATGGTTGACATGGTTTGAGTTGGATGGAATGTTTTGTAAACTATGATTTCCTTGTTGTTATGATGATTATTGTTAGATCGTTGATTTGCAATTTGCGAGTAGTAGTTAGATGTTTACAAAATATTCGTACAACATTTGAAATTATTCGAAAATGAGGAAAATGAATTAAAAGATAAAATTTGAAAATAAATAAATTATTTTGGAAATAAATAATTGTTATCCGACCTTTTGAACATGCAATATTTAAAAAGAACTTAACAAGTTAAACTAGAAAGCTATCAAGGCAGGAGGCCAGGAGGGATAGCCGTAACGCCCAAAAACCAAGTACGACCAAAATCATCGGATGAAAGCAAGATAATACCACAAAAGTTCTAATACAGATCCATCAAATTGATGGATCGGTACCTTCCCCATGGATCGGTACTGATCCATGGACTTGCACCCAAAATGCCCCCAACTTCCTCTTGTACTCAAGTATTGATGGTAATAACCCATTCCAAGCTCCATTAATCGATCGCATGATGTTTGCTATCGGATGCCTTGAATACTAGAAACTAGTTCCTCTATCGATCCATCACTTGGACTTAGAAACAAGCCCATAACCATACAAATGAGGTAGGAGTCATGAAACAAACAACAAGTCAATGTCATACAGGGCATTGAGAGCAATCCACAACTAAATCTTATGCATCGGTACTAATCCATGCCTATGGATCGGTACTGATCCATAGCTGCTTGCTAACATAGCTACGTTTTCTCAAGAGCAACTGGTGTTGGATAGTGGAGATCGTGGAGGAAGACGTGGTGGAGCATTTACCACCAACCTATAGCTACAAATAGGAGTCTAGAGGCTCATTTTCAGGGATTTTTCACTTCCTTGCAATTTTAGTATATTTTCTTTTAGTTGCATGTAGAGTGGTATTAAACCATAAGAATTGTACTTGTAAACCGCAAGATAATCATTAGAAATATCAAGAGGATGTAGGTAATACTTAGTTGAACCACTATAAATGTTTGGTGTCTTATTTCTTACTCATTTCATTTACTTTTCTTCGATTTCATTCACTACTTAAATTCTTAGGTATTTGTGCCACATTTTGGTACTAATATTTTGGTGCTTTCACTAAGAACCAATTTCCAGTCTATTTGGATTCATCATCTACTATTAGATTGCCTAAATCCGAGAGATAGATCCAGTTTTCTTCAGTTTTGGAATTTTTAACTACTCGGATTTTCAGAAAATCTACACAAGTACTTTCTACCATGGCTCCTAGAAGAGATCGATCCACCACTTCACATGCTACTGAGAATGTTGAGAATACTGGTTCTAAACATGTTGAGGGGGTTGCACAGCCAACCGCTACCAAAGGTAAGAACCCAACAGATGTGATTACTAGGGTTGGGATGGACCGTATGATGAAGAAAATGCAAGACAGGCTCCAAGAAATCCACAATGAATTAAATCAGCAAGTGAAGAAGAGATTGGATTCGTTGTATCAACTGACAAAAAGTCGTACGAGAAGCAGGATGGATAGGACACCTTCTGGTTCAGAATCCGACAGTTCCTCATCGTTGGAGCAAGGGCAGAGGAATATGAACAGAAGATGGCTCAAAAGAGTCTGGAGCATTGAAATAAAGGCCTGGACCAAGTTGGGGGAAATGATTATGGATCAGTACAGATCCATCGAGAGGGGTCGATACCGAACCTTCCAACTTTGGTTATGGTGTTCGATTTGTGAATAACGGTGTTGATTTGGCTTCTAATCGTGCTACAAATGGCCAGAATGTTGGAAATCAAGGGGCTGCTGTGAACCCGCCTTGGAGAAGTCATCAAACTACTGAATGAATGGTTCCCCCAGAGTCAGGGAAACCTGGATGTCATGAAACAAACAAAGAGCATTTGCTGAGCCAAGCACTTTGGGCGAATCATGATTACCACTGTTCAGGGGACCCACCCGAACCGGGTTTGACTAAAATGGTTGGGAGACTTATAAGTGAGCCAACATCCGACTAATGATGATTGGAATTCTTCCCCGAGCCAAAATCCATTCATGGAAGATATCCTATGCGAGGAATACTCGAGAAGGTTTTTGATGCCAACAATGTCATCGTATAATGAGAAGACGGATCTAAGGCAACATCTGATGAAGTACGACAGGTACATGGATTCTTCTAGAGCCACTAATGCTATACGATGTTGTTATTTCTTGATTTTTCTAGAGGGAGTAGTGACAATGTGGTTTATCCGACTACAGGCGAGATCCATATCATCTTTCGAACAATCAGCAAGAAAGTTCACTGAGCAATTTCATATGTATACTAACCGCCCGAAGGACATCATGTCGCTTTCTAACCTATTCTAGGGAGCGGGAGAGTCTTTGATAGATTTCTTGCACAGGTTCGATACTGCAGTGACTGAGGTAAGTAATGCTCAAGAGGATATTGTGTTAATGGCACTGATTAGGTGGATTCATCCCAAGATTGATTTTGGGAATTGGATGAAGATGAAACCCTTATAATGGACATGTTCTATAGAAAGGAGAATCGGTTATTGCACTTGGTGGAGGCAAGTATTACTTCCAAGAAGGCTGAAGCCGGTCAATGAGCCGAAGTGATACAAAGTAATGTTGCTATAAAGCAGTCCTAAGGGAATTCTAGCAATATCGATGTTAATGTGGAAAATATAAATGGTAAATGGAGCAAGAATGACAATAGAGCTAAAGATAAGAAATCAGATTCAAGGAGGCACCTCAGAATCCCAAAATTTGACAACTACACTCTATTGAATAACTCAATTGAGAATATTAATTTGGTTACTCAAGGCAAAGAGCAATACCAAAAAACGGCTCTGATGGAGTCGATTGAAAAGGTGAAAAAGTCTGGCATGTTCTGTAGATTTTATGAAATGCATGGTCACAACACCAATAAAGGCAGGCATTTGCATGATATGATCGAGGATTTGATCCGTAAGAAGTTATACCAGTTTGTGCAAGCCCAGTAGGATAATGAGAAAGGAACTTCAAACCCCCAGCAGGTACAAGCCGGGCCTAGTGTTGATGAGCCCAACAGCTTGAGAAGTGATTGGTGATCAATACTATTATTGCAGGACCACATCCAATTAAGAAGAGAAGGAATGAGATAGAGCGATGTATAGGTGCATTGAAATACACAATAAATGAGAGCTATTTCACCGTCAAAGATGATGTCCCAGTATAACAACTCAAAACCATAGCAGACGACATTGTATTTCAAACAGAGATGAAGATGGGATGGAATCCCCGACGATTGATCTACTTGTGATATCCGTCATGATTGGTCATGTTGTTGTAAGGAAGATGTTATTTGATTATGGGAGTTCAATCAACATTCTGTTCAAGAGGGCCTATGACCAGATGCTTCTAGAGGCCAAGGACTTAAAGTCGTGTAAACCTTGGATCCATGGATTTAACAGGACTGCTACTGAACCAGTTGGATGTGTGGATCTA
Source organism: Allium cepa (assembly GCA_030765085.1). Classification (NCBI taxonomy): domain Eukaryota; kingdom Viridiplantae; phylum Streptophyta; class Magnoliopsida; order Asparagales; family Amaryllidaceae; genus Allium; species Allium cepa. Next base: position 453,945,691 of record CM060938.1, on the reverse strand, counting down.
CCGGTGGTACTTAGAGAGGGCAACCGCAAGAGAATGCGGGTCATGACTTTTATTGTGTTGGACATTTATTCTATTTACAATGATTTTTTAGGTTGACTGTCCCTTACAAAATTGAGAGCGGCCATAGCTCCGTGGTGCTTAATGATGAAGTTCTCGACCAAGAAAGGTGTAAGAATTGTTTAAGGAGATCAACGGCTTATCCACGAATATTATGTTGCCGAGATGAAAGAGGCGAGGGGAACAGAGAAAGGAAAAGGTGTGGAGAGGACTCTCTGCATCAGGACTTTGGACGCATGGCAACCACCCCTGAGTCCTAGCTCGGATGGCATGGTTGGTTCTATAAGGACATGGATCCATGGAAAGAGCTGAATTATGGAAGGGTGGCTCCAGTCGAGTTGACAATGGACAATCCGATTAGCCAGGATGATCCTACAGGGATCCTGAAGGTCAGATTGCAACTTGGCATGAAATTGATGAAAGAGTTAGTTAGTTTTCTCCAGGTAAACCTAGATATGTTTGCTTAGACTCATTCAAACATGTATGTAATATCGTTGAAGATAGCGAACCATGCATTAAATGTAAATCCTAAATGAATTCATATGAAACAGAAACATCATAGACTTGGTCCAAAGAGATCCACTGCGCTAAAAGAAGAAGTGGGGAAGTTGAAGGATAACAGCTTCATCCACGACGTCCTATACCCGAAGTGCGTATCAAATTCAATCTTGGTGAAAAATTCAAATGGGAACTGGAGGACATGCATTGACTATCCCGATCTGAATAAGGCACGCCCGAAGGACAACGTCCTGCTCCTGAGGATTGATCAACTTGTAGACTCGACAGCCGGACATGAATTACTCTCGTTCATGGAAGCATACTCTGGATAAAATCAAATTTCGATGCATGACCCAAATTAGGAACACACCGGCTTTCTAACCAATTTGGGACTATACTGCTATCCCGTCATGCTCTTTGGATTGAAGAAAGCCGGAGCAATTTATCAAAGGTTAGTGAACAAGATGTTTAAAGATTATGTTGCACGCTCAATGGAGGTCTTTGTGGACGATATGCTAGTGAAGTCACGGTGATCGAGGAACCACGTTAATGACATAGCGAAGATATTTAGTCTTCTCTAAATATACATGATGAAGCTAAACCCTTTGAACTGCTCATTCGGCATTGCATCGGGGAAATTCATAGGCTTCACCGTGAACTCCATTAGAATCGGAGCTAATTCGGAGAAGATCGAAGCACCGAGGAACAAAAAAGTATTGGAAATAATCAAAGACGTTCAGAGCTTGAATGGGAAGGTCGCCATCTTGAGTGGATTCATCTCCGGAGCCACTGAATGCATCCCCTTCTTTGATGTGATCAAGAAAGGGAGGAGGAATTTTGCTTGGACATAAGAATTTATAGATGCATTCCAAGCTCTGGTGGAACACTTGGAGAGACCCCCTATTCTGCCAAAGCCACCGGATGATGAGGACTTGTTTATTTATCCAGCAATGTTGTTCCATGCTTTGAGCACCACACTCGTACGTGGGGAGTCTTGAATCACAGACCGGTGTACTACATCATTAAGCGGTTGAAAGGAGCAGAAAGAAATAACCCGAAACTGGAAAAGCTTGCATACTGCCTGTTAATCACTTCAAGGAAACTCCGGCCTTAATTTCAGGCATATCCGATCAAAGTTCTGATCAACTAGCCTTCAAAATAGGTTCTGCAATGGCCTGAGACTTCTAGGACGCTATTGAAATGGAACATCGAATTGAGCCAGTATGACATAACCTATCACCCTCGGATAGCGATCTAGGGTCAAGCTTTGGTGGATTTGATCACTGAATACACAACACCAGATGACACTCGCGAAAGTAGTAGAGAGAAGAATGCTAAATGGAAAATAGATGGTGCATCCAATGGACGTTGTTCTAGTGCTGGAGTCATGATGGTGACTACCGATAAACATTCGATTTATTACGCTTTGAAACTATACTTTCCTGCAATGAACAATGAAGCAGAGTATAAGGCTTTGATTGTAGGACTCAAGCTTGCCAAGGAACTAGGAGTTAAAACTTTGCATATCTTCTTTGATTCCTAGCTGGTGGTATGCCAAGTAAGGAAAGAGTTCTAGGTAATGGTGGAAAAGCTCCTTATCTCAACCAATCCCTCGAACTGCTCAATGATATTGAATATTGTACCATAACGCATATTCCAAATGAGGAAAATGCGAAAGTCGACTCGCTGGCTAAGTTCGCAAGTTCTGGAGATGAGTAGCTCATAGGCTTGGTCGCAGTGGAAGTGCTACTGGCTCTGAGCATTGATCAGATGGATGTCGATTGAATCTTGGAGGCCAAATGTGAGAAGGGGGCATGGATGACTCCAATAAAGAATTATTTGCATAGAGGAGTCCTTCCTGATAGAAAAAAGTGAGTGATGACAACTCCTTCATAAAGCTTTAAAATTCATCATGCAAGGAGGAGTACTTTACAGCAAGGGATTCTCAGTTCCTATGCATCGGTGTGTTGCCAACGATGAGGCTAAGAGGGTCCCAAGGGAAGTATATGAAGGGGCCTACGACGACCACATCGAGGGGTAAGCCCTGACGAAGAAGATCCCTCGCTACGAGTATTTCTAACCTACTGTCAACCGAGATGCAGCTGATTACACCAGAAAGTGTGACAAGTGCTAGAGATTCACTAAGATTCCAAGAGCCCTGCCAATGGAGATCACTCAAATGGTCAGTCCCTGGCCGTTTTTAGTTTGGGGAATCGACTTCATTGGTGTACTGACAATATCAAAAGGCGGCACAAAGTAAGCTAACGTCGTTGTTGATTGCTTCACCAAATGGGCTGAGGCAGAGCCGTTAGATACAATTGCCAGAAAGTAATCAAGCAACTTCGTGGTTAGAAGCATCATCTTTAATTTTGGGGTTCCATAAACAATTATTTCCAATAACGGGATCCAATTTTATAGCGTCGATTTCAAGGATTTCTACGCAGACACCACATCGAGAAGAGAATTGCAGCGGTGGCACACCCTCAAGCGAATGGACAAGTAGAAGCAGTGAACAAGATTATCAAGTCCATTCTTAAAAAGCGATTGGAGAAGACCAAGTGTAAGTGGGTTGATGAACTTCCATTAGCACTTTGGGCTTATCAAGCAACCCATGAGTCCGCGATCGGTTACTCTCCATTTGTCCTGGCTTACGAATCAGAGGCTTTGATCCTAGTTGAACTTGAAGTTCCTTCTCATCAAGTGAATCACTATAATTCATGGAAAAATAAGGAACTCATGTTGGAGTCCCTTGATGTGATCGATGAGAAGCATGACAAAGCTGACTTGAGGGCAACTATATACCGAAGCTGAGTTGCTCGATACTACAACACCAAGGTCAGGGCTCAAACCTTTGAAATTGGGGACTTCATACTCAAAAAAATCATCCCAGGCTTGGGAACTTGGGTTTGAGTTGGAAAGGTCCGTACATGATTGAACAAAAGCTTGGAGATGGCACTTTCAAGCTAGCAATGGATGATGGGATTTCACTCCCACGGGCGTGGAATAGCGAGCACTTATGATGCTATTTCAGTTCAATGTAAATCTATACATATTTAATCAAAGTTATGTAGCCAGACAGAATCTGTCATTACTAGTGTTTATAAAAAAAGTGACTTCTGGAGCTCTTGAATCTATTTATACCTACATATGCAAAATGCAGGTGTGCAGATACCCAGTGATAGATGCCACCTAAGCTTCTGCAGTCCATAATCGAACACACGAAGCATGACCGCACTTGTATCCGGAGATAGATACCCAGCAACTCGCCCAATCCATGACTTGGGGGTAGGAGTATCAACATTCAAAGGCTGAATGAGATAGTTCGCCTTTATGGATTTTTCCCAGAGTTTGGTAAAGCATCCATACCTTGCCTAAGGTAGGCAGGAAGAAAGGTCTATACCCAGAGTTAGGTAGGATCTCTTACAAACTTTGATCGATTGCCCGAAGTTAGGCGCAATTGCAAGTAAACATCTGTGATAGGGATGCCCAGACAACTATCTCAAGTAACTAACTCAACCGATGCTTGGAGTTTGGCATCTCAGAGCCCGCATCCCGAAATAGTATGCCTAAATTGCAATCCAAAGGTGAATCGTTTTGATCGACGCCTAGAGTCAGGAGTGATCACGCTAAGAACATACCCTACAGGAATGTGTAAGTTATTTCTCCAAGCAATCGAAATCTAAACAAGTTCCAAAGTTGAACATGGTCATGTGTAGGCATGTATGGATAGACGCTCTGATAATCATCCCTTACCACCTAAACAATGAATTGGACTAGTAACTTAGTCTAATGACGATGCTGAGAAGTGCGTAGCAAGCATGTTGAATATAAAGTGCATTTCTCAAACACTTTGTCAAATTCACACAAGGTTTGCATGATACAAGAAGTATACATTATTCATACTCAAAATATTGCTTGGAAGAAAAGTAAAAGTGTTACTGACACCTAAACTGAAAACAAAACGGGGTCCAAACCCACATAAAGTCGACCTAAAGACAAAATAAAAATGGGTCCTATGACTATACAACCAAAAACATGAAGAAATTAGACAATCACTTAATGGAAATCTTCTTCTTCACCTCCTCAGAAAATGGTGTACCAGACCCTTCTGGTTTCTTCCTTATTCTTCCTCCACTTCCTTTTCCCTTCGAAGGTAAGCCAAGCAACGAGGCAGCAGGCATTCTTTGAATGCTACCGATCGTAGCTAGCATGATCAAAGAAAAAGTGATCATGTCGAGTAAATCTATTGACAAAGGAGGAGGAAAAAAGTCAACCCGCTCTTCCTTAATCTCTAAAGCAGATTTGAGCTGTTGTTCAAAAAGCTCGCTCATAGAAAGCCCTCAAGCAAGATCGATCGACCTGGTGATTTGAACATCATTATCAGCTTGCATATCTTGGATGTCACCAAGCCCCTCTTCTTGCAAAGCATGAATCATCCACATGCCAGGCCCGAAGTGTCTCCAATAGGAATGCTCGAAGTCATCCTCGAAACAGTCATAACCAATGAATCGATCGTGGTCGCTTGTTGTTTCGATTAAGAGCCCTCATCGGGGGACTATAAATCGTAGGCTGACCAAACGTTTGGGAAAGATGAAAGGAGAAATTAGCGACATCGACCTGTTTCATGTGCACCTTCTTAAATATATGTGAGGTCAACAATATACCCTCGTCGGATTAGGACTTCGCATGGGTGGGCATACTATTCGAGTCCTATTTTTGAATGGGAGATAACATGCTTTTTTTCCACATTTGCAGCACGTTTGGATTGTAGGGAGAAACAGACGGAGCGATGGATTCAACTGGGGGTCTATATGTGAGACCTGAAACAAGCTCATAGGAGTAGTGTCGGAGCCTTCGGCTTGATCTTTATAAACTGTAGTAGCCAGCTCCGGGTGCAAGATAAGCTCACCTACTCTAAGTGCCTCAATTTATGCTGGGCTTAGAGTCTCACACTTCAGTTCTGTCAAATTTTCTTCATCTCCTTCTAAGTGTTGTTGCTCTTCCTTCACAATCTGCTCCCAGGCCAATGCTAGTGCTCGGGGATAACCTTTACCAAGCCACGCCAAATCTCGAAACTTGAGTATGTTGGCATTATAATCGGTGATAGGTGGGTTGAATTTGTCTTTAACATGCCTCTCTATGGTTTCCACCAACTCATTCACTTTCTTGGCTTTGTCCAATGCATCGTCTCTCAGCTTACGAATATCGAGTGTTTTCTTCATAATAGTTTTGGGTTGTTTGAAGGGCTTCGTCTTTCTCCTTCTTTTATTTTCAAGCCACGCTTGCTCCTTCACCTCTTCGGCTTGTTCAAAATTTCTATGATGAACCGATTGAACTTGACTTAAATGGTCTTATCTTTCCTGCCCGATCGTTGCGTTTATGTCTTCGACTTCCTGGTCGGCTTTCATTTTTGCCTTCTTCAACTCGGCAAATTCTGCATCAAGATCAACCTAAACATTGCAAAAATCTTACTGATTTTGTAATCGCACGAACGAGTGCATGGTTATAGATGATAGCGGCTTCATTCAGAGCTAGCTTTGTTAAGTTTACGGGATCTTAAATCTGAGGCATCGACCGTGGCTACCAACTACCTACAGACATGTTTCTCAAGTCCACTTGCAACTCGACTCAGAGCACACTTCAAATGTTCGTATGCTCGATCCTTACCCAACTTATGTTTGTATGCTCGATCCCGACCTAGCTTCATATTTCAAAATGCTCGACCCAAAGCAAGTTTAAAGTTTTCACAAGATTGACTCAGAGCAATATTGTCCAAGGGCAAGCTTCGGGTATGTAACCGCATGACCGAAGCATGCTAAGAATTTTCACATGCTCGACTCGAAGAAAGGACTTCCTCGGGCGTGCTTTGGGTAGGAAGCCACATGACCCAAAGAAGGCTCCGAGTTTTCACATGCTTGACTCAAAGAAAGGAATTCCTCAGGAGTCCTATGGGTAAATTGCAGCATGGCCCCAAGTAGGCTCCAAACTTTTCATGCTCGACTCGAAGAAAGGTTGTCTTCGGGCATGCTTCAAGTAAATTGCGCCTCGACTCGATGCACACTTCTGCTAAACATCGGGCCGGACTGAGGCGACTTCTAGGTGATTACCAATTTGAACAATTCCAAAATCGTATCGATTTTTCAAATGCACAACTGAGTGCACGGTTATAGATGATGGCGGCTCCACTTGAAGCTAGCTTTGTTAAATTAACAGGATCTTGAATCAGAAGCATCGATCATGTCAACCAACTACATACAGACATATTTTTCGAGTCCACTTGCGGCTCAACTAGAAGCATGCTTCAAATGCTCGTATGATCGATCTTGACCCAGCTTCAACTTTCCAAATGAATGATCCAAAGAAAATTTTGAGTATTCACAAGCCAGACTTGGAGCAATATTGTTTGAGGGCAAGGTTCAGGTATGTAGCCGCATGACCGGATGCTAAGAGTTTTTACATGCTCGACTCGAAGCAAGGGCTTTCTCGGGCACGCTTTGGATAAGTAGCAGCATGACCTGAAGCAGACTATGAGTTTTCATGTTTTTATGCCCGATCCTGACCCAGCTTCAAATTTCCAAATGCACGACCCAAAGCATGTTCCAAGTTTTCACAAGTTTGACTCGGAGCAATATTTTCCAAGGGCAAGGTTCGGGTATGTAGTTGCACAACCTGAAGGATGCTAAGAGTTTTCACATGACTGACTCGAAGCAAGGACTTCCTTTCGATAAATCATAGTCCCACCACCTCAGTCTCTAAGCCCTTAGCAATTTCAAAAATTTGCTCATCCAACCTCCTCCAAGTGAAGTATTGATCATACACGTCACCAACGTATGCTACAGTCTAGCCCTTGATATCATAAGGAATGTCTTTCAAATTAAGGACAAATTTGCAACCTTTAAAATTGATTTCCAGAAAGCGATGTTGCAACTCATCTATTTGTGGTTTGAAGCTATCGGCTGCACTTTTTGATAATAGGCTATTCAATAGGATGCTTAATAGGTGCTTTATCAGCTCTGTGTCGAGAAGAATCAAAATTAGCATATTTCGAAGACAATAAGAATGTCCAAAAGCATGAAACATCGCTATTCGTTTAGTAGAGAGAAGCACTAGAGGGGTCATCATGAGGAATGTTGTCGTCACGCCTAGAGTGCCTTTCTGAACAACTTGATGGGGCGACCTGGATCTGGATTGACGTCTAGACGATGAGTCGCATGACCTGTAATCCATCTCTCTGGCCCTTCGGTCATGGCTTGAGCACTGACTAGAACCGAATCATGACTGGATTTGTAGGGTCGAGTGGTTGGTTTGCGTGTCAGCTAATATGCCATCTGATTTTCGAGATCCTCATATAATCCACGACATTTCATCGAACCTGAAAATGAAATAAAGGCACATCAGCTTTGACAAAACAAGAATACAACATAAGCTATGCAATATGGAGTACATGTGTGTGTGCATGAAAGTGCCTATTGTCCCCTCGATGGACCATGAGTTTGAACTTTTCTGGCAGGTGTAATCTCCCCTGCTTTAGTCAAAGGCATATCTTCTTGGAAGTGAATGGGGGATCCAACATCCCCGCTACCCATACCACCAAGACCGTATGAATGGATATTATTTGGAATCGGCCGAAGACCAGTATAAAGATCCTTTAAAGACTATATAGGAGTTTCAAATGTAGTTGTGGTCGGCAGTGGCAGAGGTGGAGTCAAAATCTTCCTTTTGGTGATCTTAGTCTTAAGACTTCTTCTATTAAGAGGTTGCTGGTCATCATCGTCGCCTTCGTCAATAGATGGGTCATGGCCTGCATCAATACCAGCTTGGCCTTCTCTTTTTTCATTACCTCCTCCTTCACCTTCACCTCTAACTTCACTTTCTTAGGTGTTGCAACAATCCATCTTTTCAAACCCTATAACTGCACAACAAATCCCGAAACGACAAGTCGTTAGGTGATGATGCATATGATACACACAGAGAGTATAAGATAAGACTATACTAATTAAACTATCAGAGTCTCATAGCGAAATGATCATATAAAACAACATATTACATAAATACATATGTTTAATAACATATCTGATACCGTAACATAAGTTTGTATAATCTAAACCCAAATAACCCTACATGGTCACATCAAGTCTATAATACACACTTTACTTACAATATATACAGTATATACAAGTTTTGTCTCTAGGTCTGTCATGCCCTCAGACTCCATCAACCTGATGAATATAAATAAACAAATATAGGAGTGGGTCAAACATACGTCTACATGAGTGAATCGTATCTAATACAGGTTTACTACTGTTACAATGATATAACATAGTTTAAGCCTAAGTATAATATTTTATGGACCCAACTGCGCTACGCGATAGAACAATATTATACTATCTAAATAATCTTAAACGTAATCCAATCTCACCCCTTGTGGTAAAGGATTACACGTCAACGACTATCCGGTCTCGCCACATGCGGTTAAGGGTAATCACGCATTGGACTCACGCTTGGTCCTGCCACATGCACTATAGGTCGACTTTGTCCACTTCAAAACGCTCCTGGACCAGTCTTCATGCTCTATAGGAGAACACCACATCAATACTCTAAGATCAAGGACCCGCCGCGTGCGCTACAAGATCTAGATATTCGTCACTAACCATACATTTGTACCTATTTAATACTCCAATAACTGAGTCATATAAACCATATTCATATTTTATCATTTCCACAAGGGTCTTACATTATCGCCCAATTTCCAAACCATACTCGTTAAACTCTTATCATAGTATCATTGTCAAGATTCAAATATTCGTTCATCTATCCAAACCATATACATATACTATATCAACTATGACATCTAAGGTCGTATATACCATATATCACATTATATGTCACATATTGCTTCAAATAGCAACCAAAAACCATCTCATATTTCACTTATTCCTTATTACCTTCACTCGTATTATTATGTGTTATATCACCCTCAATAATGCAAAAGAAAATGGTTCAAATTGGTTATTTTATTTTATATGGGCCTTATGGCCAAGGTTCAGTCTAGGAGGAATTCTGCCCACAGGTGGATCGGTTATGCCCATAGGTAGACTAGTGTATGCATTTCTTGAGGGATTCTGAATTTGTAAGTTTTACGTTTTGGCCCCCATTTCTTGCCTTTGATCGCCATCGCCTTGCCTCAGGTTAGTGATGGTGTATATACCCTAGTTATAGTCTTCTATGTCCAATTTTATCCATTATTTGCAAGTTTTATTTATATTATTGCGAATGTATCATATTTTAACTTAATTTTGATTTAAAATATTGATTTCATTTAAATCCTTTCCTGAAGCCCAATTAAATCCGAAAATTATTATATGTAAATGTTTGATTTGTCCAAATATCATAAAGTAGACAAAAATTTTCAATAATTTTAATTTTAGATAGCTCTAAAGCATCCCATATCAATATACGAGGATTATAATAGCACCGGAGAAGTCATACTCGCAAATTTAACCTAAGAAACCTGAATTCCACCACTGTCCGAAAACTCTAGATATTCCAACTTTCGAATAAGATTAATGATTTTCACTCCTGATGATAGAGATTTCCACAAGTCTTGTGCAATTTACCCCGTCGAATTTCGTTGAGAATTGTGGTATTTATCTTTCATTGATTGAAAGAGGAAGAAGAGGCTTTGGTGGTTTTAGAAAATGAGAAGTTAGAAAATGAGAAATGAAAATAAATGTACTCATCTAACTGGTTTTAGGAGGAAAATCTGAAACTGTATTTTCAATTTAAATTCAAAGTACGAGCTTGGCCTAACTCAGCCCAAACCTGCCAAATTAAAACATTGATATCTCATTCATATGGTATTCGATTCGGGCAAATGAATACTCTATCTCAACCAGAAAATAAGAGCCACACAATGATACGACAAAATAATCAAACCAAGTATCCATAAATAGTATATGAAGTTATGAAATCAAAATCATCAGTGTACATGTGCGCATATCAACATATACATACAATGGTGCTTGTGTACTTTATGAAATATAACAAATAACGTAGCATCATGATATGTATGCAGATAACATATGACATTATATACGCAAATATGTGACATTTGGGTCCACTTATATAAATGAGATGATATTACATATAAAGCATGATGCAAGAATCCTAAGGTGATTATATAAATTATATATTATGCACAACCAATAAATCTAGCATATCACATGGTGAACAAACACACAAATATAACAGTAGATCATGAAATCAAAGCATACAAAATAGAAACAAATATAAATACACACACAAACATAATCCGTAACATAGATAAAACAACAATGAGTCAAAACAACCATTCATCCAAACCGAGATATTAACTAAACTAAGAACCAATCAAACGGAAAATGCATTGAGAAGAAATTGAATAGAAAAGATCGGATACTCATCCACTTTCTAGTTGTCCCTATCTAGATCATTATTCTTACTACATCTAGCAAGCTCTATTACTAGCATGAGTCATCCTAAAATACTAATCCTAATCGTACGTGTATATATACAACCTCTGGATCCTTGCTACCATTTTAAATAATCAATGCCATAATCCATAACAATAAGTAGCCTCAATACAAATGTGCCTAAAATAATTTATACCATCTCATACAATTCTTAAACGCACACGTTTGACATCTAAATCATCTAGTAGTTGTTTCCACAATTCATTTTCTGGATTGCTATGGTAAGGCAACTCAAATGTGGACGGTGTCTTACCCGAATAAATCCAAAAGACTTAAACTATCATACCATTCCTATTTCCACCTATGGACATTCAAAGTAATCGATATCTTAACCTAATGAACATAACGCATCCTCCATCCAAACGTCTGATCTAACTCAAGTGGTATCATTATGCTTATTATATCACTTCTCCCAATATCCATCAAGCTCGATACTCAAAGTAACACTTCTTTGAATATCCAAACATTTAATCAAAAATTCCATGGCCTACAACTAAACAAATAAAAATCCTAAATCTAAGTGAAATTATAAACCAACGAAAGTACTAACCTAATATAGTGATAAAATTAAAAGAACTGACTATATAATACTACACCTTATAGTCGATTGTCCAAGCAAGTTTCTCTGAATAGACAATTTTTCTCCTCAATCCGAAGGATGATTGAAAAGAATCTATCTACTCTTCAATCAAAATCATCTCCAAATATCCAAATTTCATTTTACATAAATTCACCTCTGCATCTTCTGTGCATGCAAACCATACACCTTCTCTTTAGTCTTTCTAATAAAATTTCCTTCAATTATCACGTAACACTTGAATTCACACCACTCAGTGGTACCTTTAATTTTATTTCTATATTCATTTAATCAAGTATATCTTTCTTTAGCTTCTTAACCAATTTTACCTCAATAGCTTAAAGTCCGTTATTTAAATCTTTTATCTACACCAATCAGAAATAGCTATTATATAATCCTTACTACCAATCCAAATTGGAATATCTTTTCTAAATAGAACTTATAGTTTTCACAGTTCTCAATTATCCAAATCGTATCTATCTATATAAAATTCCAAATACTTCATCCTATTCATTCAAACTCATATGATCATAATGCCCATCCATATTTGAATACTTTTACAAACTCATCTAATATATCGAAGTGCTCATCCTTATATAATTTCATAATCTAATCCCGAATATCTTTTAAAATTCGGAATTCTCACTTGATAACCTTCACAAGCAAAATCCAAGCTTAATTCATTTCCTAATAATAACCAACTAATATTTCATTTCCATATTTCCTTTTAATAACTTATCATTCCTCCATATTATGGATGAGAGACCGCAGCTGGGATAATGCCTTGCCATATAAATCAAATCAACAAAATATTAATACAACAACTTCTTATGCCAAAACCTATCCATGAACATCAAAAAAATAAATGATGTCCAAACACAGTGAACATGCCTTCAAACTCATGTCACATCCAGTCCAATCCAAATCATATACTCGTAGTCATATCCATTACTAAAATATCAAGGATCTACAAATATTTCCCAAAAACATATATATAATGACAACAACCTCTTACTTGGAGAAAAACATCCACCCAAGCAATATAACACAAATGGTGTATTGTTATCAGCCACATCCGGTCAACGAGCCCATCCACATATCAACTTAATCAAATTACTTTTTACAATGATATCAAACAACAAAGTATTCTAAATATCATCCACTTCCATCTCTAATCATTACCGCATGATACAGAACAAAAGGATGTGAACATTGATCATTACATTGCTGCATTATGGACTGATCATTGAGTCAGATCACATAATAGCATTACTGGGTCACCGGGACCATGTCCTAAATAAACTCCAAATTCTTCAACTAAAATCATCATCCATATTTCCAAAAAAAACAATCAATCACTTAATGGGATCCAATAAATTAAAATTCTATTATCATTCACTTCTCTTTTCTAGTGCCAAATTTTTTGAGTCAACTTTACTTCAAATATATTTTTAAAATTTTTCCAAATATGAAATAGGTATGACTTTGGCCTAAATATTCTTCATATGAATCTTAACCTATTAGTTTTATTATTGTGTATGCTCTTGTATGTCACCAGTCCCAACTACTGGATCTTGAACTGGGAGCACCAGTGAGTGGTGTCTATTATTACCAGATGAAAAGTTATCCTCGTCACTATCAGTAGTTTCTAGAGCGAGACTGGGGCTACAATCTGGACCCAACAAGTTATATGCTCGTAGATTCTCATCCCTAAGCAGTGTCTTAGCCTCTCTCTCTTCCTCAAGGATTTGGTGAAGTTGTCATAGAATTTCTAACAGAGTTGCATTACCGAGGTTATGTGGTACATTTGCAAAGAACGAAAAATACGTTTAGTAATAAGTAGAACTACGAACCTACGCTTGTATGAAAAGGCTAAGAATAGAACTTACGAGAGATAATCATCGCTGTGCAAATCAAGGATTGCGAACAAAAAAGTATTCATCCTTGAAATAACTCAATTTATTCCAGGTGCCAACCATGATTGGAAAACCCCATGGCGCTTTTAAGAAAATGTGGGAAGGATTTCCCTTGTGGTGCTTGAAGCATAATAGATATTGGATATCTTGATTGTTGGTAACCCAATCGAAATGATGAGCGAATATGATGAACGTAATGTGAAGAAATGCATAGATATTAGGATGGAGCTGAGCTGGAGCTAGTTTTATATAGTGTACAACTCATTGGATAAATTGACTAAATAGTGGGACGCATCCTGCCAAGCACATGTACTTATTGTATGCTATGTACCCATCTGGTGGATGGTGTGCAATTTAGTGGCACATAGAAACCAACACGTTCTCGAATGGGATTCCATGCTTCTCACAAATTCTCCTAAGTGACCCTTTTTTGATCTTTAAAGCAGCAAAAACGATAGGATTGTCTAATATAACGGCATCATCAAGAGTGTCAGGAGCAGCTTCGAATTCTGAGTCTTCTATGCTCTACTAGAACTTTTGAATCATGTTATTCTACTTATGGATTTTTAGGTTGAGGTATAGGTTGCATCAGAGTTTGTGAGGTAGATAGGACCACGGTTGAGTTTGACTTAGCGTCTGATTCGGCATCTCTCGAAGTTGATGGACCTCTAGTTTGAGCGGAGAGACGCTTGAAACGTTTACTATCCATTGCTATCAAAACTCAACATAATTGATACCAGATTAATTAAAAGTTATGCCCCAAGCTAAAGTAAAAACCAAGTGTAGTGTTGTGCTTTATCATTTTCTAATATTGTGCAACGGTTCATTTGAAAATTTAGAGTCTATCCGAAGTGACCGTCATCGCTGACCATTCCAACAGGATTCACATCAACATCCGTACATGTAACATGTCTTGAAACTTAGAAGATAGTGCTTGGGAGAACTTAATTGTGCTAAACATTGCAAAGCTTCAAAGTGGAAAAAGAACTAAAAATCCACCAAGGGTTGGATCGGTACCGATCCATCCCCTTGGAGGGATTTTGGTCAATTTCCATTGTCATCCCCAATCCTAAGCATGAACATCGATATGAAATCACCTCCAACCTCTCCATCACCATCCCTACCTACCACTGAAAGTTAAATCTTAAGGAAACTGTCGATTTAGGATTTGGATCGAAAAATTGGTTTGAATTTGAGATAGATCAGGTCTGATCCAAGCATGGCACTCAATGACGTTGAGTTCAACTAAAGAGTGAGTAATGATGGTAGCAGTCCAAATGTTAAGAGGCGTCGGTTCGAACTTTGGAGGCTTGGCATGATAACGGCAGACAAGAGCTTAAGATTAAAAAGCAAAACTAAAGTGAAGGAGGAAGGAAGCGGGTTGAGTATATACCCCTCCTCCGACCAGGAAAATAGGCTAATTAAATCGCCTAATCTCAAGGGCTGGATCAGTATTGATACATGCCTATGGATCGATACCAAACGGTCCTTATATATAAAAAAATATTGGCTGTGCATATGCCTACATGTGCACCTGTGCGTATTTACATTCAATAGTTAGAATCAAGAAAAAGCAATTTCAAACATGAAAAATCTAGAGAAAGAACCAGTTCGAGATTACCAAGCTTATTATGATAGATCATAAGAGCGCACTCCAGTTTTTTAGTCCTAGATGCTAGTGACTCATACGGGGTTAGCAAGTAACACCCGGTGGTATGGAACGCCTAAGTTGATATTTGTTAGATTACTTATTGTGAGTAGATGTCACTCATACGACGTAAGTTATACTGGATACACACACACATAAGATGTTGTGAGCTACGAGCCATGAGTTAAGAGACATAAATGTGACTATGATGTGTGTACTATTATTTTGTAAGGAGTAGACCAAATTAGTCTAATGCCATCCTAGCGTCTTAATCATGGAGTGGCTCTCTGGATCAGTGAAACATTTTTTGCTGTATATGGCTGCGTGCCATGGATGAGAATTACTTCTCCATGTCACTTAGACCAACAATCTGTTACTATTTTGGGGCACTTATAAGATCATAACCATGGAATTGTGTTGTCATGCAAGCATGTTGGTGTAAGACGGACACTGGGTCATGATGGCCTTCTAGGTAACTTAAACTACGGAAGTAGTGTTAAGAGCATGTGAGGAAGTGTAACGACCCAGGATTTCTAATAATTTAAATTTGAATATTTAATTGATTTTAAATATTAATAAGTAAGATTTATGAGTCGAATAAATTTTATTTCGAATAATTGGATTTAACTGAATGATTAAATCGATAATTTAATAATAGAAATTCCAGAAATAATTGAAATTTGGGTTTAATATGATTGAAAATGATTTGTAAAATTTTATTTAATCATACTGGAGTTATAGTGATGTTATAGAACTGTTAAAATCGAATTAAAAGTTACATTGTGAAAATTGAATATTTTAATATTTAATTATCGACTGTAAAATAGCCAATTTTTGAACAGTCTCAGAATTGGACGAAACTAGTTCCATTAGATCCGTAATAGTTTGTTATTGTCGGATTTCAATTTTCGCAGCAATCGGAGTTATCGTTTGATCGTGGCAGCTCGAAACGCATCGTAATTGTTTTTAATATTAATTTGGCAAGTTAAAATAGTCATTTTTCAAACAGTCTCGGATTTCGATGAAACTAGTTTCATCGGATCCTTAATGTGATATTATTGTAAGGTTTCAAATTTCATGTCAATCAGATTTACCTTTTTCCGGGGCAAGCAAAAACGCATGGAAATCGGTTTAAATCGGTTTAATTTAAATCAATCGTTTATTTCCATATCTCGCACAGATGATCGAATTAGCTTCCGAAACCTGTTCCATTGTTTCCGGAACGCGGGATAAACCCCAGAAACGCCAGTTACAGCGCATAGATCGGATTCCGGAAAACCCGGATGAATAGTGTTCAATAATTTCCTATAAATAGACCTTAAATTCACAAAAAAAAGAAAATTATAAAACCCTAATTCTTATTTGTTCAGCCGCCATCAATATTCTGAAGGCCGAAAATGCTCCTTCCTTCTCCCTCGAATTTCTTCAAATCCAAGCGTTTTTAGGCAACGATCTCAACTAGAGAATCGTAGAGGACGACGAGGCGAACCTATCCAACGGTCAAGATCATCATCAGAGCATCGTAGGGATCGCTAGAGTGCCGCGTTCGTGCTCGTCTATGGCACGATTTTCGAGATAACAGGGGGGCCGAGCTCTAGGTGGTTCTGGGCGGTGGTGCATGGGGCTAGGGACTACGGTGTGACGGCAACTGATCGTAGTAAATGTCGTCGTAGTGGTCGTGATTTTTAGCCCTAACTGGCGGCTATGGGTTTCATGATGGAACCTGGGCGTGTTTACGTGAGGGAGAAGAGAAAGGGGGGAGCGGCCAGATTTGCCTTGGTTAAAATCGACGGCCCAGATTGCTGAGGTTAAAAATAATAAAGGAAATTGTAAATTATTTATATTATAAATTGTATAAAATTTAAACTGCGATATCTCTTTCATACGAGGTCCGTTTTGGACGAAACCTTTTGCGTTGGAATCGTATTGACGAGCACTACGCGATGCAACTGGATTGGAGTTGTTTGGAGCTAGTGAAAATTTTGGGTAAAATTAAACGTCCGTTTAATTTTATTCGAAATAAAACGTCGGAAAGGAATTAAAATCAAGGTGAGAACTTCTCACTCAATCGAATCAGTTTCGATTTTAATTTTAAATAGTTAGATTTGAAATTCTTGAATGTATGTTTGAATGATGATTGTTATCTATTGATTGTTAAAATAGACATTATGCGCCGTTAGTAAGCGAATGTTATTTATTAAAAACATATACCGCGAATATTTCATAAACAGTAAAATTGGTATTATATATAATAGCAATATATATATATTGGCATATGTATATATTGTAGTTGTTGATTTCCCGCATTGTATAGCGGATGAGACCCTATTGCGCCGTCTATTAAGCGGATAATTTTATAAATCCCCGCGATAATTCCGTACTGGAGCGGAATTGGTATTGTGCTAATGTTTTTGGATGCAGGGAAACAGGTTGGAGGGATCCAACTGGATTCCTCAACAGTATTGATTTATTTACAGATATTTTGATATTTGTTGATATCATATCGATATATGATATTTGGAAGTCGTGATTGACTATTTGGTGCTGCTGCATCATCGGATCCATTTTTGAAGTTTTAAAATGATGATTTTGGTTTTAAAAGGAATTTTAAAGTGATTTTCAAAAGTATACGCTTTATTAAATTTTGAATTTATTCATTTTAAATAATTAAAACGTTATAAATTTTTATGTTATAAAAATTAAGATTTTTGAGAAATATAACCGCAATGAGATTTTTGGAAATAAATAGTAAATTAATTTATAAAATGGTTTAATTGGGAATTTTGAATTGTTATAAACGGTTTATATAAAAGATTTATAAAATTGATATTTATAAATAAAAAATACTGGAATTATAAAACGAGTTTTTATAAGTAATAAAGTGAAATAAAAATGGATTCCATAAGTGAATTGAAATTTATAAATTTATGAAATATGAAGATATAAAATGGATAGATTTTGTAAAATATAAGATTTATAAGTAATCAACTTATAAATCGGATTTTGGCATTTAAAATGAGATATAAAAAGGGTTTTTATAAATAGAAGTTTATAAAAATATAAATGGAGTTTATAAACGTTGTTTATAAATCCGAAATCCATTGAATTTGATAAGTTGGATATAGGAATATATGAAAGGAATTATATTCACGATTTTGGACAGTGAATATATTATTAAATGAAATGGATATGTTTTTGGGGAAGGAACATTATGAAATGAAGTTAATGATTTTAAAGACGTTTTAAAATGTATTATGAATCGAAACCATAGATTTCAACATTTATTGTTGAAATAGACGTTTTCGAGAAAGATGGAAATGGTGGACTATAACACTGTTGTTATAGTAAATGATTTCCGAAAGGAAATGTTTTGTATAGTATTGGGATTTATATATCTATTTAAACTTTGAATCCCTATACTGGTGATTTTGGGTCGTCGTAACGATGTTTTACGTAACATCCGTTTTAGCCCAAATAAATGTGTTAAGTGAATGATTTCCTTATGGAATGAAATATATACTAAATTTTGATTTAAGTATATCAAATATTTTCAAATGTTGAAAATAAATAGATTTGTGATGTACTTATTATTAAATAAGTATGGAAATATTTTTCCAATGTGAAATGAACGTTTTAGAATTTATCCTTGTAAAGATAAATTGAAAGTGAATATTTGAAATCAATTGAAAATCGTATATCATAAATATTTTGGGATTATAAATTCACTAAGAAATTTATAAAAGAAAGGGGAAATTGTTTAAAAATAAACGTTGATTTATTTTTAAAGTGTGGGAATAAATTTACGAATTTGGAACGTAAATATATAAAATAAATCGGTAAGGATTTATTAAATTGGTTTAAATGAACCATGTTGAAATGAAAGAAATTCCGCGTAAGGAAAAGTGATTTGAAAATTTGTTTTCGAATGGTTGAAGTGTGGAAAATTATATATCTAGTAAAGATATTTTGGAAAGTAAATAATTTGGGAAATTATTTGGATTTGGTGATGTTGAGCATGCCTATTGATAGTTAAATAATCCGACTATCAATATTTACCTTTAAATAGGTATTTGTTGAGATTGTTTGAAATTGAATGCCACACTTATTTTTGAATAAGCACTCACTATTCGGGTTAGCCGGGAAAGGACCTTGGGGTCGTATAACCCATTCCGAATATGTGATACGTCGTTATGGATTGCATTTGATGACCGGTGTTGAAGACCGGATGTTTGTGAAAACGGAAGGATTACCATCGAGTTACTCTACATCGGCTGATCTCCGATATAGAGGTTTTATCACCCTTAGTGACGGGAAGTCCGGTCGTGATTAGTGAATCTCCGGATTGCAAGGACTTCTTTGGAAGTGCCTTCGGTTCTGTTCGATCCCGGAACAGACTTGTATGGATTGTATGTCTGACATTACAAATTGAGATATAAAGCTGATTTCTTTCAAATATATTTCTGTTGGTGGCGGAGAATTTATTCTCTTAGCTTAACACCCTTCTCTGAGACGTACGAGCTCGGAGGTTATATAGTTGAAGGTTATTAGTGATATACTCCCAATTTGGTAGTGTGGCATGTTGAGTGTTGCTGTGAAATGATCATTGTGTTGATCATTTGTGATAGGATCATTTATTTGATCATTTATCTTTGTGATCATTTCCATGATCATTTGTTGACCCAAAGCACGGCTTTTGTATAAAGTGTGGCTTTGTGGACGAGACTTCGTCGGACCTCACACCCCGGAAATGGTCAAAACAGGAAGGATGCAGCAAGGTTATTAGGGGGTAGCGCCCCTTTAGTGTATGTCATTCCTTCTGGATAGAGGTGGTATCATGGTATGGAGCCCAGATATTTAACCTATGTTGTTGCTGCATATTTTTGTGGTTGTTGGAAATCGAGGATCCTCGGATAGATCGGTTACGATCGGGGGATGACATATTCGTGTCAGTAGTTACCTAGTCAGGGGTAACCCGGCCTTGTGTTGGCAGAGATCCGGTTTGGTTCTCGGGAACGTCCTTCCAGAGGCATTCTCATGTGACAATGGGAAGTTCCTTGGCCTGACCATTTGTTGGAAATCCAATTCCCAATACGAAACCCTGTACGGTTTTAGTTGTAGAAACTATCATTCACTTATGGTGGCGCCCCACTGTTTGGATGGTAGCTATAGTAGACATAGTTCGAAATGTCTATGTTGGCTAAGATTTATATTCTATTTTCGAAATGAATTTTGCCTACACTATGCACTAGTAATAATATCAAATGTTCTTTTTAATGCGTATCAAGCATCTTTGACTATCATAAGGAGAAATCTCCTCCGATTCTGCGTTTGCATTGTGTGTGTGTGCGGGAGGCCTTATGGTAGTCTCAATTTTAAAAGCATTGCGAATTGACTTTAAAAATATTCTTCTATTTTGATTTTAAAGATAAATAAACAGTTTTGAGTTCTCACACCAGTCACATGACTGACTCGGAGTTTATTGTTTTCCTTCCTAAACTCTGGGTGCCCACCAATTTCCACACGGCCAGTCAAGAGTTAAGGTTTATTCAGGATATTCAGGAGTTGCTGGAGGCAAGATGGATGGCATGGCGTATTACTAGTATATAGTATTTCTTTTCCGCTCTTGATGTTGTTTGTTGTTATACACTCTGATGATGTAATGAAATGTAATAACTGATATAGTTCTTTGTTTAAAGATTATTCATTTATTTATTATATGTTGTTCCGCTGCGAATTGTGAGATTCTGTTGTTGTTCTATTGTTTTCTATTTTCTATTTTCTTTTCTCTCTATTTTCTTTCTTTTCACTCTCTCCTTCTGTCTTTTTCTTTTTCTTAAACATTGAGAATTCATATTCTGTTCATCTTGAGTTAATCTATGGAGATTAGTGTATATTCAAGGAGTACGGATTTGTGGGTCCTCACAGGTGGTATCAGAGCTTATGGTTAAGCGACAACCATGGCTCTGTTGGGTGTTACTCATTAGAGATAGAGTCAGTAGTACTCTAGAATGAGTGTGAGTGTAATAATAGATACGAGTGCGTATTTGTTAGTGAATATAAAATTGTTTTATATTGTGATGATTGGTTTGTTGAGTGGCATATGAACCTTCGTCAGCATGGTCTGTACAACTATGCCGAAGGGGTTTATAAACACTTGTATAGAACAATTCGACACAGTATTATTTTAAATTAGGTAAATGAAATAATTTTACCTTGATTATTTTATATATATAAAGGAATAATTTTTCAGAAATATTTAAAGTGTATATGAATTGATTGTTTGGTTGTTGAATAAAAACAACAATTTTTAAAGAATAATTGTATAAGCAATTGAATTATAAGTGTGAAGTCATAATTAAAATAATTTACACTTGTGAAATAATCTTATATATATAAGAAGTGAAATTATATAAGTAAAAGACTTATAAATGTGATTTATAGTCTGAAAATAAAATTCCAGAGAAGTGTTTTGAAAGGATTTGATAATTTGGAAAATTGTTTTGGAGAAATTAAAGCTCTAAACTCTTTTCGATCGCTGGAAAATAATTCCGATGATGACCGTGGCATCATTGGTATTCATTTTCGGGTTTCCAAAAGAGGGATTGCTGCAAAATGGTTTAAAAGAAAGTTGATTGGAAAATTTGGATTTGGATTTTGAAATTCAAAAGATAATTGAATTGATTTCAAAAATGGTTTTGAAAGGTTGAAAAGAATCTGGAATCCTATTTAAAATATTTATGGGAATGATAAATGAGTGAATAACTTATACAATTTGAATTCCGATAGGATAAATTTAACTTAAAGGATGAAGTTAAATTAAAGGAAGTATAAGTAAATCAATAAAATCCAAGTAGTAATTTTTGGATATAAGTTGTATAACTTATAAGTTTTGAACTTATGATAGGAGTTACTAAATTTAGCTTTGGTTAAAAGTTAAAAAAGGATTTGGATTTGATAAGATGATTGAAATGGAATATAACTTAAGTGAAGTTGAAAGAAGTTGATTTTGGTATCAAAGTAAATTAATAAGTGAATTAATGAAGTGAAGTCATTAAGAATTTGAGCTTGAGTTATATGAATGAAATTCAACTTTATATTGATAAAGGAATTAGCTATTGAACTAATGAACAAATTGGAATGGAAATCAATTTAATGTTAAACCAATTGGAATTAAAAGTGTTGGACCAAATTGAATGTAAAGTGAATAAATTTGGTTGTATTGAATAAACATTGGTTGTTATTTGATTGTTGATTGATTGTATATAATTCATTAAGTGTTAATGAAATTGAATTGGCAAAATTGAAAGCTATGAAATTGAATTCAAATTGGAAGTAAATAAATTTGAATAGAATTGAAGGTGAATTGGATTTAATTAGTGAATGCAAACTAATTAAAATTGAATATGAATGAATGTTAGTAAATCCAATGTAAATAAATCAAGTATGATTTAAATTGAAAACCCAATTCATTGAATATTAATGAGAAGTGAATTAATATGGATTTGTTGATTGTTTATTGGATGATAGTTGGTTGATGGCTGCATTCATTATTATTTTTCATTTGCTATGTTGACATATGTAGTTATGTTGCTATATATTGTATATTCATATTGCTTTCATATTTGCATGTTTCTCATGTTGTTGTTGAGTGTTTAGTAGGTGCGGATCGCGTTTGCTTCGCATTTGGAGCTCGCTTTCGCGCTATATTAGCCGTATATGCTCGCTAATAAAATATAAGGTACATATCTCGGATTACATACCGTACCTTTACACTTTTTTCCCTGCGGAATGCCTCATTACTTGATGAGATGTATATTTGTGATATATATACTGTCATTTTTTTTTGGATCGAGCCGCGCAAAGACTATGGCGAATTTTTCCGGAAATTTAAGGCGTTAGAAAAATTTTGAGAAATTTTGGGAAAATTTGTGAAAGCTATAACTTTGATTTTGGAATTGAAAGTTAAATGATATAGTTTGGTTTTGAAAGATAACTAAGTATGATTTGAAAACTTAGTAAAGTATGGTAAGAAGTTTAAACTTGTTTTGGAAAGTTAATAGATTCTGTAACTTTTCGTACTTGTTAATTTCGAGGATGAAATTCTTTTAAGGGGGGAAGTCTGTAACGACCCAGGATTTCTAATAATCTAAATTTGAATATTTAATTGATTTTAAATATTAATAAGTAAGATTTATGAGTCGAATAAATTTTATTTCGAATAATTGGATTTAACTGAATGATTAAATCGATAATTTAATAATAGAAATTCCAGAAATAATTGAAATTTGAGTTTAATATAATTGAAAATGATTTGTAAAATTTTATTTAATCATACTGGAGTTATAGTGATGTTATAGAACTTTTAAAATTGAATTAAAAGTTACATTGTGAAAATTGAATATTTTAATATTTAATTATCGACTGTAAAATAGCCAATTTTTGAACAGTCTCAGAATTGGACGAAACTAGTTCCATTAGATCCGTAATAGTTTGTTATTGTCGAATTTCAATTTTCGTAGCAATCGGAGTTATCGTTTGATCGTGGCAGCTCGAAACGCATCGTAATTGTTTTTAATATTAATTTGGCGAGTTAAAATAGTCATTTTTCAAACAGTCTCGGATTTCGACGAAACAGTTTCATCGGATCCGTAATGTGATATTATTGTAAGGTTTCAAATTTCGTGTCAATCGGATTTACCGTTTGTCCGGGGCAAGCAAAAACGCATGGAAATCGGTTTAATTTAAATCGATCGTTTATTTCCATATCTCGCACAGATGATCGAATTAGCTTCCGAAACCTGTTCCATTATGTCCGGAACGCGGGATAAACCCCAGAAACGCCAATTACAGCGCGTAGATCGGATTCCGGAAAACCTGGATGAATAGTGTTCAATAATTTCCTATAAATAGACCTTAAATTCACAAAAATAAGAAAATTATAAAACCCTAATTATTATTTGTTCAGCCGCCATCAATATTCTGAAGGCCGAAAATGCTCCTTCCTTCTCCCTCGAATTTCTTCAAATCCAAGCGTTTTTAGGCAACGATCTCAACTAGAGAATCGTAGAGGACGACGAGGCGAACCTATCCAACGGTCAAGATCATCATCAGAGCATCGTAGGGGTCGCTAGAGTGTCGCGTTCGTGCTCGTCTATGGCACGATTTTCGAGATAACAGGGGGGCCGAGCTCTAGGTGGTTCTGGGCAGTGGTGCATGGGGCTAGGGACTACGGTGTGACGGCAACTGATCGTAGTAAATGCCGTCGTAGTGGTCGTGATTTTTAGCCCTAACTGGCGGCTATGGGTTTCATGATGGAACCTGGGAGTGTTTACGTGAGGGAGAAGAGAAAGGGGGGAGCGGCCAGATTTGCCTTGATTAAAATCGAAGGCCCAGATTGCTGAGGTTAAAAATAATAAAGGAAATTGTAAATTATTTATATTATAAATTGTATAAAATTTAAACTGCGATATCTCTTTCATACGAGGTCCGTTTTGGACGAAACCTTTTGCGTTGGAATCGTATTGACGAGCACTACGTGATGCAACTGGATTGGAGTTGTTTGAAGCTAGCGAAAATTTTGGGTAAAATTAAACGTCCGTTTAATTTTATTCGAAATAAAACGTCGGAAAGGAATTAAAATCAAGGTGAGAACTTCTCACTCAATCGAATCAGTTTCGATTTTAATTTTAAATAGTTAGATTTAAAATTCTTGAATGTATGTTTGAATGATGATTGTTATCTATTGATTGTTAAAATAGACATTACGCGCCGTTAGTAAGCGGATGTTATTTATTAAAAACATATACCGCGAATATTTCATAAACAGTGAAATTGGTATTATATATAATAGCAATATATATATATTGGCATATGTATATATTGCAGTTGTTGATTTCCCGCATTGTATAGCGGATGAGACCCTATTGCGCCGTCTATTAAGCGGATAATTTTATAAATCCCCGCGATAATTCCGTACTGGAGCGGAATTGGTATTGTGCTAATGTTTTTGGATGCAGGGAAACAGGTTGGAGGGATCCAACTGGATTCCTCAACATTATTGATTTAGTTACAGATGTTTTGATATTTGTTGATATCATATCGATATATGATATTTGGAAGTCGTGATTGACTATTTGGTGCTGCTGCATCATCGGATCCATTTTTGAAGTTTTAAAATAATGATTTTGGTTTTAAAAGGAATTTTAAAGTGATTTTCAAAAGTATACGTTTTATTAAATTTTGAATTTATTCATTTTAAATAATTAAAACGTTATAAATTTTTATGTTATAAAAATTAAGATTTTTCAGAAATATAACCGCAATGAGATTTTTGGAAATAAATAGTAAATTAATTTATAAAATGGTTTAATTGGGAATTTTGAATTGTTATAAATGGTTTATATAAAAGATTTATAAAATTGATATTTATAAATAAAAAATACTGGAATTATAAAACGAGTTTTTATAAGTAATAAAGTGAAATAAAAATGGATTACATAAGTGAATTGAAATTTATAAATTTATGAAAAATGAAGATATAAAATGGATAGATTTTGTAAAATATAAGATTTATAAGTAATCAACTTATAAATCGGATTTTGGCATTTAAAATGAGATATAAAAAGGGTTTTTATAAATAGAAGTTTATAAAAATATAAATGGAGTTTATAAACGTTGTTTATAAATCCGAAATCCATTGAATTTGATAAGTTGGATATAGGAATATATGAAAGGAATTATATTCACGATTTTGGACAGTGAATATATTATTAAATGAAATGGATATGTTTTTGGGGAAGGAACATTATGAAATGAAGTTAATGATTTTAAAGACGTTTTAAAATGTATTATGAATCGAAACCATAGATTTCAACATTTATTGTTGAAATAGACGTTTTCGAGAAAGAAGGAAATTGTGGACTATAACACTGTTGTTATAGTAAATGGTTTCCGAAAGGAAATGTTTTGTATAGTATTGGGATTTATATATCTATTTAAACTTTGAATCCCTATACTGGTGATTTTGGGTCGTCGTAACGATTTTTTACGTAACATTCGTTTTAGCCCAAATAAATGTGTTAAGTGAATGATTTCCTTAAGAAATGAAATATATACTAAATTTTGATTTAAGTATATCAAATGTTGAAAATAAATAGATTTGTGATGTACTTATTATTAAATAAGTATGGAAATATTTTTCCAATGTGAAATGAACGTTTTAGAATTTATCCTTGTAAAGATAAATTGAAAGTGAATATTTGAAATCGATTGAAAATCGTATATCATAAATATTTTGGGATTATAAATTCACTAAGAAATTTATAAAAGAAAGGGGAAATTGTTTAAAAATAAACGTTGATTTATTTTTAAAGTGTGGGAATAAATTTACGAATTTGGGACGTAAATATATAAAATAAATCGGTAAGGATTTATTAAATTAGTTTAAATGAACCATGTTGAAATGAAAGAAATTCCGCGTAAGGAAAAGTGATTTGAAAATTTGTTTTCAAATGGTTGAAGTGTGGAAAATTATATATCTAGTAAAGATATTTTGGAAAGTAAATAATTTGGGAAATTATTTGGATTTGGTGATGTTGAGCATGCCTATTGATAGTTAAATAATCCGACTATCAATATTTACCTTTAAATAGGTATTTGTTGAGATTGTTTGAAATTGAATGCCACACTTATTTTTGAATAAGCGCTCACTATTCGGGTTAGCCGGGAAAGGACCTTGGGGTCGTATAACCCATTCCGAATATGTGATACGTCGTTATGGATTGCATTTGATGACCGGTGTTGAAGACCGGATGTTTGTGAAAACGGAAGGATTACCGTCGAGTTACTCTACATCGGCTGATCTCCGATATAGAGGTTTTATCACCCTTAGTGACGGGAAGTTCGGTCGTGATTAGTGAATATCCGGATTGCAAGGACTTCTTTGGAAGTGCCTTCGGTTCTGTTCGATCCCGGAACAGACTTGTATGGATTGTATGTCTGACATTACAAATTGAGATATAAAGCTGATTTCTTTCAAATATATTTCTGTTGGTGGCGGAGAATTTATTCTCTTAGCTTAACACCCTTCTCTGAGACGTACGAGCTCAGAGGTTATATAGTTGAAGGTTATTGGTGATATACTCCCAATTTGGTAGTGTGGCATGTTGAGTGTTGCTGTGAAATGATCATTGTGTTGATCATTTGTGATAGGATCATTTATTTGATCATTTATCTTTGTGATCATTTCTATGATCATTTGTTGACCCAAAGCACGGCTTTTGTATAAAGTGTGGCTTTGTGGACGAGACTTCGTCGGACCTCACACCCCGGAAATGGTCAAAACAGGAAGGATGCAGCAAGGTTATTAGGGGGTATTGCCCCTTTAGTGTATGTCATTCCTTCTGGATAGAGGTGGTATCATGGTATGGAGCCCAGATATTTAACCTATGTTGTTGCTGCATATTTTTGTGTTTGTTGGAAATCGAGGATCCTCGGATAGATCGGTTACGATCGGGGGATGACATATTCGTGTCAGTAGTTACCCAGTTAGGGGTAACCCGGCCTTGTGTTGGCAGAGATCCGGTTTGGTTCTCGGGAACGTCCTTCCAGAGGCGTTCTCATGTGGCAATGGGAAGTTCCTTGGCCTGACCATTTGTTGGAAATCCAATTCCCAATACGAAACCCTGTACGGTTTTAGTTGTAGAACCTATCATTCATTTATGGTGGCGCCCCACTGTTCGGATGGTAGCTATAGTAGACATAGTTCGAAATGTCTATGTTGGCTAAGATTTATATTCTATTTTCGAAATGAATTTTGCCTACACTATGCACTAGTAATAATATCAAATGTTCTTTTTAATGCGTATCAAGCATCTTTGACTATCATAAGGAGAAATCTCCTCCGATTCTGCGTTTGCATTGTGTGTGTGTGCGGGAGGCCTTATGGTAGTCTCATTTTTAAAAGCATTGCGAATTGACTTTAAAAATATTCTTCTATTTTGATTTTAAAGATAAATAAACAGTTTTGAGTTCTCACACCAGTCACATGACTGACTCGGAGTTTATTGTTTTCCTTCCTAAACTCTGGGTGCCCACCAATTTCCACACGGCCAGTCAAGAGTTAAGGTTTATTCAAGATATTCAGGAGTTGCTGGAGGCAAGATGGATGGCATGGCGTATTACTAGTATATAGTATTTCTTTTCCGCTCTTGATGTTGTTTGTTGTTGTACACTCTGATGATGTAATGAAATGTAATGTAATGTAATAACTAATATAGTTCTTTGTTTAAAGATTATTCATTTATTTATTATATGTTGTTCCGCTGCGAATTGTGAGATTCTGTTGTTGTTCTGTTATTTTCTATTTTCTATTTTCTTTTCTCTCTATTTTCTTTCTTTTCTCTCTCTCCTTCTGTCTTTTTCTTTTTCTTAAACATTGAGAATTCGTATTCTGTTCATCTTGAGTTAATCTATGGAGATTAGTGTATATTCAAGGAGTACGGATTTGCGGGTCCTCACAGGAAGGCACCTAGAGTAGAGCTAAATACTTTTCAGTCTCCTGTCTGGTTATTGATGTGATGATATAAATATAAATCAATTCACCTTTATGAGGTCATTGAGTATGTAGTTGTGTGTCAATGTGGCTATTCCAAGACCGAGAGACCATGTGGTAGGTAACCCCTTATACACATATGTTATATCGTCATCTACAAGATAATATGTTACTTTTGCTGCGAACAAGTCATATTAAGCATTTTGACCTCATATTTATTATGTAGTTAGTTGAGATCCAATTGTAGCATAACTGGGGTTATGCCATATCCATGTTTGTCATTTGTTTGCCATGAATGCTTGGTTGTTATTTAACTGTATGTTGATACGGTAGACCCTAGTATGTCCACTTTAAGATTATTTTGGGCATAGTTGTGTGCATGCCATATGGTACATGATGGTTTTGTATATTGATGATAGTTGGATGTGTCAATATTTCACTCATTTTAATATTATACTTCTTGAGGTGTTATTTGACTATTTAGTGATTATGTGATGATAATTACATGTAATGAGATATGATGTTGAACATGTATATATATATACTGAGTTTTCATGCCACTTTAAGATATAATTGTTATACCATGCTAATTATTACTATATTTTGACATCTACATTCTGGACATAGTCTCAGTCATGTGTTATTGATATAATAATCAGGTCAGTACAAGACATTTCAGGATTTAAGGACGACGAAATACCTTACGGTTAATGGGCTAGTTTTGGAGGCTAGTTTATTAGTCGGAATAGATATTGTATAAGTATTTATGTTGCCTCTTATGTACATATGAACGTTGTATGTTGGGACATATGCATTGATATATACTCTATATGTATTTGGACATAGTGGGTAATTGACTTGTTTTTTTGATCCATTTAGACTTGTGTATATCCTCTATTATATATTATCACTGCGTTGATGACTTTGTGTTCTCTATTATTTGTTTTATATTGTGTATTGTTCTATTCTGTAAACACATGTTTTTATTTCTTTATGCCAATACTGAATACGTATAAGAGAGTAGCATAAGATTTTAAATACGTATCTGTGTTAGCCCAAGGGAATATTCATGTGTGACAGCCCAATATTGCCTCATTCTATATATTATCAAACAATATTACCTAGTAATACTCTTCGGTAGTATAGGGATAGAGGTAGGTTGTTACAGATACCTTTCACATTTCACATGACTTCCACTTACTGCTCCATAGTCATAAGAACTCCGTAACTCCTTGTATCCTTGGACAGAGCATTATTTGTTTCGGTCACAACACTAGTTCTAGGCCTTCCTGGCCTTGCTATACTCACTGCCATACACAAAATACACCACTTCATGAAAATTAGGTGAGAAGTAAAGATATATATAATACTCAGTAACAAGTTCACACAGTGCCATATTACTTACATATAATACCCTAATGACCATCCCATATGTCACCATTGACTTAAATATCACATATGAGAGTCGCACAAAAATAGGATGACACATCCAAAGTCTAACTTCTTTAAGGCAAACATGGGTCCATGTTTCTTAGTTGTTCTAACCTAAGATTTGGCACCAATCTATAATGCCTCGGCTCAGTACCCATATCATCAGAGAGAGTTTACTATCCATAAGCACAGAGTAAAGAACATGAAAGGAGCGCTCCATAATATACACTACTTTGAGGTCTACATAGATTTGTGAAAGCATAATATATCATCTCATTGATACATATCTCGTCTCAAACCAAAGCACCATATATGGTGGTTCTCACGATAAAATAATACAGAAATAGTACACATCTAGAAACATCCCAAAATAACACCATCGGAAGCGATTAAAAAGATTATA
This sequence comes from Allium cepa, assembly GCA_030765085.1. NCBI lineage: Eukaryota > Viridiplantae > Streptophyta > Magnoliopsida > Asparagales > Amaryllidaceae > Allium > Allium cepa. The sequence goes on along the minus strand of CM060938.1, from coordinate 453,915,098 downwards.
TATACACAACTAGTGTCAGTGTAGTAGGGGCATCACAAAATAATACATCACATGTCTAAGTACTTGTCTACCCAAAATGATACATCAAAGCCCTCATATGCGTAAGTATCACAACAATTTATATAATATCATGTAAAGCCAACACTGCAAATCAAGACAAACTTAAGTTAAAGATCTAGTATAATAATTACTAAAAGGAATTTCTTTGAAATTTTCCTTTTTCGTCCTGTTGGCAACGCACCAATCCAATTAATTTATGGTGATTTTTTAATTTTAGGATGTGTGTTTTATCTAATGCGTGTAGATCAATGTTAATGAAGTCATAAGAGATAAAGAAGTTATTAAAACTATTTTTAGACTAAAGTAGAGGCTAGCTAGCATTTTAGTTAAGTTAACGGACTACTTTACAATTTTGGGTCTTTGTAGGAATTTAACTAGCTACCTAAAAAAATTTCCTTATTTATTAATAAATTTCCTAATTATTACTCCAAATTACTATCATGAATTTGTATATTTAAAGCGCTAAGCAGTTCCATAGTAATAAAGGCACAACAAGTCATAGTGAGGAGAAAAATAGTGATATATCATTAAATGGCAGAGGAGCAAAAAGTTATATTGGATATAAAATCCAATCTTCTTAGTGGATTTACTATCAGCCGCACATTATTTGTGTAGGAAAAAGAAATGTTATTCACTTCTTCATAATAAAAATTATGAATATCTTGATCCATGCAATTTAGACTTGGGAACTAGAAATAACATTTTAACATATGGTGAGTGCTTGGTGCTTGAACTTAGGCATGTACCTAGCTTTATTGGGTCAAAATGAAAGGTGGTCAAATTAATATCTTCATACTAAAATTGCAAAAGAGGGTGTTAAAAAACCTCATTTAACAGGCAAAAAGTAAATAAAGAAGCTTTAAGTGGATTCACTATTTAATAAGGCCAAACTGAAAAAACATAACGGTCGAAAAACGTAAGCGCTTTAGCGTTGTTTTATTGATTCGTCAAAATGGATTTAGCAACATAGCCATGAATACGAAACCTTCACCTAGTTGATCTACCTTTTACAATGGAAAAAGAATAGGGTCCAAGTTCATTATGGTTCAAAACTCACATATTAACTTCTAATATAAATCGACGTTTTAGTTAAATAAGTAATCAAATCAATTGCTGAGTGAAAATTAGTTGGTCACTAGAATATCTTTTTACAGACTGTCATTGTAACATTGTTCTAACCATTATACCAATTTGCTTAAGTTTTTTTATTTTTAGCTCCTCTTCAAAAATTCTTTGCTCTAGGAATCATGTTCTACCGTAGCCAACCCAACTTTTAAAGTGTATACTAAGCTTACCTTTAAATTGAGTGTGTATTAATGTTAAATTTCAAGAGAAAATCAAATTTCATTGCAATAAAATTCATAAACTCTATTGCTAATCTAGAATTCAAGAAAATTGCAAATTTTACTTTTTTGAAACACGAGGGTATATTGTCATTATCAGATAAGAATTCAACATGATCTAACATTCCATCACTTTGATGTCGCACTTGATCACAAGCTCACGCTACTGAGCTCGACGATGCAGCTTTTATTTTTATTGCTTGGAGCTTCATATTTCACTACAAAAGTGGAAACAAAATTGTTTCTTTGAAAGAATTATTGTAGTCATCGATAAGTTAATTTTGAGTGTAGAAAATGATTTGGATAGTAGAGTCAAAATCTCTTTTCTTTTTAATAAATTAAGAAACTTAGGTGGAATTCGTCAAGATTTATATCTAACGAAATTTGTAATTCACACTTTTCAATTTGAGAGTGGCTTCTCAACAAACACATAAATAAAGGTTAGATATAAATCATAATACAATCATAAGTGAGATTTGTTGCTATGATCCAAATAGTATTTGACAAGGAATAAGAAATAATGTATTTGGAAGTAGGGACTTTTTTTATTCAATATATGTGGTTGTACAATTTGACAAACTGCAGCAATGTTTGGTTTAAAAATAAGTTCTGTTTTTTCAACATGTACGTTAAAATGCATCGTTGAGGAAAGGCGTGGAAAATGACCGATTTGAAATTTTTTTAACATATATTGGAAATGATTTTTTTTTCTTGTTTTCCATCTTTTGGAAATATTAAAAGCTTATCTTCTTTGTTCAATTTCTCCTATTCGTTGGAATGACTGGGATTTTCCAACGTATTTGTCACTACTAGCTCATTTGATATACATATTTTAAACAAAAAAAAACTCATTTTCAATTCAAACACGACGTAAATCTTTTGTTGGAGCATTTTTGATAAAAAAAAAAGACAAACCTAAAGTTAGGGGTGTAAATTTTGTAGGAGTGCCTGATACCAAGCTAGGTTCGAGACTATAAAAAGCCTGGTCTGTTCCGTCCGATTTTCGTTCAAAACATGAACTGGAAAAAAAAGTATGAAAATATAATCGTTGGAGGTTTTTTTCTATTTTTCTTGAATTTTGTAACTTTTTTCCCTTTCAATTCTCGAATGTCAACACGAGTCCATCCATGGTATTCACGTGCCGAGCACCCAAGTACAGGAAAGACAAAACGTTGGAGTAAAAGAAAAAGGAAATGAATCAGAACAAGAAAGAAGAATACAATATCAGAATCTCACACGCGGAATGATAATATATAATATCTCAAAAGGTCTTTATCAAAAGAAATCTTTGATATATATACATCAATCAGCGTAAACTAACCTATCATGGTCTGGATAGTTATAACAGCATGTCCTCACAATCGCTGATAAGTACAAAATAAGTAATATAATGGAAAATAAATATGGAAAGAAATCATCCAGCTCCTCTCCAAGAGCTCCAAAGAACCATAGCTAAATCTAGAAATATACTTGAGCTGACCCAAGTATTATAAGAAAATAACACCCGTATCAGTCTAGTAAACCAACGTGAGAAACTCAAATTTTATGGATTTCTACATAAATAAAATCCTTCAAACGTAAAGATATCTTGAAGTACCATGTCGCATTAGACACAAACAGGCTTTTACCTTACAATTATCCAAACCATTTCTATTACAAAATCTAGTGATAATATAATAATGTCTAAGGTGTGAAATATAAATAATCATGTAGCTGTGATGCATGTGTGCGTACATCACAAATATAATAGGCTATAATCTAAACAGCTAAGGTGTGTTTGCTAATTGTGCAAGATTCCACGGAGGTGCCCTCGGTACTTCGAGAATGATCCCCCTACACAAGGATCAAAGATATCCTTTTGAGCATCGTATATCTCTAGATAAAATATATTATAGGAAAAAACATAGCTGATCCACATCCGAACATATGGCACCGAGTCACATCACCCTCGCATGCATATCTTTAAGTATAACTAGAATGGAGTATCTACACACTTTAAGTTAGTCAAACCTCACAGGCTATGTCTCCTATCTGTGGTTTCTGTCATTACCAATGGCTAAATCGCGTTCAACGTCCCAACAAATGAGTCGTGACTCGAACAGATCTCGAGACACGAGACCCCAACTCAAACAAATTTTGGAAGCACACATGGATTCCCATATATCAATCGATCTCAGAATCACACATGAATTCCCTCATCTAAATCACATATGGATTCTCATATCTCAACAGATCTCGGAATCACACATAGATCCCCATACCCTGAATAGATAATGAACAACTACATGTGTTTGAGCATCTTAAACGGATCTTGAATCTCCACATAATTCCTGCATCTCAAACTAATCACGAACCTCTTCCAAAGCATAGAACAAGTATATGGTTTTAGAGTAGTTATGGTTTCAAGTCATCTTATATATGTACCCTCCCCCACTTATCAGGTACTCCAAAACCGATTGATGGATTTTTGGTAAACTCAACTCCGGTTATATAGGAAATAAACAGACAATACATAAGAGCAGAGATCATCTCCTACCGTTTAAGCGGACAAATTTCCTTATCTTGTGTCCAAGAAGAGAAAAACGAGTTTATACGTAAAGTGTAGCATCACCAAAGATCATTGTACTGTATCTGTGATCCTTCCAGATATTTCCATAGTTATATTTTGGTCAATTTCAGTAACAACGAGAACAATCACATACAGGAAACTAAGTCCCGTATGTTATCAACAAGCAAGTAACACACAAAGCACGGTTGAAACACACAAGCACGATCAAGTTATATAAATGACTTTTAATCCGCTTTTCAATTAACCTTCCTTTATTAATTAAAAACCTCTTTTGTTAGTAAAACCACATTTTACTCAATAAATTTCTTTATTAAAGAAACTTCACTTATTAATGAAACATTACTTTTTAATTAAAAGTTCCATATTTATATCTACATGTTCTAATACTTCTCAAAAGTATTCATATGCTTATCTCAACCACATATTATATGTAACAGCCCGCAAATCTGTACCCTTGAGTCAATACTATTCTACCTAAATTAACTCAAGTTGCACAGAAATACGAACCATTTGGGTTAAAGAAGAAGAGATAGAAGAAGAAAATAGAAAACAACATCAGAATCTAACCATCGCAGTGGAATAAAATATAATAGATAATAAATAATCTTTACTCAAAATCAAATATCTCTGTTTATATATTACATCATCAGAGTACATCAATTTCAGCTCAACAACAATATCATACAAATGGATACACAACAACTCAACACAGCGGAAATATATATATAAACAAGTACGAGAGTACGTATCGTCATCTAGCTCGTCTCCTGAGCTCCACATGTGATATCCCGGAAATTTTGACAATAACAATTTAATAATTTATGTCAAAATTTAATTGATTTGACGATAATGTTAATAATGAAATTGAATTAAAAGTAATAATCTTCTTTAAAATAAATATTTAAACTGATAATCTATCTTTAAAGGCAAATAAATTGTTTTATATTTGTAATGTATACATATCTGTATATATTATAAATAGATAATCTTTGTTTTAAATTTAATAGATATAGGCCTGTTTTCTTATTCTAATATTTTTGATAAATTAAAAAAATTGGATTTAATTTGATATTAAGCTATTAAATAAATAACCATATGATTTTAATACTCAAGATAAAAACTTAACTATTTAAAATTGAGTTTAGCTTAAATTTAAATTTAAATAAAAGGTTTTTTTTTTATGTAGCTGATAAAATAAGTAATTTATTAAATAAGAAGACAAATTCTTTTATGAATTATTTTAATTTAATGATGAGTTATACTTAAACAATCTAATGTAACGTTTTTTACAAATGAATTTAAAGGAGATTGTTATTTTAAAATCTATTTATAAAGGGAAGCTATGGTTTGAAATTTTAAATAAAATCTTTCAAAAATATTTAAAATAAATTTTATAAATGTTAACATAAGTATGTAAAAAAATTATAAGTAAATTAAGTATTGCTAGTTAAGTTTAAAAATAAAAGTGAAGATAAAAATAAACAAAGAGTAAAAAGGCAAAGCGGGTTGTATAAATAGGAGTAAAACCATTAAGTGAATATGCACGCAGGAATCAAAGTGAAGTAAAAAGAAATCCAAGGCAAGAAAATTATATATAAGTAATATATGCAAGACAAAGGAACAAGTGAAACTAATATCTATATACAAGATAAATAAGGTATAACCAAACAAAGCAATAATAAAAATGTTAAGTACATGAAGTAGATAAACAAACCAGGTTGAAGCATCTTGTATGTAACCTGTAAGTGATTATGCAAAGCAAGTAAAAGAAAATATTAAGTACTTAAGGTATGAAAGCAAAACAGATAAAGAAACAAAGTGTAAATGAGATATGTATGTTGCCAGTAACAGATGCATGGAAAATAAACAAAGTAATAATAAAATGTATATGTACACATGAGGTAAGGAATAAGACAAATGACAATAAAAGCAACCATGCAAGATTTTATTTGTATGTAACCTGTAAAATATACATAAAGGACATCTCCTTTAATAGTAGCATACATTTTTGTCAACTCGAAATATATAGAATCAAGTCAGCCTCCACAATCTTGCCTGATAAGACAAAGAAAAAAATATATGAACAAACTAAAATGCCTATACCAGATAACACCTTCCTGTACAAGCCTGTCTTCTCTATATAGGCAATACTCTTTGTTTCATTTTCTTTCATAACTTAGAAAACCAGAAAGCAAGAAAAGAAAAGCATGTTCATAAACAACACCATACAACTAAACAAAAGCAAGGAGTTTTAAAACAGAAAGATCAAAGCAAAAACATTTTACAATTTCAGAAGTTCAAAACAGTTTGCAAAGCTTTGTCTTCATTCTTCGAATCTGTGAGTAACATTACAAATTTAAATAATTTAAGTTATAAATTATGTTGCATACTCATTTATGAAATAATATGTTTGTGATGTAAATATATAATTATGTCTCTGTGCATATATGTGTGTGCATACTGTGCTTATGTTTTGAGCTCTTTCTTGATTCCCAGGTTCATGTTTTTATTCAAAATCCCTTCCACATGATCCAGATTCTGGTTAGAACCTGCTTGTCAAACTAATATTGTTTGATTAACCCAATTTTATGTTTAAAAATCTAAGGAAGCTAAATAATGTTTGTTTATCACTGGAAATATAAAAAAAACAGAGTATATTAAACAAAGTGAAACCCAAACTTTATAATTTATGAATTCAGTATTATAAATTGAAATAACAACTACAACATGATTTTTAACACTAGAATCATAAATTTTTAACTGGGAATAAAGGAGCAGTTCTGGGTAGAACTGGAAATGAACTGGAATGGGACTTTGGGGGTTTTCTGGTGATCCAAGAGGTTGGAATGGTCGGGATTTTAGATGATGATGGAAGGCTTATCAGTGAATCAAGGAAAATTAGCTGGAGATAGATCAGAGTTTGGTGGAGGTAGCGGTGGTGGTTTCTTTTATGGAACCCTAGTTTTAGTAATGGTCAGTAAACGATCCATCGTGGCTTCGACTGTTGATCGAGTGTTTTGAGGTTTTGAGAGATGGAAGGTTGGGCGTAAGCGAAGTCGTGGCCGGAGTAGCCGATCTTCTGGTGGTTGGTGCGGCGAGAACGAGTCGTTGCCAGGTTGTAGGGGTTGTTTGCTCTTGTGTTTCTAGGTTCTGGTGCTTGTTGTTTGAGCACTCAAATTTGTTTTCGAGTTGGAGAGTTGATCTAATGATTGAGTTAGGGTGTTTGGGTGATTTTGGGAGTTGGAAGATCATCACTGATGATCGGAAATGGCCAGCGGTAACGTGCATGTGCACGGTGTTCATTGGTGGATGCAGTGGGTTTTTTTGTTCTGGGCAGGAAATGGGACTCGAGTGTTTACTGTTGTTGAGGGTTTTACTCGAGTATGTTCAAATTTGACTCGAAGTAAAATGTAGGGGCCTGGGTAAGTTAGTAACAGGTTTTAAAAACCTGTAAGGTTTAAAATTTCTTTAAACCTGGATTTTAAAATGAGAAATAGATATTTAAAATAGGTATTTAAATCAAAGATAAGTTTGGATTCAAATGAAGTTTGAATCTCAGTTTAAGGTAAAATAAAGTTTTAAAATTTTAAATTATTTGTAACCATTTTAAAAAGGGGGATTGTTGCTCGAGTTTCACTCGAGTGATTCAAGTGTTTGACTCGAAGAAATTTGGGGTTTTGCTCGAAGAATTTTTTGTTTATCTCGGGTATTTTAGTTACAGGGTTTAGAACCTGTAAGTTTTATAAAATTTGTAAAACTGGGTTTTTAAATGAAAAAAATAGGTATTTAAACAAAGTTTAAATCAAGTTAAGTTTGGTTTCAAAAGTAGTTTGAATCTCAGTTTTTAAATAAATACAGTTTTTTTTAAATTTAAATTTGTTTTAAACAAATTTGAATGATAAAGTGAATTTTTAAATTTGATTTAAATTCCAAATGAAATCGTGTTTAAATTCTTTTAATCTTCTATTTTAAGATAATTATTCTTTAAATTGTAAAATAAAAAGGAGTTTGGAAATTGTTTTAACTTGTTAAGATGAATTTGACTTCATTTTAAATCTTAAATTTAAAATGAAATTTAAAAGTAAATTTTAAATTAAATTTTTTAAAATACCTTATTAATGATAAATTGATCATTAAATAGAAAAAGGTTTTAAAGACTTAAGGATTTGTAATTATTCAGTTAACTAAATGGATAATAAGTGACTTGAATTAATTAACTTAGAAATTGAGAGTTTAAATTTATTTAAATAAGATATAAGTTAATTAATTTAAGGTAAATCAATTGGTAATTAAGAATCATTGATTAAATAAGGTCTAATTTTTAATTAATGATTGGTAATCAATTAATGAATTAATTAAGGATTAATTAATGAGTTATTGAGATTAATAAAAATGTAACTGATAATAAATTTTAGTTAATTACTTTAGGAAAAGTAATTAAAGAATTATAAATAGTTAATCGAGGTCATTAACTAAGATTATGAAATAATCAATTAATGGGATTAAATTTAATAATTATTATTTAAAATAAGCAATTGTGGATTGTTAGGCATAATTACTAATAAAAGTAATTAAGGAATTAATTACTCATTGTAATTAATTCATTTTAATATGAATTGTTTAAGTTAATTAATTAAGTTAATTAATTTAAATAATTAATTGATGATGTGATAAATATAATTACTTAGGGAAGTAAGTAATGATAATTACTGGATGTAATTAACCGAGGGTGATTTAATAGTGAAAGTAATTGGAATATAATTACTTCGCATAATGAATCAAGGGATTAATTGAAAGCAAATTAATTAAAGAGTAATTTATTTATTTGATAGAGTAATTAAAGATAGTTGATTACTGAATGATATTAATCACAGGTGATTAGTAAATGTGGTTTAATTAAAAAGAGATTAATTAGTGTAATTAAAGATTTAAGTAATTAATTATAGTTAATCAATTTAATAAATAATTAGAGGTTAATTTCTGTATTTAGTTAAGGTTAACTAATTTGTGAAAATAAATTAAAGGATTATTACTTGGGTGAAATTAAAGTTAACTAATCAAGAGTGATTAATTAAATTGAATAATTGGATGATGATAAATTAATTGATGGACAATTAATTATAGATATATAAGCAAGATTTATGATTATGAAGTAATTAATTTAATTCACTTTAAATTAATTAGAGATGCAAGTAATTAATTTAATTCATTTTAAATTAATTATAGCTGATATGATTGCTTATGTATGGATGATGATATCATTTACCTTGAATGATTTGAGATCTCGAATATGAGATATTTATGCTGTGTAATATGGATGCTTAGTTTAAGTATGATGATATTTATTATCTGTTTGTGATGGAATATGATTTATCTGTTCATGATGATGAAGTGATTATCTATTATGATATTGTGAATTATCTATCTGTGTATATATGGATAATTGAACTGAATTTGTTTTAAACTTTAAAACAACTTGGCCTTAAAAGACACGTTTTGGATTTCGATGAGACCGGGATCGGGTTTGCTACATTACAGCGTGATAGGGGGTTCTCGCTTTGCGTTAGGTGGCGAACGGGTGATTCTTACCCCTACATTCCCCCGGGGTAGTATAAGGCCTTCACAGTTGGTATCAGAGCACTAGGTTGAGTGAATACCTAGGCTCTTGAGTGATTTCTATCTTGAGAGAGCGTATTTGTAATTTTGATATATAAATATATTTATATTCATTTCTACCTATTTGTTGGGTTACTTGTCCGGGTTATCCAATATAAGTTATAAAGGTAGATAGGGTAGTGGTATGTGTAACACGACTGCCAATGGTTGGAGTTTGAGTATTTGAGGTTGGAGGTGTATCTGACGAAACTGTAGACCTAATACCGTCTCGAGTAAGTTTTGAATAGTGTAAGGATTTCATCGATCTCTAAAGGAAACTTGTTAAGGTTCGGAGTTCATTTTTGAAGCGTAAGTTTGGATGAGCTAGAGTTTGGACCTATCGGTTTGGCATGAGCAAATCCGGATATCTTACCTAAGGGTGTAGTAGTTGTGTGATGAGACACAGTGATTATGGATGTCTTCGAAGATGTTTCTTCGGAAACAAGTTAAGAAGTGTATCTTCTTCAGCGTTGTGGCTAAGTTCAGTGGGGTGCTTCTGTTTGGTTTGAGGTCTGAGTTTCTCGAAGAGCTTTGGATAGGAAGTCTTGGCATCTGAGTCAGCAGTGCAGCTCGAAGTGTTCTTTGTGCTATCAAGGAGATCTTCTGTCTTGGCAGTTTTTCTTGAAAAGATCTCAGGAGCAGCAGAGTTATTCCATTTCTTCGATGGATTGGCTAATTAAGTGTAGGTTGTTCTGTTTGATAAAGAGAGAACAGTTTTTCTTTGGTAGTGGACTAGATTGATCGCAAAAGTGACTTGCGATTGTTGAGTTTCTCTTGGGTTATTTGATTTTTCTGAATGTCTTCAGGAAGTTAGAATTTTGTCCGTATCTGAGTTTGGTATCGACTGAATTCCAGAAGTGGTACCTATGGTTCAGCTTAATAGTAGGATGGTTTTTGGATGAGAGAGATTGGAGAAGCAGCTCGAGTTTTGGAAGAATTTCTGAGTATCTTTTGTGGATCTGTTGAACCATAGTTCTTAGATGTGTTGTCCAGTTTGTCCTCGTGATCATCATCAGCATTTTCATCCGCTCAGTCAGAGTTGCGCAGTGGAAGCATGGTGGCAGCTGTTTGGTGTGGAAACAACTGGAATTTGCAGTGTTTTGGATTAGAGAGTTTCTACAGGAATTTTTCAGGATCTGAGGCCCGATATGGAGTACATCTGTATTATCTTTTCATGAGAGAAGTAAGATCAGCCTGCTGATTTTGGAATTGAGTTGTGTTCTGATTTTTGAAGTTGATCTTGGGAAGATCGTTTGTTGGGTTGTTTTTGGTTTATTTTGTTTCTGGTTCAGATTGTTTCTGGGGGTATCATCAAGGGTTGGGCTGATCAATAATGATGTAGGCAACCCAGGATCGTCAGAAGAGTATTGTGAATAAAAGACGGAGATTCGTAGTTAGAGACTTTGTTGTTGTTGGGGTTTTCTTCGATCAATGGGAACTATAAGATTGGATAAGATTGGGAAGCTAGCTTCGAGATATTTGGATCTTTTTCTGTTGTTCTTCTCAGAATTAGTAATTGGTCTTCAGGAGTGGATTGCCAGTTTGGATAACTGGAATTCGGAGTGTTTCACGTATCTCTGAGAGAGTACGTGCATGAGCTATCTCTGATTGTAGAACCAGCAGTTCAGGGAATTTCGATTGTTGAGTCAGACTTGAGTTTGGTCTGATATTTTGATTCGTTTTGTAGATCTAGATGAGTGGGAACTTAGTAGCTTAGTAGTATTGATTGTTTGGATTCCGTAAAGAGAGTATCCCAATATTTATACTTGGGGAAACTCGAGAAAATTCTATCCAGAATTTTGTCTGGATTATTAGATTTGTTTGATTAGATGAATTGTTTGCTATGCTTGTGTTTTAAAACTAAATCTTTAATTAGATTATTAAATTACCTTTGTTTTAAATTTCGGGGACGAAATTCTTTTAAGGGGGGAGGAATGTGATATCCCGGAAATTTTGACAATAACAATTTAATAATTTATGTCAAAATTTAATTGATTTGACGATAATGTTAATAATGAAATTGAATTAAAAGTAATAATCTTCTTTAAAATAAAAATTTAAACCGATAATTTATCTTTAAAGGCAAATAAATTGTTTTATATTTGTAATGTATACATATCTGTATATATTATAAATAGATAATCTTTGTTTTTAATTTAATAGATATAGGCCTGTTTTCTTATTCTAATATTTTTGGTAAATTAAAAAAATTAGATTTAATTTGATATTAAGCTATTAAATAAATAGCCATATGATTTTAATACTCAAGATAAAAACTTAACTATTTAAAATTGATTTTAGCTTAAGTTTAAATTTAAATAAAAGGTTTGTTTTGTTTTTTTATGTAGCTGATAAAATAAGTAATTTATTAAATAAGAAGACAAATTCTTTTATGAATTATTTTAATTTAATGATGAGTTATACTTAAACAATCTAATGTAACGTTTTTTACAAATGAATTTAAAGGAGATTGTTATTTTAAAATCTATTTATAAAGGGAAGCTATGGTTTGAAATTTTAAATAAAATCTTTCAAAAATATTTAAAATAAATTTTATAAATGTTAACATAAGTATGTAAATAAATTATAAGTAAATTAAGTATTGCTAGTTAAGTTTAAAAATAAAAGTGAAGATAAAAATAAACAAAGAGTAAAAAGGAAAACCGGGTTGTATAAATAGGAGTAAAACCATTAAGTGAATATGCAAGCAGGAATCAAAGTGAAGTAAAAAGAAATCCAAGGCAAGAAAATTATATATAAGTAATATATGCAAGACAAAGGAACAAGTGAAACTAATATCTATATACAAGATAAATAAGGTATAACCAAACAAAGCAATAATAAAAATGTTAAGTACATGAAGTAGATAAACAAACCAGGTTGAAGCATCTTGTATGTAACCTGTAAGTGATTATGCAAAGCAAGTAAAAGAAAATATTAAGTACTTAAGGTATGAAAGCAAAACAGAGAAAGAAACAAAGTGTAAATGAGATATGTATGTTGCCTGTAACAGATGCATGGAAAATAAACAAAGTAATAATAAAATGTATATGTACACATGAGGTAAGGAGTAAGACAAATGACAATAAAAGCAACCATGCAAGATTTTATTTGCATGTAACCTGTAAAATATACATAAAGGACATCTCCTTTAATAGTAGCATACATTTTTGTCAACTCGAAATATATAGAATCAAGTCAGCCTCCACAATCTTGCCTGATAAGACAAAGAAAAAAAAATATGAACAAACTAAAATGCCTATACCAGATAACACCTTCCTGTACAAGCCTGTCTTCTCTATATAGGCAATACTCTTTGTTTCATTTTCTTTCATAACTTAGAAAACTAGAAAGCAAGAAAAGAAAAGCATGTTCATAAACAACACCATACAACTAAACAAAAGCAAGGAGTTTTAAAACAGAAAGATCAAAGCAAAAACATTTTACAATTTCAGAAGTTCAAAACAGTTTGCGAAGCCTTGTCTTCATTCTTCGAATCTGTGAGTAACATTACAAATTTAAATAATTTAAGTTATAAATTATGTTGCATACTCATTTCTGAAATAATATGTTTGTGATGTAAATATATAAGTATGTCTCTGTGCATATATATGTGTGTATATTGTGCTTATGTTTTGAGCTCTGTCTTGATTCCCAGGTTCATGTTTTTATTCAAAATCCCTTCCACATGATCCAGATTCTGGTTAGAACCTGCTAGTCAAACTAATATTGTTTGATTAACCCAATTTTATGTTTAAAAATCTAAATAATGTTTGTTTGTCACTGGAAATATATAAAAAAAACAGAGTATATTAAACAAAGTGAAACCCAAACTTTATAATTTATGAATTCAGTATTATAAATTGAAATAACAACTACAACATGATTTTTAACACTAGAATCATAAATTTTTAACTGGGAATAAAGGAGCAGTTCTGGGTAGAACTGGAAATGAACTGGAATGGGACTTTGGGGGTTTTCTGGTGATCCAAGAGGTTGGAATGGTCGGGATTTTAGATGATGATGGAAGGCTTATCAGTGAATCAAGGAAAATTAGCTGGGGATAGATCAGAGTTTGGTGGAGGTAGCGGTGGTGGTTTCTTTTATGGAACCCTAGTTTTAGTAATGGTCAGTAAACGATCCATCGCGGCTTCGACTGTTGATCGAGTGTTTTGAGGTTTTGAGAGATGGAAGGTTGGGCGTAAGCGAAATCGTGGCCGGAGTAGCCGATCTTCTGGTGGTTGGTGCGGCGAGAACGAGTCGTTGCCAGGTTGCAGGGGTTGTTTGCTCTTGTGTTTCCAGGTTCTGGTGCTTGTTGTTTGAACACTCAAATTTGTTTTCGAGTTGGGGAGTTGATCTAATGATCGAGTTAGGGTGTTTGGGTGATTTTGGGAGTTGGAAGATCATCACTGATGATCGGAGATGGCCAGCGGTAACGTGCATGTGCACGGTGTTCATTGGTGGATGTAGTGGGTTTTTTTGTTCTGGGCAGGAAATGGGACTCGAGTGTTTACTCGAGTTGTTGAGGGTTTTACTCGAGTATGTTCAAATTTGACTCGAAGTAAAATGTAGGGGCCTGGGAAGTTAGTAACAGGTTTTAAAAACCTGTAAGGTTTAAAATTTCTTTAAACCTGGGTTTTAAAATGAGAAATAGATATTTAAAATAGGTATTTAAATCAAAGATTAGTTTGGATTCAAATGAAGTTTGAATCTCAGTTTAAGGTAAAATAAAGTTTTAAAATTTTAAATTATTTGTAACCACTTTAAAAGGGGGGATCGTTGCTCGAGTTTCACTCGAGTGATTCGAGTGTTGGACTCGAAGAAATTTAGGGTTTTGCTCGAAGAAGTTTTTGTTTATCTCGGGTATTTTAGTTACAGGGTTTAGAACCTGTAAGTTTTATACAATTTTTAAAACTGGGTTTTTAAATGGAAAAAATAGGTATTTAAACAAAGTTTAAATCAAGTTAAGTTTGATTTCAAAAGTAGTTTGAATCTCAGTTTTTAATTAAATAGAGTTTTTTTTAATTGAAATTTGTTTTAAACAAATTTGAATGATAAAGTGAATTTTTAAATTTGATTTAAATTCAAAATGAAATCGTGTTTAAATTCTTTTAATCTTCTATTTTAAGATAATTATTCTTTAAGTTGTAAAATAAAAAGGAGTTTGGAAATTGTTTTAACTTGTTAAGATGAATTTGACTTCATTTTAAATCTTAAATTTAAAATGAAATTTAAAAGTAAATTTTAAATTAAATTGTTTAAAATACCTTATTAATGATAAATTGATCATTAAATAGAAAAAGGTTTTAAAGACTTAAGGATTTGTAATTATTCAGTTAACTAAATGGATAATAAGTGACTTGAATTAATTAACTTAGAAATTAAGAGTTTAAATTTATTTAGATAAGATATAAGTTAATTAATTTAAGGTAAATCAATTGGTAATTAAGAATCATTGATTAAATAAGGTCTAATTTTTAATTAATGATTGGTAATTAATTAATGAATTAATGAAGGATTAATTAATGAGTTATTAAGATTAATAAAAATGTAATTGATAATAAAATTTAGTTAATTACTTTAGGAAAAGTAATTAAAGAATTATAAATAGTTAATCAAGGTCATTAACTAAGATTATGAAATAATCAATTAATGGGATTAATTTTAATAATTATTATTTAAAATAAGCAATTGTGGATTGTTAAGCATAATTACTAATGAAAGTAATTAAGGAATTAATTACTCATTGTAATTAATTCAGTTTAATATGAATTGTTTAAGTTAATTAATTAAATTAATTAATTTAAATAATTAATTGATGATGTGATAAATATAATTACTTAGGGAAGTAATTAATGATAATTACTGGATGTAATTAACCGAGGGTGATTTAATAGTGAAAGTAATTGGAATACAATTACTTCGCATAATGAATCAAGGGATTAATTGAAAGCAAATTAATTAAGGAGTAATTAACTTATTTGATGGAGTAATTAAAGATAGTTGATTACTGAATGATATTAATCAGAGGTGATTAATAAATGTGGTTTAATTAAAAAGAGATTAATTAGTGTAATTAAAGATTTAAGTAATTAATTATAGTTAATCAATTTAATAAATAATTAGAGGTTAATTTCTGTATTTAGTTAAGGTTAACTAATTTATGAAAATAAATTAAAGGATAATTACTCAGGTGAAATTAAAGTTAACTAATCAAGAGTAATTAATTAAATTGAATAATTGGATGATGATAAATTAATTGATGGACAATTAATTATAGATATATAAGCAAGATTTATGATTGTGAAGTAATTAATTTAATTCACTTTAAATTAATTAGAGATGCAAGTAATTAATTTAATTCATTTTAAATTAATTATAGCTGATATGATTGCTTATGTATGGATGATGGTATCATTTACCTTGAATGATTTGAGATCTCGGATATGAGATATTTATGCCGTGTAATATGGATGCTTAGTTTAAGTATGATGATATTTATTATCTATTTGTGATGGAATATGATTTATCTGTTCATGATGATGAAGTGATTATCTATTATGATATTGTGAATTATCTATCTGTGTAGATATGGATAATTGAACTAAATTTGTTTTAAATTATAAAACAACTTGGCCTTAAAAGACACGTTTTGGATTTCGATGAGACCGGGATCGGGTTTTCCATATTTGGAAGTCCGAAAACCACATCGATCCAAATTAACGATAGGTCGTGAATCTGAAGTGAAGAAGAAGATTCAGAATGCAAGGGTTATCATCGTTAACTCTGAGGGTGATTCCAAAATGAGTGTAACGAGATAATGCCTTCGGTTTCGTTCGAACCCGGAACGAACATGTATGGATTGAATGCTTTCAGAACATCGTCAGGGGGGCGATGAGCATTCTAAGAGATGTGTTCTCTAAAGGTAATCGTAGCCTCAAGCCTCATCAACGGGGAATGGCTAAAATAGGGGAGGTGCAGCTAGGTTAGGTGGGTCATGCCCAAGCAGGATAAGATTTTCCCCTGTCTAGATGTCCCTATTTATTTAGCTGTATGGACAGTTGTGAGCTCCAACTGTCGGGGTTATCTTGTTCGGGACTGTTCAGTAAGGAATAGTTCCGGCCTTGTGTTGTAGGGAGTCGGGAGTGATACTCGGTACGTTGATCTAGGCAACGTACTGTGACGTGCGGTACCCCAGTAGCCCTGCCATTGTATGGAATCCAAAATCCAATAAGCGCCCTCGGTTTTGATTGTATTACCCACTTTTGTGGCTAGTAGCTGGAATTTGATGATGTAACAATTTCAGCTATTTTCTATTTACTTGAAAACCCTAGACCTATTATAATATCACAGAATTTCCTATTAAATGATTTGGTTAGCGTAAGGTAAAAACTTACCATATTTATTCGTAGGAAGTCTTACATGATACCTTTTGTTTTCAAATATTTTCAAAGTTAAGCAACTTTAACCTGTTACTCATACCAGATCCATGTCTGACCCGGAGTTTATTTTTGTTTTTCATAAACTCACGGGTACTCAAATTTTTATGAGTAGCCAGGGGATTCAGGTTAGCTTTGACGAATTATGGAGGAGCAATGGAGCAGGAGGCTTCTACGTTGTAGATGATATATATAGTATTCCGCTGTGTTGGTATCTCTGTATTGTATTGTATATTGACTTGTATAACTAGACAGGTGTTTATAACTGCCTAGTATGTGTTGTATGATCTGTATAACTCTGATATATGTACATTATGTAATAGTTATGTGATCTATTATATTTTGTTCCATTCCGCTGTGAGATTCTGATGTTGTTGTTCTTTCTTCTCTATCTTTTCTATTTTCTCATCCCTTCCTTTCTTAAAGACGATACGTCTTTCTGGGCATAGAAGGGCGGGTCGTCACACCACAGCATCATATCATGAATCCTACAACACTCGGTCTGACCCGAGCATTACAGTTAAATAACACCCGAGTCAGTCTGGAATACCACGTGAGAAAATCACACCCAGTTGATTATTAAAGTTTCAAAAATCCTTTGAAAACAAAAGCATCTCGTAAGACCACGCCACAAATAAATATGTCGGGTTTTTACCTTACGATAGCTAAAACAATTTTTATAGAAATCCTCTGATATTATAATAGGGTCAATATACAAATACTTATAAAATAGCCAAAATTGTTACATCTATTAAATTCCAGCTACTAGCCACAGAGTGGGTAATACAAACAAAACTCGTACAAGGCTCGTAGGGAGAATGGATTTCCAACTAATGACTAGGCACTGGGGTACCACCTGTCATAATACGGGGCCTAGATCACCGTACCGAGGAGTACGCCCGCTCCCCTGCAACACAAGGCCGGGACTACCCCTTACTGGATAATCCCGAGTGAGATCACCCCGCGGTTGGGATCAGCAACCGCCCACTAAGCCGAAATAAAAAGGGACATCTAGACTGGAATGACCTCACCCTGCTTGGGTGCTACCCACCTAGCCTTGCTGCATATCCCTTGATTTTCAGTCATTCCCATTTGATGAGGCTTGAGGCTAAGCGTTACCTTTTTAGAACATATCCCTTAGAATGCCCATCGTCCACCTGACAATGTTTCGCAAGCATTCATCCATACAAGTCCGCCTCGGGTTCGAACGGAACCGAAGGCACTATTCCTACTACATCCATTTTGGAAATATCCTCAGGATTAGTAGCGATTAGCCCTTGCACTTCACCGCTCCATCTTCGAGTCCAAAATCGTTTTTCACGAAAACGTACAAACTGGATCGAAGTGGTTTTCGAGAAATTAATCTCGATCCCGGTCTCTTCGAAACGATCAACGCATTTGGCCAATATTGATAGTCGGTTATTTAACTATCAATTAATATTCACAAACAACCATCAACCAATAATTTTCCAAATTATTTATTAATCCCAAAATATCTTCACAAGATATATTTCTATTTTCAATCCTTTGAAAACAGTCTCAAAACCATCTTCCTTTTCAGAATAAACTTTTCCAAATATTTTCTATCTCCTCTGAAATTACCAAGCACAAAACTAGATTTTTAAAATAATTTAAAACACTTTACTTAGAAATGTACTTTATAACATTTAAGTTAAAACTACTTCAATGATTTGTTAAAAATACATACTATATGAATATTTGAAAATAATGTTACTAAATAAAATATAAAACTAGATTTCACTTTTAAAAATAAAATACTAAGTCACTCTTTAAATAATTATTGCTATAATAGATTAAAATAATTATTGCTATAATAGATTAAAAGGAAATGCTTACTTTAGAATTTAAATATTTAGAAATAGTAAATTTTTCAAAACATACTTCTTAAAACAACTTTAAACTTTTAATTTATATTTAAAAATTTACTTTGAAGACGTACTTGGTTATTCAGAGAGAAATTTCCAATCTCAATCACTTAAATCAATTTTCCAAATTGATTCCCAATTTATTCCATTTGAAATAAATTTCTTTACTTATCAGTTCATTTCAGAATTCATTAATTATGGACTTTATTATTATTTTCAGTTTGATTTTTAAATCCTTTAGCTGAAATATACAAATTTCAGGTTATTCCCAATTTCTTCTTTATTCTTCTTAAATAATTTAAATCCTAAATTTAAAATAAATGTTTTGTTCTTTTAAACAATAACATTGAAGTTTAAGTTTCATTAACTTTCTGTTTATTTAAATTTTCCTTCCCATACTCAAGATTTATTTATTAAAATTTTAAAGTCACTTTATTTCCTTTCCAGTTCATTCATAAATTTATTCAACTTTTCTATAATTATTTTACTTACCATTTCACTTCTTTTATCTTCATTCCCAAACTCAAATTATATATTTGGTAATTCATTATTGCCCGATTATAACAATCAAGCCATAGCATTCAATATTTCTACATAATTCATTACAGAATATCAAATATTCAGAATAGAGAATATTAAATAATTAAATAAAGTTGAGGGGTCCAGTTGGATCCCTCCAACCTGTTTTTCCTGCATCCACAGATGTTAGCACAATATAAAATGCCAATTCCAAATATATACCACACTACAACACATAAATCAATTCAACCATTTCAAACAATTATTTAAATTTAATCATTTAAATTTAAATTTAACTGAGTGAGATTAACTCACCTTTGACCTTGTTTGCAACCTGATCTATTCCGATTGGCTCCCTCATGATTTGGACCTTAAACAAACAATATACGGTTTATAAATATTCGAACTTATCGGAAATAAATTTCCATTCATTAACATTTTCCCATGATTTTAGACTACCATTACTATTCCCATTTTAAATTTAAATCTACCAGGTTAATAAAATTATAAACTTTACTTTTAAAATTTTTGATAAACAGATTAAATTAAAAGTTTTTACTTACTTAACCTGCATAAAAAAATGTTTAAAAGATGAAATTTTCCTATGATATATACATATTCTCCCTTTTAAATCGTTTATAACAAAAATGTGTATATCTTTATATATATATATATATATATATATATATATATATTTAAAACAATACTGTAATATGCCCGAAACCCAAAACTACTTTTATAAACAATACATAAACTGATAAACGTTATTATTTGACAAATCCATTTAGCTGTTTGACAACGTAATATTATCAGTAATTAGATTTAATCAACCAATTTTTAATTAATAATTTAGCTAGTTAAATTTCATGTCTCTATTTTTAAATAAAACAGGAGTTAAGTACTGAGATAATTTAGAAAATTAAAAAGAAAAAACAACTCGAATACCTTCCTCAAAGCAACAACAAACACAAACTCTTCTCCCCGACATCCCTCGGCCACACGCGCTTCCTACTGACCCAAACCCTAACTCGAACGAGCGTTGATGATTATCGCGACCCGAGTACGAACCAAACCACTGGAATCACCACACGCGAACATCCCACTTGACGCCGTGACCCCCCCCCCCCCCAATCCCAAATCGCCTCGCGAACATCCAGCTGCGTCTCCCCTACATCAAGGCCCGCTCGCGAATGCCCCTCGCTCTACTTCGACCTATGTGACTTGATTCAAAATCGATTCAAGTTCGAACGACAGGGGCCCTAGGATTTTTGAATCGAAATTGATTCGATTCGATTTGAGGAGGGTTCGGCCCCTTTGATTTTGAATTTATTTTCGAATGAAAGAAGAATGGGAGAGGAGGGACGAAACAGAAATGAAGAATCGTGATTTCAATTCAAAAGGTTCGGCCATTTTTTTGAACGAAATTACTTTGTTTTGAACCAAGTTATTTTGTTTCCTGCACGAAGAAAATATCTAATATTTTTTTATTATTTAATCAAACGAAGAAGTGTATGGAAGAAGCTACGGAAACGCATTCACTTCGACTAGATTTGATTTTGAATGAGGAGAGAGCGTGCTTTGAAAGGAAAAGGGGAAACACGAGTAGATGGTTGCGTGAAAAAATCACCTAGCTACAGTGTTTTGAAAAAAATTAAAAGCTGAAGCAGGGTTGGAAAAAGTTTTGATAAAAATTTGATGAAGATATATTCTCAACTAATGTGAATTTTGTGTCATATTCAAATTTTAAAATTTTACATTTAAATCGACTTGAACTTTCAATATAAATCTCAACGCGTTTATATATCGTACGCTGACACAACAACTCCAAATGCCACAAAAATTGAAACCCGATAATAAATCAATATTACGGACCCAATGAAACTGGTTTCGTCGAAATCCGAGACTGTGCCTCGGAAGGCTATTTTAAATATCGGTCTAAACGACAAAATTTCAAAACTGAGCAAACCACTATTAAATTTAAATTTTACAACTTCTATTATCTTCAGTATTATCAATATAAATTTTACAAGCCTTTAAATTATCTTTTATAGGCTTAAAATTCCAGATTCAATATCTTACTCAACTTCAAATTGTTTAATTCAATAATTCAATTATCAAATAAATTGTGATATTCGTAATTCAAGTTAAAATTACTCTATTGGATATTTAAAATCAATTAAATATTTCGATTTTAATTGCTTGAAAATTCCGAGTCGTCACATTCCTCCCCCCTTAAAAGAATTTCGTCCTCGAAATTACTAATTTGGAATAATAGTCTAATACCCGTTTACTTATTTCCCAAAACCAAACAAATCAATATCTTACTAATGTTCTTCTTATAAAAGACCCGTTATCATTCTTATTAACTTCTCAACTCTCCCATAGTTTCAAACTATACTATTCGTTTCACCATTCAAGTTTCAATTTGAAACCAAATCTTGAATTATCAAAATTTTCTCAAAAATTTTCTAACTCCATAAATTCCCGAAAAATTTCGCCAGCGTCTCCTTTGCGCGGCTAACACGGTACAACTACAAAATGGCTCTATGGCCTCCCAAATCCAAAAAGAAAACAAAAAGGCCAAGTGGTTCAATCCAAAATCCCAATCAAATTTCACAGAAATTTAAACACATACCTTTTTGTCGAGCATTTCAAATTTATCTTCTGAAATCAAAATCAATTCTCTTTTCCCTTAATATTACCTGCATATCTTACATAGCACTAATATCCATTCACAATATTCCAAAACATTTTATCGACTTTCTCACAAAATGCCAATATCTATTCATTCCAATATTGACTTAAATTATATTAGCAGTATCAATTTTCATTTAAGAATTCACCATTCTCTCTTAAGTTTAGTATAAGCATTTTATATGTTTCTTTATTTATTTCCGTATTACCACTTCAGTTTATATCTATTTCTATTCAAATTAATTCTTTCATTTCCATATGAATTCAATTTATCTTTAACTCTGAATATTTAAATTTTATTTTTCATTTATAACTAATTCATGTCATTCCTCTAAATTGGTTTCTTTTACTAATTTATTTTAACTTCCAGTTTGAAACCGTTTTGTCGTTAACAAAATTTTCCAAAAAATTTTCTAACTCCCAAAATTTTGACAAAGTCCCCTTTGTACAGAGGAGCTTTTGCAATTTGACAATAGATATAAATATATATACATCGACCCACACGGTTGGAAAAATCAAAAACAGTTCATATTTCCTATTTTTATTGCGTAGGCGTACCTTATTTAGCATTTCAAGCAAGCAGCTTATTATTTTTAGCAAATAGCACAACCAAATCCAGCCACACGGCTCCCAGGTACCTGTACTTACTTAATTTAAACATGTAAGTGCCAAATATATGCAATTTAACTATATTTCACTTAGTTGCAATGGTTAAAACATGTGAATTCTAAAGAAATGCACATCCAACATTTTCCGTAAGCAATTTTTTACAACTTTCATACTAATTCAACTGTTTTAATTAATTTATAAACCATTTTCATTCAATTTGAATGGTTTTCAATCCATTCGTATACCACTTCATCAATTTGAATGGTTTAAAACTCAATCGCTTACATTTAATTTATTCTTAAGCAAACTGAACTCATATCTAATTCAATTGCTTCCAAAATCAATTTATTTTACCCTTATCAACACATAGAATTTTAATTACTTCCATTTACATACAACGACAATTTATTTCATGCAATTCGACGAGATTTATGTGAATAAATAAGTATTTATGTTTATAACCAATTTAAATTGATTTCAACTCAATTTATACTTAATTCTATTCCATTTTCAAATTCATTCACAATCCATATATTCTCATTTCCATTTCATTTCAGATTGGAATTCATTCACTTGCATTTCATTTTATTAACCAAACTAGTTTATTCAAAACCATTAACAACTTAGGTTCATCTTCATTACCTATTAAATTTTATTCACAGTCCACTCATTTATACTTCATTTCTTATCCACATTCATTTAAATCCATTCTATTAAACTTGAAACATTCTATTTTCTTATTGTCTCATGTTATTTCAATTCCTTAATAATTTTAAATGGTTTACAATTATTTATTCTAGAATTTCATTCCATTAATATTATTTATAACTCACCTAATTTTATTTCGATTAAAAATTTATTTTCACTTGATTTAAAACCAATCCAATATTATTAAACTTTGTTTAAGTTGAATTCAATTCAACTCCCCTCCATTCATTTAGCTTAAGTCAATTTACTTCAATTTTATACTTAAGCTCATTTCATCTTTCGAGTAAACTTTTCTCTTCCATTCAACTTAATTCTATCTCAGTTAAATCTCATTTTAAATCTACAATTTCTTTTGATTGGTTATTATAAAATTTAAATTTTCAGATTTATTCAATTGATTACAAGGCCATTTCTAATTTATTTCCACTTATTGGATTTTACTTGCAATTCATACCATCACCCTTTTAATCCAATTTATTTGATTTGATACGTTTCCGATTATATTTAATTTATTAACATTTCAAGTTAAATTTTATTTATAGCTCAAGTTCTAAGCCCACTATCCATTTTCAATTTACCATCCAGTTTCATTACTCACAATTCAACTTCATTCTCAATTACATTTACTCCATCAACAATTTAAGTCGAATTTACTTTGTAACTTGAGTTTATTTCCAAACTTCATCATAAATTCACAATTAAATTTCATTAACTAATTAGTTATCTCATTAGTTCTTCCCCTGGTTAAAATTCAACACTTAATTTTTAATTCCAAATATCACTTCATTTAATTTTCTTGGTTCAATTTATTTAATAATTCAAGTTTGGATTTTCTTTTCATTTTTTAATTCATCATAATATTAATTTTGGGCTTTGTATTCCATTTTCAATTTTATAAGTCACAACTTATTATTTTATACAATCACATTCATTATAGGCTTGAATGTATTATTCTTTTATTTTAACTTATGCTTATTTATATCCCAAGCATATTTTTATTCCATGCAATTTAGTTCTGATTCTTTTATAAGTTATTCTAATTTATTTACTTCAATTCCAATCCTTAACCAATTTATTTTCCATTTATTCAGGTAAGAATCTAATTCCATTCAATAACTCAATTGAATTTTTATTCCAATTCAATCTTATTTTAAACTCAGATTTATTTAATCTCAATTCGATTTCAACTTAATTCGAAAACAACTGGATATTATTTTTCAGCCTATTTAATTAATTTCAATCCAGTTAATTTCATATTATTTTTTTAACTTTTCACTTTAAGTTTAAATTCTCAACATTCCAAGCTTATATTCCTTTCCTGATTTAAAAATCATCTCAATTTATAAGCTTACAACCTATCTTATCAGGATTTTTAAACACCCGGCTTTTGGTTTCAAATCATTTTGAAATCCCCAACATCTCAAATCACATTTCTCAAAAAAATTAAACCAATCCTGGCTTTTATTTTCAACAAATTCCCTTTTGAAATTTTCAAAAACAACTAGCTTTCTGAACAAATCATTATAGAGTACTACGGACTCTATTTTAAACGAGTAATTCCCACCAGAGCCAAGGTTATCACCAACCTATGCTCTGATACCAATTGTAACAGCCCGCAAATCTGTACCCTTGAGTCAATACTATTCTACCTAAATCAACTCAAGTTGCACAGAAATACGAGCCATTTGAGTTAAAGAAGAAGAGGTAGAAGAAGAAAATGAAAACAACATCAGAATCTAACCATCGCAGCGGAATAAAATATAATAGATAATAAATAATCTTTACTCAAAATCAAATATCTCTGTTTATATATTACATCATCAGAGTACATCAATTTCAGCTCAACAACAATATCATACAAATGGATACACAACAACTCAACACAGCGAAAAAATATATATAAACAAGTAAGAGAGTACGTATCGTCATCCAGCTCGTCTCCTGAGCTCTACAGCATCATATCCTGAATCCTATAATACTCGGTCTGATCCGAGCATTACAGTTAAATACCACCCGAGTCAGTCTGGAATACCAGCGTGAGAAAATCACACCCAATTGATTATTAAAGTTTCAAAAATCCTTTGAAAACAAAAGCATCTCGTAAGACCACGCCACAAATAAACATATCGGGTTTTTACCTTACGATAGCTAAAACAATTTTTATAGAGATATTATAATAGGGTCTATATACAAATACTTATAAAATAGCCGAAATTGTTACATCTATTAAATTCCAGCTACTAGCCACAGAGTGGGTAATACAAACAAAACTCGTACAAGGCTCGTAGGGAGAATGGATTTTCAACTAATGACTAGGCACTGGGATACCACCTGTCACAGTACGGGGCTTAGATCATCGTACCGAGGAGTACGCCCGCTCCCCTGCAACACAAGGCCGGGACTACCCCTTACTGGATAATCCCGAGTGAGATCACCCCGCGGTTGGGATCAGCAACCGCCCACTAAGCCGAAATAAAAAGGGACATCTAGACCGGAATGACCTCACCCTGCTTGGGTGCTACCCACCTAGCCTTGCTGCATATCCCTTGATTTTCAGTCATTCCCATTTGATGAGGCTTGAGGCTAAGCGTTACCTTTTTAGAACATATCCCTTAGAATTCCCATCGTCCACCTGACGATGTTTCGCAAGCATTCATCCATACAAGTCCGTCCCGGGTTCGAACGGAACCGAAGGCACTATTCCTACTACATCCATTTTGGAAATATCCTCAGGATTAGTAGCGATTATCCCTTGCACTTCACCGCTCCATCTTCGAATCCAAAATCGTTTTTCACGAAAACGTACAAACCGGATCGAAGTTGTTTTCGAGAAATTAATCTCGATCCCGGTCTCTTCGAAACGATCAACGCATTTGGCCAATATTGATAGTCGGTTATTTAACTATCAATTAATATTCACAAACAACCATCAACCAATAATTTTCCAAATTATTTATTAATCCCAAAAATATCTTCACAAGATATATTTCTATTTTCAATCCTTTGAAAACAGTTTCAGAACCATCTTCCTTTTCAGAATAAACTTTCCCAAATATTTTCTATCTCCTCTGAAATCACCAAGCACAAAACTAGATTTTTAAATTAATTTAAAACACTTTACTTAGAAATGTACTTTATAACATTTAAGTTAAAATTACTTCAATGATTTGTTAAAAATACATACTATATGAATATTTGAAAATAATGTTACTAAATAAAATATAAAACTAGATTTCACTTTTAAAAATAAAATACTGAGTCACTCTTTAAATAATTGTTGCTATAATAGATTAAAATAATTACTGCTATAATAGATTAAAAGGAAATGCTTACTTTAGAATTTAAATATTTAGAAATAGTAAATTTTTCAAAACATACTTCTTAAAACAACTTTAAACTTTTAATTTATATTTAAAAATTTACTTTGAAAACGTACTTGGTTATTCAGAGAAAAATTTCCAATCTCAATCACTTAAATCAATTTTCCAAATTGATTCCCAATTTATTCCATTTGAAATAAATTTCTTTACTTATCAGTTCATTTCAAAATTCATTAATTATGGACTTTATTATTATTTTCAGTTTGATTTTTAAACCCTTTTGCTGAAATATACAAATTTCAGGTTATTCCCAATTTCTTCTTTATTCTTCTTAAATAATTTAAATCCTAAATTTAAAATAAATGTTTTGTTCTTTTAAACAATAACATTGAAGTTTAAGTTTCATTAACTTTCTATTTATTTAAATTTTCCTTCCCATACTCAAGATTTATTTATTAAAATTTTAAAGTCACTTTATTTCCTTTCCAGTTCATTCATAAATTTATTCAACTTTTCTATAATTATTTTACTTACCATTTCACTTCTTTTATCTTCATTCCCAAACTCAAATTATATATTTGGTAATTCATTATTGCCCGATTATAACAATCAAGCCATAGCATTCAATATTTCCACATAATTCATTACAGAATATCAAATATTCAGAACAGAGAATATTAAATAATTAAATAAAGTTGAGGGGTCCAGTTGGATCCCTCCAACCTGTTTTTCCTGCATCCACAGATGTTAGCACAATATAAAATGCCAATTCCAAATATATACCACACTACAACACATAAATCAATTCAACCATTTCAAACAATTATTTAAATTTAATCATTTAAATTTAAATTTAACTGAGTGAGATTAACTCACCTTTGACCTTGTTTGCAACCTGATCTATTCCGATTGGTTCCCTCATGATTTGGACCTTAAACAAACAATATACGGTTTATAAATATTCGAACTATCGGAAATAAATTTCCATTCATTAACATTTTCCCATGATTTTAGACTACCATTACTATTCCTATTTTAAATTTAAATCTACCAGGTTAATAAAATTATAAACTTTACTGTTAAAATTTTGGATAAACAGATTAAATTAAAAGTTTTTACTTATTTAACCTGCATAAAAAAAATGTTTGAAAGATGAAATTTTCCTATGATATATACATATTCTCCCTTTTAAATGGTTTATAACAAAAATGTGTATATCTTTATATATATATATATATATATATATATATATATATATATATATATATATATATTTAAAACAATACTGTAATATGCCCGAAACCCAAAACTACTTTTATAGACAATACATAAACTGATAAATGTTATTATTTGACAAATCCATTTAGCTGCTTGACAACGTAATATTATCAGTAATTAGATTTAATTAACCAATTTTTAATTAATAATTTAGCTAGTTAAATTTCATTTCTCTATTTAAAAAAAAAACAGGAGTTAAGTACTGAGAGAATTTAGAAAATTAAAAAGAAAAAACAACTTGAATACCTTCCTCAAAGCAACAACAAACACAAACTCTTCTCCCCGACATCCCTCGGCCACACGCGCTTCCTACTGACCCAAACCCTAACTCGAACGAGCGTTGAAGATTATCACGACCCAAGTACGAACCAAACCACTAGAATCACCACACGCGAACATCCCACTTGACGTCGTGACCCCCCCCCCCCCCCCAATCCCAAATCGCCTCGTGAACATCCAACTGCGCCGCTCCTACATCATGGCCCGCTCGCAAATGCCCCTCGCTCATACTTCGACCTCTGTGACTTGATTCGAAATCGATTCAAGTTCGAACGACAGCGGCCCTAGGATTTTTGAATCGAAATTGATTCGATTCGATTTGAGGAGGGTTCAGCCCCTTTGATTTTGAATTTATTTTCGAATGAAAGAAGAATGGGAGAGGAGGGACGAAACAGAAATGAAGAATCGTGATTTCAATTCAAAAGGTTCGGCCCTTTTTTTGAACGAAGTTACTTTGTTTTGAACCAAGTTATTTTGTTTCCTGCACGAAGAAAATATCTAATATTTTTTTATTATTTAATCAAACGAAGAAGTGTATGGAAGAAGCTACGGAAACGTATTCACTTCGGCTAGATTTGATTTTGAATGAGGAGAGAGCGTGCTTTGAAAGGAAAAAGGGAAACACGAGTAGATGGTTGCATGAAAAATTCACCTAGCTACAGTGTTTTGAAAAAAAATAAAAGCTGAAGCAGGGTTGAAAAAGTTTTGATAAAATTTTGATGAAGATATATCCTCAACTGATGTGAATTTTGAGTCATATTCAAATTTTAAAATTTTACATTTAAATCGACTTGAACTTTCGATATAAATCTCAACGCGTTTATATATCGTACGCTCACACAACAACTCCAAATGCCACAAAAATTGAAACCCGATAATAAATCAATATTACGGACCCAATGGAACTGGTTTCGTCGAAATCCGAGACTGTGTCTCGGAAGGCTATTTTAAATATCGGTCTAAACGATAAAATTTCAAAACTGAACAAGCCACTATTAAATTTAAATTTTACAACTTCTATTATCTTCAGTATTATCAATATAAATTTTACAAGCCTTTAAATTATCTTTTATAGGCTTAAAATTCCAGATTCAATATCTTACTCAACTTCAAATTGTTTAATTCAATAATTCAATTATCAAATAAATTGTGATATTCGTAATTCAAGTTAAAATTACTCTATTGGATATTTAAAATCAATTAAATATTCCGATTTTAATTGCTTGAAAATTCTGGGTCATCACATTATAAGTATACTCACAATTCAATTTCAAAAGGCTTAAGACAAATGTTATTCAAACATTGTCACTACAAACCCAAATGAGTTCACTTACGATTACCTTTAAAACATTCTTTTCAAAGATCTATTTACATTCGTAAGTATAGTCAAAACGGGTTAAATGGTAATGTTATTAACACATTGTCACAACAAATCCAAAACCAATTCATACTTATTATTCACTTTAAAATTCTATTATTAAAGATCTAAGTATTTTCGAAAATCATTTAATGATATTTTACCACTTTAAAATATTATTCAAGGGTTTCAAATATAAATGTTACTAAAACATTGTTTACCACAAATCCAAAACACTTCACTTAATCGTTATCTTTAAAAACTCCCTTTTAAAGATCTAGTTAATTTCCAAATGTATAGTTAAATGAGCTAAAACAAATGTTGCCCAAACATCGTTACTATAAACCCAAAATCACTTCTATACTTGCCATTGACTTTGAAATATTCTATTTAAGCTCTTAATACATATTCACTTATTAAACATGGTAATTTACCTTTTAATCAAGTTTGCAAAACATCCATTATAATATACATGTTATAATCCAAAAACTCATTTATATTCTTTTACAAAATACTAAAATTCTTCCCTAAACCCCTAAATACAATAAAAGACATACACATACTAATATATTTATTAAACTAAGATATTAAATAGAATACCAAATATGCTAAAAATATACTTTTAACATACTTGTACTATATTTTAAAACATTTATTTAAAACACCACTTAAAGATACTTATTTTATAATTTATTTAAAAACCATAAAAACCTGTTTTATAATTTAAAAACCATCATTTTAAAAATCCATAAATTATTATCAGTAACATATTTATACCTTGATATTTTCGATAATAAGTTCGCTTACAGTACTTATTAAAAATACGAAGAAGCCATAGGATGTCTTCCAAAGTTAACTTTAAAATCGCGGATCACAGCGATTTCAAAGTGCATCCAAAGCGACCCTTTCCCTTCTAACTACAACAACTTCCATTCAAATTTCCACAAATGTCCAAATCAATTACTCTATGTCAAACGCACCACGTATGTAGCCAAATGTGTGTGTGTGTGTGTATATATATATAATATATCACAATTTATCCAATTTAACATATGTCAAATATCATGGATTTCAAAGCACATTTATAACTACTATATTGCTTCAAACATTTATAATGCACTACCAAACATGTAAATAGTAAGTCTGGGCTACGGTACATGTTTTATAGAATCAAAAGGAAGATTATATTGTATATATTATCGTCGTTTTTTTAAAAAACAAGGCGGGGTACAAAAGTAATAACTTGCATTGTCCGGGACATAACTTATATTTCAATACAAAACAATTATATACACAAAAATATATACATAACTGATGAGTAAACCCATATAAGCCCAAACTAATCCGAAGCAAAGATAATTCTGCTATAAGCACTATGTTGAAAACGACGTCTCGATTGGACCTCGTACGCAAAAGTTACGAGTTATTTAAGATATAGGATGTTCACTTAATTAATTATCTTAATTATTTTAACTTAGTTTAATTGCTTACCGCCAAAACTCTTCTTCATCCTCCAAATTATCACCTGCACAGTGATACGCAAATAAATCATCAAGGTTGTGCACAATTCCCATGATATGAAAAATCATTCAATGATTCTACAAACCGACTTTCCCATCGAGCTCCCCATCCCAAGCCTGGCCTATTGACATCCACTTTGATACCTCTGATACAACTGGTAAAATTCCAGCTTGATGCCCTAAATCGACCATCAAACTGTCACATTTCACGTTCGCCCACCATAGCTCCTCTGATCATCGCCGATCCACTCCTCTCACCATACCAAGTTCAAACGTGTCATCCATTTTTCCTTCAACGACTCAAATCACGTCGTGATCTATTAATGTTCACCACCCATAACCAACGTCGGACACCTTTAGCCAGTGCCATAACCTCCCAAACCACTAACTCCAACTCAGCTTTGCACTTGTAACTCAACTTCACTTTCCATTTTACCAAACGTCACCTAAATCGATAGCCAATCGTAATCCTAGCTTCGGCAATAGGATGTCAAGCACAACAGGACACCATCGCACTTAAAATGATGCACGTAGAATCGAAGCTGACTGTCATATGAAGCCAATAAATCCAAAATCGTTGAATTCCATTGTCTACATCTCTCTCTAAACAATTGATTAAATATGGTAGCTGGAACTTTGTGTTTACAGCTGTGTAGTCAATTCCCCGATATATCCCTGATATATCCCGCAGCGGACTTTTGGGGCAACGATATTCCTATAAAGCGGCCCAATATAGCAGATCCGCTATTATCCCCAATATTATGGCAATAATCCGCAATATCCTCGATTTTGTTGCCCCGCTATAGCCCCCTTTCTTATAGATAAGCATTTTGCTTGATGTCTTGCTTTTAAATTTTTATGGTAACTTCAAAGTTGATGTAATAATGATATACGCTGTTGGTTATCATAACTAGTTCTTACTTTTTAAGTACAACTTTGTTTACTTTTAATTTATTATAAATTTTTTTGCTTGGTCGGAAATAATAAGTAATATTTACTCCTCTTTTTAATGTGGAATGTTCATCATTCCTTTTTTTAAAGTCGTCCGCTATACCCTGCTATATCCCCGATATATATCCGCTGCAACTTTTCGCACCTCAAATGCTATAGAGTGGTAGGGTGCTTTAACTGCATAGGTTTACAGGAGACAGATAAAAGAAGAGGGAGGAAGATAATGAAAAGTGACAAAGGAAATATCAAATTGTGGATATTTAAAAATAAATATATATTATATTTAATTCTCTTAAATTAAATGTTATGCGTTTCGAGCACGTACAACCGCACAACATGTCCGATCGTCACGAAACTTATCGGCATATGATAAATCAATATTCGGGTTTTGCTAGCACTAGTTTCATCAAAATCTAAGATATTGCCCCTGGATGATAATTTCACAAGTTGATTAAAAATAATTATCTTCAAAACCAGTTTAATCACTTTTAAATCTAAATTAAAAGTTTGTTATTATCATTATTATTTAAACAAAATTTAAATAACCTTTCGAAATCATTTTTATTCGCATTAAATTCACGATTCAAATATTTAAATAATTTTGACATTCAAATATAAAACGTTCGAAAATATGGGCCGTTACATTTCCCCTCCTTAAGAATTTCATCCTCAAAATACTAACACAAGAAATAAGAGCAATAATCACACGTCAATACCCAATAATATTGCAATCTCTAACATCTAAAAAACTATCACATAATAACACCACACAGTACTGCAATCGCTAGCAACCATAGCTTATGGTTCGCCCAGGTTCAAAACCCTTCTCATCATATAAGAATGACAACAACCCACTAAGTGTTACCTTACACTCAATAGTCTTAGGTTTTTACTTAGTTGATCACTCATGCTATCCCCAAACAATTCGAAGAGTCATTTTCCAAACTCTCCATAAGCCAACGAACATAGTATATGATTATACTAAAGCCCGTACGATGCATATATACAATCTGTATGCAATATCAAATCTAAGCACTAGTTCGGTCTCATAAATTTCACTTTTGAACTAGTATAGATCACTCAACCTCTCTAGTGCGGATTTCGATTGGGTTCCTTGATAAGAGACTTCTGTTCTCCTGACGTAGCCATATACAATGATGGAAAACTTTAGGATCATATCAAAAATCCATATCAAGCGTTCGCCATCGATAATCGAGTGAAAAATCATAACTCAAACCTATGTAAATCACCTCGAAATCCATGTACTCGAATCCTTGATCAAAAGCCAGTATGCAAATAAAATGATCTACGTAAAACTTACGTCCTTTTATCAATTTCTTTTCATACTAATTCACATTCATTATCACTTAGAGTATTTCTTACTTAATACGAAAATCACTTATCATAAAACCTTACTTCAAGTAATTAAACATTATATAACTTAAGTTCATGCTTGTATAATACTTCATTCCATCCTATGAATATATACAAAATCATCCAATTCATTTTACTTAAAAACTATGTTCAACATTTTAAAACTTATTTTTACTTACTACCATTTCAAATCTAGCGTTATATAAACTTAACTTTCATAAACACTTAGCTTCAATTTCTGTATCAATTCAGAAGTTACTGACTATACAAAACTGTCAAAAACTTTATTTTTCCAATAACTAAAATTTACCCAACAACTTATGATAATAAGATGCATAAATCAAACTATCCTAATCCATAGGATACATGCATCCATAATATAACTTAATCGAAAACTTAAGAACCAAACATCGGTTTCCATTTCAATTCATTTTGAAATAATATATACTTATAACTTTTGTATGCCAAATCATACTTCGAGGAATTAAATCAAAATCTGTTATACCCAAAAAAAATTGAAGCAAAACTACTACGTTAGCATTTCCCACTTTGAAACTCGAAAATAAACATCGATGATGCTGCAATCATAATTAGAATTATTTTCTAGCAACATAAGTGATTACGGTACCCCAAACTCATGTTTTTCGGAACTGACCAAAATCAATTTCAAAACGGTATCAAATACTTCCTAAATATCACTAAGTAGCATAATATCGATTTTATAAACCGATCTCCCAAATATTTA
Organism: Allium cepa; assembly: GCA_030765085.1. NCBI lineage: Eukaryota > Viridiplantae > Streptophyta > Magnoliopsida > Asparagales > Amaryllidaceae > Allium > Allium cepa. Next base: position 453,880,792 of record CM060938.1, on the reverse strand, counting down.
CTTTCAAATAATACTAATATTATTTTCCAAAACTTTAGACTCAAATTTCTAAAACACAGGATTTAAGTTCTCAAATTCTCAGTTTAAAATCCTTTTCATATTTATAACCATGCATAATCTTTCTCGTAGATCATAATAAACAACTTCTTATAAATGTAAATTTTATCCCAACATTATCATTAATGCTTTACAGCCAAACTATGAAATTAACTTTACAGAGTATTCATTTCAATGCTCCCATAAGTTACTGTCTATCCAACCCATGCAGTGAAAGGTAAAACTGCTCAAGAACTGGTCGAGCACAACTAATCAAACCATAAATGATAATAATTGGATATTATCATTTTCAAACAAACCAACATATCATAAATAACTATATCAATTTTTTTCAAAATTATTCTTTTATATATAAAATATAATCCTAGGTAAAATTATTTCATTTACCAATTTCGAAAACAATATTGTGTCGGTTTTCCTTTTCAAGTGTTTAGAGGTCCCTATCAATAACGATAGCAACCTGTATTGATTAGAATCCATAATCCACCCTATAAACCAATTAACACAATACAAGACAAAATATGCATTCTCATATATATATATATATATATATATATATATATATATATATAGTATCCTCAAATCATAATAAGGCATTCCATTACCCTATCTCTTAATGAGTTGTACCCACTAATGCCAAGGCTATCGCTTAACGTTTAGCTTTGATACCACATGTAACACTCTGCTTTTTCGACCTTCAAATGTCGACACTAATACATCCATGGTATTCACATGCCGAGCACCCAAGTGCCGGGAAGACTAAAAGTTAGGGTAAAAGTAAAAGAAAAGGAAGCATAATAAGAAAGAAGAACATAATATCAGAATCTAACATATGAAACATAATATATAATATTTTAAAAGGTCTTTATCAAAAGAAAACTTTGATATACATATATCAATCAAAGTAAACTAACCTATCATCAGTCTGGACAGTTATAACAGCCTATCCTCACGAATGCTTTTAAGTACAAAATAAGTAATGTGGTGGAAAATAAATACAGTAAGAAATCATCCAGCTTCTCTCCAACAGCTCCAATGAACCAAAGCTAAATCTAAAAATATACTCGATTTCACTCGAGCATTATAAGAAAATAACACCCGGATCAGTCTAGTAAACCAACATGAGAAACTCAAATTATACGTTTTGTTATATTTATAAAACCTTTCAAATGTAAAGGTAATTTGTCAGACCACACCGCTAATAAAAACAGACGGGCTTTTTATGTTATCCCACTTTTTGGTAAGGCGTGATACCAAGGAATTGACCAGAAACTGAAGACTGTTATTCCTGGAGATCGATTATACATAGGTCTACTATGGATACTGACAAATTTTTCTCAAGTCCAGATCAAGCTATAATTGATATGACACGACAAACAAAGCTATGAAAGCCAATGTTTCAAATTTAAGGTCGATTGAAGTTCATATGCTCAAGTTATGGATCGATTAAATTTTGTAAGAAGCACGTTCTGTTTGTATCCATCTATTTCGTATTGATCCATTTCGTATCCATCATCTTGCAACCATCCTATTCATATCTGTCGGCCCACAAGCACCAATTCATATCCATCCATCAAGGCCCTTCAGTTCGTATCCATCATGCATAAGCGCATGTTTCGTATCGATCACTTACTCGATCGATACGAAGGAAAGAGCCAAAGATCGGTACGAAAGAGCATACACAAGTGTGGATACGAAGAGCAATCCTTAGGGTCAATATAAAGAAACCAACAGCTAGCATCGACATGAAGCAGCCTCCAGCAATCGATACGAAGTGACCTGCGAACATCGATACAAACAGAGCATCACATAATCGATACGAAGAAGGCATAGTCAAGTGAAGGAAGCGGTTACTCGGCATGAAAAGTGGATCAATTCTAAAAGTTAGCGTCACGACATTGGTTAGCACGTGCTTGGAAGCGATGCAAACAGAAGCGATGCGAACTCGGTAGCCTTCAACAAATTCAAACTTGCATCAATCATAACTCGAGGTCTACAAGTCCAAATGCTACCAAATTTCCACAGGAGCTTGCGTGCAACCTCAGGAATGTTCATGATCGATCTCGACTTGATTGGGTTAAATCTTGATCGATACGAATTTCATTCGTATCGATCATGGATCGAGTCCAAACGATCAGGGATCAATCACGTGGGCCCACCCAGGTGAGAGAAAAAGTTCTCCGAGATTTGGGAGAGATATTCGCTACCTACGCTAATAAATAGCTGCCCAGGACCTACAGAAAATGGAATTTTGGCTCTTCTACATCCCGACTCTGCCGAAATTACTATTGCACTTAGATTGTACTATTGTAACTCATTGTAACCAGCAATAAAAATCAATAAAAGTTAGCCATTTCATAGTGGACGTAGGCCATACGTCGAACCACTCTAAATCTATGTGTTTCTATGCGTTTTTCCTGTTTATCGATTGGTGTGTTTGTTAGATATACCTCGTTTTACATTTAATTTCTTCATTTTATCTTTCAAACACATTTGAAGGGTGTTGTGCCCAATTTTGGTACAAACACTTTGGTGCTTTCACTGAGAAAACCCAGTTTTTCTCATGCTCTTTGGATCTACTACCTAATCGGATTGCCAGAATCTAAGGAGAAGATCTAGATTTCAAGTTCAGAAGTTCTTCCATCCTATTCAGATTTGTACCAAGTCTAGGGGAGAGCTTCACTATCAACCATGGTCAACACTAGGACTACATCAATAGCTGCAGATCTGAAAGGACGGGACGGACAGAACCCCATGCAACTTCCTTCTACTGACCAAAATGCTTCCAGACCTTCAGATCTGCAAAGCCCTGTCACCAGGGAAGGGTTTCAACTACTAATGCAAGTGCTAACACAAAGCCGCCAGCTGCTTACTCAGTAACTCTGTGCTAATGCGGAATTGACAATCGACTGAACCATGAAAGACAAAGGAGATCGAGAAGGGATCAGGCTTCCTATTCATCCACTGAGAGTTCAGCCTCTTCTGACTACAATCACCGATTCACGCACCCACATCTAGATGGAAACTATACACAAGCTACTGGACATCAGCGCACATTGAATCTTAGGCAACCAAGAGTTGGCCCGTCAACCAGTCATTAGACGGAACCTCCTCCCGAGGAGGTACTGTTCCTTATCACACTACCGATGATATACTCTACGCTGAACCGCCTCGGTGATTCAGAATGCCAACTCTACCCATTTATGAAGGGTGTTCTGATCCTAACCAGCACATCCTAAAGTACGAATGAATGTCGCACGAGCTGATGATGTGGTTAAATGCCGAAGTTTCCCAATCTCCTTAGGAGGCATAGCAACTATGTGGTTTACTCGTCTACTACCTCGATCTATCTCATGTTTTGACCAGTTGGCAACGAAGTTTGTTGAACAGTTTCGCATGCATGCAACAAGGCCGAAAGATGTTAACACCTTGTCTAGTGTCACTCAAGATCCTGGAGAGACACTCGGACGTATCCAAAGAGGTTTCATGATGCATGCGTTGAGATTAGTAATCCCAATGACAACTCAATTTTGATGACACTGACTAAGGGAATCGATCTCGACTCTGAATTTGGCAACTGGTTGGCCGAAAAACCCCATGCATCATTGGACCATTTCTATTCCAAGGCAGCCTAGTTTTGGAGAAGGGAGGATGCAAAACAGTCTAGGAAAAAGGATGACGTAGGGCCAAATATGGAAGGAATCCAAAGTAATGTCGCTGTTAAAAAAAATCGGGGAGAGTTCCGGAAAGATGCAATTGAACATATAGAATAAACAGAATCAAAAGAAAGACAATGGAAATCAAAGCAGGAAACAGGATCGGAACCGTGGGCCACGACGTAGGGCTCCTATGTTTGACAATTATACTCCTTTAAATACATCACTGGAAAACATGTACTTGCAGAACTGCAATACTATCCAACATAAGAAACCTGCTCCGAAGCACTCGTTGGAAAAACAGATTCAGACAGGAAAGTTTTCAGATTTCACGATAGTTATGGCCATAACACAGACGAATGTCATCATTTGCAAGTTATTATTATGAAGTTGATATGAGAGAGAAAGTTGGAGCAGTTTGTTCGGGCGTCGCAGTCTAGAGGTGCAGGCCCATCAAATCCAAACCAAATACCAAATTAGGCGAGACCGGAGGAACTCGCTCTTACCGATGGGAGGTTAGTGATTACTACTGTTAGTGGTGGTCCTCATCCAACCGATTGAAGCTGGAAGAAAATGGAGTCGTATGCCAGCTCCATTAGGCATGCGAGCTTCGGATGTTGTAGTAATTTGAAAGACGAGGCTCCGGAACAGCAATAGAAAATGGCAGACGACATCGTATTTCAAGACAGGGATGCCGACAGGGTCGAAGCCCCAACCATTGATCCACTTGTCATTTCAGCTCAAATAGTCCTGCTTGGATAAAGAGGATCTTGGTAGATAGTGGGAGTTCAGTGAATATATTGTTTAAGCAAGCTTATTATCATATGAAGATGGAAACGAAAGACTTGAAGCCTTGTCAGTCTCGTATTCATGGCTTCAACGGAAGTGCGACTGTACCCACTGGGTTGGTGGAGCTACCAATGGAGTTAGGAGTTGGTGAATGCCGGAGAGTCCGAACGTTACAGTTTGTTGTATTGGATATAAAATCACCGTACAATGCTTTCTTGGGCCGACTGGTCCTAGCCTAGTTTAGGGCTGCCATTGCCCCTTTGTGTTTGACTTTAAAATTCCTTACCGACAATGGAGTTGGAGTCGTTTAGGGAGACCAGCTGATGGACGAGCCTGTTATGTTGTTAAGCTGTAGGAGACGCAGCGAAAAGAAAAAGGAAAGGGCGTAGAGGAATCTCTCTACATCCGCTTTGCTGAGAATTGACAGTTAATGCCTGGGCCAAGGCCTGGGCATCCCAACCAATTTCCAAGGGATCTTGACCCGAGAGATACTAAAAGTGAAGACGAAAGTAAAGACAGTAAAGCTTCCCCGGCCGAGTTGATGATCGATGTTCCAATCGACGATAATGACGATTCTAAAGTGATAAAGATTGGATCTCAGCTAAGCCAACAGATGTAGGAGGAATTGGTTGAATTTCTCCAGGCAAACATCGACGTGTTTTCCTGGAAGCATTCTAACATTCGTGAGCCACACATTGAATATTGACCCGCGGCATGTCCCGTTCAAGCAAAAAAGGCATGGTATGGATCCGAAGAGATCTGCTGCCCTTAAGAAAGAGGTAGATAAACTCAAGTCGAACGGGTTTATCCGAGTGCATTATATCCAGAATGGGTGTCTAATCCCGTACTTGTCAGAAAACCTAACAGGAAATGGAGAACATGCATTGATTACTCAGTCTTGAATAAAGCTTGCCTTAAAGACAGTTTTCCACTTCCCCAAATTGATCAGCTCGTAGACTCAACAGCTAGACATGAACTCTTATCCTTCATGGATGCGTATTTTGGCTACAATCAGATACTCATGCACTTGCCCGATCAGGAGCACACTAGTTTCGTCACCGATCTGGGACTTTACTGCTACAAAGTCATGCCCTTTGGACTAAAGAATGCCTGGGCAACCTACCAACGACTGGTAAATCGAATGTTCGCTAACCATATCGAAAAAACCATGGAGGTATATGTGGACGACATGCTTGTGAAGTCGTGGTTCTCCACTGATCATATCAAAGACCTAGAATCAATGTTCAACATCCTCCGAGAATATAGAATAAAACTCAACCCGTTGAAATTCCACTTTGGGGTCGCATCTGGAAAATTCCTTGGATATATCATCAATGCTCGAGCAATTGAAGCCAATTCCGAGAAGATCTAGGCAATCACGAATCTTGAAACTCCAAGGACTATAAAGCAGGTTCAGAGCCTCAATGGAAAAGTAGCAGCACTAAGCAGGTTCATTTCAAAATCCACCAACAAGTGCGCTCCCTTCTTCGATGGATTAGGAAAGAGAAATGAAATTTTGAATGGACTACAGTGTGTGAGGGCGCATTCCGAGCACTGATTCAACACCTGTCCACGTCGTCCATTATGTCAAAGACTATTGATCATGAGAGATTGTACATCTACTTGACGATGTCAAAAAATGCAATCAGTGCTGCCCTAATCCGATAAAAAGACTGGATACAATGGCCAGTATATTACATTAGCAAACGATTGATAAGGAAGCTCTGGCCGTATTTCCAGGCTCATCCTATCACTATCTACACCAACGAACCGTTACGACGGGTCCTTACGTGGCCTGAGACGTCTGATAGGTTACTCAAGTGGAATATCGAGCTGAGTCAGTTCGACATCACTTACACACGAGGCGAGCCATTCAAGGACAAGTCCTAGCAGATTTCATCGTTGAATTAACTATCCTGGAGGACTTGTTTGAAACTAGTGAATCTCCTAACTATGTTTGGAAGCTACATACCGATGGTGCATCAAATAACTGCTACTCAGGTGTCGGAGTTGTACTTGAAACTCCTGAAGGTCGATCTACATGCTATACCTTAAAGTTCGATTTCCGTGTAACTAACAATGCGGTCGAATATGAAGCCCTACTCGTCGAATTGAGACTTGCTTAAGAATTATTGCTGTGGAGATTTATGGCGATTCACCATTGGTCGTATGTCAAGTTCGGGGAGAGTAACATGCCAAAGATCAAAGACTGGCCGCTTATCTTGTTCGGGTTCAGGAAATATTGGATCAATTCGATTATTATGCCATCTATTGCATATCTCGAGAACGCAATCAGAAGGCTGATTCCATAGCAAAGTTAGCCAGTGCAGGTGAGGCACAGCAAATGAGAATCGTTCCTTTGGATACATTATCATCCCCGAGCATCGATAAAATAGAAACAGATTGGGTATTTGAAGTCATTCCTGATAAGGAGTCATGGATGACTCCTTTCAGAAACTATCTCGAGCTTTGATCCTGCCGGAGCATAGGAGCGAAAAAAGACAAGTTCTTTGAAAGGCTTCGCGGTTCACTATCCAAAATGGAATCATGTATAGAAGAGGGTACTTTGTTCCTTTACTTCGGTGTATCACCCACGATGAATTCAAACGAGTATTACATGATGTACATGAAGGAGAATGTGGCGATTACAGCAGGGGCAAGCTCTTGCCAAGAAAGTTCTCCGACATGGATATTATTGGCCGACTGTAAATCGCGATGCATCGGATTACGTCAGGAAATGTGATAGATTTCCACATTCCAAATAAGTTCTCTGCAGTTGCACACCCTCAAGCGAATGGACGGGTTGAAGCCGTCAATAAAGTTATAAAGTCCGCTCTAAAAAATGACTGAAAAAGGTCGAGGGAAAATCGGTCGATGAACTCCCTAATGACTTACCGGACAACCCACAAATCCACGACCGACCACACTCCATTCTCTCTTTCCTACAGTTTTGAAGCTGTTATTCTAGTCAAGATGGAAGTGCCTTCTCATCGTGTGACATATTGTAATCCGAAGATGGATGCTATATTACTGGCTAAATCGCTTGACTTGTTGGATGAGAAGCGAGGAGGCTGACTTGAGGGCAGCCGCGTACCGATGTCGAGTCGTCCGATTGTACAACGCCAAGGTCCGACCCCGAACCTTTGAACTCGTCGATCTCTTCCTTAAGAGAGTTTACCCAGTCCCTTCACATATGAAACTAATGTGGGAAGGGTCGTATGTCATTGAACGAAGACTTGGAGATGGCACATTTAAACTATCGACCTTTGACGATCTCACTTTGCCGAGAGCCTAGAACAGCGAAAGTCTTCATGCTATTACACATAACAAGCTTTATTCATTTATCCAGTCTACTTTTCATTTGTAATTTGTTTATGCATTTCGAAATCCGAATTTGTAATAAGGCAACTGATTTTGCCATATTTTCTCGTTTCAGCAATAAAGTGCAATCTCTTCGAGCCAAAGCAGTGATTTTTAAAATGCGTCATATGACCATCACAATGCACAAAGAGCTAAGTTCCATCCTATGTCGGGATTTATTCAAATAGGGAGTGACTGTGATATGATCAGTCACTCACTAAATGAAACTCGAACTCGAGGAAAAGTCATCATACTGAAGCCCAAAAAAGGATTGGTACACGACAATCCTCTTACTAACTCCCGATTCCCAGAGTGCGAACTGGAGTATAAACTCACTATTACGAGCTCGATGAGGGTGGATCCGTCCACCTAACGACTTCGCTCGTATTCAAACCAAGTTCTAGGAGGATGGACCCATCTATCTAACGACCTCACTTGTTAACTCAGGGTGGATGTGAATCGACCATCCAAGATCTTGATAATTCATCATTCTCGGAGTGCGAACGAAATTCTGAAACTCAAAACAGATATGATCGACCGTATGTTTACCAACTTCAGATTCCCAGAGTGTGATCTGGAGTATAAACATCAACTAACTCCAGATTCTTAGAGCGTGAACTAGAGTATAAACATCAAATAACTTCAGATTCCCAGAGTGTGAACTGGAGTATAAACATCAACTGACTCCAAATTCCCAAAGGGTGAAATAGAGTATAAACATCAACTAACTCTAAGTCTCCAGAGTGCGGGCTGGAGTATAAACGCAAAATGGGTGTGACTGACTACCCACGAATCAATCTAAATCCCAAGAGTGCGGACAAAGTTTTAAATATCAAACGGGTGTGGCTGATCGCCCATAAAATAACTTAAGTCCCTAGAGCGCAGCCATATCTCAAAACCTTAAGCGGGTGTGACTGACCGTCGATGTACAAGTGCGATTCCAAAGTGTGGATGCAATCATCAATAGATTAATAGGTGTGATTCGACCACCTGAACTCATCTTGTTTCAGTCTCGCTCCAAGAAGGTTGAGCTTGATATATTAAAGGCGAAAAATGATGGCCTGCCGATCTTTTCAATTTGTCCCCAAAACTAGGGGCAGAACTTAAGTATTAGACACTGATTGTGATAGTGCGGTATTGGAATTTGATTTAAGGATTCGATCGTGACTCCAAGCCATGACTCTAGAACCTAGCAACTAAACCCGGGTCTAATTCGAAGGCTAAGACTCCACAAGTACATTGAATGGAAGTTCAAACACTGAAATACTTAAGCAAAACAAACACAAACTGTGCTGAAGACAAAATGGAATTTTATTTCAACTATTCTTTGGAAAAGAAGGATAAGTACAAAATTATTCCAAAAAATCCTGCTATCAGGGGTCGAGCCCGCAACTATACATAACCTACAAAAAATAAAAGGAAGTTCCTATCTATATACCAAAAATGTGCCGAGAAGACATGTCTATTCTCTCATCTTCTTCTTCTTCGGTGTCAACCCGTTGGAATCATCGCTTGGATGTCTCTTTGATCCCTTGTCTTTTGGCAGTTGATCTCCAGTCCGTGGCATTATGGTAACCTCCTCCTTCGAACTGACATGGATTGGAATACTTTCCAAAAACGGAATCAGAGGGACAGGATCGATATTGGAAGGCGGGAGAGGCACACTGGTGTCGACGACGTGCCTCTAGGAAAAATCATTCGCAAAGTGGCTGGACCAAGGCCCGCCATCTCGCTTCTAGTGCCACTGGCTCGCGCAGCCGCTTCCATTTCAGCGTTGATTTCGGTAATTATTTCCTCTTCATGCATTGTTTGGGCATCTCTATGGATGTTATCGGTTGGGCCCGAAGAGCCGGTCACGGGCACGCTTCCGCCCATGACAAATGGCAGATCAGCAAAGGGTCTCTTTGGTGGCCAAGAAGCTCCTCCATCATCTACTCATCAAAAGTAAGTGTGCTCCCCTATGCCCCATCGGTTGGTGCAGTGGCTGTTTTCATGGTCGCTTCTATTATGATGACCTCCTGCTCGTGATGCGGCTCTTGAGTTGTAGGAGGCACGGCTGATGTAGCTCCTATTACTGAATAGAGACAAGGAAAAAGAGTTAGTGATTACTTCAATCAACGTTTCTGGCTTTGAATGAGCACAAGAAATGTTTAGAGTACCTTTCTCAGATTGGCTCGTGGGTGGTGGAGCAGCTTCAGAGATATGCTCGCGAGCTAGAGACAACTGCGGTTGTTCGAGATTATATGCAGGAACAGACTGAGGATCAACCGCAGATGTAGATTTGGGCTGGGTTGGCATAAGATTTTCGAGACCCGCTTCATGGTACTCAACGCCAGAACCTTGTTCAGCCTCTGAATGCTGAGTAGCGAGTCTCTCCTTTTCATATATGATAGTAGTGTTGTGGAGAACTCTTCTCTTATCTTCACTCAGCACCCGATTCTCCAATTCAAATTCATCTACAGATTCGGCTTGATGCTCAGCTTTTTCATCTTCCACTAAGCAGCACCAAGCATTGTATAAGTGTGAAGGATAGTTTTCGAGCCAGGTTAGGTTTCGGTGCTTCAAGACGTTGACATTGTAGGTGATAAGAAGATCTTCGATGTCAGCCTCTAATCTGGTCTCCATAGCTTTTATCTCATTCTCAACCCTGGTTTCAGTTTCCTGAACTTTAAGTGTTGTTGCATCCCTTTCATTCCTAAACACCATAGCCTGCTCACATGCCTCTTGTGTAGCTTTGTTTGCATCATCTTTCTCCCTGACGATTTCAGCAAATTTGGCTTTAAGCTCTTCGAGCTCTTTAAGCGCTCCGTCCCTTTCAGCCAAGACTGTGGTAGTCCGATGCCCCATCTCCTCAACCAGGGCTAAGTGCATTCGCCTCATCTCTTCCATCCATTGAGTAGCCTCATCAGCCCTTGTGTTAGCCTCTATCTCTGAGTTCCTCGCGGACTTTCTCTCATCATGAAGCACCTAAACTATGCGGTCCTTTTGAGCGAGATCGGTTTCTAATTTCTCAATTATTTTTGCCCACACAAAGGCCACCGCCGATGCTTTGTCCGCAGTCTTCATCCATTCCCGGTATTGGCGGTAAACGTCATGGATATAGTTGTGCATTGTTTATTTTTCCTCGATTGGAATTCTTTTTAAATGCGGAGGGAAGATGAAGCCATCAAAATAGATGTTTGGGAAATCTTTTTTCAACTGGGCGATTCTGATCGGTCCCTCCCTGGTGGGCTCTGTAACAGCTTGGTTAGTGATAATGGGAGTTTCGGTATCCATCCTTCTACGCTGTGAATCGAACCACGTTACTGGAGAAGGCGGTCTTTGACATAAAGGTTCAAAGGGTTGTTTTCCAAGACCAAAAGGTTGGTTGGGGCTCGTGGTGGCGGAGAGCATGACCGAGAGTGAAGCCTATATACTCTCTCTCTGTCCCTCTCCCTTTCGTAATGCTCCTGGCTAAAATAACCGCAATCGCGGTCTCTATCAGCCTCCCCTCTACGGGGCTCATAATATGAACTAGATGACTGACATGCCAAGCGAAGGCTACCAAGCATGAATTCCCTCCTTGTCATTGTATCTGTAAAATAGGAAGAGAAGCAGAATCAGTAATCTCCAGAAATGAATAGCTTGTGATTGGAAATCGTGCAGTGCCGTGAAAGTGTATATATGCATGTGCAAAACACCCCGACCAACTAATTGTGTCGGCCATACTCATAGGAAGTAGCTTGCCTAAATCTAAAGTGTTGTGGAGCCCTTCCAATTCGGTGTCTTGTTAGAGCAACACATAGTCAGGAATCGGAATATCAACGAGTTCTTTGAAGGGATTCTCCATTTGTAAGGGAGGAGCCTCTGAGATAATAGTACCAGTGGATGGAAGAGACATGACCACGGATTTCCACCTTGAAGACCTATGAATTTTATGAGCAACTGCCTTGCCTTTCCTCTTCCCCTCTGAATGTCGAGGACTATCTCAGGGCCCGACTACGGGTCCATCTTCGATGAGCATTTCCTCTTCGTCGCCTTGCTCTACAATTATAATCCCGGGCACCCTATGCTTTGCCCGTCTTTCCGGTGCTTCCCTAAGAGATCCTTCAAGCCTTATGCTCTGGGTTCGGTTAATTAGCCCAACGTCCCTCAAAGTTTCATTTTTGAGCACCGTTTCGATCTCTCTGATCTCACTAGGCCCTCTTGGAGAATTCACACAATTTCTTTAAATCGGGCACCTTCGGGTCGTGGAATTGCGGCTGTAAAGGAAAGAAAATGTTAAACTCAACATCGATTATGACTACTTTGTTAGTCGCCAAAGAAATTGCGGTATTTACGTCTAACTAACCACCATCTAGCAAACCTTGGTGAGCAACGAACATAGAACCATTCGGTCTTGGAGTAGCTAAGTCCAGTCCAGGATCCAATCACAACTTGACAATTCCTGACCGCCTCTAGGAATGTGAATGAAGGATTATCTCCCCGACTCTTGACATTAAACAAGAATCTGAATTCCTTCGGAGTCGGGGGCCCGTAAAAGATGCTCAATAAAAACAATGAATAGACTATTCAATAATGCATATCCATTTGGATGTAACTGTGATGGAGCGATTCCAAAGTAAGATAACACCTCCCGAATGTACTGGTTAAATGGAGGGAGTGTTCCAGCCATGCATGAATGTTTGTTAAAAGCTGTGAATACTTCTGGGGGAATGTGTGGCCTATCGTTCGATCCTGGTAGCAGAACGTCATCTAGCAATAGACCATGCCTTATGCATATTTTCCCCAACATATCTTCGAAGGCATTAGATGGTACAGAATCTTAAGGATTCTCAATAAAGATTGCTCCTGGTAACTCGTCCGAAGCTGGACTTATGACTTCGACCGCGATGGTCGACATCACTATTGCCAAAGGAGGTGAACTTTGAGACTCCTACTGCTGTGAACTCCCGGGTTCCATAGCTACTCAACTCAGTAAAAACTATTATTAGATGACAATAATCCCGTGTGTGCCCCAGTGTGAAGTGCATGAGTGTGTTGTGCAATGCAATATTGTAAAGTATTTAAGAAAATTTTACATAGATTAACAAGATACAAAAAAGTGTTCGAACGGCGAGACTTCGAAATCCAATCGGGATGACCATCATCGCTGACCATTACAACCGTGCCATCCTGAATTCAAAAATCGATCCAAGCTAAAGTTCATAAAAATTGGTCAAGTTACAGTTCCATCAACAAGCTTTGGAAGGAAGTCAAATATGCAATGAAATGATTAAGTCCAATTATATAAGGCAGAAGCTCGTCGGAGTCAAGTGTTCAAGTATGCATGAAGTTTCGTATCCATTGAAGTCCAAACTTGGGCCGTTCCTCGCAAAGGCCTTAAATTCGCATCGATCAAGGAATCTACATTTTGTATCGGTCCAAAACACTCACTACGTATTGATCAAGAAAGCCTCAACTTTGTATCGATCGAAATCCCCTGGCTTCGTATCGATCAGGTCACATTGACATCGCATCGATTAGTTTGCAACGGAGTTCATATCCATCACAAATATGCTTCGTATTCATATCGATTCGAAGTGATAAAAACAAAAGCCAAGAACCAACAACCGATATGAAATCCAGGGCAAGCGACCGATACAAAGTTCCCGGTTGAGGGTCGATGCAAAATCAAGTTTTCTCCAACCCCTCATCAATACGAAATTAAGGTCGAACAACTTTCCAAAAATTCCTTCGTATCCCTCCTCACTCCTTCTTCCCCAAATGGCCTTAACTCCATTTCCTTCCTCCCTCGACTAGGCTCCAAACCAACTCCGGCCTCAACATCGCCAGGGATTGGCCATGTACGTGAATGGATTAGCAATTGGACTCGAATCTCATCGTTCTTAATGCGAGTTCATTGATTAATTACCTAATTTCAACAATTAGTTCAAGGGATTGGAAGTTTAATTCGATTCGAGGGCAATAATAGTCTCTTTTTCTCGACTTTATAATCGATATGAAGATTGGGAGTAAAATGAAAACAAGCGAAAATTTTCTATGTGAAGAACCATATTTATATGGTTCGACCCTGGGCAAATGTCGATTCGCCTCCCAATGCAAAATGGTCGGTTGGAGCGGCATGTGATGGAACCAATACGAAGAGCCTTCTTCGTACCCTTTAACAAAGCGACACAAAACAGCCAATTTGTATCCAATGACCGATTGAAACAGTATTAACACATCGATACAAAATGACGACTTCGTATCCATTGCTTTGAAGCCCAAATAAATTATTATCCGTCGATATGAATCATCTTAAAAACCAAATACTTCGTATCGACGGCCATCAGTATGAAGCATACATCATAACTTCTCTAATCGAATCAGGAGAGGATCGAAATGAAGGAAGGACTTGAAGTAACCATCGAATTTGGTTACAATTCGAATGTCACACTGATTCAGGAGAGGATCGATGCGAATTCGGTATAAAAGAAAAACCGACAATGACTCGTGGACGTACAAAAGTTAATGAGAATCAGGTTAACATACATGCACGTATGCTGGACTAATATCCAACTTTCAAAATTCATAGGAGTTGAATGCTCACCTGGTGACAATTACAACAACGAACAACAGATTGCTATCATTCAACACTCAGTTACAACATTGCATAGTACAACAATTAGCAACCAACAGTCCGTTATCTATATTACTGAAGATCAATCAAAGGTTACATCTTTCGACGAAAAGACAATAACTACTCAATGGATTGGATAGAACTTTTCAGAATGAAGGTGGTAGCTTTTCAAAGCACATCATGTTCACATAGGACGTACTTTGGGGGCAAATGTTATCCCGCCTTTTGGCAAGGCCGGGATACCAAAGAATTGACCAGAAACTAAAGGCGGTCCGTCTTGGAGATCGATTGTACATAGGTCTACTATGGATACTGACAAATTTTGCTCGAGTTCGGATCAATATACAATTTATATGACATGACAAGCAAAGCTATGAAATCCAACATTTCAAATTTCAAGTCAAACGGAGTTCATATGCTCAAGTTATGGATCGATCAAATTCTGTGAGAATCACGTTCTGTTCGTATCCATTTATTTCGTATCGATTCATTTCGTATCCATCATCTTCCAACCATCCTATTTGTATCCGTCGGCCCATAAGCATCATTTCATATCCATCCATCAAGGCCCTTCAGTTCATATCCATCATGCATAAGCGGCATGTTTCGTATCGATCACTCACTTGATCGATACGAAGGAAAGAGCCAAAGATCGGTACGAAAGAGCATACACAAGCCAGGATACAAGAGCAATCCCTAGGGTTGATACAAAGAAACTAATAGCCAGCATCGACACGAAGCGGCCTGTAGCCAACAATACGAAGTGACCTACGAACATCAATACGAACAAAGCCTCACATAATCGATACGAAGAAGGCATAGTCAAGTTAAGGAAGTGGTTGCTCGGTGTGAAAAGTGGATCGATCCTAAAAATTAGTGCCACATCATTGGTTAGCACGTGCCTGGAAGCGATGCAAACAGAAGCAATGCGAACTTGCCAGCCTTCAACAAATTCAAACTTGCATCGATCCTAACTCGAGATTTACAGGTCCAAATGCCATCAAATTTTCACAGGAGCTTGCGTGCAACCTTAGGAATGTTCATGATCGATCTCAACTAGATTGGGCTAAATCTCGATCGATATAAAATTCATTCGTATCGATCGTGGATCGAGTCCAAACGACCAGGGATCGATCATGTGGGCCCACCCACATGAGAGAAGAAGTCCTCCGAGATCTGGGAGAGGTATTCGCTGCCTACGCCTATAAATAGTAGCCCAGGACCTACTGAAAACGGACTTTTGGCTCTTCTACGTCCAGACTCTGCCGAAATTACTATTGCACTTGGATTGTACTGTTGTAACTCATTGTAATCAACAAGCAAAAATCAATAAAAGTCAGCCATTTCATAGTGGATGTAGGCCATATGCCGAACCACTCTAAATCTGTGTGTTTCTATGCATTTTTCCTGTTTATCGGTTGGTGTATTTGTTAGATCTACCTCTTTTTACATTATAATTTGTTCATTTTATCTCTTCAAACACATCCGAAGAGTGTTGTGCCCAATTTTGATACAAACATTTACCTTACAATAACCAAACTATTTCTATTATAAAATCTAGTGATAATATAATAATGTCTAAGGTGTGAATATAACTAATCACATAGTTATGATGCATGTGAGTGTACATCACAACTATAATAGGTATACAATCCAAACCGCGAAGGCACGTTTGCTAGTTGTGTAGGATTCCATGGCGGTGTAATTAGTACTTCAAGAACGGTCCCCTTACATAAGAATTAGAGATACCCTTCCAAGTATCATACATCTCAAGAAAAAATATACTATAGGAAAAAAATCTAGTTGGTCCACGCCTAAACACAAGACACCGGGTCACATCATTCCTATATACATATTCGTAAGTATCACTAGAATAGAGTGTTGGCACCCTTTAAGTTAACTAAAACCCACAGGCCATGTCTCTTATCCCTGGTTTTTGTCATCACTGATGGTGAAGTCACATTCAGCATACCAACACATGACTCAAACAGATCTCGACACACGAGTTCTCAAGTCAAACAAATTTAGAAACCATGCATGAATTCCCATATCTCAACAAATCTCGGAATCACATATGGATTCAGATCACCTTCTAACAATTTAAGCGGGTGGATTTTCTTATCATTTGTCCTAGAAGCGCAAAACAAGTTTATAAGTAGAGTACAGCATCACTGAAGATAACTATACCGTATAATTCTCGTATTTCTTCTAGATATTTCCAAAGTTATATTTTGGTCAATTTCAATAACAACGAGAACAATTGCATATGGGAAACTAAGTCTCCTATAATATCCATAAGAAACTAACACACAAAGCGCGATCGAAAAACACAACCATGATAAAGTCATATAAACGCCTTCTAATCCCCTTTTTAATTAATCTTCCTTTATTAATTAAAAACCTCTTTTATTAGTAAAACTCCTTTTTACTTAATAAACTTCCGTATTAACGAAACTTCACTTATTAATTAAACCTCCCTATTTAATTAAAACTTCCATATTTATTTCTACACGTTCCAATTCTTCTCAAAAGTATTTATATACTTATCTCAACCGTACATTATAAGTATATTCATAAATCAACTTCAAAGAGCCTAAGAAAAATGTTACTCAAACATTGTCACTACAAACCCAAACCATTTAAACATTCTTTTCAAAGATCTATTTACATTCATAAGTAAAATAAAAATGGGTTAAAGACGAATGTTGTAACACATTATCACAATAGATCCAAAACCAATTCATAGTTGTTATTCTCTTTAAAATTCTATTATTAAAGATCTAAGTATTTTCTAAAATCATTTAATGATATTTACCACTATAAAATATTATTTAAGGGTTTTTAAACCAAATTTTACTAAAACATTATTTACAACAAAACCAAAATACTTCACTTAACCATTATATTTAAAAACTCCCTTTTAAAGATCTAATTGCTATAAATCCAAAATCACTTCTATACTTGCCATTAACATTGAAACATCCATTTAAAGCTCTAAGTACATCTTCACTTATTAAACAAGGTAATATACATTTTAATCAATTTTACAAAATCATCATTATAACATAAGTGTTATAATCCAAAAACTCCTTTATATTCTTTTACAAAGTACTAAACTTCTTTTCTAAACTTATAAATATACTAAAATACCTCTAAAAAGATATATACATGTACACACACATATATACATATATTGATTTATTTATAAAACTAAGATATTTAATAGAATACTATATATATTAAAAATATACTTTAAAACACTTATACTATATTTTAATATATTTATTTAAAATGGCACTTAAAGATACTTATCTTATAATTTGTTTAAAAACCATAAAAACATGTTTTATAATTTAAAACCATTACTTTAAAAATCCATAAATGATTATCAGTAATATATTTAAATCTCAATATTTTATGATAATAAGTACGCTTACAGTACTTATTAAAAATACGAAGAAGCCCTCGGATGTCTTCCAAAGTTAAATATAAAATCGCCAATCACAGAGATTTCAAAGTGCATTCATAGCAACCATTTCGCTTCTAATTGCCACAATTTCCATTTCAATTTCCACAAATGTCCAAACCAATACCTCTATGTCAAACACATCAAAACTTATGTAGCTAAACATACATACATACATACATATATATATATTCACAATATATCACAATTTATCCAATTAAATATATGTCAAACATCAGGGATTTCAAAGCACGTTTATAATGACTATATCGCTTCAAACATTTATAATTCCCTATTAAACATGTAAATAGTAAATCTAGGCCACGATATATGTTTTATAGAATCAAACGAGAGATTATACTATACATATTGTTGTCACTTATTTTTACAAAACAAGGTAGGGTCCAAAAGTAATAACTTGCATTTTTCGTCATATAATTTGTACTTTAATACAATAATAATTATATATACAACAATATACACATAACTAGTGAGTAAACTCACCTTGGCCCTGCCAATCCCAAACATAGATAATTCGGCTATTAGTCCAATGGCGAAAATAGCATCTCGTGGACCTCGTACGCAAAATTTATGAGTTATATAAGATAGAGGATTAATGACTTAATTAATTATCTTTAATTAATTTAACTTAATCAAATTACATACCGCCAAAACTCTTCTTCCTCCCCAAAGTTATAACCTAAACAGTGATATGAAAATAACCCATCAAGGCTGTGATGACTCGGATTTTCGGACCAATCAAAATCATTGAAAAACCCATTCTTTCTAAAACTACGAATGAAAACTACCAACTTAATGCACAGTATTTGGTAAACATTCAACACTATAAAATGTATAGGATACAACTTTCAATTATACAAGTTATCAGAGTAATTACTTATGTGCTTAAATACAAACCAAAATCAAATACTACAAATAAACTGTAAATCTACCGCTGCACAACTCTGATGAGAAACAACAATATCCTAACTCGAACTTAATAAACAATGTAAATGCGGAATAAAATAGTAAGAAGAAAAATACATCAATACATGTTATATGGCAAACAATAAACAGAAAAATGTTATGTTATTATTGGAGCTGCATCATTACCACTTGTGACTGCCTATGTACCCCTATCTAATTGCATACCCAATTTGATTACAGGATCAAGCCAATGTAGTTCTCCTACCGCAAATAGGAATCATGAAGCCTAGGATGCATAAACAATATGCAATTTTCAAAACTACCCACTTAGGCTTAATCTTCAAATTTAGATTTTCAAATCTAATTACCTTTACGGAAATTATCTCTTTGTACTTTATTCCCGAATTCTTATTTCAAAACTTTTGAAATATGTATATGTATATCTTTTCTATTCAAACTAGTCTTTTACTTCGGGATTTGAAAAAAAATCGCCTTTCTGAAATGATATCAATATACAAACATACAAAACTATATGCTACCTGATCAGGAGGTTTCTAGCCATAACAAGGCAACTAGGTCACAGCCTTCCAAAAAATAAATATAAATATGTATATCCCTCTTCGACGAGAGTGGACTATACTGAGGCTACATGTAACGACCCAGAATTTTTAATAATTTAAATTTGATTATTTAATTAATTTTAAATATTTATAAGTGAATTTATAAGTCAAATAAATTTTTATTTGAATTTTTGGATTTAATTGGATTATTAAATCGATAATTTAATACGTTAAATTATGGAAATAATTAATAATTGAGTTAAAAATGATTGTAAATAATTTGGAAAATTTTATTTAATCATACTGGAGTTATAGAAATATTTTAGAACTTTTAAAATCGAATTAAAAGTTAATTTGTGAAAATTGAATATTTTAATATTTAATAATCGACTGTAAAATAGTCAATTTTTGAACAGTCTCAGAATTGAACGAAACCAGTTCCATTGGATCCGTAATAGTTAGTTATTACCGGATTTCAATTTTCGTGTCAATCGGAGTTATCGTTTGATCGTGGCAGCTCGAAACGCATCGAATTATTTTTAATTTAAATTTGGCGAGTCAAAATAGCCATTTTTCAAAAAGTCTCGGATTTCGACGAAACCAGTTTCATCGGATCCGTAATGTGATATTATTGTAAGGTTTCAAATTTCAAGTCAATTGGATTTACCGTTTGTCCGGTACAAATTAAAACGCCTAGAAATCGATTTAAATCGGTTTAATTCAAATTGAGCGTTTGCAGCCATAACTCGCACATACTTCCGAATTAGCTTCCGAAACCTGTTCCATTGTGTCCGGAACGCGGGATAAACCCTAGGTACGCTGGTTACGGCGTCTAAATCGGAGTTCGGAATTTCCGGGATGAATAGTGTCGCTCGTTCCTTATAAATAGCCCCTACCTCTTCATAAAATTAAAAAAAAAATAACAAACCCTAATCTAACAAACCCTAGCCGCCACCATTAGAACCTAAGGCCAGAAATGCTCCAACTTCATCCCTCTAGATCTTCCAATCCGTCGACATTCACGCGAAGTGCTCAACTACAAAGATGAAGAGCACAACACGAGCTAGAGATTCAACGGTGGAGATCGTGTTTGGAGTCGCGTAGAAGGAGAAAAAGGGGCCGAACCTGCAGATGTTCGCACGCATCTCGAGGGGTCATGTGCAGGCCGAGCTCCAAGTGGTGGGTGGTGGAGGTAGCTCTCGACGAGAGCTTCGATTTGCAAGTGGTTTGATGAATTTTCATCGAGTATTGAGCGAGCAAATTGAAACCCTAGTTCAAGCTAAGTGGGTTCATTGGTTCGGCCTTTGCCTGTAGCTTCTTGCGTGAGAGGAGAAGATGAAAGGGACGGCCTGATGAAGGGGGTGTGGGATCCAGTGGCTCAGATTTAATCTAGGTTTATAAATAGTTAAGTTTGTTGTATTTATATAAGTTAAATCGTGTACAATCTTGTAAAATTCATAACTTTTTCATACGAGGTCGAAAAAATGCAAACTCAGTTGCGTTGGAATCGTATGGACGAGCACTACGCGATGGAGTTGGTTTGGAGTCGTTTGGAGTTAGTGAGAATTTCGGGTAAAATTAAACGCGCGTTTAATTTTATTCGAAATAAAAGCTAAAACGGAAATTAAAACCAAGGTGAGAATTTCTCACTCAATCGAATCGGTTTCGATTTTATTTTAAATAGTTAGATTTAAAATATTTGAATGCATGTTTGAATGATGACTGTAAATTATTGATTGTTAAAATAGACATTATACGCCGTTAGTAAGCGGATGTTATTTAATATAAACATATACCGCGAATATTTCATAAACAGTGAAATTGGTATTATATGTAATATCAATATATATATATTGGCATATGTATATATTGCAGTTGTTGATTTCCCGCATTTTTTGTTTAGCGGATGAGACCCTATTACGCCGTTATTAAGCGGATAATATTTATTAAGAACATGTACCGCGATAATTTCGTACTGGAGCGAAATTGGTATTGTGCTAATGTTTTTGGATGCAGGAAACAGGTTGGAGGGATCCAACTGGATTCCTCAACAGTTTTATTTTATTTCAGATATTTTGATATTTGATGGATTATCATATTGATATATGATATCGTTGTAGTCGTGATTGACTATTTGGTGTGTAGCATCATTGGACCCAGATTTTGGGATTTTAAAATGATTTTAAAAGTGATTTTGAAAATATACTATATTTTTGGAATTGATCCATTATAAATAAATAAACGTTATAATTTTTAAAGTTATAAAAATTATGGTTTTTGTGAAATATAGTTAAAAAGCTGATTTTTAGAAATACGATTAAAAGTCGATTTTTGAGAAATATGAACTAATGATTTTATAAAATAATTTAGATTGGATTTTTGAATATATGATAAAATTTTAAATATAAGATTTATAAAATTTGATTATTTTATAAATCGAAATGACGAAATTATAAAGGAATTTAAAGACGTTTTAGAATAATAATATAAACTGATTTATATTAAGAGATTTATAAATGGATATTTATAAATTGAAATATAGACATTATAAAACGAGTTTTTATAAGTGTTTGAATGTAGTGAAAATGAATTTCATAAATGAATGAAATTTATAGAATTATAAACTGTGAAGTTATAAATGAAATTTATAAATAGTAAGATTTATAAATTTGTGAAGTTAATTGAAGAATAGATTTGGTTAAATAAATGAATCTTATAAGTTATAAGATTTATAATTATGAAGTTTAAAGAACGATTTTATAAAATAATCGTTTTATAAGTATTTAACTTATAATATAAACATTTAGTTTATAATTGAGTTATAAACTGAAATATGTTAATAAAGGAATTTATAAAAAAAGAAGTTTTTATAAATAAATAGAAATGGAATTTATAAACGTTGTTTTATGAATTCGCAAACGACTTATTTTGATAAGTTAATTGTTATAACTTATAAATGGAGTTATATTCACGCTTTAGACTGTGAATAATCCTTTAGGTTAAAAAGTATAAAAAAGATGAAATTTGTTAACATAGTATATTCACGTTTTTGAATAGTGAATAACATGTTAAAGAAAATGTTTTAGAATGTGATATTTTAAACAAAATTAAAACGATCTAACGATGTTTTAAAGGTGTTGAGATTCGAAACCATAGATTTCAACATTTATTGTTGAAATAGATGTTTCGTGAAATAAAAGGAAATGGTGGACTATAACACTGTTGTTATAGTAAATGATTTCCGAAAGGAAATGTTTAGAATAATATTGGGATTTATATATCTATTTTAATTTCGAATCCCTATACTAGTGATTTTGGGTTGTCGTAACGATGTTTTACGTAACATTCGTTTTGGCCCAAATAAATATGTTTAAGAGAATGATTTCCTTAAAGAATGAATTATATACTTAATTCGGTTTAAGTATATTGAATATTTTCTAAGTGTTGAAAATAAAAGGAATTTGTGAATTACTTATGAATAAATAAGTATGGAAATGTTTTCCAATATGAAGTGAATAATTAGAATTTATCTTTTTTGAAGATAAATTGAAATGAATTATTGAAATCGCATATGCATGGATATCTTGAAATATAAATTCATTATGGAATTTATATGTGAAAGTGAAACTTGTCAAAAATAAATATTGATTTATTTTTGAAGTGTTGAAATTATATATCTAGTAAAGATATTTTGGAAAATAAATAATTTGGGAAAATTATTTGGAATCTGGTGATGTATGCATATCCATTGATAGTTCAATAACCGACTATCAGTATTTCCCTTTGAATGGGTATTTGATGTGAATTGATTGAATTTGAATGCACACTTATTTTTGAATAAGCGCTCACTATTCGGGTTAACCGGGAAAGGACCATGGGGTCGTATAACCCACTCCGAATATGTGATACGTCGTTGTAAATCGCATTTGAAGATCGGTGTTGAAGACCGGTATTTGCGAGAGTGATAGGATGAACTATCGATTGACTCTGCACCGAGTTGCTCCGGTATTGAGTTCTCCATATGTGATGGTGAATCCGATCAGGATTGTGAATATCCGGATTGCAAGGACTTCTTTGTAAGTGCCTTCGGTTCTGTTCGATCCCGGAATAGACTTGTATGGATTGTATGTCTGACATTACAATTTGAGATATAAAGCCGATTTCTTTCAAATATATTTCTGTTGGTGACGGAGAATTTATTCTTTGCTTAACACCCTTCTTTGAGACGTATGTGCTCAAAGGTTATATAGTTGGAGTTATCAGCGATATATTCCCAGTTTGGTAATGTGACATGCTGAGTGATGCTGAAATGATCATTGTGTTGATTATTGTGATAGGATCATTTATTTGATCGTCTATCTTAGTGATCATTGTGTTGATCATTTGTTGACCCAAAGCACGGCTTTTTGTACAAAGTGTGTTTTTGTGGACGTGACTTCGTCGAGCCTCACATCCCGTTAATGGTCAAAACAGGAAAGATGCGGCAAGGTTATGAGGGGTAGCTCCCTTTAGGGTATGTGCATTTCCTTTTGGAAAGGGTGGTATCATGGTATGGAGCCCAGATACTTACTCATGTTGATACACTATATCTATTTCTGTGTGGTGTTGTTGGTGACGAGCGCTCGGTTAAAGGTCCGATGGGACCGGGGGATGCCATATTCGTGTAGTAGTTACCTAGTGATAAAGGTAACCCGGCCTTGTGTTGGCAGAGAGCTGGTTAAGTTCTCGGGGACGTCCAGCCAGAGGCGTTTCCATGTGGCAGTAGGAAGTTCCTTAGCCTGACCATTTGTTGGAAATCCAATTCCCAATACGAAACCCTGTACGGTTTTAGTTGTAGAACCTGCCATTTACTTATGGTGGTCACCACTGTTTAGATGGTAGCTATAGTAGGCATAGTTCGAAATGTCTATGTTGGCTAAGATTTATATTCTACTTTCGAAATGATTTCCTACACTATGCACTAGTAATAATATCAAATGTTATTTTAAATGCGTATCAAGCATCTTTGACTATCATAAGGAGAAATCTCCTCCGATTCTGCGTTTGCATGTGTGTGTGTGCGGGAGGCCTTATGGTAGTCTCATTTTTAAAAGCATTGCGAATTGAGTTTAAAATATTCCTCTTTTTGATTTTAAAGATAAATAAACTGTTTTGAGTTCTCACACCAGTCTTGTTAAGCTATTGGGCTATGTGATGGGGGATTCTCGCTTCGCGGTTAGGTGGCGAACGGGAGACTCTTACTCCCACACATCCTCTTTTAGGGGGTTGGTTAGGCGTAAGCTGTGACAGTCGAGAGGCTGGCCGTAAAAGCAAGTTTGGGATACCAGTGTAAGCCACGGTGGGGCTGGGATGGTTGAAAAGCCTACCGGTTGTGACCGCCGACGGTACGTTCTTTACAGTTGGTATCAGAGCTGATGGTTAAGCGACAACCATGGTTCTGTTGGGTATAATTCATTAGAGATAGAGTCAGCAGTACTCTAGAATGAGTTTGAGTGTAATAATAGCTATGAGAGCGTATTTGTTAGTGAATATGAAATTGTTTTATATTGTGATGATTGGTTTATTGAGTGGCATATGAACCTTCCTCAGCACGGTATGTACAACTTTGCCGAAGGGGTTTCTAAACACTTGAATAGAACAATTCGACATAATATTGATTTTAAATTGGGTAAATGAAATAATTTTACCTCGATTATATTTTATATATGAAAGAAATAATTTTTCAAAATTATCAAAGTGTGTAAGTTGATTGTTAGGTTGTTTGAATAATCTAAATAAAGAATAATTGTATAAGCAAAAAGAATTGTAATAATTGAATTATAATTAATGTGATTTACAATTGTGAAATAAACTTATATATACAAGAAGTAAAATTATATGAATATGAGTTGTAAATAAAAATGAATATAAGGTTAAATGAAATATAACTTAAGTGTTGTTGAATGGAATTGATTTTGGTATCGAAGTAAATAATCAAGTGGATTAAAAGAAATGTGAACTTAAGTTATGTAAAGGAAATTCAACTTTAGCAATTGAATTAAATGAATGTTAAGCAATTAAATGTAAATCAAGTTGATAAGAAATAATGAATATAAGTGTTAGTTCATTTGAAATCAAATGTTATTGGGAGTTGAATAAATTGAATGAAATCAATTTAATTAAACAAATTGAAAGTGATGGTGTTAAACCAAATTGAATGAATATAAGCAAAGGAATTTGGTTGAAATTAATAAACTTTGGTTGTTATTTGATTGTTGATTGGTTGTAATAATTCATTAAGTGTTAATGAAATTGAAAGCTATGTAATTGAATTCAAATGGAAAGTAAATAGATTTGAATAGAATTGAAAGTGAATTGGATTTAATTAGTGAATGCAAACTAATTGAATTGAGAATGAATGTTAGTAAATCCAATGTAAATGAATCAAATGTAATTTAAAGTGAAAACCAATTCATTGAATATTAATGAGAATATGAATGAATATATATTGGTTATGAATTTGTTGGATGGTAGTTGGTTGATGTTTGCATTTGTTGTTTGGTTGCATTTTCTATGTGACATGTATAGTTATGTTGCTATATGTTGTATATTGATACTATTTTCATATATGCATGATTCTCATGTTGTTTGTTAAGTATTTAGTAGGTGCGGATCGCGTTTGCTTCGCATTTGGAGTTCGCTTTTGCGCTATATTAGCCGTGTATGCTTGCTAATAAAATATAAGGTACATATCTCGGATTAAATATCGTACTTTTACACTTTTTTCCCTTCGGGATGCCTCATTACTTGATGAGATGTATATTTGTGATATATATACTGTCATTTTTTTTTTTCGGATCGAGCCGCGCAAAGGAGACATGGCGAATTTTTCCGGAAATTTAAGGCGTTAGAAAAAATTTGAGAAAATTTGGAAAATTTTGAAAACTTTAAACTTTGTTTTAAAGTTGAAAGTTAAATGATATAATTGTTTTTGAAAAGATAACTAAATATGATTTGAAAACTTAGTAAAGATTTGAAAGAAGTTTAATTATAAATTTTGGAAAGTTAATAGATTCTGTAATCTTCTTACTTGTAATTTCGAGGACGAAATTCTTTTAAGGGGGAAAGATTGTAACGACCCAGAATTTTTAATAATTTAAATTTGAATATTTAATTAATTTTAAATATTTATAAGTGAATTTATAAGTCAAATAAATTTTTATTTGAATTTTTGGATTTAATTGGATTATTAAATCGATAATTTAATACGTTAAATTATGGAAATAATTAATAATTGAGTTAAAAATGATTGTAAATAATTTGGAAAATTTTATTTAATCATACTGGAGTTATAGAAATATTTTAGAACTTTTAAAATCGAATTAAAAGTTAATTTGTGAAAATTGAATATTTTAATATTTAATAATCGACTGTAAAATAGTCAATTTTTGAACAGTCTCAGAATTGAACGAAACCAGTTCCATTGGATCCGTAATAGTTAGTTATTACCGGATTTCAATTTTCGTGTCAATCGGAGTTATCGTTTGATCGTGGCAGCTCGAAACGCATCGAATTATTTTTAATTTAAATTTGGCGAGTCAAAATAGCCATTTTTCAAAAAGTCTCGGATTTCGACGAAACCAGTTTCATCGGATCCGTAATGTGATATTATTGTAAGGTTTCAAATTTCAAGTCAATTGGATTTACCGTTTGTCCGGTACAAATTAAAACGCCTAGAAATCGATTTAAATCGGTTTAATTCAAATTGAGCGTTTGCAGCCATAACTCGCACATACTTCCGAATTAGCTTCCGAAACCTATTCCATTGTGTCCGGAACGCGGGATAAACCCTAGGTACGCTGGTTACGGCGTCTAAATCGGAGTTCGGAATTTCCGGGATGAATAGTGTCGCTCGTTCCTTATAAATAGCCCCTACCTCTTCATAAAATTAAAAAAAAAATAACAAACCCTAATCTAACAAACCCTAGCCGCCACCATTAGAACCTAAGGCCAGAAATGCTCCAACTTCATCCCTCTAGATCTTCCAATCCGTCGACATTCACGCGAAGTGCTCAACTACAAAGATGAAGAGCACAACACGAGCTAGAGATTCAACGGTGGAGATCGTGTTTGGAGTCGCGTAGAAGGAGAAAAAGGGGCCGAACCTGCAGATGTTCGCACGCATCTCGAGGGGTCATGTGCAGGCCGAGCTCCAAGTGGTGGGTGGTGGAGGTAGCTCTCGACGAGAGCTTCGATTTGCAAGTGGTTTGATGAATTTTCATCGAGTATTGAGCGAGCAAATTGAAACCCTAGTTCAAGCTAAGTGGGTTCATTGGTTCGGCCTTTGCCTGTAGCTTCTTGCGTGAGAGGAGAAGATGAAAGGGACGGCCTGATGAAGGGGGTGTGGGATCCAGTGGCTCAGATTTAATCTAGGTTTATAAATAGTTAAGTTTGTTGTATTTATATAAGTTAAATCGTGTACAATCTTGTAAAATTCATAACTTTTTCATACGAGGTCGAAAAAATGCAAACTCAGTTGCGTTGGAATCGTATGGACGAGCACTACGCGATGGAGTTGGTTTGGAGTCGTTTGGAGTTAGTGAGAATTTCGGGTAAAATTAAACGCGCGTTTAATTTTATTCGAAATAAAAGCTAAAACGGAAATTAAAACCAAGGTGAGAATTTCTCACTCAATCGAATCGGTTTCGATTTTATTTTAAATAGTTAGATTTAAAATATTTGAATGCATGTTTGAATGATGACTGTAAATTATTGATTGTTAAAATAGACATTATACGCCGTTAGTAAGCGGATGTTATTTAATATAAACATATACCGCGAATATTTCATAAACAGTGAAATTGGTATTATATGTAATATCAATATATATATATTGGCATATGTATATATTGCAGTTGTTGATTTCCCGCATTTTTTGTTTAGCGGATGAGACCCTATTACGCCGTTATTAAGCGGATAATATTTATTAAGAACATGTACCGCGATAATTTCGTACTGGAGCGAAATTGGTATTGTGCTAATGTTTTTGGATGCAGGAAACAGGTTGGAGGGATCCAACTGGATTCCTCAACAGTTTTATTTTATTTCAGATATTTTGATATTTGATGGATTATCATATTGATATATGATATCGTTGTAGTCGTGATTGACTATTTGGTGTGTAGCATCATTGGACCCAGATTTTGGGATTTTAAAATGATTTTAAAAGTGATTTTGAAAATATACTATATTTTTGGAATAGATCCATTATAAATAAATAAACGTTATAATTTTTAAAGTTATAAAAATTATGGTTTTTGTGAAATATAGTTAAAAAGCTGATTTTTAGAAATACGATTAAAAGTCGATTTTTGAGAAATATGAACTAATGATTTTATAAAATAATTTAGATTGGATTTTTGAATATATGATAAAATTTTAAATATAAGATTTATAAAATTTGATTATTTTATAAATCGAAATGACGAAATTATAAAGGAATTTAAAGACGTTTTAGAATAATAATATAAACTGATTTATATTAAGAGATTTATAAATGGATATTTATAAATTGAAATATAGACATTATAAAACGAGTTTTTATAAGTGTTTGAATGTAGTGAAAATGAATTTCATAAATGAATGAAATTTATAGAATTATAAACTGTGAAGTTATAAATGAAATTTATAAATAGTAAGATTTATAAATTTGTGAAGTTAATTGAAGAATAGATTTGGTTAAATAAATGAATCTTATAAGTTATAAGATTTATAATTATGAAGTTTAAAGAACGATTTTATAAAATAATCGTTTTATAAGTATTTAACTTATAATATAAACATTTAGTTTATAATTGAGTTATAAACTGAAATATGTTAATAAAGGAATTTATAAAAAAAGAAGTTTTTATAAATAAATAGAAATGGAATTTATAAACGTTGTTTTATGAATTCGCAAACGACTTATTTTGATAAGTTAATTGTTATAACTTATAAATGGAGTTATATTCACGCTTTAGACTGTGAATAATCCTTTAGGTTAAAAAGTATAAAAAAGATGAAATTTGTTAACATAGTATATTCACGTTTTTGAATAGTGAATAACATGTTAAAGAAAATGTTTTAGAATGTGATATTTTAAACAAAATTAAAACGATCTAACGATGTTTTAAAGGTGTTGAGATTCGAAACCATAGATTTCAACATTTATTGTTGAAATAGATGTTTCGTGAAATAAAAGGAAATGGTGGACTATAACACTGTTGTTATAGTAAATGATTTCCGAAAGGAAATGTTTAGAATAATATTGGGATTTATATATCTATTTTAATTTCGAATCCCTATACTAGTGATTTTGGGTTGTCGTAACGATGTTTTACGTAACATTCGTTTTGGCCCAAATAAATATGTTTAAGAGAATGATTTCCTTAAAGAATGAATTATATACTTAATTCGGTTTAAGTATATTGAATATTTTCTAAGTGTTGAAAATAAAAGGAATTTGTGAATTACTTATGAATAAATAAGTATGGAAATGTTTTCCAATATGAAGTGAATAATTAGAATTTATCTTTTTTGAAGATAAATTGAAATGAATTATTGAAATCGCATATGCATGGATATCTTGAAATATAAATTCATTATGGAATTTATATGTGAAAGTGAAACTTGTCAAAAATAAATATTGATTTATTTTTGAAGTGTTGAAATTATATATCTAGTAAAGATATTTTGGAAAATAAATAATTTGGGAAAATTATTTGGAATCTGGTGATGTATGCATATCCATTGATAGTTCAATAACCGACTATCAGTATTTCCCTTTGAATGGGTATTTGATGTGAATTGATTGAATTTGAATGCACACTTATTTTTGAATAAGCGCTCACTATTCGGGTTAACCGGGAAAGGACCATGGGGTCGTATAACCCACTCCGAATATGTGATACGTCGTTGTAAATCGCATTTGAAGATCGGTGTTGAAGACCGGTATTTGCGAGAGTGATAGGATGAACTATCGATTGACTCTGCACCGAGTTGCTCCGGTATTGAGTTCTCCATATGTGATGGTGAATCCGATCAGGATTGTGAATATCCGGATTGCAAGGACTTCTTTGTAAGTGCCTTCGGTTCTGTTCGATCCCGGAACAGACTTGTATGGATTGTATGTCTGACATTACAATTTGAGATATAAAGCCGATTTCTTTCAAATATATTTCTGTTGGTGGCGGAGAATTTATTCTTTGCTTAACACCCTTCTTTGAGACGTATGTGCTCAAAGGTTATATAGTTGGAGTTATCAGCGATATATTCCCAGTTTGGTAATGTGACATGCTGAGTGATGCTGAAATGATCATTGTGTTGATTATTGTGATAGGATCATTTATTTGATCGTCTATCTTAGTGATCATTGTGTTGATCATTTGTTGACCCAAAGCACGGCTTTTTGTACAAAGTGTGTTTTTGTGGACGTGACTTCGTCGAGCCTCACATCCCGTTAATGGTCAAAACAGGAAAGATGCGGCAAGGTTATGAGGGGTAGCTCCCTTTAGGGTATGTGCATTTCCTTCTGGAAAGGGTGGTATCATGGTATGGAGCCCAGATACTTACTCATGTTGATACACTATATCTATTTCTGTGTGGTGTTGTTGGTGACGAGCGCTCGGTTAAAGGTCCGATGGGACCGGGGGATGCCATATTCGTGTAGTAGTTACCTAGTGATAAAGGTAACCCGGCCTTGTGTTGGCAGAGAGCTGGTTAAGTTCTCGGGGACGTCCAGCCAGAGGCGTTTCCATGTGGCAGTAGGAAGTTCCTTAGCCTGACCATTTGTTGGAAATCCAATTCCCAATACGAAACCCTGTACGGTTTTAGTTGTAGAACCTGCCATTTACTTATGGTGGTCACCACTGTTTAGATGGTAGCTATAGTAGGCATAGTTCGAAATGTCTATGTTGGCTAAGATTTATATTCTACTTTCGAAATGATTTCCTACACTATGCACTAGTAATAATATCAAATGTTATTTTAAATGCGTATCAAGCATCTTTGACTATCATAAGGAGAAATCTCCTCCGATTCCGCGTTTGCATGTGTGTGTGTGCGGGAGGCCTTATGGTAGTCTCATTTTTAAAAGCATTGCGAATTGAGTTTAAAATATTCCTCTTTTTGATTTTAAAGATAAATAAACTGTTTTGAGTTCTCACACCAGTCACATGACTGACTTGGAGTTTATTGTTTTCCTTCCTAAACTCTGGGTGCCCACCAATTTCCACACGGGCAGTTAAGAGTTAAGGTTTATCAGGATATTCTGGATATTCTGGAGTTGCTGGAGGCAAGCTGGATGGCATGGCGTATTACTAGTTTATATAGTATTTCTTTTTCCGCTGCACTGTTTGTTGTTGTATGATGTTGTATACTCTGATGATATGATATGATGTAATGAAATATAATGTGATGTAATAACTGATATAGTTCTTTATTTAAAGATTATTCATTTATTATTATATGTTGTTCCGCTGCGAATTGTGAGATTCTGTTGATGTTCTGTTGTTTCCTTTTTTCCTCTATTCTCTTTTTCTTTCTATTTCTTCTATTTTAAAATTTTCTGTCCTCTTTTCTATTTTCTTTTCTCTCTATTATCTATCTACCTTCTTCTTCTACCTTTTCTTTTCTTAAATTTTTCTTAAAACCCCTAAGGGTTCGTATTTTCGTTCATCTTGAATTAAACAAAGGAGATTAGTGTCTATTCAAGGAGTACGGACTTACGGGTCTTTACACTACATAACATCCGCACTTGCCTTACCCACATTTTTAGTTATGAGTTACCCGAATCTTTGGTAACCTAACAAATCATTTTATATCCTTAAGTGACAAAATCATTTACGCTAATAATTACAAATACTTCTCATCTACAATAATTTTTATTTCCAAATACTTTCAAAAATCATCTTAAAACCATCGGGTGTAGTCCTCAAAATTCTTTCCGTTTTATAAAACACTTTTTTAAAACCATTTTTTATACAAACCACTTTCATATAAAATCACTTCAAAATATTTATTCTCAAATATCTTTTTTTCCTCTTTTAAAGGAAAACATTTCATAACATTTCAACTTAATAACCAATTTTCAAAATAGTTCATTAAATTGAAGTGAACCAAATATTACTGCTAAACACCTTATAGTCAAATCGTGAAATAAATCACAAGGTGTTAGCCTACAATTATTTTCTACCCAGCCCATGCATATGAATAATTAATTGCTCATAAACTGGTCAAGTAAAGTCAACAATCAATAAATAATAATCAGTGCCCATAAATTGGCCAAGCCTAATTCAAACAATCAATCAATGAAATGAACACAACAATAAATGATAATCAATGCTTCATTCTATCAAATATTTATAACACTTTATTTTATCTTGGGTTAAAATGGTTTGATATTTATTTTGCGGCATCCAGGCTTTTCCTTTGACATGTTCCGTCCCTCACCCAAGTCTCTTTGGATCTCATAGACGAAATACGTATACTAATCATTTCCTCATACCCCGTTAAATATCTAAATTTTAAAATACTTAATTAACCATCCAAATATAGTCAAACAAGAAAATCAAACCATTGTTTTAACAAATTAAGTAAACAAGCATTTAGCAAGGATTTTCAAACAACACTTAACATTTAAAGTTCCTTCAACTTAGCAAATGGTGTTAATGAACTTAAAGGAAGAAATAACTCACTTTGAATTCTACTCCGTTAAACTTTAAGGCAAGGAACTCTAGATTTAAACCATACTTCCTACCGATTTTGCAAACTTTGTCACTACGGATTTTATTATAAATTCGCTACAATTTCCCAAAACTTCTTGAAATCCAGCTATAGATTCGTCATTCTAGAAGTTAAGATGAAAAGAGGTGGAGATGGCTTCTAGGTGGACATGGTTTTGGATAGGTAGATGGAATTTACTAGCTTGAACTTGACTTAAGTGTTATACTTTTTGTCGATTATTTTTGCCATAACTTTGTTACGCTTTTGGAATTTTTTTAAAGAAGCATAGATGCCATTAAAGCTCTAAGAAAGAACAAGAAGAATTTTAAAAAAGGAAGAAGAAGAAGAATGGAAAGTGTGTGTAATTTGTGAAAGAAGTGGTAGGTATCTATAGAATTTTTTTTTGAATAAATATTGTTTTGTAAAAAGACCAAAATAACCTTTGCTTATACTTTAAGTAAACTAATTTTTTCAACACTTAACATCACATTTCAAATCATTACTTTATGTCATTTTCACTTAAGTATTAAGTAAAAAATATATTAATTATGTTTGTTTGATTTACTGTTTACCTTTTGACTTTTGTAACACTTTTTGACTTTTTATGCTTCCTTTTGTTAATTACATTCTAGAGTTTTCTAAGTATATTTAGAAAAAGTAAACTTGATTAATGAATTAACTAATACTTATACTATTTGAAATATGTTGATATATAAGAAAATAAAGGTGCAACAACGTTGCGACAACTTTAAATCGACAAAACGCTGATTTTCGACAAAATGTTTTACGGTCACATTTTGACGTTTTAGTTAAACTATTTATTTATGTAAAATAAATTTAAAAATAAATTTTCATAATATTATTTAAATATATAAACACTCATAATTAATTAAAATAATTTATTTAACCATTGAAACTTACTTTTCTTAAATCAGGACTTTATCACTTTTGTCGATATAGGCAATTATTCCTATTTTTATGTATATTTCTCTTTGCAAATCCTATCTAATAATATTTAAATCATAAAATGTTATATATTTTATATTTGAAATCACTTTAGATGGTATATTTTAAAGTGGTCAAATTCTGGATCGTTACAAAGACCGTGCACAATTCCTAGAGAATGATTCAACGATTCTACGAACCGACCTCGCTATATAACTCGCTGTTCCATGCCTGATGTATCGACATCAACTTCGACACCTCTGATACAGTCGTTCAATTTCAAACTCAATGCCTTGAATCGACCATCACACTATGGCATTTTACGTCGACCACCATAGCTCCTTCAACCATCATCGGTCCACTCCTCTCGCCATTCAGAGTTCAACCGCGCCATCTATTATCCCTCCGACAACCTAAACCATATCGCGACCTGTTATTGTTCACTATCCATCACCAATTTTACACTCCTCTAGGAAGCGCCGGATCCTTCCAAACCACCACCTCCAATTTGCCTTTGCATGTGTAACCCATCGGCACCATCGACTTGACCAAACACCACCTAAATCGACAATCAATCCTAATCTTAGCTTTGGCAATAGAATGTCGAGCACAACTGACCATCACCGCACTTAAAACGACGCACATGGAATCAAAGCCTCCTCACATAAGCCAATGGATCCAAAATCATCGAATTCCGTTGCCTATATCTCTTTAAACAATTGATTGAATATGGCGGCCGGAGCTTTATATTTACAGGAGACAAATAAAAGAAAAAGGTGGAAGATAATAAAAAGTGATAAAGGAAATATCTAAGTATGGATATTTATAAACAAATATATATTATGCTTAATTCTCTTAAATTAAAGTGGAAATTAGGGATGCATCCCTATCATACTTTCATATTGTAAAGCGGGTCCCTGCCAAAGTTTCATTGTAAAGCGGGTCCCTGTTTTCTGGAAACGAAGAAAAATTATTGCTGAAATGTCAGCAACTTTTATAAATAAGTGCTGATATTTCAGCAACTTTCCCTGTCAAAGTTTTATTGTAAATCCAGTCCCTATTTTCTAGAAACAAAGAAAAATTATTGCTGAAATGTCAGTAAATTTTATAAATAAGTGCTGATATTTCAGTAACTTTCATAAACTGTGTTTACAGTGTACATAAATGTTGCTGAAATGTCAGCAACTTATATAAATAAGTGCTGATATTTCAGCAACTTTCATACACTATGTTCAGTGTACAGAAAAGTTGTGGAAATGTCAGCAACTTTTATAAAAAGTTGCATCATGCTCTGCAATAATCGTGAATAAAAAACAGGGACCTAATTTACACTGAAATTTAGCGAAGGATTTTACGTGAATTTTGAAACTTAATAAGGACCTGTGCCAAAAGTACTCTAAATTAAATGCTACGCATTTCGAGCATGCACGACCATACGGCACGTCCGTTCATCATGAAATTCGTCGACGTATAACGACTCAATATTCTGAAGTCTATTTGCACAAGTTTCGTCAAAATACGAGATGGTGCCCTAAGATGATAATTTCATAAGTTGATTAAAAAGAATTATTATTATTAAAACCAGTTTAATCACTTTTAATTCTAAAATAAAAGTTTACTATTATCATTATTATTAAATTGAATTCAAATACGCTTTCGAAAATATTTTTATTCACATTAAATCCACGATTTAAATATTTAAATAATTCTGATATTTATATATAAAACGTTCGAAAATCTAGGTCATTACATTCTCCCCCTTAAAAGAATTTTATCCTTGAAATACTAACACGAACAATAAAAGAAACAATCACACATCAATACCCAACGGTATTACAATCACTAGCATCCAAAGAAACAATCACATAATAATACTACAAAGTACTGCACTCACTGACAACCATAGCTTATGGTTCACCCAGGTTCAGAACCCTTCTTATCGCACAAGGATGACAATAATTCACTAAGTGTTATCTTGCGCTTAACAGTCTCAAATAATTGCTTAGTCGATCACTCATGCAACCCCAGACAATTCAAAGAGTGATTTCCCAAACTCTCCATAAGCCAACAAACCTATTATATAACTATGCTAAAGCTTGTATGCTGCATATATACTATCCGTACGCAACATCAAATTCGATCACTAGCTCGATCACACATAAATTTCTCTTTCTAACTAGTATAGATCACTTGACATCTCCAGTGCAGACTCCGACTAGGCTCCTTAATAAGAGATTTCCGTTCTCCTTACATAGCCATATACTATGATTGAAAACTTTAGAACCATATCAAAAATCCGTATCAACTGTTCGCCGTCAAGAATCAAGTGAAAAATCCTAACTCGAACTAGTGTAAATCACCTTGAAATCCATGTACTCGAATCCCACATCAAAAGCCAGTATGCGAATAAAATGATCTACGTACAACTACATACTCTATTCAATTGGTTTCTTTAATTACACCAATTTCTTTTCATTCTAATTCACATTCATTATCACTTATAGTATTCCCTAATTAATGCTAAAATCACATATGAATCATTTCATAAAACTTTACTTCAAGTTGTTAAACATCATATAACTAAGTTCATACTCATATAATAATCCACTCCATCCTAAGAATATATACAAAATCATCCAATTCATTTTACTTAACGTATGTTCAACATTTTTAAAACTTGTTTTCACCTACTACCATTTCGAATCAAGCATTATATAAAACTTCACTTTTATAAAACTAAGCTTCAATTTCTATATCAATTCAAAAGTTTTCCACCGTCCAAAGTTGCTGAAAACTCCATTTTTATGATAATTGAAAACTACCCAACAAATTATCATAATAAGATGCACAAACCATACTGCCATAATGCATAGGATACATGCGTTCATAATATAACTTAACCGAAAATTTAAGAACCAAACAACGGGTTTCCATTTAAATTCATTTTGAAATAATATATACTTATAACTTTGTATACCAAATTATACTTTAGAGATATAAATCAAAATTATTTTTACCCAAATAGTTTTGAAGCAAAACTACTATGGGAGCATTCCTCACTTTGAAACTCGAAAATAAACGCCAATGATATTGCAGTCATCGTCATAATTATTTTCCAACTATAGATGTGAGTTCGGTACTCCTAACTCATTCCTTTTGGAATTAACCACAATCATTTCCAAAATGGTGTCAGATATTTCGTAAATATTACTAGGTAACATGATATCAATTTCATAAACCAATCTTCTAAATATTTACTTTCAAATAATGCTATTATTATTTTACAAAACCTTAGGAAACAAATTTCTAAAGCACAGAGATTTAAGTTCTCAAATTCTCAGTTTGAAATCCTATTTATTTATAGCTATACCTATAAACCATATTTATATAAGTCACTTTCTTATATAAAACTATTACACAAGTATTTATTCCAAAATATCTTTCTTCGTAATAAACAAATTCTCATACAATTAAATTTTAACCCAACATTATCACCTAATGCCTTATAGTCGAATTATGAAACTAAATTCACAAGGTGTTTGTTTCAACGTTCCCACAAGTTACTATCTACCCAACTCAACAGTGAAAGGGTAAAAATGCTCATAAACTGGCTGAGCACAACTAATCAGACCATAAATGATAATAATTGAATATTATCATTTCCTAACAAACCAATACTTCATTAATAACTATATCAATTTTTCTAGAAATTATTCTTTTTTATATAAAATATAATCCTAGGTAAAATTATTTCATTTACCTATTTCGAAAACAATATTGTATTATTTTGTCTTATTCAAGCGTTTAAATGTCCCTATCAATAATTGTAGCAACTCGTATTGACCAGAATCCATAATATACTCTACAGACCAATCAACACAATACAAAACATTTTTATAATAATAACAAATATGCACTATCATATATATAATACACTCAACCCATGATAAAGCATTTCATTACCCTATTTCTTAATGAGTTATACTCACCAAAGACAAGGTTCTCTCTTAACCTTCGGCTCTGATATCACATGTAACGGTACACCTTTTTGTCCCTTGAATGTCGACACTAATACATCCACGGTATCCACGGAACAAGAAAGAAAAACACAATATCAGAATTTCCCATGCGAAAAAATAATATATAATATCACAAAAGGTTTTTATCAAAAGAAAACTTTAATATATAGAGAGTAAACTGACCTATAATCAGCCTGAACAGTTATAACAGTCTGTCCCTACAAACGCTGATAAGTATAAAACAAGTAATGCAGCAGAAAATATATGTGGTAAAAAATCATTTGGATCCTCTTTCAGAGCTCTAATGAATCGCAGCTAAATCTAGAAATATACTCGTGATGACCCAAGCATTATAAGAAAAGAACACTCGGATCGGTCTCGTAAAGGCATTTCGTAAGACTCTGTTGCAAATAAACACAGACGGACTTTTACCTTACGATAACCAAACCATTCCCATTATAAAATCCGATGATAATATAATAATGTATAAGCTGTGAAATATAAATAATCACGTAGCTGTGGGTGCATGTGAGTGTATATCACAACTATAATAGGTATGTAATCCAAACTGCTAAGGCACATTCGCTAATTGTGTAGGATTCCACGGAGGTGCCATCAGTATTCAAGAACGGTCCCCCGCACAAGGATCAAAGATATCCTTCAGAGCATCGTATATCTCTAAATAAAATATACCATATGAAAAAACATAGTTGGTCCACACCCAAACACATCGCATTGGGTCACATCACCCTTGCATGCATATCCGTATGAATCACTAAAATGGAGCATGTACCCTTTAAGTTAGCTAAACCTATAGACTATGTCTCTTGTCTCTGGCTTTTATCATTACCGATGGTGAAGTCATGTTCATCGTCCTAGCACATAAGTCACAACTCGAATAGATCTCGACACACGAGTCCCCAACTCAAACAGATTTCAGAACCATATATGAATTTCCATATCTTAACAGATCATGGAATCACATATGGATTCCCATATCTCAACAGACCTTTGAATCACACATGGATTCTCATATCTTAACAGATCTCGGAATCACACGTAGATCCCTATACCCTGAATATATCACGAACGACTACATGTGTTCGAGCATCTCAAACGGATCTTGAATCTCCATATAGATTCAAGCATCTCGAACCAATCACAAACTTCTTCCAAAGCATAGAACATGTATATTTTTTGTTAAGGTTCCAAGTCATCTCATACAAGTACACTCCTCTATTTATCGGGTGCTTCAAAACCAATCGATGGATTATCGGTAAAGTCAACTCCAGTTTCGTAGGAAATAAACAGACAATATATAAGGGTAGAGATCACCTCATAAACGTTTAAGTGGACGAATTTCCTTACCATTTGTCCTAAAAGTGAAAAATGAGTTTATACGTATAGTATAACATCACCAAAGATAACTTACCATATAATTCCCGTGTTTCTTCTTAATATTTCCATAGTTATATTTTGGTGAATTTCAATAACAACGAGAACAATCGCATATGGGAAACTAATTCCTGTCTATTATCCAATAGCTAGTAATACACAAAGCACGATTGAAACACACAAGCTTGATCAAGCCATATAAACGACTTCCAATCCTTTTTAATTAATCTTCCTTTATTAATTAAAAATCTCTTTTATTAGTAAAACTCTTTTTTACTCAATAAACTTCTTTATTAACGAAACTTCACTTATTAATTAAACCTCACTATTTAATTAAAACTTCCATATTTATTTCTATACTTTCCAATACTTCCCAAAAGTATTCATATAC
This sequence comes from Allium cepa, assembly GCA_030765085.1. Lineage (NCBI taxonomy): Eukaryota > Viridiplantae > Streptophyta > Magnoliopsida > Asparagales > Amaryllidaceae > Allium > Allium cepa. The sequence continues at coordinate 453,840,886 of CM060938.1, read as the reverse complement.
TTATCTCAACCGTATATTATAAGTATATTCACAAATCAATTTCAAAAGGCTTAAGACAAATGTTACTCAAACATTGTCAGTACAAACTCAAACCATTTCACTTATGATTATCTTTAAAATATTCTTTTCAAATATCTATTTACATTCATAAGTATAATCAATTACAACATATGGAAATGGTTGGTTTTCCATGGTCATGATGTTAAAAGAGCTAAAACATAGATTGAAAATTTGGAACAGAGAAAGAACAAAAACTCAGGACACTATAAGTCAATTACAACAGGAATGTGAACAGCTGCAGACTCTTCTTGATGCAGACCCACTTAACGATATTTTAATTTCTAATTATTTCTCTACTCAGGGGCAACTTAAAGAGGCCTTTCATTTACAAGCTATACAAGCAAAACAAATGGCTAAAGAGAAACGGCTCACTCAAGGGGATGACTGTACCAAATTTTTCTATGCTAAGATGTCTTTCAGGAGGAACTGCAATGCTCTTATTAATTCTATGAATGATCATGGGGATTTAGCTACTGATATTTCTCAATTTGAACAGGGAGCCATTTCTTATTTCACTAATTTATATAATGGTGAGAATAAGATAACATTACCTCATATCACTTGCAGGGCAATTATAACTAATGTGGGCAGGCAGATGCTACAAGACACTGTCACTGAGGAGGAAGTAAGAGCTGCTGTTTTCTCTATGCACACTGATCCTTCCCCAGGGCCTGATGGGTAGAACTCTAAGTTCTATCAACTCCATTGGCAACACCTGAAAAATCAACTGTTAGAAGCTATTCAGGAATCTTTCAACACTGGTAAAATTCTTCATGAATTAAACCACACATTTATCACTCTTATTCCAAAGGTGGAAAGTCCTTCTAGGATTGAAGAATTTAGACTCATTGCATGTTGTAATGTGTTATATAAGATTCTCAGTAAGGTGATATGTAATAGACTTACAAAGGTTCTTCCTGATCTTATTTCTGAATGTCAATCTGCTTTCATTAAAGGAAGACACATATCTGAGAATTCTTTACTAGCTCATGAACTGATTAGAAAGTTCAATAAACCTGAAGCTGACAAGATGTGTCTAAAGATTGATTTACATAAGGCTTATGATAAAATCAACAGACAGTTTATCATTCATGTATTACACTGTATGATTTTCCTACTTCCTTGATTAATCTCATTGAGGAATGCATCTCCACCCCCACATTTTCCATTATCATTAATGGTACTCCTAAAGGTTACATTACTAGTAATAGGGGCTTGAGACAAGGTGATCCCCTCTCCCCCTACTTATTTGCAGTTGCCATGGAATTTTTCTCACTTCAAATGGAACTAGCTTGTTATAATTCTTTGTTTCAGCCTCTGTTTAAACATGATCCTAATGTCAATGATTTATTATATGCTGATGATTTGATTATTGCTGTTAGAGCTTCCTCAACTGCTGCTCAGAGTTTACTTCATATTTTTAATCAATTGCATCAATTTGTGGGTCTTGAGCTAAATACTACTAAGTCCAAATGCTATTTTAGCAAATATTGCACCTCTAAAACAGCCATTCTGGACATTTTGCAAATTAAGGAAGGTCTCCTTCCTGTCAAGTATCTTGGGGTTCCTCTCTCAACTAATGTCATTACTGACCGTGAATGTGGTGAACTTGTTGGAAAGATTAGAAACAAACTTAATGGTTGGAGTTCTAAATTACTCTCTTTTGCTGGTAGAATTGAATTGGTGCATACAATTATTACCGCTAAAGTTAGATTTTGGCTTCAAACATTTCACATTCCTAACAGTTCAATTGAGAAGATTAATTCAGCATGTGCTAACTTCATTTGGAGGGGGGGATTACATAAAGTTAGTTATGATATTCTTTCCAGACCTAAATCTGAAGGTGGTGTTGGGCTCGTCAACCTGAAAGACCTTAGAAGGACTTATCAAATTAAACATGGATGGAAAATTCTAACTTCTAACACTCTCTGGGCTAGGTGGATGAGAAGCAGATATCTAAAGGGGAGTTTCTGGACTATGCATGAGGATATTAACTCTTCTGGGGTTTCAAATGCATTTTAAGGAGCAGGGATGTTTTGAAAACATGTATCTCAAGGAGAATTGCTAATGGTAGGGATACTTATCTTTGGAGGGACCCATGGATTAATGGACACTCACTTGTTGACAAATATGGCTGTGCTATGATTTCATGTATTGGAGATTATGATGATCTAGTTGCTTCCATTATCCAACATGGTGATTGGATTCCTGACCAGAAAGGGCTTCATGTTATTGTGAGGATGTCAAGCTTGTTCCTATCTACTCCTCCGAACCTAATGATACTTGGACTTGGAACTACACTAAAGATGGTATCTTTACTACCAATAGTGCTTGGGAAGCTCTACGTACTAAACATATTAACAAATTTTGGGCAGCTCCTATCTGGTCCAGATCAAACAACCCTAAGATGGCATTCACGACTTTCAAAGCCATTAATTTAAGACTTCCTACATCTGACAGACTAGCTAGATGCGGTATGGAGGTCAATCTAAACTGTAAATTATGTAACCCCCACCCAGAATCACACAATCATCTATTTTCTGAATGTGAATACTCGACTCGTGTGTTAAGTCATGTTAAGAGTAAAAATCAAGACATGCATGCAATTTCTACCCTAGAAGATGAATTACTGTACCTGAGTTCCCGCAAGAAAGAAGATTTGCTGACCCAACTGCAGCTTATTTGCCTCACCACAACGGTTTCCCATCTCTGGAAAGAGAGGAATCGAAGAGTTTTCAAGAATACTGCAAAGAATCATCACCAAATTCAGATCGCAATTGAACAAGATGTCAGGATCCTAGTGAAAAGAATTAAAAGCAAGATCTTTACCTGTGCGTCAGAACTGGAGAACAGAATCCTTCGAGAATGGAAAGTGGATCCGCCATGACTTTTAGCTTCAGTGCTTTCTAGTAGGAGACAATACTTGTGTGTTTTTGCTGTGGAATATATGCTTAATATTCCAGTTTGGTTTTCGTGTTCTTTTTGTCGTATTCATTTTATTTAACCTGTATGAGACTTTGTGAGTCTTTGTATTGGTCTCTGTGAGGCATCAATAAAATTTACCATTCTTCGAGAAAAAAATAAAATCAAAATGGGTTAAAGACAGATGTTATTAACACATTGTCACAACAAATCCAAAACTAATTCATACTTTTTATTTTCTTTAAAATTCCATTATTAAATATCTAATTACCTTTCAAAATCATTTTACGATATTTTACCACTTAAAAATATTATTCAAGGGTTTCAGAAACAAACGTTACTAAAACACTGTTTACAACAAACCCAAAACATTTTGCTAATCGTTGTCTTTAAAAACTCCCCTTTTAAAGATCTAATTACTTTCCAAATGTATAGTTAAATGGGTTAGAACAAATGTTGCTCAAACATTGTTACTATAAACCCAAAATCACTTCTGTACTTGCCATTAACTTTGAAACATTCACTAAAACTCCAAGTACATCTTCACCTATTAAGTAAGGTAATATACCTTTTAATCAATTTTACAAAACCATCCATTATACATAAGTGTTATTATCTAAAACCTCCTTTACATACTTTTGCAAATACTGAACTTCTTTTCCAAACTTCTAAATATACTAAATTACCTTTAATACACACATACATATCAATTTATTTTGCAAAACTAAGATATTTACTATATATACTAAAAATATATTTTTAAATACTTATACTATATTTTAAAACATTTATTTAAGACGACACTTAAAGATACTTATCTTATAATTTATTTGAAAACCGTAAAAACCTGTTTTATAATTTAAAAGCATCACTTTAAAAATCCATGAATGATTATAAGTAATATATTTAAACCTTGATATTTTTCGATAAGTACGCTTACGGTACTAATTAAAAATATGAAGATGTCCTAGGATGTCTTTCAAAGTTAACTTTAAAATCGTCGATCACAGCGATTTCAAAGTGCATCCATAGCGACCCTTTTGCTTTTAACTGTCACAATTTTCATTCCAATTTCCACAAATGTCCAAACCATTTCCTCTATGTCAAACACACCAAAACTTATGTAGCCAAATATACATACATATATACCTCCACAATATATCATAATTTATCCAATTTAACATATGTCTATCAGGGATTTCAAAGCACATTTATAACACTATATCGCTTCAAACGTTTATAACACACTATCAAACATGTTAATAGTAAGTCTGGACTGCGATACATGTTTTACGGAATCAAAATAAAGATTATACTATATTATTGTCACTTATATTTACAAAACAAGACGGGGTCCGAAAGTAATAACTTGCATTGTTCGTTATATAATTTATATTTTAATACAACAATAATTATATACACAACAATATACACATAACTGGTGAGTAAACTCACCCAAGCCCAAACCAATCTCATAAGTAGATAATTTCGCTACGAGCGCAACGGCAAAAACGACGTCTCAATTGGACCTCGTACGCAAAAGTTACGAGTTATAAAAAATATAGGATTAATAACTTAATTAATTATCTTGATTAATTTACTTTAATTAGATTGCTTACCGCCAAAACTCTTCTTCCTCCCCTAAATTATCACCGGCATAGTGATACGTAAATAACCCATCAAGCCCGCACACAATTCTAGTGACACGGAGAATCATTCAACGATTCTACAAATCGACCTCACCATCGAACTCTCCGTCCCATGCCTGACCTATCAACAGCCACTTCGACGCCTCCAACATAATCGTTCAAAGTTCAACATGATGCGCTAAATTGACCATCACACTGTCGCATTTCACGTCGACCAACCATAGCTCATCCGATCATTGCTGATCCACTCTACTTGCCTTTCCCAGTTCAATCGTGCCATCCATTTTCCCTCTAGTGACCCAAATCACTTCGCGACCTGTTACTGTTCACCACTCATCATCAATGTCGCACTCCTCTAGGCAGTGTCGCAACCTCCCAAACTACCACCTCCAACTCGCCTTTGTACGTGTAACCCAACGGCACAATCAACTCGACCAAACGCCACCTAAATCGACGATCAATCCTAACCTAGCTTCGATAATAGAACGTCGAGCACAATTGACCATCATCGCACTTAAAACGACGCACATGGAATCGAAGCCCACTCTCATACGAAGCAAATGGATCCGGAATTGTTGAATTTCATTGCTTACATCTTTCTAAACAATTGATTGAACATGACGGCTGGAACTTTGTGTTTATAAGAGACAAATAAAAGAAGAGGGAGGAAGGTAATGAAAGGTGATAAAGGAAATATTAAGTGTGTATATTTATAAACAATATATATTATATTTAATTCTCTTAAATTAAACGCTAAGTTTCGAGCACGGACGACCATACAGCATGTCCGATCGTCACAAAACTCTTCAACGCATAACAACTCAATATTCTGCTTTCGATGGTATAGTTTTATCAAGGTCCGAGACAGCGTCCCGTGATGATAATTTCGCGTAAACTAAAGGGGTACCGGTTTAATAACTTTTAATTCTAAATCCTAGACCTGTTTTAAAACAACTTTGCCTAGAATCCGTCAAAAATGCTATTGTTTATCTTCGTATAAAAAGCCCCTCGTTCTCCAGCCTCCTTCTCTTCCATTCCCATCGATCTTTTTTCATTTTCCTGCGGCTATTCGGCATTCAATAAACGAATTCCTCGTCTTTTCTCACCTTTTCCATTTAATCGGACAATTCACGCATTAGCGAGACTTCCAATTTTAATTCTTCTACTGTGGTATGATTTTTTACTGTACTTTTAACGCATATGAATTCTTTTCAACTTGTTGATAGTACTCACGGATTTATTCCCATTGAGCTCCTGAATCCCGATTGTGCGAAAATATATTTTCTGAATATGAATGAATTTCTAAATATTTTTTTAATGAATGATTACGCTAAACAGGGCCGATCCTTAAAAGTGAGTGCTGCTGAATTCACCCTCATTTTATACTTCATATCGCCCAATCTTCGTTCAACCCCTTCTTATTCTTTTGCCTGCTTCATATTGATTCGTTGTTGCACCGCCGATTGTTATAATGCGGCCAATCAAATCCGTTGACTTTCGACGACATACTGTTGTTGGTATTTTAATTTTTAAATTAGCAATATATTACTGATTGGTAATATTGCTGACCGATTAGGTAAAATGAAGCGATGTGCTATTTTTTTTTTCTTCCTTTTTTTTTTCAAGGCGTAAAATATAATCTATAGGTGGCCAGCTAATTTCGAACTTCTATTAAAGTGCAAAACTTTCACTACTGCTTCATTAAACTACTATAAATTTATTCCTTATATTGAATTTAAAAGCAAGAATTGCCCTTCGTGATGGTTGTCCTAACCAATTGGTGCCCTTGCCATACCTAGGTGGGCTTGGTGCTATTATAGAATGAAATATGCCGGGACAAAAAAAATATATATTAATGAAATGCTATTAAGTATTATGTTAATATACTTTCTGCATATTCTACAAGGATTCTATTTTTGACACATATTTTTATTTTTCAAGTTTTGAACCGATAATGATTTATGTTTGTTTTCTTTGTCATTAATTTCTAGATATTGGCGATTCTTCCTTTTTGATAGTTTCTACTACTCTGCTAGCGTAATAGAAAGATATAATTCACAGTTTCATTTTATTTCAAATCGAAAATTATTGTTGACTATCAACTATATGTTGTTTAGTATTTATTTCAGGTTATAAAAAACAATGAGAATGATTACTTTCATTACATCACAAAAAGAAGATACTAATAAACAATTTACCAAAAGATGGATGAAACCGAACGGAACCGAACCAACTAGATAGTTTAATTATTCATTGTTTCAGTTGGAAATAAGACTATTGTTTAGAAAACATTTGAAAAGCTGTGATTATTACAGTACAAAAGTCAAGAGACATCAAATGAACATATTATAAACATGAACCTTTTGTTTCAGTTGGAAGTAAGACTATTAAATGAGAAAACATTTGACCATAAAATTTAGAAAGATATTAATAAGAAGAGAAATGAATCAATGTCTTGTGAAAAGTTGTGATTATTGTTATAAAATCTTTGTAACTAAAAACAGGTTAACAGTCCGTGGAAATAATGAAAAGCTAGATTGTAGTGTCAAAATCTCAATTTCAAGCTTTTGATTATATAAATATACAAGTACTACTTTACTTAAGGTTTAAGGTTTAAAACCCATTTTTTCCATATTTGCAACCTCTCATGTTTTGGGCAACCATCTAAATCATGCAGCCATCCAATTTAGAAACTCTCACTATTTCATATAATTCATATCATCCGTTTAAATTTTAAATAGATGATTATGGAGTAATACTCAAAAATCCTTTTGATAGCTTGCAAAACAACATAAGTTGATAAGTTAATGAATATCAATTTTGATGCAATATTAATCAATTCTTACTCGCGTGACTCACATGCAAGTGTACTCGGAACCTTTTTTCAAGTACATTTGAAATGATAGTCAAGTTTTTTTGTAACTAATTAAGAACGTAGTTGTGACAGACATGTGTCATGGCATACGCCATGGCGCATAGCAAGATACAACATTAGCATTTTTTGTTCCATTAGCTAAATGCATATGAGAAGATACACAAAACGGCACAAATGGCGCACAAACACGCTGGACACAATTTAAAAAAGATGCACCTCCTTCTGTTTCATTTTTTTTTCCTTTCATTTTTTTGCACATCTGTGAAGTAAAAAATATTTATTGAGTTTGTGCAGACGAGGACTGATGCTTGTATTAATTGATCACCAAAAACTAAATAAATTTTACGCTGCACTCTCAAAAGAATTTTATGTGCTTGACAGCGTTATCACTTATCATGTAATATAATTATATATTATCATGTCTTGGGAGACATTTCTCGTATTCGTATTCATATTCATATATTTATAAAGGTCTAAGCAAACGGTTTGTATTTATTACGAACAAGTTAGCAATTTAAAAATAGATAAATATATTTAGATGAAACATAAATATTAATATACTATGGTTTTGAAAGGATAGAGTTACTTTTGAAATGATAATATGACTTTTTCTCTTTTAGATATTTCAATGTATAGACAAACTATCATATGAATCAAATAATAACCTTATATAATTTGATAAATATATAACTATATTAAAAAACGCAATACAAAATAAACACACCAAAATAACATGACATAAATAATGGTACCGTTGATCCATGCATCAAGCCTCTAAAAAGTTCTTGCGTCGTGATGCTATAAGAGACGTTTGTTTGCATCAAAATTGAGCAACACCCTTCGGAAGTTTTTGAAGAGATAATAAATGAAGAAATCAAATTGAAAATGAGGATTATCTAACAAAAACTCCAAGTCACAGAAAAGTAAATTGCACGGAAGACAATAATTTAGAGTGGTTCGGCGATTTGCCTACGTCCACTATGAAGTTTTATCACTTTATTGCTTAGTATTTGAAGATTACAAGTGTTCTAGAGCGAAGTACAGCAGATAATAGGCTTAAATTCGAAATCAACGGTAGTGATGACGATATGAAGTGATTCTGGCAGCGTCCGGGCGTGCTTTATCTGTAAAAATTCTCCCCTCCCCTTTCTGAATGACCAGGAGCTCTATTTATAGGTGTAGGAGGTTGATATTTCGTCTAAAATCCGGGAGACCGCTTCTGGCACGTGAGGGGGCCCACACGCCCGGATTCTGGAAATCCAGGCCCACTTTATCAAGAAAGCATCCAATCGAGGAGAAATTTGGTGTTGATATTCTTCAGCGTGTACGTAAGCTTCTGTGAAAATTTCATAGCATTTGGGCTTGTAGATCTCGAGTTATGATCGATTCAAGATTGCATTTCCGGCTGACATGCTTGGTTCAAATCGATCCCGATCGAATCGATAGGGTCGAATCGATGGTTGGCGCATGTGAATGATGACGTGGTGCGCGCATTTCTCGGGTCGATCCATCTTTTTCTCCGAGTTTACTGGGTCGAATCCATGGTTTTAGCCGCCGTGACTTAGTGGATTCGAGGTAATGGATTCGAAGATATGTTCCTTCGAATCGATCGAATGGATGTTCCTTCATATCGATCAGGGTATACCATAGTTGATCGATACGAAGGCTTCCCAACTGAATGGTTTCGAAGCAAGTCATGGGATAGAGTCGAAGTGAGGTTACAGGATGGATTCGAAGTGAATCAACTGCATGGATTCGAAGTACTTTGCCCTATTGGATTCGAAGGTCTTCATCCTGAAGGATACGAAGTGAAATAGTCCCATGGATTCGAAGTATCTTGCCTTGAGGGATTCGAAGTAGAGGACGTTCGATGGATTCGAAGCAAGGTTGGGCTTATGGATTCGATCCTAGGGCTACTTCCTTCACTTTACACTGGTGATAACTTGAGCACACGAACTCGGATTGTCTTGAAAATTGGAACGTTGGCTTTCATGGCTCTGCTTGATATGTTTTATCAATTGTAGCCCGATCTGGACTTGGGCAAAATTCATCGATGTCCGTGGTTACCCATAGCTATTCAATGCTGAGGATGTACAACCCTTGTTTTCCAGTCAGTTTCCTGGTATCTCGGCCTTACCAAAAGGCGGGATAACATTTGCCCCCCAAAGTACGTCTTTTGTAAATATGACATGCTTTGAAAAGCTGTAGTCTCACGTTGGACAACTGTGACATGTTTCGTTGAAAGTTGTATTCTGTATTGTTGTAATTGACCGTTGTATGATTGTGATTGGCTGTTTGTCGTTGAAATCATGACGAGCATTTGATCCCTGTGAATGTCAAAAGATCAAATATTAGTCAGACATAGGTACATATATGTTTTACCTTGACTTTAGTTAACGTTGCATGTTTGCAAGTCGTCGCCAGTTCAACTTGTTATCAAATTCTGTATTGATTCTCTCCTGAATCGATTTATAATTCGAGTTAAAATATCGTTTTAATGCTTGCTAATGTTCATCCTCTTGTATCGATCCTCTCCTCAATCGATTAAGAAGGTTGACAAGTAATTTTTTCATATCGAAGCGATGCGTTCATTCTCATCGATGGTTTCCGATGGATTCGAAATGGTCTTTCGAATCGATAGACTTCGAACCGCTGCGAGTCGATGGTTGTGAAACTGGCACTTCGAATCAATAGGATTTTGCGACTTCAATCCAGCTTTCGTTCAATCGCTTCGTATCGCTGAAGCTTCGTGGCAACGCCACCTTGATGGATTCGAAGTATGGTAGATTCGAACGCGCTCGTTCGAATCGATCGGTGTTTGACCGGTAACAATCGGTCAGGTCGACCGGGAGGCGAAGCGTCTCTTTTCCTCCCTTGGATCCATATAAATACGCGAGGCTTAGCTCACTTTCATTTTTTTTACTTTTTACTGTTACTCTGCCTTCCTCTTCGCATCGATCCTCCAGGCTCGAGAAAGACACTCTTTCGAATCGATCTAGCCTTCAGTCCTTCGATCATAATCAAAACAAATCAGGTAACTAATGGATTAGGCCAAGCTGAGAACGATAAAATTGGAAATCTTCTCCATCACCCTTAATTTTTTCTTCTGAAATCAATTTTTGGAAGGTTGTGAGATCTGAACGAAATGGGTCGAATCGATGGATGGGGCGTGACAAAGTGTTGAGGCTTTCTTTGGGTAAGGAAAGATCTTGAAGGATTTCTTTCCTCTCCGTCTCGTATCGATCCAGGATGAATGTGTTCGAGTCGATCCTGATTATGGGGCTTCGTATCAATGCTTGTGAGGTGACGTGGTTCGTATCGATCGATTCGAACTAATAACTTCACGATCGATTCGAAGGTATCGAGCTCGATCGATACGAAGTTGCTTTCCTGGGTTGATATGAATGCTCTTCTGATGGACTCGAAGCGCTCCTTCACTTGATGCTATGGATATCGTTCCAGGGACCTATGTCGATACGAAGTGATCGAGTCGACTCTTATCGATTCGAAGCACATCGAGTCGACCTGTATCGATCCGAGGCGATCGATTCGACCGTCCTCAATTCAGAGAATACAACTCTTCTGACTTGCTCTAACATCTGAACTATGACCGATTTCAAGCTGAAATTTGACGAACTTAATGAATTTCAGCATACTTGATTCCGACGAGCTTCTACCTTGCATAACTGAACTTGACTGTAGGACCACACTTGACTGCCTTTTGAAGCTCGTCGATGGAACTGTGGCTTAACCAAAAATATAACGGATTTATGCTTGAATCGATCAGTAGCATCTGGATGACGTGGATGTGACGGTCAGCGATGACGGTCATTTCCGGTCTCGATTTTCAGAGTTTTGTCGTTCGCACATCTTGCTGTTTGCAAATTTTTCTCTAACTCTGTAGAATCTTTCTAAGTAACGCACAACACTACACTGCACCACACACACTTCTCACTGGGAATGAACGGGTTTTCTATGTGCTTAATGTCGCTTTCTGATGAGTTAGTCAGTTATGGAATTTTCGAGCTCCCAACAACAAGAGTACAGAGTTCGCCCCCTCCTGTGCTTGAAATTCCTGACATTCCTGTCGAAGTAATTGATCCGGCTCCGGACGAATTGCCGGATGCTTTATTTATTGAGAACCCTATCGACTCCGTCCAGTCCAACATCTCCAAATCTTTGCTGGGCCGGATATGTTTGAAACATAACCTATCTCCGGAAGATGTGTTATTACCGGGAGCCGATGACAGACCTCATAATCCGTCCGAAGGGTATACTGCCTTCTATCGTCATGCTTGTGCGGCCGGAACTATTCCCCCGTTTAGTATATCAGAGAGATGCTTTCATTCTTAGGAATTGCTCCCTCACAGCTTCATCCTAACGGACATGCGTTGCTGAACAATGCCTTCATCATGTTTATGGATTGTTTCTATCGCCCGCCGCAGCCGTCTGAGATTAAGCACATATTTAACTTCAAAAGTAGGGGTGATAGCCCATCTTTTACTTTTCTGGAAGCGGTCAGAAACTGCCAAGTCGTGACCGGGGCTTGGACTAGACTTAGCTATTTCAAAGCCGAATGATTTTTTGCTCGGTGCCCCCAAGGGTTTGCTAGGCGATGGCTGTCTAGACGTAAGTGTCGCAAGTCTCTCTTGAATAGCTATTCTTAACACTTGTACCAATACTCTGTCCTTCTTACAGCCATCATTTCGAGGCCTGACGATGGATATTATAAAGGCATCGTTCGGAGCTTACAAGGGATCCCGAGCGAATTAAGGCACATCGACTTGGTGTTAACCGACGATAACTTAAGGATGCTGGGTTTAATAGAGATGAACCAGAGCATTGTTATTGAGGGGTTGGCGAAACCGGCTTCGAAGACAAAGAAGAAAACGGTAAAAAGAAAACCCGGTATAGTAATAAGAGAAACGAGCGACGATGAAAGGACGCCCACAGATACCGAGCTAGCGGCTGATCTTTCCCGAATAGAAGAGAAGCGGAAATGCAAGGCTGTTGTCCCTAAATTTAAGAGACGGAAGTCTGTAGGTGTATCTCGTTTGATCCCCGGAATTACTATATCTGACGTTGCTCCTTGTCAATCAGGAGATGCTTTTAGAGGACTGAATGACATTCCCATCCCGAAGTACGTATCTCTCCACCACGAGTACGGGTTGGATGAACTCCGAGAAGCATTAGAAATAAGCGAGCCTTTACCCGTTAGTGCAGTCGACACTTCTGGTTGGTCGGGGGTTTTGCACATTTGCATACACTTTCATAACACTACATGACTTCCGCATATATCGTATTGCTTTCACCTGGTGTTTAACTGAGTTGCTCCTCTTTTGCAGGTGCTATGTCTGGCCGTCAATCTACACTAGACAAACTCCGAAGAGTGCATCATCCTTCGTCTTACTATGAATCTCGACGTGGGGACTCCGATCGCGATCGCGAACGGAGGTATCATGGCCAAAAATATTATGCAAGGGACTATCCCCGTAGTTACTCTAGTCAAGAGCGCTCTGACAGAGATCGGAGATACCGTTCCCCTTCTCGCTCTCCTCCGCCACCCCGAAGCCATACTCATGTATCTGAGCCTCCGCGACAGCAACCGTCTTCACAGGTTTCGAGGCCTGAGTCACATCGTTCTAGGACTGAGGTTGTTACGACCACGGCTGTGGAGGAGGCTCCTATTGACCGTCCGGTGAATGGGCTATTAGACTTGCTCAATTGAAGAAGGACTTCCCGGAAATTTGTTTCGACGCTTGCATCTTCCCTCCTAATCTTAAAAGAATTCCCGAAGATGCTGTGACCACAGCACTTAGTTATACCCGCGACTTCTATGCTCAGTAGAAGGAATGGTACAAGGTGGCCGTTAAAGCTTCAAAAGCAGCCTTTGATCGGGCCAAAATTATTGAGAAACTGGAAGCTGACTTGGCTCAGAAGAACCGTATCGTCGATATACTCCAATCTGAGGCGGAGTCCTCTCGCAGGGCCGAAGTTGAATCGCTAAAAAAGATCGATGAGACATTAGTTGAGATGACAAAGATGCAACATGCACATTGCACTTTAGTAGAAGACTTGGGCTATCGATACAAAATTGTTGAGGCCGAGCGGGATGCGGCAGTTAAAAAACTAGAGGAGTTAAAGGCCAAGTTTGCTGACATAAGTAAGGAAAAAGATGATGCTAATATGGCCGCTCAAGAAGCGTGTGAGCAAGCTGTGTCTCTTCGGGCTGAGCGCGGTGCAGCGGTCGCAAGGGTTAAGGAGGTGGAAACGGAAGTGGAGGAGAGTCCAGGCGGAGAGGTTCAAGATGGAGGCTGAGTTTGACGAACTCATGGATACATATAATGCCAACGTGTTAGAGCACAGAAATCTCGCCTGGTTAGGAGATTACTCTATGCTTCTCTACAGTGCCTGGAAAAAACTAGTGGAGAACAAGAGGATGTCTTGTCTGGATGAAGTACTAGACGAGTTTGAGTTCGAGTCACGTCTGCTTAGCGAGGAAGAAAGGAGAATTCTTTATGAGGCGATAATCTCCGTCGGAAAGAAAAACTCGGCATCCAGCAGAGGGAGATTGACGAGGGTTCGGGTGTTGCGCATCATAGTGAGAATATCGAAGTTCTTGTCCCGACTTCGTCCGAAGTTATCGCCGCGGTTGATCCACAAGTCATTCCTGCCTACAATCCGGATCAACCGGGGTTATCTCCTGGTAAGACTGCTGTCTTCGAACCTGTTCAAGCTTCGAGGCAAGACAAGGAAGGTACTTCGATTATTTCCCTCGTGTTTTAAAGCAACGATTTTTGAGAGAATTTACTAGACTGACTATTTTTGCTCTCCTTCGTTCAGTGATTGAAAGTGCCGCGGCCGTGCCCCCAGTTCCTCCGGTCTTATATCCTACGCATGGAGTTATTGTCACCGAAGCGATTTCAACTGCTGTCATGGCCGGTGACATTGAAGAGGGGAGCTCGATGTCATTCGATGCTCAAATGATTGAGGAGCTACTTGGTCATTCTCTTGACCCTATTCCTGATCCTTCATTCGTAATGAGTGGAGTTGCTCCAGTTTTCAGTTCTGTCACGACGACCACCAGCGTATCCAGCGCAGCTCAGTTGTCTCGAGAAGAAGAGATTTTTGTCGAGATAAGTGCTGAGATGGCCACGGTGACAACGGTCGGTGGTTCTGGAAGCGGCACTGCCCCCTCAGGCTTGTCTTCTCTAATGGTGATTTCTCCTGGCGACACGGTGACCGTCTCAAGCGTTGCTGAACAGACACCTGTCACAGCTCCTATGTCGTTCGCCCTTCCAAAAGGATCTCTGTCCCCTCCAGCTCCGAGGAAGATGTTGATATTATGGCAGATCCGGAGGATGAATCAAAGAAGGGCAAGAAATCTTGTAGGAAACCGGGTAGTGGGTCCAGCGGCTCGACTCCAAAGAAGAAGCCTTGGAAGAAGAAGGATTGAGCTTCTTGACTTGTCATGTAATTGTAAATAGCAGTTCTTTTATTTCTTCTTTCGTTCTTTTAGAGCCGTGTATAAGTGTGGATCCGGCCTCCATTTAATCGAAATTTTTTGATTTGCCGTGTAATCAAACCTCTTTTTGTTAGTTGATGGAATGAGAAATTGTTCTTTTCTTTTACTTAAGTATTTGCAATGTTTGGCTTTCAATCCGGTGTACTTGTGGTGTTTTTTACCGTTAAGTAGAATTCGTTTTTTATTTGCCAAGTCTGAAAAACTCAATTACGTGTCGTGATTGATGAATAAGTTGAACTCCTGGCGTTGTACTGCTTCAGTTAGCGATTAACACTTAAGCTTTTTTGCCCCCAGTTTCGGGGAACAACATTTGTATTTTGGTGGTTGATCACACTTATTGCAAATCTTAAGCACATGTCCACATTCTGGGGACTTAGGATAATTTGAGATCGATAATCTGGTTCGCACTCTGAGAATTTGAGAGTTGTCGATGTTTGTGATACGGTTCGCGCTCCGGGAACCTGGAATTGATGTTTATACTCCACTTCATGCTCTGCGAACTTGGAGTTAAAATTGATATTTCGGTTCACACTCCGGGAACTTTGACTGGGTATTTGTGCTCCAATTCACACTCCGGGAATTTGGAGATAACATGTATGCTTGGGTTCGCGTTCCGGGAACCTGTAATTTTATACTCCAATTCACGCTCTAAGATGTTGGAGCTAGCCGATAGATGGTCAGTCACACCTATTTTGGCTTTTTAGGAATTCGTTCACACTCTAGGAACGATGGATTTGATGTTTATACTCCAATTCGTACTCTGGGAATTTGGAGTCCGTTCGCACTCTGAGAACGATTTATTTGATGTTTATATTCCAATTCGCACTCTGGGAATTTGGAGTCCGTTCGCACTCTGGGAACGAGTTATTGGATGTTTATATTCCAATTCGCACTCTGAGAATTTGGAGTCCGTTTGCACTCTGGGAACGATTTATTTGATGTTTATGCTCCAATTCGCACTCTGGGAATTTGGAGCCCGTTCGCACTCTGCGAACGATTTATTTGATGTTTATGCTCCAATTCGCACTCTGAGAATTTGGAGTCCGTTCGCACTCTGGGAACGATTTATTGGATGTTTATACTCCAATTTGCACTTTGGGAATTTGGAGTTAGTGGAAGGATTGTCGTGTATCAATCCTTGTAAATGCTGGTGTAGTGTTCTGCCCCCGAGTTCGAATTTCACTTAGTGAGTGACCGGTCGTATCACAGTCACTCCCTATTTGAATAAATCCCACCGCATGATGGAACTTCGCTCTCCGTGCATCGTGATATTGTACGTCATTTTCAGTGAATCACAGCTTTTGCTCGAACAGATGGCATTTTATTGCTGAAATGAAAGAAGCATGGCAAAATCAGTTGCCTTATTACAAATTCAAACTCCGAAATGCAAAAATAAAATGCAAAGGAAGAAATTGACTAAAATAGATAAATAAAGCCTGTCATGTGTAGTAGCGACGGAGACTTTCGCTATTCCAAGCTCTCGGCAAAGTAAGACCGTCAATGGTTGACAATTTGAACGTGCCATTTCCGAGCTTTTGTGAAATCACATACAGCCCTTTCCAATTTGGCTTCATGTGCGAAGAGACCGGATAAATTCTCTTGAGTACGAGATCGTCGGGTTCAAAGGTTCGCGGTCGGACCTTGGCATTGTACATTCGAGCGACTCGACCCCGATATGCGGCTGCCCTCAAATCAGCTTCTTCACGCTTCTCATCGAGTAGATCCAGAGATTCAACAAGTAATATGACATTCGTTTTCGGATCATAATATGTCACACGATGAGAGTGAACTTCCATTTCGACTGGAATAACGGCTTCAGAGCCATAAGATAGAGAAAATGGAGTGTGTCCGGTTGTAGTTTTGTGAGTTGTTGGGTAAGCCATAGAGCCATAGGAAGTTCATCAACCCACTTGCCCCCGGCTTTTTCCAGTCGTTTCTTCAAAATAGACCCGATAACCTTATTGACGGCTTCAACTTGACCATTCGTTTGAGGGTGCGCTACTGCAGAGAATTTATTATGGATGTGGAATCGTTGACGGAAGTTCTTGAATTCAACACTGTCGAATTGGGCTCCATTATCGGTGATAATAGTATGCGGGAGCCCAAACCGGCAGATGATGTTGCGTACTACGAAGTTGATTACTTTCTTTGTCGTAATTGTTGCAACAGGTTCAGCTTCAGCCCATTTGGTGAAGTAATCAACTGCGACGATGACGTACTTCGCGCCACCTTTAGCTAAAGGCAATGCACCAATTATATCAACCCCCATATTGCAAATGGCCATAGACTGACCATTTGGGTTATCTCAGTAGGTGGGGCTCTAGGAATCCGAGCGTGTTTTTGGCATTTATCACATTTTTTGGCATAGTCCATAGCATCGCGATTAACAGTAGGCCAATAATATCCATATCGGAGTATTTTCTTGGCAAGTGTTTGCCCCCCAGTGTGATCGCCACATTCTCCTTCGTGCACATCGTATAACACTCGTTTGACTTCGTCGTGTGCGATACACCGGAGAAGAGGAATAGAATATTCCCTTCGATACATAACTCCATTCTGAATGACAAATCGTGAAGCTTTTCGAAGAATTTGTCTTTTCTCACTTCGACGCTCAGGTAATATACCATGCTCAATGTAATCTTGATAGGGGGTCATCCACGACTATGACCCCCTGCTGGAAGTAGCTTCAAATGTGAAATCATTCTCTGCTCGATCAATGCTCGGAGAGGATAAAGTTTCAGCAGGAACGAGTCCCAAGTGTTGAGCTTCGCCTGTACTTGCCAACTTTGCCAACGAATCGGCTTTCTGATTGTGCTCTCGGGGTATGTAGAAAATGGTATAATAATCGAACTGATCAAGCATTTCCCGGACTCGGGCTAGATAAGCAGCTAGTCTTCGATCTTTGGTCTGGTATTCCCCCCGAACTTGGAATACTACCAACTGGGAATCACAGTAAATTTCCACAGCGATAATTCTTAGGTCACGGGCTAACTTCAACCTAGTAAGCAATGCCTCATATTCAGCTTCATTATTGGTTGCACGGAAATCAAACTTTAAAGCGTAGCATATGGATCGGCCCTCGGGGGCTTCAAGCACTACCCCTGCGCCCGAGCACCGATCATTGGATGCACCATCAGTATACAGCTTCCATATGTATTTGGGGGATTTGCTAGTTTCAGGTAAGTCTTCAGGAACAGTGAATTCGGCAATGAAATCTGCAGGACTTGACCGTGTATGGCCCTTCTCAGAGTGTATGTGATGTCGAATTGACTCAGTTCAATGTTCCATTTCAGTAACCTGTCAGACGTCTCAGGTCGTGTGAGGACTTGTCGTAACGGCTGATCGGTGTACACAGTGATGGGATGAGCCTGAAAATACGGACGGAGCTTCCTTGAGGCGATGACTAGGCAATATGCCAACTTTTCTAACCTTGGATAATTTCTCTCGGCTCCGGTTAATCGTTTACTAACATAGTAGACCGGTTTCTGCACTCGGTCTTCCTTCCGAACTAACGCAGCACTGATTGCGTTTTCAGATACCGCCAGGTAGAGATACAACTGTTCATGGTCAACAGGTTTTGAAAGAATCGGCGGTGTGGAAAGATGCTGAATTAGTGATTGAAATGCGCCCTCGCATTCCATAGTCCATTCGAAGTTTCGTTTCCTTTTTCGGATCAGATCGAAGAAGAGTATGCATTTGTCAGTTGATTTCGAGATGAACCTGCTCAGTGCTGCAACCTTCCCATTAAGACTCTGAACCTGTTTTATGGTCCTTGGAGTTTGAAGATTCCTGATCGCCCAGATCTTTTCGGGGTTGGCCTCTATTCCTTGGGCATTGACGATGAACCCAAGGAATTTTCCGGATGCGACTCCAAAATGACATTTTAGCGGATTAAGCTTCATCCCGTATCTTCGGAGGACATTGAACATTGACTCTAAGTCTTTGACGTGATCAGTGGAGTACCGCGATTTCACCAACATGTCATCTACATAAATTTCCATAGTCTTTCCGATCTGGTCGGCAAACATTCGGTTGACTAAGTGTTGGTAAGTTGCTCCGGCATTCTTTAACCCAAAAGGCATGACCTTATAGCAGTATAGTCCCAGGTCAGTTACGAAGCTCGTATGTTCTTGGTCGGGCACATGCATGAGTATCTGATTGTAACCAGAATAAGCATCCATGAAAGATAGTGATTCGTGTCCGACCGTTGAATCCACAAGTTGATCGATTCGGGGAAGTGGAAAGCTGTCTTTCGGACAAGCCTTATTTAAGTCAGAGTAATCGATGCACGTTTTCCATTTCCCATTCGGTTTTCGGACAAGTACATGGTTGGATACCCACTCCGGGTACAAAGCATCCCGGATAAACTCATTCGCCTTTAGCTTATCAACTTCTTCTTTGAGGGCGACAGATCTTTCTGGATCCATACCGCGTCTCTTTTGCTTGACCGGGATATAACGTGGGTCAATATTCAAGGTGTGGCTCGCGATGTCTGGCGAGATTCCATACATATCAGAGTGCGTCCAAGCGAATACGTCTAGATTTGCTTGGAGAAATTCGACCAATTCCTGTTGTGCTTGTGGGTTTAGCTGAGACCCAATTTTTAATATTTTTGAATCATCATCATCAATTGGAACATCAATTGTCAGCTCGGCTGGGGAAGCTTGACTTTCTTTAGATTCACCATTATCTTCAGTGTCTCTGGGGTCAAGATCCTTCTGGAATTGGTCCTGGTGCCCGGACCGAGGCCCAGACACTAATTGTCTATCGTCGGCGAAACGGACGCAGAGAGATTCCTTCACGCCCTTTCCTTTCTCCTTTCGCTGCGCTTCTCGCAGTTCGGCAACATAGCAGGCTCTCCCAGCAGCCTGATCTCCCTAAATGACCCCAATCCCACGATCAGTGGGGAATTTCAAAGTTAAGCACCATGGGGCAATTGCTGCCCTGCATTCGACAAGGGCCGGTCGGCCCAAAAAAGCATTGTACGGAGAGTGGATATCTAAGACAACAAACTGTAACATTCGGACTCTTCGGCGTTCTCCGACTCCCAACTCCACTGGCAACTCCACCACTCCAGTGGGTATATTAGCACTTCCATCGAAGCCATGGATTCTAGATTGACAAGGCTTTAAATCTTTGGATTCCATCTTCATTTGATCATATGCTCTTTTAAACAAGATATTTACTGAACTCCCACTGTCCATCAGGATCCTCTTCATCCAAGCAGGACCAACCTGGGTAGATATGACTAGTGGGTATATAGTTGGGGCTTCGACCTTATCAGCATCTTGGTTTCTAAATACGATGTCATCTGCCATCGTCTTCTGTTGTTTGGCCGGGGCCCCTTCGTCAAGCATACTGCAACTCTCGAAATCCACATGCCTGATCGAATTGGCGTATGATTCCATTTTCCTCCAGCTTCGGTCAGCTGGATGAGGACCACCACTAACTGTATTAATAACCAACCTCCTGCTTGTACGTGCGGGCTCTTCCTGTCTCTCTTGGTTTTGTGCACGGTTTTGGTTTGACGGGCCCACACCACCAGCTTGTGGCGCCCGCACGAATTGATCTAACTTCCTTTCCCTGATAAATTTTTCAATGAGATCTTGCAAATGTCTGCAATCATTGGTATTATGTCTGTAACTTTCGTGAAATCTACAAAACTTTCCTGTTTGAATCTGTCTCTCCGACGATGGCTTCGGAGTCGGCTTTTTATACTGCATTGCATTACAAGTCTGTAGCTACACGTTTTCCAGTGACGTGTTCAGTGGTGTATAGCTTTCAAACATTTTTGCCCTACGCCGCGGGCCACGATTCTGATCTTGCTTCTTATTTCTATTATCGCCGTTCCTCGGCTGGGTTTGCTTGTTTTGAATATTCAATTGGACTTTTCCAGAGCTCTCCCCTGACTGTTTAACTGCTACATTGCTTTGAATTCCTTCATTGCTGGGTCTCGCATCGTCCTGCTTCCTAGATTGTTTAGCATCCTCACGCCTTAAGAATTGAGCGGCTTTGGAGTAGAAACGATCCAACGATGCGGGAGGCTTCCCAGCTAGCCAATTTCAAAATTCAGAGTCGGGGTCAAACCCCTTAGTCAAGGCCATCAAGATTGAGTTATCATTGGGGTTAGTGATCTCCGCACAAGCGGCGTTGAATCTTTCCAGATATCGCCTGAGTGTCTCTCCTGGAGCTTGAGTGACACTAGATAAAGTATTTACGTCTTTAGGCCTGGCAATGTGCATACGAAACTGTTCAACAAATTTAGTAGCCAATTGGTCAAATGAAGAGATAGATCGTGGTGGCAATCGTGTAAACCACATCGTCGCAGTTCCCCCTAAAGAAATGAGAAAACTATGACATTTTACTGCATCATCAGCTCTTGCAGCAGTCATCGACCATTCGTATCTCAGAATATGCTGATTGGGGTCGGAACTTCCTTCATACATGGGCAGAGTCGACATCATGAATCGCCGAGGAGGTTCAACATATAATATGTCATTAGTGAACGGAGTATGATTTCGGAAGATTCTCCAATCGTCATTTGTTAAGCGCCGACTTTCGCGAATCATTTGGCGTACCATAGCTGAGAGGTCAGGTGTTGCTATATTCAGAGGGTGGCGAGCCAAAGTGTGGTCGGGTTCCACAGTGCGAGGTAGGATCGGGCGCTGTCGACGATCCGTATCTCGCCTCCTTGGCTCGATGTCTTCTGGGACATATGGTTCTGAAGCATGTTCCTGCTGGTGGTAGTTCTGATTGGAGTGATTTCAGGTATCAACTCCTATGTCAATTGCGGTGGCGGTGACTTGGTTATCCGTAGTATGTTGTGGAACAGTGCCTTCTCGGGAGGAGGGTCATGTATGAAAACTGGCAGAAGGGCCAACTCTTATCTGCCCAACAGTTAATGCTTGCTGGTGACCAGCAGCATGCGCATGACTTCCGTCTAGCTTGAGACGAGTAGATCTGCCGCTGTAATCAGACGAGGCAGAGCTTTCAATGGAAGAATGAGGGGCGTGGTCCCTTCTGGATTTTCTACGCCTTTGGCGGTTTAGTTGATTAGTCAACTCAACATTGGCGCGTAATTGTTCAGTCAGCTGTTGCCGACTTTGGATTAGTTCCTGGAGTAATGTCTGAAACTCTTGTCGAGTGACCGGACCTGATGGATCTGAATGCCCGGTATCATCTTGATTGGGTGGAGGTAGTTGCACGGGATTCTGTCTATCCCGGCCTTCTTGACCAGCGGCGGTAGAAGTGGTTCTCGTGCTAACCATCTTGAGGTGTAGAATCATTTCCTAGATTTTGATAAATCTGAATAGTATGGAAGGAGTCTGAAATTGAAGTTTGGATCTCTCTCTTAGATTTATTCAATCCGGTATCGATGACAGATCCAACGAGCAGGAGAAAATCTGCGTTTTCTCAGTGAAAGCACCAAAGTGTTTGCACCAAAATTGGGCAACACCCTTCGGAAGTTTTTGAAGAGATAATAAATGAAGAAATCAAATTGAAAATGAGGATTATCTAACAAAAACTCCAAGTCACAGAAAAGTAAATTGCATGGAAGACAATAATTTAGAGTGGTTCGGCGATTTGCCTACGTCCACTATGAAGTTTTATCACTTTATTGCTTAATACTTGAAGATTACAAGTGTTATAGAGCGAAGTACAACAGATAATAGGCTTAAATTCGAAATCAGCGGCAGTGATGACGATATGGAGTGATTCTGACAGCGTCCGGGCGTGCTTTATCTCTAAAAATTTTTCCCTCCTCTTTCTGAATGACCAGGGGCTCTATTTATAGGTGTAGGAGGCTGATATTTCGTCTAAAATTCGGGAAGACCGCTTCTGGCACGTGAGGGGGGCCACACGCCCGGATTCTGGAAATCCGGGCCCACTTTGGGTTCGAATCGATCAAGAAAGCATCCAATCGAGGTGAAATTTGGTGTTGATATTCTTCAGCGTGTACGTAAGCTCATGTGAAAATTTCATAGCATTTGGACTTGTAGATCTCGAGTTATGATCGATTCAAGATTGCATTTCCGGCTGACATGCTTGGTTCGAATCGATCCCGATCGAATCGATAGGGTTGAATCGATGGTTGGCGCATGTGAATGATGACGTGGTGCGCACACTTCTCGAGTCGATCCATCTTTTTCTCCGAGTTTACTGGGTCGAATCCATGGTTTTAGCCGCCTTGACTTAGTGGATTCGAGGTAATGGATTCGAAGATATGTTCCTTCGAATCGATCGAATGGATGTTCCTTCGTATCGATCAGGGTATACCATAGTTGATTGATATGAAGGCTTCCCAACTGAATGGTTTCGAAGCAAGTCATGGGATGGTGTCGAAGTGAGGTTACAAGATGGATTCGAAGTGAATCAACTGCATGGATTCAAAGTACTCTGCCCTATTGGATTCGAAGATCTTCATCCTGAAGGATACGAAGTGAAGTAGTCTCATGGATTCGAAGTATCTTGCCTTGAGGGATTCGAAGCAGAAGACGTTCGATAGATTCGAAGCAGAGGACGTTCGATAGATTCGAAGCAAGGTTGGGCTTATGGATTCGATCCTAGGGCTACTTCCTCCACTTTTCGCTGGTGATAACTTAAGCACACGAACTCGGATTGTCTTGAAAATTGGAACGTTGGCTTTCATGGCTCTGTTTGATATGTTTTATCAATTGTAGCCCGATCCGGACTTGGGCAAAATTCATCGATGTCCGTGGTTACCCAATAGCTATTCAATGCTGAGGATGTACAACCCTTGTTTTCCAGTCAGTTTCCTGGTATCTCGGCCTTGTCAAAAGACGGGATAACAACGTTCATTGAATAAAATATGGTGAATCCATTATCATTATATTGGACATAATGTCCAAAATGAAGATACAATAAAAAAAATAGTTTTTTTTAATCATTTATGAAATTTAGATGATACACTAGGAAAATGAATTTTTATTGAGCAGGTCAATAAAATATTAAACAACTTAATATCAATGATATTATAGGATAATGATATGATAATGAATCAAATATGAAAGATAAAATAAAAACATTAAAAAATATGATTGTCAAATGTAAATCCAAGAAATTTTATAAATTATACCCATGTGGATGTCATAGTTTAAATTCGGTTAAGTGAAACATGGCTAATTGTTCTTCAACAATCAAAAGCCATGTCAACTACAACAAATTTACATTTTATTTTTCCATCACCAAAATGTTAAAAACTTAGACAACGTTCCTTTGTCAGTAGTTAGACTATTATAGTAAAATCGATGGAAAAGTAGAATAAAATTGTTTGAAATAAAACAAGATATCAAACTCCACATATAAGAGATGCTTTAATTAAACTAGAAATATCTAAAGAAACCGGTGCTAAAATATTATGTGAGGCATGAAATCCACGATTATATGAGGCGAGAGATTATGATTTTATTAAGTATGACTGTATGACCTGAAGTATTTTACAGATTAATATAGTTGTTACTGATTTACAATCTGAAGAAAATAATGAAGAAATGTTCGGTTTTTTGTTTGATTTACGGCAATCAAAACCATTAAATAATGATCGTTTAAGATCTTGTATTAATAATCTGGCAAAATTGCTAAATCACAAAGATATTTTCAATATTGATAGTGTGTATTCATTTACAGAGTAAAAATTTCTTAGTGAATGTTTGAAATCATATGTTAGAAATAACAACTGAAACATTAAATACATAATAATTGTTTTTTCCAGATGTAAGTATAGTGTATAGAATTTTGTTGACATCAACTTCAATTGTTGCATTTGCTTTTCGCAGAACGGTGTTCTTCAAAACCGAAAAGTAATACATAAAATCAATTTTATCACAAGAAAGATCAAGTGTTTTGACGACATTGTCTATTGATATAGAAATTATTGCAAATCTTGATTAGAATGATTTAATTGATGATTTTGCATCTGCACTCATTGTTGTCAAAAATCTTAAATCCCGATTCAGATCGGATCTTTCCCTTTACGATTCGATTTATATTTCGATTCAAACTTTACTTAAAACCAGAATTAAAAAGGATTCAATTCGGATTAACATATTTAATATACTTATTTGAATTCACAATTCCAATTATAATGTTTTCAAAATAAAATAAAAAAGGAATATGAAAGAAAATTGAGTTTTAAAATTTAGTTGTATAAGTTTGAACATGAAAATCAATTTCAAAATATGTACAAACCTTGCAATACGAATCCTTTGAATATAAGATTTAGGATTTGAATCTCCTTTCGATTTAAAGTTAAACTTAATGATTTACGATTTAAATCGCATTTTGAAAACCTTGTCTACATTCAATGAAAAAGTCAAAGTTGATTGACTATTAAAGAAAATTCAAATTAATCACTGGAAGAAGTTTTTGAATATGCACATAAAACATTTTATTACTGTTTTTAGTTATTGTATTTGAATTTTTCCTTTTCTTCATGTTATATAGATAGAAAATAACATTTTTTATATTTTCATTATTATATGTATGCATGCATGCATGCATGTATATGTGTATGTATATATGCATTTTTTTTCTGGTTAAAACTAACTATTAATTCTTTCCACTCATGTCATCCAACAAAATGATATATTCTAAATATGTAGGATATTCTATGCTCAGCTTTAAGTCCGTCTATCCTTTTTGCAGTATTCACATTGATCGTCTATTATAATTGGTAACTAGAATTTACTATATAATAATAGTGAAGTAACAAAAGTTTCTCGGTTCTTTTTAATCCATTAATTAATATTTTCATAGAAGTCGAAGACGCGTTCAAAATTTTGTTTCGACGTCCTTCTCATCTTTTAAATCCTCATTTGCTTTTAAAAATCTCTTGATATTCGAACTCAAGTTGTCTACTTTTTAAAGTTGCCATCCAGTCTATTTAATATCATCATCAACATGTTCATCTAATTCTTCACATCTTCAAAAATTAACAACCACTTTAAAAAAAATTAGTTTCAATTCCATTTATCATTATCTCAATAAATTTATAGTAAATCAAATATCCAGTATTCATTTAAATAGTTATTTATCTGAATTAAATTAATAAATTGTAAATTTCAAATTAACCAATTAAACGTTGTTAATTAATTGGTATTTATTCACATAACAAATGGTTAATTGTTAGAAAAAGGAAATAATTTAACATGTTTATCTTAATTAATATTCACATATAAAAACATACAAATCACATATCAAACGTTAAATACGCACATAAAATATTAGAAAATTTAACATTATTTAGAACATTACTATATGCAAGACATTGGTTCCTTATTAGTCTGATTGTAATATGTCAAGATAATTCTATCTGTTCATTTTTATGACATGACTACATCATAAACATGTAGTTTCTTTCATCTCTCTAGTATAGGCATCTTTGTACTTTGCTTCAGTTTCTTTCTTCTTTGGACTATATGCATATTTGTACCATTGCAGGTATACATACACATACATACATATACATACAACTGTACTTCCTTAAGCATATTCCATCTCTTGTATAGTGCTAACCCACATATGCTTATCAAATCTTAGTGCCGGGCTATTTTTGAGAGAATTTATCAAATATACTTTTATTCATAGAAAGTTGATTAATTTTTACATTGACTTATTAACGTAAATAGGGTGCATTATTAAGGAAGTGAAATGAGTATGTGAGAGGGATACTTGAGTGTAACCGGAAAAGATGACTGGAAGCAAATGGAGTGCTGTGTTTGTGCGCACTTGAGGAGAGCAAGCAAACAAAAAGCTATTAATTACCGACTTTTGATGAATTGATGACATAGAGATCAATTAATTAAAATATGAAAATACATTATAATACTGTGGAGACAATGAGACATGAAATGATACAGAAATGCATTTCAATAATACGTCTATTAATTTGGTCCACGTCGTCCATTTGAAAATTTTGGAACCTTTTCCGGTAGCATTTGTTTTCAATCTCTGCCATCATCTATCTCTATGCTAAGTCTCTAGACATTTCATGAAGTTGGCTCTGCCAGATTGTATGGTAATGCTCGAAGCTTCACCCATTACAAACCCATCAATTCGTTTAATATGAGCAGTAATACCCTTATAAGTTGAAGACCGTCAAGTAGAATCTATACAGCTATTTATGCGATTTGTGTCTTCAAACTCATACGCGGTTTTTGTGTGTCTCTCACGGATCATGCTGATAATCTATATCATCTTCTTGATGGTCTCACTATGGGCAATTTTCTTACATGATCTTTGTTAGCACCAAAACATGAATGTATGTGATATGTAGTGGAGGAGTTTATTCGGTAGGCGATTGAGGAACCGATTTATGCATCACCGACGCGGGGAAGTTGAATAGTCGTTCAGATGTCACGAGAACTGAAAATTCCGTCAAAATCCCCGATCATGTCAATATGAAACTATGTCATCGGAGAAGACTACTATAATGACTCTTGCTGAATGGTAGCAGTAAAGGTTTCAAAGTAGCATTCATATCTTGAAATAAAGCTTGCATCAAGATGAAGTTTTTAGTTGGGCTTCTTCGGAACTTCAAAACATTATTTTCTGATTTCTATGAATAAAAATATAAGTTGCAAATATGATATGCTTGTGCTAAAAATGTAAATAATTTTCTAAATATAAATATACTCTTATGTGATCATGCCACTATTTTCGATGTCAAATGCAATTTCTTTTGCATCATCCAACCCAACTCCCATCTTGTTACAAAGACCTTTCCATTTTACATGTTTTATGTAAATGCTATCATACTAGTGCAAGGTTTCAAATTTTAGATTTTGATTATGTTTCTTAAAACAAATTCGCAGAAGATATCTCATATCGAATGTGATTTCAAGCCGAACTGTTGTATCTTGTGTGCGCATCTTGGATTAACATCTTAAGTTTTAAAGTACATTTCATGAGTTGGAATTATCTTGGAGTAATGTTTATGTCTAAAATTTATGTTTTAGTGATTTTCTTAATAAATAAAATTTGTGTTATACTTGATTTGCACGGAAAAAAATACTTTGGATGAATGTTATATATATATATAGAAGAATGGTAACTTGATTGATTTGATAGTGATTGAATGATTTTCTCTTATTTGAAAATTAAAAAAAAACCGAAGTCTTTTGTTATGGATCATTGAAGTAAAAATTAAAAATTATAATTAGGGATAGTAAGAAGTAACTGGATTAGGCAGTTTCTTTTGAATTCATATAAAAAGAAAAAAAAAATACTATGTTAGAAAAAATATGTAATTTCGGCCGATATCTTGAATTGAGATTGGACTCCTATTTCAGGTTGGATTTAAATATTTCGGACAAAATGAATGTCAAAAAAGATATGAATGAGATTTGACGTCTCGTCTTGTCTAAGTGTAACCGATTTCTCGGTGGAGATCTCAAGCGAGATAATGGTGATCCAAAACCAGTACTTGTAACTTATGTTAGACTCGACCATCGTCTTCTAATTGTTTGTCGTTCTTGGTCATTATAATATCGTTGTATCTCTCTGTTATCACTTTATGTCTTTTTTATTTTCCACATGGACCATGCCACTCGATGATACATTACATGAAAATAGCAATATTTTTCTATAATTGAAAGATAAGGCTTTATGTAGGTATGTTAACGAATACTTTAGATGTAGATAGTGTTGTATCTGCGTACTGCAAAAATATTTGTTCGTAGACATTGGATGGATGTTGAATTTTTCCTATCAACCGACAGTTGATAAATGTTAAAAAAAAAAGATGGATATAACTTAATATGACAATGTTTCAATGCCAGTTCTTGAAACATACAAAAATAAATAATATGGTAATAATAAAAAAAATGTTTAACAACAAATTTGTGCTTTAAACATCAAGCATCACTAGCTCAAGTGGTAAGTGGTATTAACACTTTAGAAGGTTGTAGAAGTCATGGGTTCTTCGAGATGTTAAAATGAGTGCTCTAGTTGAATAAAGTATTACTCTTACTATAAAAAATTATGCTTTGAACCTAAAAAATCGGTACAATCCTCAATCATCTATTATACTAAAATGCACATAATTTACTATTATCTTGATCATAATTGAGCGATATGTAGTTGTAACTCTTTGTTCAAGTTGAATAAAATTCACCCTTTTTTGTTTTTGAACCGTACTCATGAGAACCCGACGGACATGTAAACTACTGTGAGGAATTAAGTTATGTCTGTCCCTGCTTCAACACATCACATCTATAACTCCAAGATTCTATTTTTTATGAGAAATGTGTGCAAGACAGGGCTCGAACCTGAGTTTGTTACCGACCTAGGCACCCATCGCCACACCTACGGGCAAAATTATCGTTTTTATAAAAAGTGGATGAATAGTTTTAAATCCTTGCTCATATTTATTATTTAAATATCTTTTTTTTGTTGAATTTTTGGATATTGATGCGAATAAAATTTTGATTTTTCTAGGGTTTATTGACAATCCTACTTTATGGTTGGAATTTTCGATTTTATGACATTTCTTTAAGAATTTTTGTATTTTTAGAATTGGAGAAGTAGAGATTTTTAATATTGTAATATTTTTGTATATTGTAATATTTTTGTATTTTTAGATTAGAAGAATGCTATCATATGTGCTGGATCATTTTGATATTAAAAAAAAAAATTCTCTCGCTCTTCGATTTGCGTTGATTGTTTTTTCCATACCGAATGCCAGAAATTTGGTTTTCTTTTATTAGTGGAGTTGGGTTTTTCCTATTATTTGATGCGTCATTTACATCAATATAAGTCGCACATGTCTGAAGCTGTGACTGTGAAAGAGCAAAAATAATAATAATGGTGAACGCACCCTTAATCTCTTTGTTCTATTTAATATCTTATGTTACACTTTTTCACAAATACAAAGATAGGTTACCTTTATGCAAATAGGACAGCTGCTAGAACCTCCATGCCAAAGAGTCCTCACAATTTGATGAGGTTGAATGCAATACTCAAAATTGTTAGAGTTTTTAGCTGAGCAATCAAAAATCAAATTAACCAACTTCAGTTAAACAGGTTCACCTTGCTTGGTATCTAATTCATTTTGAGGACTAAGTGCTTAAGAATGCACATGATGCGGTACTAATTATATAAGGGTACAAAATAGATGAGGATAATTTTGTAAACCTTGCTTGGTATCTGATTCATTTTGAGGACTAAGTGCTTAAGAATGTACACGATGCGGTGCTAATTATATAAAGGTACAAAATATACAAGGATAATTTTGTAAATATTCATGTAACGTAGAAGTTAATCGTGTTTATTAGAAAATGTTCATGCTCGTTTCTTCTAAAATGTTCATGATCGTTCCTTCTAAAACACATTGGCAGTTTGGGTAGCAGTGACCTTCACTCTTAGACATTTTGATTTTTAAATTTACCCTTTTATAGTTCCTTTAATTGATTATATAAAGATTTTTTTTTTTTTAATTTCATTAGTCTACCTCTTTTTATTCATGAATAAACCCCATACCCCTTTTTGAAACATTAAATGATAGGTTTTCTTGTTAAGAACCACTATTTCAAATGTCAAGTGTTAGCGCGCTTTTGATTGACGTTCCAAAGGTTTTTGGTTTGAACCCAGAGATATCAAAATGAGTCATATGCTTGAATAAAATACCACTCTTATTCTGAATACACATACATATATATGTAGGTACGTACACATACCTATACATATACACACATACATATACATACATACATATGGATTTATTTCTAACAATAGTTTTTTAGGTGTTAATACATTAATTCTTTTCATAATACATTTATAACTACTAGAATTGCGTTGGAACTTCCTACGACAATCGCCCCCATTAACAAAGCTTTCTAAATTAAAATCTATAAAATTGTACTTAAGATCCACTACATTCCAAGAAAGTTTAAGTCATTCAACAATTATTGTCCATTGAAGCATTGAATTTTAAAATACATCGATTTAATAAATAATTCTACATATGTAAAAGCAAAAAAAAGAAAAAAGCAAATAATAGTTTAAATAGTTCATTAACCATTCTTATATTGTTTTATTCTTACACGGGTAATGAACAAACAATGCATCATTGGTCCCTGATCCAACTAAAAATGATAGTTCAAAAGAATAGAAGTAAAAAAAAAAAAAAAAAAAAAAAAAATTAAAACACAACATACAATGTTTGTTATTAGGGGTAACAAATAATCTTTGCTTAGAGCCTCTAATTGCGACGAGATGGCCTTGTATAAATGCTAAAAGCCTGCTTTTCAGTAAAACAAGTGGAAATTATGTTTTCACCCTGGGAATTTTTCGGAAACAGAAAAACAACCTACAACCTTTTCAAGTTATAGAAAGCACTGTTGAATTTATGGAAATTCAAAGCAGACCCTCGTTTTTAAGCATTATTTAAAATGTAATATTAAAATATGTAGTTATATGAATACAATAACATTTAAAATAAATAAATGTTATTAATAACAGAGTGTTCATAATAATGTATTTATATGCAATTTAATTATTTTTATTGTATGTTGCACTGTTTGCAGTGCAATAATATGACAATACTTCAGTTATTGCATTGTTATAGTACAACGTGCGTAATGTTTTTAAATTTTTATATTTTTGCAAAAATAACATAAGTTATAGTTATAAAAATGTTTATTTCATGAAATTAAATAATATAACCATATTACATGTTCGAAATTCTATTTTTTTATATATTTGTTGCATTGAATTTTGCATTTTAAACTGTGCAAACTACTTGATTCTTCATTTTTGCAGTTGATTTCAATATATTTAATTTGGAATTTTGGTTTAGATTAATAATTTTGTGTTATAATGAACAAGAATATAGGCACAGGAAAGAAGTTGTAAAAGAATTTAGTCTCAGGATAACAAGTTTGTTTTTTAGTTTGAATGACACTTTTTAGTGTGAACATAAAATTATAGTTGTACCTTTAATTATGTGAGTTACACTAAAAAATGTTTTTCAGTCTAATATGCAAAATATTTTCCCAGAAACTAAATTTTTCCAACTTTTTTCCTGAGTCTAAAAACCCCTGTAATGAATTCATACGTGATTTTATTTTCGCAAATTTTAAGAGCTTAATTTATAATATGAAAAGTAAGAAGTTTTTTTTGGGTTATGATAAATAATAATGGAATTTTAAAAAAATTCTCAACCAACAAACCACCCCCACCCAACCCCCACCACCGTCGTTTTTTTTATGTGCTTCCAAACTAGCATCAGCTGCATATCTTTAAAATTATGTACTAAAGGAGAAAAAAGAAGTCTAAATCCAAGTTTAATATGAGAAGGCGGGAGTACTCCTTTTTACTCCCATCTCTATTTCCTCTTATCATTCTCGGCGGTTAGTAAAGTAAATTGCTTCTAACAGGTTGATTGGACTTATAAAAAGCCATTGTTATTGTGACTTCGAATTTTGTTAAAGAGGAGTCTTCTTTTTTTCTTTTTTGCTTTTTAAAAAAGTGTTGTAAGGGGTGCAAAAATTTTTGGCCCACACTTAAAATTCCATAATACGATTACCTAATAATCCTTCATTATTGTAAGTCCAAAACCTCTTGTCTTCCACATCTTCATCACCATCAATCATTGAAAATCATGAAGATTTATCTGATGCCAAAGGAAAGGATGTGTTAAGTCTTGGCCTAAGCACCACTGCTGATCTCAATGTAGATAAACTTCAAGTAAGCATCGCACGGTCACAATTTTTAATATTGTCTCGTATGCTTCGCTTTCAGCTACCCTCACATGTGAACGGTGATTATTTTTGGTAGGGGCGTGTCGAATTCATTTTACAGCGAGTAGATGTCATATAGATTGTCATAAAACGTTAGCATGCTATCGTATTAGTTTGTCAATTTTGAGAGTCTTTTGTCATATATACCTATTTCATCTGCTGTTGAAATTAATAATGGACAAATTTCATACATTAAAAGAGACCCCTGTAACATTTTGCTGGATTGTCAGGTAAAAAGGCACCTCTTTAACAAAATTTGGAGTCCCAATAGCAATAGGCTTATAAAATACTTACTGCTTTGTAGGACCATATTGATATTATATATATGCTTCTGTTGGCATTTAAAATAAGTATTATGGTTAATACAGAAAAATGAAGGTGAAAATAGAGAAGTGGCATGCAGTGGCATCATGGACATGGGATGCGCAGGATGAGACATGCGGCATCTGCAGAATGCCGTTTGATGGCTGTTGTCCAGACTGCAAATTTCCAGGGGACGACTGCCCTTTGATTTGGGGGGCATGCAATCATTCCTTCCACTTGCACTGTATCTTGAAATGGGTCAATTCTCAAACTTCTCAGGCTCACTGTCCCATGTGCCGAAGAGAGTGGCAATACAAAGCTTAATTTCCATTTCAAACAGGAGAATATTGATTACATTTGCTTATCATTTGGATTCAATATAAAAACATTTCTATCCTTTAAATTTACAAAATTATGATCCCTAGAAAATGAAAATGAAAATGAAAGGAATTTAAGTTATTGCAACAATTTGGAGATCCTTTTGCCAACACAAGTACCTGTATTTTTGATACAGTGCTAATAGGAGTGTCATAACATTATCTCTGACAATATACCAATAAGAGAATACGACTCTCTGAGAGTTGTAACATTTTTATCACTATACTCGGTACCGTTATTGATGATATTTGTTTGTAGATAAATCATGACCTCATCATATTACTAAAGATGTGCGTAACTAACATCTCATACTTTGAAAGATCATTTTTCCCATATATAGAAGACACACATACGGGGTGTCAGTTGCCAATACAGGTAATGATCCAGTTCACTTTGTTTTTTGAACTGGGAAAAGATATTAGGAAAGCGTCAAGCAATATGGTTGTTGATTTTCCACTATTAAGGTAGAATGTAGCTTGTCAAGAGATATACAATCATGGAAAAATAACTGTAAATTTGTCGGTTAGGCTCTGGGCATCACTAAGAAAATAGGAAGACTGTTAAAGGTGTATTATTTCAATAAATAGTAATATTATTTTTTAATGACATCAGGATCTTGACCGAGTAAAATTATATCGACATGAAGTTGCTTAGTGTGGAGGATACAGTCCAAAATAAATTGTCATGCATATTACATAATTGAACTGCTGGAAATTTTATAGTTTTAAAATGAATTATTAAAAAATTGAGCAAATGTATTTGGGTCTCATTTTGAATAGTCCCACACTATGAGATAGAGGAAAAGAAACAAGTATTTATATTTGTTTCTCAGAAGAAGGATGTACTCTTAGAAATCCTATTCTTACCCTTTTGTTAGGGAGACCATGCTTGACCGCCACACACACGCACGTCGAACGACTTGACCCGAACTTGGTGTGGTGTAAAACTTAGGCCCCATTTGGTTTAGTATTTTTAGTTTTGTGTTTTCGTCTAAACAAAAATTCACATTTATTATGTATGATTCAAAACACACAATTTTGAAAAATGAAACTAACATAAAATAGAAAACAAGTTTATTTGATTTTTCGTGCTTTGAGATATAACAAAAGGATGGAAAACAATTCATCTCCTCCATTTTCCCTCCGTCGTCGCGATGGCTAAGAATTGTAAAAAAATTCTACAATTTCTTGTATTTTGTAGTGTACGTTGAAAACACGAAACATAAAACTCAAAACGAAACCAAACGGGACCTTACATTTTTGTACGAAAATAGCTTTGGTATTTTGATTAGTAAAACTTCAGATCTGATTTTTTTCTTAACGGAAAAAAGATTGCTACTCTAATAAATAGAGTAGCCGGGGGCAGAAGGGACACGCATTCAATCTCTTTTCATCCTTCTATGCTTAGCCGACGACATCGTTGATAATAATTTGAAGAGGTTTCCTATGACGACGACTTCTGCTATATCGTTTGAAGACCTAAATGGAGTTGCTTCCCTTGCCGCTCTAACAATTGCAGCTCCGTTCCGATTCAAGGGCCTCCACTTTAAGAAATAGAGGAAGAAGATGGAGTTCTTCCGCACAATGAGGAAGGTTGTTTTGTGCTGACGATAGAAAAGCCGAAGATACCAAAGAAGCCCACATAATCAGACTCATAATAGTTGCACGCCTGGATAGACCAGCAACAAAAGCTCTAAGCCGGGACAGAGCAGGACCACCTCTGCAAGAATTTCATACTCAACGGACCGAGCGACGACCTCTATTACTGCTACAACTCAGACAAGACATCCAAGGAAATATGGAAGTCATTGCAAAGAAGTGTGACACGGAGGAAGTCGGGTCAAAGAAATACACAATCAGCCACTACTTCAAATGTCAGATGTCCGATGACTATGTTAATAAGGATGCAGTCTCATGAGCTTCAAAAAATAGCTCATGAGATCGTCTTCAAAGGTATGACTGTTGACGAACAGTTTAAGTGACAATACTAATTGATAAATTGTCCGCTAGTTGGAAAGAATTCAAAAATAAATTTAGACATAAAACTAAAGAATTCTCACTTGAAAGTTTGATAACTAGCCTTTGAATTGAGGAGGAATCCCAAAAATAAGGTATGCAAAAGGAAGTGCTTTTTGTTTCTAGCAACACTAAGAAGGCTGCGATTCTGAAACCGAATCTCAAATTTTTTTTAAATCAGAACCGCAAGCCTAAGCAGAACCGCAACAAGAGTTGGAACCCTCAAAGGAATCAAACTGCACCACAGCAACAATCACCCTTATAGAATGATTCTGTTCAATTTATTTGTTATAATGAATAAAGCAGGTCATATGACACGAAAGTGTCGGAACATGCCGCGTCCCGCTTCTCGAGCAACCCCGACTAAAGAGCAGCCATTGACTGCTATGATTAGATAGATCAACCTTATAGGGGTCAGAAGGATGGCGGTAGATACTGACGCTACATGTCATGTCTTCTATGACCGTGCTATGTTCAAAACATACACGGATGTTGAGAACAAGAAAGTACCGATGGGAGACTCTCACACCATTATTGTTGCTGGAATTAGAAGCATATAGCTGAAGTTTACATCTAACAAAACTTTCATACTGAAGGGCGTAATGCATACTCTAGAGATGAGAGAGAACTTAGTTTCATGTTATCTTCTTAATGATGCTGGTTTACTCAAACTATAGGGACTAACTTGTACACCATCATTATGAATGACATGTTTAAGTTAAATGTTGAATGTAATAAAGTATCTTCTTCTGCTTATCTGTTGTGTCATTTAATATTTGGCATGCTAGACTTTGTCACGTTAACAAACACATAATAAAGAACATGAGTAGTTTGATTTAATTCCTAGTATGTCTTTAAATGGTTTTGGAAAATGTGATTTTTATAGTCAAGCTAAAATTACAAAATCTCCACATAAATATATTATTAGAGAATCTGAAACTTTAGACTTAATCCATTCCGTTACATGTGAACTAGATGGAACTTTGATTAAGAATCAACATCGTATTTTATCACGTTTATTGACGACTGCTCTGATTTCACTTATGTATATATAATGAAACATAAAAGTGGTGTATTTGAAATGTTTAAATCTTTTATAATTAAAATAAAAACCCAGTTTAGTAAGAAAATTAAGAGATTACGTAATGATAGAGGCGCTGAATATGCGTCCAGTATGTTTATTGAATTTTATAATTCATATGGTATAATACATGAATAAACTGCATCTTATTTATCTGAAATGAATGGTAAAGCTGACATAAAAAAAAGAGAACTTTAACTGATGGTGAGGGAAATTTTACTAACTACTTGTTATGTGCTAAATAGAATTACTAAGACTAATTTATTTTTTCACCTTATGAGATTTTGTAAAATTATAAACCAAATTTGTCATATTTCCGAACTTAGAATTGTTAAACATATGTCTGTATATCTGATCGTGAAAGAGTTAAATTAGCAAGTAGAGCATACAAATGTGTATTTTTTGGCTATATTATTAATAGCAAACAAAACATATAGGTTTTATGAATTGGATTTTTTTTTTAAATTACGAAATAGTTGAGGCACATCTAGTAATATTATTCTCATAAGAAAAGAACAAAATGATTCTTTTGAAAACGAACTTAGAAGAAGTAAAAGAGCTAGAATTGCATAAAATTATGATTCAGATTATTGTGCTTACACCTTAAACGAGGACCCCTTAAACCTCCAAGTAGTCTTATCTTCTTTAGATATCAATTTTTATCAAGAGACTATAAATAATGAGATTGATTCTCTTGAATCCAATAGACTTGAAACTTAGTTGATTTACCACCTGGTTGATAGTCCATAGGCTGTAAATGAGTATTTAAAAAGAAATTAAAACCTGATGGAAGAACTGATGAATGTAAAGCCATCTAGTAACTAAAGGTTTTAAGCCAAGAGAAAATGTACACTTTTTGATATATTTTCACCTGTATCTAGAATTACATCTATTCCAGTATTAATTTCACTTGCAGCTATTCATGATGTGATAATACACCAAACGAATGTTAAAATCGTCTTTTTAAATGGTGAATTAGAAGAAGAAATTTATATAAACCAACTTGAAGGTTTTAGAATACCCGAACAAGAACATAAAGTTTGCAAGTTAGATAAATTTTTATATGGTCTAAAACAAGCATCTAAATAATGGTAGGAGAAATTTGACAACTCGATTATATCATATGGTTTCAAAGTTAATGAAAGTGACAAATATAATTTATTATAAATCTGTACTATATGTTTGTATGTAGATGATCTACTTATTTGTGTTTCAAACATTTATGCTGTTATATAGTTAAATCTCTTTTGAATGGCAATTTTGATATGAAAGATCTAGGAGAAGCGAGTGTAATCCTTAATGTTAAGATCATTAGGTCTAATAATGGAATCTCTTTGGATTAATCTCATTACATTAAGAAGATAATAAAAATACAATTGTTTTGACCGTAATTCTGCTTGTACGCCATATAAAATAAGCGTAAAACTATTTAAGAACACCGGTGAATGTGTAACACAGCCTGATTATGCGGGCACTATTGGCTGCCTTCGGCATGCCACTGATTGTACTAGGCCCAACATAGCATAGGTCGTGGAATTATTATGTAGGTTTACTGCTATTGGCATGTTATCAAAAGTGTTATGAGATGTCTAAAACGGACTAAGAACCTTCGATTGCATTATGAAAAGTTTCCAGCTGTCCTTCAAGGATACACCGATGCAAACTAGAATATTTATCTAACGCCTCTAAGGCAACCGACGGCTATATTTTTAGCATAGCTAGTAGGGCTTTTTCTTGGAAATCCAAGAAACGACAATTTTGACTCAATCCACCATGGAATCTGAGATGATAACACTAGCTACAACTAGAGAATAGACAGATTACATAAGAAATCTGCCCCCTCAAATCCCTTTAGGGGAAAAACGAAAGCAGATTACATAAGAAATCTAATCCCTGAGATTCCTTTATGGGAAAAACGAATGTCAACTGTGTTGATCTAATACCAATTGTGTTGATCCATTGTGATAACACCACGGCTATTGCAGAAGTTCAGGACCGTCATTATAACGGTAAGGGACGATAGATACGTCGTAAGTACAACACTAAACGAGGGTTAATCTCTTAAGGTGTTGTTAGAGTGGATCATGTTCACACGATGAAAATTTAGTAGATCCTTTGATGAAAGGAAGGGCAAGAGAAAAGTCTTTAAAGCTTCTAAAAGAATGAGACTATTTCCGTTAGATTAATGAGTCATGTACAACGGTAATCTGACCTAATGACTGGAGACCCCAAGAACTAGGTTCAATGGGTAATAACAAGTTGTGATGTAATATGAGTTGAACATGCTATAAAATAAAGCATGTATTCTTGAAGTGATTAGAGGATGAGTTAATAGAAACTCATAAGGAGATCTATAATCTATCTGGAGTAGAGTGCCTATCTACAAGAGTACTCTTGATAGACTCATCTGTGTGGATGTTGAAATATGGCCATTTCTTGTAGATTTTAGGACAAAATTTCTAGAGCTTTCACTAAACCATGATAGACATGCATGGCCATAAAAGCATGGGCTTATTAGATTGCAAACTAGAAAGATTGTATGTGGTTTGATGTTAGAGATAGAGTTTAAGATTACGTGTCACTCTAGTATAATCTGAATCTTGCTCACTATACAAGTGTTCAAGTTGAAAAATACCTTTGTTTACGCATAATCTTATTTATTCAGAAATTACACAAAAGTATTTTTTAAAAAAGTCAAATGAGGGATCGTTGTAAATTTTATAGTTTTAAAATGAATTATTAAAAAATTAAGTAAGTATATTTTGCTTCCAATTTGAATAGTCCCACACCAATGGATTTAAGAAAAGAAACTAGTATTTATAATTGTTTTTTGGGAGAAGGTTGAGCCTTTAAGGCGTCCACTCCTTGCTCTTTTGTAAGAAGGGAGACCAAGCTTGACCACCATTGTAACAACCCACATTTTTTAACCACTGAATATTTAAATAATTAAAGAAAATATTTAATCGTTAATCAGTTTAAGGTCAAAAGGTCCGATTTTCTACATACCATCGAATTAGAAGTCGAGACTACTTATGTGGAGTCAGGATCGACGTTGCAAACCAAAATGAGTATAAATATCGCTATATTCGAAGTCACGGTATTTTTATGATTTCATATTGTTATGCGTATTTTGTGAAAATATGTGCATAGTCAAATTAAGTGGATCTCGACTGACGGCTTGTACTTCTGAGCCGAGGACTTTATTATGAGATGTTGAAGAATTTTTGGAATCGGGCTATCCGATGATCAAACAACCTCGAAATGCGTGAATATATCATCCTTGAGTGTTGTCATGGACGACAACGAAAGTTATACCATCGAGACCGAAAAAATGAGGCGATGTACGCTGATGAGTTTCATGACGATCTGATGTACTGTGTGGTCGTACGAGCTCTTGACATGTGGTGCTTTATTTAAAAAGTTGAAGAAAATATATTGGATATATATATATATATATTCTCATCTAAATATCTTCTCTTGATGTCAAAAATATCTCTTTCCCCATTCAGTAACTCCATACCAAAATTGCTATCCTTTTTGCACGATTAACTAAGCAACTCTAGTCGTCGAAGGGGAAAGCAAGGATGGCAGCAAGCTACGGTCGTTCAGGCGGACCTCATGGTGCCAAGCCGTGGTAGTCTGATGTCAGTTTGTCTTTAGTGGTGGCTTAGGGTCGAGTCAAGAGGAGATGCACCGGAGGGGAAAAGAAGGACATAGGCATGTGTGTCTCGACCAGAAGAGGAGCTTGATGGTGTTGTCGATGCCTAGAGGTTGTCGTAGCAGCATGGTTTCTTAATCAATGTTCGATCAAGGGTTAGAAGGGTTGTGGCTAGAGTCGATTGGAGTGACGGTGTGGTGCTCATTGAACTCAAATCCCGGGGGAAGGGATTCTTCGAAGATGGCCGGAGGGACTCCGGTGGTCTATGGCGGTGACGACGTTGAGATGTTGAGAGTAATTGGTAAGTAAAAGCAAAAATTTGAAATTAGGGAAGATGAGTTATAATTTAATTAAGGAAATTAATCCTAAGTTAAGGAAATTAATCCTTAATTAAGTTAAGGAATAGCTAATTGTTGATTCAAAATCTTATAAAATTCACATCTTTTGCATATGAGGTTCAATCGAGATGTGTTTTTCGTTGTTATGACTGTATCAAGATTATCTCCAGCATGGTAAAGGTTTGGACCTGATTTGAACATTTGAGAATCTACAGATGAGCGGAATTATAACTCTGAATTTATATTTCAATATATATCCCCATAATTATATATATTGGAAAATATCACCTAGAAGAGGTAGAATAATATATACAAGTAATTATTTCCTCATTTGACTAGATTAGTTTGAGTGGATAATGGGATAATTAATTAAGATCCCATACACACATATATACAATGTTCTATTTTTGTTAAATAAAGTTAGATGAAGATGATATTAATTTATAAATAGCTATAAACTAATTAAACTCCAATATGTATTATATTAATGATAGAAATATTATTTATTATAGATATTCGTGATAATTGATTAAAATCCCATAAATTCAAATATTGTGTTGTATTCATATTGAGTAGAGTTAGATAGAGTTGATATTAATTAATAACGTGGATATAAATAAATTAAACTCACATTTGTTGTTATATTAGTAATAAAATTTTTATTTTATTTTTAATACTAATCAAAAGTAAAAAAATATGACCTTTAAAATAAGTTGTAAGGCTAAAATAATTGTTTAGATAGTTTAAACTTATGTCAAAATGGCTTTGAAGTTTATCTGGCCTTTGTATTAGTTTACTATGGTGCAATTCAATAATTAATTACTGGTGAATTTTTATAAAGGTGATTTGAAAAGTTAGAAATTTCAAAAGAAGTATTGTATTATTAAGGGGTTGAATAAGGTTATAAAATGATTTATTGACTTTACACCTTAAGAAATAGTTTGTGATATATGTATGTATATGTATATGTGTGTGGATATAAACCTTGAGGCCTTATTAATAACTGAACTTGATTTTAATAGAAGAATTAATTAATAT
The DNA here is from genome assembly GCA_030765085.1 of Allium cepa. Taxonomy (NCBI): domain Eukaryota; kingdom Viridiplantae; phylum Streptophyta; class Magnoliopsida; order Asparagales; family Amaryllidaceae; genus Allium; species Allium cepa. Next base: position 453,799,285 of record CM060938.1, on the reverse strand, counting down.
TAAGCTATAATAGGATTGATTCAACGAGAATATTATTTTATAAAATAAGTTTGAGACTTCTATAAAATAATACGAAGAAGATAAACTTTTTAGGTTGGTTACTTAAGTGAGATAAATTTTTGTAAATTGTTTATTCGAATTGTATGTGTGAATTGTTATTGATATTGATATGATAGCTTGGTTACTTTGGTTGTGTATTGCCTTCGTGTATGTAAATCGATACGTTATGTGTATATTAGTTCCATATAATTGGACTGGTTATATATATATATGTGTGTGTGTGTGTGTGTGTGTGTGTGTGTGTGTAGTATGTATGTATATGTATGTATGTATGTATAAAGTTTATGTGACTTATATTGTCTGTGTATAAATATAGTCCTTATGTGTCCGACTTGGGCTGCTGGGAGATGCATGGAATATTATATATATTTATTGATATGCTGTTGAAATCATTTGTATATAGTTTCGGTATGTCTGACTTGGGGCTACTAATTGGTGCAAGGAATCCATTGTACCATTGAGGCACACGACCTGTAGACGTGGTCCTGAAGCAGGGGCAAAGAGAGATTGGTACGTCGGCTTAAAGTAGGTCATATATTATTTCTTAGTACTCTTTGGTGCCACAACAGGACAAACATGCCAATTTATTTTGAGGTGTTGATTTTCAGGGGATTCCATAATAGAATTATAGCTCTCGATAGGTTTCTTTGGTAGCTAATGGCAATTCGACGCGATTTATTGATATGCAATTTAAGTGCATGTATAGTTCTATATGCTTGACTTGAGGTTGCCGAATAGTGGACAAAATATATTATATAGATATGTGGTTCAAGTGACACACACACACATATAATTATAGATGCACGGTTTGGACGATTTATATATAATGATTTGGTATGCCTAAATTAGGGCAATCAGGTAGTGCGAGACACTTCAAGAACGAATCGCGATCCATTCGGGATGACAATACTTCGGCGTTGGGTATACGTGTGGGAAGGGTATACGTTGGGTAGGTTGAATCCGGATTGTCTACCCATAGACAATCAGATGAGTTAGGCAACATGGTAGAAGGAGATATGTTGAGAGAGCATACTTGTATTTTTCAACTATATAATACTGCATACACCACTTGTCTTCTGGACTTTGATTTATTCAATTGCTCGTTGCTGAAGTATCTTCATTTAAGGCTATTTGTATAAGCTAACGGTGCATGAGCGACTGTATATAGACAGTTTAGGATGCCTGATTGATTCAGAGACTATTGGAATACAACAAAGGATGTTCTGCCATCCGCAAACATTCTGGCAGCTATGGTAGGCATTAGAAGTGGAATAGCCCTTGAGGCATAGTTGTAGAAGAGACTGATGAGCAGGCCATGACTTGGATTGATTCTAGATGTCGTTTTGAGCCTTGTTTGATTTCTGAGATCGTAAGGGGCGTGCAGCTCGAGCGTTTCATCCATTTGCAGTGGGATAGCTTATCAAGGAAGGGGTATGTTAGCTAATTTAACTTTTTGGCTAAATTCTGAGTGGAGGTGGTTATTACTCCTTTGAAGTAAGAAAGGAAGCTTGCCTAAGGTCTTAATGCATGGATTTTAGATTTATTGCTTAATAATAACCCCTGGTATGGTAGGTAAATTCTTTTGTAATAATGAATCTTGTACGTGTAACCTTAGCTATTGAGCTAAGGTACAATGACCGAGAGTACTACCATTCAAACTTGATGCACGAGCTTCCGAGTTGAGGGGTTTTTTCGATGAAGAGACTTGGATTCTGTGTCCAAGTAGGTTTCGGTGGTTGCTCGGAAATGAGCAAGGACCAAGCGTGTGACTTCTGCATTTTCTGTTGAGTCATTCATGTTTGAAATGTTTACCTTTGTTTTCGCACATGTTAAGTAGTGAGATTAGTCCCATGAACTACATTGGTGTTGTTTTATAGGAATCAGTCCATTCACGTAGCAGTTCTTAATCCCTAATTTGAGCATAAGTTTTCTAAGCAATTGACACCGGTTAGGTAAGGGTTTTTCATCCGATTCTTAAGGGAAAGCATTTGAGTCGAATTCCTGGGATGACTTATAGATTTTTGAAACATGACTGTAGTCGTGCAAGGAAATTTCGATAGTTGAACTAAGGAACCAGATTGGAATTTGCATAAGAGAAATCAGGTGCCGACTCTAGTTTAACAAAGAAATCATGCAAAAAGAAAGGATATGGTTGGGTACCGTATATTATTTTGGATGGTTTTTATTCATTGTAAATTATGTGTGTATAATATAGTTTGGATATCTTGGGATAGTTTTGGGAAGGACTACTCGAATAGTTTTGTGATGATTCAAATAACCTTCTAAATGATGATATGATACTTGCCTAGACGAGCTTCGTGGTACCCTTAGTTTACTATCCTTCTTACCAATATGCGGATGAGGTGAGTTTGAACCCGAGTGAGCCTAAGCATTTGTAGATGTTAATACCACAAATATTGATTTTGATGACAATAACCATATAAATATACGTACTAATGATTTTTCAAGATGTATATAATATTTCGCAGGATATTATATAGGTTTCTACAAGTATAGGTTAATCAAGTTTGAATACTGATTGGTAAAAAGACTGGAGATCAAGATTCAAAGATGATCAAGATATTTGAAGGTTCATGAGTTTAGAGACAAAGACACAAAGAGTTCAGACTATTGTTTATAGTTAATAGACAATAGATCAACTTTAAATAGCAACTTTCTCTTTTTTGAATACTCTCTTACCAAGTTATTTATTTTATTATCTAAATATTGATTTATTTTCAAAATATATTTCTAGAAATATTTTATAAGGGTTTTATATATTAAAAGAATTTAAAAGCTTTGTTTAAAAGTTATACAAATTATTAGAATTTTATAATCGCTTTAAATGGATTATTGTTTTTCAAAATTAACAAGGGTATGTCGACATAGGCTACATATGTGATGACCTAGGTTTCTGACGTCTGTAATTGGGCAATTAAATGATTTAAATCATTGAAACGTTGATTTTATTAGTCGAACAAATAAAATTCTGATAATTTAAATATTTGGATATATATATACATATATAAATTGGCTTAAAAACTATATTGGATATTGAATTATAAAAACTCTGGATACGATGAACCTTATAGAAATACAAATTATATGTATATATAACTCTACCATTTAAATTCAGGGTAGAATACAATTGTGTAAAAATAAATACATACAAAACTTTATGATGTTGACGATATATACATAAGTATATATGAATATACAAATATATTAAAGCATGTCATATATATATATATATATATATATATATATATATATGAAAATTCGTATAAGTCTGAATATATATATATATATATATATGTGTGTGTGTGTGTAAATGTATAATGACAAACTACATAAGTAAATATATATGTGATTATGTATATATAAAGATGCCTATATGAAATAAAATATAGGAAAAAATAAATGTGAATATATATAGATATGTATACACATATAATGGTAAAATATATATATGAGTATGTGTATATATATGTGGGATATGGAGTGATAAAAGTGTGGGAAGAGATATTCAAAGCTGTGATGTTAAAAATAAGTATACATATACATATAATCTAACTTGCATACATTTAAGAAACATCATCATGGAAACATTAAATGCTAAGCATACAAACATTGTATCAGGTCAAAACAAATCAAAATCAAGTCAAGTGTATGAGATAACAAATCAAAACTTTTCAAAAAGAAAAGATCTCAGCCTATAGAAATCTGCTGCCACATGGATGGTTTGCTTAAAAACACTTCCATCCTCTAACTTTACATAAGCTACATCCTTTTTCTGTTGACATAGGCTCTGCCTTGTGTCCTCAGGATAGTCATCTCCTCAAGTAAAACAACTCAAACAAGATAACTAGGAAAAAAAATATAAAAGCTCTGCAAAATACTTAAGCACAGTGAAGCAAAGAAGAAGGAGCCTCCATCTTAAAATTCAAAGCAAGGTTTTGGATTACATCTAAATTCAGATTTGAAGTGAAGAAGATTAAGCACGAGGAAGGTGATAAACTCTAAATTCGAAAAAAGACTGGAAATGAAATTTCGCTCTGTTTAATTCAACAGTAAAATATTTATACATTTCATCTTCCTAAATCTGTAACTCGACTTTTAATCCGAATTTGTAGTTAGTATAAACTAATGAAGTGTTTACCTTTAAGAATAGATCATGCTAAAAATTGCTCAAAAGTTCCATCATGATATAGATCGTGAGAAATTTGAGTTTACAGTAAACCACCTGGGTTTTGACAAATATCAGTATCTTTAAAACAATTAGTCGTGTACATAATCGTGATCGACATGTAAAAACTGGACTTTTAGTAAAGGTTTCATGGTTATTAGCGACCTAGATCTCGAGAAATTTAGAGATGAACGAAAATTGTTATTTTGTAAAATTCTGGCGACACCTTTGTTTTCGTGACTCGGGTCTGGACAAGGAGGAGGTGCTGGAGGAGGCGCGCAAGGGAAAAATGTGTCGACATTTTTTTAGGGCGCGTGGCGTGGGGTTCGAGCCATTTTAGGGTTAGGCAGTGATTTTGGGATAGAGCTGGGATTTTGAGAAATGGCGACGCCGTGAGGTGGCTATAGATGTGCGGTCATGGGGGACTTGGTAGAATAGGTGGCGGCGATCATAGTGGTGTAGTCTGGGGGTGGACGGTGATTCATGACGTCAGAATAAGGTGTTTCGGTGGGAATGGTGATGTCCAGTTTTTGGATGAACGTTCGAATTTCAAACGGCGTGGTTGGGTCGTGTTTCCATGAGAGGGGTAGGACATAGGGCTGAGGGCGACTAGGAGGGTTGGTCGTCGATGAGTAGGCGAGGCCGGTAGTGGCGTGCACGTGCACATGTGTGTGTGTACGGTAGTTCTGGATGAGGGAAATAAGAATGGAGGAAAGAAGGTAAAGAAGAGAGGGGATCGAGTTTGTCTCGGGGTTTTGGAATTTGGGCTCGGGCCTATACCGAAGTGTTTTAGCATAGTTGAAAGCAAATAAATAAAATAAGTTTTATAAGCAAAAGTAAAATTTTGACAAGTTTCAAAGCAAAGTTTTCAAAGCAATAATTAAACAAGTTTTCAAAGTATAGCGTAAGCAAATTTTCAAAACAAGTTTCAATATAAATTTTAAAGTCAAATATTTTTGAAATTTATTTTTTTTGATTTGAATAATGTCATATTAGGATAATTATCTAAGTAAATCTCTAAGTGTTAACAAATGTAATTAGTGATGTAATAAGTATGTGATTAAGATAAGTGTACTAAATTTTTATTTAATCAAAGTTCTCAAGTGATATTGTGTATGAACCACAAATTAATTCCATATATTTAATTTAAATAATATATAAACAATAAGCAAGAGATAAATTGAGATAAATGATTTATCTTAATTTATTAAGGTCTTAAGTGATTAAGGATAATTACTTAATGTGATTAATTAAAGAATAATTAACTAATGTGAATAATTAAAGGATGATTAATTAATTTCATTCATAATAAATGAGTTGTAATTAATTAATGTTAAGTAAGCAGGATTTAAAAGTAATCAGAGTAATTAATTCAATTTATTTGGAGATTAAATTAAATTAATCAGGAATTGTATGACTATTAATCTTTGCTTATGAATGATGATCTTGAATTAGATGCCTTGGTTTGGTCGATATCTCCGATATGTAATTTGTGATGTGCTATGATATGAAATGGCTGGATAGATCTGTTAATAAGTATGAATCATGTATTTTAGATATATGTGATAGATTTCTGTGTGCTTAAGTTATTCTGAATTTAATTAAACTGTTTACTTAAACAACTTGTCTTAAAAGATGACATTGGATTCGAAGAGGCCGGGGTCGGATATCAGTAATATCCGAAACCACTTCGATTAGTAGTCTACTATAATTCTTTACAGATTGATTTTTAGAATCTACTGGGCTGGAATGGAATAAATTAAGTGAACCGGACCATTTAAACTGAGTAACGATACTTAGATATTATTTTGTGTAATAAATGTTTGACTATGACAAAATAGAACTCGTAGTGAGGTATGAGTTACCCTGGTTTTCATGAAGTTTTATAACTTAGTATTTCAAGTTATAAGGGTTTACTCACGCTAGTTTCCAGCTTGACTCGGGTGTTACTTTAATGTAATGCTCGGGTCAGACCGAGTATTACAGATTTTCAAGTTAGGACGTTCTAGAGCTCGGGAGGCGAGCTGGATGGTAGGAACATATGGAGTATATTCCGCTGTGTATTGGAGTTGTATTATTTGTATTCTAGGATAGGTTAATTATAACTATCCAGATTATTTATAAATGGTTGTACTATGATATATTGAATGTAAACTGACGGATACAGCTTTTCTTTGTATAAATACTATTATTTGATATTATATTTTGATCCGCTGTGAATGTGAGATTCTGTGTTTTGTTTCTGTTTCTTCTTCTACCCCTTTTCTTCTTTACCCTAACAATTTGGGATTTCTGGCATTCGATTGCTCGGCACTTCTACAGTGAACGTATTCGTGTCGAATTTTCGAGGTCGAAAATTTCGGATCGTTACAACATAGGTATGTCGATATATGTACCTTTGAAGAGGTGTCTTTTAAATTTTAAACAGTTGAATTTTTTTTGGTTACATCTCTTCATAAATAGACAAGTCCCTTCAAACACTATATAAATGGGACTAGAAAACGAATTTGAACAACTACTTTTTCTACTTTCTTCTTACTCCAAACTCTCATTATATACTTCACAAAATCCACCTTTTTATACTCTTCAAATTCACTCAAATTCAATCTCTACTTTACCACATTCTTCTCTAAAATTTACTCACTAATTTTAAAGTGTTCTCTCATCAATTCGAAGATCAAAGTGCTATTAAAGGCTGATAAGAAATTCTGTATCCAAAGTATAATTTTTTGTATTTAGAATTAACGACTCTCTACTATTATTTGTTTGGCGATGCTTGTTGTCTGTTCAAATCAACTGGATGTTGTTTGTCGCATGTTCAAATCAAGTGGATGTGTTTTTTTGTTTAAATCAAGTGGGTGATCTTATTATCCAATTAAATCAAGAGAACCTGAGCTCGAAAAATCAGGAGGGTGTATCTCATTGCCTTGAAATTGAGATTGTATTCTGGTTTGCTTGCTACTTGTTTAAAGTAGTTGTTGAAAAGAAATTTATATACATCTTACAGGACTGGACTTAGAATTGGTTAATCCGAACCAGTATAAAAATCTTGGTGTTATTTCACTTACTTTTACTTTTACTGGATAATATATATATTTGTGACTACCTATTAATAAAAATAACACACACACACACAGATATATATATATATATATTGATTATTTTTGTTTGAATTTAAATCTTGAAATAATTTAGAAAATTTCCTTATAAGTTATAAAACACTATTCATCCACCTCTACTATTAAAGTAGCCTTAAGATCCGTGCATATTAGTACGACACCTTTTCCTACATTTGGTATCGTTGCATTAGTTTTTCAAAAACTCGTTATTTGACTTTTGTATAAATGGCTAGTAACACTGGTAGTACACTTTTAACACTTACGTTGAAGGACAAGCAACCGCTAGACCATACAATTCAATGGTAATTACTGGTCATGTAGGATGAAATTTTATTTACAATCCAATGGTTTAGATATTTGGAACATTACATAGAATGGATACACTGAACCCTAAACTGAATACTCAAAATGGACATCAGACCAAAAGATGCAAGCACTCAATAACTCCAAGGCCATGAATATTCTATTTTTCTCTTTAGATAAAATTGAATTTAATCGAGTTTCTATTTGTAAGACTGCTTATGAAATTTGGAGAGCATTGCAAGTTACACATGATGAAACTATTAAGGTAAAACAAATTAAGATTTCCATGCTAACCAACCAGTTTCAACATTTTAAAATGAAACCAAGTGGATCTATTTCTAGTATGTATTCTGGATATAGTTCATTCATTAGTATCATTAGGGAAAAATTTATGAGAAGAGGATCAAGTTAGAAAAATCATTGATTCGCTCTCTTTTAAATGGGACTAAAAAACATTAGCAATAGTGGAAGCCAATGATATTTTTTATTGAAAATTGAAGAATTAATTTGTAATCTAATGTCCTATGAAGCACATTTGTAGGGTAGAAGGGAAAACAACACAACCGAAAAGAAATTAATTGCATTAAAGGCAACAACTGACGATTAAGATTCAAACAATGATGATAATGATGAGGTGATTGCTCTTATGACTTGAAATTTTAGAAAATTTCAGAAATACGAAAAGATGAATAACTTTCGTAAAACTAAAAACAAAAATTTCAGAAACATAAATATTTTTAAGTGCTACAATTGTGGTGAATCTGGACATCTACGAAGAGATTGCTTGTAGCAAAAGAAAACACTAAACACTGATTCATTCAAAAATAGAAAAGGGCTTACAATGCAACTTTCGATGATTCCGATACAAGATTTAGTGACACCAAACCAGATACTGAAAATATCAACATGTGTTTCATGGTGATGAAAGATTAATCAGATCAAACAAAGAAAACTGCAAAATCGGCACATTTTACATTTCATATTTTATTTTCTAAAAATTACGTAATATAGGAAAAGATGTATAGTAATAATAATATATATGAATATAAAAAATATATAATGATAATAAGTATATTTATATGTGTGTGTGTGTATGAATATATTACTTTATTACTAGAATATTGAAATTTTGGCTTATATGTCGATATATATCACATCGGTGTGTCGACATACCTGACATAATTTAGAGAATCTTTTCAAAATTTAAACTTTTGAAATTCCCTCTTTTTTGCATTAATTTCAAAATTTGAAAAGCCATATTTTCAATTATCGTATGACAATTTAACTTCTATTTATTCACTCATTCTTATCTCATCTTCTACACATATTTTATTTCAAAATTCAAACTTATTCTTCATTCTCTTTCCTCCAAAACAATTCAATAACGTCTTCCTCAAATCAACCCTTTTCATCCAAAGCCATTAGGCTTACCAAAAGAATCAAAAATCAACTTTTCAACGATCAAAAGTCCGTTGAAACCTATATTGTGTATGCTACCTATGGAAAAGTCTTTTTGGGAAGATTTGCAAATTTTAATGAGTTTAATTCTTACACTTTGCACTTTACAAGATCTTGCTTTAGAAAATTGTAATTTTGGTTTAACCTAGTTATCTCAAAATGATTTTGATTGCTATCCTTATTTGGTTAAAATATTTTATGCAAACTTGAATGGAAAAGTTTATTCAAGAAGAAGAAAGTCAAATGTGGTGTAGTATCAAATATTGTTTTGGATTGCGATACTATTGGTCAAATTCTTGGTTGTAAAAGTAGTTACACTTTTGAAATTGATTATGGTAATACAGAGTTATGCACGATTTATTTTCTAATAATGAAGAGTATGGTTTTACAGGTAAGAATTTTAGGCCTAAAGCATCACTAATGAGCTTTAATTTACAAAGTATTACATCGAGGATGGGGAATTGTAACGACCCTAGATTTTTGGCCCGTTTATTTTAACAAATATTTAATCTAAATTAAATAAAATGTAAATTGATCATATTAAAATGAATATGATTTTGGTAATAATTGCCATTTGTTTATATTCATTGGTATTTTGAAAGGAGATTTGAGTTGAAAATTTGAAATAAAATATCTCAATAATATTTATAATAGAATTTATCTTATGTAATTAAGATAGAATGCTTTCTCTTATTTTCAATTGATAAAGATATTTGGATGATAATGTTTAAATAAAAATCTAATTCTATAAATTTAAAATATAAATATTAAATATAAGCCAAACATATGAATATAACCTAATAATTAATAGTTAAAATACAAATAGAAATAAATTTCAATAGATGTAAGTAAATCATATTGAAAGTAAATCATATTGAACATAATTTACTATTGATAGTCAAAGTATAAAATGAAAACAAAACCATAGAAAAGTAAACCTGACAAATATGTTTATAAATTATTAAGCTAGAATAATACCAGATAAAAACAAACATCTTTACACAAAAACTAAACTTATAAAACAACACAATGTATATAAACTATTCAAGCTAGAAAATAACATAATAACAAAACAAGTATTTAAATACAAATATTTTTGTTCAAAGCTTCATACTCAAGCCATGTTGACTGCCATAAGTACAAACCTGCATACAAGAATCAGCAAAACATTAAATATATGTAAACTAATATGAACATATCTTCTCTTACAAGCCTTTAAGAACAAGTTTTTCCTGCAAGTTGTACTCTTACAAATATCTTAAAAGCAGCCGAACATAATTATACTTATGTAAGCTAATAGAGAAACCTAAGTACTAACTACTATCATTTCAGCACATTATTTTGTCTATTCAAATGTACCCATATCTGTACATCTCAAGTATAGAAGCCTCCAAACAACTACACCAGTAGGCACCTTCCTTCACACATATATCATCTTTTATATATCTATTTACATCTGTTCTTTTTAGTTTGTTCAAAATATAATGAGAAACTTGGTTACCTGAGAAAATTAAGAAAAAGAAGAACCCAAACTCAAATATATTCAAACAGCAAAAACAGATTCAAAGTCTGTAGTTCAACCTTTAGTTTCAAGCAACTAGGCTTCAAAAAAAAACATTCATGCTTACTGATTCACAGGTTGTTCAGGTGAGTAAACTTAAATTTTCAAGCTTAAGTTAATTTAAATCAGTAGGATAATTCATGGAATATTTATATCTGTATTGTATGTGCTTTATTTTCATATGAATCTGCGATTTTATACAAGCTGTTCTTGGAATTTTGAGTATTCTGTTTCTTTGCTGTGTGTTATAGGGTTGGAAACAATTAACCCTTAAATTATTCCCATTTGATTATAGTGTGTTATAGGGTTGGAAACAATTAACCCTTAAATTATTCCCATTTGATTATGGTAAATTTTAAACTTTCCAACAAACTTGTTGCTTGATCTTCAATCAGGTTTCATTTAAACCTGTTTCAAATATATTTGTAATATTTACTTCTGGAAAACCCTGCTTTCAGTCAACAAGAACACAAAATTGGTAAAACTCGATTGTTAGGAAAAGCTAATTCAAATTTATGTCTTGAATACTTATTAAGATTCATGATTTTTAAAACAAAAATGAGGGTTTATAGAATGGTATTTGATGAACGGTTCGAAATTTAATAAAAATTGCTCTTGCACAAATTTAAGATGATTGATTCAATCTAAATTGTTGAAATTTGTTATGGAGGTAGTTCGAACATCTAAGATGATGAGAAAAATACTGAATTATTTTTCAGATTCTAGAATTTGTCGAATGAAGGAAAATTAGGGCTTGTGTTCTAAATTTTTTTCATGTCTGTAAAATAGTGGTTTCGGCCTCATCATGTGATCGAGTTGATCGCGACTCTGAGGGGGTGTTAGGAGAGGTTGGGGACGAGGCATAGATGAAGCATCTTCGCCTCCGATGGTCAGTGGTGGTGGGGGGCGAAGCAATGTCTCGGAGTAGTTCAAGTTTTGTATGAGCTTCAGGTTATTTTTTTCGATTTCGATCTGTTCGTGGCAATTTGAGTTTTGTTTTCGTGTGATGGGTTGATTCGTGGTCTGTTGAAGGTGTTGGGGGCTGCCTGAGGCACGCCGAACCATCGTGCACGTGCACGGTGGCGTTGGGGTGGGATGTCATGTCGGTGATGACGTGAAGTGGGCCTGCTTCGTGGCGTGCTCGAGTGAAGAAGGATTTGTCTTCGGGTTTCCCTGTCATTCGCATGGAGTTCCCAGATGTTTGACTTTTAATTTGGTTTTAACATACAACAATTTAAAAAAAAATAGGAAGAAGGTAAGAAACAGGGAAGGGAGAAGAAGGGGAATGGGATAGAGAGACGCGGGAAGCACAGGAGATAACTCGAGAGTTTCTCGAGTAAAAGAAGGTGCGGACTCGGGTACCCTTCTTATGGTCGAGCATAGATTTGGTTTAAGTTTTTTTTTGTTATAATTGAACTAACTTAATAATTAGTTAGTTAGGCTAAATCTTTGTTTTAAAGGTTTAATAGGGTAAGTATGTAAAGATAGGTGATTAAACAAGTAATTAGAATGTTAATAAATTTATACTTGAAATTTAAACTGATTTTGTAATTAGAAATAAATCATATGTTAAAACAACTTTAAATCGTAGTTAATTACTTAGAAGTGAATTCATAATTAATTTCAGTGGTTAGTTGAAGATTATATAGTTAATAAAATTGATGATAGATGATTAGTTTAAATAATTTGTGATATCCGAGTCACTAATTAATCTATAATAAGTAAGTTATGAACTAATGATTAATAATTAATAATTAAGCATCAGCTAATTAACTGAGTAATTAAGTAATAATAAATGAACAAATAGTTGGCTAATCAAATAATTTAATTATGAATCGATGGTTAATAAATTAAGTAGCTTGATTAAGAATTAATTGTTGATTGATTAAGTAATTAGCAGTTAATAAAAGGGTAATTAAGTTTTATTAATAAATAATCAAAGTTAGTAATTAATGATCAGGTAATAGTTAATTACGTAATTAAAGTTAAATCACTTGATTAAGGAAGTAACTGATTAATAATGTGAAATAAAGTAATTATGTATTAAGACTAAATAACTAAGTAATCAAGTTTCATTAATTAATAATTAAGGTTATTAATTGATGAACAAGGAATCGTAATTTAAGTTAAACAACTGGATTTAAGTTAATTAAGTAATAAATGGATAAATAATAAATTTAATAATTAAGACTTAATAATTGATTAAGCAATGAGGAATTAACTCAAATAATTTGAAAGGAAATAACAAATTAGTCGTTAATTAAACAGAGTTAAGCGATTAATTCTCGAGTAATTGATTTCAAATCGAATTAATTATGAGAATTTAAATGATTGCTAATGGGTTGTTGCGTATGTAGAATGACTGGCTTATGATGTTTAAATTGATGATATTCTGTGATGTTCTGTGATATGTTATGTTATATCTATGATGCTTGTATATGTTTTATCTGTGGAAAATGCTATGTTAATTCAATTTGATGAAATTAAAGTATTTAAACTGTTAAGTTAATTAGACAACTTGGCCCTTAAAATGGCGTTTGGATTCGATGAGACCGATATCGGAAGAATCAATTTTGATTCTCCGAAAACCACATCGATCCAATTTAAACGTAGGCCGTGAATTCTGAAATGAAGGTCGAGATGGTGTTTTCAGAATGCAAGGGTTATCGTCGTTGACTCTGAGGGTGATTCCAAAAGGAGTGTGACGAGATAATGCCTTCGGTTTCGTTCGAACCCGGAACGAACTTGTATGGATTGAATGCTTTTAGCACATCGTCAGGCGTTCGATGAGCATTCTAAGTGATATGTTCTTTAAAGGTAATCGCAGCCTCAAGCCTCATCAATCGGGAATGGCTAAAACAGGGGAGATGCAGCAAGGTTAGGTGGGTCATGCCCAAGAAGGACAAGATATTTCCCCTGTCTAGATGTCCCTTTTATATTTCGGCTTAGTGAGCGGTTGGTCGCGCCAACTGCAGGGTTTATCTTGTTCGGGACTGTTCAGTAAGGAATGGTTCCAGCCTTGTGTTGTAGGGGGTCGGGAGTGATCCTCGGTACGGAGATCTAGGCCCCGTACTGTGACGGGCGGTACCCCGGTAGCCCTGCCATTGTTGGAAATCCATTTTCCATACGAGACCCTACGGTTTTGATTTGTATTACCCACTTTTGTGGCTAGTAGCTGGAATTTAATAGATGTAACAATTTCGGCTATTTTCTATTTACTTGAAAACCCTAGACACTATTATAATATCACTGGATTTCCTATGAAATGTTTTGGTTAGCGTAAGGTAAAAACTTACCCGTATTTATTTGTGGGAAGTCTTACGTGATACCTTTATTTTCAAATGTTTTCAAAGTTAAACAATTTAAACCGTTTACTCATACCAGACCCATGTCTGACCCGGAGTTTATATTTTGTTTTTCATAAACTCTTGGGTACTCAAATTTTTATGAGTAGCCAAGTGATAGGATTTGGACTTTGATTTCTGGAGGAGCTTGGAGCAGGAGTCCCAGACGTATGTAGATATCTATCTAGTTCCGCTGTGTCTGTTGTTGTTGTGAACTATACCTCTGATGTAAATAGTGATAAATGTATGTATAACAGTCATCTGTATTGATATTGTATAACTCTGATATATGTAAAACTATGAAATATTTATGTGATATATTATATTTTGTTCCGTTCCGCTGTGAGATTCTGATGTTGTTGCTCTTTCTTTCTCTTTCTTTTCTATTTTCTATCCCTTTCTTTCTTAATGATGATACGTCCTTCTGGTAGTAGAAGGTCGGGTTGTCACAGTTGGTATCAGAGCGAGGTTGGTGATAACCTTGGCTCTGGTAAGAAATTACTCATGGAATAGAGTCAGTAGTACTCTAAAATGAGTTTGAGTGTATTAATAGATATGAGCGCGTATTTGTTAGTGAATATAAAATTGTTTTTATATTGTGTTGATTTATCTGTTGAGTATTTATGGATTCTGGTCGGTGTGTGGGACGCCATTTTATCGATAGGGATTTCTAAACTCTTAAACATGGTAGACCGACACAGTATTGTTTTTAAAGTAGGGTAAATGAAATAATTTTACCCAAAATTATGTTTTGATATAAAAGAAATATTTTCTGAAATTATTATATATTTCGATGATTGGGTGTTAATACTATAATTGAATAAAAATATTAAAATTTGAGTGGTTTATAACCAAATTAAATTATCTAAGTATGGTTTAAATAAAAAGGAATATAACTAAAATTTGATTAAACAGAATATAAGTCCCAGAAATTTGAAGAATTTAAACAAAAGGATTTGGGAATTTAAAATCTTGGGAATGTTTGAAAATGTGTTTTTCCAAAGATTTGAAGGCAATAATGGAGTATTGTGTTGGAAAATATAGTTGAATGGAAATTGTTTGAATTTTTTTTGTGAAAGTAAGGAAGCACTGAACTCACTTCAGTCGCTAGAAAATAATCCTGATGGTGATGACCACATCATCAGTATTCATTTTCGAGTTTCTAAAGTGATGGATTGCTACCAGGATAGTTGGTCATGATATTGTTTGGGCTTGTGGAGTATACAAGTTGTTTTATAAATTTTCAAAGAGAAAATTTGTTTTGGTGAAAACAAGTGTTTGGGATTTGGAAATTTGATTTGATATACCCAGTGGGTAAGTATAGTTATCCTTTCAAAATGGTTTGGAAATGAAACCGGGCAATTGAATTCTAAGAATTCTATTTAATAATGTGAAAGGTTTGAATAAATCAACTATTGAGCTTATAAGGTAAAGTTGATATTAATAAGAAGAAATCGGGAATTTTAATCCCGGGATTTCAATTTAACTTCAGTAAACGAAAATAGGAAAAATGTACTTGAGTTTAACCTGAGATAAGTTAAATGGAATTGAAGTTCAAAATGAACTTAATTGGATATAATATTTGAAGGTAAAATGATTGTAACTGTGAGGTGGAAATTTATACCTTAAGACAGTAAGTGCTATATATATATAATCTGAATTGTGATTATAAGATGAAATGACCCAAATGAGTGATATAAACTTTTAAGTAAAAAATAAGTTTTGAGCTCATATATTGAGAAATAATTTAAAGTATGGTAAGTAGCTAAATTTAACTGAAGTTGAGTTAGAATAAAACTGAATTTTAATGAATTTAGTCGAGTTATAGATAAAATTGAATGAAATAAAATTCTTATGTAAATAAGTAAATGCAGACCAAAGTAAGTATTGAATTAGAATAAAATTGGTGTGAGTTGTAAACAAATCTAATTCAAGCATCAATTAAATGACTTTATTATAAACTCAATAATAAATTGTTCATGTAAATTTAAGAGTAGATAAAAGAATAAACTAATCAGTAAATAATTGGGATTTGATTAAAAGGAAATCAAATCAAAGATTTAAATGAAAAAATTGGTGAAATAGAATAAACTTACGTTATTGGGTAGAACAGTTTGAAGAAAATAAATGACTTAAGAAAATTGTGAGACGATTATTTAAAATATTGGTTGTCAAGTTTAATAAAATGGTTTGGAATCAAACCTGATTGAAATGAAAGAAAATGCAATGAAAGGATTGTGAATGAATTATTTGGGATGGAATCAAGTGTAAATTGAGATGGAATCAGTTTAAAATGGTCATAAAGCTTAAGTGATTATTTATTCACAATGATATCGTTAAATTGCATAAGGAAATGGGTTGTTACATTAAATGGGTTGTTTGAAGTAAATGAGAATTAGATAAAATTCTATGAATTATTGGAAGCAAAATAAGATGATTTTGAATATGAGTTTGTTTTGCTCAAATGGATTTTATGTCTAAGCAAGTAAGTTGTAAATCACTTAAACTGAAGAGAATAATTTGAGAATTGGTTAAAATTAATTGTGATAAGGATTGAAACCTTACATATGTGCTTATGGAAATATGTAATGGAGACTCTGTCAAAACTTTTCAGAATTTGAAAACTAAAAAAAAAAATTAGCAACAAAACAATTTCAAATTGAAAATTTAAAGTAAACTAATGAATGAAACTAATTTAAAAATAATAATAGGAATCAGTTATAAATGGAGATACTCAATAAAAGTTCAATATTCAGAGTTAAGAAAATTGAATTCATATGGAATTGGAAATTCAGAATTGAAATAAGAAGATATTAAAGCTAAATGGTAGAGTAATAATATAGGAGTATATATTATGCTTAAGAAAATGAAGAGTGAAATTCTTAAGTAAATTTGATATTGAGAAAATCATTCCAAGTGGATAGAAATCAAAATAGTGTGAATAAAAGAAATTGATATGGTTGATAATCAATGGATATTAATACGTAGGGTGTACGTATATTATTTTATTCGCACGACAATTTGATCCAGATTCGAGCATAGAATTTCGAGATAGTTATATCAATCCGAATTAGGATTTTTCACTCGATTTTTGACGACAAACCATGGATTTGGATTTTGATTGATTCTGGGAAATTCTCTATCATAGTTGTGACTATGCAAGGAGAATGACAGTTTCTGATCAAGAAACCAGTTCTGAGTCCGTACTAGGAAGTCGGGTGGACGATACTAGTTCGGAAGTGAGATTTGTGTGATCGAGTGAGCGATCGGATTTGGTATTGCGTACGAGTAGTATATATACATCGTACGGGCTTGATTTAATAGATAATGAAATTCTGTAAAGATTCAATCAAATTTGGAAAGAGTTAATACTGTAGATTTTAATTGAATTGCCAGAGTGGATATCTGGAATTTATTGTGTATTCCATATATCTCATCTAAGGAAATTTGTTCATGATTCACCATTAGTTGTTAAACCAGTAGTTTTGAAATTTGGATGTTGAGTCGAACTTGACTGTGGTCAGGAATTCAGTTCAGATTGTTGATCATCGAGAGACAAACTCTCGATGATTTTAGGGAAATTTATCTGGATTTGTGTTCGGATAACTAGTGTTGTTATTTAGGATAGACTGTTTGGTTGTTTGCTAATGTAAATGATATTTATGATTGGCATAACAGCTTTTAGATTATCTTTGTTTTAAATTTCGGGGACGAAATTCTTTTAAGGGGGGAGGAATGTAACGACCCTGGATTTTTGGCCCGTTTATTTTAATAAATATTTAATCTATATTAAATAAAATGTAAATTGATCATATTAAAATGAATATGATTTTGGTAATAACCGCCATTTGTTTATATGCATTGGTATTTTAAAAGGAGATTTGAGTTGAAAATTTGAAATAAAATATCTCAATAATATTTATAATAGAATTTATCTTATGTAATTAAGATAGAATGCTTTCTCTTATTTTCAATTGATAAAGATATTTGGATGATAATGTTTAAATAAAAATCTAATTCTACAAATTTAAAATATAAATATTAAATATAAGCCAAACACATGAATATAACCTAATAATTAATAGTTAAAATACAATAGAAATAAATTTCAATAGATGTAAGTAAATCATATTGAACATAATTTACTATTGATAGTCAAAGTATAAAATGAAAACAAAACCATAGAAAAGTAAACCTGACAAATATGTTTATAAATTATTAAGCTAGAATAATACCAGATAAAAACAAACATCTTTACACAAAAACTAAACTTATAAAACAACACAATGTATATAAACTATTCAAGCTAGAAAATAACATAATAACAAAACAAGTATTTAAATACAAATATTTTTGTTCAAAGCTTCATACTCAAGCCATGTTGACTGCCATAAGTACAAACCTGCATACAAGAATCAGCAAAACATTAAATATATGTAAACTAATATGAACATATCTTCTCTTACAAGCCTTTAAGAACAAGTTTTTCCTGCAAGTTGTACTCTTACAAATATCTTAAAAGCAGCCGAACATAATTATACTTATGTAAGCTAATAGAGAAACCTAAGTACTAACTACTATCATTTCAGCACATTATTTTGTCTATTCAAATGTACCCATATCTGTACATCTCAGGTATAGAAGCCTCCAAACAACTACACCAGTAGGCACCTTCCTTCACACATATATCATCTTCTATATATCTATTTACATCTGTTCTTTTTAGTTCGTTCAAAATATAATGAGAAACTTGGTTACCTGAGAAAATTAAGAAAAAGAAGAACCCAAACTCAAATATATTCAAACAGCAAAAACAGATTCAAAGTCTGTAGTTCAACCTTTAGTTTCAAGCAACTAGGCTTCAAAAAAAAACATTCATGCTTACTGATTCACAGGTTGTTCAGGTGAGTAAACTTAAATTTTCAAGCTTAAGTTAATTTAAATCAGTAGGATAATTCATGGAATATTTATATCTGTATTGTATGTGCTTTATTTTCATATGAATCTGCGATTTTATACAAGCTGTTCATGGAATTTTGAGTATTCTGTTTCTCTGCTGTGTGTTATAAGGTTGGAAACAATTAACCCTTAAATTATTCCCATTTGATTATGGTAAAGTTTAAACTTTCCAACAAACTTGTTGCTTGATCTTCAATCAGGTTTCATTTAAACCTGTTTCAAATATATTTGTAATATTTACTTCTGGAAAACCCTGCTTTCAGTCAACAAGAACACAAAATTGGTAAAACTCGATTGTTAGGAAAAGCTAATTCAAATTTATGTCTTGAATACTTATTAAGATTCATGATTTTTAAAACAAAAATGAGGGTTTATAGAATGGTATTTGATGAACAGTTCGAAATTTAATAAAAATTGCTCTTGCACAAATTTAAGATGATTGATTCAATCTAAATTGTTGAAATTTGTTATAGAGGTAGTTCGAACATCTAAGATGATGAGAAAAATACTGAATTATTTTTCAGATTCTAGAATTTGTCGAATGAAGGAAAATTAGGGCTTGTGTTCTAATTTTTTTTTCATGTCTGTAAAATAGTGGTTTCGGCCTCATCATGTGATCGAGTTGATCGCGACTCTAAGGGGTGTTAGGAGTGGTTGGGGACGAGGCGTAGGTGAAGCATCTTCGCCTCCGATGGTCAGTGGTGGTGGGGGGCGAAGCAATGTCTTGGAGTAGTTCGAGTTTTCTATGAGCTTCAGGTGATTTTTTTCGATTTCGATCTGTTCGTGGCAATTTGAGTTTTATTTTCGTGTGATGGGTTGATTCGTGGTCTGTTGGAGGTGTTGGGGGCTGCCTGAGGCGCGCCGAACCACCGTGCACGTGCACGGTGGCGTTGGGGTGGGATGTTATGTCGGTGATGACATGAAGGGGGCCTGCTTCGTGGCGTGCTCGAGTGAAGATGGATTTGTCTTCGGGTTTCCCTGTCATTCGCATAGAGTTCCCAGATGTTTGACTTTTAATTTGGTTTTAACATACAAAAATTTAAAAAAAAATAGGAAGAAGGTAAGAAACAGGGAAGGGAGAAGAAGGGGAATGGGATAGAGAGACGCGGGAAGCACGGGAGATAACTCGAGAGTTTCTCGAGTAAAAGAAGGTGCGGACTCGGGTACCCTTCTTATGGTCGAGCATAGATTTGGTTTAAGTTTTTTTTTTGTTTTAATTGAACTAACTTAATAATTAGTTAGTTAGGCTAAATCTTTGTTTTAAAGGTTTAATAGGGTAAGTATGTAAAGATAGGTGATTAAACAAGTAATTAGAATGTTAATAAATTTATACTTGAAATTTAAACTGATTTGTAATTAGAAATAAATCATATGTTAAAACAATTTTAAATCGTAGTTAATTACTGAGAAGTTAATTCATAATTAATTTCAGTGGTTAGTTGAAGATTATATAGTTAATAAAATTGATGATAGATGATTAGTTTAAATAATTTGTGATATCCGAGTCACTAATTAATCTATAATAAGTAAGTTATGAACTAAAGATTAATAATTAACAATTAAGCATCAACTAATTAACTGAGTAATTAAGTAATAATAAATGAATAAATAGTTGGCTAATCAAATAATTTAATTATGAATCGATAGTTAATAAATTAAGTAGCTTGATTAAGAATTAATTGTTGATTGATTAAGTAATTAGCAGTTAATAAAAGGGTAACTAAGTTTTATTAATAAATAATTAAAGTTATTAATTAATGACAAGGTAATAGTTAATTATGTAATTAAAGTGAAATCACTTGATTAAGGAAGTAACTGATTAATAATGTGAAATAAAGTAATTATGTATTAAGACTAAATAATTAAGTAATCAAGTTTCATTAATTAATAATTAAGGTTATTAATTGATGAACAAGGAATCGTAATTTAAGTTAAACAACTGGATTTAAGGTAATTAAGTAATAAATGGATAAATAATAAATTTAATAATTAAGACTTAATAATTGATTAAGCAATGAGGAATTAACTCAAATAATTTGAAAGGAAATAACAAATTAGTCGTTAATCAAATAGAGTTAAGCGATTAATTCTCGAGTAATTGATTTCAAATCGAATTAATTATGAGAATTTAAATGATTGCTTATGGGTTGTTGCGTATGTAGAATGACTGGTTTATGATGTTTAAATTGATGATATTCTGTGATGTTCTGTGATATGTTATATCTATGATGCTTGTATATGTTTTATCTATGGAAAATGCTATATTAATTCAATTTGATGAAATTAAAGTATTTAAACTGTTAAGTTAATTAGACAACTTGGCCCTTAAAATGGCGTTTGGATTCGATGAGACCGGTATCGGAAGAATCAATTTTGATTCTCCGAAAACCACATCGATCCAATTTAAACGTTAGGTCATGAATTCTGAAATGAAGGTCGAGATGGTGTTTTCAGAATGCAAGGGTTATCGTCGTTGACTCTGAGGGTGATTCCAAAAGGAGTGTGACGAGATAATGCCTTCGGTTTCGTTCGAATCCAGAATGAACTTGTATGGATTGATTGCTTTCAGCACATCGTCAGGCGGACGATGAGCATTCTAAGTTATATGTTCTTTAAAGGTAATCGCAGCCTCAAGCCTCATCAACCGGGAATGGCTAAAACAGGGGAGATGCAGCAAGGTTAGGTGGGTCATGCCCAAGAAGGACAAGATATTTCCCCTGTCTAGATGTCCTTTTTATATTTCGGCTTAGTGAGCGGTTGTTCGCGCCAACTGCGGGGTTTATCTTGTTCGGGACTGTTCAGTAAGGAATGGTTCCGGCCTTGTGTTGTAGGGGGTCGGGAGTGATCCTCGGTACGGAGATCTAGTCCCCGTACTGTGACGGGCGGTACCCCAGTAGCCCTGCCATTGTTGGAAATCCATTTTCCCTACGAGACCCTACGGTTTTGATTTGTATTACCCACTTTTGTGGCTAGTAGCTGGAATTTAATAGATGTAACAATTTCAGCTATTTTCTATTTACTTGAAAACCCTAGACACTATTATAATATCACTGGATTTCCTATGAAACGTTTTGGTTAGCGTAAGGTAAAAACTTACCCGTATTTATTTGTGGGAAGTCTTACGTGATACCTTTATTTTCAAATGTTTTCAAAGTTAAACAATTTAAACCGTTTACTCATACCAGACCCATGTCTGACCCGGAGTTTATATTTTGTTTTTCATAAACTCTTGGGTACTCAAATTTTTATGAGTAGCCAAGTGATAGGATTTGGACTTTGATTTCTGGAGGAGCTTGGAGCAGGAGTCCCAGACGTATGTAGATATCTATCTAGTTCCGCTGTGTCTGTAGTTGTTGTGAACTGTACCTCTGATGTAAATAGTGATAAATGTATGTATAATAGTCATCTGTATTGATATTGTATAACTCTGATATATATAAAACTATGAAATATTTATGTGATATATTATATTTTGTTCCGCTCCGCTGTGAGATTCTGATGTTGTTGTTCTTTCTTTCTCTTTCTTTTCTATTTTCTATCCGTTTCTTTCTTAATGATGATACGTCCTTCTGGTAGTAGAAGAACGGGTCGTCACAGGAATTACAACAACCCACTCAAAAGTTTACAAAGCTTTTTTTTGCTATTTTTGAAAAATATGATATAAATTGGGTTCAAGTGATTTTAGATGACCTTGCTTAAAAGAAAATTTCTAGGCATGAAAACACACTTTACTATAGTGTTTACCACACTTGAATTTTCAAATATTTTGGTACTGATCTAAAAGGAGAAAACATTTTGCCTTAAAAAAATTTCAACAAAACCAACCTCTCTCTAATGCACATCCCTCTCAAGTTTGAACCCTATGAGTCTCTTATCCAAAATGAAGAGTGATTGGCAAGAGAGAAAGAAAAATAAATTCTTCAAGAAGAAGAAAGTGAAGATATGGAAAAAGATTAGGAGGAAAAACAAGAAGAAGATAAGGAGGAAATGGACACATCCCTAGAAAGCTTTGACAAACTATCCTTCTAACAAAGAAATTCTTAAAAGCCAAGAGAAGCTTTTCAATAATCAAAAGAAGCTTAAGCGCTCCTTTAATAAGAAGTTAAATAGCCTCGCAAGCAAAGTTGACAAGTACTTTGGGAAGATAATGAGAAAGCTTGGTGGAAATTCTTCGTATTCATCATCATCATTCTAGATTTTCTTATTTATCCTTATATATTCTAGTTTTTATTTAAGTCATTTTCTGGTATTTTTATATGTTTATGTTTCTCTTTATTTTATCAATGAAATTTGCTTAGAGATTTTATTTCTATTGTTACACATGTTCTTTTGTTTTCTAGAATCATAAACTAAGATAGTGTTAAATATAAGCAAAAATTAAAAAAAAAGTAAGAAGCATATGAATTACTGCATGTATGTGGACATAAGTCACCTTTGTATGTCGCATTGGTAGTTTTTCAGAATTTCAGAATTTCAAAAGTTATTTAATTTTTGAAGGGATTAGTTTCTAACCAAACTTCTATTTAATTTCAGAATTCGGCTTTGGTGCAGGATGTCACAAGTTTGAAACTTGCTTTCGAACGTTTATTTTTGACATGGGATATGTTGTCCCAATGATTTGTTATATATAAAGTACCAGTTCAAAAAAAAATTCTCACTTCTATAAATAATTTTCTTCTAAAAAACGTAGAAAACAATTCATCTTCTTGTCTTATTCATTTCTACATGTTTCTTTCCATAAAAATGAATATAAAGTACAACAAATTTTCAAAGCAAAATCTAAGTGAAAATCTAGAAGAGACACTTCGATCTTTCAAAAATGTTGTTTGCTTCATTCTTCATAATCAACAACACTTGGAGTTGAGTCAAGAGCAAATGATTATAGAACAGGAAAAACAATTCAATTTTGTTCAGCGTTTTATTTATAGTTTCATCAAGGAAGTTCAAAGAAATGCCCTGAAATGCTCGAACTCTAAAGCGAAAGAAGATACTGAAGATTGGGAAGTTATTAACACCAATCCTATCTTTGGATTTGACGGATGGGTCGAAGTTCCCAAGAAAATCTAGGTTTTAATTTATGTTTATAATTTGTAAAGTGTATTATACATTTTAAGTTGGTATAATTGACTTTAGTTTTATCTATACTTTTTCATGTAATTAATTGTATAAATATGTATAGATATAAGATTTGTGATGTTTGGTTAAAACATATGCAGAATGTATATTTCTAACGAATATTGTATTACACTTAGTACTGATTTTGACTTCGTCTATAATATTATCATATTTAGGTGGGGATTATTTTTCTTTACTCCTTTTTGTTAATGACAAATGGGGAGAAAAATATGAAATATAATATATGCATATAATAAGGGGAAGTTACACAAAATAGGGGAAGTTAACCAATTTAGGAGGAGTTACATTATATTTTATTATATTTACATTGTTGTCATCATAAAAAAAGGGAGAGAATGTTAATATCACATATATTGATTTTGATGAAAACAACCATATAAATATATGTACTAATTATTTTCCAAGATGTATAGAATATTTTGCAGGATATTATACAGGTTTTTAATAGTGTATTATAATCAAGTTTGAAGACTGGTAAAAGAACTAGAGATCGAGATTCAAAGATGCTCGAGATATTTGAGGTTTCATGAGTTTAGAAGCAAAGACACGAAGAGTTCAAGACTATAGTTTATAGTTAATAGAAAATAGATTAACTTATTGATGTTCTTGAGTAGCAACTTTCTCTTCTTTACATGCTCTCTTATCAAATTATTTATTTTATTAAATAAATATTTATTTCTTTTCAGAATATATTTCTACAAATATTTTACAAGAGCTTTATATATCAAATGCATTTAAAAACCATGTTTAAAAGTTTTACAGATTATTAGAATTTTATAATCACTTTAAATGGATTATTGTTTTTCAAAATTAACAAGGGCATGTCAACATATGTTACATAAGTTTATCGACATATGTACCATTGAAGTGATGTCTTTTAAAATTTAAATAGTTGTAATTTTTGGTCATATCTCTGTTCGAATGGACATGTCCCTTCGAACACTATATAAAAGGGACTAGAATTTTTTTTAACAAATACTTTCTCTAATTTCTTCTTAATGCAAATTTTCTTTATAGTTTTTACAAAATCCATTTTCTACACTTTTCAAATTTTCCAAATTTAATATCTATTTTACTCCATTCATTCTCAATAATTTACTCACTGGTTTGAAAGTATTCTCTTACCAATTCAAAGATCATAGTGCTATCAAAGGGCTACATGATGTTTTGTATTCAAAGTATAATTGTTTGTATTAGGAACCAACAACTCTATACTATTATTTGTTTGGGTGTGCTTCTTGCCCGTTCGAAACAAATGGGTGTGCTTGTTGCTAGTTTAAATCAAGTGGATGATCTTATTGGCCAATTAAATTTAGAGAGTCTACCTTGAGCTTGAAAAATCAAGAGGGTGTATGTTGTTGCCTTAAAATCGAGACTGTATTCTGGCTTGCTTGCTGCCTATTTAAAGTAGGCATTAAAAAGGAAATCTGTACATATACTGTATATGATTATGCGTAGGATTGGTTAATCCGAACCAATATAACACTCATGGTGCCATCTCTCTTGCTTTTGCTTTACTTTTACTGCATATACATATACATATACATATACACATACATATACATATACATATACATATACATATACATATACATATACATATACATATACATATACATTAACTGCATATTAATATATATATACACACCTACTGTAATGACCACTTTTCCATGTAGTTTAAGCATCCTATAAACCACACATGAACCACTCAAATTGAATGGACAAGCGAATAGTTATGGAAAAGAAAGAAGAAAGAAGTTAAAAATAAAAGTAACAACACAAAATCTCACATTGGAACGAATGATCTACAACATATAACAAATCTTTACATAAAACAGAGCTGTAATATATGCATATACAGACATTAATCAAAGTATACTAACCTATTTCAGCTCGGACTGTTATAACAACCCATCCTCACAATTGTTGAATAAGATGCAACAATGAATGCTTCAAAAAAACAACCATGTACGTGAATACCTCTCTGGGTCTCTAGCTCCTCCCTTGAAGCTCCAAAAATATCCAACTAAAGCTGGAAATATGCTCAGTCTGACCCACGTATTATAGAAAAATAATGCCCATGTCAGTCTAGTAAACCAATGTGAAAAACTCAAATCACAAGGAATTTTATTTATTATAACTTGTAAAATCTTTTAAAATCAAAAGTATCTCGTAAGACCACGCCGCACATAAACACGGAGGGATTTTTACCTTACGATAAACAAAACATTTATATCAGAAAATCCAGTGATACTATAATAATGTCTAAAGCGAAAATAATAATAATCAAGTAGCCGTGAGCTCGTGAGTGTACATCACAACAATACTAGGTATATAATCGGAAATCGATATGGCACGTTTGTTAATTGTGTAGGATTTCCATGGAGGTGCCTTTAGTACTTCGAGGAACGGTCCTTGCACAAGAATCACAGACATCCTTCTGAAGCAGCATACATCCCTAGTGATATACCATAGGAATGGCATGTCTCGCTAAGACCGAGTGCATCGCTCCATGCATGCATGACAACTGTAAGTGACATTTAGGAAGATCTAACAATACTCTATAGGTTTGCCAACCCTTATGGCCATGCCTCCTATCTCTGGTTTTAGTCACTCCCGCTAATGAGGCTACGTCCGTCGTTTCAGCTTACGCACCACCATCAAACAGATCATGGAATCCCACATGAATTTCGATACCCCCAACGGGTCTCGGAATCACACATAGATTCCCATGTCTCAAATAGATCTTGGAATCACACCCGGATTTCGATATGCCAAGGATCTCGGAATCACTCATGGATCCCAACATCTCAATATATCATGAATCTCCTCCATAGAACCGTATATGGTTTTTGGAATGGTTACGGGTTTGAGTCATCTCTTACAAGTTCACTCTACCGCTTCCCTAGTGCTCCACAATCCAACTGCAAATTTTCAAAATGCTCATGACCGGTTCTTTAGGAAATAATCAGATAGTACATAAGAGCAAAGATCAACCCCTAACAGTTTAAGTGGACGGATCTCCTTATCATTTGTCCTAAAAGAACGAAACGAGTTTATATGTACAGTATAGCACTACTGATGGTAACTGTACCATATAATCCCCATGTTTCCCTAGATATTCTAGAGTTAAAATCCTTCCGTATTAAATAGGTAATATTTCCGTACTACCAAAATTAAAATGAATTACATAGTTATGCCAAGATTTGATAGTCAGTTATCTAATTTCAAATAAACAAACATTCAAAACAAAGATCACATTTCCTATAGAAATCACTAAGCCTTTCCAAAATAAATCTTTCATTTCTTAAAATCACTTTTCAAAGACTTGGAAATCACTTCCATATACTTATCTCAACAGGATAAGTATATTGATAAAAAATTATATTTCGATACTTAGAAAATATATCCATATACTTATCTCAATGGTATAAGTATATTCACAAACCATTCCACCTTCAAATCTTAGAAACTTGAAAACTCTTAAAAATAGATATGGAAAGTACCGTTCAATATTAACTATGGATCGTAGCTTACACAATGGTTACGCCGCTATCCTAGTGAATCCATAGTAAACTGTAGGCAATCCCCGCCACTCGAATTACGCCATGAATATCAACCATCTCTTTCCAAATTTATTTATATAAATATTTCCAAATATATTTGAGAAGTTTCTTTACAAATCTTCAATCTATTTCTAAAACATCTTTTATACACCTCAAAACTCCATTTATAAAATTCTTCTTTTCAAATCTTTAAAACTCATTGATAATCCTGCAATAAATATCCAGAACTATAAATAAAATACTTCTCATATTAAACAAATTTATTGAACAAACTATATAAGTTCATGAGGTTCCCTTAATAAGGTATAAATTATTTAAAATAACTTTAAGTAACCAAGTTATTGTTTAAACATCCTTCAGTTCCATTCAAATTAGACCTCATTTGTAGTACCATCTTTAAAATCTAATTAATAATATATTAAATTAATTTTAAACACTATTATTGTATTAATAAGTTTACTTTAAAACAATACTAAGATAATAATTATTTACTTTTAAAACGTTATTAAAACAATAATAAATTAACTTTAAACTAATACTAATATGATAATTAATTACCTTATAAATATAATTAAATGACTTAAATCAATATAATTAAATAACTTTAATTAAAGATTAAAGTATAGTTAAATCACTTTAAATAAATAATTAAAGTAAATTAAGAACATTTTAAAACAATAACTAAATAACTTTAAAATAAAACTAAACATTCATTAAATAACCTTTAAGAATCAAATTAATAAAAGAATTAACTTTGAATTATTATTAAAAAAATTATTAATTATCTTTAAAATATTATTATTAATAAGCTATAACCTTTTTAAATTATATTGCTAAATAATAATTATCTTTAAACCCATAATAAAAATAGTTATTCTTTGATGACTTTCAAATCAATAATTAGCTTTTCAAATTTTGAAGGTAACGATCACCATGGAACTTAAACGAACTACCATATTATTCAATTAACTTTTCAAGTTAATAACTGATATTTATATAATCAACGACTGTAAATAAATTCAACACTTAATCATCATTGGCTAACATATCACTTATTCAAAACGGAATATCAGTTGACGGTATAAAATCAAATTTCCAAATCTATAAAATAGCAAAACCGAGATTTATTTTGCTAATTAAATGCTAAATTATTTTAATTAGCGGAATAGTGTTTTATTCCGCTAAGTAGGTGTTCAAATTACCATACTCAATTTATTTTAGTAATACGGTATTTATTTTGCAAAATAGATAACATTCATTACGGTCAAATAATTTAACGACGTTATTATTTAAAATAATGTAATTAAATTCTATCTGTTTTAATATATCATATTTTCATACACCGTCAAAGCTATAGACAAATTACACTATAACGTTGTTCTCGTCCGTACGAGCACAATGCAAAAACCCATATGTCAAACAGATCACATATAAGCAAGTTATCAAATTTACAAACTAACACACATTTTTATAATAAACTAAACATATTTGAAAATAGATTTTCCTACTCCACTTGAATTGGACCCGGCCCAACAATGCAAGACACTTGAACGAATAGCTCCAACTCACCTCACAAGCCACAGCACCACGTCCTTCTCCTTGCATTGTACACGTCCTCAATTCCTCCCTACTCATAATTCATAAACACAGCCACATTTGAATTTACACATGCAAGCTACGGCCCAAGGCCAGACTCCAAAACAAAACCCGCACGCCTCCCTTTGCATGCGCATGAACTCCATTTCCTTTATCACGTTTACGTGCAAGCCTTCCGTTGCCGAGCGTTTTAACACTTCATCCCTTTCATTTGAAATGCCTGCACCTTTCAATTTACATGCAAGTCACAGCCATGCACTGCCTACTACTCCACTATGCATGCATCTGCATGCACATACTATTTCCTCTCCATAGCCATATGCACCTCCACACTCAAATGCACAACACCACACAGAGCCCAATAAGCCCCATCCATTTTCCCACTTCAATCACGCCTGCACTTAACACTTGTCACCTTATACATGCACTTGTTCTCATGCACGCAAACACACACACACTACAACCTTCATTCACATGCACACCGCACAAAATCAAAAGCAAACTTGAACACGAACTCGGCTAGAATGTTCATCGGAGAATATCTCCTCTACGACGCCTCCATATCAAGTGGAATGTAAACAAAAGATAAAGCTACTCTCCTCCTCTACAACTGTGGTGTTCATGATTTTTGGCTAATTTTGTGTATTGTGGGAGTGATTGGAAAAATGAGTTGAGTGTGTAAAGGTTACTGAGTTTATACTTTGCATGCGAAAAAGACAAAAACAATGAAAAATTGAACGTGTCCAACCTTTTTCTTTCCTTGCGTGTTCCATTATATGTTCATATATATACAAAAGAAAATTAACTTGGGAAGTGAACCAAAGTACAAAAGAATTAAATGCAAGTGTTTCTACTGTTGGGACAAGGTGTTTCCTAATGCTGTGACATGAATATGGGGAGAACGAATGAAATGAAATGTCACTACAAGATTAAAAGCCTATTCCAACGGCTCGGAGCCGTTGGCGGCCGTTGGAAGCCGTTGGAATAGAATCAACGCTTTCCAACGGATTCAACGGCCATTTTTCAACGGAATTTCCAACGGCCGCCAACGGTTTGTGGCCGTTGGAAACCGTTAAAAGTCGTTCGAAAAAAATGTTCAATAGGCCGTTGGAAAACGTTGGAAATCTGGATTTATTTTGATGTACAAAAGCAAGCCTATTCACCTTCCAGCCACACCATTTCCAATCCATTTCATATCCAATACAATTCCATTAAATTTCCAATCCATTCCACACATATATATCAATATCAATATAAACAACACACATAAATCAATTAAACACCAATATAAACAAACCAAACCATTCAAACATCATAACCGTACCATCAACGTAAATACCATCAAAACATGTCAACAAACCACGTACATACCATCAAAATATTGTTCTCACCCACTCCGTACTAATATATACAATATTAAAACACATAACAACCATCTCCAAGTCAATATATACATCGTTCAAACACAAACACTAAAAACATACCTCCTCAAGCATCTTCGTCGTCGCCTCCGAAAGCACCAGACGACGAAGGAAAGGTATCATGATTCTGCACATACTCCGCAAGTTTTTGATTCAGCTGCTCTATCTGTACAGCTCGTAGACGATTCTCCTCCTGTAGCTGCTCAATCATAGCTCTAAGCTCCTTAATTTCTTCTTTGTCTTGGGCCTTTTGAGCTTGTCGAGCTCGTAAATAGAAATAATAGCAAAAGGGTTGTCTCGGCATATAAAATATTAAAACACTACATATCTAAACGCTAATTTGTTGTACATATGTAAAAGGATTAATTACCGATAGGTTCCCGAAGTTATAACGTCTACTCCGCTGCGTCGGACCCATAACAACGTCAAATATGTTATCTTGCTTCTCCTTTGTCAACTCATCACGACCAGACTGCTGAAGCGCATAAGCCCGTGCCTCCTGTAACCTTGACTATAATGAAAAAAACAATTTTAGTTGAAAAATAGTAGAATGTAATTTTTATTTTACATAGCTAGTAATTAATAAACTTATCGATGTAAGTATTAGAAATTAAAAAACGCATACATATGCCTCAGTCGTCCTATCCTGATCACCCCATTGATATATGATTTTGCCAGACCCGTCTACTTGCCTAGATGCGTGGGTATGAGCAAATAAGTCCACTAAGCCAATGGGATGTCCATAAGCTCGTTCCTGCAATTGATAATTTGGATAATTTAACTCCACATAACTAATTACTTAATTGATCAATATATAAATGTGATAATAAATAAATTTACCAAATCTTCACGGTAATGCTGGAAAGATTTGGAGCCTCCACGATGAGTTACTGAATTCATGCTCCTGTTTGCTGAGTTTCTTTGTGACTCCTCCTGCAAATTTACAATGAATAATTATTTATTAAACGTTAAAAAAATTACTGAGATTCATTATAGATTTACCTTGAATTCCTTAGAGTTCCACCAGTCAACCCACTTATCCCATACAGCCGCGCTCATCCACTTTGGTTTCTTCCCCACTCTTTTTGAGAATAGAGCTATATGGCTTCAGACTGATGGAGTTAAACTTGTCCATGCTCGGTGGAGCTTTTTATTGGCATGCCTTTAATTATTGAAGAAAATTTTAGGTTTTCTTTTTGTTTTGTTAAAATGTAAGAAAGCATAGTATAGAGATTGTTGTGTTGTTGCTTGTAATTTTACAAGTATGCTCGTTGTTTTTGATGGTAACATGTTATTTGAGATGCTTGCTGTATAGGGATGCCTATTGCATTGTTTGTTGTGACATTGTCTATTTGAGATGCTTGCTGCATGGCTTGGTATAGCATATTTATTTGTGACGATTGTTATACTGATTTAGCATGCTTAAATTCATGATATAATGTTGCGATTGTGTTTAATCCTCTTTAATGAGTACATGATTAGATTCATGGAAGCAGTTATGTGCTATTGGAATGTTTATTTGCTCAAAGTCACATCTAAATGGCATATAATTATTGCAAAAGAGGCACATAAGATCTATAGTATAGATGGTAATGATATATATGGTCGTATGTCCTTTGAAATGAGATGCATCGAATATGGGATGCCTCCAATATGAAATGTGTATATATGTTGTTTGGGATTTTTTTCGAGCTAGCTTCTTAAAGGAGGTGTTGCCGAATTTATCCAAAACAAAAAGGGGCTTCAGAATCATAAGGGTTAGGAGTTTTATTCTTTGCTTTGGTCAATCGGGTTATGGTGTCAAACTCATAGGAATTTCAAGGATGAAATTATTTTAGGATGAGAGAATATAACAACTCGCACATTTTAACAACTGGATATTTAAATAATTAATTTAAATATTGAATTGTTAATCAATGAAGGTCCAAAATTTGGATTTTCTACATACCGTTGAATTAAAATTTGAGATTTCTTTTGTCGAGGCCGGATCGATTTTGTGAACCAAAACAAATATAAATATCGTTACATTTGGAGTCTTGGTATTTTTGCAATTCATGTATTGTTATCCGTATTTTGTAAAAATATATGTGTATTCGAGTCCAGTGGGATCTCGACTAACTGCTTGTGTTTCCGAGAGGAGGACTTCATTATGAGATGTAAGAATGAATTTTTGGAATCAAGCTATCCAATAGCCAAAACGACCTCAAAATGCGTGAAATTATCATCTTAGAGCACTGTCAAAGATAACGAAAAAATTTATAACTTTAAGATTAGAAGAACAAGGTGATGTACGTCGATGAATTTTATGGTAATTTGATCTATCGTGCATCGTATGAGCTCATAACTTATGGCACTTTATTTAAGAAATTAATGAATATGTATATAGTATGTGTGTATCACTATGTGTGTGTGCGCATATATATACATTCTCATCCAAATATCTTCTCCTGATGTTAAAAATATCTCCTTCCTTATTCAGTAACTCCACACCAAAACTACTCTCCCTTTGCATGATTAACCAAGCAACTCTAGTCGTCGAGAGGTGAAAGCAAGGTTGGAAATGAGCTTAGGAAGTTGAGGTGGAGCTCATGGTGTCAAGCGATGGTAGTCCGATGCTTATTTGTCATTCGTGGTGGCTTGTTGAGAGGAGCTCGATGGTAGTGTCGATGCCCAAAGGTGGCCATAACAGCATGGTTTCTTGGTCAATGTTCAGTCGCATGTTAGAGAGGTAGTGTCCAGAGTCGATCAGAGTCGCCAATGTGGTGCTCATTGAACTCCACTCGCATAGGGAATGTCATTAGAGATGGCCAAGGGACTCCGGTGATCTACTTCGGCAGCGATGTTGAGATGTCGAGGGTGATTGGTAAGTAGGAGCGGGACTTTTAAAGTAAGGAAATGAGTTATAAATTAATTAAGGTAATTGATCCTTAATTAGGTTAAGGATTAGTTAATTATTGATTTGAAATTTTATAATATTCATATTTCTGTGTACGAGGTCCAATCGAAATGCGATTTCCACAATTATGACCGTATCGTGGTTATTTATAGCATGGCAAAGATTTGGCTTGGATTTGGACATTTGAGAATTTACAGCTTAGGTAAGTGGAATTATAATGAATTTATATTTTGGTATAAATTCCCATAATTATATATATTGAAAAATATTACCTAGAAAAGGTAGAATAATATATATATATGATTGGATTGGTTTGAGTAAATATTCAATAATAGATTAAGATCTCATATATATATATATATATATATAATGTTATATTCGTATTAAATAGAGTTAGATGGAGTTAAAATTAATTTATAACATGGTTATAAATTAATTAAACTCCAATTTCTAGTTATATTAGTGATAGAATAATATTATATAATTTATTATAGATATTCAGGATAATTGATTAAGATCCCGTAAATTCAAATATCTTGTTCTATTTGTGTTGAATGGTTAGATGGAGCTGACATTAATTTATAATATGGTTATATGTTAATTAAACTCAAATTTGTTGTTATATTACTGACATAAATACTATATTTTACTACTAATCAAAAAGTAAAATTATGACCTACAAAATAATATGTATGGCTAAAATAATCTTTTAGGCAGATTAAACTTATATTAAATTGGCTTTGAAGTTTTTCGTGCCTTGGTATTAATTTATTATAGTGTAATTCAATAATTAACTAATTGGTGGATATTTATAAAGGAGATTTGAAAAGTTAGATATTTCAACAAAAGTTTTGTATTATTTAATTGGGTTAGATTAAGGTTATAAAATGATTTATTAACTTTAGACTCTAAGGGATGATTTGGAGTATGTGTGCGGTATGTATGTGTTAATGGTGGAACTCTCTTGTAGAGAGTAAATCTCTTGTGGAGAGGAACGCCACAACAATGGCAGGAAGGATGAGGCGATCCTTTCGATTTTGGATCCTATAATTAAACAGTTATAAGATGATTTACTGTATTCTCTCCAAATTCTGTACCATCACTAAACACGCATACCATTCTCCTTTTATTTAATTCAGGAAACCAATCGTTGTTTGTGCCTTTGATGGCATTCTTATAAAAATCTGGTAAAAGGGAAACTGATTTTAAAATAGAGATATTGTGGTTTGAAGTGAATGACGACGAGCACAACAATAGTTGCAATCCAAGTGAAGTGGAAATCGAGAACCCTGGTTCCCACTATTTAAACCTGAATTTAGATCTAGAAGCGATGTGAAGTGAGGATAGTATTGGGTACAGAAAAGAGAAACGATGGTTAACGTCGAACTGGGCTACTCTCATCTTCAGGGACTAAATTGACATTGAATTTTCAACTACAAGTAGAGTGGATAGGGTTCTAAAGGAAAAGAATAGCTCGTTATCCCTATAGCGTCAAATCAATATTGAGCTAGAAATGCAATCTCTGGTCAATTAAAGGCAATTGTATATGATCTGGGTTACATATAGGGCAATTTTATTTGATTGTACTTTGTGATTTTATATAATAGCAATAAAATGAACTCATTTTCAAATATATTTGTGTGTGTGTCTATATGTATGTGTGCACGCGCGCACGCATTAAGGCCTTATTAATAGTTAAACTTGATTTAAATAGATGAATTAAGTTATGTTAAGCTATAATAGGATTGTTCTGTGAGAATATTATAGTATAAAATAAGTTTGAGACTTCTATAAAATAATACGAAGAAGATATAAATGTTATATTAGTTACTCAAGTAATATGCATTTTTGTAAATTGTTTAGGTGATTGTATGTGTGAATTGTTATTGATAATGATATGATAGATTGGTTACTTTAGTGGTGTATTGCTTTCATGTAAGTAATTGGGAACGTTATGCGTTTATTGCTTCCATATAATTGGACTGGTTAGACACACACATGTGCATACAGTTTATGTCTATATGTAAAAATATAGACCTGGTATGTCCGACTTAAGGACTACTGGGAGATGCATGGAATATTATATATATTTATTGAAATGTGGTTTAAAACATTTATATATAGTTTCGATACGTCCAACTTAGGGCTACCGATGTGTGGAAGGAATTCGTCGTACCATTGAGGCACACGACTTACAGAGGTGTCTCAGAGCAGAGGTGGAGATAGACTGGGATGCTAGTAGAATAGGTCATATATTATTCCATGGTACTCGGGTGTTGTGACAGGTCCTACAGGCCAACTTATTTTGAGATGTTGGTTTTCAGGGAAGTCCACAATATAGTTGTGGCTCTCAATAGGTCTTTTTGGTAGTTAATGACAATTCGACATGATTTATTGATAGGCAATTTGAGCCTATGTATAGTTTGGAATGCCCGACTTGGGGTTACCAAATAGTGGATGAAATATGTTGTATAGATATGTGGTTCAAGTGATATATATTTACATATATATGAATAGTTTGGAAGATATATGTATATGTGTATATATATGTGTGTGTGTGTGTGTGTGTGTATGTGTGTATATATATATAAACATACATATACATTGGTTTGGTGGTAGTGGGAGGCACTTCAAGAATGAATCACGATCCACCCGGGGACGACAATACTTCGGTGTTGTGTATATGTGTAGGAAGGGTTTACATGGGGTAGCTTAAATCCAGACTGTCTATCCATAGATAATAAGATAGTATCGGATTTGTAAAAGGAATTCATTATGCCATTAAGGCGCAAGAGATTTAGATGTGGCCCCGAAGCAGAGGCGTAGAGAGATTGCCAGTCTAGAGTAGATCATATACTACTCCATAGTACTCTTGGGTGTTGTTACAGGACCTACAAGACAACTTCTTTTGAGATGCTGGTTTTCTAAGGATTCCACAATATAGTTTTGGCTCTTTATAGGTCTCATTAGCAACTAATGACAATTTGGGACATGTATCAGTTATAGATACTTGTATTAAGGTTTTGGGTATGAAGATGCTATGTTGGTAGCATTATTATATTGCTGTATTTGTTTTACATTTCAAATGCCTCGACAGAGATCATTGAATTGATTGGTGTCTGTGGCGGACTCTAACCATCAGTAATGATGGGTATCAACGTATTCTTCGTGTTTCTCTTACCATTATGATTCTGCGTGTTATATTCATTAGTTGATTATTGTTATGGAACATTATGTGTTAGACTTATATTGTGATGTTTATATTACTCTTGCATTGGTACATTGGGTTACCTCTACCATAGTATGTTGTTACGTTTCAATCATTATATTAGTTGTGCTTACTCGTTGATTTTAGAAGAAGAGCATGTTATGGTATGATTCTCTACCTTTGAGTTGTGTTAACTTTTCTAATTTATGAGGCAGTCTAGATTATTCATAAGCCACGTTTGTAAAGAGGACCTCATGTACATCCGTATTGTAACAACCCTCCCCAAAACAGCTAATTTCGATCCAATAAAACCCATCGAACCTTAGACCTACCTTAAGGTGAGTTATTAAGTTGATAAAATTAAAACAATACACAGTACATAGAACTATATATCTATACTTTTAGAATCTCACAACGGAATGGATAAAATATAATATTAGAAAAAAGTATCCATTTCATAAAATAACCATTTAAGAAACATAACATGTTAATCATTACAACATGTTCACATAAAGCTTCCATGGTACAATATCTAAAAATACCATAACCGCCTGAACTAGGTGCAATAAAATACTTAAAAGCATAAATAAATAGATAACTACCACAAATCTTCACCTCCACCTTCGTCTCTTAAATCAGCATTACTCTCTCTAACCTGTGTTGTAATTAGGAGTGGGTCAGAATAAAAAAAGTCTGGTGAAATAAAAATCTCAAGCTTTACCACAATTGTACTTAGGTAGTATTATTTAAATAAGAAATATATCTTATGTGTAAATCATAACATACCTATAAGTCAACTGTAAGCTCAAAGGCTCTCCCAGTCCAACTATATAACATATATATAAAGTCAACTGTAGGCCCGAAGGCCCTTCCCGTCCGTCTACACAAAAGTCAAGTATAAACCCAAAGGCTCTTTTAGTCTGACTATACCAATTCAACTGTAAGCCTGAAGGCTCTTCCAGTTCGACTATACAACCCTACTTAACTAGCATATATAATGTAAGAGGAAATACCCAAACCACTTAATATATATTTAATGGGAATAGGCAGACTCTGATCATTTAAAACCTATAAAATAGGTAAATCTTCGTTATTTAAGACCTAACCCCAAGGCGGGTCCCTATATGGTTCTTCCTCACTGACATCGTAAGAAATCATATTAGGTCACTTAATACTTCACCTGACGCAGCGGATATTTCAAAACAAACTTCAATAGATGAAATGTAGCAATCGGTGATTTGAAAATACTACAATGCTCAAATCCGTTGATCCAAAGATGCCGGATTCTAGCTATCTTCGTCTCGTTGATCGCGCACGATACCGAGAAACAAAAATCTACGATTCTTCGACGTTGATCAAGCGTACTTGATTCCGTGAATCGGCTTCACAAACGAAGATTCGAGCGCACTCGAATGACGTAGGTGGAGATAGGAGATTTCACTCGACTACCAATTAGAGAAGAAAGCACAAAGCAATCAACAAGAAATTTTTATTTAATATTCAACCACCATTACAATGACATTACATCCCTATTTATAGGGTTTATGACTCAACACAAGTGACTTAAGAAATTACAACACAAATAGTACACGACTTAAGAAAACAAAAATGCAGCGACTTAAGCAATACGACTTATGAAACACGGCTTCGATTCAACTACGACGACTCAACTCCTTTACGCGACTCATCAATGTCTCGGTAACGACTCAACAAAACAAAAAAAAATGGCCGCGACTTATACTTGAGTCGTTCGCGACTCAGAAGAATGGATCGCACAAACTCTCGACCTACTGGAATTGGGGAAACGACCCAATGTCGTTCGCGATTTAGGTTTTAGGTCGGCCGCTTCCTGGGTAGCTAGCGCGCGGCATATGGATGTGGGGGAAGAAGTAAGTCGTTCGCGACTTAGGGTTTTGGCCGGGGGTGTAATTGAGTCGTGGGTTGGGAATGTAATTGAGTCGTGGGTCGTGGATCGCGGAGATGGCGATGAGTCGTGAGTCGGTGGGAGGGCGATGAGTCGTGAGTCGTTGGTGGGTTGAGTCGTGGGTCGGTGAAGTGGTGATGGGAATGAATCGGTGATGGGTGGCCGATGCTTCGACGAGGTAAATACTTCATCATCCTCCCCTTGTTGGATAGAATTCGTCCTCGAATTCACACTCCCGTCACCTTCGATGAAATCCTCCCCACAATACGGAATTAAATGTTTGACATTGAAAACATCAGAAGTATGAACATTTTCCGACAACTTTAACCGATACGCATTATCATTTATCTTCTTTAAGATTTCCACTGGACCAATTTTTCATGCTTTCAACTTATTGTAAACTCCAACTGGAAAACGATCTTTCGTCAAAACCGCGTAAACAAAATCACCCTCTTTGAAGACTACACTTCTTCGTTTCTTATCCGTCATTTGTTTATACTTCTCATTTGCCTTTTCCAATCGTTCCTGAACGATTCTATGGCATTCCGTCAACCCATCAACAAAATCAGCAGCTCGTTTAACTATCCTCTTCGGTTGTGGTACTACTGCCAAATCCAACGGTCCCCTGGGTAAATTTGAATATACAATCTGAAATGGACTGAATCCTGTACTTCGGTTATTTGCATGATTGTGAGCAAATTCAGCTTGACACAACTTTAAATCCCAACTCTTCAAATTATCTTTCACAAGACATCGTAACAAGTTTCCCAACGATCTATTCACCACTTCTGTTTGCCCATCTGTTTGCGGATGATAAGCACTACTAAAATTCAGCTTCGTTCCCACCATCTTCCACAAACTAAGCCAAAAATGACTTAAAAATCTGGTATCCCTGTCGGAAACAATAGACTCTGGCAACCCATGTAAACGATAGATTTCTTTAAAGAACAACTGAGCCACTCGAACTGCATCCGCCGTTTTCTTACAGGCTATAAAATGTGCCATCTTCGAAAACCTGTCCACCACAACAAATATAGAATCATTCCCCCTCTGAGTTCTAGGCAAACCCAAAACGAAATCCATGCTGATATCAACCCATGGCTTAGACGGTACAGGTAGCGGCATATACAACCCTGCATTCGTTGCTGTTCCCTTCGAAACCTGGCAAATATGGCATCTCTCCACAAATCTTTCAACCTCTTTTCTCATCGACGGCCAAAAGTAAGATTGAGAAATCAACTGCAATGTACGATCTCTACCCACATGGCCTTCTTCATGCAACTCCTTGATAATTTTCATTCTCAAACTGCCCTCTGGAATACATAACTGATTTCCTTTAAACAAGAATCCATCAACCAACATAAATTCATCGGTACTCCCTTCCTTGACTTTCTCAACATATTTCACAAAGTAAGGATCTTCTTCAATTATCTCTGGCAATAATTCAAATCCCGTCACTTCAACTTTCAATGTTGTTAACAAATGACTCCTCCTACTCAAAGCATCAGCTACACGGTTCGTCACCCCTGATTTGTGTTTAACGACAAAAGTAAACTGCTGTAAATATGCAATCCATGATGCTGTAAAGAACGAATTCCTTCTGAAATAGGTAGTGTCTCCAATGCTTAACAGCTTGCACAACAGCATAGAATTCAACGTCATATGTATTGTATCTCATTTTTGCCCCTGATAACTTTTCACTGAAATATGCGATAGGTCTCCCCTGCTGACTCAACACTCCTCCAATCCCAACCATTGATGCATCAGTGTGTAGTTCAAACAACAACTGAAAATTAGGTAAAACAAGAATTGGTGCTGTCGTCAACAGTTCTTTGATTCATTCAAAAGCAATCCCCGCTTCTTCTGACCAAACAAACTGTTTCCCTTTCATGCAATCAGTAACTGGAGCCATCACGCTACTGAAGTGTGGAATGAATCTTCGGTAGAATGACGCTAGCCCATGAAAACTTCTCACTTCCGTAATTGTCTTTGGCTGTGGCCAATTCCTGACTGTCTCAACTTTACTCTGATCAACTTGAATACCTTCTCCTGAAACAACATAACCCAGAAATAAAACACTGTGCGTCATAAACACACATTTCTTCGTAGCAGCATAAAATTGTTCCTCACGAAGAATAATCAATACTTCCCTCAAATGTTGAACATGCTCCTCCGTACTCCCGCTGTAAATCAGAATATCATCGAAATAAACCACGACGAACTTCCCAATGAATGGTCTAAAGATTTGATTCATCACCCGCATAAATGTACTAGGTGCATTTGACAAACCAAATGGCATAACCAACCATTCGTATAACCACTCTCTCGTTTTGAAGGCTGTCTTCCATTCGTCTCCAGGTCTAATCCGAATTTGATGGTATCCGCATTTCAAATCAATCTTTGAAAAGATAATAGCCC
Source organism: Allium cepa (assembly GCA_030765085.1). Classification (NCBI taxonomy): domain Eukaryota; kingdom Viridiplantae; phylum Streptophyta; class Magnoliopsida; order Asparagales; family Amaryllidaceae; genus Allium; species Allium cepa. The sequence continues at coordinate 453,758,130 of CM060938.1, read as the reverse complement.
CACTCAACTGATCTAGCAAGTCATCCAACCTCGGCATTGGAAATCTATATCTCACAGTAATCTTATTCAAGGCTCGACTGTCAGTGCACATCCTCCACGTCCCGTCCTTCTTCGGTACTAACAAAGCCGGCACAGCACACGGACTCAAACTTTCCTGAACATGTCCCTGTTCCAACAACTCTTCCACTTGCCTTCGTAACTCCTCGTGTTCCTTCGGACTCATTCGGTAATGTGGTCGATGTGGTAAAACTGCTCCTGAAACAAGATCAATTTGATGTTAAATGTCCCTCAATGGTGGTAACTCCTTAGGCAAATCTTCTGGAAATACGTCCTCAAATTCTTTCAAAACTGGCTTTGCTTCTTCTGGAATCTCAACTTCTTCACTACTCTCTCTCCCAATTAACAAAAACACCTCAGGTTCTTTCTCAACTTCTTTAACAAACTCCTTCAAAGTCAACAGAGTTTTCAATTCTTCAATTTCCTCCAGCTTGCTTTCTTTTTGTTGCTGCTTCTTGGGAACTAAAGTAATTTTAATGCCTTCAAACATGAAACTATAGCTATTAGCACGACCATCATGTTGAACTGCTCTATCAAACTGCCATGGTCTGCCCAACAACAGATGACACACGTCCATGTCTACAACATCGCACCAAATTTCACCCTTGTATTTCTTCCCAATTGAAAATTTAACACAAGCTCTCCTTCCAACTTTCACCTCTCCTCCTTTCCTCAACCAAGCTAACTTGTACGGTTTAGGATGCTTCTCGGTTTTCAATTCCAACTTCTTTACTGCCTCTGTAGAGATAATGTTATCGCAACTTCCAGCATCAATAACGAATTTACAAACTCTTCCAAGAATAGTGCAAGTAGACTGAAATATATTATTCCTCAACCAACTGTCTTCCTCCTCTTGCTTCGGTGTCAAACAACTCCTTCTCATCATTAGTGAATACCCTTCGTCTCCTGACAACAAGTCTTCCTCTTCAACCGGTAATGAATTAGAACACTCAGCCTCTTCATCCTCATCCTCAGCTTCAACTATCATAGTTCGCTTCTTCGGCTTCGGACACTCATTGCTTTTATGACCCATTTCCTGGCAATTATAACATTTGAACCCACTGTTAACCTTCGCCTTCTCAGTCTCCTTCACAATTGGCTTACTGACAGGTTTAGGAACATTAGAACTACCACTGGCTCCATTCACTTGATTATTAGAATTAGTAAACACACCACCTCCACGCCTTCCCTGCTTCTCCCAAGCCAACGCCTTTTGGTGTGCTTCCGCCACAGATCTTGGATCAAACATATTAACCATATCCTGGATCTGCATTCTCAATCCCCCAATGAATCTAGCAGTTAACTGTTCTTCAGTCTCCATAATATCGTTCCTGGCAATAAGTTGGTAAAATTCATCAGCATAATCACTAACAGACTTTGTCCCTTGCCTCAGATTCTGCAACCTCTGGTACATCAGTGATTGATAGTTGTAAGGTAAGAAAGTAGATCTCATCAACTTCTTCATCTTATCCCACGATTCTATCTTTGACTTCCCTATTCTCTCCCTGGTAAGTTTAGTTTGTTGCCACCACGCCAAAGCTCTCCCCCTCAGCCTTGTAGCAACTAACTTCACCCTTCGATTCTCCGGAACCTCCTTGAAATCAAATATCTCCTCCACATTAGACAACCAATCTAAAAATTCCTCAGCTACCATCCCACCTTTAAACTCCGGAATCTCCATCTTCATTCCCGATTCCCATCGACGATCATCATCTACATCTCGATACTGACGTCGTGTTTGTTCTCTATCTCGATGCATACTCCCTCTGTCACCAACAAAGTCCTCATCAAAATCTGAAGTATATCGTTGTCGATCACGACCTCCAACATCTCTACCACCACTCATACTACCAACATCCCTTCGATCCCGATCATCCACATTCCTCCTACTTCGATTATCAACACTTCTATGCTCTTGACTTTCTCTCCTCTCCCGTTCTGAATGTGATGAAATTCTACTACCCCCACGGTTTGATTCAGGTGAAATTCTTCTTCTACTTTGATTCATTTCAAGCATCATTCTCTCTAATCGACCAATCCCTTCATTCAACTTTTCAGTAAAACTCTCGTGGATTCGTTGCTCCATTTCATCGGCCTCTTCTCTTCCATACAAGGCATTAATGTTGCGATGACGTTGAGCTCGTCTCGGAGGCATGATTGAACTTCTCCAAATTTCAACAAATCAAACTTCAACAAATTTGACTTCAAAAATCTTCAAACAAAACAACTCCAAAATTACAATTCAAATCAACTAGTACGGCTTCAAGCTTGCTTCGAACTTCAAACACCTTTCCCACACTTTGATCCAAGAGACTATGGATCACAAACCCCAAACTTGTTGCAACTTCAATATGAACACGACGAACACAAACTTCAAACTCCAAACTTCTCGACAATTTGCAAATCCGATCCCTAAACTTCAACTTTTCGAAACCCAATTCTCCAAATGATGCAAACTCCTTGCAATCTCGCTTTGATACCAAACTGACGCAGCGGATATTTCAAAACAAACTTCAATAGATGAAATGTAGCAATCGGTGATTTGAAAATACTGCAATGCTCAAATCCGTTGATCCAAAGATGCCGGATTCTAGCTATCTTCGTCTCGTTGATCGCGCACGATACCGAGAAACAAAGATCTACGATTCTTCGACGTTGATCAAGCGTACTTGATTCCGTGAATCGGCTTCACAAACGAAGATTCGAGCGCACTCGAATGACGTAGGTGGAGATAGGAGATTTCACTCGACTACCAATTAGAGAAGAAAGCACAAAGCAATCAACAAGAAATTTTTATTTAATATTCAACCACCATTACAATGACATTACATCCCTATTTATAGGGTTTATGACTCAACACAAGTGACTTAAGAAATTACAACACAAATAGTACACGACTTAAGAAAACAAAAATGCAGCGACTTAAGCAATACGACTTATGAAACACGGCTTCGATTCAACTACGACGACTCAACTCCTTTACGCGACTCATCAATGTCTCGGTAACGACTCAACAAAACAAAAAAAATGGCCGCGACTTATACTTGAGTCGTTCGCGACTCAGAAGAATGGATCGCACAAACTCTCGACCTACTGGAATTGGGGAAACGACCCAATGTCGTTCGCGATTTAGGTTTTAGGTCGGCCGCTTCCTGGGTAGCTTGCGCGCGGCATATGGATGTGGGGGAAGAAGTAAGTCGTTCGCGACTTAGGGTTTTGGCCGGGGATGTAATTGAGTCGTGGGTTGGGAATGTAATTGAGTCGTGGGTCATGGATCGCGGAGATGGCGATGAGTCGTGAGTCGGTGGGAGGGCGATGAGTCGTGAGTCGTTGGTGGGTTGAGTCGTGGGTCGGTGAAGTGGTGATGGGAATGAATCGGTGATGGGTGGCCGATGCTTCGACGAGGTAAATACTTCATCATCACCTAAGTAAGAGTCGACCCTACTATAGCCACTTATACCTTAAACCTGAAGCAGACCCCTCCTAAAGATTTCACCTACTATATCTAAAATGCAATTTATAAACTATAATGCACTTGTGATGTCTTACATTAGTCCGAATATTCGTAGGTACTAGTAGCCAAATGAACTGAGCAGATATACCCTACAGAATTGGGACTAACCCCGCGTCCACATGAGTTATTTATTATAGGCGATGTCCTGCATTAATCCGCGAAGCCACACCACTGGTAGCCAGATTTAACTAGGAAAAATTCCATATAGCTTTGGACTAACCTCACATTCCTATAACTTAGTCATAACATATATGTATATCCATTATATACATATATCCTCCTACGTGAATAATAATTGAGGTATTATAAGATATCCCTTATTACGTCCCTAATTAGAGATTAATTCCCTAATTTAGTCTAAATTCCTTCCTACAAATTGGTTTTACTTAACTATTCTAATATTGGTACTTATCTTGTTCCATACGCTATAATCAATATGTTATATTATATATGTACACTTATATTTACATGCGGAATTTAGGCTCTAATTATTACGTCACAAAAATTCAATAATAATTCGCTTATAAGGTATTTTGAAATATCAATTTCATACAAATCTACAATTCCAATAAGAACTATCACTACCATAACCAAATGAAATAGATTTTTCAAACGTTGAATATCTACAATACACTTGAATCCCTTTCCGTTTTGAAGAACAGATCATCACAAATTAGATTGCCTATATTCAATTGAACCTTTGTATATAACATTTTTGAAGTGAGAAAGGAATTCCTTATTTATTCAGGTGGTGAAAATAGGCAGCGTGGACCATAAACAATTCAATTTATAATTCACACACCATTTCTAATCTATTTTCTTTTTGAACCCTTTAAGACTTCAATTCAAAAGAGGGAAAACATGTTAAATTGACTATAGATTATCTAATTCTAGCAGTTAATTAGATTCTAATATACAAAAGACAAACATAATTCCAACATACATAAAGATTGATATTTACTTGGGAAATTCTAAGGGTTTTAGGTGTTATGTTTTCATTTACCTAAATTTTCCAAGGCATACATCAAATCTAAATAAGCGCTATTCAATTACAAAAATTTGATATTTCCACTCGGAGAGAATTGTTTGCTTCCTAACTAGATTTGATTCCACCATGCTTAATTCTCTTTTAGATTTTACTATTTTGAAATATACAAAAAAAGTGAACTGTATATAGAAATTATATTTAGAATCAGAAACTAGAGAGAAATAGAATCGGAAATCAAAAGAATTAAACATCTTACCCTCTTACCTAAAAATCTTAATTGATTCTAAAACCCAAAGAAGAAGAAGATGATGAGATATACTTTATACCGCTCCTAATTCTCCATAAGATTTTCCCCTTTTGAATATACAACAAAATAGATTTTGTGTGTATGTGTATATTAGCTTTCAGAAGTCAGAAGATGTGGAGAAAATGATTAATCTAAATTAGAGATTAGAAATTAGAAATAATTACAAGATAGTTTACTATTTCTGAAACCTTAAGGGGAAAGATTTTGACAGAGCTTCGCTGTTGCTTACAAAATTTTATAAAGGAAAAGTGAGGGTCTAGGGATCAATAAATAGAGGTGAGAAGGGACGACGATCATTAGATTAAGAATAAACAAATCCAGAACATTTGCCCCTCAAAAACCCTATTTCCACCCTAAGGAGAGGTCAATTGCCCTCTATGTATCGGTCGACCACTAGGGGTCGACCGGTCGGGGTTAGTGGTCGATCGTTCCACTTATTTTTATTACCTTGTTTTATTTCCTTTTTTATATTAATTGCCTTAATTAATTTAATATATACGTTAACTTTAACCCTTATTTAAACGTTAATCCTCCCTTAACGTTAACTTTTCAGATTCAAATTTAAAATTCAACTTCACATTTTCAAAATGAAATTCAAATTCAAATATTTAAATTTTAAATTCAAAACTTCAAACTCCCATACTTTTCATTTTAACTCCGATTTCTAAAAATTATATATGAAAATCGGTTAAAAAATTGCCGCGGACGCAATGGTGCAACTCACGTAGTCAAAATTTGACATTTACGAAATTTCATTTTTAACCTTGTTTTAATTACTTGATTTCTTATTAAATTTTACGGGATGTTACATTCTCCTTCCCTTAAAAAGAATTTTGCCTTCGAAATCACCATAGGAAGATAGAGTAACGCGCACTCCACAACTATGTTATACAACCAATTTATTTACAATAATCTACACAACTATTTATTTAACCAAAAATAAAATGTGATTATGTATTCAAACATACTATAGGTAAGCTCAACCCGCTCGTGAATGCAAGATCGTGACATATAGGCTTGTATGCAAACATCCTAAATACACATAAAATTCTATATGAGTGCAAAAGAAACAATAAAAGTGTGGCAATCTCCTACCATCCATTGTAGCAAACACGATGCAACCAAAGCCCTATACTTTTGGAGAGAAAAATTTACTAGAGGAAGGCTAGGGATGAGAAGCATTCATCTTTTATTCAGTTTCCCATGTGATTTTCACTGGTTTATCTCTCCTTCTACTCCAATTAATCTAATTTTCTTCGTTACAAAGCCTCTTAATCCATGCTCCACTATGCGGGCAAGGGCGTGAGGGGGTGATACGGTCCATTCTGCATCAAGTAACTGACCATGCTCTACTACAAAGGCAATGTTGTGTAGACATTTCCTCAAGTATGGAACATGAAAGATGTCATGGACTCCCACAAACTAGTCTAAAAGTCCCACCTAATAAGCAAGTTTTCCCTACCCTCTATAAAATTGAAAAAGGCCCAATGAACTTTGATGCCAACTTCCCAGATGTATCAAAATTCGTAACATTTCTAGGAGGGTCAATTTTAATGAATACCATGTCCTAACTAAAAAACTCCAATCTCTTTCTTCACCTGTCAGCATTAGACTCTTAATGGTCATGTGCAGTCCTTATTCGCTACCTAAACTCATCTACCTTCTCAAAGGTCCTTGAAAATCCATGGTGCAAGCTCTCAACAAATCTTATAAAATCATTGTTAACCCTTTCTATCTAACCTTGGTTTGTGGGTGGTAAGTGGTGCTAAGCTCCCAAGTCATTCCCAAAGCAAATTGCAAAACTCCTCCAAAATTCCTTAATGAATAAAGGATCTCTATCACTAATAATAACAACTAGAACTCTATGTGGTCGCACTAGTTTATTGACATAAATCTATGCTAGAGATACTATAATTTTATTACTTCCAAAGGAAGTAAAATGAGCCAATCTACTATAACCTAAATAACATCATTGTCTTTAGGCAACCCATTTATAAAGTCCATCGATATATGCTCCCATTCCAAGTCAGAACCCCACAATGGTAATGACAATCCTTCAAGCATGCCTTCTTAGCTTTAATCTTTTGGCGTGTCAAACTACTGGAAACAAATTCAGCGACTCTCTCTTCATCCTTGACCAATTGAAAAAATTTCTTCATATCACTATACACCTTATCACATCTGGGGTGAATGGTGACACTCCACAAGTTTTGGGTTTGAAGCTTTCTAACCTAATTTCCTTATTAACTTCCACTCTTATGTTTAGATTATTGCAAGTTAAGTGTCCTTATGAAATTTCTTTATTTACGATGTTCCTTAATATATATTTATTTAGTGGTGTAATCTCATCCCTAAAATCAACACAGTGATAAAACAGAAACATGCCATTATAAATCTGTAATTAATGTCCAACAATCCAAGTCCTATAATTATTATGTTGATTATAATTAATATGAATACCATTATAAATTATGCTACCTATACGTTTCTTACTTCCAATTATTAGTTTCAAAACTATAACATTCCTTTCCATATTTTATTTTATTAGAGTAATCCTTTATAGAGGATTATTGTCATAATCTTCCATAAATTAATCATAAGTAGTATTTTTACTTTTTTTGAAATTGCAAGGGATTAATACTTTTTATTTTATCAAAACAGATAGTGTAAACTACGAAAAAGAGTATCCATATCTTACACATCCCTTTCCATTTTGGCATATTTCTTGTTGTAACAACCGCCTTACACCTACCTTGCGGAGTAGTTCTCAAAGGAAAGGAAATAAGTAAATAAGAGGAAATATAAGTGAATAGAAAAGAAGAAAAAGAAAACATCAAATAATCACGTAACATATCGTATATCTCACATTGTATCAAACAAAATATAATAGTCAACATAGATATAAAACAGTCGAGACAATAATAACAGTGTGAACTAATCATCACAGTATAAGAACCACAGAGTTATACAATACAGTAATATAGTTTGTAGAATTGACATATAAACTCAACCGATAACTATCTCTAATAATAGTAAGTGAAACACTATCGAAGCTCCATAGTGTCACACAATGGAATATACAACAATAAACTCAAATATAAGTACAAGTAAACGTCACCTCTCTGCTAATGCATCTGTAGAACTCCATAGGTCATCCACACATGCTCTTTAGTCAACTCATTTTAGAGTGCCCGAGGTAATAAAAAGCAAAGTACATAACTCGGGTCAGACAACAATCTGGTGTGAGTGATAAAAAAATCAAAATATTATAAAGGTTGATATAGTACGGAACAGAGGGTACATGAAACATACCTGACCTGTCCCTACAATAAAAAATTCATCACATATGATAATATGCTACGCTATAACATCATAAAGGGGTATTTAATACGCAGTAAACTATCAGGGTGCCTAGGTATTTCCTTCCAAATACCTACTCCATACTAAAGTCGAGGTGTCTAGGTATCCCTATGCACAGTACTTACCTCATGTGACATCCCTAGTGTGATTGGTGAATAGTGAAGCAACTATAACAAACATAACATACATCAAAAAATACTAATCGTTAACTAGTGTGCATTAAATATATGATAACTCGTATGACCCATATGCTAGAGACCAGTGGGAATCTCGGTTCTCCATGTGCCCAGTGTGTCCGGACTCAAACTTTATAAGTGATATTGAGTATATCATGTCAATAATAAATTCAAGTTAAGAATCTTTAAGTTGGAAATGTTCCAAATGAAAGTCCATGGCCAATTCAATGAAAAGCCTAAGTATATCGCCTTGAATGTTGCCGCAATAAAAATAATGTATACAAAAATATAAGTGCACAAATTTATAATTAAGCCGATTCCAAATGTTGAGAATCTCATAACATTGTTATATGATAACAATGTAATGATATGGTTCGTAATAGAACTTAGAGCTCACTAGAGGCCGAGAGATATACTTCGAATTGTTTCAGGTGATAAAGTAGTATATCACCGTCGGAGAGAGTTGATTGACATAGTAGATAACTGAAAAATAATAGCATACCCGTTCACAAAGGGACCGACCCAACTGGTTTTGAGAAACCGATTAGAGAAGTTGGAATAATATTCCATAATTGACTCCAAGTGCAAGTGGGAGATTGACAGAGTTAGGAGTATGCACTAGGGGCAATTATGTAATTTATTACATATACCTAACTCGTTGAACAATCTTGTTCACAATAAAAGTGTTTTTTCTATTATATACTTGATATAATATGGTTTAATTAATTTATTAGTTTAATTAAAAGTATTTTTAATAGAAAATCCATAAATGGTATATTTTGTGATAGCAGTTACAAGGTGTTGTAACCGTGAGTAATTTATCACAATAAAACAAATATACCATTTTAAATGTTCCTAGTCAAGATGCATTGAGACCAATTATAGGTGTATCCGTTGAGAGTAGAGTCTATAACTCTCTCCAAATGTTGTGTAGTATATCACTCACGACTGCTAGGGGCACCTAGGGTTACGTATCATAGTTTTTTGATAACTATGGAATGACTCATTCGATAGTTTTCTGTTGGTTAATATAACTAAGGTCAAACAAAAAATATTGATGTGACTAATTTACACAGTTCTCTCAACTTGAGAATACTGTGGATCTTCAATATGAAAGCTCCGCTTTGATTACAGGCAAATCATGGCATGGCGTTCCATCAAGTGACTATAATTAGGCCGAGTGGAAGTATTGGAAGTAAAGCACTATTCAAGAGAGGATTCGTCTCCTCAATTATATGGGGTTGTATCATGGTCAACTCAAGTCAACTCAAAGTCAAAGTCTCTGGCCAGAGCATTTTGGTTAATGATAATTATTTTTATTAAACCAAGGACTTTGTGTTTGGACTATAAAGTTGAATGTGTATGATATTGGAATTTTGACCATTACCAAATTCCATAAATCCAGAGTGATATAGTTTTGACGAAGAGAATTGGTGTAAATAATTATCACTATTAGGTACAGCTTATAATAAGTGAAATTGGATTTTACCTAAAAGATGTGTAAACGAAAAATTCGATCAAAATGTCACAACACCTGCTAAGTAACGTGTGAACGTTAATATTCGAATAGTTCGATATTAATCGCTGACTGAATTTACACCTTTTAGACTTACAACCGTAATGATGAATGCTTTGAAAACCACATGATTAATTAATTGATAACCATTATAAATTTATTAAATTAATTAATATTTATGAGATATTAATTATTACATTTATTTATTTATTTATTTTTTTGAATCCATTAGTATTTAGTAAAATACGTACATAAAAGTAATGTATGTAGTATCGATATATAATATTGATAAAATATTTAAATTGGATTTAAATAGATTGATTACTAAATGGGTTGAGAATATTTTAAGGCCCATATAACCTTTTTCATAGAAGACATAAGAAAAAAGGCTTAAAATCCAATGGTTGGATCTAGAAAATGAAGGGAGGAGGTTAAGGAAGGATCCCTCTATAAATATGTCATCTTCCATTCACTAGCCTCTCTTAATCACTCACCTTCTAAACCCTAGCCTCTATCTTCATTTTTTTACCTACTTGGCCGAAATTTCATGGCTTCTAAGCCACAAAATTCCCAAAACAAAATAAAAACAAATCAAATAAAATAAATTTAAAAGTGGTGCTTCAGATTGTTGCAATTTCTGGAGGTGATTCAATCGGATTTTGAAGCATTTATCATTCAAGATAAGAATTATAGGCAACATCAAACAAGGTAAATTCTATTAGTTATTTATCTAGTAGCTGATTCATTTTGAAAATTTTATATATGCATTCGTTGTCCCTTATAAGCATACAATTATAGATATTAAAGTAGTATAACTCGTTATCATTAAAGTTGGTTTTCATTTGAAATTTATAACTTTTATCATGATTTTCTATGTTAATTTCTGTTGATTTTGATCTAAATGTAGGTCTGACAATTAACTTATTATTCTAATTTACTTTATTTTATTTAATTGTTAACAATAGTTTTCATTGATTCCAATTTTATTTTCTACTTTAAGATTCATACATATACATAAATGCGTATGTCCATATATATATATGTGTGTGTGTGTGTGTGAAAATAAGTTTGAAATATTTTAAAAGGTTTTAAGAATTTTTTTATTAACAAACACATATAAATTACATTTAGATTTGTTGATTAAGATCTGTTATCAGACTGTTTTACTAAATTAGCTTACTACATGTTTGGTAATGATCTTAGATTGATTACAATTGATTTGGTTGAGTTGATTTATCAGTTTTAAAGGATTCATTAACGATACATACATATGTGCATGTACATACATATATGTATGTATACATGCACACACATATATGTACACTGTATTTATGTATAAGTAAACATGAATCAACGTAATATTATTATTATACATAATATAACTTGGACAATTTTTTTATAATAAATAGCTATATTTGATTCTACATTAAATTATTAACATATATATTGATTACATTGATCTAATTTTAAATTGATTTACTAAATTAGATCACTACATGTTTGGTAATAAATCTTAAATGGATAGTAGTTGACTTGGCTATACTAATTTATTATATTTGGAGGATTCATTAAACAATACATATATAAACATATACACACACAACTAGGCAAAAATACGTACATGCTTTTGTTGTTAACTGTTTATATCCTTGCACCATGATGCCAATTGATTATCATTTATATGCTGCATTAATTAAGTTTACCAAATGAGAAATTAAATCAATCATCTTAGTTACTCTTTATCTATTTCCCATATATCCTTTATGTGTTTAGCTATCCATTTATTTCTAGTTATATGTCTAACATTGTCATCAACATTGTCATCAATCAATAACACCATCATATGTTGCTCTTACAGAATTTACAGTATAAAATATATTTGTTTATACTCACATTCATGCCATATATATGTTGCTAGTTAATGACATTCATATAATTAATCAATTTAATTAAAGAGAGAAAAATGAAACGTTTCTCTCTCCATATAAATAATTTGCCCTTCATTAATTAAATAAGTTTAGCGAAGGAAATGAAAAGTTTTCTTCTCTAAATAAATTTATGACCCCTTGTTAATTCAATAATTTAAGAGATAGCAAATAAAAAAGTTTCCTTCTCTAAATACATTTAGCAAGTTACCTTACACACAAATATGTACATAAGAGTAGATTTGATATAATCTAATTTACGTACACATTAAATTAAATTTTAAACTTTATTTCTAAACTAAATAAAATAAAAAATTTATTTAAAAGAAAACTTAGAAAATTTCTAAGTATATTTAGACTTCATAGGTCCATTAAAGATCCAAAATGGCTAATTTTTTTGAAATTCACCCATTTCTTCTGCTGCGGACTGTCCCGGTTCCTTCAATGGTATCAAAGCCCAATAGTCTATGCGGTCTAAATTAGTCATGTTAGGGATAACTAATTAAGCTTGTGCACTTAGTACGGTGTCTTGAAAGGTAATATCTAGGATTGCAATTGGGTAATCAAGCACCCTATCCTACCTGGTTACCCGCCTGGCCTGATAGGTGATGTTAGCCCAAAGGTTGCCCCTAATAAAAAAAGCCCTTTTTGAATTGGGCCTTGGGCTAATTTTCGAAATAGTTTTGAAAATTAAGACATGATTTTAAATTTAAAAGTTAAATTTAAAATAAATACATGTTTATAATAAAAGGTTATAATATAACATAAATTTTCAAAATGTTTGAAAATGTAATGAAAATTTCGAAATGTTTGAAACTGTTAATTTCATAATTTAAAATTTATTAATAAGATTAATAAAATAAATAAATTAAATGAGTTAATTAATTAATACTTATATGCATGTTTTACACATGTTGATATATGTTATGTTATTTTAAAGTGTTAAGATAACATAAGTATACATGTATGTAAGATAAATTTTGAAATTGATATAATTTAATTAAAATTATTTAATTAAATTAATTAATTGAAGGTTAATTAATTAAATAAAAAATATGCATATATAAGATATATGTGTTATACTGCAAAGGTTGTAGTATACACTATAAAGGTAATAATAGATATATCCAATATAAAAGTTGTATTGGAATACTAATTTAAAATTAATTAAAGAGTTAATTAATTAAAATTAATTAAATAATATTTAATTAATAAAATATCATCCATAAGACTATCATATAAGTAATATGAAGTATAAAAGTTATATATAAAACTTATATGATATGAATGTATATACTAAAGATGGAACATTAAAAAAACCCAAATAGACTTAAGGAATAAATACATACGTAATGTACGTATACTGTGATTTCTGATGTGTCTGACACTTGAATCACGGGTTATTTCATAAGAATGTTATTCCATAAGTCGATGTCATGTCACTCAATACAATATATTGAAGATTATGAATCTTCAATATAATGTTGTCCTCTACCATATATATTAATAAATTACTTACACACTTCTTAGTTGTTGAGCAAACTCAAGCTGAGGATGTTATGTGTAGTATTATTATTGTATTGAATGAGGCAAGATAACTATATGTATTTGTTAACGAGTGAATAATCTCTTTAGATTTGTTGAGCAACTCAAGGTTGAAATGAGATTAGGACAATAAAAAATAGGTCAGGAGTTGTATGTGATACAACCGATAAGGAATTATCCATCGTTTGTAGGGCTATGATTTGTTGAGTAAATTTAATGTCAGAATACCAAGACAGATGATTCCTAACACCCATTAATGAAGTCGAAAGACTTCTATGTATTATCTTATGGTTTGGAGAAACATAAAAGACTAGTGGGAGCCTTATTAAAAAATGAAATGGTAACATTTACTTTCTAATATTGTAAGAACATATGCTAAATAATGTTATAATTTTCTACAAGGATAAATTTGTACATTTAATAGGATTGATAAATGTTTATCAATTAACATATACAAACGAACTGAATTGAATGTTGACAAATGGAAATATAATGTCCACTATTAAATTCATATTGCATGTTAACGGTTCAACACCCATGCCAGTGCTTGATTTTACAACTGCTGAATTCATTCATGGTTTAGTCACTTATGCATTTATTTGGTCAATACCATATATTGCATTTTATGAGTTTCGAACTCAAAAAACAATACAAGACTATGAATATTTGATCCATATACAATTGCATATAAATGTTATATAGTGAATGGTCAAAGTTTGTGATGTACAATATTTCGATGAAATTCATTCATCCAAAAAACCAAATAAACCTTAGTGCGAGATCGAATATTTAATCTGATTTATTACAAAATGGATCGTATTGTGTTAATGTAACACAAGACCAAAAACTTCAAGATAGATATAAGAACTCGATCGCTGAAATGTCACTTTGATCGGTTTACGTAAAGCGCAACATATTTGACGTCCTTAAATGTTAAGGATAATCGAATGCACTTTTGTAAAAAGTTTGTTATGATATTGTAGTATGGTTTTCTTTTGAATAGTTTGACCATTTGAAAGGAAAACGAATATATAAGAATAGATGTAATTTAAGGTACAGTTGGGATGAAGAGAATGAATAGTCACTTCAATTTTAAAGAGAAACATTGGAAATGAGAATTGTAATAATAATTGATACTTAATATTGGAAAAAAAATATGATTTCTATTGCGAAATGTATTTTTATATTGAAAATTATTTTCTATGAGATTTATTTCTTTGAGCTCAAGATATTTGATCAACGAACTCTCCACTGTAAATAGTTGTAGTGTATGAAATAAGCAAATTGTATTACGTGAATGATGGACCTTCGAATTTAGTACGCTAATTTAGTATGCTATTATTGTAATGGTGGAAATAGTGGGAGCATGCCACATAGCACTTACTAATTGCATCATAGTACGAAAATTGTTTCCGTAAAACTTGCATATATTATTTATGAAATAATGATTATTTTTCGGTATCGACTAAAATAGTAGACATAGATATATTTCAATATGAATATTCTATATGAAATAAAATTTTAATGTGGTATTTTTATATAACAAAAGAGATAAATTGGAAAGGAGGAATTAATTTAAAGGACAAAGATTTGTATATTTTTTGCCTCAAGGACACGACCTCAGTATTTTTACTACAAGGACAAACATCCTTCTAAAAATTATTCATAAGGACAAACATTTTCCAAAATTATTCATAAGGACAACAAAACTGCTACCGAGCTAAAACTGGTACCAAAAAACTGCTACCGATAACTACAAACTGATACTTAAAAACTGCTATTAATAACTAAAAACTGATACCTACAGAAAGTTGTCATTCAGGATAAAATATTGAAGGTCTGTTCTTGAGGCTAAAATGCTATGAAATTGACAATAATTTCCTAAATTGGAAAATACAAAGTATCTAATATTATTTACGATTGTTTTGAAATTATAAACCAAGCCGTAGTTTTGAGAAATAATTTTATTGTATGATTTTAAATCATATGATACTTGTTAATAATATCTTAAATAATTATGTGATATGCACCATTTAGTGGGAGTATATAAGAGTTGACGAACTCTTCGGATTGATACATATAGATGTATGCAATCTAATTCTATAAATACCAAAACAGTTCCATGTACTTAGTCATATTCACCAATGAATTATCGTCAACATGACATGTGTATTTGATACACATGTAGTATGTCTATGGTAAACTTATAGAATATAGAACAGAAGTAAATAAAATAACATGCGGTAGAATGATTTGATTTGATTTGATTGAATGAGTGAGTATATTGGAAAATGTTCCGAACATACCTAAAATGAATAAATAATCAATCTCACCTTCATGTGATACATAATGATGCATCGATATTGAGTAGTCGAACTTTATTGGACAATGTAGGATTAATTGTGATTGATGTTGAGTTAGTCTATAAGGTAATATACTTGAGGGTAGTACACAAGGTTAATATTAATTTATCCAAATAATAGTTTATAAAAAAATTTCAAGATAAGGGTATATAAGAAACTCCAACATATCCTAGGCCAAGGATTTGGCAGGTTGTACGAGTCAAAAGATTGCACATAATAATTGTTTATGAGGGATCTTGTATGAATCTCCCCAAAAGGATTTTGAAAACACTGTTATTGGATGAGATATTTATGTTTCGAACATACTTTTTGTAAATTAAAACCAAATCAGTTCTATAAATAAATAAATTCATAAAATGTTTATGAATACCTATTCTATTACATTGAGAAACAATTGTTGTTTCAAGATATACCAACTTCATTATGAAGAAATTTCTTTGAGGAATTATTGGTAGTAAAATGGAATAGGTTAAGATCCATAGATAGAACTGATTATATGAGATGAAATTAACTATCTAAATGAACACATAGCGTTAGAATGTCTAATAAGTATTCTCGCACATCGAAGAGAAACTATGAGTTTCTTATTAATGTCGAAAATATATAATCCTAGATTGTTTAACTAAACCATTAAAAGTGTTGACTCTATATGGTATGATGCGCAAATCCGACAGAATTCCAAGTACACTATCAAAATATAGATTTTGGTGGTCGTAACTGAAGGGATATGATCCATCGACTTTGACTGTGTCTTTATGAGTAAGACTAATGCAGTTGGAATTAAATGAGCAATGTTGATAAGAATAATATTGCAAATTTTAATTGTTGATATTAGCATAATAGATTCGATATTCAACATGTTTAAGTCAATTCGGATTTGCTCACAAAATTATCGCTTGATAAGTCCTAGTGTTTTGGTACATATGTATTGAAATAGAAAATTCTAGATAATGATTTAGAGTAAGCTGTTTACACATATCAACTAAAAATGTCTCAAATTCAGTGGGAGCGATATTGAGTTTGTCAGTCTTTGGGTATGATCCAGGAAATGATACAAAAGTATCATTTTATAAGCATCAAGATTGAATATGTATTTTAATAGAAATATCAAATAGTTTGATTTTCAATCAAAGTGTAGAGGAAACGTGTGTTTATAAGAATAAACGTTAAAAGGTACATTGGCATTTCTAGACTATAAGTAAACAACACGCTGTTGATTTTAACGATGTATTTAGGTTAAAATCACCCTTAGTTGTCCTAATACTCAATATTGGATTAATAAATGATGACTTTTATAGTAAGTATAAAATATATTAGGAATATCCCAAATCGATGTGCAAAGACGCCTTATTAAAATTGTTTAATACAGAACATGTGAGATTAGTTCCTTATGCATTGGCAATAGTAATTATCATACATGTTATATTGTCTATAATATAGTGATTTGTTTGTGTATTTGGTACATGAAGCAAATATCAAATCCAAATTGATATCACTAAATGATTGTTTGAAGTGTTCTCATGTATTTATGAAAAGAGTATTCATATCTTAAGCATCTCTTTCCATTTTGTTATATTCCTTGTTGTAACAGCTGCCCTACACCTACGATGCAGAGCGGTTCTCAAAGGAAGGAAAAGAAGTAAAAAAGAGGGAATAGAAAGGAACTGAAAAGAAGAAAAAGGAAACATCAAATAATCATATAACATATCGTATATCTCATATCGCATCAGACATAATATAATAGTCAACACAGATATAAAACGGGCTGAACAATAATAACAGTGTGAACTAATCATCACAGTATAAGATCCACAGAGTTATACAATACAGCAATATAGTTTATAGAATTGATATACAAACTCAACTGATAACTGTCTCTAATAATAGTAAGTGAAATGCTATCAAGGCTTCATAGTGTCACACAACGGAATATACAACAATAAACTCAAATATAAGTATGAGTAAACATCACCTCCTGCTAGTCCGTTTGCAGAACTCCATAAGTCATCCACATATGCTCTTTATTCTACTCCTCTAAGAGTACCCAAGATAATAAGAAGCAAAGTACAAAACCTTGGGTCAGACAATAATCTGGTGTGAGCAATAAATAATCTCAAAATATAATAAAAGTCAGCATAATATACGGAATAGACGGTACACGAATCATGCCTGACCTGTCCCTATAACCAAAGAGTCATCACATAACATCGATAATATGCTACTCTATAACATCATAAAGGGGTACTCTATACTTGGTAAATTATCGAGGTTCCAAGGTATTTCCATCCAAATACCTACTCCATACTAAGGAAAGTCGGGGTGTTTAGGTATCCCTATGCACAATACCTACCTCGTGCGACATCCCTTGGGTGAAAAGACGTTAGTGAAGCAACTATAACAAATATAACATCCATTGAACAATACTAAATGCCACCCAGTGTGCTCTGAATATATGATAACTCGTATGGCCCCCATGCTAGAGATAAGTGGAAATCTCGGTTCTCCGCTGTACCCATTGTGCTCGGACTCAAATTTCATAAGTGATATTGAGTATAACATGTCAATAATAAATTCAAGTTAAGAATATTTAATTTGGAAATGTTCCAAATGAAGGCCATGGTTGATTCAATGAAAAGGCTAAGTACATCGCCTTGAATATTGCCGCAATAAAAATAATGTATACAAAAATATAAGTGCACAAATTTATAACTGGGTTGATTTCAAATGTTGAGAAATCTCATAACATTGTTATATGATAACAATGTCGTGATATGGTTCGTAATAAAACTTAGAGCTCACTAGAGGTCGAGAGACATACTCCGAACTGTTCACATGATAAAGCAGTATATCACTGTCGGAGAGAGTTGATTGACATAGTAGATAGTTGAAACATAATAAAATACCTGTTCATAAAGGGATTGACCCAATTGTTTTTGAGAAACCGATTGTAGAATTTAGAATAAGATTTCATAATTGACTCCAAGTGCAAGTGCGAGATTGATAGAGTTAGGGGTATGCACTAGGGCAATTATGTAATTTGTTACATATATCTAACTCGTGGAACAATCTTGTTCAAAATAAAGGTGTTTCTTTCTATTTTATACTTGATATAGTGTGGTTATATTAATTAATTAATTAGTTTAATTAAAAATATATTTAATAGAAAATCCATAAATACTATATTTTGTGATAGTAGTTACAAAGTGTTGTAACCGTGAGTAATTTATCACAATAAAACAACTATACCATTTTAAATGTTCCTAGTCAAGATGCATCGAGACTAATTATCAGTGTATCCATTGAGACTAGATATGTAACGCTATCCAAATATTAGGCAGTGTATTATTGAATACTGCTGGAGGCACCTAGGGTTACGTACTGATAGCTATTGGATAACCATGGAACTACTCACTCGATAGTTTTCTATTGGTTAATATAACTAAGGTCAAATAGAAAATATTGATGTGACTGATTTACACAATTCTCACGACTTGAGAATACTGTAGATCTTCAATATGAAACCTCCGCTTTGATTCTAGTCAAATCATAGCATGACATTCCATCAAGTGACTATAGTTGGGTCAAATGGAAATATTGGAAGTGAAGCACTATTCAAGAGAGGATTCGTCTCCTTAATTATATGGGGTTGGTATCATGGTCAACTCAATTCAACTCAAAGTCAA
Source organism: Allium cepa (assembly GCA_030765085.1). NCBI lineage: Eukaryota > Viridiplantae > Streptophyta > Magnoliopsida > Asparagales > Amaryllidaceae > Allium > Allium cepa. The sequence goes on along the minus strand of CM060938.1, from coordinate 453,738,696 downwards.
AGTTTTTAGCCAGAGCATTTTGGTTAATAATAATTGTTGTTATTGAACCAAGGACTTTGTGTTTGGACTACAAAGTTGAATGTGGATGGCATTGGTATTTCGACCACTACCAAATTTCATAAATCCAAAGTGATATAGTTTGACGAAGAGAATTGGTGTAAATAATTGTCACTATTAGGTACCGTTTATAACAAGTAAAATTGGATTTTACCTAAAAGATGTGTAAGCGATAAATTCGGCCAATATGTCACACCACCTGCTAAGTGATGTGTGAACGTTAATATTCGAATAGTTCGATATCAATCGTTGACTGAATTTACACCTTTGAGTCGCACAACCGTAATGATGAATGCTTCGAAAACCACATGATTTAATTAATTGATAACCGTTATAAATTAATTAATATTTATAAAATATTAATTATTAAATTTCTGTTTATTTATTTATTTTATTTGTTTGAATCCATTAGTATTTAATAAAGTACATACATAAAAGTTATGTATGTACGTATCAATATATGATATTGATAAAATATTTAAATTGGATTTAAATAGATTAATTACTAAATGGGTTTGGGAATATTTTGAGGCCCATATGAACTTATTAATAGAAGGCATAAGAAAAAGAGACTTAAAATCCAATGGTTGGATCTAGAAAATTAAGAAAGGAGGTTAAGGAAGGATCCCTCTTTAAATATGTTATCTTCCATTCACTGACCTTTCTTAATCACTCTCCTCCTAAACCCTAGCCTCCATCTTCATTTTTCTACCTTCTTGGCCAAAATTTCATGGCTTCTAAGCAATAAAATTTTCCAAAATAAGTCAAATAAAATAAATACAAAAGTGGTACTTCAGATTGTTGCAATTTCTGGAGGTGATTCAATCAGATCTAGAAGAATTTATAATTCAAGGTAGGAATTATAGGCAACATCAAATAAGATAAATTATATTAGTTATTTATTTATTCCATGATATTATAGATCTAGTAGTTAATTCATTTTAAAATTTTTATATATGCATTTGTTGTCTCTTGTAAGCATACAATTATAGATCTTTGTAGTATAACTTGTTATCATTAGAATTGGTTTTCATTTGAAATTGATAACTTCTATTCATGATTTTTTATGTTAATTTCTATTGATTTTTATATAAATATAGATCTGGCACTTAACTTGTTATTCTAATTAACTTTTTTTTATTTAATTGTTAACAATAGTTTACATTGATTCCAATTTTGTTTTCTACTTTAAGATTCATACATATACATAAATGTGTATGTGTGCATATGTTAAAATAATTCTGAAATATTTTAAGAATTTTTTTTATTAACATATACATATAAATTATATTTTGATTGTTGATTAAGATCTGTTATCAGACTGTTTTACTAAATTAGATGACTACATGTTTGGTAATAAATCTTAAATTGATTATAATTGATTTGGTTGAGTTGATTTATTAATTTTAAAGAATTCATTAACAATACATAAAAATATTTATATATATGTATGTATGTATACATGCACACACATACATATATGTACATGTATTTATGTATAAATAAACATGAATCAACATAATATTATTATTATACAAAATATGCTTTGGACAAATATTTTTATATAATAAATATCTATATTTGATTCTATATTAAATTATTAACATATACATATTGTTACATTTGGATTTATTGATTAAGATCTATTTTCAAATTGATTTACTAAATTAGATCACTACATATTTGAAAATAAATATTAAATGGATAATAGTTGACTTGCATGTATTAATTTATTATATTTGGTGGATTCATTAACCAATACATATATAAACACACACACATAGTTAGTTAGTAATACATACATACTTTATTGTTGACTGTTTACATCCTTATATCATGATGCTAATTGATTATCATTTATATGCTGCATTAATTAGTTTACCAAATGGGAAATTAAATTAATCATCTTTGTTACTCTTTATCTATTTCCCACATTTTCTTTATGTGTTTAATTATCCACTTATTTCTAGTTATATGTCTAACAATGTCATCAATTAATAGCACCTATCATATGCTGCTCTTATAGAATTTACACTATAATATATATTTGTTTATACTCACATTCATGCTATATATATATATATATATATATATTGCTAATTAATGACATTCATATAATTCATTAATTTAATTAAAGAGAGATAAATGAAAGGCCTCTCTCTCTATATAAATAATTTGCCCTTCATTAATTAAATAAGTTTAGAGAAGGAAATGAAAAGTTTCATTCTCTAGATAAAATTATGCCCCCTCATTAATTCAATAGTTTAAGAGATAGAAAATGAAAAGTTTCATTCTCTAAAATATGTAATAAGTTGCCTTACATACAAATATGTACACAAGAGTATATTTGATATACTCTAATTTACGTACACATTAAATTAAATTTTAAACAATATTTCTAAAACTAAATAAAATAAAGATTTTATTTAAAAGAAAACTTAGAGAATTTCTAAGTATGTTTGGACTTCATAGGCTCATTAAAGATGCAAAATGGCTAAATATTTTGAAATTCTCCCATTTCTTCCATCACTTCGTGCTAACAAAAATTCAGACAAGCAAAGAATAGAAGCAAGTATACATCTTACAAGCAAATCTTGATAAAGCCATGCATATAAAGCATCTTGGTGTGCAGCCCAAAATATAGCAAATGCAGCCAAAAAAGGAAAAAGAACAATATAAAATAGAGGGAATTAATTTAAAGGACAAAGATTTGTATATTTTTTGCCTCAAGAACACGACCTCAATGTTTTTACCACAATATACTTGCTTGAAAATCATGCATATCATATACTAGTATATAGAATAATTAAAGCATTATGGTTTAAATATCGCTTGAAATAAGTTTAGTCTAGACTCCCAGATGGTATAAGTGATAAACTGGCATAAAGTTCTATAATTAAAAGTTACTAAAGGAATCAATAGTACCAATGGGTGTAAACATTGGCTGGAATGATAAACTGCCAGTGAGTTCAACTTTGTTTGCATTGCATCTTACTATCTTAGGAAGAAGAGTTCAACTTTGCTTGCGTTGCATCTAACTATCTTAGGAAGAATTGCCGATACCAACCCCACACACATCTTAGGAAGAATTGCCTGTACGAACCCCAAACGCCAAACAACTTCAAAAAATGATTCAACCTTACAAAGATGTCTTGAAACTAGTAGTACTCTCCGAAGCATGATGCTATAATTGTCATTGCGCAACAAAAACTACAATGCAACAAACAAATATATTCAAACTTGTCCACCATTAAGAATTTGCAAATATTTGCGATGCAGATATTAATATTCCCACAAAGAACATTAATACTGCAAATAATAATAGTTGACTTCGTTCAAAAGGTTTGGACATTATAACTTGCTTTGCTACGAATCCTATAGAGAAATTTATAGGAACTTACCCGTTCATCAAAATATGCCACCAAAATAGTGGATGGCCCAGGACATTGAGCATCAGCAGCACTTTTAACAAGAACCGGTCTGGTTTAGTTTCTGGAATTTTTTCATTTTCTGACACAATTTTCCTTGAGCTCCTTAGCATACAATCCGGCATTTATTCCTATATTTGCATCATAGGATCAATAGTTTAAAGAGCTATTGGATAAACTAAATATTGGAGATGCGGTATTGAAAAAATGGTTGCTAAATTTGATCATCAAACTGAACAAAGCTAGTTAATAGACCTTTTGCTTTGATATGTATTAACCCATCTACTTTAATACTAAAGAAGAAACTTTAACCCCAAGGATTAGCAAATAATCGTGTTTACTTCATGACATAACAATAAAAGAGATTCCATAAATGTTAAAAGCTTAGCATGTTCAAAATGCATAACAAAAGAATTCCATTTATTTGCTCAAATGATGATAAAGAAAACAACATAGATTGGACAAACTTACATTCAAAAGACCATTGACCAACTCCATCCTCTACAGCAAACCATTTTTTGCATGCCAGAAAGTAAGCATCTTCTCCCCCTGCCTGTGCCTGAATTTATTTTATCATATCAGACAACTGGTAGTTGGTTTGGTTGGTAAAAAGGGAAGATCATCCTAATAATTGGATGAACAATATAGGCATGTACTTATCGCATCACTATTAGTTTGAATACTTAATCTAACCAAAAATTGTAACTGTTCCAGTACAATATACTACATAGAATTTAATGTAATTAAGCGATGATAATTATACCTTCAGATTTTGGGCGTAATGTCAGAAACTTAAATATTGATACAGGCAGTTATCTTTGAAAGCGTTCTTCTTGTGTTTTAAACTTTCTAGTTGAGTGTCTAAGTTGCAGTTACTAGCAACTAAATAGTTAATAGTCAACATCATTATCATAATTTTATAGCACTATAACAACCAATCCTCTTCCTACATAGAATTTTAATTTTTGCGCTTAGACTATTGTAAAAAGGAAATCAGCTCACTTTTATTGATATCGATCAGCCAACTAGTCTGGCACTTAGACTTTTGTGTAACAAAAATTAAATCTTTGTTTACTGAATCAGCATGTAAATAAGCTTTCCAACTCCAAAAAAGAAGATACATAAGCACGCGTCTTAACTTGACGCAGCGGATATTTCAAAACAAACTTCAATTGATGAAATATAGCAATCGGTGATTTGAAAATACTGCAATGCTCAAATTCGTTGATCCGAAGATACCGAATTTTAGCTATCTCTAACTCGTTGATCCGAAGATTCCGTGAAAGAGATCTACGATTCTTCAACGTTGATCTTGCGCACAAGATTCCGTGAATCGGCTTCACAAACGAAGATTCGAGCGCACTCGAATGACGTAGGTGGAGATAGGAGATCACACTCGACTACCAATTAGAAGAAAGCACAAAGCAATCAAAAGGAAATTTTATTCAATATTCATCAACTATTACAATGACATTACGTCCCTATTTATAGGGTTTATGACTCAACACAAAGACTTAAAAATTTACAACACAAAGGACTCAGAAAATTACAAACAGTGACTTAACGTAACTGGCTACGACTTATGAAACACGGCTTCGACTCAACTACGACGACTCAACTCCTTTACGCGACTCATCAATGTCCCGGTAACGACTCAACAGAAGGCGCTAAAACAACTTTCGCGATTTACTGGAGCTTCATATGTCGTTCGCGACTCAAAGGATGGATCGGCCGCGCCTTAAGGAATTGGAGTACGCTACCGAACTTCGCGACTTATGGTGTCTCGGTTCTCGATTCACGACCTAGGGAAGTAGGAATGGGTCGCGACTTAGGGTTTTGGGAAGGAGAAAGTTGTCTCGTGTCTCGGTAGGGTTTTTTGGAGTAGGCTGTGGTCGCGACTTAGGGATTTGGGAAGGAGAAAGTTGAGTCGTGTCTCGGTAGGGTTTTCTTTTTTGGAGTAGGCTGTTGGTATTGGGGATGAACCGTGAGTCGCGGAGGATGAGAATGAGTCGTGGATGTTGATGACTCGTGAGTCGTTGGTGGTTTGAGTCGTGGGTCGGTGAAGTAGTGATGAGAATGAGTCGGTGATGGGTGGCCAATGCTTCGAACGAGGTAAATTCTTCATCATCCTTCCCTTGTTGGATAGAATTCGTCATCGAATTCACACACTCGTCACCTTCGATGAAATCCTCCCCACAATACGGAATTAAATGTTTGACATTGAAAATATCAGAAGTATGAACATTTTCCGGCAACTTTAACCGATACGCATTATCATTTATCTTCTTTAAGATTTCTAATGGACCAATTTTTCGTGCTTTCAACTTATTGTAAGCTCCAACTGGAAAACGATTTTTCGTCAAAACCGCGTAAACAAAATCACCCTCTTTGAAGACTACACTTCTTCGTTTCTTATCCGCCATTTGTTTATACTTCTCATTTGCCTTTTCCAATCGTTCCTGAACGATTCTATGGCATTCCGTCAACCCATCAACAAAATCAGCAGCTCGTTTAACTGTCCTCTTCGATTGTGGTACTACTGCCAAATCCAACGGTCCCCTGAGTAAATTTGAGTATACAATCTGAAATGGACTGAATCCTGTACTTCGGTTATTTGCATGATTGTGAGCAAATTCAGCTTGACACAACTTTAAATCCCAACTCTTCAAATTATCTTTCACAAGACATCGTAACAAGTTTCCCAACGATCTATTCACCACTTCTGTTTGCCCATCTGTTTGCGGATGATAAGCACTACTAAAATTCAGCTTCGTTCCGACCATCTTCCACAAACTAAGCCAAAAATGACTTAAAAATCTGGTATCCCTGTCGGAAACAATAGACTCTGGCAACCCATGTAAACGATAGATTTCTTTAAAGAACAACTGAGCCACTCGAACTGCATCCGCCGTTTTCTTATAGGCTATAAAATGTGCCATCTTCGAAAACCTGTCCACCACAACAAATATAGAATGATTCCCCCTCTGAGTTCTAGGCAAACCCAAAACGAAATCCATGCTGATATCAACCCATGGCTTAGACGGTACAGGTAGTGGCATATACAACCCTGCATTCGTTGCTGTTCCCTTCGAAACCTGGCAAATATGGCATCTCTCCACAAATCTTTCAACCTCTTTCCTCATCGACGGCCAAAAGTAAGATTGAGAAATCAACTGCAATGTACGATCTCTACCCACATGGCCTTCTTCATGCAACTCCTTGATAATTTTCATTCTCAAACTGCCCTCTGGAATACATAACTGATTTCCTTTAAACAAGAATCCATCAACCAACATAAATTCATCGGTACTCCCTTCCTTGACTTTCTCAACATATTTCACAAAGTAAGGATCTTCTTCAATCATCTCTAGCAATAATTCAAATCCCGTCACTTCAACCTTCAATGTTGTTAACAAATGACTCCTCCTACTCAAAGTATCAGCCACACGATTCGTCACCCCGGATTTGTGTTTAACAACAAAGGTAAACTGCTGTAAATATGCAATCCATGATGCATGTCTCGCTGAAATTTTATCCTGCCCCTGTAAATGCTTCAAAGCTTCATGATCAGTGTAAAGAACAAATTCCTTCTGAAACAGGTAGTGTCTCTAATGCTTAACAGCTTGCACAACAGCGTAAAATTCAACGTCATATGTACTGTATCTCATCTTTGCCCCTGATAACTTTTCACTGAAATATGCAATAGGTCTCCCCTGCTGACTCAACACTCCTCCAATCCCAACCTTTGATGCATCAGTGTGTAGCTCAAATAACAACTGAAAATTAGGTAAAACAAGAATTGGCGCTGTCGTCAACAGTTCTTTGATTCGTTCAAAAGCAATCCCGGCTTCTTCTGTCCACGAAAACTGTTTACCCTTCATGCAATCAGTAACTGGAGCCATTACGCCACTGAAGTGTGGAATGAATCTTCGGTAGAACGACGCTAGCCCATGAAAACTTCTCACTTCCGTAATTGTCTTTGGCTGTGGCCAATTCCTGACTGCCTCAACTTTACTCTGATCAACTTGAATACCTTCTCCTGAAACAACATAACCCAGAAATAAAACACTGTGCGTCATAAACACACATTTCTTCGTAGCAGCATAAAATTGTTCCTCACGAAGAATATTCAATACTTCCCTCAAATGTTGAACATGCTCCTCCGTACTCCTGCTGTAAATCAGAATATCATCGAAATAAACCACGACGAACTTCCCAATGAATGGTCTAAGGATTTGATTCATCACCCGCATGAATGTACTAGGTGCATTTGACAAACCAAATGGCATAACCAACCATTCGTATAACCCTCTCTCGTTTTGAAGGCTGTCTTCCATTCGTCTCCAGGTCTAATCCGAATTTGATGATAACCGCTTTTCAAATCAATCTTCGAAAAGAAAGTTGCCCCACTCAACTGATCCAGCAAGTCATCCAACCTTGGCATAGGAAATCTATATCTCACCGTAATCTTATTTAATGCTCTACTATCAGTGCACATCCTCCACGTCCCGTCCTTCTTCGGTACCAACAAAGCCGGCACAGCACATGGACTCAAACTTTCCTGCACACGTCCCTGCTCAAGTAACTCTTCCACCTGTCTTCTCAACTCTTCATGTTCCTTCGGACTCATTCGATAATGTGGTCTATGCGGTAATACTGCTCCCGGAATAAGATCGATTTGATGTTGAATGTCTCTCAGTGGCGGCAACTCCTTAGGCAACTCCTTTGGGAATACATCCTCAAATTCTTTCAAAACTGGTTTTGCTTCTTCTGGAATTTCCAACTCTTCGTTACACTCTCGTCCAATCAACAAGTACACTTCAGGTTCTTCTTCGACTTCCTTGACAAACTCCTTCAAAGTTAACAGAGTTTTCAATTCTTCAATTTCCTCCAGCTTGCTTTCTTTCTGCTGCTGCTTCTTGGGAACTAAAATAATTTTAGTGCCTTCAAACATGAAACTATAGCTATTAGCACGACCATCATGTTGAACTGCTCTATCAAACTGCCATGGTCTGCCCAACAACAGATGACATACGTCCATGTCTACAACATCGCACCAAATTTCATCCTTGTATTTTTTCCCAATTGAAAATTTAACACAAGCTCTCCTTCCGACTTTCACCTCACCTCCTTTCCTCAACCAAGCTAACTTGTACGGTTTAGGATGCTTCTCGGTTTTCAATTCCAACTTCTTTACTGTCTCTGTAGAGATAATGTTATCGCAACTCCCAGCATCAATAACGAATTTACAAACTCTTCCAAGAATAGTGCAAGTAGACTGAAATATGTTATTCCTCAACCAACTGTCTCCCTCCTCTTGCTTTGGTGTCAAACAACTCATCCTCATCATCAGTGAATATCCTTCGTCTCCCGATAACAAGTCTTCCTCCTCAACCGGTAAGGAATTAGAACACTCTGCCTCTTCTTCCTCTTCTTCAACCTCATCTATCATAGTTCTCTTCTTCGTCTTCGGACACTCGTTGCTTTTATGACCCATCTCCTGGCAATTGTAACATTTGAATCCACTGTTACCCTTCGCCTTCTCAGTCTCCTTCACAACTGGTTTTGTAACAACTTTAGGAACATTATAACTTCCACTGACTCCCTTCACTTGATTGTTAGAATTAGTAAACACACCACCTCCACGCCTTCCCTGCTTCTCCCAAGCTAACGCTTTCTGATGTGCCTCTGCTACAGATCTTGTATCAAACATATTATCCATATCCTGGATCTGCATTCTCAATCCCCCAATGAATCTAGCAGTTAACTGTTCTTCAGTCTCCATAATATCGTTCCTGGCAATGAGTTGGTAAAATTCATCAGCATAATCACTAACAGACTTTGTCCCTTGCCTCAGATTCTGCAACCTCTGGTACATAAGTGATTGATAGTTGTAAGATAAGAAAGTAGATCTCATCAACTTCTTCATCTTATCCCACTCAACAACCTTCGACTTCCCCATCCGTTCTCGTGTAAGTTTAGTTTGCTGCCATCACGCCAAAGCTCTCCCCCTCAGCCTTGTAGCAACTAACTTCACCCTTCGATTCTCCGGAACCTCCTTGAAATCAAATAACTCCTCCACATTAGACAACCAATCTAAAAATTCCTCAGCTACCATCCCACTTTTAAACTCCGGAATCTCCATCTTTATTCCTGATTCTCATCGACGATCATCATATACATCTCGATACTGACGTCGTGTTTGTTCTCTATCTCGATGCATACTCCCTTTGTCACCAACAAATTCCTCATCAAAATCTGAAGTATATCGTTGTCGATCACGACCTCCAACATCTCTACCACCACTCCTACTACCAACATTCCTATCACGATTATCAACACTTCTATGATCTTCTGTTCTCTCCCGATCTGAATGTATCGAAGTTCTACTTCTCCCATGGCTCGATTCAGGTGAAATTCTTCTTCTACTTTGATTCATTTCAAGCATCATTCTCTCTAATCGACCAATCCCTTCATTCAACTTTTCAGTAAAACTCTCGTGGATTCGTTGCTCCATTTCATCGGCCTCTTCTCTTCCATACAAGGCATTAATATTGCGATGTCGTTGAGCTCGTCTCGGTGGCATGATTGAACTTCACAAATAATTCAACAAATCTCCAAACTTCAACAAATTTGACTTCAAAAATCTTCAAACAAAACAACTAGTGCGCTTCAAGCTTGCTTCGAACTTCACTTTGGCGTGCCAACTCTCCCACGCAAATTCAAACACCTTTCCCACACTTTGATCCAAATGATTATGGATCAAACACCCCAAACTTGTTGCAACTTCAATATGAACACGACGAACACAAACTTCAAACTCCAAACTTCTCGATAATTTGCAAATCCGATCTCTAAACTTCATCTTCTCGAAACCCAATTTTCCAAATGATGCAAACTCCTTGCAATCTAGCTCTGATACCAAACTGACGCAGCGGATATTTCAAAACAAACTTCAATTGATGAAATATAGCAATCGGTGATTTGAAAATACTGCAATGCCCAAATTCGTTGATCCGAAGATACCGAATTTTAGCTATCTCTAACTCGTTGATCCGAAGATTCCGTGAAAGAGATCTACGATTCTTCAACGTTGATCTTGCGCACAAGATTCCGTGAATCGGCTTCACAAACGAAGATTCGAGCGCACTCGAATGACGTAGGTGGAGATAGGAGATCACACTCGACTACCAATTAGAAGAAAGCACAAAGCAATCAAAAGGAAATTTTATTCAATATTCATCAACTATTACAATGACATTACGTCCCTATTTATAGGGTTTATGACTCAACACAAAGACTTAAAAATTTACAACACAAAGGACTTAGAAAATTACAAACAGTGACTTAACGTAACTGGCTACGACTTATGAAACACGGCTTCGACTCAACTACGACGACTCAACTCCTTTACGCGACTCATCAATGTCCCGGTAACGACTCAACAGAAGACGCTAAAACAACTTTCGCGATTTACTGGAGCTTCATATGTCGTTCGCGACTCAAAAGATGGATCGGCTGCGCCTTAAGGAATTAGAGTACGCTACCGAACTTCATGACTTATGGTGTCTCGGTTCTCGATTCACGACCTAGGGAAGTAGGAATGGGTCGCGACTTAGGGTTTTGGGAAGGAGAAAGTTGTCTCGTGTCTCGGTAGGGTTTTTTGGAGTAGGCTGTGGTCGCGACTTAGGGATTTGGGAAGGAGAAAGTTGAGTCGTGTCTCGGTAGAGTTTTTTTTTTGGAGTAGGCTGTTGGTATTGGGGATGAACCGTGAGTCGCGGAGGATGAGAATGAGTCGTGGATGTTGATAACTCGTGAGTCGTTGGTGGTTTGAGTCGTGGGTCGGTGAAGTAGTGATGGGAATGAGTCGGTGATGGGTGGCCAATGCTTCGAACGAGGTAAATTCTTCATCATAACTACATTAAAAGTTTAAACCGTAAGAGTGTTGTCTTTCATCATTACAAGGTAAACAGTGATTTCCGACGGCAGAAAACCGTCAACGGCCGTCGGAAGCCGTCGGCGGCCGTCGAAAATGGCCGTCGGAAAATAATGCGTCGGAGAGCAGTTTTTCCAACGTCTTCTGACACAGACGCCGAACATATTTCCGACGGTTTCCGACGGATTCCGACAAGTGTCGGAATCCGTCGGAAAAAATGACGTACATGTTGTCGGAAGCCGTCGGAAAATGACCACCTGGAAGCTGTCGGGTGCCGTCGGAAATCTACTGTATTTTTTTTATAACTGCTGCAATATGGCCTTTCATCCACATTTCTCATCCAAATACTATTACACCAATACTGCACAATCCACCATACAATATTCTAACTAGGTCTGTAAACGGATACTTTCGGATACAGATAGTGTTATATCCGTATCCGTATCCGAAATCATTTTCGGATATCGGATGTTTATCGGATATTCTTCGATCCGTTCACAACCGATAAATCTAAACAAATAAATAGAAAATTTTGATTTATTATAAATTCATTTTTATACTAAATATATAGAAATAATAAATACACTAAGAAAATTAAATTTAAGTAGTAAAACTTGATTTTTATATACATATTAATTTTTTATTGGGATATAATATTAAAAGACAGTCATTTTATGTACTAAAATATATAAAAAAATAACTATAATCTTGATAAAAACCGAACTGATAATTATTGGATACGTATATGGCCATATCCGTATCCGTTTTTCGGATATCGGATAATTTTTCATATTTCAGATACGGATACGGACGGATTTCGAATTTTTCGGGAACTCATTGAAAGCCCTAATTCTAACCAAATATCAAAATCCAAACTACACAAAATTCATCAAACACACAAATACATCAAATTACATCAAAATAAAATACTTATCCAACATTCACAACTACCCCCAACAACAAGTGTTACATGTCATACATACACAACATAACACAAAATCATCAACATCCACATCTTCATATTACCACACAACCAAGTGCATCAAATATAATCATATAAAAATCAACAACTACCTCCACCGTCTACCAAATCATTCAAAACTAAAAAAACATACCTGAAAAAGCAAGCAAGCAATGAATCAATCTCCTCCAGATCCAAAGCCAGCCGAGAAAGGAAAGCACCACCGAACTTGCTGCATGTACTCTAGCAACTGTGTGGTCTGCATGGCCTGTTGGTGGTTCTGCTCCTCCAGGTGGGACACTCTAGCCCGCAATTCTTCTATATCTGCTAGATCGCTCTGAGCTCTATTCCGCCAACCCCGTCTCTGACTGCTGGCCTGCAATAAATATTTAATTTAGCTGTGTGATCTCTGTAAGTGTATGTGTATATCTATGTAAGCTAGTAAGTAACATAACGTTCATATCTTCTGCCTTCTTGTGCTTTACTGGTGTGATAAAGTCATTTGGTTGGTTTGAATTCAAATTCAATATGGAGGATTTTTCAAGGTTCAAATATTTTTAAATAATGGAAAAATGAATAAAATTCAAGTTTATTGTTTGAAAAGGTCAAAATAGCATATTTGAAGTATTTTAAGATAAAATTATATAATCCAACATAGAATTATGACTTAAATACCAAACTAGCAGTAAAATAAATTATTTACCACTTGATTGCCGAATCTCTGTCATGCTCTGCTGGATCCATAACAGACTCAAAAATAGCGTCATCCTCATCAGCCGTTAGCTGATCTCGACCCGTATCAGCAAGGAGTTTCTGGCGCTGCTCCATAAACTTTTCCTGCATTAACAAATTAATAACATAATATCTTATTTCATTATAATTTAACAAGCAGAACAGTTACTAATACTGCATAAAATGAAATATGCTTACATGGCTCTTGCTGGATTTATCATCCTGCCATGTATACGAAACAGGCCCGTCCGGATTTACATGCTCTACAGCATGCGTACGAGTGAACAAGTCCATACAGTCCACGGGACCATGCGCCTCAGCTTCCTGAAGTTGATTTTTACATACAATTATTATACATTTAAAATTATATAGCATAAACTATTTACAATTATCATTCTGTAAATTTACTAACTCCTGCCGATACTGCTGAAATGACTTAGATCCTCCACGATGAGTGACGTGTTTTTTATTTCTATTTGCAAAGTTTCTATCCGACTCTGCCTGTACATTCAAAATTTGATGCATTATTTTTCGATCACATCAAATTAATAATTCAAAATTTGAGCCCCTCAGTCCTTTTTTTGGTACATCTATCTCCTCCGATCAACAAAATAATCAATCATTTTTTCTATTTGACAAATGAGAAGTTCAAAATTTAATATTTATTTTCAAGAATACAAAGTCGAAAAAGATTATTTTCATAGTCGTATAATATTTGAATTTAAAGAACTACTTCACAAATTTAAAAATATTTTAAATAGGGTACATTTTATTTTTTAACGTATCGATATAAAAAAATTGTATAATTTTTTTTCCATGGTCATGCATCCTACTTCCCATTACAAACACAGTAAGCATTTACATTTCGTATATTACTTCGTCTCAAACGATTCAACAAAATTTCGGCAGCATTTCCCTTTTGTTCCCTGCATTGTACACAAATGCGTGTACGTAGGAAACAAAAAAGAAAAGTGAGGCCGAAATTTTATGAACCGTTTGAGACGAAATAATATACAAAATGTAAATGCTTACTGTGTTCATAACTTATCCAATACAGAGACAAATCCAACAAACATTGTATCATATGAATATAAATGGTCGTTATTTGAAAAAAACGACTATTTATATAATGATCATTTAAAACACTCGTCAGACGGGGCCAAAAACTGTCTAAGGGATATTAGTTAATTAAATGTGCGCATTTTACGAAAAAATACAGTTTTACTAACTGTTCACATTTACAAAAATATATTTTAATTTAACACATTTATTCGACGTATTACATCAACTTAAGGCTGCTTTAACATTTTTGTCATTTTTCAATACACACAATTATAATTTAGACTCATGCATTTTTTGTTTCATAAGTCAATACGTGCACAATATAATACTCATAACTCGTTCATTCATTTTATCTTATTCCAACTAACACAATACAATGATAGTAGCGCTACACAATATACAATCTTAGAATCAAGCCATACACAACGATTTACATATATATGAACAACCATAAATTATATATGTTTTTCACAATTTCACGATAAAAGATGAAATAGGCATACCATGTGATGCTATAAACCGTTATTACACTATTGGAAACAATTACAATTACTAAATAATCCTAATTTATCAATTTATGCAAATTTACATTTAGGGTAAAAATTTGATTTTTGACGAAAATAAGATATTATACCTGAGATTGAGAGCAATATAGGTTGATTAGACAGCTGTGGAGGATCCTGATGCTCGAAATTAGAGATTGAAAGCTTGGAGAAGGGAATTGGGTTTTTTTGATTTAATTTTCATATGTGATACCGAGGAAGAAGAAGGCTCGGCTGAACCCTATAATTCGCGAAATTCCGACGGCTTTCGACGGCCGGTGACGGCCCGTCGAAAGCTATTGGAAAACAGCCGTCGGAAGCCGTCGCCCCTTGCTGTCGGAATTAGAGCTTTTTTTAGTAGTGCATCCACTATTTATAATATGGAACATGCTTAGATCATAGACAAGTTATAACTTCAGCTACAATATTAGAAAATCCAAGTTTCCAAAGAAGCTATCGTTCCTCAAATAACTTAATACGCACTGTAAATAAAGTGGCTACATAGTTGGGAGATACTTATTGCCTATTAACGGAAAAAATGATAATACCTTTATTCTATCCCTTTTACCACCTATAATTTGTTGTGAGGAAATTTCAATTGATTTGCACTAACTCCAAAAGCACAATGGAATGTTAAAGCGTAGAAACAATCAAAAAGAAGGATCTAGCTTGTCGAATAATTATCAACCACAAATTCAATGAAAAATAATCACCAAACAAAGAAATACAGAAGAGCGGAGAACACAGAGATCTAAAGTGGTTCGGCTAGATTGCTATGTCTACAGACCCAACGACCATTCTTTATTTCACTGAAGAAAGAGAGTACAAAAGAGAGATTACAAAATTATAGGTAGTAGTAGAGAGACTAACCTATAATTACAAATTGAATAATCAATTTATCCAAAAACTTACTTACACTCAAAACCCCTAATTGATTGACTGCAAAAATTAGGGTTTACCGAAGAAGAGGATAATTGTGGATGTTTTCTCACACGCTTACAAAAATATGAAGATGAACTTCCTTTATTTAAATAGGCATGAAAATGAAGGATGTTTGGAGATGAAGAAAATTAATTTTCAGATTATGTTTGAAATCTTTCCGAATATCCATGGTTTAATTTCTATGTAAATGGATAATGATGATCTTGTTTTCTATAATTTTCCTTGCTTGAATCAATCTCCATCAGCAATCTTTTCTTTCTTCATATAACAAATTCTTTGACCAATTAATTGGTTAGCAATTAATTAGTTTCTCTTCTCTAAAGGATATCACATATATTCTTCCTCTTTATCTTTCAATATATAGCATAATTAATTGATTGACTGAATCAATTAATTATTTTCTTGTCTT
This sequence comes from Allium cepa, assembly GCA_030765085.1. NCBI lineage: Eukaryota > Viridiplantae > Streptophyta > Magnoliopsida > Asparagales > Amaryllidaceae > Allium > Allium cepa. Next base: position 453,722,627 of record CM060938.1, on the reverse strand, counting down.
CTTTGAAAAATATTTGAATCATATAAATTCAACACTCCACCTTGATTCAAATATAACAATCTCTCTACATCACTATATCTCGACAAATTGTTGGGTCTATGTTAGCAAGCTCAATGTAAACTATTTTGGGCAATATTGCCCAAATAGAGCTTCCAAATCTTTCCCAAGCATAAGAAAGATAGTATGCACATCAGCAAACATAATGCATACGAGAAACTACCAAAATTCTTCAACAAATCTGATGTTGGAGACGAACATGTAGATACTAATCTTCGAGAGACCAATGGATATTTAACAGCGCGCTTCACCTTCTCTATTCCAAATTGAGTGAGCACATACTCAATATTATCTACTCCTTTCTCGTCCACAAGATTTTTGCTAAACTTTCCTAATTCAGCATCAGTAGACTCGTCAACAAGCTCCACAACATTGAAAGCATAAGATGAAGAATCATCGCTATAAATATGCATACAAATAGGCCAACTGAACCAGAAGGCCTTTCCAGCAAGTGGGCTTCACCTAGAGTCTGAACCTCTGTAATCTTCTCATCAACCATGGTATCATCGGAAATACCAATATCTCTTCAAATATGGAAACAATCTGATGACCCCAAATATGTTTGGCAATTTTCTGTCCTTGCAATGTCATCACTTGATAGAGGCTCCACCTACAATAAAGACCTCTCATCAAATATTGGATGTCTGCTAGTCATAATTCTCCTAGTTGTTTTACACCACAACCTATACCTCTTCACTCTTTCTCTATAGCCTACAAAATGTGTTTGCTTTTCCTAGGCTTCAACTTATCATGTCTCTCATCTTCTAAATAAGCTGAACAACCAAACACTTTAAGGAATGAATAATCAACAAGCTATCTTTTCCATATCTCTTCTGGGATCTTCATATCTATGGAAAAAGGTGTGCGGTTGATGAGAAATACTACCATAGATATCGCTTCTGCTCAAAATCTCTCTTCTATACCAGCAGTCATTCTTAAGCTTATAACTCTCTCCCACAATATCCGACACATGCTCTCTGCCACTCCATACCAATGTGACTCAACAGAAATAGAAAAATCTCTAATTACATGCTCGGACTCACAATAGTTAGTGAATTCTTGTGACATAAATTCACTACTATTTTCAACTTTGAGAACCTTCAAACGCTTCCTCGACTGCTTCTCTACCAAGGTCTTCCACTTAAAAAACTGGACAAATATTTCGTCTTTGGTCTTTAATAAATAGACCCAGACCTTACGTGAGAAATCATCCATAAATAAGATAAAGTAACTGGCTCCACCAAAAGATACAATTGAGGTGGGTCCCCGCACATAAGAATAAACGTACTCTAGAAACGCTGTAGCTCTAGGTCTTCCAACATCAAATGTGACATGTTTCTTCTTTCCAAAAGAACAATCTCCACAAGAACTAGGCTTCGACTGACAAACACCATCAATCAACCCACGCTTCTTTAATACTTCAAGACTCTCCTCATCAACATGACCTAATAAAGATGCCATAACTGAGTAGAATCTGAAATACTAGAATCAGTAGAAACCATCTACTCTTCTAAGACTGTCTCTCCATGAAGCACATAAATATCATTAACTCGCACCCCTTTCAGCACTACCAAGGAACCCTTCGCCACTCTCAAATTCTCTCCATCTATTATTATTCTCATACCAAGTCTACTCAAAGTTCCAACTGATAACAAACTTCCATGCAGCATCGGAACATGTCTAACATCCGTGATAGTCCTAACAACACCATCATACAACCTAAACCTCACACTTCCAACGCCCACAACATGACAAGATGTGTTATTCTCCATATGAACTGCTCTGCCATCAATTTTCTTATAACAGAAAAAACAGCTCATGGCGTCATATGACAAGAGGCTCCAGAATCAATCACCCATCTTGTATGTTGTAAAGGTGAAATACCGGCTGAAAGTAATGATGTACTACTATCACTTTTATCCGCATCTGATCTAACTGCTGGCGAAATTAAAGCTTTCTCCTTTTTCTCTCTCTTCTTTGTAAGAGCTAGACAATCCCGTATGAAATGTCCCTTCTTCTTACAATAATAGCAAGCACCCCTTCTAGGACCCTTGAAGTGGGACCCATGCATATCTCTACCTCCAAGATGCTTCTGCCTTTTATCTCTTTCTTTAAATGAACGAAGTTGTTGCTGAAGAACACCGTCATTAGTTTCACCTTCCATGTCCCAAAAAATCCTTTTCTAACAAATTTAATGATGCCATAATTTTTCATACCACTACTGAAAGAATTTTCCATTGATAACTAATCTAGAACAAGACAACTCGCTCTGATACCAAACTGTTGTGCGGAAATTTCAATTGCTTTGCACTAACTCCAAAACTGCAGTGGAATGCTAATGCACGGAAATAATCAAAAGAAGAATCTAGCTTATCGATTAATTACCAACTACAAATTCAATGAAAAATAATCATCAAACAAAGAAATACAGAAGAGCGGAGAACACATAGATTTAACGTGGTTCGACTAAGTTGCCTACGTCCACGAACCCAACAACTATTCTTTGTTTTACTAAGGAAAAAGAGTACAAAAGAGAGATTAAAAATTATAAGTAACAGTGGAGAGACTAACCTATAATTACAAATTGAATAACCAATTTATCCAAAAACTTACTTACGCTCAAAACCGCTAATTGATTGACTGCAGAAATTAGGGTTTACTGAAGAAGAGGATAATGGTGAATGTTTTCTCACACGCTCACAAAAATATGAAGATGAACTTCCTTCATTTAAATAGGCATGAAAATGAAGGATGCTTGGAGATGAAGAAAATTAATTTTCATATTATGTTTGAAATCTTTCTGAATATCCATGATTTAATTTCTATATTAATGGATAATGGTGATCTTCGTTTCTACAATTTTTCTTGCTTGGATCAATCTCCATCAACAATCTTTTCTTTCTTCATATAACAAATTCTTTGACTAATTAATTGGTTAGCAATTAATTAGTTTTCCTTCTCTAAAATATATCATATATATCTTACCTTTTTATCTTTCCATATATAGCATAATTAATTGATTGACTGAATCAACTAATTATTTTCCTGTCTTTTTGGGAAAATATTTGAATCGTATAAATTCAACATATCTGTTAGGTGCGGCTCGCATTGTATTAGAGTGGGTGCATAGATTAGATTATGATTAGTCACACATCGTAAGATATTCTAAAAGAAATCAGCATGTATATGAGATTGGTGCATGTAACAACAAGGAATTCCTTTTGTTACAAATAAATGTTGCCATGAAAATATATGTGCCCTGGGAAAATGTAGGGATATCCAATCATGACACTGACACTAAAAAGAGAGCTTTGTTCAGTGGTCTTGTCTCTTCTACACTAAATGAAGTGTGCGCATAGCAAAAGATGCGAGGGGGTGCCGAAAAATACAACATGGTATCGGAACCGATGGTTCGATGGAACCAATATGATGCAACATTGACCTGAAAATGCTCCAATACGTGGCTTGAGTTCGTGATCCTCATTAAAGTGGAGTTATAACTTAGAACACGGCCTGCTCCAACCGTGGAAAAGAGAACTCTTTGTGAAACAACTTGGCCTAACTACTGGAGGTGGTAGCGACCTAATCTAAACTGCTTGAGGTGTTAGTGACCTTATCCAAGTGTTTGAGGACTCTGTATAACTTCAAGTTGAATTGAGAAAAATGCCCGTCAAAGTGGAGATCTGTTAGGCGTGGATCGCATTGTATTAGAGTGGGTACGTAGTTGAATTATGAGTAGTCCCATATCGTAAGATATTCTAAAAAAGAAATCAACATATATATGGAATTGGTAGCATGTAATAATAAGAGATTCCTTTTGTTATAAGTAAATGTTGCCATGAAAATATATGTGCTCTAAGCGGATGTAGGGATATCCAATCATAACGCTGGCACTAAAAGAACTTCGTTCAGTGGTCTTTCTTCTTCTACACTAAATGAAGTGTGCGCATAACGGAAGATGCGAGGGGGTGCCGAAAATTACGACATAGTATCAGAGCAGATGGTTCGATGGGACCAATATGATGCAACATTGACCTAAGTATGCTCCAGTATGTGTGGTTTGAGCTCATGATTCTCATTAAGGTGGAGTTAGAAGTTATAATGCAGCCTGCTCCAATCGTGTGAAAGAGAACTCTCTGTGAAACAGCTTGGCCCAACTGCTGGAGGTGGTAGCGACCTAATCTAAATTGCTGGAGGTGTTAGCGACCTTATCCAAGTGTTTGAGGGATCTGTATAATTTCAAGTGGAATTAAGAAAATGCTCGACAAGGTGGAGATCTGTTAGGTGTGGCTTGCATTGTATTAAAGTGGGCGTGATTGGATTATGATTAGTCCCACATCGTATGATATTCTAAAAGAAATCAGCAAATATATGGGATTGGTAGCATGTAACAACAAGCGATTCCTTTTGTTATAAATAAATGGTGCCATGAAAATATATGTGCTCTGGAAAATGTAGGGATATCCAATCATGATGTTGGCACCAAAAAGAGAGCTTCGTTCAGTGGTCTTGCCTCTTCTACACTAAATGAAGTGCGTGCATAGCCGAATATGCGAGGGGGTGCCGAAAAATACAACATAATCTGCCTATTCGATGCAAAGTACAAATGTAAAATATAATTTAGCTAACAAAAGCTTTAGTGTTATCTTATCAAGCAACATAAGCCTTCCAAAATCAGTGGAAAATAATGCCAGAGAAGGCTTTTTTGGGTTATGGAATAAAACAAATCCATTTATCTTCATGATCACAATTCAATGTGGGCTTGACACAATGGCAGTCATTGCTAAGTTTGCACTCAATGAAGGGATGAGCACTTTCACATTCACTGCCCACCGCCATATGTTAGCTACCCTTATCCTAGCTCCATTTTTTGTAGCTTTGGAAAGGAATGCTCTATCTCAAATCACGCTATCTATTATTTACAAGGAATTGGAACTGGTTTGTTAGCGTAGCATTCAAAACCTTCTTGTCCAAATTGATTTTTAGTAATAAAAATTTATTACCACCCAACTGTTTTGCTACATTGGCATTTGGTTTCATTTTATTCGAGTGAACAAAAATAATGTCTCATGTTTTTTTTACTTTAGGAGCATATTTGATCAGAACATGTACAAAAAGTGTTTGCTGAAGATGTGAAAATTTTGCACTGGAAATCATGTTTCATTCAAAATAATACTCAATCAGTCTTACACAGTGGTACTTATATAGTTTACATATACACCGAGTTATTTAGCATAATGATATTGGGCCGAATATCAGGCCTGTCCTATAACCGATATAAGGTACAGTATTATAATTATCATTGAGCCACTTTTATTTTCGAACTCTCCCCTCAATTCCATCTAGGGTTTTCTTTTTCTTCCTTCGTCTCTCCACCCCCGCCTTTAATTTTGAGCTCCTCCTTTAATATGATGAAATTTTTGATTGATGGCGGTTTCAAAAGAATGTCTTCTCTTTGATAAAAGGATGGAACGTGATTCACTTTCAGTCTCCCGTTTAAAACTCTCTCACGAACAAAATGTAAATCAATCTCAATATGCTTTGTTCGCGAGTGTAAGATTGGCTTGGCGGTAAGAAATACTGAGCTAAGATTATCGCACCAGATAATTGAAGTGTTTTTTAGAGCGATTTTAATTTCACGTAGAAGTGACTCAATCCAAGTGATCTCTGCTGCAGTGCTAACTATTGATCTATATTCTACTTCAGTGTTGGAGCGTGAAACAGTAGCTTGTTTGTTGGTGCTCCAGGAAATAGGGTTACTACCTAGATAGATGCAAAACCTGATGTCGACTTTCTACCATCAGAGTCGGTAGCTCATTCTGCATCTAAGTAAGCTTGTATGTTTAATTCTTTTGTCTTGTTGAAGTGCAGACCATGGTTCAATGTTCCCTACAGGTAACGTAAAATACGTTTTACAGCTCTCCAATGGTCACCGAGTGGTTTATGCATGTATTGACAAACTTTATTTACACTATAACACACATCTGGTCTGGTTATAGTAATGTGTTGCGGAGCACCCATAAGCATCTATATTATCTTTCATTAGCAATAGCTTCGCCTTTGCCTTTTGAGAGTCAAAAGTTGCTAATCATAGGGGTAGGTAAAGGTTTGGCTTGATCCATGTTTTCCTTTTTCAGTATGTCAAGTATATACTTTTTTGACATAGAAATAGCTCTAAATTTCATTTGCGTATAACTTCTATGCCCAGAAAGTAGTGTAGATCACCCAAGTCCTTTACAGAGAAAGCTTGATTCAAGTGTATGATAGTCTGATCTATGATTTTACCGTCATTTGTAATGATAATGTTATCATCCACATATATCAACATGTATGTGATTTTGTCTTGTTTGTACCGAATATATAAAAAATTGTCTGATTATATTGGTGTGAACCCTAGTTCTGACAAGGTTGACTTGAGCTTTTCATTCCAGACACGAGGACCTTGTTTTAAACCGTATATAGCTTTGTGTAGTTCACATACCAACCTGCCATTGACTCTTTTCTTATATTCTTTAGGCTGTTCCATGAGTACATCTTCTTTTAGATCTCCATTGAGAAATGCATTATTACATCCAGCTGTCCGATTCTCCATTTATTATGTAGTGCAATAATTAAGATAACTCTTATTGTAGTTGGTTTGACCACAGGAGAGAATGTTTCTTTAAAGTCAAAACCATATTGTTGATTATATCCCTTGGCCACTAATCTTGCTTTATATTTGGATATGCTACCATCTGGGTTTCTTTTTTATTTATAAGTTCATTTACACCCAACTACATTGCAGTCCTTTAGTATAGACATGAGGCTCCATGTCTTGTTTTTGATAAGTGCTTAATATTCTTCATCCATTGCATGTTCTAATTATTGATTGTAAAGTCTTCTTCATAGCTACTTGGTTCTGTTTGATCTAATTGTGCATTGTATACTTTAGGCTTGAAGATTCAACTCTTTGATTTTGTGATCATGTGATGTCCTATCCTTGCAGGAGATGAGTCATGACTACTGTTGTTGTCATCAGTGTTTTGAGACTTAGGGTGAGGTGAATCTCCTTGCTCCTGGCTATTATCATCATTCTGGTACGTGTCATTAATGTTGTCGAGGACCTCCTGAGGACCAAGACCTGATCCAGTTCCTTCTCTGGATAAAATGAGTTATGGTTCCTTGTTTTTCCCCAACTCTTCATCAATAGGATCAGTGTTTTTGCCAGAAACAACAAGTATTGAGGGTATGAATGTATTGCCTTTATCATGCACTTTCTTTGTTGTTTTAGCACCTTTATCTACAAGCGGAAAAATACTTTCAATAAATACAACATGCCTTGAAATAAATATCCTAACATTACTACTTAAACATCTGTATCCCTTCTGATTACTTGCATAACCTAGAAAAGTACATGGAGTTGAACTGAGACTTAATTTGTGATTATTGTAAAGTCTAAGACATGGAAAGCATAGATACCCAAATGTCTATAGATCATGATAGTCGGGTTGACTTCAAATAGTACTTCAATGTGATTCATATGTTCGAGTATTTTTGTAGGAAGTCTGTAAATAGTATAAACTGTCGTGTTAAAGGCCTCTGGCCAGAATTTCATAGGCAGGGAGGCTTGTGCTAACAAAGTTAGCCCAGTCACTACTATATGTCTATGCTTTCTTTCAACAAGCTCATTATGTTTTGATGTGTAAGGGCAAGTTGTTCTGTGGATTATACCTTTTTTCAGAAAATATTCTTTTAATGGCTTATATTCTCCTCCTCCATCTGTCTGCAATATTTTGAGTTCGCTATTTTTTTGTTTCTCAGCTTGTGTTATGAACTATATAACTTCCTTGTGTGCATCTGACTTTGACTTTAGGAAATATAACAAAGTATATCTAGAATAGACATCAACAAAAGATATATAGTACCTGAAACCATAGTCAAAGTTTATTGGTGCTGGTCCCCATAGGTCTGTGACCACCAGTTCTAGTGGTTTATTAATAATAGTGTTAGAGTCAGCAAATGGCAATTTATGACTTTTGCCTAGTTGATAGTAAGTGCAGATAAATGGTAAAGGTACAACAAAAGGAATATTATTATTCCTAAGAACTTGTTTTACAACATTTATACTAGCATGACCCAGTTTACAGTGCCATAGATCAAAATTTTCTTTGCCATTCTTTATACATGATTCAGAACTATTACACCACATATTTCTAATTTTGTCTTTTCCTATGTTTTCAAGGTTGAACTTGTACAGACCCCTGTCCAGTTTACCCTATAGCAATATATCCTGACTCAGTAAGTCTTTTACTACACAAAATTTAGGGTGAAACTCAAAATACACGTTTTTGTCAATTGTAAACTGAGATACACTCATTAAATTCATTTTAATTTGGGGAACTCTTGACAAATTATTAAGGTAGAGATGTCTTCTACTTTGAATACTGCTAGTTCCAACATGTGTAATTTTTATGGCTTAACCATTTCCCATATGTATAGTATGCATACCTATATATTCCTTATAGTCAAGATTGAGATTTTGGAGATTATTTATGAGATGATTGGTGGCACCTGAATCTGGATACCAATCTTCACTTGTGATGTCCTCTGGTCCGGTAAGTCCTTCTGAATTTAAATGTTGCATTCTTGTGCCTTCTGTCTGATTGTTCGATCTTTAGTCCATATGTGCCATGTTTGCATTTGAACCATAGTTTCTTTGATTTCCTTGACTTTGCTGACGTAGGTAATCTCAGTATTGAGTCTGAAGTAGCACTGTCTTCCAGTGTGTCGAGGCTTTTCACAAATTTGACATTTTGTTCCGTTGTTCCATCTATTATTTTTGCCTCTTCCCCTCTGACTGGTACCACCTCTCTGATTGTATGATTCTTGTCTGATATTTGGATTTTCTTGTCTTTTTCCTTGAGTCTTGTTTTTAGAACTTGAAGCATAGATTATTAACAGATTTGTATTACATTCTTTTCTTTGCTCTACCATTCCTTCATTCCTTCATGTGATAGGAGAATTGAATGAACATGCTGCATGTTGGGTAGATTTTGTTGAGATGAAACGATTGCAACAACTGATTCATATTCAATATCAAGTCCATTTAGTATAGTGAGAATTTGCTCAGTCTCTGACATTGTATGACCAATAGTGTCAAGAAGATCACAATATGAGTTTATCTTGGTTAAGCGTTCTCTCGTTGTCATATTATCCTTATTTAAGTTCTACAGTTGACGCTTGTAGTGCATGATTATTGCTGCTGATTGTGTGTTGAATATTTGTTGTATTGTAGTCCATATCTCATAGGAGGTCTTACATCCAACTATTTATGATAACAAGCCTGAACTAATGGATGATAGCAGCCATGCTGCTAGTAGACTATCATGTCTCTGGTAGTTGAACTCCTTATTGATGACTCTCTCCCCTATGTTATTTGTGATCATTCTTGCAGGTGTAATAGCAGTGTCCTATAGATAATCTTTTAGTCCATAGCCTTTTATGCTGGTTTCGACTTGATATTTCCATAATATACAGTTATTTTCATCTACCGCAGTGGTGACTAAATGATTCTTTGGTTTGATAATGTTGTAGGGATTCATTTCAGGCTCAGGTGGTTCTTGATTTCTTGGTCTTGGCCCTTCCGGATTCTTGTTACCATTTGATGTTGTAGATGAAACATTATCATCTTCAGCCATGATGGATTAACAGGAAGTGTAGTTGAGATTCTTGATAGGACTCAATCACTGTGCAGTCAAGCTTGCAAATCTTGATGCAAGATTCTTGGCGAGGCACCTTTGGTGGGATTCCTTGGTAACTAATATGGTGAGAGAGATGATATTACAATTTTAGATGATGAGAATGCAAAATAACCGAGAGCAACTGAAGGTGGTGGATGATGATCACGATCTGACACCCCATCTGGATGGCTCAGTGATGCTGCCAATTACTCTCTGATGAGATTACTGTCATTTGACAGTTTTATGGCTCTGATACCATAAAAGTGTTTGCTGAAGATGTGAAAATTTTGCACTGGAAATTATGTTTTATTCAGAACAATATTCAATCAGTCTTACATTGCGGTATTTATATAGTTTACATATACACTGAGTTATTTAGCATAATGATATTGGGCTGAATATCATGCCTGTCCTGTAACCGATATAAGATACAGTATTATAATTATCATTGAGCCACTTTTGTTTCTCTAACTTGTACTATATGTGTGATTACGACTCTCTTCATCTACAACTTTCGCTGGTACAATGGCCAATATTATTCACTCTATAACATTTGTGTTGGCATGGATTCCAAGGTAAGTCATATTACAATTTCAAGACAAAATAAATAAATAAAATAAATTCATGACCAAGTTTAGTTTATTTGTTAGAAGGTTAGAAAGAGTTCGCAGGAAAGGTTGTATTCCGAACATGGTGGGGACAACAGTTTTGCTTGAGTGCCATGGTTATGGCATTGTACAGAGGTCCGACTATAGTAAAAGCGCATTCTCAAGTAAAATAAGCACTAAACCTTTGCACACTAATAATGGAAGCAGGGATAAGATTAAAGACTCTATATTTTTTATAATTTTTTTGCTTTGCTTGGTCTTGTTTCGTCATACTCCAAGTAGGTAACTAAATCATTAATAGGGCTGTCAATGGATACCGAAAAATCCGAAATCCGTCCGCATCCGTCCGCATCCGTATCCGAAAAACGGATAATATCCGATATCCGAAAAAACGGATGCGGATGCGGATAGGAAGACATCTGCATGTGAAAATTATCCGTCCGTTCTTTGTCAAGATTATAGTATAAATTATATGTATTTTAGTATAACGAAAGATATTTATTTATTATTTATTAAGTTAGTAATTTATATTATATGAAATTAATGCTTATTAACTGTTTAAAACTTTTTATTACCGCCATATTTGTTTATATTTAACACTTTTATCATCAATTGGACTGAAAATATGTATGTTAAATTTAAAATTTATATTTATATTTCTTGATTTTTCAGTCGTTAGCGGATAAGATAATTATCCAATATCCGTTCGTATCCGCGGATGCGGACATTCCATTTTCGAAAATCATTTCGGATGCAGATGCGGATATGGCACTATCCGCATCCGAAAGTATCTGCTGACAGACTTAATCATTAATTGATATAACCATATGTAGTGCTATATGTATATACGGCATTTTTCACTATAGACTATCACTTTAAAGGAATATGCACTTGAGATTGGACTCCTTGCATTAAATTTGCTTCCCTGGTGCAGTTGATAGCATTGCATTAGCCGCATTGATAGCGCAAGGATACATGACAGCTTGGATACTTGGTTGGAATTATAAGCTTCTTGCTAAAGTTTTTTGCGGTATATATTTAAAATAAATTTCTTATTTATTTCATGACTCAGTGAATGCACATATCTAACCTTCGATATACACTCTTATGAAATTTTAAAAATAAATTTAACAAGAATATATTGTTATTCAAGCTTGCTCTTTTTTCTTATCCAACTAATGTGTATTCAATATTCATCATACAAATATAGAAATGCTTGTATTTCTTCTTTCATAAAAACAGGCAATTGTATGCTCAAGGATGACTTACTACTTCCAAGGATCAGTAATGCAAGACAAGGGGCCAGTTTTTAACATCATTTAGCCCCTTAGACATGATTCTTGTAGCTATACCTGGATTCTTATTACTGGGAGAAAATAATTTCTTAGGAGGGTGTGTTTCTTTATACTAATAAGCACTTATTGCTTGTACTTAATGGCGAGTATATAAACAACTTATACCGGTTATTATCCTATTACAGCAACTCATTCCATTTTCAGACCAACTCCTTATTTCTTGCTCAAGCCTCACTATAGCGCTACATGAGTTTCAACTTGAAGCAACAAGTTTGAGTAAATATATAGCAACTCCTACCAATTTTTATCCTCCGTTTCAGCTTGATGTAGCTTACCCATTTGCATTTTTATTACCTTGCTCCATTTTTTCTTGCTCAACATGATGTTAGGCGATTTTCACTCCTCACCATGAAGCTTGTAATTTTGCATAGGCCTGTCAAAATTCAGTAAACTCATTTAACCCTACCCTTTTAACCTTATTTTAGACAGGCCGGGCCTTCTCCAAATTATTTCCTTAGCAACCCGTTCAACCTGTCTACTCTTAATACAACCTGTTTAATGTTGTTGCCGACACCACCCAGTTGCTTTCCAAACCCTAAATCAATGGCGATTGCTCATTATTTCGTGGATTCAAACTATTCTTTTGTTGGGTCGAGTTGATTTGTTCTTCTTCACACCTACGAGTCTTCCTCACGTCGATTTTGATCCCAGTTCACAACGAATAAGGCCGTAAGCAAGGAAGAGGTTCGGAGGAAAAGGAGGCATAAAGGTATTTCGTCGATTCAACTTTTTCCTGTTATTTGATTTAGTTACGATTTGTTGCTTTGTATTATTTGTTAATTTACAGTTTTAGTTGTTTTAGTTTTGATTCATTGGCCAATACATGATACAAAATTTAACTGTCATTGATGAATTTGCTTCTTTTTTGAGAATCGGTACTTTATTATAAATTTGGAATTTTGATTTATTTTAAAATTTTGAGCTTTGAATACGGCTGTTGGATGTTTAAATCAATTCCATTCAAATTTAAAAATATTCAGAAGTTTGATGTGTATACATTCTTTTAACAATTTTTCACCGAGCAACGCTTGGATTTTGAGAAAGCAATTTCTATTTTCAACAAGTTTTTATTATTATTGTGCCATTGTTTCATGCTGCAATAAATTGCTTTCTTGCACTTAATAATAAAAGGAAAAATATTTGCTCTTTTATGTAACTATTTTGTTTAAATAATAGTGTTCAGCTTATTACCCTGTGCGGCTGTATATCAATTGAACATATGACCTCTAAACTAAATATGTGCAAAACAGTGAAATATTGTACATAGACTAAAGAATATAGTGATTAACAAGAGGAGTTATTGGACTAGCCCTCAGCAAATGACACATTATACACACAAATCATTGGACTGGTAGAAAATCCTAGCAAAAGAGAACATACTAATGAATTTAATACTAGTAGATGTATTAATGGAGGGAGATATGATGAAAGTTGAAAAACAAAAGCACTAAACAATGCTACTTGAGGTGTTCATGAAAATATTCAACACAAAGAAAGAACATAGCACGATCTGCATCATACGTTTCACAAATTAATATCGTGCCAACTATAAACAACATATCAAAAATGAACTGCTGATTAATTGTATGATACAATATGGTATGTTCATCCAGGTCTGTAAAATTCAAGCCAATGCAAAATATTTGCTGGGTTACATTGAAAATACTACAAACTAGGTTTTGACACTTTTGTGAACCAAAGCATTAAATTTTGCACGCATCTTGTTTGAAACCACCATCTCAAAGAAATTAAAATCTCATCTGTAATTTCGATTGACATCATAAATTGATATTACGGTCAAAATTATGTACATTGCTTCAGTATATTTTCTTTTATATATTTTTGGCACTTCATTACTTTTTTTTACAACAAACTTTGATTGTCAAACAGTAAAACAAGCAAAACCTAAAAATCAAGTATTCAAATTCATATGAATTGTTTCTAGTTTTGTGCTCGCATGTATCATAGATCTGCTCATGCAGAGGATGAAACACTAATAATTAATTTTACTAGTAACGTCAACTTGAAATAAAAAGTGCTCCATGTAAGAAAATACGGCCTAAGAAAGTGGAAAGGTTTGCTGCTGTAATTCTTTCACCTAACTCTTTATCACAGTGCATTAAGTAATTTTTGTATTTTTAAATAGAGTTTTGAACATTCAAAATGGATTATTATTACCTGTGCCTGATAGCCAATTTTCCTTGCAAATATTTTGTTTCAAAGTAGTAAATATTTTTTTACATATTCATCTCATTGTGTCTTGGTATTTCACCTATTTGCATCCATTTGCTTACTGTATATAAGTTTTGTATTTTAAACATGAAAATTGAATAACAACAACAGAAGGCATTATTCCTTTATCTACATTGCATACTGAAATTTATATTCTTTTTCCTCAAATTTTAGATGAACATTAATGCGTGTATTGACTAAAGAAAACTACCTTGCAAATTTTTTAGCATAACATGTTACCCATCTTTCCTTCCACATATTTCATGCTACAACAATTGATGTTTTAAAATTTTCCGAAGCCATAATAAATGCAGTAGATGGTGTAACGAATTTTTTTTTGACTATTCGTTTAGTTCTGGCTTGAAATTTAATGTTCGCGAAGTGTACAATATGTTTTTATATAAACTTTGTGCATCAAAGGAATTATGTGTTCAGAAAAGATAAACATGAAATATCATTGTCATACTCTAGAGCTACAGGTTTGATATGATGTCATTTTAAAGGTTAACCTTTTATAACTGAACATTTTTTAATTATGTTCCACTGCCAATTTATAGTACTAAATGTGCTAAAACAGCTGCAACTTAATTCTTTAGCATTTATGTCTACATGGATATTTCAAAAATGTTTGAGTAATGGATTCAATTTTTGAAATCATACAATTGCTACTTAGGATGATCATTTCAATGAAGTTTTTAACTTACGCATGCTCAGTCAGTGTGAATCTCTCTACGCTTTTCTACATTCTTCTGAAGTAATGCATTATGTGTAGTACAGGGGAATAAATTATGAATTCAGAGACAGCAGTAAATAGTATTGTTAAATAAACAAGAACCTAATATTTACATGTTCTTTGTCTATTAATTGTAGACATATTGTTTGTACTCTATAGGTATACTTGTATTTTTTCTATATTATATAGAGATGACCTATCAATTTATTTAAAGTGAACAAGCACGCCTTTGAAAGAAATTTGATTTGTTTTATGCTCTGCCCTTTCTTTTGATTACAGGAAACATATTCAGATGATGGAACTCTGGAGTGTAACCGAATCAACAGCTTGACAATGTGCTAGCTTTTGCAGGTGCTTTCCCCTTACTTTTATTTCAATCACTCAAATAATGCACTATTGGAATTAAAAATTCAGGACATGTTACAACCTAGCTTAAAACAAATTTTGTAATATATCTTTGATTCCTTTTTAAGCAACAACTTCAGTCATTCATTGAAGTTTGCATCTTCCAGTTTTCTAAACATGATTTATCCTATTTATTTGTTGTATTTGTTAAGAATATATTACTTGCACTTAAGATATATGCTTTTTCTAGTTTATTTAGAGTGGAAAATATTACTCACGATCTAATTCTTGTCCCCATATGACTGTAGTAGAATATCAAGAATAGAGCTGCGCTATACATTATACACTTAGCATATATATTGGTCATCAATCATCAAATTTGCTGCCTTTTTTAATATCTTTATCGGATAGATAAATTATTGGGCCATGTTATTGGTTTCAAACTGGGGATCATCTCAAACTATATTTTGAGTGGAATAGTTTCATATTAGTTTAAATTTTCACACAGGCATGTATGATACTCAATTTACTGCCTTTACATGCTTTTTCAGAAGTGCTGCTGTTTTACATGTACCTTATTTTACCCTTTTATATTTAATTGTAACTATAATTGTAATTTACATGTGCACTTACAGGTTTTTACAATATGGATATTGTTGACCAAGATACTCAATTAGGAAACACACCGGAGTTGGCAGCAGATGTAGATTAGTGGGAAGCTCTTCAAGAAATAAGCGAAAGAAGGGTATATTCCGATGTTTGGAAATACTTTGAAAAAAATGAAACTATTGAGGGTTAGAAACGTACTTGCTTTTGCAAAAAAATGTAAAATAAAATATATATGGGGTGGTATCCATGGGACTAAAAATTTGTTGAATCATGTAGAAAAGTGTTCCTTAATCGATAAAAGCATAGAGGTTAATCAAAGAAATGATTTCGAACAAAAGAAATATAGAGACTTGATGGCTAGAGCAATTATACAACATAACTTACCCTTCAAATTTGTTCAATATGAACGTATTCGTGAGATTCATTCCTACTTGAACAATTAAGTGGAGCATTATTCAAGAAACACTTCGCGCTCCAATGTTATGAAAGTATATGAGATGAAAGAGTCAAACTTAAGGATTTTATAAAATCATGTAGTGGAAGAGTTAGTTTAACATCTGATTTATGGATTTCAGTAAATACGGATGGTTTTATAACTCTAACCGCTCATTTTATTGATAATGAGTGGAATCTACAAAAGAAATTGTTAAATTTTTGTTTAATGGCACCTCCACACTCGGGCTCGGCTATATTTGAAAAATTTCGAGTATGTTGGTTGATTGGGAAGTAGTCGATAAAATATTTGCATGCACTCTAGATAATGCTTCTGCTAACGATAAATTCGTTTATTTACTGAAATCACATCTTTGTCATAGAAAAGCAATGGTTGCGGATGAACAATTTTTGCATGTCAGATGTGCTGCCCACATGCTAAATTTGATAGTGCAGGATGGTTTAAAATGTGTCGCTTCTTTCTTAAGTAACATACGTGAGAATATTAAATATTGAAGGGTTCTCAATCTAGAAAGAAAAGTTCATCGAATGCATAACCACACTTTCATTAAATGACGTTAGAAAAGGATTGCGTCAGGATGTTCCTACTAGATGGAATTCAACTTTTATAATGCTTAAAAGTGCAATACATTATGAACAAGCGCTTTATCGTCTTAAGCTTATTGATTCTAGTTATAGTTATTTTCCAACATCCGAAGAATGGATCAAAGCAAAGAGAATTTCACGGCTTCTAGGAGTTTTTTACGATGCCACTTCATTATTTTCCGGCGCAAATTATCCAACGGCTAACTTATTTTTTCCAAAAATTTTCTTGGTTCATTTTACCTTGAAGAAGTGCACGGAAGAGAATGACTTTGTGTCTCACATGGCAAGTGAAATGTGAAATGCTCAAAAAGTTTAATAAATATTGGAGTGAATTTAGTGTGTTACTTTCCATTGCTTGCATCTTTGATCCGCGATACAAAACAAATTTCGTTCGGTTTTCTTATAACACATTGTATGGCGACTACTTAGAGTTTGAAAGGGTTGAAAGAAAGTTGGAAGCACTATAATGAGTATAGGGAAAGGGTGAGAAAAGAATCGTCCATTGAAACATGTGTCGTGGAAATCGGAATCCACACAATCATTTAGGGGTCCTTACTCGCAAGAATGCGAAGATATGATGGATCGATTTGATTATGCCGAATTTGCTAGCAATCCTCGCAAGTCCGAACTTGATTCTTATTTAGAAGATGGGTTAGTTGATCGTAAAATGCAATTGGATATTCTTTCATTTTGGAAATCGCAACAATTTAAATATCCAATTTTATCTCTCATGGCAAGAGATATTTTAGCTGTTCCAATTACCACCGTCGCTTTTGAAAGTGCATTTAGTATTGGTGGTAGAGTTTTAGATGACTATCGCAGTTCACTTAAGGAGGATATTGTTGAAGCGTTACTTTGTTCAAGAGATTGGTTGTGTGGAACATCTATAATGTCAACAATCGAAGATCATATGGAAGATGTTACCGTTCTTGATAATGAAGAAGCTACTTAATTTTTAACTCCTCTTTTAGCTAATTGATGCATTGCTAGAGGTACACTACATGATTTATAGTTATCTTTCATTTTCTGTCTTTTGGTCATATCGAAATTGTTTTGTTGTTGCTGCTATAAATTTCGTCCATACTATTTTATATGCAGGTTTGGAGAAGAACATGCTAGTGAATTGTGAAGAAATAACCTTCAGTTTACTGTTTTAATTCTCGTTTAATGACTAATTGCATCAGGTGCAGATCACTGCATATTGTGTTTGAATTTACTTTTTACTTTACGTTATGTACACTTTTTACTGTTTGCATCAGGTGCAGATCTCTTTTACAGAAGTCTATGTTGTTGTTCTCCATGCTAGCACCATGTAAACTATGAGTAGCTTCATTCATTTGGAATATATTAATGCAGTTTCTTTCTGTAGTAATTATTTGTTGTATTTTCTCTAATGCACAGTGCGGGATTTCAGTGTTATTCAAGTTGTCATTGTGCAGCTTTTGTTTTGTCTCTACTTTAAGTTGTCATTGTAAAGCTTTTGTTTTGTCTCTACTTTTAAGTTGTCATTGGGCAGCTTCTTCCATAATGAACAAACAAATTTATTATAATTTTTCTATGTGGAGCTAGCAACTGAATACACAAAATTTTAGTTAAAATTTGCTTTATGGGTCATAAGGGTTAACTCATATTAAAAAAAGTTAAAAGGGTTGGATTAAAAATTACGTCAAAAGAGTTGGATCAATCTATGCAACCCTTATGCAACTTAGTTCTACCCTTTTGACACATCTAATTTTGCATATCTATTCTTATGGTTCCCAACATTAAATGCATCAATCTGAATGTAACCTGAAGTAATGTTCTCACTGCTAAGCATTAGTAGCTCCAGATCTCGCAATTACTCATTCAGCATACTAAAGTAGCCACATACACTTATTTAGCCAATAAGCTTTCTATTTTGACTTACACTTGCTTAACAGCTACGTGCCCACTTGCCCCACACTCGCTCTGCCTACCACTTGGCAGCGTAGTATAATATACATATTACTTCATTCAAAGCATGTGCATATATTATTGTACTTTTGTTTTATCACTTTTCCTGATCTTATGTGTGATGATCTTGCCTTATATATAACGTTACCCATCAGGCTTGTTGATGGTTTTTGGTTTTTTAGTTTAATAAAATATCAAGTGGTCTTCTCGTAATGAGGATCACTCTTTCATCTTGCAACGTACACATGAATATTAAGGTATCATAAATTTGACAGTATTGTCAATCAATGTATAAATGATACTTATTGAAAATATGATGGCATGGAGTGTCACTTTCCTTGTTAAAGATAGGATATTAAGTCTAGAATTTAGTGCATGCAAATTCAATTATCTCCTTGTTGCTACCAGGTTCTTTTGCTCCAAACTAGTTGCATGGGAAGGCCAAGATTTCAAGACCTATTAATGTAAAATACCAGTATTTTACGTACTTTAAAAAAATATATCCAAACATTATAGTTAAATTTTGACTAAACAACTAAACTTAAAATATTGTACCAATATAAATTATGATATCATTATAATTAACACAATTTCTTATTCATTCAAAACTCAACTCAATTCATTCACAAAATATGACAATAATTTAAGTTGGTTATATAATATATGAAAACAATATAAATCATTCATAGATATTAATTTGTTGTTATCCTACAAAATTCAATTTCGTTAGAAGTAAATGATTTTATTATTTAAATATTAGAAGTAAATGATTCAGATAAACTCCTAAATTTGTTCACTCAGTGCCAACTGCTTAATCGAAAAATATGAATAAATGAATTAAATAAGTACCAAAATTCATTTTGTCTATTAAAAAATCATCTTAAATCTTGCTTAAAGAAGGGGACTTAGACAAGAATGGTTTTAGTCAAAAATAAATTATCAAACCATTACATTATTTATGGAGCAATCGAGTAGACAGATGTAGGTGGAGCGTAAGGTGGTGACTGAATTAGCAACGGGTGGAAGTGATGCTCAGTTGTCTTGCAGATGGTGCGAGTAAGGGAAGTTAGATAGACAATAGCGGCGGCGTAAGACGATGGAGTTTGAATTGAGGACATTTCAATTTTTCTCAGAGCAGAAAGAATAGCAGTGGGAGAAATTTGAGAAAAAGGGAAATAATTGAAATTGAGGCAGCCATAAAAAATATTGGGCCAAGGCCTCTAGCAAAAGCGTTATGTAGCCAGTCCTCCAGTCTGAATAAAACATATTAAAATAACAATAACACATGTTACCTATTTGTGTTATAAAAGATAACTTTTCTTGTAGTGTTCGAAACATTTCAAAAACACCTTTTATAACTTTAAACGACGAAGAGTAGAGAAGGCAAAGATAAACCCCTATCCCAACATTTTCCTATCCTATTCTCATTATTTCTCTCCAACATTATCTCTAACTAGATTACTAATCCTATTTTATAAGTTCGTAGCGCTATCCCTATCCAAATCTCCCACTATTGCCTATGTTTATATTTTTCCAACTTAATTGACTTCTTCATCATTTTTATCCAAGTTTCATTTCCACTTAAAAAGGAATTTTAAAGGACTTCCATATTTATGAAGTAAAAAAAAATCATCTAGTCCAATCTAGCTCTACTTCACATTTATTTCAAAAAAAACAATAACTTTTTCGAAAAATCTTTAAATTGAAAACTTTTTAAACCCAACAAAATTATAAACTAAGAGTTTCAAAAATGAATTTTTTTTTACCAAAAACCTTTTAATCAAAAATTTTGACTGCACAACTTCTTTTTATTCGCAAACCTTTGCCTTAACAAAATTTCTAATTTATGAATTTCCAAATTTCTATTTTTTTGCTTTCAAAACAACAGCTCCTCAATAAATCCTTTACCTAGGGTTGGATTTTGAAAATCTTTTTCAAAGCAACAACTTCTTTTAATTGTCTTTTCTATTTAATTTTCTTCCTCTTTCAACCCTTACCTCTAAATGTTACTAGCCTGTAGTATTTAACTACTACCTAACATTTACTATTCCCGTAAATGTCACTTGGTTTGTATTTAATGGTTATACCTTAATAGACATTCCTTAAAGCCATTTATTTACTTATTCAACTTTTACTTTAATGGTCTCATTAATCTATTTAGTTTCTTATAACTCCTCACTTATTACACATTCATTGTCTATTAAATTTTTAGAGTTACAACCTTTCCAATTCTATAATCCTATGATTACCTTAAGGATCCCTTTAATTGGTCTATTTATATCCTTATTAAATTCTTATAACCTCTTATTTATTTCACATCTATTACCCTATTAATCTTAGAGTTATAGTCTTTTCCATTTACATTTCTTACAACATGACCTTCGTCATCCATTTCCTAATATATTTATTTTTCCAATCCATAGTCACCTCAACCATCCTTACGGAATACGGTCGTAAACACTTCAATGGTCGGAACTATAGAGTAAATTCAAATTAAGTACATACATACATACATATATATATATATACATACATATATATATATATTAGATTTTTGAAAAATACTTTTAAAATTAACTAGTAAGCCACTT
Organism: Allium cepa; assembly: GCA_030765085.1. Classification (NCBI taxonomy): domain Eukaryota; kingdom Viridiplantae; phylum Streptophyta; class Magnoliopsida; order Asparagales; family Amaryllidaceae; genus Allium; species Allium cepa. The sequence continues at coordinate 453,701,408 of CM060938.1, read as the reverse complement.
ATACGTATACCGATCCCATTAATCGGGTAACCTGACTCTGATATCAAATGCAACAACCCACCCCAAAACGGACCTAATTTTGATCCAATAAAAGTCCATCAAACCTTTTACCCATCTAAAGGCGAGTTATTAAGCTGATAAAATTAAAATATTATATATTACACAAAGCTATCTATCTATATTTCAGAATCTCATAGCAGAATGGATATAACATAATATTAAAAACAAGTACCCACTTCATCAAAAAACCATTTCTGAAACATACCATGTTAAACATTACAACATGTTTACATAAAGCCTCCATAGTACAATATCTTAAAATAACATAACTGTTTGAACTAAGTATAATAAAATACTTAAAAGAATAAATAAATAGATAACTGCCATAAGTTTTCACCTCCACCTTTGTATCCTAAATCAGCATTACCCTCTCTAAACTGTGTTGTAATGAGGAGTGGGTTAGAACAACAATGTCCGGTGAAATAAAAATCTCATGCTTTACCATAATTGTACTTGGGCAGCATTATTTAAATAAGAAATATGTCTTACGTATAAAATCGTAACATACATATAAAGCTAACTGTAAGCCCAAAGGCTTTTCTTGTTCAATCATATAACACACACACACACGTACAAAGTCAATTGTAGGCCCATCGGCCCTTCCAATCCGTCTACACAAAAATCAATTGTAAGCCTGATGTCCCTTCCACTCTGACTATGCTAAGTCAACTGTAAGCCCGAAAGCTCTTTCAGTCTGACTATACAACTCTACGTGACTAGCATATGCGATATAAGAGGAAATACCCAAACCACGTAATAACTCTACAATGGAAATTAAGCGGACATTTATAATTTAAGACTTACAAAATAGACAGATCCACATCATTTAAGACCTAACCCTAAGGTGGGTCTCTACATGGTTCTTCCTCACCGACATCGCAAGAAATCCTATTAAGCACTTAGTACTTACCTAAGAAAGAGGCAGACCCTACCAAATCCACTTTATACCTCAAACCTGAAGTGGGCCCTTCTAAGGATTTCACCTGCTGTATCTAAAACACAATTTATGACCCATAACCCGCTTGTGATATCTCATATTAGTCCAACTATTTATACATACTGTTAGTCATATTAACTGGCCATGTTAACCCTACATTATTGGGACTAACCTCACGTCCAGTGGACTTACTTATTATAGGCATTGTCCTACATTAGTCCGCAAACCGCACCATTGGTTACCTTATTTAAGTGGTAAACATCCATGTTGTTTTGGACTAACCTCAAATCCCTATAACTTAGTCATAACTTATAAATATATCCACTATATACATACATACATACATACATATGAAAGTGCACGAGCAGTACTAAGGATCGCGTAATATAATATATAAATGCGGAAAATGATAATAGTAGTAAAATAAAAATTAAAGTAAGCACGCCAGGAATTTTTATATTGGTTCGAACTTCCCGTTCTACGTCCACACCTGAGCAGCCGAACAGGAATTTTTCCGCCTCAACAGCCGAAGAGGACTTCAACTTAATACAAATAATTTGTTGACGAGTGTGTTCTGAATAACACGGATTGTCCTTTGATAGTACAATTTTCCTATAATCAAATCCTCAAAAATATGTAGTGTGTGCGAAGATTTAGAAGGAGGATAATCTCGTAGAATCTAAGTATATAAATTATTTACAAGATTCTAGCGATATTGAATGAGAATGAATGCTTTTATTTGTGGAAATAAATAGAGAATAGATTTCAGAATCATAAACCAGAATTGGTCATTGTAGGGATGAATTAAACATGTTTATATAGTTGTAGAATAGTTACAATCTTTCATGAAGAGTTTCAATCAAAGGTTGTGACCATATCTCTTGGATTGAAGGTGATTCCTTTTCACGAACGATCGCAACTCTTCAGAAAAATAGCCGTTATTTTCAAGTCGGTTGACTGAAAATTCTGGCCGGTCAGCTGAGTTTAAAATCATGCACAAAACAGAGCATATCTGTGCACTAATAACAGGTTCGGTCAGCCGAGTTTTCTGGTCGGTCAGCCGAGTTTTCTGGTCGGTCGACCGTCCTGATGTTATGTGCACAGATCATATTTTTTCAAGTAGAAAACAATATACAACTATTTGTATGTGTGTGACTATTTGAGGAATGATTTTAACAATATTCTAAGACTCAATATAATAAAATATTAATACTAATCTCTGGATTGTAGCCTTGTCTCCTTTGTAGTGCACAATATACTTTTATTCTCTTTTTGTCGCCTTTGTATAGTATTCTGTTTGTAGTTCGTCTTATGATCTCTGAAGCTTGTGTCATGAATCAAAACCTATGAATCAACATTCTCCCCCTTTTTGATTGATGACAATACTTACGTGACGAAATAGTATATATTGTAATTCTCCCCCTGGATATATGGCGACTTTTCTGCAAAAACTTGTTAGCTTTTATATATTCTCCCCCTTTATCATCGACAAAAAGGAGAGTTTAACCGATGATATAAATTATGTTTCACATAAGTGTTAACATAGAACAATATAAAACAAAATAACTACTACTTATAATGTAAGGTATCAAAAAATTAACATTTAAAGCATGCGATACCCAGGCTTCTTATAATTTCCTAATTTTTAGGAAACCATACCCATTTGGGTGTGGTTGAATCTTTATAAATATAATTTTCATTATTAACTATCATATTAAAATAATTATCAATGTATTTTTCTCTATTTTTCCAATTAATAGGAACCCAAATACTTAGATAATTTCTATTCATGTTTCCTGTTAATGATTTTGTACTTCTAGAGAAATTATCAACATTATAGATCATAGTAGTATTTGAATTTCTATAAAAATTAGATTTAGGCTTTACTCGAAATTTAGTACTAGCACTATCATTTTTACTATACATGAAAGCATATCTAGTGTTATTTCTACGATCAGTTTTATTATATCCTAAACCACTTTTATCATTGTGAGCTTTTGAATTCTTAACATAACCTAATCCCTTTTTATTTGAAGCAGGTTGAGAATTTTCTAGTATTTTGGAAAGATTCTCTCTTCCTTTATTGAAATTCGAGACATTTTTAGAGATGTCATCAAATTTTTTTTTTAGACTGAAATTTTCTAAATCTAAATCTTTAATTTTAGAATTTAAATTATTATTTTCAAAAAATAAAACATCATTTTTATTTTTCTGAATTTCTAATTCTTCATATATTGAAGAAATTTGGGAAGATAAGTTAGAATTTGATTGTTGAGAAATTTCAAGTTCTTCTTCTAATATTTTCTTCTCATCTTTTAGCATATTTACTTCTAAGACTGTCCTATCTAATTTTCTTTGTAAATCTTTATTTTTCTTTTTAAGTTGCTTTGCTAAGTCTACTAATTCAGAATTAATTTCAATTAAATCTTCAAAACTAAGATCACTTACATCGTCTGATGAAGCCACGAAGCACACATTTGCTTGCTCATTTTCATTGTCACTTTCACTTTCTGATGAGGATGATGAGTCTGTGTCATCCCAAGTGACTGAAAAAGCTCTTCGTTTGGTTCTGTCCTTCTTAAAATTGTTCTTTTTACGTTCTGTGTAACGACCCGCCCTTCTGACCGCCCCTAGTCGGTAATTAGACCAAGTTGAAACGTTCAAAATGACGGATTGTTATTCAGTTTATAGAGTTTAAACAGAATCAGCCACAGAAACACAGAATAATTATATTTCACATAAATGAATATTTTCTTACATATATCAGAGTTTGTACAATGCATTAAATTTATACAGCGGAATATTTCTTTAAGTACAAAAATAAATCCCCGAAAAGCTAAAGTGAAGCGTTATCCCCCTCTCTCTCTAACTTCGCTGCGCGAAAATCTTCAAGCTGTAAAATACTGGGTCTGACCCGAGTATTACATTCAAAAGAAAATAATACACGGGTCAGTCTAATTCAAACTCAGTTATTAGTGCATAGAGGCAATAATAATCAAATAACAATTAGACGACAGTCACAATAATTCTCGGACCGACCCTTTAACAAAGAAATCGGATAACGGAAATTATAACACTTATCAGTGTTAAACAATAATTTAGTAGATTCAAATTATCAACGAAGATAGATGAGGGAATTATAAATGAAGATAATTTAGGAGGAAAAAAAGAAAAACATCAAAATTGCCTAAACGGCAATTAACAACAAAATCATCAAATTATAACCAAATCAATTCAAACAATTGAAAAGTTACTTTAAAATTTCAAAAACCGATTGGCTGCAGTACACGCACGCATGTACTGCCTCGCCACATTTAAAACGTTAAATCTGTATGGCTGCAGTTCACGCTTGCGTGCACTGCCTTGCCACTATAGTGATGATGTACCCAAAAGATCAACGAACTGAAATTTATGAAGAATCAAATATCGATGCAACGCAAACTGATAAGGCAACTGCATAAACGAATCCCAGGGCAAACTGCACAATAAACTGCAGCCACCACAATATCAAATGAACAGGCAATAAAGGAGACAACAAGTGATGTACACATGAATGCAACAGTGGAACAACATGACATGTATGCAGTAGTGCAAAAGGTCAGTGCAAACTACTATGACAATAAGTATGACTGGGATGCATACATGAACAAGAGATCAAGTTATAGCATGGCAAGTGCAGACTCAAGTGATACATGAATATACATGTATCGTAATGCAGCATAGCAAATGTTCAAGATAGAAGGCAAAATCGATAACAGACTCAAGTGCATATACACTACAAGTGAAATGAAATGGATAGAGCAATGTGAACAAGTAAAGATACAAAACAATACACCTATACTAGATACAGGTATGTGATCTTTTTCTCTCAATACAACAAATCAATAAAAAAAATTACAGACAGCACATTCTTTATAAATTTGACAAAAAAAAATGACTAAACATTATATATATACTACTGTGCAAAAATTTCGAATCCTAGCAATATACTATAGCTTATAAAATTCGAAACTTATGTGTGTGTATACATTTCAAAGTAATAGGCATAAAGGACTAAACAAGTTAATGTAGCCCACAATCACCATGGACGTACATATGAATTCAAAGTATAAGCAAGGACAAAGAAGATCTGCAAAAAGATCAAACCCCAAGCAAGTGCAAATCAATGCTACTATTCACTAAATAAAAATTTGTATTTAGCTCCAACAAAATGTGTTCAATTGTACTTCATTTTAAAGCAATAAATTAAAACATAGATTGACAGAGGATGCTAGTAATTAATGGAAAAACAATAGATCATCAATAACCACTTATCACTAGATTCAACTAACATTTTAAATCAGTACTAGAGATGAGTTTTACTCACTTGCAAAACTTGATGAACAGAGATGCATACATACTTATTCACAGACATGTAGATACAACAAATTTTATAATTTTCAAGTTATTTTAAAGTAGTGTTACTCATTATTCAAACAAATGCACTGCAATTATCAAAAGTGAAGAATGGATGCAACAATTCCCAAGACAAATGAAACGTGATACCAGCAACATGAATATGAGAACAAGCATACCTGAAGACTACAAGAATGCACAGTTAACTTGAATGAAGACATGAGTGCTAAACTGGAATGCACATGATGTCAAAATAAAGGCCAAAGTCCAGGAATTCACCAAATCAAAAATGGCCGAGAATACTCAAGTGACGAATCCAATCGATTGTATACGAACAAAAATTCAAGGGCATCGAAATATATATAAGCAACATCATCGGCAGTTCCAAAATCATTGAGTTAAGTAAGAAAATCAGAAGAAGCAAAAAGTGAAATTCACATACCAAATCAAAATCGATTGCCGAGGAAAAACACGGAATTACACTTTCAAAAATCACGAAACTTAGAACTAGATGTGAGTGAAAATTAAATCACTCACCTTGTTTAACGCATCGCAAATAGGAGGAGCCGCGAACGATCGATGGAGCAAGCAACCAAAAATCATCAAAGTCGGCGCCTTTGATTTTCACGAGCCTAATTTGGATTGAAGAACGAAGCCGCCATTAATTTTTTTTTCGTTTGATTTTGAAGTGATGAAGGAAGGGGTATCGGGGTACTTAAAATAGAACGAGACATGCCTTGCACGATTTTCTTCGTGATTTTAGGCGTAGTTAAAGGCGTATGTAACAGCGTGTTTGTAGCTGATAAAAATAAGGCAGTTGTAATCATTATATATATATATATATATATATATTATTCAATTTATTTTGTAGATATTTTCTTTAGTAAGCTCCATAGATATATAAACGTTTTGAAGTTCAACTATCAAACATCAATTTATATTAACATGTTTTACAATTAGATTTTATACTTGTATTTTGTATTGATAAAATTTATTCCATTTTATTTAAGTTAAAGAAAAATGTTATTAAAACTAACCATCAATTTATTAATTTACATAAATAATAATTCTTAAATCCAAATTATTTTTCTAAGTCATTAGTTCGAATTTTAAATACAAATTTAATATTCACTTTCAAACTCCAAAGTCAAATTCAAATTTTTATTCAACTTTCATTAGATTAAATTCTAAAATTTAATCGCCAAATTCATAGTTATATTGGGAATTCAAACTAAACCATCATTCAAATATTTAAAATTAATTAAATATTTTCAATTTAAATCGTTCAGAATTCAGGGTTGTTACAATCTTCCCCCCATAAAAGTATTTCGTCCCGAAATTATAAATTAGGAAAAAACGATTGTTAAAATCTCACCGATATTTATACCCTACACAATTTTACCAAGTTCGAATCTTATTAAAATAAATAAATATAGGATTCATTCCATTTATTTTATCTCCCTAGCTTTGTTCATTATTTTCTAAAATCAAGACATAAAAGTCTTTTACCAAAAATTTTGACTTACAAAACTCAAATTTAAACTTGAAATTCTTCATGCTAGATATTTGCATATCATATATTTTTTCAAAGCTGTGGACTTTCAAGATATTTTAAAGATCTTCTTCTTTAATTCAATTAGGTTGGAATTATGTAATTTTAATTTCAGACTATTGATTTGCTATCTAAAGTTTTGAAAATACTTGCTAACTCGAAGTTTAACAAGTCTATCGTCGTTCTCACAGACATTAGGCATACGTTGGCCAGGCGCAGGACTAAAAATCTCCAAGTACTAAATATATTTGCTTCAACTCCCAGTGAAAATACTTAAAAATCTTTTAAAAATGGATATGGAAAGCACGTTCCCCCATGGATCACAGTTTTACCCGGCAGTTACGCTACTATCCCAGTAGAAACGCTTGTAATCTGTAGATTTCACATCTCTTGAATTTCGCCATGGTTGTTTCCATAGATCGCGGTTCACACGGCGGTTACGCTACTATCCTAGTAGAATCGCTTGTGACCGTAGGCATCTCGCCCATCAAATTACGCTTTGGCCTCTAGATCGCAGTTTACACGGCGGTTGCGCCACTATCCCAGTGGAATCGCTTGTAACTGTAGGCATCACGCCCCATGAATTACGCTAGCATACATCATCATCATCAATTCACATGATCCCATCACGATGATCCATCATGAGGGATTCTAATCCAAATGGACACTCCAACTTATGGAAATTCTACGTAGCTATGAATTTCAAATGGACACTCACACCGAGTTCCAACACCTTCACAAATTTTAAATGGAAGGTACTTGTCATTATCCTCAGTTTAGAAAACATAATGTCATATACATATAGTACATCATTTCACATTTCGTACATATCATACCTATGTAAACTTACATAGGATTTTCATAATAATGACTTTCCAAACTGATGGTTTTCGAATTATTACATTCACATATATAAGTTCTGAAAACCACAATATCCCAAACCCATAACAAATAGAGGATTTCTAAATTTTCCATCTCGTTACCGATTTAAAATTTTCCTCTAAATCGATTTGAAAATTTAAGGTTATCTCAAACCCAATTCACATTCACAATCCAATTCATTATCGACTTCACATTCGATTTGGATTTCACGTTACATCGTCGATTCTCAATACATAATTGATGTCTACCGATATATAACCTCTAAGCTCGTATGTCTCAGAGAAGGGTGTATATAGCTAAAAGAATAAATTCTCCGCCCACCAAACGGATATATATTTAATAGAGATCAATTGCTATGTCATCAATTCACAATGTTAGACATACAATCCCAATCGACTTATATTGTTTTTGGTGTCGAAGTTAAACTCAATTTAACTCAAGATTCAATCTTTTTGAAAAAAATCAAGTTGAACTAATTGTTCAAATTTCCCAAAAACATCTTTACAAGATATATATAATTTTCCACACTTAAACATTTGAAACAAATTTCAAATATTCACTTTTCAATTTATTTTTAAAAGATTGAATTTCAAACTTTCCATTTCATATTGGAAAACATTTCCATACTTATTTAATAATAAGTAATTCACAAATCCATTTATTTTCAACACTTGAAAAATATTCAATATGCTTAAATCATAATCAAGTATATATTCCATTCTAAGGAAAGCGTTCTTTTAAACACATTTATTTGAGTCAAAACGAATGTTGCGTAAAACATCGTTACGACAACTCAAAATCACTAGTATAGGGATTCGAATTTAAGATAGATATATAAATCCCAATACTATATAAAACATTTCCTTTCGGAAACCATTTACTATAACAACAGTGTTATAGTCCACCATTTCCTTATTTCTCGAAAACGTCTATTTTAACAATGAATGTTGAAATCTATGTATTCGATAGTTAATACATTTTAAAACATCTTTTAAAACAATTAACTTCATTCTTTTAAATTTCACTTCTCCAAATCATACCCGTTTATTCAATAATATATTCACTGTCCAAAATCGCGAATATACACCGTTTACCAAATTCAACACTTGGACTTATTTCATAGTTTGAATTCCGTATACTTTTCACAATATTGGTTTTAAACCGATTTCAAACTTTTCAATATTAAGTTTTTCACTTAACCTAATTCTTTGATGCTCAAATTCAAATTCATCACTGAATCTATTAAACCTATTATGGATTATCATGTTGGCAACTTCAAATTTTAAATCTAAATTCCATTTGAATTTTTTTTATTTGCTTTCTATTTCCAAATTAATCAACTAATTCTTTAGTAAGCCATCCATCGACTTGGTTTCATTAGATTTATATCTCCACATTCACTATTTTAGGCATTAGTTTACACTTGAAATATAAGCTTTACACCAAAACTAGTTTGATTCATATAGTTAAGTCGACAAATAAATTTCCTTTCCAAGACGCTATTTCACTAAAATGCTTCGTTCCGTACAACTATCCATTACTTAATACTTTTAAAATACGTATATAGAAGATTTTGGATTACAAAAGATAGTATTACAAAATATATTGATTGGTTTAAGATTCAGAATTATTGAGGACTATCGAATTCCTGTCTGGTAGTACGCATCTTTGACAACTTGCCTCCTCGGTTTGCACTATTTCAAGTTGTATTAAAGGAGGATTAACACATTCAAAATCTACATGTCCCCAATTCCTACAGTTCTCGCAAAAATATGAGATGTTTCCATCCTTATCTATCAACCTTACACTTTTCGCTCTAGCTGATCGGGCTATAACTTGCTTTCCATGTTGTCTTTCGGTGTAGTTTCTGGCTACATGTCCAGTCTGGCGACAATGGTAGCAGATTGTCAATCTGTCGACGGGTAAATCGAGTACGCACTTCTTCCTTTTCACTTTAGGGCAATGACTAAGAAAATGCCCTTTCCCCTGACATTTAAAACACACAATCTCAGGACGAGCGAACCGGACATCCACATTCCTTTTCTTTCTCTTCTCTCGGCACATAACGGCATAATGTCCCTTTTTATGACATCGATAATAGATAACATCATCATAGGGACCAGGTGCTTGCCTTTCATTTATTTTTCTTTCTATTTTCGCACGTGCCACTGCTGCTTCTCTACGGACAATTTCTCTTTGTTCACGGCGTGCTGCTTTTGCTGCTTTTTTGTGCTTCGGTTTTCGCCATTTTAATTAACAAGATATTTTTGAAGTTTCCTATTAAAATTTGCAATCATTATTAGCAAAGGTTGGACTATTCAATCATTTTCCCAAGACAATTTGCAAATTTACTTTATCCTGTTATATAGGATTATTATTCAACCAAACTTGAGATTCAACTTCGGATTTTATTTCAAACATTTGAAATCAATTTTCAAAAGAATTCAAAAATCAAATTCCCAAGTTTTAGTTTAATGATCCTCTTGGCTATACTAAATTAACATGTCATTTTATTTCACAATTATTACTTTGGAGATATTCAAAATATTTGATTCAAACCAATTCAATAATTTACTTCACTTTACATTTTATTTTTCATAAATCTCAGCAATTTGATAATGGCTTTTTTTTCAAATGCTCAGGACTCAAATCTAAGGAGACCTTACCGAAGAGAAACTATCGCAAACCTAAATTTAGAGAGGGGAATTTCCGAAAGGATTTGAATTTTCAAAATACCTTTTATTTTCAAAAAACAACAATTTTTTTTATACTTCTTTAGATTTGAAAAACGTTTTCTTTAAAATGATTCTAGTAACTATTCATATTAAACATCATATACTGAGCTTTTTATAAACCAAAGCTCTGATACCACTTTTGTAACGACCCGCCCTTCTGACCTCCCCTAGTCGGTAATTAAACCAACTTGAAACGTTCAAAATGACGGATTGTTATTCAGTTTATAGAGTTTAAACAGAATCAGCCAAAGAAACACAGAATAATTATATTTCACATAAATGAATTTTTTCTTACATATATCAGAGTTTGTACAATGCATTAAATTTATACAGCGGAATATTTCTTTAAGTACAAAAATAAATCCCCGAAAAGCTAAAGTGAGGCGTTATCCCCCTCTCTCTCTAACTTCGCTGCCCGAAAATCTTCAAGCTGTAAAATACTGGGTCTGACCCGAGTACTACATTCAAAAGAAAATAATATACGGGTCGGTCTAATTCAAACTCAGTTATTAGTGCATAGAGGCAATAATAATCAAATAACAATTAGACGACAGTCACAATAATTCTCGTCTATCCGACCCTTTAACAAAGAAATCGGATAACGGAAATTATAACACTTATCGGTGTTAAACAATAATTTAGTAGATTCAAATTATCAACGAAGATAGATGAAGGAATTATAAATGAAGATAATTTAGGAAAAAAAAGAAAAACATCAAAATTGCCTAAACGGCAATTAACAACAAAATCATCAAATTATAACCAAATCAAATCAAACAATTGAAAAGTCACTTTAAAATTTCAAAAACCGATTGGCTGCAGTACACGCACGCGTGTACGGCCTCGCCACGTTTAAAACGTTAAATCTGTGTGGGTGCATTTCACGCTTGCGTGGACTGCCTTGCCACTATAGTGATGATGTACCCAAAAGATCAACGAACCAAAATTTATGAAGAAGCAAATATCGATGCAACGCAAACCGACAAGGCAACGACATAAACGAATCCCAGGGCAAACTGCACAATAAACTGCAGCCACCACAATATCAAATAAACAGGCAATAAAGGAGGCAACAAGTGATGTACACATGAATGCAACAGTGGAACAACATGACATGTATGCAGTAGTGCAATAGGTCAGCGCAAACTACTATGACAACAAGTATGACTGGGATGCATACATGAACAAGAGATCAAGTCATAGCATGGCAAGTGCAGACTCAAGTGATACATGAATATACATGTATCGTAATGCAGCAGTAGCAAATGTTCAAGATAGAAGGCAAAATCGATAACAGACTCAAGTGCATATACACTACAGGTGAAATGAAATGGATAGAGCAATGTGAACAAGTAAAAATACATAACAATACACCTATACTAGATACAGGTATGTGATCTTTTTCTCTCAATACAACAAATCAATATAAAAAATTATAGACAGCGCATTCTTTATAAATTTGACAAAAAAATGACTAAACATTATATATATACTACTGTGCAAAAATTTCGAATCCTAGCAATATACTATAGCTTATAAAATTCGAAACATATGTGTGTGTATACATTTCAAAGTAATAGGCATAAAGGACTAAACAAGTTAATGTAGCCCACAATCACCATGGACGTACATATGAATTCAAAGTATAAGCAAGGACAAAGAAGATCTGCAAAAAAAATCAAAGCCCAGGCCAGTGCAAATCAATGCTACTATTCACTAAATAAAAATTTATATTTAGCTCTAACAAAATGTGTTCAATTGCACTTCATTTTAAAGCAATAAATTAAAACATAGATTGACAGAGGATGCTAGTAATTAATGGCAAAACAATAGATCATCAATAACCACTTATCACTAGATTCAACTAACATTTTAAATCAGTACTAGAGATGAGTTTTACTCACTTGCAAAACTTGATGAACAGAGATGCATACATACTTATTCACATACATGTAGATACAACATATTTTATACTTTTCAAGTTATTTTAAAGTAGTGTTACTCATTATTCAAACAAATGCACTGCAATTATCAAAAGTGAAGAATGGATGCAACAGTGCCCAAGACAAATGAAACGTGATACCAGCAACATGAATATGAGAACAAGCATACCTGAAGACTATAAGAATGCACAGTTAACTTGAATGAAGACATGAGTGCTAAACTGGAATGCACACGATGTCAAAATAAAGGCCAAAGTCCAGGAATTCACGAAATCAAAAATGGCCGAGAATACTCAAGTGACGAATCCAATCGATTGGATACGAACAAAAATTCAAGGGCATCAAAATATATATAAGCAACATCATCGGCAGTTCCAAAATCATTGAGTTAAGTAAGAAAATCAGAAGAAGCAAAAAGTGAAATTCACATACCAAATCAAAATCGATTGCCGAGGAAAAACACGGAATTACACTTTCAAAAATCACGAAACTTAGAACTAGATGTGAGTGAAAATTAAATCACTCACCTTGTTTAACGCATCGCAAATAGGAGGAGCCGCGAACGATCGATGGAGCAAGCAACCAAAAATCGTCAAAGTCGGCGCCTTTGATTTTCACGAGCCCTAATTTGGATCGAAGAACGAAGCCGCCATTAATTTTTTTTTCGTTTGATTTTGAAGTGATGAAGGAAGGGGTATCGGGGTACTTAAAATAGAACGAGACATGCCTTACACGATTTTCTTCGTGATTTTAGGCATAGTTAAAGGCGTATGTAACGGCGTGTTTGTAGCTGATAAAAATAAGGCAGTTGTAATCATTATATTATATATATATATATATTATTCAATTTTTTTTGTAGATATTTTCTTTAGTAAGCTTCATAGATATATAAACGTTTTGAAGTTCAACTATCAAACATCAGTTTATATTAACATGTTTTACAATTAGATTTTATACTTGTATTTTGTATTGATAAATTTTATTCCATTTTATTTAAGTTAAAGAAAAATGTTATTAAAACTAACCATCAATTTATTAATTTACATAAATAATAATTCTTAAATCCAAATTATTTTTCTAAGTCATTAGTTCGAATTTTAAATACAAATTTAATATTCACTTTCAAAATCCAAAGTCAAATTCAAATTTTTATTCAACTTTCAATAGATTAAATTCTAAAATTTAATCGCCAAATTCATAGTTATATTGGAAATTCAAACTAAACCATCATTCAAATATTTAAAATTAATTAAATATTTTCAATTTAAATCGTTCAAAATTCAGGGTTGTTACATTCTGGACAATCCTTCTTCATGTGACCTTTCTTGTGACATTCATAACATTTCATTGCTGACGATGATGGTTTGCTACTGTTGGTATTGTTGTTGGAATTATTTTTGTTTCCCCTGAGTTTATTTCTTTTGAATTTCAGAAAATTTTTGAAATTTTTAGCAATCATTGCCATATCTTCATTCTCTGAGTCGGAACTATCTTTTTCTGCTTGAAATGCCACATTCTTCTTTTCTTGTGCTGCATTTCTTTTTGCCTGCAAATTTACCTCGTAGGACATTAAATTACCTATCAATTCTTCCGGTTTTAATGTTGACAAAACACTTGCTTCTTCAATGGCTTGGACTTTTCTTTCCCATTCGTCAGTTAAAGTATTTAAGATTTTTGTGACAACATCAAAATCAGTAAATGTTTGTTCTAATAATAGTAGAGCATGATAAATATCCTGGAATCTAGAATACATATCATTTATAGATTCATTTGGCTTCATTTTGAAAATTTTAAATTGATTTTTCAACATAGAAATTTTGCTTAATTTAACTTTGTTCGTTCCTTCATGTGTTACTTTAAGTGTTCTCCATATTTCATAACCAGAAGTGCACATGCTAACTCTATTGAATTCATTTCTATCTAATGCACAAAATAAAATATTCATAGCCTTTGCATTTGATGTAGCATCTAGTTTTTGTGTGTTACTCCAAGTTGAGTATTCTCCAGTAGGAGTTATATACTCTCTTTGTATAACATTCCAGATATCAAAACCACTACATTGCATGTAGATTCTCATTCTAGTTGACCAATAATTATAATTTAAACCATTAAAAAGTGGAGGTCGTGAAGTTGATTGACCTTCTGTGAAACTAGTATTAGTGTTAGTGCCAACATTATTAGTTTGTCGTTGCCATATTGCTAGAAATAAATATCAAATAACTTTGTGACGGTTATAGGATAACCTTGTTCTGATACCAAATGAAAGTGTACGAGCAGTACTAAGGATCGTGTAATATAATATATAAATGCGGAAACTGATAATAGCAGTAAAATAAAAATTAAAGTAAGCACACCAGAAATTTTTATACTGGTTTGAACTTCCCGTTCTACGTCCAGTCCCAGAATATCCTCTGGATTTAGAGTAAACCCCTCACTTAACCCGGAGGAATAGGTATACCACACCTGAGCAGCCGAACAGGAATTTTTCCGCCTCAATAGCCGAAGAGGACTTTAACTTAATACAAATAATTTGTTGACGAGTATGTTCTGAATAACACGGATTGTCTTTTGATAGTACAATTTTCCTATAATCAAATCCTCAAGAATATGTAGCGTGTGCGAAGATTTAGAAGGAGGATAATCTCGTAGAATCTAAGTATATAAATTATTTATAAGATTCTAGCGATATTGAATGAGAATGAATGCTTTTATTTGTAGAAATAAATAGAGAATAGATTTCAGAATCATAAACCAGAATTGGTCATTGTAGGAATGAATTAAACATGTTTATATAGTTCTAGAATAGGTACAATCTTTCATGAAGAGTTTCAATCAAAGGTTGTGACCATATCTCTTGGATTGAAGGTGATTCCTTTTCACGAACGATCGCAACTCTTCAGAAAAATAGCCGTTATTTCCAGGTCGGTTGACTGAAAATTCTAGCCGGTCAGCTGAGTTTAAAATCGTGCACAAAACAGAGCATATCTGTGCACTAATAACAGGTTCGGTCGGTCGAGTTTTATGGTCGGTCAGCCGAGTTTTCTGGTCGGTCGGCCGAGTTTTCTGATCAGTCGACCGTCCTGATGTTATGTGCACAGATCATATTTTTTCAAGTATAAAACAATATACAACTATTTGTATGTGTGTGTGACTATTTGAGGAATGATTTTAATAATATTCTAAGACTCAATATAATAAAATATTAATACTAATCTCTGAATTGTAGTCTTGTCTCCTTTGTAGTGCACAATATACTTTTATTCTCTTTTTGTCACCTTTGTATAGTATTCTGTTTGTAGTACGTCTTATGATATCTGAAGCTTGTGTCATGAATCAAAACCTATGAATCAACAATAGATATATATACATATACTTATACACACACACACACACTCTACATGACTAATAATTGAGACCATATAAGATATCCCCTTACTACGCCCCAAATTAGGGATTAATTTCCAAGTTTACTCTATTCCTTCCTACAAATTAATATTACTTAACTATTTTAATAATACTAACTATCCAGTTCCATACGCTATAATAAATACTTTATAATAAATATGTTATATTATATATATATATACTTATATTTACATGTGGAATTTAGAGTCTAATCATTACATAACGACAATTCGATAATAATTTTCTTATAAGATATTTGGAAATATCAATCTCATATAAATCTACAATTTTAAAAAGAGCTGCCACTATTATAGCCAAATGAAATAAATTTGTACAAACATGAAATATCTACACTTGTCCTTTTGACACACCAAAATCCCTTTTCTATTTTAAAGAACAGATCATCGCAAATTAGATCGCCTATATTCAATTCAACCTTCATATATAATATTTTGAAGTGAGAAATGAATTCTTTATTTATTTAAGTGGTAAAAATAGGCTGTGCAAATTACAACAATTCAATTCATAATTTACATACCATTTATAATTTTTTTTGAACCCTTTGATACTTTAATCCAAAAGAGGAAAAATAGATTGAATTAACCATGGATTATCTTATTCTAATAGTTAATTAGATTATAATATACCAATTCCAAAAACAATTATAATTCCAATATATACAAAGGTGGATATGTACTTAGGAAAATTCTTAGGGTTTTAGGTTTTCATTTACCAAAATTTTCCAAGGCATGCATCAAATCCAAATAAATAATATAGAATTATATAAATACGAAAAACTCGATAGTTCCAGTCATAGAGAATTGTTTGCTTCCTAACTGGATTTGATTCCACCATGTCTAATTCTCTTTCAGATCTCCCTCTTTTCAAATGTACAACAAAGCGAATTGTCTATAGAAATTAGATTAAAATCAAAAATTAGAGAGGGATAGAATTATAAATAAAAAAGAATTAAACATCTAACCTTCTTACTTGAAAATCCAAACTGATTCTGAAACCCAAATAAGAAGATGAGATCCGATTTATACCGATCCTAATTCTCAGTTAGCTCTTTCCTTTTTTGAATACACAACAGATAGATTTTTTTTATGTCTGCATGTGTGTATTAGATTTCAAAAATTAGAAGATAGGGAGAAGAAGGATTAATTTAAATTAGAGATTAGAAATTATTGCTTACCAGATAGTTTACTGTTTCTGAAGCCCTAAGGAAATTTTTTGACAAAGCTTCGTCGTTGCTTACAAAATTTTATAAAGGAAAAGTAGGGGTCTAGAAGTCTACTTATAGATGTGAGAAGGAACGACGATCATTGGATTAAAAAATAAACAAATCCAGAATGTTTATCCCTCAAAAACCCTAGACACCACCTTAAGGAGCGACCGACCGCCCTCTATGTACCAGTCGACCGTTGGGGGTCGACGGTCGACCCTAGTGGTCAATCATTCCACTTATTTTTGTTACGTTTTTTTTATTTCTTGGTTTATATTAATTGCCTTAATTAATTTAGCATTATATGTTAATTGTAACCCTTACTTAAACGTTAAACCTCTTTAACATTAACTTTTTAAATTCAAAATTTTAAATTCAAACTTCATATCTTAAATTCAAATTCAAATTCAAATATTTAAAATTTTAAATTTTAAATTCAAAAGTTTTAGACGTCCATAACTTTTTCATTTTAACTCTGATTTCAACATATTATATATGAAAATTGATCAGAAAATCATCATGAACGTAATGGTGCAACTTCCGTGGTCAAATTGCAATATTTACAAATTTTTTGTTTTTAACTTTGTTTTAATTACTTAATTTCTCATTAAATTTTGTGGGGTGTTACAAGTATTTTCCTTTTTATTTGTATACGATTTTGATATTTGATATATGTTAGTTTAAGATAGTTCCCCTCGTACGAGGCTTCATGTCTAACCCTTGTTTTTTTAGGTCTATTTATGTCATAACAACTTTAGGATACTCGATCGAGTAATTTAGGAGCCAAGTGCTTTTGGGGATATGACTTCAGGACAGTCAAAGCACTTTGAAGACGAAGTCGATACTTTGGATATATTTTATATTGTGGTAGTATATGACAATGATGTTGTTTAAATATGATACTTTTATATCAGATATAGCATTTCGACTTTCTGTATATTTATTTATCAGTTACTTCCATCCGTGCAGTCTTTTGTATATTGTTGATCGTGTCATGTTTATACATATTCAATATATTATATATTACCATTCCACTATGAGATTCTATCGCCGCACCTTGGTTTGGTGTTTTGTTTTTATTCTACCCCGACAAGTTGTCTTTTATGGTATTCGTTTATCGGACGTTGTCATTTGATGATGATTCAAGGTACTGCGAAGGTTGGGTCGTCACAACCACACGTGCGCACGTGCCGACCGACCGACTCGATCTTGACCGGGTTGGGTTTGGTATGGTATAACACTTATATTTTTATACGAAAATACCTTTGGTTTTTTGACCGTTATTTATTTGATATGGTAAAACTTCAGATCCGAGTTTATTAGAATGACTATACTCTTCTTTCCACTAAACATTGAACATGTCCCTATTTTTTCTTAACGAGTAAATGATTGCTACTCTAATAAATAGAGGAGTTGCGGACAGCAGTGACACATATTCGATCTCTTTTCATCCTTCTAAACTTTCATTTTTCTTAGTTTTATTAAAAACAAACAATATACCCCGGGGGTTTGCAGATGAATCGATTACTTTAGTATAAAAGCGGATCGATACATTTATAAGGAGGCTGTTTTATTTTAGAGGCGACAACATTTGCAGTCTATTTTGCACCGTAGAACAGAGTGCCAAAACGTCCTTAAGAAAGTGATGACGTACGCGACTCAGCTGAAGATATTGTTAATAATATGAACAAAATCCATGTTAGTGGATCCGCTTACGAAAGAATGACTACTTACAGTTTTTCATGAGTTTTTTCTTGCTCAAATAAGTGTATTTTTCATCTATGGATATTTTGATTCGGGGGAAGTTTGTACTTAATATTGCCATACGACATTGTTCTGTGCTTTGGTTATGGACAATATTTCAATATTTAATTTTGATCATAAATACAGTAACAAAATTGTCTATGTTTGTCAGTTCAATTTTGAACATTTGGACTCACTAAAGTAACGATGGACTAGTTAAAAATTGACATGTACCGATCATATTTCATTTAATTTTTATGTCATGTACGTATCCATGATTGATCTATGTTATTTAGTTGTTTTGTTATAAATGACCATTGACGGTTTAGTAACAAATATTGGTAACGAATGACGCATAGATCCTTTGTTAACATAATCAATGGATGAGACTGCGTCAAATATACCTTATATTGTAAAGTAGCAAATATTAAGTAGTGTAGACCGTAAAGTTAAACATATAAGATTACCTATGTGATCTATGGGTTATTGTTGAAATTTTTCAACAACTAAGATCATGCATATTAAATAAAATATATTACTTTATTTTTCTATAAACCTTAATTAAAGTGATCAAAATTATAAATTAAGGTTGTAAGGTTTAAAGGTATGATTGTCATGGTAGTAATATATATGTATATACATATTTTAGTTTGTTTAAGGGTCAAATAGAAATTGTCGCACTACTATAAACATGGAGTTATGGCGTACAAGTTACACAAGTATTCTAATTTCAACACTATAAATTACTCAAATTTCTAAATTCACTAAATCTTTTCTATAAATAACCAATTTTAGGGTTTGTGTCAAACTGAAAGATCTAAAGTTTTATTGTAGATTAAATTTGATCGTTGTTAAAAAGAATTCTAACAATTTTATGATACGCTATGTATGTGCGCATGCAAGCGAGCGCGTATACATAGTGCGCATGCACACACACATGTGTATATATTCGGTTATGCAACATATATTTGAATGTATTTTTTTATCTTTATTTTTGAACTGTCTACGTCTTTCACTTTTTATGGGAGCGGCAGACAAGAAAATACTTTTTCGCTGCTACAAGTGACTTAGGCACCTATAGTTGAGGAGTTATGGAAGGATGCTACTAATCAAGCTACATACATACATACACACACATATATAAAAGTGATGAAGTATTGCATTCTCTTTCTACATTTGCTACCTATTTCTCAGACAAGATAATATGTATCGGTTAAGTTTACAAAAAATATGAAACTTCACCTTGGCTTGTTTCTGTTAGAGATCCTAGAAAGTGTGAATGAACATATATGCGTAAAGTCTCACATCGTCAAAAATGAGTAAGTTTTCATGCTTATATAGTCTTTCCCTCAAACTCATATTGGCCCTTATGGTCAGGTAATTTTGTGCAAGTGGGAGGACATATATGGTCATGACTAACACAAGCGTGTCGCCGCTCGCACCGAACCGAACCGGGTCGGTTGCGTATCCAACATGAGTGAATCATGTTATATTTTTGCTAAAACGAAAACAAACGTTTTTTCTATTTAAAATTAAACAGTGCGACTGTTTGAAAGGGCACAGTTTTTCAAATGGAAGCAACTGTTGCAAATGGATGTTGCGAATTTTTTAAACAGAAACCAAAGTGTTGCGAATTACCCATGGATGGACTGTTGCTAATGACTACCAGATTCAAATAAACGGACGCGACCTTTCAAAGAGGCACGACCATTGACTGTTTGAGGTTATATATATATATATATATATATATATATATATATATCATGAAAATGTGTGTTCATAAAAAGTAATATTCTGTAAAAAAAAATCATATTCCTGAGGCGGTTATTTAAGTCGTCAAAAATACTGTTGTCTTAAGTTATTTCATTACGGTCTTCTACTTAACAGAATAATATATGTTATAACATAGACAAAATTTTGTTGAACAAGGTTTGAAGAATACAATGGCTACTTTGGTAATTGTAATATTGTTACGATTAGCTATTGTGGAATATGTGACCTATCAACTGCAACCTACACATGAGAATTAGTCTATTTAAAATAATTATTTATATTCACAATTTGTTCCATCTAGAATAATAATAATGCTTCATTGACATAGAATTACGTTACTTTGTTATTAAAGTGTAGAATTTAATATATTCTGGAAACCCAGTGCTCTTTTGGTATGTAGGATTTGGGCTATAGTGGGTTATTACATGACATATTATAACCTGTGTGTCTAATTTTACTCATGCATTATCAATGCGATTTGAGAAGCTAAACGTTCTTTTCATTTACTAAATGGTTTTCATAAACTTTAATGAACCATTATGGTAGATGCTATGATGCTTGCTTATTCCAATTATTATTGATGAGGTTTAATTGTCATGTTAAATTCAAATGGAAAACCATATTGATACTATGAATATCGACTGCGTAATATCTCTTCCTATCCTTATAGCCTGGCTTGATAAAATACAATGACATGTTGCAACCTGTCATTCTGCATGCTTATTTACAAGGGAAATAAATTTCATTTGTTTAATGTGTTATATAAAGATGCAAACATTTTATGGTTTTTAACTCCTTTGTTTCTCCTTTAACAAATCTCATATCTTTTGTCAATGCAATCAACGTTCTTTATTGTTCTAGAGCATATGTGTTATGGTCTAGTGGTTTCCATAATTTGCTTCGGCATGTCTGCATTAATTAATTGTTGATTTTATTCAGGATTCAAGGTTTCTACAATCTTCATAATTTCTGTTTGCAGAATTTTGACTGGGAGTCTAAAAATTACTTTGTTTACCATTGTCATATTGATCTGAGTGGCAATACATGTTTCAAGGTGCGTTTCAGCGTCATACAATTGCCGATCTTCTGCTTTAAATTAACATGAACTTTAAAACCGACTTCGAATATGTCTGATATCTTATAGTAACTTTTATCTCTTAATTATGACATGAAAAATATTACGAACACATCTCATTTTTGATAAAAAATTAAGAAATGCTCGCAATATTACATCCTAAATTACCAAATAGCTGTTACAGTCCACAAAATGTCGGTATGGCTTCTGCTTTTGATGAGATCAAGGTGTACATAAATATCTGAAATAATACTTGATAAGCAATATATTTGCTAATATAGATGCCAATGATGCAAAATAAATATCAGTTAAATAGATGGTAATATTTATTTTTGAATCCTGTCATTTGCTAAGTGCTGGTTGACTTCATCATCATTTACATAAAAAACATGTGAGAATGCCTCTAATCATTTTACTTCTAAACAAATTAACCTTTTTCTTATGATTCCTTATAAAGAAGCAAATTACTGAAACTTGTCTCATGAATGAGAACATCAAATAAACATGCACATAAGAAGGGCCTTATTCTTACACACTGATTAATCTGTATAGTGTCTTTTAACTTTTTGCGTGATTATATCTTTGCTCCAAAATGTATTTGTTAACATAGTATCTCTAACATAGTATCTGTACAGGGACCATGTTTGCGCCAAAATTGGCCACAAACACCCGATATCGTGAAAGCACCCTTTTATTAACACAAATCAGCAATAATCAACACAAAATTCAGATCTAAGCAATATCAAACACAGCAATCCACAAATAACAGTCAGAAACACATGATTTATAGTGGTTCGGCGATCTTGCCTACGTCCACTTTGAAGCTTATGTCTTTATTGATTCACTTGATGATTCCAATCGATTACAGTGAATCACAGCAAGTTATAGCTCTGATACTTTATTACAACAGCGGTATTGAAGAGTAGAATTGAATCCGGCAGAGTCTGGACGTTGAATGGCCAAAAGAAGATCCCTTTTCTGAAGGCTTCAGGGTGCTATTTATAGGCGTAGGAGGCTCAGATCTCGCTCAAATTTCGGGAGACTTTTTCTGGCACGTGAGTGGGCCCACACGACCAACCCCACCAAGTTTCGACTCGATCTGAGATCGATACGAAATGATTTCGTATCCATCAAAAAATGATCCAATCGAGCTGAAACTTGGCAGGAACATGCTTTACCTTGTATGTAAGCTACTGTGAAAATTTCGTTGCATTTGGATCAGCGGTTTGGGAGATATGATCGATACGAGTTGATATGTTTCGGTTGGCTGTTTACTTCGACTCGATCACTTTGAATCCATGCGTTCGAATCGATGGGTGCACGTGGTTCTGTAGTGACATGGTGCACACTCCTCGTATCGATCCTACTTTTGCTCCGAGTTGACCTCTTCGTATCTACGAATTTCGCCTTGTTCGTATCATGTGCCACGACCCAGTTTGCATCGATGGATTCGAATCATGGATCGATACGAAGGGGATCGAGACGGACCGAGTGGATACGAACAGGGCAGATTCCATGGATACGAAATAATGATCTGTCACTCTTGATGGATGTGAGGACGATCGGTACGAAGCAGTGCTTGGGCACGAGACCGATCGATTCGAAGTAGGGTATGCCGATGAATACGAATGATGGATTCGAACTGCTCGGACTCGATGGATACGAACGTGCTAAGTGGATGTCCATCTGATCGATTCGATGTGATCGATATCACTGCTGATCGACTCGAATGTGATCGATTCGAAATACATGGAGCCTGATGGATTCGTAATGGACATCTCCTCCACATTTTGATGGATACGAACAGCATCCTTTGGCTAACTTGCATCGACCATATCTCGTTCATACGAACTCCGATTAACCTGAAATTTGGAACGCTGGCTTTCATGGCTTTGCTTGTCATGTCTTATCAATTGTAGCCTGATCCGGGTTCGGACAAAATTCATCGATATCAATAGCGAAGCGAAGTACAACCAATCTTTGAGACGAGCTGTCTTTTGTTTTCGATCAATCTTTTGGTATCACGGCTTTGCCAAAAAGCGGGATAACAGACCATATCTTCAGGACATAACTATTCACTTACATAGAACATTTACTGATGATAATGTATTGAATGTAAAGTTTGTTGTTGGAGGCGATGATTGTGTAGATTTATTTTCTAAATATCATAAAATTGTCAAGGAAGGAATAAAACTTGGCTTGTGAACATATCAATTTTTTGTTAATTTCCTTAGAACTTTTGAATAATTTTACTTCTACATGTATGTATTTTAAATAATTGTAAACTGGAAATTGTTTTATATAATAGTTACTATACGATCTTTTAAGTATTCTCATCCTAGTATATATTAATACTTGCAATTGGAGGGCATCTCTATCATATCTTCATCCATGCTACAATGAAAACTATATTTTCAAAATGGTTTGATTTAGTAAATTATTACTATTTAGGTAGAAAAATTCGAGAATAATTTGAAATGAATTCATTTCTGTTATTATGTAGTGTACATGGATAATGGCAAGGAAAAGAAGAGAAGTCCAAACATCAACTGCTATTTTGTTAGAATAGAGTCCAATTGGGCAATGGATACAAAGATTCCACACGTGCTAGCAAACAAATCAATAGGAAAGCACGTAGTATGTTCATGCACGTGCACACTGTTTCTAGTGTGGCAAAATACATGCTTAGGTGTTGATGCATACATTGATTACATACTTTTTACTCAAGATAAAATAATATTGTTAAATCAATCTATTTTGATATTTTGTAAGTTCTCATTAATTTTTTCAAAGGCCATGAAGTTGGAGATTAATTTTGCATCTTTGAAGTTCAGAATCATCGAAGACACACCTTGTTTGTTATTTACTTTTCTAAGTTCCATTTTTATCTCTTGTTTAGTATACTATGAATTGTTACTTCGAATAGCAAGTTAATCTAAACTGTAGCTTGTGCTTTTGGTGAAGTATTTTTTGAACATTTCAACTCCAATTTCCGTTCTCGATAATCTTTCTTTTGAGTTTTAAGGATGGAGTTGGGCAAGTTATGTACGATGAAGATGGAAAAATATCAATACATACAGATGGAACCGGTCTTGTTTCCGAAGACATAGCAAGGAAGTGCCTTGAATGATTTTTTAAAGGGCGTGAAATGAAACCAAAATATTTTGATATTTGTGATACATTGCATTTCAATCATAAATAATGTAAGGGCAATCATATGTTGATTGCATGATGTTATTAATATACCTATAATCTGCATGCTCTTTGTGGCATAAATTTCTTAGTTCTTATTGCATACACACCTCAACATTGCATCTTTTCATCATGAAATAAGAAGCGACTTTATTTTCTAATGGTCGACTATCTTTATAACATGTCGTGTATAAAATATATCGTTAATAAACATTTGATTGGACGAAATCAAAATTTAATCCAATTCTCGATCTTGCTCGCTATATTTATTTGACATGTAATTTTCCGTATTAGTTTTGTACTTTCAAAACTAGGAAAGAACCAATTTTCAGTATAGTATTACGTCAACTATTTGATACTATGAATTAAATTAATCTAACAACCTAATGGTGTATGTACTCTAACATCACTTTGTAAACTTGGATAACTATGCTTGGAGGCCTCGCTCAATACAAATTTGATGTCACCAAGTCTCTTACATATCCCTTTTAAACTTCAATGACTGGAAATACCTTATAATAATTTGTGCATTGTTACTCATTTGTGTTCAGAAATTCTTGTATGGGCTTGACAGAGGTTCTAGTGTAAGGGATATTTTGTCTGTTACTGATGAACCGGTATGCATTATTGAGCAATATTTTTCTTCTTCTTTTTTATTCTTCCACTTTGCTCATAGTCTTCCCATGTAGCCACTGCTTTTACAAATTCGTTTGTTCTACAATGGTTATGCTGTTAAGGGGACTCTTCTAGTGGATAAACGGGTATGTTTTTATTTTTTATTTATGAATTTATATATTAACATTTTTATTAGCCATGGGGAATTATACTATAGAGTTTCAGTCAATTTTCTAGTGGATAACTTTCACTTTATTCAGAGATTATTTGCTTTCATTGGTTACTCTTAGTTTGGCAATGACATTCTGTAAGCTAATGAAATTATCCTTTATATAATTTTTTTTTCAATTCTATACTTATTATTCACAAATTTAACCTTTTCAACATCTTACTCCATTGCACCTTGACTCTCATAACTACATATTTAATGCATATAACTATGTCATAGACATGTGTATGTGGAAGTTAAATATTTTTAGTCTTCCATAGAAATGTTATTGTATTCTTATTTGAAGATTTTTATTATGTAATTTGTATATTAGCATTAAATCATGATCAATATATCCAACAATAATTATTATATCACTTGACTAATTATATTTTTCGAAAAAATTACCAGCCAAATTTCATTTTTATATATCTTTTATGTTCAATAAATATTACATTCATCAATATATTTATCCTTACTAATTATTGTGTCATACAAATTATAATAAAATAAAGTTTGTACCCATGCTATCGGCACGGGCTCCATGCTAGTGTATACACAATATATATATATATATATGTTTGTATGTATGTATATACTATAATAATTAAACTAATTTAAATTAATGGTACTTATTCATAGTAAAACAGACTCTTAATTTTCAAGTAATTAAAGTGGTTTATATGTATACATAAATAGTCAAAAAACTGAATTCAGTTTTTAAACTGAAAATCTTTAATTTTTAACTGTAGCAAGCTATACTTCTCTATAAATATAATCGATTATTTTTAATTATAGAAAAAATACATATTTTCTATAAAGTAGATACTAAAAGAACCTGTAAGCTTTTACAAACCAAATATGAATCCTTTTATATGGCATTTATAAACTAATAGAATTACTAAGTATTTATCTGTATGTTTAATTAGCTAAATAAACGCCATGTCATAAATTTTGATGTGTAAAAAGTTTTATTTTTGAAAAGGATTCATATTTGGTTTTTAAAAACTTACAAGTCGTGTGAATGAAATTAAAAGGGAGGATATTGTATTGCCAAATAAATTTTAGCAGCAAATACTTTACAGTAATTATCAGTTGCTTATAATGGTCAAAATTTAGTTATTTATTATTATGTGTGTGGAATTTACCTATATTATTATATTCATGGAATTTTTGTATTATTTATGATGGTCCTCACATAATGTAATTCTCTTATAATAGTGTCACACAGGGTAGTTTGTGTGTATATTTATTAGTTAGTTGATGCAAGTACATCAATTTTGAAAAATTGACATCAAGGAGTGTTAACTATAATAAGAGCTGGAAAAAAATAAACTACATGTATAACTTCATATTCACTATGTATAAATGGCACGTTCATAGATTCACTCCATTGATGAAATGAACCTCATCAAGTTGACATGGATCCTTCCATTTTAATTTTGTATCTTAACCAAATGCAGAGATATAAAGTTTCACACGGTAACAACTGAGATATAATAAGAAAATTGAATTATCATATGCCAAGAAAATTTGACTACCGTTTGCCTTGATAAAATGATTTAACTGGTATACAAGGCTCCTTATTTATATGTGAGTTTAAAAATTATGAGGGGATGACCATTAGTTACAGCCTTATTCTGAGATGTTCTATTAATAAAGTTGTCATTTGTTATTACTTCTCTATAAATAAATTTCTTTCTTACATGCTTTTTATGTATGTTGCAGTATCCATGGTCAGTGTGCTATTATAATGTTGATGTCACGGCTTGGTTGACGTACAAAAATGTTCCAACATGGAATCATGATCTTTACAGGTTCACTTATACTACATCATCTCTGACGACCCTGACTCGACCTTCGAAAATCGGCACCGAATATGACACTCGTATTCAAATGCCGTAGATCCAAACGTCGAATCTGGTTCGTCGGAGCTTATAAGACATTAAGTACAACACAGCGGAAGAAAAAGAAATGTATCAATATACAACACTGATACAATATGATACAATGAATATATATCAGAGATATGATACAAGACAATAGCAGTGGAAAGAAAAGATAACACCAGCAACGGAACACTAACTCCAATATAGTCTTCAAGAAAGAACTCCAGCATCGGTAATCTCCATCTCCAAGGCACCAATCCAGAAATAGCTCGAACTCCCAATCAAGATGAAGTGAAGCAACTCGATCCAAATGCGATTGTCAAATCCTAAGGCTGAAAGCTATCGAATCTACACCTACTATATGATTATCTGAAAAATCCAACTCTAGACTGCCCGTGTGGGAAAATAGTGGGCACTCAGAGTTTAGGAAAGGAACAATAAACTCTAGGTCAGTCGTGCGACTGGTATGAGCAAACAAAAACATTTGGTCTTTTAAAACAAACAAAAGAATTTAAATTTGAAATCCGCAATGCTTTTTAGAAAATGAAACTACCATAAGACCTCCCGGCACACACACAATGCAATCGCACACTTGGGGGAGATTTCCCCTTATGATAGTCAAATATGCTTACTACGAGAAAAATTCTTTGATATTATTACTAGTGCATAGTGGAAAATCTTTCGAAAGTATAATATTAATCCTAGCCAGCATAGGTACCATGATATTATGCCTACTATAGCTGCCATGTTAAATGGCAGGTTCTACAACAAAAACCGTACAAGGCTCATATTGTTTTGTTTGGATTTCCAACAAATGGTCAGGCTAAAGAATTTCCCACTGTCCATGGGTACGCCTTTGGCGGGATGTCCCGAGAGCTTAACCAGCTCTCTGCCAACACAAGGCCGGGTTACCTCTATAACTAGGTAACTACTACACGAGCGTGTCATCCCCGGTCCTTTGGGACCTTTATCCGAGCGCTCTACACCAACAACCATAAAGCAATCACAAAGTAATAGATCTGCAGTATCCACATGAGTGAAGTATCTGGGCTCCATACCATGATACCACTCTTTTCCAGAAGGGAATGACAAAACCTAAAGGGAGCAACCCTCATAACCTTGCCGCATCTTTCATGTTTCGACCAATTCCGGGGTGTGAGGTCCTGATCCAGTCTCGTCCACAAAACTACGCTTTATACAAAAGCCATGCTTTGATCAACAAATGATACACAACAGCACTCAGTATGCCACACTACCAAAATTGGGAGTATATCACTGATAAATGTCAACTACACAACCTCTGAGTTCGTACGTCTCAGAGAAGGGTGTTAAGCTAAGAGAATAAATTCTCCGCCACTAAGCAGAAATGTATTTGATAGAGATCGGTTTAATATCTCAAAGTGTAGTGTCAGACATACAACCATACAAGTCTGTTCCGGGTTCGAACAAAATCGAAGGCACTTCCGAAAAAGCCCTTGCAAATCCGGGTATCCACAATCCCGATCGGACTTCCCATCACTTAGGGAATCTCTATACCGTAGCTACTCGGTGCAGAGACAATCGATAGGTTATCCTATTGTTCTTGAAGATACCCGGTCGTCAACACCGGTCTTCAAATGCAATCCATAACGTCGTGTCACTATTCGGAATGGGTTATATGATACAAGGTAATCTCTCGGCTAAACCGAATAATGAGCGCAATATTTTAAAAACATATTCATATGGATTTTCAGTTAAGTCACAACTTATAAAATCCAAAATTCTTCTTTTAAATAGTTAACCAAATTACCATTTAAATCTTTAACAAAAAGATTCGTTTCACAAAGTTCACCCAGTTTTACAAAGATCAATTTACAGATTTCAAAACAATTTCCATTTCAATTGGATTAACTCAATTAAATCTTTGAATTAAAGATTTAATTTATAGCTTTCAAACCCGTTTTCAAATATTTATTCATAACTTGGAATACTATTTCCATTTTAGACTTGAAATCCTTTTAACACAAATTGGAAGTTCATTTCTTATGTAAAAGCTTGTACTATTTGAAAACAAATAGTTTTCATTACGAAAAAATCCATTTATACTTATACAAGTTAAAAGCTTTGGGTTAAATTTAAATTCCCAAAACAACACTTTTAAAATGGTTTAAAAACTCATATAAACACATTTATAAGTTGAATAACCTTTTTAAACATAGTTTCCAAATCATAGAATTCGATTTCAAATATCGAATTCAAATTTAAATCAAATTATTTAAATTTCAAAACTCAATCAAGTTATTCAAAATAACTTTTATTTTTGAAAATTCATTTTCAAAAGCTTTCAATTCTAATTCCAAAACTATTTTGGATTAAAAAATTCAATCTTTAAAACAATTTCAAAAATCGGTGACTTAACCCATTTCCACATGCAATCCATATTTGTGTGTGTATAAGTGTGGTCCAAGGGTTTTACACAATAAAAGTGCCGCATCATCAATCAGCACAGGTTCATATACAGCAATATATTTGATAAGCGGTATAACTATAACGCTTATATCTGATAAGCGGTATGAACCATAACGCTTATCTTTCGTTCACAAATCACAGGTATATATATCACAGATAATAAATTACAGTAAACATAGCTCAAATCAAAATAGAACATATCAGGGTATCAAACAATTCAATCATCCAATAGAATCCAAACATACATAAGTGAGATCAGATAATTGTCTGATTAATTCAAATTAGATTAACTGCTTATGAATTACTAATCCTGGTTAATTAATATAAACTTATTACAAACCATTTTGATTAATTATTCTTTAGTCATTTATCAATTAACCTTTAGTAATGAATTAATTACCCTTTAATCATAATTCATTAATCTTTTAATTATAAAAAAATTCACCTTTAATTATTTAATTAACCATTTAATTAATTATCTTTAATTAATTAATTAATTTAACCCTTGATTAATTACTTACCCTTAATCCTTAATTAATTATCATCCTTCATTAATTAAACTTTAAATTAATTAATTACCTTTAAATTAATTACCTAATTAATCGCCATTTAATTAATTACCATTTAATTAATTATCCTTAAATAATAATTGATTAACCCTAAACACATAGTTTAATTATCACTTGATTAAATAACTTTGATCAATAATTAATTACCTTTAATTAAGTAATTATCCTTTAATAATAATTAACTATCTTTATTCACTTTTATCAATTCATTTTTCTTTAATTACTTTTGTTAAACAATAATCTTTAATTACCCAAATCCTATTTAAGTTAAAGACTGATCATTATCTTTATTAATCACTTAATTATAATAAAGTCATTAAATGAACCATTTAAATTAATTATCATTAACAAATTAGTTCCTTGATTACTTTTCAATCAAGCAATTATACTTTAATTAATTTCACCAAATAATTATCCATCAATTATTTTAGAACATTTACTTTTCATCTTTGAAAACAAAATTATTATTATTTCATAAATTAAATTAAGACTTTTTTAAAAAAAACAAGCAACTTCAAAATTAAATCCTTGAGACTCGTTTGAAATTTGTTTAACGAATTTACGTGAAGGTTATTTATAAATTCACTTTTGAAACTTGTCAATTTTGTTTAGAAACTTCTTTTTGAAAACTTCCATTACCATTGCTTTTAAAAACTAGTTGACATATTTTGAAAAGCTTCATCAACAACCCGTTATTTACTTTGCTTTTAAATCTGGGTTTATCAATTCTTTAAAACCTGGAATGCTTTGCTTTAAGTTTAAAACCTGTTATTATTTTAAACTGGATATATAACAAACAACCCCGAGGCATCACCGATCCCTCTTCGAGTAAAACTTCGGGTAAACATCGATCCACACACGAGCGAAACCCCCACATCACCCACTTCGAGACAAACTTTAATTTTCTCGAGCCCAGACTCGAGAACGACTTCTTCTTCTTCTCCAACTCGAATTTGCCTGAGAACGATATGCACGCGAAAATGTGCTCAAGTGATCGGAGTATCTCCGACCATTGTCGCCGACACCAAATAGTCATCGGAGGTCCCTTTATCTCGCCTGAGCACCCAGATCACCCAATCACGTCGTCAATCTAAATTTAGCCTCTCGACCAAATATTGGAACCCAACTGCCGTCAATTTTCGCCTCGACGCCGACCACACCGTAGGATCGCCTCGACCTCTAGTCCCTAACCCCCTTGTGCCTGTCCACTCCGATCATCCATAGATGATCAAATCGGCTCGAGAACGCCGTAGACAAATGTGTGGCCTTAAACCCTACATCGCCGACGTACGACCAACACGATCATCTAGAAATACTCTCAGCATTTTTCCAACGACCACCCATCTACAATCTTCCTCCAGCCTTGATTTCGCCACCCAAAATGACCTTGATCGCCGGGATTCGATGAATAAGGATTTGTCGTTCAACTCAAAAAATATCATCACTCCCAAACGTAAAAATAGTGATTTCACTACTAAAATTCGTCGTTTAGCAAAACGAATTCGATCCAATGATCAAAATTTAGAATTAAATTACTTGATTTTTTTTCGTTTCGAATCTTCCCTCTGTAAACTCAAAGTTTTTCGAAATTTTTCACCACATATTTTACTTTATAATATTTTTAAAAATAACTTTAACATTATGAACATTTTTCTTTCAGAGATCCAAGCCCAATACTAAGTTGTTTGGGTGATATGGACTTTTCCTTTGTTTGTTCTTGGTCTGGAAAACACAGCATGGTATGTATATATATCCAGTAATGCTTACTATATAGCCTAATTCAATTTTATTCAAGTAAATACATCCAGAAAACATACACACCCATCATCATCATACAGGTAGATCACATGCATCAGTATTGAAAGTTTTCTCACCTGTCAATTGGAGAGAACGTAGAAACAGAGAGCAGTTTGAGTTTACAGGCTTTTGATTTATCCTTGTTTTAATTTTGATTTGTCTTAGAAGATCATCTGCTAGCTGATGACTATTTAAGTTGAATTCCTTTGCATCGTTTCAGGCTTGATTATCCCCTTTTTTTCTTCAGATTGAACTTTTGGATTCTATCTTCATTTGTAATTTCCAGGTGAAAGCTTTTGCATTCTATCTGAATTTGCTTTGAACTTTCATGCTTCCAGATTTGATTTTAATCCATACTTGGTTTGTATTGCAGTTTGAATTTGTTGAAACTTCCAGATTTGAAATTTCTATACTGCTTTTTTTTTTCTTCTGATTTCAGGTTTTATCATTTTTTTTCCTTTGGTGTTGTGGATTTGAAATACCAAATCTTTGGTTACTGTTTTGTTCAGATTTGGTGAAAAGTTATATGATTGCACATGGGGGAGCTCAAGAGTTTCTATAATTTTTAATTTCTTTTTTTTATTCAATTAAATATAGTGAATGCCATTTGTAAAAAGGAATGATTATGAGATCTAACACTTATACAATTTTATACTTTACATATGTATATTTAATATTTATAATTTTACAAAGATAAAAGAAAAAATTTTAATATTTTTTTTATATCATATCTATTTTATAAATAAACGTACCCCTTATTTGAATTATTTATATTTTGTGTTTCAAACCTTATTTTATTTCAATTTATAAAACATGCTACACCTATTTTATACTTCTCTTATGTTTATGATCTTATATATATATTTTTTCTTAATTATATTTTCCTTTTATTTTATTTTTATTTACACAAACAAAATTTTATCCCAATTAATTTTCACATTGCAACCTTAAATTTTGTTCAACATATTCATACACTTATATATTTATACAATTTACATTCGTACATTTTTTTATTATTTATTTTTGTACAACTTTTAAAAGAAAAGAAGGATTTAAAATTTTTGATTTCATATTAACAATAGTTACATTTATTTATATAAGAGAATTAAATCTTAAAAATAAACCTTTTGAAATTTATTACTTCTTCCAAATATTAATATAATTAAAAATTTAGAAAACAACTATCATTATCTTTTTATTAATCTCAAGCTTTTAATTCCTATTTTATTTTTAATACGTTTTATTTTGAAATTCAATCTTTGTTTGAAAGATACTTATACTTAAATTTCAAATTAAATTTCTATTTATAATCAAAAATCATTTACTTGTTCTAGAAATCTCTAATTAATCCACAATTTATTTTCAAAAATAAATTTAATTGCCAAATTAAACTTGGTAAATTTCAGGAATGTTACATCATCCTTTTTTCTCTTTAAGTTATTTGATCTCCTTGTATATGGATGTCATGCTTACTTTGTTTGGACGAAATAATCACATTAGGGTCTGTGAGAACATTTCGATTGTTCTCTACGGTAAGAAGGTTGATGTGAAGAACAAGCAAGTGAAAGCAAAGGTGGTGATGTTTCACAGGAAGAATCTGCAGTACTATGAGACATCAGCCAAGAGCAACTACAATTTTGAGAAGCCTTTCCTCTATCTGGCAAGGAAGTTGGCTAGGTAATATTTTGTAAATTAATTCTCATTTGTCCTAATATGAGAATATGTACATCAATTAAGATGTTTTATTTAAATCGCACTTTATTTTTATTTGGCATTGCAGAGACCCAAATCTGCATTTTTTTGAATCACATGCTCTAGCTTCACCTGAGGTGTAGACTGATCTGAAGCACAGAGAAGGTACATGATTCATGTTTCTTTTCTCCTACTTAAAATGCAAACAAAATAAGAGTTGTCCTATTTTGAAATTGAAGTAAAAAGATGTATAATAGTAGGTAATTTGAATTAGTTATGTATATATATACTCTTGTCTATACCAGTCTAAAGTATTTGGTTACATGCAAGTCTATGTTTGATCAAGTAGAAAGGTGATGATCCGTGTGATATTTAAAGATATTTTGTAATTTGGCAAGTCTGTGGAAGACCTTGTTGTGGCAGCTGCTCATCCCCTTCCGTATGATCATGATGATGCATTCTATTAAGGATTTCCCTTCTATCTTATGATGAAGTGAAATGCCCTATAACAACCAACTTCTATTACAGGAATGAGCATGACAGCGACAGAGCAGAGGCATGTGGAGCAATGGGCTGCAATGCATGCAAAACTTGGCAAGTTTTTCGAGCAAATGAATGGGAAACTGGCAGGTTATGGATGTGAATAAGTGACTTTTGTTTTGTAATAATTTTGTTGGTTATACTTGGAACCGCGCATGTTTCAGTTTGGTGTTTTGTATGATTTCTTCTATTATTTGCATTTTCTATTACCCTGTCAAGTGAATATATGAATCTGCTATGAAATATTGAGTTTTATAGATGTTCATTTTATATCTTCTGATGGATTATATTGGTGAAAAAGAATGGTCTCATAGTGTTTACCATTATTTGAAGTACAAAGATTGACGTTCTTAGTTTCCTACATCGTACATAAAAGTTCTATGGAATATCAAGTTTTATATATTGCAACATTGTTGGGAAATACTGAAATTCCCAACGGTTATAACCGTTGGAAAATTCTTAAATTACCAATTGTTATAGCCGTTGGAATAAGGAATTTCCTAACGGTTATAACCGTTGGTAAATTCCATATTACCAACGGTTATAACCGTTGGGAAATTCCCAAATTATAAACGGTTATAACCGTTGGAAATAAGGAATTTCCTAACTGTTATAACCGTTAGTAAATTCTATATTACCAACGGTTATAACCGTTAGGAAATATGTTACAGATTTTTTCAGGTACCTCTTGCTAACGGCTATAATTAGAAATTTGATTTGTAACAGTTATACCCGTTGGAAAATTGCAGTTTTGGTGTACTATACCACCGGACCAATGGTCCGGCAATTCCTCCACCGAACCAGACTTCTGGTTCGCCCTCTAAGCTTCTCTACAACACTCAACCAATCGAACGAGAATTCTCGTTCGGTGATTTTACCGATCCAAACGCTTCCAAGCCCTAGCATTTCACATCTGCGCTTCTTCTTCACAGCGTGACTTCAACTTCACCTTCTAGAGCTTCGCCTGCTTCCCAAGTATCTCCAGTGGCCTCATCTTCTTCATGAATTCCAGGTATCATCTCTAACAATCTCCACCGTGATATCGAATTCCATACAAGCCTTCCAACTCCACCTACATTTTCATGCTCCAAGCAATGAATACTTTTCCAATGAGCTTCGGTAATGCCATCACCCATTACACTTTATCAACGAACTCCGGTAAGGCCATCGTCCATGAACAGTGTTCGAAGTACCCAGTCCGTGTAGAACCTATGAATCTCCACTATGAAAACAAACCTCTCCATGAACCATCTCAACTCCACCCCCTTCCTCGTGCCACCCCGTTGCACCTAGCACTTCATTAAGTGAATCAAATTTGAGCAATGCTCGAACTTAGCAACATACAATGACTTGGTAAACATGTCTGTTGCATTCTCCTTTGTGTGAACTTTCTGAAGACGAACTAGCTTCTCTTCACTCATCGAAACAAGGAATGACTCTCTCACTCAATATGCTTCGTCTTCGAGCTGAACGCCAAATTTTCAGCTAAGTGAATTGCACTCTGACTATCACAATACATATTCACTCCTTCGTATTCGAAGCCCAAATCACACATCAATCGCCTCAAATAAAGCGCCTCCTTAGCTGCTTCAACCGCAGCCATGAGCTCTGCCTCTGTAGTAGACAAAGCCACAATCGCCTGCAACATCGCCCTCTAACTGATCGCTGTCCCACCAATAATGAACACATATCCCTAGGTTGACTTTCTTAGATCTCTATCACTGGCATAGTCGGAATCGTAAAATCCTACCAAACTGAAATCTCTTCCTCTGCTGCAAAAGACAAGTCCATAGTCTGGATTTCCACTAAGGTACCTAAAGATACACTTCACTACTTTCCAGTGCGTCTTTCCTGGATTTTCCATGAACCTAGTCACCAATCCAACTTCCTGTGCAATGTCAGGCCTAATGCAGACCATGACATACATCAAGCTGCCAATTGCACTTGCATACAGGACCCTCATCGTAAAAGCCCTGTCCTTTTCTGAGATCGGAGAGCCTTTACTAGAAGCTGCATGTGGAAAGGCA
Source organism: Allium cepa (assembly GCA_030765085.1). Classification (NCBI taxonomy): domain Eukaryota; kingdom Viridiplantae; phylum Streptophyta; class Magnoliopsida; order Asparagales; family Amaryllidaceae; genus Allium; species Allium cepa. The sequence continues at coordinate 453,664,706 of CM060938.1, read as the reverse complement.
TGGGTGTGCTGATTGTCTTTGCCCCTTCCATGCTAAACCGAGTAAGCACCTTTCGAATGTGCTCCTTTTGAGCGAGGCTCAAAAATCCTAACTTTCTATCCCTTTGGATTTTCATACCTAAAATTTTCTTTGCTTCTCCAAAGTCCTTCATTTCGAATTCCGCTTTTAGCTTTCGTCTTAAACTATCAATTTCAACTTTAACCTTGAAAGCAATAAACATATCATCCACGTACAAGAGTAGGTACATCCATCTACCATTCTTTAAATGCTTGAAGTACACACAAGCGTCTTTGATGCTACGATCAAAACCAAGTGAAAGCATAAAAGAGTCAAACCTCTTGTACCATTGTCTAGGCGACTGCTTAAGTCCATACAATGAATTCTTCAATTTGCAAACTCAATTTTCTTTCCTATTTACAAAAAATCCATCTGGCTGCTTCCTGTAGATGGTCTCATCCAAGTCTCCGTGTAGGAAAGCAGTTTTCTCATCCAGTTGCTCCAGCTTCAAGTCATGAGCTGCGACGATAGCGAGCAAAATATGGATGGACGTATGCCTCACTGCTGGAGAGAATATCTCATCATACTCCAATCCCTTTCTTTGTGAAAACCCTTTAGCAACTAGTCGAGCCTTATATCTCCCATCATCCTTCACATTGAACACCCATTTGTAACCTATGGCTCAGCTTCCTTGAGGAGATGGTATCAAATCCCTAGTTTTGTTCTTCTTCAATGAATCTAACTCCTCTTCCATAGCGCACATCCACTTCGAACTATCATATAACTTCAAAGCTTCATCAAGGTCAAGCGGCTCCTCATGAACTGCATGTAAGGCATAGTCAAACTGATTACCAAGGCTAAGGTTCGCAAACTGCTAATCACCATACCTTTCAGACGGTATAATTGTCTTACGACTGACCTGGGTAGGTACTGCTTCGCATAAACTCCTTTCAGCTCCATCTTGAACTAAACTTCCTCTAGATTCATGCACATCACCAACACTACTAGAAGGTACCTGTGGACTATCCTATGATCATCAACTGCATTTTCCTCAACAACATCAACAACAACTCTACTATTTGGCTGGAACATGAGAACTTCTTCCATCTCCTTAGGCCTATCGGAATCATCTAATGTGGTAGGTGTCTTCTCCTCCGGATTGAACATAGCAGACTCATCAAAGGTAACATGTCTGGAATGAACAATCTTCCGATCAACAGGGTTCCAAATTCGATACCCTTTGATACCATCGATTTATCTCATTAGTATGCACTTGTATGCTCTAGCCTCCAACTTATCATCACCTGTATGGTGAACGTATACAGGACAACAGAAAATTCAGAAGTAACCAAGGTACACTGTTTTACTTCTCCACTTCTCCTCTGCAATCTTTCCATCTATGCTGAGAACGAAATTTGATTCATGATATGCGCTGCAGTTGATAATACCTCAGCCCAAAAGGCTCCAGACAAGCCCGCCGTCAATCTCAAGCAACGAGCCTTCTCCAACAGAGTCATGTTCATCATTTCTACGACTCCATTGGATTGCGGATTGCCGGGTGTAGTGAAATTTCTCTGAATGCCATGCTATCTACAAAAATCAAGGAACTCCCTAGAGACAAATTCACTGTCATTATCATATCTCAGCACCTTCAACCTAGAACCAGATTGGTTCTCAACAAGCGCTTTCCTGTCTTTGAACTTCTCAAAACTCTTTGATTTGGCCTTCATCACATACACCCACACTTTTCAAGAAAAGTCATCAATGAAAGAGATAAAATACTTTGCTCCTCCAAGAGAAGGAGTAGCAACCGGTCCTTAAACATCTGTATGCACATACTCAAGTACTCGCCTCGATCTATGGAGTTCAACTCCAAAAGATACTTTAGTTTGTTTGTCTAACACACACTCTTGGAAAAAGTCCATCTTGTTGAAGCTTTCTCCTTTGATCATCTTCCGTCTTCGAAGCAACTCTAAGCCCTTCTCTGAAATATGACCCAACCTGAGATGCCAAAGCTTTGTGGCATCCAATGCATGAGAACTGTCTACTCCAACACACGACTCTTCAAGAACCGTGGTTCCTTTCAACAAATACAGATTTCAGAATGCATCTCCTTTCATAAGAACTAATGCACCTCTCGAAACCTTCAGACTATCCTTCTCGATAATTACCTTGCATCCCAAAGATGCCAATTGTCCTAAAGTAATTAAGAACTTTCGAAGACCAGGACATACCGGATACTTATTAAAGTGCGTATCACTCCGTCAAACAAGCCGATCCTCATTGTACTTCACCCATTTCTCTACAGCTAGAATTATTACCCATAAGAATAGAGCTTCCCTCTCATCCAAAGAAAGAACTAAAGTAATCCTTATTAGGCATCATATGAAAGGACGCCCCCGAGTCCAGCACCCAATGGTCTGAGACATCCGATACTGCTGCAGACAACACATCGTCACATGCAGAATTCTCCACCGCAAATGATGAAGATCCGTCTTCTTCCTTCTTTTTCAAATCTGAAAAATCCTTTTTCCAATGACTAGGTTTCTTGCAGATAAAGCACTTCCTGTCCTTGGACTTTTCTCTCCTGCCATTACCGGGCTTTCTTGACTTGGAATGCCCTCTAGAGTGCCAATTCTTTTTATCTTGTCTACCTTTTTCAACAAACAGGCCGTGACTACTACTTTCACCTCTACTTCCTTCACTTATCTCCTTCATCTGATCTATCAATCCCTCGATAGAAGGCTTGACTTTACATCTTCCACTATCAATTTGTCTCTAGCAAAGATATGGCTGTTAGCGAAACCTGTGTAGCGCTCTGTAAGAGAACACAAAAGAATTATTGTCATTTGTTTCTCATCCATCTTCAAGTCAATAGTCTTCATCTTCCTCACGAGATCATCAAAGAAATTAAGATGTTCCGCATGGTGAAAAATGTCTTCAGTAATATTAGACGGTTAGTCAGAGATTTCTTCAAGTAGAAATTTTCTAGCTTGGTCCAAATGCTCCTACCAGTGGTCTCACTGCTAATATCTGAGATAACATTCTCTTCTATAGCTAGTTGTTAAGTAGTAAACGTCCATTTCTTCATCTCCTTTCTTTCCGCGACTGAGATGTCAGCCGTCAACTCCTCATGGGCAAACACTACTGGATGTACTTCATTCCTTACTATAACAACATTCACCCTCCATTTCCACTTCTCGAAGTCTTTATCCCCATTCCATTTCTCAATTGTCAACTATGATCTTGACGCGATATACATCCCAATAGTATAGGGTCTGGTAACAACTGGAGTCGCTTCATCTCCTGCCATGGCGTCTAACACTCCCAATCAACCTTATAGCTCTGATACCAAATTGTTGGGGAAAATCCCTTCAGATGATTAGTCTAAGGGAATAAAAAACCCAAAGCAGTGGAAAACAACTAGATCGTGATTGTAGTGATACGATACAAATAGAGATAAACACCAGAACAGACAGTACAAATCAATGCAATGCAGAAAAATAAATAACACCAGTATTTATAGTGGTTCCACTACCACGAAGCAGTGTACGTCCACTTAGAGAGAAGAGATTTTATTAATCACTGAAAGATTAGAGTTACAAGATTGATTCACTTTTGGAGGCTATACACAAGAAGAATTTACAATACAGACAAAATTCTGCAAAGTTTCAGCTCTCTTGGATGACTGCTATTATTGTCCAGAAGCTCCACTATTTATAGAGTGAAGATATGAAGAGGGGAAACTGCTATATAGCAGCCTGAGATATGGTTCGGCATCAATCTGGTCCGGCATGCATCTGGTCTCGCAAAGCTCTTGGTTCGGCATGCATCTGACACGACAAAAAGAACGTAATGCTTGGCATTTGGTTCGGCAAAGCCCATATCAATCTGGTTCGACATGCCGCGAAAGAAATATTTCATTCGGCATTATCCCCTTCATTGCATTGGCCACCAAACGAAGTAACCAAAGTGACAAGTCTGGACCGACATCCCTTCACCAGCGGACGAGATAACTTCCTTCTTGCCTTCACTGCCGATCGATGTACTACCATCGGACCAAATCTTTGGTCTGACAATTCCTCCAACGAACCAGATTTCTGGTTCGGCCTCTAAGCTTCTCCGCAACAGTCAACCAACCAAGTGAGAATTCTCGTTCGGTGATTTTACCGATCCAAACCCTTCCAAGCCTTAGCATTTCACGTCTGCGCTTTCTCTTCGCAACGTGACTTCAGCTTCTGCTTTTAGGGCTTCGCCCGCTTCTCAAGTATCTCCAATGACCTCATCTTCTTCACGAATTCCAAGTATCATCTCTGACATGTGAAACATATGTTTTTGGTTTGAAGATGGATTGATTTTACGTTGATTTTACATCTTTATTACTATTCAATCCAATGGTTTATGCTCAAATAGTTTAACGGTTATCATAAAACTGTTGACAGTTCAATAAGAGTGAATGACTTCAGTCAAATCCATCATCACTATCAACATTCAGTGAAAAGCATTTAACAAACTAATGAAGTTCGTGATCGGCAGACATTATGGTTGGATCCATCACAAGAAAGATTGCAACTAGGACCAAGTTGAAAAGTTCACATTATCATGCAATGGTTTGGCTTAGTAAGATGGTGCGCTTTTGACTACATTTTCGACATTCTGTCAACGCATAGACCAATATAACTCAATCCAGTTTTTGATTTCATTTCATGTGGGTTTGTACCCAGTTATTTCGATCTTTTGTCAATGATATTTAAGTTAATAAAAAATTGGATTGACCTCGTAGGGAAACAAAAATTTGAAAACAACAAAATATGTTTTGGCATAACATCGACTAGTTCATAAACCAATCACTTCATATGAAAATTCTAACCAAAGCCCACTTTCACGTCTTCATTTCCACGTATCTGAATATAGAAACTATGGTTTTAGATACATATCTAAGTTACGGAAGCAGTCTTATTCAACTTATACCAGAATAATAGCCTAATCTTGCTATCAAAATAACCTCCCCTTCAAAAAAAGGTAGACAAGGAATACAGAAGGTTAGTTAATGGTAAATGACGAACAGTTGCTTATAGTTTCTGAAGAAATTGGTTTTACTGCCACATTTGATTGCAACTCAGCATTTTTTTTTTAGCAACTTGGAGCTTTCTAAGACGAAGAAACGGTGTTTTCAATACACGCCATCTCTTTGGTTTCAAGTGACACAGTAATTTTGTTTTTCTTTTCGTAATTTTCTATTGACAAACCACAGGCCACCTCTCTAGCCCAAAAAGTACCTGCATTAACAAAAAAAATATGGTTTAAATTAGAGTTTACATTAATGGTTGATATATAGACAATAATGCATGAAAAAACTTGCAGATTTTGCATATCAAGGAAGATGCCTCGTTTTAAAGAAAGTAAATTCAGTTTTTGCACCACGGTGGATTTTTTGTTTAAAACGACTGGTCACTGGCTACAGTTTATTTTCTCACAAGAGGCTGAGAAAAATTAACGTAGTTTAATTTCAAACATCATATATACTGTATATATTATAGCACCTGTATCTATAACTATACAAAAAAGGGGAAATGTAAAATGCTAAAAATCATAGTGCTTGTTAGGAACAAATTAACCCTAAAATCATTGAAGTCCCGATAGTGGCGATGCAAGCAGAGATGCTCACATTACCAGAAGTGGCTATCTTTTTTATTTCTTCATGTGGCACGTTGTACTTCTTCATCTGCTTATCACATACACATAAGTCCATAATAAATACACTTTAGACAAACACTTGCCAAAAAGATATGCATGCATCTGAATTTATTATGCGCATCATGCAGGTAAACACAATGCAACAAAATCTCCAATACATTTTCTAGAACTGAATTGGGAAACAGAAGATAGATAAACGTCAATGTCAACTTGGTATTTTTCGAAGATTGGTATTACAATGTCACTTTGAGCATTCAAGTAGGTTTCTTTTCAAGAGTAAATAAATGTATCAACAAGATTAAGATCCAGACACGTATTGAGTTGTTCTCCTATCTATATTTCATTGTTATTGTTTTAGGTCTCTGACCAAATTGTCATATTATAATTCTCATCTCCAAACCATAGATATTAGCTCATTATTACGCTTAGAAAGGAACAGGAAACAACAACCGGACAACATCAAGACCATTAGCTCTAATTCAAAGAAACTACTTCATTAGCGAAAAGAATACAGAAATATGATAAACAGGAAGAAAAAATTCATTCCCCTCAAATAGAGGATTGGCTAAAGCGAACTTTGCATGATGAATTCAAGCGGAGGAATAGTCACTAGAAATGGGATTTTATATAATTTCGGTAATGAAATTTTGAATAATGGCATTTCTATTCTATAGTTTGCGGATGATATCATGCTCTTTACATCTCATTTACCTAGATATATTCACTACAAGAACGGCACCTGATAGCGACGGCTTTTAGCCGTCGTCGGTCGTCGCTAGCCGTCGCTATTTACCTCGTCGTCCAATAGAATCGCGACGACTTTAGCGATGGCTCCGTCACATGAATAGCGACGGCTAGCGACTGCAAATGTGTCAGGTGGAAATTTTTCCACGTCCAAATGTCGTCGCTAGCCGTCGCTAGCCTGAACAAAATGGCCATGGCCAACCGTCGCTATACTGAACAAAATTCTGTGCACTTGCACAGCCCATATACACTTCAAACAATAACCATCAAATACCATCATCACAGCCACTATACACTGCATTCATCAACTATAACCATCATATAACATCACTATACATTCAAACGATATAAAATCCAACAAAACCAAACAAAATCATATACAATTCCAACAACAATACATATCATGTCAACCAATACAGGTCACCAAAATATGTACATAGTTTTCCAACCAAAATGTGTGCATAGTTCTCCAACCACAACTACAAACCGTTAACCCAAACGAACCGTTAACACAACTACAAGTCATCAAAATATGTACATAATATCCCGAAATATATATACACCAAACCAATCAAAATATGTATATACCAAACTGAAACATGAGCAAACAAGCATACCTACTCCTCACCATCGCTGCCATCCTCTCCAGGCATCCTCCCATGTTGTTGCAAATAACATGCAATCCGCTCATCCAGCTGTTGCTCGAAGAAACTCTTTCTCCGATCATTTATTTCATCCACTGTTTGCCTCAACCGAGCAATCTCCTCTTCTTGCTGGGACCTCCTGTATGCACTCTGCAATCTCATCGCCTGTAAAATAGTTCATAATTATTTATATATTAGTGTGTGTGTATATATATATATAATATTATTAAAATTATTTAACTATTCATATGCATGTGTAAATTTATATATTAGTACATGTCAAAATTTACCTCCAGATTTCCATAGCTATACCGCACATTGGTCCGAGAAGGCGGGTTAATAAAAGCATCCCAGATATTGTTCGCCTCCTCTAGCGTAAGATCTTCCCGACCAGTGGACTGTGCTACCCGATCCCGCTTAGCTTCGTACCTCTCCGGCGATTACAAACAATTGTTTTACACGATAAAAACCGAATTTCAAGTTTTTGAAAATAAAATAAACAAAATATTACTATTAACAATAAATTAGTTTACCATTACGGATTAGGATTTGTCATCCGTCCACTCGTACGAAACATTGCCTTCTTCATCAGTCCTCTCCACGGCATGCGTCACCTTAAACAACTCGGCCATAGTGGGCTCGCGGTTGTATCTCGCGGTCTGAAAATGTATAAATATTATTGCTAATCTGATTATAAAATATTTTAATAAAATGTAAACACAGTTTATAAATTTAATTACCAGCTCTCTCTTATGCTCCTAGAAGGACTTGGAGCCACCATGGTGCAATGTAGGATTTTTATTCCTGTTAGTCCGGTTCCGCGCAGATAATTCCTACAAATTAAGATAAATTATCACGTATATATCTTGCGAGATTTATATTAGATTTAAATAACAAAGCAAACATATATTACTTACTTTTGCTGACGGAGTGTCCCAAAGCCGAAGAAAATCAGCCCATACACCGTCACCCATCCAGTTAAGCTTTTTGCCTGAATTTTTAGCCTTGGACAATGTATCCTTGTAATTTTTCCTCATTCTTTTGTTCCAGTGATTTAACAAAACGTCCATGTCGTTAGGGTCAACGCGGACTGCAGCCTTTAAATTAAAATTATTTTAAATTATATAAATTATATTAATTTACAACTGAAATTCAAACTACTACTTACAAGTAAATCGGCCTGTATTGCGTTCTCATGAATGGGGATGTCGTCCCAGCGAGGCCAAAAACCATCCATCCGGCTCAGAAAAGCCTTCCTCGAAACCTGTAGAATATAGTCTGATGGCTCCACCTCAAAGCCCCTGCAAAAGTTATGTTATACATGTTTAGTGGATTTTAAAACTTAATACTTTAAATAAAATTGATACTTATCCGGCACTTTTCGGAACAACTTATGCCATCGAACGTAAGTCCGGTGCAGTGCCACTACCACCTGCACCCGGAGATGGTTGTGGCGTGCCTGTCATACTTCGTCTCCTGCTAGACATATCTACTATAGAAAAGCAATATCATCACAGAACAATTATAGGAATTCACTACTACATATCATGTTTCAATCACTTTCACAGAAACAATTATAAAAATTTACTAGTACAAAACTTGGATAAAAATTAAATAAATGATCATCACAGAACAATAATAGAAATTCACTACTACATAGCATGTTTCAATCACTTTCACAGAACAATTATAAAAATTTACTAGTACAAAACATGGATAAAAATTAACTAAATGGTCATCACAGAACAATTACAGAAATTTACTATTTCAGAAATTTATTATTTCAGAAATTTACAGAAATCTATCTTCTCGTACGGTAGACCGAAAGCGGACATCGATTTTTTTACTTTATAATGACTATCGCACATCATATTATTGGGTGGCATGTGTCGTTTTGCAGCTTGTACAACTGCTGTAAATGCAGCTTCCGTAAGGTTGAATTTTGATTTCATAGTTATGTTTTCGGCGGTTACTGAAAGTTCGGTTCCGCTTTTATATCCGTCCCACAACGACCTCTTAGCAGAATCCAACAAATCGTATATTTTTTTAGCTCCCGCAGTCGGTTCTTCTTTGATATTTTCGTCTTCATCGACAGCTTCAGTGTAGGAAACATTGATCGTGCTGCATCATCCACCATATTTTCTATCGGATTCGTCATCATATTAGCGTCCTCTAACACTTCAGTATTAGGTGTAGGTTCAACAAGTTCTCCATGACGGTCCCAGAAATAATAATCAGGCACAAAACCATATTGATACAAATGTACTTCAACTATATCTAGTTTCCAATGCTTCAAATGTAGGCACTTACTACACGGGCAACGAATTTCTGTGTTGTTTCGGTTATTAGATTTAGCAAATCTAATAAATTCATGTACACCGTTGTAGAAATGTTGGTTTATTGATCCCTTCTTTCCAGTTCTGACTTCATACATCCAAGTACGGTCGAGAAAATAATTGAACATTTTTTCTGATTTGAAAATGTATGTTAGACAATTTAAATCATTAATTTTCAACCATTCTCCATTGTAAATAGTTCTGTTGCAGAAAATTCAAAATAAAAACTTCACTTTATTTTTTTTATTTTTTGGTATTTTGGTTTTCACTTCGGTGGTCAGTCATCCTACTTTCCATTACAAACACAATAATGTAATTACATTTTATAAATTATTTCAGATAAAAGGTTCAACAAAATTTCGACAGCACTTCCCTTCTGTTCCCTGTATCGTACACAAATGCGTGTACACAGGGAACGTAAAGGAAGTGCTATCGAAATTTTGTAACCGTTTAAAATGAAATGATTTATAATATGTAATTACTTTATTGCGTTTGTAACTTGTCCAATAAAGGGACAAATCCGACAAATATTGTATCAGATGAATATAAATGTCTGTTCCGTTACAAAACGAACATCCATATAACGATCATATACAACACTTGCCAGACGGGGCCAATGTCAATCTAAGGGATAAAAAAAATTCTTTAAATTTTATCAAATATTGTTGTTCTTTTCAAATTTTGATAATGTTTCAACTATTTAAATTTTATTTCATAAATTTGTGTATTTAAATTTTAGTTCAACATTCAATTAACAATTTTAGTTCAATATTCATTTCTTTATTTTTTACGACATAGATTTTAGCGGAATATTTGTTGTTGTTATATTCATTTCTTAATTTCTTTACAAAATCGATTTTAGTACAATACTAGTTGTTTTTAAAGTCATTTCCTAATATATTTTTAAAAAAATTAGATGTTTGCAGAATTTTTAATGTTCTCATGTTCATTTTTTAATTTTTTGTATAAACTTTATTTTTGTACAATATATACAGCCTTTTGCATTTTGGCCGTCGCTAGCCATCGCTGGCCATCGCTAAAATTATTAAAATGGCCGTCGCTAGCCGTCGCTAAATCAACAAGATAAATAGAAGAATTATCAATGAAGATAATTATAAAACAACAAATCTAATTATCAAATAGATAATTAGAAAACAATAAAAAACTAATTATTAAATAAAAATTTGTCAATTTAAATTCACTTAACAAGTTAAATTTGTGATTTATCAATTTCATAAACTATGAAATACTTTCATGTAAATTTATCAATAACCAAGTTAATCATTAATATACACTAATTTTTCACCAAACACAACTAACCATGTTAATCGCCAACACTAATTATCTACATCAACCATTTATTCAACTTCATGATAAACTAATTAATCTAATACCTAATTTAACTCCGTAATAATAAACTAATTAATCTACTAAATCAACATACAACACTACTAATACCTAATTTAACAACAAATCCTAATTTAACAACAAATCCTAATTTAATTAAGGTTTAAATTAAATCTAAAAACATCAAATTTACATTCAAAATAGAGATTAGAAGCATACCTAGGCGAATTTGGAAGATTTGGAGGCCGCGGAAGGCGGGGCGGCGGCTGCGGCGATGGGGGCGGCGGATTGGGGGAAGGAGTGTTTATTTTTTGGTGGGAAGAATGAAAGTTCTGCTCGCGGGAAGGGGATATGTATATTTCGTATAGCGACGGCTAGCGACGGCCGTATTTTTTAGCCGTCGCTATCTTCGCCGTTTCTAGTAGTGATTATAACACTTTAAAAAATTTATTATATACTTTTGAGTTGCTCTTAAGTCTAAAAATAAATTTCGATAAGGGTTCCTGTTAGTTTTGAAAGATATCATTAAGATAGAAAATCACGTCGCTTGTACTTTAAATTGTAAAATTATGAAATTTCACATAGAATATATAGGCTTTTTAATAAGACCAACTAAACTTAAACACGATGATTGGTTATTAACAATAGATAAAATTAACAATAGATTAACTCAATGGAATGATAGATTTTTATCAAGGGCAGGAAGGATAGTCCTTATCAACTCTATTTTATCAGCATTACCTATAACTGGATGTCCTTTTATCATTTTCCAGAATGAGTAACTGATAAAAAATAGATAAAACTAGACGAGATTTTCTATAAAGAGGTGATAATTCTAATAATAGTATTGTTTTGTTAATCGGGAAATAGTACGTAAATTAAAGATGAAGAAGGGTTAGGTATTATAAATTTATATCAACACATCTAATATTTAGTAGGTAAATAGATATGGAAATTTACTAACAATAATGAGAATTTAGTTTGAAAAGGGATAATGTCGAATAGACAGTATAATGGTACATATAATGTATACTAATAATGCAAACAAGATTTCTCAATTTTGGAAATCTATAATAAAAAATTATACTTTATCAGTTGAATAATACTGCTTCGGTAACTTCGAGGAATAATGTGTCCTTTTGACATGATAGTTGGATATCAGTAATTCCCCTTATAATAGAATTTAATGAACTTTATGAGATTTATAATTTTACGAACATGCTGATCTCGTAAATATATAAACCAAATTTATATTTTCCATGAGAATTCAGTTTTAATCGTATTTAGCTGGAAATACATTATCTAAGTTTGTCTTACTTTGTGCTAAATTAGAATTGCATAATAATGATAATAGAAACGACATTAGAACTTGGTGTTGCAATAATAATAAAATTTATACAATACATTCTTTTTATAAATTTCTTAATTATTTAGGTACAAAGTTGAATGTATTTAGGTATATTTGGAAAGGTAATACACCACCCAAAACTAAAACACATATATGGTTAATTATTCATGGAAAATTAAATACTATAGAACTGTTAAAAACGAAAAATATAGCTTTTGATAATAAATATTTTTTCCGTAATATGGAAATAGAAAATATACCGCATTTGTATTTTGAATGTCATGTCACTAAGTATATTCTTACAAATTGCCTTAATACCTTTACTTTAATATAACTAATAATGAAATTAATTAAGATCTATTTTGGCATAGTATTAGCTTTCGATATAATGGATTTCATAGATTAGTGATAAATAATCTTTATGTTAGTATATATGGTATAAAAGGAACCAAAGGGCTTTTAGTAATATAAATGCTCCAACAGAAAAATTTATATATATATATATATATATATATATATATATATATATAATTGTGTTATTTTGTTTCAATTGGATTTGAAAACCTAGTTATAATAAAGATAATATTAGTTTCAATAAATTTCTTAAGATAGTTAAGAAAAGTATAGTATTTAACAATAGCGTTTTAAATACCTTTTTAATTGACATGCATGCCAATGGATCCAATGCTATTTTATATTTAGGTAACTAGTTAGATATTAGAATATTATAATCTTGAACATAGCAATCATCCCAAAATCTATGATATTCAGAAGTCCTAATTTTACTTCCTAGAGTTTAGTTAATTGTATTCATAAACATATTTTTCTAGATTACTATTTCTCACAATTGGATTTATATTGTAGCTTTTACTGCTTTATCTTGCTTATTCATTATATTACTTGTTATATTATTATTGCACATATATATATATAAATATATTTATATGCATATATATGTATCGATCTTACATTCTTTTTTTTGCAAATTTAGATATGATTGTGGTCAGGATGGATTCAGTTGATTCAAGGATATGATCACTTATTATTTTTAATAGATTATAGTATTTTTGTTTTTTTATTTTATTATGGACCTTGGTTTTCTAAGGTTGAGGGGTTATTATCATTATTGTTTATATTATATGGGGTGGGTGTTGCTACCTGTCAGGCATGTTGATAGTTATCCTTTTTAGTGTAAAATAAAATTTACATGAACGCTCTCCTCTTCTAATAAAGTAACACTCATTTCTCTTAAAATGTTACATGATAATAGTGCAATATCAGCTATTAGTACAACACCTTAACATAAGGTTGTTTAACTAGAGGTCAAACACTTATAGCGCTTTCTATTGATTCAAGCATTTTCTCGATATTTAATTGATGGACTTGCCGTAATGAATAACCTAATATATGATTTACAGAGTGAAAATCCAAGTATATATCCAAGTCAGTGCTTCATATCTTCCCACCATGATTAAAAAGGTAGCTACTAAAAATTATCTGCTGTATTTTTCTCTCTTAAAGATAATGCCTTGCAAAATTCAGATTTCATCAAGAGATTGACAAATAGCAAATCTAGAGTTACAACATTACACTACGCTAAATTTATGTGATAAGAATAAGAGAAGGGATAAAACTATAATAATGTGAGGAGAAAATAACATGTTCTCCAAAATTCTTAGATTATCGATCATTGTCTTGACTTGAAGGAGTAATAAGTTACAAGTTATAACTTATATGAGAGATCGATTCTTATTCTCTCAAGTTGTCCTGTGAAAGGAGTGATGATTAATAGGTTACAAAAGAGATTCAATAGATGCAAAGCCTTCCTATAGCAAATTATGGACACTTGTTCAATTTTCTATGCATATTTTTTTTATTGCACATCATAATTAATCAAATAAGACTAATTTATATTTTCTACAAATAGATATCCAAAAAAATATTTCCAATTAATATCATAGACACAATGTTTTTTTGAAAGAGTAAAGAAAAGGCCCAAGTCCTATACACATGAAATGCAGGTTGTAATTACCCACATCTGCAACCGGGTATGCACTCGTAAAAAATACTCATTCTTACTAGTCAAACAAATCTCAAACCCTAGTCGCATGGCTTTCATTCCTCGGTATGAGAGAATAATCTCAAAAATGACGATATTCTACTGAAATTTTTCCTCCTCTAATTTCTCTTTCTGCAAATATGATGAGCTCCCTCACGTGGGTTTCCAGTTCCATCCGGTTCTTTCATCGTATTTCTCCTTTCGATTACAAGGCGGTTCCCCTAATTGTAATATACCTTGTGACTTTTTCTTTGACTAGATCTAGTGACTTGTATCTTGCATGTAGCTGCACTCACCTTTTTTCTAAAAAGATGAGTGATATACCTTGTGGTTGAATCTACTTCTACAACAATCTCCATTAACTGCCTGATTGTTAATTATCTACCTATTGTCATAGAGTTTTGCAGTTTTTTATTTGATTCTGGCTGTGAGCTGATAGAGTGGTAGATCTCTTCCAAATCTGGTAATTGCAGTTCCTTTCTCTTTTTGTTAAACAAAATTACAGATTGAATACGAACATTTTCTCTTATGCAGTAGTTACTTTTGGTTTAGGGGTGAGTTTGGTCACCTACGCGCTTCGCCTTAGTTAAATTTGATCTTGATTATGCTATTTTGCCAAGGGATATATTTAAGGTATACTTCCTGTTTTATAAGTATGCTTCGATTCCGCTCCTCTTAGTTGTCCATCTTCCATAGGTCCTGATTTATCATGTTTGCAAGCTTTGATTTTTTTTAAAGAGTACTTGAGTTTCCGTTTCAATTATTTTCCATAACTACAGATTATATGTTCCTTATGCTTATGTAACCTTAGATTTCTTTCTCTCCAAATGTGAAAAATTATTGCAGTTAAGATTATGCATGCTTCAATGAATTCCTTTGGTTTTCCTTGATATTTTGTTGCATTATTGAATGCTTTATTTGATATTCTGCACTACTTTAACCTAGTTGAAATTAAACTTTTCTTTAGCAGTAACCAAATCTGCTTTTCGTAAACATAACCAAAAAATAAGTGTTCTATACTTTCTGCTTCATTTTTACAAAGGAGGCATTTGATTTCTCTTTTATTATTCGATTTGTAGCATCTGTCTCTAGTTGGTAATCTATTTAGCAATGCAAAGTTGGCACAATGTTACATTGTTGGACAATTTTATTTATTCCAGATAACTTTATGCCACTCCACTTCAGCTTTATATTCCTTGATATATTCCCATGTTTTTTGAAGTATGTTTCCAAACCCATTTATCTTTATGTAGACTTGAATCAATCGGTATTTTTCTAATTGTTGATTGAAGATTGAAGTTGCTAGATGTTAAAAAGTATTCCAGCAGTGATTTTGTAATGTTCTTTCTACCATTTTCATTTGCTCCACTAAATATATAGATATTATTCTAGTTGTTATGAAAATAGGCGGGAGCTTTTATCAACGAATCTTTGTCACCCAAATCACTAAGAGATAACTTGGATTGAAAACAAGACGGAATTGAAATCAAAATGCAATAATGCAAAATATTCCACCCAACCACTCACTTCATTGATTCACCAAAATTTTGTGTACAATTAATAGAATAAAGCTAAAGTAAACAAAATACCATTGAATCAATAACCAAATTGAGAAAGGAAGCAAATATCTATATGGTTAAAATTGTTGGAGAAAAATAACAAAGATGAAGAAGAGAAAATTAGCAAATAGGTTTTTCACCACACTTTTACCCTCTCTTCTAGTCTCTATTTATATAATCAATTATTTAATACCCAAGTTAGCATTAGTTGGAAAATAATAATTCGATAAGCCAATTAGAGAGAAATAAACATACTCAAATATGCCTATTAATTAGAGAAAATAAAATCTTATCTTTCTTTCTTTTGCATATTTATTTCCATTATTTGTGATTTTGTATCACCAAAATTTAACACTCCATATCGATGCATAATCACATATATCCAACATATAAAGCATGCCCTATCTAGATCTATCACAAATCCCCATATCTCAACTACACTAAATTACAAACCTCAACCACCGTCTGCAAGAGATGCATCTCCCACATAAGGTGCACCACACAAATCCAGTCTCAAAAGCATCTGTAATACCACAAAGATCATCATCTTGTCTTTGTGGATTTTGCAATTCAACACCCATCTATCACTCGATCTGAGCTCATTATCTGATACTATTGATCCCTCGAGCATCATCAACATGAAGATTCCTGTCTAAAATATGATCATCAATGCTAGAACATAAGCAGTGACCACACTAGCCTCTCCATCTTGCCGTGGACTAGGCCTTTCAAGCGTCAGTCGCTTTCCATTGTCGATTACAGAACCAACCAAGCTATAAAGGTTTCCTTCTTCCAATACTCCTCTCATCCTTATATGACTACCTTTCTTCACTCTCAGAACTCCACCTTGAGTCTCATAAGTGCAACCATGGCGATCCAACTAACCGAGAGAAATAAGAGTATGCGAACAAGTAGGTACATGTCTTACTCCAGAGACTTCTCTAATCACACCATCATGCATACGAAATCGGATAGATCCAAAACCACAAATCGTAGCTCTTCTCCATTGGTTGTCCTAATCATGCCGACACTCTCTCATAAGAAGAAAAATAGTTCACATTTTTACAAATGTAAAAACTGACTCTCAAATCCGTCTTCCAAGGCTTATTTTCACTAAAGAGAACATCATAAGAAGCATCATTACCGATACTTTCAGCAAAACCTGCATGTGCATCACTACTAGTGTCGCCATGTACAACCTTTTTCTGATCTTTTTTATAAGCATAACACTTGCTGCATATGTGACCTTTCTTATTACAATAATGACAAGTGATAACACCTTTACCATTAGCGTCCTTCTTCTTTCCAATTATATCTTTCTTCGAGTTCCTTACCACCATCGCCCCACTTTGAATTGATTTCATACCTAACCCTTTTCTTCTAAGCTCCTCATTCAAAAGACTGCTTCGAACAGTTTTAGAGAGAGTTCCATTAACATTGGAATTACTTAATGAAACAACCAAAGTTTTCGAACTTTCTGAAAACGAACTCATTAATAAAAGAGCCTCTAACTCATCATCAAAATTGGCATTCATATTTGCCAATTGATTTATTACATCTTGAAACTCATTCAAATGCTTTACAACAGACTTCTCTTCATGTAATCTCAATTGTACCAACTTTCGTACCAAAAAAGCATTACTAGTAGCACTCTTTGACTCATACAAAGATACCAACTTGTCCCACAAAGCCTTCATGGATTCACAACTAGCCACATGATGGAAAAATGAATCATCAAGATACCGACGAATCAAAGCAATCGCATTCTTGTCCTTCTTCTTCCATTTTCCGTCATCTACATCAAAGGGCTTCTTTCCATCCACATCAATCGGATCATGAAGATCATTGAGGTACATAACATCCTCCATCTTAGGCTTTCAAATACCCCAATTTTTCCCATCCACGATAGTCATCTTTGAAAACGAAATCATATCCGACATCAATAATTTATCAAACCAAAATTACTCTAAGCTTGCGATGATCTATGCTCTGATACCAAACTGTTATGAAAATAGTAGCGCTTTGTGGAAGCTTTTATCAATGGATCTTTGTCACCCAAATCAAAAAGAGATAACTTGGATTAAAAATAAGAGGGAATTGAAATCAAAACGCAATAACACAAAATATTCCACCCAACCATCCACGTTATTAATTCATTAAAATTTTGTTTACAATTAATAGAACAAAGCTAAAGTAAAAAAATACCACTGAATCAATAACCAAATTGAGAAAGGTAGAAAATATCTATATGACTAAAATTGTTGGAGAAAAAGAACAATGATAAAGAAGGCAAAATTAGCAAATAGATTTTCCACCACACTTTTACCCTCTCTTCTAGTCTCTATTTATATAATCAGTTACATAATGCCTAAGTTAACCTTAGATGGCAAAAAATAATTTGATTAGCCAATTAAAGAGAAAAATAAACATACTCAAATATGCATAGGAAACAAAATCTTTTCTTTCTTTCTTTTGCAAATTTAATTCCCTCTATTTGTGATTTTGTATCACCAAAATTTAACACCAGCCTGGCAGATTGGCCATTGATTTAAGCTGATTCATTTTCCATCCTTGAACTTTCTTTGTATAAGCTTAATACATATTTCTCTGTGACTAAGTATATTTTTCCATGCAAAGGGATGATGATTTTCCACTATAGTGGTCCAATTTTTTTGTTTTTAAGATACTTTCCCTTCATCTATTTTTCCCACATTGATTTTCACTCTAAGAATTTTCAAAATAGTTTGAGGTTGCATGCTTCATTTAAATATTGATATTTTTTAGTCCTAACCACCCATTTTTCTATTTGCATATTGTTTCCCATACAATTTTGTATTATTTTCCCCTCCAAATAAAATTTGCACATATTCTTTCTATTTTGTGGATTGCTTTTGCTAGATGTTAGGAGTTTGTATCTAATACATAATGATAACATTGGTGACTGTATGTGTTAGATCCAATCTACTTGCCCATGACAATAATTTGCTAGATCATCCTTCTAATCTGCTTTATATTATGTCAATAATCTTGTGCAGTCCTTGTCATTAATTTGATTCATGCTCAAAGGTAGTCCCAAATATTTTATTGGCAGGGATCCCTCATTGAATTTAACCTACTCATAATTTCTTCATTTCTTAAACATGCTTTGCTGAAGTATACTTTACTTTTGCTGTCATTGACTTGTAGCCCATCATTTTCATTCAGTTTTTCAAAGATTTTGACTATAATTTTTGCAATTTGAAAATCTGCATTTAAAAATAGTAATAGGTCATCTATGCAGTAAATATGTAATACACGGTTTAATTTTATTTGTATATTTTTTATTTCCATGTAATTGTTATACTTCCATTAGTATTGAAAAAAATCTCATAGCAATTGAGAATAGATAAGGGGAAAGTGGGTCTTCTTATTTAATTCCACCATTACTATATATAAGAAGCCACTAGGAGATCTATTAAAAAGCACCGAATATGTAACATTATTTACATCATTTCAAGATCACAAAATTTCTCATAAAAATTCATTTGTTTCATCATGTGTACAATAAAATGCCTATTAATTTTTATCAAAAACCTTATGTATGTCTATTTTAATGCACATGATATTTCTATTATGATTAAAATCCCTAATCAGCTCATGTGCTAGTAGTGTATTTTCAGCTATAAATCTTCCAAGAATGAAAGCAATTTATTTTTCAGAAATTTTAGAATTTTTTTATTCTATTACATAAAATATTAGAAATAATTTTGTAGACATAATTACAACAAGCTATAGGCCTGTAGTCTCCTACCCATTGAAAACCGTAACTTTTAGCACAAGGGTTATAAATTTATGATATAAATTTTCATTAATTTTCTAGTACTGAGAAATTAATTAATTCCTTCGAAAAGACTTTTATTAATTCCCTCCTAATATGTTTTATAAAATTTAGCTCCAATACCATCAGGCCTTGGGCTTTGATCTATATTTTGATGAAAAACAATATTCTTAATTTCTTCTAGACTAATGGAAGAAAGAAGAATGTCTTGACCGTCTTCATGTAGTAAATATTTGGTGGCAACGTTTGGAAAATTTATTATATATGAACCAATATTATATAATGCAGTAAAATAATCTACCGATTCCTTTTCTATTTGGGAAGCTTCATTTATCACAACTCCATTTACGTCAAGTAATTTTTCTATGTAATTTTTATATAGTCTATTAGACATTTTGGCATAGAAACATTTGCTTGCTTCATCCCATTATTTAACCAATTCACGTTTGCTTTCTGCCTCATATTGACAGCTTGCACATGAAGTGACTTAATGATTTTATTTGTACTCGAAAAAATTTGTTGACCTTATTTATGTCTAAGTTATTATTATCTATTTCATTTTGCAACATCTCACATTCCTATCTGATGTATTGTATTTCTTTTTTGTTTCTGATTTTATTCCAGTTTTTTAAATTTGCCTTGGCTATTTGGATCATTTTGCTAAAATTATATTGAGCAGTAGCATGAATTTTGGCAAAGAGGCTATTTTTGAAAGAACCATATCTATGGCGTTTTGATGATAACAATCAAACAACAATGCTACTAACGATTTCATCAAGTGCGCTACAGATTTAGTAAGCATTCAATGGAGGAGACGATAATAAAAGCATGTATTGGAGAATATTATAGGAGTACATGAGCTTGAGAAGACTTATGATGGTGCTAAATATTCTAATGGAACGCCTTAAAGCCAAAGACACACTCGATTGAAGACTGAAGAGCTCAAATAAAACTGAAAGGAGCAAACAAATAAAATTTACATTATTCAGTCAACTGAATGGGAAGGCCAGTCGACTGAACCCTGTCAACTAAATATGCTATTTAGTCTACTGATTTTGGGTATGCTCTGAGGATTATTTTTACACTAAGTCAGTCCACCAGACATCATCTCCAATCGACCGAAATGGCTAGTTCGTAAAAAGGTGTCTTCACATCTCTTTGCACCCATGGTTGCTTCCCTTTATCGGTGGCGAATTTGGAAGGTTGCACCCTTGTTTCAGCATCCTTACAACACCTATAAATACATATAATCATCTCTGAATCAACATACAACTCAATGCTTTGAATTCCACATTCTCGAACCCAAAAGCAATAGTTCGCTCTTCAAAAGATTCATGTGATTCAGATAATATCGACCAGTAGCTTCATTCCACATCCCATATTCTAGTCGAATAAACTCTTTATCCTTTACACCTCCATCAATATCATTTGGTTTGGTTATAGGAGTTCTTGTATTGCAAAGAGACAGTTTGTATATGGAAGATACACTGTATCAAGATGTAACTTTCTGTTACATAGGTTATGGAAGTCATATTTGGTTGTTCAGCCAGAGTCATTATAAGATACATGTTCCTTCGGGTTAAGTGAATGTTGCTTAGTTAATTCCAGATGAAGTCTGAGACTGGACGTAGGACAGAAGGTCCGAATCGGTATAAAATCGACTGTCTAATATATTATATTATTTCTACTGCATTTACATTATTTGTTACGATCGGCCATCTTCGATTCTGTGCATAGCGATTGGCAAGTGGTATCAGTGCCTAGTTTTATACTGACCGTAACAACATCCGAAAACAATGGATAAAAAATGTAGATCCACTCGCAGCTCAAAGACAGTCGAGAAAATGAGAATTTCTAAAAGCAAACACAATATAATCAAGGTATATGTACTGCATGGCTAATCTTAGATCAAAATCAGTACGCTTAGATTCTTTATATAGTGATCTTTTACGAATGCATAAGAACTTATTAGAAGATTTTGAAGCATCACAAATGGTCAATACTATTGCCTTAGCTAAATTATATGATTGTGAGAGCAAAACTAGTATTTTAAAGGGAGAAAATAATTTTTTAGTAAAACAAGCTTATGAAAATACATTGGAAGAACTTATTTTACAAAATGCTTTTTTATTAAAAAATAATGAGCATTTAAATGAAAATAATATTGATCTTTTAAAGGAAATCAAAGTTTTGCAAAATAAATATACTTTTGAAAAATTCTTTAAATGATTCTAATTCTAAACTTTCACTTCTTGAAAAAGAGAATAGTGCTTTAAATGATAGAGATTTAGAATCAATTAACGAATGTGAACTTTTAAAAGATAGTAATATTATTTTCAGAAAGAATTATGTGATTCTAAAGCTATTTTTAGTAAATTAAATGAGAAAATCATTGATTTTAATAGAGTAAAAGATGATTTATCTTTTTTAATTATGAATACCAAAGCACACAATGATAGAATTGGTTTAGGCTATAAACTGGATAAATGTAGAAACGGTACTAGATATGCTTTCATGTACACACATTTTAATACTAGTGCTAAACACGGAGACAGTCCTAAAACCACTTTATGTCACGAAAGTACTCTACCTAGAAATAGAAACCATTTTTCAAGTACAAACTCAATGACATTTGATTTTAAAATTTGGGTCCCTACTAATTTAAGTAATCATGATAGATAGTTATACATTAGTAGTTATTACGACACTGAGATCAATAATGAAAACTATATCTTTTAGGGATCAATCACATCCAATTAGATACAGTTGTCTAAGTCGTAAACCCTATATTTTTAGAAAAATGAGTGTTTGCTTATACTTGACATATCTATTCGATAATCATCACTTTGCATTAATGTAAAATTATTTTTTATTGACTTATCTATATTACTTCCTATCGGTTTCATAAAGGGGGAGAAAAGCGCACACATATAAAAAGTACGTAAATCTATTTCTTAAAATATTATATTTATGGGGAGTTTTCAAAATATATATGCCTATGCTCTTATCTCTTTTTGTTGATGATAAAGGGGAAGAAGAATGTTTACATATTATTATATTGGCATGAACTAATTAAGTTGAGGGAAATAAATTTATTATCTATAGCATATATTTAGCGAAAACTATTATTTTATGTTATAAAGTTTTGTGGTTGTCAACAGCAAAATGAGGGAGAATGGAAAAACCATATTTATGGTGTTTTGATAATAACAACCAAATAATAATGCTAGTAATGATTTCATCAAGTACATTACAGATTTAGTAAGCATTCAATGGAAGAGATGAGAATAAAAGCACGTATCAGAGAATACACTACTTCAAAGTAATACTTTAGGAGTACATGAGCTTGAGAAAACTTACAATGATGTTATAAAGTTTTGTGGTTGTTAGCAATAAAAAGAGGCAGAATGAAAAAACCAAATTTATAGTGTTTTGATGATAACAACCAAACAACAATGCTACTAACAATTTCATCAAGTACACTGCATATTTAATAAGCATTTAATGGAAGAGACGAGAATAAAAGCACGTATCAAAGAATAATATGCTTTAAAGTAATACTTTAGGAGCACATGAGCTTGAGAAAACTTACAATGTTGTTAACTATTCTACTGGAATGCCTCAAAGCTAAAGACATACTTGATTAAGACTGATGAGCTTAAATAAAACTTGAAGGAGCAAAAACAAAATTTACACTATTCAATCAACCAAATGAGCAAACTAGTCGAATGAACCCTGTCCACAAAATTACTATTTAGTCTACTGATTTTTGGTATGCTCTCGGGATTGATTTTTACACCAAGTCAATTGACCGACCATCATCTCCAGTCGACTAAAATGGCTAGTTCTTAAAAAGTTGTCTTCACGTCTCTTCAGTCCTATGGTTGCTTCTCTTCATCAATGGCAAATCTAGAAGGTTGCATGCCTGTTTCAGCATCCTTACAACACCTATAAATACGCATAATCATCCCTAGATCAACACTTAACTCTATGCTTGAATTCTATACCAAAAACTCCCAAAATCAAAAGCAATAATTCGCTCTTTAAAAGATTCATGTGATTCAGATAATATCGACAATTATACTTCATCTCCATATCTCATATTCTAGTCAAATAAACTCCTTATCATCTATACCTCCACTCAATATCATTTGGTTTAGTTATAGGTGTCCTTGTATTGCAAAGTGATACTATATACTATTATATTATTGTTGAGTTGCATTTCAAGCTCACGGAGGCCTCCCTTGATTTTTATCAGGTCAACAGTCACGTTTTATTTTTTCCTCTTTCCCTGCCACATCTTCGCTTTCCCCTCCATCCGTCAGCTTCAAACAAAAAAGCTAGGGTTTTTTAATGGCCTCTCGCTGAATCCGAATCTCCTCCTATGAGTTTGATTTCCTTAGCATACAAGTCCCTCTACTTTATTACAACCTCAACCGCCACCTTCTTTTAGTTCTTCTTTTCGTATGCAGTTCTTCCTTCTCCATTCTTTGCTTCCCATCTAAACTCTAAATATTCATGTCCATAACTTGACCCTTTTACCCACTATCAATGTACCACCATCGCTAACAACCTCCAATCTGAATCTCCAGCCAATCGATTGACAACTACCTTCGCCTTGCCCTACCTTTGCAGCCAACTCTCAAAATTGCTTTCAATAATCCCTATCCATATTCCTATGCAAAGACCCGAACTTCTAACCGTGCCTTGACCCATCAATTCGCCTTCGATTTATGCTATTTCTTCCCCTTACAAGTTGCCTAAACCATAAAATTGCAGGCATCGCCACTTATGCAAAGCCTTTTCTTCCCCTAACTCATGGGTCGCTGACCTCTACCCGTATAGGCATAACCAGTTCCATTGAAGCGTGACACCATTGGTCGGAGAATAAACCCATTCCCTTTTTACCCTATTGGATGTATATTAGGTAAACACTGTTGTACGATATTTAAATATTTTATCAAAGGTCTGTTAATTTTAGGTAATTGGTTGTTTCTCTTTTGAGTATGCCTGAGAAGAACAGATATTAAAGCCTCTGTGTTAATGCTTTGTAAGTCTTCAACTTTTCTATTCAATATGACCTTCTAGTTTATATATTAATGCTTTTTTCAGTTTTCTTTAATATCTTTTACACTTGCCTTTAGACTTATATTTGAAATACTAGCATTAATGGGTATATCCTGAGTGGATATGTTCCTCTTGGCATTTTTTCCATGCTATCAGAGTAATAAATCATCTTAGAAAGAATTTTTTAATCCTAAACTTGATGTCTTGGGTGTGGATTTTTGCTTCAGATGAAAATAGTTTAGATATGAAGGAGATAAGACACTAATAATTTATACGATGATAAATTGTGTTATCTGGATGCTATTTTTATTTTGTGCTTCTACTGTCATCGACTTTATTGAAATACAGTACTAATTTCCTTAATTTATTGTAATTTATTGAAATACAGTTTGGAGATATATGTTATATTTTGATTTTACATGTACTTGTGTTTGCAAATGGTTATGTAGATTGTTACTGCAACCTTTGTTTTTATGGCTAAAACTTCATTTGTTTTGGTAAGCATGGAAACAAAATTTTCAAAGTTCATTAAATACATTTTTTACTCTTTGAGATAAGTCATTTTCATTTTGGAGATGTTTCATTTGATTTATATACACGTTGATTATTACCAAATATAGTAACTGCGCACTATATTATTTAGTGGGGGCATGATATGTTTAATAACTTCATAGTATGTACTTTTTAAGGATTGCTCATCTCCTCTATTCTGAATATATTTTAGAAGAGAAATATTTTTAGATTTAATAAAAAATTGGGAAAGATGTCAAAAATATGTAGATGTAGAATATTAATTTTTTTACATTAAGGTGAAAATAAACATATTTAAATAATATATAAATTCCATACATCATGAATATAAAATTATCTAATGCTGAAATATCTATTTAAGTGGAATATTGACTCAATGATTAAATTGTTAAGTAATAAATTTATTTTTGAGTTTAGTTCCTTATTTAGAAATCCTATATGATTATCTGAGTGCTCAGCATCATCAAAATCTATCATCTAATGGTAGCAGGCTTGGTTGGGCTGCTGTCCTTGCATAATTTTGCTTATTACAATTCTCAGTGCATCAAATTTTATGTTTTGCTACTGCTTTTTTTCCTTTTCAAAATTGGGCCTCCTCTCTATTCATATCATTTTTCTCTCTCATCGGTAGAAAACCAAGTTGCAGTTTTGTAGTTCTGTACTGAACATCCAAAATGTTAATGCACTTTATATTTTCATATTCTATGTTCTTTTACTCCATCTGTTTCAGTAGTCTTGATTCTGTCTGTGTTACATTCCATTTTAGAGAAAGTATATGTTTCTGAGCAACCATTGTTAAATGAATATATAATTATTTTTATCGAGTTAGATTCAGTAATATAATGTTAAGTACACGTAATTATAATATGCATTTTTGAAATATTTTTTGTTCTCCCATTTTTTTTGTTTTTACTTTCATGAAATTTAAAAATCAATATTATTTTAAGTTGTAGATTGTATTTTGAAGTATTTTATTTGAACTGTAAAAAAAAGGATTATTTTAATATCTTTGTAATACTTGAAAATTGTAATATCTTTGTTCATGTTTATATGATTTAATTATTATTTTTCCATTTTCATAATTATCTTGCCTAATGTCCAAAGTTCTATTAGTTTTCCACTTTAAATTCGGAATTTTTTTGCAAGTTCAGCAATACAAATCATGCATCTTACTATAGTTACGTAAAATTCATCAATAAATTTTCAGCAAACGTGGATGTTATATCTACAATTTTAAGCATGCTACTATATTTTAATTAATTGTTGTGCATAGGGTCATCCATTTTCCAATTGACACTTGATAACAAGGATTCACTTTTTACACTGAAGCATTTTTGCTTATAAATTCAACAGAAAGAGGGGGTAAGGTTCTAAACCACGGTTTATGTTTTAACTTTTTATGTCCCATGTTTGTAACTTCCACTATCCCGTTCATTGATCTAGCTTAAGCCTTTTTTTAATCACATTTAAGTCAAATTTTATTCACGCTTTTGGCATTGTATACTTTCTGTTATATAGTTACTATTCATGTCTCGACCTTCTCAAATCATAGAAATAGAGGTGAGTTATGTGGTTACGTCAATATTTTCGTTCTTTTGCGCTTAATTTATTTACTGGTACTAGAAAAAAATTATAGATCAAGCTTTTGATGTGTTTGGTAATAAAAGTTGTCAATTTTTTCATTAAATTTTATCCTAGGAAAAAATGAATCGCACTGAACTGGTTCCTTACATTATTACGCTTTTAAGAAGTCATAAAAGCATTTATGACAGTCAATTATTGTAATAAAGTCAAATATTGGTCATTTAACTTAACAATTGCAATTAAATAAGTACTATGCCATAATTATATCTTTCTGACCCAATGCTTAAACAATCTTTCCTAATTTCCATGATTGTTAATGGAAAAAAATTAATTAATATGTCAACTAAATGAGAGCTGATATCATATGTTTGGAAGGATTTGTATGTTCATCTACTAGTGATTATGTCGAACTTTATTTTTATATTTAGGATTTCGACCATATATAGAAATAAACAGATTTATTTTATGGCTGATGTTGCTTTATTAGGAAAGTGCATTAAACTAACGAGACATATATTAATCTTCCAAGTTTGTTAGGTTGATCAGAACATTAATGAAGAAATTGCGAAGTAAGCATAAGGAATAATGAAGCAAGTGTATGATGTCAAGTCCACTGTTTGAGATAAAATTATCAAAATGTCATGTTATAGCTCGCCGGAGAATCTTCTTTAGAAGGCTTCAAAGACGAGGGAATGTTAGGAGTGGTGCGAATGAGGATAATGACGATGACGATGTCGAAAGAAGATGCTGATGAGCAAGAAGTTAAGGACTAAAAAACAGGCAAATACGTAACGGTCCAATTTTTCGACGCCCGAAAGTCGACATTAATACGTCCACTGTATCAAATGTCACACAGTCGAATGCCCAAAAACTGAACTTTTAGTGTTAAAGAAGAAGAAGATAGAAGTAGAACAGAAATAATAACATAATCTCACATTTCACAGCGGAACGATATATAATAGATAAATGAATAATATTTAAAACAAAGATCATATCTGTTATACACCACATTACATCATAAGAGTGTTACAACAAAACAGCGGAAAAGAAATATTATATACTACCGATACACCTCCCCATCCATCTTGAACTCCAGATCTCCACAGCATATTCATGACTTCACTCCCGAATAACTGATAACCTGACTCTAGACTGCCTGTGTGGAAAATTATGGGCACCCAGAGTTTAGAAAGGAAACAGTAAACTCCACGTCAGTCATGGGACTGCTGTGAGATCTTAAAAACAGTTATTTTCACAAAGGAAATAAAAAGAAATCCGCTATGTTTTTGAAAAATGAAACTACCATAAGGCCTTCCGCCACGCACACAATGCAAACGTAGAATTGGAGAAGATTTCTCCTTATGATAGTCAAACATGCTTGATACGCAAAATAGTGCATAGTGTGGAAAACATTTCGAAAGTATAATATAAATCTTAGCCAGCATACAACCATTATTATATGCCTACTATAGCTACCATGTTCAGTAGCATGTTACCGCCACATTCCATGACAGGTTATACAACAAAAATCGTACAGTGTGCGTATTGTTTCTTTGGATTCCCAACAAATTGTCAGGCTAAGTAACTTCCTACTACCACATGGGTACATCCCTAGAGGGACATTCTGAGAACCTGACCGGATCTCTGCCAACACAAGGCCAGGTTACCTCTGTAACTAGGTAATTACTACACGAGTATGCCATCCCTCGGTCGTTTGCGATCTTTATCCGAGAATCCTCAACCACGAAGCAACAACCACGAAGTATGATAAATTGAAGCAACCACATAAGTTAAATATCTGGACTCCATACCATGATACCACCCTTTTCCAGAAGGAAATGACATATCCTAAAGGGTGCGACCCTCATAACCTTGCCGCATTCTTTCTGTTTCGACCATTTCCGTGGTGTGAGGTCCGACGAAGTCTCATCCACAAAGCTACACTTTCCACAAAGCCATACTTTGATCAACAAATGATGAGCAGCACTTCGTATGTCACATTACCAATTTGGGAATATATCACTGGTAACCATAAACTACATAACCTCTAAGCTCGTACATCTCAGAGAAGGGTGTTAAGCTAAGAGAATAAATTCTCTGCCACTAAACAAAAATGTATTTGATAGAAACCACCTTTACATCTCAATGTGCAACGTCAGACATACATCCATACAAGTCTGTTCCGGGATCGTACGGAACCGAAGGCACTTCAAAGAAGCCCTTGCAAATCCGGATATTCACTAATCACGTCCGGAATCCCCATCACAAAGGGTGATAAAATCTCTATACCAGAGCAACCAGGTGGAGAGACATTCGACAGGTAATCCTTTCACTTTCGCAAATACCCGGTCTTCAACACCATCTTCAAACGCATTCTCATTTCGTCGTATCATTATTCGGAATGGGTTTTATGACACAAAGTCCTCTCCTGGCTAATCCGAAAAACAAACGCTTATTTTAAAAACACGTGCTACATTCAAATTTCAAGTCAATCCCAACAAATTTCCACTTTGATCTTTTAAACAAAAGATCCAACATAAAGATTCGATGTGGTTTTCAGATAACCGTTTGGAATCCGACCCCTGGTCGTATCGAAATTCAAACGTCGTTTAAGGACCAATATTGAAAGTCGGGTATTTAACTATCAATCAACATTCACAACAATCACCAGATTTTAAATAATTTTCCCCAATTTTTTATTTTCAAAACACATTAGCAAGATATATTTTTAACACTTCAACCATTTGAAAACAAATTTCAAATCACTTGTCACCTCTCAATCTTTCGAAAACAAATTTCAAATCACTTTTCATACTTTAATAATTTGAAAACAAATTTCAAATCACTTTCCTCACATGGAATAAATTTCCAAATATTTATTTAATTCCACAGAAAATTTGCCAGGTTCAAATAATTTCAAATACTTATCCAAAATATACTTAGAAACATTTAAAATAAAACTATTTTAAAACACTTGCTTAAATATTAGTTATGAAAATATTATGCTAGTATCTCATATAAACTTAAGTCCAAAATAATTTTTAAAATAAAATAGATAGAGTGTAATTATTTAAATAACCATTTTCTAATCAAATATCAATTAAATATTTAAATAATCACTTCTATGACTAATTAAATAAATCTTTTACTTTAAAGATTTAAAAACAACTTTGGAAATAATTTCTCCACAAACATCCTTTTTAAAACCAACTTCAAAACTTTTAATTTTGAAAGCTAATTTAAAACATACTCGGCTTTCCAGGGAAAATACACCTTCCATTTCAAAAATGGACCATTTAAATCAATAAATAAATTCTTCTTGATTTATCTCAATTTATATTCCAAATCCGCAAATTTCTTTCCATACTTTAAAAATAAATCAATATTTATTTTTAAAACAAATTTCCCTTTGTGAATTTAAAATTTTCAAATATCTACTGATATACGATTTTCGAATTGATTTCAAAAATCATTTCCAAACACTAAATCAATTTCCAAATTGATTTCAAATTTTATTTTAAACACCAAATCAAACTCCAAATTGATTTTTAAATTTATTTCAACACCAAATTGATTTTCATTCAAACACCAAATCAATTTTCATATTTATTTTTAAAATAAATTCCTTTATCTCTTCCAAACTATTTAAAATCCTTATTTTAAAACAAAATTTTCAACTTTTGAATAATATTACTTGAAATCCATTTTTTAAGATCCTTTCCCATATTTTTGGAATTTATTCAATAGGATTCAAAAATAAAACTTTATCCTTTTAAAATTCCTTCTTTTAAATTTATCAAATTCTCAAAAATAAATTTTTCTATAAACTTTCAACTTGAATTTTAAAAAACCAATTTTATTTATTTCTGGTATCCTACGATACCAGAAATATATTTGGCTAAACTATAGCCTTCAACGATTTTAATCACAAATATAATCATACAGATTATAAATAATCAACACACGGTATTGAAACAAATTCAAATATTTGAGGAATCCAGTTGGATCCCTTCAACATGTTTCTCTGCATTCACAGACATTAGCACAATAATTAAATACCAATTCCACTTCGAGGTGGAATATCGCGGTATATGGGATCAATATAATATCATCCGCTATATAATGCGGGAAATCAATCACTCCAAATACATATATAATACCAATTCCACTTCGAAGTGGAATATCGCGATATACGGGTTTAATATAATATCATCCGCTATTATGCGCCGCATAAGGTCTAATCCAATACAACTGATAATAATTTATCATCCAAGCACACAATCAACAATATTAAATTTAACTATTTAAAATTAAACTGGAAATTCCAATTGAGTGTGAAGATCTCACCTTTGCTTTTATTTTGCAATCCATCCGATTTGGCTTGTTTTCTCCATAGTTTTAGACCTTGTATAAACATTTATACGATTTCATTAATATTCGAAATAAATCGAACAATTCAATTGCCATTTTAAAATTTTGATTCAACTAATAATTTTAATTTTACACTAGTGATTTAATTTTAAATAAAATCCTTTAGTTACTAAAAAATTAAATAGGTTAACTAAATAATTTAACCACTATGATTTATTGTTTAAAAACTAACTATTTAATTTAACAGATAACTTTCCCTTTAAAAATATATACACTTATAAAAATAGATTTCAAAATTTTAACTTATATAAATTCCTTCAATATTAAAATTCCTTTTTAACTTGTATATGTAGATATTAAAAACAGAAACATTTTTATACTTTACTATAAAACTAAATTTCATTTCTATATAAATTTCAAACATGCATGTGTATTTATATTATTTCCAACCTATATATATACATATATACTTATGAACTAAAGTTTTTGGTTTTTAAAATTTTCACTTTTATCTGTATATATATTTATATTTATATATATTTATATATATTATCAGATTTTTTTCATATTCATAATGAAATAAGAAAAAAACTGCATACCTCACCTACGCAACCGTGACACAGCACCATCTCCTCGCTATCATGACCAACGCAACTCCAACCCTAGCGTCGCGACCCTTGGACTACCGATCCTCCTCGCGACCCTCTGCTTTGCCGACTACTCCCCTGCTCCTTCATCACGCGCACGTGCGGCGACCCAGATGTGTCGCCACCTCCACGTCTCAACCTGAGATGCCGCGGCCTCGATTGCGCGAGCGTAAGCGCTTCTCACCAGTGCGAGCGCGATGTGCAATCCATCCCGGTCGAAGTCAAAATTGGCTTTGATTTTCCCTTTTTTTAACAACCTGATTTTGAACGAATGAACTCAACTTGAACGAAGGGAGATTGCTTCGTTTAACTAAATTACTGAGAATTTTATTCCCTTCTAATCTTGCTTGGCCATTTATTTTGATTTAGACGAGAGAAAAAAAAGGTTTCGATAAAAAAAATTGCGGCCTAGCTCGATTTGATTTGAACTGAACGTGGCCATGAATCTTTTTTTTTCTGTTAACTAATTTTCTACCCTTATGAAGAAGAACGGACGAGTTGTTTATAATTTTTTTATTTGATCGCTTATGTTTTGCTTTAAAAAAACAATGCATGTTCGTTTTAACAGAGAAAAGAAGCCAGGTGTTCGAAATGACGAAATGTGTTGAATCAACAGTATTTTATTCTTGACCGATTAAAATATCAAATTAAATTTGAATTTTGAATTTAAACGACTTGAAATCGAGCCGAAAATCTCGACCTCCAATCGAAGCGTGCCTCCCGACATTCGTAAGGTTATACCCCTATTCCGAACGCAATGGAAAATGTTTCGATTCCAAATTCAAATGTATGGATAAGATATCTTTTTGAACCAGTTATTAAATTAAATTTCAATATATTTTTCAGCACGTTTGCTTATCGTCTGGCCACGCGACAACTCCAAATGCTACGAAAATTGAAATCTGATAATACAATGTTACGAATCCAACAAAACTGGTTTCGTCAAATTCCGAGACTATGCCCCGGAAGGCTATTTTTAAATGTCGATTTAAACAATATAAAAATTCAAAACTGAACAAATCACTTTCAAATTCAATTTTAAAATTTCTACTGTCTCCAGTATAATCAATATAAATTTTCTAAGCCTTTAAAATATTTTTAACAAGCCTAAAATTGAAGATTCAAATTTTTACCCAATTTCAAATTATTAAATTCAATAATTTAATTGTCAAATTCATAGTTATAATTGAAATTCAAGTTAAAAATAACTTCCAATATTTAAAATCAATTAAATATTTCATTTTGGAAAATTCTGGATCGTCACATTCTTTCCCCTTAAAAGAATTTCGTCTCGAAATTACTAGTTAAGAAGAATGATCCTTAACCCGTTTATCATTTTCCCAAAACCAAATAGTTTTATCAACTTGCCAAAACAAGTCATTTTATCAAAGATATACTATAGTTTTTACTAGCTTTCTGAGCTCATTCATAACTTCCAAACAATATTGTTTTCCTAACAATTCAAATTAAAATTAAAATTTTAAATTTTCAAAATTTTCACAAAATTTTTCTAACTCTCAGAATTTTTAAAAAATTTCGCCAGCGTCTCCTTTGCGTGGCTAGCTTGGTACGACTACAAAATG
Organism: Allium cepa; assembly: GCA_030765085.1. Classification (NCBI taxonomy): domain Eukaryota; kingdom Viridiplantae; phylum Streptophyta; class Magnoliopsida; order Asparagales; family Amaryllidaceae; genus Allium; species Allium cepa. The sequence continues at coordinate 453,631,375 of CM060938.1, read as the reverse complement.
CCACAACGAGCCTCCAGATTTCAAAAGAAAACAAAATGCCAAGTGGCTAGACAAGAAACTCATCAAATTTTGTACAAAAATTTAAATACATACCTTTTCGAGCAATTCAAATTCATCTTCGAAATCAAAAACCCAATTCCATTTTTCTTTATATCACTTGTATGCTATTTAACAACCATATGCAGTTTCTACATTCAAAAATCATTTGCACATTCCACTACAAAAGTTTGAATACTTACTTCTTATACCATTTTTACTTCACTATTGAAGTTATATATCCATTTTCATTCAATCTTACATTTTCGATTTATTTGAATTCAATTTACACTTTCAATTCTATTTGGATTCAATATACCTTCTGAATATTGAATTTTATCAACAATCTTTCATTCACAACTGATTCATATCACTATTTTAAATTAGTTTCATTTACTAATTCATTACAAATTCCAATTCATTTTATCGCAAACCATTTTTTATTTGCACCTTTATTTTCTTTAGTTCACTTCGAACTAATTTTACAACTTCATTTTCTTTCACACAATTCAAATTGATTTTCAACATTCAGTTTCAATTCCAATTTTATTCTTTGTTCATTCCAAAATTTATTTTCTCCTTCACCTTATTTAACACAATTCAAATTCAATTTTTGACTTCTGTAATTTTTCTCACTTATTTTCATTTCATTGAATAAATTTACTTTTCCAGCTTATTTTGTTTTCATATTCACTTTAATTTAACTCAATTCTTTAAGCTAAATTTACTCTATCAAAATTCAAATTATATAAGTTATCAACTCATAAAAACTTTTAACAAATCTTCCAGTGTTTTAAAAAATTTCTCAATATTACAAAATCACCTTTTAAATCAATTATTTCCAAAATCAAATTATTTTAATTTTAACTTTTCTTCAAGTTAAATTTTAATCTAACAACTTCAAATTTGTAAGTTGTCAAACTCAATTATATTCTATGAATACTTTATATAGGATTCCAGAGTCTTTTCATCTTTTCAAAACTATTTTTGAAATCAATTCAATTTATCTTTTGAATTCCCAAAACCAAACCCTGTTTTTCCAAACAACTCTAATTTTTTTAAATAATTTGGTAGCAATTCCTCTGTTGGAAACTCAAAAAAAATACCAATGATGCTGCAGTCATCACCGAAGTTATTTTCCAGCGACCGAAAAGAGTTTAGTGCTTTCATCCCTTTTGAAACATTTTTCCAAATCCTTTGAAAATCATTTTCAAACTCAAAAAGGATTTAAACTTTTCAACAAAATTTCAAAATTTTCAAATCCTTTCAAATTCTTCCAAATAATTCTTTGGAATTCTCTTTCAAATTATAAATCACTTTTACAATTTATATTTACAAATCCCATTTGTATATGGATTTATTTTCTTAGTTTTTAATTACGATTTCAATTTCTTATTCACTAATCAATGATAACAATTTTAATATTATCACTTCTAAACAATCAAGCAACCATATGCTATAATAATTTACAAAGATTATTTCCTTTTATATACAAAAAATAGTTTGGATAAAATTATTTCATTTATCCTATTTTTTTAAAACAATATTATGTTGGTTTATCTTGTTTAAGAATTTAGAAACCCTATTGATGCAGTTGGCCAAACTGCACCGACTAAAATCTATAAACAATATACCGATAAGTCAACACAATAAAAAACAATTTTATATTCACTAACAAATACGTGCTCATATCTATTATTACACTCAAACTCATTCTAGAGTACCAATGACTCTATCTCTAATGAGTCTTCTCCACCAGAGCCAAGGTTGTCGCTTAACCAAATGCTCTGATACCGCATTGTAACGGTCCAATTTTTCAACGTTCGAAAGTCGACATTAATACGTCACTGTATCAAATGCTACACAGTCGAATGTCGAAAAACCAAACCATGAGGGTTAAAAAAGAAGAACAGAAACAATAACAGAATCTCATCTTTCGCAGCGGAGCGATATAGAATAGATAAATGAATAATATTTAAAACAAAGATCACATCTGTTTATACGCCACATTACATCATCAGAGTGTTACAACAAAATAGCAGAAAAGAAATATTACATACTAGTGATATGCCTCACCATCCAGCTTGAACTCCAGATCTCCACAGTATATTTCTTGACTTCACTCCCGAATAGCTGATAATCTGACCCTAGGCTACACGTGTGGAAAATTATAGGCACCCAGAGTTTAGAAAAGGAACAATAAACTCCAGTTCAGTCATAGGACTAGTGTGAGATCTTAAAAGTAGTTATTTTCACAAAGGAAATAAAAATAAATCCGCTATGATTTTGGAAAATGAAACTACCATAAGGCCTTCTGCCACACACACAATGCAAACGCAGAATTGGAAGAGATTTCTCCTTATGACAGTCAAACATGCTTGATATGCAAAATCTTTTTAATATTATCATTAGTGCATAGTATGGAAAACATTTCGAAAGTACAATATAAATCTTAGTCAGCATACAACCATTATTGTATGCCTACTATAGCTACCATGTTCAATAGCAGGTTATCGCCATATTCCGTGACAGGCTATAAAACTAAAACCGTACAGGGCGTTTATTGTTTCTTTGGATTTCCAACAAATTGTCACGCTAAGAAACTTCCTATTGTCATATGGGTATGCCTCTGGAGGGAGTCCCGAGAACCTAACCGGATCTCTACCAACATAAGGCCAGGTTATCTCTGTAACTAGGTAACTACTACACGAGTATGTCATCCCCCGGTCGTTTGTGACCTTTATCGAGGATCCTCAACCACAAAGCAACAACCACAAAGTATGATAAATTGCAGCAACCACATAAGTTAAGTATCTGAGCTCCATACCATGATACCACCCTTTTCCAGAAGGAAATGACAACCTAAAGGGCGTGACCCTCATAACCTTGCCGCATTCTTCCTGTTTCGACCATTTCGGGGCGTGAGGTCCGATGAAGTCTCGTCCACAAAGCAACACTTTTCAAAAGGCATGCTTTGATCAACAAATGATTATCAGCATTTTGTACCCACATTACCAATTTGGAAATATATCACTAGTAACCATCAATTACATAACCTCTGAGCTCGTACGTCTCAAGAAGGGTGTTAAGCTAAGAGAACAAATTCTCCGCCACCAAACAGAAATGTATTTGATAGAAACCAGCTTTACATCTCAAAGTGTAATGTCAGACATACATCCATACAAGTCCGTTCCGGGATCGAACGGAACCGAAGGCACTTCCAAAAAGCCCTTGCAAGTTTGAATATTCACTAATCACGTCCGGAATCCCCATCACAAAGGGTGATAAAATCTCTATACCGGAGCAACACGGTGCAGAGACATTCGACAAGTAATCCTTTCACTTTTGCAAATACCCGGTCTTCAACACCATCTTCAAATGCAATCCCATTTCGTCGTATCATTATTTGGAATGGGTTTTATGACACAAAGTCCTCTCCCGGCTAATCCAAATAACGAGCGCTTATTTTAAAAACAAATGTTACATTCAGATTTCAAGTCAATCCCAACTAATTTCCACTTTGATCTTTTAAGCAAAAGTTCCAACACAAAGATTCGATGTGGTTTTCGGATAACCGTTTGGAATCCGACCCCCGGTCGCATCGAAATTCAAACGTCGTTTAAGGACCAATATTGAAAGTCGGTTATTTAATTATCAATCAACATTCACAACAATCACCAGATTTTAAATAATTATCCCCAATTTTTTATTTTCAAAACACCTTCGCAAGATATATTTTTAACATTTCAACCATTTGAAAACAAATTTCAAATCACTTTTCACATCTTAATCTTTTGAAAACAATTTTCAAATCACTTTTCATACTTCAATCCTTTGAAAACAAATTTCAAATCATTTTCCTCACGTGGAATAAATTTCCAAATATTTATTTAATTCCACTTAAAATTTTCCAAGTTCAAATACTTTAAAAATAATTTAAAATACTTATCCAAAATATACTTAGAAACATTTAAAATAAAACTATTTTAAAATACTTGCTTAAATATTATTTATGAAAATATTATACTAGTATCTCATAAAACTTAAGTCCAAAACAAGTTTTAAAATAAAATAGATAGAGTGTAATTATTTAACTAACCATTTTCTAATCAAATATCAATTAAATCTTTAAATGATCACTTCTATAACTAATGAAATAAATCTTTTACTTTAAAGATTTCAAAACAACTTAAGAAATAATTTCTCCACAAACATCCTTTTTAAAACCAAATCCAAAACTTTTAATTTTGAAAGCTACTTTAAAACATACTGGGCTTTCCAAGGAAAATACACCTTCCATTTCAAAAATGGACCATTTAAATCAATAAATAAATTCTTCTTGATTTATGTCAATTTATATTCCAAATCCGCAAATTTCTTTCCATACTTTAATAATAAATCAATATTTATTTTTAAAACAAATTTCCCTTTCCTTTTTAAATTCCCATTGTGAATTTAAACTTTTCAAATATCCACTGATATACGATTTTCAAATTGATTTCAAAAATCATTTCCAAACACCAAATCAATTTCCAAATTGATTTCAAATTTTATTTTAAACACCAAATCAAACTCCAATTTGATTTCTAAACTTATTTCAACACCAAATCGATTTTCATTCAAACACCAAATCAATTTTCATATTTATTTTTAAAATAAATTCTTTTATCTCTTCCAAACTATTTAAAATCCGTATTTTAAAATAAATTCTTCAACTTTTGAGTAATATTACATGAAATCCATTTATTAAAATCCTTTCCCATATTTTTGGAATTTATTCAATAGGATTCAAAAATAAAACTTTATCCTTTTAAAATTCATTCTTCTAAATTTATCCAATTCTCAAAAATAAATTTTACTATAATCTTTCAACTTGAATTTTAAAAAACCAATTTTATTTATTTCAGGTATCCTACGATACCAAAAATATATTCGATACACTATAGCTTTCAATGATTTCAATCACAAATATAATCACACATAGATTATAAATAATCAACACACAATATTGAAACAAATTCAAATGTTTGAGGAATCCAGTTGGATCCCTCCAACCTGTTTCCCTGCATCCACAGACGTTAGCATAATAATTAAATACCAATTCCACTTCAGTGTGTAATGTCGTGGTATATGGGATCAATAGAATATCATCCGCTATTATGCGCCGCATAGGGTCTCATCCGCTATATAATGTGGGAAATCAGTCACTCCAAATACATATATAATACTAATTTCACTTCGAGGTGGAATATCATGCTATATGGGTTTAATATAATATCATCCGCTATTATGCGCTGCATAGGGTCTAATCCAACACAGCTGATAATAATTTATCATCCAAGCACACAATCAACAATTTTAAATTTAACTATTTAAAATTAAACTGGAAATTCCAATTGAGTGAGAAGATCTCACCTTTGCTTTTATTTTGCAATCCATCTGATTTGGCTTGTTTTCTCCACAGTTTTAGACCTTGTATAAACATTTATAGATTTCATTAATATTCGAAATAAATCGAACAATTCAATTGCCATTTTAAAATTTTGATGCAACGAATAATTTTAATTTTAAATTAATGATTTAATTCTAAATAAAATCCTTTAGTAACTAAAATAATTAAATAGGTTAACTAATAATTTAACCACTATAATTTATTGTTTAAAAACTAACTATTTAATTTGACTGATAACTTTCCCTTTAAAAATATACACTTATAAAAAAAGATTTCAAAATTTTAACTTATATAAATTCCTTTAATATTAAAATTCCTTTTTAACTTGTATATGTGGATATTAAAAACAGAAATATTTTTTATACTTTACTATAAAACTAAAATTTCATTTCTATATAAATTTCAAACATGCATGTGTATTTATATTATTTCCAACCTATATATATATATACTTATAAACTAAAGTTTCTGATTTTAAAAATTTTCTCTTTTCTCTGTGTGTGTGTGTGTGTGTGTATAATCAAAAATTTTATATTCATAATGAAAGAAGAAAAAGAGAGAAAAACTGCATACCTCACCTACGCAAACGTGACACGGCACCATCTCCTCGCTATCATGACCAACGCAACTCCAACCCTAGCGCCGCGACCCTTGGACTGCTGATCCTCCTCGCGACCCTCTACCTTGCCGACTATACCCCCTCTCCTTCATCACGCACGCGCGCGGCGACCCAGATGCGCCGCCACCTCCTACGTCTTAACCTGCGATGTCGCGGCCTCGAGTGCGTGAGCGAAAGCGCGATTCGCAATCCATCCCGGTCGGAGTTGAAATCGGCTTCGATTTAATCTTTTTTTTAACAATCTGATTTTGAACGAACGAACTTGACTTGAACGAGGGGAAATTGCTTCGTTTAACTGAATTACTGAGAATTTCATTCCCTTCTAATCTTGCTCGGCCATGTATTTTGATTTGGACGAGAGAAAAAAAGGTTTCGATGAAAAAAAATCATGGCTAGCTCGATTTGATTTGAACTGAACACGGCCATGAATCTTTTTTTTCCTTTTAACTAATTTTCAGCCCTTATGAAGAAGAATGAACAAGTTGTTTATATTTTTTTATATTTGATCGCTTATGTTTTTCTTTTAAAAAACAACGCGTGTTCTTTTTAACAGAGAAAAGAAGCCAGGTGTTCGAAATGAGGAAACGTGTTGAATCAACAGTATTTTATTCTTGATTTATTAAAATATCAAATTAAATTTGAATTTTAAATTTAAACGACTTGAAATCGAGCCGAAAATCTCGACCGCCAATCGAGGCATGCCGCCATGTGTTCATACCCTTATTCCGAACGCAATAGAAAAACTTCTGAGTCCAAATTCGAACGTATGGAGAGCTGGCTTTTTGAACTAGTTATTAAATTAAATTTCGATATAATTTTCCACATGTTTACTTATCGTATGGCCATGCGACGACTCCAAATGCTACGAAAATTGAAATCCGATAATAATACAGTACTACGGATCTAAAGGAACTGGTTTCATCGAATTCCAAGACTATGCCTCGGAAGGCTATTTTTATGTCGATTTAAACAATATAAATTCAAAGCCGAACAAATCACTTTCAAATTTAATTTTAAAATTTGTGCTATCTCCAGTATCATCAATATAAATTTTCTAAGCCTTTAAAATATTTTTAACAAGCTTAAAATTAAAGATTCAAATTTTTGCCCGATTTCAAATTATTAAATTCAATAATTTAATTGTCAAATTCAGAGCTATAATTGAAATTCAAGTTAAAAATAACTTCCAATATTTAAAATAAATTAAATATTTCATTTCTGAAAATTTTGGCTCGTCACAAAATATTTGAATTTTTTCTATAAGTTCGAGCACTACGTTTTATTTGACATCGTATGATGATGATGCAATCTTATTTTATTGTTAAATCAAATGTAATGAGCAGTTTGCTATTACATTTGAGTTATGACGTTTTAACTTTGAATACTTAATAATGAGCATTTTCACATTCATTTTTCTTCTAATATGGCAGCTTTGCTTAAATGCTTTATATATTTCCAATTTATTGAAATCGCATCAGAGTGGAATCACTGTAGATCAACCTATTGAGTGCAGGAAACAATATACTGCTATTCATTTAATTGTAGGTTTTCTTCTTAGAATGATTTTTTTCCCTTATGATAAATTGATAAAATGTGCTCAATAAGTCATGTTATTGACAATTATAAACAACAGCCCGGAAAAGAAGAGTTATATGTACAGAGAGACAATTTCAAATCTTTAACACAGTATCATATAATTCAAATGCTTACTTTTTCTTACAAATAGTAATTACTATAACAATAAACTCAACCCAAAATAGGAACCCACTAATTATGATTTGATTATTCTTGGACTATCATCTTCTATTCTAAAGTTTTCTTCATCGTTATTTCTAATATAATTTAATTTATCTTATCTACGTGCTCTTTTGTTTGAATAACATATTATTTCTTGATGTCCTAATTTTCTTATATGGTTTCTTTACTAAGAACTAGGAGTAACATCATTGCGGCATATGATCAGTAGTTCAATATTTTTTTTAACAAGGCTGACAACGTAGATGAACATTGAAAAGTGTGATACAATAGGTTAGAAAATGGTATAAAAGAGGTAATTAAAATATTACTTTAAACACGCATAACATACCTACACCTATGATCATGTTTAATTATCAATTATATATGAAACTAACAAAATGACTATTTTTTGGTTGACAACATAATTACCCTACAAATATACCTTGAGTGGAACAAAAATTGGCACATAGTTTTAACTTTTTTCTATTATTGGAATAATCATATGATAAGTCATAAAAATTAAAGTTTTAGTAGATTAGCACACCCCAAACTCATTGATGATCATAGTCATAACCTTTGTGTTTTCATCCTCTCATCAAGTAGGTAAAAGAGATTGTGGTTGTGTACTTTATTTGTATCGTATATTTTCATTTTTCAATTTTTATATCTTTCATATAGGTCTATCAATGGATACTTTCAGATACGAATAGTGTTGTATCCAAAACCATTTTCGGATATTCGTATCTGCTTAATTTTTAGATACAGACGAATATCAGATATTTATCCACTCCATCCATAGTTATAAATTTAAAAGAATAAATGAAAAAATTGGACTAACACGAAACCATTTTAGTGCGAATGCTTATAAAAATATAAAAAGAAATAAAAAATATGATAATAAAAAACAGTTTTGTGCGATGAATATTCATTTATAGACACATTTTATGAGTCATTTCCATGAAAAAATAGTAAATATCAATTGTTCAATGTAGTAAAATATACTTAATATCAACTGCAAACTTGGAAAAAATCGGACGGATAACTATCAAATGCTTATACCATTATATCCATATTCGTATCTTTTTTTGGATTTTGGATATTTTTTAAATTTCGAATATAAATGCGAACGAATTTTAGATTTTTTTTTAGAGTAGCCGTTGACTGCGCTACTGTCATGGTTACATATTATTTGATCAACTTTTGGTCAAAATTGATCCCTATCGATTTGATACATGGATCCAGTAGTTTTGATCTAACTTTTTGTATATTTCTTTCCACACCAACATATTTTCTTTGGCAACTACTGTCCGTCCCAAACATAATGCTTTCCACACCTTATTATATATGACAAAATTTTACAATTGTAATTTTGGTATTATGGTGACCTTAATGATTAAACATGAATAGCCTCAATAGAATTAAATATACCAACATACAATAATTTTCATTCATGTTACACCACTTCTTCCTTCCTCTATACCTGATTCAGTTCACTTCATAACCAAGATTTTCCTGCCATACTTTAAGCAAGTCCCAACTTAGCAATCCAAGCAAATGAAAAAAGAAATTCATGTTTAATACAATTTTATTTGAAATTTAATCTTAATAATCCTAGAAAACACTGGTCAAACCCTATAAGACAAACAATAAAATGCAAAGGTGGAGTGCTTGAATATGTGAGCTAAAGTAGCATGCAATTGTGGTGGGGGAAGATAAAGGGTAATATAGGAACAAGGGTGGGGTTAGTAGTAATTAGGGGGGTACACTCTGTTTTTTGAAAACGTCAAGGTGAGAAAGGCAGTTTCAGGGGTGTCTTTGAACCTTTTTAATTGTCTTGATAATGCTCCTGCTATATTGTATACTTTTTTCACATAGTAAAAAGTAAAGTCTGAAATTAGATCCACAATCTGAACTTCTGTTTTTTATTTCTACAAATGAAATATTTTTTTTGTTTGTAGGTTGAAACTAACGGGCCTGTAACATTGGCGAAATTTCAGTTATTGTGTTAGGGATGAAAAATCTCAACACACAAAATGATGTGTTACAAGTAGGTTTCCCTTTACCTTAATCAAACACATAATTGTTACATAATTTTTGGCCAAGCATCATATTCCACCTTTAAACCATAATAAATGCAAAAATTTATAAAATTTTGAAATGCGTTATTGCCGTGATATTTTATATTGGTTATAAAACTATTCAAGATGTGCTACTTGTACACTTTCCCCTAAAATCATACATATTAATTATCTAATACTAGTGCGAACTCGTGCTTCGCATACGGACCGCACTCAACCTCTTATCATCATAACGATTTAAATGATTTATATGGTTCACTGATTAAGAAATAGTGATCTTTTTTTATCAATTTTCAAATAAGTTTGCCTTTTTTCTAAAACTTATGTATAAATCTTTGAAAACAGTAATGCAGCTAGTACTGGTGCTTGATAAACAATTACAAAGTATCAAGCAAAAATGATTTCAAAGATAAAATTTACACACAATACACATATAAATTATACACATAAATTTATTGTGTGCATCAGCTGTTGCTCCATGCACCAGCTGTATTATATGTAACTTCATTTGGTGAGATACCTTTATCAATCATTTTCTTTAATACTTGATGTCGTTGATTCCATTTGCTGCTTCGGTAATAACTATCTATAAATGCAGTGCAGGTAATAACATTTGGTTTACACTTGACCATTGATCCAAAAATGCCAAAAGCAACGTTGACATGATTCATGAGAACGTAAGTGTTCATGATGATCCCATAATTGACTATGTCTAGGAACACATTGTGCAGCATTATATTATTGTAGTATGATAAGATTAGAGGATAAAGAGATTTATTTCTGTTTTGAACGAATCTTATGAAAAATATGCTAAATCTAATGCATACATATTTTATGTCTGAAGTGTTGGAACTAACAACCATTATTAAACAATATTTATTTTAATGTAAAGAATATTATTGTATTTCTTTTACAGTCGAAGAAAATTCAATATAATAAGAAGTATATTATTGTATTTAATGCTTTTGAGCTTTCTAATTCCATTTCTAATTCCATCTAACATTGTTGTTGTATTTTGGTAATGTTAGATTTCACCAGACTTGACTGCAATTTGTAAAAGTAGAATCAGTGGCTAGAAATTTTCAAAATAATCAACGATATAGATTATTTAAAAGAAATAAAGTCAAACAGATTTAATAACTTTAATAACATGAATAATCCGAAAAACTATGATTTTAAAATATTTATTTTTAGCTATCAACAATGGATATCATTGGAAAGCATATTAAATTTAAGATTTAATAGTGAAATCGATTCTTAAATCCAATTAATGTAGAAAAAGCTATCACATTTCAAAGTTTGGAATAGAAAGAAATTAAAAACGTGATTGTTCATTTCTCAAAATATGAAGGAGACCTGTGTGCTTTTGAAATCTAACTCAATAATAATATTATAGTATAGATAAGAGGATGGTAACAAATTGATGGACTGCCCTTCCAACAAATTTTTAATGTCATCATTTACCACCTACTTAGCAACATATAGAGACTGTATGAGATGTTCAGGAAAAAAAGCTAAAAACATGAGTAGCTTTGTGAGTTCCACGTTTATTTCAACTTATTGATCCACTAAATAGATCGTGTTTCCTTCCGTCAAACTTACAATCTTCGGTAGCTTAAGGCTCATTGATTTCTTCCGCTTCTTCGGGTATAACTTTTAATCCATGTGCCAGGTTTAAAGAAAGTAAATGTCCTGATGAAGCATAAATCAATCCAAGTTTCCCAAATTTCAAGCAAAGGATCGTTTCAAGTTCAAGTTACTGTGTTCCCATTTCAGTTCTGTTTTCCCTATTTTCATATATTATATATTTTGTATGGTAATGTATTGATTTTGAAAGTAAATCGGTGTTTATTATTCGACATATTAGACATTATTTTTTTCTCATGTAAAGTTGTGTGGCAAATTTGTTTGGTTTCTCATAAAAAGGTACTCAAATTAACTAATTGGTAATAAAGAATAGTTTGTACTGAAAGACCAAGCTAGTGCAGTCAATAATAAACAACGAGAAATTGTACATAAGTTTGATTTGCTAATGATTTGATAATATTGAATATATATGCCTTAAATGATAAGCTTTATAAATGTGAACAAACAATTTTTATCTATATGCTGCCTTCTATGAGGAATGTATAGTTTCACTGTTTTTAAAAGGAATGTGTAGTTTCACTGTTCACAAAAAAAATTCGATAATCTTTTGTTAAATTTTTAGATTATCGAGGAACTAATTAAAGATGGGAGAGCTTGGTTTTAGCATTTGTTTTTAAAAATTTGGTGGTATTAGTTCTATTGTTGGAGGTAGATTTTCTTTACTTCCCATTGATGGTTGCAGACATGTTTCAATTTTTATTTATTACCTTATTGGTGTTAGATATTTTCATTCTTATCGAATTTTTATGCCACTATTATTTTCTTATAACCAATTAATGTCTAATTTGCTATAAATTTACACTACACCTAAATGTGTCAGTCAATAATTAATCTAAACAATGCATGAATTACCATTTGGATACTAATTGCTTTTTGATTCATTTTACCAATACGTTACCTTTTAATTTTAAAATTTTAAACAAAAATCATGTGCGAAGCATGGGTTCACACTAGTTTGTATATAGAAGATACACTGTGCTAGGAAGTAACTTTCTGTTACATATGTTGTTGAAGTCTTATTCGGTTGTTCTGGTGGAGTTATGTAAGATACATGTTCCTCTGGGTTAAGTAGGGTGCTTAGTTATTTTTAGAGGGAATCTAGGACTGGGCGTAGAATGGGAGGTTGAAGTAGTATAAATTGACTATGTAATCTACTATATTATTTCCGCTGCATTTACATTATTTGTTACTATCGGTCATCTTTGATCATGTGCACAGCGACTAACAAGTGGTATTAGATCCTAGCGTTGTATTGATCGTAACAACATCCTAGAACAATGGTTAAAAAAAGATCCACTCAGAGCTCAAAGGTAGTCGAGAAAAAGAAAATTTCTTAAAGCAAGCAATGGTCAATAGAATCAAGGTACATATGTTGCATGGTTAATCTTATGTCAAAATCGGTACGCTTAGAGTCTTTATATAGTGATCTTTTACAAATGCATGAGAAGTTATTAAAAGATTTCAAAGCGTCACAAAAGGTCAATTTTATTGCTTTAGCTAGATTAGATGATTATGAGCGTAAAATTATATTTTAAAGGAAGAAAATAATATTTTAGTAAAACAAACCGAAGTTTTGAAAATACATTGGAAGAACTTATTTTTCAAAATGATTTTCTATTAAAAGATAATGAGCATTTAAATGACAAGAATATTGATCTTTTAAAGAAAGTTGAAGTTGTAAAATACATATGTATTTTTTTGTAAATTCTTTAAATAATTCTAATTCTAAACTTTTGCTTCTTCAATAAGAGAATATTGCTTTAAATAATAGAATTCTAGAATTAATTTTTTTGATAGAAAGTATATACGGCGTACGGTTGTACAATCATATGCACAACAAAAATAAGAAAACTACGTCCGACTAACAAACCTAGTCGGTAGTCATAAATAATATATAAGCTCAAGAAGAGCCAAAAAGCAGCATGCACCTAATGTGTTCAAATATATATAGATAATAATATACACCACCATACTAACAGAAAACTACACACACGAACACAACATCACTAAAGCCGAGCAATGTTGACACTAGCATTACTTCCCACGGACTCCAAAGGATTGGAAGCTTGAACGAGGAATTGAGGTGCTCCTTATTGAACTCCTATTCAAGAATAAAGATTATATATAACCTTGTTAGACACAAAGGCACAATCATGAACCTTTGCATTGAAGCATCTATGATTCCTCTTCATCCAGATTACCCAGCCAAACGCTAGGGCCCAAAGCGTCTTTATGGATTTTAGAATAGGAGGCCCAGAGGTGATTTAATTTATGCATGGAGATGTTACACTCAATGCTTGGTTAGATTAGCAAAGAGCCCAAATCTGATAGTCATAATCACAGTCGATAAAATATGAGTAGTAGAGTCAATAAAGTTCGAACATAAAAAGTTGACACTAGGGGAGCCTAAGGATTTCTGAGCCAATAGATCAGTCGCATTTAGCTTATTTGTCATAGTTAGCTAATTGTGCACCTTATACTTCAGAGGTACCTTAAGGCGCCAAAGCGATTTAAATTTTAAATACACACTAGCAAAATTGTAGAAGAGGTATAAGCTCTTCATTATGAATAAACCATGACAATGACTACCGTACATGAATTTATCCTCCTACGTGGAAAGGATAACATTCGAAGTTGAATACATGAGAGAGCACAAGTCTGTAAGGTTATCCCCAGTGATAACCGAAACAAAACCTACATTGCAAATTCCAAAATAGAAAGCCTGAAAGACTGAGATATTAGGATCCAAGGCTAGTTCGAGAACAACGAGCAAAGAGAAATTCCATTCAGCCATGAATCATGCCAGAAGGATATCTTTTTTCATTACCAATTTTAATCTTAGTGCTAATATGAAGCTCTTGACAGCAAAGAAGAATCCCCTTCTAATAACTAGACGAAATGGCCGGGGGTCGAAATTTAAAGTCCGACAAGGTGAAGTTACCAGCATAGCATAAGTTATTAATCCATATTTCCCAAGGCTTGGAGATCTCTAAGGAAATCTAGATTAATTAAAGAATGTGAACTTTAAAAGAGAGTAATATTATTTTGCAAAAAAAATGGTGATTCTATAGCTGTTTTTGATAAATTAAATAAGAAAATCATAGAATTTAATAGAGAAATAGATTATTTATCTTTCTTATGAATACTAAAGCTCACAAAGATAGAACTGGTTTAGGCTATACACATGATAAATGTAGAAATAATACTAAATATGCTTTCATGTATACACATTTTAATACTAGTGCTAAATACAAAGATAGCCCTGAAACCTCTTTATGTCATGAAATTACTCTACCAAGAAATAGAAACCATTTTTCAAGTACAAACTCAATGACATTTGATTCTAGAAATGGTTTCGTACTAATTTAAGTTAGTAAGATAAAAATTCTACATTAGCATTTATTACGACACCGTGATCAATAATGGTAATTACAACTTTAAGGGATTAACCACGTCCAACTGGATATGGTTTCCTAAGTCGTGAATCCTATATTTTTTAGCATAATGAGTACTATTCGCTTACACTTTACATTTCTATTAGATACTCATCATTTTTCACTATTATTATTATTATTTTATTGACTTATCTATGATATTCCTTATCTCTTTTATAAAGGGGAGGAAAGTACACTATATAAAAAAAGTACATAAACTTATATCTTAAGAGGAATATTGCATTTAGGGGGAGTTTTCAAAATATAATATGCCTATGCTCTTATCTCTTTTTTTATGATAAAGAGGGAGAAGAATGTTTACAAGTTGTTATATTGGCATAAACTACTTAAGTTGAGGAAACAATAAATTTATTACATATAGCATATATTTAGGGAGAACTAATATTTTATTGTATAAAGTTATGTGGTTGTCATCATCAAAAAATGAAGAATGAAAGAATCATACCTATGGTGTTTTGATGTAAATAACCATAAAACAATGCTACTAACAATTTCTTTAAGTACACTATAGTTTGTAAGCATTCAATGGAAGAGAGTAGAATAAAGGCACGTATCAAAGAATACTCTGCTTCAAAGTAATACCTTAGGAGTTCATGAGCTTGAGTAGACTTACAATAGTATTAACTATTCTACTAGAAAGCCTCAAAGCTAAAGATACACTCGATTGAAGACTAAAGAGCTCATACAAAACATGGAGGAGTAAACAAATAAAATTTACATTATTCAGTCGACTGAATGGGGGACCAGTAGACTGAACCCTATCAACTAAATATACTATTTAGTCCACTATTTTGGGTATGCTCTCAGAATTGATTTTTACACTAAGTCAGTCAACTAACCATCATCTCCAGTCGACTGAATTGACTAGTTTCTAAAAAGGTGTCTTCATATCACTTCGCACTTAGGATTACTTCTCTTCATCAATGGAAAATTTGAGAGGTTGCATCCCTCTTTCAGCATCCCTACAACACCTATAGGTACCCATTATCATCTTTGAATCAACACATAACTTTATGCTTTGAATTCCACAATAAAAAAAATCTCAAACCCAAAAGCAATAGTTCTCTCTTCAAAAGATTTATATGATTTAGATAATATTGACTAGTGTGCTTCATCTCCACATCCCACATTCTAGTATAGTAAACTCTTTAGCTACCACACCTCCACTCAATAACATTTGTTTTAGTTAAAGGAGTCCATAATAACCTATATCTTAATTGATCTAAATTTTGACTAAATCGAAATCCCTATCTGTTAGGGTATGGATCGTTGGTTTTAGTCTGTAATAAACACAAAAATATCAGAGATCAATTAATGTAAACTCATAGAAGAATTTAGAAATATAATAGAACATACATATTGACTAAGGCTGCTACCTTGGAATATCATTCTTTAGATATTTAATTGACATATCGACGCCGAGCATGAATAAGAAGACTTCACCATCTATAGTTTCCATCTTGCTCCAGTATCTAGTCCTTCTAAACCTAACATGTACATTGTTATAAGGAGGGGGTCAAAACAAAATTCTGGTGATCGGAAAATTACATACTTCATCCATCCCATTAATTTGTGCTGACTGGTTTCCATTTAAGTGTTATGTCTATTATTTATGATTAATCTATTAAATTATATGTGCATGTACGATATGTCTAACCTAACCTTCTCTAAAGTATAACTATATAAGTGTATGCCTATTTGAAAATATGTCTGACCGTTCCACTACCAAACCCCGACCACTTAATACTTCTTAAATACGAAGGAGGCATGCCTCATAATGACTTCTCAATACCTCAATCCACGAAGCGGGCCCTCCGCAACATAACAGTTAGTCAACCGGACCTAACTACATAGGTCATGACAACTAGATAAGGCTTTATAATAATCTCATTAGGCCATTTAATACTTCTTTATGAGAGAGGCGAAACTTATAATAGCCACTTAATACCTCAAACCTAAAGAGGACCATTCCTGAGATATCCACTACCGTGCCTAACAGCTAACCTCGACCATTTAATACTTCCTAAATAAGAAGGAGGCGGACCCAATAATAGCGACTTAATATCTCCATCCTAGAAGCAGGTCTTATGATCTATGCATATCTCTCTTATGAGCTATGCATATCTCTTCCACACAGGTCCTATGGTTGGATATGTCCCACTTCAGTAGAAAGTATACACAACTACTGGTAGCCTCTAGGTGAAGGGTAGACTTCTGTTGTGTAACTTGACTGACATCACATCTCAATCCACTAAACCAAACCAATCACCCAAAGCCTAAGTGTTGGGATAAACCCACTAATTCACACTCTTCTAAACGTATAATTGAAGATATATAATTTCCTACTATGAAAATTATATCGCCTTCTATGTATATTTAATAATACTAATACTTACTTGTCTGCGACGTAACTATTCCTAATTTACACACTTAGGTTTTGGTTTCCTTGTAATGTCCAATAAATGTCCCTTAACCATAATAATTGATCATTTATGTTAAAAATGGAAAATCCTTAATCAGTCCTCGTTTAATTCATTTAATCTATCAACCACTTTCAAAATCAATCTAATAAGCCTATTCAGTTCCCCATAAATGTTCCCTATTCAGTCCCTATTTAATTCCTTTTTAACTCTATTAATTATAAATTTATTGTCCATTAAATCTGTAATTAATGTCCATAAAACATAGTCCTGAATTACTACGCTGTTAATAACTAATGTGAATATAGTCGTAAATTACGCTATTTATACATTTTTATTTTTTAACATTAAGCATGGTTATACATGTTTATTTATTTATAATTATAACTATTAATTTCTAAACTAGAACATTCTTTTCCATGTTTTAATTTATCAGAGCTGCCTTTTCAAAAGGGATTACTATTAGAACTTTCCATAAAATAACCAAAAGCGAGATCTTTGCTTCGTTTGAAATTACAAGGATTTATTTCTTTTCTTTTATTAAAATAGACAGTGTAAACTATGGAAATGAATATCCACATCTTACGCATCCCTTTTCCTTTTTGGTATACACCTTGTTAATTTAAAAGACATGCTTTTATACATATTTTGGAATTGGAAAATGTATGAAAATTACATGGAACCCACTCTAAATAAATCAAAACATAGAAGTTCACATTCCAAGTCAACTATGGAAACCTAATTTACAACCCAACTATAGATCCGGAATTAGGGTGAGCCCGTTCTACACAAACAGATGTTTATATTTCTATGTGATATTATGTTAACTAGAATTTTGTTTACCTCCTTATATTCCAGTATTCATCATGTATGTGAGAAAGTAACAAAGAAAATAAAGTAACAATAGAAGCAATATAATTCTTATACATAAAGTTTAATTCAGCATTTAATTTTTTTTGCCGAATGTGACATTTTAGTAATAATAACATTAATTGCTATTTTTCGCCTCTTATAGCACCATTTGACATGCCTTGCATTTGTCGAGAGAATAATTTTTATGGAGATGACTTTGACGTCGGTTGGATATTTTGAATTATTGTAATAAAGCACTTTAGTATGTTCCTAGGTACTCATGATAACTCGAAGTTATTATCTGTGCATGATGAAGAAACAAAGCAGTTATAGAATTACAATACTTTCCTGCATAGAAACAAACCATATATCATTCAATTTTTCCTTAAAGAACCATTGTCTGATGCCCGTTTCCAAAAATGAAACAATTTTTAAATTTAAAGAGTAAGATCTATTAACTTAATATAATAATAAAACTATCATTTAATTTATAATTTCATATTAGGAAACATAGATCATATTAGAAAAAAGAAATGGATGATATATGTAACTCCTGGGAAATATACAGCTAATTTGACATGATGTATGTAACTCCTAGGAAATATGTAACTAATTTGACACAAAAATGTTTAATAAATGAAAATAAAAGGTCGCTAATTTGACAAAAAATAGTTTAATAAATGAAAAAAAAATCGCAGCTTCATAATGTGACATATGCATGAATCATTATGAATAAAGAAGTCGACTTCATAAAGTAAATAAGTTCAACTTAGTGCTAGGCAATATTTCACAACACCAAAGACTTCCTTCAATAAGATAGGATAAATAATACCTTTACTATGTGATATATTACTGTGAATGATGCATAAATTGCTTAGAATTTGAATACTAGAGCAACAATACATGTTTATTGATTTAAGGGTAGTTATGACTTTAACACACATGTGTTTGTTTGAAGGTTCAATTGCACTCCTATTTTAGAGCATCCCCATCATATATTGAAATAACCTAAATTTTGTAAAGGTGATCCGTTATATGTGGGCATTTACAAAATTGTATAGCATTTGAAATATTGTAGCTAAAGATACGATAGGGATGCTCCAAAATAGGATTGTCATTGACATAGTAAATATTGACCATTGGATCCCATTATTCTCACATTTGGGTTGAAATTAAGAGCAATTCAATAGTTGAGATCCATTGTCACCAAAAATTTTCACTATAGAATTTCTCATATAATATTTACACACATATAAAATGGTATACAAAAATATATATGGTAAGAATACACTTAGACTTTTAAACATACAAAGTTGTAATGCCTTTTTTAAAAAATGAATAAACTCATAAGTTGATGTGAATAAAACTAAATAATATGCTTGTTGTAATAGGAGTTGATATGTGCATATACTTGGTTTATATGTGGGGCACCAAATATACAAACAACGAACCAAGTTTACAATACCTGTTGGTAGAATGAGACAAAAAAACGTGATCTATGAGCACATGATCACTTTCACTAGATATAAATTATAAAGACAAAAATGAACATAGTGTTATTGCGATATAAAGTTATAACTTCATTATACTTTTGTAGAATCAGTCGGAACAAATAAAAGTTGTGACCCATAACTTGTAAAAGATCAAATGGTTCGATTATCCCCATTTTCCTATGTAAAAGGAAGGTTAAAAAAACCTAAGCTTTCTTAAAGTGAGCATAGTAGTATATCCTATAAACCAAATTTATAAACCAAGAATAAACATCCAACAAACCATGGAAGAACTAACCTCTTTTCAAAAGAAATCCATTACTAACTTAATGTCAAATTTATATCTAATTTTCTTATGACGTTTTCTGCATACGACCGAACAGGGAATACTATACCACGATGTCAAAATAATTGCCATAATGGATGCATCTTAGGGAAACTATATGTAAGTTAAATTAAAAGCTAAAAGGGGAATACTTTGTTATTTAGCACAATCGAAGTTGGAAGGCACATTAGACCCAAAGAGTGATATGACAGCTAAAAAAATGCTTTTTCCCTCTAATTTCAAGTTTAGATTCATGAATTTAAACCTTCCATCAAAACGCATTTGCAATACAAGCTTTCTATACCAAGTCTTGATAATAACTGGCTCTTTAAATTTAATTTTCTTCTAATGGACAATATCATGAATGGTTTGATTATGTAAGATCTATGCACTAAACACACAAACACATAAAGAGGGTACATTACAATGAAAATAAAAGGGATGCTTGCACTAAAATATCGCATACCGAATAATATAAAGCTACTAAAAAACCAAATGAAAGCCAAATCTAGATGATAGTGAAATTTGACCTCTAATCCATAACAATGATAACCTATACAATCTCATGAGCTAATGTTGTTGCAAATTATTCTTTTAACACGAACCTCAGATTTTGCAGTTATTATAGCAAACTCTTCATTATACCTTCGCCAAATTTCTAAACCACAATGAATCTTTTCTTCATCATGTTTTTACATCTACAAGCCAAAAAGTTAATCTTAACAAAGCCTATAATAGAGAAAACAAGAAAGTCAAATTTTTTCATCTAGGATTGATGACGTATTCCCATAAACACACGAAAGCACTTAAATTAGACCAATAATATCAATAATTGTGAATTCCAATTTTGAAACATGATATGATTTCTTTGTAATGTATAATACTAAAAGATTGTTGGTTATATATCCCATTGATTTATGGTTTAGTGACATATAATACCTAACACGTGTCATGCATAATTCAAGAGGAAATGTGAGAGTCTAAATTATTGTTAAGTTAGGACAAAGTGTTTTTGGATTCCACAGGTTCTGTCTTGGTTCTATGTTACATCATAAAACCTTCAAATCATTAAACATTAAAAACCAAGTGAGTGTCGAATAGAAATACAAAACTCTGTAAACATCCTTTGGCACTTATTTATTTTCCCAACTTATATATGAGCTTTTGTTTTTAAAACCATGGCTATCGCTATAATTAGTCTAAACAAAAATTATCGTATGAATAATCGAGTGTTGACTTTATGCTTCTTTGTTGTAATTTTTATGTGGGAGATGTACATCTTATGATTTTCTACACTTGTGATATTATGTTGAAATTTTGATATTCAATATTTGTAAAGTATTCGATATCGATGTTCAATATTCATTATTGTAACGACTCGCCATTCATCTCCACAGAATGTCGCATCATTAATAAGAAAGAAAGGGATAGAAAAGAGAAAGAAAGAGAAGAAAGAAGAAACTACACATCAGAATCTTAACAGCGGAACGAATAAATTATATTAATAACATAAAGTACTACATAGTTTACAACAATTATCAGAGATACACAGCTTATACAACACATACTAGAGAGTTATAAACACATGTCTAGTTATTACAACTAAATACAACTCAACAAAGAGATACCAATACAGAAAACACACAGCGGAAACTATATATCTAACGTCGAAGCCTCCTGCTACATTGTTCCTCCATAGTTCGTCAAAGCTAACCTGAATTCCATGGCTACTCGTAAAAATTTGTATACCCAAGAGTTTAAGAAACAGAAATAAACTCTGGGTCAGACATGGGTCTGGTGTGAGTAACAGGCTAAAGTTGCTTAATTTTAAAAACTTTTTGAAAAGAAAGGTATCACGTAAGACTTCCCACACATAAACATGGAAAAGTTTTTACCTTACGCTAACCAAAACATTTGATAGGAAATCTAGTGATATTATAATAGGTCTAGGTTTTCAAGTAAATATGAAATAGCCGAAATTGTTACATTCATTAAATTCCAGCTATTAGCCACAAAAGTGGGTAATACAATCAAAACCGTTGACACTTATTGGATTTTGGATTCCATACAATGGCAGGGCTACCGGGGTACCGTCCGTCACAGTACGTGGCCTAGATCACCGTACCAAGGATCACTCACAATCCCCTGCAACACAAAGCCGGAACCATCCCTTACTGGATAGTCCCGAACAAGACAACCCCGCAGTTGGTGCGCATGTCCAACCGGCCACTAAGCCTAATAAAAAGGGACCTCTAGACAGGGGAAAATCTCGTCCTACTTGGGGATGACCCACTTAGCCTTGCTGCACCTCCCCTGTTTTAGCCATTCCCGGTTGATGAGGCTTGAGGCTACGATTACCTTTATAGGACACATCACTTAGAATGCTCATCGTCCACCTGACGAAGTTCTGAAAGCATTCAATCCATACAAGTTCGTTCCGGGTTCGAACGAAACCGAAGGCATTATCTCGTTACACTCATTTTGGAATCACCCTTAGAGTTAACGACAATAACCCTAGCACTCTGAATCTTCATCTTTACTTGAGGTTCACGACCTATCGTTAATTTGGATCGATGTGGTTTTTGGATATCCAAATATGGAAACCCGATCCCGGTCTCATCGAAATCCAAACCGTGTCTTTTAGGTCCAAGTTGTTTTAGAGTTTAAAACAATTTAATACAATTATCTATATACACACAGATAGATAATTCACAGATTCACAATAGATAATCGTCACTACAGATAATCCATATCATCATCATCAAAGATAATCCATATCATCATCACAATGCAACCAATGCATCCATATTACTCAACATTACTAATCTCATAGTTGAGATTTCAACCATTCAAGGCATCCAATATCATCTATTCATAAGCAATGATCTATAATCATACCATCTATAATTAATTTAAAATGAACTAAATTAATTACATCATCTCTAATTAATTTAAAGTGAATTAAATTAATTACTTGCCTAATTATAATCTTGCTTACATCACCATTAATTAATTACAAATTAATTAATTAATTGGCCTCTAGTTAGTCAACTTAATTAATCATCCTTGATTAATTATTCTTTAATTAATCTCACAAAATTAATTACTCTAAACCAAATACAGTAAGTAACTTTTAATTACTTCATTAATTAATTAACTATAATTAATTACATTAAATCTTAATTAATTACATTAATTAATTACCCGTAATAACTTATTATTGATTAATTAATCTTAATTAATCAATCCTAATTACATCATTAATTATATTAATTAATGATTCTTAATTATATTTAATTAATCATCTTGTTTAAATTAATTACATTCGGTAATTAATCTCAATTAAACCATAATTATTAATCACCTTTGATTAATCTCATTTTGTAATTAACTACCTTAATTACTTCATCAAATTAATTACTCCTTAATTAATTTCTTTAATTAATCCCTTGATTAATTATACAAAGTAATTTAACCCAAATTACTTCCACAATTAAAACATCTTCCACTAATTACATCCAGTAATTATCTTTAATTACTTCACTGAGTAATTATACTTCATTAATTACATCAAGTAATTATTATCAAATCCAGTGTTTAAAATTAATTAAACTTAATTAATTAATTTAAACTAATCACAATAAACTCCATTAATTACATTAAGTAATTAATGTTTTAATTACTTTTATTAAGTAATTAACTTAAATAAATTTCACAATTGATTATCATTTAATTAATTAATCTAATTAATTATTAAATTAATCACATTAATTAATCGTTAAAATTAATGACCATTATTAACCATTAACCATACTTTAATTACTTCTCATAAGTAATTAACTTTCATTAATCATTATAAATTTAAATTAACTAATCTTTAATATCAATTTAATTAACCTTTAATTATTTAGTTAATTAAGTGTTAACTGTAACTTAATTAATTCATAATTACTTGATTAATTAATTACTAATCATTAATTAAATCTAATTAATGATCCTTAATTATAGATTAATTATTCTTAAATAATTGATTAACTTAAACTTTAAATTAATAATTTAAAACCCTTAATTATCTTAATTAATTATCCATTTCATTAATTAAATAAATTATTCATTTAATTACCTTAATAATTAAATGAAACTATAAATCATTAAATTCAAAATTTGTTTTAAGTTAAAACCTTCTTATCTATGGTTAAATTATCATTCTTAAATACATTTGAAAATATTTATTTCAAATTCAATTACAATTTTCATTTTAAAATTCAAGTTTTTAAAATGAAATTCAATTTACCTTTATCCAATTTGAAACTTTGAAATTCATATGTTAAAGAGTACTTATATAAAAGAAATTTTAAAGATTTTTAAACTAAATCCCTTTTTAATTTCAAATCATTAAAGTAACTTTAACTCTTAAACTTATTTACAATATTCAAATTTATAAATTTTACTTTATTTCCAAACTTAAATTTCAAATCAAATTTGAATTCAAAATTTAATATTATGATTTAACTTTTTTTAAATCCACTTTTATATTTCAAACTCTATTTAAATTCAAATTCCTTAATCACACTTTAAACTTCTTAAAAACACTTTTATGTTGCTAAGACAATTTGAATTAAAAAAACTCTTTTATTTCCAAACTAATATTCAAATTAAAATTGAATTTATTTTCGACTTAGATTTTACTTAAACTGAGATTGAAAACTAGATTTAGACTTTATTTTAAAACTTTACTTCATTTAAATTCAGGTTTCAAATTTTATTTAATAAAAAATTGAAACAGAATAACCGGTTTCTGTCAAAAACCTGCTTCCATAATTAAACCCGAACCAGAGCAAATCTTCTTCGAGTCATCAAGCCCACCATTTCGAGCCATACCCCACAACTTCTCGAGTGATTTTCGAGTTCCCCTATTGCTTACACCCAGGCAACCACCTGAAACCAAAAGTGCATGGTGCACATGCACCGTGCCTCCGATCCACTCCAGCCACCTCCGGTGGTCTCCTCACATCGACGACCAACCCCACATCCAACCACAACCATCGGATCACCCTTCCACAGTTCAAAATCGAATTGGAGTCCAATCTTAAAACCTGGAACAGTAGAACGAAATCAAACCCAAACCTGTCAACACTTCAACCACCATCCTTGACCACCGTAAATCTTGCAACTCCGGCTACGACTTCAACTACGTTCAATCTATCGTCCCTCAAAACCTTACTGCACTCGATCGATTGGAGAAGACGTAGTCGATCGAACAACTTAGCCTAGTTAAACTAGGGTTCCAAAAGAAATTCAACTGCTACTGCCTCCTCGATGAAGTGCAACATCATCAGGCATTTTTCCCATGAACTATGACCACTCCTCCATCATTAACCAAAGTCTCGACCTTCCAGGTTGCAGAGATCACCCAAAAATCCCAAAAGTTCATTTTCAATTCAAACAAGAACTGAACCCTACCCCCTATTTCTAAAAATCTTGATTTTAGTTTTAAAATTCATGTTTTTAAATGTTTTTTCAAATCCTAACCCTGAAACAATAAATTTTGATATTTAGATTTTCACTTATTTTAAAACTTGATCAGTAAATTTGGTTTCCAGAGATAATACAAGTTATTTTAACTTAACTAAAATTCTAAACTAAAGTTTATGATTAAACAAAAAGTTTGATTTAAATCTAAATTTTAAACAGAGGCACAATCTAAAGATTTTGAATTTAAATCAAAACTTGAACCTATGAACTATAAAACAGAGAGTACTCTGGAAAACACAAGCATACCATACATTCATTATATTCACAGTAGATTTCATTCATATATACATACAAAACATTTTTATCGTGGAGATTTAACATGCAACCTTATTCATAAGCTTAAACTTTTAGAAATAGTGATGTTACTCACCTGAAACTTGATGGACAGAGCAATGATTTTGAAAAAGAACTTGTACTTTTAAAACTGGGAATTTCTTTGCTTCAAACTTGAATTGCTCATGAATTTAAACTGCAGCTTTCTCCCTGATTTGACAATTACATGCTTGCTTCCAAATAAAAGGAAATGCAGATGCTTTCAAAACAGATTTGCTTTTGCAATCCAGATTCCAAAGAAAATGCAGGCTTCAGAATTTTAATATGGTGACAGGTTTTGAAAATGCAGGTTTTCAATTTGAAGTAAATTATAGGAAAATGAATTGCATTTTTAAACTGAGGACTTGAAGATGATTTCAGGGATTTTTGGTTTCAAGGGAAGTGTTTATTTTTTTCGGATTTGTTTGTCTTTAAATTTTAAAAGAAGAAAAGAAAAATGAGGGAAAGAAGATTTTATATAAGCTGAAATTTGAAAATAAAAACAAAAGAAAATGCTAAATTCAATTTTGACACTTGTCTTACAATATAACATTTGTCATAAACCTAACTTTATTATTTAACATGTGTTATTATAAAGCCTAAGAAGATTACACTTGTCTTTAAATTTAATTAGTTATTATTAAATGTTAATTAGTTATTTAGTTAATATGTTAATATAGAAGAAAAGTGAATCTTTGTTTAATTAATTAGTTGATATGTATTTATTTATATGTAGATAATTTTAAAATGAATAAATACAATTTATTTATAAAATAAAGTTTATACAAATATTTTAAAATCAAAACAAATTAAAAATATTTATACTTTAAATTTAAAAGCTTTGAATTCAAATTCAAATCAAGTTATATATATTATATTTTGAAAAATAATTAATTTTATTAAAAACCTATATGTTAAAAACAATGTATTATTATATTTTAAAAATAACAAAATTTGATAATTATAAATAATTTATAAAAGAAATTATTTCTCTATTAATAAATTATTTATTTTATCCAACTATATTTAAAAGAAAATCAAAAGAAACCTTATTGTTATTTTTATTTAAATTTAAACTTGAGTTAAAACATATTTTAAACCATTTCAATATTTACCTTATGTATTTAAAATCATTTAGTTATTTATTATATTTTTTAAAAAGTTAATATCAAATAAATCAATTTAAACAAATTAAATTTTTATCTTATCAATTTAAAACCATATTTTATTTATTCAATAGCTTTTAAAAGTTTAACTTTAAAATTATACCCAATTTTACTAAATATATATTATTTAGAAAACAAGATTTATTTATTTATTAAATTAAAACTATATCTATTTACAATATATATATTCTGTATACATTATAAATATAAAACAATTTACTTGCTTTTAAAAGATAAAATCTATCAATTAAATATTTATTCAATTGGATTATTAAATTAATTCCAATCTTATTTACAAAAATTATGAAATCAATTTAATTTTTATTCAGATTATTAAATTGATATTGCTTAAAATTTCGGGTCATCACAATTACCTTTAAAATTTTGTTGCTCATAGTGAGTCAAATTAATTATCTTATTAATAATTTTTGTGATGCATCAAAAATTAGCAAACTATAGCACTAATACCTTTAGTTAAGATAATTATTGTTTGAGGTAAAGTTGTAAGATGTAAAATCCAATTAGAAAGTTGTGTTGGTGCCATTTTAAACTATTAGTATTCCATTATTTTACCTAAATATGCTTTCTTTGAGTCCTAAAATAAGCTTTAATTTTTACCAATGAACCAAAAAAATCAGAAAGAACAACCTGTAATATATTTTAGTCGTTTCCACCAATATATAATGATATAACTCACTTAGTGTGAAGATAAAAGAAAATTACACTCTTCAGACTTTCCTTTCACACTAAAATAATTATATATATATATGTGTGTGTGTGTGTGTGTGTGTGTGTGTGTGTGTGTGTGTGTTTGTGTATAAAGTGAATTACACCATCAAAAGTATAAAGAAATTATACTCATCAAAATAAATTGGATTTTCTAGGATACAAAATTCTATAATCCAGTAAAATATAGGAAAAAAGAAAAACTAATCGAACATTTAGCTAACAAATTACTTAAGCTTCAATCCTTCTTATATAATGTAATACTATGTTAATATGTTTCTCGATAATGATATTGGCGGAGGAAAGTACCCTAAATATTTAAAGTGATATAAGCTAACAGCTAAGATAAACCTAGTTACTCCATGATAGCATATTGAAAATACATATATTCTTATTCATTTACGGTCAATTTCTAAAATTTTTGGAAAAAAATTAACATCCCTTAGATCATACTTTTTCTTAGCTAACATTGACCTCATCATGTTCCGATAGTTACCTTCAATTTCAAATAATGCCACTCTAACTAACATCCTTCGTCTAACGACCTGCCTTTTCGAACAGTTTAAATCAACGATAAACCACACACGTCAGACTCAAACCATACAAAAGCGAAGATTGTTATTGGGGTAAATAAGAACAAAAGCAGGGAAAGAAAAAAAGAATATAGAATCACGTAGCGGAATCACAAAATATAATAATCAAATAATAGTTCATGAAGCTGTTTATAAATACATTTGATTATTCTTTACAACACAAACATTAGAGCTACATAAACATGAATAAATAAATGCAACGAAACAACATGATGCAATGGAATAAATATAATAAATAATAATAACACAAATCTTCGTCTTCACCCTACAAAAATAAGGTCTTCAACCCTGAAATGCTCAGGCTGATCCGAGCGAATTGAAAGATAAAACACTCGAGTCAGAATTAAAAGATCTTATGTAAGTTAAATCAATAGTAAATATGTGTGTGATGGCATCAGAGATGTTTATAGGGTTTGACATCTCCTATCCAGTGTCTAATGTGAGTGCAGTAACTCAAGAGATATTCGGGATTCACATCTCCTAAAGATCCGTTAAACTATCTACTATATAGTACAATACGCTATTATAATATGTCTACAGTAAAGTAAAAGTATTAAAATAGCGTTAAGGCTTTACCCATATCCCCCTTAACATATTTTATATATTCCCATAGTCTATAAACTATTGTACGCTCCTTCATGAACTGGAGGTTTACGCAGAGGGCACTCCATAGGTACGGTACAAAACAAACTCATAGAAGGCGCTCTAGGGCATGTGAACACGGCATTCAAGGCAATGCCACGGTAGATATACCAATTTCGGATCCAGACTAGTGGTAACACATAGCAGCTACTACCGCCCACCTAGGAACACACTCCCAAATCAAAATCAAGGGTGACCACCAAATCAATCACAAAGCAACAGATATGGCATCGAAGAAATGTGTCTGATAGGAGGAATGACCTCACTTTGCCCGGCATGGCTCCTGTTTTAAATTCTGAGATGACTCGTGGGAGTCAGGGTCATGTCATACCTCACACAGAAGTCGTTCGTTAAACCATCCTACTTCATTTCTGGAATCTTCACCACGTACACAGTTGTTAAAGTAGTTTTCGGTATCGACAGAGAGTATGACAATATCTGATCCCGGTCCCTTTAACAACCAAATGCTTGTTTCACACCGGATGGTTCATTCACGTTTAAAGAGTTAATTCATAATTTATATCAAAATATCATATTCAATTTCAAACATATCTCTTTCAAAATCATATTCACTTTAAAATGATATTCACTTCCAAAATCATAATTACCCTTAAAGTCATATTCATTTTTGAATTCGTCGATAAGATAGGTTAATTAAATCCTTGTTCCAAAATCATCATATTACTCCAATATGTCATTTTCAAAAGATATCAATCTCAGTTACAACTTAGGTTGTATCAACATCAAGGATTTAGATATAAATACTTCAACTTTACACTGTTTGAATTTTTTTAGAAAATAATTTGAAAATAGTTTGAATAGATTAAAATAGTTTAAATAGTAAAAATAGTTTGAATAGTTTTAAATTGAATTTAATTAGATTTAAAATGATTTATATAGATTTGAAATGGTTTAAATAGATTAAATATAGAACAAATAGATTTAAATTATATTAAGTAGATTTTAAATAGATTAAATAAATTTAAAATAGACTAAATATATTTAAATTATATTAAATATATTAAAAATATATTAAAATAAATTTAATTATTTTAAATTTTGTAAAATAGATTAATTTGGATTAAATAGGTTATAATAGATTAATATAATTTAAAAATGGTTTTGAATTGATTAAAATAGTTAATTTAATGGAAATAGTTTAAATTAGTTTAAAATAGATTTCAAAGTTACATCCAAAACATTTTTCAATAACTCAATTCCAATTAATCCATTTATATTTGGCACTTCAACTTTGAAATTCAAATTTAACTTCTTCGAGCAATTCTTTAAACTAATTCCAATTTCAACATTTAACAATTGGTTTATCGAAAATAGTTCAGTTTAGATAAATCAGTTTCTATTTCAAATTTCCAGTTAACTGAACTCATAATTTAATGATTCAAATCATTTAATTTAACCAATCTGGTGTTCGTATATAATTTTCTACTCTAAGGTCAAGTGATACGAATATTTATCATTTCAATCCGCAATTTAAAATTTTATGGATACGTATCATTTCAAATCGCAATCCCAAATTAAAAAACATCCATAAAATTGTTCGAGTCTATCATTTCAACCGATAACATTTTTCCCTATTCTATCGATTATTCGGGTATGTATCAATTCAACCCACAAGGAAATTGTAGTTATAAAAGTATAAATACAACATTCAGTCACCCAATATCAACAAATCAAACATCCATAACAATCGTCATCCAAATCAATCAATAAACATCAATAGATAACTGATAATCAATATGGGTATTATTGACAATTAAAAATTCAATATTAAATTAAATGATAATTAAATGCAATAGAAGTCAAATTTAATCAGAATGACAATTTAACATACAAAACGACAATCAATAAATTTCTGATCACATCATAAATTTAATTTAACTAACATAAGATAGTTTAGTAATTGTTAGTGGGTTAAAATACTCACCTTTGAATTTAAATCGATTAAAAAAATCCAATTTATGGCCCAAATTGAAACAATCTCAGAATTCGTCCAAACTAGCATCAAAATGTTTGAAATTTCGATACGATCCTAGCAAAACAAACCGGGCATGAATCAGAGTTCGTATGTAAAAGTTATGCCAGTTAGAACACTATAGGATTTGAATATATAAAATAAATAAAACAAAAGAAAAAACACGTCACCAACTCACCTCGTTCCATGTGCACATAGCCCCTTACCTACATTTAAACAAATCATCACCCATGCTCGTCGACCCCCCTACGATCTCCGACCTCCCTTGCGACAACCAAACATCGCCGTAAATTGCGACCAAACCGAAGCAGCCGCTACCATACATCAAATCCCTAGTCGAATTTTACTGCCAATCCAATCATTAACTCGGCGAACAACCTACTTCGGTGGACTACGCTCGCTGCTCTTTAGAATCCAGTGCCCTAGATTGATTGGACAACGATCATCAAACACCAATCAATGATCGAAATTAAATCACTCAATTCTGGCCACACAGAAACCCAAATTGAAAAACAGACAGGAAATTTGACTTGCGCTCGTTGAGAGCTTCAAATTGATATATGATTTGCTAGGTCTAGGAGGAGTTTGATTTTTCGATTGAAATTTGATTTGAAATTGAATTGGAAATTTGTTTGTCTGCCATTGAGAATGAGAAGTGTACAGATGAAATTGTATGTACAGATAAAAGGGATAAGAAATAGCTAGGGTTTATAACGGACTATTTATAGGCAGATCAGAAATAGAAATGAATGGACTAGATCGATTTACAAGTTGAACGATAAACGACCTGAAAATATTGTTCTATCTCCGAAACTTAAGTATGTCATCCCATATATCAAAATAGATGTTTTCACTTTTTCTTAAACTTAATGGAATAGGTTTTAGGTCCTAATTTCATAGCATGAAGAAGTTAACTTAAAAGCAGCTTATTTCAAATTGATTTCAATTGAATTTGATTAAATTAATTTCTAGGCGTTTCGAGTCAGTACAATCAAACGACAAGTCCGATCGCTATGAAACTTGAGACCTTACAATAATTCATCGGTACAAATCCGATGAAACTGGTTTTGTTAAAATCTGAGACAGTGGCCAAAACGGCCATTTTCACGTTAATTAAATAAATTAATATTAAATTAATTAAATCACTTTTTCAATTCAAATTCAATAATTTATAGTTTCTATCATTTTAGATTACTTAGCACGTTGTAATCCTTTAAAATAAATTTCTATATCAATTTAATATTGAATATTGCATAATTTACAGTGTTTTGTTTCAATTTCAATAAATTTAGTAGTTATGAATTAAATTTCCAATAAATCCATTAATTTGACTTTTCATCCTATTATTCAACCAATTATTACCCTAAGGATATAACTAATATTAGTTTATCCCTTACTACATTAATATTTTATAATTTCATCCTAATTTCCATTAACATAGTACTTAATTACATTTAATTGCAATAGATTCATTTATTATTATTTAAATTCCTAAAATTTGATTTAATTTGATTTCAATCTTTATATTCAATCCATTATTAGTCTAATAGCATAGTTATCTTATTTCACTAATATCCTACAATTTCCATCTTTTATTTATATTAACTACTATATTTCAGGTATATTTAATTTTTGTCAATTTTAAACATTAATTATAATTTAAAATCCCAATTAATTATTTTATCTTGGTTTCATTCTTTTTATTAAATCAATTATTACCTCATGAATAAAATTAACATTTCTTCTCGTTTTGTTGCATTCACAATTTCCAGTTATTGTCTTACCCTCATTAAGGCATCATTTCTTTCATTTGATTACAATTGATTTCCAAATTAAATTTTATAGACTAAATAAATAGGTAACATATAATAGTTTGTCACCATTAACTTTTAGTCATATTAATAAGTTTATTATGTATAACCAAATGTTTTAATTACTTGCATAACACGGATTTTATTCCACTACCATAAGTTATATCATTTCATTAGTTAATTCACTATTTACATTTGTTTTCCTATGTTCTCTTTATAACCAAATATACCCTTTAAGTCGTTTCAATTGATTGGAATTTCATTCAAATTGTTAATAACTAACTTAAATTGACATTGTTACATTGCATTCCAGTTGTTATTATTATTATAAATAAATCACAATTTTTATTTCTTCCAATATTAAATCCCAAAATCTTATTAAATTAACTATTTTTAATTATTGAAAATTATGGGTCGTTACACTTCGTGTGTTTCTACACCTGAATTTAGGTTCATCATAAATAATAAGCATTGCCAACTTTTTACTGATGGAAAAATACATAGACTATAAAGAAATTTTATAGCACCGTTGCTTTACCAAAATATATCAGTTTCATACTTGCTAATGTGGCTCATTTATAGTATTGTAAATAGCATGCCGCAAGCAGTAAATGAATGGATACATTAAAGGGTAGTTGCAAGGAAAAACATTTTGTTGTTCTCCTAGAATGTACATGGTGTACACATTTGAATCATTGAAAACAATCAAAATGAAAAAAGCAGAGTTAACCTTAGAAGTAAAAATATAAAGAACGTGTATTAAAAAAAAATTAAACCAAGTAACTTTATGATGTAAACTTATACATATAAATATCCAAACTAACATCTATAACTAAAATACATAATAGGTAAACAAAGAATCGTGCATTACATATCTTTTGATTTTAGACTAAAGTCATATTATATCATACAAAAATTCAACCTATAAACTTTTAATTCGTTAATATATCTAAATTCTTGTAAGGATAATTATGCATCTATTCTTTATTCTTTGTTCCGTCTTCAACATGTAGAGGAACACCTAGTAACAAAGTTAGAGAAAAATTAGTGTGTTTCACAATTAAAAAGAGTAATATAATATGTTGTAATGGCAAAATAACTTACAGTTTTCCACTTTGAAAGTCTAACCTTTTTCTTTGTAGATGAATGTGACGCCCCACCTCTATACTCACAATAACAAAGGTTATTATAAGGAATAAAGTCTGCTATTGCGAAGAATAAGGCTTGTTAGAAGCGACCATCCATATGTTATGCCTTAGACGAGTATTGATTACATGGATAGGAGTTGTGTAATTACTCCCAAAGATATATATATTCAATCCAAATCTAAAACGAAACTACGATGGCTAAAAAAAAATTTAGAACAACTCATAATAACAACAACACTGATAAGTATAATCACATCAGAACAGAATTATCATATATATATATATAGCGGAAGACAAGTCTGGATACATGCTACAACAATAGATAGCTCACATAATCTAAATGTACACATACAAATACATCGTAATATACATGAGACGAGAGTCAACACACCAAAAGTAACACCTCGAAGACTAAACAAAAGATGGAGTGAAATCCAAAAAGCTGAAGCTGCAACGGAATCAGAGAGAGCGACTATCCTGAAATAACTCGGTCTGACCCGAGTATTATTTAAAAGAAAATAATAAACGGATCAGTCTAATTTAAACTTCAGAAATAAATGTATACTAATCAACACTTAAGCAAATAATTATAGTCTCGAACGACACTATACAACATAAATAATCACCATAGTTTAAATGAAGAAATCTCAATTTAAACTCCATCAAAACCAGCTTTTAAATTCACAATTGAATTCAAAACAGAAATACGCAAATTTATAATCTCGGATTAGACTATACATAAATTATAATCTCGGATGAGACTATACACAAAATTATAGCCTTGGTTGAGACTATACAACATAGTAATCAGCATAGTTTAAAGGAAGAAATCCATTAAGCATCATCAAAAGCAACTTCCCAATTCACAAGTGAATTCAAAGCAGCAGTACACAAAAATCTAAAAATCAATTAAGATAAGTAGACAAATCAACGGTCACAAAATCTAGAAATCAAAATAAGATAACTAGAAAATCAACATAAAAGATGGATCGATCCCAACAGATGGCGAGTTTTAGCTATGCCGCACGTGCATCTCAGATGGCCGAAGCCTACCAAGTATTATAAATTTTAGCGCCCATCCAATGACCCGAAGGTCCGTAGAGTGACCCGAAGGTCTAGTACTGGTAATTGACCCGAAGGTCCATCAGATGATCCGAAGGTCTAACAAATGACCCGAAGTTCCAGCAGAGTGGCTCGAAAGCCCAACAAAATCATCAAAATCATCAAACAACAGATGTTTCAATTAACGAGTCCGGAATTAACCGAAATAGTAAAAGTGTGGTTCCATACTCGACACTTTTGCTAAATCATTTAAATCTCTTCATCGTTTCCTTGAAAGTGCAAAATTGTGTATTTTATAAAAATAACATTTTACGTTCTCAAACGGACAAGTCTGGAATTAAGTGAATCGGTAAAAGTGAGGGTTCACAGTCCTCAATTTTGCTGAAGCGTTTAAGGAAACGATTTTGAAAACAATTTTATTTTAAAACGATTTTAAAACATGTGATTAAAACATCAACAACTATAGCAATTTCGACGAGGAAATTGTGCTTCACAAAACACCGTAAAAACGGATATCAAATCAGCGTTGCGGGATAACTGCTTAAAAATTCACTTTAACTTAACGATTACTGACGTTAAAATAACAGTAATTTATATTCGTCAAAAATGTCGTAAAAACGACATGCTTCAAAAATATAATACCAGTGTAAAAATTCCGTTATAAAAATAACGGCACAAAATACGGTTTTAAAACGTAACACCGGTTCAACAAAATTTAAATAGTGGACTACACCACTATGTTTTCAACAAATTATTGGAATGCCTGGACTTAACTCTTAAATGCACGAATTAAATTATACACATGCACTTGGACACGTTTTCACATACACTGCAACATGCGCGTAACACATATATGCAAAAATATCAATTTTTGGACTCAATACCAAATGAACTGGAACCATTTACACTTTTGTGTTTCACCGGTGCATGAATTAATACACGCAAGTAATAAAAATGACCTGGAACCATTTGCATTTGGAAAAAAATATGCATGCACTTAGTACACGCAAGGAATAAAAAATGACTTGGACCATTTGCATTTGGAAAAGAATATGCATGCACTTAGTACACGCAAGGAGTAAAAAAAATGACTTGGACCATTTGCATTTGGAAAAGAATATGCATGCACTTAGTACATGCAAGGAACAAAAATGACTTGGACCATTTGCATTTGGAAAAGAATATGCATCACACGCAAGGAGTAAAAAAATGACTTGGACCATTCTTTCAGGTATTGCATGCTTTCATAGCAATGCAAACTCGCTTTTGGAAACTCAGCATGCATGTATGTAATATAATATCCTGGCTATACTTAATTTTTGCATGCACGTCACAATATTGAAGTTAAAAAAATAAAACAACCTAGCTATAAAATCTCACGCACACGCAACACGTGGATTACCATGTTTCAAACATCTTCATGTATTATAGCTTGCATGCAACATGACAATTGAAAACGCCTAACTATATTTTTGTGTTACTGGAAAAATCTTTATAAACAGAAAGTTAAGCAATTGATATACAAATATCAAACACTCGCATGCAATTATAACATAAAACAGAGGCCTGGGGAATAAATATAGGTTCATGCAATTAAATAAATGTCCAGTACAACGTTCGCACGCATGTATTAAAAACCCTGGACACTATTTACATACGCACGCATATACGAAGAAATTGAAATGCAGAAAATGAAAATAGTTTGAACAAAATTCTCGGATATACGCAAAATAGTCTAGAACTCATTTATGTGCAACAGAGTTTGTACAAACCAAAATGAACAACAGTAAAGCACCAAAATAAAAATAGGCATCATAGTTTTCAAATTAGAAATGTGAGCTTGTACTCACCTTAGATTTGTTTCAAACCAACAAGCAACAAGGATTCAAGCTTTTTAACCAGCTAGCAACTAGGAACCATAAGAGAGCAAAATCTTTGAACCGCCATTGATACTTCTACCGAGTTATTGAAGGAAATGGTAACCCAAACGAACGATGCGGTTTTTTTCTTTAATTTGTGAACAAGTGAAAAGAAACTATGTGCTGGCAATATATTTTGTACAATAGCATTTATGAAAACGTGCGTCAGTGGAAAAAGGTACAAGGTTGCGTATAAAATGATGATTGTGACAGCAAATGCAATGTGTTCAACTTTGTTATAGCAACAGTCTTCATTTTTGCCTTTATTTGAACCCATTCTTTTTTTACATGGCATGTACAAAATATGTTGGACAGAGCACTTGCAAAGTGTGACAGCAAGTTGTTTTAATCTTGCTTTAGAAACTTTTATTAAAAACACACGGCTAGTATAAAGATGATGATAGTGAATTATGTGTTCACTCTTGCTAATGAATTGGCTATTCTTTTTTTTTTGCTTCACACGTGAAAGCAAATTAAAAATAACATAACTTTGTTATTTGTTTCAGTTGATTTTTGCAGCTGACTATCACTTATGCTCAACTGATTTGTAAATAATATTACACGTACAGTTTTCTTCAAATTTCAAATTAAAATCTCCATTTTAATTTTTTTTTCGACGGTAATAAAATCACAGTCGTTACAATGAAGCAACTAAAATGTCCTAAACCTCACAAAGGAAAACAAACATAAATGAAATGATAGATTGAGACCCCTAAAAGAATACATAGTTTTACTATTGTTAATATTAGCATCAAGAAAACTGACTCTATTATAAGTACAGTTATTATGTACATCTACTTTTGATCCCGAATAAAATTTTGGTATTGCTATTACTAAGACATCATTAGCATGTTTTAATCCCCACTTAAATGTACATGAAGCCATTAAATCCATAAGCATGTGCTTTAGCCTTTAATTTGTACATTAAGGTAGGTGGGTAGGTGGGGTCCTCCATGATCTTCACTTTGAATTATTTTCATCTTCATTCCTTTGTATTGATTTTGTGCATGCATATCTTCATGAAACCACTTGTAAATGTCACCAAATTTCCTAAAAAAACATAGAAAATTCTAAGTAAATTTTCACAATTTAATAAATGCACAAAAATGGCCATTTCACCCTTGTATGAAGATGAATGTGTGGCAATTTTGAATTAATATGAATTTTGGTTAAAACAAGTTAAAATACCCAATATGATCATTTATTTAATTTAAATAGATTAAATATGGCGATAAAAATGTGCACATTTACGTGCACATCAATTATCCAGTAAGGGATAGTCCCGGCCTTGTGTTGCAGGGGAGCGGGCGTACTCCTCGGTACGGTGATCTACGCCCCGTACTATGACAGGTTGTACCCCAGTGCCTAGTCATTAGATGGAAATCCATACTCCCTACGAGCCTTGTACGGGTTTTGTTTGTATTACCCACTCTGTGGCTAGTAGCTGGAATTTAATAATGTAACAATTTCGGCTATTTATAAGTATTTGTATATAGACCCTATTTTAATATCAGAGGATTTCTATGAAAATTGTTTTAGCTATCGTAAGGTAAAAACCCGACATGTTTATTTGTGGCGTGGTCTTACGAGATGTTTTTGTTTTCAAAGGATTTTTGAAACTTTAATAATCAATTGGGTGTGATTTTCTCACGCTGGTATTCCAGACTAACTCGAGTGTTATTTAACTATAATGCTCGGGTCAGACCGAGTATTATAGAATACAGGTTTTGATGCTGTGGAGCTCAGGAGACGAGCTGGATGACGATACGTGCTCACGTACTTGTATATATATATTTCCGTTGTGTTGAGTTGTTGTGTATCCATTTGTATGACATTGATGTTGAGCTGTGATTGATGTACTCTGATGATGTAATATATAAACAAAGATATTTGATGTTTGAGTAAAGAATATTTATTATCTATTATATTTTATTCCACTGCGAGGTTAGATTCTGCTGTTGTTTTCTATTTTCTTCTTCTACCTCTTCTTCTTTAACCCAAATGGTTCGTATTTCTGTACAACTTGAGTTGATTTTGGTAGAATAGTATTAACTCAAGGGGTACGGATTTGCGGGTCGTTTCACTTGGTATCAGAGCTTAGGTTGGTGATAACCTTGGCTCTAGTGCGAATTACTCATTTAAAATAGAGTCTATAGTACTCTAAAATGAGTTTGAGCGTATTAATAGATATGAGCGCGTATTTGTTAGTGAATATAAATTGTTTTAATATTGTGTTGATTGGTTTATTGAGTGGCATATGAACCTTCGTCGGCACAGTCTGTACAACTGTATCGAAGGGGTTTCTAAACGCTTGAATAGAATAATCGACACGATATTGTTTTAAATGTGGGTAAATGAAATAATTTTACCCAAAAATATATTTTTTTGATATAAAGAAAAGTTTTTGCAAACTATTTATTTAATATATGTTTGCTTGGATGTTAGGAAGAATAATATTAAAGCATTATCATTGTTAAGTGAAAATTTAACTAGAAATGGAAATGAAACTAAAATTTAAGGAAATAAATTCACTATAAAATGAAATTTATAAATATAAAATATAAATGTAAATTATAAATTGAAATATTAATCGAATGGAGATTTGTATAAGCATAAACTATACAAATGCATTATTGTTAAAATTTGAATTAAAATAGAATTTGAAACTTTAAAACCCCAGAGATTTTGGGAGTATTTTGAAGGTAAATAGTAGCATTGTTGTTTTGGGGGTATTTCTGAAAGGAAATAGGTTCAAATAAATTTTTGGAAGGGATATAGCATTGAATTCACTTCAGTTGCTAGAAAATAATTTCGGTGATGACTGCAGCATCATCGATGTTCATTTTCGAGTTTCTAAGTGATGAATTGCTACCAAATTGATTTGTTCAGGAAAACCTGTTTGTATTTGAAATTTCAAAGGAAATTTATTGGGAATAAACCAGGATCAGTTTAATTTCTGAGAAATATGATTTAAAATGTTGGAGATTTCAAAACAATTCGAAAACCAAAGCCGGGTGTTTAAAAATCCTGATAAGATAAGTTGTAAGCTTATAAATGGAAATGATTTTTAAATCAGGAAGAAAAAAAATGAAATGAACTTGGATTGGGAAATAGAAATTTAACTGGATTGAAATAAATTGAATAAGCTGAAATAATATCCAGTTGTATTCGAGTCAAGTTGAAATCGAATTGAGTTAAATAAATCTGAGTTAAAATAAAATTGGATTGGAATAAGAATTCAATTGAACTATGAATGGAATTATATTCTTACTTAAATAAATGAAAAATAAATTAAATAAGGATTGGAATTGAAATAAATAAATTAGAATAACTTGTAAGAGAATTAAAAATCCATAGAAATAAAATATGCTTGGCCTATAAATAAATAGAAGGCTTGAGTTAAAAATAAAAGGTGAATATATTCAAGCCTATAATGGATGTAATTGTGTAAATAATAAGTTGTGGCTTATAAATTTTGAAAGTGGAATAGAAAATCCAAAATAAATATTGTTTGATGTTTTGGATAATGAAAAGAAAATCCAAACTTGAATTATAAACTAAATTAAACTAGGAAAATTAAATGGAGTGATATTTGGGATTAAAATTCAGGTGTTGGATTTTAAATAAGGGAAGAACTAATTGATAATAAATTAGTTAATGAAATGTGTAAATGGAGTTCAATGTAGTTAAATAGAAGCTAAATTGTAAGCTACTAATGAAGATTGGAAATAAAACTCAAGTTATAAATCAAATTCGACTTGAATCATTAGTGAAGAAAATATAATTGAAATTGGCCTTGCAATTAATCAAATGAATTGAGAACGAAGTTGAATTGTGAGTTAATAAAATTGGATGGTAATTTAAAAGTGAATGGTGGAATCAAAACTTGAGTTATCAATTAAAATTTAACTTGAAGTGTTAATAAATTAGATATAATTAAAATGTATCGAATAAAAAAAATGGAAATGGATTTAAATAGTAATGGTTTGGATTGAAAATAAAATCCAACTAAGTGAAAATAAGTTGGATATGGCATTGTAATCAATTGAATGAGCCGAATCTAAAAAGTTAAGATGCATAACAAATGCTCAAATAAATTTGTAGTTTGAAATGAGATTGGATTAAAATAGAATCAAGTTAAATTGAAAAGAGAACTTGTTTGCAAAATGAGAATGAGCTTAAGTGTAAAATTTTGAATAAATCAAAATAAGTTGACTTAAGCTGAATATAAGAGGGAGAATTGAATTGAATTCTACTTGAAACCAAGTTTAATGATATTGGATTGAATTTGAATCAAGTAAAAATGAATTTGGATCGAAATAAAATTTGGTGGGTTGTAAATAATGTTTAAGAAAATGAAAATTCAAAATGGATTGAGTAGATAAACTAATTATATTGAATAAGTGAATGGATGGGATAAATAAGAACCAAATGAAGTATGGTTTAAATAAGTTGAGAAATGGTTATGGAATGCAATAGCTTGGATTGTCTTCGAGCTAAATATAATAGTTTGGAATAAACAAATATGGAATGAAATGTAAATAAATGGATTGTAAATGAAATTCAAACAGAATGTGTCGATCTAAATGAATGGGAGTGAATGAATTAAAATAAAAAGGAAATTTAATTGGTAATGAAGATGAACCTAAGTTGTTAATGGTTTGAATAAACTAGTTTGGTTAATAAAATGAAATGCAAGTGAATGGATTCAAATCTGAAATGCAATGAAAATGAGAATATATGGATTGTGAATAAATTGAAAATGGAATAGAATTAAGTATAAATTGAGTTGAAATCAATTTAAATTGGTTATAAACATAAATACTTATTTATTCACATAGATCTCGTCAAATTACATGGAATAAATGGTCGTTGGATGTAAATGGAAGTAATTAAAATTCTATGTGTTAATAAGGGTAAAATAAATTGATTCTGAAAGCAATTGAATTAAATATGAGTTCAGTTTGCTTAAGAATAAATTAAATGTAAGCGATTGAGTTTTAAACCATTCAAATTGATGAGAGTGTATTTGAATGGATTGAAAACCCTTTGAATGGAATGAAAATGATTTATGAATAGATTGAAACAGTTGAATTAGCATGGAAACTATATAAATTGCTTACAGAAAGTGTTTGGTGTGCATTTCTTTTATAATTCATATGTTTTCACTATTGCAAATAAGTGATATACTGTTAAACTGCATATATTTGGCACTTACATGTTTAAATTAAGTAAGTACAGGTACCTGGAAGCCGTGAGGCTGGATTTGGTTGTGCTATTTGCTAAAAATAATAAGCCGCTTGCTTAAAATGCCAAAATAAGGTACGCCTACGCATTAAAAATAGGAAATATGAACTGTTTTGGTTTTTCCGACCGTGTGGGTCGATGTATATATATTTATCTCTTTTGTCAAATTGCAAAAGCTCCTCCGTACAAAGGGGACTCTGCCAAAAAAATTCAGAAATTCTGGGAGTTAGAAAATTTTGGAAAATTGTGTTAACGAATTCAAATTGGAAACTAAAATAAATTAGTAAAGGAAACCAACTTAAAGTAATGATATGAATTAGTTATAAATGAAAAATAAAACTTAAATATTCAGAGTTAAAGATAAATTGAATTCATATGGAAATGAAAGAATCAATTTGAATAGAAATAGCTATAAACTAATATGGTTAGGTAGAAATATAAGAAGCATATAAATGCTTACACTAAACTTAAGAAAGGTATGGTGAGTTCTTAATTGGAAATTGAATACTGCAAATATATTCTAAGTTGATATTTGGATGAATATTGACATTTGGTAAGGAAGTCGATAAAATGTTTTTGGTATGTTGTGATTGGATATTAGTGCTAAGCAGGGTATGCAGGTATTATAAAAGGAAAAAGAGAATTGATTTTTGATTTCAAGAGAAGTTTGAATTGCCCGACAAAAGGTATGTATTTAAATTTGGTATGAAATTTGATTGGGATTTGGATTTGGATTGAGCCACTTGGCTTTTGTTTTCTTTTTGGATTTGGGAGGCCGTAGAGCCCTTTTGTAGTTGTACCGAGCTAGCCGCGCAAAGGAGACGCTGGCGAAATTTTTCGGGAATTTAGAGAGTTAGAAAATTTTTGAGAAAATTTTGATAATTCAAAATTAGTTTTGAATTATAATTCGAATAGCTAAACAAGTAAGTTATTTGAAAACTATAGAAGGTTTTGGAAAAGTTTGGAAAGTTAATAAGAATAATATGGGTCTTTTATTAAAAAGATAGTTAATAAGATGTTAAATTGTTTGGTTTTGAAGGTAAAGAAACGGGTATAGGACCATTCTTCCTAACTAGTAATTTCGGGGACGAAATTCTTTTAAGTGGGGAGGAATGTAACGACCCGGAATTTTCAAGCATTTAAAACCGGGATATTTAATTGATTTTAAGTATTCAATAGAGCAATTTTAACTTGAATTACAAATATCTCAATTTATTTGATAATTTAGGTGTTGAATTGAATAATTTAAAGTTGGGTAAAATGTTAAACCTGGGGTTTTAAGCCTGTTAAAATAATTTGAAGGCTTATTAATTTTATATTGATAACACTGAAGACAATAGAAGCGTTAAAATTGAAATTAACAGTGATCTGTTCAATCTTGAAATTTATATCGTTTGAATTGAATTTAAAATAGCTTTCCGAGGGACAGTCTCAGAATTTAATGAAACCAGTTCCATTGGATCCGTAATATTGAATTATTATCGGATTTCAAATTTCGTTTTGATCGGAGTTAGTATGTAAGTGCACGAAATATAAACGTGCAGGAAATTTAATTGATAAATAGTCTGATGAAATTTAATTTAAATAATCGAGCCTTCTTGTATACGTTTTTTTTACTTCAAATCGTCGCCCCTTCTTTCTTTTCAGCCGAGCCTTCTTCAAGAATTCACGTATTAATCTTCTTTGTGAAGCCATCCTTTCCCTTTCTTCCTTTATAATAGAACGCGAATTGAAATTTAAAAAAGGGGGTTATATGATGTTCGGCATCAATATTTTGCTTCTTCAACTTAAATCAGGAAGCACGAGCCCTCTTTCTTTTCTTCTTTCTGATCCACGTTTCGTTTCAAAAAAAAAAATTATATGTTTCGTTCAAATCGAATTCGAAGTAAATCAGTGGCCGAGCTCGAGATCTTGGCGTTCGAACGAAGCGGTCGTCGATCGATGCTTGCGATGGTGATAGGCCGAGGTCACATTCGATTCTGAGGTTGTGGAAATAGTCAAATCAACGTTGCGCGCGACTGGGTGGCTAGGCAATCAAGTACAGATCACCTCGTTGCTCGAGGTTAGGGAAGCTTGGCTCGACGTGGAGCGGCAGGCGACGCGGCGACGTGGGGAGGCTAGGGTTTCGCTTTGGAATCCAGTGAGGTATAAGATATATCTTTTGATTTAAATCTGATGTTGGGTTGAAACAAAGGAAATTTTACAAGTGAGGTAGCCATTTATTTAGTTGTTTACTGTATTTAGAGAGTAATGATTACAGTAACTATATAAAAAAAAATTCTATTTTAATTTAACAGAATATGTATATGGGTAAGTTAATAAATATGTATATAGATAAGGTTTGGAAAAAAATATAATAATAAGGATTTATGAATGTTGGAAGTTTATATAAAACTAGATTTTTGAAATCCGTAATTTATTTTCATAAGTAGGTATGTAGTTTCTAGGGAAAATAATGGAGTAGACGATTAATTTGTTTAATTACTTATCTAATTATCCTAGGAAAAAAAATATATTTTTTTTACAAGAAGATTAGTTTAAAATTTAATTG
Organism: Allium cepa; assembly: GCA_030765085.1. Lineage (NCBI taxonomy): Eukaryota > Viridiplantae > Streptophyta > Magnoliopsida > Asparagales > Amaryllidaceae > Allium > Allium cepa. Next base: position 453,586,559 of record CM060938.1, on the reverse strand, counting down.
AATTATAAAATGGTAATTAAAGGTCGATTTATATTTCGAATATTAATGAATCGTATTAATTATTTTTCAAGGTCCACATCTAAAAAGAAGCAAGCTGGATTGCAAATGAATGCAATGAAATAAAAAGGTGAGTTAATCTCACTCAGTTAATTTAAATGATTAAATTTAAATAATTGTTTGTGTGCTTGAATTGATTGATGAACTATAGTATGGTATATTATGGAATTGGCATATTATTGTGTTAACATCTGTGGATGCAGGGAAACAGGTTGGAGGGATCCAACTGGATCCCTCAACATTTATTTAAAATTGTTTAATACCCTTTTTTGTGATTAATTGATATTCTATGATGAATGATATTGGAATATTGAGTGCTATGTTCGATTGGATATAATTGGGTATAATGAATTACTAAAAATAAATAAATTGAATTTTGGAAAGGAAATAAAATAAGTAAATTTGTAAGTAAATAATTATATAAATTTGAATAAATTTAAGATTGAATTTGGAAAGAAATAAAGTGACCTTTAAATTCTAATAAATAAATTTTGAGTATAGAAAGGGAAAATTTGAATAAATCAGAAGATTAATGGATTTTAAACTTCAGAGTTATTATTTAAAAGAACAAAACATTTATTTAATATTTAAGATTTAAATTATTGAAAGGAATAAAGAAGAGATTGGGAAAAGCCTGAAATTCGTATATTCTAATTAAAAGATTTGAAATCAAACGAGAAAATAATGATAATAAATTCTTAACTAATGAATTTTAAAATGAACGGAATAAGTAAAGAGATTTATTTCGAATGGAATAAATTGGAAATCAATTTGGAAAATTGATTTAAGTGAGTGAGATTGGGAATTTCTCCCTAGGTAACCAAGTACGTCTTCAAACTAAACTTTTAATTTAAATTAAAGGTTTTAAAGTTGTTTTTAAAAGCAAGTTTTAGAAAATTTCTTATTTCTTATTTCTAATATTTAAACTCTAAGGTAAGTATTTTCTCTTAATTTATTATATCAGTAATTATTTAAAGAATGACTTAATATTATGTTTTTAAAAGTATAAATCTAGTTTTATATTTATTAAGAAACCTTATTTTCAATATTCATATAGTATGTATTTTTAATAAACTATTGAAGTAGCTTTTAATTATATGTTTAAAGTATATTTTTAAAAGAAAAGTGTTTTTAAATTAAGTTAGAAATTCTAGTTTTGTGCTTGGTGATTCCAGTGGAAATAGAAATACTGGAAATTTATTCTGAGAAAGGCAGATAGTTTTGAAAACTGTTTCAAGGAATTTTAAAGGTGAAGTTATATCCTGTGAAGATATTTTTTGAGATAAATAAATAATTTGGGAAATTATTTATTGGTTGATGGTTGTTTTGTGAATATAAATTGATAGTTAAATCACCGACTATCAATATTGGACAAATGCGCTGATCGTTTCGAAGAGACCGGGATCGAGATTAATTTCTCGAAAATCACTTCGATCCGGTTTGTACGTTCCGTGAAAAACGATTTTGAATTCGAAGATGGAGCAGTGAAGTGCAAGGGCTAGTTGCTACTAATCCTGAGGATATTCCCAAAATGGATGTAGTAGGAATAGTGCCTTCGGATCCGTTCGAACCCGGGACGGACTTGTATGGATGAATGGTTGCGAAACATCGTCAGGTGGACGATGGCATTCTAAGGGATATGTTCTAAAGAGGTAACGCTTAGCCTCAAGCCTCATCAAATGGGAATGACTGAAAATCAGGGGTTATGCAGCAAGGCTAGGTGGGTAGCACCCAAGCAGGGTGAGGTCATTCCAGTCTAGATGTCATGTCCCTTTTTATTTCGGCTTAGTGGGCGGTTGCTGATCCCAACCGCAGGGTGATCTCACTCGGGATTATCCAGTAAGGGATAGTCCCGGCCTTGTGTTGCAGGGGAGCGGGCGTACTCCTCGGTACGGTGATCTAAGCCCCGTACTATGACAGGTGGTACCCCAGTGCCTAGTCATTAGATGGAAGTCCATACTCCCTACGAGCCTTGAACGGGTTTTGTTTGTATTACCCACTCTGTGGCTAGTAGCTGGAATTTAATAATGTAACAATTTCGGCTATTTTATAAGTATTTGTATATAGACCCTATTATAATATCAGAGGATTTCTATGAAAATTGTTTTAGCTATCGTAAGGTAAAAACCCGACATGTTTATTTGTGGCGTGGTCTTATGAGATGCTTTTGTTTTCAAAGGATTTTTGAAACTTTAATAATCAATTGGGTGTGATTTTCTCACGCTGGTATTCCAGACTAACTCGGGTGTTATTTAACTATAATGCTCGGGTCAGACCGAGTATTATAGAATACAGGTTTTGATGCTGTGGAGCTCAGGAGACGAGCTGGATGACGATACGTACTCACGTACTTGTATATATAGATATTTCCGCTGTGTTGAGTTGTTGTGTATCCATTTGTATGACATTGATGTTGAGCTGTGATTGATGTACTCTGATGATGTAATATATGAACAAAGATATTTGATGTTTGAGTAAAGAATATTTATTATCTATTATATTTTATTCCGCTGCGAGGTTAGATTCTACTGTTGTTTTCTATTTTCTTCTTCTACCTCTTCTTCTTTAACCCAAATGGTTCATATTTCTGTACAACTTGAGTTGATTTTGGTAGAATAGTATTAACTCAAGGGGTATGGATTTGCGGGTCGTTTCACTACCAATTTTTCAAAATCAGTGTGTCAGTTTGCCTTGTTTAAATATTTAGAAACCCTCATCAATAACGCTGATTAGGCACATCGATCAAAATCCATAAAACACTTAATAGACAAATCAACACAAAACAATTTATTAGACACTAACAAATACGCACTCATATATAATAAGCTCATACTCATTCTAGGGTGTTACTAACCCTATCTCTAATGAGGCACTCATCCTAGGGTATTACAAACGCTATCTGATAAGTCTTTATCTACCAAAGCCAAGGTACTCGCTTAACCTTCAGCTCAGATACCAAATGTAATGAACCATTTTTGCACCCTTTGAATCGACATTAAACCACACATTTCAACTCAAATTGCATAAATAAGTAGATCATTAAGGGTAGAAAGAAAATATAGACGGAACAAAATCTCACACGAATGGAATAACATATATTATTTCAATAATAATCTTTATAGTGGAAAATTTTAAAAGACAATACTAGAGTCTAACCTAGATTCAGCCTGGACAGTTATAAACCCCTATCCTTACAAATGTTAAAAGCAACAAAACAACTGCAATGGATGTAGTGGATAATAGAATACGTCCATACGATGATGAAGTCTCCAGCTTTCCTTCGAAAACTTCAACCGTCTTCAACTAAAACGGAAACTACTCGGATTTGACCTGAGTATTAAAAAATACCCGAATCAGGCTTGATAAACCAGCGTGAAATACTCGAAATTTAAAATGACTATGTTATCGAAACCTTTGAAAAGAAGGGTATCTCATAAGACCACCCACATACATAAATATAGACAGGATTTTACCTTATGATAACCAAAACACTTTTATACCAAATAATTTGATATTATTTTTAATAACATTCCTTTGAAAACACTTTTCAAATGAACTTATTCAAATAAGATATCAATATCTAGACTAAGTCTAAGGTAATATATCTAGACTAGGTCAACGGAATAGACCGAACGGAATATATGATACCAGAAGGGGTAGCCGAAATGTTTGCAAGTCATTATAGGTATTTTGGGAATAAAATCAAAACCGTAAATCTCCTTTTGGGATTGAATTTCCAACATGACATGAAACTTGTGGAAAGATCAATCTGTATCCACGGCTTACGCCTAAGACTTAAGCGCCGTTATACAACAACACAAATGGCTAAAACGGGATACAATCTACGAATAACATCCAAGGACTCAGACTTCACGCATCCATGCCTTGAGGCCCGGACGTATCTGATACCTAGGGCTCAGAACATCTGATAACCCAAATCACTGCTATCTGAAATACGAGCATATATTTGACCACATAGAATCCCATGATAATCGGTGTGAGGCTCACAGGCTACGATTACCTTTCACATATCACATATCACATCTCTGAATTCCACATTGCCAATCCATGTTACACGACTGATTTCTAGAAAAGTATAACTTTCTGAGCTCGTATGTCTCAGGAAAGAGTGTTAAGCGAAAAGAAGTTGCCTTCTCCACCACCGACTATATACATTCATAGAAACCACTTAAATGTGATTTAGAATTCAATGTCGGACAAACGTCCATACAAGTTTGTTCTGGGACTGAATGAAGCCGAAGGCACTCTCCTACTACCACTAGTAGCGAGTAGTCCTTATGATCCGAAAAATCTCCACAACGGGGAGATCACTATAAATAACTCTATAATGGGAGCGACCCAGTGCATGTCAACAAGCATTCCTTACGCTATGAAGATCATCGGTCCTCAATAATCATCATCTTCAACATGTCTTCACTTTCGAACATATGCATTGATTCGAAGTGGTTTTCGGATACGAATCACTCAAATCCGACCCTGGTTCCTTCGAAGCCAATCATCGCTTTAAAAGATGTTAAGTTCATATGTGGATATCAATCATCAATCAATTACTTCATCTTTTACTTAAATTAAATATCTTTCTTAGATATATTCTTTTCAATTTATTTCATTTTCTTTTCAAGAATATATGGAACCTTTAAGCCTCGTTTATTAAGTCATTTGATTTTTTAAATCTTTCTTAAATCCTAGAATAATTCAAACTCATTTTCTCTTTTACTTAGGAAAGCTTTTCCAAATCATTCATTAAATCTTAATCAAAGATTTCTTGTATTTTAGTTATAACTTTTAAGTTAGGGAAAAATATTCCCAAATCATTCATTAAATCTTAATCAAAGATTTCTTTCTTAACTTTAAATCATATTTTTGCAAATAGAAGATATTCATAACATAGCATTACTGCCACCTTAGATATGGTAAATTTCACCTCCACTGGCTAGTGGAAAATAATCCTACATCATGAAGATCTTTGTCTTCAATGATCTTTGTCTTCAACATGTTTTATTTTGAAAATTAATTTGAAGGAGTTTTCGAAAAGGAATCACCCAAATCCGATCCCGGTTTTTCGGATAGGAGTCGCCCAAATCCGATCCCGATTCCTTCGTACCAACCATCGAATAAAAGATGTTAGGTGGTTAATTAATATTCTAATTTTTTTTCTTTTTATCTTGGAAAAAACTTAAATATGATCTTTTAGGGCATTCGGGCTTTCCTTTCGACATATTCACCCCTCGCCTAAGAAGAGAAAATATAGGTCAGGTAAGTTCAGGACACTGGTTGCTTCATTTCTAATCTTAGTTAAACACCTTATTTAATCTTTCCAGATCACACAGACGGAACAAATGTAATAGTCATTTCTGCATACTCAGTTTGTTAATACATTCAATATTCTTTACTTTTTGTTTAAGTGGTACAAACAATTCCTTTTATCCATGTATTCAAACTCTTATTAAAACTTGCTAATCATATTTAAATTATTTAATTATTCTTTTAAAATCATTCAAAAAAGATTTAGGAAAGCATTGTTAAGTTTAAAACTATACTTCAAAAGTTATTTAAAACTGCTGCGAAAAATGTTGCAAATAGTGTTTTTAAACCTACATTCTTTAAATCTTGTTTTATATCATTTAGAAATCCATATTTTCAACTTAAATCTCTTTTAAAACATTTTAAATGAATTTTAGAATTTATTTCATATTTCTAAAACATTTAAAAATATCATTTATGAATAAATCTTTTTATTGGATTCCGAAATGCAAAACCGCGATGTTTTTAGAAAATTGTTTTAGACATATTAGAAACTCTACTTAATGAAATCTCGATTTTCTTTCTTCGTTGGAGAACTATTATCATTGTGGACTAAAGAATTTTTATTTTAAATAAATCCGACTTATAAATAATTCTTTACATTAATTTGAAGTTACGGGTCGAAATTTACGAACTGCCCCTACGCAACGAGCACTTTTTGGACCAATTTTGTGAATTTCTTCGGAACTAGTCCGAAACACTTCAAATTTGTTTTAAACCATATTTAAATTATTTTAACTCATTTAAAAAATATTTTCATCATTTCAAACTTATTTTTTATTTCATTTCATATTATAGTATTGTATTATTATAATATCATTTTCAATTTTTTTAGATATTTTGAAATCATTAAGAGGCTAAATAATTTAGATGCACATATTTATATGGATTTAATTCTCATTGGATCGACTATACTTACTAACCGTTTCTCTTATCACTTATCAAATCAAGTTATCATACATATCACAAACATATAATCAACCATAATATCAACCAAATTATCAAACATTTAATCGTTCAACATATTTAAACTTTCAAACCATTATACTTGAAATAATTCATGGATTAATTAGTAAATACGAGTACTCATCTTTAATCAAATCTTTTAACTTCCTACCAACATTCATCTAATCCAACACTTCACTAAATCATCTTAACTTCACCAAACCATCACCTAAACAACTACATCTCACTTTTTAGTGCTTGGCTATCACTTCAGTTTCACTTTCTCTCAACCACAAGTCTTTCCCTCTTCTTTGCTCTTGGCCAAACCTTCCAACAACATCAATAAGGCTAGGCCTCCACTTGATCCTCCCCTTCCTCCATCATTTCTTCACTTCTTAGATGTTATACCATGTTCTGATGATATTCTAAGATCTTTGGCAAGGTTTGGTGGAGTTTTAACTTTGTTGGATACGGTTTGGTAAGAAAATGGAAGAGAAGAAGCCACTAAAGCTATATGGAGGAAGAAAAGAATGGAAAGTGTGTGGAATTTGTGAAAAAAGTGGTAGGTATTTATAGAAAAAAATTTGAAATAAAATATTATTATGTAAAATGACCAAAATACCCTTATTTTGATTTTAAACAAAGTAACACTTAACATCAAATGTCGTTTCACAACTTTATGTCCATTTCGCTTAAGAAGTAAGCAAGGAATATAAAAATTATGTTTGGTTTGATTAGATGTTTACTTTTTGACTTTTATAACACTTTTTGTCTTTTTGTGCTTGCTGTTTGTTAATTACATTCTAGAATTTTGCAAGTATGTTTATTAAAAGAAAATTAATTAGAGAATTAATTAATACTTATTCTATTTGAATATATGTTCATACATAAGAAAATAAAGGTGCGACTGTTAGTCCGTGAGATGATGGTTTGGATGACAACAACCTTAGAATAGATTATAAAATATAAATACTAACATTATAAGTTTAGATATATATATGTATATGCCGGATTTAACCATGCAGGTACTAAGAATGAAGACTGTACAGTATAGAGATTCAAGATATCAAGATAAAATATCAAGATAAAAGACTCATGAGTATTGAGACTATCAAGAGTTCAAGATTTCAAGGATAAGTATTTTTTATTTTTATTAGAAATTTTTGTTAAAACTAGTAGAAAAGCACTGGTATCTTAAAATTCAATTTATTCGTGGAGTGGAATCCACTTCGAGCCCGTTAAAGGGATGGAACCCTAAGCAGGATGGAACCTACGAAAAATCTAGTGGAACATTGTATCCACTAACTTTTATTCAAAATGATTTTTCAAAATTATATCCTGTTTTCAAAATGTTTTCAAAACTTTCCTTTTAAAAGATTCAAAACCCTCGATCCTGATTTTAAGTAATTTTAGCCTCAAAAACCTCTTTATTTTCAAAGTCAAATTACTCCTGATTTTAAACTATCTTTTTAAATAATATATTTAACTTTTAAATATTTATACTTAGATTTAAATATAAAATTATAGTTAAAATATATATATATTATTCTTTATATTTACTTATGAATTTTAACTATAGTAAAGTATATTTATAAAGTTTAAAATAGTTTTTATATAAGATAAAGGTTATTTTAAAAGAAAATCAAAAACACCAAAAAATCCTTTGGGATGTCGACATGCCTAGCGTGATCATGTCGACATGGTGACAGTTTGATTCAAAAATTCAAATTTCAAAAGAAGTGTCTATTCGCCATAGCTCTTCATGAATGGTCATGGCGGTTGTTCTTCTATAAATAGGGGTCAGTTTCAACGAATTTTCAATCACTTTTTCCTGGTTTTCACTCCTCTTCTTCTTCCTCATTTCTTAATACATATTCTTATCATTACTCTGCCGAAATCAACATTGAATCATACTCGATTACTTTTAGTTTGATTCTCTATCACTATCTCTACAAAATTCTCAGTGCTATTCAGAGTTATAGACTTCTTTGTAATCTATTAAGTGAGAAAAGGTGTGATTGTAGCCTTGGAAATCAATCAAAAGGGAAAAGGTGTGATTGTAGCCTTGGTAAATCAACTGGGTAAATTTGTGGCTCGGAAATCAAGTATCTCTACCCAAAGGATCAAAATTCTGAAGGGTGTACCTCATAGCCTTGAAACCGAGGATGTAATTGCACAATTGCTTTTGAAAGAAAATCCATACTTGTGTTGCGGGACTGGATGTAGGGTAACTCCGAACCGATATAAAATCCGGTGTGTTCTTTCCTTTACTTCTTTTATTTTATTTCTGCATCTGTTATTGTTTCTGTGATCATATCTGTGTCTGTATATTACATACTTTTGTGTCTAAATTAACATAAGTTAAAAAGATTTAGTAATTCTTTGTTAACACTATTCACCCCTCCTCTAGTGTTAACCTTAGCCTTAAGATCCGTAATCTGCATTTCTCACAATTGGTATCAGAGTAAGGTTTTCAAAGTTTCAAAATCTGATTTTTGAAATGTTTTCAAAATGGCTACCAACACAGGTACTGTTATTACACTAGTATCCCTATCACTAGTTCATTTGTAGAGAGTCAGTCTACTGTCAGACCACCACTTTTTAATGGCAGTAACTATGCATATTGGGCATGTAGGATGAAAATATATTTACAATCTATAGGATTAGACACTTGGAATATCAACTGAATATTCTGAACCCACAATTGATTTTGCACAGTGGGCTGCTGAGCAAAAGACTGTTGCACAAAATAATTCTAAGGCAATGAATATTCTATTTTATTCACTAGATAGAAATGAATTCAATAGAGTGTCAGTTTGTAAGTCTGCATATGAAATCTAGAAAACTTTGCAAGTTACTCACGAAGGAACAAGCAAAGTTAAACAGACCAAAATTTCCATGCTCACAAATCAGTTTCAATTATTTAAAATGAATGCTAATGAGTCTATTTCAGATATGTATAGTAGATTTTAGGATATTGTGCATTCTCTAATATCTTTGGGAAAGGAATTTTCTAAAGAAGATCAAGTCAGAAATTTTTTTAATTCTCTAACTCCAGAATGGGATCAAAAGACACTTGCAATCGAAGAGGCAAATGACATCAGTATTTTGAAGATAGAAGAATTAATTGGAAACCTAATGTCGTATGAAGTTCAAATGATCGGGAGAAGAGAAAGTAAACCATCAGGAAAAAAATCAATGGCATTCAATGCATTGACCGATGGATCAGACTCAAACAACAATAATGATGAAGAGATAGCCTTTATGACCAGAAATTTTAGGAGATTCCTGAAATACAGAAAGATGAATAATCTCAAGAGAAACAACTATAAGAATTCTGAAAATCGGAATATAGTGCCAAATAATGACAAGTGTTACAACTGTGATAAACCAGGCTACTTCAAAAGAGACTGTACGTATCCATAAAGGCAAAATCCTCCTATGAACAATGAACCAGCAAAGAAATAGAAGCGTGCATTTACTGCTACTCTAGATGACTCAGACACGTCCTTAAGTGATGATGATCAGAAGACGAATAATTCGAATTTGTGTTACACAGCTGTTCACGACTCCGATGAATTCAGAGAAACGGACTCAGGAAAAGGTACACGTTTACAATACAAGTAGTTGAAATTGCTTGCTTAAGATTAGTTGCTTGATTGGTTGATTGATTGATTTTGAATTGGTGTGTTGTTTGAATTTTAAAATTTATTTTCTATTTTTTATTATTTTTATTATTTTTAATACTTTCTGAAATATATTATAAGTATAATAGTATTTCAGAAATATATAATAGACATTATAATATATATATATATTAGAGATCTTAGGAAAAATCAATTCATGAAAATTCAAAAGCACATGTCGACATGGTCTCTACCATGATGTCGACATGGCTACCTGAATTTGAATTTCAAAATTTGAATTCAAATGTTTGAATTTCCCTCCATCTTTTCACTTCATTCAATTCTCTGAAAAGATACTTGTTTTAAGAATAAATATTGTCTATATTTTTTAAAAGTGTGAAAGAAATTTACAGATTTGAAACGTGAATTTAAAATAAATCAAGAAAGATTTATTAATTGATTTGAATGAACCATTTTGATATGGAAATTGAATTTTCCCTGGAAAGCTGAGTATGATTTCGAAGTAGCCTATAAATATAAACTGAAAATTTTAAGGATGGTTTTAGAAAGGATGCTTTGGATAAATTATTTTCTTAACTGGTTTTAAATCTTTAAAGTATATATTTATTTAACTACATATAGAAGGGGTTATTTTAAAGTTTAAAATTGATATTTGTTTTTGGAAACAATTATTTAAATAATTATACTTTATCTATTAGTTTTATTTTAAAAATTAGTTGGGACTTAAAATCTTATATGTGATAATTAGTATAATGTTTTCATAACCAATATTTTAAGTAAGTATTAAGATGGTTTTATTTTAAATGTTCCAAGAATATTTTGGATAAGTGATTTGATTTATTTTAACTCGGAAGATTTCCAATGAAAATGAATAAATATTTGGAAATGTATTCCGCATAAGGAAAAGTGATTTGAAATTTATTTTCAAAGTATTGAAATGTGGAAAGTAATTTGAAATTCATTTTCAAATGGTTGAAGTGTGAAATATATCTTACGGATATATTTTGAAAATAAATAATTTAGGAAATTTATTTAAATCCGGTAATTGTTGTGAATATTGATTGATAGTTAAATAACCGACTATCAATATTGGCCTTTTAATGGCATTTGAATTTCGATGCAACCGGGGGTCGGATTCTAAGTGGATATCCGAAAACCACATCGAACCTTTGTGATTGTAATGGATCTTTTATTTAAAAGATAAGTGGAAATTTTGTTGTGATTTGTTTGAAACTGAATGAACACTTATTTTTAAAAATAAGCGCTCGTTATTCGGATTAGTCAGGAGAGGACCTTGTGTCATAAAACCCATTCCGAATAACGATACGACGAAATGGGACTGCATTTGAAGACGGTGTTAAAGACCGGGTATTTTCGAAAGCGAAAGAATTGCCTGTCGAATGTCTCTGCACCGGGTTGCTCCGGTACAGAGATTTTATCACCCTTTATGATGGGGATTTCGGACGTGATTAGTAAATATCCGGATTTGCATGGGGTTCTTTGAAGTGCCTTTTGTTCCGTTCGATCCCAGAACGGACTTGTATGGATGTGTGTCTGACATTACACTTTAAGATGTAAAGCTGATTTCTTCAAATACATTTCTGTTGGCGGCAGAGAATTTATTCTCTTAGCTTAACACCCTTCTCTGAGACGTACGAGCTCAGAGGTTATGTAGTTGATGGATATTAGTGATATATTCTCAATTTGGTAATGTGACATACGAAGTGCTGCTGATCATTTGTTGATCAAAGCATGACTTTGTGAAAAGTGTAGCTTTGTGGACGAGACCTCATCAGCCTCACAAACCGGTAGTGGTCGAAACAGGAAAGATGCGGCAAGGTTTCAGGGGTAGCTTCCCTGGGGGTATGTCCATTCCTTCTGGAAAAGGGCGGTGTCAGGTATGGAGCCCTGATATTTAACCTTTGTGGTTACTGCAAATACTTTTCTTTGTGGTTGTTGGTGTAGAGGATCCACGTATAAAGGTCGCAAACGACCCGGGGTGGGATATCTTAGGTTTTACTTCCCGGAAAGGGGGTAACCGACCTTGTGTTGGCAGAGATCCGGATAGGTTCTCAGGGCGTCCCTCCAGAGGCATACCCATGTGGCAGTAGGAAGTTCATTAGCCTGACCATTTGTTGGAAATCCAAAGAAACAATACGCGCCCTGTACGGTTTTAGTTGTATAATCTGCCTCCTCAGGAGGTAGCTATAGAAGACATAATATAATGGTACCTATGCCGGCTAAGATTAATATTATACTTTCAAAATGTTTTCCACTATGCACTAATAATAATATTAAAAATGATTTTGCATATCAAGCATGTTTGACTATCATAAGAAGAAATCTCCCCCAAGTCTGCGATTGCATTGTGTGTGCGCCGGGAGGCCTTATGGTAGTTTCATTTTCCAAAAAGCATAGCGAATTTCTTTTTATTTTCTTTGTGAAAATAACTATTTTTAAGATCTCACACCAGTACCACGACTGACCTTGCTTATCTAGGTGAAACGTGATGGGGGTTCTCACTTTTTGTTTGGTGGCGAGCAGGAGACTCTTACCCCTACACGTCCTCTCTAAGGGGTTGGTTAGCCGTAAGGCGTGACAGTCGAAAGGCTGGCCGTAAAAGCAAGGGCAGGGTACCATTGTATGCCACGGCGGGGCTGGGATGGTTGAAAAGCCTACAAGTCGAGATTGGCCGCTGTCGATGGTTGAAAAGCCTAGACTGTTACAAGTGGTATCAGAGCATTTGGTTAAGCGACAACCCTGGCTCTGTTGGGTGTTACTCAATAGAGATAGAGTCAGTAGTACTCTAGAATGAGTTGAGTGTATTAATAGATATGAGCGTGTATTTGTTAGTGAATACAAAAATTGTTTTATATTGTGATGATTGGTTTATTGAGTGGTATATGGATTATGGTCGGTGTAGTCCGTACAACTCCATCGATAGGGATCTCTAAACACTCGTACAGATCAATTCGACACGATATTGCTAAAAAATTAGGGTAAATGAAATAATTTTACCCAAAATATTTTCGTAGATAAAGGAAATAATCTTTGTAAATTATTATAGTATATGGTTGCTTGATTGTTAGTAAGTAATAATATTATTATCATTTGAATAGGAAATCGAAATCATAACTCCAAAATTAAGAAATAAATTCACATACAAATGGATTTTGAGAATATAAATTGTAAATGTGATATGTAATTTGAAATGGAATTCCAGAGGAATATTTGGAAATGTTTTTGAAAAGAATTTGAAAATTTTGGAGATTTGAAAAGTTTAAATCCCTTTTGATTTTGAAGATGATCTCTAAAGGTTTTGGAAAAGTGTTTTGAAAGGATGAAAGCTCTAAACTCTTTTTGGTCACTGGAAAATAACTCCGGTGATGATCGCGACATCATCGATGTTCATTTCGGGTTTCCAAAAGAGAAATTGCTGCCAAATTATTTTAAATGGAAGTTGTTTACAAATTGGATTTGGTTTTGGAAATTCAAAGGATAATTTGAATTGCTTTCAAAAATGATTTTTTTGAAATGTTGGAAAGACTCTGGAATCGAATAAAAATAATTATGGAATAATAAGTTTGAAAACTTAGAAAATTCAGATTAAACTGAATTTAACTTAAGTTAATTCGAACAAAGGTGAATTTGAGAAGTCTTATAGACTAAGTGATTGGAATAAAATTATTAAGATGGAAAATAAATTGTGAATGAATGAATAAATTTGCAATTGCAAGTACATGAAAGTGAATTGAATGTTGAAATTCATTTCGAATTTGTAAGTAAATAGAACTGGAATTGGAATTGAATTTGATTTGTATTAAACAAAGTGAAATATTGAAATAAACTTAATAAATAAAACTAATTAAAGGAATGACGAAATTGAATATGACTTGAAATAATTCAAATTCAATAATTATAAACGAAAGGTAAATTAAATTCATATAGAATTGGAAATCCAGTTTAATATAAGTGGTTATAAACCAAAATAGTGAATTGAAAATAAATTTTTGAGAATGGACAAAAGAATGAAACTGGAATTGAAACTGAATATTGAAAACCAATTCGAATTGTGTGAAATAAAATGAAGTTGTAAAAAATTAGTTCGAAGTGAACTAAAGATAATAAAGTTGGAAAATATAAAATTGTTTGAGATAAAATGAATTGGAATGTAATGAATTATTAAATTGAACTAATTCAAAATAGTGAGATGAATCAGTTGTGAATAAAGATAATTGATAAAAATTCAATATGCAGAAGGTAAACTGAATCCATATAGAATTGAAATTGTAAATTGAATTCAAATGAAAGTGAAAATGCAAGATAGAATGATAATGGATATATAACTTCAATAATGAAGTAAAAATGGTATAAGAAGTATTCAAACTTTTGTAAAGAAATGTGCAAAAATGATTTTTTAATGTTGAAATTGGACATTATAGATGTCAGGATATACAGGTGTGTTAAAGACAAAGGATAAATTGGATTTTGATTCTGAAGATAATTTTGAATTGCACAAAAAGGTATGTATTTAAATTTCAGTATGAAATTTGATGATTTTCTCGTCTAGCCACTTGGCCTTTTGTTTTCTTTTGAAATCTGAGGGACTGTGGTGCCATTTTGTAGTCGTACCGAGCTAGCCGCGCAAAGGAGACGCTAGCGATATTTTTCGAAAATTTCGAGAGCTAGAAAAATTTTGAGAAAATTTTGAAAGTTTGAAATTTGAATTCAAATTTGAATTTTTAGGAAAACAATAATGTTTGGAACTTATAATTAAAGTTAGAAAGTTAGTTGAAACGATATTGGGTCTCTAATAAAAAGATTTGTTTTGGTAAGATGATAAAACTATTCGGATTGGAAAAAAATAATAAATTGGGTTAAGGATCATTCTTCTTAACTAGTAATTTCTAGACGAAATTCTTTTAAGGGGGAAGGATGTGACGACCCTGAATTTTGGACAATTGAAATTTGAAAATTTAATTGATTTTAGATACTTGAATGATGATTTAACTTGAATTTCAAAATTAACTATGAATTTGGCAATTTAATTATTGAATTTAATTTATTGAAGTTGTGTAAAAATTTGAATCTTCAGTTTTAAGCTGTTTAAAATTATTTTCAAGGCTTCGGAAATTTATATTGATTATACTGGCGATAGTAGAATTTTAAAATTGAATTTGAAAGCGATTTGTTCGGTTTTGAAATTATATTGTTTAAATTGATATTTAAAGAATAGCCTTCCGAGCCACATGCTCGGATTTCAATGAAACTAGTTCCATTGGATCCGTAATATTGTATTATTATCAGATTTTGTAGCAATCAGAGTTGTCGTTTGGCCGTACGATAAGCAAACGCTTTGAAAATTATATTGAAATTTAATTTAATAACTGGTTCAAAAAGCTATCTTCTCCATATGATCGAATTTGGACCTAAAACCTTTTCCATTGCGTTCAGAATAGGCGTATAACATTATAAACGCCTAGCGGCACGCCTCGATAGGAGATCAAAATTTTAAGCTACGATTTCGAAATGATTTAAATTTAAATATATATATATATATATATATATATATATATATATATATATATATATAATCGTTGATTGTCAAAGCCTGTCTTATCTTCTACATCTTGTACATGACCTAGCCTATTTGAGCACTCACAAATCGCGTCCATCACTCCCTTTCAAACAAGACGTTTCCAGTATTCGTCTTCCTTGAGAAGCTATCCTCACTTAGATAAAAAAAATCGCGACTTCTCTTTACTTAGTTTTGACTTCAAAAAAAAACAAATAGAAATTAACTCAAAACAAATAATGGTCGAACTTCCAGCTCGTTTTCCTCTTCAATCAGAGAACAAAATTTTTCAGAAATAAATTGAAGGCTTCCTCTCTTCAACATTACTTCCCAGATCGAAAACCAAGCTCCCTCCCTTCGTTTCTAAATCAGTTCGTTACGAAAAAAAATCGAACGAAGGTCGCAAGGCAACCTGGGAAGATGGACATCGCGATCGAGGAGATCAGCGTGGAAGGTATCGCGATTTGGGTTTGTGGTGTTCGCTCGTAAAGGCTGCGTAGGCGCTCGATGTAGGGTTTCGAGGCAACGTGGCTAGGGCGTGGGTCGTGGAGATTGGTGGAGGCACGGTATGCTGGGAGGAGGTCGGCGACGATGATTTTGGGGTGGCGGCAAGTGGCCTACGGTGGTGGTGCGAGGCAGTTCGAGGGTCGTCCTGGTCTTGTATTCGAATGCAGGAGCTTGAAGGAGAGGGAGTGATTAGCTAACGCGATTAGGCTAATGTCAGGGATTAAGGTAAGCCGATGTTGTAATTAATGAAGATTATTATTTTAATTAAATCAAATTCTCATAAATACTGTATCTAATTCATACGAGGTTGAAATCAAACAAAACGAGTTGCGTTGCACTAGGCAATGGATTTAAATTGGAGTTGATTGCAGCTAGCAGGAATTTGGATTAAACTTAAACGCATGTTTAATTTTAATTCAAATGGAACATTTATGCGCTAACTAAAAACAAGGTCAAAATTGCAAAGAAATGATCTGGAATGGAAATGGATTGCAAAAATAAAGGACAAAGGTGTGATCTTCTCACTCAAAATTTTAATAATTGAAATGTTCAATCATTGATTTATGGTTGAATTGTGATAGTTAAATTTGAAATTGATTGACTGTGTGCTTGGATGATTAATTTATTTTTCAGTTATATTAGCTAAACCCTATTGCGCCGCATAATAGCGGAGGTTATTATATTAAACCCATATACCGCGATATTCCACCTCGAAGTGGAATTGGTATTTAATTGTCGTGCTAACATCTGTGGATGCAGGGAAAACAGGTTGGAGGGATCCAACTGGATTCCTCAAATATTTGAATTAGTTTCAATATTGTGTGTTGATTATTTATAATCTGCGTGTGACTATTTGTGATTGAAATTGTTGAAGGCTAAAATTTAGCCAAATATATTTTGGTATCGTAGGATAACAGAAATAGATAAAATTTGATTTTTGAAATTTAGTAGAAAATTTATAGTAAATTAATTTTAGAAAATTGAATAAATTTAAAAGAAGGAATTTGTTCAGAAGGTAATAAATTTGGTGTTTGAAATAAATTTGAGAATCAACTTGAAATTTGATTTGGTGTTTTGAAAATAAATTAGAAAATCAATTTGATATTGATTTGGTAAAAATAATTATTATTTGGGAATTGACTTGAAAATCGTATATCAGTTGATATTTGGGAATTTAAATTCACAACGGGAATTTTATAAAAGATAGGGAAATTTGTTTTAAGAATAAATATTGTTTATTTTTTTAAAGTGTGAAAGGAATTTACAGATTCGGGACATGAATTTAAAATAAATCAAGAAAGATTTATTAATTGATTTTAATGAACCATTTTGAAATGGAAATTGTATTTTCCCTGTAAAGCTGAGTATGATTTCGAAGTAGCCTATAAATATGAACTGAAAATTTTAAGGATGGTTTTAGAAAGGATATTTTGGATAAATTATTTTCTTAACTAGTTTCAAATCTTTAAAGTATGTATTTATTTAATTAATTATAGAAGGGGTTATTTTAAAGATTAAAATTGATATTTGTTTTTGGAAACGATTATTTAAATAATTATACTTTATCTATTAGTTTTATTTTAAAAATTAGTTAGGACTTAAAATCTTATATGTGATAATTAGTATAATGTTTTCATAACCAATATTTTAAGTAAGTATTAAGATGGTTTTATTTTAAAAATTCCAAGAATATTTTGGATAAGTGATTTGAATTATTTTAACTTGGCAGATTTTCAGTGGAAATGAATGAATATTTGGAAATGTATTCCGCGCAAGGAAAAGTGATTTGAAATTTGTTTTCAAAGTATTGAAATGTGGAAATTAATTTGAAATTCGTTTTCAAATGGTTGAAGTGTGAAATATATCTTGCGGGTATATTTTGAAAATAAATAATTTAGGAAATTTATTTAAATCCAGTAATTGTTGTGAATATTGATTGATAGTTAAATAACCGACTATCAATATTGGCCTTTTAATGGCATTTGAATTTCGATGCGACCGGGGTTCGGATTTTAAGTGGATAGCCGAAAACCACATTGAACCTTTGTGATTATGATGGATCTTTTATTTAAAAGATCAAAGTGGAAATTTTGTTGTGATTTGTTTGAAACTGAATGAACACTTATTTTTAAAAATAAGCGCTCGTTATTCGGATTAGCCGGGAGAGGACCTTGTTTCATAAAAACCATTCCGAATAACGATACAACGAAATGGGATTGCATTTGAAGACGGTGTTGAAGACTGGATATTTTCAAAAGCGAAAGAATTACCTGTCGAATGTCTCTACACCGGGTTGCTCCGGTATAGAGATTTTATCACCCTTTGTGATGGGGATTCCGGACGTGATTAGTAAATATCCAAATTTGCAAGGGCTTCTTTGAAGTGCCTTCGGTTCCGTTCGATCCCGGAACGGACTTGCATGGATGTGTGTCTGACGTTACTCTTTGAGATGTAAAGCTGATTTCTATCAAATACATTTCTGTTGGTGGCGGAGAATTTATTCTCTTAGCTTAACACCCTTCTCTGAGACGTACGAGCTTAGAGGTTATGTTGTTGATGGATATTAGTGATATATTCCCAATTTGGTAATGTGACATACGAAGTGCTGCTTATCATTTGTTGATCAAAGAATGACTTTGTGAAAAGTGTAGCTTTGTGGACGAGATCTCATCGAGCCTCACAAACCGGTAATGGTCGAAACAGGAAAGATGCGGCAAGGTTTCAGGGGTAGCTTCCCTAGGGTATGTCCATTCCTTCTTGAAAAGGGTGGTGTCAGGTATGGAGCCCTGATATTTAACCTTTGTGGTTACTGCAAATACTTTTCTTTGTGGTTATTGGTTTAGAGGATCCTCGTATAAAGGTCGCAAACGACCGAGGGTGGCATATCTTAGGTTTTACTTCCCGGGAAGGGCGAAACCGGCCTTGTGTTGGCAGAGATCCGGGTAGGTTCTCCGGGCGTCCCTTCAGAGGCGTACCCATGTGGCAGTAGGAAGTTCCTTAGCTTGACCATTTGTTGGAAATCCAAAGAAACAATATGCGCCCTGTAAGGTTTTAGTTGTATAACCTGCCTCCTCAGGAGGTAGCTATAGCAGGCATAATATAATGGTACATATATTGGCTAAGGTTAATATTATACTTTCGAAATGTTTTCCACTATGCACTAATATTAATATTAAAAATGATTTTGCGTATCAAGCATGTTTGACTATCATAAGGAGAAATCTCTCCCAAGGCTGCGATTGCATTGTGTGTGTGCTGGAAGGCCTTATGGTAGTTTCATTTTTCAAAAAGCACGGCGAATTTCTTTTTATTTTCATTGTGAAAATAACTGTTTTTAAGATCTCACACCAGTCCCACGACTGACCTAGAGTTTATTGTTCCCTTTCTAAACTCTGGATGGCCATCATTTTCCACACGGGCAGCCTAGAGTCAGGTTAGTAGTTATTCGGGAGCGAAGTCGAAAAAGAAGTTGCTGTGGAAAACAGAAGTTGGAGCTGGATGGAGAAGCGTATCACTTATATATGTAATATTTCTTTTTGCTGTTTGTTGCTGTACACTCTGATAATGTAATGTGATATAATGTAATAACTGATAGGTGATTCTGTTTAAAGATATTTATTTATCTATTATATTTGTTCCGCTGCGAAAGGTGATATTCTGTTTATGGTTTCTGTTTCTTCTTCTATCTTCTTCTTCTTTAACCCTAACGGTTCGGTTTTTGGGCACTCGACTGTGCGGCATTTGATACAGTGGACGTATCGATGTCGACTTTCGGGCGTTGAAAAACCGAACATGTTACATAGATTATAAAAGAATATAGAAGTAACAATTACAAGTATAATTATAACATAAGTTATAATTAGAGATAACAGAAAAGGCTTATTTTAAAACGTACACTAAGTTAATAGGCAAACATAGAAGAAAGACCCATACCAACAGCGTACTCTTTCAGTCAGGAACTGATGGTCTCACAATAGTTGGGTGAGGCTGGAACACGCTTATGATGATTATGGTAAATAAGTAGCTAACAAAATTAGAAAAGTAAATTAAACACATAATAAAAGATTAGACGTAGGGTCTAATAAAATGGTAAGATGCGTTAGGAGCATCTCAAAGGATGAAGAGCCTAACGAAGTAGTTCATCACATATTTTTGGCACTGAAATAGCACGTCCAACATAGTTAATTTAGGTTAGAAGGAAGTACGAGACTTCAAAAGGACGTGAGGGTACTCTAAGATTGCCCTCTAGGGTAGGCCTAACGAAGCTGCAACCCAGGAAGCAGGTCTGTAGGTTTTCCATCAAGAGAGTATGCCTTGACTGCTTTTGCATTGCAGGCCTAATGAAGCGGACCTTTGCAGGCAATCAAAAGCTTGATGAATGGAGTAAGATATTTGTATGACACCATACTCTGACTTGCGAGTAGGTTTTAGTGGGAAGGACCCAAAAGGATAGTCGCATGCGGAGATCAATCCATCATTAACCAGGAGCGAGTTCGGGAAAGACTAGAGTTAAACCAACAGGCCAATGATTATTTCACTATCGAGACATCGGATGAGGGGAGCAGCCAATTGGATATTTAGATTGTTTGCAGTAGGGCACAACATTTAGCTCATTAGAGGTCTTTCGATTAATTAAAGGGTGGCTGTGTTGGGCCATGGTCACGGTGAGAAAAGAGACAGACCGAGTAGAATATCTGTATTGTAGGCCTAACGGAGCTGTCCTTTACAGATATAGAAAATCCATGACCAAGTTTCATACAAGGTAGACCTTGTTGGCGAGATTCAAGGAGTAGACAGAATAATTACGTATAGTCCTCAAAGTACGCACTGGGTGGTATATTGTGGATGTATGAGCATTAGTATAAGCTAGTGTAGACGCAGTTTTATGTTTTCATAGTAGAAGACGTAGCATCTTAATGTAGGTCTCACAAAGCTGTCCTTTATAGATTTAGTTACAGAACACTGTAGGCGCAAGACGATGGAGTTCTTTTCAAGGAGGATACGTAGTACCTAGGACCGATGCAGTCATTGGACATGTAGCTACACACACACACACACACATATATTAATATACTAGGGAGTAGATGGGTACAATTCACGCACAGAGGCGAGAGTATTATAAAACCAATAAACCTAACATAACAATGGAAATAAAACGGTATATGTAGAATTAAGCTTAGAAGGTATAGTTTGTCCATTCACCAGAATTTTAGTTCTGACCCACTCCTTATACATCCCACAGGTTAGGTAGATGGGAAAGACTTTCCAGCTTTGAGACACTTGTTTAGAAAGTTTTATTATCTTGGTGAGTATTTACTTACTATTATATTTTAGTCAGTTCCGCCGTGAGATATTTACTTGAGCTTTGATGTATTTGTCTTTGCCTATTTGCAGGATACCAAATATCCAACTCTGGCTTCAGTGTGCTTGGGTTTTAGGAAAAACCCGGACCCACTAGAATTCTGGTTGTTGCACATCTCTTTCATTTATTTCTCTCTCGTTTAAAAGAACAATTGTTGATTCTCACAACTAATTTTAAAATCCATATTTCAAAACATCTTAATTTGCTGCAATGAAAATTTTATTCAAATTCATCGTTAAGTCTTAAAACCTCAAAATACTTTCACTTCAAATTTCTGCTTTAGTATTACTAAAATATTTCAAATCAAAAGAGTGCTCTCATTGCATAAATATTTTCAAACTCAAATCTATAATTTCAAAATCATCATTTAAATTTCTCGTTTATTTTCAAACCTCTTTAAAGTCAATAGAATTGATAAAAAATATATCAAATTCTACTTCATATAATATATTCTCAAATTTCTTCGATAATTAAACACACACACATATATATATATGTATATGTATATGTATATGTATATATGTATATTCCAAAATTCACTCCTTATTATATAACAAATGTTAATTTTCATTCAGTATATGAAATAAATTGCATGCAACTTGCAATTACCTAAAAACATCTTTTTATAAACTTCTTATCTATTAAATTCAAATTATTCATCATTTTAAAAACATAACTTCAACTCAATTCTATAAACATCCTTCAAATATATTTTTTCAATCGATGATAAAAAATTAATTTAACCCTTCGAAACTCACTTATTAATAGAATTTCCAAAAGTCAACATCTACCATAAGTTTTAATTCGCAAAAGCTTCTATTTTTTCAACCTTTATATTTTTTCAAAATCATTTCACTTCAAAAAGACTTCACTAATCACAAAAAATCTACATCTTAAATAAAACATCATTAAAAAATTCACTATTTGCTTCCTAAATTAATTATTTTATTCAAATTCACATCCTTCAATTTATTTACCGCTTTCCCAAATAATTTCAAATATCATTCAATAGTTTGCAACCATCAAATTACCACTTAAACAAAAACAACCATCTAACTATATTATCACACAAACAAATAATCGTAGCTCACAACACCATTCCATCCAATCCTAGCAACATCCAATATCAATCATCGACAAACATCCAATTCATCAAATAGTGAACAATCCATCCAATCAAACAGATCAAACAATTATTTGAGGGAATACGCATCAAATAAAATTAAATAGACATAGTTGTGAGTAGGATTATTTCACCAAGACGACGAATGCAGAATTTACTATAGCCTAGACAATGCTGTTCCATCTAAAATTAAAGTTCCGCTCCTCCGCTATCAATTTCCTCTACATGAGCAACAGCTCCATTAATTACTTGCAACCAAATGTCGTTATCGCACCACCGTCTAATCAACCACCACATCATTCGCCTCGAAATCGCTACCCAAAACTGCCAAACCCAACCTACTGCCAAATAGTGTTCTCTCATGCCACGACTGTGAATCGTCATCGCCCTTCATATACTCGACCTCGTCATCCCCTATACCCATGCTAGGTGAGCAAGCCATCGTTCCTTCCATTGCCAAAGTCAACCATGCATGCAGATCTACTCTCCTCCTTCGACGTTGCTAATCTCTCTAACATCGAGCCTTGTTTCTCACGATGTTGTTTTTTTTTAATCGCACGCATTTTTATTTTTAACTTTATGGGCTAAAAGAAGATAAAAGTGTAACGATCCGAAAATTTAACTGGTTTTAATAACGTTATTGATTGAAATTTTACGAAATTTTAAACGATAAAATTTAATATTTGAAATGCGTCTCGCTAAACATAACAACTGGAAAATTTTCGTCCAAAAATATGAAGTTTATTTTCGTGCGTAAATTTATTTCAATTTAATCAGTTAAAAATCGATGAAAATAAAACGTTTTTGAAACCTAAATATTTTTACATAGAAAAATTCTAAACCATCTTCTGAGTAAGACGTCATTTTTCGCTTTTCCAAATTCGGACGTTTTTCGCTCCGTCGATCTTATTTTTCTGCGATTTTGCTGCATTTTCCGTTAGTAGAAATTTCAAATTTTTATACTTCAATCGTACAACTGATATCTATATACCGTGTTAATCGCCTCATCATGCTGATCACCGTAGTATATTCATATTTGAGTTTCAGCGTCCAGTACGCGATGAAACCGCGATACGGTTAACTGTATCGGTATTCAATTTGTAGTCTTTGGTTTCCCACCATCATTCAATCAGCTACCAGTTGAAAATCAAAGGTCATGGCTTTAATATTTCTTGAATACAGCTCTTGACTTTTGCTACTTGTTAACGTCTGCTTTTTCCACCTTTTCATGTTGCTGGTTCACACTTTTGAGAAAGAAGTAAAACCCAATAGACACATATTATAATATATTTTATGCACTTTAAATTTTCATTTGGATCTGGAGAAACGTTCTTGTTCATTCCCAACCTTCTTCCTCTTTTACATGTATTCCCTTCCTAATGTCATTTGGCCTTAACCCATTAGCCGATCTCCTTCCGACCTAGCAATACATCACCAACTCAAACCCGAAGTCAGCATCTCACACACTCGCGCAAGCAACCAAACCACCTAGTTCGGCCTCTATTTCCATCATCGCCAAGCAGCGCCGCGTCTCGCACCTAACCGCATGCAAGTCGTTCCTTCCAAGCCGTGCACCTTCGTTCCACCTCCCATATCTTCTCATCAGCCACTCGCGGCTTCCCACCAACCACGGCCAGTAGCTTCCCCTCCGACCAAGTTGCTGCTCCTCAAACCGTGCAGCATTCTTCCCTTCATGTTCAAGTCGTGTCTCTCTTACCTCTTTCATTAGATAGGTACGAATATATTTATTTTTCATTGATTATTTTTATATGTATAAATATATATTGTATATAATGTAAGCATATATATATATATATATATATAATAGTTAGTTATATTCTAAGTATGCAGATAACAAGTTGTTCATATTGTTAGATATATGTAA
This sequence comes from Allium cepa, assembly GCA_030765085.1. Lineage (NCBI taxonomy): Eukaryota > Viridiplantae > Streptophyta > Magnoliopsida > Asparagales > Amaryllidaceae > Allium > Allium cepa. Next base: position 453,562,133 of record CM060938.1, on the reverse strand, counting down.
ACCTTAAGTCGTATATATACTCATATATTTCCAATCTGAATGCTATTTTGTCCCTTTGTCTTATATTTATGGTACATATACTTCAAAAAATTTATACAAAGAAAAATTTGTTGCATGCCTTTGTTCGAAGTTTGAGATGTATAATAGAATAGTTTTACATATATTTCATATAATTATTAGTGTATATATATATATTTCATAAAAGTTACGGTATATATGAGTTTATATAAATTTATATGGATAAAGTAAATTATAGTTTCTATGAATGTTTATATATATATATATATATTGTATTACACTTTATTGTATTAAGATATATTCTATTGTAAACGTTTAGTCTGTTGATATTTCGAAATGCATAGATATACATATATAGCTGTATACTTTACATAGTAGTCTGCACATGTTATGGTTACATATCTTGTTAGGTGGTTTGCATTTGGTTGTCTGCATAGATTTTATTTTACTTGTTGTATGTATATATCTTATTATATATACTGTTATGAGTATTGCTTTAAGATATAATAAATTGTTATGGTGATTTGATGATGAATATTGATTTTATGTATAACAAGTGAGTAAGTATGCATAAGTTTTATATATATTTGTTTGTCAATGAAATCGGTTCATGTGTATAAATTGCTTTGTACGAGTTTATATGTATAGTTCTCTTTTCATTAAATAGTTGCAGTTGTATAATATATTTGTATATCTAAAGTTTATAAACTGTTACTTTAGAATATGTACAGTACGTTGTTGGCATGCCTGTTATATAATATGTACAGTACGTTATTGAAGTATAAAGAAATATGTATATATTTTAAATATATGTTTAATTTAATAAAGTGATCTTGGGTATATGAAGATATTATGTTGATTGCATGTTTAAAATATAATATTGATTTCTATATATGTATGTATGTATGTATGTATATATTAATAATTTTATTTTGATATATGTTTTGATTAAACAATGATTTTTAATATATATAAATATAAAAGATTTTGTTTGTATATTGGTTTAAAATATATGTATAAATATAGATTTTTTTCTGCTTATTTGTGCTTAAGTTGAATGTTGATTTTTGAAAAAATTAAATATATGAGAAATATTTTGGTTCTCATCGATTCCTATTTATCAGCTTTTGTTCGTCGTGCCTGCTATCTTCGTCGAATTCATACCCATCTCATTTTGCTTTGGAATTCGTAGCGTGCTCTGTTCTCCATCTCTCTAGTCTCGAAAGATGAGCAATCACTCACGATTAATGTTCTTTTATTTATTAAATTTGATTTCAATTGAAACGACAATTGAAATATGCGCTTATTAGTTATTTACACTGTTATATATGCAATTACCTGTAAGGTTCACCGTGACATCTGACACCATTATTTGTTATTTATACGATGACAATCTAGTTCGGTTGACAAATGATTGATTGTTGATGTTGACATTGGACGTTAAATTGTTAATTGATAAAGTGATAAATAATATGCAATTGAATTTGATATAGGATAGATAATAATTTAAAATTGACATATGTGTTGAATTTGATTAGTTAAATTTGTATAATATGTCCCCCTTTAAATGTTAAATAAATTGACACGTAGAAATAGTGTTGACTACACCTTGAACCATGGAATGTATGTTGTATAAAATTGATGTAGTATAAATTGAATAATGAATATCAAGTGAAGAACCATATAAATATTAGTGTAATAATCTTTAATATACATGAAATGATAGTGTAGATTCTAGAAATAATTATATTAATTTGCACAAACAAAAATGTAAATTAATACGATAATTTCAGGATTATTTGAATTGATTATTGGATTGTTATTGATTGTTGTTATTGCTTGTTTATTCACTTTGATACATCCTAGTTATCACACTACAAGTTCCCTTTGCTATGCTTTGATTTTTGAATTGAAATGGAATCGGGTTGAAATGATAAATACCCAAATGAACTTGACCTAGGATAGAGAATTAAATAAAACCCGATTGGTCAATAGTTTGATTTACAATAAAATAAAGATTTTATTTGGATAAATAAAAAGTTTTGAAATGAAGTTAGAATTTGAAATTTAAAGAAAGGAAAATGTTGATATTGGAAATCTGAAACAAAATATTAATGTAATAACTGATGAAAGAACGTTGTTTTGAAATTAATTATTTAACAATTAAATTTGGAATCATTCATTGAATTAAGTTTGAAATTATCCATAATTAAATAATATTGAATTATTTGATAATTAAATAAAAATTGAATTCTTTGATAAGAGAAATTGAACTTCTGAATAAGTGAGTTTGAACTTTGTAAAGAAATGAAACCGAGTTTCTTTATTAATTAAGTTTGGAAAAAAATTTAATGCAAGTAAATAAATAAGTGAAATTGATTTCTTTAACAAGGAATAAATGTGATTTATTGAAATTAATGAAAGACTTGAAATTTAAAGAATTTGATTTGACGAATCTACTTTAATTCAATTTGTAAGTTTTGAAATAGTGAAGTTGAACTTAAGTAATTGATTTAATGAATTGGGAATTAAATAGAAATTGTTTTAAATGACAAATTTACTTAATGAATATTGAATAAAATAGATCAATAACTTTAAATTGATTTGAATGTTAAATTAACTTAATTTAAATAATTTCGTAATGAAACTTATTTACGAATTTGAATCAATATTTGAATTTTTTAAATAAAAATTGAAATGGAATTATAAGATTTTGAAATTATGAATTTGGAAGTTTTGAAACGTAAATTATGGAAACTGATTTAAGAAGGCAAATGGAATGTTGATTTGCAAATCCTAATTGAAATTGAAATTAATTTGTTTTTTTGAAATTTATTAAACGACCAATCGGTTTAATAATTACGAAAGTTATTAAAGAAATCAGAATCGGTTATGGACATACTCTCTATCTAAACCGAAAACCACTTTAATAACTATACGCAGATTGTGGTCCAGAATGAAGTGGTTGGATTGATGTACGTGATGACTGAAGAAAGAGAACGATAATGGATAGCCTTGACACTTGTGTCAAATTGGAAATGACTATAAACAGGAGCCGTGTCGGGACAAATAGCGATAGCCACCTCGAGCGAACACACTTCTTCGTAAACTACTCATTACTTGTTATTGATTGGTGCACCCTCGTAATTTTGGGAGTGTTGTTTCGCGGTGTTGCGATCGTTGTGGCGATACGTTTTCTCCAGTCCGGATCAGGCAAATGGTAGTTTCACTACCTTGGGTATTGCCTCATGTGCCTTGTCATACTTGTATCCCTATATACACGACCACTACGAATTTATTTTGTGTTATACCTATGGAGCACTCCCTGATATCCCACTAGTTTACGGTGGAGTTTACAGTGCTGTATAGACTATAACGCTTATATAAAATGTGTTAAGGGGGATAATGGTAACACCTTAACACTATTTTGATATTTTATATTACCGATAGAGATTATGTATTTAGCGTATATTACTACATATTAGATAGTTTAACGGATCCTTAGAGGATGGTTATTCCAACATCCTTTGAGTTACTTGTATTTCAGTTGTTATTTCACTTGAGATGGATTTATTGATATAAGAATGTTAATCCTAACTTGAGTGTTTTGTGTTTGCCTTACGCTCGTATCAGACTGAGTGTACCAGTATTCGAGACTCACCTTTGGAGTTGGAGCTTCGCCTGGAGATCCAGCTATCTATTCAGCTTTCAAATATTTAGTTGATTCCAGTGATGTATTCTAATTCTTGTATTTGACTATTGTATTCAAGACTTCTGTTGTAACTTATTTAACTCTGTTATTTATATAGTAGCTTCATGAACTACTATCTTTTGTTTCCGCTGCATATTATTACTGTGTCTGTGATTCTGTGATTATTTATTTACTATATATGTTCAGTTTTGCCAAATTTAAATTAACAATTCGGTATTTTGAATTATTCAAGTCTGACATGTGCGAATGCAAATAGTCCAAAATAGCGGGTCGTTACAGTTGGTATCAGAGCTTTGGTAGCTCTAGGCAAAACTTAGTATATATGGTAAGTAAATGTATTTACAGAATCACTCTCATTCGAGTTTCAATCTCTTCCTTTTGACTCGATTCCCTTGAATTTTGGAACGTTCCCTCGATTCTGAAATTCATTCTTGTCCCTCACTATCCATATTCGTTTGAATTATGGAGTATCCTATAACTCCACTTCGAATTATCTTTATAATGAATCGGCGGTTTCGCCAATCTTCGAATTATTTGTAAATGGGTGAAACTCCTTTGTAATAGGCATTGATTTACCGGAGATTTCTGTATCCTTGTTTTGTGATGCTATCTATCTCCTGCTATGCCTGAATTCTATTCCTTGAGATCAAATGTTGATTTACCTCGAAATTCAGCATCGATCTTATTCTTGAAGTTACGGTCGACCCGGTAAAGGTTACCGCGATTTAAATAAGCTTATCCATCTTCCGATTCTGTTAATTGAATCACCTTATCTTTTCTTTTGAACTTGTATTCGGATCAAAATTCTCTTTGATTTGAGCCCATCAAATTTGAATCTCTGTCCTTGCTTAGAAATCCTTTCTTGTATCGTCGTGTGAAGAAGGGATTTTGTATATTAATAAAAATGTTATATATATATATATATTGTGTTGTTTGGGTTGTGGATGTTGATTTAGGTTTTCGATCGATTCGTCTGATCAACGCTATCGATAGGATTTTCAAAACACTTTAACAGAGCATACTGACACAATATTGTTTCCAATTTGGTAACGAAATAAATTGTGTATGATTATATTATATATAAGTATAATTTTCCTGAAATTAAATTGTTAATGAATCTGTGGTCCGAAATGATAATATTTAATTTTCATTTATCTATAAACCATTGGCTATTGCATAATATAAATAAATGAATTTATAATACTTGGTTATAATTTGATTTGAAACTTGAAGTGAATTTAAATTAGAATTTGAGAATTCATTTTTCGATAATTTTGAACTATGGTTTTAAATTTTAAAATGTATATTATTTAAAATATTTTCAAATAGAAACCATTTTCAAAGAATTTTAAATGTTTAAATCAGTGCTCTCCTATTCTGTCGCTGGAAAATAATTTCGGTGATGACGGCCGCATCATCGACCTTCATTTTCGAGTTTCGAAGTGGAGAGACCAATTCGTAGCTTTGCTACAGTTTTGTTTTGGAAATTAAATCGATTTAAATTTCAAAAGCATAATTTGATTTATATATATAGGTATATTATTTTAAATTTAATTTGATTTGATATATATAGTATATGCATATTTATTTCATCTATAAAATGGTTTGAAGTTAACCGAAAATTAATTCTTAAATTTTTTGATTTGAGGATGATTTTCAATAAAGCCAAATTTTGACTAAATGCTTAACTTGAAATAATTGAATTGTAAAATTTTATTTGGATAATACTCAATTGTATTATATATAACTTACCTAAATTTTCAAAAGTTAACTATGTAATTGAATATTATACAGTATAAAATGATATCAGAGGAATTTTTAAATAAATCTGAGTAGTTATAATAAAATGTAAATATACTTAATATATATGTGATAGGATATTAAGTGGAGTAAATTTAATAATAATTAGGAACAAAGAAGAATTAAATTTGTTGAATAAAATGTGATTATAATAAATGACTATTTAAATTTATGATCTTTGAAATTGTAAAAAAAAAAATTGGATAATATATAATATAAATTGTCTTTGCGTATAATAAATATTATTCACTTAAATTTAAATTATAAAATGTTTATGGAGATAAATAAGATAATTAGTTAAATAAATAATAGGTATGATTAATAGAAGAAAATTTTGTTCTGAAAGTTAATAAATTGAATTAAATCAACTTAAGGGAGTATCTTGAATTAATTGAATTTAAATTTAATTTCATTTGAAAGAACCTTTTGTACCTAACATTAATAAAGGTAAGATCAAATCAATTTAATGAAAATCTTGAATTAAAAAAAACAAATTGTTGAATATAAATTTATTTAAATCGAAATTTATATGGTTTAAATTAATTGTTATTATGTAATTCAAGTCTATTTTCTTTTGATTGTTTCTATTCTCCTACCTCCTCCCTTTTCGGAGACGAAAAGTTTTGAGTGGGGGAGAGTGTAACGACCCGAAAATTTAACTGGTTTTAATAACGTTATTAATTGAAATTTTGTGAAATTTTAAACAATAAAATTTTAAAATAAAATTTTAATATTTGAAATGCGTCTCGTTAAACATAGCAATTGGAAAATTTTCGTCCAAAAATATGAAGTTTATTTTCGTGCGTAAATTTATTTCAATTTAATCAGTTAAAAATTGATGACAATAAAACATTTTCGAAACCTAAATATTTTTACGTAGAAAAATTCTAAATCATCTTCTGAGAAAGATGTCATTTTTCGTTTTTCCAATTTCGGACGTTTTTAGCTCCGTCGATCTTATTTTTCTACGATTTTGCTGCATTTTCCGTTAGTTGAAATTTTGAATTTTTATAATGCAATCATACAACTGATATCTGTATATCGTTTTATCGTCTTGTCGTGTTGATCACCGTAGTATATTCATATTCGAGTTTCGGTGTCCAGTACGCGATGAAACCGCGATACGGTTAACCGTATCGGTATTCAATTTGTAATCTTTGGTTTCCCACCATCATTCAATCAGCTACCGGTTGAAAATCAAAGGTCATAGCTTTAATATTTCTTGAATACAGCTCTTGACTTCTGCTACTTCTTAATGTCTGCTTTTTCCACCTTTTCGCGTTGCTGGTTCATACTTTTGAGAAAGAAGTAAAACCCAATAGACACGTATTATAATATATTTTGTGCACTGTGAATTTTCATTTGGATCTGGAGAAACGTTCTTGTTCATTCCCAACTTTCTTCCTCTTTTACATGTATTCCCTTCCTTATGTCATTTGGCCTCAGCCCATTAGCCGATCTCCTTCCAACCTAGCAATCCATCACCAACTCAAACCCGAAGTCAGCATCTCACACACTCGAGCAAGCAACCAAACCACCTAGTTCGGCCTCTATTTCCATCATCGCCAAGCAGCGCCGCGTCTCGCACCTAACCGCATGCAAGTCATTCCTTCTAAGCCGTGCACCATCGTTCCACCTCCCACATCCTCTCATCAGCCACTCGCGGCTTCCACCAACCACGGCCAGCAGCTTCCCCTCCGACCAAGTTGCTGCTCCTCAAACTGTGCAACATCCTTCCCTTCATGTTCAAGCCCTGTCTCTCTTACCTCTTTCATTAGATAGGTACGAATATATTTATTTTGCATTGATTTGTTTTTATATATATAAATATATTTTGTCTATAATGTAAGCATATATATAACAGCTAGTTATATTCTAAGTATGCGGATAACAAGTTGTTCATATTGTTAGATATATGTAAACCTTAAGTCGCATATATACTCATATATTTCCAATCTTAATGTTATTTTGTCCCTTTGTCGTATATTTATGGTATATATACTTCTAAATTTTTATACAACGAAAAATTTGTTGCATGCCTTTGTTCGAAGTTTGAGATGTATAACAGAATAGTTTTATATATATTTCATATAATTATTAGTATATATTCATATATATATATATATATATATATATATATATATATATATATTTCATAAAAGTTACGGTGTATATGAGTTTATATTAATTTATATGGATAAAGTAAGTTATTGTTTCTATGAATGTTTATATATATTGTATTTCACTTTATTGTATTAAGATATATTCTATTGTAAACTTTTAGTCTATTGATATTTCGAAATGCATAGATATACATATATAGCTGTATACTTTACATAGTAGTTTGCACATGTTATGGTTATATATCTTGTTAGGTGGTTTGCATTTGGTTGTCTGCATAGATTTTATTTTACTTGTTGTATGTATATATCTTATTATATATATATTGTTATGAGTATTGCTTTAAGATATAATAAATTTTTATGGTGATTTGATAATGAATATTGATTTTATTTATAACCAGTGAGTAAGTATGCATAAGTTTTATATATTTGTTTGTCAATGAAATCGGTTCATGGGTATAAATTGTTTTGTACGAGTTTATATGTATAGTTCTCTTTTCATTAAATAGTTGCAGTTGTATAATATATTAGTATATCTAAAGTTTATAAACTGTTACTTTAGAATATGTACGGTACATTGTTGGTATGCATGTTATATAATATGTACAGTATGTTATTGAAGTATAAAGAAATATGTACATATTTTAAATATATGTTTATTTTAATAAAATGATCTTGGGTATATGAAGATATCATGTTGATTGCATGTTTAAAATATAATATTGATTTCTATATATATGTGTGTGTGTGTGTTAATATTTTTATTTTGATATATGTTTTGATTAAACAATGATTTTTAATATATATATATATATATATATAAGATTTTGTTTGTATATTGGTTTAAAATATATGTATAAATATAGATTTTTTTCTTCTGATTTGTGCTTAAGTTGAATGTTGATTTTTGAAAAAATTAAATATATGAGAAATATTTTGGTTCTCGTCGATTCCTATTTATCAGCTTTTGTTCATCGTGCCTGCTTTCTTCATCGAATTCGTACCCATCTCATTTTGCTTTGGAATTCGTAGCGTGCTCTGTTCTCCATCTCTCTAGTCTCGAAAGGTGAGCAATTACTCACGATTAATGTTCTTTTATTTATTAAATTTAATTTCAATTGAAACGACAATTGAAATATGCGCTTGTTAGTTATTTACACTGTTATATTTATGCTATTACCTATAACAGTTCACCGTGACATCTGACACCATTATTTGTTGTTTATACGATGGTAATCTAGTTTGGTTGATAAATGATTGATTGTTGATGTTGACATTGGACGTTAAATTGTTAATTGTTAAAGTGATAAATGATATGCAATTGAATTTGATATAGGATAGTTAATAATTTAAAATTGACATATGTGTTGAATTTGATTAGTTAAATTTGTATAATATGTCCCCCTTTAAATGTTAAATAAATTGACACGTAGAAATAGTGTTGACTACACCTTGAACCACGGAATGTATGTTGTATAAAATTGATGTAGTATGAATTGAATAATGAATATCAAGTGAAGAACCGTATAAATATTAGTGTAATAATCTTTAATCTACATGAAATGATAGTGTACATTCTAGAAATAAATATTTTAAATTGCACAAACAAAAATGTAAATTAATACGATTATTTCAGGATTATTTGAATTGATTATTGGATTGTTATTGATTGTTGTTATTGCTTGTTTATTTACTTTGATACATCCCAGTTATCACACTGCAAGTTCCCTTTGCTATGCTTTGATTTTTGAATTGAGATGGAATCGGGTTGAAATGATAAATACCCAAATAAACTTGACCTAGGATAGAGAATTAAATAAAACCCGATTGGTTAATAATTTGATTTACAATAAAATAAATATTTTATTTGGATAAATAAAAAGTTTAGAAATGAAGTTAGAATTTGAAATTTAATGAAAGAAAAATGTTAATATTGGAAATCTGAAACAAAATATTAATGTAATAACTGATGAAAGAACGTTGTTTTGAAATTAATTATTTAACAATTAAATTTGGAATCATTCATTGAATTAATTTTGAAATTATCTATAATTAAATAAGATTGAATTATTTGATAATTAAATAAAAATTGAATTCTTTGATAAGAGAAATTGAACTTCTAAATAAGTGAGTTTGAACTTCGTAAATAAATGAAATTGAGTTTCTTTATTAATTAATTTTGGAAAATTATTTAAAGTAAGTAAATAAATAACTGAAATTGATTTATTTAACAAGGAATAACTGTAGTTTATTGAAATTAATGAAAGACTTGAAATTTAAAGAATTTGATTTGACGAATCTAATTTAATTCAATTTGTAAGTTTTGAAATAGTGAAGTTGAACTTTAGTAATTGATTTAATGAATTGAGAATTAAATAGAAATTGTTTTAAATGACAAATTTACTTAATGAATATTGAATAAAATCGATCAATAACTTTAAATTGATTTGAATGTTAAATTAAATTAATTTAAATAATTTCGTAATGAAACTTATATACGAATTTGAATCAATATTTGAATTGTTTAAATAAAAATTGAAATGGAATTATAAGATTTTGAAATTATGAATTTGGAAGTTTTGAAACGTAAATTACGGAAATTGATTTAAGAAGGCAAATGGAATGTTGATTTGCAAATCCTAATTGAAATTGAAATTGAAATTAGTTTGTTTTTTTGAAATTTATTAAACGACCAATTGGTGTAATAATTATGAAAGTTATTAAAGAAACCGGAATCGGTTATGGACATACTCTCTGTCTAAACCGAAAACCACTTTAATAACTATACACGGAGTGTGATCCAGAATGAAGTGGTTGGATTGATGTACGTGATGACTGAAGAAGGAGAACGATAATGGATAGCCTTGACACTTGTGTCAAATTGAAAATGACTAGAAACAAGAGCCATGCCGGGACAAATGGGGTTAGCCACCTCGAGTGAAAACACTTCTTCGTAAATTACTCATTACTTGTTATTGATTGGTGCACCCTTGTAATTTTGGGAGTGTTGTTTCGCGGTGTTGTAATTGTCGCGGCGGTGCATTTTCACCAGTCCGGATCAGGCAAACGGTAATTTCAATACCTTGGGTATTGCCTTATGTGCCTTGTCATACTTGTATCCCTATATACGTGACCACTACGAATTTGTTTTGTATTATACCTATGGAGTACTCCCTGATATCGCACTAGTTTACAGTGGAGTTTACAGTGCTGTATAGACTATAACACTTAAATAAAATGTGTTAAGGGGGATAACGGTAACGCCTTAACTCTATTTTGATATTGTATATTACTGATAGACATTATCTATTTAGCGTATATTACTACATAGTATATAGTTTAACAGATCCTTAGAGGATGGTTATTCCAACGTCCTTTGAGTTACTTGTATTTCAGTTGTTATTTCACCTGAGTTGGATTTATTGATATAAGAATGTTAATCCTGACTCGAGTGTTTTGTGTTTGCCTTACGCTCGGGTTAGACTGAGTGTACCAGTATTTGAGACTCACCTTTGGAGTTGGAGCTTCGCCTGGAGATCCAGCTATCTATTCAGCTTTCAGATATTCAGTTGATTCCAGTGATGTATTCTGATTCTTGTATTTGACTATTGTATTCAAGACTTCTGTTGTAACTTATTTAACTCTGTTATTTATATAGTACCTTTATAAACTACTATCTTTTGTTTCCGCTGCATATTATTACTCTGCGTCTGTGATTCTGTGATTATTTATTTACTGTATATGTTCAGTTTTGCCAAATTTAAATGAACAATTCGGTATTTTGAATTATTCAAGTCCGACATGTGCGGATGCGAATAGTCCAAAATAGCGGGTCGTTATAGTGTGGCATTGTACTGGTAAGTAGGAGAGTTCTCTGGACAAAAAAGAAAGAAAATTGGGCTTAGGTCAGGGTGATTTTGGACCGGTTATAATTTACTACTTTGTCCAATTATTTTCTCTTTTCTTTTCCTTTAACTACTTATTAATTTATTTTAACTTACTTCAAATTATTTTTTTATTGATTTATACTTCATTGTTCAAAACATATATGGATAAGTGCTTGATTTTCTTCGCTTCAATAATTGTTCACTTCTATTTTTAAAGTACTAATTATCACATCTTGAATTTAACACTTTTATTTTTTTAAATTTTTCTTATTTATACGGCGCAAAAGGCCGAGTTGTTGCATTAGTGGTGAAGACAACTAGTGCTCCCCATTCTAAAGTACTACAACGAATAAATTCTTTTTTCAATAGCTCTAAAAGCTGTTTGTCCAACTCTCTCCTTTCTTTGAGGGTCATATAACTTAACGACAGTGCAACAAGTCTAGTGTCCTTCTCCAAATTAATCCTAAACTCAATCTCCCTTTAGGGTGGGAGACTAGATACTTTTTCAAAAACGTCTAAGAAGTATCGGACTACGAACATAGAGGAGAGCTCATCTTATGATAGGCTAAGAAAATATGAATAGCTTAACTCGATTGAGTTTTAGGGCGCACAATGAACATCGATATCTCACCCTTTACAACTTTTTAACCAAACGATCCTCTTATCACAATCTAAGACACCTCCGTAGTAAGATAAACAATCCGTCCCTAGGATAAATTCATACCCCTCAACACCAAGAATATATTGGTTACATGTAAAGTCAATGTTACATATATTCCCACTAGGTCTTTACAAATCAAAGGTGTGTTGAACCCCTAATATGATTTGACACGAGTATTGGGTTAATGACAACATAGATTTTTAGACTCAAAGATTTGACTATTTCTAGTTATAAATGAATGAGATGCTCCTAAGTTAAATAAGGTAAAAATATATTTACGGAGATAATAGTTGTACCATCCAATGCAACTTTTCCTTGGTCTCTAAGAGAAGGTCTACTTAAGATAGGTATAGCTTCAATGGCATAAGCTTTTCCACCTTGTCCCCCCTTTGCCAGCTTTAGACACTGATTCTTGTAGTGTACCTCCTCATGGCAGTGATAGCATATCCTATTGGATTCCTCCTTCATCAAACTTACCCTGCAGTCCTCAGCAATATGATCCTTCTTCTAATATCATTAGCATGTTACTCCTACTTTTTTGATCTTTCCTTTGGCCTTCTAGTCCATCCAAATCTTCCTCTCCTGAAACAACCTTGACTATGCATTATCCTACCATATCCTTCTCCTAAGCTAGGCCAGTTCAACTATCATCTGATCAGTGGTGCCTACGGAAATTTAGGTCAAAAGCATCTCTCTCAGTGGAGAATTTAGGCCTTTAACAAACTTCGTAGCCTTCTTCGTAGGGGTGTTAATCGAACTCAATCCAAACGTAGCCAATCCCGACTCATTGATATGCTCCTTCAACCTGGAGTCTCTTTGCAACAGTTGTAAACTTCTCTAAATGCAAACTTACTTCATCTCTAGACACGAATCATGAATCAAAGCGAGACTTAAATTCAGTCCAAGTAATTCCTTCTTATGCATTCTCTTCAACTAAAATGGTCCACCAATCCAGAGCATCCCCCTTTGAATGCCAAGTAGCCATCCTCCTCTTGGTCTGTCTTCCCATCCGAGCTCTTGAATATATATTCATAGTCATTAATCCAACCCTTTATTTCAACAAAATATTCAACTCCCATATATACACATCATCCCATATTCTGGAAGCCATTACACATTTTAGGGAAGTCTAGTGGGAGAGGTGCTACTTTAGTAGGCGAAGCAGATAGTGCCGCTAGTGCAGCTTGTTGAGGAATGAGAACTTTCCCCACATACCTTAGGTATTATAAAATCATTCTGGCATGCCTCGAATGGTGGGTATTTTTTGAGTGGAGGGGTTCCCAGCCTATTAGCTATTATTTTCATCCATAATCTACTATTTGTAGGTTTGAACCTTTTGTTACGACTTCCTAAGATAGTATTATTTACTGAAATAAATTTTTTCCTTGTGTTTTTGTGTATGTACATAAAAGAGTGTGTATATAGTAGGATTTTGAAAAGTTCTTGCACTTTTCAAAATAACAAATACACACTCTTACGTATGCCTATTTTCGTAGATCAGATAACATAAGCTTTGATACCAAATGTAACAACCCTCTCTGAAATGGGCTTAATTTTTGATCCAATAAAAGCCTATCAAACCTTAAGCCTATTCCAAAGCCGTCCGTCGGTTAGTAAAATTGATAAAATGAACAATATACAGAGCTATCTATCTGTGCTTTTAGAATCTCAAAATGGAAGGAATAAAATATAATAACTGAAATAAGGACCTATTTCATAGAAATTCAAATATCAGAAATACAACAAATCATCCCAAAATATCCATAATACAATATATTAAACTAACATCAACATGTCTGAAACTAGGTACATCAAAATATATCAAAACATAGATAAATAAAAAGAACTGCCACAAATCTTCACCACGGCCTCCGTTTTCTACATCAGCATCATGCCCCCTAACCTATGGGTTGTAATGAGGAGGAAGTTAGAATAACAATGTCTGATGAATGAAAATCTCAAGTATTACCATAATACTATTTTTGCAGCATCGTTTAGATAGGAATATGTCTTATGCATCCTATACTATATCCTACCAAATAGATCTCCAACAGTAAGCCCAAGGGCCCTTCTAGTCCAACTCCATAACTTAAATGAGGTGCAATGCAACTACCTTAAATCATGCCCAAAGGATGCGAGAGAAAGTACATGAGCCACCTGACACCTATTTAAAGAAAATGAGGTAGATTCTGGCCATTTAATACGTATACCCTAGGAAGATCCTCGTCATTTTATATCTGAACCCATGATGGATCCGTCTCTGGTACTCCATAACTAACATCGCAAGAAATCTTACCAAGCCCCTTAATAATTGTTTTATGGGAAGAGGTAGAACCTACAATAGACACTTAATAACTCAACCCCAAAGCAAACCAATATTAAAGATTTTCCACTACCGCACCTAAAATATGATCCCGACCCTTTAATACTTCTTGAATGGGAAGAAGGTAGCCACATAATACCTTCAACCCAAAAGCTGGCCCTTACTAGGATATTTTTCATATGACCCATAATCGAAACTATGACGTCTCATATTAGTCGGACTATTCGTAGGTGCTGGTAACCAGATTAGCTAGGCAAATTTACTCTATAGAATTGGAACTAACCTCACATCTACCATGGATACTTATTATAAGCAACATCTTATATCAGCCACAAAGTCACACTGCTAGTAGCCAGTTTAGCTGGATAGATTTTTGTGTGCTTTTAACCAACCTCGCATCCCTGTAACTTAGTTATATTTTCTCCCTCCTAACATGCTATAATAACTCACCGTATTTAAAACTTAACGCCGTATAAGGGGAACTCTTTATTTCGTCTTTAATTATGGATTAATTTTCATAACTATCTGTATTTCCTTCCTATAGGGTTTAATGCTAATTACTAACTTATTTATTTTTTACAATATGATTAATACGCTATTAATTATACGTTAATAGTATATTTATATAATGCTAATATATATATATATAGTCCTAAGCGTGAGTAAAGATACTTCTATTTAAAATTCTTACATCCTATATTAATCGTTCAAAATATCAAAACTTCTGTATTCATACAAGTCTCAGCTCTTTTAGAAAATAAATGATTTCCTTAGGTAAACAAAATGGACTTAAATTCATAAAATAGAATCAAATACTAAACATATTTTATATTATCATAGTAGAATCAATGCCTTTATTTAAAAAAACAAAACTTACAATTAAACCCCTTTATATTCTATTCAACTTTTACATATACAAACTTGAAGCGAAAAAGGGATTCATATTTCTCTAAATTACGGAAATAGGCAATGCAAACTAAGAATAAGAAAATTCATATTTTACATACCATTTTCTAATTATATTGTCTTTAAGAACCCTTTATCACAACAATATAAAGAGAAAATAGATGTGGAATAGAACATAAATTATTTAAATTGCAATAATAAATCAACTTCTGTTATTTTAATGTAAAAAATTGAGATTCCAATAAACTTAAGAATTGACATTTTATGGGGGAATTTTGGGGTTTTAGTTTTAGGGTTTTCATGAACAAAATTCCCAAAGGCCTAAAATAATCCAAACTTCTACGGCACAAACTACTAAAATATGATAAACTAAGATTTCCACTCACCAATAGTTCCTAACTTCACTTTGGATTCGATTCACGCCTTTTCCTACCACTCCTTCAAATTTCCTTTCTTTGAAATATACAACAATTTAATTGTATATAAATTAAATTTAGAATTTAGGAATTTGGGAAACGTATATATTTATATAAACCTATTACCTTTTTCCCTTGAACTTGAATTCTTGAATCTAATCAAGGAAGAAGACTGATGGTGTTTTACTAGCGTCCTAAATAATATGAGAATAAAAGTGAGGGGACTGACCTTTTATTTATAGTAGTTAAAATGCACTGGAACCATAGGATTTAGGTCAGTTTAAAATAATAAAAAACTAGGCCATTCATTTCCAAACCAAACCCATAATGCCTTACATGCATGGGTCGACCGCTCTTCCTTAATTGGCACAACGCTAGGGTCGACCGATAAAGGTAAGGGTGCTGATCCATCCCCTATTTTGGACGTGAATAAATGCTTGTTGTTTAACTTTTATTTAATTCAGTTTTTATCACTAACATTAAATTATTTATTATTGATTTTAATTTCCATGTTAATATTATTTAAATTCAAAATTTGAATTCGTTTGAATTATTTTGAATTCGAAAGCTTCAAACGTCAATACTTTTCCTATTGAGCTCCAATTGCAAAATTTATATATGTAAGTTGATTAGAAAATCACTGCGAGTGTATTGGTGTAACTTTCTTAGCCAAATTCTAAATTTTGTGAAATTATTATTTTAGCCTTATTTTTATTTATTAAGCTTTTATTAATTATTACGGGGCGTTACAAGCGACTTCATTTCAAGGTGGATAGCTTATACTGTTCATCTTCCATTTTCATATATTTTATTAAAAGCACATTTAAGTATCATTTAAGCTGAATGCATAATGTCTATAAAACTTAATTTTTTATTTCATGATAGAGATGAAGAACCAGATATAAAAAAGGGAGAAAAAACAACCAAGAGTTTCTTCAATTCTAGATAAATACTATTTCTTCTGTTTCCTTATTCTTTACATTGAAATAATAAATTCAAATAAAAATGATATGATTCCACCTCAGGCCATTTTGAAAATAAATTATTAAAAAAGCTAAATTCAAAATATTAGTTTTACATGAAATTTTTAAAACATGAAGGACATTAGACGACTATGACTTAAGCTGCATTTATTTTGTTCGAAATTGGCTACCCCACAGTGGAAGTTATGCGTGAATTTCATTTTATTTTATCCTATTGGATCTTTATTGGGGCTATGAAGTCTAATTTATTTAGAAGATTTCTAAATTTTATTTAATAAAATCTTTTGTTTAATTTTATTTATAAAATGATATTGTATATTTATTTGTATGTTATGTGCAATATATATGCATCACATATGCATATAAAAGTATGTGCATGTGTAACATATCGATCCCTACAAAGTACAACAAGCCCAAATATTATGTTGGAATTTACATTGCAACAGACATGTTATCTCATCCAATATGTAAATTTATTATCCAAATGTATGTAAATATATATAGTTTCTATTTTATAGTAAAATATATCACTTAGAATTTTATTTATGTATATTTTTTTATAAATAGGTAAATATTTATATATGAATACAAATATATGATATTAAAAAATGTATATATGTTTTTAACCTACCTTTTGGCAAGGCCATGTTTTCATCAAATTGGCTAGAAACATATGGTTACCAGCCTTGAGATTCAGTTGTATACAATACTATTAACGATGGTCGAGTAGATCCAGACCGGGACGCAATCGAGGTGCAATCAATATGGAGTGATGGGCATAGCTCCGTGAAGCAACTTTACAAATTTTAAGTCGATCGGAGTTCATAAGCTCGAGATAATGGACAGAGTAAGGATTTATATGGGTCGATCGGTAACGATCCATGAAATAGCTCAAATCAACGAAGATCGATCAATATCTCAAATTCCACAAAGCCAATTCATTTGAAACTTTCAGGACATCAATATATTGAAGAGCAGAGCCTACAAGAATGATCAGTGGACATAATTCATAAAATTGTATTTTCACCGATCATTTGGAATGATTGGTATAAGATTGCCAAGGTGTTATGTTCGACAAAGATCGATGGATATCTCACAATCTACAACTCATAATAACTTTATATATTAGGAGTGAAGTCTAAAGGTATGTGGGACCTCCAAAACGATCGAATGGCAATTGGAAGCAAAAATAATGATAAGTATAATTTGTACACTCATCATTCCAAAACATCGAGTCAGGTCCACCGATCGTTATGATAGTCCTCTATGGACCTAGAGCCTTCTGTCAAAATCACAGCGAATATTTTGTCATCTCACTCTATAAATACAAACCTATTAGTTCATTTTCAGGATCTTTACGTTTCTTATTATGTTAGACTCCATCGTATCAAGTGCTAGATTGGTTTTGCTATTGTAATCAAATTCACAAGAGAGTAATAAAGAATAATCTTCAAAGTGAATGTAGGCATACAATCGAACCACTATAAACCTCTATGTCTTTGATTTTCGCTTATTCTTTGTTGCTTACTTTTTCATTTACTCATTTTAATTTTACTTTTCTTCATTTACTTCTCTACAAAAACTATATTTCGGTGTTTATGACCATTTTGGGTGCAAAGATTTTAATGCTTTCACAAAGAACCTTGATTTTTAGCTTATTAGGATCCCTTTGTTGCTACTGGATTGCATAAATCCACCAAAGGAGATCCATAGTTATCTTCAGGAAGTTTACTCGTTCTACTCAAATTTGTAAAAACCTAAGCAAAGCTATCAGCAATGGTGAGGAACACTTGATCTACTTCTCACAATGTGGAAGGAAACGAGAATGTTAGTATCAACAAGGAGGCCCAAGCAATCAACTAATGGATGTAAATGCTGCACTAGTTGAAGTCCAAAATCCAACCGACTCTATTACAAGAGCTGAATTTCAGAATCTAACGAGAGAACTAATGGATAGCCATCGATGATTAAATTATCAGATTCAGGCCAATATCAACCTAATAAACCAACTCACTCGGCAACAGTAGGGAAAAGCTAGGAGGGACCCTACCCCTTACTCGGCATTAGAGAGTTATAGTTCATCAGATGAGTATCACATGCATAAGCATCGTAGAATAGTTGGATATCACTAGAAACTTTGAAGCATCAATATGCATACCATCGTGGTCTTCCAGGAATGATTGGCATTGATCCCTCTTCCAGAGAAGGGAACTTAGCTATGCACCTTGGGATTTAACTGGAGATGCAGTGCCGATATGAATGATAGAATTCAGTTAATTGTTATCGAACCGCTTCCCTGGAATGATGATGAAGTGAATTTACGGGATACACATCAAAAATAAGTTTAACTAAGAAGGCATGGAACAGACAGTAGACATCGATCAGACCATTCACATGAGATGGAACACGACCACCGCTTAACACCAACTATCCAAACACCATACTTGTCGGATATGTTCATATAGTTAGTGAGGGAGAGACAAGAATTGACTAATGATGATTGGGGAATCTTGAGAAGCCATACCACATTCACTAATAAAATCCTGCATGTAGATTGTCCAAGGAGATTTAACATGTCGTCGATGTCTGCCTATGAGGGAAAAATCGACCCCGGGCAGCACATCATGAGATATGAATGGCTAATGGATTCCACACGAGAAAATGATGCAACCAAGTGTAGATGTTTTCCTACAACTCTCTTTGGAATAGCAACGATGTGGTTCAAAAGGATACCCCCACCATCGATCTCTAGATTTGATGATTCGGCAATAAGGTTTGTGGAGTAGTTCCAAATGCGCCAACTTGCCCCAAGGTTGTAATGCCTCCATCCAACGTGATCCAAGCTCCAGGAGAATTGTTGAAAGATTATTTAAAGAGATTTCATACAACTATTATAGAATTAGTAATCCGAATAAGCAAGCAATTATTTTGGTCGTGACAAGAGGGATTGATCCAGAATCTGATTTTGATGATTGGTTAGCTGGCAAACCACTTGCAACGTCGGAATGATTTTATGCAAAAGGGGCTCGGTACTTAAGGAAGGAGGAAGCTAGATCCTCTAGGAAGCAGAATGTTGTAGGACCAACTGGAGAAGGGGTATAGAGTAGTATTGCTATAAAGAAGTCTAATGAAAGCTTTGGAAAAGTTAAAGTGAATGTATAGAACAAACCGAATCAAAAAAGAAAGGTGGAGATAGGAGCCGAGAACGAAAGAGGGATTCTGGAAGAGGAAAGCCTAGAATTCCGATGTACAATACTTACACACCACTGAATACATCCCTGGAGAATGTCTATTTATCTACCTGCGATACCATGTAGTACATGAATCCGCCTCTAAAAGAATCAACAGAGAAGTAGAAACAAATAGGCAAATACTATCGGTTTCATGAATGCTATGGGCATAACACTAACGATTGCAGACATCTTCAGGATACAATCGAAAAGCTGATTTGAGAAAGGAAGTTACAGTAGTTTGTAAAACCCCATAGGATTGTGGGCAGGGAACATTTGACCCCTACTGATGACAAGCACCACATAAGGCTAAGGAGCCTGTGCGGACCGATGGAAGAACGGTGATCAATACAATAGTCGGCGGACCACATCCGGTTGATAAAAGTTCGCATAAGATGGATTTCTATACTAGCGCAATTAAGCATGTGGATTTTGAATGTTGTTCAAATACTGAGGATGGAGCTCTAGCAAAATAGCAACGTATAATGGCAGACGGTATGTGTTTAGAAACGGAGATACAGACAAGGTGGAGGCTCTAATGATTGACCCAATGGTCATTGTGGCCATAATCACCCCCACTTTTATTAGAAGGATATTGGTTGACTGTGAACATAATTTTTAATAAAGCTTATGATCAGATGAGGATGGAAGCAAAGGACTTAAAACCATCTAAAGCCTATATTCATAGCTTTAACGATGTTGCGACTGAAGCTATGGGTTATGTTGAATTGCATGTGGAGTTTGGAGAAGGTGATTGAAGAAGAGTGCAGATTTTGCCTTTTGTTCTTTTGAATGTTGGCTCTCCATACAATGTTATTTTAGGCCGACCAGCACTAGTTGAGTTCCGGGTAGCTCTTTCTCCATGATGTTTAAGTTTGAAGTTCCTAATAGATAATGGTGTTGGAGTTGTTTATGGTGATCAGGCGACTGGACGTGCTTGTTATGTAGCTGAATTGAGGGATGCTCAATACAGGGAGAAAGGTAAGGGCATGGACAAGACAGTCTACATCCAAGCCACCAAAGATTGACAACTAGCGCCTTAGCCTTGCCTCGGGCACCACAGTCAGTTCTATAGAGATATAGATCCGAGAGATGAAAAGGAGCCTAGAGAGACTAAGGCTACATTGGTTGAGTTGACGCTTGACGTTATAGTTAGCCATGATGAAGCGTCATAGGTCCTAAATATCAGATCACAGCTCAGCTCCCCAATGATGAAAGAACTTGTTGGATTTCTCCGAGCGAATCTCAACGTGTTCGATTAGACTCATTGTGATATGTGTGGTATCTTGCCTGTCATTGCGAGCCATGCATTGAATATCGAACCGAGGTATGTCCCGTGAAACAAAAAATACGTTGCATGATTCCGAAGAGATCTGCCGCGCTTAAAGAGGATGTAGGTAGACTTAAAGGCAATGAATTTATTTGCGATGCCCTCCACCCTTAATTGGTGTATAATCCTGTACTTGGAAGAAAGGCAAACGAGAAATAGACTACTCGGACTTAAATAAGGCATGCCCAAAAGATAGTTTTCCCCTTCCAAGGATCGACCAGCTGGTGGACTCAACCCCGTGACATGAATTGCTACTTTTCATGGATGCATACTCAGGATATAACCAAACCCCCTTGCACATTCCCGATCAAAAGCACACTAGCTTCATTACCAGTGTTGGGTTATATTGCTATGTGGTGATGCCATTTGAACTAAAAAATGCAGGAGCGACCTACCAGAGCCTAGTTAACAGAATGTTTAGAGATCAGATCATAAAATTATGGAGGTATATATGGATGATATGCTCGGAAAGTCACGATAGTCTAGCAACCACATTAGAGACTTGGCAGAAATGTTCTACATCCTCTAACAATATAAAATGAAGATTAATCCTCTAAAATGTTCCTTTAGTGTTGCATCAAGAAAGTTCTTGGGTTTCATTGTTAATGCCCATGGATTCGAAGTTAATCTCGAGATAATCCAAGCTATTCGCAATACCCAAGCGCCAAAGATTATCGAACAAGTACATAGCCCGAATGGGAAGGTCTTTGCCTTAAGCCGACTCATTTCCAGAGCTACCGATAAACTTTGACTTGATTAGGAGAGGAAAAAGGAATTTCGAATGGATATAGGAATGTAAAGGCACATTTCAAGCTTCGGTGAACCACTTGAAGAGACCTTCCATCTTAGCAAAGCCAGTGGACCATGAAGATTTATATATCTATTTAGCCATGCTGGTACACGCTATAGGTGTCGTGCTACTTCGTGAAGAGAATCGAATTCAGAGATTGGTCTATTATGTTAGCAAGCAATTGACAGGGGCTAAGAGGAACTACCTGAAGGTAGAGAAACTGGCATACTACTTGCTGATTGCATCATGAAAGCTTCACCTTTACTTTCAGGCGCATTCTATTAATGTTTACACCGATCAGCCGTTATGGTAGGTCTTGCAGCAACGTGAGACGTTGGGAGGTTACTCAAGTAGAATATCAAACTTAGCCAATTCGATTTCACTTATCTTCCTTGGAGGATCATCCAGAATCAGGTATTGGTAGATTTTATAAAAGAATTTACTGTGCAAGATGACTTCCCAGAGAGCGGTGAAATCCCTACCATATGGGGGAATCAAGACGCTTTAAAATTTAAATAGTACAATATATTTATATTTATATTGATTGAGCGCATTCACATCAAATTTTTTCGTTCCTTTCAAAAACACTATAGCCTCATCTAACACGCCAACATCACATCCCCTCCCCTTTATATTTCATGCAACCTAACAGAGAAAAAAGAAAGGATACGAAGGCAATTTAAAACGAGTCCCTCCAGTTCAAAATCACAAACGATCTTCTCCTTCCCCTTCAATTTAAAATCATGACACCCGTTTCCTCCCTTTATCTTTTTGCTTCGTTCAAAAACCCAGAGAGAAAAGAAAAGAGGGAAACTATCGAAATCAAATTCGATGGTCGCGCAGCCTGGGACGACCACTCGAGACAACCATGAGCGACTGTATGGTGATCGATCGAGGAAGGGAGATAGCGACTCGACATTGAAAATTTTGAAGAGGGCGAGCGCACGCGAGCGATGGCGATAGAAAGTGGGCAACGACGGCAACTGCGAAGGAGGAGGAGCACGTGTGCGTGGTTGATTGGAACAACGGTAGTGATGAGATGAGGCATGAGTGGAGGGGAGTTTGGAAAAAACCTGGGAGTTGCGATCCAGTGGAGGCTTCGTTGTTGGAGCTAAGGTTTGGGGGTTTGTTGAAGTGGCAATGCAGTGACTGGTGGAGCTCGTGCTCGAGCTACAAGACAAGATGAAGACAGATCTGCAATCATCAGCAATAATTGCACACATATCTACAATAATCTTTGATATTTGCAGACATATCTGCAAATACAAGACATATTTCAAATATAACTGCAGTTACCTGCAATAGTTGTAAACATATTTGCAATAATCTTTGATACTTGCAAACATATTGGAAAATATAAGACATATTTCAGATATAACTGCAATTAATAGAAATACTTGTAGACATATCTGTAATAATCTATTATATTGTAGATATATCTACAATAAAAATACATACTTTCATATATAACTACAATTATCAGCAACACTTGCATAATTATCTACAATTATATATAATTCTTGTAGAAAAATTTGCAATTATAACACATATTTGTAGAATAGAATGCAAATATTGAGAATAATTTCTTAATTGCTGAGTTATATACTCCACGATAACTGCAGACATATCTGCAATAATTTGTTATACTTGCTGTTTCATGTGCAAGTATTACTAATAAATTCTGAAGCTACTAAAAAAAATATGTTTTAACTCTTTGTTTCAGGACACTCAAGGGAAACAAATAGACATATTAAAAGATGCACTAGAAAAGGCATGAATATGATAAAATATACAAAGCAGGAGAGGAAAAATACAAAGAAATGACTCAAAGGCTAGAAATGGACAAAAAAGCCTTTATAATAAGAATGCTCAACTAAGTAAATACAAAAAAGAAACTTCTTCCACTGAATCAGATATGATGACACTACCCTTACAAGAAGTAAGTGGTACTGAAAATTATTCCTCTAAAAGTGAAGAAGTTGAAGAAAGTGAAGAGAGTGAAAGTGACAATGCTTATAAACAATTTGAAGTATGGACAAAGAAAATTGCTGATAAGGAAGAAGGTGATGAAGAAGAGGAAGAAGATAATGAAAAAGAGGAAGAAGATGATGAAAGTATTGAAGAAGAAGATGAAGACGATGCAAAAGAAGATGTTTCAAATATTGCAAAAAAGGAACTAAAAATGGTTCAAATTGTTGAGCCAGAAGAACAAAATGAAACTGCAGAGGATAAAATTGAAGAAGAAAAGAAGAAAGACGATGAAGAAGAAGAGGAAAAAGATGATGATGATGATGGAGAAGAAGAAAAAAAGGAAGATGAAATAAAGCAAACTAACAAAGATAAGAATGTTGATGAAAGAAATTTGAATGAAGAAGAAAATCAAATGAAGCAAAGAAAAATGAAGATAAAAATGTTGCTACAGCAAATGATCCAAAACAAATAAAACCTTTATTTGGTAATTTTTTGAATTATTCTCTGATATATCTGTGCTTATTCATAAATATTTGTTGATATACCGATACTTATTCATAATAGTTGAGGAAACATGCATTTAAAAAGAATAAATGCAAATGAAACCTGCAATAATTATAAATAAGTGTCGCATATTCTGCAATTTTTCATATTATTGAAGAAATAACCACGTATATTCATTATCATTTCAAAAGCACTAAATAATCAAATTTCAAATCTATTTTTTAGTTCAAACTACTAAAGGAAATGAAGAGTAAATTGATTCTACTGCTAATAATGAAATAATTCAAGTTAAATACAGTCTTGAGTATGTAGATACAATTCCTCAAGGCAAAATGAAACAAACTATTGTTGGGAAAGAACCTATTAACGAAAGTTTTGAAAAATGGGAAAAACTATTGGAATATAACCCAAACTGTAAAATTGTGTCAACTAAAAGTAGCAGTGAACCACAAGGTATCAAAACAATCAAGAACTTGACGATATCTTTAAAAATGCAGAAGAAGAGACTGAAAAAACAAAAACCAATTGGCAAAAGTTATGGAGGAAAAAAGATCAAAATCAACTGAAGAAATTGAAGTTGAAAATGAAAAGTAGATCAAAAAAGCAAAGAAGGAAAATGAAATTCAGTTAATAGCAGTAGAAGTCTATAAAGCAGAACCAAGATCGAATGAGTTGCCTACAAATGCAAGAATAAATGTCAGATAATGTTTGAATATACAAAGGCTAGGCAATGACAAAATCAAATTGCTTGAACAATTTTTCAGAACCAATTACCTCGGGTAGAATAAATGCAGACGTATCAACGAAGTACAAAATTTAAATAGCTGTTTAAATTGCTATATTGTCTGAAAAATAACTTCAATAATTGCTCTGCTGTCTGTAAATATACCCAAAAATTGCAGACATATAAGAAAATATAGGAAATGTTTGTTGTGTTGTCAAAATTTCCCTAATAGCAGTAGATATTGGAAATAATTGCTAAATTGTCTGGAAATATAGAGTTGCAGGCATATCAGCAAATATTGATGATAATTGCTATATTGTCTGAATACTGATAATAATACTAATAGTCTTCAATAATTTTATAGCAAAAGTGCATATCTCAATGGATACAAAGATATTATAATATCTGGATCTGCCCTTGGTGAGTTAATTATTGGAAGATTTCTTGACGGCCAGGTACAGAAGTTTGAAAATAGTTTTATATTAATTTACAAAGTAGAATTTTACAATCGTTCATAATATTTACTATATTTTTTCATATTAATTGCTAATAATTGCAGGCAACTCTGCATATTTTCATATTATTAGCCTATATGTCAGTAATTATTCATATTTTTGGCAGATAATTCTACATTTCCCTAAAATTAAAAAATATATTATTATTTAACAAAATTACTATTCTTGTAGATCTTCGACTGGTATGCACATGAGTTGGAAAAGATGCATTCAAAATTTTGTTCTTCAAAGTTTCTATGCAACTGTATGTTTTATAACCTTTTAATGAATACTAATATAGTTTACAAGACTTTCCTACTAAGCAATACAAAAAAGTCGTACAAGCTCTAATAGATGATCCGATCAAAAACAGTTTCACAAACTATGATAAAATTTTCTTCCCAACTCACGTAAATGGACATTTCACTCTGTTGGAATTCATAAAAGAAGACAGACAGTTGATTCATTATGGTTCGATGAAACTAAGACATGAAGGTCCACATGCCAAAGTTGCAAGAAAATTGGTATGTAAATTGAAAAAAGAATAAATTATTTAAAGTGAAAATAAATTGCCTAATAAAAACTTTTATTTTTTTACAAAGAGTTTATGTAACAAGCTTGTTAAAAAATTGAAAAAGAAAGATCATAAACCTTCAAGTTTAATCACATTTGCAAACAGCCCATAACAACGTAGTGATTCGTAAGTACGCCACGACAAATAAACTTGAAATATTTGCATATCATGTTGCAGTTATTCTGACTAATTTGAAAATAATCTACAATTTTTGTAGGGTTGATTGTGGAATTTTTATAATGAATATCATGAGAGATAGATGTGAAAACAAGGCTATAAACAAAGAAGGCATTCAATATGGATATGATGCTATCGAAACTCAAAGAGCTGAATTAGCATATCAAATTGTATCGTGCAAACCATATAGTTGGAGCATCGAAGAAAGCCTAACGCAGCAATTTTTATTATCAAAAGCAACAAACATCAGTGATGTTTTATAGCCATGGTGTTTAGTGTAGAACTTATGATATATATATATATATATATATATATATGTATGTATGTATGTATGTATATGTATATGTATATACTGGCAAACTTATGTGTTTGAAAGCCAAATTTAATGCTTCAATATGATCATAGTTATCAAAATTACTAAATAAGCATTTTCTGAGGTTGAATTTAATTATATGTATCGTTGAAGGAAAAGCAACAAAATATATTGAACTATTGCAGACATTTACGCAAAATTCTCAAAATATTGTAGATACGTCTGCACTTATCGAGAATAACTACAGACAGCTATGCAAAAGTTTCAAAATATTACAGATATGTCTGCATTTATCCACAATAACTATAGATTTTTATGCAAAATCTTCAAATTATTGCAGATATGTCTGCATTTATCCTAAATAACTGCAGACATACGTGCAATTATCCAGAATATTATTAGAAAGGTTGCAAATTATTCAGAACATTTACGCAATTATTCAGAACATTTATGCAGATATAAAGAAAAGTATGAAAATGGTTGCAAAAAAGTATGCAACAACATTTACAAAGTGCAGAAATATACACAAATATTCAAAAAAGTTGTACATGTGACAACAATATTGTTCAACTATTACAGAACATGCTAGAAATATTCTTTCCATGCACTTAAAAAGCCATAAATATCCAATATAATTGTGGCACAAATACAAAAAAAAAAGAAATATAGAAAACATAATGTTTAGCAGTACATTAAAATATTTCCAAATGAAAAAGCAATAGTACTACATGTGTTTCAAAGGACAAGTCCTTTTATTGTGACCTAACTTCTTACATTAACTGCATCGTATAGTCTTTTTAATTTCACCAATAGATTTAATCCTCTAGAAGAGGATGAACGGCTAGGCGTTCTTCTACCTATTGGAGGTTGTAACAACCCAGTATTTTGTGATTGTTTTAATTGTTTATTTTAATTATTTAAATTGAATCTCCTAATTTAAAAACTTTATTTTATTTATTAAAATGAATAAATTTTGTTATTTTAAAAGTATATTTTGATTTTGTGTGAATTATAATTTCAAACCTGAATAAATAGGATATTTCCAGAAAAGTGAATTTTTGGTCAATCTGGTCAAACTTTGACTTTTAAATTTAAAATTTAAATTTTTGAATTTTTGAATTTTATCTTTTATTATGAAAATATATTAAATTTCAAGAATATTGTTTTTCATTTCGTTGAAGTCCGATTTATATTGTGAAAGTTATGCTTTATACAATATTGTATGTAAATTGATTTATTTAATAAAATTATCTATTTTAATTTATATAAATAATATTTTTATTTGTCATATTATGTTCTAATATGTGTTATATGACATGTTAGGTATATATTTTTATTTTAAAATATTTTAAAGTAATGTTATAATTTTTCGAAAGCTTAGTGTATTCATTTTCAATTTTTAAAACCTAGTTTCTATTTTTAAGCTATTTTCTTAATTTAATTATAATTATTTAAATTTATTTATTTATTTTATTCATTTATTACATTTTCGTGTTTTTATCTTTATTTATATGTATTTTGCATGTATTTAAAATGCAAAAAGAATTTGGATATTTGAAGAGTTTTTGACCTTTAATATCCTTTGCCTTTTCATATTCAATTTTGTTTACACACCAAACAACATATCCATTCAATTGCTGACTTTATCACCATTCCGTCAACTGACTTTCCCTTATTTTTCACGTGCCAAAACTTTCTCAAACTCAAAAAAGTACGGCCTCTATTTCCTGAGAGAAAATTTTTGGTAAACTTTCATTCTTTTTCACTTTTTTTCCATTGTTTTGTATTGATTTTTGTACTTGTATTCACCTTCTTGTGTTCGGCCTCCCTTCTCCAGCCCCTTGGCAACCTCCACCACCACCTACTCCAGCCACCATACCCTTCTCTCCACTGACATCCCATGGCCGAAGTCATCCATGATGTAGATCCACTAAAAAATGACAAACTCCACTTTAAAACACCATAGCCGAACTTCCATTGATCCACCACTCCACCATCATGCTTTGGCCGGCCATCCACCAACACCACCAGCCACAAACCTAAGCATAGGACCCTGCCACATTTGTACATGCACTCACCAGATCAGGCCATGCCAATCCATGCTTGGCCGAAGCCATTTAGGCCTTGAAATCCATGTTGTTGCTTGTAGTTGTGTGTTGATGCACACATATGCCTTCATCTCCTTCATATATTTTTATGGCCAACCTATATGACCTTAACCTGATCCAAACATGATCCAAATCCATCGCATAACAATGATTTTCTAGCCTATAGCTGAAGCATATGATGTTGAATGCAAGTGCAAAATCTCTAGATTTGAATTGTGTAGTTATTCCTAGCATTGTTTTGTAATATTTTGGTTTGTAATCCATATTGTACTTTGTTTTGTTTGAAATTTGACAAGGCAATTAGCTTTGGCTCTCCCATTCTCAAATCATTGTCGTGGTTTCGTGACTTTGGGGATCTCTGTTTGTGTACTTTGGTTGTCGTCTTCAGCATATACAAGTGAGTATTTCTCACCAGACCTTCCGTACTTATATAAACAGTAAATTGACACCCTGTGAATCTGTAGATATTATTATTATGTTATAACTGCTTATGTTATGATCATATGATGTTCACCCTATTTATACACCTGTCATATCATTTGTTACTTTAATATGATGTTATTGTGTTTATTTATATCAGTTTATCACACTGCAAGTTCCCTGTAGATTAGAATCACTATGGGTTGAAATGATACATACCCGAACGGACTTTAGAATAGGAAAAAATCGTTATGGGCTGAAATGATAGGCCTGAATGATTTTTAAATTATTTCATTTTACTTGGGACTGCGAGTTTGAAATTATAAAACCTGGGTTTTCTTTGTAAATTACGGATTGAAATGATATATTATCCGTATCACTTTACCTAGGCTAGAAAATGATATACAGACCCGTGGTTAAAATATATTTTTCTAAAATTTTAAAATATGTTTTAAATGTAAATATTATAATATTTTGATTTAAAACTTAATTAAAAATGATTTTTATAAAGTATTATTGATTTTCTAAGAATTTATAAGTGAAATAAATTAATGGTAAAGTAAGAAATTTGAAATATAAGTTATTTTGGAAATTTTGATTTGGTTATAAATGGAATTTAAATTAAGTAGGAAAATATGATAAATAAATTTAAGATTTGATTTAAATGAATTTAAAATGATTTTATAAAGTGTTAATGATTTTTGAATAAACTAAAAGGTTAAATAAATGAATATTAAGTTGAATTTTGAAATATAACTTAAATTGGAAATTTGCGAAATTTGTTTAAAAACGAATTTTAAGTTAAGAAAATAAAATGAAAAATAAGTCATATTTGGAAATTTAAAGTTAAGTTTTAAGTTAAAAATTTAATTTACAGAATTAAAATTTAATGCTTGAATTTAATATGTGAATTATTATGAAATATTGATTTTTGAATGGAAATTTAACTTTATAAAATCATGAATATAAGGATATTTAAATGATTGTTTTAAAAGTGAAAAATGTATTATTTTATAAGTTTAAAATGGTTTAAATAAAAAAAATATAATTGTTTATGAAATTATATTGAATATTTGGAATTTTAAGTAACATAATTTTTGAAATGCTATTATTTCCAATGTAAATGATATTACAACATTTGTAAATGCTGTAGTTGATGGAAATGAACTAAATGGCTAAATTTAATTAAGGACTATTATAGCACCTTGTAAGTGCTATAATTGTTGAATTTAACTAAGGTTTTATCTGAACTAAAGCAACCCTATTACAGCATTTTTAAATGCTATCTTTTGTTAAATTGAATTGTTTTAAAAGTAACTTTCTGTAGCATTTTTTAAATGCTGCGAAAGTTGAATTTTCATTCGTTTAATAAATATAAGTGAATAAATGAACTTTGAAAGATTTAAATCTTGAAAATTTAATAATTTAATTATTAAATATAATAAATTCATTTTAATGATTTAAAAATGAAGTAATTTGTTTTGAATAAACTATTTTGAAATGTCTGTGGAAATGGTATATTTAAATAAAAATGAATGTGGTTTTGGAAAGATATGATATTTTGATATTTGAAACGAATTTGAAATGATATTGAATTCTGAAATTGATATTTGATTTAGAAGTATAAGATGAAGTATAAGATAAAATTTTTGAATTTTAACCACGGGATGTATTTAATTTATGGTTTAACTGATCCTTAGAGGATGGACAATCCCAAGCATCCTTTAAGATATTGTGCATTACTGCTACAGTTCACTTGAGTTGGTTTACATTATATAAGTATGTATGTCCTGACTCGAGTGTTTTGTGTTTTACTTTACGCTCTGAGTATTTACAGCTTAGCTTTGGATTTCTTTTCTAGAGCTAGGAATCCCTAGAGATTCTGCTTGTCTAGTTATCTATTCCCTTTCAGTTTTAGTTGTTCTATTTCAGCTCTGCTATTTATAAACTTCTATGTATTTGAGATTTCTATTGTATATGTTTTTCAGACTGATATTATGTATTATGTTTTAAGAGTTTGTTATAGTAGCTTCATGAACTACTATGGTATTTTAATTTCCGCTGCGAGTTATTCTGATATTTCTATGTCTGTGATTCTGTGATTGTATTTCATTTTCTCCAAATTTTATTACAATGCGGTATTTTGAGTAATTGTAGTTCGGCATGTGTGGATGCAAATGGCTGAAAATATCGGATTGTTACAGTTGGTATCAGAGCTAGGTTTTAGGCAAACCTTAGCATACGGAGCAAAAACTCATTAGAGATAGGGTAGAAATACCCTCGAATGAGTGAAATCATTCTTAGAATCATTTCCTTGTGAGAGAGCGTATTTTCAAAGTATAAAATAATTTCCAAATGATTTTTAAAGAATTTTCAAAGATTATTTTGGTATAAAAATTTTCTTATTTTGAAACCAAGATTTTCTAAACTTCATTCCTTCTGTATCCACCTTGTTAGAAATCTCTTGGTTATGATTCTTATTGATTAAGATTCCTTGAACTTTGGAACGCTCCCACTTGTTCTGAAATCCAGTCTTGTCCTTATTTTTATCTTTTTTGATTTTTGGGCATTTCATAACTCCATTGACCTCTATAAAGATTGGTGATTCCGTAAATCTTTGGATGATTGTAAAGGGGCGAAACTCCTTTACAATTGCCACTGATTCACCATAGATTTTTGTATCCTTGGTTTACGATGCTATCTATCTCCTGCTCTACCCAGATTCTATCTCTGGCAATCGAATGTCGATTTGCCTTATATTTCCGTATTGGTTATATTCCTAAAGTCATGGTTGACCCGGTTAAGGTCGCCCACGATTTATAAAGGCTTATCCATCTTCTATTTGGTAATTAAATTATCTTACCTTCGTTCAAGCTTATCTTCGAACCAGAATTCTATTTGATTAGAGTTCCTCTAAATTCGAATTTCCGTATTGTTTGAAATCTAACCTTGAATCATTCTTTGGAAATTTATGTTTGATTGTATTTTGAATTTGTGCATACATCCAAATTATTATTTTGATAAGGATGACCCTATTTTGTATATAAAAGTGAAATATTTTTAACAAGGATTTTATATCTTTTGAAAATAATAATTTGAAGCTTTAAAAGGATTTGAAATTTTAAAATTTATAAGAATTTGATTTGTATAAAATGATTTATAACAGAAAGGTTTTTGAATTTTAATTTCGAGGAATCGAACTCCGGTGTTTTGAAATCGGTTTTAAGATTTTGGAATATATATAATATTAATATGATTTAAAGATATTTTTTTGAATAAGAAATGTTTTAAATGTATTCGAATGAATTCCAATGATTGCGAAGAGATTTCAAAGAAGTTTCAAGAAAATAAAAGTCCAGAACCCACTTATGTCGTTGGAAAATAATTTCGGTGATGAATGCATGCATCATCGACATTGATTTTCGAGTTTCTAAGTGGGGAGAGGCACTCTAGTATCTTTGCTATGCGAGTGATTTTGTGAAAACCAAATTTTTATTTCAGATTTCGAAGATATGTGTGTGTGTGTGTATGTATATATATTTGAAATAATTTAAAGTAAGCCGGTGTTCAGTCCTCGACATTCAGATTTGTTTTAGTATAACCCTATCTTTTGGAATTGGTTTACTGATTTGTTGGTGATTTCCAACACTTGGATTGAAAAAATGATTTCTTCGACTATTTTGAAGGTTCGAGCACTTCCAAATCAAGGTTAACTTTTCAAGGCTAAGAAATGTTGAATGGTATAAGGTATTTGATAAAGAATATAAGTTTAGTTTTGTATGATTAATGTATAAAGTAATATGATTTATATAAGTTTGAAACTGTTTTTTGAATGAAATAAATAAGACTATTTTGAATTATTATGGTATGAAATATAGATTTGAAATGTTTTGAATAAAGTATATATATAGAATAATAATCTTTCCAATGGTAAATTGGATTTTTTTTTCATATAGAAATAAATAGTTTGAAGGTTTTAAAAAAGAGATGGTTTTAAACTTAGTAATCATTTTAGATATTTTGATGATTGAAATGGTTTGGAAATGATTTAATCTTTATTTTGATAAAGAATGTGAATTTGAAATGATAATTGATTTTGATAATTGAAATTTTGAAGTTTATATTAGTATGAAAGGATATTTGGTTTACTTGTAATTTGAGTTTATTTAAAAATGATGGATTTATGAAATGAATATTTCAGAACTAAGTAATAATGAAGTAAAATTTGAGATATACGAAATTATAAAATTTAGTTTTAGAATATGGTATATTTAAGCTTTGAAATATATTTAAGATTGAATAGTTTATTTTGTGGATCAAATCTATATTTGAAATTTGATAATATTTGAAATAGTTTTGTTGGAAAACTAAATTGAATTGAAACCGATGGTTTGAAATTGAGAATCTTGTTTTATTAAATACGTGATTTGAGAGTTATCGAACTTATATAAAATGGATTTGTATAAGTATGAAATTGATTTGAAAACTGTTGATTTGGAAAGGGTACTCAATTTGGAAAGAGAAATCTTATATAATCGAAGTCTATATAAGTATGATTTGACATACTATTGATTTTGAAAAGTATTCGATTTGAAATGAAATCTTATATATAATGGACTTTATATAAGTATGATATTTGAAAGCGATTTTGAAAGGTACTATATGATACATATTTTCAAAGTAAAAATATGGAAAGTGCATTCTGCTTGATATCTGCTTTGTGGCCACACTATGGATTCATTCTATCGATATTATTCTTTTTGATTTGGGTTTTCCGGATATGATACTCGAGTGTCCATCGAATTCCATGGCGATCTCTAAGGTCTTACGAGCGCGGCTGCATAGCGTAATTCACAAGGGCTGTGAGAGCCTAAGGGTACGGATGTTTCCTGGGGGATTCAGGCGTAACCATTGTGTATCTGTGATCTATTGGGTCGCTTGGTAGCGTAATCTGCAGGGGCTGCGAGAGCCTAAGGGTACAGATGTTTCCTTAGGGATCCAGATGTAACCATTGTGTATTTGCGGTACTACCAGTCTTCATGGCGTAATAGCAGGGCTGCAGTAGCCAGCCTACGGGTGCGGATGTTTCCTGAGAGGTCCAGGTGTAACCATTGTGTATCCACGATCCATGATCGACGTGTTTGGTTTGGTTGATTTGTTTGGATTGTACTTTCCATATCTGTTGTTTTAAAAGGTTTTCCAGTATTTTCACTGGGTGTTGAAACAAGTCTACCAAGTACCTGGAGAATTCTAGCTTTGCGCCTGATCAACGCATAGCCAGAGTCTACAAAAAAAAAAGTAAACTTGTTAAGACATCGAGTTATGAAAGTATTTTGATAAAGTGTACTATATAAAGGATATTTTGATCATTTATTTTACTTTTATAAATAATTTAAAATGTTTAAATATTGTTTACTTTGAACTATCAAATTTGAATCAAATGACAATTCATCATATTATAAAATATATATTATTAAATGTTATAAATGTTATAAATATATAATTTTTAAATTGAAACGTATATGGTTTAAAATAATGTCCATCCTTGTCTTTCAACCTACTTTCCCTTCTAACTATTTCTACCTTCTTCCTCTTCGAGGGTCCTTTCCGCAATTGTGGAAAGAGTCGGTTCTTTGGCTTATCGTCTGGATTTGACGAGAAGCTGTCTGCGGTGCATGATGCATTCCATGTCTCACATTTTCTCTAGTATCTTCATAACCTATCTCTTCTGTTCAGCCTACTGCTCTTGATGGTTGGGATATTGAGCCTAATCTGACTGTCGAGAGCAAGCCACTACGTATTGTCGACATGGGTACGAAGCAGCTAAGAAGAAAATCTGTTAGTTTTAATCAAAGTACGATGGGGTACTGATGATCGAGATTGTACCCGGGAAACGGAGGAGAGCATTTGTGCTTCGAACCCGAACTTTTTTTCCCGGTACTATTTGTTGTCTATCGTGCTTTTCCTTATTTTCCTTGTTCGTTCTTTTCGAGGACGAAAAGATTTGAGTGGGGGCGAGTGTAACAACCCAGTATTTTGTGATTATTTTAGTTATTTAAATTGAAACTCCTGATTCAAAAATTTTATTTTACTTATTAAAATGAATAAATTTTGTTATTTTAAAAGTATATTTTGATTTTGTGTGAATTATAATTTCAAACCTGAATAAATATGATATTTCCAGAAAAGTGAATTTTTGGTCAATCTGGTCAAACTTTGACTTTTAAATTTAAAATTTAAATTTTTGAATTTTTGAATTTTATCTTTTATTATGAAAATATATTAAATTTCAAGAATATTGCTTTTCGTTTCGTTGAAATCTGATGTATATTGTGAAAGTCATGCCTTTTACAATATTGTATGTAAATTGATTTATTTCATAAAATTGTCTATTTTAATTTATATAAATAATATTTTAATTTGTCATTTTATGTTCTAATATGTCTTATATGACATGTTAGCTATATATTTTTATTTTAAAATATTATAAAGTAATGTTATAATTTTTCCAAAGCTTAGTGTATTTATTTTCAATTTTTATAATCTAGTTTCTATTTTTAAGCTATTTTCTTAATTTAATTATATTTATTTAAAATTTATTTATTTTATTCATTTATTATATTTTCATGTTTTTATCTTTATTTATATGTATTTTGCATGTATTTAAAATGCAAAAAGAATTTGGATATTTGAAGGGTTTTTGACCTTTAGTATCCTTTGCCTTTTCATATTCAATTTGCCTTTTCACACCAAACAACATATCCATTCAATTGCTGACTTTATCACCATTCCTTTAGCTGATTTCCCCTTATTTTTCACATGCCAAAACTTTCTCAAACTCAAAAAAGTACGGCCTCCATTTCCTGAGAGAAAATTTTTGGTAAACTTTCATTCTTTTTCACTTTTTTTCCCATTGTTTTGTATTGATTTTTGTACTTGTATTCACCTTCTTGTGTTCGGCCTCCCTTTTCCATCCCCTTGGCCGCCTCCACCACCACCTACTCTAGCCACCATACCCTCCTCTCCACTGACATCCCATGGCCGAAGTCATCCATGATGTAGATCCACTAAAAAATGACAAACTCCACTTTAAAACACCATAGTCGAACTTCCATTGGTCCACCACTCCACCATCATGCTTTGGCCGGCCATCCACCAACGCCACCAGCCACAAACCTTAGCATAGGACCCTGCCACACCTGTACATGCACTCACCAGATCAGGCGATGCCCAATCCATGCTTGGTCGAAGCCATTTAGGCCTTGAAATCCATGTTGTTGCTTGTAGTTGTGTGTTGATGCACACATATGCCTTCATCTCCTTCATATTTTGTTATGTCCAACTTATATGACCTTAACCTGATTCAAACCTGATCCAAATCTATCTCATAACAGTGCTTTTCTAGACTATAGTTGAAGCATATGATGTTGAATGCAAGTGCAAAAGCTCTGGCTTTGAATTGTGTAGTTATTCCTAACATTGTTTTGTAATATTTTGGTTTGTAATCCATATTGTACTTTGTTTTGTTTGAAATTTGACAAGGCAATTAGCTTTGGCTCTCCCACTCTCAAATCATTGTCGTGATTTCGTGCCTTCGCAGATCTCTGTTTGTGTACTTTGATTGTCGTCTTCAGCTTATACAAGTGAGTACTTCTCACCAGACCTTCCGTACTTATATAAGTAATAAATTGACACCCTGTGAATCTGTAGATATTATTATTATGTTAGAACTGCTTATATTATGATCATATGATGTTCACCATATTTATACACCTGTTATATCATCTATTATTGTTATATGATGTTATTCTATTTATTTATATCAGTTTATCACACCGCAAGTTCCCTGTAATTAGAATCACTATGGGTTGAAATGATACATACCCGAACGGACTGTAGAATAGGAAAAAATCGTTATGGACTGAAATGATAGGCCTGAACGATTTTTAAATTATTTCATTTTACTTGGGACTACGAGTTTGAAATGATAAAACTCGGGTTTTCTTTATAAATTACGGATTGAAATGATATATTATCTATATCACTTTACCTTGGCTAGAAAATGATATACAGACTCGTGGTTAAAATATTTTTTTTTTAAATTTTTAAAATATGTTTGAATGTAAATATTATAATATTTTGATTTAAAACATAATTAAAAATGATTTTTATAAAATAATATTGATTTTCTAAGAATTTATAAGTGAAATAAATTAATTGTAAAGTTAGAAATTTGAAATATAAGATATTTTGGAAATTTTGATTTGGTTATAAATGAAATTTAAATTAAGTAGAAAATATGATAAATAAATTTAAAATTTGATTTAAATGAATTTAAAATGATGTTATAAAGTGTTGATGATTTTTGAATAAACTAAAAGGTTAAATAAATGAACATTAAGTTGAATTCTGAAATATAACTTAAATTGAAAATTTGTGAAATTTGTTTAAAAATGAATTTTAAGTTAAGTAAATAAAATGAAAAAAGTTATATTTGGATATTTAAACTTAAGTGTTAAGTTAAAATTTTAATTTAAAGAATTGAAATTTAATGCTTGAATTTAATATGTGAATTATTATTAAATATTGAATTTTGAATGGAAATTTAACTTTATAAAATCATGAATATAAGGATTTTTAAATGATTGTTTTAAAAGTGAAAAAATTGTATGATTTTATAAGTTTAAAATGGTTTAAATAAAAAAAATATAATTGTTTATGAAATTATATTGAATATTTGGAATTTTAAGTAACAGCGTTTTTGAAATGATATTACAGCATTTGTAAATGCTGTAGTTGATGGAAATGAACTAAATGGCTAAATTTAATTAAGGAAAATTATAGCACTTTGTAAGTGCTATAATTGTTGAATTTAACTAAGGTTTTATTTGAACTAAAGTAACCCTACTACAGCATTTTTAAATGCTGTCTTTTGTTAAATTGAATTGTTTTAAAAGTAACTTTCCGTAGCATTTTCTAAATGCTGTGAAAATTGAATTTTCATTCTTGTAATAAATATAAGTCAATAAATGACTTTGAAAGATTTAAATTTTGGAAATTTAATAATTTAATTATTAAATATAATAACTTCATTTTAATGATTTAAAAATGAAGTAATTTGTTTTGAAATATAAACTATTTTGACATGTGTGTGGAAATGGTATATTTAAATAAAAACGAGTGTGGTTTTTGAAAGATATGATATTTTGATATTTTGAAACGAATTTGAAATGATATTGAATTTTGAAATTGATATTTGATTTAGAAGTATAAGATGAAGTATAAGATAACATTTTTGAATTTTAATCACGGGATGTATTTAATTTCTGGTTTAACTGATCCTTAGAGGATGGGCGATCCCCGTTGGATCATAGGTTTTGATTTGATTACTGACAAGACACAACAATCCACGAATCTACGACTACGATAACATCCAGACTCATCGGCTCAATATATAGTTTGTATAGTTATATATATTTTAACATGAGTCATCAAATATGTATAAAGAGTATAGTTTAGTGCTTTGTTAAAATCTTTCCTCAAGAATCACTATTCACATTCAAATAAACTCGCATGCATATTTTAATCAAAATCAAGTTTTCAAAAAAATGCATGGAGCGGGGCTCGAACCCAAGTTACTAGTTTGGAAGGCAAGTACTCTAACCAAATGAGCTACTGCTGTTTTATAGTTGAAAAAATATGACCTGTGCAATAACATCAGATCGGTCGACCGACCAGAATTTTCGGCTGACCGAACCTGTTGTTAGTGCATAGATTGCTCTGTTTTCTGCACGATTTTAAACTCGGCTGACCGGCCAGAATTTTCAATCAACCGACCTGGAAATAACGGCTATTTTACTGAAGAGTTGCGATCGTTCGTGAAGAGGAATCACCTTCAATCCAAGAGATACGGTCACAACCTTTGATTAAAACTCTTCATGAAAGATTGTAACTATTCTACAACTATATAAACATGTTTAATTCATTCCTACAACAATGAATTCTGGTTTATAATTCTGAAATCTATTCTCTATTTATTTCTGCAAATAAAAGCATTCATTCTCATTCAATATCTCTAGAATCTCTGAATTAATTTGTATACTTCGATTCTACGAGATTATCTTCCTTCTAAATCTTCACATACACTACATATTCTTGAGGATTTGATTATAGGAAATTGTACTATCAAAAGACAATCTGTGTTATTTAGAACACACTCGTCAACAAAGTATTTATATTAAGTTGAAGTCCTCTTCGGCTGTTGAGGCGGAAAAAATCCTGTTCGGCTGCCCAGGTGTGATATACCTATTCCTCCGGGTTAAGTGAGGGGTTTTTGTCTAAATCCAGAGGATATTCTGGGACAGAAAGTAGAACGGGAAGTTCGAACCAGTATAAAAATTCCTGGTGTGCTTATTTTAATTTTTATTTTACTGCTATTATTAGTTTCCGCATTTATATATTATATTACACGATCCTTAGTACTGCACGTACACTTTCATTTGGTATCAGTGCCTGGTATTCTAGAGATCGTAACAACATCCTAGAATAAATGGCTACAAAGAGATCTAGTCAAGGCAATAAGAAGAGGAAGAGCAATAAAGAAAAATCAAAGGAGCAAAAAACAAATGCTTCATGGCAAAAGATAATGAGGTTAGTGATCTAACTTTTGATGATATGATAGAAATAAATTCAGAACTTCTAGACACTTTAAAAAGTCTCAAAAGAAAATATAAGGAAGCTCTAGAAAATCAGAAGAAAGCAGAATTCGAAAGAGATATGCTTAAAGACGAAAAGAAAATATTAGAAGAAGAACTTGAGAAAATTCAAGATTCACTCTTTGGCAATTCTCAACTCGCTCTATTAAGTCAAGAAATAGAAGCTCAAAAAGAAGAGAATAATGCTCTAACTTCTGAGAATCATGAACTAAAAACAAAAATTAAAATTGTTGAGTTAGATAACACTAGTCTCAAAACTAAGCTTGATGGCATTAATAAAAATATTTCCAATTTTAATAAAGGGAGAGAAAATTTTCCAGGATTATTGAAAATTCTCAACTTGCTTCAAATAAGAAGGGATTAAGTTATGTTAAAAATTCAAAAGCTCACAATGATAAAAGTGGTTTAGGATATAATAAAACTGATCGCAGAAATAGCACTAGATATGCTTTCATATATAGTAGTGCTAGTACTAAATTTCGAGTAAAGCCTAAATCCAATTTTTATAGAAATTCAAATACTACTATGACCTATAATGTTGATAATTTTTCTAGAAGTACAAAATCGTTAGCAGGAAATATGAATAAAAATTATCTTAGCATTTAGGTTCCTATTAATTGAAAAAATAGAGAAAAATACATTGATGATTATTTTGATATGGTAGTTAATGTTGAAAATTATATTTATAAAGGTTCAACCACAACCAAATGGGTATGGTTTCCAAAAAATTAGGAAATTATAAGAACCTTGGGTATCG
This sequence comes from Allium cepa, assembly GCA_030765085.1. Classification (NCBI taxonomy): domain Eukaryota; kingdom Viridiplantae; phylum Streptophyta; class Magnoliopsida; order Asparagales; family Amaryllidaceae; genus Allium; species Allium cepa. The sequence continues at coordinate 453,521,197 of CM060938.1, read as the reverse complement.
CATGCTTTAAATATTAATTTTTTTCTGATGCCTTACATTATAAGTAGTAGTTATTTTATTTTATATTGCTCTATGTTGACACTTATGTAAAATATATTTTATATCATCATATAAACTCTTCTTTTTATCGATGACAAAGGGGGAGAAAGATATTGCTCTCTAACACTATTTGCAGGAATAAACCATGCCAGCACAGATTAAGGAAAAAAAAGATTAATTATTTATAGAAATATATAGCATAGATTCAGGGGGAGAAATCTATAGCATAATTACAGGAAGACATTAAGTGAGAGAGATAAGATCAACAAAGCTTGTCAAAGATTCGTTCGTAGAAAACGGAGTTGTCGTCATCAAAAAGGGGGAGAATGTTGGATCATAGGTTTTGATTACTGACAAGACACAACAATTCACGAATCTACGACTACGATAACATACAGACTCATCGGCTCAATATATAGTTTGTATAGTTATATATATTTTAACAAGAGTCATCAAATATGTATATAGAGTATAGTTTAGTGCTTTGTTAAAATCTTTCCTCAAGAATCACCACTCACATTCAAATAAACTCGCATGCATATTTTAATCAAAATCAAGTTTACAAAAAATGCATGGAGCGGGGCTCGAACCCAAGTCACTAGTTTGGAAGGCAAGTATTCTAACCAAATAAGCTACTGCTGTTTTATAGTTGAAAAAATATGATCTGTGCACATAACATCAGGTCGGTCGACCGACCAGAATTTTCGGCTGACCGAACCTGTTGTTAGTGCATAGATATGCTCTGTTTTCTGCACGATTTTAAACTCAGCTGACCGGCCAGTATTTTCAGTCAACCGACCTGGAAATAACGGCTATTTTACTGAAGAGTTGCGATCGTTCGTGAAGAGGAATCACCTTCAATCCAAGAGATATGGTCACAACCTTTGATTAAAGCTCTTCATGAAAGATTGTAACTATTCTACAACTATATAAACATGTTTAATTCATTACTACAACAATGAATTCTGGTTTATAATTCTGAAATCTATTCTCTATTTATTTCTGCAAATAAAAGCATTCATTCTCATTCAATATCTCTAGAATCTCTGAAATAATTTATATACTTCGATTCTATGAGATTATCTTCCTTCTAAATCTTCACATACACTACATATTCTTGAGGATTTGATTATAGGAAATTGTACTATCAAAAGACAATCCGTGTTATTTAGAACACACTCGTCAATAAAGTATTTGTATTAAGTTGAAGTCCTCTTCGGCTATTGAGGCGGAAAAATTCCTATTCGGCTGCTCAGGTGTGATATACCTATTCCTCCGGGTTAAGTGAGGGGTTTTTGTCTAAATCTAGAGGATATTCTGGGACTGGAAGTAGAACGGGAAGTTTGAACCAGTATAAAAATTCCTGGTGTGCTTATTTTAATTTTTATTTTACTGCTCTTATTAGTTTCCGCATTTACATATTATATTACACGATCCTTAGTACTGCACGTACACTTTCATTTGGTATCAGAGCCTGGTATTCTAGAGATCGTAACAACATCCTAGAATAAATGGCTACAAAGAGATCTAGTCAAGGCAATAAGAAGAGGAAGAGCAATAAAGAAAAATCAAAGGAGCAAAAAACAAATGCTTCATGGCAAAAGATAATGAGGTTAGTGATCTAACTTTTGATGATATGATAGAAATAAATTCAGAACTTCTAGACACTTTAAAAAGTCTCAAAAGAAAATATAAGGAAGCTCTAGAAAATCAGAAGAAAGCAGAATTCGAAAGAGATATGCTTAAAGACGAGAAGAAAATATTAGAAGAAGAACTTGAGAAAATTCAAGATTCACTCTTTGACAATTCCCAACTCGCTCTATTAAGTCAAGAAATAGAAGCTCAAAAAGAAGAGAATAATGCTCTAGCTTCTGAGAATCATGAACTAAAAACAAAAATTAAAATTGTTGAGTTAGATAACACTAGTCTCAAAACTAAGCTTGATGACATTACTAAAAATATTTCCAATTTTAATAAAGGGAGAGAAAATTTTCCAGGATTATTGAAAATTCTCAACTTGCTTCAAATAAGAAGGGATTAGGTTATGTTAAAAATTCAAAAGCTCACAATGATAAAAGTGGTTTAGGATATAATAAAACTGATCGTAGAAATAGCACTAGATATGCTTTCATGTATACTAAAATTGATAGTGCTAGTACTAAATTTCGAGTAAAGCCTAAATCCAATTTTTATAGAAATTCAAATACTATTATAACCTATAATGTTGATAATTTTTCTAGAAGTACAAAATCGTTAGCTGGAAATATGAATAAAAATTATCTTAGTATTTAGGTTCCTATTAATTGAAAAAATAGAGAAAAATACATTGATGATTATTTTGATATGGTAGTTAATGATGAAAATTAGATTTATAAAGGTTCAACTACAACCAAATGGGTATGGTTTCCAAAAAATTAGGAAATTATAAGAACCTTGGGTATCGCATGCTTTAAATATTAATTTTTTTCTGATGCCTTACATTATAAGTAGTAGTTATTTTGTTTTATATTGCTCTATGTTGACACTTATGTAAAATATATTTTATATCATCATATAAACTCTCCTTTTTGTCGATGACAAAGGGGGAGAAAGATATTGCTCTCTAACACTATTTGCAGGAATAAACCATGCAAGCACGGATTAAGGAAAAAAAAGATTAATTATTTATAGAAATATATAGCATAGATTCAGGGAGAGAAATCTATAGCACAATTACGGGAAGACATTAAGTGAGAGAGATAAGATCAACAAAGCTTGTCAAAGATTCGTTCGCAGAAAACGGAGTTGTCATCATCAAAAAGGGGGAGAATGTTGGATCATAGGTTTTGATTATTGACAAGACATAACAATCCATGAATCTACGACTACGATAACATCCAGACTCATCGGCTCAATATATAGTTTGCATAGTTATATATATTTTAATAAGAGTCGTCAAATATGTATATAGAGTCTAGTTTAGTGCTTTGTTAAAATCTTTCCTCAAGAATCATCATTCACATTCAAATAAACTCGCATGCATATTTTAATCAAAATCAAGTTTTCAAAAAAATGCATGAAATGGGGCTCGAACCCAGGTCACTAGTTTGGAAGGCAAGTACTCTAACTAAATGAGCTACTGCTGTTTTATAGTTGAAAAAATATGATCTGTGCACATAACATCAGGTCGGTCGACCGACCAGAATTTTCGACTGACCGAACCTGTTGTTAGTGCATAGATATGCTCTGTTTTCTGCACGATTTTAAACTCAGCTGACCGACCAGAATTTTCAGTCAACCGACCTGGAAATAACGGCTATTTTACTGAAGAGTTGCGATCGTTCGTGAAGAGGAATCACCTTCAATCCAAGAGATATGGACACAACCTTTGATTAAAACTCTTCATGAAAGATTGTAACTATTCTACAACTATATAAACATGTTAATTCATTCCTACAACAATGAATTCTGGTTTATAATTCTGAAATCTATTCTCTATTTATTTCTGCAAATAAAAGCATTCATTCTCATTCAATATCTCTAGAATCTCTGAATTAATTTATATACTTCGATTCTACGAGATTATCTTCCTTCTAAATCTTCATATACACTACATATTCTTGAGGATTTGATTATAGGAAATTGTACTATCAAAAGCAATCCGTGTTATTCAGAAGACACTCGAGACAATCCGTGTTATTCAGAAGACACTCGTCAACAAAGTATTTGTATTAAGTTGAAGTCCTCTTCGGCTGTTGAGGCGGAAAAATTCCTGTTCGGCTGCTCAGGTGTGATATACCTATTCCTCTGGGTTAAGTGAGGGGTTTTAGTCTAAATCCAGAGGATATTCTGGGACTGGACGTTGAACAGGAAGTTCGAACCAGTATAAAAATTCCTGGTGTGCTTATTTTAATTTTTATTTACTGCTATTATTAGTTTTCGCATTTATATATTATATTATACGATCCTTAGTACTGCACGTACACTTTCAATCCCAAGCATCCTTTAAGATATTGTGCATTACTGCTACAGTTCACTTGAGTTGGTTTACATTATATAAGTATGTATGTCCTGACTCAAGTGTTTTGTATTTTACTTTACGCTCGGGTCAGCCTGAGTATTTACAGCTTAGCTTTGGATTTCTTTTCTGGAGCTAGGAATCCCTGGAGATTCTGCATGTCTAGTTATCTATTCCCTTTCAGTTTCAATTGTTCTATTTCAGCTTTGGTATTTATAAACTTTTATGTATTTGAGATTTCTATTGTATATGTTTTTCAGACTGATATTATGTATTATGTTTTGAGAGTTTGTTATAGTAGCTTCATGAACTACTATGGTATTTTAATTTTCGCTGCGAGTTATTCTGATATTTCTGTGTCTGTGATTCTGTGAATGTATTTCATTTGCTCCTAATTTTATTACAATGCGGTATTTCGAGCAATTCTAGTCCGACATGTGTGGATGCGAATGGCTGAAAATATCGGATTGTTACAGAGGTGTTATATCAACGACGTCAAGTAAGACATCTTCTTTTGTGAAGTTTACAGATGGATTTAGTACATGAGAATAAGCTGATCAAAAATACAAAACTTTGAAATAATCTTCAACCTAATCATACTCATTCAACTTTTCACAACTCAAAATACATCTAACAGTAGGAACACAAGGAAAGCCGTAGATTTTCCACAAATTACAAGAACAAACCTGATTATACAAATCAACAGATTGTTGGACTGGAGAATGAACTTAAATGTATGTTCACTTGATTTAATAACAAACTATGTAGCTCCCTTCAAATGTAGATTTCTCAAACGATATTCATTGACTGTACATAAAATGTTATTCCAACTACCGGAAAGTTCTCGACGATCAAACATAAGCTTCATTAATTAATTCTAATTTTATCCAAGCAAGCAGTAACCGGTAATGCCTTTCTTTCAAAATCCATTTGTTAAAACTCTCAGAACAATTAGATAACATTTCACCACAACGACATGTAGGAAAAAAACATTTGCAAACTCCTTAAAATGAATTACATTCAAAAAAAATTGCCACGGTAGATCCACCAGTATCCTTAAAATTTCTCAATGCTACATTGAAATCATCCAAGTTAGAAGCATATGCAACACATGCAAGCAAATCTATCAAGCATTTCTTCTTAGATTTTCCAAATTCAGATTTTAGAGCAACTTTCAAATTATTGTTCAAATGATAAAAACAGAACATGAGCTGAATTGGGAAACATTTTTGGAACGGTACCAAGAAGACCATGATGCCAATCAGAAATGAAAATAAAATTTCTAAGATTATCTTTCAAAAAGTCTTTAAGTTGTTCACGATACCAAATCCAATTATTTTCATCTTCACCAGAAACAATTGCAATTGCTATAAGGAAAAAAACCTGATAGAATAGTAAACATATAAATAACTAAGTAAAAAACCAATACTAAGCAGTAAATCTAAATAATTGCAGAAAAGTAAGCAACTATTGTAAAATAATGCAGAATAATATGCAATTATTTATAATATATGCCGATGACTAGAAAATAATAGTGAATACTTACAGTCAAGTATGCATATAATCTACATAGTTGAACTAAAATGACAATATTATATCATGTATAATATGAATTGTTTGAAAACAATTACATAAAATACAAGAGAGTAAGAAGAAGCAAATATACAAATCTAAGATATTAACAATTTCATACTTTCTTGACTTGACATTAAATTTTGCAGAAAAATCAACAAAATTTATTAGCTGCAGACATATCAGCAATAAATTAGAATAATATAAGATTTTGAAGTAGATATATAAAAAAGTAAACAACAGACCTTCATTACCATTTTTACCGCTAGTAGTCATCAAACAACCTTGAACTCTGCCCTTCATAAAAGAAGCATCCAATTTTTTTTAAATGGTACTTAGATACAACATGTCACTATGACAACGTAACACAAATCACATATCAATATATGTTTGAATCACGCTACGTAAGTTTCGAACTTATGACCACTCGCGCTAAAGTCGAATCACGTACCTACCGAGACAATAGTGCTTGTCAACATCCAAAAATATAAATGGCCGACAAAATTAAAAACCATGAGCACAAACTTCAAAACCGATAAAAACTCTCTCAAATTGACGAGTGCTAGAATTATGCTCCAAAACAATTTACCGCCAGGATTAGCTTCAAAAACAATATCACAGTAAGACTCCAAGTGATGATAAGACATCATATTCACTTCCGTGTAAATCTTCTAAAGCCAACCGCTTTCCACTATAAGCAAAATAACACTTCAAAATAATATTATACTCAGGTTGAAATCTCTTTATAACAAATTGCCAGGAAGATTAAACTTAATAGAAGCATGAATCTTGAAGCTACATTTAGATCGAGAACAAACAGCAGTGACTATTTTCTTGTCATTCTTAATCAAATCAAGCTTATGCCCATTCTTAATACTATATATCATCAAATTGAGTCAAAATTCAGTATCACCACCTGGAAACTGTTAGTCAATGCCAGTAAAGACAGATCAATTGGAATCATTTCTCAATAACTGCCTCAAATGAATATTAGAATCATCAGTGCTGGCAAAGGAAGTATCACTACTGCAAGTAATTGCAACTGACCTAATAATATCAACATTGTTTGCCGAACAACTAGAAGGAACAATGTCAACAAAAATAACTAAGTAATCCTCGTTATTGTGAGCAGAAAACAACAAGATAGATTGAAGATCAGAATTAGTTTCAATATTCCATCTCATACCATCTCTAACATAACATAAACCAAATGATAGTGGACTTAAATCAAACCATTTACCACAAATAGTATTTCTCAACATATCAATTGTATTATCAAAATGAACACGTAAAGAAAAGCTATCACGTCCAACCATCAAAAGCACTAAAACACCAATATTGCCAACAACACTGTAAATTAAAATAACAAAACATCATTGTAATTACAAGATTATAAACAATATACAAACCGGAAAAGAATTTATAACTAGAAAATAGATTATTTACTGATAAATATGCAATTATTATTAAAAAAATTGCAAATAAATCTGCAAATAATATGAGAATTTCAATTTTAACACAATATTATTATTACAATCAATTTTTCACCTATAACAAATCATAAAAATCAAAAACAACAAACGACGGACAAGTTTGCATGTATATACAATAATTGCACACAAGCCTTCATTTATATACAATAATTGCAGACATTACACTTTTGCAGACAAGTCTGCAATTATTTACAATCTTTACAGACAAGACTGCTTTTATTTACAATTACAACTAGTATAATTTAATTAACACTTCTACAACTAGAATCAAACTTTATCCTATAAACACTCACTAAATTCTTCAATCATTTACAATAATCGATAAGAAAAGAAACACTGCTAGAAGATGATGAAGCCATAATAAAACGGAAATATGATTTCAAAACGTAGATCAAATCAGAGATAGAAACGTAGATATCAAATCTTGGCTGATCCTATAAACAATGATTAAATTGTGCAAACATTTACAATAATTGTTAAGAAAATAAACACAGTCAATTAAAAAGAAAAATTGTATATTAAAAAGTAGATCGCATGTTTACCTAGAAGACGATGAAGCCATAATAAAGCGGAAATATGATTTCAAAAAGTAGATCGATCAAAATCGGAGATGGAAACGTAGATTTCAAATCTTGGGCAATCAAAAGACTACAACAAATAAATGAGGGTAATTATGGAAAAAATTAAGCCGAAAAAAAATAGGGACACGATTTATAAAGTTTGAAACGGAGGAAGTTTTGGTGTATTATGTTTGGTTTAGGGATGTGGGCTCAATTTTCACAAACACGCGCGCGCGCACACACACACATATATATATATATATATATATTTTGTATAAAAAACAAAAATTTATATTTTTTAGCTTTAAGAACACAACCTCAATATTTTAGTCATAAGGACAAACATTTTTCCAAAATTAGTGATAAGGACAAACATTCTTCCAAAATTAGTCATAAGAACAACCCGTCAAAATTATCAACCATCACTGGTCGTACCACCACCCACCGCCATCACCTGCACCTCCAGCCTCACCGTCACCACTAACACCACCCTCCTCCATCGCATGCTACTGATAACTCTTAACTTAAAAACTGATACCTAACAACTGCTACTAGTAACTAAAAACTGATACCAAAAAACTGATACCTAAAAGCTTCTGACAACTAAAACTGATACCTAACAGCAGATACTCAAATAAACCAGCCATAATCTTCTAGGTTCTCAAATTTATCAAATTCGATCACCATTATCTAAGTTTACATTTCATTCTTGAACAAGCATTTCAATCATAACAATCATCCTTGTAGAAAATAATTCATCATCATATTTAAAGCACAAATAGACCACCCATAATCAACATATACCAAGCTCATGAAATTGAATCGTTATCTCATATAATAATGCTTTGACTTAAGCATCTCCATTCTCCAATTCAACCCGGATCGAGTGGCTCTACTGCAACATAAGCATGTATTCCATTCAACTAAGATAGTGTGCACAATGGCGAGTACAACAGCGGTTCATCTCTAGGAAAAAAATAAAACAGTTTTTAGAAAAATTGAACCAACTGTCACTAAATTTGACACTAAAAAATGATCCTCAAATTAATAGTAAAACTGACACTCAAACAAAATTTATGAAATATTTGATACTAACGGAACACTAATTCAACACAATAATCATCATATTTACCAGGTAACAACTTCATTTTTTATGCATAATCAAACAAACAAAACAGTAAAAAAAAACTTTCACGCTACATTATTTTAAAAAATGATACTTAGAAAAACAAAAATGATACCTAAAAATAATCCTCACTAAACTCAACACAGCAATACATTATCAATTAAACCAATATGAATGCAAAAAACAAAATAACAATTGAAAAATGTTTGCTTCAAAATGTGAATTTATTACGGTATAATAATTTTGTTATACAACAAAAATCACAAACTCAAAAATAACAAATATTTTCGAAAATGATATCTACAAACTGAAAAACTGATACTTAACAGCTGATATCACTTCTTCTCCACTAATTCCTTCATGACTTGCTCTTCTTCTTCCTCGACTTGCTCTTTCTTCTTCAGATTGTTGTTTCTTCTAAAACAACACTTCACCACGACGTCCCTGCTATCAGAGTCGTCAATTTTCCATCAGCAAATGACTTCAAATCAAGCTACTTCAAAAGTTTAGCCATTGTCATCCACTGTCGAACCAACCACCCTCGCCGCCAACGCATCGCAGCAATCGTCATTGCCGACAATGTCGCCTAAGCTTGACGCTGCTCCAGACTCATTTGCATGTTTGTCCTACTCGCTAATTTCTTAACCTGCCTCTGAAATTCAAAAGTTTTTTTCATGCAAAAATATTGAAGGTCGGTCCTTAAGGCTAAAATGCTGGGAAATTGTCTTTTGATGCTATTTTCCTATATGTGTACGTGTGTGTATACATTTATATACATGTATATATATATAATATATATATATATATATATATGTATATATATATACATGTATATATGTATATGTACATCTACATGTATATATGTATGTATATATGTGTGTGTGTGAGATTATGACATGGATATTATAATGTTTCAATCAGTAAGCTATATAAAATTTATAGTACTAAACTGCATTATTAATAATTATACAATAACATATTAACATATGCATTTTTTTAACTATTTAGTACACTATATTTTTATTATCTTCCCTTATCATTATAAACACATTGTTATTTGTATTTAATGTATCATTTAGTAAAAACAAATATATGTATATTAGTACACAATTTTGAATCAATACAAAAAACCTCATCGGGTCTCGAGGCGGGACTAACCTGACCCGTACGGATTTGGGGCAAAATTTCAAACCTGCACTGAATCTACATGGCAGATCCGGGATGGGATTTAAAAAACACGGAATGGGCCTAGGACCCAAAAAACCGATCCCATTGCCATCCATGCTTGTAGATAACAGATTTTACAATATTTATATGCCATTGTTGAAATGCTATAAATTACCGGAAATTATACAACTACGTTTACGAAATATTGTCAACGAATTTTTTGCTACATATTATAACCCTCGTAGTGAGACTTTCTATAACTGGGTAAACATTTCATCTAAAATCTTTAACAATTTATGTGTGTCGTAAAAAAAAATTACTACAGTAGGAAAATGGAATAAATACAAATTAACAACTTTTACAGTGCATAGCAGTATCACAGCTGTAAAAAGGTAGTGCATGTATCACCTCAATGTATGTGTATCCCTTTAATCACCCAAAATTTGTATGCGAGAATAATTCATCCATTTAATCATCTTTATGAACATAAAAATGGGTCGGGACAAGTCAGGTTCGGGTTGATTTTAAATGGGTCGGGTCAACCCGTTTATTAAACGGGTCGAAAACGCTCAACCCGAAACCGACCCGTTTATAAACGGGTTGACCCGACCCGACCCGTGTAACCCGATTATAAATGGGTCGGGTCGGATCGGGTTGTAAATGAGTCAGGTCAAACCGTATAAGGTGTAAACCGGTCGGGTCAACCCGTATAAGGTATAATTGGGTCGTAAATGGGTCGGAACGGGTCGTAAATGGGCCGGGTCAACCCGTATAACCCGTATAAGGTATAAACGGGTCATAAACGGGTCGGAGCGGGTCGTAAACGGGTCGGCTTAACCTATATACTGTATAAACGGGTTGTTAACGGGTCAGTTTCGGGTTGGCGGGTCAACCCGAAACCCACCCGTTTATAAACGGGTCAAATTCGGGTTGACCCGAAAATGACCCGCCAATTAAATGGATCGGGTTAACCTGCTAATTTCCGTGCGGGTTTCGGGTCGTGTAGGAAATTGACAGCCCTATGTGTATCCCTTTAATCACCCAAAATTTGTATGCGAGAATAATTCATCCATTTAATCATCTTTATGAACATAAAAATGGAAGAAACAACACAAACACTAATTGATTAAACAAAAACTGGATCAACAATTACACATTCAATCTTCAACATCTAAGAATAACGTTTCAGAAACTAATAATACAACATCATATCCACTCAATAGTGATTAAACAACAATATCACCAAAAATCGAGAATCCAGTAAAATCGCTGAATTCATTTCCAAGGCATGTTACTAGGTTAGCCGTCCCCGGTAGTCCACTACTACTCGTGCTGCTCGTGACCCTTTAGATGGTTCAATTCTGAATAATGCAATTTCAAGTTAAAAATCAGCGGCACCGAGAGCTTAATTGAAAGACCACAATCATAAAGCAATATATCAGTCTATAAATATTGTTTAATTTGGATTCTAATTGTGCTAGCCTAACGAAATTAAAGTCCAATTGACAAAAGCACACAGCTAAAAGACATGGTATGTTTCAATCTGGTTGCTACATAGCATAAAGTAATTATACTTAACTAGCATACATCGCACATACGTGCATCTAATATTCAAAAATGTTTACCTTGGATGAATGTGTGTTTAAATGCAAATGTTTCTGTAGTCCTAACACATTTCAAGTTGTTTTGTTGTTGATATCGATTACAAATTGATAGTAAAATTCCATTGCTAAGTAAGCGGAAAGGATTGTGAGAATCCATTAACGAACGGGGGTAAATTTTGAATTTCAAAAGGACACCGAGTAAATCATGTTGATTTAATTCTCTTTATTAATAGTAGATATAAACTTCTTCAAGTTAGTTGAAGTTTTTCTAAAGTAAAAAAAGACAACTTATGTAAGATAAATACTGACTATAACATGAAAAGTTATCGTTTTAGGATTTTAATTCTATAATCACATTGAGTAAGTTTATAAAAATAACTGAAGGTGGGATCTTGGGATGAATCCAATAGCTTATCCAAGAGGCAGCATAACATAGACTAAAGAGGAAAACAAAGAAAGGAAAAAAATCGTACTACAAAATATAAGCTTGTTGCATTGTTATATGAATTGCACCGATAATTGTTTCTATAATGATTTCATAGAATGGAATTGTTTCATGATAGCTTCAGTGCTTTAAACTTTAACATTAATTTTTCAGTTTCTATAAGAAAAGGTTAATTAATTATAGTGTGTTACAGAATAAAGAGAATGGAGGCAATTAGGGAGAGAACAATTCTATTGAATGAGAGAGATATATCTTTACAATACAATCAAGCTCCATATTTATAGACTACTTATGCAGTGCAGATTACAATAATGCCCTTTCATATTTAGCATATTCATTCCTATTATTAATGTATATTACAACACTCCCCCTTGAATATGCGTATGTAAAGATGATAAGAGTAATTGCCTCATTAAAAACCTTGTTATGAAAAACCCAGTGGGAAAAAATCATAAACAAGGAAAAGAGTACAACATGATTTCATCTTTAAGTAACATATATTTTATAATGTTACTATGAGGGTTGATTCTTCTGGATCAAGATAATGCCTCATTAAAACCTTACTAATAAAAACCCAATGGGAAAAAATATTAGTGAAGGAAAAAGAGTACATTATAGCGTATTTCATACGCTCCCCCCGGATTATAACGCATTATTCAATTAGTTTGTTGATGCAGCCGACGCATACCAATTTTGTACACCATCTTCTGAAATGTTGATTTTGGAAGCGCCTTTGTGAATAAGTCCGTTGGATTTTCTTGGGATCGGATTTGTTTCACTTCTATCTTATTATCCTTTTGTAGCTCATGTGTGAAGAAAAATTTAGGAGAAATGTGTTTCGTCCTATCACCTTTAATGTAACCCGCTTGAATTTGAGCTACACAAGCTGCATTGTCTTCATAAATAATGGTTGACATTTCCGTTACTGATGGAAGTTGGCAGCTTTTTCGAATATGCTCAATCAGTGATCTTAGCCAAATACATTCTTTACTTGCTTCATGTAGTGCTAGTATTTCAGAGTGATTGGATGATGTTGCTACCAATGTTTGTTTTGTAGATCGCCATGAAATTGCTGCATTGCTGTTATTAAATACATATCCAGTTTGTGATCTTGCTTTATGTGGGTCAGAAAGATAACCTGCATCAGCATAGCCAACTAGATTTGGATTAATGCCTGTGTTAGAGTAAAATAAACCCAAATTTGTCGTTCCACGAAGATATCTCATGATATGTTTTATACCATTCCAGTGTCTTTTTGTTGGTTCTGAACTGTATCTTGCTAGAAGATTTGCTGAAAATGCAATATCTGGTCTTGTGCATTGGGCCAAATATAATAATGCACCAATGGCACTAAGATATGGCACTTCCGGGCTAAGCACATTCTCATCTTCTTCTTTTGGACGGTAAGGGTCCTTTTTAATATCTAAAGATCCAACAACCATTGGCGTACTAAGTGGATATGCTTTATCCATTTGAAAACGCTTTAGAATTTTCTCAATGTAGTTTGATTGATGGATTAATATGCCATTAGTACTATGCTCAATCTGTAGACCGAGACAGTGCTTAGTTTTGCCAAGATCTTTAATTTCAAATTCCTTCTTTAAGTAATTTATTGTTTCATCAATCTCTTCTGGAGTTCCAATCAAATTTATGTCATCAACATAAACTGCTAAGATAGCAAATCCCTTTACCGATTTCTTTATAAAGACACATGGACAAATGAGATTGTTTTCGTATCCTTCTTTTACCAAATATTTACTAAGACGGTTATACCACATTCTTCCAGATTGTTTCAGTCCATATAGTGATCGTCTTAGTCTTAATGAGTACATGGACTTTGATTTTGCTTCAGGCAATTTATATCCATCTGGAATTTTCATGTAAATGTTGGTATCTAATTCACCATAAAGATAAGCTGTCACAACATCCGTTAATCTTATATCGAGTTTTTCAGAAACTACAAGGCTTATCAAATATCGGAATGTTATGACATGCATGACAGGGGAGTAAGTTTCCTTAAAGTCAAAACCCGGTCTCTACAGGAAACCTTGTGCGACAAGTCGTGCCTTGTACCTCACGACTTCATTTTTATCATTTCGTTTTCTAACGAATACCCATTTATAACCTACTGGTTTAACATTTTCTGGTGTTTTTTCTATTGGTCCAAATACACCATGTTTTTGAAGTGAATCTAGTTCCACTTGGATAGCATCTTTCCATTATGGCCAATCGTGTCTTTTTCGACATTCATTTATGCTATTTGGTTCATTATCATCATTCTCATTATTCTCATTATGGTCATGACCTTCAATTATTTCAGTAGCTACTGCGAATGAGAATACATCATCAATTATTATTTTACTCCGATCCCATATTTCTCCGTAGTTCGTATAAAATATTGAGATCTCATTATTATTAGGTACCATTTTATCGTTGGAATCTTCTTTTATCTCTTCTGGGATAATGTTTCCTTCCGCGCTTCTAGGAGAATTGGGATTTTCATTTGAGTGATCTTTTTGATCATTTATAACCTCTTCAGGAGGTTCCTTAATTGATGATTTTTCATTAGACTTTCTTTTTCTAGGCGCCAAGTCTTTTGAACCAATTGGCCTTCCACGTTTTTGTCTTGCTTTAGATTCATTTGCTGCTATATTTATTTTTGATCCTTCAGGGACATCAATTTTTGCTGGTGCATTTGCTGCTGGAATGTGAGATTTAGTTATTTTTGCGGTGTCACTAAATGCATCCGGCAGTTGATTTGCAATATTTTGAATATGCAAAATTCTTTGTACCTCATATTGGCATTGTTTAGTACGTGGATCCAAATAAGACATAGATGGATTATTCCATGATATTTCACGCCGTTCTACTGGAACGGTCTTTTCTCCCCCTAACGGCGGAAAGATTGTCTCATCAAATTTACAGTCTGAAAATCTTGCAGTGAAGACATCACCTGTAAGAGGTTCAAGGTAACGAATTATCAATGGGGAATCAAATCCCACATAAATTCCCAACCGTCGTTGAGGACCCATTTTAGTACGAAGTGGTGGATTAATAGGTATATGCACAGCACAACCAAATTTTCGTAAATGTGAAATATTTGGTTGAAATCCAGTTAAGAGCTGTGATGGTGAAAGCTGACGATAAGCTGTTGGTCTAATTTTAACCAATTTCGATGCATGCAAAATTGCATGCCCCCAAGCTGAAACAGGTAGTTTTGATTGCATAAGCAATGGTCTTGCAATAAGTTGCAAGCGCTTAATTAACGATTCTGCTAGACCATTTTGAGTATGAACATGAGCTACTGGATGTTCAATTTCAATCCCCAATGATAGACAATAATCATCAAATACTTGAGAAGTAAATTCTCCAGCATTATCTAGTCGAATCGATTTAATTTGATGATTAGGGAAGTGTGCTCTCAATTTTATTATTTGAGCAAGTAGCTTGGCAAATGCCAAATTTCTTGTAGAAAGTAAACAGACATGTGACCAACGAGTTGATGCATCAATCAATACCATAAAATATTTGAATGGTCCACATTCAGGGTGGATTGGGCCACATATATCACCTTGAATTCTTTGTAAAAATGTTGGAGATTCAGAGGTGATTTTACTATATGAAGGTCGAGTGATTAATTTTCCTTGTGCACATGGGGCACATAAGTAATCACTTGGGAAATTCAATTGGTTTGATAAATCATGTCCGTTTGAGTTTTTGGCAATTTTACGCATCATAGTTGATCCAGGATGACCCAAGCGATCATGCCAAAGAATCAATGTCTTTGTATTTGTGAGCTTCTGGCTCATATTTATAGAGTGAGATTCAACTATGCCAATTTTTGTAAAATATAAACCAGTTGAAATTGTACCAAATTTTTCTAGGATAAGCTTCTGGCTTTCAATTCTAGAAATAACACAAAGATATTCTTTGTTGTTTTCATTTATAGTTTCAATATGGTATCCATTCATTCTTATATCTTTGAAACTCAGCAAATTTCTTTTAGAGTTGCTTGAGTATAATGCATTCTGAATAAAGATATGCGTACCATTTGGTAATATTATATGGGCTCTTCCGGGCCCGTCAATTATATTAGCAGATCCAGCTATAGTGGAGACTTTAGCTGAGAAATTTTTAGATAGTTCAGAGAAAAACTTCTGGTTTTTCAAAATTGTATGAGTAGTTGCACTATCTAGTAAGCATATATCATCACCCGAATGGCGTTCCATACCTTAAGAATTAAAGACAATGATTAGTCAATCATTAAAAATTTGTATGCATAAATAAATGTAATGTAAACAAACAAAGTAATATGATTAAAATAGGCTATTGATTAAAAACAACATCCACATTACACATTACTAGTACTGCAAAGGGAAATACAATTAAATGAACACAAACTTCAAACTGATTTATTGATGCAAGCTAATGAAATAAAACGAAAGTCACAAACTTCAAGACATTTCTAATTGATCAACTCGGTCATATCATCGATCATTGCACTTAGATTTTCATCATTAATGAAATTTCCATTGCCATCTTCAAAGAAATCATCTAACTTAGTGTTTTCAGGTAACTTTTCGGCATTATTTGCCTCAATATTCTTCGAGCGATGATATTCTTCAACTATTTTCTTTGATGATCTACATGTACGTGACCAGTGACCAGATCGTCCACATCTATAACAAACTTCCTCATAATGCCTTTTACTTTCTGAAGCTGAATCATTGTTCTTTATAGGCTCAATTTTCTTTTGTTGCTTTTTAAAGTTGGTGGTTTTGTTACCTTTAAAACCACCATAATCACCTCTGCTAGAGTTATATCCACGTCCACGACCATGTCCTCTACCTCGACCTCGACCCCTACCTCTTCCAGAGTGGGCAAAATTAGCATTAACTTCAGGTAATGCAGTTGAACCAGTTGGTCTTGAGGAATGGTTTTTTATAAGCAATTCATTATTTTGTTCAGCAATTAGTAAGCATTCTATGAGTTCAGAATATTTTGTAAAATGACGCTCTCGATATTGCTGCTGCAGGAGTATATTCGAGGCATGAAATGTTGAGAAAGTCTTTTCAAGCATTTGTGCGTCATCCACCTTTTCTCCACATAATTTTAATTTAGAAGTGATTCTAAACATTGCAGAATTATATTCTCTTACGGACTTAAAGTCCTGAAACCTCAGGTTCAACCACTCTTGCCTAGTGTTTGGAAGTATGACCGTCTTCTGGTGGTCATAACGCTCCTTCAGGGAGTTCCATAAGTGGAGAGGGTCTTTTTCAGTCAAATATTCTGTTTTTAGATCGTCATGGATATAACGTCTTAAAAATATTAGAGCCTTTGCTTTGTCCTGCTGGGACATAGTATTGCCATTTTTAATGGCATTTTCTAAGCATTGAGATTGCAAATGAATCTCAGCATCCAGTATCCATGATAAGTAGTTGTCTCCAGATATATCCAAAGCTTTAAATTCAAGCTTGGCGATGTTTGTCATTTTGTGAACTTTTTGGAGAGAGGAAAAGTAACGAGTTTATAAAGAAATGCAAGAACAATTCCTTTACCTGCTGTTGTAAAGGAAATAAGAAATAGAATGTATGTGGATATATTCTAAAAGACTCGTCTGCACTAATATATATAATAGGATTTTGAATATAAATAGCCTTAGAATTGGAATGGTCAGAAGAGAAACGGTCAGAGTAATTAATATTTAATTACTTGCTGAGAAGTTGGAAAGTTTGAAGGTGAATAGGTTGAGGTCAATAATTAATTCGCATTCCTTCGTGCTGATAACGTGTTACAGAATAAAGAGAATGGAGGCAATTAGGGAGAGAACAATTCTATTGAATGAGAGAGATATATCTTTACAATACAATCAAGCTTCATATTTATAGACTACTTATGCAGTGCAGATTACAATAATGCCCTTTCATATTTAGCATATTCATCCCTATTATTAATGTATATTACAACATAGTGTTAATTTTATAAATCTAGTCAAACAATAATATCAGTAAACAAGTTTCAATCAAATTCAACACATTAAAGTAAACCGTTTTCTAGTTTTTGAAGAAAAGTTACCGACTCACCTAAAGCAGCAATAAATGAAAATATATAGTACTAAAATCTGATCCAAATTAAAGTGGGGGTACTGGCAATTTAATATCCTCTTAGATATAAGTCAATAAATCAAAATCTATAACCTCTGTTTATGTGCATCTTTTTTAAAGAGGAAAAAAACCAACATACAAATGAAAGAACGCATAAAATAGTATAGAAATAAAATAGTCACAAAGAATAATTACAATCTCATGAAGAATTAGCAAACAGATCAATGAAGTCAAACGTTGAAAATAGTAACTTCTCAGTGAAAAATTAAAATATATTAAATCAAGTAGAGGGAAAAGATTGTTTATACATTGTCAAAATTGCAAAATAAATAATTAGCATTGTCTTTTCTCAGCGTTACCTTCTAAGTGAGCAATGAAAATAAGCAAGTATCAAAATTTGCAATATGTGTCCTGCTTTCCGTATAATTCAATCTTCTTTTATAAAACTTCAATCATTCTTGTGACATTTCAAAATTTGAGGGCTGTCAGCAGAACCTGCTCCCCTCTTGTGCCTAGTTTCACCTCTAGTGAGATCATGCCAGCACCCATTTGATTTAGGGGAAAAAAATCTGAAAGTTGTTATTTGTCAAGAAGTTTGAGGGACTAAAAAACTTAAGGTATCAACTTTATTCGTGCTAAAACTTAAACACACATGAACTGGAAAATTTTGTAAACTTGGCCCATCATATCCTCAATTTGGGAGTTTAAAGAAAAAATGAAAACTTTGATCCATGCTGACAGTTTCAACATGGATAAGTCCATAATCACTGTTCAATATTGAATTCCATATTGTTATAAATTGAGTAGCTCATGAAGTTTTCACTACAAGTAAAAAGGCAATTTCGACAGCTGAAAACCGTCGGCTGCCGTCGGAAGCCGTTGAAAAATGTCATAGAAAAATAAGGCATCAGGGTGCAATGTTTCCGATGGTTTTTGACATATCTCGTCATTTATATCTCCGACGGCTTCCGACCATCGCCGACGGATTCCGACGGCCGTCGAAAGCCGTTGGAATTTTTTTCTTCTGAAATCTGTCGGAAGCCGTCGGGAGCCATCGAAAAAGCACAACCTGAAAGTTGTGTGAAGCTGTCGAAAAATACAATCTGAAAGCTGTCGGAAGACTCGGGAGCCGTCGAAAAAACACAATCTGAAAGCTATCGGAAGCCGTCGGAAAAATACAATCTGAAAGCCGTTGGAAGCCGTCGGAAATCTGCTGAATTTTTTTTACATTTCTGCTGCAATATAGCCTTTCATACACGAATCCCATACAAACACTATTCCACAAATACTGTAGAATCCAATATATAATATTCCAACCAAATATCAAAAACCAAACTATATACAATTCACCAAACAAAAAAATACATAAAATTAAGTCAACATACATAATCATCACCCAAACTAATGTACAATACATAATAATATCCACAACACCAAATGTTCTATCAATCCATAACATCCCAACATCCACATAATTATACAATAAAACAACTAAGTGTAGCATATCATAGTATATAAATCAACAATTACCTCCACCGCCCACCAAATCATACAAAACAGAAAAAAACTTACCAAACAAAGCAATCAATCTTGTCCAGAACCTGAGCCAGCAGAGGAAGGGAAGCGGCCACCATACTGCTGCATGTACTCGGCGATACGCTGGTCTAGCAACTGTGTGGTCTCTATGGCATGCCGACGGTTCTGCTCCTCAAGCTGCGCCACTCTAGCCCGCAAATCTTCGATCTCTGCTAGATCGATTCGAGCTCTAGTCTGCCTACCCTGTCTCTGACTGCTGGCCTGTAATAAATATTTAATTTAGCTCTGTGACCTCTGTAAGTGTATGTGTAGGTATGTGAATGATTAGCAGTGTGATAATGTTATCTAATTTAATTTATGATGTTTATGTAAGTGTATATGCATGTTGATAACATCTTAGATTGTGGTAACACCAAATAACTATATTGACAAGATTGTTGATTTATATTTTGAAATATTATAACTTTGAAAAAATTTAGCATAAGTAAAGTAACTATCGGGAATGATGAGAGCAATAAATTTGAAATTACTCCTTAATTGCCAATATATTATTTACTTACTACTTGATTGCCAAATCCGTATCATCTGTTATGCTCCGATGGATCCATAATTGACTCAAAAATAGCATCAACCTCATCCGTCGTCAGCTGATCTCGACCCGTATCAGCAAGGAGTTTCCGGCGCTGCTCCATAAACTTTTTCTGCATTAATACATTAATATCATCATATTTTATTTCATTATATTTTAACAAGCAGAATAATTACTAATGCTGCATAAAATGAAATATGCTTACATGGTGCTTGCTGGATTTATCGTCGTGCCATGTATATGAAACTGTCCTGTCTGGATTTACATGCTTGACAGCATGTGTACGAGTAAACACGTCCATATAACCCTCGAGACCATGCGCATCGGCTTCTTGAAAATTGATTATTACATGCGATTATTGTACATTTAAAATTACATAGCACAAACTATTTACAATTTGCATTCAGTAAATTTACCAACTTCTGCCGATATTACTGAAATGACTTCGACCCTCTACGATGAGTGGTGGGATTTTTATTTCTGTTTGCAGAGTTTCTTTCTGGCTCTGCCTGTACATTCAAAATTTGATACATATTTATCGATCATGTATTTTATGATATTTACTACCAGTCAAATAATTTTAAAAAAAAAATAGTATACTTGCCTTCGCCTCGTCAGTTCCAGTATTCTAACCATGCTTGCAATACGCTCTTCCCCATCCAACGTGGTTTCTTACCTGATTTTTTGATTTCGGATATCGAGTCTCTATAGTTTTTACGCATCTTCTTCGTCCAATATTCTCGTGCCAACCGCATCTCGTCTGTCTGAATGTCTATCTCAGTCTGTGTTTCATGATAAAAAGTAAAAAGAATATTAAAATTGCAAACGATACATAGTACAAACCGAATTAAAAATAGAAAAAAGAAAAATATACTTACTAGGACATCCTGCCAAATACACTTTACTATGTAGGGAAGGATGTTATCCCACTTCGGCCAACACGCACTCCTCCTACTTCGGTAAGAAGCTCTAAAAACATCCAAAACAACCTTCGAGGGAAGTAGGTCGAACCGCCTGTTTTTGAATATGACACGGATAAGTACATACATATATCAAAAAAAAAATAAGATGTTGAACAAAATTTAATTCTTACCCCTCTGCTCTAGGTACTAAAGAAACTATATGACGCTGTGATACTTGCGATGGACCACTGCCATCGCCTCCTGAAGATCGGGAAGAGCTTCTACCTCTGGATGACATTAGGATAAACCTGTGACATATATACAAATCATTTCAAAAGAGAATAATAACATGATAGTGAAATATATTTCATATGTAAATGAGTACATCAACGGTATAAATTGCTAAATTAATGACTGAAATGGAAATAGAAATGGAAGTGTGTTATACCTGATTCATAATGGGTCTCATGTTCCGACGATAAGCAGACTACATTGCATTTTTAATAAAAATTGCTAAATAAATAATAAATGGAAATAACATAAAACATGTAAACAATGGTAAACGTGCAGATTTGTTTTCCTAGTTACATCAATTTCATAATACATCAAGAATTCAACATAGTTACATCAATTGCAAAAAAAATCAGATTCAGATTTTTATCAATCATCATCGTCTTCTGATTCAGATTCGGTCTCGTTTTCTACGATATTTTCCTCTACACTATCAAACGCTTCTATCAAAATATTTGATTCATCGATCAAAAGACCAAAATCTGTATGATCGTCTGTAATTATTATTTCGTTATTTTTCTCAAGATCTGCCTGATAAGCTTGTTCATTTGGAATATTCTTCCCATCGAATGTAAATCTGGCCTTTGTTTTAAAAACTGCAGACCAATATGCTTTATCTCTTTTTAGAAACAGATAAGGAGCGTAATAAACTTGCAATGCTTGTTTGGCTAGTGCCAAAGGATCGTACTTGTGATAGTGCGATGTATGATTTATTTCAATAAGATTATAATCCTTGTGCACATTAATTTCAGAACCTGGAGCATTGCTAAACCAATTGCATCTAAATAGAAACACCTCCTCCGCGGGTCGTGAGAAATATGTCGGTTGCAAAAAATTTGTTAGAACGCCATAAAAATCATTTATGTGATTTTCTATATAGTCACTACCTTTAACAAATAACCAGTATTATTCGTTAATTTTTCTGCACCTATTCTTTGGTGTTAAATTTATATCCATTGAAGAAACATATTGGATATGTCTTGACCACTCTTTTTGGCCCATCGCAAAATGTTTCAGCCCTTCGCCAACAACACAATTTCTCGGCTCATAAACGTAATTTGAAAACCAACCGAAAAATTCTTTACTGAGATCTTCGTTCGGATGTTTACGTTCATAAACACTGTATATATAAATAAATTATTACATTAGGTTATACACGCGCATGCATTACAGAAAAAAATAAAGCACAAATTATTATTTTAGAATACCTAACAAACGATGCAACCTCGGCACAATTTAAAAGAATATAAGTGTGTGCTACATGAAGATCTCTATCGTCTAGCCATATTTCTACACATTTTCCAGAAGGCCGACCATGTTGTCTAAAATTAGATAACATTACTTTAGAGGACTCTTGTTCATCGCCTTCGTCATTCCGAGAAATACTTTCAAATGATATATTCACACGTTCATTGAAAGAGTGAGAGAAAAAAAATGAAGCTTCTTCTTTGATGTAAGATTTACATATCGAACCTTCAACTCGTGCTTTTTGCCTCACCTTTTTCTTCAGATGATTTAGATATGTATGAAAAATTAATTTACATTAACTTCGTCTTTCAAATGTAATTAAATTATGTGATAACATATTACATACCTCTCAAATGGATACATCCATCCATATCGGCCAGGACCTCGAAGTCGTGCTTCAGATGAGAGATGAACAGGTAAATGTTCCATTAAATTTAAAAAAACCGGTAGAAATATTTTCTGTAATTTGCAGAGCAATATAGGAACATCTACTTCAAGTATACGTAAACGTTGCACTTTTAAAGTAGTCGAACAAAGCTCTTTGTAAAACATACTAAGCTCCCTTCCAAACTTTTAACAGTAGTAGTTCTTTGAACATTGGGAAATAAATTTTCCAACATTATGTGACAGTTGTGGCTTTTCATTCCGTTCAATCTACCGTTTCTAAAGTGAACACATCTACTAAAATTTGATGATATCCTATCAGGAAATTTTAACCTTTCCACCCATTTTAACACAGCCTTAACTTGATTATTATCTAATTCATAACATGCTTTGGGTTTTTTACTGCCATTTGGTTTCATATGAAGCTCGGGATGTTTGCATAATTCTTATATATCGCGTCTTGATTTCAAATCATCCTTCGTCTTCCCTTTCACATTCAAAATTGTGTTAGAAACATTACCATTCACATTGTGCATCATGTCTATATTATGATGAAGCAGAAGATGTTCCAATACGGCAACTCCCAAAAAATAGTTTATTTGCACCAGTTATGAACAATCGATTTGCCTTCGATTTCTGTTTGCACTTCAGTTTCATATATCTTTGGATAGTCCCTAACAAGTTCATATATGTCTTCACTTGACCATATCGTCGGTGGTTGTCTAATTTCTACTCTATTAGCTAAGAAGTTTTTCTTGTCTCCTCTGAAGGGATGATTCACATGGAGAAAATATCGATGACAGTTAAACCATGAAATTTTCTTACCATGAGGTAAAGAAAATGCTCGTGTTTCATCCATGCATTATGGACATGCTAGACGACCGGTAGTACTCCATCCTGAAAGCATTGCACAGACAGGAAAATCACTTACAGTCCACAACAAATAAGCAAACATACGAAATTTTTTCTTCTTGGACACATCTTATGTTTCCCACTCCTTCGTTCCACAATATTTTTAACTCCTCGATCAACGGTTGTAAATATACATCGATTCCTTGTGTCGGATCGTTAGGGCCAGGAACAATAACAGTAAGTAACATATATTGCATTTTCATGCACATTCATTGAGGTAAATTATATGGTGTGACAATAATGGGGCATGATGAATATTTAGAACCAAATTGGGAAAATGGCGAAAAACCATCCGTACATAATGTTGGATCATAGGTTTTGATTGCTGACAAAAATTCACGAATCTACGACTACGACATCATCCTGACTCAACGACTCAAAGTATGGTTCATATAGTTATATATTTTAATAAGAGTCATGAAATATGTATATAGAGTCTAGTTAGTACTTTGTTAAAATCTTTCCTCAAGAATCATCATTCACATAAACTTGCATGCATATTTTAATCAAAATCAAGTTTTCAAAAAACGCATGGAGCGGGGCTCGAACCCAAGTCACTAGATTGGAAGGTAAGTACTCTAACCAAATGAGCTACTGCAGTTTTTTCTTAACAATAGAATTCAGTCGACTGAATACAATCAACCAGTCGACTGAATCTGTGCATTTTAACATAAATGTGCATGTTTTTAAATTCAATCGACTGGATAATCTAAGTCAGTCGACTGAACCTGATCCCGAGAGTTTTTTACACTCTGTAATCAGTCAACTGACCATAAACGACCAGTCGACTGACCTGAACCTAACTGTCATATTTCTGAAGGACATCTTCCTCTGCGAAGGGAAGCAACTCTTCGCTGAACGGAAATGGACGCTCCTCTTCGTCAGAACCCTTCACCAATGGCAGTAACTCTTCAACTACTATATATAGATACTCCCAAACACTTCATATTTATCGATTTTCATTCTAACTCTCTAATACTCTTCTTGTGCTTTAATATTTACATTCAAACAGTGAGCATACATTTTTATTGCTTGGAATCTCCAAATTAACTTTCATAACCTTCGATTCTTAGCATTACCTTCCTTTCATATCTTCGCATACACTTCATACACTTGAGGGTTTGATTATAGGAAGTTTGTACTATCAAAGACAAATCAGTGTTATCAAGAACACACAGTGTCAAATATACTTTTGTATTTGTTGAAGTCCTGTTCTGCTGCTCAGGCGTGAAGTCCTCTTCGGCTGCTGAGGCGAAATCATGTTCTGCTGCTCAGGTCCCTGTTCTGCTGCTCAGGGTTGTATAGACCTGTTCCTCCGGCTTAAGTGAGGGTTGTTGTAGTGAAATTCCAGAAGAAGTATGAGACTGGACGTAGGACGGTGCTCCGAACCAGTATAAAATCTCTGGTGTCATTTTACTTACTGCATTCATATTCCGCGTTATTTGCTATCTATACTTCTGTATTACTGTTTATCCATATTATACGGTCCTACACACTTTCATTTGGTATCAGAGCAAGACATCTTATAACCGTTACAAAGTTATCTGATATCTTGCTAATATGGAAAACAACACCACTAATACTAGTTTTATTGAAGGTCAATCCACTGCACGACCTCCATTCTTTAATGGTTTAAACTATAATTATTGGTCTACTCGTATGCGAATCTATATGCAATCTAATTGTTTTGAATCATGAAATATCACACAGAATGAATACACTCTTCCTACTGGAGAATATTCCACTTGGTCAAACTCACAAAAATTAGATGCCACTGCCAATGCTAAAGCTATGAACATGTTATTTTGTGCACTAGATAGAAATGAATTTAATCGTGTTAGCATGTGTCAAACTGGTTATGAAATATGGAGAACGCTTAAAATTACTCATGAAGGAACTAACAAAGTCAAACAAAGCAAAATCTCCATGCTCAAAAATCAGTTTCAAAACTTTAGAATGAAACAAGATGAATCCATTAATGATATGTATTCTAGATTTCAAGATATCTATCATTCTCTATTAGGATTAGGAGAAAAAATTTCTGATTTTGATATAGTATCAAAAATCCTAAACTCTTTAACGGATGAATGGGAAAGAAAGGTCATAGCTATTGAAGAAGCAAACGATCTTTCAACTATGAAACCAGAAGAGTTAATAGGAAATCTAATGTCATATGAAGTGAATTTGCAGGCAAAGAAAGTTCAAGCACAAGACAAGAAGAATCTAGCGTTTCAAGCAGAACAAGATGACTCTGACTCAGATGAAGAGGATATGGCATTTATTGCTAAGAATTTCAAAAAGTTTTTGAAATTCAAAAAGAATAACAAGGGCAAGAGCTACAAAAATAATTCTAGCAACAATAACAACAATAAACCATCATCATCTGTCATGGAATGTTATGAATGTCATAAGAAGGGTCATATGAAAAAAGATTGTCCAAAAAAATAGAAAAACAAATTCAAGAAGAACAAATTCAAGAAGAAAGCATTTTCTGTAACATGGGATGATTCTTCATCATCAGAAAGCGACAGTGACAGTGACACAGAGCAAGCAAATGTATGCTTCATGGCTTCAAATGATGATGTAAGTGAACTAAGTTTTGAAGATTTAGTTGAACTTATTTTTGAACTAGTAGATTTTGTAAAACAGACTAAAAAATATAATAAGGAGTTACAAGGAAAACTAAATAGATCTGAATTGGAAATTAGTATGCTTAGAGATGAAAAGAAAATTCTTGAAGAAGAACTTGAAAAATCTCAAGAATCTAATTCTAATTTAGCTTCACAACTTTCTATGATAACTCAAGAATTAGAAATTCAGAAGAATAAAAATGATGATTTATCAGTTGAAATTAATGATTTAAAATCTAACACTAAAGTATTAGAGTTAGAAAAATCTAGTCTTAAAACTAAGCTAGAAGATATTAATAAAAATATTTCTAATTTTAATAAAGGACGAGAAAATCTTTCTAAAATAATAGAAAATTCTCTGTCTACTTCAAATAAAATGGGTTTAGGATATAATAAAACTGATCGTAGAAATAGCACTAGATATGCTTTCATGTATAGTAAAAATGATAGTGCTAGTACTAAATTTCGAGTAAAGCCTAAATCCAATTTGTATAGAAATTCAAATACTACTATGACCTATAATGTTGATAATTTCTTTAGAAGTGCAAAATCATTAACAGGAAATATGAATAAAAATTATCTAAGTATATGGGTTCCTGTTAATTGGAAAAATAGAGAAAAATACATTGATGATTATTTTGATATGGTAGTTAATAATGAAAATTATATTTATAAAGGTTCAACTACACCCAAATGGGTATGGTTTCCTAAAAAATAGGAAATTATAAGAACCTTAGGTATCGCATGCTTTAAATGTTAATTTTTTCTGATACCTTACATTATAAGTAGTAGTTATTTTGTTTTATATTGCTCTATGTTAACACTTATGTAAAATATATTTTATATCGTCATATAAACTCTCCTTTTTGTCGATGACAAAGGGGGAGAAAGATATTGCTCTCTAACACTATTTGCAGGAATAAACCATGCAAGCACAGATTAAGGGGAAAAAAAGATTAAATAGGAATATATAGCATAGATTTAGGGGAAGAAATCTATAGCACAATTACAGGAAGATATTCAGTGAGAGAGATAAGATCAACAAAGCTTGTCAAAGATCCGTTCGTAGAAAATGGAGTTGTCATCATCAAAAAGGGGGAGAATGTTGGATCATAGGTTTTGATTGCTGACAAAAATTCACGAATTTACGACAACGACATCATCCTGACTCAACGACTCAAAGTATGGTTCATATAGTTATATATTTTAACAAGAGTCATGAAATATGTATATAGAGTCTAGTTAGTGCTTTGTTAAAATCTTTCATCAAGAATCATCATTCACATAAACTTGCATGCATATTTTAATCAAAATCAAGTTTTCAAAAAATGCATGGAGCGGGGCTCAAACCTAGGTCACTAGATTAGAAGGCAAGTACTCTAACCAAATGAGCTACTGCAGTTTTTGCTTAACAATAGAATTCAGTCGACTGAATACAATCAACCAGTCGACTGAATCTGCGCATTTTAACATAAATGTGCATGTTTTTAAATTCAGTCGACTGGATGATCTAAGTCAGTCGACTGAACCTGATCCCGAGAGTTTTTTACACTCTGTAATCAGTCAACTGACCAAAAACGACCAGTCGACTGACCTGAACCTAACTGTCATATTTCTGAAAGGACATCTTCTTTTGCGAAGGGAAGCAACTCTTCTCTGAACGGAAATGGACGCTCCTCTTCGTCAGAACCCTTCACCAATGGCAGTAACTCTTCAACTACTATATATAGATACTCCCAAACACTTCATATTCATCGATTTTCATTCTAACTCTCTAATACTCTTCTTGTGCTTTAATATTTACATTCAAACAGTGAGCATACATTTTTATTGCTTGGAATCTCCAAATTAACTTTCATAATCTTCGATTCTTAGCATTACCTTCCTTTCATATCTTCGCATACACTTCATACACTTGAGGATTTGATTATAGGAAGTTTGTACTATCAGAGACAAATCAGTGTTATCAAGAACACACAGTGTCAAATATACTTTTGTATTTGTTGAAGTCTTGTTCTGCTGCTCAGGCGTGAAGTTCTCTTCGGCTGCTGAGGCGAAATCCTGTTCTGCTGCTCAGGTCCCTGTTCTGGTGCTCAGGGTTGTATAGACCTGTTCCTCCGGTTTAAGTGAGGGTTGTTGTAGTGAAATTCCAGAAGGAGTCTGGGACTGGACGTAGGACGGTGCTCCGAACCAGTATAAAATCTCTGGTGTCATTTTACTTACTGCATTCATATTCCGCGTTATTTGCTATCTATACTTCTGTATTACTGTTTATCCATATTATACGGTCCTACACACTTTCACATAATCCTAATCTAACATTTCGACTCTCCGCTACAAAATTTGGATACGTTTTATCGAAATACTTCCATGCTTCTCCATCGGCCGGATGTGTCGGCATACCCTCTTCCTGCTTTCTCACACTATGTCATCTCATATTAGATACAGTTACAGAAGATGCATATAATCTTTGAAGCCTTGGAGTGATGGATAAGTAATGCATACACTTGTACAGAACTTCCTTCCCCTTCTTTTTTCTTGGTTTGTATCTCTCCTGATTACAAATTTTACAATTTCTAAGGTTTGCGTCTGCTTTTCAAAACAATATGCAGCCTTTTAAACATGTATCTATTTTCTGATAAGGTAAACCAAAAGCCGACATAATTTTTTAACTTCATAGTGATTTTCACACATTAGATTATCGGGCGGCATATGTCCTTTTGTAGCTTGTACAACAGCCGTAAACCCAGCTTCAACGATGTTGTATTTTGACTTCGTCGCAATGTATTTTGCGATTACTAACAGTTGAGTGCCGCTTTTACAACCATCTCAAATAGGTTTCTTAGCAGCATCTAGTAAACCATAAAAAATTGCTTCAATATTTGGTTCTTCAACATTTCCATCATCGTCGTCAACTTCAAACATAGGAAACATTGATCGCGCTGCATCTTCGACCATATTTTCTATACGGGTCGTCGTAACTACTTCCTTAATGACACTTTTAGACACAGAAGTATTTGCTACAACTTCTTCATGCGGATCTCAAATATAATACTCGGGTACGAAACCGTTTTGGCACAACTGAACTTTCACAATATCTGGTAAAAAATACTTCAAATGTCTACACCTACTACACGGACAATGAATTTCTGGATCGTTTCCGTTATTACTTAAAACGAATTCAACAAATACGTTTATACCATTATAAAAATCTTCTTTTATTGAGCCTCTCGGTCCTTTTCTTTGGTACATCCATCTCCTCAATCAATAAAATAATCAGTCATTTTTCCTATTTGAGAAAATGAATCACAAGTACAAAATTTAATATTTATTTTCAAGAATATAAATTCGAAAAAGATTATTTTCATGGTCGTATAATATTTGAATTTAAAGAACTATTTCACAAATTAAAAAATATTTTCATATATGATACATTTTATTTTTTAACGTATCGATACAAAATTTTGTACAAAAAGATTTTTTTTCCATGGTCAATCATCCTACTTGTCATTACAAACACAGTAAATGTTTGCGTTTCGTATATTACTTCGTCTCAAACGATTCAATAAAATTTCGACAGCATTTCTTTTTTGTTCCCTGCAGTGTATACAAATACAAATGCGTGTATGCACGAAACAAAAAAGAAAAGTCATGCCGAATTTTTATGAACCGTTTGAGACGAATTAGTATACAAAATGTAAATGCTTACTGTGTTCATAACTTATCCAATACATGGACAAATCCAACAAACATTGTACCAGATGAATATAAATGGTCGTTTTTTGAAAAAGACGACTATTTGTATAACGATCATGTACAACACTCGTCAGACGGGGCCAAAAACTCTCTAAGGGACATTAGTTAATTAGATATGCGCATTTTACGAAAAAATACAGTTTTACTAACCGTTCATATTTATAAAAATATATTTTAATTTAACACATTTATTCAACATATTACATCAACTTAAGGCTGGTTTAACATTTTTATCATTTTTAAATGCACACAATTATAATTTAGACCCATGCATTTTTTTGTTGCATTAGTCAATTCGTGCACAATATAATACTCTTAGCTCGTGCACTCATTTTATCTTATTCTAACTAACGCAATACAATGATAGCAGCGCCACACACATATACAATCATAGAATCAAGGCATACACAACGATTTACATATACACGAACAACCACAAATTATATACGTTTTTCACAATTTCACGATAAAAGATAAAATAGGTATACATGAAATGCTAGAAACTATTATAACACTATTGAAAATAATTTCAATTACCAATTAGCCCTAATTTATCAACTAATGCAAATCTAGAAATAGGGTAAAAATTGAATTTTTCGCGAAAATAAGAGATTATACCTGAGCTAGAAAGCAAGAGAGCTTGAATTCATAGCCGGAGAGGATGCCAAAATACGAAATTAGTGATTGGAGGCTTGGGGAGTGAATTTGAGATTTTGTAAATAGGTTTTAGGTTTTGCTGAAATGAGGAAGAAAAGGCTCGGCTGGCGCCTGTAGTATGCGATTTTCGGACGGCTTCTGACGGTCGCCGACGGGGCCCGTCAGAAGCCGTCGCCCTCACCTATCGCTATCTAACCATTTTCTAGTAGTGTTTGTACTTAACGTGAATGAAATGCAAAAGCATGCAATCATATCCAAGTATTTAAACTTTTAAAGGGCTGTTTGGATTGACTTAAATAAGTCGTTTTTTCTTTTTGCAAGCCAAAACCTATTCATTTTGACTTTCAAAAAGCTAAAAAGCGACTTATTTAAGTAATTGCGATTAACTTAAAATACAAAATCTATTTATACAAAATCAAATGAGAAAAACAAGCATAAAAGTTACTAGTTTTAAACTATTTATTTCAATATATCAAGTAGACAAACTTGTACAGAACACGATATAATGCATGTCTTTACTTCAAATATTTAAAAATCATGCTTTTAGCAAAGTAATTATGTGAAAACATGATTTATATGTCCATGTAGTTTTATGACTATTGATCAGTAAAAATACATGACTAATACCACTTGTGAAATGTGCCTATCTAGAACTATTGTGCATCCACTGTATTTGTGTTGTCATATATACATCATGGTTTCTTTCCAAGAATAATTTTCAGAAAGATTTGAATGTAGTATGAAATTTATTCAAAATATACTTTAACAAAAATTTAGGTGATGTCTATAATTTTGAAAACCATTACCATACATAAATGATAAGCACTAATTCCTATGTTGTATCCAAAATTTTCGGAATTTCACATGATCTCTTTGAGGGTTGAGTTTGAATTAAGATGCTAACTTGCCAAATTATCCACATAATAAATAAAATACATCCAAAAAATTCGTCTGAAGACATTTATATTTGCTAGGCATGTATTTTAGATGATTATCTCATGTAAAAAAGGATTAGATATCTGATTAAAGATCAAACATTTAGCATTTAAATAACCATAAATAGAAAACCAAAAAACACGAAGAACCAATCCACTGAATACATATGTTTGAAAATCATGACAGCTTCCAAATCAAAAGTCGTGCTCCTAAAAGAAAGCTCCATAAAATTACTTTTCAATGCTTATATACTTCTTCCATTTTCGAGTTACATCTTTCTGCCATTTCCGACTAACTAATTGTGAATTATAGACATATGGAGATTGCAAGAGGAGATCTTGAATAGGGAATTCAATTTGGGGCAGAATTGTACGGGTGAACTCTAATTCTTTTTATTCTGAGATTCCGTGTTAGAGAACCTCATATTATCACAAAACCAATTGGTTAATATGATGGAAAGTCTCTTAGTATCTATGCAGAATTCATATTGTAAATTCTCCGATGTGGGACTAATCTCAACACGCCCCCGCACGTGTTGGGTATGATCATCCAAACACATGAACATTCATCGAGGGCGACGTGTGACACAATTAAACTCAATCTGATACCATGTTAGAGAACCTTATATTATCACAAAACCAATTGGTTAATATGATGGAAAGTCTCTTAGTATTTATGCAGAAATCATATTGTAAATTCCCCGATGTGGGACTAATCTCAACAGTCTACAATTGAATTTCGTGAGTGGGTATGGTTTATCATCCCTAACAAGAAAATGGACTTCAATGGTTGGATTGGTGTATCAATGTTTTGCTTTTTTGATTGGGTGCGGATCACTAATTAGGAACTTTTGAACTATGGGGAAATGCGCTTGAATTTTTTGTTTGAATGATACTTTATACGCAACAAATCACATATCACATGTCAATATATGTTCGAATCTGCTACATAAGTTTTAAACTTGTGACATCTCACACCAAAGTCGAAACACTTAACCGCTAGGACAATGGTGCTTGTTGCTTTTTAAAATTATTTTTACTGAGTAAGATAAAAAAAGTGAATTTCAGTTGAAATAATTAATTTATAAAGTTACTTCTTAATTTTATTTGGAAAATATTTGTCATTTGTCTTCAATTAAAAAGTAAAGTTGTGTAATGTTACTTTATAGTTTTAGGACACATTAGCATTTTTTTTCTAAATTACTTGTCATTCTTTTGACTTGAAAAACAAATCTTCATTTTAAAGTTATAAAAGCATTAGTGTTTGGAACTATTATGCAATGTTGTTGAATAAATTAAATTTTACAACATGAGAAAAAATAATGTTAAAGCACAAAGGTTCACAATATTTGATTTTTTTATTGAAAATAATAATTTTCAATTGCATACAAAATGTCATCGAGTTTAAAAATAAATATATAAAAATCACAAGAAAAAAACTTACTGTAATATGTTATGTTTGTTGTTAAAAGTTCTTTACGACTATCATGACAAATGTTGTAGAATTTTTTTTAACATATTTCAAAGAAATGTTGGCTTTATGTGTCTCTTACAATATTTTAGTAAAAAATACTATAAACAGTATACCTTTCTACAATAGATTCAAGACTTGTTGCAAATTTCATGTTGTAAAAGGGTTATTTTCTCGTGGTGTGAAATAACGAACTCAAAGCAAAAAAGATTTAATCGAGTTGCGGCTAAGCATTAGACTCGACCCCGAGTCAAGGGCTTGACTCTAGTCATCGTGATATTTTTTATACTATCGTGGGCTAATCTCTTGAATTGTCTGGTAGTGGGCTTCTGATCCGATATGACTGCTACCCCTATAAATACAAACCAAAGAGTAACCAAGAAAGGATGTGGTTTCTACCATCACTACGCGGAAGCCCCATTTCTTCTTTAACTCTTATCTTTACTCCATAGTCACCCAGTCAGTTCCTCCATGCAATTCTAAAACTTAGAATCTATCTAACACTTGTACTTGTGATTCTTTCTCTGTTAAACCCCTTGTAATCTCATATATCATCATGCAAAATAATATCAACAAAGTTAGGATTGTTTGATTTTCATAAAAATATATTATTTTGAGTAATTTAATGTTGAAATTATTTTGTTTCTAATTTAGATACTTGGTTATATTAAATCGTGATATCATTTGGAATTATTGTATGGCAGTTATTGGTGAAAAAAGGAAAAACAAGTGTATCTATTGTCACAAAGTAATTTCTGGTGGTGGCATAGCTCGTATAAAAGAACAGTTAGCAGGAAAGATAGACGACATAGTAGTATGTCCAACTATTCCCAAAGAAATTAGAAAATTTATACGAGAACATCTGAATAAAAAGAGAAGCAATCAAAATTAAGGGAAGCTCGTCCAAAAGAGCTAATAAGCATGCCTGATCAACAAAATCAAGATATCAACAGTGATGGAAGTGAAGACGATAGAGAGGTTCGACAGGCTTTTCAGGAAAGTAAAGAAAGTTATATAAACGAAGAGAGAGAATGGTCAGGTGTAAGATCTAGCGGAGCAGGTATACGATCTAGCAAACTTGTAACGACCCGCCGCTCTGACCGCCTCTAGTCGGTAATTAAACCAGCTAGAAACGTTCAAAATGACGGATTGTTAGTCAGTTTATAGAGTTTAAACAGAATCAGCCACAGAATCACAGAATAATCATAATATTATTCATAAATGAATTTTTCTTACATACATATATCAAAGTTTGTACAATGCATTAAGTTTTTATACAGCGGAATATATCTTTTATTATTGAGTACAAGAAAATTTTTCTAGAAAAACTTTAGTGGAGTGCTTTCCCCAACTCTCTCTAACTTCGCGGCCTGAAAATCTTCAAGCTGTAAAAATACTCGGTCTGACCCAAGTATTATATTCAAAAGAAAATAATACACAGGTCATTCTAATTCAAACTCAGTTATTAGTGCATAGAAGCAATAATAATCAAACAACAATTAGACGACAGTCAATATAAATTTACCTATCCGATCCTTTAACAAGTAATTGGATAACGGTAAATATAACACTTAACAGTGTTAAACAACAATTCAACAGATTCAGATTATCAATGAGATAGATGAAGGGATTATTGATGAAGATAATTTAGAAAACAATCAAAATTTGCCTAAACGGCAATTAGCAACAAAATCATCAAAATAGGTTCAAAATATATTGAATTGGCAACATAAAATAATTTTCATCAAAAAGAAAACATCATTTAAAACATTAGATTTGGTAGGGCTACAGTACACACGCGTATAATCGCCACATTTAAAATGTCAACTCCGTGGCTGCAGTTCACGCTTGCGTGCACTGCCTCGCCACTACCGTAATGAAATATGCAAAAGATCATAAATCAAAACAAAATAGTATATCAATAAAAATCAATATCGTGTGGCTGCAGTTCACGCTTGCGTGCACTGCCTTGCCACTATCGTGATGATATACTCAAAAAAATCAATGAACCAAAATTAATGAAGGTCCAAATTTCGATTCAAAATGTCGATACTACGTGGCTGCAGTTGCACGCACGCGTGCGCTGCTTCGCCACAACAACTTGTGAAATAAAACAAGTTTCCAAACAACTTATTACTGCACATTTCAACAAGTGCAAATTTTCATAAAAATGAACTGCAGTCACAAATGAATACAAGGGCGAATCTGCAATCAAAAATTTGCAGCCACCACAAGTACATAAGGCACGAAGGCTCGAATGACCCAATGCGCAAAGACAGGGGTACAAATTACATGGAAACAGCAAAAGGAGGTGAGGGCACCAAAATATGGCACCACAACACCAATATTTAAGTAACAAAACATCAGTACCAATCAAAGGCATATATACAAGAGGGGCACAGCAAATACAAACTGCACCAACACAAGTATGCAAGGGCAAACTGCAACAATAACACAGCCACCACAAGTACACAAGACTGCATTAAAAAGATCTCATATGCAAAACTTTAGCAAATCAAAACAGCATTAAGAATGCATAATGCTATCATGCCTAGAATGCAACTGCACAGGCAGGTAGGCCAGAAAACATGAAAAAGGATACAACTCAAGTCTGGTAACAACATCACAATCAAGTGCAGTTAAGTACAATAGTGAACCAAGACAGGTACACAGAAATATAGCAACACTCAAACAGGTATTTAAACATGAACCCCAAACAATATGATACAAGACAAAAGCATCTGGGTTCAAGTAGGGGTAACAAGAGAAACACACAATACAAATGAACAGGTTCATATACATCAAGGAAACAATATCTTGTGCAATTAGTATGGATATAAAACCTTTAAAGTATAATGACATGCAGTACACACACAGGATTTCCTTAAAAATATACTCATCAACAAACTTATTTCAGAGATAAACATGCAACATAATCATATATCTAAACTTTTAACAGTGATGTTACTCACAGGTTTTTATTTTTTCCTTTTATTTTATCCTAGTAAAAATATTCTTGTAACATATATTTCATATCAGAAAACGTATGCCGTTTATCAAATGCACCTGTATAGAAATCATAAGTTTTATAAAGGAAATGATTTTGAGATCAAAGCTTATGTTAAAGATCATAGAACAGAGAGCATATGATCAACAGCCTGTATAATTACTTCCAGTATTCAAGAGTACACAGAGAGTTTAAATGTAAATGTATATAAACATACTTATCTAAACTTTTAACTTGCAAAAGATCCATTTAATATTCACACCTGATTTTCACATATATACCTCTGTGAATATTTATTCACTTTAACATACTGGCAAGCAAACAAATTTTTATGTTAAGTTTTTAGAAAGTGAAGTTACTCGCAATTTAAATCTTGTTGTTTTTAAACAAATTTTGTTAAACATCTCAACATTAAACCAACCAGGAAAGCAACTAACTGATTTTGAATCTATTTTATACCCCGTAGTTTCAAACTAGAAAGAAACTAACATGCACACATATTAACTCATTCATATATATGTATGCAGTAATATCACAACAAGCATCATTATCACATCAATTACTTAAGCAACCAGCTTAACCTACTTAAGATTTAAATTTAGATGTTTACTCACAGTTTTGGGTTTTAACAGAGAACAGAGGTGAATATATATACCTATACAGACATGCATCAATTACCCAGGAAATCACATAATTACTTCCATAGAAACCACAAATGCAACCTGAGAGGTAACAGAACCGGCAGTATGGAGTGAGGGCACCATAGATATGGCACCGCAGCACTCAACGGTTAAAGGTCAATGCCGATGCCAACAAAACAATTCAACTCACTTGCCAAAGACAAGATCCTCGTCCATCAAAAAGGAACTACACAAACTGGAATAAGCATATCATCAAAAATCAAGTTTTACTGTCGAAAACAACTGCAGTGCAAAACCGTGGGCTATTGAGCAAGCACATGGATTCACAAATAAATTCCAAGTAAAAAGAATCAAGACCGAAGTCAAAGCAAGGACAAAATCACAAAATTTAATTTCCAGAAATTCGAACAATGAACCCAGAAAAAATTCATCACAGCAAACTTACAAAATCGAATGGAAACAAAAGGCAGAGATAAACAACATCAAAGCCAAAAAAAACGAACGGCTTAAGGAGTATGAAATAGATGTGAGTAGCTTAATCGTACTCACCTTTGCTTTGAAGAGGAGCACGCGAGCTAGAAGACGAACGAACAGGAGGACGAATCGAATTGAAGCCCTAATTTCGATCGAAGACGAAGAGACGAATTGGAGAGGCCGCCATTTTTTTCTTTTTTCTTTTATTTTTTTTCCGTAAGCTCTGAAATGATGAGGGAGGAGGTGCTTCGTGTTTTAAGGAGAAGGGATCGTGATTTTTGCTTGATGGAAGGCGTGAATGAAGGCGTGTTTACAGCTGATCAAGGTAAGGCCGTGTATAACTTATTATTTTATTTATTTATTTATTTTTTTCTCTTTTTTTTTCCTTTACTTTATGTTTATTTTTATATTTTTTTTCCATTTTAAATTCAATTTGTTTTGTAAATTATTTTCTTAAATAAACATATAAATGTTTTGCAGTTCATTTATCAAACATAAATTTATATTAACGTGTTTCTCAATTTATTTTATATTGATTAAAATTTTATTCCTTTTATTTAAGTTAAAGAAAATGTTATTAAACTAACTATCAATTTATAAATTTATATAAAAAAAATAATTCGTAAATCCAACTATTTTTTTTTCTAAGTTATCAGTTCGAATTTCAATTACAAATTCAATATTCAATTTCAACTTCAAAGTTAAATTCAAATTCTATTCAACTTTAAATAGATTAAATTCTAATATTTAATCGCCAATTTATTCTGATAATTTGAAATTCACGTCAAATCATCATTTAAATATTTAAAATTAATTAAATATTTTCAATTTAAATTGTTCAAAATTCAGGATCGTTACAATCTCCCCTACTTAAAAGAATTTCGTCCCGAAATTATAAGTTAGGAAAAATGATTGTTAAAATCTCACCGATATTTATACCCTACACAATTTTATCAAGTTTCAAACTCACAAATAATTATAGGATTCATTCCATTTATTTTATTTCAGCAGTTTTGTTCATCGATTTCAATAATCAAGACACAAAAGTCTTTCACTAAATTTTTGACTTACAAAAACTCAGATTTTTAAACTTGAAATCTTTCATGCTAAATATTTGCATATTACATCTTTTCCAAAACTGTGGACTTTCAAGATATTTTTAAAAATCTTCTTCCTTAATTCATTAAGTTAGAATTATGTAATTCTAATTTCAGATTATTGATTTTCTATTCAAAGTTTTGAAAATACTTGATAACTCGAAGTTTAACAAGTCCACCGTCGTTCTTACAGACATTAGGCATACGCTGGCCAGGCGCAAGACTAAAAATCTCCAAGTACTAAACATACTTGCTTCAACTCCCAGTGAAAATACTTTTTAAAAATTATTTTAAAAATGGATATGGAAAGCACGTTCCCCCATGGATCACAGTTTAC
Source organism: Allium cepa (assembly GCA_030765085.1). Taxonomy (NCBI): domain Eukaryota; kingdom Viridiplantae; phylum Streptophyta; class Magnoliopsida; order Asparagales; family Amaryllidaceae; genus Allium; species Allium cepa. The sequence continues at coordinate 453,482,223 of CM060938.1, read as the reverse complement.
CCGGCGGTTACGCTACTATCTCAGTAGAATCGCTTGTAACCTTAGATTTCTCATCACTCCTGAATTTCGCCATGGTTGTCGCCTTAGATCGCGGTCCACACGGCGGTTACGCTACTATCCCAGTAGAATCGCTTGTGGCCTTAGGCACCACGCCCCTCGAATTTCGCTTCGGTTTCCAGATCGCAGTTTACTCGGCAGTTGCGCCACTATCTCAGTGGAATCGCTTGTAACTGTAGGCATCACGCCCCACGAATTACGCCAGCATCAATTCACATAATCCCAAACACGATGATCCATCGTGGGGGATATCATATCAGTCCCAATGGACATTCCACTAATGGAATTCTACGTAGCTACGATTTCCAATGGACACTCCACCGAGTTCCAATCACCTTCACAAATAATAAATGGAAGGTACATTTCCATATCCTCAGTTTTTAGAAAACATATGTCATATACATATAGTACTTCATTTCACATTTCGTACATATCATACCTATGTAAACTTACACAGGACTTTTCATAATAATGACTTTCCAAACTGATAGTTTTCGAATTATTATATTCACATATATAAGTTACGAAAACTCAATTCACATTCATAACAAATAGAGGATTCCAAATTTTCCATCACGTTTAAAATTTTCCTCTAAATCGATTTGAAAATTTAAGGTTATCTCAAACCTAATTCACATTCATAATCCAATTTATTATCGACTTCACATTCGATTGGGATTTCACGTTACATCGTCAATTCTCAACACATAATTGATGTCTATCGATATATAACCTCTAAGCTCGTATGTCTCAGAGAAGGGTGTTAAGCTAAAAGAATAAATTCTCCGCCACCACAGATATATATTTAATAGAGATCAAATGCTATGTCATCAATTCACAATGCTAGACATACAATCCCAATCGACTATCCAAAATTCAAAGCTCAACTTATATTGTTTTTGGTGTCAAAGTTAAACTCAATTTAACTCAAGATTCAATCTTTTTGAAAAATTTCCAAGTTGAACTAATTGTTCACATTTCTCAAAATAATATCTTTACAAGATATATAATTTTCACACTTAGCCATTTGAAACAAATTTCAAATATTCGTTTTTCAATTTATCTTTAAAAGATAAAATTTCAAACCTTTCATTTCATATTGGAAAACATTTCCATACTTATTTAATAATAAGTAATTCACAAGTTCATTTATTTTCAACTCGGAAAATATTCAATATACTTGAATCAAAATTAAGTATATATTCCATTCTTTAAGAAAATCATTCTTTTAAACACATTTATTTGAGTCAAAACGAATGTTACGTAAAACATCGTTACTACAACTCAAAATCACTAGTATAGGGATTCGGATTTAAAATAGATATATAAATCCCAATACTATAAACAACATTTCCTTCCGGAAACCATTTACTATAACAACAATATTATAGTCCACCATTTTCTTATTTTTCTCGAAAACGTCTATTTCAACAATTGAATGTTGAAATCTATGTATTCGATAGTTAATGCATTTTAAAACATCTTTAAAACTATTAACTTTTTCAACTTCAACTTCAACTTAATTCATAGTTTGAATTCCTCATACTTTTCATAATATTAGTTCTAAACCAATTTCAAACTTTTCAATATTAAGTTTTTCACTTAATTAAATTTTCCACACGTTTAAATTCAAATTCGTCACTGAATTTATTAAACCTATAATGGATTATCATGTTGACTACTTCAAATTTGAAATCTAAATTCATTTGAACTTTGCATTTGCTTTCTATTCTCAAAATAGTCAACTAGTTCTTTAGTAAGCCATTCATCAACTTAGTTCCATTAGATTTATATTTCCACATTAACCTCATTTCATAATATCACTTCCCTAAAACATATCTATTTTAGTTAATAATATATTCACTGTCCAAAATCGTGAATATACTTATTTAAATCAATTCAGTGTTTCTACACTTTTATTTAAAGATTATCCACTGTCCAAAATCGTGGATAAAATTCCCAACCAATATTTACTATCACAATATTTAACTTAAAGGATAATTCGCTGTCCAAAATCACGAATATATCTCCTTTAATAACTCCTATTTTTCATTTATCAAATTCAATTGGTTTCGAATTTATAAACAATCTTTACAAATTCCATTTCTAGTTATAAAACTTCGATTTACAATCTTTTTATTAATTCAATTCAATTCAATTTATATAACTCAATTATATACCAAAAGTCCATATTATAAGTTTAAATACTTATAATCCATTTATTTATTAACTCGTTCTTCACAACGTTTGAAATCAATTTCTCAAAAGAATTCAGAATCAAATTCTCAAGTTATAGTTTAATTATCCTCTTGGCTATAACTAAATTGAAATATCATTTTATTTCACAATTATTATTTTGTAGATATTCAAAATATTTGATTTAAACCAATTTAAACCAATTCAAACCAATTCATTAATTCATTTAACTTATATTTCATTTTTCATAACCCTCAACAATTCGATAATGAGTTTCCAAACGATTGAAACTCAAATCTAAGAAGACCTCACCGAAGACAACTAACGCAAACTTAAATTTAGAGAGGGGAATTTTCAAAATAATTCTAACTTTCAAAATACCTTTCATTTTAAAGAAAACAATTTCATACTTCTTTAGATTTGAAAACATTTTTCTTTAAAGTGGTTCTAGTAACTATTCATATTAAACATCATAAACTGAGCTTTGTGTAAACCAAAGCTCTGATACCACTTTTGTAACGACCCGCCGCTCTGACCGCCTCTAGTCGGTAATTAAACCAGCTAGAAACGTTAAAAATGACGGATTGTTAGTCAGTTTATAGAGTTTAAACAGAATCAGCCACAGAATCACAGAATAATCATAATATTATTCATAAATGAATTTTTCTTACATACATATATCAGAGTTTGTACAATGCATTAAGTTTTTATACAGCGGAATATATCTTTTATTATTGAGTACAAGAAATTTTTTCTAGAAAAACTTTAGTGGAGTGCTTTCCCCAACTCTCTCTAACTTCGCGGCCTGAAAATCTTCAAGCTGTAAAAATACTCGGTCTGACCCGAGTATTATATTCAAAATAAAATAATACACAGGTCAGTCTAATTCAAACTCAGTTATTAGTGCATAGAAGCAATAATAATCAAACAACAATTAGACGACAGTCAATATAAATTTACCTATCCGATCATTTAACAAGTAATTGGATAACGGTAAATATAACACTTAACAGTGTTAAACAACAATTCAACAGATTCAGATTATCAATGAGATAGATGAAGGGATTATTGATGAAGATAATTTAGAAAACAATCAAAATTTGCCTAAACGGCAATTAGCAACAAAATCATCAAAATCGGTTCAAAATATATTGAATTGGCAACATAAAATAATTTTCATCAAAAAGAAAACATCATTTAAAACATTAGATTTGGTAGGGCTACAGTACACACGCGTATAATCGCCACATTTGAAATGTCAACTCCGTGGCTGCAGTTCACGCTTGCGTGCACTGCCTCGCCACTACCGTAACGAAATATGCAAAAGATCATAAATCAAAACAAAATAGTATATCAATAAAAATCAATATCGTGTGGCTGTAGTTCACGCTTGCGTGCACTGCCTTGCCACTATCGTGATGATATACTCAAAAAAATCAACGAACCAAAATTAATGAAGGTCCAAATATCGATTCAAAATGTCGATACTACGTGGCTGCAGTTGCACGCACGCGTGCGCTGCCTCGCCACAACAACTTGTGAAATAAAACAAGTTTCCAAACAACTTATTACTGCACATTTCAACAAGTGCAAATTTTCATAAAAATGAACTGCAGTCACAAATGAATACAAGGGCGAATCTGCAATCAAAAATTTGCAGCCACCACAAGTACATAAGGCACGAAGGCTCGAATGACCCAATGCGCAAAGACAGGGGTACAAATTACATGGAAACAGCAAAAGGAGGTGAGGGCACCAAAATATGGCACCACAACACCAATATTTAAGTAACAAAACATCAGTACCAATCAAAGGCATATATACAAGAGGGGCACAGCAAATACAAACTGCACCAACACAAGTATGCAAGGGCAAACTGCAACAATAACACAGCCACCACAAGTACACAAGACTGCATTAAAAAGATCTCATATGCAAAACTTTAGCAAATCAAAACAGCATTAAGAATGCATAATGCTATCATGCCTAGAATGCAACTACACAAGCAGGTAGGCCAGAAAACATGAAAAAGGATACAACTCAAGTCTGGTAACAACATCACAATCAAGTGCAGTTAAGTACAATAGTGAACCAAGACAGGTACACAGAAATATAGCAACACTCAAACAGGTATTTAAACATGAACCCCAAACAATATGACACAAGACAAAAGCATCTGGGTTCAAGTAGGGGTAACAAGAGAAACACACAATACAAATGAACAGGTTCATATACATCAAGGAAACAATATCTTGTGCAATTAGTATGGATATAAAACCTTTAAAGTATAATGACATGCAGTACACACACAGGATTTCCTTAAAAATATACTCATCAACAAACTTATTTCAGAGATAAACATGCAACATAATCATATATCTAAACTTTTAACAGTGATGTTACTCACAGGTTTTTATTTTTTCCTTTTATTTTATCCTAGTAAAAATATTCTTGTAACATATATTTCATATCAGAAAACGTATGCCGTTTATCAAATGCACCTGTATAGAAATCATAAGTTTTATAAAGGAAATGATTTTGAGATCAAAGCTTATGTTAAAGATTATAGAACAGAGAGCATATGATCAACAGCCTGTATAATTACTTCCAGTATTCAAGAGTACACAGAGAGTTTACATGTAAATGTATATAAACATACTTATCTAAACTTTTAACTTGCAACAGATCCATTTAATATTCAAACCTGATTTTCACATATATACCTCTGTGAATATTTATTCACTTTAACATACTGGCAAGCAAACAAATTTTTATGTTAAGTTTTTAGAAAGTGAAGTTACTCGCAATTTAAATCTTGTTGTTTTTAAACAAATTTTGTTAAACATCTCAACATTAAACCAACCAGGAAAGCAACTAACTGATTTTGAATCTATTTTATACCCCGTAGTTTCAAACTAGAAAGAAACTAACATGCACACATATTAACTCATTCATATATATGTATACAGTAATATCACAACAAGCATCATTATCACATCAATTACTTAAGCAACCAGCTTAACCTACTTAAGATTTAAATTTAGATGTTTACTCACAGTTTTGGGTTTTAACAGAGAACAGAGGTGAATATATATATACCTATACAGACATGCATCAATTACCCAGGAAATCACATAATTACTTCCATAGAAACCACAAATGCAACCTGAGAGGTAACAGAACCGGCAGTATGGAGTGAGGGCACCATAGATATGGCACCGCAGCACTCAACGGTTAAAGGTCAATGCCGATGCCAACAAAACAATTCAACTCACTTGCCAAAGACAAGATCCTCGTCCATCAAAAAGGAACTACACAAACTGGAATAAGCATATCATCAAAAATCAAGTTTTACTTTCGAAAACAACTGTAGTGCAAAACCGTGGGCTATTGAGCAAGCACGTGGATTCATAAATAAATTCCAAGTAAAAAGAATCAAGACCGAAGTCAAAGCAAGGACAAAATCACAAAATTTAATTTCCAGAAATTCGAACAATGAACCCAGAAAAAATTCATCACAGCAAACTTACAAAATCGAATCGAAACAAAAGGCAGAGATAAACAACATCAAAGCCAAAAAAAAACGAACGGCTTAAGGAGTATGAAATAGATGTGAGTAGCTTAATCGTACTCACCTTTGCTTTGAAGAGGAGCACGCGAGCTAGAAGAAGTACGAACAGGAGGACGAATCGAATTGAAGCCCTAATTTCGATCGAAGACGAAGAGACGAATTGGAGAGGCCGCCATTTTTTTCTTTTCTTTTTATTTTTTTTCCGTAAGCTCTGAAATGATGAGGGAGGGGGTGCTTCGTGTTTTAAGGAGAAGGGATCGTGATTTTTGCTTGATGGAAGGCGTGAATGAAGGCGTGTTTACAGCTGATCAAGGTAAGGCCGTGTATAACTTATTATTTTATTTTTTTATTTATTTTTTTCTCTTTTTTTTCCCCTTTACTTTATGTTTATTTTTATCTTTTTTTTCCATTTTAAATTCAATTTGTTTTGTAAATTATTTTCTTAAATAAACATATAAACGTTTTGCAGTTCATTTATCAAACATAAATTTATATTAACGTGTTCTCAATTTATTTTATATTGATTAAAATTTTATTCCTTTTATTTAAGTTAAAGAAAATGTTATTAAACTAACTATCAATTTATAAATTTATATAAAAATAATAATTCGTAAATCCAACTATTTTTTTTTCTAAGTTATCAGTTCGAATTTCAATTACAAATTCAATATTCAATTTCAACTTCAAAGTTAAATTCAAATTCTATTCAACTTTAAATAGATTAAATTCTAATATTTAATCGCCAATTTATTCTGATAATTTGAAATTCACGTCAAATCATCATTTAAATATTTAAAATAAATTAAATATTTTCAATTTAAATTGTTCAAAATTCAGGATCGTTACAAAACTAAAGCGTTCTAAATAAATCGGAGCAGATGATGATTTAGCAACATAAGCAGCTAGAAGGATCGATCCATGTGTGCAAAAGTGAGGAGATAGAACTAAATCCTTTATTAGAATTGCAATAAAAAGCATTAAAGATGGCAAAAAAGATGTAGGTCATGCAATATCAATTTTTTTTACTTTTATCATATCCCACACAATGCTACTGACGATCCTTATTATGAAACTACAATAAAGGTTATTCAAGAAGCTGGTCCTGGAATTTAAGAACCTACACCACATGAATTATCAAAAACGAATTTAGATTTAGAATGCGTCGAAATCAAACAACGTATCGACACTTACTCTAACTTTTGGAAAGAGTATGATTGTATATTGATGTGCGACGATTGAAGCACACAAAATAGAAGAAAAAATCATAAAATTTCTTGTGTATCTACCCAAAGAACCGTCTTTCTTATCTATTGATGCTATTGACAAATTTCAAAGTGTTGAGTATATCTATGTTAATGGATAATGTTGTCAATTTATTGGAAAAGATAGAATTGTGCAAATAGTAATTGTTAATGAAGCAAATTATAAAGCCGCTGGTCAACTACTGATAGAAAAAAAAGAAAACTATATTGAACACCATGTGTAGCACATTGTATCGATTTGATTAGAAGATATTTCAAAAAAAGTCAAGGTAAAAACTATTATCTCAAATTGTTAGTTAATAATAGGCATATGCAATTATTATTAGTTACTTAGCATAATGAGAAAAGAAACAAACAATAAAGAATTGATTCGACCAACAGCAACCAAGTCTGCTACCCAATTTATTACATTAGAATCCGTTTACAAATATAAAGAGAATCTAAGAAGAACGATTTATTAGAGGGAGTGGAGCACAAAGATTCCTAAACTTGGTCCTAAAGATAAAAAACAGCAATTCTTGTCCATAACTTGATTCATGGTGATAAACTTTGGGTTAACACTGTTGCTATTATTCTCGTATTTGTTCCACTTGTAAAAGTTTTAAGGATGGTGGACAATGATAATAAAGCAGAAGTGAGATATCTGTACGGAGCAATGGATTGAGCGAAGGAATTAATTAAGAGAAATGTTGGTGCAAGACGGCACCAAAAATGGTGGAATATAATCATTAAAAGATTGAAAAGACAACTACATCGACTTATTCATGCAGCAAGTAATTTAATTAGTTATTACAAAATTATAAGATGTACATATCGTGTCAATATTTCTTTTAACTGTCAAATAGTTTTATGTTTATTTCTCAATCCACGTATTCAACATGGAGACGATGCAATAAATGATCTCGAGGTTTTAAATAAACGGACAATTGTTCTTGAAAAAAGGGTACGTGATATTGCTATGCAAATTGAAATTTAAAAAAATGTAATAAACAAATTATTCAACTACTAATGATCCTTGTTATTATATTTAGCGTAAGAATAACTTGGTTTATTAATGAATGTTGAGTAGATTGAAAAATACAGAATGAAACTTGATGCATTTAGTTCCGCAGAAGCAAAACATGTCGTTAAGTCTTGTCTTCTATCTATGTGGTGGTCAATAATTGGCAGAGAAACTGCTCCAAATTTAACATGCATCGCAATGCGTATTCTTAGCCAAATAGTTTCTTGTTCAAATTGTGAAAAAAAATTGGACAACATTTCTGATGATTCGCACGAAGTTAAGAAACAGAATAAAAATGAAAAACTTGACAAAAACTGGTATTTGTACATTGTAACATGCAATCGAGAGTACGACACACTAAACGGCAAAACACAACTTGCAACAACTCACAAATTTTTAAACGGTTTTTAATAACGTATTTAATTGAATTTTTGAGAAATTTTAAATAATAATATTTTGAATAAAAATTTAATGTTTGGATTACATATAATTAAATATAAGTAGTGAATAAATAAGAAAACATATAAATTTAAATTACGTTACTTGTTAATTAATTTGGCGTACGTTCGTTTTAATTATTGCATCTATTGTACACACTCTTTGATTTCATATCTTAGCTGTTAAAAATCAAATCAGCACGTGCATTTAAAAATAAAAGGAATTAAAACCCTGCCTCCAATTCACGTGTAAAATTTTCCACTTTCATCTGCGTCTCCGTATTTAATAGGAATAAAAATCTTTGATTTTCTGACCGTTTCAAAATCTCTTCTCATCTTCATTTTTTGCAACGCAGTTCAGATCTGAAGAAAAACTGGGTAACCAACCAAAATTTTAGACCAATTTAAAATTCTAACTTTTTTTAAAATATCGAATAAAATTTGGCAGAAACAAAAATGATGGGAATAATAATAGTTTATATGAGATTTGCAATTTGAATTAAAAACAACAAATGTTAAGAATTTAATAATAATTGTTAATTGTAAATATTGATCTACTGAATAAAATTAAAGAGGAAACAATAGCTTAATTGTATTGTTGTAATTCAAATAAGTTAACCTCTAACAAATGAACTAAAATTGGTAACTAATGGATATGTTGAGTTATGTGAAATTATTAAATAATGTTTGATTTATTGTTAATAAAAAGAAGAGTTGAATTAGATTTTTATTTGATTTTAATACGAAATCAATATTTGTATTTGTTGAAATCTTTCCATTAAGGAAAGAAAAAGTATTAAAATGAACATTTAATTTGGTAGTTAACATAATGATATTTTATTTATAAGTTTTAAAAGAGAAGATTTTTTCAAAATGTTTTCTAAATATAATAATTATTATAAGAAAGATATTTTGAAATAAAAGTAGCAGGTTGTATTCTTTGAATTTACAATTTTTTTATTTACTATAAAGCAGTAGATAGTTGTTATTATTTTATATGTTAATTTAATGATTTAAAAGTTAATATGGTTTCAATTGGGAATAATATTTATTTTGATGTTAAATAATAAAATTATCTGTAGCCTTGCATTCCAAGTGGGAAAGAAATCATTTCCTTAGACGTTCAATTTTTTTTAAATCTAGTTTTGATAAGTTACCTGTAAATTTCTACGCTTCCATTTTTCCTCATTTTTATAATAGGAATAAAAATCCGCGTAGCAGTTTCAAGCAAATTTATTTCTCGTTAGAAGTTCAAAATCCGTTTCAAGATTGTTGAAATTCACGTATATAAGTGTCTTTTCTTTTCCATTTACTCCTTTGCAATTAATAGGAACAAAATCTTTGATTTTCCTTACCATTCAAACGAAATTCTATTATTTCCTTAATGTTCCTATACCATTAATTAGTACGTTTCTTTATTTAATCTATCCAACGCAATTATCTCCTAAATCAAATATCACGCGCAAATTCCTCCTGACATGAATTAATTCCTGCCGTCTCTCCAAGCAATCAATACTAGTTTCATTCAAATACTCAACCTTGTACGCAAATAATTTTCACCACCTTCCCATTTTATAAATATTTCTTGCATTTTAATCAACGCATTTACTTTCTAATAAATTTATTTGTGTACATTTTCGTTTCAATTATTGTACACATCATGGTTCCTTTTATAAATTCATCTCCCATAAATAGTTTATTTCTTTCCCCCTTCATCTTCATTTGTCTCATATTCATTTGTTTGTGTACGTTTTCGTTTCAATTATTGTACACATCATGGTTCTTTTATAAATTCATCGCCCAGAAATAGTTTATTTCTTTCCCCCTTCATCTTCATTTGTCCCACATTCATTTATTTGTGTACGTTTTTTTTACATTGATTGGGCAAAGGCTCATATTTCAATTGCATTTATAAATCAATTTCCACTTTTGCAACTTCACTATGCTTTCACTTACCACCTCATGCTTGCACCCTTCTTTTACTCACCTGCTTACATTTTACTCCCTCTGCATAAATTGCTCCCTTCTCTTTTGAAACCCAGCAACAACAAAAAAAAACAGAGAGAGAGAGAGAGAAATGAACACACTCCTCCGCCTCTGGCTTGCACCCTTTGCCTCTCCGCCTCAACTGTCGTACCTCCACCTGATCATCACCGTCCTCCATCTCCTCCTCTTCCATGCTGACGTTGTTTGGCGAGCCACTACCTTGCCGCGGTGAGTTTTGTTGTCCTCTTCCTTGATTCTTCTCTGGTTCTAAATCTTATTCGCATATATATATATATATATATATATATATATATATATATATATATGTATGTATGTATGTATGTATGTATGTATGTATGTATGTATGTATGTATGTATATTAAACTTAAGTATGTGTAAACTATAAAGCAACTTTGTAAAGGTGATAATATCATATGTTGTGTTCTATTTTTTATCTAATATTATATAGTATAAACTTGGGTAAGGCTTAGTCTATGCCTATAAGGATATAAAGAAGAAATATATATATGTAGTGTTTGCTGTATGCGTTTTGTATAAGGTGTGTGTGTTTTTATTTCATTTTTTTTACTGTATATAATTGTTTTACAGTACTATGTATATTTTGTACAGTTGCAGTGCTAGCATGTTTAAAGTATTGTAAAGTATAGAAGCTGTTGAGTATATTTATGTACTGACTTTAACTAACATATATTACTGTTAGTATTATATATTGGTTTATTTTATATATAATCTATTTTAGTAGCATATAGATTTTATTAAGTTTACATGGGTTTATATTAGTTTATATATACCGGAGTTAGATTTGGTATTGATATATAATATATGGACTTTATGTTATATGTTTTAATATTGATTTTAATATTTTATTTATAAAGGTTACTTTTATAAAGATTTAAATTTTAGATGGTGTTTGGATATTGGTTTGTATATGGGTTTAAACATAAACATTATTTCAAACTATACTACATATAGATATGTTTTGTTTAAACCAATGATTTTTGAAAATATATATTTAATTTAATATACGTTTAAATTTAGAATGCAGTTTTATTTATATATAGTTATATATATATATATAACTATATATAGCTCACTTATCCTATTTATCTTCCTAGACCCAACTCTGATTTGATTTCTTCAATTCCTCTTTATCAGCTTTGATCGTTAAAATTCTTGTCAATATTACTTTGCTTCGAAATATATGCTTGGATTCGTATCTCTTCTCATTCCGCCCTCTCCTCTAGGCTCGAAAGGTGAGCGATCACTCACGATTAACGTTCTTTTATTTTATTAAATTTAATTTCAATTCAAACGACAATTGAAATATGATACTGTAGCCATTTAAATTGTTATGTATATGCTATTTTCTGTAACTGTTCACCTATGGGATATGACACCATATCCTGTTGATTATATTATATATTTATTGATGATATATGCCTGTTATTTTTTTGTATTATCTGTTATCACTTTGCAAGTTTCCTGTAGTTTAGAATTCACTTTGGGTTGAAATGATACATACCCGAATGGACTTTTGGATAGGAGAATTTCGTTATGGGTTGAAATGATAAACCCAAGCGATTTCCAATTAAATGAATTTGGGATTGCGAGTCGAAGTGATATCTACCCGTATATTTAAATTTCGGATTGAAATGATAAATATCTGTATCCCTTGACCATAGCGTAGAAAATTATATACAGACATCGATGGTCTATATATATATAAATGTTTTGAAAATAATTTCTACGGTTTGGGAAAGAAAAATATAGTTTTAATAAAGACTGATTCTTAGAATATTATATGTATAAAAATGAAAATTTTATGTATAGACCTAATAATAATATTTAATCTAATTGAGATTGATTTTATACATATAATATGTTTAAGGATTCGTTTAAATATATATTTCAAATTAGATTTGGTAAAATTTTGAATAAGCTAGAGTTGAGAAGATAAAGTTGAATTAATTGGAAATGGTATTTAATTAAGAATTATATTCAATTAAATCGATTTGAAACTATTGAATTCGGGATTTAAGATATGATTTTATAACTTGGTTTTGGTAAAAGGGATTAAATGGATATTTTAAGTTTAAATAAATTTAAGAAAATATTCTTTAAAATGAAATATAAGGCTATTTAAATGATATTGAACTTGTTAAGTGGATATTCCTGACTAAATAATAATGATGAAGCTAAATCAAGATCTATATGAAACTGTTAGATTTAACTTTAAAATATTGAATATTAAAGCTTTGAATATAATGAAAGTTTAAATGGTTATTGGGAGCTGAATTGAATTAATGAATTGAGCTTTGAATAAATGGGAATTTGGAACTTGAGTTGATTAGAATCAATTTATGTAGTTGAGGAAATTTCAAATACTTTACTTTATAAATTATTTAATATATATATATATGTACTATCTTGGAAAATAGATATATTTGAAAGGGAAATGATGTTTTGATTTTGAAGTCTAAATAAAATTGAATGACCACGGTGTTATAGTGTATATATCTACCTTGTAGATAGTTCCATGGACCCTTAGAGGATGGTTATCCCAAACATCCTTAAGTTATTTGTATTTCAGTTGATATTTCACTTGAGTTGGATTTATTGATATAAGAATGTTAATCCTGACTCAAGTGTTTTGTGTTTTTGCTTTACGCTCGGGTTAGACTAAGCGATACAGCATTTGAGACTTGCCTTTGGAGTTTGGAGCTTCGTTTGAGGATCCAACTATTGATTCAGCTTTCAGCTCTTTCAGTTGATTCGTTCGGAGAGGTCATCCGTTCGTACTGGAGACTTCACTGTATTTGAGATATTCTGTTGTATTTTTATTTCTAACTCTGTTATTTATATAGTAGCTTCATGAACTACTATTTATCTATTCCGCTGCATTATTTTATATTACTCTGTGTCTGTGATTCTGTCGTTGATTTATTTACTGTATATGTTGAGTTTTGCCAAATTTTAATTAACAATTCGGTATTTGAATTATTCAAGTCGGACATGTATGGTTTTATTGTCGATTTGAATGGTCCAAAATAGCGGGTCGTTAAAGTTGGTATCAGAGCTTTGGCTCTAGGCAAACTTAGCATATATGGTAAATTTATTTACAGAATCACTTTCGTTCGAGTTAAATCTCTTCCTTTTGACTCGATTTCCTTTGAACTTTGGAACGTTCCCTGTGGTTCAAAAATTCATTCTTGTCTCTCTCTATTTATATTCTTTTGATTCTGGAGTATCCAATGACTCCACTGAATGATTTGTAAAGGTGGTGAAACTCCTTTACAATTGGCATTGATTCACCGGAGATTTATGTATCCCTCGGTTTAGATGCTACCATCTCTTATTATTCCGAATTATTTCTCTGGCGATCGAATGTCGAATTGCCTCAGAATTCTGCACCGATCTAATTTTGGAATCACGCTTGACCGGTAAAGGTCGCCCGCGATTTATAGAAGTATATCCATCTTCTATTTTGTAATTTAATTATCTCATCTTCGATTGAGTCTATCTTCAAATCAGGATTCTATTGATTAGAGTTTCTCTAATTTAAATCTGTATCTTTGTTTTGAAACCCATTCTTGAATCATCCTTTGAAAATCGGGTTTTGTTTGTATTTTAAAATTGTTTATATACCGAAATTTTATTTTGGTAACTATGATTTTATTTTATATATAAAGGAGAAAATGTTTTCGATAAGGATTATATACCTATATATAAAACGAATAAGAAATGTTATTCTATATTTAAAAGTTTCGAAAGGATTTGAAAATTTGAAGGTTATATAAGAAATGGATTTATATAAAAAAAATGATTTATAACCGAAAGGTTTTGAATTTGAAATTCGAGAGATTGGACTCCGGTACTTTTGAAAATTGGTTTAAGATTTTGAGACATATAATAATAAGATTTGAAAGTATTTTCTTAATAAGAAATGTTTCAAATGACTTCAAATGAGTTCCCAGGATTTCGAAAAAAATTCAAAGAAGTTTTCAAGAAAATAGAAGTCCAGAACTCACTTATGTTGCTGGAAAATAATTTCGGTGATGAGTGCACGCATCATCGACATTGATTTTTAAGTTTCAGAGTGGGGAGAGGCCACTTTAATAGCTTTCCTATGCGAGTGACTTTGTGAAACCAATTTTGATTTCAAATTCCGAAATATGATTTGATATTCGAAAGATATATGTATATATATTTGAAATAATTTAAAGTAAGCCGGTGTTCAATCCTCGAGCTTTCGATTTAATTTAGTATAACTCTATTTTTTTAAAAAAAATTGATTTACTGATTTGTTGCTGATTTCCAACTCTTGGATTTGAAATTTGATTTCACCGACTATTTTGAAGGTTCGAGCACTTCCAAATCAAGGTTTAAAATTTTAAAACTAAGAAATTTCGAAGAATATAAAATATTTGATAAAGAATATAAGTTTAGTTTTGTATGTTTAAAGTATGAAGAGTATGACTTAAGTAAATTTGAAATTTTTGTTAAATAAAGAATTTGAAAAAGGAAATTTTGATTTTTCATATAGAAATAAATAGTTTAAAGGTTTTAAAGGGATAATTATAAATTTAGAAACCATTTTGAGTATAACTGATTTTGAGAAGAATATTTGGTTTTGAAATTAGATTGGAATTAAAACCAGTACTTATATGGTGATTTTGGAAATGAATTTGTTTGACATAAATTTTGTTGATTTGGAAATTTGGATTATTTTCTAAACCTATTGTTTAAGAAACTTTGAAAATGAATATATTTAATTTGGAAGAAAATTTGGTGAAATCATATATGTTCTTGAAGCTGAAATGTTATTGAAACGAGAAAAAAATTTGAGAACCTTGATTTACTAAATACTTGATTTGGGAGTTATCGAACTTATATAAAACTGATTTGCATAGTATGAAATTGATTTGAAAGGTACTCAATTTGGAAACAGAAATTGTATATAATCGAAGTCTATATATGTGTGATTTGATATACTATTGATTTGGAAAGTATTCGATTGAAAATGTAATCCTATATATAATGGACTTTATATAAGTATGGTATTTGAAAGTGATTTGAAAATGTACTATATGATACATATTTTCAAAGTAAAGATATGGAAAGAGCCTTCTGCTTGATATCTGCTTTGTACCACATTGTGGATTCATTCTATCGATATTATTTTCTCTGATTTTTGGTTTTTCGGATGTGATACTCGAGTGCCCCACCGTGGCGTAACCATGGTTTTTTTTTTCTCGCGACTGCATAGCACAACTGCCTGGCTGAGACGGCTTAGGGGTAGGGATTGTTTTCTGGAGGATACAGGCGTAACCATTGTGTATCCTGCAATCTATGTAGGTCGCATTAGTAGCGAAACTGCCTGGCTGAGACAGCCTAGGGGTACAGATTGTTTCCTGGAGGATCCAGGCGTAATCATTGTGTATCTTGCACCCTACTAGTCATCATGGCGTAACTCGCAGGGTTGAGAAAGCTTACGGATACGGATTGTTTCCTAGAGGATCCAGGCGTAACCATTGTGTATCTGGGAACCATGGTTAGACAAAGGTTTTGGTTTGGTTATTTTGTTTGGATTGTACTTTCCATATCTGTTTTTAAAGGTTTTTCAAGTATTTTCACTGGTTGTTGAAACAGGTCTACTAAGTACTTGAAGAATTCTAGCTTTGCGCCTGATCAACGCATGGCCAGTCTGCAAGAACGAGGATAAACTTGTTGAAACATCGAGTTATAGAAGTATTTTTGAAAGGAAAATTGGTTTCGACATAAAAGTATTTTTTGAAAAGGTATTTTATTATAAAAGTATTTCCAACAAGAAATTTTGTATTAATCTTTGAAATTGAAATTCTTTTGGTTTGAAATTAACTATTCGCGCCCGATACTATTCTTTTGAATCTATCTTATCTGCTCAGTTTAGTTATTCACCTTGATTCTGTTTTCCGAGTCTACCTTTTGGATATATCCTTTTTAAATATTGTTTGTTTATATACTACATGGTATAATAGAAAAAATTTAGTGTTTCAGAGGTTATTAATTTATCTATAATGTTGGAAGTATCTTGAGATAATTTTTTTTTAAATTTTGGATTTAATATTTTCAATAGCTTCTTTGTAAATATAAGTAATAATGTAATAATTGCTTTCAAAGGAGTTTTGAAAAGTATTAAAGAAAATTAAATTTCAAATGAAGTTTTTAAATGAATATTTCAAGTAAAATTTGTATTTTTTAAATTAATTGTTTATCTTGTACTTCAATCTATTTTTTCTTTCTGTTTATTGCTATTCCCCTACCTCCTTCCTTTTCGGGGACGAAAAGTTTTGAGTGGGGGAGAGTGTAACAACCCATAAATTTTTAAACGGTTTTTAATAACGTATTTAATTGAATTTTTAAGAAATTTTAAATAATAATATTTTGAAATAAAAATTTAATGTTTGGATTACGTATAATTAAATATAAGTAATGAATAAATAAGAAAACATATAAATTTAGATTGCGTTACTTGTTAATTAATTTGGCGTACGTTCATTTTAATTATTGCATCTATTGTACGCACTCTTTGATTTCATATCTTAGCTGTTAAAAATCAAATCAGCACGTGCATTTTAAAAAAAAGGAATTAAAACCCTGCCTCCAATTCACGTGTAAAACTTTCCACTTTCATCTGCGTCTCCGTATTTAATAGGAATAAAAATATTTGATTACCTAACCGTTTCAAAATCTCTTCCCATCTTCATTTTTTGCAACGCAGTTCAGATATGGAAAAAAAGGGTAATGGGTAACGATCCGAAATTTTAGACTAATTTAAAATTCTAACTTTTTTTAAAATATTGACTAAAATTTGGTAGAAAAAAAATGATGGGAATAATAATAGTTTATATGAGATTTACAATTTGAATTAAAAACAACAAATGTTAAGAATTTAATAATAATTGTTAATTGTAAATATTGATCTACTGAATAAAATTAAAGAGGAAACAATAGCTTAATTTTATTGTTGTAATTCAGATAAGTTAACCTCTAACAAATGAACTAAAATTGATAACTAATGGATATGTTGAGTTATGTGAAATTATTAAAAAATGTTTGATTTATTGTTAATAAAAAGACGTAGTTGAATTAGATTTTTATTTGAATTTAATACGAAATTAATATTTGTATTTGTTGAAATCTTTCCATTAAGGAAAGAGAATGTATAAAAATGAACATTTAATTTGGTAGTTAACATAATGATATTTTATTTATAAGTTTTAAAAGAGAAGATTTTTTCAAAATGTTTTTCAAATATAATAATTATTATAAGAAAGATATTTTGAAATAAAAGTAACAGGTTGTATTCTGTGAATTTACAATTTTTTTTATTTACTATAAAGCAGTAGATAGTTGTTATTATTTTATATGTTAATTTAATGATTTAAAAGTTAATATGGTTTCAATTGGGAATAATATTTATTTTGACGTTAAATAATAAATTTATCTGTAGCCTTGCATTCCAAGTGGGAAAGAAATCATTTCCCTAGACGTTCAATTTCTTTTAAATCTAGTTTTGATAAGTTACGTGTAAATTTCTACGCTTTCCTTTTTTCTCATTTTTATAATAGGAATAAAAATTCGCATAGCAGTTTCAAGCAAATTTATTTCTCTTTAGAAGTTCAAAATCCGTTTCAAGATTATTTGAAATTCACGTGCATAAGTGTCTCTTCTTTTCCATTTACTCCTTTGCAATTAATATGAACAAAATCTTTGATTTTCCTTACCATTCAAACGAAATTCTTTTATTTCCTTAATGTTCCAATACCATTAATTAGTACGCTTCTTTATTTAATCTATCTAACGCAATTATCTCCTAAATCAAATATCACGCGCAAATTCCTCCTGATAGAAATTAATTACTGCCGTTTCTCCAAGCAATCTATACTAGTTTCATTTAAATACTCAACCTTGTATGCAAATAATTTTCACCACCTTTCCATTTTATAAATATTTCTTGCGTTTTAATTAACGCATTTACTTCCTAATAAATTTATTTGTGTACATTTTCGTTTCAATTATTGTACGCATCATGGTTCCTTTTATAAATTCATCGCCCATAAATAGTTTATTTCTTTCCCCTTCATCTTCATTTGTCTCATATTCATTTATTTGTGTAGTTTTCGTTTCAATTATTGTACACATCATGGTTCTTTTATAAATTCATTGCCCAGACATAGTTTATTTCTTTCCCCCTTCATCTTCATTTGTCCCATATTCATTTATTTGTGTACGTTTTTTTTACATTGATTGGGCAAAGGCTTATATTTCAATTGCGTTTATAAATCAATTTCCACTTTTGCAACTTCACTATGCTTTCACTTTCCACCTCATGCTTGCGTCCTTCTTTTACTCACCTGCTCACATTTTACTCACTCTACATAAATTGCTCCCTTCTCTTTTGAAACCCAGCAACAACAAAAAAAAACAGAGAGAGAGAGAGAGAGAGAGAGAGAAAAGAACACACTCCTCCGCCTCTGGCTTGCACCCTTAGCCTCTCCGCCTCAACTGCCGTACCTCCACCTGATCATCTCCGCCCTCCATCTCCTCCTCTACCATGCTGACGTTGTTTGGCGAGCCACTACCTTGCCGCGGTGAGTTTTGTTGTCCTCTTCCTTGATTCTTCTCTGGTTCTATATTTTTTTCGCATATATATGTATATTAAACTTAATCATGTATAAACTATAAAGCAACTTTGTAAAGGTGATAATATCATATGCTGTGTCCTATTTTTATCTAATATTATACAGTATAAACTTGGGCAAGGCTTAGCCTATGCCTATAAGGATATAAAGAAGAAATATATATATGTAGTGTTTGCTGTATGCGTTTTGTATAAGGTGTGTGTGTTTTTATTTCATTTTGTTTTACTGTATATAATTGTTTTACAGTACTATGTATATTTTGTATAGTTGCAGTGCTAGCATGTTTAAAGTATTGTAAAGTATAGAAGGTGTTGAGTATATTTATGTACTGACTTTAACTAACATATATTACTGTTAGTATTATATATTGGTTTATTTTATATATAATCTGTTTTAGTAGCATATAGATTTTATAAAGTTTACATGGGTTTATATTAGTTTATATATACCGGAGTTAGATTTGGTATTGATATATAATATATGGACTTTATGTTATATGTTTTAATATTGATTTTAATACTTTATTTATAAAGGTTACTTTTATAAAGATTTAAATTTTAGATGGTGTTTGGATTTTGGTTTGTATATGGGTTTAAACATATACATTATTTCAAACTATACTATATATAGATATGTTTTGTTTAAACCAATGATTTTTGAAAATATATATTTAATTTAATATACGTTTAAATTTAGAATGCTGTTTTATTTATATATAGTTATATATATATAACTATATATAGCTCACTTATCCTATTTATCTTCCTAGACCCAACTCTGATTTGATTTCTTCAATTCCTCTTTATCAGCTTTGATCGTTAAAATTCTTGTCAATATTACTTTGCTTCGAAATATATGCTTGGATTCGTATCTCTTCTCATTCCGCCCTCTCCTCTAGGCTCGAAAGGTGAGCGATCACTCACGATTAACGTTCTTTTATTTTATTAAATTTAATTTCAATTCAAACGACAATTGAAATATGATACTGTAGCCATTTAAATTGTTATGTATATGCTATTTTCTGTAACTGTTCACCTATGGGATATGACACCATATCCTGTTGATTATATTATATATTTATTGATGATATATGCCTGTTATTTTTTTGTATTATCTGTTATCACTTTGCAAGTTTCCTGTAGTTTAGAATTAACTATGGGTTGAAATGATACATACCCGAACGGACTTTTGGATAGGAGAATTTCGTTATGGGTTGAAATGATAAACCCAAGCGATTTTCAATTAAATGAATTTGGGATTGCGGGTCGAAGTGATATCTACCCGTATATTTAAATTTCGGATTGAAATGATAAATATCCGTATCCCTTGACCATAGCGTAGAAAATTATATACAGACATCATTGGTCCATATATATATATAAATGTTTTGAAAATAATTTCTACGGTTTGGGAAAGAAAAATATAGTTTTAATAAAGACTGATTCTTAGAATATTATATGTATAAAAATGAAAATTTTATTTGTAGACCTAATAATAATATTTAATCTAATTGAGATTGATTTAAACATATAATATGTTTAAGGATTCGTTTAAATATATATTTCAAATTAGATTTGGTAAAATTTTGAATAAGCTAGAGTTGAGAAGATAAAGTTGAATTAATTGGAAATGGTATTTAATTAAGAATTATATTCAATTAAATCGATTTGAAACTATTGAATTCGGGATTTAAGATATGATTTTATAACTTGGTTTTGGTAAAAGGGATTAAATGGATATTTTAAGTTTGAATAAATTTAAGGAAATATTCTTTAAAATGAAATATAAGGCTATTTAAATGATATTGAACTTGTTAAGTGGATATTTCCTGACTAAATAATAACGATGAAGCTAAATCAAGATCTATATGAAACTGTTAGATTTAACTTTAAAACATTGAATATTAAAGCTTTGAATATAACAAAAGTTTAAATGGTTATTGGAAGCTGAATTGAATTAATGAATTGAGCTTTGAATAAATGGGAATTTGGAACTTGAGTTGATTAGAATCAATTTATGTAGTTGAGGAAATTTCAAATCCTTTACTTTATAAATTATTTAATATATATACTATCTTGGAAAATAGATATATTTGAAAGGGAAATGATGTTTTGATTTTGAAGTCTAAATAAAATTGAATGACCACGGTGTTATAGTGTATATATCTACCTTGTAGATAGTTCCATGGACCCTTAGAGGATGGTTATCCCAAACATCCTTAAGTTATTTGTATTTCAGTTGATATTTCACTTGAGTTGGATTTATTGATATAAGAATGTTAATCCTGACTCGAGTGTTTTGTGTTTTTGCTTTACGCTCGGGTCAGACTAAGCGATACAGCATTTGAGACTCGCCTTTGGAGTTTGGAGCTTCGTTTGATGATCCAACTATTGGTTCAGCTTTCAGCTCTTTCAGTTGATTCGTTCGGAGAGGTCATCTGT
Source organism: Allium cepa (assembly GCA_030765085.1). NCBI lineage: Eukaryota > Viridiplantae > Streptophyta > Magnoliopsida > Asparagales > Amaryllidaceae > Allium > Allium cepa. Next base: position 453,460,565 of record CM060938.1, on the reverse strand, counting down.
TCGTACTGGAGACTTCACTGTATTTGAGATATTCTGTTGTATTTTATTTCTAACTCTGTTATTTATATAGTAGCTTCATGAACTACTATTTATCTGTTCCGCTGCATTATTTTATATTACTCTGTGTCTGTGATTCTGTGGTTGATTTATTTACTATGTATGTTGAATTTTTGCCAAATTTTAATTAACAATTCGGTATTTTGAATTATTCAAGTCGGACATGTATGGTTTTATTGTCGATTTGAATGGTCCAAAATAGCGGGTCGTTACACAACTAATTAACTTATTGACCTAGATTACATCTTTCATGAAGAGGTTCCACTTGCAGAATGGACAAGAAAAGTTGAGAACCCACTACTTGATGATAGAAGCGACAATCTTTGGTCAGGCAATGATAACATATCTACACAAAATGCTGAAACTGATAGTTCATCAAATGATTATTCAGGTAGTGTTGGTGGTGGTGGTATTGGTTCTAGTGGTTATGGTGTTGATCTCGCTTTTGGTGATTTTCAAAGACACCTAAAATTATTCTAGAAAAGATGCAGATGACCATAGTTGACAAAGAGATAGGAATTTAAACGTTGAACATGGAGATCAACGTATATGATGTTATGTATACTTCTAACAATGTCCTAGTCATAGGTATTTTATGTTTGACTATACCAAAGATTATTCGTTTTGTGGGGGTAAATCAGCCATATAACATTGAGCCGTCAAGTAGTTAAGATGAACCGATACCATTTGATAATATGATGACGACATTTTCAAATTCAGATCAAATGCAACGGTATGTTTTCCAACATATTATAATCCAACACAAGATGAAGACAACGATGGACATAATTTGTATAATGTTCGGAGAAATAATTTTTGGTATTAAATTTTTATGTTGTATGTTTCGTATCTTCTATGTAGTTTGAATAATTTAGTATAACTGACAATCAATATCGCATGTTTATTTGTGTATTTGCAAAAAAATGTATCGGAATTTGCAAACCTGAATTAAAGCGAAAATTTCGAAATGGGGCCGAAATTTTAGATTTTTCCGATGACCGGAACGGAAATGGAAAACGAAACATCGAACCTTGGTTTGACTATTAATGGCACATTCATCACAAAAAATTAAACCACCAAAGACTCTTTTGTTGTGTCTCTAAACAAAAGAATGTCTCTAATCTATATTCTAGAACCCTCTTGAGATAAATAATATTGTCTTTAAAAACAGGCCTCTAAATAGAGACAACAAAAATTTATCTCTAAAATATTAAAGATTTCATTGATTGTCTCAAGTCTCTTGATTGCAAACTTGTCCAGGACGACAAGCACCATTATCTCAGCGGTTAAGATTCGGATTTGGTGCAAAAGATCACAAGTTCGAAACTTGCGTAGCGTAATTCGAACGTTTATTGACATGTGTTATGTTGTCGTACTATTGACATATTGTATATAAAGTACCATTCAAAAAAAAAAAACTTGTCAAGGACATTTTTATTGATCTCTTGTATAACAACGACCATATTTGGTGTTCCAAATCAGTCGTTAATTTGTTGTTATAAAACAATTAAAGAACGCAAATTTAACATAGTATTATTTCAATTTCATCAAAATTAAATGAAAAACAAAATATGATATCAAACTCACCACACAGGTAGATATGGACAAATTTCAATACAGGTAGATATGCACAAATTTCAATGCATGTGGTGAGAAATAATCAATTGCCATTTGGAAGAAAAAATAATACATAATATCCAAATTACAAATGCAATAACTAAAAAGCATGTTTGGTTTAAAAGCAAGGTCACACAGCAAGTTTAAAAGCAAGGTCATACATAAGGGCTCTTCATCTTCATAAGGTGGTCGACTGGCTGTCAAGCAAAAAAGCACATAAGGTGGTCTTCATAAGGTGCTCCACAAGGTGCTTGTATCAACATAAGATGCTCCACAAACTCTTCCTTTTATACGGCTGTCGAATGATTAAACCCAAAGTCGTGAATTCCACAAATTTTCATCTTCCAATAACTCAGCTTTTTTCTTTATGCACATTTCCTAAAGAAATTTAAGATAGCAAGAACATGCAACATATAGCAGACAAACATAATAACAAAAAACCTCGGTGTATTGCCTTAATGCATGACAATAAAATTACAATACGCGATGAAGCTGTAATTATTATCAAATGTTTTGTATCATATTATTGTCATATATTTGATCTTATTTTATTATAACATTCACCAGTGGCTAGCTCCTGTTTAACAGTATTACATAATTCCTCAATTGTAAAGGTCTGTTAAAGCAATTTTTTAGCAAAAGCTTTATCGCTTTTACCCTGAGTTATGTACTTTTGGCATTAAAGCCATATTAATCATCTAATAATAAGCAGGTAGCCGAGAATCTAAGTTCACATATTCTCATGTCAATTCATCAACAAGCAAGGTTGACGATGTATATATATAGTGGATGCAACAAACGACTAGCTGGACCCAATATTGGGTATAAGTTTATTGTCTCATGATTGTATGACATACCAGTTCTCTATGAAGCAGCCATAAATCTGTTACAAACCCTAATTTCTAAATTAGGGCAAAACTGATTTGGGCGTAAAAACCCTAACCCTAATTCTTCAATTGGGTTACCAGAAAGTAAAATCACTAGTCGGAAAGCAGAAAACAATACCTGTTTTCAATTCCGTTTACAAGTTGATCAGAATCCGAGTCCAGCCTTTGCTGTTCCCTTAAAATAGTATTGCTCCCCCTAAGGCGCGATGGGCGGCGAGCAATCTGTTTCCCAAGGTGAAACGGAATCAATGTCCACACGGCCTGCGCTGACAGTGTGGATGACGGCGAACTCAAGAGAAGATGTTTGTAAGAACAATATGTGAGGGAGGAGAGATGATCAGAGAGTTAATTCAGTTTTTTCTATTTTTTGAATGACTCTGTCATCCCCATTATATAGGTGGTATCGTTTCTGTTCGGTTCAAAACAGACGCATCTTTTCGAAAGGTTGCGATCCTTTTACAACAGTCGCGTCCTGTTTTGAACAGTTAGGTCCGTTTGAACCATCCGACCTGTTATGATCGTTTTAGCCGCCAAAACACAGTTTAAATCTGGTGCAAAAATAATGTTTCAGTCGGCTAATTATACACAGTACACAGTGCACATTGCAAAGTGCTAAGTGCCTACAATTACGCCTCAAACGCCCATTCGCACACGCGTACGGGAGCGGGTGCGGGCACGGGCTCGGGTACGGGTGCGGGTGCGGGTGCGGGGTGGTGCGTTGCACCACCCCTTATGGTCCCCAAAATGGTCCATAAGCCCCTTATCTAGGAATTATAATAGGTTATCTTCTCATGTATATAACCTATTATAATACCAAGTGCCCTACAATGTGGGACTATCAAATTTCATTCATTTTTTCCAACAATCCCCCACATGAATGAATATTCCTCAGTTTGTTCTTAAATCCGTGAAATAATGTTGTATCGGTTAAAGTAGCACAAGGGCCTTGAACTTTCCTAGTGTTCATCTATTTGACCTACTGGCGAATCAGTAGACCTGTGAATGTCCTTGAACTGTAAGCCTTTTTGTGTCGGTCAAGATAGATAACACGCAACATAATTTCTAATCTTCCTTGGTTCTCTGTTTGTGTTCGTTTTTGCCATGAACACCTGCTTGGTCTCATGAGTGCTTAAGAGAATCAGGCCTGGTAATTCTCCTTGAAGCGGCGCCTTCGCACTCACGTAGGTGATTCTATAAAGAGTATTCCGCAATACTCCACTTGGATCTTTTATATTTCCAAGTATAGACATCATTAAGAGCTGATCTCATCCTTTTCTCCGGCGGTATATGCACTGACTTATCTTTAGGAATGTCTAATTATTTGAATTTTCCAGTGCTTCCAAGTTTATCCTTAACTTAGTTGTCCCTTTGAACCTAAATCTTGGGATCTCCAGTCAATTAGGTTGGGTTTCCGTTGAGGAAAACTTTTAGTCAATAGGCCTTAAGCCCATTCCTATTGATAAGGTTTGAACTCTCTCTCTAGGCAAGCCTTTTGTTAGTGGATCCGCAATGTTATCTTTTGACCTTACATAGTCTATAGTGATAACCCCATTCGAGAGTAGTTGTCTCACGGTTTTATGTCTACGACGAATATGTCTAGACTTACCATTGTATAGTGTACTGTTAGCTCTTCCAATAGCTGACTGACTATCACAATTTATACATATTGGTGGAACAGGTTTATTCCAATTTGGAATATCTTCTAGGAAGCTTCTAAGCCAATCTGCTTCTTCAGCAGCTTTGTCTAGAGCAATGAATTCTGATTCCATTGTAGACCTTGCTATACATGTTTGTTTAGAGGACTTCCATGATATAGCTCCATTTCCTAGGGTAAACACATATCCACTTGTGGATTTGGTGTCATTTGAACCTGTTATCCAGTTTGCATCACTGTATCCTTCTACTACAGAAGGATATTTTGTGTAATGCAAGCCATAGTTCTATGTATATTTTAAATACCCCAGAACTCTTATTATTGCTTTCCAATGATTTTTACCAGGATTACTTGTATACCTTCTTAGCTTACTTACAGCATATGCAATATCTGGTCTAGTACAATTCATTACATACATTATACTTCCCAATATTCGAGAGTATTCAAGCTGGTAAATTCCATCTCCAGTATTTTTAACCCAATTTTGGTTCATGTCAACTGGCGATTTAGCAATGGTTATATTATGTTGCTTGAACTTTTCAAGTATTTTGGCCACATAGTGTGATTGAGACAGTACATAACCCTCTGGCGTTCTCAAAATTTTAACACCCAAAATCACATCAGCCAATCCTAGATCTTTCATATCAAATCTAGATGACAACATATCCTTTGTTGATTTAATTATGGCATTATTATTGCCTAGTATCAGTAAGTCATCAACATATAGGCAAACTATGACATATCCCATATCTATATTTTTCATATAGACACATTTATCTGATTCATTTATTTTGAATCCATTTGACATCATAGTTTCATCAAATTTTTCATGCCATTGTTTTGGCGCTTGTTTGAGACCATAAAGTGATTTAACTAATTTACAAACTTTATGCTCATTTCCAGGGCTCTGGAACCCTTCAGGTTGCTGCATATATATTTCTTCCTCTAATTCACCATTAAGGAATGCAGTCTTTACATCCATTTGATGTATTTCTAATTTTAGTATAGAAGCGATAGCAATAAGCATCCTAACAGATGCTATTCTGGTTACTGGTGAGTAAGTATCAAAGTAATCTAGCTCTTCTTTTTGTCTAAATCCTTTGACCACCAGTCGCGCTTTATACTTATCTATTGAGCCATTAGCTTTAAGTTTCTTCTTAAATATCCATTTATACCCTAATGGTTTCGATCCTTTAGGAAGATCTACTAGCTCCCATGTGTGGTTTTGCAAAATGGATTCAATCTCGCTATTGATGGCTTCTTTCCAGTAAGGAGCATCAGGTGATGACATTGCTTGTTTATATGTTAGAGGTTCATTTTCTGCCATATATGCATAGAACTCAGGCCCAAAGGTTTTCGATATCCTTTGTCGTTTGCTCCTTCTCGGTTCCTCTAACACCTGATCATTATTATTTTCATGATCAACACGATTTTCAAGAGTTTCTTCTTCTCTTGATCTCCTTTTCATACTAGTATTATTGGATTCTTTTAGTGGAAATATGTTTTCAAAGAATCTTGCATTTCGAGATTCGATTATGGTGTTTTCATGAATGTCATCAATTTCAGATTTATACACCAAAAATCGATATGCACTACTATTATGAGCATATCCTATAAATATGCAATCTATAGTTTTGGGTCCAATTTTGACCTTTTTCGGCTTAGGTACTTCTACTTTTGCTAAGCACCCCCACACTTTTAAGTATTTGTAAGATGGAGGTCTGTTTTTCCATAGTTCATATGGTGTCTTAAAGGTCTTTTTGCACGGTACTTTGTTTAATATATAATTAGCTGAAAGTATTGCTTCACCCCAGAAATTGTCTGGTAATCCAGAACTGATAAGCAGAGCATTCATCATTTCCTTTAAGGTACGATTCTTACGTTCTGCTATTCCATTTGATTGAGGGGAATATGGTGCCGTTGTTTGATGGATTATACCATTTTGAGCACAAAATTCCTCAAATGGGAATTCATATTCACCGCCTCTATCACTCCGCAAGGCTTTTATCTTTTTATTTAGTTGATTTTCAACTTCCGCCTTATATTGTTTAAATGTTTCAAAGGCCTCATCCTTGCTTCTTAATAGGTACACATAGCAGTACCTAGTGCAATCATCGATAAAAGTAATAAAATATCTTTTACCTCCTCTAGTTTGACACATCTTTAGATCACATACATCGGTATGTATTAAGTCTAAAGGCTCAGTATTCCTTTCAACATGATGAAAGGAAGTTCTAGTCAACTTTGCTTCAGTACATATCTCACATTTATAGTTGTGATCTGTATTAAACTTAGGTATAGAATCTAAGTTAACCATTTTTCGCAAAGTATCAAAGTTTACATGGCCTAGTCTAGCATGCCATATATTAAATGACTCAGTGATATAAACAGAAGCATTCTCTTTATTCATATCTTTTGGTACAACAGTCATTACATTCATCTTAAACAGACCATCACTGACATAGCCCTTTCCCACATACACCCCATTTTTAGACAAAACAAAATTATCAGCAACGAAGACTAATTTGAAGCCATTCTTGCTTAACATCGATCCTGAAACCAAATTCTTACGAATATCTGGAACGTGCAATACATCTTTCAATGTGAGTTCCTTTCCAGAAGTTAGTTTCAACACGATCTTCCCTTTGCCTTCAACTTGTGATGTGGATGAGTTGCCCATAAACAACTGCTCCTCCTTGGTGGCGGCTTCGTAAGTCGTGAACATCCATTTGTTTGCACAAATATGACGAGTTGCTCCAGTGTCCACGAACCATTCCTTGTTGTTGCCAACAAGGTTACATTCTGAAACCACCGCACACAAGTCCATGTCAGAAACGCCATCAGAACCTTCGGCCACATTTGCTTCAGATTTCTTTTTCTTTCCGCGACATTCTGCAGCCTTGTGTCCTTTCTTCCCACAGTTGTGGCAGTTTCCTTTGAACTTCTTAGTCTTCTTTGCATTTGGGTTGTCACGCTTTCTTTTGTTGTTTTTTCTCAGCCTCAACCACATTTGCCTTTGCCACCATAGTATTAGTCGCTTTCTTTTCGGATTTTCTGTTGTCTTCTTCGATTCTGAGTCGAACAACTAAATCCTCCATTGTCATTTCCTTCCTTTTGTGCTTCAGATAGTTCTTGAAGTCTTTCCACATAGGAGGAAGTTTCTCTATGGCGGCTGCAACCTGAAATGATTCACTAAGCATCATTCCTTCATCATGTATCTCATGGATAATGACCTGTAATTCTTGGATTTGGCTGATCACTGTCTTGGAATCCACCATCTTGTAATCCAGAAATTTGCCGACTATGAATTTCTTCATCCCAGCATCTTCTGTCTTGTACTTTTTGTCCAATGATATCCAGAGTTCCTTCGCTGTTTTCATAGTACAGTACACATTGTATAGACTGTTGTCCAGTCCATTCAATATGTAATTCTTGCATATAAAATCTGAACTCTTCCATGCAGTGAGGGCATCAGCCTTGATTGGATCAGGCTCTAATTCATCGACTACAGGAGGATCCTCTGATAGGAACTTAGCCAGGCCTAAGGTGGTTAAGTAGAACAACATCTTTTGCTGCCACCTTTTGAAATCAACACCAGTAAATTTTTCTGGTCGTTCTCCATGCGAGAATGTCATAGTTGGTGCCACAGTTGGTGCCACTATCGGTGCAGCATGAGAGGTGGTCGTGGCTGTTTTGTTTGCCGAAGAATTACTGTCTTGAGCCATCGTCTGTTTTCAATACGACTGTTTTCAGTACACAAACAGAGACAAACGAGCGCAATACTGTTTTAAGAATGTTACAAACCCTAATTTCTAAATTAGGGCAAAACTGATTTGGGCGTAAAAACCCTAACCCTAATTCTTCAATTGGGTTACCAGAAAGTAAAATCACTAGTCGGAAAGCAGAAAACAATACCTGTTTTCAATTCCGTTTACAAGTTGATCAGAATCCGAGTCCAGCCTTTGTTGTTCCCTTAAAACAGTATTGCTCCCCCTAAGGCGCGATGGGCGGCGAGCAATCTGTTTCCCAAGGTGAAACGGAATCAATGTCCACACGGCCTGCGCCAAGAGAAGATGTTTGTAAGAACAATATGTGAGGGAGGAGAGATGATCAGAGAGTTAATTTAGTTTTTTCTATTTTTTGAATGACTCTGTCATCCCCATTATATAGGTGGTATCGTTTCTGTTCGGTTCAAAACAGACGCATCTTTTCGAAAGGTTGCGATCCTTTTACAACAGTCGCGTCCTGTTTTGAACAGTTAGGTCCGTTTGAACCATCCGACCTGTTATGATCGTTTTAGCTGCCAAAACACAGTTTAAATCTGGTGCAAAAATAATGTTTCAGTCGGCTAATTATACACAGTACACAGTGCACATTGCAAAGTGCTAAGTGCCTACAATTACGCCTCAAACGCCCATTCGCACACGCGTACGGGAGCGGGTGCGGGTGCGGGCACGGGCTCGGGCTCGGGTTCGGGTACGGGTGCGGGTGCGGGTGCGGGGTGGTGCGTTGCACCACCCCTTATGGTCCCCAAAGTGGTCCATAAGCCCCTTATCTAGGAATTATAATAGGTTATCTTCTCATGTATATAACCTATTATAATACCAAGTGCCCTACAATGTGGGACTATCAAATTTCATTCATTTTTTCCAACAATCCCCCACATGAATGAATATTCCTCAGTTTGTTCTTAAATCCGTGAAATAATGTTGTATCGGTTAAAGTAGCACAAGGGCCTTGAACTTTCCTAGTGTTCATCTATTTGACCTACTGGCGAATCAGTAGACCTGTGAATGTCCTTGAACTGTAAGCCTTTTTGTGTCGGTCAAGATAGATAACACGCAACATAATTTCTAATCTTCCTTGGTTCTCTGTTTGTGTTCGTTTTTGCCATGAACACCTGCTTGGTCTCATGAGTGCTTAAGAGAATCAGGCCTGGTAATTCTCCTTGAAGCGGCGCCTTCGCACTCACGTAGGTGATTCTATAAAGAGTATTCCGCAATACTCCACTTGGATCTTTTATATTTCCAAGTATAGACATCATTAAGAGCTGATCTCATCCTTTTCTCCGGCGGTATATGCACTGATTTATCTTTAGGAATGTCTAATTATTTGAATTTTCCAGTGCTTCCAAGTTTATCCTTAACTTAGTTGTCCCTTTGAACCTAAATCTTGGGATCTCCAGTCAATTAGGTTGGGTTTCCGTTGAGGAAAACTTTTAGTCAATAGGCCTTAAGCCCATTCCTATTGATAAGGTTTGAACTCTCTCTCTAGGCAAGCCTTTTGTTAGTGGATCCGCAATGTTATCTTTTGACCTTACATAGTCTATAGTGATAACCCCATTCGAGAGTAGTTGTCTCACGGTTTTATGTCTACGACGAATATGTCTAGACTTACCATTGTATAGTGTACTGTTAGCTCTTCCAATAGCTGACTGACTATCACAATTTATACATATTGGTGGAACAGGTTTATTCCAATTTGGAATATCTTCTAGGAAGCTTCTAAGCCAATCTGCTTCTTCAGCAGCTTTGTCTAGAGCAATGAATTCTGATTCCATTGTAGACCTTGCTATACATGTTTGTTTAGAGGACTTCCATGATATAGCTCCATTTCCTAGGGTAAACACATATCCACTTGTGGATTTGGTGTCATTTGAACCTGTTATCCAGTTTGCATCACTGTATCCTTCTACTACAGAAGGATATTTTGTGTAATGCAAGCCATAGTTCTGTGTATATTTTAAATACCCCAGAACTCTTATTATTGCTTTCCAATGATTTTTACCAGGATTACTTGTATACCTTCTTAGCTTACTTACAGCATATGCAATATCTGGTCTAGTACAATTCATTACATACATTATACTTCCCAATATTCGAGAGTATTCAAGCTGGTAAATTCCATCTCCAGTATTTTTAACCCAATTTTGGTTCATGTCAACTGGCGATTTAGCAATGGTTATATTATGTTGCTTGAACTTTTCAAGTATTTTGGCCACATAGTGTGATTGAGACAGTACATAACCCTCTGGCGTTCTCAAAATTTTAACACCCAAAATCACATCAGCCAATCCTAGATCTTTCATATCAAATCTAGATGACAACATATCCTTTGTTGATTTAATTATGGCATTATTATTGCCTAGTATCAGTAAGTCATCAACATATAGGCAAACTATGACATATCCCATATCTATATTTTTCATATAGACACATTTATCTGATTCATTTATTTTGAATCCATTTGACATCATAGTTTCATCAAATTTTTCATGCCATTGTTTTGGCGCTTGTTTGAGACCATAAAGTGATTTAACTAATTTACAAACTTTATGCTCATTTCCAGGGCTCTGGAACCCTTCAGGTTGCTGCATATATATTTCTTCCTCTAATTCACCATTAAGGAATGCAGTCTTTACATCCATTTGATGTATTTCTAATTTTAGTATAGAAGCGATAGCAATAAGCATCCTAACAGATGCTATTCTGGTTACTGGTGAGTAAGTATCAAAGTAATCTAGCTCTTCTTTTTGTCTAAATCCTTTGACCACCAGTCGCGCTTTATACTTATCTATTGAGCCATTAGCTTTAAGTTTCTTCTTAAATATCCATTTATACCCTAATGGTTTCGATCCTTTAGGAAGATCTACTAGCTCCCATGTGTGGTTTTGCAAAATGGATTCAATCTCGCTATTGATGGCTTCTTTCCAGTAAGGAGCATCAGGTGATGACATTGCTTGTTTATATGTTAGAGGTTCATTTTCTGCCATATATGCATAGAACTCAGGCCCAAAGGTTTTCGATATCCTTTGTCGTTTGCTCCTTCTCGGTTCCTCTAACACCTGATCATTATTATTTTCATGATCAACACGATTTTCAAGAGTTTCTTCTTCTCTTGATCTCCTTTTCATACTAGTATTATTGGATTCTTTTAGTGGAAATATGTTTTCAAAGAATCTTGCATTTCGAGATTCGATTATGGTGTTTTCATGAATGTCATCAATTTCAGATTTATACACCAAAAATCGATATGCACTACTATTATGAGCATATCCTATAAATATGCAATCTATAGTTTTGGGTCCAATTTTGACCTTTTTCGGCTTAGGTACTTCTACTTTTGCTAAGCACCCCCACACTTTTAAGTATTTGTAAGATGGAGGTCTGTTTTTCCATAGTTCATATGGTGTCTTAAAGGTCTTTTTGCGCGGTACTTTGTTTAATATATAATTAGCTGAAAGTATTGCTTCACCCCAGAAATTGTCTGGTAATCCAGAACTGATAAGCAGAGCATTCATCATTTCCTTTAAGGTACGATTCTTACGTTCTGCTATTCCATTTGATTGAGGGGAATATGGTGCCGTTGTTTGATGGATTATACCATTTTGAGCACAAAATTCCTCAAATGGGAATTCATATTCACCGCCTCTATCACTCCGCAAGGCTTTTATCTTTTTATTTAGTTGATTTTCAACTTCCGCCTTATATTGTTTAAATGTTTCAAAGGCCTCATCCTTGCTTCTTAATAGGTACACATAGCAGTACCTAGTGCAATCATCGATAAAAGTAATAAAATATCTTTTACCTCCTCTAGTTTGACACATCTTTAGATCACATACATCGGTATGTATTAAGTCTAAAGGCTCAGTATTCCTTTCAACATGATGAAAGGAAGTTCTAGTCAACTTTGCTTCAGTACATATCTCACATTTATAGTTGTGATCTGTATTAAACTTAGGTATAGAATCTAAGTTAACCATTTTTCGCAAAGTATCAAAGTTTACATGGCCTAGTCTAGCATGCCATATATTAAATGACTCAGTGATATAAACAGAAGCATTCTCTTTATTCATATCTTTTGGTACAACGGTCATTACATTCATCTTAAACAGACCATCACTGACATAGCCCTTTCCCACATACACCCCATTTTTAGACAAAACAAAATTATCAGCAACGAAGACTAATTTGAAGCCATTCTTGCTTAACATCGATCCTGAAACCAAATTCTTACGAATATCTGGAACGTGCAATACATCTTTCAATGTGAGTTCCTTTCCAGAAGTTAGTTTCAACACGATCTTCCCTTTGCCTTCAACTTGTGATGTGGATGAGTTGCCCATAAACAACTGCTCCTCCTTGGTGGCGGCTTCGTAAGTCGTGAACATCCATTTGTTTGCACAAATATGACGAGTTGCTCCAGTGTCCACGAACCATTCCTTGTTGTTGCCAACAAGGTTACATTCTGAAACCACCGCACACAAGTCCATGTCAGAAACGCCATCAGAACCTTCGGCCACATTTGCTTCAGATTTCTTTTTCTTTCCGCGACATTCTGCAGCCTTGTGTCCTTTCTTCCCACAGTTGTGGCAGTTTCCTTTGAACTTCTTAGTCTTCTTTGCATTTGGGTTGTCACGCTTTCTTTTGTTGTTTTTCTCAGCCTCAACCACATTTGCCTTTGCCACCATAGTATTAGTCGCTTTCTTTTCGGATTTTCTGTTGTCTTCTTCGATTCTGAGTCGAACAACTAAATCCTCCATTGTCATTTCCTTCCTTTTGTGCTTCAGATAGTTCTTGAAGTCTTTCCACATAGGAGGAAGTTTCTCTATGGCGGCTGCAACCTGAAATGATTCACTAAGCATCATTCCTTCATCATGTATCTCATGGATAATGACCTGTAATTCTTGGATTTGGCTGATCACTGTCTTGGAATCCACCATCTTGTAATCCAGAAATTTGCCGACTATGAATTTCTTCATCCCAGCATCTTCTGTCTTGTACTTTTTGTCCAATGATATCCAGAGTTCCTTCGCTGTTTTCATAGTACAGTACACATTGTATAGACTGTTGTCCAGTCCATTCAATATGTAATTCTTGCATATAAAATCTGAACTCTTCCATGCAGTGAGGGCATCAGCCTTGATTGGATCAGGCTCTAATTCATCGACTACAGGAGGATCCTCTGATAGGAACTTAGCCAGGCCTAAGGTGGTTAAGTAGAACAACATCTTTTGCTGCCACCTTTTGAAATCAACACCAGTAAATTTTTCTGGTCGTTCTCCATGCGAGAATGTCATAGTTGGTGCCACAGTTGGTGCCACTATCGGTGCAGCATGAGAGGTGGTCGTGGCTGTTTTGTTTGCCGAAGAATTACTGTCTTGAGCCATCGTCTGTTTTCAATACGACTGTTTTCAGTACACAAACAGAGACAAACGAGCGCAATACTGTTTTAAGAATGTTACAAACCCTAATTTCTAAATTAGGGCAAAACTGATTTGGGCGTAAAAACCCTAACCCTAATTCTTCAATTGGGTTACCAGAAAGTAAAATCACTAGTCGGAAAGCAGAAAACAATACCTGTTTTCAATTCCGTTTACAAGTTGATCAGAATCCGAGTCCAGCCTTTGCTGTTCCCTTAAAACAGTATTGCTCCCCCTAAGGCGCGATGGGCGACGAGCAATCTGTTTCCCAAGGTGAAACGGAATCAATGTCCACACGGCCTGCGCTGACAGTGTGGATGACGGCGAACTCAAGAGAAGATGTTTGTAAGAACAATATGTGAGGGAGGAGAGATGATCAGAGAGTTAATTCGGTTTTTTCAATTTTTTGAATGACTCTGTCATCCCCATTATATAGGTGGTATCGTTTCTGTTCGGTTCAAAACAGACGCATCTTTTCGAAAGGTTGCGATCCTTTTACAACAGTCGCGTCCTGTTTTGAACAGTTAGGTCCGTTTGAACCATCCGACCTGTTATGATCGTTTTAGCCGCCAAAACACAGTTTAAATCTGGTGCAAAAATAATGTTTCAGTCGGCTAATTATACACAGTACACAGTGCTAAGTGCCTACAATTACGCCTCAAACGCCCATTCGCACACGCATACGGGTGCGGGTGCGTTGCACCACCCCTTATGGTCCCCAAAGTGGTCCATAAGCCCCTTATCTAGGAATTATAATAGGTTATCTTCTCATGTATATAACCTATTATAATACCAAGTGCCCTACAATGTGGGACTATCAAATTTCATTCATTTTTTCCAACAAAATCTAAACTTAATATTAATGTGATCATATGAATATCCAGATCCTGTAATACATGTTGCACAAGATATGAAGTGTGACAATAATTAAAGCAAAGCTTAAATCTAATCATCGAATTTAACTAACTTTTAGCTTATTGTGTTATACGTTATAGTGTGATCAGAAAATGAATTAAAGTATTTTGAATATTCAGGATTTAAATTTAATGTTGAGTAAATCTAATGATTGGACTAAAGTTGAATTTTAAAGTAAAACATAAGTCCAACCATTAAATTTAACTACCTACTAGTAATATTAATGTGATGCATATGTAAAAGCTATAACATGCGACCTATACTTATTGAATACTTGGAATGTGCTCACGGGTTATGAACTAGTTACTCACTTGCATTTGATGGTCGTATTATACTGCAATTGTTTGGCATTATGTTTCAGAGCATTTGGGTGTATTATATATTAGAGTTGAGTGGTATTAAAACATGAGTGTGTGTGTACAGTAGTCAACATGCCAGTCATAAATTGAACTCTTAGTCAATAATAGTTAGTTTTGCAATAAAATTGTACCATTTCGTCATTATTATTAGTTTAACAGTACACAACCATTGTTAAAAAACGAGTATATAATATATATATAGTAGTTAACATGCCCTCGTATAATTTGAATTCTTAGTCAATAGCAAGTTTCGCAATAAAATAATACCATTTCAGTCATTTTCAGTCATTAATAGTTAGTTTTGCAACAAAATATACCATTTCAGTCATTATTAGTCAGTTTTGTGATAAAATTGTACCATTTCAGACATTATTATTTGGTTTATTAGTGGACTAATAGTTAGTATATATAGTAGTTAACATGCCCTCGTTTAATTTGAATTCTTAGTCAATGGTAAGTTTCGTAATAAAATTATACCATTTCAGTCATTAATAGACGTTTTGCAACAAAATCGCACCATTTCAGTCATTATTAGTCGGTAACAGTTGGTTTTATGATAAAATTGTACCGTTTCAATCATTATTATTTGGTTTATCATTGGACTAATGCTCCACACAAGTAGTTTGATGAAACCATTATTGCAGGTAAATGAAATGTACTTTATTTTTTAATATTACTTACAAGGAAGAATGTAGGTATTATTTTCCTGATCATTGTCAATCTTATATTGTAAATATTTAATATCGTAAGGGATCACCAAGTCCTAGTTCACATCACTAATAGAAGTTACATTAGGAGACATCATTGATATGGACATCCACTCAACATAGATGGTTAATTTGAACAAAATTTTAGAAATTAACTCACCTATACTTTTCGCGACTTGTTGTCGACAAACTCACAGGTTGATACATAGGCACACTTGCTTTTCCCTTTTCCTTCACTTTTTCTCTTCTAGTATGCCAAGCCAAGAAACTTTCTTGGAAACCCATTGGTTTACTTATCTCAAGTTCCTTTCAATAATAGATGATATATCAGATCACTATAAATATTACTAGAAAACAAAAACCAGTGTTTGAACATGCATTTATTCATAAAACATTTTTCAAAACCAAATACCAATTCCTTGTATCTTAAAGATAAATCCAAAGTTTTATCCAAAAATTTTGTATACACCATAACATCTATGCATACAATCAAACCACATACAAGCCCATACAGACTCTTGAATACTGTTGAAACTGTACTCCCCACACACACTGTGTGCATGAATATACTTTGACATTTTTTCATTTTATAATAATTCAATTTGTGTATATGTATAGATACACATCTATTAATACCAAGGTTCGAGAACTCGATTTCGGTCTCGGTTTCGCTCATTTGAAATTTTCTTGGTTTCGGACAGTTTCAGAAATTTCGGAAGTTTCGGTTTCGGTCCATATACCGTATTCTGTATTTTTGATAAAAAAGTAATAATAAATGTTGCAATAAAATACAAAATATAATTTATAAAGAGATAATAATAGCTACATAGTTGAATTGTTTAGTAGAGCTTGAGTGGTTAAAGGGAAATTATTGAAATTTATAAAAAAAAGCTTTCTAAACAATAAAATAAAATTAGCCCAGCCCACGATACAAACCCAAATCCACCCTACTAACTCCAACTTATCCACCCTATTATTCGGTTCCTAACCCTAAACCATCAACCCGTATCCGAAAGAAAAGTAACGCCTCCAATAAAAGCAACCGCGACGATGCCTGCAATTCTGAAATCGACGACGACGACGCCTGCAATTTTGAAATCAATGACGACGACTGCTCGATTTTCTTCCCTCGATGCTCGATTTGTGTTGCGCCTGAATTTGCTCCTCGAATCTCGAATTTCTGATCCTCGACTGGTAATTCTGCTTCTCAATTTGTGAATTCATGTACAATTTGATTTGATTTACTGGTATTTTTTTGATTTTTTTTACTGAAGGTTAGCGAGACGAGTTTAACCAAATCTCATCCCGCCACAGGCCGGAACCGAACCGAGGTGGCCAGAATCTCAGGGTTTCGGTCGGATCCTTAGACCTTGATTAGTACACATGCACACCCAAACCAAATATAAGATAGTTTAAATGGATTTATCTGCAGGCTTATATGATTATGCTAATTTGGCTCATTACAACGATTTTTTTCAAAGTGTTTGAATTTTGAAAAATTTTCGACAAAGTGTTCTTCGTATAGAGCACCTTCCAACAAATCATAATATCCAACATACACACACGATCATAACATGATCAGATTCAAAACAAAAACCACAATAAGTCATCTATGGATGTAATATTATATATATTACAGTATACTGCGTGTCATATAGCATACGCTTGTAGAAAGCATAAAACATACCTTGCATGAGCAATTTAGCGGGCACATATACCCCTTTCAATACGAATTTAAGCAAGTAAGCGCCAAATAAAAAGCAAATCTAAAAGCCATGCTTGGTATATACGTCTGGATGAAAAAAAAAACAATATATACATACACACATACATACATATATATATATATACATATATATATATATATATATATATATATATATATTAAAAAGGAGAAAAATGACAAATACATTAAATAGACTGTACTGATATTTTTATGTCATGAAGATATACAAAAAATAAAAATTACACTAAATTCTGTGATCATAAACAATATACTAACGATCATAAGTATATACTACATACATACAAATGCAAAGTTAGAAAGGAATAAGCTACTTGTTCATATTACAAAGATAACACAATATCATGCACATATATGAGAACGAGTATGTTTGAAGAGAGAAGAATTACTCGGAGAAAATCTTCAACCTAAAATTGGATAGTTTCTTTTATATCACGTGGAGACGAAAAATGTCTAATTCTACCGCTACAATAAAAATATTAGACGAAAATAAAATGTCTTTTATCAGTTTATAAATAGGGGTAAAATAATAGCTAAATCTACAGCCAAGTAAATGAGTTGATATTTACTTGCATAGGATATGATAAAGTTTCTGAATTGATACATAAGATTTGGGTACGCTAATAGTAATATTGCACCAAATATCTACTTAAACTCGTATTTGTCATTCTCTGACATGATTTATTAAATTTTTAAAATAATTATTATTTTATACAAATGATCATTCAAAAACATGACCGATTGCATAACATGCTTAGTCACTAACATGTGTTGCAACACAAAATTGTTGTTTCGCAGGAAGTAATGTTACATTTAGTCACTTGCTTCCTATTTATCACATTCTTTTACTCGTCCTTACTCCAATATTACTTTCTTGCTCTAATTTCAGAAACAGATTTCCTTTCTTCTACATAACGTTATCATAGAATTTGCCGGAGCTTAGAAGTAATACACTAAAATTATATTATTTATATTTATTAGGGATCAAACTTTAGAAAAATCTAAGTTGAAATGTTTATAATTACATATTATGCTATCATGTTCGTGCCAACTTACTCTACATGAACCCTGAATATATGTACAAAAATATCAATACAATTTTTTGGATCTAAATATGTTTTAGGCCGAGGATAAAGCTTTGATAAAGACTTGCACTTCAAGGAATTTTGAGA
Source organism: Allium cepa (assembly GCA_030765085.1). NCBI lineage: Eukaryota > Viridiplantae > Streptophyta > Magnoliopsida > Asparagales > Amaryllidaceae > Allium > Allium cepa. The sequence continues at coordinate 453,442,251 of CM060938.1, read as the reverse complement.
GAAATATGTTTATGAATTAGAAAGGCAACTGATTTGCATATTTTAGACCAGGCGTCAAATGTTCAATAATTTATTGATACAACATGAATGTTTGAATGTGTTAATGATATAGATATTATTTAAGTTAATACGTGAAGAATTTATTTTTAATGTCCATGCGTACCCATGTTAACCGTCTATAATTAGCAGTAAACAAGTTATTTTCCATTTCCCAAATTCTTCCTTTCAATTCTCACTTTTTTTTCTTCAATAGATTAAAGAGAAACATTGCACTGTACCCTATCTCACATTTTCTCATTTTACTCTTATCTTTAATAACATTTGTAATAACTTTGGTATCACATTTTTTTGGTATCAACGTGAACCGCCAAAAACGTCTCTCTATGTATTATCAAATCTTAATAATTGAAAAATAAGATCTAATATTAAACTTCTTTTACAAATTCAAACGCACCTAAAAATATGATCTAACAATTATATATGCTTTACAAATTCAGTACGTTTCCAAAAATAGGATCTAAAATTAAAGTTCCTTTACAAATTCAAAATACTTCTTTACAAATATACAATTTTAATATCATTTGAAAATAAAAAATCAAATTTTTTGACCGATTTAAACATGAACAATTTATAAGGAAAACAATTCACGCGCGAAGTGCGTGCCGTAACACTTATATACTTAATTTTTAATAATAGTTGTAATAGCTTTAGTGTCACACTATTTTGGTATACATGCGAATTACCAAAAAGCCCCTTTATACGCTATCAAATCTTAATCACTTAAAAATAAGATCTAATATAAAAAAATTTACAAATTCAAACGTCCTTAAAAGTAGGATATAACAATCAAACATGCTTTACAAATTCGAAATGCTTCTAAAAATAGAATATAAAATTAAACTTGCTTTACAAATTCAAAATACTTCTTTACAAATATACAAATCTTAATATCATTTGAAAATAAAAATAAAATTATTTTTTTATCTAATTTAAACATATACAATTTATGAAGAAGTAACACTTTTTTGGTGTACCCGTGAACTGCGAAAAACGCCTATTTGTATGTTATCAAATCTTACTCAGTTAAAAATAAGATCTAATATTATACTTTTTTATAAATTCAAACCTTCTTAAAAGTAGGATCTAACTGCTAAATTTGGATGATTCAAATATTTGTTAAAGAGGAAAGAAATTGATTAATTGATTCACTCAAATCAATTAATTTGGCTGCTATATGGAAGGATATTTTGAAGGAAACTAATTAATTAGTCAATCAATTAATTAGTCAATATATTTGTTATATGAAAAAATAAATGATTAGGCATGGAGAATAAATCAATCAAAGGAAAGATATGGAAACCAAGATTACGCTATCTATTTGTACTAAAATCAAATCATGCAATTTGGAAAGATATTTGGATAATCAGGAAATTGATTTTTTTAATCTCCATGCAACCCTTCATTATCAAGTCAATTTAAATAAAGGAATTTCATCTTTATGAAAATGCAAGTGTGTGAGAGTATCCACCATTATTCTTCCCTCTCTTTTGTACTCTTTTCTTTAGTGAAATAAAAGAAGTTATTGGGTCTCCATGGACGTAGGATATTCATATCCGAAACACGTTAAATCTTCTGTGTCTCTTATTTCTGTTATTATTTCTGTGAGACTGCATAATTGATTTTTTTAAGTGTCATTGGTATCTAAATAGACAATACTAGATCCTGATCAAATAAATCGTTTTCGCTCAAATTAAAAAAAATTCACTACAGTTTGGTATCATAGCTAGCGTTATAGTTTCTATTTGGATATTAATGGCTACTTCTAGTAAGTCTGTTGGTAGATTTGGTGTCAATTATGGAGTAACACGTTTTGACGGAAAAGGAGATTTCGGTACTTGGAAGAAGAAGATGGAGGCTGTATTAAAGAAGGAGAAAACTTATAAGGTTGTTTCTGCGTCTGAGAAATTGAAAGGTTTTGATGCAACTGATTTGGAAGAGATGGAAGATGAAGCTCTCACAACAATTCAGTTGAGCCTTTCAGATGAAGTTCTTATAGAATTCTCTCAGAAGAATACGGCGAAGGAATTATGGGATGCATTATCGGATGCATATCAAGACAAGTCTCTCACAAATCAGATTATTCTTCAGATACAACTTTATTCGTTCAAGATGAAGCCTGGAGCTGATCTCATGGAGCATGTAGATGCTTTGATGACTTTGATTATGAACCTGAAAGCAGCGGAAGTTGATATTACCGATGAGGCTCAAGATGTGATCCTCTTATGTTCCTTGCCTAAGGAGTATATTGCTTTTATTAATTCCATGATTTATGGCCGCAGTAAAATTAGCCTATCCGATGTAAAGGCAGGTCTTTATAATGAAATATTAAGAGGTAGATTAGTAAGCACTAGCTTGGATAGTGATACCGAAGACTTATCTGTTCAGAGAGGTGGAGGCCAAAGCAGGTCGAAGAAAAATGGAGGACGGAATTCTTCACGGTCTCAGTCTAGGGGGCCTAAGAATTTGACTTGTCATTATTGTAAGAAACCAGAGCATTTCATAGCACAATGTCCCAAGCTTGAAGGTAGAAGAAAAGATCCAAAGCAAGCCTCAGCTTCTATAGCGGAGAAATCAGATACAGAAAGTGAGATCGATGTATTTTCAGCTTCTGGCTCTTCTGGAAAGAGCAACTTATGGCTGATTGATTCTGGCGCATCTATCATGACACCTGATAGGAACTACTTTTCCACTGACCGTTAAATTGATGGAGGAGAAGTTCTGATGGGTAATAATGCTTCTTGCCGAATGGTGGGTGTTGGTAGCATGATGATTAGGATGTTTGATGGTGTTATTCGTACGATCACCGATGTTAGACATATACCTGATTTGAGGAGGAGCTTGATCTCTGTTGGGGCATTGAGTATATTTGACTTGAAGATTGTAGTGGAAGGAGAGAAAATGAAGATATCAAAGGGTTCCATGATTTTTATGAGAGGTATGAGGGTAGGAAATCTTTATCTATTAAAGAGCACTACTGTAATTGGTGAATCGGCTTCTATTACATCAGTTAATTCAGATTCTTCCAGATTATGGCACTTACGGATGTGTCACATCAGTGAGCGCATCATGGATGAGTTGAGAAAATGAGGATTGATTGACGAATTTCATCATTCAATACTTGGTTTTTGTGAAGAGTGTGTTCTTGGAAAGTAGACGAAGATTTCTTTTGGTATAGGAGAGCATAAAGCAAAAGCTGTCTTGGAATATGTTCATACAGATGTCTGGAGTCCCTTCCTTTGTCAGTCTTTAGGTGGAGCCAGATATTTTGTTTCATTTGTAGATGATTTCTCTCGTAAAGTATGGGTATACTTTCTTCAGTCAAAGAGTGAAACTTTTGCCAAGTTTCGAAAGTGGAAATCTATGGTTGAGAAGCAGTCAGGGAAGAAATTGAAAGTTCTCCGTTCAGATAATGGCGGTGAACTTGTATCATAGGAATTCATCGATTATTGTGAGTTTGAAGGCATTAAGAGGCATTACACTACACCAGGCGACCCCCAGTCTAATGGAGTTGCAGAAAGGATGAATCAGACATTATTGGAGAGAACAAGATGCCTCATACTGACTGCTAAATTGAAGAAGAGATTTTGGACTAAAGCTTTATCTATGGCGGCTTTCCTCATCAACTGCACACCTTCTAGCGCCATAGATATGAAGATCCCTGAAGAAGTATGGAAAGGAGAGCCTGTTAGCTATTCATTTCTCAGAGTGTTTGGTTGCCTAGCTTATGTGCATGAGAGCAAAGGGAAGCTGGAACCTAGAGCTCGCAAGTGTATTTTTCTAGGGTATAGGTGAGGAGTGAAGGGATATAGGTTGTGGTGTCCTATTAGCAAGAAGATCGTTATGAGCAGGCATGTGACTTTTGATGAGAATGCTATGTTGAAGGTGGAGCCTTCCTCATCGGATGACAATGAGAGGACATGTGAAGAATACCATATACAAAGCAAGTCATTTGTTGATTCTTTCCATAGATGCTCAAATGGTGTTTCCGATGACACTATGGTTGATGAGGATAATATCGATGTTGATACAGAGGATCAAACTCAGGGTAGAGCTCATTCAAAACCTAGGCCCTGTCAAACAAAGAAGAAAGCCTAAGTGGCTTGATGAGTTTGTTGGATTGAGCATCGAAGATATTAACTTCGATGATATGGCAACATATGCTTTGAATGTTGTCCGTGATGAGCCCTGTGATTATAGAGAAGTTATCGCATCAGTTAACAGCTCCAGTTGGTTAGTTGCTATGGAGGAGGAGATTGAAGCATTGAAAAGAAATCATACTTGGGATTTGGTGCCTCTTCCCACCGACAAGAGAGCTATTGGATGCAAGTGGATCTATAGAGTGAAAGATGGTGAAAATGGTAATTTCAGATACAAGGCAAGATTAGTCGCAAAGGGGTATGTTCAGAAGAAGGGGTAGAGTATCATAATATCTTTGTTCCAGTGGTTAGGCATACTTCTGTTTATATTCTTTTGGCATTAGTTTCTCATTATGATATGGAATTATAGCAACTAGATGTCAAAACTGCATTTTTGCATGGTGATCTGGATGAGGAGATTTATTTAAAGCAGCCGGAAGGGTTCATTGATAGTAGTAGACCAGACTATATTTGCAAACTCAACAAATCTCTATATGGACCGAAGCAGTCTCCTTGACTATGGTGTAAGAGGTTTGGTAAGTTTATGCTTTCACATGGATACTCCAGAAGTTTCAAAGACCTGTGTGTTTATTTCAGGAGATGTGATGGTGATATGATTTATTTGTTGTTATATGTTGATGATATGATGATTGCATCTTGGAGTATGGTCAGAATTAAGGAGTTGAAAGTGGAACTCAGTAGAGAGTTTGACATGAAGGATTTGGGAAAGGCACAAAGAATATTGGGTATGGAGATAAGCAGGGATAGGAAGTGGAGAGAGTTAAGGCTCACACAAGCGTTGTACATCGAGAAGGTCCCCGCTCGATTTGGAATGGAGAAAGCTAAACCGGTTGGCACTCCATTAGGCTCTCATTTTAAGTTGTCAAAAGACTTATCCCTCATGGAAGAAGACAAGAGGTATATGGCTGATATACCTTATTATAGTGTTGTTGGTAGTCTAATGTATGTGATGGTGTGCACAAGACCAGATTTAGCCCATGTAGTGGGTGTTGTGGGTCGATATATTGTTCGTCGATGGAAGTTCTATCGGATTAGAAAACCGTCGAAGAATTTAGAAATAAAAATAACCGCAAGCGCACGGTGTACGAATGTAGCACGTGGCGAATACGGATCGATCCATAGGGAATTGATGATTTTAAAATTCTATTCAATCAAATTAAACCAAAGTCGATTGAAAGTTTAGCTAGAGAATTAACTAACTAACTAAAAGGAAAAAAAGAAGCAAATATAAGAGTTAAGTGACAATTTAGAGAATGAATCCACTCTCTAGATCATGTAGTTCAACACATATGAAATCATGATCTCTCTTTTATGGTCATTAGTGCTTTAATTGATGTGTTTATCATAAGTATGACATATTTGTGCTACTGATTAGCCAACATAAGCCATCAAACTATAACATATCCCTTAAAGCACTTACTAACTCTCATGAAACTTGACAAAGAAAATGAAAATGAAATCTATTTTAAGTATGGTCTATTAACTATTGTTTAGAAATATAGACCATCAAATTTGAATTTCAAATCACTTTCTTATGCCATAATCATATTTTGATGAAGAGACATTTGTGTTAGTGATTGTTTAAGCATAGCCTATTTGATGTCAACAATATAGGCTATCAAATTCAAAGCAAAAGCAACTAGTAAACCATTTCTATCATCATCATTAAGCACAAAAAGAGAGCATGAATCAACAAATAGTTGAAGCTACATAATTAGAGAGCTTCATTACCCCCTAAATTGAAGGGGTTTAGCCTCTCATATTTATTATTAAAACAAAAAATGTAGCTTGCAACATGAAAGAAAAAGAAAAGGAAAAAGAAAGCAAGAAAAAGAAAAACTATTCTACTTGCATGAAAAATAAATCTAAACTACAACATGAAAGTAAAAAAAGCATGAAAAGAAAAAGAACATGTATTGAAGTTGCATAAAAAATTACATAAAGAGAAATGGCCAAGTAGCCATGAAAAGAAAGAAGAGAGCTTGGTTTTATTTTGAGCCTAAAACTAACTAAAAAGAGACAGTGAGAGAGGGGAGGTTACATGAAACATAAGACGTTATTTATAGAAGCATGAAACCCTCATCCATATTTTTGGGGAATGCCCAAAATACCCTTGAGAAAGTGTGGAGGCCAAGTAATCATTAACTTCTACTAATCACCATTTAAGTGTACATGAAGCCATTAATTTCATAAGCATGTGCATTAGCCTCTAATTTGTACATTAAGGTAGGTGGGTAGGTGGGGTCCTCCATGTTCTTCACTTTGAATTATTTCCATCTCCATTCCTTTGTATTTATTTTGCATGCATGTGTCTTCATAAAACTACATCCTATTTGAGATCCAATTCCTACACAAATATATATATATATATATATTTCCAATTAATTTTTCTCAAAGAAATATATGCACACAAATGACCGTTATGCCCCTATATGAAGATGGATATGTGACAATTTAGAATTAGTATGGATTTTGGTTAAAACAAGTTAAAATACCTAATATGATCATTTATTTAATTTAAGTAGAGTAAATATGGTGGTAAAAATATGCACATTTACATGCACATCAAATGCCCCCACACTTATCTTTTTATTCGTCCTCGAATAAAGAAAAACTAAGATAAGTCCGTTTTCGTAGGGAGCACGATTGCATTGAGCGTATGCAACAAGCCGTTAAACCTCTGAGTGTCCCCAGTAGGACGAATGTTGTCTCGTGAGGGTTTTCAGCGGATACTACACACAAAATCCACATGCAGGATGAAAATATTTACAAAATGCAAGATTTATTTACAAAGAGATGAATGCAAAATTTTGAAAATATTTACAATGAAAGATTTACTTTTAAATCGACACAAATAAGTTAAATATAGGTTTTGGTTATTATCTTGAAATTTTTTAGTCATTTACTCGTCAAAATTTTCAATAAAAACAAAGCTATCGTAACAAATAGACTATAGTTTAACTCGTTTTTTCGGTTGATAACAAAGTATAATTATGAAAAGGATCCTTAATTGATTATCAAAGTTTATCAAAGTGGTATTTTCATTTCTTTTCAATAACAAATCAAATCAACTAAGTAAAAATAGTGCTAGGATTTCAATTGCTCGCTTCTTCATTATTTGCAAGAAAAATTACACACCTAGCTCAGGTAAACTGAGGCAAGATATACCACCCATGCACTGCCTTTCGGGCTTATGTGAGGGGAGTACAGAGCATGGCGAGTGCACACACTTTCGTGTATACACCTATCGATCGTAGGTGGTTTTTATTAAGTCTGTTTTTTTACATGTGTTCCATACATGCATAACCGTGAGGACTTTTAAATGAGTATGAAAACACATAATCAAAGATTCCAAGTAATTCACTCATGCATAACCATGAGGACTTTTAAATGAGAGTGAATACTTTGGATGTTATTATTATTATTATTTTTTTTTAAGAGAGAGAGAGAGTTTTGTAAAATCATCTTAGCACCATTTAACTTAGAAGACAAAAAAATGTTATATGCTTTACTTTAAATTCACCACTTTTAAAACAAAGATTTTCAATTAGGATGTATTTCATAATTAACACGTATGAATCTTCCTATATACTAGTTAAACCATTATTATTTTAAATCAAACTTCATTTTTATTTTTGTTAAGACAAATAAATTTTCAAAAATTTCAATTTAATAAACCAAAACCATATATTTATCTTATAGTGTTTCTTTTAAAAAATAAATCAAAAGAAAATTTGTTTTTGGGTTTTTTTTAATAATTTTTTTTGATATTTTAAAGCAAAAAAAAATCATGAAAAAGAATTGAAGATGAGTCTCCCCCCATACTTGATTTTGTCTGTGTCTCCACAGTCAACCCAAGTGGAAGGAGAAAAAATAAAATAAAAATCTTATATTTATATGAAAGATTATTATTTACAAGAGATGAGAAAGTATACAGTCAAAAAAAGGTCTTCTAAAGCCCGATTCATTTGTCTCATCAAACGTGCGAGACATAGCCTAAGCACGAAAAACCAAATCGTAAAAGATTTTTAAGTTGATTGTCGATTTGGAAAAACAAATTTTGTTTGATTAAAAATTGAACAAGTTGTTTTGTTTTCAATGGTTTTTGGGGTTGATAAAACAATTGATTGAAATTCACATTTATTTTCACCAAATTGAAATTCAAGTTTGTCATTGAAAACTTCTTCCAAATTATTGATTTCAAAGTCAAAATGGTGATCGAAATCTTCCCCGTCATAATTTAATGACTCATTTTCGAAAAGTCCATAAAACTCGTATTTGTTAAATTCATCTTCCTTCATTGGATTATCAATAACTTCATGCATATATCCATTTCAAAATCCAAAGTTATTGTATTCAAATTTTCAGAAAAAGGAAGATCGAAATTTAAATCGAGTTTCTCACCCTTAAAAGAATTGAAATCCAACTCAACTACCGTCTTTTCAACAACTTCGTTAAGATCATCATTTTCAGTTTCAAAAGTTATTGTTTGAAAATCATCGATTTGGGTAAAAGATGGATTATCATTTGACGCGTCACATGTTGAAATTTGATTTTATTTCTCCTGAAAATTTTCCAATGTTTTAATCAACAAATTCGTGTGATCATCGTAAATTTCATTCATTTGCTCAATAAAGTCAAATTTGTAATTTTATTAACTTGAAATTTTTCGATTTGGACTTATTTAGTACGAGAACTGTCAATTTCGATAAATGGTAGATTATTATTTGATTCTTCGCAAGTTGAGATTTGATTATGATTTTCACGAAATTTTTTGTATTTTTCAAGTAATAAATCCCCGTTATCTTTTTCCATTTGGTCAAAAAAATCAAATTCATGATTATTAATATGAACATTTTCATTTTGAATTTGTTGATAACCAAAGTTTTCAATCGTAACGTTATTGAAACAATTCCCATTGCCAAAATTATTTGAAAATTGGTTCACATTTTCGTTTTGATTTTGAAATCCATTTTGAAACTCAAAATTGAATTGGCATAGGTTATACTCAAAATCAATTGAAATTTGAATTGAATTCAAATTTTGAAATTCTTGAAAACTTTGACTCGAGTTATCGCAGAAATACGAACTACACAAATCATTTATCATTTGATTATGTTGTATAGAGATTTCAAGTAAAGATGAAATGCTATTTTCGAGATTCGAGGGTTGGTCATCATTTTGAAAAGTTTGTTGTCCAAAATTTGAATCGTTTAAAGAATAGTTGTCGATAAAATATCCATACGAATTTGAAATGAAATCATATGGATTATATTGATTTTCGCAACTATTGTAAAATTCAAGTGAATATGGAAATTCGGACATTGTCAAGAATGTTTTTGGTTTTTTTTTATAAAGGAAAAATATTTACAGATAGAATTTATTTTTCAAAAGAAAATTTGATTTTTGTTTTGTTTTTGAATTTTTAACTTTTTTTGTCTTTGAAAAGGTTTTATATATATATATATATATATATATATATATATATATATATATATATGTTTTTTTTTTGTTTTTTCTTTTTAATTTTTTTTTTGAAATTTTAAAGGAAAAGGATTTAAAAATTTCAAAGAAAAAGAAGAGGGATATTTACAATTTTTTTAGTTTTGGATTTTGAATTTTTTAAATTAAATATGCATGAACTACTGCAACTATATAAATGCAATGGTTAATTACAAATGATTTATCTTAGGTTAACCCAAAATTGTATACTCACACATTGTCTTAGATAAACAAGATAGTTCTCAGCCAGGTAACGGACATGATTTATCGGTGCACCACGAATCACCGTAGCAATGCAGCCGAAGGTTTAAGTACCTTCAGAGGAACAACCATTATAATATTTACGAATCATCGTAATATTTATAAATGGTTATTACTCTACCGTAGCCTAGACACCAAGAAATTAAATTGTTCAAAGAAGACAACTGTCAATATACAATTAAGTGAGTTATTATTTAATCAAATTCTAAAATGAAATGCAAAGCTGAAACTAGACTTAATTTAATCAATTCCTATTTTCTTTTATCAATCTTTTTGGGAGATCTTAAAACTAGACTTAATTTGTATGTTCATGAATTTTATAATGGTAATCTCCAATTAGGTCGTTTCAATTTTGCTAATGTTATTTTATTACATAAAAAAGTGGGTGCTAATACTTTAAAAGATTTTAGGCCCATATCTTTGATGAACTGCTCTGTTAAAATTATTTCAAAAGTTTTAGCTAATAGACTTAGTTTAAAAATGAATGACCTCATTGACTGTTCGCAATCAGCTTTCATTAAAGGCAGGAATATTACTGATGGTGTAGCGGTTGTTCAAGAATATATCAATTTTTGTTGTAAGAATAATATAACCCGTGCTATCTTAAAATTAGATTTTGCTAAAGCCTTTGACTCGGTTGATTGGGATTTCCTTATAGAGATTTTCCTTGTCAGAGGCTTTAGTAATAGATGGATTAATTGGATTATTATCTTGCTTAAAACGGGTAATTCTAGTATTATGGTTAATGGTGTCTTAGGTAATAAGATTCAATCTAAGAGAGGATTAAGGCAAGGGGATCCTTTATCGCCCCTTCTATTCAATTTAGCGGCTTATGTCTTTACTAAGATTATTAAAAATGCTGTTAGCAATAACCTTTTGGGTGTCATCGGTAATGATATTTCTAATTTTGGCCTTTCTGTCCTTCAATTTGCTGATGATACTTTGCTTTTTTCCTCTCATCTCCCGAGACACATTATTGCTCTCAAGTTTATTCTTTATAGTTTTGAACTATTATCAGGTTTAAAAATTAACTTTGATAAAAGTTCCGTTTTAATTTTAAATGATTTTGATAATGTAGAAATTTTAGTTGCTAATACTTTAAATTGTAAAACTATGAGTTTTCCTTTCGACTATCTTGGTTTTGTTATTAGACCTTCGAAACATAAACACGATGATTGGTTAATTATTATTGATAAGATTAAAAATAGGATCACTAATTGGAATGTGAGATTTCTATCTAGAGCTGGTAGACTGATTTTGATTAATTCTGTCTTATCTTCTCTTCCTATCTATTGGATGTCTATGCACCTTTTTCCTGACTGGGTGATAGATAAAATAGATAAAATTAGAAGGGATTTTCTTTGGAGTGGTGATAACCCTAATAGTAGTATTAAATGTTTAGTTAATTGGGATACTGTCTGTAAATCTAAAAATGAGGGTGGTTTAGGAGTCATTAATTTACATAATATGAACTTGTCTCTTCTTGGTAAATGGTTATGGAAATTCAGGGATATTAGTGATAATGCCATTTGGAAGGAAATTATTTCTAATTTTTATTACAATGGAAGTTATAATCTATATCGTATTAGTTCTTCTAGTTTTAGAAATATATCTTGTTTTTGGAAATCTATATTAAAATGCAGTAATATCTTTAACTTGGGTTTAAATATTATTGTACATTCTGGTAATAGTACATCTTTTTGGCATGATAGTTGGATTTCCTCTACTCCTCTTAAGAATGAGTTTAAAGATTTATATGATATTTGTAATTTCAAATTTGCGTTAATTTCCGATGTTTTCAACTCTGAAAGTGCTCCTCCTTGGACTTTCAATTTTAATTGTATTTTAGAAGGTCCTACTCTTAGAAATCTTTACTTGCTTTATGCTAAACATAATCTTTATAACATTGACAATAATAATGACTTTATTAGTTGGGATTGGGACAAGAGTAAGAAATATTCTTCTAATTCCTTTTACAAATTTATCAATTTTTCGGGGGTTTCTGTCAATTGTTTTAAATTTGTTTGGAAGTCTAATGCTCCTCCAAAATCAAAGATTCATATGTGGCTCATCATTCATGATAAGTTAAACACTATTGAATTTTTAAAAAAGAAAAATATTAGTATTGATAATAAATGTCTCTTTTGCAACACATTTTTTGAAGATATTAATCATATTTATTATGATTGCTTGGATACTCATTTTATTCTTATTAAGACCCTTAACATTTTTGAGTTTCATATCAACTCTAGAGTTTCTGATTGTTTATTTTATTGGAACTCTTTTAGATTTAGGTTCAATAAGGATTTTAGATATTTGCTTGATACTTTATTCATTATTTCTTGTTGGTACATTTGGTTTGAAAGAAATCAAAGAATTTTTAATAATAAATATCAACATAATAATAAATTGATTATTTTAATCTCAAATTTCTTCTTAAAGTGGATTTCTAATCCTAATTATAAATTAGCCAAAAATAATTGCTTTAAGGATTATCTTAATAAGGTTAGAAATAATATTATCTCATTTAATCTTATCTTCAATCATATTGTTTCTAATAATTCTTTTAATCACTATTCTCTTTCTATTTTAGGCTCCTAAATTGTTTCTTGTTTGTTTTTGTTTTTAGTTTATCCTTGCTTTAGTTCTCTTTTTGGTTTTTATTCTCGCATATATGTATATAAATTTTATTTATATACATATATGTGTTTCATTCTAATTAGTTTTCTAGTTCTGTTCCAGGTTTGATTTAGGTTGGATGCTGGTTTTTCTCTTATCTTGTTTGCTGGATAGCTTTTAGCTTTTTTCAGGTGTTCAGGATAGCTCTTCTCAGGGATTCGGATTGCTCATGTCTTGTCTCTTCGACTTCTCCTGGTCTTCAGAGTGGTGCTCTTCATTTTGGTTCTATCTTTGGAGTTCTTCTCTTTGGTTTTTTTTCTTGAGAGTCTAGTTTTTTTAGATACCTCTAACACTCTAGTATTGGGCGGTGGCCATGCCGGAGCTCGATATTAGGGTGTAATGGGCGGTGGCTTTGCCGGAGCTCATTTGAGAGGTATCTAATTCTTTATTTTTATTTTTTGTTTTTAGTCTAGCTACCTGTCAAGCATGTTGGCAGCTCCATCTTTTTGTTATATATATATATATATATATATATAGTATTCCATGTGTGCTCTCCTCTCTTGTTAGAGGATCACACATTTCTCTCAAAAAAAATGCAAAGCTGAAATAAAACGTGTACTAACAATGCAACTAGAATGAAATTTTGTTTTTGCTTTTGATTTTGAATTTTTTTAAAATTATTTTTCTTAAAATGCAAGCAAACAATAATGCAAGACAACTAAAACATAAAATTTTATAAGCAAGCAAACATTTTTTTTGGCAAGCACTTCAAATCAAGCAATTTATTTAACAAGCACTTCTGCTCCTTCTGTAATTCTGCGTTGGCAACCTGAAATAAAGCAAGATATATACAACTTGTTCGTTTTTTTAGTGCCAAAGAAGAAAATAAAACAAGAAAAAAACAAAACAAATGAAAGCAGAACTAATTAAAAAGATGAAACTAAAACAAATTAATGCAAATCAAAACAAACATAATTTTTTTTCTTTTTTAACACAAACTAAAACTATCAAACCCACAAAACCCGGCCCAATCTAAAAATTAGCACAATCAAACTCACACTTCAGAAACAAACTTACACCCCTAAATCAAACTCGAGTGAAGATAAAAAAGGAATTCGGGATTGCCAAATAAACAAAAGACATCGAATCAAATAAAAACTTGTATACAGCCAAACGAAAATCAAGTCAAAGAATTGCGAATTGGCTACGGTGATCAATTGCTAGGGGGAGGTCACGATTGAAGATGGAGGCGGGACTAATGTCGCGATTTTGGGATGATTGAGACGAGGGCTACTGGAGCTGTTGTGAGTTGGGGGATTGGAGGCGGCGACTGGTTTGGCTGTAGAAGGTGAATGAGCAATTGAAGGCTGTGGATTTCAGTCTGATGCTTTGGTAGTTCGCGGTGATTTGCAACAGCACTTTTGATTTCAGTGCAATGATTGTGGAGCCAAGGTAGAGATGTGAAGTGTTGTTTGCGGAGATGAATTGAAATTAGCAAGGCAATTGTGCACTGTTATGGCGGAGTTCTGGTGATGGCGAAGTCACGGATGGTTGTAGAGGCAATTGATCGTATCGGAATGCATTAGAATTGCAAGTTTCCAGTGGTTCGAAGCAAGCGGCCAGTGGTATTGGAAGATACTGCTGACTTTTTTTTTGGTTGAGAATTGTGGTCGAAATTTTTGTGAACGGCAGGTGGAGGAGAGGTCAGGGATGGTGCGAGGCCGTGGGTAGAGCAGTAGTCTAGTGGTGATGCTGCTGGAGTTGTACTGCTATTTGGAGATGGTGATGTAGTCTGTTGCTGTCAACTTGAAGTTTTTGTAGGCAGATAGGCAGTGGATGGTTTGTATGGTTTATGTTTGCACAAAAAATGGGCAAACACCTCCAAGTCGTATGATTTAGTTGATTATGCGTTGCCCTTAGTGATTTGGGTGATTTGTGCAAATATATAAAATAGATGGACTAAACTGTAAAAGACACAGATTTATAGTGGTTCGGCCAGAATGTGCCTACGTCCACTTTATATGTTATTCTCCTTTTTTGTTCAGATTACAAGTACAAAGCTCTTATTACAAGTATCTGAAAGTTGTTTGAAAGTTTTATCCGTGCTTGAGCTCTCAAACTTGTCTGCCATTGTTGTACCCCTGCCCCTCTATTTATAGAGTGAGGCTGGGGGTAGGGGTCTTGGATGTATATAGCTGCTGGTGGGCCTGGGCTGATGCTATCTGGCCTGGCAACGTTGGTTCGGTATGCCTTGGTCCGGTGGAACTCGGTTCAGCAATGGGTGGAGTGAGGGTTGGTTCGGTAGTAGGTGGTTCGGTAGTGAGGGGAATTGGACCGGTGGCGGCTTGGGAGTGAGTTGGTTCGGTGGAGCCGATCCGGTGAGGTGTTGATTCGGTGGTAGGGAAGGAACCGGTCCGGTGAGGTGTTGACTCGGTGGTAGGGAAGGAGCCGGTCCGGTGAGATGTTGATTCGGTGGTAGGGAAGGAGCCGGTCGAAACACACCCAACATTTGCCCCCTAAAGTAGGGCATATGCCTGTATATTGCGTGCTTTGTTTTAAGTCATTCATCCTTGACGCTATCATCCGGTCTCTAATGCCGAACCAATTGGTCCGGTCATTGACATTTGCTTATAAATAGGGGCCTAACGCTTTCGTTTTTCCTTATCAGCCGAACCAAACCGTGTCTTTTTCGAATCAAACTCTCATCTCTGCCGAATCAAACGTGTTAGCCGAACCAGAATCTTATTTTGCCGAACCAGGTGAGATCCTTTTCTGCCGAATGTGTTTTTGCTCTAGTCTACCGAATGATTTCGGGGACTCAACTCACCGAATGAACTTCGTGGAGTATAAGTGCCGAATGAACTTATATACTTGGATTACCGGATGAACTCAAATCTTTGAATTACCGAATGAACTTTCGTTTTGAATTGTCGAATGAAACTTGGGGATTCGAGTGCCGAATGGACCTTATATACTTGAATTTTTATGTTTTGAATTACTAGTGAAATTCCGGACTACATATACTTGCGTTTTTATACCTTCGTTTTAACGATGTACTTTCATGAGTTGTAGATAAATGTCTCATAAAGTGGAAACTCGATCAAATAAAAAGAAATCTATGGACAGAAGAGAGTCCCTCATTATTGCCCCCAGCCCAGCCAGGACCGGGACGACAGGGACCCACCCCGAGATCACTAGTGGATGGATATGGCCCCCAAGAGCTCTTGAACTCTCCTCCTGACTGCTTTCCTAGCTCCCTCAAAGAGGAGCATCTTGATGTTATATCTCGTTATTGATAGAGATGGAGTTCTGATGCTGCCGACTATTTTGGCTTGATCCGGACATTTTTGGTTTTACTTGACATTCCTGTATATGCTAGTTCCAAAGCATTAATGCACTTTCAGGTTGTAATTATGTCATTGCAACGAACGACTTTATTCTTAACATGTAATTTTATAACATAAGCAGATTCTTTCATATTTGGATGCTGTCATTATTTTGATGTGTTGCATAAGAAATATAGCTGTGCATGTGCTAGTGATTCAACTGTGTTTGATGTCAAGTTCTTACTTAAAGTATAATTTCATGTCTTGCAATGTTAATGTGATGTGTGAATATATTAGAGCTACTTATTTGTATACAAGAGAGGAAAGTACCGCCCTTTCGATTTTTAGTTGTAGATGGTAGCTTTGAATGCCTTGTGTGATCGAATACGGAATGCGGTTGAGTGACCCGTCATCCAGCTGAGAGTTCTCATTCCCATTAGCGAGTGCATCCTATTTGGTGTCCTGTACTTTAAGGGTTGTTATAGAGGATAGGAGGAAAGTTTTTAAATAGAATGGAAATATAAGGAATAGTAAAACTACCAATCACGGAAGGCCTTCGATGTGCTTAAGTTCGTAGCAAACGGGTTTTGTAGTCACTTTCCCTAGCTGTGGGTCTTGGAGACATTCATCACCCATCTTACGCCTCCGCGGGGAGTTTTCTTTTTTACCACAGTCGTACTTAAGACACATCGGAGCCGAGATCGCGCACAGTAACTACCCGGGCCATTATGGCCCGTAATCGTGGGTATTATTCGATTTACCGTGGCCGTCTAGCGTGGGTGCCGATCGTCAACTGTGAACTGCCCCTGGCTGGCCACACCTTATGTTGGGGCTTATAATTGGTTTACAGTCACCGGCGAGCTGAACGCCGTAATGAGCTGCCTCGGCTATAGTCGGCCTTCTCGGTGGCTTATGATCGGCTCATTACAGTTGGCTTTGAGGGCCGTCGCGATCAATGAGTTAACCCGCAGCAGAGGGATGCTGGAGCAAAAGTGTCTCATTGGTGAGGGCATAGATTCGTATAGTACCTGTTAGGTCTTGTCCAAATGAGGTTGTGCCGTGAAGTGTCCATAATGGAAATGCCGTTATACAGGATTTTGTTCAACAGAAAAGGATAAAGCTTAACAAGCACCAAAGATATAAAGGAACAAGTTAAAAAGAGACAAGATTTTTAAAGTGGTTCGGCACGAAAATGCCTACGTCCACTGATTCTCTTCGTAAATTCACTTCATATCGGCAGTACAAGTTAAGAAAAGTATCGACGAAGGTGTTGGATGTTCCATGCCCTCTGAAACACCTCTCCGTCCACTGTTGACAAAATATAAGCTCTGTTGTGGAGATCTTTATGAATTACATAGGGTCCGTCCCAGATTGGATCTAGCGCTCCGGGGCGCGGGAAGATCGGTTTGAGATCAAGATCTCCTTCTCGTAAGCTGCGGTGCTTGACTTTGGAGTTGTATCGTGCTGCCACTTTTTGCTTGTGAACTGCCGCTTTAAGTGCTGCATCATTTCTTCTTTCTTCAATTAAGTCCAAAGACATGTGTAGGAGTTCTTCATTCTTTTATGGGTTGTAGTGGATCCTACGGTGGGAGGGCACTACAGGTTCAACTGGGAGCATGGCCTCCGACCCGTATGCCAAAGAGAAGGGGGCATGCCCTGTTGATGTTCTGAAAGACGTGCGGTAGGCCCAAAGTGCCGTAGGAAGTTCATCCGCCCAAGCGCCTTTTGACTTTTCAAGCTTCTTCTTGATCGGAGTTTTGAGAATTTTGTTGACAGCTTCGTCTTGTCCATTTTCCTGGGGATAAGCCACAGATGAGAAGCTTTTGTGAATTCCGTGCTCTCGACACCAGTCGGTGAACTCCTCGCTGTCAAACTGAAGTCCATTGTCCGATATGATTTTGAGTGGAACCCCGTACCTACATAGAACATTTTTGATCAAGAAGTTAATAACTTTTGCCGAAGATATTTTATTTAGAGGTTTTGCTTCCACCCATTTGGTGAAATAGTCGACTGCCACTATAGCATATTTGGCTCCGCCTCGGCCTCGGCCCATCGGCAATTCGCCAATCAAATCAATTCCCCATACCACAAAGGGCCAAGGACTGGTCATTTGAGTAATCTCATTTGTTGGTAGTCGATGAATCTTAGCAAATTTCTGGCATCCGTCACATCTTTTGACGAAGTTTAAGGCGTCTTTGTTTAAAGTGGGCCAGTAATACCCATATCGGAGTATTTTTTTTTCTAGAGTCTGCCCTCCAGTGTGATCTCCGCAACTTCCTTGATGGATGTTGGACAGGACTTCTTTGGCTTCCCTTCCAGCGACATACCTTAATAAGGGGTTAGAGAAGCCACGCCAATAGAGGATGTCTTCTTGTATTGTGTAGCGGGAAGCTTTCCTCAAGATTTTCTTAACTTCGCTACGCCCGTCGAGCAGTGTGCCACTTTGTAAGTACTTCCGGATGGGAGTCATCCAAGTTTCCTCTTCGATTGCACCTATCAGATTCACTTGCTCGAAACTCGGGGCTAGTTGCTTTGAGATTATTATTGTTCCGGAAGTGGTGCCGTCCTTCATGCTAGCTTGCTTTGCCAGTTCGTTGGCCTCCTGATTCTCTCCTCTAGGAATGTGATTAAATAGTGATCCAATTGATTGAGCAGTAGCTTGGTCTTCTTTAGATATGCTGTGAGTCGTTCTCCTCGAGTCTGGAATTCTCCCAGTATTTGATTTACAATAAGTTGAGAATCACTATGGAGACATAAAGAACCGGCTCTAATCTCTAGGGCAAGTTCTAATCCGGCTATCACTGCTTCATATTCTGCATCGTTGTTGGTGGCAGCAAATTCCAACTTTAGGGCATAGTGTAGCTTCCTTCCCCTGGGGTTGATTATCGCAATACCTGCCCCCGAGCCTTATTCGTTTGATGCTCCATCTACAAAGAGATTCCACTTGATATCTTTTGTTTTTTCAGATCGATCTTTACCTTCGTTGGTAGTGAATTCGGCAATGAAATCGGCCATGGCTTGTCCCTTGATGGCGGTGCGAGGGTGGTAGGTGATATCATATTGACTCAGTTCAATGCACCATTTAAGTAGTCGCCTAGAAGTGTCGGGGGGATGGAGTACCTGCCTTAGCGGTTGATCGGTTAAAACTCTGATGGAATGAGATTGGAAATAGTGTCGCAATTTCCGTGACGTGGTTAGCAAACAGTATGCTAGCTTTTCAAGTTTAGGGTATCTGGCTTCTGCCCCAGTAAATCTCTTGCTTACAAAGTATACGGGCCGCTACGCGCGGTTGTCCTCTCTCACCAAAGCGGCGCTTAAAGCATGGGACGATACAGCAAGGTATAAGTATAGTTCTTCGCCTTTATTTGGAGTTGAGAGTACTGGTGGTTTCTGAAGGTGTTCGTTTAGGTTAAGAAAGGCCGTCGAGCATTCGTCAGTCCATTCGAACTTTCCTTTGTCTTTCTTTAGAGCTTCGAAGAAAGGGATGCATTTGTCGGTTGCTTTAGAGATGAACCTGCTTAGGGCGACCACTTTCCCGTTTAGGCTTTGCATCTCTCTTCGAGTGGATGGTATCTTGATATCTTGCAAAGCCCGGACTTGTTCGGGGTTTACTTCAATCCCTCTGGCATGGACGATGAATCCCAAGAACTTTCCCGACGATACTCCGAAGGAGCACTTTAGAGGATTCAGCTTCATTTCATATTGACGAAGTACTTGAAACATCTCGTCCAGGTGGTTTATATGATCGTTGGCTTTCCTCGATTTTACCAGCATGTCATCCACATAAACTTCCATAGTTCGTCCTATTAGTTCCGCAAATATCTTGTTGACGAGGCGCTGATAAGTAGCTCCGGCGTTTTTAAGTCCAAAAGGCATTACTCTGTAGCAGTACAATCCCCGGTCAGTGATAAAACTAATGTGGTCTTGATCAGCGGCGTGCATAGGGATCTAGTTATATCCCGAGTATGCGTCCATAAAGGATAAGAGTTCGTGTCCGGCTGTGCTGTCCACGAGTTGATCGATTCGGGGGAGTGGGAAGCAGTCCTTCGGGCAAGCGTCATTTAAGTTGGATAAGTCGATGCATGTTCGCCACTTCCCATTAGCCTTCTTTACCAGTACCGGGTTGGCGATCCATTCTAGGTAGATGGCTTCTCGTATGAAGTTATTGGCAAGTAGGTTCTTTACTTCTTCCTCGAGGGCTGCTGATCGTTCTGCCCCCATGCTTCTCTTTTTCTGCTTTACTGGCACCTTGGTGGGATCGATGTTCAGTACGTGGCATGTTACGTCTGGGGAGATTCCAGTCATGTCAGCGTGCGTCCATGCAAATACATCCAAGTTATGGCGAAGAAAATCGACGAGTTGATCCTTCAATTCCGCTCTTAATTGAGACCCAACTCTCAGTAGTCTACTTGGGTCGTGTTTGTCTACAGATATAAATTCCATAGCCTCTGCAGGCTCGGTGGTGGCCTCCTCCTCCTTGTCCCTGGGGTCCAATTCGTTGAAAGGATCACTGGTATATCGAAGAGGAGGGGCTTTCTTTAATTGCTATGCTTCCAAGTTTTTCTTGCAGAGAGAAGTCTCTGCATCCTTCCCTTTCTCCTTCCTGCGGTTATTGCGAAGTTCAGTTACATAACAACCTCGAGCGGCGTCTTGATCTCCCTCTATTTCTCCTTTTCTGTTATCTTTTGGAAATTTCATCTTCAGGCACCACGGGGCTAGGACAATTTGGAAGTCAGACAAGGCTGGTCTTCCCAAAAAGGCATTGTAGGCCGAGTGGTTCTCTATTAGCACAAATGTTTGTTTTCGCACAACGGAGCGGGGATGACTTCCTATTTCGACAAAGAGGTCTAGTTGCCTGAGGGGCATCTTTGCATCTCCAGTGAAACCATGTAGCGGTTTGCTGCAGGGAGACACATCCTTCATTGACAGCTTCATTTTGTCGAAAGCGTGCTTGAATAGGATATTTACTGAGCTTCCAGTGTCTACTAGAATTCGAAAAACTTTGGCTGGATCGAACCAGGCAGAGATGATCATAAGATCCATGTGAGGGTACTGCCTTCCCTCTAGATCATGACTACTGAATGTGATGTCATCATTCTCTTTCCGTTTCGGGTGGCGTTCTTCTGTAACAGAATTAACGTAGTCTTCATTGTTTCTAAGTGACTTACCGTATCTTTCCATCTCTGCCCAGCTTCCGTCGGCGATGTGTCGTCCTCTTAATTGTAAGGACCACTATCTTCTCTTGACTGGAGCCGCTGGTGTTGCGATTTCCTCCGCCTACTTCCGGGAGGGGTAGCCCTGGGTTCTCATTGGCAGGAGTTGAGGTCCTGTTCTGACCTTTCACATAGCGCTCCAGTCTCTTCCTTCTGATGTGTTCTTCAATCAAGTCCCGGAGATGATGGCATTCATTGGTGTCATGCCTATGAGATTCGTGGAAGCGGCAGAACTTTCCAGACTTAATTGCATTATCTGATTCCTTGTGCGAGGGGCGCTTGTATCTAACTTCGTCTTGGGTGGCCAAGAAGATGTTTTCGATTGTTTCATTTAAAGGAGTGTAAGATTCAAATCTCGGTCCTAGCCTATATAAGCGCTTTCCTCCCTTCTTGCCCCCAGCACTATCTCTGGAGTCATTTCTTCGAACGTCCTTTGCTACTGCGGGTGTGTTGCCATGAGCTGCCTTGGTTTGTTGCCCTGTCTGCCTTTCAATGGCAGCGTCTTCAAGTCTCATATATTTCCCGGCTTCATGGAAGAAATCGGGTAAGGTAGCTGGCTTTTCTTTCGTTAATCTTCTAGCACATTTAGTATCCAGGTGCACACCACTGCAGAGGGCCATTAGGATAAGTTTCTCATCGGCATCTTGGACTGCGGCCGCTGCGGCGTTGAATCGGGTTAGATATTGTTGCACTGTCTCTCCAGCTTTCTGTTTGATATTAGATAGGGAATAAGCGTCCTTGGGTTGTTCCACATGGATGCGGAACTGGCTGATGAACTTTTCTTTCAATATTTCCCATGAGTTGACGGACCCTTGGGGTAGATGACAGAACCAGGAGGTAGCTAGATCTACTAAGAATAGTGGGAAGCATTTATACAACACTCCCTCTGTTGCTCTGCTCATGAGCATATGCTGTGTGTATCTCTGCAAGTGTACAACGGGGTCAGAGGTTCCCTTGTAAGGTTCCATTGTTGGCATTTTCCATTCCCGGGGGTTGATGGCAGTTTCGATATTGCGGGTGAAGGGGCTGGTTATCCTACCGCCTATCCCCCGATCCCTTTGGTCCCGTCGGACGCATTCTCTGAACAATCGCGCCATCCTTTCATCAGAACTTGGAGCGGATAGAAATAAGTTTGGTTCTTCCCTGCGGGATTGATTCCGTCCAGATGACCTGTAGGGATGGTATCGTCTATCACTACTAACATTCTCCAATGGCTGCCTCTGGTTTACCGGGGGCACGCTGGGGTCAGCCATAGTTGGCCCTTGCCTTGATCTTCCCTTGCTGGGTTCTGTCCTCTGTACTTCCTCGGGTCCAACTTCGGGCTGGACTCCAGCTCGGCCCCGTCCATTGGTGTTTCCATGGTTAGGTAGCATGGCAGGCTCAGCTACATCCGACCCCTGCCTGGTACCTCCCCTGTTGGGTTCGGTTCCAAGTGTTTCCTCGGGTCGGAATTCGGGCTGAGTCCGGGCTCGGCTCCTACCATAGCTGTTTCTGTTGTTAGCCTCTTCGAAGAAGAAAGACCTTTGTCGTCTCCCAGATCCTCTAGACCGGGACTCACTCCATGATTCAGTGTTGCGGTTGGATTATTCAACATCCCTTAAGCGTGACATGAGTTGATCCAACAAGGCTTCTTGTTGAGATGCGAAGAGGTTAGTTACTTCAGCCACAATCCTGTCCAGATCCGCCCTTATAATTGGTTGTTCCGTAGCAAGGGCTGTCGGATTTGCCTGATTTCCATTTGCTGTTGGAACCGAACGATTGTCTTGATCTCTGATCACTGGATCTGGGATACTGCCAGTTGCGATGTTCTTTCCTTTGTTGGCATCTTTCTTCCGTCCGGGAGGCATGTTTTCCAAGTAATGAATGATGCTGATAGGAAAAGGGTTAAGCGGGAGAAGCTGAAGCTTTGAGCTCCTGCTCTCAATGAAAGCACCAAAAATGTTTGCACAAAAAATGGGCAAACACCTCCAAGTCATATGATTTAGTTGATTATGCGTTGCTCTTAGTGATTTGGATGATTTGTGCAAATATATAAAATAGATGGACTAAACTGTAAAATACATACAGATTTATAGTGGTTCGGCCAGAATGTGCCTACGTCCACTTTATATGTTATTCTCCTTTTTTGTTCAGATTACAAGTACAAAGCTCTTATTACAAGTATCTGAAAGTTGTTTGAAAGTTCTATCCGTGCTTGAGCTCTCAAACTTGTCTGCTATTGTTGTACCACTGCCCCTCTATTTATAGAGTGAGGCTGGGGGTAGGGGTCTTGAATGTATATAGCTTCTGGTGGGCCTGGGCTGATGCTATCTGGCCTGGCAACGTTGATTCGGTATGCCTTGGTCCGGTGGAACTCGGTTCGGCAATGGGTGGAGTGAGGGTTGGTTCGGTAGTAGGTGGTTCGGTAGTGAGGGGAATTGGACCGGTGGTGGCTTGGGAGTGAGTTGGTTCGGTGGAGCCGATCCGGTGAGTTGTTGATTCGTTGGTAGGGAAGGATCCGGTCCGGTGAGGTGTTGACTCGGTGGTAGGGAAGGAGCCGGTCCGGTGAGATGTTGATTCGGTGGTAGGGAAGGAGCCGGTCGAAACACACCTAACAGTTTAAGTGATGGTGACTGGGAGATTGATGGAGTAGTGAAGTGTGGTATAGTATGGTGTAGAAGAGCAGTGTGTGGAGTTGGTAGTTTTAGTTGATGGAGGTTGATATGTGTTTGATGAGGCCGACTGTGGAGATGTTTATGGTGGAGGAGCAGTGACGTTCAGGTTGGAGGAAGTGAGGTAGTTGAGCAACACAGTATTGGGGTGGTTTGGTGGTTGGATATATGCAGAGGGATGTATGGGTTGTTGATGTAGAAATCAGGTGGTGGTGGATTGTCTTGTGAAGTTTGAATAGGGTTGAGGAGCTGATGTTGATGATCAGACTTTGATGGCAGGAGAGAGATATGAAGACAGTTTTGAAATGAAATGGCTGAGGAGGAGGGTATATGTCTACAGTGTTTTGGACAGAGGGGAGGTTAAGGCAGAGAGTGTTTGCACAGTAATCAGTTGCACAGTGCAGTGTAATTTTTTTTTTGTATTAATGGAAAAGCAATGTAAAAAAGTAAAATGTAAATAAAAATTGAAAATGAAATAGAATATTTTTTTTTAGATTAAGTATGCTCTTTTTTTAATAATGAAAATGCAAATGAAAATGGGAAACTAGAAAATAGCACACACAAAAAAATGCAATCAAACATCACACAAACAAACACAAAAGAATTAGATAAAAGTAACTCGAAGAATAGAAATTCAAAATCAAAGCAAGTTCTCCGGAAACGGCGCCAAAAACTTGTTCGTCGACGGAAATTCTATCGGATTAGAAAACCGTCGAAGAATTTAGAAATAAAAATAACCGCAAGCGCACGGTGTACGAATGTAGCACGTGGCGAATACGGGTCGATCCACAGGGAATTGACGATTTTAAAATTCTATTCAATCAAAGTAAACCAAAGTCGATGGAAAGTTTAGCTAGAGAATTAACTAGCTAAGTAAAAGGAAAAAAAGAAGCAAATATAAGAGTTAAGTGACAATTTAGAGAATGAATCCACTCTCTAGATCACGTAGTTCAACACATATGAAATCATGATCTCTCTTTTATGGTCATTAGTGCTTTAATTGATGTGCTTAGCATAAGTATGAAATATTTGTGCTATTGATTAGCCAACATAAGCCATCAAACTATAACACATCCCTTAAAGCACTTACTAACTCTCATGAAACTTGACAAAGAAAATTAAAATGAAATCTATTTTAAGTATGGTCTATTAACTATTGTTTAGAAATATAGACCATCAAATTTGAATTTCAAATCACTTTCTTATGCCATAATCATATTTTGATGAAGAGGCATTTGTCTTAGTGATTGTTTAAGCATAGCCTATTTGATGTCAACAATATAGGCTATCAAATTCAAAGCAAAAACAACTAGTAAACCATTTCTATCATCATCATTAAGCACAAAAAGAGAGCATGAATCAACAAATAGTTGAAGCTACATAATTAGAGAACTTCATTACTCCTGAAATTGAAGGGGTTTAGCCTCTCATATTTGTCATTAAAACAATAAATGTAGCTTGCAATATGAAAGAAAAAGAAAAGGAAAAAGAAAGCAAGAAAAAGAAAAACTATTTTACTTGCATGAAAAATAAATCTAAACTACAACATGAAAGTAAAAAAAGCATGAAAAGAAAAAGAACATGTATTGAAGTTGCATAAAAAATTACATAAAGAGAAATTGCCAAATAGCCATGAAAAGGAAGAAGAGAGCTTGGTTTTATTTTGAGCCTAAAACTAACTAAAAAGAGACTAAGTGAGAGAGAGGAGGTTACATGAAACATAAGAGGTTATTTATACAAGCATGAAACCCTAATCCATATTTTTGGGGAGTGCCCAAAATACCCTTGAGAAAGTGTGGAGGCAAAGTAATCATTAGCTTCCACTAATCACCATTTAAGTGTACATGAAGCCATTAATTTCATAAGCATGTGCATTAGCCTCTAATTTGTACATTAAGGTAGGTGGGTAGGTGGGGTTCTCCATGTTCTTCACTTTGAATTATTTCCATCTCCATTCCTTTGTATTTATTTTGCATGCATGTGTCTTCATAAAACCACTCCTATTTGAGATCAAATTCCTACACAAATATATATAAATTTCCAATTAATTTTTTTCAAAGAAATATATGCACACAAATGACTGTTTTGCCCCTATATGAAGATGGATATGTGACAATTTGGAATTAATATGGATTTTGGTTAAAACAAGTTTAAATACCCAATATGATCATTTATTTAATTTAAGTAGAGTAAATATGGTGATAAAAATATGCACATTTACATGCACATCATATATGTCCAACCCAGGCAAAGAGCATTGGCAAGCTGTGAAGTGGATTCTTAGATATCTTCGAGGCACTTCTTCGGTAGGCTTGTTATATGGTGGAGTGGATGGTGACATCTATCTTAGAGATTACTATGATTCCGATTATGCTGGGGATAGAGATGTTGGGAAGTCAATGTCGGGCTATGTTTTTACACTTGGCGTAGGCTTGATTTCATGGAGATCAAAGCTGCAATTTATTGTAGCTTTATCGACTACCGAAGCAGAGTTGATACCGATTGTGGAAGCAACAAAGGAAGGATTATACTTACTTCAGTTGTTGGATGATCTTTCAATGGTGCAGCGGACAGTAGAGCTATTTTCAAACAGTCAGAGTGCGATTCATCTTGTAGAAAATCAAGCTTAAAGTTCACGGACGAAACACATTGATGTTAGAGGTTTCTTTCTTATGCTTGAGGAAGAACGAAGCAAGATCAAATTGCTGAAGGTGAGTACTTTGGATAATCCTGCAGATATGATGACTAAGTCACTTCCAAAGGACAAGTTTGAGCATTGCTCAAACTTGATCAGTTTGACACCTGTTACTTGAGCGGCGCTAGACCCAACAACTTCTATGTTGATTGCTTGATGATAAAGTGATGAAGAGAGATTGTTATATTTGAATCAAGGTGGAATGTTAAATTTGGATGATTCAAATATTTGTTAAAGAGGAAAGAAATTGATTAATTGATTCACTCAAATCAATTAATTTGGCTGCTATATTGAAGGATATTTTGAAGGAAACTAATTAATTAGTCAATCAATTAATTAGTCAATATATTTGCTATATGAAGAAATAAATGATTAGGCATGGAGAATAAATCAATCAAAGGAAAGATATGAAAACTAAGATTACGCCATTTATTTGTACTAAAATCAAATCATGCAATTTGGAAAGATAGTTAGGTAATCAGGAAATTGATTTTCTTAATCTCCAAGCAACCTTTCATTATCAAGTTTATTTAAATAAAGGAATTTCATCTTTATTAAAAAGCAAGTGCGTGAGAGTATCCACCATTATTCTTCTCTCTCTTTTGTACTCTTTTCTTTAGTGAAATAAAAGAAGTTGTTGGATCTCCGTGGACGTAGGATATTCATATCTGAACCACGTTAAATTTTCTGCGTCTCTTATTTCTATTATTATTTCCGTAAGACTGCATAATTGATTTTTTTAAGTGTCATGGGTATCTAAATAGGCAATACTAGATCTTGATCAAATAAATCGCTTCCGCTCAAATTAAAACAAAATTCACTACACTAACAATCAAACATGCTTTACAAATTCGAAATGCTTCTAAAAATAGAATCTAAAATTAAACTTACTTTACAAATTCAAAATACTTCTTTACAAATATACAAATCTTAATATCACTTGAAAATAAAAAAAATCATTTTTTAACTAATTTAAACAAATACAATTTATAAGAAAAACAATTCACGTGCGAAGCGTGTGCCGCAACACATGCAATATAATAGTTGTAATAGCTTTGGTGTCATACTTTTTTGGTATTAACGTGAACTACCAAAAATGTCCTCTAGATATTATCAAATCTTAATCACTTAAAAGTATGATCTAATATTAATCTTCTTTTACAAATTAAAACGCCTCTTAAAGTAGGATCTAACAATTAAACATGCTTTACAAATTCAAAACAATTCTAAAAATAGAATCTAAAATTAAACTTTCTTTACAAAATTCAAAATACTTCTTTACAAATACACAATTCTTAATATCACTTGAAAATAAAAAATTATTTTTTTAACCGATTTAAACATATATAATTTATAAGGTAAACAACCGTAACACTTGTATATACTTAACTGAATGAAAAACTAGGAATAACTAAAGAAAAGAATTTTATAACAGCATGTCTAATCGGTTTTTTGCTTCTTTATCTATATATGCACTTTAAGGCAATGAATAAATGGGTATCATTAACATCAGATGAACAAATTACTCAATGTTATTCAGAAGATATACGTGTTCCATTAATCAATGAATGACATGCCAAAACTAGAACCACCATAAAATTTTGATCGCATTCCTCGAATGTAGTGAAACTTCTCTAGGAGGTTGATTAAATACTAATGGACTTTTCCAAAGGCAGTTATAATATTTAAACTTTTTTATAATGTCTTCAGTAAAAAGATGTATTTTTTTGTCTTTGATAATCAATGGATGACATGCCAATATCTATGACAAGGTCCATATTTTACAATATGGCAACATGTCTCACAAATTTTAAGGTAAAGATAAAAAGAAAAAATAATGTAGTGTAAATCAATAATAAAGAACGAAGAACATTATATTCATCTAAATGAAATAATTATTCACATCCAAATCCGAGTATAGTGAAAATTAGATAAACCTCAATGTCAAAACTTATATAAATATGTTATAAAACTGATAATATATGATCCACAACAAACTTTAAAAAAAATTGAGTTATCATATGACAATTTTGATTATAACTTGCACAACCTAACACAAGAATATGTGTACACATACATATTTGTCATGAAATATTTTGTTGAAAACTTAAAGTATAACTAATTATAAAATATAGCTGCAAAAAAGGTTACATGATCACTTTAAAATACTTAAAACATTGTAGTACTATAATAAATTAATTAATACAAAAAAGTACTAACCATGCATCAACCTGTAATTAAAAGCTTAAATCCTGATATTGTGAGCCACACATAAAATTAACTTTAGTTCGTAATTCAAAATTTTGAGAACAAATTGAAAGTAAATAAATAAACATCAATTGGTTATGAAACAGAATATGAATTACCAACAAAAGAGAGCCTAATTTTTTTTCCAGGTTGCAATTTGGCTTTGCTCCAATCAGCAGTTTTGGTCATTGATCCTAGCAATGAATTCAAAACTTCATGTTAAACCATCGATAATCATATCCGAGCTTTGTGATCATTAGCATAAATATAAAGTTCACATCATTGGGTATCTCATCTGAATTACAATTAGACTTGAAAAAAAGCATTATGTTTGAACCATTCACCTTGCCTTCTAACTATCAATGAGAAAAAGCCCCAAATGCTACAACTTTAGCATAAAGGTTCATTGATCACTTCAAAAGAATAATCAAAATAGAAATAGTATGCAAATCCCCCACGTTTGCGAAGAAATATCTAAGACAGTACCGCTTTTTCAAAAAAAAAAAAAATTATCACCAAAATTTAGGAAACCAGGAGTAAAATACTAAGGTAAGAAATTTAAAACAAAACTGTATCTCTTAGAAACCCAAGCTAAACTAAAGAAAATAAAGTTATATCATCTCCAACTACTCATGGAAACAGGAAAAATATTAACATTATACTTTGATTCTCTACAATGTAGTGGATAAAAAGATAATCTCTTTTTTCATCAAAAATGAGAAACCATACTTGAATCCAATAAACACTAATGACTCTTAACAATCACAAGTGCAATTCTAGATCTCTTCATTCAATTTTTATATGCTGAGCCCATACTTATTTATTAAACAAGTAAATAGCATGATACATAAGTTTAAACATTTACTATGCATATCCTAGTCCCTTTATTAATAAGCTCATCAATTTGTAGATAATTGTTGAAACATGACAATATGTGCATATCGAAAAATAATATAAAGAGAGATTTCAGATAAGTTTGAAATTTGTATCTATTCTTATCAAATAAATATATTTTAGAGAAATAATCATTCAATCTTTTTCTTTTTTCTAGAAAGCATGATAAGGCACATGATTACTTATGTACTTAATGGCACGAAGGATCAAAATGATAATGCTTATTCGTAGAGCAAGCTAAAAGAATTATTTTTTTGTGCAGTAAAGCTACGAAAAACTATTTCATCATGCATGTTATGCTTATACATATTAATATTACATATGAATTAACACTACATATTGAATATGCCTAGTTTATCATTGCAGCAACTTATAAGTATGATATGCTCTCAACACTTAAATGAACTACCAGATGATTAAGTTTACCTAATTTGCCACATAATGATATTCAACAATTACTTTAGTACTCCTCCACTGGTGTTTCATGTTGCATGGCTTGCAAAGTGTGGCAATATAGCAAATTTGCAACAAAGGTAGATTTTCAGGATTTCGTGTGAAATAAATTGGTACAGTACACACATGGTTCGGTTGGTTGATGTTAGGGCTTAAAATTGAAATTTTGTTTGATTTTTCGTTGAATTGAAAACTGATTTATTAAATAAGTTATTATTTAGACAAAACTTCCTCTGCATTTTATTATGATTTATTCTATGTAGTTATCTTGTTAAAGCAACTGTTGAACAAAAATATGTGGACGAAATTAGAAAAAGGTCTTGTAATTTAAAGCAACCTTCCACAATGTTGTCATTGTCAAATCACTATAATGTCCATGTAGCAACTATGCTTGTATATATGGTGGATATCAAATTTCGATGGTCATGTTTATTCTATTATACAAGAGGATGTTCATTGAAATGGTTATCTAGGATTAAAAACGATGCATACTTAAAATTTTTGCGAAACATTATACTCTGTTATCAAAATAGACCATTCTTGCCTATGTACTAACACCAATAAACAATGTAAAACCAAGTCTCCAGTATAAACCATATAAAGAAATCAGAAGGAAACCTTTTATTATAACAAAATAAATACGCAAGTAATAAATACCTCATATTTTGATGGTTTGTTATTCCTATTGAACAAGTGTGAACACGTGCTACGCACACGGATTGTAGCTGCATGATGTATGTAAACCGTTGTTGAATTTTTGGGTATAAACTTCCAATGTAAACTAATAAGTTAAATGTAATTTTGAAATGCGCAAACATTTTTGACAACTTTAACCCACACATATATACATTTTTGACAACTTCCAATGTTCGACCTAGGTGGAATCATCATTGCTGATAGAAATATAAAAATAGATCAGATTATTGTTTCCAAATCAAAATGGTGGTTTGCATGTGGCAATAGGTAGGTATTTCTAAATTTACAGTAAACATCGAGGGTAAAAATGTAATAAACAGAAGTGGATGACTTACATTTTCGCAAAAACTAAGCATTGTTATATGATATACCTCTTAAGTAGTAAGTATACAAAATGCAATGAGACTGTATTTAAACAAATACATGGCCACATTCACATTCATAAAAGTACGTAAAGAGGGCCTAGCAAGTTTAAGTGTATAATAATGAAATATCACATTTGCATGCACATGACGTCAAACAATAAACTAACTTCAGCCACTTAGCACTGTTGGAAGCATATAAACACCATTGGATCCCAAATGATAATGCCACCAACTGACAACAATTAAGTTCATATTAGCTTTCATTCTCCTTCATTTCCTTGAGAAGTATGTAAAATTTAGTCCATGTAAAGATGACCAAAAGCAAAATAATTAACTTAAACAACGGAAGACTAACATGTACTGCTAAATTTATGGTTGACTATGCATAATGTTGATACATGCAAAAGTAGAAAAAAGAGCAGAGAATAAATATAAAATGTATACCATGCCTTTCAGATGAGTAGTAACAATTCTAGCAATATTTTTGGATTGAGATAAAAACTCTAATGGAAATGAATGGAAGTACAATGTAATAGGTGCAACATTGTGAGCCCAAAAACACTCAAATGGCAGATAGGAGCAACTCAAACTAACGTCGAACAGTCAATTTATGACATTTCAGTAAAAAAACCAATGGCAATTCTCTTAGAAAAATGTGGTGGAGATGACTTAAGTTGAGTATTATAGACTAATTACGCAAAGAAGACATCTATAAAGCCAACCACCATTTTATACGTAGATATATTATTGCATTAACAGTTGTAGTTTACTTTTCCAACCGACCTACCAAGAAATTAAACAGAGATGGCGCTCTAACTTTAAAATCTAAAAATATGAATCAAACGGATATTTTGGTCTGAGCTGTCCAGTAGTAAATGCCGATGATCCAATGAGGCACTGAAAAATCAAGCATGGAAGCAAACTTAGTGAAATAACTTATCATCGTAGCTCAATCGAGCAAATAGCAATTTTAATGTGACTGCTTCTTCCTGTTTTTAAATTGCAATCTATTAATTCTACCACCGAGTCAAACAAATAAATAAAAAACCAAAATATTCTAAAAATCTGTAAAAGCTATAGTATATAAAACCTACAACATTGTACTGTCTGCTTCATAGTGTCTGAACTTTGAAGAAAAAGGTGGATATGTGGATCAGCACTTAATGTCAAAGTTATTGCACATAAAAATCCTATCAAAAATATGCATTAAAGTGCAACATATAACTATTTCCATCCGTGTATTTTAATTTCTTTGAAAATCGTATCTGCACCTAGCAGATTTCTTAATTACGAAAAGCGATCAAGACAGCTGTCTAACTATAATCCCTATTTGCATATGGTCATGGCTATGCACGTAAAGTCTTTTTATCATGAGGACTAAACGCTATGAATCGGTCAAATAAATGTGACGGTAAGGAAAGGAGGTAATCCTGACCCAAGAGCCACGGGGAGGAATAAAAAAAATTAGTGGATGTAAGAATGTACCAACTTACCGAATGAAGTAAAAATTTGTTCCTTACTTTCCTCTCTGTATTAATCTATATTAATTTAGTAAATACAGTTTGATTTTCTTTTATACATTCAAATTGGACTAAGGTATGTTAAAAAAATTACATTTCGTATCGTTTTGCGGCCAAAATTAGCTTAATAGAATCTAGAGGATCATTTATAGTATTTATGTCTCATCTTGTACTGAAAAAATATATCTTTTTGGTAAGAAATAAAACTTGGTATGATTAATAAATTATTTTAAGAGCATAGACTAACTGCACTTTAAATCCAAATTAAATAGCAGTATTGTATACCAACTACACAATTTAACAAAGACATTAAATGTAAACTTATTTCTCTATGCACGCGTTCAAAATTTGAAAAATAGGCAAAACTTATTACTTACAAAAATTGTGTTACCTTTTAACCTCTAACAATACATTCCATGTACCCAAAAATACTACAAAAAGATGTATATCACGAAAGTATTTATTTTTATTCTTTGTCGAAAGGCTAAATTCTAGGTTAAATACAAAAAAATAGCAAATATAGAGGTAAAAAAATTCATTTCTTCCTTGTACTCTTCTCTTTATTAAGCTATATTAATTTAGTAAGTATAGTTCAATTTTTAGTCATTCACATCAGACTAAGACATATATAAAATTACGTTTCACTTCATTTTGCAACCAATGTTTGCTTCATTGAATTTAATGGATTGGTTATAATATTTATGTGTGATCTTGCACGGAACAAATATATCTTTTTTCTTAAAAAGTAAAAATTGGTATGGTAAAAAATTATCTTAAGGGCATAGAGACTAACTGCACTTTAAATCCAAATTAAACAGTAGTAGTGTATACCAACTGCACAATTTGACAAAGATGTTCACATAATCAAAATTTAAAGAATAGACGAAATTCGTTAGTTACAAAATTGAATTACCTTTTAACCACCGATAATATATTTCATGTACCCAAAAATGCTACAGAGAGATGTATGTCTCAAACTATTTATTTTTGTCCTTTGTCTAAATTCTAGGTTAAATATTAAAAAATAATAAATATGGAGGTACTAAAAGCATAACACAACAATAGTGAACCAAAAAAGACCTGTAAGAAGGACATAGTAAGAATGATCAGTAAGTATTGAAACTCTATACCAAAAAAAGTACAGCAATCAACAAATAATTAAAACCATGAAAATATGATATACAAATACAAAAGGAGTAAACCATGTACTGGTTGAAGATTGGTTTCTGCAATTTTTGACAATATACATACTTAAATATTTTATAAACGTGAATCATCTAGTATACAACTTTCATTCCTATTTACTAAGTACTTCAAAATGATATTTCTTTTGCACACGGGATATGGAAAAAATATTTTAGTTGTAATTAGAAAATTAATTTCTTCTGTAAAATAATCATAATATTTTATTTTCAAGAAGGAATTAGAAGCATTATTACAATATCATATATAAGTATTAACATTAGTACACAATTCTTATGGAGTCAATGTAGTAGTAGGATGAAATGTTCTCAAACGTATATGTAGAAGAAAGAGTTAAAATGGCAAAATGTACTTGCACTATAGTGAAATACGCAAGCAGTAAAAAACATCGGCCTTATCAAATAAGACTAAAGGCGTATCACAAAATAATGATTCCACTACATAGTATATTGTTCATTACATAGAATCCTATTTTAATGCAACACACAAAACATGACATATACTTGGCTGCGTTAACCTTGTTTTCTAAATGTTTTTAACATATAGAAAGAACAAATAGTCTATGATACTTTCAATATACATGATAAGTATCGACAAAGAATTGGGTTTACCAAATTAAAATATTATTAAATATGCCTATCATAGTTGTTATAGCAAATATATAGACTGAATCCATAGTTGTTTGCATTTATGACAGTAGTATGATAACAAAAGAATAAAGTGATATATATCTTCATATTTATTCAACGAAGATTATAGTTGAAGCACTCAAAGATAAACAGTATTGGAAAAAAAATCAATAGTTAATGTTATTTAATCACTATGTTACATGTATGCTAAACTTTATACGTTTGCAAAATTATTCAGACTATAACCAAAGATAGATGGTTCTCATTTTTCAACTGCTTTTCCTTAATGCAGGGGACAACTTCTAACCCTATGCCAATGAAAGAAGGTTCTCAATTTTCAACTGCTTTTCCTTAATGCATGTGACAACTTATAATAGTACGGTGCATGCTTGAGTCGTCCTCGCCAGCTCTTTATATCATGTTAAAATTTAAAGCTAAGCATTGCCATAATCAGTTCCAATCTGTTTCCACTAACTCCTAGTATGGGTTGACAAACACTGTTGAATATCTTCCAACATACGTACCATATTTCTCTAGTTACATTGGTAGTGAGAATACTGCCATTTTCTAGTGACTTGCCTGAATACATTTTGAAAACTCCATGTTTGTTAATAAATATTTTCTTGATGAATATATCATTATCTGTCTAAATAAATTGTATGATTTTTTGAAGTAATATATCGGTTTTGAGTTGTCTTAGAATGCCACAAATAAATGGATCCAAAATTTACTCCACTTTACTTCCTACTACCTGTAGTTTGTACAAAAAATCTTAGACCGAGTTTATCAGAAAACTGATATATAGGACTAAAAATAGAGTCAAAATTTTAGTAACTATAATGGACAGATTAATTGATTCGGCTTTGGTGCAGGATGTCACAAGTTCGAAACTTGCTTTCGAACGTTTATTTAACATGGGATATGTTGTCCAATGATTTGTTGTATATAAAGTACCAGTTCAAAAAAATAAAAAAAATAAAAAAATAAAAAAAAAATAAAATAAAAAAAACTTTCAAATTTCTTCAAAATTTAATGATCAAAACTCTATCATATTAATTTGATGTTCAAAGAGGGTATATATAACTTCCAAACAGACATTATTTAGTGCAAAATGCATTTAGTAATTTGTCATAGACTCACAAATGAAGACTCCAAACTTAACGGCCCTACTTTATAGTCTAGAATTACAAATGGTAAGCACACTTTTAATACATATTCTAAGGGAAAATAAATAGTATGAAAACTCTAGCTTCCAACTGTTGACATCACCACTTCATGAATATATATCTGCTTCATCCCTGCAGTAGTAACCGAATAGTTGTTATTCTTAACATCACCACTTAATGAATATTATTCAGATTGCTATCTTGTAGTTGTATGCCATCCAGACCATTATTACTTTGACAGATAATTTTTAACAGATGTAAATTAACAATGAATGATGGAAATATAAGTCTAAAGGTAAGCATCTTCTTACATTACAAATAGCATTGCTAGAGTTGAATAGCATTTTATCCTTTAAGTTTAAAAAATATATAATAAGTATCCTTTAAGTTTAAAAAATATCTAACAAGTACAACACATGACAAAATATTCATTCAACTCATATGTTAGATTACATTTGAGGTAAAACAGCTAGACCAACATCATAAGGTTTGCAAATTATGACAAAATAAATGCATAGGTTATTTTTTATTAATTCCCATGTTAACCCGATATGCTTTAAGGAGGAACCTAGCTAATTATGATTGCAGCATAAAATTCCCAAAATTCAAGTTGCATATATATGTGTGTGTGTGTTCTTGTTGACTTTTTGTTAGTTGAGGATCCATAATTTCTATATTTGTGCCACTACGACATATAAAGGGGTTACAATTTAATAGCCTGCATACCTTTTAGAATTCTGAAAGAGTACAAAATTCAGATAATTTCCTTTATTAGAGCACAGTAATCACTTGAGTATATCATGTATAGCAGTAATTTTAGATGCTTTTAGGTGCTCATTTAAACAATTTATCCTTTCTTATTTGCAAAGTCACTTGCACGTTTATCTTATTTTTTAGCTTCTTCAACCCAAGCTTCCTCTTACTTTTTTCCTAGCCTATCCAAAGTAGACTTGTATTATGTAGAGTAACTGAAAAGAAGAAGGTTATCTTTCACATCAGTAATGATACAGTGGATAAAATAGAATCAAATTCTGGAAGTAAGTTCTCATTTATTTCATATAACTTATTATTGATTTCACCATGTGTAGTTCCAAGTTAAAAAGTAGAAAAATGTGGCCTTTGAATAAAAAATAAATATCAATTTGCTATTAGTATATACCATATTCCAATTCCAGATTGGCAACAGAAAAGATTGACCATATAAACTTTAATCCGTGGAAACTAAGTAGACTACAGGTAATATTACAGATATGGTCAATAGGTTTTCCTTTAGGCGTGTCCATCAACTATTTCATGAGTAGTAGTGTACATAAAATGTCTAATATATATGATTGAACACTTCAAAATGTAGTAAAATATACAGATTTATGTCATATAAAGGTAGTTGAAATAGTACTCTTCCTAAAGTTTATAAAAAAAACAACTCATTTCATTATAACTATTTTTGTTACAGGTTCCCAGCCTGATGGTGAAGAACTGAAAACCTTAGTAAAAATAAGAAATCACTCTTTTTATGTATAATTTGCTACTATAACCCATAGAAATGCATGTCCTAAATACCATAAGAAAGAAAATGAGAAATAGTTTTTGATTTTGTTGTTGAAAAAAGTTGCAACTTTGTTTAGTTTTGGCCATATTGTATTTTACTTCATTTACCGATTAAGCAGTCGTATAACTCTGGTATATTTTATAAAGCATATAAACGGCTTATGGAATGCATTATTTTATATATTATTATATAATAATTTTATGTGTGTGTATGTGTTTGTGTTTATATATAGGGAGCCCAAATGATCAAACATACGAACACACAATATATACTCTAGCTTAATAACACGATCTTGTGTATACACACTAATTTTCAATTTGAATATATGTGGGAGCGGCTGTTGAGGCAAAAAACACTAATTTAACACAATTTATCTTGACTGTTGGATCTCATTGGTTTACAATAGAGGTTCAAATTAAGGGGAGATCTCACTGCTAAGATTAATTATGTCAAATCTTATGTTTTTTTTTGTCTTTTACGATGCAAATCTAAAAAAATCATGCATACACATTTCTCTCTTTCTCTACACATAATATCTTAAAAATAGAATTCGTATATAAAATTACATTCGTAGCTAAGCACAAAAATGATATTATATAAATTTCACTAATATTTGTTTGACTGAAATATTAGAAAATTTGTAACAACACATGACCTGACTTGCAAATTGTTTCCATTAATGATCACCTCTAAGGAAAAATTTGTGATGTGAAGGTGCTAAAAGGGATAACATATAGAAAATATATGTAATA
This sequence comes from Allium cepa, assembly GCA_030765085.1. Lineage (NCBI taxonomy): Eukaryota > Viridiplantae > Streptophyta > Magnoliopsida > Asparagales > Amaryllidaceae > Allium > Allium cepa. The sequence goes on along the minus strand of CM060938.1, from coordinate 453,404,293 downwards.
ATAAAGTAGAAAGGACTTCACAAGTAACATCGAATAGATATACACATGTTTTACTACTGTACAAAAACTAAAAATAGTCATGCATTAGGTGAATTTTAATCTTTAAATACCGAATGCACGCAATCTCAAATCATATTAAACATTTTATAACTTCTACCCCGCAAAAACAACTAACATCATGATCTGCTATATCTGTTGTTTAAGTTTTTTTGATTAGGAAATAGGTCTTATTAATAATTGAGCTTATTCAAATGTTGATTAAAACAACATGGTGTGGACATTAATAACCAAAAGCTAAAATTCGTTATAATTGTTATTGTTTTGACCACAATTTATGACAATTTTTTTTTTTTTGTGTATTTACCAACAACAAAATGTGTAAAAAAAGGAAGAGAGAATAAGGGGGAAAAATGTTTTGCTAAATCTAACATAAAAAATGTTTTACATAGAAATAGGAGATTTTATTAAAACAATGAGTTGATAAAGTTTAGAAAAATAGGAGATTTTATTAAAAGAATGCCTAGAAATATTTTTGATGGACAGACATAAAATAATGGAATGAGTTCAACCAAAAATGGAAACGCCGCTAGTTTTGAGACTTCTCATTCATTTTAGGTCAACGAACAACAATGTGCTCATATATAAGTCGTTACAAAGTTCTTCGTATCTAGAAATAACTAAACAATCTACCTTTATGTAAGGCTGTTTCCCTTCTTTAGAAAATTGCTAGACCATCTCCTAGTTTCCTTTTTTAGCCATTTCCGCTCTATCAACAACAACTGTGTCTCTCTACATGAATTTCATGGCCTTGAATAGATAAGTAGATTGCATAATATATCTTTTTATTTAGATAATAGTTTTTGAGTTATTTTCTCTATTGCTTGCATCACCAAGTAAAACAATTGTAATAAGGCATATGGCTTGATATAAAATATGTAATAAAGAAAGAAAAGCTAATTATCACCTTAGCTTGAGAAATTCTATGACACATGAAAATCTAACGACGTCAAGATTCTTCGAATTTAGCATGAAATAAACCTGCAAGTAAAATTATGCACATGCAACCAAATCATGATCTTGAGATGCGTACGTAGGATTTATGCACTTTGCAAGGCTGCCTATGTATTTACGTTTTAAATCCATCAACTACTCATATACTTACTACCAGCAAAACCAGTTTTTCCCACACAAAGCAATTTAATAAGTTCTATTTAAAGTTTAATAGAAAAAAATCCTTTACAGCATTCGTTTTATTTGTTTTATATCTATTAAGAGGCTAAAAATTTTAAGTGCATGCACCTGAGATGGTAATTGGAGACACCAAATGGTAGCATACTTGTGCGAAAAAGATTAGTGGCAGTGGGGATTTAGTGCTATAGGTCGCCACAACTATAAGATTTGATAAATAGGCCTGATTATTGAAAAAGAGCTCCCTAAATATAATACATAAGTGGACATCATTTTCATAAATTCATGATAAACATTAACGACTATAATCCACTTTATATATGACTATCCTTTAGAATTAATTGCTATTTGTAACATTAATTGGGTTGGGAATGAAACATGTGAAAACATATGGTGGATACAAAAAAAATTCTTTTTTTTTCTCTCAATCCACAATTTGATACAGTGGCATATGCATTGTTTTCCAATGTTACGTAAACAGAAGTACACACACGCACACACGCATGCACGCACACACATATGACTGCCCTTTTTAATGTGGAAATAAAGAGGAAAAATTAGCATGTATTATAAAATATAATTATAAGTATATATGCTCATGTGATGTGTAAGATAATGGAAACAACACCGCGCAGATGCATTTGAGAATGGATGTCACACCTCCGTCAAGCACTAAAAAATAAAAAACGATGAAAATCCTTTAGAACCCCAAAAAGAATACAATTACTAAAAAGATATAAGAAGCAAATGTTACCTTCAGCATCCATACAACCACATGGTTTGAATACATGTACTCTTCTCGAACACCATGGCCTCTAAAAACAAAGTATGCAGCATAACCTGGAAAAATAAGTTAAACAATAGTAGGATGATTGCATATTGCTACTGACTACAAAATTTAGGATACCGCCTAAGTTTTTGAATAATGTAATGAAAATAATCGCTATGAAATGTGAATGTAGACATTGATTATCACTTAATAAAACTTCTAACCGACAACAGGTTTTATCATATCTTATACACATAAGAAATAAAAGTTGTTTTCAAGCTTAAATAATAAGAGTGATCAATGAGTTAGTAGAAGTGGAGCTATATAGGGATGGCAATGGGATGAGTCTAGGGTCCAAACTCGGTAGACCCGCCCCTGTTTTTACCCATCTGGACCTTCCACATTGGGTCATCGGGGCGGGTAGACCCAGACCCGCTCAAAAAAGCTCCGGGTCTAGGGTCGGGTTGGGGCTTGGCCGACCCACCCCAACCCGACCCGCACTACTACGATCGCATGGGAATATTTTGTTGCTACAAAGATGATATGTTAATCCTTTTATACATAAGTGGTTATAACATGAATAATCTAATGTTCCATTCAATAAGTTATATTATTTTATGATATTAAGTTGTATCACTAATAATTATATAATAACATATACATGTTTTTCCAAAACCGTTATCATGCGCCTTACTTTTATAATCCAACTTTATCATTGTAAACACATTGATATCTATATTTATTGTAGCATTTAATGACAATCCCTTCTACAAATATAATGAATAAATATATTTATATTAACACATAATTTTGAATAAATATGCAAAGTAGCACCAGGTCTTGGGGGGGCGGGTCTACCCTGACCCGCATAGGTTTCGGGTACGGAGCGAAAGTTCAGACTCGCACCGGGTCTATGGGGCGGGTCCGGGGCAGGGTTTAAAAAATCCGGGGTGGGTCTGGGGCATAAAAAACCTGCCCCATTGCCATCCTTAGAGCTATACAATTAGTTTGAGCTTTTTTCCATTACCACAGTTTATATTCACTCATACATTTCCAATTAGAATGCAAACAGAAGAATATCGAAAAAGTATATATCTTCTTAAATATTATTTCATCTTAATATGACAGGAGTACACTGTATATAAAATTATCTATATCAATCATTGTGTGACCAGGAAAGAAGTGAATATTTAGACAAACTTTAATATAAATAAAACGTAATGTCACTTATTTATACAAACTCAACAAGTACAAAGAAACTATGGACATAAAAACCAAAAATGAAAGGTAATAGAAAATGTGTTAGCCTAGATCATTTCGCTAACAACCACAAAATAATTAGATAGATAGTGTTATTGTTAGTTTATCCTTGTTTACTGAAGTGTTCATAAAAATCAATTGCCTTTTGATTTAGCATAATTGTAGATTTATGAAACAGTACAACCATTTAAATATTGTAATATTGGATTTCATTTATTTTCTTGAATCCTAACAGAAATGGGTAGTACACTGATATGTGTATGTATATATAGAAGTATAGTTACATGAATATTAGTAATGGGTTTTTCACCTCAAGGGAGCTTAAATAACCCTTACTTATAATTATATAATAAATAAAATAAATATCAAATAGACCTTCATAGTGCCATCGGTCCAGATTCAAGATGAATTGGAGTAAAATGTTAATATAATATTTTGTAGTCAAAAAATAACCATGACATAAAAAAAGGAAAATACATATTTCCTCTCACCAAATTACAAACCAAATGCTTGCATAAAAAAGTCAAAAGTAGTACACTATCAGGTGCAAAACTGAACTACTAACATTCATCCAGGTAGTAAAATCATTTCCCTCTGTAATACTGTCAAAGTTAAAAGCAGCAACCGATCATCTAATCCATATACCTAGCCGAGTTACACCCTGGCTAGATTAGTCTCTTTTCTAGTTATATATGTATGTGTGTGTGTATGTATGTATATATATATATATTATATATATGTTTTTACATAGCATGAATTAATCAACGCTTGTACATATATACATGTTTGGCCATTCATACATAAAATAGATAACTATACTAAGATGTATATACATGCGCGTGCGCACGCACACATATATATTATATGCATATATATATGTGTGTGTGTGTGTGTGTGTGTGTGTGAATATTATGTACATATATATACCTATATATACACACACATTAAATATTTAAAGTATGTATATTTATGTATGTGTATATATGTACCGATACATACTATATATATAGTGTAATATATATAAATTAGGGAGAATCAAACATACCCTAGTAGCTATTTGCGACCCGTTTTCTTAGTTTACCACCATTGGAACTCCAAACCCAAATAGAAACACAAAAGTAAAAATAATCTCAAAATTCTACAATCGATAAACTTGATAAATATAATATAGAATTGCACCGGGATATTTATCCAAAGTGATCGAATGAGAAGCGTAACTCCGACAAAACACAAATCATTAAAGCATACATTAATTGAACTCATGCGCAAATAAAGTTTAGTTGATTTACTTTATATTTGGATAGCATCCAATAATTCTTCTAGATCGACACGACTATCCTTGTGTGTGTGTGTGCGTGGATTAAAGTTTAATAATAATTGTCAAAACGATGTGAAAGGATGATAACATTTACCACATGAGAAATATAACAGGAATTATAAATATAAACCAAAGAAACATGCAAAGCAAAGCAAAGTTTTCTTACACGAACGTCTCACAAACAATGAAGCATGTAGTAGAACCTGGGTAAATAAGCTAAGAAATAGTAGGGTATTTGCTATTGCTCAGAAACGTTGCATAAATTAATGTTGATAAAGGGAATTAGGAAAAATTACAATCTCTATAAAATTGATAGAGGTTTCAAAAACTTACAAAATCTATTATTTTGTATGTCCTTCAGATTACTTTTAATTTTTCCATGAAATTAAAGAAGAAAATATTTCCAATCTAGTACTAGTATTACTTAATTCATTAATTAGGCGATTTCATATATACAAAAGCAATATCATATCATGTTGGTAGTAGTAATTAGTGGAATGCTCTCTGAACGGTATGAATATTTTCTACAATGAGAACAAAACTTAAAGTTAATATGGCCCACAGTAAAATGAGCTCGTGTTTTTTGGTTCACTGCGTAGTAGAATGAGTAAATGTTTCCAACTTGATGTCATCTTTGCCAATAGTAATTCATAAGTACATCAAAATATATTTCTACTAAAACCATTTCAAATGGAAACACTATGGACCCTACATAACACCTCTAGATAAGATTAAGAGAAAACTGTACAATGACAGAACAATTACCATACAGTTGAGAACTCTATCGTGCACTTTCTAAGATGAAACTAAAATCATTTTGCACGGAAACACCATTTACTTCACATAGTCCGTGTAATATGATGAAATAAACATTAAAATGACGGTACAATGATAAAAAAACAATAGTTTCACTTTTTGAGAATCATGCCCTGGAGAAATATATCCACTTCCATATTATGTCTTAATCATATACATATAAGAATATTATAAAGCCACTAAACTTTAGTTGAACAAAAGTCATAAGAATAAGCCACTAAAATACTATATAATGAGCTTATCTTTCTAGTACTCAAAAAAAATTCATGATTATATGAAAATATGCGGCTGAAAATTCAAAGCATGCGACATTAAATTTAATAGCGGAAAAATAAATTACAAAAATAAATTCAACTATTGGTTGTAATATATTAGTTAGAAGAGTACTTAAAGAAAGGAATGTATAGCCATATACACACAAAATCAAATTGGGAAAGGAGAGTACCTAAACATGTTTCTCGGTGGTTCAAAGCAACCCGCTAAGGCAAACCGTTTGCTGCCAAGGAAACCGAGGCAATCTAAAGGGATCAAAGAAGAAACCGAAGAGCTACACGGCTAGATGCATGAAGAAGCAATTGTTTGAAATCCAACTGAATCAGGCTGACCAAGTTTAGGAAAGATTTCTGAAAAGAGCCGGGGAGAAAGGCATGGAATTACTAAGCTTGCTGCGAAGAGAAGCCTTCACAGATACCCACTCGCAACGATCGATCAGCGATACATCATTTGCCTATTCGAGGTTTAACTGAAATTAGGGTTAGGTAAAAGGGACGGGAAAAGGATGAAGCGGAGAGATGGTAGGAGAATGAAACAATATAAAATGCGACCATTCAGATAACAAAAATTAAAGGAGGCCTGTGCGCTTTTGAAACACTACTCACTAATAATATCTCTATCTCTACCACTAATAAAGAAAATTCGTTGAACTAATTTACTCGATGTCTTTTTAAAATTTCAAAAATGCCCTTACTTTATGTTTACATATTTGTGTCCAAACAACAACGTATACAATAACACAAACAATCCGTGTGCGGAGCAGACGACCATACTAGTAATAACTAATAATATACTAGTATGAATAAAAGTTCCACACAAGACTCAAATAGGAGAAGTATCAAAACAGTACTACTGATTTATTCTCATCGGATAAAAGTTCCATACAAGACTTCCAAGTTAATGGCATCAGCTTGTCGCAAATAATTTAAATGTTGGGATAAGGCTCTATTTTAGACGGGTTTAAAACATTTCTTTACACAGCTAATATACGTACAAAATATGAATTAATATGGAAAACTCAAAACTCAACTCATCATCAACGTAACTAAAGCAAAATTTAATAAAATAACCATCAATTGAAAATCAATTAAGCTATTCAAAACCAGCAGCCAAATCAAATAAATTAGTTCAAAACAACTAAGAAAAGTTAATTATACATCAAAGTTACTATTGATTTCTAAATGGATTGGGAAGAGAAAAACTAACCTTTATTTTCTTCAAATACATATCCCTCCTATGTGGCTGAGCAGCTTAAAACACGGTTTTTTTTTAACTTTTTCTTCCTTATTGTCTTTGTTTCGCAAGGTTTGTTTATCGAGATCAGGATATAGGGTCTTATAATTTTGGGGAAATTTTTTTCTTCTGCCTTTGTTCTGCGATAAGAGAGACATTAATTTTGTAGAAGGAATATTTCGCTTTCAACAAATCTAAAAGGCCCGAAATACTGGTCATAATTTGGGCCCGAACTTAATCTATTGGCTGATATTAAATCAAACACTCAAAATAAATGGCTCCTTGAATTTCAGTCAAAACCCGTTCAAATTGACTTACCCAGATTCTGGCTCCATAGCATCACTCTTTTACGTTTGTGGCTAATGACGTGGAGACTAATTTGAGATAACAAGGGAGCTGATGCAATGGGTATTTGCATACGGGTCATTCATTTTATTAATTGAGACCCATTAAAAACCATGATTAAGTCTTTGTAATAAACACCAGAGATACAATTATTTTGTTTAAAGACAAAATTTCTTAAGCTCTCTAAAAGTTGTCTTAAAGTTTATATTTTGTTTGTATTGACTATTATAGAAGTTTATATATAAAGAAGTGAGTAAGACCCCCGCTCTGAAAATTTTAAGTGACCATATAAGCAAATATACAATACATTTAAAAACATCAGCATGCATATAGTATCAAAGAGGATGATTTGAATTTTTAGTCCAATTTAGAAACAGAAAATGAGTAAAATAATAGTGTGTTGGTCTTAATGAACAAGCGACTAAATATTGATTGAAGGTTACTTTTGGCCTATTACAATATTGATTAAATATCCAGATATTTATTTCAGCATCCTCTTTTATCGAAGCTACCATCATTCTTTCATTTGATAACATATTCTTTTTCTATGTTTTCAAGATCATATGTATAATGTTATTTTGTTTTTGATATAGTAGTTCATTTGTGTAACTTGTTCCCTAGGTATTGGTATTTCTTCACATGCCATTTTCCCTTTGTTATTTGTTTCATCTACCATATATTCTAACTTCATAAACTAAATTTGTTGCTGCTTTTCATATCATTTTTAATTCATGTTTTGAAAAATATAGTGTTATCCAGTAACATTACAAAGGTGTTACGAAACTGTTTGCAAAGATTGTTAACAGTAACGTTACAAAGGTGTTACGAAACTATTACGATTATGTTGCAAAGTTGCAACAACAACAAAACTGTCACAACTGTGTCGCAAAAACGGTTACAAATAGAATCATGCAGTAAACATATTATACAGTAGATATAATACCAATTTGATTGTCCGAGTCAAGTGAAAAATTGTTTCCTTGAAACAATATTTCTCCCTCTACGACGCTTAAGGATATTAAGCAATTGTTTCCCAAGATAAAACAGACATGTCTCTGTAATGCTATGCAACAATCACAGAGCAACGATAAACTCAAGAGAATAGAATTTAAGAACATAGTTTTATGGGAGAGGAAGAAGTGCAGAAAAACCTTACGTTTCCTTCTGTCTATATATAGGCATGGGGAGGTGCACCTATTTGGTAATAGGTACATGTTCGAATGGTTGAGAGTGTTAGAAAGGTTGCGACCTTTTACTTGGCGGTGTGACCGTTTGAGTTTAAATCGACAAACACAAAACCTATTCGGTTTTAACAACCAAGTCAGGCCAAACCAACTGCAAAGTGCTAAATGCCTTTAATACGCCTCAAACGCTCATTCGCCCGCGCCGTAGGTGGGGGTGTGGGCGCGGGAAGCACGCGCGTGCAGGGTGATGCGTCGCACCACCCATCATGGCTGTGTCTCCCTTTATCTCATAGGAATTACAATAGTGTCCACATCTTAGTATATAAACACAAATTGTTTATTTTATTCTAAGATGTGGAACTATTCATTTCCCAAGGCATTAATGCCTTCACATTTCTGAATGAAATGCTCATTCATCTCTAACAATCCCCACATGAATGAGTAATTGCTCGGTTTTTTCTTAAATTTTACGAAAATTTATCGTATCGGTTAAAATAGCACATTGGTCTTGAAATTTCCTGGTGTTTATCTTTTTGACTTACTTGCAAATTAGTGGACTAAGGTTGTCTTTGAACTGTAAACCTTTTGTGTAAATCTAAAATAGACAACATGCAATAAGTGTTTCTAATCTTCCTTGGTTCTCTGTTTTTGTTCGTTTTTGCCATGAATACCAACTTGGTCCCATGAGTGCATTGGAGAATTTGGCCTTACAATTCTCCTTGAAGCGGTGCCTTCGCACTCACGTAGGTGATTCTATAATGGGTATTTTCACAATACTCTACTTGGTTCTTAATATCACCATGTATAGACATCATTAAAAGTATCAAAACTTAGCCTATTCTCCGGCGAGTAGTGCACTAACTTATCATAGGAATGATCTGAATATTTATAGTACTATCAAGTTTATCTAAACTTAGTTGTCCCTTTAAACCTAGATCTTAGGATCTCCAATCAGCTTGGTGGGGTTTTCCTTTAAAAAAACTTTTTAGTTTATGGGCCTTAACCTCATTCCCATCGATAAGATATTAACCTTCTCTCTAGGTAAACCTTTTGCTAGTGGATGCGCAATGTTATCATATGATCTTCCATAGTCAATTATGATAACCTCATTGGAGATAAGCTGTTTAACAGTTTTATGTCTACAACAAATATGTCTAGACTTGCCATTGTAAAGCTTACTATTGGCTCTTCCAATAGCTGATTGGTTGTCCTAATATATGCTTATTGGAGGTATAGATTTTTCCCAATTGGAAATACCTTCCAAAAAAACTCGAAGCTAATCTGCTTTGTCTACGGTTTTGTCTATGGTAATAAATTCTGATTCCATGGTTGATCTTGCTATACAAGTTTGTTTATAGGATCTCTAAGCTATTGCCCCATTAGTTAAGGTAAACACATATTCACTAGTGGATTTTGCATATGATGAACCAGCTATCCAGTTTACATCACAATATTCTTCTATTACAGATGGGTACCTATCATAATGTAGTCCATGACTTTGTGTATACCTTAGGTATTATAATACTCGAATTATAGCTTTCCAGTAATTCATTCCTGGGTTGCTAGTATATTTGCTGAGTTTACTTACAGCATATGCTATATTAGTCCTAGTGCAGTTCATTACGTACATAATGTTGCTTAGTATACGAGAGTACTCAAGTTGGTAAATACTATCACCACTATTTTTAACCCAGTTTTGGTTCAAATCTATGGATGATTTTGCTGATATTATATTGCGCTGTTTAAACTTTTCATGTATTTTCCCAACGTAATATGGTTGGGACAACACATATCCTTGGTTGGTTTTATTTATTTTACACCAAATATCACATCAGCGATTTCTAGATCTTTCATGTCAAATCTGCCAGAGAGCATATCTTTTGTATATTTTATCATCTCCTTGTTCTTCCAAATATTTGTAAATCATCTACATATATACATACAATGAAATATTCCATATTTGTATGTTTAGAATGGACATATTTGTATGTTTTGGCACTTATTTAAGCCCATACAATGATTTACTTAATCTACAAACCTTACTTTCATTTCCAGTTTTTAGGAAACCTTCATATGGTTTCATGTATATTTCTTCTTCAGATTCACCATTTAAAAATGCTGTCTTTACATCCATTTGATGTATTTCTGAATCAAGTGTGGATGCGATAGCTATCAGCTTCTTATTGATGTTATTCTAGTTACTGGAGAGTATGTACCAAAATAGTCCAAGTCTTTTTTTCTGTCTGAAATCTTGAACCACAAGTCGAGCTTTATGCTTGTCTATTGAACCATCATGTTTAAATTTCTTTTAAACTATCCATTTATTACCCAAGGTCTTGCATCCTTTACTTAAATCAGCTACTTTCCATGTATGATTTTCCATAATGGGTTGGATTTCATTGTTAATGGTCTCCTTCCAATAAGGGGCATCGGCAGAGGACATAACTTGTTTGTATGTTAATGAATCATCCTCTAACATAAATGTTTAGAAGTCTGGTCCAAATGTTTTTGATGTCCTTATTCTTTTTTTTCTCCTTAGTTCCTTCACTTGTTTATTAGCACTATTTTGTTGGTCATTATCAATATTTTGTTCAATGTTCTCAAGAAAATTAGAGATTTCAGTTTTCCTTGATCTCTTTTGAGGATAATTTTCAGTACTTTGTTTTAAAGGGTACATATGTTCGAAAAATCTAACATTTCTCGACCCAATGATGGTATTTTTGTGGATATCATTGATTTCGGATTTATGTATCAAAAACTGATAAGCGGCACTGTTTTGTGCATATCCAATGAATACATAATCAATTGTTTTTAGTCCAGTTTTGACTTTCTTTGGTTTAGGTATCTCCACTTTCACAAGACACCCCACACTTTAAGTATTTGTAGGATGGTGGTTTATTTTTCAAAAGTTCATAGAGAGGTTTAGATGTTTTCTTTCGTGGTATCTTATTCAAAATATGTTTTGCAGAAAGAATAGCTTCTCTGCAGCAATTATCAGGTAAGTCGAAACTAATTAGTATGACATTCATTATTTCTTTAAGAGTTATATTTTTATGTTCGGCTATACTGTTGGATTGAGATAAATACAGGGATATAGTTTGGTATATAATACCTTGTTCGTCGTAGAATTCCTCAAAGGGAAATTCATATTCTCCTCCTCTATCACTTCTTAAAGCTTTTATTTTCTTGTTGAGTTGATTTTTAACTTCTGCATTATACTGTTTAAACATGTCAAATGCCTCGTCCTTGCTTTTGAGGAGATACACATAACAATACCTTGTAAAATCATCAATAAAGGTAATGAAATACCTTTTTCCACCTCTAGTTTGACATATTTTTAAGTCACATATGTCTGTGTGTATAAGGTCTAGAGGTTCAGTTTCTTGTTCGACATGGTGAAATGAGTTTCTTGTCAATTTCGCATTTGCATAAACTTGACATTTATAGTTAGAATCTATTTTGAAATTTGGTATAAAATCTAGATTAAAAATATTCGCAAGGTATCAAAATTTACATGACCTAATCTAGAATGCCATATGTTAGAAGAGTCAACAATATAAACAAAAGATTCAATTTTATTCATGTCATTGTTTGGTACAATAATGGTTACATTTGCTTTAAATAAACCATCGCAAACACATCCTCTTCCTACACACACTCCATTCTTTGACAACACAAACTTATCAGGCACAAAGATGAGTTTGAAGCCATGCTTGCTAAGCAACGATATGAAAATCAATTTCTCGAGGATCTCTGGAACATGAAGAAAATCTGCCAAAGTTAGTTCTTTTTTAGAAATCATTTTCAGTACAATCTTTCCCTTGCGATCTACTTCTGATGCGGATGAATTACCCATAAAAATTTGTTCGTCCTCGGTTGCAGCTTTGCAGGTTGTAAACATCCACTTATTTACATATATGTATCGTGTGGCTCGTATGTCTACAAACCATTCCTTCGAGTTATCAACAAGATTGCATTCGGACATTGCTGCACATAAGTCCATATCAGACACGCCTTCTGAGAAGTCAGCCATATTTGCTTCTCATTTCTTTTTCTTGGGGGCACAATATTCGACGGCTTTGTGTCATTCCTTTCCACAATTATGGCATGAACCCTGAATTCTTTGATTTCTTAGGAGCATGCTCATGTTTCCTTTTGTTGGGTTTCTCTGACTCGACTACATTTGCCTTGATGATCATCGTATGCAAAGTCTTCTTCTCAAATTTCCTGTTATCTTCCTCAATCCTCAATCGAACTACAAGTTTTCCATTGTCATCTCCTTGTGCTTGTGCTTAACATAGTTTTTTAAATCTTTCCATGATGGAGGAAGCTTTTTAATTGCGACGGCAACCATAAAGGATTCACTTAGAATCATTCCTTCATCATGCAGTTGGTGAATGATGACTTGTAAGTCTTGAGTCTGGTTGATAACTTTCTTTGCATCAATCATTTTGAGGTCAAATAATTTTTCTGCTATGAATTTCTTTATGCCCGCATCTTCAGTTTTGTACTTTTTCTCTAATGTCGTCCAAAGTTCTTTGGAAGTTCAAGCAGTACAATATACGTTGTATATGTTGTTTTCAAGCCCATTCAATATGTAGTTCTAGCATTTGAAATCAGAACTCTTCCAAACATTCGAGGCTTCAACTTTTGTTGCATCGAGTTCCAATTCTTTGACCACGGGGGCATCTTATGTAAGAAAATTTACAGAGCCCAAATTCGTCAATAGAACAACATCTTTTCCTGCCAGCATTTGAAGTCCATCCCTGTGATCTTTTCCAACTTTTCCCTATGAGACAGCACCATCGTTGGAACCATAGTCGTAGACTGAGTAGTAATCATAGTCTGTGTTGGTGCAGAAGTGTTGCTTTTATGAGACATTATCGTCTATAAAAAACAGCCAACAATAAATGAATATTGTTTCAAGATTGTTATTCAGTAACGTTACAAAGGTGGTATGGAACTGTTTGCAAATACTGTTAACACTAACGTTACAAAGGTGTTACGAAACTGTTACGATCATGTTGCAAAATTGCAACAATAAAAAAACTGTCACAGCAATGTCGTAAAAACTGTTACGAATAGAATTGTGAAGTAAACATATTATACAACAGATATAATACCGATTAGACTGTCCGAGTCTAGTGAAAAATAGTTTTCTTGAAATAATATTGCTCACTCAACGGCGCTTAAGGATATTGAGCAATTGTTTTCCAAGATGAAACAGACAAGTCTCTGTGATGCTACGCAACAATCACAGAGCAACGATGAACTCAAGAGAATGTAATTTAAGAACAGAGTTTTGTGGGTGAGGAAGAAGTGTAGAAAAAATTTAATAATGTTTTATGTTTTCCTTCTGCCTATATATAGACATGGGGAGGTGCAATTATTCGGTAATACGTGCCTTTTCGAATGGTTACGACTGTTGGAAAGGTTGTGACCCTTTAACAGGCGATGCGACTGTTTGAGTTTGAATGGAAAAAAAAAACAAAAACAGTTCGGTCTGAACGGCCAAGCCAACTGCCAATTGCAAAGTGCTAAGTGCCTCTAATACGCCTCAAACGTCTATTCGCCCGTACTGCGGGTGCGGGTTCGAGCACGGGCATGCGCTTGCAGGATGGTGCATTGCACCACCCGTCATGGCTATGTCTCTCTTTGTCTCATAGAAATTATAAAAGTGTCTACATCTTAGTATATAAACACAAATTGTTTATTTTATTCCAAGATGTGGGACTATTCATTTCCGAAGGCATTAATGCCTTCATATTTTCCAATGAAATACTCATACATTTCTAACATATAGGATCCCTATCGATTTGTACGTACAAATCCACGTGAGTCCAGATTCAATTAGACTGCTTGCTTTTTTGCTTCATCATAGCATTAACCAAAGGCGAAAATGACACCGTTGCCCTCTTAAAGCCAGCTGTTGTGAACTCGGGAGCTCTATTCACGTTCAATTCAACTATTGGGAGAGGGGCTAGGCAAGAGATCAAGCTCACGGTTGAAACTACAAATGGAAATCCTAAAATTCTTACTGGTGTGAAGCTTATGTCATTGCACAAGATACCGAATGTAGTGGTTTTGTTGGGATTATTGAAGGTAATCTTCATGTTTTTTGAAGTATTTTAAAGAGGGATCATTGGATCATTGCATGTGGATACAATTTTTTCACTCATCAACCAGTAGTCGATTTAAAATTTTGGTTCAAAATAGATGAATCAGACAAGGGTGAAAATTTTCAAGGACGAATTACTTTAAAAAATTGGACACAAGGACACTTGCATTTTTTGTCTTAAGGAAAAGTCCAAAGCCCATTCATGGATTAAAACATTCCCCTGCTTTTCTAGTCCATTCCATTCGTCTCCCTTCTTCAATTTTAAATTTTCTCTCTCATTCACTCTCAAAATTTCAATTCACAACAAAAATGGCGCCCCAAATCAGAAGTAAACCGTTCTCTCCAACTCAACCGCAAACTTCAATATATGAAAAACAACCACCAGAAATTCAACAATAACCACTGATTCATGAAATTGATGACCCGGCTTTAGCGGAAGTTCAGCAGCAAACTCCAAATCGAGAAACCTAAATCGTAGCTCCACTAAATATTCAACAGTAATTCGCAATTCCAAAAAAGGATAACCTAACTCAATCTGATCCTAAACTAGAGACAATAAATGCAAAAGCTATCAAGTTAAAATTACAAGAATGACTAAGTGAAGAAGAAGCACAACAAAATCGAGAAAAAGAACAAAGAGAAGAAATGGACAAAATAGAGCAGATGAAAACCAAACAAAATTAACAGAAAACATAACAGAAAAGGTAACTGATACTATAAAATCAAGTATAACAAAGTTAATATAGTTGTATTATAATAGTGTTGAACTTATTCATAGAATAATGAAGAAAACGTGTAGCAAAAAACAGCTACTGAGAAAGCAACTGAAGAATAGCTGCAAAAAAGGAAGATAAAAAAAATGAAAAAACAATTTAGAAGAAATTCAAACAGAAACTCAAAATACAATTCAACAGGTAAAGGGTGCTATAAAATTATGAAACTGATACTATCAATATCATATTATTAAATGTATTCTAATAGTATCAAAAATGGTAAACAAGAAAACGCCCAAAAAGAAAAGGAATTTTTTTTGCAAATGAAGAATCCGAAGAGGAACAAATCGATTCAGGTAAAATTACCAACACTATCACTTTATAACATGTTACATATTGTAGAAATGACATCTAAAGTTTGTTTGGTAGAAGATAAGGCTTTGTAGTTTTAAAACTAGTTTCCATCGTCATTTAGTACAAAACTGATACTAATATATTGGAAAAGTGATACCAATTATCTGTTTGATTTAAGTTGGTGCTTTGTAATTAAAGAAATTATTTTCACTGGCACACACACACACAAATATATATATATATATATATATATATATATATAATTGATATCAACATACTACAAAACTGATACCCACTGTCTATTTGTGTGGAGCTGTTGCCGTGTAATTTAGAAAAATTTTCCATCCTATTTGTAGCAAAATTAATATTGATACCTTACAAACATGATACCAACTTTATATCTATTTGAAGTTGATACTTTTAGTTTTACAAAAAAATTTCACTATAATTTGTTATAAAACCAATATAAATATAAACCAAAATGACATCTTTAGTTTGTTTGTTTGAAGTTATTGTTTTGGAATTTTAAAATTATTTCAACCATACTTTTTAATGAAATGATATCTATATTTAACAAAATTGATACGCGCTGTTTGTTTTGAACAGAATTGATAACTAGTAATTTTATAAACTATTTTCTAAATCATTTGTAGCAAAACTGACACTATATCTTGGAAAAATTATACAAATAATCATTTTGTATAAAGTTCGTACTTTGTGCCTTGATAAGTTGTTTTCATTCTATTTTTTTATAAAAACTGATACCGTTATAAACTAATAATGATACATAGAGTTTGTATTCTTGAAGGTATTAGTTTGGAATTTTAAAAATTATTTCAAATGTCATGTTTATGAAAACTGATACCTACATCTAACAAAACTAAAACCCACTGGCTATTTTGACTAGAGTTGACGCTTTTAAAATTTTACGAACAATTTTCAACGTATTTTGTAGCAAAAATGGTACCGGTACATTGCAAAAATGATACTAGTAATATTTCTTTTGAAATTTGCCCTTCGTACGTTTTTGAATTGTTCAAAAACCGATACTATTATAAATAAAAACTGTTACCTAAATTGTGTATGTTTGAGTTAAATGATTTGGAGTTTTCAAAATTATTTCGAATGTTATTTTTATGAAAACTGATGGTAGTATTCAACAAAAATGATACCCACTAGCTGTTTTAAGTAGAGTTGGTGTCTTTCTAATTTTATAGAATATTGTCCATGTAATTTGTAGCAACAATGATACCAATAACTTGCAAAATAATACCACTAACATGTTCGTTTGAAGCTTGTTATTTTTTTACTTTATACATTATTTTCACTACATTTTATTTAAAGAACGATCCATTAAACATCAAAAACGATACCTAAATTATGTATGTTTCATGTTAATAATTTAAAGTTTTTAAATTATTTGCACTATCATGTTTATGAAAATTGATACCAGTGACAAGCACCATTGTCACGGTGGTTAAGTGATTTGGCTTTGGTGCGAGAGGTCACAAGTTCGAAACTTGCCTAGCGTGATTCGAATGTTTATTGACATGTGATATGCCGTCACAATGATTTGTTGTATATAAAGTACCATTTCAAAAAAAAAAATTGATACCAGTATTCAACAAAAATGATATCCAGTAGATGTTTTGAGCAGAATTGATGTTTTTCTAATTTTATAAATAATTTTCCATGTAATTTGTAGTATAAATGCTACCAATAGCTTCTAAAAATGATAGCACTAGCATGTTTGTTTGAAGCTTGTATTTTGTACTTTTATAAATTGTTTTCACTATATTTTGTTCAAAAACTGACACCACTATAAATTAAATATGATACCTACAGTTCATACGCTTGAAGTTATAAGTTTGGAATTTTCAAAATTATTTCAAATCTCATTTCTATGAAAACTGATATCTATATTTAACAAAATTGATACCTTTAGACTGCAAAAATGATATTCCTTATATATTTGTATGAAGTTATTTTATTGTATTTGATACCTAACATATTGTTATGTTTCAATGTCATTTGTTTTACTGTCAACTTAATGCCTCTTTTTCAAACAATAGGATGATAATGAGTTTGTCAATCCATATCCACAA
The DNA here is from genome assembly GCA_030765085.1 of Allium cepa. Lineage (NCBI taxonomy): Eukaryota > Viridiplantae > Streptophyta > Magnoliopsida > Asparagales > Amaryllidaceae > Allium > Allium cepa. The sequence goes on along the minus strand of CM060938.1, from coordinate 453,386,617 downwards.
GCATAAATGTCATATCTGAAGGATCGGAGCAGGAAATAACTGAAGATGAAGATACAAAGACCAACACAACATATAAATATGGCTTACAATTAATTTTCAAGATGATAAAATTAGTAAAAGAAAAGATTGATCTAACCAAAAATCAAATAGACAACTTGAAAAGTCTCCATTTACAACTTCTTCAATGTCTTCTATGAAGAAAGGACAATAATGAAGGAATGCAAGAAGTACCAACACAATTTGGATGCTTTTTACAAATGTACTCAACTATAACTGATACTTTCATGTTTTGAGAAGACAAAATGAAAGCAACTGCCTAAGACATTAGCTTGCTTTTTGTCTACCGTTCGAAGAAATATATATAGAACCGACACAAAAAATGATGAACAAAACCATTCCAACAGAGTGCAAAGAATTTTCAAGAAGAAATTTTAGCAATTGTACTTTCATTATAAGAAATGTGGTTGAAATAAAATAAAATAAGAGATGGAAAAAAAGAAAAAGCAAAATGAAGAAGACCTGCCATTGTTAATGTAATGGAAATACTATTGTTCTTCCCTAAAAACCAACAAAAATTGAGATGGGGAATTCTACCGTTCTTGATCGATTTTGAGATAATGCAGACGGTTTATTGTCTACAAATGATAGAGATTTTTTTTAGTAAATTTGTCAAAAAATTTGTCCACAAATCAAGAAACAAGTCAGGATGCTCCAAGATATGTTATTCAAAATATTATTATTTGAAATAAATATTATTTTTAATAATCATTTCTTTAAATGTTTATAGTATTTCATATCTAAGAAGATGAAGCTCATTCAACCAAGATGACAATGTACTCAAGATTTACCAAGATTTACAAGATGAGATTTGCAAAAGCTTAAAGATATAGCAGTTAAACAGTTTTTGGATGATGCAAAAGATGGCAAGGTAAGTTAAAACTCCATTACCTACATTAATCAATATCAATTTAACTTTTACTTGGAATAAATTTTAGCACTATATCTTTTCTACTATCATTTCTAACCGTACATAGTGTCAGTTTTTACCTCATGCACAGTGTCAGTTTCAATACTTGGTATCATTTTTGTCTCTGCATAGTATCAGTTTCCAAACTTAATATAAGTTGTGTCTCCGCATAGTATCAATTTAGCTTCTACATAGTATTAGTTTCAACATTTGGTATCAATTTTATCTCTGCATAGTATCGGTTTTACCTCTGTATAGTATTTGTTTCGCTTCATCTTAGTATCAACTATAATACACTATAAGACTTGTATCATTTTTAACACTGTATAATATCAGTTTATAACTCTGCATAGTATCGGTTTCATAACTATTGCCTTTACTTCTATTAAAAGCCAATTATCATTGTAGGTTATAGCATAGCATCATAGCTTAAAACTAATATAAAATTTTCTTACCAATTATATAGGTGAAAGAAATAACTAATGTTCTTCCACAAGAAGAAAGACTTCTTCAAATAACATCTACAAAACGAGAATTAAGCAATAAAGAAAAAGAAATGCAAGGGAAAAAAGAAAAATTGAAGAAGCTGAACAAAGTATTGGATCATTTGAAGAAGATGTAGCATTAGAATCTTGCAAATGCACATAAAAGATTTGGAAGATGAAGCCAAAAAAGAAAGAAGGAACTGGAAAAAGAAAAGAACATGAGGATAGAAGCCAAGAAAGAAATTCTAAATTTGAAACAAGAATTGAGAGAAATCAAGTCAAGATTGCAAGAGAATGATTCGGACACCAAAGTACAAAATCTGCACATAGTAGATGAACCTGAAATGAACGAAGAGTATGAAGAGAAAATTGAAGAGACAAACGTCGACTTCAATGTTGAAAAAGACCACACAATAACTGAAATGAAAGAAGATACGTGTTTAGAGATGGACACCCAAAATGCAGAAAACATATCTACAACTGAAAAGAATGGAGAGAAGAATAAAGAAGAAAATGTAGAGTGCAAAGAAGAAAATAAAGCACAAAATGAAGAAAGAATTGCAGAGCATGATGTAGAAAAATCAATTAAAATAACAATGGAAGTGCATGAAAAGGTGTAGACAGAAACATAAAATGAATTGCTTGAAAAAAAATTGAAAGGAAGAAAATAAAGCAAAAAATGAAGAAAGAATCACATAGCATGATATAGAAAAAGCAACTAAAATAGCAGCCGAAGTGCATAAAAACGTATAGATAGAGACTGAAAGTCAAGTGCAAGAAAAAGTGAAAAATGAAAAAAAATGAAGAAAATTAAGCATAAAATGAAGAAAGAATTGCAGAGCATGATGCAGAAAAAGCAACTGAAATACCAACTAAAGCGTATGAACAAGTGCAGATAGAAACTGAAAATCAAGTGGAAGAAAAAGTTCTCCAACCAAATCAAGATGCACCATTGAAGACCACAGAAGAAAGTGTAGATATGATAGACAAAACAAATGAAACAGATCTTCCAACAAATAAAAAAAATAGTAGAAAAAGAAATAGAAGAAGCTTAGAATATGGAAGAAGGTACCACTATCAAAAGCTAAATTGTACTCTACCATGTTTCAATATCTGACTTCGCTCCTTCATCTTTCATACTCTATAACATACAAGAATTTAAAATGAAAAAAAACTGAACAAGACGATGAAAAGAAACCAACAAAACCTACAGGTCAACGGGAAATCAATATTGACAAAATCAGTTGGCTGGAAAAGCAAAGCAACACCAAAAGAACTAGCTTGTTATGTGCAAAGAGTAAAAGCAAGAACAAGAAAAAAATAAAGCGATAGCTTTGACTATGGTCAGAAACATAAAAAATTAGTAAATAAGCCAAAACCCAAAAAAAAGATGATGAAAAGAAAGTACAGAAGAGGACTTCCCAAAGCCACTTGTAGTAATAGAACCAACGCTTTCAGATATAGGACTAGGACACTACAAATGCTTGGTATATCTGAACAGAGAACAACAAAATGTGATCAAAACTTTCTTTTCTCTGACATCAAGACAAAAGTAAGTTTACAAATATTTATACTAATGTTACATACTAAAATAACTTTAATTAATTGATTCAAATCTTTTTCGTTAAAACAGTGAAGTAGCATGGGAGGACCATGACACAACCAAAAGAGGATGTGTAATAACAAAAAAGTACTACGACCTGTTCTTGAAGGAAATTACACGGATGAACATATACATAATTTATTTTTAATAATACCGATATCAACCAGAATAAGTAAAAAACCAATACCTAATAGCTGTATGATTGGAATTCATGCTTGGTTTTTTCTGCTACTCTAACAAAACTGATATTTATATATATTCAAAAATGATGCCTAGTTTCTGTTTGTTATAACTTAATGCTCTGTAAATTTAATTATTTGGTTGGCCATCATAAATGACAAAAGTAATATCAAAATAGTACATAACCGATACCTAGTAGCTCTTTGGTTGGAATTCATGCTTCATGATTTTATAAATTATTTTCACTATTATGTAAAACAAACTGATAGCTGTATATGTGAAAAACTGAAACCCGGTTTCTGTTTGATAAAAGTTGATGCTCTATAATTTTAATCATTTATTTAGCTATCATGTATGACCAAAATGACACCAAAATAATGCAAATCTGATACCTAATAGCTATATGTTTGGAGATGATGCTTGCTCGCATTCTAAATTATTTTCAGTGTAATTTATACCAAATCCGATACCAAAATAAAAGCAAAAATAATACCTACTTTCTGGATCATAAAATATAATGATTAGTAGTTTTAGAAAAATATTTTGTACCATGTACAACAAAATTGATACCAAATCAATGCAAAAACTGATATCCACAAGCTGTCTGATTTGAGTTGATGCTTTGTTATTTTTATACCTTTCAATATATACATGCACTATTGACATTACTGATACTATTTATTATTTAATATTACTTCACCAATAACAAAAACTTACGATTTCATGTTATCAATATAGATGATTGACTGGTATATATCCAAATGCAGACCGGTAAAGCATAACTATGCATTCACGATGACAATGACGTAAATGGGACTTTAATATGCAAGTACATTATAATTGCTTCATACATTGAATTATAACTTATTTTTGTATTCAACGGAAAGGGGTAGTTTGTGATCTAAATGGTGTTAAAAAATGTTTGGTCCTGCCTATGCTTGAAATAATTAAACAAGAGAAATATGCAAAAGATGTTTATTTCCCTTTGCATTGTGAAGACAATTGGACGTTAGTAACTTTGACATACCCAACAATGCAATGGTGCCATGTATATTTTAGACGTCTTATAAGATCAAATGACAAAAACAACTCTAGTGTGAAAGAAGCTATGAAATTGATATGATTTTTTTTTAAAAATTTACCTAATACAATTGAAACAAAGTGAACATAATCTAACTTTGTATCATTTGTCTTTAATGGAGAAAACAAATTGAAGAAATCCTGCAAGAACTCTAGAAAAAGAATAATATACAAGATGTGAAAGTGAAGCCAGGTAAAATGCATCAAATCAAGTGTGCACAGCAAGGAGAGGACATGTAACTTTTTTTTGTTAAAAATGATAACTACTGAGAAAAAAATTGATACTAGAACAACTAGTAGTGATATTGAATTGATAGTTACTTGATACTTAATTTTTTTTGTCCTTTTGCATTATAATCTTTTACATAGAGTACTATACAGCTTTATATGTCTTTTACATTGAATTGAATTTGATTCATACAGCAGATATTATCTTTCTTTTTAATAAACATTTCCTTCAGATTTAAACTGATACTTACATAAACAAAACCGATATCTACAGACATAAAACTGATACTAAATGTATATATAATCAAAAATAAAACAAAAAAACTACCAAAAATCTTAAAATAATGCCTACAGACACTAAAACTAATGCTAAGTTGTAGTAAAACTGTTAAATAATTTAATTCAAAGCATACTATCCATTTGCACCATTATCTCTAAAATACAATGTTTTATACTAGTTACAAACCCAATGTTTTATATTAGTTACAAACCCGATACTACAAGTGATGCAAACTGATACTAATTGTATATTTTGCCTCAAACAGTCTTGACTGTGGCATATAAATAATAATATTCATCATTTCAATGAACAGAAGCATAACGCGAATCAAATTAGAAGTTGAACACTATTGTCAACAAGGGCAAAAATTGTGCATGTGATACTGACGGACAATAAGCACTGTTGGAATTTGGCCAAGTACATGTCGAGCCTAGAAAAACACAAACAAGAGAAGAAGTGAATTTGTTTTCAAAACCTGATATTATGTTCAGTTGCCCTAATATAAATTATAGATATTGTGTTAAAAGTAACAGAAATTAGTTTTTTTAATGTTGATATTATTGGATCTTAAGTTTTGATTGCTGATAAAAATTTCAAGCGACGCAACGACTCATGAATCTACGACAACTTGGAAGACCGGACTCAGCGACTCGATGTAAGGTTCTAATATACTATGTATTTAATCTAGAGTCTAGTACTATATAAATTAGAGTCAAGTCTAGTTGCTTTGTCAAAATCTTTCCTTAAGAATTATCACTCTCTCTCATATATTCACATGCATTGCATTCAATTTGAATATTGTAATTTTTTTATCTCACTTGTAGTCAAGCTTTAGAAAAGACACAATTCAGTCGACTAAACTGATGCCCACGGTCGACTGAACCTGTATTTAATTTTTTTTTAAATTTACACGGACCAGTCGACTAATAACATCATTCAGTCGACTGAATCTGTGCATTTTCAAATGCATGTGCACCTTGTAAATTCAGTCGACTGAAGCCACCTAGTCAGTCGACTGAAAACTGTATCTGTCATGTTTGGAAAAGGCACTTCCTTTTTCGAATAGCCTTCTCCTTCGCGAAGTGTTGTGACCATTGCTATTGGTAGAGATCTCTCCACCAGCAGTTGCAACTTCTTATCTACTATATATGATTGTGTTTCAATGATTAAATCTCTTAATTTACTTCTCTCTCTTGATCTAACTTGAATAATATTCTTCGAATCTATTGCTTACTTGATTTCATACATTCATTGCTTATGATTACACTTCCATATTTTACAAGCAATCCTAAACTTTCTATTCTTCATATACACACAATCATACACATCATTCTTAAGGAAAAGATTATAGAAAGGGTGTACTACATGTGACAAATCTGTGTTATTAGAACACACAAGGTCAAGATGATCTACTTTGTAGTCAAGTCCTGTTCGGTTGCTCAGGCGGTCAAGTCATGTTCTGTTGCTTAGGCGATCAAGTCCTGTTCGATTGCTCGGGCGATCAAGTCCTGTTCGGTTGCTCAGGCAGTGTAAATCTATTCCTTAGGGTTAACTGAGGGCTATTAGTTTAAATAACAGAGGAGTCTGGACTGGATGTAGAACGTGAGTTCGAACGAGTATAAAAAATTTTGGTGTCATTTTACTTTGCTGCTATTTTTACTTTACACTTTTTCCGCACTAGATTATAAGTATTTATATTTTATATTACACGATCCTACAGCACAATCACTTTCATTTGGTATCAGCGCCTAGGATTCTAGAGATCCTAAAAACATCCTGGAATAAATGGTCATAAAGAGATCCAGTCAAGGCGATAGGAAGAGGAAGAGAAATAAAGAATAATCAAAGGAGCGAACAGACAAATGCTTCATGGCTAAACTCAGATCAGAATCGGTATGCTTAGATTCTTTATATAAATATCTTTTGTTAGCACATGATGAATTATATAAAGATTGTAAAGCTTTGAATAAAGTTAATAGAATTGCTTTAGCTAAGTTAAAAGATTGTGAGCAAGAAATTTCCAATTTAAAAGAGGTAAATAAATTTTTGGTAAAACAAACAAATGTTTTTAAAATACCATTGAAGAACTTGCTTTATAAAAAGATTTCCTACAAAACGAAAATGAGCAGTTAGAAGATAAAAACAATAATCTTTTAGAGGGAATCTATGTTTTGCAGAATAAAAATATATTTTTGGAAAATTCTTTAAATAATTCTAGCTCTTTAATTTTTTCTCTTGAAAAAGAGAATGATCTTTAACTAAAAAGAATTTAGAATTATCTAAAGAATGCGATATTTTAAAAGATAATAATAATACTTTGCAAAAAGAAGTGTATAATTTTAAAGCAAACTTTGAAAGATTAAATAAAAAAATCATTAATGTTAACAAAGGTAAAAATATCTTATCTTCCTTAGTTACAAATTCAAAAGCTCACAATGATAAAAGCGGTTTGGGCTATAAACAAGCTAAAAGTAAAAACAGTGCTAGATATCCATTCTTGTACAATAATTTTAGTGCCAGAACTACTAACTAAGATAGTTTTAAAACCAGTTATGGTCCTAATAGTACTTCGTTTAGAAATGACAGAAATAATTTTTTAAGTACTAAGCTGATGACTAATGGTATTAAGATATAGATTCCAGCTAATATGATTGATCATGATAAACAATTTTTTTTTTGAAATGGTACTTTATATACAATAAATCATTGGGACAACATATCCCATGTCAACAAACGTTCGAAAGCAAGTTTCGAACTTGTGACCTCTTGCACCAAATCCGAATTAATTAACCACTTGGACAATAGTGCTTATGGTAAACAACTTTATATTAGCAACTATTATAAGAATGTGATCTGTAATGAAAACTATATCTATAAAGGTTCAACCATAGGTGTGGTTTCCTAAAAATTAGGAAATTATAAGAAACTTGGGTATTACATGCTTTAAATGTTTTTTTTCCTTATACCTTAGATTATAAGTACTAGTTATTTTTAAAATTGTTTCATTATTTTAGAGGGTATAACCACACCTACTTTGGTAATGTTTTCATCCCATGATTAACCCTTGGACCCTAACATAGTAAAGGGAAACCAAAATGATTATTATTTATTGTAGGTACTAGGAGAAACAAACGGAAAATGATAGATTTTGGAATTTTAAAAGATGTCCCATATATTTAATAGAATTATGTCATCATATAAACTCTCCTTTTTGTCGATAACAAAGGGGGAGAAAGATATTGCTGGGGGAGGAGATACAGAACAACGGAGCAAAATTATTGAGATTCATTCATATAAAATGGAGTTGTCATCATCAAAAGGGGGAGAATGTTGGATTTTAAGTTTTAATTGCTGATAAGAATTTCAAGTGACGCAGCGACTCATGAATCTACGACAACTATAAAGACCGGACTCAACGAATCAATGTATGGTTCATATATACTATGTATTTAATCTAGAGTCTAGTACTATATAAATTAGAGTCAAATCTAGTTGTTTTGTCAAAATCTTTCCTCAAGAATCATCACTCTCTCTCATATATTCACATGCAATGCATTCAATTTGAATATTGCCTTTTTTTAACTCACTTGCACTTAGGCTTCGGAAAAGACATAGTTCAGTCGACTGAAGTGATGCCCTCAGTCGAGTGAACCTGTATATATTTTTTTTTTAAATTTACACTGACCATTCGACTGACATCATCATTCAGTCGACTAAATCTGTGCATTTTCAATTACATGTGTACCTTTTAAACTTAGTAGACTGAAGCCACATAGTCAGTCGACTGAAAGCCGTATAACTCTCATGTTTTGAAAAGACGCTTCCTTTTCGAATAGCCTTCTCCTTCGCGAAGAGTTGCGACCATTGCTATTCGTGGAGATCTCTACACCAACAGTTGCAACTCCTTACCTGCTATATATATTCTTATGTTTCAATGATCAAATCACTTACTTTACTTCTCTCTCTTGATATAACTTGAATAATATTCTTCGAATCTATTGCTTACTTGATTTCATACATTTATTGCTTACGATTACACTTTCATATTTTACAAGCAATCCTAAACTTCCTATTCTTCATATACACACAATCATACACATCATTCTTGAGGAAAAGATTATAGGAATGGTGTACTACAAGTGACAAATCCGTGTTATTAGAACACATAAGGTCAAGACAATCTACTTTGTAATCAAGTCCTGTTTGGTTGCTTAGGCGGTTAAGTTCCATTTTGTTCCTCAGGCGGTCAATTCATGTTTGGTTGCTCAGGCGATCAAGTCCTATTCTGTTGCTTAGGCGGTGTAAACCTATTCCTTCAGGTTAAGTGATGGCTGCTAGTTTAAATTCTAGAAGGAGTCCAGGATTAGACGTAGAACGGGAGTTCGAGCCAGTAAAAAATTTTCTGGTGTCATTTTACTATGATTTTACTGTTATTTTACAACTTATTCCGCACTAGATTATAAGTATTTATATTCCATATTACACGATCCTACAGCACAGTTACTTTTAGATATAAACACTTCTTGATATCATGTCAATTTTTTGTAAAGACTATGTATTTATTTCTGATGTTGCAAAAAATAGCTTTGTTTAACTTCTCTCACACTCGATGTTCTGTTATGACTGTAAATATATTTTTATTTACAAATGAAACTGATACCAACAGTGTGCATGAACTGACACTATTTTTTTTACCTACTGTATGATTATAATTCACGCTTGATTATTTTGTAAATTATTTATTTTAAATGTTATTTACAATAAAACTGATACCTATATTTATGTAAAATGATGCCCAATAGCTGTTCCATATAATATGACCCGCTATAAATTAAATTTATTTCACTATGATGTGTAACAAAAGTAATATCAAAAATAGTGTAAAACTCATACTTAGTACCTGTATGATTGAAATTCAAGCTTGATAATTTTATGAATTATTTTAAATATTATATATAATAAAACTGATACCTATATTTGTTAAAAAAATTATGCCTAGTAGTTATTTGATATTGATGCTTTATAAATTTATTTGTCTAGTTCACTGTCATTCATGACAGAAGATATACCAAAATAATGCAAACTCATTCTTAGTAGCTGTTTGATTAAAATTCATGCTTGTTCAATTAATAAACTATTTTCACTATAACTTATAAAAAAACAATACCTGGGTATATGCAAAATTGATACCCAGTAGCCATTTGGAATAATATAATGCTTTATAAATTTAATTGTTTAGTTCACTGTCATGCATAAATAGTGCAAACTCATATCTAGTAGTTATCTAATTGAAATTCATGTTTGTTCATTTTATAAACTATTTTCACTATAATTTATAGTAAAGCTGATACCTACGTATATGCAAAACTAATATCCAATAGTTGTTTGAAATAATTTGACAGCACTATGCCAAACTACACTTTTACACTTCTACATCATATACTGAGTTGCCGACTGTTCACCATTACATAGTGTACATTATATATTGACATTTAAGCTCGTAATTCTTCTTATAGTTTTTCACTTCACAACTCACCAAACAAATAATTCCAGTCACTTCAAAACTAGAAAAAAATAAAAAACATCATATCCAACTGACAAAAATAGCATGCAAAAAATGATATCATAATTGCTTATATTGAAACTGATATTAAATACACATAAAAACCGATACTACTAAAACTGATACTAATACCATACAAAAATCGATACTCAATTTTTACATACCTGAAACCAGCACTAATAGAACCCAAAATCGATACCAAACAACAAATAAAAATAATTAAATTGAATAACATATAAACATTATAACACATCACTTCCTATGCGACGTACACATTCCAAAATACATAACAATGAGCCAAAAATGATACTATATAACAAATTTCAACTACAAAGAGCAAGTCAATGTCAAATTTAGTATATGATAAACCAGTACACTTATATAACAAGGTTCAATTACATAAAATTGATAAAAAAGACATAATACCAAGTATATCTTTTTAGAAGCTTGACAATCAAATTATATCTTCTTACAAGCTTGAAAATTACACTTGTTGTAACCATATTGGTTGCGTACACCATATCTATTTTTCTTATCTTGCAAATATGAAGATCCTCCTTTCCGTTTTATAGAAGGTCAACTAGCACCTCGTTTTTCCTTTGGTGGCTTAATAACATTTTCAATGCTTGCATCAACAATTGCTTATTAAAATTAGGAATATGATTAATAGAATTAGCATAAGAAGAATGGTAAGCATCAATGGTGAAATAGTACTCAACAAAATCATAAATGGACAACTTTGACTTGTTCATGCACTTAATAGCGTGAACATAAGGAAATCCTATAATTTATCATTGATTGCAACTACAAATCCACTCTTTAAGATTAACATGATGAGAGTTTGGCTATTTCACTTCAAAAACAAACTATGAAGACTTGTATACATCCCATCTGAATCCTTCTTCAATCAATTTACTTAAATGATACTCGATATAAGGCCAAAGAGTAGTATTCCACAATCCACACTCCTCTCCCCTTTTAGCCATTTGTTTCATAACTTCAATTCAAATTTCATTGAAGCTATCACAATAAACAAGGCTCTTTCATCCAAAATCCAACTATTAAAACTTTCGGTGACATTTGAACTATATTCACCATATCGTTTACCCAAAAAACAATCAACCCACTTATCAAAAGGCTTATCCTTCAAGAAATTCACAGCAACAGCAACACCACTTTCACAAAATTTAGAATGTGCTTCTTCAAATTCATACATATTAGAAGTTCTAGAACACATATTGAAAAAATCAATGCTAGAAATATTCGAATTCTTCACCTTAACTACTTAAAGTAGTTTCTATTCCATTTGAAGACAGCGGTAACTATGAAAGGATGATGGAAAAACTTCATGATCGCCTAAAATTAAACCTCGATGGGGTTTCAATGTGAAAAACAAAATCACGATATTCTTGAATCATTTATTTAAATAAATGACTCAAAAACCATTTCCAGTCATCCACATTTTCTAGACAAACTATAACCGAAAAGGAAAAGAACCTACATATATCAGTTTTAAACAAATATTAAAACAAAGTTCAATCAACTGTTAACTTAAAACTGATATCTAAAAACTGCTAACTAAAAACTAATACCTAAGAAATAGATAACTAAATTCTGATACTATACATTAAAACATTTTAAAATAATGACATCTAAAATTGATAATAAGCACTAATATAATACACACCAAAGCGAAAACTACAACACTATAATATATTAGTTACAAAAACTAAAAACAACAAAAACTCAACTAAAAATAATGCAAAAAAGGATACTACCAGAAATTGATACTGGTACTGATAAAAACCAGCAGAAACTGATACTAAACTAAAAATCATACTAAAAAAACTAAAAAATAATAGTTACCGAAACTAAAAAAATGATACTGACAGAAACAGAAACTAATACTAGGTATTTTTCACAACACTGACACAACATCACCATAGAACTAAAAAGACATAAAATAAAAACGCAATCATCATTTTTTGAAGTAGCACCCATCAAAACACCTGGCTGTCCCCTTAAATGGGTAGCATCTAAAAATAACATAGGTCGACAATGCTTAAAACCAAGTAAACAAGCACCAAAACTAATAACTACTCTCTCAAATTAATTAGTACAAGCATTGACATCCATATCGACATAACTACCTAGATTATGCTTCTTCAATGCTTTTAAATACCAAATCAAATCATTGTAGAACATAGCATCATTACCATGCAATCCCATCAAAGCAAGTTGTTTTCCACAATATGCAAAAGATAAGACAAGTCAAGATTGTATTCTCTTCTAAAACCCTCAATTATATCTTTATGCCCCTTTCTAGGACAATTGCAAATCTATCAATAGTCAATTATTTAACAAATGCACTAGAAAGATGTGAATTATTCAAATTTCTAAGGCCAGCTGCAAGAAAGATCACTAACCAAACTTATAATGAAAAATCTATTAAGTTGTCCGGAATCACAAGAAGCATGCACTTTAAAAGGACATCATTCATAAATGAAGAGAAAACAATAGTATTTCTTATAGAATAATTCTTTAAAAAAACTAATTCATATCCCTTTTGAATTTGGTTTGCAATCAAAAGTTTCCTAAAACCATTAGCTCCTCCAATACGAAAACCAACAAAATCAAAAATGGATAATTTTGAACCTCTCTTCAACATATCCTTCAAATAACTTTTACTATGGACAATAATATTTGAGCATAAAGATCCACCAGAAGATGAATAACTAGGAAGATTAGATGAAAAAGAAATATAACCACGATCAATTTTTTCCAGTTAAGAACTTTTGACCTTAACGGTAAAAGGAAAGAATGCACTCTTCTTATACAATTGAAAACAAAATATACTTTGAAGATCAGAATCGATATCAACCACAATAATTTTATTCTCAAGCATATAAGAAATCTCAATGGATGAAGGAGTTAATTGAGACCAGTACTGACAAATTTCATTCTTCAAATCATAAAAACAACAATCAATGGACAACGGGTGCTGAAAGTATTATCATCGTATACGAACAAACAAAGAAGGATATTATCACCATTGCAAAAGAAAAAAACATTACTAAAAAATCAGAAAAAATAAAACAGTTTTTTAAAAAATCAAAATCAAGGGTGGTCACCTCGGACACACTCCCAAATAAAAACCAATGGTGGGCACCAAATCAATCACGAAATAATAGAATGGTATCGAAGAAATGTATCCGATAGGAGGAATGGCCTCACTTGGCATAGGATGGCTCCTGTTTTTATCACATCGATGCTGACTCGCGGGAGTCAGGGTCACATCATGCCTCTATAGAAATCGTCCACTAAACCATCCTACTTCATTTCTGGAATCTCCACCACGTACATAGTTGTTAAAGTGGTTTTCGGTATTGGCAAGGAGTATGACAATATCCTATCCCGGTCTCTTTAACAACCAATCGCTTATTAAACACCGGATGGTTCTTTTACATTTCAAAAATAAATTCACTGTTTATATCAAAATATCATATTCAGTTTCAAATCATATCTCTTTTGAAATCATATTCATTTCCAAACTATATTCACGTTCAAAATCATATTCACTTTGAAATCATGTTCACCTTTGAAATCATATTCTTTCCAAAATCATAATTTCTTCCAAAAATCGTATTCCAAATTTGGTTAACTCCTCACTTTAAAATCATCATATTCAATTAATTATAACATTTGAATCCCAAATTAGGTTATAACATTATTTAACTGTATTTACTTTTGAACCGATGACTTTGAATACAACACTTCACTCTACTTAGTCTGAAAATTTAAAAAATAGTTTAAATAGTTATAATTAGTTAAAATAGTTATGAATGGTTAAGTACTATAAAAGGGTTAAATTATAGATGAAAGATACTGTTAAACTGATTTAAGATAGTTAAATTGATTTAATATAATCAAAATAGATTAAATAGCTCTAAAATAGATTAATTAGATTTAAAATAAATTAAATTGGTTTAAAATAGGTTAAAATAATTTATATAGTTAGTATAGATTAAAATAGTTTAGAAAATTGAAAATATTAATAATTAGGAAATTTAAAATATTATATTTTTAAACAGTTTCTATTGAACTATGAATTTGGAAAATTATATCAATTTAACTATTTATTTCATTTCAACACATTTGGACAAATTACAATTTCCAAATCAAAAACCCAACTTCAAATCTGTCGGTTCAAATTTCAATAAAACATTTAATTTTATATCAATTTCAATCCATGTTTTGAAAATATAAATTTAAACTACTCCAATTTCAATAACTTCAAAGTTATATTAAAACAACTCAAATAACTCAATTCTGACAATTTCACTTACATCTCAAATTCGACCTTTAAAATTTCAATTTAGTTTCTTAAAGCAATTCCATTAAACCAATTCATATTTTAACATAAATTTGATTTTTCAATAATAATTTAATTTATATAAATCAAATTTTGTTTCAAAATATCATTTAATTAAATTCAAAATTTTAAGGATTTTAAAATCATTTAATTTAACCAAATCCGTTGTCCATATATAATTCTCTACCCTAGGGTCAAGTGATATGGGTATTTATCATTTCAATCCGCAATTTTAAATTTTATGGTTATATATCATTTCAAACCGCAATCCCGAATTTAATTAAATCCATAAATTTGCTCGAGTCTATCGTTTCAACCAATAACTAATTTTCCCTGATCTATAGATCGTTCGGGTGTATATCATTCCAACCCATAGTGACTTTCCTAACAAATAACTAAGGGAACTTGCAGAGTGATAGCATTTTGTTAATCAAATATAGCATCCAATCATCATATAATAAATTCAAACATCCATCACGATCATCATCCAATTCGATCAATAAATATCATATTTAACAGATTATTATATACAGGAATTTAACTAGCAATTTAACTCAATAATAAATTAAATGACAATTTAATTCAAAATAAATTCAAATTAACAGAAATAGCAAATTTAATATACGAAACAGTCATAAATAAATTCTCAGTCACATCATACATTTAATTTAACTGACATAAGAAATTTTAGAAGTTGTGAGTGGGTCAAAACACTCACCTTTGAATTTAAATCGAATTAATCCAATTTAAGTCCAAAATTTGAACGGTCTCAAAATTCATCCAAATAAGCGTAAAAATGTCCGTAATTTCGATACTATTCCAGCGGATCAAACTGTGTCCAAATCCGAGTCCGTATGAAAAAGTTACGCATATTAGAACGTTTGGAATGGAATTTTAAATAAAAAAAGACCAACTCACCCAGGCCACGTCAGCAATGAAACCCTAGGATATATCGATCTCGATCACACAAAAGATGACCGATGTAATGATCCGTAAATTTTAACTGTTTTAATAATGTGATTAATTGAATTTTCGTGAAATTTTAAAAATAAAATTTTGAAATAAAAATTTAATATTTGAAATGCGTCTAGTTAAACATAGCAACTGGTAAATTTTCATCCGAAAATATGAAAGTTTATTTTCGTGTGTAATTTTATTTCAATTTAATCAGTTAGGAATTGATGAACATAAAATGTTTTCGAAACCTAAATATTTTTATAATAGAAAAATTGTAAATCATCTTTTGAGCAAGACGTCATTTTTCGTTTTTTCAAATTCGAACTTCTTTAGCTCCGTCGATCTTATTTTTCTGCGTTTTTGCTACATTTTTCGCTAGTAGAAAATTCGAATTTTTATAATTTAATCGTAGCACCAAAATTTGTATACCGTTTTGATCCTCTCGTCGTGCTGGTCTCTGCGGTATATTCAATTCTGTGTTTTGAAGCCCGATACGCAGCAGAATCCACGAAAACGATAACCGTATCGGTATCGGTTTTTGACTTTTGGTTCTTGTGACCTGTTGAATTCCTAGTCCATTCAACTTTCGATCATATAACTCAACAGCCATTTACATTTCATATTCCCAGAAAAATTTATTGTTCATGA